>JALAZF010000142.1:0-5000000 GCA_022829125.1 Lathyrus tuberosus | reverse complement strand
GTGCAGATGTTTGAAGCTCCACTGCTAACTGGAATGGAATAGAATGAGAAACAAAGAAGAGGGGGGAAAAGGCATGAAAGGTGACTCGATAAAATCTCGCATCCCATGTCTGCGTATTGTCGCTCCCGGGATTTTCATCCAAGTACAAACGCGAAAGTGGCACCAAACAGAGTCGCCAGCAATGTGTATTTATCCCAAGAGAGGGAAAGGAAACACTGCATAAACCTGAGGGAAAAGGAAAGAACAGGGTCTTACGACCAAGAGAAAGGGTAAGGGAGTCGGTTACGCGAGAGGAAGGTATTAGCACCCCCTCGCGTCCATCGTACCCGAGGGGATCCACGCTCGCTTGTTTCAATCAAAGGGTGTAAGGAAAGGATACTGGAAAGGGGACTGAAGGAAATAAAGGAGAAAGAAAGAGAAAACAAATGTAGGGAAAATAAAAGAAGTGCTCGCATGGGCCCTACCCCACTGCCTACGTATCTCATCGGGAGCATGAGAATCAGAGCGACGTAGTTCCCCTCACTAGGGATGGATTATTTGTGTTTTTTAAGGAACGGCTAACGTTCTAGCTCAGGTGTTGCAGGCTCGCTGGTCCGAGTGCGTTACCATCTTGCAAGAGAACGAGTAGGAGCGCGTTCGTTCGTTGAGAGTGAATGAGATGAGAGAAGAATTCCCGAAGGAAAGACGTCATTGTTTGTTTTTGTCTTTTAAGAGTTTTTTATTTGTTTGCATATGATAGTGTATCTGAATCTTAGTCATTGGAATGTGTACATTCTCACATTCCAAGATGGAATGGGTAAGAAAGCACACTAAGAGTGAAGAAGACCCCCACGCTTAGTTCCAATTATCAAGGTTAAAACACACTAGCATACTTGTATTTATTAAGTGTTTTTGTTGATTATGAAATGAAGAAGTGTTTTTTATTTGTTCCTTCAACAAGCATTGCATTTAAGTCCCTCACACAAGATCAAATGTTTAACACATTGACCCAAGATGGGTTGTATGCTATACATTTTAAGATTATAAGAGAAGACCCCTTATAATCTTTTCTTTATGTGAAAGGCCTAAATGCAATAAATGCCTACCTTTATTAGATGTTTTGAGTTTCCTTTAAGAGATGAGAAGAGAGACTCAAGAGAGGAGAAAGGTAAAATCTATGTGGACTAAGACTCAATCCTAATTGAAGATTAAAGGGAGTAATCCTAATGGTTTGTGAGGTTTCAACCTAAAGTCTAAAGAAAGGGTGAATTAAACAATTCACTTCTAAAGTAGAAGATGAATTGTAATTCAAAAAGGGGAAGTGATGAGTTATTAAAAGAAAGCACATAAGTGCTTAACAAAAAACAAAATGGAATTGTAAAAGAGATGAAAGGAAAGAAATTTGAATGTGGATTCCTTATCCACACTCAATTGCAACTTACCAAAGCCCCTACATGGTTAGTAAACATGTATAAGAAGTATAAGGAATAAAAGAACATTTAATGCACCATAAAACCCAAAAGAATTAGATGAGAAATCAAATCCTAATGTCACGACCAGAATATACATCACATGGTAAACAAATGATCATTATCATGCAAGTCCAAGTGGATAGGCAACAAACATCATCCATGGCATTAGAACATGCCACCATAAGAAAAGGGAGAATGAAAGATGAAAGGAAAAAAATTGAAAATGTGCATAAATGGAACATGTAATCCATGGATCAAAATTGAAATGAAATGAAAAATGATTTCACAAACATCTCACAAGTATTCATGCATGACACATCAAAACATTTAAGAAGTGATAGAAGAAGTAGAATTGAAATGGGAGTTCAAAAGAAAACACAAGTACAAACACCACATGTTAAAGGTGCACAAGGTTCAAAGGAAAGTCAACATGCAAGGATGACATATAATATGTACCAATGACCTATAATGTCAAGTGAATGGTTCACCAAATATGCAAATGATCATGCAAGTATGCACAAAAGAAATCATGCAAACATGCACAAAGATTACAATGGTGTGACATGTTATAATGCTTTTAATGAAATGTCTTAAACAAAAATCAAATGAGTTCATGAAAATTATTCAAACATGGTATTGAGGTACACAAACCAGAAATGAATCACATATCAAAGTAGCATGTAAAAATTCAAGGCAAAAAGGTTTTATACAATGCACTTAAACCAAATTGGATGCACATGCAAAGTAATGCCAAGATGAACATCAAAACATGCCATAGCAAGACCTAAAAAATAAAATAAAATCATATGACATACTTCAAGATGTTAATGACTCAATAAAAAAAGAAGAGCATCAAAACAATTTTTAATGATCAAGAACAAAATTAAACAAGATCATGTACCACATTAAGAATGCACACCAAAGAAATTCAAAGAAAATTATGGAGCAGGGGTAAAAAGTCATAAAATCATAAAATAAAATCACCAAAAATTTTCTAAATGTTTTAATGATGCTCATGAATTTTTGTGGAATTTTATGATGCTATTTAGTATTTTTAAAAATTAAAAAGCAAACGTGTAGCAAAAATGAAAAATAAAATGCAATGCAAAAATGAATGGGGGTGCATGCCTAGTAATTACTCAGTTCAAAAATGGTTTTGGCTTAAGACATGGGGGGTGGATAGCATTTTGGCTGAGGTCCAATAACACGCATAACACAACAACAAGCATACACTCTCAGTCAACAAAATTGACTCACTCATGGCCATTGGATCAAGTCAAGGTCAAACAATAGTCAAAGTAAACAAATCATGCACATCACACTGCCGGTACACCATAATAACCATGTATGAACACGCACGCAAGCATCAGAGTGATTAAAATGAATCACGTGACATACACCCTCTCCATTAATTCGCTGGCAACGTCGCCACCCTTGGATTAAACAAATCGGACGGCCATGACTTAAAAATGTCCTAAACCCTAACTCAAACCCTCACCGGCCGGAGAAGACCTCCGGTCATCTTCTCCGGCCACCTCCGGTGTCTCAGAAATTTACATATGCCCAGAAATGTGTAAAAAGTGCATCAATAGAAAGAGAAACTTAAGCAGATCATTAAACAATCAAAAAAATACACCGATGCAACCTGTATAGTGAGAAACGAAGAAGCAAAGTCTGCCCTAAGTTTTGTACTATGCCTCTAGAAGACCTATCAACTAGCCAGAATCAATCTTGTGCTTCTAATAAGCTTCAATCAATGTGTAATGAACTTAAAACTCTCATGAATCGTACAGAAAAAGATGATGAATATTTACCTGATGTTGATGGAACTTTTGAACCAAGAAAAACCAGAGAATAAACTTGATACTCTTGATCTTCTATTGGCCAAATAAAGGCTTAAGCACTGAAACTTGAGCAGCGAGAGAGTGAGGAAATCGTATGAAGAAGAATGGCGATGAAGCTTGAGCAGTGTGAGAATGAGACTCTGAAACTTGGAGAGATGAACCTCTGAACTCGTGACACAAAATGAACAAGTGAAAAACCCTTGAGTTATGAGCAATGTGATGTTTATATAGCCAGCCTTAACCATGGTTTAATGAGTGAGTCAAGTGAGTTGGGGGTGGTCAACTGAGTGCACCCTAACTAACTGAGTCAAGTTAGTTAGGGGCGAGTTCCTTGAGGATTTTGTATGGTATATGGTTGCTCATGGTAAGTTACAATGTTCCTGCTGCAAAACTTCTACCACAAGCTTTCAACCTTTTCCTTTTTCATGCATGACTCGAGCAAAGGTGTAAAGAGTGCAGGCATGTGTTGGTCTTAATGAGGAAGCAACATAAAACCCGTGTCATGTATTTGAGGTGTGCTTGAACCAAAATTATGCAACAAGTCATTATTGTAACAATGGATGTTTGATGGTAAATATCTCTCATGTTAATGCATGGTTTAATGAGGTTTTGGTGTCAAATGAAAGAGGAGCTATCATGGAACAATATTGATGTTGAAAACAAGTCAAATGGAAGTGTACAAGATGATGAAAAATTGCTTGAAACAAAAGGAATCAAAACTGGTGTATGGCGTAGTAATGGGGTTGGTTGGCAAGGCAACATGGCGCCTGGGTTTTCAGCATAATCAACATGACTTTGAACCCTTAAAACTATCTCATAACTTGATCAAACCAAAATTTTTCCAACATGAATATTGAAGATGACAATGCAATGAACAACTTTCATGTTGAAAAGTTTTTCATTTAGAGCTTCCCTCTTGGAGAAACATGGGTGAACATTTGGCACACCACTTGTTTGAGAAAATGACTGCGCATGAGCTTGGCAAGACTTGGTCATGACCTGGTTTTTGACCTACTTTCCTCTAACTTTGATCAATCATACCTCTCTCATTATTTATCCAATGGAGATGTTATACACATGGATTTGAAGCTTAAAGCAAGACCTGTTGTTGTGGCCTGGTGGAATTTTCATTTGATGCTTCAATTTTAAATGGCCTTGGTTCAAACTCTGATGCAAAATGGTCAAAACTTGCTATTTTTAGTAACCCTTCTTCACCCAAAAATGGCAACTTTTTACATCTTGATTCTTTCATGATTCCTTTGGAGTTTCTTGACCAAATTTTGTAAATTGGACACATATAACATGAATTTCATGAATTTGGCCTCAAAAAGTCAAGAGTTGACTTTTTCCTCTGATTATTTGACTTGGCCCCAAATTCTCTGATTTTTTATCTTTCTTCCAATTGAACCACTTCCAAAACCAATTGAGAAGCAATTTTCCACATCCATACACTTAGGGACATATGAAATACCATGACATCAAGTTTGGTCCAAAAAATCAAAGATTCTCTGATTTAATGGGAAACCCTAGTTTTGGTGCCCACCTCCTAGGAGAAAAATGTGCAGTCTTCAATTTCAAATTCCTCAGAGTATGTTGTGTATCCTCTTATAGGATGATGAGATATACCATTTGAGGATGATTTTGGATCAATGAGCTATCTCTTTTGAGGGTTTTCCTTCAGTTTTTTTGAACCTCTTGCATAGTGAAAGATGTAGTGCTTCAATCTCCCATTGAATCTCTCATCCTTGAGGTTGTGGATGATCCCTTGATTGACCACCTTCCACCTGATCACATGACCTGATGGTAAGAAGGATGCTATGCTTCATTTTTCTATGTTAAATGCAATGTAATGTTAATGAGGTGGATATGATATGATAAATGATAATGCCATGCTATGATGACAAAGAGGGAGAGCAAATTTTGGGGTATTACAGCTGCCCCTATTCAAGCGCTGTAGACCTGAATGCCTGAAAGCAATTGCTTTCGGACTTTCAAGGTATATAGTGATTGAATACCAAATATAACCAAAAATTTGCTCTGGATGATGAGGAAGAAACTCCCCCGACATTGCTGGATTGAATCTTCAATGAAACATTGTCGGAGAAATCTGTCTTTTGAACGACACCAGACGACTACTGGCTCGCCGCATTACTGGTAAACTTTAACAATGTCTTTTATGCAATTCCAGACGACTACTGGCCTGCCACGCTACTGGTGGACTTTAGAAATGTCTTTTTGAACGACGCCAGACGACTACTGGCTTGCCACACTACTGGTGGACTTTAATAATGTCTTTTATGCAACTCCAGACGACTACTGGCCTGCCACACTACCGGTGGACTTTAATAATGTCTTTTATGCAACTCCAGACGACTACTGGCTTGCCACGCTACTGGTGGACTTTAGAAATGTCTTTTTGAACGACGCCAGACAACTACTGGCTTGCCACACTACTGGTGGACTTTAATAATGTCTTTTATGCAACTCCAGACGACTACTGGCCTGCCACACTACTGGTGGACTTTGCAGCTTCGTGCCACCCGAAGATGGACTTTTTCCAATCCACTGTTGGACTTTTGCCACCCGAAGATGGACTTTTGCCAATCCACTGTTGGACTTTTAGCTGCTTTGCCACCCGAAGATGGACCTTTGCCAATCCACTGTTGGACTTTGCTAACGTCTTTTAACAATGCCAGACGACTACTGGCTTTCCACACTACGGGTGGACTTTCGCAAAATTCCAATACTGGATTACACTCTGCATCCGTGTCAGACAACTCTGCCGACTTTGCTGAGGAACAATGATCAATGACTTGACTTTAGAGGTTCCTGAGAGGATAGCATCTCTGCTGGATAATGAATGAACAATCCGTCTGCTTCGAATTGTCAAGTTTTCCAAAAATAAATTGGACTTGAAGAATAATAAATCTGCCAGTAATCACTTCATCTGCTGGGGGAATGAATTCTGGTCACAGCGACTCCGCTGGGGATGAGAATTTCTTTGCATGACGTCTTGCTAAGGAAGAAAAGTCATAAAAAACTCTGCTTGGGGATCTATCCAATCCAAGACCCTTTGTAGGGGTTATCAACCTTCTGACCCGGCTGGGGAGAGGCTGTACCATCCTTGTTGAGGAATAGATTCTGCCGATCTTATAAACCTCTGCGGGGAGAACAACAACTCAGCTGGGGAGTATTGTTGACAAGATTCGATGCTGACCTCTGTGGGGATACCATTACCAGAGACACAATCTTGCTGGGGATCAGGGCTACTCTGCCAGGGATATGCAAATCCTGGTTAGAACATTCCACTGCAACTTGCTAGGAAAGAGTCCTTAGAGATCTGTTGGGGAAACCCAAAGCAAATCCACAGTAGTCTACTGAAGAATGTGACTGTCGAGCTTAGGATAAGTACCACAATGCCCCATGTTAGGCGAGCTTCCCTTTAGACAATTCCGTTAGGGATAACGAGTTTATAACAAACTATGTTGGAGGAAACTGCTTTAAAACGTCTCGTGCTGGGGAATGCCTTTTGAGAGGATTTTACAGAAGACCAACTGTCCTCAAACTCTACTGGGGATGATCAACACTTCATGCTGGGGAAACAAACATGCCCCATGCTTGGACAAACCAACGATTTGTCCCCGAAGAGGATGTCATAAGAG
Organism: Lathyrus tuberosus; assembly: GCA_022829125.1. Classification (NCBI taxonomy): domain Eukaryota; kingdom Viridiplantae; phylum Streptophyta; class Magnoliopsida; order Fabales; family Fabaceae; genus Lathyrus; species Lathyrus tuberosus. Next base: position 4,993,043 of record JALAZF010000142.1, on the reverse strand, counting down.
GATTTTACAGAAGATTTAGCCTCTTCAAACTCCTGCGACTTCGCTGGGGATAATGACCATCAGTTTCGGTATCGACGAGGTCACTTTCTTGGGGAACTTGTGACCGTTATTGACATAGAAAAGCTTGTAGCTGTTGGAAGTACTGTATGAGAGAATCGACTTAATAAGATACGACGGTACCCAGTTGAACTTAATTCACTGATATCGAACCGTTATGAACAACCGTCGACCGAGCGATGAACGCCGACCTCCTTACCCGTAATTGCCCCAGTCTTTTGCGTGGGGTAATTGATTACTGGTCTTGTGTTTAAAATCATCGGTACCTGCTACCTGCAACAAAAGAATATGCACACATGCCCCGAATATTGTGTGGCTAGAATCCATCATCCGGGAGTATTCAACATTCAAAGTAATTTCGAATGTTTTTTCTGCGCATGTTATTGCAAGGCCGCCATGTTTTCAAATGCAATGTTTTATAAAAAATTAGGACGTTTTTGCAAACAAAGCAATAAAACAAAAATAGAAAGCTTTTTATTGAAATTCAATTTATTGACTGAGAGCCCAGAATAGGCAATTACATCAGGAAGCAATCCCTGGAAAGAGGTGATCGCTGAAAATTGAGAAAAGAAACTATCCTAATGGCAATGTGAAAACGGAATTCCACTGAGTTTCCATTCTGTTATGACCAGTATGTCTTCAAAACTCCCCGACCTTGCCTTCTGAGGAATGATCAGACTGATTCCTATCTTTCAGAACGTCAGTTGTTCAAACGGTAATTGGGTACAGATAACTCAGACCGTAGTCATTCGCTTAAATCCCTCTTTTGCGTGGACCGCCCTTTCAGATTTTCGATCCACCAGGATACCCTTTTTTGCCTAAGTTGCCCTTTCGGGTTTTCAACTTACCAGGTGTACAATTTTTCAATTATATCCCTAATTTTTGCCCGAACCTTATTCTATTTTTGGTTCGCTGGGATGCCCTTTTTTGCCTGGATTTTTTTATTTTTATTATCCAGCGGGTCTATTTATGCGAAGTATTTTTTGACTACGTCCGAGTTGACAGGGGATGAAAAGTCTTCGCCATCCATGGTTGTAAGCAATAAGGCTCCGCCCGAAAAGACCTTTTTAACCACAAATGGACCTTCATAGTTAGGAGTCCACTTGCCCCTATGATCTGTATTAGGAGGAAGGATCCTTTTGAGTACCACATCTCCGACTTTGTAAACCCGAGGACGCACCTTTTGGTCAAATGCCTGCTTCATTCTGCGCTGATATAATTGCCCATGACATACAGCTGCCAATCGCTTTTCCTCAATAAGGCTCAGCTGATCAAATCTGGATCGTACCCATTCAGCTTCATCTAGCTTAACATCCATCATGACTCTGAGGGACGGAATCTCTACTTCAACCGGTAGCACTGCCTCCATACCATATACAAGTGAGAATGGGGTTGCCCCAGTGGACGTGCGTACCGACGTTCGATACCCATGCAAAGCAAATGGTAACATCTCATGCCAATCTTTGTACGTGACAACCATCTTCTGCACAATCTTCTTGATATTTTTGTTGGCCGCTTCAACCGCGCCATTCATCTTTGGGCGGTACGGAGAAGAATTGTGATGTTCGATTTTGAAGTCCCGGCATAATTCAGCCATCATCTTGTTATTCAAATTGGAACCATTATCAGTAATGATTCTTTCGGGAACTCCATATCGGCAAATGATATCCCGTTTTAAAAAACAAGCGACCACTTATTTTGTAACATTGGCATAGGATGCAGCTTCAACCCATTTGGTGAAATAATCAATTGCCACCAAGATGAAACGATGACCGTTAGAAGCTGTAGGCTCAATCTTTCCGATCATATCAATGCCCCACATGGCAAACGGCCAAGGCGACGACATGATACTCAACGGATTTGGAGGCACATGCACTTTATCTGCATAGATCTGGCATTTATGGCATTTGCGGGCATATTTGCAACAATCTGACTCCATAGTCAACCAATAATATCCCGATCTTAACAACTTTTTAGCCATTGCATGCCCTCCGGCATGGGTACCGAAAGAGCCTTCGTGCACTTCAATCATTAACAGGTCTGCTTCATGTCTATCCACACATCTAAGCAGGACCGTGTCAAAATTCCGCTTGTACAACACATCATTCTGATTCAGGAAGAAGCTACCAGAAAATCTTCTCAACGTCTTCTTATCTTTAGCGGATGCCCCTGGCGGGTACTCTTGACTTTTTAAGAAGCACTTAATGTCATGAAACCATGGTTTGTCATCAGACGCTGCGTCGACCGCAAACACAAATGCAGGTCTGTCAAGGCGGGATACTTCAATCTTAGGTACATGGTTCCATCCTTGCACTTTGATCATGGAAGACAAAGTGGCCAAGGCATCAGCGAACCTATTCTCATCTCGAGGAATATGGTACAGTTTCACTGTTGTGAAAAATGTCAGCAATCTCCTTGTATAATCTCTATACGGCACTAGATTTGCTTGGTGCGTGTACCAACTCCCTTTCACTTGATTGATTACTAAAGCTGAATCACCGAATATATCAAGGGTCTTAATCCGTAGATTAATCGCCTCCTCGATCCCCATTATACAAGCTTCGTACTCTGCTTCATTGTTGGTGCATCCGAAAGTTATTCGGGCAGTGAAAGGCAAATGAACACCTTCCGGCGTGATAAGAACTGCTCCAACTCCGCACCCATTCATATTGACAGCCCCATCAAACATCAGACTCCATTTGGATTCAGGGTCTGGCCCCTCCTCCGGGAGTGGTTCCTCGCAGTCTTTAGCTTTGAGAAACATGATGTCCTTATCAGGGAAGTCAAATTTCATGGGTTGGTAATCATCAATCGGCTGTTGTGCAAGATAGTCGGACAAGATACTTCCTTTGATGGCCTTTTGAGAAGTGTACTGAATGTCATACTCTGTCAAGACCATTTGCCACCGTGCAACTCTGCCTGTCAGTGCTGGTTTCTCGAAAATGTGCTTGATAGGATCCATTTTTGAAATCAACAAGGTTGTGTGCCTGACCATATATTGCCTCAATCGCTTAGCGGCCCATGCAAGCGCACAGCATGTCTTTTCAAGCATTGAGTACCGGGACTCACAATCATTGAACTTTTTGCTCAGGTAGTAGATAGCATGCTCCTTCCTACCTGTCTCGTCATATTGACCGAGAACACAACCCATGGAACCTTCAAGCACTGTCAGATACATTATCAGCGGTCTCCCTTCAACTGGAGGCATTAGAATCGGAGGTTCCTGCAAGTATTCTTTTATCTTATCGAATGCCAATTGGCAATCGTCATTCCACCTGACCGTTTGATCTTTCCTTAACAATTTAAATATTGGCTCACACGTGGCTGTTAGGTGAGATATGAACCTTGCAATGTAGTTCAATCTACCCAAGAAACCACGAACCTCTTTTTCTGTTCTCGGTTCAGGCATTTCTTGTATTGCTTTCACCTTGGCAGGATCAACCTCGATTCCTCTTTCGCTCACAATGAAACCCAGTAACTTTCCAGAACGCACCCCAAATGTGCACTTGTTTGGATTTAATCTCAGACGGAACTTTCTCAACCTTTCAAACAGCTTTTTCAGGTTAACCAAATGTTCCTCTTCTGTTCTCGACTTGGCAATCATATCATCTACATAACATTCGATCTCCTTATGAATCAAGTCATGAAACAATGTTACCATCGCCCGCTGGTACGTTGCCCCTGCGTTTTTCAACCCAAAAGGCATTACTTTATAGCAATATGTACCCCACGGAGTAATGAACGTGGTCTTCTCCATATCTTCAGGTGCCATCTTGATCTGGTTGTACCCGGAGAAACCGTCCATAAATGAGAACACTGAAAACTGAGCTGTATTATCGACCAACACATCAATATGAGGTAGTGGAAAATCATCTTCCGGGCTAGCTTTATTAAGATCTTGATAATCCACACACATTCTCACTTTTCCATCTTTCTTCGGTACTGGCACGATGTTGGCTACCCACGGAGGATATTTTGTCACTGCAAGAAACCCAGCATCCCACTGCTTCTGGACTTCCTCCTTAATCTTTAAAGCCATGTCGGGGTGAGTCCGACGAAGTTTCTGCTTGACTGGCGGACATTCTTCTCTCAATGGTAACCTGTGCACAACAATATCCGTGTCCAACCCCGGCATGTCTTGATACGACCAGGCGAAGATGTCAACATACTCGCGCAACATTTCAGTCAAAGTTTTCTTCACATCTGCTTGCAAGCTGGCACCAATCCTGATCTCTTTCTTGGCATCCTTGGAACCAATATTGATGATTTCTACAGTCTCCTGGTGAGGCTGAATGACCCTTTCCTCTTGTTTCAACAATCTGGCCAATTCTTCAGGGAGTTCACAATCTTTCTCATCCCCTTCTTCGGCTTGATAAATCGGATTGTCAAAGTCATATATAGCCATATCAAAATAGTTATCAGTGGTATCCGGAGGATCAAGTCTGCATGAACGGGTTCATGCCTTATTTTAGAATTTATTTTGAAGCAAAACAAAAGAAAATGAAACATTGCCATTTTATTTTTTTTGTGCAAAAATAAAAACTGAAAGACAGAGAACAAAATTTGATTGCAAAACGTCCTTTATTAATGATTAAAAATTGCAAATGCAACCAGGGTGGCCCTACAAATGAATCTATACGCCTTGGGCAGAGCGTAAGATTTTGACATGCATTATGGTTAGGAAAAAAACAAAGAAAAATTACTCTGTCTGAAGAGTAACCCGGATGACTTCTTCAACGGACCAGTTCTACACTTGTTGTCCCGGAGCATGAGGGCGTACCCAGTTGTCCAGGTCACAATTACTGTCAACACTATCCTCTGTGGCTGCACAAGACTGGTCCGTGTAGATAATTCCCCCACTATTGAAAGTAATGGGTCCCCTGCTCCCCGCATCTGAAGTTGTAGAGGGATGATAACCAATACCAAATTTGTCTTCCTTCATTGGGGTCTCTATCAACCTGCCCCAACCTTGGGCGTTGCCTGCCCTGACGACTTCGACAGCTTGTTTGTAAGATGAAATGGAGGTACCGGCCCCAACTGGTACAGAAGAAGACTCACGTGCATCGTCAATATTGATCGCTTCAAATGATTGGCACAGCATCTCATGAATTTCTCCATCCATTTCAATGTACTTGAACGTGGACAGGTGACTCACAAAGATGTCTTCTTCCCCACACACCGTCACAACCTGCCCTTCAAACTCATACTTCAACTTTTGGTGTAAAGTGGAAGTAACAGCCCCGGCTCCGTGAATCCAAGGGCGTCCCAATAGGCAGCTATATGCAGGTTGTATGTCCATTACATGGAACGTGGATTTGAATACCTGTGGTCCAATTTGTACGGGCAATTCCACCTCACCAAACACAGATCGTCTAGTCCCATCGAATGCCCTGACCACCAATTCACTAGGCCTTAAGATCAAACCATCAACTTCCAGCTTCATTAATGCCTTCTTGGGCAAGACGTTAAGTGATGAACCAGTGTCTACCAGTACATGAGACAACACTGCGCCCTTACACTCCATCGTGATATGCAAAGCCTTATTGTGGTTTCTTCCTTCAACAGTCAAATCTCTACTTGTAAAGCCCAAGCCATGGCTAACGTTAACATTGGAGATTACGCCCTCGAGCTGATTAACAGTAATTTCCTGTGGCACGTATGCACTCTTCAATACTTTCAACAACGCCTGCCGATGCGCATCAGAGCACATCAATAGTGACAAGATTGAAATCTTTGAAGGGGTCTGATTCAGTTGGTCCACAATCTTATAATCGCTTTTCTTGATTATCTTCATGAATTCTTCCATTTCCTTATCAAAAGTAATCTTTGTCTCTGCTTCAGGTGTAGGCGCATTTTCGACCACCTGTTTACCTTTAGCCTTTGCTGCGGCTTCTGCCTCTTTATCACTTCTCAAGGTTTGTGGAGCGAACAACCTTCCACTCCTTGTAAAGCCCCCCACACCCCCTACATTATCAATATTTGGGCTAACTGACGACTCAACCTCCTGCTTTTTACCTTCGTAATACACATCTGCCCCATAGTGCCATGGGATAGCCTTCGTAGATGTGAATGGAATTGGTCCTGGCACCGTGATAGTGACAGGACTGGGCCTTTCTTGCGCAACATTCGCCACGGGAATGACCGGCATTTGAATCTCAGCGGGAGTGTAATAGATGGTCACGGTTGATACTTCATCAGTGTCTTTCACAACTCTGTCGAACTGTAGACATCCTTCATCGATCAGATTCTGTAAACCCACCCTCAACTTATTACAGCCATTCTCCTGATTCATACACTCGGAACAATCTTGATTACAGCCCGGGAACACCTGTCCCTTCAATAAACGATCTTTTACAACCAACAAAGAAGTTTTCACTTGATGGATGTCTGCCACCAAATTCAATCTCCTCCCATCTTCAATAGCCTACACATTTGCTGCACTATGATCAGGCATGGGATGCTGAGTAATATTAGGAGCGGGAGAGAAATTGATGGCTTTAGCATCAATCAAATCTTGTACTTTATGATGGAAAGCCCAGCATTTTTCAATGGAGTGCCCCTGAGCACCTGAGTGGAACTCACAACGAGCATTAGCATCGAAGTTTGGTGGCAGGTTTCCAGCAACCGGAGCTTTCATAGTACGGAGTTCTACCAACTTTAACTCGAGTAGCCGGGGCAACAGCGCGGCATAAGTCATAGGGAGAGGATCCATCTTACGATCCCTCTGCCTAGACCTTTGCTGGAAAAAAGGTTGTTGCTGTTGCTGCTGAACCTGTTGTTGGGGTTGTTGTTTCTGAACAGACGGTGTGGGGATTGTTACAGCATCTACCTGATAATAAGCTTGAGAACGCCCTCTGCCTCGTCCTCTAAACACAGCATTCGTATCACCTTCTCTTCTTTTCTGGCTACTAGCAAACGGTTTCTTCGTCCCCGAAGAGCCAGCCCCACTCACATCTTGGATCTTTCCAAGCTTTAACAGACTTTCTATTCTTTCTCCCGCAATCACAATATCAGCAAATCCAGTTGACGGACAAGCAGCTAATCTATCAAGATAGGCCCCTTGCAAGGTGCCTATAAACATATCCGCCATTTCTCTGTCTGACAAGGGAGGTTGAACCTGGGCAGCCATTTCCCTCCACCTCTGTGCATATTCTTTGAAACTCTCCTTGGCATTTTGTGACAACCCCTGCAATTGAGTGCGGTTGGGCGCCATGTCGATATTGTACTGGTATTGCTTAAAGAACGCTTCTGCCAGATCTTTCCAACTCTTCACAGCAGCTCTATTCAACTTCATATACCAGGTCAAGGACGCTCCAGCCAAACTGTCCTGAAAATAATGCATCTATAGCTTCTCGTCCTCTGTATGGGCTGAAATCTTCCCAAAGTAAGCTTGAAGATGCGTTTGGGGACACGCATTGCCGTGATACTTATCAAAAGTGGGAGGCTTGAATTTAGGAGGAATTCTGACTCCTGGGACCAGCCCCAAGCTAGTAACATCAATACCCATAGAGTTCTTGCATTCTATGGCCCTGATCTTTTATGCTAACTCATCATACCTTCGATCACCGTGATTACCCACATCTGCATCCAGCAGAGTAAATTGGTCTTCCAGAGTATCTTCAAGAGTAACACCAGCATGCCTACCATTTCCATTACCCCTATTGTTACCACCAGGAGGAGGGTTGCCACCGGGAGGAGGGATGCCACCGGGAGGAGGGATGCCATGTCCCTGTGAATTGTCATGCTGATCACCTTCAGGCCCATTGTCTGGACGCTCGACCAGAAGCCTCAATCTCTCCTGATTTTGCGCCATGCCAGTCATGAGGGTCATGAACTGGTCCATACGCGCCCTCATTTCGGCCAAATCACTTTGCACTTGATCCATGATTCTTACTTGATTTCTTCGCGTCGAATATCGGTGAATATGATTCTCAACTATACTTCCTGAAACCAAATAAAGGTTAGAGACCCTGCAACGAGTACCTGAAAAGCAAGTAACATAAATGCAGAATGATATGCAATGCCATGCAATGTTATGTTTATCATTTCCAAAGTGCTTTACACCCTGATTCCAATCCAAACCACGGAAATCTGAAGACCAGAAATCGTGATATAAAGAGACGTGTCGTGGTCATGTGCTTGTGTACAGATATCTGATAAAGAGTAATTCTGAATAAACTGCTCATACTCATTCAACAAAGTATTCAAGTATTTAAGAAAGGCTCATCCGCCAATGCAATACAAGGAAAAAATGGATCCATCAACAAGCCTGATGGTAACCATTAACAACAAAATACAGGGAAAAGAACATCAGTCTGACAATTCCACATCCTTCAGCTTATCACTTGAGTATTTGATCTCCTCAAAAAGTATACGGGTACGCTGGTGATTCGGCTTTCCAATCATTTCTTTGATCAAGACATCCCTTTTCTCAAGAGCTTCAGTTAAAGAACCCATATGCAGCATAAGAGCTTCATCATCATGCACTCCTTTGTGTCTCTTTACGCCAGCCTGCGTCTTGAGTATCTCTCTTTCTATCATGGCTTCTTCAAGCTCTTTCTTGGTATTCTTCAGCTGGCTTCTAGCTTCTTCTAACTGTTCTTGACTTTTACTGAGACTTTCCCGATACTTTCTCCTCTGCTCATGTGCCTTTTTAAGCTCCTCGTCTTTAATCTTCGACTGATCCTTTAACTCGGCATTTTCAATTCTGACTTCATCCCAAGCTTGACGAAGTTGAGCCAATGAATCCTTGCTTCGGGCTAAAGCCTGTTTTGTAATCTTGTGAGCCTGACTAGTGTCATCTGCTCCCAAAGTAAGTTTCCGAAAGTACCGAGCTCTGTCATCAAAATCTTCCTCTTTGTCAGCCAAGGTTTTTCCCGCTTTCAAGGCTCTCTTTTCCAACTCTTTGTTGTCAGCTAGAGCTTTCTGAAGACATCTGCTCATTCCAGAATTCTCTATCTGCAACTCTCTGACCATTTTCTTCCACCTCTCACATTCTTCAATAGCCACCATGGTGGGTTGTTCTGGCTGTACTGAACATAAAAGAGGTCCCCTTGAAAAGGGTAAAAGCAATTCCTTTACTTTCGTCTCAATCCACCTGTCATATTCAGGATAAGATCTACAATCTCCTTTTCCAAAAACTGCTTTTCCAATTTTGTGCTTATCTTTCCAAGCATTCACTACTTCTACCACCTTCGCATCTTTAGTTCCTGTAAAGAATAAAGATTCTTCCACATCTTGCTCTGTAGGAGGATCCCTGGAAGCATACCCAAACTGTCGGATGGCCAAAACTGGATTATAATTGATCCCTCCTTTTCTGCCAATCAAAGGCACATTTGGAAAATTTCCGCATCTTGTGACAAGCTCTATTCTCAACAACCGGTGGTCAAACCATACGATGTTATCAGCAGTTAAACCCATCAATCGTTTAGACCATTTCGCCACATCTTTGGTTTCCACAAAGGCACCTGTCTGAGGCAAATGTTTGAAAAACCAATGACTCAGCAGTGGAGTACAACAACTAACAGAACCTCCCCTCCTTTTCTCATTCTTGTAATGCACGGAATGATAAAAATCTCCTAACAAAGTAGGGACTGGATTTTTAAGGACGAAAACTCTCGTTGCTTTCATATCCACAAAGTCTTGCTGATTGGGAAAGAAAACTAGGCCATATATGCAGAGAGCCAGAATGGAATTGTAAACCGTCCAATTTTTAGCACTTGCAGCCTCTTGGGCTTGTCCAGACAGAAATTCTAAATGAAATCCGCTAACTCCATTTTTACTGCTCACACCACTCTTTACCACTGCCTGATCCATTTGTAACGCAGCAGCAATTTCTTTTACGCTGGGAGAACTACCAGAGAAGAATGGTATTGCCGGCGTGATCGGAATTCCCAAAATAAATGAGAATTCTTCCAGTGTTGGCATCAAAATGTAATCTGGAAAAAGAAAGCATCTCAACGAAGGCTCGTAGAACTGCAGCAGAGTGTGCAAAGCATCATGTTCATACTTGGTGATTGTACGGACCATCCCAACCAAATTCCCGTAGCTCTTCTGAAACCTATCAAGAATACCCGGACCAGCCATATCTATAACTTTGAGCAATGAATCCAAAACAGGATCTGGAAACTTGTAAGACACATTGTTCTTTCTCTCGGCAACGATCTCTGTTGAACCCATGGATTGGAATCAGAAATGTATTATGCACCTGAAAATGACAAACATAACTGTTATGATATGATAATGCAATGCAAAAGGGCATGTGATCAGGTAATCAAGTGTCTGTGTCTGTATTGAACTGTGTGCACTGTGTCTCTGTATCGAATCTGGCAATATCTGAGATGAACACTCAAATCACTGTCATAGGATACAATGTCTGAAATCATCATAGAATCACAAGTAAGGTAGGTAGGAGGCTGGGTTTCCTGCAAACCTGTAAACATCCCGCCCATACTCACATGTGGTTCTTAGAAAATAAGGCTTGTCAGCTTCGGAGGTTTGAGAAGCCATAGCACATTCAGCCCGTAGGATACAATGCTATGCCAATCAAAGAGGTCGTCCACTGACTCCCCTTAGAAAATAAAGGTCATCCTATGCAAGTTCCAAAGTGGGCCCTCGGGTGCGAATGGGTTTGCCACAGAATGTGGTCTGCCACTGTCACCGCTAAAGAGGGATGTTTCCACTAAGGTCCTCATGATCGGTCACTAGAGTCGACAGCTCTCTAGATCTACATCCTGGAATACGCAAGATGCGCATGCCACGACGTGTCCCAAGATAGCCTCGTCTAGCTGTGAATTTCGTGAACACCCAACGCACTCCAAACGACACGTAGGTCCCACTACTCTCCACTCTAATTCTAAGTGTATATTCAAGCCTGTGTAATGGGCTTATCTCTCAGAAATCCCATCCCGCCAAACAGACAAAACAATGCAGTACAATATAATATATGATATGTAATGCTAAAATGCAGTAAATACTGTAACGTAAATAAACAGCAACATAAAGCACAACAGAAAACACCCAATGAAAGAAAAGCAAACAAGCGCTAGGATTGACTCGCTTAGGAGGGACCAGCAATAGGTCAACCTTTCCCCAGCAGAGTCGCCAGCTGTCGCTCCCGGGATTTTCATCCAAGTACAAACGCGAAAGTGGCACCAAACAGAGTCGCCAGCAATGTGTATTTATCCCAAGAGAGGGAAAGGAAACACTGCATAAACCTGAGGGAAAAGGAAAGAACAGGGTCTTACGACCAAGAGAAAGGGTAAGGGAGTCGGTTACGCGAGAGGAAGGTATTAGCACCCCCTCGCGTCCATCGTACCCGAGGGGATCCACGCTCGCTTGTTTCAATCAAAGGGTGTAAGGAAAGGATACTGGAAAGGGGACTGAAGGAAAGAAAGGAGAAAGAAAGAGAAAACAAATGTAGGGAAAATAAAAGAAGTGCTCGCATGGGCCCTACCCCACTGCCTACGTATCTCATCGGGAGCATGAGAATCAGAGCGACGTAGTTCCCCTCACTAGGGATGGATTGTTTGTGTTTTTTAAGGAACGGCTAACGTTCTAGCTCAGGTGTTGCAGGCTCGCTGGTCCGAGTGCGTTACCATCTTGCAAGAGAACGAGTAGGAGCGCGTTCGTTCGTTGAGAGTGAATGAGATGAGAGAAGAATTCCCGAAGGAAAGACGTCATTGTTTGTTTTTGTCTTTTAAGAGTTTTTTATTTGTTTGCATATGATAGTGTATCTGAATCTTAGTCATTGGAATGTGTACATTCTCACATTCCAAGATGGAATGGGTAAGAAAGCACACTAAGAGTGAAGAAGACCCCCACGCTTAGTTCCAATTATCAAGGTTAAAACACACTAGCATACTTGTATTTATTAAGTGTTTTTGTTGATTATGAAATGAAGAAGTGTTTTTTATTTGTTCCTTCAACAAGCATTGCATTTAAGTCCCTCACACAAGATCAAATGTTTAACACATTGACCCAAGATGGGTTGTATGCTATACATTTTAAGATTATAAGAGAAGACCCCTTATAATCTTTTCTTTATGTGAAAGGCCTAAATGCAATAAATGCCTACCTTTATTAGATGTTTTGAGTTTCCTTTAAGAGATGAGAAGAGAGACTCAAGAGAGGAGAAAGGTAAAATCTATGTGGACTAAGACTCAATCCTAATTGAATATTAAAGGGAGTAATCCTAATGGTTTGTGAGGTTTCAACCTAAATTCTAAAGAAAGGGTGAATTAAACAATTCACTTCTAAAGTAGAAGATGAATTGTAATTCAAAAAGGGGAAGTGATGAGTTATTAAAAGAAAGCACATAAGTGCTTAACAAAACACAAAATGGAATTGTAAAAGAGATGAAAGGAAAGAAATTTGAATGTGGATTCCTTATCCACACTCAATTGCAACTTACCAAAGCCCCTACATGGTTAGTAAACATGTATAAGAAGTATAAGGAATAAAAGAACATTTAATGCACCATAAAACCCAAAAGAATTAGATGAGAAATCAAATCCTAATGTCACGACCAGAATGTACATCACATGGTAAACAAATGATCATTATCATGCAAGTCCAAGTGGATAGGCAACAAACATCATCCATGGCATTAGAACATGCCACCATAAGAAAAGGGAGAATGAAAGATGAAAGGAAAAAAATTGAAAATGTGCATAAATGGAACATGTAATCCATGGATCAGAATTGAAATGAAATGAAAAATGATTTCACAAACATCTCACAAGTATTCATGCATGACACATCAAAACATTTAAGAAGTGATAGAAGAAGTAGAATTGAAATGGGAGTTCAAAAGAAAACACAAGTACAAACACCACATGTTAAAGGTGCACAAGGTTCAAAGGAAAGTCAACATGCAAGGATGACATATAATATGTACCAATGACCTATAATGTCAAGTGAATGGTTCACCAAATATGCAAATGATCATGCAAGTATGCACAAAAGAAATCATGCAAACATGCACAAAGATTACAATGGTGTGACATGTTATAATGCTTTTAATGAAATGTCTTAAACAAAAATCAAATGAGTTCATGAAAATTATTCAAACATGGTATTGAGGTACACAAACCAGAAATGAATCACATATCAAAGTAGCATGTAAAAATTCAAGGCAAAAAGGTTTTATACAATGCACTTAAACCAAATTGGATGCACATGCAAAGTAATGCCAAGATGAACATCAAAACATGCCATAGCAAGACCTAAAAAATAAAATAAAATCATATGACATACTTCAAGATGTTAATGACTCAATAAAAAAAGAAGAGCATCAAAACAATTTTTAATGATCAAGAACAAAATTAAACAAGATCATGTACCACATTAAGAATGCACACCAAAGAAATTCAAAGAAAATTATGGAGCAGGGGTAAAAAGGTCATAAAATCAGAAAATAAAATCACCAAAAATTTTCTAAATGTTTTAATGATGCTCATGAATTTTTGTGGAATTTTATGATGCTATTTAGTATTTTTAAAAATTAAAAAGCAAACGTGTAGCAAAAATGAAAAATAAAATGCAATGCAAAAATGAATGGGGGTGCATGCCTAGTAATTACTCAGTTCAAAAATGGTTTGGGCTTAAGGCATGGGGGGTGGATAGCATTTTGGCTGAGGTCCAATAACACGCATAACACAACAACAAGCATACACTCTCAGTCAACAAAATTGACTCACTCATGGCCATTGGATCAAGTCAAGGTCAAACAATAGTCAAAGTAAACAAATCATGCACATCACACTGCCGGTACACCATAATAACCATGTATGAACACACACGCAAGCATCAGAGTGATTAAAATGAATCACGTGACATACACCCTCTCCATTAATTCGCTGGCAACGTCGCCACCCTTGGATTAAACAAATCGGACGGCCATGACTTAAAAATGTCCTAAACCCTAACTCAAACCCTCACCGGCCGGAGAAGACCTCCGGTCATCTTCTCCGGCCACCTCCGGTGTCTCAGAAATTTACATATGCCCAGAAATGTATAAAAAGTGCATCAATAGAAAGAGAAACTTAAGCAGATCATTAAACAATCAAAAAAATACACCGATGCAGCCTGTATAGTGAGAAACGAAGAAGCAAAGTCTGCCCTAAGTTTTGTACTATGCCTCTAGAAGACCTATCAACTAGCCAGAATCAATCTTGTGCTTCTAATAAGCTTCAATCAATGTGTAATGAACTTAAAACTCTCATGAATCGTACAAAAAAATATGATGAATATTTACCTGATGTTGATGGAACTTTTGAACCAAGAAAAACCAGAGAATAAACTTGATACTCTTGATCTTCTATTGGCCAAATAAAGGCTTAAGCACTGAAACTTGAGCAGCGAGAGAGTGAGGAAATCGTATGAAGAAGAATGGCGATGAAGCTTGAGCAGTGTGAGAATGAGACTCTGAAACTTGGAGAGATGAACCTCTAAACTCGTGACACAAAATGAACAAGTGAAAAACCCTTGAGTTATGAGCAATGTGATGTTTATATAGCCAGCCTTAACCATGGTTTAATGAGTGAGTCAAGTGAGTTGGGGGTGGTCAACTGAGTGCACCCTAACTAACTGAGTCAAGTTAGTTAGGGGCGAGTTCCTTGAGGATTTTGTATGGTATATGGCTGCTCATGGTAAGTTACAATGTTCCTGCTGCAAAACTTCTACCACAAGCTTTCAACCTTTTCCTTTTTCATGTATGACTCGAGCAAAGGTGTAAAGAGTGCAGGCATGTGTTGGTCTTAATGAGGAAGCAACATAAAACCCGTGTCATGTATTTGAGGTGTGCTTGAACCAAAATTATGCAACAAGTCATTATTGTAACAATGGATGTTTGATGGTAAATATCTCTCATGTTAATGCATGGTTTAATGAGGTTTTGGTGTTAAATGAAAGAGGAGCTATCATGGAACAATATTGATGTTGAAAACAAGTCAAATGGAAGTGTACAAGATGATGAAAAATTGCTTGAAACAAAAGGAATCAAAACTGGTGTATGGCGTAGTAATGGGGTTGGTTGGCAAGGCAACATGGCGCCTGGGTTTTCAGCATAATCAACATGACTTTGAACCCTTAAAACTATCTCATAACTTGATCAAACCAAAATTTGTCCAACATGAATATTGAAGATGACAATGCAATGAACAACTTTCATGTTGAAAAGTTTTTCATTTGGAGCTTCCCTCTTGGAGAAACATGGGTGAACATTTGGCACACCACTTGTTTGAGAAAATGACTGCGCATGAGCTTGGCAAGACTTGGTCATGACCTGGTTTTTGACCTACTTTCCTCTAACTTTGATCAATCATACCTCTCTCATTATTTATCCAATGGAGATGTTCTACACATGGATTTGAAGCTTAAAGCAAGACCTTTTGTTGTGGCCTGGTGGAATTTTCATTTGATGCTTCAATTTTAAATGGCCTTGGTTCAAACTCTGATGCAAAATGGCCAAAACTTGCTATTTTTAGTAACCCATCTTCACCCAAAAATGGCAACTTTTTACATCTTGATTCTTTCATGATTCCTTTGGAGTTTCTTGACCAAATTTTGTACATTGGACACATATAACATGAATTTCATGAATTTGGCCTCAAAAAGTCAAGAGTTGACTTTTTCCTCTGATTATTTGACTTGGCCCCAAATTCTCTGATTTTTTATCTTTCTTCCAATTGAACCACTTCCAAAACCAATTGAGAAGCAATTTTCCACATCCATACACTTAGGGACATATGAAATACCATGACATCAAGTTTGGTCCAAAAAATCAAAGATTCCCTGATTTAATGGGAAACCCTAGTTTTGGTGCCCACCTCCTAGGAGAAAAATGTGCAGTCTTCAATTTCAAATTCCTCAGAGTATGTTGTGTATCCTCTTATAGGATGATGAGATATACCATTTGAGGATGATTTTGGATCAATGAGCTATCTCTTTTGAGGGTTTTCCTTCAGTTTTTTTGAACCTCTTGCATAGTGAAAGATGTAGTGCTTCAATCTCCCATTGAATCTCTCATCCTTGAGGTTGTGGATGATCCCTTGATTGACCACCTTCCACCTGATCACATGCCCTGATGGTAAGAAGGATGCTATGCTTCATTTTTCTATGTTAAATGCAATGTAATGTTAATGAGGTGGATATGATATGATAAATGATAATGCCATGCTATGATGACAAAGAGGGAGAGCAAATTTTGGGGTATTACACGTATCTCATCAGGAATGAGAATCAGAGCCAACGCAATTCTGAATAGAAAGGGGGATTGTGCTCGCCAAGATATCACGTCTTGTGCTTACGTATCTCATCGGGAATGAGAATCAGAGCGTCGTAGTTCGGCTCACTACGGATGACCTTGTTTGTTTGGTGTTTTTTAGGTGGACGATGCTAACGTTTGTGTTCTAGCAGTTTAGGTGTTACCGCTCGTTGTGTGGAGCCTTACGCGTTTACCTATTTGCGGTAGAATGGAAATAGCGGGTCCTTACGATTAGAGGGAGTGAGATGAGAAAAGAATCCCGAAGGAAGACGGTTGATTTGTTTATATCTTTTAGAGGAAGTGTTTTGATTTGTTTTGTTTGCGATATGTATTGTGCTAAAGACTATGACATAGGAGCGAATACTTTGACAAGGTCCCCCCCAACGGGACGTTTGCAAAGCACCCTAGAAGAGTAAAGGAGACATTCACTAATCATTTCCCATGTGCTTAAGGCTCGTGGCGCACTACACATACAATATTTGTTAAGTGTTTTTGCCTTTTTTTAGAGAGAGAAGAGAGACTCAAATGGTTAAAAGAAAAATCTAAGGGGATGTCCATCCTAGAAGTTGTCATGTAATGATTTATCCTATAGTTAAAATAAGGAAAGGGAATTTTTACCTATGATAGCATGCTTGGATTGATAACCTAATGTCTATCCTACTTTGAACTTATTCCAAGATTAGATTCAAGCTAGGAACCTTAAGGGAACATGTGATCATACGCAAGTAGATATTAAGTAATTCAATCATCATTCAAAGAAGTAATAAGGAAGAAGTGAGATGAAATATGAACCCCATAAGAGTTGATGTCAATGTAAAGTGATGCAAGTGTTCATTAAATTCAAACCAAGCTTGACTATCGGATAGTTGAAAGAATTATTCAAAACAATGCACTTATGCTCATGCAAATGTCCTAAGACTATCCTAGAAGTAATGTCAATCATTTAACAAAATGAAATAGTTCCTAAAAGGGTGAGAACCCTATTGGGGCAGTAGCTATGTCTTGTTATATCTCATTCATATTATTGTCCTATGAAGTGTAAAAGAATTCAAGTTATGTCTCATGTTAGCACACAAACAACTGTTACTTGAAAAATCATGCAAACTATACCTCTAAAGGCCACACAAATGAAGTTAAGCCAATCATACAAGTTGGGTCAGTAGCACACATGGTATGATCATAGAAAAATGAGGTTTGAGATGTTAAGAAATGATTATGAAACCCACACCAAGTCATGTTCAAAAGATTAGGCAATTCTACACAAAAATGTCACTTTTATGATGCATCATTCACTTATGACCATATAATGAACAAGTAGGGATGAAGTTAGTGTTTAGATGACCAAATTCAGAAGTTAATGCACATGGTTAAAGTCTAAAAGTAACCTCAAGTTGTCACAAAGTTTTCATGGCAAAACATTTTCGAGGACTAATGCAAGTAGGAACCAAAGTTAACCCTAATCACCCTTTATGAGCATGTGAAGTTTTAATAATGTAAAAGAATGAAAAGATCATGCCAAGTGAGTATCTAAGCTAGAAAATCAGTAGCAAATGACCTATAAATTTTCACATTTGAGTTTCAAAAGTATTGGATAAATGAAGCACACAAAAGCTTAAGTGAAGTTGTCAAAGTTTGATGCTTAATCATGTTCAAGTTTGTGCGAGTATTACACCAATTATGAGCATACAAAATGACCTATAAAATGATTTACACAAGCTTTGATTCATGTCTAATATAGTGTACATGGATTAGAATAAGACCTATAATTATTGCACAAGTGCACCTCCTAAACATCTTTAGAACCAATACCAAAGTTCGAGTAGGAAGGCATACATTGAATTGTTTATGAAAAATAGTTAGAAGACTTGAAAATATTATGAAATTTTATTCATGATATGATGAGGTCAGTAGGCCATTATTTCCTAAAAATAGGCCCAAGATTATGCACAAAAGGTGCTTAAACAATGTCAAACATAAGGCAAGGCACCCAGCAAAGACCACTCAAAACAAGTCTCAAAAGTGACCAAAAAATAATGGTAAAAATGTCTAATGATCAACAAAATATCCTATATACACGTGACTAAATGTATGCAAGAGTTAGGGTGAAAAAAAATTAGGGAAAATCCATCTTCAAGACCTAATATGCAAGATAAGCCAATTTGTACACCTTTAAATCAAAAATCCAAAACAATTACCAAATTTAATCAAAAGTGGAATTAAAAAATATGGAAAATTTAATAAAACCCCAAAGTTCAACCTTGAATTTTTGTCGAATTTTTAGATGAAGAAAATTATTTTTAATAAAGAAAAATGAGACGTGTATCAAAAAGAAAATGAAAATAAGAACTAAAGGGCAAAGGGGTGCACCACTAGTAATTTCTACATTCAGATTCACATAGGCCACAAAACGGGGGCGCGAATAGCAACAACATGCAGGCCCACTTCAAAAAAACCCAGTATCACTTATTATTGTTTTTATTATAAATGTTATTCAGAATTAAAGAAAAATAAATAGAGCATGTGTTTTCTTCTTTCATTCATTAATGTGCTGGCAAATCAAATACACGTGGGATTGAAATTAACACACGGACCAATCAAAAGACAGCATGCACACGTTGACTTCAACGACCGGAGATAACACATATGCCAGAGCTAGGGCTCCGGTCGGCTTCTCCAACGACTCTCCACCGTCATGGTGGTTAAAAAATTCCAGAAATGAAAAAGCAAACCACACTCGTACTCGGTTTTCCACGCTGATCTCAAATATGCACTTAGAATTTTCATTTGAGGCCTTAATCATTCAAAACGAAAGCGAATAACTTAACCCTAAAATCCAAGAACGTCACATCTTTGCCCTATTCTAACCACAAATAGAGCCTTCAATAGAAGAACTTCAGATGCAACTCTTAAATGCTTATAAATCTTCCTTTAGAGGTCTCTAAAATGATGGAGAGAGAGCCAAAGATCTTACCTGTTAGAGTAGTGATTCACGTTGAAGAAACCCAGAGAACTTCAATGCAATGTCTTGAGATCTCCACTAAGCAAAGTGAATGCTCAAGAACCTTCCAAATCTTGATGAAACTTCAATTTAATGGAGATGAGAGGTGAATCCGTGAGTGATGATATGGCCCTCACAGATATGAATCAATGCAAACAATAGTAAATATGAAGTATAATGGTGAAGATAGTGAAGAAATCTTGAAGAAAGCCTCAATATTGAGAGGGTTTCGAAGGATTGAAGATGAGAGAATGAAAGGTGAATTTTGGATATGTTTTTTCTCTAATGGTGTAACTGTATCTGTTAGTAGTAATGAGGGCTCTTATATGTATGGTTAAAGTGTGATTAAGATGTAATCATGGTTAGAAAATAGTTAGAGCATGGTTAATGAAAATTTGGAAAAATGAGAGTGAGGTTTAGTGACACGGGTTGCATAGTGTTCTCAGGTGTGTGATGTATTGTTGTTATGGTGTACTACATGATGATGATGATGATATGGTATATGAGCATTAGCTGGCATGATCAGAACAATAACAACTTGCATACCAAGTTTGATATTTCTCTCTCATTTGATGTATGGAGTAAAGGTTGTGATGTATGCATGGTGTATGAAGAAAATGTGTGGCTATTTTGGGTAAAATAAGGGACATTATGCGCATAGCAATAGTACAACAACAATGAGACGAGTTTTATTTTGAATTTGGAATGGAATATCTTGATTTGAACACTTGAGGAATATGTTCATGGGGGTTACTTTGAGGTGGCATAACTTGAGGAATATGGAATCAAATGGTATGATTTTGGGGTCATGTGAAAGAGGGAATTTGATACAACAACTTTGATATTAGATGCAACTTGAATGGGAACCTAAAACCTTATGTGAAATGGCCTTGAAGTTTCTATGACACAAACTAATTTTGCCTTTAAAAAATTCTAAGAGTTTTCATCAAATTCACATCTTTGAGTTCCATACTTTGAATGATCATAACTTTTGATACATGAATCCAAATGACATGTTCTCTATATGGTTGGAAAGGTGGAAGATCCCTCTACAACATTTTATGTTTGGAAAATTTTGAAACGGAACCTCTAACATTATGTAATTTGGCTTGGAAGATGGTTACTCTAAGTATGTAACTTATCCAAAATGGAAAGTTCTAAAAATAAACTTTCTAAAAAAGGTAATATTTCCATAACTGGCAACTTTTCCACAAGTCCTGATTTTTCATGATCCTTTTGATATTTCTTGGTCAAATTTTATCCATTGGTGATATTTAAAATGATGAATACAAGATTGACCTCAAAAAGTCAGGAGTTGACTTTTTCACTGCTTAGTTGACTTTGTTCCCAATTTAGCTGATTCTCCACCATCTGACCAATTGAAACCCTTCTGAATGAAATTAAGGGTCAATATTCCACTCATAGATACTTGAGGACATATAGAACACCAGGGAATCAAGCCTTGCTTAAAAAAAAAATCAGAAATTAACAACTTTTAGACAAAATCCTAATTTTAGCCCCAAAAGATAGGAGATATGGATCAATGATGAAAACCCTAATTCCTCTGAAGAAAATTGAGAATTTCTTGAACCAAGATGTCCTATGTGATATGATGATGTTGAGGCTTCAAAATCCTTGCCCATAAGGGTACCACATACACAGATAGGCAAAACCCTAATCTGAGGACCAAAGGTAGGAGAAGATGATCCTCCTCAAGTTTCTTGTAAATCTCAATCTTTTGATGAAAAGGTGAACCAAATATGATGTCTTGAGGCATAAAGAGCCTTTATAGCTTGAGTGATTGAGGATATCTCATTCTCTTTGCTTTGAACAATCAATACCATAGAAACCTTTGATCCCATGCCTTGGGAAAACCGATGATGCATGTATGATTTTTATGACTTAAATGCACATGTATGTGAAACATAAGCCACTTATTGATGGTAAAATATGAGGGCAAATTTTGGGGTGTTACAGCTGCCCTTATTCAATCAACTGTGGACCTGAAGGGATGAGAGTAGCGACTTTATGACATTCAAGGTAAATAGGGATTGAATACCAAAAGAACCAGAAAATTTGCACTCGGTGGGTTGAAAATATGGGTAAAAAACTTGATGAGCGTGGAAGACTCTACCGGGGATAAAAGGGTAGAAGAGATTGAGAAATCTGCTAGGGAGAAGAAATGACACAGACGGGTGTTTGAAATCATGAGATAAAAACGTAGACACGGGTTTGGATCAACGATACAACGGGTAGCGAAAGGTGATACGGACGGGTGTCAAAGAATGAGAATAAAAACGAACGAGTGTTTAGAATCCAAAGCAAACACGACCGAGTGTTCGAATTAACGATATGGGCGAGTATCGAAAGATGATACAGATGAGTATCAAAAGAGATTAAGACATGGACGGGTGTACTGAATCAAAAGCAAACACAGACGGGTGTTCGAATTTACGATATAGACGAGTATCGAAAGATGATACAGACGAGTATCAAAAGGGGACGAGAATAAACACGGACGAGTGTTTGGGTTAACGATACAGATGAGTATCAAAGAAGATGAGAATAAACACGGACGAGTGTTCGAATGAGTATGGAAAGATGATACAGACGAGTATCAGAGAAAAGGAGAATAAACATGGATGAGTGCTAAAAACCAAGAACAAACATGGACGAGTGTTCGAATTACGATACGGACGAGTATCGAAAGATGATACGGACGAGTATCAAAGAAAAGGAGAATAAACACGGACGAGTGTTTAAAACCAAGAACAAACACAGACGAGTGTTCGAATTATGATACAGATGAGTATCGAAAGATGATACGGACGAGTATCAAAGAAAATGAGAATAAACACGGACGAGTGTTTAGGTTAACGATACAGATTAGTATCGAAAGATGATACGGACGAGTATCAAAGAAAGGTAAACACAGACGAGTGTTTAGAAGTCAATGCAGACGAAGCACCGGGTCCTGAAAATGGCAAAGTGTGAGTGTTTTGGATTGAATATCCACACAGACAAGTATCAAAAGATGAAACTTACATGTGCCAAAGAGAACACAGACGGGTGTTTGGGTATAATCTACTTATCTTATCTGACACGGACTGGTGTGAGAAAGTAAGTCTTCTTGAGTGTGAACACTTCAAATAATCTGTTAGGAATATCTATTGAAGGTTCCCTACAATGCTTTTTCTGAGGGTTGATCTGACTCTTGGGCAAACACTCGAACTTGGCTTATGCTCCGTATGCATATGTTTGACTTTTTCCATGGCGTAATGTTCCATATCAAATGGAAATGCTACACGTTTTAAAGATGCGATGTAATGATGGTTACTATATGCAAGATGCAAAGTGAATCCTCTGCTGGGGATGATGTTTAGCAACTCTGCTGATGAAGGAAATGCTTGTTGGAGAATAAAGATCAAACAAGTCTCTGCCGAGGAAGGAAATGCTTGTTGGAGAATAGAGATTAAACAAGTCTCTGCTGAGGAAGGAAATGCTTGTTGAAGAATAGAGATCAAATAAGTCTCCTGTTGGGGATGGTCTTTGACTTGCACATTGTAACACGGTGGGAGAACTGACTTTTTTTTTGTTTTGTTTTTGCAAAACATGTTGCGGTTAGCAAGAGTCGCCACTGACTTTTCTTTTATCCAATAAGGAAAGGCTGAAAAGAAGAGGAAAGACCTTGATAGATTTTGAGTTCGGGGGGTAAGTTATACAAAGGGAAGGTATTAGCACCCTTTGTATCCATGGTTATCCACGGGCTCTTAAATGCTTAGCTCACCTTTTTTTACTTACTTTTTGAATGTGTGTGAACGTTTTGAAAATATTTTGTAAAAGTTTGACTTTGTAATAATTCGTGTAAGAATGTATACAAAGTGTTTGTTTTTTTGTTTGAAAATATTTTTGGAAGAGTGAGATATGAAAAGTATTTGTTTTTGAGTTGTGAGCAAGCATTTAAAAGTTACTTACCCCTAATTTGTAAGGTCTTTCTTGTACTTATCATTTTCCTTGAGAGATAGTACTATCCATACCAGTAATGGGTAGGTAGTACTACCTATTGGATATTGAGGGACAGCGATGGGTCATCGAATGGTCATAGAAGGCAACATGTAAGGATACCATAGCAATGCGAAGGGACTATCATCATTTTTCCATAGGGTCGCCAAGGGACAAGATCATCTTTTTGTAGGAAGCTCGAAGGGTCATTAAGGGACTATGATCTTTATATCGAAGGGACTATGATGATATTATTCCTAAGCGTCTTTTGCTAAAGTACCCCTACTTTCGAGGGACATGACCGTTTTAATCGTAAGGCAACAGAGAGAGGCTACCCTAGAGGTGAATGTGTACAATGTGCGTTGATTTAATTATATTATCTTGATTTATAGGTTATTCTAACGTTTGATTTTAGATCTTGCCATACATGCCTCTAGCAAATAAAATATAAGTGCGAAAAATAAATACCTACACTATTACATGGCTTATGGGCAGTTACATGATATAATCGTGCGAGAATGTAACATAGACTATTACAAGGCTTATGGACAGTTACATAATATAATCGTGCGAGAAATGTAAACTACACTATTACAAGGCTTATGAACAGTTACATAATATAATTGTATAAGAAATGTAAACTACACTATTACAATTTATGCACAAACCTATACATTTATTCTAAGAAAATAAATGATAAACGAAAAAACAATTACATATTAAAAGTCAAGTTAAATGTCCTAAATATCTAAGTCAATATTCGTTTTTTTTTTGAGAAATAATTTTGAAATAAATAAACCTAATTTCTAATTCATTTGTACAAAAATTAATTAATTATAAGCCTAAGTCTAAAAAATTAATTTTAATAAAAATAATCTAAGTCTAAAAAAAAGATTACATAACCTAAACTATATTTTTTATTCTTTTAACGATTTTATGATTTTTTTTATTGTTTTAATTTAATTGAAAAGAAATAAATAAATTAATTGAAATATGATAAACGAAAGGGATTAGAAAATGGTTAAAAAGAAATTGCATGGGGTGGGAATCGAACCTTCAGGAAGAGTATTTAATCCTTGGTTTGGATTGAGAATGATTGGAAATGGAATTTTGAATTTTAACCTTTTTTTTTAAAAGAATTTTGTGATTTGGAAGCCTTAATTTGTGAAGCCTCTTGCCCCTTTTTCTCTTGTGTTTGAGCCTTGTATTTATAGGAGAAACATGGTAGACAAAGAATCATTGAAGAGCTAGGATCAAGGAACATGTTTCCAACCATTTTAATTTTTTGAAAACCAAGTTTCCTTCACTCTCTCCCACGGTTTTATTTGGGTTTTGATGGCCTTGAATGACATGTTTTAATCTTCTAGAAACTCCATTAAAAGGATCCATGTGCCCACCATTATTTGATTTATTTTGTTTTATTTAATTTTGTTTATTTCTTTGAATAAAATCAAAATAAAATAAAATAAAAATAAAAATAACACCAAAGTGAACTTTGAGGTCCTTGAATATATCATAAACATGATTCAACCTTAAAAGATAGGCCCATTGGTCTAAAAGCTCAAAAATGTTCAATGTAGGTTTCATGCGTTTCTCAAATTTTGCTCAACTTGCACCAATCGTAACTCTCTCAATTTTTGTCATATGAAGGTGATCTTAGACTTTTTGGAAACCTCAAGATGTCCCCTACAACTTTCATGTTAATCACTATTTCATTTGAAGTCTTTATTTTTGTGTAAATTGCTTTGACGGAAAAAGTATCTTTTTGTTGACTTTCAAAATGACTTGTAAAGTTTTGGTCCATATCTCTCAAACGAGGCATTTTTGGCCTTGAGCTTAGAGAGACAAAGTTGTAGAGAATTGAATTTCCTTCAAAATAAGCTTTGGTTGAGGAATTTTTGATGAAGTATGTGAAAGTTGTGCGTGCTCAAAGTTCAGATGACTTTTCCTTAAGAAAACCCTAATTTGGCAATTTTTTACTTTTGAGTAAATCTTGATTTTCTTGAGGAATCATGATCAACCCTTGATCAAATGATGAATGGGACTTCAAAATCTTGATGTTGGCAAGAAATGATGACGTTTGACTGTAAATTGGTCAAAGTTGACTTTTGGTCCAATACAATCGACAATTGATCATTTGAGCAATTGACTGAGCAAACTTGTGAAGCAAGGCTTGAGATTTGACATGAGGATACCCTAGAGCACATAGAGAACCATGAAGTCCATCTGAGGTATTGAGATCTCAATTCCTTTTGAGAAAAATAAAACCCTAGTTGTAGGTTGATTGTTTAGGAGGAGAGCTTGTATGGTCAATCCTTGAGTAGTCTTGAGCTTTTGAGACTCCTAGGAGTGTGAGGAAGCTTCTTGAATCAATTTGTCTCAAAGATGTGAGGGTAAATTTTGGGGTGCAACAGCTGCCCCTGTTCAATTTTCTTAAACCTGAAGAGTTAGATTAGCGCATCCGCCATTCGTGATCTGAAGGTGGAAGAGGATTGAACACTTAAGTGCCCAGAAATTTGCACTCACGGGTGCACGAAGTAACGCTGTTGGTTGATTGTATTGCTTAAATGGGCTTAAAGATGCCATTCGGAAAGATGACAGGATGGAGATGGGCTTATAGAAGCCATCCAAAGTAACTGTTGACAGGAGTATCAGAAGGAGTCTAGGTTTGACTGTATCTGAGGAGTATACTAGAATGAGTCCGTGTTCAACTGTATCTAGCAGATGTGCTGGGGAATGTCAGAATGAATCTACGCCTTGATTATATCTGAGGATGTATTGGAATGAGTATCAGAATGAAATCTATATCTAGATCGTATCTGAACCGTATTTGGAAAATATACTTGACCATCTCTGAACTGAATCTGGAACATATTCAGAATTAAACCTTCGTCTCGATCATCTCTGAACCATTTTTTTTGGAAAATCTTCTGGGATAAGTGTCAGAATTAAATCTCTGTCCTGATTATCTCTGAACTGTTGGAGTATTAGAATTAAATCTCTGGGTTGATTATCTCTGAGCTGTTGAAGTATCATAATTAAATCTCTGGGTTGATTATCTCTGAACTATTTAAGTATCAGAATTAAATCTCTGGGTTGATTATCTCTGAACTATTTAAGTGTCAGAATTAAATCATCTGTCTTAATTATCTCTGAACTGTTGAAGTATCAGAATTAAATCATCAGTCTTAATTATTTCTGAACTGTTGAAGTACCAGAATTAAATTTGTCTTTGAATCAGAGTCAGAATTAAATCGTTGTCTCGATTATCTCTGCACCGTATCTAGAAGATGATAATGTTTGTCTGATTGTGAGCTCACCTGAAAAAGGCAAAGTTAGTTTTATGCAATGTCATGATGTATGTAATGCATTGCGTAATGATGCTCTCAAGATAAATGAGAATGTTATATGTTTTGTATGTATATGCTATGATATTCTGTACATGATGCATGGATGTAAATGTTGCTGACGATAGCGGTGGCTTTGAATAGTAACGTCTGGTTGGGGAAAATAAATCCCTTTCTGTTGCTGGGAATAAAGAATATCACTCTTCATCTTTGGTTTGGAACGACTGTACTGGGAATTCTCGCTTTTCTGCTTGGGAATACTCCGCTGGGGATCTTCGACTTCTGCTTGGGGGTAAAAGCGTTCAAGGAGAGTTTGGTTGCATGTACCCTGACTGGGGATAAACAAGATGGATAATCCTCCGATGCAATATCTGCCCGGGTTCCAGATATGAGCGTCAACTATGCTGGGGGAGAGAATTCTGTTGGTGAATTTATAATGTTAGAGGAATAAACTCAGCTGGGGAATTGAATTTTGTATACTACAAAGAGGGAATAATCTCTGATGGGGATTAGAATTTCATAGGCTGCGCTGAGGAAATTTCTGCTGTATGCTGGGGAAATGATCAACTTCCTTATCTGCTAGGGGACCCATTGGGGAAGATGATCATGCCAAGATGTCCATCAAATATATGGAAGTGAACTGCTGGAATATGCCCCAATTTTTGTCTGAGGGCATACTAATTCTGTCGGGGAATATATCTCTGTTGGGGATGAGCTTGTGAAGATAACTCTATAGAGATAGTTCCATGGAGATTGCTCTG
Organism: Lathyrus tuberosus; assembly: GCA_022829125.1. Classification (NCBI taxonomy): domain Eukaryota; kingdom Viridiplantae; phylum Streptophyta; class Magnoliopsida; order Fabales; family Fabaceae; genus Lathyrus; species Lathyrus tuberosus. The sequence goes on along the minus strand of JALAZF010000142.1, from coordinate 4,965,611 downwards.
TGGAGATATTTCCACGAAACTGGCTCTATGGGGGTTCGTGGACATCTTGAACATTATCCCAACTCCTAGAGTCCTTAGTAAATGCTATTCCTGTTTTCACATATATTTTTGGTAAACTTCAATCATATTCAAGTGCATATGTTCATTCAAAGTACCCATTGGTCGTTTACGCAAACAAAATATGGCAAGTAAAAACAATTTTGAATTTGAAAGTAGACTTGTATTGATTTTGAAATTGGCCTATAAACAGGCATTTTTGTACATGGAGACAGAAATCCTAGTAAGAGGAAATTGTCGTAAAAATTGAAAAGGTACAAAGTGATAAACAAAGAAAAACAACTATGTGGAAATGATCCCATTGAGTTTCAACTCTGCTATTGCCACTATATCTTCAAGCATCTCATCCATTGCTGTCGGAAGAAAGATGACTGGATTGATCTGCGCCATTTGAACAAAACTAAGCTGGAAGTAGATAAGTGATCCAACGGGACATAGACGTACGCTTTAATCCCTAACTTTTGCCTGGGCCACCTTTTCAGGTTTTCAGTCCACCGGGATACCCTTTTTTGCCCAAGCCGCCTTTTCAGGTTTTTAACTTGCCGGGTGTACAGTTCTTTTGTATATATATCCCTAATTTTTGCCCAAACCCTTTTGGTTCGCCGGGATGCCCTTATTTTTTCCTAGCCCAGTCAACCTAACGGGTCTCTTTTTATGCGTAGTATCTTTTGACTATGTCCGCATTCACAGGGTGCGGGAAATCTTCACCGTCCATAGTGGTAAGCATCATAGCGCCTCCAGAAAATATTTTCTTGATTACAAATGGACCTTCATATGTGGGAGTCCATTTGCCCCTGGGATTACCCTATGGTAGTATGATACGCTTTATTACCAAATCACCGGTCTGGTACGCTTGGTGCTTGACTTTCTTGTTAAAGGCCTTGATCATACGCTTCTGATACATCTGGCCATGACAGACAGCTGTGAGCCTCTTCTCATCAATCAAATTTATCTGATCAAGTCGAGTCTAAACCCATTCGTCTTCTTCTAAGTCTGCATCTTTCATAATCCTTAGGGAAGGAATTTGAACTTCAACAAGTAAAACTGCCTCCATACCATAGACTAAAGAGAAAGGGGTTGCCCCTGTTGAGGTACGTACTGAGGTGCGATAACCATGAAGAGCAAATGGTAACATCTCATTCTAATCTTTGTATGTCACCGTCATCTTTTGCAAGATCTTCTTAATATTCTTGTTGGCGGCTTCCACTGCGCCATTCATCTTTGGTCGATATGGAGAAGAATTGTGATGCTTAATCTTGAACTGCGTGCAGAGTTCAGTGATCATAGTGTTGTTTAGATTAGTACCATTGTCTGTGATAGATTAGTACCATTGTCTGTGATAATCCTTTCAGGGATGCCATACCGACAGATAAGATTATGCTTGATGAACCGAGCTACAACATTCTTGGTAACAGAAGCGAACGAGGTTGCTTCTACCCACTTCGTAAAGTAATCGATAGCAACAAGGATGAAACGATGTCCATTGGAAGCGGTAGGTTTAATCTCTCCTATCATATCAATGCCCCACATTGCAAAAGGCCAAGGAACAGTTAGAACATTCAACGGAACCGGAGGTACATGTACTTTGTCAGCATAGATCTGGAACTTGTGACAAGTTCTGGAGTGATGATGGCAATCAGTTTCCATGGTAGACCAGTAGTAACCTGCTCTCAAAATCTTCTTAGCCATTGTATGCCCACTGGAGTGGGTGCCAAAGATTCTGTCATGCATTTCTTCCATAATCTTTTCTGCTTCCTTCTTGTCTACACAGCGAAGCAAGGTTGAATTGTGGTTGCGTTTGTACAAAATTCTGTTACTCATAAATAACTTGGTAGAGAACCTCCTTAGAAACTTCTTGTCCGGAGAGAGCAGGTTTCTCAAATATGTATTTGATAGGATCCATCTTAGAGATCAATAAAGTGGTATGAGTCAACATATGCTGTCTTAGTCGGCGAGCAGCCCATGCCAAAGCGCAGTAAGTTTTCTCAAGCAGTGAATATCTTGTTTCATAGTCGATAAACTTTTTGCTAAGGTAGTATATTGCATGCTCTTTTCGACCAGACTCGTCATGTTCCCCAACACACACCCCATTGAATTCTCTAGAACTGTTAAGTACATGATTAGAGGTCTTCCTTCAACTGGTGGTATCAGAATCGGAGGTTTTTGGAGATACTCCTTGATCTTATCAAAAGCTATCTGACATTCGTCGTTCCATTTCACTACTTGATCTTTCCTCAGTAATTTGAAGATTGGCTCACAAGTAGCAGTCAAATGGGAGATAAATCTGGCAATATAGTTCAAACGTCCCAAGAAACCTTTGACTTCTCTCTCAGTACTGGGGGCAGGCATATCTTGTATAACTTTTACCTTTGCAGGGTCGACTTCAATACCTTTACCACTGACGAAGAAACCCAAAAGTTTATCGGATTTAACCCCAAAGGTGCATTTGTTTGGATTCAATCTCAACTTGTACTTCTTCAACCTCTCAAACAGCTTGTGTAGGTGGTCAAGGTGCTCTTCTTCATTCTGAGACTTGGCTATCATATCATCAACATATACCTCTATATCGTGATGGATCATATCATGGAATAAAGCAACCATAGTGCGCTGGTATGTTGCCCCTGCGTTCTTCAAACCAAATGGCATTACCTTGTAACAAAAGGTGCCCCACTATGTAACGAACGTAGTCTTCTCCATGTCTTCAGGTGCCATCTTGATTTGATTATAACCTGAGAAATCATCCATGAATGAGAATACCTTGTGCTGAGTAGTGTTGTCCACCAGAACATCAATATGTGGGAGAGGAAAGTCATCTTTGGGGCTTGCCCTGTTCAGATCCCTGTAGTCCACACACATACGAACTTTACCATTCTTCTTAGGCACTAGTACCACATTTGCAACCCACTGAGGATATGATGTGACAGCTAGAAAACCTGCATTGAACTGCTTCATAACCTCGACTTTGATTTTTTCAGACATCTCAGGGCGCATACAACGAACCTTCTGCTTTATCAGAGACATCCTTCCTTCATCGGTAAACGGTGAACCACGATATCGGTATCAAGTCCTGGCATATCTTCACAAGACCAAGCGAAAATCTCAGCATAATCACGTAGCATCTGAATCAGTCTTTTCTTGACACGTTCTTCTAATCCAGCACCTATCTTGATTTCTTTCTTATCCTCCTCAGTACCTTGATTTACGACCTCGACTGGCTCTTCGTGCGGTTGTATGGTCTTTTCTTCTTGCTCTAATAGTCTAGCAAGCTCTCTAGGCACTTCACAATCTTCCTCACCTCCGTTCTCGGCTTGGTAGATCGGATTTTCGAAGTCATAATTGACAATAGCAGAACCGTTATCAATGGGATCCAGGGTGGATGTGCATCTGCAGTTTGTCGCGTGGGTGTGTGTAAGAACACATAGCTATTTTGATGAAGATAAAGTAAAAGAAAAGACAAAGAGCGCAAAATTTGAATGCAAAACGTCTATTGATTTATTGAATGAAAATATGCGATGAAATGACAACCCTAACAAATAGGCCACTGTGCCCTGGGCAAGTCATAAGGCTTAAAAGTTTTATTGTTCAAATTACAAAACCAAACTTTGAAAATAAGAAAAACAGAAAATAGCATTTACTCCTGACTAAAGGAGATAGGAATAATGTCTTCAGTCTTCCAATTGTTGAGCCCACTGCCAATGGTAGGAAAGATCCAACTGTCTAGGTCACAGTCACTATCAGCATCTTCCACAACGTTGACCTGATCTTTATGAACTCCTTTGTTGGTGATACGAATAGCACGAGCATGAGGTACATCCCTCTGAGCCTCTGAAGTGAAGCCCAAACCAAATTTGTCATACTTGTAAGGAATGTCAGGAAGCTGACCTTAAATGGTACAACCACCTTCTTCAACCACAGCTCTAGCATCCTTTAGGGAAGCCATTGTAGGAGGCACTCTAGTAACCTCGGGAACAGTAGGAACTGGTTTAGCAATAGGAACAGTCTGAGAAGCCAATTCAAATGTTTGACAAAGAGTCTCGAGGAATTCTCCATCCATCTCAACATACTTGAAGGTATTCAAATGACTAACCATGTACTCTTCTTCACCACAGACGGTGACAATCTTGCCTTTCACGGGATACTTCAACTTCTGATGTAAGGTAGAAGTCACAGCGCCTGCCCCATATATCCAAGGGCGTCCAAGAAAACAGGAATAGGCAGGACGAATATCCATTACATAGAAAGTAGAATCAAAGACTTGAGAACCCACTCTGATCGGGAGATCAACCTCTCCATGCACCATTCTCTTCGAACCATCAAAGGCTCTTACCACGACGTCACTAGGTTTCAGCACAACCCCTACATAGTCGAGTTTGTCTAGAACAGCCTTTGGCAACACATTCAATGAGGAACCATTGTCCACCAATACATGAGATAGGGTAGTGTCCCTACACTCAATAGAGACGTGCAGGGCCTTATTGTGGTTCCTTCCGGCGGGAATCAGATCAGCATTAGAAAATCCTAGACCATTATCAGTTGTCAGGCTAGTGACACAATTTTCAAGCTGGTCAACAGAGATTTCTTGCGGCACGTGCGCAGATTTCAAAAACTTCACCAAATCTTTAGCATGGGCCTCAGAGCACAACAACAGAGATAGCATAGAGATCTTGGAGGGGGTGTGACCCAACTGTTCAACAACATTGTAATCACTCTTGCGGATAATTTTTAACACTTCCTCCATTTCTTGCTTGGAGGAATCTTCGATAGCAGTTTCACCCGGGGCCTCCATCTGGGCAGGCTTAATCATTGGTTCTTTGCCTCGAGTCTCAGTAATTGGCTCGGAGGCAGAGATACGAATTGGAGTAGTAACAGACTTCGGAGAGATTTCTGGGGAGAAGATCCCTCCACTTCGGGTAACCTTACTAGTCCCAATGATATTGTTGACATCGGGATTAGTAACTTCAGTAGTTCCATCAGTCAAAGGCTCTTGCTTGACACCATGAATGTAAACATCAACAGCATAATTCTAAGGGATAGCCTTGCTAGAGGAATATGGAATTGGACCGGGCGTAGTAATAATCAGGGGAGCCACTCTAGGCTCGGCAGTAATCTTCATAGGACCTTTAGAGGTGATCTGCACTGGAGTTTTGGAATTAGTAACCACAGATACGTCCTCAAACTTCAGACCTCAGGACAATTTTTCACATAAGCTCTCCATAGAAGGAGTCTTCTCAAACAATATAGTACGGTTGTCCATCAAACGCTGAATGCCTTCTTTCAGCTTCACACAACCATTGGATTGAGATGCACAATAATAACAATTTTCAACGCAGCCCGGAAATAAACCGGCTTGCAACAACTTCTTCTTAATAATTGATAGAGGAATAATTAAGTCAACCACAGTAGAAACACAAGAACCATCGTCAATAGCATTAACGATCTTGTCATGATTCAGCATAGGAGCAGTAATCACATTAGGAGTCTCAGGGGGATCAAACTCAATCTCCTTAGCGTAAATCATGTCTTGAATCTTATTCTTCAGTGCCCAACAACTGTTCGTATCATGTCCAGGACTATTAGAATGGTATGCATACCTTGCATTGGGATTATAGCTAGGAGCGGAAGTATTAGGATTCCTAGGAGGATCCCTCAAAGTAATCAATTCTGCCTTCAACATATGCTGCGACGCCTGAGCCAATGACATGTTGATCTTTGTAAACTGTCTCCTGGGTGCATCCTGCTTACGCTGACTACCCTGTTGTTGTTGTGGCACCGGTGCAGAGATCAGAACTTCCCCAACAGATTGGTTGTGGTCATTCTTATTACGACCCTTCTGGCCGTACGCAGCATTAGACCCCTTCTTCCCATTATGTGGCTTCTTTGTAGTGTTTGAAGATGTAGCCACTTGTATTTTACCACTTCGAATTCCACTTTCAACATGTTCTCCTGTCAATATCAGCTCGGTGAAACCGGATGACGAGCTTCCAAGTTGATGACTATAGAAAGGACCGGTTAGTGTGCTCATGAACATGTCAACCAACTCTTTGTCAGCTAAAGGAGGCTGAACCCTGCCTGCAAGATCTCTCCATTTCTAGGCGTACTCTTTGAAACTTTCATTAGGGCCCATGGACATGCTTTGGAGTTGCATTCGAGTTGGCGCTAAATCAGAGTTATATTGGTATTGCCGGTAGAAAGCTTCAGCCAAATCATTTCAGGTACGAATAATGGTACTCTCAAGTTGATAGTACCACTCCAGTTGAGCTCCAGACAAACTCTCTTGGAAAAAATGCATCCACAACTTTTTGTCAGTAGTACGTGGCTGAATCTTTCGGACATAAGATCTCAAATGCAGCTTCGGGCAAGACACACCGTCATATTGAGCAAACGTGGGAATTTTGAACCTAGGAGGAATGACAACTCCTGAAACCAAGCCCAAGTCCTCAAAATCCAAACCAGGTACTTTCTGAACCTCCATGGCCATCAGACGTTCTTCAAGTAATTTGTATTTCTCATCACCAGGGGGATACTAATCATCCAGATAATCATCTTTCTCTTCAGAGTGTCCACCGGTGCCGTGGGTACTATTTTCCTCATGTTTGTCACTTTCATAGTTGTCATCCAGTTCATCATCTTGGTCTACTGGGATCCTAATTTCCTTGACCTGTTTAGCCAGACCTTTGAATCTCCTCCCCATGTTGATGACGCCAGTTGATTTTCTTGCTTTCTTCTTCTTCTTCTTGGTCAGAAGTGCTTTCAGTTCTTCTTGCCCCTTGGACAAGTTCAGGATCAGCTCTTGGAACTGGGCGTTCTGGGCCTGGAGATCTTTGATGGTTTGCTCGAGAACCATTTCTTCTGAAATAAACAGCGAGAAGCTGAGAAACCTGTCTTAGAAACCTGCTATGCAATGATTATGAGATGTAGATGCATATGCAATGATTTCAAGGACTTTAGAGTTTATCTTTGCAAACAAACATAAACAAAAGGAAAACTTTTATTAGTAAACTCAAAATTCCTTTTTTTTCTTTTATGCCTCTTGGGCTACAATGAAAGGAAATTTCAAAAAGCAAATTCAAAAACGCCTAAGACCTAGAACTCAAGACACAAGTCTCCCACGGGCGCTTCCTCTTTGTGCCGATGTAAGCATTGATGCTCTGCTCCTCATGAAGTAATTTCGTCAACTCCAACACCTTCTTCTCACTAGCATAGAACTGAGTCTCAAAGGCGTCCCTTTCTTCTTTCATCTGAACCCAGGATTTCTGCAGCTCTTCAAGACCGGTAGACATATCTGGATGGAGAATGACTTGAGGAACACCTCCTTCAAACTCAGGTTCAACAATCACTGGTCTGACAGCTGTATATGGCATAATAAAATCTCGAGCAGGAGTGCGCACCCATCTGAGGTAAGGCTCCAAAGGAATAAAGTTCTTCTGTCCTAAGGTCTTGCTTTCAATCTTATACACCTTATTCCACGCGCGTATAAACCTTTGACGGTAACCTTGAGGATCATCTTCATAATCGAACACAATACCCTGAATAAGCATATCATGAGGACCATCCCTTCGAGCATAACCAAATTGGCGCAAAGCTAGCGAAGGATTATAGGTGATGCCTCCCCTAATTCCAAGGAGTGGCACATTAGGGAATTCCCCAAAATGATCAATAAGAGTGAAGTCTTCAAGAGATCGGGCACACCAATAGATATCTGAATGGGAGAGCGACATTATCCTTCAAGACCACTGTAACCTTTGTTAATTCTTCAACACTGACCGGGGAAGGTGCGAAATAAACCACCTGGATAGTAAGGGTATGCAACACATGAGAGTCCCTCGCTCCTTGATAGTACGAGTGTGAAGCGAGTGCAGAATATCTCCGAGCAAGGTAGGTACCGGGTTATGAGTCAGAAATATTTTGATAGCGTGCACGTCTATGAGTTGGTCTGGATTAGGGAACAACACCAACCCATAGATCAACAAAGCCAATACTTCCTCAAAAGCATGGTAACTCATAGCGCTTAGGAACAATTGAGCCTTCTCAATCAGGAACTTAGCAAGAAACCCCTTGACTCCACTCCTTGTTTCCCAATTGGACACAATGTCTAACCTCTTCAGATGTAAAGCAACTGCAATGACTTCAGGCTTTGGAACGTCTTCTAGACCGGTAAAAGGTATCTGATCGAGAATAGGTATTCCAAGTAGCTTAGAGAACTCCTCCATCGTAGGCACCAATTGGTAATCCGGGAAGGTGAAACAGTGGTGCTTAGGATCAAAGAACTGGAATAGGACTCTCATCATGTCTTCTTCAAAGCCTGAGGTAACCAAGTTGAGTAGAAAACTATGCCTTTCGGTGAATCGAGAGCCATCGGGAACCTTTGAGACAAATTCTTTAAGCTGGGAAGGAACCCTTACAAAGTTGACTCAGATGAAATTTCTAGGAACGGAAGCCATGGTCTGCAACGACGAATAAAGATAAATTCCTTGGTCCTTGAAATGGTTAGTGAAAATGATATGTTATGATGTTATGATGTCATGTACATGTTAATAGTAAATAAGTAGCACACACAAACAAGTCATACAAGAGCCTTAGATTTAAAGGCTTGTATGAAGTCTAAAGGTAAGTACCCTTCCCTACTGAGGTTTAGTTGGCTCAACCTGTCCTAGAATAGTAATCGGGTTCTAAAGGACTCATATCACGGATCTTTCTCGAAGGCTTTATTTTAGTGCGACACTTGAGTGGCCGACCAAAACATCCCGAAAGTCTGATCTCAATGAGCATAGCCTCGAGTATCAACCAACTTCGGTCTAAATCCAAAGCCGGCTATCTCACTACCTTATAATGGCCAAAGATGAGTTAACTAGGGTTCTAAAGACTGTGACCATCATATCAACCATATCGGTACATGCCGTACAGTCTCCATGATCTATTGTCACTTACCTAAGGAATCACTAGGTCCGGGTGTAGGACCTTTCACACAAGTAACCCCAAAACAAAGCCCAATAGAAATAAAGCACATAAGTCAAACAATTTTAAGCAAGTGGTAAAGTGATATAACTTTAAGGTAACCCCTCTTTTATTGTAATCCCCAGCAGAGTCGCCAGTTCTGTAACACGGTGGGAGAACTGACTTTTTTTTTGTTTTGTTTTCGCAAAACATGTTGCGCTTAGCAAGAGTCGCCACCGACTTTTCTTTTATCCAATAAGGAAAGGATGAAAAGAACAGGAAAGACCTTGATAGATTTTGAGTTCAGGGGGTAAGTTATACAAAGGGAAGGTATTAGCACCCTTTGTATCCATGGTTATCCACGGGCTCTTAAATGCTTAGCTCACCTTTTTTTACTTACTTTTTGAATGTGTGTGAACGTTTTGAAAATATTTTGTAAAAGTTTGACTTTGTAATAATTCGTGTAAGAATGTATACAAAGTGTTTGTTTTTTTTTTTTGGAAAATATTTTTGGAAGAGTGAGATATGAAAAATATATTTTTTTGAGTTGTGAGCAAGCATTTAAAAGTTACTTACCCCTAATTTGTAAGGTCTTTCTTGTACTTATCATTTTCCTTGAGAGATAGTACTATCCATACCATTAATGGGTATGTAGTACTGCCTATTGGATATTGAGGGACAACGAAGGGTCATCGAATGGTCATAGAAGGCAACATGTAAGGATACCTTAGCAATGCGAAGGGACTATTATCATTTTTCCATAGGATCGCCGAGGGACACGATCATCTTTTTGTAGGCAGCTCGAAGGGTCATCGAGGGACTATGATCTTTATATCGAAGGGACTATGATGATATTATTCGTAAGCATCTTTTGCTAAAGTACCCTTACTTTCGAGGGACATGACCGTTTTAATCGTAGGCAACAGAGAGAGGCTACCATAGAGGTGAATGTGTGCAATGTGCGTTGATTCAATTATATTATCTTGATTTATAGGTTATTCTAACGTTTGATTTTAGATCTTTCCATACATGCCTATTTATCTAGCAAATAAAATATAAGTGCAAAAAATAATACCTACACTATTACATGGCTTATGGGCAGTTACATGATATAATCGTGCGAGAATGTAACATAGACTATTACAAGGCTTATGGACAGTTACATAATATAATCGTGCGAGAAATGTAAGCTACACTATTACAAGGCTTATGAACAGTTACATAATATAATCGTACAAGAAATGTAAACTACACTATTACAATTTATGCACAAACCTATACATTTATTCTAAGAAAATAAATGATAAACGAAAAACAATTACATATTAAAAGTCAAGTTAAATGTCCTAAATATCTAAGTCAATATACGTTTTTTTATTTTATTTTTGAGAAATAATTTTGAAATAAATTAACCTAATTTCTAATTCATTTGTACAAAAATTAATTAATTATAAGCCTAAGTCTAAAAAATTAATTTTAATAAAAATAATCTAAGTCTAAAAAAAAGATTACATAACCTAAACTATATTTTTTATTCTTTTAACGAATTTATGATTATTTCTATTGTTTTAATTTAATTGAAAAGAAATAAATAAATTAATTGAAATATGATAAAAGAAAGGGATTAGAAAATGGTTAAAAAGAAATTGCATGGGGTGTGAATCGAACCTTCAGGAAGAGTATTTAATCCTTGGTTTGGATTGAGAATGATTGGAAATGGAGTTTTGAATTTTCACCCATTTTTTTTTTTAAAGAATTTTGTGATTTGGAAGCCTTACTTTGTGAAGCCTCTTGCCCCTTTTTCTCTTGTGTTTGAGTCTTGTATTTATAGGAGAAACATGGTAGACAAAGAATCATTGAAGAGCTAGAACCAAGGAACATGTTTCCAACCATTTTAATTTTTTGAAAACCATGTTTCCTTCACTCTCTCCCACGGTTTTGTTTGGGTTTTGATGGCCTTGAATGACATGTTTTAATCTTCTAGAAACTCCATTAAAAGGATCCATGTGCCCACCATTATTTGATTTATTTTGTTTTATTTAATTTTGTTTATTTCTTTGAATAAAATCAAAATAAAATAAAATAAAAATAAAAATAACACCAAAGTGAACTTTGAGGTCATTGAATATGTCATAAACATGATTCAACCTTAAAAGATAGGCCCATTGGTCCAAAAGCTCAAAAATGTTCAATGTAGGTTTCACGCGTTTCTCAAATTTTGCTCAACTTGCACCAATCGTAACTCTCTCAATTTTTGTCATATGAAGGTGATCTTAGACTTTTGGGAAACCTCAAGATGTCCCCTACAACTTTCGTGTTGATCACTTTTTCATTTGAAGTCTTTATTTTTGTGTAAATTGCTTTGACGAAAAAAGTGTCTTTTGTTGACTTTCAAAATGACCTGTAAAGTTTTGGTCCATATCTCTCAAACGAGACATTTTTGGCCTTGAGCTTAGAGAGACAAAGTTGTAGAGAATAGAATTTCCTTCAAAATGAGATTTGGTTGAGGAATTTCTGATGAAGTATGTGAAAGTTGTGCATGGTCAAAGTTCAGTTGACTTTTCCTTAAGAAAACCCTAATTTGGCAATTTTTGACTTTTGAGTAAATCTTGATTTTCTTGAGGAATCATGATCAACCCTTGATCAAATGATGATCGGGACTTCAAAATCTTGATGTTGGCAAGAAATGATGACGTTTGACTGTAAATTGGTCAAAGTTGACTTTTGGTCCAATACAATCGACAATTGATCATTTGAGCAATTGACTGAGCAAACTTGTGAAGCAAGGCTTGAGATTTGACATGAGGATACCCTAGAGCACATAGAGAACCATGAAGTCCATCTGAGGTATTGAGAGCTCAATTACTTTTGAGAAAAATAAAACCCTAGTTGTAGGTTGATTGTTTAGGAGGAGAGCTTGTATGGTCAATGCTTGAGTAGTCTTGAGCTTTTGAGACTCCTAGGAGTGTGAGGAAGCTTCTTGAATCAATTTGTCTCAAATATGTGAGGGTAAATTTTGGGGTGCAACACACATACTAACCATTGAGTGCAAACACCGATGCCTGCAAACACAAAAGATATACCCATGTGACATGGGTATCATATGGTCTGAATTTACCACCCAAGGACACTCAACATTCAAAGCAATTTTAAATGTTTTCACGCATGTTCTTGTAAAGCTTCAATGTTTTCAAATGCAATGTTTATAAAAAATTTGGACATTTTTACAAACAAAGTAGTAAAATAAAAAACAAAAGAGAAAGCTATTTGAATGAAATGAGTTTTATTGATTGAATTAGCGTGTAAATAGGCATTTACATCAGGAAGCAATCCCTAGAAAGAGGTAATTGCATAAAAAGAAACTACACTAGTGGCAATGTAAAAGTGGATTCACATTGAGTTTCACTCCTGGTATGACTCGTATGTCTTCAAAATGCTCCGAGTACTCTACTTTCCGAGAAGGGTGATTGGACCAATTCCTATCCTTCGAAATTTCCAGTTGTTGAAAAGTGATGAAGTACAGACTACTCAGATCGCAACCTTTCGCTTTTAAATCTCTAACTTTTGCCTGGATCTCCCTTTTCGGGTTTTTAATCCACCGGGATACCCATTTTTGCCTAAGTTTCCTTTTCAGGTTTTCAACTTACTGGGTTTACTCAATTTGTTCTCTTTTAATCCCTAGTTTTTGCCCGAACCTTTCTCTTTTTTCATGGTTTGCCGGGATGCCCTTTTTTGCCTGGACTTACTCTTTTTGCTGTCCAGCGGGTCTCTTTTATGCGAAGTATTTTTTGACTGCGTCTGAGTTCACAGGGGATGTAAAATCTTCACCATCCATAGTTGTAAGCATCAAGGCTCTGCCAGAGAAAGCCTTCTTAACAACGCATGGGCCTTCATAATTAGGGGTCCATTTGCCATTGTGATCTGTCTAAGGAGGAAGGATCTGTTTCAACACCAAATCACCAGTCTCGTTGAATCTCGTTCGGACCCATTCAGTTTCGTCAAGCTTCATATCCATCATAACCCTCAGAGAAGGGATCTCAACCTCAACTGGTAGGAATGCTTCCATACCATACACGAGTGAGAACGGGGTTGCCCTGGTTGACATACGCACTGAAGTACGGTACCCATTTAAAGCAAAAGGCAACATCTCATGCCAATCCTTGTACGTCACAACCATCTTCTGAACAATCTTCTAATGTTCTTATTTGATGCCTCAACAGCACCGTTCATCTTCAGATGATACATAGAAGAATTATAATGTTCGATCTTGAAGCTCTGGCATAACTCTTTCATCATCTTGTTATTGAGATTAGAACCATTATCAGTGATGATTCTTTCAGGAACCCCATAACGACAGATGATCTCCTTCTTAATAAACCAGGCAACCACTTGTTTGGTGACATTTGCAAAGGAAGCTGCTTCCACCCACTTGGTGAAGTAATCGATGGAAACTAGAATGAAACAATGCCCATTGGAAGCAATGGGCTTGATCTTTCAGATCATGTCAATGCCCCACATAGCAAAGGGCTACGGAGAAGTCAAGACATTCAAAGGATTTGGCGGTACATGCATTTTGTCAGCATAAATATGGCATTTATGGCATTTTTGAGCATATTTGAAATAATCTGATTCCATGGTCATCCAGTAATAACCTGCTCTTAACAACTTCTTCGCCATAGCATATCAGTTGGCATGGGTACCAAATGAACCCTCGCGCATTTCTTGCATCAACATGTCTACTTCGTGTCTATCCACGCATCTGAGCAAGACCATGTCGAAATTTCGCTTATACAACACGTCATCCTCATTTAAGAAGAAACTACCAGCCAATCCCCTCAGAGTCTTCTTATCATTATTGGATGCCCCTGCTGGGTACTCTTGACTTTTAATAAAGCACTTGATATCGTGGTACCAAGGCTTACCATCTACAACCGTCTCGGCTCCAAACACATAAGCGGGCCTATAAAGGCACATCACGTCGATTTTTGGCACATGATTCCACCAATTCACCTTAATCATTGAGGATAACGTAGCCAGAGCGTCTGCCATCTGGTTTTCATCACGAGGTATATGGTAAAGCTTCACTGTATTGAAGAAAGTCAATAGTCTTCTCGTGTAATCCCTGTACGGAATCAAATTGGGCTGATGAGTATTCCAATCTCCGTTGACCTGATTGATCACCAAAGCGGAATCCCCAAATATATCAAGAGTTTTAATCCTCAGATTAATAGCCTCTTCGATACCCATGATACAAGCTTCATACCCGGCCTCATTGTTGGTACATTCAAAAGTCAACCGGGAAGTGAAAGGCATATGAGAACCCTTCGGAGTGACAATAACTGCCCCAACTCCATTTCCATTTTCATTAAAGGCCCTATCAAACATCAGACTCCACTTGGACTCGGGATCAGGTCTTTCTTCAATTAGTGGCTCTTCACAGTCTTTTATTTTTCAGATACATGATGTCTTCATCAGGGAATTCAAATTTAATCGGCTGATAATCATCAAGTGGTTGCTGGGCAAGATAGTTGGACAAAACACTACCCTTGATGGCTTTCTAGGAAGTATATTGAATGTCATATTCTGTCAGGACCATTTGCCAACGAGCAACCATTCCAGTGAGAGCTGGCTTCTCAAAGATGTATTTAACTGGATCTATCTTGGATATTAACAGAGTTATGTGAGTCAGCATGTATTTCCTCAAACGCTTAGCAGCCCATGCAAGTGCACAACATGTCTTCTCAAGCATTGAGTATCTTGACTCACAATCAGTGAATTTCTTACTCAGGTAGTAGATGGCATGCTCTTTTATACCCGTCTCTTTGTGTTAACTGAGTACACAACCCATCAAATTTTCAAGTACTGTCAAATACATTATCAGTGGTTTCCCTGGAACTGGAGGTATAAGGATCGGAGTTTGCTGGAGATACTCATTTATTCTTTCGAATGCCCTTTGGCAATCGTCATTCCACCTGATAGCCTGATATTTTCTCAGCAATTTGAATATTGGTTCACAAGTGGCTGTAACATGAGAGATGAATCTAGCAATGTAGTTCAACCTCCCTAAGAAACCACATACTTCTTTTTCTATTCTAGGCTTAGGTAAATCTTGAATTCCTTTTACTTTAGCTAGATCAATCTCAATCCCTTTTTCACTGACGATAAAGCCCAACAATTTTCCAGATCTCACCCCGAAAGTGCACTTATTCGGATTCAGAATCAACTTGAATTTTCTCAACTGTTCAAATAGTTTTCATAAGTTCACCAAATGTTCCTCTCAAGTCTGTGACTTCGCAATCATGTCATTAACATAGACCTCGATCTCTTTGTGAATCATATCATGAAAGAGAGTCACCATTGCACGCTGATAGGTTGCCCCTGCGTTCTTTAGACCGAAAGGCATCACCTTATAATAGAAAATCCCCCATGGGGTAATGAACGTTGTTTTCTCCATGTCCTCTGGTGCCATCTTAATCTGATTATACCCAGAGAAGCCATCAATGAAAGAAAATACCGAGAAATGAGCTATGCTGTCAACCAATACGTAAATGTGAGGTAATGGGAAGTCATCTTTCAGACTCGTTCTGTTCAAATCACGGTAATCAACACACATCCGGACCTTGCCATCTTTCTTAGGTACCGGCACAATATTTGCAACCCATGGAGGATAGCTGGTAACAGCCAAGAAACCTGCATGGAATTGCTTCTGGACTTCTTCCTTGATCTTGACAGCCATGTCTGGTCTCATTCTTCTAAGCTTCTGCTTGATTGGAGGATAATCCTCTTTGAGAGGCAATCTGTGCATAACAATATCTGTGTCAAGCCCTGGCATATCTTGATAAGACCAAGTTAAGATATCAACATATTCATGCAGTATTTCAATCAACCCCCTCTTCACATTCTCGTCTAGGGCATCCCCTATCCTGACCTCTTTCTTTGCATCCTCAGTTCCCAGACTAATAACTTCCACTGACTCTTGATGTGACTGAATGACCCTTTCCTCCTGTTTCAACAACTTGGCTAATTCTTCAGGAAGTTCACAATCTTCTTCATCCTCATCTTCGGCTTGGTAAATCGGATTGTCAAAGTCATAAGGAGCCATAACAGAATCGTTATCAATGAAATCCGATGAAGTGCATCTCCATGAGTGATGGTTCACGCTTTATTTTAGAATGGGTGCGAAAAAGTGAAAACAACATTGCCATTTATTATTAAAAAGTAAAAAGAAAGACAAGGAGCACAATATTTGAATGCAAGAACGCCCTTTATTAATGATAAAAATTGAATATGTAACAATGTAAGCCCTACAATGAATCTTTACGCCTTAGGCAGAGCGTAGGATTTAACATGAAAACAAAGAAAATTACTCTTCATGAAGAGTGACTTGGATGATCTCTTCAGAAGACCAATTTTTGAGCTCTTGTCCCGGGACACACGGGCATATCCAATTGCCGATGTTGCAATCACTATCTCCATCTTCATCATTCAATGCAAAAATATGTCCATGATCAACAATTCCAGCACTGGAGAAAGTGATGGGTCCTCGACGACCTGAAGCCTTTGGTAGTGATGACTGGGCAGGCCGATAACCAATTCTAAACATGTTCTCCTTGACGGGAACTTCAATTAATCGACCTTATCCTTCTACATTGCCTGACTGTAACACAACTTGGGCCTGTTTGTAAGACGTAATAGAGACTCCCTGCTTCTTTTCTGCTGGAGGAGGAACCTCTTCCACATTCACAACTTCAAGTGCCTGACACAATGTCTCATGGATCTCACCGTCCATCTCAACATATTTGAAGGAAGACAAATGGCTTACGAAAATGTCTTCTTCACCATATACTGTGACTACTTGCCCATCCACAACGAACTTAACCTTCTGATGGAGAGTTGATGATAGAACCCTAGCAACATGAATCCAAGGGCGCCCTAATAAGCAACTGTATGCTGGTTGAATGTCCATAACGTAAAAAGTAGTATTGAAAACTTGGGGTCCCACCTTAATAGGCAATTCAACTTCCCCAAAAACTGATCTCTTTGATCCATCAAAAGCTCAAACCACCAGATCACTTGGTCTGAGCACTACTCCTTCCACGTCCATCTTAACCAGTGCCTTCTTGGGAATCACATTGAGCGAAGAACCAGTATCCACTAGCACGTGAGACAAAACAGCCCCTTTGCACTCCATAGAAATGTGAAGCGCTTTATTGTGATTTCTGCCCTCAGGTTGTAAATCAAAGTCGGTAAAACCTAGCCCACGACTGGCATTAATGTTGGCTATCACACCTTCCAATTGATTGACGGAGATCTCCTGAGGTACATATGCTGCATTCAGAATGTTCAACAACGCATTACGATGAGCTTCGGAACACAATAACAAAGACAAAATAGAAATCTTCGACGAAGTCTGATGAAGGTGATCTACAATCATGTAATCACTTTTCTTAATAAACTTCATGAATTCCTCTACATCATTCTCGAAAGACGTCCTAGGAGCTGTCCTATGTACAGGCTCCTCATTCACCACTTGGTTACCTTTGGCCTTCGCCAAATCATCCGTATTATCATTCCGAAGAGTTTGTGGCGCAAACAACCTACCACTCCTGGTGAACCCACCAACATCCACATTATCAACCTTCGGATCAGTCATAGTCAGAGCCTCAATTTCCTGTTTCTGACCATGATAGTACACTTCAACATCGTAATGCCATGGAATCGCCTTCTCACTTTCGAAAGGAATCGGTCCAGGCACTGTAATGGTTATTGGAGCCCGCCTCGTTGGCACCGGGATCTGCACAGGCGTGAAAGCGATAATTGTTGAAACATCATTACCAACACTAGAAACTTAATCAAATTGCAAACTTCCATCATTTATCAACCCTTGAATACCTCTCTTCAAATTATCACAACCATTTGCTTGAGTCAAACAGTCTGAACAACCCATACTACAACCAGGGAACACACCCCCTTTTAACAGACGATCCTTTACAACCCATAATGACGTCTTGACAGCATTAAAATCAGATATCAGATTCAGACCCTTGTCTTCTTCGATAGCATTAACAATTTCCCCACCATGAGGAGACATAGGATTCTGGATAACATTCAGAGCTGAAGGCAAGGCAAAATTGATAGCTTTAGAATCAATTAGATCTTGAACCTTATGCTGGAAGGCTCTACATCTCTCAACAGTATGTCAAGGGGCCCCGAAATGGAAATCACAATGGGCGTTAGCGTCATATCCAGCTGGGAGAATTGTTGGAGGGGGGCCCATAGTATGGAGTTCTACCAGATTCAATCTAAGTAGTTGTTGAAGCAGCATGGCGTAAGACATTGACATGGATCAAAGTGCCGCTCAACCTTTCTTTGTCTCTGTTGATAGGCTTGTCTTGGAGCCTGTTGCTATTGAGGGTTTTGCTGTTGTGCAGTAACCAGGATTGTCACAGCAGCTGCCTGATGATACTAGGCCTGATATCCTCTACCTCTGCCCTTTTGAGAGGATGTAGCATTAGTTTCTCCTTCGCGCTTTCTTTGCGCACCCACAAAAGGTTTCCTTGCACCAGAAGATGACCCACCACCATCTTGAAACTTTCATAGTTTCAACAGATTTTCAATTCTTTCTCCGGCAACTACAATGTCAAAAAAACCTGTTGATGGACACCCTGCAAGGCGTTCCAGGAAGGGACCCTGCAACGTCCCCATGAACATATCCGCCATCTCCCTTTCAAGTAAAGGCGGTTGCACCCTTGCTGCTAACTCACGTGACCTCTAGGCGTATTCTTTGAAACTCTTCTTACTCTTTTAAGTCAGACTCTATAACTGAGTTCGATTGGGCGCCATTTTAATGTTATACATATATTGTTTCTGGAAAGCCTCAGCCAAATCCTTCCAGTTTCTGACATAAGCTCTTTAGAGCTTCATATACCACTCCAAGGAAGCCCCAAATAGGATATCCTGGAAGAAGTACATCCATAACTTCTCGTCAATGGAATACACGGATATTTTCCTGAAATAGGCTTGAAGACGAGTCATAGGGTAAGAGTTGCAATTGTACCTGTCAAAAGTTGGTGCTTTGAATTTGGGAGGAATCCTTATCCCTGGACCAATCCCATATCCGCCACATTAATTCCCATGGTGTTCTGACACTCCATGGCCTTAATCCTCTCAACGAGCAACTGATACTTTCTGTCTCCATCACCATTATTACTCCCTAAGTCTGCATTCAACAAGGAAAACTTATCATCTTGATTGATAGTTCTGCAGCTTTTGGTGTTTGCATTAATTTTGGTAAAACTGATTGTGATTGATATATGCCTAAAAAGATGTTCTGACTTCTATTTTCTGCTGCTGCAGTTTCCTTTAATATGATGTGTATGATCAAATTATGTTTCGGTCAAAAATGTGCCAAGGGGGGAGATTGTAAGTTCTGAGTTGGCAGCAATTTTTGCAAAACATGTTGCTCAGGAAAATGTTATGAAGAATGTCTTGACATAAGAGTAAAACATCACTGCAGAATGTGTCAATGTCAGAACAGATGATGATTTATAGCAAGTGGTACAAGATGTCAGATCAGAAGTCCTGACATGGTTGCTCAGACATCACTACAGATACTAAACCTGATGTTGAAACATCTTCAACTGTCATGACAGTATTACTGTCATGTGTAACAACAGATGTCATGACATCTGGGTCTAGTACAACAGGTTGTGGAAATGTTAAGTGAGATGTCTTGACATGTTGTGCTGCACCTAACTAGTATGAGTACATGGCTGTAATGGTGTGACAGAGATGTCATGAGCACTTCATTGAACCTGAATGTTTAAGGTTATATGACGTGGCGGTTTTTGGAATGTCATGACAATAGTTGATGCTGGTGTGACAGATGTTGAAGGAGATGTCATGACATCTTAGTCTGGTATAGCAGGTGTTGGTGTTTTGCTGTCATGTGATTTTTAATCAAGATGTCATTTGTCTGATGTCTTAACATGAGTTCTTAACATTGAGTTGATGTTAAGTTCAGAAGGGTTGCAGTTTTGTATGAGTTCAGAAGGGAGCTGATGTTAAACCTGATGTCTTGACATCAGTTGACATAACATCAGAACAGCAGTCTGTTGTGTTTTGTTAGGGCTACGTGTATGAGTTTGTTTTGAGAGATCTGGTGGAGAGATTACAGGCGAATATCTTGGTAAAGATATATTCAGTTGCAATCAGATATGGAGCAGATCTTGTTGCTGTTTTTAGGGCTGAAAGATATGAAAAGATTTGAAGATAAAATCTGTCTTTAAATTCAAATCAAATAAGATATTTGGAGAAGATCTTGCAGCTGAATTAAATAGTGAAGATTTAAAAGATACATAATATCCTGGAAATATTATGTGGAGCTGATTCAGAGGTCTGGAAGATTCAAGATAAAATCAAGAGAAGATTGAGTATTTAAATATGGAGATATTTTAGGAAGATTTGATTGAAGATCTAATTTGTAGGAGAATCTTTTATAGATTTGTAGCAGCTGATTTGTTGTGATTTGAAGGCCCAAATCCAGTTGGGAAATAGGTTATAAATAGAAGCATTGTAACCTAGTTTGATGAACCACCCGGTTTGTGGGATGGTCATCGTGTTTATCTCGAAGCCTGTAGGTAAGAGATGTATTGTTCTTGGAGGAAGCTGTTAAGCAACTCTAAGTATTGTTCTTAGTCATGTGTGTCATGTCTAGGTATTGTCATGGAAGTATGTCTTCTACTTTTCTGTTATTGAAGAGTTGTTGGAAATCAAGTCGTTGATGCAGTGGCTGAGGTGTTGACTGCTAGACATCATTGTGATGATTGGAAGTGAGATGGAGTCTCTTACCTAGGGAGGACTTAGGTAGAAGGGTCATTGGGTAGTTATTAAGTTAGGAGATTGTCAACTGGGATTGTTGAGTCTGTAATTTAATACTGCTAATAGTGGACTTCCTTCCTGGCTTGGTATGCCCCCAGATGTAGGTCATTAGACCGAACTGGGTGAACAAATTTTGTGTGTTGATTTACTGTTGTTTTATTACCTTGTTCATAGAGCAGATTGTGTTGTTGTGACATCACACTCAACATCACACATCTGATACCAAAATTTCAATTGGTATCAAAGCAGGCATCCTGTTCTGTTTCTGGGTGAGGTCCTGGGAAGATACTTTCTGGTTGTAGGCAAGGAAGAAGGGTTCTACTGAAAAGAAATTTGAACTTGGATAAGTTCATATAGTTGTTTGAATGGTCCCTTGAAGTGGAGGATGGACTATTCATGACAGGGTATGTATTGGACCTGTCTGTTGTGTGTAGCTTTGGTGAAAAACTGCTGTTGTGAGTTTGATTTATTTTCAAACCTATTGTGTTGGCACTTGGATTATGGTGATGGTGTGCAAGGATTATTGAGTCGTGCCTGAAGGTTGTTGAGGAGGTGTTCTTTAGTGTTTCCACTGCAGATGTTTCTGATGGAAGTATTCCTGTAGTATGGGATACTGGAGTAATGATTGAAGGAAGATTGTAGATGTCCTTACCTAATTCTGTTCTTGTCGAAGTCAGCTTGTTTGAAGACACATGGCATTCCAAAGTTGGGAGAAGAGGGATGTTATTGTGATGAGGTGATTTAACTTCACCATCCATAAGTGCAAGGTAGAATTCATCTTTCTCAACCCTAAGTATGAATTCAATTTGGAAGGAGGTTTCAGATTTGCTGAAGGAAATAGGATCTGTTCAGAGAAGGTCTTACTTACTTGTGCCAAGTGTAGTATCCTTGATATCTCAACCCTTTGCAAAAGAATAATCTGGCATGGATAGGATACCTTGGTGGTGTTTACTTGGTGCTGGTATCTGGTAGGGTTATTATACAAGGATTTAAGATCAATTGTTGTTTGGGGAGTTCATAAATATTTGATTGATTATCCTTGTGATTCAAGATTGGTGATGTTCAACATGATGTTTGTAACATCTCATCATCAGAGTTTGTGCAGAATCATAGGAGGGGTACTGCATAAGCTTTAGCATCTGCTATTTCTTGGGAGTTGGCCTGAGAATTTGCTTCAGTCTTGTGTGACAGGAGTTGTGTATTTCTGGAAAGTTTCTTGGCAAGAAGCTGGTCTGGATATTGTTGTTGCTGAAGATGGAGATGAAAGACTATGAAGACATCATAATCTTGATGACTACTTGGATTGGTTTATTTCTGATCCAGGTGCAGTCCAGAATGCTCATCATAGATTTAAGTTAGGTGGCATTATCAGAACTTTGTGAAGACTGCTTTACTCAAGGAAAGGTGGCATCCTTGGTACATCTATGAGGTGTAGTTCCTAACTATTCCTTCTGAAGATTCAGACAGTGGCAGGTTTGAGGGCTTTGGAGAAGCACTGGTAGATTTTCATCAATGTGTGAGATTGGTTGGAATTACTGTAAAATCAACAGAATGGAGGTTGTCTACTCAAACTTGGTTGGTGGATCATGTCTATGATATTACATGTCTTAGAGATTCTAGGTGTGTTTGATAGTAAGCAAGTGGAACATGTGATTTGAAGATCAATTTTAGTGGATAGATCAGGATATCTTTGGGAGAATTTTGACAAACGTGAAGAAGGCAATTTGTGGCAGTTGGATTTTTCATACGAGGATTCATAAAGGAGGTGATCAAACTGTGGCAATTGGTTGATCTATATAGTGGATTCGAAGAATCAAGATAATCAGAGTGTGGCTGCTGGTTGGTCTTGAGGATTGTCTTGGAACAAGTTACTCTTGGGCAGAAGGGTGATGAGTTGAAGACTCAAGGAGTTCTATTCTTCTTAAAGGTGGATGAGTGTTTACTTCTGGGTATCCACACACTATATGATCATGAAGCTGTCATAGGATATCATGTAGTGGTTTTGGAGTGTTTCTTGCTGAAGAAGCGTCTGTTGAGAAAGATAGGGGGAGAGTAGAGAGTAGAGAGTGTTGTAGTGTAGTATTCTGTGTGCTGTGGTGGTTGGTATCATGTAGTGTTGTAGTATTCTGAAGTAGATGTTCTGTGATGATGTGATGCTCTGTGGTGTTTGGTTTTCTGGATTTTTGGTTCCTTGGCTTAAGGGGGAACTTGGAGATTCTGTTTTGGAATGTGGTGCTTTTATTAGTGCAGCTGGATTCTGTTCATGATGTCAAGACTGATGTCTTAACATCTGTTGATAGAACATTATGTTCAGAATGTTATGGTTTTTGTCTCCTGAGATCACAAGCTTCTATCTAATTTATGTATTGTTGTGGTACATGGTTTGCTTGAGGGTCAAGCACTAGGTGAATGTGTTCAGGAGGTGTGTTGAACAGAGGGTGCACTCTTGAAGACATGAAGATGAGTATTATATTCTCCATTCATTTAAGGTGTCCTTCTTGCAAAGGAGTACTGGTTGTCTTAGATAGAGAGAAGTTGATCAGCTTGGCAAGATGTGAGTTTTGGAGCATGTGAAGATAACAAACCAAGAGGGAATCATGTGAGTATTGGTACATGGGATGATTGTGTTCAACTTGTGAGTTGAACAAAGAGTGAGCTCTTGAAGACATGAAGATGCGTCTTATGTTTTCCATTCATCAAGGTACAAAGAAGCACATGTTATCCTTAATAGGGGGAGAGTGTTACAATTTTATGCAGCTGGACTTGTGATGGTAAGGGGGAGCAGTGTTCTTATTGGTGTTCTAGCTGGTGCATGTCGTTTGTTTGGTTTGCTCCTATTATGGCTAAAAAGGGGGAGAATTAAGAAACATCAGGTGTCCCTTGGTTGAGGAGGAGCTGAATGGGTGTTCAAAGAAGAAGGTTTTAGCTAAAATATGCCAAAGGGGGAGATTGATAGTTCTGCAGCTTTTGGTGTTGGCATTAATTTTGGTAAAACTGATTGTGATTGATATATGCCTAAAAAGATGTTCTGACTTCTATTTTCTGCTGCTGCATTTTCCTTTAATATGATGTGTATGATCAAATTATGTTTTGGCCAAAAATGTGCCAAAGGGGGAGATTGTAAGTTCTGAGTTGGCAGCAATTTTTGTAAAACATGTTGCTCAGGAAAATGTTATGAAGAATGTCTTGACATAAGAGTAGAACATCACTGCAGAATGTGTCAATGTCAGAACAGATGATGATCTATAGCATGTGGTACAAGATGTCAGATCAGAAGTCCTGACATGGTTGCTCAGACATCACTACAGATACTGAACCTGATGTTGAAACATCTTCAACTGTCATGACAGTATTGCTGTCATGTGTCACAACAGATGTCATGACATCTGGGTCCAGTACAGCAGGTTGTGGAAATGTCAAGTGAGATATCTTGACATGTTGTGGTGCACATAACTAGTATGAGTGTATGGCTGTAATGGTGTGACAGAGATGTCATGAGCACTTCATTGAACCTGAATGTTTAAGGTTATATGACGTGGCGGTTTTTGGAATGTCATGACAATAGTTGCTGCTGGTGTGACAGATGTTGAAGGAGATGTCATGACATCTTAGTCTGGTATAGCAAGTGTTGCTGTTTTGCTGTCATGTGATTTTTAATCAAGATGTCATTTGTCTGATGTCTTAACATGAGTTCTTAACATTGAGTTGATGTTAAGTTCAGAAGGGTTGCAGTTTTGTATGAGTTCAGAAGGGAGCTGATGTTAAACCTGATGTCTTGACATCAGTTGACATAACATCAGAACATCAGTCTGTTGTGTTTTGTTAGGGCTGCGTGTATCAGTTTGTTTTGAGAGACCTGGTGGAGAGATTACAGGCGAATATCTTGGTAAAGATATATTCAGTTGCAATCAGATATGGAGCAGATCTTGTTGTTGTTTTAAGGGCTGAAAGATATGAAAAGATTTGAAGATAAAATCTGTTTTTAAATTCAAATCAAATCCGATATTTGGAGAAGATCTTGCAGCTGAATTAAATAGTGAAGATTTAAAAGATACATAATATATTGGAAATATTATGTGGAGCTGATTCAGAGGTATGGAAGATTCAAGATAAAATCAAGAGAAGATTGAGTATTTAAATATGGAGATATTTTAGGAAGATTTGATTGAAGATCTAATTTGTAGGAGAATCTTTTGCAGATTTGTAGCAGCTGATTTGTTGTGATTTGAAGGCCCAAATCCAGTTGGGAAATAGGTTATAAATAAAAGCATTGTAACCTAGTTTTAGGAGGCCAGCCATCATGTAAATTATAAGGGCTGTGTTGGTTGATGAACCACCTGATTTATGGGATGGTCATCGTGTTTATCTCGAAGCCTGTAAGTAAGAGATGTATTGCTCTTGGAGGAAGCTGTTAAGCAACTTTAAGTATTGTTCTTAGTCATGTGTGTCATGTCTAGGTATTGTCATGGAAGTATGTCTTCTACTTTTCTGTGATTGAATAGTTGTTGGAAATCAAACTGTTGATGCAGTGTCTGAGGTGTTGACTGCTAGACATCATTGCAATGATTGGAAGTGAGATGGAGTCTCTTACCTAGGGAGGACTTAGGTAGAAGGGTCATTGGGTAGTTATTAAGTTAGGAGATTGTCAACTGGGATTGTTGAGTCTGTAATTTAATACTGCTAATATTGGACTTCCTTCCTGGCTTGGTATGCCCCCAGATGTAGGTTGCTAGACCGAACTGGGTGAACAAATTCTGTGTGTTGATTTACTGTTGTTTTATTACCTTGTTCATAGAGCAGATTGTGTTGTTGTGACATCACACTCAACATCACACATCTGATAACAGAATTTCATTGATTGTCCTCCAAATGAGGAATAGGAATGGGAATAGGCCCCCCACAGACTCCGCCAGGAGGACCACCAGCAACTCCACCAATGGGAACACCACCTCCAGCAGGAGGGTCAACCTGATTATCAACATTAGAAATTTCAACCTCGGGCCTCTGAACCATAGCCCTCAGTTCTTGCTGGCCCTGAGCCACCCCCTGCATGATGTCTATGAATTGGTTCATGTGGGCCCTCATCTCAGTCATCTATGCTTGCATTTGCTCCATGGGTCTCTGTTGATTCTGGCGTGTTGAGTAGCGGTGAAGGTAAGAGTCAGCAATCCTGCTAGTTAGAGCAAACAAAGTAAAAAATCCAATTGTAAACACCTGTTATGCAAAATGAAATGCGTGAATGCATGCACATGTCATGATTAATCATTTCCAAGGTATTTCTATACTTTGATTCCAGTTTCAACCGGGCGAGGGATCAGATACATTATTTAAGATATTACTGGAACAGATAGATATTGCGGAGAAAATATAGCTGGAACAAACATTGATGAGAGAATACTGTTGAAACAAATTTTGCTGAAAAAAATATTGCTGAAACAAACACCTCATCATATAATACTTCAAAGAGTCATACAAATACGTCTGGTACAACCTGTCGCAACTGCAAAAAAAAAAACCGGCGAGAAACTAGAACAGAAGAGTTGCCACCGAACATTATTTATCCCGACGCAGGGAAAGGAAACGATCAAAGAAAACCTGGAGAGGGAGAAGACACGGTCATCGCAACCATAGTCCGGGTTCGGGAGTCGGTTACGCGAGGGGAAGGTATTACCACCCCAACGCGTCCATCGTACTCGATGGGATCCACACTTGTTGTCTAATCAAATGGTGAGTTATCTAAAGCCTACTGTTAAACGGAAATGAAACGCGGGAAAGAAAAGAAAAAGTGACACGGTAGGACATCTCCGTCCTAGGCCTATGTATTCCCTTGTGCGATGGGAAAGTCAGAGTCAACGTAGTTCGACGGACTACACACTAAAGGGGAAGGTTGCTCGCCAAGACATCGCCGTCTTGTTCCTACGTATCCTCAATCTAACCAGAGAGAAGAAATTAGAGCAGTCGTAGTTCGACCCATGGGTCGGTAAGTGTTTTTTATGAGTGACGTTAAGTTCGCGTCCGACAGTTAGAGTCGATGCCTGTTTACGATAAAACGGAAGTAACGTGCTCTTTTCTGAAAATGATTTGAAACCCAGCAATCCCGAAGGATGAAAATGATTTGAATTTGTTTTTGTTTTTTTTAGACAGAAATGGATTAAATTAGCTTGTAACTTGCATTGCACTAAAGTCTATGACATAAGAACGAATCGTCGCATATCGTCCCCAACAGGACGTATGCTAAAAACCCTAGAAGAATGAAGGGAGACCCCCCATTCCGCATTTCCCATATACTTAAGGCTTATGTGCAATACACATTACCATTATTAAGTGCTTTAAACTTGTTATTAGATGAGAAGAGAAGACTCAAAGGGAGAATAAAAACACCAAGGGAATTCTATCCTAATGTTGTCATGCAAAGGTGGCCCTAAGGTTGAGGTAAGAGGGGAAGATTCTACCTAATGTTAGCATACATGGTTTAAACCCTAATGTCTATCCTAATCCAAGCTCAATCAAAGATTATTTGGGACTAGGGAGTCCTAAGGGAACATGAAAAAGCAAAGCAACAAGAAAATAAACCAAAAACAACAGCTACAACAACGCTCCAGCACCTGCACAATGGTAAATTCTGGCCAATACACCAAACAACATTCAACAGCTCACGTTTCAGCACAAAAATAGGTGTAAGAAGGAAAACGGCAGCACATACAACATCACACATGCAAAGGGACAACAGTGGAAAACAGGGCATCATGCATTCAAAAATGATTCAAACGTGGAATAACGAATATGCGTCAAGCATTACACATTCTTCAATCAAACATGATCACAATCACACCATACACCATGGTAAACAATTCTTGAAAACATCATGAAAGAATGCACATCATTTGACAATTGAACAAATTAATTCAAGCATGCACTTCATGAAATTAAAAGCAAACAAGAAAGGGTGCAAACAAACTTGCACTAGAATCACAATTGAACATCATTAATCAACACACAAAGGTTATGTGAACAAAGTGAGATGAGAATGAAACAAAGCCATAACTTAAATCACATCTTGATCAACCAATTCAAACATGTAATAAAGCTTCACATTACCATGCATCATGAACCAAAGTAGCAACAATCAATTGCTAGTGAAATGCATCATGGAAATCAATCAACAACGACCAAGTGAAGTGAAAACATGATGTGAATCCAAGTGGGCGGTAGCAAGAGCATATTCCATGAAGCATAATCAAACCCAAACCAATCAAGAAGGAGCATCAAGTATCATACTCAAAGCATATGTCAAAACTAGGCATGTATTCAATAAGATTAAGTCCAAGAGGATTCACATGTTCTCACACAAGGTAAAAGGCACACATGATCCAACTTATGCACACCATAGCATCATACTCAAATGTATCACATCACATTCAGTTCCAAGAGATTACACAAGTTCAACAAGTTATTATTCACACCTGAACCAATATGCATCATGAACATCCTTCAAGAATTCAAACAAATCAACAATCAGAAAATCATGCATTAAAGATTCACATACATCCAGCAACTAGAGGTTAAACAACCCTAGAAAATTCCACAAGTATGCATCATACTAAGCCATGAATGTTAGGGCTGGAATAGGTATCAATACATGCTTCCAAATAAGCCAAAAACACAAATGTTATAGGTGCAAATCGATTGCACAGTTATAGAATGCAATTTCTAGTGAAAAAACACAGGTGCAATCGATTGCACTAGGATGCAAATCGATTGCACAGTAGAAGACCTGCAAAAATCACTTCTCATAATCACTTTTTCAGCACCAATCACTTATCCGAACATCCAAATGATCATGTAATCAAACATACACGAAAATCCACATCAAATATCAGTAATCAAACACACACTTCATCAATCAAACAACAAGATCATGAATCACATCAAGCAAATGGATCAAATCACATTGAAAACCATGGATCTACATTGTGTAAGTTGAAATTAAGCTAAATCAAGTATGGATCTGAAATTAACCAACCTACAAAGTTGAGAATTGCTTTGGTAAGTGTTTCAAATGAAAATCCAAGAATCCAAGCAAGAAATCCAAGATCCTAGCAAGAAACTTCAAGATCCAAGCAACAAGCTAACAATACTTCAAAATCACTTCCAATAAGCACTTCTGAAATTCTAGATCTAGATCCAAACAAAAATCACCAATGAAATCAAGTAATGGAATGATAATGAGGGGCTTTATCTCAAGAATTAACAAGTTCCAATGAAGAACTTGTTAATCTCTATGGTAGAGCTCTAAGTGAGGTTGAAAATGGAGGTTGAGAGTGAAAATGTGAGAGAGAATTGAGAGAGAATTCTGAAAATTGAGAGTGAATGATGAGTGAATACGATCAAAGTTGGTGAGGTTTGGAATTGATTTGATTAAATAACCTCTAGGTTAGGAGTTAAGTTTGGGTTTGGAATGAGGTTTACTGAGTGGAATTGGAAGTGGAAAATAAACTTGGAAAGGGAGTGTGGAATTAGAGTGGAAATTGGATGGAAATGAAATCAAATTATGTAGTCCTCTAGATCCTTCTACTGGTATAGCATTGATCCCAAGTTAATGTGGTGCATTGGAAGTTGATATAGTGCTGAAAAATGAAGGTTTTGGGCAAATCCGTCACAGTGCAATCGATTGCACAACAATGCAAATCGACTGCACACCCTTGCAAAGGCTAAAAATGTGAAAATTAACCCACTTTGTTCACTCATAACTCAATGAAAAATGATCCAAATGGCATGGTTCTTGTGCTCATTTTGAAGGGAATGCTTCAAACTACAACTTTTATGTGGAAAGGATTTGCAAACACAGCCTTGATCATGGTGAAAATTGGCCTTGAAAATGATTGGAAACTTGCCAAAAATAATAAGTCTTTAAAACCTAACTTTCCAAATTTAGTAACTTTTCCAAACTCTTGATTTTTGATGAATCCTTGAACATTCCTTGACCAAATTTCATCCATTGATCATATTTGACTTGAAAATCACCATGTTGACCTCAAAAAGTCAAGAGTCGACTTTTTCCACTACACAGTTGACTTTACCCCTAATCCTCCTGATTTCAGATCTTTTGAACAATTGAAACCCTTCTGAATCAAATTGATGAACAATCGTCCATTCTTAGACACTTAGGACATAAGAAATACCATGGAATCAAGTCTTACCCAAAAAAATCAGAAATAAACTGATTTTGTGGCAAACCTTAATTTTGGCACCCATGGTTTAGGAGAAATTGACCCATGCTCAAAACTCAAATTCTTCTGAATATGATGTGCATCCTCTTAAACAATGATGAGATGTGCCACTTGATGATGATAAAACTTCAAAAATCTTGACCATTGAAGTGTTAGACTCACGAATCCCAAAAACCCTAGTTTGAGAATACAAGCTAGGAGGATGTGATTCACTTGAAATCTCTTGCCAATTGCACTCATCTGATGAGGTGATGGGCACATTAGGATGCCCTGAGGTCTAAGAATCCATTATGGCTTGAGTAATGATGACATTAGGACTATCTCTCCTCTTGATCCCTTGAACAACACACATGATCTCTTGCTTGAACCTCTGAAAAACATCTCTTCCTCTTGAGCTAACTCAGTCACCTTGATCCGATGGTAAGAACCAATGATATGCACAAATGATAATGCAAAATGAGATGAAACATAAGCCAGTTAGTGTTAGAAACAGAAGGAAAATTTTGGGGTGCTACATCTGCCCCTATTCAATCGACCGTGGACTTAAAGGAATGATAGCAACGACTCTCAGACATTCAAGATGCACAGAGATTGAATACCCAAAGAACCCAGAAATTTGCAAACTGTGGGGAGATAACAATAAAGTGTTTGCCAACCGAAGGTAGACTCAGAATAAAGATGCCACTCGAAAGCGGATTTGAAAAGGATGTTAGCCGGAGACGGACTCACAATAAGAGTGAAAGGGGGAATGCCGACCGGAGGCGGTCTCACATCAAATGAATGCAACTTGACCATGGATTCTCACCAAGGAATGCCGGCCGGAGGCAGTCTCACATCTAACAAAGAAGTGAACATCGAGAAGAATGTCAGCCTAAGGCAGTCTCACATCAAAAGGATAATAACCAAAATTGACCTCATCAAAACACAAAGGTAGGCTGACACGAAGGCAGACTCATGCCCAAACACTAAGGTAGGCCGACACGAAGGCAGTCTCATAACCAAAGGTTACCATCACAAGATGGATTTTAGAAGGAAAGCCGACACGAGGGCGGTCTCAGATCCTAAACTCTAAGGTAGGCCGACATGAAGGCGGTCTCATAACCAGAGGTTCCCATCACAAGACAGATTTAGAAGGAAAGACGACACGAGGGCGGTCTCAGATCCAAAACTCTAAGGTAGGCCGACATGAAGGCGGTCTCATAACCAGAGGTTACCATCACAAGATGGATTTTAGAAGGAAAGCCAACACGAGGGCGGTCTCAGATCCTAAACTCTAAGGTAGGCCGACACGAAGGCGGTCTCATAACCAAAGGTTACCATCACAAGATGGATTTTAGAAGGAAAGCCGACACGAGGGCGGTCTTAGATCCTAAACTCTAAGGTAGGCCGACATGAAGGCGGTCTCATGACCAGAGGTTACCATCATAAGATGGATTTTAGAAGGAAAGCAACACGAGGGCCGTCTCAGATCCTAAACTCTAAGGTAGGCCGACACGAAGGCGATCTCATAACCAGAGGTTACCATTACAAGATGGATTTTAGAAGGAAAACCGACACGATGGCGGTCTCATATCCAAATACAAAGATAGGCTGACATGAATGCGGTCTCATAACCATAGGTTACCATCACAAGATGGATTTTAGAAGGAAAGCCGACACGAAGGCGGTCTCATATACAAACACAAAGGTAGGCCGACACGAAGGCGGTCTCATAACCAAGGGTTTACTGCAGAGGGGTCAGGCGAGAACTGGCTACCAGGTGAGAACTGGGTTTACTGCAGAGGGAACAGGCGAGAACTGACTACCAGGCGAGAACTGGGTTTCACAAAAAAAGGATCAGACGAGAACTGAATACCATGCGAGAAATAGGTTTTCCAAAGAGAGGTCAGGCGAGAACTGACTACCAAGCGAGACCTGGATTTCACAAAAAAGGGATCAGACGAGAACTGACTACCAGGCGAGAACTGGGTTTACCTCAGAGAGGTCAGGCGAGATCTGACTACCAGGCGTGAACTGGGTTTCACAAAAAAAGGATCAGACGAGAACTGACTACCAGGCGAGAACTGGGTTTACCAAAGAGAGGTCAGGCAAGAACTGACTACCAGGCGAGAACTGGGTTTCCCAAAAAAAGGATCTGACGAGAACTGACTACCAGGCAAGAACTGGGTTTACCAAAGAGAGGTCAGGCGAGAACTGACTACCAGGCGAGAACTAGGTTTCACAAAAAAAAGGATCAGACGAGAACTGACTACCAGGCGAGAATTGGGTTTACCAAAGAGAGGTCAGGCGAGAACTGACTAATAGGTCAGACGAGAACTGACTACTAGGCGAGAACTGGGTTTGCCAAAGGGGTTGCCCGATCAAGGGTAGACTCCCAACAAAGATACGGTCGTGAACCGAAAAGGGGATGGAAAGAAGTAAAATCAACGGACCTACAACCCGAAGATAAGATGACTCCGCTGGGGAAAGGAGAAGTCTAAACGGAAGACTCTGCCAGGGAGCACAGGTAAGATGAACACATCCCTCGGTGATCCCACCGGGGATAAAACAAAATCTCCTAAGTTATGCCCTCTCTGCTGAGGAAAAGAATTGGCAAAGAAAGTATCAAACCTGGATTACGCTTCGAATGCATATGTTTGAATTTTTCTATGGCGTAATGCTCCATACAAAATTGAAATGCTACACGTTTAAAGGATGCAATGCAAAAATGCCTATGCTATGCAAAAGAACCACCTCAGCAAAATAAACGCTGAAAGTGATGGTAACTCCCCTGGGGACGACAACCTAAATTGTCTCCTGAGTCAAAAACGCTGCTGAGGAAAAATACACTGAACAACTTTCCTGACCCAAGCCTCTGTTGAAGATGAAACCCAAAGAGAACTTCCCCTCACTGGGGGCTATAAATAACCTCTGTTAAATATAACACCCAAAACCTGATACTTCTTCTCTGCTAGGGGAATTAAGAATGACAACTGCTGAAGATGGAACCCAAAACCTGTTACTGCAAAGTGCCAATAATAATTGGACTTAGAACCTGCTGGGGATGTCTCCCACCATTGAAAAAACCACTGCGAGGATTACCACCAAACTCTACTTAGGGAGAGAAGTCAACAATACGAAACCTGCCGAGGGATATCATTGAGCTTAACCTGTCATTGGAAGAAAGATTTTACCCTGCTGGGGATTAGAGCATGTCGTTGCTGGTGAAAAAATACCCTTCCAGACCTGTTGAGGAAAGTAAATACCAGACTCTGTGGGGAAGATGAAATCTTTACCAGAGACAACCAACACGTCTTCTGCTGGAGATACCACAATATCCACCTTGGAGAAATCCACTTCTTACTGCTTGCTGGGGAATAATAAACCAACCATGACTTCGGATGGGGACACAGTCGTCTGCACTTTTGCTGGGGAATAAGTTCTGCTGAGGATGACGACCTTTCAGTGTTGGGGGAGAGAAACTCTACTGGGGAGAAACAATCTTGCTACCCTGCAGACATATGACAAACTGCATTGTCCCTATGGTCATAAAATCTGCTCGAGAACCCAACCAAACCTCCGCTCTGTAATAAACATTTGCTGAAAATGCCCCCAGGTCTCTACTGAAGAGAAGTACCAATGGCTATTGGCCTCTACCATGCCGGGGAAAGCTAAACAACACCCACAAATCTGCTTGGGGAACGACAATTGACGATATCTGCTCTGCTAGGGGATATCCTTCTACCATTACTCTATTGGGGAGACGAAAACCACCTTACCACAAAATCGAGAAACACCTGTCGCACCCTAATTTTTGACCCTAAGATCTTTTGCTCTTTGTACAACATCTTTAGGTCTTTGTGTGTTTTTTTATCACTAACCAGTTTGTGTAGGTATGGTAATTTTAAGAGGAAGTAAAGGAGAGGCGTGCTCTCATTCGCATGACTAGATAGTCATGACTTGATCATTTGCCTAAGCTACATGATTGGATTTATTTCGAGACATGATAGTTGGTTTTTCAAATTAACGCAGAAGTTGGAATTAAGAGACTCATGGCACAATCGACTTATAACCAAGGAATAAATCCAATACGTAATGAACTGATAATTAAGGCATAAAGAGTATGTTACAAGTGCTGACGGGAAATCAAAGTTAAAACTATCAGGTTGATTCAAAATCATGTCATCACCAGTGAAGCTTCAGGCATGGCAAAAATATAATCCGTATCATATTAAAGTGGAATTCGTTCTCATTAAAAAAAACTATAAGTTTATTCGAGTTATGAGTTCACACAACTCAATAAGTCCAAATTTTAAAGTGGTGGTCCAGTTTACTAGAAGTTCATATTTCACCATTGGGTTCAACAATTCATGCTCATAAATTTAGAGGTAAAATTTTTGGGAATTACAAGCTCAAGTCAACAATGGCGAGCATGCCAAGATTCACTTCATCTCAAGATGGATGCACTTTTGATAAGTTTTTGGAGAATTTGATTTCAAGGCAAGAGGGCTAGTACTTGGTTGCCTTGAAATTACCAAGTTTCATCATTATGTTCAAATGTAAAGGCCTTTGTTATTCTTGATAAAGCACCACAAAAAAGAAAGGAATTCAGAGCAACATTATCCATCTACTTTAACTCAAGGTACTACAAAAGAATTCATTCATAGTATAACACCAAGGTGGAATAATCAGCGCTTGGCAAGTGAATAACCTCTCAGCCTATAAGTGAAATGGTAGGAGTTGGAACAAGATGAAGCATCCTCAAAATACAAAGATAAATTCAACTATTGTTCAACTATTACAGAGTAACGGTAACAGGTGATCCAGATTTCACCATACAAAATCCTATGCCAATATTACAAAAGCTATATGACTGACTCTACAATACTTAAGGCTCAAATTTGAGGAAACCCCTAATAATTATCTTGGCCACGCGCAACTGTTGCAAATGTCTGACAATTTCCAAATGCTCCTCGCTAGCTCTTTCTTTCTCTTTCACGCCATTCGCCTTCGTCAATACTTGTGCTCCCATTCATACAAGTTCGAAGCCAATGTCGTAATATTTCCTACATAGCAAGAACATAAAAAAACCAAACCTTCATCAATCCAACAAGACTACAAGTTCAGGCTCAATACAATTTGCATCAATTGACATAAGAGCATGAAACCCCAAGGTGAGCTGGCTTACCAAATGCCAAACAGAATTCAACGAATACCAAGCGAATCATTAGTAGCAAGAAAGCGAACAAGCCACGACAACCCCCTGTTCACGATAATAATTCTTAATCAGAAGGAAATAAGAATCGTAGGTAGTGGAAGTGGTATTAATGACATTACAAAGAGATATCTAAGACCGACCTGGCAATCAAAACTCTCAACATTTATCTCTTTGCTTTCAAAACAAAAATAGTCCTCAAAACCATATTCAAACCAGTCATTTTCCAAATCCATCAAAAACATGAGAACAAAGGAAATAGTTAAGAAATTGCTTCAAAGGATGGTGCAAACGGAAGAGGGACAAGTGATAATGCGCACAACCAAATGTTACAGCAGGGTTATTGTCCAAACCATCACAGCCTAACCAATTTAGTCACATTGAATTAAATCAAGAACTTTTAGAGTTTGGTCAGAATATAACCTCTATTTGGTAGTCTTTGATCCAAGATTCCTCATCAAGCATCCTGTCATACCCCAAATTTTGACCACTAAGATTTCCCATCATTGTGCAAATCATCATCACAATATGGATGAACCATCTTGCCTCATCAGTTTCCCCAAAGATGGGTGAACACTTACTACAGTCAAAATTAGGGTTTCAAGCCCTTTCAGAGTTCTTAGACAAAGGATCAATCAAGAAATGACATGATCTTCAACTTGTCTAACCTCCCAAACATCTACAATGGATCAAGATGACTCCCACTTTAAGGATTAAGCACAAGACTACTCCCTTCCAGGTGGATCAAGCCTCAAGATCGCCAGTGTCACCAAATTAGGGTTTGGTCGACCAAGGCCTCCAGATGGAAATTTCCTCTGGGCATGAGCCAATATTTCAAAGCATATCCTAAGATACTCCATGGAACCTCATGTGCCCAAACATCAAGTCAATTTGACCTCAGAGGATGCATACATCAAAAATTAGGAATTAGGGTTTCTTGACCTAATTCACCTCTAAATTAACTTTTGGGACAAATCATGAGCCAATACCTCAAGACATGATTTGAGGGTCTCCAACATACCACATTGATCCATTTGTAACAATGGATTGATCCAGGAAGCTTGAGCAGCAAGTCTCAATTTCATCAGTGCCACAATTAGGGTTTCGCGAGAAAAGTCAACTGTAGCTTTGACTTTTGACCAGGACATGCTCCCAAACCCATGGACATGATTCAATACAGCCTATAACACCTATGAAATCAATCCATCAAGTTTGATTTAGGTCAAGGACTTGATTTCATAGAGGATCACATAGTTTGGAATTCATCTGACAAAAAGTCAACTGTGCACAAAAGTCAACTTTGACTTTTTGAGATTTTTCACAAAAATGGTTTTTTAACCCTAAAATGATGTTAATGTATGATTTGAATCATCATTCATCAAGAAAAATCAAGAAAAGTGGGATAACTTGTAAAAGGGGTAACCATAAAAACTTAGAAAATTTTCTAAGTTATGAACAAAGTGGCAAGGGTACCAACTTTGGAGGATCATAACTCCTAAACCACAAAGCCATTTTTCCGCATCCAAAGCTAGATTTGTAGATCTCATGACCCTCTACAAAAGCTTAGAACTGACCTACCTCCAAATTCATCACGGAATTTGAGTTATGGAATGATCAAAATCACAAAAAGTGAGAATGTCACTTTTTTTCCAACACTTAGTGAAATTTTCACTAAGTCAGAATCTGCCTTCACTTTTTTCCAAAAGTAGGGGGATTTTTCACTTGGATCCAAAAGGTATCAAAACCAAATATGATCAGACAGTTGTTGTATCATATGAGGGCTTTCCAAAATGGCCAAGAACATCACCAAATTCCACTTGGGCCAAGAGATATGACAATGGCAATATGCCTTGCTGAAAACTGCCAAGGCTAGGCAGAATTTTGCATTTTTGCTCGATTTGGCAAAATCAGATAATTCCAAGCCTTGTCATCATCTTAGACACATCTGAGGATCAAATCTAAAGGGGAAAAACACTGAGCCAAGCCTCCAAAGTCTTTGGAACAAGAAGTAGCATGCCAAACCTAGAATTGCCTAAAAGAGGGACAAGACTCCAATTTTGGATTGGAGCATTCAATGCATACATCAAGGTGGCAGGGACTGAGCCATTTGCAGCTGAATTCAGTCAAGACTTATCCAAGACCAAGGGAACCACAACCCTGTGCCCTAACCTCTAGTCAATGGCTAGAGGAGACTTGGATTCTCATTTGCCAACATTGGCCAAACCTCTGCTCCAGTTGCTATTCACTATTGCTTGCAAAACAAACTTGTTCTACTATAAATAGAGCTCATTTGTGATTAGTTTGAGTGCACCAAAGCCATCAAACAGATGCTTTCCTCAAAATCTCTTATTTCACTCCAATTTTGCCTTCTAAGGCAAGTCACTATCGGGTTTTGAGTTTGAGAGCTTTTCCAATCAAACCAATCACTCACACACCTCACATACATCATATAGAAGTGATCCAAACACTCACATAACATCTGGAACACCAAAATCACAAAATCACCAGCCTGTTGCTCAAGTTCTTGACAGATTTGCAGTTGGGGTACCATCTCAAGTTCCGGATCATTTCAATCCATTCCAAGCATCCAGATACACTCCATGGCACCTAGGGAAGCTATCCTGATCATTGGAACCTAGCTGTAACACCTCTAACACAAAACACGATCACCAGCTGCAAGAGGTAAGCATGAGCTATTCTAACTCTATGATCCATGCAATTTTTGCTGCACAATAATTTGGCCATATGTTTATAATCATGCATGGAATGTTTTCCCTCAATCAATTGCATTGTTTGAATCGTGTGTATAATTTCTGAACTTTCATGCAGAAATTAGGGTTCTTGAGGTTTCTCTTTGATTTCTTATTCCATGTTAAAAATAAATGAAATTAAAGACCATAAACATGATCGTGAGGTTAAAACGAGTAGATTGATATGTAGATTGCATGATATAATCAAGTATTCAGTGAGATTGGATAGAAAACGCAAATCTGCAGAAACAGAGGGTGGCGCGTGTTCTTGCCTTTGTTCTTGGCGCCTTTTTTTGAAAATTTGAATATTTGAATTTTGTGATTTTATTTAATTGATTCAAAAATTAATTTCTCTCTGAGTTTTAATGATTTTGAGTTGATTCTTTTTTTTAATAATTCACAAAAATATTAAAATATTTTATTTTACCAAAAAATCCCAAAAATATTATTTATTTCATATAATTGATATTTTTGCAAAGAATTAATATTTTAATTATTTTTGACATTTAAAATATTTTTTCCCTCTTGATTTTGTAAATTTTAATGACTTCTAATCATTTTGTAGGTAAAAACTTGATTTTTGAAACATTAATCGAAGATCACAATTTGTTTTCCACATGTTAAACAATTTTGATCATTTTAATTGAATTTATTATTCAACTAAAATACATTTTGAAAACAAATTAGGGTTTTTGATTAATTTAACCCTCATCAAACATTTTCAAACACTTTGGGCCTCTAATAGAGTGTAAGACCCAATCCTTTGTAAATACAAACCTATTTTTGGGCCTCACTTATTGTATAAGTCCCGTTGTATTTCAAAAAGTTCGACGCGATCATCGTCCATTTAAAAACAAACCCTGGGCCTCTCCTCGAGCTATAAGACCCATTCAAAATAAATCTTTTGGGCCTCTATTAGAGTGTAAGACCCAACCCCCTTTGTAAATACAAAACTTTTTGGGCCTCAATGCATTGTATAAGACCCACCGCGTTTTCAAAAATCTCGGTGCGATCGCCATTTTCAAACAAATGACCCCGGGCCTCTCCTTGAGCTGTAAGCCCCACCACTTGTACAAAAATAAATCTTTTGGGCCTCTATCAGAGTGTAAGACCCAATCCCCTTTTAACCAAAACTTTTTGGGCCTTAGACATTGTATAAGTCCCCCTGCGTTAAAAGAAAACCTCGGCGCGATCGCCAATAAAAAAAAACCAATCATCTGGGCCTACCCTCGTGTTGTAAGCCCCATTCTTTTTCTTTAAACACTTGGGCCTCTTGAGAGAGTGTAAGACCCATCCCCTTGTATAGAAAACCTTTCTTGGGCCTCAGTCACTTGTATAAGTCCCTCTGTACAAAACGACAGTGCGATCACTGATAAACCTTGGGCCTCTCCTTGAGCTGTAAGCCCCAACATCTTTTCAAAATACTTTCTCCTTTAATTTTGAATATACTGTTGTTTTCAATCTTTCTTTGTTGAACAACTAACCAAACAACATGGAAGCTCTACAACCGAGTAAGTGTTTATATGCTTTCTTTATCTGCTTTCATATACATATAATTGTATTGTGGGGCTGTTTCACTGTAAGTCTTCTTTCATAAACTCATATCAACTGTGTAATACTAGTATAGATATTTAGAGTTTCCCCGGCAACTACGTCTAGCACTAAGCCCTATTGGTCACTCTTAAATACAGTCAAAACTAGATCCCCATAGGATTACCAGACACAGTCTTCCCTCCTCTTGGGGTTAAACAATATGGAGATGTGAAAGGCAAATTCTTTTTGAACCCTTTCTCAAACTGTCACTCTTAGAAATTGTCAAAGAAACTCTACTCCCCATAGACGATCTTTTCTCCGTGAATGGCATCTCTTGAGTTTCTTCCAAATTCTCAAACTTTCCTAGCTTGATCCATTCTCGGTGAATGGCATGTCTTGAACTTCTTGGGGTTTAGGGACCCGCAGGCTTCCTAAAAGCATCCCCGTCTCCTCTTGGGCGTTGTACAAGGACCCTACGGCTTCTTAGAAGTATTCACAGCCTCCTCTTAGGCTTCGTATAAGGATTCTTCCTTCGGGAAGAGAGCCTCCTCTTGGGCTTCGTACAAATTGTCCCTCGGCTTCTTAAAAGTTTCCAGCCTCCTCTCGGGCTTCGTACAAATTGTCCCGACGACCTCCTAGAGGTATAGGAACAGAAATTAGTCATCTTAATAGAACAGTCTCTTTATAAGAACTGATTTTCTCTTTTAACCAACCTACTGGACCTGTCACTCAACTGAAACAGCAATCCTTTTAGCCTCTATCTCGGGCTTCGTACGAGATACCAAAAGACTCTCTTGTTGAGTCAATAATACTTTTAGCCTCTATCTCAGGCTTCGTACGAGATACAGAATCACTCTCTTATTGAGTATAAAAGACTCTCTTGTTGAGTCAAACCCTTTTAGCCTCTATCTCAGGCTTCGTACGAGATACAAAACACTCTCTTGTTGAGTACAAAAAGACTCTCTGGTTGAGTTAATCCCTTTTCAGCCTCTATCTCGGGTTTCGTACGAGATACAAAAACTCTCTTGTTGAGTCAACCCTTTTTAGCCTCCCTTTCGGGCTTCGTACGAGACACAAAAGCATCCTCTTGTTGGGTCAATAGCCTCCTCTTAAGCTTTGTATAAGAAAAACCCCGGTTGAGCCAATCAACCTTTTAGCATCAAAACTGTGCCTCGTTCACAGGATACAAACATCAACAACTCCTTTCATCTAATTTCTGTAAGCGGCAAGCCTCTGGATTATTTACATCCACGCCACTGTCCCTCTTTTAGCATGAGAAATTCCTAAGGAAAGATATCATTGCTCTACACTGAGTTAAAGTCTTCTCCTTCAGGTTAAAATCCCCTATAAAGGAAATTATGGCATTGCTAGGATTTGCATATCCCGGTTAAAGTAATCCTCCTTTATAGTCAGTCACCCAACAGTTGTGACAAATAGAACCCCTTTAGAGATGACAAATTCTCTCTAAAGACAACACCTTTTTAGCTTCACATCTTGGGATTCGAACAAGATACAAATAGACCCTTCAGCTTCATATCTTGGGCTTTGAACAAGATATAAACCACCTTTTTAGCTTCACGTCTTGGGCTTTGAACAAGACACCAAAACACCATTTCCTCCCATAGAATCGGAGGAACTAAGATCGCTCTGATTTACCTGTTTCGGTAAACGGGAATACGTAGGCATAAGATTGAAAGAAAAATCTTAGCGAGCACACTAATCCAAAACCCAAATCCCGTACCCTCACATATCAATAAAAAATCATCATTCTAAAACTCCCACCCATCACCCGGGCACTATTTTAACAAAATAACCTAAGAGAGACCCACAATCTTTGTAGCATCTGTAAACCAACAATCATTTGTTCAAACTCAGATTGCAAGCAGGGTTAGTTGGAGACATCTATTTCCCTTCCTTCATCAGCTTCAATAGGATAAAAAATGAATCGAGCTGTAGTACCCTAAAGCGATAGTGCTTCGCAACCACGCAAAAATTCGTGCTACAGAAAAATGGCGACTTCCCTGGGGACAACGAGATCCTGTTCTCTTCCCATCTCTTAGGTAGAAACCTTAAAAAAGTGCTACAGAACAGTGGCGCCCACAGTGGGGCCATTTCTTTATTTCTTTCTTTCTTTCTTTTTTGGGGATTTCATTGGGATTGGATTTTTTTTGACTTCACTAGGATCTTAGGTCAAAACCTTTAAAGTTGGGAAGGTACCACAGAATGGCGACTCCGCCGGGGAGCCATTTTTGTCAGGAACATATGATTCATTGCTCTTTAAAGTCTAGGACTTTAGGACAAATATATATACTGCTTTTCCTAATTGATATCTGTGTTTATTTTTCTGCTAATGGGAATGCGTGTGATGCCGCATGTGGAAAGATTGAGTATACACCTAGGAAAAACCTCTTTTAGTAGTGCAGAAACTATTGGAAATGGTTGTCACACGATACTACCCTCTTCAGATGGTTCTTCGAAAAACATCACCTAGCACGGTTCCCGACCCGCTGGTGTTTTCTCGATAAGAACTAATGATGTTGAGAGACAGGTACAAAAATCACTAGTATAAACCTTGGGGGGGGGGGGGGGGTAGAGCCTTGACTTCATGACATCGACCCTTTGACCCCATGTTTTTTCTATGTTTTTGTGTGCTGCATTCATGCATTCATCTAAAAAACATTAAAACAAAGAAAAACTTCTCTTCTAGTCTCTTTTTTTCAAATTAAACTAAGACAATGATTGCAAATGTCAGAGAAAAAGATTGCGCTCATGGACTTCGGTAGAAGGAGAACTCATAAGTATACCTTCAGGGTTCCAAAACTAGAGGATTTGAGAGGATTAGCGAGAATGATCACTAACCCTGAAGCTTTCAGAGCCAAGTACGAAGGTCTGCTACCTCTGTTAAGAGTCCATGTGATTGAAGGAATCATGGAGGCACTAATTCAATTTGACGATCCAGTCTATCACTGTTTCACATTCTCGGATTACCAGCTCGCACCAATGCTGGAGGAGTATTCTCACCTAACTGATCTACACATTACTGATCGAGCTCCATTTGCTGGACTGGAAGAAATTCCAAAAGATCAAATCATTGCAAGAGCAATTTATTTGGATGAGTCGGAGGTCAAGACTCACATGACCACTAAGGGTGGGCTCCCAGGTTTGCCAACCCAGTTCCTGACAAAGAAGGCTCTGTACTTTACTAGTATAGGGAACATGACTGCTTTTGAAAGCATCTTTATTTTACTCACCTACAGGTTATTTATGTTTCCCAACATTAATAGCTTCGTCGATATCAACGCCATTAAGGTTTTTCTCATTGGAAACCCTGTGCCAACTTTGCTCGCGGACGCGTACCATTCTGTACACTTAGGGAATTTGCACAGCGGAGGGATGATCACGTGCTGTGTGCCCCTGCTATATAAATGGTTTATCTCCCATTTGCCTAAGTCTGCTGCTTTTTGGGATCATAAGAGTGCCTTACGTTGGTCGCAGAAAATCATGTCTCTTACCAACTCTGACATAGATTGGTGCAATAGGATTTATGATGGGATCAGGATCATTGACCGTTGTAGAAACTTCCCAAACATGCCCCTTATAGGAACTAAGGGAGGAATTAACTACCATCCATTATTGGTTCATCGTCAATTTGGATACCCAATGAGGCATGTCCCGCGTAATGCTCATCTGGAAGGTAGGGCACTAAAAATGAAAATAGTGCATGCTTGGAAACATGTTCACAAGAAAGGATGGGAGTCTCTAGGAAAGCCGGATTGTGTCTCAGTGGAGCCTTATCTCCACTAGGTACAAACTAGAGCTCTCAAGCTAAAGATGCCTTATCCTCGTCACCGAGTTCTTCCGTCGAGGGAATCTGTCATGTACTTCATGACTGAAACGGAAAAACTTCAGGTTACTCTCAACAAAGTTCAACAGGAGAGGAGGTCTTGGAAGAACAAATACCGCACCCTCAATGTAGAGTGTACCAAAATATAGCAACTGCTGAAAGATAAGGATGCTCTGATCGAGATTTTAGAGCAACATGCTATGGATAATCAGGATGACCAAAGGAATTTGCTCGTTCCTTTCACTTGGAAAAGGAATGATAACCCGATAACAGCCCAAGAGCCCCGGTCAAAGAAAAGGAAAGTACCAGAATCAGCACCCGGTTTCTCCCCAGAGAGGACTCGGGACCCCTTAGCTTAGGTTTCTGTTTCCGCACCTTGTAATCTACTGTATATCTATTTTCGCAATCCTTTGAATTCAATAAAATGGGGTTTCCCCACTGTTTGATAGTTGCAATCTAATTGTCAAAGTTTATTTTGATTAAACTAAAAAAAAAACAATTAATATAATCATTGCATTCATCATTCTCACGTCACGTATTCTTCTTACCTACGAATCTCACGTTTGTGCCTCGGTTCTAGAGTCAAACTGTCTCATTCGTACAATACTCGGGCCAATCGTCAGAAAAAGATGGATAAT
The DNA here is from genome assembly GCA_022829125.1 of Lathyrus tuberosus. Taxonomy (NCBI): domain Eukaryota; kingdom Viridiplantae; phylum Streptophyta; class Magnoliopsida; order Fabales; family Fabaceae; genus Lathyrus; species Lathyrus tuberosus. The sequence continues at coordinate 4,921,551 of JALAZF010000142.1, read as the reverse complement.
CTCGAGGAAGAGAACAGAGAGTTGAGAGAAGAGATCGACGCTCTGAGAGAGGATATGAGAAAGCTTTGTAACAACATGCAAGCCATGGCAGAAGCTCAGCTACAAAGGACTGTGATCTCGGAGATCACCTCAACGCCCATAGTGGAAAAGTCCGATCCTAGGTACAAAATTTCGAAAGATCGTCCCTGGGGCATGCCACTTAACTATATCCCGGAAGGATATATCCCGTTGATCAATGAGGATCAGGGGACTGCAGCAGAAACCGCTGGTCCTGAAGGTTACAAACTTCAGGAAAGCGAAGATGCCAGGGGCATGACAGCAACTCCTAAAGGTTACAAACTTCAGGAGGCACCGAGAGTCTCGGCCATAATGACTATACCACTGCCTGTGGTACACACTGTCCCGGAAGGACAGATTCCACAGATACCTTCTGTTGGAAATGACAACATGTTCGAAAGAATGAATGAGTTCCAGGAACAGTTCTTGGGAATGCAGAAAGAACTGCAGGCCCTTCGCGGTCAGGATTTATTTGGAAAGGACGCCGCGGAACTCTGCTTGGTCCCCAATGTGAAAGTCCCGCACAAATTCCAGGTGCCCGACTTTGAAAAGTACAAGGGTAACTCTTGCCCTCAGAGTCACTTGGTGATGTACACTCGGCGAATGTCAGCTCAGACAGAGAATCAGGATTTACTGATTCACTACTTTCAGGATAGTTTAACAGGTGCCGCACTAAAATGGTACATGGGTTTAAACGGTGCTACGATTAGCACTTTCAGAGATCTTGGTACTGCCTTCGTCCAACAATATAAATACAATCTGGACATGGAACCCGCAGAGGTCAACTCAGATCAATGTCACAAAAGGATAAGGAAACCTTTAAGGAATACGCTCAGAGATGGCGTGAAATTTCCGCTCAAATTTGTCCACCTCTTGAGGAAAAATTGATGACAAAGATCTTCTTAAAGACCTTAAGCTCATTTTATTACGAGAGAATGGTTGCCAGTGCACCCAGTGACTTCACTGAGATGGTCGGTATGGGAGTTCGTCTTGAGGAAGCCGTCTGAGAAGGACGTCTAGTCAAAGACACTGGATCATCAAGTAGTACAAAGCGATACGGTAGTGCTCTTCCTAAGAAAAAAGAGCAGGATATTGGGAATATCTCTCTCGGAAAGCAAAGGCGACGTTATCAACCAGTAGCAGCTGTGACTCCTGTTATCAATCTTGTGCCTATTTCTACGTATCAATCTCAGGTTGCGCAGAGCCAACCTAATCAGCAAAGGACTAAACAGCCTCTTCAGCAGGCTCGTCCTCCGTACAATAACAACCATACAACGCGGCCACCAGGATTTGATCCTATACCCGTATCATACGCAGAACTATTTCCGTTACTACTGCTAAGGGGCATGTCCAGACTAAGTCTCCTCTTATAGTACCGGAAAATCCGCCTTTTTGGTTTAAGGTGGATCAGACTTGCCCTAACCATCAAGGAGGACCAGGGCATAACATATAGAACTGTCTCAATTTCAAATCCGACGTGCAAAAGCTTGTTAGGAGCGGGGTCTTATCTTTCAAGGATACAAATCCTAATGTTCTCACCAACCCGCTGCCTCAACACGAGAAAGCTACAGTCAATTTGATAGAGGGAGGGACTAACAACGTCTATCAAATTCATGATGTACTCTTGTTAAGGACCAATCTGGTCAAGATGCATTATAAACAGAGTAGATATGGCCATGTGCCACCTCATAACTATCACCAGTGTGATATCTGCTCTAAAAGCAATCGAGGATGTTCTGTGGTGCAATCAGCTCTACGGGAACAGATGGATCTCGGATGGATCCAAGAGCACCGAGTTCGTGGAGTTAACATGGTTTACACAAATTCTAACATCAATCAAAACTAAGACATTTGTGCATTAAATTTCAACTTGGTGGTGATGCATTCCAGGCAAAGCCAGTATCATAATCTGTCGCGACACGATTACAGTTCCTGTCTGACTTGCTCGGTAAACAAACAGGGATGCTCTTTTGTACAAGAGGATCTCCAGCGTCGGATGGATCTTGGATGTATCCAGGACTACCATGATAGCAATCCCTATCAGATCAGCATGATTCAAATCTTCGATATTCGCTTGATGAATACCAGCCTGGTGGAGTTACATGCTGAACAGGTCCGGCTCGGGTTCCTGGTATCACATGATTATCAAAGCTGTAGGGCGGGTTGCAAAAATGACCGAGGTTGTGCCATTGTCCAGGAAACCCTTCAGCACTTGTTGAACCACTGGTGGCTTCCAATCTATATGGATGAAGACACCCAGCAAATTAGTATTACCAACGGGAACCCTACTCGGCATCAAAGTCGGGACGTTCGATCCGTGGAAACTGACCTAGTGAGGTACATTGTATTCAAAGCGGGCGTGGCCAGGTGCCACCACACAACTATGAACATTGTAGAGTCTGTTCGAAAAGTAACCAAGGATGTTACCTTGTGCGAGCAGCTCTTCAGGGTCAGGTGGATCGTAGAGAGATTTGCCCATATCCGGGTTCCGGACTAATCAACTGGGCACCAGACTACCTCGCTGATCAAATTAAGGACCTTGTCATAATCTCTGATCATCAGAGGGCTAGGGATGTTTGTACCATCATCCCTCTACTTGACGAATCAAGAGTTCCCAACCAGGAACGAACCGAAATTGCTTACGATGATTAAAAAAATCAGAAGGCTCCCATAGTCATCTATCTACCAGGACCATTACCGTATGAATCAACTAAGGCTATCCCTTACAAATACGGTGCAACAACAGTCGAGAATGGAATGGAAATTCCATTACCCTCCGTCGTGAATATTGCAGACATTAGTCAGGTAACACGGAGTGGTCGAATCTTCAACCGAGGAGTTGGAGAACTTAACAAAGAAAAGGAACCTCAGACAGAAGTTCCCAATCCACCAGTCGGTTAGTCCAGTAATCCCGACCTTTCGAAAAACAATGATGAGATACTGAAGCTCATCCAAAGGAGTGAATACAACATTGTTGATCAGCTGTTATAAACTCCTTCAAAGATCTCGGTATTATCACTGTTACTTAGTTCAGAAACGCACAGGGAGGCTCTACAGAAAGTCTTAGAGCAAGCCTTTGTGGAACAAGATGTAACAATTAGACAGTTCGATAGCATTGTCTCTAACATCACTTCCCGCAATAACTTGGGATTTAGTGATGAGGAATTACCTGAAGAGGGTCGCCGTCATAACATGGCGCTCAACATCACGGTCAGCTGCCAGGGCGATGCTTTAGCCAGCGTACTGGTAGACACAGGGTCAACCCTGAATGTTATGCCGAAGTCCACTTTGATGCAATTATCCTTCAAAGGACCCCCGATGAAAACCAGTGAGGTCATCGTCAAAGCATTTGACGGGTCCAGAAAAACGGTTATCGGCGAAGTCGACCTTTCCATAACTATTGGTCCTCACACTTTCCAAGTCGCTTTCCAGGTTAGGGACATCTGGGCAACGTACAGTTGTTTATTAGGAAGACCTTGGATACATCAGGCTGGGGCGGTCACCTCGAACCTCCACCAAAAGTTAAAGTTCATCCAGAACAACCAGCTCGTCACTGTCTGTGGAGAACAAGCCTTGCTCGTGAGTAACTTATCATCATCTACTGTTGTAGAACCCGAGGAGGTTATTGGAACTCAGTTCCAAGCACTGTCGGTGAGCAAGGACAATTAATCCGAAGAGGGAACTTTCATTTCCTCATACAAAGATGCTATCTAAGTGATCGAGAGTACCAATACAACAGGATGGGGACAGCTTGTCATTCCTACTGACAATAAAACAAAGAAGGGTCTTGGTTTTTTCTGCAACCTATACCCAAATAGCTGCTAACAATGAAAGTCTTCATCCCATTCAGGATTTCTTCCACAGTGGAGGGCTCCTTCAACCAGTGACTCAAGAAGTGCATACCATCAATAAAGATGATTCATCCGATACGGAGGAAGAATGGAAATCCTATCTCAACAAGGACAGTTATATGTCTCAGGACGAAACGCAGATTCCTTTTTGCTTTCCTACACAGAGTCCGAGATTTATACCCAGGTCAGACGTCGAAATGATATACAGAAATTGTGATCCGGAAGGATGTCGTGCTCCACCAAATTCATTAGAGGAAGACACTCTGATGAAATACAACTTTGACCATGGCTACTATGACCCGATGGATGGTCTGCCAATCTGGCAGCCGTACCCAGGAAACTTGGGGCAAGAAAATCAGTCGAACGATGAAAATCAGCTGATCATCGTTGGAAAGAATACCTGCATCCCCATTATGGCAAGGGATCAACACTCAGGTCATTCAGAAAACTTCCAGTACGACGATGAATTTGCAACATTTATAGGACTTGAATTCATCAACTATGCTTTTCCCGAGGTCAACATCATCGAGAGGAATGACTCCTCCAGTTCCAAAGAGGTGTGGGATACCTTGGGACAACCAAGTGGAAAATACGACTATATGGTCAAGTACATTGCTCCCGAAAGCTCTTGTATCAGGCTCGAAGACATCCAGCCAACTGGATGGGGAGATTTTCCTGAGAGCACAAATTCTATGCAAAATACAACAGAGGAATCCTCCTATGACAACTTTGCCTGGGAGACAGATTCCAATGATCACGCTCCATCAGAAATCAATGTTATTTCTGAAGACAAATCAAGGAAGGTGCCAGGGTTGGATACCAGCATCGTGGAACATCATTTACCGTTGAGATTGGAATGTCCGCCAGTAAAACAGAGGTTGAGATGGACTCACCCGGACATAGCCATCAAAATCAAAGAGGAGGTACAAAAACAGATTGACGCGGGTTTCCTCGCCACATCAGAATATCCTCAATGGTTAGCCAACATCGTATATGTTCCGAAAAAGGATGGAAAGGTCAGAATGTGTGTCGATTACAGAGATCTAAATAAGGCTAGTCCAAAGGACGACTTTCCTTTACCACACATTGACATGCTGGTTGACAGTACAACAAAGTTCAAAGTTTTCTCCTTCATGGATGGATTCTCGGGCTATAATCAAATCAAAATGGCGCCGAAAAACATGGAGAAAACTTCGTTCATTACCCCATGGGGTACCTTTTGTTACAAGGTGATGTCGTTCGGTTTGAAGAATGCCGAGGCGACCTATCAAAGGGCCATGACTACTCTTTTTCATGACATGATACACAAAGAAATCGAGGTATATGTCAATGACATGATTGCAAAATCTAAGACAGAAGAGGAGCATGTGACCCATCTGTCAAAGCTATTTGAGCGGTTGAGAAAGTACAAGCTCCGATTGAATCCCAACAAGTGCACCTTCGGTGTCCGTTCAGGAAAACTCTTAGGGTTCATCGCCAGCTAGAAAGGAATTGAGGTATCCTGACAAGGTCAAGGCCATTCAAGAAATGACTTCTTCAAAAACTGAAAAAACAAGCCAGAGGATTCCTGGGACGTTTGAACTACATCTCCAGATTTATATTCCTCATGACCGTGACATGTGCGCTGATTTTCAAATTACTAAAAAAGAATCAGGACTGCGTTTGGATAGAGGATTTCCAAACCGCCTTCGACAGTATTAAGGAATACCTGTCGAACCCTCCGATTCTATCACCTCCAGTGGAAGGAAGACCACTGATCATCTACTTAGCAGTCCTAGAGGACTCAATGGGATGTGTACTTGGCCAACAAGACGAAACCAAAAGGAAAGAGTCTACCATCTACTTTCTGAGCAAGAAATTCATGACTGCGAGACTCGGTACACTATGCTTGAGAAAACTTGCTGCGCTTTGGCTTTGGCAGCCAAACGTCTGCGCCAGTACATGATTCGTCACACTAATTGGTTGGTCTCCGAGATGGATCTAATCAAGTACGTCTTCGAAAAACCTGCTCTCACGGGAAGGATTGCCTGTTGGCAGATGTTGCTATCAGAATATGACATAGAGTACCACGCTCAGAAAGCCGTTAAAGGAAGTGTTGTAGTCGATCATTTAGCTCATCAACCAATTGACGATCAGGAATCAGTCGGGTTTGACTTCCCAGACGAAGATGTCATGTATCTAAAAATAAAAGATTGTGATGAACCGCTACCCAGTGAAGGGCCAGAACCAGGTTCCCAATGGGGACTAATTTTTGACGGAGCTGTCAATCATTACGGAAAAGGAATTGGGGCAATCATTGTTACCCCTAAGGGTACCCACATTCCTTTCACTGCCCGACTTACGTTCAAGTGTACGAACAACGAGGCCGAATACGAAGCTTGTATTATGGGTCTCGAGGAAGCGATCGACTTAAGGATCAAGAACTTGGATGTATATGGCGACTCAGCTTTGGTTATCAATCAGATCAAAGGAGATTGGAACACATACCAATTAGGATTGATTCCTTACAAAGATTATGCGAGAAGGTTGTTACCCTTCTTCAACAGAATCGAGTTTCATCACATCCCTCGTGATGAGAATCACATGGCTGATGCATTAGCCACTCTCTCTTCCATGATTAGTGTAGGTCAATGGAACAACCTACCTAAGATCGACATAATGCACCTTGAATGGCCCGCTTACATCTTCACGATTGAAGCAGTCATAGACGACAAACCTTGGTATCACGATATCAAATGCTTCCTTCAGAAACAAGAGTACCCACCTAGGGCGCTAAGGAAGGACAGGAAAACCCTCAAAAGGCTGGCAAGCAGTTTCTTCCTGAGCGGTGATACTCTCTATAAGAGAAATTTTGACATGGTCTTGCTCCGATGCGTAGACAGACCAGAAGCAGACATGTTGATCAAAGAAATTCACGAAGGATCCTTTGGCACTCATGCCAACGGACACACAATGGCGAGAAAAATTCTAAGAGCAGGGTACTATTGGTTGACCATGGAATCCGACTGCTACAAGTACATGAAGAGGTGTCACAAGTGTCAGATATATTCTGACAAAATTCATGTACCGTCAACGCATCTCAAAGTTCTCTCTTCCCCATGGCCATTTTCCCTATGGGGAATCGGCATGATTCGCATAATTGAGCCCAAGGCTTCAAACGGACATCGGTTCATCCTGGTCGCCATTGACTACTTCACCAAGTGGGTCGAAGCAGCGTCGTACACTAATGTAACCTGACAAGTGGTGGTCCGATTTATCAAAAACAATATCATCTGCCGTTATGGTGTTTCGAGCCAGATCATTACTGATAATGGATCTAACTTGAACAACAAGATGATGAAAGAGTTGTGCGCAGAGTTCAAGATCGAACACCATAACTCATCTCCCTACCGACCAAAGATGAACGGAGTGGTAGAAGCGGCTAACAAGAACATCAAGAGGATTGTTCAGAAGATGGTTGTAACCTACAAAGATTGGCATGAGATGCTACCCTTTGCTCTTCACGGTTATCGCACATCTGTCCGCACTTCAACAGGGGCAACCACTTTCTCTCTAGTATATGGCATGGAGGCAGTGCTCCCCATTGAAATAAAGATCCCATCAATCAGGGTATTGATGGAAGCTAAGCTTTGAGGAGCTGAATAGTGTCAAAATCAACATGATGAACTGAATCTGATCGAAGAGAAGCGAATCACGGCTCTATGCCACAGTCAGTTGTATCAGCAAATGATGAAGAAGGCGTTCGACAAAAAGGTCCGACCTCGCATCTTCAGGAAAGGAGACCTTGTGCTAAAAAAGATACAATTATTTCTCACTGATTCTCGGGGCAAATGGACTCCGAATTATGACAGCACCTATGTGGTCAAGAAAGCTTTCTCAGGCGGCGCCTTGAGACTTGCAACCATGGACGGAGAGGAATTTGCCTACCCCAAAAATGTTGATGTAGTCAAGAAATACTTCGCCTAAACTAAAAAAAAACGTCTCGGTGGATTGAAAACCCGAAAGGGCGGTCCAGGGAAAAATTAGAGACAAAGTCAAAAAATTATCCCGGTGGATTGGAAATCTCAAAGTCCAATCCAGGCAAAAGTTAGGGATAATGGCAAGTAACTACGTCTGATCAGTTCAACTCCTCAGCAGTCATGCCATCCATCAGAAACTCCAGTTAAGGTCATCTTCGACAGAAGCTCAGGATGCCCTGAATTTAAAGTTGGTAGAAGGATAACGATCATTATGTTTCAACGTAGCCTTTTTCCCTGTAAATTACCATTTGCTAAACTTTGTAAATACTCTATGGAATCACGTGTTTGGCTGATCTCCATCCTATCAATAAAATTTGAGCCCCTGTACTTTTTGTTTTCAATTCTTATTTGTTTTAGCTTTATAAAATGACATTTTAACATGATCAACGATTCTTGAAACGAAACAAAAATGAATTTACTTGTTAAAATTGTCTTGCTTTTAAAAATAAAGATGACAATTTCTTTTGATGGTTGAACATCAAAACAACATCGATCGCTTCTCCAAAGGTGTTCGAGCCTCAAAGTGCAGAATCAAAGTATTCCTTCTAAACCAGTACGCCTGAACGAAGGATCAACTGTGTCGGAGACCTGGTTTCGTCTGACATACTTTGGCCGAGTTCTCATCTCCTAAGCCCGACCAACATAGCTCCCCACGGGAACTACTTATCCTAGGCAAGGCAGAATTGCTACTTTTGGACCAGAGGTACTTCTTCGCCCCGTGATGGCCGAGTATCCAGTCGTGTTCATCCGTTAGTTTGTATGTCGCGTCAGCTTTGTCAGCATAAACATACATACATCATGCATTATTGATTTGCATTCACATTCATATTGCATCACTATCACTCCAGTTGGCCTTGTCCCGTAGTGGTGACAGTCTTCTCAATCGAGTTGTCAAGTTCTTTCCTCGTCAGGAAAGGTTGCCTCGGAACAATCTCTCTCCTCCAATTTATTTCTGGATCAGAATTGGCCCTTGACACTTTGATAACTTGAACCTCTGAAAGACTAGAAAACCTTCAACCGATGTCACTCTTCGCCATTGAAGATGATATTTTCGTTTTTTCGGATTATGGAAAATCCCTAGAGGAAGCCTCTTAAGCAGAGATTTGGCAATACAGCAGTTTTTCCCCGAAAAAAACCACTGATGAAAAGGTCATCAGAACCTCAAAATTGGATCACATCATATGGCGTTTCTCCGGGAAGATCCTGAGAAAAGTATGATGTAATATCCCCAAGCTTGAAAGCAGTCTCTCAAGAGACTCATTTTCCCCAGTAGAGTCGGCAAATGGCGTCTCCAAACAGAGAAGTTTGTACACATCTACAACTCAGGCGAATGGGTTCCCCAGCGAGTCTGACATCAAAATTTTTCTATCAAATGGCATCTCCCCAGGAAAATTCAGCGAGAAGTTTGAGGAAAACCGCAACGAATAACGTCCCTTATCAAGAAAATTTTATTGACAAAAGAAACTAAGACCAGTTCCTTAGTAGGAAACCAAGATCGAGGGGAAGTTTATTTCAGAAACATAGACCAGTTCCTTGGTAGGAAACCAGGATCGAGGGGAAGTTTACATCAGAAACTTAGACTAGGTCTCTGGTAGGAAACCAGGATCGAGGGGAAGTTTATTTCAGAAACTTAGACCAGTTCCTTGGTAGGAAACCAGGATCGAGGGGAAGGTTGTATCAGAAACTGAGACCAGTTCCTTGGTAGGAAACCAGGATTGAGGTGAAGTTTACCTTTTCTAAGTATCATTGCTTAGCAAAAGTAGGGGGATACGTTAATTACCATTCCTAACCACCATCAAAATTTCGGGTATTCCGATATTTAATCCTCTTGCACCCTGAATGCCCGAATACCTTCGCCATTCACACCTTCGAGTCCAAGAAGATTAAATAGGGGCATCTGTCATACCCCAAATTTTGACCACTAAGATTTCCCATCATTGTGCAAATCATCATCATAATATGGATAGACCATCTTGCCTCATTAGTTTCCCCAAAGATGGGAGAAAACTTACTACAGTCAAAATTAGGGTTTCAAGCCCTCTCAGAGTTTTAGACAAAGGATCAATCAAGAAATGACATGATCTTCAACTTGTCTAACCTCCCAAACATCTACAATGGATCAAGAGGACTCCCACTTTAAGGATTAAGCACAAGGCTGCTCCCTTCCAGGTGGATCAAGCCTCAAGATCGCTAGTGTCACCAAATTAGGGTTTGGTCGACCAAGACCTCCAGATGGAAATTTTCCTCAGGGCATGAGCCAATGTTTCAAAGCATATCCTAAGATACTCCATGGAACCTCATGGGCCCAAGCATCAAGTCAATTTGACCTCAGGGGATGCATACATCAAAAATCAGGAATTAGGGTTTCTTGACCTAATTCACCTCTAAATTGACTTTTGGGACAAATCATGAGCCAAGACCTCAATACATGATTTGAGGGTCTCCAACATACCACATTGATCCATTTCTAATAATGGATTGATCCAGGAAGCTTGAGCAGTAAGTCTCAATTTCATCAGTACCACAATTAGCGTTTCGCGAGAAAAGTCTACTGTAGCTTTGACTTTTGACCAGGACATGCTCCCAAACCCTAGGACATGATTCAATACACCCTATAACACCTACGAAATCAATCCATCAAGTTTGATTTAGGCCAAGGACTTGATTTCATAGAGGATCGCACAGTTTGGATTTCATTTGACAAAAAGTCAACTGTGCATAAAAGTCAACTTTGACATTTTGAGATTTTTAACTAAAATGGTTTTTTAACCCTAAAATGATGTTAATGTATGATTTGAATCATCATTCATCAAGAAAAATCAAGAAAAGTGGGATAACTTGTAAAAGGGGTAACCATAAAAACTTAGAAAATTTTCTAAGTTATGAACAAAGTGGCAAGGGTACCAACTTTGGAGGATCATAACTCCTAAACCACAAAGCCATTTTTCCCCATCCAAAGCTAGATTTATAGATCTTATTACCCTCTACAAAAGCTTAGAACTGACCTACCTCCAAATTCATCACGGATTTTGAGTTATGGAATGATCAAAATCACAAAAAGTGAAAATGTCACTTTTTTCCAACACTTAGTGAAATTTTCACTAAGTCAGAATCTGCCTTCACTTTTTTCCAAATGTAGGGGGATTTTTCACTTGGTTCCAAAAGGTATCAAAACCAAATATGATCGGACAATTGTTGTATCATATGAGGGCTTTCCAAAATGGCCAAGAACATCACCAAATTCCACTTGGGCCAAGAGATATGACAATGGCAATATGCCTTGCTAAAAACTGCCAAGGCTAGGCAGAATTTTGAATTTTTGCTCGATTTGCCCAAATCAGATAATTCTAAGCCTTGTCATCATCTTGGACACATCTGAGGATCAAATCTAAAGGGGACAAACACTGAGCCAAGCCTCCAAAGTCTTTGGAACAAGAAGTAGCATGCCAAACCTAGAATTGCCTAAAAGAGGGACAAGACTCCAATTTTGGATTGGAGCATTCAATGCGTACATCAAGGTGGCATGGACTGAGCCATTTGCAACTAAATTCAGTCAAGACTTATCCAAGACCAAGGGAACCACAACCCTGTGCCCTAACCTCTAGTCAATGGCTAGAGGAGACTTGGATTCTCATTTGCCAACATTGGCCAAACCTCTTCTGCAGTTGCCATTCACTATTACTTACAAAACAAACTTGCTCTACTATAAATAGAGCTCATTTGTGATCAGTTTGAGTACACCAAAGCCATCAAACAGATGCTTTCCTCAAAATCTCTTCTTTCACTCCAATTTTGCCTTCTAAGGCAAGTCACTATCGGGTTTTGAGTTTGAGAACTTTTCCAATCAAACCAATCACTCACACACCTAACATACATCATATAGAAGTGATCCAAACACTCACATAACATCTGGAACACCAAAATCACAAAATCACCAGCCAGTTGCCCAAGTTCTTGACAGATTTGCAGTTGGGGTACCATCTCAAGTTCTAGATCATTTCAATCCATTCCAAGCATCCAGACACACTCCATGGCACCTAGGAAAGCTATCCAGATCATTGAAACCTAGCTGTAACACCTCTAACACAAAACACGATCACCAGCTGCAAGAGGTAAGCATGAGTTCTTCTAACTCTATGATCCATGCAATTTTTGCTGCACAATAATTTGGCCATATGTTCATAATCATGCATGAAATGTTTTCCCTCAATCAATTGCATTGTTTGAATCGTGTGTAGAATTTCTGAACCTTCATGCAAAAATTAGGGTTCTTGAGGTTTCTCTTTGATTTCTTATTCCATGTTAAAAATAAATGAAATTAAAGACCATAGACATGATCGTGAGGTTAAAACGAGTAGATTGATATGTAGATTGCATGATATAATCAAGTATTCAGTGAGATTGGATAGAAAACGTAAATCTGCAGAAACAGAGGGTGGCGCGTGTTCTTGCCCTTGTTCTTGGCGCCATTTTTTGAAAATTTGAAAATTTGAATTTTGTGATTTTATTTAATTGATTAAAAAATTAATTTCTCTCTGAGTTTTAATGATTTTGAGTTGATTCTTTTTTTAATAATTCACGAAAATGTTAAAATATTTTATTTTACCAAAAAATCCAAATTTTTTTATTTATTTCATATAATTGATATTTTTGCAAAGAATTAATATTTTAATTGTTTTTGACATTTAAAATATTTTTTCCCTCTTGATTTTGTAAATTTTAATGACTTCTAATCATTTTGTAGGTAAAAACTTGATTTTTGAAACAATAATCCAAGATCACAATTTTTTTTCTACATGTTAAACAATTTTGATCATTTTAATTGAATTTATTATTCAATTAAAATACATTTTGAAAACAAATTAGGATTTTTGATTAATTCAACCCTCATCAAACTTTTTCAAACACTTTGGGCCTCTAATAGAGTGCAAAACCCAATCCTTTGTAAATACAAACCTATTTTTGGGCCTCACTTATTGTATAAGTCCCGTTGTATTTCAAAAAGTTCGACGCGATCATCGTCCGTTAAAAAATAAACCCTGGGCCTCTCCTCGAGCTATAAGACCCATTCAAAATAAATCTTTTGGGCCTCTATTAGAGTGTAAGACCCAACCCCCTTTGTAAATACAAAACTTTTTGGGCCTCGATGCATTGTATAAGACCCACCGCGTTTTCAAAAATCTCGGCGCGATCGCCATTTTCAAACAAATGACCCTGGGCCTCTCCTTGAGCTGTAAGCCCCACCACTTGTACAAAAATAAATCTTTTGGGCCTCTATTAGAGTGTAAGACCCAATCCCCTTTTAACCAAAATTTTTTGGGCCTCAGACATTATATAAGTCCCTCTGCGTTAAAACAAAACCTCGGCACGATCGCCAATAAAAAAAACCAATCATCTGGGCCTACCGTCGTGTTGTAAGCCCCATTATTTTTCTTTAAACACTTGGGCCTCTTGAGAGAGTGTAAGACCCATCCCCTTGTACAGAAAACCTTTCTTGGGCCTCAGTCACTTGTATAAGTCCCTCTGTACAAAACGACAGTGCGATCACTGATAAACCTTGGGCCTCTCTTTGAGCTGTAAGCCCCAACATCTTTTCAAAATACTTTCTCCTTTAATTTTGAATATACTGTTGTTTTCAATCTTTCTTTGTTGAACAACTAACCAAACAACATGGAAGCTCTACAACCGAGTAATTGTTTATATGCTTTCTTTATCCGCTTTCATATACATATAACTGTATTGTGTGGCTGTTTCACTGTAAGTCTTCTTTCATAAACTTATATCAACTGTGTAATTCTAGTATAGATATTTAGAGTTTCCCCGGCAACTACGTCTAGCACTAACCCTTGTTGGTCACTCTTAAATACAGTCAAAACTAGATCCCCATAGGATTACCAGACACAAACTTCCCTCCTCTTAGGGTTAAACAATATGGAGATGTGAAAGGCAGATTCTTTTTGAACCCTTTCTCAGACTGTCACTCTTAGAAATTGTCAAAGAAACTCTACTCCCCAGAGATGATCTTTTCGCCGTGAATGGTATCTCTTGAGTTTCTTCCAAATTTTTGAACTTTCCTGGCTTGATCCATTCTCGGTGAATGGCATGTCTTGAACTTCTCGGGGTTTGGGGACCCGCAGGCTTCCTAAAAGCATCCCCGCCTCCTCTTGGGCGTTGTACAAGGACCCTAAGACTTCTTAGAAGTATTGACAGCCTCCTCTTAGGCTTCGTATAAGGATTCTTTCTTCAGGAAGAGAGCCTCCTCTTGGGCTTCGTACAAATTGTCCCTAGGCTTCTTAAAAGTTTCCAGCCTCCTCTTGGGCTTCGTACAAATTGTCCCGACGACCTCCTAGAGGTATAGGAACAGAAATTAGTCATCTTAATAGAATAGTCTTTCAAAGAGTCTAGATCTTTCTACCGTGAACGTACTACTACTATTTCTTTAAGCATAGTACAAAAGATAAAACTCTAAGACTTGGACAGTCTAACCTCCTTGAGTCTCGAAGGCATTCTCAAGTAGGGAAAAACACCAGTAGACTCGGACAGTCTCTAATACCCTCTAGATTCCCCATTTCCTTCAAGAACAGGAAATAACCCTGATCCTCTGATCAATCCCAAAGCATAGCCTTACCTTTAATCAGTCTCTTTATAAGAACTGATTTTCTCTTTTAACCAGCCTACTGGACCTGTCACTCAACTGAAACAGCAATCCTTTTAGCCTCTATCTCGGGCTTTGTACGAGATACCAAAAGACTCACTTGTTGAGTCAATAATCCTTTTAACCTTTATCTCGGGCTTCGTACGAAATACAGAATCACTCTCCTGTTGAGTATAAAAGACTCTCTTGTTGAGTCAAACCCTTTTAGCCTCTACCTCGGGCTTCGTACAAGATATAAAACACTCTCTTGTTGAGTACAAAAAGACTCTCTTGTTGAGTCAATCCCTTTTCAGCCTCTATCTCGGGCTTCGTACGAGATACAAAAACTCTCTTGTTGAGTCAACTCTTTTTAGCCTCCCTCTCGGGCTTCGTACGAGACACAAAAGCATCCTCTTGTTGGGTCAATAGCCTCCTCTTAGGCTTTATATAAGAAAAACCCCGGTTGAGTCAATCAAGCTTTTAGCATCAAAACTGTGCCTCGTTCACAGGATACAAACATCAACAACTCCTTTCATCTAATTGTTGTAAGCGGCAAGCCTCTGGATTATTTACATCCACGCCACTGTCCCTCTTTTAGCATGTGAAATTCCTAAGGAAAAATAGCATTTCTCTACACTGAGTTAAAGTCTTCTCCTTCAGGTTAAAACCCCCTATAAAGGAAATTATGGCATTGCTAAGATTCGCATATCCCGGTTAAAGTAATCCTCCTTTATAGTCAGTCACCCAACAGTTGTGACAAACAAAACCCCTTTAGAGATGACAAATTCTCTCTAAAGACAACACCTTTTTAGCTTCACATCTTGGGCTTCGAACAAGATACAAATAGACCCTTCAGCTTCACATCTTGGGCTTTGAACAAGATATAAACAACCTTTTCAGCTTCACGTCTTGAGCTTTGAGCAAGACACCAAAACACCATTTCCTCCCATAGAATAGGAGGAACTACGAATGCTCTGATTTCATTGTTTCGGTAAACGGGAATACGCAGGCATAAGATTGAAAGAAAAATCTTAGCGAGCACACTAATCCAAAACCCAAATCCCGTACCCTCACATATAAATCAAAAAGCATCAGTCTTAAACTCCCACCCATCACCCGGGCACTATTTTAACAAAATAGCCTAAGAGAGACCCACAATCTTTGTAGCATCTGTAAACCAACAGTCATATGTTTAAACTCAGTTTGCAAGCAGGGTTAATTGGAGACATCTATTTCCCTTCCTTCATCAGCTTCAATAGGATAAAAAATGAATTGAGCTGTAGTACCCCAAAGTGATAGTGCTTCGCAACCACGCAAAAATTCGCGCTACACATCCTCGCCTTGGGCACATGAAAAAAAAGAAAAGGAAGTGATTGGCAAGGTGTCATTAGCCCAAAAGAATACAACAACATATTGAATGTATAATAACAACTACGGGAAGCGCGATCAAACCAATCCTAATCCTACAAGCTGAGATTGAAGGTGAGCTTACCCAAAGAAGATCTTGCAAAAGTCTTTAGCCTTTAACACTAAACCTTGCACCACTATCAAGCTCCAACTTCATGATTGTCCTCCAAGCTCATCCTCATTCAGCTCATACATGAAAAAGAAAAAGACAAAGTCAGTACTCTACCTATTCAAATGTGCAGCCTATTTACAAAGTGAAGAAATATTTTGAAGGGTCTTGGTGCTCCTTCTATAGATTCTCCTTACTTCCAATTGCTCAGTTTCTCTAATTTGGTGCAAGCTCCCCATTTTTCAGTCTAGTCTTATAGAGCCTCACACACTTAAAAGAATCCTAAATTACACACCTTCGCCCAATCTCCTATTTTTGTACATGTCCATAGCTTGCCACCCAAAAAGCTATCACTTTGCAATATTACATTAATAACCTGCATCTAAAATGAGGGGATATTAGTAGTTTGAAGCAAGTAAGACCCTAACGCGTTATGCGACCAAGGCAAGAAAAGTGAGAATTTGAAGTTCTGTTGACGGATTCTTGTAGATAGAAAATTGGGCTTACTAAAATAAATGCAGATGTATGATTCCTAGAAACACATAATCATTGTCAAGAAAAAGAAGTTGTCTACGTGTTTCAAGAAGAATTAAATCAGGCCTCAGATTTTTTTCTTCTTTTTTTCTTCTCTTTCTCAAATCGGAATTTATTTTTTATCATTTTCAATTGGAGATATGGGCAATATCCCAAAGGGATACCACCAACACTAACTTTCCAAAACAGAATTGGACAAAATCAAAACCATCAAGTGTGAAATCACGATTTCTAGACAAGGATTAAAGGATTTCAAATCTCCAAATCAAGCACAATAATCAATCATACAATCATACTTCCCAAATCGGGCAACAAAATCAGAATTATCAAAGGCGAATCAAGCCTTTATCACATCAATATCAAATCATATCAGAAATCAATGACAACACAACTTTTTCTTCCAAATCCGTTTCAATCAACATTTAAGAGTTTTCAAAACTCGTACTCATCATTGGCCTATAAAAGGGACAAGAGTTTACAAAGCAAGGGGACTGAAAAAAAATTCAACCTTACTCAAATAATTCACCACAACCGTTCCAGACATGAAAAAAATCAACCAAGAAGTCACTCTACCATCCCATACGCAATAACCCAAAACCCTCACAAATCCATTACCAAACCAAAAAGTCACAAAAAAACCTAGAGATCAGAAGAACACTCTGTTCATCATCATCTCTCCAAAAAGTCACACCAACAGACAGAACAAACATCAACATCACAAATCCGTCAATTTCAATTTCAGAAAGAAGCAATAGCAACAGACACGAAGCAGGCAAAACAACTTTGATCAAAATCGCATAAAAGGTAAAGAGATGGAAAAGCTCATCCTTGAATGAGAGTCCGTGAATCCGTTCGCGTCTCCGCCATCAACCTTCGCCGACCTTCCCTTTTTCTTTTTTTATTTTCGCTTTACTCATAATCGTTGTACATGTAATCATCAAAAAGCTAATGAATTGGGGTATTGGGATTGCTGGGGGTTAGGGTTTTGATTGTTGATGTTTGATTCATAGAGAAATCGAGAGAAAGACGAGCGAGCGACTATTGCAAGAGAGAAGAGAAATCGAGAGAGAGAGAGAGAGAGAGAGAGAGAGAGAGAGAGAGAGAGAGAGAGAAGTGAGAGGATAGCGGCGGCGCCGTTAGGGCTTTAGAACCCTAATTTTTTTTCCTTTTGAGAGAAGAAAGAGAGGCGAGAGAGAAAAGTGAAATGATCCATGTGAGTCTTCACCCGTTCCTGTGTTCAACCCTTTTTTTAACCAAATCCATTTTTTTTTCTATTTCTTTAATATAAAACAAATTAATCTTTTAATCTAAAATAAACATTTTTATAATATAACTAATTTAATAATTAAAACTTTTTTTTTCTTTTATAGTAAAACTATTATTATATAAAATTCCAAAATTAAAAACTCTTTTCTTTAATTATTAAAAAAAAACTCTTAATAACATTTAAAAAAAAAAGCTTTAAAACCAGAATATCAAAATTTATTTAAATAATTAAAACCTTTTGAAAATAATCTTTAGCATAATATCTCGAAATATATTAAATCTTTGATTTAATAAACCTTAAAATCAAACACTTTTCCTTAATAAATCGTTCCCGTTAGAATCCTTAGTGCTTAATCATACGCTTAAGTGAGTTAGATTAAGACCTTAGTTGTTATTGTGCCTTGCTTTCTTTTGTTTGTTTATCATTAGATGTGATGTATGTATGCTTTTTTTCTTGTGTTCTAAACCTTTTCAAAACAACAAAAAAATCTCGATACAACGTCGAGCCATCTTCCACCAATGTAAGTCGATTGCTTTCGAGCATCGCCATCAACCTTTGGTCACTACACACAAGACTAGCCCACTTTGCTAGCACCCTCGCTAAAACATTAATATAATTAATCGCATTAATATCCAAGGGAAAATCCCATGCATGATAATCAAATTATTGTGCATGGTACATTTCATTTGCATCATACTCCCCTTAGTAACTCTTATACCCTTTAAGATAAGATTATTTAGACAACTTTAGGATAGACTTCCTAAGTTAGTCCCCCTTAAAATCAATCAACATCTTTAGCCCACCTAATTCTCCACACAAGAGAATTAGATGCGAATCATCTCAAAGAAGGGACATACAATCCCATACCCCAAAAATACAAACAATTTTCAAAAAATTGTGGTGGTTTCTTAAGATGATGACTCATCTCTTCTCCTAAAACTTTTAAACAACCTTAGTATCCTTCAGAGGAACTACATGCACGCTGATTCCTTTTCCGACAGGATATGTAGGCACAAGATGCGATATCTTGTCGAGCACACTTAGGAATAGAATTCTAGGTCACCTACCCTTAAACCATTAGCAAACAAAAACAAATAACATAATAAAACAAGAGGTTCCTGTAGAGTACTACAGATATCTAGGATGCTAACACCTTCACTAGGTATAACCAACCCCCGAACCTTAGAATCTTAGTTTGCATTTGCATTGCATTGTGGGTAATTCGATCTTTCTCCCTTCCCTTGGATAAATCAAAGACGGTGGTGAAACAAAAGAAATGTGATCCTAGTTAACCAATAACTATGGTATCCAATTCTCACAGCGACAGAAATGGCGACTTCACTGGGGACTTCTCATAAGAGGGTTCCCCCTAACTTGATTATTTATGTTATTTGTTATATATTTGTTATATGCTTGCTTGATTCTTCTGTGTGCAGGGGTTCTTGAGTGGTGAGGAGTCCTATACCCGGACTCGAGTACAATTATGATAGGAGATGATATGGTCAAGGATACTTTGACGGAGTCGATTCCTGAAAAGTTGAATTGAGAAAATCATCGCTCAGTTTAGGTTCTTTTGAAATTAATGTTGTATGAACGAGTTCATTCGTGAAAACGATATTAATTTCGACCATGAATCCGTGAGACTGAGGACCGTAGTACCTTTAACCCCACTTGGCCTTTTAGGATGTAGTGCGGTGACTATGCGGAGTCTATTTCCAAATAGTTGATACGCGATACTACACTCGGACGAGATCCTCTTGAGAATATTATTAACCCCCAAGTCATTTGGAAGATCGATAATATCCAAAAGATGGGTTGTAGACTCTGGGAACTTTTAGAACCCGTTCGGCAGGTACATTTGAAACCATACTACATGTCCTATGGGATGTGCATACCTTGGCTCCATTCCTTCCCATTTGAACCTAGGACCTTTTGTTTGCTTGTTTATGTGCCCTTTTTGCTTGTGTGTTTGTGCATACATACATACATAAGCATCATTTTCATTCAAGTTCGTGGAATCTGAGTCCTTTATTTGTAAACATCGTAGGGTGCCATGGACAATGAAAGAAGGAATACCGTGAAGTATACTTACAAGAGCTTTGACATGAATAATCTAAGGAAGTTGGAGACTCTATTGGTTGATCCAGAAGGATTCAAGGATATATATGGGAAGTTACTGATTCTATTGAAGATGAAGGTTGATCAAGGGCTTCTCTCCACCCTACTTCAGTTTTATGATCCGCTTTATCATTGCTTTACCTTCCCTGACTACCAGCTGGTACCTACTCTTGAGGAATATTCTAGTTTGACTGGTTTATCTATTCTGGATAAGTCTCCTTTCCCCATTTTTGACAAGGACCCTAAGGAACAAGAGATTGCTAAGGCAACGCATTTGGGGTTAGTGGATATCCGAAAGAATATGACTACTAAGGGAGGGATTTCTGTTCTGCCTATGAAGTTTATGATGGAGAAAGCCCAACATTATGCCAGACGTTTAGACACGGCTGCATTTGAGGCTATATTTGCTTTGATGATTTACGGTACCTTTCTGTTTCCCAACCTCAAAGACTTTGTGGATCTCAATGCTATTAAGATATTCATAAAGAGGAACCCAGTCCCTACTTTATTAGCAGAAGCTTATCACTCTATCCATCTGAAGCGTGCCAAAGGAGGACAAATCACCTGTTGTGTGCCCCTGCTATACAAGTGGTTTACTCAGCACTTGCCCAAAGTAACATTTTCTGGGATCCTAGTAAGGGTTGTGGTCTAAGAAATCATGGCCCTCACTCATTCTGATGTTGATTGGTATAATCGTAGGTATGATGGAGTCGAGATCATTGATAGCTGCGAAAATTTCGGGAATGTGCCTCTTCTAGGCATACAAGGAGGAATTAGTTATAATCCGGTCTTAGCTCGCCGACAGCTAGGGTACCCTTTGAAGGACAAGCCTCTCGGTATTCATACGGAAGAGATTTTTTTCACAGAACATGAAAAGCAGGAGGGGTTGAAGAATGAGATTTTAGAGGCTTGGAGGGACAAACGCAAGAAGGATAGGAACGCTTTGGGGAAGCCTAATTGTATTGCTTTGGACCCTTATCTACAATGGGTTAGGAGGAGGGCTATTGACCTGAGTATGCCCTACGACCGCCAAGAACCTATGGTCCTGAACGAAGAGCCTG
This sequence comes from Lathyrus tuberosus, assembly GCA_022829125.1. Lineage (NCBI taxonomy): Eukaryota > Viridiplantae > Streptophyta > Magnoliopsida > Fabales > Fabaceae > Lathyrus > Lathyrus tuberosus. The sequence continues at coordinate 4,900,494 of JALAZF010000142.1, read as the reverse complement.
TCTTCATCTTTGCATCTGAAACAGAGCAACTAAAGATTGCCTTAAGGAAGGCTCAGCAAATAGGAAATGCTTGGAAAGATAAGTATGAAGTGGTCGTGGAAGAAAATGAAGTGCTTCAAGGACGATTGAAGGCAAAGAATGAGGAAGTTCTCTCCTACAAAAAGAGGAAGTTACAAGAAGACCCCAGTCCCTCAGGTTCTCAGTCTAATTCGTGGGAGTTAATAGTGGATGAGTTGATTCTCGAGGAGACCCGAATGGAAGAGGAAATTAAGAAGTACAAGCTGAGATTATTGGGAGAATCTCCTTAGGTCTTTTATTAGCTTTTATTTAGCTTACCGTTAAAACCTCTTGTAAGGATACCAACAGTTGTAACGTTTTCATTATGAGATTTCAATTTCTGTTTCTTTTTTATTTGTATCAGATATTTTTTTATTAATAAAATCGTGTCATTTGGTATTCTATGACGACTACAAGAACTCAAATTCCACGAACTTTTTGCATATCATTTGCATTCTCATTCTCATCCCTTCAAGGAACTTAAAAGTTGTTTTGTTAGGTATCATAAAATGGACTATGGAAAGAAAGGAGTTTTGCCATACACCTTCAAGGTCCCTGATGTTGAACAATTAAGGGAACTAGGAGGTCAGATTAAGGATCCAGAGGCTTTTGGCGAGAGTTATCGACGGATCCTTCCGCTGTTGCAGGTTTGAGTAGCGGCTGGCTTATTGGAGACGCTGGTCCAACTTTACAACATAATCTACCACTGTTTCATCTTCCAAGACTTCCAGTTAACCCCTACATTGGAAGAGTATTCCGCTCTATTGGGTATCCCCGTCAAAGACTTACCTCCGTTCTCCGGTGGAGAAGGAAGGCCCAGTCAGGAAGACATCGCAAGAGTGACCCGCATAAAGCCTTCGAGAAGGCCCGACACTTCGCCAACATGGGGAATACCAAAGCCTTCGAGAACATCTTCGCATTGCTGACCTATGGTTTATTCTTGTTTCCAAATGTCGAAGACTTCATCGATGTCCGCGCGATTAGAATCTTCATGCTCGGAAATCCCGTTCCTACTTTATTGGCCGACGCTTACCATTCAATTAATTCGAAGGTTCTGAAAGGAAAAGTCCAGATTACGTGTTGTACTTCTATCCTCTATAGGTGGTTTATTTCGCACCTACCGAGGTCTACAGTTTTCTAGGATGTGAAAGATGGATCGGAATGGCCCGTGAAGCTCATGGCTCTTACTCACTCAGATATCGTATGGCACGATTCAATGTATGGAGGAATTATCATGATCCATAGCTGCGGAGATTTTCCCAATGTGCCTCTTCTTGGCACAAAGGGATGCATTAGTTATAATAATGTGCTCACCCGTCGTCAGCTGGGACATCCAATTGAGGAAGTACCTGATCCGGAAAACCTAACAGGAATTTTTCTCCATCAAGGAGAGAACCTGAATTTGAAAACCAGAATTGTGTTTGCTTGGCGTCGTATTGACAGGCAAGGAATGACCATGACAACAAATCCTAATTGCACCATTACTGAAGCCTGCCTAGCATGGGCACGTGAAAGGGCTCTCACCCTGATAATGCCCAATCCTTGTCCCAAGCCTACTGTAGCTGATTCAAGCGAAGTTGTGAAGCTGAAGATGGAAATAGAGAAGCTCGCTCTCGAAAAGGCAAGAATGCAGGAGCAGATCGACAAGCTGACTGGGCAACTCCGGGGAAAAGAGGGATTGTCATCTAGCGGATTGAACTCCTAGTTTTCCTTTTGTGTTCTGTTTACTTTTATAATAAAACCTTGAAGGTGTATTGGCTATTATGAAAATATTAATTTAATAAATAAACTGAGTTTCTGATTACGATGCTTAAAATACATTTTTGAGTTCCTTGAAGTGCATGCTGCATCATACGCATCATTCACATCTGCATCCTTTTGCATTCCAGGTTCTCATCCGTGTTTCTCTTGCCAGACAAGCTGAATCATCGATACAATACTCGAGGCGGTTGCAAGAAAAGAATGGATCAACTCGAGCAGGAAAACAGAGCACTCCGGGAAGAGGTTTCAACACTGAAGGAAAGTCTAGAGAAGATCAATGGGATGATGGAAGCTTTGATGGCTGCTCAGAATAAGCCATCACATAGTACGCTGTCACACAACACTATTATCTCTGAGATAATATCTACACCGATCCCAGTGGTGCCCACTACAAGTGAAGTTCAGTATTCTATGCCTCCTGGTTATCCGTGGGGTATGCCTCCTAACTTTACTCCAGGTGGATACCACCCACCTGTTTCTCAAGTTATCGCCATAACTGCTGTAATAATTGTGCCACCACCCGTGGTAAATGCTACTCCTTTTCATCTGGAAGAACCTGTGTTTCATGCTGCTCCTAGTGAGAGTATTGGAATGGAAGAACGAATGGATGATTTCCAGGACCAGTTTTTGGAAATGCAGAAAGAAATCAAGGCCCTTCGTGGGAAAGAGCTATTTGGAAAGAGTGCTTATGAGCTGTGTTTGGTTCCTAATGTTAAGGTTCCTCCAAAGTTCAAACTCCCTGAGTTCGAGAAGTATAAAGGAAATTCTTGCCCACATAGTCATATAGTTATGTATGCACAAAAAATGTCTACTCAAAAGGATAATGATCGACTACTGATACATTATTTCCAGGATAGTTTGACTGGTGCGGCCCTTAAGTGGTATATGGGGATAGACAGTTCGAAGATCCGCAACTTTAATGATCTCTATGGCTCTTTTATTAAGCAATATAAACATAATGTCGACATGGCACCAGATAGAGACTAGTTGAGAGCCATGGCCCAGAAGGAAAGGGAAAATTTTAAAGAGTACGCCCAACGTTGGCGTGAACTTGCTGCTCAAGTTACTCCACCTCTGGAGGAGAAGAAGATGACTAGAATTTTCCTGAAAACACTGAGCCCATTTTTCTATGAGAGAATGGTAGCAAGCACCCCTAGTGATTTTACTGAGATGGTAAACATGGGAATGCGTTTAGAAGAAGGTCTCCGTAAAGGAAGATTGGTTAGAGAAGGAAGTGATTCTAACAATGCCAAGAAATATGGAAGTAATTTTGGGAAAAAGAAAGAACAAGAAGTAAGTGTTGTACACCAAGGACGGTCGAAAGGAAGGTATCAACAACACCCGGATGTTGTAACACCCCAATTCCCATCGCGAATAAATAATACATAAATAAATCAGAGTGAATAAAATTTTTATCCTTAGACAGAAACAAGGATGCCACATTTAAAGAAAGAAAACACAATCCTTGCTCATAAGTTTGATACATAACACAAAATGGAATAAATATAATTCAGGAAGCTTTTTCCAACAAAAGGAAAGTTCAATTATGGAATAAAGCGGAAAGATCCATAACCGACTTGTTTTACAAAATAAATTATTTTATAACATCAAAATATTCATACAAAGGTAATACAAAATAGATCCAACAAATGTATACATATATAACAAAAGCGTTCCCCGACTCCCGTGTTACATATCAGAGCAGATAGACTGACAAACGGAAGGAGAACTAATCTTCACAAAAGCCTCCAAGACTACTAATCTGCAATTGCCTCATAGAGCAACAAACCACAACAGAAGGGTGAGAAATAACAACTAAATCAAGATTGCATAATAATATGCAAACACATATAAATTCACATGCATAATTATTCTCACGACAAGCATCACCTACTAATACATATAGCATGCCACAGATACATAACATATTTCTAATAATCCAACATAATAACATATTCACACATAATGCACACCAAAGTTATGACATACGGAAACACACCACCACATCACATATATTCATATATAGCATACCATAGATAATTAATGCAATCATTGTAATGTACAACATCCCCACAAAACATAGCATATGTCTATACATAAAACATCTCATCCATAACCAATGCTTTTATCACAATTGCATATCTAATCACCAATGCTATCAAAAGCTCAACACATAATCAATCAATTCACAATTTCCACACATAATCAATCCATTCATGATTTTCCACACATAATCAATCCATTCATGATTTTCCACACATAATCAATCCATTCATGATTTTCCACACATAATCAATCCATTCATGATTTATGCAAATGCAAAGAGACCAACACAACGACTCTATGCAAATGCAAAGCGGTACCGTTCCATCCATCATACTCATCATTAATTCACTCAGAAATTATTGGAATCATCGTTTGTTACTTAGTGTAACTCCCCGTCGGGCAAACAATGTTCCCCGTGTCTTTAGGTCATCTTTGTATAAGGCATACGACATTTATGGATTGCTTTCGGTCCTCTTTGTATAAGGCACACGATCCGATCGCTTTAGGTCCTCTTTGTATAAGGCACACGATCGTCCATAACGCCGCTTTCGGTCCTCTTTGTATAAGGCACACGACCGTTACAGCAGATCCCCTTGGGAATCGTTTCGTCGCTCACACCCACTAGGTCACACGAAATCACAAGAATGCATATCATGATGCTTGGCATACAAGGACTCATGACAATCAAATGCATACACATATACAACCATGTAAACCATTCCAACATCCATAATCATGCATATACAATCAAACATAACACAATGCATTTATTTACCATAAGGCCGCAAAACATCATCACAACATTTCATCACATGCATTCACATCATATAACAACACACAAGCCATACGTTATATATCAAAAGCATGTCGCATGATAACACATCAAATACACACAGTTAAGACGGTAAAAGTCGACAAAATGATACATTTCCAAATTCCCGACGCAATTAAATCAGCCAACCATCCCAAAACCATTCCTATAAGAAAGAACATCTCATTAGCTTTCCAACGCATCCGACCTCGCCTATATCCGAGTTACGGATCAAAAGTTATGAAGGAAACAAAACGGAACAATCTGCCATGTTCGCTATGCGAAGCTCCTAGCGAGCATTCGCTTTCCTCATTCGTCGTACGAAGCTCCAACAAACCCTGGCAGAAGAAAAAGGGCACAAAGTTCGCTTTGCCAACTGCTGGCGAACATTCGCCTACCCATTCGCACTGCGAAGCCCTGGCGAGCCTTCGCTTTCCTCTTCGCTGCTGTTCGCAATGCGAACCTGCGAATTCTGGGATTCGCAGCAGCGCTGTTACTCACCCCAAATCAACATTTCCCCACCAAAACACTTCCAAACCACAACATAACAATCAGAACATATTCCAATCATAACAATAAGTATTCTACGCAGTTTATATCGAAATTCATCCGTGAAAACATTGATTTCTATCAATTGTTCACAATTTCAACCAAATGGTAAACATGTATTTTTCAACCAAACACTCAAACAAACACTTACATATACATATACAAGCAAGATATAATCGAAACTTCTCACCCTTACCCGATTAATCGCGATTGAAACGGAGGTTTCCTCGATTTTCCTCTTTCTCCTCTTCTCTCTTTCTTTCTTCTCCTTTTCTTTCTCTTCTTTTCCTTTCCCTTTCTTTTCTATCTTTTTCTCTCCACTTTCTATTTATTAAAAATATCTCATTTTTCTAAAATATCTAACCTCTCAAAATGACCATTTTACCCCTCAACTCAAATATCTCGCAAACGCTCTCAAAACGCGATAAAACATAATAACGATGAAAAATAATATATTGTCAAATAAAAGTCAAGAATAAAAAGATATAAAAACGAAAATAATTAAATCGACTCGATTAAATAAATAAGACAAAATGGGGAGTTACACATGTCGCTGCTGTTACCCCAGTTATCAATGCTCCAGCTTACCAACCACAGTTTGCACAACCTTATCAACCATCACCTCAAACTCCACCTGCTTCACCACAACAGCAGTATTGTCAGCAAAATCAGCAATCTCCCCAACAAGCTCGACAACCTTCAATAGCCCGGGTCGTGTCCTGAGGAAACCAAATTTTGATCCGATTCCTATATTATATGTGGAACTTTTTCCAGCATTGTTGCAAAAAGGCCATATCCAGACTAAGTCCCCGCCGGCAGTTCCTAAAGATCTTCCTTATTGGTATAGAGCAGATCAGATTTGTCCCTATCATCAAGATGCGTCGGTCCATAATATTGAGAACTGTTATGGGTTAAAAGCAGACGTTCAGAGATTGGTTAAGAGTGGAATCCTAACTTTCAAGGATTCAAACCCAAATGTGCAGAATAATATTTTACCACAACACAGAGCTGCCAACGTAAACATGATCCAGGAGTGTCCCGTAGAGGAAGTTGAAGAAGCATTTGTGATAGTCCCACACATCAAAGAGCTGGAACGAATTGAGTTTACTTATGATAGCCGGAAGACTGCTACAACTCCTCTGGTTATTAATGTACCTGGTCCAGTTCCTTATACTTCCAGCAAAGTAATTCCCTACAAATATAACGCTACTATGTTTGAAAATGGTAAGAAAGTTCCTTTGCCTAATTTGTCATCTGTAGTCAACATTGCTGATGTTAGCCGAGTTACAAGAAGTGGTCGAGTTTTCTCTGCACTGAAAGATAAGGAAGTCCCTTCTGAGCAGCCAATCGTAAAGAATACAACACTAGGGCAGTCTAGTGGGGATGATTCTGTAGACAAATCTGACGAGGTTCTGAAAATGATCAAGAGAAGTGAATACAAGGTGGTGGGTCAGCTGCTACAGACACCATCTAAGATATCCGTGTTACATTTGCTGATGAGCTCCGAGGCCCATAGGCAGACGTTACAAGGAGTACTTGAGCAGGCATACATTGACCATGATGCAACTATAGAGCAGTTTAGTGGAATAGTGGGTAACATTATTGCATGCAACAATCTGGGATTCTACGAAGAGGAATTACATGAAGAAGGGAAGAAGCATAATTTGGCTCTGCACATTTCCATAAACTGCATGAATGACATGTTATCTGGGATTTTGGTTGATACTGGTTCTTCATTGAATGTGATGCCAAGAACAACTCTCGCAAGGCTGACTTATCAGGGACCACCAATGAGGCCAAGCAGTGTTATTGTCAAAGCTTTTGATGGTTCTAGGAAGACCGTGATTGGAGAAGTGGATTTACCCATGACTATTGGGCTCAGTGTTTTTCAGATCACATTTCAGGTCATGGACATTCATGCCGCCTATAGTTGTTTATTAGGCAGGCCATGGATACATGAGGCTGGAGCGGTTACATCTACCCTACACCAGAAGTTAAAGTATGTTTGTGACGGATAGTTAGTCACAGTTTACGGAGAAAGAGCTTTAGTGGTGAGCCAACTCTCTTCTTTTTCTTATGTTGAGGCGGAAGAAGAAATAGGGATGCAATTTCAAGCCCTCTCGATTGCTGACAACAACACCAAGAGTAACGGAGTTACTATGACATATTTCAAGGACGCGCAGCGAGTCGTATAAAGTGGCTCTCAAGGGAATTGGGGGCAGGTGTTGGAGTTTCCTGAAAATAAGAACAAGAAGGGTCTGGGTTTCAAAGGTAACAATCTCGAGAAAAATCCTATGGGGAATATGATTATTCTCCCTATCAAGAATGTGTTTCACAATGGAGGGACTATTCATTCGCCAGAGGTAAATGCCATGGAAGATGATCCTAAAGAAGCTTTTGTTCCTCAACCGAAATTCAAGAGACTTGACTATGAAGCTAGTGCAAACCTCAGAGATGAGCCTGTCGAAGATAAGCCTAACTTCGTGACGCATGGGGCAGTGGCTCGAAATTGGAGTGCTTTTAATGTTCCTGTTGTGATCCCTTTATCAAAGTAATTGTTTTGTTGTTTCATTTGTTTTAGTTTATTCGCTCTGCCAAAGGCGATAACATTGGTGTGTGGGCTTTACTTTTCATAATTCCCTTTGCTTTGCCCAAGGCAAAGGTGATCTCGTGCTGGGGCTTTTATTTGAAATTTGCTATCATCAATAAAGTTATCATTTTGCATTCCAATCTCTCGTTTCCATTTATTATTACTTTAAGGAAAATGGTAATCACAATTTTAATCACTTTGCACGTTTGTGCACACACCTCCACTTACTAAAATCTAAAATAAAATCATATCACATGTACAAATTATTGCACGAACTGAACATCGAAAATAATGACCCAATGCCTTCTCCAAACTTTGAGTTTCCTGTATTCGAAGCCAAAGAAGGGGAAGAAGAGATCCCTGAGGAAATATCCCGGTTACTTGAAAATGAAGATAAAGCCATTCAGCCTCACAAAGAGTCGGTAGAGGTCATTAATTTGGACAAAAAAGAACTTCGTAAAAAAGGTGAAGATTGGAGCTTTACTAGTGTCTGATGTGAAAGAAAGGTTGATTGAATTACTCAAGGAATATATCGATGTGTTCGCTTGGTCGTACCAAGACATGCCTGGTCTTGACGCTACTATAGTAGAGCATCGTCTACCGTTGAAGCCAGAGTGTCCACCGGTCAAACAGAAGCTCAGAAGGACTCGTCCTGATATGGCTTTGAAAATTAAAGAAGAGGTACAGAAGCAGATTGATGCGGATTTTCTCGTTACATCTGAGTATCCGCAGTGGTTAGCCAATATCGTGCTTGTGCCGAAGACGGATGGTAAAGTTCGCATGTGTGTTGACTACAGATATTTGAACAAAGCTAGTCCAAAGGATGATTTTCCTCTACCTCATATTGACATGTTGGTGGATAGTACTGCAAGGTATAAGATTTTCTCTTTTATGGATGGATTTTCAGGTTATAATCAAATCAAGATGGCTCCCGAAGACATGGAGAAGACATCATTCATCACACCCTGGAGCATATTTTGTTACAAAGTTATGCCGTTCGGTTTGAAGAATGCCGGTGCAACATATCAAAGGGCTATGACTACTCTTTTCCATGATATGATTCATAAAGAGATTGAGGTTTATGTAGACGACATGATAGCCAAGTCCAAGACTGAAGAAGACCATGTCGAACATCTGTTGAAGTTGTTTCAGCATTTGAGGAAGTATCAACTCCGTTTGAACCCTAACAAGTGCACATTTGGTGTCCGCTCAGGAAAAGTGCTGGGTTTTATTGTTAGCCATAAAGGAATTGAAGTAGATCCGGATAAGGTTAAAGCTATACGGGAAATGCCAGCTCTGTCTACGAAAAAACAGGTTAGAGGGTTCCTGGGGCGTTTGAACTACATCTCTCGGTTCATCTCTAACATGACTGCTACTTGTGGACCCATTTTCAAGCTTCTCAGAAAAGAACAAGGTTATGTTTGGACTGATCAATGCCAGAAAGCGTTCGATAGTATCAAAGAATATCTCCTGGAACCTCCCATTTTGATTCCTCCGGTTAGAGGCAGACCTTTAATCATGTATCTGACGATTTTAGAAGATTCCATGGGATGTGTGCTCGGTCAACAGGATGAGTCGGGAAAGTAAGACCATGCCATTTATTACCTCAGTAAGAAGTTCACCGACTGTGAATCCAGATATTCAATGCTAGAAAGGACTTGTTGTTCCTTAGCATGGGCAGCTCGACGTTTACGCCAATACATGCTAAATCATACTACTTGGCTGATCTCTAAGATAGATCCCATTAAGTACATTTTTGAGAAACCATCCCTGGCGAGAAGGATTGCCAGATAGCAGATGCTGTTATCTATATATGATATTGAATACCACACTCAGAAGGCAATTAAGGGAAGTGTTTTAGCGGATCACCTAGCTCATCAACCAGTTGAAGACCATCAGTCTGTGGAGGATGATTTCCCTGATGAGAACGTGATGTATTTGAAAATGAAGGACTGTGAAGAACCATTACCAGATGAAGGGTCTGAACCAGATTCTCAGTGGGGTTTATTTTTGATGGCGCTGTCAACAACTACGGTAAAGGGATTGGGGCAATTATTGTGACTCCTCATGGATCCCATATCCCTTTCACTTCAAGATTAACTTTTCCATGTACAAATAATGAGGCTGAGTATGAAGCATGCATTATGGGCCTTGAAGAGGCAATGGACTTGAGAATCAAGAATTTGGACGTGTATGGTGATTCTGCTGTGGTTATTTACCAAATCACAAGAGAGTGGATGACCCAACAAGACAATTTGGTTCCATACAGAGATTATGCGAGAAGACTACTTCCTTTCTTCAACAGAGTTGAATTCCACCATATTCCTCGTACTGAGAATATGATGGCAGATGCTTTGACAACCCTGGCTTCTGTGATTATGGTGAATCACTGGAATGACTGTCCTAAGATTAATGTTATGCGCCTCGACAGGCCTGCTTATGTGTTCTCAGTAGAAGAAGTTATTGATGAAAAACTCTGGTACTATGATATTGAGTTGTTTCTCCGAAAGCAAGAATACCCACCCGGGGCATCTAACAAAGATAAGAAGACTTTGAGAAGATTGGCTGGCAACTTTTTCTTGAATAATGATGTGCCTTACAAGAGGAATTTCGACATGGTCTTGTTGAGATGTGTTGATAAGCGAGAAGCAGATATGTTAATGACTGAAATTCATGAAGGATCTTTTGGTACCCACGCTAACGGTCATACTATGGCAAAGAAACTCTTGAGAGCAGGCTATTATTGGATAACGATGGAATCTGATTGTTACAAGTTCACAAAGAAGTGCCACAAGTGTCAAATCTATGCTGACAAAATTCATGTACCACCGACTCTCCTGAATGTTATCTCATCTCCGTGGCCTTTCTCCATGCGAGGCATCGATATGATCGGTATGATAGAACCGAAAGCTTCTAGTGGTCATCGCTTCATCTTGGTTGTAATCGATTACTTCACCAAATGGGTTGAAGCCGCTTCATATGTAAATGTTACCAGACAGGTGGTCATCAGATTTATCAAGAACCAACTTATCTGCAGATATGGTGTGCCAAGTAAAATCATCACTGACAATGGTTCAAACTTGAACAACAAGATGATGAGGGAATTGTGTGAAGAATTCAAGATTGAGCATCATAACTCTTCTCCGTATCGACCAAAGATGAATGGAGCGATCGAAGCGGCGAACAAGAATATAAAGAAGATTATTCAGAAAATGGTGGTCACTTATAAGAACTGGCATGAGATGCTCCTGTTTTCTCTACACGGGTACCGTACTTCAGTGCGCACATCAACAGGGGCAACACCTTTTTCGCTTGTTTATGGTACAGAAGCTGTACTACTGGTAGAAGTCGAGATCCCTTCTATGAGAGTTCTGATGGAGGCAAAGCTTTCGGAGGCTGAATGGTGTCAAAGCAGATATGACCAATCGAATCTGATTGAGGAAAAGAGATTGACAGCTCTATGTCATGGACAACTTTACTAGCAAAGGATGAAAAAGGCTTTTGGTAAGAAGGTTCGACCTCGCGAGATCAAAGAGGGAGACCTTGTGCTTAAGAATATCCAGTCTTTCCTTACTAATTCTAGGGGTAAATGGGCTCCTAACTATGACGGTCCCTATGTCGTCAAGAAGGTCTTTTCAGGGGGTTCTGTGATATTAACAACTATGGATGGAGAAGAGATCACTCGTCCCGTGAATGTGGATGGGGTCAAGAAGTACTATACTTAGAGGTGAAGAGAGATTGACTCAGTTTGGTTCGTCAGAGCTCACTACAACAGTCAAAGTCAAGACCTTCAAAAGCCTAGAACATGGGAAACTCAAATTCATTTAAGAAATAACATTGTTTTGTTTTGATGTAACTCTTTTATTACTACCATTTTCCTACATTGTAATAATATATGGAATCACGCAATTTGCTGATCACCATTTTATGAAATAAAGTTACAATTTTTATCATTTATTAGCAAATTATTTTATCTTGCAAAATGATTTCATCTTTCGATAGTAAATTTTAATTTGTCTTGTATGTGGATTACTTTGATTTACGAACACTAAAGGGATGTTGACGGTCTCCATAAGCCATGGCTCAAAGAGCTTCTACCCCAGGTAATGTGGCAACTCCCCAGTAAGTTTTACTTCAGGTAATCGCGACTATTCCCCGGTAAACCTCTACTTCAAGAAGTTATGACCTTTGATGCAAGACTTCTCCGACTGGCAGCCTAAGAATCCCCGGTGAACTTCTTCAGTTTCGACCTTCCCCATCGAAGCGAGTGTTTATTTCACTCCTTATTGGACTATATCAACCCTCTCCAGTGAAAGTAGATGTTTATTTCATCCCCTCGAAATTTTATATCTGATATTTTCAACTACTATTGATTCAAGCTTCCCCGACGAAGTGGATATTTATTTTATCCAGTTACAACTTTCATTCAGGCTACTTCAGCTCGCAGTGGATATTTATTTTATTCCCCATGAAGTCTTTTCGATCATGAGTTTAATTCGTTCCCAGTGAATCTTTCTCATCCCCAACAGAATCACAAGGTTTATCTTGACAATCCTAAGTGAAGCCATAATGTTCATCCCAAGTGGAGTGCTCTATTTCCCCAGAGGAGTTTGAAGCCTTGAAGTAGGGCTGCGATCCCATATATGGCTTTCCATTCATCCCCAATGATGCTTCTTATATTGCAAAGATTGGCCGAGTATCTGTATCGAGATGCTTGTTTTTGTCTCCAGTTTGCTTCTTCTTTGTTGTTTTGTCAGCATAAGCATAGACATAGCATGGCATTCGTTCATTTAGATTCCTGGCATTTTCGCATCTTGCATTTTGTGTTGTTTGTTTGTTCTCTCACTTTGGTCGCGGTTATCCCCAAGTGATTGGGTTTGTCTTCTCCCTCCAAGTAGAATCGTCAGCCCTAGGCAGAAAGAGCACATCCTTGCTAAATTCCCCACTGAGTTCGATCATCGTGGAAGATGGTAGCTTTAGTTTTCTTTTCCATTTTTGGATAAAGATAAACCCGTTGAGTTCAGTCCTCAATGGATGGAGTCCTTGTTTGGCCGTTTCTTTCCAGTTATTTCCTGGATTGAACTTTGGTCCCTGACAATCACAAGTCTATTACCTCTTCTTAGGCTATCGTTTGATAGTAGGTAATATGTCTGTATTTTGGTCAGATGCCTCTACTTAGGCTACCGCGGTGATAGTAGGTCATCTTTCCTTTTGTGTTTACCTCGCTTAGGCTATCATATGTTTGATAGTAGGTAACACACCTTTCTGTGGGTCGGACACCTATGCTTAGGCTACCGTGTTTGGTAGTAGGTGATCTCTCCTTTCAGTCTATTACCTCTGCTTAGGCTATCGTATTTGATTGTAGGTAATATGCCTGTATTTTGGTCAGATGCCTCTGCTTAGGCTACCATGATGGTAGTAGGTCATCTTTCCTTTTGTGTTTACCTCGCTTAGGCTATCATATGTTTGATAGTAGGTAACACACCTTTCTGTGGGTCGGACACCTATGCTTAGGCTACCGTGTTTGGTAGTAGGTGATCTCTCCTTTCAGTCTATTACCTCTGCTTAGGCTATCGTATTTGATAGTAGGTAATATGTCTGTATTTTGGTCAGATGCCTCTGCTTAGGCTACCATGGTGGTAGTAGGTCATCTTTCCTTTTGTCTATTACCTCGCTTAGGCTATCATATGTTTGATAGTAGGTAACACACCTTTCTGTGGGTCGGACACCTATGCTTAGGCTACCGTATTTGGTAGTAGGTGATCTCTCCTGTCAGTCTATTACCTCTACTTAGGCTATCGTGGGGATAATAGGTAATATGTCCATATTTTGGTTAGATGCTTCGCTTAGGCTATCCCGCGTGACAGTAGGTAATATACACCCTTTTATTTCAACTGGGTACCTTCGCCTAGGCTACCAGCTGTTGGTAGTAAGTTATCCTTCCAGGTTTCTGCCCTTATGCTTAAGACACCCTGTGAGTGTCAGTTGGTAGTCTCTTCCCCCAGTGGAGTTGGATCTTTCCCCGTGGAGTCATGTATCGCTGAGTCGTCCTCGTCGGGTCTTCCTTTCTTTGGGTCTTAACATCAGCTATCCCCTGTGACGTTATTCCCCACAGGATTCTCGTCTTGCATATCATCTTCATTCCATATCATGTGCATTTTGCGGCATCTTAGGGCCAAAAATCTGGGCATGTTTGTATTTAAGTCTCTCCTATCTCGTCGAGGCGAAGATTTCAATCTCCATATCTCCGAATAGGAGAAACTTAAATAGGGGCATCTGTCGTACCCTAATTTTTGACCCTAAGATCTTTTGTTCTTTGCATAACATCTTTAGGTCTTTGTGTGTTTTTTAATGACTAACCAGTTTGTGTAGGTATGGCAATTTTAAGAGGAAGCAAAAGAGAGGCGTGCTCTCATTCGCATGACTAGATAGTCATGACTTGATCATTTGCCTAAGCTACATGATTGGATTTATTTCGAGACATGATAATTGGTTTTTCAAATTAACGCAGAAGTTGGAATTAAGAGACTCATGGCACAATCCACTTATAACCAAGGAATAAATCCAATACGTAATGAACTGATAATTAAGGCATAAAGAGTATGTTACAAGTGCTGATGGGAAATCAAAGTTAAAACTATCAGGTTGATTCAAAATATGTCATCACCAGTGAAGCTTCAGGCATGGAAAATATCCAATCCGTATCATATCAAAGTGGAATTCATTCTCATTAAAAAAAACTATAAGTTTATTCGAGTTATGAGTTCACACAACTCAATAAGTCCAAATTTTAAAGTGGTGGTCCAGTTTACTAGAAGTTCATATTTCACCATTGGGTTCAACAATTCATGTCATAAATTTAGAGGTAAAATTTTTGGGAATTACAAGCTCAAGTCAACAAAGGTGACCATGCCAAGATTCACTTCATCTTAAGATGGATGCACTTTTGATAAGTTTTTGGAGAATTTGATTTCAAGGCAAAAGGGTTGTCGCTCCCGAGGATTTGCATCCATGGTACAAACGCGAAAGTGGTGCGGAAACAGAGTCGCCAGAAATGTGTAATTATCCCAAGAGAGGGAAAGGAAACACTGTGTAAACCTGCGGGAAGGGAAAAGCATGGTCTCACGACCAAGAGAAATGGGTAAGGGAGTCGGTTACGCGAAGGGAAGGTGTTAGCACCCCACACGTCCATCGTACTCGATGGGATCCACGCTTGTCGTCTCGATCAAAGGGTGTCGTCATCTGGAGCTCCACTACTATTGGAAAGGAGAAGGAACGGGAACGGAAAATAGTAAAGAAACGAGGGAGAAAAGAAAAAGAAGTGACTCGATAGGACATCTCTCGTCCTATGCCTACGTATTCCCTCGTGCAATGGGAAAGTCAGAGTCAACATAGTTCGGACGCGAACTAAAGGGGGGAGGTTGCTCGCCAAGACATCGCCGTCTTGTGCCTACGTATCCTCAATCTAACCAGAAGGAGGAAATCAGATCATTCGTAGTTCGACCTAACGAGGTCGGTTAGTGTTTTTTATGAGCGACGTTAGATTCGCGTCCGGCAGTTAGGGTCGATGCCTGTTTGCGACGAGACGGAAGTAACGTGCCCTTTTCTGAAAATGATTTGAACTTAACGACCCCAAAGGATGAAAAAGGTTTGAGTTTGTTTTTTTGTTTTTTTTGGACAGAAGTGGATTGAAGTTAGTTCGTAACTTACATTGCACTAAAGTCTACCATGCGGGAACGAGTGAATCGCATGGTCGCCCCCAAATGAGACGTATGCTAAACACTCTAGAAGATGAGGGGAGACCCCTCGTTCCTCACTTCCCACATGCAAGGCTCATGCGCAATACACATTAATTTTATTAAGTGTTTTAAAAGTGTTATGAGATGAGAAGAGAAGACTCAAGGGGAAAAGAAAAACTCTAAGGGGAAACTAAATGCTCCTAATGTTATCATGCAAAGGTGGCCCTATAGTTGAGCTTGAAAGGGGAAATATCTACCTAAGTTAGCATGCAAAGAGAATCCTAATGCTAATCCTACTTCAAGCTTAATCAGAAATTAAGTTTGACTAGGTAGCTCTAAGGGAGTGAATCCAAGACTTAAACAAGCCTTGAGACTCAAGGGAAGAGAAAGAGTGAAAGAGATGAAGAAGAAAGAGAGGTAAAAGAGGAGAAATAAGATGGGGTAGCAAGCACATCATGCACATCATATCCAATACATATCACAGATAAAATAAAGACTTAAACAAGTCTCAAGAAAAGAAGGAGAAAGAAAACTCAAATATGTACAAGTGTTCAATCATCAACATGTTGACACAACAAAGATTCAAAGCAATTAAGTACTAAACATGATGCACAAACAGAGCCTACTTTGAGGTAGGGCTTCAGATGTACTCAATATGCTTCTAACATGGATAAAACCCTAGAATGATACTTGAAAGATAAAGTAGAGATTCTAGGGGTACCTAACTGAGAAGGTCCATTGCCCCTTCGATGCACACAAAAGCTCAAGAACACTTACAAAAGCTTCAAATGGTCAATCGGATCAACAATCAAGATCGACAAACCCAAGCAAGCAAGGCTCTAAGAGAGAAGGTCCCAAGGTGGACGAGAACCAACCGATCAAGTACTCCGCGATTTGCATCAAGAGATCTCATCAGTTCAAATAAGGCTATGGAAATAAGTCTAAGAGAAATATGAAGATCAACACAAGGTTAAAATTAATCACACATTCTAAAATCAAAAGGTAATCATACATCTAAACCAGAACTCAACATGAGAAATTAATCAATAATTAAACAAAATTATTAACCAAAAATTAATTATCTAAAGCAAAATATCCACACTTAAATTCAAGTTCAAAATAACTCCGAACAAATGATCCAAAAAAAAATAACTCAACGTACAACTCAAAATGTGATTAAAATTAAAAAAAAAAACTAAATTAAAATTTAACAAAACAAATAACTATTAAGATGGAGGGTTTGGCGTACGGTGTTGGAGGTGTGAAAATGAAGAAGAGGTCAGATGGGCCTAAAGCCCATATTCTCATAAACACATTTTGCCAAAAAAAAAAACCAAAACACCATGCTAATAACAAAGGGTGGTACACATAGAACCAGGGTGTGTGAGTCAGAAAAAGGTCATGGTCCAGGGTGAAAGCAATCAGCAGCGATATCCAAAATATTCACAACCAACAGCTATTAATAGGTCAAACACCATCAGCAATATCCAAAACATTCACCACCAACAGCTATCAATAGATCAAACATTGAGAGGATTACATCTCATAATCACCAAACAAGACGTAACAACAAATGGTCACAGAAGAACATCGCGCGATAAATTAATTCGACCTTCGCCTTGCTCGTCTTTATCTGTTTTCGCCTCCGATTCACTCTTTTTTCATCCGGATTTCTCTTTTGATCCCTCGCTACGCTCGGTTCGAACAGGTTTATTTTAGGTTGTGGGTGTGAGTGTTTTGAAGGGTTTGAATAGTGTTTCACGATTTGGTTCTGTTCTTCTTTTACATTTCTGGTCCCGGTTATGATTTGATTGTGAAATGGTTTAGTGGTGATTTGGGTTGATGTGGGGTTATAAGAAAAGGTTTTGGTCTGGTAATTGTTTGAGACTGTGATTGTTGTGTCGATACAGTGAGGGAAAGAAACAAAGGAAGTTTGGGGATTGTTTAGAGTTGTTTATTTGAGTTTATGTGTGAAGGTTTGAAGGATGATTGAAGAGTGATTTTGGCAGTGTCTTTAGCTGAGAGAGCTTGAAGGAGAAGAGTGAAGCAGGTCTGCTTTTATAGAGTGGAATGAGGGCAAAATGGGGAGAGAATTTGTGGATTATGTGCTGGAAATTTGTTGCTGCATTTTGGAAAGTTTTGTCGTGTTTGTTCAAGAGCTGGTGGTGTGCGTACGGCTAATGGTTGGCAAGGTCGTGGTTTGTTGCTTTGTGCGCAGGTATTACGTTGTGGTCCATGGTTTTCTCTATTTTCTCAATTTGAAAACCAATGTGCTGTTATTGAATGGTGTTTGTTTGTGGATTGGTTTGCAGGTACATATTTTGGAAAGGATGGAATATTGGCAAGGTTTTTGGAGAGTGGGGTGTGAAAATTCGGGAGATGATTTTTTTCCTTGTACTATCTTAAAGTCTTTTTACAATGATAAATGGTTTATGGAATTTGTAATGAAAAGTGGATTATGGTTAGTAAAAATAGATTTGGATATGAAAAACGGGCTTAAAATGATTTATTTTGGATTAAAAATGGATAAAGAAAAATGGTTATAAAAAATGGATAACCACATTACACCAGTTCCAAACTTTTCACCACATCAAGACAACTCTTGAATGCAACCACAACTCGCAACTGAAACAACTGCCATCTGAATCAATTTGGAACCCCACATTGATTATTGAATTTATACTGAGGAAAATAAATCCACAGATGAACCACCACTGAACTGATGAGCCATGATGAACATGATGATTGAACTGAACTCCTCACGAATTAAGATTCGATAACCTGATGGCTTCCCTACTCACATATAGAGACTCTTGAACATCTTGGTCCTTCGGCGGCTCTTTCAAAGCATATCCAAATTGCCTAATAGCAAGAATAAGGTTGTAATTAATTCCCCCTTTCCTTCCTATTAGAGGTACGTTTGGGTAACCTCCGCTGCTGATCATGACCTTTTGGCCTAACAAATCACGATTGATCCAAATCAAGTTGTTAGCTCTTAATCCCATCAATCTCTTGGACCAATCCAACATTTCTCTGGTATCTACGAATGCCCCAGATTTGGGAAGGCGATCAGCAAACCACTTGTAGAAAATTGGAGCGCAAAAGTAAAGAGGTCCTCCTCTCCTCTTCTCATTCTTATAGTGCATCGAATAATACATATCCCCAAGCAAGGTAGGTACCGGATTCTTCGTGGTGAATATCCGGACAGCGTGCACGTCTACAAAATCCTTCACATTAGGGACCAATGTCGTTCCATAAACACACATAGCCAAGATTGCATTGAACACCGACCAACACTTAGCCTTAGCACAAACAGCAGCCTACTCGATCAAAAACTTCGTGTGAAAGCCTTTATAACCTCCTTTACTAGCAACAGTTCTCTTCAACAAAGACTGATCCAAACGTAAAGCAGCAGAAACCTTTTCCAGATTAGGAAACTCCTTAGAAGGATAGGAGGGAACTTATTCTTTGACAGAAACATCCAAAACGAGAGTATACTCTTCCAATGTCGGAGCTAAAAGATAATCCACAAACAGAAAACACCGCAGGTGAGGGTCATAGAACTGTACCAGAGTGTGCAGAGCCCTGAACTCATAGTTGGTAACATCTCGGGCGAAACTCAGAACCCTCCCATATTCTCCTATAAAGTCTGCCAATACCCTGGGTTTTGCCATAGCCGAGATCTTGTGAACATCATCTAGATGAAGCTCCGGGAACTTGTACGGGATGATATTCTGTCTCTCTTTAGTGCTAGTACTCATCATGGACAGTCTTCGGACAACCGGAATCAAAGTTAGGATGCAACCCTACATATGAACAAACATGTTAGAATGTAAAATGATGATGCAAATGCAAACATGGGATCAAGGTATCCATGATGCTCAAAAATGTTGTTGTTCTGCTAACTGAATAAGACCCCAAAATATCAGAAACCCAGAAATCCAGAATAACGGCCCATTCAAACTGCCAGAATATCAGGATGATAACAATACACTGATGAGAAATCCAGAAAACTGGGTAGGTTGAAGGTTTCGGTTACCTGCAGACCTGCAACCACCCATCCCCTCTCACATGTGGGTACTAGAAAGTCGAGGATCCTTAATATCACGGGCTCTCAGGTCGAGAAATGATGATACGTTCACCATTTCTGGTTTGGCATCATCATCAATTGAGGAGGCCTCAACTGATTCCCCTAAAAAAGGATATCCTATAGTAAGTTCCCAGCATTGGGTCCTCAGATCGACAAGTGTAATGGATTTGCCATTTCTGGTCTGCCATTATCACATGGCAACCGTCTCCCGAGGACTCAGCAACACCCCTCCTCCCGACATGTGATAATGGCAGACCAGAAATGGCAAATCCATTACACTTGTCGATCTGAGGACCCAATGCTGGGAACTTACTATATGATATCCTTTTTTAGGGGAATCAGTTGAGGCCTCCTCGATTGATGATGATGCCAAACCAGAAATGGTGAACGTATCATCATTTCTCGACCTAAGAGCCCGTGATATTGAGGATCCTCAGCTTTCTAGTACCTACATGTGAGAGGGGATGGGTGTTTGCAGGTCTGCAGGTAACCGAAACCTTCAACCTACCCGGTTTTCTGGATTTCTCATCAGTGTATTGTTATCATCTAATATCCTGGAAGTTTGAATGGGCCGTTATTCTGGATTTATGGGTTTCTGATATTTTGGAGTCTTATTCAGTCAGCAGAATAACAACAATTTTGAGCATCATGGATACCTTGATCCCATGTTTGCATTTGCATCATCATTTTGCATTCTAACATGTTTGTTCATATGTAGGGTTGCATCCTAACTTTGATTCCGGTTGTCTGAAGACTGTCCATGATGAGTACTAGCACTAAAGAGAGAAAGAATATCATCCCGTACAAGTTCCCAGAGCTTCATCTAGATGTTGTTCACAAGATCTCGACTATGGCAAAACCCGGGGTATTGGCAGACTTTAGAGGAGAATATGGGAGGATTATGAGTTTCGCCCGAGATGTTTCCAACTATGAGTTCAGGGCTCTGCACACTCTGGTGCAGTTCTATGACACTCACCCGCAGTGTTTTCTGTTTGTGGATTATCTTTTAGCTCCGACATTGGAAGAGTATACTCTCGTTTTGGATGTTTCTGTCAAAGAAGAAGTTCCCTTATATCCTTCTAAGGAGTTTCCTGATCTGGAAAAGGTTTATGCTGCTTTACGTTTGGATCAGTCTTTGTTGAAGAGAAATGTTGCTAGTAAAGGAGGTTATAAAGCCTTTCACACGAAGTTTTTGATCGAGCTGGCTGCTATTTGTGCTAAGGCTAAGTGTTGGTCGGTGTTCAATGCAATCCTGGCTATGTGTGTTTATGGAACGACATTGTTCCCTAATGTGAAGGATTTTGTAGACGTTCACGCTGTCCGGATATTCACCACGAAGAATCCGGTACCTACCTTGCTTGGGGATATGTATTATTCTGTGCACTATAAGAATGAGAAGAGGAGAGGAGGATCTCTTTACTTTTGCGCTCCAATTTTCTACAAGTGGTTTGCTGATCGCCTTCCCAAATCTGGGGCATTCGTAGATACCAGAGAAACGTAGGTTTGGTCTAAGAGATTAATGTGATTAAGAGCTGACAACTTGATTTGGATCAATCGTGATTTGTTAGGCCAAGAGGTCCTGATCAGCTGCGGAGGTTACCCAAACGTACCTCTAATAGGAAGGAAAGGGGGAATTAATTACAACCCTATTCTTGCTATTAGGCAATTTGGGTATGCTTTGAAAGAGCTGCCGAAGGACCAAGATGTTCAAGAGTCTCTATATGTGAGTGGGGAAGCCAACTTGGAAGTGTTAAAAGAAGTTGCGAATACTTGGGGAGATCGCCACAAGAGGGGAAAGACTTCTTTTGGAAAGTGTAACAACAAAGCCTTCCCTACATACGAGGATTGGATTCAGAGGAGAGTGGAGAATGTACTTCTAGCATTCTGCAGAGAACCTCCATCTTACCCCTTGCTGATTGAATCTCGGACCACAATTCAGATAGAGAAGTATAACAAACTGTGGGCTGAAAAGGAGAAGCGTCGAGAGGAGAACGGTGAGCTTCAAAGAGAAATCTACCAGTTAAAGCATGAGCGAGGTGAAGCTGTTCACGTTGCCAAGTTGAAAACAGAGTTACTCGCTAAGAAAGAAAATGAGTTGGCCGATGAAATCACAGCTAGACAGAAGGTAGGACAAGCCATAAAAGGTGTTAGCAGGGTTTTAAAGTCAAAGAAGGAAGACTTGGCCAAAGCTTCGCTAAGAATTCACAGGTTCAATGCTAATTGAAACACTGCAATCACAGCCAACAAGCAGAAGAAGGATAAGTATTTGGAGCAGATTGAGAGTCTGAAGTTGAAGCTCAGGAAGAAAGATGAGGAGATCTTATCAGGGACGTTCCAAAGACACGCAGTTGAGGAACGACTAAATGAGGCCATAGCAACCATAGAAGAGTTGAAGATACGAGCTGAAGTAAAGAGGCCTAAGGGTGAAGGCTCTAGATTGGGTAGTGGTTCTCAAAGGGTGCAAGACCAAGGTGGTTGAGGAGAACTCGCACATTGAGGATACTCTATAGTTTGTTTTTTCTTTGTATTTTGGGTCACCACCAGAATTGTTGGATGGGATCTTTGCCTCTTTTGTTTCAGACTTATTATGTTATCTTGGGTTGTAATCTCTGGCAGTGATTTTCTCTGATTTATATATGAGCAGCAGTTTCATCCTATCTTGTCTTTAAACTAGAATCAAGGGGTGGATCGCCCTGCAAATATCCAAACATGTTCATTTGCATTTGCATAATCATAATAATTTTTTTTTGCATAGCAGGTGCTCGTCCCGGTTTTTTTTTTCTAACCTTTATTTGGTTGCAGGAAGGATTGATAATCAACCAATTCACCGGTATTCTACTAGATCAAATCAGAGGAGAATTATGTAGCAAATGCAAGCAGAGATAGCCGTCATGCAAGCTCGCATGGCCCAGTTCATGGAAATGATGCAAGGTGTTGCCCAATGGCAAGAGCAATTGAGGACTCTGGTCCAACCCTTAGTGGCAAGAGTGGATGAAGACGGGGTTCTTCATGGCGGAGTCCATAATGGCGTTGTTGGTAATGGTGCTCAAAGAGGTCCTGTGGGCGCAGAGATCCCCATTCCTGGTGTTGTGATACCTCCGGGCGGAGGACAACAAGTTGTGATTCCCTCTGTTGTCGGAGGAGGAAATAGTGTTTGCGTTGTTCATGGCCGTCGTTATGATGACCAACAGGACGAAATTTTTTCTATGCAAGGTGTTGATGCTACTCCTCAAGTCGACAATGATCAAAGGTTCAGACTGATTGAAGAACAACTAAGGGGTGTTGTGAATCAAAATTCTGTAGGTATGGATCTGGAGGATTTGGGGCTGGTTCCTGGTGTTGTAATTCAGAATAAATTCCAGGTGCCCACATTTGAGAAATACAATGGTACTACTTGTCCCAAGACGCATGTCAGAGCATATGCACGAAAGATGGCTGCGTATTCTAAAGATGAGAAATTGCTGATGCATTTCTTCCAGGACAGCCTGTCTGGGGCATCCTTGGAATGGTATATGCAATTAGAGAGATGCCATGTCTGTAATTGGAGAGAGTTGGTCGAGGCCTTTATCAAGCACTACCAATATAACACTGATATGGCTCCCAACAGGACCCATATACAGAATATGTCTCAGAAGAATAACGAAAGCTTTAAGGAATACGCGCAGAGATGGCGTGAACTAGCGGCAAGGGTGCAACCACCCTTGTTGGAGAAGGAGATGTTGAACCTTTTTATGGATACTTTGCTGGGACGTTATTATGAGAAACTATTACCTTGCATGTCAGGCAAGTTTGCTGACTTAATCATTGTCGGGGAAATGTTAGAGAGTGGAATCAAAGCGGGGAAAGTACCAGGTAATGATGGGTCATCTTCTGGTCAAGGGAAGAAACCCTATGTTAATTACAAGAAAAAGGAAGAAACAAATTCTGTGTCGTCTTACCGAGATAAAGGAAGCAGCATCAGAGTTATAACCAGCAAGTAGCTTCAGTGACAATTCCTGCAACGCTTCCACAACAACAGCGGAATCAGGCTCCTCGCCATTACCCGGCTAGACAAAGAACGGCTGATAGACATTTTGAAACACCTCCCATGCCTTATTCTCAATTGTTCCAGCATTTACTACAGCTATAGTTAATCCAGAAGAGGACCTTGGCCCCTCTTACCGGTAATCCACCTCCGGGTTATAATCACAACGCCCACTGCGACTTTCATTCTGGATCACCCAGACATCACATCGAGGATTGCAAAGCTTTTAATCATAAAGTCTAAGACTTGGTGAATTCAAAAGCCATTAAATTTTCAAATGACGTGCCAAATGTCACCCAAAACCCAATGCCGAACCATGGTGGGCCGAGGGTTAATGCGGTGTTAGAGGAGAATGAATATTTGAATCTGGTTATGGATATTAATGAGTTAAAGACTCCTTTGATGGTGGTAAAGGAGAGGTTATTGAGGGGTGGGTGTCCCCCGGATGTGATGAGAATTGTTCAGATTTTATGTCGCAAATGAATGGGTGTGGTTTATTGAAATCAGGAATTCAAAAGCTGATAGATGAAGGTCGATTGCAGTTTGACCGGTGTGACCAACAGAAAGAAGTTGTTAGCAGGAAAAATGAGGTTGCTACCATTACTATCCCTTTCAAAACAATCACTATTTCAGGGCCAGTAAGACCAGGACTGGTTATTATTACAGTTCCCGGACCCATTCCATATGAGAGTACCAAGGCCATTCCTTGGAACTATGGAGCCGAAGTATTCGTTAATGGACAGAAACAAGAGCTGGTGGGAACTTCTATGGTGAACTCTCGTGTTGAGAATGATGATGAAGTAGGGGCTATCACCAGAAGTGGCAGAGTCTTCATTTCGTCAGATAATCAGGTTGGCAGTTCCAAACAGGATAAAGGGAAACAAGTGATGGATGATGCTGTACAGAAGCAGGTCGTAAATGATTCCGCAACGAAACAAGTTGACACTTCCTTCCCAGAAAATGTTGAAGAGTTTATGAGATTAATCAGGAAGAGCGATTACAAGATTGTTGATCAGTTGCATCAGACGACATCCAAAATATCCATCTTATCTTTGCTGTTGTGCTCTGAGGCACACCGGAATGCGTTGCTGAAGGTTTTGAATGCAGCCTCTGTACCTCAAGAAATATCCGCTAATCAGTTAGAGGGGGTCGTGGCTCACGTGAATGCTAGTAATGGGTTGGGTTTCACTAATTTAGATTTGACTCCAGCTGGGAGGAATCACAACAATGCTCTACATATTTCAGTGGAATGCCGAGTCTCCTTAATGTCACATGTGCTAGTTGATACTGGGCCATCCTTAAATGTGCCGCCGAAGAAGGCTCTGATAAAGTTAGATACCCGTGGGTTGATTTGCACGCCGAGTGACTTGGTGGTGCATGCTTTCGATGGTTCTAAGAGGTCTGTTTTTGGAGAAATTGTATTGCCGATCAAGGTTGGTCCTAAAATTTTTGAAGCCACTTTTTACATCATGAACATTCAGCCTGCATATAGTTGTTTATTGGCTCGTCCATGGATCCATAGTGCTGGGGCAGCAACATCCACGCTGCATCCAAAGTTGAAATACATGGTGGATGGACACGTTGTGACAGTCTGTGGTGAGGAAGACATCATGGTGAGTCACCTATCAACTTTCAAGTATGTGGAGGTAGATGGTGAGATACATGAGACTCTGAGCCAAGCCTTTGAAGCTGTGAAAATTCCTGAGGAACCTCCCAGAGTGGTCAGTACGCCTGAGGTGGTAAATCAGCCCGAAGTGGTAAATCAGCCAGAAATTTCTATGTCTTCCTTCAAGGATGCACTGGCCGTGGTTGAAGCCGGTAGTTCACAAAAGTGGGGTCAGATTATTGATGTCCAGGAAAAGAGGAATACTCATGGACTGGGTTATAAGCCACCTAGGCATCCTGAAGAGCCTCCCAAGTTCTATGGTCTAGTTCGTTTCACTAGTGTCGGTGTGTTCTTTGATAGAATCAATGCTATTAATGAGGATGGGGATAGTGATTGTGTTATGGATAGTTAGATTCGCCCCTGTGTTCCAGGACAAAGTCTTCGCAACTGGTCGTCAAAGAAGGCCATTCAAGTGACCGGCCCAGAGTAATTGATTCTGTTTGTCATCTATGTTAATCCTACGTTCTTCCCAAGACGTAGCGATCCTTATTTGTAGGGCTTGAATGTTTTCGTATGCTTTTCTTTATCATTAATAAAGGACGTTTTCGCATTCAAATGTTTTGATCCCTGTTTTTTCTTTTTTCCTTTTTGCATTAAAACCACAGTAAAATGGCAATGTGTTTTTGTTTGATGCATCCATAATAAGCATAAATCATCAATCATGCAGGTTTCCTTGTTTAGATTCCACCCCTCAGGATTCAGCTATGGCCCGATACGACTTCGACAATCCTATTTATCAGGCTGAAGAAGAGACTGGTGAAGATTGTACCTTACCAGAGGAATTAGCCAGGCTGTTAAAACAGGAGGAAAAGGTCATTCTGCCTCATCAGGAGGAAATCGAGGTTGTTAACTTGGGAACCGAAGACGCAAAGAAAGAGGTACGGATTGGGGCTGCTTTGGAAGACACTGTCAAGGGAAGATTGATTGAAATGCTCTGAGAGTATGTGGATATCTTCGCCTGGTCTTACCAAGACATGCTTGGGCTCGACACTGACATCGTGGTACACCGACTGCCACTCAAAGAAAGATGTGCTCCGATTAAGCAGAAGCTGAGAAGGACGAAACCAGATATGGCTGTCAAGATTAAAGAAGAGGTTCAGAAGCAGTTAGATGCTGGTTTTCTTGCTGTAAAAAATTATTCTCTGTGGGTTGCTAATATTGTACCTGTACCTAAGAAAGATGGAAAGATCAGGATGTGTGTTGATTACAGAGATCTGAATAGAGCAAGCCCAAAAGATGATTTCCCGCTTCCTCACATTGATGTGTTAGTGGACAACAATGCTCAGTATTCTGTGTTTTCCTTCATGGATGGATTTTCTAGGTATAACCAAATCAAGATGGCCCCAGAGGACATGGAGAAGACGAAGTTTATAACATCGTGGGGACTTTCTGTTACAAGGTGATGCCCTTTGGATTGAAAAATGCTGGGGAAACCTATCAGCGGGCGATGGTGACTCTCTTTCATGATATGATTCACAAAGAGATCGAGGTCTATGTTGATGACATGATTGCGAAGTCACAGATGTAGGAAGAGCATCTGGTGAATCTTCATAAACTATTTGAAAGGTTGAGAAAGTTCAGACTGAGGTTGAATCCGAACAAGTGCACCTTCGAGGTGAGATCTGGAAGGTTACTGGGTTTTATTGTCAGCGAAAAAGGAATCGAGGTTGACCCTGCTTAAGTAAAAGCCATTTAAGAAATGTCTGAGCCAAGAACAGAAAGAGAGGTTTGTGGTTTCCTAGGGAGGTTGAACTACATTGCTAGATTCATTTCTCATCTTACAGCCACGTGTGAACCAATATTCAAGTTGTTAAGAAAAGATAAGGCGGTCAGGTGGAACGAAGACTGTCAAAAGGCGTTCGAAAAAATAAAAGAATATTTGCAGGAACCTCCGGTTCTTATGCCGCCAGTGCCAGGAAGGCCTTTGATTATGTATCTTACGGCTCTTGAGAATTCAATGGGGTGTGTGCTCGGTCAACACGATGAGTCAGGTAGAAAAGAGCATGCCATCTACTACCTGAGTAAAAAGTTTACTGATTGTGAGTAGAGGTACTCAATGCTGGAAAAAACATGTTGTGCACTCGCTTGGGCAGCTAAGTGTTTGAGGCAGTATATGTTAAACCACACAACCTTCTTGATTTCGAAGATGGATTCGATCAAGTATGTGTTTGAAAAGCAGGCGCTTTTTGGAAGAATTGCCCGTTGGCAGATGATTCTGACGGAGTACGATATTCAATATGTTTCCCAAAAGGCCATTAAAGGGAGTGTTTTGTCAGAATATCTTGCTGAACAACCAATCGAGGATTATTAACCGATGAAGTTTGAATTTCCTGATGAGCACATTATGTATCTGAAGATGAAGGATTGTGAAGAGCCTCTACCTGATGAAGGGCCAGAAATTGGGTCCCAATGGAAGTTGGTCTTTGATGATGAAAATTCTGGTGTCAGATACGAGATGTCGAATACAATGTTACGACACTAATATCTGTTTTGGTTTTGAGAACGAACAAAATAAATAACGCAAACAATTATAAAAGACACAAGTAATTGTTAACCCAGTTCGGTGCAAAACACACCTACGTCTGGGGGCTACCAAGCCAGGGAGGAACTCCACTATTAGTAGTATCAATTCAGGATCAAACCACACAGTTTACAAACTTCACTTAATCCCTACCCAATGCAATTACAAACTCCCCCTCAATCACAGCAGTGATAATAACAGACACAAATAAACGAGACAGAAGAACACTCTTCAAGGACACAACTTGATTTTGCTTAAAAGCTTCAATCAAGCACAATGATACTCTTTGCTTAAAAGCTTAAGAGTAAAAACTTACAACTCAATAAACCTATTCCAAAACAATCATCAAAACAATAATTGCTTTGGTTCACAAGAAAACTATGACCACACTTCAAACTCTTAAAAACCGTGACCCAAACAAATGATAGCAGCTGTTTATTTATAGATCCCACAGCAGCAGCAGCTCCCCAGAAGCTTTTAACCTAATTAGGTTAATTACCAACAATCAAGGAGAGAAAATAGAAACAAATGAATACTTTCTGGAAATAGCAAATCACACGATTAGGAGAATCTTCCAAAATAAAAGCGCCTAAAAAATCTCAACAGAAACACACTGCAAAACCCAAAGCGCGCGTACACAATCCAAGGCCCAACGAGCTGATCAGAAACAAACATGTCACGACATCAATTTTGACATCCTGATGAAAGCTGCTTACAGGCAGTACTTCATACCTGCAGAGAGGCTACCCAAGCATGTCGTGACATCAGCCTTGACAGGTATGTTTTACCAAAAATTGCTGCCAATTAAAAACACTTACAAACTCCCCCTTTGGCGAAATTTTTTGGCTAAAACATAATAATCGAACAACAATCAGAAATAGCAGCAGCAGAAAAAGAAACAGCAGATCCAAGGAAGTAAGCAGCATAGCATCAGAAATAGCAACTTCCAAAGTTAAGAGAAACAGAAATATCCAGTGCTCCCCCTTTTTAGCCATAAAGAGAGCCAAACCAACCAAAAAAACACATAGTCTTTACAACCAAAAAGCCAAATAACCAAAAAGAAACTAACACAAGGTGCAGAAGCACATCAAACCAAAAGAACTTCCACAAGAACCAATATGGAAACATATGGCAAAAAAAAACTTAATCTTCATCAGAACCAGAAACATCTTCAGCTTCTTTACCAGACCCAGATTCATCTTCAGCCTCTCCACCAGCATCAGCCTCATTGTCACTCCCACCAGAGTCTTCACCCTCATTGTCAGCTTCAGTCTTTGCATTATCACCATCCTCACGTTCCTCCTTCTCAAGTATTCTGATAAGAGTTTCAAGCTTCAACTTTCTGCTTTCTAGCTCTTTGCAAGTCTCCTTGAGCTCAGAAATGATGGTAGACTTATTCACAGGTCTACTGCTAGAGGATGTCTCAGCAGATGTTACAACAATATCAGGGACATGGGTCCCCTGAAACAGCTTGTAATGAAAAGACAAGACACTTTCTCTTTTGCAAGCAGTGTCTGACTCAGTTAAAATTCCAGGATATTGTTTAAGGATAATGCCACAAATGACAGAGGGAAAAGCTATGGGAAGCTTCACAGCCATCGTACCTGCATGCTTCAATGTCTGTTCAAAGATGTACGTCCCATAATCAAATTTTGCCTTGGTTCCAACAGCAAAAATGAATCTGCCCAGACCAGTAGCAATGGTAGATGTGTGGTTAGTGGGAACCCAATTAGCAGCTCCAATTCTGTGCAGCATCGCATACTTGACACTTAGTAAGCTAGCAGATAATTTTCCCTTTAGAGGCCATTTCTTGACTTGATTCGCTGTAATGGTCGTGCAGACTTGATTATCAGACACCTCCAACTCAGGTTGAGGCTCACCAGTCCTTCCTAGGTAAAAATTTATCACATCAGGGGAGAAATTGACACATCTTCCTCTAACAAACACTTTTCTGAACTCCTTAGATTTACCATCAGCACAATTTTCAGAAAGATTAACAATAAACTCTTTAATCAGTGTCTCGTAGCACTTTGAGAAGCGAGTCACAGTCTTTAACAGGCCAGCAAAGTAGATTAAATCCATTACTTCCTTACACTCCATAGCATTTTCACCCAGCTCTCTTTCTAACGCCAACCTCCGCTGATACACATATTTCCATTTGTTAACACTCTCAGCAGAATGAAAAGAGATATTATCTAGAGGAGCATCGGGTATTCTGGTAGCCAGTTTGCTAGCAGAGGATTTCTTTTTGAGACGGATGTCAGGAACATCACTTTCAACATCATCTTCAGAATCAGAAGAGACTCTAATCTTTCTCTTCTTGACAACCACTTTGCTCCAACCCTTGGGGGGACCAGAACCAACCTTCTTGATGTTGCGCTTGGAAGGACTTGGACTAGCTACATTCTTGTGCTTGGGAGAACTTTGCTTAGCACCCTTGTTTCCTTTCCTAGTAACAAGTCTATTAGCTATGCTGGCAAGGAGAGCGTTGTCATCAATCTCATCAAGATCCACAACATCATCAGCCATGACATCTTTGGTTTTAGAGGGTTTACTCCCAGCATCCTTCACACTTTCAAAGGTATCTTCAGCAACAGAGGTCTTAACATCACATGCAACATCTTGAATATCTTCTAGATTTATATCACCATCTTTTTGATGCTTCTGACTAGTTTGAGGGGCTGAAAGTTGCCTCAAAGGGATAGAAATCCCAGCCACAGCATGATCTTCATTAATGATACGAGTAACGATGCTATCAACAGTCTTATGAACATACTCAGATCCTTCCCTTGCCATAGCAGAAAGATCAACAGAAGACGATGTGGGAATGTTACCTGAAGGACTTTCTTTAGGTCTTCTTGCATGTTGAGTTCTATGCCTTTGAACATGAGGCACATCAGCAAGCACCATATTTAACGGGACAGCATCAACCACATCCTTGGGAGAATGATCCATATCTTGTGCCCTAGAATCAGAAGACGAAACAGTCTTAGGAGACACCGGCTTAGAGGGGGACGAAGCTTGTTGGTGAGACATGTTATTCACAGGCAAAGTGATAGACGAAAATCTGAAATGAGGGTTGGCAGTGACAGAATGTTTGGAGAGAAGAAGATAAACAGTATGGCGTGTATGAGTGGGAATGGAGAGCGTTTGATAATGATGCAAAAGAGGGGGGAAAGGATTTATATATTTTGATGGTACAAATTCTTGGAAAACTAAGATGTGCCGGACAATGTTTCCACATGTGATTAATTGCTATAAGCCTTCATAAAGACAAATTCCTAACTTACCCCTTAGGTTCTCAAATTGACTTGCATCCAAAGCCTTTGTAAAAATGTCAGCCAGCTGCATCTCAGTGGCAACATGCTCCAAGGTAATTACTTTGTCTTCCACAAGATCCCTAATGAAATGATGCCTAATGTCTATATGCTTGGTACGGCTGTGCTGGATAGGATTCTTGGAGATATTGATAGCACTTAGGTTGTCACAATATAGTGTCATGACATCTTGTGTGACATTATACTCTGTTAGCATTTGTTTCATCCATACTAGCTGTGAACAACTACTTCCAGCTGCAATGTATTCAGCCTCTGCCGTGGATAAGGAGACACAATTTTGCTTTTTGCTGAACCATGAAATGAGATTGTTTCCTAAGAAGAAGCATCCTCCTGATGTGCTCTTTCTATCATCAGCACTTCCAGCCCAATCAGCATCACAATATCCAGATAAAATAGGATTACACCCATGAGAGTACAGCATACCAAAGTCACAAGTTCCATTCACATATTTGAGAATCCTCTTGACTTGATTTATGTGACTAACTTTGGGATCTGCTTGATATCTGGCACACACTCCAACTGCAAAAGCAATACCAGGCCTGCTAGCTGTGAGATACAGTAAGCTACCTATCATACTTCTATATAGACTTTGATCAACATTAATCCCCTTTTCATCTTTAGATAATTTCAAATGAGTAGGTGCAGGTGTTCTTTTATGGCTTGCATTCTCCATTCCAAATTTTTTGACTATGTTTCTTGCGTACTTACTTTGACTGAGGAAGATTGAATCTTCCATCTGTTTTACTTGTAACCCAAGAAAGTAAGTCAGTTCTCCAACAAGACTCATTTCAAATTCAGACTGCATTTGTTGAACAAAGTGTTTCACCATCCTATCTGACATTCCACCAAACACTATATCATCCACATAAATCTGAGCAATCATGATTTTTCCTCCTTCATCTTTAACAAAAAGAGTCTTATCTAACCCTCCTTTTCTGTATCCATTATTAATGAGGAACTCTGTCAATCTCTCATACCAAGCTCTAGGAGCTTGTTTCAGTCCATAAAGAGCCCTTTTTAATTTGTACACATGGTCTGGGAAGGTTGGGTCAATGAAGCCTTTAGGCTGCTCTACATAAACTTCCTCATGCAAATAGCCATTCAAAAAGGCACTTTTCACATCCATCTGGAACAGCTTGAATTTTAGAATGCAAGCCACTCCTAATAGCAATCTGATGGATTCAAGTCTAGCAACAGGGGCAAATGTCTCATCAAAATCAACCCCTTCAACTTGAGTGTATCCTTGAGCTACAAGCCTTGCTTTATTCCTGGTTACAACTCCCTGCTCATCTGACTTGTTCTTGTACACCCACTTTGTACCAATAACATTTGTCCCTTCAGGTCTTGGAACAAGCTCCCACACCTCATTCCTTTTAAACTGACTTAATTCCTCTTGCATTGCATTAATCCAAAACTCATCAGTCAGAGCTTCTTTGATATTTTTAGGTTCAATTCTTGACACAAAGCAAGAGCTTGAGATGAGTTCTCTTGATCTTGTAGTCACTCCACTGTTGAGATCTCCTATGATAAGTTCTTTAGGATGATCTTTCTGCACTCTGGTGGAGGGTCCCTTGTTGATAGGTTCACCCTCAGATTCTGTGGTAGTAGGATTGGAGTCAACTTCTTTATTTGATGTACCAGCAGGAATATCCAAGAATGTTCTGACATCATCTGTGACATTTGCTTCCTCATGCAAATCATCAACCACCACATTTATTGATTCCATCATCGTTCTTGTTCTAGAGTTGAAAACCCTATAGGCTCTGCTGTTTGTAGAGTAACCTAAAAAGATTCCTTCATCACTTTTGGGGTCCATCTTCCTTCTTTGTTCACGATCTGTTAGTATGTAACACTTACTACCAAACACATGAAAATATTTGACAGTTGGTTTTCTTCCTTTCCAGATTTCATACAAGGTAGTGGAGGTTCCCTTTCTCAAGGTCACTCTATTATGAACATAGCAAGCGGTATTCATAGCTTCAGCCCAGAAGTGGATAGGGAGTTTCTTGGCATGAATCATAGCTCTGGCTGATTCTTGAAGTGTCCTGTTTTTTCTTTCCACAACCCCATTTTGTTGAGGAGTAATGGGAGATGAAAATTCATGACTGATTCCTTCAGATGAACAGAACTCTGCAAATCTTTGATTTTCAAACTCTTTTCCATGATCACTTCTAATTCTAACAAAACAGCCTTCCTTCTCTCTTTGAACCTTTTGACAGAGGTCTTTGAAGACATCAAAAACATCTGATTTCTCTCTGATGAAATTTATCCAGGTATATCTAGAATAATCATCAACAACCACATAGGCATATTTCTTCCCACCAAGACTTTCCACTTGCATAGGTCCCATTAAATCCATGTGTAACAATTCCAAAACTTTAGATGTGGTAAGATGTTTAATCTTTGGATGTGACATCTTGGTTTGTTTGCCAACCTGACATTCACCACACACTCTTTCTTCATTAATCTGTAGTTTTGGAATCCCTCTTACAGCTTCCATAGAGATAATCCTTTTCATACCCCTTAAATGAAGATGACCAAGTTTTTGATGCCATAGCTTTACTTCATTTTCTTTGGTTTCAGAACAAAATGATGAGTAACTAGGTTCATGAGATATCCACAAATAACAGTTATCCTTAGACCTGACACCCCTCATAATCACTTCTTTTTCTTCATTTGTGACCATACATTCAGATTTTGTAAAGTTGACATGATAACCTTGATCACAGAGTTGACTGATGCTGATGAGATTGGCAGTCAATCCTTTTACCAGTAGAACACCATCCAGATTTGGAACTCCTGAACACTCCAGTTTTCCAACACCTTTGATTTCACCTTTGGCTCCATCACCAAAAGTCACATACCTGGTAGCATGAGGTTTGACATCAACTAACAGATTTTTGATTCCAGTCATATGCTTTGAACACCCACTGTCAAAGTACCAATCTTCTTTGGCTGATACTCTGAGGGACGTATGAGCTATTAAGGCAACAACTTTGGGACTCCATTGCTGCTTCTTAATGAGCTGATTCTGTTTAGGTCTGAAATATGGAGTTTGATCAGGGTATCCATACAGTCTAAAGCAGAATGGCTTTATGTGCCCATATCTACCACAATAATGACATCTCCATCTTTGGAATTTCTTTCTTGTGTGATTCATTTTACCCTTATCATGATGTTGAAACATAGGTTTTGACATCTGATTCATCATACTAGATTCAGGTTCTGGTTGACTGTTTCCTGAAGACGATTTCTTTGTTCCTGCAAATCCTATACCAGACATATCTCCTGCACTCTGTCCAGTCTGAAGAATCTCATCCAGTGTGTCAGTTCCACTGTTCAACATTCTGATAGACTTGGTCATCTGATCAAGTTTTGAATTCAGCAAGGTGACTTTATTGTTTAACTGAGATATTGTTCCAAGATGTTCTTTATTCTCAGCTTCCAGCTTGATTATAAGTTTCTTCTGCTTTTCCCCTTGTTGACAAACTTCTGCACTTCTGATACATAGCTTTTTGTAGGATGCTGCAAGCTCTTCAAAAGTTAACTCATCTTCACTTGAGTCTCCATCTGAAGTACAAACACCAGTTAGTGCAGTGACAAGTTTGGCAGATTCATCATCAAAGTCACTCTCAGAATCTTCATCAGACCATGTAACAGTTAACCCTTTCTTTTGCTTCTTGAGATAAGTAGGACACTCAGCCCTAATATGCCCATACCCTTCGCATCCATGACACTGAATCCCTTTGCCTTGGTTAGACTTTTCTTCAGGTTTTGTTTTCCTATTGGAATCATAGGACCTGCTAATGTCAGAAGAATTGTTCCTGACATTTGACCTTGACTTCTGATCTATTCTTTTCATAATTTTGTTGAATTGTCTTCCAAGCATAGCCAAGGCATCTGATAAGTTCTCTTCATTACTAATATCATTTTCTTCTGCCTCTTCTTCAGTATTAGACACAAGAGCTATACCTTTGTTCTTCTTTTCAGAGTTGTCATTTATTCCCATCTCAAAGGTTTGAAGAGAGCCAATGAGTTCTTCAACTTTCATATTGCTGATATCCTGAGCCTCTTCTATAGCAGTGACTTTCATGGCAAACCTCTTGGGCAAGGATCTGAGAATTTTCCTCACCAGTTTTTCATCAGACATTTTTTCTCCTAATGCTCCTGACGTGTTGGCAATCTCAAGAATATTCATGTGAAAGTCATGAATACTCTCATCCTCTTTCATCCTCAGATTCTCAAACTTGGTAGTAAGCAGCTGGAGCCTTGACATCTTCACCTTGGATGTACCTTCATGGGTGGTTCTGAGAGTATCCCAAACATCTTTGGCTAATTCACAGTGATGCACCAGTCTGAATATATTTCTATCAATCCCATTAAACAAGGCGTTTAAAGCTTTAGAGTTGCCAAGAGCCAACTCATCCTCCTCTTTGCTCCATTCTTCCTCAGGTTTAGGAATTGTCTTTCCATCCTTTCCAACAGTGACAGGATGTTCCCATCCTTTGTTTGCTGCTCTCCATGCCTTGCTATCCAAGGATTTCAAGAAGGCTATCATACGAGGTTTCCAGTAGTCATAATTAGAACCATCCAGAACAGGTGGTCTGTTCACAAACCCTCCTCCTTCCATAAAACCAGAATATAATGTCCCTAGATCTCACCCAGAGTAACAGGCAGGGTGCCTGCTCTGATGCCAATTGAAAATTCTGGTGTCAGATACGAGATGTCGAATACAATGTTACGACACTAATATCTGTTTTGGTTTTGAGAACGAACAAAATAAATAACGCAAACAATTATAAAAGACACAAGTAATTGTTAACCCAGTTCGGTGCAAAACACACCTACGTCTGGGGGCTACCAAGCCAGGGAGGAACTCCACTATTAGTAGTATCAATTCAGGATCAAACCACACAGTTTACAACCTTCACTTAATCCCTACCCAATGCAATTACAAACTCCCCCTCAATCACAGCAGTGATAATAACAGACACAAATAAACGAGACAGAAGAACACTCTTCAAGGACACAACTTGATTTTGCTTAAAAGCTTCAATCAAGCACAATGATACTCTTTGCTTAAAAGCTTAAGAGTAAAAACTTACAACTCAATAAACCTATTCCAAAACAATCATCAAAACAATAATTGCTTTGGTTCACAAGAAAACTATGACCACACTTCAAACTCTTAAAAACCGTGACCCAAACAAATGATAGCAGCTGTTTATTTATAGATCCCACAGCAGCAGCAGCTCCCCAGAAGCTTTTAACCTAATTAGGTTAATTACCAACAATCAAGGAGAGAAAATAGAAACAAATGAATACTTTCTGGAAATAGCAAATCACACGATTAGGAGAATCTTCCAAAATAAAAGCGCCTAAAAAATCTCAACAGAAACACACTGCAAAACCCAAAGCGCGCGTACACAATCCAAGGCCCAACGAGCTGATCAGAAACAAACATGTCACGACATCAATTTTGACATCCTGATGAAAGCTGCTTACAGGCAGTACTTCATACCTGCAGAGAGGCTACCCAAGCATGTCGTGACATCTGCCTTGACAGGTATGTTTTACCAAAAATTGCTGCCAATTAAAAACACTTACAGATGAGGCTGTTAACTCATACGGCAACAGAATCGGGGCAATCATTACGACTTCAAAAGGTTCTCATATACCTTTTACTGCCCGATTAGCATTCGTATGCACCAACAATTAGGCGGAGTATGAAGCATGCATTATGGGGTTAGAAGAAGCAATTGATTTGAGAATCAAGAACCTCGATATTTATGGTGATTCCGCGTTAGTAGTTAATCAGATTACAGGTGAATGGGAGACTCGTCAAGCGAACTTGGTGCCTTATAACAATTATGCCAGAAGGTTGTTACCTTTCTTTGACAGAGCTGATTTCCATCATATACCCCGGTTAGAAAATCAGATGGCCGATGCGTTGGCAACATTGTCTTCGATGTATCAGGTGAATCGTTGGAATGAAACTCCTTCGATCAGAATCATGTGTCTGGATAGGCCAGCTTTTGTGTTTGCAGTTGAAGGTGTATCAGATGGAAAACCTTGGTATCATGACATTAAGATTTTTCTGAAGAGTCAAGAGTATCCAGAGGGTGAGTCAAGAGTCAAGATAAGAAAACTTTGAGGAGGTTGGCAGGGAACTTCTTTTTGAATAAAGACGATGTACTGTATAAGAGGAACTTTGACATGGTCTTGTTGCGTTGTGTTGATGAACACGAGGCAGGCCTGTTAATGGAAGAGGTTCATGAAGGTTCCTTCGGTACCCATGCCAATGGGCATGCTATGGCCAGAAAGCTGTTGAGAGTGGGGTATTACTGGATGACTATGGAGTCCGATTGTTTCAAATATGCCCGAAAATGTCACAAATGCCAGATTTATGCAGATAAGGTGCATGTGCCGCCTACTCCTCTGAATGTGTTGTCATCACCTTGGCCATTTTCCATGTGGGGCATTGATATGATCGGAAAGATTGAGCCGACTGCTTCTAATGGGCATCGTTTCATCCTGGTTGCCATTGATTATTTCACGAAGTGGTAGAAGCAGCCTTATATGCCAACGTCACTAGACAAGTGGTAGCTCATTTCGTCAAGAAGGACATCATCTTCCAGTATGGAGTCCCAGAGAGAATCATTACTGATAATAGTTTAAATTTGAACAATAAGATGATGAAGGAGTTATTCAGAGCTTTAAGATTGAACATCACAACTTTCTCCCTATCGTCCGAAGATGAATGGGGCTGTTAAAGCAGTAAATAAGAACATCAAGAAGATTGTGCAGAAAATGGTAGTGACCTATAAAGACTGGCATGAGATGTTGCCTTATACTTTACATGGTTATCGTACTTCGGTACGCACATCGACTGGGGCAACTCCTTTCTCACTGGTATATGGTATGGAAGCAGTTCTACCATTAGAGGTTAAGATTCCGTCTTTAAGAATTCTGGAAGACGTGAAGCTTGATGAAGCTGAGTGGGTGCGTTCCAGACTGAATCAGCTGAACCTTATTGAAGAGAAAAGATTAGCAGCCATTGCACATGGTCGGTTGTATCAGAGTAGGATTAAGAAAGCCTTTGATCAGAAAGTGCGTCCTTGGTGTTTTCAGGCTGGCGAATTGGTTTTGAAAAGGATCCTTCCTCCTCAGACAGATCACAGGGGCAAATGGACTCCAAACTACGAAGGGCCATATGAAGTAAGACAAGTTTTCTCTGGTGGAGCCTTATTACTCTCAACTATGGATGGCGAAGATTTTACGTCCCCTGTGAACGCAGACGTAGTCAAAAAATACTTTGCATAAAAGAGACCCGCTGGACACAAAAAGAAAGTCCAGGCAAAAAGGGGCATCCCTGCGAACCATAAAAAGAAAAGGTTCGGGCAAAAATTAGGGATAAAAAGAAAAGAATAAACCCGCAAGGTTGAAAACTTGAAAAGACAACTTTGGAAAAAATGGGTATCCCGGTGGATTGAAAACCCGAAAAGGGCGATCTAGGCAAAAGTTAGGGATTTAAAAGCAAAAGGCTACGATCTGCACTCGATCTGTGAGTATTCTTTGATACATGGAAATTTCGAAGGAAAGGAATTAGTCCAGTCAGTCTTTTCGAAGGCCAAAGCATCCGCAAATAAGCGAGGCATGTTGGGTCATAGCTGAATTGAATCATGGAGGATATTTGTTCCCCACATTGCCGACATGTGTATTTTATTTTATTTCTTTTGTCCGATTACCTCTTTTCAGGAATTTCTTCCGGATGTAAATGCCTACTTATAGGCCAATTCATTCAATAAAGTTTTCATTTTACTCAAAAGCTTTCCATTTGTGTTTTTACTTTTACTGTTTTGTTTATGAAAACGTCCAATATTTTGATAAAACATTGCATGCGAAAATGTTAGTGTTGTACCCCAAATTTTTCCCTTAGACCCATTGATCTTTTGCATATCATATTAGGTCAATCATGCCGCATAGCTAACCCGTTTTATCAGGTTCTTTCTTGTGTTGTTTTATCAGGTTTGCCTCGAGGAAATTTAAGGAGTAATGATCAAGGTCTTTTGGATGGGGCATCAAATCAAACAAGTCTCTAAGAGATGCCTCCATAACCCTAAACCCACCATGACCAAATTTCTACTCATTATATCTATCCTCATTATCACCTTCATTTTCTAAACTTATTAACCTTTTCATTTTATCAACTTTATTCCAATTTTTCAATTTAATTCTCCTAAACCTCATTTAATCCTAATCATTGCCAAGTCCATTATTATTCATTTTTCCTAAATCACCTTTGCTTGTGCAAGACCATTTCCTAAGCCTATGTTCATAACCCATCGTGACCAAAAGGAAAGGAGAAAAGGTGTTACAAATTATCAGAATCATTTTCATTGCCAAGTGGCCAATAGGAAGTAAGAATGAATATGTTGACTTTTCAACCCAAGCATCAGCCAATGGAAATATGCCAGATTGGAAAAGAAGGAATTCAGTACTTTTGAAAGCTATTCATTTGAAATCCATTTCCATTTAATCCTTGGCGCGAATCATATTTTTGAATTCTCCAAAGAGGATTGCCTATTTTGAGTTTCATCTTACTTGCTTCAGCAAAGGCATTTTTGAGACATTGCCATTTTCACTATTCACTCCGTTGCCACCTGCTCTTGCCTGAAACGATGCTTTGGTGCTATCCCCATCATTACCTCTTTCAACACCTGCATGTATGACATCCAATAAGGAGCATTTGAAATAATGCACAAGTTGGTGAAATTTGCACTGCACCTCTGAAGATTTGTGCAGCATGAGAAGCGTACTTGAGTGGACCAACGGGAAGAAAGACGTTACAAACCCTACCCATTACTTTGCCCCACCAAGTTTTGAAATGTAACCCGGCCCATCAAGTAGCCTATATAAAGGGGTCGTCTACAGCTCTCAAACAGACAACATCAATATTACAACAACACTTCTCACAAAGTTTTAAGAGTTTCTGGTGCACGAGCAAGAGAGAGGAAGAGTGGTTCCAACTTTCTGGTGCAAGCTCGAGAAGTTCATCACAAGGCGAAGAAACAGTGGACTTGCTCCACTAGGTATCACCTAACCTTTTTTTCTTTTCTTATGCATTATGTTGATGATCATATACTATGCTGTTATTTTTTTTTCCATCACTGTCTAATTTTCATGGCCATTTTGCTTCATGTCTGAATATCATGCTATCATATTTCTGCTTGATTATTGTATTGCTGTGAGTAATCATCCTGCTGGTTTTCATTTTTGTGTTGATTTAAACATGTTCGGTTCGTCTAGTTTTTTCGTGTTCGTAAAATGAAATGAAAATAAAATGAAGGAGAACTTGGTGGCTCCTGCCACAAGGTTTTATTAAATATAATAATCACCACCTAATATTAATAATACAATAATCACACTCACACACACAAAAATAATATAAAAAGGGAAATAAAGCAGCATGGCGCCAGGCATGATCTAGCATGGCGCTGGCCACCCCTTACCCTATGTGGCGCAAGCCACTTCCCTCTTAGGGGAAAGGTGGCGCCAGCCACCCTTTAATGGGTCTTGTTTTTTATTTTGATGTTTTTTTAATATTTCAGTCCATTTCCTTTTATTGTTTTCCCTTAATAATTTCAAAGCCACATAATTCTTGCTTCTTATTTCTTTTTAGAATCCAAATGTGTGCTTAAATGTTAGATGCATTTCCTTAAGTATGTTTTAATTTGTGATGACATTTGAACATTGATGTACGAACTTTACCATAAATTATTGTCTGTGCTTTTTGTTTCTGGTTGCTATGTTACACGATTCCAATGCTGTACCGTTCAAACTATGAAAATATCTTTGCTGCTATGTTTGATGTGTCCATGTGCTACTGTTTTTAATTGAATTACTGTGGAAGCATGCTGTGTACCCCTGATTCCAACAAACACTTGCCATGAGAATGTTGTTTGCTTTTGCTTCTGTTGCTCTTCATCACATGAGTTAAATTCTTTGTTTCTGTTTGCTTTCCATGCTATGATTGCCATGCTTGTGTGACTACTGTTTGTAAAATGATTCTTCTATGAATGTATTTGGTTTGTGAAGTTCTGTCTCTGACTTTATCATAACTCTTGCCATGCAAGTTTGTGTTGCTTTGCTACCTGTTAATAAACAACATGTTTTCAAATGCTTTGTTTCCAACTGTGAATGCTTCTCTGCCATTTATGTTCACTTTCTTAGTTCACTTCATTGATCACTTGCCCATTGCTCGCTGTGTTCTCATATATGTTCACTGCATGACCACTTGCACTCACTGTCTGATGTGTTTACACTTATGGTTAAATGCTCACCATTTGCTATGTTCATATTCATGCTACAATTTATGATCACTTGCTTACCACTTGCTATGTCCACATTTATGTTCACTTCTGATTACTCACTCACTGTTTGCTATGTTCTTTTTTTAATACATTTCATGATTATTTGCTTACTGTTTTATTGAACTCCTATATATTACATATATTTCAACTCTTCTATAACTCTTATTTATAAGATGTTATTTCCCCCTTCCTTCCAAAGGAAAAGTTTTTCTATTGATTTCAAGATCATAGAAAGCTCATTACCCTTCTTTGACCCATAGTCATAGGTAACCATTCATTACCCTTTTAAAACTAGCCTTCCTAAGAGATAGCCATTAATCCCTTATAACCTTTAAACCCTCCTTTAACCTACATAAGAGATAGCCATTAATCTCCTCTCCTTCACCAACTTTTAAACTTTCACAATCTTTTCAAGAGATAGCCATTAATCTCTTTCCCCTTTTACCCCATCCGGTGAACTACGGTTGCTCTGATTCTTTAGTCAGATACGTAGGCACAAGATGCGACGTCTGGGCGAGAAAACTTAGTGTACATACTTAGGTCCTTAGTCTTAGTACAGATTTACCTTAGCAAGCAAACATAACTTAACATAAACATTAACAAGAGGTTCCCGTAGAGTACTACAGACGTTTAGGGTGCTAATACCTTCCCTAGACGTAACCAACCCCCGAACCTTAGATCTCCCCCTTTAGGTTTTTCTAACGATCTTGAACCTTTACTTTGGATAAATCAAAGTCGGTTGTAAAAGAAAATGATGCAAATTAATTAATAATTTGTTATCCGATTTTCACCGCAACAGAAATGGCGACTTCACTGGGGATCAATTTTGAGGGTTAAGCCCACCTTGCTTTTGCTTATGTTATTCATGCTTGTTTGCTATATTTGTACATATCCCTTGTATATATGCTTTGTTTGAGATCTCTTGTGGGCATGGTACTATTGAGTGGTGAGATAAGTCCTAACCCGGACTTGAGAGAACATATTATAGGATCCTGGTGTAATCAATAGTCGGTTGTTGGCAGTAGTACCAGCAATTTATGGCATATGATGACCACACTCAGATGAGGCCCTTTGGGATCGTTGATGTCTGATGTGAGCAGTCACATTGATATTACTTTTTCAAATGGGAGCCAGGGATTCTGAGGACCGTAGTTACCTTTACCCCACCTGGCCTTTCTAGCGTAGTGCGGTGACTATGAGGGAGTCAGTCCCGAGTAGTTGTCACGCGATACTACACTCAGACGAGTTTATCTTGAGAATATTGTTAACCCGTGTTAGTAGTCACATGGGCCGATAATATCCGAAGGATTTACATAGACTCTCGGAACTTTTAGAACCCTGTTTTACAGATACAAGAACCCTAGTACACATCCTTGGCTTGGTTCTTTACCCAGACTCCATGCTGTGATCTCAAACCCTTGATCCTGTTGCATGTGTTTTTGCATCCTGTTTGCATCACATTGCATATCATTTGCATGATTCATTGCATGCGTCTGTCTGTCCAGTTACTCATCTCTTGTTGTCTCTATCCTCCAGTATCACCTGTGAGTCATCAAGCTGATTCCTCGACACCGATACCGGACTAGAGCTAACTACAGACGAAGGATGTCGGAGCAAGAGGTACACAATGTTGAGGTCCGAATGGAGATCGATGACCTCAAATCAAGTATGACTAAACTCACTGAGATGCTTCAATTTTTGCTTGCTAGAGGAGAGCCTCCCCAAAGGACTGTCATCCAGGAAATTTCAAGCGCTGATCCTCCACCGGTTCAAGTGCCACCTTCAACTTGGCCAGAGTTTGGTTTGCCACACAACTATTCTCCACCTTTTGCATCTAATGCTATGATTGGTCAAGCTGCTATGCCAGTGTTTCAAGCTTCTGTTTTTACCGAGCCTTAACCTATAGTTCAGACAACTCGAGCTCCCTTTGAAGATCCTCGCTATGAGTACAATGCTGCCAGTGCTCAAGGTGAAGACCATGAAGACTTTGTTTAACCTGAAGTTGTCCGAGAGCAGTTTTAGAGCATAGAGAAGAGACTCAAAGTTGTTGAGGGAAATGACTTCTTTAATATGGATGCAGGCAACATGTGCTTAGTGTCTGACCTTGTTATACCTCCTAAGTTTACAACTCCAAATTTTGTGAAGTACAAGGGTCACTCTTGCCCAAGAGCTCATTTGGTCATGTATCTTCGCAGGATGACTGCTCATGCCAAAAATCAGAAGCTGCTTATCCATTTTCTTCAGGATAGCTTAAGTGGGGTATCACTCAAGTGGTACATGGGTCTCGAGCAAAACTCTATCCACAGCTTTCAAGACCTCACCAATGCCTTCATGAAGCAATACAAGTACAACCTCGACATGGCTCCTGATCGCCGTCAACTGCAAAACATGTCTCAGAATGATAAAGAGTCTTTCAAGGAGTATGCTCAGCGCTGGAGAGAGTTGGCTTGCCAAGTTGAACCTCCCTTGGCCGAAAAGGAATTAACCGAAATGTTCATGGATACCTTGTCCCCATTCTATTGGGAGAAAATGGTTGGAAGTGTTTCCTCCAATTTCACTGACTTGGTTACTATCGGCCAAAGATTAGAGGAAGGTCTTAAGAAAGGAAAAGTATCCAAGGCTATTGAATCTTCTAATGCTGTGAAGAAATCCTACGGGAACTTTCAGAAG
This sequence comes from Lathyrus tuberosus, assembly GCA_022829125.1. NCBI lineage: Eukaryota > Viridiplantae > Streptophyta > Magnoliopsida > Fabales > Fabaceae > Lathyrus > Lathyrus tuberosus. Next base: position 4,856,259 of record JALAZF010000142.1, on the reverse strand, counting down.
AAGAAGGAAGATCAGACTAATGCAATAATGGTCGAAGTGAAAAGGCCTCGTCCTCAACCTCAGTATGTTGTTCATCCTACTGTTGCTGCTGTTACTCCCGTGGTTACTGCTCCACGACCAGCTCAAGCTCCCCAACGTCCGGCTGCAGGACGGAGCCAGTATCGTAATAGGGGTCAATTTGATCCTATTCCCATGACTTACATTGAACTTTATCCTGGTTTGGTTGAACAAGGTTTGATTACCACAAGGCCTTTGCCTCCTCCTCCAAATCCCTTTCCAGCTGGCTATAGGGCTGATCTTCATTGTGAATACCATTAAGGCGGCGCAGGCCATAACTTGGAAGGCTGCTTTGCATTGAAGGCTAGAGTGCAAGAGCTGATGAGGAACAAAATCCTCTCCTTCAAGGACAATCCCAATGTTCAGAGCAATCCTCTGCCAGGGCACGCCAATTGAAGCTTCAGTCGACTTCAGTATGCTATCCTCCTAAAAGCCAGTGTTTCAGACAGGACAGCTCATCCTTGTATTGATTAGTCACTAGGCCTTTGTTTCTTGTTATTTGCACTTTCCTTATTTTGTAATAGTTGTTTGCTTTCAAATTATGTTTGTACCTTCAAGTTTAATGAAATGAGCATTGCAATTTTTGATTCAATTCATTTGTGTTTACTATTTACTTCCTATTGCTTCCTCTTTCATGAAAAATAAAATAAAAAATTCTCTTGTCCACTTTCTTCTGATTATGCAAAGATTGGAGGGAGGATGATGAAAACGTTATACCCATAATTGCTGTTGGTATGCTTTCAAATCAAAACTTTGCTGACGATGTAAGGCATTGTTTCAACTCCCCAAACACCGGAGACATAAGGAAGATAACCCCTCTTTAACCCCTTCGAGCCTTGAAGTAGGAGTTTCTTTTCTTTACAAATAAAAACCCGCAATTTTAACCTGGGGCAGGGTAGTTCTCGGTTAACTTGATTTTGCATTCAATTACAAGAGCTTCATGCAAGACAACTTTCAACAAAATGTTGCACTCACAGTTTTCCTTCGCACACAGCAAGCAAGTGTCGAAGATGTCTTTCAGGTCTAACGCCAATGATGGTTCACTGTAATCATTAAGGAAGGCAGTCACTAAAAAAAGAGAGAGTGAAAAAAGAATCAAAATAAAATCCCGCTAAGTCAAAACCTATGAAGGAGACTTAGGCAAAAATTGGGGCATCCCGCTGGCTGTAAGCTCAAATGACACAGTTCAGGCAAAAGTTAAGGATAATAAAAATCATTCAAGAGGTTACCAAAATCCTCAAAGATAAAACGAGTTGACTGAGGTCCTCACCAAAAAACAACAAAATGTTGTGAGAAGCAGTGACTGCCATCTCAAGTCCATTGAATTTTGAACCATCATCATTACTATCATCAGTGCAATTCCTAACTCTTGGGAATTTGAATACAGAGTCTGAGTTAACTGAGCATAGGGTTGAAGTTCATCATGTAGTTTGGGTGGGCACAAATAAACTTTGAGCCTTTATCCTTTGTTTCTTAAACCGTGAACCAGGCCATGTTACAACCCTCAAAAGACCTAATTGAAGCAGGGTCATTTTGAAAGCATACTACAGCAAGGTTGCGTAACCTGACTCCTAAAGATTTTTGCAGATCACTTGTTTTGGCATTACACCCTTTGCTTAAACTTTTCACTTTAGTGTCTTGAACCACCGTGTTCTGACCAGTATCCCATATGCTTTGCATCTTTCCAAAAATGTTTTTGATTTCAAAAGTTGCATGAACTTTGCATTTACCATGTTTGTACAAGTACTTTTGTTTGCAAACTAGCTTTCTTCTTAAGGAACTTTCAAACAATTAAGAAACTTGGTCGGTGATCCAATCAGGGGCAAGTTTCTTCCATATCCTGTTTAGAATCAGTTCAAGATTTGTGGTTTAATGGCGACTTCTCAGAATTGGTTTACACAGAAGATTTTTCAAGACTCAGGTTGGGGCAAGCTTTCCCAGTGTACAGTAAAACAATCATCTTTCAAGACTCAGACTGGGGTAAGCTCTCTAAGAGCGCCATGAAACGGTCATTTCCAGAATCAATCAAGCTGGAGCAATGATCAGCTCATCTACAATAATCAGCTAATCTGGGGCAAGTTACTTGAAGAATCCCCATGCAACTTTCAAGCAGTTTTTCATCCTTCCTACAAGGATCATCACTTGACACAATTTACCAGTGTGGCAGAGGCGTGTTCAGCAGTAGCATCTCTGGTCCCCAGACAGAATGGCAGTGATCTCTGTGTAGAGGAATCAGTCTTCTAGTCTTGTCTTACCAGAGAGTCGAGTGGTGTCGTCAGCATCCGCATTTGCATTTAATCATATATCATCTGCATAATTCATATACATATGCATAGCATGAGTGTTTCATCCTTATTTGCATTTCTCCCGAGGTTGTGTCGTTGTCCACGTCTTACCTTACCAAAACGTTACCTGTCCTTTTCATTCAGTGCCATTCCTGAAGTCTTATTTGTCCATTCAGTGTCATTCATGGATAAGTTTTCTCCTTTGCATTCGATGCCATTCCTGGATGTCTTTCTCGCTATAATTCGATGCCATTCTCAACTATTATGATTTGTACCTTCCATTCAAAGCCATTATTGAATGCCTGGTGTCCTTTTATTCAACGCCATATAGTCTTGTTTGCTCACCTTTATCTAAAGCCGTTATTAGATCTTGTGATTTGTACCTTTCATTCAAAGCCGTTATTGGATGTCCGGTTTCTCTACCATCCGATGCCTATCCGGATGTGTCTCTCCTTCTGATATTTTTTCAGATCGAGTCTTTGTTCACTTTATCTAAAGCTGTTATTAGATGTTATGATTTGTACCTTTCATTCAAAGCCATTATTGGATGTCTGGTTTCTTTTGCCATCTGATGTTTTTTCAGATGTGCCTTTCTCTGTCTTTTCTGGCTTTTTCTTGAAGATCCCGTTTGAACTCTTCAGCATAAGAAGAACCCAGAAAATCTTTTGTTGATGTCTATCCAGTTACTTCAAACCGGTCCCCAGTGGAGATTATGTCTTCTTTCTGGTTCCATGCCCAGTAAAGAGTGTTTCTTTCATTTCCCCAGTGAGCCTTTCTTGTGGAGGCTAACCTTATCCTTCCCCATTATGCTCACCTGTGTTTGGCTGCTCTTCTTTGGTGTCCAATTTTGTCTGCATTTTTGCATCTTGCTTGGCATTATATCGTCATATTAGCAGCATTGCACGTCTTTGTATCTAAGGGCAAAATTTTCGGTTTGCTATATTTAAATACCTCTCACCCGGACGTCCCGAGGATCATCGTTCCTCGAGCCATTCGGCGAGGATATTTAAATAGGGGCAACTTTTGTACCCCAAATTTTTCCCTCAGACCCATTGATCTTTTGAATATCATATTAGGTCAATCATGCCACATAGCTAACCCGTTTTATCAGGTTCTTGCTTGTGTTGTTTTATCAGGTTTGCCTCGAGGGAATTCAAGGACTAATGATCAAGGTCTTTTGGATGGGGCATCAAATCAAACAAGTCTCTAAGAGATGCCTCCATAACCCTAAACCCACCATGACCAAATTTCTACTCATTATATCTATCCTCATTGTCAACTTCATTTTCTAAACCTATTAACCTTTCCATTTTATCAACTTTATTCCAATTGTTCAATTTAATTCTCCTAAACCTCATTTAATCCTAATCATTGCAAAGTCCATTATTATTCATTTTTCCTAAATCACCTTTGCTTGTGCAAGACCATTTCCTAAGCCTATGTTCATAACCCATCGTGACCAAAAGGAAAGGAGAAAAGGTGTTACAAATTATCAGAATCATTTTCATTGCCAAGTGGCCAATAGGAAGCAAGAATGAATATGTTGACTTTTCAACCCAAGCATCAGCCAATGGAAATATGCCAGATTGGAAAAGAAGGAATTCAGTACTTTTGAAAGCCATTCATTTGAAATCCATTTCCATTTAATCCTTGGCGCGAATCATATTTTTGAATTCTCCAAAGAGCATTGCCTATTTTGAGTTTCATCTTACTTGCTTCAGCAAAGGCATTTTTGAGACATTGCTATTTTCATTATTCACTCCGTTGCCACCTGCTCTTGCCTGAAACGATGCTTTGGTTCTATCCCCATCATTACCTCTTTCAACACCTGCATGTATGACACCCAATAAGGAGCGTTTGAAATAATGCACAATTTGGTGAAATTTGCACTGCACCTCTGAAGATTTGTGCAGCATGAGAAGCGTACTTGAGTGGACCAACGGGAAGAAAGACGTTACAAACCTTATCCGTTACTTTGCCCCACCAAGTTTTGAAATGTAACCCGGCCCATCAAGCAGCCTATATAAAAGGGTCGTCTACAGCTCTCAAACAGACAACATTAATATTACAACAACACTTCTCACAAAGTTTTAAGAGTTTCTAGTGCACGAGCAAGAGAGAGGAAGAGTGGTTCCAACTTTCTGGTGCAAGCTTGAGAAGTTCATCCCAAGGCGAGGAAACAGTGGACTTGCTCCACTAGGTATCACCTAACCTTTTTTTCTTTTCTTATGCATTATGTTGATGATCATATACTATGCTGTTATCTTTTTTTCCATCACTATATAATTTTCATGGCCATTTTGCTTCATGTCTGAATATCATGCTATCATATTTCTGCTTGATTATTGTATTGCTGTGAGTAATCATCCTGCTGGTTTTCATTTTTATGTTGATTTAATCATGTTCGGTTCGTCTAGTTTGTTCGTGTTCGTAAAATAAAATGAAAATAAAATGAAGGAGAACTTGGTGGCTCCTGCCACATGGTTTTATTAAATATAATAATCACCACCTAATATTAATAATACAATAATCACACTCACACACACAAAAATAATATAAAAAGGGAAATAAAGCAGCATGGCGCCAGGCATGATCTAGCATGGCGCTGGCCACCCCTTACCCTATGTGGCGCAAGCCACTTCCCTCTTAGGGGAAAGGTGGCGCCAGCCACCCTTTAATGGGTCTTGTTTTTTATTTTGATGTTTTTTTAATATTTCAGTCCATTTCCTTTTATTGTTTTCCCTTAATAATTTCAAAGCCACATAATTCTTGCTTCTTATTTCTTTTTAGAATCCAAATGTGTGCTTAAATGTTAGATGCATTTCCTTAAGTATGTTTTAATTTGTGATGACATTTGAACATTGATGTACGAACTTTACCATAAATTATTGTCTGTGGTTTTTGTTTCTGGTTGCTATGTTACACGATTCCAATGCTGTACCGTTCAAACTATGAAAATATCTTTGCTGCTATGTTTGATGTATCCATGTGCTACTATTTTTAATTGAATTACTGTGGAAGCATGCTGTGTACCCCTGATTCCATCAAACACTTGCCATGAGAATGTTGTTTGCTTTTGCTTCTGTTGCTCTTCATCACATGAGTTAAATTCTTTGTTTCTGTTTGCTTTCCATGCTATGATTGCCATGCTTGTGTGACTACTGTTTGTAAATTGATTCTTCTATGAATGTATTTGGTTTGTGAAGTTCTGTCTCTGACTTTATCATAACTCTTGCCATGCAAGTTTGTGTTGCTTTGCTACCTGTTAATAAACAACATGTTTTCAAATGCTTTGTTTCCAACTATGAATGCTTCTCTGCCATTTATGTTCACTTTCTTAGTTCACTTCATTGATCACTTGCCCATTGCTCGCTGTGTTCTCATATATGTTCACTGCATGACCACTTGCACTCACTATCTGATGTGTTTACACTTATGGTTAAATGCTCACCATTTGCTATGTTCATATTCATGCTACAATTTATGATCACTTGCTTACCACTTGCTATGTCCACATTTATGTTCACTTCTGATTACTCACTCACTGTTAGCTATGTTCTTTTTTTAATACATTTCATGATTATTTGCTTACTGTTTTATTGAACTCCTATATATTACATATATTTCAACTCTTCTATAACTCTTATTTATAAGATGTTATTTCCCCCCTTCCTTCCAAAGGAAAAGTTTTTCTATTGATTTCAAGATCATAGAAAGCTCATTACCCTTCTTTGACCCATAGTCATAGGTAACCATTCATTACCCTTTTAAAACTAGCCTTCCTAAGAGATAGCCATTAATCCCTTATAACCTTTAAACCCTCCTTTAACCTACATAAGAGATAGCCATTAATCTCCTCTCATTCACCAACTTTTAAACTTTCACAATCTTTTTAAGAGATAGCCATTAATCTCTTTCCCCTTTTACCCCATCCGGTGAACTACGGTTGCTCTGATTCTTTAGTCAGATATGTAGGCACAAGATGCGACGTCTTGGCGAGCAAACTTAGTGTACATACTTAGGTCCTTAGTCTTAGTACAGATTTACCTTAGCAAGCAAACATAACTTAACATAAACATTAACAAGAGGTTCCCGTAGAGTACTACGGATGTTTAGGGTGCTAATACCTTCCCTAGACGTAACCAACCCCCGAACCTTAGATCTGCCCCCTTTAGGTTTTTCTAACGATCTTGAACCTTTCCTTTGGATAAATCAAAGTCGCTTGTAAAAGAAAATGATGCAAATTAATTAATAATTTGTTATCCGATTTTCAGCGTAACAGTTAGGCTTTGTGAAGCATACCGAAAAATAGAAGAAATTGCTTAGGCAGCGGTTGTTGTGATGGTAATTGAAGTAGCTATTTTGCACATAGAACCTTCTGTTGGTTTTGTTTGCAGGATAACAGGTTTGTTTTTCCCTAGTAGAGCTACTCTCATCGACATTGAAAAGTTCATCCTCCTTAGCAAATTGTTATTTTCCCCCGCCAGGGTGTCGAGGATTATCTTCCTCAGCAGAGTACAGAAGATTAATTCCCCAACAGAGTCGCCAGCTGTCGCTCCTGAGGATTTGCATCCATGGTACAAACGCGAAAGTGGCACGGAAACACAGTCGCCAGCAATGTGTATTTATCCCAAGAGATGGAAAGGAAACACTACGTAAACCTAAGGGAAGGGAAAAGCATGGTCTCGCGACCAAGAGAAACAGGTAAGGGGGTCGGTTACGCGAAGGGAAGGTGTTAGCACCCCACGCGTCCATCGTACTCGATGGGATCCACGCTTGTCGTCTCGATCAAAGGGTGTCGTCATCTGGAGCTCCACTGCTACTGGAAAGGAGAAGGAACGGGAACGGAAAATAGCAAAGAAATGTGGGAGAAAAGAAAAAGAAGTGAGTCGATAGGACATCTCTCGTCCTATGCCTACGTATTCCCTCGTGCAATGGGAAAGTCAGAGTCAACGTAGTTCGGACTTGAACTAAATGGGGGAGGTTGTTCGCCAAGACATCGTCGTCTTGTGCCTACGTATCCTCAATCTAACCAGAAGGAGGAAATCAGAGCAGTCATAGTTTGACCTAACGAGGTCGGTTAGTGTTTTTTATGAGCGACATAAGATTCGCGTCCGGCAGTTAGGGTCGATGTCTGTTTGCGATGAGACGGAAGTAACGTGCCCTTTCCTGAAAATGATTTGAACTTAACAATCCCGAAGAATGAAAATGGTTTGAGTTTGTTATTTTGTGTTTTTTATACAGAAGTAGATTGAAGTTAGTTCGTAACTTACATTGCACTAAAGTCTACCATGCGGGAACGAGTGAATCGCATGGTCGCCCCCAAATGAGACGTATGCTAAACACTCTAGAAGAGGAGGGGAGACCCCTCGTTCCTCACTTTCCACATGCAAGGCTCATGCGCAATTCACGTTAATTTTATTACGTGTTTTAGAAGTGTTATGAGATGAGAAGAGAAGACTCAAGGGGAAAAGAAAAACTCTAAGGGGAAACTAAATGCTCCTAATGTTATCATGCAAAGGTGGCCCTATAGTTGAGTTTGAAAGGGGAAATATCTACCTAAGTTAGCATGCAAAGGGAATCCTAATGCTAATCCTACTCCAAGCTTAATCGGAAATTAAGTTGGACTAGGTAGCTCTAAGGGAGTGAATCCAAGACTTAAACAAGCCTTGAGACTCAAGGGAAGAGAAAGAGTGAAAGAGATGAAGAAGAAAGAGAGGTAAAAGAGGAGAAATAAGATGGGGCAGCAAGCACATCATGCACATCATATCCAATTCATATCACAGATAAAATCAAGACTAAAACAAGTCTCAAGAAAAGAAGGAGAAACAAAACTCAAATATGTACAAGTGTTCAATCATCAACATGTTGACACAATAAAGATTCAAAGCACTTAAGTACTAAACATGATGCGCAAACAGAGCCTACTTTGAGGTAGGGCTTCAAATGTACTCAATATGCTTCTAACATGGATAAAACCCTAGAATGATACTTGAAAGATAAAGTTGAGATTCTAGGGGTACCTAACGGAGAAGGTCCGTTGCCTCTTCGATGCACACAAAAGCTCAAGAACACTTACAAAAGCTTCAAATGGTCAACCGGATTAACAATCAAGATCGACAAACTCAAGCAAGCAAGGCTCCAAGAGATAAGGTCCCAAGGTGGACGGGAACCAAGCGATCAAGTACTTCGCAATTTGCATCAAGAGATCTCATCAGTTCAAATAAGGCAATGGAAATAAGTCTAAGAGAAATATGAAGATCAACACAAGGTTAAAATTAATCACACATTCTAAAATCAAAAGGTAATCATACATCTAAACCAAAACTCAACATGAGAAATTAATCAAGAATTAAACAAAATTATTAACCAAAAATTAATTATCTAAAGAAAAATATCCACACTTAAATTCAAGCTCTAAATAACTCAGAAAAATGATCCCAAAAAAATAACTCAAGGTACAACTCAAAATGTGATTAAAATTAAAAAAAACTAAATTAAAATTTAACAAAACAAATAACTATTAAGATGGAGGGTTTGGCGTACGGAGCTGGAGGTGTGAAAATGAAGAAGAGGTCAGATAGGCCTAAAGCCCATATTCTCATAAACACATTTTGCCAAAAAAAACCAAAACACCATGTGTAGCGAGCGATTTTGGATGTGGTTGCGAAGCACTACCGCTCTTTGGTATCTACAGCTCGATTCATTTTTTATCCTATTAAAGACGATGAAGGAAGAGAAATAGATGTCTCCAATTAACCTTGCTTGCAAACTGAGTTTGAACAGATGACTGTTAGTTTACAGATGCTACAAAGATTGTGGGTCTCTTTTAGGTTTATATTGTTAAAAATAGTGTCCGGTCGATTGGTGGGAGGTTAAGACTGATGCTTTTCGATTGATATGTGGAGGTATGGGATTTTGGGTTTTGGATTAGTGTGCTCGCTAAGATTTTTCTTTCAATCTTATGCCTACGTATTCCCGTTTTTTCCGAAACTGGGAAATCAGAGCGATCGTAGTTCCTCCTATTCTACGGGAGGAAACGGGGTTTTGGTGTCTTGTTCAAAGCCCAAGACGTGAAGCTTAAAGGTGATCTATATCTTGTTCAAAGCCCAAGATGTGAAGCTAAAAGGGTTTGACTTTAGAGAGAATTTGTCATCTCTAAAGAGGGGTCTATCTGTCACAACTATTTATAAAGGAGAATTACTTTAACCGGGATTTGTGAATTCGGCAATGTCATAATTTCCTTTATAGGGAATTTGCAACCTGAAGGAGAAGACTTTAACTCAGTGTAGAGCAATGCTATCTTTCCTTAGGAATTTTTCATGCTAAAAGAGGGACAGTGGCATGGATGTAGATGATCCAGAGGCTTGTCGCTTACAGCGATTAGATGAAGGGGAAGGAGTTGTTGATGTTTGTGTACTGTGAACGAGGCACAACTTTGATGCTAAAAGGTTGATTGGATCAACCAACGGTTTTCTTATACAAAGCCTAAGAGGAGGCTAATGGTTTTCTTATACAAAGCCTAAGAGGAGGCTAGTGGCCCAACAAGAGGGTGTTTTTGATCTGTCTCATACAAAGCCCGAGATAGAGGCTAAAAGGGAAGTGACTCGACAAGAGAGTCCTCTATGGTATCTCGTACGAAGCCCGAGATGGAGGCCAAGGGTTTTATACTCAACAAGAGAGTGATTTGTGTCTTGTACAAAGCCCAAGACGGAGGCTAAAAGGTGTTTGACTCCGCTGGGGAGAATCATTGTATAAAGCCCAAGAGATAGGCTATAGTGCTATTTCAGTTGAGTGACAGGTCCAGTATATTGGTTCAAAGAGAAAATCAGTTCTTATATGAGTAATGTTTGCACTCAGGGATTTTGATTCAAGGATCAGGGATATTTCCGTTTCTTTGAGGAAATGGGAAATCCAAAGGGTATTGAGACTGTCCGAGTCTACGGCGTTCCTTCCTATTAACAAATAATAGATCAAGCCAGGAAAGTTTGAGAATTTGGAAGAAACTCAAGAGATGCAATTCACGAAGAAAAGATCATCTCTGGGGAATAGAGTTTCTTGACAATTCCTAAGGGTGCTTTTAAGAAGTCTGTGGGTCCCCAAACCCCGAGAAGTTCAAGACAGGCTATTCACAAAGAATAGATCTAGCCAGGAAAGTTCGAGAATTTGGAAGAAACTCAAGAGATGCAATTCACGGAGAAGAGATCATCTCTGGGGAGTAGAGTTTCTTTGACAACTTCCACAAGTGACAGTCTGAGAAAGGGTTAAAAAAGAATCTTCCTTTCACATCTCCATATTGTTTAACCCCAAGAGGAGGGAAGACTGTGTCTGGTAATCCTATGGGGATCTAGTTTTGACTATTTAAGAGTGATTAACGGGCTTAATGCTAGACGTAGTTGCCGGGGAAACTCTAAACATCTTTACTATTATTACACAGTTGATATGAGTTTATGAAAGAAGACTCACAGCGAAACAACCCCACAATACAGTTATATGTATATGTAAGCGATAAATGAAAGCATATAAACACTTACTCGATTGTAGAGCTTCCATGTTGTTTGGTTAGTTGTTCAACAAAGAAAGATTGAAAACAACAGTATATTTCAAATCAAAGGAGAAAGTGCTTTGAAAAAGAAAGATTTGGGGCTTACAGCTCAAGGAGAGGCCAAGGGTTTTACCAGTGATTGCACTGTTGTTTTGTACAGAGGGACTTATACAGGTGACTGAGGCCCAAAGTTGTTTTACTGTACAAAGGGATTTGGGTCTTATACTCTCTCAAGAGGCCCAAAAAGTTTAAAGAAAAAGAGTGGGGCTTATAACACGAGGGTAGGCCCAAATGTTTTTCGTTTAAAATGGTGATCGCGCCGAGATTTTCTTTTAACGCAAAGGGGCTTATACAATATCTGAGGCCCAAAGTTGTTTTGGTTAAAAGGGGATTGGGTCTTACACTCTATTAGAGGCTCAAAAGTTTTGAATGGGTCTTATAGCTCGAAGAGAGGCCCAATTGATTTTTTAAAAGACGACGATTGCGCCGTTCACTTGTACAGAGGGACTTATACAATAAGTGAGGCCCAAAATGGTTTGTACAAGGGGGTTTGGGTCTTACACTCTATTAAGAGGCCCAAAGAGTTTTAAAGAAAAGAAATGGGTCTTACTACTCGAGGGTAGGCCCAAGGTTTTTTTTTCAATGGATGATGATCGCGTCGAACTTTTTGAAATACAACGGGACTTATACCATAAGTGGGGCCCAAAAATAGGTTGTATTTACAAAGGGTTGGGTCTTACACTCTATTAGAGGCCCAAAGTGTTTTGAAAATGATTTATGAGGGTTGAATTAATCAAAAACCCTAATTTGTTTTCAAGATGTGTTTTAATTGAATAAAATATTCAATTAAAATGATCAAAATTGTTTAACATGTGGAAAACAAATTGTGATCTTGGATTAATGCTTCATAAATCAAGTTTTGCCCTACAAAATGATTAGAAGTCATAAAAATCTGAAAAATCAAGAAGGAAAAAAAATATTTTAAATGTAAAAAACAATTAAAACATTAATTCTTTGCAAAAATATCAATTATATGAAATAAATAATATTTTTGTGATTTTTTCATAAAATAAAATATTTTAACATTTTTGTGAATTATTAAAAAAAGAATCAACTCAAAATCATTAAAACTCAGAGATAAATTAATTTTTGAATCAATTAAATAAAATCACAAAATTCAAATATTTGAATTTGAGAGAAATGGCGCCAAGAACAGCTGAAGAACACGCGCGTTTTTCAGCTTTGCCCAGATTTGCATTTCTATCCAATCTCACTGAATACTTGATTATATCATGCAATCCACATATCAATCTGCTCGTTTTCACCTCACGATCATGTTTATGACAATTAATTTCATTTAAATTAAGCATAAAACAAGAAATCACGATAAATCCTCAAGAACCCTAAATTTTGCATGAAGGCTGGGATTTTTGATACATGATTCAAACAAAGCAATTACTTGAGGGGAAACATTCCATGCATGATTAAGAACATTTGGCAAAAGTATTGTGCGAGGAAATATGCATGGATTAAGAGATGACCAAGTTTAGGCTTACCTCTAGGTTGTGACAGCAAGAGCAAATTGATTTCTGAGTTAGAGGTGTTACAGATGAATTGTGATGATCTGAATAACTTCCCTACACCTTATGGAGTGTGTTTGAATGCTTGGACTTGATGGAAATTGGCTGGATCACTTCATGGCATCTCAACTACAACTTGGTTAAAACCTTGAGCAATTGACTGGTGATTCGGAGAAATCAGTGTTCCAGATGTTGTTTAAGTGTTTGATCAGCTCACATATGATGTATATGAGGGGTGTGTGTGATTGGTTTGAGTGGAATTGTTCTCTAATGAAAAACCCAATAGTGAATTGCTAAGAAAGGCATTTTTGAGAGTGAGAAGTGGATTTTGAGAAAGGCAAGTGTTGTAGGCCTTTGGTGTACTTAAAATGATCTCAATTGAGCTCTATTTATAGTAGGGTTGGCCAATGTTAGCAAATGAAAATCCAAGTCTCCTCTAGCCATTGACTAGAGGTTAGGGCACAGGCTGCTGGTCCCCTTGGTCTTGGATAAGTCTTGACTGAATTTAGTTGGTAATGGCTCAGTCCATGCCACCTTGGTGCTTCCATTGAATGCTCCAATCCAAAATTGGAGTCTTGTCCCTATTTTGGGCAATTCTAGGTTTAGCATGCTATTTCTTGTTCCAAGGACTTTAGAGGCTTGGCTCAGTGATTGTCCCCTTTAGATTCAATCCTCAGATGTGTCCAAAGTGATGACAAGGCTTGGAATTGGCTGATTTTGGCAAATCGAGCAAAAGTGCAAAATTCTGCCTTGCCTTGGCAGATTTCCGCAAGGCAACTTACCAATGTCATATCTCATGGCCCAAATTGAATTTGGTGATGTTCTTGGCAATTTTGGAAAGCCCTTATAAGATACGACAACTGTCTGATCATATTTTGTTTTGATACCTTTTGGATCCAAGTGAAAAATCCCCCTACATTTGGAAAAAAGTAAGGCAAATTCTGACTTAGTGAAATTTTCACTAAGTGTTGGAACAAAGTGACTTTTCTTGATTTTGATCACTCCATAACTCAAAATCCATGAGGAATTTGGACATAGGTCAGTATGAAGCTTTTTTAGAGGGCACTAAGATCTACAAATCAAGCTTTGGATGGGAAAAAATGGCTTTGTGGTTTAGGAGTTATGATCCTCCAAAGTTGGTACCTTTGTCACTTTATTTTATAACTTAGAAAATTTTCTAAGTTTTTATGGTTACCCCTTTTACAAGTTATCCCACTTTCTTTGATTTTTATTGATGAATGATGATTCAAATCATACATTAACATCATTTTACGGTTAAAAATCCATTTTTGTGAAAAATCTCAAAAAGTCAAAGTTGACTATTGTGCACAGTTGACTTTTTATCCGATGAATTCCAAATTGTGCAATCCTTTAAGAAATCATGTCCTTGACCTAAATCAAACTTGATGGACATGTTCCATGGGTGTTATAGGGTACATTGAATCATGTCTTAGGGTTTGGGAGCATGTCCTGGTCAAAAGTCAAAGTTACAGTTGACTTTTCTCGCAAAACCCTAATTGTGGTTCAGATTAAATTGAAACTTGTTGCTCAAGCTTCTTGGATCAATCCATTGTTCCAAATGGATCAATATGGTATATTAGAGACCCTCAAATCATGTCTTGAGGTCTTGGTTCATGATTTGTCCCAAAAGTCAACTTAGGGGTGAATTAGGTCAAGAAACCCTAATTCCTGATTTTTGATGTATGCATCCATTGAGTTCAAATTGACTTGATGATTGGGTCCATGAGGTTCCATGGAGTATATTAGGATATGCTTTGAAGCATTGGCTCATGCCCAGAGGAAAATTTCCAACTGGAGGCCCTGGTCGACCAAAACCCTAATTTGGTGACACTGGCGATCTTGAAGCTTGATCCACCTAGAAGGGAGTAACCTTGTACTTAATCCTTGATGTGGGAGTCCTCTTGATCCATTGTGGATATTTTAGAGGCTAGACAAGTTGAAGATCATGTCATTTCTCTATTGATCCTTTGTCTAAAAACTCTAAGAGGGCTTGAAACCCTAATTTTGATAGTAGTGAATGCTCACCCATCTTTGGGGAGACTGATGAAGCATAATGATACACCCATATTGTGATGATGATTTACACAATGATGGGAAATCTTAGTGGTCAAAATTTGGGGTATGACAGATGCCCCTATTTAATCTTCTTGGACACGAAGGTGTGAATGACGAAGGTATTCGGGCATTCGGGGTGCAAGAGGATTAAATATCGGAATACCCGAAATTTTGATGGTTGTTATGAATGGCAGATCGCATTCATCTTCTTTTGCTAAGCAATGATGCTTAGAAAAGGTAAACTTCCCCTCGATCCTGGTCTTCAGCCAAGGAACTGGTCTCAGTTTTCTTTTGAGATGAACTTCCCCTCGATCCTGGTTTCCTACCAAGGAACTGGTCTTAGTTTCTGATTTAAACTTCCCCTCGATCCTGGTTTCCTACCAGGGAACTGGTCTTAGTTTCTGATTTAAACTTCCCCTCGTTCCTGGTTTCCTACCAAGGAACTGGTCTAAGTTTCTTTTGTCAATAAACTTTATTGACAAGGGACGCTATTCGTAGAGGCTTTCCTCAAACTTCTCGCCGAATATTCCTGGGGAGATGCCATTTGACAGAAAAAGTTGACGTCAGACTTGCTGGGGAATCCAGTCGTCTGAGTTGTAGAGGTGCACAAACTTCTCTGTTGGAGACGCCATTTGTTTCTACTGGGGAAGATGAGTCTCCTGAAAGACTGCCTTCGTTTGGGGTCTTACATCATACTTTTCTCGGGATCTTCCCAGAGAAATGCCATATGATGGGATCCAATTTGAGGTGCCGATGACCTTTTCATCAGTGGTTCTTTCAGAGAAACTGCTGTACCACCGAATCTCTGATTAGGAGGCTTTCTCTCAGGATTTTCCTTAATCTGGGAAAACAAGGATATCATCTTTAATGGCGAAGAGTGGTGTTGACTGAAGGTTCTCTGGTTTTTCAGAGGTTCAAGTTATCAAAGTGGTCGAGGGCCAATTCTGATCTAGAACTAAACTGGAAGAGAGATATTGTTCAGACGCAGCATTTCCTGACGAGGAAAAAAATGGACAACTCGATTGATAAAATTGTTATCACTAGGGGACAAGACCGACCAGAGTGATAGAGATGTGAAATGTGAATGCAAATCAATAATGCATGTTGTATGTATGTATATCCTGACAAAACTGACGCGACATACAAACTAATGGATGAACACAACTGGATACTAGGCCATCGCGGGGCGAAAAAATACCATTGGTCCAAAAGTAGCAATTCTACCTTGCTTAGGAGAAGTAGTCCTCGCGGGGAACTATGTTGGTCGGGCTTAGGAGATGAGAACTCGGGCGAGGCGTGTCAGACGAAACAAGGTCTCTGACACAGTTGATCCCTCAATTCAGGCGTACTGGGTTAGAAGGAGTACTTTGATTCTGCACTTTGAAGTTCGCTTACTTCTGGAGAAGCGGTTGATGTTCAATAGTCAAAAGAAATTGCCATCTTTATTTTAAAGCAGAAAAAGTTTTACAAGTAAATTCATTTTTATTTTATTTCAAGAATCGTTAATCATATTAAAATGTCATTCTGTAAAGCTAAAACAAATGAGAATTACAAACAAAAGCACAAGGGCTCAAATTTTATTTATAAGATGGAGATCAGCCAAACGCGTGATTCCAAAGAGTATTTACAAAGTTAGAAAATGGTAATTTACAGGGAAAAGGGCTACGTTGAAACATAATGACCGCTATCCTTCTACCAACTTTGAATTCGGGACATCCTGAGCTTCTGTCGAAGATGACCGTGACTGGAGTTTTCCTCCGATGAATGGTGTAACTGCTGCTGAGGGACTTGCCTCTTTGTCAAACATAGTTACTTGCCATTATCCCTAACTTTTGCCTGGATTGTACTGTGATGTTTCCAATCCACCGGGATGATTTTTTTTATTTTTGTCTCTAACTTTTTCCCGGACCGCCCTTTCGGGTTTTCAATCCACCGAGACGTTTTTTTTTTAGGCGAAGTATTTCTTGACTACATCAACATTTGTGGGGTAGGCAAATTCTTCTCCATCCATGGTTGAAAGTCTCAAGGCGTCGCCTGAGAAAGCTTTCGTGACCACATAGGGGCCGTCATAGTTCGGAGTCCATTTGCCCCGAGAATCAGTGAGAAATGATTGTATCTTCTTGATCACAAGGTCTCCTTTCTTGAAGACGCGAGGTCGGACCTTTTTGTCAAACGCCCTCTTCATTCTCTGTTGATACAACTAACCATGGCATAATGCCGTGATTCATTTTTCTTTGATAAGATTCAGTTCGTCGTGTCGACTTTGACACCATTCAGCTTCTGTAAGCTTAGCTTCCATCAATACCCGGATTGATGGGATCTCTACTTCTACGGGGAGCACTGCCTCCATGCCATAAACTAGAGAGAAAGGGGTTACCCCTGTTGAAGTACGGATAGATGTACGATAACCGTGAAGAGCAAAGGGTAGCATCTCGTGCCAATCTTTGTAGGTTACAACCATCTTTTGAATAATCTTCTTGATGTTCTTGTTAGCCGGTTCTACCGCTCCGTTCATCTTTGGTCGGTAGGGAGATGAGTTATGGTGTTCGATCTTGAACTCTACGCACAACTCTTTCATCATCTTATTGTTCAAGTTAGATCCATTATCAGTAATGATCTGGCTCGGAACACCATAACGACAGATGATATTGTTTTTGATAAATCGGACCACCACTTGTCGGTTTACATTAGCGTATGACGCTGCTTCGACCCACTTGGTGAAATAGTCAATGGCTACCAGGATAAACCGATGTCCATTCGAAGCTTTAGGTTCGATCATGACAATCATATCGATTCCTCGTATGGAAAAAGGCCATGGGGAAGAAAGAACCTTGAGATGTGTAGGCGGTACATGGATTTTGTCGGAGTATATCTGACACTTGTGACACTTTTTCATGTACTTGTAGCAGTCGGATTCCATGGTCAACCAATAGTACCCTGCTCTTAGAATTTTTCTCGCCATTGTGTGTCCATTGGCATGAGTGCCAAAGGACCCTTCATGAATTTCTTTCATCAACATGTCTGCTTCTGGTCTGTCGACGCATCGAAGCAAAACCAAGTCAAAATTTCGCTTATATAGCGTGTCACCGCGCAGGAAGAAGCTACTTGCTAGTCTTCTGAGGGTTTTTCTGTCCTTCCTTAGTGCCCCAGGTGGGTACTCTTGTTTTTTAAGGAAGCATTTGATATCGTGATACCAAGGTTTGTCGTCTATGACTACTTCAATCGTGAAGATGTAAGTGGGCCGTTCTAGGCGCATTACGTCAATCTTAGGTATGTCATTCCATTGACCTACACTAATCATTGAAGAGAGAGTGGCTAATGCATCAGCCATGTGATTCTCATCACGAGGGATGTGATGAAACTCGATTCTGTTGAAGAAAGGTAACAACCTTCTTGCATAATCTTTGTAAGGAATCAGTCCTGATTGGTATGTGTTCCAATCTCCCTTTATCTGATTGATAACCAGGGCTGAGTCGCCATATACGTCCAAGTTTTTGATCCTCAAATCAATCGTTTCCTCGAGACCCATAATACAAGCTTCGTATTCGGCCTCGTTGTTTGTACATTTGAACGTAAGTCGAGCGGTGAAAGGAATGTGGGTACCCTGAGGGGTAATAATTATTGCCTCAATTCCGTTTCCATAATGATTAACTGCTCCGTCAAAGATTAGTCCCCACTGGGAACCTGGTTCTGGCCCTTCACTGGGTAGCGGATCGTCGCAGTCTTTCATTTTTAAATACATGACATCTTCGTCTGGGAAGTCGAACCCGATTGATTCTTGATCGTCAATCGGTTGATGAGCCAAATGATCGGCTAAAATACTTCCCTTAACGGCTTTTTGAGCATGGTACTCTATGTCATACTCTGATAGCAACATCTGCTAACGTGCAATCCTTCCTGTGAGAGCAGGCTTTTCAAATACATACTTGATTGGATCCATTTTGGAGATCAACCAATTAGTGTGACAAATCATGTACTGACGAAGACGTTTGGCTGCCCAAGCCAAAGCACAACAAGTTTTCTCAAGCATAGTGTACCGAGTTTCACAGTCGGTGAACTTCTTGCTTAGATAGTAAATGGCAGACTCTTTCTGTTTGGTTTCGTCTTGTTGGCCAAGTACACACCCCATTAAGTCTTCCAAGACTGTGAGGTAGATGATCAGTGGTCTTCCTTCCACTGGAGGTGATAGAATCGGAGGATTCAACAGGTATTTCTTAATACTGTCGAAGGCGGTTTGGCAATCTTCTATTCAAACGCAGTCCTGGTTCTTTTTGAGTAACTTGAAAATCGGTGCACATGTCGCGGTCATGAGGAATATGAATCTGGAGATGTAGTTCAAACGTCCCAGGAATCCTCTGACTTGTTTTTCAGTTTTAGGAGAAGGCATTTCTTGAATGGCCTTGACCTTGTCAGGATCAACCTCAATTCCTTTCTGGCTGACGATGAACCCTAAGAGTTTCCCTGAACGGACACCGAAGGTGCATTTGTTGGGATTCAAGCGGAGTTTGTATTTTCTCAGACGCTCAAAAAGTTTTGACAGGTGGGTCACATGCTCCTCCTCTGTCTTAGATTTTGCAATCATATCATCGACATATACCTCGATTTCTTTATGTATCATGTCATGAAACAGAGTAGTCATGGCCCTTTGATAGGTTGCCCCAGCGTTCTTCAAACTGAACGACATTACCTTGTAACAAAAGGTACCCCATGGGGTAATGAACGAAGTTTTCTCCATGTCTTTCGGCACCTTTTTGATCTGGTTATAGCCCGATAATCCATCCATGAAGGAGAAAACTTTGAACATTGCTGTACTGTCAACCAGCATGTCAATGTGTGGTAAAGGAAAGTTTCCCTTTGGACTAGCCTTATTCAGATCTCTGTAATCAACACACATTCTGACTTTTCCATCCTTTTTTGGAACAGGTACGATATTGGCTAACCATTGAGGATATTCTGACGTAGCGAGAAAACCCGCGTCAATCTGTTTTTGTACCTCCTCTTTGATTTTGATGGCCATGTTCGGGTGAGTGCGTCTCAATTTCTGCTTTACTGGCGGACATTTCGATCTTAACGGTAAGTGATGTCCCACGACGCTGGTATCCAACCCTGGCATGTCCTGATAGGACCAAGCGAATACATCGGGGAATTCTTTGAGAAGCTTTGTCAAACTCTCTTTGGGAGTTGGACTGAGTAGTGCCCCAACCCTGATTTCTTTCGTCTCTTTTTCTGAACCCAAGTTTACCGTTTCCAACGGCTCTTTGTGAGGTTCAATGGATCTTTCCTCTTGTCTGAGTAATCGGGAGATCTCTTCTGGAATTTCGTTGTCAACTTCTTCTTCAGCCCCAAATATCGGGAACTCAAAGTTGGGAGAAGGCATCGAATCATATGTTTCAACGGGGTTTAAAACAAGCAATCTGCATGACGTTATGATTCGTGTTTAGAAGAGATAGAGAGAATGCAAAAGTGTGTGCATTGTATTTTTTTATTACTGCTTGTGTTTTATTATTGAATTGTTTTTTAGGATTACCATTTTCTAAGAAAAACAAAAAGAGAAAACAACAATTAATGTGGAAATTACAGACCGACGTTATTTTATTAATGAACAAGTCGATCCTTGAAACTACATCCCTATAAAACAAAACCCTGTCTCTTTGGGTGAAGCGAAGAGGGAAAATTTACAGAAAGCGAGCCCTATCAAAACATCCGTTTCACATGGGCAGGGTGAAAGGTTAAAGATGGCAATTACTTTGACTTATGAACAATCCTTGGAACATCGACAGCAACCCACTGGCGGCGAACTCCTCGGTGAATCACAAAGTCTGGTACCTTCCTTGATTTGTCTTCAGAAATGACACTGATTTCTGGTGGAGCAGGATCATTGGAATCTGTCTCCCAGGCAGAGTTGTCGTAGGAGAATTCCTCTATTGCATTTTGCATAGCATTTGTGCTCTTAGCTGTATCTCCCCATCCAGTTGGCTGGATGTCTTCGAGCCTGATGCGATAGCTTTCGGGAGCAGTGTACTTGACCATATAGTCGTATTTTCCACTTGGTTGTCCCAAGGTGTCCCATACTTATTTGGAACTGGAGGACTCATCCCTCTCGATGACGTTGACCTCGGGAAAAGTATAATTGATGAATTCAAGTCCTGCAAACGTTGCAAATTCATCGTCATGTTGAGTAGTTTCTGAATGACCTGAGTGTTGATCCCATGACATGGTGGGGACACATGTATTCTGTTCAATGATGCTCAGCTGAGTTTCATTACTCGGCTGACTTTCTGGCCTCAAGTTTCCTGGGTAAGGCTGCCATATTGGCAGGCCATCCATCGGGCCATAGTAATTGTGGTCAAAGTTGTCTTTCATCAGAGTGTCCTCCTCTAATGAATTTGGCGGAGCAAGACATCCTTCCGGATCACATCCTCCGTATATCATTTCGACATCAGATCATGGTATAAATCTCGGACTCTGTGCGGGATAGCAAAATGGCGTAGGCACCTCTTCCTGAGACATATAACCGTCCTTGTTAAGATAGGACTTCCATTCCTCATCTGTGTCAGAGGGATCCTCCTCATTGATAGCATGGACTATTTGAGACACTGGGTGAAGGAAACCTCCGCTGTGGAAGAAGTCCTAAATGGGATGAAGACTTTCACCGTTAGCGCCAGTCTGGGTACAGGTTGCAGAAAAACCAAGACCATTCTTTGTTGTATTGCTAGTAGGAATGACAAGCTGCCCCCATCCTGTTGTATCGGTACTCTCGACTGCTTTAATAGCATCTTTGTATGAGGAAATCGAAGTTCCTCCTCCGGATTGTTCGTCCTTGTCTAGCGAAAGCGCTTGGAACTGGGTTCCGATTATCCCTTCTGGTTCCACATAAGTGGATGATGATAAATTGCTGACGAGCAAGGTCTGTTCCCCACAGACTGTGATGAGTTGGCCGTTCTGGACGAACTTTAGCTTTTGGTGGAGGGTTGAAGTGACCGCTCCAGCCTGATGTATCCAAGGTCTTCCTAATAAACATTTGTACGTTGCCCGGATGTCCATGACCTGGAAGGCGACTTGGAAAGTGCGAGGACCAATAGTTATGGGAAGGTCAACTTCACCGATAACCATTTTTCTGGATCCGTCGAACGCTTTGACGACGACCTCACTGGTTCTCATCGGAGGGCCTTTGAATGATAATTGCATCAAAGTGGACTTTGGCATAACATTCAGGGCTGACCCTGTGTCTACCAGTACGCTGGTGTAACACCCCAAAATTTGCCTTCTTACTTTTAGCTAACTGGCATATGTTTCTTTGCATTTCTTGCATTAGCATTTGTGCATAGCATTGGTTCTTAGCATGGGATCAAGGTACTTGGTTCATCTTAAAGGAGTCTCAAGCCTCAAGGTGGTTTGAGGAATTCATCATATCTTCACAAGATCAAGAATGGCAAAGGATTTCAAGTGAATCTTTCCCTCCTAACCAGAGGGACCAAATTAGGGTTTTGGTTCCAAAAGGCTTCTTGATGGGTTTTGCTTGCTCAAATACATTCTCATGAGGTTCTATATGCTTACATGTACTCATGGAGTAAGACTTGGCTAGTGATTCATTGTGGGAGATGTTCAGTGGATCAGTTACTTGTGAAGTAAGCAAAAGTCAACAGTTCAAAAGGAAAGTCAACCATGGGTTATCAAGGGTCCAAATCATGTTTCCCAAGTCCATGTACCTTTATTTGGTCAAGGAATAGCATGGATGACATCATTCTTCAAGAATCAAGAGTTTGTGCAAAAGTTACTAAATTTGGAAAATGACCTATATGAGAACTTTCCATTTTTGGCAGTTTTTCCACCACATTCAACTTGACTTTTCATCATCAAGGAAGCTTCAAATGAATTTTTCTCCAACATGAAAGTTGAAGATATTTCTCTCCCATTTCGAAAAAGTACTAGATGGTTTCCATATCATTTGTGAAACTCAAGTTATGGTCAAAACAATGCAAGGTGCTTTTTAAGGTTTTTTACATGTACCACTTTTTCCACCTTTTGCATTTTGGTACAAATTGACTTGTAATTGGTTCTATTGCTTCAAGTCACATTCTAATATCCAAGTACACTTCATTTGGCACAAGTTTGGCCCTTGAATCAAGTCATTTCATGCCATGTACCTCACTTTCTTCACATAATACAATTTTGCAAGATGGATTAAATCTCACAAATTAAACCACTACAAAGCCCAAATCCAATTGAGCTGTGATCAGCAAGGGAAGTGTGAGTGATTCATCATGAAAATCACGAGCTTGCACGTGTGGATTAGTGGGTTGATCACATTTTGCATTTTTGCAAAACCATTCAAAAGTCATTAACCAAGGGATTAACAAAACTCTAATCATGATCAGAGGTCTAATGAGGTGTATATTAGCTAACCCACACGTCCAAAGCTAGATCATGCACTCTCATTTGCTCAGATTTTGAAATTTCACTCACACTTTCTCCTCTTCGAATCTCTCTTTCCACAAGGGTTTTTGAAGATTTATTTCCATATTCTTGATCTACACACTCCATAGAACAAGAATCCACCATTGATTGGAGCTGAGAGTGAGTTTTTCATCAGATTCAGTTTTGAAGGTTCAAGTTCAAATCTCAAGATCTAGCACGATTCCAAGCTCTAATTGCATTTATTTTGCAATTAGAGGTTCTAAGGAGTAGATCTGCAGCTTCCAGTGGGTTTTCTTGGTGTATTTCAAGCTCTGCAACTTTCAGGTTAGCTTACTTTTCACCATCATAGAACTTGATTTTGTTGTGTGCATTATGATCTATGATGTTCACTGATCATTCTGAGGTGATTTGTGTGAGTTTTGGACGTGTATCGTGGGAGTATTTTATGATTGAAGTTTTTAGATCTAAACTTTTTTTCTTCGATTTGCCTTATGTGTTGATTGTTTGATGAAATGGTTTGCATATTCTTGATCCTCATGAAAATCTGAGTGGCATAGTGCTCTTCTTTGTGGATTCTGGGAAATTTGAAGTTGCAGGTCACCAGAGAAGGTGATCGGAACTAGGGCTCCGGCACCTGGTCTTTTTCAGACGGCTGGGGGTTTGTTTGGAGAAGACGTAATCACAGCCGTTGGTTGTGTTGATCTGATGGCTCACGTTGGGACACGTCATTTAAAATCTATTTCTATTTTATTGCTTGTGTGTTGATGATTCATGTTTGTTATCATGTGCCTTAGATCTTAACCCTTAATCTTGCGTGATTTTGATTTTGTTGACCTGATCTGATACGTTGATGTGATCTAGTGGTTTGGATTCTACCACCACATTAAAATTGCCATGTGTTGTTCACGTGTGGTTTTTTTATTTCTGATGATTTGGTGTGCGCGCGTATATCATTGCTATCATGTACTTTTAATCCTAGCTTTTGATCATGTATACCTTGGTTTTGATTAACTGAACGTGGAGTGTTGGATTAATCCAATGGCTGGTGTGAGTTGACTGTTTCACTTTTTTTGTTTGGCATGCGCTAACATTTTCTGTTGGACTGGGTTTGATAATTGCACCCCTTCTCCTTGAGCCCATTTGATTCTCAACGTGAATTGCTTGCTGAATACACCCCTGGGTTCTTTCCTTGCATTTTATTTTATTTAATTGTTTCATTTGTATTTTAATTTTTTAAAAATAGTTTTTTGCATCCAAAAATCACCAAAAAAATCATGAAGCATATTTTTGCATTTAATTAATTTTTCACAATTTTTATTTATGACTCTGGTCATTTTTCATCATATTTTTGGCATTTTCTTTAATTTTCTTTGAAAATTGTTCTTATTTGCACACTTCAACTTTGAGAATTTATTTCTCATAGCAAATAAAACATTTTGAGTCCATTATTTTTGCATTATTTAATCAATATATTGAAGTCCATAAAAACATTTTTCTCATATTTCTAAACTCTTTTGATATTGCATTTTAGCCCCTCTCTTTTGTATATTGATCCATAATCCTTTGTGCTCTTTGTCTAATTTTTTGAGGGACCTATATTGTGAATTTTTGCATGAGTTTTTAATATGATGTTTTACCCTGGTTGAGGTGTTTTGAGATTTAATTTGATGATTTTTAATCATTTTTACTTTTTGTTTGATCATTCATGTTTGAGGTCTTCTTTTGTGAACATCTTTGATCATGTTGAATTACTTGCTTGAGAGGGCACTTGTGCCATTGTATGAGGTTGTTTTCTTTGATTTCTTGAGCCATGTTTAGATCATTATAGGTCTCTTGAATGTAAATTTAAGTCATTGGTGTGAGGTTGTTACTTATTTTGTGTACATGTTCCATGCTTGTTTCACATGCCTCTTTTTGACTTATCTTCTCACTTCTTCTCATCTATGCCTCTTCTTGGTTTGTATTTGATTTGTGTATGCCATTCCATATCTCTTCTTTGTATCTCATATGATGTATGCTTCTGACTTTAGAGCTTTGCATTCATTCCATATGTTATTCATGTTTCATCTTGCATACTTGAACATGTTTCACTTACATGCTTCTTTCTTCTTCTTCTAATTACTCTCAATGCTTGGATACTTGTTTGTATGCCTCATGTGACATTTGTACATCATGTTTAGGCAGATGTTTAGGTCATCCACATTCTGACTTTGATTTTATTTGAAGCATTGTTGCATGATCACTTTGCATATCCACTCATTCTTCTTCTACTCCTTCTTTGATGATCTTTTTGGATGTTTGGCCATTTGTTTGCATTCTCTTTGCTTGAGTTTGTTTGGTAAACATTATGGGTCACCTCTAAGGTGTACATTCTGACTTGGATGAGTTTCATTTGGTTTGTAACCATTTCTCTTTAGGTTGTGACTTGTTTGGGTTACATTTGTCTTATTGTTGCTTATGTTTGTTTTTGCTAACCATGTAGGGGCTAATGATAAGTGAATGGGATGTGGATAGTTATCCACATTCTAACTTCTCCTTTCTCTTTTAAGCTTTCATACTTGTGTTTGCTTTAGCATTTAAGATGCTTCTTTCTTCTCTCTCACTCTTTCTCATCCCATGAATCTCAAGACTTGATTAAGTCTTGGATTCTTTTCCCTTAGAGCTACCTAGTCCAACTTAATTTTTGATTAAGCTTGGAGTAGGATTAGCATTAGGCTTTAGGTAGTCGTCTCTCCAAAGCCTCACTAACCATAGGTTACCCATGCATGATAACATTAGGACTCTTAGTTTCCCTTTAGAGTTTCCTTTTGGGTCTTCTCTCTTCTCATCTCAAAACTTCTTGAAAACACTTAATAAAATATAACGTATATTGCGCTCGAGCCTTAAGTGTAGGAAATGAAGAACGAGGGGTCTCCCCTCCTCTTCTAGGGTGTTTAGTATACGTCCCATTTGGGGGCGACCATGCGATTCACTCGTTCCCGCATGGTAGACTTTGGTTCAATGTAAGTTACGAACTAACTTAAAACACTTCTGTCTAAAAAACACCAAACAAATTCAAATATTTTTATCCTTCGGGATTGTTGGGTTTCAAACTTCTTTTTTTTCTTCAGAAAAGAGCTCATCGCTCACGTAAAAAACACTTACCCATCCGTGGTCGTACCCACGAACTACATTATCTCTGATTCCTCTCTCTCGTTCGATTAAGGATATGTAGGCACAAGACAGCGACTGTCTTGGCGAGCAACCTTCCCCCACAATTTCCGTCCGAACTACGTTGACTCTGACTTTCCCATTGCACTGAGGGAGTACGTAGGCCTAGGACAAGGATAACGTCCTATCGAGTCACTTCTTTTTTCTTTTCTTCTTCATTTCTCCGTTCTTTCCGTTCTCGTTTCTTCTCCGGTCCAGTAGCAGTGGAGTTCCAGACGACGACACCCTTTGATGCAGACAAAAAGCGTGGATCCCATCGAGTACGATGGACGTGTTGGGTGTTAACACCTTCCCTTCGTGTAACCGACTCCCGTACCCGTTTCTCTTGGTCGTGAGACCATGTTCTTTCCCCTTCTCTTCTGGTTTATGCAGTGTTTCCTTTCCCTCTCATGGGATAAATACACATTGCTGGCGACTCTGTGTTTTCTGCGCCACTCTCGCATTTGTACCATTGGATGCGAATCTTTCGGGAGCGACAGCTGGAGACTCTGCTGTGGACTCTGGTTGACCTCTTGCTGGTCCATCCCCTTTAGCGAGTCTATCCTAGTGCTTGTCTTTTTATATTTCATTGGGTGTTTATTATGGTGCTTTATTTTGTTGTATATTACTGTATTACTGTATTGCTGTTTTACTTGTTTTACTGTATTTACAGTGTTTATTGCATTGTATTTCATTTTATTACTGTCATGCTGGATATTACTGTACTATTCTGCTGCTGGATTTTCTGTTTGCAAGGTGGGTTGGATTCATGACAGAAAAGCCCAATACCCAGGCTTGAGCATACACCTATGATTAGCGTGGAAAGTAGTGTGACTTGTTTGGCATTTGGCCAGACTTAGTATACATGAAAACTGCACATCCAGACGAGGTTTCCTTGGTAATGTTCTATCCTGCTCATTTGGGGTAGATGATGGAATATAACCTAGAAAACTGTCGACTCTGGCGACCGTCTCCCGAGGACTCATCAACGCCTCTTCTCCCGAGATGTGACAGTGGCAGACCATGTTCTGTGGCAAATCCATTGCACATTCTCAATCCGATGACCCAATGTTGGGAACTTACTATAGGATGACCTTATTTTTTAGGGGAATAAGTTGAGGCCTCCTCGATTGGTGATGATGCCAAACCAGAAATGGTGAAAGTATCATCATTTCTCGACCTGAGAGCCCGTGATTTTGAGGATCCTTGGCTTTCTAGAACCCACATGTGAGAAGGGATGGGTGTTTGCAGGTAACCGAAACCTTCAACCTACCCGATTTTCTGGATTTTGTCATCAGCGTACTGTTATTATCCTGATATTCTAGCAGTGTGATTGGGCCGTTATTCTGGATTTCTGGGTTTCTGGTATTTAGGGTCTTATTCAGCCAGCAGAACAACAACAGTTTTGAGCATCATGGATACCTTGATCCCATGTTTGCATTTTGCATCATCATTTTGCATTCTAACATGTTTGTTCATTTGTAGGGTTGCATCCTAACTTTGATTCCGGTTGTTCGAAGACTGTCCATGATGAGTATTAGCACTGGAGAGAGAAAGAATATCATCCTGTACAAGTTCCCGGAGCTTCATTTAGATGCTGTGCACAAGATCTCGGCTATGGCAAAACCTGGGGTATTAGCAGATTTTAGAGGAGAATATGGTAGGATTCTGAGTTTCGCCCGAAATGTCACCAACTATGAGTTCAGGGCCCTGCACACTCTGGCACAATTCTATGACCCTCACCTTCGGTGTTTTCTGTTTGCAGATTACCTTCTGGCTCCGACGTTGGAAGAGTATGCTCTCATTTTGGATGTTTCAGTCAAAGAAGAAACTCCCTTCTATCCTTCTAAGGAATTTCCTGATCTGGAAAGGGTTGCTGCTGCTTTAGGTTTGGATCAGTCTTTGTTCAAGAAAAATATTGTTAGTAAAGGGGGTTATCAAGGCTTTCACACGAAGTTTTTGATCGAGCAGGCTGCTACTTGTGCTAAGGCTAAGTGTTGGCCGGTGTTCAATGCCATCCTGGCTATGTGTGTTTATGGAACGACGTTGTTCCCTAATGTGAAGGATTTTGTAGACGTGCACGCCGTCCGAATATTCACCACGAAGAATCTGGTACCTACCTTGCTTGGGGATCTGTGCTATTCAATGCACTATAAGAATGAGAAAAGGAGAGGCGGACCTCTTTACTTTTGTGCTCCAATTTTCTATAAGTGGTTTGCTGATCGCCTTCCCAAATTCGGGGCATTCGAAGATACTAAAGAAACTTTGGATTGGTCAAAGAGATTAATGGGATTAAGGGCTGACAACTTGATTTGGATCAATCGTGATTTGCTGGGCCAAGAGATCCTAATTAGTTGCGGAGGTTACCCAAACGTACCTTTAATAGGAAGAAAGAAGGGAATTAATTACAACCCCATTCTTGCTATTAGGCAATTTGGGTATGCTTCAATGAGCCGCCAAAGGGCCAAGATGTTCAAGAGTCTCTATATGTGAGCGAGAAAGCCAATCTGGAGGTGTTAAAAGAATCTGCAAATGCTTGGAGAGATCGCCATAAGAAAGGAAAAAATTCTTTTGGAAAGTGTAACAACAAAGCCTTCCCTGCGTATGAAGACTGGATTCAGAGGAGAGTAGAAAGTGTACTTTTACCGTTCTGCAGAGAACCTCCATCTTACCCCTTGCTAATTGAATCTCCGACCACGATTGAGATAGAGAAGTATAACAAACTGTGGGCTGAAAAGGAGAAACTTCGAGAGGAGAACGGTGAGTTGCAAAAGGAAATCTACCAGTTGAAACATGAGCGAGGTGAAGCTGTTCATATTGCCAAGTTGAAGACGGAGCTTCTCGCTAAGAAAGAAAAGGAGCTGGTTGAAGAGGTCGCAGCTAAGGAAAGGGTAGGGCAAGCTCTAAGAGGTGTTAGTAAGATTCTCAAATCCAAGAAGGAAGACCTAGCCAAGGCTTGGTCGAAGATTCACAAGTTCAATGCTTACCGAGATACTGCAATCACAACCAACAAGCAGAAGAAGGATAAGTATTTGGAGCAGATTAAGAGACTGAAGTTGAAGCTCAGGAAGAAAGACGAGGAGATCTTGTCAGGGACATTCCAAAGAAACGCAGTCGAGGAACGACTCAATGAAGCCATAGCAACCATGGAAGAGCTGAAGATACAAGCAGAGGTGAAGAGGTCTAAGTGGGAAAAGCTCTAGCTCAGGCAGTGGTCCTCAAAGGGTGCAAGATCATGATTATTGAAGAGAACTCTACTCTGTAGTTTGTAGTTTGTTCTTTCTTTGTATTTTGGGTCACCACCAGAATTGTTGGCTGGGACCTTTACTTATTTTGTTTCAGGATCTTTATGGTACCTTGGGTTGTAATTTCTGACAGTGATTTTCTACAATTTATATATGAGCAGCAGTTTCATCCTATCTTATCTTTAAACTGGAATGAAGGGGTGGATCGCCCTGCGAATATACAAACATGTTTACATTTACATTTGCATAATCATAATCATTTTTGCATAGCAGGTTATCTCAGATTCTCTGGTTTTCTTATGCTCTCTATTTTTGACAGTCAGGATTGATCAACCAACTCATCGGTATTCTAACAGGCTTAACCAAAGCAGAGTGATGGACAAAGTTCAGGCAGACATGGCAGCCATGCAAGCTCGCATCGATCAATTCATGGAGATGATTCAGGGTGTGGTGCAAAGTCAGAATGAATTCAGAACTCTAGTTCAGCCTTTGGTGTCGCAGGTTGATGAAAATGGTATCTTACACGGTGGTTTTCTTAATCGTGTTATTCCTCCGGGCGGAGGTGGTGCTGGTATCAACATTCCTATTCCTGGTGCTGGTGGACAAGGTGGGATTCCTTCAGTGGTTGGAGAGGGAAGTACTGTTCGAGCTATCCATGGCCATCGTATTGATGATCAATAGGATGATGTTTTTCAGTCAGAAGCTTGGACGCTGGACTTCCTGTGGTCAGTGATGAGAGGATCCATTTATTTGAGGCGCAATTGAAAGGGGTTGTGAAACAGGATGATATGGGAATAGATTTGGACGACCTAGGGTTGGTCCCTGATATTGTCATTCCACACAAGATTCAGATTCCTACACTGGAGAAGTATAATGGTTCTACCTGCCCGAGAACTCATGTAAAGGCTTATACCAAGAAGATGGCTGCCAATGCCAAGGATGAAAAGCTAATGATGCACTTTTTCCAAGACAGCCTGTCTGGCGCGTCTTTGGAATGGTACATGGCACTGGAAAATAGAGATGTTCGTACTTGGAGAGAGCTAGTTGCAGCTTTTATCAAGCATTACCAGTACAACACAGACATGGCTCCCAACAGAACTCAGTTGTTGAGCATGTCCCAGAAAAGTGATGAAAGTTTCAAAGAATACGCGCAAAGGTGGCGTGAATTGGCGGCTAGGGTACAACTACCAATACTGGAAAAAGAGATGTTGGATATGTTTATGGACACACTGCCTAAGCACTATTACGAGAAGCTATTGCCTTGTTCTCTAGGCAAGTTTGTAGATGTGATTGCTATCGGACAAAAGGTAGCGGTTGGAATTAAGGCTGGAAAAGTTTCTAGTGGTGACGGATCGTCCTCCGGACATGGAAATAAGCCATTTGATAATTATAAGAAGAAAGGAGAGGCCAACGCTGTATCATCTCACAGGGGAAAAGGGAAACAACGTCAGGGCAATAATCAACAAGTAGCATCGGTAACTATCCCAGCAACGTTACCTCCACCACAGCAACAGAGGAATAATGCTAATTAGAATAAGCAGCAGGGCCAGTATCAGAACAGACAAAGGAATGCAGAGAGGCACTTTGATCAACCACCAATGTCGTATGCATAGTTGTTGCAACATTTGCTGCAGTTGCATCTAGTTGAGCTCTGTACCCTGGCTCCACCAACAGGGGAACTCCCACGAGGCTACGATGCTAACGCACACTGTGATTTTCACTCTGGTGCTCCGGGGCACACGGTGGAGAAGTGTAGGGTGTTTCATCACAAGGTGCAAGACCTTGTGGACTCCAAGGCTATCAATTTCTCGAATGTTGGGCCCGATGTTATTCAAAATTCGATGCCTGACCACAATGGGCCGAGGGTGAATGCGATAATTGAAGAATGCGAAGCTTTGAATTTGATCATGGATGTTGAGAAGCTGAAGACTCCGTTGGCTGTGGTTAAAAACAGGTTATTGAAAGGTGGCGTCTATCCGGGTTATGATGAGAACTGCTCAGATTGTTTGACGAAGGTTAATGGTTGTGATTCGTTGAAGATGGGTATCCAGAATCTGATTGATGAGGGTTGTTTACAGTTTGATCGGTGTAATCAACAAGAAGAGGTTGTTAGTGAGAAGGTTGCTACTATCACCATTCCGTTCAAAACGATTACTATTTCTGGTCCGGCAAGGCCACCTCCAGTTATTATCACAAGAGCTGGACCCATTCCGTATGAAAGTTCTAAGGCTATTACTTGGAATTATGGAGCCGAAGTGTTTGTCAATGGACAAAAGCAGGAATTAATGGCTACTTCATTAGTAAGTTCTAATCCTGAGGTTAAGGTTGAAGCTGATGCTATAACAAGAAGTGGTAGAGTGCTTACTCCTGTTAATTATCAACCCAGTACCTCTAGGCTAGATAGGGAAAATAGGCAATGGATGGTTCTGTTCAGACTCCAGTGATTACTGATTCTACGGTAAAACCGGTTGATGATGCTTTTTCTGAAAATGTAGAGGAGTTTATGAGACTCATCCAAAAAAGTGATTACAAGATCGTGGACCAGTTACACCAGACCCCGTCCAAGATCTCTATTTTGTCTTTGCTATTATGTTCTGATGCTCACAGGAATGCTCTTCTGAAGGTTTTGAATGCAGCCTACGTTCCTCAAGAGATTTCTGTTAACCAGATGGAAGGGGTTGTAGCGCACGTGAATGCAAGTAATGGCTTGGGTTTTACAGATCTTGATCTGACTCCTGCTGGGAGGAATCATAACCATGCCCTGCATATTTCGATTGAGTGTCGTGGTTCACTGATGTCACATATATTGGTTGATACTGGATCATCGTTGAATGTATTGCCAAAGAAAGCATTAATTAATGAAGTTAGATACCAGGGGACTTATTTGTACACCAAGTGACTTGGTGGTGCGAGCTTTTGATGGCTCGAAGAGATCTGTCTTTGGTGAGATTGTGCTTCCGATCAAAGTTGGACCGAAAATCTTTGATGCAACATTTTATATAATGGATATTCAGCCAGCATACAACTATTTTTTGGGCCGCCCTTGGATCCATGGTGCAGGCGCTGTAACCTCCACTTTGCATCAAAAGCTGAAATACATGGTTGATGGTCACGTAGTGACGGTGTGCGGGGAAGAAGACATAATGATTAGTCAGCTGTCAACCTTCAAATACGTGGAAGTGGATGGTGAAATCCATGAGACGTTGTGTCAGGGGTTTGAGAAGGTGAAGGTTTCTGAAGAGGTTGTCCAGTCTGAAGCTATAGAGCAGCCTGCCAGGGCAAATCAGCCTGAAGTTTCTATGTCTTCGTTTAAAGACGCCAAAGTTGTGGTTGAGGCTGGTAGTTCACAGAGGTGGGGCCAAATGGTTGAAGTTCAGGAGAAGAGGGATACCTATGAATTGGGATACAAGCCAACCAGGAGAGACGGGGATCCTCCCAAATTCTATGGCCCAGTCCGTTTCACTAGTGCCGGTGTTTTCTTCGACAGGGTTAATGCCATTGAGGAAGAAGGGGATAGGTGGATCCGCCCTTGCATCCCAGGAGAAAGTCTGTGCAACTGGTCTTCCGAGAAAGTCATTCAAGTGACTGGCTTCGAGTAATTGCTTTGTTTTCCTATTATGTTAATCATGCATTCTGCCCAAGACATAGTGATTTTATTTGTAGGGCTCTTAACTGTTGCATGTTTCGCTTTATCATCAATAAAGGACTTTTCACACTCAAATATTTTGATCTCTGTCTTTCTGTTTTATTTTTTATGCATTAAAAACCCACATCAAAATGGCAATGTGTTTCTTTGTTGCATACATAATAAAACATACCACATCAATCATGCAGGTCTTTTTGTTCTAATGACACCGATCATGACTCAGCTACAGCTCGGTATGACTTTGACAATCCAATCTATCAGGCTGAAAAAGAGACTGACGAAGATTGTGAACTGCCTGAAGAGTTGGTCAGATTGTTGAAGCAAGAGGAGAGAGTCATCCTACCTCATCAGGAGGAAATTGAGATTGTGAATCTGGGAACCGAGGACGCCAGAAAAGAGGTAAGGATAGGGGCTGCATTGGAAGACAGTGTCAAGGGAAGATTGATTGAAATGCTCCGTGAGTATGTGGATATCTTCGCCTGGTCTTACCAAGACATGCCTGGGCTCGATACTGATATTGTTGTACATCGGCTACCACTTAAAGAAGGTTGTGCTCCGGTCAAGCAGAAGTTGAGAAGAACTAAACCGGAGATGT
This sequence comes from Lathyrus tuberosus, assembly GCA_022829125.1. Classification (NCBI taxonomy): domain Eukaryota; kingdom Viridiplantae; phylum Streptophyta; class Magnoliopsida; order Fabales; family Fabaceae; genus Lathyrus; species Lathyrus tuberosus. The sequence goes on along the minus strand of JALAZF010000142.1, from coordinate 4,822,623 downwards.
CTGTCAAAATAAAGGAAGAGGTTCAGAAACAGCTAGATGCCGGTTTTCTTGCCGTAACAAATTATCCTCCATGGGTTGCTAACATCGTGCCTGTACCTAAGAAGGATGGGAAGGTCAGGATGTGTGTTGATTATAGGGATTTGAACAGAGCAAGCCCAAAGGATGATTTCCTGCTCCCTCACATTGATGTGTTAGATGACAACATTGCTCAGTATTCTGTGTTTCCCTTCATGGATGGCTTCTCTGGGTATAACCAAATCAAGATGGCCCCAGAGGACATGGAGAAGACAACATTCATAACACCGTGGGTAACTTTCTGCTACAAAGTGATGCCATTTGGATTGAAAAATGCAGGGGCAACTTACCAGCGGGCGATGGTGACTCTCTTTCATGATATGATTCATAAAGAGATTGAGGTCTACGTTGATGACATGATTGTGAAGTCACTGACGGAGGAAGAACATTTGGTAAATCTTCAGAAGTTGTTTGAAAGGTTGAGAAAGTTCAGACTGAGGTTGAATCCTAAATAGTGCACCTTTGGGGTGAGATCTGGAAAACTGTTGGGGTTTATTGTTAGTGAAAAAGGTATCGAGGTTGATCCTGCAAACGTAAAAGCTATACGAGAAATGCCTGTGCCGAAAACAGAAAAAGAGGTCTGTGGTTTCTTGGGGAGATTAAACTACATTTCTAGGTTCATCTCGCATCTCACAACCACGTGTGAACCAATCTTCAAGTTGTTAAGAAAAGATCAAGCGGTCAGGTGGAATGAAAATTGTCAAAAGGCGTTTGAAAAGATTAAAGAATACTTGCAGGAACCTCCGGTCCTTATGCCACCAGTTCCAGGAAGGCCTTTGATTATGTATCTCACGGTTCTTGAGAATTCAATGGGTTGTGTGCTCGGTCAACAAGACGAGTCAGGTAGAAAGGAGCACGCCATCTACTACCCGAGTAAAATTTTTACTGATTGCGAGTCAAGGTACTTGATGCTGGAGAAAACATGTTGTGCACTCGCTTGGACCGCTAAGCATTTGAGGCAGTATATGTTAAACCAAACAATCCTCTTGATTTCAAAGATGGATCCGATCAAGTATGTGCTTGAGAAGCAAGCACTTTCTGGTAAAATAGCCTGTTGGCAGATGGTTCTGACAGAATACGATATTCAGTATGTTTCCCAAAAGGCCATTAAGGGAAGTGTTTTGTCAGAATATCTTGCCGAATAGCTAATTGAGGATTATCAACCGATGAAGTTTGAATTTCTGGATGAGTATATCATGTATCTGAAGATGAAGGATTGTGAAGAACCTTTGCCTGATGAAGGACCTGAGATTGGATCTAAGTGGAAGATGGTTTTTGATGGAGCTGTTAATTCATATGGTAACGGAATCGGGGCAATCATTATGACTCTACAGGGTTCTCATATACCCTTCACTTCCCGATTAGCGTTCATATGCACCAACAATGAGGCAGAGTATGAAGCATGCGTCATGGGGTTAGAAGAGGCAATTGATTTGAGAATCAAGAACCTCGATGTTTATGGTGATTATGCGTTGGTGGTTAACCAGATTACAGGTGAATGGGAGACTCGTCAAGCAAATCTTGTTTCGTATAACAACTATGCCAGAAGGTTGTTACCTTTCTTTGACAGAGTGGACTTCCATCACATTCCCCGGATAGAGAATCAAATGGCTGATGCGTTGGAAACGTTGTCATCAATGTATCAGGTGAATCGTTGGAATGAAACTCCTTCAATCAGAATCATGCGCTTGGACAGACCTGCTTTTGTATTTGCCGTTGAAGGGGTATCAGATGGCAAGCCTTGGTATCATGACATCAAAGTCTTTTTGAAGAGTCGGGAATACCCAGCTGGGGCATCTTCCAAGGATAAAAAGACAATGAGGAGGTTATCAGGAAACTTCTTTTTGAATAAGGACGATGTGTTATACAAGAGAAACTTTGACATGGTCTTGCTACGTTGTGTTGATGAACACAAGGCAGTCCTGTTAATGGAAGAGGTTCACGAAGGTTCCTTTGGTACTCATGCCAATGGGCATGCTATGGCAAGAAAATTGTTGAGAGCGGGGTATTATTGGATGACTATGGAGTCTGATTGTTTTAAATACGCCCGGAAATGTCATAAATGCCAGATTTATGCTGGCAAGGTGCACGTACCGCCTACTCCTCTGAATGTTTTGTCGTCACCTTGGCCTTTTGCCATGTAGGGCATTGACATGATTGGGAAGATTGAGCCGACTGCTTCGAATGGACATCATTTTATCCTAATGGTTATTGATTATTTCACGAAGTGGGTCGAAGCAGCATTGTATGCCAACGTCACCAGACAAGTGGTAGCCTGGTTTATTAAGAAGGACATCATTTGCCGGTATGGAATCCCGGAGAGAATCATTACTGATAATGGTTTGAATTTGAACAATAAGATGATGAAGGAGCTATGTCAGAGCTTTAAAATCGAACATCACAATTCTTCTCCCTATCATCCGAAGATGAATGGGGCTGTTGAAGCGGCAAATAAGAACATAAAGAAGATTGTGCAGAAGATGGTAGTGACATACAAAGACTGGCATGAGATGTTGCCTTACGCTTTGCATGGATATCGTACTTCGGTACGCACATCAACTGGGGCAACTCCTTTCTCACTGGTATATGGTATGGAAGCAATCCTGCCATTAGAAGTTGAGATTCCTTCTTTGAGAATTCTGACAGACGTGAAGCTTGATGAAGCTGAGTGGGTGCGTTCCCGACTGAATGAACTGAACCTCATTGAAGAGAAGAGATTGAAAGCCATTGTGCATGGCCGGTTGTATCAGAGCAGGATGAAGAAAGCCTTTGATCAGAAAGTGCGTCCTCGGTGTTTTCAGGCTGGTGAATTGGTCTTGAAAAGGATCCTTCCTCCTCAAACAAATCACAGGGGCAAGTGGACTCCAAACTATGAAGGGCCATATGTAGTAAGACAGGTTTTCTCTAGTGGAGCCTTATTACTCTCAATTATGGATGGCGAAGATTTTACGTCCCCTGTGAACGCGGATGTAGTCAAAAAATACTTTGCGTAAAAGAGACCCGCTGAACATAAAAAGAAGGTTCAGGCAAAAATGGGGCATCCTAGCGAACCATAAAAAGAAAAGGTTCGGGAAAAAATTAGGGATAAAAAGAAAAAGAAATAAACCCGCAAGGTTGAAAACCTGAAAAGGCAACTTTGGCAAAAATGGGTATCCCGGTGGATTGAAAACCCAAAAAGGGCGATCCAGGCAAAAGTTAGGGATTTAAAAGCAAAGACTACGATCCGCGTTCGATCGGTGATCACTGTTCACATTTGGAAAATTCAAAGGAAAGGAATTAGTCCAGTCAGTCATCTTCAAAAGGCCAAAGTATCTGCGGATAAACAAGTCATATGGGTTATAGCTGAGTCGAGTCATGGTGGATGTCTGTTCCCCACATTGCCGACATTTGTATTTTCTTTTGCTTTTTTGCGCAAGTACCTCTTTTCAGGAATTGTTTCTAGATGTAAATGCCTATTTACAGGCTGATCATTCAATAAAGTTTGCATTTCAATCAAAGAGCTTTTGTTTTTGTTTTACCTGTTTTGTTTGTGAAAATGTCCGATATTTTTTATAAACATTACTTACTAAATGTTGAGCTTTGTGAAACAAGTTGGAAAACAGTGGCAATTGCTTAGGCGACAGTCACTATGCTGATAATCAAAGTAATCATTTTTGCACGTAGACCTTTCTGTTGGTTTTGTAGGATGACAGGTGTACCTCCCCAGTAGGGCACTCCCCAACTTTGAAGTCTGATCGTCCTCAGCAGTTTATTACTCTTCCCGATCAGAGTATCGAGGATCATCTTCCCCAACAGAGTATAAAGAGGTAATTCCCCGAGCGGAGTCATTGAGGATCGTCCCCCCAGCAGGAAATAAGAGGTTTCCCCCAGCCAGAATTGTGATTTGGCTCACCTTTCTTCAGCAGGTGGTGTTTCCCCATAGAGTATGGGGCAGTTGTTTTTCCCTCAACTAGTCAGGAAACATGTGTTTATCCCCTAGCAGAGTGGATGTTGACAACTACTATTTTCCAAGCAGATGTGCTGATGATGATTAGTACTCTTCAGCAGGATAAAGATGCTTGTATCCCCAAGCAGAGTCTGGTGGTGATTGGTATCCCCAGCTGGTCTTAAGTCCAATCATTTTTGGCAGGCGTCAAAGCCAAGTTCTGAAGTATTTGGTGATCCCCGGCGGAGGAGTTTCCATCTTCAGTATTCATTTCCCTCCCCAGCTGAGTGGGTATTCTCTCGGAGTTTCGTCCATCTCCAGCAGAATTGCTAATCTTGATATTCCCCAACAGAGTGGGTATTCTATCGGAGTTTCGTCCATCTCCAGGAGAATTGGTGATTGTGATATTCCCTAGCAAGGTGAATTTTTCCTCGGCATTGTTCATTGGTTTGATGACAATGCAGTTTGTCGTCCTCGGTGGAGCTGCTGGTGTTCTCAGTGTTTATTTCGCTGGGACAGTCTTCTTGCATTGCATAAGCATTTGGTTTTACATAGCATCCTCCTAAATGCGTAGCATTTCCACTTCGTGTGGAGCATTACGGCAAAATTCAAACATATGCATCCGAAGCATAAGCCAGGTTTGAGTTTTCCTTCGTCAGGAAAGCCGGATTTCAGGAAGATATCTTCTGACTTTACTCCACAGGTGTTGGGTTTGGTCATTCAAAGCAATATTTGACATTCCCTTGCAGAGTTGTTTGCCAGGATCGTTAATCCATGACCTTTTTTTACCCTTTCGTCCAGGTGGTCTTTTGGTTTATCCCCTCAAGGTTTTTACCATCTGACACCCGTCCGTGTTTCCTTCAGCACCCGTTCATGTTTGTACCTTTTCAATACCCGTCCATATTGACCTTTTGATGACACTCGTCCATGTTGCCTTCCATTCCCCAGCGAGTTTAATCCCCGATAAAAGTTGCTTTACCACCTTTTCGATACCCGTCCGTATTGAAATCTTTTTACACCCGTCCGTGTATCTTTTCGATACCCGTCCGTATTGAATCCTTTTACACCCGTCCATGTATCTTTTCGATACCCATCCATATTGAAATCCTTTTACACCCGTCTGTGTAATCTTTTTGATACCCGCCCGTATTGAAATTCTTTTACACCCGTCCGTGTACCTTTTCAGTACCCGTCCATATTGAATCTTTTACACCCGTCCGTGTACCTTTTCGATACCCGTCTGTATTGAACCCCTTTACACCTGTCCGTGTACCTTTTTGATACCCGTCCATATTGAAAATATTTACACCCGTCTGTGTATCTTTTCGATACCCGTCCGTATTGAAATCCTTTTACACCCGTCCGTGTAATCCTTTCGATACCCGTCCGTATTGAAACTTTTTACATCCGTCCATGTACCTTTTCGATACCCGTCCGTATATGATATCTTTAATTCCTTGACACCCGTCTGTGTTTATCCCCAGCATAGTTAACACTCGTTTGTGTTTATTTCATGACATTTCAATACATTGTTGTATTGGTTTTCAACACTCGTATGTGTTGTGACAGTGCAACATTTATTGCTTGTTCCCCAGTGGAGTCGTCCCTCCTTTGAGGATTACAAATTTTAGGTTTCTTTCGGTATTCAATCTCTGTGAATCCTTTGAACGCATGACAGCCGTTGCTATCATACCTTCAGGACCAAGTTGATTGAATAGGGGCAGTTGTAACACCCCAAAATTTGCCTTCTTGCTTTTAGATAATTGGCATATGTTTCTTTGCATTTTTTGCATTAGCATTTGTGCATAGCATTGGTTCTTAGCATGGGATCAAGGTACTTGGTTGATCTCAAAGGAGTCTCAAGCCTCAAGGTGGTTTGAGGAATTCATCATATCTTCACAAGATCAAGAATGGCAAAGGATTTCAAGTGAATCTTTCCCTCCTAACCAGAGGGACCAAATTAGGGTTTTGGTTCCAAAAGGCTTCTTGATGGGTTTTGCTTGCTCAAATACATTCTCATGAGGTTTTATATGCTTACAAGTACTCATGGAGGAAGACTTGGCGAGTGATTCATTGTGGGAGATGTTTAGTGGATCAGTTACTTGTGAAGTAAGCAAAAGTCAACAGTTCAAAAGGAAAGTCAACCATGGGTTTTCAAGGGTCCAAATCATGTTTCCCAAGTCCATGTACCTTTATTTGGTCAAGGAATAGCATGGATGACATCATTCTTCAAAATCAAGAGTTTGTGCAAAAGTTACTAAATTTGGAAAATGACCTATAATGAGAACTTTCCATTTTTGGCAGTTTTTCCACCACATTCAACTTGACTTTTCATCATCAAGGAAGCTTCAAATGAATTTTCCTCCAACATGAAAGTTGAAGATCTTTCTCTCCCATTTCCAAAAATTACTAGATGGTTTCCATATCATTTGTGAAACTCAAGTTATGGTCAAAACAATGCAAGGTGCTTTTTAAGGTTTTTTACATGTACCACTTTTTCACCTTTTGCATTTTGGTACAAATTGACTTGTAATTGGTTCTATTGCTTCAAGTCACATTCTAATATCCAAGTACACTTCATTTGGCACAAGTTTGGCCCTTGAACAAAGTCATTTCATGCCATGTACCTCACTTTCTTCACATAATACAATTTTGTAAGATGGATTGAATCTCACAAATTAAACCACTACAAAGCCCAAATCTAATTGAGATATGATCAGCAAGGGAAGTGTGAGTGATTCATCATGAAAAGCACGAGCTTGCACGTGTGGATTAGTGGGTTGATCACATTTTGAATTTTTGAAAAACCATTCAAAAGTCATTAACCAAGGGATTAACAAAACTTTAATCATGATCAGAGGTCTAATGAGGTGTATATAAGCTAACCCACACGTCCAAAGCTTGGTCATGCACTCTCATTTGCTCAGATTTTGAAATTTCACTCACACTTCCTCCTCTTCGAATCTCTCTTTCCACAATGGTTTTTGAAGATTTCTTTCCATATTCTTGATCTACACACTCCATAGAACAAGAATCCACCATTGATTGGAGCTGAGAGTGAGTTTTTCATCAGATTCAATTTTGAAGGTTCAAGTTCAAATCTCAAGATCTAGCACGATTCCAAGTTTTAATTGCATTTATTTTGCAATTAGAGGTTCTAAGGAGTAGATCTGCAACTTCCAGAGGGTTTTCTTGGTGTATTTCAAGCTCTGCAACTTTCAGGTTAGCTTACTTTTCACCATCATAGAACTTGATTTTGTTGTGTGCATTATGATCTATGATGTTCACTAATCATTCTGAGGTGATTTGTGTGAGTTTTGGACGTGTATCATGGGAGTATTTAATGATTGAAATTTTTAGATCTAAACTTTTCTTCTTCGATTTACCTTATATGCTGATTGTTTGATGAAATGGTTTGCATATTCTTGATCCTCATGAAAATCTGAGTGGAATAGTGCTCTTGTTTGTGGATTCTGGGAAATTTGAAGTTGCAGGTCACCGAAGAAGGTGACCGGTGCTAGGGCTCTGGCACCTGGTCTTTTTCAGACGGCTGAGGGTTTGTTTGGAGAAGACGTAATCACAGTCGTTGGTTGAGTTGATCTGATGGCTCACGTTGGGACACGTCATTTAAAATCTGTTTCTATTTTATTGCTTGCGTGTTGATGATTCATGTCTGTTATCATGTGCCTTAGATCTTAACCCTTAATCTTGCGTGATTTTGATTTTGTTGACCTGATCTGATACGTTGATGTGATCTAGTGGTTTGGATTTTGCCAGCACATTAAAATTTCCATGTGCTGTTCACGTGTGGTTTTTTTATTTCTGATGATTTGGTGTGCACGCGTATATCATTGCTATCATGTACTTTTAATCCTAGCTTTTGATCATGTATACCTTGGTTTTGATTAACTGAACGTGGAGTGTTGGATTGATCCAATGGCTGGTGTGAGTTGACTGTTTCCATTTTTTTGTTTGGCATGCGCTGACATTTTCTGTTGGACTAGGTTTGATAATTGCACCCCCACTCCTTGAGCCCATTTGATTCTCAACGTGAATTGCTTGCTGAATACACCCCGGGTTCTTTCCTTGCATTTTATTTTATTTAATTGTTTCATTTGCGTTTTAATTTTTTAAAAATAGTTTTATGCATCCAAAAATCACCAAAAAATTTATGAAGCATATTTTTGCATTTAATTAATTTTGGACATTTTTTATTTCTGACTTTGGTCAATTTTCATCATATTTTTGGCATTTCTTTTATTTTCTTTGAAAAATTTTCTTATTTGCACACTTCAACTTTGAGAATTTATTTCTCATAGCACATAAAAAATTTTGAGTCCATTCTTTTTGAATTATTTCATCAACATATTGAAGTGCATAAAAAAAATTTTCTCATATTTATAAACTCTTTTAATATTGCATTTTATCCCCTCTGTTTTGCATATTGTTCCATAATCCTTTGTGATCTTTGTCTAATTATTTGAGGGACCTATCTTGTGAATTTTTGCATGAGTTTTTAATATTATGTTTCCCCCTGGTTGAGGTGTTTTGAGGTTTAATTTGATGATTTTTGAATCATGTTTACTTTTTGTTTGATCATTCATGTTTGAGGTCTTCTTTTGTGAACATCTTTGATCATGTTGAATTACTTGCTTGAGAGGGCACTTGTGCCATTGTATGAGGTTGTTTTCTTTGATTTCTTGAGCCATGTTTAGATCATTATAGGTCTCTTGAATGCAAATTTAAGTCATTGGTGTGAGGTTGTTACTTATTTTGTGTACATGTTCCATGCTTGTTTCACATGCCTCTTTTTGACTTATCTTCTCACTTCTTCTCATCTATGCCTCTTCTTGGTTTGTATTTGATTTTTGTATGCCATGCCATATCTATTATTTGCATCTCATATGATGTATGCTTCTGACTTTAGATCTTTGCATTCATTCCATATGTTATTCATGTTTCATCTTGCATACTTGAACATGTTTCACTTACATACTTCTTTCTTCTTCTTCTAATTACTCTTAATGCTTGGATACTTGTTTGTATGCCTCATGTGACATTTGTACATCATGTTTAGGCACATGTTTAGGTCATCCACATTCTGACTTTGATTTTATTTGAAGCATTGTTGCATGATCACTTTGCATATCCACTCATTATTCTTCTACTCCTTCTTTGATGATCTTCTTGGATGTTTGGCCATTTGTTTGCATTCTCTTTGCTTGAGTTTGTTTGGTAAACATTATGGGTCACCTCTAAGGTGTACATTCTGACTTGGATGAGTTTCATTTGGGTTGTAACCATTTCTCTTTGGGTTGTGACTTGTTTGGGTTTCATTTGTCTTATTGTTGTTTATGTTTGTTTTTGCTAACCATGTAGGGGCTAATGGTAAGTGAATGGGATGTGGATAGTTATCCACATTCTAACTTCTCCTTTCTCTTTTAAGCTTTCATACTTGTGTTTGCTTTAGCATTTAAGATGCTTCTTTCTTCTCTCTCACTCTTTCTCATCCCATGAATCTCAAGACTTGATTAAGTCTTGGATTCTTTTCCCTTAGAGCTACCTAGACCAACTTAATTTTTGATGAAGCTTGAAGTAGGATTAGCATTAGGCTTTAGGTAGTCGTCTCTCCTAAGCCTCACTAACCATAGGTTACCCATGCATGATAACATTAGGACTCTTAGTTTCCCTTTAGAGTTTCCTTTTGGGTCTTCTCTCTTCTCATCTCAAAACTTCTTGAAAACACTTAATAAAATATAACGTATATTGCGCCCGAGCCTTAAGTGTAGGAAATGAAGAACGAGGGGTCTCCCCTCCTCTTCTAGGGTGTTTAGCATACGTCCCATTTGGGGGCGACCATGCGATTCACTCGTTCCCGCATGGTAGACTTTGGTTCAATGTAAGTTACGAACTAACTTAAAACACTTCTGTTTATAAAACACAAAACAAATTCAAATATTTTTATCCTTCGGGATTGTTGGGTTTCAAACTTCTTCTTTTTTTTCAGAAAAAAGCTCGTCGCTCATGTAAAAAACACTTACCCATCCGTGGTCGTACCCACGAACTACATCAGCTCTGATTCCTCTCTTTCGTCCAATTGAGGATATGTAGGCACAAGACTGCGATTGTCTTGGCGAGCAACCTTCCCCACAGTTCCCGTGTGAACTACATTGACTCTGACTCTCCCATTGCACTGAGGGAGTACGTAGGCCTAGGACAACGATAACGTCCTATCGAGTCACTTCTTTTTTCTTTTCTTCTTCGTTTCTCCGTTCTTTCCGTTCTCGTTTCTTCTCCGGTCCAGTAGCAGTGGAGTTCCTGACGACGACACCCTTTGATGCAGATAACAAGCATGGATCCTATCGAGTACGATGGACGTGTCGGGTGTTAACACCTTTCCTTCGCGTAACCGACTCCCGTACCCATTTCTCTTGGTCGTGAGACCATGTTCTTTCCCCTTCTCTTCAGATTTATGCAGTGTTTCCTTTCCCTCTCCCGGGATAAATACACATTTCTGGAGACTCAGTGTTTTCTGCGCCACTTTCGTGTTTGTACCGTTGGATGCGAATCTTTCGGGAGCGATAGCTGGCTAAAGCATTGTCCTAGCAGTTGACTATGATATTTAGCTCCATGTTATGACGACGACCCTCTTCAGGTAATTCCTCATCACTAAATCCCAAGTTATTGCAAGAAGTGATGTTAGAGACAATACTATCGAACTGTCTGATTGTTACATCCTGTTCCACAAAGGCTTGCTCCAAGACTTTCTGTAGAGCCTCCCTGTGCGCTTTTGAACTGAGTAACAGTGATAATACCAAGATCTTTAAAGGAGTCTATAATAGCTGATCAACAATGTTGTATTCACTCCTTTGGATGAGATTCAGTATCTCATCATCATTTTTCGAAAGGTCGGGATTACTGGATTGACCGACTGGTGGATCGAGAGCTTCTGTCTGAAGTTTCTTTTCTTTGTTAGAGTCTCCAACTTCTCTGTTGAAGATTCTACCACTCCGTGTTACACGACTGATGTCTGCAATATTCACGACGGAGGGTAATGGGATTTCCTTTCCATTCTCAATTATCGTTGCACCGTATTTGTAAGGGATAGCCTTAGTTGATTCATACGGTAGTGGTCCTGGAAGATAGATGACTATGGGAGCCTTCTGATTTTTCTGACTATCATAAGTAATTTAGATCCGTTCTTGGTTAGGAACGCTCGATTCGTCAAGTAGAGGGATGATGGCACAAATATCCCTAGTCCTCTGATGATCAGAGATTACGACAACGTCCTTGATTTGATCAGCGAGATAGTTGACTGATCCAGAACTTGACCATGGTTAAATCTCTTTGCGGTCCAACTGACTTTGAAGGGCTGCCCGCACGAGGTAACTTCCTTGATTATTCATTGAACAAACTCCACACTGCTCATAGTTGTGTAGTGGCATCTGGCCGCGTCTGCTCTGAATATAGTGTAGCCTTACTAGGTCAGTTTCCACCGACTGGACATCCTGACTTTGATATCTAGTAGGATTCCCGTTAGTGATACTAATTTGCTGGGTGTCGTCATCCATATATATTGGAAGCCACCAGTGGTTCAACAAGTGCTGAAGTGTTTTGTGAACAAGGGCACAACCTTGATCATTTTCGCAACCCGCTTTACAACTCTGATAATCATGTGATACCAGGAATCCGAGACGGACCTGTTATGCGTGTAACTCCACCAGGATGGTATTCATCAAGCGAATATCAAAGATGTTGATCTGATAGGGATTCCCATCATGGTAGTCCTGGATCCATCCAAGATCCATCTGACGCTGGAGGGCCTCTTGTACAAAAGAGCATCCTTGTTTGTTTATCGATCAAGTCAGACAAGAACTGTAATCGTGCCGCGACAGATTATGATACTGGCTTTGCCTGGAGTGCATCGCCACCAAGTTGATATTCATTGCACGGACGTCGTGGTTCTGAATGATGTTAGAATTCGTGTAAACCATGTTAACTCCACGAACTCGGTGCTCTTGGATCCATCCGAGATCCATCTGTTCCTGTAGAGCTGATTGCACCACAGAACATCCTCGATTGCTTTTAGAGCAGATATCACACTGGTGATAGTTATGAGGTGGCACATGGCCATATCCACTCTGTCTGCAATGCATCTTGACCAGATTGGTCCTTAACAAGAGTACATCATGAATTTGATAGATGTTGCAGGGTCCTTTCCAAATAAATCCTGACTGCGGATGGCTTGCAGTTCCTTCTACATTTCCAGGAACTGTTCCTGGAATTCATCCATTATATCGAACATAGTTTCCTTCTTACCAGAAGGTATCGGTGAAATCTGTCCTTCTGGGACAGTGTGCACCACAGGGGGTGGCACCGTGACTACGGCAATGAATCTTGGCGTTTCCCGAAGTTTGTAACCTTCAGGAATCTTCAGTATGCCCCTGGCATCTTCGCTTTCCCAAAGTTTGTAACCTTTAGGCCCAGCGATTTCTGTTATGATTCCCTGATCTTCAGTGATCGGCGGAACATATCCTTTCGGGATATAGTTAACAGGCATGCCTCAAGGACGATCTTTCGGCATTTGATACCTAGGATCATACTTCTCCACTATGGGTATTGAGGTGATCTGTGAGATCACAGTCCTTTGTAGCTGATCTTCTGCCATGGCTTGCATGTTGTTACGAAGCTTTCTCATATCCTCTCTCAGAGCGTCGATCTCTTCTTTCAACTCTCTGTTCTCTTCCTCGAGATCATCCATCTTTTTCTGACGATTGGCCCGAGTATTGTACGAATGAGACAGTTTGACTCTAGAACCGAGACACAAATGTGAGATTCGTAGGTAAGCAGAATACGCGATGTGAGAATGAGGAATGCAATGATTATATTAATTGTTTTTTGGTTTAATCAAAATAAACTTCGATAATTAGATTGCAAATATCAAACAGGGGGGAAACCCCTTTTTATTAAATTCAAAGGATTACAGAAATGGAAATACAGTAGATTACAAGGTGCAGAAACAGAAACCTAAGCTAGTGGGTCCCGAGTCCTCTCTGAAGAGAAATCGGGTGTTGACTCTGGTACTTTCCTTTTCTTTGACCGGGGCTCTTGGGCCATTGTCGGGTTGTCATTCCTTTGCCAGGTGAAAGGAGTGAGCAAATTCCTTTGGTCATCTTGATTCTCTACAACATGTTGCTCCAAAATTTCAATCAGAGCATCTTTCTCTCTCAGTAATTGTTGTATTTTGATGCACTCCACGTTGAGGGTGCGGTACTTGTTCTTCCAAGACCTCCTCTCCCGTTGAACTTTGTTGAGAGTAACCTGAAGCTTTTTAGTCTCACTCATGAAGTACATGACAGACTCCCTCGGTGGAAGAACTCCATGACGAGGATAAGGCATCTTTAGCTTGAAAGCTCTAGTTTGCACCCAGTGAAGATAAGGCTCCACCTAGACACAATCGGGTTTTCCTAGAGACTCCCATCCTTTCTTATGAACATGTTTCCAAGCGTGCACTATTTCCGTCTTTAGTGCTCTGTCACTTTCTCCTTCCTTGAAGAAAAGACCTTCCAGATGAACACTCCGTGGGACATGCCTTATCGGGTATCCAAATTGACGACGAACAAGAACTGGATGGTAATTGATTCCTCCCTTAGTTCCTATAAGGGGTACATTGGGGAAATTTCCACAACGGTCAATGATCCTGATTCCGTCATAAATCCTATTACACCAATCTATGTCAGAGTTGGTGAGGGACATGATTTTCTGCGACCAATGTAAGGCACTCTTATGATCCCAAAAAGCAGCAGACTTTGGCAAATGGGAGATAAACCATTTATAAAGCAGAGGTACACAGCATGTGATCTCCCCTCTGCTGTACAAATTTCCCAAGTGTACAGAATGATACGCATCTGCGAGCAAAGTCGGCACAGGGTTTCCAATGAGAAAACCTTAATGGAGTTGATATCGATGAAGTTATTAATGTTGGGCAACAGAAATAACCCGTAGGTGAGTAAAACAAAGATGATTTCAAAAGCAGTCACGTTCCCGATACTGGTGAAGTACATGGCATTCTTTGTCAAGAACTGGGCTGGCAAACCTTGTATGCCACCCTTAGTGGTCATGTGAGTCCTGACCTCAGACTCGTCCAAATGAATTGCTCTTGCAATGGTCTGATTCTTTGGAATTTCTTCTAGTCCAGAAAATGGAGCTTGATCTGTAATGTGTAGATCAATCATATGAGAATATTCCTCCAGCATTGGTGCTAGCTGGTAATCCGGGAATGTGAAACAATGATAGACCAGATCGTAGAACTGAATGAGCGCATCCATGATTCCCTCAATCACATGGACTCTTAGCAGAGATAGCAAACCTCCGTACTTGGCTCTGAAAGCCTCTTGGTTTGTGACCATCCTCGCCAAACCTCTTAAATCCTCTAGTTTTGGAATCCTGAAGGTGTACTTATGAGTTCTCCTTCTACCAAAATCCATTAGCGTAATCCTTTTCTCTGATATTTGTAATCACAGCCTTAGTTTATTTTGAAAAAAATAGAGAGACTAGAAGAGAAATTTTTTGAATGTTTTAATGTTTTTTTAAATGAATGCATGAATGCAGCACACAAAAACATAGAAAAAACATGGGGTCAAAGGGTCGTTGTCATGGAGTCAAGGCTCTACCCATCCCTAAAGGTTTATACTAGGGTGATTTTTGTACCTGTACTCAAAATCATCAGCTCCTCCCAGGATAACAAACAGCAAGCGGATCACCAGCGAGCTGTATGAAATCTTAGAGTAAATGCTATTCACTGAGAATAGATCATCAGCCTCAAATGAGGGTAGTATCGCGTGACAACTATTTCTGATAGTTTCCGCACTACAAAAGGGTTGGCTCCTCAGCTTCTCAAACGTCACAATCGGCCCATTGCCTATGAGAGGGAATGGGTTGCATTGGGTAGCCTCCACTGAGGTTGATGGTCGACCTCGTTGCCATCACTTATCTTAAGTGTATACTCAATCTTTCCACATGCGACATCACACGCATTCCCATTAGCAGAAAAATAAACACAGATATCAATTAAGAAAAGCAGTATATATATTTGTCCTAATGTCCTAGACTTTTTAAAAGCTATGAATCTTATGTTCCTGACAGAAAATGGCTCCCCGGCGGAGACGTCATTCTGTGGTTCCTTCCCCATTTAAAGGGTTTTTTGACCTAAGATCCTAGTGAAGTCAACAAAGAGTCCTATCCCAGAAAGAAAGAAAGACCGGCCTCACGGTGGGTGCCACTTTTTTATTAAGGTTTCCACCTAATAGATGGGAAGAGAACAAGATATCGTCGTCCCCAGCGAAGTCGGCATTCTTTCTGTAGCGGGCGATTTTGGATGTGGTTGCGAAGCACTACCGCTCTTTGGTATCTACAGCTCGATTCATTTTTTATCCTATTAAAGCTGATGAAGGAAGGGAAATAGATGTCTCCAATTAACCCTGCTTGCAAATTGAGTTTGAACAGATGACTATTGGTTTACAGATGCTACAAAGATTGTGGGTCTCTTTTAGGTTTATTTTGTTAAAAATAGTGTCCGGTCGATTGGTGGGAGGTTAAGACTGATGCTTTTCGATTGATATGTGGAGGTATGGGATTTTGGGTTTTGGATTAGTGTGCTCGCTAAGATTTTTCTTTAAATCTTATGCCTACGTATTCCCGTTTTTTCCGAAACAGGGAAATCAGAGCGATCGTAGTTCCTCCTATTCTACTGGAGGAAACAGTGTTTTGGTGTCTTGTTCAAAGCCCAAGACGTGAAGCTTAAAGGTGATCTATATCTTGTTCAAAGCCCAAGATGTGAAGCTAAATGGGTTTGACTTTAGAGAGAATTTGTCATCTCTAAAGAGGGGTCTGTCTGTCACAACTGTTTATAAAGGAGAATTAGTTTAACCGGGATTTGTGAATCCGGCAATGCCATAATTTCCTTTATAGGGGATTTCCAACCTGAAGGAGAAGACTTTAACTCAGTGTAGAGCAATGCTATCTTTCCTTAGGAATTTCTCATGCTAAAAGAGGGACAGTGGCATAGATGTAGATGATCCAGAGGCTTGCCGCTTACAGCGATTAGATGAAAGGGAAGGAGTTGTTGATGTTTGTGTACTGTGAACGAGGCACAGCTTTGATGCTAAAAGGTTGATTGGATCAACCAGTGGTTTTCTTATACAAAGCCTAAGCGGAGGCTAATGGTTTTCTTATACAAAGCCTAAGAGGAGGCTAGTGGCCCAACAAAAGGGTGTTTTTGATCTGTCTCGTACAAAGCCCGAGATAGAGGCTAAAAAGGAAGTGACTCGACAAGAGAGTCCTATATGATATCTCGTACGAAGCCCGAGATGGAGGCCAAGGGTTTTATACTCAACAAGAGAGTGATTTATGTCTTGTACAAAGCCCAAGATGGAGGCTAAAAGGTGTTTGACTCCGCTGGGGAGAATCATTGTATAAAGCCCAAGAGAGAGGCTATGGTGCTGTTTCAGTTGAGTGACAGGTCCAGTATATTGGTTCAAAGAGAAAATCAATTGTTATATGAGTAATGTTTGCACTCAGGAATTTTGATTCGAGGATCAGAGATATTTCCTTTTCTTTGAGGAAATGGGAAATCCAAAGGGTATTGAGACTATCCGAGTCTACGGGGTTCCTTCCTATTCTTGAAGGGTGCTTGAGAATGTCTTTGAGACTCAAGGAAATTAGACTGTCCAAGTCTAGAGTTTCATCTTTTGTACTATGCTTTGAGAAACAGTAGTAGACTCTTGGAAAGATTGTTCTATTAAGATGACTGATTTCTGTTCCTATACCTTTAGGAGGTCGTCGGGACAATTTGTACGAAGCCCAAGAGTAGGCTGGAAACTTTTAAGAAGCCGAGGGACAAATCATTCCCGGAGGAAGAAATCATTTATACGAAGCCTAAAAGGAGGCTATGAATACTTCTAAGAAGCCGATGGGTCCTTGTACAACGCCCAAGAGGAGGCGGGGATGCTTTTAGAAAGCCTGTGGGTCCCCAAACCCCGAGAAGTTCAAGACAGGCTATTCACAAAGAATAGATCAAGCTAGGAAAGTTCGAGAATTTGGAAGAAACTCAAGAGATGCAATTCACGGAGAAGAGATCATCTCTGGGGAATAGAGTTTCTTAACAATTCCTAAGGGTGCTTTTAAGAAGCCTGTGGGTCCCCAAACCCCGAAAAGTTCAAGACAGGCTATTCACAAAGAATAGATCAAGCCAGGAAATTTCGAGAATTTGGAAGAAACTCAAGAGATGCAATTCACGGAGAAGAGATCATCTCTGGGGAAATTTTCCTCTGGGCATGAGGCAATGCTTCAAAGCATATCCTAATATACTCCATGGAACCTCATGAACCCAATTATCAAGTCAATTTGACCTCAGGGGATGCATTCATCAAAAATCAGGAATTAGGGTTTCTTCACCTAATTCACCCCTAAGTTGAGTTTTGGGACCAATTATGAACCAAGACCTCAAGAGAGGATTTGAGAATCTCCAATATGCCATATTGATCCATTTGGAACAATGGATTGATCCAAGAAGCTTGAGCAACAAGTTTCAATTTCATCTGAACCACAGTTAGGGTTTCGCGGGAAAAGTCAACTGTAACTTTGACTTTTGACCAGGACATGCTCCCAAACCCTAAGACATGATTCAATATACCCTATACCACCCATGGAACATGTCCATCAAGTTTGATTTAGGTCAAGGACATGATTTCCTGAAGAATTGCACAGTTTGGAATTCATCGGATAAAAAGTCAATTGTCCACAAAAGTCAACTTTGACTTTTTGAGATTTTTCACTAAAATGGATTTTTAACCCTAAAATGATGTTTATGTATGATTTGAATCATCATTCATCAAGAAAAATCAAAGAAAATGGGATAACTTGTAAAAGGGGTAACCATAAAAACTTAGAAAAATTGTCTAAGTTATGAAAAAAAGTGACAAAGGTACCAACTTTGGAGGATCATAACTCCTAAACCACAAAGCCATTTTTCCCTATCCAAAGCTTGATTTGTAGATCTCATTACCCTCTACAAAAGCTTTATACTGACCTATGTCCAAATTCCTCATGGATTTTGAGTTATGGAGTGATCAAAATCAAGAAAAGTCACTTTGTTTCAACACTTAGTGAAAATTTCACTAAGTCAGATTTTGCCTTACTTTTTTCCAAATGTAGGGACATTTTTCACTTGGATCCAAAAAGTATAAAAACCAAATATGATCAAACAGTTGTTGTATCATATAAGA
Organism: Lathyrus tuberosus; assembly: GCA_022829125.1. NCBI lineage: Eukaryota > Viridiplantae > Streptophyta > Magnoliopsida > Fabales > Fabaceae > Lathyrus > Lathyrus tuberosus. Next base: position 4,804,338 of record JALAZF010000142.1, on the reverse strand, counting down.
GCTTTCCAAAATGGCCAAGAACATCACCAAATTCAACTTGAGCCATGAGATATGACATTGGCAAGTTGCCTTGCTGAAATCTGCCAATTCCAAGCCTTGTCATCACTTTGGACACATCTGAGGATTGAATCTAAAGGGGACAATCAATGAGCCAAGCCTCCAAAGTCCTTGGAACAAGAAATAGCATGCTAAACCTAGAATTGCTCAAAATAGGGACAAGACTCCAATTTTGGATTGGAGCATTCAATGGAAGCACCAAGGTGGCATGGACTGAGCCATTAGCAACTGAATTCAGTCAAGACTTATCCAAGACCATGGGGACCAGCAGCCTGTGCCCTAACCTCTAGTCAATGGCTAGAGGAGACTTGGATTTTCATTTGCCAACATTGGCCAACCCTACTCAGCAGTTGCCATTCACTATTCCTTGCAACTTGCTCTACTATAAATAGAGCTCAATTGTGATCAGTTTAAGTACACCAAAGGCCTACAACACTTGCTTTTCGAAAAATCCACTTCTCACTCTCAAAAATGCCTTTCTTAGCAAGTCACTATCGGGTTTTTCATTAGAGAGAAATTCCACTCAAACCAATCACACACACACCTCATATACATCATATGTGAGCTGATCAAACACTTAAACAACATCTGGAACACTGATTTCTCAGAATCACCAGTCAATTGCTCAAGGTTTTAACCAAGTTACAGTTGAGATGCCATGAAGTGATCCAGCCAATTTCCATCGAGTCCAAGCATTCAAACACACTCCATAGGGTGTAGGGAAGCTGTTCAGATCATCACAATTCATCTGTAACACCTCCAACTCAGAAATCAATTTACTCTTACTGTCACAGCCTAGAGGTAAGCCTAAACTTGTTCATCTCTCAATCTATGCATATTTCCTCGCACAATACTTTTGCCAAATGTTCATAATCATGAATGGAATGTTTCCCCTCAAGTAATTGCTTTGTTTGAATCGTGTATCAAAAATCCCAGCCTTCATGCAAAATTTAGGGTTCTTGAGGATTTATCGTGATTTCTTGTTTTATGCTTAATTTAAATGAAATTAATTGTCATAAACATGATCGTGAGGTGAAAACGAGCAGATTGATATGTTGATTGCATGATATAATCAAGTATTCAGTGAGATTGGATAGAAAATGCAAATCTGGGCAAAGCTGAAAAACGCGCGTGTTCTTCAGCTGTTCTTGGCGCCATTTCTCTCAAATTCAAATATTTGAATTTTGTGATTTTATTTAATTGATTCAAAAATTAATTTCTCTCTGAGTTTTAATGATTTTGAGTTGATTCTTTTTTTAATAATTTACAAAAATGTTAAAATATTTTATTTTATGAAAAAAATCCCAAAAATATTATTTATTTCATATAATTGATATTTTTGCAAAGAATTAATGTTTTAATTGTTTTTGACATTTAAAATATTTTTTCCTTCTTGATTTTTCAGATTTTATTGACTTATAATCATTTTGTAGGGCAAAACTTGATTTATGAAGCATTAATCCAAGATCACAATTTGTTTTCAACATGTTAAATAATTTTGATCATTTTAATTGAATATTTTATTCAATTAAAACACATTTTGAAAATAAATTAGGATTTTTGATTAATTTAACCCTCTTAAATCATTTTCAAAACACTTTTGGGCCTCTAATAGAGTGTAAGACCCAACCCTTTGTAAATACAACCTATTTTGGGCCCCACTTATGGTATAAGTCCCGTTGTATTTCAAAAAGTTCGACGCGATCATCATCCGTTGAAAAACAAATCTTGGGCCTACCCTCGAGTAGTAAGACCCATTTCTTTTCTTTAAAACTCTTTGGGCCTCTTAATAGAGTGTAAGACCCAAAACCCCTTGTACAAACCATTTTGGGCCTCACCTATTGTATAAGTCCCTCTGTACAAGTGAACGGCGCGATCGTCGCCTTTTAAAAACAAATCTTGGGCCTCTGCTCGAGCTATAAGACCCATTCAAAACATTTGGGCCTCTAATAGAGTGTAAGACCCAATCCCCTTTTAACCAAAACAACTTTGGGCCTCAGATATTGTATAAGCCCCTTCGCGTTAAAAGAAAATCTCGGCGCGATCGCCATTTTAAACAAAAAATCATTTGGGCCTACCCTCGTGTTATAAGCCCCACTCTTTTTCTTTTGGGCCTCTTGAGAGAGTGTAAGACCCATCCCTTTGTACAACAAACAATTTTTGGGCCTCAGTCACTCGTATAAGTCCCTCTGTACAAATTCGACAGTGCGATCTGTACAAATTCGACAGTGCGATCACTGATAAAACCCTGGGCCTCTCCTTGAGCTGTAAGCCCCAAATCTTTCTTTTTCAAAGCACTTTCTCCTTTGATTTTGAATTATACTGTTGTTTTCAATCTTTCTTTGTTAAACAACTAACCAAACAGCATGGAAGCTCTACAACCGAGTAAGTGTTTATATGCTTTCATTTACCGCTTTCATATACATATAACTGTATTGTGGGGCTGTTTCACTGTAAGTCTTCTTTCATAAACTCATATCAACTGTGTAATAATAATATAGATATTTAGAGTTTCCCCAGCAACTACGTCTAGCATTAAGCCTGTTGATCACTCTTAAATAGTCAAAACTAGATCCCCATAGGATTACCAGACACAGTCTTCCCTCCTCTTGGGGTTAAACAATATGGAGACATGAAAGGCAGCATTCTCGGTGAACCCTTTCATAGACTGTCACTCGTAGAAGTTGTCAAAGAAACTCTATTCCCCAGAGATGATCTTTTCTCCGTGAATGGCATCTCTTGAGTTTCTTCCAAATTCTCGAACTTTCTTGGCTTGATCTATTCTTTGTGAATAGCCTGTCTTGAACTTCTCAGGGCTTTGGGGACCCACAGGCTTCTTAAAAGCACTTGTCAAGAAACTCTACTCCCCAGAGATGATCTTTTCTCCGTGAATGGCATCTCTTGAGTTTCTTCCAAATTCTCGAACTTTCCTGGCTTGATCTATTCTTTGTGAATAACATGTCTTGAACTTCTCGGGGTTTTAGGGACCCACAGGCTTCCTAAAAGCATCCCCGCCTCCTCTTGGGCGTTGTACAAGGACCCGTCGGCTTCTTAGAAGTATTCACAGCCTCCTCTTAGGCTTCGTATAAATGATTTCTTCCTCTGGGAATGATAGCCTTCTCTTGTGCTTCGCTTCTTAAAAGTTTCCAACCTCCTCTTGGGCTTCGTAAAAATTGTCCCGACGACCTCCTAAAGGTATAGGAACAGAAATCAGTCATCTTAAATAGAACAGTCTTTCCAAGAGTCTACTACTGTTTCTCAAAGCATAGTACGAAAGATGAAACTCTAGACTTGGACAGTCTAATTTCCTTGAGTCTCCAAGACATTCTCAAGCACCCTTCAAGAATAGGAAGGAACCCCGTGGACTCGGACAGTCTCAATACCCATTGGATTTCCCATTTCCTTAAAGAAACAGGAAATAACCCCGATCCTTGAAACAAATCTATGAGTACATTACTCATATAAGAACTGATTTTCTCTTTGAACCAACATACTGGACCTGTCACTCAACTGAAACAGCACCATAGCCTCTCTCTTGGGCTTTAAACAATGATTCTCCCCAGCGGAGTCAAACACCCTTTAGCCTCCATCTCGGGCTTCGTACGAGATACAAAAGCACTCTCTTGTTGAGTATAAAACACTCTCTTGTTGAGTCAAACCTTTTAGCCTCCGTCTTGGGCTTTGTACAAGACACAAATCACTCTCTTGTTAAGTATAAAACCCTTGGCCTCCATCTCGGGCTTCGTACGAGATATCATAAAGGACTCTCTTGTCGAGTCACTTCCCTTTTAGCCTCTATCTCGGGCTTTGTACGAGACAGATCAAAAATACCCTCTTGTTGGGCCATTAGCCTCCTCTTAGGCTTTGTATAAGGAAAATGCATTAGCCTCCTCTTAGGCTTTGTATAAGGAAAACCTTTTAGCCTCCTCTTAGGCTTTGTATAAGAAAACCACTAGTTGATCCAATCAACCTTTTAGCATCAAAGTTGTGCCTCGTTCACAGTACACAAACATCAACAACTCTTTTCCCTTCATCTAATCGCTGTAAGCGGCAAGCCTCTGGATCATCTACATCCATGCCACTGTCCCTCTTTTAGCATGATAAATTCCTAAGGAAAGTTGGCATTGCTCCACACTGAGTTAAAGTCTTCTCCTTCAGGTCAAAAACCCCTATAAAGGAAATTATGGCATTGCCGGATTCACACATCCCGGTTAAAGTAATTCTCCTTTATAAACAGTTATGACAGACAAACCCCCCTTTAGAGATGACAAATTCTCTCTAAAGATAACACCTTTAAGCTTCATATCTTGGGCTTCGAACAAGATACAAAGTCAAACCCTTCAACTTCACATCTTGGACTTTAAACAAGATACAAACCACCTTGTAAGTTCTTGTATTGGCTGAAATTTTGTTAAAACAATACTGATGTCATGGTTGATGTTGCAACATGAGCTTCTAACATTATTGATATGTTTAGGTAACATTCAGGTTTGTTAAAGATGTAAGGGTTGCAGCTGTGTGCTGATGTTACACCCGATGTCGTGACATCAGTAGTGAACATCATGTCTGAGATGTTTAAGGTTGCACATGGTTTTGGTTTAATGAGATATTCTGCTAAAGAAAATCAGAGATTACAGGCGAATATCAATGGAGATATATTATGTTGCAATCATGTGTGAAGAAGATTAGTTTGTTGCGAATTTAATGCATAAAGATATGGAGAATATTTAGAGTTAATTATTGAAGATTTAATTGAAGAGCTGATTGAAGATCTATTTAGGAGAAGAATCTTTTGCAGATTTGGTACAGAAGAATTGATATGATTTGAAGGCCCAAATCCAGTTGGGAAAAAGCTATAAATAGAATGCTTGTATATTAGAATAGGTACGGGTCCAAGATGTAGATCATTAGGGCTTTGTCTAAGTGAACCACTCGGGTTGTGAGATGGTCACTGAGGTATTACTCAGAAACCTGTAGGTAATGAGTATTGTATTGTTCTTGGAGGAAGCTTGGAAGCAACTCCAAGGTGTGTCATGGAAGTGTGACTTCTAGTTTTCCATGTTTGTTAAGTTGTTGGTAATCAAGCTGTTGATGCAGTGGCAGTGACGTTGACTGCTAGACATCACTGCGATGATTGGAAGTGAGATGGAGTCTCTTATCTAGGGAGGACTTAGATAGAAGGGTCATTGGGTAGTGATTAAATTAGGTAGATGTCAACTGGTCTGTTGAGTCTGTAATTTGATACTGCTAATAGTGGACTTCCTTCCTGGCTTGGTATGCCCCCAGATGTAGGTTGCTGAACCGAATTGGGTGAACAATCCTTGTGTGTGGTTTATGCATTACTGTTACTATTATTGCCTTGTTCATACAGCAGATTACGATGTTGTGACATTGCACAAGACATCACACATCTGTACCATAATTTTAATTGGTATCAAAGAAGGCATCCTGTCTGTTTCTGGATGAGATCTGGGGAAGATACTTTCTGGTTCATGAGCAAGGAAGATAGTGAAGGATGGACTATTCATGATAGAGTATCATTATCAGGAGAACGGTTGTTGGTACGTGGGTTATGATGATGATGTGCAAGGATTATTGAGTAGTGCCTAAAGGTTGTTGAGGAGTGGTTATGTGTTCCGCTGCATGATATCTGATGTAACCCTGATGGGTCCCTGTATCTCTGGTGGTGAGATTCTAGGAAGGTATTCTCTTGGAAAGACATTAGGGTTTGGTCTCCTCAGTAGGATATTCTATGATGTTGTAGTTTATGCAAGACAACTTCAACCATTTGGTTAGAGATACCAAAGATACTTGAGGATTATCTCATGTCCATGTTTTGGAAAAGAAGTGATCATAAGGTGAATGGATCTTATTGAAGATTGTATGACACGGAAGTTTCAGTTTTGTTTGGAGAAGAATATATTTCAAATCAGGCATTAAAGACCAATCTGTCCAGAACATTGATTCCTTCTTTATCAAGTTTCTTGATGGGGAAAGAAGAGGGTGGAGCCAAAGCAAAAGAGTATCACTGTTAAATCTTTCATGCGGGAGTGAAGATCTTGATAAGTTATCTCTTAAGCTTGTTATGGTGACCTAATTAGGAGGATCTTCCTGGTTATGATAAGATACATGTTTCTGGAGGAAGTTTCATCAAGAAAGAAGCTGAGCTTAATATGTCTCGACATCGCGCTACACATCAGCAGTTTATGGTCAATGCTGAGTCAAAGACCTATCAGGTTGTAGCTGTTTTGAAGGATCTCTGAAGCTGTGAAGTTGAACAATATTTGAGATGCTACTGACGGTTGTATTTGTGTAAAGCATCATTCATAATGTCATAGCTTTTTGGCTGGAGCTGGTTGAAGAAAAGGCAGTAATCTTGAAAGCAGAAGAGAAGGAGATGATCCATGTTTGAGTTAAAATGTCTGAGAAAATGCATCCAAGAGTTTGTTGGCAGTAGCAGTGTAAATCAGCCAGTGGTTATTTAGTGTCTGCATTCGTTGTTTGGAATGTCATCCAAACTGATAAAGATGTGCTCTTCCAGTTTTGTGGCTTGAAGGATTGGAAGTAGCAGATTGTTTATGGTATGTTGATACCCTGGTTGTTGTAATGTGCTTCAGATACGTGTTAGAGGGAATCTCTTCCTTAGATGCAGAAGAATGGCAGTTATCACTCTTAAGTTAGACAAGAGGTCTGAACCTGGTTCTTAGAAGAAGAAGCGTCTAGAAGAGTGTGCTATGCAAGTTGCTGCAGTATTGTTGATCTGATCTCAAGAGTGGATGTTGGTCTTATAGCCATAGTATATGTGATGTCAGAACTGATGTTGAAACATCAATTCAGTTCTTTGTTGTTGAAGATGAAGATGGAAGACTATAAAGACATCATAATCTTGATGGTTACAGCTTGGATCAGTTTGGTTTGGAGTATGGTGTTTGCTCTAGTTGTGAAAGTCGAGGATAAGTGGCAGCTATCTCTGGCTTTCTACTGACGGCTCTACTAAGGGAAGTGACTTTCTTTAGTATTGCTATTGGGGTAGTCTTGGACTACTTATTTTCTGAAGATTCAGATGTGGTAGGTTTGAAGTCTTTGGAGTTTCTAAGCAGGATGGAGGTTGTCTACTCAAACTTGAATCAAGTTTATGAGAACATGGAAATCCGGTTCTGCAAAGGGGGAGTTGATATTTTGTTGAAGAAGTTGTTTTTCTCTGCTGTTCTGGAGGAATCTAGAAGGGATGGTGAGTTGTGCTGATCATTGAAAGTTGTGCATGTCTGCATAATATTCTGAGGAGTCTTGGGTTGTTAATTTTGTGAGCCAGCAGACAATGTCTGATACGATGTCAGAACATGGTATAGGATATGTTTTTCTAGAGCCAAACAAGGAAGCATTTTGGACGGTGGTGTAAGGATAAGGTGGAACACGTGGTTTAGACTGTGCATGGAACTGTTTTGGCACAATTTATGGTAAAAATCAGTTAGGAAACAATAAAAGTGGTCAAGACTATTTTGGATGATAGACATTGAATTTGGATGGAGTTTTTAATTCCTAAAATAGCGTTTCTATGACCAAGAACCTTGACTATTCAAAGCTCGTTAATTCCAAAGTATCTGATCAGCTATTTATAGGGGTTATTCTGTTCTCCTTCAGCCAGTGAGTGTGCTTGTCTCATAAGTCTTATGGCGTTTATTCATTTTTGGGTGAGCACTACTTGGGTCTGGTTCTGTGAGGGCTTCCTTTGCTAATTTGTGGCTAAAAAGGGGGAGAAAGGAAAGGGTTTGGCTAATTGGTTTGCGCAGATGTTATGCCTGGAGTCTGCAGTTCCTGATGTTTTAGAGGATGCTCTATCCTTAAGTTGGTGTTGAGGCTTTGTGACTTGTGTCCTGAGTTATGAACACAGTTGTGACTTGTGTTCCGAGTTACCTGGGTTGGAAGATTGGCACTTCTTAAGTGTCATCTTATGCCACAGGTCGACTGGGGGCGTCTGATCAAATAAGGTGTGCAGAATTCTCTTATGCCACCATTGGTCTTTGATGTCTAGACAGACATTTCTTTTCTGGAGGAGTCTTCTATAATTGTTCTAGGTCTGACCTGGAAGGAAAAAGAAATGTACTGGTATTGAGGGGGAGTGTCAGATATCTTCTTCCTCATGTGCACCAAATAACTTCAGGACTTTCCACTTCTTAGGTCCTAATGTGCTGCCTGAAGTTATTGTGCTGAAAAGAGTTGTTAACCATGGTTGTTGTACACAGTAGGTTACTGTTAGAATTGAAGTTGCTGATGACTACTGACAGTAGTATAGGGGTGTTATTGCTACTGCAGTAATCTGAGTTGTAATGTTTATATATTTGTTTTAGCCAAAATTACCCAAAGGGGGAGATTGTAAGTTCCTGTATTGGCTGGAATTTTGTTAAAACAATGCTGATGTCATGGTTGATGTTGCAACATGAGCTTCTAACATTATTGATATGTTTAGGTAGCATTCAGGTTTGTTAAAGATGTAAGGGTTGCAGCTGTGTGCTGATGTTACACCCGATGTCATGACATCAGTAGTGAACATCAGGTCTGAGATGTTTAGGGTTGCATATGGTTTTGGTTTAATGAGATATTCTGCTGAAGAAAATCAGAGATTACAGGCGATTATAATGGGAGATATATTCTGTTGCAATCATGTGTGAAGAAGATTAGTTTCTTGCGAATTTAATGCATAAAGATATGGAGAATATTTAGAGTTAACTATTGAAGATTTAATTGAAGAGCTGATTGAAGATCTATTTAGGAGCAGAATCTTTTGCAGATTTGGTACAGAAGAATTGATATGATTTGAAGGCCCAAATCCAGTTGGGAAAAAACTATAAATAGAATGCTTGTATACTAGAATAGGTACGGGTCCAAGATGTAGATCATTAGGGCTTTGTCTAAGTGAACCACTCGGGTTGTGAGATGGTCACTGAGGTATTACTCAGAAACCTGTAGGTAATGAGTATTGTATTGTTCTTGGAGGAAGCTTGGAAGCAACTCCAAGGTGTGTCATGGGAGTGTGACTTCTAGTTTTCCATGTTTGTTAAGTTGTTGGTAATCAAGTTGTTGATGCAGTGGCAGTGAAGTTGACTGCTAGACATCATTGTGATGATTGGAAGTGAGATGGAGTCTCTTATCTAGGGAGGACTTAGATAGAAGGGTCATTGGGTAGTGATTAAATTAGGTAGATGTCAACTGGTCTGTTGAGTCTGTAATTTGATACTGCTAATAGTGGACTTCCTTCCTGGCTTGGTATGCCCCCAGATGTAGGTTGTTGAACCGAACTGGGTGAACAATCCTTGTGTGTCGTTTATGCATTACTGTTACTATTATTGCCATGTTCATACAGCAGATTGTGATGTTGTGACATTGCACAAGACATCACACATCTGTACCATAATTTCACACCTTTAGCTTCACGTCTTGGGCTTTGAACAAGACACCAAAACACTATTTCCTCCCATAGAATAGGAGGAACTACGGCCGCTCTGATTTCCCTGTTTTGGAAAAACGGGAATACGTAGGCATAAGATTGAAAGAAAAATATTAGCGAGCACACTAAACAAAAACCTAAAATCCCATACTTTCATACATCCATCCTAACATCTTAACCTCCCACCAATCGACCGAACACTATTTTTAACAAAATAAACCTAAAAGAGACCCCGAATCTTTGTAGCATCTGTAAACCAACAGTTTTGACTGTTCAACCTCAGTTTGCAAGCAGGGTTAATTTGAGACATCTATTTCCCTTCCTTCATCAGCTTCAATAGGATAAAAAATGAATCGAGCTGTAGATACCAAAGAGCGGTAGTGCTTCGCAACCACATCCAAAACCTCTCGCTACAGGTGACACTGGCGATCTTGAAGCTTGATCCCCCTAGAAGGGAGCAACCTTGTGCTTAATCCTTGATGTGGGAGTCCTCTTGATCCATTGTGGATATTTGAGAGGCTAGACAAGTTGAAGATCATGTCATTTCTTGATTGATCCTCTGTCTAAAAACTCTGAGAGGGCTTGAAACCCTAATTTTGATAGTAGTGAATGCTCACCCATCTTTGGGGAGACTGATGAAGCATAATGATACACCCATATTGTGATGATGATTTGCACAATGATGGGAAATCTTAGTGATCAAAATTTGGGGTATGACACCATACTAATAACAAAGGGTGGTACGCATAGAACTAGGGTGTGTGAGTCAGAAAAAGGTCATGGGCCAGGGTGAAAGTAATCAGCAGCGATATCCAAAATATTCACAACCAACAGCTATTAACAGGTCAAACACCATCAGGAATATCCAAAACATTCACCACCAACAGCTATCAATAGATCAAACATTGAGAGGATTACATCTCATAATCACCAAACAAGACGTAACAACAAATGGTCACAGAAGAACATCTCGCGATAAATCGGTTCAACCTTCGCCTTGCTCGTCTTTATCCATTTTCGCCTCCGATTCGCTCTCTTTTCGTCCAGATTTCTCTTTCGATCTCTCGCCACGCTCGGTTCGAACAGGTTCGTTTCAGGCTGTGGGTGTGAGTGTTTTGAAGGGTTTGAATGAGTGTTTCACGATTTGGTTGTGTTCTTCTTTTACATTTGTGGTTCCGGTTATGATTTGATTGTGAAATGGTTTAGTGGTGATTTGGGTTGATGTGGGGTTATAAGAAAAGGTTTTGGTCTGGTAATTGTTTGAGACTGTGATTGTTGTGTCGATACAGTGAGGGAAAGAAACAGAGGAAGTTTGGGGATTGTTTAGAGTTGTTGATTTGAGTTTATGTGTGAAGGTTTGAAGGATGATTGAAGAGTGATTTTGGCAGAGTGTCTTTAGCTAAGAGAGCTTGAAGAAGAAGAGTGAAGCAGGTCTGCTTTTATAGAGTGGAATGAGGGCAAAATGGGGAGAGAATTTGTGGATTATGAGCTGGAAATTTGTTGTTGCGTTTTGGAAAGTTTTGTCGTGTTTGTTCAAGAGGTGGTGGTGTACGTACGGTTAATGGTTGGCAAGGTCGTGGTTTGTTTCTTTGTGCACAGGTATTACATTGTGGTCCATGGTTTTCTCTATTTTCTCAATTTGAAAACCAATGTGCTGTTATCGAATGGTGTTTGTTTGTGGATTGGTTTACAGGTACATATTTTGGAAAGGATGGAATATTGGCAAGGTTTTTGGAGAGTGGGGCGTGAAAATTCGGGAGATGATTTTTTTCCTTGTACTATCTTAAAGGCTTTTTACAATGATAAATGGTTTATGGAATTTGTAATGAAAAGTGGATTATGGTTAGTAAAAATAGATTTGGATATGAAAAATGGGCTTAAAATGATTTATTTTGGATTAAAAATGGATAAAGAAAAATGGTTTTAAAAAATGGATAACCACATTGCACCAGTTCCAAACTTTTCACCACATCACGACAGCTCTTGAATGCAACCATAACTCGTAACTGAAACAACTACCATCTGAATCAATTTGGAACCCCACGTTGATTATTGAATTCATACTGAGGAAAATAAATGCACAAATGAACCACCACTGAACTGATGAGCCATGATGAACATGGCGATTGAACTGAACTTCTCACGAATTAAGATACGATAACCTGATGACCTCCTCACATCATAATTTGACCTTGGATGCACACTGACTAAGAAATAGTCCACGGATACAGGCAACTTGAAATTGAACACCTCAACCTGGAACCAATGCACTTGAGAGGTTGAGAAGGATTCAAATCCTATTTCACAGCCTTCCCAATTAACCATGATGAAATCTTAGGCTCTAGATGCCCTTTGAGAAATCTCGAATCCAATACACTTGATACTTGATGATCCTTGATGTGAAATTACAACACTAAGAATTAAAACCTTCTGCCAAACTTGAATGAAAGTATCTCAAGGCAAATGGGAAGCCCTGACTCAGAGAAGCTCCTGATCTCATGTCTTAGAAAACCAATGTGATGTATGATTATGACCTATGGTGATGTAAATGAAAAAGAAACATAAGCCAGTCAGAGGTTAGAAAAAGATAGGGCAAATTTTGAGGTGTTACAAGGGCTAGTACTCGGTTGCCTTGAAATTACCAAGTTTCATCATTATGTTCAAATGTAAAGGCCTTTGTTATTCTTGATAAAGCACCACAAAAAAAATAAAGGAATTCAGAGCAACATTATCCATCAACTTTAACTCAAGGTACTACAAAAGAATTCATTCATTATATAACTCAAGGTACTTCGCGTTCGTCAATACTTGTGCTCCCATTCATACAAGTTCGAAGCCAATGTCGTAATATTTCCTACATAGCAAGAACATAAAAAAAAACAAACCTTCATCAATCCAACAAGACTACAAATTCAGGCTCAATACAATTTGCATCAATTAACATAAGAGCATGAAACCCCAAGGTGGCTGGCTTACCAAATGCCAAACAGAATTCAACGAATACCAAGCGAATCATTAGTAGCAGGAAAGCGAACAAGCCACGGCAACCCCCTGTTCATGATAACAATTATTAATTAGATCGCAGGTAGTGGCAGTGGTATTAATGACATTACAAAGAGATATCTAAGACAGACCTGGCAATCAAAACTCTCAACATTTATCTCTTTGCTTTCAAAACAAAAATAGTACTCAAAACCATATTCAAACCAGTCATTTTCCAAATCCATTAAAAACATGAGAAAAAAGGAAATGGTTAGGAAATTGGTTCAAAGGATGGTGCAAACGGAAGAGGGACAAGTGATAATGCGCACAACCAAATGTTGCAGCAGGGTTATTATCCAAACCATCACAGCCTAACCAATTTAGTCACATTGAATTAAATCAAGAACTTTTAGAGTTTGGTCAGAATATAACCTATATTTGGTAGTCTTTGATCCAAGACTCCTCATCAAGCATCCTCACCTTGGGCACATGAAAAAGAAGAAAGGGAAGTGATTGGCAAGGTGCCATTAGCCCAAAAGAATACAACAACATATTGAATTGTATAATAACAACTACGAGAAGCGCGATCAAACCAAGCCTAATCCTACAAGCTGAGATTGAAGGTGAGCTTACCCAAAGAAGATCTTGCAAAAGTCTTTAGCCTTTAACACCAAACCTTGCGCCACTATCAAGCTCCAACTTCATGATCGTCCTCCAAGCTCATCCTCATTCAGTTCATATATGAAAAAGAAAAAGACAAAGTCAGTACTCTACCTATTCAAATGTGCAGCCTATTTACAAAGTGAAGAAATATTTGGAAGGGTATTGGTGCTCCTTCTATAGATTCTCCTTACTTCCAATTGCTCAGTTTCTCTAATTTGGTGCAAGCTCCCCATTTTTTAGTCTAGTCTTACAGAACCTCACGTACTCAAAAGAATCCTAAATTACACACCTTCGCCTAATCTCCTATTTTTGCACATGTCCATAGCTTGCCACCCAAAAAGCTATCACTTTGCAACATTACATCAATAACCTGCATCCAAAATGAGGGGATATTAGTAGTTTGAAGCAAGTAAGACCCTAACGCGTCATGCAACCAAGGCAAGAAAAGTGAGAATTTGAAGTTCTGTTGACGGATTCTTGTAGATAGAAAATTGGGCTTACTAAAATAAATGCAGATGTATGATTCCTAGAAACACATAATCATTGTCAAGAAAAAGAAGTTGTCTACGTGTTTCAAGAAGATTTAAATCAAGCCTCAGATTTTTTTTTCTTTTTTTATTCTCTTTCTCAAAATCGGAATTTATTTTTTATCATTTTCAATTGGAGTTATGGGCAATATCCCAAAGGGATACCACCAGCACTAACTTTCCAAAACAGAATTGGACAAAATCAAAACCATCAAGTGTGAAATCACGATTTCAAGACAAGGATTAAAGGATTTCAAATCTCCAAATCAAGCACAATAATCAATCATACAATCAAACTTCCCAAATCGGGCAACAAAATCAGAATTATCAAAGGCGAATCAAGCATTTATCACATCAATATCAAATCATATCAGAAATCAATGACAACACAACTTTTTCTTCCAAATCCGTTTCAATCAACATTTAAGAGTTTTCAAAACTCATACTCATCATTGGCCTATAAAAGGGACAAGAGTTTACAAAGCAAGGGGACCAAAAAAAATTCAACCTTACTCAAATAATTCATCACAACCGTTCCAGACACAAAAAAATCAACCAAGAAGTCACTCTACCATCCCATACGCAATAACCCAAAACCCTCACGAATCCATTACCAAACCAAAAAGTTACAAAAAAACCTAGAGATCAGAAGAACACTCTGTTCATCATCATCTTTCCAAAAAGTCACACCAACATACAGAACAAACATCAACATCACAAATCCGTCAATTTCAATTTCAGAAAGAAACAATAGCAACAGACACGAAGCAGGCAAAGCAACTTTGATCAAAATAGCATAAAAGGTAAAGAGATGGAAAAACTCATCCTTGAATGAGAGTCCGTGAAGTCGTTCGCATCTCCGTCATCAACCTTCGCCGACCTTCCCTTTTTCCTTTTTTTTCGCTTTACTCATAATCGTTGTACATGTAATCATCAAAAAGCTAATGAATTGGGGTATTGGGACTGCTGGGGGTTAGGATTTTGATTGTTGATGTTTGATTCATAGAGAAATTGAGAGAAAGACGAGCGAGCGACTTTTGCAAGAGAGAAGAGAAATCGAGAGAGAGAGAGAAGTGAGAGGATAGCAGCGGCGCCGTTAGGGCTTTAGAACCCTAATTGTTTTCCTTTTGAGAGAAGAAAGAGAGGCGAGAGAGAAAAGTGAAATGATCCGTGTGAGTCTTCACCCGTTCCTGCGTTCAACACTTTTTTTAACCAAATCCATTTTTTCTCTTTCTTTAATATAAAACAAATTAATCTTTTAATCTAAAATAAACATTTTTATAATATAACTAATTTAATAATTAAAACTTTTTTTTTCTTTTATAGTAAAACTATTATTATATAAAATACCAAAATTAAAAACTCTTTTCTTTAATTATTAAAAAAAAAACCTTTAAAACCAGAATATCAAAATTTATTTAAATAATTAAAACCTTTTGAAAATAATCTTTAGCATAATATCTCGAAAAATATTAAATCTTTGATTTAATAAACCTTAAAATCAAACACTTTTCCTTAATAAATCGTTCCCCGTTAGAATCCTTAGCGCTTAATCATAAGCTTGAGTGACTTAGATTATGACCTTAGTTGTTATTGTGCCTTGCTTGCTTTTGTTTGTTTATCATTATATGTGATGTATGTATGCTTTTTTCTTGTGTTCTAAACAATTTCAAAACAATAAAAAAATCTCGATCCAACGTCGAGCCATCTTCCACCAATGTAAGTCGATTACTTTCGAGCATCGCCATCAACCTTTGGACACTAGACACAAGACTAGCCCACTTTGCTAGCACCCTCGCTAAAACATTAATATAATTAATCGCATTAATATCCAAGGGAAAATCCTATGCATGATAATCAAATTATTGTGCATGGTACATTTCATTTGCATCATACTCCCCTTAGTAACTCTTATACCCTTTAAGATAAGATTATTTAGACAACTTTAGGATAGACTTCCTAAGTTAGTCCCCCTTAAAATCAATCAACATCTTTAGATCACCTAATTCTTCACACAAGAGAATTAGATGCGAAACATCTCAAAGAAGGGACATACAATCCTATACCCCACAAATACAAACAATTTTCAAAAAACTGTGGTGGTTTCTTAAGATGATGACTCATCTCTTCTCCTAAAACTATTAAACAACCTTAGTATCCTTCAGAGGAACTACATGCGCTCTGATTCCTTTTCCGACAGGATATGTAGGCACAAGATGCGATATCTTGTCGAGCACACTTAGGAATAGAATTCTAGGTCACCTACCCTTAAACCCTTAGCAAACAAAAACAAATAACTTAATAAAACAAGAGGTTCCTGTAGAGTACTACAGATATCTAGGATGTTAACACCTTCTCTAGGTATAACCAACCCCCGAACCTTAGACTCTTAGTTTGCATTTGCATTGCATTGTGGGTAATTCGATCTTTCTCCCTTCCCTTGGATAAATCAAAGATGGTGGTGAAACAAAAGAAATGTGATCCTAGTTAACCAATAAATATGGTATCTAATTCTCACCGCGACAACACCGACCCAACACTATGGATTCGTGCAGTAAAGTAATAAACTTCACCAACCTGGCTAGGGGAGAGCAAACTTCTAAACTCTGGGTGGGAAGGATAGTCGGCATTTTCATAATGCTCTGCCATAGATGATAGCACTTCAACTATCTTTGCTGAGGACGAATGGTGATTCAAATGCCTCCCTCACCGGGAAAAGATGCCTTTTGGCGCCTTGTTGAGGAAAAGAAATCCCATACTGGGAGCTACTTTGGCGATTCATGTTTCTGTTGATCGACTGCGTGCTGATTCTCACACGTGACCGACGACCCTTTGATCCCCACTTGCCCCAGACTACAAGTTCTAGCAGAAGAAATCGTCTCAAGAGGATTTTATAGAAGACCTGGCTTTCAACATGCCCCAGGTCTTAAAACTCTTAGAGATTTATCATATCTCGACGTAACTACCCCAGACTTCATAATCCATGAAGTAAATTGCCTCGAAAGGATTTGTAATGACCTGAAATACTCTGCCTCAGTATGTTGAACCTTGAAGTGGTGCTTTCGATTAATCGTTTTCTAGAGAGGATGCCTTCCCATGCTCTTGAGGTGGCCTGCCTCGATACGAACCTTGAAGTGAATTTGCCTCCGACCGACTGATCTCCGAGAGATTTTCCCAAATATCGACGTGATTACCCCTGTTAGGCTGCTTTGAGGAGAGTTTTCAATGTGATTGCTCTGAATTGGCTACATCTTATCACCATTCATTGGGAATTCCCAGGCTGCGCACAGTCTCTTGGCCTCATGCCTCTTAACGTGACTGTCCTTCGGAAATTTTCACCATCTCAACTCGACGTGATCGAGCTTCTCGACTAATGTTAATTGTGTAAGCTCCCCCGATGCTTAAGCACATGCAAGCAGAAAATGTTTATTATGAGAATGACAATTCTAATGCAACACACATGTTAACCTTGAAGTTTTATTGAAAATGTGTTGCCAAGCCTTGTGAACGAATCACTAGCTAGGATGCGACATTGATTTTTGAATAGAAAACGATACGCACATGCAATACCAACAAACATCTTTTTTGCATAACTCATAGGAGTCAGGAATGCTATCTCGCTGAAGTGCACTTTCGGAATAAACCCTGCTTCAATTAGGACTTTTAAGGGTTGTAACGTGGCCTGGTTCACAGTTTGAGAACAAAGGATTTATGGCTCAAAGTTTGTCTGTACCCACCCATTCTCCATGATGTCCTTCGGTCCTACATTCAGCTAATTCAACACAAGCACTCACCTCTCAAAAAGTTATTGAATGGTGTGAGGACAGAAGGAACCCACACGGTTTTAGGAGTGGAAGTCACCCCTTTTTGTCTTTGGTGTTTGTGGTCACACGGCGTGCTTTTGCTCGAGGGTTTTCCCTTTTGTAAGCCTTTCCGCTTTCTCTATTCGCTCTTTCTTCTTTTATTTCCCTGATTTTGCCTGGACTGAGTTCTTTTGAACACTTTTTTACGATTTTGAGTTCCAGCGGGATGCCCTAACTTTTGCTTAAGTCATTTATTTTCAAGTTTTCGACTTAGCGGGCTTTTTTTTTTCTTGAACAGATCGTGTGACACTGGTTGTCTTGACTTCTTTGAAAGGATTGTGACTACTTCACTCCTGTCGGTGAGGGGTAACCATTGTGGTTTCACGCCCCTTGACCTTTTGATATGTGAGGAAAGAAAGGTAATGGATCCTCAGATGCACACTCCTTTTGGAATTTGAACGCTCGGTCAAATCAACTGACAACTAGCCTACCCCTGGGTTAAATGTGAGGGTTTTTTCAAATGAAAGGAAACTCCTACTCCGAGGCTCGACGGGGTTGACAAGGGTCTGTCTCCCTTATATCTCCGGTGTTTAGGGATTTGAAGCAATGCCTGTACATCATCAACATGGTTTTATCCAAAAGCACATAACCAAAGATTTTGCGTTTTTCACTTCATCATCCTCCCTCAAGAGTTTAAGGCAAGAAATTGGTATTGCAGTGCATACAAACATTTAAATGAATGAACACGAATAAAACACTTCAAGAAAAATATATTAATTGCATTAAAATCATCCTTCAAAACACAAACAAGTTTTTACATGCAAACACTGTACTAACAAACAATGAAAAATTACACATGAAAATGCAATAAAGAAGCCGAAGATTGCCATTGTTGAGGAGACTTGACTCCGTTTGGAATTATTGCTTATGATGACGTATTTGCAGTCTGAGTGCCCCTTCGGGAGTGCTTAATTGAAATGCATACCATCTGCAGTGAAAGTAATGACCCCTACATCAATCAGATCTTGCACCTTGTGCGAGAGCGCCTTACAATCCTCAATTGAATGTCCTTGTGCCCCAGCATGGTATCCACATTGAGCATTGGCATTAAACCCTGGTGGATATGGAGGAATAATCAGATCTAGTTTCTTTGGCACAATCAACCCTCTTTTAACCAAATCTGGCAATATCTGACCATACAACATTGGTAGCACAACAAATTGTCTCTTTCTTGGCTTCCGTCGACCCCCTTGGGAACTATTCTGCTGTTGATTATGATTTGGGTGTTCCTCTGGTTCAGGCACTTTCCTCCTCAGACCTAACCGAGGAGTAGGCAACAGTTGCGGATGTGGCGATTCTAGGACCAAGGATTGCAAAACGTGCCCATGATTGGGTGTAGCCTCGGGAAAGCAAACAGGGATATTCACTTCTTTTTCAACGGCTGGAACAAGACCACCTTGTATGCTTACGCCGCCTGACGTGAACTCAATTGCCTTCGAATCGATCAAATCCTGGACCTGGTGCTAGAAACCCTTACATTTCTCCACAGTATGCCCTGGCGCACCAGAGTGGAAATCACAATGGACACTTGTATCGTAACCTGGTGGGGGAGTACCAATAAGAGGAGCCAAAGTACTTTTCTGTACCAGTTACAACTGAAGGAGATACTGCAATATCTGAGAATACGGCACAGGGAGCGAATCAAATGTTCTGTCAGGCATCTTCAGCCTCTGTGCGTATTTCTTAATCCTGGGCTTTTCTTGGGAGACAAGACCTGGCTGCTGTCGGGAAAGTTCTGGAACCTCGGGTTGTGCATAAAATCTGTGAGGCACATCACTCTTTGGGAGAGATCCCAAAGGCAAGGGTGAAACGACAATTTCTACTGCAGTCTTAGGCGTGGGATTGTCATCCTTTCTGAGCACACTTCTCACAACTTCCATAACCAGGCTCATCTGAGTCTTCAGTTGGTTGACCTCTTCCTTCATCATTTTCTGTTCTTGAATCAATGCTTGTATTTTCCCCCATAAACTGCCCCATTTGGCTTCGTACTTCCCTCAATTCCGCTTGAATTTGCTCCATGATCAACTTCTGACTGGCTTGAAAAGTTAAGTCTGCAATTTTGAAGAAGACCAGATCAGGGCAAGAATAACCAGCCGAACACCTATTACGCAAATGAGTATGGAAATGCAATGCAAGTGCCATGTTCGAATATTTCCAAGGAATCATTCTGCTTTGATTCCAGTTTCTTTTCACATACGGACCATAAGAAATCGATGGAAATGATCAACGGCTAGTCTCAAAGTTAAGATCCTTGGAAATACGAGAACATGTATGTCAGAATGCAGAATGATGATGCATATGCACACATGGGATCAAGGGTGCCACATAAACTGTACAACTGCTACGCTGAACTGACTGAATAAGTTTATAGGTCTGCTATATAGAGAATACCAGAATACCAGAATACCCCGAATAACCAGAATACTAGAATACCAGAATACCCGAATAATCAGAATACCAGAATACCAGGCTGATAAGTCCACAATGATAAGAAAAACCAGAATACCGGGTAAGATGAAGGTCAAGGTAACCTGCAAACCTATAAACACCCGCCCATCTCACACGTGGGTACTATAAAATGAAAGGTCCTCAGCTTCTGGCACTAAGGTAGAGAAACAATAATACATTCATCCTTCCGGGTACAGTACTATCGCCAATCGAGGAGCGCCTCCACTGATTCTCCCTAAAAAAGGTCATCCTATAGCAAGTTCCCAGCATTGGGTCCTCGAATCAAGAAGCGTAATGGGTTTTCCATTTCTGGTCTGCCATTATCACCTCTTGGGAGGAGTGCCTCAACTGAGTCCTCGGGAATGGTCACCAGAGTCGACAGCTCATCAAGGGACCATCCAATGTCCTGCATCAACATGCAGTATCAGATATCTCCTGAAAGAATCTCGTCTGGATGTGGGTCTCGCAAACACTCCACGTGGTCACCACCACGCGAGCAACACGACTATCCATGCTAAAACATGTGTGTATACTCAAGCCTGGGTAGTGGGCTTATCCCTCAGAACACCCATCCCGCCAACCAAAAAAACCGGTACAGTCCAGCACAGTCCAGTATATGGCAATAATGAAATGCAATAAAAGCGATAAAAAAATTTATATACAACAAGTAATGTACAACAGAAAACACCCAATGAAATGAAAATAGACAAGCGCTAGGATTGACACGAATAGGGAACCAGAGTCCCCACCAGAGTCGCCAGCTGTCGCAACTGCAAAAAACCAACCGGCGAGAAACTAGAACAGAAGAGTTGCCACCGAACGTTATTTATCTCGACGCAGGGAAAGGAAACGATCGAAGAAAACCTGGAGAGGGAGAAGACGCCTTCCCCTCGCGTCCATCGTACTCGATGGGATCCACGCTTATTGTCTAATCAAATGGTGAGTTGTCTAAAGCCTACTGCTAAACGGAAATGAAACGTGGGAAAGAAAAGAAAAAGTGACTCGGTAGGACATCGTCGTCCTAGGCCTACGTATTCCCTTGTGCAATGGGAAAGTTATAGTCAACGTAGTTCGACGGACTACACACTAAAGGGGAAGGTGGCTTGCCAAGACATCGTCGTCTTATGCCTACGTATCCTCAATCTACCCAGAGAGAGAAAATCGGAGCAGTCGTAGTTTGACCCACGGGTCGGTAAGTGTTTTTTATGAGCGATGTTAAGTTCGCGTCCGACAGTTAGGATCGATGTCTGTTTGAGACAAAACGGAAGTAATGTGCTCTTTTCTAAAAATGATTTGAAACCCAACAATCCCGAAAGATGAAAATGATTTGAATTTGTTTTTGTGTTTTTATACAGAAATGGATTAAATTAGCTTGTAACTTGCATTGCACTAAAGTCTATGACATAAGAACGAATGCGTCGCATATCATCCCCAACAGGACGTATGCTAAATACCCTAGAAGAATGAAGAGAGACCCCCCATTCCTTATTTCCCATATACTTAAGGCTCATGCACAATACACGTTGTCGCTATTAAGTGCTTTAAACTTGTTATGAGATGAGAAGATAAGAATCAAAGGGAGAATAAAAACACTAAGGGAATTCTATCCTAATGTTGTCATGCAAAGGTGGCCCTAAGGTTGAGGTAAGAGGGGAAGATTCTACCTAATGTTAGCATACATGGTTTGAACCCTAATGTCTATCCTAATCCAAGCTCAATCAAAGATTAAGTTAGACTAGGGAGTCCTAAGGGAACACGCAAAAGCAAAGCAACAAGAAGATAAACCAAAAACAATAGCTAAACCAGCGCTCCAGCACCTGCACAACGGTAAATTCTGGCCAATACACCAAATAGCATTCAACAGCTCACGTTTCAGCACAAAAATAGGTGTAAGAAGGCAAACAGAAGCACATACAATAGCACACATGCAAAGTGACAGCAGTGGAAAACAGGGCATCATGCATTCAAAAATGATTCAAACGTGGAATTACGAATATGTGTCAAGCATTACATATTCTTCAATCAAACATGATCACAATCACACCACACACCATGGTAAATAATTCTTAAAAACATAATGAAAGAATGCACATCATTTGACAATTGAACAAATTAATTCAAGCATGCACTTCATGAAATTAAAAGCAAACAAGAAAGGGTGCAAACAAACTTGCACTAGAATCACAATTGAACATCGTTAATCAACACACAAAGATTATGTGAACAAAGTGAGATGAGAATGAAACAAAGCCAAAACTTATATCATATCATGATCAACCAATTCAAACATGTAAGAAAGCTTCACATTACCATGCATCATGAACCAAAGTAGCAACAATCAAATGCTAGTGAAATGCATCATGGAAATCAATCAACAATGACCAAGTGAAGTGAAAACATGATGTGAATCCAAGTGGGCAGTAGCAAGAGCATAATCCATGAACCATAATCCAACCCAAACCAATCAAGAAGGAACATCAAGTATCATACTCAAAGCATATGTCAAAACTAGGCATGTATATAACAAGATTAAGTCCAAGATGATTCACATGTTCTCACACATGGTAAAAGGCACACATGATCCAACTTATGCACACCATAGCATCATACTCAAATGTATCACATCACATTCAGTTCCAAGAGATTACACAATTTCAACAAGTTATTATTCACACATGAACCAATATGCATCATGAACATGCTTCAAGAATGCAAACAAATCAACAATCGGAAAATCGTGCACCAAAGTTTCACATACATCCAACAACTAGAGGTTAAACAACCCTAGAAAATTCCACAAGTATGCATCATACAAAGCCATGAAGGTTAGGGGTGGAATATGTATCAATACATGCTTCCAAACAAGCCAAAAACACAAAAGTTACAGGTGCAAATCGATTGCACAGTTACAGAATGCAATTTCCAGTGAAAAACACAGGTGCAATCGATTGCACTAGGATGCAAATCGATTGCACAATAGCAGACCTGCAAAAATCACTTCTCATAATCACTTTTTCAGCACTAATCACTTATCCAAACATCCAAATGATCATGTAATCAAACATACACGAAAATCCACATCAAATATCAGTAATCAAACATACACTTCATCAATCAAACAACAAGATCATGAATCAAATCAAGCAAATGGATCAAATCACATTGAAAACTATGGATCTACATTGTATAAGTTGAAATTAAGCTAAATCAAGTATGGATCTGAAATTAACCAACCTACAAAGCTGAGAATTGCTTTGGTAAGTGTTTCAAACGAAAATCCAAGAATCCAAGCAAGAAATCCAAGATCCTAGCAAGAAACTTCAAGATCCTAGCAAGAAACTTCAAGATCCAAGCAACAAGCTAACAATACTTCAAAATCACTTCCAATAAGCACTTCTGAAATTCCAGATCTTGATCTAAACGAAAATCACCATTGAAATCAAGTAATGGAATGATAATGAGAGGCTTTAACTCAAGAATTAAGAAGTTCCAATGAAGAACTTGTTAATCTCTATGGAAGAGCTCTAAGTGAGGTTGAAAATGGAGGTTGAGAGTGAAAATGTGAGAGAGAATTGAGAGATAATTATGAAAATTGAGAGTGAATGATGAGTGAAAATGATCAAAGTTGGTGAGGTTTGGAATTGATTTGGTTAAATAACCTCTAGGTTAGGAGTTAAGTTTGGGTTTGGAATGAGGTTTAGTGAGTGAAATTGGAAGTGGAAAATAAACTTGGAAAGGGAGTGTGGAATTAGAGTGGAAATTGGATGGAAATGAAATCAAATTATGCAGTCCTCTAGATCCTTCTACTGATATAGCATTGATCCCAAGTGAATGTGGTGTATTGGAAGTTGATATAGTGCTGAAAAATGAAGGTTTTGGGCATATCCGTCACAGTGCAATCAATTGCACAGCAGTGCAAATCGATTGCACACCCTTGCAAAGACTAAAAATGTGAAAATTGACCCACTTTGTTCACTCATAACTCAATGAAAAATGATCTAAATGGCATGGTTCTTGTGCTCATTTTGAAGGGAATGCTTCAAACTACAACTTTCACGTGGAAAGGATTTACAAACACAGCCTTGATCATGGTGAAAATTGGCCTTGAAAATGATTGGAAACTTGCCATAAATAGTAAGTCTTTAAATCCTAACTTTCCAAATTTAGTAACTTTTCCAAACTCTTGATTTTTTATGAATCCTTGAACATTCCTTGACCAAATCTCATCCATTGATCATATTTGACTTGAAAATCACCATGTTGACCTCAAAAAGTCAAGAGTTGACTTTTCCACTGCATAGTTGACTTTAGCCCAATCCTCCTAATTTTAGATCTTTTGAACAATTGAAACCCTTCTGAATCAAATTGATGAACAATCGTCCATTCTTAGACACTTAGGGACATAAGGAATACCATGGAATCAAGTCTTGCCCAAACAATCATAAATAAACTGATTTTGTGGCAAACCCTAATTTTGGCACCCATGGTTTAGGAGAAATCGACCTATGCTCAAAACTCAAATGCATCGAATGATAAAGAACACCCAATAAAGTTGGCACCGGATTCTTCATCGTAAATATTTGGATAGCGTCCACATCAATGAAGTCAAGTACATTCAGAAATAGAACAATATCGTACACACAGAGGGCCAATATTGCGTCGAAAGTGGTCCATCTTTTGGCTTCAGCGGCCTCTTGAGCTTTCTTGTCAAGTAACCCAGATGATAACCATGAAACCTCCTTTATTGGCTATGTTAGCTTCCAACATTGATTTAATAAAATAAAGAGCACCGGCGACATCCCCGAACTCAGGATCTTTCTTGGAGCCAAAAAACGGCGCACTCTCCTTGATGGAAATCCCCAAGATACTTGCATACTCCTCCAGGGTTGGGACCAATTGATAGTCTGGAAATGTGAAACACCTCAAAGGAGGATCGTAGAACTGCAGTAACATGTGAAAACCCTTGTACTCATAATCATTGATGTTATGAACAAAAGATAGGATACATCCGTACTTCTTGAAAGCTCCCAACACATCAGGATTCGCCAAAGCCTTCAAGTTGTTAATGGCGCCTAGATTAGGCATAGGAAACTTGTAGATGATGATATTTTTCTTTTTCTCATTATCCATCCCTGTAGAAACTCGCTGACTGGAATCAAGAGTAAGATATAAACCTGGAAATGAAAAACCTGAATGCTAGGGTATGCACATGAAATGATGCAATGCATTGGCATGGTATCAGAATTGCCACATATAGCTAAACGTGTCTGTGCTGAATTCTGTGAATAACAAACGAATATAATAGGATCAACTGTTCACTTTAGTAAGAATACCAGATAACTGGGTAGGTTGGAGGTCAAAGTTTCCTGTAAACCTGTAAACACCCATCCCTTCTCACATGTGGGTTCTAAAACGAAGGATCCTTAGTTCCTAGCACTTAGGTCGAGAAGCAATAATACATCCATCCTTCTGGGTACAGTATTATTGCCAATCGAGGTGTGCCTTCACTGATTCCCCCTCAAAAGGGTCATCCTATAGCAAGTTCCCAGTTTCGGGTCCTCGGATCAAGAAGCAATAATGCTTTCAACATTTCTGGTTCGACATTATTACCCCTTTAGAGGAGTGCCTCAACTGAGTCCTAGGGAATGGTCACCAAAGTTGACAGCTCCCAAGGGGAACATCTTATGACCTGCATCAACATGCAGTATATAATATCTCCCAAAGGAACCTCGTCTGGCTATGGGTCTCATGAACACTATATGTGGTCACCACCACGCAAGCGACACGACTATCCACTCTAAAACCTATGTGTATACTCAAGCCTGGGTAGTGGGATTATCTCTCAGAACACCCTGCCCACCAAAGAAAACCAGTAATCCAACACATTCCAATACATATATGTCAGTAATGAAATGTAATAAAGCAGATAAATGTGATAAAAGATATAAACGTAGAATAAAAGCCATAAATAAAGCAAGTAAAGCATACAAATAAACACCCAATAAACGAAAACAAACAAGCTCTAGGATTGACTCGCTTAAGGGTGGGAAGGTCCCCAGCAGAGTTGCTAGCTGTCGCAACGCAAAAAATAACCGGCGGGAAACAGAGTCGCCACCGAATTTTTTTATCCCAAAGAGGAAAGGAAATGATCAAAGAAACCTGAAGAAGGGAAAGGAATGGACTTGCGACCAAGATCGGGGTTCGGGAGTCGGTTACGTGAAGAGAAGGATTAGCACCCCTCCGTGTCCATCATACTCGATGGGATCCACGCTTGATGTTCTAATCAAAAGGTGTAGATGTCTGAAGCTCCACTGGTAACTGGAAAGGAATAGAATGAGAAATAAAGAGGAGGGGGGAAAAGGTGTAACACCCCATTTTCTACCCAACGTTTATTAAAAATCAGAGTGCAAAATTTTCAACATAAAATAAATGAGATGTCACATTTTCAACTTGAACAACAAAACCAATAACATAAACCTGTAGTTCTTTTTAAAATAGATACATAGCATTCGGCCTTCACAACCTATAAATCATATTCACTTTATTCAACTAGATCAAAACTTCAATTTATAATTATTCAAGAATTATTGTAATAATAACAATTAGGAACAACAACATAAACAAAACATTTCCCCCCGAGTGCTGCGTATCAGAGCATGACACCAACTTGAACTAACAGCGACTAAGACTTCAAACCTTCACAGTTATTCTTGAGTACCTGCTCAGTTACCCATAATAGGTAACATCATTACAGAAGGGGTGAGATATCGAAAAATATAATCAAAGGCATGATAATTAATATATTAAATTAGAATCACATAAATTTCACCGCTTCATACAACAGTCATACAACAACTATTAGTAAACAACTTAAGAGCAACCACAACTTATAACAACCAACAACTTATAACAACAACATGTATCAAGCGACAACTTACAGCAATAACAATTTATAACAACAATAACAACTTATATCAACAACACCAACAATCAACACCAACGTAATAATATTAACAACTTCAACATGCAACTCAAATGCGACTCAACTATGCACATGCATGTGGTACCATCGGAGTAAAACTCCCAACTTAAACATATGCCAGGTTATCGAGGCATTTTCAACTTAATCAGATGCCGTCAAGGCCAACTTAAACAGGTACCATCAAGGCCAACTTAATCAATGCAAATGTATGCATGCAACAATAACCACAACGTCACAACAACAACAACGCAATAACAACAACGAGAACAACAACTTAAACATGCACCACTTGCATCAACTTAATCCAACATTGGTCGTTCGACCTACAACTTAATCAACAACATATTCAACATCACATCACCAACATCACCACATCAACAACGTATTCAACATCAACATAAAACATTGGTCATAAGACCTACAACTTAACAATGCCCATAAACCGGGACAATTCAACCTATTCAACTGTACCTGCAAATTAACTTAATTGACATAATTACCACAAAACAAACCAACCAAGAATACCTACTAATTTATATTAGTTATCCCGCCAATTTTCATTAAATTCCGGACAACTAACCTTACCGCTTAATTACACTTATTCGACTAATTCCATACATCAACCGACTAAAAATAACTACAACCACTTACGAATTATTTCTGCAAAATTTCAACTTGTTTCGGTTAAACAATTATACCGGTTAAAACTACTAATATTATTATTTGGTACTATTTTAATACTCTGCTAACTCCTTTGGTCTGTCATTCGCTAATTGATTCCTGCACTAAAATAAAACCTGCTACTAACATTCCTAATTCCCCACATTATTGCTATTCCTCTGCATTATTAATCGTTAACATTGTTGAGGCATATTGCACGATAACACCTCAATCGCACACATTCACGACGGTAAAAATCAACACAACAATACGTTTTCAATTTTATGCTATAATTGAACCAGATACAGACCTCAAAACCGTTTTTCCTAGAAAGAACATCTCGTTAGCTTTCTAACGCTTCGAACGGGGGTCAAAACCGACTTACAGATCAAAAGATATGAATTTTCCAAACTTTCCAAAACCAGAATTTTTCTGCATAACAGCCCTACGGGATTTTGCATTTTCGTCCAAAAATCTGACCGATTCAATTATTTTCTTCGAAACAAATACATACTCATTCATACCAAACATATAGTAGTGATTTGGAACCATCAAACGTGAATTCTACGACTTTCGATTTCAACCCGAATCTTAAACCCTCAAATCTCCAAAAATGCAAAAACTTTCAAAATCAACCAAATTCGATAAAACAAGCATACTCGATCACGACCTAACATTACTCGACACAACTACGCAATCTATTTCGACTTTTGTCCGTGAAAACATCGATTCCTATTCATTCCTACCATTTCAACCTAAAATGAAAGCTAGGAGAAAATCATCAAAATTCATCCATATAGTTCAACACGTAAAACCAACACAATTCGTCATAAAATTAACACAGTAGAAAATTATGCAATTCCAATCCAAGTATTAATCATCTTATTCCCGGTTATAAAATTCGAACCCCACCCTTACTTTAGATTGATGGCCGCTCGAATTTCCGATCGACTTTTCCGACTTGGCTCCGACGGCAATTCTCCCGTATCCCTTCTGCAAAACTCCATGCCTAACTGCTTCTCTCTTTGCTCTGCCTCTTTTCCTCTCCTTTTGCATCCATGGAGATTAGAAATATGAACATGCTGCCATTGAGTTCCTATCTTGACCAAAATTCAGTCTCCATCATCATCAATCCAGTAACTACTATTTGACCCATTTCCAGCATGAACTTCCAAACTTCAAATGCATTTTTCTCCTTTAATACCGAACTTATTGACACGAAATCATATATCAAATTGAAGGGAATTTCGTAAGCTTTCCAGAAATTCAAGAATCACTTTAATCGGAATTACAAGTAAAAAGTTATCACCTGTTTAGTGGAGGTTGTACCATAAGTGCGAAAATAGAGATATGATCATGAGTTCTTCTTTCTCCTTCTTTGCTTCCAAGCTATTTTCTCTCCTCTAAAACCCTTATTCTTCTCTAAGACTTTTTCCTCTGTAACTTCCACGATCAATTTCTCCAAAACTTCCTCTTGCAACTTTTCACGTACAACATGTTTTACTCCTTCTCTCAACCCTTATTTTTCTCCACTAATCAAAACCTAATTCCCCTTTTTTTCTCAACCAACCCAATTAATAATAATACTAATAATAATAATACTATTATTTTATTATTCTTATTGGGCCTACTATCTTCACCCCCCAATCTTACTACACACAACCATAAAATAAGCCCACTTAAATAAAATACGCTTATATTCCATAATATTAATTCTAATAGGGTTATTTATATGAAACCCCCCTGCCATATGAGCGTGTTTCGTTTTACCCCCCCCCCCCCCCCCCCCACCGTTGCCATAGGCAGGTTTAGGCAACGCTTTTTTTGAAAAAAACCGTTGCCAAAAGCCATGGAGGGGGGGAATGCAAAATTCGCTCATATGGCAGGGGGGTTTCATATAAATAACCCATTCTAATATTACTTCTCTCGACTAAATCGACTAATTACCGACTATCAAATAAATCGTCCAAACCACCAAATCAACACATTTAACCATAGACAGAAAATATTCAATATTATTTCCACAACTTAAATCAACTTATTAAATCAATTCAACTCGAACCAACTTAGAAACATCAACATAATATTCCGATATTCCGGAATCAACTTAAATCAACACAAATATCACAAACCAACGCAAATCGACACAAATACTCAAATCAACGCGAATCACCACAACATACTACAATTATATTTAATTAAATACTTAATTAAATAAATGGGCGTTACAACTCTCCCCCACTTAGAAAATTTTCGTCCTCGAAAATTCATCCGATACAACTACTCCAACTATGTGATTCCGTCCGACTAATCAACTCTCATCTCCGAAGGCAGCCCACGTATAATACAAACAATTCATAACATCAACGGCGAAAACAACCCGAATACTACTCATGCAATACACTTTACAACTTAACATCATAACATAAGGAGTAACCAACTTAAGAATTCGCCGATTTAAGAACTAGAACGCAACAACATACGGACACACAACTTAAACACGACATCAATACAACCAACTACCAACATCGTTGTTGCTCACGCATGAACAACTGTACAACACCACGCGTTCGCTGCACACTCTGATTACTTGCAAAGTATCAAGTCTACCCATTTTATTCCCAACAGGTATTCTACACTCTCGTAGTTATCGAGTACTTCAACTTAGATCTGTAGGATAACTCCTCTGACATTCAACACCATTACAACGACGACTACTTCCAAATCTTGGATAATATATACATGTACTTCCACGAATTCTCCCGATTATCATCAAACATAAACTACAACTTTACCATCTTTTAATAACACATTCTCCAAAATTTTCTTAAACACGTAACAACATTACAACCACATATGGTACATGGGTCCAACTAATTCCGACAAGATAACTCATCCTTTTCACTTCCAACTAATCCAACATACCAAATTATCGACTTTTACTCATACTGACACAATTCTTCATAAATTCTTATCCGACTTAACACAACCAAGTAACTCATCTTTGCCAACCAAAAGTTCCACTTTTATAATTCAACTTATAACTTCACTTCTTTTTCTACTTGCAACTCAATTCTCAAATTACCTAGAACTCAATTGCGAATTTCCATACTACTCATCAATTAAATCGCAACCCCCCGCCATCATCCTTAAATTCAACTAATATGCTCATATATGAATCTACATCGGCAAAATAAACAATCCACAAGCACTTGGCTTGACTTCAACCAATTCAACGTACGTACTATACTAGTTGGCACGACACATCTATCCATCAATTATGATTCTGTCTACTATCAACAAGAGATTAAGGGTGATCAGTTCCTCAATTTGTCAATAGACAGCCGGTAACCATAACAGTGGCATAAATCATCATTACCTAACACAATAGCGTACTACAACTTGTGCCCAAAGTCCGTAAGCACAATGCTCCGCCAACTCTCTGAGGCTTATCAACGTCTTCTTAGTTTCCTTAATTTCAACTTCGTCAATTATACCAAAACGTCCAAAATCTAATACGTAATCTCTTATACATACTCGTAGCACAACACAATTATTAAATATCTTCCCAACACCGGAATCGCTACTACTCCAAGTACTATCCAACTCGGCTCGCTCCAATTACAACTCTTATCCAAGTTAAATTTTTAACGTTGCAATTCAACCATCCGTCTTTTTCTCAACATTACTATTACATGACATCATCACTTATTTCTCCTTATTCAACATAAATTGCATCTTGATGCATTCTCAGATACCGTCACATCCTTATAATTACCAACATATTATTCTTATCAAAATTTCACACTAGGCTTCATCTTTCCAAATTTTTCAGCAGTAGTCGCTCAACTTCAACCACAGGTATCTCTTTCAATACAGATCTCTCAATCACAAAATCATATTCTAAAATGAAGAGAATTTCGTAAAGATTCCAGAACTTCAAGAATCGCTTGAATCCGAGTTACGAGTAAAAAGTTATCATCCTTACAACGGGACTGGTTCAGAATTTCCATATGCAGAATTTTCCAAAAATTAGCATCAGACCCAAATATTAAAATGCACTTTTCTCCCTCTTCACAAACTTCTTGAAGACAAATCGTATATGCAAACTATAGGGAATTTCGTAAACTTTCCGAAAAGTCTAGAATCGCTTTCATCGGAGTTACGAGTAGAAAGTTATGCCTCTTATACTGAAGGCTGTTCCATAAATGTGAAAATAAAAACCGAAATTGGTGAACATTAGCTCTACCTCTTTCTCTTGCTTCCAAACTCTTCCAACAATCCTTGTTTTTCACTCAACTCTGAAAATCATCCGACTTTACTCCAGCTATACTCCACTTGAATATCACTATTCGTCACGTTGCCCTCTCTTCTCCGAGAAGCAAACATCGATCATACTGACTTGTCCTCCTTCAAATGTCTCAACTGGACCAACAGATAAAATCATGAGTCTATACTCTCGTCGATTCGCAACAACACAGTTCTGACAACACTTGCACTCCTGCGATCAATATCACCTTGATTCAACTTCACATACTACAAACATCTCTGAGAAGTAAACTTCTCCCCCACTTGTTTCAAACCAACTCCTGCATACCATCGATTAGGAAAACAAACAAGTACCGACAGTGTTCCACACACTTGTCGTGTACTAAGGGATAAACAACATTAGACAACTTGGCCGGACAGACCGACCTGCTCTGATACCACTAGTGTAACACCCCATTTTCTACCCAACGTTTATTAAAAATCAGAGTGCAAAATTTTCAACATAAAACAAATGAGATGTCACATTTTCAACTTGAACAACAAAACCAATAACATAAACCTGTATTTCTTTTTAAAATAGATACATAGCATTCGGCATCACAACTTATAAATCATATTCACTTTATTCAACTAGATCAAAACTTCAATTTATAATTATTCAAGAATTATTGTAATAACAACAATTAGGAACAACAACATAAACAAAAGATTTCCCCCCGAGTGCTACGTATCAGAGCATGACACCAACTTGAACTAACAGCGACTAAGACTTCAAACCTTCACAGCTATTCTTGAGTACCTGCTCAGTTACCCATAATAGGTAACATCATTACAGAAGGGGTGGGATATCGAAAAATATAATCAAAGGCATGATAATTAATATATTAGATTAGAATCACACAAATTTCACCGCTTCATACAACAGTCATACAACAACTATTAGTAAACAACTTAAGAGCAACCACAACTTATAACAACCAACAACTTATAACAACAACCTGTATCAAGCGACAACTTACAGCAATAACAATTTATAACAATAATAACTCACAACAATAACAACTTATATCAACAACACCAACAATCAACACCAACGTAATAATATTAACAACTTCAACATGCAACTCAAATGCGACTCAACTATGCAAATGCATGTGGTACCATAGGAGTAAAACTCCCAACTTAAACATATCCCAGGTCATCGAGGCATTTTCAACTTAATCGGATGCCGTCAAGGCCAACTTAAACAGGTGCCATCAAGGCCAACTTAATCAATGCAAATGTATGCATGCAACAATAACCACAACGTCACAACAACAACAACAACGCAATAACAATAACGAGAACAACAACTTAAACATGCACCACTTGCATCAACTTAATCCAACATTGGTCGTTGGACCTACAACTTAATCAACAACATATTCAACATCACATCACCAACATCACCACATCAACAACGTATTCAACATCAACATAAAACATTGGTCATAAGACCTACAACTTAACAGTGCCCATAAACCGGGACAATTCAACCTATTCAACTGTACCTGTAAATCAACGTAATCGACATAATTACCACAAAACAAACCAACCAAGAATACCTACTAATTTATATTAGTTATCCCGCCAATTTTCATTAAATTCCGGACAACTAACCTTACCGCTTAATTACACTTATTCGACTAATTCCATACATCAACCTACCAAAAATAACTACAACCACTTACGAATTATTTATGCAAAATTTCAACTTGTTTCGGTTAAACAATTATACCGGTTAAAACTACTAATATTATTATTCGGTACTATTTTAATACTCTGCTAACTCCTTTGGTCTGTCATTCGCTAATTGATTCCTGTACTAAAATAAAACCTGCTACTAACATTCCTAATTCCCCACATTATTGTCATTCCTCTGCATTATTAATCGTTAACATTGTTGAGGCATATTGCAAGATAACACCTCAATCGCACACATTCACGACGGTAAAAATCAACACAACGATACGTTTTCAATTTTCTACTATAATTGAACCATATACAGACCTCAAAACCATTTTTCCTAGAAAGAACATCTCGTTAGCTTTCCAACGCTTCGAACGGGGGTCAAAACCGACTTACAAATCAAAAGATATGAATTTTCCAAACTTTCCGAAACGAGAATTTTTCTGCATAACAGCCCTACGGGATTTTCCATTTTCGTCCAAAAATCTGACCGATTCAATTATTTTCTTCGAAACAAACACATACTCATTCATACCAAACATATAGTAGTGATTTGGAACCATCAAACGTGAATTCTACGACTTTCGATTTCAACCCGAATCTTAAACCCTCAAATCTCCAAAAATACAAAAACTTACAAAATCAACCAAATTCGAAAAACCAAGCATACTCGATCACGGCCTAACATTACTCGACATAACTACGCAATCTATTTCGACTTTTGTCCGTGAAAACATCGATTCCTATGCATTCCTACCATTTCAACCTAAAATGAAAGCTAGGAGAAAATCACCAAAATTCATCCATATAGTTCAACACGTAAAACCAACACAATTCGTCATAAAATCAACACAGTAGAAAATTATGCAATCCCAATCCCAAGTATTAATCATCTTATTCCTAGTTATAAAATTCGAACCCCACCCTTACCTTAGATTGATGGCCGCTCGAATTTCCGATCGACTTTTCCGACTTGGCTCCGACGGCAATTCTCCCGTATCCCTTATGCAAAACTCCAAGCCTAACTGCTTCTCTCTTTGCTCTGCCTCTTTTCCTCTCCTCTTACATCCATGGAGATTAGAAATATGAACATGCTGCCATTGAGTTCCTATCTTGACCAAAATTCAGCCTCCATCATCATCAATCCCGTAACTACTATTTGACCCATTTCCAGCATGAACTTCCAAACTTCAAATACGTTTTTCTCCTTTAATACCGAACTTATTGACACGAAATCATATATCAAATTGAAGGGAATTTCGTAAGCTTTCCAGAAATTCAAGAATCGCTTTAATCGGAATTACAAGTAAAAAGTTATCACCTGTTTAGTGGAGGCTATACCATAAGTGCGAAAATAGAGATATGATCATGAGTTCTTCTTTCTCCTTCTTTGCTTCCAAGCTATTTTCTCTCCTCTAAAACCCTTATTCTTCTCTAAGACTTTTTCCTCTGTAACTTCCACGATCAATTTCTCCAAAACTTCCTCTTGCAACTTTTCACGTACAACATGTTTTACTCCTTCTCTCAACCCTTATTTTTCTCCACTAATCAAAACCTAATTTCCCTTTTTTTCTCAACCAACCCAATTAATAATAATACTAATAATAATAATACTATTATTTTATTATTCTTATTGGGCCTACTATCTTCACCCCCCAATCTTACTACACACAACCATAAAATAAGCCCACTTAAATAAAATACGCTTATATTCCATAATATTAATTCTAATATTATTTCTCTCGACTAAATTGACTAATTACCGACTATCAAATAAATCGTCCAAACCACCAAATCAACACATTTAACCATAGACAGAAAATATTCAATATTATTTCCATAACTTAAATCAACTTATTAAATCAATTCAACTCGAACCAACTTAGAAACATCAACATAATATTCCGATATTCCGGAATCAACTTAAATCAATACAAATATAACAAACCAACGCAAATCGACACAAATACTCAAATCAACGTGAATCACCACAAGATACTACAATTATATTTAATTAAATACTTAATTAAATAAACGGACGTTACAAAAGGCACGAAAGGTGACTCGATAGAATCTCGCATCCCATGCCTACGTATCTCATCGGGAATGAGAATCAAAGCGTCGTAGTTCGGTTCACTACGGGTGACCTTGTTTGTTTAGTGTTTTTTAGTTAGACAATGCTAACATTTGCGTTCTAGCTGTTTAGGTGTTGCCGCTTGGTGTGTGGAGCGTTACGCGTTTACCTATTTGCAGTAGAATGGAAATAATGTGTCCTTACGATTAGAGGGAGTGAGATGAGAAAAGAATCCCGAAGGAAGACTATTTATTTGTTTATATCTTTTAGAGGAAGTGTTTTGATTTGTTTTGTTTGCGATATGCATTGTGCTAAAGACTATGACATAGGAGCGAATACTTTGACAAGGTCGCCCTAACGGGACGTTTGCAAAGCACCCTAGAAGAGTAAAGAAGACCTTCACTAATCATTTCCCATGTACTTAAGTCTCGTTGTGCACTACACTTACAATATTTGTTAAGTGTTTTTGCTTTTTTTTAGAGAGAGAAGAGAGACTCAAATGGCTAAAAGAAAAATCGAAGGGGATCTTTGTAACACCCTAAAACCCCCGCGTGAAATTATAATAAAATATTAGGATAAAATAAAACACACGACATTTAGGATGCTCCTTTCAACCAAACACCTGCTCATGCATACGACATGTAACACACAATTACCATCAATAGTGCCAACAAAATCATACTTAATTATATTTCTCATATAGTAGTGGAAACTCAACTAAAAACATAATATGTTTAAAACCACATAACCAACATCAATTAGACAAAAGTAATAACGGAAACAAAATAAATAATAACAAGCGTTCTATATATCCAGTGTTACACATCAGAGCAGACGCCGACTAAAAACATAAAGTCAAGGACTCCGTCTTCACTAACCGCAACTCTGCACTATTCTTGATTATCTGAACGCTACCCACATAGAGGTAACATTCAAGTAGAATGGGTGAGATTCTCAAATCAACAAGAGAAATGCATAATATAAATATAAAGGCATATAAGCATTACAAAATTCACCCTATCATCACAACATCAGCACAATTACAATTTCCTACACAAGCATACAATCATATGATCCATAACACAACATAACGCAATGCAATGAGTCTCTCAACTCGACTTAATGCATGTGGTACCAATTCGATCCCTTTTTCATGATCATAATTCCCGTCGAAATTTCTATGTGTGTCGCACACACCCCACATGGGCACACGAACACCCTTAATCGCTCACACCTCATATGGGCACACGATTACCTTAACAACAACAACAACATAATTCCATTTCAAGGAATCCGGATAATACACTCACACCCCACATGGGTACACGACTTATCATACAACTTATGCAACATGATATGCATTCAACGACAACATATAACGATGACCAATGCGTATAACTATCACACAACCAATACATTACACCACAGTTATTCAACACACAACATATATCTACCAAAACATGCAATAATTGCAATCCACAGTTGCAACACACATTCGCACAACCGAACTCAACATTTCAACGTTCGACACATCACAACATACACGAAAACACAATTAATGCATCGAATATTTGGAATTTTGGTATTGAAATTAATTTTAACAGAAAGTACATGAAATCGGCTTTCCAATGATTTGAGCGGTAACTGAAACAGATTTACGGATCAAAAGATATGAATTTTTAAAGTTTAAAAAAATTATGTCCGTAACAGCAGCAAGCAGAACTTTCATGTTCGCTACAAGTTCGCCCAGCGAACTATCATTCGCTAGGAGTTTTCCTAGAGAAGTCGCCAGCGAAACACCTTCCCCATACAAAATCTAGAGGCTCACCTATTTTCCTCTCCCTTCGCCTCAAAATTCGGCCAGCGAACATTCGTTCGCCAGGAGTTCGTCCAGCGAACATGGGGCAAATCTCCCCAAAACTCACTCCAGTATCACCTATCTTTCCCCTTCGCCCGCCTCTCAGTTTGCCCATCGATATGCCCGCAAACCCTTTGCCCAGCGAACATTCCTTCGAACGGCGAAGTGCGCGAATCAGCAACTCTGCAGTTGCGATTCCTCCACAATCCAACCCCAACCCTTCTCCGATTTCAGTAGCAAACAGCCTAGAATTACACATAGATTCCATGGTTATCAATCAGAATCACACAAACCACAAATTAACCGATCAATTTATACAATTTACCGCTTATTAAAATCTCCGACACCCAAAAACCTCAACCCACACCGAAGCAATCAACACATAGATATGAACCTAATGCTTTATCTACCCTTATACAAATATTATATATCCCTTAAGTGATTAAAGAACCTCACCCTTACCTTAGAGTTCTTGTAGAGAGTTATCCTTCCTCAAAAATGGAGTTCTCCCCTTTTTTCCTTGAACCCTAGCCTTTTCTCCTCTTTTCTCCCGTTCCTCTGTTTTCACGTTCTAACCAAACTTCCACTCCACTTCCCCTTTTCTATTTCTAATATTATTTTTATTTCATAATATTATTATTATTATCCTAATATTATTATTATTATTATTATTATTATTATTATTATTAATTTTACCAATTAAATAATAATAATAATATCTCCTAATAATTTAAATTAGTAATATTAATCAAATATTTGTTAATATTAACTAATTAATCGTTCTCACCACACCACCAAGTTCTACTTTATTAGCCACACACCCCTCACCCTTAAGGTCACTAATACTAAGGTCATTACCCCTTACCTTAGGGTACCCCAACATAACCCAGCACACATACAATCACATAATTTTAATTACGAAAAATAATTAAAATAAATCGGGGTGTTACAACTCTCCCCCACCTAGAATATTTTCGTCCTAAAAAATTTACCTCATACGAATAACTCCGGATACGACTCTCGCATCCTGCTCTCTAATTCCCAAGTCATATTTCCACCAGCAGCGCCTCCCCACACTACCTTCACAAGAGTGATCTCTTTACCTCTCAACTTCTTTACCTCACGGTCTTCAATCCGTATTAGTAAGGCCTCAACCGTAAGGTTATCCCTTACTTCTACATCATCCATCGGAATCACATGTGATGGATCCGGAACATACTTTCGAAGCAGTGACACATGGAACACATCGTGCAAATTCGACAAATTGGGTGGCAACGCCACTCTGTAGGCAACAGGTCCAACTCTTGCAGAAATCTGATATGGACCAAAATACCAAGGGGTAAGCTTTCTCGACTTCAATGCACGAACAACATCGGTCACCAGAGTGACTCTCAAGAATACATGGTATCCTTCTTGAAACTCAAGATCTTTCCTCCTCTTATCATGGTAGCTCTTCTGCCTACTCTGCGAAGCTTTCATCTTTTCCCAAATCAGCTTCACCTTTTTAGTAGTCTGCTGAACAATCTCAGGCCCAAGTACTACACTCTCACTAGATTCATGCCAACACAAAGGCGTCTGACACCTCCGACCATACAAAGCTTCAAAAAGCGCCATCCTAATACGGGAATGATAACTGTTATTATAAGTGAACTCAATCAACGAAAAATGGCTATCCCAAGCACCTACCTGTTCAAGCACACAAGCCCTCAGCAAATCCTCCAAAGATTGTATAGTTCTCTCCGTCTGTCCATCCGTCCGCGGGTGATAAGCTGAACTCAATCTCAGTTTCGATCCCAAAGCTTCTTGCAAACTCTCCCAAAATCTAGAAGTGAACCTTGGATCTCTATCCGACACAATACTCAATGGAACTCCATGCAAATTTACAATCAATTGAATATAAATCTCAGCCAGCCTCTGCAAAGGAAAATTGATATTAATAGGAATAAAATGTGCCGACTTCGTCAGTCTATCTACCACTACCCAAATGGCATCATGCCCTCTCGGAGTATTAGGCAACCCAGTAAAAAAATCCATAGAAATGATGTCCCACTTCCACTTAGAATATATAACGGTTGCATCAAACCAGCAGGTTTCTAATGTTCCACCTTCGCCTTCTGACAAGTCAAACAAGTATATACAAACTTAGCCACATCACGCTTCAATCCAGGCCACCAAAATATCTTCTTCAAGTCTTGATACATCTTTGTAGCTCCTGGATGGATACTAAAGCTACTCCTATGACTTTCTTCTAGAATCATTCTTTTCAAATCAGGTTCATCAAGAATACAAATCCTGTCATGGAATATCAACACACCTTGTTCATCCACTTTGAATTCGTTACTTTCTGTCTACTCATTTCCAATCATCAAATCCACCATTTCACATCTAACTTCTGACCCTCTCTGATACTATTAAGAAATTCATTGTTGATCTTCAGCATACCCAACATCACACTATGCGGTGTCTGTTCACAAACCAAACTCATATCTCTGAACTGCTCAATCAATTCCAATTCTTTAACCATCATAATAGACATATGCAATGTCTTCCAACTCAAAGCATCCGCCACGACATTAGCTTTACCGGGATGATAGTTCAAATCGAAATCATAATCCTTTAAGAAATCTAACCACCTTCTTTGTCTCATATTCAACTCCTTCTGATAAAACAAATACCTCAAGCTCTTATGATCACTATACACTTCACATCTGGAACCATAAATATAATGCCTCCAAATTTTTAATACGAATACTACCGCAGCTAATTCCAAATCATGAGTTGGATAATTCCTCTCATTGACCCTTAACTACCGTGAAGCATAAGCCACCACTTTTCCATCCTGCATTAACACACCTCCTAAACCCATCAACGAAGCATTACAATACACCATAAACGGTTCATCAGGTTCGGGTAGAATTAAAACTGGAGATGTAGTCAATCTCTTTTTTAGCTTAATGAAACTCTTCTCATAGTGAACATCCCACACAAACGCTTTACCTTTGCAAGTCAACTAAGTCAAAGGAAGTGCCAACTTCAAAAAGCCTTCAATAAACCAACGATAATAACCAGCCAAGCCCAAAAAGCTTCTAATCTCAGTTACCAACTTCAGAGCCTCCCATTGTAGAACTGCATCTACCTTGGATGAATCCACAGAAATACCATCACCTGAAATAACATGACCGAGGAAACTTACCTCTCTCAACCAGAATTCGCACTTGGATAACTTAACATAGAGCTTCTTTTCTCTTAACACTTGCAGTACTATCCGCAAATGCTTAGCATGTTCCTCTTCTGACTTAGAATAGATTAGAACGTAGTCAATAAAGACAAGCATAAATTGATCCAGGTAAGCATGAAAGACTCGATTCATATACTCCATGAATACAACAGGCGCATTAGTAACTCCGAACGACATCACTACATACTCATAATGTCCATATCGAGTCCTGAAAGCCATCTTCTGAATATCTTCATCTTTTACTCGTATCTGATGATAACCCGACCTCAAGTCAATCTTGTTAAACACACGGGCACCCACTAACTGATCCATCAAATCATCTATTCTTGGAAGCAGATACTTTTTCTTAATCGTCACTTTATTCAACTGTCTGTAATCGATACATAACCTCATACCGCCATCCTTTTTCGTCACCAACAACACCAGGGCTCCCCAAGGCGATACACTTGGTCTCACGAATTTCTTTTCAAACAACTCTTCTAGTTGCTTCTTCAGCTCTGTTAATTTTGATGTCGACATCCTGTATGGTGCCATAGAAATAGGTATGGTACCAGGGACAAGATCAATAGTAAACTCCACTTCTCTCTCTGGCAGTACATCAGTAATATCATCCGAAAATACTTATGGAAATTCACGTACTAATTACAATTCATTAATCACCGACTCACTCTCCACTGACAAGGATTCAAACAATGCAAGCACTTAAGC
Organism: Lathyrus tuberosus; assembly: GCA_022829125.1. Lineage (NCBI taxonomy): Eukaryota > Viridiplantae > Streptophyta > Magnoliopsida > Fabales > Fabaceae > Lathyrus > Lathyrus tuberosus. The sequence goes on along the minus strand of JALAZF010000142.1, from coordinate 4,762,836 downwards.
TTCTTCCTCTAAGAGCTCTCTCAACTATCTAGCAAATAGAAAACCATCTTCTTCCTCTTCGTCAAGAGCAAGAAATCGCACCGACTTGTTAAAACAGTTAATATGAACATGATTGAACTCCAACCATTTCATACCCAAGATCACATCAAGATTTCCTAACGGCAAGCAAATAAGATCCACACCGAAGTCCTTATCAAAGATTGATAGTGGAAAATTCAAACAAACTAGGGAAGTGGTCACAGACCCCTTTACAGGAGTTTCGATAACCATCTCTCACTTCATAGGAGAAACAACGAGGCCTAGCCTCATCACACAATCAACATCAATAAAATAATGGGTAGCACCAGTACAATAATAGTAATCAAAGGCATATTATTAATGTAACATGCACCTCTGATCAGTCTGTCATCATTGGAAGTTTGAATCCCTGAAAAAGAAAACACCTTTCCCCCAGTTGAAGGTTTCTTTGGCTTCTGGAAATGAGTACTAATGTGACCCTGTTCTCCACAGTTGTAACAACTCACCACATTAACTTTGCAGTCAGCAATCAAATGTCCTGCCTGTCCGCACTTGAAACACTTCTTCACATCACTCGTGCACTCACTGACATGATGACCTAGCTCACCACACCTGTAACACTTAAGAGGAGCAGGGGCACCTCCCCCACTCGGCTTCTTTCCATCAGCATATTTCTGTTTACCCTTCTTAGCTAGAGCTGCATAAGGCTTCCCACGGTTCATCGGTTGTTTTCCCCTCCTCTCGACCAACCCTTTATAGTGAGTCGATCAAGCCTTGCTATCTTCCTCAAAGATCCTACAACAATCCACCAAATCTTGAAACCTTCTGATTCGCTGATAACCAATCACCTGCTTGATTTCAGGTCTAAATCCATTCTCAAACTAGACACACTTTGAGAACTCAGCAGTTGCCGCACTGTAGTGAGGGTAAAACTTAGCCAGATCTGAGAATTTGGCAGCATACTCCGTAATCATCATCTTACCCTACTTCAATTCCATAAACTCAATCTCTTTCTTTCCTCGGACATCTTCAGGAAAATACTTCCTCAAGAACTCCCTACTGAACACAGCCCAAGTGATTACCTCTCCTGTTGCTCCCAACAATTGACGAGTGCTAACCCACCAGTCATCAGCCTCCTCAGCCAACATGTGAGTACCTAACCACACCTTTTGTGCTTCAGAACATTCCATAATCCTGAATATTATCTCGATATCCTTGATCCAAGCCTGCGCTCCATCCGGATCATACATTCCCTTGAAGGTAGGTGGTCTATTCTTCCAAAACTCGTCATTTTCACCAGCATGAGGCGGGTTTTGTACCGCCTAAGCAACAACCTGCAAAGTAGCAGCAATAACAGCATTGTTCCTTCTAGCCATTCTAAATATATTACACACCAATAATAGCACACAATGGTTAAGGAACCAACATCGACAGTAATCAACTGTCACACAACAACGACTCGATAACTTGGTCGGACGGGCCGACCCGCTCTGATACCACTATGTAACACCCTAAAACCCCCGCGTGAAATTATAATAAAAGATTAGAATAAAATAAAACATACGACATTTAGGATCCTACTTTCAACCAAACACTTGCTCATGCATACGACATGTAACACATAATTACCATCAACAGTGCCAACAAAATCATACTTAATTATTTTTCTCATATAGCAGCGGAAACTCAACTAAAAACATAATATGTTTAAAACCACATAACCAACATCAATTCGACAAAAGTAATAACGACAACAAAATAAATAATAACAAGCATTCCATATCCCTAGTGTTACACATCAAAGCAGGCGCCGACTCAAAACATAAAGTGAAGGACTCCGTTTTCACTACCCGCAACTCCGCACTATTCTTGATTATCTGCATGTAACCCACGTAGAGATAACATTCAAACAGAAGGGGTGAGATTCTCAAATCAACAAAATAAATGCATAATATACATATAAAGGCATATAAGCATTACACAATTCACCCTATGATCACAATATCAACACAATTACAATTTCCTACACAAGCAGACAATCATATAATCCATAACACAACCTAATGCAATGCAATGAGACTCTCAACTCGACTCAATGCATGTGGTACCAATTTGATCCCTTTTTCATGATCATAATTCCTGTCGGAATTTCTATATGTGTCGCTCACACCCCACATGGACACACAAACACCCGTAATCGCTCACACCCCACATCGGCATACGATTACCTTAACAATAACAACAACACGATTCCATTTCAAGGAATCCGGATAAGACGCTCACACACCACATGGGCACACTACTTATCATACAACTTATGCAACATGATATGCATTTAACGACAACATATAACGATGACCAATGCGTATGACTATTACACCACCAATATATCACACCACAACTGTCCAACATGCAGTATATATCTACCAAAACATGCAATAATTGCAATCCACAGCTACAACACACATTCGCACAACCGAACTCAACATTTCAATGTTCGACACATCACAACATACACGGAAACACAATTAATGCGTCGAATAGTTAGAATTATGGAATTGAAAATAATTTTAACAGAAAGTACATGAAACCAGCTTTCCAATGATTTGAATCGTAACTGAAACGGACTTACAGATCAAAAGATATGAATTTTTAAAGTTTAAGAAAATTCTGTCTGTAACAGCTGCAAGCAGAACTGTCATGTTCGCAACAAGTTCGCCCAGTGAACTGTCATTCACTAGGAGTTCGCCTAGAAAAGTCTCCAACAAAACACCTTCCCTATACAAAATCCAGAGGCTCGCCTATTTTCCTCTCCCTTCGCCTCTAAATTCGCCCACGAACATTCGTTCGCCAGGAGTTCGCCCAGCGAACCTGGGGCGAATCTTCCCAAAACTCAATCCTATATCAACTATCCTTCCCCTTCGCTCACCTCTCAGTTCTCCCAGTGATATGCCAGCGAATCCTCCGCCCAACAAACATTCCTTCGTACGGCGAAGTGCGCAAATCAATAACTCTGCAGTTGCGATTCCTGCACAATCCAACCCCAACCCTTCTCCGATTTCAGTAGTAAACAACCCAGAATTACACATAGATTCCATGGTTATCACATAATCAATCAGAATCACATAAACCACAAATTAACCGATCAATTTATATAATTTACCGCTTATTAAAATCTCTGACACGCAAAAACCTCAACCCCACACCGAAGCAATCAACACATAGATATGAACATAATGATTTATCTACCCTTATACAAATATTATATATCCCTTAAGTGCTTAAAGAACCCCACCCTTACCTTAGAGTTCTTGTAGAGAGTTATCATTTCTTAACAATGGAGTTCTCCCTTTTCTTCCTTGAACCCTAGCTTTTTCTCATCTTTTCTCTCGTTCCTCTGTTTTCACGTTCTGACCAAACTTCCTCTCCACTTCCCCTTTTCTATTTCTAATATTATTTTTATTTCATAATATTATTATTATTATCCGAATATTATTATTATTATTATTATTATTAATTTTACCAATTAAATAATAATAATAATAATATCTCCTAATAATTTAAATTAGTAATATTAATCAAATATTTGTTAATATTAACTAATTAATCGTTCTCACCACACCACCAAGTTCTACCAAATTAGCCACACATCCCTCGCCCTCAAGGTCACTAATACTAAATTCATTAACCCTTACCTTAGGGTACCCCAACATAACCCAGCACACATACAATCACATAATTTTAATTACGAAAAATAATTAAAATAAATTGGGGCTTTTTAATCTCCATCCTAGAAGTTGTCATGCAATGATTGATCCTATAGTTGAAATAAGGGAAGGGAATCTTTACCTATGTTAGCATGTTTGGATTGATAACCTAATGTCTATTCTACTTTGAACCTTATCCAAGATTAGATTAAAGCTAGGAACCTTAAGGGAACATGTGATCATACACAAGTAGACATTAAGCAATCCAATCATCATTCAAAGAAGTAATAAGGAAGAAGTGAGATGAAAGACGAACCAAATTTTAGTTGATGTCAATGTAAAGTGATACAAGTGTTTATTAAACTCAAACCAAGCTCGACTATCGGATAGTTGAAAGAATTATGCAAAATAATGCACTTATGCTCATGCAAATGTCCTAAGACTATCCTAGAAGTATTGTCAATCAATTAACAAAATGAAATGGGTCCTAAAAGGGTGAGAACCCTAGTGGGGCAGTAGCTATGTCCTGTTATATCTCATTCATGTTATTTTCCTATGAAGTGTAAAAGAATTCAAGTTATGTCTCATGTTAGCACACAAACAATTGTTACTTGAAAAGTCATGCAAATTATACCTCTAAAGGCCACACAAATGAATTTAAGCCAATCATACAAGTTGGGTCAGTAGCACACATGGTATGATCATAACAAAATGAGGTTTTAGATGTTAAGAAATGATTATAAAACCCACACCAAGTCATGTTCAAAATATTAGGCAATTATACACAAAAATGTCACTTTTATGATGCATCATTCACTTATGACCATACAATGAACAAGTAGGCATGAAGTTAGTGTTTAGATGACCTAAGTCAGAAGTTAATGCACATGGTTAAAGTCTAAAAGTAACCTTAAGTTGTCACAAAGTTGTCATGGCAAAACATTTTCGAGGACTAATGCAAGTAGGAACCAAAGTTAACCCTAATCACCCTTTATGAGCATGTGAAGTTTTAATCATGTAAAAGAATGAAAAGGTCATGCCAAGTGAGTATCTAAGCTTGAAATCTAGTAGCAAATGACCTATAAAGTTTTACATTTGAGTTTCAAAAGTATTGGATAAATGAAGCACACAAAAGCTCAAGTGAAGTTGTCAAAGTTTGATGCTTAATCATGTTCAAGTTTGTGCAAGTATTACACCAATTATGAGCATAAAAAATGACCTATAGAATGAGTTAGGCAAGCTTTGATTCATGTCTAATCAAGTGTACATGGATGAGAAACAAGACCTATAATTATTGCACAAGTGCACCTCCTAAACATCTTAAGAACCAACACCAAAGTTCAAGTAGGAAGGCATACATTGAATTGTTTATGAAAAATAGTTAGAAGACTTGAAAAAATTATGAAATTTTAGTCATGATATGATGAGTTCAGTAGCCCATTATGTCCTAAAATTATGCCCAAGATTATGCGTAAAAGGTGCTTAAACAATGTCAAACATAAGGCAAGGCACCAAGCAAAGACCATTCAAAACAAGTCTCAAAAGGAGATTCAAAAGTGACCGAAAAATAATGGTGAAAATGTATAATGATCATCAAAATATCCTATATACATGTGACTAAATGTATGCAAGAGTTAGGGTCAAAAACAATTAGGGAAATTCCATCTTCAAGACCTAATATGCAAGATATGCCAATTTGTACACGTTTAAATCAAAAATCCAAAACAATTACCAAATTTAATAAAAATTGGAATTAAAAATATAGAAAATTTAATAAAACACCAAAGTTCAACCTTGAATCTTTTTGGAATTTTTAGATGAAGAAAAGTATTTTTAATAAAGCAAAATGAGACGTGTACCAAAAATAAAATGAAAATAAGAACTAAAGGGCAAAGGGGTGCACCACTCGTAATTTCTACATTCAGATTCACATGGGCCACAAAACGGGGGGCGCGAATAGGAACAATGTGCATACCCACTTCAAACAAACCCAATATCACTTATTATTATTTTTATTATAAATGTTATTCAGAATTAAAGAAAAATAAATAGAGCACGTGTTTTCTTCTTTCATTCATTAATTTGCTGGCAAATCAAATACACGTGGGATTGAAATTAACACACGGACCAATCAGAAGACAACAATCACATGTTGACTTCAACAACCGGAGATAACACAGGCGTCGAAGCTTGGGCTCCGTTCGTCTTCTCCAACGACTATCCACCGTCGATGGTGGTAAAAAAATTCCAGAAATGAAAAAGCAAACCACACTCCTACTCGGTTTTCCACGTTGATCTCAAATATACACTTGGAATTTTCATTTGAGGCCTTAATCATGCAAAACAAAAGCAAATAACTTAACCCTAAAATCCAAGAACGTCACATCTTTTCCCTATTCTAACCACAAACAGAGCCTTCAATAGAAGGACTTCAGATGCAACTCTTAAATGGTCCTAAATCTTCCTTTAGAGGTCTCTAAAATGATGCAAAGAGAGAGAGAGAGCCAAAGATCTTACCTGTTAGAGCAGTGATTCACGTGTAATAAACCCATATAACTTCAATGCAATGTCTTGAGATCTCTACTGAGCAAAATGAATGCTCAAGAACCTTCCAAATCTTAATGAAACTTCAATTTAATGGAGATGAGAGGTGAATCCGTGAGTGATGATATGGACCTCACAGATATGAATCAATGTAAACAGTAGCAAATATGAAGTATAGTGGTGAATATAGTGAAGAAATCTTGAAGAAAGCCTCAATATTGAGAGGGTTTCGAAGGGTTGAAGATGAGAGAATGAAAGGTGAATTTTGGATCTGTTTTTGCTCTAATGGTGTAACTGTATCTGTTAGTAGTAAAGAGGGCTCTTATATGTGTGGTTAAAGTGTTATTAAGATGTAATCATGGTTCGAAAACAGTTAGAGCATGGTTGATGAAAATTTGGAAAAATGAGAGTGAGGTTTAGTGACACGGGTTGCATAGTATTCTCAGGTGTGTAAAGTATTGTTGTTATGGTGTACTACACGATGATGATATGGTATATGAGCATTAGCTGGCATGATCAGAACAATAACAACTTGCATACCAAGTTTGATATTTCTCTCTCATTTGATGTGTGGAGTAAAGGTTGTGATGTATGCATGGTGTATGAAGAAAATGTGTGGCTATTTTGGGTAAAATGAGGGACATTATGTGCATAGCAATAGTACAACAACAATGAGATGAGTTTTATTTTGAATTTGGAATGGAATATCTTGATTTGAACACTTAAGGAATATGTTCATGGGGGTGACTTTGAGGTGGCATAACTTGAGGAATATGGAATCAAATGGTATGATTTTGGGGTCATGAGAAAGAAGGAATTTGATACAACAACTTTGATATTAGATACAACTTGAATGGGAACCTAAAACCTTATCTGAAATGGACTTGAAGTTGCTATGACATAAACTGATTTTGTCTTTAAAAAATTCTAAGAGTTTTCATCAAATTCACGTCTTTGAGATCCATACTTTGAATGATCATAACTTTTGATCCATGGATCCAAATGACATGTTCTCTATATGGTTGGAAAGGTGGAAGATCCCTCTACAACTTTTATGTTTGGAAAATTTTGAAATAGAGCATCTAACATGATGTGATTTAGCTTGGAAGATGGTTACTCTAAGTATGTAAACTTACCCAAAATGGAAAGTTCTAAAAATAAACTTTCTAAAAAAGGTAATATTTCCATAATTGGCAACTTTTCCACAAGTCCTGATATTCATGATTCTTTTGATATTTCTTGGTCAAAATTTATCCATTGGTCATATTTAACATGATGAATACAAGATTGACCACAAAAAGTCAGGAGTTGACTTTTTTACTGCTCAGTTGACTTTGTTCCCAATTTAGCTGATTCTCCACCATCTGACCAATTGAAACCCTTCTGAATGAAATTGAGGGTCAATACTCCACTCATAGATACTTGAGGACATATAGAACACCATGGAATCAATCCTTTCTCAAAAAGTCATAAATAAACTGCTTTTAGACAAAACCCTAATTTTAGCCCGAAAAGGTAGGAGATATGGATCAATGATGAAAACCCTAATTCCTCTGAAGACTATTGAGAATCTCTTGAACCAAGATGTATTATGTGGTATGATGATGTTGAGGCTTTGAAAATCCTTGCCCATACGGGTACCACATTCACAGATAGGCAAAACCCTAATCTGAGGACCAAAGGTAGGGGAACATGATCCTCCTCAAGTTTCTTGTAAATCTCAATCTTCTGATGAAATGGTGAACCAAATATCATGTCTTGAGGCATAAAGAGCCTTTGTATCTTGAGTTATTAAGGATATCTCATTCTCTTTGCTTTGAACAATCAATACCATTGAAACCTTTGTTCCCATGCCTTGGGAAAGCCAATGATGTATGTATGATGTTTATGACCTAAATGCACATGTATGTGAAACATAAGCCACTTATTGATGGTAAAATATGAGGGAAATTTTTGGGGTGTTACAAAAGGCATCACGCACACGGAATACCAACAAAAATCTTTTAGCACAACTCGTGGGAGTCAGGGACGCTGTCTTGCTGAAGTACGCCTTCAGAATAAACCTTGCCTCAATTAGGACTTTGAGGGTTGTAACGCGGCCTGGTTCACGGTTTGAGAAAAAAGGATTTATGGCTCAAAATTTTTTTGTAACCACCCAGTCTCCTTAATGTTCTCTAGTCCTACGTTCAGCAAATTCGACACAAGCACTCACTTTTTAAAAAGGTTAATGAATGGTAGGAGTGATGGTTAAGGAACCCACAAGGTTTTCGGAGTGACAATCACCCCTTTTGTCTTTGGTGTCTGTAGTCAAACGACTTGTTCTTTATCGAGGATTTTTCTTTTGTCATCCTTTTCATTTTTCGCTCTTTTGCATTTTTCTTTTCCCTGATTCTTGCCTGGACTGATTCTTTTGAATTTTTCGATTTTGAAGTCCAGCGGGATGCCCTAACTTTTGCCTAAGTCACTTGTTTTCAAATTACTGACTTAGCGGGCCTTTTTTTTTATTTAAAAAAAATTAATTTTTTTTGGGAACAAATCGTGTGACACATGTTTGTCTTGATTTCTTTGAAAGGATTGTGGCTGCCTCACTTCCTGGTTAGCGAGTGATAACCATTGTGGTTTCATTCCTTTTTAAATTTGAATGCATAGTCAAATTAACTGACACCTACCCTGCCCCAAGTTAAGATTGAGGGTTTTTCGTTATGAAAGGAACTCATACTTAAAGGCTCAAAGGGGTTGACGAGGGTCTATCTCCCTTATATCTCTGGTGTTTGGGGATTTGAAACAATGCCTGTACATCATTAACAAGGTTTTATTCCAACAGCATACAATCGGAAAGTTTGCGTTTTCATTTTGCCACCCTCCCTCAAAGAGTCTAAGTAAGAAAGTTGGTATTGCAATGTACAGAAATATTATATGAGTGAACACGAATGGAATACCTCAAGAAAAACATACTCATTGCATTAAGATTATCATACCAAACAAACAAGTTTTTACATTTGTCATACCTCAAATTTTGACCACTAAGATTTCCCATCATTGTGCAAATCATCATCACAATATGGATGTATTTACATGCCTCATCAGTCTCCCCAAAGATGGGTGATCATTCACTACAAACAAGAATTAGGGTTTTAAGCCCTCTCTGAGCACTTAGACAAAGGATCAATCAAGGAATGACATGATCTTCAACTTGTCTAACCTCTCAAACCTCCATAGAGAATCAAGAGGACTCCCACATCAAGGATTAAGCACAAGGTAGCAACTTTCCAAGTGGATCAAGCCTCAAGATCGCTAGTGTCACCAAATTAGGGTTTTGGTCGACTAAGGCCTCCAGATGAAAGTTTCCATCTGGGCATGAGCCAATGCTTCAAAGCATAACCCAAGATACTCTAAGGGACCTCATGGACCTAATCATCAAGTCAATTTAACCTCAGGGGATGCCTTTACCCAAAAATCAGGAATTAGGGTTTCTTGACCTAATTCACCCCTAAGTTGACTTCTGGGACAAAATATGAGCCAAGACCTCAATACATGATTTGAGGACCTAAAATACCCCATATTGATCCATTTGCAACAATAGATTGATCCAAGAAGCTTGGTCCACAAGTTTCAATTTCACCTGGACCACAATTACGGTTTTGAAGAAAAAGTCAACTGTGCCTTTGACTTTTGACCAAGACATGCTCCCAAACCTTGGGACATGATTCAATATACCCTATATCACCAATGGAGTTCATCCATTAGTTTTGATTTAGGTCAAGGACTTGATTTCACAAAGGATCACACAGTTTGAATTTCATCTGATAAAAAGTCAAACTGTACAAAAAGTCAAAGTTTGACTTTTTGATTTTTTTGGTCAACCAAGGTTCCTTAACCCTAAAACAATGTTAATATGTGATTTGAATCATCATTCATCAAGAAAAATCAAAGAAAGTGAGTTAACTTGTAAAAGGGGTAACCATAAAAAACTTAGAAATTTTCTAAGTTATGGAACAAAGTGGCTAGGGTACCAACTTCCAAGGATCATAACTTGAGATCCAAGCAACCATTTTGGATTGTCCAAAGATGGATTTGTAGCTCTCATTACACACTTCAAAAGTGTCAACTACATCTCATTCCAATTCTTCATGGATTTTAAGTTATGGAGTGATCAAAATGGCTGAAAACATGAAAATGACATTTTTCCAACACTTAGTGAAATTTTCACTAAGTCAAAATCTGCATTACTTTTTCCATAATGTAAGGACATTTTTCACCTTGATCCAAGTCAAACCAGGTCTAGAGGTGGACATTAAAGTTGAAGTATGCCATGAGGGCTTTCCAACAAGTACCAGATCATCTCCAAATTCCATTTGATCAAGGAGATACAACCTTGGAACATGGCATCTTGAACTGATTTTTCAAGGCACAATTGTGCACATTTGCTCGATTTGTCCAAATCTGATAAATCCAAGCCTTGTCATCATTTTGGACACATCTGAGGATCAAATCCAAGGGGGATGATCTGATCCCCAAGCCTCCAAAGTCCAAGAATCTACAAGTAGCATGCCAAACCTAAAAGGCTACAAAGATGCCAAATATCCAATTTTGTTTCCAAGCATTTAATGCATACACCAAGGTGGCATGAACTGAGCATATTCCAACTGAATTCAGTCCAAGTTTATCTCTGAACCAAAGCTACATAGCATGTGCTCTAATCTCAAGTCAATGGCTAGAGGAGACTTGAGAACAAGGTGTTCTTGGCGCCCTTTTTCAAACTTTTGAATTTTTGAATTTTTTTATTTAATTGATTCAAAAGTTAATTTATCTCTGAATTTTAATGATTTTGAGTTGATTCTTTTTTTCAAAATTCACAAAAATGTTAAAATATTTTATTTTACAAAAATTTCCCAAAAATATTATTTATTTCATATATTTGATATTTTTGTAAAGAATTAATTTTTATTTGTTTTTTAACATTTTAAAAGTTTTATTTCTCTTGATTTTCCAAACTTGAATGGTTTTGAATCATTTTGTGGATAAAAACATGATTTTTGAGACATTGACCCAAAATCACAACTCATTTCTCACATGTTTTCAATAATTTTATTAATTTTTAATCAAAGTTAATTCCATTTTTAACAAAATTAGGGTTTTTATTGATTTCACCCTCATCAATCTTTTTCAAAACACTCATGGGCCTCTTGATAGAGTGTAAGTCCCACCCCTTTGTAAATAAAACATTTTGGGCCTCACACATTGTATAAGTCCCACCCCTTTGTAACAAAATTAACTAGGCTTCTCCTTGAGCTATAAGACCCATCTTTACTCGTTTTCCAACTCCTTGGGCCTCTAATAGAGTGTAAGACCCAATCCCCATTTAACCAAAACCCTTTTTGGGCCTCAGGTATTGTATAAGTCCCTCTACGTTAAAAAAACATCGGCGCGATCGCCATTTCAAAAAAAATCATCTGGGCCTCCCCTCGTGTTGTAAGTCCCATCTTTATTTTTCAAAACAATCCTTGGGCTTCTCCTGGAGTTGTAAGACCCAACCCATTTGTAAATAAACCTCTGTGGGCCTCACACATTATATAAGTCCCTCTGTGTTTTTCAAAACAACAATGCGATTACTGTTAAACCTTGAGCCTCTCCTTGAGTATAAGCCCCAACAATCTTTTCAAAACAACTTCCCTTTTGATTTAGATTCAACATATATGTTGTTATCAAAACTTTCTTTAATTTCTTTGAACAACTAACAATACAGCATGGAAGCTTGCTCGCCTTTAAGTTTCAAACAACTTTCATTTACTCGCTTTCATATATATAACTGTATTGTGGAAAGCTGCGCACTTTAAGTCTTCTTTCATACCCTTTTACATACTTGTCATATATCAACTGTATATATACTAGTATAGTTATTTAGAGTTTTCCCCGGCAACTAAGTCTAGAACTAGGTAAAGCCAGTTTGGTCACTCTTTAATACAATCAAAACTAGATCCCCGTAGGATTTCCAGATACAGTCTTGCCTTCTCTTGGGCTTAAACAATATGGAACAAAGAGAAAGGCAATATTCTTCGTGAACCTTTTCTCAGGCTGTCACCCCTAGAAATTGTCAAAGAAATTCTACTCCCCAGAGTTGATCTATTCTCGGTGAATAGCATCTCTTGAGTTTCTTCAAACCTTAGAACTTTCACTAAATGATCTATTATCGGTGAATAGCATTTCTTGAACTTTTCTTGGTTTGAGAGCCATAGGCTTCCTAAAAGCATCCCTGCCTCCTCTTGGGCTTTGTACAAGGACCCTCCAGCTTCTTAGAAGTTCTCATGCCTTCTCTTGGGCTTAATACAAGGACCCTGAAGACCTCTTAAAGGTATAAGACAAAACTTAGTCATCCTTTGCTAGAGCAGTCTTTCCAGTGTCAAACCTCTGACCAATTTTAGGGTTGATTCTCATCCCTTAAAACACCCGCCTCCTCCTGGAGGCATCATACAAAAAACTCTTCCACACCAGTAGACTTGGACAGTCTAATCCCCTTGAGTCTCAAAGACATTCTCAAGTTCCCTATAAACATAGGAAGAAACCTCGATCATTCTGGATCGATCTCCAGTAGAGTTAAACCCATGGGTCCTAAAACCCAGTCTCTCTCCTAAAAACCCCAAACCAGGGTTAGTTTAGTATCAGGATAACACTATCCCAAATCAGAACCTCAAGGCATCTGATATCTCAACTCTTCTGGAGCCCTCAGCAAGAGTCGATTCCCCACTTGGACATGCCTCGGGATCTCAATAATCCCCAGCATAAAGCTAGCCTCCTATTAGGCTTTGTATAATGACTTTTCTTCAGCATAGTCAGCCTCCTCTTCGGCTTCGTACAATGATTCTCCCCAGCGGAGCTAACCTTTTCAGACTCTCTTGTTGAGTAAATCACCTTTCCAGACTCTCTTGTTGCGTCAATCAACTTCCCGACTCTCTTGTTGAGTCAATCACGTTCCAGACTCTCTTGTTGAGTCAACCCTTTTAGCCTCAATCTTGGGCTTTGTACGAGACAGATAAAAACACTCTCTTGTTGAGTTGATCCTTTTAGCCTCAATCTTGGGCTTTGTACAAGATAGATAAAAATACTCTCTTATCGAGTCAATCTTTTTCCAGCCTCGTCTTAGGCTTGGTATAAATATGCCCCCTAGCAGAAGTTAGCCTCCTCTTAGGCTTGGTATAATGAATCCTCCAGCTGGTTCAACTACAATCCTGGGTTTTGTACAAGACAGATAAAAGCACTCTCTTGTTGAGTCAAACCGTTTTAGCCTCAATCTTGCGCTTTCTACAAGACATAAATCATCATCTCTTAAACTTGGGGATAAACATTTTCCCCAGCAGGGTCAGTTCCTGCGAGCCTTTTAGGCTTTGCGAAATAAATTCCTAAGTGTAGTGAACGATTTTGGATGTGGTTGCGAAGCACTACCGCTCTTTGGTATCTACAGCTCGATTCATTTTTTATCCTTTTAAAGCTGATGAAGGAAGGGAAATAGATGTCTCTAATTAACCTTGCTTGCAAACTGAGTTTGAACAGATGACTGTTGGTTTACAGATGCTACAAAGATTGTGGGTCTCTTTTAGGTTTATTTTGTTAAAAATAGTGTCCAGTCGATTGGTGGGAGGTTAAGACTGATGCTTTGTGGAGGTATGTGATTTTGGGTTTTAGATTAGTGTGCTCGCTAAGATTTTTCTTTCAATCTTATGCCTACGTATTCCCGTTTTTTCCGAAACAGGGAAATCAGAGCGATCGTAGTTCCTCCTATTCTACGGGAGGAAATGGTGTTTTGGTGTCTTGTTCAAAGCCCAAGATGTGAAGCTTAAAGGTGATCTATATCTTGTTCAAAGCCCAAGATGTGGAGCTAAAAGGGTTTGACTTTAGAGAGGATTTTTCATCTCTAAAGAGGGGTTTGTCTGTCACAACTGTTTATAAAGGAGAATTACTTTAACCGGGATTTGTAAATCCGACAATGCCATAATTTCCTTTATAAGGGATTTCCAACCTGAAGGAGAAGACTTTAACTCAGTGTAGAGCAATGCTATCTTTCCTTAGGAATTTCTCATGCTAAAAGAGGGACAGTGGCATATTTGTAGATGATCCAGAGGGTTGCCGCTTACAGCGATTAGATGAAGGGGAAGGAGTTATTGATGTTTGTGTACTGTGAACGAGGCATAACTTTGATGCTAAAAGGTTTATTGGATCAACTAGTGGTTTTCTTATACAAATCCTAAGAGGAGGCTAATGGTTTTCTTATACAAAGCCTAAGAGGAGGCTAGTGGCCCAACAAGAGGGTGTTTTTGATCTGTTTCGTACAAAGCCCGAGATAGAGGCTAAAAGGGAAGTGACTTGATAAGAGAGTCCTCTATGGTATCTCGTACGAAGCCCGAGATGGAGGCCAAGGGTTTTATACTCAACAAGAGAGTGATTTGTCTCTTGTACAAAGCCCAAGACGGAGGCTAAAAGGTGTTTGACTCTGTTGGGGAGAATCATTGTATAAAGCCCAAGAGAGAGGCTATGGTGCTGTTTCAGTTGAGTGACAGGTCCAGTATATTGGTTCAAAGAGAAAATTAGCTCTTATATGAGTAATGTTTGCACTCAAGGATTTTGATTCGAGGATCAGGGATATTTCCTTTTCTTTGAGGAAATGGGAAATCCAAAGGGTATTGAGACTGTCCGAGTCTACAGGGTTCCTTCCTATTCTTGAAGGGTGCTTGAGAATGTCTTTGAGACTCATGGAAATTAGACTGTCCAAGTCTAGAGTTTCATCTTTTGTACTATGCTTTGAGAAACAGCAGTAGACTCTTGGAAAGACTGTTCTATTAAGATGACTGATTTCTGTTCCTATACCTCTGGGAGGTCGTCGGGACAATTTTTACGAAGCATAAGAGGAGGTTGGAAACTTTTAAGAAGCCGGGGGACAATTTTTACTAAGCCCAAGAGGAGGATATCATTCCCGGAGGAAGAAATCATTTATACGAAGCCTAAGAGGAGGCTGTGAATACTTCTAAGAAGCCGATGGGTCCTTGTACAATGCCCAAGAGGAGGCGGGGATGCTTTTAGGAAGCCTGTGGGTCCCCAAACCCCGAGAAGTTCAAGACAGGTTATTCACAAAGAATAGATCAAGCTAGGAAAGTTCGAGAATTTGGAAGAAACTCAAGAGATGCAATTCACGGAGAAGAGATCATCTCTGGGGAATAGAGTTTCTTGACAATTCCTAAGGGTGCTTTTAAGAAGCCTGTGGGTCCCCAAACCCCGAGAAGTTCAAGACAGGCTATTCACAAAGAATAGATCAAGCCAGGAAAGTTCGAGAATTTGGAAGAAACTCAAGAGATGCAATTCACGGAGAAGAGATCATCTCTGGGGAGTAGAGTTTCTTTGACAACTTCTACGAGTGACAGTCTGAGAAAGGGTTCAAAAAGAATCTGCCTTTCACATCTCCATATTATTTAACCCCAAGAGGAGGGAAGACTGCGTCTGGTAATCCTATGGGGATCTAGTTTTGACTATTTAAGAGTGATCAACGGGCTTAATGCTAGACGTAGTTGCCGGGGAAACTCTAAATATCTATACTATTATTACACAGTTGATATGAATTTATGAAAGAAGACTTACAGCGAAACAGCCCCACAATACAGTTATATGTATATGAAAGCGGTAAATGAAAGCATATAAACACGTACTCGGTTGTAGAGCTTCCATGCTGTTTGGTTAGTTGTTCAACAAAGAAAGATTGAAAACAACAGTATATTTCAAAATCAAATGAGAAAGTGCTTTGAAAAAGAAAGATTTGGGGCTTACAGCTCAAGGAGAGGCCCAGGGTTTTACCAGTGATTGCACTGTTGTTTTGTACAGAGGGACTTATACAAGTGACTGAGGCCCAAAGTTGTTTTTGGTTAAAAGGGGATTGGGTCTTACACTCTATTAGAGGCCCAAAAAGTTTTGAATGGGTCTTATAGCTCGAGGAGAGTCCCAATTGATATTTTAAAAAGGCGACGATCGCGCCGTTCACTTGTACAAAGGGGCTTATACAATAAGTGATTCCCAAAAATGGTTTGTACAAGGGGGTTTGGGTCTTACACTCTATTAAGAGGCCCAAAGAGTTTTAAAGAAAAGAAAGGGGTCTTACTACTCGAGGGTAGGCCCAAGGTTTGTTTTTCAACGGATGATGATCGCGTCGAACTTTTTGAAATACAACGGGACTTATACCATAAGTGGGGCCCAAAATAGGTTGTATTTACAAAGGATTGGGTGTTACACTATATTAGAGGGCCAAAGTGTTTTGAAAATGATTTATGAGGGTTGAATTAATCAAAAAGCCTAATTTGTTTTCAAGATGTGTTTTAATTGAATAAAATATTCAATTAAAATGATCAAAATTATTTAACATGTGGAAAACAAATTGTGATCTTGGATTAATGCTTCATAAATCAAGTTTTGCCCTACAAAATGATTAGAAGTCATAAAAATCTGAAAAATCAAGAAGGAAAAAAATATTTTAAATGTCAAAAACAATCAAAACATTAATTCTTTGCAAAAATATCAATTATATGAAATAAATAATATTTTTGGGATTTTTTCATAAAATAAAATATTTTAACATTTTTGTGAATTATTAAAAAAAGAATCAACTCAAAATCATTAAAACTCAGAGAGAAATTAATTTTTGAATCAATTAAATAAAATCACAAAATTCAAATATTTGAATGTGAGAGAAATGGCGCCAAGAACAGCTGAAGAACACGCACGTTTTTCAGCTTTGCCCAGATTTGCATTTTCTATCCAATCTCACTGAATACTTGATTATATCATGCAATCCACATATCAATCTGCTCGTTTTCACCTCACGATCATGTTTATGACAATTAATTTCATTTAAATTAAGCATAAAACAAGAAATCACGATAAATCCTCAAGAACCCTAAATTTTGCATGAAGGCTGGGATTTTTTATACACGATTCAAACATAGTAATTACTTGAGGGGAAACATTCCATGCATCATTATGAACATTTGGCAAAAGTATTGTGCGAGGAAATATGCATGGATTGAGAGATGACCAAGTTTAGGCTTACCTCTAGGTCGTGACAGCAAGAGCAAATTGATTTCTGAGTTGGAGGTGTTACAGATGAATTGTGATGATCTGAACAGCTTCCTTACACCTTATGGAGTGTGTTTGAATGCTTGGACTTGATGGAAATTGGCTGGATCACTTCATGGCATCTCAACTGCAACTTGGTTAAAACCTTGAGCAATTGACTGGTGATTCTGAGAAATCAGTGTTCCAGATGTTGTTTAAGTGTTTGATCAGCTTACATTTGATGTATATGAGGTGTGTGTGTGATTGGTTTGAGTGGAATTGCTCTCTAATGAAAAACCCGATAGTGACTTGCTAAGAAAGGCATTTTTGAGAGTGAGAAGTGGATTTTGAGAAAGGCAAGTGTTGTAGGCCTTTGGTGTACTTAAACTGATCATAATTGAGCTCTATTTATAGTAGAGCAAGTTTGTTTTGCAAGGAATAGTGAATGGCAACTGCTGAGTAGGGTTGGCCAATGTTGGCAAATGAAAATCCAAGTCTCCTATAGCCATTGACTAGAGGTTAGGGCACAGGCTGCTGGTCCCCTTGGTCTTGGATAAGTCTTGACTGAATTCAGTTGCTAATGGCTCAGTCCATGCCACCTTGGTGCTTCCATTGAATGCTCCAATCTAAAATTGGAGTCTTGTCCCTATTTTGGGCAATTCTAGGTTTAGCATGCTATTTCTTGTTCCAAGGACTTTGGAGGCTTGGCTCAGTTATTGTCCCCTTTAGATTCAATCCTCAGATGTGTCCAAAGTGATGACAAGGCTTGGAATTGGCTGATTTTGGCAAATCGATCAAAAGTACAAAATTCTGCCTTGCCTTGGCAGATTTCAGCAAGGCAACTTGCCAATGTTATATCTCATTGCCCAAATTGAATTTGGTGATGTTCTTGGCAATTTTGGAAAGCCCTTATATGATACAACAACTATCTGATCATATTTGGTTTTGATACCTTTTTGGATCCAAGTGAAAAATCCCCCTACATTTGGAAAAAAGTAAGGCAAATTCTGACTTAGTGAAATTTTCACTAAGTGTTGGAACAAATTGACTTTTCTTGATTTGATCGCTCCATAACTCAAAATCCATGAGGAATTTGGACATAGGTCAATATGAAGCTTTTGTAGCGGGCAATGAGATCTACAAATCAAGCTTTGGATGGGAAAAAATGGCTTTGTGGTTTAGGAGTTATGATCCTCCAAAGTTGGTACCTTTGTCACTTTATTATATAACTTAGAAAATTTTCTAAGTTTTTATGGTTGCCCCTTTTACAAGGTATCCCACTTTCTTTGATTTTTCTTGATGAATGATGATTCAAATCATACATTAACATCATTTTAGGGTTAAAAATCCATTTTTGTGAGAAATCTCAAAAAGTCAAAGTTGAGTTTTGTGCACAGTTGACTTTTTATCCGATGAATTCCAAATTGTGCAATCCTTTAAGAAATCATGTCCTTGACCTAAATCAAACTTGATGAACATGTTCCATGGATGTTATAGGGTATATTGAATCATGTCTTAGGGTTTGGGAGCATGTCCTGGTCAAAAGTCAAAGTTACAGTTGACTTTTCTCGCAAAATCCTAACTGTGGTTCAGATGAAATTGAAACTTGTTGTTCAAGCTTCATGGATCAATCCATTTTTCCAAATGGATCAATATGGTATATTAGAGACCCTCAAATCATGTCTTGAGGTCTTGGTTCATGATTTGTCCCAAAAGTCAACTTAGGGGTGAATTAGGTCAAGAAACCCTAATTCCTGATTTTTGATGTATGCATCATTTGAGTTTAAATTGACTTGATGATTGGGTCCATGAGGTTCCATGGAGTATATTAGGATATGATTTGAAGAATTGGCTCATGCCTAGAGGAAAATTTCCAACTGGAGGCCCTGGTCGACCAAAACCCTAATTTGGTGACACTAGCGATCTTGAAGCTTGATCCACCTAGAAGGGAGCAACCTTGTGCTTAATCCTTGATGTGGGAGTCCACTTAATCCATTGAGGATATTTGAGAGGCTAGAAAAGTTGAAGATCATGTCATTTCTTGATTGATCCTTTGTCTAAAAACTCTAAGAGGGCTTGAAACCCTAATTTTGATAGTAGTGAATGCTCACCCATCTTTGGGGAGACTGATGAAGCATAATGATACACCCATATTGTGATGATGACTTGCACAATGATGGGAAATCTTAGTGGTCAAATTTTGGGGTATGACAGATGCCCCTATTTAATCTTCTTAGTGTGAATGACGAAGGTATTCGGGCATTCGGGGTGCAAAAGGATTAAATATCGGAATACCCGAAATTTTGATGGTGGTTATGAATGGCAGATCACATTCATCTTCTTTTGCTAAGAAATGATGCTTAGAAAAGGTAAACTTCCCCTCGATCCTGGTCTTCAGCCAAGGAACTGGTCTCAGTTTTCTTTTGAGATGAACTTCCCCTCGATCCTGGTTTCCTACCAAGGAACTGGTCTTAGTTTCTGATTTAAACTTCCCCTCGATCCCGGTTTCCTACCAAGGAACTGGTCTTAGTTTCTGATTTAAACTTCCCCTCGATCCTGGTTTCCTACCAAGGAACTGGTCTTAGTTTCTGATTTAAACATCCCCTTGTTTCTGGTTTCCTACCAAGGAACTGGTCTAAGTTTCTTTTGTCAATAAACTTTATTGACAAGGGACGCTATTCGTAGCGGTTTTCCTCAACCATCTCGCCGAATCTTCCTGGGGAGATGCCATTTGACGGAAAAATTTGACGTCAGACTTGCTGGGGAATCCAGTCATCTGAGTTGTAGAGGTGCACAAACTTCTCTGTTGGAGACGAGTCTCCAGAAATACTTCCTTCGTTTGGGGTCTTACATCATACTTTTCTCGGGATTTTCCCGGAGAAATGCCATATGATGGGAACCAATTTGAGGTGCCGATGACCTTTTCATCAGTGGTTCTTTCGGAGAAACTGATGTACCACCGAATCTTTGATTAGGAGGCTTTCTCTCGGGATTTTCCTTAATCCGGGAATGCAAGGATATCATCTTCAATGGTGAAGAGTGATGTTGACTGAAGGTTCTCTGGTTTTTCAGAGGTTCAAGTTATCAAAGTGGTCGAGGGCCAATTCTGATCCAGAACTAAACTGGAAGAGAGATATTGTTCAGACGCAGCATTTCCTGACGAGGAAAAAAACGGACAACTCGATTGAGAAAATTGTTATCACTAGGGGACAAGACCGACCAGAGTGATAGGGATGTGGAATGAGAATGCAAATCAATAATGCATGTTGTATGTATGTATATGCTGACAAAACTGACGCGACATACAAACTAATGGATGAACACAACTGGATACTCGGCCATCGCGGGGCGAAGAAATACCATTGGTCCATAAGTAGCAATTCTGCCTTGCTTAGGAGAAGTAGTCCTCGTGGGGAACTATGTTGGTAGGGCTTAGGAGATGAGAACTCGGCCGAGGTGTGTCAGACGAAACAAGGTCTCTGACATAGTTGATCCCTCCATTCAGGCGTACTGGGTTAAAAGGAGTACTTTGATTCTGCACTTTGAAGTTCGCTTACTTCTGGAGAAGCGGTTGATGTTCTTTTGATGTTCAACAGTTAAAAGAAATTGCCATCTTTATTTTAAAGCAGAAAAAGTTTTACAAGTAAATTCATTTTTGTTTTATTTCAAGAATCGTTAATCATATTAAAATGTCGTTCTGTAAAGCTAAAACAAATGAGAATTACAAACAAAAGCACAAGGGCTCAAATTTTATTGATAAGATGGAGATCAGCCAAACGTGTGATTCCAAAGAGTATTTACAAAGTTAGAAAATGGTAATTTACAGGGAAAAGGGCTATGTTGAAACATAACGACCGATATCCTTCTACAAATTTTGAATTCGGGACATCCTGAGCTTCTGTCGAAGATGACCGTGACTGGAGTTTTCCTCCGATGAATGGTGTAACTACTGCTGAGGGACTTGCCTCTTTGTCGAATATAGTTACTTGCCATTATCCCTAACTTTTACCTGGATTGTACTGTGATGTTTCCAATCCACCGGGATGATTTTTTTTATTTTTGTCTCTAACTTTTGCCTGGACCGCCCTTTTGGGTTTTCAATCCACCGAGACGTTTTTTTTAGGCGAAGTATTTCTTGACTACATCAACATTTGTGGGGTAGGCAAATTCTTCTCCGTCCATGGTTGCAAGTCTCAAGGCGCCACCTGAGAAAGCTTTCGTGACCACATAGGGGCCGTCATAGTTCGGAGTCCATTTGCCCCGAGAATTAGTGAGAAATGATTGTATCTTCTTAATCACAGGGTCTCCTTTCTTGAAGACGCGAGGTCGGACCTTTTTGTCAAACGCCCTCTTCATTCTCTATTGATACAACTGACCGTGGCATAGTGCCTTGATTCATTTTTCTTCGATCAGATTCATTTCGTCGTGTCGACTTTGACACCATTCAGCTTTTGTAAGCTTAGCTTCCATCAATACCCGGATTGATGGGATCTCTACTTCTACGGGGAGCACTACCTCCATGCCATATACTAGAGAGAAAGGGGTTGCCCCTATTGAAGTACGGACAGATGTGCGATAACCGTGAAGAGCAAAGGGTAGTATCTCGTGCCAATCTTTGTAGGTTACAACCATCTTTTGAACAATCTTCTTGATGTTCTTGTTAGCCGCTTCTACCGCTCCGTTCATCTTTGGTCGGTAGGGAGATGAGTTATGATGTTCGATCTTGAACTCTGCGCACAACTCTTTCATCATCTTATTGTTCAAGTTAGATCCATTAACAGTAATGATCTGGCTAGGAACACCATAACGGCAGATGATATTGTTTTTGATAAATCGGACCACAACTTGTCGGGTAACATTAGCGTATGACGCTGCTTCGACCCACTTGGTGAAATAGTCAATGGCTACCAGGATGAACCGATGTCCATTCGAAGCTTTAGGTTCGATCATACCGATCATATCGATTCCCCATATGGAAAAAGGCCATGGGGAAGAAAGAACCTTGAGATGTGTAGGTGGTACATGGATTTTGTCGGAGTATATCTGACACTTATGACACTTTCTCATGTACTTGTAGCAGTCGAATTCCATGGTCAACCAATAGTACCCTGCTCCTAGAATTTTTCTCTCCATTGTGTGTCCATTGGCATGAGTGCCAAAGGACCCTTCATGAATTTCTTTCATCAACATGTCTGCTTCTGGTCTGTCGATGCATCGAAACAAAACCAAGTCAAAATTTCGCTTATACAGCGTGTCACTGCTCAGGAAGAAGCTACCTGCTAGCCTTCTGAGGGTTTTTCTGTCCTTCCTTAGTGCCCCAGGTGTAGCGAGTGATTTTTGGATGTGGTTGCGAAGCACGATTGCTCTGGTACTACAACTCGATTCATTTTTTATCCTATTAAAGCTGATGAAGGAAGCGGAATAGATGTCTCCAATGAACCCTGCTTGCATACTGAGGTTAAACAGTCAAAACTGTTGGTTTACAGATGCTACAAAGATTCGGGGTCTCTCCTAGGTTATTTTGTTGAAAAAGGGTGCTTTAGGATATCGGTTAGGATGTTAGGACAGATATATGAAAGTATGGGATTTTGGGTTTTTGTTTAGCATGCTCGCTAATATTTTTCTTTCAATCTTATGCCTACGTATTCCCGTTTTTTCCAAAATAGGGAAATCAGAGCGATCGTAGTTCCTCCTATTCTACGGGAGGAAATGGTGTTTTGGTGTCTTGTTCAAAGCCCAAGACGTGAAGCGAAAGGTGGTTTGTATCTTGTTCAAAGCCCAAGATGTGAAGCTGAAGGTAGTTTGTATCTTGTTCAAAGCCCAAGATGTGAAGCTAAAACGGTTTGACTTTAGAGAGAATTTGTCATCTCTAAAGAGGGGTTTGTCCGTCACAACTGTTTATAAAGGAGAATTACTTTAACCGGGATTTATGAATCCGACAATGCCATAATTTCCTTTATAGGGGATTTCCAACCTGAAGGGGAAGACTTTAACTCAGTGTAGAGCAATGCCATCTTTCCTTAGGAATTTCTCATGCTAAAAGAGGGACAGTGGCATGGATGTAGATGATCCAGAGGCTTGCCACTTACAGCGATTAGATGAAGGGGAAAGAGTTGTTGATGTTTGTGTACTGTGAACGAGGCACAACTTTGATGCTAAAAGGTTGATTGGATCAACCAGTGGTTTTCTTATACAAAGCCTAAGAGGAAGCTAATATGTGTCTCGTACAAAGCTCGAGAGAGAGAGGCTAAAAGGTTTTGACTCGACGATAAAGTCTTTTGGTATCTCGTATAAAGCCCGAGATGGAGGCTATTTGACTCAACAAGAGAGTTTTTTTTGTATCTCGTACGAAGCCCGAGATAGAGGCTATTGTTAGTTCCGTTGGGGAGAATCATTGTACAATGCCCAAGAGGAGGCTATTGTGACTGTTTCAGTTGAGTGACAAGTCTAGTATGTTGATTTAAAGAGAAAATCAGTTCTTATATGAGTAATGTTGTACTTAAGGATTTAATTCGAGGATCAGGGTTATTTCCTTTTCTTTAAGGAAATGGGAAATCCAAAGGGTATTGAGACTCTCCGAGTCCACGGGGTTCCTCCCTATTCTTGAAGGGTGCTTGAGAATGTCTTGGAGACTCAAGTAAATTAGATTGTCCAAGTCTAGAGTTTCATCTTTTGTACTATGCTTTGAGAAACAGTAGTAGACTCTTGCAAAGACTGTTATATTAAGATGACTGATTTCTGTTCCTATACCTCTAGGAGGTCGTCAGGACAATTTGTATGAAGCCCAAGAGGAGGCTGGAAACTTTTAAGAAGCCGAGTGGTCCTTGTATGAAGCCCAAGAGGAGGCTGTCATTCCCGGAGGAAGAATCATTATACGAAGTGTAAGAGGAGGCTGTGAATACTTCTAAGAAGACGACGGGTCCTTGTACAACGCCCAAGAGGAGTCGGGGATGCTTTTAGGAAGCCTGTGGGTCCTTGAACAATGCCCAAGAGGAGGCCGATGCTTTTAAGAAGCCGATGGGTCTCTAAACCCCGAGAAATTCAAGACAGGTTATTCACGAGGAATAGATCAAGCCAGGAAAGTTCGAGAATTTGGAAGAAACTCAAGAGATGCCATTCACGGAGAAAAGATCATCTCTGGGGAATAGAGTTTCTTGACAAGTACTTTTAAGAAGCATGTGGGTCCCCAAACCCCGAGAAATTCAAGCAGGCCATTCACGAAGAATAGATCGAGCCAGCAAAGTCCGAGAATTTGGAAGAAACTCAAGAGATGCCATTCACGGAGAAAAGATCATCTCTGGAGAGTAGAGTTTCTTTGACAACTTCTACGAGTGACAGTCTATGAAAGGGTTCATAGAGAATGCTGCCTTTCATATCTCCATATTATTTAACCCCAAGAGGAGGGAAGACTGTGTCTGGTAATCCTATGGGGATCTAGTTTTGACTATTTAAGAGTGATCAACGGGCTTAATGCTAGACGTAGTTGTCGGGGAAACTCTAAATATCTATACTATTATTACAAAGTTGATATGAGTTTATGAAAGAAGACTTACAGTGAAACAGCCCCACAATACAGTTATATGTATATGAAAGCGGTAAATGAAAGCGTGTAAACACTTACTCGGTTGTAGAGCTTCCATGCTGTTTGGTTAGTTGTTCAACAAAAAAAGATTGAAAAACAATAGTATATTCAAAATCAAAGGAGAAAGTGCTTTGAAAAAGAAAGATTTTGGGGCTTACAGCTCGAGGAGAGGCCCAGGGTTTTATTAGTGAGCGCACTGTTGTTTTGTACAGAGGGACTTATACAAGTGACTGAGGCCCAAAGAATGGTTTTTTGAACAAAGGGATGGGTCTTACACTCTCTCAAGAGGCCCAAAAAGTTTTAAGAAGAAGAGTGGGGCTTATAACACGAGGGTAGGCCCAAAGTTTGTTTTTCCATTTGAAATGGTGATCGCGCCGAGTTTTCTTTTAACGCGAAGGGGCTTATACAATATCTGAGGCCCAAAATGTTTTGGTTAAAAGGGATTGGGTCTTACACTCTAATAGAGCCCCAAAAGTTTTGAATGGGACTTATAGCTCGAAGAGAGGCCCAGTTGATTTTTTAAAAGGCGGCGATCGCGCCGTTTACTTGTACAGAGGGACTTATACAATAAGTGAGGCCCAAAATGGTTTGTACAAGGGGGTTGGGTCTTACACTCTATTAAGAAGCCCAAAAGTTTTAAGAAAAGAAATGGGTCTTACTACTCGAGGGTAGGCCCAAGGTTTTTTGTTTTGAAAAGGCGACGATCGCGCCGTTTGTTTTTTACGGTATCGGGACTTATACAATATACTGAGGCCCAAAAATGATTTGGTCAAAAAAAGGATTGGGTCTTACACTCTATTAGAGGCCCATGAATGCTTGAAAAAGTTTTATGATGGTGAAAATCGAAGAAATCCTAATTTTATCATTTTAAAAGTAAATTCTTAAAAGAAAATCAATACAAAATGATAAAAATACCAAATAAGCAACTTGTGATTTTTGGTTGGGGTTTGAAAAATGATGTTTTAATCACAAGATGAAATAAAATTCATTTGGTCTTGATTTTCAATATGAGAATTCACTTTTAAAATGTTTTAAAACATTAAAAAGGAATTTATTCACAAAAATACTAATTATATTAAATAAATAATATAAAACTAATTTTTTTGTGGAATAAAATATTTTGGAGTATGAATAAGAAGTGTGTAAAACAGAATTGGAAAATGATGATTTTTGCTATGTAAAAGAATTGGTTGAGTTTTTTGAGAATAAACTAATATCACAACATCACATTCGACATCACTCATGAGTTTTGAAGATAAGAGAAAAAGGGAAGATGTCACAACATCACATTTGACATCAGAACTGCACCTTGGTTTTTCAACATCTTTGCTATCAAACTTCAAACATTCATAACTCTCTCAATTTTTAACGAAATTAAAATCCGTAAGAACCTATCTTGTCTAACCTCTTTTTTGGAGATTTTGTGCAACCTACCAAGTGCTTTGTTCCAGAAATGATTTGATACTTTGGACACCCTCAAATGACCTCTTGGATGCTTTTAGGATGATTGGAATCAGCTGGTACCTGCAAAAACACAAACTGTCCCTTTCTTGCAAAAGGGGTTAAAAGTGACCAAAATAGCAACTCTCTCAAATGGTGTTCCAGATTTAGGGAACCATTTGGGACAGTTCAAAGATGATATTTGGAGTGTGTTTGAGGTTTTATCTGGTTTGGAAAGTGACTCAATCAAGACATGGCTTGAAAAATGCAAAAAAGTCAAATTTTGAGGTTTTGAGAGGTGACTTTGTGATGTTGTGATTACAGGTCACTTTTGATAGTTTGAACAGCTTACATATGATATATGTGAGGTGTGTGTGTGATTATTTTGAGTGGAATTTCTCTCTAACTCAAAAACTCAAAATTACTTGCTTTGGAAGGCAAATTTGAGGTGAAAGAAGAGATTTTGAGGAAAGCATCTGTTTGATGGCTTTGGTGTACTCAAACTGAGCACAAATGAGCTTTATTTATAGTAGAGCAAGTTTGTTTTGGGATCCACAGTGAATGGCAACTGCAGCAGAGGTTTGGCCAATGTTGTCCAATGAAAATCCAAGTCTCCTCTAGCCATTGACTAGAGGTTAGGGCACAGGCTGCTGGTTCCCTAGTTGTTGGAGGAATCTTGACTGAATTCAGTTGCAAATGTGTCAGTCCATGCCACCTCTAAGCATCCATTAAATGCTTCAATCCAAAATTAGAGCTTTGTCCCTCTTTTAGGCATTTCTAGGTTTGGCATGCTACTTCTTGTTCCAAGGACTTTGGAGGCTTGGCTCAGTGATTGTCCCCTTTAGATTTGATCCTCAGATGTGTTCAAAATGATGACAAGGCTTAAAAATTCGTGTGGCACAAGAAATGTGCAAATCTGCCCCATGAAAAATTCAGCTGCAGCAAGCCTTTTTGTAAAATCCATAACTCCCTGCTCGAGTATGCTACATGGACGTTCTAGGACTTTCTGGAAAGCTGAGATGATGTACTTCAACTTTCATGTTTGACCCCAGACCTGGTTCAACTTGGATCATGGAGAAAAACAGCCTTGAAGTTGGGACATTCTTGCTGGAAAAATATTAGTGATGTCCTATGCAATGTTGGAACATCAGACAACTTTGAACATTAATAATTCCAAACTTTAATCACTTGTATCTTTTAATCCACTATGATATTTTGAGTTGAAGTGAACTGCATCTTTGATGCTTGTCTTGCATGGCGACAAAGCTTGAAAATTGGGTGGCATAAGAAAAGTGCACAAAATCTGTCCTAAAAAAATCAGCTCGAGCAAGGCCTGTTGTGAGGTTCATAACTCCTTGCTCAAGTTGAATTAATGGGAGTTCTTATACATTTTGGAAAGCCTTAATGACATAATTTAACTTTGATGTTTGACTTTGGTCTTGGTTCAGCTTGCAAAGTCATCAAAAATGGTCTTGAACTTGTGTAGTCAAATCTGTCCTAAAAGGTGTAATGAAAATTCTGCTTTATCAATGATTTTTACAAAAATCATACCTCTTTGCTCGAGTATGCTACAAGGACGTTCTAGGACTTTCTGGAAAGCTGAGCTGATGTACTTCAACTTTCATGTTTGACCCCAGATCTGGTTCAACTTGGATCATGGAGAAAAACATCCTTGAAGTTGGGACATTCTTGCTGAAAAAATATTAATGATGTCCTATGCAATGTCAGAACATTGGACATTAAGAATTCCCAACTTTGATCACTTATATCTTTCAATCCTTATGATATTTTGAGTTGATTCCTTCTACAATGTTGAATTATCAAATACCCTCTTTAAAAGTAGCTCTTACTCAAAATCAATGGATGCTTGGATCAATAGTTACAACCTTGAAAAGTTGTGCACTTGAACATGATTTTAACTTAGAAAAAATTTCTAAGTTTCTTTCAATTTGATCAATTTTGCAATTTTGAATGATTTCTTGATTTACATTTGATCAAATTAAATCATCCATCATATTTTCTTGAGTAATGGCTTGTGAATCTCATAGTTGACCAAAAAGTCAAACTTTGACTTTCTGCATCAGTTGACTTTATATTAGATGAACTTGAGGCTTGATCCACTTGAAATGTTGCACTCTTGTGCTTAATTCTTGATGTGGGAGTCCTCTTGATCCATTGTGGATGTTTGAGAGGTTAGACAAGTTGAAGATCATGTAATTCCTTGATTGATCATTTGTCTAAAGGCTCTGAGAGGGTTTGAAACCCTAGTTTGATTGCAGTGAACACTCACCCATCTTTGGGGAGACTAATGAGGTACAAAGGTACATCCATATTGTGCTGATGATTTGCACCATGATGGGAAATCTTAGTGGTCAAAATTTGGGGTATGACACCAGGTGGGTACTCTTGTTTCTGAAGGAAGCATTTTATATCGTGATACCAAGGTTTATCGTCTATGACTGCTTCAATCGTGAAGATGTAAGCAGACTGTTCTAGGCGTATTATGTCGATCTTAGGTAAGTCATTCCATTGAACTACACTAATCATGGAAGAGATAGTGGCTAATGCATCAGCCATGTGATTCTCCTCACGAGGGATATGATAAAATTCGATTCTGTTGAAGAAAGGTAACAACCTTCTTGCATAATCTTTGTAAGGAATCAATCCTGATTGGTATGTGTTCCAATCTCCCTTTATCTGATTGATAACCAGGGCTGAGTCACCATATACGTCCAAGTTTTTGATCCTCAAATCAATCGCTTCTTCGACACCCATAATACAAGCTTCGTATTCGGCCTCATTGTTCGTACATTTGAACGTGAGTTTGGCGGTGAAAGGAATGTGGGTACCCTGAGGGGTAACAATTATTGCCCCAATTCCCTTTCCATAATGATTAACTGCTCCATCAAAGATTAGTCCTCACTGGGAACTGGTTCTGGCCCTTCACTGGGTAGTGGTTCGTCGCAGTCTTTCATTTTTAAATACATGACATCTTTGTCTGGGAAGTCGAACCCGATTGATTCTTAATCGTCAATGGGTTGATGAGCCAAATGATCGGCTAAAATACTTCCCTTAACGGCTTTTTGAGCATGGTACTCTATGTCATACTCTGATAGCAACATCTGCCAACGGGAAATCCTTCCTGTGAGAGCAGGCTTTTCAAATACATACTTGATTGGATCCATTTTAGAGATCAACCAAGTAGTGTGACGAATCATGTACTGGAGAAGACATTTGGCTGCCCAAGCCAAAGCACAACAAGTTTTCTCAAGCATAGTGTACCGAGTTTCACAGTCGGTGAACTTCTTGGTTAGATAGTAAATGGCATACTCTTTCCGTTTGGTTTCGTCTTGTTGGCCAAGTACACACCCCATTGAGTCTTCCAAGACTGTGAGGTAGATGATCAGTGGTCTTCCTTCCACTGGAGGTGATAGAATCAGAGGAATCAATAGGTATTTCTTAATACTGTCGAAGGCGGTTTGGCAATATTCTGTCCAAACGCAGTCCTGGTTCTTTTTGAGAAATTTGAAAATCAGCACACATGTCGAGGTCATGAGGAATATGAATCTGGAGGTGTAGTTCAAACGTCCCAGGAATCCTCTGACATGTTATTCAGTTTTCGGAGAAGGCATATCTTGAATGGCCTTGACCTTGTCAGGATTAACCTCAATTCCTTTCTGGCTAACGATGAACCCTAAGAGTTTCCCTAAACAGACACCAAAGGTGCATTTGTTGGGATTCAAGTGGAGTTTGTATTTTCTCAGACGCTCGAAAAGTTTTGACAGGTGGGTCACATGCTCCTCCTCTGTCTTAGATTTTGTAATCATATCATCGACATATACCTCGATTTCCTTATGTATCATGTCATGAAACAGAGTAGTCATGGCCCTTTGATAGATTGCCCCAGCGTTCTTCAAACCGAACAACATTACCTTGTAACAAAAGGTACCCCATGGGGTAATGAACGAAGTTTTCTCCATGTCTTTCAGCGCCATTTTGATCTGGTTATAGCCCGAGAATCCATCCATGAAGGAGAAAACTTTGAACTTTGTTGTACTGTCAACCAGCATGTCAATGTGTGCTAAAGGAAAGTCGTCCTTTGGACTAGCCTTATTCAGATCTCTGTAATTAACACACATTCTGACTTTTCCGTCCTTTTTTGGAACAGGTACGATATTGGCTAACCATTGAGGATATTCTGACGTAGCGAGAAAACCCGCGTCAATCTGTTTCTGTACCTCCTCTTTGATTTTGATGGCCATGTCCGGGTGAGTGCGTCTCAATTTCTGCTTTACTGGCGCACATTCCGATCTTAACGGTAAGTGATGTTCCATGACGCTGGTATTCAACCCTGGCATTTCCTGATAGGACCAAGCGAATACATCGGGGAATTCTTTGAGAAGCTTTGTCAAACTCTCTTTGGCAGTTGGACTGAGCAGTGCCCCAACCCTGATTTCTTTCCTCTCTTTTTCTGAACCCAAGTTTACCGTTTCCAACGGCTCTTTGTGAGGTTCAATGGATCTTTCCTTTTGTCTGAGTAATCGGGAGATCTCTTCTGGAATTTCGTTGTCAACTTCTTCTTCAGCCCCAAATACCGGGAACTCAAAGTTGGGAGAAGGCATCGGATCGCATGTTTCAACGAGGTTTAAAACAAGCAATCTGCATGACATTATGATTCGTATTTAGAAGAGATAGAGAGAATGCAAAAGTGTGTGCAGTGTATTTTTTATTACTGCTTGTTTTTATTATTGAATTGTTTTTTAGGATTACCATTTTCTGAGAAAAAGCAAAAAAGAGAAAACATCAATTAATGCGGAAATTACAGAACGACGTTATTTTATTAATGAACAAGTAAATCCTTGAAACTACAACCCTATAAAATAAAACTCAGTCGCTTTGGGCGAAGCGAAGAGGGAAAATTTACAGAAAGCGAGCCCTATCAAAACATCTGTTTCACCTGGGCAGGGTGAAAGGTTAAAGATGGCAATTACTTTGACTTATGAATAATCCTTGGAACATCGACAGCAACCCAATGGCGGCGAACTCCTCAGTGAATCACAAAGTCTGGTACCTTCCTTGATTTGTCTTCAGAAATGACGCTGATTTCTGGTGGAGCAGGATCATTGGAATCTGTCTCCCAGGCAGAGTTGTTGTAGGAGAATTCTCTGTTGCATTTTGCATAGAATTTATGCTCTTAGCTGTATCTCCCCATCCAGTTGGCTGGATGTCTTCGAGCCTGATGCGAGAGCTTTCGGGAGCAGTGTACTTGACCATATAGTCGTATTTTCCACTTGGTTGTCCCAAGGTGTCTCATACTTCTTTGGAACTGGAAGAGTCATCCCTCTCGATGACGTTGACCTTGGGAAAAGCATAGTTGATGAATTCAAGTCCTGCAAATGTTGCATATTTATCGTCATGTTGAGTAGTTTCTGAATGACCTGAGTGTTGATCCCATGACATGGTGGGGACACAGGTATTCTGTTCAATGATGCTTAGCTGAGTTTCATTACTCGGCTGACTTTCTGGCCCCAAGTTTCCTGGGTAAGGCTGCCATATTGGCAGGCCATCCATCGGGCCATAGTAATTGTGGTCAAAGTGGTCTTTCATCAGAGTGTCCTCCTCTAATGAATTTGGCGGAGCACGACATCCTTCCGGATCACAACCTCCGTATGTCATTTTGACATCTGACCGTGGTATAAATCTCGGAATCTGTGTGGGATAGCAAAATGGAGTTGACACCTCTTCCTGAGACATATAACCGTCCTTGTTAAGATAGGACTTCCATTCCTCATCTGTGTCGGAGGGATCCTCCTCATTGATAACATGGACTATTTGAGACACTAGGTGAAGGAAACCTCCACTGTGGAAGAAGTCCTGAATGGGATGAAGACTTTCACCGTTAGTGGCAGTCTGGGTACAGGTTACAGAAAAACCAAGACCCTTCTTTGTTGTATTGCTAGTAGGAATGACAAGCTGCCCCCATCCTGTTGTATCGGTACTCTCGACTGCTTTAATAGCATCTTTGTATGAGGAAATCGAAGTTCCTCCTCCGGATTATTCGTCCTTGTGTAACGAAAGAGCTTGGAACTGGGTTCCGATTATCCCTTCTGGTTCCACATAAGTGGATGACGATAAATTGCTGACGAGCAAGGCCTGTTCCCCACAGACTGTGATGAGTTGGCCGTTCTGGACGAACCTTAGCTTTTGGTGGAGGGTTGAAGTGACCGCTCCAGCCTGATGTATCCAAGGTCTTCCTAATAAACAACTGTACGTTGCCCGGATGTCCATGACCTGGAAGGCGACTTGGAAAGTGTGAGGACCAATAGTTATGGGAAGGTCAACTTCACCGATAACCATTTTTCTGGATCCGTCGAACGCTTAGATAACGACCTCGTTGGTTCTCATCGGAGGGCCCTTGAATGATAATTGCATCAAAGTGGACTTCGGCATAACATTCAGGGCTGACACTGTGTCTACCAGTAAGCTGGCTAAAGCATCGTCCTGGCAGTTGACTGTGATATTGAGCGCCATGTTATGACGGCGACCCTCTTCAGGTAATTCCTCATCACTAAATCCCAAGTTATTGCAAGAAGTGATGTTAGAGACAATACTATTGAACTGTCTGATGGTTACATCCTGTTCCACAAAGGCTTGCTCCAAGACTTTCTGTAGAGCCTCCATGTGAGCTTCTGAACTGAGTAACAGTGATAATACCGAGATCTTTGAAGGATTCTGTAATAGTTGATCAACAATGTTGTATTCACTCCTTTGGATGAGCTTTAGTATTTCATCATCGTTTTTCGAAAGGTCGGGATTACTGGATTGACCGACTGGTGGATCGGGAGCTTCTGTCTGAAGTTCCTTTTCTTTGT
Organism: Lathyrus tuberosus; assembly: GCA_022829125.1. Taxonomy (NCBI): domain Eukaryota; kingdom Viridiplantae; phylum Streptophyta; class Magnoliopsida; order Fabales; family Fabaceae; genus Lathyrus; species Lathyrus tuberosus. The sequence continues at coordinate 4,729,585 of JALAZF010000142.1, read as the reverse complement.
TAGAGTCTCCAACTCCTCTGTTGAAGATTCTACCACTCCGTGTTACACGAATGATGTCTGCAATATTCACGATGGAGGGTAATGGAATTTCCTTTCCATTTTCAATTATCGTTGCACCATATTTGTAAGAGATTGCCTTAGCTGATTCATACGGTAGTGGTCCCGACAGATAGATGACTATGGGAACCTTCTGGTTTTTCTGACCATCGTACGCAATTTCGATCCGTTCCCGGTTGGGAATTCTTGATTCGTCAAGCAGAGGGATAATGGAAAAAACATTCCTGGTCCTCTGATGATGAGAGATGACGACAACATCCTCAATTTGACTGGCAAGGTAGTTCGGCGACCAATTGATGGGTCCGGAATCTGGATATGGGCGAATCTCTCCATGATCCACCTGCCCCTGGAGAGCTGCTCGCACAAGGTAGCACCCTTGGTTACTTTCCAAACAGACTCCACAACGTTCATAATTGTGTGGTGGCACCTAGCCATGTCCACTTTGAATACAATGTAACCTCACTAGGTTAGCTTCCACGAGTCGGACATCCTGACTTTGACGCCGAGTGGGGTTTCTGTTATTGATACTAATTTGCTGAGTAGCTTCATCCATGTAGATTGGCATCCACCAATGATTTAACAAGTACTGGAGTGCTTCCTGGACAAGGGCACATCCCTGATCGTTTTCGCAACCCGCTTTACAGTTGTGATAATTATGTGATATCAGGAATCTGAGTCGGACCTGCTTCGCATGTAACTCTACCAAGTTGGTATTCATCAAGCGAATGTCGAAGATTTGAACCATATTGATCTGATAGGGATTCCTATCATGGTAGTCCTGGATCCATCCGAGATCCATATGGCGCTGGAGGGCCTCCTGTATGAAAGAGCATCCATGTTTGTTTACCGAGCAAGTCAGACAAGAACTATAACCGTGCCAAGGCAGATTATGATACTGGCTTTGGCTTAAATACATTGCCACCAGGTTGACATTCATCGCACGGATGTCGTGGTTCTGAATGACGTTGGAATTTGTGTAAACCATGTTAACTCCACGAACTCGGTGCTCTTGGATCCATCCGAGATCCATTTGTTCCTGTAGAGCTGCTTGTACCATAGAACATCCTTGATTGTTTTTAGAGCAGACATCACACTGGTGATAATTATGAGGTGGCACATGGCCGTACCCACTCTGTCTACAATGCATCTTGACCAGATTGGTCCTCAACAAGAGTACATCGTGAATTTGATTGATATTGTTAAATTCTTTCTCAATTAGGTTGACTGCAGCTTTCTCATGTTGAGGCAGCGGGTTTGTGAGAACATTGGGATTCGTATCTTTGAAAGATAAGGGCCCGCTCCTAACAAGCTTTTGCACGTCATATTTGAAATTGAGACAATTTCCTATGTTATGCCCTGGTCCTCCTTGATGATAAGGGCATATCTGATCCACCTTAAACTAAAAAGGCAGATTTTCCGGTACTGTAAGAGGAGACTTAGTCTGGATGTGCCCCTTAGCCAGTAGTATCGGAAATAGTTCTGCGTACAACATGGGTATAGGATCAAACCCTGGTGACCGCATTGTACGATTGTTATTGTATGGAGGACGAGCCTGCTGAAGAGGCTGTTGTATCCTTTACTGATTAGGTTGGCTTTGCGAAACCTGAGGTTGATACGTAGGAATAGGCGCAGGGCTGATAACAGGAGTTACAGCTACAACCGGTTGATAACGTCACCTTTGCTTTCTGAGAGAGATATTCCCAATATCTTGCTCTTTTTTCTTAGGGAGAGCACTACCGTATCGTTTTGTACTACTTGATGATCCAGCGTCTTTTATTAGACGTCCTTCTCGGACGGTTTCCTCAAGACGAACTCCCATACCGACCATCTCGGTGAAGTCACTGGGCGTACTGGCAACCATTCTGTCATAGTAAAATGAGCTCAAGGTCTTTAAGAAGATCTTTGCCATCTCTTTTTCCTCAAGAGGTGGACAAATCTGAGCGGAAATTTCGTGCCATCTCTGAGCGTAGTCCTTAAAGGTTTCCTTGTCCTTTTGTGACATTGATCTGAGTTGATCTCTATCCGGTGCCATGTCCAAATTGTATTTGTATTGTTGGACGAAGGCAGTACCAAGATCTCTGAATGTGCTAATCGTAGCATGGTTTAAACCCATGTACCATTTGAGTGCGGTACTGGTTAAACTATTCTGAAAATAGTGAATAAGTAGGTCCTGATTCTCCGTCTGAGCTGACATTTGTCGAGCATACATCACCAGATGGCTCTGAGGGCAAGAGTTACCCTTGTATTTTTCAAAGTCGGGCACTTGAAATTTGTGCGAAACTTTCACATTGGGGACCAAGTAGAGGTCTGCAGCGTCCTTTCTAAATAAATCCTGACCGCGAATGGCTTGCAGTTCCTTATTCATTTCCAGGAACTGTTCCTGGAATTCATCCATTCTATCGAACATAGTTTCCTTCTTACCAGAAGGTATCGGCGGAATTTGTCCTTCCGGGACAGTTTTCACCACAGGGGGTGGTACCGTGACTACGACATTGAATCTTGGCGTTTCCCAAAGTTTGTAACCTTCAGGAATCTTCAGTATGCCCCTGGCATCTTCGCTTTCCCGAAGTTTGTAACCTTCAGGCCCAGCGGTTTCTGTTATGATTCCCTGATCTTTAGTGATCGGCGGAACATATCCTTCCGAGATATAGTTAACAGGCATCCCCCAAGGACGATCTTTCGGCATTTGATACCTAGGATCGTACTTCTCCACTATGGGCGTTGAGGTGATCTCTGAGATCACAGTCCTTTGTAGCTGAGCTTCTGCCCTGGCTTGCATGTCGTTACGAAGCTTTCTCATATCCTCTCTTAGAGCGTCGATCTCTTCTTTCAACTCTCTGTTCTCTTCCTCAAGATCATCCATCTTTTTCTGACGATTGGCCCGAGTATTGTACGAATGAGATAGTTTGACTCTAGAACCGAGACACAAAAGTGAGATTCGTAGGTAAGAAGAATACGCGATGTGAGAATGATGAATGCAATGATTATATTAATTGTTTTTTGGTTTAAGTAAAATAAACTTCGACAATTAGATTGCAAATATCAAACAGTGGGGAAACCCCTTTTTATTGAATTCAAAGGATTACAGAAATGGAAATACAGTAGATTACAAGGTGCAGAAATAGAAACCTAAGCTAGTGGGTCCCGAGTCCTCTCTGAAGAGAAATCGGGGGCTGACTCTGGTACTTTCCTTTTCTTTGACTGGGGTTCTTGGGCCGTTGTCGGGTTGTCATTCCTTTGCCAGGTGAAAGGAGTGAGCAAATTCCTTTGGTCATCTTGATTCTGTACAGCATGTTGCTCCAAAATTTCAATCAGAGCATCTTTCTCTCTCACTAATTGCTGTATTTTGATGCACTCCACGTTGAGGGTGCGGTACTTGTTCTTCCAAGACCTCCTATCCCGTTGAACTTTGTTGAGAGTAACCTGAAGCTTTTCAGTCTCAGTCATGAACTACATGACAAACTCCCTCGATGGAAGAACTCCATGACGTGGATAAGGCATCTTTAGCTTGAGAGCTCTAGATTGCACCCAGTGGAGATAAGGCTCCACCGAGACACAGTCGAGTTTTCCTAGAGACTCCCGCCCTTTCTTATGAACATGTTTCCAAGCGTGCACTATTTCTGTCTTTAGTGCTCTGTCACTTTCTCCTTCCTTGAAGAAAAGACCTTCCAGATGAACACTCCGTGGGACGTGCCTCATCGGGTATCCAAATTGACGACGAACAAGAACTAGATGGTAATTTATTCCTCCCTTAGTTCCTATAAGGGGTACGTTAGGGAAATTTCCACAACGGTCAATGATCCTGATTCCGTCATAAATCCTATTACACCAATCTATGTCAAAGTTGGTGAGGGACATGATTTTCTGCGACCAACGTAAGGCACTCTTATGATCCCAAAAAGCAGCAGACTTAGGCAAATGGGAGATAAACCATTTATAAAGCAGAGGTACACGGCATGTGATCTCCCCTCCACTGTACAAATTTCCCAAGTGTACAGAATGATACGCATCTACGAGCAAAGTCGGCACAGGGTTTCCAATGAGAAAACCTTAATGGAGTTGATATCGACGAAGTTATTAATGTTCGGCAATAGAAATAACCCGTAGGTGAGTAAAACAAAGACGCTTTCAAAAGCAGTCACGTTCCCGATACTGGCGAAGTACAGGGCTTTCTTTGTCAAGAACTGGACTGACAAACCTTGTATGCCACCCTTAGTGGTCATGTGAGTCCTGACCTCAGACTCGTCCAAATGAATTGCTCTTGCAATGGTCTGATTCTTTGGAATTTCTTCCAGTCCAGAAAATGGAGCTTGATCGATAATGTGTAGATCAATCAGATGAGAATATTCCTCCAGCGTTGGTGCTAGCTAGTAATTCGGGAATGTGAAACAATGATAGACTAGATCGTAGAACTAAATGAGTGCATCCATGATTCCCTCAATCACATAGACTCTTAGCAGAGATAGCAAACCTCCGTACTTGGCTCTGAAAGCCTCTTGGTTTGTGACCATCCTCGCCAAACCTCTTAAATCCTCTAGTTTTGGAATCCTGAAGGTGTACTTATGAGTTCTCCTTCTACCGAAATCCATTAGCGTAATCCTTTTCTCTGATATTTGCAATCACAGTCTTAGTTTATTTTGAAAAAACAGAGAGACTAGAAGAGAAATTTTTTGAATGTTTTAATGTTTTTTTTAAATGAATGCATGAATGCAGCACACAAAAACATAGAAAAAACATGGGGTCAAAGGGTCGTTGTCATGGAGTCAAGGCTCTACCCATCCCCAAAGGTTTATACTAGGGTGATTTTGTACCTGTACTCAAAATCATCAGCTCCTCCCAGGATAACAAACAGCAAGCGGATCACCAGCGAGCTGTATGAAATCTTAGAGTAAATGCTATTCACCGAGAATAGATCATCAGCCTCAAATGAGGGTAGTATCGCGTGACAACTATTTCTGATAGTTTTCGCACTACAAAAGGGTTGGCTCCTCAGCTTCTCAGACGTCACAATCGGCCCATTGCCTATGAGAGGGAATGGGTTGCATTGGGAAGCCTCTACTGAGATTGATGGTCGACCTCGTCGCCATCACTTATCTTAAGTGTATACTCAATCTTTCCACATGCGGCATCACACGTATTCCCATTAGCAGAAAAATAAACACAGATATCAATTATGAAAAGCAGTATATATATTTGTCCTAATGTCCTAGACTTTTTAAAAGCTATGAATCTTATGTTCCTGACAGAAAATGGCTCCCCGGCGGAGACGTCATTCTGTGGTTCCTTCCCCATTTAAAGGGTTTTTTGACCTAAGATCCTAGTGAAGTCAACAAAGAGTCCTATCCCAGAAAGAAAGAAAGGCCGCTCTTTGGTATCTACAGCTCAATTCATTTTTTATCCTATTAAAACTGATGAAGGAAGGGAAATAGATGTCTCCAATTAACCCTGCTTGCAAACTGAGTTTGAACAGATGACTGTTGGTTTACAGATGCTACAAAGATTATGGGTCTCTTTTAGGTTTATTTTGTTAAAAATAGTGTCCGGTCGATTGGTGGGAGGTTAAGACTGATGCTTTGTGGAGGTATGGGATTTTGGGGTTTGGATTAGTGTGCTTGCTAAGATTTTTCTTTCAATCTTATGCCTACGTATTCCCGTTTTTTCCGAAACAGGGAAATCAGAGCGATCGTAGTTCCTCCTATTCTACGCGAGGAAATGATGTTTTGGTGTCTAGTTCAAAGCCCAAGACGTGAGGCTTAAAGGTGATCTATATCTTGTTCAAAGCCCAAGATGTGAAGCTAAAAGGGTTTGACTTTAGAGAGAATTTTCCATCTCTAAAGAGGGGTTTGTCTGTCACAACTGTTTATAAAGGAGAATTACTTTAACCGGCATTTGTGAATCTGGCAATGCCATAATTTCCTTTATAGGGGATTTCCAACCTGAAGGAGAAGACTTTAACTCAGTGTAGAGCAATGCTATCTTTCCTTAGGAATTTCTCATGCTAAAAGAGGGACAGTGGCATAGATGTAGATGATCCAGAGGGTTGCCGCTTATAGCGATTAGATGAAGGGGAAGGAGTTGTTGATGTTTGTGTACTGTGAACGAGGCACAAATTTGATGCTAAAAGGTTGATTGGATCAACCAGTGGTTTTCTTATACAAAGCCTAAGAGGAGGCTAATGGTTTTCTTATACAAAGCCTAAGAGGAGGCTAGTGGCCCAACAAGAGGGTGTTTTTGATCCGTCTCGTACAAAGCCCGAGATAGAGGCTAAAAGGGAAGTGACTCGACAAGAGAGTCCTCTATGGTATCTCGTACGAAGCCCGAGATGGAGGCCAAGGGTTTTATACTCAACAAGAGAGTGATTTGTGTCTTGTACAAAGCCCAAGACGGAGGCTAAAAGGTGTTTGACTCCGTTGGGGAGAATCATTGTATAAAGCCCAAGAGAGAGGCTATGGTGCTGTTTCAGTTGAGTGACAGGTCCAGTATATTGGTTCAAAGAGAAAATCAGTTCTTATATGAGTAATGTTTGCACTCAGGGATTTTTATTCGAGGATCAGGGATATTTCCTTTTCTTTGAGGAAATGGGAAATCCAAAGGGTATTGAGACTGTCCGAGTCTACGGGGTTCCTTCCTATTCTTGAAGGGTGCTTGAGAATGTCTTTGAGACTCAAGGAAATTAGATTGTCCAAGTCTAGAGTTTCATCTTTTGTACTATGCTTTGAGAAATAGTAGTAGACTCTTGGAAAGACTGTTCTATTAAGATGACTAATTTCTGTTCCTATACCTCTGGGAGGTCGTCGGGACAATTTGTACGAAGCCCAAGAGGAGGCTAGAAACTTTTAAGAAGCCGAGGGAAAATTTGTACTAAGCCCAAGAGGAGGCTATCATTCCTGGAGGAAGAAATCATTTATACGAAGCCTAAGAGGAGGCTGTGAATACTTCTAAGAAGCCGATGGGTCCTTGTACAACACCCAAGAGGAGGCGGGGATGCAATTCACGGAGAAGAGATCATCTCTGGGGAATAGAGTTTCTTGACAATTCCTAAGGGTGCCTTTAAGAAGCCTGTGGGTCCCCAAACCCCGAGAAGTTCAAGACAGGCTATTCATAAAGAATAGATCAAGCCAGGAAAGTTCAAGAATTTGGAAGAAACTCAAGAGATGCAATTCACGGAGAAGAGATCATCTTTGGGGAGTAGAGTTTCTTTGACAACTTCTACGAGTGACAGTCTGAGAAAGGGTTCAAAAAGAATCTGCCTTTCACATCTCCATATTGTTTAACCCCAAGAGGAGGGAAGACTGTGTCTGGTAATCCTATGGGGATCTAGTTTTGACTATTTAAGAGTGATCAACGGGCTTAATGCTAGACGTAGTTGCTGGGGAAACTCTAAATATCTATACTATTATTACACAATTGATATGAGTTTATGAAAGAAGACTTACAGCGAAACAGCCCCACAATACAATTATATGTATATTAAAGCTGTAAATGAAAGCATATAAACTCTTACTCGGTTGTAGAGCTTCCATGCTGTTTGGTTAGTTGTTCAACAAAGAAAGATTGAAAACAACAGTATATTTTAAAATCAAAGGAGAAAGTGCTTTGAAAAAGAAATATTTGGGGCTTACAGCTCGAGGAGAGGCCCAGGGTTTTACCAGTGATTGCACTGTTGTTTTGTATAGAGGGACTTATACAAGTGACTGAGGCCCAAAGTTATTTTTGGTTAAAAGGGGATTGGGTCTTACACTCTATTAGAGGCCCAAAAAGTTTTGAATGGGTCTTATAGCTCGGGGAGAGGCCCAATTGATTTTTTAAAAAGGCGACGATCGCACCGTTCACTTGTACAGAGGGACTTATACAATAAGTGAGGCCCAAAAATGGTTTTTACAAGGGGGTTTGGGTCTTACACTCTATTAAGAGGCCCAAAGAGTTTTAAAGAAAAGAAAGGGGTCTTACTACTCGAGGGTAGGCCCAAGGTTTGTTTTTCAACGGATAATGATCGCGTCGAACTTTTTGAAATACAACGGGACTTATACCATAAGTGGGGCCCAAAATTGGTTGTATTTACAAAGGGTTGGGTCTTACACTCATTTAGAGGCCCAAAGTGTTTTGAAAATGATTTATGAGGGTTGAATTAATCAAAAACCCTAATTTGTTTTCAAGATGTGTTTTAATTGAATAAAATATTCAATTAAAATGATCAAAATTGTTTAACATGTGGAAAACAAATTGTGATCTTGGATTAATGCTTCATAAATCAAGTTTTTCCCTACAAAATGATTAGAAGTCATAAAAATCTGAAAAATCAAGAAGGAAAAAATATATTTTAAATGTAAAAAACAATCAAAACATTAATTCTTTGCAAAAATATCAATTATATGAAATAAATAATATTTTTGGGATTTTTTCATAAAATAAAATATGTTAACATTTTTGTGAATTATTAAAAAAAGAATCAACTCAAAATCATTAAAACTCAGAGAGAAATTAATTTTTGAATCAATTAAATAAAATCACAAAATTCAAATATTTGAATTTGAGAGAAATGGCGCCAAGAACAGCTGAAGAACACGCGCGTTTTTCAGCTTTGCCCAGATTTGCATTTTCTATCCAATCTCACTGAATACTTGATTATATCATGCAATCCACATATCAATCTGCTCGTTTTCACCTCACGGTCATGTTTATGACAATTAATTTCATTTAAATTAAGCATAAAACAAGAAATCACGATAAATCCTCAAGAACCCTAAATTTTGTATGAAGGCTGGGATTTTTGATACACGATTCAAACAAAGCAATTACTTGAGGGGAAACATTCCATGCATCATTATGAACATTTGGCAAAAGTATTGTGCGAGGAAATATGCATGGATTGAGAGATGACCAAGTTTAGGCTTACCTCTAGGTCGTGAAAGCAAGAGCAAATTGAGTGTGTTTGAACAGCTTCCCTACACCTTATGGAGTGTGTTTGAATGCTTGGACTTGATGGAAATTGGCTTGATCACTTCATGGCATCTCAACTGCAACTTGGTTAAAACCTTGAGCAATTGACTGGTGATTCTGAGAAATCAATGTTCCAGATGTTGTTTAAGTGTTTGATCAGCTCACATATGATGTATATGAGGTGTGTGTGTGTGATTGGTTTGAGTGGATTTGCTCTCTAATGAAAAACCTGATAGTGACATGCTAAGAAAGGCATTTTTGAGAGTGAGAAGTGGATTTTGAGAAAGGCAAGTGTTGTAGGCCTTTGGTGTACTTAAGTTGATCACAATTGAGCTCTATTTATAGTAGAGCAAGTTTGTTTTGCAAGGAATAGTGAATGGCAACTGCTGAGTAGGGTTGGCCAATGTTGGCAAATGAAAATCCAAGTCTCCTCTAGCCATTGACTAGAGGTTAGGGCACAGGCTGCTGGTCCCCTTGGTCTTGGATAAGTCTTGACTGAATTCAGTTGCTAATGGATTATTCCATGCCACCTTGGTGCTTCCATTGAATGCTCCAATCCAAAATTGGAGTCTTGTCCCTATTTTGGGAAATTCTAGGTTTAGCATGCTATTTCTTGTTCCAAGGACTTTGGAGGCTTGGCTCAGTGATTGCCCCCTTTAGATTCAATCCTCAGATGTGTCCAAAGTGATGACAAGGCTTGGAATTGGCTGATTTTGGCAAATCGAGCAAAAGTGCAAAATTCTGCCTTGCCTTAGCAGATTTCAGCAAGGCAACTTGCCAATGTCATATCTCATGGCCCAAATTGAATTTGGTGATGTTCTTGGCAATTTTGGAAGGCCCTTATATGATACAACAACTGTCTGATCATATTTGGTTTTGATACCTTTTGGATCCAAGTGAAAAATCCCCTACATTTGGAAAAAAGTAAGGCAAATTCTGACTTAGTGAAATTTTCACTAAGTGTTGGAACAAAGTGACTTTTCTTGATTTTGATCACTCCATAACTCAAAATCCATGAGGAATTTGGACATAGGTCAGTATGAAGCTGTTGTAGAGGGCAATGAGATCTACAAATCAAGCTTTATATGGGAAAAAATGGCTTTGTGGTTTAGGAGTTATGATCCTCCAAAGTTGGTACCTTTGTCACTTTATTTTATAACTTAGAAAATTTTCTAAGTTTTTATGGTTACCCCTTTTACAAGTTATCCCACTTTCTTTGATTTTTCTTGATGAATGATGATTCAAATCATACATTAACATCATTTTATTGTTAAAAATCCATTTTTGTGAAAAATCTCAAAAAGTCAAAGTTGACTTTTGTGCACAGTTGACTTTTTATCCGATGAATTCCAAATTGTGCAATCCTTTAAGAAATCATGTCCTTGACCTAAATCAAACTTGATGAACATGTTCCATGGGTGTTATAGGGTATATTGAATCATGCCTTAGGGTTTGGGAGCATGTCCTGGTCAAAAGTCAAAGTTACAGTTGACTTTTCTCGCAAAACCCAAACTGTGGTTCAGATGAAATTGAATTTTCTCCAAATGGATCAATATGGTATATTAGAGACCCTCAAATCATGTCTTGAGGTCTTGGTTCATGATTTGTCCCAAAAGTCAACTTAGGGGTGAATTAGGTCAAGAAACCCTAATTCCTGATTTTTGATGTATGCATCCCTTGAGTTCAAATTGACTTGATGATTGGGTCCATGAGGTTCCATGGAGTATATTAGGATATGCTTTGAAACATTGGCTCATGCCCAGAGGAGAATTTCCAACTGGAGGCCCTGGTCGACCAAAACCATAATTTGGTGACACTGGTGATCTTGAAGCTTGATCCACCTAGAAGGGAGCAACCTTGTGCTTAATCCTTGATGTGGGAGTCCTCTTGATCCATTGTGTATATTTGAGAGGCTAGACAAGTTGAAGATCATGTCATTTCTTGATTGATCCTTTGTCTAAAAACTCTGAGAGGGCTTGAAACCCTAATTTCGATAGTAGTGAATGCTCACCCATCTTTGGGGAGACTGATGAAGCATAATGATACACCCATATTGTGATGATGATTTGTACAATGATGGGAAATCTTAGTGGTCAAAATTTGGGGTATGACACTAAGCAGAGTCAAACTCTTTTCCGCCTCCATCTTGGGCTTTGTACAAGACAGATAATACTCTCTAGTAGAGTCAAATCCTTTTAGCCTCCGTCTTGGGCTTTGTACAAGACACCTAAAATATCCTCACCTGAGTCAGTTAAATTTCCCATTTGAGCCTCCATCTTAGGCTTTGTATGAGACACATACAAACCTCCCCGGCGGAGTCAAAATCCTTTCAACCTCAATCTTGGGCTTTGTACAAGACAGATAAAACATTTTCCCCGGAAAAGTCAAACTTTCAACCTCCTCTTAGGCTTTGTATAATGATATCCCCAAAATAGTCAGTCTCTTTTTGCCTCAATCTTGGGCCTTGTACAAGACACCAATATACACACTCTCTTGTTGAGTTGGTCTTACCCAGACTCCTCTAAGGCTTTGGGTAAGGATTTCCCCAGTGGAGTCCATCAACCTCTTAGCTTCAACCTTGGGCTTTGATCAAGGCACACAAAAATCAACAATACCTCTTTAAAGATGACAAGTTCTCTCTCAGTCAAACCTTTTAGCTTCAATCTTGGGCTTTGAACAAGACACAAATAAACCTGTTAGCTTCAATCTTGGGCTTCGAACAAGACATCAAAACATTATCTTTTACCTCCCTGTAACACCTCAAAATTTGTCCTCATGTTTTAGCTCTAACTAGCTTATGTTTCATTTGCATTGTCATTTTTGCATTGGCATGTTTCTTTTGGGCATGGGATCAAGGTATTTTCCAGCAGCTCACAGCGTTATCAGTTCCAGTACTACTTTCAGTAGCATTCAGAGCCAAGCAGATAATTTTCAAGGTCTTTTGGAGCTTTTAATTTGCTCATTAGACGTTTTGACAATCAGAAGCTTCAACAGCCAGTTTCTGATCAAGCAACCCGGCATCAGACATTATTAATTCAACAAGGTATTCTGGTTTGTCAGCGAGAATTTGTGTTTCATTCCAGGTGTTATTCAATAGCAACATCAAGTCTTGAGTTTCAGAGGCTTAACGGGTTCAAAATAACTGCCAGAAGTCACTTTTCCAAGTTTCCCTCTAAAAGGCGCCAAGATTCAAAGTTTGAACTGAGTAACCGGTTACTCACCATGCGTTAACCAGTTATTCCTTTGTTTTTCTGTGCACCATTAGCAGATTTGAACTAAGTAATCGGTTACTCACCGTTTGTTAATCGGTTACTCCAACACATTTTGAAAAAATTAAGTTTGCATCATTAGTGATCATGTGCTTGGCTTGTGCATGTGTGGAAGTATCTAGAATTGATTCAATTTCATCATTTTCCATCCAAAATTCAAATCCCTTCCAAGACTTTCCACTCTAATTCCTCTTTTCCTTTCCTAATTCATTTTTCACCCCAATTTCCACCCACTAAACCTCACTCCAAATCCAAACCTAACTCCTAACCTAGGGGTTATTTAAATCAATTTATCCCAAACCACACAAGACCTAGATCATTTTCACTTTCATTTTTCAGAATTTTCTCTCAATTCTCTCTCATTTTTTTCATTCTCCATCTTCATTTTCAACCTCTGACCAAAGCTCCAAATCCATAGATTCACAAATTCTTCATTGGAATTTGTGAATTCTTGAGCTAAACCTCCATCACATCCTCATTCTTAGTTCAATTCTGCAATAGCAACTGGTTTAGATCTTGGATTAAGCTGTTAGAATCACATTTGGAACAACTTTTGCTTATTTGGAGTGTTCTTGCTTGGATCTTCAAGTTTTCTTGATAAATCTTCATAGATCTCTGGTTTTCTTGTTTGGATCCATCAATTTTCGTTTACAACACTTACCAAAGCAAATCTCAGCTTTGTAGGTTAGTTTTCTTTAGATCCATACTTGATTTGGCTTAATTGCAACTTATACAATGTATATCCATGACCTTTGATGTGTTTTGATTCATTTACCTCAATTTGATTGTGGATGTTATTGTTTGTTGGATTCAATTGATGTTTGATGGTTGTGATTCAATGTAATTTCGTGCTTAATTGATTGCATGTTCATTTGGATGTTTGGAGAAGTGATTTGCTGCTGAAATGTGCTTTTGAAACAGTTTTTTTTTTGCCACTGTCCCAGAGTAACCGGTTACTCATCGTTTGTTAACCGGTTAACATGTTGTATTTTTGCATAAATTGTCTGATTTTTAACTAAGTAACCGGTTACTCACCGTTTGTTAACCGGTTACTCTGGGACATAATGTGTATTTTTGTGCATTTTCTTGTTTGTTTGAGATCCTTGGCATGTCTAAACTTCATGGATTAATATGTTGATGATTTGTGGATTATTCTTGAGCTGTTTCACCTCACATCATTGTATGTATACAGTTTTCTGACACACGACTCTTGGATCTTCATCGTTTATGATCATGTTTGCGTTGTTGCGTTCTTGGTGCGGTGAACACATAGCACACACTTCTTGAACATGTTGATTGTGACTTATTGGTGATGTAACTGGAGTTATTATTTTAAACATGATTGCTTGCACTTAACTTCATGAGATGCATGTTTGTATTAACTTGTTTATGTACCAAATGATGTGCATCTTTCCATGACGTCTTCAAGTTTATTCAACATGATGTATGATGTGTTGAGATCATGATTAGTTGAGGAATGCATGATGTTGGATGCACGTTTGCTATGCCGTGATTGAATCGTCTCCAAGTGTATTGCATGCTGCCCTGTTTCTACTGCTGTCTATATGCATACATGATGTTGAATGTGCTGTTGTTTGCCTTTCTACACCTCCTTTTTGTGCTGAACATGAGCTATTGAATGCTGTTTGGAGTATCGGCTGGAATTTACCACTGTGCAAGTGCTGGAGCACTGTTATAGGCGCTGTTTTTGTTTTTTCTTTTGGTTTTTGCTTTGCTTTTGCTTGCTCCCTTAGGCTCCTAGTCCGACTTAATTTCCGATTAAGCTCGGAGTAGGATAGACATTAGGATTCGAACCATGCATGCTAACTTAGGTAGATGTTTCCCCTTTGACCTCAACCATAGGGCCACCTTTGCATGACAACATTAGGATAGATTTCCTTGTAGTCTTTTCTTTTCGACTTGAGTCTTCTCTTCTCATCTCATAACCATTCTAAAACACGTAATAAAGGATAACGTGTATTGCGCATGAGACTTTCCCATTGCACTAGGGAATATGTAGGCCTAGGACGGCGATGTCCTATCGAGTCACTTCTTTTTCTTTTCTCCCTCGTTTCTTCTTTCTCTTCTGTTTCCGTTCCTTTTCCTTCCCAGTAGCAGCGAAGCTCCAGACGACGACACCCTTTGATCGAGACAACAAGCGTGGATCCCACCGAGTACGATGGACGCGTGGGGGTGCTAATACCTTCCCCTCGCGTAACCGACTCCCTTACCCGTTACTCTTGGTCGCGAGACCATGCTCTTTCCTTCCCTCAGGTTTACGCAGTGTTTCCTTTCCCTTTCTTGGGATAAATACACATTGCTGGCGACTCTGTTTCTGCGCCACTTTCGCGTTTGTACCTGGATGAAAATCCCGGGAGTGACACTCCCTTAGAATAGGAGGAACTACGATTGCTCTGATTTCCCTGTTTCTTTTAAACGAGAATACGTAGGCATAAGATTGTGAAATCTTAGCGAGCATACTAATCCAAAACTCTAGGTCTAGTACCTTCATACTAATAAAAAAATCTAGGTCCAGTACCTTACCAAAAACCTCGGGTAAGTCCGAAATCAAATAAAAACTCACTCACTCTCTCATATTTCCCAAGAAACTTTCCCAACCCATTATCGGATAAACATCATCATGAAGTTTGGTCGCATCACCGACAAAAATCGCTCGCTACAGGAAAATGGCGACTCTGCTGGGGAGTCATTTTATGTTTAGGACTAGGACTATAGCTCTTAAGAGGTCTAGGATGTTAGTTTTAGGAATAAATATATATATCGCTTTTCCTAATTGATATCCGTGTTTATTTTTCTGCTAATGGGACTGCGGGTGATGCCGCATCTAAGAAATTTGAGTGACACCTAAGATAAGTGATGGCATTAGACGGGTAATCTTATAGGGAGTGCCTCCCAAATAAGAGACCTCGGTCAACCATCGAATCAATGGAGATACCCTTTGTGGATTCAATGCCTATACGACTTTGGTTGTTGAAAGCATATTGTTCGATTGTGACGTCCGTGAAACTGGGGATTTAGTAGGCTGAAACCGTGTTACTATTTTGTAGTGCGGAAGCTATCGGAGATAGTTTTTACGTGATACTATCCTCATTTGAGATTACTCTAAGATACTGCAGCTCGCTCGGGTGAACCAGCCTGATGTTGTTATCCCAAGAGGGGTTAATGATTTTGAGGACAGGTACAAAAAATCACCAGTACAACTTTTGGGGATGGGTAGAGCCATGACTTCATGACACCGAACCTTTAACCCCATGTTTTTTCTATCTTTTTGTGTGCTGCATTCATGCATTCATTTCATTAAAAAACTTTAAAC
This sequence comes from Lathyrus tuberosus, assembly GCA_022829125.1. NCBI lineage: Eukaryota > Viridiplantae > Streptophyta > Magnoliopsida > Fabales > Fabaceae > Lathyrus > Lathyrus tuberosus. The sequence continues at coordinate 4,713,985 of JALAZF010000142.1, read as the reverse complement.
AAAGAAAAATTTTCTCTTCTAGTCTCTCTTTTTCAAATTAAACTAAGACAATGATTGCAAATGTCAGAGAGAAAGATTACGTTATGGATTTCGGTAGAAGGAAGACTCACAAGTACACCTTCAAGGTTCCAAAATTAGAGGATTTAAGAGGGTTGGCAAGGATGATCACCAACCCTGATGCTTTCAGAGCTAAGTACGGAGGACTGCTGGCTCTGTTAAGGGTCCATGTAATTGAAGGAGTCCTGTTCACACTCATTCAGTTCTACGATCCGGTCTATCACTGTTTCACATTCCCGGATTATCAGCTAGCACCAATACTGGAGGAGTACTCTCAACTGACTGATTTACCCATTACTAATCAAACTCCCTTTTCTGGACTGGAAGAAATTCCAAAGGATCAAACCATTGCAAGAGCAATCTATTTGGACGAGTCAAAAGTCAGGACTCACATGACCACTAAGGGTGGAATCCAAGGTTTACCAGCCAAGTTTTTGGTAAAGAAAGCTTTGTACTTTGCTAGTATAGGAAACGTAACAGGTTTCGAGTGCGTCTTTGTTCTACTCACCTACGGGTTATTTCTGTTTCCCAACATTGATGACTTCGTTGATATCAATGCCATTAAGATTTTTCTAATTGGAAACCCTGTGCTGACGTTACTCGCAGATGCTTATCATTCTGTACACTTAAGGAATTTGTACATTGGAGGAATGATCACATGCAGTGTACCCCTGCTATACAAATGGTTCACTTCCTATTTGCCTAAGTCTGCTGCTTTCTGGGATCATAAGAGTAGTCTGCGTTGGTCACAGAAAATCATGGCTCTTACCAACTCTGACATAGAGTGGTACAATCGAACCTATAACGGGATCAGAATCATTGATCGTTGTGGAAACTTCCCTAATGTACCCCTCATAGGAACTAAATGAGGAATCAACAATCATCCAGTTTTAGTTCGTCGTCAATTCGGATACCCGATGAGACATGTCCCGCGTAATGTCCATCTGGAAGGTCTTTTCTTCAAGGAAGGGGTAAATGACAAGGCACTAAAGACACAAATAGTGCATGCCTGGAAACATGTTCACAGGAAAGGAAGAGAGTCTATAGGAAAACCAGACTGTATCTCGATGGAAACTTATCTCCACTGGGTACAAACTAGAGCTCTCGGGCTGAGGATGCCTTACCCTCTTCAAGAAGTTCTTCCGTTAAAGGAATATGTCCTTTATTTTATGTCTAATATGGAAAAGCTTTAGGTTACTCTCAACAAAGTTCAATAGGAGAGGAAATCTTGGAAGAACGAGTATCGTATTCTCAATGTGGAGTGTAACAAAATACATCAACTGTTAAAAGAAAAAGATGCTCTGATAGAGATTTTAGAGCCACATGCTGTAGAGAATCAAGAACACCGAAGGAATTTGCTCGCTCCTTTCACTTGGCAAAGGAATGACAACCCGACAATGGCTCAAGAGCCCCGGTCAAAGAAAAGGAAAATACCAGAACCAACACACATGAGCTCTCTCTAGAGAGGACTCAGGATCCATAAGTTTAGACATTTCCTTTTATAACTCTTTGTAAATTACTGTATTTCCATTTCCGCAATCTTTGAATTCAATAAAACGGGGTTTCCCCATTGTATGATATTTGCAATCCAATTGTTGAAGTCTCTTTTGATTAAAATTTAATTAATTAATATAATCATTGCATATCATTCATCATTCTCACATAACGCATTTCTTTTTCCCTACGAATCTCACGTTTGTGTCTCGATTCTAGAGTCAAATTGTCTCATTCGTACAATACTCGGGCCAATCGAAAAAAGAAAATGGATGATCTCGAGGAAGAGAACAGAGAGTTGAGAGAAGAACTCGACGCTCTGAAAGAAGATTTGAGGAAACTTCACAATGACATGCAATCTCTGACAGCAGCCTAGATACAACAACAAAGGACTGTGATCTCAGAGATCACATCTACGCCCATAGTGGAAAAGTATGATCCTCGGTACAACATGCCTAAAGATCGTCCCTGGGGCATGCCACCTAACTATATCCCGGAAGGATATGTTCCGCTGATCATGGAAGATCCGGAAACTGTAGCAGGAACCGCTGGGCCTGAAGGTTACAAACTTCGGGAAAGTAAAGATGCAAGGGGCATTACAGTAACTCCTGAAGGTTACAAACTTCAGGAAATGGAAGCCCCAAGAGTCACTGCCGTAATGACTATACCACCACCCGTGGTACACACTGTCCCGGAAGGACAGATTCCACAGATACCTTCTGGTGGAAACAAAAGTATGAATAACATAATGAAGGAATTCCTAGAGTAATTCCTGGAGATGCAGAAGGAATTGCATGCCATTCGCGGTCAGGATCTATTTGGAAAGGACGCGCAGACCTTTGTTTGGTCCCCAATGTGAAAGTTCCGCACAAATTCAAGGTGCCCGAATTTGAAAAATACAAGGTTAACTCTTTCCCTCAAAGTCACTTGGTGATGTACGCTCGGAGGATGTCAACTCAGATAGAGAACCGACAGCTGCTGATCCACTATTTCCAAGATAGTTTAACCGGTGCCGCACTCAATTGGTACATGGGATTAAACTACACTAAGATCGTCACTTTCAGAGATCTTGGCGCTGCCTTTGTTCAACAATATAAGTATAACCTGGACATGGCACCGGACAGAGATCAACTTAGAGCCATGTCGCAGAAAGATAAGGAAGCCTTCAAGGAATATGCTCAGAGATGGCGTGAAATTGCCGCTTAGATTTGTCCACCTCTTGAGGAAAAAGAGATGACAAAGATCTTCTTGAAAACCTTGAGCTCATTTTACTACGACAGAATGGTCTCCAGTACGCCCAGTGACTTCACCGAGATGGTGGGCATGGGAGTTCGTCTTGAGGAAGTTGTCCGAGAAGGACGATTGGTCAAGGATGCTGGACCATCAAGCAGCACCAAAAGATACGGTAATGCTCTCCCTAACAAAAAAGAGCAAGATATTGGCAATATCTCTCTCGGAAAGCAACGGCGACGTTACCAACCAATAGCAGCTGTAAATTGTGTTATTAACCTGGCGCCTGTTCCTACATATCAACCTCAGGTTTCTAAAAGCCAACCGAATCAACAACAATATTAGCAAAGGACACAACAGCCTCTTCAGCAGGCTCGTCCTCAGTACAACAACAACCGTACAACGCGACCCCCAGGGTTCGGCCCTGCACCAATGTTGTATGCAGAACTGTTTCCACTATTACTGGTCAAAGGCACGTCCAAACCAGGTATCCCCTTACAATACCAGAGAATCCTCCTTTTTGGTTCAAAGCAGATCAAACTTGCCCTTACTGTAACGCCCCAGTTTTTGTTAGATTTATTTAATCGAGTCGATTTAATTATTTTTATTATTATATTATTTTATTCTTGACTTTTATTTGATAATATATTATTTTTCATCGTGATTATGTTTTATCGCGTTTTGAGAGCGTTTGCGGGATATTTGAGTGTAGGGGTATTTTGGTCATTTCACTTATTTTTCTTAAGTTAGAATCTTAAATAGAAAGAAAAGAGAGAAAATAGAGAGAAAGAAAAAGAGAAGAAGGAAAAGCGAAAGAAAAGTTGAAAAGAGAGAAAAACTTGGAAAGGAAGAAATCTAATCAACCGACTTTTCAAACAAGATTAAATCGGGTAAGGGTGCGAAACTCGATTATTCTATACTTGTGTATGATTATGTATGTATATATTTGGTTGAAATGGAATGTAGAACAAAAACCATAATATGTTGAAATTGTTGGAAATTGATTCAAATTGTGTCTGAAATTATGTTTTGATGTTCCTAATTGCTGAACCATGTTAGATAGGTGTTGTTGTGTATTCATCTGGTAATTTTCTGGTGATTGGATGAGATTTGGGAGTGTTTTGGTGGAATTTCGCAGTTGAAATTCTGTAGAAAATTCTGGATTTTTCTCTGCACATACGCGTAACACGCAGGGCAATACATGTATGGCAAGGGGAATTTTGGGCATTACGCGTATGGAAATCATTTTTCTCGGCCATCTGCTGATTTGCGTAATGGTACGCGTATCTGGCAAGGCAATACGCGTAACGTGTGAGGCATTACGGGTATGGAGCTTTTAGTGGGATTTTTGGGGAGAATTTGGTCTCTACCCATACGCGTATCAAGTTGGGCAATACGCGTATGGAATGGGCGAGTGAGCTGGGCATTACGCGTATGGCTCAGGGCAATACGCGTATGACCAGAGAGGGTGCAGAATTTTGCCATTTCAAGATTCCTTTTCTGTTTAAGTCCATAACTTGTGTTCCGATTATCCGTTTTGAACATTCTTGGTATCGTTGGAAAGCTATTGAGATCTACTTTCTTATTAAAATGGTTTTGAGATTGTTGGCTGATTTAATTATGTCGGGAATTTGGAATAGTGTCATTTTGTCGACTTTTACTGTCGTAATTGTGTGTAATGGATGTGTATCATGCAATGTGCTTTTGATATGGATATCGTATGACTTGTGTGATGTAATATGATGTGAATGCATGTGATGACATGTTGTGATGATGGTTTGTGGTCTAAGGGCAAGTAAATGTAATGTGTTGTGTTTGGTTGTAAATGCATGATTATGGTTGCATATATGTGTGCATTTGAATGTCATGAGTCATTGTATGCCAAGCATCATGATATGCATTCTTGTGATGTCGTGTGCCCTAGTGGGCGTGAGCGACGAAACGGTTCTAGAGGGAATCCGGTATAACATCTTGAGCCTTATACCAAGAGGACTGAAAGCGACGATTATAGACGGTCGTGTGCCTTATACAAAGAAGACCGAAAGCGATCGGGTCGTGAGCCTTATACAAAGAGGACTGAAAGCGATCCATAAACGTCGTGAGCCTTATACCTAGAGGACCGAAAGCGACGGGGAACATCGTTTACCCGACGGGGAGTTACACTATGTAATAAGCGATGATTCCAATAGTTCCTGAGGAACTAGTGTTGAGATGATGGATGGATGGTACCGCATTGCATTGCATAGAGTCGTTGTGTCGGTCTCTGTGCATTTGCATAAATCATGAATGGATTGATTTTGTGTGGAATTGTGAATGGAACTGATGAGTGATATACATATGTATATGTTGGTGATAAATGTATTGAGCATGATTGATATGCCTTGGTGACGGATATATGAGATATGCGTCGTGTTGTTTTGTGTTTGAATTATGGTGTTAATTGTGGTGAGAACGTTTGCATGTGTTTTCTTGTGTTATTATATAATTGTATGCAATTATATTATGATTGTGTTTCTCACCCTTCTGTTGTTTAAATGCTCTATGACGCATTGCATATTAGATGCTGGAGGTCTTTTTGTGAAGCTTAGGTCTTCATTCTTTTGTCGGTCGGCTCTGATATGTAGCACCGGGTGGTCGGGGAGATCGTTTGTGATTTATGTATATATATATCTTTTGGATTGTACATGTATGATTCTATATATGACAGACAAACTTTTTATGTGATATATATATGAGGTTTCAGTTGCAAATTTTCCGCTTTTATTCTGTACCTGAATAGTGGGTGTTAGGAACCGAGTTCCTCTGTTTGTATTACTACCTGATTGTTGCATATCTTTTTGAGCAGGTTAATTGTGTTTTGTCTCAATTGATGTGATGCTTCAGTCTATGCCGTGAATGTTTTTATTATACTCTGATTATTTGTTATCGCTTTAATTTATTGGGGGTATAGATTGGGGGTGTTACATTAAGTGGTATCAGAGCCAGTCCGTGTCAGTTTGTGTCAGTCCGTGTCGGTCGTTGTGTTTGGGTGAGCTGTTTGTTTAACCATAGTTGCTGTTATTGGATATGAACAGAATATGGATGGTAGGAATGATGCTGCTTTGGCTGCTGCTATGCAAGCTATGGCTCGGGCTGTGCAGGGTGCACTTAATGCTGGCGAGAATGATGAGTTCAGGAAGAACAAACCGCCTGTCTTCAAAGGGAGACATGATCCTAATGGTGCACAGATTTGGCTTAAGGAGATTGAAAGAATCTTTTGAGTGATGGACTGTGCTGAGGAAAATAAGGTGAGACTGGGTACTCACATGTTGCAGGAGGAGGCTGATGACTGGTGGGTTAGTACGCGTCATGTGTTGGAAGCTGGAGATGAAGAAGTAACTTGGACTTTGTTTAGCAGGGAGTTTTTGAGGAAGTATTTTCCTGAAGATGTCGGAGGAAAGAAAGAGATAGAGTTCTTGGAGTTAAAACAAGGTAATATGTCTGTTATTGATTACACTGCTAAGTTTGTGGAGCTGGTTCAGTTTTACCCACATTATGCTGAAGCGACTGCGGAGTTTTCCAAGTGTGTGAAATTTGAGAACGAATAGCGTCCTGAGATTAAGCAGGCAATTGGTTATCAAAGGATTAGAAGGTTTTCAGATTTGGTGGATTGTTGTAGGATTTATGAGGAGGATAGCAAAGCTCGTTCTACTCACTATAAGAGTGTGAACGAAAGGAAAGGGAAGCAACCATTTCGTGGTGGTCCTTATGTGTCACCAGCTGACAAGGGTAAGCAAAGGGGTAATTATGATAAAAGGCCAAGTGGGGGAGGTATCTCTAATTCTCTGAGATGTTATAGGTGTGGTGACTTAGGACATCGTCAGTTCTAATGTAGGAAGAATCTGGGGAAGTGTTCCAATTGTGGAGGTATAGGACATGTCGCAGCTGATTGTAAGAAGAATGTGGTGAAGTGTTTCAACTGTGGTGAACCTGGTCATATAAGTACGAAGTGTCCAAAACTAAAGCAAGCTCTAGCTGGTGGGAAAGTCTTTGCATTGGCAGGAACTCAGACTACTAGTGCAAACCGTCTGATCAGAGTTACTTGTTTTATTAATAGTATGCCTTTAGTTGCTATTATTGATACTGGAGCGACTCATTCATTTATTACGTCTGAGTGCGTGAAGCGTTTGAATCTTTTGTTGTCTTCGATGGGTGGAGAGATGGTTATTGATACTCCATCAATGGGGTCAGTAACTACTTCTTTGGTTTGTTTAAGTTGTCCTTTGACCATTTATGGTAAAGATTTTGAGATGGATTTGGCGTGTTTGTCGTTGGAGGGTTTAGATGTGGTTCTGGGAATGAATTGCTTGCAGTTCAATCGGGTTCATATTGATTGTTATCGTAAGTTGGTGAGATTTCCTTCTCTTGAGGAAGACGGGGAATCAAGTTTCTTATCTACAAAAGAGTTGAAGAAACTTTTGGAGGATTAAGCTCAGTTGTTCGGATTGTTTGCATCGTTGACCGTGGATAGTCAAGTTGCACTTGATGTGTTTCCAGTTGTGTGTGATTTTCCAGAGGTGTTTCCAGAGGATATTTTAGATGTGCCGCCAGAGAGAGAGGTGGAGTTTTCTATAGATCTAGTTCCTGGTACTAGACTTGTATCTATGGCACCTTATCGTATGTCGGCATCTGAGTTGGTTGAGTTAAAGAAGCAGTTGAATGAATTGTTAGAAAAGAGGTTTGTGAGATCGAGTGTATCATCGAGGGGTGCTCCAATTTTATTGGTGAAGAAGAAAGATGGAAGTATGCGATTGTGTATTGATTATCGCCAGTTGAATAAGGTGACGATTAAGAATAAGTATCCTCTTCCGAGAATTGATGATTTGATGGACTAGTTGTTAGGTGCGTGTGTGTTTAGTAAGATTGATTTGAGGTCGGGTTATCATTAGATTAGAGTGAAAGAGGAAGATATTCAGAAGACGACTTTTAGGACACGATACGGTCATTACGAATATTCTGTGATGCCGTTCGGGGTTTCTAATGCGCCGGGTGTGTTTATGGAGTATATGAATTGTATTTTCCATGAGCATTTGGATTGATTTGTTGTTGTGTTTATTGATGACATATTGATTTATTCTAAGTCCCGAGAGGAGCATGCGGAGAATTTGCGTGTTGTGTTGCAAATTTTGAAGGAAAGGAGACTTTTTGCCAAGTTGTCTAAGTGTGAGTTCTGGTTGTCAGAAGTGAGTTTTCTTGGGCATGTGATTTCAGGTAATGGTATTGTTGTGGATCCATCTAAAGTAGATGCAGTTCTACAATGGGAGGCTCTTAGATCTGTTACTGAAATTAGAAGCTTTTTGGGTTTAGCTAGTTATTATCGGAGATTCATTAAAGGTTTTTCCAAGTTAGCACTTCCTTTGAGCCAATTGACTTGTAAAGGTAAAGCGTTCATTTGGGATATTCAGTGTGAGGAAAGTTTTAGTGAGCTGAAGAGAAGATTGACTACAGCTCCGATTTTGATCTTATCGAATCCTAGTGAACCGTTTGTGGTGTATTGTGATGCGTCTTTGATTGGTTTAGGTGGTGTATTGATGCAAGAAGGTAAGGCTGTGGCTTATGCTTCAAGGCAATTAAGGATTCATGAGAAGACTTACCCTACTCATGATTTGGAATTAGCGGCTGTGGTTTTTGTGTTGAAAATTTGGAGGCATTATCTCTATAGTACAAGATTCGAAGTCTTTAGTGATCATAAAAGTTTGAAATACTTGTTTGATCAGAAAGAGTTGAATATGAGGCAACGAAGATGGTTGGAATTTTTGAAGGACTACGATTTTAGCTTGAATTACCATCCTGGTAAAGCTAATGTGGTAGCCGATGCGTTAAGCCGGAAATCTTTGCATATGTCCGCTTTGATGGTTAAAGAGTGGGAACTTTTGGAAGCATTTAGAGATTTAAATTTGGTGTGCGAATTGACATTGGATAGTGTAAGGCTTGGTATGTTAAAGGTTACTAATGATTTTCTGTTGACCGTTAGCGAGAAACAGAAGTTGGATGTGAAATTTGTTGATTTGATGACGGTTGGAGATCAAAGTGTGAATGGTGACTTTAAAGTGGACGATAAGGGTGTTTTGAGATTTCATGGTAGAATTTGTATTCCGGATGATTCGGACTTGAAAAATATGATTTTGGAGGAAGGACACCGGAGTAATTTGAGTATACATCCGGGAGCTAATAAGATGTATCAAGATTTGAAGAAGATATTTTGGTGGTCTGAATTGAAGAGGGATGTGGCTCAGTTTGTTTATGCGTGTTTGACGTGTCAGAAGTCTAAGGTAGAACATCAGAAGCCTAGTGGATTGTTGCAACCGTTGGATATTCCTGAGTGGAAATGGGACAGCATTTCTATGGATTTTGTGACAGGGTTGCTGAATACACAGAGGGGACATAATTCCATTTGGGTAGTTGTAGATAGGCTGACTAAATTGGCGCATTTCATTCCGATTGACATCAATTTTTCTTTTGAGAGGTTGGCTGAGATTTATATCAGTGTGATTGTGAAATTACATGGTGTTCCGTTGAGTATTGTTTTAGATCGAGATCCGAGGTTTACTTCCAGATTTTAGGAAAGTTTGCAAAAGGCGTTAGGATCCAGGTTGAGATTGAGTTCTGCTAATCATCCGCAGACGGATGGTCAGACCGAGAGAACTATTCATTCGTTGGAAGATTTGCCGAGAGCTTGTGTTCTTGAGCAAGGTGGGGCTTGGGATAGTTATCTTGCGTTGGTGGAATTCATGTATAACAACAGTTTCCATTCAAGTATTGGAATGCCACCTTTTGAAGCGTTGTATGGAAGAAGATGTCGAACACCGTTATGTTGGCATGAATCTGGTGAGAGTTCGGTGGTTGGACCGGAGTTGGTGCAACACACTACGGAAAAGGTGAAACTTATTCGTGAGAAAATGAAGGCTTCTCAGAGTAGGCAAAAGAGTTATCATGATCGAAGGAGGAAAGATCTTGAGTTTCAAGAGGGCGATCATGTATTTTTGAGAGTTACACTGGTGACGGGTGTTGGTCGTGCATTGAAGTCGAAGAAGCTTACTTCTCGGTTTATTGGTCCTTACCAGATATCCGCGAGAGTGGGTGTTGTGGCTTATCGAGTGGCGTTGCCGCCGAGTCTTTCGAATTTGCACGATGTGTTCCATGTTTAACAACTTTAGAAGTATGTTCCAGATCCGTCGCATGTGATTCCGATGGATGAGGTAGAGGTAAGGGAGAACCTTACGGTTGAGGCATTACCGGTGAGAATTTTGGATCGCGAGCTGAAGTGGTTAAGAGGCAAGGATATTGCGCTTGTGAAAGTAGCGTGGGGAGGCGCTGCCGAGGGAAATTTGACTTGGGAGTTGGAGAGTCGGATGCGGGAGTCGTATCCGGAGTTGTTCGTCTCAGGTAATATTTTCGAGGACTAAAATTTCTAAGTGGGGGAGAGTTGTAACGCCCCAGTTTTTGTTAGATTTATTTAATCGAGTCGATTTAATTATTTTTATTATTATATTATTTTATTCTTGACTTTTATTTGATAATATATTATTTTTCATCGTGATTATGTTTTATCGCGTTTTGAGAGCGTTTGCGGGATATTTGAGTGTAGGGGTATTTTGGTCATTTCACTTATTTTTCTTAAGTTAGAAACTTAAATAGAAAGAAAAGAGAGAAAATAGAGAGAAAGAAAAAGAGAAGAAGGAAAAGGGAAAGAAAAGAAGAAAAGAGAGAAAAACTTGGAAAGGCAGAAATCTAATCAACCGACTTTTCAAACACGATTAAATCGGGTAAGGGTGCGAAACTCGATTATTCTATACTTGTGTATGATTATGTATGTATGTATTTATTTGTTATTTGGTTGAAATGGAATGTAGAACAAAAACCATAATATGTTGAAATTGTTGGAAATTGATTCAAATTGTGTCTGAAATCATGTTTTGATGTTCCTATTTGCTGAACCATGTTAGATAGGTGTTGTTGTGTATTCATCTGGTAATTTTCTGGTGATTGGATGAGATTTGGGAGTGTTTTTGGTGGAATTTCGCAGTTGAAATTCTGCAGAAAATTCTGGATTTTTCTCTGCCCATACGCGTAACACGCAGGGCAATACGCGTATTGGTTTGGGCAATACACGTATGGCAAGGGGAATTTTGGGCATTATGCGTATGGAAATCCATTTTTCTCGGCCATCTGCTGATTTACGTAATGGTACACGTATCTGGCAAGGTAACGTGTGAGGCATTACACGTATGGAGCTTTTAGTGGGATTTTTGGGGAGAATTTGGTCTCTGCCCATACGCGTATCAAGTTGGGCAATACGCGTATGGAATGGGCGAGTGAGCTGGGCATTACGCGTATGGCTCAGGGCAATACATGTATGACCAGAGAGGGTGCAGAATTTTTCCATTTCGCGATTCCTTTTCTGCTTAAGTCCATAACTTGTGTTCCGATTATCCGTTTTGAACATTCTTGGTATCGTTGGAAAGCTATTGAGATGTACTTTCTTATTAAAATGGTTTTGAGATTGTTGGCCGATTTAATTATGTCGGGAATTTGGAATAGTGTCATTTTGTTGACTTTTACTGTCGTAATTGTGTGTAATGGATGTGTATCATGCAATGTGCTTTTGATATGGATATCGTATGACTTGTGTGATGTTATATGATGTGAATGCATGTGAAGACATGTTGTGATGATGGTTTGTGGCCTAAGGGAAAGTAAATGCAATGTGTTGTGTTTGGTTGTAAATGCATGATTATGGTTGCATATATGTGTGCATTTGAATGTCATGAGTCATTGTATGCCAAGCATCATGATATGAATTCTTGTGATGTCGTGTGCCCTAGTGGGTGTGAGCGACGAAACGGTTCCAGAGGGAATCCGCTATAACATCGTGAGCCTTATACCAAGAGGACTGAAAGCGATGATTATAGACGATCGTGTGCCTTATACAAAGAGGACCGAAAGCGATCGGATCGTGAGCCTTATACAAAGAGGACTAAAAGCGATCTATAAACGTCGTGAGCCTTATACCAAGAGGACTGAAAGCGACGGGGAACATCGTTTGCCCGACAGGGAGTTACACTATGTAACAAGTGATGATTCCAATAGTTCCTGAGTGAACTAGTGTTGAGATGATGGATGGATGGTACCGCATTGCATTTGCATAAATCATGAATGGATTGATTTTGTGTGGAATTGTGAATGGAACTGATGAGTGATATATATATATATATATATATATATATATATATGTTGGTGATAAATGTATTGAGCAAGATTGATATGCCTTGGTGATGGATATATGAGATATGCGTCGTGTTGTTTTGTGTTTGAATTATGGTGTGAATTGTGTTGAGAACGTTTGCATGTGTTTTCTTGTGTTATTATATAATTGTATGCAATTATATTATGATTGTGTTTCTCACCCTTCTACTGTTTAAATGCTTTATGAGGCATTGCAGATTAGATGCTGGAGGTCTTTTTGTGAAGCTTAGGTCTTCATTCTTTTGTCGGCCGGCTCTGATATGTAGCACCGGGTGGTCGGGGAGATTGTTTGTGATTTATGTATATATATCTTTTGGATTGTACATGTATGATTCTGTATATGACAGACAAACTTTTTATGTGATATATATATGAGGTTTCAGTTGCAGATTTTCTGCTTTTATTCTGTACCTGAATAGTGGGTGTTAGGAACTGAGTTCCTCTGTTTGTATTACTACCTGATTGTTGCATATCTTTATGAGCAGGTTAATTGTGTTTTGTCTTAATTAATGTGACGCCTTAGTCTATGCCGTGAATGTTTTTATTATACTCTAATTATTTGTTATCGCTTTAATTTATTGGGCGTATAGATTAGGGGTGTTACACTTACCATCAAGGAGGACCAAGGCATAACATAGAGAACTACCTCAGTTTCAAATCCGATGTGCAAAAGCTGGTCAGGAACGGGGTCTTATCCTTCAAGGATACAAATCCAAATGTTTAGACGAACTCATTGCCTCAACACGAGAAAACTACGGTAAACTTGATAGAGGAAGAGTTTAATCATAGCTATCAAATTCATGATGTACTCTTATTGGGAACCAACCTGGTCAAGATGAATTACAGACAGAGCGGATATGGGCATGTGCCATCTCATAATTATCATCAGTGTGATATCTGCTCTAAAAACAATCAAGGATGTTCTGTGGTGCAATCAGCTCTGCAGGAACAGATGGATCTCGGATGGATCCAAGATCACCAAATTCGTGAAGTCAACATGACTTATACAAATTCCAACGTCATTCAGAACCACGCCATTCTGGCAATGAATGTCAACTTGGTGGCAATGCACTCAAGGCAAGGCCAACATCATGATCTGCCATGGCACGATTATGATTCCTGTCTGGTCTGCTCAGTAAATAATCGGGGATGCTCTTTCATACAAGAGGCCCTCCAGCGTCAGATGGATCTTGCATAGATTCAGGATTACCGTGATAGAAGTCATTATCAAGTGAATATGATTCAAATCTTTGATATTCGCTTGATGAATACCAGCTTGGTGGAATTACACGCTAAGCAAGTCCAGCTCGTTTTTCTGACTTCGCACGACTATTAGAAGTGTAAAGTGTGTCGGGAGAGTGACCAAGGCTGTGCACTCGTTCAAAGAACACTGTAACACTTGTTAAACCACTGGTGGCTTCCGATCTATCTAGATGAAGACACACAATAAGTCAGCATGATTGATGGGAACCCTACTAGGCATCAAAATCAGGATGTTCGATCAATGGAAACAAACCTAGTGAGGTTACACTGCATACAAAGCGGACGTGGCCGAGTGCCACCACACAACTATGAGCACTGTAGAGTATGCTCAGAGGATAATCAAGGATGCTATCTTGTGTGAGCAGCCCTTCAAAGTCAGTTGGACCATAAGGAGATTCAACCATGGTGAAGTTCTTGTTCAATGTCAAACTATTATCCTGATCAAAGCAGGGATGTTGTCTTGATCCCTAAACGAGAAGTGGTCAAAGATGTGTGTGCCATAATCCCTTTACTCCATGGATCGAGGGTTTCTCTTGATAGTGGAAAGATTCTCAACCTCGAACCAATTGAGGCCGGCTATGATGGTCAGAAAAATCAGAAGGCTCCTGTAGTTATCTATCTGCCGGGACCAGTACCGTATAAATCCGATAAAGCTATCCCTTACAAGTACGGTGCAACAACAATTGAGAATGGAAAGGAAACTCCATTACCCTCCGTCGTGAATATAGCAGACATTAGTCGAGTAACACGGAGCGGTCGAATCTTCAACCGAGGAGTTGGAGAACCTACCAGGGAAAAGGAACCTCAAGCAGAAGTTCCTAATTAGCCGGTCGGTCAATCCAGTGATCCCTACCTTTCAAAGAACAATGATGAGATGTTGAAGCTCATCCAAAAGAGCGAGTACAACATCGTTGATCAGCTGTTGCAAACTCCTTCAAAAATCTCTATGTTGTCTCTTCTACTCAGTTCCGAAGCCCACAGAGAGGGTCTACAGAAAGTCTTAGAGCAAGCCTTTGTGGAACTAGATGTGACAATAAGACAATTCGACAACATCATCTCCAACATCACTTCCTGCAACAACTTGGGATTTAGTGATGAAAAACTACAGGAAGAAGGCAAAAGTCACAACATGGCGCTCAATATTACAGTCAACTACCAGGACGATGCTTTAGCCAGCGTACTAGTAAACACAAGATCGGCTCTTAATGTTATGTCAAAGTCCACTTTAATGCGACTATCATTTAAAGGATCTCCGATGAGAGGCAGTGAGGTTATCGTCAAAGCATTTTTCGGATCCCGAAAAATGGTTATTGGCGAAGTCGACCTTCCCATAACTATCGGTCCTCACACTTTCCAAGTCACTTTCAAGGTCATGGACATCTAGGCAACATACAACTATTTGTTAGGAAGACCTTGGATACACGAGCCTGGGGCAGCCACTTCGACGCTTCACCAGAAGCTGAAGTTCCTCAAGAATGACCAACTAGTCATAGTCTGTGGAGAACAAGCCTTGATCGTGAGTAACTTATCGTTGTCCACTTGTGTAGAACCAGAGGAGGTTGTTGGAAACTAATTCCAAGCACTTTTGGTGAGCAATGACAACCAATCGGAAAAAGGAACATCAATTTCCTCATACAAAGATGCTCTCGAAGTGATCAAAAGTAACAATGCAAAAGGATGGGGATAGCTTATCATTCCAACAGATAATAAAACAAAGAAAGGTCTTGGTTTTTCCTCAACCTGTACCCAGACAGCTACTAACGATGAAAGTTTTCATCCCATTCAGAACTTCTTCCACAGTGGAGGCTTCCTTCACCTAGTGTCTCAAGAAGTACATACCATCAACGAGGGTGATCCCTCCAATACAAATGAGGAATGGAATTCCTATCTTAACGAGGACGGTTATATGTCTCAGGAAGAGGTGCCTACGCCATTTTTCTATCCCGCACAAAGTCCGAGATTTATACCAAGATCAGATGTCAAAATGATATACGGAGATTGTGATCCGGAAGGATGCCGTGCTCCGCCAAAGTCATTAGAGGAGGACACTCTGATGAAAGACAACTTTGACCATGACTATTATGGCCCAATGGATGACCTGCCTATCTGGCAGCCGTACCCAGGAGACTCGGGACAAAAGAGTTAGCCGAACGATGCATATCAGCTGAGCATCATTGAAAAGAATACCTGCGTCCCCACCATGTCATGGGATCGACACTCAGGGCATTCAGAAAATATCCAGCACGAAGATGAATTTGCAAAGATTACAGGGCTAGAGGTCATGAACTATGCTTTTCCCGAGGCCAACGTCATCGAAAGAGATGACTCCTCCAGTTCCAAAGAAGTGTGGGACACCTTAGGATAACCGAGTGGTAAATACGACTTCATGGTCAAAAACACCGCTCCTGAAAGCTCTCATATTAGGCTCGAAGACATCCAGCCCACTGGATGGGGAGATCTTCCTGAGAGTACAAACATTGTGCAAGATACAACGGAAGAGGTCGCCTACGTCAACTCTGCTTGGAAAATAGATTCCAACGATCCTGCTCCACCAGAAATCAGCGTCATTTTTTAGGACAAACCGAGAAGGAAAGTACCAGAATTTGTGATTCACAGAGGAGTTCGCCGCCAATAGGTTGCTGTAGACGTTCCGAAAGTCATTCATAAGTCTAAGTAATTGCCATCTTGATCTTAACCGTTCACCCTGCCCAGGTGAAACAGATGTTTTGATAAGGGCTCACTTTCTGTAAATGTAACTCTTTGCTTTGCCCAAAGCGACGGAGTTTTGTTTTATAGGGCTGTAATTTCAAGAATTGACAAGATCATAAATAAAATAACATCGTTCTGTAATTTCCGCATTTTATTACTGTTTTCTCTTTTTGCTTTTTCATAAAATGGTAATCCTAAATAACAACTCAAATAATAAAAACAAGCAGTTATCAAAAAATAAACTGCACACACTCTTGCATTCTCTCTATCTCTTCTAAAAACAAATCATCACGTCTTGCAGATTGCTTGTTTTAAACCCCATTGAAACATACGATCCAATGCCTTCTCCCAACTTTAAACTCCCGGTATTTGAGGCTGAAGAAGAAAATGACGAAGAAATTCCAGAAGAGATCTCTCGATTACTCAGACAAGAGGAAAGGTCCATTGAACCTCACAAAGAGTCGTTGGAAACGGTCAAAGAAGGTTTGATAAAGCTTCTCAAAGAATTTCCCAATGTATTCGCTTGGTCTTATCAGGATATGCCAGGGTTGGATACCAGCATCGTGGAACATCATTTACCGTTAAGATCAAAATGTCCACCAGTAAAACAAAGATTAAGACGGACTCATCCAGACCTGGCCATCAAAATCAAGGAGGAAGTACAGAAACAGATTGACGCAGGTTTCCTCACCACATCAGAATATCCTCAATGGCTATCCAACATCGTACCAGTGCCGAAAAAGGACAGAAAGGTCAGAATGTGTGTAGACTACAGGGATCTGAACAAAGCAAGTCCAAAGAATGACTTTCCCTTACCACACATTGACATGCTGGTAGACAGTACATGAAAGTTCAAAGTCTTCTCCTTCATGGATGGATTCTCGGGCTATAATCAGATAAAAATGGCGCCGAAAGACAGGGAGAAAACTTCGTTCATCACCCCATGGGGTACCTTTTGTTACAAGGTAATGCCATTTGGTTTGAAAAACGCCGGGACAACCTATCAAAGGACCATGACTACTCTGTTTCATGACATGATACACAAAGAGATAGAGGTATATGTCGATGATATGATTGCCAAATCTAAGACAAAAGAGGAGCATGTGACCCACCTACTAAAGCTATTTGAGAGGTTGAGAAAGTACAAACTCCGCTTGAATCCTAATAAGTGCACATTCGGTGTCCGTTCAGAGAAACTGCTACGGTTCATCGTCAGCAAGAAAGGAATCGAGGTTGATCCTGACAAGGTCAAGGCCATTCAAGAAATGCCTTCTCCAAAGACTAAAAAACAAGTCAGAGGATTCCTGGGACGTTTGAACTACATTTCTAGATTCATATTCCTCATGACCGCGACATGGGAGCTGATCTTCAAACTGCTTAGAAAGAATCAGAGCTGTGTATGGACAAAAGACTACCAAACTACCTTCGACAGTATCAAGGAATACCTGTTGAACCCACCAATTCTATCGCCTCCAGTAGAGGGAAGACCATTGATCATCTATTTAACAGTCTTGGAAGACTCAATGGGCCGTGTACTTGGTCAACAGGATGAAACAAAAAGGAAAGAGTCTTCCATTTACTATCTGAGCAAGAAATTCATAGACTGCGAGACTCGGTACACTATGCTTGAGAAAACTTGTTGTGCTCTGGCTTAGGCAGCCAAACATCTTCGCCATTATATAATTTGTCACACTACTTGGTTAATCTCCGAAATGGATCCGACCAAGTATGTCTTTGAAAAACCTGCTCTCACGGGAAGGATTGCCCGTTGGCAGATGTTGTTATCGGAATATGACATTGAGTACCATGCTCAGAAAGCCGTTAAAGGAAGTATTTTAGCTGATCATTTAGCTCATCAACCGATTGATAATCAGGAATCAGTTGGATTTGACTTCCCAGACGAAGATGTCATGTACTTGAAAATGAAAGATTGCGATGAACCACTACCTAGTGAAGGGCCATAACCAGGTTCCCAATGGGGACTTATCTTTGACGGAGCTCCTAACCATTATGGAAACGGAATTGGGGGAACCATCATAACACCTAAGGGTACCCACATTCCTTTCACCGCCCCACTAACATTCAAGTGTAGAAACAACGAGGCCGAATACGAAGCTTGTACCATGGGTCTCGAAGAAGCGATTGACTTAAGGATTAAGAACTTGGATGTATATGCCGACTCAGCCCTAGTTATCAATCAGATCAAAGGAGATTAAAACACATATCAATCAGGACTGATTCATTACAAAGATTACGCGAGAAGGTTGTTACCATTCTTCATCAGAATCGAGTTTCATCACATCCCTTGTGAAGAGAATCACATGGCTGATGCACTAGCCACTCTCTCTTCCAAGATTAGTGTAGGTCAATGGAATGACATACCTAAGATTGACATAATGCGCCTTGAAAGACCTGCTTACATCTTCGCGATTGAAGCAGTCATAGACGATAAACCTTGGTATCACGATATCAAATGCTTCCTTCAGAAACAAGAGTACCCACCTGGGGCATTCAGAAAAGACAGGAAGACCAGCAGAAGACTGGCTGGAAGTTTCTTCCTGAGCGATGATACACTCTATAAGAGAAAGTTCGACATGGTCTTGCTCTGATATGTAGACATACCAGAAGCAAACATGCTGATAAAAGAAATTCACGAAGGATCCTTTGGCACACATGCCAACGAACACACAATGGCGAGAAAAATTCTGAGATCAGGGTACTACTGGTTGGCCATGGAATCCGATTGCTACAAGTACATGAGGAAGTGTCACAAGTGTCAGATATACTCAGACAAAATCCATGTACCGCCAACGCATCTCAAAGTTCTTTCTTCCCTATGGCCTTTTTCCATGTGGAGAATCGACATGATTGGCTTGATTGAATCCAAAGCTTCAAACGGACATCGATTCATCCTGGTGGCCATTGACTACTTCACCAAGTGGGTCGAAGCAGCGTCATACGCCAATGTAACCCGACAAGTGGTAGTCCGATTTATCAAAAACAATATCATCTGTCGTTATGGTGTTCCAAGCCAGATCATTACTGACAATGGATCTAATTTGAATAACAAGATGATGAAGGAGTTATGCGTTGAGTTCAAAATCGAACACCATAACTCCTCACCCTACCGACCTAAGATGAAAGGAGTTGTAGAAGCGACTAACAAGAATATCAAGAAGATTATTCGAAAGATGGTTGTAACCTACAAAGACTGGCACAAAATATTACCCTTTGCTCTTCACGGTTATCGCACATCTGTCTGCACTTCAACATGGGCAACCCCTTTCTCTCTAGTATATGGCATGGAAGCAGTTCTCCCTATAGAAGTAGAGATCCCATCAATCCGGGTATTGATGGAAGTTAAGTTAACTGGAGCAGAATACTGCCAAAGTCGACACGACGAACTGAATTTGATAGAGGAAAAGCGAATAACGGCTCTATGCCATGGTCAGTTGTATCAACAAAGGATGTTTGACAAAAAGGTTCGACCTCGCGTCTTTAGGAAAGGAGACCTTGTGCTCAAGAAGATACAATCTTTTCTCACTGATTCCCGGGGCAAGTGGACTTCAAATTATGATGGCCCCTATGTGGTCAAGAAAGCTTTCTCAGGCGGTGCCTTGAGACTCACAACCATGGATGGAGAAGAATTTACCTACCCCACGAATGTTGATGTAGTCAAGAAATACTTCGCCTAAAAAAAACGTCTCGGTGGATTGAAAGCCCAAAAGGGCGGTCCAGGCAAAAATTAGAGACATAATCAAAAATCATCCCGGTGGATTGGAAATCTCAAAGTACAATTCAGGTAAAAGTTAGGGATTCATGGCAAGTAACTACGTTCAACAAAGGGGCAAATTCCCCAGTAGCAGTCAGGCCATCCATCAAGAAAACTCCAATCAAGGTCATCTTCGACGGAAGCTCGGGATATCCAGAATTCAAATTTGGTAGGAGGATAACGGTCGTCAGGTTTCAATGTAGCCCTTTTCCCTTAAATTACCATTTTCTAACTTTGTAAATACTCTATGGAATCACGCGTTTGGCTGAATTCCATCATATCAATAAAATTTGAGCCCAGTGCTTTTGTTTGCAATTCTGATTTGATTTAGCTTTACAGAATGACTTTTTTTACATGATTAACGATTCTTGAAATAAAACAAAAATGAATTTACTTTCCCAAATTTTTCTGCTTTTAAAATAAAGGTGGCAATTCTTTTGACGGTCGAACATCGAAAGAACATCGATCGCTACTCCAAAAGCGATTAAGCTTCAAAGTGCAGCATCAAAGTACTCCTTCTAAACTAGTACGCCTAAATGAAGAATCAACTGTGTCTGATACCATGTTTCATCTAACATCCCCGACCGAGTTCTTATCTCTTAAGCCCAACCAACGTTGTTCCCCACCGGAACTACTTCTCCTAAGCAAGGCAGAATTGCTATCTGGAACAAATGGTATTTCTTCGTCCCCCGCAGTGGCCGAGTATCCAGTCGTGTTCATCTATTCGTCTGTATTTGTCGTCAGTTTTGTCAGCATAAACATACATACATCATACATTATTGATTTACATTCATAATAATATTCAATCATTATCACTCTAGTCGGTCTTATCCCCTAGTGATAAAAGTCCTCTTGTCAATCGAGTTGTCAGTCCTTTCCTCGTCAGGAAATGCCGCGTCTGAACAATCTCTCCCCCAATTTATTTCTGGATTGGAGTTGGCCCTTGACCACTTTGATAACTTGAACCTCTGAAAGGCAAGAAGGCATTCGACAAACGTCACTCTTCGCCATTGAAGGTGATATCCTCGTTTTCCCGGATTATGGAAAATTCCCAGAGAAAGCCTCACAACTAAAGATTCTCAGCAACACATTGATTTTTCTCTCCAAGAGAGTCAATGTTAATGAAGTCATTGGCACCTAAAAACGGGATTACATCACATGGCATTTCTTCGAAAAGATCTCGAGGAAAAGTATGATGTAATATCCCCAAGCGAAAACAGTCTCTCAAGAGACTCATTTTCCCCAGTAGAATCAACAAATGGCGTCTCCAATAGAGAAGTTTGTACACCTCTACAGCTCAGACGAATGGGTTTTCCCAACAAGTCTGACATCAAAACTTTTTCCACCAAATGACATCTCCCTAGAAAAATTCGGTGAGAAGTTTGAGGAAAACCGCCATAAACAGCGTCCCTTGTCAAGAAAGTTTATTGACAAAAGAAACTTAGACCAGTTCCTTGGTAGGAGACCAGGATTGAGGGGAAGTTTATTTCATAAACTGAGACTAGTTCCTTGGTGGGAAACCAAGATCGAGGGGAAGTTTATTTCAGAAACTGAGACTAGTTCCTTGGTAGGAGACCAGGATCGAAGGGAAGTTTATTTCAGAAACTGAGACTAGTTCCTTGGTAGGAAACCAGGATCGAGGGGGAGTTTATTTCAGAAATTGAGACCAGTTCCTTGGTAGGAAACTAGGATCGAGGGGAAGTTTATATCAGAAACTGAGACCAGTTCCTTGGTATGAAACCAGGATAGAGGGGAAATTTTCACCCTTTTCTATGCATCATTGCTTAGCAAAAGAAGGTGAATGAGCAAACTTCCATTCATAACCACCGTCAAAATTTTGCGTATTCCGATATTTAATCATCTTGCACCCTTAATGCCCGAATACCTTTGTCATTCACACCTTCGTGTCCAAGAAAATTAAATAGGGGCATCTGTCATACCCCAAATTTTTACCACTAATATTTCCTATCATTGTGAAAATCATCATCACAATATGGAGGTATTTACATGCCTCATCAGTTTCCCCAAAGATGGGTGAGCATTCACTACAAACAAGAATTAGGGTTTCAAGCCCTCTCTGAGCACCTAGACAAAGGATCAATCAAGGAATGACATGATTTTTAACTCGTGTAACCTCTCAAACCTCCATAAAGAATCAAGAGGACTCCCACATCAAGGATTAAGCACAAGGTTGCAACTTTCCAAGTGGATCAAGCCTCAAGATCGTCAGTGTCACCGAATTAGGGTTTTGGTCGACTGAGGCCTCTAGATGAAAGTTTTCATCTGGGCATGATCTAAATCTTCAAAGCATGACCCAAGATACTCTAAGGGACCTCGTGGACCGAATCATCAAGTTAATTTAACCTCAGGGGATGCATTTACCCAAAAATCAGGAATTAGGGTTTCTTGACCTAATTCACCCCTAAGTTGACTTCTGGGGCAAAACATGAGCCAAGACCTCAAGAAATGATTTGAGGACCTTAAATACACCATATTGATCCATTTGCAACAATGGATTGATCCAAGAAGCTTGTTCCACAAGTTTCAATTTCACCTGGACCACAATTAGGGTTTTGAAGAAAAAGTCAATTGTGCCTTTGACTTTTGACCAATACATGCTCCCAAACCTTGGGACATGATTCAATATACCCTATATCACCTATGGAGTCCATCCATTAGGTTTGATTTAGGTCAAGGACTTGATTTCACAAAGGATCGCATAGTTTGAATTTCATCTGATAAAAAGTCAAACTGTACAAAAAGTCAAAGTTTGACTTTTTGATTTTTTTGGTCAACCAAGGTTCCTTAACCCTAAAACAATGTTAATA
Organism: Lathyrus tuberosus; assembly: GCA_022829125.1. Taxonomy (NCBI): domain Eukaryota; kingdom Viridiplantae; phylum Streptophyta; class Magnoliopsida; order Fabales; family Fabaceae; genus Lathyrus; species Lathyrus tuberosus. Next base: position 4,691,347 of record JALAZF010000142.1, on the reverse strand, counting down.
TGTGATTTTAATCATCATTCATCAAGAAAAATCAAAGAAAGTGAGTTAACTTGTAAAAGGGGTAACCATAAAATCTTTGAAAATTTCTAAGTTATGGAACAAAGTGGCTAGGGTACCAACTTTCAAGGATCATAACTTGAGATCCAAGCAACCATTTTGGATGGTCCAAAGATGGATTTGTAGCTCTCATTACACACTTCAAAAGTGTCAACTACATCTCATTCCAATTCTTCATGGAGTTTAAGTTATGGAGTGATAAAAATGGTTGAAAACATGAAAATGACATCTTTCCAACACTTAGTGAAATTTTCACTAAGTAAAAATTTACCTTACTTTTTCCATAATGTAAGGACATTTTTCACCTTAATCCAATTCAAACCAGGTCTAGAGGTGGACATCAAAGTTGAAGTATGCCATGAGGGCTTTCCAACAAGTACCAGATCATCTCCAAATTCCATTTGAGAAAGGAGATACAACCCTTGGAACATGGCATCCTGGACTGATTTTTCAAGGCAGAATTGTGCACATATGCTCAATTTGTCCAAATCTGATAAATCCAAGCCTTGTCATCATTTTGGACACATCTGAGGATCAAATCCAAGGGGGGTGATCTGATCCCCAAGCCTCCAAAGTCCAAGAATCTACAAGTAGCATGCCAAACCTAAACTGCTACAAAGATGCCAAATATCCCATTTTGTTTCCAAGCATTCAATGCATACACCAAGGTGGCATGAACTGAGCCTATTCCAACTGAATCCAGTCCAAGTTTATCTCTGAACCAAAGCTACAAAGCCTGTGCTCTAATCTCAAGTCAATGGCTAGAGGAGACTTGAGATCCATTTGATGACAATTGGCCAAAGGCCCACTGCAGTTGCCATTCCCTATTGCTTGCAAAAAAACTTGCTCTACTATAAATAGAGCTCATTTGTGATCAGTTTGAGTACACCAAAGCACCCAAACGTATGCTTTCCTCAAAATCACCTCTTTCACTCCAAATTTGCCTTCTAACTCAAGTCACCATCAGGTTTTGAGTTTGAGAGCAATTTCAACTAAACTAATCACTCAAACACTTCCCACATAACATATTTGAGCTGATCAAACACTCAAACTTTCTGGAAGTCCAAAATCATAGACCTCAAAATCCACTTGAGGCCTATAACCAGTCAACACACCATGAAGTGATCCATCCATCTCCATGCAGGTCCAAGGGTCCAAACACACTCCATATGGTGTAGGGAAGCTGTTCAGATCATCACAACTCATTTGTAACACCTCCAACTCATAAATCAAATTGCTCTTGCTACCATGACATTCAAGTAAGCCTAAACTTAGTCATCTCATGATTCATGCATATTTCCTTGCACAAAAATTTTGTCATATGTTCATAATCATGTATGGAGTGTTTTCCCTCATTTGATTGCTTTGTATGACTTGTGTATGAAATTTCTCAGCCTTCATGCAGAAATTAGGGTTCTTGAGGTTTCTCTTTGATTTATCATTCCATACTTAAAATAAATGAAATTAAAGACCATAGACATGATTGTAAGTTGAAAACGAGTAGATTGATATGTGGATTGTGTGATTTCATCAAGTATTCAGTGAGATTGATGAGAAAATGCAAATCAGACAAAAACAGGGCACGCGGGCAAGAACAAGGTGTTCTTGGCGCCCTTTTTCAAACTTTTGAATTTTTGAATTTTTATTATTTAATTGATTCAAACATTAATTTCTCTCTGAATTTTAATGATTTTGAGTTGATTCTTTTTTTTTTAAATTCACAAAAATGTTAAAATATTTTATTTTACAAAAATTTCCCAAAAATATTATTTATTTTATATATTTGATATTTTTGCAAAGAATTAATTTTTATTTGTTTTTTAACATTTTAAAAAATTTCTTTCTCTTGATTTTCCAAACATGAATGGTTTTCAATCATTTTGTGGATAAAAACATGATTTTTGAGACATACCTTAGGTTCTGAGTTATGTTTGTTTGTTGTCTTTCTACTTATTTATTTACAAAAGAATCCTAAGTTTTTTATTAATTATACTCGCTAGGGTTCACAACCCTATGCCTACGTACCTTCAATTTTGAAGGATCAGAGTAACCGTAGTTCACCTCCCCTATTCCTACCCCTAATCCTATTCCTAAGACCTAATCCAAAACTTAATCCACTATTTATACTCTTGGATAAAAAGTTCTATCCCTTAATCTGTTGTTTATACTCCTAGATAAGGAGTTTTATCCCCTATCCATTATTTATACTCTCGGACGGAGAGTTTTATCCCTTATCTATTGTTTATACTCTTGGATGGAGAGTTCTATCCCTTATCCATTATTTATACTATCGGATGGAGAGTTATATCACTTGTCCATTGTTTATACTCTCGGATGGAGAGTTCTATCCCTTATCCATTGTTTATACTCTCGGATGAAGAGTTCTATCCCTTTATCTAATATTTATACTCCTAGAAAAGGAGTTTTATCCCTTAAATCCCTTATCTCTTGTTTATACTCTCGGACGGAGAGTTTTATCCCTTAATCCCTTTTACCTATATTTTAACTCTTGGAACCTAAGAGTTTTATCCCTTATCCCATCCTTTATTTAGGCTCTCGGACCAAGAGCATTATCCCTAAATCTTAAATCCTTAACAATCCCTTATATCCCTTAAGAGTATCCCATTTATTTTAACATTAAATCCCTAAACATTCCACAGAATTTAGTAACTTTTACAAATAAATCGAAAAACCCCCTCATGCCAAAATAGCAAAATTAAGCCCTAAATTATTCCCATTCAAAAAATGTAGTTTCTGAATTTTCAACATTCCCAAAAATTTAATCCCAAAAAATTAAATCGATATAATCCCAAAATAAAAGAGTTTTAAATACTATTTTTTAAAAGTATAAACCCAAACATTTTTAAATATACCCGTTAAAACCCAACCCAAAAATCATCCCTAAAACCCTAATAAAACTCCTAAATAAAATTAAATCCCCAATTCCTCAAATAAATTATTTTAGATATATAAAACTATTTATCATGACCCTAAATGAAAACCCAATTAAATAATTAAATTACATTATTAAATTAATTATTAACAAACCCTAAATAAAAATTTAGCCTAATTAAAAAACTAAATTAAGTTATTAATTTAATTGATAAAAAACCCTAATAAAACCCTAATTAAACAATTAAATTAAGTTATTAATTTAATTGTATAAAAACCCTAAAAAAACCTAATTAAAAAATTTAACTAAGTTATTAATTTAATTGTATAAAAAAACCCAAATAAATAATTAAATTAACCTAATTAAACCATTAAATTAAGTTATTAATTTAATTGATTAAAATTAACCCTAAAACCCTAATTAAAATACCTAAGCTCAAATATTAATTAAGTTATGTTGATAATTTAATTCAATAAGACACCCAACCAGGGGGTGCATTTTCTGTTGAAGAAAAGCTACTAGGCCTCTGGGGGTGTTAACAGCGCTAGGGTGCAAGGCCCAGCAATTAGGACCCAGTAAAAAAAAACCAAAAAAAAAACGTGAGGGAGAGAGTCTGTTCGCTGACCCTCCCATCACCGTTTGATCATATCCTACGGGCTAAGACCTAAGCAAATCTCAGCCCTTGATCTTAATCCTCAAACCAGGTAATCTGAACGCACGATCGGGATTCAGAATTACCGTAAACCCTTCAAGGCACGCGCGCGTGGGATGCCAGTTGACTCCAACGGTCAACCTGATCAAGTGGCCTGGAAAGCACCACTTGGCGACGATCCACAGTCACACGAAGGGAGTATATAACTCGAATCTCTCTCTGATCCACTTCATTTTCCATTTTCTTTCTCTCTCTACATTCGCTCCTTCTCTCTCTATCTCAATTCTCTCCTGCTTTTCTCTAACCCTTCTCCCTTCGGTGAGCCTCCGACCACCGTCTACCACCCTCTAAACCACCATCAAACCCAGGTTTCCGGTTGAGCTTCAATCGGAACCTTCATCCCGTATGAACCCTAGCCCCAGAATGATGAACCCTAACCCCCAATATCAAGAACCCTACCCCCAATCCCTAGAACCCTAACCCTCAGAAGATGAACCCTAACCCTATATACAAACCTTAACCCTAATCTATACCTAAAAAACCCTAAATTAAACCCAAAGCAAGCAATCGAACACAAAATCACAAACAACCAAGAGATGCAAAAATAACGCTAAGTGGTTCTTTCGCCTACCTCTCCTTGTCGTGACCGATTAATTAGCTGATATCCTCCCTTTCTATTTCTTTCTTCTTTTTGATTGGTAATCCCTCTTTCTTTTTGTTCGTAGGTGACAATTGATGGGGTCCTGCTCAGGGGCTTAGGGCTCCGATGATGAACCCTAATCCTCTATCCGATTGAGCTTGGAGTGAAGGTTGGGGATTTACGCTGCCGAGTTCGAGTTTTAGCCTTAGGGTCCCCCCATCTGATTTTTTAGTTTTAGCTTATATAGGATTAGCATTAGGTTTAGGGTTGATAGGTTAGATTCTGTTTTAGGAAAGTTCATATCCGATTCATGTAATTTGATTTAATTTGGTTGTACGTTTAGAGATTTGACTATATTGATTCAATTAGGTTTTGATTATGTAATCTCTGAATTCTGATATGAAATTGCCCTTTCCAATTTTGTAACAGATTCACGAAAAAAATATTTTTTTTAATTCACTTCAATTTCTTCGTGCACTAAGTTAGGGTTCTGGGTTGGGGGAAGAAGACCACCCCCCCCCCCCCCCCCCCCCGCTCAGGCAACCACTTTGACCGTAAATCACAAAAATGAAATAAAATAATAAATTAAAAAAATAAATAAAATGCAATAATGTATAATAACCAAGACATCTCCTAAAGCAATTTCCTAAACTTATAAACAAATTTAAAAGTATGGCTTATAAACCCCTAAATAAAAATGAAGTAATTCTAATAACCCTTAACTAAACAAAAAGCTAAAATAATAAGTAATTAATAATAGTCTGCCATTAATATAATCAATCCTTAATACCTTAACAAAATTCAACCCTTACTAAAAATATGATAAAAAAATTTAAAAATAATCCTATATATTTTCTAAAGAAAATTAATTTAAAACCCAATCCTGAAAATTCTATCCACCTTTTATAAATTAATAGAGTAATAGTGATACTAAAATGATTAACTCTTGCTAAATTAACCCCAAAATAAATAAAATACTAAAACCCCACACTCCAAAATAAAAACCTTATACAAGAATAATTCTGACATGGGCCTAAAAGTGCTATGAGGCACATACTGTCATCTAAATGCCACCCCCTAATAGCACAAAAAATTCCCAAAATAACGATGGATCACTGGTTAAAATTTAGGGTACTACCCCTATTTAATTGTCTTCGAATCAAAAGGATGATGTCGATGAGCCTTCCTCCTTTTGAGGAGGAGACGATTAAATACAAGAAGGACCCTAATTTTGACCGCTGAACCCGATAGGTACTAAGTTGACATCCCAATATCCTTGGTTATAAACCCTTGGCAAAATACCCCATTGAACCCCTTGATAAATACCTTTTCTATAAACCCCTTGGTGAAACCCTTTTGGCAATTATGAACCTTATGCATGTATGCATGTTTGTGTATATGAGTGCATGTATGTGTGCTCTTAGGTATGATGCATTCTTTAGGCTAACGCCTTTTTTATGATATGCAATGCATGGATTTGTCTGAAATAATACTTTTCATAACGTCCTGACTCCCTGACCCTTGAAACTTTGATAATTGTAGTAAGCCATGATATCTTGGATTCCTGCTTAACATGCCGTTAAAGAACCTCCCATGTTGGTATATTCCTGTCAGTGTATAGACCCTATATCCTTTAACACCCCCAATCTATACCCCCAATCTAACCAAGCGATAAATAAAATTCAAAATTTCATCAGAGTATAATTAAACATTCACGGCATAGACCAAGGGGTCACATCAATTTAAAACAAGCATACAACAACCTGCTCATATAGATATGCAACAATTCAGGTAGCACAAAACAAAGGAATTGAGTTCCTACAAACCACAATTCAATTACAGAATAAAAGCGGAAGATCCGTAACGGAATCTCATATATATATATATATATCATAAAAAGTTTGTCTGTCATATACAACATCATACATGTACAATCCAAAAGATACATGTATACATAATACAAAATAATCACACTCGATCACCCCGACTACCCGGTGCTACATATCAGAGCCGACCGACAAAAGAGTGAAGACCTAAGCTTCACAAAAAGACCTCCAGCATCTAATCTGCAATGCCTCATAGAGAATTTAAAAACAACAGAAGGGTGAGAAACACAATCATAATACAATTGCATATAATTATATAATAACACACGATTACACAAACATAATATTCTCCCCACACTATACGCTATAAATCAAGTACAAACCAACATAATGAATTTTCTCACATATCGGTCACAAAAGCATATCAATCGTACACAATTCAATTATCACCAACACGTGTATTCATATATCGACTCATCACTTTCATCCACAATTACACACATAATCAAACCATTCATGAGTTATGCAAATGCAAGAGACCGACACAACGACTCTATGCATATGCATATGCGGTACCGAATTCCATCATTTCTCAATACCAGTTCACTCAGGAACTATTGGAACCATCGCTTGATACTTAAGATTACTCGTGTAACACCCCGTCGGGCAAACGATGTTCCCCGTCGCTTTAGGTCCTCTTGGTATAAGGCTCACGACGTTTATGGATTGCTTTAGGTCCTCTTTGTATAAGGCTCACAATCTGATCGCTTTAGGTCCTCTTTGTATAAGGCTCACGATCGTCTATAATCATCGCTTTAGGTCCTCTTTGTATAAGGCTCACGATCGTCTATAATCATCGCTTTAGGTCCTCTCGGTATAAGGCACACAATCCGATCGCTTTAGGTGCTCTTTGTATAAGGCTCACGATCGTCTATAATCATCGCTTTAGGTCCTCTTTTTCTTCTCTTCTTTTTCTTTCCTTTCTATTTTCTCTCTATTCTTTTCTATTTATGTTTCTAACTTAGGAAAAATTAAAATGAAATGACCAAAATACCCCCACACCCAAATATCTCGAAAACGTTCCCAAAACCCGATAAAACATAATCACGATGAAAAATAATATATTTTCAAATAAAAGTCAAAAATAAAATAATATAATAATAAAATAATCAAAACGACTCAATTAAATAAAACAGACAAAACTGGGGCGTTACAACTCTCCCCCACTTAGAAATTTTCGTCCTCGAAAATATACCTGAGACTAACAACTCTGGATACGACTCTCACATCCTACTCTCCAACTCCCAAGTCAAATTGGCCACAGCAGCGCCTCCCCACGCCACTTTCACAAGCGCAATGTCCTTGTCCCTTAACCGCTTCACCTCGCGATCCAAAATGCTCACCGGTAATGCCTCAACCGTAAGGTTCTCCCTTACCTCAGCCTCGTCCATCAGAATCACATGTGACAGATCCGGAACATACTTCCGAAGCTGTGAAACATGGAACACATCATGCAAATTCGACAGATTCGGTGGCAACGCCACCCTATAAGCCACTGCACCAACTCTCGTGGATATCTGGTAAGGACCAATAAACCGAGAAGTAAGCTTCTTCGACTTCAATGCACGACCAACACCCGTTACCAGCATAACTCTCAAAAATACATGATCGCCCTCTTGAAACTCGAGATCTTTCCTCCTTCGATCATGGTAACTCATTTGCCTACTCTGAGAAGCCTTCATTTTCTCGCGAATAAGCTTCACCTTTTCTGTAGTCTGTTGCACCAACTCCGGTCCAACCACCGAACTCTCACCAGATTCGTGCCAACACAACGGTGTTCGACATCTCCGTGCATACAACGCTTCAAACGGTGCCATTCCAATACTCGAATGGAAACTGTTATTATACGTGAATTCAATCAATGCAAGATAACTATCGTACGCACCACCTTGTTCAAGAACACAAGCCCGGAACAAATCTTCCAATGACTGAATCGTTCTCTCCGTCTGTCCATCCGTCTGTGGATGATAAGCCGAACTCAATCTCAATTTAGAACCCAACGCCTTCTATAAACTTTACCAAAATCTTGAGGTAAACCTCGGATCTCGATCCGAAACAATGCTCAACGGAATTCCATGCTATTTCACAATCACACTGATATAAATCTCAGCTAGCCTCTCCAAAGAAAAACTGATGTCAATCGGAATGAAATACGCCGATTTAGTCAGCCTATCCACCACCACCCAAATAGCATTATGCCCTCGCTGAGTATTCGGCAACCCTGTCACAAAATCCATAGAAATGTTGTCTCATTTCCACTCAGGAATATCCAACGGTTGCAACAAACCACTAGGCCTCAGATGTTCCACCTTCGATTTCTGACAAGTCAAACATGCATACACAAACTGAGCCACATCTCTTTTCAATCCAGACCACCAGAAAATCTTCTTCAAATCTTGGAACATCTTATTCGCTCCCAGATGTATACTCAAATTACTCTGGTGTCCTTCCTCCAAAATCATCCTTTTCAACTCCTAATCGTCCGGAATAGAAATTCTTCCTCGGAACCTCAAAACACCTTTATCGTCCACTTTAAAGTCCTCGTGTTCACTTTTATCCCCAACCGTCATCAATCCACAAATTTCACATCCATATTCTGTTTCTCACTAACCGACAACAGAAAATCATTAGTAACCTTCAACATTCCAAGCCTCACGCTATCCGACGTCACTTCACATACCAAACTCAAATCTCTAAACGATTCCAAAAGTTCCCACTCCTTAACCATTAAAGTGGACATATGCAACGATTTCTGGCTCAACGCATCGGCTACCACATTAGCTTTACCCGGATGGTAATTCAATCCAAAGTCGTAGTCCTTCAAAAATTCCAACCATCTACGTTGCCTCATATTCAATTCTTTCTGATCAAACAAATATTTCAAACTTTTACGATCACTAAAGACTTCGAATCTTGCACCGTAGAGATAATGCCTCCAAATCTTCAATACAAAAACAACAGCCGCTAATCAAGATCATGAGTAGGATAATTTTTCTCATGCACTCTCAATTGCCTTGAAGCATAAGCCACCACCTTACCTTCTTGCATCAGAACACCACCTAGACCAATCAAAGACGCATCACAATAGACCACAAACGGTTCATTAGGATTCGGTAAAATCAAAATCGGAGCTATCGTCAATCTTCTCTTCAGCTCAGTAAAACTTTCCTCACAATGAATATCCCAAATGAACGCTTTGCCTTTACAAGTCAACTGGGTCAAAGGAAGTGCTAGCTTAGAAAAACCTTCAATAAATCTTCGATAATAACCGGCTAAACCCAAAAAGCTTCGAATTTCAGTAACAGATCTTGGAGCCTCCCATTGTAGAACTGCTTCTACTTTAGATGGATCTACAGCAATACCATTACCTGAAATTACGTTCCCAAAAAAACTCACTTCCGACAACCAGAATTCACACTTTGACAATTTAGCAAAAAGTTTCCTTTCTTTCAAAACCTGCAAAACAATACGCAAATGCTCCGCATGCTCCTCCTGAGACTTAGAATAAATCAAAATGTCATCAATAAAAACCACAACAAATCGATCCAAATGCTCATGAAAAATATGATTCATGTATTCCATGAACACACCTGGCGCATTAGAAACCCCGAACGACATCATAGAATATTCATAATGACTGTATCGTGTCCTATGAGTCGTCTTCTGAATATCTTCTTCTTTCACTCTTATCTGATGATACCCTGACCTCAAGTCAGTCTTACTAAACACACACGCACCCACCAACTGATCCATCAGATCATCAATCCTTGGAAGAGGATACTTATTCTTAATCGTCACCTTATTCAACTGGCGATAATCAATACACAATCACATACTTCCATCTTTCTTTTTCACCAATAAAACTGGAGCACCCCAAGGTGACACACTTGGCCTCACAAACCTCTTTTCTAACAATTCATTCAACTGCTTCTTTAACTCAACCAACTCAGATGCCTACATTCGATATGGTGCCATCGATACAGGTCTAGTACCAGGAACTAGATCTATAGAAAACTCCACCTCTCTCTCTGGCGGCAAGTCCAAAATATCCTCAGGAAACACTTCCAGAAAATCACACACAACAGGAAACACATCAAGTGAAACTTGACTATCCACAGTCAACGATGCAAACAGCCCAAACAACTGAGCTTCATCCACCAAAAGTTTCTTAAACTCTATGGTAGATAAGAAACTCGAGTCCTCGTCTTATTCAAGAGAAGGAAACCTTACTAGCTTATGATAACAATCAATATGAACCCAGTTGAATTGCAACCAATTCATTCCCAAAACCACATCTAAACCTTCCAACGGCAAACACACCAAATCCATCTCAAAGTCTTTACCATAAATGGTCAAAGGACAATTTAAAAAAACCAAAGAAGTAGTTACTGACCCCATTGCTGGAGTATCAATAACCATTTCACCATCCATCAAAGACAACACAAGATTCAAACGCTTTGCGCACTCAGGCAAAATAAACGAATGAGTCGCTCCAGTATTAATAATAGCAACTAAAGGCGTACTATTAATAAAACAAGTACCTCTGATCAGACGATCTGCACTTGAAGTCTGAGTTCCTGCCAATGGAAAAACCTTCCCACCAGCTGGAGCTTGCTTTGGTTTCGGACACTTTGTACTAATATGACCAAGTTCACCATAGTTGAAACACTTCACCCCATTCTTCCTCGTACAATCAGCTGCAATATGTCCTAAACCTCCACAATTGGTACACTTCCTCATATCTTTTCTACATTCAAACTGGCGATGTCCTAATTCACCACACCTAAAACATCTCGGAGAATTAGACATACCTCCTCCACTGGGCCTTTTCTCAAAATTACCCCTTTGTTTACCTTTATCTGCCGGTGTCACATAAGGACCACCACGGAACTGTTGCTTCCCTTTCCTCTCACCCACACTCTTATAGTGAGTAGAACGAGCCTTACTATCCTCCTCATAAATCCTACAACAATCCACCAAATCCGAAAACCTTCGAATCCTTTCATAACCAATTGCCTGCTTTATCTCAGGACGCAATCCGTTCTCAAACTTTACACACTTAGAAAATTCCGCAGTCGCTTCGGCATAATATGGATAAAACTGCACAAGCTCCACAAACTTAGCAGTATAATCAACAACAGACATATTACCTTGTTTCAATTCCAAGAACTCAATTTCCTTATTTCCTCTTACATCTTCAGGAAAATACTTCCTCAAGAACTCCTGGCTAAACAATTCCCAAGTGATCTTTTCCTCCTCCGCAGCTTCCAACACATGACGAGTACTAACCCACCAATCATCCGCTTCTTCCAGTAACATGTGAGTAACCAGTCTCACCTACTGATCCTCCGTACAATCCATCACTCAGAAAATCCTTTCAATCTCCTTCAGCCAAATCTGTGCACCATCAGGATCATATCTTCCTTTGAAGATAGGCGGTTTGTTCTTCTTAAACTCATCATTTCCAGCAGCATTAGGTGCACCCTGCACAGCCCGAGCCATAGCTTGCATCGCAGCAGCTAAAGCAACGTCATTCTTACCAGCCATATGTTGTTCATTTCCAATAACAACAACTATTGTTAAACAAACAACTCACCGAACCACAAAGACTAACAAGGACTGACACGGTCTGGCTCTGATACCACTTAATGTAACACCCCCAATCTATACCCCCAATCTAACAAAGCGATAAATAAAATTCAAAATTTCATCAGAGTATAATTAAACATTCACGACATAGACCGAGGGGTCACATCAATTTGAAACAAGCATACAACAACCTTCTCATATAGATATGCAACAATTCAGGTAGCACAAAACAAAGGAACTGAGTTCCTACAACCCACAATTTAATTACAGAATAAAAGCGGAAGATCCGTAACTGAATCTCATATATATATATATATATATATATATATATATCATAAAAAGTTTGTCTGTCATATACAACATCATACATGTACAATCCAAAAGATACATGTATACATAATACAAAATAATCACACTTGATCACCCCGACTACCCGGTGCTACATATCAGAGCCGACCGACAAAAGAATGAAGACCTAAGCTTCACAAAAAGACCTCCAGCATCTAATCTGCAATGCCTCATAGAGCATTTAAAAACAGCGGAAGGGTGAGAAACACAATCATAATACAATTGCATATAATTATATAATAACACACGATTACATAAACATAATATTCTCCCCACACTATACGCTATAAATCAAGTACAAACCAACACAATGAATTTTCTCACATATCGGTCACAAAAGCATATCAATCGTACACAATTCAATTATCACCAACACGTGTATTCATATATCGACTCATCACTTTCATCCACAATTCCACACATAATCAAACCATTCATGAGTTATGCAAATACAAGAGACCGACACAACGACTCTATGCATATGCACATTCGGTACCGACTTCCATCATTTCTCAACACCAGTTCACTCAGGAACTATTGGAACCATCGCTTGTTACTTAGGATTAATAATGTAACACCGCGTGGGGCAAACGATGTTCCCCGTCGCTTTAGGTCCTCTTGGTATAAGGCTCACGACGTTTATGGATTGCTTTAGGTCCTCTTTGTATAAGGCTCACAATCCGATCGCTTTAGGTCCTCTTTGTATAGGGCTCACGATCGTCTATAATCATCGCTTTAGGTCCTCTCGGTATAAGGCTCACCATCCGATCGCTTTAGGTCCACTTTGTATAAGGCTCACGATCGTCTATAATCATCGCTTTAGGTCCTCTTTTTCTTCTCTTCTTTTTCTTTCCTTTCTATTTTCTCTCTATTCTTTTCTATTTATGTTTCTAACTTAGGAAAATTAAAGTGAAATGACCAAAATGCCCCCACACCCAAATATCTCGCAAACGTTCCCAAAACCCGATAAAACATAATCACGATGAAAAATAATATATTTTCAAATAAAAGTCAAAAATAAAATAATATAATAATAAAATAATCAAAATGACTCAATTAAATAAAACGGACAAAACTTGGGCGTTACATATCCTACTTTGGAAGAAGATGATCCCTTTGATGATTCCAAAAACCAAAGTAAAATCCGTTTTCCCTTTTTAAAGCTTTTATTTGTACCCGATATTTCAATGCATTATTTCACAATTAATCGACACCTTGTAATCAAGCGGAATAATTTAGGAGGCAAAGAAATGTATTTGGAAAGCAAATTTATTGAGAATTGGCCCGAAAATGGGCAATGATAAGTAAGGAGGGTAATTCTCATAAGGAGATATTACCGTAAATCCAAAAAAAAGTAAAATGGAAATAAGAAAAAAATTTATTTACGTCCCTATTAAATGTAACACCAGCTAATATCCCTAAGTCCTCAAGATCACGACACTTCGCTTCTGAAGATGACGGCTGGAATGATCGCTCCCTTCTGAATTCTTGTTACGGGGTGGCTTGAGTGTTTTCAGTCATATGCCTTTTGGATATCCCTAACTTTTTCCTAGACCGCTCTTTTTAGAGTCTTAGTCCACCAGGATGATATACCATTTTTTCCGACTAAGTCGCCCTTTAGGGTTTTCGACTTGTAAGGTATCATTTTTTATCCAAGTCCCTAATTTTTGCCTGGATTGCTCTTTCGAGTTTTTAATCCACCGGGACACCCTAATTTTTACCTAAGTCGCCCTTTAGGGTTTTCGACCTAGCGGGCTTTTATCCTCTTTTTCTAGGCGTAGCTTTTTTGACCGAATCAGAGTTCACCGGTCGTGGTAAATCTACTCCATCCACTGTTGTTAATATTAGTGCTCCGCCAGAGGAGGAACTCTTCACGACATATGTCCCTTCATAGGGTGGGGTCCATTTGACGTGGTGGTCTTTATGGATGGGTAATATTTTCCTTAACCCCAAGTCTCCCTCTTCGTGTAGGCGAGGACGAATTTCTTTGTCAAACGCTCTCTTAATTCCCTATGGATATAACTGCCCACAGCCACACGTTTCCCTTATACGAGGTTTAGCTGATCGAGCCTAGTTTGCACTGATTATGCCTTTATCCAGTTTAGCTTCCTTTAAGGTCCCAAACGATGAATTTTCACCCCAACTGATATCTCCTCTTTGAAGCCCATATCCTTATGCAAATATAAGTTTCCATCAAGCTTCGGGTCCAGGTCCTTCATAGGAGTCCAAAGTTTCACAATCCATTGGATTCTCAAGTATTGTTAAGTACATTATGAGTGGTCTCCTTGGGACTGGTAGCACTAATATAGGTGGCTTTCACTTTGTCCTTTATTCCCTTTTGACTGACCATGGACCCTGATATTTTCCAGATCTGATTCCATAGGTACACCTTGTGGGCTTTAGTCATAACTTGAATTTCCTTAACTGATCTAACAACTTTTGCAAGTTAGTTATGTGATCTTCTTCCTTTTGCGACTTGGTAATCGTATCGTCCATATGAACCTCTATCTCCTTATGCCCCATATTACCATAGTTCTTTGATAAGTTACTCATATGTTCTTTAACCCAACAGGCGTTACCTTGTGACAAAAAGTCAAATTGCTTCTTGACTTCTTCCCTGATCTGGAGGATCATATCTGATCTAGTCTTCCTCAGCTTTTGTTTGATTGGCGTGCATTCTAGTTTGAGTAGTGGTTTGTGCTTGCTGATGCTTGTATCAAGTCCTGGCATATCTGGGTATGACCATGCAAACACGTCGAAGTATCCTCGCAATAGCTCGATCAGTCTTTCCTTTATATCCTTATCCAGAGGAGCACGACTTTGACCTCTTTCCTATCTTCCTCAGTTCCCAGATTGATCACATCCACTGGTTCCTGGTGAGGTTGTATTTCCTTGTCCTCTTGCCTATTCGGGAAGCTCACACTCGTCCTCGCCACCCTCCTCCGCTGGGTTAATCGGTAATTCAAAGTCATTCGAGATTATAGTGGTGTCATTTTTAATAGGTCCATTTTTAAATTTGCACGAGGAAGATTTTTTTCCTTTTGGAATGAAGTGCTAGAAATGCAAATATTGAAAGAAGGTATATTGCCATTTTGAATAAACAGAAAATGAAAGAAAAAATATCTTGATTGAAAGCAAAATGCAATTTTATTGATAGAAATAATCTAATGAAATAAAAGGTGGCCCTACAAAGCTTTGTCCACTTGCCTTGGGCATAGCAAGGGACTTATTATTATTTTGAGAAAAAGGTAAATTACTTCGAAACATAAATCATCTCAGAAATCCCGATGGTTCTCCAATTGTCGAAATTAGGAATTCTTTTCTTCCTCTTCCATTAAGGCCACATGATCCCAAATTCCAAATCCCACAACATGGAAATCGTCTTCTAACCCTTCATTAGCTGGTTTGTAACCCAGCCCAAAAAAATCCTTCTCCTTAGGTGACTCCCATTGTTTGCCCCAGTTTGTTATGTCTCCCTTATTAATAAGGAATTCACCCCCCGTCTCTTCCATGGCATTGACTGTTGCCCCAATGTGCCCCAGTAATGCATTATCTCCCAAATTTGGACCTTCAGGGTCTACAACACTGACATAATTTCTCTTTGAGTTGTTCTCAGGATACCCCTTATTGTTATGTTGGTCGGAGGATGACTGCCCAATATTTCCTGTCTTTAAACCGTTCTCAATCCTCTCTCCAATGATAACCAAGTCAGTGAATCCCGTTGAGACTGCCCCAATCATCCTTTCATAGTATAGTCCTTGTAGAGTTCCCATGAATGTATCTACTAGCTCGCTTTCCCGCAATGGAGGTTGCACACAAGAGGCTAGCTCCCTCCATCTCTGGGCATACTCCTTAAAAGATCTGTTCCCTTTTTGAGACATGTTTTGTAATTGTATGCGATCAGGGGCCATGTCTACATTATATTGGTATTGCCTTATAAAGGCACTTGCCAGATCCTCCCAGTTCTTGATGTGAGTCCTTTCCAGTTGCATGTATCAATCCAAGGATGCCCCACTAAGGCTGTCTTGGAAAACATGCATCATCAGCTTTTCATTTTTAGCATGAGCCCCCATCTTTCGGGAAAACATCCGGATGTGATTTTTGGGACAACTAACTCTTTTATACATCTCGAAGTTAGGTGCCTTAAACTTAGGAGGTATGACCACATCGGGCACCAGACACATTTCCAAGGCATCCACTCCAAAAACGTTGAGTCCCTCCACGACCTTTAACCTTTCCTCAAGTGCTTTGTACTTATCATCAATCTATCTCCTTTCCCTAACAGTGGTTCCTTTATTTTCGAGGGCCACTTGTCTCAGATTTTCACCCTCGTATGCGTAGTTCTCACGTGGAATAGGTTTGTAAGTAGTACGGGGTGCCCCATTGGAGATACGTGGAGAGACGGTTCCCTCGGGAGGTTCGTTAACAGTTTTGTGCTCGCGTTCCAGATCATGGACAAACCCTAGTAGAGGGCTATTGTCTTCAACATGGAGGGAAGGAGTAGGAACCTTCGTTTGAGGACTTGACCTGGTTCCTCTGGCTATCAAACTTTGGATGGCAAGTTTCAGTTGATCAATCCGGCTTTTCATACCTTCTACGTTCTCCTTGACGGTATCCATTTCTCCTCTTAGAGTAACCATAACCTTCTCCATCTGATCCATAGCTTCCCTTCGGTATGCTCGAGTGTGAGGTCGGGAAGTCAGATTGTTATGCTCAACGACTCTGAGACAAAGTTTATAAAAGAAAATGATTTTTTATTCCTTTTTCCTTATTTTGAATGCATGTTGATGATGAATGTATGAATATGCATTATGTGTGCTAAATAATTTTAAAAATTTATTTGGGGAGAATTCCAAAATCCATTGTAGTTAGAGGTGAATATATCCAAAGGATGAACCCATACACATATAATATAAAATTCAAATCCATTAGCCAATCCCAAATCCAAAATGACTTCCCAACTTATAACAATAATCCCTCGGGAATAACCCATAACAATCCCAAAAATGGAAAATCCTGAACTTAAGAAGGCGTAAACTACATAGGTGCCCCCAATGCCTTTTTAGATGAGCTTTAAACTCCTCCAAGTATCCTTTCTTGAGCCCTTGTACTTCCCTATCCTCCTTGTGTTGAGATAATAGATCCTCAACAAGCACAGCTAAGTCTTTAGGCTTGACCCTTTTCCCCTTTTCTAATTTTCTTTTCTTTTTCCTTTTTTTTATTCCTTTTTCTTTCTCCTTATTTTTTCCTTTCCCCATTTTTTCCATGCCCCTTGTAAGGTTTTTCCCGCTCCTTGTAAGTATAGTCCAAACTGTTCCAGCGTAGGAGCTAGTTGAAAATCCTTGAAGAGGAAGTCACATAGAGAAGGATCATAAAGTTGTGCAAAGGCAATGATGGCATCTACCTTCATAGGGATCCCTAAGAGATCAAGGATCCTTCCATACTTGTGTACGAACATCCTTTGAGCAGATTAAGTCTTGAAGGTCTTTGAGACTTTGTAAATCAGCACTTAGCATTCTAATGCGTAGGGTAGCCCTTTCTTGTTTGAATCCATCTCTCCAATGTTCCTACAACACATCTTGAAATTCCCCACAAAAATGCATATATGCAAAGAAATGTTTTTAAATGCATGATGACATTGACACTTTGTCTTTTTGTTTTTTACTTGGTTAGGGTAAGGTGAAAATGCAAGCATGACCCTAACTAGGTAGGCTCCCTATAATAGGTTTAGATCTAAAGCTTATCTACCCAATCCCCTCGCATGTAGGATATATAGTTTTGGGCAGCATAACGACCCTATAATGTACAGATTATACCCTTGTTTTACCATGAGAAGAAGCAAGCCTTCATATGGTAATCCTTCTGGATAAGTCTCATCTGGGTAGGACCCTAGTAACAGCCCTTGAGGGTTGAATACGTAGGGTCTCCATGAGTTGGTAAGGGGTAGGTTGAAAGTTCTCAGAGTCTCGGACCACATCCAAATCATCCTCTACGTTAGGGGCTAGCCCTTTCATGAGGACACCTTTGGAAGGATCTATTCTAAGTGAGGCATCAATGAATTGTTGGGGATGTCGCATCCCCCCAAAAAAATTTCCGTTCCATGTCCTAATCTGGGGTTATACTCCAAGCTTGGGCTTTAGCTTCACACATTATCTGCCCTAATCCAATGCATGATAAAAAAATATTATAAACAAATATGATAAATAAAACAAATTAAAACATAAAATAAATCATAATAATAAAAAGAAAATAAAAATTAAAAACAATAAACACCCAAAAAAAACAAGGACCCTAAAACCTAAGGTTAGGAGAGACTCTCTTTAGGGAGGTATTCCCCAGCAGAGTCGCCAGTTGTCGCGGCCAGTAAAAATATTCGAGTCGCCACAATATTTTTTAAGGAAAATAATGATAAAACTAAAAATCCTTAATCCCAAGGACAGAGATTCATACGGTTTGGGAGTCGGTTAAGTGAGGGGAAGGTGTTTGGCACCCCTCACTTCCATTGTACTCAATGGGATCCTCCTTAGGTTCTAGGGTATGTTTGTTTGTTGTCTTTCTACTTATTTATTTACAAAAGAACCCTAATTTTTTTTATTAACTATACTCGCTAGGGTTCACAACCCTATGCCTACGTATCTTCAATTTTGAAGGATCAGAGTAACCGTAGTTCACCTCCCCTATTCCTACCCCTTAATCCTATTCCTAAGACCTAATCCCAAACTTAATCCATTATTTATACTCTTGGATAAAGAGTTCTATCGCTTAATTTGTTATTTATACTCCTAGATAAGGAGTTCTATCCCCTATCCATTATTTATACTCTCGGATGGAGAGTTTTATCCCTTATCCATTGTTAATACTCTCGGATGGAGAGTTCTATCCCTTATCCATTGTTTATACTCTCGGATGGAGAGTTCTATCCCTTGTCCATTGTTTATACTCTCGGATGGAGAGTTATATCCCTTATCCATTGTATATTCTCTCGGATGGAGAGTTCTATCCCTTTATCTAATATTTATACTCTCAGAGGGAATTTCATGATGTCTTTGAACTCTTACAGACCGTAGATAAATCTCAACAGGTAATACTGCATCATGACCAAAAGTGAGTCGAAATGGGGTAGTATTGGTAGCCTCTTTGGGGGAGGTTCGACACGCCCAAAGAACTTGGTCTAACATCTTGTGCTAATTTCTAGGCCTTTTCCCACATGTTTCTTAATTAGTCCAATCACTACCTTATTGGCAGCTTCGACTTGCCCATTGGCCTGAGCATAATAAGGTGTAGAAGTTAATAACTTAAAACCTATTTCTTTGGCAAATTCCTGCATCTTTCGACCAGTGAACACTGATCCCTGATCTGTAGTAATTGTTTCAGGAATACCAAATTTATAAATAATGTAATTTTGGATGAACTCAATAACATCTTCCTGACCTATATTCACCAGTGGTATTGCCTCAATCCACTTGGTGAAATAATCAATTCCCACCAAAATATATCTCTGGTTCTTTGAAGATGCTGGTCGAATCTCTCCCACTATATCCAAAGCCATCCTCTGAAAGGCCATGGTTTCATTATAGAATGTAATTCACTTGCAGGGATGTGCTGTATGCCAGCATGAATTTGACATTCTTGGCACCCTTTAGCAAATTCTATGCAATCCTTCAGCATATTGGGCCAATACATGCCTTGTCGAAACAACAACCATTTCATCTTTTGGCCAACTTGGTGTGCTCCACATGCCCCACTATGTACTGTCGAAAGTGCCAAATACGCCTCTGCTTCACTAAGGCATTTCAATAAGACTCCCTCAGGGGTCTTTTTAAACAATTCATTACCCACCAGTACATAGCTCAAAGCTTGATACCCAATTTTCCGATCTGTCGAAGCCGTTGGGTTTCGCAAATACTCAACTATGGGCTTCCTCCAATCTTCGTCTGTTAAATTATCTATGGCAAAAATTTCAAAATTTTCGCCATCTATACACCCAAGCTTAGTTGTTTCTAAGTCTGACGGACATAATCCAACAACCACCACCTTACCTCTTGCCTCAATTACTTCTTGAAGGTTTTCTTTCGACACCTTGTATCCAGAAGCAATTTGGGCCAAGTCGTTAGCAACTTGATTCTCTATCCTAGGTATGTGTTGGATGGCCACTACCTCAAATTTCTTTAATAATCTATTGGCTATCACAAAGTACATAATGAGATTTTCTTTAACACATTTATACTCCTTTGTGATTTGTTTTATAACCAATTCTGAATCTCCCATTATTTCGACTCTAGTTGCCCCCAATTCTAACAAAATTTCAAGGCCAGCAATTAATGCTTCATATTCAGCCTCATTGTTAGAACAAGGACCTTCGACCTTGTACTTGAATTTTGTTGGAATTTTTTCAGGAGAAATAATGTATATTCCTACTCCTGTTCCATTTTTATAACTTGATCCGTCAAAGTATAATTTCCAAGATTTTAATTCGACGTAATTCAAATCATTTTCATTTATGGAGTGATCAACTATAAAGTCTGCAACTATTTGCCCTTTCACAACTTTTAAAGGTTGATATGTTAAGGAAAATTCTGTCAATGCTAATGCCCATTTTCCAATTCGACTATGCAAAATGGGTTTAGATAACATATGTTTTACAACATCAAAGTGAGACGAAACATACACATCAACAGGTTTTATATATTGCTTCAGTTTAGTACAAGAGAAATACAAGCATAAACATAACTTTTCAATCATGCTATACCTAGTTTCTGCATCATTTAAAACTCGACTAAGGTAATAAATGGCTCTTTCGACTCCATTTTCATCCTCCTGAGCTAACATGCTCCCTAGAGTTTTATCTGATGCAGCTATGTACAATCTCATACTTTTGTTTCTACAAGGTGGTGAAAGAATTGGAGGGTGGCTTAGGTACTCCTTGATCTTGTTGAAGGCTTCCTGCTGTAATTGTCCCCACTCGAAACCATCTTTGTTAAAACGAAGTAAAGGCGAAAAAGCTTGTGTTTTGCCACTCATGTTGGATATAAACCTTCTTAAGAAGTTGATTTTGCCCAACAACGACTGCAACTCCTTTTTGGTTGATGGCGCTTTCGCCTCCATTATGGCTTTGGTTTTATTCTGATTTATTTCAATTCCTTTCTTGTGGACCACAAAGCATAAGAAATCCCTTGCCTGCACACAAAAAGCACATTTAAGAGGATTCATTTTAAGACCATATTTTGTCATCCTTTCAAAGGACTGTCGAAGATGGTCAATGTGACTATTCCCAGAAATAGATTTTATAACAATATCATCAATATAAATTTGCATGAATGTGTCTATAAAATCGTGGAAAATTGAATTCATTGCCCTTTGATAAGTAGCACCAGCGTTCTTGAGACCAAAAGGCATCACTACCCACTCATAGGTGCCTAAGGCTCCAGGGCATCTAAAAGCAGTTTTATGAACATCTTCCTCAGCAATGAATATTTGGTTATAGCCAGAATATCCATCCAGCATACTAAGATATTCATGTCCTGCTGTTGAATCTATTAACATTTCTGCTACTGGCATTGAATATTCATCTTTGGGAGTTGCAGAGTTTAAATCTCTAAAATCGATGCAAACTCTCAAAGACCCATTCTTTTTAATAACATGTACTATATTAGCCAACCATTCGACATACCTTGCAGTGCGAATGAATTTGCAACGAAGCAGTCTTTCGACTTCCTCTTTGATTTTTTACAGTATCTCTGGAGCAAACCGTCTTGGATTTTGCTTGACTGGTTTTTTCCCAGGCGTCATAGGCAACTTGTGTTCGACTAACTCCCTGCTCAGACCAGGCATCTCATCATAATCCCAAGCGAAGCAGTCTTTGAATTCTTTCAACAGCTGAACTACTTCAACTTTCAACTGGGGATCAAGATTGGCACTGATGTAGGTAGGCCTTTTGGTTGCCCCCTCACTGAGGTCCACTTCTTCCAAAGGATCTTGTGCTAGCATTTTTATATTATTCGCCAACGGATCCTTCTCAAATCCCAAAGGCTCATCTTCATAGATGGCATCGAGCCTCTGGCTTTGCTCTCCAGTTTCAACCTTATCTGGAGGTTTTAGGTCAAAGTCCTTACCAGGACCTTCTTGATATACTTCAGAAATGGCTTCACCAGCCATATAATCATTGGCGGCTTCCAAAGTTGCTTGTAGTTTTGTTTCGGCCACATAGGCCGAAATTCTTTTCAAAGCGTCGAACTCAGTCATGATCACTAAATTCATCTCCCCACCCTATGGGCTCTATTGGAGGTGTGCCTAAGCATGGCAATCTTCCTCCTGGTACCTCCCTGTCCCATCTGAAACCTTCAACAGGGTGTAAGTACAACGAATAAAACGTTTCCTCGTCAGGTGTAAATTCAAAATCAGCTGGAGGACATGGAGCGATGTTCGCCAGATGTTTCTTAAATTGCCTACTGTCCACATGATTAACAGGCACCTTGAAGTACCCTTGATCAGCTTCAATATTTTCCACTATCCCATCTGGTCTCCAGATTGTGATTCTCTGGTGCATAGATGAGGGTACTGCTCCTATCACATGGATCCACTCCCTACCTAAGAGTAGATTATAGTTAGCCTTTGTTTTGACGACCGTGAACACTGTTGGTCTGGTAATAGTTCCCACAGTGAGATCCACCTGAATCACTCCCAGAGTGGAACCAACTTTGCCTTCATTGTTCGACAGAACCATGTTGTGGGGTTTAGTATCCATCTCAAATTTTCCAATCTTGCTCAACAAAAATCTTGGCATCAAATTAACCGTCGCACCACATTCTACCAAAATTTTGTTGACAGGGACGTTCTCCACTTTTCCAGTAATGTAAAGATGCTTCAAATGACCCTTCATTGCCTCTGTGGGACGCTCGAAGAAAGCATTATGTTCTTCGACGCACCCATTGTTCATGATGTAATAGCACACAGGCTTGTGTGCCATCATTTCCAATTCAGCAGTCTGGTCTAAGTCTTCGACCTCTGAGACTTGACCAAATTCTCTTGGCATCACTGACACCACATTTACCAAAATGTCTAGGGAAGCTGCTGACTCATTGTCGAAGTTATCAGTCATATCATCATCCTCTTCGACCTTCTTTTCTGGCTGAATAGTAAACAACTTTCGTCGTATGGGCATCTTCTCCATTGCCCCAGCCACATTGGTGCTTGACTCCCCTTGCACCTGAGCCTCCCTGACAGCTTTTCGCCTGCGCTGCTCTCTTCGCCATTGCGATCTAGACATTGGGTTTTTACCCTTGTAGTTCTGAGAAATGTATGCTGATTTATTTGTGGTGTGATTCTCTTTTCTGTACTCAAATGACGCACTTCTTTCCACATCAAACTTATCCCACTTTTTCTTCTGTCCTCTCCCTTCGACAGGTTTGATCCAACTACCTGTTGGCACATTCGCAGTTGGTTTGAACGTACCTGGCCTAATTCCTGGTGCTTGGTTTTTTAACCCTGTCGAAAGTCGCCTATGGTCAAAACCTCTGTGCCCCTTGTTCACCTTCGGCCCCCAGCTTTCGCCAGCCTTCTTGATACCTTCCAGCTTGTGGGCAGCCTTCTCATCAAAAATGGCGCTGCACCTGGGGCACAACATTACTCCATAGTCTTTTTTCTGGCAACGATGCAAGAAGTCCACGATTGTCTCTTCTGGCTTAGGATAAGCCATTTTGTTGAGTTTCTCTTGCCCATCTACCTTACTCAATTGTTCATCTTTTCGATCCGTAATTTTGACCATGTTGACATCCATTCTGTCCTTTAGGCGCATCTTGGAGAAGCTGGCTTCCAGACTTTCAGTGGTCTTTGCCAAGCAGCCACCACCTACTGCTGCTTTTGCAGCTCTTTGGGAAGCCTTTTTCCAAGCAGCTTTCTCAGCCTCCACCATCTCCTCAGCATTGACTCTCTCAACATCAGGAGATGTCTTGAAAAAAATTTCAGCAGCCATGCATATCCAATTTTCCACCAGACAACTATCCATGTCCAGCATCTCTCCAACCAAGAGCATGTCATCTTCCAATTCCTTAACAACTTGAACTTTAAGGGAATTTCTACCCATAGCCTCATTGGTGTTGATACTATCTGAGCTAGAATCAGACTCTTCAGCCAATTCGACCATGTTAATGCCTTCACTGGCATTTATCTTCCACCCATTCACGGTCATATCCAAAACCTTAGCAGCCTTATCCATTTCAACAAACTTATCAGTAGTTTCTTTGGTTACCAATATCAGTCTGGTATCATCAACGTTTAGGCTACTTGTAGCCTTACTAGAACCTTCAATTATCACAGCACTGATGGCGAAGTCTTCAGTAACTTCTACCATGTTGACTGACTCGTCGAATCCCCCTGTGGCTTCCACCATCTGAACCTCATGAGGCTCTGTATAGTTGGCCTCTGCAACTTGCAATGGGTCAGAGTCAATCTTCATCTGGGCTTTGCCTTTTTCCCCAAACTTCAGCCTTCCTTCCTGGATAGCGTTTTGCACCAAATCCCTGAAAAGAAAACATTGAGAAGTTTTATGACCCAAAAAATTATGGTACTTACAAAAACCTCTTTTCTTTCTTTGTTCTAAAGGTGGCGTTTTAGCACCAGCCGGCACTATCATTTGCCCATCTTTAACCAACAAATCAAAAATTTCGTCACATTTAGTGACGTCGAAGGTATATGTTTTCTTAGGGAATTTGTCGTTAGATTCGACAGGATTTTTTCCTTCTGAAGGGGCTAATAATTTGCAAGCATAAGGTGGATCTTGCTTTAACTCAGCAACGTCAACCTCATTTTCGTCAAAACAAGATGGTTCACCATACAGGCTCTCCACATCTTCCTTGCATTTGACAAATGCTACTTTTTTACCCCTACTGAATTTGGCCTTTTCTTCTTTTAGCCTTTCTAGCTGTCGAACCCTATCAGCCAGCTGGGCCATATCTCTAAGATATTGGGTATCTAATTTCTTCCTAATGGAATAATCAAGACCCCCAGCAGCCATTTCGACCAACTCATGTTCTGGCACTTGTGTAAAGAACCTGGCTTTAAGAAGTCGAAACCTATTCAGGTAATCATCAGTTGGCTCAGTGACTTTGCGCTTGATGCTAGCCAATTCTTTCAAACTAATCTTAGTTTTCCCCATGTAGAACTGTTCATGAAACAATCGTTCTAATTGGGTCTAATTGTATATGGAATTTGGAGGCAACGTAGTAAACCATGTGAAGGCATTCTTGGTAAGGGAACTTGGGAAGTATTTGATCCTAAGGCTTTCGTCAGCTGCAATCTCGCCCGCTTCGATCAAATATCTAGCCACATGTTCGATAGTAGACTCAGTAGTATCTCCTGAAAACTTGCTGAACTTTGGAACCTTCATCCTAGGGGGTAGTTCTGCTTGGAGAATGTAATTCACTATAGGCAAAGTATAATTTGGCCTGGTGAAGCCAAAATTCATACCATTTCTAGTCAATATCCTCTCAACCATGACTGCAAGATTATTTTCTTCTGCTTGATTCTGGTGTTGAACCTGCCTAAGTAGTTGATATGCGTTTTGGTTCCTGTTCACCACCACTACTGGTTCTTCCTCCATCTGATATGGCATCTGGTTTCTTGGTGGTTCGACTCTGAAATGTTCAACCATCTCTTGATCCTCTAGGTTAGCATCAGGTATCTGCCGTTGATGACGTCTTGGGATATCTTCAACAACCATCGCTCTTCGATCTACTGCCGGTACTCCCATGAAATCAGCCATGCGTGCCACTTGTATAGCCATTTGTTGGTTAGTTTGGGTTGTATTTTGAATCAAAGGTTGGAAGACTTCTCCCATTGTCTGAGACAACGTATGTACCATTTGTATGTTACTTTCATCCATCTGCTGTCTCAAACAATTTATGGATGTATTTGTAAGGCTAGGTGTTTGAACAGAGTAACCAACACCTATATTCTGGTTGTTTCGTCCTCCTGATCCTGACCCTTGTAGTGGCGAAGACACAACCGTTTCTGAAAACACAGGTGGAGCATTCTACAGGTTTTGCATCATTGATGTAGGCATACCATAGGGTTGACTCCTTGACCCTGGATGTGGAAAACCTGGTGGAGGAACGTGCCTGTACATTGTATTTCCTCCTCCTGAGGGTGTTGGTGAATTAGAAATTTGTGGTCCTATGTATTCCAACACAGGTTGAGTATATGATTTTGTATATGTTGATCCTGGCTCAGACACTACTAATGGAAGTGATGCCTGTCCTCCCGTCGAAGACACTGGTGATGGTGTGCTTTGAGTCCCAATACTGCTACTGGACTGAGTGTTTGAAATACTCCCTTGAGGATCAACTTGTTGATTGGCATTGGTTGCCATTTTCTTAGTGTATCTTCTCTTTGGTATTCCTTCGTTTGCTGTGGCTAACTTCCCACTTCTCAATAAAATACAACGAAAGTGCTTCTTCACCAAGAGAGATGAGGTTGACAAAAAGGTTTAGCTTAGCACTGGGTCCCACCGGGAGTGCCAATTTGTTTACCGTGAATTTTGGTAAACAACCTCTGGTCTATCAATCTAAACGCAAATTGATTTAACTTGCAAGATCGACCACACAAATCCTAGGACATGTGCTAAGTTTGAGAGTCAAGTGTAAATTAAAGAAAATGTAAACTGAACTCCACGTTCGACAATGCTGAAAATAAAGTCTAACTAAACTCCACGTTCGACTATGGGCAATAAAATAAAGTGAAGACTCGAAATTTAAAGTGATGCAAATAAAGGGTGCAGAAATTAAAGGCGTCGAATGAGTAAAAGCTTTGAAAGTAAAATGCAAAGAACTCCACGTTCTTGGAAAGTAAAGGCTGGGATAATAAAAGTGTTGTCGAAGGTAAAGTGCAGGAAAGTAAAAGACTTTGAAAATAAATGCAATGGATTTAGAGGAGAACTCCACGTTCTTGAAAATGAAAGACTTTGAAACGTAAAGGCTTGAACATTAAATGCTTGAACGTAAAAACGCAGTCGAAAGTAAAACGCAGAAAGTTTAAATGGCTTTAAACATAAATTTCGCATGGAAGATAAAGTTCAAGAAACTGTAAAGGCATGGAAAGTAAACATGCTGAAGATGAATTAGATTAATGAAGACAATGGTGTTACATTACGTACATTCTCACGAACTCGTTTCTCTACACGCGGGTACTTTAAGTTTCTTAGAGTAACTTGTACAAAAATATGAACACCCCATTTACATAGAACTAACTCCTATTTATAATGCTAGGAAATAACTACCCAGTGGTGGTTACTGCTTCGAACGTGTGGATTTTGGCGCCTTCCCCTCGATCTCAACTGTTCCCACGTTCACAACTGCTCTTCTTTAAATTTCAAATATTGGAAATTCCCTCCAATCTTAATATAACCACTGCAACGCTACATTCTCATGGTCGAAGAACCCTTTCAACACTTAGACATTTTTTAAGGTTTCCCCACATTTATTCGACTCAGGCCTCTCAAAAGTTAGGTCGAAGCCTTCTCTACATTAAAAATAATTTTTTAACATTAACATAGCTTTGATTTTGTCTGGCGTCGAAATTGAGGGTTAACAGGCTTATAAACCCTTAAATAAAAATTAATTAATTCTAACAAACCTTAACTAAACTAAAAGCTAAAATAATAAGTAATTAATAATAATCTGCCATAAATATAATCAATCCTTAATACCTTAACAAAATTCAACCCTTACTAAAAATATGATAAAAAAATTTTAAAATAATCCTATATATTTTCTAAAGAAAATTAATTTAAAACCCAATCCTGAAAATTCTATCCACCCTTTATAAATTAATAGAGTAATAGTGATACTAAAATGATTAATTCTTGCTAATAAACGCCAAACAGTATTAATTCCAACAATACTTTAAAAATAAATGAACCCCAAAATAAATAAAATCCTAAAACCCCACACTCCAAAATAAAAACCTTATACAAGAATAATTCTGACATGGGCCTATAAGTGCTAAGAGGCACATACTGTCATCTAAATGTCACCCCCTAATAGCACAAAAAATTCCCAAAATAACGATGGATCACTGGTCATAATTAAGGGTACTACAGGCGCGGTCTTCGCCTTTGTAACAAAATCGACTGGGCTTCTCCTTGAGCTATAAGACCCATCGTTACTCATTTTCCAACTCCTTGGGCCTCTAATAGAGTGTAAGACCCAATCCCCTTTTAACCAAACCCATTTTTGGGCCTCAGGTGTTGTATAAGTCCCTCCGCGTTAAAAGAATCTCGGCGCGATCGCCATTTCAAAACAAATTATCTGGGCCTCTCCTCGTGTTGTAAGTCTCATCTTTATTTTTCAAAACAATCCTTGGGCTTCTCCTGGAGTTGTAAGACCCAACCCTTTTGTAATAAAACCTCTGTGGGCCTCACACATTGTATAAGTCCCTCTGCGATTTTTAAAACAACAGTACGATCACTGCAAAACCTTGGGCCTCTCCTTTAGTATAAGCCCCAACAATCTTTTCAAAACAACTTCCCTTTTGATTTAGATTCAATATATATGTTGTTATCAAAACTTTCTTTAATTTCTTTGAACAACTAACAATACAGCATGAAAGCTTGCTTGCCTGTAAGTTTTAAACAACTTTCATTTACTCGCTTTCATATATATAACTGTATTGTGGAAAGTTGCGCACTGTAAGTCTTCTTTCATACCCTTTTACATACTTGTCATATATCAACTGTATATATACTAGTATAGTTATTTAGAGTTTTCCCCGACAACTAGGTCTAGAACTAGGTAAAGCCAGTTTGGTCACTCTTTAATACAGTCAAAACTAGATCCCCATAGGATTTCCAGATACAGTCTTGCCTTCTCTTGGGCTTAAACAATATGGAACAAAGAGAAATGTAGTATTCTTCGTGAATCTTTTCTCAGGCTGTCACCCCTATAAATTGTCAAAGAAATTCTACTCCCTAGAGTTGATCTATTCTCGGTGAATAATATCTCTTGAGTTTCTTCAAACCTCAGAACTTTCACTAAATGATCTATTCTCGGTGAATAGCATTTCTTGAACTTTTATTGGTTTGAGACCCACAGGCTTCCTAAAAGCACCCCCGCCTCCTCTTGGGCTTTGTACAAGGACCCTCCGGCTTCTTAGAAGTTCTCATACCTTCTCTTGGGCTTAATACAAGGACCCTGAAGACCTCTTAAAGGTATAAGACAGAACTTAGTCATCCTTTCCTAGAGCAGTCTTTCCAGTGTCAAACCTCTGACCAATTTTAGGGTTGATTCTCATCCCTTAAAACACTTGCCTCCTCCTAGAGGCATCATACAAAAGATAAAACTCTTCCACACCAGTAGACTTGGACAGTCTAATCCCCTTGAGTCTCAAAGACATTCTCAAGTTCCCTATAAACATAGGAAGAAACCCCGATCATTCTAGATCGATCTCCAGTAGAGTTAAACCCATGGGTCCTAAAACCCAGTCTCTCTCCTAAAAACCCCAAACCAGGGTTAGTTTAGGATCAGGATAACACTATCTCAAATCAGAACCTCAAGGCATCTGATATCTCAACTCTTCTGGAGCCCTCAGCAAGAGTCGATTCCCCACTTGGACATGCCTCGGGATCTCAATAATCCCCAGCATAAAGCTAGCCTCCTCTTAGGCTTTGTATAATGACCTTTCTTCAGCATTGTCAGCCTCTTGGGTTTCGTACAA
The DNA here is from genome assembly GCA_022829125.1 of Lathyrus tuberosus. Lineage (NCBI taxonomy): Eukaryota > Viridiplantae > Streptophyta > Magnoliopsida > Fabales > Fabaceae > Lathyrus > Lathyrus tuberosus. The sequence continues at coordinate 4,661,576 of JALAZF010000142.1, read as the reverse complement.
TGATTTTCCCCAGCGGAGCTAACCTTTTCAGGCTCTCTTGTTGAGTCAATCACCTTTTCAGGCTCTCTTGTTGAGTCAATCAACTTCCCGACTCTCTTGTTGAGTCAATCACATTCCAGACTCTCTTGTTGAGTAAACCCTTTTAGCCTAAATCTCGGGCTTTGTATGAGACAGATAAAAAGACTCTCTTGTTGAGTTGATCCTTTTAGCCTCAATCTTGGGCTTTGTACAAGATAGATAAAAATACGCTCTTATCGAGTCAATCTTTTTCCAGCCTCGTCTTAGGCTTGGTATAAAGATGCCCCCTAGCGGAAGTTAGCCTCCTCTTAGGCTTGGTATAATGAATCCTCCAGCTTGTTCAGCCACAATCCTTGGCTTTGTAAAGGACAGATAAAAGCACTCTCTTGTTGAGTCAAACCCTTTTAGCCTAAATCGTGGGCTTTGTACAAGACATAAATCTTCATCTCTTAAACTTGGGGATAAACATTTTCCCCAGCAGGGTCAGTTGCTGCGAGCCTTTTAGGCTTTGCGAAATAAATTCCTAAGTAGAGTCAAACTCTTTTCCGCCTCCATCTTGGGCTTTGTACAAGACAGATAATACTCTCCAGCAGAGTCAAATGCTTTTAGCCTTCGTCTTGGGCTTTGTACAAGACACCTAAAATATCCTCACCCGAGTCAGTTAAATTTCCCATTTCAGCCTCCATCTTGGGCTTTGTACAAGACACATACAAACCTCCCCGGCGGAGTCAAAATCCTTTCAACCTCAATCTTGGGCTTTGTACAAGACAGATAGAACATTTTCCCTGGAATAGTCAAACTTTCAGCCTCCTCTTAGGCTTTGTATAATGATATCCCCAAAATAATTAGTCTCTTTTTGCCTCAATCTTGGGCCTTGTACAAGACACCGATATACACACTCTCTTGTTGAGTCGGTCTTACCCAGCCTCCTCTTAGGCTTTGGGTAAGGATTTCCCCAGTGGAGTCCATCAACCTCTTAGCTTCAACCTTGGGCTTTGATCAAGGCACACAAAAATCAACAATACCTCTTTAAAGATGACAAGTTCTCTCTCAGTCAAACCTTTTAGCTTCAATCTTGGCCTTTGAACGAGACACAAATAAACCTTTTAGCTTCAATCTTGGGCTTCGAACAAGACACCAAAACATTTTCTTTTTCCTCCCTTAGAATAGGAGGAACTAAGATTGCTCTGATTTCCCTGTTTCTTTTAAACAGGAATACGCAAGCATAAGATTGTGAAATCTTAGAGAGCATACTAATCCAAAACTCTAGGTCCAGTACTTTCATACTAATAAAAAAATCTAGGTCCAGTACCTTACCAAAAACCTCGGGTAAGTCCGAAATCAAATAAAAACTCACTTACTCTCTCATATTTCCCAAGAAACTTTCCCAACCCATTATCGGATAAACACCATCAAGTATAAAGCGAAACCTAAAGCTAATATCCTGTGGATAACCACATATAGGATGGGTAATTGACAACTCCCTATTGTATAACCTAACCCCAGACCCCCAATCTCTTTTAAGCGTTTATTCAGTTAAACATCTGCATGCAAGGTTAGTTTTAGATATCTTTCCTTTCCCTTCCAGTTTCATGGGATAAATAAGAAATCAGAAAGTAGCTCCCCCTTTCTCCTCGAGGAGGAAAACCCAACCCAGCGATAAGGTGGTCGCGTCACCAACAAAAATCGCTCGCTACAACATGCAAACAAAACATTAACAAACAATGAAAACTACAAATGAAAAATGCAGTAAAGAAAGCCGATGATTGCCATTGTTGAGAAGACTTGGCTCCATCTGGACTTATTGCTTTTGACGATGTCCTCGCAGTCCCAAGTGCTCACTTGGGAGGCCTCAATTAATGTGCAATTCGTCTGTAGTGAACGCAATGACCTTTGAGTCAATTAAATCCTGCACCTTATGGTTGAGCGCCTTACAATTTTCAGTAGAATGCCCCTGTGCCCCAGCATGGTAGTCACATCGGGCGTTGGCATTAAACCCCGGTGGATAGGGAGGAATGTTTGGATCTGGTTTCTTCGGCACTATCAATCCTCTTTTGAACAAATCAGAAATACCTTACTGTACAACATCGGTAGCAAAGCAAAATTTTCTCTGGATTTCTTGACCTTTGTTGTCTCCTCTGGAAGGTTATCTGCTGCTGATACTGATTTGGGCGTTCCTCTCGTTCAGGCACTTTCCTCCTCAGACCTGGTCAAGGAACAAGCAACAATTGCGGACGTGGAGGTTCTAAAACTAAGGACTGCAAGATATGCTCCTGACTTGATGCAGCTTTAGGAGAGAAAATAGGGATATTTATTTCTTTTGCAACAGCTGGAGTAAGACCCCCTTGTATGCTCACGCCGCTCGACGTGAATTCAATTGCCTTTGCATCAATCAGACCCTGGACCGTATACTGAAAGGCCCTGCATTTTTCAACACTATGCCCTGGCACTCTAGAATGAAAATCACAATAGATAATTGCATCATAGCCTGGTGGGGGCTGATCGGTAAGCGGATCCAGCGTACTAAGTTCAACCAATTGAAGCTGAAGTAGATGCTGCCACAGTTGAGCCTAAGGTATAGGAAGCGGATCAAAAATTCTTTCAAGCGGCTTCGGCCTCTTTGCGTACTTTTTAGTCTTGGGATTGTCTTGGGAAATAGGAGGTGGCTACATAGGGAAAAATTATGGAACCCCAGGTCGTGTAGAAAATCCACGAGGTAAATCACGCTCTGGGAGAGATCCCACAGGCAAGGGAGGAACAACAATTTCTGTTGCAACCTCAAGCATAAGATTGCCTTTCTTTCTCAACAAGGTTCTCATGATTTCCATGATCAGGCCCATCTGAGTCTTCAGTTCATGGACTTCCTCCCTCAACATTTTCTGATCCTGGAACAAACCTTGCATATCCACCATGAACTTCCCCATTTGGCTTCCTACTTCCCTCAACTCTGCTTGAATCTGATCTATAGTCAAATTCTGGATTTTTGAAAAGTTAAGTCTAAAATTCTGAAGAAAACCAGATTAGGATACCAATAACCAGCTATACAACACCTGCTATTCAAATGAATATGGAAATGCAATGCAAATGCCATGGTCGATTATTTCCAAGGAATCTTTATGCTTCGATTCAAGTTTTTCATAGAAGAACCATAAGAAATAGATAGGATGCTCAACAGCGAGTCTCAAAGCTAAGATCCTTGGAAATAAAAGAGCATGTATGTCAGAATGCAAACATGTTATGATGATATGGTTGTAGAGACGTGGATCAAGGCTTCCACAAATTCTAAACAACTACTGTGCTGATAACGACATAAGTCCAAAATTCTGCTCTGACATGAAATCCAGAATGCCAGAATAACTGGAATGATCAGAATACCATAATACTAGGCTCATAAGTTCACATTGATAAGAAAACCAGAAAACCGGGTAGGTTGAAGGTCAAGGTTTCCTGCAAAAACTCATCCCCTCTCACATGTGGGTTCTAGTCTTGGATACGGCATCCTAATAGGTCCTCAGTATCACGGACTTTCAGGTCGAGAAATGATGATACGTTCACCATTTCTGGTTTGGTATCATCACCAATCAAGGAGGCCCCAACCGATTTCCAAAGAACGGTCTCCAGAGTCATAAGCTCCTATCAGACCACCCTGGTGTAAGCTGCTAATTTTGACGCCTAGATTTTATTCAGAAAGTGAGTTTTGAAGATTTGCCAGAATATTTCGACAGGAGATTGTTTTTGAAAAAGGTCAGTCGAAGATCAATGTTAATTGGAGAAGCAGATTTGGAGATTTTTTCTAAGTATTAAAAGTACTTCGACAGATGGGTGATAGGGTCATTTTCGACAGATATTTGAAATTCAAATTTAGGAGGGAGACTCGTTTTTGAAAACCAGACGCGTGGAGTACATCCAGGGCGAAAAGGCATGCAAAATGCCATGTGTCATCGTTAGGAGAAATAGCTGTTATTAACAAGTATTTTGATTGTATATAAATAGGGAGTCTTAGCGTTTAGATTTCTGTGTGTGTTCAAAATTTGTACAAGTTACTCAAGAATACTCAAAGTAATCCTGTGAGAGAAAAGAGTAGTTACTGAGAAAATGTACGTTTGAGAAACACCAGTTTTTATTCCTTGCATTTTAATGAAATCTTAAGTTATTCATTTACAATTCCTTTTCATTCTTGCACTTTTATTCTTGCAATTTACTTACATTTCGCCATTTCTTTCAAGAGACAAAGTTCTTATTATTGTTAGTCGAAACACATTAGTTGATGGAAACTATGATAAATCCAGTAAACAAAAGGTTTTATTTTAACACAAATTGTCAAGATTGTTAAAGCACATTGTCCTAGGACTTGTTTGATCGGTCCTGTGAGTAAACTAACTTTTTTCATAAATTAGGAGATCAGCGGTTGTTTGCAAATTTTCCAGGCAAACAAATTGGCACGCCCAGTAGGACCTTGTGCTATTAACAATTGAAAACCTTTATTTTACATTTTTACTCGTACAAAAATTTCTTCGCTTCGTTGCATGAGACTAAGGAGTGGTAAGATAACCATAAATAACGAAGAAAGACCCAGAAGAAGACGAATACGTAGAATGACGACTTCAAATCCGCCAAACAATCAGAGTTCTACGAATAACGAAGTACCGCCCCCTAATCCATCGACTGAGGGAAATATGGGCTCAATATCAGTATCATAGGCTATGCTATCAACGGCGGGTTCGACACCTGCATATTCAATTCCCCAGAGTGCTCCTAGTTTTTCAACTATGGGACCCCAAATGCCTCAAATGACTCCTCCCCCTTCAGGGAGTATGTGCAGACCCTTTATATCTGGTTTTTCGATGCCTCTAAATCGAGAACAACCATATGGAATGCCAACTTCAGTAATGGCAAGTTTACATAATGCGCCATCAGCGTTTACGGATCCAATGATGAATGTGATTTCGCCTTTGCAAGGATCCGGTTCTGGTGTGAACCATATGGGTAGAATTAGCCAGCCTTTAGGAATGGGATATCAAACTTATATGCCAAACATTACCAATAATTCTGCATAAGTAATTAGGCAACAAATGGATGAAAGCAACCATGATATGGTCCAGATGTTAGCCCAACAGATGGGGGTTATATTTAACCCTTGGATCCAAAATACGACACAAACGAATCAATAGTTGGAAGCACAGATGACGCGCATTGTTGATTTCTTTGGTGTCCCCCAACCTCCCCCAAGGGAACAGGTAGTTCAGAACCCAAGGGTAGACGTCGAAGAAGAACCTACCATAAATAAAAGGCAACCAAATATCCCTCAGGCGCAAGTTTTGAACCAAGGAGGGGCAGTCGAACCACCTGGGGTCGAAATCCATGTTCAACAAGAACCAAGAGTGTTGCTAGTAGACCGAAACCAAAATGCTGACAATATTATACAACAAATGCGTTGTAATGATATGCCGGTAGAGAACAATTTGGCTGCCATGGTCGAAAGGATTATGGCGCGAAATAGGATGAATGTGGGATTACAAAGGCCCAGTTATACCTCTCATTTGTCAGAATATATTCTGCAGCAATAATTACCCCATAGATGGAAAGTTCCCAAGTTCACACAATTTTTAGGGGATACCAGTGAATCGACGGTCGAACATGTGGCGCGGTACTTAATTGAAGCAGGAGAAATAGCGCACAATGAGAATTTGAGAATAAAATATTTCCCTAGTTCCCTAACGAAGAATGCTTTTACCTGGTTCACCACATTATCTGCGAATTCGATACATACTTGGACCCAGTTGGAGAGATTATTCCATGAACAATTCTACATGGGACAGATGAAGATAAGTCTAAAAGAATTGGCTAGCGTCAAGAGAAAGTTCTCAGAGCCAATTGATGATTATTTGAATAGGTTTAGGTTGCTGAAGGCAAGGTGTTTCACACAAGTGCCTGAACATGAGTTAGTCGAAATGGCCGCTGGTGTCCTTGACAAATCAATCAGAAAGAAATTAGATACCCAGTACTTAAGAGACATGGCCCAATTGGCTGATAGGGTTAGACAAGTCGAACGATTAAAACCCAAAAAAGCTAGGGCTAGTAAAAATAAGAAAGAAATGGTAGCATATGTTGGAGTTTGTGAGGATGATGACCAAGATGGATCAACAAATTTCGACGAATAAGAGGTTGATTTGGCAGAACTAAAATAGGGGCCACCATATGCGTGTAAAGTCTTAACTCCGTCGAATGGGAAAAACCCAGTCGAATCGGAAAAGAATGAAAAATTCCCCAAAAGAACTTATACATTCGACGTCACAAAGTGTGACGAAATATTTGATTTTTTAGTCAAAGATGGCCAAATGATAGTGCCTCCTGGTACTAAAGTGCCTCCTTTAGAACAGCAGAAAAAGAGAGGTTTTTGCAAGTACCATAATTTTTTTGGTCATAAAACGTCTCAATGTTTCCTTTTCAGGGATCTCGTGCAGAATGCAATCAGAGATGGAAGACTCTAATTCGGCGATAAGTCGAAATCCCAGGCGAAGGTGGATTCAAACTCTTTGCAAGTGGTGGAGGCCCAATATGCTAAGCCATCCACAATGAACATGGTCGAGGTTACTGAAGGCTTCGACGACAATGTGAACATGATTGAGGTTACTGATGGCTTCGACAACAACGTGAATATGGTGGAGGTTGCTGAGGATCCCACCAACAAAGGTGATATGGCCGAAGTTACAACTGACTTCGTAAACCAGGCTGTGATGGTTAGGGTTACTAAAGACCTTGACGTAAAGATCATTGACACTATATTGCTGAGGCCAGTGAGGGCGTCAATAACGAAACTACTGACGGTTTCGTCCAAGTCAACAATGAAACTACTGAAGGTTTCGCCAAAGTTAATAATGAAACTACTGAAGGTTTCGCCAAAGTCAACAATGAAACTACTGAAGGTTTCGCCAAAGTCAACAATGAAACTGCTAATGGTTTCGCCAAAGTCAACAATGAGACCACAGAAGGTTTCGCCCAAATTAACAAAGGAACTACTGAAGTTTCTTACAAACAAGCTGCTATTGGTATTCTCCGAAGGACCATGGAGGATCCAAAAAACAAAGCTGTCAGATTCATCAGCCCGTAGGTTACCAGGAGTTCACTTCCAAAGGTGCTAACGAAGAAAATCTCTGAGGACTTCAATCGTATAAAGAAGGAACATGAGGTCAATGAAGGCCTCAGTTTGAAGCTGAATAAATTAAGCGTGAACATAGAGACACCTGCCAATGTAAACATGGTCGAAGTGGCTCAGAACATGTCCATGCAAGTCGACGAAGAACATCAACGTGAGGAGTACCATAAACTAGCGTATCCCAGGGAGGAAGAGAATCTGGCAGATTTCATACATAGGTGCCAGAGGAAAAGGTCTGAGGTAATGCTTTGCCCTCGTTGCAGTGTCGTCTTCGACAAAAAGGCTGCACAAAACTTAGAGGGAGTGGAGAGACCAAAAAGAAGGGGAAATTGGAGACCTTCGGGAGAAAGATTCGACCCCAGAAGAGGGGACCAAAGCAGGGAGAGGTTAGGGGCAAGATACCCTAACACATTCAAACCTACAAATAAAGCCCCAGACGACAAGTGGGTGAATCCAATCTAACAAGCCGAAGGACAAGGGAAATGGAAGGATTTCGAAGTGCAGCGAGGATCTTCCATATCATACAGGAAAGAATTCCAAAAGTCGAAAAATGTGACTTACCCTTCTGAGAATTATAAGGGCAAGAATCCTATGACGAAGTCACAATGGAGGAGGTACCAACGTCGAAAGAAGGCTGAGAAGGAGACTGAAGGAAAAGCCAAGCCAGAAACTAGCAGCAATGTTCAAACTTTGAAGGTCGAGAAGCCACCTATTTCTCCAGTACAAGCAGCGTCAAAGGAGGAAGTAACCAAGGATGATGAAATGACAGACGATTTTAACTCAGAGTCAGAGGCATCATTCGACATAACATGTAACATCGTTTCAGTACTCCCTAGGGAGTATGATCAAATAATGGAAGTCGAAGAGGAAGAGGAAGCTTTGGAGGTGGAAACAACCAGACATAGGCCTGTTTGCTATTATATCATGAACAATGGATGTGTTGAAGAACATAACGCATTTTTCGAAAGGCCAGATGACTCAATGAGGAACCACTTGAAACCCCTATTTATAAAAGGAAAAATAGGTAATATAGGGGTGAATAAAATTTTGGTAGATGGAGGAGCGGCTGTCAATTTGATGTCGCATTATAAGCTTAAGAAAATTGGAAAAGATGATTCCGACACCAAACCTCATAACATGGTGTTGTCGAATTATGAGGGGAAAGTACGAACCACTATAGGTGTGATACATGTAGATCTAACTGTCGGAACCATCACGAGGCCGACAATGTTTATGGTGATTGCGTCAAAAGCAAATTATAACCTTCTCTTAGGCAGGGAGTGGATACATGGCATTGGTGTTGTCCCTTCGTCAATGCATCAACGAATAACAATTTAGCACGCAGACGTGATTGTTGAAAATATAGAGGCTGACCAGAGTTACTTTCTGGATAAAGTAAACCAGGTGGATAGGCGAAGCTTCAACAGGAATCTAGCTCACATAGCTCTTTGTAGCCCAGCCACCTTCGACATGACGCCAGCGGACAACGCTTTCTGCTCACTATACCTTCATCCCACCCACGGGTTTCAGTGGGATAGAGAGGTAGTTGGCGAAGAAGACTACATTTTTGGAACCTCACCCATCCGGCCAACTGGCTGGGGCAATGAATTCAGTGACAATGAGTGAGTCACTAGTTCTCGAAAAGATCGCGGCTTATATAGCCGAGAATAAACTCAAGGCGGCCTTAGAGGCCGAAGTAAAGTATATGACTGTCGAAGCCAACCAGATTGAAGCAGATCAACAAGGTCTTGGAAAGGATTTTAATATGGATCCACCGGATAAAGATCTAGAAGATTTGCAAAACCAAAGGCTCGACTCAATTTATGACGATGAGCCATTGGGCTTTGAGAAGGATCCATTAGCAGCGAACATCAAGATGATAGCACAGGATCTACTCGAAGAAATTGACTTGGGATCAGGGGCAGAGAAAAGACCAACCTATATCAGTGCGAAAGTGAGCCCTCAACTCAAGGTCGAAATAGTCCAGTTGTTTAAGGAATTCAAGGATTGTTTCGCATGGGACTATGACGAAATGCCCGGGCTGGATAGAAGTCTGGTCGAATTAAGGTTGCCAATAAAACCTGGGAGGAAACCTGTTAAACAAACTCCAAGGAGATTCGCCCCATAAATCCTCTCGAAGATTAAAGAGGAAGGCGAAAGACTCCTCAGATGCAAGTTCACCCGTCCAACCAGGTATGTCGAATGGATCGCTAACATAGTTTCTGTAATAAAGAAAAATGGAAAATTGAGGGTATGTATTGATTTTTGAGATTTGAATTCTGCTACCCCAAAGGACGAATATCGTATGCCAGTGGCGGAAATGCTCTTCGATTCTGCCGCAGGCCATGAGTACCTCAGTATGCTTGATGGATACTCTGGTTATAACCAAATTTTTATTGCTGAGGAGGATGTTCCTAAAACGGCGTTTCGATGCCCTGGAGCCTTAGGTACATACGAATGGGTGGTAATGCCTTTTGGTTTAAAGAATGCTGGCGCAACGTACCAGCGAGCGATGAATTCGATTTTTCACGATTTCATTGAAGATTTTATGCAGATTTATATTGACGATATTGTTATTAAGTCTGTTTCAGGAAAAAGTCATATAGACCACCTTCGACGGTCCTTTGAACGGAAGAGGAAGTTTGGTCTGAAGATGAATCCTCTCAAATGTGTGTTTTATGTGTAGGCGGGAGACTTCCTAGGCTTTGTGGTCCACAAGAAAGGGATCGAAACTAACCAAAACAAGGCCAAGGCAATAATGGAGGCAAAAACACCATCTACAAAGAAGGAATTGCAGTCTCTACTTGGCAAGATCAACTTTCTCAGAAGGTTCATCTCCAACCACAGTGGGAAGACGCGAACCTTTTCCCCTCTACTTCGACTGAAGAAGGAAGACTTCAAATGGGGGCAAGAGCAGCAGGATGCCTTCGACAAGATAAAGGAATACCTAACGCATCCTCCAATTTTAATGTCACCTTACAGACGTAGGAGTATGAGGTTGTACATATCCGCATCGGACAAGACATTAGGGAGCATGTTGGCTCAAGAGGACAAGAATGGTGTCGAAAGAGCCATTTACTACCTCTGTAGGGTCTTGAACGATGTGGAAACTAGATAAAGTGTAATTGAAAAGTTGCGTTTATGTTTATACTTTTCATGTATGAAATTGAAGCACTATATAAAGCCAGTTGATGTTTACGTTTCTTCTCATTTCGATGTTATAAAATATATGTTATCTAAATCAATCTTGCACAGTCGAATTGGAAAATGGGCATTAGCATTAACTGAATATTCTTTGACATATCTACCTTTAAAGGCTGTCAAAGGACAAGTGGTGGCTGATTTCATAGTCGACCACGCCATAAATGAAAAGTCTTTGGACTATATAGAAATAGACCCATGGAAGTTGTACTTCGACGGTTCTAGTCATAAAAATGGAACTGGAATAGGAGTTCTTATTATTTCTCCTAAAAAAATTCCCACAAAATGTAAGTACAAAGTCGAAGGCCTTTGTTCAAATAATGAGGCAGAATTTGAGGCTTTGATAGAAGGACTTGAAATTTTGTTGGAATTGGGGGCAACTTGGGTCGAAATAATGGGCGACTCTGAGTTAGTCATAAAGCAGATAACAAAAGAGTACAAGTGTGTTAAGGAGAATTTAATCATGTACTTTGTGATAGCTAATTGACTCTTGAAAAGATTCGATATGGTTACGATTCGACATATCCCTCGAATAGAAAATCAGGAAGCAAATGATTTAGCACAAATAGCTTCTGGATACAAAGTGTCGAAGGAAAAGTTGCAGAAAGCCATTGAAGTTAGAGGAAGAGTCGTATCAGCTAGATTATCCCCATCAAATTTGGAGACGATAAAGCTTGGATACGCTGACGAAGAAAATTTTGAAATTTTTAACATAGATAATTCAATGACTGGAGATTGGAGGAAGCCCATAATAGAATACCTGCAAAATCCAACAGGACCAGTCGAACAAAAAATCAGGTATCGAGCTTTGAGTTATGTGAATTTGGGGAATAAACTATTTAAGAAAACTCCGGAAGGGGTATTACTTAAGTGTTTAGGCGAATCTGAGGCATACATAGCTTTGTCGAATGTACACAGCGGGGCATGTGATGCGCATCAAGCAGGCCATAAGATGAAGTGGTTATTATTCCGACAAGGAATGTATTGGCCAACTATGTTAAAAGATTGCGTCGAATTTGTGAAAGGATGCCAAGAGTGCCAGATACACGCATGGATACCACATGTTCCTACAAGTGAGTTACATTCTATAATAAAGCCTTGGCCCTTTAGAGGTTGGGCTTTGTATTTGATTAGAGAAATTCGACCAGCCTTTTCGAAAAGCCAAAAGTTTATTTTGGTCGGTATCGATTATTTTACAAAATGGATTGAAGCCATACCCTTAGTGAGTGTGGATCAAGAAGCAGTAATCGAATTCATTCGAAAACACATTATTTACAGATTCGGCATCCCAGAGACAATAACAACGGATCAAGGATCTATTTTCATGGGTAAAAAGATGCAAGCATTCGCGAAAGAAATGGGGTTCAAACTTCTCACATCAACACCTTACTACGCTCAAGCCAACGGACAGGTCGAAGCAGCAAACAAGGTTATAATTGGTTTGATAAAGAAGCACGTGGGAAGAAAACCAAAGAATTGGCACAAAACTTTGGACCAAATTCTATGGGCTTGTCGAACCTCTCCTAAGGAAGCTACAAATGCTACACCCTTTCGACTAACATATGGCCATGATGCGGTCTTACCGATCGAGATGTACTTGCAGTAAACAAGAGTTCAAAGACATCATGAAATTTCATTAGATGCATATTGGAATATGATGATAGATGAACTAGTTGATTTAGACGAAGAGAGATTAAACACGTTAGATTTATTGAAAAGGCAAAAGGAAAGGGTGGAGAAATCCTACAATAAAAGAGTAAAAGGAAAAGCCTTTTCGATTGGTGACCTTGTGTGGAAAGTGATTCTTCCCATGGATCGAAAAGATAGACTTATGGGAAAATGGTCCCCTAAGTGGGAAGGACCTTTTCAAATCACCGTGTTTTCCAATGGCGCATATGAAGTCGAAGAATTAGATAAAGAGAATACTGAAAATAAATGGGAAGTATTTGAAAAAATATAAACCTATATTGCAGGAAGTTAAAATAGAAATCTAATAATCTTACGAAATAAATAACTAAGGTGGTAAAATTTGCCAAACAAATGGCTTAAATGTCATTACAAAAGAAATAGGCTTCAAAGGACCAAGCAACATTACAAAATCAGACAGAGAAATATTTCTTCAACTTGTCAAACTTAGATCATTGAATTTGAAGTCGACGCTCGCAGAGGGCCTTGCTGGTCGAAATCTCTTCAATCTCCTTGCCTAACTTCTGAGCCCGTTCGACATGATGCACTCCAACTTCAATCTCTTTGACTATTTCATATTGATTGACTTGTTGGAGTTCTTCTTTGCGTGTCTGAGCTTGAGAAATTTTGTGTCGAAGAACAGCAATTTGTTTCTCCCATTGGAGGATGTTTTCGTCACAGCTGGCAACCTCTTTTTGATTTTGTTCAGAAGCCTTTTCTAGTTCAGTTACCTTGTTGGTAGAACTTGTACCAGCATCCCATTCAGCAAGTTGCGTCTCAGAGACTATTCGAAAAAGTCTCTGAGACGGTTAAAATTTGCCGCTACAAGATCAATAAGAGTAGTTAAGTCCATGACAACATCAGACACTTCAGGGGAAGCCTCCAGGACGTTGATTTGTTTCAAGAGTTTTTTTAGGTCAAAGTGGGCAGATGAATCCTTCTCTAGAAGTTGAAACAAATCAATATTGAGGATTTTCTTCTGAATCTGGGCCATCACTTCGTCCATGGATTTTGCGCCTGAAATGGTCCCTGAAGTAGTCGAACTACTGGTGGTGGTGTTAGCAAAGTTGTAACGGGTACTGAGCATGGCCTTCAGATACTTCAGTGGTCTTTGCACCTTCAGATTCTCAAGTTCTTCATAAGAAAGGCTGGTCGAAGTTATGTTGGCTAAACTAGCTCTGGGACGATTAGCAGGGTTTTGCTTGTCGCTTTCTTTCTCTTCATCAGCAGCAGTCTTTGGAGTGGCTTCCTTTTCGCCTTCACTCCTTTCTCCCTCTTCGTCATCCGTTTCGACCTCCCCATCTTTATCTTTGTCAACATCCTTTAAGTTGATAGGGGAATTATCTTCAGGATCACTTGCTGTTGTGAGCGCTGTAGTAGGCATCGCAGTATCTCCACCACCGTCAACTAAGTTATTGTCCTTAGGACCAGTTTCTTCTGCAATTACATCTTGAAGTTTTTTAGAGACGGTGGTGGGCTGATTCACTTCAGTAGCCGATTCCTTAGTCAAATCTTTAGGGGAAGGTTTTGAGGCACTTGTGGGCTTATAAGTGGCATCGCTGCTGGTTTTTGGAAGAACTTGAACAATGTGATGTCCATGGGTGTCGACAAGGACCTGGAAGATAAAGAAGTCAGCAAATTTATCATGAGAAAAAATGCCTTTAACCGTCAAATTTGAAGAGAAAACCTACCTGGGGAATTTCAGTCTTAAGACTATAACTCTCACTTTCTGCTGGGCCTTTGGTCACTTGTTCGACAGGAGTTTTGTGAGGAGTTCTCTCCAATAACCGGGAAGCAGGGGTTTTTTGTTGTTGAGGCTTCATTGGTCTCTTCTTTTTTCTTGAAGGTTTAACTTGTTCAGGGGATTCGTCACCAGATTCAATGGCGGGAGCTTCAGGTTCTTTTTCCTTTCTTTTCTTTGGTGTTGAAGGAGGTCTTCGACTGCCCTGAAAAATAGCAAAAGATTTCATTAATATTTCAGAAAATAATAGTAAAGAAATATTGATCAAAAAACAAGGCAAAATCATACCTTCGCTAAAGGTTTCTGGGTAGTATTTTTTGGGGCTTCCGCGTCCTCTGCGGTTGATGCTTCGACGACAGCTGACTTCTTGGAAGAAATTTTTACGGCTAAGAAAAAGGGAAAAAGTTAAGCACAAGTCGAAAGATACATATATGTGCAAATGTAAAGAAGTGGTGTCGAGTATCTTCCTATTCCACACCTTCATATATAGGAGTTTCCACACGAACGTGTTCTATGCCAATATGAAGGTGGCCTTTGAAATTGTCCAAGGTATACTTAGTCGGAACCACTCGCTTAGCACATTTTTGATATTCCTGGCGAAGAAGTTTCATGGAATCCCCACAAGTGAACCAATATGGAAATGGAGGACAAAAGCCACACCAAATTCAGCAGATGGTAGGGAAGAAAATTTTGGTGGATAAAGGTTAAAACCTATCTCATAACGTTGTTCTGGTCGAACGTATGAGGGTAGTTTTAACTCGTCCAATTTTCTGGTAAACTTTTCTTTTAAAGTAACGGCTGCTTCGTGTCATACCCCAAATTTTGACCACTAAGATTTCCCATCATTGTGCAAATCATCATCATAATATGGGTGTGTCATTATGCTTCATCAGTCTCCCCAAAGATGGGTGAGCATTCACTACTATCAAAATTAGGGTTTCAAGCCCTCTCAAAGTTCTTAGACAAAGGATCAATCAAGAAATGACATGATATTCAACTTGTCTAGCCTCTCAAACATCCACAATGGATCAAGAGGACTCCCACATCAAGGATTAAGCACAAGGTTGCTCCCTTCTAGGTGGATCAAGCTTCAAGATCGCCAGTGTTACCAAATTAGGGTTTTGGTCGACCAGGGCCTCCAGATGGAAATTTTCCTCTGGGCATGAGCCAATGCTTCAAATCATATTCTAATATACTCCATGGAACCTCATGAACCCAATCACCAAGTCAATTTGACCTCAGGGGATGCATTCATCAAAAATCAGGAATTAGGGTTTCTTGACCTAATTCACCCCTAAGTTGACTTTTGGGACCAATCATGAACCAAGACCTCAAGAAATGATTTGAGGGTCTCTAAAATACCATATTGATCCATTTGGGACAATGGATTGATCCAAGAAGCTTGAGCAATAAGTTTCAATTTCATCTGAACCACAGTTAGGGTTTCGCGGGAAAAGTCAACTATAACTTTGACTTTTGACCAGGACATGCTCCCAAGCCCTAAGACATGATTCAATACACTCTATACCACCCATGGAACATGTCCATCAAGTTTGCTTTAGGTCAAGGACATGATTTCCTGAAGAAATGCACAGTTTGGAATTCATCTGACAAAAAGTCAACTGTGCACAAAAGTCAACTTTGACTTTTTGAGATTTTTCACAAAAATGGTTTTTTAACCCTAAAATGATGTTAATGTATGATTTGAATCATCATTCATCAAGAAAAATCAAAGAAAATGGGATAACTTGTAAAAGGGGTAACCATAAAAACTTAGAAAAATTTCTAAGTTATGAAATAAAGTGGCAAGGGTACCAACTTTGGAGGATCATAACTCCCAAACAACAAAGCCATTTTTCCCCATCCAAAGCTTGATTTGTAGATCTCATTTCCCTCTACAAAAGCTTCATACTGAACTATGTCCAAATTCCTCATGGATTTTGAGTTATGTAGTGATCAAAATCAAGAAAAGTCACTTTGTTCCAACACTTAGTGAAAATTTCACTAAGTCAGATTTTGCCTTACTTTTTTCCAAATGTAGGGACATTTTTCACTTGGATCCAAAAAGTATCAAAACCAAATATGATCAAACAGTTGTTGTATCATATAAGAGCTTTCCAAAATGACCAAGAACATCACCAAATTCAACTTGAGCCATGAGATATGACATTGGCAAGTTGCCTTGCTGAAATCTGCCAAGGCAAGGCAGAATTTTGCACTTTTGCTCGATTTGCAAAAATCAGCCAATTCCAAGCCTTGTCATCACTTTGGACACATCTGAGGATTGAATCTAAAGGGGACAATCACTGAGCCAAGCCTCCAAAGTCCTTGGAACAAGAAATAGCATGCTAAACCTAGAATTGCCCAAAATAGGGACAAGACTCCAATTTTGGATTGGAGCATTCAATGGAAGCACCAAGGTGGCATGTACCGAGCCATTAGAAACTGAATTCAGTCAAGACTTATCCAAGACCAAGGGGACCAGCAGCCTGTGCCCTAACCTCTAGTCAATGGCTAGAGGAGACTTGGATTTTCATTTGCCAACATTGGCCAACCCTACTCAGCAGTTGCCATTCACTATTCCTTGCAAAACAAACTTGCTCTACTATAAATAGAGCTCAATTGTGATCATTTTAAGTACACCAAAGGCCTACAACACTTGCCTTTCTCAAAATCCACTTCTCACTCTAAAAAATGCCTTTCTTAGCAATCACTATCGGGTTTTTCATTAGAGAGCAATTCCACTCAAACCAATCACACACACACACACACCTCATATACATCATATGTGAGCTGATCAAACACTTAAACAACATCTGGAACACTGATTTCTCAGAATCACCAGTCAATTGCTCAAGGTTTTAACCAAGGTGCAGTTGAGATGCCATGAAGTGATCCAGCCAATTTCCATCAAGTCCAAGCATTCAAACACACTCCATAAGGTGTAGGGAAGCTGCTCAGGTCATCACAATTCATCTGTAACACCTCCAACTCAGAAATCAATTTGCTCTTGCTGTCACGACCTAGAGGTAAGCCTAAACTTGGTCATCTCTTAATCTATGCATATTTCCTCGCACAATACTTTTGCCAAATGTTCATAATCATGCATGGAATGTTTCCCCTCAAGTAATTGCTTTGTTTGAATCGTGTATCAAAAATCCCAGCCTTCATGCAGAATTTAGGGTTCTTGAGGATTTTTCGTGATTTCTTGTTTTATGCTTAATTTAAATGAAATTAATTGCCATAGACATGATCGTGAGGTTGAAACGAGTTGATTGGTATGTAGATTGCATGATATAATCAAGTATTCAGTGAGATTGGATAGAAAATGCAAATCTGGGCAAAGCTGAAAAACGCGCGTGTTCTTCAGCTGTTCTTGGCGCTATTTCTCTCAAATTCAAATATTTGAATTTTTTGATTTTATTTAATTGATTCAAAAATTAATTTCTCTCTGAGTTTTAATGATTTTGAGTTGATTCTTTTTTTAATAATTCACAAAAATGTTAAATTATTTTATTTTATGAAAAAAATCCCAAAAATATTATTTATTTCATATAATTGATATTTTTGCAAAGAATTAATGTTTTAATTGTTTTTGACATTTAAAATATTTTTTCCTTCTTGATTTTTCAGATTTTATTGACTTCTAATCATTTTGTAGGGCAAAACTTGATTTATGAAGCATTAATCCAAGATCACAATTTGTTTTCCACATGTTAAACAATTTTAATCATTTTAATTAAATATTTTATTCAATTAAAACACATTTTGAAAACAAATTAGGGTTTTTTATTAATTCAACCCTCATAAATCATTTTCAAAACACTTTGGGCCTCTAATAGAGTGTAAGACCCAACCCTTTATAAATACACCCTATTTTGGGCCTTACTTATGGTATAAGTCCCGTTGTATTTCAAAAAAGTTCGACGCGATCATCATCCGTTGAAAAACATATCTTGGGCCTACCTTCGAGTAGTAAGACCCATTTCTTTTTCTTTAAACCTTTTGGGCCTCTAATAGAGTGTAAGACCCAACCCCCTTGTTCATTAAACTTTTTGGGCCTCACTTATTGTATAAGTCCCTCTGTACAAGTGAACGGCGCGATCGTCGCCTTTTAAAAATCAACTGGGCCTCTCCTCGAGCTATAAGACCCATTCAAAACTTTTGGGCTTCTAATAGAGTGTAAGACCCAATCCCCTTTTAACCAAAACAACTTTGGGCCTCAGATATTGTATAAGCCCCTTTGCGTTAAAAGAAAATCTCGGCGCGATTTCCATTTCAAACGAAAAATCATCTGGGCCTACCCTCGTGTTATAAGCCCCACTCTTTTTCTTTAAAACCTTTTTGGGCCTCTTGAGAGACAGTAAGACCCATCCCTTTATACAGCAAACAATTTTTGGGCCTCAGTCACTTGTATAAGTCCCTCTGTACAAATTCGACAGTGCGATCACTGATAAAACCTGGGCCTCTCCTTGAGCTGTAAGCCCCAAATCTTTCTTTTTCAAAGCACTTTCTCCTTTGATTTTGAAATATACAGTTGTTTTCAATCTTTCTTTGTTGAACAACTAACCAAACAACATGGAAGCTCTACAACCGAGTAAGTTTTTATATGCTTTCATTTACCGCTTTCATATACATATAACTGTATTGTGGGGCTGTTTCGCTGTAAGTCTTCTTTCATAAAGTCATATCAACTGTGTAATAATAGTATAGATATTTAGAGTTTCCCCGGCAACTACGTCTAGCACTAGATAAAGCCGTTTTGATCACTCTTAAATAGTCAAAACTAGATCCCCATCGGATTACCAGACACAGTCTTCCCTCCTCTTGGGGTTAAACAATATAGAGACATGAAAGGCAACATTCTCGGTGAACCCTTTCATAGACTGTCACTCGTAGAAGTTGTCAAAGAAACTCTATTCCCCAGAGATGATCTTTTTTCCGAGAATGGCATCTCTTGAGTTTCTTCCAAATTCTCGAACTTTCCTGGCTTGATCTATTCTTTGTGAATACCCTGTCTTAAACTTCTCGGGGTTTGGGGACCCACAGGCTTCTTAAAAGCACTTGTCAAGAAACTCTACTCCCCAGAGATGATCTTTTCTTCGTGAATGGCATCTCTTGAGTTTCTTCCAAATTCTCAAACTTTCCTGGCTTGATCTATTCTTTGTGAATAGCCTGTCTTGAACTTCTCAGGGTTTAGGGACCCACAGGCTTCCTAAAAGCATCCCCGCCTCCTCTTGGGCGTTGTACAAGGACCCGCCGGCTTCTTAGAATTATTCACAGCCTCCTCTTAGGCTTCGTATAAATGATTTCTTCCTCCTGGAATGATAGCCTCCTCTTGGGCTTAGTACAAATTGTCCCTCGGCTTCTTAAAAGTTTCCAGCCTCCTCTTGGGCTTCGTACAAATTGTCCCGACGACCTCCTAGAGGTATAAGAATAGAAATCAGTCATCTTAATAGAACAGTCTTTCCAAGAGTCTACTACTGTTTCTCAAAGCATAGTACGAATGATGAAACTCTAGACTTAGACAGTCTAATTTCCTTGAGTCTCCAAGACATTCTCAAGCACCCTTCAAGAATAGGAAGGAACCCCGTGGACTCGGACAGTCTCAATAACCGTTGGATTTCCCATTTCCTCAAAGAATAGGAAATATCCCTGATCCTCGAATCAAAATCCCTGAGTGCAAACATTACTCATATAAGAACTGATTTTCTCTTTGAACCAACATACTAGACCTGTCACTCAACTGAAACAGCACCATAGCCTCTCTCTTGGGGTTTATACAATGATTCTCCCAGCGGAGTCAAACACCCTTTAGCCTCCATCTCAGGCTTTGTACGAGATACAAAAAGACTCTCTCGTTGAGTATAAAGCACTCTCTTGTTGAGTCAAACCTTTTAGCCTCCGTCTTGGGCTTTGTACAAGACACAAATCACTTTCTTGTAGAGTATAAAACTCTTGGCCTCCATCTCGGGCTTCGTACGAGATACCATAGAGGACTCTCTTGTGGAGTCACTTCCCTTTTAGCCTCTATCTCGGGCTTTGTACGAGACAGCTTAAAAATACCCTCTTGTTGGGCCAATAACCTCCTCTTAGGCTTTGTATAAGAAAACCACTGGTTGATCCAATAAACCTTTTAGCATCAAAGTTGTGCCTCGTTCACAGTACACAAACATCAACAACTCCTTCCCCTTCATCTAATCGCTGTAAGCGGCAAGCCTCTGGATCATCTACATCCATGCCACTGCCCCTCTTATAGCATGAGAAATTCCTAAGGAAAGATAGCATTGCTCTACACTGAGTTAAAGTCTTCTCCTTCAGGTTGGAAATCCCCTATAAAGGAAATTATGGCATTGTCGGATTCACAAATCCCGGTTAAAGTAATTCTCCTTTATAAACAGTTGTGATATAAAAAACCCTCTTTAGAGATGACGAATTCTCTCTAAAGTCAAACCTCTTCAGCTTCACATCTTGGGCTTTGAACAAGATACAAACTACCTTTAAGCTTCACGTCTTGGGCTTTGAACAAGACACCAAAACACCATTTCCTCCCATAGAATAAGAGGAACTACGATCACTCTGATTTCCCTGTTTCGGTAAACAGGAATACGTAGGCATAAGATTGAAAGAAAAATCTTAGCAAGCACACTAAACAAAAACCCAAAATCCCATACTTTCATACATCCGTCCTAACATCTTAACCTCCCACCAATCGATCGAACACTATTTTTAACAAAATAAACCTAAAAGAGACCCCGAATCTTTGTAGCATCTGTAAACCAATAGTTTTGACTGTTTAACCTCAGTATACAAGCAGGGTTAATTTGAGACATCTATTTCCCTTCCTTCATCATCTTCAATAGGATAAAAATGAATCGAGCTGTAGATACCAAAGAGCGGTAGTGCTTCGTAACCACATCCAAAATCGCTCGCTAAACTTCGCTTATAGTTCGACTAAGTTCATTGGGACTGTAGGCAGTTTCAAAGTATTTCTGGAATGCTTGAATTTCTTTGATGTGTCTTGAAGTACCTTTCTTCGTTTTATCCTACACAAGGGCGAAAGCTCTGGTCAGTTGAATAGTGAAATAAGGCACGTCGAAAAATTGAGAATCATAATAATCCCTCCACCATTCATCAAACTCTTGGGAACAAAGGAAGCTGGGTCTAAAGGGCATCGGTTGGATTTCGACCAAGTTGGAGTACTTCTTCAGCAGTTCACAACACTCATCTTCGGTGTGGGTCATCTTCTAGTGAATCAAAGAACCTTTCCTTGAGAAGAGGGGTTTTGGTTTTATTTGTATTAACCCAAACTGTCGAGAGACCGGATTGGGTTGGTAATTGACAAGGGATATTTTCAGCTTTGAAGGATTGAGTCTGGAAACTAGAAGTTTAGGGGTAAGAAAAGACTCCCATACATTAAGGAATTCATCTTCTAGAGCTTTTGACTCAAATGGTAGTTTCCTGATGAACCACGCTGGTCCAATTTTTCTATCAGCGAAATGAGCCATATTGGGAGTGAAGTTATGGTGTTTGGAAAACATTATTACATACCCAGTAAAAGTTTGTTGAAGGCTCAGACCTTCATCATTGGGTGTTAACTACGTCAGTCTGGTTCCTTCGACTCTTCTGTCCTTCAGAGCAAGTTCGTCCATAGTTTTTTTGTTGGGTAAGGAAGCTTCAAATGTGGCTTTGAGCCACAGTTGTAAGAGCCAAAATGGTCCTGAAAGCAGAAGACTCCCTTTGTCGATGTTCTTCAAGAAAGTAACCCCTTCGCCAAGAGACTCGTACAAATTTGCCAAGTTCATCTCACTTAGGCACAGTTGATGTCCAGCATGGATCTGATTTGCCATGGTAATATAACGTTTCGCCACTTAAAGATATCTATAGCAGAAAACGCATCTCGACAGCCAGAAGGCTACATGCTCTTGGTCAGAGACTTCTTTAGTTTCTTTGTCATGGCAATTGGCAATATAGACTGTGAAGGTGGCCTTATTTGTGTTGAAGCCTATGGAGTCGTCATATAGTAGGGTGGGATCGTAATCCACTCCCAGTATGCTAAGGCCAGTTATGGAAGCTACATCAAAAAGTATGGGGTGATCATTCCACAAGGAAGGTGGGAATTGTTATAGGTATTGTCCCAAAAGTAAAGGGAAGCTAACAGCATAGAGGGGCAATATCCTGGTCCTACTTTCGACAACTGGATGTGGTCGAAAATGCCCATAGATTTCCAAGTATCAGCTTTGACTGCCTCTATTTTCTTTAGCCAAGCCAGATAATCAGATGGGTCTTTCGACAAAGGACAAGACCTAAAAATTCTAAAGTTGTTCATGTACTCTAAGTTTATGACTTCCTCAGAAGGGGATCCTTGGCCATAAACTTTGGATTTTTCGTCTATGATTTTCTCCTTATCAGTTCTAAGCCTAACCCTGTTAGCTATGGGTTTGTAACGGTGGTAAGCTGGAAAGAATTCTCTCACTTTTACAGGATCTAAAGATAAATCAGGTAAAGGTCCTAGTATTGCGTGAGATTTACCAGAAATTAAAATGGGAATTAGTACCTGAGACTGGTAAATACGTCGTTTCTCCTCTTCATTTGGAGGCTCTGGTACATACTGTTGGTTCCCCACCACCTTTGGCCCAAGGATCTTGTGGACAGGTGGTAAGTTTTTAGATTTTTTGGAATCTTTGTTCGTGATTTGGGGAGTTACGGAAGAAGCCATGGGTGATTGCAGAAGAAAATGTAGAGAAAATGGAGAAGATGAAGATGCGTTGAAGAGAGTTCTTGCCTAAAGAAAGAGTGAGTAAAAAATGAAAAAAATGAGTTTTTTCAACCTATTTATAGGATGAAAAGGGACTGAAGCGATTGACATTCAGAATTTTTCCATTTAATGGAAAGATAGTGGAAAAAGTGTGGGACACGTGGCAGTTATGAGTGGATGGTTCAGGCGGTGGCAGTTAAATTTTTGGCCCATCATCCACTAGGGACTAGGGTAGTGATGATGAAAAATCTTAAAACCTGGGCTGAAGAGACGTTTTAGGAAAAGTGCAATGATGACTCTGACGTTACAAATGTCTAGTCATATGAACAGTCATATGTCGAATTATTGAAGGCGTCAAATTTTATTGGCAAAAAATGCTTTTCTCCCTTTGTCGAAAATGCATTTTCTGGGGGGTAATTTGTAAGCTGCTAATTTCGACGCCTAGATTTTATTCAGAAAGGGAGTTTTGAAGATTTACCAGGACATTTTGACAGGAGATTTTTTTTGAAGAAGGTCAGTCGAAGATCAATGCTAATTGGAGAAACAGATTTGGAGATTTTTTCTAAGTATTAAAAGTACTTCGACAGATGGGTGATAGGGCCATTTTCGACGGATATTTGAAATTCAAATTTAGGAGGGAGACTCGTTTTTGAAAACCAGACGCGTGGAGCACATCCAGGGCAAAAAGGCATGCAGAATGCCATGTGTCATCGTTAGGACAAATAGCTGTTATTGACAGTTATTTTGATTGTATATAAATAGGGAGTCTTAGTGTTTAGATTTCCGTGTGTGTTCAAAATTTGTACAAGTTACTCGTGAATACTCAAAGTAACCGTGTGAGAGAAAAAAGTAGTTACTGAGAAAATGTATGTTTGAGAAACACCAGTTTTTATTCCTTGCATTTTAATGAAATCTTAAGTTATTCATTTACAATTCCTTTTCATTCTTGCACTTTTATTCTTGCAATTTACTTACATTTCACCATTTCTTTCAAGAAACAAAGTTCTTATTATTGTTAGTCGAAACACATTAGTTGATGGAAACTTTGATAAATCCAGTAAACAAAAGGTTTTATTTTAACACAAATTGTCAAGATTATTAAAGCACATTGTCCTAGGACTTGTTTGATCGGTCCTGCAAGTAAACTAATTTTTTTCATAAATTAGGAGATCAGCGGTTGCTTGCAAATTTTCCAGGCAAACACCTGGTTACTACATAAACATGCAGTTTAGAGTATCCTCAAGAAAACCTCGTCTGGATGCGAACTCAAACCAACAATACGTGTCAAATGCCATGCATGTCAACAAGAGCCTACTCTAATCCTATGTGTGCACTCAAGCCTCGGTACTGGGCTTATCTCTCGCAGAACAATCCCACCCAACAGCACAACAACAATAGAATAATAGGATGACAATAATCAAATGCAAATACAAATGCAATAATATACAAAAAATAAAGCAAATAAATGCAAAAAAATAAACACCCAAAGGAACAGAAATAGACAAGTGCTAGGATTGACTCGCATAGGGAACCAGAGTCTCCAGCAGAGTCGCCAGCTATCGCAACGCAAAAAACAACCGGCGGAAAAACAGAGTCGCCACCGAACGTTATGTATCCCAATGGGGGAAAGGAAACGATCGAAGAAAACCTCAAAAGGGAGAAGACATGTTCATCGCAACCAAATACTTGGTTCGAGAGTCGATTACACGAGAGGAAGGTATTAGCACCCCCTCGCGTTCGTTGTACTAAACAGGATCCACACTTGTTGTCTAATCAAAGGGTGTGTCATCTAAAGCCTACTGTTAAACGGGAACGAAAAGGAAGAAAACAAAAGGAGACTCTATAGGACTTTTCCGTCCTAGGCCTACGTATTCCCTCGTGCAATGGAAAAGTCAGAGTCAACGTAGTTCGGAGGACTACGGGTGGAGGGGGGAAGGTTGCTCGTAAAGACTTCACTGTCTTGTGCCTACGTATCCTCAATCGGACAAGAAAGAGGAAATCAGAGCAATCGTAGTTCGACAACACAACCATAGATTGGTTAAGTGTTTTTTTATGAGCGACATCAAGTTCGCGTTCCATCACTCTTTTTGAAAATGGATTTGACAAACGATCCCGAAGGATAAAAAGGTTTGCAATTTGTTTGTGATTTTTAGACAGAAGTGGGCTGATTTTATTTCAAGATGCGCATCGCACTAAAGTCTATGAAATAGGATCAAATACTTTGCGCTAACGATCCAAATGCATCGCGCACAAAGTACCCTAAGATGAGGTTAGAAATGCATCAACTCACCTTTTTCCATGTGCTTAAGGCTCGTGACGCATAATGCACATCATATTTATTAAGTGTTTTGTTTTTGTTTTGAGAAAGAAAGGAGACTCAAAAGGAAAAAGAAAATCTGAGGGGAACTCACTTAAATGTTATCATGCAATATGGCCATATATTCGAGGATGAGAAAGGGAATTTTTATCCTAATGTTAGCATGCAAAAGATGAACCTAAGGTTGAGGTTGAAAAGGGTCTAACCTAACGTTATCATGCATAGATTAGCTCCTAATGTCTATCCTACTCCAAGCTTAATAAAAAATTAAGTTGGACTAGGGAATCCTAAGGGAACATGCAAAAGAAAACCAAAACCAAGAAAATAAACTAAAAAAAGCAGCTACAACAACGCTTCATCTCAAAACAACTATAAAATCCAACACCAATCACCAAACATCATTTAACAACATGTATTTTTAACACAGGATAAGTGTAAAATGCAGCCAGCAGAATGAACACAACTAACAGCATGCCAGAAATCAGGACAGCATGTGTAAAAGGCTTAGGCATCATGTATGCATCATCAAACAAGCAACGATCGTAAATGAGCATGCATACCAAGTCAGACCAAACATCAAGATTTCAAACAAACAAGATTAAGCAACAATTGCCATGTCACTAAGTCATTCAAGAACAACACATGATTATGAATCCACAATTCAACAAAGGCATATGACATTGTGCGGATCAAATACGAACACATATCAAGCAAGGTTAATTGATGAACATGTATTAACAATTAAGCGCAAGTAAGCCCAACAAGATTGCACAATTTAAACATTCAACAAGAATATCATGCATATTCAACAACAATTAATTGTTTCGAACACACGTGCATTTGCGGAATTGGAACCAAACAATGAGCATGTAACACAAATCCAGCAAGCTAAACATCAAGAACCAACAATTAACATGGTACAAATGAGTATGTAACATGATCATCATTCCAAGATTGCAAAACCAAAATCACAGATGTGCAACACGAAAACCACAAGTTGCGCGTCGAAGAATCACAAGCATGATATCAAGTATAGTGAAATAACTCAAAAACATTCCATAAATGTGCATCAAATCAACCCATGAGGTTTGGAGATGGAAAGGGATCCAAACAAGCATGAAAAAGCCAGAAAATCACATTCTGCTCCAGTGTTAATCGGTTAACCATATATGGTTAATCGGTTAACCTTTGAAAAATATCCAAAAAACACGCAAAAAGGACTGATTAATCGGTTAACCATATTTGGCTAACCCGTTAACACTATAAAAAACAGCAACATAAAATTCAGCACAAAAGCACTTTTCAGCAACTTAATCACTTAATCTCCACATATTATAGTCTGCAATTGATCACGAAAATTACATCAAATAACAACAATTAAACACCAATTGAATACATCAAACATCAAGATCTACAATCAAATCCAACAATGAACCAAATCACATCAAAAACTCAAGGATCTACATTGCAAAAGCTGTAAATAAGCTAGAATAAGCTTGGATCTGAAATTTACCAACCTACAAAGCGGAGAATTACTTTGGTGAGTGTTGCAAACTGAAATTGACGAATCAAAGCAAGAAAACTAGAGATCTATGAAGCTTTAACTAGAAAACTTGTAGATCCAAGCAATAATCCACAAATAAGCAAAAAGATCTCCAAGAAGTGATTCCAAAAGCTTGAATCTAGATCCAAACAAGTTGCTACTGCAGAATTTGTGAGGATGAGAGGAAGTAATGAAGGTCTAACTCTAGAATTCACAAATTCCAATGATGAACTTAAGAACTCTAATGGAAGAGCTTTGGTGAAGGTTGAAGATGAAAATGGAGAGTGAAAAAAGTGAGAGAAAATTGAGTGAAGTGTAGAAAATTCAGAAAAATGAGGGTGAATGTGTGAGGTTTGGAGCAAACTTGCTTAAATAATCCCTAGGTTAGTAATCAAAATGTGGTTTGGAGTGTGGGTTAGTATTAGGAATGGAAATTAGGAGTGGAATTAGGAATGGAAATGTTTGAATTTTTGGAGGGAAATGAAATAAAAATTGAAATGAATCAAAATTGAAATTAATTCTAGATCCTTCCAACTTGTAAGAGTGAATTCAAGTGATTGGAATTGAGTAACAAATGCTGCAGCACTGAAAACTCAAATTTCTAGGCAAATTGCACACTAGTTAATCGGTTAACACCTTCAAAAATTCAAATTTAACGCCAAAAGGAGGGAAACTTGGAGAAATGACTATTGCCATTTGTTCTGAGCCCCGTTCCACCTCTGAAACTCGTCCTTTGATATTGCCACTGAATCACACCTGTAATATGCTGTGAGTTTCCTTTCGCATTTGAGATATCCTGCTGGAAAAAAATATTGTCCGGTACCAAATCACTGAACAAAAGTAACTGCCAGAGCCTCTGCCAGTCAAATCATCTGTTGAGCAAAATAAATGCTTGAAACGACTTTGATGATTTTCTGTTTATCTCTGAATACTGTTGAAATAACCCTGAACTGGAGAAAGCTCTGAAGTATGGGAAATATACCTTAATCCCATGTCCTAGAAAACCTATGCAATGCATAAATGACGATGCAAGTGAAATGAAGCATAAGCCAAAAAATTTAGAGAAAGGGAGGGCAAATTTTGAGGTGCTACACTATGAATGCAAAGGATTTGGACACATCAAATCTGAGTGTCCTACCTTTTTCAAGAAGGAGAAGAAAGGCTTGTCTATATCATGGTCTGAAGATGATTCTTCAAGTGAATGAGAGTCTGCTAAATATGTTTATGCTCTTACTAGAGTATTTGATGAAGAATCGGATGTTGGAGAACTCACGTTTGATGAACTAGCTAGCTCATACAGGGAGTTGTGCATCAAAAGTACATAAGTATGTCAGCTGGGAGAGGATAAACATAATGTTATCGTTCAACTTAAGGCTGAAAGATTGAAGCACTTGGATACCATCTCTGACCTGAAGGAGGAAGTTGTATTGTTCAACTCTAAACTTGACAATATGACTAAAATTGTAAGAATGCTCAATAGCAGTTTTGATGTGCTGGATGAGATTCTTCAATTTAGGAGGAATGTTGGAGATATCAAAGGGTTTGGTTATAATGATCAAGTTGTGATGAATAAAGGAAAAGATCCAGCTTTGAATTCTGCTCATCCTAAAAGAAAACAGAATTGAAAGATGTCAAGAAAGATCTCCCAACATCAACAAAGATATCAGAAGAATTCCTCAGGGAGCAAGAAGCAAGACTGGAAGTGTCATTATTGTGGTAAGTTTGGTCACATAAAACCTTACTGCTACAAGTTACATGCCTATCCCAAATCTACTTCACAACCTAGAAAGATGCAGGTTGTTGGTAAAGCAGGAAAGAAGTGGATTCCCAAGAATGGCACTGCTGCTCTCATAGCTCATACCTCTCTAAGAGCTTTTGCTATAGAGGGGTGGTATTTTGATAGTGGTTTTTCTAGACACATGACTAGTGTCAAGAAATTTTTGGTGGATATTGAATCACATGCCACTAGCTATGTCATATTTGGAGACGGATCCAAAGGTGAAATAAAGGGTGTTGGGAAGCTGGACTATACTGGGCTGCCTAGTCTTGATAATGTGTTACTTGTTAGAGGACTGACTATGAATTTGATAAGTATCAGTCAACTATGTGACCAAGGTCTCAAGGTTAACTTTACTAAATCTGAGTGTATGGTAACAAATGATAAAAATGAAGTTATCATGAAGGGAGCTAGATATAAGAATAATTACTATGTGTGGATTCCTCTAGAGACAGAGTGTTCACCCACATGCTTGATGTTAAAAGGATATAAAATGAAGCATCAGAAACTTGGCCATCTACAGAAGATGAAGAAAGTCTTGTCAAATGCAGCAGTCAGAGATACCCCTAATCTGAAGATTGATGGAGGAAGAATATGTGGTGAATGTTAGATTGGGAAGCTAACCAAGATGTCACTCAAGAAGCTACAACATTTGACTACTTAAAGGATTTTGGAACTACTTCATAGGGACTTGATGGGACCTATGTAGGATGAAAATCTTGGAGGAAAGATTTATGCCTATGTTGTTGTTGATGACTCAACCACTGAAGTTGATGTCACAGACAATGTTGGAACATCCTATGATGTTTCTAAAGAAATTACAGACTCAAGTGGTAATACTAAAACTGCGGAGACTGAGACAATTAACAAGGGACATTCCATCAAAGTTCAGAAAGACCATCCTAATGAGCTTATCATAGGAGATCTGAATAATGGAATAATGACCAGATCAAGAAAAGTTGTTGCTGGTACTTGCTTTGTCTTAAAATTTGAACCCAAGGGTGTCAAGGAGGCCTTGACTGATGAGTTCTAGATCAATGTTATGCAAGATGAACTGGGGAAGTTCAAGAGGCATGAGATCTGGGACCTGGTGCCAAGACCTAAAGGGTCAAATATAAATGGTACATGTGACTATGGTCTATTGTACACTCATAATTCTAATTCCATGTTGATGGGATATTGTGATGCTGACAGTGCTGATGGCAGGAAGAGAACCTCTGGAGGATTTTTTTTTTTGGTAAATAATTTGATCTTTTGGTCTAGAAAGAAACAAAATTATGTGTCCTCG
The DNA here is from genome assembly GCA_022829125.1 of Lathyrus tuberosus. Taxonomy (NCBI): domain Eukaryota; kingdom Viridiplantae; phylum Streptophyta; class Magnoliopsida; order Fabales; family Fabaceae; genus Lathyrus; species Lathyrus tuberosus. The sequence goes on along the minus strand of JALAZF010000142.1, from coordinate 4,632,091 downwards.
TCTACTACTGAAGCTGAATACATAGCAATAAGGAGTATTTGCTCTCAACTCATGTGGATGAAATAAATGCTGACTGAGTATAATGTCACACAAGGTGTCGCGACATTATTTTGTGATAACTTGAGTGCCATCAATATTTCCAAAAATCAATTTAAGGTGGTAAGGGGAAAATTATGGATTTCCCTGTTTGAGGATTTATAGTAGTTAATTTGTTGTGGGAATACTATTCAAGTGTATGTGTATTCCCAACAAATAAGGAGAGGGTTTCAAAGTTAATCATTTCAAATATACCTAAATCGCTCTCACGCACACTTCCTCTATACCGTTCCATTCTTCACAAACTGTTTCATCTTCCATCTCAAAGAAATACCTAATCTTGCTTACCTTTCTCCAACTTCCATGTGTTCATAGATGTCTCTCCAACAATCTTCAAAAGGTGTATCCAGGAAGGAGAATGTTTCATCATCCACATCTAGGGCTATGTCTGCAAAGGTGTCTGTTGAAGACGCGATTGATGTTTCTCCCTTGGCCATGGTTTCTTGCAAGCCTAGCAAACTTCCAGTGAGAAGATCTAAGAACCTTCCTGCAGGTAATGTCTCAAAGACCTCTGATGCTTTCTCTAACCCTAGGACTGAGAGAGAAAAATTTGACTCTGATAAGAGATTCAGAAAATTGGTAGATAGAACCTTAAATAATGGGAGTCATCTTAATATTGCTGGGATTACTAGATCCCTTGCTCAAATTCTCCCTACTACCATTGTACCTGATACTGAACTAGAGGTAGAGACTGAGAAAAATGTTGATGTTGAGATTGAGGTTGAAAAGGATGGGGTTGAGGTGCCTGATCATGAAGGGTCAGAAGGGAATCTGCACACTCTTGTTGATTCTGTAGTAGGAGATATTGAAACAGATGTTAGAACATCCCCTATGGTAGAATAATCTCATTCAAAGGGTCAAGCCTCTAAGGGCATTGTCGAAGACAGTGGGAAGAATGTTGATCAGATTATTAATGTAGATGACTTGCCCTCTGATAATAAGGTTATTGCAAAGATTCTTCACCCTGGTGTTGCCAAGAGGCTAAAAAGCAGAAAGGCAAGGTTGTGGTTATGGAGAACACCTCTACCAAGAGCACCAAGAAACCTGTTACTGGTCCTCCTAAATCTTGGAGCAAGGTTGTGATTGTGTCCAAGAAGAGAAAGGCTATATCAGATAATAAGTCGGACTATGATGTTGAAGAAGATGTCCAGGACATCATTCAAGTCAAGAAATCTGCTTCTAAGAAGCTGTTGATATTCCCATGGCTCCTCTAGACAATGTGTCCTTTCATGCTGCTGAAAACGTGGAAAGATGGTAATACTTGTACCAAATGAGGGTTGCTTTGGAAAGGGAGTTAGGTATGAATGCTCTACAATGCAAAGATGTGATGAAGCTGATTGAAGTTGCTGGCTTAATGAAGATTATCACAAAATTTGGTCCTTGCTATGAGAAGCTCTTCAAGGAATTTGTGGTGAACATTCCTGAAGGCTGTGCTGATGTAAACAGTGAATACTACAAGAAAGTGTATGTCAGGGGAAATGTTGTGACATTTTCTTCCACAATGATCAACAAGTTTCTGGGAAGATCAGAAGATCCTCAACCTGAGCTTGAAGATACTGATGATCAGGTGTGTTAGGAGATCACCTGTAATACAGTGAAGCATTGGCCCAGCAAAGGAAATTTTTCAGCTAGGAAGCTTAGTATGAAGTATGCAATTCTTCATACAATTGGTACTATCAACTGGGTTCCTACTAACCATACCTCAACCATCTCCGCAGGGCTTGGGAAGTTCATATATGTTGTTGGTAAAGAGAGGAAGTTTAATTTTGGTGCTTATATTTTTGACCAAATTCTGAAGCAAGCATCATCAACTGCCATTAAGATGCCTATATGTTTTCCTTCTCTCATATGTAGTATAATCATGGATCAGCATCCTGGTATCTTGGTGTCTGCTGATTATGCAATGAAAATGGAATCTCCTTTGACTTTGCACCATAATCTATTTGTTGGGGATCATGTCCTAGATATTGTTTCGACATCTGTTCAAACATCTACTCCTGTAACCTCAAAGGATGATACGATTGCTCAGCTAGGAAGGCAAATCTTGAATAGCTGATACAGGTCTTGACAACTGAACAAGACAAGGGAACTGAAGCTGCTGGTGGTACAAATAATGCTGAAAAGGATGCAGTAGAAGATAATGAGGCTGATGCTTAAGATGTTGGTCTGATGATGATGATCTTGATGGAGAAGAAGAAGAGGAAGAGGATGATGAGGCTATTGAAGACGATGTCTGCTAGTAGTATTCATTTTTTTGTGGTTATGTTTTGTAACGGATAAATGCCTAGGATATTTTTGGCACTTCATGTGCTTGATCTGTACTTTAAACTCTTGTTCTTCTTGTGTTAATGTTTGGTTATTTAGTTAGTTAACTACCTTTTTCATATTATGGCTAAAAAGGGGAGTAATACTAACTTAACTAACCACTACTAACCACTGGCTGCTGCTGTTGAGGGGGAGAATGCTAACCACTTGCTACAGAAGAAGGAACTAATTGAGGGGAAGGTTATATTATTTCCGCTGCTGTTCAGATTTTTGCATCTGACTTTTTATGTATTTGTATGTAAGGGTTATTTAGTTAGTTTTAGCCAAAATCTGCCAAAGGGGGAGATTGATAAGTCCAAGCTTTTGAGATTGACATTAATTTTGGTAAAATAACTTGACAGAAAAATGTTGGACAAAATGTCCAAACATGAAGAACAAACTGAAGAGCAAGATGTTGGACAAGATGTCCTATCATGATGATTCGACATCTTTGTCTGTTACTTTGCAGTTTTGATACTGCTAATTTATTTCTAGATTTCAGAATATTGTGGGAATATTTGTTTATCCTAGGTGGCGTTCAAGATTGAGGAATCAGAGATTCTGTTTGAATTTAAAGATGTTGTTTTCTAAGTGTGGAGACATTTTAGGAAACTTTGGATTGAAGAAACTATTCTTGAGGAGAATAAATTGCAGATTTTGTGTATCAGAATTGCTGCATTTTTTAAGCCCAAATCCAGTCTAGTTTATGGTTATAAATAGGATGGATTTAAACTAATCAGTGTGTGGAAAATACATTGTTGCTTAGTGAGTTTTAGGGTTTTGTGTATTTGTGGGCCTCTCTTGTATTGTGTTGATACTAGAGCTGGACTGTTTGCATTGAGTTGTAATTTCTATCACTATTGTGATTGAAAGGGAATTGAGAAGGTTCTCATACCTAGGAGCATCTTAGGTAGAAATTAAGCACGGGTAGTGATTAAGTGATAAGTTGTAAACTGAAGGTTGTTTAGCTTAGAATTAATACTATCTAGTGGATTTCATTCCTGGCTTGGTAGCCCCTAGACGCAGGTGTTTTTGTACACTGAACTGGGTTAACAATTACTGTGTGTTCGTTTACTTTCTACAATTTTTATTGTGCTCCTTCTTGTAATTGTGTTTAAAGCAGATATCAAGTGTCTCGACATCTCTTAGGACATCTGAGATCTGCATACTAGAATTTCAATTTCTAAAGAGGTGTATGTCAAACAACCCCCTAAATTTGAGGGCTTAGTCTACCAAGATTTTATGTTTAAACGTAAGAAAACACTTCATGGACTCAAACAAGTTCCTTGAGCTTGGTATGAGAGATTGAGTAATTTCTTATTGGAAAATGGTTTTGAAAAGGGTCAAGTTGACACTACACTATTCAGAAAGATTCTGAACAAGGAAATCTTAATTGTTCAAATTTATATTGATGACATAATCTTTGGTTCCCATAATGCCTCTTTGTGCAAAGAATTCTCTAAGACTATGCAGGCTTAATTCAAAATGAGCATGATGGGAGAACTGAAATTCTTCTTGGGAATCCAAATCAACCAAGGCAAAGATGGAAATTATGTTCATCAGTCCAAGTATACAAAGGAGCTTCTGAAGAAGTTTAATTTTGAAGATTACAAGATTATGGAAACTCATATGCATCCTACCTGTAGTCTGAACAAGGAGGAAAACAGCTCCAAAATGGATCAAAATTGCTTCCAAAATAGCTCCACAATTTCTAGGTATGATTGGTTCTTTGCTTTATCTCACAGCTTCCAGGCCTGATATTTCATTCAGTGTGTGTTTGTGTGCAAGGTTTCAATCAAATCCGAGAGAAACTCATTTAACTATTGTTAAGAGAATCTTTAGGTATCTAAAAGGAACAAAAAATATGGGACTTCATTATACGAAATTCCTAGATTATTAGATGGTTGGATTCTGTGATGTTGACTATGCTGGAGATAGAATTGAGAGAAAGTCTACTAGTGGAAACTCTCAATTCATAGGTGAAAACCTAATATCCTAACCTAGCAAAAGACATGCAACTATTTCTCTCTACAGCAGAAGCAAAATACATCTCTGCTGCTAAGTGTTGCACACATCTACTTTGGATAAAATATCAGTTAGAGGATTATCATATTTGTGGAAACAATATCCATATCTCATGTGATAATAATGTTGTAATGTGTCTAACAAAGCATCTAGTTCAACACTTTAGAACCAAGCATATTGAGATTAAACATCACTTCATAAGAGACTATGTTCAGAAGGGAGTTATAGATATTAAGTTTATTGACACTGATCATCAATGGGTTGATATTTATAAGACCCTTAGATATTGAAAGATTTAATTTCATCAAGAAGAATCTGAACACGGTCTTTATTTAAGAATAATACTTGTGTCTGATCAGAGTATCAAAGTCAGATATTGCTCAGAAGTAGCTTCAATCAGAGACTAGAAAACTACCTCTGATGAAAAGTGGCTTCTGAAAATTATCAGACTTTGGAGGTGGATTATTTGCTTCAGATAGCATTCACATGTCTGATAATTATCTTGCACAGTACCTATTTGGGTAAACAATGTTGGGTAATGATGTGAAACTTCTAGATTTCTGTGAAATCGCCCATTTGTCATCACCTCATGTCTGCTTACTTGTTTATTTGTGTTTATTAATTTGTTTTCTAAAGATAATTCTTAAGCGGTCTTAAAGAAAAGACAGTTGTCTTGAGTATTTCTGACAAATCATTGACTATATCTTTGAAAACATCCTTATATTTATTTGCTTCTTTCTTCTCCTTCTTGAGTTATTCCTTGTCTAAGATGGCCTCTAGATCTAACCTTGGTATGGAAAACCAGTTGGATATGCTATTTTGGGAATCTTATTTGTCTCCTCATCTTATCTTTGATGATCTTTCTAACCTATTCAAAGTTTCAAGTATCAATTCCAAGGCATTAGTCTGGTATCACCTGCTGATTTCAAACTTCCTACAAAAGAACGAGGATCTGACTTCTTTGGATATTGATGAAAAACCTTTTATGTTGCTTCTCAATTCAGATCTGAAGATTAACCTCCCTTAAGTTATGTTTGATCACCTGAAAAATGACTCTCACTTCCTTTAAAGATGGAAAGTCATGTTTCATTTTTTATGGAAAGGTTCCCTCTGAACTCTTCATTCAACAAGGAGTTGAGTTAACTATGACTGAAGTTAAATCAAAAGTATGGGGAGATAAATTAAAGCTTACAGAAGCTTTAAAAGTTATTGACCCATTTAAGGTCAAGGTGGTCTCTGTGGATGGATCTTCTTCTTCTCCTTAGTTGTTTTGTTCATTTTTTGCTTTATTTATGTAGCTTATATATTCTTTTTAATAAAGATTTCTTTATTTGCTCTCTTTATTTTATCTTTCTTGTTTCTCTTACTAACTGATTAATAAGCATAACCATATCTGAAGGATCTCAAAGGAAGTTTGTGACTAGTGGAAAAGAAATGGAAACTTTATTCATAAGACTTTACAAGTTTTCATCACATTATTACATATGTCTTCAGTTCTGATCTTTTTGGTCTTTTGTTTCCTTATATGTCTCCATAAAAGTTTTCCAGTTTTCATCACATTCCTCCTTTACTTCTGGAATCTTGTTCTCCTCAATAACTCCATTAGATGTGCCTTTTTCATCTGCTATTGTGGATATCTGAGTCTTTTCTAATTCCTAGGCTTTCTTCTTCTTTTTCTCTTCTCTTGCATCCTTTCTCATCATATTGTTAAATTCTTTTGCAAAATCTAGCTTATTTGCCTTGAATGTCTTCTTCTTGCCTATTCTTGTGAATCTCTAGAGCTGTGTGTCATACCCCAAATTTTGACCACTAAGATTTCCCATCATTGTGCAAATCATCATCACAATATGGATGAACCATCATGCCTCATCAAATGCCTCAAGGGTTGTTGAGCATTCACTACAATCAAAATTAGGGTTTTAAGCCTTCTCAGAGCTTTAGACAAAGGATCAATCAAGGAATGACTTGATCTTCAACTTGTCTAGCCTCTAAAATATCCACAATGAATCAAAAGGACTCCCACTTCAAGGATTAAGCACAAGGCTGCTCCCTTCTAGGTGGATCAAGTCTCAAGATCAACAGTGTCACCAAATTAGGGTTTTGGTCGACCAGGGCCTCCAGATGGAAATTTTTCATCTAGGAACAAGCCAATGATCCAAAACATAACCTAATATACTCCATGGAGCCTCATGGACCCAATCATCAAGTCAATTTGACCTAAGGGGATGCATACATCAAAAATCAGGAATTAGGGTTTCTTGACCTAATTCACCCCTAAGTTGACTTTTGGGACAAATCATGAACCAAGACCTCAAGAGAGGATTTGAGGATCTCCAATATGCCATATTGATCCATTTGGAACAATGGATTAATCCAAGAAGCTTGAGCAACAAGTCTCAATTTCATCTGCACCACAATTAGGGTTTCGCGAGGAAAGTCAACTGTGACTTTGACTTTTGACTAGGACATGCTCCCAAGCCCTAAGACATGATTCAATATACCCTATGACACCTATGGAACATGTCCATCAAGTTTGATTTAGGTCAAGGACATGATTTCCTGAAGAATTGCACAGTTTGGAATTTATTTGATAAAAAGTCAACTGTGCACAAAAGTCAACTTTGACTTTTTGAGATTTTTCACCAAAATGGATTTTCAAACCTAAAATGATGTTAATTTATGATTTGAATCATCATTCATCAAGAAAAATCAAAGAAAGTGGGATAACTTGTAAAAGGGGTAACCATAAAAACTTAGAAAAATTTCTAAGTTATGGAAAAAGTGACACTAATGTGCCAACTTTGGATGACCATAACTCCTAAACCACAAGGCCATTGTTCCCCATTCAAAGCTTGATTTGTAGATCACGTTGAACTCTACAAAAGCTTCATACTAACCTATGTCCAAATTCCTCATGGATTTTGAGAAATGGAGTGATCAAAATCAAGAAAAGTCACTTTATTCCAAGACTTAGTGAAAATTTCACTAAGTCAGAATCTGCCTTTACTTTTTTCCAAATGTAGGGGGATTTTTCACTTGGATTCAAAAGAGATCAAAACCAAACATGTTCAAAAAGTTGTTGTATCATGTAAGGGCTTTCCAAAATGACCAAGAACATTACCAAATTCAATTTGAGCCATGAGATATGACATTGGCAAGTTGCCTTGCTGAAATCTGCCAAGGCAAGGCAGATTTTTGCACTTTTGGTCGATTTGCCAAAATCAGCCAAATCCAAATACTCCTATCCACTTGGACACCTCTGAGGATTGAATCTAAAGGGGACAGTCACTGAGCCAAGCCTCCAAAGTCTTTGGAACAAGAAATAGCATGTTGAACCTAGAATTGCCAAAATAGGGACAAGACTCCAATTTTGGATTAGAGCATTCAATGGAAGCATCAAGGTGGCATGAACTGAGCTCTTAGCAACTGAATTCAGTCCAGACTTATCCAAGACCAAGGGGACCAGCAGCCTGTTCCCTAACCTGTAGTCAATGGCTAGAGGAGACTTGGATTTTCATTTGCCAACATTGGTCAAACCTACTCAGCAGTTGTCATTCACTATTCCTTGCAAAACAAACTTGCTCTACTATAAATAGAGCTCAATTTTGATCAGTTTAAGTACACCAAAGGCCTACAACACTTGCCTTTCTCAAAAACCACTTCTCAATCCCAAAATGCCTTTCTTAGCAAGTCACTATCTGGTTTTTCATTAGAGAGCAATTCCACTCAAACCAATCACACACACACCTCATATACATCATATGTGAGCTGATCAAACACTTAAACAACATCTGGAACACTGATTTCTCAGAATCACCAGTCAATTGTTCAAGGTTTTAACCAAGTTGCAGTTGAGATGCCATGAAGTGATCCAGCCAATTTCCATCAAGTCCAAGCATTCAAACACACTCCATAGGGTGTAGGGAAGTTGTTCAGATCATCACAACTCATCTGTAACACCTCCAACTTAGAAATCACATTGCACTTGCTGTCACGACCTAGAGGTAAGCCTAAACTTGGTCATCTCTCAATCTATGCATATTTCCTCGCACAATACTTTTGCCAAATGTTCATAATCATGCATGGAATGTTTCCCCTCAATTAATTGCATTGTTTGAATCGTGTATCAAAAATCCCAGCCTTCATGCATAAATTAGTGTTCTTGAGGATTTTTCGTGATTTCTTGTTTTATGCTTAATTTAAATGAAATTAATTGTCGTAGACATGATCGTGATGTTGAAACGAGTTGATTGGTATGTGGATTGCATGATATGATCAAGTATTCAGTGAGATTGGATAGAAAATGCAAATCTGGGCAAACCCAGAACAAGCGCGTGTTCTTGGTGTGTTCTTGGCGCCATTTTTTGAAAATTCAAATATTTGAATTTTGTGATTTTATTTAATTGATTCAAAAATTAATTTCTCTCTGAGTTTTAATGGTTTTGAGTTGATTCTTTTTTTAATAATTCACAAAAATGTTAAAATATTTTATTTTCCCAAAAAATCCCAAAAATATTATTTATTTTATATAATTGATATTTTTACAAAGAATTAATGTTTTAATTGTTTTTAACATTTAAAATATTTTTTCCACCTTGATTTTGCAACTTTTAATGCCTTCTAATTATTTTGTAGGTCAATACTTAATTTTTGAAGCATTAATCCAAGATCACAATTTGTTTTCCATATGTTAAACAATTTTGATCATTTTAATTGAATTTTTATTCAATTAAAACACATTTTGAAAACAAATTAGGGTTTTTGGATTAATTTAACCCTCATAAATCATTTTCAAAACACTTTTGGGCCTCTAATAGAGTGTAAGACCCAACCCTTTGTAAATACAACCTATTTAGGGCCTCACTTATGGTATAAGTCCCATTGTATTTCAAAAAGTTCGACGCGATCATCATCCGTTGAAAAACAAACCTTGGGCCTACCCTCGAGTAGTAAGACCCATTTCTTTTTCTTTAAACACTTTTGGGCCTCTAATAGAGTGTAAGACCCAATCCTTTTTTGACCAAATCATTTTTGGACCTCAGTGTATTGTATAAGTCCCGATACCGTAAAAAACAAGCGGCGTGATCGTCGCCACTTTAAAAATAAACCATCTGGGCCTCTCCTTGAGCTATAAGACACATTCAAAACTTTTGGGCCTCTATTAGAGTGTAAGACCCAATCCCCTTTTAACCAAAACAATTTTGGGCCTCACTTATTGTATAAGTCCCTCTGCGTTAAAAGAAAACCTCGGCGTGATCGCCATTTTTAACGAAAAGTCATCTGGGCCTACCCTCGTGTTATAAGCCCCACTTTTTTTCTTTAAAAACCTTTAGGCCTCTTGAGAGAGTGTAAGACCCATACCTTTGTATAGAAAACCTTTTTGGGCCTCAGTCACTCGTATAAGTCCCTCTGTACAAATTCAAACAGTGCGCTCACTGATAAAACCCTGGGCCTCTCCTTGAGATGTAAGCCCCAAATCTTTCTTTTTCAAACCACTTTCTCCTTTGATTTTGAAATATACTGTTGTTTTGAATCTTTCTTTGTTGAACAACTAACCAAACAGCATGGAAGCTCTACAACCGAGTAAGTGTTTATACGCTTTCATTTACCGCTTTCATATACATATAACTGTATTGTGGGGCTGTTTCGCTGTAAGTCTTCTTTCATAAACTCATATCAACTGTGTAATAATAGTATAGATATTTAGAGTTTCCCCGACAGCTACGTCTAGAGCTAGGAAAAGCCGTCGCATTTATTCGTAGAAATAGTCAAAACTAGATCTCCATAGGATTACCAGACACAGTCTTCCCTCCTCTTGGGGTTAAACAATATGGAGACATGAAAGGCAGCATTCTCGGTGAACACTTTCATAGACTGTCACTCGTAGAAGTTGTCAAAGAAACTCTATTCCCCAGAGATGATCTTTTCTCCGTGAATGGCATCTCTTGAGTTTCTTCCAAATTCTCGAACTTTCCTGGCTTGATCTATTCTCTGTGAATGGCATGTCTTGAACTTCTCGGGGTTTGGGGACCCACGGGCTTCTTAAAAGCATTTGTCAAGAAACTCTACTCCCCAGAGATGATCTTTTCTCCGTGAATGGCATCTCTTGAGTTTCTTCCAAATTCTCGAACTTCCCTGGCTTGATCTATTCCTTGTGAATAGTCTGTCTTGAATTTCTCAGGGTTTGGGGACCCATGGGCTTCTTAAAAGCATCGGCCTTCTCTTGGGCATTGTATAAGGACCCACAGGCTTCCTAAAAGCAACCCCGCCTCCTCTTGGGCTTAGTACAAGGACTCGTCGGCTTCTTAGAAGTATTCACAGCCTCCTCTTAGGCTTCGTATAATGATCTCTTCCTCCGGGAATGATAGCCTCCTCTTGGGCTTCATACAAGGACCCGTCGGCTTCTTAAAAGTCTCTAGCCTCCTCTTGGGCTTCGTACAAATTGTCCCGACGACCTCCTAGAGGTATAGGAACAGAACTTAGTCATCTCCATAGAACAGTCCTTTCAAAGAGTCTACTACTGTTTCTCAAAGCATAGTACAAAGGAAGAAAACCCGTACGCACGGACAGTCTAATATCCTTCAGTCTCAAAGACATTCTCAAGTGACCCCTTCGATAAATAGGAAGGAAACCCGTAGACTCGGACAGTCTCAATACCCTTCAGATTTCCCGTTTCCTCAAAGAAAATGGAATAACCCTGATCCTCGAATCAAATCCTTGAGTACAACATTGCTCATATAAGAACTAATTTTCCCTTTTAAAATCAGTATATTGGACCTGTCACTCAACTGAAACAGTCACAATAGCCTCCTCTTGGGCTTTGTACAATGATTCTCCCCAGCGGAGTCAAACAACGTTCAGCCTCTACCTCGGGCTTTGTACGAGATACAAAAAGATTCTCTTGTTGAGTCGAACATCTTTTAGCCTCCATCTCGGGATTTATACGAGATACAAAAAGGTTCTTATTGAGCCAAACAAAACCTTTAGCCTCTCTCTCCGGCTTTGTACGAGATACAAAACACTCTCTTGTTGAGTATAAAACTTTTAGCCTCCATCTCGGGCTTTGTATGAGATACAAAACACTCTCTTATTGAGTACAAAACCTTTAGCCTCTCTCTCGGGCTTTGTACGAGATACAAAAACACTCTCTTGTTGAGTATAAAAGATCCTCTTGTAGGATCAACCCCTTTTAGCCCCTCTCTCGGGCTTTGTACGAGACAGATCAAAAATACCCTCTTGTTGGGCCCATAGCCTCCTCTTAGGCTTTGTATTAGAAAACCACTTGTTGATCCAATCAACCTTTTAGCATCAAAGTTGTGCCTCATTCACAGTACACAAACATCAACAACTCCTTTTCCCTCGTCTAATCGCTGTAAGCGGCAAGCCTCTGGATCATCTACATCCATGCCACTGTCCCTCTTTTAGCATGAGAAATTCCTAAGGAAAGATGGCATTGCTCTACGCTGAGTTAAAGTCTTCTCCTTCAGGTTAAAAATCTCCTATAAAGGAAATTATGGCATTGTCGGATTCACACATCCCGGCTAAAGTAATTCTCCTTTATTAACAGTTGTGACATACAACCCCCTCTTTAGAGATGAAAAATTCTCTCTAAAGTCAAACCCTTTTAGCTTCATATCTTGGGCTTTGAACAAGATACAAATAGACTCTTTAGCTTCACGTCTTGGGCTTTGAACAAGACACCAAAACCCCATTTCCTCCCATAGAATAGGAGGAACTACGAACACTCTGATTTCCCTGTTTCGGTAAACGGAAATACGTAGGCATAAGATTGAAAGAAAAATCTTAGCGTGCACACTAAACAAAAACCTAAAATCCCATACTTTCATATATATATTCGTCCTAACGTTTCAACCGATAGCCTAAAACACCCCTTTTCGAGAAAATAACCTAGGAGAGACCCCGAATCTTTGTAGCATCTATAAACCAACAGTTTTGACTGTTTAAACTCAGTTTGCAAGCAGGGTTAATTGGAGACATCTATATCCCTTCCTTCATCAGCTTTAATATGATAAAAAATGAATCGAGCTGTAGTACTAGAGCGATTGTGCTTCGCAACCACATCCAAAAATCACTCGCTACAGAAAAATGGTGACTCTGTTGGGGAGAATCTTCTTTAGGGATCTTGTTCTCTTCTCGTCTCCTAGGTAGAAATCTTGGAAGGAGGTACCACAAAAAGGCGCCTTTCAAGGCATTTTGTTCCTCTTATCTCTTGAAGCCTTGACGTCACTAGGATCTTAGGTCAAAACACCGTTAATTTGGAATGAAACCACAGGATGGTGACTCCGCCAGGAAACCATTTTCTATCAGGAACATAGGATTCATAGCTTTTAAAGGTCTAGGATATTAGGACAAATATATATACTGCTTTTCCTAATTGCTATCTGTGTTTATTTTTCTGCTAATGGGAATGCGTGTGATGAAGCATGTGGAAAGATTGAGTATACACTTAAGATAAGTGATGGCGACGAGGTCGACCATCAACCTCAGTGGAGGCTGACCAATGAAACCCATTCCCTCTCATAGGCAATGGGCCAATTGTGATGTCTGAGAAGCTAAGGAGCCAACCCTTTTGTAGTGCGGAAGCTATCGAAAATAGTTGTCACGCGATACTACCCTCATTTGAGGCTGATGATCTATTCTCGGTGAATAGCATTTACTCTAAGATTCCATACAGCTCGCTGGAGATCCGCTTGCTGTTTGTTATCCTGGGAGGAGCTGATGATTTTGAGTACAGGTACAAAAAATCACCCTAGTATAAACCTTTGGGGATGGGTAGAGCCTTGACTTCATGACAACGATCCTTTGACCCCATGTTTTTTCTATGTTTTTGTGTGCTGCATTCATGCATTCATTTAAAAAACATTAAAACATTAAAAAAAAAATTTCTCTTCTAGTCTCTCTGTTTTTCAAATTAAATTAAGACTGTGATTGCAAATATCAGAGAAAAGGATTGCGCTAATGGATTTCAGTAGAAGGAGAACTCATAAGTACACCTTCAAGATTCCAAAACTAAAGGATTTAAGAGGTTTGGCGAGAATGATCACAAACCAAGAGGCCTTCAGAGCCAAGTACAGAGGTTTGCTATCTATGCTAAGGGTCCATATGATTGAGGGAATCATGGACGCGCTCGTTTAATCCTACGATCCGGTTTATCATTGTTTCATATTCCCGTATTACCAGCTAGCACCAACGCTGGAGGAGTATTCTCATCTGATTGATCTACACATCACTGATCAAGCTACATTTTCTGGACTAGAAGAAATTCCAAAGGATCAGACCATTGCAAGAGCAATTCATTTGGATGAGTTAGAGGTTAGGGCTCACATGACTACCAAGGGTTGCATACAAGGTTTGCCAGCCCAGTTTCTGACAAAGAAAGCTATGTACTTCTCTAGTATAGGGAACGGGACTGCTTTTGAAAGCATCTTTGTTTTACTCACCTTCGGATTATTTTTGTTGCCCAACATTAATAATTTCGTCGATATCAACTCCATTAAGGTTTTTCTCATTGGAAACCCTGTGCCGACTTTGCTCGCAGATGCGTATCATTGTGTACACTTGGGAAATTTGTACAGCGGAGGGGAGATCACATGTTGTGTACCTTTGTTTTACAAATGGTTTATCTCCCATTTACCTAAGTCTGCTGCTTTTTGGGATCACAAGAGTACCTTGCGCTGGTTGCAGAAGATCATGTCTCTTACCAACTCTGACATTGATTGGTGTAATAGGATTTATGACGGAATCAGTATCATTGACCGTTGTGGAAACTTCCCCAACGTACCCCTTATAGGAACTAAGGGAGGAATCAACTATCATCCGATATTGGTTTGTCGTCAGTTTGGATACCCGATGAGACACGTCCCATGGAGTGTTCATCTGGAAGGTCTTTTCTTCAAGGAAGGAGAAAATGACAGAGCACTAAAGACGAAAATAGTGCACGCTTGGAAACACGTTCATAAGAAAGGACGGGAGTCTCTAGGAAAACCGGACTGTGTCTCAGTGGAGCCTTATCTCCACTGGGTACAAACTAGAGCTCTCAAGCTAAAGATGCCTTATCCTCGTTACGGAATTCTTCCGCCGAGGGAATTTGTCATGTACTTCATGACGGAAACTGAAAAGCCTCAGGTTACTCTCAACAAAGTTCAACGGGAGAGGAGGTCTTGGAAGAACAAGTACCGCACCGTCGATGTGGAGTGTATCAAAATACAGCAACTGCTGAAAGATAAGGATGCTCTGATCGAGATTTTAGAGCAATATGCTGTGGATAATCAGGATGACCAAAGGAATTTGCTCGCTCCTTTCACTTGGCAAAGGAATGACAACCCGACAACGGCTCAAGAGCCCCGGTCAAAGAAAAGGAAAGTACCAGAATCAGGACCCGGTTTCTCCTCAGAGAGGACTCTGGGCCCATTAGCTTAGGTTTCTATTTCTGCACTTTGTAATCTACTGTATTTTCGTTTCCGCAATCCTTTGAATTTAAATAAAAAGGGGTTTCCCCACTGTTTGATATTTGCAATCTAATTGTCGAAGTTTATTTTGATTAAACCAAAAACAATTAATATAATCATTGCATTCATCATTCTCACATCGCGTATTCTTCTTACCTATGAATCTCATGTTTGTGTCTCAGTTCTAGAGTCAAACTGTCTCATTCGTACAATACTCGGGCTAATCTTCAGAAAAAGATGGATGATCTTGAGGAAGAAAATAGAGAGTTGAAATAAGAGATCGACGCTCTAAGAGAGGATATGAGAAAGCTTCGTAATGATATGCAAGCCATGGCAGAAGCTCAGCTACAAAGGACTGTGATCTCAGAGATCACCTCAATGCCCATAGTGGATAAGTATGATCCTAGGTATCAAATGCCGAAAGATCGTCCTTGGTGCATGCCTGTTAACTATATCCCGGAAGGATATGTTTCGTCGATCACTGAAGATCAGGGAATCATAACAGAAGCCGCTGGGCCTGAAGGTTACAAACTTCGGGAAAGCGAAGATGCCAGAGGCATATTGAAGACTCCTGAAGGTTACAAACTTCGGGAAACGCCAAGACTCACTGCCGTAGTCACGGTACCACCCCCTGTGGTGCACACTGTCCCGGAAGGACAGATTCCACTGATACCTTATGGTAAAATGGAAACTATGTTTGACCAAATGGATGAATTCCAGGAACAGTTCTTGGAGATGCAGAAGGAATTGCAAGCGATTCGCGGTCAGGATCTATTTAAAAAAGACGCCGTAGACCTCTGCTTGGTCCCCAATGTGAAAGTTCCGCACAAGTTCCAAGTGCCCGACTTTGAAAAGTACAATGGTAACTCTTGCCCTCAGAGTCACTTAGTGATGTACGCTAGGCGAATGTCAGCTCAGACGGAGAATCAGGACCTGCTGATTCACTACTTTCAGGATAGTTTAACCGGTGCCACATTAAAATGGTATATGGGTTTAAACCGTACTACGATCAGTACATTCAGAGATCTTGGTACTGCCTTCGTCCAAAAATACAAATACAATTTGGACATGGCACCGGACAGAGATCAACTTAGATCAATGTCACAAAAGGACAAGGAAACCTTTAAGGAGTACGCCCAGAGATGGCGTGAAATTGCCGCTCAGATTTGTCCACCTCTTGAGGAAAAAGAGATGACAAAGATCTTCTTAAAGACCTTAAGCTCATTTTACTATGACAGAATGGTTGTCAGTGCGCCCAGTGACTTCACCGAGATGGTGGGCATGGGAGTTCGTCTTGAGGAATCCGTCCGAGAAGGACGTTTGGCAAAAGACGCTGGATCATCGAGCAGTACAAAATGATACGGTAGTGCTCTCCCTAAGAAAAAAGAGTAGGATATTGGGAATATCTCTCTCGGAAAGCAAAGGCGACGTTATCAACCGGTAGCAGTTGTAACTCCTGCTATCACTCCTGCGCCTATTCCTACGTATCAACCTCAGGTTGCGCAGAGGCAACCTAATCAGCAAAGGACACAACAGCCTCTTCAGCAGGATCGTCCTCCATATAGCAACAACCGTACAACACGACCATCAGGGTTTGATCCTATACCCATGTTGTACGCAGAACTATTTCTGTTACTACTGGCTAAGGGGCATATCCAGACTAAGTCTCCTCTTACAGTACCAGAAAATCCGCCTTTTTGGTTTAAGGTGGATCAAACATGCCCTTATCATCAAGGAGGATCAGGGCATAACATAGAGAACTGTCTCAATTTCAAATCTGACGTGAAAAAGCTTGTTAGGAGCGGGCTCTTATCTTTTAAAGATACGAATCCCAATGTTCTCACGAACCCGCTGCCTCAACACGAGAAAGCTGCAGTCAACTTGATTGAGAAAGAATTTAAAAACGTCTATCAAATTCACGATGTACTCTAGTTGAGGACCAATTTGGTCAAGATGCATTGTAGACAGAGTGGATATGGCCATGTGCCACCTCATAATGATCATCAATGTGATGCCTGCTCTAAAAGTAATAGAGGATGTTTGGTAGTGCAATCAACTCTGCAGGAACAGATGGATCTCGGATGGATCCAAGAGCACCGAGTTTGCAGAGTTAACATGGTCTATACGAATTCTAACGTCATTTAGAACCACGACATCTGTGCAATGAATGTCAACTTGGTGGCGATGCACTCAAGGCAAAGCCAGTATCATAATCTGCCACGACACGATTACAGTTCCTGTCTGACTTGCTCAGTAAACAAACAGGGATGCTCTTTCATACAAGAGGCCCTCTAGCGTTAGATGGATCTTGGATGGATCCAAGACTACCATGATAGGAATCCCTATCCGATCAACATGGTTGAGATCTTCGATATTTGCATGATGAATACCAACTTGGTAGAGTTACATGCTGAGCAGGTGCGACTCGGATTCTTAATATCACACGACTATCAAAGCTGTAAAGTAGGTTGCGGAAACGATCGAGGTTTTACCCTTGTCCAGGAGGCACTTTAGTACTTGTTAAATCACTGGTGGATGCCAATCTATATGGATAAAGATACTCAGCAGATTAGTATCAATAACAGGAATCCTACTCGACGTCAAAGGCAGGATGTCCGATCTGTGGAAGCTAACCTAGTGAGGTTACATTGTATTCAAAGTGGGCGTGGCCAGGTTCCACCACACAACTATGAACATTGTGGAGTCTGTTCGCAAAGTAACCAAGGGTGCTACCTTGTGAGAGCAGCTCTTCAGGGTCAGGTGGATCATGGAGAGATTGGCCCATATCCAGGTTCCGGACCCATCAATTGGTCACCGAACTACCTTGCCAATCAAGTCGAGGATGTTGTCATAATCACTGGTCGTCACCAGACCAGAGATGTTTTTGCCATCATCCCTCTACTTGACGAATCTAGAGGTCCCAACCTGAAACGAATCGAGATTACTTATGATGGTCAGAGAAATCAGAAGGTTCCCATAGTCATCTATCTGCCGGGACCACTACCGTATGAATCAACTAAGGCTATCCCTTACAAATACGGTGCAACGACAGTTGAAAATGGAAAGGAAATTCCATTACCCTCCGTCGTGAATATTGCAGACATCAGTCGTGTAACACGGAGCGGTCGAATCTTCAACCGAGGAGTTGGAGAACCTAACAAGGAAAAGGAACTTCAGACAGAAGCTCCTGATCCATCAGTCGGTCAATCCGGTAATCCCGACCTTTCTAAAAATAATGATGAGATACTGAAGCTCATCCAAAGGAGTGAATATAACATTGTTGATCAGCTGTTACAGACTCCTTCAAAGATCTCGGTATTATCACTGTTACTCAGTTCAGAAGCCCACAGGGAGGCTCTACAGAAAGTCTTGGAGCAAGCCTTTGTGGAACAGGATGTAACAATCAGACAGTTCAATAGCATTGTCTCTAACATCACTTCCTGCAATAATTTGGGATTTAGTGATGAGGAATTACTCGAAGAGGGTCGCCGTCATAACATGGCGCTCAACATTACAGTTAACTGCCAAGACGATGCTTTAGCCAGCGTACTGGTAGACACAGGGTCAGCCCTGAATGTTATGCCAAAGTCCACTTTGATGCAATTATCATTCAAAGGTCCTCCAATGAGAATCAGCAAGGTCGTCGTCAAAGCGTTCGACGGATCCAGAAAAACAGTTATCGGCGAAGTTGATCTTCCCAAACTATCGGTCCTCACACTTTCCAAGTCACTTTCCAGGTCATGGACATCCGGGCAACATACAGTTGTTTATTAGGAAGACCTTGGATACATCAGGCTGGAGCGGTTACTTCGACCCTCCACCAAAAGCTAAAGTTCGTTCAGAACGATCAACTTGCCACAGTTTGTGGAGAACAGGCCTTGCTCGTCGGTAACTTATCATCATCTACTTGTGTAGAACCCAAGGAGGTTTTTGGGACGCAGTTCCAAGCGCTGTCGATGGGCAAGGACAATCAATCCCAAGGAGGAACCTCGATTTCCTCATACAAAGATGCTATCAAAGCGGTCGAGAGTACCGATACAACCGGATGGGGACAGCTCGTCATTCCTAATGACAATAAAACAAATAAGGGTCTTGGTTTTTCTGTAACCTGTACCCAGACAATTGCTAACGATGAAAGTCTTCATCCCATTCAGTATTTCTTCCACGGTGGAGGTTTTCTTCACCCAGTGTCTCAAGCAGTACATGCTATCAATGAGGAAGATCCCTCCGACACAGATGAAGAATGGAAGTCCTATCTTAATGAGGACGGTTATATGTCTCAGGAAGAGGTGCCTACGCCATTTTGCTATCCTGCACAGAGTCCAAGATTTATACCCAGGTCAGAAATCGAAATGATATACGGAGATTGTGATCCGGAAGGATGTCGTGCTCCGCCAAATTCATTGGAGGAAGACACTTCGATGAAAGACAATTTTGACTACACTTACTATGGCCCAATGGATGGTCTACCAATGTGGCAACCTTATCCAGGAGACTTGGGACAAGAGAGTCAGCCGAACAATGAAAATCAGCTGAGTATCATTGAACAGAATACTTGTGTCCCCACCATGTTATGGGATCAACACTCAGGTCATTCAGAAATTACTCAACACACATTTACAAGACTTGAATTCATCAACTATGCTTTTCCCGAGGTCAACATCATCGAGAGGGATGACTCCTCTAGTTCCAAAGAAGTATGGGACACCCTGGGACAACCAAGTGGGAAATTTGACTATATGGTCAAGTACACCACTCCCGAAAGCTCTCGTATCAGGCTCGAAGACATCCAGCCGACTGGATGGGGAGATACAGCTGAGAGTACAAATGCTATGCAAAATACAACAGAGGAATTCTCCTACGACAACTCTGCCTGGGAGACAGATTCCAACGATCCTACTCCACCAGAAATCAGCGTTATTTCTGAAGAAAAATCGAGGAAGGTGCCAGACTTTGTGATTCACCGAGGAGTTCGCCGCCAATGGGTTGCTGTCGATGTTCCGAAGGTCGTTCGCCAATCAAAGTAATTGCCATCTTTAACCTTTCACCTTGCCCAGGTGAAACGGATGTTTTGATAGGGCTCGCTTTCTGTAAATTTTCCCTCTTCGCTCCGCCCAAAGCGACAGAGTTTTGTTTTATATGGTTGTAGTTTCAAGGATCGACTTGTTCATTAATAAAATAACGTCGTTCTGTAATTTCTGCACTATTTGCTGTTTTCTCTTTTTGCTTTTTCAGAAAATGGTAATCCTAAAAAAAAATTAAAAATAAAAGCAAGCAGTAAAATAAATACACTGCACACACTTTTGCATTTTCTCTATCTCTTCTAAACGCGAATCATAACGTCATGCAAATTGCTTGTTTTGAACCCCGTTGAAACATACGATCCAATGCCTTCTCCCAACTTTGAATTCTCGGTATTTGAGGCTGAAGAAGAAGTTGACAACGAAATTCCAGAAGAGATCTCCTGACTACTCAGACAGGAGGAAAGGTCCATTGAACCTCACAAAGAGCCGTTGGAAACGATCAATGTGGGTTCGGAAAAAGAGAGAAAAGAAATTAGGATTGGGGCACTGCTCAGTCCAACTGCCAGAGAGGGTTTGATAAAGCTTCTCAGAGAATTTCCCGATGTATTCGCTTAGTCCTATCAGGATATGCCAGGGTTGAATACCAGCATCGTGGAACATCACTTACCGTTAAGATCGGAATATTCGCCAGTAAAGCAAAGGTTGAGATGGACTCACCCGAACATGGCCATGAAAATCAAAGAGGAGGTACAGAAACAGATCGACGCAGGTTTCCTCGCTACTTCTGAATATCCTCAATGGTTAGCCAACATCGTACCCGTTCCCAAAAAGGACGGAAAGGTCATAATGTGTGTTGATTACAGGGATCTGAACAAGGCAAGTCCAAAGGACGACTTTCCTTTACCACACATTGACATGCTAGTAGACAACACAGCAAAGTTCAAAATTTTCTCCTTCATGGATGGATTCTCGGGCTATAACCAAATCAAAATGGCGCCGAAAGACATGGAGAAAACTTCGTTCATTACCCCATGGGGTACCTTTTGTTACAAAGTGATGCCGTTTGGCTTGAAGAACACCGGGGCAACCTATCAAAGGGCCATGACTACTCTGTTTCATGACATGATACACAAAGAGATAGAGGTATATGTCGATGATATGATTGCAAAATCTAAGACAGAAGAGGAGCATGTGACCCACCTGTCGAAACTATTCGAGCGTTTGAGGAAGTACAAACTCCGCTTGAATCCCAACAAGTGCACCTTCGGTGTCCGTTTAGGGAAACTCTTAGGGTTCATCGTCAGCCAGAAAGGGATTGAGGTTGATCCTGACAAGGTCAAGGCCATTCGAGAAATGCCTTCTCCGAAAACTAAAAAACAAGTCAGAGGATTCTTGGGACGTTTGAACTACATCTCCAGATTCATATTCCTTATGACCGCCACGTGTGCGCCGATTTTCAAATTACTCAAAAAGAACCAGGATTGCGTTTGGTCAGAAGATTGCCAAACCGCCTTCGACAGTATTAAGGAATACCTTTTGAATCCACCGATTCTATCACCTCCAGTGGAAGGAAGACCACTGATCATTTACCTCACAGTCCTAGAGGACTCAATGGGATGTGTACTTGGCCAACAAGATGAAACCAAACGGAAAGAGTCTGCCATTTACTATCTGAGCAAGAAATTCACCGACTGTGAGACTCGGTACACGATGCTTGAGAAAACTTGCTGCGCTCTGGCTTGGGCAGCCAAATATCTACGCCAGTATATGATTCGTCATACTACTTGGTTGGTTAATCTCCGAAATGGATCCAATCAAGTACGTCTTCGAAAAACCTGCTCTCACGGGAAGGATTACCCGTTGGCAGATGTTGCTATCAGAATATGACATAGAGTACCACGCTCAGAAAGTCATTAAAGGAAGTATTTTAGCCGACCATTTGGCTCATCAACCGATTGACGATCAAGAATCAACCGGGGTTGACTTCCCAGATGAAGATGTCATGTATCTAAAAATGAAAGATTGCGATGAACCGTTACCCAGTGAAGGGCCGGAACCAGGTTCCCAATGGGGACTTATCTTTGACGGAGCAGTTAATCATTATGGAAACGGAATTGGGGCAATCATTGTTACCCCTCAGGGTACCTATATTCCTTTCACTGCCAGACTTACGTTCAAATGTACGAACAACGAGGCCAAATACGAAGCATGTATTATGGGTCTCGAAGAAGCGATTGATTTAAGGATCAAAACCTTGGACGTATACGGCGACTCAGCCTTGGTTATCAATCGGATAAAAGGAGATTAGAACACATACCAATCAGAACTGATTCCTTACAAAGACTATGCAAGAAGATTGTTACCCTTCTTTAACAGAGTCGAGTTTCATCACGTCCCTCGTAGAGAGGATCACATGGCTAATGCCTTAGCCACTCTCTCTTCCATGATTAGTGTAGGTAAATGGAATGACCTACCTAAGATCGACATAATGCGCCTTGAACGGCCCGCCTACGTCTTCACGATCGAAGCAGTCATAGACGATAAACCTTAGTATCACGATATCAAATGCTTCCTTCAGAAACAAGAGTACCCATCTGGGGCATTTAGAAAGGATAGAAAGACCCTCAGAAGGCTAGCAAGTAGTTTCTTCCTGAGCGGTGACATGCTGTATAAGCGAAATTTTGACTTGGTTCTTCTCCGATGGGTAGACAAACCAGAAGCAGACATGCTGATAAAAGAAATTCATGAAGGATCCTTTGGCACTCATGCCAACGGACACACAATGGTGAGAAAAATTCTGAGAGCGGGGTATTACTGGTTGACCATGGAATCCGACTGCTACAAGTACATGAGGAGGTGTCACAAGTGTCAGATATACTCCGACAAAATTCATGTACCGCCAACGCATCTCAAAGTTCTTTCTTCCCCTTGGCCTTTTTCCATATGGGAAATCAACATGATTGGCTTGATCGAACCTAAGGCTTCAAACGGACATCGGTTCATCCTGGTAGCCATTGACTATTTCACCAAGTGGGTCGAAGCAGCATCATACGCTAATGTAACCCGACAAGTAGTAGTCCGATTTATCAAAAACAATATCATTTGCCGTTATGGTGTTCCAAACCAGATCATTACTGATAATGGATCTAACTTGAACAATAAGATGATGAAAGAGTTATGCGTTGAGTTCAAGATCGAACACCATAACTCATCTCCCTACCGACCCAAGATGAACGGAGCGTAGAAGCGACTAACAAGAACATCAAGAGGATCATTCAAAAGATGGTTGTAACCTATAAAGATTGGCACGACATACTACCCTTTGCTCTTCACGGTTATCGAACATCTGTCCGCACTTCAACAGGGGCGACCCCTTTCTCTCTAGTATATGGCATGGAGGCAGTTCTCCCCATAGAAGTAGAGATCCCATCAATCTGGGTATTGATGGAAGCTAAGCTTACAAAAGCCGAATGGTGTCAAAGTCGACACGACGAACTCAATCTGATCGAAGAAAAGCGAATCACGACACTATGCCACGGTCAGTTGTATCAGCAAAGAATGAAGAAGGCGTTCGACAAAAAGGTCCAGCCTCGTGTCTTCAGAAAAGGAGACCTCGTGCTCAAGAAGATACAATCGTTTCTCACTGACTCTCGGGGCAAATGGACTCCAAATTATGATGGCCCCTATGTGGTCACGAAAGCTTTCTCAGGCGGTGCCTTGAGACTTGCAACCATGGACGGAGAGGAATTTGCCTATCCCACGAATGTTGATGTAGTCAAGAAATACTTCACCTAAACTAAAAAAAACGTCTCGATGGATTGAAAACCCGAAAGGGCGGTCCAGGCAAAAGTTAGAGACAGAATGACAAGTAACTATGTTCAATAGAGGCAAGTCCCTCAGCAGAGGCAAAAATTAGGGATAATGGCAAGTAACTATGTTCAACAGAGGCAAGTCCCTCAGCAGCAGTTACACCATCCATCGGAGGAAAACTCCAGTCAAGGTCATCTTCGACAGAAGCTCAGGATGTCCCGAATTCAAAGTTGGTAGAAGGATAGTGGTCGTTATGTTTCAACGTAGCCCTTTTCCCTGTAAATTACCATTTTCAAACTTTGTATATACTCTTTGGAATCACGCGTTTGGCTGATCTCCATCTTATCAATAAAATTTGAGCCCTTGTGCTTTTGTTTGTAATTCTTATTTGTTTTAGCTTTACAGAATGGCGTTTTAACATGATTAGCAATTCTTGAAATGAAACAAAAATGAATTTACTTGTTAAAACTTTTTCTGCTTTTAAATTAAATATGGTAATTTCTTTTGACTGTTGAACATCGAAAGAACGTCAATTGCGTCTCCAAAGGTGTTTGAATTTCAAAGTGCAGAATCAAAGTACTCCTTCTAGGCCAGTACGCCTGAACGAAGGATCAACTGTATAAGACGCGGCTTTCCTATCTGATACCCTCAGCCGAGTTCTTATCTCCTAAGCCCGATTAACGGTATTTCTCGCAGGGATTATCTCTCCTAAGCAAGGCAGAATTGCTATCTTAAACCAAGTGATACCTTTCATCTCCATCAGTGGCCGAGTATCCAGTCGTGTTCATCCGTCAGTCTGTGTGTTGTGTCAAGTCTTTGTCAGCATATATATACATACATACATCATGCATTTGATTTGCATTCACATTTCATATTGCATCACTATCACTCTAGTCGGTCTTATCCCCTAGTGATAAAAGTCCTCTCAATCAAGTTGTCAGTTCTTGCCTCGTCAGAAAAATTGTTGCGTTTGGACAATCTCGCCTCCAGTGTATCTCTGGATTGAAGTCGACACTCGACCACTTTGATAACTTGAACCTCTGAAAGGCCAGAGGAGCTTTCTAAAAATGTCACTCTTCGCTATTGAAGATGATATCCTTGCTTTCCCGGATTGAAGAAAAATCCCCAGAGAAAGCCTCCTAAGCAGAGATTTGGCAGTACAGCTGCCTTTCTCCGAAAGACCGCTGATGAAAAGGTCATCGGCACCTCAAAATTGGAGCCCATCATATGGCATTTCTCTGGGAAGATCCCGAGAAAAGTATGATGTAAGACCCCAAGCGGAAGCAGTCTCTCAAGAGAATCATTTTCCCCAGATAGAGTCGACAAATGGCGTCTCCAACAGAGAAGTTTGTGCACCTCTACAACTCAGACGACTGGGTTCCCCAGTAAGTCTGACATCAAATTTTTTTCTATCAAATGGCATCTCCCCAGGAAAATTCGGCGAGAAGTTTGAGGAAAACCGCTACGAATAGCATCCCTTGTCAATAAAGTTTATTGATAAAAGAAACTTAGACCAGATCCCTGGTAGGAAACCAGGATCCAGGGGAAGTTTATTTCAGCAACTTAGACCAGTTCCCTGGTAGGAAACCAGGATCGAGGGGAAGTTTACAAAAGAAACTTAGACCAGATCCCTGGTAGGAAACCAGGATCGAGGGGAAGTTTAAATCAGAAACTGAGACCAGTTCCTTGGTAGGAAACCAGGATCGCGGGGAAGTTTTTTTACCTTTTCTAAGCATCATTGCTTAGCAAAAGAAGATGAATGCGATTTACCATTCATAACCACCATCAAAATTTCGGGTATTCCGATATTTAATCCTCTTGCACCCCGAATGCCCGAATACCTTCGTCATTCACACCTTCGGGTCCAAGAAGATTAAATAGGGGCATCTGTCATACCCCAAATTTTGACCACTAAGATTTCCCATCATTGTGCAAATCATCATCACAATATGGATGAACCATCATGCCTCATCAATGCCTCAAGGGTTGTTGAGCATTCACTACAATCAAAATTAGGGTTTTAAGCCTTCTCAGAGCTTTAGACAAAGGATCAATCAAGGAATGACTTTATCTTCAACTTGTCTAGCCTCTAAAATATCCACAATGGATCAAAAGGACTCCCACTTCAAGGATTAAGCACAAGGCTGCTCCCTTCTAGGTGGATCAAGTCTCAAGATCGACAGTGTCACCAAATTAGGGTTTTGGTCGACCAGGGCCTCCAGATGGAAATTTTTCACCTGGGCACAAGCCAATGATCCAAAACATAACCTAATATACTCCATGGAGCCTCATGGACCCAATCATCAAGTCAATTTGACCTCAGGGGATGCATACATCAAAAATCAAGAATTAGGGTTTCTTGACCTAATTCACCCCTAAGTTGACTTTTGGGACAAATCATGAACCAAGACCTCAAGAGATGATTTGAGGATCTCCAATATGCCATATTGATCCATTTGGAACAATGGATTAATCCAAGAAGCTTGAGCAACAAGTCTCAATTTCGTCTGCACCATAATTAGGGTTTCGCGAGGAAAGTCAACTGTAACTTTGACTTTTGACCAGGACATGCTCCCAAGCCCTAAGACATGATTCAATATACCCTATGACACCCATGGAACATGTCCATCAAGTTTGATTTAGATCAAGGACATGATTTCCTGAAGAATTGCACAGTTTGGAATTTATCTGATAAAAAGTCAACTGACCACAAAAGTCAACTTTAACTTTTTGAGATTTTTCACCAAAATGGATTTTCAACCCTAAAATGATGTTAATGTATGATTTGAATCATCATTCATCAAGAAAAATCAAAGAAAGTGGGATAACTTGTAAAAAGGGTAACCATAAAAATTTAGAAAATTTTCTAAGTTATGGAAAAAGTGACACTAATGTGCCAACTTTGGAGGACCATAACTCCTAAACCACAAGGCCATTGTTCCCTATTCAAAGCTTGATTTGTAGATCACATTTCCCTCTACAAAAGCTTCCTACTAACCTATGTCCAAATTCCTCATGGATTTTGAGATATGGAGTCATCAAAATCAAGAAAAGTCACTTTGTTCCAACACTTAGTGAAAATTTCACTAAGTCAGAATCTGCCTTTACTTTTTTCCAAATGTAGGGGGATTTTTAACTTGGATTTAAAAGAGATCAAAACCAAACATGTTCAAACAGTTGTTGTATCATGTAAGGGCTTTCGAAAATGACCAAGAACATTACCAAATTCAATTTGAGCCATGAGATATGACATTGGCAAGTTGCCTTGCTGAAATCTGCCAAGGCAAGGCATATTTTTGCACTTTTGGTCGATTTACCAAAATCAGCCAAATCCAAATACTCCTATCCACTTGGACAACCTCTGAGGATTGAATATAAAAGGGACAATCACTGAGCCAAGCCTCCAAAGTCTTTGGAACAAGAAATAGCATGTTGAACCTAGAATTGCCAAAATAGGGACAAGACTCCAATTTTGGATTAGAGCATTCAATGGAAGCATCAAGGTGGCATGAACTGATCTCTTAGCAACTGATTTTAGTTAAGACTTGTCCAAGACCAAGGGGACTAGCATCCAGTGCCCTAACCTCTAGTCAATGGCTAGAGGAGACTTGGATTTTCATTTGCCAACATTGGCCAAACCTACTCAGCAGTTGCCATTCACTATTCCTTGCAAAACAAACTTGCTCTACTATAAATAGAGCTTAATTCTGATCAGTTTAAGTACACCAAAGGCCTACAACACTTTCCTTTCTCAAAAACCACTTCTCACTCTCAAAAATGCCTTTCTTTGCAAGTCACTATCAGGTTTTTCATTAGAGAGCAATTCCACTCAAACCAATCACACACACACACCTCATATACATCATATGTGAGCTGATCAAACACTTAAACAACATCTGGAACACTGATTTCTCAGAATCACCAGTCAATTGCTCAAGGTTTTAACCAAGTTGCAGTTGAGATTCCATGAAGTGATCCAGCCAATTTCCATCAAGTCCAAGCATTCAAACACACTCCATAGGGTGTAGGGAAGTTGTTCAGATCATCACAACTCATCTGTAACACCTCCAACTCAAAAATCACATTGCACTTGCTGTCACGACCTAGAGGTAAGCCTAAACTTGGTCATCTCTCAATCTATGCATATTTCCTCGCACAATACTTTTGCCAAATGTTCATAATCCTGCATGGAATTTTTCCCCTCAATTAATTGCATTGTTTGAATCATGTATCAAAAATCCCAGCCTTCATGCAGAAATTAGGGTTCTTGAGGATATTTCGTGATTTCTTGTTTTATGCTTAATTTAAATGAAATTAATTGTCGTAGACATGATCGTGAGGTTGAAACGAGTTGATTGGTATGTGGATTGCATGATATGATCAAGTATTCAGTGAGATTGGATAGAAAATGCAAATCTGGGCAAACCCAGAACACGCGCGTGTTCTTGGTGTGTTCTTGGCGCCATTTTTTGAAATTTCAAATATTTGAATTTTGTGATTTTATTTAATTGATTCAAAAATTAATTTCTCTCTGAGTTTTAATGATTTTGAGTTGATTCTTTTTTTTAATAATTCACAAAAATGTTAAAATATTTTATTTTCTCAAAAAATCCCAAAAATATTATTTATTTTATATAATTGATATTTTTGCAAAGAATTAATGTTTAAATTGTTTTTAACATTTAAAATATTTTTTCCACCAAGATTTTGCAACTTTTAATGCCTTCTAATTATTTTGTAGGTCAATACTTAATTTTTGAAGCATTAATCCAAGATCACAATTTGTTTTCCATATGTTAAACAATTTTGATCATTTTAATTGAATTTTTATTCAATTAAAACACATTTTGAAAACAAATTAGGGTTTTTGGATTAATTTAACCCTCATAAATCATTTTCAAAACACTTTTGGGCCTCTAATAGAGTGTAAGACCCAACCCTTTGTAAATACAACCTATTTTGTGCCTCACTTATGGTATAAGTCCCGTTTTATTTCAAAAAGTTCGACGCGATCATCATCCGTTAAAAAACAAACCTTAGGCCTACCCTCGAGTAGTAAGACCCATTTCTTTTTCTTTAAAAACTTTTGGGCCTCTAATAGAGTGTAAGACCCAATCCTTTTTTGACCAAATCATTTTTGGGCCTCAGTGTATTGTATAAGTCCCGATACAGTCAAAAATAAACGGCGCAATCGTCGCCAGTTTAAAAATAAACCATCTGGGCCTTTCCTTGAGCTATAAGACCCATTCAAAACTTTTGGGCCTCTATTAGAGTGTAAGACCCAATCCCCTTTTAACCATAACAATTTTGGGCCTCACTTATTGTATAAGTCCCTATGCGTTAAAAGAAAACCTCGGGGCGATCGCCATTTTTAACGAAAAGTCATCTGGGCCTACCCTCGTGTTATAAGCCCCACTCTTTTTCTTTAAAAACCTTTGGGCCTCTTGAGAGAGTGTAAGACCCATCCCTTTGTATAGAAAACCTTTTTGGGCCTCAGTCACTCGTATAAGTCCCTCTGTACAAATTCAAACAGTGCGCTCACTGATATAACCCTGGGCCTCTCCTTGAGCTGTAAGCCCCAAATCTTTCTTTTTCAAAGCACTTTCTCCTTTGATTTTGAAATATACTGTTGTTTTCAATCTTTCTTTGTTGAACAACTAACCAAACAACATGGAAGCTCTACAACCGAGTAAGTGTTTATACGCTTTCATTTACCGCTTTCATATACATATAACTGTATTGTGGGGTTGTTTCGCTGTAAGTCTTCTTTCATAAACTCATATCAACTGTGTAATAATAGTATAGATATTTAGAGTTTCCTGAGAAGCTACGTCTAGATCTAGGAAAAGCCGTCGCATTTATTCGTAGAAATAGTCAAAACTAGATCCCCATAGGATTACCAGACACAGTCTTCCCTCCTCTTGGGGTTAAATAATATGGAGACATGAAAGGCAGCATTCTCGGTGAACCCTTTCATAGACTGTCACTCGTAGAAGTTGTCAAAGAAACTCTATTCCCCAGAGATGATCTTTTCTCCGTGAATGGCATCTCTTGAGTTTCTTCCAAATTCTCGAACTTTCCTGGCTTGATCTATTCTCGATGAATGGCATGTCTTGAACTTCTCGGGGTTTGGGGACCCACAAGCTTCTTAAAAGCATTTTTCAAGAAACTCTACTCCCCAGAGATGATCTTTTCTCCATGAATGGCATCTCTTGAGTTTCTTCCAAATTCTCGAACTTTCCTGGCTTGATCTATTCCTTGTGAATAGCCTGTCTTGAATTTCTCGGGGTTTGGGGACCCACGGGCTTCTTAAAAGCACCGGCCTTCTCTTGGGCATCGTACAAGGACCCACAGGCTTCCTAAAAGCAACCCCGCCTCCTCTTGGGCTTAGTACAAGGACTCGTCGGCCTCTTAGAAGTATTCACAACCTCCTCTTAGGCTTCGTATAATGATCTCTTCCTCTGGGAATGATAGCCTCCTCTTGGGCTTCATACAAGGACCAGCCGGCTTCTTAAAAGTCTCTAGCCTCCTCTTGGGCTTCGTACAAATTGTCCCGACGACCTCCTAGAGGTATAGGAACAGAACTTAGTCATCTCCATAGAACAATCCTTTCAAAGAGTCTACTACTGCTTCTCAAAGCATAGTACAAAGGAAAAAAACCCGTAGACACGGACAGTCTAATATCCTTGAGTCTCAAAGACATTCTCAAGTGACCCCTTCGATAAATAAGAAGGAAACCCGTAGACTCGGACAGTCTCAATACCCTTCGGATTTCCCGTTTCCTCAAAGAAAAGGGAATAACCCTGATCCTCGAATCAAATCCTTGAGTACAACATTGCTCATATAAGAACTGATTTTATCTTTTAAAATCAGTATATTGGACATGTCACTCAACTAAAACAGTCACAATAGCCTCCTCTTGGGCTTTGTACAATGATTCTCCCCAGCGGAGTCAAACAACGTTCAGCCTCTACCTCGGGCTTTGTACGAGTTACAAAAAGACTCTCTTGTTGAGTCGAACATCTTTTAGCCTCCATCTCGGGCTTTATACGAGATACAAAAAGGTTCTTATTGAGCCAAACAAAATCTTTAGCCTCTCTCTCGGGCTTTGTACAAGATACAAAACAATCTCTTGTTGAGTATAAAACTTTTAGCCTCCATCTCGGGCTTTATATGAGATACAAAACACTCTCTTGTTGAGTAAAAAACCTTTAGCCTCTCTCTCGGGCTTTGTACGAGATACAAAAACACTCTCTTGTTGAGTATAAAAGATCCTCTTGTAGGATCAACCCCTTTTAGCCTCTCTCTCGGGCTTTGTACGAGACATATCAAAAATACCCTCTTGTTGGGCCCATAGCCTCCTCTTAGGATTTGTATAAGAAAACCACTGGTTGATCCAATCAACCTTTTAGCATCAAAGTTGTGCCTCGTTCACAGTACACAAACATCAACAACTCCTTTTCCCTCATCTAATCGCTGTAAGCGGCAAGCCTCTGGATCATCTACATCCATGCCACTGTCCCTCTTTTAGCATGAGAAATTCCTAAGGAAAGATAGCATTGTTCTACACTGAGTTAAAGTCTTCTCCTTTAGGTTAAAAATCTCCTATAAAGGAAATTATGGCATTGCCGGATTCACACATCCCGACTAAAGTAATTCTCCTTTATAAACAGTTGTGACATACAACCCCCTCTTTAGAGATGACAAATTCTCTCTAAAGTCAAACCCTTTTAGCTTCATATCTTGGGCTTTGAACAAGATACAAATAGACTCTTTAGCTTCACGTCTTGGGCTTTGAACAAGACACCAAAACCCCATTTCCTCCCATAGAATAGGAGGAACTACGAACGCTCTGATTTCCCTGTTTCGGTAAACGGGAATACGTAGGCATAAGATTGAAAGAAAAATCTTAGCGAGCACACTAAACAAAAACCCAAAATCCCATACTTTCATATATATTCGTCCTAACGTTTCAACCGATAGCCTAAAACACCCCTTTTCGAGAAAATAACCTAGGAGAGACCCCGAATCTTTGTAGCATCTATAAACCAACATTTTTTACTGTTTAAACTCAGTTTACAAGCAGGGTTAATTGGAGACATCTATTTCCCTTCCTTCATCAGCTTCAATAGGATAAAAAATGAATCGAGTTGTAGTACTAGAGCGATCGTGCTTCGCAACCACATCCAAAAATCACTCGCTACACTGTGTAATTTGGTGTTGTTTTTTGCATATGTTTTTATAAGGGTCTGGTTAGAATCTCCTCTTTCTTGAAGACTGTGTTCTTTGATTCTTATGCCTATGAGCTTAGTGTTTCTTGGAAATCATGAAGTCAGAGTTTACCTTTGATCATCTTGAAAAATGTGGTGTGCTTATCAGTCATCAGTATTTGTATTTATTATCTTTTTGTTGATGACAAAAAGGGGAGAAATTCATGGGAGTATTTACGAAGATTAAAAGTATTTTTTTAATGCTTTTAATTTTCTTGGGCCCTAATTATTCAATTATTTTGATATTCCTTTCTTTTTAACATTTTTCTATCAAAATAAGTTTAAATTAACTATAATAGAACTTAGGGGGAGCTTACAAAACCCAACCTTTAGACTATTAGACTCAGGGGGAGCTTACAAACCTCAGACTCTAGTATTGTCAGGTTGATTAAACTGACCAACCATTATCCTTAAATACATTTGTTTGTCATCATCAAAAAGGGGGAGATTGTTGGAACAAGATTGTTCATATCCCTTGGCTTTTGATAATAAAAATGTATTTAGATAACAAATGGGTATACTAACATATGTTCAACTGTGCAGGATCACAAGCTTAGAATTCACTATGAATTAATCATGTTGAAAGAATAAGTGGAGAAGACATGTTATTTAGATTCTTAATGATCAGAATCTGGTGACTCTGGATGTGTTCATCAGCCTCTAAAGGTTCAAACTCTGGTATAATGTTTCATCCTCTGGTGACAGCTCAGACTCTGAAGGCAAAAGATGCCTCTAATTCGTACCCTGTGCCAAAAGCAAATCAGTCTTGTCAAGTGCCATATTTCTGGGAAGAGTCAACTAGGGTTTCGTTTTGCAAGGGTCAATGAATGGTGATGTGACCTCTTTAGTCTGTTCTACCATTTGGTAGGTACCTAGTTCTTTGAATGGTAATATGAACAATGTCATTATTTAGTGGACAGTGCTTATAACTAGATACATTCCCTAATGTTTCCCTTAGCATACTTCTTCGCTAAGTCATCTCTTATGTTCAAATCCTCCAACGACTCTTTCTCTACCTCTATGACAGGAAGCTGAAGATTTGAAGGAAGGTGTACAACAACATAACACATTAAAATATCTTGAGCATAACTCTGGGCTTTATTTCTAACTGTTATTGCATTGTTATTGAATAATATCTTAAGATTTCTTATCTTTTTATATCTTAGAAATCTTAAGAGGTTAAGAACCTTTATGGTTGTTACACAACTGCTATACTTCTGATTGTGTATCTAAGTATAGTAGTTAACTTTTCTACTAAACTGTTTGTTTAAAGTAGAGGAAGTCTCTTGCCTGCGTGCTTAAGCATTGAAGTCTATTGTCTGTGTACTTGAGTAGTGAAGTCTCTTTCTATGTTGATTAAGCAGAAGTCTCTTGCAAAGTTTCTTAAGCAGAAGTTTCTTTATAGGTTAATTGAGCATTGAAGTCTCTTGCAAGTGTGCTTGAGCAAAGTGTAATCTGTTTGGTTATAGTGAAAAGCTCTTGTTGAGGCAAGGGGACTGGAATACTCTCAGTTGAGAAGAGGAACCTAGATAATCTTTGTGTGTTTCTTGCTTTTACTTGTGATCACTTTATTTTCGCTATTGTATCTAATTCTGATATCAGACTCTAAACGGGGATTCAGATTCTGAAGTTCCATTTTCAAGAGCAAAACGATTTTTGGCACACACAATTCAACCTCCATCTTCTTGTGTATTTTCTCACCTTTAGACCTGACATAGCATTTGTAGTTAGTAATATGAGTAGATTTACTAGCAATCCAAATGGTGAATATTGGAAGGCCATAACTAGGATTTTCAATTACCTCTTAAAGGCTAAAAATATTTGGCCCTCATTATTGTAGGTTTTCTCCCATACTAGAAGGATATACCGATGTGAGTTGGATATCGAGTGTTAGAAATCATAAATCTACAACTGGGTGGATATTTACATTAGTTGGATGTGCAATTTCTTGGAAGAGCAAGAAACAAACATGTATTACTCTTTCAACCACGGAATAAGAGTTTGTGGCTCTAGCTTCCGCTGGTCAAGAAGCATAATGGTTGAGGGACCTTCTGTTGGAAGTTCCCTTGGCTAAAGAAAACGTTGCAAAACTGTTGATACAATTTTAAAGCTAAACCACCCTAGCAAGAGCAATCAGTGAAATATACAATGGAAAGTTTAGGCACATAGGTCTTAAACATTCTTTTGTGAGAAAATTAATTAAGGATGAGATCATTTCACTGAAGTATATGAACAATCTATAACTTAGTTGATCCGTTTACTAGGCCACTGGATAGAGACTTAGTAAAGACTACCTCGAGAGGTATGAGATTAAAACTCCTTGAATAAGGGTTCCGACAACGGTAGTAACCCAATCTGAAGTTAATAAACCTTACCTAAAATTCAATGGGTAATAATAAGTTGTTGATTTGGATGTTTATGCAACATTTTGTGACAATATTGACTATTACATATTGAGGGTTGAGTTTTTCAAACTCTTAATGAAGTTCTATATCGAGGGTATGTATCTTAATAAATAGATACAAAATGAACTTCATCTATATGAATTTCGAGATGGTGTCGTCTCAAAGTGAGAGTGAGTAAAAGCCAATAAATGTTTGGGAAATAGTCTCACATAGAAAGTGACACTCACATTAAAAGCCTTTATAAGGAATTATGTTCATTAACTCAAGAATAAGACAAAAGAGGATAAAGTATCACATGGACAAGTGTGGTGATCCTAAGCGTTATGCCACTTGTCTCTTCTATACACCCCCTCGTCGGTGTGCCACCAACGACACCGACTATGGCTCAGGGACCGGGCCTGAGGGCGTGGCCGTAGAGGTGCTAGTGGTGGCTTATAGGCAGAACTTGAGCACTTAGGGATGACACATCGGAACAATTGGGTTACTCGCGGCGACAGCGGCGCTCCGGAGGCTGGTCTTCGGTCGACATATTGTCAATGGTTGTTGCTCTTGTTTTGATCGTTGCTTGAGTTTGATTTTTGAATTTGAAAATATGCATCACTTCGTGAAGTGTTGCTGAATGGAAATATGAAACTATTGAAAAACGTTGTTATAGACGAAACAACACAACTATTGGTAAAAGTGTTGCTGAAAATGTTGTTTCATCAAAGGTCGCAACCTTGTGAAACAACACAAATGTGACATTTAAATAAGTCATTTCGAATTCAGAAATCATATAAAAAAACTCATATCCTCTTCAGAAAAGTTTATATTTTCTTCTCTACATTTGAGATTTCATCTGTCTTGTGCAAACTTGAGTATAGGCTGAATTATCCTGGATATTCCTGAATAAAAATTCTAAAACATTCAATAGTGTTTGAAATACTATAAGGAAAGTGATTCGTTCACGATTTCAATTTGAATACATTATATATATACTAGAAGCATGAAAATACACTGAAAAGGGTTCACTCGGGTTAGATATCACTAAAATTATATATATATATATATATATATATAGTAAACGTCACCAAATTTTAGTGATATCTAACCCGAGTGAACCCTTTTCAGTGTATTTTCACGCTTCTAGTTTCACTCGAAAGCCTTACGTTGAACCTTAAAAATATATTTGAGTGGCCACAGATAAAGAGACATGCGTATGATTGTGTATGCTTAAATGACATTGTGTATGCTTAAATGAACTATCATAAATATGAAGTATAGAATAAAAGCCTTCACTCATCTATGATGTACTGTCCCCATACTATTGTTGAAGCTGCCAAAGGATAACCCATTTAGTCATAAAGCCTCTAACCCCTATTAGTCAAATGCAAATTGAAAAGAATCTTATCTATATATTTTTATCGCCACCTATCGCTCTAGAGGAGTATGATTATACATACTATTTTTTTTAAAATGTCATGTGCATAGGGCCAACCGAAAAAAGATGGACCCATTAGAAAATTGTAGATGCTAAGAAATTGAATAGACGTGATAATGAAATATTTACTTTAACAAGAGTTTATCCAATGTTTTTGTGTGGTCGTGTTTTGAGGAGCATGGTAGTAGTATTTGGTGCAATGAAACTAGACCAAAGACCAAGCTAGCAATCTTTTCTTTGTAGCAGTTTTCACTTCACATGGGTTGTCCTCACTACAGGTTACGTTTTCATATCCCATTAGCATCTTACTTCTTGCTTGTCGTATCTTTAGTTTTGTACCATATGATTTTTAATCAAATTTAATATTAATACAATATTTATATTTTATTATCATATACACCTATATATTATCTACATGTGTACTTGAGAAGCTGATACCATTTCTATGTTGATCATTTATTCGTTTTTATTATGCATCCGGATGATTATTGGCAAATACATGTATGAAAAAGTCTTTGGAGTCTAAAAAGGAGACTATGATTGATTAAGATATAGTAGAAAATATGATACGTATACTGTTCATTGTTTAAATACAATGAATGAACCTTGTGTTTTTTATGACAAATTTTGTTGTTTTATAATTAAAATATTTTTTTAAAAATAATGTAGAGAATTATTTTTGTTACAATTTTTATTATTTTTTTAATCATAAAAATATAAACTAACAATCACTTATTTTATGCATATTTAACCAATTATTTTCTTTGATATTTATTTTTTTGGTAAAAAGGATAGGCAAATTCCAAAACAACTATAGGGCGATAAAATACCATTTACATCATCATCAAATAACACTTTAATATAACCTGAAACTTCTTCAAGAAAATATTGTTGGGTCAAATAGCATATTCATCCAAGTCCTACATCAGATAGCAGAAAAAAATAGAATTTGAGTATTAATAAAAATATAAATATAAATAGTTAATTTTAGTTTTTCTATACATCAACAAAATATAGTCTTTTAGGTGTTTTGGTGATTTGGATAGTTGTGTGTTTAGAGAGGGTTTTTTATTTTTTCCGTTCAAAAATAGTTTGTTGAGAGACTTTTCTATTTTTCCGTTCAAAAATAGTTTGTTGAGAGAGTTTGCAATTTTTCCGTCCAAAAATTGCATTTGAGAGAGAGTT
Source organism: Lathyrus tuberosus (assembly GCA_022829125.1). Classification (NCBI taxonomy): domain Eukaryota; kingdom Viridiplantae; phylum Streptophyta; class Magnoliopsida; order Fabales; family Fabaceae; genus Lathyrus; species Lathyrus tuberosus. Next base: position 4,595,083 of record JALAZF010000142.1, on the reverse strand, counting down.
TGCAATTTTTCCGTCCAAAAATTGCAATTTAGCGAGGGTTTACAATTTTTCTATTCAAAAATTGTAATTGGTAGGGTTTGCAATTTTCTCCTTAAAAATTGCAATTGTATGAGAGAGTTTATAATTTTGTCATTATAAAATTACAAGTTGAATTATGATTTTATGATTTTTTGTTGGAATTTTTACTTCTTTTTCTTTTTTGTGGGTATGCTTCTGCGTGCTTAGAAAATTGCAATGGGTTTACAATCTGATGGTCATCATGAGGGGGACGCATTCACATTGGGTCAAACACTCACCTAAAGGTCAAAGACTCACCCAAACAAGTGAGAGAGACACCACATATTCATCCAAAACCTTAAGGTGATAGGTGTATGGGTCCTCTTACTTATAAAGTGTCCAACCTCCACTTTTCTAAGCAATGTGGGACTTAGAACTCACACTTGATTCTCAACAACTCACATTTTTCCCAACAATCCCCCCCTTAAGTGTGAGTCCATCCACTATGTTCCCCCTCAAGCGGAAGCTCTTTCATCCACATGCTTGTACCGCCGTTGAGAGACACCCTTATCTCGTTATGGGCACTTCAACGAAACACACCGCCTGACCAACATGTCAGGAAGACTTTCGACACAAGGAGTCGGTCCCTTACTCGAACTGGGCTCTGATACCACTGATGGGTCATCATGAGGGGGACACATTCACATTGGGTCAAACACTCACCTAAAGGTCAAAGACTCACCCAAACAAGTGAGAGAGACACCACATATTCACCCAAAACCTTAAGGTGATAGGTGTATGGGTCCTCTTACTTATAAAGTGCTCAACCTCCACTTTTCTAAGTAATGTGGGACTTAGAACTCACACTTGATTCTTAACAACTCACATTTTTCCCAACAAATACATCTCCCTTTTACTAGATATTCGGTTAGCTAACACATCAGTGCACTTATTTACTTCTTGATAGGGGTGGACCACTAATGTTTCCTCATGCCACTCCATTAATTTGTATTTGTTTGATCAATGCATATCCATCTATTAACATCATTGAACCGTTCTCTAGCATTTTAACAACCAGCATAGAATCCACATTAAACTCCACATACCTCAAGCATAATCTTTATGTGATCTTTAACCCTTCAAAGATGCTCCATAGTTCAGCCTTAATCGCATTACATGTGCCAATGGGCTTCAAAAATCCACCCTTGCATCTTCTTTGAGAGTCTTAGATGATTCCTCCACAATTAGCGACTGTATTCACCTTACTCGCCCCATTTGTATTTAACTTAACTCAATTGCTCGACGGGGTTTCCAACCTACTAATATGGTTGGGTTTTCTCCTCCCAAGGGCACTATATTTTTAATTGTAGCATCCTCATAATCATTTATCAACTGTAACACATAACTACCCGGATTCGTAGGTCGCTCATATGAATGATCATGTTCCTCCTTATTGCGCCAATTCAAAAGGTTATGGCACCTAATGGCCTAAAACCTACTCCAAGCATTTCTATCATTATCCCTTGATTAAGATTCAAAACCATCCAGTCTGATAGCTCTAGATTATAGAACTCGTCAGCTATGTTACTAGTAACCATATTCATCCATAATTGCATGGCTTTAGGGCACTCCCTAAACACATGCATGGTAGATTCACACACACGTCCATAGAGATTACAAGCTAGTCCTCACATCCTTTTCTTCCTCTTATGCATTTTTGTTAGTAATATATCATGTCCAAGCATCCACATAAAACTTATGACTCTTTCTTGAACCTTAAGCTTTTAGGTTTTTCTCCAAACATTGCTTCTATCATCTTGCTCATGCATCATCATCATGTTGTACAGGTCACAGACTGCTACTCCATCCTTGTTTGTTCATGTCATGTTTAAATCATCTCCAATTTCCTCAGGTGTACAACCCCTCCAATGACATGAGACCTATGAGTCTCATCTAAACCATTGAACAGTATCTGATCTGATACAAGGTAATCCTGTGAGATAAGAATACTTCTCCAAAGTAGGCGCAAGCTGATAATCAGGGAAAGTGAAACACCTATATGTTGAATCATAGAACTGGACCAGGGTGTTCAGAACTCCGTCTTCGGGATCAGTATTCAACACAGTCAGAAGTCTTCCATAATCGGTCTTTGAAATCAGAAGGACAAGTCACCAGAGATCGTAACTTCCTCAACTCTTTTAATTCGGGACGCTTGAAACGGAACTGATGAGTGTTTCTCCTTCCAGAGTCCATGGTCAAATTACCTATGATATTTGCAAGTAAGGTTCCTAAGTTCCTTGAATATCAGGTGAATAAGAGAATATATATGAATGCGTGGATGCATGGTTATGCAACAATCATAAACATGGTGGGTTCAAAGGTTCGACGTCACGAGTATGGAGCCAGGTGGACAGGGTAACAACTATTCCACAGGGTATGTTCTATGGTTTTGAAATTCTGAACAGTAACCGGATTCTAAAAAAGAGTTCCCATAGTCATAAATTCATCTTTCGAATATTACCGATTTAATAACTTCCTCGTAGATGAATAATATTCTCAAGAGAACCTTGTCTGAGTGTATTATCATGTATCAACCATACCAAGCCTACGCCAGGAAGGTCACCACACTACGTCCTAAAAGGCCAGAGGGGTTAGAAGTGTTCAAAACGTATCTCAGAATTCCAGACTCCCAGGTTAAAAATAATAACGCCATTATGACTACTCACATGACATTAATACCTCCAAAGGCGCCTCATCTGAGGGGGGTTCTCATGCCAGCCTAACAATGCTTAACGCCCATTAGTTCGACATGACTATACCACCATCCTAGCTTAAGTGCACTCAAGTCCGGATAGGGGACTTATCTCACCACATAGAGATCACCAAGCACCCAAAAACAGAAACACCAAACAAGAGCAAAAATATACAAAAGCAATAATAAACACATATAAACAAGTTAGGCTTAACCCTCTTAGGAACTACTCCCCAACATAGTCGCCAGTTGTCGTGGCGGGAAAAATCATTGATATTAAGTTGTTGATTAACTTAACTCAGAAAAGCAAGAGTCGCCACCGAATTTTATTGTTTTCATAGGGAAAAGAGAAAAGGTCGAACAAAATCCACAAAAAGTAAAAAGCTGAAAAAGAGAGACCTGGATACATGGGTTGGTTATGCAAGGGGAAGGTATTAGCACCTCTCACATCCGTTGTACTCAATGGGAACCACTTGCAAATATGTGCTTATATAAAGCTGGGTTGTTTGTTGATTGATTTTAATTGATAAGATATTTTGTCGTATTCGAGTGGAAAAACTCAACTTACTACCCACAAGAATGAGGAAATGAGCATTTGTATCATCTTGATATGGAGAACTTTTATTTGGGATTTCTCACAAGTACATCTCAACATTCAAGTGGAAAATGTCAGTCATTTCTCACCATCTTGTAGAAGTATAGTGGTTTGCATCGCTGCAAGAATAGACTTATATCTAATCTTTTGGAAGGCTCTTAAAGAAAAGTGCACAAAGGCGCAAAAATGAGTTTGATGAGGTTTATCTTTTTTAGAAGTTTTGAAAAGAGTTTTAATATGCTTAAGTATTTTATCCTATATTGAGAAAAGATTTTATGGATTACTTGACAAAGTCAAGGTTTATTAAGAAAAGGTGTGAAGTTTGAAAATAAGAAGTTTTGAAATAAGGAGAAGTTTTGAAAATTTAAGAAGTGGGGAGAAGAAGAAGAGACTATCCTAAAGTAAAAAGTAATTTGTCTCATTGTCAGGTAGCCCAAGAGAAAGCCTTTATGTGTGCAATGTCCTAACCACAAGAAGAGGCAAGCATTTGACATTGGTCAAAACCATAATTCCTTTCCCTTTGGATTGAGCCACAAGATGAACAAACCACATGCACAGATGAATATCAAAGAAAACCAGATGAGTAAAAAGGTCATAGAGCCATCGAGAAAGCATCCAAGTTTTGAATTGAGGATCATAAAGTCTCTGATGAAGTATTAAGTTCCAGATGAATCCCATAGTCTCAAATAAAGTCCAAAGTCTCAGATACTACTCCAAGCAAAAGGAAAGCACTAGGTCATAAGTCCATAGTCTAAAATACTCCTCAAGCAAGGGATAGTAACACAAAGTCCAAGAGATTAAGTTTTTTAGGGTCTTAGCCATTTTATCATGTTTTTTTGTTCTTTTTGAAATATGAAAGCAAAAGAAATGCATAAGATAAAAGGCATAAAGATAAAAGGCAAAAAATAAAAATAAGAATGTAAATGCCATTAATGTAAATGACATAAATGTAAAGGCATAAAGTAAAATACATAAAGGTTAGCACAATTAATATGTCAATGTTAGTATTAGTAAGAATTTAATCGAGTCAGGATAATTTAGTGTTATGTTAAGCAATCATAAGTGGACTTATATAGAATTCACACTTATCTGAGGCTGGTCAATAACAATTTAAGTGTTTAAACATGCTAGAGAAATGATACAAAATCATCCTCATAAAGCAATGTAACACAGTAGTTTAAACAAAGAAGAAAGGGGATGGAGAAGAGAAGAGAGATGAGGAAGTGAAATGAAGGCTAAAGCAATCACTAAGGATCATCTATCAACAAGTCAAAGGCCACAAAGCAATGATCGTCAAGGGATAACCTATCTCTAATGCAAAGTGTCACAAATGATCCAAATGATCATTTGTTAACATGTTTGAACCATAGAAGGTTCAATCAACCAAGGGATCATCAACCAAGCACTTGAAATATTGAAAATATGTTCAACTAAGCAATCATCAAGAGACAAGTTAAAGACCTTCCCAAAATTGAATAAAATCAAAATAAAAAAGGATATAAAAATGATGTTAAATGGAAATTATAAGAAAAATACTAAAGATGCATCAAAACACCAAATAAATGGTTGAGAAAATTATGAGAAGTAAAAAATATTGCAAATAAAAGGATCTCAAAAGTTGGATGCAAAAATATTTGAAAATGATCAAAAATAAAATGCAAAATGAAAATTAGAATTAAATGCAAAATGACTTTTAAAAATTATGCAAAATATATATATATATATGGTAGAAAATATTTTTATGAAATTATAAAAAAAAAATTGGAGTCAAATGATTAAAATAAAAATCAGAAAACAAAATGAATTAAAATAAAAAATAAAAATAAAAAATGTTGGAAAATAAAGCGTTACGACTATTTTTTCAAAATAAACGTGCGAAGCAATTCATCTTTAACCTCAGGATTTGATTTATGCAACTTCATGAACTCGTATTTTTAGCATGAATCAATCATGGATCCGGCTTCTAAACACTTCATCATTCATGTCTCTCTACATCAGAGCAATTAATTTGCTCCGAGGAGAGAGAATTTACTCAAACACGTGAAGAATCGTAGTTCTTCAAAGTAAAATTAAATGACTAAATCAAACGATAAATTAAAGGTAGAAGAGGGCTTTTGATCAGTGAAACAAGGCGAACACGCTGGTAACTTGTTTGCTCAGAAATGTTACGTTTAACTACCTTTTCAGTTAAAGCTTCAAAGGTCAATAATGGTGGAAATGGAGAGCTTGATTCAGGTAAATTCAAGGCACGACAACAGTACAATTTTCTTCAGAAGGTGCAGCTGACTTATTCTGGGTGAAGATTCGAAGCTAAGAGCTTGAATCAAAGAAAGGGTTGACTGGTTTTTTGAGGTATCGGGTTCAAATGGTTCCAGAGTTTCTTTGGCTTTCAAAGCTTGCAAATGAAGGCAAATGCTTCCTCTATTTATTGGAAAAGTGTTGCTGAGCTCACACATGTGAAATAGATATGAATTCGTGTGAATTAGGGTTGAAATTTGGTGATTTGCAACCGTGTGAGCATGAGGCATGAAATGTGTGAATTGACACACTAAACAAGTCGTTTTGTGTTTGTTTTGACACGTTTTCCTTTGCCAAAAATGTTTCACATGTTCTTGTGGTCCCAAATTGGAATTTGGCATGGAACTCATGAATTGAAGTTGATCAAGAAGCTGAGCTCAAGGCACCATGTTTGAGCTTAGGCCAAATAAAATTCACTAGTGTGTTTTGAGATTTTCTTTTTGCCAAATGATCTTCTCATGGAAAAGAATCAAATGCAAAAAGAACCACATCAAAAGGATGTTTGGATTGAAAATGGCATTGATTCAAAGTTGGGGTCGTGGCCTGAAGTTCTAGGCCATGCATTAGGTCGACCAGGTTTTTGGCCTACTTTTATACACACATGGGCAGTTGAAAAAATTCCAAAATTGATGGACTTAGAGGTTGAATAGATGTTCTACCCTTGAAGAAAAGTATTAGAGGAGTTCAAATGTGACATTTGGCTCAAAAAAGATTCCAAAAAGTTGAAAAATGAAGAAGTTATGGTGTTTGGACCAAATGACATGCCATACTTGATTTTAGGTCAAACCAATATGTGCCAACTTGTGATTTCTTGCCATTTCTTCCATCCAAAGGCCCATTGATGAACACTTAGACACCATATGAGGTAAACTTGATTTCCCCTCGAATATCTTTGATGTTTTCTTGAGAATTGGATGGAGATGGCATGGAAATAAACACATGAACCATACTTGGATCAACTTTGAAACCATGCACCAAACTTAAACTTCTCTTGATCAAATGATGTTGAATGAAGCATGACATGAATGTGACCTATGATTATAGGCCAAGACTTGAGATGAGAGCTCTTGTGAATCATTTGTTGACCAAAACTTTGACTTTGGGAACCTGATAACATTATTTTAGCGTGTTAATTTAACCCAATGTATGTGACATTTCTAGTTCATGATTTCACTTATGTAGCATGAGTTTAAGGTGTTTTATCATTATTTAAGCTTTAAGTACTTTATGTGCTTCTTTTACGTTTTCTTCGTGTTTATGCTCTAAAAGGAAGTTTGATGATGATGAGAAGAGGCATGACCCCAGTTGCCAGATTCTGGAGCAGAATGAGGAGATATTTGGAGAGTTGATGGTTTAATCAACCATTTCAACAAGAGAGTTGTAGATTGATGATGAAAAGCCAAGAATGACTAGGGCTCATGTGGCAGCATTTTGGAGAAAGCAATGGAGCAAAAGGAATGGATAAGATCAAGAAAGCTAGAGGACAAAAGGTGGTACGGTGGGGACCACGCAGCAAAGAGCGCACAACACCAACACCACCAGCCGTCTGCTATGCACCACCAGCCATCTGCTCTGCTCCACCAGCCTGTTACAGCTGCCTGCAAAAAGCAGATTTGTCTCCCACCAACATCTGTACCAGATTGCTTGCAAAGGAAGGATTGAGGGACAGCTGTCCCACATGAAGAATTGATTTGGGCCTAACCTTATTTTCCTCAAGAGACCCACGATCCAAGAAAGGAGGAACTACCACTTCCACTCATCACTATTTAAAGAGAGTTGTGCATTGAAGACGGAGAGACGAGAGATTCCACACACATCCATAGTTTAAATTTCAGTTATTTTTATTTTCAAGAGTTAGAGTATTATTAGAGAGTATTCTTCCTTTCTCCAGACCTGTACGTTCTGCTGAGAACTGTCGTGACTGAAGAGAGTTGTTGTTGTTTATCCAACGCAAGATATCTCCAAGTTATTATTAGGTTGTATTTCTTTACTACACTCTGTAAGATGATGTTGCCTATTAATTTCATTCCAGTAGTTTGTACTCAACTTACTATAAGTTAAACCCTTGTTTGATAAGACTAATGAAGTTAGTATAAAAGTTGTTTTTATGTTAATATGATGTGTTGGCTAGTGTCTTATTTTGTTATGTGTTTTTATGCTATAAACTTAGTTCTTAGAGTGATCAACTAGGAAAAAAGTAAAAGCTTGTTGTTGAGAGAGATCCAATAAACAAGTGGATTTCATAACAAAAATGGTTAACAAAGTAGGATAGAGATATTCACGTAATTCAACTTGCTTAGAGATAAGAAGTTGAGGCCATAAAGATTTTTCAGAATTAAAACCAGACGTATTTTAGGGTTACAAGTGAGACTTAGAGATTTGTTCCCTTGCCCTAGTTATACATGTTTTTGATGTTGTAGAGATACACCACTAGATCACGTTCTGACCTTTTGAGGCACGACACTTCACATCATAAAGGCATTTTAAACAACAACTATATTAATGGATTTAGCTCATCAGCTACTCTCTCTGATATTTTAACTCCTCTTTAGCATTAAGTTATTTTAGTTATTTGTGTCTGCTCTTGTTCCCTATTCACATATTTTTGTTACCTTGCTCATACTTCTCTTAAACAAAGAAATTCAATATTAGTAATTCAAATACTTTTCACTTCCCTGTGGGTTCGACCTTTACTTTATCACTTGCTACATTACCAAGCATGTATACTTGCATGTGACACCATTACTCTAAAACATTTAAAAGAAAAGCATTATATAAAGTAGAGTACATCAAGTTTTTGGCGCCGTTGCCGGGGAAGTGAAAAAGTTTGAAAAACTATATATTTTTTTTGTTTAAGATTGTATTAGAGCTTTTAACGTTTGCTGTGATTTGGTGATACGACAGGCTTAAGCTATTGCATGCGCAGGTCGTTACAACCAGTTTACAGTGGTTATCATGAACCTGAAAGAATTCTCAAAGCACGAAGAAGATTTGTACGTGCTCAGAAAATATCTGGAGATTCCTCAACTTCAGTTATGGCTGAACCTGAAGGAGTAGTGTACGAGGAGGACATGGAAGAAGAAAGTTCATCGTCTTCTTCAGACGAGTCATTGCACGAGACAAACATGGCAGAGCCAGATATCATTGGCATTGCCAATGACCGCGCGCGTAGCATCAGGGACTATGCTGTATTTGATCCTAATGCTATGAATACTAGCATTGCTAGGCCAGCCATCACAGCACCACAGTTCAAGTTCAAGCCTATGATGTTCCAAATGTTGCAAGTTGCTGGTCAATATTCATGCTCTCCTCATGAAGATCCTCATTTGCACTTAAAACAATTTCTGGATGTTGCTGATAATTTCAAGATTCTTGACATGCCAGTGGATACCTTTAGGTTGAGTATATTTCCATATTCTCTAAGGGATCGAGCCAAGAGCTGGCTTAATTCTTTGGAACCAAATTCCATTACTACATGGAACGCCTTGGCAGAAAAGTTTCTGGCCAAGTATTTTCCTCCTTCCAAAAATGAAAAAATGAGAAATGAGATTACCTCATTTAGGCAAGGGGATGATGAAACGTTGTTTGACGCATGGGAAAGATTTAAGGAGCTGTTAAGAAAATGTCCATATCACGGGATTCCCATCTGCATACAACTTGAGACTTTCTATAACGGATTAACTCCATCCTCAAGAAATATGTTAGATGCATCCAGTGGTGGAGCTCTATTGTCTAAATCCTATGATGATGGTTACAAGTTGATTGAGAGCATTACCGCCAACACTTATCAATGGCCAGTCACAAGGGCTACTTCAAGTTTAACTCAAAAGAAGCCTGCTAGAGTTCATGAAGTCACTAAGACCACAGCTCTTGTTGCTCAAGTGGCTCAGATCCACCAAATGATGAAGAATCTGATGAATCCTGAAGTGCCAAAGCCTGACTCTGTTAAGGTGGTTACTGACGCTTCTGAGGTTGCCTGTGTTTATTATGGAGGACCACATCTATTTGAATAATGTTCTGCCAATCCTGTTTCAGTGAACTATGTTGGCAATCCCAACAACAACAACAGATACAACAATCCCTACAACAACACTTACAACCCAGGATTGCGCAATCATCCTAATTTTTCTTGGAGTAACAAACAAAATCAACCTAAACCACAAGCAACCACACCACAAGTTCCACCTGGTTTTTCTAACCCTAACTAAGCTGGGGTCAACCAGGGAAACAACCATCTAGAGAATGTGCTCAAGTCCTTCATTCAAGAAGCAAATAATTAATTTCAAGCACAAGGAGTGAGTATCAAGAACTTGGAGAATCAAGTGGGCCAAATTACTACGGTTCTAAGTTCAAGATACTTGGGAAATCTTCCCAGCTCCACTGAGACTCCTAACACACAAGCTAGAGTAAAAATGTTGAGACTTGTCAAGCTCTAAAGCTAAGAAGTGGCAAGGAAATTGAAGAGACCATTGCAAAGAGCAAGGAGTCAAGTACTGTTGTGGCTAAGCCCGACAGTCCTGAAGACAAAGATGAAGAACCGTCTTCATCCAAACAGCAAAAGCACAAAGATAATGTACTCACTGAAGATTACATTCCTCCAGAAAATCAAAAAGTCATCACTGAAGCCAACAAGAATTAAAAGTTTGTGCAAGAAAGACCGCCACCCCTTTTTCCACGAAGAATCAAAAAGGCAAAAGAAGAGCAACAATTTTCGAAGTTCATGGAGATCTTGAAGCAGCTTTACATCAACATACCATTAATTGATGCCATTCAACAAATGCCAAACTACTCAAAGTTCATGAAGGATGTGCTTACCAAGCAAAAAAGGGTGGGAGAGTTTGCTACGGTTGCACTTACGCAAGAGTGTAGTCAATTAGTTCAAGGAAAACTTCCTCCCAAGTTGAAGGACCCTGGAAGTTTCACTATTTCATGCACCATTGGAGACACCTTTTGTGGATAGGCATTATGTGATTCAGGGGCCAGCATTAATCTTATGCCCCTATCCATATTCAAGAAGCTGGGGATAGGTGCTGCCAGGCCTACAACCATCACCTTGCAGCTGGCAGATAGGAGTATTTGCTACCCACAAGGGAAGATTGAAGATGTGCTGGTAAGGGTTGACAAGTTTGTCTTCCCTGCTGATTTTATCATTATGGATTTCGAAGCTGATGAGGAGACACCCATTTTGTTGGGAAGGCCATTCCTAGCAACGGGTAAAACCTTAATTGATGTAGAGAGACGAGAACTCACTATGAGGGTGAACGTGCAACAAGTAGTGTTTAACATACTTAATGCCTTGTAATACCCAGAAGAGGAGGTGGCTGAGTGTTCTATGATATCTAGCTGGGAAGGTTTAATTCATAAAAACCTTCTAAAGGCTAATGATGCGTTTAAAATTGAGTTGGGAAAAGTGGAAGAGGAAGGGCTAAAAGATGGAGTCATCTATGGTCCAATGCCAAAGCAAGAGGAATAGTATGTGGAAGTGATAGAATCCACCACTGTTGCTCATAAACAGCAACTACCTTCCATTGAAGAACTCCCTGAATTGGAGCTTAAGCAACTTCCGGAGCATTTACAGTATGCATATCTGGAGGCGGGACAGAAACTGCCAATTATCATTGCTACAGATCTGCAAGAGGAGCAAAAAGAGCAATTGATTTCACTACTGAAGAGACACAAGAAGGCAATTGCATGGTAGATTTCTGATATTAAGGGAATCAGCCCAGCAATTTGCATGCACAAAATTCTGTTGGAAGAGAATGCTAAGAATATCATTGAGAGTCAACGAAGGCTGAACCCTATCATGAAGGAGGTTGTAAAAAAGGAGATTATCAAGTGGCTGGACGCAAAGATTATTTACCCTATCTCTGATAGTGTGTGGGTAAGTCCAATCCAGTGTGTACCGAAGAAGGGAGGTATGACAGTGATAGTCAATGAGAACAATGAGCTCATTCCCACTAGAACAGTTTCTGGTTGGAGAATCTGCATGGATTATAGGAAGTTGAACAAGGCAACAAGGAAGGATCATTTTCCTTTGCCTTTCATTGATCAGATGCTGGATAGATTGGATGGAAAGGAGTATTATTGCTTCTTAGATGGATATTCAGGCTATAACCAAATTGCAATAGCTCCGGAAGATCAAGAAAAAAAAACATTCACGTGCCCCTATGGTACCTTCGCTTTCAGAAGGATGTCGTTTGGAATGTGCAATGCACCAGCCACTTTCCAACGTTGCATGATGGCTATTTTCTCGGATATCATAGAGAATTCCATGGAAGTGTTCATGGATGATTTTTCAGTTTTTGGAAAGTCATTCAAAGATTGTCTAAAGAATCTGGAGTTGGTACTGACCAGGTGTGAAGAGAACAACTTAGTCCTCAATTTGGAAAAATGCCATTTTATGGTAAAAGAAGGAATTGTTTTTGGTCATAGAATTTCTAAAGAAGGATTGGAGGTAGATCAAGCTAAGGTGGAGGTGATTGAAAAGCTACCCCCACCAGTCAACATCAAGGGCATTAGGAGTTTCTTGGGGAATGCTGGATTTTATAGGAGGTTTATAAAAGAATTTTCAAAAATAAAAAAACCCCTATGCCAGTTGCTGCAGCATGACACGCCTTTTGTCTTCAGTAAAGAGTGCCTTGAATCTTTCAACCTTTTGAAAAAAGCTCTCATTTCTGCACCTGTAGTCAAAGTTCTAGATTGGTCCAAGCCATTTGAGTTAATGTGTGATGCCAGTGACTATGCCATTGGCGCTGTTTTAGGCCAAAGGCATAACAAAGTTTTTCACACCATTTACTAGGCAAGCAAGACTTTGATAGAAGCACAAATCAATTATACAACCACGGAGAAGGAGCTGCTGGCAGTAGTGTTTGCTTTTGATAAATTCAGACCTTAATTGGTAGGAACTAAATCCATTGTGCACACGGATCATGCAGAAATCAAATATTTGATTGCCAAAAAAGATGCAAAGCCATGGCTCATACGATGGGTGCTTCTCCTACAAGAGTTTGACCTAGTGATAAGAGACAAGAAAGGAGTAGAAAACTCAGTTGCTGATCATCTTTCAAGACTACCAGAAGAAGTTCAATCTCAAAGCAGTGGAGAGATCAAAGAAAGTTTTTCGGACGAGAAGTTGTTGGTGATTACTGATGGCGTGACTCCTTGGTACGCTGACATTGTGAACTACTTGGTTAGCAGAGTTGTGCCACCAGAATTCAACTACCACCAAAGAAAGAGGTTCTTTCACACTGCCAAGAACTATTTCTGGGATGAGCCTTACCTATACAAGAAGTATGCAGACCAGTTGCTAAGGAGATGTGTTGACTATGAGGAGGCACGCCAGATCTTATCAGCATGCCACAAAGCCCCATATGGTGGACATTTTGGTGGAGTCAGAACTGCAGCAAAGGTGCTGTAATCAGGTTATTTTTGGCCTTCCATTTTTAAAGATGCTCATGAATTTACAAAAAGGTGTGATAGATGTCAAAGGGTTGGAAATGTGTCCATGAGACAAGAGATGCCGCTCTCTAGTATTCTTGAAGTATACATTTTTGATGTGTGGGGCATTTATTTCATGGGACCATTCCCTCCCTCTTTTGGAAATCTTTACATTCTTGTAGTTGTGGACTACATGTCCAAGTGGATTGAGGCAGTAGCAACGCCATCCAATGATGCCAAGGTTGTGACTAAGTTCTTGCTCAAGAACATCTTGACAAGACATGGCACGCCTAGAGTTATCATCAGTGATGGTGGATCCCATTTTTGCAATAAACTTTTTGAAAACCTAATGGCAAAGTATGGGATTAAGCACAAGGTTTCTACAGCCTACCATCCACAAACTAGTGGACAAGTGGAGTTGTCCAATAGAGAAATCAAGAGGATTTTGGAAAAAATGGTTAACCCCACAAGAAAGGATTGGTCCAAACACTTGGATGAAGCACTATGGTCGTATAGGACTTCCTATAAAACCCCCTTAGACATGTCTCCATATAGACTTGTCTATGGGAAGGCTTGTCATCTACCCATTGAATTGGAGCACAAGGCATTTTGGGCTGTGAAGCAATTAAATTTTAATATTCAAAATGCTGGCCAAGCTAGAATGCTCCAATTAAATGAGTTAGATGATCATAGGTTGTTCTAATATGAGAATGCTGAATTGTACAAGGAAAAGACCAAGAGGTGGCATGACAGGAAACGCTAGAAGAGGGAATTAGTGAAAGGCTAAAAAGTTTTACTTTTTAACTCAAGGCTGAAGCTATTCCCTGGAAAATTAAAATCAAGATGGTCTGGACCCTTTGTCTTAGAGGAGATTTACCCCCATGGTACTGTGTAATTGTTGAAAGAGAAAAATGGAGAGAAATTTAAGGTTAACGGCCAAAGGGTCAAAGCTTACCTTGGAGAGTCCTCAAGTAACACACGGGATGCTCTCCATTTTATTGATTAATGGATTTTTGTGTTGGTCAGGCGATAAGACCTTAAAATAGCGCTACTGGGAGGTAGCCCAGCTTTATACAATTTTTTTCTTTTGTTTTATTTTGTACAGGATCATGATGTGTTCTACTGGCGTCAGCTCATGACAAGACGAGACATGCCAGCAACAGACATAAGGATAGTGGAGTTGGAGTATTGGAAAAGTTGAAGGAATAAAACATTTTCCTAAGTCCAATGAGATTAATATTAATGCTGAGTTGGCGTTAATTATTTTTATTTTGGAAAATCAGAAAAGAAATGAAACGTTGTGTTTAAGGAGGAAGAGAGAGAAATGAAACGCATCATAGGGAGTAAGCGTCTTGGGCTTAGTGAGAAAGCAGAGTTATGATGGCCAGGTCTGCCACGTCAGACACTTCAGCCACCTAAACATGCACTAAAATATGTCTTTTCAGGTGTCAGACCTAGGGCTTTCCACTCCTTGCCCTACGAAACACAAAAACGGAAAAATCTCTCTCTCCACCTTTCAAGAAACGTTTTATTTTATTATTTCCTAAAAACGTTTTCCAACCATCTTTACAACTTCCCCCCCACTTTTACCTATACATAAACCTTCAGACAAAAACCTCTTCACCTTTCATTTCATCACCTTCTCCGAAACCCTAAAAATTTTCTCACACCCTTTTTCCTCCTTCACTCAAGAAAAATGGCACGAGACTCACAAACCGGCCACCGTTACAAAACAACTGCAAAGAAGAATGTCACCCCTACTATTGACATATCAAGTCAGGACGAAGACGAGATTTTTGTCAACGTGGAAGCACGCATCCGTTTCATGGAGCATTTCAGTAAGATGAGTATTTTTGTTGAGCATGGTTTCATAATGGATACTACTGATGAAGACCTGGGACTACCAGGGGGTATTGGAACTACAATCTCAAAGTTGAAATGGGAACAGTTGTACAAGCAGCCTGGTGTATACAATGCGAGCCTAGTCAAGGAGTTCTATGCAAATCTCACTGATCCAGGACACAAAAGATTGGAGGTCATCATAAGAGGAACAAAAGTTGTGTATACTGAGTCAAATATCAAATACTACTTCAAACTGGAAGCTGTGGAGGATGAGTACCAAAACTTGGTACTAAGATCTCAAGAAGACAAGTATGATGCATATCTAGAATCTTTGTGTGTCCCGGGTGCCAAATGGGTGGATAAAGCAGTTAAGAGAATGGATCTCAGGCAGGAGGTCAAAGTAGGGTATCAGTTCTTGAAGCACTCTATCAAGCCAACCGCTCACAATGAGACGGTTTCTAGGGAAAATCTGGTGCTTTTACACTGTATCACTGGGTTGAGACCCGTCAATGTTGGGAAGATCATAGTACAGGAAACCCATGCTTGTTCCAAAAAGAAAGAAGGGATAATCTATTTCCCTTGCTTGATTATAACTTTGTTCAGAGACATGGTGTGTCTGAGTATGACTCAGACAAATTTGGCTCCCCACAATAGCCGCTGGACAAGACACTAATCATGACACTCATGAAGCCCAAAGGATCAAGGAAGAGAGGAGCTACAACAAGTCAAAACTCATATGGAACAGAGGAGCAACGAGACCCAGCAATAGAGATCTTAAGGCAGATGCAGAAGGATCAACAAGCATACTTTGCTTACCAATAGGCCAAGGCGCAATGGCTAGAAGAAATGTGGGCCATGCAAGCCCCATCTCACATGCTGAAGGCCCCAAAGTTCCCAAACCATATTTTAGGGATTTTTGAACCAGTTGTTGTTGCTGAAGGGGAGGAAAAGAAACTCACGAAAAAGGAGAAAGCTAAAAAGAAGAAGAAAGACAAGGAGTCAAAGAAGAAGGATGTTGAAGAGACCAGCAAAGGTGTGTCTGTGGGAACCAGTCAAATCCAAGTCAAAAAGAAGAAAAAGCTGAGGAAGGCTTATTTGTCTCCACGTCCAGAAATGGAGGAAAGCCCAAAGAAAAATAAGTTGAAGGCTGAATGGAAAAAGAAAGAGACAGCTGCAGTCGTGACACCGCCCGCCAGTCCTGTAACCAATGCAAACAAATTTGACTTGAACAAATCTGATCAAGAGGAGGAAGGTTCGGGAAAAGATGAAGTCTTAGAAACTATGTTGTCAGAAGTGTGAAAGGATGCGGAGGACTTGGAGATGAACAAGGAGAAAGCTACTGAGGATGAAGGAAGAAGTGAAGAAAAGGAGGATATTATAGAAGAGATAGTGCAATCTGAAGGTGGAACTGAAGACAAGGAAGCAGAGAAAGTGAGGAGATATTACTCCTCCACAGAAACAGAAAAAGAGGAAGTTACCAAAGAAGATGACGAAGCGGATAGTGAGGAGACAGAAAAGAACAGATCTGAGCCAGAACCCCTGTCTGTCATGGAACTTGCCGTGAATAAGGAAAACATTGTTGCAGAGGAGCATCAGGAGAAAATTGAAGAGCAGCCTCAACAGAAGGCAAAAAGTCCAACGAAAGCTGCTAGGAAGGAGGTTACTGCTGGCACAGCTGAAAAGGGCAGTGAAAAGAAAGACCTGGGAGCACAGGAGACGAAACAGAAGAAAAAGAAGCAAACTGTGCAAGCACCAAGAAAGAGCTCCAGGCTTAGGGCCTAAGTGGTAACGTGAAAATAGGCGAGCACTGACTTGCCACCTCTCATCACTAAATAGTGAGGACACTGTCCTTGCTAAGTTTGGGGGAGGATATCAGTACTCAGCCTATTTTCACCAACTCTAACCCTCTGCATTTAACTGTTTCTGTCTATTGTCGTCGTTTCTATCTATGACTGTTGCCCTATTTTCTACTCATGGATAGTGTTTTGGATATTGTATTTGGTTGGCTGTGTTTTGAGCCAGATGTTTTTAATTTTCTTGAGGGATGTTGTAACGCTCCCAGAACATGATGACCTGCTGTTTTTTGTTTGTTTTAATGATATGTGTGTGGCACTTTGTGTGATAATTCTTTTGTTAAATTTGTGTTTATCATACCTTAGAATAAGGAAGAACTAGGGAATGTTGGGATTCAACCAAGTCAGGAGCTTAAAATTTTAATTTCTGGCCTCAAAAATAAAAAAGTGGAATAAAGCTGTTAGGTGTTAGAAAAACAAGGTGGAGGAGTTTCACTAAATGATTTTGACAGAGGAGATTGATGTTCTCTGTCACGATAGCACTAGTCTCCTAAACCATCCATAAATTTTTTTCCAAAAGAAACTGAATTGTGAAAATCAAGGGAAAGGTTGAAATCTTAGGAATCACAAAGGGAAGGACAAGAAGATTTAAATAATGATTGAGACAACCACAGAAGGGACACACTTCACACAAAGACACACAAAAGTGTGCAAAAAGTGGCAAAGACCACCAATAAAGTTCATGTGCCTGAAACTGGAGGAACAACAAGCGTCTTCATCATAATATTCCGTTTAACTCACATGAGAAGATTCTGAGATGAGACGTTTTGCCAAAATAAAAAGAAAAAAAAGAGAAAGAACAAAATAATAAGTGGATGAGTGTGGTCCGAAATGTGTTAGTCAAAAATATCGAATGAGAATCAGGACATAATTCCCAAGTGAAACCAAAAGAGAAGAGACCCCACTCATGAAAGTACACAAGGAGGGATCAAAAAGAGAAAATTGTGGCTTGTTTTCTAGAAGAGTAGGGTCGTGACGGGAGACGCCAGTTCCCCTTTGAGCTAACAAAACTTTGGGACAATTGCAAAGCTGAGCAATTCACACCAGTACTGCTTCCTGACACTTCCAATTCTTAAGCCTCATTACCCTGCTAAACCTGACTGAAGCTGTTGAGAACCAAATTCACTTCCCTATGTCTTTCACTGTCACATCACTTGAGGATAGGCAATCATTCAAGTTTGGGGGAGTGATAACACTATTTTAGTGTGTTACTTTAACCCAATGTATGTGACATTTCTAGTTCATGATTTAACTTATGTAGCATGAGTTTAAGGTGTTTTAGCATGATTTAAGCTTTAAGTACTTTATGTGCTTCTTTTACGTTTTCTTTGTGTTTATGATCTAAAAGGAAGTTAGATGATGATGAGAAGAGGCTTGACCCCAGTTGCCATATTCTGGAGTAGAATGAGGAGCTATTTAGAGAGTTGATGGTTTAATCAACCATTTCACCAAGAGAGTCGGAGATTGATGATGAAAATCCAAGAATGATTAGGGCTCACGTGACAGCATTTTGGAGAAAGAAATGGAGCAAAAGGAATGGATAAGATCAAGAAAGCTAGAGGACAAAAGGTGGTACGGTGGGGACCACGCAGCAAAGAGCGCCCAACACCAACACCACCAGCCGTCTGCTATGCACCACCAGCCGTCTGCTCTGCTCCACCAGCCTGCTACAGCCGCCTGAAAAAAGCAGATTTGTCTCCCACCAACATCTGTACCCGATTGCTTGCAAAGGAAGGATTGAGGGACATTTGTCCCACAAGAAGAATTGATTTGGGCCTAACCTTATTTTCCTCAAGAGACCCACGATCCAAGAAAGGAGGAACTACCACTTCCACTTATCACTATTTTAAGAGAGCTTGTGCATTGAAGACGGAGAGACGAGAGATTCCACACACATCCATAGTTTAAATTTCAGTTATTTTTATTTTCAAGAGTTAGAGTATTATTAGAGAGTATTCTTCCCTTCTCCAGACCTGTACGTTTTGCTGAGAACTGTCGTGACTGAAGAGAGCTGTTGTTGTTTATCCAACGCAAGAGATCTCCAAGTTATTATTAGGTTGCATTTCTTTACTACACTCTGTAAGATGATGTTGCCTATTAATTTCATTCCAGTAGTTTGTACTCAGCTTACTATGAGCTAAACCTTTGTTTGATGAGACTAATGAAGTTAGTATGAAAGTTGTTTTTATGTTAATATGATGTGTTGGCTTGTGTCTTATTTTATTATGTGTTTTTATGCTATAAACTTAGTTCTTAGAGTAATCAACTAGGAAAAAAAGTAAAAGCTTGTTGTTGAGAGAGATCCAATAAACAAGTGTATTTCATAACAAAAATGGTTAACAAAGTAGGATAGAGATATTCACTTAATTCAACTTGCTTAGAGATAAGAAGTTAAGGCCATAAAGATTTTTCAGAATTAAAACCAGACGTATTTTAGGGTTTCAAGTGAGACTTAGAGATTTGTTCCCTTGCCCTAGTTATACATGTTTTTGATGTTATAGAGATACACCACTACATCACGTTCTGACCTTTTGAGGCACGACACTTCACATCATAAAGGCATTTTAAACAATAATTATACTAATGGATTTAGCTCATCAGCTACTCTCTCTGATATTTTAACTCCTATTTAGCATTAAGTTATTTTAGTTATTTATGTGTGCTCTTGTTCCCTATTCACATATTTCTGTTATCTTGCTCATACTTCTCTTAAACAAAGAAATTCAATATTAGTAATTCAAATACTTTACACTTCCCTGTGGGTTCGACCTTTACTTTATCACTTGCTACATTACCAAGCATGTATACTTGTATGTGACACCATTACTCTAAAACATTTAAAAGAAAAGCATTATATAAAGTAGAGTACATCAGAACCAAAACCCTAATTTAGAAACCCAGCTTGATCAAGTGATTGCAAGTCCCTACCTTGTATGAATAAGAAAAAGAAACAACATTATTTTTGTATTTTGAATTACGTTAGCAATGTTATCATACAAACAAGCAAAGAAAACACAAAGGTGCTTGGTGATCTCTCCCCAGAGGAAAACCCAAAGAGAGGGGGTTAAGAGGATAACATGCTTATGATTTTGATGAAATGCAAATAATATGATAGGTGAAATATTAGGGGTAAAAATTAGGGTATGACAGACCCCACTAATTTACTAAGTTTAACATTTAGAAGACTTACTGGAATCTGAACGTTCCAATCCTTAATCATAATACCCGACTCTACCCAATAATCATTCCAAGCATCTATTTCATTTCCATCTCTGATGCTCCAAAATTTATTTGCTACGATATGAGGCAAGGTCCTGACTATGTCTTTCCACATTTTTTGAAAACGCCCCTTGGTTGAGAAATCAAATGTAGACTCTGACTTGAATTTATTCTTCAGCACTTTACTCCAAAAATATTTAGAACCTGCTCTTTGTGTGTACTTTGTCCCACTTAATTGCATGGTATTTTCTTTTTTCAACTGTATCCCCCCATATGAAATTTCTATGCATCCTATGGATCTCAACAATACATGATTTAGGTAACATACCAGTCATCATTGGGTAGATAAGTATTGCTTCCATTGCCCTATTTGCCAAGGTAACTCTGCCTACAAATAAGAGATAAATAGTTTTTCAACTTGCCAATTTAGAAGAAAGTTGTTCCATTATGTATTGATAATATGTTCTTCTAAGGTACTTTTTCCACTAAGTGGCACTACAAGTTATTTGCCAAAATTTTGTGTTTCCTTAAAGTTTGAAATCTGTAGTAGCTTCACCCTCATACCATGAGTAACTTTGTTGGAGAACATCATGCTAGTCTTTTCTTTATTTACTTCTTGCCCTGACATCCCACTAAATTTGTGTAAAATATTCATGACACATCATTTTTTTCCTCCTTGGCTTCACCAAAGAACAAAAAATCATCTGCAAACATCCGATGAGAAAATCAATGGTTCTTGCTTCCCCATGCGAAGGATCTTCTATTCTTTATTATTAACTGCTTGTAAAATGAGATGCGAATTTGTTTCCATACATAACACAAAGAAGTAAGGAGATATGGGATCCCCTTGCCTGATGCCTTGCTGAGGTCTAAAGAACTCACATCTAGTACCATTCCACTGTACATTGGTTTTAACACTCGTTATTGCATGCATAATGAGATTTATCATCCTATTTGGAAATTTTATCTCACGAATAACCCTCAAAATAAACTCCCAACTAACTTTGTTATAGACTTTAGAAAAATCTTCCTTGATCACAAAACACCCTCTCCTGCCCTTCAAAGCCTATTTAGAAAGGAGAAACCAGCTTAGGAATGGAATATTTCATTCTATTAACCACGACCTTAATAATCACATTATACGTTTCATTTCATAAGGATATTGGTTGAAATTATGAGACCATGTGTGGTTGATCTAATTTGGGATCAAACAAATATCAGTCTGATTAATCTTTGCAATCTCACTCAGATTCTGCCAAATTCTTCTTACATGCTCACAAACGTTACTGGTAATACTAATCTCCTCGTTACTCACTTGTTCATTTAGAGTTTGGAAGTCATTTGTTTCGATGCATGGATATATGATGTTCTCCTAGATCCACTCATTCCATTTATTGTCAAGCGCAAATAGCTTCTTGTAATAATTGTTTACTAATTCTCTGATTTGATCATTATCTTCCAGCCATTCTTCTCTATCATTCTTTGGAATTCTATTTTTTTTGTCTCATTTTGTTAAGAGTCTTCATGTGATAATACTTAGTGTTACGATCTTCATTCGTAATCCATTTCACTCTTGTTCTTTGAAACCACATAAGCTCCTCCTTTTTTAGAGTATCATTTAGCTCAACTTGGAATTTTTGTTCCAACTTTTTTAGCCCTATATTATTATCATTCCTTTGTATACAACCTTGTATCCTATTCATTCTAGCCATTAACTTTTTCTTCTTGCCTATCTAATGAGAACATGGAGAACAAAGACTTAAATGAAGTAATCCAAAGCTTGAGAGGTCCTATGATAAGGGCACGTGCTAGGAGAGTCAATGGTGCTCTAATACAATTTATGAACAAACAAATGGAAGAAAGGGACCAATTGAAAGAAAATGGGCTAAGGCTTGTCATTTTGGTCCAATCAAATTAAGAGGGTGTGTCATGTGGGTTTGTTGACCCATTTTGATGTTTTTAATCAATTATGTTGTAATAAAATGTGTTAGGACCTAACTTGTCAAATTTTGTCCAAAAACACTTTTTTTTAAACATTATAAAGCTCTTAAAGGTGCAAACTTTTGTGGATTTTATTTTTCTAAGTAAATAATGGTATGAGTAAATGAATAGGTAAAGATTTGAAGGAGGGAGAAGAGAAATGTGGGATGCATTAATTAAAGTGGCTATAAATTTCTATTATTCATCAGGCAATTAATATTCACTTTCTCCACAACCTTTAGTGAATGACCTTTCATTCCCAAACCATTATTATTGGGTTAATAGGCTGAAGTTGTAGAATTTCTTAAGCTATTATTTTAAGCTACCCTTTACCTATATATAGGGAGCTAATCATGAATGAAAAATCAAGTTGAATTTTGTTAAACAAACACCTTGTGTGATTTTGAGAGCTTTACTCCTTTGGTTCTGGATTAGACCATATTTTGATCTTATCAAGAAACCAAGTTTTTCTTGCGGTGATCTTCACTTAGGTTTATCATCCTTTCTAGATGATAGAAAGAGTGTGGCAACCCATTTCTATCTGTTCCATGAACTTCTTTCTATATTTTCTTTTACTTCAATTTTGTCCCTACTAAAGTTATTACTTTAAATTCGTGTACTTACTCCATCTTGTAATATTAGAATCACAAGTTTCACAGATATAACAAAATATGAGAAAAATGGTCGAATATCAAATTTGTTAGCCATCAAGTGGTATCAAGAGCACGGTTCGTATAAAACTATTTCTTTTTGAAAATTTCAATTTCCCTTCTTATTATCTTGTATTGAATCATATATATATATATATATATATATATATATATATATATATATATATAAAATTAAAATGAAAAAAGTCAAAAATAAAAATGAAAAAAAAATCATAAAAAAAAATTATGGTTATGTTTAAGCTTGTGATTATCCATATTGCTTTATTTTTCACCACATTCTAGTTTACCTTGTTAATTTCATTTGTCTTAATTTTTATCATTTATTTCCTTGTTTTATTTCAATTTTCCTTTCATTTCTAGCCTTTTGAGTATTTACCATTTGAAAAAAAAAATTCTTGTGTGACTGAATTTGGTTTCTTTAAGGAACTAAAAAGAGCAATTGAGTGGAAAAAGGCAAGAGTGTTCATTAAAAAAAGCTAAATTTGAGTGTAAACACATGAGGCTTTTTATTTTTATTTTTTATTAACCATGTCAAATTTAGGTGGTGATGGTAGCCCTCATCGAATAGAATCTAATAGACTATTGTTTGAAGCTCTCACAGCTAAAATGAGAGAGATGATGATAGAATAAACAGAGGCAATTCATGCGAGGATTGATCAATTAGAAAACCTACTGTCGCGGCCGACAAAAATATTCGAGTCGCCATCATATTTTTTTTAAGGAAAATAAATGATAAACCTAAAATCCTAATCCTAAGGGTAGAGATTTCTAAGGTTCGGGAGTCGGTTAAGTGAGGGGAAGGTGTTAGGTACCCCTCACTTCCATTGTACTTAATGGGATCCTCCTTAAGTTTTAGGGTATGTTTGTTTGTTAAAAGAATGTTTGGCTGTTTATTTTCTTTATAAAAAAACCTTAATATTAAGTAGAAAAAAGTGAAATGAAATTAATCTAAGAGGGGGGACCCTAAGTTTTATTATTAATGTACTCGCTAGGGTTTACAACCCTATGCCTACGTACCTTCAATTTTGAAGGATCAGAGTAACCGTAGTTTACCTCCCATATCCCCTATTCCTAATCGCATTCCTACTCCCATTCCTAATCCTTTATTTAAACTCTTGGATTACAAGAGTCCTATCCCATATCCCTATCCCTTATTTATACTCTTGGAAGAAGAGTTATATCCCTTAGATCGTATCCATTATTTATACTCTCGGAAGAAGAGTTTTATCCCAAAATCTTTAACCCTTGGCCTATATTTATACTCTTGGAACCTAAGAGTTTTATCCCAATTCCGATCCATTATTTATACTCTCGGACGAAGAGTACTATCCCTTAAATCCTATCCATTATTTATACTCTCAGATGAAGAGTTCTATCCCTTAAATCCTAATCCATTGGTCTTTATTTATACTCTTGGAACCTAAGAGTTTTATCCCTAAATCCCATCCATTGTTTATACTCTCGGACGAAGAGTTTTATCCATTGTTCTAATTCCTTGAATATCCCTTTTAAGTCCTTATAATAATCCCTTAATGTTTAAATTATAATTACTATAATTTTATTATAAATCCCTTATCCCAAAAAGAATTCCTTTAATTATTCATAAGAAAAACAACCAAGAGAAATATCTTTAATCCAATTAATTCTTAAACAAAATTATAACAATAATCTTTCCCAAATAAATCCTCCATTTTAAAAATTAAGTCTCAATATAAAAAATAATAACCCATATTTTAAATCCCAACAATTATAAACCCATATTTCATAATAAAACCCAAATTTTTAAATCCACAAAAAAGGGTAAAATATTATAAACCCAAATTAATAAATAAAATCTAAATTTATGTAGATAAAACCTAATTTATTATACTAAGACCAAAATTGTAAATTAAACTCCAAATTAAAAAACCCACGTTATTTAATTATAAAACCTTTTAACATCCCTTGATTATTCCTAAAATTATTGTAAAATATCTCTTTCAATTTATTTATGAAATGAAAAAAAGGTAACAAATTATAAAATAAAACCACGTTTTATCCTTAATTCCTATTTATTTACCCCGAATTTTATTTATCCAACAATATAAATAATTCCAATATAATATTTAATCCCCAAAATACATTCAAATTAAACAATATAATTTCCACTTCAAAAATAAAATTTTCATAAAAATCCAGATTTACATAAAATTTAATTTAAGCCAATAATTTTCCCTATTTTTAAAACCCAATATGTAACAAAAGAAAAATATTTAGTTGTTTAATTTTAAAAACCCCAAAATATTCCCAAAAACACCAAAATAAAAATTATAATCCTTAATTATATTTCCCCCTAATAATAAACCCTAAATCATATTCCCCTTAATAATAAACCCTAAATCATATTTTTACTCCTAATTATCCCATTAATCTCTAATTAATAATAAAATTAAGGATTTAATTTAATTAAAATAATTAAAATCCTAGAGGGGTGCATTTTACTACCTAAAAGTGTTTGGGCCAGTGACTGGGGGTGTGTGTATCTTGGGCGTTAAGCCCATTAACCCTGGAGTCCGTTGCAGGTCAACTCTCTTGGAAAGAGTCAGCATGTTGACTCTCTATCCTGAGCGTTGGATCGTATTGAGATTACATGAGGATCGTTAGATGAAGCTACTATCACAAGTAACCCAAACAGAGGGACGTGATTGAAAGTCAAATCCTCTCCACTAGATGAGTCAACGTAAGTGTAACACCCCCAATCTATACCCCCAATTACTTAAAGAAGTAAAAGAAAATTCAAAATTTCATCAGAATATATTTAAATTATCATGGCATAGACAAGGGAGAATTACATTATAATGAAACAAATCATACAACACCTGCCCATAAAGATATGCAACAGTGGGGTAGCAATCAACAGAGGAACTCAGTTCCTTACACCCACATTTCAGATTTAGAATAAAAGCGTAAAATCTAAAACTGAATATCATATATATATCACATGAAAAGTTTGTCATATATCAAGATATATATGAACAAGCCAAAATATATATATATATATACATATACAAATACTCACAAACGGCCTCCCTAACTATCCGGTGTCACATATCAGAGCCGACCGACAAAAGAATGAAGTCTTAAGCTTCACAAAAAGACCTCCAGCAACTCTAATCTGCAATGCCTCATAGAGCATTATAAAACAGCAGAAGGGTGAGAAAAACAATCATCATATAATTATATATAACATAAAAATACACATATATACAGTTCCCACCACAACTCACGCCATAATTCAAACACAAGACAACACAATGTATAATTTATATTTCCATCACCAAAGTATACCAACCATGCTCGATACAAGTATCACCAACACATATCCATATATCCATTTATCCACAATTCCACACATAAACAACCATTAATGATTTATGCAATGCAAGAGACCGACACAACGACTCTATGCATATGCACATGCGGTACCGACTTCCAATGTTTCTCATCACTAGTTCACTCAGGAACTCTGCTGGAATCATCGCTCGTTACATCACTGTAACTCCCCGTCGGGCATACGATGTCCCCCGTCGCTCACACCCCACACGGGCACACGACATTTATGGATCACTCACACCCCACACGGGCACACGACCCGATCGCTCACACCCCACATGGGCACACGGTCGTCTATAACCATCGCTTTCGGTCCTCTTATTTTTAAGGCTATTCATACCTCTTATTTTTAAGGCTCACGATGTTATAGCAGATTCCCTCTGGAATCAAACCGTCACTCAGGACGTCACAACAATGCATATCATGATGCTTGACATACAATGACTCATGACATTTAAATACACACATATATGCATTCTTCTACACCAACCAAATCACACTTTGCACTTATGCCCAAAACAATGCATTTAATTACCATACGGCCACAATTCATCACAACACCATTTAAACACATGCATTTACATCATACAACAGCACCTTGCATAATACCCATCAATTACGCACAGTTACAACGACAAAAGTCGACAAACCGACACAATTCCAAATTTCTGACATAATTAAATCGGCTAACAATTTCCAAATCATCATAATAAGAAAGTACAGCTCAATAGCTTTCCAACGATACCAAGAATATAAAAATCGGATAAACGGAACCCAAGTTACAAAAGAAAAACGAAAACGATATTTTGAAAAGTCTCATTTTACCATTTTCCTGGCTATACGCGTATTGCCCTGAGCCATACGCGTATTGTCCAAATTCCTTGCCATGCCATACGCGTATTGCCCAAGTCCATACGCGTATGGGCAGAGACCATTTTTCCACAAAATTCACGTTTAAAATTTCAATACGCGTAGTGCCAAGACCGTACGCGTATTGCCCTAAAATGTTACGCGTATCATATGCAAATGGGCAGATGGCCGAGAAAATTTGAAGATCCATACGCGTATTAGCCCCAAAACACGCCCATGTTACGCGTATTGCCAAGGTCCATACACGTATGAACATGCCCCATACGCGTATGACCTGGAAAAACCAGAAAAAATTCTGCAGAACAAAGTTCTGCGTTTTCCACCCCAAAACATCCAATTTTTCACCTACACACCAGAAAATTGCCAATACAATGTCTAACAACATGTTTCTATCATGTACCAACAATAATGAATACTAAAAACATGATTTCCAACACATTTAATCGATTTCTAATCCATTTTACATAATATGGGTTTTACTAAAAAATTTCCAATTCAATCCACTAATAATCGAAAACACACATACATAATCATATACCAGCATACAATAACTGAGTTTCGCACCCTTACCCGATTAAATCGATTCTAGAAGTTGATTTCTTGAATTTCCAAGTTTTTCTTACTATTTCTTCTCTTTTCTTCCCTTTTTCCTTCTTCTCTTTTTCTTTCTCTCTATTTTTCTCTCTTTCTATTTTCTATTCTTTCTACTTAATGAAAATATTATGAAATGACCAAAATACCCCCACACTCAAATATCTCGCAAACGTTCCCAAAACCCGATAAAATATCACAACATTGAAAAATAACATATTTTCAGATAAAAGTCGAAAATAAAATAATATAATAATAAAATAATCAATACGACTTGATTAAATAAAAACTGACAAAACTGGGGCGTTACAACTCTCCCCCACTTAGAAATTTTCGTCCTCGAAAATATACTTGAGACGAACAACTCTGGATACGACTCCCGCATCCGATTCTCCAACTCCCATGTCAAATTGCCCTCAGCAGCGCCTCCCCACGCCACTTTCACAAGTGCAATATCCTTGCCTCTCAACCGCTTTACCTCGCGATCCAAAATCCTAACTGGTAACGCCTCGATCATAAGGTTCTCCCTTACCTCAACCTCATCCATCGGAATCACATGCGACAGATCCGGAACATACTTCCGAAGCTGTGAAACATGAAACACATCGTGCAAATTCGACAGATTCGGCGGCAACGCCACCCTATAAGCCACAGCACCCACTCTCGCGGATATCTGGTAAGGACCAATAAACCGAGAAGTAAGTTTCTTCGATTTCAATGCATGACCCACACCCGTTACCGGTGTAACTCTCAAAAATACATGATCGCCCTCTTGGAACTCAAGATCTTTCCGTCTCCGATCATGATAACTCTTTTGCCTACTCTGAGAAGCCTTCATTTTCTATCGAATAAGCTTCACTTTCTCCGTCGTCTGTTGCACCAACTCTGGTCCAACCACCGAGCTCTCACCAGATTCGTGCCAACATAACGGTGTTCGACACCTTCGTCCATACAATGCTTCAAACGGTGCCATTCCAATACTAGAATGGAAATTGTTGTTATACGTGAACTCAATCAACGCAAGATAACTATCCCACGCACCACCTTGTTCCAAAACACACGCTCTCAACAAATCTTCCAACGATTGAATCGTCCTCTCCGTCTGACCATCCGTCTGCGGATGATAAGCCGAACTTAATCTCAATTTAGAACCCAACGCCTTCTGTAAACTTTTCCAAAATCTCGAGGTAAATCTAGGATCTCGATCCGAAACAATACTCAATGGAACCCCAATCAACTTCACAATCACACTGATGTAAATCTCAGCTAACCTCTCCAAAGAAAAACTGATGTCAATCATAATGAAATGAGCCGATTTAGTCAGCCTATCAACAATCACCCAAATAGCGTTATGCCCTCACTGAGTATTCGGCAACCCCGTCACAAAATCCATGGAAATGCTATCCCACTTCCACTCAGGAATATCCAACGGTTGCAACAAACCACTAGGCCTCAGATGTTCTACCTTCGATTTCTGACAAGTCAAACATGCATAAACAAACTGAGCCACATCTCTCTTCAATCCAGACCACCAGAAAATCTTCTTCAAATCTTGGTACATCTTATTCGCTCCCGGGTGTATACTCAAATTACTCCGGTGTCCTTCCTCCAAAATCATTCTTTTCAACTCCGCATCATCAGGAATACAAATCCGGCCTCGGAATCTCAAAACACCATTAATATCCACTTGAAAATCACTATTCGTATCTTTTTCTCCAACCAACATCAAATCCACAAATTTCACATCCAGCTTCTGTTTCTCACTAACCGTCATCAGAAAATCATTAGTAATTGTTAGCATTCCAAGCCTCACGCTATCCGAAGACACTTCACAAACCAAACTCAAATCTCTAAACGATTCCAAAAGTTCCCACTCCTTAACCATTAAAGCGGACATATGCAACGATTTCTGACTCAACGCATCAGCTACCACATTAGCTTTACCAGGATGGTAATTCAAGCCAAAGTCGTAGTCCTTCAAGAATTCCAACCATCTCCGCTGCCTCATATTTAACTCTTTCTGATCAAACAAATATTTTAAACTTTTATGATCACTAAAGACTTCAAACCTTGCACCGTAGAGATAATGCCTCCAAATTTTCAACACAAAAGTCACAGCCGCTAATTCAAGATCATGAGTAGGATAATTCTTCTCATGCACTCTCAACTGCCTTGAAGCATAAGCCACGACCTTACCTTCTTGCATCAGAACACCACCTAGACCAATCAAAGAAGCATCACAATAAACCACAAATGGTTCATTAGGATTCGGTAAAATCAAAATCGGAGTTGCCATCAATCTTCTCTTCAGCTCATTAAAACTTTCCTCGCACCGAATATCCCAAATGAACGCTTACCCTTTACAAGTCAATTGGGTCAAAGGAAGTGCTAGTTTAGAAAAACCTTCAATAAACCTTCGATAATAACCAGCCAAACCCAAAAATCTTCGAATTTCAGTAACAGATCTCGGAGCCTCCCATTGTAGAACTGCTTCTACTTTAGATGGATCCACAGAAATACCATTACCTGAAATTACGTGTCCAAGAAAACTCACCTCCGACAACCAGAACTCACACTTGGACAACTTGGCAAAAAGCTTCCTTTCTTTCAAAACCTGCAAAACAATACGCAAATGCTCCGCGTGCTCCTCCCGAGACTTAGAATAAATCAAAATGTCATCAATAAACACAATAATAAATCGATCCAAATGCTCATGAAAAATACGATTCATGTACTCCATGAACACACCTGGCGCATTAGAAACCCCGAACGGCATCACAGAATATTCATAATGACCGTAACGTGTCCTAAAAGCCATCTTATGAATATCTTCCTCTTTCACCCTAA
The DNA here is from genome assembly GCA_022829125.1 of Lathyrus tuberosus. Classification (NCBI taxonomy): domain Eukaryota; kingdom Viridiplantae; phylum Streptophyta; class Magnoliopsida; order Fabales; family Fabaceae; genus Lathyrus; species Lathyrus tuberosus. The sequence continues at coordinate 4,564,759 of JALAZF010000142.1, read as the reverse complement.
TCTGATGATACCCCGATCTCAAGTCAATCTTACTGAACACACAAGCACCAACCAACTGATCCATCAGATCATCAATCCTTGGAAGAGGATACTTATTCTTGATCGTCACCTTATTCAACTGGATATAATCGATACACAACCGCATACTTCCATCCTTCTTTTTCACCAATAAAACTGGAGCACCCCAAGGAGAAACACTAGGTCTTACAAACCTCTTTTCCAACAACTCATTCAACTGCTTCTTTAACTCAACCAACTCAGATGCCGACATACGATAAGGTGCCATAGAAACAAGTCTAGTACCAGGAACTAGATCTATAGAAAACTCCAGCTCTCTCTCTGGCGGCAAGTCTGAAATATCCTCGGGAAACACTTTCGGAAATTCACACACAACAGGAAATACCTCAAGTGAAACTTGACTATCCACAGTTAAAGATGCAAACAACCCAAACAACTGAGCCTCATCCGCCAAAAGTCTCTTCAACTCTTTGGTAGATAAGAAACTCGAGTCTTCGTCTTCCTCAAGAGAAGAAAACCTTACCAGCTTATGATAACAATCAATATGAACTTGATTGAATTGCAACCAATTCATTCCCAGAACCACGTCTAAACCCTCCAACGGTAAGCACACCAAATCCATCTCAAAGTCTTTACCATAAATGGTCAAAGGACAACTCAAACAAACCAAAGAAGTAGTTACTGACCCCATTGCTGGAGTATCAATAACCATCTTACCATCCATCAAAGACAACACAAGATTCAAATGCTTCACGCACTCAGACGAAATAAATGAATGAGTCGCTCCAGTATCAATAATAGCAACTAAAGGAGTACTATTAATAAAACAAGTACCTCTGATCAGACGATCTGCACTTGAAGTCTGAGTTCCTGCCAAAGAAAATACCTTCCCACTAGCTGGAGCTTGCTTCGGTTTCTGGCACTTCGTACTAATATGACCAGGATCGCCACAATTGAAACACTTCACCACATTTTTCCTGGCACAAACAGCTGCAATATGTCCTACACCCCCACAGTTAGTACACTTCCTCAAATCTTTCCTGCACTCAAACTGACGATGCCCCAACTCACCACATTTATAACACCATAGAGGACCAGACATTCCTCCACCTGACCTTTTTTCAAAATTCCCCCTTTGTTTACCTTTATCAGCTGGTGTTACATAAGGACCACCACGGAACTGTTGCTTCCCTTTCCTCTCGCTCACACTCTTGTAATGAGTAGAACGAGCCTTACTATCCTCCTCATAAATCCTACAACAATCCACCAAATCAGAAAACCTCTGAATCCTTTGATAACCAATTGCCTGCTTTATCTCAGGATGCAATCCGTTCTCAAACTTAACACACTTGGAAAATTCCGCAGTCGCTTCGGCATAATGAGGATAAAACTGCACAAGTTCCACAAACCTAGCAGTATAATCAACAACAGACATATTACCTTGTTTCAGTTCCAAGAACTCGATTTCCTTCTTTCCTCTTACATCTTCAGGAAAATACCTCCTCAAGAACTCCTAGCTAAAAACTTCCTAAGTAATTTCTTCTTCCTCTGCAGCTTCCAACACATGACGTGTACTAACCCACCAATCATCAGCTTCTTCCAGTAACATGTGAGTACCCAGTCTCACCTTCTGATCCTCATCATAATCCATCACTCGGAAAATCCTTTCAATCTCTTTCAACCAAATCTGTGCACCATCTAGATCATATCTTCCCTTGAAGACAGGCAGTTTGTTCTTCCTGAACTTATCATTACCTGCAGCATTAGGTGCACCCTGCACAGCACGAGCCATAGCTTGCATAGCAGCAACAAAAGCAACATCATTCCTACCAGCCATATTCTGTTCATTTCCAATAACAGCACTTATGGTTAAACAAACAGCTCACCCAAACACAACGACCAACAAGGACTGACAAAACTGACACGGACTAGCTATGATACCACTTAATGTAACACCCCCAATTACTTAAAGCAGTAAAAGAAAATTCAAAATTTCTTCAGAGTATATTTAAATTATCATGGCATAGACGGGGCAGAATTACATTATAATGAAACAAATCTTACAACACCTGCCCATAAAGATATGCAACAGTGGGGTAGCAATCAACAAAGGAACTCAGTTCCTTACACCCACATTTCAGATTTAGAATAAAAGCGGAAAATCTAAAACTGAATATCATATATATATCACATGAAAAGTTTGTCATATATCAAGATATACATGCACAAGCCAAAAGATATATATATATATATATATATATATATATATATATATATATATATATATATATATATATATATATATATATATATATATATACAAATAATCACAAAACGGCCTCTCTAACTACCCGGTGTCACATATCAGAGCCGACCGACAAAAGAATGAAGTCCTAAACTTCACAAAAAGACCTCCAGCAACTCTAATCTGCAATGCCTCATAGAGCATTATAAAACAGCAGAAGGGTGAGAAAAACAATCATCATATAATTCCATACAATTATATATAACACAAAAATACACATATATACAGTTCCCACCATAACTCACGCCATAATTCAAACACAAGACAACACAATGTATAATTTATATTTCCATCACCAAAGTATACCAACCATGCTAGATACAAGTGTCACCAACACATATCCATATATCCATTTATCCACAATTCCACACATAAACAAACATTAAGGATTTATGCAATGCAAGAGACCGACACAACGACTCTATGCATATGCACATGCGGTACCGACTTCCAATGTTTCTCATCACTAGTTCACTCAGGAACTCTGCTGGAATCATCGCTCGTTACATCACTGTAACTCCCCGTCGGGCATACGATGTCCCCCGTTGCTCACACCCCCACACGGGCACACGACGTTTATGGATCGCTCACACCCCACACGGGCACACGACCTGATCGCTCACACCCCACATGGGCACACGATCATCTATAACCATCGCTTTCGGTCCTCTTATTTTTAAGGCTATTCATACCTCTTATTTTTAAGGCTCACGATGTTATAGTAGATTCCCTCTAGAATCAAATCGTCACTCAGGACGTCACAACAATGCATATCATGATGCTTGACATACAATAACTCATGACATTTAAATACACACATATATGCATTCTTCTACACCAACCAAATCACACTTTGCACTTATGCCCAAAACAATGTATTTAATTACCATACGGCCACAATTCATCACAACACCATTTAAACACATGCATTTACATCATACAACAGCACCTTGCATAATACCCATCAATTACGCACAGTTACAACAACAAAAGTCGACAAACCGACACAATTCCAAATTTCCGACATAATTAAATCGGCTAACAATTTCCAAATCATCATAATAAGAAAGTACAGCTCAATAGCTTTCCAACGATACCAAGAATATAAAAATCGGATAAACGGAACCCAAGTTACGAAAGAAAAACGAAAACGATATTTTGAAAAGTCTCATTTTACCATTTTCCTGGCTATACGCGTATTGCCCTGAGCCATACGCGTATTGCCCAAATTCCTCGCCATGCCATACGCGTATTGCCCAAGTCCATACGCGTATGGGCAGAGACCATTTTTCCCCAAAACTCACGTTTAAAATTTCAATACGCGTAGTGCCAAGACCATACGCATATTGCCCTAAAATGTTACGCGTATCATACGCAAATGGGCAGATGGCCGAGAAAATTTGAAGATCCATACGCGTATTGGCCCCAAAACACGCCCATGTTACGCGTATTTCCAAGGTCCATATGCGTATGAACATGCCCCATACGCGAATGACCTGGAAAAACCAGAAAAAATTCTGCAGAACAAAGTTTTGCATTTTCCACCCCAAAACATCCAATTTTTCACCTACACACCAGAAAATTGCCAATACAATGTCTAACAACATGTTTCTATCATGTACCAACAATAATGAATACTAAAAACATGATTTCCAACACATTTAATCGATTTCTAATCAATTTTACATAATATGGGTTTTACTAAATTTTTCCAATTCAATCCACTAATAATCGAAAACACACATACATAATCATATACCAGCATACAATAACTGAGTTTCGCACCCTTACCCGATTAAATCGATTCTAGAAGTTGATTTCTTGAATTTCTAATTTTTTCTTACTATTTCTTCTCTTTTCTTCCCTTTTTCCTTCTTCTCTTTTTCTTTCTCTCTATTTTTCTCTCTTTCTATTTTCTATTCTTTCTACTTAATGAAAATATTATGAAATGACCAAAATACCCCCACACTCAAATATCTCGCAAACGTTCCCAAAACCCGATAAAATATCACAACATTGAAAAATAACATATTTTCAGATAAAAGTCGAAAATAAAATAATATAATAATAAAATAATCAATACGACTCGATTAAATAAAAAGTGACAAAACTGGGGCGTTACATTAAGCACATCCAAAGGCTTAAAGAACACCACGTGACGCTGATCAACGACCTTAGAAGTAGAGTATATAAGTGAGGCTCTCTTCAGCCTTGCTTCATTTTCTTCTTTTCTTTCTCTTTCTTCTTTTCTCCTTCTCTCTCTATCTATCAGACGCTCTCCCCTCTCTCTAACTTGCTCCCTCCAGCCGCCACCCTGTAAACCTTCGGCCACCCTCTACCACCCTAATCCCCCTCCCAAACCACCGCAGAGTCCAGATTTGTGGTCAAAGTTCAATCGGAATCTTTAACCAAATGTTCATCTGGGTGATGAACATCAACCCAGAACCCTTCGCCTCCATGAACCCTACGAACCCTAGCCAACGCAAGAACCCTAACCCCCTCCCCAAACCCAGATTCACATGGGTCTTCAGGGTTCGAGATGAACGCTAAGAACCCTAGGTTTCTTGGGAAGAACCCTAACCCTATATGCTTAACCAAAACCCAGCAACATGCATAACCTTAAGAACCCTAAGGGTTCTGCGAAGAACCCTAACCCTAACCCCAAAGAACCCTAACCCTAAACAACCCAGAAAACCTTAAAACAAAACAAACCAGCAATCTCTAATAATCACAATCAACAACAAAAAAGCTAAGTTGTTTTTACCTTCCCTGCCGTGAACTTATTATGCTGCTCTGATTCCTTCTTTCTCCTTCTCCGATTTCTAATCCTCTTTTATTTTCTTTTGCAGGTAACGATTGACGATTGTTGGGGGCTTTGCTCAGGGGCTTAGGGTTCTGATGAAGAACCCTAATCCTCTATCCGATTGAGCTTTACGTGAGGGTTCAGAAAGTTTACGCAACGGCTGTTTTTATTCTTAGGGGTCCCCCTTTTTTGAATTTTTCTTTAGCTTATATAGTCTTGAAATTAGGTCTTTAGTAATTAAGTTAGATTTGTATTTTAGGAAATTTGTGAATCTGATTTGATTTGATTCTAATTTTTGATGTTTTTACAATTAGAACTCTGATTTTGTACAATTTGAATTGTAGAATTAAATGAAAATTAACGTTATTGAATTTCTGTTAAAAAAAACCAAATCCAATTTGATCCGATTCTGAGCCTTCTGCGCGCTGATTTAGGGTTAGATTGGGGAAGAAGACCCCCCACTCGGTCAACCTTTTTGACCTAAAACTTAAATAAAAAACTAAATTAAAGAACAAACAATATTAATAATAATCCCCGGTTTTCCTATAGTTAAACCTTATATTAACAAATTTCTAAATTTCATCAAATTAGCCTAACGGTAATAAAGCAATAATCTAATTAATTCTTTAATTCAATAGTTAAAATAAAAAACAATTAAGAGATTAACTAATTAATAATAATTTGGATATAATATAATTAGTCCCTAATACCTTGACAACATAACATGATTAATTTTTTTTAAAAATAATCCTATACATCTTCTAAAGAATTTTAGTTTAAAAACCAAACCTAACAAAAAGTTCTATCCACCCTTTATAAATTAATAGACTAATAAATTAATATAAAAAATTAATGGATACTAAAATGATTACATTTCTTTAATAAACCCAATAGTGTTAATTCCAACAATACTTTTAAAAATAAATTAACCCCAAAATAAATAATGTCCTAAAAAAAATTCCAAACTCCAAAGTAAAAACCCTTATACAAAATTAAATCTGAAATGGGCCTAAAAGTGCTAAGAGGCCCATACTGATATGTGTTAGAGACTCCCACATCTAAACAACACCCCTGATAGCATGTAATCCCAAAATGGTAAGATTCTCCAATTGACTGTAAATCACTGGTCAAAATTTAGGGTACGACACCTACAAAATAATACTGATGAGGAGGAAATATTAAGGAGAAGGAGAATGGGAAGGCCTAGAGAGGAAAGATTGAGTGGAATAAAAATTAAAGTCCCAACCTTTCAAGGGAAAATGATCCAGATGTTTACTTAGAATGGGAAACAAAAATTGAACGAATTTTTGCTTGTAACAATTATACTAATGTTCAAAAAGTACAAGTTGCTGCCCTTGAATTTACATAATATGCCTTGGTACGGTGGAATCAAACTGTCAAATAAATTACAGCGGCCCAGTCAAGGAGGAGATGAAGAACAAGACATTAACACTTGGGAGGAGATGAAAATAATTATGAGAAGAACATTTGTTCCTTCCTATTACAATAGGAATTTGCATAATAAATTACAGTGGCCCACTCTAGGTTTTAAAAGTCTGGATGAATATTACAAAAAGACGGAGGTTGCAAAGATAAGAGCCAATGTGGAGGAAGATAATGAAGCAATAATGGCTAGATTTCTTCATAGTCTAAATCATGACATAAGTGATATAGTGGAGCTGCATCACTATGTGAAAGTAGACGATTTGGTGCATCAAGCTATCAAGGTAGAACAACAACTCAAGAGAAAAGGCCTAGGAAGGAAAATCACTACCACTTTCAATTCTCAAAGTTGGAAGGATAAAACAAAGAAGGAAGGTGCTTCATCATCCAAGGAAGCCACAGTTCAACTAGGGAACATTAAACATCATGGTACTTCCCTTTAATCAACACCTTTATGAGAGACACACCATATATTCACCTAAAACCTTAATTAAGGTGATAAGTAGGTGGATTTTCTCACTTATAAATGCTAAAGTCTCCACATTTCCAACCAATGTGGGACTATTAGCCATAATACTCACACTTGCTACATTCTCAACATATAATACTAAAACAAAAATACCATTAGGACTTTGAAATGTGAATAAAGTTAGGCTCATTAGACGTTAATCAACTTACTACAAGATTAAATATACAAAACCTGCAATCAATTTATAAGCTACACTAATTTACATATTTAACCATAATAAATCTAAACTTACATTAGAGTCCAACTTAAGAATTATAGGGTCTACCCCAAAATCTTATGGTACAAATGGTACTATGCGTCTCTTCTCCACTCGTCCATGAGATTCACGTGTCTCCGCACTTTCCATGCATGGCAATGCGTCCGACCGATGTTTATGATTTTATTGATCTAGTTGGACTTACTACCTTATATTGGTTCCATATCTGCCATCATATGTTAGTTTTGATAGTGATAACTTTTAAAGTCAAGTAACTACCAAAAATAGCTCAAGTGGTTAAAGATGCACAATATGGTTAATTAAGTTATCTTCTAAAATCAAGCTAGACATTTGTTTAATTAACACTTCAGTCCAGCAACTCTCAAGTGAAGACTAGGGGTTTATGATCATGGTGGTTTGAACGTTCAAACTCTCAGATCATGGTAATTAACATGGAGATATCTCAAGCCTCATAAATAAGACTTAAGGTTCTTATGTGTGTGATGCCAATACTTAAAACTTTAGAGTGTGAAAGAGACGAAGTGTGAAATATTGTCTGATCGTGTGTGTCTGATGATTAGTGTATTGTAAAGACACAAGGGCATTTCTGAAAGTATTATGGTCAAACCACATACACACACTTAAAACATTTATAAGCCTATCATTTTTAATCACCAAAAAAGGTTTTTGGGGTTTGGCTAGTTGATTTGGGAAAAGTCCACTTTATTAGAATACTTTTTGAAACTAGCTAATCGATTAGATCTTTGGCCTAATCAATTAGATGATTCATAATCTAGTCTATAATTGATTGTGATAGACTCTCAATAGATGTCTATCAGAATCTTCCATTTTGGGCATCAATAATCGATTATTTGAGGTGGTTAATATATTAGCCTAATTGATTAGGTGTATTAAAAAACCTATGAATTGTTTTCAAATTTACACCACACTTTAGACTATAAATGGAGAGCTTTTGTATCATTTTTCAACATCCAAAAAAAATGTGAAAACCCTCACTTTTTTTTTCTCTCACAACCTCTCTAACACTTTCTTACTTTTCTTACATATTTTATGCCATAGTACTTCGAGAGTGTTCTTGAGTTTTAGTGAGGATATTGTTATGGATGAGGTATAATTGTAAATTTACCAAGAGTATAATTTTTCTCTTGAGTAAATAATCCTTCCTTAAGAAGTCATTATGTTATTTGGGAGTTAAACCATTGAAAAAGCCCTTGTTTGTATTTGGGAGATTTGTCTAAGTCTTTGTTTGGTTCGTGAGCTCTGCCTTTGAAAAAACTCTCTTTTGGGTTTGTGAAGATCAACCACTGAAAGTTCTACATAAAGGTTCATGAGCTCAGTCTAGTTAAAAGTTCAACAGATTCGAGATCAGCTTGATGTAAAATTTCACTCAGTTTTTAAGTTTATCCTGGTATAAAAACTCAGTAGTTTTGAGATCAGTCCAATATAAATTTTAATTCGGATCATGGTCATCCTGTATAAAATCGATGTTCGGTTTGGAGGATAGATAACTTTAAACTTTGCCTTGGTTGGAGACCAACTTTTGCAAAATTTTATTTGTCTTAGAGACTAACTACATGAAGCATTATCCGTTGTTTAGATCAGAGACTAACCGCTTCAAGCTAATGTTTGTTTTTTGGTTAGAAGTCAGCCTGAAACTTCATTTCCTTGTATAATTAAGTCTTCTTAACTGCACTAGTATAATTCACTGGTGTCATTTCTCTTCCCTTGTCTATTTATTTTTGGTAATTTTATTTACTTTAAATTTCCACTACATAATTATTCAAATTTTTTTATAAAATATTTTCAAACTCTGATTTTTCTAATAATTGTGTTTTACGTCAACGATTTTCAAACCTTCACAATTCACTTCCCACCCCCACCCTCATCTCCTTCTTGTGTATGGAGTCATATGTCCAACATCTAATTCAACATATCTTGGTAAGACTTATTCGTACTTCATGGTATAATGATCTCATCCATTCTTCTGCAAGCCCAAAAGTTAAACAAGATAAGGAACATGCACAACGCAACATGTGACGCCCCCAATCTATACCCCTAATTAACATGCAATTAAAGCACTAAAAGAAAATTCGAAATTTCGTCAGAGTACATTTGAATTCGCGGCATAGAAAGGGAGAAATCACATCAACTGTAACAAGACATAACATACAACACCTGCTCATTTAGATATGCAACGTGGGGTAGCAAATCATACCGAGGAAACTTCGTTCCTTACACCCACTTTTCAGAAATTAGAATTAAAGCGGAAAGATCTAAAATCTGAATAACACATATACATATATACATATAAACATGTCTGTCATACATCCAGTTATACATATACAACCAAAATATATCATCAGATATACAAAATAATCGCAAACGGCCACCCTAGCTACCCGGAGTCACATATCAGAGCCGACCGACAAAAGAATGAAGACGCAAAGCTTCACAAAAATAATACCTCCAGCAACTCTAATCTGCAACGCCTCATAGAGCGTTATAAAACAGCAGAAGGGTGAGAAAAACAACCATAATATAATTGCATAACATTATATATTAACACAAAAATACACGAGTAACATAGTCTCACCACCAAAGCACACAGATCAATTATAACAGCACACAGTACAATTCGCACGTATCATATATCACAGCACATCAATCATTCACATCACAATCACACATATTCCATCTCATTAAATCACATTCACAATTTCATACACAAATGACTCATGATGAATGCAAATGCACAGAGACCGGCACCACGACTCTATGCACATGTCATGCGGTACCGACTTCCTTTGTCACGTCATTAGTCCACTCAGGAACTATTGGAACCATCGCTCGTTACTGAGAATCTCAAGTAACTCCCCGTCGGGCCTACGATGTTCACCCGTCGCTTTAGGTCCTCAGGCATCGCCTCATATTTTCGAGGCACACGACGTTAAGGATTGCTTTAAGTCTCCAAAGGAGCCCACAATCGTATATACCCATCGCTTTAAGTCCTCAGGCATCGCCTCATATTTTCGAGGCACACGATGTTATAGCATATTCCCCTCGGGAATCAAACCGTCACTCAGGACGTTTCCACAATGCACATCATGATGATTGGCATACAATGACTCATGACATTCACATTGCATGCATACACCCATTCATAATCATGCATATATCATCAAATACCACACTTATCATTTTCTTGCCTTTCGGCCACAAATCATCATCACAACAGCTCATAAGGCATACACATTCAAAGCACAAACATATAACATAATACACGTCAAATACGCACCATTAAAACGACAAAAGTCGAGATTCGACACTATTCATAGTTTCCGACAAAATTTAATCGGCTAACAATTCTCAAAACCTCATAAACATAAAGTACAACTCGATACCTTTCTAACGACACCAAGAATACAAAAATCGGATAATCGGAACCAAAGTTACGGACAAAACCGAAAACAACATTTTGAAAAATCACATTTTTGCAATTCTCCTGTCCATACGCGTACCACCACTATCCATACGCGTATTGACAGAACAAATTTCCTTCACAAAATCACGTTGCCAAAAACCATACGCGTATGCACCTCGCCCTTACGCGTATCACCAGAAGGCCGTGAAAACATGCATTTCATACGCGTAATGCCCCAAAAACAACACAATATTACGCGTAACGCCTGGGCCCATACGCGTATTGGCAAGTCCCTTACGCGTATTGCCAGGACAAACCCAGAAAAATTCTGCAGAACAATTTCTGCGTTTTCCAAATCCAATCAACCAATTTTTCACCTAAACTCAGAAAATGACCAATTTGAATTGCAATAACACACACCCAACATGTATAGACAATCTAAAACACAATCAACACAAGTTTTGACACATACAAATCAATTTCTAATCAATTATACCAAATATGGGTTTTTACTCCAATTCATCCAAAATTAACAACAAACACGCATACATAATCGTATACAACCATAGAATAATCGAGTTTCGCACCCTTACCCGATTAATCGATTCCTAGAACTTGTTCTCTTTGATTTCCCAAGATTTTTCTCCAATTTCTCTCTTCTCCTCTTTTCTTCTCTTTTTCCTTCTTTCTTCTTTCTTTCTCTCTATTTTTCTTTCCCTTTTCTTTTCTATTTTCTTTTCTTTCTTACTAACTTAACAATTATCAATGAAATGCCCAAAATACCCCCACACTCAAATATCTCGCAAATGTTCCCGAAACGTGATAAAATATAATCACGACTAAAAATAACATTTTTTCACACAAAAGTCGAAAATAAAATATAATAATAATAAAATAATCAAAAAGACTCAATAAAAAATAAAACTGGCAAAACTGGGGCGTTACAACTCTCCCCCACTTAGAAATTTTTGTCCTAAAAAATATTACCTGATACAAACAACTCTGGATACGACTCCCGCATCCTACTCTCTAACTCCCACGTCAAATTTCCCTCAGCAGCGCCTCTCCACGCCACTTTCACAAGTGCAATCTCTTTACCCCTCAACCGCTTCACCTCGCGATCCAAAATACCAACCGGTAATGCCTCGACCGTAAGGTTATCCCTTACCTCAACCTCGTCCATCGGAATAACATGTGAAGGGTCCGGAACATACTTCCGAAGCTGTGAAACATGAAACACATCATGCAAATTCGACAGATTCGGCGGCAACGCCACACGATATGCCACAGCACCAACTCTCGCAGATATCTGGTAAGGACCAATAAATCGAGAAGTAAGCTTCTTAGATTTCAAAGCACGACCAACACCCGTTACCGGTGTAACCCTAAAAAATACGTGATCACCCTCTCGAAACTCAAGATCCTTCCGTCTCCGATCATGATAACTCTTTTGTCTACTCTGAGAAGCCTTCATTTTCTCACGAATAAACTTTACCTTTTCCGTCGTCTGTTGCACTAATTCCGGTCCAACCACAGAACTCTCACCAGTTTCGTGCCAACACAACGGCGTTCTACATCTTCGTCCATATAAAGCCTCAAAAGGTGCCATTCCAATACTAGAATGGAAACTGTTATTATACGTGAACTCAATCAAAGCAAGATAACCGTCCCACGCACCACCTTGTTCTAAAACACACGCTCTAAACAAATCCTCCAAAGACTGAATAGTTCTTTCGGTCTGACCATCCGTCTGCGGATGATAAGCCGAACTCAACCTCAATCTAGAACCCAAAGCCTTCTGTAAACTTTCCCAAAATCTCGATGTAAACCTAGGATCTCGATCAGAAACAATACTCAATGGAATTCCATGCAATTTCACAACCACACTGATATAGATCTCCGCTAACCTCTCCAAAGAAAAACTGATGTCAATCGGAATGAAATACGCCGATTTAGTCAGCCTGTCCACAATCACCCAAATAGCATTATGCCCACGCTGAGTGTTCGGTAATCCCGTCACAAAATCCATCGAAATGCTATCCCACTTCCACTCAGGAATATCCAACGGTTGCAACAAACCACTAGGCCTCAAATGTTCCACTTTCGATTTCTGACAAGTCAAACATGCATACACAAACTGAGCCACATTTCTTTTCAAACCAGACCACCAGAAAATATTCTTCAAATCTTGGTACATCTTATTCGCTCCCGGATGAATACTTAGGTTACTCCTGCGTCCTTCCTCCAAAATCATTATTTTCAACTCCGCATCATCAGGAATGTAAATACGACTACGAAACCTCAAAACACCAAAATTATCCACCTTGAAATCCACATTTTCATTCCTCATCAAATCAACGAATTTCAAATCCAGCTTTTGTTTCTCACTAACCGACAACAAAAATTCATTAGTAACTCTCAACATTCCAAGCCTTACACTATCCGAAGTCACTTCACATACCAAACTCAAATCTCTGAACGATTCCAAAAGTTCCCACTCTTTCACCATTAAAGCTGACATATGCAACGATCTCCGGCTCAATGCATCGGCTACCACATTAGCTTTACCAGGATGGTAATTCAAGCCAAAGTCGTAGTCTTTCAAGAATTCCAACCATCTCCGCTGTCTCATGTTCAACTCTTTCTGATCAAATAAATATTTCAAGCTTTTATGATCACTAAAGACCTCGAACCTTGCACCATAGAGATAGTGCCTCCAAATCTTCAACACAAAAACCACAGCCGCTAATTCAAGATCATGAGTAGGATAGTTTTTCTCATGAACTCTTAACTGCCTTGAAGCATAAGCTACAACCTTACCTTCCTGCATCAGAACACCACCCAAACCAATTAAAGAAACATCGCAATACACAACAAATGGTTCATTAGGATTAGGTAAAATAATAATCAGAGCTGTCGTCAATCTTCTCTTCAGCTCACAAAAACTTTCTTCACATTGTATATCCCAAATGAATGCTTTGCCCTTACAAGTCAACTGCGTCAAAGGAAGAGCTAGCTTAGAAAAACCTTCAATGAACCTCCGGTAATAACCAGCCAAACCCAAAAAGCTTCGAATTTCAGTAACGGATCTAGGAGCCTCCCATTGTAGAACTGCTTCTACTTTAGATGGATCCACAGCAATACCATTACCTGAAATTACGTGCCCAAGAAAACTCACCTCAGACAACCAGAATTCACACTTGGACAATTTGGCAAAAAGCTTCCTTTCCTTCAAAACCTGCAAAACAATACGCAAATGCTCTGCATGTTCTTCACGAGACTTAGAATAGATTAAAATATCATCAATAAACACCACCACAAAACGATCCAAATGCTCGTGGAAAATACGATTCATGTATTCCATAAACACACCAGGCGCATTAGAAACCCCGAACGGCATCACTGAATATTCATAATGACCGTAACGTGTTCTAAAGGTCGTCTTCTGAATATCCTCTTCCTTCACCCTTATCTGATGATACCCCGATCTCAAATCAATCTTACTAAACACACAAGCACCGACCAACTGATCCATCAGATCATCAATCCTTGGAAGCGGATACTTATTCTTAATCGTCACTTTGTTCAACTGGCGATAATCAATACATAATCGCATACTCCCATCTTTCTTTTTCACTAACAAAACTGGAGCACCCCAAGGAGAAACACTTGGCCTCGGGAACCTCTTTTCCAACAACTCACTTAACTGCTTTTTCAACTCCACCAATTCGGATGCCGACATTCTATAAGGTGCCATAGAAACAGGTCTAGTACCAGGAACTAGATCTATCGAAAATTCCACCTCTCTCTCTGGCGGCACATCTGAAATATCCTCTGGAAACACCTCAGGAAATTCGCACACAACAGGAAACACCTCCAATGAAACTTGACTATCCACAGTCAAAGATGCAAATAATCCAAACAACTGAGCTTCATCCGCCAAAAGTTTCTTCAACTCTTTGGTAGATAAGAAACTCGAGTCTTCATCTTTCTCAAGAGAAGGAAACCTTACAAGCTTATGATAACAATCAATGTGCACCCGATTGAATTGCAACCAATTCATTTCCAACACCACATCTAAACCTTCCAACGGTAAACACACCAAATCCATCACAAAGTATTTACCATAAATGGCTAAAGGACAACTCAAACACACCAAAGAAGTAGTTACTGACCCCATATTTGGAGTATCAATAACCATCTCACCATCCATCGAAGACAACCCAGATTCAAACGTTCCGCGCACTCAGACGAAATAAACGAATGAGTCGCTCCAGTATCAATAATAGCAATTAAAGGCGTATTATTAATAAAACAAGTACCTCTTATCAGACGATCAGCACTTGAAGTCTGAGTTCCCGCCAATGAAAACACTTTCCCACTAGTCTGGGCTTTCTTCAGATTAGGACACTTCGAACTAATGTGACCAGGTTCCCCACAATTGTAACACTTCACCACATTCTTCCTTTTACAATCAGCTAAAACATGTCTGATACCACCACAATTAGAACACTTATCCAACTTCTTCCTACATTCATGTTGGCGATGACCCAATTCACCACATCCAAAACACCTAATAGGATTAGACATACCTCTTCCACCTGACCTTCGATCAAAAGTTCCCCTTTGTTTACCTTTATCAGCCGGTGACACATACGGACCACCACGGAACTGTTGTTTCCCTTTCTTGTCACGTACACTTTTATAGTGAGCAGAACGAGCCTTACTATCTTCATCATAAATCCAACAGCATTCCACCAAATCAGCAAACCTTCGAATCCTCTGATAACCAATAGCCTGCTTTATCTCAGGACGCAAACCACTTTCATACTTCACCCACTTTGAAAATTCAGCAGTCGCTTCCACATAATGAGGATAAAACTGCACAAGCTCCACAAACTTAGCAGTATAGTCAATAACCGACATATTACCTTGTTTTAGCTCTAAAAACTCAATCTCCTTCTTTCCTCGGACATCCTCAGGAAAATACTTCCTCAGAAACTCTCGGCTAAACACCTCCCAAGTGATCTCTTCTTCCTCCTCCTCAGCTTCCAACACCTGACGAGTACTGACCCACCAGTCATCAGCCTCTTCGTGTAACATATGAGTGCCCAGCCTCACCTTATCATCATCGTCATCACAATCTATCACCCTGAAAATCCTCTCAATCTCTTTCAACCACAACTGCGCACCATCTGGATCATGCCTCCCTTTAAAGACCGGCGGCTTATTCTTTCTAAACTCATCATTTCCTGCAGCATTCGGTGCACCCTGCACAGCGCGTGCCATAGCCTCCATCGCCGCAGCCAAAGCAGCATCATTACGACCAGCCATATTCTGTTCGTCCAAACACAGAAACTATGGTTAAACAACAACTCGTCCAACACAACTTGCCCAATATGCCAGACACAACAAACACAACTGACACGGACTGGCTCTGATACCACTTTATGTGACGCCCCCAATCTATACCCCCAATTAACATGCAATTAAACCACTAAAAGAAAATTCGAAATTTCGTCAGAGTACATTTGAATTCGCGGCATAGAAAGGGAGAAATCACATTAACTGTAACAAGACATAGCATACAACACCTGCTCATTTAGATATGCAACGTGGGGTAGCAAATCATACCGAGGAAACTTCGTTCTTTACACCCAATTTTCAGAAATTAGAATTAAAGCGGAAAGATCTAAAATCTGAATAACACATATACATATATACATATAAACATGTCTGTCATACATCCAGTTATACATATACAACCAAAATATATCATCAGATATACAAAATAATCGCAAACGGCCACCCTAGCTACCCGGAGTCACATATCAGAGCCGACCGACAAAAGAATGAAGACGCAAAGCTTCACAAAAATAATACCTCCAGCAACTCTAATCTGCAACGCCTCATAGAGCGTTATAAAACAGCAGAAGGGTGAGAAAAACAACCATAATATAATTGCATAACATTATATATTAACACAAAAATACACGAGTAACATAGTCTCACCACCAAAGCACACAGATCAATTATAACAGCACACAGTACAATTCGCACGTATCATATATCACAGCACATCAATCATTCACATCACAATCACACATATTCCATCTCATTAAATCACATTCACAATTTCATACACAAATGACTCATGATGAATGCAAATGCACAGAGACCGACACCACGACTCTATGCACATGCCATGCGGTACCGACTTCCTTTGTCACGTCATGTCACGTCATTAGTCCACTCAGGAACTATTGGAACCATCGCTCGTTACTGAGAATCTCAAGTAACTCCCCGTCGGGCCTACGATGTTCACCCGTTGCTTTAGGTCCTCAGGCATCGCCTCATATTTTCGAGGCACACGACGTTAAGGATTGCTTTAAGTCTCCAAAGGAGCCCACAATCGTCTATACCCATCGCTTTAAGTCCTCAGGCATTGCCTCATATTTTCGAGGCACACGATGTTATAGCATATTCCCCTCGGGAATCAAACCGTCACTCAGGACGTTTCCACAATGCACATCATGATGCTTGGCATACAATGACTCATGACATTCACATTGCATGCATACACCCATTCATAATCATGCATATATCATCAAATACCACACTTATCATTTTCTTGCCTTTTGGCCACAAATCATCATCACAACAGCTCATAAGGCATACAAATTCAAAGCACAAACATATAACATAATACACGTCAAATACGCACCATTAAAACGACAAAAGTCGAGATTCGACACTATTCATAGTTTCCGACAAAATTTAATCGGCTAACAATTCTCAAAACCTCATAAACATAAAGTACAACTCGATACCTTTCTAACGACACCAAGAATACAAAAATCGGATAATCGGAACCAAAGTTACGGACAAAACCGAAAACAACATTTTTGCAATTCTCCTGTCCATACGCGTACCACCACTATCCATACGCGTATTGACAGAACAAATTTCCTTCACAAAATCACGTTGCCAAAAACCATACGCGTATGCACCTCGCCCTTACGCGTATCACCAGAAGGCCGTGAAAACATGCATTTCATACGCGTAATGCCCCAAAAACAACACAATATTACGCGTAACGCCTGGGCCCATACGCGTATTGGCAAGTCCCTTACGCGTATTGCCAGGACAAACCCAGAAAAATTCTGCAGAACAATTTCTGCGTTTTCCAAGTCCAATCAACCAATTTTTCACCTAAACTCAGAAAATTACCAATTTGAATTGCAATAACACACACCCAACATGTATAGACAATCTAAAACACAATCAACACAAGTTTTGACACATTCAAATCAATTTCTAATCAATTATACCAAATATGGGTTTTTACTCAATTTACTCCAATTCATCCAAAATTAACAACAAACACGTATACATAATCGTATACAATCATAGAATAATCGAGTTTCTCACCCTTACCCGATTAATCAATTCCTAGAACTTGTTCTCTTTGATTTCCCAAGCTTTTTCTCCAATTTCTCTCTTCTCCTCTTTTCTTCTCTTTTTCCTTCTTTCTTCTTTCTTTCTCTCTATTTTTCTTTCCCTTTTCTTTTCTATTTTCTTTTCTTTCTTACTAACTTAACAATTATCTATGAAATGCCCAAAATACCCCCACACTCAAATATCTCGCAAATGTTCCCGAAACGCGATAAAATATAATCACGACTAAAAATAACATTTTTTCACACAAAAGTCGAAAATAAAATAAAATAATAATAAAATAATCAAAAAGACTCAATAAAAAATAAAACTGGCAAAACTGGGGCGTTACACAACACATTCTTCATGCTCCTTGATTTGTATGGCTTGCCTTAGGAGTAATGTTCCTCCATGATTAGATTTTATGTTTTGCCATCAGTCCAAATATGTCTATTTCCTTTGTTATCCTTCTTCATTTACCTAAAAAGCATTCACTTAAGCCTCTTGCTTCATTTGTCCCACTTATTCCCCCTACATCAGGTGACCCTGCTACCCTTGCATCATTTAGAAACAAATCAAAATCACACTTGAGGAAGGAAATCCAACTTAAATCCCCGTCCCTGATAGGTCATTATAGCCAACTTTGGCATAATATTAATTGTTGCTAGAAGTTTTTTGGAATGCCTCAATTTCAAGTGAATACGGGTTAAGTTTAACTTTCATAAATTTTCAAACCACATTATTTTCTTGATTGTATTATTACTTTTACGAATGGTAATATCCCATCAATTTAAAATTTATGTGGCCTCTAATGGTATTCTTTACCAAAGATCTTCCTCTCACACACCTCAACAAAATGGGCTGGTTAAATGTAAAATCAGCATCTCATTGAAACTACTCGTACCCTAATTCACCATGGTAATGTTCTACTCTGACATTGGGGAGATGTTGTCCCAACGAAATGTTACTTTATAAATCGTAAGCCCTTATATGTCCTTAATGATAATATTCCCCATTCCATACCTTTTCCATATTCCTCATTCCCCTTCACCCAATTTCTCCTCGTATATTTGGGTCTATATGTTTCATTCACAATCTCTCTCCTAGTTTTGACAAACTATCAACTCAACCACTCAAGTGTATCTTTATTGGTATTCATTGGTCCTAAATGCATTAACATTTTATTCTCCTACAATACAAGGATGCCTCACATCAGCTGATGTTGCCTTTTCGAGTATGTTTCATATTTTGAGTTAAATCATGTGACTCCAGAACTCCATCTTATGCACCTCTTCCAAAAGTTTTTAAAGTCATTTTTACCATTGGTTCTCTTGAGTTTTGGGAGTATGTCACACTCGATGCCCCTATGGTTGACTCTTTTATTTCAGGACAGCTACAAACATATCATTGTTGCCACCCAACCTCTATTGTACTTATTCCTACAATTGTTCATGTCCTTAAGGTTACTGTAGACTCTTATTTGATGGTGTCTCCATTGTTGGATATGATACTTCAACCGTATTCTGATCTTTTGATTAATCTTTGTAAAGGTAGTCTCCCAAAATGAAATTCATCTATGTATTCTATTAATTTATGTTATCATTGTCTTTCCTCTATGCATTTTACTTGTTTGTCATATATGTTTTTGGTTTATATTCCTAAATCTCCTAGTGAAGAATTATCTCACCTGGAGTTAAGGAAAGTAATAAATAATGTTATGTGTGCACTCTGAAGTATTATTACATGTAATATAGGCCTTTACGCCATGGTAATTCTTTGGTACATTGTCATTGGAATTATATGGTGAATATTGGTCCATATGGCAAGATTGATCGGTTTAAATCTCTCTTGGTAGATAATGATACACTAATATTTTTGGATTGAATTATCGTGATAGTTTCTCGCCTGTAGCCAAGATGTTATCAATTAGACTTCTTCTCTCAATTGTAGGCATTCAAAATTTTCCTCTCCATTAGCTTGACATTAATAATTAAATTTTAGATATTGATCTTAAAGAGGAAGTGTTTATGGAGAAATCACTTGGATTTTTTGTTCATATGGAATCATCTACTATGGTTTGTCAGATAAATAAGACTATATATGGTCTTAATAAATCTATGAGAGCTTGGTTTGGCATATTCACTCAATAGTCCAAAAATATTGTATGGTTTATAGTAAAAACAACAATTTTTATTTTGTATAGTCACTAAGCTTAAGGATCCATTTATCTTATAGTGTTTCAACGAGGAACACTATAGTTGAAACAACATCTTTTGAATCAGATTCAAATAAAAGACCTCGGTAAAATCCACTATTTTTTGGTATTGAGGAAGTTAAATCTAAAGATGGTCTAGTAATTTCATAGCGGAAATATGATATAGAAGTTTTGGAAGAAAATAATCTATCTAACTTAAGGAGATAATAGAGATTGATTAGAAAATTAAATTATCTAATAGTCACTCGTCTGGATATTTGATAACATTAAAATACATAGATAATTTTGACTCGATTTGTGTCATACCCCAAATTTTTACCACCAAGATTTCCCATCATTGTGCAAATTGTTACCACAATATGTATGAACCATCATGCCTCCTCAATCTCCTCAAGGATTATTGAGCATTCACTACAATCAAGAACTAGGGTTTCAAGCCCTCTCAGAGCACTTAGACAAAGGATCAATCAATAAATGACATGATCTTAAACATGTCTAACCTCTTAAACACCCATAAAGGATCAAGAGGACCCTCACATCTAAAATCAAGTACACAGTTGTGACATTCCAAGTGTTTTGAGCCTCGAAACACCCGATGTCGCCGGATTAGGGTTTTGGACGACCGAGACCTCCAGAGTGAGATTTTCACAAGGGAATGAGCCAAGAATTCAACATGTGACTCAATATGCTCAAAATAACCCTAGGGATCCATTTTCAAAGCTAAATGATCCTCAGAGGATGCATTCCTCAAAAGTCGGGAATTAAGGTTTTACGCGCCGAACCGCTCCGGAGCCAAAAGTCAAAACATGACTTTTTGGACAAAAATGATTCTTATGATTCATATTTTCATAAAATGTGACTTATAATGACATTTGAACAAGAATTGATCAAGAAATCATGATAACTTGTAAAAGGGGTAACCTTGAAAAATTGAAATTTTTTCTAAGTTATTAAGTTTAATGGTTTTGATGCCAACTTCCAAGGACCATAACTTCTGATCCAAGCAACCATTTTGAGTGATCCAAAGCCTGATTTGTAGGTCTTCCCACATTCTACAAAAGCTTTAACTACATCAAACTCCAATTCTTTATGGATTTTAAGTTATGGAGTGATCAAAATGACAAAAATGAAGAAAATGACACTTTTCCAACATTTAGTGAAAATCTGCCTAAGTTACCAGCCTTGGACATCAATGTTCATGAGGATTTTTCACTTGGATTCATATAGTTTCAAAACAAACTATGATCATACATGTGTTGTATCATATGAGGGCTTTCTAAAAAGCACAAGAGCCTCCCATAACTCAACCTGAGCAAGGAGATATGATCCCCTCAAAATCACCCTTTCCAACTGTCTTGTATAAGGCAGATTTTGGTATTTTGCTCGATTTGGAAAATTTCGACAACTCGAAGCCTTGTCATCCATTTGGACACATCATAGGATGAAATCAAAAGGGAATGATCTGATCCCCAAGCCTCCCAAGTCCAAGAATCTACATCTAGCCATAACAAACCTAAAAAGGCTAAAAAGTGCCAAGACTCCAATTTTGTTTTAATGCATTCAATGGATGCATCAAGGTGGCATGAACTGAGGCCAATTTAACTGAATGAGTCAAGCCTTATCTCTGAACCAAAAGACCATAGGCATGTGCTCTAACCTCAAGTCAATGGCTAGAGGAAACTTGAGATTCCATTTGATCACAATGTGCAACAGACCTGCTGCAGTTGCCATTCACTATTGCTGCCAAAACAAACTTGACACACTATAAATAGAGCTCATTTGTGATCAGTTTGAGTACACCAAAGCACCCAAACTGATGTTTTCCACAAAATCTCCCTTTCACTCCAATTTTGCCTTCTAACTCAAGTCACTATCGGGTTTTGAGATTGAGAGTGATTCCAACCAAACCAATCACACACACACCTCATATACATCATGTATGCGTGATCCATAACACAAAATCACATCTGGAACATCAAATTCACAAAATCACTAGCCAATTGCTCAAGTTCTTGACAGAGTTGCAGTTGAGGTACCACAACCAGTTCCAGCTCAATTCAATCCACTCCAAGCATTCAAACACACTCCTTTGCACCTAAGCATGTTGTCCAGATCATTAGAACCTAGATGCAACACCTCCATCACCAAAATCGATCACCAGTTGCAAGAGGTAGGCCTGAACCCTTCAAACTCTATGATCCATGCATCATGAATTAATTTTTGAGTTACCATCTTGTTTATGCATGTATGTAGAGTGATAACCCTCAATCAATTGCCATGAATCAATCGTGTATGGAATTTCATTGTGTTCATGCTGAAATTAGGGTTCTTGAGGTTTTCTGTTGATTTCTTCCTCCATACTTAATATAAATGCAATTAAACTATGTGGTTGTAATCCTTGTTCAAAAACGAACAAGATTGGTACTTGAATCGTGCAAAACCATTGAGAAATCAAGGAGAAAAGTGAGAAAATGCAAATCTGCAGAAACAGGGTCGCGCGTGTTCTTCATTTGACCGTTGGCGCCCTTTTTTTCAAATTTTTAAATATTTGAATATTTTGATATTTTTGTTAATTGATTCAAAAATTAATTTCTCTCTGAATATTTGTGTTTTTGAATTGATTCTTTTTCTCAAAATTCACAAAAATGTTTAAATATTTTATTTTACAAAAAAAATCCAATTTATATTATTTTTTAATAAAGTTAGAATTTCTGTAATTAATTTCATTTTATTTGTTTTTAAACATTTTTAAATGAAATTCCCACTTTGATCTTTCAAAACCAATTGAATTTCAAACTTTCATGTGATTAAACATGCTTTTTCAAAATATTTTTCAAAGTTTACAACTTGTTTTTGAATATATTTGGTATTTTATATCATTTTTTTATTTAAATTCCTTTGAAAAATGACATTTTAATTTAAAATTAGGGTTTCCTCTCAATTTTAAAATTTCAAACTCTTTGGGCCTCTAATAGAGTGTAAGACCCAACCCCTTTGTACAGGAAACCTTTTTTGGGCCTCAGTCGTTGTATAAGTCCTAATACGATTTTAAAAATCTCGGCGCGATCGCCGTTTTCAAACAATTTTCATCTGGACCTACCCTTGAGTTGTAAGTCCCATATCTTTTCTTTTTCAAACACTTAGGGCCTCTCCTTGAGTTGTAAGATCCGTCCCTTTGTACATAAAACCTTTTTGGGCCTCAATCATTGTATAAGTCCCGATACAATTTTCAGATCAACGGTACAATTACTGTTTTTTAAATTTGGGCCTCTCCTTGATTATAAGCCCTAATCTTCTTTTCAAAAACAACTTTCCCTTTTGATTTAGGTTCAAACTCATAGTTGTTATCAAAACTTTCTTTAATTTCTTGAACCACTAACCATACAGCTGTTACAATGGAAGCTTGCTCGCCTGTAAGTTTTAAACAGCTTTCTTTTACATATATATATATATATATATATATATATATATATATATATTTGTTTGTGATGGAAGCTTTCTCAACAGTAAGTCCTCCTACCCTCTTTTTACATACAATATATATTTCATCTGTATATATGCCTGTATATTATCTTGTTTAGAGTTTTCCCCGACAATTAGAACTAGAACTAGATAAAGCCAGTGTTCACTCTTTCAACAGTCAAAACTAGTTCCCCATAGGAATTCCAGATACAGTCTTGCCTTCTCTTGGGCTTATACAATATGGAACAAAGAGAAAGGCATTATTCCCGGTGAAACTTTTCTCAGACTGTCACTATTAGAAATTGTCAAAGAAATTCATTTCCCCCAGAGAGGATTAATTCCCAGTGAAACCTCTCTTGAATTTCTTCAAACCCTAGAACTGTTCACTAAAGAAAAGATTATTCCCGGTAAAACCTTTCTTGAACTTTTCTTAAGTTTGGACCCACAGGCTTCCTAAAAGCATCCCCACCTCCTCTTGGGCTTTGTACAAGGACCCTCCGGCTTCTTAGAAGTTCTCATGCCTTCTCTTGGGCTTAATACAAGGACTCTGAAGACCTCTTAAAGGTATAGGATAGAACTTAGTCATCCTTTGTTAGAGTAGTCTTTCCAAAGAGTCAAAACCTCAGACCAATTTTAGGGTTGATTCTCATCCCTTAAAACACCAGCCTCCTCTTGGACATCATACAAAGATAAACTCTTCCATACCAGTATACTTGGACAGTCTCATCTCCTCTTGGATCTCAAAGACATTCTCAAGTTCCTTACAAACACCGGTTAAACCCTGGTAATTTAATCAATCTCCAGTAGAGTTAAAACCTCTGTGGGTTCAAAAACTCAAACGTTCTTCCAAATTTCCCCAGCTAGGGTCAAATCACTACCAATAAACCTTTATCGGAACCTCAAGGCATTTGATACCTCAACTCTTCTGTAAATCCTCAGCAAGAGTTGATTCCCCACTTTGGACCTGCCTCTGGATCTCAATAATCCTCAGCAGAAGCCAGCCTCCTCTTAGGCTTTGTATAATGATTTTCCCCAGCAGATTCAGTTTCAAAAAGCACTCTCTTGTTGAGTCAGTCTCCTTTCAGCCTCAATCTTGGGCTTTGTACAAGACACCCATTTAAACACTCTCTTGTTAAGTCATTCTCTTTTTTTAGCCTCAATCTTGGGCTTTGTACAAGACATATATAAATTTTCTCTAGCAAAATCTTCATAACCTCCTCTTAAACTCTGGATAAATATCTTCCCAGCGGAGTCAATTCCTTCCAGTTTTCTTTTAGGCTTTGGGTGTTAATCTCCCTAAGCAGAGTTAATACCCTTTTTCAGCCTCCTCTTAGGCTTTGTATAATGATTTTCCTCAGTAGAGTCAGCCTCAATCTTGGGCTTTGTAAAAAATAAATGATACTCTCCAGCAGAGTCAATCTTCTTTCAGCCTCAATCTTGGGCTTTGTACAAGACACCTAAAATATCCTCAACTGAGTCAGTCAAATTTCATTTTAGCCACAATCTTGGCCTTTGTACAAGACAGATAAAACCTCTCACTAGTAGAGTCATTCTCTTTCAGCCTCAATCTTGGGCTTTGTATAAGACACCATATAAAATCTCCCTAAACACTCTCTTGTTGAATCAGTCCCCTTTTAGCCTCAATCTTGGGCTTTGTACAAGACAGACCAAATATTTCCCCGAAAAAGTCAACTTTTAGCCTCCTCTTAGGCTTTGTATAATGATATCCCCCAAAAGAGTCAAATCTCGGTCAACCTCAATCTTGGGATTTGTACAAGACATATAAACATTCTCTTATAGAGTCAGTCTCTCTCTCAGCCTCCTCTTAGGCTTTGTATAAGGACTTCCCCAGTGGAGTCAATCAATCTCTTAGATTCAACCTTGGGCTTTGATCAAAGCACACAAAAATCAACATCCCCTCAAAGGAAATCAAAAACTCTCTGCAGGAAGACATTTCTCTGTATATCACACATCAAAACAGTAAATCAAAACAAACCCTAATCCCAGATAAGTGCTATAAGTGGCACACTTGTCGATTAAAATATCCAAGTTGTAGTCCATCTCTTATCCTGGTAAACTCCATCTTTTCATCTAATTGATGTAAGGGCAAGCCTCTGGATTATCTACATCCACGCCACTGTCCCTCTCTTAGCATGGAAAATTCCTAAGGAAAAATAGCATTGCTCAATACTGAGTTAAAGTTTCCTCCTTCAGGACAAATCCCCTATAAAGGAAATTATGGCATTGCTGGATTCACATATCCCAGTTAAAGTAATTCTCCTTTATAATCAGTCACCAATAGTTGTGATAAACAGACAAAATGTCTCCCTTTAGAGATGACAAATTCTCTCTCAGTCAAACCTTTTAGCTTCAATCTTGGGCTTTGAACAAGACACAAATAACCTTTTAGCTTCAATCTTGGGCTTTGAACAAGACACAAATACTCTTTTAGCTTCAATCTTGGGCTTTGAACAAGACACCAAAACATCTCTTTTCCTCCCATAGAATAGGAGGAACTACGATTGCTCTGATTTCACTGTTATCTTTAAACGGGAATACGTAGGCATAAGATTGCGAAATCTTTACGAGCACACCAATCAAAAACTCTAGGTCCAGTACCTTTACACTAATCCGAAACTTTAGGTCCAGTACCTTACCAAAAACATCGGAAAAATCCAAAATCAACAAAAACTCTCCCTCTCTCTCAAACACTCCCAAAGGAGAAAATTTCCCAACCCATCAACAGACAAAACACCAGTAAGTAGAAAGCAGTTAGGATAATTGCTAACAACCTGTGGATAACCACATATAGGATGGGTAATTGACAACTCCCCATTGTATAACCTGACCCCGAACTCCCCGAATCTCTTAGCGTTTGTTCAGTTAAACATTTGTGTGCAAGGTTAGTTTTAGATAGCTTCCCTTTCCTTTCCAGCTTCATAGGATAAATAAGAAATCAGAAAGTAGCACCCAACTCCTACCATTGCGTTGAAGAGAAACCCATGGCAATAAGGTGGTCGCGTCATAGACAAAAATCGTACGCAACAGGAAAATGGCGACTCCGCTGGGGATATTTTAGGATCTGTCTTACCTTAGTCATCATTCGTCACCATTTTCCAACAGGAAAATGGCGACTCTGCTGGGGATATTTTAGGATCTGTCTTACCTTAGTCATCATTCGTCACCATTTTCCAACACGAAGATGGCGACTCTGCTGGGGATATTTTAGGATCTGTCTTACCTTAGTCATCATTCGTCACCATTTTCCAACAGGAAAATGGTGACTCTGCTGGGGAAGCATTTTATCTGTCTAGAACTAGGATTAGAATTCCTAAGAGGTCTAGGTTATTAGCAATCATACTACATACTACTATATATATATACTGCTTTTCCTACTTGATATCCGTGTTTATTTTTTTCAGTGGGAATGCGAGTGATGTTGCATCTGGAAAGTTTGAGAGAAACCTAAGATAAGGGGTGGCATAGAGAGGGGGTCTTATAGGGAGTGAATCCCGAATAAGAGAACCTGGTAGACCACCAAATCAGGTGAGGGCCCGTAGGATTCAGCCTACTGATCACGATCGTTGTTGAAAGCATAGTTTTCCTAATGCAACGCCTGTGAACCTGAGGATTTAGTATGCATTAACCTTATAACCACTTGGTAGTGCGGTGACTATCGAAAATAGTTGATACGCGATACTACACTCAAATGAGATTACCCTAGGATGCTACAGCTCGCTCGGGTGAACCAGCTTGCTGTTGTTATCTTTAGGGGGTCAATGATTTTGGGAACCTTAGGACCCGTTCTACAGGTACAAAAATTGACCAGAATACAACCTTTGGGCATGGGTAGAGCCATGACTCCATGCTCGTGACGCTGAACCCTTGAACATGTTTTTTCAATGTTTTTGTGTGTTACATTCATGCTTTCATTTAAAAAACTCTTAAATAAAGAAAAAATCTTTATTTTTCGTCTCTCTTTTTTCAAATTAAATTGAAACAATGATTGCAAATATCAGAGAGAAAGATTGCGTTATGGATTTCGGTAGAAGAAAGACGCACAAATACACCTTCAAGGCTCCAAAACCAGAGGATTTAAGGGGGATGCCAAGGAAGATCACCAACCCTGATGCTTTCAGAGCTAAGCATGGAGGGATGTTATCTCTGTTAAGGGTCCATGTAGTTGAAGGAATCCTGCTACACTGATCCAGTTCTACGATCCGGTTTATCACTGCATCACATTCCCGGATTACCAACTGGCACCAATATTAGAAGAATACTCTCATCTGACTAGTCTACCTATCACTGATTAAGCTCCTTTTTCTGGACTAGAAGAAATTCCAAAGGATCGGGTCATCGCAAGAGCCATCTGTTTGGACGAGTCAGAAGTCAGGACTCACATGACCACCAAAGGAGGAATCCAAGTTTAACCAGTCAAGTTTTTGGTAGAGAAAGCCATGTACTTTGCCAGTATAGGGAACGTTACTGCTTTCGAGGACATCTTTGTCCTGCTCACATACGGGTTATTCCTTTTTCCCAACATAGACAACTTCGTTGATATCAACGCTGTTAAGATATTTCTGATTGGAAACCTCGTACCAACTTTGCTCGCGGATGCTTATCATTCTGTACACTTAAGGAATCTGTACAGCGGAGGAATGATCACGTGATGTGTACCCTTGCTTTACAAATGGTTTATTTCCCATTTACCCAAGTCTGATGCTTTTTGGGATCATAAGAGTACTCTACGTTGGTCACAAAGGATCATGTCTCTTACCAACTCTGACATAGATTGGTATGATAGGATTTATGAGGGGATAGAGATCATCGACAGTTATGGAAATTTCCCTAATGTACCCCTCATAGGAACTAAAGGAGGAGTCAACTACCATCCAATTTTAGTTCGCAGTCAACTCAGATACCCGATGAGGCATATCCCGCATAATGCTCATCTGGAAGGTCTTTTCTTCAAGGAAGGGGAAAATGACAGGTCACTAAAGAAATAAATAGTGCATGCCTGGCAACATATTCACAAGAAAGGAAGAGAGTCTCTAGGAAGACCAAATTGTACCTCCATGGAACCTTATCTCCACTGGGTACAAACTAGAGCTCTCAAGCTGAGGATGTCTTACCCTCGCCAAGAAGTTTTTTCGTCTAAGGAATCTCTCCTTTCTTTCATGTCTGACACGGAAAAACTCCAAGTAGCTCTTAACAAGGTTCAACGGGAGAAAAACTCTTGGAAAAACAAGTACCGAATTCTCAATGTGGAGTGTACCAAAGTTCAGCAACTATTAAAAGAAAATGATGCTCTGATTAAGATATTAGAGCAACATGTTGTAGAAAGTCAAGAAGACCAAAGAAATTTGCTCGCTTCTTTCACTTGGAAAAGGACTGACAACCCGACAATGACTGAAGAGCCCCGGTAAAAGAAAAGGAAAGTACCAGAACCAGCATCTGAGATCTCTTCAAAGAGGACTCAGGATCCATAAGTTTAGACATTTCCTTTTGCAGCACTTTGTAAAATACTGTATTTTCCCTTCCTGCAATCTTTCAAATTCAATAAAACGGAGTCTCAACCCTTTACTGTATGATATTTGCAATCTAATTGTTGAAGTTTCTTTTTGAAAACAATAAATATATATAACTTTGCATATCATTCATCATTCTCATATAACGCGTTCTTCTTATTTCCGAATCTCACGTATGTGTCACGATTCTAGAGTCAAACTGTCTCATTCGTACAATACTCGGGCTAATCGACAAAAAAAAAAGGACGATCTCGAGGAAGAGAACAGAGAGCTGAGAGAAGAAGTCGACGCTCTAAAGGAAAGTTTGGAAAAACTTCACAATGACTTGCAATCCCTGACAGTAGCTCAGAGGCAACAACAAAGAACTTTGATTTCAGAGATCACATCTACGCCCATAGTAGAGATATGTGATTCTCGGTACAACATGCCTAAAGATCGCCCCCGGGGCATGCCTATCAACTTCATCCCTGAAGGATACATTCCACCGGTCACTGAAGACCCAGAAACTGCAGCAGGAACCGCTGGGCCTGAAGGTTACAAACTTCGGGAAAGCAAAGACGCAAGAGTGATGACAGCAACTCCTGAAGGTTATAAACTTCGGGGCATGGAAGCACCAAGAGTCAGTGCTGTAATGACTATACCACAACCAGTGGTACACACTGTCCCGGAAGGACAGATTCCACAAGTAATTTCTGGTGGAAAAGAATATATGTACGAAAGAATGAATGAGTTCCAGGAGAAATTCCTGGAAATGCAGAAGGAACTGCATGCCATTTGCAGTCAGGATTTATTCGAAAAGGACGCCGCAGACCTTTGTCTAGTCCCCAATATGAAAATCCCGCACAAATTCAAGGTGCCTGACTTTGAGAAATACAGGGGCAACTCTTTCCCTCAAAGTCATTTGGTGATGTACGCTCGAAAGATGTCAACTCAGACTGAAAATCAACAGCTACTGATCCATTATTTCCAGGACAGTTTAACCGGTGCCGCACTCAAATGCTACATGGGTCTAAACCGCACCAAGATTGTTACTTTCAGAGATCTTGGGGCAGCCTTCGTTCAAAAATATAAGTATAACCTGGACATGGCACCAGACAGAGATCAACTCAGAGCAATGTCGCAGATGGACAAAGAAACTTTCAAGGAATATGCTCAGAGATGGCGTGAAATTGCTGCCCATATCTGTCCCCTTCTTGAGGAAAAAGATATGACAAAGATCTTTTTGAAAACCTTGAGCTCATTCTATTAAGACTGAATGGTCGCCAGTGTGCCCAGTGATTTCACCGAAATGGTGAACATGGGAGTACGTCTTGAAGAAGCAGTCCGAGATGGACGTCTGGTCAAAGATACAAGACCATCAAACAGTATCGAAAGATACCGTAGTGCTTTCCCAAAGAAAAAAGAGCAAGATATTGGTAATATATCTCTCAGAAATCAAAGGCGAAGATATCAACCAGTAGCAGCGGTAACTCCCGCTATCAACCCTGCGCTGGCTCCAACGTATCAACCTCAGGTTGCTCAGAGCCAACCAAATCAACAACAGTATCAGCAAAGGACATAACAGCCTCTTCAGTAGGCTCGTCCTCAGTACAACAATAACAATCGTACTACAACACCAACAGGGTTTGACCATATACCGATGTTGTACGCAGAACTGTTTCCACTACTACTGGTCAAGCGGCATGTCCAAACCAGATCTCCTCTTACAGTACCAGAAAATCCGCCTTTTTGGTTCAAAGCGGATCAAACTTGCCCTTACCATCAAGGAGGACTAGGGCACAACATTGAAAACTGTCTCAGCTTCAAATCGGATGTGAAGAAGCTTATTAGGAACGGGGTTCTATCTTTCAAAGATACTAATCCAAATGTTCAAACGAACCCATTGCCTCAACATGAGAAGACTGCAGTAAATTTAATAGAAGAGGAATTTAGCCGCAGTTATCAAATTCGCGATGTATACCTATTAGGAACTAATATGGTCAGGATGCATTGTAGATAGAGCGGGTACGGTCATGTACCGTCTCACAATTATCACTAGTGTGATATCTGCTCAAAGAATAATCAGGGATGTTCTGTAGTGCAATCAGCTCTACAAGAACAGATGGATCTCAGATTGATCCAAGATCACCGAATCCGTGAGGTCAATATGGCTCACGCAAATCCCAACATTGTTCAGAACCACAACATTCTGATGATGAATGTCAACTTGGTGGCAATGCACTCAAGGCAAAGTCAATACCATGATCTGCCACGGCACGATTACAATACCTGTCCGATCTGCTCAATAAGCAATCAGGGATGCTCTTTTGTACAAGAGGCCCTCCAGTGTCAGATGGATCTTGGATGGATCCAGGACTATCAGGAAAGAAATAACCATCAAGTCAATATGATTCAGATCTTTGACATACGGTTGATAAATACCAGTCTGGTAGAACTACATGCTAAGTAAGTCAGACTCGGTTTTTTGGCTTCACAAGGTTATCAAAATTGTGAATGATGTCATGAAAACAATCAAGGATGTGCACTTGTCCAAAGAACACTTCAACACTTGATGGACCACTGGTGGCTTCCAATATACTTGGATAAAGCTACACAGCAGATTAGTATGACTGTCGGAAATCCTAGTAGGCATCAATTTCAAGATGTCCGCTCGATGGAAACTGATCTAGCAAAATTACATTGCATACAAAGCGGACGTGGCCGAGTGTCACTCCACAACTACGAGCGATGTAGAGTTTGTTCAGAGAGCAACCAAGGATACTACCTCGTTCGAGCAGATCTTCAAAGACAGTTGGATCACAAAGAAATCCGACCATGTTCAAATTCTGAGTCGATTAACAAAATCCCACACTATTTCATTGATCAAAGCAAAGACGTTGTCATAATATATGATCATGGGAAGACCAAATATGTTTGTGCTATAATCCCTCTACTCGATGAATCGAGAATTCCTCTGGACAATAGAAAAGTTCTTAACCAGGAACTGATTGAAGTTGCCTATAACGGTCAAAAGAATCAAAAGGCTCTTGTGGTTATCTATCTAGCAGGACCAATACCGTACAAATCCGATAAAGCTATCCCTTACAAGTCAGTGCAACAACCATCGAAAATGGAAAGGAAACTTCATTACCCTCCATCGTAAACATCGCCGACATTAGTCGAGTAACACGGAGCAGCCGGATCTTCAACAAAGGAGTGGGAGAACCCGCAAAGGAAAAGGGACCTCAAACAGAAGTTCCCAATCAACCAGACGGACAATCCAGTAATCCCGACCTTTCAAAGAACAACGATGAGATGCTGAAGCTCATCCAGAAAAGCGAGTACAACATTGTGGACCAACTGTTGCAAACTCCATCAAGAATCTCTGTGCTATCTCTCTTGCTCAGTTCTGAAGCTCACAGGGAAGCTCTACAGAAAGTCTTAGAGCAAGCCTTTGTGGAACAAGATCTGACGACAAAACAGTTCGACAACATCATTTCCAACATCACTTCCTGTAACAACTTAGGATTCAGTGATGAGGAACTACCGGAAGAAGGCAAAAATCACAATATGGCACTCAACATTACAGTCAACTGCCAGGACGATGCTTTAGCCAGTGTACTAGTAGATACCGGATCAGCTCTAAATGTTATGCCAATATCTACTCTGATGCGACTATCATTTCAAGGATCTCCGATGAGAGGCAGCGAGGTCATCGTCAAAGCCTTTGACGGTTCCAGAAAAATAGTTATCGGCAAAGTTGATCTTCCCATAACCATCGGTCCTCACACTTTCCAAGTCACTTTCCAGGTCATGGATATCCGGGCAGCCTGCAGCTGTTTATTAGGAAGACCTTGGATACACGAAGTTGGGGCAGTCACTTCGAAACTTCACCAGAAGTTGAAGTCCGTCAAGAATGACAAGCTAGTCACAGTTTACGGAGAGCGGGCTTTAATCGTAAGCAACTTATCATCATCATCCTGTGTAGAACCCGGGGAGGTTGTTGGAACTCAGTTTCAAGCATTATCGGTGAACGATGAGAATCGACCAGAAAGAGGGACGTCGATTTCCTCATACAAAGACGCTCTCAAAGTGATCGAGGGTAATAACGCAAAAGGATGGGGACAGCTCATAATTCCTACTGATAATAAGACGAAGAAAAGTCTTGGTCTTTCTTCAGCCTGTACCCAGACTACTAAATATGAAAGTTTTCACCCCATTCAGGACTTCTTCCACAGTGCAAGCTTCCTTCACCCAGTGTCTTAAGAAGTACACACCAGCAACAAGGGTGACTCCTCCGATACAGATGAAGAGTGGAAGTCCTATCTCAACGAGGATGGATATATGTCTCAAGAAGAGGTGCATATGCCATTTTGCTATCCCACGCAGAGTCCGAGATATATACCAAGATCGGATGTCAGGATGATATACGGAGATTGTGATCCTGAAGGATGTCGTGCTTCGCCTAACTCATTAGAGGAGGACACTCCGTTGAAGGACAACTTTGACTATGATTATTTTGACCCACTGGATGACTTACCGATCTGGCAGCCATACCTAGAAGACTTGGGGCAAAAGAGTCAGCCAAAAGACGCTTATCAGCTGAGCATCATTGAAAAGAATACCTGTGTCCCCACCAAATCATGGGATCATTACTCAAGACATTATGAATATATCCAGCACAACGATGAATCTGCAAAGAGTGCAGGACAAGAGTTTATCAACTATGCTTTTCCTGAGGTCAACGTCATCGAGAAAGATGACTCCTCCAGTCCCATAGAAGTATGGGACACCTTAGGACAGCCGAGTGGCAAGTACGACTTCTTGGTCAAGTACACCGCTCCTGAAAGCTCTCGTATCAGGCTCGAAGACATCCAGCCAACTCGATGGGGAGATCCGCCTGAGAGTGAAAATACTGCACAAAATGCAACAGAAGAATTTGACAACTCTGCATGGGAGAAAGACTCCAACGATCTTGCTCCGCCAAAAATCAACGTCATTTCTGAGGACAAACCAAGAAAGAAGGTACCAGACTTTGTGATTCACCGAGGAGTTCGCCGCCAATGGGTTGCTGTCGATGTCCCGAAAGTCGTCCATAAGTCTAAGTAATTGCCGTCTTTGTTTTAACCTTTCACCATGCCCAGGTGAAACAGATGTTTTTATAGGGCTCACTTTCTGTAAATGTCCCTCTTCACTTTGCCCAAAGCGACAGAGTTTTGTTTTATAGGGTTGTAGTTTCAAGAATCGACAAAATCATAAATAAATAAACGTCATTCTGTAATTTCCGCATTTTATTGTTGTTTTCACTTTTCGTTTTTTTTCAGAAAATGGTAATCCTAAAACAACTCAAAATAAAAACAAGCATTTTTTCATAAAATGCACTGCATACACTCTTGCATTTCTCTTTATTTCTTCTAAAAAACAATCATCACGTCATGCAGATTGCTTGTTTTAAACCCCGTTGAAACATACGATCCAATGCCTTCTCCAAACTTTGAATTCTCGGTATTTGAAGCTGAAGAAGAAGAGGGCGAAGAAATTCCAGAAGAGATCTCACGACTGCTCAGGCAATAAGAAAGATCTATTAAACCTCACAAAGAATCGTTGGAAACGGTCAACTTGGGTTCAGAAGAAGAGAGAAGAGAAGTCAAGATTGGGGCACTGCTCATTCCGATTGTCAAAGAAAGCTTGATAAAGCTTCTCAAAGAGTTTCTAGACGTATTTGCTTGGTCCTATCAGGACATGCCAGGGTTGGATACCAGCATTTTGGAACATCATCTACCGTTGAAGTCAAAATATCCGCTGGTAAAACAAAGGCTAAGACGAACTCAGCCAGATATGGCTATCAAAATCAAGGAGGAAGTGTAGAAACATATTGACGCTGGTTTCCTCACCACCTCAGAATATCCTCAATGGCTAGCTAACATCGTGCCAGTTCCGAAAAAGGACGGAAAAGTCAGAATGTGCGTAGACTACAGGGATCTGAACAAGGCAAGTCCAAAGGATGACTTCCCTTTACCATACATTGACATGCTGGTAGACAGTATAGCAAAATTCAAAGTCTTCTCCTTCATAGATGGATTCTTGGGCTATAATCAAATCAAAATGGCGCCGAGAGATATGGAGAAAACTTCATTCATCACCCCATGGGGCACCTTTTGTTACAAGGTAATGCTGTTCGGTTTGAAGAATGTCGGGGTAACCTATCAAAGGGACATGACTACTCTGTTTCACGACATGATGCACAAAAAAATAAAAGTGTATGTCGATGATATGATTGCCAAATCTAAAACAGAAGAGGAGCATGTGACCCACTTGTCAAAATTATTCAAACGTCTGAGAAAATACAGACTCCGCTTGAATCCCAATAAGTGCACGTTCGGTGTCCGCTCAGGAAAGCTTTTAGGGTTTATCGTCAGCCTGAAAGGAATTGAGGTTGATCCTGACAAGGTCAAGGCAATTCAAGAAATTCCTTCTCCTAAGACTGAAAAGCAAGTCAGAGGATTTTTGGGACGTCTGAATTACATTTCTAGATTCATATTCCTCATGACCGCGACATGCGCGCCAATCTTCAAACTGCTCAGAAAGAATCAAAGCTGGGTATGGACAGAAGATTTCCAAAAAGCCTTCGACAATATCAAGGAATATCTGTTGAATCCATCGATTTTGTCTCCTCCAGTGGAAGAAAGACCACTGATCATATACCTAACTGTCTTGGAAGACTCTATGGGTTGTGTACTTGGCAAACAAGACGAAACAAAAAGAAAAGAGTCTGTCATCTACTACTTAAGCAAGAAATTCTTCGACTATGAAACTCGGTACACTATGCTCGAGAAAACTTGCTGTGCTCTGGCTTGGGCAGCCAAATGTCATCGCCAGTATATGATTTGTCACACTACTTAGTTAATCTCCGAAATGGATCCGATCAAGTACGTATTTGAAAAGCCCGCTCTCACGGGAAGGATTGCCCGTTGGCAGATGTTGTTATCAGAATATGACATAGAGTACCATGCTCAGAAAGTCGTCAAAGGAAGTATTCTAGCCGATCATTTGGCTCATCAACTAATTGACAATCAAGAATCAGTCGGATTTGACTTCCCAAACGAAGATGTCATGTACTTGAAAATGAAAGATTGCGATGAATCGTTACCCAATGAAGGGCCAGAACCAGGTTCCCAATGAGGACTAATCTTTGATGGGGTTGTCAACATCTATGGAAACGGAATTGGGACAATCATCATAACACCACAGGGTACCCATATTCCTTTCACTGCCTTACTGACATTCAAATGCACAAACAACGAGGCCAAATATGAAGCTTGTATCATGGGTCTCGAAGAAGCAATTGACTTAAGGATTAAGAACTTGGATGTGTATGGAGACTCAGCCCTGGTTATCAATCAAATCATAGGAGATTGGAACACATACCAATCAGAACTAATTCCTTACAAAGATTACGCGAGAAGGTTGTTACCATTCTTCAACAGAAATGAGTTTCACCATATCCCTCGTGAAGAGAATCACATGGCTGATGCATTATCCACTCTCTCCTCCATGATTAGTGTAGGTCAATGGAATGACGTACCTAAGATTGACATAATGCGCCTGGAACGGCCCGCTTACATCTTCATGATCGAAGCTGTCATAGACGACAAACCTTGGTATCACGATATCAAGTACTTCTTTCAGAAACAAGAGTACCCACCTGGGGCATCTAGAAAAGAGAGGAAAACCCTCATAAGGCTGGCAGGAAACTTCTTCCTGAGCGGTGATACACTCTATAAGAGAAACTTTGACATGGTCTGGCTCCGATGCGTAGACAGACCAGAAGTAAACCTGCTGATGAAAGAAATCCACGAAGGATCCTTTGGCACTCATGCCAACGGACACACAATGGTGAGAAAAATCCTGAGAGCAGGATACTTTTGGTTGACAATGAAATTCGATTGCTACAAGTACATGAGGAGATGCCACAAGTGTCAGATATACTCAGACAAAATTCATGAACAGCCAACGCAACTCAAAGCTCTCTCTTCTCCATGGCCTTTTTCTATATGGGGATTTGACATGATTGGCATGATTGAACCCAAGGCTTCTAACGGACATCAGTTCATCCTGGTAGCCATTGACTACTTCACCAAGTGGGTCGAAGCAGCGTCATACACCAATGTAACCCGACAAGTAGTGGTCCGGTTTATCAAAAACAATCTCATCTTCCGTTATGGTGTTCCAAGCTAGATCATTACGGATAATGGATCTAACTTGAACAATAAGATGATGAAAGAGTTGTGTACTGAGTTAAAGATCGAACACCATAACTCATCTCCCTACCGGCCTAAGATGAACAAAGCGGTAGAAGCGGCTAACAAGAACATCAAAAAGACCGTTCAAAAGATGGTTGTAACCTACAAAGACTGGCACGAGATGTTGCCTTTTGCTCTTCATGGTTATCACACATCTGTCCGCACTTCAACAGGGGCAACCCCTTTCTCTCTAGTATATAGCATGGAAGCAGTGCTTCCCATAGAAGTAGAGATCCCATCAATCCGGGTATTGATGGAAGCTAAGCTAATAGAAGCAGAATGGTGTCAAAGTCGACACGATGAACTGAATCTAATTGAAGAAAAGCGAATAACGGCTCTATGCCACGGTCAGTTGTATCAACAGAAAATGAAGAAGGCGTTCGACAAAAAAGTCCGACCCTGTGTCTTCATAAAAGGAGACCTTGTGCTCAAAAAGATACAATTATTCCTCACTGATTCCCGGGGAAAATGGACTCTGCATTATGACGGCCCCTACGTGGTCAAGAAACCCTTCTCAGGCGGCGCCTTGAAACTCGCAACCATGGATGGAGAAGAAATTGCTTACCCCACGAATGTTGATGTAGTCAAGAAATACTTCGCCTAAATAAAAAAAACGTCTCGGTGGATTGAAAACCTGAAAAGGCGGTCCAGGAAAAAATTAGAGACATAAGCAAAAAAAATCATCCCGATGGATTGGAAATCTCAAAGTACAATCCAGGAAAAAGTTAGGGATTAATGGCAAGTAACTACGTCTGATTAGTTCGACTCCTCAGCAGTAATGCCATCCATCAGGAAAACTTCAGTCAAGGTCATCTTCGACAGAAGCTCAGGATGTCCAGAATTCAAAGTTGGTAGAAGGATAACAGTCGTTATGTTTCAATGTAGCCCTTTTCCCTTAAATTACCATTTTCTAAACTTTGTAAATACTCTTGAAGGTTTGAGAAAGACATAAGAAAGGGGGGTTTGAATTGTGTATTTACTCTTTTAACAACTTTTCGCTCTTTTTCGTTAAAGCACTTAGGATAACATCAGAGTTCATTGAGAGACTCTGACTGGCGAAGTTACATTCAGGCTTGGTATGCTTGAAGCATAAGAACCAACAAGAGTCTGAACATAAAATCCATTTCTAAGAACTTGCAGTGTGGAAGCTTATCAGAGTTAAGCTGCAAGGTTCTGACTTGCTTGTGTAAGGTTCTGATACTCAATAGAGAAAGATAAATAAAGACATTAAGCATAAGAGTAAAGAACACACGATATATCCTGGTTCACCACAAAAGCTAATCCAGTCCACCCTCCCCAGGTGATTTTGCCTTGAACACAAGGACTTAATCCACTATAATCGATCTCAATTACAGATGCATGGGCAACAGCCAGTGGCTAACAACTTGCACAGCCACACTGTGACTAACCACAAGGAACTGTTCAGGGATCTATCCTGGATATAACATCCATTGACCCAACGTACCAAGATCCTTCAAGATCTCTAGTCAGGATTTCACGATGACCAGCAGCCACCGTCTCCCCAAGTGTTCCGATCAACCCATGATCCACTTGAGGCTTCCATCAATAGTGACCCGTTCAGGGATCCAATCAGGATATAACGTCCACCGGAGGAATCTCAATTCTTTAAGTCAAATTGGCAGACTTGGAGATTACAATGATGCTTCTTAACAAGCAGATAACTCCTAAGTTTAAGTACAAAGAACACACAAGTGTTCAAGCAAGATGTGAGCAACAACTCCTTGCTATTCTAAGAAATTACACAGATGTATATTGATTTGACAGTTGTTGACATCTTGTAGATCTTCTTTTTCGTCTTCTTTGGTGAGCAAGCTTTGAGCAACAACTCCTTGCTTCAGATCTTCAATGTAGCGCTGACGAGAAGGTGGTTGGTGACT
The DNA here is from genome assembly GCA_022829125.1 of Lathyrus tuberosus. NCBI lineage: Eukaryota > Viridiplantae > Streptophyta > Magnoliopsida > Fabales > Fabaceae > Lathyrus > Lathyrus tuberosus. The sequence goes on along the minus strand of JALAZF010000142.1, from coordinate 4,525,201 downwards.
TGACTGATTTTCAATTTGTTGTCCTCTTCATCAACAGCTTCTGTTTCAAATTGTTGTTGTGTTGATTTAATCTTTGAGCTTCAACAACAATGGCCATGTGTAAACTGATGACAGCTTCGGATATTCTAAGTGTTACAATGAGAACTCATCGCTGTTGCTATCTTTACACAATGACTTGATCAATTCACCTTTTGTGGAATGAGTCGATTTGAATTGATTGAATTCATGCGAATTGATCATATTCAGAAGCGAATACACTTTCCTTTAAATAGCCCAGTAGAAATATAGCCGTTTGAAATACTGTTGGTTGTTGGAAAAGAGACGTTGTGTAATAATTAGCTGTACGGACACATCTCCTTTTTGCCGTGGGAGGAGTGATATATCTTTCTTGGGCAGTGTGTACAGTTGTTCACAACGGTAACACGTGACTTCCAAACTTCAGAGGCTTTTGATGGTAAATTTGATGAAGCATGAGTAGAGTCTTCTTAACAGGATATCTGATACGTCAAGTCTTCAGTCATTTGAAGAAGTCCATTAGGAATCAGTCTTCATAACTTCAGCACTTGTCTTTAAGCACGTTATCCTTTACTTCTTCAAGTCTTCCGAAACTTCAGAACTTGTCCATTAGGAATCTGTCTTCAGAGTCTTCAGCACTTGAACTTCAGAACCTTAATCTTCAGAACACATAAGTCTTCAGAGTCTTTCTGCACTTGGTCTTTAGAGCCTTCTGCCTTCAAAACTTCAAGTCATGAGAGTCTTCAGCACTTCGGTTCTCCGAAAAATCATCTTCTTCAGAAGCTTTGCAAACTTCAGAATCTTAACCACTTTCAGAGAGCATCTACAAGAGCATTGCAACAGCAATATCGGCATCCTTGGATATGACTGATCACGATCAGATACAGAAGCATTCTAGCTTCTTGCGACTTATGTCACACATAGTAACTTCGCATATTATCAATTACGCTCATCTGGCTGGTGCTTGTTGGATCTGATATCTTCTATAATTATGATCTGCACTCAACACACGTTAGAACATAAAATGGTTCTTTCACAAATATGTATTGTTATCATCAAACCATAGATCGACTTGTAGAGACAACTCTTGCTCTCACAACTCTATGGGATCACGCGCTTGGCTGATTTCCATCCTATCAATAAAATTTGAGCCCTAGTGCTTTTGTTTGCAATTCTCATTTGTTTTAGCTTTACAGAATGACATTTTAACATGATCAACGATTCTTGAAATAAAACAAAAATGAATTTACTTGTCAAAAATTTTCTGCTTTTAAAAATAAAGATGGCAATTCTTTTGATTGTTGAACATCGAAAGAACATCGATCGCTTCTCCGAAAGTGGTTGAACCTCAAAGTGCATAATCAAAGCCCTCCTTCTAAAACCAGTGCACTTGAATGAAGGATCAACTGTTTCAGATGCCATGTTTCATCTGAAATCCCCAGCAGAGTACGTATCTCTTAATACCGATTGAACGGTTCTTTCACCCCCACGAAGTCTATTTCTCCAAGCAAGACAAGATCTGCTATCTTGAACCAGTGATACTTTTTATTCCCCGCAGTGGCCGAGTATCCAGTCGTGTTCATCTCTTAGTCTGTATGTCGTGTCAGTTTTGTCAGCATAAACATACATACATCATGCATAATTGATTCACATTCATATTCATATTGCACTAATATCGCTCTGGTCGGTCTCGTCTCCAAGTGATAAAGTCCTCTCATCAATCGAGTTGTCAGTTCTTTCCTCATCAAGAAATGAATCATCTAAGCAATTTCTCCCCAGTTTATTTCTGGATTGGAGACGCTCCTCGACCACTTTGATAACTTGAACCTCTGAAAGGCAAGAAGACATTCGACAAATGTCACTCTTCACCATTGAAGATGATATTTTTGCTTTTCCGGATTAAGGAAAATCCCCAAAGAAAGTCAATGTTAATGAAGTCATCAGCACCTCAAAATTGGATTACATCACATTGCAAGAAGATCTCGAAGAAAAGTATGATGTAGTATCCCCAAGCAGAAAGTAGTCTTTCAAGAGACTCGTTTTTCCCATTAGAGTCAACAAATGGCGTCTCCAACAGAGAAGTTTGAACACCTCTACCGCTCAGACAAATGGGTTTCCCCAGCAAGTCTGACATAAAAACTTTTTCCCATCAAATGGCATCTCCCCAGGAAAATTCGGCGAGAAGTTTGATAACAACCGCTACACATAGCGTCCGTTGTCAAGGAAGAAACTTGACAAGAAGAAACTGAGACCAATTCCGTGGCTGAAGACCAGGATCGAGGGGAAGTTTAATTCAGAAGCTGAGACCAGTTCCGTGGCTGAAGACCAGGATCGAGGGGAAGTTTATTTCAGAAACTGAGACCAGTTCCTTGGCTAAAGCATTCAAACACACTCCTTGGAACCTAAGGAAGCTGTCCAGATCATTGGAACCTAGCTGCAACACCTCCATCACCAAACTCGATCACCAGCTGCAAGAGGTAGGCCTGAACCCTTCAAACTCTATGATCCATGCATCATGAATGAATTTTTGAGTTATCATCTTGTTTATGCATGTATGTAGAGTGATAACCCTCAATCAATTGCCATGAATCAATCGTGTATGGAATTTCATTGTGTTCATGCTGAAATTAGGGTTCTTGAGGTTTTCTGTTGATTTCTTCCTCCATACTTAATATAAATGCAATTAATCTATATGGTTGTAATCCTTGTTCAAAAACGAACAAAGTTGGTACTTGAACCATGCAAAACCATTGAGAAATCATGGAGAAAAGTGAGAAAATGCAAATCTGCAGAAACAGGGTCGCGCGTGTTCTTCACTTGACCGTTGGCGCCCTTTTTTTCAAATTTTCAATTATTTGAATATTTTGATATTTTTGTTAATTGATTCAAAAATTAATTTCTCTCTGAATATTTGTGTTTTTGAATTGATTCTTTTTGTCAAAATTCACAAAAATGTTTAAATATTTTATTTTACCAAAAAAAATCCAATTTATATTTTTTTTAATATAGTTAGAATTTTTGTAATTAATTTCATTTTATTTGTTTTTAAACATTTTTAAATGAAATTCCCACTTTGATCATTCAAAACCAATTGAATTTCAAACTTTCATGTGATTAAACATGATTTTTAAAAATATTTTTCAAATTTTACAACTTGTTTTTTAATATATTTGGTATTTTATATCATTTTTTTCATTTAATTTCCTTTGAAAAATGATATTTTAATTTAAAATTAGGGTTTCCTCTCAATTTTAAATTTTCAAACTCTTTGGGCCTCTAATAGAGTGTAAGACCCAACCCCTTTGTACCGGAAACCTTTTTTGGGCCTCAGTCGTTGTATAAGTACCAATACGATTTTAAAAATCTCGGCGCGATCGCCGTTTTCAAACAATTTTCATCTGGGCCTACCCTTGTGTTGTAAGTCCCATTTCTTTTCTTTTTCAAACACTTAGGGCCTCTCCTTGAGTTGTAAGACCCATCCCTATGTACAGAAAACCTTTTTGGGCCTCAGTCATTGTATAAGTCCCGATATAATTTTCAGATCAACGGTACGATTACTGTTTTTTTTATCTGGGCCTCTCCTTGAGTATAAGCCCCAATCTTCTTTTCAAAAACAACTTTCCCTTTTGATTTAGGCTCAAACTCATAGTTGTTATCAAAACTTTCTTTAATTTCTTGAACCACTAACCATACAGTTGTTACAATGGAAGCTTGCTCGCCTGTAAGTTTTAAACAGCTTTCTTTTACATACTTACACACTCATGTATATATATATATATATATATATATATATATATATATATATATTTATTTATTTATTTATTTATTTATTTGTGCTGGAAGCTTGCTCACCTGTAAGTCCTCCTACCCTCTTTTTACATACAGTATATATTTCACCTGTATATATGCCTGTATATTATCTTATTTAGAGTTTCCCCGGCAATTAGGTCTAGAACTAGATAAAGTCAGTGTTCACTCTTTCAACAGCCAAAACTAGTTCCCCATAGGAATTCCAGATACAGTTTTGCCTTCTCTTGGGCTTATACAATATGGAACAAAGAGAAATGCATTATTTCCAGTGAAACTTTTCTCAGACTGTCACTATTAGAAATTGTCAAAGAAATTCATTTCCCCCAGAGAGGATTAATTCCCGGTGAAACCTCTCTTGAATTTCTTCAAACCCTGGAACTGTTCACTAAAGAAAAGATTATTCCCGGTGAATCTTTTCTTGAACTTTTCTTAAGTTTGGACCCACAGGCTTCCTAAAAGCATCACTGCCTCCTCTTGGGCTTTGTACAAGGACCCTTCGGCTTCTTAGAAGTTCTCATGCCTTCTCTTGGGCTTAATACAAGGACCCTGAAGACCTCTTAAAGGTATAGGACATAACTTAGTCACCCTTTGTTAGAGCAGTATTTCCAAAGAGTCAAAACCTCAGACCAATTTTAGGGTTGATTCTCATCCCTTAAAACACCAGCCTCTTCTTGGGCATCATACAAAGATAAACTCTTCCATACCAGTAGACTTGGACAGTCTCATCTCCTCTTGGATCTCAAAGACATTCTCAAGTTCCCTACAAACACCGGATAAACCCTGGCAATTTAATCCATCTCCAGTAGAGTTAAAACCTCTGTGGGTTCAAAAACTCAAACTTTCTTCAAAATTTCCCCAGCTAAGGTCAAATCACAACCAATAAACCTTTATCGGAACCTCAAGGCATCTGATACCTCAACTCTTCTGTAAATCCTCAGCAAGAGTTGATTCCTCACTTTGGACCTGCTTCTGGATCTCAATAATCCTCAGCAGAAGCCAGCCTCCTCTTAGGCTTTGTATAATGATTTTCCCCAGCAGATTCAGTTTCAAAAAGCAGTCTCTTGTTGAGTCAGTCTCCTTTCAGCCTCAATCTTGGGCTTTGTACAAGACACCCATACAAACACTCTCTTATTGAGTCATTCTCTTTTTTTAGCCTCAATCTTGGGCTTTGTACAAGACATATATAAATTTTCTCCAGCAAAATCTTCATAACCTCCTCTTAAACTCTGGATAAATATCTTCCCAGCGGAGTCAATTCCTTCTAGTTTTCTTTTAGGCTTTGGGAGTTAATCTCCCTAAGCAGAGTTAGTACTCTTTTTCAGCCTCCTCTTAGGCTTTGTATAATGATTTTGCTCAGCAGAGTCAGCCTCAATCTTGGGCTTTGTACAAAACAAATGATACTCTCCAGCAGAGTCAATCTTCTTTCAGCCTCAATCTTGGGCTTTGTACAAGACACCTAAAATATCCTCAACTGAGTCAGTTAAATTTCATTTTAGCCTCAATCTTGGGCTTTGTACAAGACAGATAAAACCTCTCACTAGTAGAGTCATTCTCTTTCAGCCTCAATCTTGGGCTTTGTACAAGACACCATATAAAATCTCCCTAAACACTCTCTTGTTGAGTCAGTCCCCTTTTAGCCTCAATCTTGGGCTTTGTACAAGATAGACAAAATATTTCCCCAGAAAAGTCAAATTTTAGCCTCCTCTTAGGCTTTGTATAATGATATCCCCCAAAAGAGCTAAATCTCTGTCAGCCTCAATCTTGGGCTTTGTAGAAGACAGATAAACATTCTCTTATAGAGCCAGTCTCTCTGTCAGCCTCCTCTTAGGCTTTGTATAAGGACTTCCCCAGTGGAGTCAATCAATCTCTTAGCTTCAACCTTGGGCTTTGATCAAGGCACACAAAAATCTACATCTTCTTCGAGGAAATCAAAAACTCTCTGCAGGAAGACATTTCTCTGTATATCACACATCAAAACAGAAAATCAAAACAAACCCTAATCCCAGATAACTGATGTAAGTGGCACACTTGTCGATTAAAATATCCAAGCTATAGTCCATCTCTTATCCTGGTAAACTCCATCTTTTCATCTAATTGCTGTAAGTGGCAAGCCTCTGGATTATTTACATCCACGCCACTGTCCCTCTCTTAGTATGGAAAATTCCTAAAGAAAAATAGCATTGCTCAATACTGAGTTAAAGTTTCCTCCTTCAGGACAAATCCCCTATAAAGGAAATTATGGCATTGCTAGATTCACATATCCCAGTTAAAGTAATTCTCCTTTATAATCAGTCACCAATAGTTGTGATAAACAGACAAAATGTCTCCCTTTAGAGATGACAAATTCTCTCTCAGTCAAACCTTTTAGCTTCAATCTTGGGCTTTGAACAAGACACAAATAACCTTTTAGCTTCAATCTTGGGCTTTGAACAAGACACAAATACTCTTTTAGCTTCAATCTTGGGCTTTGAACAAGACACCAAAACATCTCTTTTCCTCCCATAGAATAGGAGGAACTACGATTGCTCTGATTTCACTGTTATCTTTAAACGGGAATACGTAGGCATAAGATTGCGAAATCTTTACGAGCACACCAATCAAAAACTCTAGGTCCAGTACCTTTACACTAATCCGAAACTTTAGGTCCAGTACCTTCACACATTAATCAAAAACTTTAGGTCCAGTACCTTACCAAAAACATCAGAAAAAACCTAAATCAACAAAAACTCTCTCTCTCTCTCTCTCTCTCTCTCTCAAACACTCCCAAAGGAGAAACTTTCCCACCCCATCAACAGACAAAACACCAGTAAGTAGAAAGCAGTAAGGATAATTGCTAACAACCTGTGGATAACCGCATATAGGATGGGTAATTGACAACTCCCCATTGTATAACCTGACCCCGAACTCCCCGAATCTCTTAGCGTTTATTCAGTTAAACATTCGCGTGCAAGGTTAGTTTTAGATAGCTTCCCTTTTCTTTCTAGCTTCATAGGATAAATAAGAAATCAGAAAGTAGCACCCTACTCCTACCATTGCGGTGAGGAGAAACCCATGGCGATAAGGTGGTCGCGTCACCGACAAAAATCGTACGCAACAATTTGCATATGTTTTAGTGTCATTTTATCACATTTTTTTAGTGTTATGCTGGTAGTTTGTGTATGTTTTAGGTACTTTACAAGTAGGAGTCGATATATGAAGAAACCAGAAGAAAAAGGTGCGAAACAAAGAAATTACGACGAAAATACACTAGTGACGACCTCCTGTGTGCCCGCCATGACTTGGATATCATGGGTCCTACAAGAGAGCGAGAAAGAAGCAAAGAGATGGAGTCAAGGACCCGTGGCGCCCACCACTTGCCTCATGGCATCCGCCATGCAGTGTCAGCTGGCCATGATCTTCAAATTGCACTTGTGACGCCCGCCATGCACTTCGGTTCCTGAAAAACTGCAACAGAAAGTGACCCAGTCTTCCCCCATTCCACCATATTTTTCTCCCATGACTTACCCACGTTTTAACCTCATATTCTACACTTGTAACACTATAAGTAGGTAGTTTTATCAGAATTTGGGCATCCAAGTCTTGTGCAAGTTTAGAGCATTTAGTTTTAAGCAGAAATCACCATTGTAAAGTATTAGCTTTCTCACATCGAGGAACTACTACACCTTAGTGTTTTTAGGCTTATGTTTTGTACTTGGATTAAACAATCTTGCCGTCATTCGAAGTTTTAATTCCAGTTTTACATTTCAGGTTCATTTAATTTACAATTGCTTTATTTTTCCGCTTTTATTTTATGTCTTTTACAATTCTTGCTTTATTATTATATTTCTATTGTTCTTGTTCTAGATTCTTGGTTTATTCCTTTAATTCATCTCCAAACCCCTATTGTCATTTGTTTTAAATCGTTTACCATGTCTCTATTTGATTTGAACATTAATAGTTGCATGTTTATTTCCGCAACTATGTCCGGATAAATTACTAGAGTCCAGATATGAGGATCGTCGTTTCAAAGGGACTCGGTAGATTCAATTGGCGTACAATTTTAATATTAATTTATTTTTCCGATTCCGATTTTTAAGTTTTGAACTCAAAAAGGTTGTGGGCGAAAGCAAAAGCACTCAGGTAATGGTCAACAGCGCGACAGTGTGAGGCCCATACTAGATCATAAAAATTGGATTTAATTTCTAAAAACAGCGACAACGCTTTAGGGATTAACTAGGATTTATTAGTTTCAAAAGTTGTTTCTAAATTGCAATTGAGACAACGACAACAAAGCATTTATGGTTTCGAAACATAACACGGGTTGAGCGAAAGTGTACAATGTTTTTGAATTGATACTTTCTTCCAAAAAATATTTTAAAAACCAAAACAAATGCCAAGAATTTATTGAGTCCTAGAGGTGCGATTGGAAATTACATTCCGGTCCCGCTTTAATTAATTTTCTCCCAACCCAACTTTATTTCTTGTTTCTATTTTCCTTCTAAAAATTGTAAAATATACCCGATTAGCATTAGATTTACATAGCGACTGTTGGTAACGATAGGATTGATTGTTGGTCTTTGTGGGTTGGATATCTTTTATATTACTCTGATGATATCCGTGCATTATCGGATAAGCTACCACACATAGACATCATATCAATATTTCCTTTACACTTAGTGTTGTAAGTTAGATCTTGAATTAGCCTTGCCAAGAACACATGGATATTGTTATCTAAATCATGAGATACATGAAGGTGCTTTAGGAAAATGTCTCATTTATGAATATAGAGGACATATTTAGATAGTTGGATACTTAAATGTTAATTGTGTAGGATCACCTATGGATAAGTGTTCCACTTCTGGGTATTATATATTTGTTAGAGGAAACCTCATATCCTAGAAAAGTAAGAAACAAAATGTAGTTATAAGCTCAAGTGATGATGAAGAATGTAAGGACGTGGCATTGGTAATATGTGAGCTCATTTGGTTAAAGGAGTTACTAAAATAACTTGAATTTAAAGAAGCGATATTGATAACATTTATATGTGATAATCAAGATGCATTGCATATTGATTCAAACCCAATTTTCCATAAGAGGACTAAACATATTAAGACGGAATTCCATTTTTTCAAGGAGAAAATTAATACAGACCTCATTGACACAATCGTTGTCAATTATAACTCTTGTGAAAATTGATATAATCATTTCAAGCACTTGATAAAATTATTCAGAGTTCAAACACACTAAAAATTTTGATGTATGGGGAAAAGAACAATGACAACCAAAATAAATGGCCTCAATCAACTAAAAACCTACAACAAAAATGATAGTAAATCCACAACAAGCAAGTGGAAGCTAAAAGAAAAGAACACAAAGAAACTTGTTTACCTACTCTCACGAAAATAATCTACCCTGGAAGAGAGAGCAACTTTCTGGTTCACTATACTCCCAAGAACTCTTACAAGAGATTAAAAAAGAGTTACAATAAAATAGTCACCCATATTTTCTAGAAAAAACTCTATTTTGTACCTTAAGTGTTTCTCAATCTCTTCAAAATTTTATATATGAATCACACAAGCCCAATGTGTTTAGAAGTGTTTCTCAATCCCCTTAGACACCGCGAAAAAGTGATTGTTTATTGACTTGATACTTAAAACCGATTACATAAGGAGAATATATACGACCAGGAATTTAATTGTGTACAATAAAATAATGCTGAAAATGGATTCCCTATAAATGTTATATAGTCTTAAAATAAGAAAAAAAAAACCATAATCCTAATTATTTCATACTAATAGTTGTACAACTAGAATCCTAAGGATCTAATTTTAACTTCGTAATCAACACCCCTTCAATCTGGGTGGTAGATATTTATCGTTCCCATATTGAATTCGATATTTTCATATATATTTCTCCGGAGAGCTTCAGTTAGGATGCTTGTGGTTAGGTTGCACAGTGATACATGATTAATACTTATAATATCATTATCAATCTTCTTTGTTATGAAATGTCATTCAATTTCCGTGTGTTTTGTTCTGTCATGGTGAATTGGGTTCTTTGCAATAGTAATGGCAAATTTGTTGTCCAATATAACCTCATGGTGTAATTGGTTTAAATTCTAATTTCATCCAGTATCTTTTTCATCCAAATTCCTTCACAAATTTCTTGTGTCATGGCTCTGAATTCAGCTACTGCGCTCCTTTTAGCTACCATAAATTCTATTTTCTTCTTCTAGTAACCATGTTTCCCCACACAAAAGAGCAATAGCCATTAGTTGGCTTTTTGTCTAATATATAACCAGTCCAATCTAAGTTAGTGTATACTTCAATATCCCTATTTGAATTTTTTCTTTAATAAAGACCTTTACCTGGTTTACCCTTAAGGTAATGTAGAATTGTGTCCATGGCTTTCATGTGAGTTTCAGTATGATTTGTCATATAATGTAGCGACTTTCCATGCTCACTGAAATTCCAATATCATGTCAAGTATGAGTTAATTAGATTAATTTCCCAATTAGACTTTGGTATCTATCATTGTTAGCTTGAGGCCTTTCTTCGAAGTTGCATCTGGTTGTCGATTCTAGAGAAGTGTTGAAAGCCTTACACCTAAGCATTTTGGTTTCTTGTAGTAAGTCTAGTGTGTATTTTTACTTTGAGACACATATGCTCCCTACTTTATTCAAGCTACTTCCATGCATAAGAAATATTTAATCTGCCCCAAGACTTTCACTTTAAACTCTCTAGCCAACATTTCTTTTAAGTGTTTTATTTACTCATTATCATCTCCTATGATAAAAATATCATCAACATACACAATGAATAAAGTTACATGCCCTTTTAGTGTGTGTTTGAAAAACAAAGTGTGATATGATTGGCCTTGTATGAATCCATCTTCTTTGAAAACTCGGGTTAGTCTTTCAAACCACACTGTAAAGGATTGCTTGAGACCATACAAGGATTTTTAAAGCTTTCACGTCTTGTTTAAGGTGGTAGACTATTCAATTTCTGGGGGAATTTTAGTGTATACTTCCTCTTCTAACTCACCATTTAGGAAGGCGTTTTTAATGTCGAGTTCATGTAGTGGCCAATCCAAGTTTGCAGTTGCGGATAAATGACTTGTATTGAGTTAGGTTTAGCCACTAGAGTAAATGTCTCTTCATGGTCTATGCCATATGATTAGGTAAAACCCTTTTCCACCAATCGAGCCTTGTACCAATTTATGCTCCCATCAACATTGTATTTGATTTAGAATATCCACTCACGTCCAACTTGTTTCTTCCTTTCTGGTAGAGCATTAATTTCCCAAGTGTTATTTTTAATAAATGATTTAACCTCTTCAGTTACTGTTGTTGCCCACTCAGGTTGTTGATGTGCTTCTTGAATATTTTTTAGAATATTTATGTTGTCAAGTGCTTTTACAAATGCCTTGTATTTTTGTGATGATGTCCCATTTGACTCAAATATTTCAATGAGATATTGAGCGCAAGTTCTCTTCCCAAAAGGCATCATAAATACCAATAAATCACATCTTCAAAGTCTATTCTCGTTTTCATATTCATACTAGCCATTTCCAATATACTTATCATATATGTCTATATTGGCGCTGTAAACATCACAGTCATACCAATTTGCATTATCTACATCAATCAGCTGGATTGATTCATGATCCTTATGCAAACATTTTTTTTGAAACTGGTTTGGGAAAATGTTGTAAATATAACAGATTACGTTAGAAGTTAGAACACACTAATCAATCAATTTTTACTTTTACTAAATAAAACTTTATCATCTACTACCGAAACATTTTTTAGCCTTAAAACCAAATGTAATAGTTTTCTCCCAATACAAAGGCACATCATCATCACTACCATCAAAACTGTCATCTTCAGTATCATATGAAGATTCTTCACTGGCATCGTCTGTGTCAATGTTTTCTGTCACATTATTTCAAGGCTCTACCTCAGCTCTCAATGTTGCCAGCTTGCGCTGAATCTTTTCTTTCCAGCCATCGGAATCTTCATATGAATTAAAATACAAACAATGCACAATATGTCAATACACATGCAAACAACACTTGACATAAAACATGATGCATAATTCTAAATTCCAAAAACTACATGACATTTACATTAATGTGACAGTATGTAATGAGATGCATAAAACCTGTTTTTTTAAGGGGGGGACTAAACTACTACCAGACGATATGGATATATGGGAAGCTTTTTCCTCTCTCTTGGATGTTCATAATCTAAATTATGCAAATATAGGAAAACCTAATGCCATATATATTCATTACTTATTGGACTTGATGGGCCAAATTATTCAATAATATACACGGCGCATTCAAGCCCCACCATTATCATTATTTCGATTTTACACGCAATATAAATGTAACAATGCTAGGATGCCACTTTTCTGACTCTTGCTGACCAAGTTATCACATGTAACTGAGCTTTGCATTAACACCAGTTACAATACATTTTTTAAGCAAGTGAATTGCAAAAGTTTTTCTATCATTCATGCAGATAATATTCATACGTTAACTTTCAAAAGTGATGTCATTATTCATCTACATATTCACACGTGAACTTATTACTGCATAAATTCAAATACAACAACTTTTATCAATTCTATCTCATTCATTCCATCTTAACACATACACCAATTATTACTCTTTAAATAATATATATGAGACTTTCATAACACAACGTCATCAACTTTTTCTTTCAAAATCTATAAACCACGGAATTCTTAACAATCAACAATTAGAAATAAGTTTGAAATAGAAATGACATCAAATTGAGTTCTTATTCATTTTACTTTCATTATAGACACCTTCACAGTTATTAAAATATCTACAAAAGTAATCCTCTAAAGATTTTCTTCACTAAGTATTTTGACACACAAAAATAAGTAGACACTCATATCTTTAAGTTTAATCATTTTTGTTTCTTTTTTTTCCAGTCATATCCGGAAGTTGATCCAGATTTTGTTAATATGTATCAAAATGACATGAACAAAACATGGACCTTCTTAAACAATGAAGGAATTCATCATTTTACTATATATATATATATATATATATATATATATATTACTTTTTTCCTTCTTCTATTTATTTTTTAAAAATTGCAGGTAGATTTTGCTACAATATTAAGAGACTATCACATTCACTATCTTCTTCTGTGTGGTGATAACGGCAAGAAAAAATTCCTTACTTTATTAAATATTATAGATCCGTACAAAACGAAATTGACATACAAATGGGACGACTTTTGTGAATCAAATATATTCAGAGCAGGAGACAAAATTCGGTTCCAAATTGATGTTAATTCAACAAATAATAAGGGTGTGTTTGTTTCGGTGTTAGAAAAAAAGTTTCCGGGAATATGAGGCTGGAAATAATTATTCCATTGTTTGGTAGATAGGAAAGAAAAAAAATGTCTTGGAATAAATAATTCCCAGGAATAAAATTTACTCATGCAATTATGAATATTTATTCCCATGTCAAAGGGTGGGAATCATATATTCCCATGGAAATAAAAAATAACCAACTATAACTACCCACTTTCATATTATTTCAACACATTATTTTATTTTTTAAAAATTTTAAAATTATACTTAAATCAATTTAAAAATTATTCCTTGGAACCTTAATTATTTACCAAACAAATTGATGGGAAAAAAACTCCTAGGATTAACATTCCTAGGAATGATATTCCTGGGAATATAATTTTAATCTCTCAAACAAACACACCCTAAGTGACATGTATATAAGGTTCATCCATAAAGACTTTTGTTCCCATGTTAATTGTAATTTATTTGAATATCTAAACCAATGATTAATAGATTTTCACTTTGTCTTTCAATAACCAAAATTTTAATAGTTTGACTAGACATTATTTAAGTTGTTTCACTAACATATTTATATTTTATTTTTTAAAACATTATTTTAAACGAAATTCTTTAAAATAATTATTTTTAATTCTAATTGATCAATTACATAAAAATTATTAGCTTCAGAACTTAACTAATATCCACTTTTCCCAAAAATATGGAGCGATAATGTCGCCCCCAATACATATCTGGATATATCTATACTAAAATAATATTGGTTTGTTACTAAAAAAGAGCAAAAATGTCGCTCCCCTTGCATACGCACGAGTTATCTACTAGTTTTTTAATCAATGATTTAACCTATTCAGTTACGGCTGCTGACCACTCAGGTTGTTGAAGTGTTTCTTGAATATTTTTTGGAATATTTGTGTTGTCAAGTGCTGCTATAAATGCCTTGTATTTTTATCATGATTTCCCATTTGACACAAATCTTTCAATGGGATGTTGAGTGCAAGTTCTCTTCTCTTTTTAATGCAATAGGAACAAAATCATTATTATTTAAACTTGAATGAACAAGTTCGGAGCAAGAGAAATATTACCTGAGGAGATTCCATTTTCTAGAATCTGGATAGATTAATTGCTTTTCACCAAGGTAGTATTTTACTATATTGTATGTTTGTTTATCTTCTTTATATTGTAAACTTTATAGACAACTTCTTGTGCAGTACTTTCGACATGTGCAGTTTCAATGACAAATTGGGATGGTTATGTGGGATTTTATGGTTCAGCTAGTGTTAAATTTTATTATTCAGCTGGTGCAGAATTTCCTAGTGGTGTTGATGCAAAATTTACCAATTTTGCTGGTACATAATTTATCGGTTTTGCTGGTGCATAATTTATCGGTTCTGCGTGTGCAATTTCAAGGGCAAATTGAACCATCTTAAAATATAAAAATTGGAATTTTTGTTCTATTCAGGAATAAGTGGTTCTCCCTCTGAATTCCAACTTTGGAATTATATGGTTGATTTTCAAATAAGTGTGCATCCACGGTGTGGTAAAATTTTCTTGTTTATATCCTTTTTAGTGAGGGGAATAGTCAAGAAAAACACATTTGATAAATTTTGGGTCAAGTTTGTTGTGATTAGGGTTGAGATTGTGAACAAAGATTGAACATCGAAATATTTTATATGGGATTGAGTTGATAATTTTGCAGATTAGGAAAACGGTTTGGAGAGTAGAATAAGGTGTGTCAAAGTTGAGGATACAAAAATGCATCTTATTTATGAGATACGTTGTTGAAAGGACAACATCTCCCCAGGGGGGGGGGGGGGGGGGGAGGTCCTACACATAAACTCTAGTATACAATTCCATGGGCTTTAAGGTAAGACTCTAGAACCGAATTAAAATATTCACGACCATTATCAGTTACGAGCACGTTAATTTTGTTTGGAATTGCGTTTTCACCATCATGTGGGAGAGCTCAAGTAATTTTCCAACTTCTGATTTATGTTTCATAAGAAATACCCATACGATTCTTGAGTGATCATCAATGAATGTAACAAACCATTTTGAATTTGTTATGTTGCTGACTCGATAAGCCCCTTAAACATCACCGTGAAGTAAGGAGAAAAGTTGAGAAGGTTTATATGGTTTATGTGAGTATGTGCTTCGGGTATGATTTGATAATTTACACACTTCACAGTGGAATATTTTTAGGTTTCAACTGAAGAGTGAGGGAAACGATTTGTGTGTATATGTGAAATTTTGGTGGTCTAATCGATAGTGCCACAACATTACAAACTCTTAATTATTTTGAGAAATTGCACTACTTGGAGAAAGTATTGCATAAGAATTAGCTTTGAGTTCTTTGGAAAAACTTTCAACTTGAAGATAGTATAGTCCATCGCATGTTTTAGCATTGCCAGTTATCTTACCCTAGACAAAATATTGCAATCAAGTTTGGGCATATATAGTACATAGTCCAGAATAATATATTTTGAAATAATGACTAAACTTATACCATTAACCTTTGACAATGTGCCATTAGCAATCCAAATAGTGGAGTTATCGTAATATGGAGGATACTAGTTAAATACTATTATATTTCTTGTCATGTGATTTGAGGCTCCTGAATCTATGATCCATGATTTTGGTTTTTCTTTGATAACGTGTAAAGCTTGTAAAGAATTACCTTTTGTGTGACTTAGTTATATTGCTTTTCTCTACAATAAGAATAGTTTGTTGGAGTATTTTTTTTGCATTGCGTCCATTTTTCCTTTGCTAAAAGTACAATTTAATTCCACCTATTCATAGGTATCTGATTGCTCTCAATGTCGACTAAGGGTGTTGAAGTAGTTTATGACAAATGATTCCTCGTGTTTTAGATCATGGGAAAGACTTTTAACTTCGAAGATGGAAAATGTGTTAGTTACATTTGAGTGTATCTCTTCAAATGCATCCCACATATCTTTGGCATTATCATAACACATGAATTTTTCTCTAGTTTCATTTTTCATGGAATTGAGGATCCATGACATGACTAAACTATTTTCTTGTTGTCACTTTTAGAGGTTGCGTTCTCCTCTCTTGGGGTCTATTGAATCCTCTGTGACATATCCCTCATTTCCTTTTTTCTTGAAGAAAGAGTCAAACAGACCTTCTTCATTTAAGGTATTTTTAGCCATTCAATTTGTGACTAGTGATGTGAAGTGCAACCCCGTCTATTGAGAGCTGGAAATATTTGTGCCAGTCTCTATGGGTGTGGCCTTTTGTTTTCTCTTTATTTTTAACACATCATAATTCATTTTCTATATCAATTGAAAGCTCAGAAATCATCATTCAAACATAAGCTAACATGTTTTCAAAGTTAAAAGATAGAATATTGTGAACTAGGCCTTTTTAAAGTTGATTTTTCTAAGAAAATAGAGAAGTAATCGATTACTGCATTTTGGTAATTAATACCAGATATAAAATTTTGAAATTTTGAATGTTGGAAAACTTTAAATCAATTACCATGTTTGTGTAATCGATTACAGGTTGATCAGAGGCATTTTTTCATGAAGCAGTGAATCAGTAAAGCTTTGTAATGCTTGATGGTTTCTTTGCAAAGTATTTCCTTGGTTCATGGAGGTTTCTGTTAGAAATAGTATCAGTGTGGGTTTTTGTTATCGTCTCCACAGGGATTGTCGGATATTTGATGCTAGCCGTTCAATAGTTGTGATATTCTAAGTTAAGGTTTTCAAAAGTTTCACTTGTTGTTATCATTCACTTGTAGCAAAGATTAATTAGGTCACAAAGATTTTTATAAAAGCATGTTAAGGTTAGGTTTCATCAATCCTATTCATGTATAAACAATTAATCAAGCATATGAACTCGGTTTCCAACCAATATAACCGCGTATCCTCCCGACTACGTTTATGTCTAAAGCGGAATCGTGAGTACCGTTGTTTAGACCGTTAGATGATGTCTCACGCTAACAATCTAAGCAACGATCATTAAGATCAATACAATGCGAATAGCAAATCCCAAATCTATGTCTAGAGTTTGGTTTTTAAGAGATGAAATTGTTAGGTCAAGAGTTGTAAAGTCTATGTCTAGAGCAAAACAATTCACAAATGGATCATTAAGAGAAAACAACATCATCTATATTGATCAAAGACTTTGTTCATATACAAGAGATCAATATCAATACATAAAAACAGAATCAACTACCTCTAACCTTAACATTGAGTGATTAGCTACCACTTCTCATGGTAGCTTGGATGACAAGTAAAGAGAGGAGATGAATGAGCATCCACAACGAATAATCGAGAATGGATGCAAAATCAGCTTCTCCAATGAAAATACAAGCTTTTCTGAACAAAATACTGTAAACACTTAATTCTAATGCAAAAATGAGCAAGATCCCTGGTCCAAAAAGTAACAATTCTATTTGTACACCTTTCCAAACAGCACCATTCGCCCAACGAAGCCTTTCATTCGCCTAGCGAATGCCCAAAAATATGGCACATTTAAGTGCCTCAGACTTAAACCGCCCCTCAGAATTATCGTGGGTTCGCTAGGCGAACCAAAACATTCGCTTCGCGAGCATTCGCTGCAACCTTCGCCCAGCGAAGCTTGGGTGTTTTCAAAATGGAAAGTTTCTGCCACCCTTCGCTGGCACATTCGCCCCGCGAGCATATCAGCGAGCATTCGCTGGCCTACTCGCCCAGCGAATTTACCCAGTTTTCCTACTGTAAGTTTTACACACTTTCTGCCACCATCTCGCTGGCATGCTCGCTGACGTTCGCTAGGCGAACCTTCGCTGGCACCTTCGCCAACACTCGCCTAGCGAATACTGTTGTTGATTTCAATTCTTTGACAGCTTGCACTATTTCTTTGGGTCTTCAAACTTTGATCTTTTCACTCCTATTTCTGCACATTTAGCACACAAATTACAAGCACCACAAGTATATTTCAAATAACGCATAACAACATCAATTCACACTAAAATCAACCTATTCCACATGAAAAGTCATGAAAAATGCCAAATAACTCATACTTAAATATATCATGATTGACATCTAACAAACTCTCCCCAACTAACTCATTGCTTGTCCTCAAGCAAAGTATGCCTCTCACGAGGATTTGCTCGAGGATTAAATCCAACCAAGATACGAAAATGGCTCAGCTAAACAGTAATCACAACAATGCATCAATTACACAATTCAAGAACCAATCATGTACAAGAACTTGACTCCTAAACAATTTCAACCATGCTTCAAGAGACAACTAACTTATCATACACATGTCATTCTACACTCCTCTTCGAAATAGGATTGAAGGCAAACGCGCGTACAAGCACGGGACAATTAAACTCACTTGACAAATGATGCAATACTAAGCAATTCATATCATATCTCAATGATCATAACAGAAATTATGGAAGTAAAAGATCACTAAGGACTTCAAGGGTTGTAGCTTGGTCGGGTGAACAAAAAAGGGACATTTCTAAAGGTCTTTGAAACGAAAATGCCGACGCAAAAGAACATTCACTATGTACATATTTACACAACACACTTCATTTCACCAAATTGTCATTCCACCTTCACAAACTACCGTGCACACTCTTTGATTCTATTATTTTTTTCTCGTTCAAGCAAGCATTTTCTCTTTTGTACAATATATTCACACTCTTCTTTTGACATGCTTGCTTGAAAAATGTTTTCTTTTCATAATTAGGAGTAATGCACCTATCTTCCTTTTTATTCTCTCCCCAACTCATTTTCAACTCCACCTAAAGTGAATGTTCCTTGCTTTTTAGGGCAAGGAAGTCAAAATAAACAATTTACAAAGGTTCAAGAAGAAAATGTTAGAAACTCATTAAATTCAATGATGAACCAAACTAGCAAATTATGTACATAAAACAAGTTCATCATTCAATTGAGTTCTAAACTGTTTAGGCTCAAAGGGGCTACCGAATGCTCACTACTCACAGGTAAATTAATATTTGGGCATAGTTGTGCTCACTAACAAAAATTGCCTTGATCACTTCTCCTACTTCCACAAAATCACACGATCACAAGATAAGGCATGAATTAAAAATAAAGACAACATTCATCAACACTCCTTGACATATAATACAATTTTGAGGCTTCTCACTTTACTAGTTTCAGATCCTAAAATGACATATGTATTCAAAAGAAGTTGTAACATGAAACACATTTACACTTGCCCAAGACACAAAATTCTAAAACATAAAAAATTCTTGAATCAAGGTAACGATATACCTTGTCGCAACACAATGCTTACGGTACTATCATCGCCCTCACATCTTAGAGGAATTTCTCTTTAATCCCAAGAGTCCAACCTACTTCCCAAAGTTCCACCATTAAAGAAGAAAAATCAAAATAACACATACAAAAACACACTTACTACTATAATTAAAAACCAACAATTATTAGTAAAGCGAAACAAAAAATTTTTTACTACAAACCATAATTATTACTAATAATGTCATAAAGTGCCTGGTGTATAAAACACCTACATAATTCCAAAAAGTACCACACGGGTACGAGTACATTAATACTTGACTAGTAAAAGCTAAAAAATACATAATATAAGAAAACTTCACTTTGGAGACCAAAGGAAGTACACAAGTCTAAGATCACAAAAAAAATCAATCCTCCTCATCATCATCGTCCAAGTCCTCCTCCTCACCTCCAGCAGAAGTAGCCTCATCATCATCAACATTGTCATCAGCATCGTCCTCACCCCCTCCAAATATTGGCCTGGCCTCAGGCCAACCAGCATGCACTAGGAACTGCTCCCTAGTCATCATAAGATGCTCAGAAGAAGGGTCACGGATCTGCAACTGAAGAGCCTGCAAGGAATCATGAATATCCGTCATAGCACGCTGCTGGGCAGCCATCCAATCCCAGTTATAATTGCAGATCTCCTGCTGATATGGATAATAGGCCGGCGTTGCCGGCTCAGAACCCTCCTCGGCTTCAGCAGCATCATCAGCACCAGCACTAGAAGAGGCTCCAACCATCCCTCTAGCCTTACAGAACTTATCCACATACCGATCATCAATAGCAGATGGAATAATGACCTGCCTGCGGGCTGGCATATCAACACCAGCGTGAGCACACAAGGACATGATCAGACATGGAAAAATAAGCGGGGCATTCTTGCGCGCCGCCGTACCTCCCGAACCACTTAACACAACTGCCCTGATTTCATCTGCAATGATGCGGGCCACGTCAATCTGGACATTCTGCTGAATGTTGTGGATAAGATGAGCCAGAGCAATAGGAACTGTACTATGATGCGACCTGGGACAAATGTTAGTGAGCACAAACAACAAAATAACCTGAACCAAGGGCAGCATGTCCACCCTTCTGAACCTAACCGGCACCCCGGAGGAATTTCGCGCAACTTCTTTACCTTCAAGAAGCAAATCCCGAGTCATCTTCTCAATATCACGATGAAGATGCAAGTCTCGATGATAGGCATCGATCTCAGTCCCAACCAACGGTAAAGGATCTCCCAAAACAGTGTTGATCGTCCTACGATCAAACCTCACAACAGTACCTCTAACCCAAGAGGCCCAACTGAATCTTTCACCATCATCCGGTAATGCATTCGCAAAAAATTCCCGAACAATTTCAATGTTGTACCCATCCAGCGGCATCATTAGATGATCCCACTTCTTTGCCACAAAAAGCGCATCAATTGTTCGGTAACTTCCTCGATCACTAAGAAGGAATCTTTTCTCCGGCAGGATGGTCTTTCTTTCAAGGGTCTCGTACCTGGCAGCCTGCTTAGCTCCCCTGAATCGTTCTTCGTCAAATCGCACGGGCACTTGTCTGGAGGTTTGAGCCTTTCGCTTCTTAGCCGCGTGAATCGCCATTTTTGGTGCCATCTGCACATAACAAACAATGAAACCAAACAAGGGCAACAAACGCATTAGCAACTAAAAACAACCAGCCAGAGCTCTGCATTGACAAGCAAAAAATTAAAAATTTGCCTCTGTTCGCGCCAGACTCGCTAGGCGAAGTCTGGCGAATGCTCGCGCAGACTCGCGAGGCGAACGAACCAGCGAAGGCACGATTTTTCATAAAAACACAGTTACAAACAGTCCCTCTCCCATCTCCTAATTTCAAATACCACTCTAGTCATATTGCTTATGTAGTTTCTAACATGCAAGACAAAAATAACATGACAGAGCATACCAATTTTTCACCAAACCCATATTGATCACTTAAGAACATAAACAATGCTTACAGAAATAAATTGTAAAGAGTAAACAAACCTGAATTTCGCAATGTTAATGGTGGAGTAGGGAAATTGGAAAGTAGAAGGAGATGAGTGTTGAAGTGTACAAGAGGAAATGAAAGGAAAAGAATGACACGGAGGGAAATGATGAAGAGGTCAAGAGGCTAGGGTTTTCCCCCCTCTATTCTGAGTTCAAAGTGGGTCTTGGGCCCAATTTGGTGGCCCACCCTCAATCCATTTTTTTTCTGATGTGGCAGGAACTTGGGTTGATCTGCCTCGCTGGGTTCGCGGAGCGAAGGCCAGCGAATGCTCGCCCCAGCTCGCTAGGCGAACACCAGCGAACAAGACCAAAATTTTCAAAATTTTTCCAAACTGCCACAATTTTTTTAAGCATCATAGTGATATCTAAACATTCTCAAAACAGAAATAACAGAAATACTTACAATGTTGGGGTGCCTCCCAACCAGCGCTTGTTTAACGTCGGCTAAGCTCGACGGCCCACCGCAATCTCACGGATCGCGGAAGGGAACAATGGCGGGATTCCGCTCGAAATCTCCTCCAAGATAAACTTTCAGCCTCTGTCCATTGACAGTCTAACTTTCCTTTGACTTTGTGTCCTCAATTACAATTGCTCCATAGGGCTTGATTTCCACAATCCGAAAAGGTCCGGACCATTTAGATCGTAATTTTCCGGGAAACAATTTTAATCGAGAATTGAACAATAAGACCAGCTATCCGACCTCAAAATGTTTGATGACAATTCTTTTGTCATGGTAAGACTTGACACGATCCTTATACAATTTATTGGAATCGTACGCCTGAAGGCGCAATTCATCCAACTCGTGTAATTGTACTTTTCTTCTTTCCCCGCTTAGAGTTGGATCAAAATTCAAAAATTTTAAGGCCCAAAACGCCTTGTGCTCCAACTCTACCGGCAAGTGACAATTCTTACCATAGACCATTTTGAACGGTGTGAGACCGATCGGAGCCTTAAAAGCGGTCCGATACGCCCACAAAGCATCATCAAGTTTATTCGCCCAATCCTTTCTCGAGGCTGCAACAGTTTTCTCTAAAATCCGTTTAATTTCACGATTCGATACCTCTGCTTGACCGTTAGCTTGTGGATGATATGGTGTAGCAACCTTGTGCTTCACACCATACTGCTCCAAAGCTTTGTCAAGCTGAGTGTTACAAAAGTGAGATCCTCCATCACTTATTAACACTCGAGGAGTACCAAAACGTGCAAAAATATTTTTCTTCAAAAATTTTACCACAGTTTTTCCATCGGCTTTAGCGCAAGCTATCACCTCTACCCACTTGGAAACGTAATCCACAGCGACCAAAATATATTCATTAGAAAATGAAGATGGGAATGGACCGACAGAGTCGATCCCCCAACAGTCAAAAACTTCGATTTCTAACATATTTTGTAATGGCATTTCTTGCCGCTGTGAAATACCGCCGCTTCTCTGGCACCTGTCACAACTAAGGGCATGTGCATGCGCATCTTTGAATAAGGACAGCCAATAAAAGCCCGATTGTAGGACTTTAGTGGCCGTTCTCAACCCATTAAAGTGCCCTCCGTAAGGAGAGTTATGACAGTGCCACAGAATACTCGTGGCTTCCTCCACTGACACACACCTTCTGAGGAGGTTGTCGACACCAAGTTTAAATAAATGGGGTTCATCCCATACAAATGACTTGGCATCAGACAAAAATTTCTGTTTTTGGTGGTGCGTTAGACCGTCCGGTATCAATCCGGTGGCTTTGTGGTTAGCCATGTCGGCGAACCACGGTCTAACTTGCACTCTAAAAAGTTTTTCATCAGGGAACTCCTCTTTTACCTCAAATTCATTCTTGGTCACCTCAACGTTTACCAAACGAGATAAGTGATCTGCTACCAAATTTTCGGATCCCTTTTTGTCACGAATTTCAAGATCAAATTCCTGTAACAAAAGGATCCACCTAATAAGCCTCTGCTTAGAATCAGGTTTGGTAAGCAGATACCTTATAGCGGTATGGTCAGTGTAAACGATGACTTTCGCACCAATCAAATAAGAACGAAACTTCTCCAACGCATACACTATGGCGAGCAACTCTTTTTCAGTTGTCGCATAATTAATTTGAGCCTCATTTAGCACCTTGCTCGCATAATGTATAGCGTGGAAAACCTTCGTTTTTCTTTGTCCCAAAACAGCCCTCACCGCATAATCGCTAGCATCGCACATTAATTCAAAATCCATTTTCCAGTTTGGTGCAACGATTATCGGTGAAGTTGTTAAACTGTTTTTCAAAAAATTAAAAGCAAAAAGACATGACTCGTCAAAGTCAAAAACCTTACCTTGGACAAGCAAGTTGCTCAACGGCTTCGCGACCTTTGCGAAGTCCTTGATGAATTTCCGGTAGAACCCGGCATGTCCAAGAAAGCTCCGTATTCCTTTGACATTCATCGGCGGTGGTAATTTCTCGATTAAGTCCACTTTAGCCTTATCAACTTCTAGGCCTTTTGAAGACACCTTGTGACCGAGCACAATTCCCTCTTTAACCATGAAGTTGCATTTCTCCCAGTTAAGAACCAGATTAGTTTCCACGCACCGCTCCAACACCGTATCCAGATTTTTCAAGCACAAATCAAACGATTGCCCAAAAACTGAGAAATCATCCATAAAGACCTCGATTGTCTTTTCGATCAAGTCCGCGAAGATAGCTTGCATACACCGCTGAAAAGTGGCCGGTGCATTACATAATCCAAACGGCATCCTTCTATAAGCAAAGATTCCGAACGGACATGTAAACGCAGTTTTTTCGTGATCATCCGGGTTAACAATGATTTGGTTATAACCCGAATAACCGTCCAAAAAACAATAAAATTCTTGACCGGAGAGACGTTCGAGCATTTGATCCATAAAAGGTAAAGGAAAATGATCTTTTCTCGTAGCTTTGTTCAACCTACGATAGTCGATACACATCCTCCACCCGGTAACAGTCTTTGTTGGAATAAGCTCATTTTTGTCATTTCGAACCACCGTCATTCCACTTTTTTTTGGAACCACATGCACCGGACTAACCCATGGGCTGTCGGAAATAGGGTAAATCATTCCGGCGTCCAACATTTTCACCACTTCTTTTCTGACCACTTCTTTCATGATTGGATTAAGGCGGCGTTGAGGTTGAGCAACCGGTTTAAAATCCTCCTCCATAAAAATACGGTGCATGCAATATGACGGACTAATGCCTTTGAGATCGGACAATGTCCATCCCATTGCATCTTGATTCTTTTTCAGCACTTGAATTAATCGGTTTTCCTCATTTTCAGACAAAATATTACTTATGATCACCGGTTTATTCCCTCCTTCATCAAGGAAAGCATACTTCAAGTTGGAAGGTAACATTTTCAATTCAATTTTGGGTGGTTCATCATCATTAACTAATTTTTTTAGAATCTCCTCTTCATATTCCCATGGTTGCATTTCATCCAAAGCTTCAAGTTCTAATAAACACTCTTCTAAAGCTTGTTCTTCTTCAACCGAGAATATTTCCAAGGACTCATCTAAAGCTCTTTGTAACGGTTCAATGACATGAATTTGATTTTTCACCCCCGAACTTGCCTCTTCAGTTACATCAATTCGAAAACAATCACCCTTATCCTTCTTGTGCTTCATTGCATCATAAAGATTAAAACAAACCTCTTCATCTTGGACTCTCACTTTCATGAGACCATCGTCCATGTCAATTGCCATACGGGCAGTTTTCATGAAAGGCCTTCCAAGAATCAAAGGTGCATCCTCATCCTCATCCATTTCAATGACAACAAAATCAATTGGAAACAAAAATTTGTCCACCTTGACCAACACGTCTTCCGCTACACCATGAGGACGGGTAGTGGATTTATCGGCGAGTTGCAAAGTCATTTGAGTGGACCTTAATTCCATATGGCCTAAGCGTCTCACAATCGATAATGGTATCAAGTTGATGCTAGAACCCAAATCAATCAACCCATTGCCCACATACATGTTTCCAATCGTAACCGGCAATGTAACTCTTCCCGGATCACATTCTTTCCGAGGGAGAGTCCGTTGAATGATTGCGCTACAACTCGCATCCACCATAATAGTTTCTTGATCTGTGTATCTTTTCTTCTTCGTAAGGATGTCCTTCATGAATTTAGCGTATTTGGGCATTTGTTCCAAGGCCTCGGAAAATGGGATATTTATTTGTAACTGTTTAAAAATATCCATAAACCGAGTATAATGCCTTGCACTATCTTTCCTCGTAGGAGCATGTGGATAAGGTAAGTGTTGTATCGGAATATTACTCACCGGCTCTTTTCCTTTTTTCGTTCTTTTCACTCTTTCCTCATTATCAATTTTTCTCTCATTCTCTTTTTCTTCTCTCTCATTTTTTTCTATCTCTTTTTCAACTACAACACCCTCGACATTCTTTTCTACTTCTAATTCCTCACTCACATGTTCTTTTTCAACCACAACCTCCTCCTCCATTACTCTTTTACCCACATTCATGTCAATCTCACGTCCACTTCTTGTAATAATCGCTTTACAATCTTTCGGATTTGGAAGAGTAGTTGCCGTAAAGGGACCTTTTTGTTGATCGGCCAATTGTTTAGATAATTGCCCGACTTGTGTTTCGAGGTTCCTTATCGCAGCATCTGTATTCTTTTGATTAGACATGGATATTTGCATAAATTGTGTTAGAGTATCTTCCATCTTTGAATTTCCAACGGGAGCTTGCGAAGGTTGGGTGTAATTTTGGTAAGGTTGACGGTTTGATGGCCCGGCTTCTTGCGGTCTCCATGGTTGTTGATAACCTTGGTTACCATGTTGTTGGTAACCTTGGTTGCCTTGTTGATACGGAGGACGGGGTTGGTAACCTTGATTTCCCGCATAGTTTGCTTCCTCCACAACCGGAGGACAATAACCGGTCAAATGGTCACCTCTGCATAACCCACACACTAACACTTGCACCTTTTTACTTGAAGATTCATGCATCTCCTTGAATTGTTGAGGCAGCTTAGACATTTGTTTTGTTAACAGCTCAACCTGTTGTGATAACAATTTGTTTTGTGCAAGGATAGCGTCACTTGTTCCTAATTCCAACACACCCGGCGTTCGTTGAGCAGGTCCACGATTGTGACTACCATGATGATCATTCAAGGCCATTTTATCAATGATAGTAGTGGCTTCCGCAGCAGTTTTGCTTAACAAAGACCCACCCGCAGTGGCATCCAACAAGGTTTTGTGTACTAGCTGCAGCCCATTTCTGAATATATGAATCTGTGACAATTCATCGAAACCATGGCCTTTGCACTTTCGTAACATTGATTTGAACCTCTCCCAAGCTTCGTTGAGAGATTCGTTAGCTCCTTGTGTTAATACAGCTATAGCGGTCTTCGCTTCCATGAACCGAGTGTGCGGAAAGAATCTTTCCAAAAAAATTTCTTCCAAAGCATTCCAATCAGTCATGATGGCAGTTGACTGATCAAGGTACCATTCCTTGGCCTTCCCAATGAGGGAATGCTGGAATAGTCTCTTGAACAGAGACTCCTCTTCTGCTTCCGGCGCACCCGTCGCTCCAGCGATTTCATAAAATTTTGTCAAATGGGTGAAAGGATCTTCATGATCCATACCCGTAAAGGGACTTTGGTATAACAGTTGGAGGATTCCGGTCTTCATCTCAGCATGACGACCGTTGTTTGCATGACGGGCGAACTGAGCATTATGCCTCAGACTGTTTGTACAAGGCCTAGAAGCAGGTGGTGGTGGTGGTGGATCTCCCTCCATAATTGGAAGTATGTGTGGAAATGGTATCAGTGTGGGTTTTTGTTATCGTCTCCACAGGGATTGTCGGATATTTGATGCTAGCCGTTCAATAGTTGTGATATTCTAAGTTAAGGTTTTCAAAAGTTTCACTTGTTGTTATCATTCACTTGTAGCAAAGATTAATTAGGTCACAAAGATTTTTATAAAAGCATGTTAAGGTTAGGTTTCATCAATCCTATTCATGTATAAACAATTAATCAAGCATATGAACTCGGTTTCCAACCAATATAACCGCGTATCCTCCCGACTACGTTTATGTCTAAAGCGGAATCGTGAGTACCGTTGTTTAGACCGTTAAATGATGTCTCACGCTAACAATCTAAGCAACGATCATTAAGATCAATACAATGCGAATAGCAAATCCCAAATCTATGTCTAGAGTTTGGTTTTTAAGAGATGAAATTGTTAGGTCAAGAGTTGTAAAGTCTATGTCTAGAGCAAAACAATTCACAAATGGATCATTAAGAGAAAACAACATCATCTATATTGATCAAAGACTTTGTTCATATACAAGAGATCAATATCAATACATAAAAACATAATCAACTACCTCTAACCTCAACATTGAGTGATTAGCTACCACTTCTCATGGTAGCTTGGATGACAAGTAAAGAGAGGAGATGAATGAGCATCCACAACGAATAATCGAGAATGGATGCAAAATCAGCTTCTCCAATGAAAATACAAGCTTTTCTGAACAAAATACTGAAAACACTTAATTCTAATGCAAAAATGAGCAAGATCCCTGGTCCAAAAAGTAACAATTCTATTTATACACCTTTCCAAACAGCACCATTCGCCCAGCGAAGCCTTTCATTCGCCTAGCGAATGCCCAAAAATATGGCACATTTAAGTGCCTCAGACTTAAACCGCCCCTCAGAATTATCGTGGGTTCGCTAGGCGAACCAAAACATTCTCTTCGCGAGCATTCGCTGCAACCTTCGCCCAGCGAAGCTTGGGTGTTTTCAAAATGGAAAGTTTCTGCCACCCTTCGCTGGCACATTCGCCCCGCGAGCATATCAGCGAGCATTCGCTGGCCTACTCGCCCAGCGAATTTACCCAGTTTTCCTACTGTAAGTTTTGCACACTTTCTGCCACCATCTCGCTGGCATGCTCGCTGACGTTCGCTAGGCGAACCTTCGCTGGCACCTTCGCCAACACTCGCCTAGCGAATACTGTTGTTGATTTCAATTCTTTGACAGCTTGCACTATTTCTTTGGGTCTTCAAACTTTGATCTTTTCACTCCTATTTCTGCACATTTAGCACACAAATTACAAGCACCACAAGTATATTTCAAATAACGCATAACAACATCAATTCACACTAAAATCAACCTATTCCACATGAAAAGTCATGAAAAATGCCAAATAACTCATACTTAAATATATCATGATTGACATCTAACAGTTTCTACGAGTGTATAAATATTGTTTTACAACTGAAATATGAAAATAACAACTTTCAAATTCTGATTAACACAAATAATATAGCATACTACATTCTTTATTTCACAACATAATTGAGTGTTTGGATTTTTCATCATAGTGTGTGGTGAAAAGTAATTGTAATTAGAAAATGGTGGAATTTCTATAATGTGTTTTAGAAATTTGTGTGATAGAAGTCTTTGTGTGAAGCTTGTAGGATGATTTCTAAACATTGTGGAAAATTCCTCAAATGAGATAGAGGGACAAGACTAGCCTTAAGTTAGAGAAGGTGAACCAGGATAATTTTGTTGTGTTCTTTACTTTCCTCATTTAAATGTCTACACAATTATTTTCGAGCATGTTACATTATCAAAACATCGCTTTCAGAAAAATTAAATTTTTAGAAATTAGTGATTAACTTACAAAAATTTGGAAATCCTAATTCATCCCCTTCTTAGGTTGCATCTAATATTTACATTTGGCATCAGAGCAAGAGTTAGGTAAATTTCTCCTATATTCGACATATATGGTTTCCACTATATCATTATTAGGATAATGTTCTAGTATAAATAGACCACCTCGTTTCAGTCGTGAAAGGTATGATTTCTAGAAAATACGAATGCAAATGTTCATTGAGTCTCATGGTATAGAAGTTTGGAATGTAATTGAAGGTGATCAAGAAGAGGATGAGGAATAGACGGTTACTAAGAGTGATGATTAGACAGGTGTTGCATCTACGACATCATTGTGAAGTTTTTATAATTTCTCATTTTAATTTCATTAGTTGTTGAATAATTCATGATATTTTATGTTGTTTGTTTATGTAATAGTCTTACTAACAATGCACATGCACGATGGACATGGGTATCTTGGTCATTTTGAACTATGTACATGAACACACCCAAGCCTCCCACCTATTTTGAATATTTTGATGATTATTTCATGTCTACCTTGAAAGTTGATGTGCACATGGTAAGGAAATTGAACAGGTAAAAAAACAAGTACATGTGTTATAGTAGAGGGCTCGCTAGGCGAGCCACACAGTGCGTCTAGTGCACTTTACTGCACAAAGTTGGCTAGGCGAAGACCTCTACATTTCACTCATTACTTTGTTGCCTCAGGATAGAAAAATATTTTCTCCAGAGGGTGGAATGAAGAGAAACCAATCTTTTTTGTAAGCCCAACCATGTTACAACCAAAAGAAATACCTTAGTGATCCATGATTGATGGTATATCTTGTGATACTTAAAGTGACCGTGATTCTGATGAATGATTAATTGTTGATTATTACATGTTTTAAAATCTTACTTTGGTCAAGAAAATGATTAATATTTATGCTATGGTTTATGGATAGTCATAACATTGATTATGAACATGCATTTGAAAGAATACCATACCAAAAAAATGATTTCAAAATTCTTGACCTAAGTCAGTCAAACCTTTCAATGAAACATGCATTCAAAAGATTTCGGAACCATTTAATTTAATTTTGTTTGAGGACAAACAAAAAGATAAGTTGGGGAGACTTTATCAGTTTCAAACTTACGTAAAATACGTAGGAACTTATTTACTTATTTTTATAAGCAATCAATATAAATACCTCCAATTTGTGTATAAAAAGTGATAAAAACGCCTATTTAGACTTTCCTAGCATGTGTTAACTAAAAATAGGTAAAAATGAGTAGAAAAACATAATTCAAGACGCAATGACCAAGCCAGAGAAAAATCATGCAAAGCAAGGCTCGTTAGGCCATGAGCATATGTACGCTAAGAAAACTAAAGAGGCTAAATTGCACTTCCATACCAAAGCATTTCATGGTGAAGAAAGGGTTTACGCGTTAAGCGCCTGGGCGGTGCGCCTAGAAAAGCAAGGTAGCTAGGGTTACATGTCAGACAACCAGCATTGATTAATCTAGAAGAAAGCACACTTACTAGGTGCAGGGGCGGTGCACCTAGCGAGGGCGCTAAATCCACGCTTATAAATATGGTCTTCTGTTTTAGTTCTAAGGGAGTTTAGGAAGAGTGAGGGAGTACGAAATTAGAGTAGATTCACCTTGGTCTACAATAGGATAATAAGAGAGAGAGAGAGAGAGAGAGAGAGAGAGAGAGAGAGAGAGAGGAGAGAGAGAGAGAGAGAGAGAGAGAGAGAGAGAGGGGAGAGAGAGAGAGAGAGAGAGAGAGAGAGAGAGAGAGCTTGAAGGCAGAAGCACTACTCAAGTGATTGGGCATATAAACTTTTAAGCCCAGTTTTGCGGGACTACCTATACAACTACGATGAATAAGCATAACTAAAAATCTCTTTGTTAGGGGTTAGATGTAGTCATTATATTCATGTATTAAATAGGTCATGATATTTTATGTAAGTCTACTCAAGTTTTAATATTTATGACTCTTTAATATTAATTCTTGTTTTATATTTGCTACCTGAAAATTGTTTTCATGGCGTGACTTGACATTTGAAAGGTGCTTGTTGTTAGTGGATTCAAGATTATAATCTATTGGATACTAATGCCTAGACATAGGGTTAGGTTCAATATCCGCACATATTGTAGTAGGATCAGTGTGGAGTCTTGTTGCTTAATAAAATTTGTAACATAATGCTTTGTGTTGGTTAATAAATTAAGATATCGACTATTAGGTAATGCACGGATCTCAAGGAGTTGAGACCAACATGAGATAATAATGAGAGCAACATATGGTAATTTTAATAGTTTAGTAGCGAAGCATACTAGCCTATGGTTATGCATGATAAATACTTAAGGACAAAATATACCTCTAGAAAGCTTTCTTATTGTTAACACCAAAATCTCCATCATACTTTTTATCATTCATTTTCTGTCATTTACTTTCACGCATCAAAATAACTATAAAACTATTCTCTATTTAAAATCTTAAAAATTGTTGAAAGGTCTTTGAAACTACCAGTCTTTGTGGATATGATAATTTTAAAACTTACTTTTGTGTTAAGTAACATGAACCCTTGACCGGGAATTCCCATACGAGTAGATATGTGAATCTATAATAGACATCAGAAGAAATAAACAATAAACAAACATCTAGCCTATAATAGACTACAAAAAGAGAATTAGAAAGTCAATCATCTAGGTTGTCGACCAGATTTACATCAATGATCAACTTGTCTAAGCATATTCTCTCAAGTTTCAGATTAGCAACATGGTTAAGAAAAAAAATTATTTGACTTCTTTGTCAAAACCATGTTTGGCCGAATCCATTAATTGAGTAATAAAGGCCGCCTTCTCCTCATCAAACCCCCTTCTAAAGTTGCCTTCTAGTTATGAAGACATTCACCTCCTCTTTCATCTCATCCAACTCCATTTTCAGAGACTTTTGACTCTCCAGTAGCAGAGATAGCTCTTTATTCTTGTCATCCACACTACTAAAAATAATACTTTTTATGACAAAACTTTCACCATGACCCACCAATAACCGAGGTATATGTCCCTGCAGCGCCATCATTTTTTTAAATATATACAACCTATATCCTCATTTATTACCTAAAATGAGGGAATATAACTAAAAGGGAGCTTGCTTCAAATTCCAATTACTCCATTTTATGTTTTATTTTTGTTTTTAATTGATTTAGGGTCACATGGTGCCTTTCCATTTTCCTTTTTTTATTTGTATTACCCTCATTTATATTGCCCAACTGAGGGATAATATTTTTTGCATCAACATTTTCAAATACCTTTTGTATTTTTATATTATTTTTAATTATTAATTAATCTATTACCTCGGTTGCGTCTTAAAATCGAAGTAACAGTTAATTTAAATGAATTCCCAGAATATGGCACTATATGTTTATATATTTTTTTAATTTTTAATTGATATATTCCCTCAGTTTTTCCTAAAAACCAACGTGTTTGATCTTTTTCATGAATACTCCAGAGAATTGGGCTCTAACATTTCCTTTACCTATCAACAAAAACTCTAACTTCATCGTCATTCTCTTCAAAAAAACCTAGTCGATTTTCACCAAAACTCGAACATAATCTCTTTTCAACACCAACACTTCCAACATCAACTCGAACATCATCTCTTTTCAAAACTCGTCGAATCATCGTGATCATGTGTGAGGTATGTAAATCACCACTGAAATGTTCATCTTTCATAGAAATGTTCATCTCTCACCACTGAAATGATGTTTGAGTTGTTGTTATAAATGTAGTTACCACTGAAATGTTGTTTGAAATGTAATACCACTAAAATGTTCATAGAACTCAAACACTTACCATATATGTTTCATCATAATTAGTATTACAAATGTGGTTTAGTTGTTATATTTCTTCTCTATGAGTCCATGTATACCTTATTGCAAGATGTTTTATCCCATTATTTCATCATAACTTGTTGTGTATTCCAATTGCGGTTTAGTTGTTGTAGTCCGAACTAAGAAAAGCAAGACAAATGATAGAATCACTTTATTAAGAAAACCAATGTAAACCTTTGTAAAAACAAGGGTTATATAGACAAAGTTTATAAAGTTTTTTTTGCCACATTGTCATTAAAATCCATCTTGGTGATTAATGCCAAACTTTCTATCCATCTTTTAGATAACACACTTGTCGGGAACTTAAGTGTATGTTTATATTGTTGTTGTTTCTATGTTCTAGTTAAACACAAAAGACAAATGTGAAATATTTAGTTTGGTTTTTATTTCAAAATGTTAATTACCATAATGTGAATCACACGGAATACATTGGTTTAGTTGCAGAAGGTAACATTTGTGTTTGCAGCTGATATATATATATATATATATATATATATATATATATATATATATATATGTTTTGTGTGTGTGTGTGTATGTATGTATATATGTTGCCATTTTTCTTAATTTACACAGACATGGGTGATTTGACAAGTATCTCTCATACAACTTTTGTTGAAACCTCTGTTAATACAAAAAGTAAAAGAAAATCTAGAGGTGCCACGATATGTACCAATGTTAAAAAAGCCCGCGAAAATGGTCTTCGCTCCCTGGTTAATTTTGATCTGAGAATCGGAAAGGCATAGGGTGAAAATGATGATGATTTTAAGGGTTATGTGGCATTACATGGTAAAATCAAATTGAGTATTTTGATAGATAATTGGAACGAGGTTGATGGTTGAAATTATGTTCCTCATGCGATAGATGTCAAACTCGATGCTTCGACAACCGGTTCGACAAGATACACCAAAACCACTATAATAATAAGTACTAGATGATGGAGAAGAAAAATAATAAATAACACAATCAATTGTTTACCCAGTTTGGTAAAACCACACCTACGTATGGGGAGCTGAGCGCACAACCCAAAAAAGGAAATTCACTATTAATAGCTTAGTAAAATTAGACTTACAAGCAACAACAAACCTTATGGTATTCAATGCCTCTTCCTAACACTACCCAATGACTTTCTATTTAGAGTCTACCCCTAAACATGTCAACCTACTCATTTTCTTCTCTATCACACAACCTGTAAAAGAAGATAACAATCACAACACCCTAGTCGTCAACTTTAATCTAACTAGATGGATGATGTTGAATATTACAACTCAACTAGACAAACCTTTTATGCTAAGTTACTTAAACATAGAGGTAACCATAACAATGTTGAATTTACAACTCAACTAGCCAAACTTTCTATGCCAAGTTAATGAAACATAGATGTGTACAAAAAAATAACAAGGACTCTTGTAAACCCTAGAACTCTAAAATCTTCAACGTGAATGTTTTTTATCCAATGAGGTTTGGGCTCCTTATATAGTAAAATAACTCTAGACCTTTTCCTTGTGGATCTCCAGTTATTTTTTCCATAAGCTTTGCATAATCTGTTGGATTTTTTATTTTATTCTTGAATATCTCCAACAAAAATATAAGATTTAGTTTGTTACAAATTCATATTTAAATCTCTTTTAAATCTGATTTGATCTTCAAAGCTGTCCAAAAAATCATATAACCACATTACTAAACCAATAACAATAAAACATAATTGAATCTTCTCTAAAGATTCTGTTAAAATGCAACAATCTGGCACCTGTTGCACAAGGCCCAGATGTCGTACCAACATGTTGGAGCATTGCGCCCAACATGTGTCCCTTTTGCAGTTCCATATAGATTTAGCAATCTAGACCATACTTTAACACTTGAACACTTCTTCAAGGTGTTGTTTTGCTAAATGCAGCCAATCCAAAAGGAACAACAATCTCCCCCTTTGGAAAATTGTGACAAAACAACTATTCAAGATAAATAGTACTTCTTCCATGAGAACAAGTGAGAACCAATAGATGCACTGGATCTTCAAGGCATTTGAGCAACAACAGCTTCCATGTATCAGAGTTGAGCACCAGCAGAAACAGAAGTCAAAAGCATCAACATGCATATGCTTACATATAATCCATTTAGTTGCTCTAAACCAAACAGACAATCATGCAATCATTCACAGACTTAGCCATGCATGAATCTAGTATCACATAGTTAGTAGCATACAATCATATTAACTAAAATATATCAGTATGAAATCATTGACATATTTAGTCATGCATACACAATCAGTTAGTAGTTGATATCAAAATATGCAAAGAATACTACTAACACTAATATATTTATTTTCACATATACAAGGACCCGGACCAGATGTCATGCCCGATGCTCCATCATGGAGCACAACATTAGCACTTACCAGAGATGGTTAGTACCAAACAAAAACCTATGTTACTTTGGCACTTAGCAACACTTCCTACTCCCTATTTTACCATAATTTGACAAAGGGTTAGTTTTTCAAACTAGCACCTAGAAGTTAGTCATCAATAGGTTAGTATGTTAGCACATACACAACTAAAACATGAGAAACAACCAGAACAGGATCCAGAGATGCATAAGCATTAGATCTATTTTGATAGTACATAAGTTAAAATAGGCTAAAGAGCCTTCACAAATCCAAACAAAATAACAATTGTCCAAAATACAAGGGCCACTAATATGACCCAACAGGATCAGAAGTTCCCAAAAAAGTGGTATTTAATCTTTATGCCTAAGTGAATCCTTAAATTTCTCAAAGTCTTCATCTTATTCAGAATCACTTGAATCCAGATTCATTATGTCCTTCAATATAGCCTCTATCTTCTTATCTTCTCAGGGTTTAGATTATTGATTAGAATCTTCTTAGAGTCTGTTCCACCTGAAGTTAAAAAACTGAGATGTTATCAACATATCAACAACCTCCTTTAAAGCCTCAATCTCTTGGACAAGCTTGCTCCCACTAGCTTTATTTTGATTCATGTTAATAGAAAGATCTGTAATCTGAGAGAAAGATAAGGCAATATGTTTGTTTTTCTTGCTTGTAACCCCAACCCAGTTATACCTCAAACTAATCCTCCTTA
This sequence comes from Lathyrus tuberosus, assembly GCA_022829125.1. NCBI lineage: Eukaryota > Viridiplantae > Streptophyta > Magnoliopsida > Fabales > Fabaceae > Lathyrus > Lathyrus tuberosus. The sequence continues at coordinate 4,489,158 of JALAZF010000142.1, read as the reverse complement.
TTTTTCATACCAAATTATTCTTAGGGAAGAGAAACTCTTTTTCTCTCTATTTTGGCACAATTCTCGTGCATTGATTGCTATTGACTATCACAAATGCATATGCCTTTTTTTCAAAGTTGACTGCATCTAATGGCTTAAAAATGTTAGAGACAAATGTCATGACATCTTGTCCAATATTACACTCCCAGAATAACTTCTTACAATGGATCCTTATAGTAAAGAGAGAAGCTTCGTCATATGATAAGGTTACAGTGATTTGTTTCATGCTTATCCAAGATGGTATGTTATTGACAAGAGGGTAGCATCCATCACCATTGTAACTTATCATGAGAATTTCCTTGTCTGTTACACAGATTTCCTTCAATGGCTAACCATTTCTTCACATGTCAAAACTTCTTTTGACAACCATATTCCCTTTAATATTTTGTCGTCCACTCTTTTCTTATCGCTGAACACCATGACCAAGACATTTGATTCAGCATCTGATTTTGATGGAAGCATTCTAGATTCTTCATAGTGACCAAGAACTACTAGCTCGTCCTTTTTCTGAGATGGTGAATTGGTTACCACTATGAGAATCAAGATGTTTTCTATATCTTCCTTATCACTTGTATCATCATTCATTAGCTTTGTTGGAAATTCAGGATGATATCTGACATCTTCTATCTTGCTTAATTCTAGGTCCAACTACATTTGATGAACAACATGTTCCACCATGTTATTTGATCGACAAGTCAACAACACCCATGAGAACGTTATCATTTTCTTTCATAATGAATTCCTTTGGAACCTAAACATCTTCTTCATAGATCAAATATCCTTTTAGAAGCATCTTTACAAGGGTTGTACTCATTTGACATAAACACTTCAACCCGCTACCCACAGTAAGGAGAGACATGTTACCAAGATCAACATCCTTAGTAACTCCTTCATGAACATCATTGATCATAAGAACATCATCCTTAGCAATACTGACAATATTTTTAATATTTTTACTCAAATTATTCTCCCTGATGTTCTGCATTATGCTAACAAAACAGAATTCTTCAAATTCCTTATTTAAGTACCAATTCAGATAGGCATAATGCACATCCATATGATATAAATTAAACTTTAGAAACACTGACATTCTTGGACTTAATTTGATCATTCCAAGAGTAGAGATACAATCATTTATATTTCCATCTTCAGCAGCAAATATCATAAAATTTCTTGACTTGACAGCAGCTACATGTTCCACATCACAAAGCTCTTCAATATGGGAATGTGATGACAGTTTGTCACTACATGATTTTTATGAGTATTTGCGATGAATAATATAAAGAAGTCTAAGAAACAGAGCAAAACCAAAAAAATCGGGAAGAAAGTGTGAAGAAACAAGCAATTTTCAGCCAATTTACATATTGACATTTGTTTAGTAAATTGATCATATATGGAGTTCCGTAACTCGTTTTAATGTGGGATTTTTTGAAAAATGAAGCTAGGATAAATATCTTCATTCTAGAATAATCACGTGCATTGTGGAAACTTTCGTGTACGTGATACAATGTGTTCAATATCATGTGCGCGGTGGAAAAGTGATGCGTGCGATGGTACCTTTTTGGGCCTTTATCTGATGCATTTCTGATCCATTATGACTACTTTAAAAGGGGATTTTCTGCACTTTTTCAATGGGAGAGCCGGTGTTGCAAAATTCAAAGATTAAAGCACGAATTAGATAGCACAATGAGTGATTTTTTGAGCATTTGAAGTCATTGGAGGTCATCTCTTCAAGGGACTTCTTATGTTATCTTTGTCTATCAATTGTGGTATTTTTAATTGCACTATGAGAAGATAAATTCTTCTAGTTTAGGTTGTGTTATAATGAACCTATTTCTATATTGTTAGATTTTATGTTGATTAGACCATTGTATGAACCTATTGATCTATAATTTTATTCAGTTGTTTCTTAATCTCAATGTTTTTTATTTGAGATACTTTGTTAATATGATATTGGGCACATAGGATTATTGATCCTTAGCCTATGTGTTGGACCAAGGGCAAATATTCTACTTACGCTGGTCGAATAGGGATAGGAGACCCCGAGTAGTCGCATAGGGAATTCACGTTCTATACATCGCCTAACCCTGCTTACGCTGGCGGACTTGGGATAGAAAGCTCGAAGTAGTGGTTAGAGAGTTATTTCATAAGGCATCGGCTATAACGGTTTTGTTAATTTCTTCATAGGGTTATAGTGATTTGATCATTCATACATGGCATCAAAAATCAACAATAGAGGAATAGGGGATTCCAGAACACAACCTAACCGCTTTCTTGACATTGTTTACTCGTTTATTTACTTTTCACACTGAAACTTGCAAACCCCCCCCCCCCCTTATTTAATTATTTCCTCTTACATTGCACAATTCTTGTCTTGTTCAAACACAGTCCTTGTGGGTTCGATCTTTTATTACTGCAAAATCATCGGTACACTTGCCGAGAAGTCATCAAATTTTTGGTGCCATTGTCGGGGATTGTTGATTACAACTAGGCAACGCTTGTGCAATGTTTAATTTTGTTTTTTTTTTTTAATTGTAAATATTTTTTTTATAATTAGTTATGTTTGTTTCTTCTAAAAATTTCTTTCCTATTCTCTCTCTTTTTAGTTTAATTTTAGTTTAATTTTTTTTATCTAGTGTAGTGCTACTAAGGTATTTTTATTTTTGTTTAATTTTTTTATCTAGTGCAGTGCTAATAAGGTTTTTTTTTTTGTATACAAGGCCAAGACAATTATGCAAGTTGACGTCTATGCTACGTTTGCAAAATTTGAAGCTTATACAAAGGAACTTGCAGCAAAATCGCTCATTATGGAAAATGTTATAAATTATTCAGAACCTGAACCTTACATCAACACTGATCATTCATGGGATGAGGGTTCATCATCTTAACTTGAAGAAACATTGAATCAAATTATAAAGATGACTCAACTCAATTTCAAGAAAATTAACAAGCACTAAGAGATTATGCTAAGTTACATTGAAACATCCTTCAAGAATTTAGAGATGCGACTTGGTCAAATATCTAGCCAATTAGAATTTAAATTGAGATCTAGTGGGGATTTCTATGAAAATATGATAGATAGTCCTAGAGATGCGGGAATTTGGAAGAGAATTCAAACATGAGTGTGAGGTATTCGATGAAGGAGGAGTTGGAAAAGAGAAAGAAGAAGAGAAATGCATAGCACCTAATAGAGAGATAGAAGCAAAAATTGAAGCAACAAAGGTGAAAAAGATATGTGGGACAAGAGTAAGAATGCAAGATGAAGATTGTATCATTTTGGAGGAAGCTTCAATTTCAATAATTTTTTCAGATTTAGATATCCAACTACAAGATCTTCAACAAAAGAATAGTCATAAACCTAGCAACAAGGCTGATAAAAGAGGAGAAATAGATGATGTATTGGATGAGAATTATGCCTTGTTCAATACTATCAAGCTGAAGAGAATATGGAAGAAGAACCTTCAATTTTCGAAAGTGATTGAATTCCTACAAAAAAAAGGAAGAAGAAAGATGATGTGTTTTTCGTGTCAGATATGTCGCCCTAACACAAAAATCGAAAGGTCAAGCTTAGGACCTTAAAGAAGCGCTTAATGAGAGGTAACCCATCAGATAAGTTTTTATTTTAATTGCAAAATTTAAATTTTAGTTTATTTCAATTAATTGTTTTTGTTTTATAGAATGTCACATTTAGGGGAAGTAGGACAAAGACTTGAGAAAGGGATTGAAAGAACAAAGAGAGACTAAAACTCTCTCTAATCCAATTATTTTTTCTTCTATTCTCTTTGCACTTTCTAGTGTTGTTGTTTTTGTTTTAGGCAATGGGTCTAAAGAAAACGTGCTCTTCTCGAGCATCATCATCAATCGGACGAGGGCAGAGTGGACCAAACAGAACCAAGACTTATACAACACCATGCAAGACGTGCAAGACTTTTTCCTCTCCAATGACATGTTAATTTGGAGTTTTTTGAATTAGTATTAATTTCTGTGATTCCCTTTTATGTCAAACAAGTAAATATTTCAAGTCAATATAGAGTATTAGCTACAATACTTGGTTCCCCTTTGTACCAATAAATTGTTGTCTTTAATAAACAAGTTTGTTGTTTTTGTTTCTTTCAGATTTACAAAATTGCAATTTTAGTAATGAACAGATGAACCATAAGCATCATCAAAAATAAAGGTGATCATTAGGAAAGTTCTTTGCGGATTAAGAGATCAGGAAGAAAGGAGCAACCAACTACATTGTACTCAATCTCCAGATACCTCAACTAGTAAGGTTTGAACCAAATATTTCATTGTTTACTTTTCCTTCTTATGAGAGTATTCGTACAATTGCTATTTTCTAGAATTTTCATTATTTCTGATTTAATTTATTGGCTTGATAAATACACACTAAGGCACTTGTTTGTGGTAAACTCCAAGCCTTTTCAAACTCACTCGTATATCATGTTTATATCCTTTGTAAACACTTTGAGCCAAAGCTCTTTCCTTTTGTAAAATAGCCACAATAATTAGCCAATTAACTTAAAAGATTAAATCTTTCCACCCTCTCATTGGAGTTAGGTTGAAAATTTAGTTCCTTGGGCATATGCAAAAGAATAAGTTTAGGGTTGCTCTTGGATGTGAGCAAAGTTTCAGTTTGGGCTTGGTGTACTAGAGATTTTGGTCAAAAATTAAAAAAAATTAAAAATGAGAAAAATCAAGAAGCCAAAGCAACTTCTTCAAAAAAAATATAAAAGCAATGTTTAGGACCATAAAATGTTAATCTCTAGTACCAAATTTATTAAGCAAGAGTTGATATGAAAAGGAATATGATAAAATAAGGAAAACCAGGTACCTAACGCCAAAGGTGTAAGCCTACTATCCCAAATTATCCTAACCTGAAATAAGCCCCATTACAACATTGAAAGACCTCTAAAAGTGTGTGTTTAGATGAAGTTGATTGGTTTTATTAGAAATTTTACAAACTTATGGTAAAATACGTTTGTACTTTAATTGTGTGATTACTTTGTCAATTCGAGTGAAACATTAGTGAGTTGAGAGACAGGTTGAGTACTTGTTGTGTTGGAAGAACTTTTCGAAACTTGCTCGATTGAAGTCGGGAACTGGAATGGTGATTAGTTAACACAATTGGTGATGTTCAATTGTTATTATTGCAATTCATTTTTTGTTTGAAATGTGCAGTAGCAGACGAGTTACTTGACGACCAACAACGATTCAAGTTTGGGGTTGTGATGACAGTTTGTCATTACATGATTTTTATGAGTATTTGCGATGAATTCGATGAAATATCAAGTTAAATATGAGCTAAATATGAAGAAGTATTAAGAAAATGAAGAAGTCAAAGAAACAAAGCAAAACCAAGAAATTGGGAAGAAAGTGTGAAGAAACGAGCAATTTTCTGCACAATTTACATATTGACATCTGTCCAATAAATTGATCATAGATGGAGTTCCATAACTCATTTTTACATGCGTTTTTTTGAAAAATGAAGCTACGAGAGATATCTTCATTCTGGAATAATCATGCACGCGATGGAAAGTATCGTGCGCATGATGCAGCATGTTCAATATCATGTGCGTGATGGAATAGTGACGCGCGTAATGGTACCTTTTTGGGCCTTTTCTGACGCATTTCTAATCCATTCTATCTGATTTAAAAGTGGATTTTATGCACTATTTCAAAGGGAGATAGAGGGTTACAAAATTTGAATATTGAAGCATGAATTAGAGAGCACGAGGGATGATTTTTAGAGCATTTGAAGCCATTGGATGCCATCTCTTCAAGGGACTTCTTTTGTTATCTTTGTTTATCAATTGTGGTATTTTTAGTTGCACGTATAAGTAGCTAAATTTTTCTAGGTTAGGTTGTGTTATGATGAACCTATTTCTATATTGTTAGATTCTATGTTGATTTGACCATTGTATGAACCTATTGATCTATAATTTTATTAAGTTGTTTCTTAATCTTAATGCTTTTTATTTGAGATACTCTGTTAATCTGATATTTGACACATTGGGATTACTGACCCTTAGCTTATGTGTTGGAACTAGGGAAATAGTTCTACTTATGTTGGTAGAATAGGGATAGGAGACCCCGAGTAATGGCATAGGGAACTGCCGTTCTATCATCGCCTAACCCTGCTTACACTAGCAGACTAGGAATAGAAAGCTTTGAGTAGTGGTTAGTGATTTATTTCATGAGGGATTGACTATAACGGATTTTTTAACTCGTCGTGGCGTTATAATGATTAGATCATTCATATAGGACATCAAACATCAATAATAGAGGAATAGGGGATTCTACAATACAATCTGACCGCTTTTGTGACATTGTTTACTCGTTTATTTACTTTTCGCACTGAAACTTGCAACCTACACCCCTTATTTACTATTTCTTGTTACATTGCACAATTCTTGTCTTGTTCGAACACATTCTTTATGGGTACGATCTTTTTATTTCTACGACATTATCAGTACACTTGTCGATAAATCATCAGAATGCCTATCCTTATGAGTAGTTAATCTATACTCCTAGCTCTTTGTAGCACATACCCAAGGAATCCTCTCATTATTACTTATCATTACTTCATTTAGAGTCTGATTATGGTAATCCTTAACTTTGGTTGCATCATCTTCAACGTGAATATGATCATCATTCTTCTTATGCCGTTGAGACTTTGTCAAGATGTTGGACATAATGCTTGACACATCCACATCACCATCATGACTACTCAATCTTGATTCTTGGGTGTCTTATTTAGAATATATTGGACTGACATGATGATTTCTCAGAGATACAGACTTGAGAGGAACCTCACTCCAACTTCTATCAGTAGCTAGATCAGATTTATTTGATACATACCTCTTGTGACCACCTTTTGCTTCACCAACCTTCAAAATATGTTGATTATTCACACATCTAGACACGTGAGAAGGAATTATGTCATATTCACTATTCTTCATCACCTTCTTCTTTTGAAACATTGTAGGTTGTTCAAAATTGGGAGAACCTCCAGCCTTACCATCAACCTTCACTTTAATGATCCAATTCATGTGAGATAATTCAGATTTCTAAGACAGATGTTGAGACATCTTGTTCAACATCTTGGTTGTTCTTCCCTCTTGATACACAAAGGTTTTATCAATCCTAAAGTCTAGCGTGCCCCTGAATTCCTTCTTCATAAGAACTTATTTACCTTTGTTGTTGACAAAATGTTTAGATTTGTTGAAGTTCATTTTGGCAGATAATCTTTTACTTAGAAGAACCACTTCTTGACAGGAATTACTCACTTTCCCTGATTCTTTGATTCTTCCCTTTGCTCTATTTCCATGAGTTGTCTTATCTTTATCCATGTGCATGGAACTTTCACCTTTGCTTGAGGATCTTTTGTGCTCTATGTGAGCTAAGGATCCAGTTGATGTAGCATTGGATTTCCAATTCTTCTTGGCATTCACTTCCTTGTGTCCTCTCATCTTTAACTTAGGCTTGTTAGACGATAGACTTAGACCTAGAGGTGGTGAATAGATCACAAATTAAAAATCAAACTTTTGGCAAAAATAGTTTTCAAAAGTTTTATGGCACAACAAAAACATTCCGAATCGAATCTTCTAACCGAACCTTTATCGAAAAGCTCGGATATGCATAAAGGTAAAAAAAACATATGATAATGAACAAAAATTATCCAACAACAATCACTCACAAACAATTGAATGCAAAGCTACACGTAAAGCTTATTCTAAATGATCAAAACACAAGAAAACAATAAGGCAATTTATCGAACACTTTGTGTACAATCGATATCGTTTGGAAATTTGCTTTATTTTATTGATCTAAAAACCAATCACAATCAAATGGGTTGTGATTATATCAATAAACTCTATTTCAAAATGTAATCAAAAATTAATTTCCAAACGAATTGATCAAACAACAATGAATTCAATAATTTGCTAACACAAAAATTAATATATATATATATATATATAGAGAGAGAGAGAGAGAAAGAGAAAGAGAGAGAGAGAGAGAGAGAGAGAGAGAGAGAGAGAGAGAAGAATTTGTTTAGGCAGTTCCGCAATTAGCCTCGCTATGTGTACGTCTGCCCTCAATTCGAATTCAAATTGAGATAATACAAGAGATGAAGAACTCTAACCCTACAAACCCTAGGTTTGTTTTTCATTCTACAACCTCTAAAACCCTTGATCAAAGATTAATCAAGTCACCGACAATGTTGCTTCAATTCACCTGTTCTTGCTACTTCCTTGCAAGGTACCCCTTGTCCCAAGGATTTCACCCAGCTGAATTAATCCTAAGCGCATAGTTGTTGAAACCCAAAAATTACCAACAGGATCCATCGTTTCATGCTACTCCCTTGCAAGGCACCTCTTGTCCCAAGGCTTTCACTCGATCGGATCCCAATTGCGTAATCTAGTCCAAAACCTTTAAATCCTCAATGATCTTGAAGGAAAACCCCAGCTTGATTTTCTTATTTGAAACCCTCAAAGAACTCAACCCAATATTCTCAGTACAACAACCTAATTGGACATTATCAACCCTAATCTAGATGGTCACCCAATTAAAAAAATGATTGTGTGTAGTTTGACTGTGTGTATGCATAGACTAGAGGTTGAAGATGATGATGAGTATCCTTCGAAATCCTAGTTTCATGTAGGCTTTACTCTATAACCTTACTAGAAATGATGCATGTATCAAGTATTTATAAGTATGAAAGTTTGGAAGTAAAAGGAAAGCAAAAAATATAGAAAATTGTGAGTTTTGGAAAAATGCATCATATGTGTCGACCTATGAAAGCTATAGGTCGACCTGTGAAGGTCTTAAGTTGACTTATGAAGGTCTTGTGTCGACCTATGTCAGTTAACACATGGACATAGCCTTTAGGCTTTAATACTGCAGTGTGGGTGTCAACCTATAGACTGCATGTGTCGACCTATAAAAGAAAATTTTCTTCTATGTGTCGACCTATAGTCGTATGTGTCGACCTATGTTGTAGGGCTTTCACAAAAAAAATTGTTTTTAATGCATTTATGATGTATGAACCTTTTCCAAAACATTGCAATGCTTGCACATATAAAGTTAAAGAATAATGTCCAATATACATTAATGCTAACTTATCCTAGTTTTGACATCATGCAAAATACATCTAACAGAAATTTGCACTCATATACTCCCTATTTATGATGATGGCAAAACTTGAGACGATGTGTTTCGTGACGTTTTATGTTTTTATGAAGACTCCCCCTGAATATATGCATCCAACTTCATCTTGTATACTTATCACCCTTTGAAAACATTAAAAATAGACAAAGCAAACCATGAGAAGTATCTTATATCACAGACAAACTAATATACCATACAGAGGCATTTTGCAAAGATAAGAACATTAACATGATAGCACTCACATAGAATGATTTTCATATTGAAAAAGAATGCCTAAACATAAGTACAAGCATATTAAGCAACAAAAGAACATAATTGTTACAATTTATGCCAAATAACATAACATAAACTTGAAACATAAGGATACAGTGTAATCAAGAAACTCTTGAGTTTGCTACAAAAGTGAAACGATTACGTGACATATGTCTTTGGTGCTCCCAAAATGTTGAACACACATGTGCTCTAGCAAGGCGATATACAAATTTATCACCACTCAACCCAAAAATAGAAATGTTATCCTAACAATGATACACAACAAGAATTTTGCCAACATTATAACATATTCAACCATATTTCATGCATGAATACATAACAAGCCAAGTGTACCAAGAATATATTTCAAGCATATAGATGGAATAGCGCAAAATCACTATAAGGATATAATTGACATATATCAATAGAAATTTTTGGTAGTGAATACTCATGAACTATTTCATACATCAAGAATATCAATCATTTGGAACACAATCAACATGCAACAATAAAAGCTTACAAAAGAAAAGGAAAATGAAGCAATATTACATTGCTTATGAGTTGATGAAGGATGCACTCTTAAGTAATAGAACTTCCAAGGAAATTTAGAGCAAAAGTATATAAAGTGCATGCAACAGTTCATATTTAGGCAAGATTTGAGATATCAAGTATCCTCAATTCCCTTCGAATGTTGAAAAATGGTTCGATCGCAAGAGGTTTTGTAAAGATATCTATAAGTTGATTTTTGCTACCAACATGCTCAAATATGACGTCTTCTTTTTCAACATGGTCACGTAGGAAGTGGTGGCGAATCTCAATATGCTTAGTGCGAGAATGTAACACCGGATTTTTGGTTAGATTAATAGCACTAGTATTGTCGTACATAATAGGAATACGTTGTAGTTTTATATCAAAATCGAGTAGTTGTTGTTTAAGCCACAAGATTTAAGCACAACAACTAACGGACGCTACGTATTCTGCCTTGGCGGTTGACAAAGTAATGAAAACATGTTTCTTGCTATGCCAACTTACTAAGGCATTTGAAAATATGTGATAAGTCCCACTAGTACTCTTTCTATCCGATTTGCAACCGGCAAAATTAGAATCGGTATAACCAACCAAATTACAATCTGCTTCCCTTAGAATACCATAGCCCATACTTTGAAGTACCATGAAGATACCTAAGAATATGTTTTACGACCTTTAAGTGAGATTTCTTAGGAGTCGATTGATAACGAGCGCACGTACACGTGCTAAACATAATATCCAACCTAGATGCAGTAAAATATAGAAGAGAACCAATCATACCTCTATATTTCTTTACTTCTACCTCCTTACCATTTTCATTCTTTTCCAAGTTTCCATTTGTGGCCATAGGAGTGTCAATGGATTTTGCATCTTCCATGCCAAATCTCTTTAGCAAGTCTTTGCAATATTTGGTTTGACACACAATGTACCTTCATTGAGTTGTTTGATTTAAAGACCAAGGAAGAAATTCAAATCCCCTATAAGGCTTATCCCAAACTCACCCTGCATAAGCTTAGAAAACTCCTCTACAAGTTGCATGTTAGTGGATCCAAAAATAATATCATCGACATAAACTTGAACTATAAGAGTATGTTTTCCTTGGCGCTTAATGAAAACTGTAGTATCTACCTTTCCCCTTGAATATCATTGATTGATTAAAAATTTACTTAATTGCTCATACTAAGCTCGGGGGCCTTGTTTGAGACCATACAAAGCTCGTTTGAGTTTGTAAACATGATTTGAATACTCGTGACTTTCAAAATCAAGGGGTTGAGCTACATACACTTCCTCATTAATATAGCTATTTAGGAATGCACTTTTCACGTCCATTTGAAATAACTTGAATTCTTTGGCGCAAGCATAGGCTAGAAGACGACGTATAGCCTCAAGGCGAGAAACCGTAACATAAGTATCCTCATAGTCAATGCCCTCCTCTTGGTTATAACCTTGAACAACTAGTCGGGCTTTATTGTGGGTTATCACTCCGTTTTCATCAAGCTTGTTTCTAAAAACTCATCGGGTGCCGATTCTTGGTGATTTTTAGAACAAGGGACAAGGTCCCAAACATCATTCCTTTGAAATTGGTTTAGTTCATCTTGCATGACCATAAGTCAATGATTATCAAGTAATGCATCTTTAGCGTTTTTAGGTTCGACTTGAGAAACGAACGCACAATGATAACAAAAATTACTTATCTTGGAGCGCGTTTGTTGATATCCCCAAGTATGATGTCGATAGGATGATCTTTGGATGTTTTCCAAGTCAAAGGTAGATCTTCCACTGCAGCTGGACTTTCAAACTTCTCCTTTTAACGATCATTTATCTTCTTCCTACTCACGTTCCACTGCTTTAGTTTGATCAATTCCTTATTCGGTTCCATTGAGAATTTCTTGTGAAGATACACCTACATCATGAAAAGAAACACCTTTCCCAACATTTTTCGGGTACGACTCATCAAAATTAACGAGTACCGACTCTTCAACAATAAGTAATCTTTTGTTATAAACCCTATAAGCTTTACTAGATTGTGAGTATCCGAGGAAGATACCCTCATCCTCTTTAGTATCAAATTTGCCAAAATTGTCCTTTCTGTACATCCCATAATTTTAGGACCGAGTTCAGTGACTGGATCTTGATATGGCCAGCATATCACCAGGGCAAGATACAAAGCCGGGGAGTTATTACAATGTCGGATAGTGTGTATAGCCTGAAATTTATTATGAGACTGGTATACTCAAGTAACCGACTGAGAAGGTGCCATCAAAGGACGAAAACAGTTATAAAAGGATTAATATATCGGTTACCAGTACTTATTAAAAATCTGTTACAAATAATTAAAGAAACGATTTTGATTATTAATAGTTTTGACATTAAAAAATGTTTAATAGTCATTAGATCAATTAAGTTAAGGTTATGCTATAAAAAGGGAAGAGGGTTACTGTTAAAGGGGGCATTCAGTCACAAACACTGTAACACCCCCAATCTATAACCCGAGCAATTAAAGGCGATAACAGATAATCAGAGTATAATTAAAACATTCATGGCATAGACGGGAGCGTCACATCAAAATGATGAAATAAAATAACATGATCAAATAGATATGCAACACTCAGGTAGCAACATAAGCAGTGGAACTAAATTCCTATCACCCACTATTCAGATACAGAATAAAAGCGAAAAATCTGCAACTGAAATCTCATATATATAAATAAAGAAGTTTTTCTGTCATACACAGAATCATACATGTACAATCCAAAAAGATATATATACATATACACATAGATCACATAACGATCTCCCCGACTTCCTGGTGCTACATATCAGAGCCGACCGACAAAATAATGAAGACATAATCTTCACAAAAAGACCTCCAGCATCTAATCTGCAATGCCTCATAGAGCATTCAAAACAGCAGAAGGGTGAGAAACACAATTATAATATAGTTGCATACAAATATTTAATAACACAATATACACATGTAAAACATTCTCACCACAACTTACACCATAATTCAAATACAAAACACCACAATCCATATCTCACACATCCATCACAACGGCATATCAATCATGCTCAGTGCATTTATCACCAACATATATATATATATAGGGTTCATATCCTATGAGAATGTCATTTTTATGTAAGAACATGAGAATGAATATGAATCATTAGATTTTAAAATAAATGGTGGAGATTACGTGTGATTTTTGTTTTTCTCTTTCCTCCATTATTAAAATAAATGATGAAGGAGAGAGAAAAAAAAACTGACACATAATCTCCACCATTTATTTTAAAATCTAATGGTTCAGATTCATTCTCATGTTCTCACATAAAAATGACATTCTCATATGATACGTTCCCTATATATATATATATATATATATATATATATATATATATATATATATATATATATATATATATATATATATATATATATATATATCAACTCATCAATTCCATTCATAATTCCACACATAATCAATCCATTCGTGATTTATGCAAATGCACAAAGACCGACACAATGACTCTATGCAATGCAATGCGGTACCGTTCCATCCATCATCTCATCATTAATTCACTCAGGAATTATTGGAATCATCGCTTGTTACTTAGTGTAACTCCCCGTCGGGCAAACGATGTTCCCCGTCTCTTTAGGTCCTCTTGGTATAAGGCTCACGACGTTTATGGATCGCTTTAGGTCCTCTTTGTATAAGGCTCACGATTTGATCGCTTTAGGTCCTCTTTGTATAAGGCTCACGATCGTCTATAACGTCGCTTTAGGTTTTCTTTGTATAAGGCTCATGACTGTTATAGCAGATTCCCTCTGGAATCGTTTCATCGTTCACACCCACTAGGGCACACAACATCACAAGAATGCATATCATGATGCTTGGCATACAGTAACTCATGACAATCAAATGCATACATATATACAACCATGTGAACCATCTCAACATCAATAATCATGCATTGAAATCAAACCCAAAACAATGCATTTATTTTCCATAAGGCCACAAACCATCATCACAACATTGCATTACATGCATTCACATCATATAACAGTACACAAGCTATACATTATATATATCAAAACATATTGCTTGATAACACATCAATCGCACACAATTACAACGATAAAAGTCGACAAAACGACACATTTCCAAATTACCTACACAATTAAATCGGCCACTAATCTCAAAACCATTTTTTATAAGAACGAAAATTTCATTAGCTTCCCAACGCATCCGACCGCGCCTCGATCCGAGCTACGGATCAAAAGTTATGAAGGAAACAAAACTGCACAAACTGTCATGTTCGCTAGGTGAACCTTCTAGCGAGCATTCGCTACCACCTTCGCTAGGCGAATGTTCAGGCAAAACCAAAACCAGACCAAAACAGACACAAAGTTCTCTAGGAGAACTCCTTGGCGAACCTTCGGCTTGTCGTTCGCTTCGCGAGCCTTTGAGCGAACCAAGGCAGCAACAAACATAACTGAAAAGATACAAAGTTCGCTAGGCGAACATTCGCTGACCTTCGCTGACAGGCTCGCTAGCCGAACCCTCGAAAATTATTCGCTTTCGCTTCGCCCCAGGTTCGCTAGGCGAACCAAGGAAAACTCAGAAATTCTGCAGCGCTGTTATGGGTCCAAAAACCATATTCCTTCAACCAAAATCACTTCCAAACCATAACATAACCACTAAAACATACCACAATCATAACAACAAGTATCCTACACATTTATATCACATTCCAACCGCGAAAACATCGATTCCCAATCATTTTCTCATTTCCAACCTAGAATTGAAAACTATGGAAAGACAAGTAGACTTCAAACACACACATACATATTCATACACAATGATAAGATAATCGAGTTTCACACCCTTACCCGATTAATCGTGCCTCAAAGTGTCAGTTGATTCGATTTCTTACACTCCAAGTTTTTCCTCTTTTTCTTCTTTCCTTTCTCTTTTCCTTCTTTTCTTTCTATTCTCTCTATTTCCTATTTTATGAAAAACAATAACCCACCAAGCCAAAAAGACCAAAATACCCCTACACTCAATTTTCTTGCAAACGTTCTCAAAACGCGATAAAACATAATAACCAAGAATAAAATAATACAAAGACCAAAAATAATTAAATCGACTCGATTTAATAAATCTAACAAAAACTGGGACGTTACAACTCTCCCCCACTTAGAAATTTTCGTCCTCGAAAATATTACCTGAGACGAACAACTTCGGATACGATTCCCGCATCCGACTCTCCAATTCCCAAGTCAAATTGCCCTCAGCAGCGCCTCCCCACTCTACTTTCACAAGCACAGTGTTCTTGCCTCTTAACCGCTTCAACTCGCGATCCAAAACTCTCACCGGTAATGCCTCAACCGTAGGGTTCTCCCTTACCTCAACCTCATCCATCGGAATCACATGCGACGGATCCGAAACATACTTCCAAAACTGTGAAACATGGAACACATCATGCAAATTCGAAAGATTCGGTGGCAACGCCACCCTATAAGCCACAGCACCCACTCTCATATAGGTAGACTATATCAGAAATGCACCCATAATTATGCATTCCAACAAACATATGCTATATGTCCATTAAGAGGAAAACCTCATCTTACCACACTTATTCTTATGGTCCAAGTACTTTTACCCCTTGGGATCTATCTATCATTAAGTACTTCAATCACTCTAATAGTGTACTTTCACCATTGAACTCAAGACTTAATGTTAATCAAGTGTGAGTTGAGTTTCCATTATTGATGATTAATTAGATATGGGCTTGTTCCACATCCCTAATGATTTCTTCAATTATATCCAAAGACATCATATCTTTGTCAATCCTTTCGTCAAAGAATTGCAAGATTTTCCAAACTTTAATAAATTTTGAATATTTACTATTTCAAATAGTCATTCCTATGATTATTTTATATACTATTGATAGTATTTACAACTATCATCAAATCATGACACTTTTAGCACATTAGTACAATTATCATATACAAAGTATATTTATATTCTTGTTAGTTTTGACAAACTATCACCATGACACTTTACTCATTTATTTTGTCATATACACAACTTTTATGTCATTCTTCATTTAACAACCTTTTTATTTTGAAGTTTTACCTTCACTTAAATATATCTAAAATATATTTAATGCATTAAACATTTATAGCAATCAACAAACATGATCATACAAATTTGTCATGACTAACTTTTATTTCATGAAGTGAGTTCAAACATGTAATTCATAAACTCCATATAAATACAACACCATAGAATTTATTTCTATTCTTTTAAAATCAATAATTTTCTTGCATGACTAACACACGCATAACAAATTCTATGTGATAAATTTATGTTTCATATATAACAAGGTTTTATGGTATATTCAAATAAAAATCACAAAATGAACAATAAACCAACATCACTAATATTTCTTGTAAAGTTTCTCGATGAACACTTATCAACTTACAACAAGATAAAATATATCCAAATTACTTTTAATATCAATATAAATAAGAAATAATACTTTCATATTATGATACATATATAATATGAGGTAAATCATTTTAATTTTTAAATTCTTGCATAAACAACAATACAATTGAAACATGTTCTTGATATTTTTAACATGTTATTTACGCCATTTTATGTTACCAATAAATTTAACATATATTCAAATTCATGATTTTAATTTCTTTTAGTTATTAACAAATAATCTCATTCAAAAATAATGCATTATTAATTAAAATAAATTACTTGCACCAAAGAAAAATATTTAACATACATTTTTCATTCAAGTTTATAACATAAACCAAACATATTCATAATTATTTCATTTCACATATTTGAATAGTTTATAAATCATGCATGTATAAATTTAATACCACATGTTAAACTTAACATAAATACACATTATTTTCATCATATAATATTATTCATTAATTTAAAACATTATATTAATATATATTAATGCAATCGAATTATTATGTACCTTTCACCATGGTTATGAATAAAAGAGCATGAATCCATTTCTCCATCAAAGTTGAAACCATAAATTAATCACAAAAATCATGAATCGAACCTAAAGATTGTTAGATCTTGTGTTGAGGGTCTGCTGGAAAACATGATCAAGAAGAAGGTGATGAAGACGATACGATGAAAATTGCACAAAATAATTCCAAAGTGTGTGTTTACACTAAGCTTTAGGTTCGATTCGCCCCCACCAAATACGCAAATTGAAGGCAAAAGAGTTAACAGGCGAATCCCCTTCAGGATACTTTGGAAACCTTAACATGAATTGCACATTCACATTAAGCATATCGATCAACGATATTTTACAGAATAAAGTTCTCTTATTTATTCTCGTGCACAAGAAAAATAAAGAAATGACTTAGATATAAATTTTGCCTCTTGAAACAAAAAAAAAATTGTGTATATTTTATGCTTAACAAGTATCTCTATTTATAGAAAAACTTGTACCAATTGGTAAGGAGAAACAATGTTTCAATGGTTTCAACATGACCATTCGCGAACCATTATATATCAATAACAGCAAACCTTTTCACGAAAAATTGTCTTGGTTTGGTTGTTGCACACTATGACCACTGTGCCCTATCACAATAAGGTCTCTGGTTTGATTCTAGATAGTTGCAACTTTTGGCCATTTATTTTATTAATTTAACCATTATTTTTATCAATTTAATATTTTGGAAATTTCTCCAACAGTCACCGGCGATGGGAGGATGCCGATGTATGACACGGTCTTGGGATGAAATTCGAACCGCCATCTGCAGGTCTCAGCAAGCAGTGTGTAACAACGAAGTATCCGACTACACGACATGGGAATCACGATGGCGCTACGGTCATCAAAAGATAAGTTATTCTACCCTTTTCACAAGTTGTTGTGCCTTGGAACTTCTTCTGAGTTGCATCCATTGAGTTATTAAGTTTTTGCGAAAGTCTGGCATTTTACTTTGCTAAATGGTTTATGTATAATTAACCCATGCATTTTCTTATTTTGAACATGCTTTTATATGCATTCACTTTACCATTCTTTACTATGACTAAAAGGACAAGTTATTTAAGAGTTAATCCAAATCTCTTGGTTATGAAAGTTGCAGTCTAATACAATTTGAATTGTTCAAGAAGATAATGATTTTATTGTTGTGCTTAAATATGTATTTGGGGGTGTTGTTGTACATAGAACATTTGTATGCTACCATCGAATCATCACGACAATCTTTGTTAAAATGTGTGTATAATTACAGATGGTGCTTACAATTAAATGGGTTTGATTTATTTAACATGATGTTGTGGTATCTGAGAACAAGAAGCACATTATGTCAATGTTCAGATAACCAGGAGATTTCATCATAGAAGTGATGAAGATGGAACCAATGTCCATTGAAGAAGAAGATGGAGAAAAAGTTTGTTAGGAAAACAGTTAGAGTATGTAACTGTAAAATCTCTATTGTATTACATTATCCAAAAGGATGAATATATACATAACCTGTACAATGGATGTGTGGCCAAAAATATGTCTAAGAAGTACACGTGTCAATCATCTATACACCAATAATAATACACAAATAGAAAATTATGCTATATGTATGCTAAGATCCCCCTCAAGTTGGGCAGTGAATGCTACAAACTCCTAACTTGTCTAAACTGTTCTTCAATGAGGGAGAGTGGAGAGGTTTGGTAAACATATCTACCAGTTGGTCATGAGTAGAAATGGGAAGTAAATGAATAAGCTTGGAAATGATCTTCTCCCGTACCACATGGCAATCTAATTCGATCTGTTTACTACTCTCATGAAAGGTAGGATTGTGAGCCAAGTAGATTGCAGACTTTCTGTCACAAAACACAGATGCAGGTTGATCAAATTGGATAAGAAGATCATGAAACAAGAAGTTTAACCATTGAAGTTCACACGTAATAGAGGCCAAAGCACAATACTCTGCCTCAGTGGAAGATCTGGAAACTGTGTGTTGCTTCTTAGATTTCCAAAATAAAAGAGAGATGAACCTAACATAACACAATAATCAGTGACAGATTTTCTGGTATCAGGACACCTATCCCAATCTGAGTCAGCAAAGCCAAAGATTTGCAATTTTCTAGTGGAAGAGAAGAGTATGCCTTTAGCTGGAACAACCTTAGGATACTGAAGGATTTGATGGTTTTGCTGCAAGGAGACCAGCATCCTCCAAAAGTTCAAGTGTATATTTCCTTTGATTGAGAAAAATTCCTGTTGGAGATCTAGCAATCTCAAAGCCTAAGAAGAAGCGCAACTGACCAAGATCTTTGATTCTAAATTTTTGATCCAGAAGATGCTTGACGTGTTGAATCTCAGACATAGAATTACCTGCCAAGACCACATCATCTACATAGACAAGTAATGCAATAAACTCATGCTTGACCTTTTTAACATAGAGAGAGTGGTCAGCCTGAGACTGTGTATAACCAAGGGAAAAAAGGAAAGAGCATAATTTGGAATACCATTGCCTACTAGCCTGTTTGAGGCCATATAGAGACTTCTGAAGTTTGCATACCTTGGATTCACCATAACCAGATAAACCAGGAGGGGGTCATGTAAACCTAGTCATGTAAATCACCATGGAGTAAAGCATTGTTTACATCTAATTGTTCTAAGTACCACTCTGATACCATGTCAATGTTCAGATAACCAGAAGATTTCATCATAGAAGTGATGAAGATGGAACCAATGTCCATTGAAGAAGAAGATGGATAAAAATTTTGTTAGGAAAACAGTTAGAGTATGCAACTGTAAAATCTCTATATTATTACATTATCCAAAAGGAATGAATATATACATAATCTGTACAATGGATGTGTGGCCAAAAATAAGTCTAAGAAGTACACGTGTCAATTATCTATACACCAATAATAATACACAAATAGAAAACTATGCTATATGTATGCTAATACATTATTATATTCTTTCTATATGCTAGACATCACTTCAAATATCGTTGCCTAAAGTAGTAAGCTCGAACAATCTCTACAGAATTTGAAAGATTTTGAAGAATAGGTGTTATATCTGTTGATTAAGTGTGGAGATCAAACATGTGTGAGGAATGAATAGAAACAACAACAAAAGTGGCTTAATTTTCTAAGTATATCGGATTCGGAAATACAAAATATTTTCACCTCGAAAATGCTATAAGTTCAACATGTTGAGACCAAAGTTGTCTTTTTTTTTTTGGTACATCTTGAATATCAAAATACAAGTCAACAAAATTGATTTTTTAAGCGTTTATTTATTAAGCAAGATCGTCAACAAGGCCAGCAAATACAAATTATAGTATTTTTTAGAATTATTATTGGATAAGGCGAGTTATAGTCTCTGCCATTTGTAATTATTGTAAAGAATTTTTTAGAGCTTACCTTAAGTAAGTGGGTGTCTCTCCTTTCCTCTGTGAGGGCAGGAGGCACCTCCTCTTTTATAAAATTTTATAATTATGTAAGGTAGTAGTTGGATGAAGACCCAATAGAGATTTACCCTCCAATAAAAATAAAGACTGAGAATAATGAAGACCTCCACAAGGGGCTAATTGACTTCATCCGGGCTATGCACACTTGATGTCTCTTACCAAAGTCCAAGTTAATATACCTCTGGCATAATCAGCTTCATTCGGGCTACGTGCACTTGATTCCTTTGGCCAAAGTCCAAGTAATATACCTCTAGCGTAATCGACTTCATCCGGGTTATGTGCACTTGATGCCTTTGGCCAAAGTCCAAGTGCACTTGATGCCTCTGGTGAATTCGACTTTGTTCGGGCCATGTTAATATACCTCTGGCCGAAGTCCAAGCGCACTTGATGCCTTTGGCCAAAAGTTTACCACTTACCAAATATCCGACATGATTTACTTGGAGTTAGCTGGTTTAAGTTCGAGGTTAGTGAGACCCCTCAAAAATATTAAAACCTGACGCTGGGGCTTCAAAACCTATACGGTACAAACTCCAGTTTAAAGACAAGCTGACTTGTTTTTTTGTGCCAGTCATCTTATTTGATTTCCATTCGAACAAATAAATCGTTATCAAAGAGATAAAAATATGTTAGGGTTGCATATCCAAAAGGATTAGCACAATCACAACTAAAACAAATTCACAAGAGATTAATTCGCGTTCAATAATGAATCCCTGATTCGTTAAGAATCATTATCCTATATATCCCGTCCAGGGTATGTGAACCCGATTTCTATGGTTTGGGACTGACCGAATCTTATTTGATCAGAGTGTTATGAGGGAATCCTATAATAGATCCCGGATTATCACGATATTCAAAACCGAGCATTGAAGTGATTAAAACAAAGCTTCAAAGATCAAGAACTACTGGGGATCTCCGACTTCTCCCTATCTTGAACTCACCAAGTTTTATGACGACTAATGTGGCCGAAAACCACTAGGGTTCTCTGACTTCTACATATCCATAACTCGTCAGGTTCTGAGACAACATTATATCGGGAAACTATCAGCAATCTCCTACTTCTTCATTAAAAACGTAGGTTATCCAACATCATTAAAGTGGTAGACCTTCCCAAAACATGCTTGGAGAACACCCTTCTTTGTAGCAAAGAAAAAATACGCTTTAAACTTAAGGGGAAAGTAGTTGTTAAAAATCAGTAGAAGTAAAATATAACACTGTTATCCAAGGACTTCAAGCATGCTACAGTAGATAGAATCTGACAAAAAAATATGGCGCATATTACAAATGGATCTCCATGTTCGGTCACGTCATTGGGCTGGTATAGAAAGAACATGCAGGTAATAGTAGGTCGAATTATACCTTATCTTTAAATATAGGATAAAAATTTCAGGCTTATTTTGTCCGAACATTTCATCCTTTTAGGATTCATGCCCGGGGGGCTTATGTACATCCCAGAATTTTAGGACCGAGTTCAGTGCCCAGATCTTGATATGGATGATATATAACCCGGGCAAGATACAAAACCGAGGAGTTATTATAAGGTCGGATAGTGTGTGTAGCCCGAGATTTCTTATGAGACCGGTGGACTTAAGTGACCGACCGAGAAGGAACCATCAAAGGGCGAAAATAGTTGCAGAAGGATTAATATATCGATTACCTCTACTTATAAAAGTTTGTTACAAATAATTAAAGAAATTATTACAATTATTAATAGTTTTGACGTTAATTACAAGATGTTTAATAGTCATTAGATCAATTAAGCTAAGGTTATGCTATAAAAAGGGAATAAGGTAACTGCCAAAGGGGGAATTCAGTCACGGACACTACAACCATAATTCTACGACCTTCCCTGGCTAGCATCAGGGAGGTCAACCAGTTTATGTCTTTTAGACAAGAACACTTTCCATTGTTCAAAATATAGCATTTACATATGAAAACATTTAGATGATAAGCATTAGGTTTTCTACCCCTAAGTAGTTCATAAGGAGTTTTATCTAAAATATGAAGTATTAGAATCCTATTCAAGACATAACAAGTTGTTTTAATAGCATCGAACCAGAAATACTTTGGTAGATTACCTTCATTAAGCATCGTCCTCGCCAACTCCTCTAAAAAATGATTTTTACGCTCCACAACATCATTTTGTTGTGGAGTTCTAGGAGCAGAGAATTTATGCTTAATGCCATGTTTATCACAATATTTCTCAAAGAGGAGGTTTTAAAATTATCCTCCATGATCACTTTGCATGGAAAAAAATTTCAAATTTGTCTTATTTTGGAACAATCTTTCAAATTGTTTAAAAGTCGGATAGGTCTCATCTTTACTAGACAAAGACATAACCCAACAAAATCTTGAGTAATCATCTACAATCACAAAGCCATAATAGTTACCACCTATACTTTTGGTCCTTAAGGGACTAAAGAGGTCCATATGAAGAAGCTCAAGAGGTCTCGAAGTAGAAACCCTATTTTTCGATTTAAAAGAGATTCTCGTTTGCTTCCCCATTTTACACGCTTCACATATATGGTCTTTTGTGAATTTCATTTTTGGTAGACCAATTACTAAATATTTTGAGGTTATTTTGTTTAGTCAGTCAAATTTGATATGAGCTAGGTGTATATGCCATAACCGAGAGTTTTCACTCATGGTAGATAAACACTTAGTTCTAACCAAGGATACATCATCTAAGTTAAGCATATAAGTGTTATTAATACTCAAGACTTTAAACATACACTCCTTCTTTTCATCATGTACAAATAAGCAACAAGTATTTGTAAACGTAACTTTAAAACTCTTGTCACAAAGTTTACTAATGCTAAAAAGGTTAAGTTTAAGACCATTAACCAACATAACATCAAAGATAGTAGTAGATGAGGGATTGCGTACACTACCTTTTCCAAGCATTGCTCCCTTGTTGTCTCCATAAGTGATGAACCCCTTTTTCTTTGGCACAAATTCTATGAATAGAGATATGTTACCCGTTATATGTATTAAACAACCACTATCAAGATACCACATCTTTCCCGTAGAGTCAAGACATTCAACCTGTAGGATCAAACAAGAGAAATAGGTACCCAATTTTCATTGGGTCCATGAGAGTGACTGAAATAAAAGTTGCATTTGGGAAACCATTGAACAGATCCTTTAGGGACAAAAAGTCTCCTAAATTTACACTTTTCAATAGTATGACTTTTCTTAGGTTGTGATGAGATTTATTCTTTGTATTTGAGTCCTTATGCACATATTTATGCTTTTTATTTAAATGGTTCAAAGATTTTTCAAACTTTGAATGATTAATAGCAAGTGCAATCTTAGGTTGAAAGGCTTTTTACAATTTGACTTGAGGAGTATTTACCTCCTCTTGCCAATGATGACAATGTTCACAACCAAACCTTGAAGGTTTTACATCCTTATTCTTGTCACTTTGAATATCTATCATAGATCTCTTTATAACTTCTAACTTCCTTTCGGATTCTAAAACTTTAGCTTCTAAGTTTAAAAAGACTTCTTCTTGTGAAGCTAACTTGTTAAAAGCTCTTAAGGCCTCTATATGAAGTGAAGGTGAGAAAAGTACACAAGAAGGGGGGTTAAATTGTGTTTTCTATTTTCTTAGTTTGCATCTAATCAGAGTTCAGAATCTAAACTGGTGTTCAGATTTTGGTTAATTCTTAACAGCGGAATGTTAACAAAAGCAAATAAATAATAGCAGAAGACACAAAGATTTATACTGGTTCCTCCCCTAATTGAGAGTAGTTCAGTCCCCTTGCTTCACATGAGATTTTCACTATAATCAAATCATGATTATAATCGCTTATGCATTCTGCATAAGACTTTTACACTTGCTCAGACCCAGGTCCAAGACTTCCTTTCTCAGACCCTCATCCCAAGACTTCTGCTCGAAGTCCCATGAAATGAGCCTTTCTACTTGTACCCCTCAGGTCAAGACTTATTACTCTAATTCCATGTATTGAGAGTTCTTGCTCAAGCTCCTAGGGCTCAAGACTTATGCTCCAGGTTCCATGAAACGAGCCTCTGCTTGTACCCCACTGGTCAAGACTTACTGCTCCAAATTTCATGAACCGATGTATCATGCTCAAGCCACACTGGCTCAAGACTTTCCTACTCAATCAATCTACTTGATTAAAACTTTCACTGCTTAAGCACATAGAAAGAGACTTACGTAGCTCAAGCATCTTGGCTCGAGACTTCCTTGCTTGTATCCCAATGATATAAGACTTTTGCTCAATCATTCCACTTGATTAATACTTTCACAACTCAAGCATATAACAAGAGACTTACGTGGCTCAAGCATCTTGGCTCGAGACTTCCTTGCTTGTATCCAAATAATACAAGACTTTTATCTAAACTATTGAACAAGCTCAGCAGAATAAAGAACAAGATGTGCATGATACACGTATAAGAGGTACGGGAAATCACCATAACAAAGACCTAAAACGCTTAAGATTTCTAAGATATTCAATGTGTAAGAAATCTTAAGGCTTTTACAATTACAACTAACATCAGAAAAATCTGCATATACATTGAGTTGTTAATTGTTGATCTTGTTAATCCTTCTTTTGGTTGATCCTTGTTAAAGATTCAGTTTGAACCTTCATTTATATTTATAGCATTTTCAGAAACTAGCCGTTGTAGAGGTAACTTAATCAAGAGTCTTTGTTGTTACTCCATAGTATAAGATCCATTGAAGATAGATACACCAGAAGATCTTAATTCAATGTGTGACATGTTTAACCTTTGAGTCTTCAAGAGTTTATGTACTATTAAAGCCGTTGAGAGTAGATATCCATAGAGCATCTCAACCTTTCTTGAGCCTTGCAATCTGTAGACTCTAGCTAACAAACTGATTTGACAATACATCTTGCTTTCTGCAGTATGGACAACTTCAACTTTATCACCAACTATGAATGGTACCAAAAACCAATTTGCATTCGCTAAGTGTAGAGACAATTATGTTGCTTCTTATGATGTTGAGACCTTCAGCTTCAGAATCTACGCCAGACATCACTTAGCAAGTGTTCTTCAGATTCTGCTACCAGAAGCTAGAAATTCAGTAACTCTCAAAGTGTTCTTAATGTAGAACAGATTCTAACAATAATATTTACAAGTATTAGAACATGTACACATGTAACGCATATCAAATAAACCATTGTTGTTTCAATACTTTGTTATCATTTAAATCCAAGGAAAATATGTCATGAACAAATCTTGTTCTAACAATCTCCCCCTTTTTGATGATGAGAAACACAAGTATTTAAAGGACAATGATGGGCAATTATAATTTTATTTGCAAAATCAGGGTGCCATACCCTAAATTTTGACCACAAGATTTCACATCATTAGGCAAATCATCATCATAATATGGATGTGTCTTCATACCTCATCAGTTTTCTCCAAGATTGTTGAGTAATCACCTCAACTAAGGATTAGGGTTATTGAGCCCTCTCAAAGCATTCAGGCAAAGGATCAATCAAAAATTGACATGATCTCAAACTTTCCAAGCCTCTAAAACATCTATGGGGAATCAATAGGTATCCCATATTAAGAATCAAGCACAAGGGTTCAACATTTCAAGTTGATAAAGCCTCAAGATCACCAATGTCACCAAATTAGGGTTTTGGTCGACCAAGGCCTCCAGAGAGAAATTTTCATCTGGGCATGAGCCAATACTTCAAAACATGATTAAAGAAGCTCAAATGGACCTCATGGATCCAATCA
Organism: Lathyrus tuberosus; assembly: GCA_022829125.1. Taxonomy (NCBI): domain Eukaryota; kingdom Viridiplantae; phylum Streptophyta; class Magnoliopsida; order Fabales; family Fabaceae; genus Lathyrus; species Lathyrus tuberosus. The sequence goes on along the minus strand of JALAZF010000142.1, from coordinate 4,462,961 downwards.
TAAGTTTAAAATAACCTCAGGGGGGTGCATTCATCAAAAATTAGGAATTAGGGTTTCTTGACCTAATTCACCCCTAAGTTGACTTTTGGAGCAAAACATGAGCCAAGACCTCAAGGAATGTTTTAAAGACCTCCAATATCTTATATTGATCTTCTCACAAGTTTAAATTGACACAAATAACTTGATTCATGAGCAATATAAAGATTCAAATTCATTTGGACCACAAACTAGGGTTTCTGGAAAGAAAAAAAGCCAACCATATCTTTGACTTTTGACCAAGACATGATCTCAAACCTTGGGACATGTGTCATACCCCAAATTTTGACCACTAAGATTTCCCATCATTATGCAAATTATCATCACAATATGGATGAACCATCTAGCCTCATCAGTCTCCCCAAAAATGGGTGAACACTTACTATAGTCAAAATTAGGGTTTCAAGCCCTCTCAGAGTTCTTAGACAAAGGATCAATCAAGAAATGACATAATCTTTAACTTTTCTAACCTCCCAAACATCTACAATGGATCAAGAGGACTCCCACTTTAAGGATTAAGCACAAGGCTGCTCCCTTCCAGGTGGATCAAGCCTCAAGATCGCAAGTGTCACCAAATTAGGGTTTTGGTCGACCAGGGCCTCCAGATAGAAATTTTCCTCTGGGCATGAGCCAATGCTTCAAAGTGTATCCTAAAATACTCCATGGAACCTCATAGGCCCAAGCATCAAGTCAATTTGACCTCAGGGGATGCATACATCAAAAAACAGGAATTAGGGTTTCTTGACCTATTTCACCCCTAAGTTGACTTTTGGGACAAATCATGAGCCAAGACCTCAAGACATGATTTGAGGGTCTCCAACATACCACATTGATCCATTTGTAAGAATGGGTTGATTCAGGAAGCTTGAGCAGCAAGGCTCAATTTCATCAGTACCACATTTAGGGTTTCTCGAGAAAAGTCAACTGTAGCTTTGACTTTTGACCAGGACATGCTCCCAAACCCTAGGACGTGATTCAATACACCCTATAACACCTATGAAATCAATCCATCAAGTTTGATTTAGGTCAAGGACTTGATTTCATAGAGGATCGCACAGTTTGGAATTCATCTGACAAAAAGTCAATTGTGCATAAAAGTCAACTTTGACTTTTTGAGATTTTTCACAAAAATGGTTTTTTAACCCTAAAATGATGTTAATGTATGATTTGAATCATCAATCATCAAGAAAAATCAAGAAAAATGGGATAACTTGTAAAAGGGGTAACCATAAAAACTTAGAAAATTTTCTAAGTTATGAACAAAGTGGCAAGGGTACCAACTTTAGAGGATCACAACTCCTAAACCACAAGGTCATTTTTCCCCATCCAAAGCTAGATTTGTAGCTCTCATTACCCTCTACAAAAGCTTAAAACTGACCTCCTTCCAAATTCATCTTGAATTTTGAGTTATGGAATGATCAAAATCACAAAAAGTGAAAATGTCACTTTTTTCCATCACTTAGTAAAATTTTCACTAAGTCAGAATCTGCCTTCACTTTTTTCCAAATGTAGGGGGATTTTTCACTTGGATCCAAAAGGTATCAAAACCAAATATGATCAAACAGTTGTTGTATCATATGAGGGCTTTCCAAAATGGCCAAGAACATCACCAAATTCCACTTGGCCATGAGATATGACAATGGCAATATGCCTTGCTGAAAACTGCCAAGGCTAGGCATAATTTTTCATTTTTGCTCGATTTGGAAAAATCAGATAATTCTAAGCCTTGTCATCACTTTGGACACATCTGAGGATCAAATTTAAAGGGGAAAAACACTGAGCCAGTCCTCCAAAGTCCTTGGAACAAGAAGTAACATGCCAAACCTAGAATTGCCTAAAAGAGGGACAAGACTCCAATTTTGGATTGGAGCATTCAATACATACACCGAGGTGGCATGGACTGAGCCAATTCCAACTGAATTCAGTCAAGACTTATCCAAGACCAAGGGAACCACAGCCATGCGCCCTAACCTCTAGTCAATCGCTAGAGGAGACTTAGATTCCAAAGTGCAACAATTGGCCAAACCTCTGGTGTAGTTGCCATTCACTATTGATCCTAAAACAAACTTGCTCTACTATAAATAGAGCTCATTTGTGCTCAGTTTGAGTACACCAAAGTCATCAAACAGATGTTTTCCTCAAAATCTCTTTCTTTAGGCCAAAATGCCTTCTTTAGCAAGGTAACTCTGAGTTTTTGAGTTAGAGAGCATTTCCATCACAACTCATGATCCTAACACCTCATAAACATCATATGTAGGTGATCCAAACTATCAAAAGTGACATGTAACACCAAAATCACAAAGTCACCTCTCAAAACCTCAAAATAGGCCTTTTGTGCATTTTTCAAGCCATTTCTTGATTCAGTCACTTTCCAAACCAGATAAAACCTCAAACACACTCCAAATAACATCCTTGAATTGTCCCAAATGGTTCCCCCCATCTGGAACACCATTTGAGAGAGTTGTTATTTTGGTCATTTAAACCCCTTTTGCAAGAAAGAGCCAGTTTGTGTTTTTGCAGGTTCCAGCTGATTCCAACCATCCTAAAAGCTTCTAAGGGATCATTTGAGTGTGTCCAAAGCATCAAACCATTTCTGGAACAAGAAGTTTGGCATATTGCACAGAAAACTCCAAAAGCTCAAAAAGAGGTAAGCATCATGACTTAAACTTTCCAAAACATGCATTGCTTTGAAGTCCACTGATCATACACACCTCATACATGTTATATATGTTGTGTTTGAACCAATTCATCATGTAATTCATGCCTGTATCAAAGTGTAGCATAGAAACTGCAATTATAGGCCTTTTTCAAAACATTATCAGATTTTGAGGAGGGAGTATAATCTGAAGAAAAAAATACCACCGCCATTGGATTCCTTGTGAAATTCTAGGCCATATGCATATAAATTTTGTCCCCAACCATGGAGAAATGAGAAAGTTATGGACCTTCCCGTTTCTTGGCAAAACTTGCCTTGCCTTGCCTTGCCTTGGCCAGGCCTAGAAAACAAGGCAAGCCTTGTATATTTATGGTTTCACTTCAAGCAATGGATGTATCACCACCCCAGTGGTAAGGTGCGCGCCCTATAACCTTGAGGTCGTGGGTTCAAACCCCACCCATGCCATTTTGTGTTTTCTCACAAAAATGTTGAAATATTTTATTCCACAAAAAAAATAAGTTTATATTATTCATTTAATATAATTAGTATTTTTGTGAATAAATTCCTTTTTAATGTTTTTTAACATTTTAAAAGTGAATATTTACTTTGAAAATCAAAACCAAGTGAGTTTTAATTCACCTTGTGATTAATCCCTCATTTCTCAAACCTTAAACAAAAATCACAAATTGTTTATTCAAACTTATTTGGTATTTTATTTGATTTTCTTTAAATATTTACTTTTAAAGAATAACAAATTAGGGTTTCTTTGATTTTCACCCTCATCAAACAATTTCAAACACTTTTGGGCCTCTAATAGAGTGTAAGACCCAATCCTTTGTAAATACAAAACTTTTTGGGCCTCACTTATTGTACAAGTCCCGTTGTATTTCAAAAAGATCGACGCGATCATCGTCCGTTGAAAAACAAACCCTGGGCCTCTCCTCGAGCTATAAGACCCATTCAAAATCATTGGGCCTCTATTAGAGTGTAAGACCCAACCCCCTTTGAAAACCAAACCATTTAGGGCCTCAATGCATTGTATAAGACCCACCGCGTTTTCAAAAATCTCGGCGCGATCGTCATTTTCAAACAAATGACCATGGGCCTCTCCTTAAGCTGTAAGCCCAACCACTTGTACAAAAATAAATCTTTTGGGCCTCTATTAGAGTGTAAGACCCAATCCCCTTGTACATAAAACCTTTCTTGGGCCTCAGTCACTTGTATAAGTCCCTCTGTACAAAACGACAGTGCGATCACTGATAAACCTTGGGCCTCTCCTTGAGCTATAAGCCCCAACATCTTTTCAAAATACTTTCTCCTTTAATTTTGAATATACTGTTGTTTTCAATCTTTCTTTGTTGAACAACAAACCAAATATCATGGAAGCTCTACAACCGAGTAAGTGTTTATATGCTTTCTTTATCCGCTTTCATATACATATAACTGTATTGTGGGGTTGTTTCACTGTAAGTTTTCTTTCATAAACTCATATCAACTGTGTAATACTAGTATAGATATTTAGAGTTTCCCCGACAACTATGTCTAGCACTAAGCCCTGTTGATCACTCTTAAATACAAACAAAACTGGATCCCGCATAGGATTACCAGATACAGTTTTCCCTCCTCTTAGGGTTAAACAATATGGAGACGTGAAAGGCAGCATTCTCGGTGAACCCTTTCTCAGACTGTCACTCTTAGAACTTGTCAAAGAAACTCTACTCCCCAGAGATGATCTTTTCTCCGTGAATGGCATCTCTTGAGTTTCTTCCAAATTCTCGGACTTTCCTGGCTTGATCTATTCTCTGTGAATAGCCTGTCTTGAATTTCTCGGGGTTTGGGGACCAACAGGCTTCCTCAAAGCATCTCCGCCTCCTCTTGGGCATTATACAAGGACCCTACGGCTTCTTAGAAGTATTCACAGCCTCCTCTTAGGCTTCGTATAAGGATTCTTCCTTCGGGAAGAGAGCCTCCTCTTGGGCTTCATACAAATTGTCCCTCGGCTTCTCAAAAGTTTCCTGCCTCCTCTTGGGCTTCGTACAAATTGTCCCGACGACCTCCTAGAGGTATAGGAACAGAAATTAGTCATCTTAATAGAACAGTCTTTCAAAGAGTCTAGATCTTTCTACCGTGAACATACTACTACTATTTCTTTAAGCATAGTACAAAAGATAAAACTCTAGACTTGGACAGTCTAATCTCCTTGAGTCTCAAAGGCATTCTCAAGTAGGGAAAAACACCAGTAGACTCGGACAGTCTCCAATACCCTCTGGATTCCCCATTTCCTTAAAGAACAGGAAATAACCCTAATCCTCTGATCAATCCCAAAGCATAGCCTTACCTTTAATCAGTCTCTTTATAAGAACTGATTTTCTCTTTTAACCAACCTACTGGACCTGTCACTCAACTGAAACAGCAATCCTTTTAGCCTTCATCTCCAGCTTCGTACGAGATACAAAATCACTCTCTTGTTGAGTATAAAAGACTCTCTTGTTGAGTCAATCTCTCTTTTAGCCTCCATCTCGGGCTTCGTACGAGATACAAATCACTCTCTTGTTGAGTATAAAAGACTCTCTTATTGAGTCAACCTTTAGCCTCCGTCTTGGGCTTCGTACAAGACACATATAAAAACACTCTCTTGTTGAGTCAACTCCTTTTAGCCTCCCTCTCGGGCTTCGTACGAGACACAAAAGCATCCTCTTGTTGGGTCAATAGCCTCCTCTTAGGCTTTGTATAAGAAAAACCCCGATTAAGGCAATCAACCTTTTAGCATCAAAACTGTGCCTCGTTCACAGGATACAAATATCAACAACTCCTTCCATCTAATTGCTGTAAGCGGCAAGCCTCTGGATTATTTACATCCACGCCACTGTCCCTCTTTTAGCATGAGAAATTTCTAAGGAAAGATAGCATTGCTCTACACTGAGTTAAAGTCTTCTCCTTCAGGTTAAAACCCCCTATAAAGGAAATTATTTCATTTCTAGGATTCACATATTCCGGTTAAAGTAATCCTCCTTTATAGTCAGTCACCCAACAACTGTGACAAACAGATCCCCTTTAGAGATGACAAATTCTCTCTAAAGACAACACCTTTTTAGCTTCACATCTTGGGCTTTGAACAAGATACAAACTACCTTTTCAGCTTAACGTCTTGGGCTTTGAACAAGACACCAAAACACCATTTCCTCCCATAGAATAGGAGGAACTACGATTGCTCTGATTTCCCTGTTTCGGTAAACGGGAATACGTAGGCATAAGATTGAAAGAAAAATCTTAGCGAGCACACTAATCCAAAGCCCCAAATCCCATACCTTCACATATCAATCGAAAAGCATCAGTCCTAGCTTCCTAAAAAAATTCCCCATGAACATTCCTGGTGTTTCGTTCTAAACAAAGTAAGAAGAAAAAGGCCCCATTACCATATAGCATATGTAACCTAACAGACCGCCGTTTAAACTCAATATGCAAGCAGGGTTAATTGGAGACATCTATTTCCCTTCCTTAGTCAGCTTAATAGGATAAAAAATGAATCGACCTGTAGTAACCCCAGAGCGACAGTGCTTAAGAACCACGTCCAAAATCGCTCGCTACAGAAATTGTGGCGCCCACCATGGGGCCCTTCCTTTCTTTCTTTCTTTCTTTCTTTCTTTGGGGATTTCACTAGGATAGGACTTTTTTTTACTTCACTAGGATCTTAGGTCAAAACCTTTAAAGTTGGGAAGGTACCACAGAATGGCGACTCCGCCGGGGAGCCATTTTTGTCAGAAACATAGGATTCATAGCTCTTTAAAGTCTAGGACTTTAGGACAAATATATATACGGCTTTTCCTAATTGATATCTGTGTTTATTTTCTGCTAATGGAAATGCGTGTGATGCCACATGTGGAAAGATTGAGTATACACCTAGGAAAAACCTCTTTTAGTAGTGCGGAAACTATTGGAAATGGTTGTCACGCGATACTACCCTCTTCTGATGGTTCTTCAAAAAACATCACCTAGCACGGTTCCCGACCCGCTGGTGTTTTCTCGACAAGAGGATTTGAGCGGATTAGCGAGGATGATCACTAACCTTGAAGCTTTCAGAGCCAAGTACGGAGGTCTGCTACCTCTGTTAAGAGTCCATGTGATTGAAGGAATCATGGAGGCACTCATTCAATTTTACGATCCGGTCTATCACTAATTCACATTCCTGGATTACCAGCTCGTACCAACACTGGAGGAGTATTCTCACCTAACTGATTTACATATTACTGATCGAGCTACTTTTTCTGGGCTGGAAGAAATTCCAAAAGATCAAACCATTGCAAGAGCAATTTATTTGGATGAGTCGGAAGTCAAGACTCACATGACCACCAAGGGTGGGCTCCCAGGTTTGCCAGCCCAGTTCCTGACAAAGAAGTCTTTGTACTTTGCTAGTGTAGGGAACATGACTGCTTTTGAAAGCATCTTTGTCTTACTCACCTATAGGTTATTTCTGTTTCCCAACATTAATAGCTTCGTCGATATCAACGCCATTAAGGTTTTTCTCATTGGAAGCCCTGTGCCAACCTTGCTCGCGGACGCGTATCATTCTGTACACTTAGGAAATTTGTACAGCGGAGGGATGATCACGTGCTATGTACCCCTGCTATACAAATGGTTTATCTCCCATTTACCCAAGTCTGCTGCGTTTTGGGATCATAAGAGTGCCCTGCGTTGGTCGCAGAAAATCATGTCCCTTACCAACTCTGATATAGATTGGTACAATAGGATTTATGACGGGATCAGGATCATTGACCGTTGTGGAAACTTCCCCAACGTACCCCTTATAGGAACTAAAGGAGGAATCAATTACCATCCAGTATTGGTTCGTCGTCAATTGGGATACCCGATGAGGCATGTCCCGCGTAATGCTCATCTGGAAGGTCTTTTCTTCAAAGAAGGAGAAAGTGACAGGGCACTAAAGATGGTAATAGTGCATGCTTGGAAACATGTTCATAAGAAAGGACGAGAGTCTCTAGGAAAACCGGACTGTGTCTCGGTGGAGCCTTATCTCCACTGGGTACAAACTAGAGCTCTCAAGCTAAAGATGCCTTACCCTCGTCACGGAGTTCTTCCGCCGAGGGAATTTGTCATGTACTTCATGACTCAAACGGAAAAACTTCAGGTTACTCTCAACAAAGTTCAACAGGAGAGGAGGTCTTGGAAGAACAAATACCACACCCTCAATGTAGAGTGTACCAAAATACAGCAACAACTGAAAGATAAGGATGCTCTGATCGAGATTTTAGAGCAACATGGTGTGGATAATCAGGATGACCAAAGGAATTTGCTCGTTCCTTTCACTTGGAAAAGGAATGACAACCCAACAATGGCCCAAGAGCCCCGGTCCAAGAAAAGGAAAGTACCATAATCAACACCCAGTTTCTCCCCAGAGAGGACTCGGGACCCCTTAGCTTAGGTTTCTGTTTCCGCGCCTTGTAATCTATTGTATTTCTATTTTTGCAATCCTTTGAATTCAATAAAACGGGGTTTCCCCACTGTTTGATATTTGCATTCTAATTGTCGAAGTTTATTTTGATTAAACCAAAAAAACCAAAAAACAATTAATATAATCATTGCATTCATCATTCTCACGTCACGTATTCTTCTTACCTACGAATCTCACGTTTGTGTCTCGGTTCTAGAGTCAAACTGTCTCATTCGTACAATACTCAGGCCAATCGTCAGAAAAAGATGGATGATCTCGAGGAAGAGAACAGAGATTTGAGAGAAGAGATCGACGCTCTGAGAGAGGATATGAGAAAGCTTCATAACGACATGCAAGCCATGGCAGAAGCTCAGCTACAAAGGACTGTGATCTCGGAGATCACCTCAACGCCCATAGTGGAAAAGTCTGATCCTAGGTACAAAATTCCAAAAGATCGTCCCTGGGGCATGCCACTTAACTATATCCCTGAAGGATATATCCCGTTGATCAATGAGGATCAGGGGACCGCAGCAGGAACCGTTGGGCCTGAAGGTTACAAACTTCGGGAAAGTGAAGATGCCAGGGGCATAACAGCAACTTCTGAAGGTTACAAACTTCGGGTGGAACTGAGAGTCTCGGCCATAATGACTATACCACCGCCCGTGGTACACACTGTCCCGGAAGGACAGATTCCACAGATACCTTCTGGTGGAAACGACAACATGTTCGAAAGAATGAATGAGTTCCAGGAACAGTTCCTAGGAATGCAAAAAGAACAGTAGGCCCTTCGCGGTCAGGATTTATTTGGAAAGGACGCCGCGGACCTCTGCTTGGTCCACAATGTGAAAGTCCCGCACAAATTCCAGGTGCCCGACTTTGAAAAGTACAAGGGTAACTCTTGCCCTCAGAGTCACTTGGTGATGTACGCTCGGCGAATGTCAGCTCAGACAGAGAATCAAGATTTACTGATTCACTACTTTCAGGATAGTTTAACCGGTGCCGCACTAAAATGGTACATGAGTTTAAATCGTGCTACGATTAGCACTTTCAGAGATCTTGGCACTGCCTTCGTCCATCAATATAAATACAATCTGGACATGGCACCCGACAGAGATCAACTCAGATCAATGTCACAAAAGGACAAGGAAACCTTTAAGGAATACGCTCAGAGATGGCGTGAAATTGCCGCTCAAATTTGTCCACCTCTTGAGGAAAAAGAGATGACAAAGATCTTCTTAAAGACCTTAAGCTCATTTTATTACGACAGAATGGTTGAAAGTGCGCCCACTGACTTCACCGAGATGGTCGGTATGGGAGTTCGTCTTGAGGAAGCCGTCCGAGAAGGACGTCTAGTCAAAGACACTGGATCATCAAGTAGTACAAAGCGATACGGTAGTGCTCTCCCTAAGAAAAAAGAGCAGGATATTGGGAATATCTCTCTCGGAAAGCAAAGGCGACGATATCAACCGGTAGCAGCTGTAACTCCTGCTATCAATCATACGCCTATTCCTACGTATCAACCTCAGGTTGCGTAGAGCCAACCTAATCAACAGCAATTTCAGCAAAGGACACAACAGTCTCTTCAGCAGACTCGTCCTCCGTACAACAACAACCGTACAACGCGACCACCAGGGTTCGACCCTATACCCATGTTGTACACAGAATTGTTTCCGTTACTACTATTCAAGGGGCATGTCCAGACTAAGTCCCCTTTTACAGTACCGAAAAATCTGCCTTTTTGGTTTAAGGGGGATCAGACTTGCCCTTACCATCAAGGAGGACTAGGGCATAACATAGAGAACTGTCTCAATTTCAAATTCGACGTGCAAAAGCTTGTTAGGAGCGGGGTCTTATATTTCAAGGATACGAATCCTAATGTTCTCACAAACCCGCTGCCTCAACACGAGAAAGCTACAGTCAATTTGATAGAGGGAGAGACTAACAACATCTATCAATTTAATGATGTACTCTTGTTAAGGACCAATCTGGTCAAGATGCATTGTAGACAGAGTAGATATGGCCATGTGCCACCTCATAACTATCACCAATGTGATATCTGCTCTAAAAGCAATCGAGGATGTTCTGTGGTGCAATCAGCTCTACAGGAACAGATGGATCTCAGATGGAGCCAAGAGCACCGAGTTCATGGAGTTAACATGGTTTACACGAATTCCAACATCATTCAGAACCACGACATCCGTGCAATGAATGTCAACTTGGTGGCGATGCATTCCAGGCAAAGCTAGTATCATAATCTGCCGCGACACGATTACAGTTCCTGTCTGACTTGCTCGATAAACAAACAGGGATGCTCTTTTGTACAAGAGGCCCTCCAGCGTCAGATGGATCTTGGATGTATCCAGGACTACCATGATAGGAATCCCTATCAGATCAACATGATTCAAATCTTCAATATTCGCTTGATGAATACCAGCCTGGTGGAGTTACATGCTAAACAGGTCCAGCTCGGGTTCCTGGTATCACATGATTATCAGAGCTGTAGCGTGGGTTACAAAAACGATCAAGGATGTGCCCTTGTCCAGGAAACCATTCAGCACTTGTTGAACCACTGGTGGCTTCCAATCTATATGGATGAAGACACCCAGCAAATTAGTATTACCAACGGGAACCCTGCTCGGCATCAAAGTCGGGACATTCGATCTGTGGAAACTGACCTAGTGAGGTTACATTGTATTCAAAGCGGGCGTGGCCAGGTGCCACCACACAACTATGAATGTTGTAGAGTCTGTTTAGAAATTAAGCAAGGATGTTACCTTGTGCGAGCAGCTCTTCAGGGTCAGGTGGATCGTAGAGAGATTCAGCCATATCCGGGTTCCGGACCAATCAACTGGGCACCGAACTACCTCGCTGATCAAATTGAGGACGTTGTCGTAATCTCGGATTATCAGAGAAACAAGGATGTTTGTGCCATCATCTCTCTACTTGACGAATCGAGAGTTCCCAACCAGGAGCGGATCAAAATTGCTTACGATGGTCGGAAAAATCAGAAGGCTCCCATAGTCATCTATCTACCGGGATCATTACCGTATGAATTAACTAAGGCTATCCCTTATAAATACGGTGCAAAAACAGTCGAGAATGGAAAGGAAATTCCATTACCCTCCGTCGTGAATATTGCAGACATCAGTAGAGTAACACAGAGTGGTCGAATCTTCAACCGAAGAGTTGGAGAACTTAACAAAGAAAAGGAACCTCAGACAGAAGTTCCCAATCCACCAATCAGTCAATCCAGTAATCCCGACCTTTCGAAAAACGATGATGAGATGCTGAAGTTCATCCAAAGGAGTGAATACAACATTGTTGATCAACTGTTATAAACTCCTTCAAAGATCTTTGTGCTGTCACTTTTACTCAGTTCAGAAGTACACAGGGAGTCTCTACAGAAAGTTTTAGAGTAAGCCTCTGTGGAACAGGATGTAACAATCAGACAGTTCAATAACATTGTCTCTAACATTACTTCCTGCAATAACTTGGGATTTAGTGATGAGGAATTACCTAAAGAGGGTCGCCGTCATAACATGGCGCTCAATATCACGGTCAGCTGCCAGGGTGATGCTTTAGCCAGCGTACTGGTAGACACAGGGTCAGCCCTGAATCCTATGCCGAAGTCCACTTTGATGCAATTATCCTTCAAAGGACCCCCAGTGAGAACCAGTAAGGTCGTCGTCAAAGCATTTGACGGGTCCAGAAAAACGGTTATCGGCGAAGTCGACCTTCCCATAACTATTGGTCTTCACACTTTCCAAGTCGCTTTACATGTCATGGACATTCGGGCAATGTAAAGTTGTTTATTAGGAAGACCTTGGATACATCAGGCTGGGGCGGTCACATCGACCCTCCACCAAAAGTTAAAGTTCATCCAGAACAACCAGCTCGTCACGGTCTGTGGAGAACAAGCCTTGCTTGTGAGTAACTTATCATCATCTACTGGTGTAGAACCCGAGGAGGTTATTGGAACTCAGTTCCAAACACTGTCGGTGAGCAAGGACAATCAATCCGAAGAGGGAACTTCCATTTCCTCATACAGAGATGCTATCAAAGCGGTCGAGAGTACCAATACAACAGGATGGGTACAGCTAGTCATTCCTACTGACAATAAAAAAAAGGAAGGATCTTGGTTTTTCTGCAACATGTACCCAGACAGCTACTACCAGCGATGAAAGTCTTCAACCCATTCAAGACTTCTTCCACAGTGGAGGTTTCCTTCACCCAGTGCCTCAAGAAGTGTATACCATCAATAAAGATGATTCCTCTGATATGGAGGAAGAATGGGAGTCCTATCTTAACAAGGACGGTTATACGTCTCAGGAAGAGGTGCCTACGCCCCTTTGCTATCCCGCACAGAGTCCGAGATTTATACCCAGGTCAGACGTCGAAATGATATACGGAGATTGTGATCCGGAAGGATGCTGTGCTCCACCAAACTCATTAGAGGAGGACACTCCGATGAAGGACAACTTTGACCACAACTATTATGGCCCGATGGATGGCCTGCCAATGTAGCAACCTTACCCAAGGAAATCAGCCGAACAATGAAAATCAGCTGAGCATCATTGAACAGAATACCTGCATCCCCACCATGTCATGGGATCAACAATCAGGACATTCAGAAAACGTCCAGTATGACGATGAATTTGCAATGTTTGCGGGACTTGAATTCATCAACTATGCTTTTCCGGAGGTCAACGTCATCGAGAGGGATGACTCCTCCAGTTCCACAGAAGTTTGGGACACCTTGGGACAACCAAGTGGGAAATACGACTATATGGTCAAGTAAACTGCTCCCGAAAGCTCTCGTATCAGGTTCGAAGATATCCAGCCAACTGGATGGGGAGATCTACCTGAGAGCACAAATGTTATGCAAAATTCAACAGAGGAATCCTCCTACGACAACTCTACCTGGGAGACAGATTCCAATGATCCTGCTCCACCAGAAATCAGCGTTATTTCTGAAGACAAATCAAGGAAGGTACCAGACTTTGTGATTCACCGAGGAGTTCGCCGCCAATGGGTTGCTGTCGATGTTCCGAAGATAGTTCATAAGTAAAAGTAATTGTCGTCTTTAACCTTTCACCCTGCCCAGGTGAAACGGATGTTTTGATAGGGCTCACTTTCTGTAAATATCCCTCTTCGCTCCTCCCAAAGCGATAGAGCTTTGTTTTATAGGGTTGTAGTTTCAAGAATCGACTTGCTCATTAATAAAATAACGTCGTTCTGTAATTTCCGCATTAATTGTTGTTTTCTCTTTTTGCCTTTCTCAGAAAATGGTAATCCTAAAAAACAACTCAATAATAAAAACAAGCAGTTTTCCAAAGAAATACACTGCACACACTCTTGCATTTTCTCTATCTCTTCTAAACACAAATTATACCGTCATGCAGATTGCTTATTTTAAACCCCGTTGAAACATACGATCCGATGCCTTCTCCCAACTTTGAGTTCTCGGTATTTGGGGCTGAAGAAGAAAATAACGACGAAATTCCAGAAGAGATCTCCCGATTACTCAGACAGGAGGAAAGGTCCATTGAACCTCATAAAGAGCCGTTGGAAACGGTAAACTTAGGTTCGGAAAAAGAGAGAAAAGAAATCAGGATTGGGGCACTGCTCAGTCCAACTGCCATAGAGGGTTTGGTAAAGCTTCTCAAAGAATTCCCCGATGTATTCGCTTGGTTTTATCAGGATATGCCAGGGTTGGATACCAGCATCGTGGAACATCATTTACCGTTGAGATCGGAATGTCCACCAGTAAAACAGAGGTTGAGACGGACTCACCCAGACATGGCCGTCAAAATCAAAGAGGAGGTATAGAAACAGATTGACGCAGGTTTCCTCGCCACATCAGAAGATCCTCAATGGTTAGCCAACATCGTACCTGTTCCAAAAAAGGACGGAAAAGTCAGAATGTGTGTGGATTACAGAGATCTAAACAAGGCTAGTCCAAAGGACGACTTTCCTTTGCCGCACATTGACATGTTGGTAGATAGTACAGCAAAGTTCAAAGTTTTCTCCTTCATGGATGGATTCTCGGGCTATAATCAAATCAAAATGGCGCCGAAGGACATGGAGAAAACTTCGTTCATTACCCCATGGGGTACCTTTTGTTACAAGGTAATGTCGTTCGGTTTGAAGAACGTCGGGGCAACCTATCAAAGGGCCATGACTACTCTATTTCATGACATGATACACAAAGAAATCGAGGTATATGTCGACGATATGATTGCCAAATCTAAGACAGAAGAGGGGCATGTGACCCACCTGTCAAAACTATTCGAGCGGTTGAGAAAGTACAAACTCCGTTTGAATCCCAACAAATGCACCTTCGGTGTCCGTTCAGGGAAACTCTTAGGGTTCATCGTCAGCCAAAAAGGAATTGAGGTTGATCCTGACAAGGTCAAGGCCATTCAAGAAATGCCTTCTCCGAAAACTGAAAAATAAGTCAGAGGATTCCTGGGACGTTTGAACTACATCTCCAGATTCATATTCCTCATGACTGCGACATGTGCGTCGATTTTCAAATTACTCAAAAAGAATCAAGACTACGTTTGGACAAAAGACTGCCAAACCGCCTTCGACAGTATCAAGGAATACCTGTCGAACCCGCCGATTCTATCACCTCCAATGGAAGGAAGGCTGCTGATTATCTATCTAACAGTCTTGGAAGACTCCATGGGTTGTGTACTTGGCCAACAAGACGAAACCAAACGGAAATAGTCTGTCATCTACTATTTGAGCAAGAAATTCACCGACTGCGAGACTCGGTACACTATGCTTGAGAAAACTTGCTGCGATTTGGCTTGGGCAGCCAAATGTATGCGCCAGTACATGATTCGTCACACTACTTGGTTAATCTCAGAAATGGATCCAATCAAGTATGTCTTTGAAAAACCTTCTCTCACAAGAAGGATTGCCCGTTGGCAGATGTTGTTATCAGAATACGACATCGAATACCACGCTCAAAAAGCCGTTAAGGGGAGTATTTTATCCGATCATTTGGCTCATCAACTGATTGACGGTCAAGAATCAATCGGGTTTGACTTCCCAGACGAGGATGTCATGTATTTGAAAATGAAAGAATGCGATGAACCGCTACCCAGTGAAGGGCCAGAACCAGGTTCCCAATGGGGACTTATCTTTGACGGAGCTGTCAATCATTACGGAAACGGAATTGGGGCAATCATCATAACACCTCAGGGTACCCACATTCCTTTCACTGCCCGACTTACGTTCAAGTGTACGAACAACGAGGCCGAATACGAAGCTTGTATTATGGGTCTCGAAGAAGCGATCGATTTGAGGATAAAAAACTTGGACGTATATGGCGACTCAGCCCTAGTTATCAATCAAATCAAGGGAGATTGGAACACATACCAATCTGGACTGATCCCTTACAAAGACTATGCGAGAAGGTTTTTACCCTTCTTCAACAGAATTGAGTTTCATCATATCCCTCGTGAGGAGAATCACATGGCTGATGCCTTAGCCACTCTCTCTTCCATGATTAGTGTAGGTCAATCGAACGACATACCTAAGATCGACATAATGCGCCTTGAATGGCCCGCTTACGTCTTCGCGATTGAAGCAGTCATAAACGACAAACCTTGGTATCACGATATCAAATGCTTCCTTTAGAAACAAGAGTACCCACCTGGGGCACTAAGGAAGGATAGGAAAACCCAAAGAAGATTGGCAGGAAACTTCTTCCTGAGCGGTGATACACTTTATAAGAGAAACTTTGACATGGTCTTGCTCCGATGCGTAGACAGACCAGAAGCAGACATGCTGATGAAAGAAATTCATGAAGGATCCTTTGGCACTCATGCCAACGGACACACAATGGCGAGTAAAATTCTAAGAGCAAGGTACTATTGGTTGACCATGGAATCCGACTGCTACAAGTACATGAGGAAGTGTCACAAGTATCAGATATACTCTGACAAAATCCATGTACCGCCAACGCATCTCAAAGTTCTTTCTTCCCCGTGGCCTTTCTCCATATGGGGAATCGACATGATTGGCTTGATTGAGCCTAAGGCTTCAAACGGAGTAGCGTTATACGCTAATTGATTACTTCACCAAGTGGGTCGAAGAAGCGTCATACGCCAATGTAACCCGACAAGTGGTGGTCCGATTTATCAAAAACAATATCATCTGCCGTTATGGTGTTCCGAGCTAGATCATTACCGATAACGGATCCAACTTGAACAATAAGGTGATGAAAGAGTTGTGCGCAGAGTTCAAGATCGAACACCATAACTCATCTCCCTACCGATCAAAGATGAACGGAGCGGTAGAAGCGGCTAACAAGAACATCAAGAAGATTATTCAGAAGATGGTTGTAACCTACAAAGATTGGCACGAGATGCTACCCTTTGCTCTTCATGGTTATCGCACATCTGTCTGTATTTCAACAGGGGCAACCCCTTTCTCTCTAGTATATGGCATGAAAGCAATGCTCCCCATAGAAGTAGAGATCCCGTTAATCCGGGTATTGATGGAAGTTAAGCTTACAGAAGCTGAATGGTGTCAAAGTCGACACGACGAGCTAAATCTGATCGAAGAAAAATGAATCACGACACTATGCCACGGTCAGTTGTATCAACAGAGAATGAAGAAGGCGTTTGACAAAAAGTTCCGACCTCGCGTCTTCAGGAAAGGAGACCTTGTGCTAAAAAAGATACAATCTTTTCTCACTGACTCTCGGGGCAAATGGACTCTGAATTATGACGGCCCCTATGTGGTCAAGAAAGCTTTCTCAGGCGGCGCCTTGAGACTTGCAACGATGGATGGAGAAGAATTTACCTACCCCACAAATGTTGATGTAGTCAAGAAATACTTCGCCTAAACTAGAAAAAAAAACGTCTCGGTGGATTGAAAACCCGAAAGGGCGGTCCAGGCAAAAGTTAGAGACATGATCAAAAATCATCCCGGTCGATTGGAAACATCACAGTACAATCCAGGCAAAAGTTAGGGATAATGGCAAGTAACTACATCCAACAGGGGCAAAACCTCCAGTAGCAGTCATGTCGTTCATCAGAAATCTCGATCAAGGTCATCTTCGACGGAAGCTCAGGACGCCCCGAATTCAAAGTTGGTAGAAGGATAGTGGTTGCTATGTTTCAATGCAGCCCTTTTTCCCTTAAAATTACCATTTTCTAAACTTTATAAATACTCTATGGAATCGCGCGCTTGGCTGATTTCCATCCTATCAATAAAAGTTGAGCCCTTGTGCTTTTATTTGCAATTCATATTTCTTTTAGCTTTGCAGAAAGATGTTTTAACATGACCAACGATTCTTGAAACGAAACAAAAAATGAATTTACTTGTCAAACTTTTTCTTCTTTTAAAAATAAAGATGGAAATTTCTTTTGACGGTTGAACATCGAAAGAACATCGATCGCTTCTCCAAAGGTGTTCGAGCCTCAAAGTGCAGACTCAAAGTACTCCTTCTAAACCAGTATGCCTGAATGAAGGATCAGCTATGTCAGATGTGAATGCTCCATCTGACCTCTTCGGTCGAGTTCTCATCTCCTAAGCCCGACCAGCGTCGCTCTCAACAGGGATCGTTTCTCCTAAGTAAGGCAGAATTGATATCTTGAACCAGCGGTACTTCTTCGCCCCGCGATGGCTGAGTATCCCGTCGTGTTCATCTGTTAGTTTGTATGTCGCGTTGTTTTGTCAGCATATACATACATACATCATGCATTATTGATTTGCATTCACATTTATATTGCATCACTATCACTCCAGTCGGTCTTATCCCGTAGTGGTAGCAGTCCTCTCAATCGAGTTGTCAAGTTCTTTCCTCGTCAGGAAAGGTTGCGTCTGAACAATCTCTCTCCTCCAGTTTATTTCTGGATCAGAATTGGCCCTTGACCACTTTGATAACTTGAACCTCTGAAAGACCAGAGAACCTTCAACCGATGTCACTCTTCACCATTGAAGACGATATTTTTGCTTTCCCGGATTAAGGAAAATCCCTAGAGAAAGCCTCTTAATCAGAGATTCGGCAATACAGCAGTTTTTCTCCAGAAAAAAAAAACCGCTGATGAAAAGGTCATCAACACCTCAAAATTGGATCACATCATATGGCGTTTCTCCGGGAAGATCCCGAAAAAAGTGTAATGTAATATCCCCAAGCGTGAAAGCAGTCACTCAAGAGACTCATTTTCCCCAGTAGAGTCGGCAAATGGCGTCTCCAAATAGAGAAGTTTGTACACCTCTACAACTCAGGCGAATGGGTTCCCCAGCAAGTCTGACATCAAAAATTTTCTATCAAATGGCATCTCCCCAGGAAAATTCAGCGAGAAGTTTGAGGAAAACCACTACGAATAGCGTCCCTTGTCAAGAAAGTTTATTGACAAAAGAAACCGAGACCAGTTCCTTGGTAGGAAACCAGGATCGAGGGGAAGTTTATTTCAGAAACTAAGACCAGTTCCTTGGTAGGAAACTAGGATCGAGGGGAAGTTTATTTCAGAAACTAAGACCATTTCCTTGGTAGGAAACCAGGATCGAGGGGAAGTTTATTTCAGAAACTAAGACCAGGTCCTTGGTAGGAAACCAGGATCGAGGGGAAGTTTACTTCAGAAACTTAGACCAGTTCCTTGGTAGGAAACCAGGATCGAGGGGAAGTTTTACCTTTTCTAAGCATCATTGCTTAACAAAAGAGGATGAATGTGTAAGCTACCATTCATAATCACCATCAAAATTTCGGGTATTCCGATATTTAATCCTCTTGCACCCTGAATGCCCGAATACCTTCGCCATTCACACCTTCAGGTCCAAGAAGATTAAATAGGGGCATCTGTCATACCCCAAATTTTAACCACTAAGATTTCCCATCATTGTGCAAATTATCATCACAATATGGGTGAACCATCTTGCCTCATCAGTCTCCCCAAAGATGGGTGAACACTTACTACAGTCAAAATTAGGGTTTCAAGCCCTCTCAGAGTTCTTAGACAAATGATCAATCAAGATATGACATGATCTTTAACTTTTCTAACCTCCCAAACATCTACAATGGATCAAGAGGACTCCCACTTTAAGGATTAAGCACAAGGCTGCTCCCTTCCAGGTGGATCAAGCCTCAAGATCGCCAGTGTCACCAAATTAGGGTTTTGGTCGAACAGGGCCTCCAGATGGAAATTTTCCTCTAGGCATGAACCAATGCTTCAAAGCATATCCTAAAATACTCCATGGAACCTCATGGGCCCAAGCATCAAGTCAATTTGACCTCAGGGGATGCATACATCAAAAAACAGGAATTAGGGTTTCTTGACCTAATTCACCCCTAAGTTTACTTTTGGGACAAATCATGAGCCAAGACCTCAAGACATGATTTGAGGGTCTCCAACATACCACATTGATCCATTTGTAACAATGGATTGATTCAGGAAGCTTCAGCAGCAAGGCTCAATTTCATCAGTACCACAATTAGGGTTTCTCGAGAAAAGTCAACTGTAGCTTTGAATTTTAACCAGGACATGCTCCCAAACCCTAGGACATGATTCAATACACCATATAGCACCTATGAAATTAATCCATCAAGTTTGATTTAGGTCAAGGACTTGATTTCATAGAGGATCGCATAGTTTGGAATTCATCTGACAAAAAGTCAACTGTGCACAAAAGTCAACTTTGACATTTTGAGATTTTTCACAAAAATGGTTTTTTAACCCTAAAATGATGTTAATGTATGATTTGAATCATCATTCATCAAGAAAAATCAAGAAAAGTGGGATAACTTGTAAAAGGGGTAACCATAAAAACTTAGAAAATTTTCTAAGTTATGAACAAAGTGGCAAGGGTACCAACTTTGGAGGATCATAACTCCTAAACCACAAGGCCATTTTTCCCCATCCAAAGCTAGATTTGTAGCTCTCATTACCCTCTACAAAAGCTTAAAATTGACCACCTTCCAAATTCATCAAGGATTTTGAGTTATGGAATGATCAAAATCACAAAAAGTGAAAATGTCACTTTTTTCCAACACTTAGTGAAATTTTCACTAAGTCAGAATCTGCCTTCACTTTTTTCCAAATGTAGGGGGATTTTTCACTTGGATCCAAAAGGTATCAAAACCAAATATGATCAAACAGTTGTTGTATCATATGAGGGCTTTCCAAAATGGCCTAGAACGTCACCAAATTCCACTTGGGCCATGAGATATGACAATGGCAATATGCCTTGCTGAAAACTGCCAAGGCTAGGCAGAATTTAGCATTTTTGCTCGATTTGGTAAAATCTGATAATTCCAAGCCTTGTCATCACTTTGGACACATATGAGGATCAAATTTAAAGGGGACAAACACTGAGCCAAGCCTCCAAAGTCCTTGGAACAAGAAGTAGCATGCCAAACCTAGAATTGCCTAAAAGAGGGACAAGACTCCAATTTTGGATTGGAGCATTCAATACATACACGAAGGTGGCATGGAATGAGCTAATTCCAACTGAATTCAGTCGAGACTTATCCAAGACCAAGGGAACCACAACCCTGCGGCCTAACCTCTAGTCAATGGCTAGAGGAGACTTGGATTCCAAAGTGCAACCATTGGCCAAACCTCTGCTGCAGTTGCCATTCACTATTGATCCCAAAACAAGCTTTCTCTACTATAAATAGAGCTCATTTGTGCTCAGTTTGAGTACACCAAAGCCATCAAACAGATGTTTTCCTCAAAATCCCTTTCTTTAGGCCAAAATGCCTTCTTTAGCAAGGTAACTCTGAGTTTTTGAGTTAGAGAGCATTTCCATCACAACTCATGATCCTAACACCTCATAAACATCATATGTAGGTGAACCAAACTATCAAAAGTGACCTGTAACACCAAAATCACAAAGTCACCTCTCAAAACCTCAAAATAGGCCTTTTGTGCATTTTTCAAGCCATGTCTTGATTCAGTCACTTTCCAAACCAGATAAAACCTCAAACACACTCCAAATAACATCCTTGAACTGTCCCAAATGGTTCCCCCCATCTGGAACACCATTTGAGAGAGTTGTTATTTTGGTCATTTTAACCCCTTTTGCAAGAAAGGGTCAGTTTGTGTTTTTGCAGGTTCCAGCTGATTCCAACCATCCTAAAAGCTTCTAAGGGATCATTTGAGAGTGTCCAAAGCATCAAACCATTTCTGGAACAAGAAGTTTGGCAGATTGCCTAGAAAACTCCAAAAGCTCAAAAAGAGGTAAGCATCATGACTTGAACATTCCAAAACATGCATTGCTTTGAAGTCCACTGATCATACACACCTCATACATGTTATATATGTTGTGTTTGAACTAATTCATCATGTAATTCATGCCTATATCAAAGTGTAGCATAGAAAATGCAATTATAGGCCTTTTTCAAAACATTATCAGATTTTGAGGAGGGAGTATAATCTGAAGAAAAAAATACCACCGCCATTGGATTCCTTGTGAAATTCTAGGCCATATGCATATAAATTAAGTCCCCAACCATGGAGAAATGAGAAAGTTATGGACCTTCCCGTTTCTTGGCAAAACTTGCCTTGCCTTGCCTTGGTCAGGCCTAGAAAACAAGGCAAGCCTTGTATATTTGTGGTTTCACTTCAAGCAATGGATGTATCACCACCCCAGTGGTAAGGCGCGCGCCCTATAACCTTGAGGTCGTGGGTTCAAACCTCACCCATGCCATTTTGTGTTTTCTCACATGTTTGCTATTTTTTCCAATATTTTCATGTTTTATTAATTAATTGGAAAATTAATAACTCCTTCAACTTTAATTATTTTTTATTGGTTCTTTTTGAAAAAAATCACAAAAATGTTGAAATATTTTATTCCACAAAAAAACTAAGTTTATATTATTTATTTAATATAATTAGTATTTTTGTGAATAAATTCCTTTTTAATGTCTTTAAACATTTTAAAAGTGAATATTTACTTTGAAAATCAAAACCAAGTGAGTTTTAATTCACCTTATGATTAATCCCTTATTTCTCAAACCTTAAACAAAAATCACAACTGGTTTATTCAAACTTATTTGGTATTTTATTTGATTTTCTTTAAATATTTACTTTTAAAGAATAACAAATTAGGGTTTCTTTGATTTTCACCCTCATCAAACAATTTCAAACACTTTTGGGCCTCTAATAGAGTGTAAGACCCAATCCTTTGTAAATACAAAACTTTTTGGGCCTCACTTATTGTATAAGTGCCGTTGTATTTCAAAAAGTTCGACGCGATCATCGTCCATTGAAAAACAAACTCTGGGCCTCTCCTCGAGCTATAAGACCCATTCAAAATCATTGGGCCTCTATTAGAGTGTAAGACCCAACCCCCTTTGAAAAACAAACCATTTTGGGCCTCAATGCATTGTATAAGACCCACCGCGTTTTCAAAAATCTCGGTGCAATCGCCATTTTCAAACAAATGACCCTGGGCCTCTCCTTGAGCTGTAAGCCCCACCACTTATACAAAAATAAATCTTTTGGGCCTCTATTAGAGTGTAAGACCCAATCCCCTTGTACAGAAAACCTTTCTTGGGCCTCAGTCACTTGTATAAGTCCCTCTGTACAAAACGACAGTGCGATCACTGATAAACCATGGGCCTCTCCTTGAGCTATAAGCCCCAACATCTTTTCAAAATACTTTCTTCTTTAATTTTCAATATACTATTGTTTTCAATCTTTCTTTATTGAACAACTAACTAAACAGCATGGAAGCTCTACAACCGAGTAAGTGTTTATATGCTTTCTTTATCCGCTTTCATATACATATAACTGTATTGTGGGGTTGTTTCACTGTAAGCCTTCTTTCATAAACTCATATCAACTGTGTAATACTAGTATAGATATTTAGAGTTTCTCCGGCAACTACGTCTAGCACTAAGCCCTGTTGATCACTCTTAAATACAAACAAAACTAGATCCCGCATAGGATTACCAGATACAGTTTTCCCTCCTCTTAGGGTTAAACAATATGGAGACGTGAAAGGCAGCATTCTCGGTGAACCCTTTCTCAGACTGTCACTCTTAGAACTTGTCAAAGAAACTCTACTCCCCAGAGATGATCTTTTCTCCGTGAATGGCATCTCTTGAGTTTCTTCCAAATTCTCGGACTTTCCTGGCTTGATCTATTCTCTGTGAATAGCCTGTCTTGAATTTCTCGGGGTTTGGGGACCCACAGGCTTCCTCAAAGCATCCCCGCCTCCTCTTGGGCGTTATACAAGGACCCTACGGCTTCTTAGAAGTATTCACAGCCTCATCTTAGGCTTCATATAAGGATTCTTCCTTCGGGAAGAGAGCCTCCTCTTGGGCTTCGTACAAATTGTCCATCGGCTTCTTAAAAGTTTCCAGCCTCCTCTTGGGCTTCGTACAAATTGTCCCGACGACCTCCTAGAGGTATAGGAATAGAAATTAGTCATCTTAATAGAACAGTCTTTCAAAGAGTCTAGATCTTTCTACCGTGAACATACTACTATTGTTTCTTTAAGCATGGTATAAAAGATAAAACTCTAGACTTAGACAGTCTAATCTCCTTGAGTCTCGAAGGCATTCTCAAGTAGGGAAAAACACCAGTAGACTCGGACAGTCTCCAATACCCTCTGGATTCCCCATTTCCTTAAAGAACAGGAAATAACCCTGATCCTCTGATCAATCCCAAAGCATAGCCTTACCTTTAATCAGTCTCTTTATAAGAACTGATTTTCTCTTTTAACCAACCTACTGGACCTGTCACTCAACTGAAACAGTAATCCTTTTAGCCTCCATCTCGGGCTTCGTACGAGATACAAAATCACTCTCTTGCTGAGTATAAAAGACTCTCTTGTTGATTCAATCTCTCTTTTAGCCTCCATCTCGGGCTTCGTACGAGATACAAATCACTCTCTTGTTGAGTATAAAAGACTCTCTAATTGAGTCAACCTTTAGCCTCCGTCTTGGGCTTCGTACAAGACATGTAACACCCCCCAATCTATACCCCCAAGCTATATTAAAGCGATAAATAAAATTCACAATTTCATCAGAGTATGTTTAAAACACGCACGGCATAGACTGGAGATGCCACATCAATTGAAGACAAACATACAACACCTGCTCATACAGATATGCAACAACTCAGGTAGTAATACACCCACAATTCAATTACAGAATAAAAGCGGAAAATCTGTAACTGAATATCAATATATATATATATATATATATATATATATATATATATATGTCATGAAAGTTTGTCATACAAGTACAATCCAAAAGATACATATACATAATACAAAATAATCACAAACGGCCACCCTAACTACCCGGTGTCACATATTAGAGCCGACCGACAAAAGAATGAAGATGCAAAGCTTCACAAAAAGATCTCCAGCAACTCTAATCTGGAATGCCTCATAGAGCATTATAAAACAGCAGAAGGGTGAGAAAAATAATCATTATACAGTTGCATATAATTATATATTAACACAGAAATACACAAGTAAAATATTCCCACCACCAATGTACCACAATCACATACAACACAACACAGTACAATTCTTAAGTATCAAATACCACTACACATCAACCATACACAATACACTCATCATCAATACAATTACACATATTCCATCTCATCAATCACATTCACAATTCCATGCACAATTAATCCATGTTTTATGCAAATGCACAGAGACCGACACAACGACTCTATGCACATGCCATGCGGTACCGACTTCCAATATTTCTCATCACTAGTTCACTCGGGAACTCTGCTGGAATCATCGCTCGTTACTGAGGATCACTCAAGTAACACCCCGTCGGGCCTACAATGTTCCCCGTCGATTTAGGTCCTCTTGGTATAAGGCGCACGACGTTTATGGATTGTTTTAGGTCCTCTCGTTATAAGGCGCACAATCCGATCGCTCACACCCCACATGGGCACACGATCGTCTATAACCATCGCTTTAGGTCCTCTTATTTTTAAGGCGCACGATATATCAAATCGCTTTAGGTCCTCTTATTTTTAAGGCGCACGGTGTTATAGCAGATTCCCTCTGGAATCAATCCGTCACCTAGGACGTCACCACAATGCATATCATGATGCTTGGCATACAATGACTCATGATATTTAAAATGCACACATATACACATTCATAATCCTGCATATATCATCAAATACCACACATAGCATTTTCTTGCCCCTTAGGCCATAAATCATCATCACAACATGTATTCTCATCACACCACAGCACACAGATCATACAACATTCATATCAATAGCACAGTGTACATTACACATCAAATTCACACAATTAAAACGGAAAAAGTCGACACAATGACACTATTCCCAATTTCCGACATAATTAAATCGGTCAACAATCGCAAAAACCCATTTTTATAAGAAAGAACATTTCATAAGCTTTCCAACGGTATAAAGAACGTCCCGATCCGAGTTACGGATCAAAAGTTACGGAATTTAGAAAACAGATAAAATTTTTGAAGTCCCAGACCGCGCTGAGCGGGCTCCCCGCTGCCTGGTGAAGTTGCATTTTTTCAGGAGGGCGCTGAGCGGGCTCTGCGATTTTCAGAAAAAAAAACCTCTTCTAAAATCCACCCCAAAAATCCTATTTTTCACCCAAACTCCATTCCAACAGCAAAACAAACATCAACGATTGTTCATACACACTGTGGGATCATACAATACAGTTTATATCAATTTCCGACCGTGAAAACATCGATTTCTACTCGTTTATCTCATTTCGACCTATATTTGAAAAACCAACAAAACTTCCACACAAACATACATAATCATACACAAACATAGTATAATCGAGTTTCGCACCCTTACCCGATTAAATCGCGTTTGAAAAGTCAGTTGAATCGGTTCCTAAATCCACAAGTTTTTCCTCTTTTTCTTCTTTTTCCTCTTCTCTTTCTCTTCTCCTTTTTCTTCTTCTCTTTTCTATCTATTTTCTTTTCTTTCTACTTTTCTCTCTCTCTATTTCTATTTCTATGAAAAAAATATAATATCTACCCGACAAAAGACCAAAATACCCCTACACTCAAATATCTCACAAACGTTCCCAAAACGCGACAAAATATAATCACGATGAAAAATAACATATTTCCAAATAAAAGTCAGAAATAAAATAATATAATAATAAAATAATCAAAACGACTCAATTAAATAAAAATAACCAAAACTGGGGCGTTACAACTCTCCCCCACTTAGAAATTTTCATCCTCGAAAATCTTACCTGAGACGAACAACTCTGGATACGACTCCCGCATCCGACTCTCCAACTCCCAAGTCAAATTGCCCTCAGCAGCGCCTCCCCACGCTACCTTCACCAGTGCAATATCCTTGCCCCTTAACCGCTTCAACTCGCGATCCAAAATACTCACCGGCAAAGCCTCAACCGTAAGGTTCTCCCTTACCTCAACCTCATCCATCAAAATCACATGCGACGGATCCGGAATATACTTCCAAAGCTGTGAAACATGGAACACATCATGCAAATTCGACAGACTCGGCAGCAACGCCACCCTATAAGCCACCGCACCCACTCTCGCAGATATCTGGTAAGGACCAATAAACCGAGAAGTAAGTTTCTTCGATTTCATTGCACGACCAACATCCGTTACCGGCGTAACCCTTAGAAATACATTATCGCCCTCTTGAAACTCAAGATCCTCCCGTCTCCGATCATGATAACTCTTTTGTCTGCTCTGAGAAGCTTTCATTTTCTCACGAATAAACTTCACCTTGTATGTAGTCTGCTGTACCAACTCCGGTCCAACCACTGCTCTCTCGCCCGATTCATGCCAACACAATGGTGTCCGACATCTTCGTCCATATAATACTTCAAAAGGTTCCATTCCAATACTCGAATGGAAACTGTTATTATACGTGAATTTAACCAATGCAAGATAACTATCCCACGCACCACCTTGCTCAAGAACACAAGCCCGCAACAAATCTTCCAACGACTGAATCGTTCTCTCCGTCTGACCATCCATCTACGGATGATAAGCCAAACTCAATCTCAATTTAGAACCCAATGCCTTCTGTAAACTTTCCCAAAATCTCGAGGTAAACCTCGGATCTCGATCCAAAACAATACTTAATGGAACTCTATGCAACTTCACAATCACACTAATATAAATCTCAGCTAACCGCTCCAAAGAATAACTGATGTCAATCAGAATGAAATAAGCCGATTTAGTCAATCTGTCCACAACCACCCAAATAGCATTATGTCCTTGCTGAGTATTCGGCAACCCCATTACAAAATCCATAGAAATGTTATCCCATTTCCATTCCGGAATATCCAACGGTTGCAACAACCCACTCGGCCTCTGATGTTCCACTTTCGACTTCTGGCACGTCAAACAAGCATACACAAACTGAGCCACATCTCTTTTCAATCCAGACCACCAGAAAATCTTTTTCAAATCTTGGTACATCTTGTTCGCTCGCAGATGTATACTCAAATTACTCCGGTGTCCTTCTTCCAAAATCATTCGTTTCAAGTCCGAATCGTTCGGAATACAAATTCGCCCACGGAACCTCAACACACCATTAACATCCACTTGAAAATCACCACTCGCCTCTTTTCCGTCACCCAACATCAATTCCACTAATTTCACGTCCAACTTCTGTTTCTCCCTCACCGTCACCAGAAAATCATTAGTAACCTTCAACATACCCAGCCTTACACTATCCAACGACACTTCACATACCAAACTCAAATCTCTAAACGATTCCAAAAGTTCCCACTCCTTAACCATTAAAGCGGACATATGCAAAGATTTTTGGCTCAATGCATCGGCTACCACATTAGCTTTACCAGGATGGTAATTCAAGCCAAAGTCGTAGTCCTTCAAAAATTCCAACCATCTTCGTTGCCTCATATTCAATTCCTTCTGATCAAACAGATATTTCAAACTCATGTGATCACTAAAGACTTCAAACCTTACACCAAAAAGATAATGCCTCCAAATTTTCAACACAAAAACCTCAGCCGCTAACTCCAAGTCATGTGTAGGGTAATTCTTCTCATGCACTCTCAACTGCCTCGAAGCATACGCCACGACCTTACCGTCTTGCATTAGCACACCACCTAGACCAATCAAAGATGCATCACAATACACCACAAACGGTTCATTAGGATTCGGCAAAATCAAAATCGGAGCTGTCGTCAATCTTCTCTTCAGCTCATGAAAACTTTCCTCACACCGAATATCCCAAATGAACGCTTGCCCTTTACAAGTCAACTGGGTCAAAGAAAGTGCTAGCTTAGAAAAACCTTCAATAAACCTTCGATAATATCCGGCCAAACCCAAAAAGCTTCGAATTTCAGTAACAGATCTCGGAGCCTCCCATTGTAGAACTGCTTCTACTTTAGATGGATCCACAGAAATACCATTACCTGAAATTACGTGTCCAAGAAAACTCACCTCCGACAACCAAAACTCACACTTAGACAATTTGGCAAAAAGCTTCTTTTCCTTCAAAACCTGCAAAACAATACGCAAATGCTCCGCGTGCTCCTCCCGAGACTTAGAATAAATCAAAATTTCGTCAATAAACACAACAACAAATCGATCCAAATGCTCGTGAAAAATACGATTCATGTACTCCATGAACACACCTGGCGCATTAGAAACCTCGAACGGCATCACAGAATATTTATAATGACCGTATCGTGTCCTAAAAGCCGTCTTCTGAATATCTTCCTCTTTCACCCTAATCTGATGATATCCCGACCTTAAGTCAATTTTACTGAACACATAAGCACCAACCAACTGATCCATCAAATCATCAATTCTCATAAGAGGATACTTATTCTTAATCGTCACCTTATTCAATTGGCGATAATCAATACACAACCACATACTTCCATCTTTCTTTTTCACCAATAGAACTGGAACACCCCAAGGAGAAACACTTGGTCTCACAAACCTCTTTTCCAACAATTCATTCAACTGCTTCTTTAACTCAACCAACTCAGATGCCGACATTCGATAAGGTGCCATAGAAACAAGTCTAGTACCAGGAACTAGATCTATAGAAAACTCCACCTCTCTCTCTGGCGGCAAGTCTGAAATATCCTCAGGAAACACTTCAAGAAAATCACACACAACCGAAAACACATCAAGTGAAACTTGGCTATCCACAGTCAACGATGCAAATAACCCAAACAACTGAGCTTCATCTGCCAAAAGTCTCTTCAACTCTTTGGTAGATAAGAAACTCGAGTCTTCGTCTTCCTCAAGAGAAGGAAACCTTACTAGCTTATGATAACAATCAATATGAACCCGATTGAATTGCAACCAATTCATTCCCAGAACCACATCTAACCCTTCCAACGGCAAACACACTAAATCCATTTCAAAGTTTTTACCATAAATGGTCAAAGGACAACTCAAACAAACCAAAGAAGTAGTTACTGACCCCATTGTTGGAGTATCAATAAGCATCTCACCATCCATCAAAGACAACACAAGATTCAAACGCTTCGTGCACTCAGACGAAATAAACGAATGAGTCGCTCCAGTATCAATAATAGCAACTAAAGGCGTACTATTAATAAAACAAGTACCTCTGATCAGACGATCTGCACTTGAAGTCTGAGTCCCCGCCAATGAAAATACCTTTCCACTAGTTGGAGCTTGCTTCGGTTTCTGACACTTTGTGCTAATATGACAAGGTTCACCACAGTTGAAACACTTCACCACATTCTTCCATTTACAATCAGCTACAACATGTCCGACACCTCCATAATTAGAACACTTTCTCACCTCTTTCCTGCACTCAAACTGACGATGCCCCAACTCACCACATTTAAAACATCTCGGCGAATTAGACATACCTCCTCCGCCTGACCTTCGATCAAAAGTACCCCTTTGTTTACCTTTATCAGCTGGTGTTACATAAGAACCACCACGAAACTGTTGCTTCCCTTTCCTGTCACTCACACTCTTGTAGTGAGTAGAACGAGCCCTACTATCCTCTTCATAAATCCTACAACATTCCACCAAGTCTGAAAACCTTCTTATCCTTTGATAACCGATTGCTTGCTTAATCTCAGGACGCAATCCACTCTCAAACTTCACACACTTAGAAAACTCTGCAGTCGCTTTAGCATAATGAGGATAAAACTGCACAAGCTCCATAAACTTAGCAGTATAATCAACAACAGACATGCTACCTTGTTTCAGTTCCAAGAACTCAATTTCCTTCTTTCCTCTTACATCCTCGGGAAAATACTTCCTCAGAAACTCCTGGCTAAACAATTCCCAAGTAACTTCTTCATCCCCAGCTTCCAACACCTGACGAGTACTAACCCACCAGTCATCAGCTTCTTCCTGCAACATGTGAGTTCCCAGTCTCACCTTACTGTCCTCAGCACAATCCATAACTCAGAAAATCCTTTCAATCTCTTTCAACCAAATCTGTGCACCATTAGGATCATGTCTCCCTTTGAAGACAGGCGGTTTATTCTTCCTGAACTCATCATTACCAGCAGCATTAGGTGCACCCTGCACAGCCCGAGCCATAGCTTGCATCGCAGCAGCCAAAGCAGCATCATTCCTACCGGCCATATTTTGTTCATTTCCAATAACAGAAACTATGTTTAAACAAACAGCTCACTCCAAATGCCAATACCGACAAATACTAACACAACCAGACACGAACTGACACGGACTGGCTCAAACTGACACGGACTGACTCTGATACCACTTAATGTGACACCCCCCAATCTATACCCCCAAGCTATATTAAAGCGATAAATAAAATTCACAATTTCATCAGAGTATGTTTAAAACACGCACGACATAGACTGGAGACGCCACATCAATTGAAGACAAATATACAACACCTGCTCATACAGATATGCAACAACTCAGGTAGTAATAAACCCACAATTCAATTACAGAATAAAAGCGGAAAATCCGTAACTGAATATCAATATATATATATATGTCATGAAAGTTTGTCATACATCAAGTCATACATGTACAATCCAAAAGATACATATACATAATACAAAATAATCACAAACGGCTACCCTAACTACCCGGTGTCATATATCAGAGCCGACCGACAAAAGAATGAAGACGCAAAGCTTCACAAAAATATCTCCAGCAACTCTAATCTACAATGCCTCATAGAGCATTATAAAACAGCAGAAGGGTGAGAAAAACAATCATAATACAGTTGCATATAATTATATATTAACACAGAAATGCACAAGTAAAATATTCTCACCACCAATGTACCACAATCACATACAACACAAAACAAAACAATTCTCAAGTATCAAATACCACTACACATCAACCATACACAATACACTCATCATCAATACAATTACACATATTCCATCTCATCAATCACATTCACAATTCCATGCACAATTAATACATGATTTATGCAAATGCACAGAGACCAACACAACGACTCTATGCACATGCCATGCGGTACCGACTTCCAATATTTCTCATCAATAGTTCACTCAGGAACTCTGCTGGAATCATCGCTCGTTACTGAGGATCACTCAAGTAACACCCCGTCGGGCCTACGATGTTCCCCATCGCTTTAGGTCCTCTTGGTATAAGGCGCACGACGTTTATGGATTGCTTTAGGTCCTCTCGGTATAAGGCGCACAATCCGATCGCTCACACCCTACATGGGCACACGATCGTCTATAACCATCGCTTTAGGTCCTCTTATTTTTAAGGCGCACGATATATCAAATCGCTTTAGGACCTCTTATTTTTAAGGCGCACGATGTTATAGCAGACTCCATCTGGAATCAATCCGTTACTCAGGACGTCACCACAATGCATATCATGATGCTTGGCATACAATGACTCATGATATTTAAAATGCACACATATACACATCCATAATCCTGCATATATCATCAAATACCACACATAGCATTTTCTTGCCCTTAGGCCATAAATCATCATCACAGATCATACAACATTCATATCAACAGCACAGTGTACATTACACATCAAATTCACACAATTAAAACAACAAAAGTCGACACAACGACACTATTCCCAATTTCTGACATAATTAAATCGGCCAACAATCTGAAAAACCCATTTTTATAATAAAGAACATTTCATAAGCTTTCCAACGGTATAAAGAACGTCCCGATCCGAGTTACGGATCAAAAGTTACGGAATTTAGAAAACAGATAAAATTTTTGAAGTCCCAGACCGCGCTGAGCGGGCTCCCCACTGCCTGGTGAAGTTGCATTTTTTTCAGGAGCGCGCTGAGCGGGCATCTGCGCGCTGAGCGGTCTCTGCGATTTTCAGAAAAAAAACCTCTTCGAAAATCCACCCCAAAAATCCTATTTTTCACCCAAACTCCATTCCAACAGCAAAACAAACATCAACGATTGTTCATACACACAGTGGGATCATACAATACAGTTTATATCGATTTCCGACCGTGAAAACATCGATTTCTACTCATTTATCTCATTTCGACCTATATTTGAAAAACCAACAAAACTTCCACACAAACATACATAATCATACACAAACATAGTATAATCGAGTTTTGCACCCTTACCCGATTAAATCACGTTTGAAAAGTCGATTGAATCGGTTCCTAAATCCACAAGTTTTTCCTCTTTTTCTTCTTTTTCCTCTTCTCTTTCTCTTCTCCTTTTTCTTCTTCTCTTTTCTATCTATTTTCTTTTCTTTCTACTTTTCTCTCTCTCTATTTCTATTTCTATGAAAAAAATATAATATCTACCCGACAAAAGATCAAAATACCCCTACACTCAAATATCTCACAAACGTTCCCAAAACGCGACAAAATATAATCACGATGAAAAATAACATATTTCCAAATAAAATTCAGAAATAAAATAATATAATAATAAAATAATCAAAACGACTCAATTAAATAAAAATAACCAAAACTGGGGTGTTACAAGATACATATAAAAACACTCTCTTGTTGAGTCAACTCCTTTTAGCCTCCCTCTCGGGCTTCGTACGAGACACAAAAGCATCCTCTTTTTGGGTCAATAGCCTCCTCTTAGGCTTTGTATAAGAAAAACCCCGGTTGAGTCAATCAACCTTTTAGCATCAAAACTGTGCCTCGTTCACAGGATACAAACATCAACAACTCCTTCCATCTAATTGCTGTAAGCGGCAAGCCTCTGGATTATTTACATCCACGCCACTGTCCCTCTTTTAGCATGAGAAATTCCTAAGGAAAGATAGCATTGCTCTACAGTGAGTTAAAGTCTTCTCCTTCAGGTTAAAACCCCCTATAAAGGAAATTATGGCATTGCTAGGATTCACATATCCTGGTTAAAGTAATCCTCCTTTATAGTCAGTCACCCAACAGCTGTGACAAACAGATCCCCTTTAGAGATGACAAATTCTCTTTAAAGACAACACCTTTTTAGCTTCACATCTTGGGCTTTGAACAAGATACAAACTGCCTTTTCAGCTTCACGTCTTGGGCTTTGAACAAGACACCAAAACACCATTTCCTCCCATAGATTAAGAGGAACTACGATCGCTCTAATTTCCCTGTTTCGGTAAACGGGAATACGTAGGCATAAGATTGAAAGAAAAATCTTAGCGAGCACACTAATCTAAAGCCCCAAATCCCGTACCTTCACATATCAATCGAAAAGCATAAGTCCTAGCATCCTAACAAACTTCCCCATGAACATTCCCGGTGTTTCGTTCTAAACAAAGTATGAAGAAAAAGGCCTCATTACCATATAACATCCGTAACCTAACAGACCACTGTTTAAACTCAGTATGTAAGCAGGGTTAATTGGAGACATCTATTTCCCTTCCTTAGTCAGCTCAATAGGATAAAAAATGAATCGACCTGTAGTAACCCCAGAGCGACAGTGCTTAAGAACCACGTCCAAAATCGCTCGCTACAACATGATTCAAGACACTCTAAAACACCTACGGAATCCATCCATTAGGTTTGATTTAGCCCAAGGGTTTGATTTTATAAAGGATCACAGAGTTTGAAATTCATCTGATAAAAAGTCAACTGTGCCCAAAACCAAGTTTGACTTTTGAGATTTTTTGACAAACATGTCTTGTTTAAGTCAAAAACAATGTTAACTTATGGTTTGGATCATCATCCATCAAGAAAAATCAAGAAAAGTGAGGTTACTTGCAAAAGGGCTAATCTTAAGAAACTTAAAATTTCACTAAGTATGGAAAAAAAATGAATTTTACCCAACTTTGCAAGACCATAACTTGTGATCCGAGCAACCATTTTCTCCTATCCAAATCTCAAATGAAAGCTCTCATTACATACTAAAACTTTGTCACTGAGGGTGAACTCCCAAAAAGTGCATAGATTTTGAGTTATTGAGACATGAAGTTAGGATTTCATGAGATGTCCACTTTGACACTTAGTGAAATTTTGAGACAAAATCTGTTTCATTTTTTTCCAACTTTGAGGTCATTTTTCTCCATGATCCATAATGATCCAAGAACAAAGTTAAACACGAAAGTTAAAGTAGGATATACAAGCTTTCCAAATAGTTCAAGAACTCCCATTAATTCAACTTGAGCAAGAAGTTACAAGCATTGAAACATGCCTTGCTCAAACTGATTTCCAAGACAGATTTTGTGCATTACATGTAGCACACGATTTTTTAGTCCAATTTTGGTGACTATGCAAGACTGATCCTCATCCAAATTCAACAAGAATCTCAGTCAATCATGAAGAACCTGCAAACTTGGACCCTAAGGCAATGATTCTATCCTTTGGCATATGATCATTCAAGTTTGCAAATCCAAAAATCAAGTTTTGTCATTTGGCATTAATGTGTAACATAGAGCTGTCATGAACCAAGCCATATCAGTCCAATTGAGTCAAGATTGACTAAAAATTCAGAAGACCTAAAGCTACCAAGACTAGCTCAAGTAAATGGCTAAGAGGAGACTTGGTACCTTAGCATTCAAGGCATGATACATTTGGATAATAGAGTGATCCCTCATCCACACAATATTCCTTCAGAAAAAAACTTCCTCTACTATAAATAGAGGTCATTTGTGACTGAATTCAAAACACCAAAACATCACAACACATGTTTTCCACCATCTCCCTCTTGTGAATCAAAGTTTCATTTTCAAAGAAGTGAGAATCATGTTTTGAGATAAAGAGCAATTCAACTCAAACCAACCATTCTAACACCTCACATACATCATGTATGAGTGATCCATAACCTCAAAACACATCGGGAACACCAAAATCATCAAGTCACTATCCATTTGCTCAAACTTTCTTCAAAGCTGCAGATAGGGTCGAGCCAAGTGATCCAGAGGTTTTCAATCCATTCTAATCATTGAAACACCATCCTTGAGGTCCAAGGAAGCCTTCCAGGTCATCAAAACACTTCTGTAACTTCTCCAACTGAGGATTCGATTTCCTCTTGCAAGGTAAGCTTCTTTAAAACTGAACTCTATGATCCATGCATCATAAATGTATTTTCAAGTTACCAACATGTTTCTGCGCTTATATAGAGTGTTTCCCCTCAATTAATTGCTTTATATATATCGTGTATGGAGTTTCATGATTTTCTTGCAGAAATTAGGGTTCATCTGTTCTTCACTTGATATCTCACTCCACACTTAAAATAAATGCAATTAATTGGTACCATTGGAATCCTTGTTCAAAAACGAACAACTTTCATGTTTACAAAAGTCAAACCCATTACGTATTAAGGGAGATATGAGAGGTTTTGCAAATCTGGCAATAGTGGTTCGCGCGAGGAAGAAGAAGATGGCCTTGGCGCCATTTTTTTGAATTTTCAAATATTTAAATTTTTGTTATTTTCTTAATTGATTTCAAAAATTAATTTCTCTCTCAATTTTAATCATTTATGATTGATTCTTTTTTTCTCAAAATTCATAAAAATGTTAAAATATTGTATTCCATAAAAATATAAGAAAAAAATTATTTATTTAATATATTTTAAATTTTTGTAAAGAATTTCTTTTATTTGTTTTTTAAACATTTTTAATGAAATTTTTCCCTTGATTTTTCAAACTCAAATGAATTTCAAGCTTTCATATGGATAAAACATGATTTTTCAAACATTAATCCAAGGGCATAGCATGTTTATTGAATAAATTTGATAATTTCCATCATTTTATTTAATTTTCTTTCAAAATAAATCCATTTAAATTAAAATTAGGGTTTCCCTTGATTTTAAATTTTCAAACTTCATTTGAATCACTTTTGGGCCTCTAATAGAGTGTAAGACCTAACCCCTTTTGTAAATAAATAAATTTTTGGCCTCTGCTATAGTATAAGTCCTGGTTCGATATTTAAAATATCGGTACAACCACTGTTTTCATCTGGGCCTCTCCTTGAGTATAAGCCCTACTTTTCTTCCTTTCAATAATCATTTTGGGCCTCTATAAGAGTGTAAGACCCAACCCAACCCCCCCCTATGTACATAAATAATTTTGGGCTTTTACTATAGTATAAGTCCCACAACGTCTTCTGATATCGCTGTGCGATCACTGTTTTCATCTGGGCCTCTCCTTGAGTATAAGCCCCAATCTTTTGTACATAAACTTTGTTTTTACAATAAACAACCTCTATGGGCCTCTCCTTGAGTTGTAAGCCCCATACCTCTATTTTCAAAATCATCAGTCTGTTTTAACTGGTACTAAAAGGAGCATTATTCCCGGTGAAACTGCTCTTAGACCACTTGGGTCTCTCTTTGAGTCATAAGCCCCAAATTTTCTTTTCATTTAAAAACTTTCTTATCTTTCAAATCCTAACTCAAAGTTTTTCTCAAAAACTTTCTTCAATTTCTTAAAACCCTAATCAGACAGTTGTAATCCATACAACCCATCATAGTGCATTTGGGCCCCCCAATCAGAGTGTAAGACCCAATGTCTTTTCAATTTAATGAATACTTGTTTATATACCTGTTGATTCAATTATTTGTACATACTTGTGTATATATGTCTAGAGTTTCCCCAACAGATAAGTCATCCTCAGTCTACTCTTAGGTCAAGATGGTAGGACACTTATAACTTAGTAATAACTAGTTCCCTCATAGGAAACTCCCCTTAATACAGTCTCAGCCTCCTCTTGGGCTTTATTCAATATAGAAATAAGAAAGGCATTATTATCGGTGAAACTTTTCTTGAGACTGTCAAAACTTAGAAACATATAAAAGAAATTCACTTCCCCAGAGGATTACTTCCCGGTGAAACCTCTTTTGAATTTCTTCAAACCTTAGAACTATTCAGCAAAGAAATGATTATTCCCGGTGAAACCTTTCTTGAACTTTTCTTAGGCTTAGACCCACAGGCTTCCTAGAAGTATCCCCAGCCTCCTCTTGGGCTTAGTACAAGGACCCACAGGCTTCTTAGAAGTTCCCCACAGCCTCCTCTTGGGCTTAGTAGAAGGACCCAAAGGCTTCCTAAAAAGCATAGGATAGAATTCAGTTATCTCTACTAGTTTAAACCTCAGGAAAGTCAAAACTCTAGAATACCTAATCAATCAAGAATTGATCTTCATCTCTAGAACCCACTGCCTCCTCTTGGGCATCATACAAAGATCTTTCTCCGGCTAAGAGTATGCCTCTTCTTAAAGAGACTTGGACAGTCTCAGCCTCCTTTTGGGCTTCATACAAGGACCCTTAGGCTTCCTAAAAGCATAAGATAGATCCCAGTCATCTTCTCAATACTTAAACCCCCAGGAGAAATCCAAGTCTATAGGATGTACAGACTTACCCTTTTTAAGTCTCTCCTGATCCTCAAACAAAGTGCAACTTCCATCTTTAAGATCCCCAGTCAGGGTTAAGCCATCACCAAAAAAATCCCCAAAAAGAATCAGAGCCTCATGGGATCTGATAAATCAACTCTTCTTCAGATCCCCAGCAAGAGTTGGTTCCCCTTTGGATTTATCAAAATAATTTAAACCTTCATCTGGATTTAAACAATCCTCAACAAGAGTTAGCCTCCTCTTAGGCTTTCTATAATGATGTTACCCAGTCAGCCTCAACCTTGGGCTTTGTACAAGACAGATATAAGACTCCCTAGTTGAGTCATTTTTCAACCTTTTAGCTTCAACCTTGGGCTTTGATCAAGGCACAAAACAAACATCTCCACAGATGAGACCCTTGAGTCCTCTCTGTATGAAGATATTTCCTCTGTACATCACATTTCAAAACAAACAATAAAACCTTTTCCCAGATAAACTGATGTAAGTGGCACACTTATTGATTCAAAATCCAAACTGGAGTCCCTCCTTTATCCTGGTTAGATTCTCTCTTTCATCTAAAAGCTGTAAGTGGCAAGCCTCTGGATTATATACATTCATGCCAATGTCCCTCTCTTAGCATGCATAGACTTATAAAGGAAGATGTGGCATTGTTGGATTCTACGTATCTCAGTTAAAGCAACTTCCCTTATAAACAATTACTCAAATATTGTGATGAATAGGTGAGATATCTCCCTTTAGAGATGACAAATTCTCTCTCAATCAGCTTTAGCTTCAATCTTGGGCTTTGAACAAGACTCCAAACTTTTTTTCCTCCTTCCATAGAAATAGGAGGAACTACGATCGCTCTGATTTCCCCGAATCTCTTTACCGGAATACGTAGGCATAAGATTGCGAAATCTTAGTGAGCACACAAATCAAAAAAAAACTTTAGGCCTAGTACCTTCCCAAAAACAATAAAAAACCCAAAACAACAAAAAAAAAACATTTCCTCAGCCTCCCCAAGATAGAAACCTTCGCTATTCAGCAGTAAATGAATTCAAAACAACCAAGCAAAACTACAGCAAAACATATGTAAACTAAGGTTCCTATATATTACTATAGATACACTGGGTGTTAATAGCTTCCCTTTGTATAACCAACTCCCGATTTCAGATCTCTTCGCATTTGTAAGGGAAAACACTTACGCACAGGGTTAGTTTAAGATATCTTCCCCTTCCTTAACCAACTTCACGGGATAAATATTAGAAATCAGAAAGTAGCACCAAAAAGCGGTAGTGGTTGCGTCACAAAAATCGAGCTACACATGGTATGAAGTTTGTAAGCTCCCCCTGAGTCTAATAGTCCAAATCATAGTTTTGTGGACATCATAATAGGTACCACTCTCAAGAAAAAGTAATTTAGTTTTCTTAGAAACATCAGAGTATGAGGTTTGTAAGCTCCCCCTGAGTCAAACAGTTCCAAGGTTGAGGTTTGTAAGCTCCCCCTTAGTTCCATATTTAAGAAAACCAAAAATAATATTTTAACTTCCTTTGGCAACATCAGAATATGAGGTTTGGAAGCTCCTTCTAAGTCTGATAGGCTAAGGCTGAGGTTTGTAAGCTCCTCCTTAGTTCTATGTGCAAGAAAGTTAAAATGTGTCGCCTGGGCAAGATAACCATAAAAACATAAATATAAATAACAAAATTATGAATGACTAATATGTATAAATGAATAAATATTCAATGGGTTCAGTTTCTAATTAAATACCCACCATTAGTAGTGTGGTGACTATCGGGAATAGTTGACATGTGATACTACACTCTAATGAGATTCATCTCAAGAATATTACAGCTCTCATGAGTCAATCGGTTTTCTGGTAATATTTTTTAGAGGGTAAGTGATTTGGGAACCTTGTTAGAACCCGTTCTAGAGGTACAAAAAAACAAAACCCTTAGCACATACTCTTTTGGGGGATTGGGTAGATCCATGGCTTTATCCACACTCAGTGAACCCTTAAACCCATGTTTTCATATACTTGTGTTTGCTGCATTCATACATTCATACATTCATAAAAAAATCTCTTCTCTTAAAATTTTCAAAAGAACTAAACAAAAAGGAATATTGCAAATATCAGAAGTCGCGTTATGGATTTCGGTAGAAGAAAAACCCAGAAGTACACCTTCAAAAGTCCAAAACTTGAGGACCTGAGGAAATTGGGAAGATTGATTACCAATCTGGAAGCTTTCAGAGCTAAGTATAGAGGAATTTTTTCTTTTTTTAAAGTCAACATGGTGGAAGGAGTCCTAGCTACATTGGTTTAGTTATATGATCCGGTGTACCACTGCTTTATATTTCCCGACTATCAGCTCACACCAACATTGGAAGAGTACTCCCATCTGATTGACTTACCTATCACTAACCAAGATCCCTTCTCTGGACTGGAAGAAATTCCTAAGGATCAGATCATTGCAAGGGTCACCTCTCTGGAAGTATCCGATATCAGAGCTCACATGACCACCATGGGAGGAATACAAGGTTTACCCGCTAGGTTTCTATTGGAGAAAGCCTTATACTTTGCCAGCATAGGGAACATAGTCGCTTTTGAGGATAACTTTGATTTACTCACTTATGGACTATTCCTTTTCCCTAACATCGACAATTTAATCGACATGAACGCTATCAAGATTTTCTTAATTGGGAACCCAGTCCCAACTTTGCTGGAAGATGCTTACCACTCAGTACATTTAAGGAATTTGTACAGCGGAGGAATGATCACCTACTGTGTACCATTACTCTACAAGTGGTTCATTTCCCACTTACCCAAGTCTCCTGCTTTTTGGGATCTCAAAAGTAGTATGCGGTGGTCACAGAAGATTATGTCTCTCACCCACTCCGACATAGATTGGTACAATCGAGTCTATAACGGAATAAAAATCATCGACAGATGTGGAAGTTTCCCCAATGTACCCCTCATTGGTACCAAAGGAGGGATCAACTACCACCCAGTTTTAGCTCGTCGGCAACTTGGATACCCGATGAAGAATGTACGTTACAACGTTCATCTGGAAGGTCTTTTCTTCAAAGAAGGAGAAAATGACAGAGCACTCAAGGAAGAAATTGTACATGCCTGGCATCATGTTCACAAGAAAGGAAAGGAATCCTTGGGAAAACTAAACTGCATCTCTGCAGAGCCTTATCTCAGATGGGTACAAACTAGGGCCATCAAACTAAAGATGCCTTACCCTCGCCAAGAGGTATTTCCTTTAAAGGAATTTGTCCTCTATTTCATTAGTGACATCGAGAAACTGCAGGTCGCTTTTAACAATGCTTAACGCGTAAAGAACTCCTGGGAGAACAAATACCAGACTATCAGCTTGGAATACGCCAAGATGCAAGAGTTACTAAAGGAAAAAGATGCTCTGGTCGAAATACTAGAGTAATATGCTGTGGAAAGTCAGGAGGAACGGAAGAATTTACTCTCCCCTTTCACATGGCAAAGGATCACTGATCCGATGACGGTTGAGGAAACCCGGTCAAAGAAAAGAAAGGTAAACCAGCAGCCAGTATCTAGATCTGTGTCAGAGGTTCTTTAGGATTCAGAAACCTAGTTTTGTTTCCTATGCTTTGTAAAATAATGTACTTTTCCCTGTAAGATACAGTACCCTTTGAATTCAATAAAAGGTTTCCACCGCTGTTTGATATTTGCAATACAATTGTTAAAAGTTCTTTTGAAAAATAAAAAGATCATTCTCATCCTTTGCATAGCATTCATCATTCTTGCATTACACATCTTTGTCATAAAGTCTCACACATATGTCACACTTTAGAGTCAAACTGTCTCATTCGTACAATACTCGGGCCAATCGCTAAAAGAAAATGGACGATCTTGAAGAGGAAAACAGAGAGCTAAGAGAGGAAGTTAACACTCTAAAGGAAAGTCTAGAAAGACTCAACAACATGATTGAATCCCTAGCAGCAGCTTAGGATTCACCACTGCAAAAAACTGTGATCTCATAAACTGTGTCTGCACCAGCATTTGAGATACCCGTCAATCTTCCATAGTATAACATGCCTAAAGGTTTTCCTTGGGGCATGCCCTTCAATTTCATACCAGAAGGTTATATACCACCGGTCACTGAAGATCTGGGAGCCATGTCTGGAACCTCCATACCTGAAGGTTACAAACTTCAGGTAAACAAAGATGCAAGGGTTATGACAGAGACTCCTGAAGGTTACAAACTTCAGGTCACTGAAGCGCCAAGAGTAACTGCAGTAATGTCTATACCGCAACCTGTGATACATACTATCCTAGAGGAACAGATCCTTCATGCCACCCATGGCAAGGACGAAGAAGTATACGAGAGAACGAACAAAATCCAAGAACGGTTCTTGGAAATGCAGAAGGAACTACATGCCATTCGTGGGCAGGACTTATTTGGCAAAGATGTCGCTGACCTCTGTTTGGTCCCAAACGTCAAAATACCGCACAAGTTTAAGATGCCTGACTTTGAAAAATACAAAGGCAACTCTTGCCCACAAAGTTATTTGGTGATGTATGCTCGAAAGATGTCTACCCAGACGGAGAATCAGCAACTGTTAATCCATTACTTTCAAGATAGCTTAACTGGTGTCGCACTCAAGTGATACATGGGTTTAAACTGTACCAAGATCAGTACTTTCAGAGATCTTGGGGCATCTTTTGTTCAGCATTACAAATATAATTTGGATATGGCACCCGACAGAGATCAACTCAGATCCATGTCACAAAGGGATAAAGAGACCTTCAAGGAGTACGCTCAAAGATGGCGTGAAATCGCCGCCCAAATTACACCTCCTCTTGAGGAGAAATAAATGACAAAAATCTTTTTAAAGACGTTAAGTTCATTTTATTATGACCGGATGGTCGCCAGTGCACCCAGTGACTTTATCGAGATGGAAAATATGGGGGTACATCTTGAGGAAACAGTCTGAGAAGGTCGACTGGTTAAGGACTCAGAACCATCTAGAAGTACTAAGAGATACGTGAGTGCATTCAAAAAGAAGAAAGAACAGGATATCGGTAACATCT
Organism: Lathyrus tuberosus; assembly: GCA_022829125.1. NCBI lineage: Eukaryota > Viridiplantae > Streptophyta > Magnoliopsida > Fabales > Fabaceae > Lathyrus > Lathyrus tuberosus. The sequence goes on along the minus strand of JALAZF010000142.1, from coordinate 4,420,050 downwards.
CGCAGGGTAAAGAAAGGCGAAGGTATCAACCTAGACAAGTGGCGACAATATCTCCTATTGCCAGTCCTGCGTCGATCCCGACAAATCAACTACCTGTTGCTCAACAACAACTAAATCAACAACCGTATCAGCAAAGGCCACAACAGCCTCTTCGGCAGGCTCGCCCGCAATACAATAATAACAATCGTTTTCCATGATCAACAGGGCTTGACCCTATATCAATGTTATATGCGAAACTATTCCCACTTTTGATAGCTAAGGGCCATATTCAAACCAGAACTCCTCTCGCAGTACCGGATAATCCACCTTATTGGTTCAAAATCGACCAGTCTTGCCCTTATCATCAAGGAGGACCGGGGCACAACATTGAGAATTGCCTCAGCTTCAAATCTGATGTACGAAAGCTCGTCCGAAACGGAGTTCTCTCTTTCAAAGATACAAATCCAAATGTTCAAATGAATTCGTTACCACCACATGAAAAAACTTCAGTAAACCTGATAGAAGAAGAGCTCGGCGGTAGTTATCAAATCCGCGATATACGCCTAATAGGAACAAATCTGGTGAAAATGCATTGCAGGCAGAGCGGGTACGACCATATACCAGCTCACAACTATCACCAGTGTGATATCTGTTCTAAGAACAATCAAGGGTGCACCATTTTACAAGCAGCTCTTCAAGAGCAGCTGGATCTAGGCTGGATCCAGGATCACCAGATTCATGGAGTAAATATGTCTTATCAACATCTGAACATTGTTCAAAATCGTGACATCCGTACGATGAAAGTTAATCTAGTGGCAATGCATTCAAGACAAAGTCAGTATCATAATTTTCCATTGCACGACTACAACGCTTGCCCAGTTTGCTCAAAAAACAATCAGGGATGTTCTTTTATACAAGAGGCACTTCAGCGTCAGATGGATCTTGGATGGATCCAAGACTATCATGGAGGTAGTAATTACCAAATTAATATGGTTCAGATTTTCGACATTCTCTTAATAAATACTAGCTTGGTGGAATTGCATACCAAACAGGTCAGACTCGGCTCTCTGTCGCCACATAATTATCCCGACTACAAAGACTGCTCAGAAAACGATCAAGGTTGTGCGCTCGTTCAAAGAACTCTTCAACATTTGTTGGATCATTGGTGGCTTCCAGTCTATCAGAATGAAAACACGCATCAAATTAGCGTAACCAATGGAAATCTGATAGGCACCAAAGTTGTGACATCCGCTTGATAGAAACAGATTTGGTGAAAATACACTGCATACAGAGTGGATACAGCCGGATGCCGCCTCATAATTATGAACGCTATCAAGTATGTTCAGAGAACAGTCAAGGATGCTACATAGTGTGGGCAGCTCTTCAGAATCAAGTAGACCAAGGAGAAACCTAAATATGCTTAAACTCTCTGTCTATCAATATGGTGCAAGATTGCTCAGGGCAGTATGCAGTTTATGACATCAAATACATTGAAACATCATTACTCAAATTCCACCAATGCTTGTGTGAACTTGATTATTTTGGCCCGACTCGCCATAATTATTCAGCTTGCAGCAAATGTCGCAGAAGCTGACATGGTTGTCTCCTTGTTCAAAATGAGATTCAAGAGTTGTTGGACAAGAGGACCATCACAGTCTTCAATGAAATAGAGCCTGTTAATTATGGAATTAACAAAGATGTCTTCACCATTATCCTGATGCTCAATGAGCCAAAGCACTCAGGAATCCCTTGCAATAGTGGAAGATTTTCCAACAATCCCAAACTAGAACCAATTGAGGCTACTTTTGACAATCAAAAGACCCAAATAACCCCTTCGGTAATCTACTTGCCAGGCCCGATGCCCTATGAGTCAGAGAAAGCGATACCGTACAAATACGGAGCCACCATAATAGAAGATGGAAAAGAAATTATGTTACCATCTGTTGTCAACATTGCTGATATCAGTCGAGTCACCCGAAGTGGTCGAATCTTCAACAGAGGAGTTGGAGAACCTACCAAAGAAAAGGAACCTCAAGCTAAAGTTCCTAATCAACAAATTGGTCAATCCAGCAGCACATAGCTTGTGAAAAATAACGACGAAATGCTAAAACTCATCCAGAAAAGCGAATACAACATTGTGGATCAATTGTTGCAAACTCCTTCTCGGACATCCGTTTTATCTCTCTTGCTCAGTTCAAAAGCTCATAGAGAAGCTCTACAAAAAGTCTTGGAACAAGCCTTTGTAGAACAAGATGTAACAGTGGGTCAGTTTGACAGCATTATTTCCAACATCACTTCCTGCAACAATTTGGGTTTCACTGATGAAGAGCTTCCCGAGGAAGGCAAAAATCATAACAAGACACTCAATATTACAGCCAACTGCCAGGACGATGCTTTAGCCAACATACTGGTAGACACAGGATCATCCTTGAACGTCATGCCAAGATTAACTCTTGTACAGTTATCTTTTTAAGGAACTCCGATGAGAGGCAGTGAGATCATAGTCAAATCTTTTGACGGATCTAGGAAAACAGTTATCGGCGAAGTCGACCTTCCCATAACCATTGGTCCCCACACTTTCTAAGTCACTTTCCAGGTCATGGACATCCGAGCAGTATACAGCTGTTTATTAGGAAGACCTTGGATACATGAAGCAGGGGTAGTCACTTCGACACTTCACCAAAATCTGAAGTTTGTCAAGAACGACAAATTGGTCACCGTATGCGGAGAATAAGCTTTAATTGTATCATTCTCATATTTAGAACTAGAGGAGGCTGTTGGAACTCAATTTCAAGCACTCTCTGTGAGCAATGAGAATCATCAAGAAAAATGAACGTCGATTTCCTCATACAAAGATGCTCTCCAAGTAATGGAAAGCAGTAAAATAAAAGGATGGGGGCAAGTTGTGATCCATATTGATAACAAGACGAGAAAAGGTATCGGTTTTTCTCCAGCAATTACCAAGACTACAAAAAAGGATGAAAGCTTTCGTCACATTCATGATTTCTTCCACAGTGGAGGCTTTCTCCACCCGATTTCCCAGGAAGTCCATGCCATCGAAGAGAACAACTCTTCAAGTACAGAGGAAGAGTGAAAGTCCTATTTCAACGATGAAGGATACATATCTCAGGAAGAAACGTATCTGCCATCTTGCTCTCCGAAAGAAAGTCCCAGATATATACCCAGATCAGATGTCAAAATGATCTACGGAGATTATGATCCTGAGGGATGTCGTGCTCCGCCCAACTCATTAGAGGAAGATACTCCGATAAGAGCCCACTTTGATTACAATAATCCAATGGAGGAGTTGCTCATTTGGAAACCTTAAATGGAAGACTCGTGGCAAAAGAGTAAGCCAGATCATGCATATCTGCTGAGTGACTTTAAGGAAAATCCACCTGTTCTCCCATAGTCATGGGAACCTTACCAAGAAAATTCCAAAAATACCGAACGGCATGTTGATAAGATTTCTAGAATCAGAGGACGGGAATTTATCAACTTTGCATTTCCTGAGGTCAATACCATTGAAGAAGATAACTCATCTATCCCCTCAGAAACTTGGGATACCTTGGGGCAGCCAAGCGGCAAGTACGACTTTCTAGTGAAGTACACTGCTCCCGAAAGCTCTCGTATCAAATATGAAGACATCAAGCCAACAGGGTGGGGAGACCCTCCTAAAAATAAAAAATACTGTCGAAGATACCATAAAAGAGTCCTCTTATGATAACACTGCATGGGAAGAAGACTCTAGTGATCAGGCTCCGCCAAAAATCAATGTCATCACTGAAGATGATCCTGGAAGAAAGATACTGGACTTTGTGATCCACAGAGGAGTTCGTCGCAATTGGGTCGCGATTGATGTCTCGAATGTCGTTCATAAATCAAAGTAATTGTCTTGTCTTTGTTTTGACCTTTCATTTTGCCCGGGTGAAAGGATGTTTTATAGGGTTTGCTTTTTTATAAATATCCCTCTTCGCTTCGCCCAGAGCGATAGAGTTTTATTTTTTGGGGTTGTGTTTCAAGAATCGACAAATCATGAATAAATAATGTCATTCTGAATTTCTACATTTATTGCTATTTTCACTTTTTGCTTTTTCAAAAAATGGTAATCCTAAAAACAAACCAAATAAAAGGCAGTGTCTTTCAAAAAAACACACTGCACACACCTTTGCATTCTCTCTGTCTTTTCTAAAAAAGAATCATCACATCGTGCAGATTACTCATTTTAAACCCCATTGAAACATATGATCCAATGCCTTCTCCCATCTTTGAGTTCCCGGTATTTGAGGCCGAAGAAGAAGAGGACGAAGAAATTCCATAAGAGATCTCTCGACTACTCAGACATGAGGAACAGTTCATTCAGCCTTATAAAGAACCGTTGGAAACGGTCAATTTGGGTTCAGAAGAAGAGAGAAAAGAAGTTAAAATCGAAGCACTGCTTCATCCAACTATCAAAGAAAGCTTGATAAAACTGCTTAAAGAGTTTCCAGATGTATTTGCTTGGTCCTACCAAGACATGACAGGGTTGGATACCAATATCGTAGAGCATCACTTACCACTGAAACCAAAATGTCCTTCAGTCAAACAAAAACTGAGAAGGACTCACCCTGATATGGCCATCAAATTATGGAAGAATTGCAGAAACAGATCGACGCAGGTTTCCTTGCCACATCAGAGTATCCCCAATGGCTAGCCAACATAGTGCCAGTTTCCAAGAAGGACGGAAAGGTTAGAATGTGTGTAGACAACAGGGATTTAAACAAAGCAAGTCCAAAGGATGATTTCCCCTTACCACACATGACTTGCTGGTTGACAGTACAACAAAATTCAAAGTATTCTCCTTCATGGATGGGTTCTCGGGCTATAATCAAATCAGAATGGCGCCGGAAGACATGGAGAAAACTTCATTCATCACCCCATGGGGCACCTTTTGCTCTAAAGTAATGACGTTCTGTTTGAAGAACGCAGGAGCAACTTATCAAAGGGCTATGACAACTCTGTTTCACGACATGATGAACAAAGAAATTGAAGTGAACGTCGATGGCATGATTGCCAAATCTAAAACAGAGGAAGAACATGTAGGATACTTATCAAAATTATTTCAGCATCTGAGAAAATACAAACTCCGCTTGAATCCTAATAAATGCACATTCGGTGTTCGCTCAGGGAAGCCCTTGGGATTCATCGTCATCCAAAAGGGAATTGAGGTTGATCCCGACAAAGTCAAGGCCATTCAAGAAATGCCTGCTCCAAAAACAGAAAAACAAGTGAGAGGATTTTTGGGACATTTGAATTACATCTCAAGATTCATATTCCTCATGACTGCGACATGCACGCCGATTTTCAAACTACTCCGAAAGAACCAAAGTTGTCTATGGATAGAGGATTTCCATAAGGCTTTTGACAGCATCAAAGAATATCTGTTGAAACCACCTATTATGTCTCCTCCAGTGGAAGGAAGACCTTTGACTATCTACTTAACAGTCTTGGAAGACTCCATGGGCTATGTGTTGGGCCCGCAAGACGAGACGAAAAGAAAAAAATCTGCCATTTATTACTTAAGCAAGAAGTTCACGGACTGTGAAACTCGATACACTATGCTCGAGAAAACTTGCTGCGCTTTAGCTTGGGCAGCTAAACATCTTCGCCAGTACATGATTTGTCACACTACTTGGTTAATCTCCGAAATGGATCCGATCAAGTATGTCTTTGAAAAGCCTGCATTAACAGGAAGGATTGCCCAAAGGCAGATGTTGTTATCCAAATACGACATTGAGTACCATGCCCAGAAAGTCGTCAAAGGAAGTGTTTTAGCCGATCATTTGGCTCATTAACCGATTGACGATCAGGAATCGATCAGATTTGACTTCCCAGACGAAGACGTAATGTATCTAAAAATGAAAGATTACGATGAACCGCTACCAGATAAAGGGCCAGAGCCAGGATCCCAATGGGGATTAATATTCGACGGAGCTGTCAACGGTTATGGAAATGGAATTGGGGCAATCATCATGACACCTCAGGGTACCCATATTCCTTTCACTGCTAGATTGGCATTCAAATGTACAAACAACGAGGCTGAATACGAGGCTTGCATCATGGGTCTCGAAGAAGCCATTGACTTAAGGATAAAATAAACTTACATGTATATGGAGACTCAGCTATGGTTATAAATCAGATCAAAGGAGAGTGGAACACGTATTAATCAGGACTGATTCCTTATAAAGACTACGCAAGAAGGTTGTTGCCCTTCTTCAACAAAGTTGATTTTCATCACATCCCTCGTGAAGAAAACCACATGGCTGATGCAATAGCCACTCTGTCCTCCATGATTAGTGTGAGTCGATGGAACTATGTACCCAAGATTGACATAATGCGACTTGATAGGCCCACTTACATATTTCCAGTAGAAGTCGTCATCGATGACAAACCATGGTATCACGATATCAAATGCTTCCTTCAAAGACAAGAATACCCACCTGGGGCATCAAGAAAAGATAGGAAGACTCTCAGAAGGCTAGCTGGGAACTTCTTCCTAAACAGTGATGTACTCTTCAAACGAAACTTCGACATGGTTTTGCTCAGATGCGTGGACAGACACGAAGCAAACATGCTGATGAAAGAGATTCATGAAGGCTCCTTTGGCACTTATACCAATGGACATACAATGGCAAGAAAAATTATGAGAGCGGGATATTATTGGCTAAAAATGGAATTTGATTACGACAAGTACACGAGGAAGTGTCACAAGTGTCAGATATACGCCGACAAAATTCATGTGCCGCCAACGCATCTCAAAGTTCTTTCTTCTCTATGGCCATTTTGTATATGGAGAATTGACATGATTGGCATGATCGAACCCAAGGCCTCAAACGGACATCAGTTCATCCTAGTAGCCATTGATTACTTCACCAAGTGGGTCGAAGTAGTATCATATACCAATGTGATCCGACAAGTGGTGGTCTGATTTATCAAGAACAATCTCATCTGCCGTTATGGTGTTCCAAGCCAGATCATTACTGATAATGGATCGAACCTGAACAACAAGATGATGAAAAAATTATGTGTTGAGTTCAAAATTGAACACCATAACTCATCTCCCTACCGGCCTAAAATGAATGGAGCGGTAGAAGTAGCTAACAAAAATATCAAGAAAATCATTCAGAAAATGGTTGTAACCTACAAGGATTGGCATGAAATGCTACTATTTGCTCTTCACGGTTATCGCACATCTGTTCGCACTTCAATAGAGGCAACCCCTTTCTGTCTAGTATATGGCATGGAAGTAGTGCTCCCCATAGAAGTAGAGATACCATCAATAAGAGTCTTGATGGAAGCCAAGCTAACGGAAGTTGAATGGTGTCAAAGCCGATACGATGAACTGAACCTAATCGAAGAAAAAAGAATGACGACTTTATGCCATGGTCAGTTATATCAGCAAAGAATGAAGAAAGCATTTGACAAAAAGGTATGACCTCGTGTCTTCATAGAAGGAGACCTCGTACTCAAGAAAATATAATAATTTCTCACTGATCCCAGGGGCAAATGGACTCCGAATTACGACGGCCCCTATGTTGTTAAGAAAGACTTCTCAGGCGGTGCCTTAAGACTCGCAACCATGGATGGAGAGGAGTTTACTTACCCCACAAATGTTGATGTAGTCAAGAAATACTTTGCCTAAATAATAAATAAATAAAAAAACGTCTCGTTGGATTGAAAACCTGAAAGGGCGGTCTAGGCAAAAATTAGAGACATAAACAATAAACATTCCGATAGATTGAAGACCTAAAAAGGCAATCTAGGCAAAAATCATGGATTTATGGCAAGTAACTGCATCCGACAAGATTGGCTCCCCGGCGGCAACATCATCTGTCAGGAAAACTTCAATAAAAAAGTCACCTTCAGCAGAAGCTCAAGATACCCATAATTCAAAGTTGGTAGAAGGATATTGGTTGTAATGTTTCAATGTAGCCCATTTCCCTATAAATTACCATTTTCTAACTTTGTAATGCTCTATGGAATCACGCATATGGCTGATTTCCATTCTATAAATGAAAATTTGAGCCTTGTGCCCTTTGTTTGCAATTCTCGTTTTATTCTGCTATACAAAATGACATTTTTTTACATGATTAGCATTTTTGAAACAAAAAAAAAAAGAATTTACTTTTGTTTTCAAATGTATTTCTATTTTCAAAAATAAAGATGGCAATTACCTGTTGAGTAACGAACACAAAAGGAACATCAACAGCTGCTCCAAGAGCAGTCAAATTTCGAAATGCAAAATTAAAATACTCCTTGTAATCAATACACCCTGAATGAAAGACCAATTACTTCAGATGGAATGTCCCATCTATCATCCCCGGTAGATTTTTTACCTCTGGGAACCAATGATTGGTTTTTATCCCCCAGTAGAGTCTACCCATAAAGAGCTAGAAGGGTTTTCTATCCCTAACAGGTTTGTACCTCCGGAAATCCAAACAAACACAAGGATCCCTGTCCCTAGACATAAGTACTACCTTCAATATATCCAGTAGGACCCTCGTCTCCCAGAGTGGTCGAGTATCCATTTGTACTCATCATCAGTTCGTATGTCGTGTCTATTTTGTCAGCATAAGCATTTGATACATACATCATGCATAATTGATCTATATTCATATTCATTTTGCATCTCATATTTTGATCGCTTTGGTCACGTTTATCCCCATGTGATAAATGTTATTTCCATTAGAGTCGTTGGGTTTCCTTTCCACACTTGGATAGGATAAAATTCCAGTTTGCGTTATTTCCTCATCGGAAATGTATCGTCTAAATAATCTCTCTCCAGTGTATCCCTGGATTGAAATCGGTCTTCGACCATTTTGATAACTTAAACCTCTGGAAAACAAGAGAACCTTTGGTTATGAACATATGGAACATCACTCTTCGCCATTGAAGATGATATCTTGCTTTCCCGGATTAAAGAAAATCCCCTGCGGAAGCTTCTCAGCAAAAGACTCTTGGCAACACGGGCATCCTCCAAGAAATCTTTACTGATCGGCAAGACAAAGAAGTCTGTTTTTGCCCCATAAATCCCCGGTAAGCCAACAAAATAGCAGTCTCTCCTCGAGAGCTCTGACCTACCTTTAAAAGAAATCATCAGCACCTCAAAATCGAATGACATCGCCGAACAACATTCCTTGTCAAGAAAAGAACTCGACAAGAAGAAAACTGAGACCACTTCCATGGCAGAAGACCAGGATCGAGGGGAGGTTTAGTTCAAAAGAAACTGAGATCAGTTCCATAGAAGAAGACCAGGATCGAGGGGAGGTTTATTTCAAAAGAAACTGAGACCAGTTCCATGGCAGAAGACCAGGATCGAGGGGAGGTTTATTTCAAAAGAAACTGAGACCGGTTCCATGGCCGAAGACCAGGATCGAGGGGAAGTTATACCTTTTTCTAAGTAACATTACTTAGTAAAATAAGATGGATGAGCAAAAGCAGCTACCATTCAACCATAGTCAAAATTTTGGGTATTCTGATATTTAATCCTCTTTTACCATGAACGTCTGAATATCTTCGCCATTCGCACCTTCAGGTCCAAGAAGATTAAATGGGGGCATCTGTCATACCCTAAATTTTGACCACAAGATTTCAAATAATTGGGAAAATCATCATCACAATATGGATGTGTCTTCATACCTCATCAGTCTTCTCCAAGATTGTTGAGCATTCACCTCAACCAAGGATTAGGGTTATTGAGCCCTCTTAAATAATTCTGGCAAAGGATTAATAAAAAATTGACATGATCTCTAACTTTCCAAGCCTCTCAAACATCTATGGGGAATCAATAGGTATCCCATATTAAGAATCAAGCATAAGGGTGCAACATTTCAAGTTGATGTTAGAAATAGTATCAGTGTGGGTTTTTGTTATCGTCTCCACATGGATTGTCGGATATTTGATGCTAGCCGTTCAATAGTTGTGATATTCTAAGTTAAGGTTTTCAAAAGTTTCACTTGTTGTTATCATTCACTTGTAGCAAAGATTAATTAGGTCACAAAGATTTTTATAAAAGCATGTTAAGGTTAGGTTTCATCAATCCTATTCATGTATAAACAATTAATCAAGCATATGAACTCAGTTTCCAACCAATATAACCGCGTATCCTCCCGACTACGTTTATGTCTAAAGCGGAATCGTGAGTACCGTTGTTTAGACCGTTAGATGATGTCTCACGCTAACAATCTAAGCAACGATCATTAAGATCAATACAATGCGAATAGCAAATCCCAAATCTATGTCTAGAGTTTGGTTTTTAAGAGATGAAATTGTTAGGTCAAGAGTTGTAAAGTCTATGTCTAGAGCAAAACAATTCACAAATGGATCATTAAGAGAAAACAACATCATCTATATTGATCAAAGACTTTGTTCATATACAAGAGATCAATATCAATACATAAAAACAGAATCAACTACCTCTAACCTCAACATTGAGTGATTAGCTACCACTTCTCATGGTAGCTTGGATGACAAGTAAAGAGAGGAGATGAATGAGCATCCACAACGAATAATCGAGAATGGATGCAAAATCAGCTTCTCCAATGAAAATACAAGCTTTTCTGAACAAAATACTGTAAACACTTAATTCTAATGCAAAAATGAGCAAGATCCTTGGTCCAAAAAGTAACAATTCTATTTATACACCTTTCCAAACAGCACCATTCGCCCAGCGAAGCTTTTCATTCGCCTAGCGAATGCCCAAAAATATGGCACATTTAAGTGCCTCAGACTTAAACCGCCCCTCAGAATTATCGTGGGTTCGCTAGGCGAACCAAAACATTCGCTTCGCGAGCATTCGCTGCAACCTTCGCCCAGCGAAGCTTGGGTGTTTTCAAAATGGAAAGTTTCTGCCACCCTTCGCTGGCACATTCGCCCCGCAAGCATATCAGCGAGCATTCGCTGGCCTACTCGCCCAGCGAATTTACCCAGTTTTCCTACTGTAAGTTTTGCACACTTTCTGCCACCATCTCGCTGGCATGCTCGCTGACGTTCGCTAGGCGAACCTTCGCTGGCACCTTCGCCAACACTCGCCTAGCGAATACTGTTGTTGATTTCAATTCTTTGACAGCTTGCACTATTTCTTTGGGTCTTCAAACTTTGATCTTTTCACTCCTATTTCTGCACATTTAGCACACAAATTACAAGCACCACAAGTATATTTCAAATGATGCATAACAACATCAATTCACACTAAAATCAACCTATTCCACATGAAAAGTCATGAAAAATGCCAAATAACTCATACTTAAATATATCATGATTGACATCTAACAAACTCTCCCCAACTAACTCATTGCTTGTCCTCAAGCAAAGTATGCCTCTCACGAGGATTTGCTCGAGGATTAAATCCAACCAAGATACGAAAATGGCTCAGCTAAACAGTAATCACAACAATGCATCAATTACACAATTCAAGAACCAATCATGTACAAGAACTTGACTCCTAAACAATTTCAACCATGCTTCAAGAGACAACTAACTTATCATACACATGTCATTCTACACTCCTCTTCGAAATAGGATTGAAGGTAAACGCGCGTACAAGCACGGGACAATTAAACTCACTTGACAAATGATGCAATACTAAGCAATTCATATCATATCTCAATGATCATAACAGAAATTATGGAAGTAAAAGATCACTAAGGACTTCAAGGGTTGTAGCTTGGTCGGGTGAACAAAAAAGGGACATTTCTAAAGGTCTTTGAAACGAAAATGCCGACGCAAAAGAACATTCACTATGTACATATTTACACAACACACTTCATTTCACCAAATTGTCATTCCACCTTCACAAACTACCATGCACACTCTTTGATTCTATTTTTTTTTTGTTCAAGCAAGCATTTTCTCTTTTGTACAATATATTCACACTCTTCTTTTGACATGCTTGCTTGAAAAATGTTTTCTTGAGTAATGCACCTATCTTCCTTTTTATTCTCTCCCCAACTCATTTTCAACTCCACCTAAAGTGAATGTTCCTTGCTTTTTAGGGCAAGGAAGTCAAAATAAACAATTTACAAAGGTTCAAGAAGAAAATGTTTGAAACTCATTAAATTCAATGATGAACCAAACTAGCAAATTATGTACATAAAACAAGTTCATCATTCAATTGAGTTCTAAACTGTTTAGGCTCAAAGGGGCTACCGAATGCTCACTACTCACAGGTAAATTAATATTTGGGCATAGTTGTGCTCACTACAAAAAAAAATTGCCTTGATCACTTCTCCTACTTCCACAAAATCACACGATCACAAGATAAGGCATGAATTAAAAATAAAGACAACATTCATCAACACTCCTTGACATATAATACAATTTTGAGGCTTCTCACTTTACTAGTTTCAGATCCTAAAATGACATATGTATTCAAAAGAAGTTGTAACATGAAACACATTTACACTTGCCCAAGACACAAAATTCTAAAACATAAAAAATTCTTGAATCAAGGTAACGATATACCTTGTCGCAACACAATGCTTACGGTACTATCATCGCCCTCACATCTTGGAGGAATTTCTCTTTAATCCCAAGAGTCCAACCTACTTCCCAAAGTTCCACCATTAAAGAAGAAAAATCAAAATAACACATACAAAAACACACTTACTACTATAATTAAAAACCAACAATTATTAGTAAAGCGAAACAAAATTTTTTTTACTACAAACCATAACTATTACTAATAATGTCATAAAGTGCCTGGTGTATAAAACACCTACATAATTCCAAAAAGTACCACACGGGTACGAGTACATTAATACTTGACTAGTAAAAGCTGAAAAATACATAATATAAGAAAACTTCACTTTGGAGACCAAAGGAAGTACACAAGTCTAAGATCACAAAAAAAATCAATCCTCCTCATCATCATCGTCCAAGTCCTCCTCCTCACCTCCAGCAGAAGTAGCCTCATCATCATCAACATCGTCATCAGCATCGTCCTCACCCCCTCCAAATATTGGCCTGGCCTCAGGCCAACCAGCATGCACTAGGAACTGCTCCCTAGTCATCATAAGATGCTCAGAAGAAGGGTCACAGATCTGCAACTGAAGAGCCTGCAAGGAATCATGAATATCCGTCATAGCACGCTACTGGGCAGCCATCCAATCCCAGTTATAATTGCAGATCTCCTGCTGATATGGATAATAGGCCGGCGTTGCCGGCTCAGAACCCTCCTCAGCTTCAGCAGCATCATCAGCACCAGCACTAGAAGAGGCTCCAACCATCCCTCTAGCCTTACAGAACTTATCCACATACCGATCATCAATAGCAGATGGAATAGTGACCTGCCTGCGGGCTGGCATATCAACACCAGCGTGAGCACACAAGGACATGATCAGACATGGAAAAATAAGCGGGGCATTCTTGCGCGCCGCCGTACCTCCCGAACCACTTAACACAACTGCCCTGATTTCATCCGCGATGATGCGGGCCACGTCAATCTGGACATTCTGCTGAATGCTGTGGATAAGATGAGCCAGAGCAATAGGAACTGTACTATGATGCGACCTGGGACAAATGTTAGTGAGCACAAACAACAAAATAACCTGAACCAAGGGCAGCATGTCCACCCTTCTGAACCTAACCGGCACCCCGGAGGAATTTCGCGCAACTTCTTTACCTTCAAGAAGCAAATCCCGAGTCATCTTCTCAATATCACGATGAAGATGCAAGTCTCGATGATAGGCATCGATCTCAGTCCCAACCAACGGTAAAGGATCTCCCAAAACAGTACTGATCGTCCTACGATCAAACCTCACAACAGTACCTCTAACCCAAGAGGCCCAACTGAATCTTTCACCATCATCCGGTAATGCATTCGCAAAAAATTCCCGAACAATTTCAATGTTGTACCCATCCAGCGGCATCATTAGACGATCCCACTTCTTTGCCACAAAAAGCGCATCAATTGTTCGGTAACTTCCTCGATCACTAAGAAGGAATCTTTTCTCCGGCAGGATGGTCTTTCTTTCAAGGGTCTCGTACCTGGCAGCCTGCTTAGCTCCCCTGAATCGTTCTTCGTCAAATCGCACGGGCACTTGTCTGGAGGTTTGAGCCTTTCGCTTCTTAGCCGCGTGAATCGCCATTTTTGGTGCCATCTGCATATAACAAACAATGAAACCAAACAAGGGCAACAAACGCATTAGCAACTAAAAACAACCAGCCAGAGCTCTGCATTGACAAGTAAAAAATTAAAAATCTGCCTCTGTTCGCGCCAGACTCGCTAGGCGAAGTCTGGCGAATGCTCGCGCAGACTCGCGAGGCGAACGAACCAGCGAAGGCACGATTTTTCAAAAAAACACAGTTACAAACAGTCCCTCTCCCATCTCCTAATTTCAAATACCACTCTAGTCATATTGCTTATGTAGTTTCTAGCATGCAAGACAAAAATAACATGACAGAGCATACCAATTTTTCACCAAACCCATATTGATCACTTAAGAACATAAACAATGCTTACAGAAATAAATTGTAAAGAGTAAACAAACCTGAATTTCGCACTGTTAATGGTGGAGTAGGGCAATTGGAAAGTAGAAGGAGATGAGTGTTGAAGTGTACAAGAGGAAATGAAAGGAAAAGAATGACACGGAGGGAAATGATGAATAGGTCAAGAGGCTAGGGTTTTTCCCCCCTCTATTCTGAGTTCAAAGTGGGTCTTGGGCCCAATTTGGTGGCCCACCCACAATCCATTTTTTTTCTGATGTGGCAGGAACTTGGGTTGGTCTGCCTCGCTGGGTTCGCGGAGCGAAGGCCAGCGAATGCTCGGCCCAGCTCGCTAGGCGAACACCAGCGAACAAGACCAAAATTTTCAAAATTTTTCCAAACTGCCACAATTTTTTTAAGCATCATAGTGATATCTAAACATTCTCAAAACAGAAATAACATAAATACTTACAATGTTGGGGTGCCTCCCAACCAGCGCTTGTTTAACGTCGGCTAAGCTCGACGGCCCACCGCAATCTCACGGATCGCGGAAGGGAACAATGGCGGGATTCCGCTCGAAATCTCCTCCAAGATAAACTTTCAGCCTCTGTCCATTGACAGTCCAACTTTCCTTTGACTTTGTGTCCTCAATTACAATTGCTCCATAGGGCTTGATTTCCACAATCCGAAAAGGTCCGGACCATTTAGATCGTAATTTTCCGGGAAACAATTTTAATCGAGAATTGAACAATAAGACCAGCTGTTCGACCTCAAAATGTTTGATGACAATTCTTTTGTCATGGTAAGACTTGACACGATCCTTATACAATTTATTGGAATCGTACGCCTGAAGGCGCAATTCATCCAACTCGTGTAATTGTACTTTTCTTCTTTCCCCGCTTAGAGTTGGATCAAAATTCAAAAATTTTAAGGCCCAAAACGCCTTGTGCTCCAACTCTACCGGCAAGTGACAATTCTTACCATAGACCATTTTGAACGGTGTGAGACCGATCGGAGCCTTAAAAGCGGTCTGATACGCCCACAAAGCATCATCAAGTTTATTCGCCCAATCCTTTCTCGAGGCTGCAACAGTTTTCTCTAAATCCATTTAATTTCACGATTAGATACCTCTGCTTGACCGTTAGCTTGTGGATGATATGGTGTAGCAACCTTGTGCTTCACACCATACTGCTCCAAAGCTTTGTCAAGCTGAGTGTTACAAAAGTGAGATCCTCCATCACTTATTAACACTCGAGGAGTACCAAAACGTGCAAAAATATTTTTCTTCAAAAATTTTACCACAGTTTTTCCATCGGCTTTAGCGCAAGCTATCGCCTCTACCCACTTGGAAACGTAATCCACAGCGACCAAAATATATTCATTAGAAAACGAAGATGGGAATGGACCGACAAAGTCGATCCCCCAACAGTCAAAAACTTCGATTTCTAACATATTTTGTAATGGCATTTCTTGCCGCTGTGAAATACCGCCGCTTCTCTGGCACCTGTCATAACTAAGGGCATGCGCATGCGCATCTTTGAATAAGGACGGCCAATAAAAGCCCGATTGTAGGACTTTAGTGGCCGTTCTCAACCCATTAAAGTGCCCTCCGTAAGGAGAGTTATGACAGTGCCACAGAATACTCGTGGCTTCCTCCACTGACACACACCTTCTGAGGAGGTTGTCGACACCAAGTTTAAATAAATGGGGTTCATCCCATACAAATGACTTGGCATCAGACAAAAATTTCCGTTTTTGGTGGTGCGTTAGACCGTCCAGTATCAATCCGGTGGCTTTGTGGTTAGCCATGTCGGCGAACCACGGTCTAACTTGCACTCTAAAAAGTTTTTCATCAGGGAACTCCTCTTTTACCTCAAATTCATTCTTGGTCACCTCAACGTTTACCAAACGAGATAAGTGATCTGCTACCAAATTTTCGGATCCCTTTTTGTCACGAATTTCAAGATCAAATTCCTGTAACAAAAGGATCCACCTAATAAGCCTCTGCTTAGAATCAGGTTTGGTAAGCAGATACCTTATAGCGGTATGGTCAGTGTAAACGATGACTTTCGCACCAATCAAATAAGAACGAAACTTCTCCAACGCATACACTATGGCGAGCAACTCTTTTTCAGTTGTCGCATAATTAATTTGAGCCTCATTTAGCACCTTGCTCGCATAATGTATAGCATGGAAAACCTTCGTTTTTCTTTGTCCCAAAACAGCCCCCACCGCATAATCGCTAGCATCGCACATTAATTCAAAATCCATTTTCCAGTTTGGTGCAACGATTATCGGTGAAGTTGTTAAACTGTTTTTCAAAAAATTAAAAGCAAAAAGACATGACTCGTCAAAGTCAAAAACCTTACCTTGGACAAGCAAGTTGCTCAACGGCTTCGCGACCTTTGCGAAGTCCTTGATGAATCTCCGGTAGAACCCGGCATGTCCAAGAAAGCTCCGTATTCCTTTGACATTCATCGGCGGTGGTAATTTCTCGATTAAGTCCACTTTAGCCTTATCAACTTCTAGGCCTTTTGAAGACACCTTGTGACCGAGCACAATTCCCTCTTTAACCATGAAGTTGCATTTCTCCCAGTTAAGAACTAGATTAGTTTCCACGCACCGCTCCAACACCGTATCCAGATTTTTCAAGCACAAATCAAACGATTGCCCAAAAACTAAGAAATCATCCATAAAGACCTCGATTGTCTTTTCGATCAAGTCCGCGAAGATAGCTTGCATACACCGCTGAAAAGTGGCCGGTGCATTACATAATCCAAACGGCATCCTTCTATAAGCAAAGATTCCGAACGGACATGTAAACGCAGTTTTTTCGTGATCATCCGGGTTAACAATGATTTGGTTATAACCCGAATAACCGTCCAAAAAACAATAAAATTCTTGACCGGAGAGACGTTCGAGCATTTGATCCATAAAAGGTAAAGGAAAATGATCTTTTCTCGTAGCTTTGTTCAACCTACGATAGCCGATACACATCCTCCACCCGGTAACAGTCTTTGTTGGAATAAGCTCATTTTTGTCATTTCGAACCACCGTCATTCCACTTTTTTTTGGAACCACATGCACCGGACTAACCCATGGGCTGTCGGAAATAGGGTAAATCATTCCGGCGTCCAACATTTTCACCACTTCTTTTCTGACCACTTCTTTCATGATTGGATTAAGGCGGCGTTGAGGTTGAGCAACCGGTTTAAAATCCTCCTCCATAAAAATACGGTGCATGCAATATGACGGACTAATGCCTTTGAGATCGGACAATGTCCATCCCATTGCATCTTGATTCTTTTTCAGCACTTGAATTAATCGGTTTTCCTCATTTTCAGACAAAATATTACTTATGATCACCGGTTTATTCCCTCCTTCATCAAGGAAAGCATACTTCAAGTTGGAAGGTAACATTTTCAATTCAATTTTGGGTGGTTCATCATCATTAACTAATTTTTTTAGAATCTCCTCTTCATATTCCCATGGTTGCATTTCATCCAAAGCTTCAAGTTCTAATAAACACTCTTCTAAAGCTTGTTCTTCTTCAACCGAGAATATTTCCAAGGACTCATCTAAAGCTCTTTGTAACGGTTCAATGACATGAATTTGATTTTTCACCCCCGAACTTGCCTCTTCAGTTACATCAATTCGAAAACAATCACCCTTATCCTTCTTGTGCTTCATTGCATCATAAAGATTAAAACAAACCTCTTCATCTTGGACTCTCACTTTCATGAGACCATCGTCCATGTCAATTGCCATACGGGCAGTTTTCATGAAAGGCCTTCCAAGAATCAAAGGTGCATCCTCATCCTCATCCATTTCAATGACAACAAAATCAATTGGAAACAAAAATTTGTCCACCTTGACCAACACGTCTTCCGCTACACCGTGAGGACGGGTAGTGGATTTATCGGCGAGTTGCAAAGTCATTTGAGTGGACCTTAATTCCATATGGCCTAAGCGTCTCACAATCGATAATGGTATCAAGTTGATGCTAGAACCCAAATCAATCAACCCATTGCCCACATACATGTTTCCAATCGTAACCGGCAATGTAACTCTTCCCGGATCACATTCTTTCCGAGGGAGAGTCCGTTGAATGATTGCGCTACAACTCGCATCCACCATAATAGTTTCTTGATCTGTGTATCTTTTCTTCTTCGTAAGGATGTCCTTCATGAATTTAGCGTATTTGGGCATTTGTTCCAAGGCCTCGGAAAATGGGATATTTATTTGTAACTGTTTAAAAATATCCATAAACCGAGTATAATGCCTTGCACTATCTTTCCTCGTAGGAGCATGTAGATAAGGTAAGTGTTGTATCGGAATATTACTCACCGGCTCTTTTCCTTTTTTCGTTCTTTTCACTCTTTCCTCATTATCAATTTTTCTCTCATTCTCTTTTTCTTCTCTCTCATTTTTTTCTATCTCTTTTTCAACTACAACACCCTCGACATTCTTTTCTACTTCTAATTCCTCACTCACATGTTCTTTTTCAACCACAACCTCCTCCTCCATTACTCTTTTACCCACATTCATGTCAATCTCACGTCCACTTCTTGTAATAATCGCTTTACAATCTTTCGGATTTGGAAGAGTAGTTGCCGTAAAGGGACCTTTTTGTTGATCGGCCAATTGTTTAGATAATTGCCCGACTTGTGTTTCGAGGTTCCTTATCGCAGCATCTGTATTCTTTTGATTAGACATGGATATTTGCATAAATTGTGTTAGAGTATCTTCCATCTTTGAATTTCCAACGGGAGCTTGCGAAGGTTGGGTGTAATTTTGGTAAGGTTGACGGTTTGATGGCCCGGCTTCTTGCGGTCTCCATGGTTGTTGATAACCTTGGTTACCACGTTGTTGGTAACCTTGGTTGCCTTGTTGATACGGAGGACGGGGTTGGTAACCTTGATTTCCCGCATAGTTCGCTTCCTCCACAACCGGAGGACAATAACCGGTCAAATGGTCACCTCTGCATAACTCACACACTAACACTTGCACCTTTTTACTTGAAGATTCATGCATCTCCTTGAATTGTTGAGGCAGCTTAGACATTTGTTTTGTTAACAGCTCAACCTGTTGTGATAACAATTTGTTTTGTGCAAGGATAGCGTCACTTGTTCCTAATTCCAACACACCCGGCGTTCGTTGAGCAGGTCCACGATTGTGACTACCTTGATGATCATTCAAGGCCATTTTATCAATGATAGCAGTGGCTTCCGCAGCAGTTTTGCTTAACAAAGACCCACCCGCAGTGGCATCCAACAAGGTTTTGTGTACTAGCTGCAGCCCATTTCTGAATATATGAATCTGTGACAATTCATCGAAACCATGGCCTTTGCACTTTCGTAACATTGATTTGAACCTCTCCCAAGCTTCGTTGAGAGATTCGTTAGCTCCTTGTGTGAATACAGCTATAGCGGTCTTCGCTTCCATGAACCGAGTGTGCGGAAAGAATCTTTCCAAAAAATTTTCTTCCAAAGCATTCCAATCAGTCATGATGGCAGTTGACTGATCAAGGTACCATTCCTTGGCCTTCCCAATGAGGGAATGCGGGAATAGTCTCTTGAACAGAGACTCCTCTTCTGCTTCCGGCGCACCCGTCGCTCCAGCGATTTCATAAAATTTTGTCAAATGGGTGAAAGGATCTTCATGATCCATACCCGTAAAGGGACTTTGGTATAACAGTTGGAGGATTCCGGTCTTCATCTCAGCATGACGACCGTTGTTTGCATGACGGGCGAACTGAGCATTATGCCTCTGACTGTTTGTACAAGGCCTAGAAGCAGGTAGTGGTGGTGGTGGATCTCCCTCCATAATTGGAAGTATGTGTGGAAATGGTGGTGGTGCAGATGTACTCTCCTCTTGTTCTCGCCTCTGTTTCGCTAGCTGCCTCCTTCTTCTAGTTCGGCTATTGATTCTACGAGCGGTTCTTTCAATCTCAGGATCGAAAAGAAGTTGGTCCGCCGGTAGTTTCCCTCGCATAAACTAAGTCTGCACACTAACAAACAGATTAACAAGTTCAAGATAAAGCGGTAACAGCTTACAATAACTCAATTATCGCAATGCTTGCAATATCAACTAACAATCCCCGGCAGCGGCGCCAATTTGTTAGAAATAGTATCAGTGTGGGTTTTTGTTATCGTCTCCACAGGGATTGTCGGATATTTGATGCTAGCCGTTCAATAGTTGTGATATTCTAAGTTAAGGTTTTCAAAAGTTTCACTTGTTGTTATCATTCACTTGTAGCAAAGATTAATTAGGTCACAAAGATTTTTATAAAAGCATGTTAAGGTTAGGTTTCATCAATCCTATTCATGTATAAACAATTAATCAAGCATATGAACTCGGTTTCCAACCAATATAACCGCGTATCCTCCCGACTACGTTTATGTCTAAAGCGGAATCGTGAGTACCGTTGTTTAGACCGTTAGATGATGTCTCACGCTAACAATCTAAGCAACGATCATTAAGATCAATACAATGCGAATAGCAAATCCCAAATCTATGTCTAGAGTTTGGTTTTTAAGAGATGAAATTGTTAGGTCAAGAGTTGTAAAGTCTATGTCTAGAGCAAAACAATTCACAAATGGATCATTAAGAGAAAACAACATCATCTATATTGATCAAAGACTTTGTTCATATACAAGAGATCAATATCAATACATAAAAACAGAATCAACTACCTCTAACCTCAACATTGAGTGATTAGCTACCACTTCTCATGGTAGCTTGGATGACAAGCAAAGAGAGGAGATGAATGAGCATCCACAACGAATAATCGAGAATGGATGCAAAATCAGCTTCTCCAATGAAAATACAAGCTTTTCTGAACAAAATACTGTAAACACTTAATTCTAATGCAAAAATGAGCAAGATCCTTGGTCCAAAAAGTAACAATTCTATTTATACACCTTTCCAAACAACACCATTCGCCCAGCGAAGCTTTTCATTCGCCTAGCGAATGCCCAAAAATATGGCACATTTAAGTGCCTCAGACTTAAACCGCCCCTCAGAACTATCGTGGGTTCGCTAGGCGAACCAAAACATTCGCTTCGCGAGCATTCGCTGCAACCTTCGCCCAGCGAAGCTTGGGTGTTTTCAAAATGGAAAGTTTATGCCACCCTTCGCTGGCACATTCGCCCCGCGAGCATATCAGCGAGCATTCGCTGGCCTACTCGCCCAGCGAATTTACCCAGTTTTCCTACTGTAAGTTTTGCACACTTTCTGCCACCATCTCGCTGGCATGCTCGCTGACGTTCGCTAGGCGAACCTTCGCTGGCACCTTCGCCAACACTCGCCTAGCGAATACTGTTGTTGATTTCAATTCTTTGACAGCTTGCACTATTTCTTTGGGTCTTCAAACTTTGATCTTTTCACTCCTATTTCTGCACATTTAGCACACAAATTACAAGCACCACAAGTATATTTCAAATGATGCATAACAACATCAATTCACACTAAAATCAACCTATTCCACATGAAAAGTCATGAAAAATGCCAAATAACTCATACTTAAATATATCATGATTGACATCTAACAGTTGATAAAGCCTCAAGATCACCAGTGTCACCAAATTAGGGTTTTGGTCGACCAAGGCCTACGGAGAGAAATTTTCATCTGGGCATGAGCCAATACTTCAAAACATGATTCAAGAAGCTCAAAGGGACCTCATGGATCCAATCATAAGTTCAAAATAACCTCAGGGGATGCATTCATCAAAAATTAGGAATTAGGGTTTCTTGACCTAATTCACCCCTAAGTTGACTTTTGGGGCAAAACATGAGCCAAGATCTCAAGGAATGTTTTGAAGACCTTCAATATCTTATATTGATCCTCTCACAAGTTTAAATTGACATAAATAACTTGATTCATGAGCAATATAAAGATTCAAATTCATCTGGACCACAAACTAGGGTTTTTGAAAAAAAAATCAACCATATCTTTGACTTTTGACCAAGACATGATCTCAAACCTTGGGACATGATTCAAGACACTCTAAAATAACTATGGAATCCATCCATTAGGTTTGATTTAGCCCAAGGGTTTGATTTCATAAAGGATAACAAAGTTTGAAATTCATCTGGAAAAAAGTCAACTGTGCCCAAAACCAAGTTTGACCTTTGAGATTTTTTGACAAACATGGCTTCTTTAAGTCAAAAACAATGTTAACTTATGGTTTGGATCATCATCCATCAAGAAAAATCAAGAAAAGTGAGGTTACTTGCAAAAGGGGTAATCTTAAGAAACTTAAAATTTCACTAAGTATGGAAAAAAAATGAATTTTACCCAACTTTGCAAGACCATAACTTGTGATCCAAGCAACCATTTCTCCTATCCAAACCTCAAATGAAAGCTGTAACACCCATATATAAAACTCATACATTAAAGCATAAATATTATATATAGATCCAAGTGTTTGGTACTGAAACACATAAGCTCCTAGTTAAGACATTGTATACAAATAAATGCCCTAAAGTACAAAGTACAAAAACCTAAGGCATATTATACACAAGATGTTCAAACGATAAAAACTAAGAACTAGATCAACAATGATCCCAAAATACACTTTGCTACGGAAGCTAGCCATCAACAAGCAAGGAAAAGATCACACGACCTTATCCTTACCCTTCTCGGAACCTGAAGCACCTGAAATACATCAACAACGTGGGGTGAGATACATCAAATCTCAGTGAGTTCCCTATCTTATGGATTCTCTCGAATTAACAAGGTTCTAATAATCCTAACTCAAGTCCGGGGAAAAGGGAAAAGGACCCTTGAGTTCACACTTTATAATTCTCACACTATATGGAAACGTGACATGAGTTCATTAGCTCACAACATCACTAATCGATAACCATACCAAGACATCTCATCTTCCTGTCTGCTTCTACGTTTAGAAGGCGACCCGGGTCATAGATCCTTGTAGTTACTTGGCATACAAATTAGATTCGGGATCATCGGCCTGTTAACCGTGAACCGTCACATCTCATGGCCTGTTAACCATCATAAGTCTCTACCCATAGCATAGGCTCCAATCGTACTACACGTAGGGAATCAAACCTACAAAGTAATTGTGTACCCGTTTCAGAGGAGCTCGAGACCCAAGAAACTACACTTAAAATATTCTGGTTACGATTACATGATCACATACAACAATACGATTGTATTCGACAATCACAAGACTACACCGCCTTAAGGCCTCTCTTGCCTTTTCACAACCACAAAGGTTAACCACGTGTTCCATACTAGTGTTCACTCTCAACTAGGCCAATACTCGGCAAGGATGTATGTTCCAACAACACGTGCCCGAGCATCGCCATCTAGAGTTATCTATAATTTCTACTTCCTTACTAGATTCTCCTATAGTTCAAGTTTGAGGTTTCCTCACTCTTCCTATATCGTTTTCATATTTGCATGCATATTCACTTACAATCATGTTAAACAATAATAGGATAGGCAAGATATGTCATAATTGCATAGTAGAATAATATATAACAATTAAAACATAAATAGATCACTATTGGAACTTTCTCGATTATTTAATCGGTCGGTAAAATTGACACATTTCATCTCCATTACATAGAATATCTTCTCGGCTTTACATCGATATAAAGAATGTTCGATTCCGATAACCGAATCAAAAGTTATGATTTTTCTCGTTTTGGAAGAAAAACTATAAGTCCCAGGTCGCGCTACGCGCGCCCCTGTCCGCGCTAAGCGTGCAACTCTCTGCCATCTGGGGTTGCAGGATTTCAACACCGCGCTGAGCAGGCTTCTGTGCGCTAAGCGCGCTCTGCGAAACTCAGAAAAATGCTTCAGCAAAACAGAATTTTCCTTCACCTCCAAACCTCTTCTAAACCACAATCAACCACCAACAGAGGTACAATAACATAGTTTGAGCATGGTTTGGACAACAACATTCTTAAAACCTACATTTTTCTCAAGAACACAAAATTCCACAAACCCTATAATTTTCCAATCAATCCAAAGTAACCAAAACATCAAAACAAGCATCAATATATGTTTCTACAAGTATATTGATCATTCATTTCGATTTATATCAATTTCCAACCGTTAAAACATTGTTTTCAACATTCTAACCTAAAACTCATATTATCCAAAAATCTAAAATGAGGTTTCTAACTAGAACCCACCTTGAGATGAGCAAGATGAAGATGATGAGAAGATTGGGTGAAGCTTGATGAATGGATGATGATTTGCTCTTGGATTTTCTTCAAATTCCTCTTTCTCCTTCTTTTCCTTTTCTTTCCCTCTTTCTTCTTTCTCTCTCTTTCTTACTATCTTTTTCTTTTGTTTGGAAAATGGGAGGAAAAGGAATAAGTAGTAAACTAGTATTAGTAAATAATACTACTAAATGTCCAAAAAGTTTCTTAAGTCCAAATTAGTAAATACCTCAGAGTCAGATAGTATTAATTGGATTTATTCTAAGTTTCACAGTTACTCTAATTATTTGTCAAATAATTTCTCAGAGTACACTGGGCTCAGTCGATCACAATATAATATTATCCGGAGTAATAAAATACGGGGTATTACATCCTCTCCCCCTTAAATAGAAATTTGTCCTCGAATTTAAAGATTACCTGAACAGATGAGGGCAAGCATCTCGCATTTCTGATTCAAGTTCCCAAGTTGCAATACCCGAATGCGTTACATCCCACTGCACCTTAACGAGAGAAATGTCCTTGTTCCTTAATACTTTTGTTTCTCTTCCCACAATGCGGCTCGGTTGAGGTTCAAACATTAAGTTTGCTTCTATTTCAATAGTATCTGGTAGAATCGGCTGAAGAGGATCTGGAACAAACCTCCGAAGTTGAGATACATGGAAAACATCGTGCATTTCCGATAGAGAAGGCGGTAAGGCCAATCTGTAAGCTACTTCACCAATCCTTTCTAAGATCTGATACAGTCCCACGTATCTCGGGCTTAACTTGCGTGACTTAAACGGTCCTTTCAATCTCAATCTAGGAGTGACTTTCAAAAACACATGGTCACCTTCTTCAAATTCTAAAGGTCTTCTTCGATTGTCCGCATAGCTCTTTTGTCGATCTTGTGCTTGCTTAATTTTCTCGCGGATCGTCCGAATATTTTCCGTAGTCTCTTGGATGATTTCGGGTCCTAAGATTATATCTTCCCCAACTTCCGCCCAACACAAAGGTGTCCTACACTTTCTCCCATACAAAGCTTCATAAGGAGCCATTCCAATGCTCGCATGGTAACTATTGTTATAAGAAAACTCAATCAATGGTAATAGTTCTTTCCAATTACCCTTACTTTCTAGTACACAAGCTCTCAACATATCTTCCATTGTTTGTATTGTTCGTTCAGTTTGACCATCCATCTAAGGATGATTAGACGTGCTCAAACGCAACTCGTTACCCATAGCTTGTTGAAAAACTTTCCAAAACCTTGAAGTAAACTTCGGATCTCTATCTGACACAATATTAGAGGGAATACTGTGCAATTTTACTATTTCCGCAATAAACAACCTCGCAAGATGACTTGCCTTGAAAGTAGTCTTCACGGCTAAGAAATGCGCAGACTTCGTTAGTCGATCCACAATCACCCAAATCGAATCATAACCACCTTGGGTACGGGGTAAACCTACTGCAAAGTCCATAGAAATACTATCCCACTTCCACACTAGAATGTCTAAAGGTTGCAACAACCCACCCGGTCTTTGATGTTTAATCTTAACTTGTTGACACACCGCACATCCCGACACAAAGACCGCAACATCTTTTTTCATACCGGACCACCAATAGTCCTTCTTTAAATCTTGATACATCTTTGAAGAACCCGGCTGTATAGTGAAGGTACCCTTATGCGCTTCCTCTAAAATCCTTCTTTTCAAAGTCGTATCGTTCGGAACGCAAATTCTTTGGTTAAACATAATCATTCCATTGCTAGCGTGCACAAAACCCGGTTGACTTAGCATCTCTTGCAACTTCTCATCCAACGTTTGACCTTGTTGAATCTCAACTCTTAGAGTAGAATTTACGTTCAAATTTCCCATAATCACACCATCTTGAGTCCACACAAACTGAATATTAAGATCTCTAAAAGTCTCCAACAAAGCATATTCCAATACCATCAATTTCGCACTATGAACTACCTTCCGACTTAAAGCATCTGCTACCTTATTCGCTTTTCCCGAATGGTATTTTAGCTCTAGATCATAATCCTTTAAATGTTCCATCCACCTCCTTTGACGCATATTCAACTCTTTTTGGTCAAAGAGGTACTTTAAACTCTTGTGGTCACTAAACATTTCAAAATGTACTCCATATAAATAGTGACGCCACACTTTCAAAGTAAACACCACCGCCGCTAATTCCAAATCGTGGGTTGGATAATTCTTCTCGTGAATTTTCAATTGTCGAGAAGCATAAGCCACCACGTGACTTTCTTGCATTAAAACGCCTCCTAATCCCATCTTAGACGCATCACAAAATACCTCATACGACTTGCTATGATCGGGAATAATCAGAACGGGAGCTGTAGTCAAACTTTCCTTCAAACTCATAAAACTTTGTTCACACGCCGAATCCCACTCAAAGCAAAATCTTTACGGGTAAGTTTCGTCATTGGTAAAGCCAACTGAGAGAAACCCTCGATGAACCTCCTATAATAACCCGCCAGTCCTAAGAAACTTCTGACTTCCGAAGCATTTCTCGGCCTCTCCCAATTTATCACTACTTCTACCTTCGACGGATCCACTGCTACACCACCTTGTGATATAACGTGACCAAGAAACTTAACTTCCGCCATCCAAAATTCACACTTGCTTAACTTAGCAAAAAGTTGCTTCTCTTGTAAGATCGATAAGACGATTCTCAAATGTCCTTCGTGTTCTTGCGGAGTACGGGAATAGATAAGAATGTCATCAATGAAGATCACAACAAATTGATCCAAGTAAGCTTGAAATATACGGTTCATGTAGTCCATAAAAATAGCTGGAGCATTAGTCACTCTGAAAGGCATCACTAAGAATTTGTAATGACCATAACGGGTCCTAAATGCAGTATTAGGTACATCAGAACTCTTCACTCGAATATGGTGATAACCCGACCTCAAATCAATCTTCGAGAACACACAGGCTCCTTTAGATTGATCTAACAGGTCGTCTATCCTGGGTAAGGGATACTTGTTCTTAATGGTGACTTTATTCAGCTGACGATAGTCGATACACAACCGCATACCACCGTCCTTCTTCTTTACTAACAATACTGGGGCTCCCTACGGTGAGACACTAGGTCTAACAAAATTCTTAGCCATAAGCTCTTCCAATTGTTCCTTCAGTTCTCTCAATTCAAGCGGTGCCATCCGGTACGGAGAAACGGATATAGGAGCCGTTCCCGGTACCAGGTCAATAGAAAATTCCACTTCCCTCTCCGAAGGAAGAGAAGTGACATATTCGGGGAAAACTTCGAAAAACTCGCAAACTACTGGAATATCCATAACTTGAAGGTCGCTACTCCCCTCCTTAGTGAGAACCAAAAGAACAGATTTCTCTTCTTCGAACAAGAAATTTATCATTCCAACCGTACCTTCTAGAATAGTTGTTAAGACATCTTTTGGGGTAGCATCAATAGATGGAATGATGATGAGCTTTTCTTCACACCCAATAAACACCAAATTAGCAGAAAGCCAATCCATTCCCAAAACGACATCAACTTTCTTAAGCGGTAGACAAATAAGATCAATCTGAAAAACTCTCCCGTCCACAGACAAAACACAGTTTTCACACATCAACGGTGTCTCAACTATTTCATCCATGGCGGTAGTGACCACCATAGGAGGAGACAAAGGAACGGAACGCAACCCAAATCGCTTCATACATTGCATCGATACAAAAGAGTGTGTAGCTCTACAATCAAATAGAACAAAACAAGGAAATCTGTTAACGAAGCACGTACCAGCAATTAAGGAATTGTCACTCTTCTTCTTCCTTGCATCTAAGGTATAAACCCTTCCTTGTGTCTGAGTTCTATTCTGAGGACAATCTCTTTTCTGATGACCCACCTTCTGACATTGGAAACACTTTACCCCTTCAAAACTACACCTTCCAGAATGATTCTTGCCATAAGTGCGACACACAGGACGTGTACTCGCCCTTGAATCTTGAACTTGTTTCCCTTTGAAGGATTGTTGCCTAGGCCTGAATTGTTGGTTGGATCTTCCGCGATCCCCTTGATTCACTCTACTCGCAGCACCTTCAGCTTGGACTTTCTTCAAACTATGCTCGGCCACATAGCATTGCCTTAAAACTACAGCGTATGCAGTGAACTCTCTCTGAGATACACTATGAGATATTTCAGCTCTTAGTCCAAACAGAAACTGGTCTATTTTCCACCTTTCATCAGGAGCATACATAGCCTGCCTAGAATAAGCAGCCATGTCCTCAAACTTCTCAGCATAACTGGCCACAATCATACTACCTTGTCTTAATTGTTGAAATTCAAATTCTTTCTGAGTCCTCAATGAGCTCGGAAAATACTTCTCCATGAAAATAACTTTGAACTGTTCCCAAACCTTAGGCACTTCCTGAATAGCCATCAAAGACGAAGCGCTCTCCCACCATCTCATAGCGGGACCCTTCAGTGAATGAGAAGCGAACAACACCTTATTCTCTTCGCTGCATTGAACTATCAAGAAAATCCTCTCCATACCAGAAATCCATTCGTGAGCCTTCACGGGATCTAATCCACCATGAAATTCTGGGGGATTCATGCGGATAAAATCCCAAAATTTCCCACCTTCAGCTTCTAGAGCAACTACCGTAGGATGCAAACCTCCATTCATTTGTTGCACCATTTGCTGCATGAATAGATTCTGTTGCTGCTACATCTGTTGCATAAACTGATACAGAGGAGCATTGCCATCGCCGCCCAGCGGATTCGTCCCTTCATGAGTGGTACGGGGTCTACCACGAGTGTTTCTACGTCCTTCAGCCATGTTCCTAATGGTCATACAAATAGGATTAAGTTGATCAGGCTCAATGCCATAAATATAACACTTAAGACCAATGGCGACACGTCGTATATGAAACGGAAAGAAATACTTATACTATTTCATGGCTAGGTCGAGGATACAACCTGCTCTAATACCAACTGTAACACCCATATATAAAACTCATACATCAAAGCATAAATATTATATATAGATCCAAGTGTTTGGTACTGAAACACATAAGCTCCTAGTTAACACATTGTATACAAATAAATGCCCTAAAGTACAAAGTACAAAAACCTAAGGCATATTATACACAAGATGTTCAAACGATAAAAACTAAGAACTAGCTCAACAATGATCCCAAAATACACTTCGCTATGGAATCTAGCCATCAACAAGCAAGGAAAAGATCACACGACCTTATCCTTACCCTTCTCAGACCTGAAGCACCTGAAATACATCAACAACATGGGGTAAGATACATCAAATCTCAGTGAGTTACCTATCTTATGGATTCTCTCGGATTAACAAGGTTCTAATAATCCTAACTCAAGTCCGAGGAAAAGGGAAAAGGACCCTTGGGTTCACAATTTATAATTCTCACACTATATGGAAACATGACATGAGTACATTAACTCACAACATCACTAATCGATAACCATACCAAGACATCTCATCTTCCCGTCCGCTTCTACGTCTAGAAGGCGACCCGAGTCATAGATCCTTGTAGTTACTTGGCATACAAATTGGATTCGGGACCATCGGGCTGTTAA
This sequence comes from Lathyrus tuberosus, assembly GCA_022829125.1. NCBI lineage: Eukaryota > Viridiplantae > Streptophyta > Magnoliopsida > Fabales > Fabaceae > Lathyrus > Lathyrus tuberosus. The sequence goes on along the minus strand of JALAZF010000142.1, from coordinate 4,389,849 downwards.
CCGTGAACCGTCACTTCTCATGGCCTGTTAACCATCACAAGTCTCTACCCATAGCATAGGCTCCAATCGTACTACACGTAGGGAATCAAACATACCAAGTAATTGTGTACCCGTTTCAGAGGAGCTCGAGACCCATGAAACTACACTCAAAATATTCCGGTTACGATTACATGATCACATACAACAATACGATTGTATTCAACAATCACAATACTACACCGCCTTAAGGCCTCTCTTGCCTTTTCACAACCACAAAGGTTAACCACATGTTCCATACTAGTGTTCACTCTCAACTAGGCCAATACTCGACAAGGATGTATCTTCCAACAACACGTGCCCGAGCATCGCCATCTAGAGTTGTCTACAATTTCTACTTCCTTACTAGATTCTCCTATAGTTCAAGTTTGAGGTTTCCTCACTCTTCCTATATCGTTTTCATATTTGCATGCATATTCACTTACAATCATGTTAAACAATAATAGGATAGGCAAGACATGTCATAATTGCATAGTAGAATAATATATAACAATTAAAACATAAATAGATCACTATTGGAACTTTCTCGATTATTTAATCGGTCGGTAAAATCGACATATTTTATCTCCATTGCATAGAATATCTTCTCGGCTTTACATCGATATAAAGAATGTTCGATTCCGATAACCGAATCAAAAGTTATGAATTTTCTCGTTTTGGAAGAAAAACTCTAAGTCCCAGGTCATGCTAAGCGCGCCCCTGTCCGCGTTAAGCGCGCAACTCTCTACCATCTGGGGTTGCAGGATTTCAACACCGCGCTGAGCGGGCTTCTGCGCGCTAAGCGCGCTCTGCGAAACTCAGAAAAATGCTTCAGCAAAACAAAATTTTCCTACACCTCCAAACCTCTTCCAAACCACAATCAGCCACCAACAGAGGTACAATAACATAGTTTGAGCATGGTTTGGACAACAACATTCTTGAAACCTATATTTTTCTCAAAAACACAAAATTCCACAAACCTTATAATTTTCCAATCAATCCAAAGTAACCAAAACATTAAAACAAGCATCAATATATGTTTCTACAAGTATATTGATCATTCATTTCGATTTATATCAATTTCCAACCGTTAAAACATTGTTTTCAACATTATAACCTAAAACTCATATTATCCAAAAATCTAAAATGAGGTTTCTAACTAGAACCCACCTTGAGATGAGCAAGATGAAGATGATGAAAAGATTGGGTGAAGCTTGATGAATGGATGATGATTTGCTCTTGGATTTTCTTCAAATTCCTCTTTCTCCTTCTTTTCCTTTTCTTTCCCTCTTTCTTCTTTCTCTTTCTTTCTTACTATCTTTTTCTTTTGTTTGGAAAATGGGAGGAAAAGGAATAAGTAGTAAACTAGTATTAGTAAATAATACTACTAAATGTCCAAAAAGTCTCTTAAGTCCAAATTAGTAAAATACCTCAGAGTCAGATAGTATTAATTGGATTTATTCTAAGTTCCACAGTTACTCTAATTATTTGTCAAATAATTTCTCAGAGTATACTGGGCTCAGTCGATCACAATATAATATTATCCGGAGTAATAAAATACGGGGTATTACAAAAGCTCTCATTACATACTAAAACTTTGTCACTGAGGGTGAACTCCCAAAAAGTGCATAGATTTTGAGTTATTGAGCCATGAACTTAGGGTTTCTTGAGATGTCCACTTTGACACTTAGTGAAATTTTGAGACAGAATCTGTTTCATTTTTTTCCAACTTTGAGGTCATTTTTCTCCATGATCCATAATGATCCAAGACCAAAGTTAAACACCAAAGTTAAAGTAGGATATACAAGTTTTCCAAAGAGTACAAGAACTCCCATTAATTCAACTTAAGCAAGAAGTTACAAGCATTGAAACATGCCTTGCTCAAACTGATTTCCAAGACAGATTTTGTGCATTACTTGTAGCACACGATTTTTTAGTCCAATATTGGTGACTATGCAAGATTGATCCTTATCCAAATTCAACAAGAATCTCAGTCTGTCATGAAGAACCTGCAAACTTGGACCCTAAGGCAAGGATTCTATCCTTTGGAATGTGATCATTCAAGTTTACAAATCCAAAATCAAGTTTTGTAATTTGGCATTAATGTGGAACATAGAGCTGTCATGAACCAAGCCATATCAGCCCAATTGAGTCAAGATTGACTCAAAATTCAGAAGACCTAAAGCTACTAAGACCAGCTCAAGTCAATGGCTAAGAGGAGACTTGGTACCTTAGCATTCAAGGCATGATACATGGACACATCCATTGGATAATAGAGTGATCCCTCATCCACACACCATTCCTTCAGAAACAAACTTCCTCTACTATAAATAGAGGTCATTTGTGACTGAATTCAACACACCAAAACATCACAACACATGTTTTCTACCATCTTCGTCTTGTGAATTAAAGTTTCATTTTCAAAGAAGTGAGAATCGTGTTTTGAGATAGAGAGCAATTCAGCTCAAACCAACCATCATAACATGTCACATACATCATATATGAGTGATCTATAACCTCAAAACACATCTAGAACACCAGAATCATCAAGTCATTATCCATTTGCTCAAACTTTCTTCAAAGCTGCAGATAGGGTCAAGCCAAGTGATCCAGAGGTTTTCAATCATTCTAATCATTGGAACACAATCCTTGAGGTCCAAGGAAGCTGTCCAGATCATCAAAACACATCCGTAACATCTTCAACTGAGGATTCGATTTCCTCTTGCAAGGTAAGCTTCCTCAAAACTGAACTCTATGATACATGCATCATAAATGTGTTTTCAAGTTACCAACATGTTTCTGCACTTATATAGAGTGTTTCCCCACAATTAACTGCTTTGTATCTATCGTGTATGGAGTTTCATGATGTTCTTGCAAAAATTAGGGTTCATCTGTTCTTCACTTGATTTCTCACTCCACACTTAAAATAAATGCAATTAATTGGTACCATTGGAATCCTTGTTCAAAAACGAGCAACTTTCATGTTTACAAAAGTCAAAACCATTACGTATTAAGGGAGATATGAGAGGTTTTAAAAATTTGGCAATAGTGGTTCGCGCGAGGATGAAGAAGATTGCCTTGGCGCCATTTATTTGAATTTTCAAATATTTGAATTTTTGTTATTTTCTTAATTGATTTCAAAAATTAATTTCTCTCTCATTTTTAATCATTTCTGATTGATTCTTTTTTTCAAAATTCATAAAAATGTTAAAATATTTTATTCCATAAAAAAATAAGAAAAAATTATTTATTTAATATATTTTGAATTTTTGTAAAGAATTTCTTTTATTTGCTTTTTAAACATTTTTAATGAAATCTTTCCCTTGATTTTTCAAACTCAAATGAATTTCAAGCTTTCATATGGATAAAACATGATTTTTCAAACATTAATCTAAGGGCATAGCATGTTTATTGAATAAATTTGATAATTTCCATCATTTTATTTAATTTTCTTTCAAAATAAATACATTTAAATTAAAATTAGGGTTTCCCTTGATTTTAAATTTTCAAACTTCATTTGAATCACTTTTGGGACTCTAATAGACTGTAAGACCTAACCCTTTTTGTAAATAAATAAATTTTGGACCTCTGCTATAGTATAAATGTCGGTTCGATATTCAAAATAACGGTGCAACCACTGTTTTCATCTGGGCCTCTCCTTGAGTATAAGTCCCACTTTTCTTCCTTTCAATAATCATTTTGGGCCTCTATAAGAGTGTAAGACCTAACCCCCCTATGTACATAAATAATTTTGGGCCTCTATTGTAGTATAAGCCCCACAATGTCTTTCGGTATCGCAGTGCGATCACTGTTTTCATCTGGGCCTCTCCTTGAGTATAAGCCCTAATCTTTTGTACATAAACTTTGTTTTTATAATAAACAACCTCTATGGGATTCTCCTTGAGTTGTAAGCCCCATACCTCTGTTTTCAAAATCATCTGTTTGTTTTAACTGGTACTAAGAGGAGCATTATTCCCAGTGAAACTGCTCTAAGACCACTTGGGCCTCTTTTTGAGTTATAAGCCCCAAACTTTCTTTTCATTTAAAAACTTTCTTATATTTCAAATCTAAACTCAAAGTTTCTCTCAAAAACTTTCTTCAATTTCTTAAAACCCTAATCAGACAGTTGTAATCCATACAACCCATCACAGTGCATTTGACCACCCCCCCCCAATCAGAGTGTAAGACCCAATATCTTTTCAATTCAATGCATACTTGTTGATTCAATTATTTGTATATACTTGTGCATATCTGTCTAGAGTTTCCCCAACAGATAAGTCATCCTTAGTCTACTCTTAGGTCAAGACAGTAGGACACTTATAACTTAGTAATAACTAGTTCCCTCATAGGAAACTCCCCTCAATACAGTCTCAGCCTCCTCTTGGGCTTTATTCAATATGGAAATAAGAAAGGCATTATTCTCGGGGAAACTTTTCTTGAGACTGTCAAAACTTAGAAACATATAAAAGAAATTCACTTCCCCGGAGAAGGTTAATTCCCGGTGAAACCTTTTTTGAATTTCTTCAAACCTTAGAATTGTTCAGTAAAGAAAGGATTATTCTCGGTGAAACCTTTCTTGAATTTTTCTTAGGCTTGGACCCACAAGCTTCCTAAAAGTATCCCCAGCCTCCTCTAGGGATTAGTACAAGGACCCACAGGCTTCCTAAAAAGCATAGGATATGAAGATGGTTGGTTTGTTCCTAAGTGAATCGCACACTCAAAGATACAACAGAGTCGCCACCGAACTTTATTTAGTCCCAAAGGACAGGGAAAATATCGATAAAACCTAAGGGGAAGAGAAACAGGAATGAGGGTCGGTTATGCGAAAGGAATGTACTAGCACCTTACGCATCCGTCGTACTCGACGGGAACCATTTCACTTGCTTCTAGGCTTGGATGGGTTATCTATCTAAAGGCTTCTAGCTAAAAGAAGAGGAGAGAGAAGAGAAAAAGAAAAAGAAAGAAAGAAAGTGCTCGCAGAGGATTATGGCCCTCGTGCCTATGTACCCTCATAGTGCAATGTGGAAATCAGAGCGTCGTAGTTCAGATGAACCAGGGAAAGAAAGAGGAACTAAAAAAGGGTGGAAGGATGGAAGTGTGCTCGCCAAGATCATCGTGATCTCGTGCCTACGTATCATACATTCGAATGAATGCAGAATCAGAGCTTCCGTAATTCGGGGAACTAAGACGGAAAAGGAAAAGGAAAGTGGTGTCAAAACCAAAAGCAAGAGATAGAAGGAAACTCCGCTGGGGATCCCAAGAAAATGGTGTCAAAACCAAGAAAGAAATGCAAAAAGGAAAGACAAAAGTTGTACTGAGAATAACGTGCAAGAGTGGTGTCGAAACCAAGAAAAAGAAAGGAGCAAAAGGAATAGAAGGGACTCCACTGGGGAGTGAGCAAAAGGGGTGGTGTCAAAACCAAGAGAAAAAGGAAACTAGGTGTGTTAACTGGCTGGCAGTGGTTAACCGAAGGAAGAGAGATTAAGACTTTGTGGGGGAAAAGGTTAACGGATAGATTGTGATCAGCTAAAAGAGCGGGTATAGGACCAAGTGAAGTTCGTAACCAAAAGGATGGGTGTGGAACCAAGCGAAGGTCGTGACCCAAAGGACGGGTGTGAGATCAAGCGAAGGTCGTGACCCAAAGGACGGGTGTGGGACCAAGCGAAGGTCGTGACCCAAAGGACGGGTGTGGGACCAAGTGAAGGTCGTGACCCAAAGGATGGGTGTGGGACCAAGCGAAGGTCGTGACCCAAAGGACGGGTGTGGGACCAAGTGAAGGTCGTGACCCAAAGAACGGGTGTGGGACTAAGCGAAGGTCGTGACCCAAAGAACGGGTGCGGGACCAAGCGAAGGTCGTGACCCAAAGGATGGGTGTGGGACCAAGCGAAGGTCGTAACCCAAAGGACGGGTGTGGGACCAAGCGAAGGTCGTGACCCAAAGGATGGGTGTGGGACCAAGCGAAGGTCGTGACCCAAAGGACGTGTGTGGGACCAAGCGAAGGTCGTGACCCAAAGGACGGGTGTGGGACCAAGCGAAGGTCGTGACCCAAAGGACGGGTGTGGGACCAAGCGAAGGTCGTGACCCAAAGGACGGGTGTGGGACCAAGCGAAGGTCGTGACCCAAAGGACGGGTGCGGGACCAAGCGAAGGTCGTGACCCAAAGAACGGGCGTGGGACCAAGCGAAGGTCGTGGCCCAAAGGACGTTGGTATTGACTCAACAAATAGTACTTGACCAACAAAAAGGGTATTGAACCGAAAAGAGGTTGTTAACCGCTGAGGATCTGGTGTTAACAGAGACACTGCGATTAACCGAAAGGAAACGAGTGATTAACCAAGAGAAGGTGATTAACTCGAAAGGTTCAGTGTTTTAACAAGCAAGTTGTGGTTAACTGAAAAAATGGGTGATTAACCAAGAGAAGGTGATTAACCCAGGAGTAACTTAGTGTGTTAACAGATAGACTGTGGTTAACTGAGAAGAAGTGTAAATTGGTGTTTTGACTGACAGGCAGTGGTTAACTAATCAAAGGGAGAAGAACCAAGAGAAGGTTGCGGACTCCGTAAGAGTTTCGACGTTTAACAGGAAGACTGTGTTTAACCGAAGAAAAAGGAATGAGACTCTTCACGGGAATCAAAAGACGATGATTGACCACAAGAAAAGGAATAGGGTATTGAAACAAAGAGAATTTGCTAACCCAAGGAACAATGATCTTTAACAAAGAGAAAGGTGATTGATCAAAAGAGAGATTGAGAGGAGCACAAGTGATCGAGGGTCGACTCGACTGGGGAAGGAGAAACACTACAGCTTGAGGATAGAGGCGACTATTCTCAGCGAGAGGGCTAAATGCCCTTACCCAAGAAATTTCCAGAATGAGGGTAGGACAATTCCATCCTCATTCCTTCTCTAGCACTCAAAGTATAGTGCAGAAATTGAGACGGACAGCGCAACAACTCTAATTTGTACAGTGCTCCAGTGCGTCGTGCGAGACTCTAACTCCGCGGGGGAAGAGAGAAAGAAAGCTCTAAAGGAAGCCTAAAGAGAAGCGCTAAAGGGAGGATCAATGATCGAAATGAAGTTTCGATTAATTAATCAAAGGGGAGGAGTATGCTAATAATTTTCCCAAAATGGAATGAAAAATTATTAAAGCAAATGGGTGCATTATTGATTGTACAAGATTAAGCTTATCCTTTTGAAGAACAAACTTAATTCAAACATGAATGGAAAGTGAAAAACAGTACCAAATGACACCTAACATGCATCACAAATCATGTCGTTATGTGAATGAAATTCTGCAAGAATGATCATGTTCATGCAATGTCAAGAATGAGCATAATTATGAAATCGAAAAGTCGAGCATCGGAAAAATCACAATCATGCTTTAAACTGAAGTGAAACAACGCCTAAAACATCCATAAAAATCAATCATATTAATCCTTGGAAATTAGAGGAGGAAAGGATATCAAACAAGCTTGAAAATAGGCAAATTTCACATCCTGTCACAGTGTTAACCGGTTAACCATATATGGTTAACCGGTTAACCACGTAAAAAATTCAGCAAAACGTGAAAAAAGACTGGTTAACCCGTTAACCATATATGGTTAACCGGTTAACACTGTGACAGTAGCAGAAAATTAGTTTTTAACAGCACTTTCGGCCACTTAATCACTTATTCAAACTTCCACATGCTATGGTATGAATTTGTGCCCGATAATTACATGATTTAAGAGCAATTAATCACCAATTAAAAGCATCAAACATGAGCATCAAAGATCAAGCAAACACATGATTCATCGAACCGAAAAAAAAAACTATCGAAACTACATCGCGAATGATACGAAAATGTTCGAAACAGTAAAATGAGTGAGATCTACTAACCTACAAGCCGGGGGATTGGCTTGGTGATTGTTGCAAAGGATCCTTGATGAAGATAATTAAAGAAAACCAAAGGAATCTTCAATTGTAGCCGAAACGTATCGAAACTGAGCAAATTGCGACGAAACTCCGAAATACGAATTTGAACCGTTGAATCTTGAAACAAACACTTGAGATGAATCCAAAAGCTAATAAAACTCCAGAAACTCAAGTATAATTGTATGATGATGAAGGTAAAGCTCAAGAAATAATCACTTCCAATGTGAAACGTGATTATTCTTCAATGATGAAGAGCTATGGTGAGATTTGGGAAGAGAATTGAGATGAAGGTGAAGAAGTTGCAGAAAAATTCAGAGAGAATGTGAGAGAATTGAGAGTGAAGCGTGAAATGGTTCAAGGGTTTGTGTGTGTAGACTTGAAAATGATTGAAGGTTTGTTTATATAGAGTTTTGGTTTGGAGTTGCTAGGTTTGGAATTAGGCTAGGAGCTAGCTTTGGGTGGTATGGAATTAGGCTAGGAGTTAGTTACACTTGACTCACCGAGTCAAGCGGTTAACTCGGTTAGTTAGGAAGTTAACTCGGTGGGAACATCTCAATGTAAATCCAAATCAAAGGTTGGCATGCTTAGAAGTTAGGGTGCATGGTGGTCATAATTGGAAATATTGTAGGGTAGTAAGTGTATGGAATGGTCTTGAAATGTCTAGAAAAGTCTAGAAAATTCTACATAATGCTAGAATAGAATGGACCAAAAGAGAGTGGAGAGAGTTGCTAAAAGATGATGAAAATGCTGAATTTTTGCTGAAATAGCAGGTGTTAATCGATTAACCAAATAAGGTTAACCGATTAACAGCTGTTCAAAAAGCTGAATTTGGCGCTGTAAAAGGGTGTTAACCGGTTAACCAGTCAAAACTTGCCCAATTTTGCTTAAAAAAAGGTGTAATGGCTACGGTTCCGATTTTCGACCTTTTCCTTTGATGAATAGGCATAGAAACCCTTGTTTTGTGCTTGTAATGATGATGTGATGACTTTGAGAGAATGCAATTAATCGGTCTTGGAAAACCTGAATATTCGTGCAACAAAATCAAAGAGAAAAAGTGTGAATGTGTATGTCGGCGATGCGAATGCACATGCTTATGCAAAAAGAAAAAAAAAGGTCAAATTTCGGGTTACAACAAGATAAAATTCAGTTATCTCTATTAGTTCAAACCTCAGGAAAGTCAAAACTCTAGAATACCTAATCAATCAAGAATTGATCTTCATCTCTAGAACCCACTGCCTCCTCTTGGGCATCATACAAAGATCTTTCTCCAGCTAAGAGTCTGCCTCTTCTTAAAGAGACTTGAACAATCTCAGCCTCCTCTTGGGCTACATACAAGGACCCTCGGGCTTCCTAAAAGCATAAGATAGATCCTAGTCATCTTTTCAATACTTAAATCCCCAAGAGAAATCCAAGTCTATAGGATGTACAGACTTACCCTTTTTAAGTCTCTCCGGATCCTCAAAAAAAGTGCAACTTCCATCTTTAAGATCCCCAGTCAGGGTCAAGCCATCACCAACAAAAATCCCAAAAAGTATCAGAGCCTCATGGTATCTGTTAAATTAACTATTCTTCAGATCCCCAGCAAGAGTTGGTTCCCCTTTGGATTTCTCAAAACAATTTAAACCTTCATCTGGATTTAAACAATCCTCAACAAGAGTTAGCCTCCTCTTAGGCTTTCTATAATGATGTTCCCCAGTCAGCCTCAACCTTGGGCTTTGTACAAGACAGATATAAGACTCCCCAGTTGAGTCATTTTTCAACATTTTAGCTTCAACCTTGGGCTTTGATCAAGGAACAAAACATAAATCTCCACAGATGAGACCCTTGAGTCCTCTATGTAGGAAGATATTTCCTCTATACATCACATTTCAAAACAAACAATAAAACCTTTTCCCAGATAAACTGATGTAAGTCGCACACTTGTTGATTCAAAATCCAAGCTGGAGTCCCTCCTTTATCCTGGTTAGATTCTCTCTTTCATCTAAAAGTTGTAAGTGGCAAGCCTCTAGATTTTATACATCTATGCCAGTGTCCATCTCTTAGCATGCAGAGACTTATAAAGGAAGATGTGGCATTGATGGATTCTACATATCTCAGTTAAAGAAACTTCCCTTATAAATAATTACTCAAATATTGAATAGGTGAGATATCTCCCTTTAGAGATGACAAATTCTCTCTCTATCAGCTTTAGCTTCAATCTTGGGCTTTGAATAAGACACACTCAAACTTTAGCTTCAATCTTGGGCTTTGAACAAGACTCCAAACTTGTTTTTCCTCCTTCCATAGAAATAGGAGGAACTACGATCGCTCTGATTTCCCCGAATCTCTTTACGGGAATACGTAGGCATAAGATTGCGAAATCTTAGCGAGCACACGAATAAAAAAAACATTAGGTCCAGTACCTTACCAAAAACAATAGAAAACCCAAAAAAACAAAAAAAAAACATTTCCTCAGCCTCCCCAAGATAGAAATATTCGCTATTCAGCAGTAAATGAATTCAAAACAACCAAGCAAAACTACAGCAAAACATATGTAAATTAAGGTTCCTATAGATTACTATAGATACACTGGGTGTTAATAGTTTCCCTTTGTATAACCAACCCCCGATTCCAGATCTCTTCTCATTTTTAAGGGAAAACACTTGCGCGCAGGGTTAGTTTAAGATATCTTCCCCTTCCTTAACCAGCTTCACAGGATAAATATTAGAAATCAGAAAGTAGCACCAAAAAATAGTAGTGGTCGCATCACAAAAACCGAGCTACACAGGGTATGAAGTTTGAAGCTCCCCCTGAGTCTAATAGTCCAAATCATAGTTTTGTAGACATCATACTAGGTACCACTCTCAAGAAAAAGTAATTTAGTTTTCTTAGTAACATTAGAGTATGAGGTTTGTAAGCTCCCCCTGAGTCAAACAGTTCCAATGTTGAGGTTTGTAAGCTCCCCTTTAGTTCCATATTTAAGAAAACCAAAAATAATAGTTTAACTTCCTTTGGCAACATCAGAATATGAGGTTTGGAAGCTCCTTCTAAGTCTGATATGCTAAGGCTGAGGTTTGTAAGCTCCTCCTTAGTTCTATGTGCAAGAAAGTTAAAATGTGTCACCTGGGCAAGATAACCATAAAAATATAAATATAAATAACAAAATTATGAATGACTAATATGTAAAAATGAATAGGTACTCAATGGGTTCAGTTTCTAATGAAATACTTACCATTATTTCTCCCCATTTTGTCACATCAAAAATAAAATAAAAAGAGAAAAAGAAAAGAATTACATTCATAAATGCATCACAAATCATCATTTCAGGATCAATTTCTAAGGAATTGAAAAATGATCAAGTAACACGGGGTCATTAAGGATTGTATAGTGCATGCTTTAAATTTTTAGTGGTTGTTATTGTTCCAAGAATCAAGCAGGATTAAATCAGTCGTTTAAGTTGCTCATAAGTCATTATAAAAGCAGTCCAAACCTAGTTCATTTTCATTAATGTTATTTCTTTGATTTTGTGGTTAGCATTTATTTTGCTAAAACTATTCTAGCAGCAAGATGTTAAAACAAGATGTTCTAATATTCTGCATTAAACATGTCGGATAAAGATGTCTCATCCTGGATCATAGGACATCGCGTCTGATTTTGGTTTAAAAGGAAGATTTTGTTGTTGGTATTTGTTACTGAATATTCTGTGAATATTTAGTTATCCTATGTGGCATCCAAAGTATTTTGGGTTGAGTTTTTGTGTGTTGGTTTTCGGATTTTCAACATTTTCTAAATATGGAGACATATTAGGAAACTTTAGATTAAAGACCTATTTTCTTGGAGTTTATTTTGCAGAATTGTGTGCAGTCTCTTTGCTGCGTTTTTGAAGCCCAATCCAGACCATATTTAATGCTATATATTGACTGGTGTAAACCTAGTTTAGGTGTGGAACTTACGTGTGTTTTGTTAGGGTTTTTGAGTGTTATTTGTGAGCATAACTGGTGTCATTCTAATAACAGTACAAGGACTGGTTTTGTGTTGTAAGTTCTGTCAGTTACTCATAAGCTTTTAAGCATTGAGTTTCTTGTGTGTCAATTCTCATAAGCTTTGAAGTATTGAGAATTGTGTGTTTTGGAAGTGTGGCTTTCGTTTTATTACTTGTGTTGAAAGGAACCAGTCAAGGTTTGTGATTGAAGAGGGATTTGAGGAGGGCCTCATACCTAGGTGAGTCTTAGGTAGAAGTCATAGGAAGGGTAGTGATTAAGTGAATGGATTGTAACCGGGAGTGGTTGCTGTATGATCTGTGAATTGATACTATCGTATATTGATTTCGTCCCTGGCTTGGTAGCCCCCAGAGTAGGATTGTTGATCCGAACTGGGTAAACATATCACTGTGTTCTTTACTTTCTACACTGTTATTATTATTGTTAACTTGTTCATTGTGTTGGATATCATTGTCTCAACATCTGTGTAGGACATCTGATATTTGTGCCAGAATTTCAATTGGCATCAAGAGCTTGCACCCTTGTTTGGTTCTGGGTGAGATTCAGGGAAGGTACTTTCTGGTGCAATGGACAAGGATGGAGGATTTTTGAACAAACCACCTGTGCTTGATGGTTCCAACTATGACTACTGGAAACCAAGGATGGTAGCATTCATCAAATCCATGGATGATCAAGCATGGAAATCTGTTATCAAAGGATGGGAACCTCCAAAGGTTAGAGATAGAGAAGGTAATCCTACTGATGTGGTGAAGGAAGAGGAAGACTGAGATGATGCAGACTACAAAGGGTCCTTGGGAAATTCCAAAGCCATGAATGCACTGTTTAATGGTGTTAATAAGAATATCTTCAGGTTAATTGAACATTGCACCATTGCAAAATAGGTGTGTCAGGTCTTGAAGGTTGCTCATGAAGGGACTTCAAAGGTGAAGATGTCAAAACTTCAGCTTCTCACTACCAAGTTTGAGAATTTGAAGATGAAGGAAGATGAGAGCATTCATGATTTTCACATGAACATTATTGAGATAGCTAATGCTTCAAGTGCCCTAGGTGAAAAGATGTCTGATAGCAAACTGGTCATAAAAATCCTCAGATCTCTACCTAAGAGATTTGACATGAAAGTGACTGCTATAGAGGAAGCTCAGGACATAGATAAGATGAAAGTGGATGAACTTGTGGGATCACTTCAAACATTTGAATTGGGGATCAGTGAAAAGTCTGAAAAGAAGAAGAGTATAGCTTTTGAGTCAAATGCTGGTGATTCAGACGATGAAGGTAACCTGGTCAGAGATGAAGGGGTGTCTAAAGATCTGGTATTGCTTGGAAAACAATTTAACAAAGTGTTGAAAAGGATGGACTAGAAGTCAAGAGCAAATGTTCAGAACAAGTCACTCGACATTAGTAAAAACCAGGATGGAGACAGAAGGTCCAGAACTGAAGAAGACTCCAATCAAGGGAAGAGAGTTCAGTGTTTTGAATGTGAGGGATTTGGGCACATAAAAACTGAGTGTCTCACGTATCTCAAAAGGCAGAAGAAGGGCTTATCTGTGTCTTGGTCAAAAGGAGAGTCTGAGAGTGATCTTGAAGAAGAATCAGCAAAATTGGTGACAGCCTTAACTGGAATCTGTAAGTCTAATGGAGAAACAACTTGTGAGTCTGATTCTGACAAAGAATCTTATATTGGAGAACTCACTAAGCAGGAAGTTATCACTGGGTTCTCAGAGTTGTGTATCAAGAATGAAGAGAGGTGCCAGATAATATTAGAACAGAAGGTTCTGATAGCTCAACTAGAGGCTGAGAAGGAAGAACATCTATCAATCATTGCTGATCTTAAAGAGGGGGTTGTATGGCAAAAGTCAAAACTTGACAATATGACCAAATCTATAAGGATGCTGAACAATGGTTCCACGCAGCTAGATGAGATTCTTCAAACTGGGAAAAATGCTGGAAATGTACAAGGTCTTGGTTTTAACAATCAAGCAGAGAACTACAAGAAGTCTGTATTAAAGTTTGTTCCTTAGAAAATAAAGCAAGAGGAGGAGATGTCAAATCACATGTTTCAACATCAGATGAAACATCAGAAAATAGTATGTAGTTCAAAGTATAAACCATGGAGATGTCATTACTGTGGAAAGATTGGTCACTTAAAGTCTTTTTGCTACAATTTGCATGGTTATCCCAAAACTGCTCATCAACAAAATAAAGGACAGAATTAGGCTAAAGTAAAGAAAAGATGGATCCTAGAAATATGATGGCTGTTCAAGACACATGACTGGTGTGAAGAAATTTTTATCAGATATCAAGCCTCACTCTACCAATTATGTCACTTTTGGGGATGGATCAAAAGGTGAAATAAAAGGTGTTGGAAAGCTGGACTACACAGGACAACTAAATCTGGATCGTGTTCTATTTGTCAAAGGGCTGACTGCAAATTTGATCAGTATAAGCCAACTGTGTGATCTAGGACTCAAAGTAAATTTCACAAAATCTGAATGCCTAGTGACCAATGAAGAAAATAAAGTTGTCATGAAGGGAACCAGGTCTAAGAATAACTGATATCTGTGGAATCCTCAAGAATCAGAAAGTTTGTCTACCTGTTTGATGTCAAAGGAAGATGAAACCAAACTATGGCATCAGAAATTGGGTCACTTACATTTGAAAGGGATGAAGAAAGTTCTGTCAAGTGAGGCTGTTAGAGGTATTCCCAAGCTGAAGATTGATGAGGATAGAATATATGGTGAATGTCAAGTTGGGAAGCAAACAAGGATGTCACACAAAAAGCTTCAACATCTTACCACAACTTCTAGAGTTCTGGAGCTGCTTCACATGGACTTAATGGGACCTATGCAGGTTGAAAGTCTTGGTGGGAAGAAGTATGCCTATGTTGTCGTTGATAATTACTCCAGATTCACCTGGATATGCTTTATCAGAGATAAGTCTGAAGTATTTGCAGCTTTCAAAGAATTGTGTCAAAGGATTCAACGAGAAAAGGATTGTGGTGTTGTACGAATCAGAAGTGACCATGGGAAAGAATTTGAAAATAGCAGGTTTGAAGAGTTTTGTTTATCTGAAGGAATCACTCATGAATTCTCATCACCAATCACTCCTCAGCAAAATGGTGTGGTGGAACGCAATAATAGGACTATTCAAGAGTGTGCAAGGGTCATGATTCATGCCAAAAAGCTTCCATATCATTTTTGGGTTGAAGCCATGAATACAGCATGTTATATACACAATAGGGTGACTATCAGATCAGGTACTTCTATTGCTCTTTATGAGCTATGGAAAGGTAGAAAGCCAAATGTGAAATATTTCCATGTTTTTGGGAGTAAGTGATATATCTTGGCGGATCGTGAGCAGAGGCGAAAGATGGATCCTAAGAGTGAGGAAGGTATATTTTTGGGATACTCTACAAACAGTAAAGCATATAGGGTATTTAATTCCAGAACTAAGGTGATGATGGAATCCATAAATGTGGTGGTTGATGACTCTAGCAAAGACGAAGATGTCCCAGATGATGTTGGAATATGCTTTCCCATAAATAATGAAATCTCACAAGACACTGAGTCCGTAGAAGATAATGCTCAAGAGACTGACACTAGACCTGAGAATGAAGAGGTAGATGATGCTAACAGGGGACCCTCTATAAGGGTTCAGAAGGATCACCCTAAGGAGTTGATTATTGGAAATTTGAATGAAGGTGTAAGAACCAGATCGAGGGAGGCTGTGTCAAATGCCTGTTTTGTTTCAAAGCTTGAACCAAAGAATGTTAAAGAGGCATTGACAGATGAGGTCTGGATAAGTGCTATGTAGGATGAGCTTTGTCAATTCAAGAGGAATGAAGTCTGGGAACTGGTACCACGACCAGCAGGAACAAATGTGATTGGAACAAAGTGGGTTTATAAGAATAAGTCTGATGAACAAGGAGTTGTTACCAGAAACAAAGCCAGACTAGTTGCTCAAGGATACACACAGATTGAAGGAGTAGATTTTGATGAAAAAATTTCTCCTGTGGCTTGATTGGAATCCATCAGATTGTTGCTAGGAGTGGCATGTTTTTTGAAATTTAAATTATTTCAAATGGATGTCAAGAGTGCCTTTCTGAATGACTATCTTAATAAGGAAGTTTATGTTGAGCAGCCTAAAGGGTTTGTGAATCCAAATTTTCCTGATCATGTCTACAAGCTAAAGAAGGCTTTGTATGGTTTGAAACAAGCTCCAAGAGCTTGGTATGAAAGGCTGACTGAGTTCTTAGTCAAACATGGATACAGGAAATGTGGTATTGATAAAACACTCTTTGTCAAGGAGAAGGATGGGAAACTAATGATTGCTCAGATTTATGTAGATGATATTGTGTTTGGTGGGATGTCAGATGAAATGGTCCAATATTTTGTCAACCAAATGCAATCTGAATTTAAAATGAGCTTGGTAGGTGAATTGACTTACTTCCTTGGATTGCAAGTCAAGCAGATGAAAGATTCCATTTTTATTTGTCAGAGCAAATATGCGAGGAATATTGTGAAGAAGTTTGGATTAGATAATGCCAAGCACAAGAGAACTCCTGCTCCTACTCACTTGAAGTTATCCAAAGATGAAAAGGGAGTGAATGTTGAACAGAGTATATACAGAAGCATGATTGGCAGTCTGCTGTATCTCACAGCAAGTAGGCCAGACATAACCTTTGCAGTTGGTGTATGTGCAAGATACCAAGCAGAACCCAAGGTCAGTCACATTAATCAAGTTAAGAGAATTCTTAAGTATGTGAGTGGTACATGTGATTATGGGTTGTTGTACTCCCATGACTCAAGTTCCATTTTAGTAGGATACTGTGATGCTGATTGGGCTGGAAGTGCTGATGATAGGAAAAGTACCTCTGGAGGTTGTTTCTTTTTGGGAAATAATCTTATTTCATGGTTTAGTAAGAAGCAGAATTTTGTATCTCTTTCTACTGCTGAAGCTGAGTACATAGCAGCTGGAAGTAGTCGTGCTCAACTGGTGTGGATGAAGCAAATGCTATCTGAGTATAATGTCACACAAGATGTCATGACATTATTTTGTGACAAACTGAGTGCTATTAATATTTCTAAAAATCCTATTCAACATAGCAGGACTAAGCACATTGATATCAGGCATCACTTCATCAGAGAACTTGTGGAGGATAAAGTCATAACTCTTGAGCATGTTAGCACAGAAAATCAGCCTGCTGACATATTTACCAAGGCTCTAGATGCAGTTCAGTTTGAAAACCTGAGGAGTAGACTTGGGGTTTGTATTCATGAAGAACTATAGCAATTAATGTTTCTTCTGGCTGCCAGACTAAAAAGAATAAAGGTAATTCTGGTAGTGCAGCTTGTGCAGGTGTTTATGAAGGGAAAGATGCTGAAGTTTGTGCATGACATTTGGTCATGTGATGTTGTGTGCATCTACTTTCTGATGCTGTTTATTCTGCTTTATGACTTGACCATTTCTCAAAATTAATAACTGTTCTACTTGCCTTTGTCATATTTATGGCTAAAAAGGGGGAGTAGTGTGCTTGTGGTGTGCTTGTGTTGGTGCTGCAGCTGAGGGGGAGAATGTTGAATGTTGTTGTGTTGCTGCAGCTGACGGGGAGAATGTTGAATGTTGTTGTGTTGCTATAGCTGAGGGGGAGTTTTTTTTTTATTTTGTGTGAATTTTTGCTGCTGCTGTCTCTGATATTGATGTTTTGCTTGTGTTATCTTTGCAATATTGTTTGGTGTGTAGTTTTAGCCAAAATAAGCCAAAGGGGGAGATTGTTATTTCTTTGATTTTGTGGTTGGCATTTATTTTGCTAAAACTATTCTAGCAGCAAGATGTTGAAACAAGATGTTCTAATATTCTGTATTAAACATGTCGGATAAAGATGTCCTATCCTGGATCATAGGACATCGCGTCTGATTTTGGTTTAAAAGGAAGATTCTGTTGTTGGTATTTGTTACTGAATCTTCTGTGAATATTTAGTTATCCTATGTGGCATCCAAAGTATTTTGGGTTGAGTTTTTGTGTGTTGGTTTTTGGATTGTCAACATTTTCTAAATATGGAGACATATTAGGAAACTTTAGATTGAAGACCTATTTTCTTGGAGTTTATTTTGCAGAATTGTGTGCAGTCTCTTTGCTGCGTTTTTGAAGCCCAATACAGTCCAGATTTAATGCTATATATTGACTGGTGTAAACCTAGTTTAGGTGTGGAACTTACGTGTGTTTTGTTAGGGTTTTTGAGTGTTATTTGTGAGCCTAACTGGTATCATTCTGATAACAGTACAAGGACTGGTTTTGTGTTGTAAGTTCTGTCAGTTACTCATAAGCTTTTAAGCATTGAGTTTCTTGTGTGTCAATTCTCATAAGCTTTGAAGTATTGAGAATTGTGTGTTTTGGAAGTGTGGCTTTCGTTTTGTTACTTGTGTTGAAAGGAACAAGTCACGGTTTGTGATTGAAGAGGGATTTGAGGAGGGCCTCATACCTAGGTGAGTCTTAGGTAGAAGTCATAGGAAGGGTAGTGATTAATTGAGCGGATTGTAACCGGGAGTGGTTGCTGTATGATCTGTGAATTGATACTATCGTATATTGATTTCGTCCCTGACTTGGTAGCCCCTAGAGTAGGATTGTTGATCTGAACTGGGTAAACATATCACTGCGTTCTTTACTTTCTGCATTGTTATTATTATTGTTAACTTGTTCATTGTGTTGGATATCAGTGTCTCAACATCTGTGTAGGACATCTGATATCTGTTCCAGAATTTCAATCAACATCCACCAGAGTCATGGAGGCATCAGTTGAGAGTCATAAGACTTTTGTAGTAACAGAAATCTCTGAGAGCTCTATAAGACAAGTTGTCCAGAGCGTTTAGAAATGAGTTGTTTCTGAATCATCTACCACTGGGCATGTGCCCTCTGCAAGACTCACTTCTGAAGAAGTAGCATCAACAGTTCCAACACAACCTACAGGAGTAGGTTCATCAGAATCTGTGGTGAAGCCCAAAAGAAATATAATGAAGAGATCAAGAAGAGAAGAAGGTCCAACAAGATGTTCTACTATCCAATCCCAGAGGAAGAAGAGGAAGAAGTTGATGAGGATGAGCTGGACATATATTATGACAACTGTTATCATCATAAGGCTCAGGATGACTTAGATAGGGATCAATACTAAGCATTAGTAGTTCCTTATGAATCAATATTTTGTAATCCTCTGCTTCAATTAATGAAAAAGTACCTTTTGACCAAAAAAAATTTATTGCATGCAAATACTTTAATAACTTCCTTTAGATTTACTGAAAGACAATAATGAAGTAAAACTGACAGCAGAAATAATAGTTAAACAAGTCAAGTATAATATTAATAGCTGTTAAAGAATCTTTAATAGGTTAGACTGTTAGATAACATTTCCAAGATATATCATTTAAGATATTGATAAGACTTAATCAATATTAAAATAATAGATACTTGGAACAATGTATGTAACACGTCCATATAAGAACTCATAGCAGACTTACTTTCATAATCACTTAATCCTCAAAACATCAATATGTACAAACAGAAGCAAATCTGGGTTCCAAAGAGAGATTTTAGAAAGACAGCCATACTGAATGCAGCAACTCAGGAAAGTAAAAGCAAAGCAGAAGCTAAAAGATCTACTAGCAAGCATATGACTTCAGAAGCTCTCACCTCTTCAGCATCCTTTGTGAAGACACACAGAAGAAGAAGATCTTCTGGGTCTAGACACAGAAATCAATTGAGAAAGGAGGCTTTGGAGTTTGCCAAGGAAGAATGGCAAGATTACTTAGATAATCTGGACATGTTAGATGATCCTATGGAATACCTTAGGGCCAACCCAACAAACTAGAATGTCTAAATAATTTGTATTCAATTCCTTCTTATTAATGATAAAAATTGCAAACATTAAGTTCTTACTCCCATTACTTTTAATTCTTTTGAACAACCATAAATAAATACACTCAACGGTTAACTAAACAACGACATGAACAAACTTTGAATTAATAATAAGATAATTTAATACAAAGGTTCTAACAATTACAAGGCATAACTATGCAGAAATCTAACATCAGAATCTTTCATAGATAGCTTCAAACTTGTCTCTCCAGATTTTAGAAAAATCAGTATCTGAACTTATGATAACTCCCTACTGAACAAGTAATTCTGAAAGAACTCGTCCTAATGGAATGAAGAAAATCTTTCCCTTGTGAAATGAAGAAAGAGTCTTCTTCAAATAGTCAAACATAACTTGATGAAGATCAATCTGCAAGTCTGAATTGAGAAGTAGAAGCAGATCTTTTTCAATAGGGTCCACAAGGTCTAAATTCATGTCTTTAGGAAGTAAGTTTGAATTCAGAATTTGATTCCAAACAACAACATCAGGACGAAGATTTGAGAGCAGTGATGTAATAGATATATCTACAAAGATACGCCGAGTAGGAAGATAGTGTTCCCAAACAAGAGTTCCTGGGATTTCTCTAATTTCCTCATAATTGATCACATTAGCAATCGCTTTAGAGGTTACTATTATAGAAACACCAGTTACTTTAGAGAGAATAGCACACTCAGAATTCAGCTCAACAATGGAAGCATTAATCCAAAAATCTTTGGAAATGTCTGGATAAGTGAAACCACAGAGCATCTCAAAGTATCCATTCAATGCTTGTTTACGCACAATCTTCCAGAAGTTAAAGCCTAACTTAAGTAACTCATCAAAATCTACAAACTTTTCATTGATGACTACCAGTTGATTCAAAGAAGAATTGACTAGGAAACTCATCTCAAGTTTGGCTTGATCAGCATACAACCACAGAGGAAATAAAAAGAAAAAAAGAAGTGAACAAGATTCCTAAAAGAGTAAGAATCTTGTCAGAAGAAGGACAAAATGATGTTTCACAAGACAGGGGATAATGACAATAAGTATCCAAAAAGAAAACATCATTACCCAAAGGTTCTTATCCGACAGATTTCTTGATTCCACTAGATGAATTTAACCTTTATGAAATTTAAGTATCACAAAAGTCTTGGAAAATATTTTACTTAAACTGTTTTATCAGAAGTAAAGAATCCTCTTTTGAATATCAGAATCTGACAACTTTCAGAAGCTATCATCCATCAGAGTCTAGTAGAACTAGATAGAGAGAGAGAGAGAGAGAGAGAGAGAGATCTTCTATGAGTCATAAGTCTCCAAGATTCTATTCAGAACCAACATTTCCTCTTGAAAAAAGAGTCACGAGTGATAGATGAATATTGAATTGTTTCCTTTGACAGCTAACAAATAGCAGTAACATTACAAAAAGTGAGGAAACTGTTTCCATAAATACGTTCTTCATCTAGCTTAATGAAATATTCACTATAGATAAATACAACATAGTTTCTTCTTAAAGATTTCTGAAGATCCTTTTTCAAAATATCTTCTCTAGAAATCTAACAAAAACATTGTATTTATACCTACACAAATATCTCATTGAATCAAAAGATAAGCTAGAAAAGAACAAGCATACCTTTTTTTTCCCGGTTAGACTCGTATCTGTATTCAGACTTGACCATAGAGTCTGAACACCGCTTTGAGTGGATTCTGATTCAATGGTTGTTAAACCAATGATTCCACTACTTTCACCAAACTCAGTACCTCTAGCACTTGATTCTAGGTTGTGGGCTCTTCTTCCATCGAATGTTGTAAACAACCTTTGATAAATTCCATGGAAGATGCCTCTGCTCCTTTCTTTGATATCTATAGCAAATACATTTAAATCATGACACTCATATTTCTATGAGACCATACATAAATGTTCAGACAGGCTTTCATTCGCCTTATGCCACATTCTGATAGCAGTACCTTGATTCATTTCAGAGTATCAGTCTAGAATAAACCATAATATGAACAAGATCTTGTTCTTAGCAGAATCATTAATTTCATTGTCTTGACTCAAGGCTTTGAGATCTTTGATAAGCAAAGAACCAGATGATGTTAGCAATCAGAGAATGGCATAAAAAAAATTAAAGCACCATCATCTAATTTCCTACAGAACACAAAGAAAAATTTAAGATTTCTCATAGACTTATCCTTTAATACAAATTCCATGATAACCCTTAATCAAGGAGCAATGAAGTCTCTTAAGATATCACCTTAAAGAGCATACTCCTTATTATCAAATATTGAAGTAAGATAGATTTGGCATAATCTCTTTCTCTTCAATACTTGATTTTTATTTCAGGACTCAGATGTTTCTTCAAAAGCAGTAATGACTGGCAGAGCCAGATTACTCTTTTATCTGAATCCTACACTAATGTCATCTTCAAAAGAATGTGCAGTGAAAATTATCTGACATTAGGTTCTGGTAGTGTTTCTCCTTGCTTTCACATCTGGGAAATCAGTTGAAATACAAGTATTTCAGAAGCTTCAGAAGTTACTCTTCTATCAATAGATATTACAACCCATTCAGCTGGTTAATAAGAACTTCTGACAAGAAATATAAGTTCCTTATCATCAGACATTCAAAAGAAACAATGCTTTGGGAAAAGTGATATGTTAGATAGCTTTTCATCGTCTAATTTCATTTCTTTTCTTCAAAGATTTGCAAGACAAACCAACAGACCATAATAAATTCAAGTTGTATAACTTCTTGAATAACTGTGACCACAGGTTTGAATCTAAACTAATCCTCTCAGAATTTGCTTGAAATATCAGATAAGTGTTAACTAGACAAGCTTCAAAACTGACTCCCACAAATCTGAGCATAAGGATTCAAATATAGCCTGAGCATTAAACATATCAATGATGTTGACATACTCAGAAGTGAGGTAAAGCACCTACCAGAATGTAACTACCTCTGAAGATATTCAATAAGCTTCTTCTGAGTTGGTGATAGAGACTTTCAAATAGATTATCTCTACACCATCAACTTCTATAGTAATACCTTTTGAAAGGATATTCTATAGACCTTCAGAACCCCTTTTATCAAGATCAATAAGTTAAAAATATGTTGTGCTTTTCCATAATTTAAATTCACTAGAATCACCCTTTGAATATGGTAGGAAAAACAGTATAATATTTTTCATGTGACACTTGATTCCTTCTTGAAGGAAAATCTTTGACAGACATACTTTTCTTATTGGATCATTATCTGCGCCACTGTTAAGTGTTAAACATAAACCATGCTTTGATACCAATTGAAGGTGAGAAAAGTACACAAGAAGGGGTTGAATTATGTTTTCTGTTTTCTTAGTTTGCATCTGATCAGAGTTCAGAATCTAAATTGGTGTTCAGATTATGGTTAATTCTTAGCAACAGAATGTTAAGAGAAGCAGATAAATAATAGCAGAAGACACAAATATTTATACTGGTTATTCTCCTAACAGAGAGTAGTCCAGTCCTATTTCTTCACAAGAGATTTTCACTATAATCAAATCATGATTACAATCGCTTATGTATTTTGCATAAGACTTTTACACTTGCTCATACCCAAGGTCCAAGACTTCCTTGCTCAGACCCTTAGCCCAAGACTTCTGCTCCAAGTTCCATGAAACGAGTCTCTCTGCTTGCATCCCTCATATCAAGACTTACTTATCCAATTCCATGTACTGAGCATTCTCGCTCAAGCCCCTTAGGCTCAATACTTCTGCTCCAGGTTCCATGAAAGGAGCCTCTGCTTGCACCCCACCGCTCAAGACTTACTGCTCCAAATTCCATGAACTGAGCTATTATGCTCAAGCCACACTGGCTCAAGACTTTCCTGCTCAATCAATCTACTTAATTAAGACTTTCACTACTCAAGCACATAGAAAGAGACTTACGTGGCTCAAGCATTTTGGCTCGAGACTTCCTTGCTTGTATCCCAATGATACAAGACTTTTTCTCAATCAATTCACTTGATTAAGACTTTCACAGCTCAAGCACATAGCAAGAGACTTACGTGGCTTAAGCATCTTGGCTCGAGACTTCCTTGCTTGTATCCCAATGATACAAGACTTTTATCTAAACTATTGAACAGGCTCAGCAGAATAGAGAACAAGGTGTACATGATACAAGTATCAGAGGTACGAGAAATCACCATAACAAAGACCTAAATCACTTGTAATAAATCTTAAGGCTTTTACAATTACAACCTACATCAGAAAAATATGCATATACATTGAGTTGATAATTGTTGATCTTGTTACTCATTCTTCTAATTGCTATTGAAAAGGTAACTTGATCAAGAGTCTTTGTTGTTATTCCATAGTACAAGAGCCGTTGAAGATAGATACACCAAAAGATCTTAATCCAATGTGTAATGTGTATAACCTTTGAGTCTTTAAGAGTTTTTGTACTATTAAAGCCGTTGAGAGTAGATATCCATAAAACATATCAACCTTTCTCGAGCCTTGCAATCTGTAGACTCTAGCTGACAAACTGATTTGACAATACAACTTTTGAAAATAATTTTTTCCAAAAGTTTGATTTTAGATTTGTGAACTATTCACCCCCTTTACATCGAAGCATGTCGTCTAACAAATGGTTATGATATAAACTTTAATCAAAAGTCTTGTAAAGTTGTTAGTCAAAAGGATGACTCTATCTTTTTCAATGGCAAGAGGAAGAATAACATTTATAAGATTAGGTTTTCTAACCTTAAAAATCAGAATGTAAAATGTCTTATGTCTGTTAATGAAGAGCAATGGGTCTGACATAAACGATTGATCCATGTTAGCATGAGGAGGATTTTGTTGGTTGATACCAGATCTTGCAGAGGATAGGAGATGTGTCATATCAGATTGCTTTGCCACCTCCACATTTGAATCTTCATGATGTGCTTCATGTGTCTCAGTTGAGGAGATACATTTTGGATCTGTCCCATGTAATCCAGGTGGATGATGTGCAGGTGAGAGACGACCTGACTGCGGAGATATCACCCATATGGATAGATGATTGGGAAATGAAGCAGTTGCATGCTAAAGAGATTGCCTTGGTCAAGGTGGTGTGGGGAGGACCAGCTGGTGGGAGCGTGAGGAGCAGATGAGAGAGTTGTATCTGACTCTGTTTCCTTTAGGTAATTTTCGAGGATGAAAAATTCTTAAGTGGGAGAGAGTTGTAACACCCATTTTATGTATAAAATATTTGACCGTATTTATTTAATTAATTATTCTTTTTATTGATTTATTTAATTATTGGTTTGATTGAGGGGTGTGAGTCCTTGAGTTAGGGTCACGGTAAAATAATAATTGGTGGAAGGAATAATTTAGAGTTATTTTAATAGGTAAAATAATAGCTTTATTATATTGATTGAAATAAGAGAATAGTATTTAGGATTATTAGAAAACAATTAGAGTTAGTAAGAGGAGTGAGAGTATTAGGGACAATATGAGGATAAATTGAGGGTAAAAAGGGAAGAGCCTAATTGGAAGGAAATAGGTTTTGGAATAAAATAGGGATTTGGAAAACCTGAGAGTGTCAGTACGTGTTTTTGGAAGTTGGAGCAAAAGAGGCAAATTGGCTAGAGGTAGAAGAAGGGAAATCAAGATAAGGTTGCATCGATTGCTAGGATTTCAGGTAAGGGGGAGATGTGCTTCTCTAATGGGTGTTAATGCATGACGATTAGATGGAGAGGCCCTTAACCTCTTTAAGGTTGGGTGTTTTGATTCATAATTTTGAATTATGACACTATGATGGTTATAATATGGTGATTATATGATGAATTTCGTGTGCCTTATATGTATGTATTTTCTGTTTTGATGATTGAACATATATCCACCATTGTTACAGTTTTGAAAGTTTTAAGCATAATCTTAAAATAATGATTTGATAATTTAATTGAACTAAAATCATAAATTAACTTGAGATAATTAGAGTATTGCATAAGTTGTAATTTTTTGAGTGTTTGGATTTTTATGGAAAAATCAGAGATCCGAAAGGTCTCCAATAGTGAAAAACACAAAAAATCTGCATTCTGAAGGTCCATGGAGAATGCCATATGAAGCCCCTGGTGGTGAGCGCCATGCCTGTAACGCTTCACTCGTCGCTGCCAGGCAGATTCAAGTTCAAATATAGTTTCGGTCATAACTTTTGATCTGTAACTTCGAATCGAGTGTCGTTCGAAGTGTTGGAAAGCTAATGAAAATTACTATCTAATGAAATTGTTTTTATGAACTGAATGTGTTATAATAATCTGAATATTTGATTATATGGATTATTGTATTATGATGAAATGTTTACATGATGATGTTAGATGATTGATTAAGCATGATTATGGTGGTGTTGTTGTGCGAATGATGTTGCTTAGTTTTATGAATATGCATGTTGTTCGTTATGTGGATTATGTTGCTGGTGGCATACACGGTCAGAAGATGGGCTAATGTGTATGTGTTGTGTTGCATGCTGAGAGTCCATGCATTTATGTTATCGGAACTTCGGTTCTTTTTGGTGATCCTCGATCCTATGGTGATGGATTGAATGCGAATATATAATTCCTATTATAAGGGATTAGTGAAGCGTTACCTATGGTGATGGTAGCGATTTGGTGCGCTCTGGTTCCAAGAGGGAATTTGATCCTATGGTGGGGATCGGGGAGCGAAATGAACATGAGTGTTCATATTTGGTACCACATGCATATCAAGTCGGTGTTGAGTACATTACATAAGTGTTGCATTTTTATTAATTGTTGTTGATGTGTTGTTGGATGAGAATACTTAGTATGTTGGTATTGATTGAGTAATGTGTATATTGTTGTTATATGATAATTTACTCCCGCTTGTTTTCACCGTTAATTATTTAAGTTTACTCTCACCCTTTCTATTTGAATGTTTCCTTTACATGGGCATCATGCAGATACTCGAGTGTAACATTGGATGAAGTAAGTGGAAGATAGCTCTTGGAATGACTTCCATTAGTTTGTCGCTTTATTAGTAGGGTCTTGCTCGGATCATGTAACATCGGGTTGGGAACGTTTATTTTCAATTGCTTGGCTTTGTTTTGTTGAAGTTTACTAATCATATTTTGTTAAGATCTCAAAGTGTTGAGAGTTGGATAATACAACTCCTTTTGCTTATGTTATGAAAGTTGAAGTTTATGAGACAAAATGCTATGCATGTTATATGGTTTTTTAATTGCTTTATTTATGATTCTGTTGCGATAATGTTAGATGAGTTGGATATCGTGTAAACATCCCAAGTACAAATCATATGAATTGATGTCGTGTAAACATCCTAAGAGCAAATGTATGCATTAATTTTTTTGTTGTAACCCATGTTATGGAGTTGGCCATGTTTGTTGTGTGTGACACCCTAAGTTGTTGTATTTTGTTAAGTAAATTCTTTGATGATTATGTGCAGGGTTTAGGGAGTTACATGATGTGTCCGCTCGAACTTCGCCTCTTTCTTCAACAACCTAAATAAAGGTAGTGCATGTTGGGTGGATCTAGAGATGAACTTGTTCAAAGCGGTTAGCATACCGTTCAGCTTTTGGACCTATTTCTTGGAAATTAGGCCACTCATTTAGACCATTGCTTCAAATTTTTCGGGGTTTGTCTCATTTCCTCTCTCTGTTAAGTAGAAGTCCAAGAACTTGCTTGCTCTTACACCGAAGGTGCATTTCTAAGGATTAAGTCTCATATTGTACTATCGAACCTTTTAGAACACCTGTCAAAGGTATTGATCATAACATTTCTCTTGTTCGAACTCTACGATCATGTTGTTCATGTATACCTCTAATGTATCCCCTATCTCTTCCTGAAAAACCTTGTTCACCATTCTCTAATATATTGTGCTATCATTCTTCAATCCGAAAGGCATGATATTGTTCTGATAATTGGCTTGCTTGGTCATGATTGTTGTTTTCATCTAGTCGAGTCTGATCATGGGTATCATATTATACCTGGAGTAATCATCCATGAATGATAGCCACTTGTACTCGACTGAATTATCTACAAGTCGATCATTGTTTAGAACCATGTAAGAGTCTTTTGGGCACACTTTATTAAGATCATTATAGTCTACACACATCCTCCATTTCCCCGAGGTTTTCTTCACCTAATAAATGAATCTTTCCTTAATGATTACAACCCCACTCTGACTGTAAATAATACCACAATAACAACAACAACATAGTAAAGTCCCCATAACCTATCTCCCTCATAATCTATCTCTTATACCTCAAACCAGTCCCCATTATAGCATTCAAAAAATACAAATGCACATTCTATCATGATAAAACATGTCAATTATTCATTGATTAACAAAAATCTGCCAATTTCATCATGGATTACTCACTTTGGTTCATACCCTAAAACATCCAATTTTAATCAAATTCATCATTGAATCAATGAGTTCATGAACACAAAAACACCATAGCAGAAAAATACAATTGCACATCAATTCATGACATATAACAACATAATTCCATCATCATATAACAAATTATCATCAATCCATAACGAAATGAAAAACCCTATTGGAGGTTAAGGGAAACCTCTATACTATTTCATGATTTAGGCACCCTTAGATGAAGAATCCCCCTACCTTGTAAATCTAACAAAAGCAAGCTCTCAAGCAATCTCTAAGGTCCTCTCCTCCAAGCCCTAGCTCTCATCTTCTTCTCTTTTTTACGTACTGACAAAAAGGTTCTAAAAACCGTATTTCTCTAATTTTATATAATATTCTAATTATCATAATTTAGTTTTTGGCCCAACTGAAACTCAACTTCTCTCTACTCACCACTTACTTCTCTTAATTCACAAAATCTACACAACTCTACACATTCAATTAATTTCTAATTAATTAATTAATTCCCACCAAAATTAATTAAATAATCACAAATTACTACAAATGCCGACACCGGTCAAACACGTCATAATTCACATAAAATAATTATTTAAATAATTTAATCAATTGAATCAAATAAATAATTAAATAAAAGGCTAATTAAGTCGGGGTGTTACACAACACCTCATTCTCAAAAGCAGTCAAAGGAAGTCAAAAACCTAACTTCTGGAAAATACATTCATAAAAATGAATAGAGCAGCCATCGAACATGCAGCATATCCTCTTGTTAGTGGGAATGGCGAAGATTGACTAGTCCGAAAAGGATCGCACTTTGAAGGTAGGTTCCTTCACAACAACTTTTTGAGTGTAAGAGGAAACCATCCCTAAATACGTAGGGTCCACTTAGGAATAATCACATGCATTTGCCGCTGCCATCAACTCTTCATGTCGAGTAACTTTCGTGTCTATATCACAAGATAAATCAATTTGATCAACAATAATAGAACACCAACGAGAATGGTTTGTCTTGAGAGACTGAATTGAGCAACCCTTCCCCCGTGCTTTTATCTCAGACCAAACAAGACCTAGGTTGTATTGGTCACCAGTGAATCACCATCATCGCTAGAAGAATCCAACCCCGACCCAGAGTCATCGTGATACACATTTAGGGCAAGGGCAATCAAGTTCAAGTCGTAGAAAAGTTCCATGAATTCCGGGTTCTTCACTCCCGCATACGATAAATACTCTTAGCTAGTGAGCTCAAAAGAATCATTTGCGGGGGTACCTCCCAGGTTAACCATAATAGCACACAGAAAAGGACAATGACATACATTTGAAGAGTAATAAAGGAGGAGACAATTCACGAGCAAAGAAGTAGCAGAGAAAGTTTGGAATGTCAGAACAAGAGAATTGAAGAGCAGACTCAGGAAGAAAGGGGAAACTTTGGGTAGCAAGTGAAGCAAAAAGACGCTTGGAGCAAAAACCAGCCTTTTATAAAGAAATTAATCGTGCACCAACGATCCAGATTAAAAGCTGAAGAAAATCTAAATTTTGCCAAGCAACTATACCTTCAGAAGGAGTAAAAGGTCAAAAGAACATGAGTACCCTGAACAGAGGAATCATGTCCTAACCTATACCCCTAAAACCACACACTTATAAGAGATAATGAACGTTTCCATGAAAGGAAAACCTTTAATGCACAAAAAGATCAAGGCCCAATCCATTCTAAATTATCCAATATATAAAAGCTTATTCTGTTCTCCACTTTTACTACTCTCATCTTAAATTTTAAACCGTTAAAATGCTAATCATATAGATCCATCCTACACCACTCTATTAAAGATTTGAATCACTATTTCAGAATTCTTCATCCCCAACATACACTTAATTATAATTCCATAATAGAACAAATATTCTCATACAATTATCAGCTAAATGCACCTAACCAAACTCAACCGTTTAACTTATTGTTTTTATTGCATAATAAAAATAACATAGCGTTGCGACATTATGCTAATGCAACATACTCTTTATTTAAGATACATATATACAAATTAACTTAAACTACTTTTTGACTACATAAACTCGACTAACACAGCTGTAGCCCTTGTCGATGATAAACTTAGGATGTGGTGGTCCAGACAATTCTTAAAGTGATCCATGGTCTATAATATAGTAATACTACTAATTTAGTAATTTTATATTTGTCAAAAAAAGTAGTAGTTAAATTTAAGTTTTTAGTTCACCTTTATGAAAAAAATATGAGTTGGTGTAAAGCATTTTGAGCATATGCAATTGTGATTTTAATATTATATTTGATGAGAATTATGATACCATCCATATAGATCATCAATTAAGAAAAACCTTAAGATATTATTAGAAGAAATTATGACTTAAGATCTAAAAGATATACCTTGACATTGATAGTTTAGTTCTACAAAAAAAAATTGGCTTTTGAAGGAAACTAAACCATAACTAAAAATGAAGGGGCAGAAAGGAAAACGGTAACAATTTAGAAAATTACAAAATGAAAATGAAAAAGAGTGTAAAAAAGGTAGTACAAAAAGGGTAGTAAAGGGAAATGAAAAAATCTCTCTCAAATAATGAAGAGAAAAATGGGAAAAAGAGAGAAAGAGAAAGAGCGATATGGATATTTTTTTTGTAATGAAAGAGATAGAGCATAGAGAATCCCAAAGCTAAAGCTAAGAGACAAAGACAGCAGTGGTTACTGTTGTCATACCCTGGCCCTCCTATGAGACCAATTAAATAATTCATTTATCACACCTTACTCCTTTAAAGGAACCATTTATTTTAGTAATGTGTAAAATTAATTGTTTTATTTGTTTTTATATTTAAAAGAAATAGTACTAGTATCATATTTCAAATAATTACTTTGTTTCATTCCAAAATAACTAATTCAGTTGATCAATTTAATGTTTCTAGTTTAAGTTTTGTTCTTTCATATCTTTGAAGAAAGTATACTATTAACTTGATATTAATTTTAGTTTATAAAATACTTATTATATTTTTATATTTTAGAACAAAATTTAAGAAAGTGAAAATATTTGTATATTTTAGAAAAAATTTAAAGAAAGTGATATTTTAATAGTAGCTTTTTTCTCCATCTCATTTTGTATGTTTCTTTTGAGTTTGTGTATCTTTTAAATATAAATATAGTAATAGATAGTAATTATTTTAATAATAAAATAAATTTTATTTATTAAAATACATTTAATATATACTTTATTTGATTAATTTTATGATTAAAGTAACGATATTTTTTTGATCAAGAAACAAATGATATTATATCTTAGTCACAATCATAAATAAAAATCAATTATTTTTTATTTTTTGATGCTAGTATTTCTAATACACCATTTATTTAACTCAAAAATATTTAATGTAAATTGTTAGTGAACTTTTTCATTAAATGTTAATAAAAATACTTTTATAATTTAACTTGTGTTTACATGAAATTTTTTAAAAAGATGATGGCACTAAATTAACTTTCTTATGTATTGTAATTTTTTTTATAATAGTAACTGAATGAAGTAGGATTAAGTAATAGTTATACAAATTGGTATACAATAAATAAAAATAAATTAATAAATACAATATTTATATTTTAAAACAAAAAGATAATTTTAGAGTGTAAAGAAAGGGAGTAAATTGTATAAATTTTAATTTTAGATGTTGAATTAAGCAATAATTATCTTTTCTCAAATTTTATTTATATTTATTACTAGTACATCTAAACACAATAATTACTCTTAATAAGGATAGTAAATACTATCTCTATTTGGGGAAAAGATTCCATGCCTTTCTTATTAAGTGACTTATATACCTTTAGTGTTTTTTTGAATATAGATGTTAGATGAGAGAGAATGATGGTTAAAAAGATATAAAAGTTATATAAACTTAAAGTTTTTGTATTTGTAAGATGCACTTTCAATATTTGTAATATTTAAAAAATTTATTTGTACAAAATAATATTCAAACTTTATATGTATTAATAATATGTTTATAAAATTACTCTTGTTAAATGTACTACTAATATATATATATATATATATATATATATATATATATATATATATATATATATTCTTCAATTACTATGTTTTTGATTAAATAGTTTAGCGAGTATAATTTATTTTTTATAAATAAGTGAGAGGTTCGAAGTTCGAATTCATGCTTTTATATATGATATTGTACAATTTTACATGAATTGACTTAAGTAGTTATTAATTATCTAAATAATTAAATAAAATATAATATAATTTATCACTACAATAAATTTTCTAAATATACTAATAATAATTTTATAAGTATAACAAATTGATTAATAATTAAAAAATTGATATTTAAAGTGCAGTTTCAAACTCAAGTTTCTATTTCTTAACACTTCATTCAATATTCTTTATTTAAAAAATAAAAAATTAATTTTGCTAATTTTTTTCAATTGAAAGTTATATTAATATTTCAAATATATAGTAGAGATTTGAATATCTAACATTTAAATAATAAAATTTTAATAATAAAATTAATAAAATTTATTATTACGTTAATAGAAACATTAAAAGTAGAAGTACGAGTTCAACCCGTGATATTCTAATATATTTATCTTTAAAGAATAAATTCAAATACTCATGATATTCTAATATATTTATCTTTAAAGAATAAATTTGAATAAATAATAAATAAATTACTAAAACTCATTTAATAAATAAAACAATAATTTTCAAAATATTGTAAAATATTTTACAATATGAATATCTAATAGTTAGAGGAAAAAGGAAATTTATTTTATACGGTCACCCAATCACAATTATATGTTAAAATAAAATATTTTTTAATTTTAAAATACTGATATTTTATAATAATTATAAATATTTTGATTGATTGCATATGTGAAATAGTAGTTAGTAAATTGCTATTAAACCTTTTAGTTATTAAAAAAAAACAATAATTTGAGTAAAGTAAAAATGAAACAATAATATGAATTTTACACTTTACTCATTGAATAGCAGTCAAATTTCCATTTATCACACTCTTCTTAACACTCTTATACTCTCTCTCACTTCACTCCTTCTTCTTCCATCTCATATCATCTTCCACATTTTCTCTCTCTATCTTCAATCCATTTCTCTCTCCCATTTCCCCTCTATACAAATGAACTCAACTTTCCCTAAACACTCATAAACAAATCAAATATTCCATCACTCTGTACCAAAAAACCATACTCTCCAGATCAACAACAACAAAAAAACACCAACCTCAACTAAATCGAAAAAAGAAAAAAAAAACAAAACAATGAGAGAAAACCATCCACCAACAACAACACCAGATCTACTAGCAAGAGGCGAGATCGCCGAATCATCCACCTCAAAAAACCGAACCGGTTCATCTCTCACCGAAAACACATCCCCCGGTTCATCTCTCACCGAAAACCCATCCCCCTTCCCAGACCAAGTCCTCGAGAACGTTCTGGAAAACGTCCTCCACTTCCTCTCCTCCCGCAAAGACCGCAACGCCGCCTCATTGGTCTGCCGTTCGTGGTACCGTGCGGAAGCCCTCACTCGATCCGACCTCTTCATCGGAAACTGCTACGCACTCTCCCCACGCCGAGCCACCGCGCGTTTCAGCCGCATCAAGTCGGTGACCGTCAAGGGAAAGCCGAGGTTTGCGGATTTCGATCTGATGCCGGTTGATTGGGGGGCCCACGTCACTCCTTGGGTTACTTCACTTGCTCAGGCTTACCCTTGGCTTGAAAAGCTTCACCTTAAACGTATGTCTGTTACCGATAAAGATCTCGGCCTCATCGCCGATTCGTTCGCCGGTTTTCGTGAGCTTTTACTTGTTTGCTGTGAAGGATTTGGTACCCCTGGTCTTGCTGTTATTGCTTCTAAGTGCAGGTATTCAGAATCGCCATAATTAGAAAGTTTATATTTTCAAGTTTTTTTTTTCAATCAAAGAATTAGCCTCGTTGAGGCATTTTCACAAACAGTTTAGAGGTATAGTATTTGATATCAAGATTTTTATATTGTGGAGAATTCAAGTCAAATGTAGTTTTAATTAAGTCAATTGTAGTCTTAATTCAATTGCAACCACTTTGGGTTTACTGTTGATATGATTTCTAACTAAAACCTTGTTGCTGTTGTTCAATTGAAGGTAGTTTTGGTTGATATGATATGATAATAGTTGAAAAAGTTTATACTTTTTTAGTTTGTTTAATGAGGACTTTTCGGGATTTGATTGATTTATAGAGTTTGTTGTGTTGAATGAATGTGTTTTTTTTTGTTGTTGATGTTGTTTTTGGTTCAGATTGCTGAGGGTGCTGGAACTGGTGGAATCTGTGATTCCTGAGGATGATGTAGAGGTGGATTGGGTATCTTGTTTTCCGAGTGAGGGACAAACTCATTTGGAGTCTCTTGCTTTTGATTGTGTCGAGTGCCCTGTGAATTTTGAGGCATTGGAAGGGCTGGTGGCTAGATCGCCTGGTTTGAAGAAGCTTAGATTGAACCGATCTGTTTCGATGGTTCAGCTCCATCGGCTCATGCTTCGTGCTCCTCAGCTCACACATCTTGGAACGGGTTCGTTCAGTGCTAATGAGAATGTCGATCAAGAACCTGATTATGCATCTGCTTTTGCAGCTTGCAGATCGTTGGTTTGTTTGTCTGGATTTAGGGAAATTTGGCCGGATTATCTTCCTACTATTTATCTGGTTTGCTCAAACCTCACTTCGTTGAATTTTAGTTATGCTGATGTTAATGCGGAACAGCTCAAGTCTGTTATATGCCACTGTCATAAGCTGCAGATATTGTGGGTAGGTGTTTTTGTTTTTGTGTTTAATGGGCCGATTTGACTGCAATGTCAAGGAATAGAATATAGAGATTTCGAAGCTTACTACTGTTGCTTTTGTTGTGCAGGTCCTTGATTCAATAGGCGATGAAGGCCTTCAGGCAGTGGCTGCAACTTGCAATGACTTGCGCGAGCTTCGAGTTTTTCCTGTGGATGCGAGGGAGGAAGCTGAAGGTCCTGTTTCTCAGGTTGGTTTTGAAGCCATTTCACAGGGTTGTAGAAGATTAGAATCGATTTTGTTTTTCTGCCAGACGATGACGAACGCAGCTGTGGTTGCAATGTCGAAAAACTGTCCAGATCTTGTGGTGTTTCGTCTCTGTATAATTGGGGTGTATCGTCCCGATGCTGTGACACATGAACCCATGGACGAGGGTTTTGGTGCTATTGTTATGAACTGCAAGAAGCTCACCCGGCTTGCTGTATCTGGTCTGTTGACTGATCGAGCTTTTGAATACATCGGAAGGTATGGGAAATTGATCAGGACACTATCAGTTGCCTTTGCCGGAGACACTGACACAGGCCTTAAGTATGTACTTGAAGGGTGCCCAAATTTGCAGAAACTTGAAATCAGGGACAGTCCATTCGGGGACGGTGCTTTGCGATCCGGTTTGCATCATTACTATAACATGAGATTCTTTTGGATGTCGTCCTGTAAATTGACACGTCAAGCTTGCCAAGAAGTTGCACGGGCATTGCCTCACATGGTTTTGGAAGTTATCAACAATGGCGAAGATGCAGGTGAGGATATTGGAATACTGTACATGTATCGGTCTCTTGATGGGCCGCGAGATGATGCTCCAGAACATGTTACCATTCTGCAGTAGATATTTCAATTAAAATTGATTTCGGCGAAGAGGGGATTATTTATAAACTACTGTTCTTCATGCGGCTGCTGTGACGGAAAGCCGCGAAGATGTTGTTCTTTTGATGGAAGCCGAGATTTGTTCATCTTTCTTTGTGTTATGTTTTAAGAGGACTCGAGGTTATGAGATGGAATAGAAATGTTGTGAGGGAGAGGAGGGGGGAAAATGATGCAGAAGATGGAGTTCTACATTTATTGTTTTTCGTTTCTATTCAATTTATCGTAGGGGGGAAAGACGTCAAGGACAAGAGGAAGTGGAGATTGCCGAAGCTACTATGAGGATTGGTTAGTAATTGTTATTTCATTTCCATGGTCTCAAAAAGGAGGTACATTGGGAGAAGATTCAGAGGGATCACAAAACAGAAGGCATGAAGAGGTGATGTTCCCTAACTTTTCCACTATACCATAATAGTAGAGAAGCAAAATCTATTCAATTTGTAATGAACATTAGTCTTTATTTGGATTCAAATGATAGTTAGTTTTTAAGCTGTAGGTGGAAAGAGTCCAATCAATCCTCAGACTGATACAAACTTAGCTGTCTCCTTAATTTCAATGTTTTTATTTGTTTTCTTTTTCAGATGTGTTGTTGTATCATCTGATTTTAGAATTTATTGTTGTTGTTAACAAATTGTGAGATGGTTAATAAATGCTAGAATATGCATGGACCATGTAGTGTCTATGTCCTTCGTTTTCTGAATGTGGAATGATCAAGTTATATTTATTAATTATGCGTGGAAAGTGTTATTCAAGTACACGTTGCAGGACCCCCTTTTTTCCCTTGGTATTTCACATGCCTTGAGGAATCTCTTTTTCAGCTATTAAAGAGATGGCGAGGGAGGAGATTTTGATGTTGGACCGAAAATCTCTACTGTCATGATAAACACCTGGTTATATCAGACCAGTCATTAGATGAAGATCAATCCAAAATAGCAGTCTGTTAATCTGAATCCAACCGTGCGGTTATTGCGAAATTCACACGTAAAAGTATTGGCTTCAAAAACCTATGCGTCAACATATCAAACGTTATCGGCGGCTTTTACCATTTGAGCTGTATTTATAGACAGCATCTGAATTTCTCTGATGGCCCTGATAATCTAGCATACCCTTCCGAGGAGCCTGTGTCTTTTCATTGATCACTAACCTCATTTAACCCTCTTAATTCTTATGCTGAATTGTTTAATTTCATATTCGGTAGAGTTTGAATTTGAAAAAAAATGCTTATTGTTTTGAAATATAGCTGATGTGAGGGGACCAATAATATGATGGTTGGTCTGGTCTTCTCATTATTATAAAAAAAATCTATCTCCTTTCCCTTGTTGGTATTCAATCTGGCACGAGGCAGAATGGAAAAAGCAAAACCAACACCTAAGTGGGATCTGACTGTACAACCAAGTGATGTGAACCAAACAAAGCTTTGGTTTTCTTTTTTGTCTATCTATCTATCCATTAGTGGACTAAATCCAATGGTTTCTCTTTGCCATTTGCTCTCTTGCAATTGGTCATTTTCCTATCTCTTGTAAGTGTCTCTGACCCTCAAATATGTATCATGAA
Organism: Lathyrus tuberosus; assembly: GCA_022829125.1. Taxonomy (NCBI): domain Eukaryota; kingdom Viridiplantae; phylum Streptophyta; class Magnoliopsida; order Fabales; family Fabaceae; genus Lathyrus; species Lathyrus tuberosus. The sequence continues at coordinate 4,352,426 of JALAZF010000142.1, read as the reverse complement.
TCATATTGTTTTAGAGAAAGAGGATAAGAACACTTGTAGAAGAAAAAAAATGAAACACTTGGTTTGGTTCAAATTATTGGCTTATCCATATTGCTGATGGTGGGAACAGTCTCATGGATAGATGGCCATTGACAACCATACAATAGTTGTCTTTGTCTTGTTAACCATATCCTTTTCTCTTCTGTACAAAAAGCCATCATTTTTTTTGATAATGACCTTACACAAGTACCGTCACAATCTTGCGTGGTCCAGGAGTCGTTAGATCAAGATTAAACGGGTTTGAAATATCAATTGTTTGATCTTAATCGAACAATTAATGAAGTGCATGATTGCACACATTCAAAATCCACAAATATATATGATTTTATTCCACTATCACACATGGTTGAATTATAATGTCATATCTCACCTACAATTAAGAAAACAAGCCAAGTCCATCACTTTCTGAATAAATTGAAGTCAAATTGCATGGTCCTAAATGAGTAAAGTATCAACATAACACCCAATCCATTCATGTTTTCACATGCATCATACTATTTTCTAAGGCACACTTATAACACTAATAATAATTATAATGAGTTGAAGTTCTAAAAAGATTCTTTGGGCCAGTTGGTGAAGAAAACCCATTTAAAGTATGGCCCACCATCAGATCATTTAAGTATGTGGGCCACGTGTACGGCATAAGTTAATGGGTTTGTGCATATTAAGATATAATATAATCATGCAATTATCAATAATGATATCATGGTTGATAAAATAATGGCATAATTTAGAAACTAACGTACAAAATAACAAACAAGGATGCCAACAAGTAGTTGGCAGTGGAAGTGGGTGGTGTTGGTGCATTGGTGGGAGAAGAATTTTTTAAAAAGGGTCGGTGAAACCAAAAAGGGTTTTGGATTTTTCACAACTTTTGTCTGTTAAAACCATATTTCATAGGTGATCTAAGCACGAGGTCAACCACTAAAGTTTCATGTACCTCTGTGCTATACCACTGGATTAAGATCCTTTACTGTGTAATGATCTTATTTTAAATTACTTAATTGATCTTCCAATTTTTGCAAATGAGTTTCATTTCTCATTTTTGTTTAAATTATATGGATATCCATAGCATAGACACTTCAAACTGAAGATATATTAAGCACATCAACATATGTTTATCATTGAAGTATCTAGAAACATCGATGTGCTTATACACTTTCAAATGTTTTGAATCGTATTTGGACCAAGGCCGTCTTTGAGGGCGTGTAAGGCGCCCTACAATATATGACCGCACACTTTAGAGCTAGCTAACTGCAGCTTCTTACACAGGGCCTTTTAAAAGATTGAGACTGCTCTGATTTGGATTAAACATTGTTCATCACCTATCTCAAAGTCAGTTATGTTAACTAGCTTGCACTTATCTACTAAAGGTCTCTAAGATCGCCTTAGTGAAAATAAAAATTGCATGATTTATATCGGAGGTCAAGTATTCTATAAATAATTATCATTTCACTCGTTTGTTACTTGCTAACACATTCTCTAACTTAGACATGAGAGTATCTAAACCATCTAGTAAGTTCACATATGAATGTTGACGTTCACCGTGGAAAGTCTCCAAACTTCAAAGATCGTCTGATATAACCATAATTAAAAGTTAAATTCCATTAGAACATTCAAAAGATAAGCTCAATTATTAGTTAATTATTCTATGCACATTTAATATTATTATTCTAAAATATCCTTCTAATCTAAAAAATGTATACTAAATTTAAAATGTTTTACTTTTTTTTTTAGAATATAGATCTATATAAAATTACTTTCTTTTCCTTTTTATTTTATCTCAATTGACCTTAAAGTTAATGAGCTTCTTGAGCACTATAAATCAATATAGATAATTAGAGACCATTAAGAGAATTTTTTAATACACTACCTAAGTTTCTTAGACACCGTACAAAATTTCACTTATGCCCCCTGATTCCGGATTTGCAAATTTGGACGCACCATGACGTTAAAAAAAATATTTGTCTCGGATGTGCATATGCGGAAGGTCTCCCTCCGTATATGCAGATCCATAAGAATTGTTGATATATTTGAACCTGCATGATCACTCCCCCCTTCACATTCTCAACCTTTCTTCTTCCACACTCACCTTCACCAACCTAAAAAACCCTACTTCATCAATACCATTTCTCACTCAAAAACTCCAACTTTTTGGTGCAACAAATCAAAGGGAGCAAGAGAAGATTGAATTTCAGGTAAATATTCAACTTCATCCACTACATTGCTCACATTATCAATCTACTTTTTGGAAAAACAAGTTACGCGTCTTCCGGATGTGTAAATCCAGTACGTATTTAGCATGAACTTGTCCGGATGTGCACATCCGGAAAAATGCCTGGAACTTATTAATTTTAATTTTCAGTAATTTTTAATAGGTTTTAGTTATATATACTTATTGTTTTATTATTGTTTATAAATAGATATGGTGCACCCCGATAACATCTCAAAAGAATTAGTTTCGCCGATTTCTCCGAAAGTTGAAGGAATTATCGTAAAGTCGGTTGATGTCGACAGTGACTTTAATAACAAGCAAGAGTTTGATGATCGTGATAGCATGCTCGCATATATTCGTAGGGCGGCTATTGGCTTTGGTTTCAGTGTGAATACCAGAAGATCGGATAATGGTTCGGAAAGAAGAAAGGCTTTTGTAATTTTGGGGTGCGAAAGAAGCGGGAAATATCAGGTTCCTCTACGGAAGTTAAAAAAAGATGACACCGGTAGTAGAAAATGTGAGTGCCCTTTTAAGATTGGTGGCTACATTTTAGCTTCCAAAAAATGGAGATTTACTGTTTGTTGTGGTATACATAATCACGAATTGTGCTCAAAGTTTCAAGGTCATCCTAGTGTATGTCGGCTCAAGTCGGAAGAGAAGACATGTATTGCCGACATGACCTTGAATCTTGTCCAACCGAAAAATATACTTGCCACGTTGAAACGGAAGGAACCCGACAATGTAGCAAATATAAAGCAAGTGTATAACATTCGGTATCAGACAAACAAAGCAATTAGGGAAGATAGAAGTGAGATGCAACAATTGTTGAAATTGTTGGATGATAACAATTACGTGTCTCGGTACAGATATCACGATGATGGAGTTACGGTCCGAGATATTTTTTGGACTTATTCGGATTCCGTAAAATTGTTCAACACGTTCTCGACAGTGCTCATTCTCGATTGTACCTACAAGACGAACAAGTATCGACTTCCATTATTTGAGATGGTTGGTGTTACGTCTACGGATAAGACATATGCCGTTGGTTTTGCATTTTTGGAGTGCGAAAAAAAGGACAATTTTACATGGGTATTGGAGACGTGTCGGTCACTTTTGAAGAAACATGTTCAAATGCCTAAAGCGATTGTTACGGATTGCGATACCGCTTTGATGAATGCGGTTGCAAAGGTCTTTCCTTCTTCTAATGCATTACTTTGTCGATTTCACATAACAAAGAATGTGAGAAGTCGGGTTAAACCCGCGGTGGGTGTGAAACAAGTGGAGTCGGAAGATGGAAAATTGGTTAAGGCCGGTGTCATTGTAGAAAAAATAATGGATGCATGAAATCGTATGATAAATTCTTCCACAAAAGAATTATATGCCGATTTGGTCATCAAATTCCGAAAAGTGTGCGAAAAGTACTCCGCGTTGTTGAAATACGTTGAAAGCATTATTCTTGATCAAGTGAAGGAGAAGATAGTATGTGCGTGGACGAATAATGTCCGACACCTTGGAAATACAACAACCAATAGAGTTGAGTCGGCACATGCTACTTTGAAGAATTGGTTGGGTAATAGCAAGGGCGATTTATGTCGAGATTGGGACTCCGTGGATCTCATGATTAAAAACCAACATAACGAGATACAAACCACATTTGGTCGGAGTATTACGGTTTTGGAACATCGTTTTAAAGGTAACTTTCTTTACTCTCAATTGATCGACAACATGTCTCGGGCGGGATTAGGCTATATTTTTCACGAGGCCAACCGAGCCGAAACTGTAGGTTCCGATAGTGCAAAGTGTGGTTGCACTATTGTGAAAACCTACGGTCTTCCGTGTGCTTGTGCTATTGCTACAAAGTTGAAACTAGGTGAGCCAATACAAATTGACGAAGTTTGCCCTCATTGGATGAGACTTAGTTTTGATGATGATAGTTGCAAGGAAGGAGATAAACCGGATATCTCTATTATGCACTAATTAGAAGCGATTCAAGCGAGATTTTCGAAGGCCGATGACAACATGAAGCTACACATCATAGAAGAATTGGGGAAGATTGCCTTTCCCAAAATAACCGCAATGATACCGCCGTCTCAACCGGTTAAGACAAAAGGTTCTCTGAAGAAGTTGAAGCCTACACCGAATGACAACTCGACAACTCGGTCTCCTTCATGTTGTGAGCACGTTGACAAACTATTTTCGGACTCACCGACTCCTAAATCTCTACAAAGTGCCATGAAAGGAGCTCGCATTACCAAACCGGCTCCGACACCTATTCCACGAGTTCCGACTCCGAATGCACCGCTTCCGACACCGATTCCACCTATAATTTCCTTTATCGACGAGATGCCGATTTTTATGCACAAGCATATCGACGGTATCATCGATGTTGTAGGGGATGGTAATTGCGGTTACCGAGCCGTTTCGGCTCTACTCGGTAGATGAGAGGAAGGTCATGAACTTGTCTGACATCAACTTATCCTAGAGTTGGAGACGCATAAAGAAGCATACTTGCGTTTGTATGAAAATAAAGAAAAATACGACAAGGTTTACGAGTCACTTGTTCCGTGGTTGAGTGGTCCAGCCCCGGTATCGAAATGGATGAGCTTCTCCGAGATGGGTCATCTTATCGCATGCGCGTACGATATGGTGTGTATTGACTTGACGCGATACAATTTTTCGGAAACCTTTTTTCCACTCTGAACCGCACCACCGTCCAATCCAAATGATCGCATGATGTGTATCGGATGGCTTGCGAAATCAAGACATTTTGTACAAGTTATCTTGAAACCCGGATGCCCCATACCACGTAAATCACCGCAATGGGCGACGCATGCAACCGCAATTGCCGAGTTGTGGCCGGATAGTTTTGTTGAAAGGATGGTTGAATTCGATAGATTGAACGAAATTGAAAAGGCATCAAATGCGGAAAAGTTCAAAGGCCAAGCTCCGATAGATTTAGACAGAGACTTTTGTTTTAACTCTTTTGTATAATCGTACGACAAAATGTACATTTTTGAAGTGAAATATATTGAATTTTTATTCATATGCATTTTTAATGCACTTATGAATTTTATTCCAATGAAAGCATTGCAATTGGTTACATAACATAGTCAATTCTGATTGAAAAATGTATCAGTAAAATATTCTGATTTGCAGATACGAGAAAGTTCCGGATATACATATCCAGAACTAATATTTATAGGGTTTTTCCGTATCTGTATATCCGGAAAGAAGTTAGGCAGAAATTACTTTACCCTAAGTTTTCTATAAATTAGGGGTTTCATTTGATATCTTTCATACAAACTCAAAATGTCTCAATTGTCTGAAATCAAGTTCCGTTGATATGTCGCAAGTGTCTCCTACACCGACGGTAAAACACGCGGTCGCAAATTTAAGCTAATGAGGGACATCTCTATCGGCGAGATCATTGACGACATCGAACATCTCCTACCTTACCGAGACAAACGGAAGGTTGCGAAGCTTGGGTATCGTTCACCTTCGGTTGATAACGAAGGGAACGTCGCTTACAACAATGTTGAGCTCAAGAATCAAGAGGATGTTAGAGCGATGTGGCAAACTTTTTTCGGTTACGAAGAACGATTCTCGCTCGAGTTCGAGGCGACCGTCAATATCCGAAGAACGGTCGATGACATCTTAGAGATGTGCAAGCGTCCACCGGGCTATTGATCTTGTAATATTTAAATTTCTGTTGATGTAATGCCGAATTACTGAATGTAATCCCGATTTTATTTTATGAATGTGAGAAACATTGTTGGATTTTTGATATTCTGCATCTGGTTTTATTCCGTATTTGCAAATGCGAACTTTTACCAGATGTGCACATCTGGAAAAAACTGAAAAATTCAAAAAAAAAAAAAAGGTGCATTCGAATTTACACATCCGAAATAGAGAGGTATTTTTGTAAGCACACAAGGTGCATAAGAAATTTATATGGTGTGTTAAGAAATTCTCCTTAATAATCTTTGAACATTTTAGAGGGGTATTCAAAACTATCCTTCGGATATCATTTATTGAATAAGATTCTCAACTGGGAGTTAGAAAAAATTGGATTCCCTATTATGAGTGTATTCACGCATCCACATATTTAAAAAATTATTGATCATTTGATCAAATATTGAAGTATGCATATTTTAATTTTTATAATAATTTAAAATCCATAATTTAAATCAAGATCATCTGATTTTGATCGAATAATCACTAATATTTCAAATGCGTGATTATAAGTATTGTAATCTTCGAGTTAGACGTCATGGATTTAATTTTTTAGCTTTCTGTTAAAACCCATAGTTTATAACAACCCAAGAAAAATGCCTTTGAGATACTTGTTAGCTTAACATTTATATTTATTAGCTTAACATTTATATTTATTAGCTCTTGTCCAAAATCACCCATAATATAGTCAAATCACATTGTCGGCATTTCTTTTTATACAAGTGTTGTTCATTTTAAGACCTCAAAAGTTTAATCATAAAGTAGATATTCATTAATGAAAGAAAAAAAAAAGTTTTCAAAAGATAACAAGTAGAATCATCCCATGCCTTTTGTATCTTTGTCCATTCCTAAAACATGATTTGAAAACTTGGAATATGAGTGTTTGATATTTGTGCAATACTTTTAACTCTAGCAAATATGGTACATCAACACACAAAAAGTAAACATTATCCTTTGCATTAATGCTATTAGACTCTTCAACTTGATGAAGTGGGACCCACACTCCTTTGAACAAAATTGACAAATGAGTCATCTATAAGACCATAATAGATGGTTACCCTTACTCTTAGGGTACGATTTTGACATTTGTGTTGTGTCTTTGTTCTTCAAATAGAACCTCAAACTTGTTATGTTTGATATGCATCAATACTTATAGCTCTATCAATTCATTTATTGGATTAAACAGCTTCCACCGTTAGTGGGAATATCTATAATTGATGCATCAAGCCTTATAACTTCAAATCTCACTAAAAAGGGTCATCCACTTTTGAATTTTTTTCCCTACATGAATATTGAAGATCCCAACTAGTTAGGACTGGTTCTAAATATTATGTGGTCTAAATAAAAAATTAAAAGGAAGTTTTTATGTATGAAAATAGTTAAACATAAGAAACTAAATTTAACAAAAAATAAATCTTTAAAACAAATCTTTTTTAGATATTTATGAAACTTCTCTCAAACTCTTTAAATTAATATCGATTTTTGAAAACAAAGTTATTTTTGAATTTTTCTATTATTATGATATAAATAACTGAAGAAATAATTTAACTCTCATAACTTAGTGTTCGAGATTAAGTTCCACTAAATTTCTATTTTAAAAATAATTGAGACGATAAGGAGTATTTAACAATTTTACTTTTGATGTTTTGACCAGTTTGTTATACATTTGTAAAAAAAATGAAACACACACACACACACACACACACACACACATGAGTATTTAAAAAAGGGCTAGCCACCAAAGAAGAGGGAGTCGCCCTCCAAGACTAGCGCCTGGTAGCCCAACGAGGGGAAAAGCCCCCAGAACTAACACCTGAAAGCCTAAAAATTAGACATGAGCATCCCCTCCAGAGCTAGCATCTGATAACCCAAAGAAAGGGCATGAACCTCTCCCCCAAGGCTAGCACCTGGTAGCCCACTGAAGGAATAAGTCTTCTTTTTTAGACTTTGGTTAAGATACCTAAATGGGCAGTTAAAGGGGGAACCATTTCCTGCATGATTCTAGGATGACTAAGTCATCCCTCGACCCCTTTCTTGGTCATAGTGTTAGGGCATAACCGCCCACTAACTCTTTAACTTAGGCCCAAGAGAGCCTCTATAAATACCTCACCCCTAGCAGGTGAGAAGGGGACAAATCATAACTCATATAAATCACATCTTACATATTCTTACTCTAAAGCATCACGCTTATGGATAGATCCTAAAGGAGATACATATTACCCAAAGCACAACGCTTCACACCAAGCCTCTCACCTCACGTGAACACATTCTCCTAAACCACAAAAAAAAACCACTGTACAGGACTTCTCACCATTGTGGACAAGTCTAACCACCATATAGCTTAATATATCTAGTAAGGTCTTTGAGCATTCTTTCTCTTCTCAAGGGTGATATGCGCACATGTTTTTTTTGACCAGTATAGTGGCGTACATCAGCATTTTGAAAAAATAGGAAAGAAGTAACATGAGTAAAATAAATTCAGAAAAATCTAAAAACACGAAATTTAATCTAATTAGGTAAAATAAGAATTTTGAGAATTTTTTTGGAATTTTTTGAGACTATAAAAATAGTACAAAAAATCATTAAAAATAGAAAAAAGATGAATTTGAGGTTTTGTGGGTGAAGTCCTGTAACTCTTTTAGAGTAAGGGAATACTGACCGCATGATTTTTCTGCTTCAAATGCACTAAACAGATCTAAAAAAGGAGACGCTTTTCCCTAAAACCGATTTTTTGAAGAGTAAGACCTAAAACTAAACTATATGCTATAATGACGGTTTTGCAAATACCCATGGTGAAAGGTTGTGGCCATTTTGAAAAAATATGTAAAAAAACCATAAATGTTGGTGCTGGGAATTGAACCCATGACCAGGCGCTACCTATAATGACGGTTTTTTAAATACCCGTGGTGAAATGCCTCACATTTCACCACGTTTGGAATATTAACCGTCATTAAAAACCTTTTAATGAGATAAAAAAATGCGTGCATCTATTACAACGGTGTATAGGCAAGTCGTTGTACGCCTGACATTGTTGTATGCGCGTTTTGTAGTAGTGTGGGTATATATTTTTCAAACACCCCCTTGTAATAGTTAGGGTTCATGCGTGAAGAAGATCTCCAGCTCCAGCGAAGGCGATTCATATGCGAAGAACACGAAGACGAAGACGGTTGTTCACGAGGTTTGAATCGAATGGGAAGACGAATACATTTCCATAATCGAAGCTTGTAATGACTCAGGTATGTTTATTTGTAAACTTCTTCACGGTTAAATGTTAGGATTAGGGTTTTTGGAATCTGAATGTTGTTTGTGAAATCTGAATGAAATTTTTAAGGTTTTTGATAACTGGTTATGATTATTTCACAGAAATTTAAACCTTTTAATGTTACTTTTCACCGTGGGGGTGAATTTATTAGGGTTAATCCGGATGAAATTATTTACAGAGAGGGGGGGTTGATTCGACTGTAACTGGGTTACATGTTGCGAACTGGACAATGGAAAGCATTGACAAGCTGTTGAGTAGGTGAGGGTATAAGGATGGTTCCTTTAGGTTGTGGACAAAAGTCTTAGACATTCAAGAGGGATTTATTTTAATTAAAAGAGATGATGATGCATACAACTTTGCTACATACTTCAGTGCAATGGAAGTTAATGGGGATATATTTGTGGAACATTCTCTGGAAATAATGGATTCTGAGGATAGAGAACCTAAGTGTGTTAATGAGATGAAGGATTTGGATGGGTTAGAAGATGAGGATGTTGAAAGGTTAGATGATAGTGAAGATGAGAGAGCTACTGCTCTAGTTGATGGCTTTGAAGGAATTGATGTAACATTGCCCATCAATGTAGATACAAGCAATCTTAATACAAGTATGAGTGGGCTTAATGTTAGGCCCAATAAGAAAATGGACCAAGATGATTACTATAGTGATGAATTGAATAGTTCTGACCCAGATGATTCATGTGATGATGAAAGGCCCAAGTATGAAAGATTTAGGAAAAAGCACCTCAACAAGGACTATAATTTCAAGTGGGGTATGGAATTTAATTCACTTGCTGACTTTAGGGATGCTATTCGTGAGTGGTCTGTGCTCAATGGGAGGGAAATATCTTTTGTGAAAAATGAGAGCTATAGGGTAAGGGTTGAGTGTAAGGCTAAATATGGGTTTTTAGTCTTATGCTCTAAGGTGGGCCACAAACACACTTTTGCTATAAAAACACTCAAAGACACCCACACATGTGCTAGGGTATTGAACAACAAATCTGCAACATCAAAGTAGGTGGTTAAGCATGTGGTAAAGAGGATGCAAGCATGTGACACAGTTAGGATAAGAGATATCATGCAAGATATAAGGCAAAACTTTTCTGTGGGTATTAGTGTTGCAAGAGCATGAAGGGCTAAGTTGATTGCAAAGAGGATAATAGAAGGTGATGCTGATAATCAGTATGCATCCATTTGGAGGTATGCAGCTGAGTTAAGAAGGGTAAATCCAAGCAACACAGTCAAGATTAATGTTGAAAGACCTAATCCATCCATACAACCAAGGTTTGGAGCATTCTATTTTTGTTTTGATGGTTGTAAGAAAGGCTTTATAAATGGATGCAGACCCTTTTTGGGGGTTGATGAATGTCACTTGAAGACCAAATATGGTGGCCAATTACTAATTGTTGTGGGTAGGGATGCTAATGGATGTTGTGGGTAGGGATTACTAATTGATGTTTGTAAGAAAGGCTTTATAAATGGATGAAGACCCTTTGTGCTTATATCAATGATGTAACAGACATATGCACCAAGTGTGCTTTTCAAGTATTTATGTATCAAATTGCAGAATTTAATGTAAATGTTTTGTGAATGTTTGTGTCAAATCTTTGTGAAATTATAACATTTGAAGCTGATTGAATACATAACAAATGCTTTCATTGATAAGAAACTGATTGAATACATTTCAACTTACATCAAACCTTAACAATTAATCCCAAACAACCTAAACAACTAATTCCAAACACGGGTTGATTACATTAACTTAAACAATATTGCAAAGATTAACCATGACAGACCAAGTGCAAACAACATCCATAAATTTTTCCTCTTTTCCATTTGAATCTTTCTTTTCAATTTTTCTGTTTTGATAATGCTTCCTTCTGCACCATACTTCTTCAATACTCTGCTTTCAATTTCCTGAGCAATCTCCTTTGCAAATTCTCTCAAATAACCCTTTGTGACTTCACAATCACAACATCTCGATTGATTCATGTCGTTCGATTCAAGCTTATTAACAAAATCGTCCCACACAAATAAACCGCAACCATTTTACAAATTAAACAATCATTAACACATAATCAGGAATTAACATATGGTGTTTGATACAAGCTGAAAATAAACTCACCAAGGAATCTTGACATTTCCAGAATTTTCTACTTGGATTTTCAATGGTGTTTGATACAAACATCTTCATCGTATCGTTGCAACCACATCTTGGCAAACCCTTTCCGAAATTTCCCCCAGAAGAAGACTTGCTTCCACCCATGTAGAAGAAGATGGCGAACGAAGAAGAGAGAAATGGGGGAGAGAAACCCTAACTATTGCAAGGGGGTATTTCTAAAGACATAAATTACACAGTCAGCATAACTAGAGATGCCAAATGTGTAAATCACTGGCCCACGTAGAAAAAAATTGAAATATTCAGTGAATCTTCAATGCCACTTGGCTTCTGGGGGGTTTTCTGAGGGAATCTAACTAAGATGAGGGGGTTTTAAAAAAAACTTTACCAGGGGCTAAAATGAGAACTCGCTAACATTAAGATGAGGGGGTTGTTTGGGATTAATTATTAAGGTTTGATGTAAGTTGAAATGTATTCAATACATTTCTTATCAATGAAAGCATTTGTTATGTATTCAATCAACTTCAAATGTTATAATTTCACAAAGATTTGACACAACACAAAACATTTACATTAAATTCTGCAATTTGATACATAAATACTTGAAAAGCACACTTGGTGCATATGTCTGTTACATCATTGATATAAGCACAAAGGGTCTTCATCCATTTATAAAGCCTTTCTTACAACCATAAATTAGTAATCCCTACCCACAACATCCATTAGCATCCATACCCACAACAATTAGTAATTGGCCACCATATTTGGTCTTCAAGTGACATCCATCAACCCCCACATAGGGTCTGCATCCATTTATAAAGGCTTTCTTACAACCATTAAAACAAAAATAGAATAATCCAAACCTTGGTTGTATGGATGGATTAGGTCTTTCAACATTAATCTTGACCGTGTTGCTTGGATTTACCCTTCTCAACTCAGCTGCATACCTCCAAATGGATGCATACTGATTATCAGCATCACCTTCTATTATCCTCTTTGCAATCAACTTAGCCCTTCATGCTCTTGCAACACTAATACCCACAGAAAAGTTTTGCCTTATATCTTGCATGATATCTCTTATCCTAACTGTGTCACATGTTTGCATCCTCTTTACCACATGCTTAGCCACCCACTTTGATGTTGCAGATTTGTTGTTCAAAACCCTAGCACATGTGTGGGTGTCTTTAAGTGTTTTTATAGCAAAAGTGTGTTTGTGGCCCACCTTAGAGCATAAGACTAAAAGCCCACATTTAGCCTTACACTCAACCCTTACCCTATAGCTCTCATTTTTCACGAAAGATATTTCCCTCCCATTGAGCACTAACCACTCACGAATAGCATCCCTAAAGTCATCAAGTGAATTAAATTCCATACCCCACTTGAACTTATAGTCCCTGTTGAGGTGCTTTTTCCTAAATCTTTCATACTTGGGCCTTTCATCATCACATGAATCATCTGGGTCAGAACTATTCAATTCATCACTATAGTAATCATCTTGGTCCATTTTCTTATTTGGCCTAACATTAAGCCCACTCATACTTGTATCAAGATTGCTTGTATCTACATTGATGGGCAATGTTACATCAATTCCTTCAAAGCCATCAACTAGAGCATTAACTCTCTCATCTTCACTATCATCTAACCTTTCAACATCCTCATCTTCTAACCCATCCGCATCCTTCATCTCATTAACACACCTAGGTTCTCTATCCTCAGAATCCATTATTTCCAGAGAATGTTCCACAAATATATCCCCGTTAACTTCCATTGCACTGAAGTATGTAGCAAAGTCGTATGCATCATCATCTCTTTTAATTAAAATAAATCCCTCTTGAATGTCTAAGACTTTTGTCCACAACCTAAAGGAACCATCCTTATACCCCCACCTACTCAACAGCTTGCCAATGCTATTCATTGTCCAGTTCGCAACATGTAACCCAATTAGAGTCGAATCAACCCCCTCTATAAATAATTTCATCCGGATTAACCCTAATAAATTCACCCCCATGGTGAAAAGTAACATTAAAAGGTTTAAATTCCTGTGAAATAATCATAACCAGTTATCAAAAACCCTAAAAATTTCATTCAGATTTCACAAACAACATTCAGATTCCAAAAACCCTAATCCTAACATTTAACCGTGAAGAAGTTTACAAATAAACATACCCGAGTCATTACAAGCTTCGATTATGGAAATGTATTCATCTTCCCGTTTGATTCAAGCCTCGTGAACAATCGTCTCCGTCTTCGTGTTCTTCGTAGATGAATCGCCTTCGCTAGAGCTGGAGATCTTCTTCGCGCATGAACCCTAACCATTACAAGGGGGTGTTTGAAAAGTATATACCCAGTAAGCAAAGAAAAAATAATAAAAAATGTCAACAGTGTAATTCATTAGGCCACGTGGACAAAATTTTAAAACTTAACTGAATTTTCAATGCGACTTGGAATCTGAGGGCCTGTATAAGAGAATCTAAATAAAATAAGGTGTTTAAAAAAAATATTTTATAAGAATTAAAATAAGAACTCGCTAACATTACAGGGTTATGTATTTAACCCATCACATAAAATACTTAAGTATGGCATAGGTTTTGAGACAACCCCATCCCGCTTATTTAATGTAAATTGATTTTTCTTGTGACTCACCTTGTCTGCCTTGCAAATCATGTTGAATTGAAATATTACTAAAACAATTTCTCATCTGCTTTGCGACTCTTTTCGGGTGCCATCCGGGTGAGGCAGGACCTAAATGCTAAAAAATTGTTGATATTTATAAGGTACACTCCACATTCTATTATTTTCCTTCGTGAATTACAAACACCAAACTAAGGGCCTGTTTGAATCACTTCTCAAAAACAGTTTTTAAATTTTTAAAAATTGAAAGCGGAAGAACTTGTTTGATACACTCTTTTTTAAAGTAGTAGTTTTAAAAACTAGTTTTGTTTTTCAATTTTAAAAACTAAAAAATAGAAAACTTGTAAAAGCTGTTTCAGTTTCTTGTTTGGAAAAACCCAGGAAATGAAAACACACGGAAAACAGCTAGTTTTCATTAATGGCACTTTAGTAATTTTTTTTTGTTTCTTATTTATAATTCCACAATGATCAATTATTAAAAGGCATTAGTACGGTAAGAATATTTTGCCTAATGAAATCATAACTAATAAATGTGAGTTCTATTATATTATTTTTATTTTATTAAAAGTTATTATTTTAAATTCATTCACTCATGTTCTCATTTTTTTTTCTTCTAAAGAGCCAAAATGCTAACCACTTCTCATGTTCTCATTTTCTTTTTCTTCTAAAAAGCCAAAATGCTAACCACTTATATATATATATATATATATATATATATATATATATATATATATAGGGTTCATATCATATATCATATGAGAATGTCATTTTTATATAAGAACATGAGAATGAATTTGAGTGATTAGAATTTAAAATAAATGATGGAGATTATGTGTGGTTTTTGTTTTTCTCTTTTCTCCATTATTAAAATAAATGATAGAGGAGAGAGAAAAAAATGACATATAATCACCACCATTTATTTTAATATCTAATAATTCAAATTTATTTTCACATTCTCACATAAAAATGACATTTTCATATCATACGTTCCATATATATATATATATATATATATATATATATATATATATATATATATATATATATATATATATATAATTATGTTAAATAAATAAATAAAAATTAATTTTATAAAATAATATCACGTTATATTTTAATTCAATTAAAATATTTTACACATTAAATACACATAAATTATATATGTATGCAGCTTTGAGATATTACATTTATTTGCACATAAAAAAAACAACTTTTAAAACCAAATTAATTGCTAAAAATGTAATTAAAAATATCAAACGAAATTCCACTGATAAAATTTATCAGAGTAAAAATGTATCAACATAAAAAATTCCATAAAAATGTGTTTTCATCGAGTTAACATATAATGAGAGAGACACTTTCAACATGGGCTAACACATTTTTGACAAAAATTAAGAGCTATATGGAGAGGAGTGTGAAGAGTCTGCTTTACGTGTAACATGAGACTGCTCTCTTATTTAAAGTGTAAATATTTTAAATGAGATGTGATCGATAAATTAGTTAGTATACTAATTATTTATAGTAGTAATACATGTAGTTTTCGGAATATCGATCTCGAAGACTTTATTATATTTTAGAATTCGGTTTAATTTTAATTTAACAAAAATGACATTTGGGATTTTAAAATTTTGTTTGTACAAAATAAAAGTAAGACAAATTTTATAGAGTAGAAAATATTAATAGAAGAGCATGCTAGGAATGAGAATTTGAACTTGATTTTGTTTAATGTCCTAAATTGACCTTTTAACAATTTGCTTTATTTCTACAAATTACTAGTTCTTAAGTTTATTTATTCATAAGTCCTTAGAGAATAAAACTTCGGTATTCAAATCAAGCCCTTTGTCCATAATAGATTGTAAATGAATCCAAACATTTGATTATCCAGAACAATACAATCTCTAGTTGATACTCATAGGCCTAGGTGATAACTAATCTAAAATATTTTAATTAAGCAGTGTTGTTGAAAGTTCTTTCTAATAGATAATCGTAAATAAATTTTTAATTTGTTAGAAAGAGAAAAATATTAAACACGGCAAAAATAAATCATATAAAAATAAAATCTCAATTATTAAAAATGTCAATTCATAAATGCACGTTCAACCGAGAACAATTGATATATGTTTTGAATATTAATATATGTTATCGTTCAATCAAGAATTAAATTATATATTTAAAAAGTTTTCATCTCAACTTTATTTAGTAATAAAATTGTATATTTGTATATTTAATTATAAGTCATTAAAAATTTAATTATTATTTTGCAAAAATCTTTATTATTTTATATTAGTTAAAAACAGTTTTAAAAATCGGTTTATCAAATAGGTTTTTTATTTTCTCATCTCTAAAACTGTTTTTAAAAATAGTTTACCAAATGAATATTTTTATTTTCTCATTTTTAAAACAGTTTTGAGAAGTCATATTACCAAACAAGTTTTTAAAGTAGTTATTTCTTACAAACACTTTTCTAAAACAATGTTTTGTATCCATCCTTTTAAGATCTTGTTTTTATTTTACTTGAAGTGAAGTTTCCACCAATTCTTCTTCTGACACATATAGCAACACCATTACTGGAACTAATGGCTGTGTGTCTTTGTGGTAGATTATAATTAGTTTTTTTTTTATAAGTGCTAATTTTAGAAGAGGTGTTCAAAGCTCTACATAGTTAAATATCATACATGTGATTGATTTTTGTTATCTCTCGAATCTCGAGGAGGTAGATGGTGGAGGTTTTGGATTTTAAGGAAATAATGTTGCTAGAGATTGTGATGATTTGGATTTATCATCGGTTCAACTGATTTTGTGATTGTGATGCTTCATGTTGCAACATGTTTGGATTTGGTTACATTGATGGTTAAGATTTAGGCTCTCTTTAGTAAAAATAGCGGTTGACTGATAAATTAGCTGATAGTTTATAGCTTATGACTGATAGTTGATGATTGATAACTTATAGTTTATAGTTGATAGCTGTTGACTTATAGCTGATAAGCTAATTGAAGTGTTTGGTAACATTAGAGGTTTAATTAGGCGGTAAAATAAAATGACATAAAAAATATTTAATAATTATTATTTTATTTTAAATTATAATAATTATAAAGAATAGTAGTGGATTTTAGTTAAAATAATAAGGCTAAAAATGGAAGAAAAAATAATAAGCTATAAGCCATAAGCTAAAACGCTATTTAAAATAGCGTCTAGAAAATAAGTTATAAGCTAATAAAATAAGCTATAAGCTCGTGATAAAAAGAATGTTACCAAACAGGTCTTTTATTGTCATATGAGCTTATAAACTATAAGACATAAGCTATAAGCTCAAAAAGTATCTTCCCAAACAGAGCCTTAATGATGAATATTTATGTGTATAAGAGTTTAAAATAATTGTATATACAGTACAATTTTTTTTATTTAATCATTTTTTTATTTATTTAAATATTATTTATATTGTAGAGATTATTATGGATATTGATGAGATAATTATGAATAGAGATAATTGTTTGTTGAAGGTAATTGTGGATTAAAGTTTAGTTAAATTGAACTCTATTATTATATATATATGATTTGTCACAATAGAATCCTAATTAATAAGACAAAAATAACATGAACTATAATTTCTTTACAGTTGCAGAAGTAGACACTAATGGCTGAACTTTGTTAACAAAGATCGTTCATGTTCATTCTCTTTTACTTTTCTTTATATTTAATCTTATATACTGGTTGTTGTTCTAACAATTGGTATCATATAATGATTAACCATGGTGCAAAATTCGAAGTAATAAGGTTCGACAGGACATGTAATTTCAGATTATGGCAAAGGAGAGTTAATGATCTACTGACTTAACAAATTTTACAAAAGAAGTTGTGTTAGACAAAATCAAACGATGTATAGGATGCCAATTGGGCAGAGATTAAAGAGAAAGCTGCATGATCGATTCTCTTACGTGTTTCAAACGAGGTGATGTATCATGAGTGGTATGCGACAAATTAAAAAGTCATTATATGTGAAAGATGTTGATGAACAAGTTGTTTGTAAATCACCAATTATTCGTTGTGAAGATGCAGGAAGGATCAAATTTGCAACAATGTGTCAATGTCTTGAACAATATAATCACAGATCTAGTGAGGTTTTGAGTGAAGATTGATGATAAAGATAAGGCAATTATCTTGCTCTTCTCTTTACCAGGTCTTTATGATCACTTGGTGACTACTCTTACCTATGGAAAAGACACTATCAATCTTGATATGATAATTACTACACTTTTGTCTTAGTCTCAAAGGAGACAAAATGTAGAGAAACAAACTCAAAGTGACGGTCTGTATGTGAAAGGGGGTAAAGATCAAGGGAGGAACTAGAGGTGTTCGTGGTGCATTTTGGGAGGTTTTGACTTTAAAAGTCAACCGAACCGCAAAATAAAAAAGTGTACTGTTTGGTTTAGTTTGGTTGACTTTTAGAAATAAAATCGAACCAAACTAAACAAAACCAATGCGGTTTGCGCTGGTTCGGTTGACTCAGTTTTTATAATATTTGTATTGGTCCATACATACACCTATAAAGAACAACATAAATTTGTGTTTAGTCATTCATACATTATCAAATAACAATAAGACTCATCATAGTTGGACAAAATCTTCCAATTCATTATACAAAAAACATATTAGACAAAAGTGGAATAAAAACCATAACATAGTAGCATAAAATAATATCAAAAACATTATAATGAAATCGAAAAAATAAAGGAGATGAGAGATTAGAGAAGATGAAAACGAAAGAACATAAGAGATGTGAGACAAGAAAAGAAAGGTGTAATAAAAGCGTAATTAAAAGAGAGAACAATAGCATAAAAATGAGAAGATTAAAAAGAAATAACATAAGAGAGGAGAGATAAGAGTAAAATAGGTGATATATACATTGTAAAGAAGATGAGAAGAATGCATGATACTACTAGGAGGGACTTGAGCAAGTTTAAACTGAAATCCTAAATGTGAATAGTAAAAAATCGTTCCTAATTATAAGACTAAGGCATAATAGGTTTGAATTTTTGGTTGGATGTGGGGTAAGTAAAATTTGGGTTATATCATAATGCGGTTTAATTTGGTTTGCTCCGTTTGCAAAATACAAATCACAAACTAAACCGAATTGCGCGATTTTGTTTAGAAATGGCCCAAACACACCCGAACTAAGTACAATTTTTTACGGTTTTGGTTTAGTTTGGTTTGATTTACAGTTTTTATTGGGTTGGTTTGGTTTTGAACAACCCTCCAAGGAACAAGGGCTATGGAGGTTCTGGAAAGAAGATGTACAAATTTAGAAATCATAAAACAACTAAGTGTTATAGTTGCAAATAGATTGGCCATTGAAAGAGGGATTGTCTAAACAGAACGCGGGGCTCATCAAGTTCTACAAATGTTGCTGAAACCAATCATTCTGGTAGTGAAGCACATATACTGTGTGTTTCATACAACAAGTGTGTAGATGTGTGGATACTTGACTCTGGTTGTTCTTACCATATGATGCTGCACCGGGAATGTCTTACTACATTCTAGTCAGGTAATTTTGGATTTGTTTATCTAGTGATGATAAATCATATAATATCACTGGAATGGGAAAAATTAAAATTTCTATGGATGATGGTGGTGTGCGAACATTGAACAAAGTCAGATATATTTAAGAATTGAAGAATAATTTGATTTCGCTAGGCACTCTACAAGAAAATGGTTTCTCTTATAGGTCTAATGGAGATAGGGACATTATAAAGGTTAGAAAGGGTGAATTGGGTGTGATGAGAGCGAGGAGGATTACAAGTAACATCTATAAATTGTTAGGGAACATTGTTTTAGGTGATGTTGCATTTGTTGAGTTTCATAATGATGCAACCAAACTCTAGTATATGTGTCTAGGTCATCTTAGTGAGCGTGGGATAATGGAACTTCATAAGATAAATATATCGAAGGGTGTTCGTAGTTACAAGTTGGAATTGTGTAAGTATTATTTCCCAGTGTCATATTTGATTTATGACCAGATAACAAAAAATAGAGGGGATTTCAAACTATTTGCATTCTGACACGTGGGGAGCTACCAAAGAGGTTTCCTTGGGTGTTTCAAGGCACTTTCTAACTTTCATAAATGATCTTATTCATAAAGTTTGGGTGTATTTCTTGAACCAGAAATCTGAATACTTGACCAAATTCAATTTGTTGAAGGAAGCAGTAGAGAATCAAATAGGTAGAAAAATCAAATATTTATGGTCAGATAATAGGACATAGTACACTGAATTGAAATTCAAGAGGTTTTGTGGAGAACGTGGTATTGAAAGACATTTCTCAATTCGTAAGACATCATAACAAAATGGTAAGGCAAAGAGAATGAATAGGCGTTTAACTAAAAGGGCAAGATGTTTCTTATTAAATGCGGAACTATTAAAAGGTTTATTGGTAGGTGTAACGCCCCAGTTTTTGTTAGTTTTATTTAATCAAGTCGATTTAATTATTTTTATTATTATATTATTTTATTCTTGACTTTTATTTGATAATATATTATTTTTCGTCGTGAATATGTTTTATCGCGTTTTGGGAACGTTTGCGAGATATTTGAGTGTAGGGGTAATTTGGTCATTTCACTTTATTTTTCTTAAGTTAGTAAAATAGAAAGAGAGAAAAATAGAGAGAAAGAAAAAGAGAAGAAGGAAAAGGGAATGAAAAGAGAAAGAAAGAAGAAAAGAGAGAAAAACTTGGAAAGGAAGAAAATCGATCAACCGACTATTGAAAACACGATTAAATCGGGTAAGGTTGCAACACTCGATTATCTTATACTTGTGTATGATTATGTATGTGTGTATTTGTTGATTGTTGGATTGAAATTGGATGTAGAACAAAAACCATAATATGTTGAGATTGTTGGAATTCGATTAAATTGTGTCGGAAATCATGTTTTCAGGTTCCTTATGGTTGATACATGTTAGATATATGTTGTTGTGCAATCTATTGGTAATTTTCTGGTGTTTAGGTGGAAATTGGAGTGATTTTGGGATGAATTTCGCAGCAAAAATTCTGCAGAAAAATTCTGGGTTTCCTCTGCCGTTACGCGTATCAGGCATGTCCATACGCGTATTGGGTTGGGTAATGCGCGTATGGAAGGTGCATTTGAGGGCAATACGCGTAATGAAAACCATTTTTCTCGGCCATCTGCTGAAACGCGTAATGGTACGCATATGGCTCAGGGCAATACGTGTATGGCCAGCAGGGGTGCAGAATGTTGTCATTTCGCGATGTCTTTTCTGTTTAAGTCCATAACTTGTGTTCCGATTATCCGTTTTAAACATTCTTGGTATTGTTGGAAAGCTATTGAGCTGTTCTTTCTTATTATAATGGTTTTGAGATTGTTGGCCGATTTAATTATGTCGGGAATTTGGAATAGTGTGGTTTTGTAGACTTTTACCATTGTAATTGTGTGAAATTGATGTGTATCATGCAATGTGCTTTTGATATGGATATCGTATGACTTGTGTGACATTATATGATGTGAATGCATGTGATTAAATGTTATGATGATGGTTTGTGGCCTAAGGGCAAGAAAATGCATTGAGTTGTATTTGATTATATATGCATGATTATGGATGTGTATATGTGTGCATTTGAATGTCATGAGTCATTGTATGCCAAGCATCATGATATGCATTCTTGTGATGTCGTGTGCCCTTGTGGGGTGTGAGCGACGAATCGGTTCCAGAGGGAATCTGCTATAACATCTTGTGCCTTATACAAAGAGGACCTAAAGCGATGATTATAGACGATCGAGTGCCTTATACAAAGAGGACCTAAAGCGATCGGATCGTGTGCCTTATACAAAGAGGACCTAAAGCGATCCATAAACGTCGTGTGCCTTATACAAAGAGGACCTAAAGCGACGGGTAATATCGTTTGCCCGACGGGGAGTTGCAATAAGTAACAAGCGATGATTCCAATAATTCTTGAGTGAACTAGTGATGAGATTGACGGATGGATGGTACCGCATATGCATTGCATAGAGTCGTTGCGTCGGTCTCTGTGCATTTGCATAAATCATGAATGGATTGATTTTGTGTGGAATTGTAAATGGGATTGATGAGTTGAGATATATATATATATATATATATATATATATATATATATATATATATATATATATATATGTGTATATATATATATATATATATATACACATATATATATATATATATATATATGTTGTTGGTAAATGCATTGAGCAAGATTGATATGCCTTGGTGATGGATATAGGAGATATGCATTGTGTCGTTTTGGTATTTGAATTCTGTTGAAAGTTATGGTGAGAATATTTTACATGTGTATTTTTGTGTTATTATATAATTGTATGCAATTATATTATGATTGTGTTTCTCACCCTTCTTCTGTTTTAAATGCTCTATGTGGCATTGCAGATTATATGTTGGAGGTCTTTTTGTGAAGCTTAGGTCTTCATTCTTTTGTCGGACGGCTCTGATATGTAGCACCGGGTAGTCGGGGAGATCATTGTGGTTTATGTGTATATGTATATATATCTTTTGGATTGTACATGTATGAATCTGTGTATGACAGACAGATTTTTATGTTATATATATATGAGATTCAGATGCAGATTTTCCGCTTTTATTCTGTATCTGAATTGTGGGTAGTAGGAACTGAGTTCCTCTGTTATGTGCTACCTGATTGTTGCATATCTTTATGAGCAGGTTTATTGTGTTTTGTCTAAATTGATGTGACATCTCCGTCTATGCCATGAATGTTTTCATGATACTCTGATTAATTTTTTTTTATCGCTTTATCTATTTGGGGGTATAGATTGGGGGTGTTACAGTAGGCGTAGTTAACATTGCATGTTATCTTACCAACATGTCACCACATGCTTCATTTGAGGGGGAGGTTGGAGAGGTGATATGGACATGTAATTATATTGATCTTGACAATTTAAAGATTTATGAGAGTCCAACATATGTGCATATATCTAGTTAGGATCAATCCAAACTTGATCCAAAGTAAAAAAAGTGTGTCTTTGTCAGTTACGCAAAAGGTGTGAATGGTATCAAGTTATGGGATTCGATTAAAAAGAAGATGGTTATCAACATAAATGTTGTTTGTTTTTTATGAGCAGTTAATGTTGAAGCAGATGGCTACAATAAATGTTAGCATCTCAACAAGAAACTTCCAGCAAACAGGTGATTTAGGTGAATGTTGATCAGCAATTAGGCTCTAACACATAAATTAAGCATAAACCTAAAGTTTCAAGTTGAGTACATGAGTATACTCTGGTATGTGGCAGAGAACACCATTCAACTGAACCACTAGAAAGATATGGGTATGAAGACTTAGCAGCCTATGCACTTATTACAAGTTATAGAAACCCTTACTTTTTGAGAAACTATATATATCCATAAGAAATATAAGTGGATATGTGCAATGGTGGATGAGATAGAGTCCTTCAAGAAAAATCAAAAGGGTACTCACAATAGAAGGGGATTGAATATGATGAGATTTTCATTTCGGTCGTCAGACATACTCCTACCACAAAAATGTTAGCCTTGGTAGACAGTCGAGACATGTAGTTAGACAAGATGGATTTGAAGACAACACTTTTTCATGGAAATCTATATGAGAAAATTTACATGGAGCATCCAGAGGGGTTCGATGACATTCAACATGGCAGACAACTTTGTAAATTGAAGAGGTATATGTATGGTTTAAAGTTGTCTCTAAGGAAATGGTACATATGTTTTCACTCATACATGCTCAATATTGGCTACATAGGGTATGAGTATGATTGTTGTGTTTATCTTAGGAGCCTTGATCATGACTCTTTTATTTTGCTATTACTATATGTTGATGATGTGTTACTTGTTGCTAATTATTTAAATGATGTAAATGAACTGAAAAAATCATTTTGGGAAAGGAGTTTGACATGAAATACTTAGGTGCTACAAAGAAGATTCTTGGTATGGAAATTCACATGGATAGGAGTGCTAGAAAATTTTGGCTCTCTATAAAATCTATGTTGAAAAGGTGCTAGACATGTTTGACATGAGTAATTCCAAGACTACGAGCACTCCATTGGGAAATCACTTTAAGCTCTCATTGGATCAGTGTCCATATACAAATGTAGAAGGTGATCATATGTCCAAGGTTCCTTATTCCAGTGTTGTTGGTTGTTTAATGTATGATATGGTATGAACTATACCAAATTTAGCACAAGTTGTAAGTCAAGTTTTTAAGTTTATGTCCAAACCAGAAAAGCGTCGTTGAGAAGTAGTTTAGTGGATTTTTAGGTACTTGAAGGGTACTATGAGTTATGTTTGCGGATCTATGTTCTTGCAGGTATAATAAAAAAGTAATCCAAGATGATAAATTAAACTCATGGATTACAAGATTCAAGAAGCAATTTCTTAGCTTTGATGATGACATGGTTTTGACAATGACAACACTTGAAATGGTTTTGATGATGACAACACTTGAAGTCTTGAAAATAAGAACCTACTAAAGTTAGCTCAAGCACTCAGAGATGCACAAAGTGGTTGATTTAGATCAAGTTATGCTTACGGATCAAGCTAAAGAGATTTGTTTAAAGTCATTGGTGATTTAAACCTTCAACATCTCAAATGATGGCAACTAGCATAGAAATATCCCAATCCTCATCAAGAAGCTTAAGGCTCTTGTGTGATAAAGTAAAATATAATTCCAAGACTTGAAGCTTCAGAGTATGAAAGAGAGGAAATGTGAAGCTTGCCTGATCATGTCCATATGAGTGATCAATGTATTGTAATGACACAAGGGCATTTCCAGAAGTATTATGGCTAAATCACATCATCCTGGTTTAAATAACTTTTTTTTCTTTAATCGAGCTTAAATGATTACAAAATAACTTAAGAAACTGGTTTGAACTAAGATTAATCTTTATCTAAGTCATCATTTGCCTTGTAGGAGCAGTAGTTGTCATAGTCAACTTCTGGTTCATCCTCATCAATATCTTCCTCGTTTGCTTTTGGAATAACAGAATGATAAAACCTCTTGTTGAATCTTCTTCTCCTTGACCTCATCATAGATTTTTTTCTAGGCTTCATCACAGCTACTAAAGAATCTACTTCTGTAGGTTGTTGAGGAACTGCTGACGTAGCTTCGTCAGAAGTAATCTTTGTACAGGGTATAAGCCCATTAGTGGATGACTAAAAAACTACTCGTTTATGAAGGTTCTGGATATTCAGACTTGTAGAGTTCTGTGTGATTTCAGTCATTACATAAGCTTTGTTGCTCTCAGATGATGACTCCATGACTATAGTAGATGTTGATGAAAATGAATTAGGTTTTGGCTGCTTTTATAATGACTTATGAGTTCAGTTTTGTAGACTGTTACGACCAATAATTGCATTGTACAATCCTTAATGACCTTTGTTACTTGGTCGTTTTTCAAATTCTTGGAAACTGATCTTGTAATGATGGTCTGTTGTGCATTTATGACTGTAATTCTTTTTTCTTTCTCTATTTTATTCTTTTTGATGTGACAAAAAGGGGAGAAATGATAGTAAGCATTTAAGTAGAAACTGAACCTATTGAACCTATTCAGTCTGTACATAATGGTCATTTATAATTCTGTTATTTAAATTTCAGTTATTATGGTTATTTTTCTCGAGCTAAACATTTTAATTTTCTTGTACATAGAACTAAGGAGGAGCTTACAAACCTCAAACTTAGCCTATCAGACTCAGAAGGAGCTTACGAACCTCATATTATGTTGTTGCCAAAGGAAGTTAAAATATTATTTTTGGTTTTCTTAAATATAGAACTAAGGGAGAGCTTACAAACCTCAATCTTAGAACTATTTGACTTAGGGGGAGCTTACAAACCTCAGACTTTGATGTTACTAAGAAAAATAAATTACTTTTTCTTGAAAATAGTACTTAAGGTAGGTCAAAGAGCTCAACTTTGGACTATTATACTCATGGGGAGCTTACAAACCTCATACTCTGATGTTGCAAATAAAATTATAACTGCCTAACATTGTTCTATTAAATACTTATGTTTGTCATCATCAAAAAGGGGGAGATTGTTAGAACAAGATTTGTTCATGACATATATTCCTTGGGTTTTTATGATAAAAAAGTATTTAAAGAACAATGGTTTTATTTGATGTGTGTTTCATGTATGAAGGTTCTAATACTTGTAAATATTAGATACAAAATCTGATATACAAAGGCACACTTGAGAGAAACTGAATTGCTAGCTGCTGGTGATGCAGAATCTGAAGAACACTTGCTAAGTGATGTCTGGCGTAGACTCTGAAGCTGAAGGTCTCAACATCAAAAGAAGCAACATAATTGTCTCTACACTTGGTGAATATAAATTTGCTTTTGGTATCGTTCAAAGTTGGTGATAAAGATGAAGTTGTCCGTACTACATAAAGTAAGCTGCATTGTCAAATCAGTTTGTCAGCTGAAGCATGAGTTCACAAGGCTTAAGAAAGGTTGACATGCTTTACAGATATCCTCTCCAACGGATCTATAGTACATGATCTTCTTGAAGACTCAGTGGTTAAACATGTTACACAATGGATCAAGATCTTTCGGTGTATCTATCTTCAACGACTCTTGTATTATGGAGTAAAGCAAAGACATTGATCAAGTTATCTCATCCAACGGATAGTCTGCTGCAACTGCTATATAAGTGGCTGAAAGTTCAAACTTAATCTTTAACAAGGATTGACCAGAAGGTAGAGTAACAAGATCAATAATTATCTACTCAATAATTTATGCAGATTTTCCGTTGTAGGTTGTAATTGTAAAAGCCTTAAGATTTCTTGCACATGGAATATCTTAGAAATCTTAAGAGCTTTAGGTCTTTGTTAATGGTGATTTCTCATACCTCTGATATTAGTATCAAGTACACCATGTTCTCTATTCTACTAAACTTATTTAGCAATTCATATTAAGTCTCTCGCCAAGATGGTTAAGCCATGTAAGTCTCTGCCTATGTGCTTGAGCATTGGAATTCTTAATCAAGTAGATTAATTGAGCATAAGTCGTGTATCATTGGGATACAATCAAGGAAGTCTCTCGCCAAAATGCTTGAGCCATGTAAGTCTCATGCTATGTGCTTGAGCAATGAAAGACTTTATCAAGTGGATTGATTGAGCAGAAGTCTTGTGTCAAGGGGATGCAAGAAAGAAGTCTTGGGCCAATGTGGCTTGAGCAGGTTGGCTCAGCTCATGAAATTTGGAGCAGTAAGTCTAGAATCTGAGGGGTTCAGGCAAGGAGACTTGTTTCATGGGAATTGGAGCCGAAGTCTTGAGTCTAGAGGACTTAAGCAAGAAGTCTCAGACCTAGGGTCTGAGCAGTGTAAATGTCTTATGCAGAATGCATAAGCGACTGTAATCATGATTTGGTTATAGTGAAAATCTATTGTGAAGCAAGGGGACTGGACTACTCTCAGTTGGAGGGGAACCAATATAAATCTTTGTGTCTTCTATTTTTATTTATTTGCTTATATTAACACCACTGCTAAGTATAAACAGAATCTGAACACCAGTTCAAATTATGAACTCTGATCAGAAGCAAAATTAAAAGAAATGGAAAACACAATTCATCCCTTCTTCTTGTGTAATTTTCTCACTTTCACAATGGTAATAGGTCTGAATTATGGAAAGATAGATTTAAAATATTTATTCAAAGTTTTGATCTTGAATTATGGGAAATTATAATCAATGGTTTGTTTATCCTTACTCACCATGTTAATGGTGAAGTAATAGATACACCAGATTTTTGTTGGACCAAATAAGTAAAGAGAAAGTTTGAAATTTATTTTTAAAAAAAAAATTATTAGTTATGTCTTTAGATGAAATTCAATTTTTATATGTCCTTAATTGTAGTTCTGCCAAGGAAATGTGAGACACTCTTGAAATGATCTATAGAGTTTCTCCAACAATCAAACAAGAGAGAATGAACACACGGGGTGAAGAACATGAATACTTCCTTCATAAATGTTTTGAAACCTTTAGAAATTTTTAAAATAATGTTAGAACCATCATCACTAACAAATATCTAAGAATTAAGAATTGGAATCAGAAACTTGATCCAATTCTAAACTCAAAAGATGAGAATATTTACGATTTTCAAGAAAAATCCAAGAAGGAATAAATCGTCGAGAAATTGAATGACTTAATTCAACTTTTAAAGGATGAAGGCATGAGCTCAAATTTATAAGAATATATAGAACCCTCATCAAAGAACTCTTGTAAAGAAGAAAAATCAACTTCAATAGTCTCCTTCGAAAGAACAGTCTCAGTGGTTGAACTATCCTTAGAAGATTTAACATCAAATGAAGGAACTTTAGCGAGAAGATAATATGAAGAAGAAGTCTCATATAGTGGAATCTTAGAAAAAATAAAGGAGAAGAAAGTCTTACGAATAATACATTCAGAGATTCAACATCAAGGAGACATCTTGAAGAGTCAACCTTTGGTAGAACCTTTGAAGAATCGTCTTCCAACGAAGAATGTGAAATTTACTTGAAAGCTTCTCAGGAAGAAGAAGATTGTGAGGTAGCAAAGCTATCGTACAAGCAATTTTTTAAATTAAGCGCTAAGATAATCAAATAAATGATAAAATTAAAGAGCACAACCTAGATCTTACAAACTATATTGAGTCTTTGAAAAGTAGTACTAAAGCATTGAAATATGAAATGGGTAGCCATAGAAACCAAACTAATAATTGTGAGACTTGTGCCTCGATGAAAAAGAAAGTAAAAGATTTGCATGAAACCTTGGGTAAATTTAGTAAGGGAAAAGTAAATCTTGATTTGATTATATCAAATCAAATGCTTTACTTGAATAAAAGTAGATTAGGGTTTAAATTCAGTAGATCGCACAGTAAAGGGTTTAATAGGAAGAAATTGAATCACCATATTTACAAATGCTCATATTGTAATATACTTGACCACCTAGAGTCATTTTGTTTTGATAAATTAAGAAGGCCTAAAGGTATTAACCATAGACTTCTTAAAACTACTAATGCATCATGACTCAAGAAAATTTGGGTACCAAAAGTGAAAACCTAGTGTATTTTGCAGGGATGCTTTGCAGCTTTAATAAAGTTGTAGCACTTATTAAATGAAGATGTGCAAAGAAAAAAATTATACCCTTTAGAATACCTGACGTACCTGGTAGTGTTTCATTGTAGTAATGATTATGATTCAATAATGTTCATTGATGGTGTATATCAACGGTAGTGATCAACGCAAATGTTCGTTGAGGATAGTCTCAACATTTATTATATATGATGATCAGCCGACCTTTTAGTAGGTTGAGAATATAAGTCTCTAGTGGATTTATCTATCTCATATGTTTAACCAACTTTTAAATCCAACAATTCATAGATAAATATGTACGACAATATGTTGTTGCTCTCTCAATCCATTAAATGATTCATAATCTATTCTATAATGGATTATGTCATTCTCTTAACGATTGGTAACAACTCTCAATCTAAACCTTCCAATTTGGACAATAATAATTAATTAATTGCATTGCCTAATTGATTAGCTAATCGAATAGGTCATTTAATGGACTCATGAATTGTTTCCAAATTTACACCATTTCTTGGCCTATAAATAAAGAGATTTTTTTATCATTTCAAATCATACAGAAAAGGTGAAAACCCCCACTTTTCATTTCTCTCATAACCTCTCAAAATTATTCACATTTTTTCTCAAATATTTTTTCATAATGCTTTGAAAGTGTTTTTGAGTTTAGTGAGACTTTTTGTTATGGGTGAGGGTTTAATTGTAAATTTACTAAGAGTATACTTTTCTCTTGAGTAAGTTATTATTCCTTAGGAAGTGATTATTTTGGTTAGGAGTCATGCCATTGTAAAATCTCTTTGTTTGTTATTTTAGGGATTAGTATAAGTCTCAGCTTGGTTTGTGAGCACCACTATTGAAAAAAAAAATATCTTTAGGATTTGTGAAAATCAACCAGTGAAACTTCTTCAACTATTATTTAGCTCAGCCCAGTCAAAAGCTTTATTGGTTTGAGATCAGCCTGGTGTAAAATCTTATTCAATTTTTGAGTTCAGTCTGGTTAAGAGCCCAGTAGGATCGAGGTCATCCCGATAAAAATCTCAGTTTGGTTCGTGATCAGTACATATAAAATCTCAGTTTGGTTCGGAGGATAGCTAACTCAAAACTCCATCTTGGTTCAAGATAAGCCTATGCAAAATCTGCGTTTAACTTAGATACTAATTGCTTCAAGTTTTGTTCGTTGTTTGATTTGAAGACTAATCGCTTCAAGTCTCAGTACGTTTTTTGGTTGGAAGTTATCCTGAAACTTCATTTCCTTGTATAAGGGGATGAATTTGTGGTTTCATTCTTTCTTCCCTTATCTCTTTAATTTTCCAATTAATTTCTTTACTTTGATTTTCTGTAGCATATTCAAAGGTTTTTGATAAAATATTTTCAAAATCTGATTTCGAAAATGATTTTGTTTTAAATCAAGGATTTTCAAATTTCCACAATTCACCTCCCTTTTGTGTATGGAGTCACATGTTCAATGATGGTATCATGTTTAGCAGTGAGTAGGTGATCCTTTAATTGTATGATATATAGATTCAGACTATAATGGTGATTTGGATGATAAGAGGTCTACAATAGGGTATGTTTTTACTTTAATAGGTGGGACTTTTTGTTAAAAATCATTGGTTCAATTCATAGTGGTCATGTTGATAATTGAAGCAGAGAACATGGTGGCAGGCGAAGCTGCCAAAGAAGCCTTGTGGCTTACATGATTGGTGACAAAATTGGGTATTGAGCAAGATGATATTTGGTTGCATTGTGATAGTCATAATGTTATTTATTTGGCAAACAATCAAGTCTATCGTGATATGATCAAATACATGGTACGAGATTTCTCAAGATAAAAAACGTACTTGCATCTAGATACATATTACTTGAAAATGTTCATACTTCAAAAAATGCAGTGGATATGTTGACCAAGTCAATCATCAGTGGAATGTTCAAACATTTCTTAGACTTGTTACATGTTTCTCAGTGTTAAGTAGGAGGTGTACCTCCCTAGTTGGCAGGATGAATCGTCATGCATAAAGTCTTCATAAGGGTTTGATATTCGTCATGATGAAGATTGTTGAGTATGAGCCATATTGTGGAGATTATTCTGGGTATTGTTAATATAATTATGGGTAAAGATAATTGTTTGTTGAGGGTAACTAGGAATTATGATTTAGGTAAACTGAACTTTAGTGTTATATATGACCTGTAACTCTAGAATCCTAATTAATAAGACAAAAATTAAGGGAACTATAATTACTCTATAGTCGTAGAGATAGACATCATTGACCAATATGTGTTAATAAAGATCGATCATATTCATTATATTGTACTTTTGTCTATCTTTAAATTTTTTATATCTGTTATTGTTTTAACAAGTTTGATGTGAAATAAAATGGTAAAGAGGAGATAAATATTTGATGTGTTTCTGGGTTTGAAAAATTGTCAACTACAATTAAATTTCACAATATATTGGTCTTTGCATATGTGGGAAGTGATGTGAACATACACATATGTGTGTTTAATGCGGCGTATTAGCATGTCAGAGTAGGGGTGGACAACGGTTTGGTTTCGGTCGGAGCCGGTCCAATAACTCAGATCCAGAAAAAACCGCAGTTTGTATATGAACATCCATTTTCGTCCGTTTGAGCTAACGGATTGATCGGTTGGCGGGTTAAATGGATTACGGATTGGACGGGTCGGTAGCTTCGGGTTGCAAAAGAAGAAAAGCATAAATTAATTCCCTTTGTACCTCCTACTGTGTGTGATTGTGCAGCATAGATTTAGATAAAGGTGTTAAGATGGTTTGGATGAAGAGAAATTTATTAGTTTGTATAAAGCTTCTGAGACATAAAACTAGAAGAAGAATGATTTTAGATTCATAGTTTTCTTAAACTTGATACATATATATTTGAAAAATTAGTAGTAAGGATTATATTGTATGAAGATGCAGAAGAGTTGTATAAGATAAAGGAAGAAGAAGAACAGTTAAGTTAAAAAAAATAGTATAAAAGAGAGTTATGTTTTATGTGTACCGTGGATATTAATGAATAAAAAATACTAGTACTTTGAACTAAGTGACATCCAAGTATCCAACTCTAAAACACAATTCATTAAATAATATTGATAAAATAATGGATAAGGATTACAATATCATCATTACACATTGTTAATCTATGTGATAGCTTTAGTAAAAGTAAAAGCCTCGGACGGATTCGGTCATCGTTGGACTCTATTTTCAAAACCGAAACCGACCAACATAACCCATCACTACCTGCATTTTCTTAACATTACATCCGATACCCGTTTCGACCCGCCCGCAACACTAGTTTTTCTTTCGGTTATCACGGATTTTGGTCGGTTATGTTTTTCTTGTCCACCCCTATGTCAGACGTTATGGATTTGACATAGGAATATCAATGTGAAAATTGGTTTCTCCCAATATATTCCTCTTTTCTTATTACATCATTAATTTAAGGGAAATTACACTCATACCCCCTCCCTAAGGTATATTAAAATGACATCCATACTTTACTCTAGTTTTAAAATACGCATTAATTTCTCCTAAAATCTATTAAAACGATATTGACACCCTTTTAAATTTTTAGTGACTACTAAACACAGTAGGTATATGTCATTTATTTGTGATTTTTTTAATCGATCACTAAAAATTTTCATTGATATATGTACATTTAGAGGAAGTTAATGTATATTTTAAAACTAAATGGAATATTGGTATTATTTTAACAAACTTCAAAATAGATGAGTATAATTTTTGCTTAATTTAAGTGTCACATCTATCGCATTTTTTTCTCTATATGAGATCTCTACCAAACAACTTCCTTAAGATAGATGCATGAAACTTAAAAAGAAAAGGTATTTAAATTCATGGTGGAGCCCAATTTGGTAAAGATGCACCTCAACCTAAAGATAAATGGGCCTTATTAGGAAATGGAATTTCTTACCACCATTAATTTTGTTGGGCCCTCCCTCCTTTTATAGACTCATTCAACAAGTTCACCCTTTTCATGGTAAGTTTATGAAATTAGAATTAAAGGTGGTAGGTATATAGCACTAAATAAAGTGAGAAAAAATCTCAAATGTCTACAAAGTTAATCAACAACATATATGTAAGTAGGGAGGTCTTACAAATGCATGCGGAAGAATAAGCGGAAAGGTATGCCTATGTGGGGGATTTGGATCATTGCTTGGCTTTTGTTTTAGTACAATGCAACTACTACTCATTATTCATCAAAACTATTTACTACTAATTAATTGTTTTGCCGCATAGTCAAACCATACTATATGCTTTATGTATTTAACACTATGCTATTTAGATGTGTTAGGACATCTAACACAGTATATAAAATTCAACTTACGACATCTTATTTATTTATACTTAAAATATAAATTTCAATTCATTAAATTATTGGATTACAAAATATTTTTATTAATTAATTCATAAAACAACTAAATGTTTATAGAAAAAAGTGATTATTAAAACATTTGTTTTGCATTTTGTTAGATCACACTCGATATATTGTATTAAAATAAATAAGTTTATAAAGAAATATAATAATTTAAAATTATTAGTAAGGTTGATTTAATAATTTCGTTTCAAATACTAGGTTGAAATTAACAAATTAAAATAAAATAAATAAGTTACATGTATACAGTGACCTACTTGAGCAACTAAACTTGAAGTTTCGCTCTAGTTACATGAACTAGTCAAGTAGATGTAATTAACATAAGATAAATCCAAGAGTGGAATATACACTGTGGCACATGAGTAAGAAAAATCACATATGATAAATTTATACATCGTTGCACATGAGTGAGAAAAATCACATAATCCTAAAAGAAAAAAAGAATATGCACGGAATGTGCAAAAATATTTTCACACCGTTAATCAATCATGTCATGACTATGTATCCTACTCGTTAAATAATAGCTTTAATTTTAAAATATCGATATAACATAATAGAATGTCATAATTCTATTAAATAATTGTGTAAAATTAATTTATATTAATAATGCATTACCTTTAATCTCTAATAATAATAAAAAAAATGTTTGGTTTATTTTAGTAAAATTAGTTTTTAGTTTTTCAAATTAAAAAGTAATAATATTTATATAGTTATTTAATTTTACAAAATTATTTTAAAAAAAAAGTTTTTAAAGTTTAATAATATTAGGTATTAAAATAAAGTTTGGAAATTTTTATTTTTATTTTTGGAAAATGAAAAGAGAGGGAAAAAGTGGTAAATTTGTATTGTTATGTTTGGAATATCGTACAATTTTTTTTAAAAACGTATAAGAACTATCTTGCTTTATAAATACAAATGTGTCAAAATCATAAATAATAACTATAAAATTTGTACGTTTCATTATTTTTATATTTTTATTTTATTTTAATAAAAAAGTACACTTATAATTTTATTCTCTCTTTTTTTATTAATTTTAGAAAATATGGGATATATCTTGACAGTGTAGTGCATATCAATTAAACTCTTAATTTTATTTTATGTGTTATTCATCTAAAATGTTTTTAAGAAGGAAAATTATTTATAAATTTAAACTAAAAATAAAAAGAAAATGTTATTTGATTTAAATAAATTAATATATTAACTGACACCATATAAAATATACAACAAATTAATTTATTTTTCTCAGAAATCTCTTCTCTCCACCCTGAACCTCAATGATAATAACTAAATGAACTTTAAACGAATACCCCTATCCTATACTCAATGGAGTAAATTTTAATAGAAATAATATTTTCTCCAACATCATATTACATTACAAATATTAAATTAAAACAATTTTAAAAAATTTTAAATGTAGATTTTAAATATTTCAAATAATATAGTAAAAAAATTAAAAAATTAAAATATTGGTGATATAATTAATGTCCAAATCATCAAATCTTTAATAAAGTAAAAATTAATATAAATAAAACAAATTCTAATAGGTACTAATGTCACAATTATTGGATCTGCTTCTATATTTTGTAATTGAGGAAAACAATTTCTCCATTAAATTCCAGACGGCTTCAAGATGTAGGAGTTCTTATTTCAGCTTAGTTATTGTATTAGTAAGTAATTGAACCCACACACATATTCCTTTTATGGTTAAATGCCAATGTTTTATGGGTGTACTTGTCTACCATGCACACGCACGAATTCAATGTGCCAATAATCTAATCGCTTGTGTGTAAATGGAATGAGTATTTATTTCATAAAATTTCACATCCAAACTAGTAATCTGTTTGAAAACAATTAAATAATCAGAATATTTTTCTTGAAAAAAAAAATATTTTTTAATAAAATGTGTAACACACTCCAAACAACTCTTCCACAAAATATAAGTATACAAAAACAACTCTAAGAGAATGTAAAATTACTCAACGGGAATATAAATAGAATTAACTAAGTGATAGAAACAACATATTGAATTTGTGGTTCAAATTCATAAGATTTTCTACACTCATTTATCACTCGTGTTTTTATCTTTTCCTCTTCTCTATTGCAGCTCTCTAAAACCCTTGTTAAGTTGCTTATTTGTTGTGTTGTTTTATGGATTAAAGAATTTCTTTTAAATACATTCTAATTTGAGTTTGGCCCAAATAAAACAATTCACATAAAACTTTTTTTTCTCTTTTTTTTTTGTCTAAATAAATGATGGGATCCACTATAAAAGTGAACTCATCCTACATAATCAGAATGTGAGGACTCGGTAGTTGCATGACAGAGATATTGTTTGAATATGATACACAAAAGGCCGCATATGAAGAAAGAAACAATTCATGTTAGGAGTCTAGATCTCCTTCATTGGCTTCCTTCTCCATTTAGAATAGTTCTTTAAATAAATGCATCATATGGCAATAAAAACTTCAATATTTAAGATTAATTAAAACTTTGAAATTAAGCTTAGTTTTTGTACTGGCTAAAAGTTCAGTATGTGACAACCCCTTGCAGTATAGGGCTCTCAAAGATTTTTAGAGTTCTTGTTGTGTTAAAGGAAGTTCTCACAGTGATTGTGAGAATCTCTATATGTGGTGTTTTACGTAGTGGATTTCTCCTCTCGTCAACCCTAAAGTTGAGGTATTATAAGAACCTCGTGGGCTTGGGTCTCATATCCCAAGAAGATAAATTTTGCACTTCCAATTCCCAAGAGCGTGGGAAAAGGGTAGTTATTTCCACTGTTTATTTGGGGAATGTGGCTACCTATATTTTACGCCCTCTCCTATATTGTTAAAAACCGGGACACATCACCTCCACGTTTTCCAAAAAGGCGAGCGATATGGGAAATAGGCGCCATAACCAAATGATTGATGCTTGTTCCAATAAATGGGCGACTAGGAAGTTAGTGTAGGCAACATGTTAGTTGAGATGAGACTTAAGTTATATTCCATTGGGTTGCCATCATCAGAAAGTCAAGTCTATTGAACCCTAATAATCTGCTTTGCATCTTTAACCACTTTATGCTAGACTTTTAGTTGTTATCATCAGAAACTAGTTGTCATCATCAAAAGCTAGTTGTCATC
Organism: Lathyrus tuberosus; assembly: GCA_022829125.1. Lineage (NCBI taxonomy): Eukaryota > Viridiplantae > Streptophyta > Magnoliopsida > Fabales > Fabaceae > Lathyrus > Lathyrus tuberosus. The sequence goes on along the minus strand of JALAZF010000142.1, from coordinate 4,315,798 downwards.
ATCAAAAACATATGAATCTTCCTAGATCAATAACCTGCAAAACAAGGTTCCACATTCTCTCCCTTTTTGATGATGACAACACATCTCTCAAGAAGGTGGTAAAAGGAATAACAAATATTTGTTTGGAGTAATTAAATTCTCCTTTAATTAAGTAGAGAATATACTCTACTCTCCCTGAGAGTATACTTCCGCCATTTTGTCGAAACCATAAAGGCGGGTAAAGATACATTACTATAATTTAAATATGCAAACACAAACAAATAACCACTTAGGAAAAGAAAGGACATTTTTATTTTTTTAAGGGAAAATACAAAAGACGAAATTTTTTAAGAAATAGGGATAGAAATAAAGATGAAATAAGAAACACTTAGTTCATCTCATCATCATTCTCACTTGACAATATAGGAGATATGAGGTTTCTTCTCTCCATTTTCTCAATGAGCTTATTAATATTTGAGTGCATTTTCCTTTGATCATCATAAATATCTTTCAGAGTGTTTGAAGAAGATGGAGGGAGGTTATTGCTTCTTTGTTGTCTTCCCCTTATTAGTGGTAGTGGAACAAGTTCTCTTCCTTGGATGACGTACCCTATTTTCCTTACAACCCCCTTTCCTATCTCTGTGTGCATAAATTCCGGTTCTTCTTCTCCAAAATCATAACCAGTGTATGGTAAAAAAAATTGTGATTAATTATGCATAAGGTAGAGTGGAGTTTTTCTTTTTTCCATCTGGCATATACCCAATTTTTCTCAACTTGGTTTTCCAAAAATTAAACTGCAGGAACGTCTGATTTTTGGATGGTGCTAATGTTTGAACAAGATGTGTTCATGACATATATCTCTTGGGTTTTGATGATAACAAAGTATTGAAAGAAAAATTATATTATCTAATGTGTGTTCCAAGTATGCAGGTTCTAAAGCTTGAATAGATGGCATTCAGAATCTGATATAAGGACACATTTGAGAGGAGCTGAGTTACTAGCTTCTAGTGGATCAGAACCTAAAGAACATCCTCTAAGGGATGTCTAGCATAGACTCTGAAGCTGAAGGCCTCAGCATCAGAAGAGCAACATATTGTCTCTACACTAAGTTAATGTATCAACTTCTAGTAAACATTCAGAGTTAGTAATAAAGCTTGACTTATTTGTACTGAGGAAAGTAAACTACATTGTCAAATCAGCTTGTCAGCTAGAGTCTATGTTCACAAGGCTCAATAAGAGTTGACATGTTTTACGAATATCTACTCTCAACGGATCTATAATACAATATTACAATGAAGATGCAATGGTGAAACATGTTACACAATGGATTAAGATCTTTTGGTGTATCTCTCTTCAACGTCTCTTGTACTATGGAAAAATAAAGAAACTTGTTCAAGTTATCTCTTCCAAAGGCTAGTCTTCTACAACTGCTATATACATTGCTGAAGATTCAAACTGAAATCTTTAACAAGGAGCAATCAAAATGGAAAATATAGAAGGAAATCTAAGAAGGATAGAAGTGTTCTACACTTCTGTCTGGATGGAGGAATAACAAGATCAACAATAAACAACACAATCGAGTATGCAAAATTTTTGTTATATGTTGTAAATTGTAATAAGCCTTAAGATTTCTTAAACATTAAATATCTTATAAATATTAAGTGCTTAAGGTCTTTGTTATGGTGATTACCTTGTACCTCTGATTTTGTATTAAGTACACCTTGTTCTCTATTCTGTTAAACCTGATTGTTTAGTAGTTTAGATAAAGTTCCTTACTACGTGCTTGAGCAGAAATTCTTAGACTGTGAGTCTGAGCAAATGTCTTATACTTGAGAGTATAAGCAGAAGTCGTTCATGGAACCTAAGCAAGGATGCCTTGAGTTCGTAGAACTTAAGCAAGGAAGTCTTGGGCCTGAGAAGCCTGAGCAGAAGTCTTGGATTCGTGGAATCTAAGCAGAGAAGTATTGGACCAAGGGTCTGAGCAAAAGTCTTGAGTCTGAGGGGCTTAAGCAAGGAAGTCTTGGGTTCGTGGAACCTAAGAAGAAGTCTTGGACCTGAGGGGTTTAAGCAGGAAGTCTCGGGATGAGGGTCTGAGCAAAAAAAATTCTTATGCTTAAGTGCATACGAGATTGTAATCATGTTTTGGTTATAGTGAAAATCTCTTGTGATGCAATGTGACCGAACTACTCTTTTTTGGGAGGAACCAGTATAAATCTTTGTGTGTTCTTTAGCTTTTGTTTGCTTCTATTAACATTCTACTGTAACGTATAATCAGAACCTAAAACACCAGTTTAGATTCTAAACTCTGATCAGTGGTAGAGTTAAGAAACGGTAAACACAATTCAACCCCCATTTTCTTATGTATTTTTCTCACCTTCAGTTAGTATCAGAGCATGGTATGTGAATAACACTTAACAGTGGTGCAAATAATGATCCAATGAGAAAAATATGTTAGCTAAAGACTTTCCTTTAAGAGGAGTAAAGTACCACATGAAAAATATTACACTACTAATCCTACCACATTCAAAGGGTGATTCTACTGAATTTAAATGATGGATTAAGCAAAACATATTTTTAACTCATTGGTCTTAATAAAGGGTTTTGAAGGTCTATAGAATACTCTTGAGAAATGTATTACTATAAAAGTTGATGGTGTAGGGATGATCAATGTCTGAAAGTCTCTCACACCAGCTCAGAAGAAGTTTATTGAAAATATCTTTAGAGTTAGATGCATTCTGGTAGGTGCTTTATCTCATTCTAAGTATTTCAACATCATTGATATGTCTAATGCTTAAGACTATCTTTGAATCCTTGTGTTCTTATTTGAAGGAAATCAAGTTAAATCTTATTAAGTTACACTTTATCTAATTTTTCAAGCAAATTCTAAGAAGTATGCTTTCTGATATTAAACCATAAAGTCACATATACTCTGGAAGTCAAAAGTTTGAGTATATTGTGTCTTGAAAGGTTTGATAGCATTCTTCAAAGAAAAGAAATGAAATTAGATGATGAAAAGATACCAAACAAATCATCCTTCCTCAAGCCTGTTGAAAAAAAAATCCTTTAGAATGTTCGATGATATGGAATTGACCTTCCCTATCAAATGACCCTTTCAACTGGCTGAATAGAACGTGATATTTGTTGATAGAAGAGTAACTTCAGAAGCTTATGAAATATTCTTATTTCAACTGATTTCTCAAATCTTAAGAACAAGGAGAAATATTACCAGGAAAAAAAATGTCATAGATCTTCACAGTCTATTATAATGAAGCTGACATAGTTCAAGATTCAGAATCTAATGAAGAATGTAATCAGGTATTGCTGGTCATTACTTCTTCTAAAGAACCAATATGAATCCAGGAATAAAAATCAATTATTGAATAGAAAGAGATAACTCCAAACTATTTTGCTTCAATATTGATAATAAGGAGTTTGCATCTAAAGATAATATCTTAAGTGACCCAGTTGTTCCTTTGGAGATTTAAGGCTATCATAGAATCTGTGTTAAAGGACAATTCTATGAGAAACCTTTTATTTCTTCTTCTGTTTGTGGCAATACTATGATAGTTCTGTAAACTTGTTTTATGCCAATCTCTGATAGTAAACATTATCTTAATCTATGCTTGCCAAATTTCAAAGTAAAAATATTTAATCCAAGACAATGAAATCAAAGACTCTGCTAAGAACAAGATTTTGTTAGTACCATTACTCATTCTAGGCTCATACTCAAGAATGAATCATGGTACTGCTATTAGGTTGAGGCATAATGCAAGAAGAATCCTGTCAAGACTAACACTTCTAGACTTATATAAATATGAGTACCAATATCTATATTTGTATTTGCTGCAAATATGACAGAAGAAAGGAGCAAGGCATCTTCCATGGTTGTTTACAACATGTGATGGAAAAAGAGCCTACATCCCAGACTCAAGTGTTAAAAGATTGAAGCTTGGTGGAGAAAGTGGAATCATTGGTGTAAAAGCCAATGAATCAGAATCCACTCAAGACAGTATTCAGATTCCACGGTCAGATCTGAATACTCATCTGGAGCATGACCAAGTAGAAGAAAAAAAGAGGTATGTTATGTTCTTTCCTTGCATATTTTTTGACTTAATGAAATATTTATGTATGAATAAATACAAAGTATCTGTTAGAACTCTAGAGAAATTCTTTTAAGAATCTTCTAAGATCTTTAAAAAGAAACTATGTTGTATTTGTCTATACTGAATATGTCATTAACTAGGTGATGATCATATTTATGGAATCAGTATCTTCACCTTTAGTGATGATACTATTGCTAGTTAGTTGTCAAAGAAACCAATTTAACATTAATTAATCAAGCTTTACTCTTGATCCGGAGTATTCGAACGGGTCCACGTAAGCTGGTCGTAAGATGGCAAGGTGCGCAGACGTGTGCTGGTCGTCAGATGGGCGAGGTGTTCGAAATGCTGATGAGGAGAGGAGGGGGTGTACCTGCAAGGCACTCCGACGCTCAAGTAAGGAAGTGTCAGAGAAAAGGGGCAAGTACAAAGCGTATTCTTAGGGTGAAAAAATGATACCTGACCCTCTCAAGCGAGAGGGTTTATATAGAGCCCCCAGCGCCTGGCCAACGGTCCTATTTTCGGGGCGAAATAACCGTTTTCCCCAAAGAATAGGTAACTGCCCAAACTAGCCGTTATGTCGGGCAGGGTTCCAGAAACTAGCCGTTGCGTCGGGTATAAACGCAGTTCTGGGCACCTGTCCTTTGTTGTTCGGGCAGCGAGGAAGCCGTGCGTAACGGGCATAAAAGCCGGGGAGGAACGTTGCGTTCCTTGCCCAGTTGGAGGGGCAGAAATGTCTTTTTTGCCCCTCTGTGGATTGGGCTTAGGCAATTTGGGCCGCTCTGGAGCAGAGGCGGATTGGGCCAATTCTAGCCATTGGTCCAGTCCAGAACAGGAGCCCCCCAAGTCGTCGCTTCCGAGCATGGGAGTGATTACTTAAGGACTGCTCGTCGCTCCGAGGAGCTAGCGCGGAGTCGTCGTTTGGAGACGAGGATGATTGTCTCGAGGTGCTCGTGGTTCTTTGTGTCCGTGATATTCGTGGTCGAGACTCTATTGCCCGGTATTCGGGGAGATAAAGCGTCAGACAGAATGGGAAACGTTGGGTTGCCACGTGTGCTTCGAGCCCTGTGTAGCAGTTAATAGGTAATGATGGCTAGTGGGCAGTCATTATTGCCTACGGGCGCGTGTGTGCACGTGCCCCTCAGTATAAAAGGGGAGATTGTCCCATTTTGCACTTTTTCTCTCTGATTTCTCTTCGCCTCTTCTGTGTTCTTGCCCGTTGCCGTCTTCAGAGCATCCGACCACCGTGCCAAGCTTCGAGCAGTCTCTTTCTTCTACTCAAATCAAGTAAGTTTTCTGATTTCCAGCTTGTTTTACTTTCTTTTGTTGTTAGTGGTAGATTGCACGCGGCTAGGGTTAGCTTTAGGTGACAAATAGGTAGATTTCTGGCGAGTGTTGGTGGTGGACGGTGGTTCTGCCCTTTTGCTGCTTCTAGCATCTCCCCGGAGTAGGTAGTGCGTTCGGTGAGCGTGGTGGTCCACGTCGTGGTTGCGAGTCGTGACCACCGTGTCTGATTATCTTCTGATGGAACGGTGAATTTTCCGGTAGAACGTTTCCAGATTCTGGTGGAGCCTTGCGGTTTCCGGTGGAGCTTTAAATGGAATCTGGGCACGAGTGCGGGGAGGTTCTTTGTAGGAAGATGGTATATCTCGGGCATCTCCTCGCGGGGAGGTTTTTCGTTTGATGTTAGGGCTTAGGCCGGGGACGTTTTCCTTAGCATTTTGCGCGCCCTTTCACTTGACTTGGCAGTGGAAGGGTGGATTTGATTTCCTGTCGAATTCACTATCTTTCTCTGCTTTTTCAGGTGATCGTAATGGCGATGGGGCCAGAGAGAGAAGTTATTCTAGACACGTCCGAGGAGGAAACTGGCTCCGAGGAGAATAGCAGCTCGATGGCTTCGAGTTCTGCGTCTTTGAGCTCGGCGACATCGAGCTCCTCGAGCAAAGTTAAGGAGGAAGAAGAATTGGATGTCATAGAGGAAGATGTTGAAGGGTTCTGTCCGGAGGAGTGGGAGGTGGCCGAGCCTTCCGAACATATTTCTACGTTTGCAAGGTCTTTGGCGGACGTCTTTACAGAGATGGGCCCAGAGGGGGATTGGAAAGTGCATTTTCCCACCTTGGACGAGCGGGTCTGCTCGGATTTTGGGGACCGCTTTACGATGTACGAGTATGCTTTCAAAGAGTTGGGGCTGAGGTTGCCTTTCACTGACTTCCAGCGGTCGGTATTCGAGCATCTGAAGCTGGCGCCCTCTCAACTCCACCCCAATTCGCTGGCCTTTATACGGGCTTTTGAGTTAGTGTGCGAGCATCTCACTCTGGGAACTACTCTCCCTCTGTTTTTTGCTATTTTCCATCTTCAACGGCAGCTGACGGGGAAAAAGTACGGATGGGTTTCCTTGAAGCAGCCCAAAAAGTTATTTAAGCCGTTCTCAGAGTCAATCCGAACGTTCAAGGGATGGTACTTCATCGTCGAGCCAGTGTCTGAAGCTGCCTAGGACAGCACGTATATCTGGGAGATAGAGGTCGATGAGGACGGAGAGGAGCTACTCAACGAGGAGGGGAAGTATATCGGGGAGAGGTTGTACAAGTTCCCGATCCGCTGGGCACCTGACCATTTCTCCAAGAATCCCGACGCATATGTCTTCGAGCCGAGCGAGCTACGCGGGCAGGACGCTGTGTCTTACAAGAAGCTGGTGAACTGGGTTAACTCCTTTAGTCTTGCAATCTGCTGGATGAGCAAGGGCAACCCTATCTTCAAGGAGGATAGGAGCCAGAGGGTTGAGCGCAGATTCATCAATGTTAAGGCACTGCTGGAGTGCAAGACTCCCGCGGATGCCGAGAAGCTGCTCAGTAGTCTTGGTTATTTAGACTTTGTTTGTGTTATCTCTTTTCCACGTCGCTAACGTGTTCGTTTTCATTTGTGCAGGTGAGATGCCTCAAGCTCGTGATCGCGTGGTGAGGAATCCCATGGCGAGGAATAAAGGTGGAGCGGCTCCTCCCAAGACCCGTCCTGTTGGTGCTCGTGCTCCTTCTCTTGTCCAAGTTGCCGTGGGGACCTCTTCTTCTCCCTCTCCTACTCCACAGGGATCTCCACTGCCTTTGACCGGGCGGGCGAAGCGGCCACAGACGTTAGATGCTGTGGACCTTACCCGGGCGCCTGAGAAGGGGAAGTTTGAGCTCCCCTCGTGCATCCTTGATAGGATATTTTTTGAGGGCAACACCCTGATCATTCCTCGGGCAGAATCTCTTAGCTTGGAGAGCATGGACCGATCGAGCAAGAGGGCGCTGGTAGCCCAGGATGCTTCTGCCCTTGTGAAGATGCTGGAGATGGCGGCCGTTTATGCAGAAGGGGACTCTGCGCTTGAGGCCGAACTTACCGCTGCCCGGGCTTCTGAGGTGGCCCTGAAGGAGGAAGTCAAGAGTGCCCGTGAAGCTCAGAAAAAGGCCGAAGAGGAGACGGCTAGGTTGAAAGAGGAAGTCACCAAACTGGCGGCGGAGAAAAAGGCTGCCGAGGAGCTGAACAAAGAGTTGATGGCGGCCAGTGCCCCGGGTGCCGACGAACAGGATGAGATAAAAGCGTTGAAGACTAGGGCTGAGCTGGTTGCCGGCATCCTGCAGGCCGAGGATGACGGTATCGCCGTGGCAGTGGAGTCTTTCGAAAGTGCCGTGGCTCAGTTGCGGGTGGTGAACCCTGGGCTGGAGATTTCGACCGAGGGCACTCACTATCTTGCGTGTGTGGAGGATGGTCGCATCGTCTTGCCCACAGGCCTTGTTCTAGATACCCCCGAGGTTCAGCCCGAGGACCAGCCCGAGGAGGAGCAAAGACCTGAGCCGGCGTCAACCGAGCATGCGGATGAATGAGGAGTTTTGTTATTTTGATGTTGTTGTATCTTGTCCGGCCTGCGCGCCGTTGAATTATTTGTAACTTTATTTTTGGGGGCATGGCCCGGTTCTATGTAATACCGCACAATCGTGGCCCTTGTGGTCATCTGTTATGTTAATTATATTTCTGTCTTCTTCGCGTGCATGATCTTACTTGTATTTATTTTTGCTAAGTGTTGTATGCATGCTCGCTGTGAATGTATGTCTTCCCGTCGGAGGGTGTGTCTATTAACGGAGCTTTCTTTTGAAAGATAGCTCGTTGTGTGTGAATTTGCCAGTGCGGAGAACTGGTCGAATAGCCGGGGAAGGTCCTGGCGAGGTTGCGGATCTCAGGTCGCGATCGAGGCCTGAGGTCGCGGTGTGAACGTCCCATCGCGAGCTGGGGTTCTTCCAATCATGGTACTTGGGCGAAGGCGGTTCTCGGTCGAGGACCGCCGACGAGCAGAGTTCCGGTTCATTTACTTGAGCGGGATTCTACTTTGTACGTATGTGTCGTTTGTACCTGAACGAGCATGATGACCGTTAAGTTGGTCCTTTGATGCGGGGAAGTCTATAGCTTCTTTAGCTGTAGTATTGCTTAAGTTTTTTGGCATTCCATGGTCGAGGGATTCCATCCCTGTTGAGGTTCTCGAGGAAGTATGCCCCATTCCCCGTTCTGGCACGGACTCTGTATGGCCCTTCCCAGTTAGCTGCTAGTTTGCCTTCGCAAGAGTCCTTGTGGTTTCTTCGCAGGACAAGGCTGCCCACATCGAACTCTCGTCGTAAGACTTTGTGTTGTGCCTGATTGCTATTTTTTGCTTAAGAGATGCTTCGCGGAGGGCTGCTCCTGTTCGGATTTCCTCGACAAGGTCGAACTTCTCTCTTATTGCTTCATCATTCATTTCCTCGTCTAGAGGTGATTCGGTCCTCCTGGACGGTACGTGAATTTCAATGGGTAAGACAGCCTCCGTGCCATATGCTAAGCGGAAAGGTGTTTCCCCGGTGGTGGACTGAGGAGTGGTGCGGTACGCCCATAAGACGCTGTGGAGCTCCTTGACCCAGGCTTTCTTTGTTTCATCCAGTCTTCGCTTGAGGCCACGAAGAATGACACGATTGGCCGCTTCTGCCTGCCCGTTGGTCTGGGGATGTTCTACAGAAGCGAAATGTTTCTTTGTTCCGAGATGGACGACAAAGTCTTGGAACTTCTTGTCCGTGAATTGCGTTCCATTGTCCGTGACAATTGCTTGGGGAATCCCAAAACGGGCAAGGATATTCCGCTTGTAAAAGCGCAGAATGTTAAGCGCTGTTATCTTTGCTAAGGCTTCTGCTTCTATCCATTTTGTGAAATAGTCTACGCCCACTATCAGGTATTTGTTTTGGCTGGACCCTGTCAAGAAGGGTCCTAGGATGTCTAGGCCCCACCAGGCGAATGGCTACGGGGAAGTCATGCTCTTCAGTTCGTTAGGTGGACAAGACGTCTTAGTGCTTGCTAGTTTGGACAAGACGTCTGCTCACAGATTATGTTCGCGCGGAACATGCCTTACTTCTACCGCTCTGAACTTCGACATTTTTTCCTTGACTAGGGTTAGGTATTCAGAGAGACTATCGTTTTTGGTCTGGTACTCCCCTGATATCTAGTGGGCTACAAGCTGGGAGTCCGTGCAGATGATGATTTCTTCAGCCCCTAGGTCTTCGGCTAGGCGCAAACCGGTGAGGAAGGCTTCATACTCGGTCTGGTTGTTCGACGTGGAAAAGGACAATGTGAGAGAAGCCTCGACTATGGTCCCTTCGTCATTCTCCAAAATTACTCCTGCCCCGTGGCCGGTCGAGCTGGATGCTCCGTCTACATAGACGATCCATCTGTTTGCTATGTGGAACGAGGAGTCTGAGAACATTACTTCCGCTACGAAATCGGCCAGGGTTTGGGCCTTAAGAGCTTTCCTGCTTTCATACTGGATGTCGAACTCGGACAGTTCCAACGACCACTTGAGCATTCGGCCTGCCATGTCTGGTCATCCTAGTAGTTGCTTTATGGGCTGATCCGTTCTTACCACGATCCTGTGGGCCAAGAAATAGTGTCTCAGTCGTCTGGCAGCATTGACGAAGGCCAATGCTACCTTCTCTATCTATTGATAACGCAACTCTGCGTCCTGCAATGCTTTTCTCGTGAAGTATACTGGCTTTTGTCCGCCAGGATTCTCGCGAATGAGAACGGCGCTAACGGCCTCAGCAGTGACGGCGAGGTACAGGAACAAGACTTCCCCGGTATCTGGTCGTGATAATACGGGCGGTTTCGACAGGGCCCGCTTCAAGTGAAGGAGGGATGTTTCACATTCCTCGATCCATTCGAACGCTGCTTCTTTCCGCAAGAGCTTGAAGAAAGGAAGGGCGTGTTGGGCAGATTTTGCCACGAAGCGGGATAATGAAGTAAGCACCCCGTTGAGGGATTGGATGTTCTTCTTAGACGCGGGCGTTGGGAACTCAGAGAATGCCCGACACTTGTCGGGGTTAGCTTCGATTCCTCGTTTTGTTAGGTAGAAGCCAAGGAATTTACCTGCCCGTACGCCGAATGTGCATTTCTCTGGGTTAAAACGCATTCGATATTTTCTTACTTGCTCGAAGATTTTGCGAAGATGGGCGACATGATCTAGTTCCTCATGGGACTTGACGATCATATCGTCCATGTATACTTCGAGCATGTCGCCTATTTGTCCTTGGAAGACTCTGTTCATCATTCGTTGGTACGTAGCGCCGGCGTTCTTTAGCCCGAAGGGCATTACATTGTAGTAATAGTTGCTCGATTCGGTCATGAAGGTCGTGTAAGTTTTATCGCTCACGACCATTGGGATTTGATTATAGCCCGAGTAGGCGTCGAGGAAAGATAAAAGTTTAAAACCTGCTGAGTTATCTACGAGCTTATCGATATTGGGGAGGGGGTAGGCGTCCTTCGGACAGGCCTTATTAACATCGGTATAATCAACACATATCCTCCATTTGCCATTATTTTTTCTTACAAGTGCAACATTTGAGAGCCATGTAGTGTATTTGGCCTCATAAATAAACCTAGCTTCTAGAAGGTCTTTGACAGCTTTCTCCGCGGCTTTCATCTTTTCCGGGGACTGTTTCCTTCTGCGCTGGGCAACGGCTTTGACGGGCGGATCAATTGTAAGCTGGTGGCAAGCGATGGATGGGTCCAATCCTGGCATTTCAGCAGCGCTCCATGTGAACAAGTCTGCGTTCTCCCAGAGGCACGCTTTTAGTTGTCTTCTGGCCAGGTCGGGGAGGTCTGCTCTGATTTTTACTCCCCGTTGGGGGTCTTTTCCGAACGGAACGATCTCGAAGTTGCCATCTGGGACAGGGCGTAGGAGATGGCTGCTGTTATTGGACTGGCTGCTCGTAGTCGTTGGCTTCTTGGCGTGGTCGTCCTCGCTGAAACGGCTGTCCAGGTCGATAGATTCGACTCGGGGGAGCGGTTTTGGCTGCTCGGAGCTGCTGGGCAGAGGGGGACGACCAAAAGTCCTTGGTCCTGCTGAGATAGTGCTTAGTCCTTTTGATGCTGCTTCAAAGCACCGACGGGAAGCTTTGATGTCGCCGTGGAGGATGGCGACCATCCCTTCAGAAGTGTAGTACTTCATCTTGAGATGTACGGTGGAAGGTACTGCAATCAGCTCTGCCAGGGTTGGCCTTCCAAAAATGCACTAGTATAGTGACGGGCATTCAATTACCAGAAACTGTGCTTTAATTGCTCGGGTTATCTTTCCGGAGCCGAAGGTTACGATGAGCTCTACGTAACCCCGGGGCTTTGTCACTGCTCCATTGAATCCCTGCAGGTCGGATCCCACATACGGAGTAAGGTGAGAGTCATTCAGCTGCAGCGTCTCGAACAGGTGGTTGTACATTATATCAACCGAACTGCCCTGGTCCATGAGTATTCTACGAACGTTGACGTTCGCCATCTTTTCCAGGATAAGCAGTGGAATGCTTGAGTTCGGAACCCCGCCGAGGAGCTCTTCCTTGTAGAAGGAAATAGGAGCGGATCCTTTGTGAGTGGTGTCCAGCATGGTGACTTCATCAGAGCTTTTACTGATCAGTTGATCGAATCTCCTCTTGACTGAGCCGACCGTGATTTTGTTGAATCCACCACCAGAAATAACCATGGCTGACGGGAAGGCCTCCCACGGGCTGTGAGCAGCGAGGTACGTGGAGACGGGCAGACCATCGGGGATGCGGAAGTCCTCTGGCCGAGTTATGGACATAGCGACCTGTACGTTGGTGTCATCAGAGGGCGGAGTCTCTTCTGCAACCTTTTTGCTCTCTTGGGTTTCTTGTTGGGGAGCATCTTTCTTTTTCGCGAATTGCTTCAGGTGGCCGTCGCGAATAAGGATCTCTATTGCATCTCTGAGGTGGATGCATTCTTCCGTCGTATGACCGTGACTCTTGTGGAAGCGGCAATACTTGGATTTGTCTATGCCCGGTCTGGCCGGCAATTGTTTGGGGAAACGGACTCCCGCCTGCTTGAATTCCAAGTTGGCACACTCAGATAAGATTTTCTCCCTCGAGGTAGTGAGGGGGGTATAGTCATGGAACCGTCCAGAAGGTCCCTTCTGTTCGCGCGCATCGCGAGGCCGATCGTCACGTCTTTTATCTCCTCGACGGGATGTCGAGGGTTTTTCAGCTCTGGATGAGCGGGCACCTTCTTGGTGTCGAGAGGCCCGGACAGAGTGTGCAGCAACCTTCTCCTCGTACTGTATATGCGATTGGGCTTGGGGGAGAAGGGCGTTAAGGTTCCTCGGTGGATCGAGGCCGATGGCTTTCGCGAAGTCTGAGCCAGGACGTAATCCCTGCTCGAGAAGGAATTTCTTCATGTCGTCGGTCGTTGGCACTTGAACGGCCTCCTTGTTGAACCGTTCAATGTAAGCCCGAAGAGGCTCATCTCTTCCCTGTACGACAGCTCCGAGGGACGCCTCGGTCTTTGGATGGCGTCGCGATGCAGTAAAGTGACGGGAGAAAATCCTCCCCAGCTGCCTCCAGGATGTAATGGATTCTTCTGGCAGCTGCTTGTACCATGTCATTGCTCCCTTCCGGAGCGTGGTCGGGAACAGGCGGCATTTGATGGCTCCTCGTACCCCTTTGTATTCCAAGAGAGCATCTATGTTTTCTATGTGCTCGTCTGGATCAGTGGTTCCATCGTAAGTCCCTAGAGACGGAGGCTTCTCTAGTCCTTTTGGGAGACGGGTGGCCAAGATCCTGCGGGACAACGGGCCGCGAGGTTCGTCGTTGCTGTCTGAACTCGGAGTTGTTGGTGACCGTTGTCTGCACTCGCGACGGCGGTCTCTGCGAGGCGATGGTGAACGTAGCCGATCACGAGGTCTGACTGGTGGCGAATGCCCATCCTGCCTCATTCTCTTGTGTCTTGGTGATGATCGATCTCGCGGGGAGATCTGGTCGCGCTTGCGAACGTGTTGTGATTCAGGTTCATGCCTCGATCTATGGTCTTCCCCACGCCTAGGTGGCGGGCTTCTTGATTTTCGGTGCTTACTCTTGGGATGAGAGGATCTTGGAAGAGATGCCTCCTCGAGAGCTCCTATTCTTTCTCCTTGCTGCAAGATGAGGAGGTTTGTGCGGTTGACAGCTTCCAAAAGAGCTGCAACGGCCAGGTCGGCGCTGGGAGGGCCAGGAATTGGTCGTTCACCCGACGGTGGCTGCTTGCCTCCTTGCTCGGCGGGAGGAGGAGTTGGAGATGCAGCAGCCCCGTCTTGGAGGAAACGGGGATCAGAAATTAACGGAGATCTGCCGTCGACGTCCATCTTATTGACGGGAACGAGAACCGTAACGTCAACACCTTTTGCGGAGTTCTGAGCGGCCATATGTGGGCGGATCAAAGAAAGTATGTTTTGATATTTTAGTTTCCGAGGAGGAAAGAAAGAAGGGGAGAACAAGGAGTTCCCACAGACGGCGCCACTGATCCGGAGTATTCAAACGGGTCCACGTAAGCTGGTCGTCAGATGGCAAGGTGCGCGGACGTGTGCTGGTCGTCAGATGGGCGAGGTGTTCGGAATGCTGATGAGGAGAGGAGGGGGTGTACCTGCAAGGCACTCCGACGCTCAAGTAAGGAAGGGTCAGAGAAAAGGGGCAAGTACAAAGCGTATTCTTAGGGTGAAAAAATGATACCTGACCCTCTCAAGCGAGAGGGTTTATATAGAGCCCCCAGCGCGTGGCCAACAGTCCTATTTTCGGGGCGAAATAACCATTTTCCCCAAAGAATAGGTAACTGCCCAAACTAGCCGTTATATCGGGCAGGGTACCAGAAACTAGCCGTTGCGTCGGGCATAAACGCAGTTCCGGGCACCTGTCCTTTGCTGTTTGGGCAGCGAGGAAGCCGTGCGTAATGGGCAAAAAAGCTGGGGAGGAACGTTGCGTTCCTTGCCCGGTTGGAGGGGCAGAAATGTCATTTTTGCCCCTCTGTGGATTGGGCTTAGGCAATTTGGGCCGCTCTGGAGCAGAGGCAGATTGGGCCAATTCTAGCCATTGGTCCAGTCCAGAACAACTCTAGTTCCGAGAGAGAAGGCTTGATTCTGAATAGAATATCAAGGATTGATGACTAACAAAAGATGTCTCACTCGAAGTCTAATCCTACTAGACTTTGGCGACAGATAGCTTCTGAAAAGTTGTCAGTCTCTGAGATTCAGAAAAGGAATCTTTACTTCTGATAAAGCAGCTTAAGTAAATATATTTTCAAAAACTCGATTTACTTAAAACTCCATAAAATTGATTATCATATGGTGGATGCAAGAAATCTGTTGGGTAAGAACCATAGGGTAATGATGTTTTCTTTTATATAATTCTATTATCTTTATCCCCTATCTTTGTGAAACATCATTTCGTGTCTTCTTTCTGTTCTTTTGACAAGATTCTTATTCCTTTAGAATCTTGTTCAGTTTCTTTTTTATTGTTTTCTTCTGTGTTGTTCAAACCAAACTTGAGATGAATTCTCTAGTTAATTCTCCTTTGAATCAACTAGTTGTCATCAATGAAAAGTTTATGGATTTTGATGAGTTACTTAAACTCTGTTTTAACTTTCGGAAGACTGTGTCTGAACAAGGTTGGAATGGATACTTTGATATGCTCTGTAATTTCACTTATCTAAGTCTTGTCAAAGAGTTTTGGATTAATGCCTCCATTGTTGAGCTAAGTTCTGAGTATGATGTTCTTTCCAAGGTTTCTAGTGTTTCTATAACAATAACCTCTAAGACAATTGCCAATGTAATCAACTGTGAGGAGTTTGAGGAAATTCCAGGTACTCTTGTTTGGGAATACTATCTTTCTACTTGGTGTAGTTGTATGGAATCATCAAACATCTCTCAGGTCTCAAATCTCCATCTTAATGCAATTATTTAGAATCAGATTCTAAACTCAAACTTGCTACCTAAGGACAAAGACCTGGGCCTTGTAGACCCTGTTGAAAAGGATTTGCTACTTCTTCTCAATTCAGATCTGCTGATTGATCTCCCTCAAGTTATATTTGACTATCTGAAGGAGACTCTTTCATCCTTTCACAAGGGAAAGATATTCTTCATTCCTTATGGACGAGTCATTTCAGAACTGTTGATCCAACAAGGAGTTATCATAAGTTCAAAAGATGATTCTTCTAAAGTCTGGAGAGAAAAGCCTGAAGCTATCTGTGAGAGTTTCTGATGTTTGATTTCTGCAAATATATGCCTTGTATTGTTAAACATCTTGTATTAAGCAGACTTGTTAATAAAAATTGTTCTTGTTCATATTCTTGTTCAAGTTCTTGTTTATCTTAACTGTTATATATATATATATATATATATATATATATATATATATATATATATATATATATATGTTTAGCATGTTGTTCAAGAGAATAATAAATAGGATTGAAACTCAAAATTCATCACTCTTATTGAAAGATTGGGAGCTGCTGCAATTTCTTAACTAAACATTCTAGATATTTGGATCTGTCTTAAGGTATTCCCTAAGCTCATCTGACATATCCAGATTGTTTAAATAATCTTCCCAATCTTCTCGAGCAAACTCAATAGTCTCCTTCCTCAGATTATTCCTGCGTTTTGACCTAAAAGTTTTCCTTCTTTTTTGTGTCTCAACAAAGGTTGCTGAAGAAGTATGTGCTTCTGAGGTTGTTTGCTTGCTTGTAGACCCTCCAGTTGCTGCATTCTTTGTGCTTGCTTGAGATGTTGCGTTCAACATTGTTTTCTTTCTGAAATCTCTCTTTGGAACCCAAATTTGCGTATGCTTATACATCTTTGTATTCAGAAGATTAAGTGATTAGGAAAGCTAGTTTGCTGAGGATTTTATAGAGTCTATTCATTCAAGTACCTTGAGTATTTAATTGTTTTAATTTTGATCAGTCAAATCAATCTTTTAATATTCTGACTATTGGGAAATGATGCTTAGCATTCAGTCCTATTAAGATTCTTTTAAAAACTGTAAATATTATTATTAACATGTTAATTGTAGTTCATGTTTATCTTCTTATTTCATTTATGCTTTTGTCGGAAAATCATAGAGAAAAATTAAAAGAGTATACATGCAAATAAAATTCCAAACAACTTTTTCATTAATAATTTTTTTAAAGGATTACAATAAAAAGGATCTGGAAGGTACAAAGATTATTCTAATCTAATTCCTCCATTGCCTTGCGACCTATCCAGTTTTCCCAGTCGACGTCAGGTTCATCTTCATATAATCCTCATCCTCTGGCTTTGAGACAATCAACTCCAAGAATATCACATCTTTGATCCTTTTCTTCTCTTTCTTCTTCATTGACTTATTTCTTGGTTTCAACTCAGTGGCAGAAGGACCTTCTTCAGTTGGTATCAAAGGTGTTGAGGATGAACCTTTGTCAGAAGTATTCCGTGTAGAGGATAGAGGACCAGTTGCAGACGCCTCAGAATCTACTGGCTTCTGAAGATCTTATGTCTTCAGACTAGTACATTTCTCTGAGACTTATATCAAAACTGAGATGTTGACATTTTCAGCTAAGGACTCCATGTTGTTTTGTTGGATGTTGATGAAAATGACCTATGATTTGGTTGCTTTTATAATGGATTATGGGTAACCCAAACATTGAAATAAAATCATTCGCTTGATTCTTGGAATTGTTATGACCAATAAATAATAAAATGCATTGTACAACTCTTTAATGATCTCTGCTACTTGATCCTTTTCTCTTTCTTGAAAATTAGTCACGTAATGATGCTCTGTTAATGCATTTATGACTATAATTCTTTCCTTTTTCCTTTTTTATTCTTTTTTATGTGACAAAAGGGGGAGAAAGATATAATAGTGTTTAATAAAGAATCTGGACCCTTTAGATTTAATGTTGTTCATTTATAATTAATGTATTTTTAAATTTATGTTATTTTCTGTTGTTTTGGTTATTTCTTGTTTCAATGATTTTTCCCGGGTGATATATTTTAATTTTCTTGAATATAGAACTAAGGGGGAGCTTACAAACCTCAACCTTGGACTATTAGACTCAGAGGGAGCTTACAAACCTCAGACTCTGATGTTGCTTAAAAATTAATTTTTTTTAATATAGTACTTAGGGGGAGTTTACAGAACTCAACCTTAGACTGTTAGACTTAGGGGGAGCTTACAAACCTCATACCCTGATGTTGCCAAGAAAATTATAATTATCTAACATTGTCCTTTAAATACTTATGTTTGTCATCATCAAAAAGAGGGAGATTGTTAGAACAAGATTTGTTCATGACATATATCTCTTGGGTTTTGATGATAACAAAGTATTGAAAGAACAATGGTGTTATCTAATGTGTGTTCCAAGTATGCAGGTTCTAAAGCTTGAAGATAATGCATTCAGAATCTGATATAAGGACATATTTGAGAGGAGTTGAATTACTAGCTTCTAGTTGATCAGAACCCGAAGAACACTCTCTAAGTGATGTCTGGCGTAGACTCTGAAGCTGAAAGCCTCAACATCAAAAGAGCAACATATTGTATCTACACTAAGTTAATGTATCAGCTTCTGGTAAACATTCAGCGTTAGTAATAAAGCTTGAGTTATCCTTACTGCAGAAAGCAAGTTGTATTGTCAAATCAGCTTGTCAGCTAGAGTCTATGTTCACAAGGCTCAAGAAGAGTTGACATGCTTTATGGAAAAACAAAGACACTTGTTCAAGTTATCTCTTCCAACGACTAGTCTTCTACAACTGCTATATAAGCCGCTGAAGATTTAAACTGAAGTCTTTAACAAGGAGCAATCAAAAGGGAACATATAGAAGGAAAGCCAAGAAGGATATAAGTGTTCTATACTTCTGTCTGGATGGAGTAATAACAAGATCAACAATAAGCAACACAATCGAGTATGCAAAATTTCTTATGTTGTAAATTGTAATAAGCCTTAAGATTTCTTAAACATTGAATATCTTAGAAATATTAAGTGCTAAAGTTCTTTCTTATGGTGATTACCTTGTACCTCTAATTTTGTATCAAGTACACCTTGTTCTCTATTATGCTAAACATGACTGTTTAGTAGTTTAGATAAATTCTATTGCTATGTGCTTGAGAATCAAAGTCTCTTGCTGAGAAGCTTGGGCCAAGTAAGTCTCCTGCTATGTGCTAGAGCATTGAAATTCTTGATTAGTTGTTGATTGAGCAGAAAGTATTAAACTGTGAGTCTGAGTAAATGTCTTATACTTGAAATTATAAGCAGAAGTCTTGGGTTCATGGAACATGAGCAAGGAAGTCTTGAGTTCGTGGAACTTAAGCAAGGAAATCTTGGGCATGAGGGGCTTGAGCAGAAGTCGTGGATTCGTGGAATCTAAGTAGGGAAGTCTTGGACTGAGGGTCCGAGCAGAAGTCTTGAGTCTGAGGGGCTTAAGCAAAGAAGTCTTTGGTTTGTGGAACCTAAGTAGAAATCTTGGACTTGAGGGGTTTAAGCAGGAAGTCTCGGACTGAGGGTCTGAGCAAAGAAAAGTCTAATGCTTAAGTGCATAAGCGATTGTAATCATGTTTTGGTTATAGTAGAAATCTCTTGTGACGCAAAGGGACTGGACTAATATTTTTTTTAGAGGAAACAGTATAAATCTTTGTGTGTTCTTTATCTTTTATTTGCTTCTGTTAACATTTCGCTGCAACGTATAACAGAATTTGAACACCACTTTAGATTCTGAACTCTAATAAGAGGCAAAGTTAAGAAGCAGAAAACATAATTTAATCCCCCTTCTTGTGTATTTTTCTCACCTTCAGCTAAAACTACTTTTCTTTGGAAAAAGCACATGATTCATTTTGTAGTGGATCAATCTACTATCCGGGCGTATAACTTCGATAGTGAATGGTGATGGGATTCCAGAAGAAGGATCAATGAGAAGAGTGTGAGCTTAAATTTCAAAGTTAAGTTCATTACTTTAATATCAATTTGATCATAATCTTGTTCGATGAAAGGTAGGTTAAAACTTATGTAAAGTCTTTAAGAGATAGGGTGATGAAATGTTTCTTGACTTCGAACTCAATAATACCATCTTTATAAGTGAGATATGCATACAAATTTATTACCAATTGTGGGCATCTCTCTTGGGGTTTCTCAAACATGAATTTTGTTAGGCCGATAAAGTTGAAGGCTTCCATGATAGAGTAATTCTTGAAGATTTCTTCATCTAAGTAGTGAGAGACATGCAATTCTCTATTAGCGTAGTGCCGATTGAAATTGTTTTCTTGAGCTTGAGAGGAGAATTTTTTGGAGAAGTAGGAAGATGATGGTTGGGAGGAACGAGTTCTTTTTTATGTCATTAGAGGTGTTGATGGATGATATAGAAAGCTAAAGTGTTTCAAAGGCAATGCACAAGAGAGAATAAGATGAGATGAGAAGGATGAGAAAGTTACCTATATTTATAGTCTATGTCCAATCGATTGGAAGGATGTGTCAATCAATTGACAACTTCAAATTTTGTGAGTCAGTTGTTGCATTTATTGCTCATCCAACTAGTCATTGTGGTGTGCTCTAATGTTCGAATTTATAAGTTTTGAGATGATCCAATTGTTTGGATCATAGTGTCAATCGATTAGCTGGCCAATTTCAACATGTTTGGTTTTGGGATTTTGTGTTGCACCTTTGTTCAGTCTTAGTTGTACCCCTTTCTATAAAACACTTAAAAACTCATCTTTTTGGTTAGTGAAAATATTTTATCGAGATCAAAAAAATTAAACCCATTATTTTAGTGGATTAATTGGAGTTTTATATCATTTCAACCTTAAAATAACATACTATCTTTCATATCAAAAGGATTTGATAAAATTTCCTATAAAGGGGAACATCAAACATATTACGGTGTGTCCTTGTTTATTCATTGTTGAATGCAAGAGTTGGTATAAAAAACGAGATGAGTAACTCCATTACAGACATATCTATTCAAATGATCAATGAGGATCATAAACTTTGAAATATTCTCAAAACACTTGTTTTTGATCACTGTGATTGATATTCACTGTCATCGTACATTCTTGGATCATATACTTCATACCTATTGTATACTTGGAAGTATAATCTTTTCTTTGTAAAGATTCATTAATAATCGTTAAAACTCCGAGCTGAAAATTATACATGTAAAACACTAAGGTTTCACCTTTGAAACCAAAATTTTCTTGGGCGGAGGTGCATTAGTTCTTCCAGAAGATCTTAGGTTGTTTCCTTTAGATCTTTTCAATTTGTCTAAACAAAAAGGCTCTAAATGGTCAACAATTTTGCAGTGTGTGCATTTATAAACTGAACAAATCTTCTTCTTGTGATCTACACCTTTACTAGTTTTTATATCCTTTTTTAATCCTAGTTCATTTTTATTTAAGGAATACCTTTGACTTGATAGGATCAAGTCAAGTTTTTCTTTCCCTTGGGTAAACTTGCCTAGGGTTTCATGCAATTGAATTACTTCCTTTTTCAAAGAAGACACGAGTCTCACAAGTTTCTATTGAGTTTCTAATTTTAGTTATTTCTATCTTGACAATTTATTGTTTTCTTCAAGAGATCTTAAATTCTCCTTAAGAACTAAGTTGTGTTCTCTAAGTTATCATTTTCTTTAACCAACATAGTACTAATTCTAAAAAATTGTTTGTAATATGGTTTAGTTACATCAACATTATCTTCCTTGTAGGATACCTTTAAGAAAATTTTATCTTCTTCGTTGGAAGAATGTTCTTTTATGTTCCTCCCCAAGGTTGATGCCTCTCTTGCTTTTCTTCTTTCAAAGATTCCACTAGGATATGATTCTTCTTCAGAGTTTCTTAAACATCAGCAAGGGTAATAATATTCAACGATTAAGCAACTTTGAGGTAAGGGGGGAAATTATCCATATGAGGGTGTCTAAATAGAGGGATAACGAGAGTTCCTTATCCCCTTTCCTTCTTTAGTTATGGTATAAGTGACTATTAACCCAGATTCTCATTTCCTAGTTAATAATCAGTCAATTCCCATAGTGGTACATGTATTTGATGACTCTGATTTAGAGAAAATTTCTAGTAGCTCATATGGTATGGAGGCTTCCACTAACGGGTATTATTTCAACCAAAGATGCAGGAGATGATAACGTAATTGATTCTACACTCACATCATCTGAAGTCGCAGGAGCTTCAACTTTATTTTCTTTACTGACTCCAGAGATAGATATTGATATTTTGAACATGGAGAATGCCAAAAATTTCATCTAGACTTACCAAAAGGCTTATGGTCGGAACTTGAGTGATAGTGACATTAAGGATCATCTGGCACGTGGAACCCGACCAAATGGTATCAGTTAGCTTAACCCATTTGGAATCTTTAAGGATGATGATATACCTTTGAAAAGAGTCACATTAGTGGATCTAACCGATGCAAACAAATATAACTAGGTGGACTCATAGATAGTGGGAACCTATTTTGTTTTAAGTGACCAGGTGGACATAAGTGCATCTAAAATCATAGTTAGTTTCCCTTCTGAATGGTCGATTCTCCTCGTGGATTCAGGCAAGAGGATGTTTAACACTTTCGAGGGGTGCATCATTTCCTTTTATGTGTGTTTGTTCACTCGGATACACTTGTGGATTCCCTTCTCTGAATTTAAGGTGGTGGTGTTGAAGTTTTTGAAGGTTACCCCCTCATAATTTCATCATGACGCTTAGGCTTTCATTAAGGTTTTTGAATTCTGGTCGAGTATTAGTGTTTGAAACTCTACTTCTAGTTGTTCTTCCATCTTATTGTTGTGAATTTATGATACTTACATCTAGGTACAATGTCTGGTATCAGGGACTTATTGTGCTACGCCAACATGTTCCTTTAGTTAGCTCTTTCTACGAAAATCGGGGTGACTTCCAAAGCCGTTTCATCCAGACGAGGCCTTGTGTTCTAAAAGCTACTCCTCATTTTGCGCATTTTTACTGAATCTTGTTCGAATAGGTTCCAAAAATATTTGGTCTAGATCCATATCCATCGGGAACCTCATTCGTATGGTGTCCAACTAGATTCTCTTACTCCCTAAAAAGTTATGATGAAGAAAGATATAAACTCTATTTAATATGGACTTAGTTTTAAGGAGGGTTTGACCCTACCGAAGCGGTAACTTCCCTATAGAGGAAGCGGTCAATTGATATCTGTCCGATTATGGGGTGACGGATCGTCTGGGGAGAAAAGAGATAATTGGTGAAGGTGGAGTCATACATTGGTTTTATTTGGTTGTTTACCCTTGCAGATAGAATGGATTCCTTACAGAAGATCCATGTTATTGCTATGGAGCAAGAGGAGACTCGTGGAATTTAAAAATACCCCCTCTGACCAAGACCATCACTCCTCCTATAACTAATCTTGTTGCGTCTGCTGCTGGAGAGGCTTCCCTCGTCACGACTGGACCTGGTCAGCCTTCATCAATAAGTGTTGTTGTGAATGTTAAGGATAAAACTCAATCCCCTGCTGCTAATACGAAGAGGGATAATGAATGACATCAAAGTACTTTCCTAGAGAAAGATTCACCTTAACAAGCTCAATTGTGGAGTTGGAGGTTTAGGGTCGACCCTTTATCTCCTCAAGCTACTAACAATATTTTCTGCCCGGACTCGCACTCCACAAGAGGATGTTATTTCCATGTTTGAAGAGAATGCGACTTATCTTCATAACCTCCCTGAGGCAGAGAAGATGAAGCTTTTTTGTGAAGCCACCTTCTACATCTACTGAACAACTTCTTTACTTTCCCTGGCTGTTGCTGGCCAGGGGAAAATTCCCACCATGGATATTCCTTCCAAAGATATAGATACATGGAAATAAAAAATGCAAAGTTATGGAGCAAAAATGTTCCAAGATTTATGAGGGGATGTTTTCCTTTCAGGAGAAGGTCAGTCATGTCGAGGCTCTCCAAGAGGAGGAAAAAATGCATGGCTCTCCTTCTGTTTTAGCAGTAAGGATTGTTGAACTTAAGTATTCCCTAGATAGAGATAAGCAGCCTTGTGTGGATGTCGCTCCCACTGCAGAAGAGATGAAGGCCATTGTTGACAAGTCATTCAAAGCTCTACAATAGGAGAGAGAATCTTGAATTAAGGATTGTAAGGCCCACAATGACCGTGTGACTGAGCTGAAGAAGAAGGTCGACGATTCCCTCCAGGAAACTATGAAGAACATATACGGGGCCTTCGACCAAGCAATTGACTAGGTGGAAAAACTTCGCCAAGACATATCTCTTCTCCGCTAGGAACTAAACTCATTCAAGGTTGTTCAGGACGAGACTTTGGTGTATAACATTAATGTAAAGTCTCAGGGTGGAAAGGCTTTTGTTCTATTTCTTTTTCTTTTTATTGCTTTATGTGTATTGTCGGTAGGGCATTATGCCTTTGCATATATATATATATATATATATATATATATATATATATATATATATATATATATATATATATATATATATATATATATATATATATATATATATATATATATATATACCCTTTTGTTGGATACATCTGTTTATATATATTTGTGTATGACATGATTCACTTTATTTTATCCTTAGTATTTCTACTTTATCATATGAGTTATTGATGACTTGGCTTCTAAGCTTTGAACCAGTTGTCGGTTTCTTCCCTTGCCATATTCAGGTTTGATTATTTTTTAAAGTGAGGATTTTCCTTCTTGGCACTATCATATATGGGTCTTTGAAGTCATTTTTTGTCTATTTTGTTGATGGCATATGGGTCGTTCGCATAACTCTGCGGTCCTGATCGGGGCGAATTGGAATGATAAATAAGTTTGGTCATTACTAGCTCTAATCGGGAAAAGTTGATGTTATTCTTCAGCATCACTAGGAATTGTCCCAAGCCAAAGGTAAGGTTATTATCTCTTCCCACATGTTTATCATGGTTCGAGGCAGACATCTCCAGGGCTCCACCACCTACACTCTTGGAGTTGCTAGTTCCTAAGAGGGGGTGTGTGATGACAGTTTGTCATTACATGATTTTTATGAGTATTTGCAATGAATTCGATGAAACTTCAATTTAAATATGAGCTAAATATGAAGAAGTATGAAGAAAATGAAGAAGTCAAAGAAATAGAGCAAATCCAAGAAATCGAGAAAAAATTATGAAAAAACAGAACAATCTACATCTTGACGTCTGTCTAGTAAATCAATCATATTTGAGGTTCTGTAACTCGTTTTGAGATGGGGTTTTTTGAAAAATGAAGCTAAAAGGAATATCTAACTTCAAGAATAATCACGCGTGTAATGGGAAGTATCGTGCACACGATGAAGCGTGTGCAATATCGTGTGCGCAATGTGTCTTTTTCTGGGCTTTTCTGATGCGTTGTGACTGCTTTAAAAGGGGAAGTTTGGTCATTTTCAAGTGTTTTGAAATTTTACACGTGAAGGAAGGGTTTACAGCACTAGAGGGTATTTTTGGAGAGCATTTGAAGCCATTGGAGGCTAATTCTTCAAGGGATTTCTCATGCAACAATCTGATTTGTATTTGGTATTGTAATTTGCACTGTGAGTAACTAATTCTCGTTAGGTTAGGTTGTGTTTCATGAACCTATTTTAATACTGTTAGGATATATGTTTGATTTTATATTGCATGAATAATTTGAGTTATAATTCTATTCATTTGCACCTTGTTCTTAATATTTTTTATGTGAGATACTCTTTTAATCTGAACTTGGGCACATAGGGAATACTGACCATTAGTCTATATGTTGAACCTAGGGCAATTGTTGTGCTTACACCGGTTAAATAGGGATAGAAGACCTCGAGTAGTGGCTTAGGAACTAATGTTCTATTGCATTGCCTAATCTTGCTTACGCTGGTGAACTAGGGATAGAAAACTCTGAGTGTAGATTAGTGAGCTATACACTAAGGTATTGAGTATTGTGGTTTTGTTAATTCGCCATGGAATTATAATGACGGTATCATTCATTTAATACATCAAACATCAACATTAGAGAAATAAGGGATTTTATACACAACCTGACCGTTTTCGTATTATTGACAGAACATTTTATTTTATTTTTGCATTCAAAACTCAAACCCCCATTTAGTATTTTCTATAACATTGCACAATATTGTCTTTGATGAGTCCAAGCTTTTGAGGTTGGCATCAATTTTAGTAAAACTAACTTGACAACAAGATGTTGGACAAGATGTCCTAACATGAAGAACTAACTGAAAATCAAGATGTTGGACAAGATGTCCTATCATGATGATTCGACATCTTTGTCTATTACTTTTCAGTTTTTAATACTGCTATTTTAATTCCAGATTTCATACTATTCTGGGACTATTAGTTTTTTCCTTGGTGGCGTTCAAGATTGAGGAATCATAGATTCTGATTATAATTTGAAGATGCTTTTCTAAGTGTGGAGACACTTTAGGAAACTTTGGATTGAAGAAACTATTCTTAAGGAGAATCAGTTGTAGATTATGTGTAACAGAATTACTGCGTTTTGAAGCCCAAATCCAGTCTTGTTTATAGTTATAAATAGGATAGATTTAACCTAAAAAAGGTGTGGAAAAAGACATTGTTGCTTAGTGAGCTTAAGGTTTGTATTTTGTGAGCCTCTCTTGTGTCGTCTTGATACTAGAGCTGGACTGTTTACATTGAGTTGTAATTTTTGTCACTGGTGTGATTGAAAGGGAATTGAGAAGGGTCTCATACCTAGGAAGTGTCTTAGGTAGAAATTAAGCACGAGTAATGATTAAGTGATAAGTTGTAAACTAGAGGTTGTTTAGCTTAGAATTAATACTATCTAGTGGATTTCATTCTAGGCTTGGTAGTCCCCAGACGTAGGTGTTGTTGTTCACCGAACTGGGTTAACAATCACTATGTGTTTACTTATTTTCTGCATTTTATATTTTGCTCCTTATTGTCATTGTGTTTGAAGCAGAGATCAAGTGTCTCGACATCTCTCAGGACATCTCAGATCGGCTACCAGAATTTCAATTGGTATCAGAGCAGGTATTCTGCTCTGCACCTTGGTAAGATTTAGGGAAGTTACTTTCTGGTGCAATGGACAAAGAAGGGGGAATATTGAACAGACCACCCATTCTTGATGGATCCAATTATGAATATTGGAAAGTGCGCATGGTGGCCTTCATCAAGTCTATGGATGGTAAAGCTTGAAAGTCAGTGGTCAAAGGATGGGATCCACCAAAGGCTAACGATAACGAAGGGAAAATTACTGATATTGTATATCCCGAAGAAGACTGGGATGATGAAGATGACAAGCTTGCTCAAGGTAACTCCAAAGCATTGAATGCCTTGTTTAATAGTGTTGACAAGAACATCTTCAGGTTGATCAAGAATTGTACTGTTGCCAAGAATGCTTGGGAGATTTTGAAGACTGCTCATGAAGGAACTTCTAGGGTGAAATCTTCAAGACTTCAACTTCTCACCACCAAGTTTGAGAACTTGAAGACGAAGGAGGATGAAAGTATTCAAGACTTTCATATGAACATCATTGATATAGCCAATACTTCAAGTGATCTTGGAGAAAAGATTCTAGAAGCTATGTTGGTTCAGAAAATTCTAAGATCTCTTCCCAAGAAGCTTAACATGAAGGTGACCGCCGTTGAAGAAGCTCAAGATATAAATACATTGAAGGTAGGTGAACTCATGGGTTCTCTACAAACATTTGAAATAGCTATTAGTGAGAAATCTGAGAAGAAGAAAAGCTTATCCTTAGTGTCTAATCAAGATGAATGTAAGAAAAATTCTAAGGAAGAATTTTATAAGGCCGTTGTGCTTATTGGAAAACAGTATAATCAATTGCTGAAGAGGATGGAAGGGGAGTCAAGAGCGAATGTCAAGACTCAGTCATCCGACAACAACAAAAGGAGATATTTTGGAAGAAAATCCAAAAATGAAGAGAAAGCTAGCAAAGGAAAAGGAATCAAGTGTTGTGAATATGAAGGATTTGGACATATCAAATATGAGTGTCCTACCTTTCTCAAGAAGGATAAGAAATGCTTGTCTACATCATGGTCTGAAGATGATTATGCAAGTGAAGGAGAATCACCTAAACAGGTTTTTACTCTTACAGGGGTATTTGACTCTGATGGAGAATCAGATATTGGAGAACTTTCATATAATGATCTGGCTAACTCCTACAGGGAGATATGCATCAAAAGTGCAGAAGTATGTTAGCTAGGAGAGGATCAACATAGTGTTATCATCCATCTTGAGGCTGAAAGATTGAAGCACCTTGAGACCATCTCTGATCTAAAGGAGGGAGTTGTGTTGCTCAACTCTAAACTTAACAATATGACCAAAACTGTTAGAATGCTCAACAACAGTTCTGATGTGCTAGATGAAATTCTTCAATTTGGAAGTAACACTGAAGATATCAGAGGACTTGGTTATAATGACCAAGTTGTGATGAAGGGGCCAACACTAAGTTCTGCTCAGCCTAAGAGAAAATAGAATCGGAAGATGTCAAAAGGGATGTCTCAACATCCACACATACATCAAAAAAATCCTTCAGGAAAAAAGAAGCAGGACTGGAAATGTCATCATTGTGGTAAGTATGGTCACATTAAACCTTATTGCTACAAGTTATATGGATATCCCAAGTCTGGTTCACAACCCAGAAAGATGCAGGCTGGTAAAGGAGGAAAGAAGTGGATTTCCAAGAATGATTTTGTGGCCCTAATAGCTCATTCATCTCTAAGAACCTCTACTGGAGAGAAAGGTGGTACTTTGATAGTGGTTGTTCGAGACACATAACTGGTTTCAAGAACTTTTTGGTGGATATTGAATCACATGCCTCAAACTATGTCACCTTTGGAGACGGATCCAAAGGGAGAATTAAAGGTGTTGGGAGGTTGGACTATGTTGGGCAACCTAGACTTGATAATGTGCTGCTTGTCAAGGAACTGACTGTAAATTTGATAAGTATCAGTCAACTTTGTGACCAAGGTCTCAAGGTTAACTTTACCAAATCTGAGTGTCTGGTTATGACTGATAAAGATAAAGTTATCATGAAGGGTGGCAGATCGAAAAATAATTGCTATGTGTGGACTCCTTTAGAGACAAAGTGTTCATTAATGCCAAATAAAGATGAAGTGAAGCATCAAAAACTTGGTCATCTCCAGAAGATGAAGAAGAGTTTGTCAAATACAGCGGGAAGAGAAACCACAAATCTGAATATTAATGGTGGAGGAATAAGTGATGAATGGCAGATTGGGAAGTTAACCAAGATGTCACACAAAATGCAGCAACATCTGACTACCTCAAGGATTCTGGAACTCCTTCATAGGGACTCATTGGTTGATGATCTTGAAGGAAAGAGATGTGTTTACATTGTTACTGATGACTCAACCACAGAAGCTGAATGTATAGCAACAGAGGATAGTTGCTCTTAGTTCATAGGGATGAAACAGATACTGAATAGGCATAATGTCACACAAGATGTCGTGACATTTTCCTGTGACAGCTTGAGCACCACTGATGGTATAAAAAATTAGTTCAAGATGTTAAGGGGCAAATTAGGGTTTTGCCGGTTTAAGGGTTTAGAGAAATTAATTTAAGGGAATACTATTCAAGTGTATGTATGTTCCCAATTGTCGTAACCCAAAATTTGACCTCCCCTTTTGCCTTTTGCATAAGCATGTGCATTCGCATCGCTGGCATACGCATTCGCATTTTTCTCTGTGTTTTGTTGTAGGAATATTCAGGTTTTTCTAAGCCCGATTAATCATATCCACACAAGGTCATCACATCATCAACCCAAGCACAAAATAAGGGTTTCTATATCTATTCATCAAAGAAAGAGGTCGGAAATCGGAACCATGGCCATGACACCTTTTTCAAGCAAAATTGGGCAAGTTTTGACCGGTTAACCGATTAACACCTTTTTACAGTGCCAAATTCAGCTTTTGAACAGTTGTTAATCAGTTAAACTTATTTGGTTAATCGATTAACACCCGCTATTTCAGCAAAAATTCAGCATTTTCATCACATGACAACAACTCTCTCCATTCTCTTATGGTATATTTTATTCTAGCATTGTGTGGAACATTCTAGACATCTCTAGACAATTCAAGACATTTCAAGACCATTCAATGCACTTGCTACCATGCAACATTTCCAATTATGACCACCATGCACCCTTACTTCTAAACATGAGAGCCATTTGATCTTGGACTTGCATTGGGATTGCTCCACTGAGTTAACTAACTAACTAACCGAGTCAACCGCCGACTCTGTGAGTTAAGTATAACTAACTCCAATCTAGCTCCAAAGCACACTCGAAAGCACATTCCAAACCAAGTCTACTACAAAGCTAGCCTCTATATAAACAAACTTCCACCATTTCACAAGGATCCACAATCATTTTCACAATTCTTCACTCTTTTAACTCCCATTTCTCTCATTTCTCTCTGCATTTTCTGCAAGTTCTACACATTCATCTTCATCTTCTTCCCCAAACCATACTAGAGCTCAATTCCACCATTAAAGAGTAGTAAATTTCACATTGAAATTGCTTTCTCTTGAGCTTAAGCCTTCATTTATCTTCAATTTTGCTTGGATTTCTGGAATTTCAACAAGTTCTACTTCAATTCAAGTGTTCACATCAATCGTTTCGGTGCAAATTCGGTTTCGGTACATTTTCACGTTTTTGCTCAGTTTCGCTACGGTTTAAAGTGCAAGTGCAAAATTCTCTGGTTTTCTATACTTATCTTCATCACATTTCATTTGCAAAAACATCCAAGGCACTCCTCCGCCTTGTAGGTTGGTCAATTCTCATTCAATTTACTGTTTCGATCACTTTCGCGCATTTACGATGTAGTTTCGATCGTTTTTCGGTTTGTTGAATTGTGTGATTATTGATCTTTGATCTTCATGCTTAATGCTTTCAATTTGTGTTTAATTGCTCATACATGATGTAATTTTCGTGCACAAATGTAAGCCATAACATGTGGATGATTGTGTAGCGTGCGATTTTTGTCGGTGACGCGACCAACTTACCGCAATGGTTGGAATTGGGTGCTACTTTCTGATTTCTTATTTATCTTATGAAGCTGGAAATGAAAGGGAAGCTATCTAAAACTAACCTTGCACGCAAATGTTTTCTTTAACAAATGCTAAGAGATTGGGGGTTCGGGGTCAGGTTATACAAAGGGAAGTTGTCAATCACCCAATGTATATATGGTTATCCATATACTTTTTATGGCATGTTTTTCTGTTGGTTTAAATATTTTCTGGTGTTTATCTGCTGTGGGTTAGGAAAGTTTTTCCTTTGAGGAAGGTACTGGACCTAAAGTTTTTGATTTGCGTGCTCACTAAGATTTCACAATCTTATGCCTACGTATTCCCGTAAAGAGACTCGGGAAATCAGAGCAATCATAGTTCCTCCTATTTCTATGGGAGGAAAAGATGTTTGGTGTCTTGTTCAAAGCCTAAGATTGAAGCTAGTTGAGTATTTGTGTCTTGTTCAAAGCCCAAGATTGAAGCTAGAGGGGTGACTGAGAGAGAAATTTGTCATCTTAAAGGGATATATCACACCTATTCATAACAAAATGTTGGGTGCTTGATTATAAAGGAAAATTACTTTAACTGTGATATGAGAATCCAGCAATGCCATAATTTCCTTTATAAGGGTGATGTCAAGAAGGAAGAAACTTTAACTCAGTATTGAGCAATGCCATTTTTCCTTATGAATCTTTCATGCTAAGAGAGAGACATTGGCATGGATGTAAATAACCCAGAGGCTTGCTACTTACAGCAGTTAGATGAAAGATAAATTTTGACCAGGATAAAAGAAGGACTCCAGCTTGGATTTTGAATCAACAAGTGTGCCACTTACAGCAATTATCTGGGAAAAAGATTTTGGTTGTCTGTTTTGAGATGCGATGTATAGAGGAAATATCCTTCTACAGAGTGGACTCATGGTCTCATCTGAGGGGATGTTGATTTTTGTATGCCTTGATCAAAGCCCAAGGTTGACGCTAAAAGGTTGACTCTACTAGGGGAGTTTTATATCTGTCTTGTACAAAGCCCAAGATTGAGGCTGAAAAGAGATTGACTCCACTGGGGAGGTTTTATCTGTCTTGTACAAAGCCCAAGATTGAGGCTGACTCTATTGAGGAAAATCATTATATAAAGCCTAAGAGGAGGTTGGTTGGGGAAATTCTTATATGAAGCCTAAGAGGAGGCTAGCTTTTGCTGAGGATTGTTGAAATCCAGAGACAGGTCTAATATGTGTTGGGGAATCAACTCTTGCTAGGGATTGAAGGAGAGGTGAAATATCAGATGCCCTGAGGTTCTGATTCTATTAGGGTTTTATTGATGGTAAATTGACCTTGGCTGGGGTTTTTTAAGGTGAAGGTTTAAGATTGAGTTTGAAAACCTGTGGAGGTTTTAACTCTGCTGGAGATTAGTATGTTGATGAAATAATCAGGGTTTTTTCCTGTGCTTTTAGGAAACTTGAGGGTCTCTATGTGAGATTCAAGAGGAGATGAGACTTTCCAAGTCTACTTGAATAAAGAGGTTGACTCTTAGCTGGAGAATAATCTTTGTATGATGCCCAAGAGGAGGCTGAGGGTTTAAGGGATGAAGATCAACCCTACAATGGTCTGATATTTTGGAATTCTAACTCTTCTGAGGATTGAACTAGCAAAGATGACTAATTTCTGTCCTATGCCTGTAGGAGGCCTTTGGGTCCTTGTACTAAGCCCAAGAGGATGCTGAGAACTTCTAAGAAGCCTGTGGGTCCTTGTACAATGAAATAAAACAATGGAAAAATAATTGTTTATTCAGTTCACGGCCACATGCCAACAATGTCAAAACTCCACATTAAACATGGTCCACCATAAGTTCAATAAAAGAATGATACGTAACAAAACAATAAAGAATAACGAATAACAAATGATGAAAATTCCCCAAATCTCGTGTTACGTATCAGAGCGACTCCTAAGACTCGATCAAGCAACACGCACTCCATGCACACTCAAGTGCCTGGATTATCTGTACTTCCGAAGAAGCACAGACGCAACAAACAACAAAGGGGTGAGGACTACATTCAATAAATAACGGTGTATAATACATGCTAAAAGGTAGTACTCACACAATCATATATCAGTAACACACCATCACGACATACTTGTCATTTTCATTCAGATTTCACCAAACACACAATAATGCAATGCGACTCAAAGACATCAACACAATGCATGTGGTACCAACACACCATGGTTCATTCAATCGAACCCGGATAAATCACATACGCCCCTACTTGGCAATGATTTATCTCCACCACACTCCACATTGGAGTTCAGATGAATCACATACACTCCTCCTGAGCAATGATTCATCACCACCGACACCATGAATGCATGACAGTAAATATGCATACAACACACATGCATGACAACAATCATACATCTTCACGATCCTCCTGATCACACATAATGCACCTGCTCACCATCGCACACATCACAACAAGAAATTCCTCACGCGGCGTTCAATTAGCTAGTTATCTAATTAATTCACCAAAATAATTAAATTAATTATTTTCATCACCAATTATACATTTCTCGGGTTCTGGCATCTATACCCAACCTCTCAAACCAAAAGAAACCGCCTCGAATGCGAAAATGGGAAAGAATTCGCGAAGACGACAAAATTCTGCACCCTTGCTGGTCATACGCGTATTGCCCTGGCCGTACTCGTATTGCCCAGCTCGCTCGCCCATCATGCTACGTACGAGATGCGTAAGGCCTCTCCTCTCGCTCTGCCATACGCGTATTGCCCTGCCTATTACGCGTATGGGCAGAGATGTTTCATTCCCTAAGAAATCCATTTTCAGATCCAGATACGCGTAACCCATCTCATACGCGTATTGCCCAGCTTCCATACGCGTACGGGCAGAGGGCTGTGCCAATCCCTCCTTTTGGCCCTCCATTACGCGTATTGACCATAGCATTACGCGTAACGCCTTGCATGTTACACATATGGCCAGATCTATTATGCAAATTAAATTTCCCCACACCAGTCCAGGTTCTGCTACGGGATCCTCACCTTTCCACTCCAATTCAGTCCTAAATTTGTTTCTACATCAGTTTTAGGTCCTATTTTTCATCTTACTTCCTTCACCTATCATTACTAATCAACATTACAGGTTTTAGATTTAATTTTGTTCCCTCAACTTGCACAAAACCAGTTTGCAACATATACATTCATACAGCAGCAACAACACCATGAATTTACACATAAATCATGAAAGAATAAATCGATTCATGCAATGTTCATCATAATTTTCAACCATAAAACAACAGATTCACAAAACAGAATTTATACATACAAATTCCTACGAGGGAAAGGACCCTTCACTACCCTCTCATGCAATTACCACCTATATTGAACCCATTCTCCCCCCTTACCTCAAATTTGCTCAAAAATCCTGCGAAAATTGATGAAGGATTCTTGCCCTAGCACCCTTGTTCTTCCTTCCCTAGTTCTTTCCCTTCTTACGTGAAAAATGTAGTTATTTCAAAACCCTCCCTAATTCTCCTTAATTCTAATTAATTCAGAATTTTATTTAATTAATAATAAAACTAATAATAATAATAATAATAATAATAATACTAACCATATTACTATTATTATTTTTATCCCTTATTATTACTATAATATTATTAACTAAGGTCTTTAATTCATATTATTCAAATAACGACGCTACTCTCCGCCCACCCGATCCTAAATACTCCCACCTAAGCCAATACACACAAAAATACACATGACAATTTAATTATTTTAAATGGGGTGTTACACTGGGGATACTTCTAGGAAGCCTGTGGGTCCAAACCTAAGAAAAGTTCAAGAAATGTTTCACCGGGAATAAGTCCTTTCTTTGCAGAACAATTCTAGGGTTTGAAGAAATTCAAAAGAGGTTTCACCGGGAATTAATCCTCTTTGGGGAATTGAATTTCTTGTACACATATATTTCTAAGTTTGGACAGTCTTGAGAAAAGTTACACCGGGAATAATGTCTTTCTCTGTTCCATATTGTAGAAGCCCAAGATGAGGCAAGACTGTATCTGGAATTTCCTACGGGGAACTAGTTTTTACTGTGTTAAAAAAGTAACCATTGGTTTGTTCTAGACCTAGACCTAAATGCTGGGGAAAACTCTAAGAAATTATATACAAGCATATATATATATATATATAGAGAGAGATGAAATATCTAAACAAGTATGTATTGAAGAGATAGTGGAACTTACAGTTGTGCAAGCCCAAGCATAGTAACTACAGCTGTATGGTTAGATTTTCAAAAAATTGAAGAAAGTTTTGATAAAATTTTGAATTTGAATTTGAATCAAAAGGAAAGTTGTTTCAAAAGGAAGTTTGGGGCTTATACTCAAGGAGAGGCCTAAATGATCTCTTTTGAAAAGGTGACGATCGCGTCGTAGTTTTGAAAATCGCGTAGGGACTTATACAATGACTGAGGCTCAAATTATCCATGTACAAAAGGGAGTTGGGTTTTACACTCTATTAGAGGCCCAAAAGTGTTTGAAAAAGAAGAAAAAAGGGACTTACAACCAAAGGGAGGCCCAAATGAAAGTTGTTTTGAAAACGGCGATCGCGCCGAGATTTTTAAAATTGTATCGGGACTTATACAATGACTGAGGCCCAAAAAGGTTTATTTACAAAGGAATGGGACTTACACTCTACCAAGAGGCCCAAAAGTGTTTTGAAAAGTGTTTGAAAAATTAAAATTAAGAGAAACCCTAATTTTAATTAAAAAATATAATTTTTCAAAGGAAATTAAATATAAAATATCAAATATATTTAAAAATAAGTGGTAAGCTTTGAAAAATATTTTGAAAAATCATGTTTAATTACATGAAAGCTTGAAATCCAATTGGTTTTGAAAAATCAAGGTGAGAATTTTATTTTAAAATGTTTAAAAACAAATAAAAATGAAATTAAATTCAAAAATCAAACTATATTAAATAAATAATATAAATCTGATTTTTTTGTAGAATAAAATAATTTAACATTTTTGTGACTTTTTAAAAAAAGAACCAATAAAAAATGATAAAAAATGAAAGAAAAATTAATTTTTGAAATCATTTAATAAAATAAAAGAAAATTCAAAAATTTGAATATTTGAAAAAGGCGCTAAGAACAAGTCATCTTCTTCGCGCGAGCTCTAGTTTTCCAGATTTGCAAAACCCTCTCAATCTCACTCAATACGTGATGAAATGGAATGATTCAAATATCAATCTTGCTCGCTTTTGATCAAGAAACATGATGATGGTGTTTAATTTCATTTATTTTAAGTGTGGAGTGAGATAATTATGATGAACACTGAAACCCTAGAATTTACAAAAACTATCATGAAATCTTAAACACGAATGAAATCATGCAATTGATTGAGGGTTATTACTCTATGAACTACTAGAAACAAGTTGGTAACTTGAAAATAAATTTATGATGCATGTAGTATAGAGTTTGAGAGTGTCAGGCTTACCTCTTGCAAGAAGAATTTGAATTCTATGTTGGAGGTATTATAGATGTTGTGTAATGATTTAGACAGCTTCAATGGACCTCAAGTAATGTGTTTGAAGGCTTGGAATGGATTGAATTAGCTTGGAACTTGTTGTGGCACCTCAACTGCAAATAGGCCAAAAAGCTTGAGCAAATGGGGGTGACTTTGTGATTTTGATGTTCCATATGAGTTTTAAGGTTATGGGTCACTCATATATGATGTATGTGAGGTGTTGGCATGATTGGTTTTGATAGAATTGCTCTCAAATGAAAAATTCGAATGTTACTTGAATGAGAAGCAAAATCTGGTTTTTTGAGAGTGATTTGGAGGAAAGCATGAAATGTTATGCTTTGGTGTATTTGAATTGATAAAAAATAAGCTCTATTTATAGTAGAGCAAGTTTGTTTTGGGAACAATAGTGAATGGAGGCTGGATCACTCCATTATCCATTGAACTTTGTCTTGTTGCCAAAGTCTCCTCTAGCCATTGACTTGGGTCAATCTTGTAGGCATATGGTCCTCTGATGCTTGAGTTTATCTTGAATCATTTGGTTGATCATGGACTGATACATGCCAGCTCTATGCATCCCTTAAATGCCTCATGACAAAATTTAAGTTTTTGGATTTTGAACTTTGAATGTCACATGCCAAATGATGAGGTTTTGGACTTGCAAGGCTCTATGGTGTTGTAGCTCTACAGAGATCATGTTCATTGCACTTTAGAAACTTGTCTTGTATGGTGACAAGGCTTGCCAAGTCATGAAAATGAAAAAATCGAGTGGCAAGTGCAAGACTGTCTTATAAAACCAGTCTTGGAGGTGTCATGTTTCCTTGCTTGTAACTCACTACTCAAGTTGAATTAAGATGAGTTTTGGTACTCTTTGGAAAGCTTGTATATCCTACTTTAACTTTGATGTCCAACATTTGTCTTGAATCAATTTGGATCATGGTGAAAAATGGCCTCAAAGTTGGTGAAAACCCAAGACAGATTATGTCCTAAATTTTCATCAAGTGTTGGAAAAGTGGTCATTTTCATGTTTTTTGTGATTTTGATTAATCAATAACTCAAAATCCATGAGGATTTTGAATTTGATGTAGTTTACAATTTGGAAGTATGTAATGAGAGCTTTCA
This sequence comes from Lathyrus tuberosus, assembly GCA_022829125.1. NCBI lineage: Eukaryota > Viridiplantae > Streptophyta > Magnoliopsida > Fabales > Fabaceae > Lathyrus > Lathyrus tuberosus. Next base: position 4,278,728 of record JALAZF010000142.1, on the reverse strand, counting down.
TTTGAGCTTTGGATGGAAGCAAATGGCTTTGTGGTTTGGGAGTTATGACCTTGCAAAGTTGGTACCAAATCATTTTTCTTCCATAACTTAGTAAATTTTAAGTTTCTTAAGGTTGCCCCTTTTGCAAGTAACCTCACTTTTCTGGATTTTTCTTGATGGATGATGATCTAAACCATGATTTAACATTGTTTTTTTACTTAGGGAAGCCTTGTTTGTCAAGAAATTAAAAAAGTCAAACTTGGTTTTTTGGCACAGTTGACTTTTTGTCAGATGAATTCCAAATTATGTGATCCTCTATGAAAGGAGATTGACTCAACAAGAGAGTGCTGAAAAGGTGATTGACTCAACAAGAGAGTACTTTTATCTGTCTTGTACAAAGCCCAAGATTGAGGCTGAAAAAGGGTTAACTCAATAAGAGAGTGTTTTAAGAAAGAAGATGGACTCAACAAAAGGGTGCTGTTGGGGCTAATTCTGCTGAGGAAAATCATTATACAAAGCCTAAGAGGAGGTTGGCTTCTGCTGAGGATTATTGAGATCCAGAGGCAGGTCCAAGTTGGGGAATCAACTCTTACTGAGGGCTACAGAAGAGTTGAGGTATCAGATGCCTAGAGGTTCTGATTTGGGATAGTGTTATACTGATGATAAGCTGACCCTGGCTGGGGAAATTTAAATTGAGAGTTTAAAGATTGAGTTTTGAAAACCTGTAGAGGTTTCAACTCTACTGGAGATTGGTTAAATGACCATGGTTTTTTCTATGTTTGTAGGGAAATTGAGAATGTCTTTGAGATCCAAGAGGATATTAGACTGTCCAAGTCTACTGGTATGGAAGAGTTTATCTTTGTATGATGCCCAAGAGGAGGCTGGTGTTTTAAGGGATGAGAATTAACCCTAAATTGGTATGAGGTTTTGACTCTTTAGAAAGACTGCTCTAGCAAAGGATGACTAAGTTCTGTCCTATACCTTTAAGAGGTCTTCAGGGTCCTTGTATTAAGCCCAAGAGAAGGCATGAGAACTTCTAAGAAGCCGGAGGGTCCTTGTACAAAGCCCAAGAGGAGGCGGGGATGCTTTTAGGAAGCCTATGGGTCTAAACTTAAGAAGAGTTCAAGAAAAGTTTCACCAGGAATAATCTTTTCTTTAGTGAACAGTTCTAGGGTTTGAAGAAATTCAAGAGAGGTTTCACCGGGAATTAATCCTCTCTGGGGGAAATGAATTTCTTTGACAATTTCTAATAGTGACAGTCTGAGAAAAGTTTCACCGGGAATAATGCCTTTCTCTTTGTTCCATATTGTATAAGTCCAAGAGAAGGCAAGACTGTATCTGGAATTCCTATGGGGAACTAGTTTCGACTGTTGAAAGAGTGACCATTGGCTTTATCTAGTTCTAGACTTAATTGTTGGGGAAAACTCTAAGCAGATAATATACAAGAATATATATACAGATGAAATATATATTGTATGTAAAAGAGAAGATAGGAGGACTTACAGGTGATCAAGCTTCCAACACAAACAAATATATATATATATATATGCGTGTGTGTGTGTGTGTGTGTGTGTGTGTGTGTGTGTGTGTGTGTGTGTGAAAGTATGTAAAAGAAAGCTGATAAAACTTACAGGTGAGAAAGCTTCCATTGTAACAGCTGTATTGTTAGTTGTTCGAGAAATCAAAGAAAGTTTTAATAACAACTCCGGATTTGAACCTAAATCAAAAAGGGAAGTTTTTTTTGAAAAGATTGTTGGGGCATATACTCAAGGAGAGGCCCAGATGATAAACAGTGATCGTACCGTTGATCTGAGAACTGTATCAAGACTTATACAATTACTGTGGCCCAAATTAGGTTTTATTTACAAAGGGATGGGTCTTATAACTCAAAGGGAAGCCCAAAGGTTTATTTTTGTACAAGGGATGGGGCTTACAACTCAAGGAGAGGCCCATGGAAAGACAATGATCGCACCGTCATTTTAAAAATTGTACTGGGACTTATACAATGATTGAGGCCCAAAATTATTTATGTACAAAAGTGGGTTCGGTCTTACACTCTATTAGAGGCCCAAAGTGATTTAAAAGAAAAGAGAATGGGGCTTACAACTCAGGGAGAGGCCCAAATGGTTTTTTATTTATTTTGAAAACGACGATCGCGCCGAGATTTTATTACGTACTGGGACTTATACAATGAATGAGGCCTAAAAAGGTTTTTATTTACAAGGGATGTGTCTTACACTCTATTAGAGGCCCAAAAGTGTTTGAAAATTTAAAATCGAGAGGAAACCCTAATTTTAAATTAAAATGCCATTTTTCAAAGGAAATTAAATGAAAAAAATTATATAAAATACCAAATATATTCAAAAACAAGTTGTACACTTTGAAACATATTTTGAAAATTCATATTTTATTACATGAAAGTTTGAAATTCAATTGGTTTTGAAAGATCAAAGTGGGAATTTCATTTAAAAATGTTTAAAACAAATAAAAATGAAATAAATTACAAAAATTCTAACTATATTAAAAATAATATAAATTGGATTTTTTTGTAAAATAAAATATTTAAACATTTTTGTGAATTTTGAGAAAAAGAATCAATTCAAAAACACAAATATTTAAAGAGAAATTAATTTTTGAATAAATTAAATAAAATAACTAAAATTAAAAAATTTGAATTATGGCGCCAAGAACACTTGGTTCTTGCCCGCGTCCCTTGTTTTTTCAGATTTACGTTTTCCCACTTTTCTCCATGATTTCTCAATGGTTTTGCACGATTCAAGTACCAATCTTGTTCGTTTTTGAACAAGGATCACCACCATATAGTTTAATTGCATTTATATTAAGTATGGAGGAAGAAATCAACAGAAAACCTCAAGAACCCTAATTTCAGCATGAACACAATGAAATTCCATACACGATGGATTCATGGCAATTGATTGAGGGTTATTACTCTACAAACATGCATAAACAAGATGGTAACTCAAAAATTCATTTATGATGCATGGAGCATAGAGTTTGAAGGGTTCAGGCCTACCTCTTACAGCTGGTTATCGGGTTTGATGATTGAGGTGTTGCAGCTAGGTTCCAATGATTTGGACAGTTTCCTTAGGTGCTAAGGGATGTGTTTGAATGCTTGGAGTGGATTGAAATGAGCTAGAACTATTGTGGTACCTCAACTGCAACTCTGTCAAGAATTTGAGCAATTGGCTGGTGATTTAGTGATTTTGATGTTCCAGATGTGATTTTGTGTTATGAATCACTCATACATGATGTTTATGAGGTGTGTGTGTCATTGATTTGGTTGGAATCACTCTCAATCTTAAAACCCGATAATGACTTGAGTTAGAAGGCAAAATTGGAGTGAAAGGGAGATTTTGAGGAAAGCATCAGATCACAAATGAGCTTTATTTATAGTGTGTCAAGTTTGTTTTGGTAGCAATAGTGTGTGGCAACTGCAACAGGTCTGTGGCCAATATGGATCAAATGGAATCTCAAGTCTCCTCTAGCCATTGACTTGAGGTTAGAGCACAGGCCTATGGTATTTTGGTTCAGAGATAAGGTTTGACTCATTTAGTTAAGTTTTCCTCAGTTCATGCCACCTTGATGCATCCATTGAATGCGTTGAAACAAAATTGGAGTCTTGGCACTTTTTAGCCTTTTTAGGATGACATAGCTATATGTAGATCCTTGGACTTGGGAGGCTTGGGGATCAGATCATTCCTTTTTGATTTCATCCTCTAATGTGTCCAAATGGATGACAAGTCTTGGAGTTGTCTAAATTTGCCAAATCGAGCAAAATACCAAATTCTGCCTTGTACAAGACAGTTGGAAATGGTGATTTTGAGGGGATCATATCTCCCTGCTCAGGTTGAATTATGGGAGACTCTTGTTCTTTTTAGAGAGCCCTCATATGATACAAAACATGTGTGATCATAGTTTAATTTGAAACTATTTGGATCCAACTGAAAAATCCTCATGAACATTGATGTCCAGGCTGGTAACTTAAGCAGATTTTCACTAAGTGTTGGAAAAGTGCCATTTTCTTCATTTTTGTCATTTTGATCAGTCCATAAATCAAAATCCATGAAGAATTGGAGTTTCTTGTAGTTGAAGCTTTTGTAGAATGTAGGAATACCTACAAATCAGGCTTTGGATCACCCAAAATGGCTGCTTGGATCTCAAGTTATGATCCTTGGAAGTTGGTACCAAAATCACTTTTGTTCCATAACTTAGAAAAATTTTGGTTTCTTATGGTTGCCCCTTTTGCAAGAAACCTCACTTTTCTTGATTTTTCTTAATGAATGATGATCAATACCATACATTAACATTATTTTTGACTTAGGGGAACCATATTTGTGAAAAATTCCAAAAAGTCAAACTTCATTTTGTGCACAGTTGACTTTTTATCGGATGAAATCCTAACTGTGCGATCCTTTGTGAAATCAAGTTCTTGACCTAATTCAAACCTAATGGATAGATTTCATAGGTGTTATAGGGTGTATTCAATCATGTCCCAAGGTTTGGGAGCATGTCTTGGTCAAAAGTCAAAGATACAATTGACTTTTTTCTCAAAACCCTAATTGTGGTTCCGGTGAAATTGAAACTTGTGAACCAAGCTTCTTGGGTCAATATATTGTTTTAAATGGATCAATGTGGTGTATTTGAGGTCCTCAAATCATGTCTTGAGTTCTTGGCTCATGCTTTGCTCCAAAAGTTAACTTAGGGGTGAATTAGGTCAAGAAACCCTAATTCCTGATTTTTTATGAATGCATCCCCTAAGGCTAAATTGACTTGATGATTCGGTCCATGAGGTCCCTTGGAGTATCTTGGGTTGTGATTTGAAGCATTGGCTCATGCCCAGATGAAAATTTTCATCTGGAGGCCTCAGTCGACCAAAAACCCTAATTTGGTGACACTGGCATCTCGAGGCTTGATCCACTTGGAATGTTGCAACCTTATGCTTGATTCTTGATGTGGGGGTCCTCTTGATCCTTTATAGGTGTTGAGAGATTATACAAGTTGAATATCATGTCATTCCTTGATTGATCCTTTATCTAAGTGCTCTGAGAGGGCTCAAAACCCTAATTCTTGATTGTGGTGAATGCTCAACAATCCTTGAGGAGAGTGATGAGGCATGAAGGTACATCCATATTATAGTGATGATCTTCACAATGATGGGAAATCTTGGTGGTCAAAATTTAGGGTATGACAGATGCCCCAATTTAATCTTCTTGGACCCGAAGGTGTGAATGGCGAAGGTATTCGGGCATTCGGGGTGTAAGAGGATTAAATATCAGAATACCCGAAATTTAGACAGTGGTTATGAATGGCAGTTTGCCCATCCATCTTCCTTTGCTAAGCAGTATTACTTAGAAAAGGGTAAAACTTCCCCTCAATCCGGGTCTTCAGCCACAAAACTGGTCTTAGTTTCTGAAATAAACTTCCCCTCGATCCTGGTCTTCAGCCACGGAACTGGTCTCAGTTTCTGAAATAAGCTTCCCCTCGATCCTGGTTTTTAGCCACGGAACTGGTCTCAGTTTCTTTTGAAAATTAACTTCCCCTCGATCTTGGTCTTCAGCCAAGGAACTGGTCTAAGTTTCTTCTTGAAATAAACTTTCCCTCGATCCTGGTCTTCAGCCATGGAACTGGTCTTAGTTTCTTTTGTCAATAAACTTCCCCTCGATCCTGGTCTTCAGCCAAGGAACTGGTCTCAGTTTCTTTTGAAATAAACTTCCCCTCAATCCTGGTCTTCAGCCAAGGAACTGGTCTAAGTTTTTTTTTTGTCAAGTTCCTTCCTTGACAAGGGATGCTATTTGTAGCGGCCTTCATCAAACTTCTCGCCGTATTTTCCTGGGGGGAGACGCCATTTGACGGAAAAAGTTTGATGCCATATTTGCTGGGAAAACCCATTTGTCTGAGCTGTAGAGGTGTGCAAACTTCTCTGTTGGAGACGCCATTTGTTTACTCTACTGGGGGAAAAACGAATCTCTTGAGAGACTGCTTTTTGCTTAGGGATATTACATCCTACTTTTCTTTGAGATCTTTTCAGAGAAATGCCATGTAATGTAGTCCACTTTTGAGGTGTTGATGACTTCATTAACATTGACTTTCTCGGGAGAAAAACTAATGTGTTACTGAGAGTCTTCGGTTGCGAGGCTTTCTTTGGGAATTTTCCTTAATCCGGGAAAGCGAATATATCATCTTCAATGGTGAAGAGTGACGTTTATCAAATGTCTTCTTGCATTTCAGAGGTTCAAGTTATCAAAGTGGTCGAGGAGCGGCTCCAATCCAGAAATAAACTGGGGAGAAATTGCTCAGACAAAACATTTCCTAGTGAGGAAAGAACTAATAACTCGATTGATAAGAGGACTTTTATCACTTGGGGGTAGGACTGACCAGAGTGATAGTGATGCAATATGAATATGAGTATGAATCAATAATTCATGATGTATGTATGTTTACGCTGACAAAACTGACGCGACTTATAGACTATTAGTATCAATGGTTAAATAGCAATCCTGTTTTGCTTAGGAGAGACGATCCTGGTGGGGAGAAAGAATTGTTTAATCGATCTTAAGAGGTACAAACTCTGCCGGGGATATCAGATGGGAAAATCACATCTGAAATAGTTGACCTTCATTTAAGTGCACTGGTTTAGAAGGAGTACTTTGATTCTACACTTTGAGGTTCAATCACCTCTGGATAAGCTATCGATGTTCTTTTTGAAGTTCACAGTCAAAAGGAATTGCCATCTTTATTTTAAAAGCAGAAAAATTTTGACAAGTAAATTCATTTTTGTTTTGTTTCAAGAATCGTTGATCATGTTAAAAATGTTAATTTTTAAAGATAAAACAAATAAGAATTGCAAACAAAAGCACCAGGGCTCAAATTTTATTGATAGGATGGAAATTAGCCAAGCGCGTGATTCCATAGAGTATTTACAAAGTTTAGAAAATGGTAATTTAAGGGAAAAGGGCTACATTGAAACATAAAGAACGTTATCCTTCTACCAACTTTTAATTCTGGACATCATGAACTTCTGTCGAAGATGACCTTGACTGGAGTTTTCTTGATGGATGACATTACTGTTGGGGATTTAACCTCGTCGGACGTAGTTACTTGCCATTAATCCCTAACTTTTGCCTAAATTATACTTTGAGATTTCCAATCCATCGGGATGATTTTTTTTTGCTTATGTCTCTAATTTTTGCCTGGATCGCCCTTTCAGGTTTTCAATCCACCGAGACGTTTTTTTTGTTTAGGCGAAGTATTTCTTGACTACGTCAACATTGTTGGCTAGGTAAACTCCTCCCAATCCATGGTTGCGAGTCTCAAGGCGCCGCCCGAGAAGGCTTTCTTGACCTCACAGGCGCAATCGTAATTCGGAGTCCACTTGCCCCGGGGATCAGTGAGAAATGATTGTATCTTTTTGAGCACAAAGTCTCCTTTTCTGAAGACACGGGGTCTAACTTTTTTGTCGAACGCATTCTTCATTCTTTGCTGATACAACTGACCATGGCACAAAGCTGTTATTCGTTTTTCTTCTATTAGGTTCAGTTCATCGTGTCGACTTTGACACCATTTAGCCTCTGTTAGCTTAGCTTCCATCAATACCCGGATTGATGGGATCTCTACTTCTATGGGAAGAACTGCCACCATGCCATATACTAGAGAGAAAGGGGTTGCCCCTGTTGAAGTGCAGACAGATGTGCGATAACCGTGAAGAGAAAAGGGTAGCATTTTGTGCCAGTCTTTGTAGGTTACAACCATCTTTTGAAACATCTTCTTGATGTTCTTGTTAGCCGCTTCTACCGCTCCGTTCATCTTAGGTAGGTAGGGAGATGAGTTATGGTGTTTGATTTTGAACTTAGCACACAACTCTTTCATCATCTTGTTATTTAAGTTAGATCCATTGTCAGTAATGATCTGGCTTGGAACACCATAACGGCAGATGATATTGTTTTTGATAAATCGGACCACCACTTGTCGGGTTACATTGGTGTATGATGCTGCTTCGACCCATTTGGTGAAGTAGTCAATGGCTACAAGGATGAACCGATGTCCGTTTGAAGCTTTGGGTTCAATCATGCCAATCATGTCGATTCCTCATATGGAAAAAGGCCATGGGGAAGAAAAAACTTTGAGATGTGTTGGCGGTACATGGATTTTGTTTGCGTATATCTGGCACTTATGACACTTCCTCATGTACTTGTAGCAATCGGATTCCATTGTCAACCAATAGTACCCTACTCTCAGAATTTTTCTCGCCATTGTGTGTCCGTTGGCATGAGTGCCAAAGGATCCTTTGTGAATTTCTTTTAACAGCATGTTTGCTTCTGGTCTGTCTACGCATCGGAGCAAGACCGTGTCGAAGTTTCTCTTATAGAGTGTATCACCATTCAAAAAGAAGCTGCCAGCCAGTCTCCTGAGAGTCTTTCTGTCTTTTCTTGATGCCCTTGGTGGGTACTCTTGTCTTTGAAGGAAGCATTTGATGTCATGATACCAAGGTTTGTTGCCTATGACTGCTTCAATCGTGAAGATGTAGGCAGGCTTTTCAAGGCGCATTATGTCGATCTTAGGTACGTCGTTCCATTGACCTACAACAATCATGGAAGAGAGAGTAGCTAGTGCACCAGCCATGTGATTCTCTTCGCGAGGGATGTGATGAAACTCGATTCTATTGAAGAATGGTAACAACCTTCTTGCGTAGTCTTTGTAAGGAATCAATCCTGATTGTTATGTATTCCAATCTCCTTTGATCTGATTGATAACTAGGGCTAAGTCTCCGTACACATCCAAGTTCTTAATCCTTAAATCAATTGCTTCTTCGAGACCCATGATACAAGCTTCGTATTCAACCTCGTTGTTTGTACACTTGAATGCCAGTCTGGCGGTGAAAGGAATGTGGGTATCCTGAGGTGTTACGATGATTGTCCCAATTCCGTTTTCGTAAATGTTGACAGCTCCTTCAAAGATTAGTCCCCATTGGGAACCTGGTTCTGGCCCTTCACTGGGTAACGGTTCATTGCAATCTTTCATTTTCAAGTACATGAAATCTTCGTCTGGGAAGTCAAACCCGAATGATTCCTAATCGTCAATCGGTTGATGAGCCTAATAATTGGCTAAAATACTTCCTTTGATGGCTTTTGAGCATGGTATTCGATGTCGTATTTTGATAACAACATCTGCCAACGGGCAATCCTTCCCGTGAGAGCAGGTTTTTCAAAGACGTACTTGATCGGATCCATTTCTGAAATTAACCAAGTAGTGTGACAAATCATATACTGGCGAAGATGTTTGGCTGCCCCAGCCAGAGCACATCAATTTTTCTCAAGCATAGTATACTGAGTTTCACAGTCGGTAAACTTCTTGCTTAGATAATAGATGGCAGACTCTTTTCTTTTTGTTTCGTCTTGTTGGCCAAGTACACAACCCATTGAGTCTTCCAAGACTGTTAGGTAGATGATCAGTGATCTTCCCTCCACTGGAGGTGACAGGATAGGTGGATTCAACAGATACTCTTTGATACTGTCGAAGGCGGTTTGGCAGTCTTCTGTCCATACGCAGTCCCGATTCTTTTTGAGTAATTTGAAGATTGGCGCCCATGTCGCGGTCATGAGGAATAGAAATCTGGAAATGTAATTCAAACGTCCCAGGAATCCTATGACTTGTTTTTTAGTCTTTGGAGAAGGCATTTCTTGAATGGCCTTGACTTTGTCAGGATCAACCTCAATTCCTTTTTGGCTAATGATGAATCCTAAAAGTTTCCCTGAGCAGACACCGAATGTGCACTTATTGGGATTCAAGCGGAGTTTGTACTTCCTCAGAAGCTCGAATAATTTTGACAAGTGGGTCACATGCTCCTCCTTTATTCTAGATTTGGCAATCATATCATCGACGTACACTTCGATTTCTTTGTGCATCATGTCGTGAAACAGAGTAGTCATGGCCCTTTGATAGGTTACCCCGGCGTTCTTCAAACTGAACAACATTACCTTGTAATAAAAGGTGCCCCATGGGGTGATGAACGGAGTTTTCTCCATGTCTTCTGGCTCCATTTTGATTTGATTATAACCCGAGAATCCATCCATGAAGGAGAAGACTTTGAACTTTGCTGTACTGTCTACCAGCATGTCTATGTGCATGAAGGGAAAGTCATCCTTTGGACTGGCTTTGTTCAGATCTCTGTAATATATACACATTCTGACTTTTCCATCCTTTTTTGGAACTGGTACTATGTTGGCTAACCATTGAGGATATTCTGAGGTGGCAAGGAAACTCGCATTAATCTGTTTCTGCACTTCCTCTTTGATTTTGATGGCCATGTCTGGATGAGTCCGTCTCAGTCTTTGTTTTACTGGCGAATATTCTAATTTCAATGGTAAATGATGTTCCACGATGCTGGTATCCAACCCTGACATGTCCTGATAGGACCAAGTAAATACATCGGGAAAATCTTTGAGAAGTTTTATAAAGCCTTCTCTGACAGCCGGACTAAGCAGTGCCCTAATCTTGACTTCTTTCTGTCGCTCCCGGGATTTTCATCCAAGTACAAACGCAAAAGTGGCACCGAAACAGAGTCGCCAGCAATGTGTATTTATCCCAAGAGAGGGAAAGGAAACACCGCATAAACCTGAGGGAAAGGATAGAGCAAGGTCTTGCGACCAAGAGAACAGGATTCGGGAGTCAGTTACGCGAAGGGAAGGTATTAGCACCCCCTCGCGTCCATCCTACCCGATGGGATCCACGATTGCTTGTCTCGATCAAAGGGTGATAGAAAAGGATACTGGAAAAGGAACTGAAAGAAAGAAAGGAGAAAGAACATGAAGCAAATGTAGGGAAAATAAAAGAAGTGCTCGAATGGGCCCTACCCCACTGCCTACGTATCTCATCGGGAACATGAGAATCAGAGCGACGTAGTTCCCCTCAACGAGGGTCGCTTTGTTTGTGTTTTTTAAGGAACGGCTAACGTTCTAGCTCAGGTGTTGCAGGCTCGCTGGTCCGAGTGCGTTACCGTCTTGTAAGAAAACGAGAAGAAGCACGTTCGTACGTTGAGAATGAGTGAGATGAGAAAAGAATTCCCGGAGGAAAGACGTTATTGTTTGTTTTTGTCTTTTAAGAAAAATGTCTGTTATTTGTTCGCGTATGATAATGTATCTAAATCTTAATCATTGGAGGGTATACATTCTCACATTCCAAGATGGAATGAGTAAGAAAGTACACTAAGTATGAAGAAGACCCTCATACTTAGTTCCAATTATTAAGGTTCAAACACACTAGCATACTTGTATTTATTAAGTGTTTTTGTTGATTATGAAATGAAGAAGTGTTTTTCTTTATTTGTATCTTCAACAAGTATTGCATTTAAGTCCCTCATACAAGATCAAATGTTTAACACATTGACCCAAGATGGGCCATATGCTACACATTCTAAGATTATAAGAGAAGACCCCTTATAATCTTTTCTTTATATGGAAGGCCTAAATGCAATAAGTGCCTACCTTTATTAGATATTTTGACTTTTCTTTGAGATGAGAAGATGAAAGACTCAAGTGGGCGAGAAAGGTAAAAATCTATGTGAACTAAGACTCAATCTTAATTGATTAGTTAAGGGAGTGATCCTAAAGGTTTGTGAGGTTGCAAAACCTAAAGTCTAAAGAAGGAATGAGTTAAACAATTCACTTCTAAAGTAGAAGATGAATTGTAACTCAAAAGGGAAAGTAATGAGTTAATCAAAGAAAGTACATAAGTACTTAACAAAACACAATATTGAATTGTAAAAGATGAAAGGAAAGAAATTTGAATGTGGATTCCTTATCCACACTCAATTTTAACTTACCAAAGCCCCTACATGGTTAGTAAACATGGAAACATGTATAGGAAGTAAAAAATGCTTAATACACATTAAAGTTCAAAAGAATAAGATGAAGAATCAAATCTTAATATCACAACCAGAATTTGAATCATATTGACAACAAATGAATATCATCATACAAGTTCAAATGAATAAGCAACAATCATCATCCATAACATTTAAACATGTTACCATAAGAAAGGATAGATGAATGATGAAAAGAAATGAAAAGAACATGCATAAATGGAACATGTAATCCAAAAATCAGAATTGAAACTAAATGGAAAATGGTTTATAAACATCTCAAAAGTATTCATGAATCAATATTAGAGACATTCAAGAAGTAATAGAAGAAGAATTGAAGTGAAAGTTCAAAAGGAAAGTGCAACCAATACATGTTAAGGATGCCCAAAGTTTAAGTTGAAATGAATATGTAAAGATGACCTATAGTGTGCATCAAGGACCTATAATATCACATGAATGGCTCATAAAACATGCAAATGCTCATACAAATATGGACAAAAGAATTTATGCAAACATGCACTAAAGTTAGAATGGTATGACATGGATCATGCTTCAAATGTAATGCATCAAATAAAAATCAAATGGACTTATGAAAATTATGTAAGCATGGTGTTTGAATGCCTAAGTCATAAGTAAATCATACATACGGATAACATGTCAAAATTCAAAGCAAAATGACTTCAAACAATGCATTAGGTCAAGTTGAAACATCATGCAAAGTGGTGCAAAGACAAGCATCAAAACATGTCATAAAATGACCTTAAAAATCAAACAAAAATAATCTAACATGCTTCAATGTATTAGTGAATCAATGCAAAAAGAATCAGGTCAAAACAGTTTGTAATGAACAAGAACAAAATTCTACAAATTCATGTATCATATTTGGAATGCATACAAATGGAAATTCAAAGAAAATTATGAAACAGTGATAAATATTGGATAAAATCATGAAATAAAAATATCAAAACTTTCCTAAATGTCTTGGTAATACTCATGAATTTTTCCAGAATATTCTGATGTTGTTTTGTAATTTTAAAAATTAGAAATGAAATATGTACATAAAAGAAAAATAAAAATGAAAGAAAACAAGTAGGGGGTGCCGAGAAGTAAATTTCTACATTCAAAAGTTACAATGGGCCTAAAGTGGGGGTGCAAGTAACAAGTCCAAACCAAATAGTCCAACAAGCGAAGTCAACAAGTTTACATGGAATCTAGTCGACATTCAGACTCAACACATACCATCAGATCAATCATGCGCTCCACAATGAGTTAACCAAATCACAAAGCATGCAAGATGAAAGATCAAGATTGAAAGCACACAATAACAACTGAACACACGCGCACACCAAAACATTCTGGACACAATACAAAGTCACGTGACATGAACATGTCTTTTTAAATTCGTTGGCACCACCACATCCACAAGATTCATCAAACGCATGGCATCAATCAACCAAATCATAAAGTAAACATGATGAGAGATCAAGATACGATGCACACCATAATTAACATAGGCTAGCACATACACACACAATGAAATAAAATATAAAAAAAATAAAACGTGGCAAGCTAATGACCACACGATGCACCAATCACACGGCCAAGATTAAATCTGAGAAAACCCTAGCAATTAAGATCACCGGCCGGAGAAGACCTCCGGTCGTCTTCTCCGGCCAACCACCACCACCTGCAAACTTTGATTTCCACAGAAATGCACGATTCTTATATCAAAATGAAGCTGAGGGTATGGAGATCAAGAATACGCAATTATTTTTCACATAACAAGCACGTACATAAAGAACAGAGGAGATGAAGATATGCCCTAAGTTTTGAAACTATGCCTCTAAGAGGCCTATCAACTAGCCGGAGTGTCAAAAGCTCCTATTGAGCTAAAATCAACAAGAAACAAGTGATACTGAAGAGAAAACATGCAATCAAAGTTCAAGAAATCAAACCTGAAACTGATGAGGCTTTGAATATACAAAAATATCAAAGGAATGTGCTGCTTCCTTGAGTCTCGATTGGCCAAATAAAGGCTGAGAAAAGCTTTGAATCAGTGAGAAATTGATTGAAACAGTTGGAGAACAAGATGAAGATCTAAGCAACTTCAATGTATTAGGGAAGAAGATGGAGAATCTTGATGCAAAACTCTGAAGAACTGAAGAACAATGGATGAATTCTTGAAGAATTCCAAGAGAAAATCAGAGAGTTTGTTGTAGGTGAATCGTGAGAAAGTGTGAGAGATTGAAAAAATGAAGTTGAAGTTATGTTTGTGAAGTGAAATATATATTTATAATTTGGGTTAAATGCTAACCAGAGGTGGTTAAATGAGTTGGTTAATATGAGTTGAGATGGTTAAGGTGAGTCATCCCTAACTAACTGAGCCAAGTTAGTTAGGGCGAGTTGGCTTGGCTGTGCTATAGTGAGGGTAGTTTATGATGTGTTATGGTGAGGGTTCGTAGAATCAGTGGTGGTGATGTGTTATTATGAAGTAGTAGCTGCAAAAGAAACTTGCTGCGCAAGTTTTATGCTCTTTCTCTCTAGTGTATGGTAAAGCAAGATGAAGATAGCATAGTGTAAGAAGAGTGTTTATACAAATAAGGCAATAGTTGGATGGTGTGTACATGCGTGCGTGGGAATGTGATAATCATCATCATCAATGCTATTATTTTTTCTAATGTTGTAGCAGCATAAGAACCATGGAAGCATGGTTGTTTGAAGATGAATTTCTCCATGTATAGGGGATGATATTGCATGATTTTGGTGTCAAATGGAAGATGGCACATCATGGAATAATATTGATGTTGAAAATAAGTCAAATGGAAGGTATAAGATGGTGAAAAATTGCTTGAAACAAAGGGAATCAAAACTGGTGTAGGGCGTGGTAAAATGTGGCATGTCAAGGCAACATGGCGCCTGGGTTTTCAGCATGATCATACCAAATTGGAATCAACATATCTCCATCATAATTTGACCAAATGAAATTTTGTCCAACATGAACATTGAAGAGGGCATTGCAAGGAACAACTTTAACGTTGAAAAGATTTTCATTTGGAGCTTTTATCATTGAGAAATTAAGCTTGACATTTGGCACACCACATGTTTGTAGAAATGATGGCGCGTGACTTAAGATTTGCCCAAGCTGACTTGCATTTTGCCCAAGTTTGTCTCGACTTTGATCATCCATAACTCTCTCAATTTTGATCCAATGGAGATGTTCTACACATGGATTTGAAGCTTAAGATGAGATCTTTTGTTGTGTCCGAGTGGAATTTTTATTTGATGTCTCAATTTTGAATGGCCTTGGTTCAAAGTTTGGTGCAAAATGGCCAAGACTTTCCTTATTTAGAAACCCTACTTCTTCCAAAAATGGCAACTTTTCAAATCTTGATTTTTCATGATCCTTTTGGAGTTTCTTGATCAAATTTTGTACATTGGTCACATATAACATGAATTCCATGAATTTGGCCTCAAAAAGTCAAAAGTTAACTTTTTTCCTCTGATTATTTGACTTATCCCCAATTTTCCTAATTTTTTATCTTTCTTCCAATTGAACCACTTCTAAAACCCATTGAGAGGCAATTTTCCACACATATACACTTAAGGACATGTAAAATACCATGACATTAAGTTTTGTCCAAAAAATCAGAGATGACCTGATTTAATTGGAAACCCTAGTTTTGATACCCACCTACTAAGGGGAAAAAGTGCAGTTTTCAACTTCAAATTCCTCAGAGTATGTTGTGTATCCTCTTAAAGGATGATGAGATATGCCACTTGAGGGTGTTTTTGAACCAATGAACTATCTATTTTGAGGGTTTTCCTTCAGTTTTTTGGACCTCTTGCATAGTGAAGGATGTAATGCTTCAATCTCCTATTGAATCTCACTTTCTTGAGGTTTTGGAAGATCAATTGAGATAGTATGAGACATGAAAGACCTCTTGGCTTGCCTTGAGGCAACTTGTTTGACCTTTTGTGCCTTGAATGATTCCTTGATTGTCCACCTTTCACCTGATCACATGCCTTGATGGTAAGAGGGATGCTATGCTTCATTTTTCTATGTTAAAGATGCAATGCAAGGCTAATGAGATGGATATGGTATGATATATGATAATGCTATGCTATGATGACAAATGAGAGAGCAAATTTTGGGGTATTACAACTGCCCCTATTCAAACGCTGTAGACCTGAATGCCTGAAAGCGATTGCTTTCAGACTTTCAAGGTATATAGTGATTGAATACCAAATATAACCAAAAATTTGCTCTGGATGACGAAGAACAAAAGGGATATAAACCCAACGAGACCACTGGATTGAATTTTCAATGAAACGTTGTCGGAGAGATCTGTCTTTTGAACGACGCCAGACGACTACTGGCTTGCCACACTATGGATGGAATTTCAACAATGTCTTTTTAAACGATGCCAGACGACTACTGGCTTGCCACTCAACTGGTGGACTTTCAACAATGTCTTTTTGAACGACGCCAGACGACTACTGGCTTGCCACTCAACTGGTGGACTTTAGCTGCTCTGCCATTCTAAACAATGGACTTTTACCAATTCGTGTTGGATTTCTGCCAATCTGTCGTTGTACTTCAATGATTACCAAACCGGCTTTCGAATCTCAAAATTGCCATCCTCAGATGGACTTTTGCAGCTTTGCCAAACTAACATTGGACTTCGATGCTTACCAAACCAGCTTTGGAAGCTTTGCCAAACCAACGTTGGACTTTGCCGAGAATATAGTTGTTTATCACCATCCCACCTGCTGGAACAATATAAACTAATGTTTGTATGATTATTCCACTTGCTAGAAAAACCATCTGCAATACTATCCCACCAGCTGGAATAATATAAACGATTATCTGTATGATCACCCCACCTGCTGGAACAACCATCTGCAATACTATCCCACCTGCTAGAATAATATGAATAATTATCTGTATGATCATCCCACCTGCTGGAACAATCATCTGCAATACTATCCCACCTGCTGGAATAATATGAACAAAATGTATATAATGATCATCCCACCTGCTGGAACAATCATCTGCAATACTATCCCACCTGCTGGAATAATATGAACAACTGTCTGTATGCCAAAAATAAATTGGACTTTGAGTTGTAAATGAGCAATGCTGAGAATTACACCACCTGCTGGGTAATATCATATGCTGACACTTTGCTGAAGAAGAGATTCCCTCGATCTATTTAGACCTCGCTGGGGAAATTACTGTCAAAATGTCGAACTCTATGGGGAGAGAAAATAATTCAGCTGGGAATTATTCTTTGACAAATTTCACATGCTGAAACCTACGGGAAATATGACACTACCACTTGCTGGTAAATCCTGCCGAGAATAAACTCCACAGGGGATGTTACTGCGAGAAGCTTCGTCTCTTAAGAGGATTTTATAGAAAACCAAGCGTTTTCAGACTCTTAGACGAACACCCTGTCTTAAACTTCCGAACATTCGCTCCTGCACTACCCTTCACATCGTCTGCGAGGTACCAGAAGATTTGCACTCGTTATGGACATGGAGTGCTCACTGCATTAATAACCGTTATCAACACAGAAGAATTCAATCTTCGACAACCTTTGTCGTCACAAAACCCGGTGGGAAATCTTGAATGAAGGAATTGACTTAATAAGATACAACAGTATCAAGTCATAGCAAATATCTGTTGGTGCTGAAAGATAACTTTCGTTCCGCTTGGATCGATCGTACTCATTACCTGCAACAGAAAAAAAATATGCACATGCCCCAGGATATTGCGTGGTTTTTTGAGTCCACCATCCAAGGTTGTCCAGCAAGCAAAGTAATTTTAATTGTCTTTTTTGGGCATGTTTTTGCAAGGCCATGATATTTTCAAAGCAATGTTTTATTATCAAAAATCGGACTTTTTGCAAACAAAACAGTAAAATGAAAATAAAAGCTTGTGACTGAATATTCAATTTTATTGATGAAATGCCAAAATTGGCGAATTTATCGGAAGCAAACCCCTGAAAGAGTTTATTGCCATAAAATTGAGAAAAGAAATCTATCCTAATGACAATGCAAAAATTGGGTTCCAACTGATTTCTGATTCTGTTATAGCCAGTATGTATTCCAACTCAATTGATTATCTTCGCCTTCGGTAGCTCGTGGTCAGAACAATTCCTCCTTCGGAAACTTTGCTATTCTGCTAAAGAGTAGAGAACGTACAGATTAATTCAGACTGCAGTTATTTGCTTAAATCCCTCTTTTGCGTGGATCGCCTTTTCAGGTTTTCAATCCACCGGGATACCCATTTTTGCCTAAGTTGCCCTTTCAGGTTTTCAACTTACCGGGTGTACAATTTTTTCAATTATATCCTTAATTTTTGGCCGAACCTTTATTCTGTTTTTAGTTCGCCAGGATGCCCTTTTTTGCCTGGATTTTTTTTATCCAGCGTGTCTATTTATACGAAGTATTTTTTAACTGCATCTGAATTAACAGGGGATGAAAAGTCTTCACCATCCATGGTTGTCAGCAATAAGGTTCCACCTGAGAAAACCTTTTTAACCACGAATGGACCTTCATAATTAGGAGTCCATTTGCCCCTGTGATCTGTACTCGGAGGAAGTATTCTCTTGATTACCACATCTCCGACCTTGTAAACTCGAGGTCGAACCTTTTGATTGAATGCCCTCTTCATTCTGCGCTGATATAGCTGGCCATGACATACTGCTGCTAGTCGCTTCTCCTTAATAAGGCTCAGCTGATCAAATCTGGCTCGTACCCATTCAGCTTCATCTAGTTTAACGTCCATCAATACTCGGAGAGAAGGAATCTCAACTTCGATTGGTAGAACTGCCTCCATACCATATACAAGTGAGTATGGTGTGGCCCCAGTGGACGTGCGGACTGATGTTCGATACCCATGCAAAGCAAATGGTAACATCTCATGCCAATCTTTGTACGTGACAACCATCTTTTGCACAATCTTCTTGATATTTTTGTTGGCCGCTTCGACCGCGCCATTAATCTTTGGGCGGTACGGAGAAGAATTGTGATGTTCGATTTTGAAGTCCCGGCATAGCTCAGCCATCATCTTATTATTCAAATTAGAACCATTATCAGTAATAATTCTTTCGGGCACTCCATAGCGACAAATGATATCTCGTTTCAAGAAACGAGCTACCACTTGCTTAGTTACATTGGCATAAGATGCTGCTTCAACCCATTTAGTAAAGTAATCAATGGCGACCAAGATGAAACGATGTCCGTTTGAAGCAGTAGGCTCAATTTTCCCGATCATATCAATGCCCCACATTGCAAAGGGCCACGGAGAGGACATGATACTCAACGGATTTGGAGGAACGTGTACTTTGTCTGCATAGATCTGGCATTTGTGACACTTGCGGGCATACTTGCAGCAATCCGACTCCATTGTCAACCAATAATACCCCGATCTCAATAATTTCTTAGCCATCGCATGTCCTCCGGCATGGGTACCGAAAGAGCCTTCGTGCACTTCAATCATCAACAGGTCTGCTTCGTGTCTATCCACGCATCTGAGCAGAACAATGTCAAAATTTCTTTTATACAGCACGCCATCTTTGTTCAAGAAGAAACTACCGGCTAGCCTTCTTAATGTCTTCTTGTCTTTGGAAGATGGCCCAGGCGGGTATTCTTGATTTTTCAAGAAGCATTTAATGTCATGGTACCAAGGCTTGTCGTCAGATACTGCATCAACATCAAACACAAAAGCAGGTCTATCAAGATGACATACATCAATCCTGGGTACAAAGTTCCAACCATGCACTTTGATCATCGAAGATATAGTGGCCAAGGCGTCTGCAAACTTATTTTCATCTCTAGGAACATGGTATAACTTGACAGTTGTAAAGAATGTCAGCAATCTCCTTGTATAATCTCTATACGGAATCAAATTCTGCTGATGTGTGTGCCAAGTTCCCTTTACTTGATTGATTACCAGCGCTGAATCACCAAAGATATCGAGGGTCTTGATTCGTAAATCAATAGCCTCCTCAATTCCCAGTATGCAAGCTTCGTATTCTGCTTCATTGTTGGTACACCCGAAAGTTACTCGGGCAGTGAAGGGCATGTGAACGCCTTCTGGCGTAATGAGAACTGCACCAACTCCGCACCCATTCATATTAACTGCCCCATCAAACATCAAACTCCATTTGGATTCAGGGTCAGGCCCCTCCTCCAGAAGTGGTTCCTCGCAGTCTTTCGCTTTGAGAAACATGATGTCCTCATCAGGGAAATCAAACTTCATGGGTTGGTAATCATCAAGAGGCTATTGTGCAAGATAATCTGACAGTATACTTCCTTTGATTGCTTTTTACGAAGTATATTGAATATCGTACTCTGTCAGTACCATCTGCCACCTTGCAACTCTGCCTGTAAGTGCTGGTTTCTCAAAAATATACTTGACCGGATCCATTTTTGAGATCAACAGGGTTGTATGTGTGAGCATATATTGTCTCAATCGCTTTGCGGCCCATGCGAGTGCGCAACATGTCTTCTCAAGCATTGAATAACGTGATTCACAATCTGTAAACTTCTTGCTCAGGTAGTAGATAACATGTTCTTTCCTACCTGTCTCGTCGTGTTGACCGAGAACACAACCCATGGATCCTTCGAGCACTGTCAAGTACATAATCAGTGGTCTCCCTTGAACTGGAGGTATCAGAATCAGAGGTTCCTGCAAATATCTTTTTATTTTATCGAATGCATTTTGGCAATCATCATTCCACCTGACCGTTTGATCTTTTCTTAGCATTTTGAATATCGGTTCGCAGGTGGCAGTTAGGTGAGATATGAACCTTGAAATGTAGTTCAATCTCCCTAGAAAGCCGCGAACTTCTTTCTCAGTTCTCGGTACAGGCATATCTTGTATAGCTTTCACTTTAGCAGGATCAACCTCTATTCCTTTTTCATTGACAATGAAACCCAACAATTTTCCGGACCGCACGCCGAAAGTACACTTGTTAGGATTCAGTCTCAACCTAAATTTCCTCAACCTCTGAAACAACTTCTTCAAGTTGATCAGATGTTCCTCTTCTGTCTTTGATTTAGCAATCATGTCAACCACATAGCACTCGATCTCTTTATGAATTTGATCGTGAAATAACGTCACCATTGCTCTTTGATAAGTTGCCCCTGCGTTCTTCAACCCAAAAGGCATTACTTTGTAACAGAAGGTACCCCACGGGGTAATGAATGTCGTCTTCTCCATGTCTTCAGGCGCCATCTTTATCTGATTGTACCCGGAGAATCCATCCATAAATGAGAACACTGAAAATTGAGCAGTATTGTCAACTAGCACATCGATATGAGGGAGTGGAAAGTCATCTTTAGGGCTCGCCCTGTTGAGATCTCTGTAATCCATGCACATTCTGAACTTGCCATCTTTCTTCGGCACCGGTACCATATTGGCCACCCAGGGAGGATAGTTGGTTACTTCCAGAAAACCTGCATCCAACTGTTTCTGTACCTCTTCCTTGATCTTCAAAGCCATTTCTGGTTTCGTTCTGCGCAGCTTTTGCTTGACCGGTGTACAGGCATCTTTCAATGGTAATCTATGCACAACTATGTCTGTATTTAAACCTGACATATCTTGATATGACCAAGCAAAGCTGTCGACGTATTCACGTAGCATGACTATCAGCTCTTGCTTTACCTCAGCCCACAGATTTGCACCGATCTTGATCTCTTTCTTACTTTTTTCTGAGCCGATATTGATAACCTCAAGAGCTTCTTGATGAGGCTGAATGGTCTTTTCTTCCTGTTTCAACAATCTAGCCAACTCTTCCGGGAGTTCATAGTCCTCATCACTTTCCTCCTCAGCTTGATAGATCGGATTGTCGAAATTATATGTGGGCATAACAGAATCATTTTCAGAGGAACTCACAAAATCAAGTCTGCATGATTGGATTGATGCTTTATTTTAGATTATTTTTGCTTGAAAACAAAAGAAAAGAAAATGCATTATCATTTTTAATTTTCTTTGTGCAAAAAATAAAGATAAAGAAGGAATAAAGGAACACAAATTTGTAAACAAAAACGTCCTTTTTATTGATGTTTGAACATTATATGGGAAAATATGGTGGCCCTACAAATGGATCCTCACACCTTGGGCAGAGCGTGGGATTTATGCATTATGAAAGACAAGAATTATTACTCTGAATGGTGTACAACATGAATGACTTCTTCACTAGACCAGTTTTGCAATGCCTCGCCCGGAGCCAGTGAATACACCCATCTGTCTAGATAATCTGAGCTTTCAGCGTCATCTTCTATTGCTGAGCAGGACTGATTAGGGTTGACAATTCCTCCACTGTGGAAATTGATTGACCCACGGAATCGGGGAACTGGCGTCTGGCCCGGTTGGTATCCAATGCCGAACTTATCTTCTTTCACAAACACGTCGATAGCTTTACCCCAACCTTGGGCATTTCCGCTTTCAACCACTTCTCTGGCCTGCTTGTAGGACGCAATTGATGCACTCGGCCCAACTGGCACATTTGACACCACTGATGTTGAAGTAAGTTCTGGGGATTTGTTGATATTCAGGGCTTCAAAAGACTGGCATAGGGTTTCATGAATCTCTCCATCCATTTCCACATATTTGAAAGTGGATAGATGACTCACAAATATATCCTCTTCACCGCAAACGGTAACCACTTGATCCTCGAACACGTATTTGAGCTTCTGATGTAGTGTGGAGGTAACTGCGCCTGCTGCGTGAATCCACGGTCGGCCTAACAAACAGCTGTAAGCAGGCTGAATGTCCATAACGTGAAAGATTGTCTTGAATATCTGTGGACCAACCTGTATTGGTAATTCTACCTCTCCAAACACCGATCTTTGGGATCCATCGAAAGCTCTCACAATCAGATCGCTGGGTCTAAGAATCAATCCATCTACTTCAATTTTCATCAGGGCCTTTTTGGGTAACACATTCAAGGAAGAATCGGTGTCGACCAGCACATGCGACAAAACAGCTCCTTTGCATTCAAGTGTGATGTGCAACGCTTTGTTGTGATTACGTCCATCTGGAGTCAAATCCCTATTCGTAAACCCCAACCCGTGGTTCACATTGACATTAGAAATTACTCCCTCCAACTGATTCATAGTAATCTCTTGGGGAATGTATGCCATATTCAAAACCTTCAACAAAGCAGCCCGGTGTGCATCTGAACTCATTAACAGGGATAATATTGAGATTTTAGAGGGTGTCTGATTGAGCTGATCAATGATCTTATAATCGCTCTTTTTGATAATCTTCATAAATTCCTCAACATCACTATCAAAATTGACTTTAGGGTCCTCTTCCTGAACAGGCACCTCGTCACCAACAACCTGTTTTCCTTTTGTTTTTGCAGCTGCTTCCGTTTCTTTATCACTCCTTAGAGTCTGGGGAGCAAACATTCGACCACTCCTGGTGAAACCACTTGGTCCACTGACATTCTCAACACTGGTACCAACAGCAGCCTCTGCTTTCTGTTGACTTCTTCCTTGATGAGTATTAGTTCCATATTGCCATGGAACTGCCCTATTAGACACATAAGAAGCAGATTCAGGAACTATAATCATAACTGGTCTCGGCCTCTCGGGTACGATGATAGCAACAGGATCTTCAACGGACACCTGTATTTCAACTGGATTATAATAAATGGTAACGGCTAAAACATCTTTTTCCTTCTCTACCTTATCAAACTGAAGACTTCCTTCGTCCATAAGCTCCTGCAGTCCAACTTTCAACTTACTGCAGCCATTAATCTGTCTTGAACAATCCTCACAATCAGAGCCACATCCAGGAAATACCTTTCCTTTTAGCAAACGCTCTTTTACAATCAACAGCGGAGTCTTTACCAAATTAACATCGGTAATCAGATTCAAATTCTCACCATCAGAAATAGCATGCATGCCTGCATCTCCATGATGAGGCATTGGATTATCACGAACATTCGGCGGCTTAGAGAAATTAATAGCTTTTGTCTCAATCAGATCCTGAACCTTATGTTGAAAGGCCCAACACTTTTCTATCAAGTGACCCGGCGCACCAGAATGAAATTCACATCGAACATTAGCATCATAATTTTGAGGCAATTTTCCAGTATCTGGCGGCCTCATAGTCCGAAGTTCAACCAACTTCTCTCTGAGCAATTGTGGTAACAAAGCAACATATGTCATAGGCAAGGGATCAAACTTACGGTCCCTTTGTTTATTAGTATGGAATCGGGGTCTAGCTTGCTGATCTGAAGCTTGCTGTCCTGCTGGAACCGGAATGATTACAGCGTCCACCTAATGGTAGGATTGAGTCCTGCCTCTGCCCTTTCCTCTATGCACAGCACTGGACTCCCCTTCTCTTTTCCTTGGTCCGTTAGCAAAGGGTTTCCTCGAACTCGAAGCACCAGTACCACAGACGTCTTGAATTTTACCCAACTTCAGCAGACTCTCTATTCGTTCCCCAGCAACAACAATGTCGGCAAACCCTGTTGACGGACACGCAGCCAATCTATCCAAATACGACCCTTGGAGTGTGCTCATGAACATATCATCCATCTCACGATCAGCTAAAGGTGGTTGAACTCGAGCAGCCAATTCTCTCCATCTCTGTGCGTACTGCTTAAAGCCCTCCTTATGATCCTGAGTCATACTCTGCAGCTGAGTATGATTGGGCGCCATGTCCAAATTATATTGATACTGCTTCAGAAATGTAGCGCACAAATCTTTCCAGCTCTTTATATGAACCCTGTCCAGCTTAATGTACCATTCTAGGGAGGCGCCTGACAGGATGTCCTGGAAGAAATACATCCAGAGCTTTTGGTCTTCAGTATAAGAGGCAATCTTGCAATTGTAAGCTTGCAAATGTGTTTTGGGACAGGTACTGCCATTGTACTTATCCAACGTAGGAAGTTTGAACTTGGGAGGGATTCTCACACCTTGCACGAGACCCGTGTCCTCTACGTCAATCCCCAGAGGATTTTGGCTCTCAATAGCCTTGAGTCTTTCATCTAACCCTTCATACTTCCGGTCATCATTGTAGAAACCCATGTCGTTGTTGAATGCGGTAAACTGGTCATCTTGACCATCCTCTAAACCATTATTATCAAATCCCAGATGTACCCCACCAGTGGGGATGTTGACGACAGGGGGAGTGCGCACATTGCGATTTGGGATTTCAGTCTCCAGCCTCTGAATAGTGACTCTCATGGCATCTTGACCAACCCTCATGGTCTCCTGACCTGCCCTCAGCTCCTATTGACCTTAAGCAATCCCCTACATAAGGTTCATGAACTGCTCCATCCTCCCCCTCAAATCAGCTAATTCAGTCTGAACTTGTTCCATGACTCTGGCTTGATTGCGTCGGGTAGAATATCGGTGAACTGGGGTATCAGCTATCGTGCCTGAAAACCAAATAAAGGTTAGCAGGCGCCTGCAAAAGAAAACCTATAATGCAAAAATGATATGCTATGCAAATGCAAATGCACAGTTATATTTGTCATTTCAAGATACTTTTCATATCCTGATTCCAATCGTAACCACGAATTCCTGACGACCAGAAATCATGATTATTGAGTTTTACCTTGAAGAGATATTCATATACGCCAATCACAAATATCTGATGACCAGAAATAGTGATTTTGTAGTGTGCCAGTGTGCAGATATCTTATTACATCACATATATCTGAAGACCGGAAATTGTGAACAGAAATAGCTCATTTCATACAAATTCCCAAAAGTTTTCAAGCACACTTGTCATAGTTTCAGCAACGGAATAAGAAACAAGCAGTCAAATGGATCCATCAACAATTCTGATGGTAACCATTGCAAATTACAAAGAAATGACAAAAATCATTAATCTGATAGCTCTACGTCTTTCAGCTTCTGGCTGGAACACTTAATCTCTTCGAACAGGATGTGGGTGCGCTGATGATGTGGCTTCTTTGATTACGACGTCCCTTTTTTCCAATGCATCAGCTAATGAACCCATGTGCATCAGCAAGGCTTCATCTTCATCGGCTCCTTTGCGCCTCTTAATTCCAGCATGAATTTTAACCAGCTTCAGATCTTCTGTGACATCTTCAAGCTCTTTGTTGGCAATTTTCAGCTTATCTTCAGCATTCCTTACCTGTTCTTGACTTTTGCCAAGGTCCTCTCGATACCTTTTTCTTTTTACATGTGCTTTCTTCAGCTCTTCATCTTTATCTTTTAACTGGGTCAGCAATTCAGAGTTTTCAATTCTGACCTCATCCCAAGCTTGACGAAGTTTAGCTAATGAATCCCTGCTTCGGGAAAACTCCTGCTTTGTAGTCTTGTGAGCCTGACTAGTATCATCTGCTCCCAAAGTAAGTTTCCGGAAGTACCGAGCTCTATCATCAAAATCTTCTTCTTTGTTTGCCAAGATTTTCTCCGCTTTTAATGCTCTCTTCTCCAAATCTTTGTTGTCAGCCAAAGCTTTCTGAAGACATCTGCTCATTCCAGAGTTCTCTATCTGCAACTCTCTAACCATTTTCTTCCATTTCTTGCACTCTTCAGCTGGTACCATGGAGTGTTGATTTGGACATAAGATAATCTCTCTTGAAAAGGGTAGCAACAGCTCTTTGACCTTCATCTCAATCCAAGCATCGTAGTCAGGGTATGATCTACAGTCTCCTTTGCCAAAAATTAACTTTCCCTCTCTTTGCCTAAATTTCCAGGCATTTATTACTTTTGGAACTCTTTCATTCTTAGTTCCCACGAAAAACAGAGAAGCACTAATCTCTTCATCAGCAAGAGGATTTCTCGAAGCATAACCAAATTGTCTAACAGCCAACACCGGGTTATAATTAATCCCACCTCTTCTTCCAAGTAGAGGCACATTCGGAAAACTTCCACATTTAACAGTAAGCTCTATTGTCAGTAATTTGGGATCAAACCAAATGATGTTATTGGCAGTCAAACCTATCAATCTCTTGGACCATTTCATTGTCTCAATAGTTTCTACGAAAGCACCAGTTCGAGGTAAATGTTTGAAGAGCCAATGACATAACAATTGGGTACAACAACTAACCAGACTTCCTCTTCCCTTCTCATTTTTGTAGTGTACTGAGTAATAAAAATCCCCTAGAAGGGTAGGAACCGGATTCTTCGAAACGAACACTTTCATCGCCTGCATATCAACAAAGTCAGGTTGACCGGGGAAAAGCGCCAAACCATAAATACAAAGAGCTAACACAGCATTGTAAGTAGTCCAGTTTTTAGCCTTGGCAGCCTCCTGAGCTTGTTGGAAAAGAAACTCCAAATGAAATCCTTCATCTTCTTTAAGTTTACTCAGGCCACTTTTCACAACAGACAGGTCCAAATGTAGAACAACAACAATTACTTTGGGGGTAAGAGCATCTTCAGAAAAATACGGTATAGAAGACGTGACTGGAATTCCCAAAATAAATGAGAATTCCTCCAAAGTGGGCATCAAAATGTAGTCAGGGAACAGGAAACATCTCATTGATGGTTCATAGAACTGCAAGAAAGTGTGCAACCCATCCTTCTCATACTTTGTGAATGCACATACCATTTTAATCAGCTCTCCATATTCCTTCTGAAAAGTGCTGAGAACACCAGAACCAGCCATGCCTATCATCTTGTTCAATGAATCCAGATTAGGATCAGGGAATTTATATGACACATTATTCTTCCTTTTAACCTCAACTTCTTGGAAACTCATGATTGGAATAAGACAATATGGTAGGTACCTGAAAATGACAAACATAACCTGTTATGATATGAGTATGCAAATGCAAAAGGCATGTGATCAAGTATTCAGATGTATGTGTCTGTGTTGAACTGTGTGCACTGTGTCTCTATACTGAATCTAGCAATATATCTGAGATGAATACTCAAACCACTGTCATAGGATACACTGTCTATAACAATCATAGAATCACAAGTAAGGTATGTAGGAGGCTGGGTTACCTGCAAACCTGTAAACATCCCACCCATACTCACATGTGATTCCTAGAAAATAAGGCTTGTCAGCTTCGAAGATTTGAGAAGCGATATCACATTCAGCCCGTAGGATACAATGCTATGCCAATCAAAGAGGTCGTTCACTGACTCGCCTTAGAAAATAAAGGTCATCCTATGCAAGTTCCAAAGTGGGCCCTCGGGTGCGAGTGGGTTTGCCACAGAATGTGGTCTGCCACTGTCACCACTAAAGAGAGATATTTCCACTAAGGTCCTCATGATCGGTCACTAGAGTCGACAGCTCTCTAGATCGACATCCTGGAATACGCAAGATGCGTACGCCATGATGGGTCCCAAGATAGCCTCGTCTAGCTGTGAATTTTGTGATTACCCAACTTACACAGATGGTACGTAGGTCCCACTACTCTCCATTCTAAATCTAAGTATGCACTCGAGCCTTGGTAATGGGCTCATCTCTCAGAAATCCCATCCCGCCAAACAGACAGAGCAGTGCAACACAGTATAATATATGAAATGTAAATGCAAACATGCTGTAAATATGGTACAAGTGATAAAATACAGTAAACAGCAAATACAAGATAACAGTAAACACCCAATGAAAGAAAAGCAAACAAGCGCTAGGATTGACTCACTTAGGATGGACCAGCAATAGGTCAACCTGTCCCCAGTAGAGTCGCCAGCTGTCGCTCCCGGGATTTTCATCCAAGTACAAACGCGAAAGTGGCACCGAAATAGAGTCGCCAGAAATGTGTATTTATCCCAAGAGAGGGAAAGGAAACATCGCATAAACCTGAGGGAAAGGATAGAGCATGGTCTTGCGACCAAGAGAACAGGATTCGGGAGTCAGTTACGCGAAGGGAAGGTATTAGCACCCCCTCGCGTCCATCGTACCCGATGGGATCCACGCTTGCTTGTCTCGATCAAAGGGTGATAGAAAAGGATACTGGAAAAGGAACTGAAAGAAAGAAAGGAGAAAGAACAAGAAGAAAATGTAGGGAAAATAAAAGAAGTGCTCGAATGGGCCCTACCCCACTGCCTACGTATCTCATCGGGAACATGAGAATCAGAGCGACGTAGTTCCCCTCAACGAGGGTCACTTTGTTTGTGTTTTTTAAGGAACGGCTAACGTTCTAGCTCAGGTGTTGCAGGCTCGCTGGTCCGAGTGCGTTACCATCTTGCAAGAGAACGAGAAGAAGCACGTTCGTACGTTGAGAATGAGTGAGATGAGAAAAGAATTCCCGAAGGAAAGACGTTATTGTTTGTTTTTGTCTTTTAAGAAAAATGTCTGTTATTTGTTCGCGTATGATAATGTATCTAAATGTTAATCATTGGAGGGTATACATTCTCACATTCCAAGATGGAATGAGTAAGATAGTACACTAAGTGTGAAGAAGACCCTCATACTTAGTTCCAATTATTAAGGTTCAAACACACTAGCATACTTGTATTTATTAAGTGTTTTTCTTTATTTGTATCTTCAACAAGTATTGCATTTAAGTCCCTCATACAAGATCAAATGTTTAACACATTGACCCAAGATTGGCCATATGCTACACATTCTAAGATTATAAGAGAAGACCCCTTATAATCTTTTCTTTATATGGAAGGCCTAAATGCAATAAGTGCCTACCTTTATTAGATATTTTGACTTTTCTTTGAGATGAGAAGATGAAAGACTCAAGTGGGCGAGAAAGGTAAAAGTATATGTGAACTAAGACTCAATCCTAATTGATTAGTTAAGGGAGTGATCCTAAAGGTTTGTGAGGTTGCAAAACCTAAAGTCTAAAGAAGGAATGAGTTAAACAATTCACTTCTAAAGTAGAAGATGAATTGTAACTCAAAAGGGAAAGTAATGAGTTAATCAAAGAAAGCACATAAGTACTTAACAAAACACAAGATTGAATTGTAAAAGATGAAAGGAAAGAAATTTGAATGTGGATTCCTTATCCACACTCAATTTCAACTTACCAAAGCCCCTACATGGTTAGTAAACATGGAAACATGTATAGGAAGTAAAAAGTGCTTAATACACATTAAAGTTCAAAAGAATAAGATGAAGAATCAAATCTTAATATCACAACCAGAATGTGAATCATATTGACAACAAATGAATATCATCATACAAGTTCAAATGAATAAGCAACAATCATCATCCATAGCATTTAAACATGTTACCATAAGAAAGGATAGATGAATGATGAAAAGAAATGAAAAGAACATGCATAAATGGAACATGTAATCCAAAAATCAGAATTGAAACTAAATGGAAAATGGTATATAAACATCTCAAAAGTATTCTTGAATCAACATTAGAGACATTCAAGAAGTAATAGAAGAAGAATTGAAGTGAAAGTTTAAAAGGAAAGTGCAACCAATACATGTTAAGGATGCCCAAAGTTCAAGTTGAAATGAATATGTAAAGATGACCTATAGTGTGCATCAAGGACCTATAATATCACATGAATGGCTCATAAAACATGCAAATGCTCATACAAATATGCACAAAAGAATTTATGCAAACATGCACTAAAGTTAGAATGGTATGACATGGATCATGCTTCAAATGTAATGCATCAAATAAAAATCAAATGGACTTATGAAAATTATGCAAGCATGGTGTTTGAATGCCTAAGTCAGAAGTAAATCATACATCAAGATAGCATGTCAAAATTCAAAGCAAAATGACTTCAAACAATGCATTAGGTCAAGTTGAAACATCATGCAAAGTGGTGCAAAGACAAGCATCAAAACGTGTCATAAAATGACCTAAAAAATCCAACAAAAATCATCTAACATGCTTCAATGTATTAGTGAATCAATGCAAAAAGAATCAGATCAAAACAGTTTGTAACGAACAAGAACAAAATTCTACAAATTCATGTATCATATTTGGAATGCATACAAATGGAAATTCAAAGAAAATTATGAAACAGTGATAAAAATGTGATAAAATCATGAAATAAAAATATCAAAAATTTCCTAAATGTCTTGATAATACTCATGAAATTTTCCAGATTTTTCTGATGTTGTTTTGTAATTTTAAAAATTAGAAATGAAATATGTAAATAAAAGAAAAATAAAAATGAAAGAAAACAAGTAGGGGGTGCCGGGAAGTAAATTTCTACATTCAAAAGTTACAATGGGCCTAAAGTGGGGGTGCAAGTAACAAGTCCAAACCAAAAAGTCCAACAAGCGAAGTCAACAGGTTTACATGGAATCTAGTCAACATTCAGACTCAACACATACCATCAGATTAATCATGCGCTCCACAATGAGTCAACCAAATCACAAAGCATGCAAGATGAAAGATCAAGATTGAAAGCACACAATAACAATTGAACACACACGCACACCAAAACATTATGGACACAATACAAAGTCACGTGACACGCACATGTCTTTTTTAATTCGTTGGCACCACCACATCCACAAGATTCATCAAACGCATGGCATCAGTCAACCAAATCATAAAGTAAACATGATGAGAGATCAAGATACGATGCACACCATAATTAACATAGGCTAGCACATACACACACAATGAAATAAAATAGAAAAAAAATAAAACGTGGCAGGCTAATGACCACACGATGCACCAATCACACGACCAAGATTAAATCTGAGAAAACCCTAGCAATTAAGATCACCGGCCGGAGAAGGACCTCCGGTCGTCTTCTCCGGCCAACCACCACCACCTGCAAACTTTGATTTCCACAGAAATGCACGATTCTTATATCAAAATGAAGCTGAGGTTATGGAGATCAAGAATACGCAATTATTTTTCACATAACAAGTGCGTACATAAAGAACAGAGGAGATGAAGATATGCCCTAAGTTTTGAAACTATGCCTCTAAGAGGCCTATCAACTAGCCGGAGTGTCAAAAGCTCTTATTGAGCTAAAATAAACAAGAAATAAGTGATACTGAAGAGAAAATGTGCAATCAAAGTTCAAGAAATCAAACCTGAAACTGATGAGGCTTTGAATATACAAAAATACCAAAGGAATGTGCTACTTCCTTGAGTCTCGATTGGCCAAATAAAGGCTGAGAAAAGCTTTGAATCAGTGAGAAATTGATTGAAACAGTTGGAGAACAAGATGAAGATCTAAGAAACTTCAATGTATTAGGGAAGAAGATGGAGAATCTTGATGCAAAACTCTGAAGAACTGAAGAACAATGGATGAATTCTTGAAGAATTCCAAGAGAAAATCAGAGAGTTTGTTGTAGGTGAATCGTGAGAAAGTGAGAGACATTGAAAAAATGAAGTTGAAGTTGTGTTTGTGAAGTGAAATATCTATTTATAATTTGGGTTAAATGCCAACCAGAGGTGGTTAAATGAGTTGGTTAATATGAGTTGAGATGGTTAAGGTGAGTCATCCCTAACTAACTGAGCCAAGTTAGTTAAGGCGAGTTGGCTTGGTTGTCCTATAGTGAGGGTAGTTTATGGTGTGTTATGGTGAGGGTTCATAGAATCAGTGGTGGTGATGTGTTATTATGAAGTAGCAGCTGCAAAAGAAACTTGCTGCGCAAGTTTTATGCTCTTCCTCTCTAGTGTATGGTAAAGCAAGATGAAGATAGCATAGTGTAAGAAGAGTGTTTGTACAAATAAGGCAATAGTTGGATGGTGTGTACATGCGTGCGTGGGAATGTGATAATCATCATCATCAATGCTATTATTTTTTCTAATGTTGTAGCAGCATAAGAACCATGGAAGCATGGTTGTTTGAAGATGAATTTCTCCATGTATAGGGGATGATATTGCATTATTTTGGTGTCAAATGGAAGATGGCACATCATGGAATAATATTGATGTTGAAAATAAGTCAAATGGAAGGTATAAGATGGTGAAAAATTGCTTGAAACAAAGGGAATCAGAACTGGTGTAGGGCGTGGTAAAATGTGGCATGTCAAGGCAACATGGCGCCTGGGTTTTCAGTATGATCATACCAAATTGGAATCAACATATCTCCATCATAATTTGACCAAATGAAATTTTGTCCAACATGAACATTGAAGAGGGCATTGCAAGGAACAACTTTAATGTTGAAAAGATTTTCATTTGGAGCTTTTATCATTGAGAAATTAAGCTTGACATTTGGCACACCACATGTTTGTAGAAATGATGGCGCGTGACTTAAGATTTGCCCAAGCTGACTTGCATTTTGCCCAAGTTTGTCTCGACTTTGATCATCCATAACTCTCTCAATTTTGATCCAATGGAGATGTTCTACACATTGATTTGAAGCTTAAGATGAGATATTTTGTTGTGGCTAAGTGGAATTTTTATTTGATGTCTCAATTTTGAATGGCCTTGGTTCAAAGTTTGGTGCAAAATGGCCAAGACTTTCCTTATTTAGAAACCCTACTTCTTCCAAAAATGGCAACTTTTCAAATCTTAATTTTTCATGATCCTTTTGGAGTTTCTTGATCAAATTTTGTAAATTGGTCACATATAACATGAATTCCATGAATTTGGCCTCAAAAAGTCAAAAGTTGACTTTTTTCCTATGATTATTTGACTTAGCCCCAATTTTCCTGATTTTTTTATCTTTCTTCCAATTGAACCACTTCTATAACCCATTGAGAGGCAATTTTCCACACACATACACTTAAGGACATGTAAAATACCATGACATCAAGTTTTGTCCAAAAAATCAGAGATGACCTGATTTAATTGGAAACCCTAGATTTGATACCCACCTACTAAGGGGAAAAAGTGCAGTCTTCAACTTCAAATTCCTCAAAGTATGTTGTGTATCCTCTTAAAGGATGATGAGATATGCCACTTGAGGGTGTTTTTGAACCAATGAACTATCTCTTTTGAGGGGTTTCCTTCAGTTTTTTTGGACCTCTTGCATAGTGAAGGATGTAATGCTTCAATCTCCTATTGAATCTCACTTTCTTGAGGTTTTGGAAGATCAATTAAGATAGTATGAGACATGAAAGACCTCTTGGCTTGCCTTGAGGCAACTTGTTTGACCTTTTGTGCCTTGAATGATTCCTTGATTGTCCACCTTTCACCTGATCACATGCCTTGATGGTAAGAGGGATGCTATGCTTCATTTTTCTATGTTAAAGATGCAATGCAAGGCTAATGAGATGGATATGGTATGATATATGATAATGCTATGCTATGATGACAAAAGAGAGAGCAAATTTTGGGGTATTACACTTTCCTCTCTTCTTTTGTACCTAAGTTGACCGTTTCCAACGGCTCTTTGTGAGGTTCAATAGACCTATCCTCTTGTCTGAGTAATCGGGAGATCTCCTCTGGAATTTCTTCGTCTTCTTCTTCTTCAGCCTCAAATACCGGGAATTCAAAGTTGGGAGAAGGCATTGGATCGTATGTTTCAATGGGGTTTAAAACAAGCAATCTGCATGACGTGATGATTTATTTTTAGAAGAGATAAAGAGAAATGCAAGAGTGTGTGCAATGTATTTTTTGAAAAATGCTTGTTCTTTTTTTTGGGTTGTTTTAGGATTACCATTTTCTGAAAAAGCGAAAAGTGAAAACAGCAATAAAATGCGGAAACTACAGAATGGCATTATTTTTTTATGATTTGTCGATTCCTGAAACTACAACCCAATAAAACAAAACTCTGTCGCTTCAGGCAAAGTGAAGAGGGACATTTACAGAAAGTGAGCCCTATAAAAACACTCGTTTGACCTGGGCAAGGTGAAAGGTTAAAACAAAGTTGGCAATTACTTAGACTTATGAACGACTTTTGGGACGTCGATAGCAACCCATTGGCGGCGAACTCCTCGGTGAATCACAAAGTCCGGTACCTTTTTTCTTGGTTTGTTCTCAGAAATGACGCTGATTTCTGGCAGAGCAGGATCATTGGAGTCTTCCTTCCAGGCAGAGTTGTCGTAGACGAACTCTTATGTTGTATCTTGCACAGTGTTTTCATTCTCAGGCGACTCTCCCCATCCAGTTGGTTGGATGTCTTCGAGCCTGATACGAGAGCTTTCAGGAGCGGTGTACTTGACCAAGATGTCGTACTTGCCACTCGGCTGTCCTAAAGTGTCCCATACCTCTGCGGGTTTGGAGGAGTCATCCTTCTCGATGACGTTGACCTCAGGAAAAGCATAGTTGATGGACTCTTGTCCTGCAATCTTTGCAGATTCATCGTTGTGATGGATATCTTCAGAATACCCTGAGTAATAATCCCATGATTTGGTGGTGACACAGGTATTCTTTTCAATGATGCTCAACTGATATGCATCGTTTGGCTGACTATTTTGCCCCAAGTCTTCTGGGTACGATTTCCAGATAAGCAAGTCATCTATTGGGTCATAATAGTCATAGTCGAAGTTGTATTTCATCAGTGTCCTCCTCTAATGAGTTTGGCGGAGCACGACATCCTTCCGGATCATAATCTCTGTACATCATCTTGACATCTGATCTTGGTATATATCTCGGACTCTGCGTGGGATAGCAAAATGGCGTATGTGTCTCTCCCTGAGACATATAACCGTCCTCGTTGAGATGAGACTTCCATTCCTCGTCCGTATCGGAGGAGTCACCCTCGTTGATGGTGTGTACTTCTTGAGACACTGGGTGAAGGAAACCTCCACTGTGGAAGAAGTCCTGAATGGGATGAATATTTTCACCTTTAGTAGCTTGGGTACAGGTTGAAGAGAAACGAAGACCTTTCTTCGTCTTGTGATTAGTAGGAATTACAAGTTGTCCCCATCCTTTTGTGTTGTTACTTTTGATCACTTCGAGAGCATCTTTGTATGAGGAAATTGACGTTCCTCTCTCTAATCGATTCTCATTGCTCAATGAGAGTGCTTGAAACTGGGTACCAATAACCTCTTCTGGTTCTACACAGGAGAATGATGATAAGTTGCTCACGATTAAGGTTTGCTCTCCACAGACTGTGACTAGCTTGTCATTCTTGACAAACTTCAGCTTTTGGTGAAGTGTCGAAGTGACTGCCCTAGCCTCGTGTATCCAAGGTCTTCCTAATAAACAGTTGTATGGTTCCCGGATGTCCATGACCTGGAAAGTGACTTGGAAAGTGTGAGGACCGATAGTTATGGAAAGGTCGACTTCGCCGATAACTGTTTTTTTGGATCCCTCAAAGGCTTTGACGATGACCTCGTTGGCTAAAGCATCGTCCTAGCAGTTGACTGTAATGTTAAGCGCTATGTTGTGATTTTTTCCTTCTTCCGACAGTTCTTCATCACTGAATCCTAAGTTGCTGCAGGAAGTGATTTTGGATATGATGCTATCAAATTGTCTTATTGTCACATCTTGTTCCACAAAGGCCTGCTCTAAAACTTTTTGTAGAGCTTCTCTGTGAGCTTCAAAACTGAGCAAGAGAGATAACACAGAGATTCGCAAAGGAGTTTGCAATAGTTGGTCTACAATGTTGTACTCGCTCTTCTGGATGAGCTTCAGCATCTCATCTTTGTTCTTTGAAAGGTCTGGATTACAGGATTGCCCGGATGGTTTATTGGGAACTTCTGTTTGAGGTTCCTTTTCTTTGGTGGGTTCTCCAACTCCTCTGTTGAAGATCCTACCGCTTTGTGTTACTCGACTGATGTCGACAATGTTTACGACGGAGGGTAATGGAGTTTCCTTTCCATTTTTGATTATTGTTGCATCGTACTTATAAGGGATAACCTTATCTAATTTGTACGGTATTGGTCCCGACAGATAGATAACCACAAGAGCCTTTTGATTTTTCTGACCATCGTAGTCGGCCTTAATTGGTTCGAGGTTGAGAATCTTTCTACTATCAAGAGGAACTCTTGATTCATGGAGTAGAGGGATTATAGCGCATACATCTTTGGCCATTTCATGATTAGAGATTAAGACAACATCTTTGCCTTGATCAGGGAGATAGTTAGGTATCCCATTGGTTGACCCAGAACTTGAACATGGTCGAATCTCTTTGTGGTCCCACTGATTTTGAAGAGCTGACCGCACAAGGTAGCATCCTTGGTTGTTCTCTGATAAAACTCTACAGTGCTCATAGTTGTGTGGTGGAACCCGGCCACGTCCGCTTTGTACAGTGCAACCTTACTAGATCAGTTTCCATCGAGCGAACAACCTGACTTTGATGCCTAGTAGGATTCCCACCAGTCATACTGATCTGTTGTGTGGATTCATCTAAGTAGATTGGAAGCCACCAGTGGTCCAACAAGTGTTGAAGTGTTCTTTGGACAAGTGCACATCCTTGGTCGTCTTCACGACACACTTTACAGTCCTGATAATCATGTGAAGCCAGAAAGCCAAGCCTGACTTGCTTAGCATGTAATTCTACCAGACTCGTATTCATCAAGTGAATATCAAAGATTTGAATCATATTGACTTGATGGCTACTTCTATCATGGTAATCCTGGATCCATCCGAGATCCATCTGACGCTGGAGGGCCTCTTGTACAAAAAAGCATCCCTGATTGTCTATTGAGCATATCTAACAGAAATTGTAATCGTGTCGTGGTAGATCATGATGTTGGCTTTGAATTGAGTGCATTGCCACCAAGTTAACATTCATTTCCAGAATGTTGTGGTTCTGGACAACGTTGGGATTTGCGTGAGCCATATTGACCTTACGGATTCAGTGATCTTGGATCCATCAGAGATCCATCTGTTCTTGTAGAGCTGATTGCACTACGGAACATCCTTGATTATTCTTTGAGCCGATATCACACTGGTGATAATTATGAGACGGTACATGACCATATCTGCTCTGTCTGCAATGTATCCTGACCAGATTAGTTCCTAATAGGAGTACATTGTGAATTTGATAATTGTGGTTAAATTCTTTCTCTATCAAATTTACAGCAGTTTTCTCATGTTGAGGCAACGGGTTCGTCTGAACATTTGGATTTGTATCCTTGAAGGATATTTCCCCGTTTCTGACAAGCTTTTAAACATCGGACTTGAAGCTAAGACAATTTTCTATATTGTTCTTCGGTTCTCCTTGATGGTAAGGGCAAGTTTGATCCGCTTTGAACCAAAAAGGCGGATTTTCTGGTACTGTAAGAGGAGACCTGGTTTAGACGTGCCCCTTGACCAATAGTAGTGGAAACAGTTCTGCGTACAACATCGGTATAGGGTCGAACCCTGATGGCCGTGTTGTACGGTTGTTGTTGTTGTACTGTGGACGAGCCTGCTGAAGAGGATATTGTGTCCTTTTCTGATATTGTTGTTGAATCGGTTGGCTCTAAGCAACCTGAGGTTGATATGTTGGAGCCGGCGTTGGGTTAATAGCAGGAGTTACCGCTGCTACTGGTTGATACCTTCGCCTTTGCTTTTCGAGAGAGATATTACCAATATCTTGCTCTTTTTTCTTTGGGAAAGCACTACCATATCTTTTGGTACTGCTAGATGGCTCTGCATTTTTTACTAAGCGTCCTTCTTGGACTGCCTCTTCAAGGCGTACTCCCATGTTCACCATCTTAGTGAAGTCGCTGGGTGCACTGGAGACCATTCGGTCGTAATAGAATAAGCTCAAGGTTTTCAAAAAGATCTTTGTCATCTCTTTTTTCTCAAGAGGGGGACAGATCTGGGTGGAAATTTCATGCCATCTCTGAGCATATTCCTTAAAAGTTTCCTTGTCCTTCTACAACATTGCTCTGAGTTGATCTCTGTCTGGTGCCATGTCCAGGTTGTATTTATATTGCTGAAGGAAGGTAGCGCCAAGATCTATGAAAGTGACGATCTTGGTGCGGTTTAAACCCATGTACCATTTGAGTGTGACACCGGTTAAACTATCTTGGAAGTAATGGATCAGTAGCTGTTGATTCTCTGTCTGAGTTGACATCTTTCGAGCGTACATCGCCAAATGACTTTGAGGGCAAGAGTTGTCCTTGTATTTTTCAAAGTCAGGCACCTTGAATTTGTGCGGGATTTTCACATTGGGGACCAGACAGAGGTCTGCGGCGTCCATTCCAAATAAATCCTGGCCGCGAATGGCATACAGTTCCTTCTGCATCTCCAGGAATTGCTCTTGGAACTCATTCAATTTTTCGTACATGTCTTCATTTCCACCAGCAACTACTTGTGGAATCTGTCCTTCCGGGACAGTGTGTACCATCGGTTATGGTATAGTCATTACGGCGATGACTCTTGATGCTTCCCTGTCCCGAAGTTTGTAACCTTCAGGATTTGCTGTCATGACTCTTGCATCTTCGCTTTCCCGAAGTTTATAACTTTCAGGCCCAACGGTTCCTGCTTCAGTTTATGGGTCTTCAGTGACCGGTGGGATGTATCCTTTAGGGACAAAGTTGATAGGCATGCCCCAGGGACGATCTTTAGGCATGTTGTACCGAGGATCATACGTCTCCACTATGGGCGTAGATGTGATCTTTGAGACCGCATTCCTTTGTTGTTGTCTCTGAGCTGTTGCCAGGGATTGCATGTCACTGTGAAGTTTTTTCAGATCTTCCTTCAGAGAGTCGATTTCTTCTCTCAGCTCTCTGTTCTCTTCCTCGAGATCATCCATTTTGAAATTCTGGTACATGTGCAGAATTCAGATGTCCTAGAACATGCCGTTCGACATCTGGTCTGACATGATCACAAAGGGCAAGGTATATTGCAATAATCATGGTACTGAAAAGATAAGAGCAAGACACACAGAATTGTTAACCCAGTTCGGTTTAACACACTCTTGGGGCTACCAAGCCAGGGATGAAGTCCACTATCAGTAGTATCAATTCAAAGCTAAACTCTCCGTTTACAGCTTATCACTCAATCACTACCCAATGACCCTTCTACCTAGATCCTCTCTAGCTATGAGAAACACTTCTCACTCCCAATCATCACAATGATGTCTAGCAGTCAACAACACAGCCACTGCATCGACGACTCTTTACCTATACAATAATTCAGCAAGAACGACACCTTTCTAAGACACAACTTAGAGTTACTTAAAAGCTTCCTCCAAGAACAATACTCCTCTTACTTAACAGCTTCGAGGATCACACTTACAAACTGTCCAACTCACAGGTCGAGTGGTACAGGAACCAACCCTAATACTAGAACTTTTACATCTTTGGTTGCGTTACCAAGCTAGGTTACAAAACATCTGTATATAACCTATTCCCAGCTGGATTTGGGCCTACAAAAACATAGTAGATGAGCTGCTACAAGTCAGCAGAAACTTATGCTACAAATCAGGACTTCAATCTATAACTTCCTAAAATATCTCCATATTTAGAAAGTGTATATTTTCCAATATTCTTCTCAATTTCAGACTTGAAACTTCAGACCTTTTAATTCAGCACCACTAGAATTTGCAAATTAATTCCTGAATCTTCTGCCTCTGCTAAGACATAACAGAATTCTAAATTCTCTTCAGTTCTGGCACGATGTCGAATGAACCTGCATGGGACATCTTGATACGACATGTTATACCAGATGTTGAAACTACTTCAGCTCAACATGTTCCATTGCACACTAGAACTCCTTGCTTAACCTGTTCTTTAGCAAGATAAACTATCCTAACTAACATATTGCTGCTATTATTTATTTTACAAAATTAATGCCAACCCTTAAAATTAAAGAACTAACATTCTCCCCCTTTGGTAAATTTTGGCTAAAACAAATACATAAACATTACAACTCAGATTACACCAGCAATCACAACTCTATACTAATGTCAGTAGTCATCAGCAACTACTGATCCTAACAGTGACCATCAGTAGCTACTGTGACCAGTAATCATGGAGAATCATCTTCTAGGGAAAACTTGAATGAAGTTAGGACATCATGTCTGACAACTCTTTTGGCAGCACATTTCTATGAGCTCCATAACATCACCTTCGAGCACCACAACACAATTACTTCAGGCAGCACATTAGGACCTAAGAAGTAGAAAGTCCCGAAGTTATGCACATGAGGAAGAAGATATCTAGTGTACATGAGGAAGAAGATATCTGACTCCCCCTTAATACCACACATTTCTTTTTCCTTCCAGCTCAGACCTGGATAATTGTAGAAGACTCCTCCAGAAAAGAAACGTCTGTCTTGACACAAAGGACCAATGGTGGCATACGATATTTCTGCACACCTTACTTGATCAGACGCCCCCAGTCAACCTGTGGCATAAGATGAAACTTAAGAAATATCAATCTATCAACCCAGGTAACTCAGAACACAAATCACAACTGTGTTCATAACTCAGGACACAAGTCACAATTGGAACTCAACACCAACTCAAGGAAATGACACCCTCTTCGCAAACAATTGGAACTGCAGATTCCAAACAAGGCATCTGCATAACCCATTTCACACACCCTTTCTCCCCCTTTTTAGCCAAAAATTGGCAAAGAAGGCCCTGACAGAACCAGACCCAAGTGATGCTTACCCAAATACGAACAAATGTCATAAGACAAGTGAAACAAACCACTCACTTGGCTGGAGGAGAAGAGAACAACCCCTATAAATAGCTGACCAGTAACCTAGGAATTAACGAGCCTTGAATATGTCAAGGTTCTTAATCAAAGAAACGCTATTTTAGGTATCAAAAATTGCATTCAAATTCAATTCCTACCTTCCAAAACTGCCTTGACTGCCTTAAATGTTTCTCAACTGAATCTTACCATAAATTAAGCCAATAACACTTCATGCATAGGCAGAGACACGTGTTTCGCCTTATCCTTGCACTACCGACCAGAAAAATTCCTTGTTTGGCTCAAGAGAAACATGTCCTGTACCATGTTCTGACATCTTACCAAAATAGTTTGTCTGCTTGCTCATTAAATTAT
This sequence comes from Lathyrus tuberosus, assembly GCA_022829125.1. NCBI lineage: Eukaryota > Viridiplantae > Streptophyta > Magnoliopsida > Fabales > Fabaceae > Lathyrus > Lathyrus tuberosus. The sequence goes on along the minus strand of JALAZF010000142.1, from coordinate 4,237,177 downwards.
CAACCCAAGATTCCACAGACACTTATACAAACACATCTTCTTATCTAATGGATACTGAGATGACTTCTCACAATCCCTTCAAGATTCATTCAGAACCAGCAGAGAAAAATAAAGTCACCCATATACAACAATGTTGCTTTTCAGACCTCTCCTATATAAGCACTAACTTCACACAGCTATGATATGTCTCATCAAGATGTTTGACATCACACTGCACAAACTTGACCAGCACACATGCTACACAGAGATCAGCACACTTGCAGTAATAGGCTATAGGAAACAACCTTAACATACAATTCTCTTTATGATATCACACCAATATTGCCCCATTCTGGTATATGTTGAGCAAGGCCTCACCATGTTGATTTTGGATACATGTACTGCCAAGTCCAATAAACACAAGCCCACTTGATTTGAAATTTCTCACATATTCCAAACAAATGTCTTGCAAAACAAGATAAGGACTGCCACCACCTTTTACTTGTATTAGAAGGAACCTCCTGGCAACAACCTTATAACACCCTAATAGAGTCTTCAACATGAAAGTAGCCATGTATTTCCAGAACTACTTACCATCAAGATTAGAATCTACCCATTTTAATCCACATTATGTCAGAACTGACACTTCAGACGATAATGCTGCTTCTTCCAACTCCATAAGTATGGTACACAACAAACCAAAATGTTGTAACAAAATTTAGGACATCAGCACGAGACAAAAGAACACACCATTTTCCACGGCTGGTACAACTTCAGGAGCAAAGAGAACAGGCAAGACATCAGAGACAAGGATGAAGACCATCAAGAAAAACCAAGTGCAACTTCAAGTTTCTGATGATGAATGGGATGGAAGATTGGAAAACTTTTCTTGATTCGGGGGGGTTGGGATAATCTTTAGACTCTTTGTTTGTTGCTTTTTCTAATTTGTATGCTTTCACCAGTGCAATAAAGTTTTGTTTAAATTCTGTTCCATTTATACTAAACAAGAACAATATGGATCACAACTGCATAAGACACGTCACAGTACACTTAATCCTCATGTATGCAAATTCCTGATTTGCAAAAAAAATGCCAACACCAAAATGTGCAGAATTATCAATCTCCCCTTTAACATTACACGTCCAGCTATATAAGATTGAACACTCTCCCCCTATAAAGAATAACATGTGCTTCTTCGTACCTTGAATAATGGAAAACATAAGACGCATCTTCATGTCTTCAAGAGCTCACTCTTTGTTTAACTCATAAGTTGAACACAATCATCACTTGTACCAATACTCACATGATCCTAATCTAATCAACTTTTCTCTATCTAAGACCACCAATACACCTTTGCAAGAAGAATGCTTTAAATGAATGGAGAACATGAGACTCATCTTCATATCTTCAAGAGCACACTCTCTGTTCAACACACCTGCTGAACACATTCACCTACTGTTTGACCCTTACATCAGTCCATAAGTCAAGTAGAGACTTGTGATGTCAGGAGACAAACACCATAACATTCTGAACAGAATGTTCTGTCAACAGATGTAAAGACATCATGACCACATTTCAAAAACAGAATCTCCAAACATCCCCTTTTTAACCTTTGGGACCAACCATCATAACTCATCACATCACAGAAGCATGAGAGTAGTATTCTCTCATCCAACTCTCCAATTCTGTAATCAAAGAAACATTATCCAGACAGCTTGAGAAAATAAATTCTTAATACAATTATGTCAAGACATGTCTTCAAGGTCTTCCAAAACGTCAGGTACTCTCCCTCAGAAACTGCCATGAGCACTTTAGAGAAACATACATTCTCCCCTTTAATAGCAGCACAGACTGTGATATCAATCCTTAAGCACACACAGTCAATACTTATCTAGCTTCACATGACTATTTGATCTTTGACCTTCATGTCCAAGAAGTCTTCTAGAGATAATGCTTCTTGAGTCTCAGGTTCTCTACTCCTGCAGCAAGGACCAGAAATAAACTGACCTCAGGAGTAAATAACATGTTGTTCACACCTTGACCAACTCACACATCTAAGATAAGTTCCAGGACCAGAAACTTCTTAGACATACCACCCAGATGCCTCCTCTTCCAGATCAGGAGTAGGTTCTAAACCCATGTGATCAAACCACATTTGTTTAGCACCCAGAGCATCTGCTATGCCATTCCTTTAGACACCGGAATTCTGCATAATTCGGACAAGATGTTCTACCACAAGATAGGACATCATTCCATAAACGTAACAAAGACTGGAGATTAACCATTTTAGGAAAAGAAGCAAAAGTAAATTATTTCTCACTATCTTCAGATCTCTTCCTTACAACTTCACTTATCAATGCCTTTATGAGTGGACTTGAACAATAATCTTCAAGTATCGTTGACAATGTAAGTTGAAGCAGTCTTTCATATATCCCATCGCCATAGGATATACATTTAGAGAAGAATAACCTCCTCAATTTCACCCTCAGGAGTTTTCAGAGAGATATGCAGCGGATCAAAGCACAAACTCCTCAAAACCTTCAGGTGTCACATATCACCCCTAGCATCATAGTCCAGGTGACACCACAATACCACAGGTTTGAAAATAAATCAAACCTAACGTAACCACAACACATCAGTTTTTCAACCACTCCTCCAAGCCTTCAGCACATGCCACTGCCTGTCACGAACAATCCATCCTCCACTTCTAGGGACCATTCTCACACCTATATGAACTACTCCAAGTTCAAACAACTTTTCAGTAGAAAGCTTCTACCTTGACCATGAACCAGAAAGAATTTTCCCTCGGATCTCATCCAGATACAGAACAGAATGACCTGCTTTGATACCAATTGAAATTCTGGTACATGTGCAGAATTCAGATGTCCTAGAACATGTCGTTCGACATCTGGTCTGACATGATCACAAAGGGCAAGGTATATTGCAATAATCATGGTACTGAAAAGATAAGAGCAAGACACACAGAATTGTTAACCCAGTTCGGTTTAACACACCTACTCTGGGGGCTACCAAGCCAGGGATGAAGTCCACTATCAGTAGTATCAATTCAAAGCTAAACTCTCCGTTTACAGCTTATCACTCAATCACTACCCAATGACCCTTCTACCTAGATTCTCTCTAGCTATGAGAAACACTTCTCACTCCCAATCATCACAATGATGTCTAGCAGTCAACAACACAGCCACTGCATCGACGGCTCTTTACCTATACAACAATTCAGCAAGAACGACACCTTTCCAAGACACAACTTAGAGTTACTTAAAAGCTTCCTCCAAGAACAATACTCCTCTTACTTAACAGCTTCGAGGATCACACTTACAAACTGTCCAACTCACAGGTCGAGTGGTACAGGAACCAACCCTAATACTAGAACTTTTACATCTTTGGTTGCGTTACCAAGCTAGGTTACAAAACATCTGTATATAACCTATTCCCAGCTGGATTTGGGCCTACAAAAACATAGCAGATGAGCTGCTACAAGTCAGCAGAAACTTCTGCTACAAATCAGGACTTCAATCTATAACTTCCTAAAATATCTCCATATTTAGAAAGTGTATATTTTCCAATATTCTTCTCAATTTTAGACTTGAAACTTCAGACCTTTTAATTCAGCGCCACATAGAATTTGCAAATTAATTCCTGAATCTTCTGCCTCTGTTAAGACATAACAGAATTCTAAATTCTCTTCAGTTCTGGCGCGATGTCGAATGAACCTGCATGGGACATCTTGATACGACATGTTATACCAGATGTTGAAACTACTTCAGCTCAACATGTTCCATTGCACACTAGAACTCCTTGCTCAACCTGTTCTTCTTTAGCAAGATAAACTATCCTAACTAACATATTGCTGCTATTATTTGTTTTACAAAATTAATGCCAACCCTTAAAATTAAAGAACTAACAGATTTTCTTTTGTCAAATGGCCCGAGTATTGTACGAATGAGACAATTTCACTCTAGAATCGTAACACATACGTGAGATTCGAAGGTAATAAAAATGCGTTATGTGAGAATGATGAATGATATGTAATGATATATATTAATTTGTTTGTTTTTGGCTTTAATAAAAAAGAAACTTCAACAAATAGATTGCAAATATCATACAGTGGGGAGACCCCATTTTATTGAATTTGAAAGATTGCAGAAAGGGAAATACAGTATTTTACAAAGTGCTGTAAAAGGAAATGTCTAAGCTTATGGATCCTGAGTCCTCTCTGAGAAGAACTCAAATGCTGGTTATGGTATTTTCCTTTTCTTTGACCGGGGCTCTTCAGCCGTTGTTGGGTTGGCAGTCATTTGCCAAGTGAAAGGAGCGAGCAAGCTTCTTTGGTCTTCTTGATTCTCTATAACATACTGCTCTAATATCTTAATCAGAGCATCCTATTGTTTTAACAGTTCCTGATTTTTGGTACACTCTACATTGAGAATGCGATATTTGTTCTTCCAGAATTTCTTTGCCCGTTGAACTTTGTTGAGAGCGACCTGGAGCTTTTCTGTATCAGACATAAAATAAAGGACAAATTCCTTTAACGGAAGAACTTCTTGACGAGGGTAAGGCATTCTCAACTTGAGGGCTCTAGTTTGTACCCAATGGAGATAAGGTTCCATGAAGATACAGTCCAGTCTTTCTAGAGACTCTCTTCCTTTCTTGTGAACATGTTTCCAGGCATGCACTATTTCCGTCTTTAGTGCCATGTATTTTCTCCTTCCTTGAAGAAAAGACCTTCCAGATGAACATTTTGCGGGATATTCTTCATCGGGTATCCGAGTTGACGACGAACTAAAATTGGATGATAGTTGATTCCTCATCTAGTTCCTATGTGGGGTACATTAAGGAAGTTTCCACATTTGTCGATGATCCTTATCCCGTCGTAGATCCGATTGTACCAATCTATGTCAGAGTTGGTAAGAGACATGATTCTCTGCGACTAATGTAGAGTACTCTTATGATCCCAAAAAGCAGTAGACTTGGGTAAATGGGAAGTGAGCCATTTGTAAAGCAGGGGTACACAACATGTGATCATTCCTCTGCTATACAAATTCCTTAAGTGTACAGAATGATAAGCATCTGCGAGCAAGGTCGGTATAGGGTTTCCAATCAGAAATATCTTAATGGCATTGGTATCAACGAAGTTATTGATGTTGGGAAAGAGGAACAACCCGTATGTGAGTAGAACAAAGATATCTTTGAAAGCAGTTATGTTTCCTATACTGGCAAAGTATAGGGCTTTCTCTACCAAAAACTTGGCCGGTAAACCTTGGATTTCTTCCTTAGTGGTCATGTGAGTCCTGACTTCTGACTTGTCCAAATAGATTGCTCTTGCAATGGTTTGATCCTTTGGAATTTCTTCCAGTCCAGAAAAGGGAGCTTGGTCAGTGATGGGTAAATCAGTCAGGTGAGTGTATTCTTTAAGCATCGGTGCCAGTTGATAATCCGAGAATGTGAAACAGTCATAAACTGGATCGTAGAACTGAATCAGCGTAGACAGGATTCCTTCAACTACATGGACCCTTAACAAAGACAGCAACCCTCCATACTTAGCTCTGAAAGAATCAGGGTTGGTGATCATCCTTGCCAACCCCCTTAAATCCTCTAGTTTTAGAGCCTTGAAGGTGTACTTGTGCGTCTTCCTTCTACCGAAATCCATAACACAATCTTTCTCTCTGATATTTGCAATCATTGTTTTAGTTTAATTTGAAAGAAGAGAGAAGAGAAAAGAAGATTTTTTTCTTTGTTTAAGAGTTTTTTAAATGAATGTATGAATGCATCACACAAAAACATTGAAAAAACATGGGTTCAAGGGTTCAACGTCACGAGCATGGAGTCATGGCTCTACCCATCCCAAAAGGTTGTATTATAGTGAATTTTTGTACCTGTAGAATGGGTTAAAAGTTCCCAAAATCATTGACCCCCTAGGGATAACAACAGCAAGCTGGTTCACCCGAGAGAGCTGTAGCGTCCTAGGGTAATCTCAATTGAGTGTAGTATTGCGTGTCAACTATTTCTGATAGCTACCGCACTATCAAATGGCCACATGGTTAATGTCTACTAAATCCTAGGTTTCACGGATGCCACATTGGGACAATCTGCTTTCACAACGAAGTCATTCAACTTTGAATCCGCAAAGGGTATCTCCATTGATTTGATGGTCTACCAAGATCGCTTATTCGAGAATCACTCCCTGTAAGACCACCCGTCTATGCCATCACCTATCTTAGGGTTCTCTCATACTTTCCACATGCGACATCACTCGCATTCCCATTGACAGAAAAATAAACACGGATATCAAGTAGGAAAAGCAGTATATATAATATAACATAATTCCTAAAACTAACATCCTAGACCTCTTAGGAATTCTAGTCTTAATTTGGCTCCCCAGCAGAGTCGCCATTTTACTGTAGTGTGCGATTTTTGTCAGTGACGCAACCACCTTATCGCTGTTGGGTTTCTCCTCACCGCAATGGTAGGAGTGTGGTGCTACTTTCTGATTTCTTATTTATCTCGTGAAGCTAAAAGGGAAAGGGAAGCTATCTAAAACTAACCTTGCACACGAATGTTTAACTGAATAGACGCTTAAAGAGATTCGGGGAGTTCGGGGTCAGGTTATACAATGGGGAGTTGTCAGTTACCCATCTTATATATGGTTATCCACAGGCTGTTAGCAATAGGTTCTGTTTTTATACTTGATGGTGTTTGTCTGTCGATTGGGAAAGTTTCTTCTTTGGGATATATGAGAGAGAGTGTGAGTTTTTGATGATTTTGGTGAGGTACTGGACCTCAGTTTTGATTGGTGTGAAGGTACTGAACCTAGAGTTTTTTATTGGTATGAAGGTACTGGACCTAGAGTTTTTGATTGGTGTGCTCGCTAAGATTTCACAATCTTATGCCTACGTATTCCCGTTTAAAGAAACAAGGAAATCAGAGCAATCGTAGTTCCTCCTATTCTATGGGAGGAAAAAGAGGTTTTGGTGTCTTGTTCAAAGCCCAAGATTGAAGCTAAATGAGTATTTGTGTCTTGTTCAAAGCCCAAGATTGAAGCTAAAAGGTTTACCTGAGAGAGAATTTGTCATCTCTAAAGGGAGACATCTCGTCTGTTTATCACAACTATTGGGTGACTGATTATAAAGGAGGATTACTTTAACTGGGATATGTGAATCCAGCAACGCCATAATTTCCTTTATGAGGGATGTTATCCTGGAGGAGAAAACTTTAACTCAGTGTAGAGCAATGCCATTTTTCCTTAGGAGTCTTTCATGCTAAGAGAGGGACATTGGCTTGGATGTAAATAATCCAGAGGCTTTCCGCTTACAACAATTAGATGAAAGAAAGGGATTTACCAGGATAAGAGATGGACTACAACTTGGATATTTGAATTAACAAGTGTGCCACTTATAGCAGTTATCTGGAATTAGGGTTTGTTTTAATTTATCTGTTTTGATGTGCGATATATAGAGAAATGTCTTCCTACAGAGAGATTTTGATTTCCTCTGAGGAGATGTTAATTTTTGTGTGCCTTGATCAAAGCCCAAGGTTGAAGCTAAGAGATTGATTGACTCCACTGGGGAAGTCCTTATACAAAGCCTAAGAGGAGGCTGGAAAAGGCTGACTCAACAAGAGTGTTTATCTGTCTTGTACAAAGCCCAAGATTGAGGCTAAAAAAGAGACTGACTCTTTTGGGGATATCATTATACAAAGCCTAAGAGGAGGCTAGACATTTGACTTTTTCTGGGGAAATATTTCGTCTGTCTTGTACAAAGCCCAAGATTGAGGCTAAAAAGGGGTTATTGACTCTATAGGTGAGATATTTTATCTGTCTTGTACAAATCCCAAGATTGAGGCTAAAAGAAGATTGACTCTACTGGAGATATTTATACGGTGTCTTGTACAAAGCCCAAGATTGAGGCTGAAATGAGACTGACTCAACAAGAGAGTGTTTTATTTGGTGTCTTGTACAAAGCCTAAGATTGAGGCTAAACGATGTTGACTCTACTAGTGAGAGGATATTTATGGGTGTCTTGTACAAAGCCCAAGATTGAGGCTAAAAAGAGGATTGACTCCACTTAGGGATATTAATTCTCAAAGCCTAAAAGAAGGCTGGGAGGAATTGACTCCGCTGGGGAAGATATTTGTCCCGAGCTTAAGAGAAGATTATGAAGATTTTGACTTTGTTAGAGAAAGTTTATATATGTATTGTACAAAGCCCAAGATTGAGGCTAAAAAGATGACTGACTCAACAAGAAAGTTCTTATATGGTGTCTTGTACAAAGCCCAAGATTGAGGCTAAAAAGAGACTGACTCAACAAGAGAGTGCTGAAAGAAGATTGACTCAACAAGAGAGTGCTGAAAGGGTGATTGACTCAATAAGAGAGTACTTTTATCTGTCTTGTACAAAGCCCAAGATTGAGGCTGAAAAGGGTTAACTCAACAAGAGAGTGTTTTAAGAAAGAAGATGGACTCAACAAAAGGGTGTTGTTGGGGCTAATTCTGCTGAGGAAAATTATTATACAAAGCCTAAGAGGAGGTTAGCTTCTGCTGAGGATTATTGAGATCTAGAGGCAGGTCCAAGTCGGGGGATCAACTCTTGCTGAGGGCTACAAAAGAGTTAAGGTATCAGAGGCCTTGAGGTTCTGATTTGGGATATTGTTATACTGATGATAAGCTGACCCTGGCTGGGGAAATTTAAATTGAGAGTTTAAAGATTGAGTTTTGAAAACCTGTAGAGGTTTCAACTCTACTGGAGATTGGTTAAATGACCATGGTTTTTTCTATGTTTGTAGGGAAATTGAGAATGTCTTTGAGATCCAAGAGGAGATTAGACTGTCCAAGTCTACTGGTATGGAAAAGTTTATCTTTGTATGATGCCCAAGAGGAGGCTGGTGTTTTAAGGGATGAGAATCAACCCTAAATTGGTCTGAGGTTTTGACTCTTTAGAAAGACTACTCTAGCAAAGGATGACTAAGTTCTGTCCTATACCTTTAAGAGGTCTTCAGGGTCCTTGTACTAAGCCTAAGAGAAGGCATGAGAACTTCTAAGAAGCCGGAGGGTCCTTGTATAAAGCCCAAGAGGAGGTGGGGATGCTTTTAGGAAGCCTGTGGGTCCAAACTTAAGAATAGTTCAAGAAAAGTTTCACTGGGAATAATATTTTCTTTAGGGTTTGAAGAAATTCAAGAGAGGTTTCACCGGGAATTAATCCTCTCTGGGGGAAATGAATTTCTTTGACAATTTCTAATAGTGACAGTCTGAGAAAAGTTTCACCGGGAATAATGCCTTTCTCTTTGTTCCATATTGTATAAGCCCGAGAGAAGGCAAGACTGTATCTGGAATTCCTATGGGGAACTAGTTTTAACTGTTGAAAGAGTGACCATTGGCTTTATCTAGTTCTAGAAAAACTCTAAGTAGATAATATTCATGCATATATATATACAGATGAAATATATACTGTATGTAAAAGAGAAGATATGAGGACTTACAGGTGAGCAAGATTCCAACACAAATATATATATATATATATATATATATATATATATATATCTGTGTGTGTGTGTGTGTGTGTGTGTGCAAATATGTAAAAGAAAGCTGATAAAACTTAATGGTGAGAAAGCTTCCATTGTAACAGCTGTATTGTTAGTTGTTCGAGAAACTAAAGAAAGTTTTGATAAAAACTATGGATTTGAACCTAAATAAAAAAGGGAAGTTGTTTTTGAAAAGATTGTTGGGGCTTATACTCAAGGAGAGGCCCAGATGATAAACAGTGATCGTACCGTTGATCTGAGAACTGTATCGGGACTTATACAATGAGTGAGGCCCAAATTAGGTTTTATTTACAAAGGGATGAGTCTTACAACTCAAAGAGAAGCCCAAAGGTTTATTTGTGTACAAGAGATGGGGCTTACAACTCAAGGAGAGGCCCATGGAAAGACAGTGAACGCACCATCGTTTTGAAAACTGTACTGGGATTTATACAATGATTGAGGCCCAAAACTATTAATGTACAAAAGGGGGTTGGGTCTTACGCTCTGTTAGAGGCCCAAAGTGATTTAAAAGAAAAGATAATGGGGCTTACAACTCAGGGAGCGACCCAAATGGTTTTTTTTGTTTTGAAAACGACGATCGTGCTGAGATTTTGTTACGTACTGAGACTTATACATTGACTGAGGCCGGTCTTACACTCTATTAGAGGCCCAAAAGTGTTTGAAAATTTAAAATCGAGAGGACACCCTAATTTTAAATTTAAATGCCATTTTTCAAAGGAAATTAAATGAAAAAAATGATATAAAATACCAAATATATTCAAAAACAAGTTGTACACTTTGAAAAATATTTTGAAAAATCATGTTTTATTACATGAAAGTTTGAAATTCAATTGGTTTTGAAAGATCAAAGTGGGAATTTCATTTAAAAATGTTTAAAACAAATAAAAATGAAATAAATTACAAAAATTCTAACTATATTAAAAAAAATATAAATTGGATTTTTTTGTAAAAATAAAATATTTAAACATTTTTATGAGTTTTGAGAAAAAGAATCAATTCAAAAACACAAATATTCAGAGAGAAATTAATTTTTGAATCAATTAAATAAAATAACTAAAATTCAAAATTTTGAATTATGGCGCCAAGAACACTTGGTTCTTGCTCGCGTCCCCTGTTTTTTCAGATTTATGTTTTCCCACTTTTCTCCATGATTTCTCAATGGTTTTGCACGATTCAAGTACCAATCTTGTTCGTTTTTGAACAAGGATCACAACCATATAGTTTAATTGCATTTATATTAAGTATGGAGGAAGAAATCAACAGAAAACCTCAAGAATCCTAATTTCAGCATGAACACAATGAAATTCCATACACGATGGATTCATGGCAATTGATTGAGGGTTATTACTCTACAAACATGCATAAACAAGATGGTAACTCAAAAATTCATTTATGACGCATGGATCATAGAGTTTAAAGGGTTCAGGCCTACCTTTTGTAGCTGGTGATCGAGTTTGATGATGGAGGTGTTGCAGCTAGGTTCCAATGATCTGGACAGCTTCCTTAGGTGCCAAGGGATGTGTTTGAATGCTTGGAGTGGATTCAAATGAGTTGGAACTGGTTGTGGTACCTCAAATGCAACTCTGTCAAGAATTTGAGCAATTGGCTGGTGATTTTGTGATTTTGATGTTCCAGATCTGATTTTATGTTATGGATCACTCATACATGATGTTTATGAGGTGTGTGTATGATCGGTTTGGTTGGAATCACTCTCAATCTCAAAACCCGATAGTAATTTGAGTTAGAAGGAAAAATTGGAGTGAAAGGGAGATTTTGAGGAAAGCATCCGTTTGGGTGCTTTGGTGTACTCAAACTGATGACAAATGAGCTCTATTTATAGTGTGTCAAATTTGTTTTGGCAGGAATATTGTGTGGCAACTGCAACAGGTCTGTGGCCAATGTGGATCAAATGGAATCTCAAGTCTCCTCTAGCCATTGACTTGAGGTTAGAGCACAGGCCTATGGCCTTTTGGTTCAGAGATAAGGCTTGACTCATTCAGTTAAGTTTGCCTCAGTTCATGCCACCTTGATGCATCCATTGAATGCATGGAAACAAAATTGGAGTCTTGGCACTTTTAGCCTTTTTAGGATGACATAACTATATGTTGTTCCTTGGACTTGGGAGGCTTGGGGATCAGATCATTCCCTTTTTATTTCATCCTCTGATGTGTCCAAATGGATGACAAGGCTTGGAGTTGTCCAAATTTGCCAAATCGAGCAAAACACCAAATTCTGCCTTGTACAAGACAGTTGGAAATGGTGATTTTGAGGGGATCATATCTCCCTTCTCATGTTGAGTTATGGGAGGCTCTTGTACTTTTTAGAGAGCCCTCATATGATAAAAAAAACATGTGTGGTAATAGTTTGTTTTGAAACTATTTGGATTCAACTGAAAAATCCTCATGAACATTGATGTCCAAGGCTGGTAACTTAGGCAGATTTTGACTAAGTGTTGGAAAAGTGCCATTTTCTTCATTTTTGTCATTTTGATCAGTCCATAACTCAAAATCCATGAAGAATTGGAGTTTCTTGTAGTTTAAGCTTTTGTAGAATGTAGGAAGACCTACAAATCAGGTTTTGGATCACCCAAAATGGCTACTTGGATCTCAAGTTATGATCCTTGGAAGTTGGTACCAAAATCACTTTTGTTCCATAACTTAGAAAAATTTTGGTTTCTTATGGTTGCCCCTTTTGAAAGAAACCTCACTTTTCTTGATTTTTCTTAATGAATGATGATCAATACTATACATTAACATTATTTTTTTACTTAGGGGAACCATATTTGTGAAAAATTCCAAAAAGTCAAACTTGATTTTGTGCACAGTTGACTTTTTATCGGATGAAATCCAAACTGTGCGATCCTTTGTGAAATCAAGTTCTTGGCCTAATTCAAACCTAATGTATGTATTCCATAGGTGTTATAGGGTGTATTGAATCATGTCCCAAGGTTTGGGAGCATGTCTTGGTCAAAAGTCAAAGATACAATTGACTTTTTCCTCAAAACCCTAATTGTGGTCCTGGTGAAATTGAAACTTGTGAACCAATCTTCTTGGGTCAATCCATTGTTGTAAATGGATCAATTTGGTGTATTTGAGGCCCTCAAATCATGTCTTGAGGTCTTGGCTCATGATTTGCTCCAAAAGTCAACTTAGGGGTGAATTAGGTCAAGAAACCCTAATTCTTGATTTTTTGTGAATGCATCCCCTGAGGCTAAATTGACTTGATGATTGGGTCCATGAGGTCCCTTGGAGTATCTTGGGTTGTGCTTTGAAGCATTGGCTCATGCCCAGATGAAAAGTTTCATCTAGAGGCCGCAGTCGACCAAAAACCCTAATTTGGTGACACTGGCAATCTCGAGGCTTGATCCACTTGGAATGTTGCAACCTTGTGCTTGATTCTCGATGTGGGAGTCCTCTTGATCCTTTATAGGTGTTTGAGAGATTAGACAAGTTGAAGATCATTTCATTCCTTGATTAATCCTTTGTCTAAGTGCTCTGAGAGGGCTCAAAACCCTAATTCTTGATTTTGGTGAATGCTCAACAATCCTTGAGGAGATTGATGAGGCATGAAGGTACATACATATTGTGGTGATGATCTTCACAATGATGGGAAATCTTGGTGGTCAAAATTTTTGGTATGACAACGAGATGCGATGTCTTGGCGAGCATACTTAGAAATAACACCTTAGGTCTTCCTTTTCTTTTCACCCTTAGCAAACAAATAACAAATAAAACATTAAGACAAGAGGTTCTTGTAGAGTACTACAGATACTTAGGATGCTAGCACCTTCCTTAGGTATAACCAACCCCCTAACCTTAGATTCTCTTTTTCTTTACAATGCATTGCATACTTATGAGTTTATTCGTTCTTTTTCCCTTCCCTTGGATAAATTAAAGATCGATGGTGAATTATGATTTGTGATTCAAGTTAATTCAATAGCTTGATATCCGATTCTCACTGCAACAGAAATGGCGATTTCACTGGGGATTTACTTCCTAAGAGGGTTACACCTAACTTGTCTTATATGTGTTATTTGTTGTATATTTGTATACTTGTATATCTGTATCTACTTGGGTTTTCTGTATGCAGGTTTGTTACCTTGAGTGGTGGGATAAGTCCTAACCCGGACTTGAGTGCACTTATGATATGATGGTGGGTATAGTCAAGGAGACTTCGAGGGAGTAATCCCTAAGGAGTTGACTTGAGATCCCCCCGCTCAGTTGAGGCCCTCTTGAGGGTAGTATATGTTGAATGAGTAATCGTGAATGCATTACTACTTTCGACTTAGGGGCCCGTGACACTGAGGACCTTTAGTTACCTTCTTACCCAACTTGGCCTTCTTAGGACGTAGTGCAATGACTATGAGGGAGTAGTCCCAAAATATTTGATACGCGATACTACACTCAAAAGAGGTTCTCTTAAGAATATTATTAACTTTCGAGTAATTGGGAAATTGATAATATCCGAAATATGGACTGGTAATCTTGGGAACTTTCTAGAACCCGTTGTACAGGTACAAATAAACCCTTAGTCCACACCATTTGGGATGGGTAGACCATGGCTCCATGCTCTTGATCTTCAAACCTAAACCCCATGTTTGTATATATATATATATATATATATATATATATATATATATATATATATATGTGTGTGTGTGTGTGTGTGTGTGTGTGTGTGAATATGTGTATATGTGTGTTTGTGTATACATGTATCCATACATCCATGCATCCTTTTCATACCATCTTCAAGGAACTCAATGTTGTTTTGCAAACCTTATAGGATGTATTTTGGGAGGAGAATAACACAGAAGTACACCTTCAAAATTCCTAAGTTGGAAGACTTAAGGAAGCTAGGAGAGTTGATTAAGGACCCTTTGGCATTCAATGACAAGTATGGGAGAATCTTCTCTTTAATGAAGCTCAAGATGGTGGATGGAGTGTTTTCTACTCTCGTGCAGTTTTATGACCCGTTGTACCATTGTTTCACTTTTCCTGATTACCAATTGATGCTTACTCTAGAAGAATATTCTTCCTTGGTTGGACATCCTATTTCCTCAAGACCTCCTTTCTCTGGCTTGGAAGACATACCTAGTGGAAAGGATATTGTAGATGCCACTCACCTCAAGTTGTCTGACATCAAAGCTAACATGGCTACTAAAGGAGGAATCCCTAGGTTGCCTGCTAAGTTCCTAATGTAGAAAGCTCAACATTATGCTGGTATGAAGAACATGGATGCTTATGAAGCTATTATAGCTTTGCTCATATATTGACTCTTTCTCTTCCTGAATAGTGACGATTTTGTTGATATGGATGCAATCAAGATCTTCATACTTGGGAATCCAGTCCCAACTCTACTCGCTGACGCTTATCATTCTGTGCATTTAAGGAATTCTCAGGAAGGCGGGATGATAACTTGTTGTGCTACCTTGCTATACAAGTGGTTTATTTCGCACTTGCCTTGCTCAGCCACATTTTGGAATCTTAAAGATGGTCTTCTTTGGTCTCAGAAAATTATGTCACTCACGCATTCCGATATTGAGTGGTATAATCATGTCTTTGGAGGATTGGCTATAATCGACAACTGTGGTGATTTCCCCAACGTGCCTCTTCTTAGTACGAAGGGATGTATAATTTATAACTCGGCCTTAGCTCGTCGCCAGCTCGGTTATCCTATGAAGGACAAGCCAAACAACATCTACTTGGAGGGATTGTTCCTTAAAGAAGATGAGAACCTTGTACTCAAGGAGAAGATCGTGCACGCCTAGCGTCACGTGCATAAGAAGGGAATGACTGTTCTGGGAAAGCCCGATTGCACTGTTTAGAGTTTTATATCCAATGGATGCAAGAAAGGGTTGTCAAGCTGAAAATGCCATATCCTCATCATGAGCCTATCCTTTTAGCTCCAAGAGACCCCGTTTTGATCTTCATGAGCAATGAAGAAGAGTTGAAGATTAATTTGGCTAAAGCAGAGCGAGAAAGAGATACTTGGAATAACAAGTATATCAAGTCCTCAACTATGAGATGGGAGAGCTTCAAAATCTCCACAAGCAAAAGGAAGAGGAAGAGTCTGCCAAAACGAGGAAGGTGCAAGAGGGTTTATTTTCCTCTAGCGTACCATCAGTGCCTATTGCCTGTTCTGACGTTCCTCCTACTTCAGGTGCATGGAAGCTGTATGTGGATAAGTTGATCCTCGAAAAGGCGAAGATGCAAGAGGAAATCAAGAAGCTCACAAATAAGTTGCAAAAAGGAGAAGGATCATCTCGTCAGATGGCCTAGGATTTATTTTCCTTTATTCTATATTGTTCCACTTTGTTTGATTTTTGAGGGTGTAATTCATTTTGTAATCTTTAAAAGTTTGTTATCAATGAAATGAGATTCTTTTTTGTTATTAAAGAAGATGTGTGTGTTCTCTATCTTATATTGTTTAAAAATACAACTTTTTGAGTTCCTTGATCTGTTTACATTGCACATTTGCATACGTCATTGGCATTGCATCCTTTGCATTCCAGGTTCTCACTCTCGCTTCTTCTTTCCGTTAGACAAGTTGAATCATCGGAACAATACCCGAGCAGGTCATCAGAGAAGAATGGATCAACTAGAACAAGATAACAGAGCACTCCGTGAAGAGGTCACGACATTGAAAGAAAGCTTGGAGAGACTTAATGGTATGATGGAAGCGTTGGTAGCTGCCCATAATCAATCATGACATAAATCACAAGAGCACATCCAGAGAACTGTAATCTCAAAAGTTGTATCCGCGCCGATCCCAGTGGCGTCAATCAGTGAACCATAATACACTATGCCTCATGGATTTCCATGGGGAATGCCTCCTCATTTTATTCCAGCTGGATACCGTCCACCAGTTTCTGATGTTCCGGACGTAAATGTTGTAATGATTGTGCCGCCACCCGTGGTGAATACTGTTCCTTACAATCTAGAAGAGTCTGTGTTCCATACTGCACCTAGTGTGAGTGTTGGGTTTGATGAAAGGATGGATGAGTTCCAAGATAAGTTCTTGGAGATGAAGAAAGAGATTAAGGCTCTCTGTGGGAAAGAGCTATTTGGAAAGAACGCTTCTGATCTTTGCTTAGTTCCAAATGTCAAGGATCCTCCCAAGTTTAAGGTTCCTGACTTCGAGAAGTACAAATGTAGCTCTTGCCCTTAGAGTCATCTTGTCATGTATACCCGCAAAATGTCAACTCAGACAAACAATGATCAGCTACTTATTCATTACTTCCATGATAGTTTGACGGGTACAACTCTTAAATGGTATATGGGGCTAGATAGTATGAAGATTCGTACCTTCAATGACCTCTGTGGTGCTTTTATCAAACAATACGAGTATAATGTTGATATGGAACCTGACAGAGATTAATTGAGGGCTATGACTCAGAAGGATAGGGAGAATTTCAAGGAGTATGCTCAACGCTGACACGAAGTGGCTGCTCAGGTCACAGCACCCCTAGAGGAAAAAGAGATTAGTAGGATTTTCTTGAAGACTTTAAGTCCGTTTTTCTATGAAAGAATGGTTGCTAGTGCACATAATGATTTTACTGAAATGGTAAACATGGGAATGCGTCTAGAAGAGGGAGTTCACGAAGGTAGGCTGACTAAGGAAGCTGGTACTTATAACAATGCAAAGAAACATGGAAGTAACTTTGCGAAGAAGAAAGAGCCGGAAGTGAGTGTAGTACATCATGGTCGATCAAAAAGAAGACACCAACAACATCAACACATGCAGCTGTGTCACCAGTTATCAATACTCATGCCTATCAACCACAGTTTGTGCAGCAGTATCAACGATCACCACAGGCTTAACAACCATTTAACAATCAGAACCGCGGGAAGAGAAAGCCAAAATTTGATCATATCCCAATGTATTATGCAGAGCTGTTCCCAGATTTGTTGCAGAAGGGACACATTCATACCAAGTCTCCGCCAGAAGTTCCTAAGGATCTTCCCTATTGGTACAAAGCTGATCAATTTTGTCCATACCATCAAGGCGCGCTAGACCATAACATTGAAAATTGTTATGGATTGAAGGCAGATGTTCAGAGATTGGTTAAATGTGGGATTTTATCTTTCAATGACTCTAACCCAAATGTGCAGGTCAATCCTCTCCCACCGCATGGGTCATCCAGCGTGAACATGGTGCATGGGTGCCCCAGAAAGTATTTTGTCTTTCATGTTAGGTACATCCGAGAATCTCTGGTAAGAATGCATGAAGGTTTAACCAGAATAGCTTTCTTTGGCCATGAGAATCATAATTACACTATCTATCGTGTTTGTTGGATCGAAGGGCTATTACAGTAACTTATGATAGAAATCCTGTTGATGAGGATGAAGATGATGAGGTTTTTGTAATAGTGTCTCAGTTCAAGGAATTAGAGCGTATTGAGATCACGTATGATAGCAGGAAATCTTCTACAACTCCTTTGGTCATCAATATTCCTGGCCTAACTCCCCATGCCACTGACAAGGCGGTTCCCAACAAGTGCAATGCCACTATGCTGAAAAATAGAAGAGAGGTACCTTTGCCTATCCTTCTGTCATACCCCAAATTTCACCCTCAGATCCTCTGATCGTTTTTCATATCATTTTAAGCCAATCATCTTTACATTTGCAGTCATGTAGTCCATCATTCATAGTCATGCATTTTTTTTGTCTATTTTTGTCACTTGTTCTCTGTTTTAGTTCAATTATTTTTATGAGTTTTAGAGCTTCATTTTTAGTTTAGAATCTTGTTTTTATTTTTATTCCTTTTAATCACTAATTTAATTTGAAGTTAATTTCTTCTTTTTCTTTTTATTATTATCATTCTCATTTGTTATTTTTATTTATTTGTTATTATTATCATTATTATTTATTATTTTATTTATTTTTTATTATTTTTTATTTTTTATTTATTGATTATCGTTCTCATTATTATTATTTATCATTAGTATTTAGTATTATTACTATTATTATTATTTATTAGTTATTTATTATTATTAGTATTGTCATTATTATTATTTATTATTAGTATTATTATTTTATTTATTGTAATTAATATACTATTATTATTTATGACATCTTTTATATTTTATTATTGTTTATTATTTTATTGTTATTTCATTTCTATTATTATTACTTTTTATTATTGTTATTATTAGTATTTTCATTTTTGTCATTTTATACTATTATTATTATTATTTTATCATATCATTCATTTTTTATTTATTTATTTTATCTTATTATTATTTCACTTTTTCTATTATTATTATTATTATTTGTTATTATTATTTATTATTAGTATTTCATTATTATTATTTCATTATCATTTACATTGTTTATTATCATTATTTATTAATACTATTTGTTAAGCCCATAAGTCATCCAAACCTCTGCTTCACAACAGACAACTCACTACCAGCCAAAAAGCCAATAAACCTGTAACTGTACCCCTACATCCTGCACAATTGAACAAAACCTGCTCAAAAAGTGAAACCTGCAGCAAGAAATAGAGTCTGGCCCAACACCCACAAGCAACAGAAACTGTACAATGGGACTTACATTCCACACTACAAGCTACTCCCAAATGACCTGTAAATTTGTACAAACAGTATAACCATACTCCTGCTATCAAGCAAAACCGTACAACCACAATCCTGCTATTTCACACCAATTCACATCTATACCCCCGTAATTCCTTCATTAAACGTACAACAACTCATAAACAAAAACCCTTCACAACACAAAGCCACCACATCACGCGACCTACAGCTCCCTTCTTGCCACTCGACACAGACCTGCTACCACCTCAAAACAAACCATACAATACCAAACTTCACGCCACCAACACGATCGTATGATACCCAAAGACCAAAAGTTTTTTTGAACCTCAAACCAACAAGATTTGTTTTGAAAAGGACAAACCTGTTTCACTCTTCAGATGAAAAAAACAGACAATTTTGCTCCCTAATGCTCTTCAATACCACATCTTTCATTGGATCTCCAAACATCAAAAACACAAAAACCATCATAATGTGAATCCATACCAGAAACCCAATAACACCAAAGCCTCCACCATTTTTCTTTCTGATCGACATAGCCCAACAATCACAAAAAAAAAAAAAAGAGAAGAAGAATTCATAGACCAGAACCCAGATAAACAAAGGGAGAAACGTGTCATACCCCAAATTTTGACCACCAAGATTTTCCATCATTGTGCAAGACATAATCACAATATGGATATACTTCCATGCCTCATTAATCTCCTCAAAGATGTTTGATCATTCACCACAATCAAGAATTAGAGTTTTAAGCCCTCTCAGAGCACTTAGACAAAAGATCAATCAAGGAATGACATAATCTTCAACTTGTCTAACCTCTTAAACACCTATAAAGGATCAAGAGGACTCCCAAATCTAGAATCAAGCACAAGGTTGCAACATTCGAAGTGGATCAAGCCTCAAGATCGACAGTGTCACCAAATTAGGGTTTTGGTCGACTAAGGCCTCCAGATGAAAATTTTCATCTAGGCATGAGCCAATGCTTCAAAGCATAACCCAAGATACTCCAAGGGACCTCATGGACCCAATCATCAAGTCAATTTAACCTCAGGGGATGCATTTACTAAAAATCAGGAATTAGGGTTTCTTGACCTAATTCACCCCTAAGTTGACTTTTGGGACAAACCCTGAGCCAAGACCTCAAGACATGATTTGAGGGTCTCAAATACACCATATTGATCCATTTATAACAATGGATTGACCCAAGAAGCTTGATTCACAAGTTTCATTTTCATCAGGACCACAATTAGGGTTTCGAGGGAAAAGTCAACTGTATCTTTGACTTTTGACCAGGACATGCTCCCAAACCTTGGGACATGATTCAGTATACCCTATAACACCTATGGAATCCATCCATTAGGTTTAATTTAGGTCAAGGACTTGATTTTACAAAGGATCACACAGTTTGGATTTCATCAGATAAAAAGTCAACTGTGCACAAAATAAAGGTTGACTTTTTGGGTTTTTTCACAAATATGTCTCCCCTAAGTCAAAAACAATGTTAATGTATGATATTGATCATCATCCATCAAGAAAAATCAAGAAAAGTGAGGTTTCTTGCAAAAGGGGCAACCTTGAGAAACTAAAATTTTTCTAAGTTATGGAACAAAAGTGGTTTTGGTACCAACTTCCAAGGATCATAACTTTAGATCCAAGCAACCATTTTGGGTGATCCAAAGCTGGATTTGTAGGTCTTGCTACACTCTACAAAAGCTTCAACTACCTCCAACTCCAATTCTTTATGGATTTTAAGTTATGGAGTGATCAAAATGACATAAACATGAAAATGACACTTTTTCCAACACTTAGTGAAAATTTGCCTAAGTTACCAGCCTTGAACATCAATGTTCATGAGAATTTTTCAATGGGATCCAAATAGTTTCAAAACAAACTATGATCACACATGTTTTGTATCATATGAGGGCTTTCTAAAAAGCACAAGAGCCTCTCATAACTCAACCTGAGCAGGGAGATATGAATCCCTCAAAATCACCATTTCCAACTGTCTTGGACAAGGCAAATTTTAGCAGATTTTGGCATTTTGCTCAATTTGGAAAAATTGAGCAACTCCAAGCCTTGTCATCCATTTGGACACATCTGAGGATAAAACAAAAGGAGAATGATCTGATCCCCAAGTCTCCAAAGTCCAAAAATCTACACTTAGCCATAACAAACCTAAAAAAGCTAAAAAGGTGCCAAGACTCCAATTTTGTTGCAATGCATTTAATGGATACACCAAGGTGGCATAGAATGACACATTCCTAACTGAATGAGTCAAGAATAAACTCTGAATTAAAGGACCATAGGCTTGCGCCCTAACCCCAAGTCAATGGCTAGAGGAGACTTGAGATTCCTTTTGCTCAACATTGGCCAAAGGCCTGCTGCAGCTACCATTCACTATTGATGCCAAAACAAACTTGTTGCACTATAAATAGACCTCAATTCTAATCAGTTTAAGTACACCAAAGCACTACAACACTTGCTTTCTTCAAAATCTCTTTCTTTAGGCCAAAATGCTTTCTTTTGCAAGGTATCTCTGAGTTTTTGAGTTAGAGAGAAATTCCACCACAGCTCATGATCCAAACACCTCTAATATGTTGTATCTAAGTTTTTCAAACACTCACTTGTGACCTGAAACACTAAAATCACAAAGTCCACTTCCAAAACCTCAAAATTGGACTTTTCGGCATTTTTCAAGCCATGTCTTGATTCAGTCACTTCCAAAACCAAACAAAGCCTCAGACACACTCCAAATATCATCCTCAAACTGTCCCAAATGGTTCCCCTCATCTGGAACACCATTTGAAAGAGTTTCCATATTGGTCACTTTTGCCCCTTTTGCAAGAAAGTGCCACAACTTGTTCCTGAGGATTCCAGCTGGTTCTAATCATTCTAAAAGCTTCTAAGGGATCAATTGAGAGTGTCCAAAGCATCCAATTACTTCTGGCACAAGGAACTTGGTAGATAACACAAAAAGCTCCAAGAGGTAAGTGCATGACAACTTGAACTCTTTGAATTATGCATTCCTTTGATGTCCATTGATCATAAACATCTCATACATGTTGTATATGTTGTGTTTGAACCAATTTGCCATGTAATTCTTGCCTGTACCATGAGATAACATAGAACACGTAAAAATAGGCCTATTTTGAAATCACTATCGGATTTTGAGGAGGAAACATTTTCTGAAAATTTCAAGGGCACCATTGGATTCCTCATGAAATTCTAGGTCAGATGCACCTAAATTTTGTCCCAATCCATGGAGAAATGAGAAAGTTAGAGGCTTCACGTAAATTGCCCAAAAGCTTGCCTTGCATTGCCTTGCCCAGGCCTAGAAACAGGACATGCTTTATGAATTAATGAGGTGATTTTGATACACGGATGTATCACCACCCCAGTGGTAGCGCGCATGTGTGTTTGTTGCCAAGGTTGTGGGTTCAAACCCCACCCAGACCATTTTGCCATTTTCCATATTTTTGCTATTTTTAATATTTTGTGGTTTTTATTAATTAATTCAAAAATTAATTTCTCTCTAAATTTTAATTATTTTTTATTGGTTCTTTTTTTGAAAATTCCCAAAAATGTTAAAATATTTTATTCCATGAAAATTTCACAAAAATATTATTTATTTCATATATTTAATATTTTTGTAAAGAATTGTATTTTTATTTGTTTTTAAACATTAAAAATATTTCTTTCTCTTGGTTTTGCAAAACTCAAATGATTTTTAAATCATCCCATGAATGAAACATGATTTTCCAAATATAAATCCAAGATCAAAACCTTTTTTCACATGTTTGATTATTTTAATTGAATTTTTATTCAATTAAAATACATTTTAAAACCAAAAATTAGGGTTTTGATCACTATCACTCTAACAAATCTTTTTTCAAACAACTTTGGGCCTCTAATAGAGTGTCAGACCTATTCCTTGTACATAAATTAAATTGGGCCTCAGTCATTGTATAAGTCCCACTGCGGTTTTAAAATCTCGGCGCGGTCGTCGCCTTTTAAACAAAGTCACTTGGGCCTCTCCTTGAGTTGTAAGCCCCGTCACTTGTATATAAAATAAACTTTGGGCCTCTATTAGAGTGTAAGACTCAATCCCTTTTTTATCAAAACCTTTTTGGGCCTCAGTCATTGTATAAGTCCCACTGTGTTTTCAAAAATCTCGGCACGATCGCCATTCTAAAACATTTTCATCTGGGCCTACCCTTGTGTTGTAAGTCCCATTTATTTTCTTTTTCAAACCTTTGGGCCTCTCCTTGAGTTGTAATACCCATCCCTTTGTACAGAAAACCTCTTTGGGCCTCAATCATTATATAAGCCCCAGTACAATTTTCAGAACAACGGTGTAATACCTGTTATATCTGGGCCTCTCCTTGAGTATAAGCCCCAATCTTTTCAAAAACAACTTCCTTTTTTATTTAGGTTCAAATATACAGTTGTTATCAAAACTTTCTTTAATTTCTTGGACAACTAACCATACAGCTGTTACAATTGAAGCTTGCTCGCCTGTAAGTTTTATCAGCTTTCATTTAATTGCTTTCATATATATATATATAACTGTATTGCTGGAAGCTTGCTCACCTATAAGTCCTTCTTTCATATCCTTTTAAATACTTGTCATATATCAATTGTATATATACTTGTATATTTACTTAGAGTTTTCCCCCGACAACTAGGTCTAGAACTAGGTAAAGCCAGTTGGTCACTCTTAAATACAGTCAAAACTAGATCCCCATAGGATTTCCAGATACAGTTTTTCCTTCTCTTGGGCTTAAACAATATGGAACAAAGAGAAAGGCATTATTCTCGGTGAAACTTTTCTCAAACTGTCACTATTAGAAATTGTCAAAGAAATTCATTCCGCAGAGAGGATTAATTCCTGATGTAACCTCTCTTGAATTTCTTCAAACCCTAGAACTGTTCATTAAAGAAAGGTTTATTCTCGATGAAACTTTTCTTGAACTCTTCTTAAGTTTGGACCCACAGGCTTCCTAAAAGCATCCCCGCCTCCTCTTGGGCTTTGTACAATGACCCTCCGGCTTCTTAGAAGTTCTCATTCCATCTCTTGGGCTTAATACAAGGACCCTGAAGACCTCTTCAAGGTATAGGACAGAATTTAGTCATCCTTTGCTAGAGCAGTCTTTCTTAAGTCAAAACCTCAGACCAATTTAAGGTTGATTCTCATCCCTTAAAACACAAGCTTCCTCTTGGGCATCATACAAAGATAAACTCTTCCATACTAGTAGACTTGGACAGTCTAATCTCCTCTTGGATCTCAAAGACATTCTCAATTTTATTACAAACATAGGAGAAACCCTGGTCATTTAACCAATCCCCGGTAGAGTTAAAACTCTCTCCGGGTCTAAAACTCAGTCTTTTATCCTAAATTATCCCTAGCCAGGGTCAGCTTACTATTGGTATAACACTATCCCAAATCAGAACCTCAAGGCATCTAATATCTCAACCCTTCTGTAGACCCTCAGCAAGAGTTGATTCCCCATTTTGATCTGCCTCTGGATCTCAATAATCCTCAGCAAAGATAGCCTCATCTTAGGCTTTGTATAAGGATCATTCCTTCCCTCAACAAAGTCAGCCTCCTCTTGGGCTTTGTACAATGATTTTCCCCATCTGAGCTAACCTTTTCAGACTCTCTTATTGAGTCAATCACCTTTCAGACGCTCTTGTTGAGTCAATCATTTTTCAGACTCTCTTGTTGAGTCAATCACCTTTTAGACTCTCTTGTTGAGTCAATCACCTTTCAACACTCTCTTGTTGAGTCAATCTTTTTCAGCCTCCTCTTAGGCTTGGTATAATGATTTCCCCTAGCAGAAGTTAGCCTCCTCTCAAGCTGTGTATAAAGATTTCTCCAGCTTGTTCAGCCTCAATCTTGGGCTTCATACAAGACACCATACAAACACTCTCTTGTTGAGTCAGTCATCTTTTTTGCCTCAATCTTGGGCTTTGTACAAGACATATATAACCTTTCTACAACAAAGTCAAAATCTTCGTAACCTTCTCTTAAGCTCTGGAAAAATATCTTCCCCAGCGGAGTCAATTCCTCCCAGCCTTCTTTTAGGCTTTGAGATATAAATTTCCCTAAGCAGAGTCAATTCTCTTTTCAGCCTCAATCTTGGGCTTTGTACAAGATAGATAAAACTCTCCAGCAGAGTCAAAATCTTTTTCAGCCTCAATCTTAGGATTTGTACAAGACACCTAAAATATCCTCAGCCGAGTCAGTACAGTCTTCTTTTTAGCCTTAATCTTGGGCTTTGTACAAGACAAATAAAGATTTCTTTCCTACCAAGTCAGTCTTCTTTTCAGCCTCAATCTTGGGCTTTGTACAAGACACACACAAATCCCCCCCAGCGGAGTCAAAATCTCTTTTAGCCTCAATCTTGGGCTTTGTACAAGACAGACAAAATATTTTCCCCGGAAAAGTCAAACTTTTAGCCTCCTCTTAGGCTTTGTATAATGATATCCCATAAAGAGTCAATTTCTTTTAGCCTCAATCTTGGGCTTTGTATAAGACATATAAACACTCTCTCGTTGAGTCAGTCTTTTCCAGCCTCCTCTTAGGCTTTGTATAAGGACTTCCCCAGTAGAGTCAATCAATCTCTTAACTTCAACATTGGGCTTTGATCAAGGCACACAAAAATCAATGTCCCCTCAGATAAAAATCAAAATCTCTCTGTAGGAAGACATTTCTCTGTGGTATCACATATCAAAACAGATAACTCAAAACAAACCTTAATCTCAGATAACTGTTGTAAGTGGCACACTTGTTGATTCAAAAATCCAAGTTGTCGTCCATCTTTTATCCTGGTAAATCCTCTCTTTCATCTAATTGTTGTAAGTGGCAAGCCTCTGGATTATTTACATCCACGCCACTGTCCCTCTCTTAGCATGAAAGATTCCTAAGGAAAAATGGCATTGCTCAACACTGAGTTAAAGTTTCCTCCTTCAGGATAAATACCCTATAAAGGAAATTATGGCATTGTTGGATTCTCATATCCCAGTTAAAGTAATCCTCCTTTATAATCAGTCACCCAACAATTGTGATAAACAGACAAGATGTCTTCCCTTTAGAGATGACAAGTTCTCTCTCAGTCAAACCCTTTAGCTTCAATCTTGGGCTTTGAACAAAACACAAATATTCCTTTTTGCTTCAATCTCGGGCTTTGAACAAGACACCAAAACATCATTTTCCTCCCTTAGAATAGGAGGAACTACGATTGCTCTGATTTCCCTATTTCTTTAAACACGAATACTTAGGCATAAGATTGTGAAATCTTAGCGAACATACTAATCAAAAACTTTAGGTCCAGTACCTTCATTCCAATCAAAACTAAGGTCTAGTACCTCACCAAAATCATCAAAAACTCTCTCTCTCTCTCTCTCTCTCATATTTCCCAAGAAACTTTCCCAACCCATCAACAGATAAACACCGTCAAGTACAAAGCAGAACCTAAAACTAACAACCTGTGGATAACCACATATAGGATGGGTAATTGACAACTCCCCATTGTATAACCTGACCTCGAAATCCCCGAATCTCTTTAAGCATTTGTTCAGTTAAACATTCGCGTGCAAGGTTAGTTTTAGATAGCTTTCCCTTTCCCTTCCAGCTTCATGGGATAAATAAGAAATCAGAAAGTAGCACCTCTTCCTCCTACCATTACGGTGAGGAAGAACCCACAATTCTGCGAAAAGGTGGTCGCATCACCGACAAAAATCGCACCCTACAGTAAAATGGCAACTCTGCTGGGGATTCATTTTGTCTGTTTAGGATTATAGACTAGAATTCCTAAGAGGTATAGGATGTTAGTTTTAGGAATGAATATATATATATATATATATATATATATATATATATATATCGCTTTTCCTACTTGATATCCGTGTTTATATTTCTGCTAATGGGAATGCGAGTGATGTCGCATGCTAAAACTATGAGTGATACCTAAGATAGGTGATAGCAGAGACGGACGGTCTTACAGGGAGTGAATCCCGAATAAGCTATCCCGGTAGACCATCAAATCAGTGGAGATACCCTTTGTGAATTCAATGTCTAACGACTTCGGTTATGAAAGTAGATTGTTCGATTGTGGTATCCATGAAACTGAGGATTTAGTAGACAATAACCATGTGACTACTTAGTAGTGCGGTAACTATCAGAAATAGTTGTCACGCGATACTACACTCAATTGAGATTACCCTAAGATACTACAACTCGCTCGGGTGAACCAACTTGCTGTTGTTATCCCAAGGGGGTCAATGATTTTGAGTACAGGTACAAAAATTCACCATAGTACAACCTTTGGGGATGGGTAGAGCCATGACTCCATGCTCGTGATGCTGAACCTTTGAACCCATGTTTTTCAATGTTTTTGTGTGCTGTATTCATGTATTCATTTAAAAAACTCTTAAACAAAGAAAAATCTTCTTTTCTAGTCTCTCTTTTTCAAATTAAACTAAAAAAATGAGTGCAAATATCAGAGAGAAAGATTACGTTATGGATTTCGGTAGAAGGAAGACGCACAAGTACACCTCCAAGGTTCCAAAACTAGAGGATTTAAGAGGGTTGGCAAGGATGATCACCAACCCTGATGCTTTTAGAGCTAAGTATGGAGGATTGCTGCCTCTGTTAAGGGTCCATGTAGTTGAAGGAATCCTGTCTATGTTAATCCAGTTTTATGATCTAGTTTATCATTGTTTCACATTCCCGGATTATCAACTAGCACCAATAATGGAGGAGTATTCTCACCTGACTGATTTACCCATCACTGACCAAGCTCCATTTTCTGGACTGGAAGAAATTCCGAAGGATCAAACCATTGCAAGAGCAATCTATTTAGACGAGTCAGAGGACTCACATGACCACTAAGGATGGAATCCAAGGTTTACCGGCCAAGTTTTTAATTGAGAAGGCCCTGTACTTTTCCAGTAT
The DNA here is from genome assembly GCA_022829125.1 of Lathyrus tuberosus. Classification (NCBI taxonomy): domain Eukaryota; kingdom Viridiplantae; phylum Streptophyta; class Magnoliopsida; order Fabales; family Fabaceae; genus Lathyrus; species Lathyrus tuberosus. The sequence continues at coordinate 4,209,132 of JALAZF010000142.1, read as the reverse complement.
AGGAAACGTTACTGCTTTCGAAGATATCTTTGTTCTACTCACATACGGGTTATTCCTTTTTCCCAACATCGATAACTTCGTCGATACTAATGTCATTAAGATATTTCTGATTGGAAACCCCGTACCAACCTTGCTCGCAGATGCTTATCATTTTGTACACTTAAGGAATTTGTACAGTGGAGGAATGATCACATGCTGTGTACCCCTGCTATACAAATGGTTCACTTCCCATTTACCCAAGTCTGCTGCTTTTTGGGATCATAAGAGTACTCTACGTTGGTCACAGAGAATCATGTCTCTTACCAACTCAGACATAGATTGGTACAATCGAATCTATGATGGGATAAGGATCATCGACCGTTGTGGAAACTTCCCTAATGTACCCCTCATAGGAACTAAAGGAGGAATCAACTATCATCCAGTTTTAGTTCGTCGTCAACTCGGATACCCGATGAGACATATCCCGCGTAATGTTCATCTGGAAGGTCTTTTCTTCAAGGAAGGAGAAAATGACAGGGCACTAAAGACAGAAATAGTGCATGCCAGGAAACATGTTCACAGGAAAGGAAGAGAGTCTCTAGGAAAACTAGACTCTGTCTCTGTGGAACCTTATCTCCACTGGGTACAAACTAAGCCCTCAAGCTGAGGATTCCTTACCCTCGTCAAGAAGTTCTTCCGCTAAAGGAATATGTCCTCTATTTTATGTCTGATGCAGAAAAACTCCAGGCCACTCTCAACAAAGTTTGACGGGAAAAGAAATCTTGGAAGAACAAGTACCATATTCTCAATGTGGAGTGTACCAAAATTCAGCAACTGTTAAAATAAAAGGACGCTCTAATTAGGTTATTAGAGCGACATGTAGTGGAAAGTCAAGAAGACCAAAGGAACTTGCTCGCTCCTTTCACTTGGCAAAGAACCGACAACCTGACAACGGCTCAAGAACCCCGATCAAAGAAAAGTAAAATACTAGAACCAGCACCTGAGCTCTCCTCAGAGAGGACTCAGGATCCATAAGCTTAGACATTTCCTTTTACAGCACTTTGTAAAATACTGTATTTCCATTTCCGCAATCTTTCAAATTCAGTAAAACGAGGTCTCCCCACTGTATGATATTTGCAATCTGTTTGTTGAAGTTTCTTTTTGATTAAAACAAAAAATAATAATATAAATATATCATTGCATTCATCATTCTCACATAACACATTCTTCTTACCTTCGAATCTCACATCTGTGTCACGATTCTAGAGTCAAACTGTCTCATTCGTTCAATACTCGGGCCAATCGACAAAAGAAAATGGTTGATTTTGAGGAAGAGAACAGACAACTGAGAGAAGAAATCGACGCTCTGAAAGAAGATCTGAGGAAACTTAACAGTGACAAGCAATCCCTGGTAATAGCTCAGAGACAACAACAAAGGACTGCGATCTCGGAAATCACATCTACGCCCATAGTAGAGACGTATGATCCTCGGTACAACATGCCTAAAGATCGTCCCTGGGGAATGCCTATGAACTTTATCTCTGAAGGATATATTCCCCCAGTCACGGAAGACCTGGAAACTGCAGCAGGAATCGCTAGGCCTGAAGGTTACAAACTTCGGGAAAGCGAAGATGCAAGAGTCATGACAGCAACTCCTGAAGGTTACAAACTTCGAGATATGGAAGCACCAAGAGTCACCGCCGTAATGACTGTACCACAACCCGTGGTACACACTGTCCTGGAAGGACAGATTCTACAAATACCTTCTGGTGGAAATGAAAGTATGAACGACAGGATGAATGAGTTCCAGGAGTAATTCCTGGAGATGCAGAAGAAACTGTATGCCATTCGCAGTCAGGATTTATTCGGAAAGGATGCCACAGACCTTTGTTTGGTCCCTAATGTAAAAATCCCGCATAAATTCAAGGTACCTGACTTTGAATAATACAAAGGAAACTCTTGCCCTCAGAGTCATTTGGTGATGTACGCTCGAAAGATGTCAACTCAGACAGAGAATCAACAGCTACTGATCCATTACTTTCAAGATAGTTTAACCGGTGCCGCACTCAAATGGTACATGAGTTTAAACCACACCAAGATCATCACTTTCAGAGATCTTGGGGCTGCCTTCGTTTAGTAGTATAAGTATAACCTAGACATGGTGTCGCTCCCAGGATTTTCATCCAGGTACAAACGCGAGAGTGGCGCGGAAAACAGAGTTGCCAGCCGTGTAAATTTATCCCAAGAGAGGGAAAGAGAACACTGCATAAACCTGAGGAAGAGGGAAAGGAATGGTCATCGCAACCATATCCTAGGTTCGGGAGTCGGTTACGCGAGGGGAAGGTGCTAGCACCCCACGCGTCCATCGTACTCGATGGGATCCACGCTTATTGTCTAATCTAAGGGTGAGTTATCCTAACATCTATGGCTGCACTAAAATGGGGAAGGGAAAAACAAAGACAGACTCGGTAGGACGTCGACATCCTAGGCCTATGTACCCCCTTTGTGCAATGGGGAATTCAGAGTCAACGTAGTTCGGACCAAGTTCCTTTTGTGTTTTTTTATGAGCGATGTTAAGTTCGCGTCCGGCAGTTAGGGTCGATGCCTGTTTGCGACTCAGACGGAAAGTAACATGCCTTTTTTGAAAATAGCCTTTAGTTTGACAATCCCGAAGGACAAAAATGTTTGAAGTTCGCTTGTATTTTTTAGGACAGAAGTGACTTGAATTAGTTCGTAGGTCAACTTGAACCAAAGTCTATGACACGGGAACGAATGTGTCGCATGGTCGCCCCCAATGGGACGTATGCTCAACACTCTAGAAGAGAGAAGGGGGACCCCTTAGTCTTCATTTCCTATGTTTAAGGCTCGTGTGCAAGGCAAGTTGACCTTATTAAGTATCTTAGAGATGTTTTGAGATGAGAAGTGGGACTCAAAAGAAAAGAAAAAACACTACGGGGAAAATCTATCCTAACGTTATCATGCAAAGATGGCCCTAAGGGGAGGTTTGACAATAACCTAAGCCTAAAGAAAAGAAAAGATGAGAGGAAGAAAGAGGGAGGGGGGACATGGATAACTATCCACACCCTTAAATAACTTACCTCAGGCCCTGCATAAAAGGTTAGTACAAACAGAAATAAGTGACGATAAACCAAATGAAACTCAACCAAGACAGAAACCAAAGAGAAATGATTATAAACCAAAGAAAGATCAACCAAGACAGAATTTGGATGATCTAAACATGAATTATGAAGTCAAAGAAGCAAACCCAAATGATGGCACAAGTGCCTTTTCAAACAAGTGATCAGACATGGTCAAAGATGTGCATACAAGATCTCAAACAAAGAGCAATCACATAATTAGTAAAATATCTTCTAAAATTACCAAATTAATTATCAAAATAGCTTAACCAGAAACAAACAACATGTTAAAAACTCATGCAAAAATTCACAAGATAGGTCACCCAAACAATTATGCAAAGTTCAGACAAGGATCATGACTCAATATGCAAAAGAGGAGGACTAAAATGCAATATGAAAAAGTTTTAAAAATGAGAGAAAAATATTTTAATGCAATTCAATGTGCTGGTGAAACAATGCAAAAAGAATGAATTCAAAAGGTTTTATGGATGATGAGAAATAAAATAAACAATGCAATGTGTGCAAAATGAAACAAATTCAAAAAGAAATTATTAAAATAATTAATTTAGATGATAAAAATAAAATAAAATAATAAAATAAAATTTGAGAAAATTTTATAAAACTATAAATATGATTCATGATTTTTTTGGGAATTTTTTAATCCAAGAAACTATTTTTAAAAAAATAAAAATGAAATGCAATAATTAAATAAAAATAAAAGTAAAGAAATAAGCATGGGGGTGTGTTTAGTAAGCAGTCCACGTTCAAAAGGCTAATGGGCTCATACAGGGGGTGCAATTAACAAGGCCTAAGGCAACAAGTCCACTAGCGAAGTCAACCATAGCATGGAATTATTCAAACAATCAGATTCAATATCAACCATAAGATCCATCTCACGCTCATCAACAAGTCAACACAATTAACAAGTAGTCATGATTAACGTACCAGATCACACAACCACCACAATTAACATACACGCGCACGCACACAATTACCCAGACACCCTAGGATCCCCACGTGACTAGCACATGATCCATTTAATTCGTTGGCACAATAATAACCATATGATTCATCCAACGCACCAGAATTAGTCCACAAAATAAAAAGTAATTAAGATGAAAGGCAATGATCTGGAGGCACGCGGTAATAATCATGGGGTAATAAACACGTAATCATTAAAATAAAAACTCAAAAAATAAAAACGTGGCCCAACGAGGACCCTTGGATCAAATCTACGGACGGCCCAGATTGCGTCTCCTCCCCAAAACCCTAGCCTGACCGGAGAAAGAACCAGACGCCGGAGCCCTAGCTCCGGTCGTCTTCTCCGGCGACCCTCATCCCCAAAATCCCCAGAAACAGCATATGAGTACATCAAACTGATCAGAAAAAGATAAGGGTTAAGAATATCACATCAAAAATTACAAACAATGCATCAATAAGGAGATTCGAATGAAACAAAGTTAGGTCCAAAACTTTTAAACTCACGAAACCACCAACCCATGCGTCCAATCTCCAAACCAAACACATCAGAATTATCAGCACACACCACAGATCATCATGCACGTTTAAAAAGAGAGTTTTAGGGTCATGCAAATTGACACTAACCTGAGATTGTGCAACACGTGTCCTTGTTATTAGCTGCGGATTATGGGTGCTTTGTGTTCTATGGATCCCCAGGAAGAAGAATGTGAAAGAACCTTTTGAAAAAACCTAATGGATTGAGAGATACGAAGGAATGAAGCTTTAGGGTTCACACTTGAAAATCTCCACCAAACAACGTGTCCTCTCCCTAACCAGTGCATGAGTAATCTTAAATACCTAGGGTTAATCCACATCTGATCATTTAGGTCTTAATCACTCCTTGGTTAATGAGTTTTGGGCCATTTGACAAATTTGCATAATGTGAAATACACCATCCTCCATGCATGCACACCCAAGCCTTTCATGATGGATCACTTATGTTTCAATTGCTAATCACACCTGAATTGGATTTGGGCCTTGAGATGCCTTGGTTCATGAGTTCTCAATGATTTTGCAATTTTGCACAATGTGAAATAAGTGATGTCAAGTCAGGAAATCTCTTGTTTTAAAGGCCAAATATGATCCTTAAGTAATGTGCTTTGATGTTAGAATGTGACATGAAGCAATGGAACAAATATAGGTCATTATGTCCCAAAATGAAAATGGAACCATGAGAAAACCCTAAAAACCACTTTGCCTTCTTTTGATCATAACTTGAGTTTCACAAATGATATGGAGCCCATCTAGTACTTGTTGGAAAGGGGAGAAAAAGATCTTCAACTTTCATGTTTGAGGAAAATTCATTTGAAGCTTCTTTGATGATGAAAAATCAAGTTGAAAGTAGTGTAAGAACTTGTCCAAAATGGAAACTTTCAAATTATAGGCCATTTCCATATTTAGTAACTTTTGTACCAACCCTTGATTCTTGATAAATGGTATGAAACTTGACCCTTGAAGACCATATGAGGATGTGAGACTTTGGAAACCTTGAAGAGCACCTCAAAATTCCACAGTTGACTTCCCCTCTCACTGTTGACTTTTCCCCAATTCTCCTGATTCCCAATCCATTGGCCAATTGAACTTCTCATGAACCAAACTGATGGACAATCTTCTATTCCTAGATACTTAGGGACCCATGGAATCAAGTCTTTCCCAAAAGATCAGAAATATACTGACTTTATAGCAAACCCTAATTTTGGTACCCTCAGTCTAGGAGGAAATAGCACAACCTCCAAATCCAAATTCCTCTGAATATGATGTGTATCCTCTGCAACAAAGATAAGATATGCCATTTGGTGATGATAAAAACCCAAGAAGCTTGCCCATTGGAGCAATAAACCCAAGAATCTCAAAACCCTAATTTCTGCACTAGTTAGGAGAGAGTGATCCACTTGAGATCTCTTGGACAATATAAGGACTCTTGCTTGACCCTTTGAAGAACATCTTCTCCTCTTGAACTTGCCTCAGGAACCTTGACCCCATGCTAAAAACCAATGATATGCACACATGATAATGCAAAAATGAAATGAAACATAAGCCAGTTAGTACTTAAAGTAAAAGAGCAAATTTTGGGGTGCTACAGCTGCCCCTATTCAATCAACTTGGTCCTGAAGGTATGATAACGACGGCTCTCAGACATTCCAGGATACACGGGGATTGAATACCGAAAGAACTCGGAAATTTGCAACCTGTGGATAGATACAAAATAAAGTGCTAACGAGGACGGCCGAAGACGAACTCGAAAGGGTATACCGACCGAAGGCAGACTACGCTGGGAGATAAAGTGAAACAAACTCTTCTGAGTTATGCCATCTCTGCTGAGAAAGAGAACTAGGTTTCACGGAATAAGTCAGACGAGAACTGACTACCAAAACAATAGGTCTGACGATAACTGACTACCAGGCGAGAACTGGATTTACCAAAGAGATGCCAGACGATAACTGACTACCAGACGAGAAATGGGTTTACAAAAGAGATGTCAGGCGAGGACTGATCAGACGAGAACTGACTACCACAACAATAGGTCAGACGATAACTGACTACCAGGCGAGAACTGGATTTACCAAAGAGATGTCAGACGATAACTGACTACCAGGCAAGAACTGGGTTTACAAAAGAGATGTCAGGCGAGGACTGACTACCAGGCGAGAACTGGGTTTAAAAAAGAGATGTCAGGCGAGGACTGACTACCAGGCGAGAACTGGGTTTACACCAAATAAGTCAGTCGAAAACTGACTACCAGACGAGAACTGGATTTACAGAATAAGTCACACGAGAACTAACTACCGGACGAGAACTGGGTTTCACCAAATAAGTCCGACGAGAACTGACTACTAGAAGAGAACTGGATTTACAAAGGAGATTGGCCAATCCAAGGTAAACTCCTAACAAAGATAAGATGACTCCGCTGGGGAAAGGAGAAGTCTAAATAAAAGACTCTGCTGGGGAGCACAAGTATGAGGAACGCATCCCTCCAAAATCTCCTGGGTTATGCCATCTCAGCTGGGAAAGAGAACTGGCAAGGAAAGCATCAAACCTGGCTTATGCTTCGAATGCAAATGTTTGAATTTTGCCGTAATGCTCCACACGAAGTGTAAATGCTACGCGTTTGAGGATGCAATGCAAATGCTTATGATATGCAAAAGGGGTCCCTCCGGCAAAATAAATGCTAGAGAGAAAAGATCAATTCAGCTGGGGATGACAAAAATAAATTGTCCTCTAAATCCAAGAACTCTGTTCAGAAGGGCCACGCTGACCGACCCTTTGGATCCACAACTTCTACTGGGGATGAAATCCCAAAAGAACCTCCACACTACCGGGGGTTACACATGTCCTTTACTGAAGGTAACATCCAAAACCTGAGATTTCTCCTCTGCTGAAGGAGTTGACAATGAGTGCCAATAACGGAACCGAAAGTTTGTTACTGAGGATTGCCAATAACAGATGGGCTTAGGACCTGTTGGGGAATGCCAGCCCATAATACCATCCTGCTTGGGGATGCTGCTGAACCTAGCCTGCTGATGGGAGAATGACTTTACTCTCACCTTGCTGGGGATTAGAACATAACATTGTCGGTGAAAGTACACTTCCTGACTGGCTGGGGAAGGTGAACACCCTGATTATGTGGGGAAATAACGTCCTGTTTCGGAGAACAAATTCCCTAAGTCTCCTGCTGGGGAAAGTCTGCTCTGCTGAGGAAAGTTTGCCCTGCTGGGGAAGGAGCAATCTCAATGCTGGGGAGAGCAAACTGCTGGGGAAGTACAATCCTATTGCCCTGCAACCTGACTTGTCTTTATGGTCATAAGCAGCTCTTTGAACTTTTCACTTGCCCCAGACCACCAGGTCTAATGGAAGAAATCATCTCAAGAGGATTTTACAAAAGACCGGGTGTTCGCACTGCCCCAGGGTCTTCAAATTCTTGGAGAGCTTTATCAGATCTCGACATAACTACCCCAGACGACATAATCTATGAAGTAACTTGCCTCGAAAGGATTTGCAATGACCTGAAATACTCTGCCTCAGTATTTTGAACCTTGAAGAGGTGCTTTAAATTAACCTTCTTCAGGATTGGATAACTTCTCGTGCTCTTGAGGTAGCCTGCCCCAGTACGAGCTTTGAAGTGACTTTGTCCCTGACTGATCTTACAGAGATTTGTCGAATCGACCTAATTTCCCCATATTAAATGCTTGTGGAGAGATTCATCGGATCTCGACATAATTGCCCCAGCTTAACTGAACATTTGAAGAAATTTTCTCAACATGACTGCCCATGATTGATTGAACTCTGAAAAGACTTTCTCGACTTGAATGCCCCAGCTTGGCTTTATCTTAACACAACTTACTGGGGAGAGCCCACTCTACACTGAGTCTCTTAGCAGCATGCCTCTTGATATGACTATCCTTCAGAATTTCCGAGCATCCCAACTTGGCGTGATCGAGCTTCTCGACTGTCGTTCATCGTGTAAGCTTCTTGGATATCAAACACATGCAAGCAGAAAATGTTTATTATGAGAATGACAATTCTAATGCAACACTCATGTTAACCTTGAAGCTTTATTGAAAATGCGTCGCCAAGCTTTGTGAACGAATCACTAGCTGGGGTGCGACCTTGATTTATGAACGGCATGACAATGCACACATGCAATACCAACCAATCTTATTAGCACAACTCATAGGAGTCAGGAACGCTATCCTGTTGAAGTACGCTTTCGGAATAAACCCTGTTTCATTTAGGACTTTTAAGGGTTGTAACGTGGTCTGGTTCACGGTTTCAGAAAAAGGATTTATGGCTCAAAATTTATTGGTGCCCACCCACTCTTCGTGATGTTCTCTAGTCTTATGTTCAGTTAATCTGACCCAAACGCTCATCTCTCAAAAGGTTTATGATCTTTAAGGAACCCATGCCACTAATGGTTTGACACCTAAGGAAGTTTTGGAGTGACGGTCACCCCTTTTTATCTTTTGTGTCTGTAATCACACGAATTTGTTCTTATCGAGGATTTTCTTTTGTAATCCTTTTCGCTTTCCGCTTTTTTATTTCTTTTGCTTTTTTTGATCCCTAATTTTTGCATGGACTGACTCTTTTGAGTTTTTCGATTTTGACGTCCAGCGGGATGCCCTAACTTTTGCCTAAGTCGCTTGTTTTCAAGTTTCGACTTAGCGGACTTTTTTTTTTTTTTTTATTCCCCCTTTTGAACAAAGCGTGTGACACTGGTTGTCTTACTTGCTTGAAAGGGTTGTGACTGCCTCACTCCTTGATTGTTGATGGATAACCATTATGGTTTCGCATCTCCTGACCTCTTGACGGTGGGATAGAAGGTAATGGATCCTCAGATGCACACTCTCCTTGAAATTTGAATGCTCGGTCAAACTAACTGACGCCTACCCTGCCCCTGGGTTAAGTATGAGGGTTTTTTTTGTACGAAAGAAGCTCCTACTTCAAGGCTCAAAGGGGTTAACGAGGGTCTATCTCCCTTATATCTCCAGTGTTTGTGAATTGGAAACAATGCCTATACATCCTTAACAGGGTTTCATCCAAATGCGCACCATTAGAAATCTGCGCTCTTATTTCGTCATCCTCCCTCAAGAGTTCTAAACAAGAAAATTGGTATTGCAGTGCATATAAACATTTAGGAGTGAACACGAATGGATTACTTCAAGGAAACATGCTCATTGTATTATGATCGTCATTAAAAACAAACAAGTTTCTACATGCATACAATGCTTTAACGAGAAATGAAAAACTACAAATGAAAATGCAGTAAAGAAACTGATGACTACCGTTGTTGAGAAGACTTGACTCCGCTTGGACTACTGGCTTTAGGAGATGACCCTTGAAGTCTTCAAACAGATGAGAGGTCGACATGCACAACCAAGTCTCCTTCTAGAAATGATATGTACCCTTTGTCAATCAATTGTTGCACTTTGGCTTTGAAGGCTTTGTCATCTTCGGTTGAGTGCCCCATAGATCCTCCATGATATCCACATTGCACATGGGGATTGTACCTCGGAGGGTATGGTTCTGGAACAGGCTTCAAAGTCTTAGGCTCCACCAATGAGTTTCGAACCAGGTGTGGCAAGAGTTGACTGTACGACATGGGAACTGGATGAAGAGGAGCATCCCTTCTTTCCAAGTTGTTGCGCGGCCTATGCTGATTCTGACGCTGATACTTCTGTTGTTGAGGAGCATGAGGTTGTTGGTACTGAACGACATTAGTCTCTCCTTCTTCTCCCCTGTAACGTTTCTTCGCATTTTCAAAATAACCGGGAGCAACTTGAATCTTTCCCGTTTTGATGCTGTTTTTAACTCTTTCTCCTGCCAATACAAGACCTGAAAATCCAGCTGACAAACATCCAACCAATTTCTCATAATAATGCCCCTGAAGCGTATCCATGAACATATCAACGAGCTCTCTTTCCAACATCGGAGGTTGAACTTGGGAAGCCAATTCACGCCACCTCTGGGCGTACTCTCTAAAGCTTGCATTGCTCTTTTGAGACATATTCTGCAGCTGTGTACGATTGGGAGCCATATCAGTGTTATATTGATAGTGTCTAATAAATGCCCCTGCCAGCTCTCTCCAACTACGAATGTCTTTCCTCTCTAGCTGCATATACCATTCCAGGGATGCCCCAGATAGGCTATCTTGAAAGCAATGCATCATCAACTTTTCGTTCTTTGCGTGAGCAGCCATTTTACTCGTGTATGCCCTAACGTGAGTCCTTGGGCAAGTCATACCATTGTACTTCTCGAAGGTAGGAGTCTGAAACTTGTGCGGGATAACAACGCCTGGAACCAGCCCCAAATCCTCTAAATCCATACCCACAGAATCTTGATTGGCAATACCCCTCAGTTGTTCCTCAATCAACCTGAATCTCTGATCAGTGTCAATCTGGGAACCAGCATCCCCACCTGGCATAGAGAATGCATCATCTTGAATATCATCAAACTGACGGCCATGAATAGTACAGACACCAATACCACCTCCCCCGACATTTTCAGCCCCCCCCCCCCCCCGGAGGGATCACAACACCAGAAACAGGAATACCTCCGCCCAGAGGGCCATTCTGAACATTAGTACCAGTAACACCAGTATGGACTCCTCCATGAAGGACAGCTTCATCATCAATCCTTACAATCAGTGGTTGGACAACAGTTCTTAACTGCTCTTGGCCCTGAGCAACCCCTTGCATTAAATCCATGAATTGGTTCATGCGGGTCCGCATCTTAGTCATTTCAGCTTGTAGTTGATCCATGAGCCTTTTCTGATCTTGTCTGGTAGAATACCGGTGAATGTGTTGATCTGTAATCCTGTACTGAGGAGGAGAACCAAGTAAGAACGCCAGAGATAAACACCTATTATGCAAAATGATTATGGATATGCGAATGCAAATGAACATGTTTAAAAATTCGCAGGGCGATCCACCCTTTGATTCCAGTTTAATTTCAAAAACCAGAATCAAAGTTAGGATGCAACCCTACATATAAATAAACATGTTGGGATGCAAAATGATGATGCAAATGCACACATGGGATCAAGGATGCCACACAGAACGGACAACTGCTGCATTGAACCACTGTATAATCTCAAAGATCTGCCCAAATACCCAGAATACCAGAATAACCATAGTACCACACTGATAAATCTGTTGATCAGAAAACCGGGTATGTTGAAGGTCACGGTTACCTACAAACCTGTAAACACCCTACCCTCTCACATGTGGGTACTAGAAAGCCGAGGATCCTCAATATCACGGGCTCTCAGGTCGAGAAATGATGATACGTTCACCATTTCTGGTTTGGCATCATCACCAATCGAGGAGGCCTCAACTGATTCCCCTCAAAAAGAAAACATCCTATGGCAAGTCCTCAGTTTCGGCACTGAGGTCGAGAAGCAATAGTACATTCATCCCTCGGGGTACAGTACTATCGCCAATCGAGGAGTGCTTCCACTGATTCTTTTCCAAAAGGAAACCCTATAGCAAGTTCCCAGCATTGGGTCCTCGGATCGACATGTGTAATGGGTTTGCCATTTCTGGTCTGCCATTATCACGTCTCAGGAGGAGTGCCGTTACTGAGTCCTCGGGAATGGTCGCCAGAGTCAACAGTTTTCCAGGTTACATTCAATCATCTGCACCAATGCGCAGGATAGAACATTACCAAAGAGAACCTCGTCTGGATGTGGAGTTTTCATGTATACTACGTCTGGCCAAATGCCACACGAGTCACACTACTTTCCACGCTAATCCTACGTGTATGCTCAAGCCTGGGTATTGGTCTTATCTCTCAGAACTCCCAACCTGCCAAACAGAAAAATAGTGCAGCAGCTGATAATAATATGCAATGCAGAAAACGCGGTAAAAATAAAATACAAAAAATAAAGCAAAACAGAAACAAAAAACCCAAAGAGAACAAAGACAAGCAAGCGCTAGGATTGACTCGCTTAGGGATGGACCAGCATAGGTCAACCATATTCCCCAGCAGAGTCGCCAGCTGTCGCTCCCAGGATTTTCATCCAGGTACAAACGCGATAGTGGCGCGGAAAACAGAGTCGCCAACCGTGTAAATTTATCCCAATAGAGGGAAAGGGAACACCACATAAACCTAAGAAAGAGGGAAAGGAATGGTCATCGCACCATATCCTGGGTTCGGGAGTCGGTTACGCGAGGGGAAGGTGCTAGCACCCCACGCGTCCATCATACTCGATGGGATCCACGCTTTTTGTCAAATCTAAGGGTGAGTTATCCTAACATCTATGGCTGCACTAAAACGGGGAAGGGAAAAACAAAGACAGACTCGGTAGGACGTCGACGTCCTAGGCCTACGTACCCCCTTTGTGCAATGGGGAATTCAGAGTCAACGTAGTTCGGACCAAGTTCCTTTTGTGTTTTTTTATGAGCGACGTTAAGTTCGCGTCCGGCAGTTAGGGTCGATGCTTGTTCGCAACTCAGACGGAAAGTAACATGCCTTTTTTGAAAATAGCCTTTAGTTTGACAATCTCGAAGGACAAAAATGTTTGAAGTTCGTTTGTATTTTTTAGGACAGAAGTGACTTGAATTAGTTCGTAGCTCAACTTGAACCAAAGTCTATGACACGGGAATGAATGCGTCGCATGGTCGCCCCCAATGGGACGTATGCTCAACACTCTAGAAGAGAGAAGGGGGACCCCTCAATCTTCATTTCCTATGTTTAAGGCTCGTGTGCAAGGCAAGTTGACCTTATTAAGTATCTTAGAGATGTTTTGAGATGAGAAGAGGGACTCAAAAGAAAAGAAAAAACATTACGGGGAAATTTATCCTAACGTTATCATGCAAAGATGGCCCTAAGGGGAGGTTTGACAACAACCTAAGCCTAAAGAAAAGAAAAGATGAGAGGAAGAAAGAGGGAGGGTGGACATGGATAACTATCCACACCCTTAAATAACTTACCTCAGCCCCTGCATAAAAGGTTAGTACAAACAGAAATAAGTGACGATAACCAAATGAAACTCAACCAAGATAGAAACCAAAGAGAAATGATTATAAACTAAAGGAAGATCAACCAAGAAAGAATGTGAATGACCTAAACATGAATTATGAAGTCAAAGAAGCAAACCCAAATGATGGCACAAGTGCCTTTTCAAACAAGTGATCAGACATGGTCAAAGATGTGCATACAAGAAGATCTCAAACAAAGAGCAATCACATAATTAGTAAAACATCTTCTAAAATTACCAAATTAATTATCAAAATAGCTCAACCATAAACAAACAATATGTTAAAAACTCATGCAAAAATTCGCAATATAGGTCACCCAAACAATTATGCAAAGTTTAGACAAGGATCATGACTCAATATGAAAAAGAGAAGGACTAAAATGCAATGTGAAAAAGTTTTAAATATGAGAGAAAAATATTTTAATGCAATTCAATGTGCTGGTGAAACAATGCAAAAAGAATGAATTCAAAAGGTTTTATGGATGATGAGAAATAAAATAAACAATGCAATGTGTGCAAAATGAAACAAATTCAAAAATAAATTATTAAAATAATTAATTTAGATGACAAAAATAAAATAAAATAATAAAATAAAATTTGACAAAATTTTATAAAACTATATATATGATTCATGATTTTTTTAGGAATTTTTTAATGCAAGAAACTATTTTTAAAAAAATAAAAATGAAATGCAATAATTAAATAAAAATAAAAGTAAAGAAATAAGCATGGGGGTGTGTTTAGTAAGCAGTCCACGTTCAAAAGGCTAATGGGCTCATACAGGGGGTACAATTAACAAGGCCTAAGGCAACAAGTCCACTAGCGAAGTCAACCATAACATGTAATTATTCAAACAATCAGATTCAATATCAACCATAAGATCCATCTCACGCTCATCAACAAGTCAACACAATTAACAAGTAGTCGTGATTAACGTACCAGATCACACAACCACCACAATTAACATACACGCGCACGTACACAATTACCCAGACACCCTAGGATCCCCACGTGACTAGCACATGATCCATTTAATTCGTTGGCACAATAATAACCATATGATTCATCCAACGCACCAGAATTAGTCCACAAAATAAAAAGTAATTAAGATGAAAGGCAATGATCTGGAGGCACACGGTAATAATCATGGGGTAATAAACACGTAATCATTAAAATAAAAACTAAAAAAATAAAAACGTGGCCCAACAAGGACCCTTGGATCAAAGCTACGGACGACCCAGATTGCGTCTCCTCCCAAAAACACTAGCCAGACTGGAGAAAGAACCAGACGCCGGAGCCCTAGCTCCGGTCGTCTTCTCCGGCGACCCTCATCCCCAAAATCCCCAGAAACAGTATATGAGTACATCAAACTGATCAGAAAAACATGAGGGTTAAGAATATCACATCAAAAATTGCAAACAATGCATCAATAAGGAGATTCGAATGAAACAAAGTTAGGTCCAAAACTTTCAAACTCACGAAACCACCAACCCATGCGTCCAATCTCCAAACCAAACACATCAAAATTATCAGCACACACCACAGATCATCATGCACGTTTAAAAAGAGAGTTTTAGGGTCATGCAAATTGACACTAACTTGAGATTGTGCAACACGTGTCCTTGTTATTAGCTGCGGATTATGGGTGCTTTGTGTTCTATGGATCCCCAGGAAGAAGAATGTGAAAGAACCTTTTGAAAAAACCTAATGGATTGAGAGATACGAAGGATTGAAAATCTCTACCAAACAACGTGTCCTCTCCCTAACCAGTGCATGAGTAATCTTAAATACCTAGGGTTAATCCACATCTGATCATTTAGGTCTTAATCACTCCTTGGTTAATGAGTTTTGGGCCATTTGAAAAATTTGCATAATGTGAAATACACCCTCCTCCATGCATGCACACCCAAGCCTTTCATGATGGATCACTTATGTTTCAATTGCTAATCACACCTGAATTGGATTTGGGCCTTGAGATGCCTTGGTTCATGAGTTCTCAATGATTTTGCAATTTTGCACAGTGTGAAATAAGTGATGTCAAGTCATGAAATCTCTTGGTTTAAAGGCCAAATATGATCCTTAAGTAATGTGCTTTGATGTTAGAATGTGACATGAAGCAATGGAACCAAATATAGGTTATTATGTCCCAAAATGAAAATGGAACCATGAGAAAACCCTAAAAACCACTTTGCCTTCTTTTGATCATAACTTGAGTTTCACAAATGATATGGAGCCCATCTAGTACTTGTTGGAAAGGGGAGAAAAAGATCTTCAACTTTTATGTTTGAGGAAAATTCATTTGAAGCTTCTTTGATGATGAAAAATCAAGTTGAAAGTAGTGTAAGAACTTGCCCAAAATGGAAACTTTCAAATTATAGGCCATTTCCATATTTAGTAACTTTTGTACCAACCCTTGATTCTTGATAAATGGTATGAAACTTGACCCTTGAAGACAATATGAGGATGTGAGACTTTGGAAACCTTGAAGAGCACCTCAAAATTCCACAGTTGACTTCCCCTCTCACTGTTGACTTTTCCCTAATTCTCCTGATTCCCAATCCATTGGCCAATTGAACTTCTCATGAACCAAACTGATGGACAATCTTCCATTCCTAGATACTTAGGGACCCATGGAATCAAGTCTTGCCCAAAAGATCAGAAATATACTGACTTTATAGCAAACCCTAATTTTGGTACCCTCAGTCTAGGAGGAAATAGCACAGCCTCCAAATCCAAATTCCTCTGAATATGATGTGTATCCTCTGCAACAAAGATAAGATATGCCATTTGGTGATGATAAAAACCCAAGAAGCTTGCCCATTGGAGCAATAAACCCAAGAATCTCAAAACCCTAATTTCTGCACTGGTTAGGAGAGAGTGATCCACTTGAGATCTCTTGGACAATATAAGGACTCTTGCTTGACCCTTTGAAGAACATCTTCTCCTCTTGAAGTTGCCTCAGGCACCTTGACCCCATGCTAAAAACCAATGATATGCACACATGATAATGCAAAAATGAAATGAAACATAAGCCAGTTAGTACTTAAAGTAAGAAAGCAAATTTTGGGGTGCTACACATGGCACCAGACACAGATCAACTCAGAGCAATGTCGCGGAAGGACAAGGAAACCTTTAAGGAATATGCTCAGAGATGGTGTGAAATTGCCGCCCAAATTTGTCCCCCTCTTGAGGAAAAAGAGATGACAAAAATCTTTTTGAAAACCTTGAGCTCATTCTATTATGACTGAATGGTCGCCAGTGCGCCCAGTGACTTCACTGAGATGGTGAACACGCGAGTACGCCTTGAGGAAGCAGTCCGAGAAGGACGATTGGTCAAAGATACTGGACCATCAAACAGTATCAAAAGATACGGTAGTGCTTTCCCTAAGAAAAAAGAGCAAGATATTGGTAATATCTCTCTCGGAAAGCAAAGATGAAGGTATCAACCAATAGCAGCAGTAACTCCTGTTATCAACCCTGCGCCTGTTCCAACGTATCAACCTCAGGTTGCTCAGAGCCAACCAAATCAATAACAGTATCAGTAAAGGAAACAACAGCCTCTTCAGCAGGCTCGGCCTTAGTACAACAATAACAACCATACAACGCGACCACCAAGGTTTGACTCTATACCAATGTTGTACGCAGAACTATTTCCACTACTACTGGTCAAGGGGCACGTCCAAACCAGGTCTCCTCTTACAATACTGGAAAATCCTCCTTTTTGGTTCAAAGTGGATCAAACTTGCCTTAACCATCAAGGAGGACCGGGGCATAACATTGAAAACTGTCTCAGCTTCAAATCCGATGTACAGAAGCTTGTCAGAAACGGGGTCCTATCTTTCAAAGATACGAATCCAAATGTTCAGACGAACTCGTTGCCTCAACACGAGAAAGTTGCCGTAAATTTGATAGAGGAAGATTCCAACCACAGCTATCAAATTCACGATGTACTCCTATTAGGAACCAATCTGGTCAAGATGCATTGCAGACAGAGCAGATACGGTCATGTACCATCTCACAATTATCACCAGTGTGATATCTGCTCCAAGAATAATCAAGGATATTCCATAGTGCAATCAGCTCTACAAGAACAGATGGATCTCGGATGGATCCAAGATCACCGAATCCGTGAGGTCAATATGGCTCACGCAAATACCAACATTGTCCAGAACCACAACATTCTGGAAAAGAATGTTAACTTGGTGGCAATGCACTCAAGGCAAAGCCAACATCATGATCTACCACGGCACGATTACAATTCCTGTCCGATCTTCTTAATAAAAAAATCAGGGATGCTCTTTTGTACAAGAGGCCCTCCAGCGTCAGATGGATCTCGGATGGATTCAGGACTACTGTGATAGAATTCATTATCAAGTTAATATGATTCAAATCTTTGATATTCGCCTGATGAATATCAGCCTGGTAGAATTACACGCTAAGTAGGTCAGGCTCGGTTTTCTGGCTTCACATGATTATCAGAACTGTAAAGTACGTCGTAAGGACGACCAAGGATGTGCACTTGTCCAAAGAACACTTCAACACTTGTTGAAACACTAGTGGCTTCCGATCTATCTAGATGAAGACACACAACAGGTCAGTATGAGTGACGGGGACCCTACTAGGCATCAAAGTCAGGATGTTCGATCAATGGAAACAGATCTAGTGAAGTTACACTGCATACAAAGCGGGCGTGGTCGGGTGCCACCTCACAATTATGAGCGCTGTAGAGTTTGCTCAGTGAACAACCAAGGATGCTACCTTGTGCGAGCCGCTCTTCAAAATCAGTTGGACCGAAAAGAGATCCGACCATGTTCAAGTTCTGGGTTAATTAACATAATGCAAGACTATCTTCCTTATCAAAGCAAAGACGTTGTCTTAATCCCTAAATAGGAAGTGGCCAAGGACGTATGCTACATAATCCCTATACTCCATGAATCAAGAGTTCCTCTTGATAGTAGAAAGATTCTCAACCACGAATCAATTGAGGCTGGCTATGATGGTCAGAAAAATCAAAAGGCTCATCTGGTTATCTATCTACCAGGACCAATACCATACAAATCCAATAAGGCTATCCCTTATAAGTACGGTGCACCAACAATCGAGAATGGAAAGGAAACTCCATTACCCTCCGTCGTAAACATTGCCGATATCAGTCGAGTAATACGGAGCGGCCGGATCTTCAATAGAGGAGTTAGAGAACCCACCAAGGAAAAGGAACCTCAAACAAAAGTTCCCAATCAACCAGTTGGTTAATCTAGTAATCCCGACCTTTCAAAGAACAATGATGAGATGCTGAAGCTCATCCAGAAAAGCGAGTACAACATTGTGGACCAACTGTTGTAAACTCCTTCAAGAATCTCTGTGCTATCTCTTTATCTTAATTCCAAAGCTCACAGGGAAGCTCTACATAAAGTCTTAGAGCAGGCCTTTATGGAACAAGATGTGACGATAAGACAATTTGACAACATCATCTCCAAAATCACTTCCTACAACAACTTAGGATTCACTGGCAGAAGAAGGCAACAATCACAACATGGCGCTTAACATTACAGTCAACTGCCAGGTCATGGACATCCGGGCAGCATACAGCTATTTATTAGGAAGACCTTGGATACACGAGGCTGGGGAAGTCACTTCGATGCTTCACCAGAAGCTGAAGTTAGTCAAAAATAACAAACTAGTCACAATCTGTGGAGAGCGGGCTTTAATCGTGAGCAACTTATCATAATCCTCTGTAGAACCGGAAGAGGTCATTGGAACTCAGTTTCAAGCACTCTCGGTAAGCAACGAGAATCAATCAGAAAAAGGAACAGCGATTTCCTCATACAAAGACGCTCTCAAAGTGATCGAGAGTAACAACGCAAAAGGATAGGGTCAGCTTGTCATTCCTACGGATAACAAGACAAAGAAAGGTCTTGGTTTTTCCTTAACCTGTACCCAGACTGCTACTAATAACAAAAGTTTTCATCCCATTCAGGACTTCTTCCACAGTGGAGGCTTTCTTCACCCAGTGTCTCAAGAAGTACATACCATCAGTGAGGGGGATTCCTTCGATACAGATGAAGAGTGGAAGTCTTATCTCAACGAGGACGGTCATATATCTCAGGGAGAAATGCATACGCCATTTGCTATCCCACACAAAGTCCAAGATATATACCGAGATCTGACGTCAAGATGATGTACGAAGATTGTGATCCGGAAGGATGTCGTGCTCCGCCTAACTCATTAGAGGAGGACACTTTGATGAAAGACAACTTCGACTATGACTATTATGACCCAATGGATGACTTACCTATCTGGCAGCCGTACCCAGAGGACTTGGGAAAAGGAGTCAGCCAAACGATGCATATCAACTGAGCATCATTGAAAAGAATATATGCGTCCCCACCAAATCATGGGATCATTACTCTGGGCATTCAGAAAATATCCAGCACGACGATGAATCTGCAAAGATTATAGGATAAGAGTTCATCAACTACGCCTTTCCCGAGGTCAACGTCATCGAGAGGGATGACTCCTCCAATTCCATGAAAGTATGGGACACCTTAGGATAACCGAGTGGTAAGTACGACTTCTTGGTCAAGCTCACTGCTTCTGAAAGCTCTCGTATCAGGCTAGAAGACATCCAGTCGACTGGATGGGGAGATCCACTTGAGAATGAAAACACTGTGTAAGATACAACAGAAGAGTTCATCTACGACAACTCTGCGTGGGAGGAAGACTCCAACGATCCTGCTCCGCCAGAAATCATCGTCATTTTTGAGGACAAACCAAGAAAGAAGGTACTAGACTTTGTGATTCCCCGAGGAGTTCGCCGGAAATGGGTTGCTAGCGATGTCCCGAAAGTCGCCAATAAGTCTAAGTAATTGACGTCTTTGTTTTAACCTTTCGCCCTGCCCAGGTGAAATGGATGTTTTAATAGGGCTCTTTTTCTGTAAATGTCCCTCTTCACTTTGCCCGAAGCGACAGAGTTTTGTTTTATTGGGTTGTAGTTTCAAGAATCGACCAAATCATAAATAAAATAATGTCGTTCTGTAATTTCCGCATTTATTGTTGTTTTCACTTTTCGGTTTTTCAGAAAATGGTAATCCTAAAAACAACTCAAAAATTAAAAACAAGCATTTTTCAGAAAATACACTACACACACTCTTGCATTTCTCTCTATCTCTTCTAAAAATAAATCATCACGTCATGCAGATTGCTTGTTTTAAACCCCATTGAAACATACGATCCAATGCCTTCTCCCAACTTTGAATTCCCGGTATTTGAGGCTGAAGAAGAAGAAGATGAAGAAATTCCAGAAGAGATCTCTCGATTACTCAGACAAGAGGAAAGGTCCATTGAACCTCATAAGGAGCCATTGGAAACAGTAAACTTGGGTTCAGGAGAAGAGAGAAAAGGAGTCAAGATTGGGGTACTTCTCAGTCCAATTGTCAAAGAAGACTTGATAAAACTTCTCAAAGATTTTCCCGATGTATTCGCTTGGTCCTATCAAGACATGCCAGGGTTGGATAGCAGCATCGTGGAACATCATCTACCATTAAGATTAGAATGTCTGCCAGTAAAACAAAGGTTGAGAAGAACTCATCTAGACATGTCCATCAAAATCAAAGAGGAAGTACAGAAAAAGATTGACACGGGTTTCCTCGCCACCTCAGAATATCCTCAATGGCTAGCCAACATAGTACCAGTTCCGAAAAAGGACGAAAAAGTCAGAATGTGTGTAGACTACAGGATCTGAACAAAGCCAGTCCAAAGGATGACTTTCCCTTACCACACATAGACATGCTGGTAGACAGTACAACAAAGTTCAAAGTATTCTCCTTCATGGATGGATTCTCGGGCTATAATCAAATCAAAATGGCGCCTGAAGACATGGATAAAACTTCCTTCATCACCCCATGGGGCACCTTTTGTTACAAGGTAATGTCGTTCGATTTAAAGAACGTCGGGGCAACCTATCAAAGGGCCATGACTACTCTGTTTCATGACATGATACACAAAGAATTAGAAGTGTATGTTGATGACATGATTGCCAAATCTAAGACAAAAGAGGAGCATGTGACCCACCTGTCAAAACTATTCGAGTGTATGAGGAAGTACAAACTCTGCTTGAATCCTAACAAGTGCATGTTCGGTGCCCACTCAGGAAAACTGCTAGGGTTCATCGTTAGCCAGAAAGGAATTGAGGTTGATCCTAACAAAGTCAAGGCCATTCAAGAAATGCCTTCTCCAAAGACTGAAAAACAAGTCAGAGGATTCCTGGGGCGTTTGAATTATATTTCCAGATTCATATTCCTCATGACCGTGACATGCACGCCAATCTTCAAATTACTCAAAATGAATCAAAGTTGTGTATGGACAGAAGACTGCCAAACCTCCTTCGACATTATCAAAGAGTATCTGTTGAATCCACCTATCCTATCACCTCCAGTGGAGGGAAGACCGTTGATCATCTATTTAACAGTCTTGGAAGACTCCATGGGTTGTGTACTTGGACAACAAGACGAAACAAAAAGAAAAGAGTCTGCTATCTACTACTTAAGCAAGAAGTTTACCGACTATGAAACTCGGTATACTATGCTTGAGAAAACTTGTTGTGCTCTGACTTGGGCAGCCAAACGTCTTCGCCAATACATGATTTGCCACACTACTTGGTTAATCTCCGAAATGGATCCGATTAAGTAGGTCTTTGAAAAACCTGCTCTCACGGGAAGGATTGCCCGGTGGCAGATGTTGTTATCAGAATACGACATTGAGTACCATGCTCAGAAAGTCGTCAAAGGAAGTATTTTAGCCGATCATTTGGCTCATCAACCGATTGACGATCAGGAATCAGTCGGATTTGACTTCCCAGATGAAGATGTCATGTATTTGAAAATAAAGGATTGCGATGAACCGCTACCCAGTGAAGGGCCAGAACCAGGTTCCCAATGGGGACTAATCTTTGACGGAGTTGTCAATCATTATGGAAATGGAATTGGGGCAATCATCATAACACCTCAGGGTACCCACATTCCTTTCACTGCCATACTGGCTTTCAAATGTACAAATAACGAGGCCGAATACGAAGCTTGTATCATGGGTCTCGAAGAAACAATTGACTTGAGAATTAAGAACTTGGATGTGTATGGAGACTCAACCCTAGTTATCAATCAGATCAAATTAGATTGGAACACATACCATTCAGGACTGATTCCTTACAAAGACTACGCGAGAAGGTTGTTACCATTCTTCAACAGAATTGAGTTTCATCATATCCCTCGTGAAGAGAATCACATGGTTGATGCATTAGCCACTCTCTCTTCCATGATTAGTGTAGGTCAATAGAATGACATACATAAGATTGACATAATACACCTAGAAAGGCCCGCTTACATCTTCACGATTGAAGCAGTCATAGACGACAAACCTTGGTATCATGATATCAAATGTTTACTTCAGAAACAAGAGTACCCACCCAGGCATCAAGAAAAGACAGGAAGACCCTCAGAAGGCTGGCTGGCAGTTTCTTTCTGAGCGGTGATACACTCTATAAGAGAAACTTTGACATGGTCTTGCTCCGATGCGTAGACAGACCAAAAGCAAACATGTTGATGAAAGAGATTCACGAAGGATCCTTTGGCACTCATGCCAACGGACACACAATGGTGAGAAAAATTCTGAGAGCAGGGTACTATTGGCTGACAATGGAATCTGATTGCTACAAGTACATGAGAAGATGTCACAAGTGTCAGATATACTCAGACAAAATCCATGTATCGCCAACGTATCTTAAAGTTCTCTCTTCCCCATGGCCTTTTTCCATATGGGGAATTGACATGATTGGCATGATCGAACCCAAGGCTTCAAACGGACATCGGTTCATTCTAGTAGCCATTGACTACTTCACTAAGTGGGTCAAAGCAGCATCATACACCAATGTAACCCGACAAGTCGTGGTCCGCTTTATCAAAAACAATCTCATCTGCCGTTATGGTGTTCCAAGCCAGATTATTGCTGATAATGGATCTAACTTGAACAATAAGATGATGAAAGAATTATGTGCTGAGTTCAAGATTAAACACCATAACTCATCTCCCTACCTACCTAAGATGAACGGAGCGGTAGAAGCAACTAGCAAGAACATAAAGAAGATTGTTCAAAAGTTGGTTGTAACCTACAAAGACTGGCACGAGATGTTGCCTTTTGCTCTTCACGGTTATCGCACGTCTGTCCGTACTTCAACATGGTCAACCCCTTTCTCTCTAGTATATGGCATGGAGGCAATGCTTCCCATAGAAGTAGAGATCCCATCAATCCGGGTATTGATGAAAGCTAAGCTAACAGAAGCAGAATGGTGTCAAAGTCAACACGACGAACTGAACCTAATAGAAGAAAAGCGAATAACGGAACTATGCCACGGTCAGTTGTATCAGCAAAGAATAAAGAAGGCGTTCGACAAAAAGGTTCGACCCCGTGTCTTCAGAAAAGGAGACCTTGTGCTCAAGAAAATACAATCATTCTTCACTGATTCCCGGGGAAAATGGACTCCGAATTACGATGGTCCCTATGTGGTCAAGAAAGCCTTCTCAGGCGGCGCCTTGAGACTCGCAATCATGGATGGAGAAGAATTTTCCTACCCCACAAATGTTGACGTAATCAAGAAATACTTCGCCTAAAAAAAATGTCTGGGTGGAACGAAAACCCGAAAGGGCGGTCCAGGCAAAAAATTAGAGACATAAGCAAAAAAAAATCATCCCGATGGATTGGAAATCTTAAAGTACAATCCAGGCAAAAGTTAGGGATTAATGGCAAGTAACTACATCTGATCAGTTCACTCCTCAATAGCGCACCATCCATCAGAAAACTTCAAGTCAAGGCCATCTTCGACAGAAGCTCAGGATGTCCAGAATTTAAAGTTGGTAGAAGGACAACAGTTATTATGTTTCAATGTAGCCCTTTTCCCGTAAATTACATTTTTCTAAACTTTGTAAATACTATATTCACGCGCTTGGCTGATTCCCATCCTATCAATAAAATTTAAGCCCTGGTACTTTTGTTTGCAATTCTCATTTGTTTTAGCTTTACAGAATGACATTTTAACATGATCAATGATTCTTGAAATAAAACAAAAATGAATTTAATTGTCAAAAAAAATTCTGCTTTTAAAAATTAAGATGGCAGTTCCTTTTGACTGCTGAACATCGAAAGCACATCGATCGCTTCTCCAGAGATGGGTGAGCCTCAAAGCGCAGAATCAAAGTACTTCTTCTAAACCAGTACGCCTGAATGAAGGATTAACTGTGTCAGGGACCATGTTTCATCTGACATCCCCGGCAAGGTTTCATACCTCTTAAGACCGATTAACAATTCATCTTCCCCACGGGACCATCTTTCCCAAGCAGGGCAGGATTGCTATTTTGAACTAGTGGTACTTTTATGCCCTAGCGTGGTCGAGTATCCAATCGTGTTCATCCATTAGTTTGTATGTCGCATCAGTTTTGTCGGCATAAACATACATACATCATGCATTATTGATTCATACGCATATTCATATTGCATCACTATCACTCTAGTCGATCTAGTTCCCAAGTGATAAAGTCCTCTCAATCGAGTTGTCAGTCCTTTACTTGTTAGGAAATACAGCGTCTGAGCAGTTTCTCCCCAATTTATTTCTGGATTGGAGACGGTCCTCGACCACTTTGATAACTTGAACCTCTGAGAAACAAGAAGACATTCGACAAACGTGACTCTTTACTATTGAAGATGATGTTCTCGCTTTCCCGGATTAAGGAAAATCCCCAGAGAAAGCCTCGCAACTAAAGACTCTCAGCAACGCATTGGTTCTTCTCTTCAGAAAGTCAATGTTAATGAAGTCATCAACACCTCAAAATTGGATTACGTCACATGGCATTTCTCTGAAAAGATCTCAAAGAAAAGTATGATGTAATATCCCCAAGCAGGAAACAGCCTCTTAAGAGACTCGTTTTCCCCAGTAAAGTCAACAAATGGCGTCTCCAACAGTGAAGTTTGAACACCTCTACAGTTCGGACGAATGGGTTTCTCCAGCAAGTCTGACATCAAAACTTTTTCCATCAAATGGCATCTCCGCAGGAAAATTGGGCGAGAAGTTTGATGAAAACCGCTACACATGGCGTCCCTTGTAAAGGAAGGAACTTGACAACAACAAAAAACTTAGACCAGTTCCTTGGCTGAAGACCAGGATCGAGGGGAAGTTTATTTCAGAAAATAAGACCGGTTTCATGGCTGAAGACCAGTATCGAGGGGAAGTTTATTGACAAAAGAAACTAAGACCAGTTCCTTGGCTGAAGACCAGGATCGAGGGGAAGTTTATTGACAAAAGAAACTGAGACCAGTTACGTGGCTGAAGACCAGGATCGAGGGGAAGTTTATTGACAAAAGAAACTGAGATCAGTTCCTTGGCTGAAGACCAAGATCGAGGGGAAGTTTATTGACAAAAGAAATTGAGACCAGTTCCTTGGCTGAAGACCAGGGTCGAGGGGAAGTTTATTGACAAAAGAAACTAAGACCAGTTCCGTGGGTAAAAACCAGGATCAAAGGGAAGTTTTACCCTTTTATAAGCATTATTGCTTAGCAAAAGAAGATGGATGAGCAAGCACCCATTCATAACCACCATCAAAATTTTGGGTATTCCGATATTTAATCCTCTTGCACCCCGAATGCCCGAATACCTTCGACATTCACACCTTCGGGTCCAAGAAAATTAAATAGGGGCATCTGTCATACCCCAAATTTTTACCACCAAGATTTCCCATCATTGTGTAAGACATCATCATAATATGGATATACTTCCATGCCTCATCAATCTCCTCAAAGATGTTTGAGCATTCACCACAATCAAGAATTAGGGTTTTAAGCCCTCTCAGAGCACTTAGACAAAGGATCAATCAAGGAATGACATGATCTTCAACTTGTCTAACCTCTCAAAAACCTATAAAGGATCAAGAGGACTCCCACGTCAAGAATCAAGCACAAGGTTGCAACATTCCAAGTGGATCAAGCCTCAAGATCGACAGTGTCACCAAATTAGGGTTTTGGTCGACTGAGGCCTCCAGATGAAAATTTTCATATAGGCATGAGCCAATGCTTTAAAGCACAACCAAAGATACTCCAAGGGACCTCATGGACCTAATTATCAAGTCAATTTAACCTCAGGGGATGCATTTACCAAAAATCAGGAATTAGGGTTTCTTGACCTAATTCACCCCTACGTTAAATTTTGGGACAAAACCTGAGCCAAGACCTCAAGACATGATTTAAGGGTCTCAAATACACCATATTGATCCATTTACAACAATGGATTAACCCAAGAAGCTTGATTCACAAGTTTCATTTTCATCAGGACCACAATTAGGGTTTCGAGGGAAAAGTCAACTGTATCTTTGACTTTTGACCAAGACATGCTCCCAAACCTTGGGACATGATTCAGTACACCCTATAACACCTATGGAATCCATCCATTAGGCTTTGATTTAGGTCAAGGACTTGATTTCACAAAGGATCACACAGTTTGGGTTTCATCCGATAAAAAATCAACTGTGCATAAAATCAAGTTTGACTTTTTGGGATTTTTCACAAATATGGTTCCCCTAAGTCAAAAACAATCCATCAAGAAAAATCAATAAAAGTGAGGTTTCTTGCAAAAGGGGCAACCTTGAGAAACCAAAATTTTTCTAAGTTATGGAATAAAAATGGTTTTGGTACCAACTTCCAAGGATCATAACTTGAGATCCAAGCAACCTTTTTGGATGATCCAAAGCTGGATTTGTAGGTCTTGCTACACTCTACAAAAGCTTCAACTACCTCCAACTCCAATTATTTATGGATTTTAAGTTATGGAGTGATCAAAATGACAAAAATATGAAAATGACACTTTTTTCCAACACTTAGTGAAAATCTGCCTAAGTTATCAGCCTTGAACATCAATGTTCATGAGGATTTTTCAATGGGATCCAAATAGTTTCAAAACAAACTATGATCACACATGTTTTATATCATATGAGGTCTTTCTAAAAAGCACAAGAGCCTCTCATAACTCAACCTGACCAGGGAGATATGAATCCCTCAAAATCACCATTTCCAACTTTCTTGGACAAGGCAGATTTTGACAGATTTTGGCATTTTGCTCGATTTGGAAAAATTGAGCAACTTCAAGCCTTGTCATCCATTTGGACACATCTAAGGATAAAACAAAAGGTGAATGATCTGATCCCCAAGCCTCCAAAGTCCAAGAATCTACACTTAGCCATAACAAACCTAAAAAGGCTAAAAAGGTGCCAAGACTCCAATTTTGTTGCAATGCATTTAATGGATACACCAAGGTGGCATGGACTGACACATTCCTAACTGAATGAGTCAAGAATAAGCTCTGAATCAAAGGATCGTAGGCATGTGCCCTAACCTCAAGTCAATGGCTAGAGGAGACTTGAGATTCCTTTTGCTCAACATTGGCCAAAGGCCTGCTGCAGCTGCCATTCACTATTGATGCCAAAACAAACTTGTTGCACTATAAATAGACCTCAATTCTGATCAGTTTGAGTACACCAAAGCACTACAACACTTGCTTTCTTCAAAATCTCTTTATTTAGGCCAAAATGCCTTCTTTTGCAAGGTATCTCTGAGTTTTTGAGTTAGAGAGCAATTCCACCACAGTTCATGATCCAAGCAGCTCTAATATGTTGTATCTAAGCTGTTCAAACACTCACTTCTGACCTGAAACACCAAAATCACAAAGTCCACTTCCAAAACCTCAAAATTGGACTTTTCTGCATTTTTCAAGCCATGTCTTGATTCAGTCACTTCCAAAACCAAACAAAGCCTCAAACATACTCCAAATATCATCCTCAAACTGTCCCAAATGGTTCCCCTCATCTGGAACACCATTTGAGAGAGTTGCCATATTGGTCACTTTTGCCCCTTTTGCAAGAAAGTGCCACAACTTGTTCCTGAGGATTCCAGCTGGTTCTAATCATTCTAAAAGCTTCTAAGGGATCAATTGAGAGTGTCTAAAGCATCAAATTACTTCTGGCACAAGGAACTTGGCAGATAGCACAAAAAGCTCCAAGAGGTAAGTGCATGACAACCTGAACTCTTTGAATTATGCATTCCTTTGATGTCCATTGATCATAAACATCTCATACATGTTGTATATGTTGTGTTTGAACCAATTTGCCATGTAATTCTTGTCTGTACCATGAGATAGCACAGAACATGTAAAAATAGACCTATTTTGAAACCACTATCGGATTTTGAGGAGGAAACATTTTCTGAAAATTCCAAGGGTATCATTGGATTCCTCATGAAATTCTAGGTCAGTTGCACCTAAATTTTGTCCCAATCCATGGAGAAATGAGAAAGTTAGAGGCTTCACGTAAATTGCCCAAAAGCTTGTTTTGCCTTGTCTTGCCCAAGCCTAGAAACATGGCATGCCTTATGAATTAATGGGGTGGTTTTGATACACGGATGTATCACCACCCCAGTGGTAGCGCGCATGTGTGTTTGCTGCCAAGGTCGTGGGTTCATACCCCACCTAGACCATTTTGCCATTTTCCATATTTTTGTTATTTTTAATATTTTGTGGTTTTTATTAATTAATTCAAAAATTAATTTCTCTCTCAATTTTAATTATTTTTTATTGGTTCCTTTTTTGAAAATTCCCATAATTATTAGAATATTTTATTCCATGAAAATTTGACAAAAATATTATTTATTTCATATATTTATAATTTTTGTAAATAATTATATTTTTATTTATTTTTAAACATTAAAAATATTTTTTCTCTTGGTTTTGCAAAACTCAAATGATTTTTAAATCATCCCATGAATGAAAAATGATTTTCCAAATATAAATCCAAGATCACAACCTTTTTTCACATGTTTGATTATTTTAATTGAATTTTTATTCAATTAAAATACATTTTAAAACCAAAAATTAGGGTTTTGATCACTATCACTCTAACAAATCTTTTTTCAAACAACTTTGGGCCTCTAATAGAGTGTAAGACCCATTTCTTGTATATAAATAAAATTGGGCCTCAGTCATTGTATAAGTCCCACTGCGATTTTAAAATCTCGGCGCGGTCGTCGCCTTTTAAACAAAATCACTTGGGCCTCTCCTTGAGTTGTAAGCCCCATCACTTGTATATAAAATAAACTTTGGGCCTCTATTAGAGTGTAAGATCCAATCCCTTTTTTACCAAAACCTTTTTGGGCCTCAGTCATTGTATAAGTCCCACTATGTTTTCAAAAATCTCGGCACGATCGCCATTCCAAAACATTTTCATCTGGGCCTACCCTAGTGTTGTAAGTCCCATTTCTTTTGTTTTTCAAACCTTTGGGCCTCTCCTTGAGTTGTAAGACTCATCCCTTTGTACAGAAAACCTCTTTGGGCCTCAGTCATTGTATAAGCCCCAGTACAATTTTCAAAACAACGGTGCGTTCCCTGTTATATCTAGGCCTCTCCTTGAGTATAATTTCCAATCTTTTCAAAAGCAACTTACTTTTTGATTTAGGTTCAAATATACAGTTGTTATCAAAACTTTCTTTAATTTCTTGGACAACTAACCATACAGCTGTTACAATGGAAGCTTGCTCGCCTGTAAGTTTTATCAGCTTTCATTTACTTGCTTTCATATATATATATATATATCTGTATTGTTGGAAGCTTGCTCACCTGTAAGCCCTTCTTTCATATCCTTTTAAATACTTGTCATATATCAATTGTATATATACTTGTATATTTGCTTAGAGTTTTCCCCGACAACTAGGTCTAGAACTAGGTAAAGTCAGTTTGTCACTCTTAAATACAGTCAAAACTAGATCCCCATAGGATTTCCAGATACAGTCTGGCCTTCCCTTGGGCTTAAACAATATGGAACAAAGAGAAAGGAATTATTCCCGGTGAAACTTTTCTCAGACTGTCACTATTAGAAATTGTCAAAGAAATTCATTCCCCAGGAAGGATTAATTCTCGGTGAAACCTCTCTTGAATTTATTCAAACCCTAGAACTGCTCATTAAAGAAAAGATTATTCTCGGTAAAACTTTTCTTGAACTCTTCTTAAGTTTGGACCCACAGGCTTCCTAAAAGCATCCCCGCCTCCTCTTGGGCTTTGTACAAGGACCCTCCGGCTTCTTAGGAGTTCTCATGTCTTCTCTTGGGCTTAATACAAGGACCCTGAAGACCACTTAAAGGTATAGGACAGAACTTAGTCATCCTTTGCTAGAGCAGACTTTCTTGAGTCAAAACCTCAGACCAATTTAGGGTTGATTCTCATCCCTTAAAACACCAGCTTCCTCTTGGGCATCATACAAAGATAAACTCTTCCATACCAGTAGACTTGGACAGTCTAATCCCCTCTTGGATCTCAAAGACATTCTCAACTTCCTTACAAACATAGGAGAAACCCTGGTCATTTAACCAATCCCCAGTAGAGTTAAAACTCTCTCCGGATCTAAAACTCAGTCTTTTATCCTAAATTATCCCCAGCCAGGGTCAGCTTACTATTGGTATAACACTATCCCAAATCAGAACCTCAAGGCATCTGATATCTCAACCCTTCTGTAAACCCTCAGTAAGAGTTGATTCCCCATTTTGACCTGCCTCTGGATCTCAATAATCCTCAGCAAAGATAGCCTCCTCTTAGGCTTTGTATAATGATTCTTCCTTCCTTCAGCAAAGTCAGCCTCCTTTTGGGCTTTGTACAATGATTTTCCCCATCTGAGCTAACCTTTTTAGACTCTCTTGTTGAGTCAATCACCTTTCAGACTCTCTTGTTGAGTCAATCATTTTTCAGACTCTCATGTTTAGTCAATCACCATTCATACTCTCTTGTTGAGTCAATCACCTTTCAACACTCTCTTGTTGAGTCCATCTTTTTCAGCCTCCTCTTAGGCTTAGTATAATGATTTCCCCTAGCAGAAGTTAGCCTCATCTCCGACTGTGTATAAAGATTTCTCTAGCTTGTTCAGCCTCAATCTTGGGCTTCGTACAAGACACCATATAAGCATTCTCTTGTTGAGTCTTTTTAGCCTCAATCTTGGGCTTTGTACAAGACATATATAAGCTTTCTACAACAAAGTCAAAATCTTCATAACCTTCTCTTAAGCTCTAGAAAAATATCTTCCCCAGCGGAGTCAATTCCTCTCAGCCTTCTTTTAGGCTTTGAGATATAAATTTCCCAAAGCATAGTCAATTCTCTTTTCAGCCTCAATCTTGGGCTTTGTACAAGACAGATAATACTCTACAGCAGAGTCAAAATATTTTCAGCCTCAATCTTGGGCTTTGTACAAGACACCTAAAATATCCTCAGCCGAGTTAGTACAATCTTCTTTTTAGCCTCAATCTTGGGCTTTGTACAAGACAGATAAAGATTTCTTTCCTACCGTGTCAGTCTTCTTTTCAGCCTCAATTTTGGGCTTTGTACAAGACACATACAAATCCTCCCCAACGGAGTCAAATTTTCTTTTAGCCTCAATCTTGGGCTTTGTACAAGATAGACAAAATATTTTCCCCGGAAAAGTCAAACTTTTAGCCTCCTCTTAGGCTTTGTATAATGATATCCCCCAAAGAGTCAATTTCTTTTAGCCTCAATCTTAGGCTTTGTACAAGACAGATAAACAGTCTCTCGTTGAGTCAGTCTTTTCCATCCTCCTCTTAGGCTTTGTATAAGGACTTCCCTAGTGGAGTCAATCAATCTCTTAGCTTCGACCTTGGGCTTTGATCAAGGCACACAAAAATCAACGTCCCCTAAGAGAAAAATCAAAATCTCTCTGTAGGAAGACATTTCTCTGTGGTATCACATATCAAAATAGATAACTCAAAACAAACCTTAATCCCAGATAACTATTGTAAGTGGAACACTTGTTGAGTCAAAAATCCAAGCTGTCGTCCATCTTTTATCCTGGTAAATCCTCTCTTTCATCTAATTGTTGTAAGTGGCAAGCCTCTGGATTATTTACATCCACGCCATCGTCCCTCTCTTAGCATGAAAGATTCCTAAGGAAAAATGGCATTGCTCAACACTGAGTTAAAGTTTCCTCCTTTAGGACAAATCCCCTATAAAGGAAATTATGGCATTGCTGGATTCTCATATCCTAGTTAAAGTAATCCTCCTTTATAATCAGTCACCCAACAACTATGATAAACAGACAAGATGTCTTCCCTTTAGAGATGACAAGTTCTCTCTCAGTCAAACCCTTTAACTTCAATCTTGGGCTTTGAACAAAACACAACTACTCCTTTTAGCTTCAATCTTGGGCTTTGAACAAGACACCAAAACATCATTTTCCTCCCTTAGAATAGGAGGAACTACGATTGCTCTGATTTCCCTGTTTCTTTAAACGGGAATACGTAGGCATAAGATTGCGAAATCTTAGCGAGCATACTAATAAAAAACTTTAGGTCCAGTACCTTCATGCCAATCAAAACTAAGGTCCAATACCTCATCAAAATCATCAAAAACTCTCTCTCTCTCATATTTCCCAAGAAACTTTCCCAACCCATCAACAAATAAACACCATCAAGTACAAAGTAGAACCTAAAACTAACAACTTGTGGATAACCATATATAGGATGGATAATTGACAACTCCCCATTGTATAACCTGACCCCGAATTCCCCAAATCTCTTTAAGCGTTTGTTAAGTTAAAAATTCGTGTGCAAGGTTAGTTTTAGATAGCTTTCCTTTTCCCTTCCCGCTTCACGGGATAAATAAGAAATCAGAAAGTAGCACCTCTTCCTCCTACCATTTCGGTGAGGAGGAACCCACAATTCTGCGATAAGGTGGTCACGTCACCGATAAAAATTGCACGCTACAGAACAAATTCTAAAAGAAAATCTAAAAAAATTGAATCTTGAAACACTTACTTGAAGACTTATTTCTCTATTACAGAACTCAACAAACCTTGACTAAGCCCTTCACTCCCTTTCCTCCTTTAATCTCGTTTCCATTCTCAACAAAACTCTTCATCACAAATCCTTTTTTGTGAACCGCTCATCCCCTCCGTCAAGTCCGCTGCCGACACAAAGTGAGGCACCACCGTGGATGAATCGAGTAGAGGAAAGAAGATAAAGTCACTGCGAATGAAGAGGGATTCGAGACTGAAACAGAATTGGAGCGAGATGAGAGAGACGAGGGAAGATGATTTGCGATGAAAAAGGATTCTATCGAAGCTTTTTTGTGTTGTTTTCATGACCATGTTCATCGTGTTTCTTCGGAAAATGAGGAAGAAGATGTTACATTAGGTTTATGTTTAAATCCTTTGTCTTTTTGGTAAAACACAAAACCGGTTCAAACCGACCCATGTTGAAGCTCACCCGCCCAGAATTTGGGCTTATCAGTCTTCCTTGGCCCATTCTTGCTTTTCCAGTCTACACCCTCCATTAGAGCTAATCTTAATCATTTATTTCTAACTAGATTTTAATCATTTAGGTTAACTAAGTTTTAGTTTAATTAATTAACTAGTTTTTTTTTTCAATTGGAATTTAATTAGTTAGGTTCATTTTTTAATCAGATTTTCAGACTTAACTAATTAGTTTTTTTTACTAGAGTTAATTAGTTGTTTTTTAACTAAGTTTTGTCATTTATATTGATTAATTAGTTTTAAGTAGAAATTAGTAAATTAGTTTCTAGGTGGATTTTAATTTAATTTGTTAATCAGTTTCAATTAGATTTTAATTTAATTCGTTAATCAGTTTTAATTAAGTTTTAGAATTTTTAAATTTTAGTTTTTACGAACTTTTAGATACTTTTGAATATTTGTTAATTAAGTTTTTTAGAAATTTTAAACTTTAGTTTTTACTAAATTTTAGATATTTTGCACTTTAGTTGTAATTAAATCTTTGCTTATACCCGATTCCAAAGGAAAGTTACGTTATTGACTTTCAAATCATCTCCCAAGTTAGTTTAGACTTTTCCCTCCTCATTTCCATGACCTCTTTAGGATCATCACCCTTGGCCTCATTAGAGCCTTTCTTTTCCTTTTAATCTAATTTTAGGTTAGAGTTTTTGAACCCTATGTGAGTACTATCATCATAGATACTTACTTTTCCTCTTGGGCCTTATTATAGCCATTTTTAACTTAGAGATTAGGATAGAGTTCTTAAACTCTATGTGATTCTCATCATAATGAGTAATAACTTCCCTTTTGACTTTGTTTAAAGTCAACCTCTTAGACTTACCCTTTCAACTTACGTTTAGAGAGTTTTTGAACTCTATGTGAGTATCATGATCATGAATACTCATTCCCCTCTGGAACCTTGATCATTATCAAGAGTTCCTCGTCCCTAGTTGAGGCGAACTACGGAGACTCTGATTCCTCTTTCCTAATTAGGATACGTAGGCACAAGATGTGATATCGTGTCGAGCCAATTTTTGCCTTACAACTTAGACTTAGAGAGTTCTTTAACTCTATGTGAGTATCATGATCATGGATACTCATTTCCCCTTGGAACCTTGATCATTATCAAGAGTTCCTCACCCGTAGCGAGGCGAACTACGGAGGCTCTGATTCCTCTTTCCTAGTCAGAATACGTAGGCACAATTGTCGAGCCAATTTTTGCCTTACAACTTAGACTTAGAGAGTTCTTTAACTCTATGTGAGTATCATGATCATGAATACTCATTTCCCCTTGGAACCTTGATCATTATCAAGAGTTCCTCACCAGTAGTGAGGCGAACTACGGAGGCTCTTATTGCTCTTTCCTAGTCAGGATACGTAGGCACAAGATGCGATATCTTGTCGAGCCAATTTTTGCCTTACAACTTAGACTTAGAGATTTCTTTAACTCTATATGAGTATCATGATCCTGAATACTCATTTCCCTTGGAACCTTGATCATTATCAAGAGTTCCTCACCCGTAGTGAGGCAAACTACTGAGGCTCTAATTCCTCTTTCCTAGTCAGGATACATAGGCACAAGATGCGATATCTTGTCGAGCCAATTTTTGCCTTACAACTTAGACTTAGAGAGTTCTTTAACTCTATGTGAGTATCATGATCATGAATACTCATTTCCCCTTGGAACCTTGATCATTATCAAGAGTTCCTCACCCGTAGTAAGGCGAACTACGTAGGCTCTGATTCCTCTTTCCTAGTCAGGATACGTAGGCACAAGATGCGATATCTCGTCGAGCCAATTTTTACCTTACAACTTAGACTTAGAGATTTCTTTAACTCTATGTGAGTATCATGATCATGAATACTCATTTTCCCTTGGAACCTAGATCATTATCAAGATTTCATCACCCGTAGTGAGGCAAACTACTGAGGCTCTGATTCCTCTTTCCTAGTCAGGATACATAGGTACAAAATGTGATATCTTGTCGAGCCAATTTTTGCCTTACAACTTAGACTTAGAGAGTTCTTTAACTCTATGTGAGTATCATGATCATGAATACTCATTTCCCCTTGGAACCTTGATCATTATCAAGAGTTCCTCACCCGTAGTGAGGCGAACTACGTAGGCTTTGATTCCTCTTTCCTAGTCAGGATACGTAGGCACAAGATGCGATTTCTTGTCGAGCCAATTTTTGCCTTACAACTTAGACTTAGAGAGTTATTTAACTCTATATGAGTATCATGATCATGAATACTTATTTCCCCTTGGAACCTTGATCATTATCAAGAGTTCCTTACCCGTAGTGAGGCGAACTACGTAGGCTCTGATTCCTGATTCCTAATCAGGATACGTAGGCACAAGATGCGATATCTTGTCGAGCCAATTTTTCCTTACAACTTAGACTTAGAGAGTTTTTGAACTCTATGTGAGTATCATGACCATGAATACTCATTTCACTTTGGAACCTTGATCATTATCAAGAATTCCTCAACCCTAGTTAGGTGAACTACAAACGCTCTGATTCCATCCTAGTTAGGATACGTAGGCACAAGATGTGATGTCTTGGCGAGCATACTTAGTGTACATACCCTTAGGTCTTTACCATAACACAATTCCCTTAGCAAGCAAACATAACATAACATAAATACAAACAAGAGGTTCCTATAGAGTACTACAAATATCTAGGATGCTAACACCTTCCCTAGATATAACCAACCCCCAAACTTTAGATCTCTTAGTTGTGTCTTTACATAGCGCACTTAGGGTTTTTCTTCGATCTTTACCCTTTCCTTTGGATAAATCAAAGCTCGGTGGTGAAATTCAAATATTTGTGGTTCAAGTTAATTAATAGCTTGATATCTTATTCTCACCGCAACACCTGCCATTAGTTGTCAATGTTGATGATATCAGCAGGGTTACTATGAGTGGTCATGTTTTCTCTTCAACACCTTTGAAGAAGAAAGAGATTTCTTTTGAACAGCCAATTGTGAAGGATTCAAACTTGAGGCAGTCCAGCGGGGCTGATTCCTCCTCTAAATCTGATGAATTTTTGAAAATGATTAAAAGAAGTGAGTATAAGATTGTGGATCAGCTTGTGCAAACACCTTCCAAAATCTATGTGCTCAACTGTTGATGAGTTCTGAAGCCCACAGAGAGGTACTATAAAAGGTACTCGAAAAAGAATACGTTGACCATGATGTGACTGTCAACCAATTTGAGGGAATCATAGGCAATATTACCTTGTGCAATAATCACGGATTTTCTGAAGAAAAACTCCCAGAGGAGGGGAGGAAGCACAACATGACATTACACATTTCTATGAATTGCATGAATGATGCATTATCCAGTGTGCTGGTTGACACTGGATCGTCATTAAATGTGATGCCAAAAATGATTCGTGCGAGATTATCCTACCAAGGAGCGCCTATGAGGCCAAGTGGAATTATTTTCAAGGCTTTCAATGTGTTGAGGAAGACTGTGATTGGTGAGGTGGACTTGCCTATGACCATTGGGCCTCATATCTTTCAAATCACTTTTCAAGTCATGGACGTTCATGCCGCCTACAGCTGCTTGTTAGGTAGGCCATGGATACACGAGGCTGGAGCAGTCACATCTACGTTGCATCAAAAACTGAAGTTTGTTAGTGAAGGAAAGTTGGTCACCGTTTGTGGAGAGAGAGCTTTGGTGGTGAGCTATCTCTCTTCTTTCTCATACATTGATGCGGATGAGGAAGTAGGAACCCAGTTCCAGGCTCTTTCAATTGCTGGTGGTAGTGCCAAGAAGGGTGGGGTTTCTATTTCATCTTTCAAGGATGCACAATATATTGTGCAGAGTGGTTCTCAAGAAGGGTGACGCAAGTTCTGTTGTTACCTGAAAACAGAAACAAGCAGGGTCTCGATTTCTCAGTTGTCAACTCCAATAAGCCTGCTACAAGAAGAATGATTATTCCACCTATTGAGGAGGTTTTTCGTAGTGGAGGGGTCATTCATCCATCAAGAGTCAACGCTATACTTGAACACGAGTCTGATGAAGATCAACCTGACTTCGTGATGCATGGAGCGGTAGCCCAGAGTTGGAGTGTTGTTAATGTTCCTATTGTTGTCCATTTATCAAAGTAATTTTCTTTTGTTGTGTTTTTTATCTCTTCGCTCTGCCCAAGGCGAAAGAGTTGTTGTGTGGACTTATCTTTTATAATTCCCTTGGTTTTGCCCAAGGCAAACGTGATTTTGTGTTAGGGCTTTTGTTTAAGACTGATATCATTAATAAAATTGTCATTTTGTGATTCCATTTTATTTGCTTTTACTTTTCTGCTTTTCGGGAAAAAATGGTAATCATAAAAAAACCCTTTTTTTATTACTTTGCATGTTTGGTGCACACACTTTCACTTTCATAAAATTCTAAAATAAAGCCAAATCACATGTGCAGATTATTGCACGAACAAACCATAAAAAATAATGACCCAATGCCTTCTTCAAACTTTGAGTTCCTTGTGTTCGAAGCCCAAGAAGAAGAAAAATAGATTCCTGAGTAGATTCCCGATTGCTTGAGAATGAAGATAAAGCCATTCAACTTTATACAGAACCTGTAGAGGTCATTAATCTGGGTACAACAGAAGACCGTAAAGAAGTGAAAATTAGAGCTTTACTTGTGTCTGATGTGAAAGAGAGACTTATTGAAATTTTTAAGGAGTACGTTGATGTGTTTGCTTGGTCATACCAAGATATGCCCGGTCTCGACACTACTATAGTGGATCATCGCTTGCCTTTGAAGCCAGAATGTCTGCCGATCAAACAGAAACTCGGGAGAACTCATCCTGATATGGCTCTGAAGATCAAAGAAGAGGTATAGAAGCAAATTGATGCAGGTTTTATCGTTACATCTGAATATCCACAGTGGTTGGCCAATATTGTGCCCGTTCCGAAGAAGGATGGCAAGGTTCGCATGTGTGTTGATTACTGAGACTTGAACAAATCCAGTCTGAAAGATGACTTTCCTCTGCCATACATTGACATGTTGGTAGATAGCACTGCAAAATACAAGGTATTTTCCTTTATGGATGGTTTCTCAGGTTACAATCAAATCAGGATGGCTCCCGAGGATATGGAGAAGACATCATTTATTACACCTTGGGGAACCTTTTGTTTCAGAGTTATGTCGTTCAATCTAAAAAATGCTGAGGCAACATATCAAAGGGCCATGACTACCCTTTTCATGATATGATGCACAAAGAGATCGAAGTGTATGTGGATGACATGATAGCTAAGTCCAAGACGGAGGAAGACCATGTTGAGTATTTGTTGATGTTGTTTCAGCAGTTGAGGAAATATCAACTCCGTTTAAATCCTAACAGATGTACCATTGGTGTTCGTTCAGGGAAGCTCTTATGTTTCATTGTTAGCCAAAAGGGTATTGAGGTGGATCCTGATATGGTTAAAGCCATACAAGAGATGCCAGCTCTAACTACAGAAAAGCAAGTCAGAGGTTTCTTAGGACGTCTGAATTACATATCTCGGTTTATCTCGAATATGACGACCACTTGTGGACCAATTTTCAAGCTTCTTAAAATAGATTAGGGTTATGTTTGGACTGATGATTGTCAGAAAGAATTCGACAGTATCAAGGAATACCTTCTTGAGCCTCCTATTTTGATCCCTCTAGTTGAAGGAAGACCCTTGATCCTGTATTTGATCATTTTGGAAGATTCCATGGGGTAAGTACTCGGTCAATAAGACGAGACAAGGAAGAAAGAGCACGCCATCTACTATTTCAGTAAGAGGTTCACTGACTGTGAGTCTCGATACATAATGCTAGAGAAAACTTGTTTTGTTTTGGCTTGGGCTGTGTAACGTTTGCGTCAGTACGCGCTAAACCATACCACTTGGCTGATTTCTAAGATGGACCTAATCAAATACATTTTTGAAAAACCCGCCTTGACAAGAAGAATTGCTAGATGACAGATATTATTGTCCGAGTATAACATTGAATACCACACTTAGAAGGCAATCAAAGGAAGTGTTTTGGGTGATCACTTAGCTCATAAACCTATTGAAGACCATCAGTCTGTTGAGGATGATTTCCCTGACGAAGATGTGTTGTATTTAAAGATGAAGGATTGTGAAGAACCCTTTCCAGAATATGGGCCTGAGCCAAATTCTCAATGGGGTTTAAAATTTTATGGTGCTGTCAACACCTATGGGAAAGGAATTAGGGAAATCATTGTGACTCCTCATGGATCCCATATCCCATTTGCTTCCAGATTGACTTTCAAATGCACAAACAATGAAGCCGAGTATGAGACATGCATTATGGGCCTTGAAGAGGCAATTGATTTGAGGATCAAGAATTTGGACGTGTATGGTGATTCTGCTTTGGTGATCTACCAAATCAAAGGAGAGTCGGAAACCCGTCAAGATAATTTGCTTCCATATAAAGATTATGCAAGGAGACTGCTCCCTTTCTTCAATAGGGTTGAATTCCATCACATTCCTCGTGACAAGAATAGAATGGCAGACGCTTTGGCAATGTTGGCTTTTATGATTGTGGTGAACCATTGGAATGACTGTCCCAAGATTTATGTTATGCACCTTGACAGGCCCGCTTATGTGTTTTCAATAGAAGAGGCCGATGATGGTTAACCTTGGTATTATGATATTGAAGTGTACCTCTGAAAACGAGAATACCCAGATGGGGCATCCAACAAGGATAAGAAGATGTTAAAGAGATTGGCTGGTAATTTCCTCCTGAATAAGGATGTGCTCTAAAAAAGGAATTTTGACATGGTCTTGCTAAGATGTGTTAACAAAAGAGAAGCAAACATGTTAATAACTGAAATTCACGAAGGTTCCTTTGGCACTCATGCCAATGGACATGCTATGGCGAAGAAACTCTTAAGATTAGGCTACTATTGGATAACGATGGAGTCTGATTGTTATAATTTTGCTAAGAAGTGCCACAAGTGTCAAATCTACGCCGACAAAATTCATGTACCGCCAACTCATGTTAATGTTATCTCATCTCCATGGTCATTCTCCATGTGGGGCATTAATATGATTAGCATAATAGATCCGAAAGCTTCTAATGGACATCGCTTTATCATGGTGGCGAACAATTACTTCACCAAGTGGGTTGAAGCAGCTTCATATGCGAATGTCACCAGGCAAGTAGTGGTCAGATTTATAAAGAACCAACTCGTCTGCCATTATGGTTTACTAAGTAAAATCATCACCGATAATGGGTCCAATTTTAATAACAGAATGATGAAGGAGATGTGCGAGGAGTTTAAGATTGAACATCATAACTCTTCTCCTTACCGACCGAAGATGAATGGGGTTGTCGAGGAGGCAAACAAGAATATAAAGAAGTTCATTCAGAAAATGGTTGTCACTTATAAGGACTGGCATGAGATGCTCCTGTTTGCTTTGCATGGGTATCGTACTTCAGTACGCACGTCAACAGGGGCAACTCCCTTTTCGCTTGTTTATGGTATGGAGGTTGTACTCCCAGTAGAGGTTGAGATTCCTTCCATGTGAGTTCTGATGGAGGCAAAGCACTCAGAGGCTAAATGGTGTCAAAGCAGATATGACCAGCTGAACTTAATCGAAGAAAAGAGGATGACGGCTTTATGCCATGGTCACCTATAGCAACAGAGGATGAAGAGAGCTTTTGAAGAAAAGGTTCGACCTCAAGAATTCAAAGAAGGTGACCTTGTGCTTAAGAAAATCCAATCTTTCCTCACTGATTCTAGGGGCAAGTGGACTCCTAACTATGATGGTCCATACGTTGTTAAGAAGGTCTTCTCAGGGGGCGTTTTGATGTTAGCAACTATGGATGGGGAGGAGATCACTCGTCCGGTGAATATTGATGCAGTGAAAAAGTATTATGCCGAAAAATTAAAAAAGAGCTCGCTAACTTGAAAACCTGAAAGGGCGGCCTAGGCAAAAATGAGCGCCTCGGTGGGCTGAAAACCCGAAAGTGCGGTCCAGGAAAAAATTAGAGACATAAAACAGGAAAAAAATCATCCCGGTAGATTGAAAACTTGAAAAGGCAATCTAGGCAAAAGTTAGGGATCAGGTTAATTCACTGCATCAGATCAGATTGGATTATCGGAAGCCATCTTTTTTAGTTAGATCATCGGAAGCTCAA
This sequence comes from Lathyrus tuberosus, assembly GCA_022829125.1. NCBI lineage: Eukaryota > Viridiplantae > Streptophyta > Magnoliopsida > Fabales > Fabaceae > Lathyrus > Lathyrus tuberosus. Next base: position 4,167,015 of record JALAZF010000142.1, on the reverse strand, counting down.
GAGCATAGGAAATTCAAAGTTGTTTAGGAGGATAGTGGTCATTGTTTTGATGTAACCTTTTCCATTATTTACTGTTTTCCAACTTTGTAATGATCCATGGAGTCGTACCATTTTCCGACTACCATTCAATGAATAAAATTGAGCCTTTTCCATTTGTTAACAATCTTTATGTTTATTCTTGTCCTACAAAATGTCTTTTATTTCTGATAGCAGCTTTTGAAAAAATTATAAATCGTTTTCTAAAATGCGTGTGTGTTTTACTTTGGTTTATGAACACGAAAAGGACATTAATAGTTTTTCCAAGGGTAGACTTTGAAATGCAAATATGCATCGTCTTCTTGACTCTCTTCACCCATGTCCCTAAAATATTTTTGTCTCAAGTGGTGTGATGATTCCCCGGCGAGTCTCTACTTCAAGAAGTTATGGCAGATGGATGCAAGAATTCCCCAAAGAATTTCTTTGGCTTCAACCTTCATCAGTGAAGTGATTGTTATTTCACTCCTCAGTGAATTTCTTACAACTCATTATTCCTCGGCGGAATGGATGTTTATTTCATCTCTCATGAAGTTAACTCTGGCATCTACAACTGTGATGTTGACTCGAGCTTCCTCAATGAAGTGGATATTTATTTTATCCCCTGTGAGGCCTCAGCTCTGGCGTCTCCAGTTACAACTCTCATTTAGACTACTTTTGTTCGAAGTGGATATTTATTTTATCCCCATTGAAGTCTCTCTCTAATCATGAGTTTGATCCTTTCCCCTTGGATCTTTCTCATCCCTAACAGAGTAGCGAGATTCATCTTGACAATCCCCTCATGAAGTCATGATGTAATATCCCTAAGTGGAGTGCTCTCTTTTCCCCAAGAGAAGTTTGAAGCCATGAAGCAGGACTATAACTCTAAATGCGGCTTCCCATTCATCCCCAATGATGTTTCTATCTTGAGAAGATTGGAAAAGTATCCTTGTTGAGATGTTTATTCCATCTCCAGTTTACTTCTCCTTGTTTGTTTTGTCAGCATAAGCATAACATGACATACATCCATTCATGTAGATATACATGGAATATTTACATTTTGCATTTTGTGATGTTTGTTTGATCATTCACTTTGGTTGCATTTATCCCCAAGTGACTGGGTTTGTCTTCTCTCTTTAGTAGAGTCGTCAACCTTAAGCAAAAAGTGCACATCCTTTCTAATTCCCCACCGAGTTCAGCCTTCATGAAAAATGGTTGCTTTAGTTTTCTTTTCCATTTCTGGATAAGATAAATCCACAGTTGAGTTCATTCCTCAATGGATAAAGTCTTGCTTGACCGTTTCTCTTCAGTTATTTCCTGAATTGAACTTTGGTACCTGACAATCACGATTTTTTTAATCTCTCTAGGCTGTTAAACCAAGACCGACTGTGCATTTTGCACTTTGTCTCCCCAAGAATAATCTATTTGAAGATCACCATTGAAGACAAATTCTTTTCTCCAGCAGTGTTTTTACATAATTTTTCTTAGCACTTATATCCAGACAACAAGTGGCAGCCTCTTTATCTGGGCAGTTTGTTTCCAAGTTTTCTCTTTGGATGACAAACGGCAGTCTCTTTCAAAGATAGTTTGTCTATCCCCAGCAAATTATCAAGACTGTCAACTGGTTCTTCATCAAATGGCATCTCTCCGGAAATTCGTCAGAGAAGTATGTTGAAGACCTTACAAGTGGTTCTCTTTATTTGAGAAGATATGTTTTACAAGTCAACCGACCTGCATCTTTAGTGATGTTCTCCCTAGTGGGTCCACTATTCAATTTGATTCCATCAAATGGCATATCTTTGAGAAGTTTGGTGAAGATTCTTATAGTTGATCTTTATCTTTATTTGAGAAGATATGTTTTACAAGTCAACCGACCTGCATCTCCTTTGAAGATCCCTGGTGAAGTTTCCTAATCTCTAGTAGAGTTATGGATCCCCACTGAAGTCATAGATCTCCGATGAAGTTCCAATCCCTTGTGAAGATACTCTCCCATAACTATTCATCTTTCCAGGAAGAAACTGAGACCTGTTCGTGGCTTGTGACCCGAGGCGTGGGGAATTTTATTTACCCTTTCTAAATGGATCAGTTACTTTAAGAAGAAGCTAAATCATATTTTGATCATGGAAGCTTATTTTGGTCAGGTGCCTCTGCTTAGCCTACCATATACTTGGTAGTAGGTAATCTTTCCTGCAGGTTCAGACACCTTTGCTTAGGCTACCGTGTTTGGTAGTAGGCGATCTCCATTTTCCAAGTCTATTACCTTCGCTTAGGCTATCTTATGTTTGATAGTAGGTAATATGTTTATCTATTCTGAGTGATTGCCTTTTCTTAGGCTATCATATGTTTGAAAGTAGGTAATGCATCTCGTCTTTTGGTCAGGTACCTTTGGTTTAAGCTACCGTTTATCTGGTAGTAGGTACTATTTCCTTTTAAGTTTATTACCTTTGCTTAGGCTATCGTTTGTTTGGTAGTAGGTAATATGTGTATATCTTTTTTGTGAGATGCTTTTGCTTAGGCTACCATGTTGGTAGTAGGTCATCTTTCCTTTTGTTTATTACCTTTGCTTAGGCTATCATGCTTGATAGTAGGTAATACATTATATCTTTTTGGTCAGAGGTCTTTGCTTAGGCTACCAGATGTTGGTAGTAGGCCATCTTTCCCCGAGTTTATTACCTCTTCTTAGGCTATCATCTGTTTGATAGTAGGTAATATGTCTATTTTATTTTTGGTCAAATACCTTTGCTTAGGCTGCCACTTGTTCGGTAGTAGGACATCTTTCCTTATGAGTGATTACTTTAGCTTAGGTTATCATATGTTTAATAGTAAGTAATACATCTTATCTTTCGGTCAGGTACCTTTAGTTTAAGCTACCATTTGTCTGGTAGTAGGTACTCTCTCTCCCTAAGTTTATTACCTTTTGCTTAGGCTATCATATGTTTGATAGTAGGTAATATACGTTTCCTTTATTTCAATCGGATACCTTTGCTTAGGCTACCATCTGTTGGTAGTAGGTTATCCTTCCTTTCGAGTTTCTTGCCTGTTGTTTAGGCTACCATATCCTTGGTATTAGGCAATACACACTTTTGTTTATTTAGAGATACCATGTGTTTAAAACTATCCCCAATGGTAGTTAGTAGTATTTTCTTCTTTGAAGTTGTCATTTTATGTTCCCCAGTGGATTTGTAATCTCTTCCCAGTTTACACTTTTCTCCTGTGGCATCTTTTCTGTCACAGATTTCTCGTCTTTCATTCATTTCATGTCTTATCATATGCATTTGGTGGCATCTTAGGGACAAAAATTGTGCATGTTTGTATTTCAATCTCTCCTATCACGTTGAGATGGAGATTTTAATCCTCATATCTCTGGATAGAAGAAACTTAAATAGGGGCCTCTGTCACACCCTAATTTTTAACCCTAAGATCCCACCATCATTTTAGGTTAATCATCTATGGATGACTAACCCATCTTTTTAGCTTTGTGTTGTTTTCTTTTTGTTCATCTATGGATTAGGGTTTACTCCAAAGAGCCTCAAGGATTGGTCAGTCAATTTTGAGTGCATCATTAACCAAGCAAGTTCTCACACTCCCAAGAGTCTCATCTCCATCAAATGACAAGCACAAAATGGCCTCATATCAAGTTCTTCAAAGATCAAGTCCATCTGGTCATGAAACTAGGGTTTTCAACCAAGGCCAACTACAATCTTTGACTTTAGGGTCAAGACATGATCTCAAACCTTGGGACATGATTCAAGACATACAAATGTGCCCTTGGAGTCCATCAATGGTATTCAATTGGTTCAAGAGGTTGATTTCATTGAAGATCAGGAGGTGAATATTCATCTGATGAAAAGTTAACTATTCCTCCAAATAAAAGTTTGACTTTTGGGAATCTTGGTCAACTAGGGCTCCCTTAAGTCATGAATGATGATAAAATGTAGTTTGGGTCATAATCAATCAAGAAAAATCAAGAAATTGGAGGCTATTTGCAAAAAGGGCAACAAGAAAGAAAGTTGAATTTTTCTAAGTTATGGATGATAAGTGATTTCATGCCAACTTGCAAAGATCATAACTCACAATCCACACGTCCATTTTCCTTGGTTCAAAGACTAATTTGAAGAGCTCTTTCCATAATACAACTTTGTCAATGTGGGTGTATTCTAAAAAAAATGCATGGATTTCAAGTTATGAGAGCTCAAAGTTATGAAAAACAAGATTTTGGGGTTTTGTACTTAGAATTTTTCTAAGTATAGAATTTTAACTTGGAGGATGAGTTTTCAAAGCTTTCTTTCTCAGGTTCTAGACTCGAATCCATTTTCTTTTCCAGATGAAAGTTGTTGTATGTCATCCAAGCGTTCCATACATACCTAGAACTCCTCCATTGGATCAACACAACTCAAGTTATGATGTCTTGAAGTTAAGGTGATCATGATGTCCAACTTTTTGAGGCTAACTTCAAGAACATTTTTCATGGACTTCCAAGCTTCAAATAAATTTTCTTCCCACATGAATTTTGTTCCTCTTGTCCCAAGCTTTCCATGGATAACAAGAACTCTTCCATTGGATCAATAGAGCTCAAGATATATGGCATCAAAGTCAAGGTTTCAAAGTTAGTAAATTTCACTAACTTAGATATTTTTCTAAGTTATTCAAGGCATAATTGTGGACACATTTTCAACTCCATTTTTCTTATTGATCCAAGTCTTGTTTCAATCTACTTTGAACATGAAAGTTGATAATTGTTCTTCCTACTTTCCATTGAGCCAAGAAACTCACCATTTGGAGCAATATGTATGGAGATATTTTGGATCAAAGTAGTCCAAGTGACTTATTTACAAGGTTTTATTCTTGAGTCTTTTTTCATGCAAATTGTACAAATCATGGGCAGCATTTTCTTGTAGCATATTCATGCGCATACCTCACCCTTTTAGCTCACCAAAACACTACCTCATCAAGCAAAACACTCACCACATTCTCATGTACTATTTTGCACATTTTTTCCAAAAATGGAATGGGGCCAAACTTGCACAACAAGGATTTGCCACTCACCCTACACCATTTTGATTTTTTTTGCCACTAAAAAACCATCAAAAAATAACCTCTATCATGTGCCATATTCGTATCATCCACACATGACTCTCATTTTTCAAAATTTTGCAAAAATCTTAATCATGATCTTTAACCATAGTAACATGCTTTTAACCTCTCCAAACCATCATATTTAAGCCAAAGGAAACCCTAGAGTGGGGAGGAACCATCTTTTCAGCAGCCAAGAACCACAAAATTCTCTCTCATTTTGAAATTCTTTCCTTCTTCAAATCTGAGTTTCTAGAGCTTCTCCCTCCATTTTCTTGTCACCATTATCCTCCTTGGAGCTTAGAGAAGCAAAGGAAGGAGTTTGTTGAAGTCTCAAGCAAAGATCAGAAGCTTCAGATTTGCATTTGTTGGGTAACCTTTCTTTCTTTTTTTCCTTGCATGCTAGATGTCCATTTACTTTGTTTTTGGCATTTTTGAGTCTCTAAGATCGCGTGGATTAAAATGGTATGGTTGTTGTGCTGGTTTATTCATGGTTCAGTTTGGGTGTTCATCCTTCATGCGTGATTTTGAGGGTGTTTTAGGGTTTAAAAGTGAAAATGGAAGTTATATTTGAGATCTACATGAAAAAATAAGTGGGATAGGGTCTTTTTTCGCGTGTTTTAACATGGTTTTCAGAGGACTCCGACGAGCTCGTACCGGAGAAGACGACCGAAGTAAAGCTCCGACGTCTAGGGTTTCAGCTAAGGTGGAGTCAGGCTGACTTCTTTGACCTCTCATGTAGCGTTGACGTGGGTCAGCGTGTTTTGCCACATGGTTAAGTGAAACGGTGCGTTTCACTTTTTTTTTTGCCATTCTGGTTTAGTTTTCAAGTCGGGTTGGGCTTAGCATACTTGCTAATGGCACCACCCCTTTCTGGCCCATCAACGTTTTTGAACTGAATCCATTTCATTCTGGTTTCTACTTTTGCACCCCTAGCTCGTTCCTTTTATTATTTAATTCTTTTTCTTCTATTTTCTTTTCTTAATTTATTTTACTAATTCCAAATATTACAAAAATACCAAAAAAAAATATGTTTTACACTCTTTAATGTCTTAATTATTTTATCACATTTTTATTTTTATTTTAAAATTATTTTTCTATTTTATTTTGCATTATTTTTAAAAGGTGTTTACTAAACTACCCTTGAATTAGGGTTTTGATTTTTGAGGTCTTGTGTGTATTTTCTTTAGTCATGTTTTCGGTGATGATTTGGTATGTGAATAAGCTTTGTTTGATTGCTGGTTAGAGTTTGGATGTTGCATTTAGACTTGTTTTCATGTGGTTTAATTTAACCCTCGATTTATGCTCGATTAGTGGAGTGCCTTGAGCTTGTTGATTGATTTTGTGTGACCATTTGTGCATTTCTTTTAGAGATCTTTTCCACATATACTCTTGAGCATATGGCCATGAGGTAGAGCCTCTCATTTAAATTTATTTGGTAATTTCACCATTTTTCATTGATGACTCAAGTTAGGGTTACTTTGAACATGATCTTGGTTTGTTTTGATATAATCTTTTGGACATGCTTCTTGTGTGAATATTTTTATGCTTGGTACTTTTAAGTAACTTGAATAACATGCTTAAGCTTCTGATTTCCATGTTTCCATGCCTATTTTGCTTGCTCCTCTGTCTTTTGTTTTTCTCATGGATGTTTACTCTCTTTTGTAGATAACATTGAGTAATGCTTGCTTGGTTCTTTGTCTATATTTTGAGCATAATGCCCATTGAAATTTTCTTGATGACATGAGTCTTGCTTTGATTCAAAATGTTTGAGTATGCTATTGCCCATCTTGGTTTTTATGCTTTAACTTCAATGTTTGAACCATGTTAGACCTTGTTTTGTGTGAACTTGTTGTTTGCAAGTATGTGACTATGTTTTGATGATTGTTTGATGTCTTTGTGTTCATTTCTCAATCTTTGAAAGGTGTTGAATGTATGTAGCTACTGACCTCCTTTGGTTTTCATCTTAATTGATCCCTTTGTGCTTTGACACCTTAACTGATGATGTTTGATTAAGGTTTCATATCCTTATGTGCTTATGCATTCCTATTTCCCATCCGTGCTAACATGACACATACTTTATCCATGATGTGACACTTTTCTTGACAAGTTGATTGGATGTTATATTACTTGTCTCAGATGTTGATATTCATCATCTATCTTTGGCTTTGATTTTTGATGTTCTTCATTTACATTCTTCTAATGTTTTGGTTGCCTCTGTTGTGAGTCCAAGGGAAGGAATTTTGGTTGACTATATTATCATGTGTGATGAGTGCCAAAACATCATGTTTTTAGTAGTATTTTTGTGGCACTTGTCATTTATTTGTATTGAATAAAACCCCCACTTTGTATGTAAATGTGTATATTTAGTGTATAATCAAGTTTTAGTGTATTTGTGTACCATTTGATAGTTTTCTCAAGTTATGGCTGAAACATTTTTCATGACAGCAGGTAGCGCGCTTAGCGCCCTCGACCGCGCTTAGTGGGCTTTTAAGGTGGTTTAAACATTAATAAGGGCGCACTTAGCGCCCATAGCGCGCTTAGCGCGGTATGCGATGATGACAGCAATAAATAGGGGTAAAAAACACATTTTTTAGGGATGGTTTTGGGGTTTTTGCTCCCAATTCCATCAAACTTCATTTCTTTAGTAGATTAGCTTGAAAACAACATGGAGGCTTGCATTTGGATGATCCGGAGTCGAATCTCTCGTCGATTGGTGTTGACAAACAAAGAAATGTTTGGTTTCTCTTCTCTCTTCTCTTTGTAATTTCTTCTATGTTGGGTTTTGTATATGTTTTTACTTTGATCTTATGTATATTTGTTGATCATGGTGTTGTATAAAATCCGCTTTACAAATCTTTATCGATGATTGTCTCTGATTTTTGCTTTATGCGCGGGGTTTGGGTTGTGTTAGAGATAAACATCACAAATCTTGATTAGGGATGATTATCTGTTAGTTTCTGGATGTTAGAAATAGATTTAGAGCCAAAAAACTATTTGGGTGTCGAAGCTTAATGTCTTCCATATATCGAGGCTTCGTGCGTGAGAGTGACGAAGAGAGTAATACGGTTGTTTTTCTCTCAGCTCGGTGTGTCAGAGATGAACACTTTTGAGAGCGATGCTGGATGATTTTGACGAGTATTGTAGGTTGAGTATAACTGGTCGGTAAGTTTAAGTTTGTGACGAGTGGAATATATACATGCTTGATAATTCTTTTCTCTCTGACGGATGAATTTTCTTGTGTTAATATTTACTTTTCTGTTTTTATGTTTCAACCAATTCTAAACCCAAACTCATTAATATTTAAATTGTCGAACGGCAGTTCAGTAGCACCGATCTCTGTGGACACGACATAAATCCCAGAGGGAATTCTTTCCGAAAATAAATATTTTTGCTGCTTGTCCTATTCTGGTTTCAACAAAATGGCGTCGTTGCCGGGGATTGGTTTTGATATTGAATCGCATTGCGATAGTTTCTTTGTTTTTGAGTTTTGTAGATATCGTATATATTGTTTATTTTCACTTGTTTATATTGATACTTGTATATGTTTACCATATTTGTGAATTTTACATGTTTTGCATAATTGTGAATATAGTGTATATATTTGTTTCTCTTCACGTTTGCCAAAAGTGTGGTTAGATGTGTAGTTTCGGTTAGAGCTCGAAGAGATGAGAGCAAAGGCGGGAGTGAAAGCATTTTGCTCTTCCGAAGCAACGTGTTGGTTTGTAAATAATAGGTGTCGAGCTTACGACGTAAAACAATCATGTTTTATCATTTTTTGTTTCGTTATTACTTTTTCATTATGAGATTTTGTATATGAGATTGTGTAGGTGTTAAGTGGAGGCCTACACCAGAACCTTGTTGTTGTACTGGTTTTTCTGGTTCTGGTGTAGCGCGCTTAGCGTGCCCTGTTGTGCTGAGCCAGTGAATTCTTTTAATTGTTCACTTGGTTCCCCCTTCTTTCCACTTCCACCAAGGCCTTATATATTAGTAATTATTAGTAATTTTTCTAATTCTTTTGTTGATTGTTTGGACTCAAATTTTGATTCGATTGCTTGAAGTCGGATTCGGTGATTTTCCGATTTTGAGTGTTTCAACTTGCGAATGCGTGGTAATGATATTGTTAAGTTTTGTACACGTTCAAGGTATGTGTTTATCGCTTTCTAGACTTTAGCATATTCATGATACTTAGGCTTTTTACAACTTCTATGCCATTCATTCTTTTATATACTTGTTCGTATGTGAATCATTTTAGTTCCCACCCTTTTTGTGAGGAAGCCTTCCATTGTTCATATATGCTCGGAGTACCAATATTCTTATTTTAACTGGATTTTATTATGCTTAATCTTTTTTTTTGTGTTGATTATTTGAAAGCATGAAAAGGATTAAGGCACTTGTTTCATTTTGAGCACAACTACCTTAGCCAAATAGTCAATTCACCTTGTGAGTGTGTGATCGTTCGTAAACCCTTTTAGCCTTTGGTCATTATCCATGTTGTTTGAGTTTGATTCTTGTTTATGAGTGTCAAATTCATTTTTTGTGTGGATCTTGATTGTTGTTTTTTTTCTTGAACCCTCAACTTTGTGTTGTTGTATGAATTTTTACCTTGCCTTAGAAAGTAGGGAGTATTCACATGATGATGTGGTTGAATTCAAGTTGGGGAGAGGAATGTTTGCTCACTTATGTTGTTGGTTGCTATGAGGTTGAAAAAGAAAAAAAAAAAGAAAAAAAGAAAAGAAAAAAAAAAGAGAGAAAAATATGAAAAAGAAAAGAAAAGAAAAGAAAAGAAAAAGAAAGAAAAAAAATTGAAAAAGCTTTGAAAAAGAAAAACAAAAAGAGTAGAATAATGTTGTGCTAATAAGTTCTATGTGTTTGGTGTAACACTTGGGATTTTGGAAGAAGTTTGATTGAAATTTTGTGTTTGAACTTTTGTGAGTTGATCACTCCCTTAGTTTTAGGCAAGTTTTTGTTTCGATTAGCTTTAGGAATTACCCCTTGTTTGTTCACCCGACTACATTACAGCCCTGAAAGTCCTTTTGATTCTTGCTTTTATGTTTTCAACATGATTTTTGGATGGTTGCATAATTTAGTCTTTTGTTTGCAAGATTGTTGTGTGAGTGAAAAATCCCTCATTTTATGTTTTTCATCTACCGATGATTGTTTTTTCTAGGTGTGATTCACATTTGAACTTATGTTGTTTTAGAATGTTTGGCATGACTTTTGTATTTAGCATTTGTTTCATGACTATGTTATCGTTGTAGTTTAGTGGTAAGTATTTACTTCGTGTGTACCATTTTCGATTGAACCATTGCATTTGTTTTTGTTTGTAAAAACTTGTTGATTCATGATTCTTTGGTTATTGCTTTTGTGCTTTTAAGTTTGTTTGGCTTTGTTTGAGGACAAACAATGATGTAAGTTGGGGAGAGTGATGAGTGCCAAAAAGTCATGTTTTTAGTAGTATTTTTGTGGCACTTATCATTCTATTTGTATTGAATAAAACCCCACTTTGTATGCAAATGTGTATATTTAGTATATAATCAAGTTTTAGTGTATTTGTGTACCGTTTGATAGTTTTCTACTCATTTTGTAGGTATTGAGGTGTATTTGGAGCATGAGCAATAAAGTGTCGAAGACACGACTTCAAACGCGCAATTTTGAGCAACTCATCAACGAATAAGGCTCAAAATAAGGGTGATAAAAATCACCAATTTGGTTTATGTTTATTCATTGTTAGATAGGAAATTGAATAAGCTTTCCAACGCTTCAAACCGGGTGAAAAACATAGTTACGGTTCTCAAGTTATGGCTGAAACATTTTTCATGACAGCAGGTAGCGCGCTTAGCGCGCCCGACCGCGCTTAGCGGGCTTTTAAGGCGGTTTAAACATTAATAAGGGCGCGCTTAGCGCCCATCACGTGCTTAGCGCGGTCTGCGATGATGACAGCAATAAATAGGGGGTAAAAAACACATTTTTTAGGGATGGTTTTGGGGTTTTTGCTCCCAACTCCATCAAACTTCATTTCTTTAGTAGATTAGCTTGAAAACAACATGGAAGCTTGCATTTGGATGATCCGGAGTCGAATCTCTCGTCGACTGGTGTTGACAAACCAAGAAATGTTTGGTTCCTCTTCTCGCTTCTCTTTGTAATTTCTTCTATGTTGGGTTTTGTATATGTTTTTACTTTGATTTTATGTATATTTGTTGATCATGGTGTTGTATAAAATCTGCTTTACAAATCTTTATCGATGATTGTCTCTGATTTTTGCTTTATGCGCAGGGTTTGGGTTGTGTTAGAGATAAACATCACAAATCTTGATTAGGGATGATTATCTATTAGTTTCTGGATGCTAGAAATAGATTTAGAGCTAACAATCTAATTGGGTGTCGAAGCTTAATGTCTTCCGTATTTTGAGGCTTCGTGCGCGAGAGTGATGAAGAGAGTAATACGGTTGTTTTTCTCTCATCTCGGTGTGTCAGAGATGAACACTTTTGAGAGCGATGCTGGATGATTTTGACGAGTATTGTAGGTTAAGTATAACTGGTCGGTAAGTTTACGTTTGTGACGAGTGGAATATATACATGCTTGATAAGTCTTTTCTCTCTGACGGATGAATTTTCTTGTGTTAATATTTACTTTTCTGTTTTTATGTTTCAACCAATTCTAAACCCAAACTCATTAATATTTAAATTGTCGAACGGCAGTTCAGTAGCACCGATCTCTGTGGACACGACATAAATCCCAGAGGGAATTCTTTCCGAAAATAAATATTTTTGCTGCTTGCCCTATTCTGCTTTCAACAATGTGCATTGCATATGTTTTTCATTTCCCTCTTCTTCTTCTCACTTTTTTGCTTGATCCTTATTCCCCTTTAAGTTGATTACCTTAGTGTATACACTTAGATTATTCCCCTTAGACTAGCACTTAGTCTGTATCCTTAGGCTAGACTCCTTGGGATTGCTATGACTTTAGATAACCTACAATTAGGTTCCCTTTTTCTCCCATGAGAGAATTAGATATGAGTCATCCCTAGCTGAGATGTAACTCTCCTACCCCATAACATAGTTGAGAAAGATGTAGATTCTTTTCCACTTGAGAGAGGTATGTGGCATGCTCGTCGATTCTATATGTGAAGCTAGCGGGATTATACCTGAGTGAATTGCACACTCAAAGATACAACAGAGTCGCCACCGAACTTTATTTAGTCCCAAAGGACAGGGAAAATATTGATAAAACCCAAGGGGAAGAGAAATAGGTAAAGGGATCGGTTATGCGAAAGGAAGGTACTAGCACCTTACGCATTTGTCATACTCAACGGGAACCATTTCGCTTGCTTCTAGGCTTGGATGGGTTATCTACCTAAAGGCTTCTAGCCAAAAGAAAAGAGAGAGAAAAGAGAAAAAGGAAAAGAAAGAAATAAGAGAGAAAGTGCTCGCGGAGGATTAGGGCCCTCATGCCTACGTACCCTAATAGTGCAATGAGGAAATCAGAGTGTCGTAGTTCATGGAACCAGGGAAAGAGAAGAAGAACGGAAGAAGGTGGAAGTGTGCTCGCCAAGATCATCGCAATCTTGTGCCTACGTATCTTACATTCGAATGAATGAAGAATCAGAGCATCTGTAGTTCGTGGAACCAAGACAGAAAAGGGAAACGAAAAGTGGTGTCAAAACCAAGAGCAAAAGGAGATAGAGAAAAAAATTTGCTGGGGATTCAAAAGAATTGGTGTCAAAACCAAGAAAGGAGTGAAAAGGAAAAGATAGTAAATGTATTGAGGATAAAGGGCAAGAGTGGTGTAGAAACCAAGAAGAGAAAAGAGCAAAAGGATAATTGTGAGTCAACTGGGGAGTAAGAGAACATAGCGGATGTGTTGGGAATCAGAAGGTTAGCGACCCTACTGAGGACCAAACAAATAAATGGTGTTGAAACCAAGAGAATAAAGGCTCGGTATGTTAACTGACTAGCAATGGTTAACCGGAGAAAGAGATTAAGGCTCTGTGGGGAAAAGGGTTTGGTGTCAACAGGCAGGCTGTGACGAACCAAAAAGAGAGAGTACTGAACCAAGAGAAGGTGCTTGACTCTAAGGGGACTTCGGTATATTAACTAATAAACAGTGGTTAACCGGAAGAAAGAAAAGATTGCAACTCTGCAGGGAGAAAGGTTTTAACAGATAGACTATGATCAACCAAGAGAACGGGTGTAGAACCAAGCGAAGGTTGTGACCCAAAGGACGGGTGTGAGACCAAGCAAAGGTTGTGACCCAAAGGACGAGTGTGTTACCAAGCAAAGGTTGTGACCCAAAGGACGGGTGTGGAACCAAGCAAAGGTTGTGACCCAAAGAACGGGTACACTGACTGAACAAGCAGTACCTGACCGAAGAAAGGGTATTTAAACCAAAAGAAGGTTACTAACCCGAAGGTGTGAGTATTCGAACCAAGAGAAGATTACTAACTCACGGGATATTGATTTTAACAGAAGGATTGTAATTAACCAAAAAGAATGAGTGATTAACGAAGAGAAGGTGATTAGCTCAAAAGGAACTCAGTATGTTAACAGATAAACTGTGGTTACCTAAGAAAAATGGTGATTAACTAAGAGAAGGTGATTAACCCAAGAGAAACTCATTATGTTAACAGATAGACTGTGGTTAACTGAGAAAAAGTGCAAATTGGTGTTTTAACTGGCAGGCAGTGGTTAACCAATCAAAGGGAGAGGAACCAAGAGAAGGTTATGAACTTCGCTAGGGTTTTGGTGTTTAACAGGAAGACTGTGTTTAACCAAAGAAAAAGATTACAATTGCAGGGGAAAAAGAGAATTGGTATTAACAGTATGACCGTGATTAACCAAAAGGGACCAATGATCATAACTCAGATGGGAAATTAATGAACAATTGTTGATTAGAAGAAAAGGTGTTGAACCAAAAGGAAGTTGTTAACCCAAAGTGACCAAGATTTTAACCAAGGAAATGGTGATTGATCAAAAGAGAGATTGAAAGGTGCAAGAGTGAGAGTGATCTAGGATCGACTCGACTGGGGATTGAGAAACACTATAGCTTGAGGGTAGAGGTGACTATTCTCGGTGGAAGGACAAGACGCCCTTACCAAAAATAGTTAGAATGAGGGTAGGATAGACTCCATTCTCATTCCTTCTCTAGCACCCAAAGTATAATGTGGAAATTGAAATAGACAACATAATAGTGCCAAATTTGTACAGTGCTCCAGTGCGTCGTGTAGACCTCCGGCTCAGTAGGGGATAAAGAGAATAAAGACTCTAAAGGAAGCCTAAAGAGAAATCAAGAAAGGATCAACTAATCGAAACAAGGTTTAGATTAATCAATCAAAAGGGAAATGATGTGCTAACAATTTTCCAAAGATGAAATTCATTAAAGCAAAAGTGTGGATTCTTGATTATACAAGATTAAGCTCATTCTTTGAAGAATAAACTTAATGCCAACATGAATGAAAGTGCAAAGAAGTACCAAAGACCAATTAATCTTCATCATGGATCATGTATTAAGTGAGCAAAAGATGTGCAAGGATGATCATGAGCAAACATTGTCAAAATTGCAAACAATTGATAATGGAAAAATCGAGCATTGAAAGTTGCCAAGCATGCTTCAAACAGAGGTTAAACAACTCATAAAACATTCACAAATATCAAGCATATCAAGCCATGGAAGTAAAATGAGGAAATAAGATCAAACAAACTTGAAAAATAGGCAAATTTCACATTCTAGTTCAGTGTTAATCGATTAACACCTTTTGCACTACAAAGTGTTAATCGATTAACACTTGAAAAATAGCAAAGTTACACGGGTTAATCGATTAACACTTTTTGCATTGAAAAGTGTTAATCGATTAACACTGAAGCAGAAGCAAAAGATTAGTTTTCAAAAGTGCTTCCAACCACTTAATCACTTATCCAAGCATTCTCATATTATGGCTTACACTTATGCACGAAAATTACATCATGTGTGAGCAATTAAACACAAATTGAAAGCATTAACATAAAGATCAAAGATCAAGCAATCACATGATTAAACGGATCGAAAAACAATCGAAACTACATCGAAACCGTGCGAAAATGATCGAAACAGATAGTGGAGTAAGAACTACCAACCTACAAGCCGAAGAATTGGCTTGGTAATTGTTGTGAGTGAACTGTAGAGAGAAGAAAGCAAGAAAACCAGAGAATTCTGCACTTGCACTTCGAATCGTAGCGAAACCGAGCAAAAAATTCAAAAATGCACCGAGATCAAATTTGCACCGAATTGATTGATATGAACACTTGAATTGAAGTAGAATTTGTTGTGATTCCAGAAATCCAAACACAATTGAAGATGAATGAAGGCTTAAGCTCAAGAGAAAGCAATTTCAATGTGAAATTTGCTACTCTTTAATGATGATAATGAAGCTTTAGTGTGGTTTAAAGAAGAAGACGAAAATGAAGGAAGAACTTGCAGAAAAATGCAGAGAGAAATGAGAGAATTGAGAGTGAAAAGAGTGAGGAATTGTGAAAATGATTGAAGGTCCCTTATGAAATGGTGAAGCTTTGTTTATATAGAGTTTTGCTTTGGAGTTGCTAGGTTTGGAATGTGCTTTGGAGTTAGCTTTGGAACTTGCTTTGGAGTTAGTTACACTCAACTCACTGAGTCGGAAGTTGACTCAGTTAGTTAGTTAGTTAACTCGGTGGATCAATCCCAATGTAAATCCAAATAAATGGCTCACATGCCTCTAAATTAAGTAATATGGTGGACTTAATTCAAAGTGATGCATTGGAATAAATGTAAGTGGAGTGTCTTTAATGGTCTTGAACTGTCTAGAATGTTCCACACAATGCTAGAACCAAGTAGAAACCAAAATTATGGAGTGGCAAGTTGCTGTCATGAAAAGTAGCAGAATCTGCCAAATTTACATGTGTTAATCGATTAACACTTTTTGCACTGCAAAGTGTTAATCGATTAACCAAGCCAAAAAATGCCCAGTTTGCTTGAAAAATGGTGTTGTGGCCACGGTTCCGACTTCCGACCTTTTGCTTTGATGAAAAAGCATAGAAACCCTTGTCTTGTGCTTGTTTTGATGATCTGATGACTTTGTGAAGATGCAACTAATCGGGCTTAGAAAACCTGAATATTCCTGCAACAAAACCACAGAGAAAAAGTGTGAATGCGTATGTCAGCGATGCGAATGCACATGCTCATGTAAAAAGAAAAAAAAGGGAGGACGAATTTCGGGTTACGACAGCTGCCCCTATTTAATCCTCTTGGACCTAAATGTTCGAATTGCGCCAGCTTTTCGATTATTAAAGGTGGAAGGGGATTAAATAAAAGAGTAGCTCAAAAATTTGGCTGACGGCGACAAAAGAAAAGTTTTGATAAGTGAGAGGTTTGGCTGAATATCTGCTGGGAGATGAATCGGACAAAGGAAGTATGATTGATGCATATGCTATGTATGTTTGATCTTACATGATGCTTGATGTTATGCAGCGTTTAAGGTTAAGGTACTGTGCTGCGGGTAGGCGAGGATTGTAGCAAAACGAACTCGATATCTTTGGCTGGGGAAAGAACCTACAGTTGACTACGTTGGGGACGGAACCGAGAAATCTCAGCTTTCCAAGCTACTACTACCATTGTTGCTGGGGATGAAAGAACCAGGATGATCCTCCAACCATGGCTGACTCTGTTTGGGGAAAGGCCTTTCAGCCTTGACCGATTCTGCTTATGGAATTCCAAGGTCTGAATGATTTTCTCTGCTTGGGGAGAACAGGAAATTTAAATGTGATGCCACTGGGAGTGATGCACAACTCTTGCTTAAGATATTGCACAACTCTTGCCGGGGAACAAGAGAATGAACATGTCTCAGCTGAAGGACACATCACAACGACTTTACTGGGGACAATATGGATCTGCTGGGGAAATGAAAGGTAGACAACCCTTTCAAAGAACCATATTGGCGCTTGTTGGCGAAATCACAGCTCTGCTGAGGAAATGAGAACCATGATATTTCCTGCCATGAACCAAGCTTGCAAATGGATATTACCGATTATCCCTTAGGAGTTACCGATATAACATGCAATGCATAATGCTTTCTCTATTAGTTTAGCCTTTTATTATTCTCAACGCTTTATAATATTATGTGATCATAAATAATTGTTAATTTTGCAAACAAAATACTGAAAACAAATGATTGAGAAATCAAATGATGAATTTTTATTGAATGTGAAAAATGTATGTACCTAAGATGTGTACAAGGATGCAAAAATCCTTAAGGAGGAAATTTGCAATAAAAATTGAAAAACAAATGTAAATGGCAAAGGGAAACAGGTTTTGCATTGATTACAACATTGGCTACCATCCACCGTAAGTCTAGGTTCAAACGCCTTGCATCAGTTGATGATGATTTGGTTGCTCTGTTACCGTCTGAGATCCAGCTGTGATGAGGATAGGCTCGAGTGTTCACAGTCAAATGCCTTTATCCCTAATTTTTGCCTAGACATTTTCTATATTTTTTTTCTTCCACCAGGATACCCATTATATTTTTGCCTAAGTCGCCCTTTCGGGTTTTTAACTTAGCGGGTTGTTATTGTTTTTTTTTGCATTGTCCCTAACTTTTGCATGGATATTTATTTTTTTTTGTCCATCAGGGCACCTATTTTTCCCTAGATTGTCCTTGAGGATATCAATCTAGTGGGCTCTTTATTCTTTTTTTTCAAGGCATAATATTTTTTTACTGCGTCGAAGTTCACGGGCGATGGCAACTCCTCCCCATCCATGGTGGTGAGGATCAGGGCTCCGCTTGAGAAAGTCTTCTTAAAAACAAAGGGTCCTTTGTAATTAGGAGTCCACTTGCCGCGTGGATCCGAGTGAACATGTGGATACCTCTTGAGCACGAGTTCGCCTTCTTGGAACATTCGAGGGAGAACTTTCTTGTCAAAAGCTCGCTTGAGGCATCTTTGATACAATTGACCATGACAAACGGCAGTAAGGCGATTCTCTTTGACGAGATTCAGCTGGTCGTATTTGGATTGGACCCATTTAGCTTCATCAAGATCGGCTTCCATGATGACTCCGAGCGAAGTAATTTCAACTTCGATGGGAAGAACAACCTTTATACCATACACAAGCAAATACGAAGTTGCCCCAGTAGAAGTGCGGACTGAAGTTCTATAGCCATGTAGTGCAAAAGGAAGCATTTCATGCCAATCCTTGTAAGTTTTGACCATCTTCTGGACAATACTCTTGATGTTTTTGTTTACTGCTTCGACGGTGCCATTCATCTTAGGCTGATATGGTGAAGAGTTGTGGTGCTCGATATTGAATTCTTGAAATAACTCCTTCATCATTTTATTGTTCAGGTTGCTTGCATTGTCAGTGATAATGTTGCTAGGAATACCGTAGCGACAGATTATCTCTCTTGATGAATCTGGCAACCACTTGTCGTGTGACATTTGCATAAGAAGCAGCTTCAACCCATTTGGTGAAGTAGTCGATAGCAACTAAGATGAAATGGTGACCATTGGAAGCCTTCGGTTTGATCATTCCAATCATATCGATACCCCACATGGAGAAAGGCCAAGGAGAAGTTAAGACATTCAACGGAGTTAGAGGCACATGGATCTTGTCTCCATAGATTTGGCACTTGTGACATCTTTTGGAAAAGTTGTAACAATCTACCTCCATTGTTGTCCAGTAATACCCAGCTTGAAGGATCTTTTTGGCCATGGCAGGACCTTTAGCATGTACACCCTCGCAACCCTCATATATGGACCTTATGATCGTGTTCGCTTCGTGTCTATTCACGCATCTGAGCAACACATAATCATAATTCCTCTTGTACAGTACACCACCACTTAAGAAGAATTTGGTACAAAGTTGTCTAAGAGCTTTCTTGTCAATGATAGTGGTACCTTCTGGATATTCCTATTTTTCCAGATATCTCCTGATGTCGTAGAACCAAGGCTTGTCATCAGACTCATCCTCGATCACTAAACAGTGTGCTGGTTCGTTCAAATGATCAATGCTGATAGAAGGAGCTTCATTCTTCCACTTGACTTTGAACATGGATGCCAGGGTGGCAAGAGCATCAACTAGTTAATTTTCATCTCTGGGGATATGATGAAAAGAGATCTCTTCAAAGTAGGGAATCAATTTCGCGATGTGCTTTTGGTACGGAACCAGCTTGGAATCCCGAGTTACAAAGTTCCCTCTGACTTGGCCAATCACCAAAGAAGAATCTCCATAGACCTCAAGAATCTTGATTCTCATATCAATTGCCGCTTCAATACCATAGATACATGCTTCGTATTCAGCCATATTGTTGGTGCATGCAAAGCATAATCTGGCAGTGAAGCGAAGGTGAAAATCGGTTTGAGAGATGAGGAATGCACCAATTCCACGACCTTTAGCATTAGAGGCACCGTCAAACACGAGCGTCCATCGCCCCCTGGTTCGGGTCCTATGTCAGGGTTTGGAGTCTCATAATCTCTGACAAACAGAACATCCTCATCGGGAAAGTCAAACTTCATATGTTGATAACCCTCCACAGGTTGATGAACAAGGTAGTCAGATAAGACGCTCCCTTTTATTACTTTCTGGGCAACATGTTGAATATCACACTCAGTCAACAGCATTTGCCACCGAGCAATCTTACTAGAGACAGCAGGCTTTTTGACTATATACTTTATCGGATCCATTTTGGATATCAATAAAGTAGTATGGCAAATCATTTATTGTCTTAGGCGTCGAGCGGCCCAGACTAGAGCACAACAAGTTTTCTCTAAGAGTGAGTATCTGGTCTCACAATCAGTGAACTTCTTGCTCAGATAGTAAATTGCTTGTTCTTTTCTGCCAGTTTCGTCATGTTGACCTAATACACATCCCATTGATTCATCGAGAACGGTGAGATACATGATTAAAGGCCTACCAGGAATCGGCGGTACTAAGAATGGTGGTTCTTGCAAATATTGTTTTATTTTGTTAGATGCTTCTTGACAATCATTGTTCCATTTGACCGATTAATTTTTTCTTAGTAATTTGAATATCGGTTCACAGGTAGCCGTCAAGTGTGAAATGAATCTTGAGATGTAATTAAGTTTGCCCAAAAATCCACGGACTTCTTTTTCTATTTTGGGAGGCGGCATGTTTTGAATTGCTCGAATCTTGTCGGGATCAACTTCAATGCCCTTCTGACTCACAATAAAGCCCAACAATTTACCAGATCGAACTCCGAAGGTGCACTTTGTAGGATTCAACCGTAGTCTAAACTTCTGGAGTCTGTCAAACAGTTTCTTCAGATAGACTAAGTGATCATCTTCAGTTTTGGATTTGGCAATCATATCGTCCACGTAAACCTCAATCTCTTTGTGGATCATATCGTGAAAGAGGGTTGTCATGGCATGTTGGTATGTTGCCCCTGCGTTCTTCAAACCGAATGGCATGACTTTATAGCAATATATACCCTATGGGGTGATGAAAGTGGTCTTCTCCATATCAGCTGGGGACATCTTTATCTGATTATATCTTGAGAAAACGTCCATGAAGGAAAAGAGAGAAAACTACGATGTGTTGTCTACCAAGACATCAATATGGGGCAAAGGGAAATCATCTTTCGGGCTTGCCTTGTTGAGATCTCGATAATCCACACACATTCTAACCTTCCCGTCTTTCTTTGGAACCGGGACAATGTTGGCAATCCATTCAGGATATTCAGAAGTGGCTAGGAACCCAGTATCTAACTGTTTCTTTACCTCTTCTCTGATTTTAAGTGCCATGTCGGGTCTAGTCCTTTTGAGTTTTTGCTTGACAAGAGGACATTCGGGCTTGAGTGGCAAGTGATGTTCAACGATGTTGGTATCCAACCCAGGCATATCTTGATAAGACCAGGCGAAGATATCAACATACTCTTTCAATAGCTTGACCAACTCGGAGTGTACATGCTTTGCGAGAGACACACCAACCTTGACTTCTCTTCTTACATCATCAGTACCAAGATTGACAACTTCCACTAGCTCTTTGTATGGCTGAATCTCTTTCTGCTCGTGCTCAAGGAGCCGTGCTAGTTCAGCTGGTAATTCACAATCTTCTTCACCATCTTCTTCGGGTTGGTTAATTGGAATCCCATAATTACAATGGATGTTTGCCATGTTGTTATCAATGCATTTATTTGTTCTGCATGTTTATGAATTTATTTACAATGAACTATTTTGAAAAGGTGAAAATAAAAGAAACTTTTGCCATTTATTTGTGAAAAAGTAAAATAAAGAAAGAAAATAGAGCGTGATTTGAATGCTAAAAAACTTTTATTCATTGATCACATAATATTGCAAAAATGGTAGGCCCTTTACAAGCTACCCACTAGTCTCGGGCGAGGACGAGGGAATGAGAAAACAAAATGCATTGCATGCTTGATGGAAAAACCACAGGAATCACAGTAGATGTCCAGTTGTTGAGCTCGAAACCCGGTGGGCACTTGCGCACAAAGCTTGAAATCTAGTTACTAGGACCACCATCATCAATGGCAGCCACGATGTCACCTTTTTGGAAACCCGCGCTATTGAACTTGATCAAGTTGCACTACTTCTGACCATGAGAGCTAGATTGTTGACCAGGACAAAAATCCAATCCAAAACGATTATGCTTTTTAACCACATCAATCACATGCCCCCAGCCAGGCAAGGCACCTTTCTCGATGGTCTATTTTGCACTCTTGGCAGATGTCAAGGTCATTTGCGGTGATCTACTTTGACTAGTTGAAGTGGAACTGACATCTTCGAACTCAAGACACTGCAACGGAACCTCAGTTATGCCCTCATCGGTCTCGACGTATCAGAAATATGATAACTCGCTTACAATCAGGTCCTCTTCACCACAAACGATGGCCAGCTGATTGTCAAACATGAATTTTAATTTTTGATGTAAAGTGGAAGTAACTGCCCCTGCAGCATGAATCCACGGGTGACCCAATAAGCAACTGTATGCGGGATTGATATCCATCACTTGAAAAGTAATGGTAAACAAATGCGGTCTGATCTTAATGGGTAAATCCACTTCTCCAATTACTTGCCTCCGAGAACCATCAAAGGCTCTGACAATTAAGGCACTCGACCTCATCTCGCTTCCTTCCACTAGTAATTGACTCAATGTGCCCTTAGGTATCACATTGAGAGAAGAACCAGTGTCTGCAAGAACACGAGATAATAAGGCGTCCATGCAGGTTACGGGTATGTGCAATGCTCGATTGTGGGTAGCTCCTTCAGGAGGCAATTCTGATTCATTAAAGCTCAAGTATCTGCTTGCTGTTATGTTAGCCACTACATCATTGAACTCGACAACGGATATATCATGCATTATATGGGCAATGTTCAAGACTTTCAACAAAGTTGATCTGTGCGCAGGCGAGCTCATGAGTAAGGACAAGATTGAGATCTTTGAGGGAGTCTGCCCCAGCTGATCCATAATTTTAAAGTCACTTTACTTGATCAACTTTAGGAACTCTTGATCATCAAGTGTCTCCTTGATTTTTGTAACATCCTCAGACAGGATAGTTAGCACTGATAGGGTAGTAGATGCCCCTTGTTGGACAACAAGGGTTGCAGATGTAGGCTTCTCCTTGGGAGGAACAACAGTTGGGACTTGAACAAGCTTTGTAGTGACCTTCGGAGCAAATACCCGCTCACTACGGGTCATACCCCCAGTGGTGGTTACATTCACAATCTTAGATTCTGCGAACCTTATCTCTTGACCTCCAGAAAACACAGTAGACCCATAATTCCACGGTACCTCCTTAGAATTCTGATACAGAAATGGATTTGGCAGATAGACAATGATAAGTTGTATTTTCTTTTTAGGAGCTTCAACAGGAACCTTCCTATAAATGATGGTGAATGGCTCGATAGTAGGGACTTCTTCAACAGACTTAGCTCTGGCAAATTGAACCTCACCTCGATTCATTAAAATTTGGACACATCCCTTCAGCCTTCGATAATGGTTGGGATTATTGTCACAAATCTGACACTTGCCATGCAACCCCTTCAACAGCCCATGCTCATTTAATCTATTGATAACCACAGCCATCGGGGTCTTTACCTCGTCAACATCCATGATCAATTCAGCCCTTGAATCATCCTCAATCATGTTCATCGCAGGTCCACCGTGATTAGGCAATGAATTATGCTGAATGTTAGAACCTTCTTCACCAAAAGTCAAAATCTTTCGATCAATGAGCTCCTGAACTTTGGTTTTGAAAATAATACATTCCTCTATTGCATGTCCTGTGTATCCGGAGTGATAAGCACAAGACGCATTTGGATTATGCTTTGGGTTGAATGGAGGAGTTACAGGTGCGATATTTTTGGGAACAATTGCCCCTTGATGAACCAAGTAAGGGAAACACTCGGTATATGGCACCAAAATTCTGTCGAAATTGGGACACTTACGATTTCCTTGATTGTTGTTGTTTTGACGGTTTTGATTCTGCTAATTTCTATTGTTCTATTGAGTCTATTATTGCCATTGCGGTTATTGCTGATTCTGAGCATTCTGAACTGGTTGTTGTAGAAGATACTGGTATGGCGGTTATTGATATTGTGTAGCAGCAATGTACGGATATGGATAATAAGGCATGGGAGCCATGGGTGCTTGGTACTGAGAAGAGACTTTAGTTGTCACAGCGTTGGCTTCACCTCCTTCTTCTTTGAATGACTATTCTGAGACTTTCTGTTAGCCGGCTGCTGGGAAGCAGCTCCAGAAATCTTTCCAGTCTTCAGCCCGTTCTCAATCCTTTCACCAATGGTTACAATGTCGGCAAAGTTTGATGACGAACTACCCACCATTTTCTCATAATAGGATCCCTGCAATGGACCCATAAAGATGTCAACCAACTCATTGTCAGAGAGAGCAGGTCCCACACGAGATGCCATCTCACGCCATCTTTATGCATACTCATTAAATGTTTCAACTGAGTGTTGGGACTGGTTTTGTAATTGCAGTCTGGTAGGCGCCAAATCCAGATTATATTTGTATTGCTTCAAGAATGCCTCAGACAAATCTCTCCAAGTATGGATTTTGCTGCGTTCCAAGCCCATGTACCAATCCAATGAAGCACCAGACAAACTATCTAGAAAAAAATGAACCAGTAATTCATCATTATCAATATAGGACGCCATCTTCCTGCAGTACATAGTGATGTGACTACGTGGGCAGCTCAAACCTTTATACTTTGGAAGCTCAGGTATCTTGAATTTCTGCGGCAATACAACATTTGGAACCAAACATAAGTCCTTGGCCTCCATGCCAAAAGCAGAAAACCCTTTAATATCTCTGATACGGTCTTCCAACAACTTATAATCAGCATGTCTACCTTGATCAGCAGGCCTGACAAGGATCTGAGGATTTGGCAGCTGAGATGCGGCCGGAGCGTGCACTTACGGAGTAGCAAACTGAGAAGGATACACCAATCCTTGATAAACCATCTGACCAACATTCTGACCCATCTGAACACCAAACGGATAATTCTGAGGAGGTACCACAGCGGCTGAAGATGCCCCAGGGTAAAGCATTCCAGAATGAGCATTCTGAACAGCAGTTTGAGCAACTTGGGATGAAACCGGAACATGGAGGGGAGGACCCCTATACACATGCTCATCATCATCAAGAGTTTCAATCTCAGCTAACACAGGAGTCTGATGAGTCTGAACCTGAATATTCTCATGATCATCACTCGCCACTAGAGGTGGAATCGGAGTAGGCATACCTCACGGATATGCAGCAACATTTCCATTAGGCATGGGTACAACAAAAGGCTGATATGGTACGAAGGCACCACTATTTGTAATCTGAGGAGTGAAATTCGGAGGCATGCCCCAAGGAAAACCAGCAGGCATTTTGTTCAACCCAGATTGAGAATTTGACAAATAAACAACAGGCTGAATCACAGGCTCAACCGGAACTTCAATAGTAGCAGGAAAAGAAACAAAAGCCAGAGTAGCAGTAACAACAGGAGGAACAATCACAATAGGGGTGATAACGGTTGCATCAATGGCAGTTGCAACAATAGTGGCAGCAGTAGCAGCGTCTTTCTGAGCACGAAGGAACTCCATAATAACATCCATGTTGGTCTGAAACTGATCCATCCGACCTTGAAATTGGGCCAGAGTTTTCTTATAGGTAGCGTTCTCAGCTTCGAAATCAGCCATGCTATTGGATTTACTTGAACGAGTGAAATACCGATGTTGAGTCGTCGTCTTGCTGCAAGGCGAAAATGGCCAGTGTAAGTGAACGGATCTCTGGATGAAGGGCATGCATATGCGTGCATGGACGAATGCATTTCATGCAAAAATAATTTTTAATGCATATGCAAAAATTAATTTGACATGATGAAATGATATGCAACACTAGAATCAAGAATCCAACACAGTCTGAATAATCAAATCTGAACAATCTGAATATCTGTATATATAAATCGGTGTCAGTGAAAAATATGACGTGCGTGAGAGATCAAGGGTAGGAAGAGTCTTGTTTTCCTGCAGAAAAACCCAATATCCCCCTCACAGGTATGATCTAGTCTTGAACAAGGGTTCCTAATGGTCCTCGACTTCTCAGGCTCTCAGGTCGAGAAGTAATAATATGTTCACCATTTCTGGTTCGACATTATTACCCCTCAAGGAGGCCTCCACTGATTTCCAATGATCGGTCTCCAGAGTCATAAGTTTTCTAAGTCAACACCCTATTTTGCACAAGACGCGCAAAAATAGGACGTCTCCAAAGAAAACCTCGTCTGGATGTGGATTTCGTGTAAACTAAATGTAACAAGATGCTACACAAGCCACACTACTCTCCACTCTTATCCTGTGTGTACACTCAAGCCTGGTTATTGGGCTTATCTCTCAAGTAACAACCCAACCCAACAATAGCAGATATCCCGAATATACAACATATGAATATTTAAAGCAATAAAGAAATGCAGTAAATAAACATAACAATAAAGGAAGTAAAGTGCAAAGATAAGCACCCAAACAAGCAAGAAATAAAACAAAACTAGGCGAGACCCCAAATTGCAAGAGCAAGGGCTCCCCAACAGAGTCACCAGCTGAAGCTAGCGGGAATATACCTGAGTGAATCGCATACTCAAAGATACAACAGAGTTGCCACCGAACATTATTTAGTCCCAAAGGACAAGGAAAATATCGATAAAACACAAGGGGAAGAGAAACAGGTCAGGGGGTCGGTTATGCGAAAGAAAGGTACTAGTACCTTACACATCTGTCATACTCGATGGGAACCATTTTACTTGCTTATAGGCTTGGATGGGTTATCTACCTAAAGGCTTCTAGCTAAAAGAAAGGAGAAAGAAGAGAAAAAGGAAAAGAAAGAAAGAAGAGAGAAAGTGCTCGCGGAGGATTAGGGCCATCGTGCTTACGTACCCTCATAGTGCAATGAGGAAATCAGAGAACCGTAGTTCATGGAACCAGGGAAAGAGAAGAAGAACGGAAGAAGGTGGAAGTGTGCTCGCCAAGATCATCGCAATCTTGTGCCTACGTATCTTACATTTGAATGAATGAAGAATTAGAGCGTCCGTAGTTCGTGGAACCAAGACAGAAAAGGGAAACAGAAAGTGGTGTCAAAACTAAGAGGAAAAGGAGATAGAGAAAAAAATCTGATGGGGATTCAAAAGAATTGGTGTCAAAACCAAGAAAGGAGTGCAAAGCAAAAGATAATAACTGTATTGAGGATAAAGGGCAAGAGTGGTGTAGAAACCAAGAAGACAAAGGAGCAAAAGGATAATTGTGACTCAACTGGGGAGTAAGAGAACATAACGGATGTGCTGGGAATCAGAGGGTTAGTGACCCTACTGGGGACCAAACAAAGAAATGGTGTTGAAACCATGAGAATAAAGGCTCGATATGTTAACTGACTAGCAATGGTTAATCGGAGAAAGAGATTAAGGCTCTGTGGGGAAAAGGGTTTGGTGTCAACAGGCAGGCTGTGACGAACCAAAAGGAGAGAGTACTGAACCAAGAGAAGGTGTTTGACTATGAGGGGACTTTGATATATTAACTGATAAATAGTGGTTAATCGGAAGAAAGAAAAGATTGCAACTCTGCGGGGAAAAAGATTTTAATAGATAGACTGTGATCAACCAAGAGAACGGTTATAGAACCAAGCGAAGGTTGTGACCCAAAGGATGGGTGTGAGACCAAGCAAAGGTTGTGAACCAAAAGACAGGTGTGGAACCAAGAAAAGTTTGTGACCCAAAGGACGGGTGTGGAACCAAGAAAAGGTTGTGACCTAAAGGACGAGTACACTGACTGAACAAGCAGTACCTGACCGAAGAAAGGGTATTTGGACCAAAAGAAGGTTACTAACCCAAAGGTGTGAGTATTAGAACCAAGAGAAGATTACTAACTCATGGGATATTGGTTTTAACAGAAGGATTGTGATTAACCAAAAAGAATGAGTGATTAACCAAGAAAAGGTGATTAACTCAAAAGGAACTCAGTATGTTAACAGATAGACTATGGTTAACTAAGAAAAATGGTGATTAACCAAGAGAAGGTGATTAACCCAATAGAAACTCAGTATGTTAACAGATAGACTGTGGTTAACTGAGAAAAAGTGCAAATTGGTCTTTTAACTGACAGTCAGTCGTTAACCAATCAAAGGGAGAGGAACCAAAAGAAGGTTGCGAACTCCGCTAGGGTTTCAGTGTTTAACAGGAAGATTGTGTTTAACCAAAGAAAAAGATTGCAATTGCAGGGGAAAAAAGATTTGGTATTAACAGTATGACCATGATTAACCAAAAGGGACCAATGATCATGACTCTGATGGGAAATGAATGAACAATTATTGATCAGAAGAAAAGGTGTTGAACCAAAAGAAGGTTGTTAACCCAAAGTGACCAAGATCTTAACCAAGGAAATGGTGATTGATCAAAAGAGAGATTGAAAGCTGCAAGAGTGAGAGTGATCCAGGATCGACTCGACTGGGGATTGAGAAACACTATAGCTTGAGGGTAGACGTGACTATTCTTGGAGGAAGGACAAGACGCCCTTACCAAAAATAGTTAGAATGAGGGTAGGATAGACTCCATCCTCATTCCTTCTCTAGCACCCAAAGTATAATGCAGAAATTGAAACAGACAGCATAACAACGCTAAATTTGTACAGTGCTCTAGTGCGTCATGCAGACCTCCGGCTCAGCAGAGGATAAAGAAAATAAAGACTCTAAAGGAAGACTAAAGAGAAAGCAAGGAAGGATCAACTAATCGAAACAATGTTTTGATTAATCAATCAAAAGGGAAATGATGTGCTAACAATTTTCCAAAGATGAAAATCATTAAAGCAAAAGTCTGGATTATTGATTATATAAGATTAAGCTCATTCTTTGAAGAATAAACTTAATGCCAACATGAATGAAAGTGCAAAGAAGTACCAAAGACCAATTAATCTTCATCATGGATCATGTATCAAGTGAGCAAAAGATGTGCAAGGATGATCATGAGCAAACATTGTCAAAATTTCAAACAATTGATAATGGAAAAATCGAGCATCGAAAGTTGTCAAGCATGCTTCAAACAGAGGTTAAACAACTCATAAAATATCCACAAATATCACGCACATCAAGCCATGGAAGTTAAATGAGGAAATAGGATCAAACAAGCTTGAAAAATAGGCAAATTTCACATTTTGGTTCAGTGTTAATCGATTAACACCTTTTGCACTACAAAGTGTTAATCGATTAACACTTGAAAAATAGCAAAATTACACTGGTTAATCGATTAACACATTTTGCACTGAAAAGTATTAATCTATTAACATTGAAGCAGAGGCAAAAGATCAGTTTTAAAAGTGCTTCCAACCACTTAATCACTTATCCAAGCATTCTCATGTTATGGCTTACATTTATACACGAAAATTACATCATGTATAAGAAATTAAACACAAATTAAAAGCATTAACATGAAGATCAAAGATCAAGCAATCACATGATTAAACGAACCGAAAAACGATCGAAACTACATTGAAACCGCGCAAAAATGATTGAAACAGTGAGTGGAGTAAGAACTACCAACCTACAAGTCGGAGAATTGGCTTGGTAATTATTGTGAGTGAACTGTAGAGAGAAGAAAGCAAGAAAACCAGAGAATTCTGCACTTGCACTTCGAATCGTAGCGAAACCGAGCAAAAAACGCGAAAATGCACCAAGATCGAATTTGCACCGAATTGATTGATATGAACACTTGAATTGAAGTAGAATTTGCTGTGATTCCAGAAATTCAAACACAATTGAAGATGAATGAAGGCTTAAGCTCAAGAGAAAGCAATTTCAATGTGAAATTTGCTACTCTTTAATGGTGATAATGGAGCTTTAGTGTGGTTTGAAGAAGAAGATGAAGATGAAGGAAGAACTTGGAGAAAAATGCAGAGAGAAATGAGAGAATTGAGAGTGAAAAGAGTGAGGAATTGTGAAAATGATTGAATGTCCCTTGTGAAATGGTGAAGCTTTGTTTATATAGAGTTTTGCTTTGGAGTTACTAGGTTTAGAATGTGCTTTGGAGTTAGCTTTGGAACTTGCTTTGGAGTTAGTTATACTTAACTCACTGAGTCAGAAGTTGACTCAGTTAGTTAGTTAGTTAACTCGGTGGAGCAATCCCTATGTAAATCCAAATCAATGGCTCACATGCTTGGAAATTAAGTAACATGGTGGACTTAATTCAAAGTGATGCATTGGAATAAATGTAAGTGGAGTGTCTTGAATGGTCTTGAACTGTCTAGAATGTTCCACATAATGCTAGAACTAAGTAGAACCCGAAAATGTGGAGTGGCAAGTTGCTGTCATGAGAAGTAGCAGAATCTGCCAAATTTACATGTGTTAATCGATTAACACTTTTTGCACTGCAAAGTGTTAATCGATTAACCAAGCCAAAAAATGCCTAGTTTGCTTGAAAAATGGTGTTGTAGCCACGGTTCCGACTTCCGACCTTTTGCTTTTATGAATAGGCATATAAACCCTTGTTTTGTGCTTGTTTTGATGATGTGATGACTTTGTGAGGATGCAATTAATCGGACTTAGAAAAACTGAATATTCCTGCAACAAAACCACAGAGAAAAAGTACGAATGTGTATGCCAGCGATGCGAATGCAAATGCTCATGCAAAAAGAGAAAAAAAAAGAGGTTAAATTTCGGGTGACGAAAATATCCGAGTTGGAGCCCTTCTCTTAATGTGAAGCAAAGATCCCTCTTCCACATGTTTTTGGTGGTTTAGTAGAGTATTCTCCTTAAGATGACAACTTGTCTTTTCTCCTTAAACCAACCAACAAACTTTGTTTACCCTTAGGGAGGGGAACTACGAATGCTCTGATTCTTTTAGTCAAGATACGTAGGAACGAGATGCGATGTCTTGGCAAGCATACTTAGGAATAACACCCTAGGTGTTCCTTTTCTTTTCACCCTTAGCAAACAAATAACAAATAAAACATTAAGATAAGAGGTTCCTGTAGAGTACTACAGATACTTAGGATGCTAGTACCTTTCCTAGGTATAACCAACCCCCGAACCTTAGATTCTCTTTTGCTTTGCATTACATTGCATACTTATGGGTTTATTCATTCTTTTTCCCTTCCATTGGATAAATTAAAGATCGGTGGTGAATTATGATTTGTGATTCAAGTTAATTCAATAGTTTGGTATCTGATTCTCACCGCGACAGGTAGGTCTGGGAAGTTGTCTGCTGAAGATGCCATTGATGTTACTCCCTTGGCTATAGTGTCATGCAAGCATGATAAACTTCCTGTAAGAAGATTTAAGAACCTTTCTACTAGTAATACTTCAAATACCTCTGATGTTTTTTCTAACCCTAGGACTAAGAAAGAAATATTTGACACTGATAAGAGGATCGGGACAATAGTGGCTAAAACCTTAAATCTTGGGAATCGGCTGAATGTTGCTGGGATTACTAGACCCCTGGCTCAAATTCTTCCCACTATCTCTGCTCATGTTGCTGAACTAGAGGTAATGACTAAGGAAAATGTTGACGAGGATAGTGTTGAAGGGGATGATCATGAAAGGTCATAAGGGAATCTGCACACCCTTGCTGATTCTGTGGTAAGAGATGTTGAAGCAGATTATGGAACATCTCCCTCTCTAGAAAAATCTCAGTCAAAGGGACAAGCATCTGAGGGTACTGCTGGAAAGGCTGCTGATCAGGTTATCAATGTTAATGACTTACCCTCTGATGATAAAATCATTGCCAAGAGCCTCTACCATGGTGTGGCCAAGAGACTGAAGAGCAGAAAAGGTAAGGGTGTGGCTGCTGAGAACACTCATACCCAGATATCTAAAAAATATGTGGTTAGACCACATAAACCTTGGAGCAAGGTTGCTATTGTGTAGAAAAAAGAGAAAGGTTGAGTATGATACTAGGTCAGACTATGATGTTGAAGAAGATTTCCAGCAGTCTGTTTGATAAGGCTTAAGTCAACTGTAAGAGGTTGAATGTCAAGAACAATATTTATTCCATTGTTGATATCATTGAGAATTGCTTCGAGAACACCTAGATCTATGTCATTGAGGTAGTCTCTTCTATCTGTAATTGGTGGTGGTGCAGTATGAGAAGCTATGGGTTGTGCCGCCTGAGCATCTGTTGGTGGTGGTACAGTATCAGCATGAGGACTTGGTGGTGGTAGTGTAGTATGTGCATCTGTTGGTGGTTGAGCAGCATGAGAACCTTGGACTGAAGCCTGACTTGGTGCCTCATTTATCTGGTCTATGACTTAAGGTTGAGCAGTCTTAGCCTTACTTGATGGCTGACTTTGTGCCTTACTTGGTGGATGGCTTGGTAACTTGTTTGATGCCTTGCTTGGTGCCACTTTGACTTTCTTATTCAATGACCTCTTCGGTCTCCCCTAAAAAAATAGTATATAGTTACTCATAACATACAAACAATAAACAGTATACAATTACCCATAAACCACAAGACTAACCTTTGTTGATGTTGCCTTTTGAACATTCCCAGTTTGACTTGCCTGTGTAGGTACCTCATTTGTTGTTACATCTTGGTTCTTGTGTAAAGCAATCTGTTTTTTCTTCTTACAGGTCCTAGTGTTATGACCATACTCCAAACATGTCTTACACCTATGAGTAGTATTACTTCTTTGCCACTTTTTTTGGCCTCCATGGGCCTCTTTGGAACATGGGTGGGTAAATTACTGGACCATTGGTTTTGGGCCACTTATTTTGGCCATTCAAAGGAGTGATACCTTCCTTATAACATTTGACATAAGTCGACTTGTGATAACACTTATGGACATAATTAATGGGATCATAAACTTTCCTATGGATTGCAGGAACTGTATGTCTATATGAAATTCCAATGAGATCCCAAAAATTACATGAACATGTTTGATTAGCCAAATCAACCACAAAGCTATCAATAAACATGACATGGGTAACTTGGAATGTCAATTGTCCAGCATAAGTGGATGTCCAACTTGCACTCTTTTCAATCTCTCTATCAAATCTCTTAGTGGTTTTGACATGATCTCACCCTTATACCCATTAATCTTTTCCCTTAAAGTTGTAAACCTACCCATAAGATACGACCTAATCCATTCAAACATTGTTATAATTGGTTTGTCCCTTTGAAGCAAGATAGCGGCATTAAAGGATCCACTTAAATTATTCATCAACACATCACACTTAGAATACAAAGAAAATGCATGCTTACACCATTTTGTTTTAGGAAATGCCTTCAACCATTCATATGCATCATTGTTGACTTCCTTGGTCTTTTGCATGTATTGTTCATGAGCCTCAAGGTAGGTTGCCTTTGCTGCAGCCATCATTAGATCCCTAAATAGGGTACCACCTCCAAACCTCTTTTTAAAGTTAGCATACAGATGCCTAACACAGAATCTGTGTTCAAAAGCTGGGTATTTCTCCTCAAACACCTATACAAGACCCTGAAAAAACCAAACAGTATAAACAATAGTTCAAGCAATGGAAGTAACAAACATCTAAAAAACCAAACAGAATTAGAAGTGTATTTGCCTTTTGTTGGTAAGATATGAAACACCACCTTTTTTCACCAATGTCTTCAAGGAGTAACTGCATAAACCAACTCCAAGTGTCCTTTGACTCGGTTTCTACCACTCCAAAGGCAATTGGTAAATACTGATCATTAGGGTCTCTTCCCACAGCTATTAACAATATCCCACCATACTTGTGTTTAAGATGACATCCATCTAATCCAATAAATGGCCTACAAGCTAATTTCAAAGCTTTCTTTGTACCATCAAAGGCCATGTAACACCTTTCAAACCTTGGTAGTAAACCTGGACCAGGAGATTGAATGTTCATCCTGAAAGTATTTCCTTGTGAAGCCCTTCTCAATTCATCCCCATATGACCATAACAAACTATATTGTTTACTAGAGTCTCCCTCCACTATCCTTTTGGCAATCTGTCTTGCCTTAAATGCCCTACAACTAGGGATTTCAGTTGCATAGCTCACCCTAACATCTGCAATTACATCATTCAACTTCATTTTGTTATTGTTCTTCATCCTATCAACTATCACTTTTGCAACCCAGTTAGCTTTGGCACTCTTGTTAAAAAATTGTCTTCCACACTTATGTTTATCATACAAGGTATTAATACTAAAGGTTGTTGATGTTAGGACTTTACTGCACAATACAGTATAATTGCATTGTGATTTTTCCTTGCAAACCACCCTACATCTTACTGCATCATTTTTTACAAATCTGATTTCCCTACCATTCAATACATTATGTTCCAAAATAGCACTCTTGAACTGCCTAAGTGATGAAAACTCCATTCCAACCTTGAATTTATATTCCTTTGTAATCCCATCTTCCTCATTGAACTTAAAAACTCTTGGCTTATCATCACCATTATCATCTTCAGCAGCATTATCAAGCTCATCATTAAGATACTCATCTTCAATTACATGTTCCTTTCCCATCTCTGATGTAATAAGACTTGGTCTCACTACCTCACTAGAGCCTGCTACATCTGCAGCAGGTATGTTTCTAGGTTGACTATCAAATTGCTCATCAAAAACCTCATCAAAAGCCTTCATCATTTCTTCTTCACTATCCTCAAATTTGACATCCTTCACATCTTCATCACTAGAACCCTCATCGGTATTTGAATCAACCTTATCTTCACATATTTTAGCCTTGTTCCTCTTTCTTGCATTCTCCATAAAGGTTGCATTCCCTATACTAGGTTTAGGCTCAGTGTATATTTCAACCTCACCTTGGTGACTTGCTTGAACGAATGCAACTAACTCAAATGCATCGCCATCATCCCTAAAAGGTTTTAGGTCATTTTCTAAAGTACCATCATCATGTTTCCACCATATCTTAACATTATTGTACTCAAACCCAGGATTCATTCCCTTAATTAAATCACATGCCTCAAAAAATAACCATGACTCGCTATCTTGACCATTAAAGGCATAAACTTCTCCGCCCTCATACTTTAGCATTGGGTCTTTTACAAAAGAGTCATTCGTGTAAAACATTACTTTAAAAACACCCATCCCTACATAATGGATGAAAAATACAGTCAAACATGGACCCACTAAATGACTATTGTATGCATACAAACCCTAATAACCTAATAACTACCAATAAAATACGATCAATATGCCAAACTTCAATAAATTAGAATCTAACAGGGAACATGTGGACCTACCTCAATTTCAATGTCGAGGGACCACAAAGCCAGCACCTTTCACGCAAATGCTGGGACCACAAAGCAAACCAAACGCAATGATAACTGAGTCAACTTTCTGCAAACAAAGTAAAAAATGCAATGTGTTACTGATACTATGTTCCACAAAA
This sequence comes from Lathyrus tuberosus, assembly GCA_022829125.1. Lineage (NCBI taxonomy): Eukaryota > Viridiplantae > Streptophyta > Magnoliopsida > Fabales > Fabaceae > Lathyrus > Lathyrus tuberosus. The sequence goes on along the minus strand of JALAZF010000142.1, from coordinate 4,132,076 downwards.
CAAATACAAGAAGTTGAAGAAGAATGAAGTTGAATTCAAAAATTAACTTCTATGGAGTAAACGAATGAATGAGAATGAGAGTCAATTTTGGGCGTGAAAATGATTTTGGGTTTCTGGTGCTATGTTTTTACTAAACTAATAAAGGAACTTAGGTGACACATAATATGTTCAGTAACACCTGCTTCGTCATCCATTCATCTTCTCAAAATTAATAAAAAATGCCAACTCAGCCGCCACATAAGATTCTATCAAGTGTAATAGACGTCAGAGATGAAAATAGGGATGGAAAAGTTTTAGAGGACGAATATTTGAACGAAAATGTTAGAGGGACTAAAATTAGATTATGACTTATTTCCAGGGACTAAAAACATATTTCACTAAAAAAACATAAAAGAGATTTGAAATTTGAATGAAGAGAGAAAATAAGTGTATGTAATATTGAATTGTGATTTAATTGGTGGAGGTTGATATATGAATGTCACTTGTCATGGTGTAATAAAAGATGAGAATGAAAAAATAAACATTAGTTGATTACTAAAATGTCTTTTTGTTAGTGTAAATAATTTATGGTAAAAGAACAATTTTAGAAATTCATACAATTATTGTATTAGATAGAATAGTAGATTCGATAATTTAGATTGGACTTGTATATGATTAGACCTTCGTATTAGATTTTTGATCAACTCAAAACAATTTTCTAATTTATTATATCTTCATTTGTTTAAAAAATAAATAAGTGTTTTTAAGGGAAATCAAATTAATATAAAGTTTTTCACCCGCTATTAACAAATTATAAATTATATATTCATCGTTTTAATAACGGGTATAGATAATTTAAGGATGATTTTGAGGGGGAAAAAAATCAAAAAGCCGCATCTATTAATTTCTTAACCACACAAATACTAGTATCATTAAATTGATATTCATTAATTAACATATAGTTGAATAGTATTTTGTTTATTTTATCTGTGAATATATGTAAACTACTGGTCTCAAACCCCTGACGAGTTTTATCTATCTATGCCCGCATCTACAAATTTGTGTTTGTTCTACTTCTTACTTAAGGATGATTTTGAGGCAAAAAATCAAAAGACCAAATCATTGCAAATTTTAAACATAAAAATATAATGGATATCATTCGATCTCAAAAGAAATAATTTGTAATGGTTTTAAATCTTCTTTTTGCATCAAATTTAAAATTAAATAATAATGAAAAGTAAATAAAGCTTTATAAAAGATTGTGTCCAACCATAAAAACAGAATTAAATATTTTCAATCTATTAGTGAAAAAAGAAGATTTAAAAGGGATTTTTTTTTTAAAAATAACATAGTTATTAAAAAAAAAATACAGAAATAACAAAGGTTTTAAACATTTTACCAAAATGATATGTTTTGAAAAAAAATTAATTTAGTGGCACCAAATTATATGGTGCCTCAGTTATATTTTTTCATGACACGCCAAATTATATGGTGTCTCTGTTGAAACAAGTTTGCCCTAATTTCTTAATTGCTGAGGAAGCGTCATATGATATGGCGTCTCAATTCAATTTTTTTATTAATTATTATTTTAGTTAAGAAATGAAGAAATTAAATGAAAAAAAAAGCTACAAAAGTTGAGGATATTGGAAGCGGAAATGTTGGAAGCAGTTCCTCTGATAATAATGATGAGGATGAACGCCGATTTAACCACTCAAACATAGTGGGTGGAAAGAGTTGAGAATATTAATGATAATTGTTGTGGAATAACAAATGAGGGTGCAGTCTTATTTATAGACATATGACATACTGTAACTACCAATTTAAAAAAATGATTTAATTACAAATTAAAAAAATAAAAAAATACCTTTAAAAAAATTTGTACTAAAACACCATATGAGATGACGCCTCCCCTGAAAGTTTTAACTGTGTCACCATATGATATGGCGTGTCTGTACATGTCAACAAATTTTTTACACACTGTGGTCATATGAAATTGTGCCTGCATGCTATGCTAGTTTCATAATTTTTTTGAAAAAATTGTTATGTTAGTATTTTTTTTTAAAATACTATGTTATTTTAAAAAAAAAAATTCTTTAAAAGGTGCTCAGAAACTTATAAAAAAAAAGGTGATTTGAAAAAATTTCACTAAAAAAAATAATGAAAATTCATTAATAAATCAAAAGCATAAATTCTTTAAAAATTTGATTTTTAATTGAAATGCAAGAAAAAAATTTATACCATAGATTAATCATAGATATTGGATATTGAAAAATTAATTTTTATTTTAATCATTAATCCAAATTATGCTAATGAATTGATCGTACAAATATTTTTACACGGGCAAGAATTGGTGTTACTGTTTTCTTGAGCAGCATCTTGATTCAATTATGCTAATGAATAATAATGAATTGATAGTAAATATTCTTTAATATTCTTTAATAATGAATACATAACTATGAATAAATTTAACTCCACTAACTTATCCCGTTAATAGTTGTAAAAAACAATAAATATAAGTACTAGTGAATTCCAACTATTAAATTATTTAATAAAAAAAAATTTAATTTTAATTTTTTAAAATAAAATTACTTGATCGAAAACTTTAAAATTAAATTTTTTTAAAATAAAATAATATTAAAATATGACATCACATTACTCCTATTTAAATAAATTTAAGAATGTTACAATGTCCATCATTTTTTAATTGATTAATTTTTTTTTTTTAAAAAGTCGGCATTTTTTATTTGATTAAAAGAATTAAAAAAAAAAAAGTCAGCAAGAGAGGTTGACCCGCTTATCTCACAAACCCGTCGTCGTCCCACACGCTGCCACCGTCCTGCATATCTAGACCTTGATATATCCAACGGACGAAATTGATCCATAGCTATGCACCTTTCCCGCTCTAACCTCACCAAATCCGAATCCCTCTTCCTTCATCAACCATAACCAAAAAAAACCCTAATAAAAAACAATAACTTTCAGAGTCACTGAACTGAACTTATTTCCCGTTTTTCATTCTTCCGACGCAGTCCTCGCCGTAGCTGCATCATCAGGTTCAACCTTCGCCCAACCATTTCCTTACCGAATTCAATGTAGTTTCAATCATTGTAGAATTTCGTATCGAGTTACCAGATTTTAACTATATATTGTGCTTAATTTCATCAATGCTGAATATAATTCCAAATTTTTTTACAAGATTCTTCATCGATGCTGTTAATTATATTCATGTAGATAGGTATTTGTTGATTTTTCTGTTTAGTTATTAGTTCGTTAAAACTGTTGAGATAGTTTTTTCCCGTTTTCTTCTATATATACATACAGCTCTTCACTTTTATATTTAATCACTTTTCTACTACTTTAATGAAGTTTTCTTTTTTAATATCAACTTAATTTATCATCTCGTTGATCTTATTTTCACTTTCTTGGATGTGCAAATTTTACCTAGGGAATTAAAGGAGCTTAATCACAACCATATAGGGTTCAAAAGTATGTTTTTCCCTCCTTACCAAGGTTTTAAATAACTGTTGCAATCGTGTTCTAGTTGCGTAAATTCAGTCTCCTTACCAAGGTTTTAAAAAATAGTCGCAACCGCGTTCTGGTTTTGTAACAGCTTTCGTGATTTCGGTTGATACAGATGTTTTAAGAGTGACTGTGGTCGTCGCGGTGTGAATTAATCAATTTATTCTTTATCATAAAATCGGGGTATCGGTATCGGCACCTTCTGGTACCGTTTGTAGCAGTCGCGGTATTGACCTTTTTTTAAAACTTGCTTCTTACTCTGTTTTTGCTTAAAAATAGAGTTAATGAATAATTAAAAATGTTACTGACATTGATATTAAGTAAGCCTTTTTAAAGCATGTTACTTATTTATTTACGTTGACATTTATGTATTGAAGCTTGAAGCTTGAAGCAGAACAATTTTAAGCTCCTTCAATCATGAATCAAGATGCTGCTCAAGAAAACAGTAACACCAATTCGATTCCCAAGAAATCGATTCCACCCTACATGAAGGCGATTTCTGGCTCGCTCGGTGGGATTGTGGAGGCAGCTTGTCTCCAACCCATAGATGTGATCAAGACCAGATTGCAGCTTGATAGGTCAGGGCATTACAAGGGAATTCTTCATTGTGGCAATACGATTGCACGATCCGAGGGAGTACGGGCTTTGTGGAAGGGTTTAACACCTTTTGCGACACATTTGACATTGAAGTATACACTTCGAATGGGTTCAAATGCGTTACTTCAGTCCGCGTTTAAGGATTCTGAGACCGGAAAGATCAGTAATCATGGGCGGCTTCTTTCTGGGTTTGGCGCTGGGGTGCTTGAGGCCGTTGTGATCGTTACGCCATTTGAGGTTTGAGATTTTTATTTTATTTTTGTATATTCAATTCGTAATTTGTCAAGAGCATATAGCTTATTATTAAATTAAATTTGAATTAAACAATCAAGAATAAATAATACATAAAGAGAAATGCTTACATATGCAATATGCCTCGAGACTGATTTCATGTAAAATAAATTGGTAGTTGTTTAAGCTGAAATTCTGGTGTGGGTATACTTGCAAAGGGCTATGAAACCATACCATGGGTCCTTAGTGTTGCTTTTATAGTTAGGGTGGTAATATACCAATAGGATCTGCTTGTCTTTTGTGACTCAATAGTAATCAAAATTATTGCGGGAAGGGAGAGACTCCAGATATGAAAATCTGCATTGTCGATGGCGCATCCATCCTTACAAATTGTGGCCATGGCGGTTGTCTAAAAATCCGCCTCCATACTCTGCCATTACGCTGCCATGGCTAATATTTGACAACACTGATGAAAATGATAAAGATTATCCTCAAAATAGGCAAAAAGTGATGACATTCACATCTAATGGGGTTTCAGTTTGCTATGCTAGGCCTTGACAAGGAAACCAGGCCAGGATAGTGGCATTCGACATTTGTTGCATTTCTCAGATATGGTATTAGATGGTGAAATTAAAGAAACAATAATCAAAGAAATCACACTCTACCCTTTTATTTATATCAACTCTGATAATTGAGTGGTATAACAATTCTGAATTACGGTTTGACTGATCAAGGAGTGTAAAATATTTTTGGGATTCTTTCTAGTTTTGGGGCAAAGAATTTTTGAGTGAACAGTAGTAATTGGTGTCAAGATTTTAGGATGTAATTTAGAAGTTGAACATGATAGGGAAACGGAGATTTAGCAGCTGATGCTCTGTCTAAAGTTGTTGCTGGGAGATACAATTGGTGATGCGCCTCTCAGGGAAATCCTACAGGTTCTCACAATAGATACTATTACTAATGCTCATCCAGGTTTTTTCCTTTTCTAAGATGTGTTTATGGTAGAAGGGAAGAGTGGTGATGTCATCTCAATCCTCAAAAGTTACTTCATAGCTAGCTGAATTTCATTCTTCTCCATGGGGTGGGCAATTTCATCGTAAGGATTAGACCATGGTCATACAATAGCTGTTTTAATTCAGTTTCCAGTGTATCTATCGATAGGCCTCCTTGTATTAACTGCGAAATAATAATTCTTATTATTAAAAAAATAACTTTGACAGGTCTTGTAAAACATGCTTATTGTAACATGTTTATCTCGTGTGTTGCAACTATGATTAAAAGCTGCTTATCTTTTTAGTTGTACTAATGATTAATCAGCATATAATGTCACAAACATCCATTCATAGTTTGTTCTTGGCATGTGGAATTCCAAGCTCGTATTAAATACCTTGTGTTTTTCTGCAGGTTGTGAAGATAAGATTGCAACAACAGAAAGGGCTAAGCCACGAGCTTTTAAAATATAGAGGTCCTGTGCATTGTGCAGGAATGATCATAAAGGAAGAAGGTTTTCGTGGTCTTTGGGCTGGTGTTACTCCTACCATAATGCGTAACGGGACAAATCAATCTGTCATGTTTACTGCAAAAAATGCATTTGATGTGCTTTTATGGAAGAAAAATGAAGGCGACGGTAAAGTTCTTCTACCATGGCAGTCAATGATTTCAGGATTCCTTGCAGGTACGGCAGGTCCTATTTGCACCGGTCCTTTTGATGTAGTGAAAACAAGGTTGATGGCTCAGGTTAAAGAGGGAGGTGAAGTAAGGTACAAGGGTATGATCCATGCCATCAGAACAATACATGCAGAAGAAGGACTTGTTGCCTTATGGAAAGGTCTGTTACCTCGGCTCATGAGGATCCCGCCTGGACAAGCCATTATGTGGGCTGTGGCTGATCAAGTAATTGGTCTGTATGAGAGGAGATATCTTCAAACTTAACCATTTTATGGTTATTTTTTCTTTCTTTACATTACTATTGCTTTCTCCATAATAGACAAATACCATTGCAAGCCTATAAAAATAATCATTTTATCCTCTAGTCAACCCACACAGTGGGATAAGGCTTAATTGTTGTTGTTGTTGTAGCCTCTAGTCAAAATTTGTTTATTTTTTCTCTTGAATATTGTTTGTTGATCTAAACCATAAAAGGTATACAAAAGATTTATTCCTTGTTTTCTTGTAATGTTGCATTTGTATCTCTTTTGGGGACTTTCTAACCACTCTTTGTATGCCTTGTGTAGAGAAAGTGGATTTAAAAACAGGAGTTTGAACTGATTTAGAGACTCGAAGTGGTGCATTTGCTTACCCAAATATTTAAAAATAGTGGTTTATTTCTTATAGGGCATTGAGAAAACTTGTGCATGTTGGACAAGTTAACTTTTAACATTTTATAAAAAAAATATACATTTATTTATAGGGTGGCATTGAGAAAACTTGTGCGTGTTGGACAAGTTGACTTTTAAATTTTATGAGAAACTGTACAAGTTAGTCCATCTGGCCTTAATATAAGAAATTGTACAAGTTACTCTATCTGATCTTAATATAAGAAGTTGTACAAATTACTCCTCTGGTCTTAGTATAAAAAATTTTACTTTTAAAAAAAATTACTTTTTAAAGTTCATTGAAGAATTAATATAGTTCAAATACATTGTTTGTTTAATAAATAAATGTAAAAAATAAACTTTTTATTATACTAAGGATTAGATGATAGTAATATTTATTTATACTTTTATCTCAAGAAGAATAAATATTTTACATTGGCATGTTAAAAAAATTAATACTATTTTGGCTAAATATTCATTTTATTTATTTATCTTTATTATAGGGTCTAGTTTGGTTCTTAACTTTTAAAAAGATTAATATAATTCTTTAAAATTCCAAGAGTTTTTAAATAAGTTGGTGTACCATTGGGCCAATTTATTATTGATGATTTAACTTGCATCCAGTTTCGTTATCATGTTGCACTCCTGGAAACTCAGAGTTATTATTTCTTCCAAAAATGTCATATTTAAGCAACATATGATTTTTAAGAAAATGATTAGATATATTGATTTTAATAATAAAATTAATATTATTTATTAAATTATCTTTATTAATTATAATTAATAGAGGAGTTGAATAAAGAGGCAGTTTGTTTTTTCTTTGTATTTTTGAAAATGGATTTTACAAAAATGTTTTTTAAAATATTACAAATTTTTTTAAATTTGTTTTTTATAAATTAAAAGACTAATTTTGATATTTTATAACATTAATATACATTATTGAAGATCAAAATATAGTCAAAATCACAATTTTTAAAAAAAGTTGTATTTCAAAAATGATTTTCATGAAAAGCTATTTGAAATAGCTTCAAAATTAAGTGATTTTTTGAAATTTTGGTATCCAAAAAAAGTTTCGATAAAATGATGAAATACTTAAAATAACATTTTAAGAATAATTATTCAAACCAAATTTTTATTTGAAGCTTTTATAAAAAATTTCTTTGTAAATTTTTTTTTCACAAAATTATGTTACACTATAAAAATCATTTTTAAAAAAAGTCAAAACAAACGGGCTCAAAGTAGAAGTTAATAAGTAGAAGTATAGTAATGAAAATATAGTATTAAATATTGGATTGATATTGCAAAGAGATAATTATTTTAAAACACATAAAAAGTATAAATGAGACAATTTTTTATATGAGGAAGAATTATGATCTTTACATCAGCTTGGGTATGAAAAAAACAATATATAGGAGTATAATGAAAACTGTAGGGAGTAAAAACAATTTATTCAACAACAATACTCTAATTAAATATGAAACATTTTTCATGAACATATGTTTAAGAAACACAAACAATTACAACTATATTGGAGAAATGACTAATGGACCAATGTAAATAGATTGTTCAAATTTATTAACCTCAAAATATGCACCTTTATTTTGATCTTCAGAGATATATGGTGAATTATTTATTGAATGTGATTAAACAACCTAAGCTTCTTAGGTTGGAGAATAGAGACAACATCCAACAGGTATTGGTCAACCAAGTGTATAACAACTCCCCGATAGAAATATTGCATTGATGTCCATTCTGATAGTCAGTGTGTGAACATTTAGATAGCCAAAAAAAGAGAGTTTGTTAATACACCACCTAAGTTTCTTAGATACCATGTGAAATTTCTATTTTGTTTTTCAGTTTTTGGATGTGCACATCCGGACGCACTAATTTTTTTAAAAACGTTGATGTATTCCAGATATGCATATCCAAAAACATTTCTGATGTACACTTCCGAAACAATGGTTTATTAATTCGCGTCAGACTTTCTTCCTCCACCTCATTCTTCACTTTTTCATTTTCCAAACTCTCTCAAACTCTCAAATCTTCAATCCCACAAATCTCGATTTTTTCCACTCGAGTTCGGCGCAGAGCAACTTCTACAACGATCAAGACACTCTAAATCCTCCGTATCTCATTTTAATAGGTAAGTTTTCAAATTTTAGAGTTTCGGAGTTATTTTCGAGTAATCGATTTAGAGTAGACATTTAGGTGTAGAAATTGTTATGTTGTATGAATAACATAGGTTAGAGACAATGTAGGTCTTGTTTTCTGCTTCAAACGGACGATCAGGGCATTAAAATGCCCTTTTGCATGGTACAGTAGCCATGGCTACCATTTTGAACTTCAAAATACGTATCGGATGTGCAGATCCGAAAAGATTGTAACGTTAAATATTCTGAGTGCTTCCGGATGTGCACATCCGAAAAATACCCAACGTTAAAAATTATGTGTCCTTCCGGATGTGCACATCCGGAAGACACCCAACGTTAAATATTTTGCATATTTTCGGATGTGCACATCCGGAAGACACTTGGTTTTTTTTTTTAGTTTGTTTGTTTGTTTTTGTTTAATTATTTTTAAAAAAATCTAATTTATTTATTATGCTTTGCAGATTAGATGGCTGGCAGAGACGACCGTATCATACATAGACGGACAGTTCAGCATGCATCTGTCCGACGTGAGCGGATGCAGTCTACAGTTGAGGGACATCCTACACCACAGCCATCCACATCACAGGTTCAGGCCACTTCCACATCACAGGTACAGGCCACTCCCCCTTCAGCCATCGATTCTACATCTCGGAGGCGTCGCGTTTCTACTAGTAGTTCATCAGGGTCGCAGCCCGCACGCAGGCGTCGTCGGGAGACTCCAGCTCCATCAGTTGCTCCTACCCGTTCCCTTGTTCCTGTTCCTGTTCTAGAGGGTGATCACCCAACACATGAGAGTGTTGACGCCGATGACGATTTCGATGAGCTGGGCGGTTACCCCGGGGGACCGTCTGATATGTCCCTACTCGTGGGGTATTCTGAGCATACTGCCAGATATGTCTGGCTATGAGAGGTAGCCTTTCTCGGTTTATTTATAGAATTGTTTACGTTGAAAATATTTTCATTTGTAACATTGTTTTATTTGGAAATTTTCAGGAGAAGGATTCCCAGAAGTTCTATAACCATGGGGGCAATAGACATGCTTGAGATGCTGCCAGGGGATCAGTGGTTCACATCTGCACTTGCTACCTCTGGTCTTGGAGGCCTGTCTAGGATTGGGTATTCCCAGATCCTGTACGGTATGCTGATGGTCTTTGTTGAGAGATGGCACCCTGAGACATCCTCATTTCATCTACCGTACGACGAGATCACGATCATACTCGACGACATCTCGTGCCTTTTATATCTACCGATCACGGGTACCCTTCTCCGTCACGGTAGGATGTCGAAGGTGGACGCGATGGAGATGCTGATTGCAGAGCTTGGGGCTAGCCCAGATAAGGCACTTGCGGAGGTGACCCAGTTGATGGGCGCACACGTCCGATTCTCCTTTCTGATACGCAGATTTGGTGAGGAGCTTGACGAGGCACGACAGGCAGAAGGGGATGCAGCTGAGGTGGAGATCCACAGGTAGCGTTCCCTGAGATGCTACTACTTGTTTTTGCTCGGCGCACAGGTGTTTGTGGACACCAGCGCCTATTATGTTGATGTCGTCTACCTCAGGTACCTTTTGGATCAGACAGAGATCCATAGGTACAATTGGGGGGCGGCTGCGCTGGCATACACCTATGTTAGGCTCTCCGGTGGTTGCCTCTGGGCATCCAAAACTGTGGCAGGCAGCTGTACGCTATACGTGGTAACAATCTAATATTCTAAGTGATTTTTTCATTTCTTTTCTTTCTATATTCATTATAATGTTTGACACCCATGTTATGTTTTCCATTTCAGGCGTGGATTTTACAGCACTTTCCCAACATTACTGGTTGGGGGAGTGTCGACGGGTACACTGAGGATATGCCACGTGCTGCTGCATTTCTCCTGCTCAGAGGTAACCAGGTGCCCGACCCCTACAGAGTGTATCTTGATCGGATGGCTGCTAAGGACGTTTTGTATCACCCCTATGCCGATCACCGTGTGACGCGCCAGTTCGATGAGGTTTCGCTGTTCTCAGGATGGTTGGCATGCAGTTCGACCATTACTGCTCGATACCTGCCTGAGCGCGTCGTGCGTCAGTTTGGTTACACGCAAACGATCCACAGGATGCCTCATGAGTCTGCTCCTCTAGGCTTGACCCGCTGGCAGATAGATGAGATATATGCTGACTTCCAGTCCCACTTGGTACCGGAAGAGGCTCGGCCGACCAGAGTGGAGAGAGACTGGAGCGTTGCTGCCGGGTACATCGAGTGGTTCTACACCGTCTCACACTCATGCATGGTGCCCACTGTTGAGGGATCGCCACCCAGACCTGCTCATCAGGAGATATTAGAGGAGCGACAGTCTCAGCTGGACCATACTCAAGATGTCCTACTTCGTTGTCGTCAGATAGAGCAGATAGCGCGGTAGGCCATTGCAGACGGTCACCTCCCTGAGGGCTCTGGTGCCAGACTTACCGTGGATAGGATTATTGAGATTGCTCGGGGGCACTTCAGTACCGCAGACATCGAGCCAGGATTGCGGGTAGGGGCAGAGGAGCAGGGGAGCCAGGAGAGATCCTTCGCCATACGCAGTAGTTTTTTGTTTGATGTATTCTATTTATATTACATGTATGTACTGTATTTTGACAGAGGTTTATTATGTATATATATCATTTTATTTTACATATGGGTGTTGTCGAATGTATATTAAGTTGCGACGATATATTAACATATGTGACCAACCAACAAAACCGATTTTAAAAAAAAAATAAAGTTCTGCTGTTTTCCGGATCTGCAGATCAGGAATGTTTCCGGATGTGCACTTCCGGAACGCATCAGCGTTCTTTAAAAAATTGGTGCATCCGGATGTGCACATCCGAAATCATGGGACAAAATCGAAAATTCAGGTAGTGCCTAAGAAACATGGATGGTGTGATAAGAAATTCTAAAAAAAAAACAAACGGTCAAGCAACAACAATCAAGACAGACCATCTGGCATAACTAGGCTTCAATTCATGAAACAAAAAAGCAAAAACAATCATACTCAAAATTAAATATGAAAATCACATTTCAAAATATAGCATCAAAATGTTAATATAGAAAACTAAAACTAGGGATAAAAAGTTTGAGGATTAATAAGGCTATGTTTGATTTGGTGGTGGAAATCTCTGAATCCCGGTGAAAAATTTCATTTCCACAAAAATCATCTTTTTGTTGCTTCTCCAAATCACGGTCGAATGCATGTGAGACTTACGTTTGGTTGCTGAAAAGCCAAACCAAACAAGCACTAATATTCAAAAAAAAAAAAATAAAGGGAATATTTAAATATTTTAAAAATCATAATTATATTTAACTCAAATTTTTATCAAAAAAATAACTAAATAAGATAATTTTGTAAATTAAAATACCAAAGGATATTTTTTTCATCATAATCATACGTTTTTTTTAGCAAGGTCAATCTATAAATTAAAAAAAATTTAAAAGTATAGACTATTCAAATTGATATATTCAATCTTGACCATCCATTTTCTCTCTATAATATGAATTGCTTACAACTTAACTAATGTATAATGGACAATTTTATAGCATGTCAATGTTAATGTTCTATCTTATTTTGTGTTGAGATATCAATAGCCTAATCTATGAAGCACAGACTCCGATATGAACATGACATGACACAGACACTTTGACATCGATAATGTCAAAATATAAGACACTGACCCCGCTATATATAAGAGAGTACTTCAGCTTTATTTATTCAATTATGATTAAAAAATTACAAAATATTCTAATCAAAATTAATGTCTTTAATTTTTTATTGATAGAATTGCTTAAATACACGTTTAATAATTTTAAATTTATGTGAAATTTGTCTAAAATATGTATAAAAATGTGTTGAAGCAAAAAAGAAAAACAAAATTTTGTTTGAAACACTAGTCTAAATTGTCAGACATGTGTTATAAATGGCATACGAGTGTCAACTATTGATTATAAGAGTGTTAAAACAAAGAGAAAAAAAAATTTTTAGTGGATATTTATCTGACTTTTCTTACACTTCTTTAACTTTTTCAACACGTGTCGTACGAGTGTCATATAATTGTTTTATGCTTTATAGCTTTCAAGCTCTATATTTTATATTCTCTCCATATCAATAAATTGTTTAATGATTGAAGGAGTAGACAAAAAGGTTATAAATTGGTTGCTTTCAATATTTTAGCTTCATTTTTTAAGTTATTTCTTGTAATCGTTTGGAATCTTCCAATTTTAATCTAATAGTAATATTTTACTCTATTTTTTATTCTAAGCGTGTTGAAAACAAGACCACGTTGCTTCAAATCACTTACAAGTCTGTGACTATAACACTTTCGTAGATTTTTTTAATCAAAGTTGTTATGAAGTTTGTTTTAATAAATAAAATATTATGAATTGATACATACAATATTTTATATTGAAATAAATTGTTTTGAAATTGGCATTTATAATTGTTTGAAAGTTGAAAAAGAAATATGTTATATTGAGAGAACAAGTTTTTCTAGGGTAACACGAGAGTTTTTGGTATGATAAAACGGAGAACCCGCAAGCTTAACATTCTAATATTAAAGTAAGTGAAGTTTCAAGAATAAAATTTTAGAGTAAATGAAGAGTTTATATATTGTAGACGATTTAAACTGTTTTCATTTGGCTCGAGATATGTAGTGTCCAATAAAATTTGACGACAAACAATACAAAGTGGCTTAGATTAAGGTTTTAGTCACTAACGAGTAGGACTGACAATGAATCGAACCAATTCAAAAATAATTTAGAACTCGGTTCAAAAATTAAATCGTTAAATTAGATTCATGAACCAAATGAACTAAATATGAACGAAAAACTATGTTCGTTAACTAAATGAGCTGAGTGTGAACTATACATGGCTCGACTCATTAGGTTAATGAGTCAACTCGATTATATATGAGAATGATTATATTATCTTTAAGAGTAGGTTTAAAGATTTACTCCAAATATTAACCATATATTGTCTCTTATGCACTAGTTATGACAGTAAAGCTAACAATTGCATTTAGAGTCATTGTTGTTGGATGTATTATGACATTTGCTAAAATAACATGTGTAATGAAGGTTGCAAGTGGTGTAATCATTTTGTGATAAAAAGTATCAACTTCTAGTAATTTTTTGATGAAGTTATGAATTTTTTAGACACATTTAAACTTCAATTGAGTATTTTTTTTTGAATTAAACTTTCAAATGTATCTCTTGAAAGTTGTGTAATTTTTTAATTAGTAGATTTTTTAAACAAAGTTAAATTCCATACTTATAGCTTTTATTTTATTTCAATATTTTCTTTTAAAAATATATTAATTTAAATTTTCAAATATATAAAAATAAAATAAACTTTAAAAAATGGCTTTTAAGTTCGTGAAGCAAGTAAGCTGAACCTAACGAAATGAAACTAACAAGATGAACTGAATTGTTCATGAACTTTTAACGAATCGAGTTTGATGTTAATTGGTATTACTGGGCTTCCCTTTGATGTCAACTCCATCTTCTTGGACTAATCGTCAGACAATGGAAGAGAAAGAGTTTGATGAGTTGAAGAAGCTGGAAACTATCACTATATTTGCCGACTAAAGGGATCTGGATCTTGCCTTCACCGGGGTGGCTTCCTCCCCAGACTAGGGGTGCTTCCCCCGCAGGAAAATAAAAGTATATGCAGTAGGTAATACGAATGTGTCCTTTCTCTTCATTATTGTTTGTTTTCTTTGATTGGTCTCCAACTTTACTTCAATGATTTTAAAGTGAGAGTCCTCAATAACCTTGGGGGTTTCCCCTTCACATCTGTATCCGGTGAGTTAGGGCTACGTCAAGGTCTTCTAGTGTTTGTGTGAATATAAGAGGAGCGTGCCACCCTTTACACTCTTCTTCCATTTTTTCAATATCCAACACAACTAATTTGACTCAGTGTATGGCCAAGGTTTTCTCTCCTTTAGGCAGGGTATGCAAATGTTTGAGGTGTAGATTGACAGTATGCAGAATTTTAAGGGTCAGTAATTCATGTTTACGCCCCTCACCAAGGTCTACCACCTAAATATTGTAAGTGTAGTATACTCTTAGATATGTTTTGAATGATGTCACTTAGTGAATACTTTGAATTGCTGAGAATTCTGGTTGTGTTGAATTGTCTAAAATTGTTTTGTGAGACCATTGTAATCTAAGCAATTGCAATTGATTTGTTACACCTTTAACACAAAGAAAATTAAGCTTGGTACATTGCACACCAAGTGTTTGATATTTTGACTGCACACTAAGTGTTCGATAAAATTCCTTAGTCCATTTTATTTTTACATTTCATTGGAAATTGTTTATCATTGTGTGGTTTATATTCAAACATATTATATCGAACTTATTGGTGTGCTTTTCTCATATTTGGAAAATGTTTTACTACGGTTTATTCGCATATCCGATTCTACCAATAACGGTTCAGACAGACGAGTATCGATCCAGATTTGCTTCCGTTTGTCATAGAAAAATATTTTACAAAACATAATTTTTTAAAAGAAAAGTTTATTTGGAAATCTATTCAACCCCCTTCTAGATTGTTGCCCTCGTCTAATAAGTGGTATCACGAGCACCAATTTATCTTGTGCTTCAAATCCGCTTATTAGATTAGGGCTTCCGAACCAAAAGGGGCATATGATAAAGCGTCAGTTTTCAATGGCTAGAATTTAGTTATTGGAAGGATTGTATGTGTATCCATATCAATTCTATTGATATTAAAGTATGGAGCGCTGTCCAAAATGGTCCATTTGAAATTACTACGACCAATGCAGATGGTATTGTTGTACCTAAATCGAAAGCACAATGGGATGTGAAAGATGATAAAAAGTGGTCTAGTGATTGGAAAGCAAGGAATATTCTAATCTCCGCTTTAGGAGTTGATGAATATTACTGTGTTTCTCATTGCGAAACCGCTAAAACTATGTGGGACGCATTACAAGTTGCCCATGAGGGTACAAATGAAGTCAAACAAGCTAGAATCAATATCTTGAATCAAGAGTTTGAACTCTTTCACATGAAGCATGGTGAAACCATTAGCGATATGCAAAAGAGGTTCACTTATCTTGTAAACCATTTGAATGCACTTGGTAAGCGGTTTCCAATGATATTCCTACTAACAAAATTTTGAGATGTCTTAATAGGGAATGACAACCTAGGGTCACTGCCATTAAAAAAGCTAACAACCTATTGACTTTGGACACTACTACTTTGTTTGGTAAGCTTTAAGAACATTAGCAAAAGCTCATTAGCTTAAAGAAGCATGAGAAGAAGGTTAAGAAAGAAAAGAACAAGGAAAAAGAGGTGGAAAATAAGTTAATTTCTCTTGTGGCTTCTAGATCCAAGTCCTCGACAAAAGAGCATGATGATAGTGGAACTAGGGATCATGAAGGTTCGGATGATGAAGAAATGAGGTTTTTTGTTAGAAGGTACTATAAGTACATTAAGAAAAATGTACTAAAGCATTATGACAAGAATCTCATCAACTATAGAAGACATTCAAATACCTCAAGGGAAGATGAGAATAAGAAGGAAAAATCTAAAGGTTCATGCTATAATTATGGAAGAGTCGATCATTACAAGCCGGATTGTCCATTACTTAAGAAGTATAAAGGAAAGGGCCAACAAAAGAAGTCTAGCAAGTCTAGAAGAGCATACATCGCATGGGATCGTGATTGTGAATCCTCTAAAGTGGGCAGCTCAAGTGAAAGTGATGATATGGAAAATCTTTTCTGCATGACCAAGCACAAAAAAAAAAGAATGTAAGTCATTCCAAATATGAACCTATTGATGAAATGTCTTATTTTGAATTACAAATTGCTTTTGAAAATCTATACGATGAAGCCGTAGATGCTTTTAAAAGTTTGGCTTCAAATAAAAGAATTTTTTCACACTTAGAAGCCAAAGTTTTAGAAGCTGAAAAACAAATGGAAGCTCTTAAGAAATTCATGTTATATGCTTCAAAAGTTGATGTTGAGGAAGAGAAATCTTCTTGGTTTGGTTGTGAAACTTGTCACATTTGGGAAAAATATGTTAATACTCTAAAAGTCAAATTAAACAAGGCTTTAGAACCAAAGGTTACCTTCGATATTAATCCTACAAAATTCAAAATATATTTAAACGTGTCGTACACGAAGTGCAATCTTGTTGTAAGGGAATCTAACAGTGAAAGTCATTCACATCATCATTTGACTTGTCACTATTGTTGAAAGAAAGGCCATACTATTTCTAAATGCAAATTTAGGACATACTTGGTTCCTAAATGTGTATTTCAATGGTTGTCCAAGTGCAACAATGTTTCCACTCACCCTCAAGGACCCAGTGAGATTGACTTTGTAGGGAAAATGTCTTGACTCCTTGAAGAGAGTATGAGATCTTAACAAGGGAATCTCAAGGCATATAAAAGGTAACATCTCCTTATTCATTGACTTTGTGGCAAAGAAGAAGGATGTTGTGCCCTATGAAGTTAACAAATATAAGTGCTAAATCGTGAAATAGGTAGTGTAGGTCAATCCCCATTTCACTATTATCTTTGATATTATAATTGCTTGAGAATACTACTATTATTAAGGTTGAATACATCATTTGTGATGTTTTGTATCCGAGAAATTTCAAGAAAGGTTTTTTCTTTTTCATGATGCAGATGAATCTTTAGAAGACATAGTCAAAGTCACTAAAGATGGATTGATCACCCAGAAATGGTAAAAATTGAGGAGGAGAAAAGATTACCATCAAGTCAAGAGAAGACAAGTATTCTACAATATCTTGTAAACTTGACCAAAAGTGTGACAATACGCTTTTACATAAGTATTTTTAGTGTGAGGGCAAGGTTCCTTAGTGCTTTATTTTAATGATGTCAAAACTAGTAATATCTCGTACTTATGTACTTTGGACGGTATCATCGCGTCTTAGCTTGTATTCATCCTTTAATATGCATATAATAATCCACATAGGTGTCTCTATGCATATATGATCATCCCATATATGAAAATTGTGCATTGGATCATTTTGATACCTTAGGTCAACCCATACAGGGCTTTAGGTCGACTCAATATCTAAAAAAAAATGTGTTTGTAGCATTCTGGTGCCTTTGCATCGACTCACAGATGTGTGGAGGTCGACACACACTGTTGGAAAAATTATTTTCTGCTCTTGGATGCCCTTGTATCGACTCACAGATGTGTGGAGGTCGAAGCATACTGAAAGAAAAACAATTCTCTGCTCTCGAGTACCCTTGCATCGACGCATGGCTTGAATATATGCGCAGATTTGCTTTCTGGAGTGTTCGGGTCGACTCATAGAGTGTTGAGGTCGACCTCTCACTCACTTAATCATATTTTTCTGATTCTTTGTGTTTCAAAAAGCTGTTAATTAAGTTATGTGATCTTAGTCTCACACACACACACACACACACATATATATATATATATATATATATATATATATATATATATATATATATATATATATATATATATTCATATGTATCATCTTTTGTAAGGAACTAACAAGAAAATTGAAAATATAAATTGAATTTGCTCATCGTCTTCATTCTCACACTTGCATTCTTCAACAATTACACATAATCATTTTTGTTGAGCTGTGCATTGTCGAGGTGATAACATCCAATCGTAGAATTTGTATATCTAGTTTGGGTTGAGATTTCAGTGGGATTTTCTTGAATAAAACCTGTTAGGGTTTTGTCCTCCAAGGTCTTGAAGGATTTGAGGGTTTTTGCACAAATCTTTGCTTCACATATTCAGCCGAGTGAAAGGCTTGAAGAATGGTGGGTTCGTTCAAACAATTAGCGGTAATCAGAGGATTGTTTCGAAATATTTGGGGTCGAACGACTTGCGATCGAAATCAGCCGGGCGAAAGACTTGAGAATTCAAGTGAGTAGCGGTAACTGGAGGTTTGTTCGAAGTGTTTGATGCACTTGATTTGGCTTGAATCAAGGAGAGAGAAGTGGAAAGAATCAACATCAACATTTAGGCTTGAGTGTATGGTGACTATAACTTCTCTTGTACAAAACTTTACAACTTGATAATATACATATCTCAATTCTAGTTTAGAATTGGGGGCATACGTACCTGAAGCGAGGACGAAAGGGGAACTGCCTAAACAAATCGGGTGTCATTCTCTCTTTCTCTATCTCTTTACTTTGTGTTGTGAACATTTGTGTGATATCAACTGTTCGATAAATTTCCATTGTTGTTTAGTGCTGAAAATCTGTTTTGAAAACTCATTACAATCACTTGGATTGTAATTGTGAAAAATTTTGCACTATCATTTCATAGGAAATTCAACTTAGGATGTTATGCACACCAAGTGTTCGACGTATTGATCGCACACAAAATATTTGTGATATTGTCAATTTAATTTTACATTTTATAATTCATTGGAAACCAGTTAATTCAAAGTGATCATTATTTGTATTAGTTAATTGGCAACGTATTGATTAGTTTTCTCATTGAATTTATTCCATTCAGTTTCGCATATCCGATCTTACCAATAACAGTTCATTTAGATGATTTAAAATCCACGGCCGCTTCCGCACATTTTGAAACAAATTTTAAGTGCCGATCTTTGTTAAAAATTAGTGATCTATTCAACCCCATATCTAGATCATTTCCATCTTCTAACAAGTGGTATCACGAGCACCACTTCATTTAGTGCTTCGCATATAACTTTTTAGAAAATGGCTAACGAACCAAAAGGGGCGTACAATAGAGCACCGATTTTTAATGGTGAAAACTACGGTTATTGGAAAGATTGTATACGCGTGCATATCAATTCTATTGATAGAAAGGTATGGAATGTTATAAAAAATGGTCCCATTGAAAGAACTATGACCAATGCGGATAACGTTGTTGTACCTAAGCCGTAAGCACAATGGAATGAAAAAGATGAGAAAAAGTATAATTATGATTGAAAAGCTAGAAATATTCTTATATCCTCTTTAGGAGTAGATGAATATTATAGAGTTTCCCATTGTACTACTGCTAAGGCTATGTGGGACGCATTACAAGTTGCCCATGAGGGAACTAATGATGTCAAACTAGCTCGAGTGTTACTTTGACACAAGATTTTGATCTCTTTCACATGAAGCAAGGTGAAACCATTTCTAAAATGAAAAATAGATTTACTCATCTAATCAATCGGTTAAACTCACTTGGTAGACCCTTTTCTAATGATGTTGCTACTAACAAAATTTTGAGATATCTTACTAGGGAATGGCAACCTAAGGTTACAGACATAAAGGAAGCTAATGATCTTATGACTTTGGACATCACAACTTTATTTGAAAAGCTTGAGGAACATGAACAAATCCTCATAAGTCTCGACCAACACGAGAAAAAGGAAAAGAAAGAGAATCCGAAAGACACGGACAAGAAGTCTATATTGAAGGATGATAAACACAAGAAAGGGGGGTTTGAATTGGGTTTCATATTTCGTCCCCATTTGCGGAATTTAAACTAATGACGTTAACATGTAAATAAAAATAAATAAACACAATTATTTTTATCTTGGTTCACGGTTAACAAAGTTACTCCAGTCCACCCCTCAAGGTGATTTCGCCTTATCACAAGGTCTTAATCCAATAATCATCGATGATTACAACCACAATGGATACCTTCCACTGCCTTCTTGAGAATCCTGGCTTTCATTTTCCTCTCAAGGAATCAACCTCCAAGCCGTTCAACAACGACCTGGCCCTCTCAAGCATCCTGGTCTTCCCTCGACCGCTCAAGGAACAACATCCACTAAGCTGTTAAAAACACGCTTAGTCATCTCAAGCATTCTGGTCATCACTCGACCACTCAAGGAACATCATCTTTTTTTAAGGATTTTCTTGTGCACTATATATGCTTCTTATAAGCTGATTACACAAATGAAGTACAATAACACCTAAGTGTTCCTAGAAAGTTATGAGCAACAACTCCTTGCTTTCTAATACAAAAACTATCTAAAGAATAAATCTCTAAGAGATTATAAAGCACACTAGTTATGTATTGTTTAAAAGCTTTCTTATGAGCACTACGCCTTCTTATCATGAACTTTAAGCTTCTTTCTGATGTACTCCTTCTTGAGTAGATAATGCTTCTTCCAGCTTTACTATCAAGATCAACTACGTTAATATACTTCACTTATTGATGTTTCACTTGACAAGTTTCGCATGGCTTTAGCATGTTGCATCGTTGTACATTCTTCATCATTATGCTTCAGCTTCTTCTTCATTGAGCATTCTTCGTTCAGGCTTCAGCTTGCAGCATCTTGTACTCCTTTCTTGAGCATATAATGCTTTTTCCAATTCAACCATCAAGTTCAACTAAGCTACTATGCTTTACTTATTGATGTCTCACTTTAGTAGTTTCATATGGTGTTAGCATGATCATCGTTTGTGCACACTTTGTAGTAGCATCTTCATCTTTGCTTGCTACATGTTGATTGTTTGTTGTGTTGAATAATAACCCTTTAGAATAAACAGCAACCAACAAACTTTTTATCTATCTCTCTTTTTCTTGTGATCAACGGCTGCTTCAAGCAACAAGAAACCAGAGACTATTCTTCAAGCTTCCATGTCTTCAATTTATAGAGCATGAGAGAATAGATCCATTGAGGGATATTCTTGGAAACATATTCCAACAGCAATATCCCAACATTCACATAAAGGAATGGTCAACATCACTGTACAAAAAGTTATCCATGCGCCACCCTATCGAGTTGGAGGTCATAGAGTTTTAGTACTATTATATTCAGCTAAAACCCATTCTAATTTTCGGTCTTGTAGCATATTCAGAGGCTTCAGATATTAACTTGATGAAGCATGTTGTAGAAGAGTCATTCTTTGTGTAATCTTCAGAACCACAGTCTTCAGAATTCCAGATATTTGTCCAGCAGAACTATCTTGAGAATCTTCAGCACTTGGTTTCTTAGAAGCATTATCCTCAGAGTATTCAGAACCTGTTCCTTCAGAACCTTGTCTTCAGAGTCTTCAGATTTCATTAAGCATGTTCTTGTCTTTAGAGTCTTCAGCACTTCGTTTAATCAGAACCCTGTCTTAAGAACTTGATCTTCATAAATTGTGTCTTCAGAATCTTCAGTGCTTTGCTCACCTGAACCACATCTTCAGAATCTTCAGAACTTGTAACATTAGAAGCGCATTACATTAGAAAGCCTTATAGGCCTTTATCATAAAGTCTCAATTAGAATGTTCAGAACTAATGTTCATTAGAACCGTTGTATTAGAAACATTCATAAATCTTGACTTTATCTTGTACACACATATGTTTTCTTCCAGAGTGTTGATAACAGAGTCTGATGACGTCACACGCCTTCTTATCAAAGTCAGAATCATATTGGCAACAACCACACACTAGGTAGAAACCATATCATACATAATTGTTCTCTTAGATAACATGTGCAATTATCATCAAAACTCAAAGGCCAGATGTAGAACCAAATTTTGTTCTTACAATCTCCCCCTTTTTTATGATGACAAACAATGCATTTTGATAGAGTAATTTGTATAGGGTAATCACCATAAATCCACAGAGTCAGAGATAAGCTTAACGGGCCTCCCCTGATTCTATTACTCTTAAAATTCATTTATGCTTGTTCAGAGTCTCCCCCTGATCCCAAGACTCACAAAAATGATTTTGAAGTAGAATTATATCAATAGAGAAGGATTACTTCTCAGTGACGTCTCATCAGAATCTGGCTAGAACTGGCTGGTCTTCATCTCTGAACCAAGCTTGCTATCAAAATATTGTAGACGTATCAGAACCTGATTTGTCTTATCAGACTTGATGTCTTGCATTATATATCAAAAACTGGTAGATACTTTCTTAGATGCCACGCATCAAGTATCAAAACCAAATCTTCAATATCTTAGCACAGATCACCAACAGGTGCACATATCCTCAAGTCATTTGATGGTTCAGAAACCGAATATTTTCTTTTATGACCATGACTTGATTTCATCTCTGAAGAATTCACATTCTTTTAATGCTGGAGTCTAGATACCATTTGAGGTTTGGATACCATAGAATTTTAGATACCAATTGAATCATTCTTTCAGAAAGTTAACAACTTCTGATAAGTTTTGGGTATCAGCGCGAAATTCATGGACATCTCTTGTTTCTGATAACTTAGTGGTCAACGCCAGATATTAATATATTATCAGATCAAGCTTGTTTGGTATTCTTCTTTCTTGTACATGTCTTTTGATCTTTTCTGATCACTTGCTTCTTGAACATATCTACTTGATATCTTATCAAATACAAATTATGTATTCTGATATATCATAGCTTCTGATATGTCTTGTCTTCTCTCATTTGATAGTCTGTTCTAACATACAGTGAACTTTTGCGAAGTTCTTGATCAATTCTCAAATATATGGTTAGAAGTAAAACATATTTAATTATATTTGAGATGAGATTCTTTAGATTGGATATCAAAATCATATCACTTTATCCCCCTTTGTCAGAAATAAAAAAGGTATAGAAGAGAAATTGACAAAGAAATATGAAAAAGAAATTTCATTAATATTCATTAAGAAATTACAATGGGAGACGACAGACACAAAACATACTTAGGTCTAATGACAAAACTAAGAACTTAGAGGTTCTAAGATTCAACAACCTTTTAGGGCCTGAGGTTTGTAAGCTCTCCCTATGCCAGATGGTCTTCGAGAGGAGGTTTGTAAGCTCTTCTTGAATCCTATCAGTAAAGTCTAAGAAGTGAGGTTTGTAAGCTCCCTTCTATTCAGAACAAAGAAACTAGTCTCCTAGCCGATCATTAACAACTTTGCATCTTACTTCTACACAGGCCTCATCTGGTCTAAACAGTTTATCTAAACCAGTGATTTCATCCTTGAAGAAAAGCTCAGTCAAAACTCTTCCATAAGGAATGTATGATTTGTGCTGACCTCTGAAAGTTTTAACATAATCCTTCAAGTGATTGAAGATTGTTAAAGGGAGATTGATTCTGATATTCTTCATTAGAAAATAGATAAACAGTCTGTCCTCATGAGACAAAACATTTTTATCTGTTTCCCTAGGTCAAAAATTGTTTAGAAGAAGATTAAACCAAGCTTTTGCATTGGGTGAAAGTCTATCCGGGTTATTTGGTTCAAACCTAAGGAAGGAAGTGTTGAAGATGTCACGGAACTCATCAACGAAAGTGTAGTTTAGACGGAACTCATCAACAGTGACACCAGTTAAGATACAACTTATGGCCTTAGAAATAGAAGAGGGAGTGATTATGAATGGAATGCCATACACAAATAAGTTGATGGAGTTACCATCTTCACTTTCCAGAGCATATTTCCAGAAGGCTTTCACAAGTTTTGGATAAATGGGACCTCTTAACAAACCAAAGTAGTTAGGCCAATCCTGTATGTGCTACCTAAGGATAATGTCACAATATGTTCCCTTAAGACTCATAAAATCAGGTCGTTTTTCGATAATGACTTCAAGAATTTTTTCATTGCCACAGAAGGTTTTGACAGACATGGTTGACTGGAAGAAGGTGAAACGGAACAAGGAAGAGATATGAAGTTCATAAGGAAGGAGTGACTGAGAATGAAGGAGACAAGAACTTTTACGGCCATCATAAATGATAGAAGGACTAGAGAAGCGTGACGATTAATGATATAGTTAAAAATGGAGACTGTTTTCAAAGCAGGTGTGATAAATTAAAATGAAAAGGTAACACGCCTAATAAAAGATGAAAATAGGAGACCTATGCAGACACTAGGTTCAAGGAGAGACAAAGAAGACATTCAAAAAGGAATGAGTTCAGGACATCTGACAAAAAGTAAGGTGAAATGATTTTAATTACCTGTATCAAAGATATTCTTATTACCCGAGTTATCCCATCAAATACTAGGTGTAATATAAGTAATACAAAAGTTTTGTTAACGTATCAACCCTTCGTATTATAATGACTAACAAATGCATCACGCTCTTCAATTTCTTATGGTTAAAAGCATTTACCAATAGTCATGCGTTCTATTCAGATTACTTATGGAATAAGAAGACTTCACTAGTCAAAAGTCTCATTTCTCAGTAGTAGAGCAAATGTTACTAAGCAATAGAAATTTAATTTTCTATTCTAGGAAGTTACATTTAGAGATAACTCTTTTCATTCTTGATGTTGAACTAAGTTCACATGCGAAATGAAAACAAGTCTAATTTCAGTAAGGAAATTTTGAAAAAGATATTATCCCTAGCAAGGATTTTATCTTAAAGATTTTAGAAACTGAATTCCTTATGATATAGTTTCTTAAAAGCATTTCTCTAGAATATAAGAATAGATTTATAAACTATTTAAAAATAAATAGTAAAGGTCATAAATACATTACTCAATACTTCTGTAGATTCTCAGCTTCTGATGTAGAGGCTTCTTTAGAATCACCGCATGTTCAGCTTCCATTAGAATCATTTCTTCTCTCATCACTTATCTTCTTTCTACTGTGATCTTCATAAGAGTCTTTGAGCGTTGTGTAGAAACACGAATATCTTCATGACTTCTTGAGCTTCCATTCTGATGGATGGAGAACATTTCTCCTGGTGTTTGTTTCATTGATCATTATAGAAGAATCAAGTCTTTCTCTAGTTTCCATCTTAGAGACATCCATCTTCTATCTTCAAGAAAGCTTGCCTCCAGAAAGCCAATCGTTTCTCAGCTTAAACATATACTTCTGAACAGTTATGTGCTAAAGAAACTTGTTGGAATCTTCTTGCATTATTAGAATTTAATCATTGAACAGATGTCAATCTTCACCAGATGCAGATATTATCATGGTCATCAAACCAAGACAATTTTCCTTGAGGTTTGAATGAATATCTTATTCTTACTTTTAGCCTTTTCATCCAGGTTCAGTTCATCAGAAAGTGATAGCTTATGTTCGTTCCTTTCTATGAACTGTGATGGATTCTGATTTAGCATCTTATGATTTCTTTTATTCTGATTTTCATCAATAAATTCATTCAGATAAGATTGCTTCTAGCTTTATATTCTTCAACTAAGCTTTAGTTTCTGACTTCCAAGCTTACCATTAAATCTGACCTTGATTTGATTCACCAGTAGAAGTACTTCCACGCCAAGTTGATATAGCCTTCAGAGCATTCTGAATCTTCTTTTCACAAGCTAGCTTCTTAAACTCATACTTTCACTCAGTCACATGAGTCCAGAAAGTAGTGGACACATAAGGATACATTTATGTATCAGGAGCTTCAGAAAAGAAACTTTGGATAACTTTCTAAAAAATTTAAGCTTGTTCAACTGAGATGCCATTCTCAAGCTAACATGACTTACTTGTCTTATGTCAAGTCATTTCTCTTCATGAACACACATACGTCAAGAACTCAGAAAATTGATCTTGCATGTGTTGTTCTTCCTTTCTAATCACTTCAAAAATCCATGAAGCTTTCTAGAATTGGAGTAAATGTCTTCATTCTATGCAGATAGTCAGAATCCTGATAACCAGCTCCAATGCTCTTTTGCAGGCTTGATCAGTTGCCATAAGCTTCTATTCAATTAGCAAGCTTCTGATCATCTTCTTCAAGAATCCTGACGAAGAAATCATCATTCAGAATCTTAAATTTTGCACTCATGATTTAAAATCTTGATAACAAGATTTCTAACATCTTCAGCATACTTCATCTTGAAGTGTTCATGCTTCAAAATCACGACTCAAGCATTTTCTCTTCTTCACATGAAAGAGTTCCTAATGAGCAATACTGAGAAAGTCAACGGTAGACCAAGTTTGTTTGTTGAAAACATCCTATACTCAGAAAGAATAACTTTCAACAAATAAGATTTCTTGCTTGATGATTCTTGTTGATCTCTTCTAGATCATTCTTCTTAAGCCTTGTCTAGGGATCATCTAAGGAGGTACGTAGCTCTCAACTACCATATTCCAAGAATAGCATTCATCAGATTCTTCTAATTATCTGATGAGTCTATTATCCTTTTTCCAGCTGATTCTTCAACTTGCTTTTAATCTTCTTGCAAGCGCCAAAAGAGAAAGTTATGTTGTCAATAGCAACTAACTCTAAGAATCAGTGACATAATCCAGAATGAAACTTTTTGGTTTGTCATTTCAGTACTCAATCTTCTCATCATCGTATGTGACTGAAACTGTAGGTGGTGGAGGAGATTAACCAGAGAGTTTCTCAAAGCTTGTCTGGATCTTTATCTAACACGGTTAAGTATTTGATAAACATCAATAACAGAACCGGAGCTCTGATACCAATTGAAGGTTGAGAAACACAAGAAAATGGGTTTGAATTGGGTTTCATATTTCGTCCCCATTTGCGGAATTTAAACTAATGACGTTAACATGTAAATAAAAATAAATGAACACAATTATTTTTATCCTGGTTCACTGTTAACGAAGTTACTCCAGTCTACCCCTCAAGGTGATTTCACCTTATCACAAGGACTTAATCTATTAATCATCAACGATTACAACCACAATGGATACCTTCCATTGCCTTCTTGAGAATCTTAGTTTTCATTTGCCTCTCAAGGAATCAACCTCCAAGGCGTTCAACAATGACCTGGCCCTCTCAAGCATCCTGGTCTTCACTCGACCGCTCAAGGAACAATATTTACTAAGCTGTTAAAAACACGCTTAGTCATCTCAAGCATTCTGGTCATCACTCGACCACTCAAGGAACATCACCTTTTTCTAGGATTTTCTTGTGCACTAAATATGCTTCTTACAAGCTGATTACACAAATGAAGTACAATAACACCTAAGTGTTTCTAGCAAGTTATGAGCAACAACTCCTTGCTTTTTAATACAGAAACTATCTAAAGAATAAATCTCTAAGAGATTATAAAGCACACTAGTTCTTTATTGCTTAAAAGCTTTCTTATGAGCATTATGGCTTCTTATCATGAGCTTTAAGCTTCTTTCTAATGTACTCATTCTTCAGTAGATAATGCTTCTTCCAACTTAACTATCAAGATCAACTAAGTTACAATGCTTCACTTATTGATGTTTCACTTGACAAGTTTCACATGGCTTTAGCATGTTTCATCGTTGTACATTCTTCATCATTATGCTTCAGCTTCTTCTTTATTGAGCATTCTTCGTTTAGGCTTCAGATTGCAGCATCTTGTACTCCTTTCTTGAGCATATAATGCTTTTTCCAATTCAACCATCAAGTTCAACTAAGCTATTATGCTTCACTTATTGATGTCTCACTTGAGTAGTTTCATATGGTGTTAGCATGATCATCGTTTGTGCACACTTTGTAGTAGCATCTTCATCTTTGCTTGATGCATGTTGATTGTTTGCTGTGTTGAATAATAATCCTTTAGTATAAACAACAACCAACAAAATTTTTATATATCTATCTTTTTCTTGTGATCAACGGTTGCTTCAGGCAACAAGCAACCAGAAACTATTCTTCAAGCTTCTAAGTCTTCAATTTATAGAGCAGGAGAAAATAGATCCGTTGAGGGGTATTCTTGGAAACATATCCCAACACCGATATCCCAATATTCAAATAAAGGAATGGTCATCATCACTGTACAAAAAGTTGTCCTTGCGCCACCCTATCGAGGTAGAGGTCACAGAGTTTTAGTACTATTATATTCAACTCAAAACCATTCTAATCTTCAATCTTCTAGAATCTTCAGAGGCTTCGGATATTAACTTCATGAAGCGTGTTGTAGAAGAGTCAATCTTTGTGTAATCTTTAGAACCACAGTCTTCAGAATTCCAGATCTTCGTTCAGCAGAACTATCTTGAGAATCTTCATCACTTGGTTTCTTAGAAGCATTTTCCTCAGAGTATTCAGAACCTGTTCCTTCAGAACCTTGTCTTCAGATTCTTCAAATTTCATTAAGCACGTTCTTGTCTTCAGAGTCTTCAGCACTTCCTTCAATCAGAACCTTGTCTTCAGAAACTCTTCAGAACTTGATCTTCATAAATTGTGTCTTCAGAGCTTTGTTCACCTGAACCACGTCTTCAGAATCTTCATAACTTGTAACATTAGAAGCACGTCACATTAGAAAGCCTTATAGGCCTTTCTCATAAAGTCTCAATTAGAATGTTCAGAACTAACATTCATTAGAACTGTTGTATTAGAAACATTCATGAATCTTGACTTTATCTTGTGCACACATATGTTTTCTTCCAGAGTGTTGATAACAAAGTCTGATGATGTCACACGCCTTCTTATCAGAGTCAGAATCATATTGACAAGAACCACACACTAGACAGAAACCATATCATACATAATTGTTCTCTTAGATAACATGTACAATTATCATCAAAACTCAAAGGCCAGATGTAGAACCAAATCTTGTTCTTACATATAGCTCTAAAGGCTTCTAGCTCAAAGTCCTCCGCAAAAGAGCTAAGTGATAGTGAGTCAAGTGATTATGATGAAGATACAAATGAAGATATGGGGTTGTTCGTGAGACGATATAATCGATGGATAAGGAAAACAGAATTCAACATTCGGACAAGAATCTCATCAATTTTCGACGACAAAGTCCTCTAAGCATGAAGGAAATAAGAATGGTAAATCAAAAGGTTCATGCTACAATTGTGGAATGGTCGACCATTATAAGCCGGATTGTCCATTGATGAAGAATGACAAGGGAAGAGAAAAGAATTGTCAACAAAAGAAAACGAGCAAACCTAGAAGGGCATACATTTCTTGGGAAAGTGATAGTGAGTCGTCTAGTGAAGATAGCTCAAGTAATGAAGACAAATTATTCAACCTTTGTCTCTCGGCTCATCAAAAGAAAAAGAAGAAGGTAAGACATTCTAAGTATGAACAATCTAATAAAATGTCTTATTCCGAATTGCAAAATGTTTTTTATACTTTACACCATGAGGCTAGAGAAGCTTTTAAATGTTTAGCTTCAAACAAACAAATTTTCTCACACTTAAAGAAAAATATTTACGATTCTGAAAAGGAATTAGAAGCTCTTAAGAACTCAATGGTGGAAGCAACAAAAGAAAAAATTGAGGATGACAAGTGTGCTTGGTTAAATTGGGCAGGTTGTGAAACTTGTCACATTTGGCAAAAAGAGGTGAGAACTCTTAAAGCCAAACTAGACAAGGCTTTAGAACCTAAAGTCACTTTTGCTTTTGATCGATCACATTTTAGAAAAAAAAATGAATAATCCTTATTAAAAATATACACATGTGATTAGAGATTAAGTTAGAAAAATTAACACCAATGTTAACCTTACTTGTCTATATTATTGCAAGAAGGGTCACACCATTGCCAAATGCCATTTTAGGAGAGTCTTAGTTCCTAAAGGCATTTTCCAATGGTTGCCCAAATGCAACCAAATATTCACTCACGCCCAAGGACCCAATAAAAGATGGGTACCTATTTCCCTTGTTTGATTGTGTAGGTACAATGTCTAGAGTCTACGGAGAGAAGATGGGTTCTCGATAGTGGATGCTCAAGACACATGATGGGAGCATTTCCTTATTCATTGACTTTGTGGCAAAGAAGAAAGGATTTGTGACCTACGGTGACAATAACAAGGAAGCTATACTCGACAAAGGTAGTGTAGGTAATCCCTCTTCTACTACTATCACAGACATCCTATTAGTTGAGGGTCTTAAACACAATCTTATTAGCATTAGTCAATTATGCGACAAAGGTTATAAAGTTTCATTTTCAAAAGATTGTTGTATGATTGAAAATAATGATAAGAATGATGATGTGTTTAAAGGCCTGAGGGTTAATAATGTCTATATGCTTGACTTGAGTGAGGTATCTTTGACTAGCACTAAATGTCTTGTCACCATGAGTGAAGACTCGTGGCTATGGCATAGGCGCTTAGCACATGTCAACTTCGATTTGTTAAATAAAGTAGTCTCTAAGGATCTAGTTGTCGGCCTACCCAAAATCAAATTTTCAAAAGATCACTTATGTGATGCGTGCCAGATGGAGAAACAAACAAGGATCTCATTTAAATCTAAAAATATTATTTCTACAACGAGACCTCTTGAACTCCTCCATATGGACCTTTTTGGACAATTTAGGATCAAAAGCTTGGGTGGTAATGACTATGGTTTTGTGATTATAGACGACTACTCTAGATTTTGTTGGACTATTTTCTTAGCAAGCAAGAGTGATACTTTTTCAGCATTTGAGAAGTTTGCCAAGCTCTCTCAAAACAAATTAAATACAAGCATTGTAATAATCTGAAGCGATCATGGAGGTGAATTTGAAAACCACCTCTTTGAAGAATTTTGTGATAAGCATGGCATTGATCATAATTTTTCCACACTACGTACTCCTCAACAAAACGGAGTAGTGGAACGTAAAAATCGCATTTTGGAAGAATTAGGAAGAACTATAATCAATGAGAGTGACCTTCCTAGATACTTTTGGTCCGATGCTATTAGTATGGCGTGTTATGTTTTGAATAGGGTGCTTATTTGTCCTATTCTCAACAAAACTCCATATGAGCTTTTGAAAGAAAGGAAGCCTAACGTATCACATCTTCATGTTTTTGGTTGTAAATGCTTTGTGTTAAATAATGGTAAGGAGAACCTTGGTAAATTTGATTCAAAGGCCGATGAAGGTATCTTTCTTGGATACTCTCAAACTAGTAAGGCATATAGAATATACAATAAAAGGTTACTTACTGTAGAAGAATCCGTACATGTTACTTTTGATGAATCTTATCCGAAAAATGTCGAAAAAGGTATTTCTTTTCATGGTGCAGGTGTATCTTCAGAAGACATACTCAAAGACACTGAAAAAGGGACTGATCAACCTGAATCGGTGAAAGTTGAGGAGGAGGAAGATCACAACTTTGAAAAGATTGAGGAGGATCACCCAATTAGCAACGATGACCTTCCTCTAGCTTGGAAATCCTCTAAGGATCATCCCATCGACAACATACTCGGAGACATATCTAAAGGAGTAACTACGAGATTCAAGCTAAGTAACATTTGTTATCACTTTGCTTTCGTCTCTCAAATTGAGCCTAAAAACTCCAAAAGGTCTTACTCGATGAACATTGGTTTTTATCAATGCAAGAGGAATTAAATCAATTCAAAAGAAATGAGGTTTGGGACCGTGTCCCTCCTCCACGAGGCCATCGAGTAATTGGCACCAAATGGGTGTTTAGGAACAAACTTGACGAAAACGGAGTTATAACAAGGAACAAGGCTCGCTTAGTGGTGCAAGGCTATAACCAAGAGGAGGGCATAGACTATGAGGAAACTTATGCTCTCGTTTCCCTACTTGAGACTATACGCCTTTTGCTAGCCTATGCTTGTTCTAAGAATTTCAAATTATTTCAAATGGATGTTAAGAGTGCTTTCTTAAACAGATACATAAATGAAGAAGTATATGTATCTCAACCTCCCGGTTTTGAAAGTCATGAGTATCCTAATTATGTTTATAAGCTTAAATGTGATTTGTACGGTCTCAAACAAGCCCCCAGGGCTTGGTATGAGCGTCTTAGCAAATTTCTACTAGACCAAGGATACTCAAGAGGGAAGGTTGATACTACCCTCTTTATTAAGCGTCAAGGAAAACATTCTATTTTAGTACAAGTTTATGTAGATGCCATTATATTTGGATCTACTAACATGTATTTAGTCAAGAAATTTTCTAAGTTGATGCAGAGTGTGTTTGAGATGAGAATCATGGGGGAGCTAAAGTACTTCCTCGGACTCCAAATCAAACAATTCGAAGAAGGAATATTTGTGAGCCAAACGAAGTATTGCTATGAGCTACTCAAGAACTTTGATATGGCTAACTCAAAAGCAATTGATACTCCAATGCCTACATGTGTAAACTTGGATCGAGATGAGAATGGTAAGGTCATTAATGTAAAGAAGTATAGAGGTATGATAGGTTCTCTTCTCTATCTTACCACATCTCAATCGGAAGTAAAGAAGTATGTGTGCTAGATATCAATCATGTCCCAAGGAATCGCATTTAAAAGTGGTCAAGCACATACTTAGATACCTATGCGGTACTCAAAAGTATGGGCTTTGGTTTTCCAAGGGAAGTGATTGTACTTTGGTTGGCTATTCCGATTCCGACTTTGCCGGTTGTAAATTGGATAGGAAGAGCACTAGTGGCACTTGCCATTTTTTCTCAAATTCCTTAGTGAGTTGGCATAGCAAAAAGCAAGTTTCTATTGCTTTATCAATAGCCCAGGCAGAATACGTCACAGCCAGTAGTTGTTGTGCCTAAATCTTGTGGCTCAAGCAACAATTGCTCGACTTCAATGTTAAACTTGATCGTATTCCTATTTTGTCTGACAACACGAGTGCCATTAACCTAACCAAAAATCCAGTACTACATTCACGCACGAAACTTATTGAAATTCGCCATCATTTCCTTAGGTATCGTGTAGAGAAAGGTGATGTCGTATTCGAGCATGTTGATAGTAAGAATCAACTTGCCGACATTTTTACAAAACCACTTGTGACGGAACCCTTCTTTAACATTTGTAGGGAACTTGGTGTTCTCGATATCTCGGATAGTGTTTAAATGAAATGGTTGTATGCTCTATATCTATGTTTGTCTATACTTTGATAAACAATATTGAAAAGCTCAAGCTATGTAAGGGCATTCATCGTTCATCTTTATTGGAGGTAATCTTGTTCCTATCTATTTGACTTATCTTGACCATATATATATATATATATGTGTGTGTGTGTGTGTGTGTGTGTGTGTACTATGGTTAGTGTGTCATCTTGGTGTTTATTTGGTTGTTTAGATCCTCTTTTTAGTCCATTTTGATGTTTTGAATATGTGTGGGCTTTCTATTTATCTTTGTGTGATGCATTCATATCATGATTTTTAAATTTTTCCATGTTTGTACTACATGCGTCGACCTGAACAGGGTATAAGTCTGCTCATGCTCTCCCTAATTAATAATTGATTCTGCCATGTATGCGTCGACCTGACGGATCCTCATGCGTCAACTCATACTAAACATTTATAAATTTGGAAATTTTAACATGCATGCGTCGACGCATCCCATACTTGAGGTCGACGTATCGCTTTGTGACTCATATTTTTTTTGAAAATTGAAGCGTAACAGTTGGCTTTGGGAACTATATATTATTCATTGTGTCTTTTCATTTCATCTTCTCACTATCATTCTCATTTGCATCTTATCATTTCATTTCTCTTCACCAACATCTCTCTCAATTCCTCTACAACCCCTAAAACCTATTTCAATAACTCTCACAAGTTAGAAACTTCAAGTCCAAATTAGTGAACAATTTGGTCTTTCTTCACCAATTTCTACTGCGGGTACTGTTCATCATCCCCAAAAACAGAGTTTTCATGGCATCTTCAAGAGTAACAGGAAAGAGGTCCACTCGAGCTTCTACTTCTCGAGCATCCACTTCACAACCTCCGTCTGATATTCCGGTAAACGCTATGTCTTTACTTTCTAATGAACTTGCTGAGACTTACGAAAAGGATTTTAAGAAACGGTCTGTTATTAAGCAGTTTGTTTACTATTTGAAAGTTGCTGAACAAATGCGCATTCCAGAAATTATTGACATGCTTAATCATCAAAAGCTCAATAATTTCTAAGAATGTGGTACAAATTATAATGAAGACGTGATCAGATTGTTTTACACTGGTATACACAGAAAGTTTCTTGATTATGACTATGGAGACAATAGGTGGTAAGAGTCTACAAGTCAATAGCGCTGTTTGGAGGGACCTATTTGGTATATGTACAATTTTGTGTCCTAATCTTAACATAACTGATACCAAATTGGCTTCAGGTTATGAATTCAAATCTGCTCTGAATTCTATGTTGAAAGACCCATATCCTGAGGATATTGTTGTAAGTGATCTGTTCCTAAAATCTGTCACTATCGGTTGGTTGAAGCGGCTAGATAGGATCCTACAATGGATTATGGCTCACATTCTCTGACCAAAGAAGGGAGGATATTCTCGATTTGACCAAGCCGAAGTGCACCTGGTCTATTTGCTCAAGAATAAAAAGAAAGTTCACTGGCCATACTACATTGCTAGTCGAATTTTTGCTGTTAAGGAATCAGGTAGATGGACAACCTTATGATATGGTTCATTTATTCAAAGTGTCCTTGATCGTGCTGGGATTGTTGTCCAAGATATTTCATACATCTCCATTTTGAGTGATCAAGAATTTAGCCAGAAGACCATGACTTTAATAGGTTACCTTTGGGATCGTCAAGAGCAAAGGTATGTGGTCAAGACAAAAGGCTCAGGTGCAATGATTCGGAATTTAGGTGATTCACCTGTGCAAGATCCTTATACTAACCAAGGCTGGGGAGAATGGCAACACACTAGTTAGACTAACCAAGGAACATCTTATATGCCTCCATCTCCACCACAATATCAACCCGATAATTCTGAAGTCCTTGAGATGTTGCGGAATATGCATATTCAACAACAAAATTTTGCAACTCTTCAAGAATAAAGGTTTACAGCTATGCAGGGTCAGATTCAAGCCCAAAGTGATAATTTTGATTTGTTTGCTTCCACAGTTTTAAGCAGGCTTGATGATATGGCTGAAACAGCGACAAATCAGCATCAATCTCTTTCTGTTTACTTCAATACACTCAACAGGATTGTTCTTGACTTCACTATACGACTAGATAAGCAAAGAGGACCGAATCTGAATTATTCTTTCAGAGGGAGAGGTCACCCACATAGGGGGAGAAGACCGTAGATTGTTGAGTTGTGTTGGTGTTGTGCATTTCATTTAGCATTGTGTTGTGTGTTTCATTTTGTTATTTGTTTTGCTATTTTATTTGACTTGAAACTTGTAATGAACTACTTTTGATGTGTAATGCATTAAGTTTACTTCTTTATGTTTCATGTCTAATTTAATTTTATATCTCTTCCGTTAACAACATTATATGTGAATGTTTGTTGATGTTTTATCTGTTGCAAAGAGTATGATTGCATACATATGAGTATGATTTGATTACGAATGACCTCTTGCTTCACTCTTTTTGATGTTGTCAAAGGGGGTGAATGCAAAAGCAAGTGCTTCACAAAGAAAACTCAGAATTTTATAAAGAGAAATGCATACAGTCAGGGGAAGAATGCTTCACAAAGTACTCAATGTGTGGAAGGTTTTTCCATCATCAAAAAGAGGGAGTATGTGAGGGCAAGGTTCCTTAGTGCTTTGTTTTAATGATGTCAAAACTAGTAATATCTCGTGCTTGTGTATTTTGGACGGTATAATCGTGTCTTAGCTTGCATTCATCCTTTAATATGCATATAATAATCCACATACATGTGTTTATGCATATAGGATCATCCCATATATGAAAATTGTGCATTGGATTATTTTGGATACCTTAGGTCAACCCATACAGGGCTTTAGGTCGACTCAATATCTGACAAAAATGTGTTTGTAGCATTCTGGTGCCTTTGCGTCAATTCACAGATGTGTGGAGGTCGACGCACACTGTTGGAAAAATCATTTTCTGCTCTCGGGTGCCCCTGCGTCGACTCACAGATGTGTGGAGGTCGACGCATACTGAAAGAAAAATAATTCTCTGCTCTCGGGTGCCCTTGTGTCGATGCATGGCTTGGTTTAGGTCGAAGCATGGCTTGAATTTCTGTGCAGATTTTCTTTCTGGAGTGTTAAGGTCGACTCATAGAGTGCTGAGGTCGACCTCTTGCTCACTTAAGCATATTTTTTTGATTCTTTGTGTTTCAAAAAGCTGTTAATTCAGTTATGTGGTCTTAGTCTCATATATATATATATATATATATATATATATATATTCATATGCATCATCTTTTGTAAGGAACTAACAAGAAAATTGAAAATATACATTGAATTTGCTCATCATCTTCATTCTCACACTTGCATTCTTCAACAATTACACATAATCATTTTTGTTGAGCTGTGCATTGTCGAGGTGATAACTTCCAAACATAGGATTTGTATATCTAGTTTGGGTTGAGATTTCAATGGGATTTTCTTGAATAAAACCGTTAGGGTTTTGTCCTCAAAGATCTTGAGGGATTTGGGGGTTTTTGCACAAATCTTTACTTCACAGATTCAGCCGAGTGAAAGGCTTGAAGAATCGCAGGTTTGTTCGGGTCGAGCGTCTTACGATCGAAATCAGTCGAGCAAAATACTTCAAGATTCAAGTGAGTAGTGGTAACCAGAGGTTTGTTTGAAGCGTTTGATGCACTTGATTTGGCTTGAATCAAGGGGAGGGAAGTATATAGAATCAACATCAACATTTAGGCTTGAGTGTGTGGTGACTATAACTTCTCTTGTACAAAAATTTGTACTTGATAATATACATGTCTTAATTCTAGTTTTAGAATTGGGAGCAGACGTACCCGAAGCGAGGACGAAAGGGGAACTTCCTAAACAAACCGGGTGTCGTTTTCTTTTTCTCTATCTCTTTACTTTGTGTTGTGAACATTTGTGTGATATCAACTGTTCGATAAATTTCCACTGTTTTGTAATGCTGAAAATCTATTTTGAAAACTCATTACAATCACTTGGATTGTAATTGTGAAAAATTCTGCACTATCATTTCATAGGAAATTCAACTTGGGGTGTTGTGCACACCAAGTGTTCGACGTATTGATCACACACAAACTGTTTGTGATATTGTCAATTTAATTTTACATTTTTATAATTCATTGGAAACCGATTAATTCAAAGTGATCATTATTTGTGTTGATTAATTAGCAACATATTGATTCGTTTTCTCTTTGAATTTATTCCATTCGGTTTCGCATATTCGATCTTACCAATAACGGTTCGTTTAGACGATTTAAAATTCACGGTCGCTTCCTCATATTTTGAAACAGATTTTAAGCGCCGATTTTTGTTAAAAATTAGTGATCTATTCAACCCCCCCCCCCCCTTTTAGATCATTGCCATTGTCTAACATTTAGTTATCTCTTAAATTGTGTTTTAATTCTTATCCTAAATCACTAAGTTGTCTCTTTGATGAACATTGGCCTAAGGGCATGTTATTTGAGTTAAAATCATTGTGTGGGACTTTGTCCTACATTTGCGAGATCATCAATATAAAGGTACCAAGTATATTTGTTAAAACGAATTTGAAGAAATAAAATTGATAACAATGGGATTTCATCATTGGATATATAAGTAAAAGAAGTGTAAGTGATTACTTCCTTAGTTTTTCGTCAGAGAGGTAATATTGTTTCACTTCTCTCTTTGTGCGTAATTTTATTTTAAACTACATGTACTACTTGTATGCCATGTATTATGTTATTGCTTGGTGTGCTTTAAAATGTGTGATAGATGAGTTATATGATCAACCTCATGTGTGCCCACTTCAAAAACTTCATTGAAAAACTTTGTGTTTTTCAACCTATAAGTGTATAGTGGCTTCATGAAAGTGTCTCATATGCATTTTATCTTGAAATCAGTGACTAGTATTTGAGCATGTTGTTTACTTATTTTCACATGAACAGTATCATTTATGCATAAATTCTACTACGTCCACAATTTATGCCTTAACTATATTATTCTAGGTCTAGGAAATGTCTGTTTTTAAAGATTTTTTTCACTCTGCTCCAAATGTATTGATACATTAAGGTAGCGTCAAAACATTTTCGGTGTGTATCGACTCCAAGAAGGGATGAGTCGATACATTGCTCAAACCTGAAAATTTGTGTCACTCCTTACTTTGAATGTATCGACTCCAAACATGGATGAGTCGATACATTCGTTATTTTTTCAGCCTCTCCTTTCAATATGTATCGACTCCATTTTTTAATGAGTCGATACATTGATGCTGGGTATTCGCTTCAGAAAGGCTCCAGGCCCAATGGGTTGACACATTAACACCCTCTTCTTTTCCATGCATCAGACCATTCAAACCACTCTTAAACTCTCCTTTACTCATTTTTCAAACTTCTTTTCATTTTTCCAACCAACCTAGTTTCCCTTTTCTCCTTCCCTAGACAAATCACATTTGGTTCTCCTCATTTCACATTCCATCATAAAATCTACCTCTTCCATTTTCAAAATCAATCATCTGCATCTATTATTTTCTACTTTGTGTGATTAGGATAGGTTGGATATTTCAAATTTCACTCAAAATCTCCTCACTTTCATTCACACCTTTTATCAAACACTTGGTGTGCACTCTTTCAACACTAAGAACTCATGGCTGCTAAGGTGAACAAAGGGAAAAATGTTGCAGGAACATCTTCCTCAACCCCTATGAGTGCTCTTTCCCCTTTACCTCCTTCTTGTACTGATGAATTTGAAAAATCTTTTAGACATAGGATTATGGTCAAGCAACATGTGTATGGCCCTGGTGTTATTCGTGAGTTACACATTCTGGAAATTGTTAATCTGATGAAATTTCAAGAGATCAACAATTTTTTGAAAGTCTCAAGTGAATACAATGAAGACATGATTCGATTCTTTTATGTTGGGTTAAAGTCCAGGGATGGATGCTCCTTTTATTTTCAAATGGGAAAATACACCTATCACGTTACAGAAAGGCAGAATACCAATTAGCTAAAACCTCAACGGATTATTTGAAGATAAATCTGTGTATCCTTCATTAGATTTAAACTCATGTGTTGCATCCAAGAAATGATGGTCACTCTCGAATTGACATTGTTGAGATTCATTTGATGTATCTTCTTCAAAATAAGGTTCATCTAAATTGGCCTAACTACTTTAATTATAGAATGTTTGTTATTAAATAGTGTAACAGACGGTCTTCCCTATGTTATGTTTCAATGATTGCTAACATTTTGAGGCATTTCAATATTGGTATGCTAAACCTTCTGAACATCTCTCATGGTTCTGCTCAAGAATTTAATTCAAGCACCATGAGACACATGGGATACCATTGGGATAAGGATCTCAAGGTTTACTACTATAAGATGAAGGGCTCGGGTAAATTCATTTATAATTATGATGACTAGGCTGAATTTGGTATTGCTTTGTGTGATGAACACCAGGTGGAAAAACCATATCACAATGTGGATGCAGACATGGTTAATTCTCAGTATGATAATGAAGACCCTTATGAATGGCAAGGTTTTGTAGGCACCCATGATGACTCACAAGGTTAGGGCCAATGGAAAAAAAACTCATGTACTTAACATGGCACTACCTATGAGAACCCCTTCGGTATTAGCTCATCTGGTGAAGAATCCTACATTCTTACCATGCTCGAGAACATGCGTGTTGAGCAATGGGAGTTTTGTGAAGAGGATTCTCGTAGGTGTGATGAGTTTGAGGTCTCTTAAGAGGAGCGTTTCAGAGCAATTAATGATCATCTGACTTCCCAGGATGACATTTTTCACAGCTTTGCCCCATATGCTACTGAGCAACTCAATGAGATTAGTCATAACATGGCTTCATGAAGTGCACATTATTGCTGGTTATTTAATCTTTGTAATGCCTCTGAGTGAGTTATATGTTGTTGTCTCTTTTCGATGATGCCAAAGGGGGAGAAGTACAAGGTTTATAATGCAGATATTCAGGGGGAGCTTTGCCAAAGACACCAAGTGCTTAGTATTTTTTGGCATCATCAAAAATGGGGAGTATGTGAGTGTAATACACACTTAGATATAATTTGAATGATGTCAAAACTAGGTAGCTTAGTACTTTGTGTATATTGGACCTTACCATTTTTGTTTATGTGTCGATACATCCTTGGTATGTATTGATACATACTGTGTTAATTTTCAAAGGAAATGATTTTGCCTCTAATGCATCGATACATATGCAAGATGACTCGATACATCTTGTAAATGAGTCGACTCATTCATGGTTGGAGTAGACTCCATCTGTAAGGCATTTTCAAACAAACTTTCACGCCTTCAATGTATCGATACATTGAAGGGATGATTTAATACAATCAGCTTATGAGTTGACTCCCCCGTGTTTTGAGTCAACTCTTTCTGAAGAATTTTTTTAAACAATTTCTCTCTACCCTTGATGTATCGACTCCTTTGGAAAATTTATTGACTCCTTTGGATTAAGTATTGACTCATTCATAATTGGAGTCAATACATTTTGTACCAACTTTCAAAAATTGCATTTTTGGCTAAAAATATGTATTGCATGTTTTCTTTCTACACACACACACACATAGAAATATGCATTCATGCATCATTTCTAAACATTGAAACCAAGAACACACTTATAAATTTCTCATCATCTTCAGCCTTTCTTTGCATGCATTCAACAACTACACATAATCATTTTTGTTGATTATCATCAAAATAAGATTGATAAGGTTTAATTTAAGTTAGAGTAATCAAATTGGGTTGAGTTTTTCTTTGAGGGTTTCATTGATAAAGCTTTTAGGGTTTTTCCTTCAAGATCAAGTGTTGATATGGGGTTTTTTGCACAAGTCTTTGCAACTTGGATTTAGCTGAGTGAAAGCTTTGAAGAACGGGGGTTCTTGTAAAGGAGTAGCGGTAACCGGAGGATCAATTGAAAGACTTGGGAAAGATTTCACAATTTGGATTCAGTCGAGTGAATGCTTTTAAGAACGGAGGTTCGATCAAAGAAATAGCGGTAATCGGAGGATTAAATTGAAGATCTTGTGTGACTTGATATTGTTAAGATCAAGGGAAGATAAGAAGCTAGGATTAACATCAAACATAAGGTTTAGGGGTTTGAATTGTTACTACGTCTCTTATAAATTGATACTGCAAAAGGTAAATAACAATATCTCAATTTGATTTTGAATTGAGGGCAGACGTACCCATAGTGAGGACAATTAAAGAGCTTTCTAAATAATTCTGGGTGGTCTCTCTCTCTCTCTCTCTCTCTTTCTCTCTCTCTCTTTCTCTCTCACTCTCTCTCTCTCACACACACACACACACACTCTCTCTCTCTCTCTCTCTCTCACACACACACACATACACGCAAACACACACACACACACACTCTCTCTCTACATTTTGGTCACACTTAGTGTGTAATTTAAATTGCTGAAAATTCTGGTTATGTTGAAGTGTCTTAAACTGTTTTGTGAAACCATTTCAATCTAAAAATTTGCAATTGATTTGTTACACCTTTAACACAAATAGGATTAAGCTTGGTTTATTGCACACCAAGTGTTTTATATTTTGACTGCACAATAAGTGTTCGATAAAATTCCTTAGTCAAGTTTATTTTCACATTTCATTGGAAATCATTTATCATTGTGTAATTTATATTTAAACATATTATATAGAACTTAATGGTTTGCTTTTCTCACCTTTGCCATACGTTTTACTATAGTCTATACGCATATCCGATTCTACCAATAAATGTTCGGATAGACGAGTGTCGATTCAGATTCGCTTCTGCTTACCATAGAAAAATATTTTTCAAAATAGATTTTTTTAATAAGAATTTTTTTATTTGGAGATCTATTCAACCCCCCTTCTAAATCGTTTCCCTCGTCTAACAAGTGTATGTGATGCTCCACCTAAGGAGCCTTCAAGATGTTCTGACCGATTTCCAAAGTTCTGGCATTATAACAACTTTTAGCCATATTATGAACCTATGTTTATTTCTCTAATAACCACTCTGGGCAATAAACTTTTTTAAAGAACATACTAGTAGAGTTTTGGGAAGGTTTTAGTTTTGCTGATGGCATTGGATCTTCTGCAGAGTTATTGAGGAAGCAGAAGAAACGACACATAGACCCACCAAAGAGGAAAAACGTGACATATTTTATGAGTGGTAGAAGGTTCTCTTTTTTTTTTTGTCTTGTTTCTTTGAAGAAAGTGTCTTATGGTTAAGTTTGTATTTTGTTTGTATATAAAATGGGTTGCTACAAAACAATGTTCCAAATAAAGATGACACCCATAATTACTCATTCGCCTCCTAGAGTTGTTATTTTTCCCGTAGCAAATGAGGTTCATACTTCATGGGTCCGTGTTGATCTGGCCTATTTCGCCCCATCTATTTTGTTGTGGTCAGAGGTGTATAACCATCCTGATCAATCTACATTGTAGGACACTCTGAATTTGATGCTACACACAATTGGAGAGGATCCCCTAAGGGGAGAAGTCGGTGGAGCATGCCTTTTTAAGGAGTCATTCTTCAAAAATCCTCGAAGAGTACCGTCGGAGTTTGGAAGTTTGTGTCCCAATGGGAGTTCATCAATGACCTTGCAAAACAAGATGGCTAGGGAGCTCTGTTATTTTGTCTTTGATGAGAACTACACCTATTTCTTGAACAAAGTTGAGGTTATCCGTCATGAAGAAATTCCTGAAATATCAAACTAGATGCACAAGGTTTCTGT
This sequence comes from Lathyrus tuberosus, assembly GCA_022829125.1. Classification (NCBI taxonomy): domain Eukaryota; kingdom Viridiplantae; phylum Streptophyta; class Magnoliopsida; order Fabales; family Fabaceae; genus Lathyrus; species Lathyrus tuberosus. The sequence continues at coordinate 4,089,004 of JALAZF010000142.1, read as the reverse complement.
CGTCATGGCTTTCGTTGCTGCGAAAAAAGGGACGTATTTGTGGTTGGATGTCTTTTGAAGAAGAATGAAGTGTTAGAGGAGCATATATGTGTCCTAGTCATAGAGCAAGGCCAAATTCTTAATGAGATCTTAAGGGAAATCAATGATAGTGTGCAAGTTTTTGGGTGTTCCCATTCATTAGATGAGAAGTTGCAATCCCTAACTCAAAGGATAAATGAGAAGGATGTCACATTGATGTCTACCTAAAAGGCGTTATCTGACATTGGAGTCGCCCGTGCTAGCGGGAATAAAGCTTTATATTCTTCTCGCAAGAAAATAAGGAATTTGGAGGTATCTTTGAAAGAAGCTCGAGACGGATGGAAAAGGGATTAAAAGGACCTTATGAAGTTGCATATAAGAATATCGACATCTCTAAAGAGTATGCAAATTTGGTAGAGCATGGTTACTCCTTGTTCCTAGATTCTTTTGAAAATGATTTGAGGCAAGTGGGTTTTTTCCACCCCAAAGTTCACATATCTTGAGAGAAGATCCATCATAAGCAAGAAATAGTAAATGAGAGGTCGGTGAATCTTGGTGACTAGCCAGACTCACATTTTCTTTTCTTTTTCTTTTTTTTTTTATAAAATATGCTTTTTCCTTGGTATTGTTTATTTTTGATTGAATTATATTTGTTTTGTTGTAATTTATTGTTTTTTTATCCTCTTATCGTGGTACTAACCTTTCTGGTGTGCCGCAATGACTCTCAATTTATCTTCCCTGGATTTTGGCCATTATTTGTGGTCGTGCTTGGAATTGTTTAATATTTGTATAAGGAATGTGCCTGACCAAGTGTATGCTCCCCTTCCCTTACCACAATTTTGCACTTGGTTTGAGTCTGGCCTAATGAGGACTCACCTCCTGCACTCTAGAATGGTTAGTTACCAGAAGGGGGTAAGCCTGAATTACCTTTTTGCTTTGTGGTTTGTTGTCTTTATTTGCGTGACTTTGATGCAAGATTTGCATTCCTTTATTCTTACACTCATGGAGTTTGTGACAACAACCATTACTCAGACTTATCTTTGTATGTCAAAAAAGAAAAAATTTGGTGACACCTTTAATCAACACCTCTTCATGAAAAAATGAAATTCCTTCCTACAAAATCAAATGGACCAGCAGGATGCTAAGCCAAAAAACCAATAGACTATAATAGAAAATTTCCTAGAGATCTTTAAATTAAAAGTCCTTAAATGATCAACTAAAGATATTGTTAAGTGTCCATTACGACTCCAAGCCAAACATGCATCCCCTTATAATCCTGCTTTGAAATAGGACAAGAGTGGAATAAGTGATCAACGTCTTCAGCACCCCCAAAACAAAAATGGCAAACCACGTTATGAATCCCATGCACAACTTCGCACCTCTCCAACTCCACCCTCGTAGGAAGTCGGTTGAGAATTAATCTCCAAAAAAAATAAAAACCTTGTTAAGAACCTTTGTTTTCCACATACAAACCTGTAAACAAGCCAACCAATCATCCACAACCGACCCATCCTTACTAGCATCCTATAGCCGCAAATAATCCATTTCAACAGGAAAAGCCAAAAATAGACCTCCACCAAACAAACGAGTCCTCCACAGCAGAATCAGGTTGCACTACCTATGATAGATCCATCAACATATTAAAATTCAAAACATCTTCTACAGAGAGTTGAGATGGCTCCAAACCAATATTCCAAACCCAATAACCTTCAAACTAAAAAATTGCATCTGAAACTCTAATATTAGGGGAGGAAGCTCGAGCAAACAGACTAGAAAATTGATTACACAGATGAATCAGTCATATTCAATGATTATTCTAAAAATATATACTATTTCCATTACATATCTTGCACAAAGTGATGAATAAAACTAGGTATTATGGTCCTCCTTTAGAGGTAAACCCTCCTAACAAATGTCCTTCCACTAGAGAGAATCTTTAGGACCATTAGGCGCCATAGAAGTATCAAGCGTTATAACTTTATGATCTTTGTACTTGAAAGAAATTAAATCCGACCACACAACATTTTTTCATTCAAGATTCCTCATTTCCATTTGCTTAAAAGGGCTAAGTTAAATCTTCTGCAATGTTTGACTCCAATACCACTTTCCTTCTTAGGAAATCAAGTGGTAGATCAAATCAACCAATCTACTTTATTCTTATATTCGGAGCCACTCACAGAAACACCTATTATAGCATCATAATCTATTTGATAATGGCCTTAGGAGCTTTGTAGAAGGAAAATAAGTAAATAGGTAAATTAGACAAAACAACATTTAATAATACAACTCTTCCTCCAATGGATAACAAACTATTGTGCCAAGCCGCAAGTCTTCTACTAATTATAAACAGAATAGGAAGCCACAACTTCCTTTTCTTGGATTTATCCCTACTGGAATACCTAGAAACGAGAAACGAATTGTTCCCACGCCACAAGCCAAAAATGAGGAAGTTGCTAGCAAAAAATCATTCTTTAGATTGAAACCATAAAGATGACTTTTGAATAAATTCACACGAAGACTGACACCAATTCAAAGCCTTTAGGCAAGGCTTTGATGCTCCACCAGGATCCATCTTATATTAAGACCATATCATCGATAAATTGAAAAAGTTCAAAGTGTGTATTCTCATTAATATAAATGCCATGAAAATCACGCGAAGCCACCTTACTGTGCAACAAGCCAGTCAACCTTTCGACCACTAAAAGAAAAAGAAATGAAGATAGAGGATCACCTTGATGCAAATCTCTAGTAACCTTAAAATCCTTAGTGAGACTACAATTCACAAATATATACATAGTACTATTGAATTAAACAGATGAGCTTCCATCCAGCCAAGCCATTTAGAGTCAAAACCCATTCTCCTCATCAGATATCTCAGGTAATCCCAAGACAGAAAATCATAGGCCTTCTCAAAATCAATATTCACCATCATGCAAGTAGGGATGTCAATGGGGCAGGGAATGTGGGGATGATGCTTCTCCACTCCCCGCCCCACCCCTAATATTTTCCACATCTTTGTCCCCAATCCCTGCCACGGGGGAATGTTTTCCCCATTCTTATCCCCACAGATTCCCATAGAGAATCGGAGATCCATGGAGATTAAATGATAAAAAAATTATATACTTTTTTATCAAAACTATGACACTAGTATTTAGTTATTTTTTTCCTTTTTTAAAAAAAAATTGCATCTTTCTTTCTTTTTTTATAAATAAAATCACATCTTGCATCAATAACGAAAAAAATGAAAAAGCACTTGCAGTTACGAAACATAACCACTAATTTACTAATTGAATAAAATTTAGGTTACTAATTTAAGTATATTGAAGTTGAATAGTAATTAGATAAGTACAATGAACAAAGGAGAGTGGTTGTTTTGATGATGATGAGAATAGAGGAGATGAGGAATGGAGGAGACAAAGAGAATTTAGAAAAGAATGAGAGGAGAGGGTGTGTACAATGTATGTATTGGATGCACTTTTCTAGGATTAGGTACTTGGATGATAAAACAATACATTATACAATGAAACAAAAAAAAAATGATCCACTTATGACTCTTTATTTTCTAATATATATAAAAGTTAAATAGTATGGTCGGGGTCGGAGAATCTGCGGGGTGGAGGGTACTTCTCTGATCCCTGCCCCAAGGTGTCATCGGAAGAAGTTTTCCCTCCATCCCCGTCTTCACGGGGGGAAAATCTCTGACTTTAGAGCTCCAAACAGTTAATCCCTACATAGATCCCTATTAACGGGCGCAAATTGACATCCCTACATGCAAGGCTTCTTGTGTCTCTTAGAAAAATCCACTAACTCATTAAGGACCAAAACATCGTCATGCATCTGCCTCTTGTTGGAATATGTTAATAATTTAATATTATATTAGTATTCCAATAATTGTGTGGCCAAATATATTTATTTAAGTATATTAGCTATTTTATCAAACAAAGAAACTTCAATAAATTATGTGATCAAATAATTTTAAAAGGCTGTGTAGATTCTATTTAGGAATTATTTAATTAACTAATTGATTAAATAATTGGGTATGAACTCAAATATGAGTGGGTGTCAGGATGACCCATTTGGGAATAATGGAAACCCTAATTGGCCATCACACTAGATATAAGCTATGGTCCTCAATATACCGTACACAAGAAAATTATCTATTTTTCCCATTTGAAGAGAATTTGAGGCATAAGGAGTACCGGTTGAGGAATAATCACAAAAGCAATCAATTTCTGAGTTTAGAATTACCGTCAAAGAGATTTTTTTTCAATGGATCAAATATTCCTAAAATCATTTTACCGATCTTATAGTTTTATACATCTTTGTATGACTATTTTGATTCCGCATAAAATATGTCATAGTATGTTGAGCATGTATATTAAATTGATTTAATTCTAACATGTCTTAGATAAAAAAAAGTTGATTGGCATTTGGAAACCATATTCTACATCACCTTCTTCAATCTCAAAGCAAAATAATTTTGTAATGACTCCTACCTTATTAAATATATTTAACATGATATCAAAAACATGATATCAAAATTAGTGCATCTAAATTTCTAAATTTCTGTAATGTTAGATGTATAAATATGCTTAGCAACCTCATCTTTTACCTATCTTTTAGAATGAAATACAAACCTATTTAACTTGAATACTTATACCACATTTATTTAAAACAAACTATATTGACTAAAATGACACTCATATTAAAACATATAGAGTAACACTTATAAAAAGGTTGAAAATATACGTATGCTACAAATAACACTTATAAACCAACCTAACACAATCTGAGAAAAAGCACAAACACTACTTTTTCTCATCAAATCCCCTAAATATCCTAAGAAAATAAACTAAGACCTATTACTTAGAACAATAGTTTTGGGGTGGTTCCAATCCCGTCTCATGGCAAAAAATAAAAAATAAAAGTATCGTCCAAATATGGACCCTACGTCGTCTTAGAACAAATTCGGGTTGATAGTCTGATTACTCAATATGCCCTACTACTAGAGCTGTCAAAATGGGCTACCCGGTTCTAAACGGGCCGGCCCTGATGGACTCGGACTTTTTAGGACTGGTCCAAAAAAGCCCATTTTTAATATGGGCTCGAAAATTACTACCCGAGCCCGGCCCTAGATGGGCTTCGGGCTACCCGGCCCTAAATGGGTTTTTTTAAATAAAAAATTAAAATAAAAATGCCATAATATTTATTATAAATAAAATTAAAAGTTATATTATTTTAAACATAATACATTTTTATAATAGATTTTTAAGTATTATATTATCTTTTATCAATATTATAATGTGTTTTTAAATATAATACATGTCTAAATTATATAAAATAATACACGAATATTTAACATAAGGGAAACTAATAGAATACGAGAAAAGAATATTGATTATATTAATGTATAATATTTAAAAGAGAAATATTGAATAGAATATATATAAAATTTAGTGAGGTGTGAAAAATCAATGTGTTATTTTGGAGTAAGATAATATAAGTATTAGTATAATTTTTTAAAATTTATAGTGATATGGGCCTAATGGGCTACCCATGGCCCATATGGGCTAGCCCTAATGGGTATCGGGCTTTTTAGGGCTGGGCTAAAAAGGCCCTACAAAATATGGACTCTAATTTTAAGGCGCAAGTCCTATTATTCTTCGGGCCTGGTGGGCCGGCTCATGTGGGCTAGCCCATTTTGACGGCTCTACCTACTACTATATAAATGCACGAAGTATCATTGAATTGAAGTTTTCAATAGCTTATTCTAATACACTTAGTCTTAGTTGTAATTCATTATTTTATAGAAAGTTAACATTTGAGTATATCAAAATTAGCATTCAAATATAACATATAATTGTTGGCAGTTTCTTAATACACCATCCATGTTTCTTAGACACCACGCAAAATTTCTTTTTTGCCTCCTGATTTTGAATGTGCACATCCGGACGCACCATTTTTTTTAAAAACGTTGATTTGTTCCGGATGTGCATATCAGAAAAAAATCCCGGATCTGCAAATCCGGAACAATTTCTTATTAATTCGCGTCAGACCTTCTCCCTCCCCTCATTTTTTACATTTTCATATTGCAAACAACCAAACTTTCTCAAACTCTCAAATTCTCAATCCCACAAATCCTGACTTTTTTTACTCGAGTTCGGCGCAGAGTAACTTCTACAACGATCAAGACACTTCAAATCCTCTGTATCTCAATTTAATCGGTAAGTTTTTGAATTTTAAGAGTTTCGGAGTTATTTTCGAGCAATCGATTTAGAGTTGACATTTAGGTGTAGAAATTGTTAGGTAGTATGAATAACATAGGTTAGAGACAATCTAGGTATTGTTTGCTGCTTCAAACGGACGACCAGGGCATTAAAATGCCCTTTTCTATGGTACAGTAGTCATGGCTGCGTTTTTAGAACTTCAAATGCGTACCGGATGTGCAGATCCGGAAACATTTTAACGTTAAATATTCTGAGTGCTTTCGAATATGCAAATCTGGAAAAATCCAACGTTAAATATTCTGAGTACTTTCGGATGTGCAAATCCGGAAGAAACTTGGTCTCTATTTTTTTTTAATTATTTTAAAAAAATTCTAATTTATTTATTATGCTTTGCAGATTACATGGCTGACATAGACGATCGTATCATACATGGACGGACAGCTCAGCATGCATCTGTCCGACGTGAGCGGACGCAGTCTACAACCGAGGGTTCCAGCGCAGAGGGAGTTGGGGTAGCCCCTACAGCTGAGGGACATCCTACACCACATCCTACACCACAACCTTCCACATCACAGGTTCAGGCCACTACCCCGTCAGCCGCCGATTCTACATCTCGGAGACGTCGGATTCCTACTGCTGGTTCATCAGGGTCCCAGCCCTCACGCAGGCGTCGTCGGGAGACTCCAGTTCCATCAGCTACTCTTATTTCATCCCATGTTCCTGTTCCTGAGGGTGATCACCCAGCACATGAGGGTGGTGACGGCGATGATGATTTTAATGAGCTGGACGGTTACCCCGGGGGACCGTCTGATATGTCCCTACTCGTGGGGTACTCTGAGCATACTGCCAGATATGTCTGGCTAGGACAGGTAACCTTTCTCAGTTTATTTATAGAATTGTTTTCGTTGAAAATATTTTCATTTGTAACATTGTTTTATTTGGAAATTTTCAAGAGAAGGATTCCCAGAAGTTCTATAACCATGGGGGCAAGGTTATAGACATGATGGCGGAGCTGCCAGGGGATGAGTGGTTCCAGTCTGTACTTGCTACCTCTGGTCTCAGAGGTCTTTCTAGGATTGGGTATCCCCAGATCATGTACGGTATGCTGATGGCCTTTGTTGAGAGATGGCACCCTGAGACATCCTCATTCCATCTACCGTACGACGAGCTCACGATCACACTCGACGACATCTCGTGCCTTTTACATCTACCGATCATGGGTACCCTTCTCCGTCACGGTAAAATGTCGAAGGGGGAGGCGATGGAGATGCTGACTGAGGAGCTTGGGGCTACCCCAAATGAGGCACTTGCGGAGGTGACCCAATTGAGAGACGCACACGTCCGGTTCTCCTTTCTGACACGCAGATTTCGTGTGGAGCTTGTAGAGGCAGGACGGGCAGCAGGTGATGCACCTGAGGTGGCGGTCCACAGGCAGCGTGCCCTGAGATGCTACTATCTGTTTTTGCTCGGCACACAGCTGTTTGTGGACACCAGTGCCACTTACGTTGATATCGTTTACCTCAGGTACCTTTTGGATCCCACAGAGATCCATGGGTACAACTGGGGGGCGGCTACGCTGACATTCACCTATTCTAGGCTCTCAGATGGTTGTTGCTGGGCAGCCAAGACTATGGCAGGCAGCTGAACACTATACGTGGTAACAATCTTATATTCTAAGTCTTTTTTTTTCATTTCTTTTCTTTCTATATTCATTATAATGTTTGACACCAATGTTATGTTTTCCATTTCAGGCGTGGATATTACAGTACTTTCCCAAGATTACTGGTTGGGGAAGTGTCGAGGGGTACACTGAGGATATGCCACGTCCTGCTGCATTTCTCCTGCTCAAAGGGAACCAGACGCCCGACTCCTACAGAGTTTATCTTGATCGGATAGCTGTTGAGGACATTTTTTATCACGCCTATGCCGATCACCGTGAGATACGCCCGTTCGCCGAGGTTTCACTGTTCTCCGGATGGTTGGCATGCAGTTCGACCATTACTGCTCGATACCTGCCGGAGCACGTTTTACGTCAGTTTGGTTACACGCAGACGATCCCCAGGATGCTTCATGAGTCTGCTCCTCTAGGCTTGACCCGCGTGCAGATAGATGAGATATATGCTGACTTCCAGTCCCACTTGGTATCGGAAGAGGCTTGGGAGACCAGAGCGCCGAGAGACTGGAGCGTTGCTGCCGGGTATATCATGTGGTTCTATACCGTCTCACATCCATGCATGGTGCCCACTGCTGAGGGATCGCCACCCAGACCTGCTCATCAGGAGATATTAGAGGAGCAACAGTCTCAGCTGGACCATACTCAGGATGTCCTACCTCGCTGTCGTGAGATAGAGGAGATAGCGCGGACGACCATTGCGGACGGTCACCTCCCTGAGGGCTCTGGTGGCAGACTTGCCATGGATAGGATTATTAAGAGTTTTAAGAAAAGACTCTACATTTTTATTAATTTTATCATTAGAATCATTTTAAGTTTTTAAGAGTTGTACTTTTTTTTTTCAGTTTAACCTATACAATTTTAGCTTGCATTAATTTATATTTATGTGGTTCACTGGTCTTTTGGTAATGCTTACTTATATTTTACAATCAGCTACAAAGTTACTAATAATAAAGTTAAAATGTGCCTATTAATAATAAAAGTGTTTATAGGTCGGTTTGACTTCGAGAGAATCTAATGTTCAAACTGATAAAAAATAATATAGTGAATTGCTCTCTAAACTCTATGAGGTACTTCTCCATTAAAAAGGCACAATCGTTTTAGGATTTCGAGGAAGCAACATCGGACGCACCTTTTTTACACAATCCCCAGTGCAATTTGATGAGTCATATTTATTTTGTCAACATTTAATTCGGAGATGCGTCTCCATATCAATAATAGGGTGAGCCCGAAGATGCATCACTGTAAAAACTCTTAATTCGAAATTTTGTGATTTTTTTGAAGATGCGTTTTCGGATTTGTTTCATATATTCGCACAAGACTCTTCCCTATTCCTCTTCCATTTTCTACATACACTAAAAAAAATCATTTGAGCTCTTTTGCTGCAAAGTCATTTACAAACCTCATTTGAGTAAGTTTCTTCAAGATTCTTCAAGTTCACTCACTCCATTCTACTTCATTTGTTGCAAAGTCACTCATTGCATTCAAGATTCTCTCATTCACAACTCTAATTTGGTAAGTTTCTCATTTCATTTATTTTGTTGAGTTTTGAATGATGTTTTATGCAACATAGTTCGTTTAAGATGCATTAGATAGTAGTATATTCCAAAATAGATAGCTGGTATAGACATGTATTCTCATTTGGTTGAGTTTCGGGCATCAATAGGGTGTCTTCCATCGGTGAAAATCGTGAGTTCATCTGGAGATGCATCTCTGGATTTTCTCTCTAGTGTTTTCGAAGATGTATCTCCGGATTTGACTTGGCTGCATTTTAGTTGCATTTTGATGTGATTTTCTGATTTTATTACATGTGCAATGGCTGAAAACAACCAAGACAGAATTAGACTCGACTGTGTGTCCCAACACGCATTCGTTTGATGGTTCACAAGGTTGAGGTTCACAACCATCTGGTTCTACTTCCCGTAGTTGCCTATTTCATGCATTTACTTCTCAGGCATCTGCTTATGAAACCCATGAAAATGACCCTGAAGCCCCTAAAGCCTATGAGGCTAATTAGGAGAAACCTGTTGCTGATGCAGATTTCCCCGTAGATAGTTATCCATGAGGCCCATTAGACATCTCCTTACTTCATCTCTATGGAGACCATGTTGTTAGGCATGTCTCAGGAGGAGAGATGTATTTATTTACTTTTGCATTACATCTGCTTTAAACTAATTTAATCGTGACTAATGATGATATATTTTTTATAGGAGCTTCCATATTTAAAATCCGTAAACCATGTAAGGAAGATTTTGGATTTAGAACAACTCGATGATAACTTGTTCAAGAATGTTATTCGCTACTTTAGGTTTGCCTCTTTATGTGTTGCATGCACTGCTATAAATCATGGCATGCAAGCGACATTTGCAGAAAGATGCAATTCAAAGATCTCATATTTCCACCTTTCTATTAGCAAGATGTGCATCACCTTGGATGGCGTCTCATTCCTCCTTCATATTCACATTTGGGGAAATTACTAGACCACAGAAGAATTAATCGAGATGAAACCATCGAGATGATGGTCACCCATTTAGGAGCTGACCAAACTGAGGTCGCAGATGAGGTAAATGACACTAGAGGATCTCGTGCTAGATTTAAATTTTTGGTAGAACTTTATAAAGACCATCTGCAGATAGTTGTAGATACTGACGATGATGATATGTAGGTTAAGTACCATTGATAGTATGCATTGAGGTGTTTCCTCTTATTCCTGGTTGGCAAGTCTATATTTATGGATAAAAGTGCAACCTATGTCGATGTGGTCTACCTTAAATACTTCATCGGCTTGACGATAATTCACGGGTATAATTCGAAAGTTTCCTGTTTGGTCTACCTATACTCGAAGTTAGGTGAGGGTTATCTTTGAAAGACAAAGCAGTTGACAGGAAGATGCACACTGCTTACAACAATTTCCTGTTACTAATATTTTCATTTTTTTGTTACACTTGTTACTAATATTTTATCTGAACCATTTTTCAGAGATATATCATCTCTCACTTTCTTCGTATTTTCGGGTGGAAAAATGTGTCTGACTACGCTGAGGATTAGCCACATGCTTGTACCTTTACCCCGCTCAGAAGGAATCAGGCGATCAAGCCATTCTAGGTGTATCTTGACTGTCATGTAACAGATGACATTACCTTCTCTCCATATGGTGATCACCGCGAGACACATCAAATGGACATCATTTCGTTATACTTCGAATGGCTAGCTTGTGGGTCAGCTCTAATGTATGTGTGTTTACCCGAACGAGTGATGTACCATTTTGGATATTTGCAGGTTATTTTGAGACACCCCTCAGAGTCAGTTCCTCCCAGCGTCTGCCGCAAAGATCTTCAAGTCATACTTGAGGATTTCGAGTGTCATTTGGTACTAGAGAACTATCGAAAGGTGCCAGTTCCTGTGCATTAGGCTTATGCAGACAATTACATGACATAGTTCTATCGGGTTTCACATCTTATTGTGCACTGGAAGGTCCTGGAAGAGCACATATTCCTTCTAATCGAGAAGTACTAGAGGTTAGGGATGACCACACTCGGGACATACGCAACATCTGTTAGCGTATTGTGGATATGACGATATTGGCATAGAGATAAGACTTTTTTAGGAAGGCAGTCCCCAATTAGCCCTTGTAGAAGGCATTATTAACGATGTCCAAAATGCCTTGTAGTATAGGCGATGAGGCAGGGGTTTAGAGATACATAGTAGTTTTAGTTTGGTTGTAATATATTTTGTATTTTCAAAATAAGTTAGGTATAATCGGTACATTTTTAATTTAATTTAATTAATGTATGACTTTTTTTACTATATGTGTAAAAACATATAAAAAAAACACTAGTAAAACGATTCCCCATTCCAAGCAAATTCCTCGCAAGCAATCACAACCAGTTATAAAAAAAAACAAGTTACGAATTCCCCATTCCAATAGTAAAACATGGTAAAACGAGCTAGCAAACTGTGCATTCTTCTTTCAAATATAATAGCTTCTTTAACTATGCCATATACAGGTACATTTTAAAACCACTGAAGTATTTTGAAGTTCTCTCTTTACAACAAAGTTACAAAATCACGAGTCATCGACTCATCATCTTAAGAAGCCTTAAGTAAAGTCTTTCAACCAGGGAGCGGGCTTTAAATTCTCAAGTCTCATTTTCTTGATATTTTAGACCAGAAGTACACTATAGTAAAACAGATTAACGCAAAAACAACGACATGAACAATATGGTTTGAACCACTTTGAATAATGCTCTTGTTCAATCTTCTGAGATTATTCTTCACTCCAGCTTGAGCTTTTATCATTGTCACTTGCTGTATTAAAATAGATAAAACTAAACTGTTAACAAGACAGTTGGACATTTATCTGCGAAAGAGTAGATAAATTGATCAACATTTCACAATAAATCTATTTTGCCTGAATATGCAACAGGTGTAGTCATTTTTTTCCACTACAAAAAACATCAGTTTGAGCCAACAAACAAAAACAAAACAAGAGATTGTCCAAGAAATTAAATACCAGTTGTTCAAGAAAATCTTTCTGATACTTCATTTCTGTCCCTATCTCCTCAGCAACCTGTGCCAGAAATATTTGATTTAGCATGAGAACTAACAAAGCAAAGAAGAAGAAAAAAAGGGAGGGGAAATAAGTTTAGAAACGTAATATAATTTCATCAAACTAGTTTCAATAACAGGAACTGTTAATATCTGATAGGAACCCAAACAGAATCTTCAGGAATTAATGGATAAAATACTGAATAAAGGGAAATAATGGAGAATGTATCAATATGATATTTTTGGAAATGGAAAATATAATCGGTGGAATAACATTCACACTGCCCAGAGATATGCACCTACAGAGAAGGATACTCTCTACCCTCAACTAACTCAGACAATTGATTTCCTCGGCACCTCATTATTCTACCCTCCATCCTATATAACAAACTTTCTCTCCCACTCTCTTAACACTTTCTCTCATCTCTAATTTCCCTTTTTGGGTGACTCCATGTGGACCTTAGACAACTCGGCCTACAAGTACATATACTTACATATTAAACCGTCTGTTATTGGGTCACCCACATTTGTTCACGCTTCCTATATCTTTTCCCATGCGAGAAATGGTGCCCAGATCAGAGTAGTCAATAGCGGCCAATGGTGGCGCTATCCCGCTATAGTGGAGTGGAGTGGAGGCCGACCACTATGGGAAGAGCTTAAGCGGTGCAAAACACTATGGCGGTCGTTATAGGGTAAATAGCATAATAGCGGAGAAGAGCGGTTCCCGGCCCGGAGTGGTTTCTAGTTCGCTATCCTTTTCCCCTCTACAAATTTGAAAGTACCCCTTAAATTTACAATGTTTTAAGGGTAATTTTGGGTTTTTTCAATCAAATTTGAGTTGAGACTCAACTTTAACCTTCCTTCATAGTCATTTATGCACTCTAAGAGTCGTGTGTGCTTTGATTTATGAATATTTTATAAGTTGAATTATTTGTTTAAATTTACATTTAATGTGTTTATAATTATTATACATTATTTTTCCAAAAAATGATCAAATAGAGTGCTCATCCCGCTATATGCTATCCAGCTATCCCACTTTTGGGGGAACGCAGCTATCCGGGAATGACTACTTGGTCTAGATATCTCACGTCAACTAAAGATATGAACCGATCAATCTTGACAAGGCCAGATCAATTCTTATCTTTTAACTAACTTGAGAGGTTAATATGGCTAACCAACTTCTATAAGAAATAATTAGCAGGACATAGTTTAATAAGTTAAGCTGCCACGACCGAAGAATCCTTAACTAGTAGTAGTTGAAAATTTAACTTATTTTCCATAAGTTACCACAACATCAAGCATATATGCTGCAAAATTGCAATTATAAATATTCTAATTCTCCTAAATATTATTTTCTGGAATGGGAAAGGAAAAAGCCAGATAACATACATACATCCATGATAACAAGCATATTTATATCGTTCTCTTTATTGACAATATTTTTTAGGACAAGAAAATGTACACATAACATATTTCTTCTCGAAGAATAAAGTAACCTAAAAAGTGTAGATAAATTACATCCCCTGTTCCAACTTCAAAAGCATTAAGATTCCGCCCATTTCTTTTGCAGTAATTAGAAAAGAAACAAAGGTATAAGCTAAGAAGCAAGTGCATGATAAAAAAGTAAGGAAGTGGCAATGATTACGTGTATGTTTGGTTTCACGTTTGAAGCACCCAAAATTGCTTCTGGATGTGTAGAATTGATTCTGATGTGTTTGGTTGTAGTCAAATAAAATTGAATATACTTTCCAAAATTGATTCTACTTGCAAAACTAGGATTTGTAGGTTTTAAGTTTAATTGTGATTTTTACGCTGAAATTTATCGTCCAACTCGCTTTTGCAGGAATTAATCCAAACATAAATCATTTAACTTCAACTCACTTTTAGCTAAAATCAATTTAACATAATCATTTCAGTGCCGAACCAAACATCCACTACTTACAAGATAAGTAACATAACAAACAATCATCCTAATATAAGAGTGATATCTATCAACTACAGTTAATGGTGAAAAAGGATATCTCCGGCACAAAACCTTGTTGTTGTTCTACAGAATCCTTGGAACCATAATGAATAAGAATTTTTATCGATCACGGTTATCTCAAATCAGTTTCCAATTATCATCAAACGTACAAAATCAACAACATAACTTCAAAATTGCATACATACGGAACAAAACAACAACTACAAAGTGAAAAAGAGGGTTTAAAACCCTAAAATAGCGGAAACTCACATGTTTCAACCTTCTAACTTGATGATGAAGACCGGTGAGTTCATCGTCCAAGTCCATGGGATCAATCCGCAATTGGATCTCTTCCGATCCAGCACCGGGTCGGGTACTAAGTCCATCTCTGCAATCCAACACATACACAATTCACTACATATACATGAATTCGGAGGGAAAGAGATAGCGATAGAGAAATAGAGAGGGAGATACCTCGATCGGAAAGGGACGGCGCCGCCGTAAGAAGAACCAGCTCTGAGGGAATTAGCGGCCATAATTGGAAGAAAGAAAACCCTAATTGTGTTGAGATGAAGATCGATTATTGTACGCAGTGGTAGTTAAGTAATTGAGTAATTTATGAGAAAGAAAATTTACAAAAGAAATTTGGGGAAGAAGGAAAATTCGTCAAATTGAGATTTCGAGCACGTTTCATACCTTGTTCAAAATATCTCTAAATTCAATTTATTTTCTTTTTTTCTTGTCAACTGCATAACTAATTTTTTTTGGTCAATTTTAACTTTTTTATTTATCAAATGGTCAATTTTAACTTAAAAAATTCAATAATAAAAATATTATATTTAAGTTTGCATATTAAATTTTGAGTTAAATATCGTAAATATGTCAACAATTTTAAAATTTTTCTTTAAACAATAGTTTTCGTAAACTTTTTTGTCCTTGAAATCAGTTTCTTCTGTTAGGCTACCCTCTCTTTTAAATTTTTGTTTGCCATAACTTTTTCAGCCTTCAATTGTTCGACGTGTCGAACTCTGTCATCCAATTGGGTCATATCTCTTAAGTACTGAATATCCAATTTCTTTTTAATTGAGTAGTCGAGGCTACTGGCGCCATTTCGACCAACTCATGTTCAGACACTTGAGTAAAGCACATTGGCTTAAGTAGTTGAAGCCTATTTAGGTAATCATCAATTAGTTCTGAGAACTTTCTCTTAATACTAGCCAATTCTTTTAAGCTTATCTTTGTCTATCCCATATAGAATTGCTCATGGAACAATCTTTCCAACTGAGTCCAATTGTGGATCGAATTTGCTGGTAGGGTTGTAAACCAAGTGAAGGCATTTTTAGTAAGCGAACTTGGAAAATATTTCAGTCTTAGGTTTTCGTTGTTTGCGATTTCGCCAGCCTTTATCAAATATCTTGCCACATGTTCGACTGTGGACTCACTAGTATCCCCAGAAAACTTAGTGAATTTGGGGACTTTCCATCTAGGGGTAAATCTGACTGTAAGATATATTCAGATAAGGGTGATGTATAGTTTGGTCTATGCAGGCCAATATTTACCCCATTTCTGACCATAATCCTTTTGATCATGGCTGCTAAGTTATCAGGCTCTTTGTAATCAAATTTGATGTGTATTGACTCTTCAATCACATTGGTTTTAGAATTATACACCCTGTATGCCTTTGAGAGTTCAGAGTATTCTTAAAATATACCCTTCTAAACTTTGACATCAAATTTCTTCAGATAGACTTTATTGTTCAAGATGTAACATGTACATCCAAACTAATAAAAATAAGAAATGTTTCGTTTTCTTCCTTTGAACAGCTCATATGAAGTTTTATTTAGAATATGTATAATACACACACACACACACACAGATATATATATATATATATATATATATATATATATATATATATATATATATATATATATATATATATATATATATATATATTGTATTCTGAACATAACATGTTGTGTTTACAGCTTCTGCCCACAAGTACTTAGGTAAGTTACTTTCATGGATCATGGTTCTTGCCATTTCTTGTAAAGATTTGTTCTTTCTCTCTGCAACTCCATTTTTTTGTGGAATTCTAGGAGAAGAAAACTTGTGAAGAATTCCATGTTTTTAACAAAAAGTTTCAAATGGCTCAGTTTCAAATTCTCCACCATGCCCACTTCTTACTTTTAAAATTATTGATTCCTTTCATTTTATACTTGTATGCAAAAGATGTTGAACACATCATATGATTCATCCTTAGTTCTAAGGAATTTAACTCAAGTTCATCTGCTATAGTCATCAACTATAACTAGTCCATATTTCTTCCCATTGATTGAAACAATACTAACATGACCAAACAAATCAATGTGAACTAATTCTAAGGGTCTGGAGGTACAAACAATGTTTTTAGTTTTAAAAGAGGTTTTATTAATTTTCCCTACTTGGCATGCCCCTCAAAGAGAATTTTAAGTGATAATTGAGTTCTGATAATCCTTTAATAAGTTTCAACTTGCTAAGTTTAGAGATTAATCTCCAGTTAGCATGACCTAACCTTCTGTGCCAGATCTACTATTCATCACTCATTGATAGAAGGAAAAGTATCTTTTGATTAACCAATTCAGAAAAAATAATTTTATAAACATTGCTTTTTCCTCCTACCGTTGAATACTATGGACTTGTCAGATTCATTCATGACTATGTAGTTGTTCTTATTAAACTTGACTTCATAACCACCATCACAAAATTGACTAATGATCAATAGGTTATGTTATAGTCCATCTACTAACCAAACATTATTAATAGAGATAGAAAAATTACCAATAATACTCATACCAATGATCTTTCCTTTCTGGTTTCCTCCAAATCCCACAGTTACTCCCTCTTTCAAAGTAAGGGTTTGGAACATATGCTTTCTCCTGTCATATGTGTAACGCCCCAGTTTTGATCATTTTCTTTAATTGAGTCGATTTAATTATTTTGAGTATTATATTATTTTATTTGTGATAATATGTTATTTTACATCGTGATTATGTTTTATCGCGTTTTGAGAGCGTTTGCGGGATAATTAAGAGTGAGGGTATTTTAGTCTTTTCCCTAATTATTTACTAAGTTAGAAAGAAAAGAAATAGAAAAGAAAGAAAAATAGAAATATAAGGGGAAGAGAGAAAATAGAGAGAAAAAAATAGGAAGAGGAAAAAGAGAAGAAGGAAAAAGAAGAGAAGAGAAAAAGCGAGAAATTGGGAGAAAAGCTTGGAATTCATCAAAACAACTTCTAGGAATCGATTTAATCGGGTAAGGGTGTGAAATTCAATTATACTATACATGTGTATGATTATGTATGTGTTTGTTTGTGGTTTTGTTGGATTGTATGAGAAATAGAATAAATACCCATTTGTGTAGAAAGTGTGAGAATTCGATTTAATCGTGATAGAAATCATGTTTTCGTGTTCCTTGTTATTGATACATGATAGATATATGTTGTTATACATCAAATTGGTCATTTTCTGGTGTAAAAATGGGATTTTTGGGTGAAAATTCGTAACAGCAACGCAGCAGGAAAAATTCTGGGTTTCGCTGCCCATACGCGTATGGGACAGGGCAATACGCGTATGGGGTAGGGCAATACGCGTATTGGTTAGGGCAATACGCGTATGGCAATGAAGGAAAGTAGGCAATACGCGTATGGGGTTGGGCAATACGCGTATGGCTGAGGGCAATACGCGTATGGCCAGCAAGGGTGCAAAATGTGTTTTTTTCGCGATGTCTTTTCTTGTTTAGTCCGTAACTTTTGATCCGCTTATCCATTTTGAACGTTCTTTATATCGTTGGAAATCTAATAAAATGTTCTTTCCTATTAAAATGATTTCGAGATTGTTGGCCGATTTAATTATGTCGGGAATTGGGAATAGTGTCGTTTTGTCGACTTTTGTAGTTATAATTGTGTGTAATTGATGTGTATCCTGCAATGTATTGTTGGTATGGATATGGTTGACTTGTGTGTTGTTGTGAAATGAAAATGCATGAAATACATGTTGTGATGATGATGTGTGGCCTAAGGGCAAGAAAATGCAATGTGTTGTATTTGGTTGTGTATGCATTGTTTATGGTTGCATATATGTGTGAAGATGCATTGGTTATCATGAGTTCTTGTGTGTCAAGCATCATGATATGCATCTTGTAGGATCGTGAGCCTTATACAAAGAGGAATGAGAGCGATCGGATTGTGAGCCTTATACAAAGAGGACTGAAAACAATCCATGAACGTCGTGTGCCCATGTGGGGACCTAAAACGACGGTTTGATTCCTGAGTGAATCTGTTATAAACATCGTGAGACTTATGCAAGAGGACTGGAAACGGTGGTTATAGTTGATCATGAGCCTTAAAGATAAGAGGTATGAATAGCCTTAGAAATAAGAGGACTGAAAGCGATCGGATCGTGAGCCTTATACAAAGAGGACTGCAAGCGATCCATAAACGTCGTGAGCCTTATACAAAGAGGACTGTAAGCGACGGGTGAACATCGTAGGCCCGACGGGGAGTTACAGTGATGTAACGAGCGATGGTTCCAGCAGAGTTCCTGAGTGAACTAGTGTTGAGATTTGATGGAGTCGGTACCCGCATGTGCATTTGCATAGAGTCGTTGTGTCGGTCTCTTTGCATCTGCATGGTTTATGATTGCATTGGTTATATGTGGAAAATCATGATTTAATTGATTATGTGTGAGACATGGTGATATGCATTTGTGATAAATGTATGGTGCATGATTAATATGCAATTGGGAATGGAGTAATTATGTGATTGAGCTTGTGATAGCACTTGTGAATCGATGTGCATTCGTGTCAAATGCATGAGGTTATGAATGACATGTTTCGTGTATAAACATATGCATTATGTGTGAATATGTGATTATGTGAGTATAATCTATATATGCTTTATGTGTTGGCATGTGATAATTGTGGTGAGAATACTTGATATGTGTATTTTATGTCGATATACATAATTATATGCATTTATATTATAATTGTGTTTCTCACCCTTCTGCTGTTTTATAATGCTCTATGAGGCATTGCAGATTAGATTGCTGGAGGTCTTTTTGTGAAGCTTAGGACTTCATTCTTTTGTCGGTCGGCTCTGATATGTGACACCGGGTAGTCGGGGGATCGATTAGGATTATTTTGCAATGTTGTGTATATGCATCTTTGTCCTTTGTAGTTGTATATATACATGATTCTGCTGATAACAGATAAACCTTTATGTGATATATATATATATATATATATATATATATATATATGATAGTCAGTTTTAGATTTTCCACTTTTATTCTAAAATCTGATGAAATGTGGGTGTAAGGAACTGAGTTCCTTTGATGATTGCTACCCCACTGTTGCATATCTTTATGAGCAGGTGTTGTATGTTTTGTTTCAATAAGATGTGATTCTCCCTGTCTATGCCATGATAATTTAAATATACTCTGATGAAATTTTGAATTTTTATTTATCGCTTTTAATAGATTGGGGGTGTTACAATATGTCACGAGGAGCCACTATCCAGATACCATGAGTGTTGCTTTGCTTCTACCTTGAAGCATATATGTAGAAAAAACAATTTTAGATTTAGGTACCCATAGTCTTATGGGTCCTTTGGGGTTCGTTTTGATAGGTTTCTTTTTTTTGTACATTTTCTCTCATACGGTAAGGATTAAGATCATTTAAGACTTTTGATTTAAAAGTTTGTTGTCTTGAATAAATCTTTGCCTTTGGTTCTGAACCTTTTAGAACCTTAGCTCCAGATGTCTTGGGTTCTGGTTTCTTCAGAACCTTTGACTTGGGAGTCTTAGATTATGGTTTCTTCAGAACCCTTGACTCAACAGATTTAGGTTCTGATTGGTTCAGAACCTTTGAATGGTCAACAATAGGTACAAAATAAGAATCAAGCCTTTTCTGAGCAGAGCTTGAAGAAGAAGGATCTAATGGTTTACTCAAGGTTTCAAACCTTAGGTTAAAAGATCTTTGACAGTAACCAAAACCTTCTCCCTTGCTTCTACTTACACCATAAATCATTGATGGAAATTTAGTTCTGTTAAAACCATTTATGATAAACTCTTGGAGATCCATTTTATGCTCATTAAGAGGTTTATCAGACACTTCTTTTACTATAACAATACGACCTCTCTCTAAAGCTTCATTTTTATTTTGAAATTTTTTTAATTCATCTTTCAAAAGATCATACTACTTTTTCAATATTTTAATGTGACTGGCTTTTTCTTGACACATTCTCATGAGATCTTGAATAAAAATAATTAAATCAGAATGAGATAGTTTAGAAAATACCTCATCTTCTTCTTCAGACCCTGAATCAGAATCTGAGTCAGATTCTGCTTCAGAAAGTTGTAACAACCATCAAAGCAAGGTTGGCTTGCTCTTTATCCTTTTCAGGGTCTTCTTCATTGTCAAGTTCATTCCATGTTTCCATGAGACTCTTCTTGAACTTGTTTCTGAAGGTTTCCTTCTGAAAGCTTTCCTTATTTGACTTGTCCTTTTACAATTTTGGATAGTCATCAATAAAGTGACCAGGCTTCTTGTAGTTGAAGCATCCCTTATGATTATCCTTCTTTTCTCTTGGACTTGATCCTTCGAAGCCACTTTGGTTTTCTGTGACGGGGAAATGTTACTCATCGAGTCATCGTATGCTTCTTGACCTTCCTAACTCACGAGGCTGTGAAATGATGACACAAATGAACTAAGGGACACATTTGAAGAAAAGTGAGACTTAGGGTCTGTTTGGTTCAAATGAGGGGGATGAGAGGGGAGGGATTTTAATGAAGGAGATGGAGGGGAATGGAGGTGAGGGATTTTTTTTAATTATATATATGTTTGGTTCAAAAGAGGGGAGGGGAAGGGAAGAGAGGGATTCTAATTAAAAATATGTTTGTTTCACAAGGGGAGGGGAGAAATTGTATTAATAATTTATAATTTTATCCTTATGATCTAATATAAGTCATATGATATTAAAAAAATGAAATATTCATAATTATTTTTTTGGGTAATAACATATGCACAAATAATTAAACACAAAATTTATATTTTTGAGTGATTAAAAAAGTTATAACTTAATACATAATGTTAAAAAAATTTGAGTACACTTGATTCACAATATACTTCTTCGACATAAATTAAACTATGTATTGATAACAAATTTTAAATCATGATGAACCATCTAATAAAAGAAATACATAAAATAATTTATTACTATATCACATGAGAATGCCATTTTTACGTAAGAAGGTGAGAATGAATCAGAATCATTAGATTTTAAAATAAACGGTGGAGATTATGTATGGTTTTTCTTTTTCTCTCTCCTCCATTATTAAAATAAATGATGGAGGATAGAGAAAAAAACGGACACGTAATTTCCACCATTTATTTTAAAATCTAATGGTTCAGATTCATTCTCATATTCTCACGTAAAAATGACATTCTCATATGATACGTTCCCTATATATATATATTATAGGGAACGTATCATATGAGAATGTCATTTTTATCGGAGAACATGAGAATGAATCTGAATCATTAGATTTTAAAATAAATGGTGGAGATTACGTGTCAGTTTTTTTTTCTCTCCTCCATCATTTATTTTAATAATGGAGGAGAGAGAAAAAACAAAAATCAAACATAATCTTCACCATTTATTTTAAAATCTAATGATTCGGATTCATTCTTATATTCTCACATAAAAATGGCATTCTCATAGGATATGTACCCCATATATATATATATATATAATGTAATAGACAAAAATACAAAATGAATGATTTAAAATTTGATATAAAAAATATAATAGGATAACAAAATAAAAAACAAACGAACCTTAATAAACACAAAGATTATAAATAAAAATAAATAAAATAAATTATAATTTATTAAATAACAATAATACAAAAAAAAATTAAATGTGGAGAACAATTATAATAATTTGATGGAAGTAACAAATAAAAACCACACTAAAGAGAAGCAGTAAACGAAAGAAAATAAATAATATTGAAATACTATAAAATAAAACTGAAGATATTTTAATAAATGTAATAATTTTTTAAATATCAAATTTTAAATCTCCTTCTCTCCCCTCTAAATACTCTGATTTGAGGGGGACGCAAAAAGTGTGTTTTGAAGGGATTTACTTCCCTTTCTTCCCCTCCCCTCATATATTTTGAACAAACAACATTTAATTAAAAATATTCCCTCACCTTCCTTAGAATAAACTTTTAATCACTGTTTAAAAAACTGAACCGAACCGGACGGTTCAATCGATAGGACCAGGAATCGGAGATGAATCCGGTTGGGTCAACCTTTCAAAACTGCTAGTGGGTCAAAACCATAGTAAAATTGAACAAACCAGATTAAAACCGTCTAAAACCATTCAAACCAAAGAACCAGAGCCGGTTTTGTATAATCGCCCGTTCAAAAAAAAAAAGCATAAAATTGACCATTTTAATTTTTTTTTAAATTTAATATGTTTATATCAAAACTTAACATACATTCTCCAATAAAAAAAAATTATGTGTGTTTTTTACAACCATACAGACTTTTAAGTTTTGTCACTCCATTATAATTTTTTTTTCAATCACACTCCGTCATCATCATGCCGTCTCTTTCAAACATAGTCACAATGTCCAACTCAATATTGCTTTTCTTTCAAGTCAATATTGTTTGTTGTTGTTAATTAAGACTTGTTTGTCGTAGTTCAACTCAAGCTCAAGTTTTTATTGTTTAATGAAGTATATTGTATTATTTATATTTTGGTATTCTATCTTATTTAATTTAACATTTTTAATTATTTGACCTTTGTTTTAGTTATTATATTCTATTATTTTAATTTGGATTTGAATTATTTTAATTTATTTTATTGTAATTTTTTAGTTTGGTCAAAATATTCTTAAATGATGGTTGAGATTAGGGGTGGCAAAACGGGCCGTCCGCCCCGCCACGCCTTAAGCCCACAAAAAGAGGGTAGGGCAAGTATTCCTGTAGCGCGAATTTTTGGACGTGGTTGCGAAGCACTTATCGCTTTTGGGGTACTACAATTCGATTCATTTTTTATCCTATTGAAGCGAATGAAGGAAGGGAAATAGATGTCTCCAATTAACTTTGCTTGCATATTGGGTTTAAACAGATGATGACTGTTGGTTTACAGATGCTATTGAGATTGTGGGTCTCTCTTAAGTTATTTTGTTAAAATAGTGCCTGGGCGATTGGTGGGAGTTTAGGACTGATGCTTTTTCGTTTGATATGTGAAGGTAGGGGACTTGGGTTAGTGTGCTCGCTAAGATTTTTCTTTCAATCTTATGCCTACGCATTCCCATTTACCGAAACAGGGAAATCAGAGCGATCGTAGTTCCTCCTATTCTATGGGAGGAAATGGTGTTTTGGTGTCTTGTTCAAAGCCCAAGACGTGAAGCTAAAGGTGGTTTATATCTTGTTCAAAGCCCAAGATGTGAAGCTGAAGGGTCTATTTGTATCTTGTTCGAAGCCCAAGATGTGAAGCTAAAGGGTTTATTTGTATCTTGTTCGAAGCCCAAAATGTGAAGCTAAAAGGTTTTGACTTTAGAGAGAATTTGTCATCTCTAAAGGGGTTCTGTGTGTCACAACTGTTGGGTGACTGACTATAAAGGAGGATTACTTTAACCGGGATATGCGAATCCTAGCAATGCCATAATTTCCTTTATAGGGGGTTTTAACCTGAAGGAGAAGACTTTAACTCAGTGTAGAGCAATGCTATCTTTCCTTAGGAATTTCTCATGCTAAAAGAGGGACAGTGGCGTGGATGTAAATAATCCAGAGGCTTGCCGCTTACAGCAATTAGATGAAAGGAGTTGTTGATGTTTGTATCCTGTGAACGAGGCACAGTTTTGATGCTAAAAGGTTGATTGACTCAACTGGGGTTTTTCTTATACAAAGCCTAAGAGGAGGCTATTGGCCCAACAAGAGGGTGTTTTTATGTATCTCGTACAAAGCCCGAGAGAGAGAGGCTAAAAGGGTTGACTCAACAAGAGAGTGCTTTTGGATGTGTATTGTACGAAGCCCAAGACGGAGGCTAAAGGTTAACTCAACAAGAGAGTCTTTTATACTCAACAAGAGAGTGTTTTTGTATCTCGTACGAAGCCCGAGATGGAGGCTAAAGTTTGACTCAACAAGAGAGTCTTTTATACTCAACAAGAGAGCGATTTTGTATCTCGTACGAAGCCCGAGATGGAGGCTAAAGTTTGACTCAACAAGAGAGTCTTTTATACTCAACAAGAGAGTGATTTTGTATCTCGTACGAAGCCCGAGATGGAGGCTAAAAGGCGTGTGACTCAACAAGAGAGTCTTTTTGTATCTCGTACGAAGCCCGAGAGGGAGGCTAAAAGGATTATTGACTCAGTTGAGTGACAGGTCCAGTATGTGGGTTAAAAGAGAAAATCAGTTCTTATAAAGAGACTGATTAAAGGCAAGGCTATGCTTTGGGATTGATCAGAGGATCAGGGTTATTTCCTGTTCTTTAAGGAAATGGGGAATCCAGAGGGTATTGGAGACTGTCCAAGTCTGCGGGTGTTTTCCCTATTTTTGAAAGGGCTTGAGAATGCCTTCGAGACTCAAGGAAGTTAGATTGTCCAAGCCTAGAGTTTTGTCTTTTGTACTATGCTTTAGAGAAACAGTAGTAGTACGTTCACGGTAGAAAGATCTAGACTCTTTGAAAGACTGTTCTATTAAGATGACTAATTTCTGTTCCTATACCTCTAGGAGGTCGTCGGGACAATTTGTACGAAGCCCAAGAGGAGGCTGGAAACTTTTAAGAAGCCGAGGGACAATTTGTACGAAGCCCAAGAGGAGACTCTCTTCCCGAAGGAAGAATCCTTATACGAAGCCTAAGAGGAGGCTGTGAATACTTCTAAGAAGCCGTAGGGTCCTTGTACAACGCCCAAGAGGAGATGAGGATGCTTTTAGGAAGCCTGTGGGTCCCCAAACCCCGAGAAGTTCAAGACATGCCATTCACTGAGAATGGATCAAGCCAGGAAAGTCTGAGAATTTGGAAGAAACTCAAGAGATGCCATTCACGGAGAAAAGATCATCTCTGGGGAGTAGAGTTTCTCTGACAACTTCTAAAGGTGACAGTCTGAGAAAGGGTTCAAAAAGAATCTGCCTTTCACATCTCCATATTGTTTAACCCCAAGAGGAGGGAAGACTGTATCTGGTAATCCTAGGTGGATCTAGTTTAGTCTATTTAAGAGTGATCAACAGGGCTTAGTGCTAGACGTAGTTGCCGGGGAAACTCTAAATATCTATACTAGTATTACACAGTTGATATGAGTTTATGAAAGAAGACTTACAGTGAAACAGCCCCACAATACATTTATATGTATATGAAAGCGGATAAAGAAAGCATATAAACACTTACTCGGTTGTAGAGCTTCCATGCTGTTTGGTTAGTTGTTCAACAAAGAAAGATTGAAAACAAAAGTATATTCAAAATTAAAGGAGAAAGTATTTTGAAAAGATGTTGGGGCTTACAGCTCAAGGAGAGGCCCAAGTTTTATCAGTGATCGCACTGTCGTTTTGTATAGAGGGACTTATACAAGTGACTGAGGCCCAAAAAGTTTTTCTGTACAAGGGGATGGGTCTTACACTCTCTCAAGAGGCCCAAGGATTTATTTTTGTACAAGTGGTGGGGCTTACAGATCAAGGAGAGGCCCAAGGTCATTTGTTTGAAAATGGCGATCGTGTCGAGATTTTTGAAAACGCGGTGGGTCTTATATAATGCATTGAGGCCCAAAATGGTTTGTTTTTCAAAGGGGGTTGGGTCTTACACTCTAATAGAGGCCCAAAAGATTTTGAATGGGTCTTATAGCTCGAGGAGAGGCCCAAGGCTTGTTTTTCAACGGACGATGATCGCGTCGAACTTTTCGAAATACAACGGGACTTATACAATAAGTGAGGCCCAAAAATAGGTTTGTATTTACAAAGGATTGGGTCTTACACTCTATTAGAGGCCCAAAAGATTTGAATGGGTCTTATAGCTCGAGGAGAGGCCCAAGGGTTTGATTTTTGAACTAGCGATCGCGCCGAGATTTTCTTTTAACGCAGAGGGACTTATACAATATCTGAGGCCCAAAAAGTTTTGGTTAAAAGGGGATTGGGTCTTACACTCTATTAGAGACCCAAAATATTTGAAATTGTTTGACGAGGGTGAAAATCAAAGAAACCCTAATTTGTTATTCTTTAAAAGTAAATATTTAAAGAAAATCAAATAAAATACCAAATAAGTTTAAATAAACCATTTGTGATTTTTGTTTAAGGTTTGAAAAATGAGGGATTAATCACAAGGTTAATTAAAACTCACTTGGTTTTGATTTTCAAAGTAAATATTCACTTTTAAAATGTTTAAAAAACATTAAAAAGGAATTTATTGACAAAAATACTAATTATATTAAATAAATAATATAAACTTCATTTTTTTGTGGAATAAAATATTTCAATATTTTTTTGATTTTTTGCAAAAAGAACCAATAAAAAATAATTAAAATTGAAAGAGTTATTAATTTTCCAATTAATTAATAAAACATAAAATATTGGAAAAAATAGCAAAAATGTGAGAAAACACAAAATGGCATGGGTGGGGTTTGAACCCACGACCTCAAGGTTATAGGGCGCACGCCTTACCACTGGGATGGTGATACATCCATTGCTTGAAGTGAAACCACAAATATACAAGGCATGCCTTGTTTTCTAGGCCTGGCCAAAGCAAGGCAAGACAAGTTTTGGCTCAGAAACGTGAAGGTCATAATTTTCTCATTTCTCCATGTTTGGGGACAAAATTTATATGCATCTGGCCTAGAATTTCACAAGGAATCCAATGGTGGTGGTATTTTTTCTAGATCATACTGCCTCCTCAAAACCCGATAGTGGTTTTGAAAAAGGCCTATAATTGCATTTTATATGCTACACTTTGATACAAGCATGAATTACATGATGAATTGGTTCAAACACAACATATACAATATGTATGAGGTGTGTATGATTAGTGGACTTCAAAGCAATGCATATTTTGGAAAGTTCAAGTCATGAGGCTTACCTTTTTTTGAGCTTTTGGAGTTTTCTGTGCAATCTGCCAAGTTCTTTGTTCCAGAAATGGTTTGATGCTTTGGACACTCTCAAATGAACCCTTGGAAGCTTTTAGGATGATTGGAATCAGCTGGAACCTGCAAAAACATAAACTGGCCCTTTCTTGCAAAAGGGGTTAAAATGGCCAAAATAACAACTCCCTCAAATGGTGTTCTAGATGGGGGGAACCATTTGGGACAGTTCAAGGATGTTATTTGGAGTGTGTTTAAGGTTTTATCTGGTTTGGAAAGTGAATGATTCAAGACATGGCTTGAAAAATGCACAAAAAGCCTATTTTGAGGTTTTGAGAGGTGACTTTATGATTTAAGGATTACAGGTCACTTGTGTGAGTTTGGATCACCTACATATGATGTTTATGAGGTGTTAGGATCATGAGCTGTGATGGAAATGCTCTCTAACTCAAAAACTCAGAGTTACCTTGCTAAAGAAGGTATTTTTGCCTAAAGAAAGGGATTTTGAGGAAAACATCTGTTTGATGGTTTTGGTGTACTCAAACTGAGCACAAATAAGCTCTATTTATAGTAGAGCAAGTTTGTTTTGGGATCAATAGTGAATGGCAACTGCAGCAGAGGTTTGGCCAATGGTTGCACTTTGGAATCCAAGTCTCCTCTAGCCATTGACTAGAGGTTAGGGCACAGGGTTGTGGTTCCCTTAGTCTTGGATAAGTCTTGACTGAATTCAGTTGCAAATGGCTCAGTCCATGCCACCTTGGTGTATGCATTGAATGCTCCAATCCAAAATTAGAGTCTTGTCCCTCTTTTAGGCAATTCTAGGTTTGGCATGCTACTTCTTGTTCCAAGGACTTTGGAGGCTTGGCTCAGTGTTTGTCCCCTTTAGATTTGATCCTCATATGTGTCCAAGATGATGACAAGGCTTGGAATTGGCTGATTTTGCCAAATCGAGCAAAAATGCAAAATTCTGCCTAGCCTTGGCAGTTTTCAGCAAGGCATATTGCCCTTGTCATATCTCATGGCTCAAGTGGAATTTGGTGATGTTCTTGGTCATTTTGGAAAGCCCTCATATGATACAACAACTGTTTGATCATATTTGGTTTTGATACCTTTTGGATCCAAGTGAAAAATCCCCCTACATTTGGAAAAAAGTGAAGGCAGATGCTGACTTAGTGAAAATTTCACTAAGTGTTGGAAAAAAGTGACATTTTCACTTTTTGTGATTTTGATCATTCCATAACTCAAAATCCATGAGGAATTTGGAGGGGGGGTCAGTTTTAAGCTTTTGTAAAGGGTAATGAGATCTACACATCAAGCTTTGGATGGGGAAAAATGACTTTATGGTTTAGGAGTTATGATCCTCCAAAGTTGGTACCCTTGCCACTTTGTTCATAACTTAGAAAATTTTCTAAGTTTTTATGGTTACCCCTTTTACAAGTTATCCCACTTTTCTTGATTTTTCTTGGTGAATGATGATTCAAATCATACATTAACATCATTTTAGGGTTAAAAAACCATTTTTGTGAAAAATCTCAAAAAGTCAAAGTTGACTTTTGTGCATAGTTGACTTTTTGTCAAATGAATTCCAAACTGTGCGATCCTCTATGAAATCATGTCCTTAACCTAAATCAAACTTGATGGACATGTTTCATGGGTGTTATAGGGTGTATTGAATCATGTCCCAAGGTTTGGGAGCATGTCCTGGTCAAAAGTCAAAGCTACAGTTGACTTTTCTCGCGAAACCCTAATTGTGGCTCTGATGAAATTGAGACTTGTTGCTCAAGCTTCTTGGATTAATCCATTGTTGTAAATGGATCAATTTAGTTTATTAGAGACCCTCAAATCATCTCTTGAGGTCTTGGCTCATGATTGGTACCAAAAGTCAACTTAGGGGTGAATTAGGTCAAGAATCCCTAATTCCTGATTTTTTTATGAATACATCCCCTGAGGCTAAATTGACTTGATGATGGAGTCTATAAGGTCCCTTAGAGTATTGTGGGTTATGATTTGAAGCATTGGCTCATGCCCAGAGGAAAATTTCCATCTGGAGGCCCTGGTCGACCAAAACCCTAATTTGGTGGCACTGGCGATCTTGAGGCTTGATCCACTTGGAATGTTGCAACCCTGTGCTTGATTCTTGATGTGGGAGTCCTCTTGATCCATTGTGGATATTTGAGAGGTTAGACAAGTTGAAGATCATGTCATTTCTTGATTGATCCTTTGTCTAAAAGCTCTAAGAGGGCTAGAAACCCTAATTTTGATTGTAGTGGATGCTCACCCATCTTTGGGGAGACTAATGGGGCATGATGGTCCATCCATATTGTATGATGATTTGCACAATGATGGGAAATCTTAGTGGTCAAAATTTGGGGTATGACAATTCCCGCCAAGTGAAATTGGGCTTAAAAATCTAACCCGTCCCGCCAAGGTGGCGGGTTGGCGGGGTGGCGGGCTTGCCGGCCTATTTTTTATTTTTCATTATTTTAATAGATTAATAGATTAATTTTTACATTTCATTTAAATTTTTCACTTACTTTTTAGAACAATTTTTTATAAAACATCTATTTAACAAATTTTACTTCAAAAAATATTGCATATATTCACAAATAAAGGCAAAATAACTTTTTTCGTCCCTTAACTTAAGGCCGGGGTCCAATTTAGTCTCTTAACTTTAAAAAGTGGCAAGTTGGTCCTTTAACTATTAAAATGGTGTCACGTTTATCATTTCGTCTGTTGCTGTAACACCCCAAAAATCTAAATTAATCATTTATTTATTTATTTAATTAATTTAGAAGGAATTAAGAGGTTTTTGGTAATTTTGAGAATTATGGATTAAAAGAGTATTTTTAAGTAATTTTAATAAAGTGAATAATCATGTATTATTTAGATTATTATTTATTATTTAAAAATATTAAGAAAAGGGCAAGATGGTCATAAAGGAAAAGGAGTAAGGGTAGAGTTGGAAGTTTATAAACTGGGATATTTATCTAAAGAAGAAAGGAGCGATCATTTTCTAAGGGATCGTATTTTTGTGAAGAACGCTGAAGAAGAGAAGAGGAGGAGAAAACCTAGGGTTTTGAAGGATTGCTAGGAGAATCTTGGAGAAAAGAAGGAAAAAGCTTCCGATTACTCTAAGGTATGGGGAGTTTTCACGGTTTATTATAATTTTATAGGAATTGGTTTATGAATAGATTAGGTTTTGTGGATTCTTGAATAATGGTGATGTTTGATGATATAGATTGTGTTAGGAGTGAGTTGTTGTGATGAGAATGAGTGAAACAAATTGGTGTATTTGATGTATGTGTGTTAGATATAGGTTATAGTGACTTAATTTGGGTTAATAGGGGTGAAAAATGCAGTTTAAGGGTATGAAATCGAGGTGGGAGAAGTGTTGTCATCGCAGAAATTTTTGACCAATTCGCAGAGCCCGCTCAGCGCGGTCCCCTCGGGCAGCTTATTTTGAAAACTTCGAAAATTCGTAACTTTTGATTCGTAAGTCCGTTTGGGTCGCCGTTCGAATCGTTGGAAAGCTGACTTTATGTACTTTATTTTAAAATTGTTTTCAATGATAGATTTCCAACTATTCGACGAGCCATGTGTGTTTTCTTGTATGTTCCAATGTGTCGAACCGTGAATTGTGGACATCGGTCGCATGAATGTGTGTTGCGATTGGGAATTATGAGGTTGTATGATGTTGTTGTTGAGTTATTGTTGATATAAGATGATCAAACATGATTGTATGATAAACATTTGTTGAATATGAAATGGATGATGCACACGTTGATTTTGATGAGTTGAGGAGAATTAACATCATTGCATTTCATAGCATTTTATGTTGGGGCTTCGGCCTATTGGTAGCTTCAGATCCCATTGTGCGGATTGAAGTGATACGTTGATTACGTTGTGCTCCTTTTGGAGGGTTGATGGCCAGTGTCCATCCACGTTGAATTGGTAGTTTCAATCCCATTGTGCGGATTGAAGTGATACGTTGATTACGTTGTGCTCCATTTGGAGGGTTGATGGCCAGTGTCCATCCACGTTGAATTGGTACCACATGCATCCTTTGCATTTCATTATAGTTGACATTGCATATTAATGATGTCATGGTGATTGTGTTGTGGAGATTATGTTGATGATACTATGATGTAGTTGTTGATTACATCATGATGTTGATGTTGATTGTATCATGATGTTGTTGCTGATTATATCATGATGTTATTGTTGATGATACTATGATGTTGTTGTTGATTATATCACGATGTTGATGTTGATTGTATCATGATGTTGTTGTTGATTATACCATGATGTTATTGTGGATTATACTATGATGTTGTTGTTGACTATGCTATGATGTTGATGTTAATTGTACCATGATGTTGTTGTTGATTATATCATGATGTTATTGTTGATGATACTATGATGGTGTTGTTGACTATGCTATGAAGTTAATGTTGATTATTCTATGATGTGGTGGTTGATTATGCTATGATGTTGTTGATTGATTATGCTATGATGCTTTTGTTGGCTATGCTATGACGTAGTTGTTGCCTTTCCTGTTCATTTTCCATGTACTTATATTACTATAATGAATTGTGATTTCTCACCCTGCCTGCTTGGAAATGTTGCCTCTTATGTGGGTAACTTGCAGATAACCAAGAGTAGATTCGCGGCGATGGAGGATGTAGCCTTGAAGTGTGTCGTTATCGTTGTTTAGTTTAGAGGTGTCCTGCTCTGTGTCATGTAACATCGGGTTGGGATTTGTTGTGAACCTCGCGTTCTTTTGTTTTATGTTGAATTTTTACATTGTTGCTGATGATTTGATTTGGATATACTTAGTATGAAGTATTGTATTGAAATGACATAAAAAGTTGATTTCCGCTGTGTAGTTGTTGATTTTATTATTAAGAATGTGTAACCCGTGTTACGGGACAGGACAATGATTTTGAATGATGTTTGAATATATCTGGCACCTTTCATGATAATTTTACTCTGATAATATGAAATATTTATCTAAAATTGTAATTGGGGTAGAAGGGTGTTACATTAGTGGTATCAGAGCAGGTCGGTCTGTCCGGCCAAGTTGTCTAATGTCGTTTATCCCTTGGTACGCAACAAGTGTGTGGAACACTGTCGGTGCTTGTTCGTTTTCTAACCCTTGGCTCCCGTTGTTGGTTTGAAACAAGTGGGGGAGAAGTTTGCTTCCCGGAGATGTTTCTGGTGTGGGGAGTTAACTCAAGGTGATATTAAGGGTAAGAGTACAAGTGTTATTGGAGTTGATTTGATTTTGTGCAAGTGTTGTCAGAGCTGTGTTGTTGCGAATCGACGAGAGTATGGACTCATGATTTTATTTGTCGGTCCAGTTGAGACATTTGAAGGGGGATGAGTCAGTATGATTGATGTTTGTTTCTCGGAGAAGATAGGGCAATGTGACGAATAGTGATATGCAAGTGGAGTATATCTGGAGTGAGGTCGGATGATTTTCAGAGTTTGGTGAAAAACAAGGATTGTTAGAAGGGTTTGGAAGCAAGAGAAAGAGGTAGAACTCATGTTCACTAATTTTGGTTTTATTTTCACATTTATGGAACTGACGTCAGTAAAAGAGGCATAACTTTCTGCTCGTAACTCCGATGAAAGCGATTCTGGACTTTTAGGAAAGTTTACGAAATTCCCTACAGTTTGCATATAAATTTTGTCTTCGGCATATTTTTGAGCAGAGAGAAAGATGCATTTGAATAGTTGGGCCTGATGCTGATTTTGTTTGGTGCAAGTTGTATACGAGATTTCTTGACCAGTCTCATTGCAAGGACGATAACTTTTTACTCGTAATTCAGATTTGAGCGATTCTTGAAGTTCTGGAATCTATACGAAATTCCCTTCATTTTGGAATATAATTTTGAGTCTGGGAGGTCTGTATTGAAGAAGATAATCGTGTTTGAAGTTGGACAATTCTTGCTGGAAATAGTAAGATGAAGTCAAGTATAAAATGTTTAGTAAGAAGAAGAAGAGTATCGGAGAAACACATGGAAGTGCAGCGCGTGATAGATGAGAAAGATTAAAGTATAGAAATCTTTGAGGGATGTTAAATAGTAAAGTGGATTGGGTGTTGTGGGCGAGATGTGTCGACATGAGTCGGAAATTTTTGGAAGCTATATCACCAACCAGATGATGAGATGGTATTGTTGAGATTGTGATTGGAATGATGATCAAGTGTGAAATTATACGAATCATCGAAGTTGTGAGATTAAAAAGGAAGATGAAGGATTGGTTAGGGTCGTCAAAAGTTTGAACTTAGATAAATGTTTCGACTGAAGTGGGTTGATTTGGATTGTACGTGATGTGGTAACGTTTCCGGTATTAGAAGGATATTTAATGATTGTGTTGTGTAACTAACTTGTATAGGAGAATATGTACTGGATTTTGGACTTTTCGTATCATTGACGAGATGTTAGAGAGATGGTGGAGAAGTATGCTTAGATAACTTCAAGAAAAAGGTAAAGGACGCTATTGTAGTTGGGTAATGATGATTTATGCCACCATTATGGTTGCGGCTGTCTATTGACAAATTGAGGAACTGATCACCCTTAATCTCTTGTTGATAGCCGACGGAATCATGTTGGATGGAGTAGATGTGTCTTGCCAACTAGAATAGTATGCGCGGTGAATTGTTTGGGGTTGAGCCAAGTGCTTATGAATTATTTGAGTTGTCGATGCAGATTCCTATATAGGGAAATGAGGCAGACTTGAGAATGTTAGTATGAGGTTGCGAGTCGATCAGCGAGTAGTTTGAAAACTCATAGTTGTGTTCTGGATAACTTGGGTTTTGGTTTGTGGTGGATCGAGAATTCGACTGACATGAGACTTGAAGAACTGTAGAGATAAACCAAGTAGGAAGTAAATGGTAATGTAAGACTATGCTTTGACCAAGGATGTCGGATCGAGAAGGGTAGTGGCCGGTATGCCTTAAAGTGTATATATGAAAATATGAATGGTATTTTCCATACTTGTTTGGATGAATTATAACTGGTGTTCGTTGTGGATATTCTGATGTTTTATAAAATCAGAAGAAGAACGCGTAGAATATTTGAGAGTTGAGTTGCAAGTATTGAAAGAAGTGAAGCTATATGCCGAGTTAGCAAGGTGTGAATTATGATTTGTAAAGATGAAGTTGAGTGGTTGTGTTAATTCAGATGAGGGATTTTGGAGAATTGTGCTAGTATGAGTAGGACTTGAGGAATTAGTTTGTTTGATTGGTTTGGTTAATATTCCATGTTAAGTGTAAGTTATTGAGGCTAAATCTATGGCTATTGGGTATTAAGCTCTGTTTGGAAGATGATTTTTTTTCTTGTTGAGATTAATTGGACGCGTGTATCCTTATGTTGTGGTGAGATTGTTATGCGTTGAGATGAATTTTGGTGATGTGTTAATACAAAGTGGTGAAGTTGTAGCTTATGTTGACGATAATTAGGAATTCTTGAAAGTATCTATCCTATTCACGATTTGGAATTGGTTGCAGTTGTAGTTATGTTGGATATTCGGAGGTATTGTTTACGGATCTAAGTTTGAAGTATTCAGTAATCACAAGAGTATAGAATGCCTGTTTAGATGGAATTTCTGATGAGTTAAGTTGAAAGGTCTTTTCTTATGTCTGCTTTGATGGTCGGAAGTTGATGTAAACTTGGTAGATTAGATATTTGTGAGTACTCAGAGTGCGCAGCGAAAGCGTGGGTAGCGCAGTTGGTTCTTATATAGGTATCAACGATGTCGGTAGTTGGTTACGTTGAAATTGTGCTTTGAGCCTTTGTGTTCTTACCTTTGTTGTTGCCTCGTTACCTATGGTGATGGTTCGAGTGCGAGTAGCTAATTCCTATGATGGGGAGTTAGGGGAGGGTTTCCTATGGTGATGGTAACGATCGTGTAGTAATCTGGTTCATAGTGAACCTGTATGTTCCTAACCTGATTATTCTCGGTGTTTTGAGTTGGTCGTCGAGTACATCGCGTGAGCAATTCATCTTGTTGCCGTTGGCATTGATAAGGTGTATTGTTGGATTGCGTTATTCGTGGTATTGCCACACACGGCATGAGAGTTGATTGGTCGGAGGTGATAACGTATCTGGAGTGATCTGCATCGAGTAAATTTTCGAGGACGAAAATTCTTGAAGTGTGGGAGAGTTGTAACACCCCAAAAATCTAAATTAATCATTTATTTATTTATTTAATTAATTTAGAAGGAATTAAGAGGTTTTTGGGAATTTGGAGAATTATGGATTAAAAGAGTATTTTAAAGTAATTTTAATAAAGTGAATAATCATGCATTATTTAGATTATTATTTATTATTTAAAAATATTAAGAAAAGGGCAAGATGGTCATAAAGGAAAAGGAGTAAGGGTAGAGTTGGAAGTTCATAAACTGGGATATTTAACTAAAGAAGAAAGTGTAACGACCCAGTTTTCATGTGCGTTTTATTTAATCGAGTCGTTTGATTATTATATTATTATTTTATTTTTTTTTCGACTTTTATCTGAAAATATGTTATTTTTCAATGTTGTGATATTTTATCGGGTTTTGGGAACGTTTGTGAGATATTTGAGTGTGGGGGTATTTTGGACATTTCATATTATTTTGCTAAGTTAGAATAGAAAGGGAATTAGGAAGAGAGAAAAATAGAAAGAAAGAAAAGGAAAAGAAAGAAAAAGAGGAGAAAAGAGAAGAAGAAGAGAAATAGTGGAAAACTTGGAAAAATCAAAGAAAAATCAACTTCTAGTATCGATTTAATCGGGTAAGGGTGCGAAACTCAATTATTGTATACTTGTGTATGATTATGTATGTGTATTTGTGATGTTTGTTGGATTGAAATGGAAATATTTTAGTAAACCCATTTTTGGTAAAATTGATTAGAAATTGATTAAATGTGTAGAAATTTATGTGTTAAGTGTTCATTCTTGTTGGTATATGATAGATCCTTGTTGCAATGCATTGTGTTGGTAATTTTTCTGGGTGTAGGTGAAAATTGGAGGATTTTTGAGTGGAAAACGCAGAACCACGTTCTGCAGAAATTTTTCTGAGATTTCCAGGTCATACGCGTATGGGGCATGTTCATACGCGTATGAACCTTGGCAATACGCGTATGGTGGGCGAGCCATAGGGCCAATATGCGTATGGGTTGCTTGTTTTCTCGGCCATCTGCCCATTTGCGTATGATACGCGTAGAGTTTTGGGGCAATACGCGTACGGGCTTGGGCATTACGCGTACGGACATTTACACGTGAACTTTGGGAAAAATGAGCCTCTGCTCATACGCGTATGGCTCTGGGCAATACGCGTATGAACAGGACTTTTGCAAAATGGGACTTTTCAAAATATCGTTTTTCGTTTTCTTTCGTAACTTTTGATCCGTTTATCTGATTTTTACATTCTTGGTATCGTTGCGTAGCTATTGAGCTGTACTTTCTTATTATGATGATTTTGGAATTGTTAGCCGATTTAATTATGTCGGAAAGTCGGGAATAGTGTCGGTTGTCGACTTTTGTCGTTATACTTGTACGTAATTGATGTGTATTGTGCAAGGTGCTGTTGTATGATGTAAATGTATGTGTTTAGATGATGTTGTGATGATTTGTGGCCGTATGGAAATTAAATGCATTGTTTTGGGCATAAGTGCAAAGTGTGATTTATATCGATGTAAATGAATGTGTTTATGTGTGCATATTAAATGTCATGGGTCTTTGTATGCCAAGCATCATGATATGCATTGTGGAAACGTCCTGAGTGACGGTTTGGATTCCAGAGGGAATTCGCTATAACTTCGTGTGCCCATGTGGGGTGTGAGCGATGATTATAGACGATCGTGTGCCCATGTGGGGTGTGAGCGATCAGGTGGTGTGCCCGTGTGGGGTGTGAGCGATCCATAAACACCGTGTCCCCGTGTGGGGTGTGAGCGGTGGGGAACATCATAGGCCCGACGGGGAGTTACAGTGATGTAACGAGCGATGATTCCAGTAGAGTTCCTGAGTGAACTAGTGATGAGAAATAATGGAAGTCGGTACCGCATGTGCATATGCATAGAGTCGTTGTGTCGGTCTCTTGCATTTGCATAAATCATTTATGGTTGATTATGTGTGGATTTGTGGATGAAGTGATATATGGATATGTGTTGGTGATGGAAATATGTATTATGTCTTGTAATGCCTTGTGTATGATTTATGGCGTGAGTTGTGGTGAGATACGTATACATGTGTGTATTTTTGTGTTATATATATATAATTGGATGCAATTATATTATGGTTGTTTTTCTCACCCTTCTGCTGTTTTATAATGCTCTATGAGGCATTGCAGATTAGAGTTGCTGGAGGTATTTTTGTGAAGCTTTGCGTCTTCATTCTTTTGTCGATCGGCTCTGATATGTGACACCGGGTAGTTAGGGAGGCCGTTAGTGATTATTGTGTATTCTGTATATATATCTTTTGGCTTGTGCATGTACAACTTGATGTATGACAAACTTATCATGATATATATATATATATATATATATATATATATATATATATATATATATATGTATGTTATTCAGTTTTAGATTTTCCGCTTTTATTCTAAAATCTGAAATGTGGGTGTAAGGAACTAAGTTCCTCTGTTGATTGCTACCCCACTGTTGCATATCTTTATGAGCATGTGTTGTATGTATTGTTTCTAATTGATGTGACCCTCCCGGTCTATGCCTTGATAATTTAATTATACTCTGACAAAATTTTGAATTTTCTTTTACTGCTTTTTATTAATTGGGGGTATAGATTGGGGGTGTTACATTAAGTGGTATCAGAGCCAGTTTGTGTCAGTCCGTGTCAGTTGTGTCAGTCCTTGTTGGTCGTTGTGGTTGGTTGAGCTGTTTGTTTTACCATAGTTTCTGTTATTGGAAATGAACCGAATATGGCTGGTAGGAATGATGCTGCTTTGGCTGCTGCTATGCAAGCTATGACTCGTGCTGTGCAGGGTGCACCTAATGCTGCGGGTAATGATGAGTTCAGGAAGAATAAACCGCCTGTCTTCAAAGAAAGATATGATCCGGATGGTGCACAGATTTGGCTGAAAGAGATTGAAAGGATTTTCTGAGTGATGGATTGTGATGAAGACCAGAAGGTGAGACTGGGTACTCACATGTTATTGGAAGCTGATGATTGGTGGGTTAGTACTCGACGTGTGTTGGAAGCTGCAGAAGAGGGAGAAATTACTTGGGAAGTTTTTAGCCGGGAGTTCTTGAGGAGGTATTTTCCTGAAGATGTGAGAGGGAAGAAGGAAATTGAGTTCTTGGAGCTAAAGCATGGTAATATGTCTGTTGTCGATTATACTGCTAAGTTTGTGGAACTTGTGCAGTTTTATCCTCATTATGCTGAAGCTACTGCTGAATGCTCTAAGTGTGTGAAGTTTGAGAATGGCTTGCGTCCTGAGATAAAGCATGCGATTGGATATCAGAGGATTCGGAGGTTTTCTGATTTGGTAGATTGTTGTAGGATTTATGAAGAGGATAGTAAGGCTCATTCTACTCATTATAAGAGTGTGAGCGAGAGGAAAGGGAAACAAAAGTTCCGTGGTGGTCCGTATGTGACACCAGCTGATAAAGGTAAACAAAGAGGGAATTTTGAGAAAAGGTCAGGTGGAGGAGGAATGTCTGGTCCTATGAGGTGTTATAAATGTGGTGAGTTGGGGCATCGTCAGTTTGAGTGCAGGAAAGATTTGAGGAAGTGTACTAATTGTGGAGGTGTAGGACATGTTGCTACTGATTGTGCCAGGAAGAATGTGGTGAAATGTTACAACTGTGATGAACCTGATCATATTAGTACCAAGTGTTCGAAACCGAAACAAGCTCCAGCTGGTGGAAAAGTGTTTGCATTATCGGGGACTCAGACTTCGAGTGTCGATCGTCTTATTCGAGGTACTTATTTTATTAATAGTACTCATTTGATTGCTATTATTGATACTGGGGCGACTCATTCATTTATTTCGTCTGAGTGCGCGAAGCGTTTGAATCTTGTGTTGTCTGTGATGGGTGGTGAAATGGTTATTGATACTCCAGCAATGGGGTCAGTAACTACTTCTTTGGTTTGTCTAAGATGTCCTTTGACCATTTATGGTAAAGACTTTAAGATGGATTTAGTGTGTTTGCCATTGGAGGGATTAGATGTGGTTTTGGGTATGAATTGGTTGCAATTCAATAGGGTTCGTATTGATTGTTATCATAAGCTGGTAAGGTTTCCTTCTCTTGAGGAAGACGAAGACTCGAGTTTCTTATCTACCAAAGAGTTGAAGAAAATTTTGGCGGAGGAAGCTCAGTTGTTTGGATTGTTCGCATCTTTAACTGTGGATAGTCAAGTTTCACTTGAGGTGTTTCTTGTTGTGTGTGAATTTCCGGAAGTGTTTCCTGAGGATATTTCAGACTTGCCGCCGGAGAGAGAGGTGGAGTTTTCTATAGATCTAGTTCCTGGTACTAGACCTGTTTCTATGGCACCTTATCGTATGTCGGCATCTGAATTGGTGGAGTTAAAGAAACAGTTGAATGAGTTGTTGGAAAAGAGGTTCGTGAGACTAAGTGTTTCTCCTTGGGGTGCTCCAGTTTTATTGGTGAAAAAGAAGGATGGGAGTATGAGGTTATGTATTAATTATCGCCAGTTGAATAAGGTGACGATCAAGAATAAGTATCCTCTTCCAAGGATTGATGATCTGATGGATCAGCTAGTTGGTGCGTGTGTGTTCAGTAAGATTGACTTAAGGTCAGGGTATCATCAGATAAGGGTGAAGGAGGAAGACATTCAGAAAACGGCTTTTAGGATGCGATACGGTCATTATGAATATTCTGTGATGTCGTTCGGGGTTTCTAATGCGCCAGGTGTGTTTATGGAATACATGAATCGTATTTTTCACGAGCATCTGGATCGTTTTGTCGTGGTGTTTATTGATGATATCTTAATTTATTCTAAGTCTCGGGAGGAGCATGCAGAACATTTGCGTATTGTTTTGCATGTTTTGAAGGAGAGGAAGCTTTTTGCTAAACTATCCAAGTGTGAATTTTGGTTGTCGGAAGTGAGTTTTCTTAGACACGTAATTTCAAGTAATGGTATTGCTGTGGATCCATCTAAAGTAGAAGCAGTTCTACAATGGGAGGCTCCGAGATCCGTTACTGAAATTCGAAGCTTTTTGGGTTTGGCTGGTTATTATCGGAGGTTTATTGAAGGTTTTTCGAAGCTAGCACTTCCTT
This sequence comes from Lathyrus tuberosus, assembly GCA_022829125.1. Lineage (NCBI taxonomy): Eukaryota > Viridiplantae > Streptophyta > Magnoliopsida > Fabales > Fabaceae > Lathyrus > Lathyrus tuberosus. The sequence continues at coordinate 4,048,214 of JALAZF010000142.1, read as the reverse complement.
TGACCCAGTTGACTTGTAAAGGGCAAGCGTTCATTTGGGATATTCGGTGAGAAGAGAGTTTTACTGAGCTGAAGAGAAGATTGACGACAGCTCCGATCTTGATTTTGCCGAATCCTAATGAACCATTTGTGGTTTATTGTGATGCTTCTTTGATTGGTCTAGGTGGTGTTCTAATGCAGGAAGGTAAAGTGGTAGCTTATGCTTCAAGGCAGTTAAGAGTTCATGAGAAGAATTATCCTACTCATGATCTTGAGTTAGCAGCTGTGGTGTTTGTGTTGAAGATTTGGAAGCATTATCTCTACGGTGCAAGGTTTGAAGTCTTTAGTGATCATAAAAGTTTGAAATATTTGTTTGATCAGAAAGAGCTAAATATGAGGCAACGTAGATGGTTGGAATTCTCGAAGGACTACGACTTTGGCTTGAATTACCATCCTGGTAAAGCTAATGTGGTAGCTGATGCATTGAGCAGGAAATCGTTACATATGTCCGCTTTAATGGTTAAGGAGTGGGAACTTTTGGAATCATTTAGAGATTTGAGTTTGGTTTGTGAAGTGACGTCGGATAGCGTTAGGCTTGGTATGCTAATGATTACTAATGATTTTCTGATGACAGTCTGTGAGAAACAGAAATTAGACGTGAAATTTGTGGATTTGATGTTGGTTGGAGGAAAAGATGCGAATAATGATTTTCAAGTGGATATTAATGGTGTTTTGAGATTCCGAGGTAGGATTTGTATTCCAGATGATGCGGAGTTGAAAAAGATTATTTTGGAGGAAGGACACCGGAGTAATTTGAGTATACATCCGGGAGCGAATAAGATGTACCAAGATTTGAAGAAGATTTTCTGGTGGTCTGGATTGAAAAGAGATGTGGCTCAGTTTGTTTATGCATGTTTGACTTGTCAGAAATCGAAGGTGGAACATCTGAGGCCTAGTTGTTTGTTGCAACCGTTGGATATTCCTGAATGGAAATGGGATAGTATTTCCATGGATTTTGTGACAGGGTTACCGAATACTCAACGAGGGCATAATGCTATTTGGGTGATTATTGATAGGCTGACTAAATCGGCTCATTTTATTCTGATTGATATCAGTTTTACTTTGGAGCGGTTATCGGAGATTTACATCAATGTGATTGTGAAGTTGCATGGAGTTCCATTGAGTATTGTTTCTGATCGAGATCCTAGATTTACATCGAGATTTTGGGAAAGTTTACAGAAGGCTTTGGGTTCTAAATTGAGATTGAGTTCGGCTTATCATCCGCAGACAGATGGTCAGATGGAGAGGACGATTCAGTCTTTGGAGGATTTGTTGAGAGCGTGTGTTTTGGAACAAGGTGGTGCGTGGGATAGTTATCTTGCATTGATTGAGTTTACGTATAATAACAGTTTCCATTCTAGTATTGGGATGGCACCGTTTGAAGCATTGTATGGATGAAGGTGTCGAACACCTTTGTGTTGGCACGAATCTGGTGAGAGAACGGTGGTTGGACCAGAGTTGGTGCAACAGACGACAGAGAAAGTGAAGTTTATTCGTGAGAAGATGAAAGCTTCTCAGAGTAGACAAAAGAGTTATCATGATCGGAGACGGAAGGATCTTGAGTTTCAAGAGGGCGATCATGTGTTTCTAAGGGTTACGCCGGTAACAGGTGTGGGGCGTGCTTTGAAATCGAAGAAACTTACTTCTCGGTTTATTGGTCCTTACCAGATATCCGCGAGAGTGGGTGCTGTGGCTTATAGGGTGGCGTTGCCGCCGAATCTGTCAAATTTGCACGATGTGTTTCATGTTTCACAGCTTCGGAAGTATGTTCTGGATCCGTCGCATGTGATTCTGATGGATGAGGTCGAGGTAAGGGAGAATCTTACAGTTGAGGCAGTACCAGTTAGGGTTTTGGATCGCGAGGTGAAGAGGTTGAGAGGCAAGGATATTGCACTTGTGAAAGTGGCGTGGGGCGGCGCTGCTGAGGGCAATTTGACTTGGGAGTTGGAGAGTCGGATACGGGAGTCGTATCCAGATTTGTTCGTCTCAGGTATGTTTTCGAGGACGAAAATTTCTAAGTGGGGGAGAATTGTAACGACCCAGTTTTCGTGTGCGTTTTATTTAGTCGAGTCCTTTGATTATTATATTATTATTTTATTTTGTTTTCGACTTTTATCTGAAAATATGTTATTTTTCAATGTTGTGATATTTTATCGGGTTTTGGGAACGTTTGTGAGATATTTGAGTGTGGGGGTATTTTGGACATTTCATATTATTTTGCTAAGTTAGAATAGAAAGGGAATTAGGAAGAGAGAAAAATAGAAAGAAAGAAAAGGAAAAGAAAGAAAAAGAGGAGAAAAGAGAAGAAGAAGAGAAATAGTGGAAAACTTGGAAAAATCAAAGAAAAATCAACTTCTAGTATCGATTTAATCGGGTAAGGGTGCGAAACTCAATTATTGTATACTTGTGTATGATTATGTATGTGTATTTGTGATGTTTGTTGGATTGAAATGGAAATATTTTAGTAAACCCATTTTTGGTAAAATTGATTAGAAATTGATTAAATGTGTAGAAATTTATGTGTTAAGTGTTCATTCTTGTTGGTATATGATAGATCCTTGTTGCAATGCATTGTGTTGGTAATTTTTATGGGTGTAGGTGAAAATTGGAGGATTTTTGAGTGGAAAACGCAGAACCATGTTCTGCAGAAATTTTTCTGAGATTTCCAGGTCATACGCGTATGGGGCATGTTCATACGCGTATGAACCTTGGCAATACGCGTATGGTGGGCGAGCCATAGGGCCAATACGCGTATGGGTTGCTTGTTTTCTCGGCCATTTGCCCATTTGCGTATGATACGCGTAGAGTTTTGGGGCAATACGCGTACGGGCTTGGGCATTACGCGTACGGACGTTTACACATGAACTTTTCAAAATATCGTTTTTCGTTTTCTTTCGTAACTTTTGATCCGTTTATCCGATTTTTACATTCTTGGTATCGTTGCATAGCTATTGAGTTGTACTATCTTATTATGATGATTTTGGAATTGTTAGCCGATTTAATTATGTCAGAAAGTCGGGAATAGTGTCGGTTGTCGACTTTTGTCGTTATACTTGTACGTAATTGATGTGTATTGTGCAAGGTGCTGTTGTATGATGTAAATGTATGTGTTTAGATGATGTTGTGATGATTTGTGGCCGTATGGAAATTAAATGCATTGTTTTGGGCATAAGTGCAAAGTGTGATTTATGTCGATGTAAATGAATGTGTTTATGTGTGCATATTAAATGTCATGGGTCTTTGTATGCCAAGCATCATGATATGCATTGTGGGAACGTCCTGAGTGACGGTTTGGATTCCAGAGGGAATTCGCTATAACTTCATGTTCCCATGTGGGGTGTGAGCGATGATTATAGACGATCGTGTACCCATGTGGGGTGTGAGCGATCGGGTCGTGTGCCCGTGTGGGGTGTGAGCGATCCATAAACACCGTGTGCCCGTGTGGGGTGTGAGCGGTGGGGAACATCGTAGGCCCGACGGGGAGTTACAGTGATGTAACGAGCGATGATTCCAGCAGAGTTCCTGAGTGAACTAGTGATGAGAAACAATGGAAGTCGGTACCGCATGTGCATATGCATAGAGTCGTTGTGTCGGTCTCTTGCATTTGCATAAATCATTTATGGTTGATTATGTGTGGATTTGTGGATGAAGTGATATATGGATATGTGTTGGTGATGGAAATATGTATTATGTCTTGTAATGCCTTGTGTATGATTTATGGCGTGAGTTGTGGTGAGATACGTATACATGTGTGTATTTTTGTGTTATATATATAATTGTATACAATTATATTATGGTTGTTTTTCTCACCCTTCTACTGTTTTATAATGCTCTATGAGGCATTGCAGATTAGAGTTGCTGGAGGTATTTTTGTGAAGCTTTGCGTCTTCATTCTTTTGTCGGTCGGCTCTGATATGTGACACCGGGTAGTTAGGGAGGCCGTTAGTGATTATTGTGTATTCTGTATATATATCTTTTGGCTTGTGCATGTACAACTTGATGTATGACAAACTTATCATGATATATATATATATATATATATATGTATGTTATTCAGTTTTAGATTTTCCGCTTTTATTCTAAAATCTGAAATGTGGGTGTAAGGAACTAAGTTCCTCTGTTGATTGCTACCCCACTGTTGCATATCTTTATGAGCAGGTGTTGTATGTATTGTTTCTAATTGATGTGACCCTCCCGGTCTATGCCTTGATAATTTAATTATACTCTGACGAAATTTTGAATTTTCTTTTACTGCTTTTTATTAATTGGGGGTATAGATTGGGGGTGTTACAGAAAGGAGCGATCATTTTCTAAGGGATCGTATTTTTGAAGGATTGCTAGAAGAATCTTGGAGAAAAGAAGGAAAAAGCTTCGGATTACTCTAAGGTATGGGGAGTTTTCACGGTTTATTATAATTTTATAGGAATTGGTTTATGAATAGATTAGGTTTTGTGGATTCTTGAATAATGGTGATGTTTGATGATATAGATTGTGTTAGGAGTGAGTTGTTGTGATGAGAATGAGTGAAACAAATTGGTGTATTTGATGTATGTGTGTTAGATATAGGTTATAGTGACTTAATTTGGGTTAATAGGGGTGAAAAATGCAGTTTAAGGGTATGAAATCGAGGTGGGAGAAGTGCTGTCATCGCATAAATTTTTGACCAATTCGCAGAGTCCGCTCAGCCCGCTCTAGCCCGCCCAACGCGGTCCCCTCAGGAAGCTTATTTTGAAAACTTCGAAAATTCGTAACTTTTGATTCGTAAGTCCGTTTGGGTCGCCGTTCGAATCGTTGGAAAGATGACTTTATGTAATTTATGTTAAAATTGTTTTCAATGATAGATTTCCAACTATTCGACGAGCCATGTGTGTTTTCTTGTATGTTCCAATGTGTCGAACCGTGAATTGTGGACATCGGTCGCATGAATGTGTGTTGCAATTGTGAATTATGAGGTTGTATGATGTTGTTGTTGAGTTATTGTTGATATAAGATGATCAAACATGATTGTATGATAAACATTTGTTGAATATGAAATGGATGATGCACACGTTGATTTTAATGAGTTGAGGAGAATTAGCATCATTGCATTTCATAGCATTTTATGTTGGGGCTTCGGCCTATTGGTAGCTTTAGAACCCATTGTGCGGATTGAAGTGATACGTTGATTACGTTGTGCTCCTTTTGGAGGGTTGATGGCTAGTGTCCATCCACGTTGAATTGGTAGCTTCAATCCCATTGTGCGGATTGAAGTGATACGTTGATTTCGTTGTTCTCCATTTGGAGGGTTGATGGCCAGTGTCCATCCACGTTGAATTGGTACCACATGCATCCTTTGCATTTCATTATAGTTGACATTGCATATTAATGATGTCATGGTGATTGTGTTGTGGAGATTATGTTGATGATACTATGATGTAGTTGTTGATTACATCATGATGTTGATGTTGATTGTATCATGATGTTGTTGTTGATTATATCATGATGTTATTGTTGATGATACTATGATGTTGTTGTTGATTATATCACGATGTTGATGTTGATTGTATCATGATGTTGTTGTTGATTATACCATGATGTTATTGTGGATTATACTATGATGTTGTTGTTGACTATGCTATGATGTTGATGTTGATTGTACCATGATGTTGTTGTTGATTATAACATGATGTTATTGTTGATGATACTATGATGTTGTTGTTGACTATGCTATGAAGTTGATGTTGATTATGCTATGATGTGGTGGTTGATTTTGTTATGATGTTGTTGATTGATTATGCTATGATGTTGTTGTTGGCTATGCTATGACGTAGTTGTTGCCTTTCTTGTTCATTTTCCATGTACTTATATTACTATAATGAATTGTGATTTCTCACCCTGCCTGCCTGGATATGTTGCCTCTTATGTGGGTAACTTGCAGATAACCAAGAGTAGATTCGCGACGATGGAGGAAGTAGCTTTGGAGTGTTTCGTTATTACTGTCTAGTTTAGAGGTGTCCTGCTCTGTGTCATGTATCATCGGGTTGGGATTTGTTGTGAACCTCGCGTTCTTTTGTTTTATGTTGAATTTTTACATTGTTGGTGATGATTTGATTTGGATATATTTAGGATGAAGTATTTTATTGAAATGACATAAAAAGTTGATTTCCGCTGTGTAGTTGTTGATTTTATTATTAAGAATATGTAACCCGTGTTACGGGACAAGACAAGGATTTTGAATGATGTTTTTGAATATATGTGGCACCTTTCACAATGATGTTACTCTGATATTATGAATTATCTTTTCTAAAATTTCTTGTGGGGTAGAAGGGTGTTACAGTTGCCGTTAGTCAAAGCTTGAAAATAGGTGCCAGTTTGTCTAGGTGGATTTTATGTTGTTGAAGTGGATATAAGATGTCTTAAAATAAATCCAAGTGTATTTTGCTTTCCATTACCCAGAAACTCAAAGGACTGTAGATATAGTCTTGGATTGTTGCATCAACGAAGCTGTCTTAGGGTAAACTCAAACGACTTATAATCTCAGTGAATGAAGCGACGCATTGAGGGCGCATAGAATTGTTGCATCAACGACGTGAAGGATTGAAGACGATTCAAGACGTGTTTATCAAAAGGTTAGTAAATTTCTTTCTGATTTAAGGTTTACGAATCTCTTAGGGCAATATATGGTTATGTTCAGATTTAGGGCTTATGTAATTGTTTTAGTGTAAAATCTAATTATTTAGGTAATATGATTAGGTATCATGGATGAATACATAAATCTCAAAATTCATCATAGTGGTGAATTCATCGATGAAGGTCTTAGTGTATATGAGAATGGAGTAGTAGATGATTTGAGAGTAGATGTCGACAAATGGAGTTATTTTAGCTAGTTGGTGTATTAAAAGACTTGGGTTATAGGGAGTTTGAAACAATATATTACAAGGACCCTCAATTTGGGATGAATGCAATTGTTGATGACAAGGGTGCTTTAGAAATTGCAGATCTTTATAGGGTAAATAATGATGACTTAAGTTCTAATGATAGTGAAGATGAGGACTATAATTATGATAGTGCTCAAAAAGTGGCTTTTGAGGATGAGTCTGATGGGTATGATGACATTGAGGAAGATGAACTTGATACCCTAATTGGGTATGAAAGTGATGGTAATGGAAAAGTCCAAAAAATTAAAGAAAAGTCCGTAGAAGATAAAGGGAGTGACAATGACAGTGAGGACATGCAAAGTGGCTGTGATAATGATGATAGTAGTGGAGTTCCAAGGAAAAAACATCCAATTTTCAGGCAGCCAAAAGACATGTCAGATTACAAGTGGGATGTGGGAATGTATTTTAGTTCAAAGGGTGATTTTAAGGAAACAATAACATCCTATGCTGTGCAAAATGGTAAAGACTTAAGGTTTGTAAAAAATGACAGAGTTAGGGTAATGGTTAGATGTAAAGTTGGTTGTGAGTGGGAAGCTTATTGTAGCAAGTTGTCAAATGAAGACTCTTGGCAACTCAGGAAAGTAATTGACAAACACAGTTGTAGTAGAGAGTATAATGTGAAGTTGATGAGTATAAAGTGATTGAGCAAAAGAATTCATAATAGCTTGTAAAACAATCCAAGGATGACCATAAAAGATATCAAGGAGAAGGCACAAAAAAAGTGGAATGTTGGGGTCAACAAAACCAAAGCAATAAAAGCAAGATTTGCAGTTAGAGACTATGTTAATGGTTCTTTTTTAGGAGATTACACAAGGGTCTATGACTACTGTCATGAATTGTTAAGAGCCAATCCAGTGTCAACAATTAAAATCATTGTTGATCCTGTACAAGAAGGTGTTGAGGATCACACGCCATATTTTAGAAGGCTTTACATATGCTATGTTGTGTGTAAGGAAAGATTTAAGTTGTGCAGACATGTAATTGGTCTAGATGAATGCTTTCTCAAAGGATTGTGTTTTAGGCACCTCTATAACAATTTTAGGAAGGGGTTTCCTGGAAAGATGTTGAAGGACATAATATGGAAGGTTGCCAAGTCAACATACCCACATGCATCTGAAAAGAGATGAAGGGAATGAGGGCCATCAATGAAGAAGCATTTAAGCATATGATGAAGACCCCACCAAGGTTTTGGAGTAGATCTTACTTTAAAAACACAAACAAATGTGATGTTGTTCTCAACAACATGTCTGAATCCTTTAATAGTGTCATTCTTGATGCAAGGGCAAAACCACTAATCACTATGTTAGAAGACATCAGAATATACATGATGGAGGGATGGGCAAATAACAGAATGAGATTTGGCACTTTGGATGAGAATGATATATTGCCCAATATTAGAAAGAAAGTTGATATCACAAGCACATACACTAACAACTGGCTAGTAAGGTATGTAATATCAGCATACGTTATTACTTAATTCCAAACATTACAGTCCAAACACATTACTGATATATTCTATTTGTTTAAATCTTTAGGATGTATGATGAACATATATTTGAAGTAAGGCACTTGGAAAATCAAGATGATAAATTTGTTGTAAACCTAAAAGATCAAATATGTTCATATAGAAGATGGGAACTCACAAGACTCCCATGTGTTCATGCTTTGTCAGCTGTGAAGAGTAGAAATTTCAAAATTGATAGTTACATTCCAAATTATTATAGGGTTTCAAGGTACAAGTCAGTTTATAAGCATGTGATCTACCCTATTAATGAATCAAACTTGTGGGTTAAGACACCATATCCAGATGTGCAACCACCCTAAGTTCAGGAAGATGCCTGGTAGACCTAAAAAGAGGAGGAATCTTGAACAAGAAGAAATTGATGGGTTTGATCGCAAAATGAGAAGAGCACGTTTCGTGGTGAAGTGTAGTAGGTGTAAGAAAGTAGGACACTACAAATCTACATGTAAGGGCACAACAACACAGGCTGCTCAACAATCAGGCCAACCTTCTCAGACTCCAACCCAGGCTGCTCAACAATCAGGTCAACCTTCTCAGACTCCAACCCATGCTACTCAACAATCAAGCCAACCCTCTCAGACTCCAACTTAGGCTGCTAAACAATCAGGCATACCCTCTCAAAATTCTAAGGGAAAGACTACTCAATAATCAAGATAAGCATCTCAGACTTCTAAAGGAAAGGCTACTCAGAAGACTCATGGACCCGCTAAGGGCAAGACACAAAAACTGTCTGTTAGGAAGCCAACAATACCTTTTGTGCCACCTAGGCCTACAACTAGGTTGAGTGATGCCAAGAATGTTGTTGGCCCAGTAACAAGGAGGTCTACTCCAACAAAGTGAACCACGCCAAAGAAGAACCTCTAGATATAATTAGGCTATCATTTCATGTATTTTGTGTTTTTTAGAAACCACTGTCATGTTTAATTAGGCTATCAGTTTATCAGTTTGGAATGTATTTGAAGGTGTGAGAAAAAACACAAGAAATGGGGGTTTGAATTGGGTTTTCAAAATGAAAGCTTTTTGTGAAACTCAAACAAAGATTACAAATAGACTAATAGTAGTGAATGACACACGATATATCCTGGTTCACTTGAAAACTATCAAGTTAATCCAGTCCACCTGCCAAGGTGATTTCGCCTTATACACAAAGACTTAATCCACTATAACCAAACTGATTACAACTGCACTAGCAACTGCTGGTGACTAACAATACACAGACTACTGGTCCTTTAAGGAATTCAAATAACTGTTTGATCAAATAAAATGTTTACAATGAAATGCTTCTTACATAAGCTGATATAAACATTATTTCTATCTCAATCTAACTTAGAGCGAATCTACATAGTAATAACAATTTTCTTCTTTGTATTGTGGTGCTTTACTGTTCACTCAAGTATTTCTCGATTTCTCGAGTTCTCTCTTTGTATGAATCAGTGTTTTGAATATTTCTCTTTTTCACACATAGTGTCACACTTGATTCGTTGAATGATCAAGTCTTTATATTGCCAGAAAAAGATCCGTTGAAGGGCAGATCAGTAATATTAGAAAAATACTGGCAACTTGAAATAATGTCGTTGTGCTAGGATGAAAATCGTACACTGAAATTATCCTTTGTACCACCAAATAAGGGTAGTGGAATGGTAGTGGAAAGGAATGTGTTTGATATGTACTATGTACTATTTTCCCACACAAACATTTCATCTTCTTCTGTTCATCAGTGGCTTCTGAGTTGATATGATTGAAGCATGATCAGAAGAATGAATCATTGGGTCTTCAGAGTCTTGAGTCTTCAGAATCTTCAGAACTTGTTCAACAGAACCTTGTCATCAGAGTTTTCAATACTCCTTCTTCAGAACCCTTGGTTATTAGAAACATAAGTCTTCAGAGTCTTCAGAACTTGTTCAGTAGAACCTTGTCTTCAGAGTCTTTAGAACTTGGTCTTTAAAAACTTAGGTCTTCAGAGTCTTCAGAACGCTATTCATCAGAACCTTGTCTTCAGAGTCATCAGCACTTATTCTTCAGAAGATGAGTATTAGAGTTAAATTCACAGCCAGAATCCAAGAGAACATTGCAACAGCAACATAGTGTCTTCTTGGAGTCTTTCTGATGCACAGTATATCATAAGCAACCTTGCTTCTTGATGCAGAAGCGACCATTGAGAACATCAGAGTGACGTAGCACACAATCTCTAACAAAGTCAGAACTTTCTCTATCAGAGTCAGAACCTGTTTGTCAATTCTTGAAAAGATACACGTTAGAGTACCAAAATTATTCTCACACAAATACAACTTTGTTATTATCAAAATAAAGAGATTTCTTGCAGAACCAAATCTTGTTCTAACAATTTCCCCCTTTTTGATATTGACAAAACAATGTATTTTGATATCGTAATTTTGTACGAAGATAATCAGAATTGACGCAGATAAGTTCAAAGTAAAACTTCCCTTTGTCAAGCTCCCCCTGAATCTAAGACTTAATAAAATCTTATTAGATTTGGGATATAGAGCCTGATTGCAGAGATCAAGGATCGATCCAAAATATCAGAGCTTGATTATAGTTGTGATGCATTCTGATAACAAAGCTTGATTAACTAAATCAGAGCCTGATTGATATCAGAGTCATTTTACCAATATAATATCTTTTCCTGAAAAAACCTTCTACAAATATATGATTTTTAAAGTGTTAGAATGTTAGAGCTATGATTGGAGACAAGATATTTATCAAAATAAATTTTCCATATTACTCCCCCTTTTTGTCATAATAAAAAAAGGGTAACCAAGATTCAACTAAATCATTTTGATTTGAATGAATTTAGATAAGTTAAATCTAGTCCTCTTCTTCCTTTTTATGGTAATCATAATGAAATGCAGTAAGATAAGATAAGTGCAAATATGGATAGAAACATTTCATTGATAAAGCAACAAAACGCCGAAGGCGCAGTACAAGAACAGAATCAAAGAACAGAAAAGAAAAACAACAAGAACAAGAACAACGAACAAGAAAAAAACAAAGACAAACGTAAGAAAGAAACAAGCATCCAGCACCCAAGAGACCAACAGTGAATAAACATACTCCAACCAGCTATCTCATTCCCTGATGATGGTTTCAGAATAATTCATGGGAGAACACTATTCAGTATAGAGTTTCTCATTCATTCCGATTTGTTTTAAGTGAGCAATAACTCCTTGAAGATCAAGAATATGAGAGATAACTTTACTGTAAGGAATCTAAAATGATAACTCCGCTTTTTATGAAAGAATTTCGCCTTTTAAGAAGTTGAAAATAGACTGAGGCAGATTAATGTTAATATTGGAGATTAAGAAGAAAATGAAGAGCTTAACCATTGCAGAGAGTCTTCCTGTTCCCTTTTCCCTTAGTCTAAGATTTGTTCCCATGAATTGGTACCAGATTTTAGCCTCAGGAGTGAGAGAAGAGGGACTGTTAGCAAGTTCTTCTTGAAGATAGATGATGTGAATGTGTTTAGCAAACCAGTTGTTTCCTCTGTAGTATTCAACACATTCACCATCTTCTTTGCATTCAATAGCTTGAGAGATGATAGATGAGTTGATCAAGATGGGAAAGCCATAAACAAAAGATAGAATGTAACAAGTATCGGACTCATATGCAAGAATGTGAGCATTGGCCCAAAATTCTTTTACAAGAGCTGGATAGATAGGTCCATTTAGAATTTCAAGATATTTGTCTCAATTTTGGTAGATGATGTGTGAGAGAATGTTGGTATAACCATTTTCAACAAGATCATTGAGATTAATGGAGTATTCTTTTAAGAGATCCAAATCAGAGATCTCTCCCCTAATGGTTTTAGAGGACATGATAAAAGCCAAAGGAATAGAAGTGAACATCAAATAGAAACGAATGAATAATTGATAGGAGAAGTGAGTGTAGCGCGATTTTTGTGGTTTCGAATCACTATCGCTTTGGTACTACAGTTCGATTCATTTTTTATCCTATTGAGCTGATTAAGGAAGGGAAATAGATGTCTCCAATTAACCCTGCTTGCAAACTGAGTTTAAATAGTCAAAACTGTTGGTTTACAGATGCTACAAAAGGGGGTTCGTCTTTTAGGGTTATTTTTGCCTAAGAACACGGTGTCTGGACTATTTGTGAGGTTTTTTTGTAAGGTGTTAAGTCTGATGCTTTTGATTGATATATGACGGTACTGGATTTTGGGTTTTTTATTTAGTATGCTCGCTAAGATTTTTTCAATCTTATGCCTACGTATGAAGCCCAAGACGGAGGCTAAAAGTTGACTCAACAAGAGAATCTTTTATACTCAACAAGAGAGTGTTTTATATGTGTCTTGTATGAAGCCCAAGATAGAGGCTAAAGGGGAGACTGACTCAACAAGAGAATCTGAAAAGGTTATCTCCGCTGGGGAGAGTCATTTCTACAAAGCCCAAGAGGAGGCTATCTTACTGCTGAGGATTAGATCCATAGGCAGGCCCAAGGGTGGGGAACTCTCATGAGAGAGACTGGGTTTCAGAGTGATCCATATTTTTTCCTATGTTTGGAAGGAACTTGAGAATGTCTTTGAGACTCAAGGGGTGTCAGACTGTCCAAGTCTAGAGTTTTATCTTTTGTACAATGCCCAAGAGGAGGCACGGGCATTAAGGGATGAGTATCAACCATAAAATGGCCGGAGTTTTGATGCTGGAAAGACTGCTCTAGCAAAGGATGACTAAGTTCTATCTTATACCTTTAAGAAGTCATCAGGGTCCTTGTATTAAGCCCAAGAGAAGGCATGAGAACTTCTAAGAAGCCGAAGGGTCCTTGTACAATGCCCAAGAGGAGGCGGGGATGATTTTAGGAAGCCTGTGGGTCCCTAAACTAAGAGAAGTTCAAGAAATACAATTCACAGAGAAGAGATCATTCCAGGAAAGTTCGAGAATTTGGAAGAAACTCAAGAGATGCTATTCACGGAGAATAGATCAACTCTGGGGAGTAGAGATTCTTTGACAATTTCTAAGGGTGATAGTCTGAGAAAAGGTTCACCGAGAATATTGCCTTTCTCTTTGTTCCATATTCTTTAACCCCCAAGAGAAGGGAAGACTGTATCTGGAATCCTACGGGGGATCTAGTTTTGTTTGTATTTAAGAGTGACCAAAGGAGAAAGTGCTTTGAAAAGATTGTTGGGGCTTACAGCTCACCGTTGTTTTGAAAACTGTACAGAGGGACTTATACAATATGTGAGGCCCAAAAAGTTTTATTTACAAAGGGATGGGACTTACACTCTATCAAGAGGCCCAAAGATATTTAAAGAAAAGAAACGGGGCTTATAACACGAGGGTAGGCCCAGGGTTTTATTTTGAACTGGCGATCGTGCCGAGGTTTTTCTTTTAACACAGAGGGACTTATACAATATCTGAGGCCCAAAAAGGTTTTGGTTAAAAGGGGATTGGGTCTTACACTCTATTAGAGGCCCATGAGTGTTTGGTTTTGAAAAGGGATGGGACTTATAGCTCGAGGAGAGGCCCAGTTGTTTTTGTTAAAAAGGTGACGATCGCGCCATTTTTTTTGAAAATACAAGGGGACTTATACAATGTCTGAGGCCCAAAAAGTGGTGTATTTACAAAGGGGTTGGGTCTTACACTCTATTAGAGGCCCAAAGAGTTTAAAAATGCGAGAGAGGTTTTACTGTGAATAATTCCTCTCTCTGTATCAATGCATTATGTATTTACAGGAAATACTTGTTTGCAAATTCAATTGTTTTTAACATATGTGAATAAATGCATGGCATACAAGCAAAGTGTTTAAATTCGAGTTTACCGAACACCGGTGAATTTTTCTACGCAAGCAGAGAAGCGTCTGAGGGAGCTTTAAGCGTCCAATGATCGAATAATGATTCCTGTGTCAGGTGAAAAACCAAACAAGCAGAAAAAACTGGAGATCGCATATAAATGCCTTTGATCTCATCAAGTGGTTAGATTTGAATCGATGTCACAAAGTAAATCGAAAAACAAATATTTAATTACAAACATAAATCATTGAAAGTAATTCTAAACCACGGAAAATCAAATAATAGAATAATAATTAATTAAACAATTAGATGATCAATTAAGTTAAAATAGATTTAGTAAAACTCACTAAATCATAATAATTAATAAATTTTAACTTAATCAAAATGAAAATGGGCTTGGGAGGGGTGCAGTTAGTGATTTTTTCCAAAATGGGCTGAGCCCATATATTAAATCAACAAAAAGAAAAAAACAATATTTAATCAGTCAATTTTTTCTTTTAATCAAAAGAGGGAAAGAAAAAAACCTTATCGTACCCATTGCATCAGAGAACACTGTCATACCCCAAATTTTGACCACTAAGATTTCCCATCATTGTGTAAATCATCATCACAATATGGATGCACCTTTGTGCCTCATCAATCTCCTCAAGGAATTGTTGAGCATTCACTACAATCAAGCTTAGGGTTTCAAGCCCTCTCAGAGCCTTTAGACAAATGATCAATCAAGGAATGACATGATCTTCAACTTGTCTAACCTCTTAAACACCCACAAAGGAGCAAGAGGACTCCCACATCAAGAATTAAGCACAAGAGTGCAACATTTCAAGTGGATCAAGCCTCAAGTTCATCTAATACAAAGTCAACTGACGCAGAAAGTCAAAGTTTGACTTTTGGTCAACTTTGAGCTTCACAAGCCATTACTCAAGAAAATATGATGGATGATTTAATTTGGTCAAATTTAAATCAATAAATCATGCAAAATTGCAAAATTAATCAAATTGAAAGAAACTTAGAAATTTTTTCTAAGTTAAAATCATGTTCAAGTGCACAACTTTTCAAGGTTGTAACTATTGATCCAAGCATCCATTGATTATGCGTAAGAGCTACTTTTAAAGAGGGTATTTGATACTTCAATAAACTTGCTCTACTATAAATAGAGCTTATTTGTGTTCAGTTTGAGTACACCAAAGCCATCAAACAGATGCTTTCCTCAAAATCACTTCTTTCACTCCAAAATGCCTTCTTTAGTAAGGTAATTCTGAGTTTTTGAGTTAGAGAGCATTTCCATCACATCTAATAATCCTAACACCTCATAAACATCATATGTAGGTGATCCAAACTATTACAAGTGACCTGTAACACCAAAATCACAAAGTCACCTCTCAAAACCTCAAAATTGGACATTTTTGCATTTTTCAAGCCATGTCTTGATTCAGTCACTTTCCAAACCAGATAAAACCTCAAACACACTCCAAATATCATCCTTGAACTGTCCCAAATGGTGCCACACATCTGGAACACCATTTGAGAGAGTTGCTATTTTGGCCACTTTAACCCCTTTTGCAAGAAAGGGCCAGTTTGTGTTTTTGCAGGTTCCAGCTGATTCCAACCATCCTAAAACCTTCTAAGAGGTCATTTGAGGGTGTCCAAAGCATCAAATCATTTCTAGAACAAAGCACTTGGTAGGTTGCACAAAATCTCCAAAAAAGAGGTAAAATTCACAACTTGAATTCTTTGAATCATGCTTTCCTTTGATGTCCACATACATGCATCATATTGAACAATTCTTGAAGCAAAAATGTAGTCCTTAATGTGTATGTTATGATCCGCCTACTGTTTGCACTTTAACATGCTTATATGTGGAGTTTATGTTGTTTTAAACTTAAGGTGCAGATCTGGTTTTTTGCCTTGTGTGTGCTGTACATTAAGTTTCAGTATGTATGAGTGATACCATTGGATTCCTTGCAAAAAATTGGTCAAGATAGGTTCTTACGGATTTTAATTTTGTTAAAAATTGAGAGTTATGAGTGTTGAAAGTTTGATAAGCAAAGATGTTTAAAATCAACATACAGTTCTGATTTTTTGCCTTGTGTGTGCTGTACATTAAGTTTCAGTATGTATGAGTGATACCATTGGATTCCTTGCGAAAAATCGGTCAAGGTAGGTTCTTACGGATTTTAATTTCGTTGAAAATTGAGAGAGTTATGAATGTTTGCAGTTTGATAACAAAAATGTTGAAAACCAAGGTGCAGTTCTGGTTTTTTAAGATGTCGAATGTGATGTTGTGATATCTTCCCTTTTTCTCTTATCTTCAAAACTCATGAAAGATGTCGAATGTGATGTTGTGACATATTTCCTCTTTTTCTTAGTTTATCTTCAAAACTCAACCCATTCTTTTACATAGCAAAAATCATCATTTTCCAATTCTGTTTTACACACTTCTTATTCATACTCCATAATATTTTAATCCACAAAAAATCACAAAAGAATATTATTATTTGATATATTTTTAATATATTCATAAATATTGTTTTAAATTGTTTTAAATGATTTTAAAATGATTTATTTTTCTTGATTTTTAAAACCAAAATGATTTTAAATATTCATGTGGATAAAATACTTTTTCATAAACCTTAATCATTGTTTATAACATGATTAATAATTTTATTTGATATTTTTATCATTTTTTACTTGATTTTTCTTTGAAAAATGCCTTTAAAAAATGAAATTGGGGTTTCTTTGATTTTCACCCTAACAAATCTTTTTTCAAAAATACTTTAGGCCTCTAATAGAGTGTAAGACCCAACCCTTTTTGTACAAAAAATATTTTGGGTCTCAGTTATTGTATAAGTCCCGATACATTAAAAATCTCGGCGTGATCGCCATTTTCAAATTGAAAATCATCTGGGCCTCCCCTCGTGTTGTAAGCCCCATTTCTTTTCCTAAAATACACTTTGGGCCTCTAATAGAGTGTAAGTCACACCCCTTTTGTAAATAAAATATTTTGGGCCTCAGAAATTGTATAAGTCCCTCTGTACATTTACAAAGTTCGGTGCGATCGTCGCCTTTTAACAAAAAATACCATTGGGCTTCTCCTTGAGCTATAAGTCCCATTTATTTTCATTTTAAAACACTTGGGCCTCTAATAGAGTGTAAGACCCAATTCCTTTGTAAATACCAAAATTTTGGGCCTCAATCACTTGTATAAGTCCCACGGTGTTTCCAAAACCTCGGCGCTATCGTCGCCATTTTCAAAATTAACCATTGGGCCTACCCTCGAGTATTAAGACCCATTTCTTTTCTTAAAACTCACTTGGGCCTCTTGAGAGAGTGTAAGACCCACCCCTTTGTACAAAAAACCTTTTTTGGGCCTCAGTCACTTGTATAAGTCCCTCTGTACAAAACGATAGTGCGATCACTGATAAAACCCTGGGCCTCTCCTTGAGCTGTAAGCCCCAATTTTTCTTTCAAAGCACTTTCTCCTTTGATTTTGAATATACTGTTGTTTTCAATCTTTCTTTGTTGAACAACTAACAAAACAACATGGAAGCTCTACAACCGAGTAAGTGTTTATATGCTTTCATTTACCATTTTCATATACATATAACTGTATTTTGGGGCTGTTTCGCTGTAAGTCTTCTTTCATAAACTCATATCGACTGTGTAATAATAGTATAGATATTTAGAGTTTCCCCGACAACTACATCTAGCACTAGGTAAAGCCGTTTCGATCATTCTTAGAAATAGACAATACTAGATCCCCCATAGGATCACCAGATACAGTCTTCGCTTCGGCTGTCCTCCTTAGGAATTGTCAAGAAACTCTACTCCCCAGAGATGATCTCTTCTCCGTGAATTGCATCCCTTGAGTTTCTTCCAAATTCTCGAACTTTCCTGGCTTGATCTATTCCTTGTGAATAGCCTGTCTTGAACTTCTCAGGGTTTGGGGACCCACAGGCTTCTTAAAAGCATCCCCGCCTCCTCTTGGGCATTGTACAAGGACCCGTCAGCTTCTTAGAAGTATTCACAGCCTCCTCTTAGGCTTCGTATAAGGATTCTTCCTCCGGGAATGATAGCCTCCTCTTGGGCTTCGTACAAATTGTCCCTCGGCTTCTTAAAAGTTTCCAGCCTCCTCTTGGCTTCGTACAAATTGTCCCGACGACCTCCTAGAGGTATAGGAACAGAAATTAGTTATCTTAATAGAACAGTCTTTCAAAGAGTCTAGATCTTTCTACCGTGAACGTACTACAACTGTTTCTTTAAGCATAGTACAAAAGATAAAACTCTAGACTTGGACATACTAATTTCCTTGAGTCTCAAAGACATTCTCAAGTCCCTTTCAAAAATAGGAAGACACCCATAGACTCGGACAATCTCAATACCCTTTGGATTCCCCGTTTCCTTAAAGAACAGGAAACAATCCCGATTCTCAGATCAAATCCATGAGTACAGTGTTACTCATATAAGAACTGATTTTCTCGTTGAACCAACATACTAGACCTGTCACTCAACTGAAATAGTAACCTTTTAGCCTCCATCTCAGGCTTCGTACGAGATACAAAGACTCTCTTGTTGTGTCAAACCTTTTAGCCTCCATCTCGGGCTTCGTACGAGATACCAAAACACTCTCTTGTTGAGTATAAAAGGCTCTCTTGTTGAGCCAATCTCCCTTTTAGCCTCCATCTCGGGCTTCGTACGAGATACAAAAACACTCTCTTGCTGAGTATAAAAGACTCTCTTGTTGAGTCAATCACCTTTTAGCCTCCATCTCGGGCTTCGTACGAGATACAAAATCACTCTCTTGTTGAGTATAAAGCACTCTCTTGTTGAGTCAAACCTTTAGCCTCCATCTCGGGCTTCGTACGAGATAAAAAAACACTCTCTTGTTGAGTATAAAAGATTCTCCTGTTGATTCAACCCTTTTAGCCTCTCTCTCGGGCTTCGTACGAGACACACAAAAACTCCCTCTTGTTGGGCCAATAGCCTCCTCTTAGGCTTTGTATAAGGAAAACCCAGGTTGAGCCAATCAACCTTTTAGCATCAAAGTTGTGCCTCGTTCACAGCATACAAACATCAACAACTCCTTCCCCTTCATCTAATCGCTGAAAGCGGCAAGCCTCTGGATTATTTACATCCATGCCACTTTCCCTCTTTTAGCATGAAAAATTCCTAAGGAAAGATAACATTGCTCTACACTGAGTTAAAGTCTTCTCCTTCAGGTTGGAACTCCCCAATAAAGGAAATTATGGCATTGCCAGATTCACATATCCCGGTAAAAGTAATTCTCCTTTATAAACAGTTGTGACAAACAGACCCTCTTTAGAGATGACAAATTCTCTCTAAAGACAACACCTTTTAGCTTCACATCTTGGGCTTTGAACAAGATACAAACCACCTTCAGCTTCACATCTTGGGCTTTGAACAAGATATAGATCACCTTTCGCTTCACGTCTTGTGTAACGCCCCAGTTTTTGTCAGTTTTATTTAATCGAGTCTATTTGATTATTTTATTATTATATTATTTTATTCTTGACTTTTATTTGGCAATATATTATTTTTCATCATTGTTTATGTTTTATCGTGTTTTGAGAGCGGTTGCGAGATATTTGAGTGTAGGGGTATTTTGGTCTTTTGCTTGGGTAAGTTTTATGTTTTTATATAAATAGAAAGAAATACAGAGAAAATGAGAGAAAGAAGAAAAAGAGAAAAGAAGAGAAAGAGAAGAAAAAGAGGGAGAAGAGGAAAATCATCAAAATCAATGCTTGGACTTCGATTAATCGGGTAAGGGTGAGAAGTTTCAATTATATCTTGCTTGTATATGTATATGTGTGTGATTGTGTGAATGTTTTTCTTGTTTTTCCATAGTTTTCCAATTCTAGGTTGAAATGAGAAAAACGATTAGAAATCGATGTTTTTACGGACGAAAGTCAGAATAAATCGCGTAGTAGAGTTGTGTGATGTTGGGTCTTGATTTAGCGTGATCGTTTGATTGAATCGAGTTGAATTTGTAACTTTTGCGTTTTTTATATATATTGATGTTTTTGTGCAAATTGATGTTGTGATCGGGTAAAAGTGTTTGGATATGTCTGGTAACATTGGTATAGGTTGATATTTAATCGGGTAAGGATATGAATTAATCGGGAATGGTTATTTGTGTGTTTTCGAGTGGTTTTGAGCGAGTTTGGAGTTGGGATAAACGGATAAAATTATGTTTCAAAATATTTCAAAAGTGGAAAATGTGTTAGATGGCTTTTTAATAATGGAAATATTGTAGTATATTGAATTCTGAGATCGCAGCTTTTTACGGAATCGAAATCGGAGATCCGGAAGTCATTTAACGATCGAAAACTGAGTTTTTATCAAATTCTGCGCAGTATGCGTCGACCTAAAGCATCTTGTCGACTCATGAGTCGACCTGAGCATACTCGCGATGACACAAATTTTCCAAAATGTCTTATTTTGTTTTCTTCATAACTTTTGAACCGTAAGTCCGTTTTGACCCCCGTTTGAAGCGTTGGAAAGCTAATGAAATATTCTTTCTATTAAAAATGGTTTGGAGGGTAAAATATGATTTAATTAATTCGTGTTTTTTGAAAAATAGTCGGGTTGTCGGGTTTTTATCGCGTTAATTGTGTGCGATTGATGTGTTATCATGCTATATGTTTTTGTTATGTAACATGTAGCTTGTGTGCTGTTATATGATGTGAATATACATGATGAAATGTTATGATGATGGGTTGTGGCCTTATGGCAAGTATGTGGATTGTTTTGGATTAGACTTCGATGCGTGATTAATGATGTTGTTGTGTGGTAAAATACATTGTTTGATTGAATATCAATGTATGTTGTTATGATGTGTTGTGGGTAGCCTTTGTTGTGTGAATCCCTTATGGAAGTAATTGT
This sequence comes from Lathyrus tuberosus, assembly GCA_022829125.1. NCBI lineage: Eukaryota > Viridiplantae > Streptophyta > Magnoliopsida > Fabales > Fabaceae > Lathyrus > Lathyrus tuberosus. Next base: position 4,027,076 of record JALAZF010000142.1, on the reverse strand, counting down.
GATTGTATGATTGTTGTGGTTTGTGATGATATGCATTGTTTATGTGAAATTCCAATGTATGTGGTTGGTGGCCTTTATGGTTGAAATGCATTGTTTGAATTGTTTTCAATGCATGAATAATGATGATGAGTTGAAATATATGTATGATTATGGTTACATATATGTGTGAAGATGCATTTGATTGTCATGAGTTCTTGGGTGTCAAGCATCATGATATGCATCTTGTAATTCCGTGTGCCCATGTGGGATGTGAGCGACGGTTTGGTTCCAGAGGGAATCCGCTATAACATCGTGTGCCTTAAAAATAAGAGGACCTAAAGCGATCGGATGGATCGTGTGCCTTAAAAATAAGAGGACCTAAAGCGATGATTATAGACGATCGTGTGCCTTATACAAAGAGGACCTAAAGCGATCGGATCGTGTGCCTTAAATACATAAGAGGACCTAAAGCGATCCATAAACGTCATGTGCCTTAAATACATAAGAGGACCTAAAGCGACGGGGAACATCGTTTGCCCGACGGGGTGTTACGTGAGTGATCCTCAGTAACGAGCGATGGTTCCAGCAGAGTTCTTGAGTGAACTAGTGATGAGAAATGTTAGAAGTCGGTACCGCATGGCATTTGCATAGAGTCGTTGTGTCAGTCTCTGTGCATTTGCATAAATCATGGATTGATTATGTGTGAGAATTGTGAATGGATGCATTATGTGTGGAAAATCATGATTTGATTGATTATGTGTGGAAATTGTGCATTGATTTGTGATGTGTTGAGATTGTGATAACATTGGTAATTTGATGTGCATACATGATAAATGCATTGGTTGTGGGCAATATGTTTATACGTAGACATATGTTATGTGATGTGGTGATGTGATTCTTTATGTCATAACTTTGGTGTGCATTATGTGTGAATATGTGATTATGTCGGTATAATTGATATATGTTATATTTTGTGGTGATGTGGTGGTGTGGTTCCATATCTCATAATTGTGGTTGGATTATGTGTGATATGTTTTGTATTTATGGCATGCTACATGTGTTAGTATGTGATGGTATGGGTGAGATGATTTATACATGTGTTTGAATGTGTGTTTGCATATTATTATGCAATCTTGATTTAGTTGTTATTTCTCACCCTTCTGCTGTTTTATAATGCTCTATGAGGCATTGCAGATTAGTGTTGCTGGAGGTCTTTTTGTGAAGATTAGTCCTCCGTTCTGTTGTCGGTCTCGGTGTCTGCTCTGATACGTAGCACGGGAGTCGGGGAACGATTATATATATGTATACATTTGTTGAATGTATTTTGTAGTACTTTTGCGTATATAGTTGATGTTCTAAAATGATTTATTTTGTAAAACAAGTCGGTTATGGATCTTTCCGCTTTATTCCATAATTGACCTTTCCCTTTATATGGAAAAAGTTTCCCGTTAATGATTTTCTCTATTATGTGTTATGTATCAAATAATTGAGCAGGGATTGTGTTTTCTTATTTTAAAATGTGACATCCCTGTGTCTGTCGGAAAAATAAATTTTTAGTTACTCTGATTTTATTTATGTATTATTTATTCGCGATGGGAATTAGGGTGTTACATTAGTGGTATCAGAGCAGGTCGGTCCGTTCGACCAAGTTGTTGAGTCAGTTGGTGTGACAGTTGAATACTGTCGATGTTGGTTGTCCCTTAGTACGTGATATGTGTGTGAAACACTGTCAGTGCTTTCTGGTTTTTCTAATCCTTTGTCTTCAGGATTGAGAATGAGATAAGTGGGGGAGAAGTTGGAACTTCTCCAAGTTGCTTTGGTTGTGGAGCATTGGCTCATGTGCCGTTGGTTGCCAGAGTGTAAGTGTTGTTTGGATAGTGTTGTTCCCGGTTCCGGAGGGAATGCGGAGGTAAGGTTTATGTTAACTAAGGATTTGTGCCTTAGGTAGTGTTGTGCATGAGATGTAAGTAATGCTATTATAGTTTGGTAAAGACGGTTTATGCCCCATCAGGATTGTCGACTGTCTATTGACAAATTGAGGAACTGATCACCCTTAATCTCTTGTTGATAGCAGATGGGAATTACGTTGGATGGAATAGACGTGTCTTTCTGGCTTTGATAGTGTGTGAAATGAGTTGTTTGGAATTTAAGGAAACGATTATGGATTGTTTTGTTGAGTCGAAGAAGATTCTTATATCGGAAGAGGCGACGGATTCGAGGTTTTCGTATGTTGGTCAAGTTGGGAAGTCATTGAGAGAGAATGATTGGGTATTATTAAGGACTGCTTCTCAGAGAGTAGAGATTGAACTTAATTGGACGAAGGTGAATAATTGAGGTTTATGTCTGCTAAGTAAGTAGGAAACTCTTAGTAGACGGGACTAAGAAATTTGTTTTGTCTATGATGATAGTGTTCTGGAAATTGGCAGGAAGCCATAGTGATGGGTCGTCAGTTGTGCATGGTTTTCGGATGTATTTTTGGATGGAACATTAAGGTGTGGTCCTAGAGAGCTCCAGCTTTGTTAGTACCAACAGGGAATGATGATTGAATGGAATAACAAGCATGATGGTATTGGTATTGAGACTATGGGAAGCGAAACTTAAAGTTCTCGAGGGGTTTGGAGTCTTTGGAATTATAGAGCATTAATGGGAATTTTGAGAAAACCTTAAGGGTGGATGTAGTATTTGAGAGTTCTTTTAGGATGGTTGTTGCTACACGTGGGGATTTATGGAATTTGGATTGTTAAGAGAAGAAATTGTGTATGGATTGCTAACAGTTGAATAAGGTAACGATTGAGAACAAGTGTCCACTTTCATGAACAGATGACTGGAATGGCTTAGTTGAGTTTGAGTGGAGTTGCAAGTGTATGGAATGTTGGATAAGAGTGGTGAATTGTGTGAGTTAAGGCTTTGATCGATTTGATGTGATTGGTTATCTTGTTATCATCGACATAGGCTGTTAATTACTCGGTTAAGCTTGGGTGTGAGTAGCCAGTTACCTAGTGAAAAGTTTTGCAAAAGCTTTAAGAATTTATATCTTTTGGAATTTGGTTGGGCATTACAACGTACAGTGACGTTGCTTGGTGTTAGTAATGCGTCCGTAATGTTTGTGGAGTAGAGGAATTGTATCTTCTATATTTAATTGGATAAGTTTGTAGTGGTTTTGATTGAGGATATTTGGATCTGTTATAAACTCGGAGGAAGAACAAGTAGAGTGTTTGAGAATTGACTTGCAAGTGTTGAAAAGAGACAAAGTGTTATGCTAAGTTATTCAAGTGAGAATTTTGGTTGAAAAGGTTAGTTTTATTGGATATGTTATTTCTGAGGATGGTATTTGTTGTGGATTCATCGGAAGTAGATGCAGTTCTACAATGAGAGGTTCCGAAGTTGGTTAAGGAGATTAGAAACTTTTGGGCTCAGTTGGTTGTTACCGAAGGTTATGGAAGACTTTGCAAAGTTCGTACTTCTGTTATCTCAGTTGGCTTGCAAAGGGTGAGTCGTTTGTTTTGGATGTTTGTTGTGAGTAAGTTTTGGGTGAGCTGAAGTAGAAATGGTCTACGACTCCAGTTTTGATTCTGGGTGATCCTAATAAACCGTTTGTGGGGTATTGGGATGCGTCTTTGATGAGTCTAGTCAGTGTGTTAATGCAAGAGGGTAAAGTCGTGGCTTATGCTTTACGACAATTGAGGATTCATAAAGGGATCTATGCTATTCTGGATTTGGAATTAGTCGCGATTGTATTGTGTTGGAAAATTTGGAGGTATTATTTTTATGGTTCTCGGCTCGAAGTGTTTGGTAATCACAAGAGTTTAAAGTACTTGGTTGGTTTGAAGGAATAGAGTATGAGACAATGAGAATGGTTAGAATTTGTGATGAGTTATGACTTTAATTGGAATTCGTGGAGAGTTATGAATTTGGCTTGGATTATCCTTTGGGGAAAAGCTGAGGTTGTTCCTGATGAGTTAAGTCGAAAGTTTCTATGTATGTCTGTTTTGATGGTCCGAGAATTAGAATTATTTGAGCAGTTCCGAGACTTGTGTCTGGTGTGTGAGCTAACACAGAAGAGTGTTAGGTTGGGTATATTAAAGACGAACAGTGATTTTTGGTGAATATGAGAAAGAGTTAGACTTTGGACGTGGAATTGGTAGTTTTGATGGTTACAAGTACTCAGAGTACGCAGCGAAAGTGTGATGTGGCACAATTCGTATATAAGTGTGTGACTTGTAAGAGTTCAGAGGGTGAACATTGTAAACATGTAGGAGTGTTGAGACCATTGGACGTTTTAGGATGGAAGTGATATGTGAAAGGTTTGAATATTATTCATGGGCTACTGTGTAGATGGATGTTTTGGTTATATGGTTGATTAGGGAATCATAACATGGTTGTAATAATGTTGTGTGACAAGGATGTTGGTATGATGGTTGCGTGGAGGTTGTTTAATCGATGTTGTGTCGTGGAACTTGTGTTCTTGTTTGTGTTGTTGCCTCGTTTCCATCGTGTTGGTTCGAGTGTGAGTAGCTAATTCCGGTGTGTGTTCGTAGCTTGGGTTTTCCTTGAGTCGTGAGTTGGTCGTCAAGTGCATTATATGGGCTTTGCATCTTGTCGTTGTAGTTGTTATCTGTGTCGTGTCGTTGTTGTGGTTGCTGTTAGCAAGGTGGTTTGTCAGTTTGTGTCTTTCGTGGTGTGCTTTTGTTGGCATGTTAGTTTGTTGGTCGGATGCGAGAGTCGTATCCGGAGTTGTTCATATCGATTATATTTTCGAGGATGAAAATGTCTAAGTGAGGGAGAGTTGTAACGCCCCAGCTTTTGTCAGTTTTATTTAATCGAGTCTATTTGATTATTTTATTATTATATTATTTTATTCTTGACTTTTATTTGGCAATATATTATTTTTCATCATTGTTTATGTTTTATCGCGTTTTGAGAGCGGTTGCGAGATATTTGAGTGTAGGGGTATTTTGGTCTTTTGCTTGGGTAAGTTTTATGTTTTTATATAAATAGAAAGAAATAGAGAGAAAATGAGAGAAAGAAGAAAAAGAGAAAAGAAGAGGAAGAGAAGAAAAAGAGGGAGAAGAGGAAAATCATCAAAATCAATGCTTGGACTTCGATTAATCGGGTAAGGGTGAGAAGTTTCAATTATATCTTGCTTGTATATGTATATGTGTGTGATTGTGTGAATGTTTTTCTTGTTTTTCCATATTTTTCCAATTCTAGGTTGAAATGAGAAAAACGATTAGAAATCGATGTTTTTACGGACGAAAGTCGGAATAAATCGCGTAGTAGAGTCGTGTGATGTTGGGTCTTGACTTAGCGTGATCGTTTGATTGAATCGAGTTGAATTTGTAACTTTTGCGTTTTTGATATATATTGATGTTTTTGTGCAAATTGATGTTGTGATCGGGTAAAAGTGTTTGGATATGTCTGGTAACATTGGTATAGGTTGATATTTAATCGGGTAGGATAGGAATTAATCGGGAATGGTTATTTGTGTGTTTTCGAGTGGTTTTGAGCGAGCTTGGAGTTGGGATAAACGGATAAAATTATGTTTCAAAATATTTCAAAAATGGAAAATGTGTTAGATGGTTTTTTAATGATGGAAATATTGTAGTATATTGAATTCTGAGATCGCAGCTTTTTACGGAATCGAAATCGGAGATCCGGAAGTCATTTAACGATCGAAAACTGAGTTTTTATCAAATTCTGCGCAGTATGCGTCGACCTAAAGCATCTTTGCGTCGACCTAAAGAACCCTTGCGTCGACTCATGAGTCGACCTGGGCATACTCGCGAGTGACACAAATTTTCCAAAATGTCTGATTTTGTTTTCTTCATAACTTTTGAACCGTAAGTCCGTTTTGAACCCCGTTTGAAGCGTTGGAAAGCTAATGAAATATTCTTTCTATTAAAAATGGTTTGAGGGTAAAAGATGATTTAATTAATTCGTGTTTTTTGAAAAATAGTCGGGTTGTCGGGTTTTTATCGCGTTAATTGTGTGCGATTGATGTGTTATCATGCTATATGCTTTTGTTATGTAACATGTAGCTTGTGTGCTATTATATGATGTGAATATACATGATGAAATGTTGTGATGATGGGTTGTGGCCTTATGGAAATTATGTGCATTTTTTTGGATTAGACTTCGATGCGTGATTAATGATGTTGTTTTGTGGTAAAATACATTATTTGATTGAATATCAATGTATGTTGTTATGATGTGTTGTGGGTAGCCTTTGTGGTGTGAATCCCTTATGGAAGTAATTGTGATTGTATGATTGTTGTGGTTTGTGATGATATGCATTGTTTATGTGAAATTCCAATGTATGTGGTTGGTGGCCTTTATGGTTGAAATGCATTGTTTGAATTGTTTTCAATGCATGAATAATGATGATGAGTTGAAATATATGTATGATTATGGTTGCATATATGTGTGAAGATGCATTTGATTGTCATGAGTTCTTGGGTGTCAAGCATTATGATATGCATCTTGTAATGTCGTGTGCCCATGTGGGGTGTGAGCGACGGTTTGGTTCCAGAGGGAATCCGCTATAACATCGTGTACCTTAAAAGTATGAGGACCTAAAGCGATCGGATGGATCGTGTGCCTTAAAAATAAGAGGACCTAAAATGATGATTATAGACGATCGTGTGCCTTATACAAAGAGGACCTAAAGCGATCGGATCGTGTGCCTTAAATACATAAGAGGACCTAAAGCGATCCATAAACATCGTGTGCCTTAAATACATAAGAGGACCTAAAGCGACGGGGAACATCATTTGCCCGACGGGGTATTACGTGAGTGATCCTCAGTAACGAGCGATGGTTCCAGCAGAGTTCCTGAGTGAACTAGTGATGAGAAATGTTGAAAGTCGGTACCGCATAGCATTTGCATAGAGTCGTTGTGTCGGTCTCTGTGCATTTGCATAAATCATGGATTGATTATGTGTGAGAATTGTGAATGGATGCATTATGTGTGGAAAATCATGATTTGATTGATTATGTGTGGAAATTGTGCATTGATTTGTGATGTGTTGAGATTGTGATAGCATTGGTAATTTGATGTGCATACGTGATAAATGCATTGGTTGTGGGCAATATGTTTATACGTAGACATATGTTATGTGATGTGGTGATGTGATTCTTTATGTCATAACTTTGGTGTGCATTATGTGTGAATATGTGATTATGTCGGTATAATTGATATATGCTATATTTTGTTGTGATGTGGTGGTGTGGTTCCATATATCATAATTGTGGTTGGATTATGTGTGATATGTTTTGTATTTGTGGCATGCTATATATGTTAGTATGTGATGGTATGGGTGAGATGATTTATACAAGTGTTTGAATGTGTGTTTGCATATTATTATGCAATCTTGATTTAGTTGTTATTTCTCACCCTTCTGCTGTTTTATAATTCTCTATGAGGCATTGCAGATTAGAGTTGCTGGAGGTCTTTTTGTGAAGATTAGTCCTCCGTTCTGTTGTCGGTCTTGGTGTCTGCTCTGATACGTAGCACGGGAGTCGGGGAACGATTTTATATATATATATGTATACATTTGTTGAATGTATTTTGTAGTACTTTTGCGTATTTAGTTGATGTTCTAAAATGATTTATTTTGTAAAACAAGTCAGTTATGGATCTTTCTGCTTTATTCCATAATTGACCTTTCCCTTTATATAGAAAAAGTTTCCCGTTAATGATTTTCTCTATTATGTGTTATGTATCAAATAATTGAGCAGAGATTGTGTTTTCTTATTTTAAAATGTGACATCCCTGTGTCTGTCGGAAAAATAAATTTTTAGTTACTCTGATTTTATTTATGTATTATTTATTCGCGATGGGAATTGGGGTGTTACATCTTGGGCTTTGAACAAGACACCAAAACACCCATTTCCTCCCATAGAATAGGAGGAACTACGATCGCTCTGATTTCCCTGTTTTGGTAAACGGGAATACGTAGGCATAAGATTGAAAGAAAAATCTTAGCGAGCACACTAATCCAAAAACCTAAAGTCCCCTATCTCCACCCAATCTGACAAATTCCCCATGAATAGTCCCAGTTTTCCACCTTAATAAAGTAAGAAGAAAGAAAGGCCCCATTACCATATAGCATCCGTAACTTAACAGACCTTTGTTTAAACTCAATATGCAAGCAGGGTTAATTGGAGACACCTATTTCCCTTCCTTAGTCAGCTCACAATAGGATAAAAAATGAATCGACCTCTAGTAAACCCCAAAGAGCGACAGTGCTTAAGAACCGCATCCAGAATCACTCGCTACAAACACGAACAAGAGTGTTGCTCCTCCATCCTCTCTATGCTTCGATCGTGCTTCATCTTTCTCGGTCAATTTCTGGCGATGCTCCCATGATTTCGCGGCGGCCCTGGGCGTGTGATTTCGGCGTGGTTCAGGCACCCTCCGTCATTGATCGCGTTGCCGGCGAAATTCCTCTTCTGTCTCCGTTTGTGGCAAAGAGTGGTGGTGGCTTTTGATTTGGTAAAGGTTTGTTTCTTCTTCTATTTGGTTTTGTTCTGCAATTTTGATATTGGTTCTATTCTTCTTCTTCCTTTGATTTCCTGCAAAGAAACGAAAATTGGTTTAGGGTTTGAACATAGGAAAATTGATGAAACCTGAAATTGATAATTGAAATTGAATTTATATTGATGGAATTGCAGGTCTGCTGCGGATGAATTTGCGAATTGTAGCTGACTCTGTGACAGTTGCGGCATCGTCGGCGTGTCGACAAGTCGTAAAATTCAACTCTGTTCCGTGATTTTTTACAGGTTTTTTGATTCTCTTTTTTCCTTTGAATTCTCAAACTGAATCAAGTTATTCTTCTGTAAATTGTCATGATGTTGTTGCTTCAATTTGTGAGTTTTGCAGAATCGTGTTGTTGCAGTTGATGCTGCTTGAAGTTGTTCTATTGAGTTCGTTCAAAAAGTTGTAGTTGTTCTTTTATGCAGAATTCTTAGCAGGTAGATTGCATTCTTTCTGATTCTGAAATTGTTGATGCTTACAACAAGTTTGAAATTGTTTTTCCCCTGATTTTTCCTTCTCTGCTGCATCCTCGCAATTTCGCAGGTAATCATGTTGATGTTGCGAGTTTTTCGGCATGTCGGCAAGCTTATGTTACTGCAGCAGAGGGAATTACATAAGAATAAATACAAAGGTGAGTTTTTAGTAAGAAAAATCTTGAAGAATTAATGAAATCAATTGATGAGTTTGTTCTGCAAAATTATTTGTGTTTGTATTGTTCTGGTTTTCCTTCAATTAACAAGTTGTTGCTGTCGTGATGTTGCAGGGATTGATGTTCTGCAGAAATTGCAGTGATGCTTTTTGCTGTTACACGCTATGTAGAAGGTTATGGTTGATAGAAATATTTGCAGAAAAAATTGTTAGAAATTGTTGTTAGAAACATTTGTTAGCTTATAAATAGGAAAAAAATTGTATTGGTATTTAATTCCTCCTGTGTATGTGTATGCAGTGAATTTTTTTAGAAAAAATACATAGAGGTTGAAAGGGAGTGGCGCTGCCCTCCTTTGTGTATGTATGAAGTTTTCTTTCAAAAAAAACATTATGGATTGAAAAATGGGAAGGGGGTGCGCAACACCCTCCCTTATGTATGTTCAAACACTTTCTCTTCTTGGCTATATATAAAAAATAAACACTGCAATTATATTGAGAATTGGAGAAGAGAGAAACAAGTTAGAGTACTTGTTTTGGGGTGCCCTTTGGGAAATGAATTTGAAGCCTATTTATATACAATTGAAACTTGGAGGTGAAGATACAAAGGATTAAAGAATGAAAATCAAATTTTAAGTTCAAAATTCAAAAGCTTGGTGCCCAAGTTTCAAATAAAATGATGAGTTTTGATCAAGATTTTCAAAGTTTGTTACAAAAAATTAATGTATATAAAACAAAGAAGAATTTGGCATAAAAAACAAATTTATATAAAAAAACAAAATTGCATTAAAAACAAAAGTTAAATAAAACAAAAATATATAAAAAACAAAAATTTATAATAAACAAAGATTATATTTTATATAAAAAAAACAAAAACATATGAAATTATATTGTTATTAAAAAAATGAAAATTTGAATATATATATATATATATATATATATATATATATATATATATATATATATATATATATATATATATATATATATATATATATATATATACATTTTTTTTTTGATTTTTTTTTCCATTTAATTCATTTTTTTTATTTTATATGAGAAAATAAAATTAAAAAGGGGATATTGATTAAATCGTGTGAAAAATAGACAAATAATGGACAGTTGCGAGTTTAATTGAAAAACACGTCTGTTCATCGATTTTTCGCACAATTAACCAGAAAAGACGGAGATTTCAACGCATATATTCTGACTGAAAATTCAAACGATATGCATGAAAAAAACAGATGATATGATATGCAGATGACACGAAGTGAAAACACAATCAGATTTTGACAATCGGGTGGTCAAAATTTGGGGTATGACAGTGAGGTATATAAAGACACCAAAGAGTGATAGCAATAAATAGCAATAAAGACTAAATGAATTGAGATGAGAAATTCATCATTTCCAATACAGGGGATACAAATAAGAATAAGGAATGATGAAGGAGTGTATCAGTCTCCAAAAGATCACATACAAGTATACGTTATTCATATTATGACTTGAGTCAATAAATACAAATAAATGTATACTTGAAAAAGAGAGGGCAAAAACTGACAAAGAATAAAGGAAGGAAGACAAGTGATAAGTTCCGAGAAATCTTTGTCTTACATGCATCTTTATGAATGCCTAATACGGAAAGAAGACGTAAAGACTTAAACAGTTATCAAGTAAATTTTCAAATCCAATGAGTTAATCATGATTAGAAAAAATATTACTTGAAATCTAGTCTCACGAAATCACAACGCTCGAGGTGTCTCTTCAACCGTAGATATGATTCGATTTTGGACACGTGTCACAAATAATCATAACCGTTTGTTTTCAAGAGACCTCGTTTTGATGTTTCCAACGTCTAGAATACCAAGAGGTATCTGACTGGACTAATTTTTGATCAAGATATTTTCTAACTTGTAGAAGTATCATGAATCAGAAGATCAATAAGTAAACAAAAACACACTTTGTTTAGTCATCAGAATCTTATATCATACTTCCTGATAGCTTGACATATTAAAAATATTATCATCTTATTTTGGACAAGGTTTGATAAATAAGTTTTCCAGAATGAATAAGAATCTATCTTCAGCAAGGGGTTTTGTGAAAATATCAGCCCATTGGTGATCTGTATCCACAAATTTTAATTGAAAAGTACCCTTCTGAACATAGTCACGCAAAAAGTGATGTTTTATTTCAATATGTTTTGCTCTAGAATGTAGAATAGGATTCTTAGATAAACAAATGGCAGAAGTTTTATCACAGAAGATAGGAATGTTATACTTGTGTATCTGATAATCTTCAAGTTGATTCTTCATCCAGAGTATTTGAGTACTGCACAGTGATGCTGATATGTATTCTGCTTCTGTAGTGGAGAGAGCAATTATTGATTGTCTCTTGCTTGCCCATGAGACTAGGTTACTTCCCAAAAACTGACAATTTCCAGAAGTACTCTTCCTTTCTAATCTGTCTCCAGCATAATCTGCATCACAGTAACCAGAAAGTTTGTACTCTGATGTTTTCTTATACATCAAGCCATGGTTAGTTGTTCCTTTAAGATACCTTAGGATTCTCTTAACAGCAGTTAAGTGAGTTTCCCTAGGATCTGATTAGAAACGAGCACAAAGACATACGCTGAACAGAATATCTGGACGTGAAGCTGCCAAATACAGAAGAGATCCTATCATACCACGATATAGCTTCTGACAAACCTTTTTACTTACCTCTTCTTTCTCCAGAATGCATTTCGGATGCATTGGAGTCTTAGCAGGTTTACTTTCTGACATGTTGAATTTTTTCAGAAGTTCTTTTGCATACTTGCTCGGGTGAATGTATGTTCCTTCTGATCTTTGATCAATTTGAATTCCCAGAAAGAATCTGAGTTCTGCCATCAGACTCATTTCGAATTCAGCCTGCATTAACTTAGAAAATTCCTTGCACAAGGAAATATTAGCAGAACCAAATATAATAGCATCAACATAGATTTGAACAATCAGAATATCATTCTTAAAGGTTTTACAAAATAGTGTTGTATCCAATTTTCCTCTGGTAAAGTCATTTTCCAAAAGAAAGTTACTTAGCCTTTCATACCAAGCTCTGGGAGCCTGTTTCAGACCATATAAAGATTTTTTTTTAAAGTTTGAAAACAAAATTTGGGTTTTCAGAACTTTCAAAACCAGGAGGTTGGTGTACATACACTTCTTCAGAAATATATCCATTTAAGAATGCACTCTTTACATCCATCTGATATAAAGTAATGTCATGATTTACTGCAAATGAGATTAAAATGCGAATAGATTCTAACCTGGCAACTAGTGCAAAGGGTTTTGTATAGTCTATCCCTTCTTGTTGACTATAACCTTGTGCAACCAGTCATGCTTTATTTCTTATGACCTCACCTTTCTCATCCAACTTGTTTCTGAACACCCATTTAGTTCCAATGACGTGGACACCTTTGGGTTTCTGATCAAGATCCAATATGTCATTTCTGGTGAATTGATTTAGTTCTTGTTGCATGGTCAGAATCCAGTCATTTTCTTTGAGAGCCTCATAAACTGTTGTTGGCTCTACCAGAGACACTAGACCCATAAGAGTTTCTTCGGAATGTCTGAAGGATGAACGGGTTCTAACTGGATCAGCTTTATCTCCCAGAATCAATTCTTCAGAATGAGAAGTCTTTAATCTTTTCTTCTTATGATGAGATGAGTTGTTCTCATCTTTTGGTAAGGTTGTATCTGGATCTGGAGAATTTCAATCTTTGTCTACTTCTCTTGACTCTTGTACTTCTTTAGATTCTAATAATGTGATCTTCAGATCTGCAAACTTTTCAACTCGCTTTGACTTTTCAAGGTCAAACTTATCATTGAATCTAAGATGAATTGATTCCTCTACAATTCGTGTTTCTGTGTTATAGATTCTGCAGCCTTTAGAGCGTTCAAAATATCCTAACAATAAACACTTTTGAGCTTTGGAGTCAAACTTGCCAAGATTCTCTTTAGTGTTCAACATAAAACAAACACATCCAAAAGGATGAAAATATGAAATGTTGGGTTTTCTATTCTTCCACAATTCATAAGGAGTCTTACCCAGAATAGGTCGTATTGAAGTCTTGTTCTGAATGTAACATGCTGTATGTACTGCCTCTGCCCAGAAGTGCTTAGCCATGTAAGTTTCTTGGATCATGGTTTGTGCCATTTCTTGCAAAGTCCTATTCTTCCTTTCCACTACTCCATTTTGTTGTGGAGTTCTGGGACAGGTGAAATCATCGGAAATGCCATGAGAATAAAAAAGATTCTCAAAGTATCTGTTCTCAAATTCTCCGCCATGATCACTTCTGACTTTGACTATTTTGCAATTCTTTTCTGTTTGCACTTGAGAGCAAAAGGTAGAGAATACAGAATGAGACTCATCCTTGTGTGTCAAGAATTTTACCCATGTCCAACGACTATAATCATTAATGATTACTAATCCATGTTTCTTTCCACTGATTGACGCGGTTTTCACTGGTCCAAACAAGTCAATGTGCAGAAGTTCTAACGGTCTAGAGGTGGACACAACATTCTTTGCTTTAAAGGAAGTTTTGGAGAACTTTCCTTTCTGACATGCTTCATAAAGAGCATCTGAAGAATACTTCAGATTTAGCAAGCCTCTGACAAGTTCAAGCTTATTTAGCTAAGAAATCCTCCTCATGCTAATATGGCCTAAACGTCTATGCCATACCCATTGCTCTTCATTAACAGACATTAAGCATTTGACATTCTATTCACGAAGATCAGAAAGTCTAATCTTATAAATGTTGTTTTTCCTCTTTCCGACAAATAGGATTGGACCATCTTTCTGACTTACAACCTTACATGACTTTTGATTAAAGATGATATCATAACCATTGTCAATAAGTTGACTAATTGACAACAAGTTATGCATCAAACCATCAACTAAAAGAACACTAGTAATAGAGGGAAGGTTACCATTACCAACGTTTCTGAAGCCAATGATTTTTCCTTTCTGGTTTCCTCCGAAACCGACGAAGCCTCCAGGCTTAAGTTCTAGACTTTGGAACATATGCCTTCTTCCCGTCATGTGTCGCGAGCAACCACTGTCCAGGTACCATGACTGGTGTTTCAACTGAGCTGCTAAGGATATCTGCAACATAGATTATCTTGTCCTTAAGTACCCTTTTTTCTGGGTCCTTTCTTGTTAGCTTTCCTAGAGTGTTTCACAACTTTGGGCTTTTGTGCAACAGGATAATCAAGTGGAATTTGTGCATGATATTTAACTTTAGAAACAAACTTCTGTGTCAGTGGGGATTTTTGTGCAAGCTCAGAGCAAACAGCCTCAGTGCCAGAAGGAACAAAATAGTCATAGAGAGGTTTTGGTTTAACACTTTGACTTTCGTCAATGTCAGATGATTCTGTACATCCTAAAACTTTCTTACCATTTCTGCTTACTCCATAGATCATGGAAGCGATCTTGCTTCTATCTATGCTTTTAGCAAGAAAACACTAGAATTCTCTATCATACTTGTAGATACAGCTTGTGTCAGAGACATTGGAGATTAATTCTTCTTCTAATTTATCAACTTTGCTTTTTAAGGCATAATTACTATTTTTTAAACAAAAAATGTTTTCATTTAGAGAAGAGTTATTCTGCTCAAGCTTATCTTTTTCCTCAGAAGCAATTACAAGAGATTTTTTAAGATATTTGCATTTAGTTTGAAGACTTTGATATTTTTCCAGCATTTCTAACAGACATGATTATAATTCATAACGAGATAGTTTAGATAATACCTCTGAGTCAGAGTCAGAGTCAGAGTCTGATTCTGGTTCTGATGATATTATGTCTTCTGGTTCTCCAGAAACTTCATCTTCAGTTGTTGCTACCAGCGCAACATTTGCTTGTTCTTCATCAGATTCCTCTTCTTCAGAATCAGAGTCGTCCCGAGTTGCCATTAGACCTTTCTTCACTTTGGAGAAGTTCTTCTTAGGCTTCTTGTCCTTCTTGATCTTTGGACACTCGTTCTTGTAATGACTTGGCTCATTACACTCGTAGTAGATAACCTCCTTTCCAGAGTTCTTCTTCTTCTATCCGATGATGATTTAGAGCGGCCTTTGTTTCTTCTAGATCCTCTGAAGTTTCCTTGCCTATGCTTCCAGAGTTTGTTGATTCTTCTAGAGATTAACGACAGCTCATCTTCTGATTCTTCACCAGAATCTTCTGATTCCTCCTCAGCTTGATAAGCCTTTTCTTTTTCAGGTTTAGACTTAAGAGCGATAGATTTGCTTTTCTTCTGAGGTTCATCTTCTTCAAGCTCTATCTCATGACTTCTCAAAGAACTGACAAGCTCTTCAAGACTTATGCTATTGAGATCTTTTGATAGCTTTAGAGCTGTTACCATAGGTCTCCATTTCTTAGGAAGACTTCTGATGATCTTTTTCACATGATCAGCAGTTGAGTAACCTTTATCCAGAACTTTGAGTCCCGTGACTAGCATTTTAAACCTTGAAAAAATGGTCTCAACTGTCTCATCATCCTCCATTCTGAATGCCTCATATTTTTGGATTAAGGCTAACGCCTTTGTCTCCTTGACTTGAGCATTTCCTTCATGAGTCATTCTTAGAGAATCAAAGATAGATTTGGCAGTATCTCTGTTTGTTATCTTCTCATACTTAGTATAAGAGATAGCATTTAGCAATATGGTTCTTGCCTTATGATGATTCTTATAATCTTTCTTCTGCTGGTTGGTCATAACATTTCTGGATATTTTAGCACCTGTAGCATCAACTGGGTGATTGTAGCCATCGACTACTAAATCCCAAAGATCTACATCATAACCAATAAAGAAAATTTCTATTCTGTCTTTCCAGTAGTCAAACTTTTCACCATCAAAGACTGGTGGTTTGGCACTATAATGATCTTTCTTTTCAATGGTATTAGCAGGAGCTGTCATGATATCTCACACAAATACTAGATCGATACTGAACACTGTTAAGTGTTGATAAAACGTTTATCACAATCAGAACCAGGGCTCTGATGCCAATAAGAAAAAGGGGTTTGAATTAGGTTTTCAAAATGAAAGCTCTTTGTGAAACTCAAACAAAGATCACAAACAGACTAACAGTAGTGAAAAACACATGATATATCCTGGTTCACTTGAAAACTATCAAGTTAATCTAGTCCACCCTCCAAGGTGATTTCGCCTTATACACAAGGACTTAATCCACTATAACCAAACTGATTACAACTGCACTAGCAACTGCTGGTGACTAACAATACACAGACTAACCGTCTCTTCTTAAGACTTCTGACCTAACTGGTCCCTTAAGGAATTCAAACAACTATTTGATCAAATAAAATGTTTACAATGAAATGCTTCTTACATAAGCTATTTCTATCTCAATCTAACTTAGAGCGAATCTACACAGTAATAACAATTTTCTTCTTTGTATTGTGGTGCTTTACTGTTCACTCAAGTATTTCTCAATTTCTTGAGTTCTCTCTTTGTATGAATCAGTGTCTTGAATATTTCTCTTTTTCACACATAGTGTCACACTTGATTCGTTGAATAATCAAGTCTTTATATAGCCAGAAAAAGATTTGTTGAAGGGGAGATCAGTAATATCAGAAAAATACTGGCAACTTGAAATAATGTCGTTGTGCTGGGATGAAAATCGTACACTGAAATTGTCCTTTGTACCACCAAATCAGGGTAGTGGAATGGTAGTGGAAAGGAACATGTTTGATATGTACTATGTACTATTTTCCCACGCAAATGTTTCATCTTCTTCTGTTCATCAGTGGTTTCTGAGTTGATGTGATTGAAGCATGATCAGAAGAATGAGTCATTGGGTCTTCAGAGTCTTGAGTCTTCATAATCTTCAGAACTTGTTCAGCAGAACCTTGTCATCAGAGTCTTCAGCACTCCTTCTTCAGAATCCTTGGTTATCAGAAACAAAAGTCTTTAGAGTCTTCAGAACTTGTTCAGTAGAACCTTGTCTTCAGAGTCTTCAGAACTTGGTCTTAAAAAACTTAAGTCTTCAGAGACTTCAGAACGCTGTTCATCAGAACCTTGTCTTCAGAGTCATCAACACTTAGTCTTCAGAAGATGAGTATCATAATTAAATTCACAGCCAGAATCCAAGAGAACATTGTAACAATAACATAGTGTCTTCTTGGAGTCTTTCTGATGCACAGTAGATCGGAAGCAACCTTGCTTCTTGATGCAGAAGCGACCAGTGAGAACATCAGAGTGACGTAGCACATAATCTCTAACAAAGTCAGAACTTTCTCTATCAGAGTCAGAACCTGTTTGTCAATTCTTGAAAAGATAAACGTTAGAGTACCAAAATTGTTCTCACACAAATACAACTTTGTTATTATCAAAACAAAGAGATTTCTTGCAGAACCAAATCTTGTTCTAACAGTATTTTCAGTTTGGTGATGTTTGGAACCAATTTATGTATTTTGGTGTTGTTTGGAACCACATTATGTATTTTGTGGAACATGTGTATCAGGTTATGTAGTTGTTATAGAATGGAACTAGATTGTGTCATAAATTGTGTGTTGAAAAAAATGTGTCAAAAATTGTTTGTAAAAAATTAGAACCAATGTATCATGTTCTGTGTTGAAAATGAATCAAAATTACAGGTCATGCTCAAAATTACAGGTCATTCTCTTAACAGGCCAAATATTGAAAACATATTCAAATTATACAAATTTAACCTAACTATTGCATTCATATTCAACTGATACAATCCAAAAGTTACAAACTTTAACAAAACTTTAACATAATTCTTACAAACAAACCATAACATAATTCTTACAAACAAACCTTAACAAAATTCTTACAAACAAACTTTAACCTATTCTTCATAATACCCTAACTCATTCTAAAAACTAATACAATTATAATCATCACAAACATCAAATTCAAAAGCTTTTTCCACTTCATGATATTCTTCATTTCACTTTCAAGTTTCATCAACTTTTTCCCTAATCCTTCATTCACCATTGTCACTTTTTCAATGTCCTTTTTTGCTTCAGCAAGTCCCTTAGTAACCACACCCAGCCTATGCATCCAGAATTGCTCCTTCTCATCACCCACCTCCTTATAAAACCAATCAAAAAAACCACGCCCAACTTGCATACCTCCCTGAAATTTTCATTGTTTAGAGGTCAAGGCTACCTATAAAATGAAACTTAAACAGAACTTATTAAGAAATTAAAAAACCTGCATACCTTATAATTTGGACAACCCCAGAAAAGTTTTCCCATATTCTTAACAGTAGTTTCCCTTTGAAGAACAAACATGTCTCCACAATGACATATGGGCTTCCATCGTGACCTACTTCAAACATTCAAATCTCCATTTTCCTGTTTCAACATCGAGGACGAACAACCAGATTTTATGCTTGCCAAAAACCCTAGGTTTGATTTTGGGATTTGGGATTGGAAATGATAAGAGGGAACAAGAATGGAACAAATTTATGATACTATAGCAGGTTGAGAAAAAGAACGAAACAAGATGATGAAGTAAACTTGCCAAATCATCTGCGACGTATTCAGAATGAATGAACATTTGAGGACAACTAACGGTAAAGGACCAACTTGCCACTTTTTAAAGTTAAGGGACCAAGCTGGACCCTGAGCTAAAGTTAAGGGACGAAAAAGGGTATTTTGCCCATAAATAAATGTATAAAATAGAATCAACAACAATTATTCTAAAACTATAGTTCAAGTATTAACCTTCGACCAACCAAAATAATTATTTTAAGCGCTTGCTAATTAGGTTTGCGAGCTGACGGGCCAACCCGCCCCTTTTTTTGGAAGGCATAAAGCGAGGCGAGTTTAAAGCGGGGCAGGTTGAGTGGGTAGGCGGACACAAAATCCCAACTCAACCCGCCATTTTTTAGCGGGTGCGCGGGCCACGACCCGTTTTGCCACCCTGTCATACCCTAAATTTTGACCATAAGATTTCACATCATTGTGCAAATTATCACCATAATATGGATGTACCTTCAAGCCTCATCAATCCTCTCAAAGATTGTTGAGCACTCACCTCAACCAAGGATTAGGGTTTTTGAACCCTCTTAGAGCATCCAGGCAAAGGATCAATCAAGAATTGACATGATCTTCAACTTATCAAACCTCTCAAAAATACATGAAGGATCAATAGGTCTCCCACATCAATAATCAAGCACAAAAATGCAACATTTCAAGTTGATCAAGCCTCAAGATCATCAGTGTCACCAAATTAGGGTTTTGGTCGACCAAGGCCTCCAGAGAGAAATTTTCATCTGGGCATGAGCCACTACCTCAAAAAAAGATTTAAGAAGCTCAAAAGAACCTTATGAGTCCATTCATAAGTTCAAAATAGCCTCAGGGGATGCATTCACCAAAAATCAGGAATTAGGGTTTTGACCTAATTCAATCCCCAAGTTAACTTTTGGATCAAGGCATTAGCCAAGACCTCAAGATATGCTTTAAGGACCTCAAATACATCATGTTGATCCCTTCCTAAGACTAAATTGATTCAAAGAACTTGGTTTACAAGCAATGCAAGAATTCAAATTCATCTGGACCACAAACTGGGGTTTTTGAGAAAAAGTCAACCATGCCTTTGACTTTTGACCAAGACATGATCTCAAACCTTGGGAAATGATTCAAGATACTATAAAACACCTATGGAATCCATACATTAGCTTAAATTTAGCCCAAGGACTTGATTTCATAAAGGATCACAAAATTCAAAATTCATCTGATATAAAAAGTCAACTATGACCAAAATCAAGTTTGACTTTTGGGATTTTTTGACAAACACGGCCTCTTCAAGTCAAAAATAATTTTAACTTATGATTTGGACCATGATCAATCAAGAAAAATAAATAAAAGTGAGGTTACTTGCAAAAAGGGCAACCTTGAGAAACTTGAAATTTCACTAAGTTATGGAAAAAAGTGATTTTTACCCAACTTTGCAAGGCCATAACTTGTGATCCAAGCAACCATTTTCTTCAATCCAAAGCTCAAATGAAAGATCTTATTACATACTACAAAAGTGTCCTACTGATCCATGGTCAAAAAATGCCTAGATATTGAGTTATAAGACCATAAAGTTAGGGTTTCATAAGATTTGAACTTTGACACTTAGAAAAATTTTAGGCATAATCTGTTTCATGTTTTGCCCAACTTTGGAGGGATTTTTCATTATGATCCAAAAGGAATAAAGACCAAATGTAAACATCAAAGTTGAAGTAGGATATACAAGCTTTCCAAATAGTACAAGAATATCCATTGATTCCACTTGAGCAAGGAGTTATGGACCTCCCAATATGCCTTGATGCAAACTGTTTTCTTGACAGCATTGGCACATGACTTGTATCCCACGATTTCTTGAGCCAATTTTGGACACTTGCATCATTGTATTTCTGTCCAATATCAACATGAATGATGAGGAATCTGAACCATAAGACCACCAAGTCAAAAATCCTATCCTTTAGGCACATGGAAGTTAATGTTGCAAATCCAAATTCAAGTTTTATCATGTGGCATTAATAGGATGCATTGAGGTGGCATAAACATACATATATCAGTCCAAATGAGTCAAGCCTGAGCCAAAATCAGAAGACCTAAACCTGCAAAGTTTGGCTCAAGTCAATGGCTAGAGGAGACTTTGAACACATAGCCATATCCATTGGACAATAGGGTGATCCATCCCCTATTCACTATTCCTTGCAAAACAAACTTCCTCTACTATAAATAGAGGTCATTTTTGGTTGATCAAACCACACCAAAACATCAGAATACATGTTTTCCCCCATTTCCCTCTTGAACCTCAAAAAGCCATTTTTCAAAAAAGTGAGAATCGTGTTTTGAAATATAGAGCAATTCAGCTCAAACCAATGGTCATAACACCTCACATACATCATATATGAATGATCAAAACACTTGAACAACATCTGTAACACCAGATTCATCAATTTCACACCTCACCCCAAAGCCATCTGCATTTGGAGTCGTGCCCACCAATCCAGAGGTTTTCAATCCATTCCAAACATCTCAACACACTACTTGAAGTCTAAGGAAGCTGTCCAGATCATCAGAACACTTCTTTAACACCTACAATTGAGGATTCGAATTCCTCTTGCACATGTAAGCCTGAACTCTTCAAACTCTATGATCTATGCATCATAAATGTGTTTTCAAGTTACCAACATGTTCCTGCACTTATGTAGACTGTTTTCCCTCAATCAATTGCTATGTATCAATCGTGTATAGGATTTCATAGTGTTCTTGCAAAAATTAGGGTTCATCTGTTCTTCACATGATTTCTCACTCTACACTTAAAAGAAATGCAATTATTTGGTATCATTGAAATTTTTGTTCAAAAACACACAACTTCCATGTTTACATCGCACAAAATCATTACGTATTGAGAGAGATATGAGAGGTTTTGCAAAATGGCCATGGAGGACACGGGCGAGGAAGAAGATGACCGTTGGCGCCATAATTCAAATTTTTGAATTTTTAATTATTTTCTTAATTATTTTCAAAAATTAATTTCTCTCACATTTTTAATCTTTTTCCAATGATTTTTTAAACATAAGTACTTTACATGTTTACATATTTTATTCTACAAAAAAAAAAATCAAAAAAATATTTTTATTTGATATATTTTTGAATATTTTAAAGAATTTTATTTTAATTTGTTTTTAAACATTTTAAATAATTTCTTTTTCTTGATTTTTCAAAACCAATTTGATTTTAAATCATGGCAAAATATTCTTTTTGGTCCTTTAACTTTACCTCGGGGTTCATTTTGGTCCCTTAACTTTAAAAAGTGTCATTTTGGTCTCTTAACTCTTCAAAACGTTCCATATTAGTCCTTTTCGTCTTATTAGCGACGGAAAAATTCAAACATCAGTCGCTAAAATTCGTCGCTAATAAGACAAAAGGACTAATATGGAACGTTTTGAAGAGTTAAGGGACCAAAATGACACTTTTTAAAGTTACGGGACCAAAATGAACCCCGAGGTAAAGTTAAAGGACCAAAAAAGATATTTTTCCTTAAATCATCATGTGAATAAAACTTCATTTTCCAAACCTTAAACATAATTCATAACATGTTTATTGATTTTTTTTTGGTATTTTTCATCATTTTTAATTGATTTTTCTTTTAAAAATATCTTTAAAAAAATGAAATTAGGGTTTTCTTTGATTCAATCTTTCAAAACTTTATTTCATCACTCATGGGCCTCTATTAGAGTGTAAGGCCCAACCCCCCTATGTACATAAATAAATTTTGGGCCTCTGCTATAGTATAAGTCCCACAACGTCTTTCGGTATCGTAGTACGATCACTGTTTTCAAAATAAATCATCTGGGTCTCTCCTTGAGTATAGGTCCCAATCTTTTGTACATAAACTTGGTTTTAAACAATAAAAAAACTCCATGGGCCTCTCCTTGAGTTGTAAGCCCCAAAATTTCTTTTCAATTCATTCAAATAACAACAACATTCTTTTTAAAACAAATTCAAATTCAAAGTTTTCTCAAAACTTTATTCAATTGCTCAAAACCCTAATCATATAGTTGTAATCAACACAACCAATCAAAATACACTTGGGCCTCTATCCAGAGAATAAGACCCATCACCTTTTCAATGCATACTTGTTTATATACCTGTTAAACCACTTATCTGTATATACTTGTGCATACCTGTTTAGAGTTCCCTCAGCAGTTAGATCATCCTCAGTTCACACTTAGGTTAAATAATAGGATAGTTATAACTTAGTTCAATCAACTAGTTTATTCTTATACAAAGAAATTCATTTCCCCAGAGAGGATTAATTCCCGGTGAAACCTCTTTTGAATTTCTTGAAACCTTAGAACTGTTCAGAAAAGAAATGATTAATTCCCGGTGAAACCTTTCTTGAACTTTTCTTAGGCTTGGACCCACGGGCCTCTTAAAAGTTCCCCCTAGCCTCCTCTTGGGCTTAGTACAAGGACCCACAGGATTCCTAGAAGCATCCCAACCTCCTCTTGGGCTTAGTACAAGGACCCAAAGGCTTCATAAAAGCATAGGATAGAATTTAGTCATCCCTACTAGTTTAATCCTCAGGAAGGCCAAAACTCTAGAACATCCAATCAGTTAAGAATTGATCTTCATCTCTAGAAGTTAGAACCCTCAGCCTCCTCTTGGGCATCATACAACAATCTTTCTCCAACCAGATTCTACCTCTTCTTAAGAGACTTGGATAGTCTCAGCCTCCTCTTGGGCTTCATACAAGTAGATTTGGAAAGTCTCACCCTCATAGCCTCCTATTGGGCTTAACACAAGGACCCCCAGGCTTCCTAAAAGCATAGGATAGATCCTGATCATCTTTACCAATACATCAATTCCCAGAAGAGTTAAAACCTCTAAGTTATTCAAACTTATCTTTAAATCCCTTCTGACACCCAACAAGGCTTGACTTTCACCTTAAAATCCCCAGCCAGGGTTAGATTGACATCAACAAATCCTCAAAAGAATCAGAGCCTCATGGCATCTGATAAATCAACTATGCTCAAATCTCCAGCAAGTGTTAGTTTACCTTAGGATTCCCCAACACAGTTTAAACCTTCTCCTGGATTTCAATAATCCTCAGCAAGAGTCAGCCTCTTCTTAGGATTCATATAATGATTTTCCCAGTCAGCCTTAATCTTGGGCTTTGTACAAGACAAATATCATACTCCCTAGTTGAGTCAGTCTTCTTTAAAGCTATACTCAAACTCTTCAGCTTCATCATCTTGGGCCTCAAATAAGATACTCAAATAAAACATCTCCAGTGGAGTCACACCAAATCGTTTTTAGCTTCAACCTTGGGCTTTGATCAAGGCACAAAATCCATCATCCCCACAGATGAGACCATGAGTCCTCTCTGTAGGAGGATATCCCCTCTATACATCACATACCAAAACAAATAATCAAAACCTTTTTCTAGATAATTGACGTAAGTGGCACACTTGTTGATTCAAAATCCAAGCTGGAGTCCCTCCTTTATCATGGCTAAAAATTTCTCTTTCATCTAATTGATGTAAGTGGAAAGCCTCTGGATTCTACACATCCAAGCCAATGTCCCTCTCTTAGCATGAAAGATTCATAAAGGAAAAAGTGGCATTGCTCTACACTGAGTTAAAGCTTCTTTCTTCATGACATTTCTCTTATAAAGAAAGATATGGCATTGTTGGATTCCATACATCCCAGTTAAAGTAACTTCCCTTATAACCAATTACTCAGCATTTGTGATGAATAGGTGAGGTATCTCCCTTTAGAGATGACAAATTCTCTCTCTCAAACAACTTTTAGCTTCAATATTGGGCTTTAAACAAGGCACAAACACACTTTAGCTTCAAACTTGGGCTTTGAACAAGATATAAAAACAGTCTTTAGCTTCAATCTTGGGCTTTAAACAAGATATAAATACACTCTTTAGCTTCAATCTTAGGCTTTGAACAAGATTCCAAATTTCCTCCCATAGAATAGGAGGAACTACGATTTCTCTGATTTCCTAAATCTCTTTACGGGAATACGTAGGCATAAGATTGTGAAATCTTAGCGAGCACACAAATAAAAAATCTTAGGTCCAGTACCTTCCCAAAAACAATAGAAAAACCAAAAACAACAAAACCATTTCCTCAGTACTCACAAAGGAGAAACTTTCCCCAATCAACAGCAGATAGACTTAAGAAAGCATTTCAAACAACAGAAAATATATGCATACGAAGGTTCATATAGATTACTATAGATACTCTAGGTGCTAATAGATTCCCTTTGTATAACCAAACCCTGATCCCCGATCTCTTCGCATTTGTTAAAGAAAACACTTGCACACAGGGTTAGTTTAAGATATCTTCTCTTTCCTTTTAAGCTTCATAGGATAAATATAGAAATCAGAAAGTAGCACAAAAAACGGTTGTGGTCGCGTCACAAAAAAACCGACGCTCCAGAAAAATTGCGACTTTGCTGGGGACTATAGAACTAGATTTCCTAAGAGGCTTAGGCCTTGCATTGAATTTATTTTTCTGCTATTTTTATTTGCATTCTCATTTTATATCATTTGCTGTCATACTATCTGTTTATTTGCTATACTTGCTTAAATTACCGTTATTTGGGAATGTGATTAATACACATGTGGCTTATAGGGAGTGAGTCCTGACCAAGCTAACTTGAAAGTCCATCGAATCAGTGGAGGTACCCTTTTGTAATTACTGATGTTGAACGAGCAAGTCGTGAAAACATTACTTTTTCCACTGGGCACCCTTGAAACTGAGGATTAGTAGACATTCACCCGCTTAACCTTTGTTAGGACGTAGTGCGGTGACTATCGAGAATAGTTGATACACGATACTACACTCAAAAGAGATTCATCTTGGGGATATTCCAGCTCTCATGAGTCAGTCGGTTTGTTGTTAATATTCTTGAGAGGGGTCAGTGATTTTGGGAACCTTTGTTAGAACCCGTTCTACAGGTACAAAAATTGGACCCTAGTACACACCTTGGGGATGGGTAGATCCATGACTCCATGCTCGTGATGATGAACCCCTAAACCCATGTTTTCAAACGTTTGTGTTTGCTGCATTCTGTAGCGAGCGATTTTGGACGCGGTTCTTAAGCGCTGGTCGCTCTCTGCGATTGAGCTTAAAACTACAGGTCGATTCATTTTTTATCCTATTGTGAGCTGATGAAGGAAGGGAAATAGATGTCTCCAATTAACCCTGCTTTGCATACTGAGTTTAAACAGCGGTCTGTTAGGTTACGAATGCTATCAATGTGGGGGGGCCTTGTACTGGTTATTTGTATTTTCGCCAATACTGTTTTCTTTCTTTTTATTCTAGGACTTTAGGTTTCTGGCGGGGAACAAGGATTAGGATGTTAGGACTGATGATTTTTGATAGATGGGGATATGGGATTTTGGGTTTTTGTTGATTGTGCTCGCTAAGATCTTTTCTTTCAATCTTATGCCTATGTATTCCCGTTTACCGAAACAGGAAAATCAGAGCGTTCGTAGTTCCTCCTATTCTATGGGAGGAAATGGTTGTTTTTGGTGTCTTGTTCAAAGCCCAAGACGTGAAGCGAAAGGTGATTTGTATCTTGTTCAAAGCCCAAAATGTGAAGCTGAAAAGTCTATTTGTATCTTGTTCAAAGCCCAAGATATGAAGCTAAAGGGTTTTGACTTTAGAGAGAATTTGTCATCTCTAAAGAGAGAGTTGTATGTCACAACTGTTTATAAAGGAGAATTACTTTAACCGGGATACGCGGATCCTAGCAATGCCATAATTTCCTTTATAGGGGGTTTTAACCTAAAGGGGAAGACTTTAACTAGTGTAGAGCAATGCTATCTTTCCTTAGGAATTTCTCATGCTAAAAGAGGGACAGTGGCATGGATGTAGATGATCCAGAGGCTTGCCACTTACAGTGATTAGGAGTTGTTTGATGTTTGTGTACTGTGAACGAGGCACAATTTTGATGCTAAAAGGTTAATTGGATTAACCAGTGGTTTTCTTATACAAAGCCTAAGAGGAGGCTAATGTGTGTCTCGTACAAAGCCCGAGAGAGAGGCTAAAAGGTTTTCACTCCACGAGGGAATCTTTTGGTATCTCGTATAAAGCCCGAGATGGAGGCTATTTATTTGGCTCAATAAGAACCTTTTTGTATCTCGTATAAAGCCCGAGATGGAGGCAAAATGGGTAATTGACTTAGCAAGGGAGTCTCTTATGTGTCTCGTACAAAGCCCGAGAGAGAGGCCGAACGTTGTTTGACTCCACTGGGGAGAATCGTTGTACAAAGCCCAAGAGGAGGCTAGGGTTACTGTTTCAGTTAAGTGACAGGTTCGGTATACTAATTTTGAAAGAGAAAATCAGTTCTTATATGAGCAACACTGTACTCCTGGATTTGATTCAAGGGTCCGGGTTATTCCTGTTTTTTAAGGAAGCAGGAAATCTGAAGGGTATTGAGACTGTCCGAGTCTGCGGGTTTCCTTCCTATTTAAAGAAGGGGTCACTTGAGAATGTCTTTGTGACTCAAGGAAGTTAGACTGTTCGTGTCTAGAGTTTCATCTTTTATACTGTGTTTTGAGAAACAGTAGTAGACTCTTTGAAAGGACTGTTCTATGCAGATGATTAAGTTCTGTTCCTATACCTCTAGGAGGTCGTCGGGACAATTTGTACGAAGCCCAAGAGGAGGCTAAAAACTTTTAAGAAGCCGACGGGTCCTTGTACAAAGCCCAAGAGGAGGCCATCATTCCCGGAGGAAGAGATCATTATATGAAGCCTAAGAGGAGGCTGTGAATACTTCTAAGAAGCCGTAGGGTCCTTGTACTAAGCCCAAGAGGAGGCGAGGTTGCTTTTAGGAAGCCTGTGGGTCCTTGTACGATGCCCAAGAGGAGGCCGATTGCTTTTAAGAAGCTGATGGGTCCCCAAACCCCGAGAAATTCAAGGGAATGCTATTCACCGAGAATAGATCAAAGTCAAGAAAGTTCGAGAATTTGGAAGAAACTCAAAGATGCCATTCACGGAGAATACATTCATCTTTGGGAGTAGAGTTTCTTGACAGTTCCTAATGAGGACAACCTGAGAGAAGACTGTATCTGGTGATCCTATTGGGGATCTAGTTGTCTATTTCTACGAATAAACAAAACGACGTCACCTAGTTCTAGACGTAGTTGTCGGGGAAACTCTAAATATCTATACTGTTATTACACAGTCGATATGAGTTTATGAAAGAAGACTTACAGTGAAACAGCCCCACAATACAGTTATATGTATATGAAAGTGGTAAATGAAAGCAATAACCACTTACTCGGTTGTAGAGCTTCCATGTTGTTTGGTTAGTTGTTCAACAAAGAAAGATTGAAAATAACAGTATATTCAAAATCAAAGGAGAAAGTGCTTTGAAAAAGAAAGATTTTGGGGCTTACAGCTCAAGGAGAGGCCCAGGGTTTTATCAGTGAGCGCACTGTTTAAATTTGTACAGAGGGACTTATACAAGTGACTGAGGCCCAAAATGTTTTCTGTACAAAGGGATGGGTCTTACACTCTCTCAAGAGGCCTAAAAGGTTTAAAGAAAAAGAGTGGGGCTTATAACACGAGGGTAGGCCCAGATGATTTTTTCGTTTAAAATGGCGATCGCGCCGAGGTTTTCTTTTAACGCAGAGGGACTTATACAATAAGTGAGGCCCAAAATGTTTTGGTTAAAAGGGGATTGGGTCTTACACTCTAATAGAGGCCCAAAATGTTTTGAATGGGTCTTATAGCTCGAGGAGAGGCCCAATTGATTCTTTGAATAGGCGACAATCGCGCCGTTTGTTTTTGACGGTATCGGGACTTATACAATACACTGAGGCCCAAAAATGATTTGGTCAAGAAAGGATTGGGTCTTACACTCTATTAGAGGCCCAAAAAGTTTTGAAAATGATTTATGAGGGTTGAATTAATCCAAAAACCCTAATTTGTTTTCAAAAATGTATTTAATTGAATAAAAATTCAATTAAAATGATCAAAATTGTTTAACATGTGAAAAACAAATTGTGATTTTGGATTAATGCTTCAAAAATTAAGTATTGACCTACAAAATAATTAGAAAGCATTAAAAGCTGCAAAATCAATGTAGAAAAAATATTTAATATGTCAAAAACAATTAAAATATTAATTCTTTGCAAAAATATCAATTATATGAAATAAATAATATTTTTGGGATTTTTTGGGAAAATAAAA
The DNA here is from genome assembly GCA_022829125.1 of Lathyrus tuberosus. Taxonomy (NCBI): domain Eukaryota; kingdom Viridiplantae; phylum Streptophyta; class Magnoliopsida; order Fabales; family Fabaceae; genus Lathyrus; species Lathyrus tuberosus. The sequence goes on along the minus strand of JALAZF010000142.1, from coordinate 3,998,183 downwards.
TATTTTAACATTTTTGTGAATTGTTAAAAAAGAATCAACTCAAAATCATTAAAACTCAGAGAGAAATTAATTTTTGAATCAATTAAATAAAATCACAAAATTCAAATATTTGAATTATTCAAAAATGGCGCCAAGAACACACCAAGAACACGCGCGTGTTCTGGGTTTGGCTGATTTGCATTTTCTCCTCAATCTCACTGAATACTTGATTATATCATGCAATCCACATATCATTATGCTCGTCTCAACCTCACGATCATGTCCATAACACTTAATTTCATTTAAATTAAACATATAACAAGAAATCATGAAAAATCCTCAAGAACCCTAATTTCTGCATGAAGGCTAGGACTTTTGATACACGATTCAAACAATGCAATTAATTGAGGGAAAACATTCCATGCATGATTATGAACATATGGCCAAATTATTGTGCGAGGAAATATGCATAGATTGAGAGATGACCAAGTATATGCTTACCTCTAAGCCGTGACAGCAAGTGCAATGTGATTTTTGATTTGGAGGTGTTACAGATGAGTGGTGATGATCTGAACAGCTTCCCTACACCCTATGGAGTGTGTTTGAATGGTTGGACTTGATTGAAATTGGCTGGATCAATTTGTGGCACCTCAGCTGCAACTTGGTTGAAAATTTGAGTAACCAGCTGGTGATTTTGTGAAATTGGTGTTTCAGAAGTGATCTAAGTGTTTGATCAGCTCATATGTGATGTATGTGAGGTGTGTGAGTGATTGGTTTGATTGGAAAAGCTCTCAAACTCAAAACCCAATAGCTACCTTGCTAAGAAAGGCATTTTTGCCAAGAGAAAGAGATTTTGAGGAAAACATATGTTAGATGGATTTGGTGTACTCAAACTGATCACAATTGAGCTCTATTTATAGTAGAGCAAGTTTGTTTTGCAAGGAATAGTGAATGGCAGCTGGTAAGTAAGTTTGGCCAATGTTGGCAAATGAAAATCCAAGTCTCCTCTAGCCATTGACTAGAGGTTAGGGCACAGAGCTTTGGTTCCCTTGGTCTTGGATAAGTCTTGACTGATTTCAGATGAGAATGGCTCAGTCCATGCCACCTTGATGCTTCCATTGAATGCTTCAATCCAAATTTGGAGTCTTGTCCCTATTTTGGCCATTCTAGGTTCAACATGCTATTTCTTGTTCCATGGACTTTGGAGGTTTGGCTCAGTGATTGTCCCCTTTAGATTCAATCCTCAGATGTGTCTAAGTGGATAGGAGCATTTGAATTTGGCTGATTTTGGTAAATCGAGCCAAAATGCAAAATCTGCCTTGCCTTTGACAGATTTCAGCAAGGTAACTTGACAATGTCATATCTCATGGGGTAAGTTGAATTTGGCAATGTTCTTGGCCATTTTGGAAAGCCCTTACATGATACAACAACTGTTTGAACAAGTTTGGTTTTGATCTCTTTTGATTCCAAGTGAAAAATCCCTCTACATTTGGCAAAAAGTGAAGCAAAATCTGACTTAGTGAAATTTTCACTAAGTGTTGGAACTAAGTGTGATTTCTTGATTTTGATCACTCCATAACTCAAAATCCTTAATGAATTGGACTTAGGTCTAGTTGAAGTTTTTGTAGAGGGTAATGAGGGCTACAAATCCATCTTTGGATGAGAAAAAATGGCCATGTGGTTTAGGAGTTATGATCCTCCAAAGTTAGTGTATTAGTGGTACTTTTTCCATAACTTAGAAAAATTTCTAAGTTTTATGGTTACCCCTTTTACAAGTTATCTAACTTTTCTTGATTTTTCTTGATGAATGATGATTCAAATCATACATTAACATCATTTTAGGGTTAAAAATCCATTTTGGTGAAAAATCTCAAAAAGTCAAAGTTGACTTTTGTGCACAGTTGACTTTTTATCAGATGAATTCCAAACTGTGCAATTCTTCAGGAAATCATGTCCTTGACCTAAATCAAACTTGATGGACATGTTCCATGGGTGTCATAGGGTATATTGGGGCATGTCCTAGGGTTTGGGAGCATGTCCTGGTCAAAAGTCAAAGTTACAGTTGATTTTCCTCGCGAAACCCTAATTGTGGTGCAAATGAAAATGAGACTTGTTGCTCAAGCTTCTTGGATTAATCCATTGTTCCAAATGGATCAATATAGTTCATTAGAGACCCTCAAATCCTCTCTTAAGGTCTTGGTTGAAGATTTGTCCCAAAAGTCAACTTAGGGGTGAATTAGGTCAAGAAACCTAATTCCTGGTTTTTGATGTATGCATCCCCTGAGGCAAAATTGACTTGATGAATGGGTCCATGAGGTTCCATGGAGTACATTAGGTTGTGTTTTGGATCTTTGGCTTATGACCAGATGAAACTTTCCATCTAGAGGCCATGGTTGACCAAAACCCTAATTTGGTGATACTGGCGATCTTGAGACTTGATCCACTTAGAAGGGAGCAACCTTGTGCTTAATCCTTGAAGTGGGAGTCCTTTTTGATCCATTGTGGATGTTTGAGAGGTTAGACAAGTTGAAGATCATGTCATTCCTTGATTGATCCTTTGTCTAAGGCTCTGAGAGGGCTTAAAACCTTAATTTTGATTGTAGTGAATGCTCAATAACCCTTGAGGCATTTGGTGAGGCATGATAGTTCATCCATATTGTGATGATGATTTGCACAATGATGGTAAATCTTTGTGGTCAAAATTTGGGGTATGACAGATGCCCCTATTTAATCTTCTTGGACCCGAAGGTGTGAATGACGAAGGTATTCGGGCATTCGGGGTGCAAGAGGATTAAATATCGGAATACCCGAAATTTTGATGGTGGTTATGAATGGCGGATCGCATCCATCTTCTTTTGCTGAGCAATGATGCTTAGAAAAGGTAACCTTCCCCTCGATCCTGGTCTTCAGCCGAGGAACTAGTCTCAGTTTTCTTTTGTCAACCTCCCCTCCGTTCCTGGTTTCCTACCAAGGAACTGGTCTTAGTTTCTGATTTAAACTTCCCCTCGATCCTGGTTTCCTACCAAGGAACTGGTCTTAGTTTCTGATTTAAACTTCCCCTCGATCCTGGTTTCCTACCAAGGAACTGGTCTTAGTTTCTGATTTAAACTTCCCCTCGATCTTGGTTTCCTATCAATGAACTGGTCTTAGTTTCTGATTTAAACTTCCCCTCGATCCTGGTTTCCTACCAAGGAACTGGTCTCAATTTCTGATTTAAACTTCCCCTCGATCCTGGTTTCCTACCAAGGAACTGGTCTCAGTTTCTTTTGTCAATAAACTTTCTTGACAAGGGACGCTATTCGTAGCGGTTTTCCTCAAACTTCTCGCCGAATTTTCCTGGGGAGATGCCATTTGACGGAAAAATTTTGAGGTCAGACTTGCTGGGGAACCCAATCGTCTGAGTTGTAGAGGTACACAAACTTCTCTTTTGGAGACGCCATTTGTTTCTATTGGGGAAAACGAGTTTCTTGAGAGACTGCTTCCACTTGGAGTCTTACATCATACTTTTCTCGGGATCTTCCCGGAGAAACGCCATATGATGGGATCCAATTTTGAGGTGCCGATGACCTTTTCATCAGCGGCTTTTCGGAGAAATACTAATGCACTGCCGAACCCTTGCTTAAGAGGCTTTCTCTGGGGATTTTCTTTAATCTGGGAAAGCAAGGATATCATCTTCAATGGCGAAGAGTGACATCTGTTGAAGGTTCTCTGGTCTTTCAGAGGTTCAAGTTATCAAAGTGGTCGAAAGCCCGCTACAATCCAGAAACAAACTGGAAGAGGGACTGTTCGGATGCAACATTTCCTGACAAGGACAGAACTGACAACCCGATTGAGAGGACTTTTATCACTAGGGGATAAGACTGACTATAGTGATAGTGATGCAATATGATTATGAATGTAAATCAACAATGCATGATGTATGTATGTATATGCTGACAAAACTGACGCGACACACAAACTAAAAGATGAACATGACAGGATACTCGGCCATCGCGGGGCGTGTAGAGATATCGCTGGTTCAAGATAGCAATTCCACCTTGCTTAGGAGAGATAATCCCTGCGGGGAATACCGTTGATTGGGCTTAGGAGGTAGGAACTCTGTCGTGGATGTCAGACGAAACAAGGTCTCTGACACAGTTGATCCCTTTATTCAGGCGTACTGGCGTATAAGGAGTACTCTGATTCTGCACTTTGAGGCTCGAACACCTTTGGAGACGCAATCAATGTTCTTTCGATGTTCAACAGTCAAAAGAATTGCCATCTTTATTTTAAAAGCAGAAAAAGTTTTAACAAGTAAATTCATTTTTGATTTATTTCAAGAATCGTTAATCATGTTAACAACGTCGTTCTGTAAAGCTAAAATAAGCAAGAATTACAAACAAAAGCACAAGGCTCAAATTTTATTGATAAGATGGAGATCAGCCAAACGCGTGATTCCATTGAGTATTTACAAAGTTTAAAAATGGTAATTTACAGGGAAAAGGGCTACATTGAAACATAACAACCACTATCCTTCCACCAACTTTGAATTCGGGGCATCCTGAGCTTCTGTCGAAGATGACCTTGACTGGAGTTTTCCTCTGATAGATAATGTAACTGCTGTTGCTGAGGGACTTGCCTCTGTTGAACATAGTTACTTGCCATTATCCCTAATTTTTGCCTGGATTATACTATGAGATTTCCAATCCATCAGGATGAATTTTTTCATGTCTCTAACTTTTGCCTGGACCGCCCTTTCGGGTTTTCAATCCACCGAGACGTTTTTTTAGGCGAAGTATTTCTTGACTACATCAACATTCGTGGGGTAGGCAAATTCCTCTCCGTCCATGGTTGCAAGTCTCAAGGCGCCGCCTGAGAAAGCTTTCGTGACCACATAAGGGCCATCATAATTCGGAGTCCATTTGCCCCGAGAATCAGTGAGAAAAGATTGAATCTTTTTGAGCACGAGGTCTCCTTTCATGAAGACACGAGGTCGGACCTTTTTGTCGAAGGCCCTCTTTATTCTCTGTTGATACAACTGACCGTGGCATAATGCCATTATTCTCTTTTCTTCGATCAGATTCAGTTCGTCATGTCGACTTTGACACCATTCAGCTTCGGTGAGCTTAGCTTCCATCAATACCCTGATTGATGGGATCTCTACTTCTATGGGGAGAACTGCCTCCATGCCATATACTAGAGAGAAAGGGGTTGCCCCTGTTGAAGTACGGACAGATGTGCGATAACCGTGAAGATCAAAGGGTAGCATCTCATGCCAATCTTTGTAGGTCACAACCATCTTTTGAACAATTTTCTTGATGTTCTTGTTAGCCGCTTCTACCGCCCCGTTCATCTTGGGTCGGTAGGGAGATGAGTTATGATGTTCGATCTTGAACTCTGTGCACAACTCCTTCATCATCTTGTTGTTTAAGTTAGATCCATTGTCAGTAATGATCTTGCTTGGAACACCATAACGGCAGATGATATTGTTTTTGATAAATCGGACCACCACTTGTCGGGTTACATTAGCGAATGACACTGCTTCGACCCATTTGGTGAAGTAGTCAATGGCTACAAGGATGAACCGATGTCCGTTCGAAGCCTTGGGTTCAATCAAGCCAATCATGTCGATTCCCCATATGGAGAAAGGCCACGGGGAAGAAAGAATTTTGAGATGTGATGGCGGTACATGAATTTTGTCGGAATATATCTGACACTTGTGACACCTTCTCATGTACTTGTAGCAGTCGGACTCCATGGTCAACCAGTAGTACCCTACTCTTAAAATTTTTCTCGCCATTGTGTGTCCGTTGGCATGAGTGCCAAAGGATCCTTCATGAATTTCTTTCATAAGCATGTCTGCTTCTGGTCTGTCTACGCATCGGAGCAAGACCATGTCAAAATTTCTCTTATAAAGTGTATCGCCGCTCAGGAAGAAGCTGCCTGCTAGTCTTCTGAGGGTCTTCCTGTCTTTTCTAGATGCCCCAGGTGGGTATCCTTGTTTCTGAAGGAAGCATTTGATATTGTGGTACCAAGGTTTGTCATCTATGACTGCTTCAATCGTGAAGACGTAAGCGGGCCGTTCAAGGCGCATTATGTCGATCTTAGGTATGTCATTCCATTGACCTACACTAATCATGGAAGAGATAGTAGCTAATGCATCAGCCATGTGATTCTCATCACGAGGGATGTGATGAAACTCAACTCTGTTGAAGAAGGGTAACAACCTTCTTGCATAGTCTTTGTAAGGAATCAATCCTGATTGTTATGTGTTCCAATCTCCTTTTATCTGATTGATGACCAAAGCTGAGTCACCATATACGTCCAAGTTTTTGATCCTTAAATCAATCGCTTCCTCGAGACCCATGATACAAGCTTCTTATTCGGCCTCATTGTTCGTACATTTGAACGTAAGTCTAGCAGTGAAAGGAATGTGGGTGCCCTGAGGGGTAACAATGATTGCCCTAATTCCGTTTCCATAATGATTAACTGCTCCGTCAAAGATAAGTCCCCATTGGGAACCTGGTTCTGGCCCTTCACTGGGTAGTGGTTCATCGCAGTCTTTCATTTTTAAATACATGACATCTTCGTCTGGGAAGTCAAACCCGATTGATTCTTGATCGTCAATCGGTTGATGAGCTAAATGATCGGCTAAAATACTTCCCTTAACGGCTTTCTGAGCGTGGTACTCTATGTCATATTCTGATAACAGCATCTGCCAACGGGCAATTCTTCCCGTAAGAGCAGGTTTTTCAAATACGTAATTGATTGGATCCATTTCGGAGACCAACCAAGTAGTATGACGAATCATGTATTGGCGAAGACGTTTGGCTGCCCAAGCCAAAGCGCAACAAGTTTTCTCAAGCATCGTGTACCGAGTCTCGCAGTCGGTGAATTTCTTGCTTAGATAGTAAATGGCAGACTCTTTTCTTTTAGTTTCGTCTTGTTGGCCAAGTACACAACCCATTGAGTCCTCTAGGACTGTGAGGTAAATGATCAGTGGTCTTCCTTCCACTGGAGGTGATAGAATCGGAGGATTCAACAGATATTTCTTAATACTGTCGAAGGCAGTTTGGCAATCTTCTGACCAAACGCAATCCTTGTTCTTTTTCAATAATTTGAAAATCGGCGCACATGTGGCGGTCATAAGGAATATGAATCTGGAGATGTAGTTCAAACGTCCCAGGAATCCTCTGACTTGTTTTTCAGTTTTCGGAGAAGGCATTTCTTGAATGGCCTTGACCTTGTCAGGATCAACTTCAATTCCTTTCTGGCTGACGATGAACCCTAGTAGTTTCCCTGAACGGACACCGAAGGCGCACTTGTTGGGATTCAAGCGGAGCTTGAACTTTCTCAAACGTTCGAACAATTTTGACAGATGTTCAACGTGCTCACTCTCTGTTTTTGATTTTACAATCATATCATCAACATATACCTCGATTTCCTTATGTATCATGTCATGAAACAGAGTAGTCATGGCCCTTTGATAGGTTGCCTCGGCGTTCTTCAAACCAAACGACATTACCTTGTAACAAAAGGTACCCCATGGGGTAATGAACGAAGTTTTCTGCATGTCTTTCGGCGCCATTTTGATCTGGTTATAGCCCGAGAATCCATCCATGAAGGAGAATACTTTGAACTTTGTTGTGCTGTCAACCAACATGTCAATGTGTGGTAAAGGAAAGTCGTCCTTTGGACTTGCCTTGTTCAGATCTCTGTAATCAACACACATTCTGACCTTTCCGTACTTTTTGGGAACGGGTACGATGTTGGCTAACCATTGAGGATATTCAGCGGTAGCGAGGAAACCCGCGTCAATTTGCTTTTGTACCTCCTCTTTGATTTTGATGGCCATGTCCGGGTGAGTGCGTCTCAACCTTTGCTTTACTGGCGGACATTCCGGTCTTAATGGTAAGTGATGTTCCACGATGCTGGTATCCAACCCTGGCATATCCTGATAGGACCAAGCGAATACATCGGGAAATTCTCTGAGAAGCTTTATCAAACTCTCTCTGGCAGTTGGACTGAGCAGTGCCCCGATCCTGATTTCTTTTCTCTCTTGCTCTGAACCCAAGTTTACCATTTCCAACGGTTCTTTGTGAGGTTCAATGGACCTTTCCTCTTGTCTGAGTAGTCGAGAGATCTCTTCTGGAATTTTGTCGTCATTTTCTTCTTCAGCCTCGAATACCGGGAACTCAAAGTTGGGAGAAGGCATCGGATCGTATGTTTCAACTGGGTTTAAAACAAGCAATCTGCATGACGTGATGATTCGTGTTTAGAAGAGGTAGAGAAAAATGCAAGTGTGTGCAGTGTTTTATTTTACTGCTTGTTTTTTATAGTTTTGTTTTTTAGGATTACCATTTTCTTTGAAAAAGCAAAAAGAGAAAACAGCAATTAATGCGGAAATTAGAGAACGACGTTATTTTATTAATGAACAAGTCGAATCTTGAAACTACAGCCCTATAAAACAAAACTCTGTCGCTTCGGGCAAAGCGAAGAGGGAAATTTACAGAAAGCGAGCCCTATCAAAACATCCGTTTCACCTGGGCAGGGTGAAAGGTTAAAGATGGCAATTACTTTGATTGATGAACGACCTTCGGAACCTCGACAGCAACCCATTGGCGGCGAACTCCTCGGTGAATCACAAAGTCTGGTACCTTCCTTGATTTGTCTTCAGAAATGACACTGATTTCTGGTGGAGCGGGATCATTGGAATCTGTCTCCCAGGCAGAGTTGTCATAGGAGAATTCCTCTGTGGCATTTTGCATAGCATTTGTGCTCTCAGGTACATCTCCCCATCTAGTTGCCTGGATATTCTCGAGCCTGATACGAGAGCTTTCGGGAGCAGTGTACTTGACCATATAGTCGAATTTTCCACTTGGTTCTCCCAGAGTGTCCCAAACTTCTTTGGAACTGGAGGAGTCATCTCTCTCAATGACGTTGACCTCGGGAAAAGCATAGTTGATGAACTCAAGTCCTGCAAAAGTTGCGAATTCATCTTCATGTTGAGTAGTTTCTGAATGACCTGAGTGTTGATCCCATGGCATGGTGGGGACACAGGTATTCCGTTCAATGACGGTCAGCTGATTTTCATTGTTCGGCTGACTTTCTTGCCACAAGTTTCCTAGGTAAGGTTGCCACATTGGCAGACCATCCATTGGGCCATAGTAGGTGTAGCAAAATTGTCTTTCATCGGAGTGTCTTCCTCTAATGAATTTGGCGAAGCGCGGCATCCTTCTGGATCACAATCCCCGTAGATCATTTCGACATCTGATCTTGGTATAAATCTCAGACTTTCTGTAGGAAAGCAAAATAGCGTAGGCACCTCTTCCTGAGACATATAACCGTCCTTGTTAAGGTAGGACTTCCATTCTTCATCTGTGTCAGAGGGATCTTCCCCATTGATAGCATGAACTGTCTGAGACACTGGGTGAAGAAAACCTCCACTGTGGAATAAGTTTTGAAGGGGATGAAGACTTTCATCGTTAGCAGCTGTCTGGGTACAGGTTGCAGAAAAACCAAGACCCTTCTTTGTTTTATTGTCAATGGGAATGACAAGTTGTCCCCATCCGGTTGTATCGGTACTCTTGACCGCTTTGATAGCATCTTTGTATGAGGAAATCGAGGTTCCTCCTCTAAACTGATTGTTCTCGCTTACCGACAGTGCTTGGAACTGAGTTCCAATAACCTCCTTGGGTTCTATTCCAGTAGATGATGACAAGTTACTCACAAGCAAGGCTTGTTCCCAATAAACCGTGACAAGTTGATCGTTCTTGACGAACTTTAGCTTTTGGTGGAGGGTTGAAGTAACCACTCCAGCCTGATGTATCCAAGGTCTTCCTAATAAACAACTATACGTTGCCCGGATATCCATGACCTGGAAAGTGACTTAGAAAGTGTGAGGACCAATAGTTATGGGAAGATCAACTTCGCCGATAACTGTTTTTCTGGATCCGTCGAATGCTTTGACGACAACCTCGCTGATTCTCATCGGAGGGCCTTTGAATGGTAATTGCATCAAAGTGGACTTCGGCATAACATTCAGGGCTGACCCTGTGTCTACCAGTACGCTGGCTAAAGCATCGTCCTGGCAGTTAACTGTGATATTGAGTGCCATGTTATGACGGCGACCCTCTTCGGGTAATTCCTCATCACTAAATCCTAAATTATCACAGGAAGTGATGTTAGAGATAATGCTATCGAACTGTCTGATTGTTACATCCTGTTCCACAAAGGCTTGCTCCAAGACTTTCTGTAGAGCCTCCCTGTGTGCTTTTGAACTGAGTAACAGTGATAATACCGAGATCTTTGAAGGAGTCTGTAACAGCTGATCGACAATGTTGTATTCACTCCTTTGGATGAGCTTCAACATCTCATCATTATTTTTCGAAAGGTCGGGATTACTGGATTGACCGACTGGTAGATCGGGAGCTTCTGTCTGAAGTTCCTTTTCTTTGTTAACTTCCCCAACCCCTCGGTTGAAGATTCTACCACTCCGTGTTACTCGACTGATGTCTGCAATGTTCACAACGGATGGTAATGGAATTTCCTTTCCATTTTCAATTATTGTTGCACCGTATTTGTAAGGGATCTCCTTAGCTGATTCATACGGTAGCGGTCCTGGTAGATAGATGACTACAGGAGCCTTCTGATTTTTCTGACCATCATAAGTAATCTCGATTCGTTCCTGGTTGGGAAGTTTAGATTCGTCAAGTAGAGGAATAATGGCAAAAACATCCCTAGTCCTGTGATGACCAGAGATCGTGATAACATCCTCAACTTGCTCGGCTAGGTAATTCGGCGACCAGTTGATGGGTCCAGAACCCGAATAGGGACGAATTTCTCCACGGTCGACCTGACCCCGAAGAGCTGCTCTCACAAGGTAACACCCTTGGTTACTTTCCGAACAGACGCTACAACTGTCATAGTTGTGTGGTGGCACCTCGCCACGCCCACTTTGAATACAATGTAACCTCACTAGGTTAGCTTCCACTGATCGGACATCCTGACTTTGACACCGAGTGGGATTCCCGTTACTGATACTAATTTGCTGAGTATCTTCATCCATATAGATTAGCATCCACCAGTGATTTAACAAGTGCTGAAGTGCCTCCTGGACAAGGGTACAACCTCGATCATTTTCGCAACCCGCTTTACAACTTTGATAGTCATGTGATATTAAGAATCCGAGTCGGTCCTGCTCAGCATGTAACTCTACCAGGTTGGTATTCATCACACGAATATCGAAGATCTGAACCATGTTGATCTAATAAGGGTTCCTATCATGGTAGTCTTGGATCCATCCAAGATCCATCTGACGCTGGAGGGCCTCCTGTATGAAAGAGCATCCCTGTTTGTTTACCGAGCAAATCAGACAAGAACTGTAATCGTGCCGCGGCAGATTATGACACTGACTTTGCCTTGAGTGCATCGCCACCAAGTTGCCATTCATTGCACGGATGTCGTGGTTTTGAATGATGTTAGAATTCGTGTAAACCATGTTAACTCCACGAACTCGGTGCTTTTGGATCCATCCGAGATCCATTTGTTCATATAGGGCTGCTTGCACCACAGAACATCCCTGGTTGTCTTTAGAGCAGATATCACACTAATGATAATTATGAGGTGGCACATGGCCATATCCACTCTGTCTACAATGCATCTTAACCAGATTGGTTTTCAATAAGAGTACATCGTGAATTTGATAGACAATGTTAGTCTCTCCTTCTATTAAATTGACTGTAGCCTTCTCGTGTTGAGGTAGCGGATTCGTGAGAACATTAGGATTTATATCCTTGAAGGATAAGACCCCGCTCCTAACAAGTTTTTGCACGTCGGACTTGAAATTGAGACAAGTCTCTATGTTATGCCCTGGACTTCCTTGATGATAAGGGTAAGTTTGATCCACCTTAAACCAAAAAGGCTGACTTTCCGGTACTGTAAGAGGAGATTTAGTCTGAATGTGCCCCTTAGCCAGTAGTAATGGAAACAGCTCTGCGTACGACACAGGTATAGGATCAAATCCTGATGGTCGTGTTGTACGGTTGTTGTTATATGGAGGACGAGCCTGGTGAAGAGGCTGTTGTGTCCTTTGCTGGTCAGGTTGGCTCTGCGCAACCTGAGGTTGATACGTAGGAATAGACGCAGGGTTGATAGCAGGAGTCACAGCTGCTACCGGTTGATAACGTCGTCTTTGCTTTCCGAGAGAGATATTCCCAATATCTTGCTCTTTTTTCTTAGGGAGAGCACTATCATATTTTTTAGTACCGCTCGTCGATCCAGTGTCTTTTACCAAACGTCCTTCTCGGACGGCTTCCTCAAGACGTACACCCATTCCCACCATTTCGGTGAAATCACTGGGCGCACTGGCAACCATTCGGTCATAGTAAAATGAGCTTAAGGTCTTTAAGAAGATCTTTGTCATCTCTTTTTCCTCAAGAGGTGGACAAATTTGAGCGGCAATTTCACGCCACCTTTGAGCATACTCCTTAAAGGTTTCCTTGTCCTTTTGCGACATCGATCTGAGTTGATCTCTGTCGGGTGCCATGTCCAAATTGTATTTGTATTGTTGGACGAAGGTGGTACCAAGATCTCTGAATGTGCTAATCGTAGCACGGTTTAAACCCATGTACCATTTGAGTGCGGCACCGGTTAAACTATCCTGAAAGTAGTGAATCAGTAGGTCTTGATTATCCGTTTGGGCTGACATCCACCGAGCGTACATCACCAGATGGCTTTGAGGGCAAGAGTTACCTTATATTTTTCAAAGTCGGGCACTTGGAACTTGTGCGGGACTTTCACATTTGGGACCAGGCAGAGATCTGCGACGTCCTTTCCAAATAAATCCTGACCGCGAATGGCCTGCAGTTCCTTCTGCATTTCCAAGAACTGTTCCTGGAATTCATCCATTCTGTCAAACATAGTTTCCTTCTTACCAGAAGGTGTTGGTGGAATCTGTCCTTCCGGGACAGTGTGCACCACAGGGGGTGGTACCGTGACTACGCCAGTGAGTCTTGGCGTTTCCCGAAGTTTGTAACCTTCAGGAGTCTTCAACATGCCCCTGGCATCTTCGCTTTCCCGAAGTTTGTAACCTTCAGGCCCAGCGGCTTCTGTTGTGATTCCCTGATCCTCAGTGATCGGCGGAACATATCCTTCTAGGATATAGTTAACAGGCATTGCCCCAAGGACGATCTTTCGGTATCTGATACCTAGGATCATACCTCTCCACTACGGGCGTTGAGGTGATCTGTGAGATCATAGTTCTTTGTAGCTGAGCTTCTGCCATGGCTTGCATGTCGTTATGAAGTTTTCTCATATCCTCTCTCAGAGCGTCGATCTCTTCTTTCAACTCTTTGTTTTCTTCCTCAAGATCATCCATCCTTTTTTGACGATTGGCCCGAGTATTATACGAATGAGACAGTTTGACTCTAGAACCGAGACACAAACGTGAGATTCGTAGGTAAGAAGAATACGCGATGTGAGAATGATGAATGCAATGATTATATTAATTATTTTTTTGGTTTAATCAAAATAAACTTCGACAATTAGATTGCAAATATCAAACGGTGGGGAAACCCTTTTTTATTGAAATTCAAAAGATTACAGAAATGGAAATACAGTAGATTACAAAGTGCAGAAACAGAAACCTAAACTAATGGGTCCTGAGTCCTCTCTGAAGAGAAATCAGGTGCTGATTCTGGTATCTTCCTTTTCTTTGACCGGGGCTCTTGGGCCGTTGTTGGGTTGTCATTCCTTTGCCAAGTGAAAGGAGCGAGCAAATTCCTTTGGTCATCTTGATTATCTACAGCATGTTGCTCCAAAATTTCAATCAGAGCATCTTTTTCTTTCAGTAATTACTGTATTTTGATGCACTCTACGTCGAGGGTGCGGTACTTGTTCTTCCAAGACCTTCTCTCCCGTTGAACTTTGTTGAGAGTAACCTGAAGCTTTTTAGTTTCAGTCATGAAGTACATGACAGATTCCCTCGGCGGAAGAATTCCGTAACGAGGATAAGGTATTTTTAGGTTGAGAGCTCTAGCTTGTACCCAATGGAGGTAAGGCTCCACCGAGACACAGTCCGGTTTTCCCAGAGACTCTCGTCCTTTCTTATGAACATGCTTCCAAGCGTGCACTATTTCCATCTTCAGTGCTCTGTCATTTTCTCCTCCCTTGAAGAAAAGACCTTCCAGATGAACACCCAGTGGGATGTGTCTCATTGGGTATCCAAATTGACGGCGAACCAATACCGGATGGTAGTTGATTCCTCCTTTAGTTCCTATAAGGGGTACGTTGAGGAAGTTTCCACAATGATCAATGATCCTAATTCCATCATAAATCCTATTACACCAATCTATATCAGAGTTGGTAAGAGACATGATTTTCTGCGACCAACATAAGGCACTCTTACAATCCCAAAAAGCAGCAGACTTGGGCAAGTGAGAGATAAACCATTTGTAAAGCAGAGGTACATAGCATGTGATCTCCCCTCCACTGTACAAATTCCCCAAGTGTACAGAATGATACGCATCTGCGAGCAAAGTCGGCACAGGATTTCCAATGAGAAAAACCTTAATAGCGTTAATATCGACGAAGTTATTGATGTTGGGAAACAAAAATATCCCGTAGGTAAGCAAGACAAAGATGCTTTCAAAAGCAGTTATGTTTCCTATACTGGCAAAATACAGGGCTTTCTTCGTCAAGAACTGGGCTGGCAAACCTTGGATGCCACCCTTAGTGGTTAGGTGAGTCCTGACCTCAGACTCGTCCAAATGAATTGCTCTTGCAATGGTCTGATTCTTTGGAATTTCTTCCAGTCCAAAAAATGGAGCTCGATCCGTAATGTGTAGATCGATCAGGTGAGAATACTCCTCCAGCGTTGGTGCTAACTGGTAATCCGGGAATGTGAAACAGTGATAAATTGGATCATAAAACTGAATGAGCGCATCCATGATTCCCTCAATCACATGGACTCTTAACAGTGGTAACAGACCTCCATGCTTAGCTCTGAAAGCCTCAGGGTTAGTGATCATCCTTGCCAACCTTCTCAAATCCTCTAGTTTTGGAACCTTGAAGGTATACTGGTGAGTTCTCCTTCTACCGAAATCCATTAGTGCAATCCTTTTCTCTGATATTTGCAATCACAGTCTTAGTTTAATTTGAAAAATAGAGAGACTAGAAGAGAAGAATTTTTTAATGTTTTAATGTTTTTTAGATGAATGCATGAATGCAGCACACAAAAACATAGAAAAAACATGGGGTCAAAGGGTCGTTGTCATGAAGTCAAGGCTCTACCCATCCCCAAAGGTTTATACTAAGGTGATTTTTGTACCTGTACTCATTATCATCAGCTCCTCCCAGGAAAGCAAAACAACAAGCGGATCGCCAGCGAGTTGTAGTGCAATCTTAGAGTAAGTGCCATTCACCGAGAATAGATCACCAGCCTCAAACGAGGGTAGTATCGCGTAACAACTATTTCCGATAATTTCCGCACTACGAAAGGGTTTGGCTCCTCAGCTTCTCAGACTTAACAACTGGCCCATTGTCTAGGTGAGAGAATGGGTTGCATTGGTCAGCCTCCACTGAGGTTGATGGTCGACCCCGTCGCCATCACTTATCTTAGGTGTATACTTATTCTTTCCACATACGGCATCACCCGCATTCCCATTAGCAGAAAAATAAACATGTATAGCAATTAGGAAAAATAGTATATATATTTTTCCTAAACATCCTAGACCTATAAAGCTAATAATCCTAAGTTCCTGACAGTAAATGAGTTCCCCGGCGAAAGCCCCAATCTGTGGTATTCACACAAGTGAAGAAAAGGAAGACCGTGCCTAGATCTAACTTTGAACGGGCCCACGGTGGGCGCCATTTTTCTGTAGCGAGTGATTTTGGACGCGGTTCTTAAGCGCTGGTTGCTCTCTACGGTTGAGCTTAAAACTACAGGTCGATTCATTTTTTATCCTATTGTGAGCTGATGAAGGAAGGGAAATAGATGTCTCCAATTAACCCTGCTTTGCATACTGAGTTTAAACAGCGGTCTGTTAGGTTACGAATGCTATCAATGTGGGGGGGCCTTGTACTGGTTATTTGTATTTTCGCCAATACTGTTTTCTTTCTTTTTATTCTAGGACTTTAGGTTTCTGGCGGGGAACAAGGATTAGGATGTTAGGACTGATGCTTTTTGATAGATGGGGATATGGGATTTTGGGTTTTTGTTGATTGTGCTCGCTAAGATCTTTTCTTTCAATCTTATGCCTATGTATTCCCGTTTACCGAAACAGGAAAATCAGAGCGTTCGTAGTTCCTCCTATTCTATGGGAGGAAATGGTTGTTTTTGGTGTCTTGTTCAAAGCCCAAGACGTGAAGCGAAAGGTGATTTGTATCTTGTTCAAAGCCCAAGATGTGAAGCTGAAAAGTCTATTTGTATCTTGTTCAAAGCCCAAGATATCAAGCTAAAGGGTTTTGACTTTAGAGAGAATTTGTCATCTCTAAAGAGAGAGTTGTATGTCACAACTGTTTATAAAGGAGAATTACTTTAACCGGGATACGCGGATCGTAGCAATGCCATAATTTCCTTTATAGGGGGTTTTAACCTGAAGGGGGAGACTTTAACTAGTGTAGAGCAATGCTATCTTTCCTTAGGAATTTCTCATGCTAAAAGAGGGACAGTGGCATGGATGTAGATGATCCAGAGGCTTGCCGCTTACAGTGATTAGGAGTTGTTTGATGTTTGTGTACTTTGAACGAGGCACAGTTTTGATGCTAAAAGGTTAATTGGATTAACCAGTGGTTTTCTTATACAAAGCCTAAGAGGAGGCTAATGTGTGTCTTGTACAAAGCCCGAGAGAGAGGCTAAAAGGTTTTGACTCCACGAGGGAATCTTTTGGTATCTCGTATAAAGCCCGAGATGGAGGCTATTTATTTGGCTCAATAAGAACCTTTTTGTATCTCGTATAAAGCCCGAGATGGAGGCAAAAGAGGTAATTGACTTAGCAAGAGAGTCTCTTATGTGTCTCGTACAAAGCCCGAGAGAGAGGCCAAACGTTGTTTGACTCTGCTGGGGAGAATCGTTGTACAAAGCCCAAGAGGAGGCTAGGGTGACTGTTTCAGTTAAGTGACAGGTCCGGTATACTAATTTTGAAAGAGAAAACCAGTTCTTATATGAGCAACACTGTACTCCTGGATTTGATTCAAGGATCCGGGTTATTCCTGTTTTTTAAGGAAGCGGGAAATCTGAAGGGTATTGAGACTGTCCGAGTCTGCGGGTTTCCTTCCTATTTAACGAAGGGGTCACTTGAGAATGTCTTTGAGACTCAAGGAAGTTAGACTGTCCGTGTCTAGAGTTTCATCTTTTATACTGTGTTTTGAGAAACAGTAGTAGACTCTTTGAAAGGACTGTTTTATGCAGATGATTAAGTTTTGTTCCTATACCTCTAGGAGGTCGTCGGGACAATTTGTATGAAGCCCAAGAGGAGGCTGAAAACTTTTAAGAAGCCGACGGGTCCTTGTACTAAGCCCAAGAGGAGGCTATCATTCCCGGAGGAAGAGATCATTATATGAAGCCTAAGAGGAGGCTGTGAATACTTCTAAGAAGCCGTAGGGTCCTTGTACTAAGCCCAAGAGGAGGCAGGGTTGCTTTTAGGAAGCCTGTGGGTCCTTGTACGATGCCCAAGAGGAGGCCGAGTGCTTTTAAGAAGCCGATGGGTCCCCAAACTCCGAGAAATTCAAGGCAATGCTATTCACCGAGAATAGATCAAAGTCAGGAAAGTTCAAGAATTTGGAAGAAACTCAAAGATGCCATTCACAGAGAATACATTCATCTTTGGGAGTAGAGCTTCCATGTTGTTTGGTTAGTTGTTCAACAAAGAAAGATTGAAAATAACAGTATATTCAAAATCAAAGGAGAAAGTGCTTTGAAAAAGAAAGATTTTGGGGCTTACAGCTCAAGGAGAGGCCCAGGGTTTTATCAGTGAGCGCACTGTTTAAATTTGTACAGAGGGACTTATACAAGTGACTGAGGCCCAAAATGTTTTCTGTACAAAGGGATGGGTCTTACACTCTCTCAAGAGGCCCAAAAGGTTTAAAGAAAAAGAGTGGGGCTTATAACACGAGGGTAGGCCCAGATGATTTTTTCGTTTAAAATGGCGATCGCGCCGAGGTTTTCTTTTAACGCAGAGGGACTTATACAATAAGTGAGGCCCAAAATGTTTTGGTTAAAAGGGGATTGGGTCTTACACTCTAATAGAGGCCCAAAATGTTTTGAATGGGTCTTATAGCTCGAGGAGAGGCCCAATTGATTCTTTGAATAGGCGACGATCGCACCGTTTGTTTTTTACGGTATCGGGACTTATACAATACACTGAGGCCCAAAAATGATTTGGTCAAGAAAGGATTGGGTCTTACACTCTATTAGAGGCCCAAAAAGTTTTGAAAATGATTTATGAGGGTTGAATTAATCCAAAAACCCTAATTTGTTTTCAAAAATGTATTTAATTGAATAAAAATTCAATTAAAATGATCAAAATTGTTTAACATGTGAAAAACAAATTGTTATTTTGGATTAATGCTTCAAAAATTAAGTATTGACCTACAAAATAATTAGAAAGCATTAAAAGTTGCAAAATCAATGTAGAAAAAATATTTAATATCTCAAAAACAATTAAAATATTAATTCTTTGCAAAAATATCAATTATATGAAATAAATAATATTTTTGGGATTTTTTGGGAAAATAAAATATTTTAACATTTTTGTGAATTATTAAAAAAAGAATCAACTCAAAATCATTAAAACTCAGAGAGAAATTAATTTTTGAATCAATTAAATAAAATTACAAAATTCAAATATTTGAATTATTCAAAAATGGCGCCAAGAACACACCAAGAACACGCGCGTGTTCTGGGTTTGGCTGATTTGCATTTTCTCCTCAATCTCACTGAATACTTGATTATATCATGCAATCCACATATCATTATGCTCGTCTCAACCTCACGATCATGTCCATAACACTTAATTTCATTTAAATTAAACATATAACAAGAAATCATGAAAAATCCTCAAGAACCCTAATTTCTGCATGAAGGCTAGGATTTTTGATACACAATTCAAACAATGCAATTAATTGAGGGAAAACATTCCATGCATGATTATGAACATATGGCCAAATTATTGTGCGAGGAAATATGCATAGATTGAGAGATGACCAAGTATATGCTTACCTCTAAGCCGTGACAGCAAGTGCAATGTGATTTTTGATTTGGAGGTGTTATAGATGAGTGGTGATGATCTGAACAGCTTCCCTACACCCTATGGAGTGTGTTTGAATGGTTGGACTTGATTGAAATTGGCTGGATCAATTTGTGGTACCTCAGCTGCAACTTGGTTGAAAATTTGAGCAACCAGCTGGTATTTTGTGAAATTGGTGTTTCAGAAGTGATCTAAGTGTTTGATCAGCTCATATGTGATGTATGTGAGGTGTGTGAGTGATTGGTTTGATTGGAAAAGCTCTCAAACTCAAAACCCGATAGCTACCTTGCTAAGAAAGGCATTTTTGCCAAGAGAAAGAGATTTTGAAGAAAGCATCTGTTAGATGGCTTTGGTGTACTCAAACTAATCACAATTGAGCTCTATTTATAGTAGAGCAAGTTTGTTTTGCAAGGAATAGTGAATGGCAGCTGGTAAGTAGGTTTGGCCAATGTTGGCAAATGAAAATCCAAGTCTCCTCTAGCCATTGACTAGAGGTTAGGGCACAGAGTTTTGGTTCCCTTGGTCTTGGATAAGTCTTGACTGATTTCAGATGAGAATGGCTCAGTCCATGCCACCTTGATGCTTCCATTGAATGCTTCAATCCAAATTTGGAGTCTTGTCCCTATTTTGGCCATTCTAGGTTCAACATGCTATTTCTTGTTCCATGGACTTTGGAGGCTTGGCTCAGCGATTGTCCCCTTTAGATTCAATCCTCAGATGTGTCCAAGTGGATAGGAGCATTTGAATTTGGCTGATTTTGGCAAATCGAGCCAAAATGCAAAATTTGCCTTGCCTTTGATAGATTTCAGCAAGGCAACTTGACAATATCATATCTCATGGGGTAAGTTGAATTTGGCAATGTTCTTGGCCATTTTGGAAAGCCCTTACATGATACAACAACTGTTTGAACAAGTTTGGTTTTGATCTCTTTTGATTCCAAGTGAAAATTCCCTCTACATTTGGCAAAAAGTGAAGCAAAATCTGACTTAGTGAAATTTTCACTAAGTGTTGGAACAAAGTGTGATTTCTTGATTTTGATCACTCCATAACTCAAAATCCTTAATGAATTGGACTTAGGTCTAGTTGAAGTTTTTGTAGAGGGTAATGAGGGCTACAAATCCATCTTTGGATGAGAAAAAATGGCCATGTGGTTTAGGAGTTATGATCCTCCAAAGTTAGTGTATTAGTGGTACTTTTTCCATAACTTAGAAAAATTTCTAAGTTTTATGGTTACCCCTTTTACAAGTTATCTAACTTTTCCTGATTTTTCTTGATGAATAATGATTCAAATCATACATTAACATCATTTTAGGGTTAAAAATCCATTTTGGTGAAAAATCTCAAAAAGTCAAAGTTGACTTTTGTGCACAGTTGACTTTTTATCAGATGAATTCCAAACTGTGCAATTCTTCAGGAAATCATGTCCTTGACCTAAATCAAACTTGATGGACATGTTCCATGGGTGTCATAGGGTATATTGGGGCATGTCCTAGGGTTTGGGAGCATGTCCTGGTCAAAAGTCAAAGTTACAGTTGACTTTCCTCGCGAAACCCTAATTGTGGTGCAGATGAAAATGAGACTTGTTGCTCAAGCTTCTTGGATTAATCCATTGTTCCAAATGGATCAATATAGTTCATTAGAGACCCTCAAATCCTCTCTTGAGGTCTTGGTTCAAGATTTGTCCCAAAAGTCAACTTAGGGGTGAATTAGGTCAAGAAACCCTAATTCCTGGTTTTTGATGTATGCATCCCCTGAGGCAAAATTGACTTGATGAATGGGTCCATGAGGTTCCATGGAGTACATTAGGTTGTGTTTTGGATCTTTGGATTATGCCCAGATGAAACTTTCCATCTAGAGGCCCTGGTTGACCAAAACCCTAATTTGGTGATACTGGCGATCTTGAGACTTGATCCACTTAGAAGGGAGCAACCTTGTGGTTAATCCTTGAAGTGGGAGTCCTTTTTGATCCATTATGGATGTTTGAGAGGTTAGACAAGTTAAAGATCATGTCATTCCTTGATTGATCCTTTGTCTAAGGCTCTGAGAGGGCTTAAAACCCTAATTTTGATTGTAGTGAATGCTCAACAACCCTTGAGGCATTTGGTGAGGCATGATGGTTCATCCATATTGTGATGATGATTTGCACAATGATGGGAAATCTTAGTGGTCAAAATTTGGGGTATGACACATTCATGCATCCGTACATTTCATTTATTAAAAAACTTTTTTAAACAAGAAAAAAATCTTTTTCTAAAAGAACTAAACAATAGTTGCAAATATCAGAGGTCGTGTTATGGATTTCGGTAGAAGGAAAACGCATAAGTACACCTTCAAAATTCCAAAACTGGAAGACCTAAGAAAATTAGGAAGGATGATTACTAATCTCGAAGCTTTCAGAGCTAAGCACAGAGGACTGTTGTCTCTTTTGAAGGTCAACATAGTGGAAGGAGTCCTGTCTACATTGGTTCAGTTCTATGATCCGGTATACCACTGCTTCACATTTCTGGATTATCAGCTCACACCAACACTAGAAGAGTACTCTCATCTGATTGATTTACCTATCACTGATCAAGATCCATTTTCTGGACTGGAAGAAATTCCAAAAGATCAAGCGATTGCAAGAGCTACCTCTTTGAAAGAGTCAGATATCAAAACTCACATGACCACCAAGGGAGGAATCTGGGGTTTACCAGCTAAATTCTTGATGGAGAAAGCCCTATACTTTGCCAGCATAGGAAACTTAACTGCTTTCGAGGATGTATTTCTTCTGCTCATATATGGGTTATTTCTCTTTCCCAACATTGACAACTTCGTCGATACTAATGCTTTCAAGATATTCTTAATTGGGAATCCAGTCCCAACTTTTCTCGCAGATGCTTATCATTCAGTACATTTAAGGAATTTGTACAGTGGAGGGATAATCACATGTTATGTACTATTACTCAACAGATGGTTCATTTCCCACTTACCCAAGTCTGTTGCTTTTTGGGATAACAAGAGTGGTCTGCGATGGCCGCAGAAGATTATGTCTCTCACCAATTCTGACATAGATTGGTACAATCGGATCTATGACGGAATAAAAATCATCGACAAAAGTGGAAGTTTCCCCAATGTACCCCTCATTGGTACTAAAGGAGGGATCAACTATCATCCAATTTTAGCTCGTCTTCAACTTGGATACCCGATAAAGAATGTACCACATAACATTCATTTGGAAGGTCTTTTCTTCAAGGAAGGAGAAAATGACAGAGCACTAAAGAAAGAAATTGTGCATGCCTGGTGTCATACCCCAAATTTTGACCACTAAGGTTTCCCATCATTGTGCAAATCATTATCACAGTATGGGTGTATTTACATGCCTCATCAGTCTCCCCAAAGATGGGTGAGCATTCACTACAAACAAGAATTAGGGTTCAAGCCCTCTCTGAGCACTTAGACAGAGGATCAATCAAGGAATGACATGATATTAAACTTGTATAACCTCTCAAACCTCCATAAATAATCAAGAGGACTCCCACATCAAGGATTAAGCACAAGGTTGCAACATCCCAAGTGGATCAAGCCTCAAGATCGCCAGTGTCACCAAATTAGGGTTTTGGTCGACTGAGGCCTCCATATGAAAGTTTCCATCTGGGCATGAGCCAATGCTTCAAAGCATAACCCAAAATACTCCAAGGGACCTCATGAACCCAATCATCAAGTTAATTTAACCTCAGGGGATGCAATTACCAAAAATCAGGAATTAGGGTTTCTTGACCTAATTCACCCCTGAGTTGACTTCTGGGACAAAACATGAGCCAGGACCTCAAGACATGATTTGAGGGTCTCCAATACACTACATTGATCCATTTGCAACAATGGATTGATCCAAGAAGCTTGATTCACAAGTTTCAATTTCACCTGGACCACAATTAGGGTTTTGAAGAAAAAGTCAACTGTGCCTTTGACTTTTGACCAAGACATGCTCCCAAACCTTGGGACATGATTCAATATACCCTATATCACCTATGGAGCCCATTCATTAGGTTTGATTTAGGTCAAGGACTTGATTTCACAAAGGATCGCACAGTTTGAATTTCATCTGATAAAAAGTCAAGGTTTGACTTTTCGATTTTTTTGGTCAACCAAGGTTCCTTAACCCCAAAACAATGTTAATATGTGATTTGAATCATCACTCATCAAGAAAAATCAAAGAAAGTGAGTTAAATTGTAAATGGGGTAACCATAAAAAACATAGAAAATTTCTAAGTTATGGAACAAAGTGGCTAGGGTACCAACTTCCAAGGATCATAACTTGAGATCCAAGCAACCATTTTGGATGGTCCAAAAAGGATTTGTTGCTCTCATTACACACTTTAAAAGTGTCAACTACATTGCATTCTAATTCTTCATGGATTTTTAGTTATGGAGTGATCAAAATGGCTAAAAATATGAAAATGACATTTTTCCAACACTTAGTGAAATTTTCACTAAGTCAAAATCTGCCTTACTTTTTCCATAATGTAGGGACATTTTTCACCTTGATCCAAGTCAAACCAGGTCTAGAGGTGGACATAAAAGTTGAAGTATGACATGAGGGCTTTCCAACAAGTACCAGATCATCTCCAAATTCCATTTGAGCAAGGAGATACAACCCTTGGAACATGGCATCCTGAACTGATTTTTCAAGGCAGAATTGTGCACATTTGCTCGATTTGTCCAAATCTGATAACTCCAAGCCTTGTCATCATTTTGGACACATCTGAGGATCAAATCCAAGGGGGTGATCTGATCTCCAAGCCTCAAAAGTCCAAGAATCTACAAGTAGCATGCCAAACCTAAAAGGCTACAAAGATGCCAAATATCCAATTTTGTTTCCAAGCATTCAATGCATACACCAAGGTGGCATGAACTGAGCCTATTCCAACTGAATTCAGTCCAAGTTTATCTCTGAACCAAAACTACAAAGCCTGTGCTCTAATCTCAAGTCAATGGATAGAGGAGAGTTGAGATTCCTTTTGCATAACATTGGCCAAAGGCCTGCTGCAACCTCCATTCACTATTGATGCCAAAACAAACTTGACACACTATAAATAGACATCAATTGTGATCAGTTTGAGTACACCAAAGCACCCAAACTGATGCTTTCCTCAAATTCTCTCTTTCACTCCAAATTTACCTTCTAACTCAGGTCACCATCGGGTTTTGAATTTGGGAGCAATTCCAACCAAACCAATCACTCAAACACTTCCCACATAACATATTTGAGCTGATCAAACACTCAAAAACTTTCTGGAAGTCCAAAATCATAGACCTCAAAATCCACTTGAGGCATATAACCAGTCAACACACCATGAAGTGATCCGGCCATCTCCAAGCAGGTCCAAGGGTCCAAACACACTCTATTTGGTGTAGGGAAGTTGTTTAGATCATCACAACTCATCTGTAACACCTCCAACTCAAAAATCAAATTGCTCTTGCTGCCACGACATTCAAGTAAGCCTAAACTTGGTCATCTCATGATTCATGTATATTTCCTCGCACAATAATTTTGCCATATGTTCATAATCATGTATGGAGTGTTTTCCCTCATTTGATTGCTTTGTATGACTCGTGTATGAAATTTCTCAGCCTTCATGCAGAAATTAGGGTTCTTGAGGTTTCTCTTTGATTTATCATTCCATACTTAAAATAAATGAAATTAAAGACCATAGACATGATCGTGAGTTGAAAACGAGCAGATTGATATGTGGATTGTGTGATTTTATCAAGTATTCGGTGAGATTGATGAGAAATGCAAATCAGACAAAAATAGGGCACACGGGCAAGAACAAGGTGTTCTTGGCGCCCTTTTTCAAACTTTTAAATTTTTGAATTTTTATTATTTTATTTAATTGATTCAGAAATTAATTTCTCTCTGAATTTTAATGATTTTGAGTTGATTACATTTTTCAAAATTCATAAAAATGTTAAAATATTTTATTTTACAAAAATTTCCCAAAAATATTATTTATTTCATATATTTGATATTTTTACAAAGAATTAATTTTTATTTGTTTTTCAACATTTTAAAAATTTTCTTTCTCTTGGTTTTCCAAACTTGAATGGTTTTCAATCATTTTGTGGATAAAAACATGATTTTTGAGACATTGGCCCAAAATCACAACTCATTTCTCACATGTTTTCAATAATTTTATTAATTTTTAATCAAAATTAATTCCATTTTTAACAAAATTAGGGCTTTGATTGATTTCACCCTCATCAATATTTTTCAAAACACTCATGGGCCTCTTGATAGAGTGTAAGTCCCACCCCTTTGAAAATAAAATATTTTGGGCCTCACACATTGTATAAGTCCCTTTGTATATTTTCAAAAGTTCGGCGCGGTCGTCGCCTTTGTAACAAAATCACATGGGATTCTCCTTGAGCTATAAGACCCATCTTTATTCTTTTTAAAACTCTGGGCCTCTAATAGAGTGTAAGACCCAATCCCCTTTTAACCAAAACCATTTTTGGGCCTTAGGTATTGTATAAGTCCCTCTGCGTTAAAAGAATCTCGGCGCGATTGCCATTTCAAAACAAATCATCTGGGCCTCCCTTCGTTTTGTAAGTCCCATCTTTATTTTTCAATACAATCCTTGGGCTTCTCCTTGAGTTGTAAGACCCAACCCTTTTGTAAATAAACCTCTGTGGGCCTCAGTCATTGTATAAGTCCCTCTGCGATTTTCAAAACAACGGTGCGATCACTGTTAAACCTTGGGCCTCTCCTTGAGTATAAGCCCCAACAATCTTTTCAAAACAACTTCCCTTTTGATTTAGGTTCAATATATATGTTGTTATCAAAACTTTCTTTAATTTCTTTGAACAACTAACAATACAGCATGGAAGCTTGCTCGCCTGTAAGTTTTAAATAGCTTTCATTTACTCGCTTTCATATATATAACTGTATTGTGGGAAGCTGCGCACTGTAAGTCTTCTTTCATACCCTTTTACATACTTGTCATATATCAACTGTATATATACTAGTATAGTTATTTAGAGTTTTCCCCGGCAACTAGGTCTAGAACTAGGTAAAGTCAGTTTGGTCACTCTTTAATACAGTCAAAACTAGATCCCCATAGGATTTCCAGATACAGTTTTGCCTTCTCTTGGGCTTAAACAATATGGAACAAAGAGAAAGGTAGTATTCTTCGTGAACCTTTTCTCAGGCTGTCACCCCTAGAAATTGTCAAAGAAATTCTACTCCCCAGAGTTGATCTATTCTCGGTGAATAGCATCTCTTGAGTTTCTTTAAACCTCAGAACTTTCACTAAATGATATATTCTCGGTGAATAGTATTTCTTGAACTTTTCTTGGTTTGAGACCCACGAGCTTCCTAAAAGCATCCCCGCCTCCTCTTGGGCTTTGTACAAGGACCCTTCGGCTTCCTAGAAGTTCTCATGCCTTCTCTTGGGCTTAATACAAGGACCCTGAAGACCTCTTAAAGGTATAAGACAGAACTTAGTCATCCTTTGCTAGAGCAGTCTTTCCAGTGTCAAACCTCTGACCAATTTTAGGGTTGATTCTCATCCCTTAAAACACCTGCCTTCTCTTGGGCATCATACAAAAGATAAAACTCCTCCACACCAGTAGACTTGGACAGTCTAATTACCTCTTGAGTCTCAAAGACATTCTCAAGTTCCCTATAAACATAGGAAGAAACCCCGATCATTCTGGATCGATCTCCAATAGAGTTAAACCCATGGGTCCTAAAACCCAGTCTTTCTCCTAAAAATCCCAAGCCAGGGTTAGTTTATCATCATCATAACACTATCTCAAATCAGAACCTCAAGGTTTCTGATCTATCAACTCTTCTGTAATCCTCAGCAGGAGTTGATTCCCCACTTGGACTTGCCTTGGGATCTCAATAATTCCCAACAGAAGATAGCCTCCTCTTAGGCTTTGTATAATGATCTTTCCTCAGCATAGTCAGCCTCCTTTTGGGCTTTGTACAATGATTCTCCCCAGCAGAGCTAACCTTTTCAGACTCTCTTGTTGAGTCAATCACTTTTCAGACTCTCTTGTTGAGCCAGTCACCTCTCAGACTCTCTTATTTAGTCAATCACCTCTCAAACTCTCTTGTTGAGTCAATCACCTCTCAGACTCTCTTGTTAAGTCAATCACCTCTCAGACTCTCTTGTTGAGTCAATCACTTTTCAGCACTCTCTTGTTGAGTCAACCCTTTTAGCCTCAATCTCGGGCCTTGTAAGAGACAGATAAAGACACTCTCTTGTTGAGTTGATCCTTTTAGCCTCAATCTTGGGCTTTGTACAAGATAGATAAAAATACTCTCTTATCGAGTCAATCTTTTTCCAGCCTCGTCTTAGGCTTGGTATAAAGATGCCCCCTAGCGGAAGTTAGCCTCCTCTAAGGCTTGGTATAATGAATCCTCCATCTTGTTCAGCCACAATCCTGGGCTTTGTACAAGACAGATAAAAAGCACTCTCTTGTTGAGTCAAACCCTTTTAGCCTCAATCTTGGGCTTTGCACAAGACATAAATCTTCATCTCTTAAACTTGGGGGATAAATATTTTCCCCAGTAGGGTCAATTCCTCCAAGCCTTTTAGGCTTTGCGAAATAAATTCCTAAGCAGAGTCAAACTCTTTTTTGCCTCCATCTTGGGCTTTGTACAAGACAGATAATACTCTCCAGCAGAGTCAAATCCTTTTAGCCTCCGTCTTGGGCTTTGTACAAGACACCTAAAATATCCTCACCCGACTTAGTTAAATTTCCCATTTCAGCCTCAATCTTGGGCTTTGTACAAGACACATACAAACCTCCCCGATGGAGTCAAAATCCTTTTTAGCCTCAATCTTGGGCTTTGTACAAGACAGATAGAACCTTTTCCCTGGAAAATTCAAACTTTCAGCCTCCTCTTAGGCTTTGTATAATGATATGCCCAAAATAGTCAGTCTCTTTTTTGCCTCAATCTTGGGCCTTGTACAAGGCACCAATATACACACTCTCTTGTTGAGTCGGTCTTACCCAGCCTCCTCTTAGGCTTTGGGTAAGGATTTCCCTAGTGTATTCCATCAACCTCTTAGCTTCAACCTTGGGCTTTGATCAAGGCACACAAAAATCAACAATACTTCTTTAGAGATGACAAGTTCTCTCTCAGTCAAACCTTTTAGATTCAATCTTGGGCTTCGAACAAGACACAAAAACATTATCTTTTTCCTCCCTTAGAATAGGAGGAACTATGATTGCTCTGATTTCCCTGTTTCGTTTAAACGGGAATACGTAGGCATAAGATTGTGAAATCTTAGCGAGCATACTAATCCAAAACTCTAGGTCCAATACTTTCATATTAATCAAAACTTAGGTCCAGTACCTTACCAAAAACCTCGGGCAAGCCCGAAATCAAACAAAAACTCACTCACTCTCTCATACTGCCCAAGAAACTTTCCCAACCCATTATCGGATAAACACCATCAAGTATAAAGTGAAACCTAAAGCTAATATCTATGGATAACCACATATAAGATGGGTAATTGACAACTCCCCATTGTATAACCTGACCCCGGACCCCCAATCTCTTTAAGCATTTGTTCAGTTAAACATTCGCGTGCAAGGTTAGTTTTAGATAGCTTCCCTTTCCCTTTCAGCTTCATGGGATAAATAAGAAATCAGAAAGTAGCACCCCCTCCTGCCATTGCGGTGACGAAAACCCAACGATAAGGTGGTCACGTCACCGACAAAAGTCGCACGCTACACCTGGCAACATGTTCATAGGAAGGGAAGAGAGTCCTTAGGAAAGCCAAATTGCATCTCTGCAGAGCCTTACCTTCGATGGGTACAAACTAGATCCATCAAATTGAAGATGCCTTACCCTCGTCAGGAAGTTTTTCCCGTGAAAGAGCCCATTCTTTACTTTATGAATGACACGGAGAAGCTTCAAATCACTTTCAACAAGGTCCAACGTGAGAAGAATTCTTGGAAGAATAAGTACCAGATTATCAGTTTGGAATGCATAAAAATCCAAGAGCTTTTAAAAGAAAAGGATTATCTGATTGAGATATTGGAGCAACATGCTATAGAAAGTAAAGAGGAATGAAGAAATTTGCTCTCTCCTTTCACATGGCAAAGGATCATTGACCCAACAACGATTGAAGGGGCCCGATAAAAGAAGAGAAAAGTTCAGCAACCGACATCTGAGCTTTCTTCAGGAATACCTTAGGATCCATAGGCCTAGTTTTCTTTCTCGCACTTTGTAAAGTAATGTACTTTTCCCTGTAAGATACATCAATCCTTTGAATTCAATAAAAGGTTTCCACTGCTGTATGATATTTGCAACATAATTGTCAAAAGTTCTTTTGAAAACAAAAACAAAAAGATCATTCTCATTCTTTGCATATCATTCATCATTCTTACATAACACGTCTTTGTCATTCAGTCTCACATATATGTCGCGCTTTAGAATCAAACTGTCTCATTCGTACAATACTCGGGCTAATCGGCAAAAGAAAATGGACGATCTCGAAGAAGAGAACAGAGAACTAAGAGAAGAAATCAATGCTCTGAAGAGTTTGGAGAAACTCTACAACAAGATTGAATCCCTGGCAGGAGCTCAAGATCAACCACCTAAAAGGACTGTAATCTCGGAGATTATGTCACCAGCATTTGAGACACCTGATAGTCATCATCAGTACAACATGCCCAAAGGTTTTCCCTGGGGCACGCCTTTCAATTTTGTACCTGAAGGATATATACTTCCGGTCACTGAAGACCTAGAAGCCATAACAGGAACCTCCAGACCTGAAGGTTACAAACTTCAGGCAAATGAAGACGCAAGGGTTACAACGGAGACTCCTCTACCTGAAGGTTAAAAACTTCAGATCACTGAACCACCAAGAGTTACCGCCGTAATGTTTATACCACAACCTGTGACACATACTATCCCAGAGGAACAAATTTTGCAGGCCACTTCTAGCAGAAACGAAGAAGTATATGAAAGGATTAATGAATTCTAGGAATAGTTCTTAGAAATGCAGAAAGAACTACATGCCATTCACGAACATGACTTATTTGGTAAGGACGCCGCTGACCTCTGTTTGGTCCCTAATGTAAAGATACTGCACAAATTAAAGGTGCCTGACTTTAAAAAATACAAAGGCAACTATTTCCATCAAAGTCACCTAGTAATGTAAGCCCGGAAAATGTCTACCCAGATAGAAAACCAACAACTACTTATCCACTACTTCCAAGACAGTTTAACCGGTGCGGCACTCAAATGGTACATGGGTTTAAACCATACCAAGATTAATACTTTCAGAGAACTTGGGGCAGCTTTTGTTCAGCAGTATAAATGTAATTTGGACATGGCGCCAGATAGGGACCAGCTCAGAGAAATGTTCCCGAAAGATAAAGAAACCTTTAAGGAGTATGCTCAGAGATGGCGTGAAATCGCCGCCTAGATCTGTCCTCCTCTCGAGGAGAAAGAAATGACAAAAATCTTCCTAAAAACATTGGGCTTATTTTATTATGACCGAATGGTTGCAAGTGCACCTAGTTACTTCATCGAAATGGTGAACATGGGAGTACGCCTTGAGGAAGCAGTCTGAGAAGGCCGGTTAGTCAAAGAGGTAGAGCTGTCCAACAGTACTAAAAGATACGGTAGTGCTTTCCAAAAGAAGAAAGGGCAAGATATCAGTAATATCTCTCAGGGTAAGCAAATACGAAGGTATCAACCTCGACAGGTAGCAGCAGTAGCTCCCTCTATCAACCCAATGCCAGCTCCGACATATCAACCACAAATTGCTCAGAGCCAGCCAAATCAACAATAGTATCAGCAAAGACAACAACAACCTCTTCAGCAGGCTCACCCGCAGTACAACAATAACAATCGTGTCACACGATCACCAGGGTTTGACCCCATACCAATGTTATATGCATAATTATTTCGACTTTTGCTAGCCAAGGGGCACGTTCAAACCAGGACCCCTCTTACAGTGCTGGACAATCCGCCTTTTTGGTTCAAGGCCGATCACTTTTGCCCTCACCATCAAGGAGGACCAGGACATAACATTGAGAATTGCCTCAGCTTTAAATCTGATGTACAAAAGCTTGTCAGAAACGGGGTTTTATCTTTCAAAGATACGAACCCAAATGTTCAAACGAATTTGTTGCCGCAACATGAAAAGACTTCGGTAAACTTGATAGAAGGAGAACCCGACAGCAGTTATCAAATTCACAATGTACGGCTACTAGGAACAAATCTGGTAAAAATGCATTGTAGGCAGAGCGGGTACGGCCATGTACCCCCTCACAACTATCATCAATGTGATATCTGTTCTAAGAACAATCAAGGGTGTGTCATTGTACAAGCAGCTCTTCAAGAGCAGATGGATCTAGGATGGATTCAGGATCACATGATTCGTGAAGTAAATATGGCCTATGAACATTCAAACATTGTTCAAAATCATGGCATCCAGGCAATGAATGTCAATCTAGTGGCAATGCAATCAAGACAAAGTCAATACTACAATTTGCCACTGCACGATTACAACGCTTGTCCAATTTGCTCATAAGACAATCAGGGATGCTCTTTTGTATAAGAGACCATCCAGCACCAAATGGATCTTGGATGGATCCAAGACTACTATGAAAGGGATGATCATCAGGTCAACACGATTCAGATTTTTGAAATTCGTTTAATGAATATCAGTCTAGTGGAATTGCATGCCAAGCAAGTCAGACTCAGTTTTCTATCCTCGCATAATTATCAGGACTGCAAAGGTTTATCCGAAAATGATCAAGGTTGCGCACTTGTGAAAAGAACTCTTTAACGTTTGTTGGACCATTGATGGCTCCCAGTCTACCAGGATGAGGACACATAACAAGTTAGCATAACCAATGGAAATCCGGACAAACACCAAAGTTGTGACATCCGTTTGCTGGAAACAAATTTGGTAAAGATGCACTGCATACAAAGTGGGTGTGGCCGGGTGCCACCTCATAATTATGAATGCTGTGGAATATGTTCAAAAAATAGCCAAGGATGCTACCTCGTACGAGCAGCTCTCTAGCATCAGGTGGACCAAGGGGAAACCCAACTACGCCTGAATTCTCAGTCAATCAACATGGTGCAAGGTTGCCTCCTTGGCCAAAACAAGGTCCAAAGACTACTGGAAAAAAGGACTATCACAGTCTCTGATAAAAAATAAACTGTTAATTAGGGAATTAACAAGGATGTTTTCACCATAATTCCTTCGCTCAAGGAACCAAAGCACGTGGAAATCCCTCTGGACAGTAGAAAAGTTCCCAACCTGGAACCAATTGAGGTTACTTATGATGGTCAAAAGACCCAAATAGCCCCTGTGGTCATCTATTTACCAGGACCAATACCATACAAGTCAGAGAAAGCTATTCCGTATAAGTACGATGTGACTACAAAAGAAGATGGAAAAGAAATTCCACTACCATCCGTTGTCAACATTGCTGATATCAGTCGGGTTACCCGAAGTGGTCAAATCTTCAACAGAGGAGTTGGAGAACCTGTAAAAGAAAAGGAACCTCAAGCTGAAGTTCCTAATCAACAAATTGGTCAATCCAGCAGCGCAGAGCATGTGAAAAATAACGATAAAATGCTAAAGCTCATCAAGAAAAGCGAATACAACATTGTGGATTAATTATTGCAAACTCCTTCTCGGATATGCGTTTCATCTCTCTTGCTCAGTTCAGAAGCTCACAAAGAAGCTCTACAAAAAGTCTTCGAACAGGCCTTTATGGAACAAGATGTGACAGTGGATCAGTTTGACAGCATTATTAGCAACATCACTTCCTGCAACAATTTGGGTTTCAGTGATGAAGAACTTCCAGAGGAAGGCAAGAACCATAACATGGCACTCAATATCACAATCAATTGTTAGGACGATGCTATAGCCAGCGTACTGGTAGACACAAGTTCATCCTTGAACGCCATGCCAAGATCAACTTTGGTACGACTATCTTTTCAAGGTACTCCGATGCGAGGCAGTGAGATCATCGTTAAAGCCTTTGATGGATCCAAGAAAATAGTTATCGGCGAAGTTGACCTTCCCATAACCATTGGTCCTCACACTCTCCAAGTCACTTTCCAGGTCATGGACATCCGAGCAGCATACAACTGTTTATTAGAAAGACCTTGGATACATGAAGCAGGGGCAATCACTTCGACACTTCACCAGAAGCTGAAGTTTGTCAAGAACAACAAGTTGGTCACAGTATGCGGAGAATAAGCTTTAATTGTGAACAACCTGTTATCATTCTCCTATTTAAAACCAGAGGAGGTTGTTGGAACACAATTTCAAGCACTCTCAATGAGCAATCAGAATCACCAAGAAAAAGGAATGTTGATTTCCTCGTACAAAGACGCTCTCCAAGTAATGGGAAGCGGTGACATAAAAGGATGGGGGCAAGTTGTGATGTGATAGGTGTCTGGTTTAGAATGTTTTTTAAATCAATTTACGACATTTTTTAAGCACTTTTCCAGATGTCTGAATGTGAAACAAATTATTTTTAAGTGATTTTTGAATCAATGTCTATATTGAGTCTTTTTTATGTTATTGTTAGTTTGCAGCATGTTTTGTAAAAAGGACGCGGCAAAAATTGGAAGAAAACACGAAGAAACGAACAAAGTCGCGTGTCTGCAAACTACAGGACCTTCGTCAGGCGAATGGGTGGCGAAAGGAGGATTTCGCCAGGCGAAAGCCTGGCGAGGCAACCAGCAAAAATTGTTTTCAATTCTAGTAGCTACTATAAGTGCTTCCCTGGAAGATTCGCCAGGCAAAGATGAGGCAAAAGAGTTTCGCCTGGCGAAGTTGAATTTCGCCTGGCGAGTTCAGATATTTTTCCCAGCTTCCTCTGCACTGTTCTGTCACGTGCCTGAGCTTATTGGTTTCGCCTGGAGAATTTTGGAGCTCGCCTGGTGAATTTGTTTGGGCAGAAAGTGGTATATAGGGTGTTTTGTAGATATTTTGTAAAATAACACTTTTTGCAAGATTCTTTGTAACCTAGAAACACATTTGGAGCTTAAAAGCTTCATCTTTAATTATTTTTCTTAGATCCAAAGCTTTTATGCTTCAATCCTTGATCCATTGAAGATTGATGCAACAAAAGCTTTGTCTATTACTTGTTGATCAAACTACCATGACAATGGGTAGCTAAACATCTATTGTGTCAAGATTAGTGGTAGGTAATCCTTCATTTTGTATTGATCTTGATATTTAGTTTGTGAACTTTGTTGATGATTAATATATGGTGAAAAACTTTGTTTGTATGGTTTATAATTTGTTTTGGTTCATGATTGAGAAATAAGTTCTAAGACTTGACCTAAGTTTTAATCCATCAACAATCATGAGGCGAGAGATAGTTTTGAGAGTTGATGTTCATAAATATTGATCTTTGAATGTTATCATATTGATAGTTAGAGTGAGAGATCGTCTAAGGATCAATATAATAAATCCCACAATAAGTGTTAGAGATAAACTTGTTGGGAGGATATGTGATTATATTCATTGTTAACAAGTTCACATAGTTTATCGAGTAAATACGTATGAAACGGATTATCGGACCCTAATCTTGGCATGTTTTTACCAAACCTTTAAAACCAATTTCTTTACCGTTGTTATTAAATTATTATGCAAATGGTCCATTACAAATCAACCAAACTCTTTGTTACCCTTAAGTTTAAAATGATTTCGACTATAGATCGACGGTAATATCCATACAATCCCTACGGATACGATAACAAAAACCCCCACCGAAATACTTTTCAACAAAATGGCGCCGTTGACGGGGATTGTTGTTTGATATTGCAAGCATTGCAATAGTTGTTAAGTTTTAAGCTTGTATAAATTTTTCTTGTACTTGTTAATTTGTTTGGTTAAGTTGTGCAAACTCTGTTTATGCGAGGAAAGTTACCCGCAAATCAACTTCTTTTCGATCCTGAGATTGAGAGAACTGCGCGTAAGTTGAATAGTAAAACTAGACAGAGGAGGCAACTTGCTAAAGAAAGAAGAGAAAGAGGAGAAAGTTCGATTTCTACACCAACACCACAGTTAACGCCAACCATGGCTGCACAACCTCCCCCACCACCTGCTTCTACACCATGTGTTAACAGTCCGAGGCACACAGCTCAGTTTGCACACAATGTCTATAACGGGAGGCACTCGGAAATGAAGACCGACTTCCTTGCTCTTCTATACCAAAATCCATTCACTGGTATGGATCACGAGGATCCCTTCACTCATTTGACAAAATTCTATGAAATTGCGGGTGCAACAGGAGTGCCTGAAGCTGAAGAAGAGTCTTTGTTCAAGAGATTGTTTCCGCATTCCCTAATTAGGAAGGCAAAGGAATTGTACCTTGACCAGTTGACGGCTATTATGATGGATTTGAACATGTTGGAAAAGAAGTTCCTAGAACAATTTTTTCCACATAATCGTTTTATGGAAGCGAAAACGGCGATTGCGGTTTTCTCACAAGGTGGAAATGAATCCCTCAACGAAGCTTGGGAGAGATTCAAATCCATGCTTAGAAAATGCAAAGGGCATTGTTTTAATGAGCTTACGCAAGTGCATATTTTCAGAAATGGTCTCCAAATGGTTCACAATACCTTGTTGGATGCTACTGTGGGCGGATCTTTAATGACTAAAAGCGCCGAGGAAGCCATTTCTATCATCGACAAGATGGCACTAAACAATCATCAAGGAAATCATAACCGTGGCCAACCGCAAAAGAAACCGGGAGTGCTTGAATTGGGGACTAATGATGCAATTCTTGCTCAGAACAAATTGTTATCTCAACAAGTGGAGTTGTTAATGCAACAAATGTTAAAGCTCCCTCAACAAATTAAAATTCAAGGATGGAAAAGAAATTCCTCTACCATCCGTTGTCAACATTGCTGATATCAGTCAGGTCACCCGAAGCGGTCAAATCTTCAACAGAGGAGTTGGAGAACCTGCAAAAGAAAAGGAACCTCAAGCTGAAGTTCCTAAGCAACAAATTGGTCAATCCAGCAGCGCAGAGCCTGTGCAAAATAATGATGAAATGCTAAAGGTCATCAAGAAAAGCGAATACAACATTGTGGGTCAATTATTGCAAACTCCTTCTCCGATATCCGTATTATCTCTCTTGCTCAGTTCAGAAGCTCTACAGAAAGTCTTGGAACAGGCCTTTGTGGAACAAGATGTGACAGTGGATCAGTTTAACATCATTATTAGCAACACCACTTCCTGCAACAATTTGGGTTTCAGTGATGAAGAACTTCTAGAGGAAGGCAAGAACCATAACATGGCACTCAATATCACAGTCAATTGCTAGGACAATGCTTTAGTCAGCGTACTGGTAGACACAGGTTCATCCTTGAACGTCATGCCAAGATCAACTTTGGTATGACTATCTTTTCAAGGTACTCCGATGCGAGGCAGTGAGATCATCGCCAAAGCCTTTGATGGATCCAGGAAAACAGTTATCGGCGAAGTCGACCTTCCCATATCCATTGGTCCCCACACTTTCCAAGTCACTTTCTAGGTCATGGACATCCAAGCAGCATACAACTGTTTATTAGGATGACCTTAGATACACGAAGCAGGGGCAGTCACTTCGAAACTTCACCAGAAGCTGAAGTTTGTCAAGAACGATAAGTTGGTCACAATATGCGGAGAATAAGCTTTAATCGTGAGCAACCTGTTATCATTCTCCTATTTAGAGCCATAGGAGGTTGTTGGAACTCAATTCCAAGCACTCTCGGTGAGCAATGAGAATCACCAAGAAAAAGGAACGTCGATTTCCTCGTACAAAGACGCTCTCCAAGTAATGGGAAGCGGTGACATAAAAGGACGGGGGCAAGTTGTGATGTGATAGGTGTCAGGTTTAGAATGATTTTTAGATCAATTTACGACATTTTTTAGGCACTTTTCCAGATGTCTGAATGCGAAACAACTTATTTTTAAGTGAATTTTGAATCAATGTCTATATTTAGTCTTTTTGATGTTATTGTTAGTTTTGCAGCATATTTTGTAAAAAGGACGCGGCAAAAATCGGAAGAAAACACGAAGAAACGAACAAAGTCGCGTGTCTGCAAGCTACAGGACCATCGCCAGGCGAAGAGGTGGTGAAAGGAGGATTTCTCCAGGCGAAAGCCTGGCGAGGAAACCAGCGAAAATTATTTTCAACGCCAGTAGCTACGTCTGGAAGTGCTTCGCTGGAAGATTCTCCAGGCGAAGATGAGGCGAAAGAGATTCGTCTGGCAAAGCTGAAATTTGCCTGGCGAGTTCAGATATTTTTCCCAGCTTCCTTTGCACTGTTCTGTCACGTGGCTCAGCTTATTGGTTTTTCCTGGCGAATTTTGGAGATCGCCTGGTGAATTTGTCTGGGCAGAAAGTGGTATATAAGGTGTTTTGTAGATATTTTGTAAGATAACACTTTTTACAAGAATCTTTGTAACCTAGAAACACATTTGGAGCTTAAAAACTTCATCTTTAATTATTTTTCTTAGATCCAAAGCTTTTATGCTTCAATCCTTGATCCATTGAAGATTGATGCAACAAAAGCTTTATCTATTACTTCTTGATCAAGCTACCATGACAATGGGTAGCTAAACATCTCTTGTGTCAAGATTAGTGGTAGGTAATCCTACATTTTGTATGAATTGATCTTGATATTTAGTTTGTGAACTTTGTTGATGATTAATATATGGTGAAAAACTTTGTTTGTATGGTTTATAATTTGTTTTGGTTCATGATTGAGAAATATGTTCTAAGACTTGACCTAAGTTTTAATCCATCAACAATCATGAGGCTAGAGATAGTTTTGAGAGTTGATGTTCATAAATATTGATCATTGAATATTATCATATTGGTAGTTAGAGTGAGAGATCGTCTAAGGATCAATATAATAAATCCCACAACAAGTGTTAGAGATAAACTTGTTGGGAAGATATGTGATTATATTCATCGTTAACAAGTTCACATAGTTTATCGAGTAAATACGTATGAAACGGATTATCGGACCCTAATCTTGGCATGTTTTTACCAAACCTTTAAAACCAATTTCTTTACCGTTGTTATTAAATTATTATGCAAATGGTCCATTACAAATCAACCAAACTCTTTGTTACCCTTAAGTTTAAAATGATTTCGACTATAGAACGACGGTAATATCCATACAATCCCTACGGATACGATAACAAAAACCCCCACCGAAATACTTTTCAACAAAATGGCGCCGTTGACGGGGATTGTTGTTTGATATTGCAAGCATTGCAATAGTTGTTAAGTTTTAAGCTTGTATAAATTTTTCTTGTACTTGTTAATTTGTTTGGTTAAGTTGTGCAAACTCTGTTTATGCGAGGAAAGTTACCCGCAAATCAACTTCTTTTCGATCCTGAGATTGAGAGAACTGCGCGTAAGTTGAATAGTAAAACTAGACGGAGGAGGCAACTTGCTAAAGAAAGAAGAGAAAGACGAGAAAGTTCGATTTCTACACCAACACCACAGTTAACGCCAACCATGGCTGCACAACCTCCCCCACCACCTGCTTCTACACCATGTGTTAATAGTCCGAGGCACACAGCTCAGTTTGCACACAATGTCTATAACGGGAGGCACTCGGAAATGAAGACCGACTTCCTAGCTCTTCTATACCAAAATCCATTCACTGGTATGGATCACGAGGATCCCTTCACTCATTTGACAAAATTCTATGAAATTGCGGGTGCAACAGGAGTGCCTGAAGCTGAAGAAGAGTCTTTGTTCAAGAGATTGTTTCCGCATTCCCTAATTAGGAAGGCAAAGGAATTGTACCTTGACCAGTTGACGGCTATTATGATGGATTTGAACATGTTGGAAAAGAAGTTCCTAGAACAATTTTTTCCACATAATCGTTTTATGGAAGCGAAAACGGCGATTGCGGTTTTCTCACAAGGTGGAAATGAATCCCTCAACGAAGCTTGGGAGAGATTCAAATCCATGCTTAGAAAATGCAAAGGGCATTGTTTTAATGAGCTTACGCAAGTGCATATTTTCAGAAATGGTCTCCAAATGGTTCACAATACCTTGTTGGATGCTACTGTGGGCGGATCTTTAATGACTAAAAGCGCCGAGGAAGCCATTTCTATCATCGACAAGATGGCACTAAACAATCATCAAGGAAATCATAACCGTGGCCAACCGCAAAAGAAACCGGGAGTGCTTGAATTGGGGACTAATGATGCAATTCTTGCTTAGAACAAATTGTTATCTCAACAAGTGGAGTTGTTAATGCAACAAATGTTAAAGCTCCCTCAACAAATTAAAATTCAAGGATGGAAAAGAAATTCCTCTACCATCCGTTGTCAACATTGCTGATATCAATCAGGTCACCCGAAGCGGTCAAATCTTCAACAGAGGAGTTGGAGAACCTGCAAAAGAAAAGGAACCTCAAGCTGAAGTTCCTAAGCAACAAATTGGTCAATCCAGTAGCGCAGAGCCTGTGAAAAATAATGATGAAATGCTAAAGCTCATCAAGAAAAGCGAATACAACATTGTGGGTCAATTATTGCAAACTCCTTCTCCGATATCCGTATTATCTCTCTTGCTCAGTTCAGAAGCTCATAGAGAAGCTCTACAGAAAGTCTTGGAACAGGCCTTTGTGGAACAAGATGTGACAGTGGATCAGTTTAACATCATTATTAGCAACACCACTTCCTGCAACAATTTGGGTTTCAGTGATGAAGAACTTCTAGAGGAAGGCAAGAACCATAACATGGCACTCAATATCACAGTCAATTGCTAGGACGATGCTTTAGTCAGCGTACTGGTAGACACAGGTTCATCCTTGAACG
Source organism: Lathyrus tuberosus (assembly GCA_022829125.1). NCBI lineage: Eukaryota > Viridiplantae > Streptophyta > Magnoliopsida > Fabales > Fabaceae > Lathyrus > Lathyrus tuberosus. The sequence goes on along the minus strand of JALAZF010000142.1, from coordinate 3,958,157 downwards.
TCATGCCAAGATCAACTTTGGTATGACTATCTTTTCAAGGTACTCCGATGCGAGGCAGTGAGATCATCGCCAAAGCCTTTGATGGATCCAGGAAAACAGTTATCGGCGAAGTCGACCTTCCCATATCCATTGGTCCCCACACTTTCCAAGTCACTTTCTAGGTCATGGACATCCAAGCAGCATACAACTGTTTATTAGGATGACCTTAGATACACGAAGCAGGGGCAGTCACTTCGAAACTTCACCAGAAGCTGAAGTTTGTCAAGAACGATAAGTTGGTCACAATATGCGGAGAATAAGCTTTAATCGTGAGCAACCTGTTATCATTCTCCTATTTAGAGCCATAGGAGGTTGTTGGAACTCAATTCCAAGCACTCTCGGTGAGCAATGAGAATCACCAAGAAAAAGGAACGTCGATTTCCTCGTACAAAGACGCTCTCCAAGTAATGGGAAGCGGTGACATAAAAGGACGGGGGCAAGTTGTGATGTGATAGGTGTCAGGTTTAGAATGATTTTTAGATCAATTTACGACATTTTTTAGGCACTTTTCCAGATGTCTGAATGCGAAACAACTTATTTTTAAGTGAATTTTGAATCAATGTCTATATTTAGTCCTTTTGATGTTATTGTTAGTTTTGCAGCATATTTTGTAAAAAGGACGCGGCAAAAATCAGAAGAAAACACGAAGAAACGAACAAAGTCGCGTGTCTGCAAGCTACAGGACCATCGCCAGGCGAAGAGGTGGTGAAAGGAGGATTTCGCCAGGCGAAAGCCTGGCGAGGAAACCAGCGAAAATTATTTTCAACGCCAGTAGCTACGTCTGGAAGTGCTTCGCTGGAAGATTCTCCAGGCGAAGATGAGGCGAAAGAGATTCGTCTGGCAAAGCTGAATTTTGCCTGGCGAGTTCAGATATTTTTCCCACCTTCCTTTGCACTGTTTTGTCACGTGGCTCAGCTTATTGGTTTTGCCTGGCGAATTTTGGAGATCGCCTGGTGAATTTGTCTGGGCAGAAAGTGGTATATAAGGTGTTTTGTAGATATTTTGTAAGATAACACTTTTTACAAGAATCTTTGTAACCTAGAAACACATTTGGAGCTTAAAAACTTCATCTTTAATTATTTTTCTTAGATCCAAAGCTTTTATGCTTCAATCCTTGATCCATTGAAGATTGATGCAACAAAAGCTTTATCTATTACTTCTTGATCAAGCTACCATGACAATGGGTAGCTAAACATCTCTTGTGTCAAGATTAGTGGTAGGTAATCCTACATTTTGTATGAATTGATCTTGATATTTAGTTTGTGAACTTTGTTGATGATTAATATATGGTGAAAAACTTTGTTTGTATGGTTTATAATTTGTTTTGGTTCATGATTGAGAAATATGTTCTAAGACTTGACCTAAGTTTTAATCCATCAACAATCATGAGGCTAGAGATAGTTTTGAGAGTTGATGTTCATAAATATTGATCATTGAATATTATCATATTGGTAGTTAGAGTGAGAGATCATCTAAGGATCAATATGATAAATCCCACAACAAGTGTTAGAGATAAACTTGTTGAGAGGATATGTGATTATATTCATCGTTAACAAGTTCACATAGTTTATCGAGTAAATATGTATGTAACGGATTATCGGACCCTAATCTTGGCATGTTTTTACCAAACCTTTAAAACCAATTTCTTTACCGTTGTTATTAAGTTATTATGCAAACAATCCGTTACAAATCAACCAAACTCTTTGTTACCCTAAAGTTTAAAACAATTTCGACTATAGAATGGCGGTAATATCCATATTATCCCTGCGGATACGATAACAAAAACCCCCACCGAAATACTTTTCAACAAAATGGCGTCGTTGTCGGGGATTGTTTTTTGATATTGCAAGCATTGCAATATTTGTTAAGTTTTAAGCTTGTATAACTTTTTCTTGTACTTGTTATTTTGTTTGGTTAAGTTGTGCAGACTCTGTTAATGCGAGGAAAGTTACCCGCAGATCAACTTCTTTTCGATCCTGAGATTGAGAGAACTGCACGTAAGTTGAATAGCAAAACTAGAAGGAGAAGGCAACTTGCTAAAGAAAGACGAGAAAGAGGAGAAAGTTTGATTTCTACATCAACACCATAGTTAACGCCAACAATGGTTGCACCACCTCCACCACCACCTGCTTCAACACCATGTGTTAACAGTCCAAGGCACATAACTTAGTTTTCATGCAATGTCCATAATGGGAGGCACTCTGAAATGATGACCGACATCCGTGTTCTTCTATACCAAAATCCATTCACTGGTATGGATCACGAGGATCCCTTCACTCATTTGACAAAATTCTATGAAATTGCGGGTGCAACAGGAGTGCCTGAAGCTGAAGAAGAGTCTTTGTTCAAGAGATTGTTTCCGCATTCCCTATTTAGGAAGGCAAAGGAATTGTACCTTGACCAGTTGACGGCTATTATGATGGATTTGAACATGTTGGAAAAGAAGTTCCTAGAACAATTTTTTCCACATAATCGTTTTATGGAAGCGAAAACGGCGATTGCGGTTTTCTCACAAGGTGGAAATGAATCCCTCAACGAAGCTTGGGAGAGATTCAAATCCATGCTTAGAAAATGCAAAGGGCATTGTTTTAATGAGCTTACGCAAGTGCATATTTTCAGAAATGGTCTCCAAATGGTTCACAATACCTTGTTGGATGCTACTGTGGGCGGATCTTTAATGACTAAAAGCGCCGAGGAAGCCATTTCTATCATCGACAAGATGGCACTAAACAATCATCAAGGAAATCATAACCGTGGCCAACCGCAAAAGAAACCGGGAGTGCTTGAATTGGGGACTAATGATGCAATTCTTGCTCAGAACAAATTGTTATCTCAACAAGTGGAGTTGTTAATGCAACAAATGTTAAAGCTCCCTCAATAAATTAAAATTCAAGGATGGAAAAGAAATTCCTCTACCATCCGTTGTCAACATTGCTGATATCAGTCAGGTCACCCGAAGCGGTCAAATCTTCAACAGAGGAGTTGGAGAACCTGCAAAAGAAAAGGAACCTCAAGCTGAAGTTCCTAAGCAACAAATTGGTCAATCCAGCAGCGCAGAGCCTGTGAAAAATAATGATGAAATGCTAAAGCTCATCAAGAAAAGCGAATACAACATTGTGGGTCAATTATTGCAAACTCCTTCTCGGATATCCGTATTATCTCTCTTGCTCAGTTCAGAAACTCATAGAGAAGCTCTACAGAAAGTCTTGGAACAGGCCTTTGTGGAACAAGATGTGACAGTGGATCAGTTTAACATCATTATTAGCAACACCACTTCCTGCAACAATTTGGGTTTCAGTGATGAAAAACTTCTAGAGGAAGGCAAGAACCATAACATGGCACTCAATATCACAGTCAATTGCTAGGACGATGCTTTAGTCAGCGTACTGGTAGACACAGGTTCATCCTTGAACGTCATGCCAAGATCAACTTTGGTATGACTATCTTTTCAAGGTACTCCGATGCGAGGCAGTGAGATCATCGCCAAAGCCTTTGATGGATCCAGGAAAACAGTTATCGGCGAAGTCGACCTTCCCATATCCATTGGTCCCCACACTTTCCAAGTCACTTTCTAGGTCATGGACATCCAAGCAGCATACAACTGTTTATTAGGATGACCTTAGATACACGAAGCAGGGGCAGTCACTTCGAAACTTCACCAGAAGCTGAAGTTTGTCAAGAACGATAAGTTGGTCACAATATGCGGAGAATAAGCTTTAATCGTGAGCAACCTGTTATCATTCTCCTATTTAGAGCCATAGGAGGTTGTTGGAACTCAATTCCAAGCACTCTCGGTGAGCAATGAGAATCACCAAGAAAAAGGAACGTCGATTTCCTCGTACAAAGACGCTCTCCAAGTAATGGGAAGCGGTGACATAAAAGGACGGGGGCAAGTTGTGATGTGATAGGTGTCAGGTTTAGAATGATTTTTAGATCAATTTACGACATTTTTTAGGCACTTTTCCAGATGTCTGAATGCGAAACAACTTATTTTTAAGTGAATTTTGAATCAATGTCTATATTTAGTCTTTTTGATGTTATTGTTAGTTTTGCAGCATATTTTGTAAAAAGGACGCGGCAAAAATCGGAAGAAAACACGAAGAAACGAACAAAGTCGCGTGTCTGCAAGCTACAGGACCATCGCCAGGCGAAGAGGTGGTGAAAGGAGGATTTCGCCAGGCGAAAGCCTGGCGAGGAAACCAGCGAAAATTATTTTCAACGCCAGTAGCTACGTCTGGAAGTGCTTCGCTGGAAGATTCTCCAGGCGAAGATGAGGCGAAAGAGATTCGTCTGGCAAAGCTGAATTTTGCCTGGCGAGTTCAGATATTTTTCCCAGCTTCCTTTGCACTGTTCTGTCACGTGGCTCAGCTTATTGGTTTTGCCTGGCGAATTTTGGAGATCGCCTGGTGAATTTGTCTGGGCAGAAAGTGGTATATAAGGTGTTTTGTAGATATTTTGTAAGATAACACTTTTTACAAGAATCTTTGTAACCTAGAAACACATTTGGAGCTTAAAAACTTCATCTTTAATTATTTTTCTTAGATCCAAAGCTTTTATGCTTCAATCCTTGATCCATTGAAGATTGATGCAACAAAAGCTTTATCTATTACTTCTTGATCAAGCTACCATGACAATGGGTAGCTAAACATCTCTTGTGTCAAGATTAGTGGTAGGTAATCCTACATTTTGTATGAATTGATCTTGATATTTAGTTTGTGAACTTTGTTGATGATTAATATATGGTGAAAAACTTTGTTTGTATGGTTTATAATTTGTTTTGGTTCATGATTGAGAAATATGTTCTAAGACTTGACCTAAGTTTTAATCCATCAACAATCATGAGGCTAGAGATAGTTTTGAGAGTTGATGTTCATAAATATTGATCATTGAATATTATCATATTGGTAGTTAGAGTGAGAGATCGTCTAAGGATCAATATAATAAATCCCACAACAAGTGTTAGAGATAAACTTGTTGGGAAGATATGTGATTATATTCATCGTTAACAAGTTCACATAGTTTATCGAGTAAATATGTATGTAACGGATTATCGGACCCTAATCTTGGCATGTTTTTACCAAACCTTTAAAACCAATTTCTTTATCGTTGTTATTAAGTTATTATGCAAACAATCCGTTACAAATCAACCAAACTCTTTGTTACCCTAAAGTTTAAAACAATTTCGACTATAGAATGGCGGTAATATCCATATTATCCCTGCGGATACGATAACAAAAACCCCCACCGAAATACTTTTCAACAAAATGGCGTCGTTGTCGGGGATTGTTGTTTGATATTGCAAGCATTGCAATATTTGTTAAGTTTTAAGCTTGTATAACTTTTTCTTGTACTTGTTATTTTGTTTGGTTAAGTTGTGCAGACTCTGTTAATGCGAGGAAAGTTACCCGCAGATCAACTTCTTTTCGATCCTGAGATTGAGAGAACTGCGCGTAAGTTGAATAGCAAAACTAGACGGAGAAGGCAACTTGCTAAAGAAAGACGAGAAAGAGGAGAAAGTTCGATTTCTACATCAACACCATAGTTAACGCCAACAATGGTTGCACCACCTCCACCACCACCTGCTTCAACACCATGTGTTAACAGTCCAAGGCACATAACTTAGTTTTCATGCAATGTCCATAATGGGAGGCACTCTGAAATGATGACCGACATCCGTGTTCTTCTATACCAAAATCCATTCACTGGTATGGATCACGAGGATCCCTTCACTCATTTGACAAAATTCTATGAACTTGCGGGTGCAACTGGAGCGCCTGAAGCTGAAGAAGATCCTTTGTTCAAGAGATTGTTTCCGCATTCCCTAATTGGGAAGGAAAATGAATTGTACCTTGACCAGTCGACAACTATTATGATGGATTGGAACATGTTGGAAGAGAAGTTCCTAGGATGATTTTTTCCACATAATTGTTTTATGGAAGCAAAAACGGTGATTGCGGTTTTCTCACAAGGTGGAAATGAATCCCTCAACGAAGCTTGGGAGAGATTCAAATCCATGCTTAGAAAATGCAAAGGGCACGGTTTTGATGAGCTTACGCAAGTGCATATTTTCAGAAATGGTCTCCAAATGGTTCAAAAGACCTTGTTGGATGCTACTGCGGGCGGATCTTTAATGACTAAAAGCGCCGAGGAAGCCATTTCTATCATCGACAAGATGTCACTAAACGATCATCAACGGAATCATAACTGTGGACAACTGCAAAAGAAATCGGGAGTGCTTGAATTGGGGACTAATAATGCAATTCTCGCTCAGAATAAATTGTTATCTCAACAAGTGGAGTTATTAACGCAACAAATGTCAAAGCTCCCTCAACAAATTAAAGAGATACAAGATTTACCGAGCAAGAATGTATAAATAGCCGTTTGTGAATTGTGCAAAGGAGATCACCCCACCGGCTATTGCCCTCCGGAGAATGAAGAAGTAAATTACATGAATAATCAAAATCAATAATAAGGTTATCAAAGGCAATAACAACCTTATCAAAACCCTCAAGTATACCAACCAAGAGGGAATTATCAAAATCAACAAGGATACCGACAAAATCCTTATCAACCGACACAACCTCAAGGCGGTAGTTCAAAGTTAGAAGAAACTCTCAACCATATCATTCAAATGTCAATGGCCAACCAAAAGACTAATGAAGCATCAATCAAAAATCTTGAAAACCAAATTGGGAAACTTGCAAAACAATTAGCCGATCAACAACCGGGGCCATCTTTTTCCGCAAATACTTAATTCAACCCGAAGGAACATTGCAAAGCAATTGTGACTAGGAGTGGAAAAGAGTTGAGTGGAGGAGACAAAAATGAGAAAAATGTTGATGTGAGAAGTGATGAGATTGTGGAGGAAGAAAAAAATAATGAGGTGGAAGTTGAAAAGAGTGATGAGGAAGAAGTTAAAAATGAAAATGAGAAGTTAGTTGAAAACGAGAACCTTGAGAAAGAAAAGATAGAAGAAAAAAAGAGAAGAGTCAAAAAGGGGAAGGAGAAAGTGAATCCTATTCCTATTCAAAATCTACCTTACCCTCATGTGCCCACCAAGAAAGGCAGTGCTAGGCATTGCACTCGTTTCATGGATATATTCTGACAATTGCAAATCAACATTCTATTTTTCGAGGCGTTTGAGAAAATGCCCAAATATGCTAAGTTTATGAAAGATATTCTTACAAAAAGCAAAGATATTCGGAGTCGGAAACAATTATCCTTGATGCAAGTTGTAGTGCAATAATTCAAAGAATTCTACCAAAGAAAGAAGTCGATTTGGGGCGTGTTACTTTGCCGGTAACAATTGGTGATGTTTATGTTGGCAAAGGCTTAATTGATTTGGGCTCAAGCATCAACTTAATTCCATTGTCTATTGTGAAGAGGCTTGGGAACATTGAAATGAAAGTAATTCGAATGACATTACAATTGGCCGACAAATCTACAACTCATCCTCATGGATTGGCTTAAGATGTATTGGTTAAGGTAGATAAATTTTTCTTTCCGGTTGACTTTATTGTAATTGATATGGAGGAAGATGAGGATGCTCCATTGATTCTTAGACGCCCTTTTATGAAGACTGCTCGAATGATGATTGATGTTGACGATGGCCTTATGAAAGTAAGAGTTCAAAATGAAGAGGTGTGCTTTAATCTTTTTGAAGCAATGAAGCATTCCAAAGATATGCATGATAATTTCCATATTGATGCAACGGAAGAAGCCATAATGGAAGTCTCAAAGCAATTTCACATAGTATCTCCCTTGGAAAGAGCTCTTGGTGACTCATTTGAAATACTTACCAATGAGGAAGAAAGGGAACTTGAAGAATACTTGAAGGAACTTGAATCTTTAAAAGAATTACAACCATGGGAAAGTGAAATGGAAGTGTTGAAGAAAGAGGCGAATGATGATAAATCTCAACTTGAATTGAAGGTGTTGCCTTCTAATTTGAAGTATGTGCTCCTTGATGACGGTTGTAACAAATCAGTTATCATTAGTAACATTTTGTCCGACAAGGAGGAAGACCATTTGATTCAAGTTTTGAAGAAACAACAACAAGCTATAGATCGGGTTCTTTCTGATTTGAAAGGAATTAGTCCAGCCTATTGCATGCACAAAATCTTAATGGAAGAGGACTTCAAAGCGGTAGCTCAACCTCAACACCGTTTGAATCCTACTATGAAGGAAGTGGTGAGAAAGGAAGTTGTTAAGCTATTGGATGCTGGAATGATTTATCCGATATCCGATAGTCCGTGGGTGAGTCCTGTGCAAGTTGTGCCCAATAAGGGAGGAATGACCATTATAAGAAATGAAAAAAAATGAATTGATTCTGAAAAGAACTGTAATGGGTTGGAGAATGTGTATTGATTATATGAGGCTTTATACCGCTACTAGAAAAGATCACTTTCCACTTCCGTTTATGGATCAAATGCTTGAGAGATTGTTGGGTCAAGAATTTTATTGCTTCCTAGATGGCTATTCCGGTTATAACCAAATCTCGGTTGATCCGGAAGACCATGAGAAGACGGTGTTCACTTGTCCCTTTTGAATTTTTGCACACCGAAAGATGCCTTTTGGCATGTGTAATGTACCTACAACTTTTCAACGGTGTGGACAAGCCATTTTTTCCGACCTTATTGAGAAAACAATGGAAGTTTTCATGGACGACTTATCCTTGTTCTGAGCGTCTTTTGATCTATGTTTGAAAATTTTGGAAAGCGTTCTTGAACGGTGTGTGGAAACAAACTTGGTGTTAAATTGGGAGAAGTGCAACTTCATGGTAACAGAGGGGATTGTGCTCGGCCACAAAGTCTCCTCTAAAGGCCTTAAAGTGGATCAAGCAAAAATTGAAGTGATCGAGAAGTTGCCACCACCAACCAATGTTAAAGGAATCCAGAGTTTTCTAGGCCATGCGGGATTTTACAGACAATTCATCAAAGACTTCTCCAAAGTTGCAAGACCTTTGAGCAATCTGCTCAACAAAGATAAGTCTTTCCTCTTTGATGATGAATGTTTAAATGCCTTTCAAATTTTAAAAGAAAAAATCATCACCGCACCCATAATCATTGCTCCTAATTGGACATTGTAATACCCCAAAATTTGCTCTCTCTTGTGTCATCATAGCATAGCATTATCATATAACATATCATATCCACCTCATCAGCATTGCATTGCATTTAACATAGAAAAATGAAGCATAGCATCCCTCTTACCATCAAGGCATGTGATCAGGTGGAAAATTGCCTCTCAGTTGGTTTAGAAGTGGTTCAATTGGAAGAAAGATCAAAAATCAAGAAAATTGGGGCAAAGTCAAATAATAAGAGGAAAAAGTCAACTCTTGACTTTTTGAGCCCAAAATCATGAAATTCATGTTATATGTGACCAATGTACAAAATTTGATCAAGAAATTCCAAAAGAATCATGAAAAATCAAAAATTTGAAAAGTTGCCATTTTTTGGAAGTAATAGGGTTTCCAAAAATAGTAATTTTGGGCCATTTTGCACTAGACTTTGAACCAAGGCCATTCAAAATTGAGACATCAAAACCAAAATTCACCAGGCCACAACAAAAGATCTTGTTTCAAGCTTTAAATCCATATAAAGAACTCTTCCATCAGATCAAAATTGAGGGAGTTATGATCAATCAAAGTTTGGTAAAATCAAGGCAAAAATCAAGTCATGACAAGGCAAACGCAGGCCCATAGGCCATAATTTCGTCGAACTGTTGGCGTGCCAAATGTCAAGCCAATTTTCTCCATCAGGAATGCTTCAAACGAAAATTTGTTGAACATAAAAGTTGTTCATCTCCATGTCCTCTTCAACTTTGATGTTGGACATTTTTTCATTTGAACAAGTTATCAAGGTCATATGAGGGCTCGAACATGGGGGTTTCATCCTGAAAATTCACAAGTCACAAGGCTTTGCTTGCAGCCCAAGTCATACACCAATGCACTAGTTGTGGTTCCTTGTTTTCCAAGCAACTGAGTTGATCCTAACTAACCGAGTTAACTAACTTGACTCGGTGAGTTGAGTCCAACTAACTTCAAAGCTAGCTCCAAACCCAAACCTCATTCCAAACCTCCCACACTCCAAACCTAAAGTCTATTTAAGAGGTGCTTCACTCATTTTCAAAAGACTTCAACCATTTTTCTCAGATCTCTCACATTTCATTCTCAATTCTCTCTCATTTCTCTCTTCACTTTGCTACAACTTCTACTTCTCACTTCCAAAACCACACACAAAAGCTCTTATTTCTTGAAGAATAATCATTTTTTACATTGAAAAGTGATTAATTCTTGAGCTAAACTTCATCTCTTGGTTTGCATTGGTTGGATTTTCTGGAATTTCAGCTTATTCTACTTCAATCCAAGGGTTTCACACCATTTTTTTGGTGCAAGATTGATTTCGGTGCATTTTGCGATTTTTGCTCGGTTTCGACGCGTTTCGGCTATCGATTGAAGATTCTCTGGGTTTCTTTCATTTTCTGCACCAAGATCACTTTGCAACAATTACCAAAGCAAGTCTTCGCTTTGTAGGTTGGTTTTTCCTAAATCTTCACTCGTTTTAGCTTATTCGCAACTTATTCGATGTAGATCTTTGTGGATTTCCGATTTGGATTCATGCGCTTGAATATGATTCTTGGAGTGATTGTTAATTGGATCCAATTGGTGTTTGTCGACTGTAATTCCATGTAATTTCGTGCCTAATTGATTACATGATCATTGGAGTTATTTGCATAAGTGATTTTGCTGCTGGAAGTGATTTATTCAAATTATTTTTGCTGCTGTAGCAGTGTTAATCGGTTAACACATATGCGTTAATCGATTAACAGGTGTATATTGCTGTTTTTTGCTGATTTTGAAGCTGCTAATCGGTTAGCACATATGCGTTAATCGATTAGCAGGTGTTTTTTTTGCTGTTTTTACTGATTTTGAAGCTGTTAATCGGTTAACAACATATAGGTAATCGATTAACACTGCTGCAGAGTGTGTTTTTTGTGCATTTTCGAGCATGTTTCGATCCCGTTTCATCTCTAATCTTCATGGATTGATAAGATACATGTCTAATGACCGTTTTGATGCTATTGCACCTCACACCATCATGTGCACACAATTTTTCGACACACGGTTTTGATTGTTAATCGATGAATGTTTATGTTTGCATTGTTGATTAATTGATGTGATGAACACATGATGCACACACTTTGAGCTCATTAATTGCTAATTGGTGCTTGTGTTGCTGGAATCATTGTGCGCATGTTCATTTGCTTTTCATTTCAAGAGATGCATACTTGTTTTGACTTGTTCACATATTCTTGACAATGTGTATTCTTTTGTAATATACATTATAACATGTTTGATTTCAAGCATCATGATTTGTAATATGGTTGTGATCGTGTTTGTTTGATGAATGTGCAAGGCTTGATGCATAATAATGGTTGGTCATGATTGAAATTGTGTGTTAATGCATGCTGCCTCTGAGTTTTCACTGCTGCCTATACCCATATGTGTTGTAGTATGTGCTGCCCAATGCTTATTACACCCATTTTGTAGGCTGAACATGTGCTGTTAATTGCTGTTTGTTACATGATGATAGATTTACTGCTGTCTTGCATTTAGGAGCTATAATAGTTGCTGTTTTCACTGTTTCCTTCCATTTGATTGTTTGACCAAGTTCTTCTACTTAGGATCTCTTGTAAATATTTCGTGGACTAACCTTTTCATGTAGGGGCTTTGGTAAGTTGAAATTGAGTGTGGATAAGGAATCCACATTCAAACTTCTTTCATTTCATTTCTTTTTACAATTCATCTTTGTATTTTGTTAAGCACTTATGTGCTTACCTTGATTAACTCATTACTTCCCTTTTGAGTTATAATTCATCTTCTACCTTAGAAGTGAATTGTTTAGCTCATCTCCCTCTTTAGGTTTTAGGTTTTGAAACCTCACAAACCATTAGAATCACTCCCTTAACTAATCAATTAGGATTGAGTCTTAGTACACATAGATTTTACCTTTCTCTCCTCTCTTGAGTCTTTCATCTTCTCGTCTCAAAGAAAATACAAAATATCTAATAAAGGTAGGCATTTATTGCATTTAGGCCTTTCATATAAAGAAAAGATTAAAAGGGGTCTTCTCTTATAATCTTAGAATGTGTAGCATATAGCCCATCTTGGGTCAATGTGTTAAACATTTGATCTTGTATGAGGGACTTAAATGCAATACTTGTTGAAGGTACAAATAATAAAAAACACTTCTTCATTTCTTAATCAACAAAAACACTTAATAAACACAAGTATGCTAGTGTGTTTGAACCTTAACAATTGGAACTAAGTGTGGGGGTCTTCTTCACCCTTAGTGTGTTTTCTTACTCATTCCATCTTGGAATGTGAGAAGGTACACATTCGAATGACTAAGATTTAGATACACTATCATATGCAAACAAATAAAAAAACTCTTAAAAGACAAAAACAAACAATAAGGTCTTTCCTTCGGGAATTCTTTTCTCATCTCATTCACTTTTTCCTTGAGGATGCGTCATTTCCGTTCTACCGCAAACAGGTAACGCCTAAGTCTCCCTACAGCGAGCTGCAACACTGAACTGCTAGGACGCGAACGTTGACATATTCCACTAAAAAACACAAACAACTTTCCCTTAGGTGAGGGGAACTACATCGCTCTGATTCTCATGCTCCCGATGAGATACGTAGGCAGTGGGGTAGGGCCCATTCGAGCACTTCTTTTATTTTCCCTACATTTGTTTCTCTTTCTTTCTCCTTTCTTTCTTTCAGTTCCTTTTCCAGTATCCTTTTCTATCACCCTTTGATTGAGACAAGCAAGCGTGGATCCCATCGGGTACGATGGACGCGAGGGGGTGCTAATACCTTCTTCTCGCGTAACCGACTCCCGAATCCATTTCTCTTGGTCGCAAGACCATGCTTTTTCCTTCCTTCAGGTTTATGCGGTGTTTCCTTTCCCTCTCTTGGGATAAATACACATTGCTGGCGACTCTGTTTCGGTGCCACTTTCGCGTTTGTACCTGGATGAAAATCCCGGGAGCGACAGCTGGCGACTCCGCTGGGGATAGGTTGACCTATTGCTGGTCCATCCCTAAGTGAGTCAATCCTAGCGCTTGTCTGTTTTTCTTTCATTGGGTGTTTACTATTGTGTTGTATTTACCATTTTATTGTTTGGTTATTTACTGCTCTACTGTACATTACTGTATTTACTGTATTTTAGCATTTTTATATTATGCTATGCTGGACTGTGTTGTTTTTTGTTTGGCGGTATGGGATTTCTGAGAGATAAGCCCATTACACAGGCTTGAGTATACACTTAGGATTAGAGTGGAGAGTAGTGGGACCTATGTGCCGTCTGGAGTGCGTTGGGTATTCACGAAATTCACAGCCAGACGAGGCTATCTTGGGACGCATTCTGACGTGTGCGTCTTGCACATGTTAGGGTGTTGATCTAGAGAGTTGTCGACTCTGGTGACCATTCCCGAGGACTCAGTTGCAGCACTCCTCCCGAGATGTGACAGTGGCAGACCACATTCTGTGGCAAACCCATTGCACATTCTCGACCCGAGGACCCAATGCTGGGAACTTGCCATAGGATTTCCTTTTTGAAAAAGAATCAGTGGAGGCACTCCTCGATTGGCGATAGTACTGTACCCCGAGGGATGAATGTACTATTGCTTCTCGACCTCAGTGCCAGAAGTTGAGGACCTTTCGTTTTGGAGAATCAGTTGAGGCCTCCTCGATTGATGATGATGCCAAACCAGAAATGGTGAACGTATCATCATTGCTCGACCTGAGAGCCTGGGATACTGAACATCCTAGTACCCACATGTGAGAAGGGAGGGTTGTTTACAGGTTTGCAGGTAAACATGACTTCCTACATACCCGGTTTTCTGTTGACATTACACAAAGGGAGGGTTCATCCTATTATATTCAGACGGTTTTTATTTATGGTTCCATATTGTTCCCGGAGCTACACTGACACCGCACACTGTCCAGCACAGACACCTGATTACCCGATCACATTGCCCTTTTGCATTGCATTTTCATATCATAATGGTTATGTTTGTCATTTTCAGGTGCATAATACACTTCTGATTCCAATCCATGGGTTCAACAGAGAATGACGAGAGAAGGAAGAACAATGTTTCTTACAAGTTTCCCGACCCTACCTTAGATTCATTGCTCATAGTTATAGATATGGCCGGCCCGGATGTTCTTGATAGGTTTCAAAAGAAGTATGGGAATTTGGTTAAGATGGTCCGTACTATCACGAAGTATGAACATGATGCTTTGCACACTCTGCTGCAATTCTACGAGCCTTCGCTGAGATGTTTCCTCTTTCCAGATTACATTTTGATGCCAATGCTAGAAGAATTCTCATTTATTTTGGGGATTCCAATCATGTCTACAATACCGTTCTTTTCTGGTAGCTCTCCTAGTGCAAAAGAAATTGCCGCTGCAATGCAAATGGATCAGTCTGTGATCAAAAGTGGTGTGAGTAACAAAAACGGAGTTGACAGATTTCATCTGGGATTCCTCTCTGATCAAGCCCAAAAGGCTGCTAATGCTAAAAACTGGGCGATTTACAACTCCATTCTGGCTCTCTGCATATATGGTATAGTTCTTTTTCCCAATCAGCAAGACTTTGTGGATATGCAAGCTACGAGAGTTTTCGTTCTTAAAAATCTAGTTCCTACTTTGTTAGGGGATTTTTATCATTCCGTGCATTACAAGAAAGAGAAAAGAAGAGGAGGCCCTGTTAGTTGTTGCACTCCACTGCTGTGCTATTGGCTTTTCAAGCATTTGCCTCAAACAGGTGCCTTTGTGGAAACCATAGATGTTGCAAAATGGTCTAAGCGAATGATAGGTTTAACTGCTGATAATATTGTCTGGTTCGATCATCGGTTGTTGAGAATAGAGCTTATCACAAGATGCGGAAGTTTTCCAAATGTACCTCTGATTGGCAGAAAAGGAGGGATCAATTATAATCCAGTTTTGGCCATCCGACAGTTCGGGTTTGCTTCCAAGGATCCTCCTACAGAGCAAGATGTGGAAGAATCTTTGTTCTTTACAGGAACTAAAGATGAGAAGGTAGTAGAAGTAGTGAACGCTTGGAAAGATAAGCATAAAACTGGAAAAGCGGTTTTTGGGAAGGGAGATTGTAGGTCTTATCCTGAGTATGACAGATGGATCGAGATGAAAGTAAAGGATTTGCTTTTACCCTTTTCAAGAGGACCTCTTTTATGTTCAGTACAGTCAGAACAGCCCACCATGGTGGCTATTGAAGAGTGCGAGAAATGAAAGAAAATGGTTAGAGATCTGCAGATAGAGAACTCTGGAATGGGCAGATGTCTTCAGAAAGCTCTAGCTGACAACAAAGAGTTGGAAAAAAGAGCATTGAAAGCGGAGAAAACCTTGGAAGACAAAGAAGAAGATTTTGATGACAGAGCTCGATACTTCCGGAAGCTTACCTTGGGAGCAGATGATACTAGTCAGGCTCACAAGACTACAAAGCAGGCTCTAGCCCAAAGCAAGGATTCGTTAGCTAAACTCCGTCAAGCTTGGGATGAAGTCAGAATTGAGAACTCTGAATTGCTGACCCAGTTAAAAGATAAAAATGAAGAGCTGAAGAAAGCACATGAAGCAAGAAGAAAGCATCGAGAAGAGCTTGACAAAAGCCGAGAACAGGTAAGGAACACTGAAGATAAGCTGAAAACTGCCAACAAAGAGCTTGAAGAGGTCACGGCAGATCTGAAGCTGGTTAAAATTCAAGCTGGAATTAAGAGGCGCAAAGGAGCCAATGAAGATGAAGCATTGCTGATGCACGTGGGGTCATTAGAGGATGCATTGGAAAAAAGGGATGTAGTAATCAAGGAGCTGATTGAGAAGCCGCATCATCAGCGTACCCGTATCCTGTTTGAAGAGATTAAGTATTCCAGCCAGAAGCTGAAAGATGTAGAGCTATCAGATTAAGGATTTTTGCCATTTCTTTGTAATTTGCAATGGTTACAATCAGAATTGTTGATGGATCCATTTGACTGCTTGTTTCTTTTTCTGTTGCTGAAACTATGACAAATGTACTTGAAAACTTTTGGGAATTTGTATGAAAGGAGATATTTCTGTTCACAATTTCTGGTCTTCAGATATGTGTGATGTAATAAGATATCTGCACACTGGCACACTACAAAATCACTATTTCTGGTCATCAAATATTTGTGGTTGGTGTATATGAGTATCTCTCCAAGGCAAAACTCACTAATCATGATTTCTGGTCATCAGGAATTTGTGGTTACGATTGGAATCAGGATATGAAAAGTATCATGAAATGACAAACATAATTGTGCATTTGCATTTGCATAGCATATCATTTTTGCATTACAGGTTTTCTTTTTTACAGGTGTCTGCTAACCTTTATTTGGTTTTCAGGCACGATAGCTGATACTCCAGTTCACTGATATTCTACCCGACGCAATCAAGCAAGAGTAATGGAGCAAGTTCAGACTGAGTTAGCTGATTTGAGGGGAAGGATGGAACAGTTCATGAACCTTATGCAGGGGATTGCTCAAGGACAGCAGGAGCTGAGGACTGGTCAGGAAAACATGAGGGTTGGTCAAGAAGCTATAAGAACCACTATCCAGAGGCTGGAAACTGAAATCCCAAATCGCAATGTGTGCACTCCTCCTGGTGGCACAATCCCTGCTGGTGGGGTACATCTTGGATTTGATAATAATGAGGACGGTCAAGACGACCAGTTTACGGCATTCAACAATGACATGGGTTTCTACAATGACGACCGGAAGTACGAAGGGTTAGATGAAAGACTCAAGGCTATTGAGAGCCAAAATCCTCTGGGAATTGACGTAGAAGACATGGGTCTCGTGCAGGGCGTGAAGATCCCTCCCAAGTTCAAGCTCCCTACATTGGATAAGTACAATGGTAGTACCTGTCCCAAGACACATTTGCAAGCTTACAATCGCAAGGTTGCCGCTTATACTGATGACCAGAAGTTCTGGATGTATTTTTTCCAGGATAGCCTGTCAGACGCCTCCCTGGAATGGTACGTTAAGCTGGATAGGGTTCATATAAAGAGCTGGAAAGATTTGTGCGCTACGTTTCTGAAACAGTATCAATATAACTTGGATATGGTACCTAATCGTACTCAACTGTAGAGTATGACTCAGGATCCTAAGGAGGGCTTTAAGCAGTATGCACAAAGATGGAGAGAATTGACTGCATGAGTTCAACCGCCTCTGGGTGATCGTGAGATGGCCGATATGTTCATGAGCACACTCCAAGGGTCGTATTTGGACAGATTGGCTGCGTGTCCTTCCACAGGGTTTGCTGACATTGTTGTTGCTGGGGAAAGAATAGAGAGTCTGCTGAAGTTGGGTAAGATTCAAGACGTCAGTGGGACTGGTGCTTCGAGTTTGAGGAAACCCTTTGCTAATGGGTCGAGGAGAAGAGAAGGGGAGTCCAGTGCTGTGCATAGAGGAGGGGGCAGAGGTAGGACTCAGTCCTATCATCAGGTGGATGTTGTAACCATTCCGGTTCCAGCTGGACAGCAAGCTCCAGATCAGCAAGGTAGACCCCGATTCCAGAATAATAGACCAAGGGACCGTAAGTTTGATCCCTTGCCTATGTCATATACTGCTTTGTTGCCACAACTGCTCAAAGAGAAGTTGGTTGAACTACGGACTATGAGGCCGCTAGATACTGGAAAATTGCCTCAAGGTTATGATGCCAACGCTAGATGTGAATTTCATTCTGGTGCGCAAGGTCACTTGATAGAGAAGTGCTGGGCTTTTCACCATAAGGTTCAGGACTTGATTGACGCAAAAGCTATTAATTTCTCTAAGCCGCCGAATTTTCGTGATAATCTGATGCCCCATCATGGAGGTGTAAGCATGAATGCTATTTCTGATGGTGAGAAACTGAATCTGATTACTTATGTGAATTTGGTAAAGACTCCGCTGTTGATTGTAAAAGAGCGTTTGTTAAAAGGAAAGGTATTTCCTGGATGTGGCTCTGATTGTGAAGATTGCTCAAGTCAGATTAATGGCTGCAGTAAGTTGAAAGTTGGACTGCAGGATCTTATGGACGAAGGAAGACTTCAATTTGATAAGATAGAGAAGGAAAAAGATGTTTCTTCCATTACCATTTATTATAATCCAGTTGAGATACAAGTGCATGTTGAAGAGCCCGTTGCTATCATCGTACCCGAAAGGCCGAGACCAGTTATGATTATAGTTCCTGAATCTGCTGCTTATGTGTCTAATAGGGCAGTTCCATGGCAATATGGAACTGATACTCATCAAGGAGGAAGTCAACTGAAAACAGAGGCTGCTGTTGGTACCAGTGTTGAGAATGTCAGTGGACCAAGTGGTTTCACCAGGAGTGGTCGGCTGTTCGCTCCTCATACTTTAAGGAATGATAAAGAGGCTGAAGCTGCTGCAAGAGCAAAAGGAAAACAGGTTGTTGATGACAAGGTGCCTGCTCAGGAAGAGGACCCTAAAGTCAATTTTGATAATGATGTTGAGGAATTTATGAGGATTATCAAAAAGAGCGATTACAAGATCATTGAACAGCTCAATCAAACACCCTCTAAAATCTCGATATTATCCCTATTAATGAGTTCAGATGCACACCGGGCCGCTTTGTTGAAAGTTCTGAATATGGCATACGTTCCCCAAGAGATTACGGTGAATCAGTTGGAGGGAGTAATTTCTAATGTCAATGTGAGCCACAAGTTGGGGTTTAAGAATAAGGATTTGACTCCAGATGGACGTAATCACAACAAGGCGTTGCACATCACACTTGAATGCAAAGGAGCTGTTTTGTCGCATGTGCTGGCTGACACGGGTTCTTCCTTGAATGTGTTACCCAAAAAGGCCCTGATGAAAATTGAAGTAGATGGATTTATTCTTAGACCCAGCGATCTGATTGTGAGAGCTTCTGACGGATCCCAAAGATCGGTGTTTGGAGAGGTGGAATTACCAATACAGGTTGGTTCACAGATATTCAAGACGATCTTTCATGTTATGGACATTCAGCCTGCTTATAGCTGTTTGTTGGGCCGACCGTGGATTCACGCAGCAGGCGCAGTTACCTCCACACTTCATCAGAAGCTCAAATACGCGTTCGAGGGTCAAGTGGTCACCGTTTGTGGTGAGGAAGATATATTTGTGAGTCATCTATCCACTTTCAAATATGTGGAAATGGATGGAGAAATTCATGAAACCCTGTGCCAGTCTTTTGAAGCCCTGAATATCAATAACTTACCAGAATCTACTTCAGCAGCAGTGGTGTCAAATGTGCCAGGTGGGCCGAGTGCATCAATTGCGTCATACAAGCAGGCCAGAGAAGTGGTTAAAAGCGGAAATGCCCAAGGTTGGGGTAAAGCTATCGACGTGTTTGTGAAAGAAGATAAGTTCGGCATTGGATACCAACCGGGCCGGACACCAGTTCCCCGATTCCGTGGGCCAATCAATTTCAACAGTGGAGGAATTATCAACCCTAATCAGTCCTGCTCAGCAATAGAAGATGACGCTGAAAGCTCAGATTATCTGGACAGATGGGTGTATTCACTGGCTCCAGGCGAAGCCTTGCAAAACTGGTCTAGTGAAGAAATCATTCATGTTGTACACCATTCAGAGTAATAATTCTTGTCTTTCATAATGCATAAAATCCCACACTCTGCCCAAGGTGTGAGGATCCATTTGTAGGGCCACCATATTTTCTCATATAATGTTCAAACATCAATAAAAAGGACGTTTTTGTTTACAAATTTGTGTTCCTTTATTCTTTCTTTATTTTTATTTATGCACAAAGAAAATTAAAAATGATAATGCACTTTATTTTCCTTTGTTTTTAAGCAAAAATAATCTAAAATAAAGCATCAATCCAATCATGCAGACTTGATTCTGTGAATTCCCCTGAAAATGGTTATGTTATGCCCACGTATGATTTCGACAATCCGATTTATCAAGCCGAGGAGGAAAGTGATGAAGACTATGAACTCCCGGAAGAATTGGCTAGGTTGTTGAAACAAGAAGAAAAGACTATTCAGCCTCATCAAGAAGCTCTTGAGGTTATCAATATTGGTTCAGAGGAAAGCAAGAAAGAGATCAAGATCGGTGCAAGTCTGCGGGCTGATGTAAAGCAAGAGCTGATAGTCATGCTACGGGAATACGTCGACATCTTTGCTTGGTCATATCAAGATATGCCAGGTTTAGATACAGACATAGTTATGCATAGACTACCATTGAAAGAGGACTGTCCACCGGTCAAGCAAAAGCTGCGCAGAACAAAACCAGAAATGGCTTTAAAGATCAAGGAAGAGGTACAGAAACAGCTGGATGCAGGTTTTCTGGCAGTGACCAACTATCCTCCCTGGGTGGCCAATATAGTACCGGTGCCGAAGAAAGATGGCAAAGTCAGAATGTGTGTGGATTACAGAGATCTCAACAGGGCGAGCCCTAAAGATGACTTTCCACTTCCTCATATTGATGTGTTGGTTGATAATACCGCTCAGTTTTCAGTGTTCTCATTTATGGATGGATTCTCCAGGTACAATCAGATAAAGATGGCGCCTGAGGATATGGAGAAGACTACATTCATTACCCCGTGGGGTACCTTCTGTTACAAAGTAATTCCTTTTGGGTTGAAGAACGCAGGGGTAACTTATCAAAGAGCAATGGTGACGTTATTCCACGATCTAATTCATAAAGAGATCGAGTGCTATGTGGATGACATGATTGCTAAATCAAAGACAGAAGAGGAACACCTGATCAACTTAAAGAAGTTGTTTGAGAGGTTGAGGAAATTCAGATTGAGACTGAATCCTAACAAGTGTACTTTCGGCGTGCGGTCCGGAAAATTACTTGGTTTCATTGTCAGTGAAAAAGGAATAGAGGTTGACCCTGCTAAAGTGAAAGCTATACAAGATATGCCTGTACCGAGAACTGAGAAAGAAGTTCGCGGCTTTCTAGGGACACTGAACTACATTTCAAGGTTCATATCTCACCTAACTGCCACTTGCGAACCAATATTCAAAATGCTAAGAAAAGATCAAACGGTCAGGTGGAGTGATGATTGTCAAAATGCATTCGATAAAATAAAAAGATATTTGCAGGAACCTCCAATTCTGATACCTCCAGTTCAAGGGAGACCGCTGATTATGTACTTGACAGTGCTCGAAGGATCTATGGGTTGTGTTCTCGGTCAACACGACGAGACAGGTAGGAGAGAACACGCTATATACTACCTGAGCAAGAAGTTTACAGATTGTGAATTGCGATATTCAATGCTTGAGAAGACATGTTGTGCACTCGCATGGGCCGCCAAGCAATTGAGACAATACATGCTCATACATACAACCCTGTTGATCTCAAAATTGGATCCGGTCAAGTATATTTTTGAGAAACCAGCGCTCACAGGTAGAGTTGCAAGGTGGAAGATGGTACTGACAGAGTACGACATTCAATTTACTTCGCAAAAAGCAATCAAAGGAAGTATACTGTCAGATTATCTTACGCAACAGCCTCTTGATGATTACCAGCCCATGAGATTTGATTTCCCTGATGAAGACATCATGTTTCTCAAAGTGAAAGACTGCGAGGAACCACTTCTGGAGGAGGGGCCTGACCCTGAATCCAAATGGAGTTTGATGTTTGACGGGGCAGTTAATATGAATGGGTGCGGAGTTGGTGCAGTTCTCATTACGCCAGAAGGTGTTCACATGCCCTTCACTGCCCGAGTAACTTTCGGGTGTACCAACAATGAAGCAGAATACGAAGCTTGCATACTAGGGATTGAGGAAGCTATTGATTTACGAATCAAGACCCTCGATATCTTTGGTTATTCAACACTGGTAATCAATCAAGTAAAGGGGACTTGGCACACACATCAGCAGAATTTGATTCCGTATAGAGATTATACGAGGAGATTGCTGACATTCTTTACAACTGTTAAGTTGTACCATGTTCCCAGAGATGAAAATAAGTTTGTAGACGCCTTGGCCACTATATCTTCGATGATCAAAGTGCATGGTTGGAACTTTGTACCCAGGATTGATGTATCTCGTCTTGATAGACCTGCTTTTGTGTTCGATGTTGACGCAGTGTCTGACGACAAGCCTTGGTACCATGATATTAAATGCTTCTTGAAAAATCAAGAATACCCGCCTGGGGCATCTTCCAATGACAAGAAGACATTAAGAAGGCTAGCCAGTAGTTTCTTCTTAAACAAAGATGGCGTGTTGTATAAGAGGAATTTTGACACGGTCCTGCTCAGATGCGTGGATAGACACGAAGCAGACCTGTTGATGATTGAAGTGCACGAAGGCTCTTTCGGTACCCATGCCAGAGGACATACGATGGCTAAGAAATTGTTGAGATTGGGGTATTATTGGTTGACAATGGAGTCAGATTGTTGCAAGTATGCTCGCAAGTGTCACAAATGCCAGATCTATGCAGACAAAGTACACGTTCCACCCAATCCGTTGAGTATCATGTCCTCTCCATGGCCATTTGCAATGTGGGGCATTGATATGATCAGAAAAATTGAGCCTAATGCTTCAAACGGCCATCGTTTCATCTTGGTCGCCATTGATTACTTTACCAAATGGGTTGAAGCATCATCTTATGCCAATGTCACTAAGCAAGTAGTGGCTCGTTTCTTGAAGCAAGATATCATTTGTCGATATGGAGTTCCCGAAAGAATCATTACTGATAATGGTTCTAATTTGATTAATAAAATGATGGCTGAGCTATGCCGGGACTTCAAAAATGAGCACCACAATTCTTCTCCGTACCGCCCAAAGATGAATGGCGCGGTCAAAGCGGCCAACAAAAACATCAAGAAGATTGTGCAGAAGATGGTTGTCACGTACAAGGATTGGCATGAGATGTTACCATTGGCTTTGTATGGGTATCGAACATCAGTCTGCACGTCCACTGGGGCGACACCATACTCACTTGTATACGGTATAGAGGCAGTTCTACCGGTAGAAGTTGAGATTCCCTCTCTCTGAGTATTGATGGATGTTAAATTAGATGAAGCTGAATGGGTACGAGCCAGATTTGATTAGCTGAGCCTTATTGAGGAGAAGCGATTAGCGGCGGTATGTCATGGCCAACTATACCAATGCAGAATGAAGAGGGCATTCGATCAAAAGGTTCGACCTCAAGTTTACAAGGTCGGAGATGTGGTAATCAAGAGAATACTTCCTCCAAGTACAGATCACAGGGGCAAATGGACTCCTAATTATGAAGGTCCATTCGTGGTTAAAAAGGTTTTCTCAGGAGGAGCCTTATTGCTGACAACCATGGATGGTGAAGACTTTTCATCCCCTGTTAATTCAGATGCAGTTAAAAAATACTTCGTATAAAGAGACCCGCTGGATGAAAGAAAAAGAATCCAGGAAAAAAAGGGCATCCCAGTTAACCAAAAACAGAATAAAGGTTCGGGCAAAAATTAGGGATATAATAAAAAATTGTACACCCGGTGAGTTGAAAACCCGAAAGGGCAACTTAGGCAAAAAAGGGTATCCCGGTGGATTGAAAACCTGAAAAGGCGATCCACGCAAAATAGGGATTAAAGCTAATGACTGCAGCCTGAATTAATCTGTACGTTCTCTACTCTTCAGCAAACTAGCAAAATTCCAAAGGAGGAATTGGTCTGACCACGAGCTTCCGAAGGCGAAGATAATCAAGAGAGTTGGAATGCATACTGGCTATAACAGAATCAGAAATCAGTGGGATCCAATTTCCGCATTATCATTAGGATAGATTTCTTTTCTCAATTTCACGGCAATCACCTCTTTCAGGGGTTTGCTTCCGATTGTAAATTCGCCGATTTTGGCATTTCATCAATAAAATTGAATATTCAGTCACAAGCTTTTATTTTCATTTTTACTGTTTTGTTTGCAAAAACGTCCGATATTTGATAATAAAACATTGATTTGAAAATGTCATGGCCTTGCAAAAACATGCAAAAAGACAATTAAAATTACTTTGCTTGTTGGACAACCTTGGATGGTGGACTCAAAAGACCACGCAATATCCTGGGGCATGTGCATATACTTTTTTTGTTTCAGGTAACGAGTGCGATCGATCCAAGCGGAATTATCGTAACCACGGACAGATATTTGCTATGACTTGATACTATTATATCTTATTAAGTCAATTCTTCCATTCAAAAGTTCCCACCGAGTTTCGTGACGGCAACGGCGGTCGAAGATGGAATTCTTCTGTGTTGATAATGGTTATTAATGCAGTGAACACTCCACGTCAACAACGAGTGCAAATCCTCCGGTACCTTGCAGACGATGTGAAGGATAGTTCAAGACAGGGTATTCGTCTAAGAGTTTGAAAATGCTTGGTTTTCTATAAAATCCTCTTAAAAGACGAAATTTCTCGCAGTAACTTTCTTTATGGTGTTTACCAGCAAGTGGCAGTGTCGTATTTCCTACAGGTTCAGCATGTGAAATTTGTCAAAGAATAATTCCCAGCGGAGTTATTAATCATCCCAAGCATGGGGCATTTTGAATTTCCCCAGCAAAAGATATTCCCAATCTATTATCCCCAGTAGAGTTTGAAGACGTTTGGTCTTCTGTAAAATCCTCTCAAAAGGCATTCCCCAGCAAGGTTTAAAAAGATCGACAGTCTCTCCTTCAGCAAGATGTCAGTATATGACATTACCCAGTAAGTGGTGTAATTTTTAGCAATGCTCATTTACAATCCAAAGTCCAATTTATTTTTGGCATGCGTACAGTTTGTTCATGTTATTCCAGCAGGTGGAATGATCATTTGGCGATTTTAAGCTTCCAACGACGGTTTGGTAAGAACCAAAGTCCAACGACAGTTTGACAAAGCTTCCAACGACAGTTTGGTAAGCACCAAAGTCCAACGACAGTTTGGAAAAGCTTCCAACGACAGTTTGGTAAGCACCGAAGTCCAACGACAGTTTGTCAAAGCTTCCAAAGCCGGTTTGGTAAGCACGGAAATCCAACGACAGTTTGGTAAAAGCTGCAAAAGTCCATCTGTAGATGGCAAGTTTGAGATCCCAAACGTCGGTTTGGTAATCCTTGAAGTCCAACGACAGATTGGCAGAAATCCAGCACAAAGTGGTGAAAGTCCAACGACGGTTTGGCAGAAGTCCAACGACAGATTGGCAGAAATCCAGCACAAATTGGTGAAAGTCCAACAACAGTTTGGCAGAAAGTCCAACGACAGATTGGCAGAGCAGCTAAAGTCTATCGACAGTATGGCAAGCCAATAGTCGCCTGGCGTCGTTCAAAAAGACATTGTTGAAAGTCCATCGACAGTATGGCAAGCCAGTAGTCGCCTGGTGTCGTTCAAAAAGACATTGTTGAAAGTCCATCGACAGTATGGCAAGCCAGTAGTCACCTGGCGTCGTTCAAAAAGACATTGGTGAAAGTCCATCGACAGTATGGCAAGCCAGTAGTCGTCTGGCGTCGTTCAAAAAGACATCGTTGAAAGTCCATCGACAGTATGGCAAGCCAGTAGTCGTCTGGCGTCGTTCAAAAGGCAGATCTCTCCGACAGCGTTTCATTGAAAATTTAATCCAGCAGCCTCGCTGGGTTTATATCTCTTTTCTTCTTCATCATCCAAAGCAAATTTTTGGTTATATTTCGTATTCAATCGCTATATACCTTGAAAGTCTGAAAGCAATCGCTTTCAGACATTCAGACCTACAGCGTTTGAATAGGGGCAGCTGTAATACCCCAAAATTTGCTCTCTCTTGTGTCATCATAGCATATCATTATCATATACCATATCATATCCACCTCATCAGCATTGCATTGCATTTAACATAGAAAAATGAAGCATAGCATCCCTCTTACCATCAAGGCATGTGATCA
Organism: Lathyrus tuberosus; assembly: GCA_022829125.1. Classification (NCBI taxonomy): domain Eukaryota; kingdom Viridiplantae; phylum Streptophyta; class Magnoliopsida; order Fabales; family Fabaceae; genus Lathyrus; species Lathyrus tuberosus. Next base: position 3,932,217 of record JALAZF010000142.1, on the reverse strand, counting down.
AGTGGAAAATTGCCTCTCAGTTGGTTTAGAAGTGGTTCAATTGGAAGAAAGATCAAAAATCAAGAAAATTGGGGCAAAGTCAAATAATCAGAGGAAAAAGTCAACTCTTGACTTTTTAAGCCCAAAATCATGAAATTCATGTTATATGTGACCAATGTACAAAATTTGATCAAGAAATTCCAAAAGAATCATGAAAAATCAAGAATTTGAAAAGTTGCCATTTTTTGGAAGTAATAGGGTTTCCAAAAATAGTAATTTTGGGCCATTTTGCACCAGACTTTGAACCAAGGCCATTCAAAATTGAGACATCAAATCCAAAATTCACCAGGCCACAACAAAAGATCTTGTTTCAAGCTTCAAATCCATATAAAGAACTCTTCCATCGGATCAAAATTGAGGGAGTTATGATCAATTAAAGTTTGGTAAAATCAAGGCAAAAATCAAGTCATGACAAGGCAAACGCAGACCCATAGGCCATAATTTCGTCGAACAGTTGGCGTGCCAAATGTCAAGCCAATTTTCTCCGTCAGGAAATCTTCAAACGAAAAATTGTTGAACATCAAAGTTGTTCATCTCCATGTCCTCTTCAACTTTGATGTTGGACATTTTTTCATTTGAACAAGTTATCAAGGTCATATGAGGGCTCGAACATGGGGGTTTCATGCTGAAAATTCACAAGTCACAAGGCTTTGCTTGCAGCCCAAGTCATACACCAATGCACTAGTTGTGGTTCCTTGTTTTCCAAGCAACTGAGTTGATCCTAACTAACCGAGTTAACTAACTTAACTCGGTGAGTTGAGTCCAACTAACTCCAAAGCTAGCTCCAAACCCAAACCTCATTCCAAACCTCCCACACTCCAAACCTAAAGTCTATTTAAGAGGTGCTTCACTCATTTTCAAAAGACTTCAACCATTTTTCTCAAATCTCACACATTTCATTCTCAATTCTCTCTCATTTCTCTCTTCACTTTGCTACAACTTCTACTTCTCACTTCCAAAACCACACACAAAAGCTCTTATTTCTTGAAGAATAATCACTTTTTACATTGAAAAGTGATTAATTCTTGAGCTAAACTTCATCTCTTGGTTTGCATTGGTTGGATTTTCTGGAATTTCAGCTTATTCTACTTCAATCCAAGGGTTTCACACCATTTATTTTGGTGCAAGATTGATTTCGGTGCATTTTGCGATTTTTGCTCGGTTTCGACGCGTTTCGGCTATCGATTGAAGATTCTCTGGTTTTCTTTCATTTTCTGCACCAAGATCACTTTGCAACAATTACCAAAGCAAGTCTCCGCTTTGTAGGTTGGTTTTTCCTAAATCTTCACTCGTTTTAGCTTATTCGCAACTTATTCGATGTAGATCTTTGTGGATTTCCGATTTGGATTCATGCGCTTGAATATGATTCTTGGAGTGATGGTTAATTGGATCCAATTGGTGTTTGTTGACTGTAATTCCATGTAATTTCGTGCCTAATTGATTACATGATCATTGGAGTTATTTGCATAAGTGATTTTGCTGCTGGAAGTGATTTTTTCAAATTATTTTTGCTGTTGTAGCAGTGTTAATCGGTTAACACATATGCGTTAATCGATTAACAGGTGTATATTGCTGTTTTTTGCTGATTTTGAAGCTGCTAATCGGTTAGCACATATGCGTTAATCGATTAGCAGGTGTTTTTTTTACTGTTTTTACTGATTTTGAAGCTGTTAATCGGTTAACAACATATAGGTAATCGATTAACACTGCTGCACAGTGTGTTTTTTATGCATTTTCGAGCATGTTTCGATCCCGTTTCATCTCTAATCTTCATGGATTGATAAGATACATGTCTAATGACCGTTTTGATGCTGTTGCACCTCACACCATCATGTGCACACAATTTTTTGACACACGGTTTTGATTGTTAATCGATGAATGTTTATGTTTGCATTGTTGATTAATTGATGTGATGAACACATGATGCACACACTTTGAGCTCATTAATTGCTAATTGGTGCTTGTGTTGCTGGAATCATTGTGCGCATGTTCATTTGCTTTTCATTTGAAGAGATGCATACTTGTTTTGACTTGTTCACATATTCTTGACAATGTGTATTCTTTTGTAATATACATTATAACATTTTGATTTCAAGCATCATGATTAGTAATATGGTTGTGATCGTGTTTGTTTGATGAATGTGCAAGGCTTGATGCATAATAATAGTTGGTCATGATTGAAATTGTGTGTTAATGCATGCTGCCTCTGAGTTTTCACTGCTGGCTATACCCATATGTGTTGTAGTATGTGCTGCCCAATGCTTATTACACCCATTTTGTAGGCTGAACATGTGCTGTTAATTGTTGTTTGGTACATGATGATAGATTTACTGTTGTCTTGCATTTAGGGGCTGTAATAGATGTTGTTTTCACTGTTTCCTTCCATTTGATTGTTTGACCAAGTTCTTCTACTTAGGATCTCTTGTAAATATTTCGTGGACTAACCTTTTCATGTAGGGGCTTTGGTAAGTTGAAATTGAGTGTGGATAAGGAATCCACATTCAAACTTCTTTCATTTCATTTCTTTTTACAATTCATCTTTGTATTTTGTTAAGCACTTATGTGCTTACCTTGATTAACTCATTACTTCCCTTTTGAGTTATAATTCATCTTCTACCTTAGAAGTGAATTGTTTAGCTCATCTCCCTCTTTAGGTTTTAGGTTTTGAAACCTCACAAACCATTAGAATCACTCCCTTAACTAATCAATTAGGATTGAGTCTTAGTTCACATAGATTTTACCTTTCTCTCCTCTCTTGAGTCTTTCATCTTCTCGTCTCAAAGAAAATACAAAATATCTAATAAAGGTAGGCATTTATTGCATTTAGGCCTTTCATATAAAGAAAAGATTAAAAGGGGTCTTCTCTTATAATCTTAGAATGTGTAGCATATAGCCCATCTTGGGTCAATGTGTTAAACATTTGATCTTGTATGAGGGACTTAAATGCAATACTTGTTGAAGGTACAAATAATAAAAAACACTTCTTCATTTCTTAATCAACAAAAACACTTAATAAACACAAGTATGCTAGTGTGTTTGAACCTTAACAATTGGAACTAAGTGTGGGGGTCTTCTTCACCCTTAGTGTGCTTTCTTACTCATTCCATCTTGGAACGTGAGAAGGTACACATTCGAATGACTAAGATTTAGATACACTATCATATGCAAACAAATAAAAAAAACTCTTAAAAGACAAAAACAAACAATAACTTCTGTCCTTCGGGAATTCTTTTCTCATCTCATTCACTCTTTCCTTGAGGATGCGTCATTTCCGTTCTACCGCAAACAGGTAACGCCTAAGTCTCCCTGCAGCGAGCTGCAACACCGAACTGCTAGGACGCGAACGTTGACGTATTCCACTAAAAAACACAAACAACTTTCCCTTAGGTGAGGGGAACTACGTCGCTCTGATTCTCATGCTCCCGATGAGATACGTAGGCAGTGGGGTAGGGCCCATTCGAGCACTTATTTTATTTTCCCTACATTTGTTTCTCTTTCTTTCTCCTTTCTTTCTTTCAGTTCCTTTTCTAGTATCCTTTTCTATCACCCTTTGATTGAGACAAGCAAGCGTGGATCCCATCGGGTACGATGGACGCGAGGGGGTGTTAATACCTTCCTCTCGCGTAACCGACTCTCGAATCCATTTCTCTTGGTCGCAAGACCATGCTCTTTCCTTCCTTCAGGTTTATGCGGTGTTTCCTTTCCCTCTCTTGGGATAAATACACATTGCTGGCGACTCTGTTTCGGTGCCACTTTCGCGTTTGTACCTGGATGAAAATCCCGGGAGCGACAGACATTAAATTTTGAATTGATGTGTGATGCAAGCGATTATGTTGTTGGTGCGGTGCTTGGGCAAAGGAAGACCAAAATTTTTCATGCCATACATTACGCGAGTAAAGTTTTAAATAAGGCACAAGTGAATTATGCTACCACAGACAAAGAATCACTCGCTATAGTGTATGCTCTCGAGAAATTTCGGTCTTACCTGTTTGGTTCAAAAGTTGTAGTCTACACTGACCACTCGGCCATTAAATATCTTCTTACCAAGCCGGATTCATAGCAAAGACTAATCTGGTGGATCCTTTTATTACAAGAATTTGATTTGGTAATTCGTGACAAGAAGGGGTCTGAAAACTTGGTAGCGGATTATTTATCCCGTTTGGTTAATGTAGAAGTAACACACCGAGAAAGTGAGGTCCGAGAAGAGTTTCCGGATAAAAAACTATTTCGGGTACAAGTTAGACCTTGGTTTGCAAATTTTGCTAACCACAAAGCAACCAGATTTATACCGGAGGATCTAACTTGGAACCAAATAAGGAAATTCTTATCGGATGCCAATTTTTATGTTTGGGATGAACCATATCTTTTTAAGTTAGGAGGTGATAATTTGTTGAGAAGGTGTGTCACTAGTGATGAAGCTAAAAGTATCCTTCGGCATTGTCACAATTCGCCATATGGAGGGCATTACAATGGTTTGAGAACGGCAACAAAAGTCCTCCAATCGGGCTTTTATTGGCCAACATTGTTTAAGGATGAAAACCTCCATGCGAAAAGTTGTGACATATGCCAAAGAAGTGGCGGGATTGGAAAACGAGATGAAATGCCCTTACAAACTATTTTGGAAGTTGAGGTTTTCGATTGTTGGGGTATTGATTTTATTGGACCGTTTCCCCCATCTTTTTCAAATAAGTACATTTTGGTTGCGGTTGACTATGTTTCTAAGTGGGTGGAAGCAATTGCATCACCGAGGTCCGATGGAAAAACGATGATCAAATTTCTAAAGAAAAATATATTCTCCCGTTTTGGCACCCCTCGTGTGTTGATTAGTGATGGAGGGTCGCACTTTTGCAATACACCGCTTGAAAAGGTTTTAGAGCACTGTGTTGTTAAGCATAAGGTTGCAACCCCTTACCACCCACAAACCAATGGTCAGGCTGAAGTTTCAAATAGGGAGGTAAAAAGGATTCTCGAAAAGACCGTGTCAAGCTCTCGTAAGGATTGGTCGCAAAAGATTTATGAAGCTTTGTGGGCGTATCGTACCGCTTACAATGCTCTAATAGGTTTAACTCCTTTCCAAATGCTTTATGGCAAAACATGTCATTTACCAGTTGAATTGGAGCACAAACCTCCTTGGGCGTTGAAATTGTTAAACTTTGATCCGAACTTGGTCGACGAGAAAAGAAAGGTTCAATTACACGAGTTGGAAGAAATGAGGAATAATACTTATCATTCTAGCAAGCTCTATAAGGAAAAAGTTAAGGGGTATCATGACAAGAAAGTTCGTTAGAGTGAATTCCGGGTAGGCCAAATGGTTCTTCTATTCAATTCCCGTTTGAAGCTTTTTCGGGGAAAATTGAAGTCCAAGTGGTCTGGACCGTTTGTGATTAAAGAGGTGAAGCACTACGGTGCTATTATGATAGAGGACTTGTAGAGAAAGGAAAGTTGGACTATGAATAGGCAATGACTTAAAATCTATCTCGGAGGCGAGATTGATCAAGAAAATTGTGCAGTGTTTCTAGATGATCATTGAGGTCATCATGGACTGTCGAGCTCAAACGACGTTAAACAAAGCGCTTGTTGGAGGCACCCCAACGTTTTAAGTATTTCATCTTTGCTGTTTTAAATTTTGAATTGTGTGATAATAGTGGTTGAATTTGGAAAATTTTGGAAATTCTGCATTACATCCTTAACAGCAGAATATTCTGCATCTGGTGTAATTCGCCTGGCGAAACCAATTTTCCCAGCCTCTCGCTCCTGCTTCGCCAAGCGAAGCTGGCGTGACACTGCTGGCTTGGGTTCTGCAGAGAGATTTTTTTTATTTAGGTCCACGTGGGCCCCATATAATTTTTTTCCTTATCTTCTTTTTGCCTCTCACTTTCACTTTCACCCTTTCATTTTCACTCTCACTCATTTTTCACTCTCACACTCTCTCTCACACACTTTTTCACTCCAAACCTTACTTTTCCTAATCTCCACTCACTTTCACTCTCAATCTCACTTGAGGTATGATTTCTTGTTCTTAATTTTGTTTTAGTTTAACTTGTTAATTTTTGTTGGACTAGGGTTAGAATTTCATATTGTTAGGGTTATTGTTGAAATCCTATAAACTATGGTAGGATTAGAAGTGTTGTTGAATTGTTGTTGTTTTTAGGGTCAGAAATTGTGGGTTAAGGATGTTGAAAGTGATCCCCTGCCCTGTTCAAACTTTCTGGGTACGCGAAAATTCGCCTGGTGAGCGTGCAGCGAGACGTGGCCCCTGCTTCGCCTGGCGAGTATGGGGCGAATGGCCTTGTTCAATTTTTTTTTCTGCTGTACAGTTTTCAATTCTGTTCTATTTTTTTTTATTCTTGCTTTGATCTTGTTTTTGCTGTTTAAATTGTGCTAACAATTGAAAAAAAATTATGTTGCTTTATGTGTCTTGTCTATTTTTTCAGATGGCCCCTAAAACCAAAGCAACCAGAGGCAAGAAGCAAAAGACTGTGGTTGGAAGCAGTTTCGAGCAGCAAAGTGAGCTTGATCTAACTCGATTCTTGAGTGATGCTCATGCTGCCAGATATACCATGCTTGAAGGCCGACAAATTCTGTCTGAGAAAAGATTTGAGATTCATCCAGAGGGACCGTATAGGAGGTTGGCTGCTATTTTTAAAAGTATGAGTTGGGGGCATTTGATTAATCCTATGGATCGAATCAGCTATGAGTTGGTCCGTGAATTCTATGCAAATTCTCTCCAAACTAAAGGGGAGATGGCTACGTTCAAGTTCATCACTTATGTCCGAGGCAAGGAAATCATATTCGATCGTGAGGCCATAAATTAGCTGTTTGGAAAACTAAGTTCTTTAGGGATGTTTGAAAAGGATGATTACACTAAGGAACTTGGCACTCATTTGGATCACAATAAAATAGCCAAGACCATTCTGTTTAAAGGGAAAAGTGTGGAAAGGAACCATCAAGGAGAAGCAATCCGGTACAAGAGGGAAGACATGCCTCCGGATGTGCAAGTCGTCCTTCTTCTCATTCTTTACAACATCAAGCCCAAGATGCACCGATCCACAATATCGGTTGATGTTTCCCTACTCTTATACTACATCATGGAAGATAAGGAGGTCGATGTAGCTCGGGTGATTTCGAATTAAATGAAGAATTTTATTGAGAACACACGAAGACCTGAGGTACATTCTAGTGCACCTATCATTTTTCCTTGCTTTGTCATTGCACTTTGTCTTAAGAAGTAGGTATTGATGCCCAATGTGATTAATGAGAAAGAGAGGGGAGTAGTCAATGATGACTATATTGAGAGGTATTGCAAAAATAAGTTGATTGAGAAGAGGAAGGGTACAAATGTGGGTCAATTATTTGTTCGCAAACTAGTGAGCCATCTAAGGCTCTTGATTTTTCAACCTGGGATCCTAGGATGCAAGCGGCATTCAATTATTCTTGGGATATGGCGGAAGCATACCAAAGATCATCATAATTTAATTTTAACTGTATACAACAGCTGTACCAATTTCAGACCACTCCGCAGGAAGTTGCCCCTTTTCCTACTCGGACTGATTATGATAATTATGCAAACTGGCCTGTGGGCAGGCGACCATTCTTTTCAGGGGGAGGAACAGCTGGAGCTGATGCTGATGGTGGAGCTGATGATGATGATGATAGAGATGATGAGATGCAAGATGATTTGAAAGAAATGGTTAATTAGAGGTGGGAGACTACAAAGTGAACATTTTTTGTTTTGTCATTTATTTTATGTTTATTGTATTTTTAGTTTTATATTATTAGCAAGTACTTTTAGGTCGCTTCGGCAAATTTTTGTTGTAGTATTTTGTCGCTTCAGCAAGTACATCTTCGATGTGTTTACACCATAACTTATAAAATTTCAGTTTGGTTTAATTTTGCTTTAATTTAAATTCTATTTTTTTTATGTTTGTGTTGTGCAAAGAAAGTTGTGGAAGTAATGTTGTCCTTATATTTTGAAGATTTTTTGTGCTAGCACAAGAATAAAAAGAGTGTTTAGTTAACCTTAAACGTGTGATGGTGATGATAGAATTCTTAATGATGTGCACAATCAAAGTGTAAATGTTTGTTTTGTAGATTTTTAGCATGATTGTGAGTTAGTTATTTATGCAAAATTATGGTAATGCATTGTGTTGTAAATACTTGTTCATGTGTGAATCAATTAGGACAAAACCAGAAAAGTGAGATGCTTTTCATTGTTCACCAAAAATAGAGTTCAAGGTATTAGCACCCTAAGTATCTGTAGTACTCTACATGAACCTCTTGTTAGTATTTGTGTTATGCTAAAGTTGCTTGCTAAAGGGAAATGTGCTAAGGTAAAGGCCTAAGGGTATGTACACTAAGTATGCTCGCCAAGACATCGCATCTCGTGCCTACGTATCCTGACGGGAATGAAATCAGAGCATTCGTAGTTCCCCTCACTACAGGGTAAAAGAAAAGGTGGAATCCAATAAGGCATTGGATGTAAAGGAAAAAAGGTGGAAAAAGAAAAAGGTAGCTCACTAGGATCTCGCAATCCTATGCCTACGTATTCTCAAGATGAACTAGAGAAATCAGAGCGTCCGTAGTTCCCCTCAACGGGGATGAGGAAGGAACCATTGAGTGTGGCCAAAGTTCCAAGGGAAAGTAGGGTGAAAAGCTTGAAAGCAAAGCTTGTGAGGATAGATTACTTAGGAGAAGAGATTAATTGTTATCTCTTGTGAAGGGTTAAAAGATGGTGAAGGAGAAGAGATTAATGGCTATCTCTTGTTTATGTTAAAGAAAGGTTTAAGGGTTATAAGAGATTAATGGCTATCTCTTGAGAAGGCAAGGTTAAAAGGGAATGAAGTGTTCACGGGAAAGTATGGCCTAACAGCAAGACACCTACGTGGAGTGCGGCGACGTGAGATAAGGGAATGGTGGACAAGGCTATCCTAACTGACATGGCAGTCAACTATAGGGTCCTTTCCTTTGGGATGAGACAAACAGAAGAATAAAGAGGAAACTTCCAGTATCGAGAGTAGAATGAACAGCAATATATACAATAAGTGCAATAAGAATTAAATTCAAAGTGAACATCGAGAATTAGAGACTAATCATAGTCGAGGTCAAAAAGAATTAAACTCGGAATGAATATCAGGAATTGATTAAAGTAAAATGTCAAAATTAACTTAGAAACAAATAAAGTCTAAACAAACCAAAATCTAAAAAGATTAATATTTAATTAAAAATCTAATTAAATAAAATCAAAAATACTAATTGAATTAAATTCTAATTATACGAAACAAAATTTATATATTACACTATATATATATATATATATATATATATATATATATATATATATATATATATATATATTACTAACACTAATGCGTAACTAAAATAAAAAAAAAATATATATGATAAGTATATATTATAATTAAAAAGTATATATTATAATTATAAGAAGAAAAGGTATATATGCATGTATAGAATTCATGGTAGTAACATATTTAAAAATTAAAAAAAAAACTAAGCCAAATATATGTATATAATTCAACTAACTAAATTATGTAAAAAAAAAAGTATGAAATAAACTAATATATATCCAACCTAAACGTAATCAGTATATGTGTGATTGAAATGTATATTGCAAAATGTATTATATTAATATGTACAATCTAAAATTTAAATGATACAAATTTTAATCCAATACTACTCGTTTTAAAATGAATACTGACATGATTAAGCTATATGCCAGCAAATGCTCAACAAGACAACCCGTTTGGAAAATAAAAGGAAGAACATTCTTAAAACTCCAAATTTGCCAGCTACTGTAAATTATGCGCATTATCCACACAAGATCTCGCAACATCTAGACAAGATCAGATCAAAATCAAAACGTCTAAGCAAATACATCACAAAATTTGCAAACTTATAATCCAACGCAGCCAGCAGAATATAATGATATTTCAATGCCTAGGGTCAGATATTTCAGAATCTATAAATTAAGAATATCTTGAAACTACCATTGAATAAACTGCCATCGAAATAAAACAAAACAACCAAATATTATGCACCGTATCTCGCAAACTTCGCAAACGACTTCATAACTTCAATAAACTGATTCAACAATCAAAGTTTGCAAATAGCAAATTACGACCATGCAGTATATGCAGTTATGCATCATTTCGAACCATGAAAAACAACATTCGTGACACCCAAAATACAGAAACTTTTGACTAAATGTGACGTCGGCAAGCACACACAAACATACTCAGCAGTCGGATCGAAACGAAACCGCATCAGAAACAAAAGACAGCAGCATTATACACACGTATGCAAGGGTTTGAAATCATTACTGAAGTTGGAATGCTAATGCCGAAGATCGCGAGTTTCAGCCGCTAGTATTGGTGACGAATGAAGGGCGGTTTGAATGGTGCTTCGAAGCGACTTGGCAGACTATTACGTGGTAAGGTTGCTGCGGTTTTGGAGGCGATGGAACGGTTTGCGATTACCAGATACGTGTCGGTATAGAGCTTTTGAAATCATGTAAACAACTCTCTGAACCTTAGAAAAGTTGCCTCCAAGAACAACAGCGGATGGCTGGTAGTTTATGAAAGGTATTGCACGACTGGTGTAACGTTCAGGCGGGAGTGAGTTGATGTTGAAGGGTTGCTTTGAAGCAAAAAGAGAGTAGCAGTGGTAGTGAGTATGCTGGAGAAGAAAGTATGAACTTTTTTTTTAGTTTTTTCTTGTATATTAAGAGTGAGAGAAAGGGTATGCTGTCGGTGGAGAATTATGGTGTGGGTCCTCTTTTAATTCGTGAGAGAAAAAGTAGTGTTAGGAAAAGGAGTGGGTGGTAGCGTGCGTGCAGAAAAAATGAAAAAAGAAAGGAGCTTGTCGTGCACATTACCGGTTATGTGTTGAAGTAAACAAAAGTACTATTTTAAAACTTACTCAACAAGATTACTAAAAAAACTAGTAAAATAAGAAATATTATATTATAAAAAGAAAAAAATGGTAATAAAGTAAAATTAACCTAAAATAAATATATAAAAAAATTGATTAGTTAAAAAAAATGATATTAATGTACAATTAAAAATGAAACTGGTTAAAGTAAACAAACAGTCTGGTATTGAAGTACTCGAAAAATAAAATGAATACACCAAAATTATCAGCGTGAAATAAACGTATTGGAAAAATACAGCGTTTGGTCAAATTTTGAAATAAATTTTACCCGCTAAAATGGCATAAACTGTCCAAAAATGCGTCCGAAAAGTGATTGAAAAATTAAAACGAACACGACAGATTAAACTACGTAAAACGTAGATTAATATCACTGACGTCTGCAGGCTCAAATTTAAAGTTTTCCGTCCACTGATTTTTCGCACTGTTGACTTTTAATTTGACCGACTCGGTTGTAAATCCAACAAGTTTATTCCAACTGATAAATTGGGTATGAATGAATCTGAGGGTAAAATTTGGGGTACAACAGTTGCCCCTGTTTAAATAGCTTTACCAGAGGGCACGAGGAATGGAAATCCTCGAGACATCAAGGTGAAAGGTATTTAAATATAGCAAACTGAAAATTTTACCCTTAGAGGAAATGCAAATGATAAGGACAAGCAGCAGACATGCAAATGCTGACTGTAACGCCCCAGTTTTTGTCAGTTTTATTTAATCGAGTCTATTTGATTATTTTAGTATTATATTATTTTATTCTTGACTTTTATTTGGCAATATAGTATTTTTCATCGATGTTTATGTTTTATCGCATTTTGAGAGCGTTTGAGAGATATTTGAGCTGAGGGGTATTTTGGTCTTTTGCTTGGGTAAGTTTTATGTTTTTATATAAATAGAAAGAAAAGAGAGAAAAATAGTAAGGAAGAGAAAAAGAGAAAGAAAGAAGGAAAAGAGAAAAGAAGAGGAAGAAGAGAGAAAAGAGGAGAAAATGGAAAAAATCGCGGGAACTCCGTTTCAAACGCGAATAATCGGGTAAGGGTGAGAAGTTTCAATTATATCTTGCTTGTGTATGTATATGTGTATGTTTTCTTGATTGTTTTGGATAGTTTCATATAGTTTTCATTTTAGGTCGAAATGAGAAAAATGGTTAGAAATCGATGTTTTCACGGACGAAAGTCGGAATAACTCGCGTAGTAGAGTCGAGTGATGTTGGGTCGTGATTTAGCGTGATCGTTTGATTGAATTTAGTTGAGTTTGATTGAAACCTAACTTTTGAAATTTGGTAGAAAATGGTGATTTTGTGTGAATTAATGTTTGGACGGTTGAAATGTGGAATAAGTTGTGTAGTGTAGTCGGGTAAGGTTTGGGTTTAATCGGGAGTGGTGGTTTGCGTGTTTTCCCGCGGTTTCGATCGAGTTCGAATTTAGAATTCAATGATAAAATTATGTTTTAAAATATGTCAAAAATGGAAAAATGGGTTGGATGGCTTTTAATAGTGAAAATATTGTAGTATGTCGAATTCTGAGATCGCAGCTTTTTACGGAATCGAAAACGGATGTCCGGAAGTCTAAAAATGGTGTTTTTAAGGCTGAAATTCGTAGCAGGTTTCGCGCTCAGCGCGCAGGTCTGGGCGAAAGGGAAAATTTCCGAAACTTTGAAAATTCATAACTTTTGATCCGTAAGTCCGTTTTGGTCCCCGTTCGAAGCGTTAGAAAGCTTATGAAATGTTCTTTCTTGTAAAAATGGTTTTGGGATTAGTGGATGATTTATTTAAGTCGTGGTTTTGGAAACGTGTCGTTTTGTCGACTTTTCCCGTCGTATTTGTGTGCGATTGATGTGGTATCATGTTATATGCTTTTGTTATATAACGTATCGCTTGTGTGCTGTTATATGATGTGAATACATGTAATGAGATGTTGTGATAAGGTGTTGTGATGCGATGTTGTGATAATGTTGTTGTTGTGCGATAAATACATTGTTTGATTGAATATCAATGTACGTGGTTATGATGTTGTGTTGGTTCGTGGTTTGTTGTTGTGGTTTGTGAAATGCATTGCTTATGTGAAATTCAATGTGTGTTTTGGATGTGAATCATACAATAGTGCATTGATGTGAATGTATATAGATTGTATGTGAGTGTATGAGATAAATGCATGAATACATTGTGAATATGTATGCATTTCAAGAATGTCTTGAGTTATTTTGTATGTGAAGCATAATGATGTACATTCTTGTGTTGAGTGATTCTAATGAGAATCCGTTATAACCTCGTGTGCCCATGTGGGGTGTGAGCGATGATTATAGACGATTGTGTGCCTAGGTGAGGTGTGAGCAATCGGTATGTTGTGATGATGGGTTGTGGCCTTATGGCCAATATGTGCATTGTTTTGGATTGGACCTCGATGCATGATTAATGATGTTGTTGTGTAGTAAATTACATTGTTTGTATGAAATTCAATGTATCTTGTGTGGTGACCTTTATGGTTTGAAATGCATTGTTTGAATTAATTTGCAATGCATGAGTGTGATGATGTTGATTAAATCATATGGTTGAATTGTGAATGTATGGAATTGATGAGTTGAAATATATGCATGATTATGGTTGCATATATGTGTGAAGATGCAATTGATTGTCATGAGTTCTTATGTGTCAAGTATCATGATATGCATCTTGTACGTCGTGTGCCCATGTGGGGTGTGAGCGACGAATTGGTTCCAGAGGGAATCCGCTATAACGTCGTGTGCCCATGTGGGGTGTGAGCGATGATTATAGACGATTGTGTGCCTAGGTGAGGTGTGAGCAATCGGATTGTGTGCCTATGTGAGGTGTGAGCAATCCATAAACATTGTGTGCCTATGTGAGGTGTGAGCAATGGGTGAACATCGTTGGCCCGACGGGGTATTACTTGTAGTAACAAGCGATGATTCCAGCAGAGTTCCTGAGTGAACTAGTGATGAGAAAAGTTGGAAGTCGGTACCGCATATGCATTTGCATAGAGTCGTTGTGTCGGTCTCTTTGCATCTGCATGAATTATGATTGCATTGTTCATATGTGGAAAATCATGATTTAATTGATTATGTGTGAGACATTGTGATATGCATTTGTGATAAATGTATAATGCATGATTAATATGCAATTGGGAATGGAGTAATTATGTGATTGAGCTTGTCATAGCATATGTGAATTGATGTGCAGTCGTGTTAAATGCATTGAATTATGAATTATATGTTTTGTGTATAAACATATGCATTATGTGTGAATATGTGATTATGTCGGTATAATTGATATATGCTATACTTTGTAGTGATGTGGTGGCGTGGTTCCATATGTCATAATCGTGGTTGGATGTTGTATGATACGTTTTGTATTGGTGGCATGCGATATGTGTTAGTATGTGATGTATGTGGTGAGAAATATTATATATGTGAATTTGTTTGTGTTGTGGCATATTATTATGCAATCTTGTTATAGTTGTTATTTCTCACCCTTCTGCTGGAATATGCTTTTTATGGCATAGTGCAGATTGTCAGCTTTAGAGGCGTGGAGGCAAGTGGAAGAGTTAGATCTTCGTTTGCTTAGGTCTTGGTGTCTGCTCTGATACGTAGCACGGGAGTCGGGGAACGATTATGTTATATATGTATATAATTGTGGAATATATTTTTGTATTACATGTGTATGTGTACTTTGACGTTATAAACCATTTATTTTGTAAAACAAGTCGGTTATGGATCTTCCGCTTTATTTCATAATTGACATTTCCTTTATTATGGAAAAAGTTTCCCCTTTGAGGGTACTCTGTTTTATGCTATGTATCAAATTTATGAGCAGGGATGATGTTTTGTTTATTTAAATGTGACATCCTTGTTTCTGTCGGAAAAATAAATTTTTAGTTACTTTGATTATGTTTATGTATTATTTATTCGCGATGGGAATTGGGGTGTTACATTAGTGGTATCAGAGCAGGTCGGTCTGTCCGGCCAAGTTGTTGAGTCAGTTGGTGTGACAGTTGAATACTGTCGTTGTTGTTTGTCCCTTAGTACGTGATAGGTGTGTGAGGCACTGTCAGTACTTTCTGGTCTTCTGATCTTTTGTCTTCAGGATTGAGAATGAGATAAGTGGGGGAGGAGCTTGTACTTCTCCAAGTTGTTTCAGGTGTGGAGTGTTGGCTCAGTGTGTTGTGAATTGCAAGATTGTAAGTGTTGTTTGGACAGTGTTGTTCCCGATTCCGTAAGAAATACGGAGGTAAGGTTTATGTCAACTAAGGATTTGTGCCTTAGGTAGTTTTGTGTATGGGATGCAAGAAAGGCTATTACAGTTTGGTAAAGACGGTTTATGCCCCATCATGATTGTCGGCTGTTTATTGACAAATTGAGGAAATGATCACCCTTAATCTCTTGTTGATAGCAGACGGAAATTATGTTGGATGGAATAGGCGGGTCTTTCCGGCTTTGATAGTGTGTGAAATGAGTTGTTTGGAATTTAAGGAGATGATTACAGATTGTTTTGATGAGTCGATGAAGATGCTAATATCAGAAGATGAAATGGATTAGAGGTTTTGGCATGTTAGTCCAGTTGGGAAGTCATTGAGAGAGAACGATTGGGTATCGTTAATGGTTGTTTTCCGAGAGTAGAGTGTGAACTCAAATTTGACGAAGGTAAGGATTTGAGGTTTGGACCTGCTAAGTAAGTAGAAGAACTTTTAGGACGTGAAACTAAGATGTTGTTATGTTTGTGATGATAGTTTTCTAGAGATTGGCGGGAAAGTCACAGTGATGGGCTGCCAAGTTGTGCGTGATTTTTAGATGTATTCCCCGATGGAATAGTGGATGTAATATTGAGATTAAGAGTTCCTTTTGTTGGGTTGTTGATACTTGTTTTGCTGTTTGGAATTGATTTGAGATGAAAATGGTGAGTTTTGGGAAGGACTGTCGAAGGGTTTATTTTTCTGAAAATCGCAGTGCCCGCTCAGCGCGCAGATGCCCGCTCAGCGCGGTCTGCAGAAATTTGAACCTCTCCAGGCAGTGAGGAGCGCGCTCAGCGCGGGACAGAGCCCGCTTAGCGCGACTTGGAGCAAAAATAAAACTTGGATTTTTGTTCTAAAATCCATAACTTTGGATTCGTAACTCGGATTGAGATGTTCTTTCTTATATAAATGGTGTTGAGATTTAGTGGCCGATTTGATTATGTCGTGAATTTGGATAAGTTCGTAGTGGTTTTAATTAAGGATATTTGGATCTGTTATAAACTCAGAGGAAGAACAAGTAGAGTGTTTGAGAATTGGATTACAAGTGTCGAAAGGAGACAGAGTTTTGCTAAGTTATTCAAGTGAGGATTTTGGTTGGAAAGGGTTAGTTTTCCTGGATATGTTATTTCTGATGACGGTATTTTCATGGATCCATTGGAAGTAGATCTAGTTCTACAATGAGAGACTCCGAAGTTGGTTAAGGAGATTAGGATCTTTTGGACTTTAGTTGGTTATTACCGGAGGTTATGGAAGGTTTTTCCAAGTTAGCATTTTCGTTACTTCGGTTGACTTGCAAAGGGTGAGTCGTTTGTTTTGGACGTTCGTTGTGAGTAAGTTTTGGTGAGCGGATGTAGAAATTGTCTACGGCTCCAGTTTTGATTCTGTGTGATTCTAATAATCTGTTTGTAAGGTATTGTGATGTGTCTTTGATGAGTTTAATCTGTGTGTTAATGCAAGAGGGTAAAGTCGTAGCTTATGCTTTATGACGATTGAGGATTCATAAGAGGATCTATAGTATTCAGGATTTGGAGCTGGTTGCGGTGGTATTCTGGTTTTGTGGATGTTGTTAAGACGTTGTTTATGTCGTGAAACTTTATGTTCTTGTTTGTGTTGTTGTCTCGTTTCCATCGTGTTGGTTCGAGTGGGAGTGGCTAATTCCTATGTGGGGAATTAAAGGAGTGTTACCTACGGTGATGGTAACGATCTTGTTGTTTTTGGTTCTAGGGTGAACCTGTGTGTTCGTACCTTGGGTATTCTTTGAGTCGTGAGTTAGTCATCAAGTGCATTGTATGGGCTTTGCATCTTGTCGTCGTTGTCGTGTTGTTGTTATAGCTGCTGTTAGCAAGGTTGTATGTCAGTTTGTGGTATTTGTGGTGTGCCTTTGGTTGGCATGTTGGTTTGTTGGTCGGATGCGAGGGTCGTATTCGGATTTATTCGTCTCAGTAATATTTTTGAGGACGAAAATGTCTAAGTGGGGGAGAGTTGTAACGCCCCAGTTTTTGTCAGTTTTATTTAATCGAGTCTATTTGATTATTTTATTATTATATTATTTTATTCTTGACTTTTATTTGGCAATATAGTATTTTTCATCGATGTCTATGTTTTATCGCATTTTGAGAGCGTTTGAGAGATATTTGAGCTGAGGGGTATTTTGGTCTTTTGCTTGGGTAAGTTTTATGTTTTTATATAAATAGAAAGAAAAGAGAGAAAAATAGTAAGGAAGAGAAAAAGAGAAAGAAAGAAGGAAAAGAGAAAAGAAGAGGAAGAAGAGAGAAAAGAGGAGAAAATGGAAAAAATCGCGGGAACTCCGTTTCAAGCGCGAATAATCGGGTAAGGGTGAGAAGTTTCAATTATATCTTGCTTGTGTATGTATATGTGTATGTTTTCTTGATTGTTTTGGATAGTTTCATATAGTTTTCATTTTAGGTCGAAATGAGAAAAATGGTTAGAAATCGATGTTTTCACAGACGAAAGTCGGAATAACTCGCGTAGTAGAGTCGAGTGATGTTGGGTCGTGATTTAGCGTGATCGTTTGATTGAATTTAGTTGAGTTTGATTGAAACCTAACTTTTGAAATTTGGTAGAAAATGGTGATTTTGTGTGAATTAATGTTTGGACGGTTGAAATGTGGAATAAGTTGTGTAGTGTAGTCGGGTAAGGTTTGGGTTTAATCGGGAGTGGTGGTTTGCGTGTTTTCCCGCGGTTTCGATCGAGTTCGAATTTAGAATTCAATGATAAAATTATGTTTTAAAATATGTCAAAAATGGAAAAATGGGTTGGATGGCTTTTAATAGTGAAAATATTGTAGTATGTCGAATTCTGAGATCGCAGCTTTTTACGGAATCGAAAACGGATGTCCGGAAGTCTAAAAATGGTGTTTTTAAGGCTGAAATTCGTAGCAGGTTTCGCGCTCAGCGCGCAGGTCTGGGCGAAAGGGAAAATTTCCGAAACTTTGAAAATTCATAACTTTTGATCCGTAAGTCCGTTTTGGTCCCCGTTCGAAGCGTTAGAAAGCTTATGAAATGTTCTTTCTTGTAAAAATGGTTTTGGGATTAGTGGATGATTTATTTAAGTCGTGGTTTTGGAAACGTGTCGTTTTGTCGACTTTTCCCGTCGTATTTGTGTGCGATTGATGTGGTATCATGTTATATGCTTTTGTTATATAACGTATCGCTTGTGTGCTGTTATATGATGTGAATACATGTAATGAGATGTTGTGATAAGGTGTTGTGATGCGATGTTGTGATAATGTTGTTGTTGTGCGATAAATACATTGTTTGATTGAATATCAATGTACGTGGTTATGATGTTGTGTTGGTTCGTGGTTTGTTGTTGTGGTTTGTGAAATGCATTGCTTATGTGAAATTCAATGTGTGTTTTGGATGTGAATCATACAATAGTGCATTGATGTGAATGTATATAGATTGTATGTGAGTGTATGAGATAAATGCATGAATACATTGTGAATATGTATGCATTTCAAGAATGTCTTGAGTTATTTTGTATGTGAAGCATAATGATGTACATTCTTGTGTTGAGTGATTCTAATGAGAATCCGTTATAACCTCGTGTGCCCATGTGGGGTGTGAGCGATGATTATAGACGATTGTGTGCCTAGGTGAGGTGTGAGCAATCGGTATGTTGTGATGATGGGTTGTGGCCTTATGGCCAATATGTGCATTGTTTTGGATTGGACCTCGATGCATGATTAATGATGTTGTTGTGTAGTAAATTACATTGTTTGTATGAAATTCAATGTATCTTGTGTGGTGACCTTTATGGTTTGAAATGCATTGTTTGAATTGATTTGCAATGCATGAGTGTGATGATGTTGATTAATTCATATGGTTGAATTGTGAATGTATGGAATTGATGAGTTGAAATATATGCATGATTATGGTTGCATATATGTGTGAAGATGCAATTGATTGTCATGAGTTCTTGTGTGTCAAGTATCATGATATGCATCTTGTACGTCGTGTGCCCATGTGGGGTGTGAGCGACGGATTGGTTCCAGAGAAAATCCGCTATAACGTCGTGTGCCCATGTGGGGTGTGAGCGATGATTATAGACGATTGTGTGCCTAGGTGAGGTGTGAGCAATCGGATTGTGTGCCTATGTGAGGTGTGAGCAATCCATAAACATTGTGTGCCTATGTGAGGTGTGAGCAATGGGTGAACATCGTTGGCCCGACGGGGTGTTACTTGTAGTAACAAGCGATGATTCCAGCAGAGTTCCTGAGTGAACTAGTGATGAGAAAAGTTGGAAGTCGGTACCGCATATGCATTTGCATAGAGTCGTTGTGTCGGTCTCTTTGCATCTGCATGAATTATGATTGCATTGTTCATATGTGGAAAATCATGATTTAATTGATTATGTGTGAGACATTGTGATATGCATTTGTGATAAATGTATAGTGCATGATTAATATGCAATTGGGAATGGAGTAATTATGTGATTGAGCTTGTGATAGCATATGTGAATTGATGCGCAGTCGTGTTAAATGCATTGAATTATGAATTATATGTTTTGTGTATAAACATATGCATTATGTGTGAATATGTGATTATGTCGGTATAATTGATATATGTTATACTTTGTGGTGATGTGGTGGCGTGGTTCCATATGTCATAATCGTGGTTGGATGTTGTATGATACGTTTTGTATTGGTGGCATGCGATATGTGTTAGTATGTGATGTATGTGGTGAGAAATATTATATATGTGAATTTGTTTGTGTTGTGGCATATTATTATGCAATCTTGTTATAGTTGTTATTTCTCACCCTTCTGCTGGAATATGCTTTTTATGGCATAGTGCAGATTGTCAGCTTTAGAGGCGTGGAGGCAAGTGGAAGAGTTAGATCTTTGTTTGCTTAGGTCTTGGTGTCTGCTCTGATACGTAGCACGGGAGTCGGGGAACGATTATGTTATATATGTATATAATTGTTGAATATATTTTTGTATTACTTGTGTATGTGTACTTTGACGTTATAAACCATTTATTTTGTAAAACAAGTCGGTTATGGATCTTCCGCTTTATTTCATAATTGACATTTCCTTTATTATGGAAAAAGTTCTCCCTTTGAGGGTACTCTGTTTTATGCTATGTATCAAATTTATGAGCAGGGATGATGTTTTGTTTATTTAAATGTGACATCCTTGTTTCTGTCGGAAAAATAAATTTTTAGTTACTCTGATTATGTTTATGTATTATTTATTCGCGATGGGAATTGGGGTGTTACACTGACATGCCATGAACTTCTAGTATGATGATATGATGTCATGATAGATGCAAAGGTGCAGACAAACAAAATACCAACAGATAAGGAGCCAACCACCACATATGAGCTTACTGGGAAAGGATGAAGGTTAGTATTCATGAGGAAAACTCACTGGGGATACAGACTAACCAACATAAGAGGCTCAATGGGGAGACTCTGAGGAAACATTGGGGAAGATAAAAGCACACTCTTTACTGGGCATGTAACCAGAAAGAAGACATAATCTCTTCAGGGGATCAATTTGAAATAAAAGGGTCAACAAAAGATTTTCTGGGATTTTCTTATACTGAAGAGTTCAAACGAGATCTTCAAGGAAAGCCAGAAAAGACAGAGAAAGGAACATCCAGAAAAACATCAGATGGAAAAAGAAACCAGACATCCAATAATGACTTTGAATGAAAGGTACAAATCACAATATCTAATAACGGTTTTAGATAAAAGTGAACAAAGCAGGGATCCAAGAAAGCATTGGGTGCAAAGAACACCAGACATTCAATAATGGCTTTGAACGAAAGGTACAAATCACAATATCTAATAATGGCTTTAGACGAATGTGAACAGAGACTACATTCAAGAATGGCATTGAATGCAAAGAAACCCGTCATCCAATAATGGCTTTGAACGAAAGGTACAAATCACAAAATCTAATAATGGCTTTAGATGAATGTGAACAAACAAGGGTAATCCAAGAAGGCATTGGATAAAAGGACACCAGACATTCAATAATGGCTTTGAACGAAAGGTACAAATCACAATATCTAATAATGGCTTTAGATGAATGTGAACAGAGACTACATTCAAGAATGGCATTGAATGCAAAGAAACCAGTCACCCAATAATGGCTTTGAACGAAAGGTACGAATCACAATATCTAATAATGGCTTTAGATGAATGTGAACAGAGACTACATTCAAGAATGGCATTGAATGCAAAGAAACCAGTCACCCAATAATGGCTTTGAACGAAAGGTACGAATCACAACATCTAATAATGGCTTTAATTAACAGTGAACAAAGACTCGGTCTGGAAAAATATCAGAAAGAGAGACACATCCGGAAAGTCATCGGATGGTAGAGAAACCAGACATCCAATAATGGCTTTGAATGAGAGGTATAACTCATAATATCTAATAATGGCTTTAGATAAAAGTGAACAAAGACTCGATCTGGTAAAGTATCAGAAAGAGAGACACATCCAGAAAGGCATCGGATGGTAGAGAAACCAGACATCCAATAATGGCTTTGAATGAGAGGTATAACTCACAATATCTAATAATGGCTTTAGATAAAAGTGAACAAAGACTCGATCTTGTAAAATATCAGAAAGAGAGACACATCCGGAAAGGCATCGGATGGTAGAGAAACCAGACATCCAATAATGGCTTTGATTGAGAGGTATAACTCACAATATCTAATAATGGCTTTAGATAAAAGTGAACAAAGACTCGATCTGGTAAAATATCAGAAAGAGAGACACATCCGGAAAGGCATCGGATGGTAGTGAAACCAGACATCCAATAATGGCTTTGAGTGAAAGGTATAACTCACAATTCTAATAATGACTTTAGATAAAAGTGAACAAAGTAAGGATCCAAGAAAGCATTGGACAAACAGACACCAGACATTTAATAATGGCTTTGAATGAAAGGTAAACTTATAATATCTGAGAAGGCATCAGATGCAAAATGTGACAAACTGTGAAATCCAAGAAGGCATTGGATAAACCACAACATCCAAGAAAGCATTGAACGAATATGAATAAGGATATACCCAAGAAAACATTGGATAAAAGGAATCACAATATCCAAGAAAGCATTGGATGGATGTGAACAAAGGTGAAATCCAAGAAAGCATTGGGTAAAAGGAATTACAGTATCCAAGACAGCATTGAATGACTGTGAACTTTCAGGAATGGTACTGAAAGTAAAGGCAAATCACTATATTCAGGAATGATATCGAATGATAGTGAGAAAGACATCCAAAAATGGCACTGGAGTGAGAGAATATAAAGATCCAAGAATAGCACTGGAACGAGAGAAGACAAACATCTATCAACAGGATTAGGTGCGCAAGAGAATGACAATATTCAGGAATGGCACTGAATGAAAAGGACAGGTAATGTTTTGGTAAGATAAGACGTGGATAACGACACGACCTCGGGAGAAATGCAAATGAGGATGAAACACTCATGATATTCATATGTATATGACATGCAAATGAGGATGAAACACTCATGATATGCATTTGTATATGCTATGCAGATGATATATGATCAAACGCAGATTCTGACGACACAGCTCTACCCTTTCTGGGAGAATACACGACTGGAAGACTGATTCTTCAACACGGAGATCACTGTCATTCTGCTTGGGGACTAAAGATGCTACTGCTGAACACATCCTTGCCACACTGGTAAATTGCTTTAAGTTGATGATCCTTGTAGGAAGGATGGAAATTTGCATGGGGATTCTTCAGGTAAACTGTCCCAGACTAACTGGCTGTTGTAGATAAACTGATCATTGCTTCAGCTTGATTGATTCTGAAATGACTGTTTTGTTGTGCTCTAGGAAAGCTTGCCCCAGTATGAGTCTTGAAAAAAAAATCTTCTGTATAAACCAATTCTGAGAAGTCGCCATTAAACCATAAATCTTGAACTGATTCTCAAAAGGATATGGAAGGAATTTGCCCCTGATTGGATCACTGACCAAGTTTCTCAAATGTTTGAAAATTCCTTAAGAAGAAAGCTAGTTTACGAACAAAAGTATTTGTACAAATATGGTAAATGCAAAGTTTATGCAACTTTTGAAATCAAAATCATTTTTTTTGAAAAATGCCCAGCAAAATGAGTCACTAGTCTGAACACGGCGGTTCAAGACATTCAAAGTGAGAAGCAAAGCAAAAGGGTAACACCAAAACAGATGATTTGGAAAGATCTTTGGGAGTCAGTTTACGCAACCTTGTTGTAGTATGCTTTCAAAATAACCTTGCTTCAGTTAGGTCTTTTGAGAGTTGTAACATGGCCTGGTTCACGGTTTAAGAAACAAAGTACAAAGGCTCAAAGTTAATTTCTACCCACCCAATCTTCGTGATGAACTTCCAATCCTAAGCTCAGTTAAAACATGATATAAATTCAGATTCCCATAGGCTAGGAATTGATCTGTCGATAGTTGATGATGATTCAAACACCTTGGGTTTTCATTACTCCCTTACAACATTTGGTTGTTCTTTATTGCTGAGATTTCGAGACTTCTTTTTTGTCTTTGCTGAGGTTTTGAGACCTCTTCTTTGTCATTTGCTGAGGTTTTGAGACTTCTTTTTTGTCTTTGCTGAGGTTATGAGACTTTTTTTTTGTCTTCTGAGGTTTTGAGACCTCTTTTTCTTCCTTATTGTCATTTGATTTGAGAGAGTTGAACAGTGTCTTGCATGAAGCGCTTTAGAATGCATAACCAAGTCAAACTGAGAACTACTCTGCCCCGTGGTTGAGATTTAAGGGTTTTTTTGTGTAAGGAAATAAAACTCCTACTTCTAGGCTCAAAGGGTTTTGACAAGGGATTAACTTCCTTATTTCTCCAATGTTTGGGGATTGAAACAATGCCTTACATCGTCAGCAAAGTTTTGATTTGAAAGCATACCACAATAATTATGAGTATAATGTATCATCATCCTCCCTCCAATATTTGCATAATCAAAAAAATATTTTGCAAAAGAAAGCATAAATAGTAAATTGAATTAAAAGTTGCAATGCTCATTTCATTAATTTTGAAAGTACAAACATCATTTGAAAGCAAACAGCTAATACAAATAAGGAAAGTGCAAACAACTAGAAATATGGTCTAGTGACAAATCAGAAACAAAGATGAGCTGTCTTGTCTGAAACACTGGCTTTTATGAAGATAGTCTGCTGAAGTCGACTGAAGCTTCACTTGGTGTGATCTGCCAGCATTGTGATCACTGAGAGGATTCTCAAAAGGAGTTCGAGTAGTCTGGGCAATAGTATGAACCACAGGTCTAGGCTCGGCAAAAACTGGAGCTTGAAACACTGGTATGACAGTTTGACCAACCATAGCAGTAGATGTAATCGGTGGAGAATAGTTGGGAGGTAAACCGAACTCTGGCCAAGTTGAAGGTGGCATTTGAATCGGTGGAGGTTCAGCACTTGAAACTTCCTGGATGACAGTCCTTTGGGGAGACTCTCCTCTAACAATCAAAACCTGAAGCATCTCAGTTAGTTTAGTCATACTTGATTTGAGGTTATCGATCTCCATTCGGACCCCAGCATTGTGTGCCTCTTGCTCTGACATTTTGCGTCTGTAATTAGCTCTAGTCCGGTATCGGTGTCGAGGAATCAGCTTGACAACTCACATATGACACTGAAAGATAGAGACAGCTGGAAATGAGCCACTGGACAAATAGACATATGCAATGAAACATGCAAAGAGGCAAATGATATGCAATGCAATGCAAACAGGATGCAAACCACGTGCAACAGGATCAAGGGTTAGAGATCACAGCATAGAGTCTAGGTAGAGAACCAACCACAGGGTGTGTACTAGGGTTTATCAACTGTAGAACAGGGTTCTAAAAGTTCCCAGAGTCTACGTAAATCCTTCGGATATTATCGGCCTTCGCGACTACTCACGCGGGTTAATAATATTCTCAAGATAAACTCGTCTGAGTGTAGTATCGCGTAACAACCATTTGGAACTACTCCCTCATAGCCATCGCACTACGTCCTAAAAAGGCCAAGTGGGGCGAAGGTAACTACGGTCCTCAAAATCCCTGGCTCCCAATTGGGAAGAGTGACATCAATGCGACTGCTCACATCAGACATCAATAATTCCAAAGGGCCTCAACTGAGCGTGGTCATCATATGCCATAAATTGTTAGGACTACTCCCAACAACCGACTATTGATTACACCACAATCCTATCATAAGTGCACTCAAGTCCGAGTTAGGACTTATCTCACCACTCAAAGTAACCACCCTGCCAAACAGAAAAAACCCAAACATAACAGGTATATATACAGGTATGAATATATACAGATATACAAGCAAGCAAACATATAAATAACACAAATACAAACAAGATAGGCTTAACCCTTTTAGGGGAACGTCCATAGTGAAGTCGTCATTTTTTGTTGCGGTGAGAATCGGATAACAAGCTATTAATTAACTTGCATCACAAAACTTTGAAATTCACCACCGAGCTTTGATTTATCCAAAGGAAAGGGTAAAAAACGAAAACCCTAAAAAAGAGTATCTAGGTTCGGGGGTTGGTTATACTAAGAGAAGGTATTAGCACCCTAAGTATCTGTAGTACTCTACAGGAACCTCTTGTTTGTATTTGTGTTATGTTAATGTTTGCTTGCTAAGGGAAATATGCTAAGGTAAAGACCTAGGGGTATATACACTAAGTATGCTCGCCAAGACATCGCATCTCGTGCCTACGTATCCTGACTAAAGAATCAGAGCAACCGTAGTTCACCTCAAATGGGATGAGGAATGAACCATTGACTGTGGACAAATTTCCAAGGGAAAGTAGGGTGAAAAGCTTGAAAGAAAAACTTGTGAGGATAGATTGTTTAGGAGAAGAGATTAATTGCTATCTCTTGTGAAGGGTTAAAAGTTGGTGAAAGAGAAGAGATTAATGGCTATCTCTTGTTTATGTTAAAGAAAGGTTTAAGGGTTATAAGAGATTAATGGCTATCTCTTGAGAAGGCTAGGTTAAAAGGGAATGAAGTGTTCACGGAAAAATAGGGTCTGACAGCAAGACACTTACGTGGAGTGCGGCGGCGTGAGATAAGGGAATGATGGACAAGGCTATCCTACCTAACATGACAGTCAACTATACGGTCCTTTCCTTTGGAATGAGGCAAACAGAAGAATAAAGAGGAAACCTCCGGTATCGAGAGTAGAATGAACAACAATATATACAACAAGTGCAATAAGAATTAAATTCAAAGTGAACATCGGGAATTAGGGACTAATCATAGTCAAGGTCAAAAAGAATTAAACTCGGAATGAATATCAGGAATTGATTAAAGCAAAATGTCAAAATTAGCTTAGAAACAAATAAAGTCTAAACAAACCAAAATCTAAAAAGATTAATATTTAATTAAAAATCCAATTAAATAAAATCTAAAATACTAATTGAATTAAATTCTAATTATACTAAACAAAATTTAAATATTACACAATAAAAAAAAAATATATATATATATATATATATACACTAATGCGTAACTAAAATTAAAAAAAAAGTATATGATAAGTATATATTATAATTAAAAAGTATATATTATAATTATAAGAAGAAAAGGTATATATGCATGTATAGAAATTCATGGTAGTAACATATTTAAAAATTCAAAAAAAATCTAAGCCAAATATATGTATATAATTCAACTAACCAAATTGTGTAAAAAAAAAAGTATGAAATAAACTAATATATATCCAACCTAAACGTAATCAGTATACGTGTGAGTGAAATGTATATTGCAAAATGTATTATATTAATATGTACAATCTAAAATTTAAATGATACAAATTTTAATCCAATACTATCCGTTTTAAAACGAATATTGACATGATTAAGCTATATGCCAGCAAATGCCCAACAAGACAACCCATTTGGAAAATAAAAGGAAGAACATTCTTAAAACTCCAAATTTGCCAGCTACTGTAAATTATGCGCATTATCCACACAAGATCTCACAACATCTCGACAAGATCAGATCAAAATCAAAACGTCTGAGCAAATACATCACAATATTTGCAAACTTATAATCCAACGCAGCCAGCAGAATATAGTGATATTTCAATGCCTAGGGTCAGATATTTTAGAATCTATAAATTAAGAATATCTTGAAACTACCATTGAATAAACTGCCATCGAAATAAAATAAAACAACCAAAAATTATGATGCACCGTATCTCGCAAAGTTCGCAAACGACATCATAACTTCAATAAACTGATTCAACAATCAAAGTTTGCAAATAGCAAATTACAACCATGCAGTATATGCAGTTATGCATCATTTTGAACCAAGAAAAACAACATTCGTGACAACCAAAATACAGAAACTTTTGACTAAATGTGACGTCGGCAAGCACACACAAACATACTCAGCAGTCGGATCAAAACGAAACCGCATCAGAAACAAAAGACAGCAGCATTATACACACGTATGCAAGGGTTTGAAATCATTACCGAAGTTGGAATGCTAATGTCGAAGATCGCGAGTTGCAGCCGCTAGTATTGGTGAGGAATGAAGGGCGGTTTTAATGGTGCTTCGAAGCGACTTGGTGGAGTATTACGTGGCAAGGTTGCTGCGGTTTTGGAGGCGATGGAATGGTGTGCGATTACCAGCTACGTGTCGGTATAGATCTTTTGAAATCATGTAAACAACTCTCTGAACCTTATCAAAGTCGCCTCCAAGAACAATAGTGGATGGCTGGTAGTTTATGAAAGGTGTTGCATGAATGGTGTAACGTGCGGGCGGAAGTGAGTTAATGTTGAAGGGTTGCTTTGAAGCAAAAAGAGAGTAGCAGTGGTAGTGAGTATGCTGGAGAAGAATGTACGAACTTTTTTTTGAGTGTTTTCTTGTATATTAAGAGTGAGAGGAAGGGTATGCTGTCGGTGGAGAATTATGGTGTGGGTCCTCTTTTAATTCGTGAGAGAAAGAGTAGTGTTAGGAAAAGGAGTGGGTGGTAGCGTGTGTGCAGAAAAAATGAAAAAAGAAAGGAGCTTGTCGTGCACGTTACCGGTTATGTGTTGAAGTAAACAAAAGTACTATTTTAAAACTTACTCGACAAGATTACTAAAAAAACTAGTAAAATAAGAAATATTATTATATAAAAACTAGTAAAATAAGAAAACTTACTCGACAATGAATCTGAGGGTAAAATTTGGGATACAACACCCGTTTTTTGTTCAATGGCCATGTAGATATGACCTTTGTTTTTAACCCAAGCCAAATTACAACCATAAAAGTCCTTAGTGATCTTTGTTTCCATTATTTTGTGATAACTTTGTGAGATGAATGCATGAATGATTCTGGATGTGGCACGATTGCTTGTGAGAGTGTTTTGTCCCTTGTAAATTTATGTACATAGTGTGTTTGATAATAAGTGAATTTAGGTGATTCAACTTGAACTTGTAGGTACTTGATTTTGCATTGTATGATGTTGTGTTTAGAACTTAATTCATAATCATGTTTTGATTCTATGCAACTTTGTGAAAATACTTTGTGCGTGTGATTGTCAAGTTTGAATCATTGATGTTTTTCGGTTGATTTGGTGCTTTGAAAACTTGCTTGTGATTGTTGAAACTTACTTTTGTTTAAGGACAAACAACGAGGCAAGTTGGGAGAGTTTGATAGGTGTCTGGTTTAGAATGATTTTTAGATCAATTTACGGCATTTTTTAAGCACTTTTCCAGATGTCTGAATGTGAAACAACTTATTTTTAAGTGATTTTTGAATCAATGTCTATATTTAGTCTTTTTGATGTTATTGTTAGTTTTGCAGCATATTTTGTAAAAAGGACGCGGCAAAAATCGGAAGAAAACACGAAGAAACGAACAAAGTCGCGTGTCTGCAAGCTACAGACCTTTTCCAAGCGAAGGGGTGGCGAAAGGAGGATTTCGCCAGGCTTTCGCCTGGCGAGGCAACCAGAGAATTTTTTTTTTCAATTCCAGTAGCTACTGAAAGTGCTTCACTGGAAGATTCGCCAGGCGAAGATGAGGCGAAAGAGATTCGCCTGGCGAAGCTGAATTTCGCCTGGCGAGTTCAGATATTTTTCCCAGCTTCCTCTACACTGTTTTGTCACGTGGCTAAGCTTATTGGTTTCGCCTGGAGAATTTTGGAGCTCGCTTGGCGAATTTGTCAGGGCAGAAAGTGGTATATAAGGTGTTTTGTAGATATTTTGTAAGATAACACTTTTTGCAAGAATCTTTGTAAACTTGAAACACATTTGGAGCTTAAAAACTTCATCTTTAATTATTTTTCTTAGATCCAAAGCTTTTATGCTTCAATCCTTGATCCATTGAAGATTAATGCAACAAAAGCTTTGTCTGCTACTTGTTGATCAAGCTACCATGACAATGGGTAGCTAAACATCTCTTGTGTCAAGATTAATGGTAGGTAATCCTTCATTTTGTATGTATTGATCTTGATATTTAGTTTGTGAACTTTGTTGATGATTAATATATGGTGAAAAACTTTGTTTGTTTTGGTTCGTGATTGAGAAATATATTCTAAGACTTGACCTAAGTTTTAATCCATCAACAATCATGAGGCTAGAGATAGTTTTGAGAGTTGATGTTCATAAATATTGATCTTTGAATGTTATCATATTGATAGTTAGAGTGAGAGATCATCTAAGGATCAATATGATAAATCCCACAACAAGTGTTAGAGATAAACTTGGTGAGAGGATATGTGATTATATTCATTGTTAACAAGTTCACATACTTTTTTGAGTAAATACGTATGAAACGGATTATCGGACCCTAATCTTGGCATGATTTTACCAAACCTTTAAAACCAATTTCTTTACCTTTGTAATTAAATTCTTATGCAAACGATAAGTTACAAATCAACCAAACTCTTTGTTACCCTAAAGTTTAAAACGATTTCGACTATAGAATGGCGGTAATATCCATACAATCCCTGCTGATACGATAACAAAACTCCCACCAAAATACTTTTCAACATGATGCCTATTGATAATAAGACAAGAAAAGGTCTTGGTTTTTCTCCAACAATTACCAAGACTATAAGAAGAGATGAAAGCTTTCGTCCCATTCAAGATTTCTTCCATAGTGGAGTCTTCCTCCACCCGATTACTCAAGAAGTCCACATCATCGAGGAGAAAAAATCTTCTGATACAAATGAAGAGTGGAAATCCTATTTCAACGATGAAGGATACATATCTTAGGAATAAACATACATGTCATTTTGCTCTCCAAAGCCAAGTCCCAGATATATACCAAGATCAGACGTCAGAATGATCTACGGAGTTTGGGATCCCGAGGGATGCCATGTTCCACCCAATTCATTAGAGGAAGACACTGTGAGGGCAAGGTGTCTTAACACTCAATCTTTATTTTAATGATGTCAAAACATGTACTAGCTCGTAGTGTGTAATTTAGACGGTATCATCGCATCATAGTCCGTATCCGTAATTCACAAGGCATAAATATTCCATAATCATGTGTCCAAACATATAAGAAGAGTCTCATATATCTTTTATATGTGTGTGATCATGTTGTGTATAATAGGTATACATTAACATAGTCTAGGTAGAAGAAAACATGGTCAAAAACTGAATTTTACAAGTTTTCGTGGTTTGAGTCGACTCACACTATGTTTTGGTCGACTCGTGAAAGTTGATTTTCACTTCATGTCTCACGGGTCAGTTCACGTCGACCATCCGGTCGACTCATACTGATGCCTTTTTTAATTGTAAAGTTTCACCAGGCTTGTGTCGACACATAGCCCTATGGCGGTCTACGCAAAGCAAAGCTCTCAAACTTGCATAGTCTTGCTCGCGGGTCAGCGCAGGCTGACCCTCATGAATTTTTGGTCGACTTTTCGCTGAATTGCTGCTATTTTTCTGATTTCTCTAAGTTTTAAAATGCTGTTATTTTTGTTAGTTGGCCATAGCATCATATATATACATTGTACCTCATTTTTACACAATAACAAGAAAAAGTGAAAGATATACACTGAAAGTTTTCTATCATCATCTTCATCCTCATTCTTGCATTTTCTCAACAATTACACATAAAAAATTTTGTTGATCTCTTGCATCATTGAGGTGATAACGTCCAAACATATGAGTGTGTATCTTGTTTGGGGTGAGTTTTTCAGTGGGTTTTTTCTTGAATAAAACCACTAGGGTTTTGTCCTCCAAGATCAAATGGATTTGGAGGGTTTTTGGGACAAATCTTTGCTTCATTGAATTCAGCCAAGCGAAGGTGATTGAAGAACGGTGGGTTCTGTCAGTCTAGTAGCGTTAGTCGGAGGATTGTGCAAGAAAGGTTTGGGATCGAACTGTGTGTAGATTGAAATCAGCAGAGCGAAGGTGATTGAAGACCGGTGTGTTCATTCAATCTAGTAGTGCTAAACGGAGGTTTATTCAACACGTTTGAGGCACTTGATTCGACTCAAATCAAGGGAAGAGAAGACAAAGTATCAACATCAACGAGGTTTCTTAAGTGTGTGATAGCTAAGGCTTCTCTTGTAAAAATAATTTGCAACAAGATTATAGATATCTCAATTCTAGATTTAGAATTGGAGGCAGACGTACCCGAAGCGATGACGAAAGGGGAACTTCCTAAACAAATTCGGTGTTGTTCTCTCTTTCCATATCTCTTTAAGTTTCGAACTGTTTACATTTGTGAATATTTAATTGATCGATAAAATTTTGTTATAGTATAGTGCTGAAAATCTTGTTTGAAAACATTATACAATCACTTTGATTGTGCTAGGAAAAATTCTGCACTACATTTACATAGAAGTTATTGCTTGGAGTGTTTCGCACGCCAAGTGCTCGATAAATTGAATGCTCACAAAGTGTTTGTTAAATTGTCAATTTGGTTATTTTTAAATTGGTCATTGGAAATTGCACAACATTGAGTGCAGTTGAGTAAATTGATTAATAGTAAAGTTTATGATTCAATTTTCTTATCGAGCCTATCATTCCATTTGGCTTACGCATATCCGGTCCTTTCGGTAACCGGTTCCTTTAGACGATATAGTTCTCGGCTGCTTTCGCAAACAATTTTAAAAATCAAATGTAAGTGCCGACTCTCCATTAAAAAGTAGTGATCTATTCAACCCCCATTCTAGATCAATTGCCGTCATCTAACAAGTGGTATCAGAAGCACCGATTAATCTAGTGCTTCAAGTATAACTTTTTAGAAAATGGCAAACGAACCGAAAGGGGCTTACAATAAAGCACTGGTTTTTAACGATGAGAACTATAGTTACTGGAAGGATTGTATGCGTGTGCATATCAATTCTATTGATAGGAAGGTATGGAGCATTATACAAAATGGTCCAATGGAAATTACCATGACCAATGCGAATAACCTGGTAGTACCTAAGTCGGAAGCACAATGGAATAAAGAAGATGAGAAAAAGTATAACTACGATTGGAAAGCTAGAAATATTCTAATCTCCTCATTGGGTGTTCATGAGTATTATAGAGTTTCACATTGTACGAATGCTAAAGCTATGTGGGACGCGTTACAAGTTGCCCGTGAGGGAACTAATGACGTCAAACTAGCTCGAATCAATACTTTGACTCAAGAGTTTGACCTCTTTCACATGAAGCAAGGTGAAATCATTGCCAACATGCAAAAGAGGTTTTCTCATTTAATCAATAGAATTAACTCACTTGGTAGACCGATTTCCGATGACGTTGCTACTAATAAAATCTTGAGGTGTCTTACTAGGGATTAACAACCAAAGGTGACCACCATAAAGGAAGCCAATGATCTAATGACGTTAGACATCACAACTTTATTTGGGAAGCTTGAGGAACATGAGCAAGTGCTCATTAGTCTTGACCAATTTGAGAAAAGAGAGAAGAAGGAAAAGACCAAGACCAAAGATGCGGAAAAGAAGTCAATAACTCTAAAGGATTCTAGTTCAAAGTCCTCCGTAAATGAGCTAAGCGATAGTGAATCTAGTGACAACGAGGAAGAAGATTCGAATGAGGATATGGAATTGTTTGTGAGGCAATACAATCGCTATATAAAGAAAAATGGTATCCAACATTCGGAAAAGAACGTCATCAACTTTAGAAAACAATCAAGGTCTTCCAAGAATGAAGGCAAAAAAAGTGGAAAAACTAAAGGGTCTTGCTATAACTGTGGAAAAGTTGGCCATTATAAGCCGGATTGTACATTGTTGAAGAAGGACAAAGGAAAGGACAAAAGTCGTCAAGGAAAGAAACAAGGTAAACCTAGAAGAGCCTATATCGCTTGGGAAAGCGATAGTGAATCATCTAGTGATGAGAGTTTAAGTGACGAAGAAGAGTCCGTTAACCTTTGCCTCTCCGCTCACCAAAGGAAAAAGAACAAAAAGGTAAGACATGCTAAATATGATAACTCCAATACAATGTCTTATTCTGAATTACAACATGCTTTTGATACTCTACACCATGAGGCTAAGGAAGCCTTTAAATGTTTAGCTTCAAACAAACAAATATTTTCTCATTTGGAGCAAAAGATCTCCGATTCCGAAAAGGAATTAAAGGCTCTCAAAAAGTCTTTGGTAGAAGTAACAAAAGTAGATGTTGAGGAAGACAAGAGTAAATGGTTAAATTTTGGTTGTGATACTTGTCATATTTGGCAAAAAGAGGTTAGAACTCTAAAGGCCAAATTTTGGCAAGGCTCTAGAACCAAAGGTCACTTTTGCTATTGATAGATCACATTTTAAGAAAAGCATGATTAATCCATATCAAAAATGTACTTATGTGGTTAGAGATCAACCTAACAAAAGTGATTCTCATGTTAACCTTACTTGCTTGTATTGCTGCAAAAGGGGTCATACCATTGAAAAATGCCGCTTTAGGAGGTTTTTAGTTCCTAAAGGCGTTTATCAATGGTTGCCCAAATGTAATCCTGTTTTCACTCACAACCAAGGACCCAATAAGAATTGGGTACCTATTTCCCCTGATTGATTGTGTAGGTACAACGTCTTGAGACCACGGAAAGAAGATGAGTTATTAATAGTGGCTGCTCAAGACACATGACGGGAGACATTTCTCTTTTTATTGACTTTGTGGCGAAGAAAAAGGGATTTATTACCTACGGAGACAACAATAAAGGGTCAATACTCGGCAAAGGTAGTGTAGGTAATACCTCTTCTACCACTATCTCAGACGTGCTTCTAGTTGAGGGTCTTAAACACAACCTATTAAGCATTAGTCAATTATGTGACAAGGATTATAAAGTATCATTTTCGAAAGATTGATGCATAATTAAGAATAGTGATAAAAAGGATGTGTTTAAAGGCCTGAGGTTAATAACGTTTATATGCTAGACTTGAATAAGGTATCGTTGAGTAGCGACAAGTGTCTAGTCACCATGAGTGAAGATTCATGGTTATGGCATAGGCATTTGGTGCATGTCAATTTTGATTTGCTTAATAAAATAGTTTCTAAAGACCTAGTAATCGGCTTACCCAAAATCAAGTTCACAAAGGATCACTTATGTGATGTGTGCCAAATGGGGAAGCAAACAAGGATCTCGTTTAAGTCTAAAAACATTGTTTCAACCACGAGACCCCTTGAACTCCTCCATATGGACCTTTTTGGACCATCTAGGATTAAGAGCTTAGGTGGTTACTACTATGGTTTTGTGATTGTGGATGACTATTCTAGGTTTTGCTAGACTATTTTCTTAGCAAGCAAGAGTGATACTTTTTCGGCTTTTGAGAAGTTTTCCAAGCTATCTCAAAACAAATTGAACACAAACATTGTATCAATTAGAAGTGATCATGGAGGTGAGTTCGAAAATCATCTTTTTGAAGAATTTTGCGATAGCCATGGGATTGATCATAATTTTTCCGCACCACTTACCCCTCAACAAAACGGGGTTGTAAGACTATGATCAATGAGAGTGGCCTTCCAAAATACTTATGGGCCGATGCCATTAGTACGGCTTGTTACGTTTTGAATAGAGTGCTCATTCGTCCTATTCTAAACAAAACACCGTATGAGCTTTTGAAAGGGAGGAAGCCCAACGTATCTCACCTTCATGTTTTTGGTTGTAAGTGTTTCGTGTTGAATAATGGTAAAGAGACACTTGGTAAGTTTGATTCTAAGGCCGACGAAGGTATCTTTCTTGGATACTCTCAGTCTAGTAAGGCATATAGGGTTTACAATAAGAGGTTACTTACTGTTGAGGAGTCTGTACATGTTACTTTTGATGAGTCTTATCCGAAAAATGTCAGAAAAGGTACTTCTTTTCATGGTGCAGGTGTATCTTCAGAAGACATACTCAAGGACACTGATAAAGGGACTGATCAACCTGAAGCAGTGCATGTTGAAGAGGAAAAAGATTACCAACCTGAGAAGATTGAGGAGGATCATCCAACTAACAACGATGACCTTCCTCCAGCTTGGAAGTCTTCCAAAGACCATCCCATCGACAACATACTCGGTGACATCTCAAAGGGAGTAACCACTCGATCCAAGCTAAGTAACTTTTGTTATCACTTCGCTTTCGTCTTTCAAGTTAAGCCTAAAAACTCAAAAAAGGCCTTACTCGATGAACATTGGTTTTTATCAATGCAAGAGGAGTTAAATCAATTTAAAAGAAATGAGGTTTGGGACCTTGTCCCTACTCCGCGAGGCCATCGAGTAATCGGCATCAGATGGGTGTTTAGGAACAAGCTCGACGAAAATGGAGTTATAACTAGAAATAAAGCTCACTTAGTTGCACAAGGGTATAACCAAGAGGAAGGCATAGACTATGAGGAAACTTATGCGCCTGTTTCCCGACTCGAGGCTATACGCTTGTTACTTGCCTACGCACGTGCGGAAAACTTCAAATTGTTTCAAATGGATGTAAAAAGTACTTTTTTGAATTATTATATTAATGAAGAGGTTTATGTAGCCCAACCTCCTGGTTTTGAATCCCATGAGTATCCTAATCATGTTTATAAGCTTAAATGCGCTTTGTACGGTCTCAAACAAGCCCCTAGGGCTTGGTATGAGCGTCTTAGCAAATTTCTACTAGATCAAGGGTACTCTAGAGGGAAGGTTGACATAACCCTCTTCATTAAACATCAAGGTAAACACCAAATTTTGGTACAAGTATATGTAGACGATATTATATTTGGTTCTACTAACATAAATTTGGTCAAGGAGTTTTCTAAGTTTATGCAGGGAGAGTTCGAGATGAGAATGATGGGGGAGCGAAACTATTTCCTAGGATTGCAAATCAAGCAACTTGAAGAAGGGACATTCGTGAGCCAGACGAAGTATTGTCTTGAGCTACTCAAGTGCTTCGACATGGCTAGCTTGAAAGCAATCGACACTCCGATGCCTACTTGCGTTAACCTGAGTCGAGATGAGAATGGTAAGGATGTAGATGTGAAGAAATATAGAGGTATGATTGGTTCACTCCTCTATCTTACCGCATCCTGACCAGATATCATGTTTAGTGTCTGTATGTGTGCTAGGTACCCATTGTGTCCCAAGGAATCGCATTTAAAAGTCGTGAAGCGCATACTTAGATACCTATGTGGTTCTCCAAAGTATGGGCTTTGGTATTCCAAGGGAAGCGATTGCTCTTTGGTTGGATATTCTGATTCCTACTTTGCCGATTGCAAATCGGATAGGAAAAGCACGAGTGGCACTTGTCATTTTTTCTCAAATTCCTTAGTGAGTTGGCATAGCAAAAAGTAAGTTTCCATTGCTTTGTCAACAGCCGAGGTAGAATACGTTGCGGCCAGTAGTTGTTGTGCTCAAGTCTTGTGGCTTAAGCAATAATTACTCGACTTCAATGTTAAACTTGAACGTATTCCCATTTTGTGTGACAATACAAGCGCCATTAACCTAACCAAAAACCCGGTATTACATTCACGCACAAAACATATAGAAATACGCCATCATTTCTTTAGGAATCATGTAGAGAAAGGTGATGTGGTATTTGAGTATGTTGATTCTAAGAATCAACTTGTGGATATTTTCACCAAACCACTTGCGACAGAGCCTTTCTTTAACATCCGTAGGGAACTTTGTGTTCTCGATATCTCGGACCGCGTTTAAATATGTATATGATTGCATGCTCTATATCTATGCTTGTCTACATTTTTCTTTGACTAACAATATTGAAAAGATTAAGATACATGTGAGGGCATCTATCATCAATCGTCGGGGGTAATATCGTTCCTTTTAGATAACTAATCTTGATCAATTATATATGTAATATATTGTGCCAAAATGTGGATTGCATTGATGTTTATTTCATTGTTTGGATGTAATTTTGATCCTTTTTTAAGTTTGGTATATGTTTGGCTTGGTATTTATCTCTAATTGATGCATAAAGTACTCAAAAAGTGCATTTTACATGTTTCAACTGCTTGAGTCGACCAAAACAGAGCTTGGGTCGACTCATGATTGTCAAAAAATTTTACATTATGAAACGGGTTAGCGCGGGTCGACCCTTTGGTCAAAGCAAACATTTGAATTTTGAATTTATACTTTTTTGTTCAGTATGCGTCGACGCACACCATGTTTGGTCGACGCGTCACTGACAAACTCTTAAAAATCTTTCTTGGAAACGCGCGCGCCTACTCCTATGCTAGAAATCTTGACCCATTAATATTTCTGTTACATTTTCCAAGCATCATAATCATCATCAATTGCATCTAAACCCTATTCCTCATTCTTCTCCTCTCCTTCGACCTTCTACAAACCCTACAAAACCCACTTCAAATAGTTCATCAAAAATCCAAGATTTCAAAAGTTACAAGGATTTCAAGGGTTTTCTCATCATAACATCAAGGTTGTGTACTGTTCACCATCATCAAATCAAGTTCGTACACTGTTCATCTGCTCCAAAAAGTGTGTTCTCATGGCTTCCACAAGAATCACTGGAAAAGAACTTCAAGAGCTTCAACTTCTAGAGATGGTACGTCTCAACCCAGGTCTAATGTTCCGGTAACCGCTCTTTCTTTGTTATTTAAACATTTGACTGAGACTTACAATAAGAATTTTGGCAACCGAACTGTTGATAAGAAATTTGGTTATTATTCGTTAAGAGTTGTGCGCTTACATCTTGTTGAGGTTATTGAATTATTGAATGTTCAAGAGTTTGATGCATTTTTGGAATTGGACACCAAGTACAATGAAGACTTGGTTAAGTTGTTTTATGTAGGAATTCAGGGTAAGTTTGACAGTTCTGATTTTAAATACGAGATGGGTGGTAGAGCTTACTCGGTAAATTCAAGTGTCTGGAAAGATTTGATCATTCTAAGGTTACTGATGCTAAGTGTGTTAAAGAGTATGAATTCAAAACTGCCCTAAACTCTATGCTTAAAAATCCCTATCCTGACAGCATTTTGAATAGCGATCTGTTTCCTAAGACAATAACAACTGGGCAGTTGAAGAATGTTGATAGGATCCTATAATGGGTCGTAGCTCACATTCTCCGTCCCAAGAAGGGAGGATACTCCAGGGCTGATCAGGCTGAAGTTCATCTGATGTATTTGCTGAAAATAAGAAATTTATAAATTGGCCTCACTATATTACAAGTTGGATTCTTACTCTCTGTGACTCAAGTCGAGGTACATCCTTGTGCTATGCATCATTTATTCAAAGTATTCTGAATATGGCTGAAGTGGTAGTTCAAGGTATTCCATACATTTCGGTGACTTTCAATCAAGAGTTCAGTCAGAAAACATTAACCACGATGGGGTACTTCTGGGATGATCAAGAGCAACGGTACAGGTTTCGGGGCATAGGTACGTGTTCAGGTGTTCAATATGTTGATGCGAATGAAGACGAAGATGAAGAGGTAGATGAGGAAGAAGAAGCA
The DNA here is from genome assembly GCA_022829125.1 of Lathyrus tuberosus. NCBI lineage: Eukaryota > Viridiplantae > Streptophyta > Magnoliopsida > Fabales > Fabaceae > Lathyrus > Lathyrus tuberosus. The sequence continues at coordinate 3,893,148 of JALAZF010000142.1, read as the reverse complement.
GTAGATGAAATGAAAACAGATGACCATAATGAGGAACATGATAATGCTGAGTGGATAGGTCACTCTCCTTCTCAAGATCCCTATGCAAATCAGGGATGGGGTGAGTGGTAACATACTGGATGGACATCTCTCGGTTCATCCTATATGCCTCCAACACATGAGTGGCATCAACAAGAGTCGTATTACATTCCTCCTTCTCCACCGCAACCTCAACACAACAATGATGAAGTCCTAGAAATGCTAAGATCAATCCAGCTCCAACAACAAAACTTTGTGACTGCTCAGGAAGAGAGGCACACTGCTCTCACAAATCAGTTACAAGCTCAGAGTCAGAACTTTAACCGGTTTGCCTCTTCAGTGATGACAAGGTTTGACAATCTGGCTACAACTGCTGAGAGTCAGACTTGTTCTCTGACTAACAGTTTTAATACCCTCAATCGGGCTATATTGGAGCTTACCAAGCGTTTGGATGAGCAACCTCCTTCATCACCTCCAGATTATTACTTCAGAGGAAGAGGCCACTAATTTAGGGGGAGGAGACCTTGAGAATTATGATTTTTAGTGTAGTGTATGTCATACTTTGCTTTATTTTGCATACTATTATATGTTTTGGAATTGCTTTTGTATTTCCTATGACTTGGTGTTTGTTGGAATTTTCTAGTTATGTAATGCCTTTGAGTTTCTATATATGCTTCTTGCTTTAATTATCCATATAATCTCTGCATTAACATCATTATATGTGGATGTGTGTTAATGTGTCTTGGTTGCAAATTGATGAGTGTGTTAATATGTGTTTATTATGTTATTCTTTGACCATGTCTCTCTCTCTCTCTCTCTCTCTCTCTCTCTCTCTCTCTCTCTCTCTCTCTTTGATGTTGTCAAAGGGGGAGAAGGGTATCTACAACAAGCAAAAGCAGCATCAAATTGTATTTTAGAAGAATGCACAAAGTTAGGGGAATGATGCGTTTCAAATTACAGGACAAGCTGAAGAAGTTTTGCCATCATCAAAAAGGGGGAGTATGTGAGGGCAAGGTGTCTTAACACTCAATCTTTATTTTAATGATATCAAAACATGTACTAGCTCGTAATGTGTAATTTGGAAGAATAGTGGGTTCTGTCAATCTAGTAGCGTTAATCGATGGATTATGCAAGAAATGTTTGGGATCGAATTGTGCGTGGATTGAAATTAGTCGAGCGAAGGTGATTGAAGACCGGTGTGTTTATTCAATCTAGTAGTGGTAAACAGAGGTTTATTCAACACGTTCGAGGCACTTGATTCGACTTGAATCAAGGGGAGATAAGACATAGTATCAGCATCAACGAGGTTTCTTGAGTGTGTGATAGCTAAGGCTTCTCTTGTAAAAACAATTTGCAACACGATTATAGATATCTCAATGCTAGATTTAGAATTGGGCGCAGACGTACCCGAAGCGAGGACGAAAGGGAAACTGCCTAAACAAATTTGGTGTTGTTCTCTCTTTCCTTATCTCTTTAATTTTTGAACGATTTACGTTTGTGAATATTCAATTGATCAATAAAATTTTGTTATAGTGTAGTGCTGAAAATCTAGTTTGAAAACATTGTACAATCACTTTGATTATACTAGGAAAAATTTTGCACTACATTTACATAGAAGTTATCGCTTGGAGTATTTCGCACGCCAAGTGCTCGATAAATTGAACGCTCATAAAGTGTTTGTTAAATTGTTAATTTGGTTATTTTTAAATTGGTCACTGGAAATTGCACAACATTGAGTGCAATTGAGTAAATTGATTAATAATACAGTTTGTGATTCAATTTTCGTATTGAGCCTATCGTTCCATTTAGCTTACACATATCCGGTCCTTTTAGTAACCAGTTCATTTAGACAATATAGTCCTCGGCCGCTTCCGTAAACATTTTTAAAATTAAATTTAAGCACCGACTCTCCATTAAAAAGTAGTGGTCTATTCAACCCCCCTTCTAGATCAATTGCCGTCATCTAACAGACACTCTGATGAAAGACAACTTTGACTACAACTCTTATGACCCTATGGATGATTTTCCCATTTGGAAACCTTACATGGAAGACTCGTGGCAAAAGAGTCAGCCAGATAACGCATATCTGCTGAATGACCTTGAGAAAAATATACTTATTCTCCCAGAGTCATGGAACCCTTACCTAGAACATTCCGAGAATGTCAAACTCCACATTGATTAATTTACAAAGATCGCAGGAAAAGAATTTATCAACTTTACATTTCTTGAGGTTAACTTCATTGAAGAGGATGACTCGTCTATCCCCTCAGAAACTTGGGATACTTTGGGGCAGCTAAGCGACAAGTACGACTTCCTAGTAAAGTACACTACTCTCGAAAGCTCTCACATCAGATATGAGGACATCCACCCAAATGGATGGAGAGATTCTCTTGAGAATGAAAGTACTGTTGTAGATACAATAGAAGAGTCCTCTTATGACAACGCTGCATGGGAAGAAGACTCTAGTGATCCAACTCCGCCAGAAATCACTGTTATTACTGAAGACAATCCTGGAAGAAAAGTACCGGACTTTGTGATCCACAGAGGAGTTCATCACCATTCGGTCGCGGTCGATGTCCCGAATGTTGTTCATAGAACAAAGTAATTTCCGCATCTTTGTTTTGACCTTTCACTTTGCCAGGGTGAAAAGGATGTTTTATAGGGCTTCCTTTTCTGTAAATGTACCTCTTCGCTTCAACCAGTGTACCTCTTCGCTTCACCCAGAGCGAAATAGTTTTGTTTTATAGGGTTGTGTTTCAAAAATCGATAAGTCATGAATAAATAATGTCGTTATGAATTCCTGCATTTATTGCTATTTTCACTTTTCGCTTTTTCAGAAAATTGTAATCCTAAAAAACAAACAAAATAAAAACAAGCATTTTAAAAAAAATACACTACACACACTTTTGCATTCTCTGTGTCTTTTCTAAAAAAGGAATCATTACGCCATGCAGATTACTTGTTTTAAAACCCATTGAAACATGCGATCCAATGCCTTCTCCCAACTTTGAGTGCCCGGTAGTTGAAGCCGAAGAAGAAGAGTACGAAGAAATTCCAGATGAGATCTCCCAACTACTCAGGCAGGAGGAAAAGTCCATTGAGCCCCAAAAAGAGCCGTTGGAAATGGTTAATTTGGGTTCAAAAGAAGAACGGAAAGAAGTTAAGATTGGAGCACTACTCAGTGTAACTGTCAGAGAAAGTATGATAAAACTTCTCAAAGAATTTCCAGATGTGTTTGCTTGGTCCTACCAAGACATGCCAGGGTTGGATACCAACATCGTGGAACACCACTTACCACTGAAACCAGAATGTCCGCCAGTCAAACAAAAGCTGAGAAGGACTCATCCAGATATGGCCATCAAAATTAAGGAGAAAATGCAGAAATGGATTAACGCAGGTTTCCTTGCCACCTCAGAATATCCTCAATGGCTAGCCAACATAGTGCCAGTTCCTAAGAAAGACGGAAAAGTCAGAATGTGTGTAGACTACAGGGATTTAAACAAAGCAAGTTCAAAGGATGATTTTCCCCTACCACACATTGACATGCTAGTTGACAACACAACAAAATTCAAAGTATTCTCCTTCATAGATGGATTCTCGGGCTATAATCAAATCAAAATGGCGCCAGGAGACATGGAGAAAACTTCATTCATCGCCCCATGGGGAACTTTTTGTTATAAAGTAATGTCGTTCGGTCTGAAGAATGCAAGAGAAATTTATCAAAGGGCTATAACAACTCAGTTTCACGATATGATTCACAAAGCAATTAAAGTGTACGTCGATGACATGATTTCCAAATCTAAAATAGAAGAAGAACATGTGGAACATCTATCAAAGTTATTCCAGCGTCTGAGAAAATACAAACTCCGCTTGAATCCCAATAAATACACATTCGATGTTCGTTCAGGAAAGCTCTTGGGATTCATCGCCAGCCAAAAAGAAATTGAGGTTGATCTCGACAAAGTCTAGGCCATTCAAGAGATGCCTTCTCTAAAAACTGAAAAACAAGTAAGAGGATTTTTGGGACGTCTGAATTACATCTCGAGATTCATATTCCTCATGACCATGACATGCGCGCCAATCTTCAAACTACTCAGAAAGAACCAAAGTTGTATACTGACAGAGGATTGCCAAAAAGCTTTTGACAACATCAAAGAATATCTGTTAAAACCATCTATTTTGTCCCCTCCAGTGGAAGGAAGACCATTGATCATCTACTTAATAGTCTTGGAAGACTCCATGGGCTGTGTGCTTGGCGAACAAGACGAAACAAAAAGAAAAGAGTTTACCATTTATTACTTAAGCAACAAGTTCACAGACTGTGAAACTAGATACATTATGCTCGAGAAAGCTTGATGCGTTCTAGCTTGGATAGCTAAACATCTTCGCCAGTACATGATTTGTCACATTACTTGGTTAATCTCCGAAATGGATCCGATCAAGTACATCTTTGAAAAGCATGCTTTAACAGGAAGGATCGCCCATTGGTAGATGTTGTTATCAGAATACGACATCGAGTACCATGCTTAAAAAAGCGTCAAAGGAAGTGTTTTAGCCGATCATTTGGCTCATCAACCGATTGAGGACCAGGAAATGATCAAATTTGACTTCCCAGACGAAGATGTAATGTACTTGAAAATGAAAGATTGTGATGATCCGCTACCAAGCGAAGGGCCAGATCCAGGATCCCAATGGGGACTAATATTCGATGGATTTGTCAACGCTTATGGAAATGGAATTGGGACAATCATCGTAACACCTCAGGGTACCCATATCCCGTGCACTGCCAGATTGGCATTCAAATGTACAAACAATGAAGCTGAATATGAAGCTTGCATCAAAGGCCTCGAAGAAGCTATCGACTTAAGGATAAAAAACTTGGATGTGTATGGAGACTCAGACCTGGTTATAAATCAGATCAAAGGAGAGTGGAACACATATCAATTAGGATTGATTCCTTACAAAGACTACGCAAGAAAGTTGTTACCCTTCTTTAACAAGATTGAGTTTCATCACATTCCTCGTGAAGAAAACCGCATGGCTAATGTACTAGCTATTATATCCTCCATGATTAGTGTGAGTCGATGGAACGACGTACCCAGGATTGACATAATGCGTCTCGGCCTGCTTACATCTTTGCAGTTGAAGCAGTCATAGATGACAAACCATGGTATCATGATATCAAATGCTTCCTTCAAAAATAAGAATACCTGCCTGGGGCATCAAGAAAAGATAGGAAGACTCTCAGAATACTGTCTGGAAACTTCTTTCTGAACAATGATGTACTCTACAAAAGAAACTTCGACATGGTTTTGCTCAAATGCGTAGATAGACACGAAGCAAACATGTTAATGAAAGAGATTCAAGAAGGATCCTTTGGCACTCATGCCAATGGACACTAAAAGCTCCTGGGATTTGACTAAATTTTGGTTAAAACTTAATGAAGAATGCTGCAGAAAAAGATGTCGAAGACAATGTCCCGACATTCTGACTTGACAAATATAGCAGGTTCTAAATCTGGTGCAAGAATCAAGGAATGATTACAGTAGTGGATCAAGGGGGCAATAAATAGAAGATTGAAGCCTAAGGTAGCAGAAGAATATAAAAGAAGACCAAGACCTAGGACTGAATAACTGAACCTATCATAACACTTTTGTATAGTAGAAAATAGGGTTTAGGGTTTTGAGAGTCGTAGGATTTCTTGTAAGTCTCCCTCTGTATCGATTTTATGCAGTGTGGTAGACATAGGTACTTGTATAGATTCATAAACTCGTAGGTAATGAATCTGGTATTGTTCTTGGATGAAACTTTGAAGCAAATCCAAGTTAACTTGTTAGTCAAGGATGCTTGACTGAACTTTGTATTGGAAGGGGTGTCTTTCAATAGGAATGATACAGTTATGAGGTATTAACTGTTAGATAATCATAGGTTGTGATTTAGGGAGTGAGATGGGGTTCTCTTATCAATTAGATGTGACTTCTAATGATAAAGTCTTCATTGGGTAGTGATAGGTTAACGTGGGTGCTTTCTGTAAACCTAGGATTGTTTACATAAAACTATACCACTGATAGTGAATTCTTCTTCCTAGATTGGTATCCCCTAGATGTAGGTGAGTTGCACCGAATTGGGTCATCATATTCTGTGTTGTTTATCATTATGCAAATTACAGTTCTATTTTGATTAACATGTTGGATCAGATGTCATAACATCTATGTTTATACAGTTCTGATATTCAAGGTATCAGTCTGCTGTTATGCCTCTGTGTTTAAATGTTTAAGCAGAACAATGTCTTGACATGTGTTAGGACATCTGTTGTCTACAATGCCAGAATTTCAATTGGTATCAGAGCAGGCATCATGTTTGTTCTAGATGAGATCTTTGGGAGATACTTTTTGGCGTTTAAACAAGGAGGGGTTTTGAAGATCATATCAATCAACTCAGACATACTCAAGGGTATTAATGGATGGGATGGATGTTCTGGATCAAAGGTAACAACCCGGTGGTTGTTCATGTTGCTGAGGAGGTTCTAAAACAACTGCAGGAGAAGTGGTTAGTTCTCTTGTTGGGGTGTCTTATAAGATGTTCTGGCATCTTATTAGGGCAAGCAGAATTTGTTCCTTGGTGGTTCCGCTGCATATGTTTCTGATGGAAGAGCTCTAGAATTAATGGAATCTGGAGTTGTTACTGAAGACAGATGGTGGAAGATCTCAATCGCCAGCCTTTATATGTGAAGATATTTGTATCTTTTATTCCAAAGTCGGGAGCGATGGAATGGAAAAAGTTGTTTGGAAGATGTCTGTTATGGTGATTTGGTACTTGGAAGTTTGGTTCCATGGTGCAGCTTGAAGTCAGTTGAATAGGAGAGGAGTTGAGTTTAGGTTTATCAAGTTCTTGCTCTGGGAGTTGGATAAATTATTGATCGGCTAGGTTGTCCAAGATACTCGAGAATTTTCTCAAGTCCACTCATAAAGGCGTATCAGTCGTGCATCTGGAGTCTTCTAATTATTCTTCTGACTAGAAGGTGTTTCTATGAAACATAACCTGAAGAAAGTGGAGGTGATTTATTTTCACTATCCAAAGACTGCAAGGAAGGATTCATCCCTCTTAATCCTAAGGGAGGATCCAATCTATATGGAGTTTTCAGAACTGTTGAGGTAAATGGGATTCTTTCGGAGAGAATCATAGTTACTTGAGTCAAGGGTGGCAGCCTTGGTATCTCAACATTTTGGTTGTCAAAGAAGATACTTTCAAAAGATTGAATACTTGATAAGTGTTCATCAAGTGATTTAGTGGAGCATAGCTACAACAGTGAAGAAGGATTATTGGACAAGGATTTAAGATCAATTGCTATTTGTGGAGTTCACAAGTATTTAATTGATTATCCTTGAAAGTCAAGATTGTCGAAGTTCAACAAGATGTTGGAACATCTCATCATCAGAGTTTGTGCAGAATCATGAGAGGGGTAATGCATGAGCTTTAGCATCTGTTTTGGTCTTGGGTGTTGACCTAAGAATCAGCTTCAGTCTGGTGTGATAGAAGCATGTGATCTCTGGAGAGTTTCTTAGCAAGAAACTGGTCTGGACAATGGTGTTGTTGAAGATGAAGATGAAGACATCATAATCTTGATGGATTATTCTTGGATCACTTTATTCCTGGTCTAAGAGTATTGGAGTGCAGCAGATGTGTTCAAGTTGTTACTAGAAGCATCTGATGTTTATCAGAAATGTGTCCTAGCAAGAGACCTGTCCAGAATGGAGTGCTGGAGTTAGCACTGCATGGATCAGTTTATTTTTTATCTAGGTACTGAGGAGCATGGGATCTTCCTCGTTTTAAAGGTCAAGGTTAAGTGGCAGTTATCTATGACTTTCTACAAACTGCTCTACTAAGGAAAGTGGCATTCTTTGGTATGGCTATGGTGTAGTCTAGGACTACTATCTCTTTTGAAGATTCAGACGTGGCAGGTGTGAAGTCTTTGGAGTTTCAAAGCAGTTATTCATCAAGGTGTGAGCTTGAAGGAAATATATGTGATAAGTCTAAACATGATGGAGGTTGTCTACTCAAACTTGGTTATTGAATCAAGTCTATGAGAGCATGGAACTCTTGTTCTGTTAAAGGGAGGAGGTTCTTCTAAGTGGCAGAAGGATGAGCTGAATTCAGCAACTGGATGCCGTATCAGAATGTTCTGATATCTAGCTTAACATCAGAGTCTCAACTGGTGATGTGGAACATCAGCTTAAGATAAGGTGATCTACAGGAGAGTGGAAGTTATGGGTGCTTCAAAAAGGTCTATCTCATGCAGTTTGCGAGAGCTGTGGATTGAGAAGATGTTACATGTCTAGAGGCTTGGTGGATCCAAGATGTCTTGCTATGGAGCAAGTAGTTCATGTGACTTAAAGATCAGATTTCATTGGTGGATCAGTGTATCTTGTGGGAGTTCTGAAGAAGAGTGAGATCAATCAAAAGGTGGCATTTGGTTGGTTTCATAGTGTGCATTCAAGTAGGGTGCTTGGAACTAATTACTCTTGGGCAGAAGGGTAGTTGGTTGAAAATGTTAGGAGGTGATGATTCTTGGAACTTGTGGCAGAAATTCTCAGTTTATGAAAGAATAGCTTCGTTTGGTGGATGAGAGTTTATTTCTCGCTTTGGTTATCTGGCGTTCTTGTTGATCAAGCTGGTGGCACAGTGTTGTTTAAAGATCTTCAATTGGATTACTATGCAGATAGTAAGTCCAGGGGTGGAGCATATCAAGAACCATGGTGTGTGGTGTCTGTGATGTGTGAAGGATGTTCTAATTGATGTTAGAATATTTTATGAGTTGGTTATCCTTGGAGTAGGATACTAAGTTCTGAGTGTAGAACTTGACACTCACATATTGTTGGAGAGGTGTTTATCTTATCATACGGGAGAATGATGGGTAAAGAATTGTCTTGGAAGTCTAATGTGAATGGGACATGCTAGAAGTGGATCAGTTTGGTGCTTGTGGAGCAAATGGGCTGAGGATTTCTGGAGCATGTATACGACATCTGACATCGTTAAGAAGATAACAAACTAAGAGGTATGGTATCTCTTTGAGGAGTGTGGATCATTCCAGATCAATTGGATTTTATCTCAAGGAACATGGAGGTCTATACATGAGAATTCAAGAGGAATTCGTGTGGTGTATAGATGGGTTCAAGAAGAGGGGGATCAATGGAGCTTTGATCTTAATCCAAGAGTTTGTTAATTTAGGATGGTGATCCTAATATGACCTCACGGGAAGCATGTCCAGAAGAAGCAACAAGTGCAGTTGACGATTGTGTTCAGCAGGTAGGTTGGACAGAGGGTGCGCTCTTGAAGACATGAAGATTCGTCTTATGTTTTCCATTCATCTACATAAGTGTTCATTAGAGGAGCACTGATTATCTTAGATAGGGGGAGTTGCTCCTTGATCTAAGATGTATTACTGCAGTGGTGCTGATTGTTTGTGGTTTCAAGCAGTTTATGATAAATTGCCTCTGGTGAGGATGATATGTCAAACTAGATGTCGTGACATTGCTCTACTGGTATAAGTTCTGGGTGAACTTATCAGGGTATTCTGATTCTATCATTGGGTATCAATGGATTGAATTAGAAGTAGTACAAGTATCTTGCTAACCGTTGTTGACTAAAAGATGTTTGAAGAAATGTCTTAACATCTTAGTCAGTTAATCTTGGTCTTCTGGTTGAAAGGGTTTAAATGAATGCTACAAGAGGGACTATACAAAGTCTGACAGGATGTCAGAACATTGGATGTACACTATTTACTTTGGACGGTGGAGAATTTGTGTCTTAGGGAACGCCTGCTAAACAGGGGTTTTGGAAAATGCGCATTCTTGGAATGGCCCTTGAGTCAAATACGGTTTGGGCGGTGCTCTTTTGTCTCTGAAAATACACAATGTCATTTAATATTCACATTGAATGGACATGTGTTACTTATAATGGTTCGTTACATCCTATGAGAAACACTCTTGTATACAAAGGGTGTTCTAGTCGTCATCTTGTCTCATGTTCTGTTGTGCTGAGTTTTCATGGGGTATGTTCGATTGTGGGTTTCCTCAGGTTAGGTATGGGCCTGTCTTGGACATGTTTGTCAATTTTTGGCTAAAAAGGGGGAGAAAAATATAAGGGTTGAGTCTGTCCTTGCAGTTGGTTTGCAAGGATGTTAGACAGAATGTTCTGACATTCTGACTAAGTCACAAGGTTCTTCCCATATGTTCTGAGTCCTTCTTTCGTGTCCTATGATCTGAGTTATAAACATAGACGTGCCCTGTGTTCTGAGTTATCCAGGTTAGTGTTTAGCTTCTTGAGTGGCAAAATTCTTCCCCCCAGGTGAGGAAGTATCGATTCATGGGAAAAGGGGAATGTGTCATCAACATGATTGGATAACCGCCGCCAAGGGTGAAGAGGCGTGAGAAGCACCCTGGGTTTATTGTCCAAAATAAAGTTTTAGCCAAAATTTATCAAAAAAGGGAGATTGAAAGCTCTTGGGGTTTAACTAAATTTTGGTTAAAACTTAATGAAGAATGCTGCAGAAAAAAATGTCGAAGACAATGTCTCGACATTCTGACTTGACAAATATAGCAGGTTCTAAATCTGGTGCAAGAATCAAGGAATGATTACAGCAGTGGATCAAGGGGGCAATAAACAGAGATTGAAGCCCAAGGCAGCAGAAGAATATAAAAGAAGACCAAGACCTAGGACTGAATAACTGAACTTATCGAAAAACTTTTTTAAAGTAGAAAATAGGGTTTAGGGTGTTGAGAGTCGTAGGCTTTCTTGTAAGTCTCCCTCTGTATCGATTTGATGCAGTGTGGTAGACATAGGTACTTGTATAGATTCAGAAACCCGTAGGTAATGAATCTGATATTGTTCTTGGATGAAGCTTTAAAGCAAATCCAAGTTAACTTGTTAGTCAAGGATGCTTGACTGAACTTTGTATTGGAAGGGGTGTCTTTCAATAGGAATGATACAGTTATGAGGTATTAACTGTTAGATAATTACAGGTTATGATTTAGGGAGTGAGATGGGTTTCTCTTATTAATTAGATGTGACTTCTAATGATAAAGTCTTCATTGGGTAGTGATAGGTTAGCGTGGGTGCTTTCTGTAAACCTGAGGTTGTTTACATAAAACTATATTACTGATAGTGAATTCTTTTTCCTAGACTGGTACCCCCCAGATGTAGGTGAGTTGCACTGAACTCGATCATCATATTCTGTGTTGTTTATCATTCTGCAAATTACAGTTCAGTTTTGATTAACATGTTGGATCAAATGTCGTAACATCTGTGTTTATGCAGTTCTGATATTCAAGGTATCAGTATGCTATTATGCCTCTATGTTTAAATGTTTATGCAGAACAATGTCATAACATGTGTTAAGACATCTGTTGTCTGTAATGCTAGAATTTTAGACACACAATGGCAAGAAAAATTCTGAGAGCAGGATATTATTGGCTGACAATGGAATCTGATTGTTACAAATACATGAGAAAGTGTCACAAGTATCAGATATACGCCGACAAAATTCATGTACCACCAACGCTTCTCAAATTTCTTTCTTCTCCATGGCCTTTTTCTATATAGGGAATTGACATGATTGGCATGATTGAACTCAAAGCCTTGAACGAACATCAGTTTATCCTAGTAGCCATTGATTACTTCACCAAATGGGTTGAAGCAGTATCATACACCAATGTGACCAGGCAAGTGGTGGTCTGATTTATCAAGAATAATCTCATCTGTTGTTACGGTGTTCCAAACCAGATCATTACAGATAATGGATCAAACCTGAATAACAAAATGATGAAAGAGTTATGTGCTGAGTTCAAAATTGAACACCATAACTCATCTCCCTACCGATCTAAAATGAATGGAGCGGTAGAAGCAGCTAACAAGAATATTAATAAAATCATTCAGAAGATGGTCGTAACCTACAAAGATTGGCATGAGATGCTATCCTTTAGTCTTCACAGTTATCGCACATCCATCCATACTTCAACAGGGGAAACCCCTTTCTCTCTAGTATATGGCATGGAAGCAGTGCTCCCCATAGAAGTAGAGATACCATCAATAAGAGTATTGATGGAAGCCAAGCTAACAGAAGTTGAATGGTGTGAAAGTAGATACGATGAACTGAGCTTAATCGAAGATAAGAGAATGACGGCTTTATGCCATGGTCAGTTATATCAACAAAGAATGAAGAAAGCATTTGATAAAAAGGTCCGACCTCGTGTCTTCAGAGAAGGAGACCTCATACTTAAGAAGATACAATCATTTCTCAATGATTTTAGGGGCAAATGGACTCAAACTTACGATGGCCCTTATGTTGTTAAGAAAGCCTTCTCAGGCGGTGCCTTAAAACTCGCAACCATTGATGGAGAGGAGTTTACTTATCCCATAAATGTTGATGCAGTCAAGAAATACTTCGCCTAAATAAAAAAATAGCTCGCTAAGTTGAAAACCTAAAAGGGCAACTTAGGCAAAAAAGAGCATCTCGGTGGAATGAAAACCCGAAAGGGCTGTCCAGGCAAAAATTAGAGACATACAAAAGAAATATATATAGTCATCCCGATGGATTGAAAACCTGAAAAGGAAATCTAGGCAAAAATTAGGGATTTATGGTAAGTAACTACATCCGACAAGATTGGCTCCTCAGAGGCAACGTCATATATCGAGAAATCCTCAATCAGAGGTCACCTTCAACAGAAGCTCAAAAATACCCGGAATTCAAAGTTGGTAGGAGGATAGTGGTCATTATGTTTCAATGTAGCCCCTTTTCCTTTAAATTACCATTTTCTAAACTTTGTAATGCTTCATGGAATCACGCATTAGGCTGATTACCATTCTATCAATAAAAGTTTGAGCCCTTGTGCCTGGCAACTACGAAAAATAACCGGCGGGAAACAGAGTCGCCGCCAAACGTTTTTTATCCTGACGAAGGAAGGAAATGATCGAAGAAACCTGAAGAAGGGAAATGAATGGTCATCGCAACCATAGTCTGGGTTTGGGAGTCGGTTACGCAAGAGGAAGGTATTAGCACCCCCTCGCGTCCATCGTACTCGATGGGATCCAAGCTTGTTGTTATGATCAAAAGGTGTAGATATCTGAAGCTCCACTACTAACTGGAAATGAATAGAATGAGAAACAAGAAGAGAGGGGAAAATGCACGAAAGGTGACTCGATAGGACTTCTCCGTCCTAGGCCTACGTATTCCCTCGAGAATGGGAAAGTCAGATTCAACGTAGTTCGGAGGACTACGGGTGGAAGGGGGATTGTGCTCGCCAAGACATCGCGTCTCGTGCCTACGTATCCTCAATCGGACAAGAGAGAGGAAGTCAGAGCAATCATAGTTTGGCCCACTATGGGTGACCTTGTTTGTTTGGTGTTTTTAGGTGGACGATGCTAACGTTCGCGTTCTAGCAATTTAGGTGTTGTCGCTCGTTGTGTGGAGTCTTACGCGTTTACCTGTTTGTGGTAGAACGAAAATAGCGTGTCCTTACGATTGGAGGGAGTGAGATGAGAAAAGAATCCCGAAGGAATATGATTGATTTGTTTATGTCTTTTAGAATAATTTTTTTGATTTGTTTTGTTTGTGATATGTGTCATGCTAAAGACTATGACATAGGAGCGAATACTTTGACAAGGTCGCCCCCAACGAGACGTTTGCAAAGCACCCTAGAAGAGTAAATGAGGCCTTCACTAATCATTTCCCATGTGCTTAAGGCTCGTGGCGCACTACACATATAATATTTGTTAAGTGTTTTTTCTTTTTTCTTTTAGAGAGAGGAGAGAGAGAGAGAGAGAGAGAGAGAGAGAGAGAGACTCAAATGGTTAAAAGAAAAATCTAAGGGGATCTCCATCCTAGAAGTTGTCATGCAATGATTGATCCTATAGTTGAAATAAGGAAAGGGAATATCTCCCTATGTTAGCATGCTTGGATTGATAACCTAATGTTTATCCTACTTTGAACCTAATCCAAAATTAGATTCAAGCTAGGAGCCTTAAGGGAACATGTGATCATACACAAGTAAACATTAAGCAATTCAATCACAATTCAAAGAAGTAATAAAGAAGAAATGAGATGAAAGAGGAATCACCTAAGAGTTGGTGTCAATGTAAAGTTATACAAGTGTTCATTAAATTTAAACCAAGCTCAATTATTGGATAGTTGAAAGAAATATGCAAAACAATGCACTCATGCTTATGCAAATATACTAAGACTATCCTAGAAGTAATGTCAATCATCAAAAAAAATGAAATGAGTCCTAAAAGGATGAGAACCCTAGTGGGGCAGTAGCTACGTCATACTATATCTCATTCATGTTATTGTCTTAAGAAGTGTAAAAGAATTCAAGTTATGTCTCATGTTAGCACACAAACAATTACCAATCAAAAAGTCATGCAAAGTACCTCTAAAGGCCACACAAATGAAGTTAAGCCAACAATACAAGTTGGGACAGTAGCACACATGGTATGATCATAGAAAAATTAGGTTTAGTATGTAAATAAATGATTATGAAATCCACACCAAGTCATGTTCAAAAGATTAGGCAATTCTACATAAACATGTCACTTTTATGATGCATCATTCACTTATGGCACAACAATGAACAAGTAGGCATGGAGTTAGTGTTTATATGACCTAATTCAGAAGCTAACTCATGTATTTAATTCTTAAAAGTAACCTCAAAACATTGCAAAAGTTTCATGTCAAAGCATTCTTGGAAGTGAGAACAAGTAATGATCAAACTCAACCTTAATCATCCTCTAAAAGCATGTAGACTTACACCCAAGTAAAAGAAGTAAAAAGAGCATGGCAAAGTAGTGTCTAAGCGTGTAATTAAGAGTAAAATGACCTATAATATCTCATGTTTAAGAATCACAAGTGTTGAGTAATGATGTAACACCCCTAATCTATACCCCCAAGCTATTAAAGCGATAAATAAAATTCAAAATTTCATCAGAGTATATTTACAAATTCACGGCATAGACCGAGGGGGTCGCATCTATTTGAAACAAAATACACATAAACCTACCCATAAAGATATGCAACAATCAGGTAGCAATTAACAGAGGAACTTGGTTCCTACTACCCACAATTCAAATACAGAATAAAAGCGGAAAATCTGTACTGAAATCTCATATATATATATATATATATCATGAAAGGTTTGTCTGCCAAATACAATCATACATGTACAATCTAAAAGATACATATACATAATACAAAATAATCACACTCGATCACCCCGACTACCCGGTGCTACATATCAGAGCCGACCGACAAAAGAATGAAGACCTAAGCTTCACAAAAAGACCTCCAGCAACTCTAATCTACAATGCCTCATAGAGCATTATAAAACAGCAAAAGGGTGAGAAACACAATCATAATACAGTTGCATATAATTATATATTAACACAGAAATGCACAAGTAAAATATTCTCACCATAAATGCACCACAATCAAATACAACACAACACAGTACAATTCTCAGGTATCCAATACCAATGCACTCATCAGTCATACACAATACACTCATCATCAATACAATTATACATATTCCATCTCATCAATCACATTCACAATTTCATACAAAATTAATCCATGATTTATGCAAATGCACAGAGACCGACACAACGACTCTATGCAATGCATATGCGGTACCGACTTCCAACATTTCTCATCAGTAGTTCACTCAGGAACTCTGCTGGAACCATCGCTCGTTACTTAGTGTAACTCCCCGTCGGGCATACGATGTTCCTCGTCGCTCACACCCCATATGGGCACACGACGTTTATGGATCGCTCACACCCCACATGGGCACACGACCCAATCGGTCACACCCCACATGGGCACACGATCGTCTATAATCATCGCTTTCGGTCCTCTTATTTTTAAGGCACATGATCCGATCAGATCGCTTTCAGTCCTCTTATTTTTAAGGTGCACGATGTTATAGCGGATTCCCTCTGGAATCAATCCGTCGCTCACGACGTCACAAGAATGCATATCATGATGCTTGGCATACAATGACTCATGACATTTAAAATGCACACATATACACATCCATAATCATGCATATATCATCAATTACCACACTTTGCATTTTCTTGCCCTAAGGCCACCAATCATCATCACAATATGTATTTCATGCAATTTCATCACACAATAGTACACAGGTCATACAATATCCACACCAACAGTATATTGCATTTACACATCTAGTTCACACAATTAAAACGACAAAAGTCGACAAAACAACATATTTTCTAATTCCCGACCTAATTTAATCGGCCAACAATCTCAAAACCATCAACATAAGCAATAACATTTTATAAGCTTTCTAACGCATCAAACCACGCCTCAAACCGAACCACAGATCAAAAGTTAGTAAGAAAACAAAATTGCACAAACAGCCAAGTTCGCTAGGCGAACCCTCTAGCGAGCATTCGCTACCACCTTCGCTAGGCGAATGTCCAGCGAACCCACTATCAGCTAAAAACAGACACAAAGTTCGCTAGGCGAACCCCTTCGCGAACCAAGGCAGAACCAACCAGAACCAAAAACATACAAAGTTCGCTAGGCGAACCCTCTAGCAAGCATTCGCTACCACCTTCGCTAGGCGAACAACGTTAGCGAACCTTCGCTGACCTTCGCTAACTGGTTCGCTAGGCGAACCTGCGAAAACTCAGAAATTCTGCAGCGCTGTTACATAACCCAAAATGATATTTTTTTCAACCAAAACATTTCCAAATCAACATATATCAATCAGAACTTAATCTAATCATGGTAACAAGCATTCTACCACATTTACGTCGATTTCCAACTGCGAAAACATCGATTTCTCAACATATTTCTCATTTCCAACCTAGAATTCAAAAGCTATGTAAAGACAAGAAAACATACAAGCACACACATACATAATCATACACAAACATAGTATAATCGATTTTCGCACCCTTACCCGATTTAATCGTGTTTGATAAAGTCGGGAGATTAATTTCTTCTTTTCCAAGTTTCTCTCTTTTTCTTCTCTTCTTCTTTCTCTCTACTTTTCTTCTTCTCTTTTTCTTTCCTTTCTATTTTTCTCTCTTTCTATTTCTATTATATTCTTAACTTAACAAAATAAAGCAAAATGACCAAAATACCCCTACACTCAAATATCTCGTAAACGCTCCCAAAACGCGATAAAATATAATCACGATGAAAAATAACATATTTTCACATAAAAGTCCGAAATAAAATAATATAATAATAAAATACTCAAAACGACTCAATTAATTAAAATGACAAAACTGTCAAAACTGACTGGGGCATTACAACTCTCCCCCACTTAGAAATTTTCGTCCTCGAAAATATTACCTGAGACGAACAACTCTGGATACGACTCCCGCATCCGACTCTCCAACTCCCAAGTCAAATTGCCCTCAGCAGCGCCTCCCCATGCTACCTTCACAAGTGCAATATCCTTGCCCCTTAACCGCTTCACCTCGCGATCCAAAATACTCACCGGTAAAGCCTCGACCGTAAGGTTCTCCCTTACCTCAACCTCATCCATCGGAATCACATGCGACGGATCTAGAATATACTTTTGAAGCTGTGAAACATGGAACACATCATGCAAATTTGACAGATTCGGCGGCAACGCCACCCGATAAGCCACAGCACCCACTCTCGCAGATATCTGGTAAGGACCAATAAACTGAGAAGTAAGTTTCTTCGACTTCAATGCACGACCAACACCCGTTACCGGCGTAACTCTCAAAAATACATGATCGCCCTCTTGAAACTCGAGATCTTTCCTTCTACGATCATGATAACTCTTTTGCCTACTTTGAGAAGCCTTCAATTTCTCACGAATAAGCTTCACCTTGTATGTAGTCTGTTGAATCAATTCGGGCCCAACCACCAAACTCTCACCAGATTCGTGCCAACACAATGGTGTTCGACATCTTCGTCCATACAATGCTTTAAACGGTGCCATTCCAATACTAGAATGGAAACTGTTATTATACGTGAATTCCACCAACGCAAGATAACTATCCCACGCACCACCTTGTTCCAAAACACACGCTCGCAACAAATCTTCCAAAGACTGAATCGTTCTCTCCGTCTGCCCATCCGTCTACGGATGATAAGCTGAGCTCAACCTCAATTTAGAACCCAACGCCTTCTGTAAACTTTCCCAAAATCTCGAGGTAAACCTTGGATCTCGATCCGAAATAATACTTAACAGAACCCCATGCAACTTCACAATCACACTGATATAAATCTCAGCTAACTGCTCCAAAGAAAAACTGATGGCAATCCAAATGAAATGAGCCGATTTAGTCAGTCTGTCCACAACCACCCAAATAGCATTATGCCCTTGCTGAGTATTCGGCAACCCCGTTACAAAATCCATAGAAATGTTATCCCATTTCCATTCCGGAATATCCAACGGTTGCAACAAACCACTAGGCCTCTAATGTTCCACTTTCGACTTCTGGCACGTCAAACAAGCATACATAAACTGAGCCACATCTATTTTCAATCCAGACCACCAGAAAATCTTTTTCAAATCTTCGTACATCTTGTTCGCTCCCGGATGTATACTCAAATTACTCCGGTGTCCTTCCTCCAAAATCATCCGTTTCAAATCCGAATCGTCCAGAATACAAATTCGCCCACGGAACCTCAACACACCATTAACATCCACTTGAAAATCACCACTCGCATCTTTTCCGCCAACCAACATCAAATCCAACAATTTTACATCCAACTTCTGTTTATCACTTACCGTCATCAGAAACAAGGCAGAACCAACCAGAACCAAAAACATACAAAGTTCGCTTGGCGAACCCTCTAGCGAGCATTCGCTACCACCTTCGCTAGGCGAACAACGTTAGCGAACATTCGCTGACCTTCGCTGACCTTCGCTAACTGGTTCGCTAGGCGAACCTGCGAAAACTCAGAAATTCTGCAGCGCTGTTACATAACCCAAAATGATATTTTTTCAACTAAAACATTTCCAAATCAACATATATCAATCAGAACCTAATCTAATCATGGCAACAAGCATTCTACCACATTTACGTCGATTTCCAACCGCGAAAACATCGATTTCTCAACATATTTCTCATTTCCAATCTAGAATTCAAAAGCTATGTAAAGACAAGAAAACATACAAGCACACACAAACATAATCATACACAAACATAGTATAATCGAGTTTCACACCCTTACCCGATTTAATCGTGTTTGATAAAGTCGGGAGATTGATTTATTCTTTTCCAAGTTTCTCTCTTTTTCTTCTCTTCTTCTTTCTCTCTACTTTTCTTCTTCTCTTTTTCTTTCCTTTCTATTTCTCTCTCTTTCTATTTCTATTATATTCTTAACTTAACAAAATAAAGCAAAATGACCAAAATACCCCTACACTTAAATATCTCGCAAACGCTCCCAAAACGCGATAAAATATAATCACGATGAAAAATAACATATTTTCACATAAAAGTCCGAAATAAAATAATATAATAATAAAATACTCAAAACGACTCAATTAATTAAAAAGACAAAACTGACAAAACTGACTGGGGCGTTACAAATGATGGCATTCAAATGGCTCAAATGAAGTTGTCAAAGTTGATGCACAATCATGTTCAAATTCATGCAAGTATAACACCAATTAGAGGCACAAAAAATGACCTATAAAATGGTAGGGAAAGGATTTGCCTCATGCTAGATCAAGTGTAAATCAATGCTCAGAAGATCCCCAAAAGGGTTGCACGAATGCATCATCAAATCCAATCACTTAGGTAAACATTGAACAATCATCAGGTATTCATTTAGGGTTCAAGATAAACACATAGATCATGATCAACAATCAATATCAAAGCATCACAATGGAGACCAAAATATACTATTGAATATGCCTAAACATGTCAAGGAAATTGGCTCAAGAGAGGTCACACACAATCATCAAGTTCACCCTAATTCTAGGCACACATCAATGCATTAGACATGCAAGGAAATAATTATGAAAAATAGTTAGAAGTATTGAAAAATTATGTTATTTTAACCATGATATGATGAATTAAGTGGCTCAACATGCTCTAAAAATAGGCCTAAACTTATGCACACAAGGTGCTCAAATAATATCAAACAATATGGCAAGTTACAAAGTAAGGACCAATCAAAACAAGCTTCAAAAGAAGATTAAAAAAGGACCCAAAAATAATGGTGAAAATGCCTAAGGATCATCAAGATGTCCAGTACATATATGATTAAGTGCATACAAAAATTAGGATCACAACTAGTTGAGAAAAATTAGTTTCAAGACATGGTATGCAAGGTAGGCCAATTTGTACATCTCTGAATCAAAAACCCAAAACAATTATCAACTTTAATCCAAAAATGGAATTAAAAATTATAGAAAATTAATTAATACTCTAAAGGTTATCCATGAATTTTATTGGAATTTTTAGGCGATTAAAACTATTTTTAATAAAGAAAAATGAAAGGTGTATAAAAAATAAAATGAAAATAAAAACTAAATGCAATGGGGTGTAGCCATAGCCATTTCCAGCGTGTAAAATCACATGGGCCACAAGATAGGGGTGGGAATAGACATGGAATGCAGGGCCCCGTTCACCAGAAACTAACCATTTTAATATGATTTTCATTTTATTAATTCTGAAGAAAAAAAAAGAAAAAGAAAACGATAAGGAAAAGAATTAGCGCACGTGGATTAATTCAACCTCATTAATGCGCTGGCACTTCAATTACACATGGGATTACAAATTATTATATGGACCAATTAGCACATGCCTTGCACGCGCACGTTGACTGAAAAAGACCAGGGCTGACGCAGACGCCGGAGCTAGGGCTCCGGTCGTCTTCTCCGGTGGACCTCCACCATGAGCAGCGATGAAATGTCCCAGAACTTAACAAGAAGACCACTACCCTGCTCGTTTTTCCACGCTGATTCCAAATCTAGGCTTAGAATTTCCATTAGAACACTCTATAATGTAAAACAAAGGCAAATAAAATAACCTTAAAAATCACAAACTTCACATTTTGCCCTAACCTATCCACAAACGGAGCCTACAAGATGTAGGGCTTCAGATGCAACTCCTAAATGCTTCTAAATCTTCCTTTAGAGGTCTCTAAAATGATGCTCAAATGTTCAAGATTTATAACCTGTTAGAGATGCTCTTCCAATGCTAAGAAACCCTGGAAACTTCCTGCAATGGTCTTATGATCTCCCCTGAGCAAAATAAATGCTCAAACTTCAATGAATCTTGCTGAAAATGCAAGTTTGATATGATCAAAAATGGATTCGCATGTGATGATACAATGCTTCCAGGTGGAGATTCTTGCAAACAGTAACTAGAGTGAAGCGTATGGATGAAGATTGTGAAAGAATTTAGGAAAATATCTTCAATATTGAGGTAGTTTCTAATGGATGAAGATGAGAGTATGAAATGTGATTTTTGGATCTGATTTTGCTAATGTGATGTAACTACCTTCTGTTAGGGTTGTTAAGGGATTATATATGGTTAATTAATGTGTGGTTAAGAGTTTGATCATGGTTAAAACTCAGTTTACATCATGGTTATTGAAATTGAAAATGAGGTTATGGTGGTGAGTGGCACGGGTTGCATATTCTCATAGGCATGATGTATTGTTGTTATGGTGTACATGATGATGATGGTGATAGGGTATATGAGCCGGTACAAATTAGAACAATAACTTGTTTGATAAGTTTATTTTACTCTTTCATGGGTATATGAAGAAAAAGTGGTGTGTGCATATTATGTTAAAGTTTTGCATGGCCAAATAGGGTAATGATAAGGACATGAAGTTGTGTAGTAGTAATGCAGCATGAGTGCAACAACCATGAGATGAGTTTATTTCGAATTTGGAACAAAAAATATCATGGTTTGAACACTTGAGGGACATGTTCATGAGGGTGACTTTAGAGTGATATATCATGATGATTAGTGAATCAGTTTGCACAATCTTGGTATCCTTAGAAAGGTGATACTTGATAAAACAAGTTTTATGTTGAATGCAACTTGAATTGAGTCTTAGATCATCATGATAATTGGCCTTCAAATCATTGGTACAAGACTGGTTTTGAACTTAAGAATTTTTCAAAGAGTTTTCTTAAGAGTTACAACTTAAGGTCAAGACTTTGAATGATCATAACTCTTGATCCATGAATCCAAATGACATGTTCTTTATATGGTTGGAAAGGTGGAAGATCCCTCTACAACTTTGGTTTGAACATGATTTCCAAATAAGGCTTGGAAGCCACTCAAAAACGAGCTTGAACATGGGCACAAAAACTGACCCTTAACACTTAGAAAAAATTCTAAGTGTTGGAAAATGAAAGTATGAAAATGTCCAATTTCCAACAATCATAACTTGCTCAAAAATGATCCAATGGAGATGAATTATATATGGTTGGAAAGCTTGAAATGAGCACTACAACTTTCATGTCTGACAAAAAATGAAATGAAGCTTTGAACATGGAGAAAATTAGTCATGAAAGTGGTTGCATAACCATGAAAACTTGCCAAAAATAGAAAGTTCTAAAACCCTAGTTTGCCAAAAATAGCAACTTTCCACAATCTTTGATTTTTGATGATTCTCTTGGATTTTCTTGATCAAATCTCATCCATTGATCATGTTTGACATGACAAACACAAAATTGACCTCAAAAAGTCAGGAGTTGACATTTTTCCTGCACAATTGACTTTCTTCCCAATTCAAATAATTCACAATGATCTGACCAATTGAAACCCTTCTGAATGAAATTGATGGTCAATACCCCATTCATAGATACTTGAGAACATATAGAAGATCATGAAATCAAGTTTTGCCCAAAGAATCAGAAATATACTGATTTTACACAAAACCCTAGTTTTGATCCAAAAAGATAGAAGATGTTGACCAATGGTCAAAACCCTAATTCCTCTGAAGAAAATTGAGAATCCCTTGAACCAAGATGTTTTACATGATATGAGGATGATGAGGATCCAAGATCCTTGCCTATGTAGGTGCCACATACACAGATACTCAAAACCCTAATCTGAGGACCAAAGATAGGAAAGAGTGATCCTCTTCAAGTTTCTTGCAAGCTTCAATCATTTGATGAGATGATGTACCAAATGTGGTATCTTGGAGCATGAGAAGCATTTGTAGCTTGAGTGATGGTGGCATTGAAGATGTCTCCTCCTTGGTTGTCTTTTGAACAAACTTCTCTTCTCTTGAGGAATGCCAATGGTATAAAGATTGATCCCATGCCTTGAGAAGACCAATGATGCATGTATGTTAACTATGAAATGCATATGTATGAAGCATAAGCCACTTATTGATGGTAAAAATATGAGGGAAAATTTTGGGGGGTTACAGTTGCCCCTATCCAATCAACTGTGGACCTAAAGGGATGAGAGCAGCGGCTTTCAGACATTCAAGGTAAATAGGTATTGAATACCAAAAGAACCATAAAATTTGCACTCAACAAAGGGAGGGACGGCTCCGCTGGGGAACAAGTAATAAGAGGTATAAAACCATAAACACAGACGGGTGTCAAAAATCAATACGGACGAAGTATTGAAACAGAGCGAAACAAACACAGATGGGTACATGAAATCAAAGGGGTGAACACAGACGAGTATTTGCTGAAGAAATTACTACGAGTATATAAAATCTAGGATCAATACGAACGAGTATTGATGAAATTGAAACAAACACGGACAAGTGTCTAAGATCAATATGGACGGAGTATTGAAGAAATGAAATCAAACACGGACGGGTGTCGAAAGAACATGGACGAGTGTCTAAGATCAATACGGACGAAGTATTGAAGAAATGAAATCGAACACGAACGGGTGTCGAAAGAACATGGACGAGTGTCTAAGATCAATACAGACGAAGTATTGAAGAAAAGGAATCGAACACGGACGGGTGTCGAAAGACCACGGACGAGTGTCTAAGATCAATACGGACGAAGTATTGAAGAAATGAAATCGAACATGGACGGGTGTCGAAGATCAAAAGGGTAAGATTGACGGATTTACTACCCTAAGGATCGGTTGAAGCACCTGCTTAGGGGCTACAGTTAAATGATCTCTCTTGAGTTACATCATTTTCTGCTAGGGAAACGTCTGACAAAGAAAGTATCAAACCTGGCTTATGCTTCTGATGCATATGTTTGAATTTTTCCATGGTGTAATGTTCTATATCAAATGGAAATGCTACACGTTTTGAGGATGTGATGTAATGATGATTACTATATGCAAGATGCAAAGCGAATCCTCTACTGGGGAAGATGATTAGTAACTCTGCTGAGGAAGTGACCACTGATCTGATCTTCTGACTTTTTGTGGAGAAAAGATCAACAACTCGGCTGGGGAGTAATGTTGATACATCTAGGCTCTAAACTGCCAAAACTTGTTGCGAACTTCCGGATTCTGCCACTGCGGGTAATGATGACTTGACTGGGAAGACATCACCTGAACAATCCTGCTTGGGGAGAACCTATAGCCATTGAACTTTGATGGGGAAATGACAACCTTGTGACCTGGCTGCTGGGGGAACTGAGACCAAACAAGCTTTTGCTAAGGAAGAAAATTCTTGTTGGAGAATAGAGATCAAACAAGTCTCCTGTTGGGGATGGTCTCTGACTTGATGAGGAAATTATATACCAGTACTCTGTGGGGAGAGAAAATCTACTGGGGACAGGAGGTCAAACGAGCCTCTTGCTGGGGATGCCAACCTGCTTAGAGAGAAAGAACAAACCATCCTTACCTTGTTTGGGGACTTGAACTGTTGCTGGAGAAAAGACAAATCCAACTCTGGCTGGGGAAACCAAACCTTTGGACTCTCGCTGGGGAGAAGAATAAGAAAACATAGCACTCTGTCGAGGACGATACAACCTTATCTATTCCTGCTGGGGAGACATATATTCTCATATCTGAACGATGCCACAATTGTTGTGAGAGGAAAATGGTCTCGCAATGTATAGATCAACAAGGGGATGTCTCAATTACAACATAACCTATAAAGGAACTTGCCTCGAGAGGTATCATGAATACTTGATGTATTTTGCTCCAGTATACTGAACCCTGGAGAAGTAATTCTGATTAACCGTTTTCTGGAGAGGACAACTTCTCGCTCCTGAGGTGGCCTACCTCAGTATGAGTCTTGCAGTAATTTTATCCCTGTCTCTGAGAGATTCGCTGAATCATTGGCTGAACTTTGGAGAGATTTCTCGACGTGACTGCCCCAGATTGGCTACATCTAAGCACAACTTGCTGAGAAAACTGTTACCTGACGGAGTCTTTTGACTACATGCTCCTCAATATGATTGTCCGGGAATTTCCTCTTGGCAAAGTTAGACTTCTCGACTGATGCTCATTATGCAAGTTTCATTGGCGTCCAGTATAATGTATGCAAGCGGAAAATACTTATTTTGAGAATGATCATTCTAATGCAACATACATGTTAATCTTGAAGTTTTTATTGAAAAGATATTGCCAAACCCTATGAACGAATCACTAGTTAAGATGCGACACTAATTTTTGAATGAAGGACGTTATGCACATGCAATACCAACAAAAATATTTTAGCACCACTCATGGGAGTCAGGAACGCTGTCTCATCAGAAGTACGCCTTCGGAATAAACCTTACCTCAATTAGGAATTTTTAGGGTTGTAACGTGGCCTGGTTCACGGTTTGAGAAAGAAGGATTTATGGCTCAAAATTTTGTTTGTACCCACCCATTCTCCTTGATGTCCTCCAGTCCTACGTTCAGTTAATTTGGCACAAGTGCTCGCCTTTCAAAAGGTTATGGAATGTCAGCAGTGATGGTTAAGGAGCCCACAAGGTTTTCAGATTGGCAGTTACTCCTTTTGTCTTTGGTGTCTGTAGTCACACGACTTTCTCTTGCTCGAGGATTTTTCTTTTGTAATCCTTTTCGCTTTTTTTATTTGTTTTTTTTCTCTCTTTTTTTTTATTTCCCTATTTTACCTAGACTAATTCTTTTGAATTCTTTTCGATTTTGATGTCCAGCAGGATGCCCAAACTTTTGCCTAAGTCATTTTTTTTCAAGCTTTTGACTTAGCGGGCATTCTTTCTCCTTTTTTTTGAACAAATTGCACGACAGCGGCTGTCCTGATTTCCATGAAAGAGTTGTGACTGTCTCGCTCCTTGCGGTGAGGGATAACCATTGTGGTTTCACGACCCTTGACCTCCTGATGTGTTAGGAATAAAAGGTAATAGATCTTTAGATGCACACTCCTTTTAAAATTTGAAACCTTAGTCAAATCAACTGACAACTACCCTGCCCCGGGGTTAAGATGTGAGGGTTTTTTTTTATAAGAAACTTCTACTTCTAGGCTCAACGAGGTTAATGAGGGTCTATCTCCCTTATATCTTCGGTGTTTGGGGAGTTGAAACAATGCATGTACATCATCATCAAGGTTTTGTTCCAAAAGCATACGACCAGAAAGCTTGCGTTTTTAATTCGTCATCTTTTCTCCAAGAGTTTAAGCGAGAAAGTTGGTATTGCAATGCACAAGAATATGAGTGAACACGAATGGATTACTTCACAAAAAACATACTTTTTGCATTAAGATTATCATTCAAAAACAACAAATTCTGCATGCAAATAATGCTTTAACAAACAATGAAAAATACAAATGAAAATGCAGTAAAGAAGCTAAAGATTTCCATTGTTGAGGAGGTCTGACTCCGTCTGGACTTATTGCACCTGAAGACATACTTGCAGTTTGAGTGCTCACTTGGGAGGCTTCAGTTGATGTGAAGACCATCTACCATGATTGTAATGACCTTTGAATCAATCAGATCTTGAACCTGGTGCTTCATAGCTCTGCAATCTTCGATTGAATGGTCAGATGCCCCTGAATGGAACTCACATCTTACAGTTGCATCATAACCTGGTGGCAGCTAGGCAGGAGCAATGAAAGTCCTTAACTGAATCAACTGATGCTTGAGAAGCTCAGGCAATAATTGTTCATACAGCATAGGGATGGCATCAATTTTCCTTTCAGGCTTCTTCGGCCTTTGTCGTTTCTTCTAAGGATGATTATGATTTGGGCACATATCCTGTCCAGGTGCTTTCCTCTTTAGATCTGGTTGAGGAACAAGCAAAGGTCTCTAGTGTGAGAATTCTAAAACCCAAGACCGTGGAATATGCCCCTGTATTGAAATTGAAAATGAGGTTATGGTGGTGAGTGGCACGGGTTGCTTATTCTTATGGGCATGATGTATTGTTGTTATGGTGTACATGATGATGATGGTGATAGGGTATATGAGCTGGTACAAATCAGAACAACAACTTGTTTGATAAGTTTATTTTTCTCTTTCATGGATATATGAAGAAAAGGTGGTGTGTGCATATTATGTTAAAGTTTTGCATGGCCAAATAGGGTAATGATAAGGACATAAAGGTGTGTTGTAGTAATGCAGCATGAGTGCAACAACCATAAGATGAGTTTATTTTGAATTTGGAACAAAAAATATCATGGTTTGAACACTTGAGGGACATGTTCATGAGGGTGAATTTAGAGTGATATATCTTGATGATTAGTGAATCAATTTGCACAATCTTGGTATCCTTAGAAAGGTGATACTTGATAGAATAAGTTTTGTGTTGAATGCAACTTGAGTTGAGTCTTAGATCATAATGATAATTGGCCTTCAAATCATTGGTACAAGACTGGTTTTGAACTTAAGAATTTTTCTAAGAGTTTTCTTAAGAATTACAACTTGAGGTCAAGACTTTGAATGAGCATAACTCTTGATCCATGAATCCAAATGACATGTTCTTTATATGGTTGGAAAGGTGGAAGATCTCTCTACAACTTTGATTTGAACATGATTTCCAAATAAGGCTTGGAAGCCAATAAAAAACGAGCTTGAACATGGGCACAAAAACTGACCCTTAACACTTAGAAAAAATTCTAAGTGTTGGAAAATAAAAGTATGAAAATATCCAATTTCCAACAATCATAACTTGCTCAAAAATGATCCAATGGAGATGAATTATATATGGTTGGAAAGCTTGAAATGAGCACTACAACTTTCATGTTTGACAAAAAATGAAATGAAGCTTTGAACATGGAGAAAATTGATCATGAAAGTGGCTACATAAACATGAAAACTTGCCAAAAATAGAAAGATCTAAAACCCTAGTTTGCCAAAAATAGCAACTTTCCACAATCTTTGATTTTTGATGATTCTCTTGGCTTTTCTTGATAAAATCTCATCCATTGATCATGTTTGACATAACAAACACAAAATTGACCTCAAAAAGTCAAGAGATGACTTTTTCCCTGCACAGTTAACTTTGTTCCCAATTTAAATTATT
This sequence comes from Lathyrus tuberosus, assembly GCA_022829125.1. Lineage (NCBI taxonomy): Eukaryota > Viridiplantae > Streptophyta > Magnoliopsida > Fabales > Fabaceae > Lathyrus > Lathyrus tuberosus. The sequence continues at coordinate 3,864,732 of JALAZF010000142.1, read as the reverse complement.
CACAATAATCTGACCAATTGAAACCCTTCTGAATGAAATTGATGGTCAATACCCCACTCATAGATACTTGAGAACATATAGAAGACCATGAAATCAAGTTTTGCCCAAAGAATCAGAAATATACTGATTTTAGACAAAACCCTAGTTTTGATCCAAAAAGATAGGAGATGTTGACCAATGGTCAAAACCATAATTCCTCTGAAGAAAATTGAGAATCCCTTGAACCAAGATGTTTTACATGATATGAGGATGATGAGGTTCCAAGATCCTTGCCTATGAAGGTGCCACATACACAGATACTCAAAACCCTAATCTGAGGACCAAAGATAAGAGAGAGTGATCATTTTCAAGTTTCTTGCAAGCTTCAATCATCTGATGAGATGATGTACCAAATGCGGTATCTTGGAGCATGAGAAGCCTTTGTAGCTTGAGTGATGGTAGCATTGAAGATGTCTCCTCCTTGGTTGTCTTTTGAACAAACTTCTCATCTCTTGAGGAATTCCAATGGTATAAAGATTGATCCCATGCCTTAAGAAGACCAATGATGCATGTATGTTAACTATGAAATGCATATGTATGAAGCATAAGCCACTTATTGATGGTTAAAATATGAGGGCAAATTTTGGGGATATTACAGTGCCTTTTGTTTGCAATTCTCATTTATTCTGCTTTGCAAAATGACATTTTAATATGATCAACGATTCTTGAAACAAAAAAATGAATTTACATTTGTTTTCAAAACGAAAATTTCAAATTTTACTTCTGCTTTTAAAATAAGGATGGCAATTTCCTTTTGATTACTGAACACAAAAGGGAATATCGACGGCTTATCTGAAAGTGATCAAACCTCAAAATGCAGAATCAAAATAATCCTTGTGATCAGTATACCCTGAATGAATAATCAATTGCTTCAGATGGAATGTCCCATCTGTCATCCCCGGTAGAGTTTCCAACTCTGAGAACCAATGTTTGATTTTTCTCCCCAGTAGAGTCTACCCTTGAAAAGCAAGAACAGGTTTCTATCCCTAGCAGGTTTGTACCTCCGGAAACCAGAACAAACACAGGAATCCCTATTCCCAAACAAAAGTACTACCTTCAAAATCTCCATTGATACCCCCTTCTCCCAGCGTGGCCGAGTATCTAGCTGTGTTCATCACCAATCTGTATGTAATGTCTGTCTTATCAGCATAAGCATTTCATACATATATCATGCATAATTGATTCATATTCATATTCATATTGCATTATAATCACTTTGGTTATACTCATACCTAAGTGATAAATGTCCTTTCTCCATTAGAGTTGTCAGTTTTCTTTTCTATGTCAGATAGGACAAATTCTCAGTTCGAGTTCTTTCCTCATCAAGAAATGTATCGTCTAAACAATCTCTCTCCAGTTTATTCCTGGATTGAAATCGGTCCTCGACCACTTTGATAACTTGAACCTCTGGAAGGCAAGAAGACATTTGGATATACACCTTTGGAACATCACTCTTCACCATTGAAGATGATATTTTGCTTTCCCGGATTAAGGAAAATCCCTCGCGGAAGCTTCTTAACAAAAGACTCTTGGCAACATGGACATCACATCCTCCAAGAAATCTCTACAAAATGGCAAATAAAGAAGTCTGTTTTTGCCCTCATAGATTTCCAAGTAAAGTCGGCAAATGGCAGTCTCTCCTCGAGAAGTTTGTCCTACTTTCAAAGAAGTCATCAGCACCTCAAAATTGAATTACATCACATGGCGTCTCTCCGAAGAAGTCTCGAGGGGAAGTATGATGTAACCTCTCCAAGAAAATGGCATCTCTGACTGAGAAGTTTGCACACCTCTGCAGTTCAGACAAATGGTTATCCCTAGCAAGTCTGGCATCAAATATTTTTCCATCAAATGTAAACATTAAAGTTGAAGTATGATATACAAGCTTTCCAAAGAGTACAAGAACATCCATTGATTCCACTTGAGCAAGGAGTTATGGACCTCCCAATATGCCTTGATGCAAACTGTTTTCTTGACAGCATTGGCACATGACTTGTATCCCACGATTTCTTAAGCCAATTATTATTATTCTAGAAAGAGATATTTTTAGTATCAATCGATTTGTATAGTTGTGATTTAATTTTTAGTTTTAAAGCCTCATATTATTAAGGAGAGACATTAGGAAGAGAAGTTGTATATATATATTTATGCCCTCTGTGAATAATAAAACATATCAGAATTTTCTCTTTGAAACTTTTCTATACATTAAAGTGAAAAAACTAAGCCACCAGAACCAAAACAACATAAAGAAAATCAATACAAATCTCCAACACTAAACAACCCACCATAACCAGAACTACAAAATGAAAATCAGTATAAAACACCAAAACAAAATAGACCAACTGCAACACCCAGTGACAGAGTTTTTTCCACCCAAACAGCCGATACTGCAACGAAAAAGAATACAATTTCACCCACAACAGCCGAGACGATAGCAAAAAGGAACTAAAAGCTAAACCATCTGACCAAAACCAGCAGACACTCAAAGAGGCGGCCACCGACTCCGGCAAGAGGCACCCACTCAACAATCTTGCCATAGAGTCAGGAGAGCACAAAACCAACAACCTGCACTGTAAACTGAAATACCAGAAACCTCCGCAACTGAAATGCGATATTGAAAAAAGCTTAAAAGCCCAAAACGGACGGAACCAATATGAAAATTACGTCCCTGTGCATCCTAGACAGGCTCTAGGATCTGCATTCCATTGAACTAAGTTCACTTTCGAATTGATTAATTTTGTGGACAGCCATCTACGAGAATAATCTTTAACGTCCTCGAATAACTTCTTAGAATCAATTACCGAATTGCGAAACAATTTATCATTCATAGCTTTCCAAATGCTCCATATGCACGTGCACCAAATCACACTGACTTTTGCCGCTAACTCCCTCCCATTTTCGACCAAACCTTCAAATTGAGAGAAGTGGTTGTATCCTTCTCTGTGTAAAGCAGTATTTATCCTAAGCCATTTGCAAACATTTTGCCATAATCCTGCATAAAACGAACACTCGAAAAATAGATGAGATAAAGTTTCCTCGCACCCACACTCCCCGACATAATTAAGCAATTTGTTCCCTATAACGCCCCTTTTAAGGAGGTTATCCTTTGTCGCCAATTTATTCGGGAACAACCTCCAAACAAGACAAGACACTTTCAAGGGAATGTACATACTCTAGCAGATCCCTATAAGCTTCTTTAACAGAGAAAAAGCTAGAATTTTCTCATTCCCCTATATCAATACTACGAACGTCGTTCCACTACTTAGAGGCTTTATTCCTCTCCATGCCACTAAGATCATATAGGCTACCATATCTGTTTGTCAAGGCCTTGCACCACAACCCGTTCCTTTCCGATTTAATTCGCCACTTCCACTTACCTAATAGAGCCTTGTTGAATATTTTTAAATTTCTTACCCCTAACCCCCTCGTTAATAGGCCTACACACCTTCTCCCATTGGATCTAGTTTATGCTCATCTCTTTCCCGCCCCCACCCCATAAAAATTGTTTGAAAATAGACTCGAATTTTGAAATAATACCTGTCGGCGCCTTGAAGAAAGAGAGAAAGTAAACTGAAAGTGCAGTAAGGATTGATTTGAGGATCACCACTCTACCGCCAAATGAAAGGAATTGATTCCTCCATATAGTAGGTCTTGATTTAACCACTTCTACCACCAAATACCAAGTGTCTAATCTCTTAGGATTGCATCCGATAGGTATACCGAGGTATTTAAATGGGGTAGATTCCACTTGGCAGTTCATAGTCTTTGATGCTTCTTCAAGCTACCTATGCTGAATATTTATCCCACTAGCTTGTTTTTATTAACCTTAAGTTCGGATATTACTTCGAATAACATCAGACTTACCTTCATTATTCAAATATTCAACCAACTTTTTTTTCCTAATATCAAAGTGTCGTCCTCGTATTAAAGATGAGTGAATCAATCTTCCCCTTTATCAAATTTGTAACCACTATATAAACCCTAAACCTTTGTCAACCGCATTTTTCATAAGCATATTAAAACCTTCGGCAACTATAAAAAAAAACGGTGAAATAAACTCCGTGTCTTTAATTTTTATTGTAAAAGTGACATTCTTCCAATTGAGATTCCATTCATGAATCTATAGTGTTCTAAGACTGTGTAGCCCACGCGACACATCGCTAATGGATGACAAAATTATTATTTTAATCTGTTAAAAAAGATTTAAAAAAAAAAAACGCGTTAGTGAGATTCATGGAAGCATCGCATCGGGCACACTAAATGGACTGAGAATCTAATGCCTAATCCGTCTCCGTCCGTCCACTAATTACCATTTCATATTGAAAACTAACCCATATGCATTGTACTTTTCAAAAAAAAAACCCATATGCATTGTCCCCAAAAAAACCAAAACCCAAAAATAAAAAAATAAAAAAAAATAAAAAAAATAAAATCAAAACTCCAATTATTTAAATTGGATTCAATTCATTGCCACCACAAACCTCATTCTGTTCTATTCATAACATTTCTCTCTCAAACCCTTTTTCTACCCATCGTCCACCACGCAACAGAGATGGAAAACCAAAACAACAACACGGCGGCGAGAAAACCCAGATTCATGTGCCTTCATGGCTTTCGAACAAGTGGAGACATAATGAAGAAACAGATACATAAGTGGCCACAGAATGTTCTAGACAAACTCGATCTTGTTTTCGTCGATGCTCCTTTTCCCTGCACAGGAAAATCTGATGTTGAGGGAATTTTCGATCCTCCTTATTACGAGTGGTTCCAGTTCAACAAGGTTATTTATTTATATATACGCGTAATTATGCTTCATCTATTGTTGCTGTTAATTAACTTTTTTGTTATTGTAAAACAACAACAGGAATTTACAGAGTACACCAATTTTGATGAGTGTTTACAATTCATTGAGGATTACATGATCAAACATGGACCGTTTGATGGTTTTCTTGGATTCTCTCAGGTTGTTATTTTGAATGATTAGTGTGGTTGTGTTTGATTTATGATAATTGATTTAAGGTTCTGAATCTGTGTTTGAATTTTTGCAAATTAGGGGGCGATATTATCAGGTGCACTGCCGGGTCTTCAGGAGAAGGTATGTATCGGAAAACTATAAATTTTCGTTGACTTCCAATTCTTCTTTCCACGTTCCACTATTCACGCCTTTTATTTTACTCACTCTAGTTCTAAATATATATAAAAAACTTAACTTTTTAAATTTATTAAATAATATATGTGTATTTTGTATTTGGAGTAAATATAATACAAATACATTGAAAAATATTTGCCTTTCTAAAAAATATATTCTATTAATTTAATTTTTTTAATAGTAAGGACCATGGTAATTGAAAAGTGTTTTCTGATAAATAATACTTTTATTATTAAAAAAAATTTAAAATTTACTTTTTAAATATATTAAATAATTAATATTTGTGTATTTTGTATTTGGACTAAATATAATACAAATACATTGAAAAATATTTGCCTTTCTAAAAAATATATTCTATTAATTTAAAAAGTAATCTTTTTAATATTAAGGACCATGGTAATTGAAAAGTGTTTTCTGATAAATGATACTTTTATTATTAAAAAAAATTCTATGAAGATTAAGATATGTTTGTAATTGTCCAATTAAACCAGTTTAGTTATTAATTGTGACATCATATGTAGCAGATTCCCACTCTATAATCTTTTTTTACACCTATAAAGTGAATTTTAACCACTTATCTATTTGACTAAAAAAAAAAAGTCTGTAATTAAATCTATAAATTGACATTTGTTCATAGGGATTTCATGGTATAAAGAAACTAAATTGAATCACACTAAATTATTGTGAAAATTTATTCAAAATTGAATCGAATCATTTAATTTATTTATAACCGAATCAAATCAATATTATTGGTTTGATATATCGTTTTAATATTTTGAATCACTCTAATGGTTAGAAAACAATTTTTCTTTAATCGAACAATTTGTTATAAAATTGAATTGTTAAATTATTTTTCTAATTTAAAACTTGTTTTTAATAATTCGATTTCGGTGTCAATTTGGTTTACTTATCATATAGTGTAGTTTAGAGTTAATTGTCAATATGATTCAGATGACTAATCAAATATAATCGTTCAATTATTTTAATTTCAATTTGATTTAGTTCGTCAATACTTATTTTTTTTTTACCACCGGTGCCTGAAAATTCAAACCTAGATTGACCTAGTAAGTAGAAACTGCTTTATCCCACTTATTTATGTTATAAAGAGTTGAAATTCTAATCATCATTCTATTAGAAAAAACTATTGTAATTCTTATAAAAGCATGAACTTTTATAGGGTGTGGCATTGACGAAGGTTCCGAAAGTGAAATACCTTATGATAATAGGAGGGGCTAAGTTTTTGGCACCTTCAATTGTAGAGAAAGCATATTCTTCACCAATTGGTTGCCCCTCTCTTCATTTTATAGGTACATTTGTCTCTCCTTTCGCTTTAAAATGCATTTAGACATAAGTATATTTTTAACTTCTTTATCCTATCAAGTTTAGTATGTGCAAATAATTTCATCTATTTTTAGTCTTCTCAATTGGTAGAAATTGGATATTTTAGTTTGAGATTAATTGATACACTCTATCAACTTTGTCAAAAAGTAACAGAATTGATACAGTTAGAGCATCACTCTGGTCGATATAATATGTCATATATAATTATTATTTAATAAATTTAAAAAAATTATATTAAAGGAAGGAGAGTATTAAGTATGGGCTTTGGTTACGTGGTCAAATTAAATATTAGATGATAATAGATTATACTATTTAATTAGAATAAATTTATTTTACACTCCTCCTTAAAATTTTTCTACTTAATGCAGGAGAGAATGATTTTTTAAAGCAGTATGGAAAAGAACTCATAGAATCATGTGTTGAACCAGTAGTAATTCATCATCCAAAAGGACACACAGTACCAAGATTAGGTAAGCTATTTTATTTATCTTGGTTATATTATCTTCTTGTAATGAATGATTTTCTAAAAGAATTTTATTATATATAATTTAATAATCTCTCCCAAAAATAAATAGTGGTGTAATTAATAATGATCTCTTTTATTTTTCAGATGATAAAAGCTTGAATATCATGATAGACTTCATCGAAAGAATTCAAAAGGATATATCTAAAATCAAGGAATGAGCTGACAATGAGCTAGTATCTCAAATTAATTTTGAAATGATTTTTTATGTTAGAATAAGTTTTTAGTTTTGATACATCTTGTACTTCTCTTACGTTTATGCTCATACTTTATCTTTGATACTATCCATTATACAAAGAGCTTTATTTTAAATATATTTATGATTCTCATTTATGTATCCTTTTATATTTTATATTCTTTTATTTAAAAAAAAATAGATAGAGATTGCGAGAAAGAAAGAAAAAAAAAAGTAACATTAGGCGATAATTAGATTATATTAAGTAAGTTTGTAAATAGATATATCTCTATAAATTTTCAATAAGGGTAATGTTAACTTATGCTTCGGGATACAAATTAAAAATTTTATTTATAGTGATTTTGTATTAGAAATAAAAATTAAACAATTAATTTTTTATTTTTATTAAAATTAATGTACAATTTTTAAGAATATTTTTTTTTTATTTAGCTTCTTAACTTGTGCCTAGCACAAGTTAGCATTACCTCTTGATAGTAATGGTAGGATATAAATTGAGGTTACTCTTGTATAGTAGATCATTAGACCCTAGGGTCAATCCACGTTGGTATCATGGATTTTGAATACAATTGAGTCTAGCCTATGCTTGAAGATATCATATCCTGAAAACACAAACGATTTTTGGGGAAAGATTAGGGGCATGTTTTCAATTGTGAACAGACCTAGAATTCAACAACTGGAATTTTATTTGGAAGATTTCAAGCAATGGGGAATGATAATGGTTAGGGATGCAGTTAATTTCCATAATTAATCTATATATATATATATATATATATATATAACCAGTTATTAAAATCAATTTTTATAACCGGTTATTAAAAAATAAGCTGTTATAATCGGTTTTTATTTACTGAAAAAAAATTCAAATTTTTTTCACAAAATAAAAATTTGAAAAAATAATTTCAAAATATAAAAAAAAATTTCAATTTTTTATTTTAAAAAATTGACTAATTTGATTTTTTATCTTGAATATGGATGTTAAAATTATGAATTTGATTAAAATCATATTAATATCAAATCCAAAATATGAATTTGGTTAAAAGCATATTTATAATTAATCGATATTTAATAACCGATATAAATATAAATAATTTAAATAACCGATTTATTTGAGAATAATATATACAAATGTAATATCACGACAAGGGACAAATAAGAAGAAAAGGCTCACCAATTTCTAATGAGATTAGATGGGCCTTATGCGACAATGCGTTTTAATTTGCTCGTTATAGATCTTTTACCATCTACAAAATAAGATATATTTCACATTAGTGCAGGAACTGATAGAATTGGAAACTATTATTTTCGTTTTTAGCAAAATAATCAAAACCGATTGGATATTAAATCGAAATAGGTAGAGGTTTAAGTTTTTAAGGTTTGACCGGGTTGAACCGGTAAAAATTAAATACATAAAATTGTTGTATATTAACTAAAACTCCTACATAATATCTATAATAATAAATGAAACATGTCATTTTAATTGTTTGTTTTGTTTTTATATTAAAATAAATAATAAATATTGATTTATGCATATAGAGAGAGATAAGTTTTAATTTCAAAAATAAAATAATCAAAAAGATATAATAATAATAATAATAGTAATATCTTTTCAGCAATCAATATTATATTTTAAACTTTTTGAATGGCACTATGTATTATTTGAGACCCATGTCCAAATTAATCCTGGAACAAACTTCTTTATTATTAGAATTTGTAAAGCAAGCACGGTGAAATAAACAGCTCGGCCGTCAAACTTTTGCTTCCTTTATACCATTAAACTCCATTTTCTTTTGCCTCTAACTTATCATTTCTTCTCATCTTCTTTGCATTTCTTTTATATCTTTTTTGTATCAATCTATTGGCTATCGTTATTATTTTTCTTCCTATTAATTATAAAAATGAAAATTTGTTTTGGAGATTGTTAGATTAAAAAAATAGCGGAGGATAGATGATTATTGAAAGGTTGAGATCCGACGAATCACCGGTTTTTGACTGGTTTTGTAGTTTTGTAATGGTTAAATCGGCCATTATGACCGGCACCAAGTCTAGTTTTCGGTTTAACCGGTCAGTCCGATCCAGTTTTAAAAACCATAATTTTTAGTTTCAACTAATGACTTCTGAATTAGTTAATATACCAATAGACAATTGACATGTTGTCCCAAGTTTTGGTACACTTAAGCTAAGAATTGTCAGTCTTGAGTCTACACTTTCCTCTAATACCCCCTCCCCCCACCCCGAGTTTGTGTCTCAGAGTAAGAAATCCAATAGAAGCTAGGGTTTCGTAAGTGCATATGGCCATTGGTAAGTGCCATATATGTTTATGACATGTAGTTGATTTGCCAAGACATTCTATCTAAAAAAGAAGGGGTCTATCTCCATTTACTTTGTTCTTGAGTGCATAATGGGATTGTGAGCTAAGAGAACATTAGATTGATTGTGATACAAAACCATAAGGACTTTAGTTAAAACAAGTAGCTCTTTAAGAAGAGTTTGAACCCAAAGAAGGTCAATAGTTGCTTGAGCCATACTCCTTACTCTGACTCAATATTGGACGTGGCCACCACAAGTTACTTTTTGACCACCAAGGTATGAGATTTGGGCTGAAGTAGATAGCAAAACCAAATGTGCTTCTTCAATTATCTAAGTGTGAAACCCAGTCTGCATCATCGAATGGAAGGAGGGAAGTTAGTTAGAACATGAGAGAGATGAAGACCATGTCCAATAGTGCCCTTAAGGTACCTCAAAATTCTCTTGACTGCAACCCAATGTGACTCAAGGGGATGAGCCTTAAACTGGAACATTTTGTTCCCAAAGAATTCTCTTGAGCTTTCAAACCCTTTAGGTTGTTCTATACACACTTTATCATCAAGAAGACCATTAAGAAATGCATTGTTGACATCAAGTTGTTGAATTGACCACTTGTAAGTAATGACAGTGGCTAAAATGATTCTAATGGTATAATAGGTTTGACTACAAGGGAAAAGGTTTCATTAAAGTTAAAACCATGTATTTGAAGAAACCCGTTGGCCACAAGTTTGACCATGTAATGGCAGTGGTAAAAATTATTCTGATTGGAAGGATTAATATATATGAATCTATGTGCTTGCAGCTATGAAGTTGATGATACCTCTGATTATCTACCTAAGTGTTTTGATGACGACAACACTAATAGTTGTTGAAGTCGGTGGTAATAACTTTCCAACTCTCTGATGATGGTGACCAACTTTAAGACATCTCAAGCCTCATCAAATAGAAGATTCAAAGGTACATTGAAGTGCTTATATTATTGGTATATCTGGAACAGGAACTTGAAAACCTAGGAGTTGTGAAGAGAGGAAGTGTGAAAGCTCGTCTGGTCATGTCTGTCTGAGTGACCATAATCTTGTGAAAGTAGGAGAGTAGCTCCTAATATACTAAGACAACACACACACACACACACACACACACACACACACACTTTTTAACTAACAAAATAACTAAAAGAAGAAATATTTTGAACTACCTAATCGATTAGATCCTAAAGCTAATTGATTAAATGAAGCAAAATAGATTGCATAATCGACTATAACAGTGTCTTAATGATTGATAACAACCTTTTATCCTAACTTCTAAATTGGGCATAAATAATCGATAATTTATTATATCTAATCGATTAGGCTTATGACCTAATCAATTAGATGAGTTAATTTATCCATGGATCATTTTCTTTTTTGAGCTAATTTTTATCCTTTATAAAGGAGGCGCATCTCTTCTTCATTTCACACACAAATTATGAATTTCTCTAATTCTTTGGAATTTCTCTCTCTCTCTCTCTCTCTCTCTCTCTCTCTCTCTCTCTCTATATATATATATATATATATATATATATTCCTTTCACAAAAGTTGCTTTAGTTCCTTATGAGTGAAACCTGCTTGTGAGGAAGAAGTTTTATTGGTGTCGTGCCATTGTTATTACTCTCAAGAGTGCAATATTCTTGAGAAATCGAGTTTGGTTCTTAAGATTAACTAGTCTTAAAATATCTTCTTGGTTATAGAACATAGCCTGAAAAAGTTATATTTGGTTACTGTGATCATCCTGGAAAATCTCTTATCGGTTCGTTGACTCGACTTGTGAAAAAAATTTATTTTGGTTAGGGATAACCACTGTAAAATCTCTAGATCTTCTTGTATCAAAGGTTCATGGGCATAACCTATAAAATTTCAAGTTTATAGTCAAATATCAAAAAGATCTCTTATAGATAAGAGTAGGCCAACGTTTGGCTGAACTCAGATAATTCTCTAGTGTTATCTCTCTAACCTCTATCTCTTATTTTATGATATTTCCTTTACTGCTTTTACTTTCGGCTGCTTTTTATTCTAATCTTAAAAATACTTACACAACTTGCTTCTTAAGTAACAAAAACTTTATTTTAATAGCGAATTTTGAATACCACCATTCACCCATATCTTGTGCTTTGAGTCATATGTCCAACAACATATAGGGGTGGATGAGAGATAGTTGTAGGTGAAGAAGAAATAGGAGCAAGTTTGGAAAATAGTTCTTGGTAATGTAACCTTGACTCATTGAATAGAACATATTAGAGATGTATAACCTTCCACTTGAAGCTAGGCATTTGTATCCCTTGTGGGAGGTAGAGTAACCAAGAAATAAACACTCTTTTGACCTAAAATAAAATTTGTGAGTGTTATAGTGTATTAGGAGAGGGAAGCAAGCACATCCAAAAACTCTTAGGAGCTTATAATCATGTTTGACTTTGAACAAAACAATATTCGTAATTAAATTATGAGTTGTTGTGGTTTATGTGTGTGGTTGTAGGTATTTTTGTAGTGTTTGAGTGCCCTCAAGAGGGTAGTGACCTTGGAATTGTGGGACTTGAGGTGTTGGTGATGAGATGGAAGGGGTATGTGGATTAATAATATTTAATTATATTATTTTGTGGGATATTATTATTATTATTATAAAGTTAGTTGAAATAATACTAATAATAATAATAATATTTGAATTAAAATATAATAATAATAATAATATTGTTATTTTATGGAAATATAAAAAGAAAGGATAAATGGGTTTTTGTTCAGTACGTGAAAACAAAACCTAAAAGGCAGAGCTACGAGGCAGACAAGGGAAAGGAAGAGAAGCCATTGTTGAAGGTCGAAGGTCCGCCAGAAGAAAAACTCTAAGGTAAGGGTGGCGCTCTCCGATCTTTAAAGGGGTTTATGATAATTGCATGTTGGGTGGGTAATTGTTTATGATAATACCTCTTGAAAGTTGTTGATGTGGGATTCGAAGGTTTGCCTTCGAAGGCCTGACTGAAAAAGGCCAAGGTTTATTGTTAGGTTTCAGTGATTTTGATGATAATTGTTTATACGGACAATCAGTACGTATATCTGTGATTTTTGGTGTATTATGGACTGATTTGGTGTGTAAATTGGAGGTGTTGAGGTGGCTGTGGTGATTGGAACCGCGACTGCAATTCTGCAGAACCGCAGGCTCGCTAGGCGAATAAACCATTCGCTAGGCAAATGTTCGTGCCAGGTTCGCACAGCGAACGAGACAGTGGAGACGTTGAGTTCTGGAGGTTAAAGGAAGAAGTTCGCCGGATTGTTCGCACGTCGAGGTGGCCAGCGAGGTGGTTCGCCCAGCGAGGACGATGGCGAAGGGAGAGTGGAAAGTGACGCTCTCTGGAATTTTTATGGGGGTCGGGGCTTTGCGGCGAGTTCGCTAAGCAAACTCCTTAGCGAAGGGATTCGCGGAGAGGTTCGTACAGCGAACCTTTGGCGAACGTGACAGTAGCAGAATTCTGCTGTCATGTGCAGAAATTTCCAAACTTCGAAAATTCGTAAGTTTTGACTCGAGTGTCCGTTTCAGTTGCCGTTCGGACCGTTGGAAAGCTGAAAACGTGTTCTTTCTACTAAAAATATTTTAAAAATTAGATTTCCAACGATTCGATGCAGAATTCTGTTTCGGTCCAGTTTTGTTGTGTTGAGCACCGAAACGTGTAATCGGTCGCGTATTCTTGTGTTGCAGTTGTATGATGTATCTCTGTAGGTTTAGCAGGTACTGGTTGTGTGTGGACTAACTGTGGTAAGCTGCACTATTATGTGATGTGGTTAATTTCATGTTAAACATGTTGTTATGTGTGATGTCCTGAATCGTTGTTGATGATGTTTGTTGTCATGCTTTATGTTGCTGATGTTGTTATGCATGCTGCTGTTATGTGTTGTTGCTGGCCTGTGATGGCGTATTATCGTTGATGTTGCTGAGTATGTGATATTTATGATTATCGTTGTTGTTGATGCATGCCATGTTGCATTAGTTGTAGAATAAGTCGTGTGCCCATGTGGGGTGTGAGCGACTTATTTAGATTCTTAGAGTAGAATCATGACGTTGTTGTTGTGGAGGTAATCGTGTGCCCATGTGGGGTGTGAGCGATTATGGGTGATCGTGTGCCCATGTGGGGTGTGAACGATCACGGATGTCGTGTGCCCATGTGGGGTGTGAGCGACGTATATGGAATTCCGGCGGGAATCTAATCATGAAAAAGGGATCGATTGGTACCACATGCATTGAGTCGAGTCGTATGTCTCATTGTATTGCATTATGTCATTGTATGATGAGTTGTTGATTATATGCTGATGTGTATGTTGTGGATTTGTGGATGTGTTGATAATAGGGTAGATTCCATATTTGATTACATGCTCTTATGCTTATATCATGTATTTCTTTATTGATTGAGAATCTCACCCCTTCTGTTTGAATGTTGCCTCCACGTGGGTAACGTGCAGGTGATCAGGATTAGTATGGTGTCAGAGTGAGTGAAGATGAAGTCTTCTACTTTGCTTCGTTGTGTCGACGTCAGCTCTGATGTGTAACACAGGGGTTTTGGAACGCTTATTTGTTTTGTTTATTTGGTTGATGTTTAATTGAAGGATTTGAACTAATGTTTTGGTTATGATGTTAAATGGCTATTTTTTCGCTGTAGATTAAAGAGTTTTATTTTTTGAAAAATGATTTATGTGTTACATGTCTATTTCATGAGCAGGTTTTTGTTGAAGTAGCAATTCTGAATGCCCATGTTGTTTTAAATTGACTCTGATGTTTTATTATTTTATTAATATTATGTCGCAGGGGTTTAGGGTGTTACATAGTGGTATCAGAGCAGGTCGGTCTGTCCGACCAAGTTGTTGTGTTGTTGAGTCGTTGTTGTTGTGACCGTTGATTCTGTCGATGTCGTTTCCTTAACCATTGTTTTCTGTTGTTGGTGTGAACATAATTTAGAATGGCTGGAAGGAACGATGCTGCTATTGCTGCTGCGCTGCAGGCTGTTGCTCAAGGCGGTTCAGCACTCGCTTCATGCTAGTGAGAATGATGAGTTCAGGAAGAATAGGCTGCCTACCTTCAAGGGCAAATATGATCCAGATGGAGCGCTGGCTTGGCTCAAAGAGATCGAGAGGATCTTAAGGGTCATTTATTGTTCTGAGGGACAGAAGGTACGGTTGGGTACGCATATGTTGGCTGAAGAGGCTGATGACTAGTGGGTCAGCACCCGTCAATTGTTGGGAGCCGCAGGAGAGGCGATTTCTTGGGCCGTGTTTAGCAGGGAATTCTTGAGGAAATATTTTCCTGTGGATGTCCGAGGGAAGAAAGAGATAGAGTTCTTGGAGCTGAAGCAGGGTAGCATGTCAGTGACTGAGTATGCTGCTAAGTTTTCTGATTTGGCAAAGTTCTATCCTCATTACAGTGAGGCAACAACTGAGTTCTCGAAGTGTGTCAAGTTCGAGAATGGTTTAAGGCCTGAGATCAAGCAGGCAATTGGTTATCAGAGGATCAGACGGTTTCCAGACTTGGTTGATTGCTGCAGGATCTTTGAGGAAGATAACAAAGCTCGATCGGTTCACTTCAAGGGGTTGGCCGAGAGAAGAGGAAAGCAGCAAGTGAATCATGGAAAACCTTATGCAACTCTGGCTAATAAAGGTAAACAGAAACATGTTGATGGCAAGAAGACAAGTAGGGGAGGTGCCTCTGCTCCTTTCAAGTGTTACAGGTGTGGTGAATTGGGTCATCGTGTCAGTGAGTGCACGAGTGATATGAACAAATGCTTCAAGTGTGGACAGGCAGGACATCTGATTGCTGATTGCAAAGTTAATGTGGTTACTTGTTACAATTGTGGAGAACATGGTCATATTAGTACTCGTTGTCAGAAACCTAAGCAAGCTTCGACTGGAGGAAAAATGTTCGCTTTGACGGGAACCCAGATTTCCAGTGATGACAGATTGATCAGAGGTACATGTTATATTAATAATACGCCTTTGATTGCTATTATTGATACTGGTGCTACTCACTCTTTTATTGCTGCTGATTGTGTAAGAAGGCTAGGCCTTGTTGTTTCTCCTTTAAAGGGAGAGATGGTTATCGAAACTCCAGTGAAGGGATCGGTGACCACTTATTTGGTCTGTTTGAATTGTCCATCATCAATCTTTGGTAAGGACTTTGGTGTGGATCTAATTTGTTTACCGTTGGGAGGTCTCGATGTGATTTGGGTATGAACTGGTTGGAGTTTAATCATGCACATATTAACTGTTTTAATAAGTCGGTTCGATTTCTTACTCCTGAGGAAGAAGGAGAAGATGGTTTTCTGTCTGCTAGAGAATTGAAAGAGCCTTTGGAAGACAAAGCTCAGGTGGTTGCATTGTTTGCATCATTGTCATTGGAGAGCAAGTCAGTGATTAATGAGTTGCAAGTGGTGCGTGAATTTCCTGAAGTGTTTCCAGATGACATTGCTGATGTGCCACCAGAGAGAGAAGTAGAGTTTACTATTGATCTTATCCCTGGTACCAGACCTATTTCTATGGCACCATACAGGATGTCAGCATCAGAATTGTCAGAGCTGAAGAAGCAACTGGAAGACTTGTTAGAGAAGAAATTTGTGAGACCAAGCGTATCACCTTGGGGAGCTCCAGTGTTGTTGGTAAAGAAATTGGATGGTAGTATGAGGTTGTGCATTGATTACAAACAGTTGAATAAAGTAACAATTAAGAACAAGTATCCACTTCCAAGAATAGATGACTTGATGGATCAGTTAGTGGGTGCACGTGTATTTAGCAAGATCGATCTGAGATCGGGATATCATCAGATAAGAGTTAAGGACGAGGATATTCAGAAGACAACTTTTAGGACTCGATACGGACATTATGAATATGTGGTGATGTCGTTCGGAGTTACTAATGCCCCTGGTGTGTTTATGGAGTACATGAATAGGATTTTTCATGCTTACTTGGATCAGTTTGTAGTTGTCTTTATTGACGACATTCTGATCTATTCTAAGTCAGAGGAAGAACATACCGAGCATTTGCGAGTCGTGTTGCAAGTGTTGAAAGAGAAGAAGCTTTATGCCAAGTTGTCCAAGTGCGAGTTTTGGCTGAAGGAGGTGAGTTTCCTTGGTCACGTTATTTCAGGTGATGGTATTGCTGTGGATCCATCTAAGGTAGATGCAGTTCTACAGTGGGAAGCTCCGAAGTCAGCAACTGAGATTAGAAGCTTTTTGGGTTTACCTGGTTATTATCGTCAGTTTATAGAAGGCTTTTCGAAGTTGGCACTTCCGTTGACGTAGTTGACCTGCAAGGGTAAATCGTTTATGTGGGACATTCATTGTGAGAAGAGTTTCATTAAACTGAAGAAGAGATTGACTGCAGCTCTGGTGTTGATTTTTCCAGAACCAGATGAACCATTTGTAGTGTACTGTGATGCTTCGTTGATGGGCATGGGAGGTGTGTTGATACATAATGGTAAAGTTGTGGCTTATGCTTCACGTCGGTTAAGAATTCATGAAAGGAATTATCCAACTCATGATTTGGAACTAGCGGCAGTGGTTTTTGTGTTGAAGATTTGGAGGCATTATCTTTATGGTTCCAAGTTCGAAGTGTATAGTAATCATAAGAGCTTGAAATACCTGTTTGATTAGAAGGAACTGAATATGAGGCAGAGGAGATGGCTTGAATTTTTGAAGGATTATGATTTCGGCTTGAATTATCACCCCAGAAAGGCTAATGTTGTGGCTGATGCTTTGAGTCGGAAGACGTTGCATATGTCTGCTATGATGGTGAAAGAATTGGAATTGATTGAACAGTTCAGAGATATGAGTTTGGTTTGCGAGCAGACACCTTATAGTGTGATGTTGGGAATGTTGAAGACCAATAATGAGTTTTTGGACAGTATCAGAGAGGGCCAGAAGTTGGACGTGAAGTTGGTGGATTTGATAGTTGGAAATGATCGGACCGAGAATAGCAAGTTCAGAATGGATAAACAAGGTGTGTTGAGATTCCGTGACAGGATTTGTATTCCTGATGACGCTAAGATGAAAAGGATGATTTTAAAGGAGAGTCATAGGAGTAGCTTGAGTATTCATCCAGGAGATACAAAGATGTATCAGGATTTGAAAAAGATATTTTGGTGGTCTGGACTGAAGCGCAATGTGGGTCAGTTTGTGTATGCGTGTTTGACTTGTCAGAAGTCAAAAGTGAAACATCAAGAGCCTGCTGATTTGATGCAACCGTTAGACATTCCAAGATGGAAATGGGATATCATTTCTATGGATTTTGTGACTAGATTGCCTAATACGCCGAGAGGACATGACTCCATTTGGGTAGTAGTGGATAGACTGACGAAGTCGGCACATTTCATTTTTGATTAATATCAGTTTTCCTTTGCAGAAGTTGGCAGAGATTTATATCCGAGTGATTGTGAAGTTGCATGGTGTGTCGTTGAGTATTGTGTCGGATAGAGATCCGAGATTCACTTCCAGATTTTGGGAGAGTTTGCAAGGAGTGTTGGGATCGAAGCTGAAGTTGAGCTCAGCTTATCATCCGTAGACGGATGGGCAGACGGAGAGGATTATATAATCTTTAGAGATTTGTTGAGGGCTTGTGTACTTGAACAAGGAGGTGCTTGGGATAGTCATTTGCCGTTGATCGAGTTTACTTATAACAACGGTTATTATTCAAGTATCGGAATGACGCCTTTTTAAGCGTTGTATGGTCAAAGATGTCGGACACCTTTGTGTTGGCATGAGTCTGGTGAGAGCGTAGTGCTTGGACCCGAGATTGTTCAACAGACTACGGAGAAGGTGAGGTTGATTCGTGAGAAGATGAAAGCTTCGCAGAGTAGGCAGAAAAGCTATCATGATAAGCGAAGAAAGGATCTAGAGTTTCAGGAAGGAGACCATGTGTTTTTGAGAGTCACTCCGGTGACCGGTGTTGGACGGGCATTGAAGTCGAGGAAGATTACTCCTCGGTTTATTGGTCCATATCAGATTTCTGCGAGAGTTTGACCTGTTGCCTACAGAGTGGCTTTGCCACCCAGATTATCAAATTTTCATGATGTATTCGATGTGTCGCAACTTCGGAAGTATGTTCCGGATCCGTCACATGTGATTCTGATGGATGATGTAGAAGTAAGGGATAACCTTACGGTTGAGGCTTTACCTATACGGATTGAGGACCGCGAAGTAAAGAAACTCAGAGGAAAAGAGATCACTCTAGTGAATGTGGCGTGGGGAGGCGCTGCTGGTGGGAACATGACGTGGGAGTTGGAAAGCAGGATGCGAGAATCGTACCCAGAATTGTTTGAATAAAGTAAATTTTCGAGGACGAAAATATTCCAAGTGGGGGAGAGTTGTAACGTCCCAATTTAATTTAATTATTTTTCGTAATTAAATTATGAGTTGTTGTGGTTTATGTGTATGGTTGTAGGTATTTTTGTAGCGTTTGAGTGCCCTCAAGAGGGTAGTGACCTTGGAATTGTGGGAGTTGAGGTGTTGGTGATGAGATGGAAGGGTATGTGGATTAATAATATTTAAGTATATTATTTTGTGGGATATTATTATTATTATTATAAAGTTAGTTGAAATAATACTAATAATAATAATAATATTGAATTAAAATATAATAATAATAATATTGTTATTTTATGGAAATCTAAAAAGAAAGGATAAAGGGGTTTTTGTTCAGTACGTGAAAACAAAACCTAAAAGGCAGAGCTACGAGGCAGACAAGGGAAAGGAAGAGAAGCCATTGTTGAAGGTCGAAGGTCCGTCGGAAGAAAAAATCTAAGGTAAGGGTGGGGCTCTCCGATCTTTAAAGGGGTTTATGATAATTGCATGTTGGGTGGGTAATTGTTTAAGATAATACCTCTTGAAAGTTGTTGATGTGGGATTCGAAGGTTTGCCTTCGAAGGCCTGACTGAAAAAGGCCTAGGTTTATTGTTAGATTTCGGTGATTTTGATGATAATTTTTTATACGGATAATCAGTACATATATATGTGACTTTCAGTGTATTATGGACTGATTTGGTGTGTAGATCGGAGGTGTTGAGGTGGCTATGGTGATAAGAACTGCGACTGCAATTCTGCAGAATCGCAGGTTCGCTAGGCAAATAAACCATTCGCTAGGCGAATGTTCGCGCCATGTTCGCACAGGGAACTAGGCAGCGAATGAGACAGTGGAGGCGTTAAGTTCTGGAGGTTGAAGGGAGAAGTTCGCCGGATTGTTTGCACGACTAGGTGGCCAGCGAGGTGGTTCGCCCAGCGAGGACGATGGCGAAGGGAGAGTGGAAAGTGACACTCTCTGGAATTTGTATGGGGGTCAGGGCTTCGCGGCGAGTTTGCTTAAACGAACTCCCTAGCGAAGGGATTCGCGGAGAGGTTCGTACAACGAACCTTTGGCGAACGTGACAGTAGCAAAATTCTGTTGTCATGTGCATGAATTTCCAAACTTTAGAAATTCGTAACTTTTGACTCGAGTGTTCGTTTCAGTTGCCATTTGGACAGTTGGAAAGCTGGAAACGTGTTCTTTCTACTAAAAATATTTTGAAAATCCGATTTCCAATGATTCGACGCAGAATTCTATTTCGGTCCAGTTTTGTTTTGTTGAGCGCCGAAACATGTAATCGATCGCGTATTCTTGTGTTGCAGTTGTATGATGTATCTCTGCAGGTTTAGCAGGTACTGGTTGTGTGTGGACTAACTGTGGTAAGCTGCGTTGTTATGTGTTGTGGTTAATTTCATGTTGAACATGTTGTTATGTGTGATGTCCTGAATCGTTGTTGATGATGTTTACTGTCATGCTTTATTTTGCTGATGTTGTTATGCATGCTGCTGTTATGTGTTGTTGCTGGCCTGTGATGGCGTATTATCGTTGATGTTACTGAGTATGTGATAATTATGATTATCATTGTTGTTGATTCATGCCATGTTGCATTAGTTGTAGAATAAGCCGTGTGCCCATGTGGGGTGTGAGCGACTTATTTAGATTCTTAGAGTAGAATCATGTCGTTGTTGTTGTGGAGGTAATCGGGTGCCTATGTGGGGTGTGAACGATTACGAATGATCGTGTGCCCATATGGGGTGTGAGCGATTACGGGTGATCGTGTGCCCATATGGGGTGTGAACGATCACGGATGTCGTGTGCCCATGTGGGGTGTGAGCGACGTATATGGAATTCCGGTGGGAATATGATCATGAAAAAGGGATCGATTGGTACCACATGCATTGAGTCGAGTCGTATGTCTCATTGCATTGCATTATGTCATTGTATGATGAGTTGTTGATTATGTACTGATGTGTATGTTGTGGATTCGTGGATGTGTTGATAATAGGGTAGATTCCATATTTGATTACATGCTCTTATGCTTATATCATGTATTTCTTTATTGATTGAGAATCTCACCCCTTCTGTTTGAATGTTGCCTCCACGTGGGTAACGTGCAGGTGATCAGGATTAGTGCGGTGCCAAAGTGAGTGAAGATGAAGTCTTCTACTTTACTTCGTTGTGTCGGTGTCTGCTCTGATGTGTAACACTGGGGTTTTGGAACACTTAGTTATTTTGTTTATTTGGTTGATGTTTAATTGAAGGATTTGAACTAATGTTTTGGTTATGATGTTAAATGACTATTTTTTCGCTGCAGATTAAAAGAGTTTTATTTTTTGAAAAATGATTTATGTGTTACATGTCTATTTCATGAGCAGGTTTTTGTTGAAGTAGCATCCTGAATGCCCTTGTTGTTTTAAATTGACTCTGATGTTTTATTATTTTATTAATATTATGTCGCGGGGGTTTAGGGTGTTACACCAGAGACCTCCTAAAGGTATAGGACAAAACCTAGTCATCCTTTGCTAGAGTAGTCTTTCTAAGTCAAAACATCAGACCAGTTTAGGGTTGACCTTCATCCCTTAACATACCAACCTTCTCTTGGGCATCATACAAAGATCATTCCTCAACTGAGAACCAATCTCTCCATACCAGTAGACATGGATAGTCTCATTCCCCTTGGATTTCAATGA
Source organism: Lathyrus tuberosus (assembly GCA_022829125.1). Lineage (NCBI taxonomy): Eukaryota > Viridiplantae > Streptophyta > Magnoliopsida > Fabales > Fabaceae > Lathyrus > Lathyrus tuberosus. The sequence goes on along the minus strand of JALAZF010000142.1, from coordinate 3,843,154 downwards.
AACCCTTTTCCTTAAAGAACAGAAAATAACCTTGATCACCAGATCAATCCCCAAACAGAGTTAAAACCAACATGTTTCATAACTTAATCCTCAAACCTTACCTCTAATTTTCCCCGGCATGGGTCAATTATTGTAAATTCACCATTAACAAAAACACCAGAGGAAAGAATCCCAAATGTCATATCTTTAGTAAAATCCCCAGCTAGGGTCAATTTACTGTCACAATCCTCATCAGAACCTCAAGGTCTCTGATATCTCAAATTTTATGTAATCCCCATCAAGAGTTAAATTACCAAATTTTGGACCTGTCTTTGGATTTCAATAATCCTCAGCAGAAGTCAACCTCCTCTTAGGCTTTGTATAATGATAACTCCTCAGCTGAGTCACAACTTTTAGCCATAATCTTGGGCTTTGTACAAGACACCCCCTAAATATCTCTCCAGTAGAGTCAGTCACACCTTTCAGCCTTAATCTTGGGCTTTATACAAGACAGATATTAAATACTCCCTAAATAGAGTCATAACCTTTCAGCCTCAATCTTGGGTTTTGTACAAGACATATATTCTCCAGCTGAGTCATATCTCCTTAGCCTCAATCTTGGGCTTTGTACAAGACACACATAAATGTCCTCCCCAGTAGAGTCATCTTTCTTTAGCCTCAATCTTGGGCTTTGTACAAGACAGATAAAACCTTTTCCCAAAGAGTCAAACCTCTTTCAGCCTCAATCTTGGGCTTTGTACAAGACACAAATAAACACTCTCTTGTTGAGTCGGTCCTTCACAACCTCCTCTTAGGCTTTATATAATGGTTTTTCCCAGTGGAATCCAATCAACCTCTTAGCTTCAACCTTGGGCTTTAATCAAGGCACACAAAAATCAACATCCCCTCAGAGGAAATCATAAACTCTCTGCAGGAAGATATTTCTCTATATAATCACATCTCAAATAGTCAATCAAAACAAAACCCTAATTCCAGATAACTGCTGTAAGTGGTACACTTGTTGATACAAACATCCAAGCTGTAGTCCCTCATTATCCTGGTTAAAACTCTTTCATCTAATTGCGGTAAGTGGCAAGCCTCTGTGTTGCGGTGAGAATCGGATAACAAGCTATTAATTAACTTGCATCATATTTCTTTTACAACCGACTTTGATTTATCCAAAGGAAAGGTTCAAGATCGTTAGGAAAACCTAAAGGGGGAGATCTAAGGTTCGGGGGTTGGTTATACAAAGGGAAGGTATTAGCACCCTATGTATCTGTAGTACTCTACAGGAACCTCTTGCTTAAATTTGTGTTATTCTATGTTTGCATGCTAAAGATAATCTGTACTAAGGGTAAAGGTAAAGACCTAAAGTATATACACTAAGTATGCTCGCCAAGACATCGCATCTCGTGCCTACGTATCCTGACGGGAATGGAATCAGAGCATTCGTAGTTCCCCTCAATGGGGGTGAAGAACTCTTGACTGTGGTCAAGGTTCAAAGGAAAAGTAGGGTGAAAAGCTTGAAAGCAAAGCTTGTAAGGATTGATTGGTTAGGAGAAAGAGATTAATGGCTATCTCTTGAAAGGATTGTGAAAGGTCGGACCGTCTTAAAGGAGAAGAGATTAATAGCTATCTCTTGTGAAATGGTTTGAGGTTAACATGGTATTTGAGCTATCTATGACATGAAGTCAATAGAGAGACTTTTTCCTTTGGAATGATAGGCAATAGAGGAACAAGGAGGAAAACCTCGAGTATCCAGTGTAAGGTAAATGTGTACAGCAATATATATATACAGTGCATACAACAAGAACTAAATTAAAAGTGAACATCAGGAACTAAGGACTAATCACAGTCAAAAGCAAAAAGAAATAAACTCAGAATGAATATCCAACAAAAACTACATTCTAATTAAATCTAATAAACTAAATTAAATTGAATTGATTAAATTAAATTCTAAATTTTAATTAAAATTAACTAAACTAAATCATAAGATTAAAATTAAACTAATCTAATAAAATATATCCTTTTTTTTACAAAATAATATATCAAAAATAATTGACAAAAACAATTAACAAAATTAACAGTAAAATAATTAATAGAATTATTAACAAAAAATATATTATAACCAGTGAAAAGATATACATATATTTATTTTGTAACTAATAACAGGTATATAATATAACTTGAATTAAATAGCAGCATCCAAAAACCGCAGCACGCTATATCGAAGGAACCGGCATCGTGTATCGAAATCAACAAGTATATATACATGTATAATTAACAGGTAGAATAAAATATATAAAACTGAAAAGTAGATAAAAAGGATAACATATATCTTACACTAAAACGTAAGCACATATATAACACTTTGAAGAATAGTAAATATATAACTAATAACTAATATAACTAATACCATAGGACCATGAATATATCTTACACTAAAAAGGATGGTAAATATATGTACAGGTTGAACCGAAACAAAAATATATACAACTCAAACTAAAGCAAACAGTGCAAGAACAACACAACAACAATGAAGCCTCTTCGCATGGAAATTAAAAAAGCAAAGACTCATTTCACCCAGCCACACGTAAAACAAACTGTAATGACAAATACATCACATACTTGATAACAAGCATAACATATTCAAACAATTTACACAACAAAGCACAACTGTATATAATCCGATATAATAAAAACAACATGTTCATTACCACGCGAACCGAATCAAAATACGATAGAAAAACTTAAATCGAAATGTTACCGAAATCGCTTCGTAAATGCTGCTGCTGAAAACTTGTTGTTTGTTGTGTCGACGCGGTTTCGGCAGCGGAAAGCTCTTATTTTCTTGGTGAAGTCGGAGTGAGTATTTGTGAGCAATGGTAGGATTCGTTGTGCTGATGAAGCAGACCAAGGTTGAAGAGGTTGTTGTTAGATGGGAGTAGTGGATGGTTTGAAGAATATGAGTTTTTATGGTTGGATGTTGAGATTATAGATTAAAGATGCAGAAAGTTTGAATGGGTGAAATAAAATGAGTTACATGAAGATGAGATTGTAACAGTAGGCGTAGTAATGGTGACATGAGAAAGAAACATGGTGAATTATGTTTTGAAGGTGTGTTTAGTGGTGATGGTATGTGCGTCTTAAATGGATGAAGGTTGTTTTTAAAATGATGATGATAGGGTAGTGTAAGAGGTGATGAAGGAGATAGATTCAAAATATGAGAGAGTTACGTGAGGCAGCTGGAGGGAGTTTTTTATATGGAGGAGAAGAGTATGGTTTTACACATGAAGGTCCCTTTTTTTTCTGTCCTCCTTTCTCCCTTAAAACAATTCAACTTGTTGGCTAAAACTCCCATTTCTGATGAGTTATTTTCATTCTGATTTGTAGCTGTTGTTGTTACATCGTTTTCAAGTGCAGAATGTTGTCCTGTTGTGTTTTTGACTTGTTGTTGGGTGTACACAGGTTTATCACAGTTAAAGCAGTAGCATTGGTCTGGGTTTTGCAGCAGTGGAGGTAGCATGTCTGGCGTGTTGAATATAGCTGGGGAGGATTTTGGCAGCAGACGGACGAGTCCCTTTCATGGACTGAATTCTTTTTGGCGCGGGACCACTTGCAAATGGTGTTTGCAAAAGTTTTATCTGTTTTGTTTGTAAATTTGAAATTATTTTGGAGTGTATGTGCTTGATGTAGTATGGTTTTGGTCAAAGTGTAATGTAGTAGGGAACAAGACTTATTGGTTTTGGCTAATGCGTGAGGATTCAAAATTTGGGTTTTTTTTAGTGAAAGTGTTACAGCAGGCTGGTGGCATGAGGTTTGTAGTAGCAAACATGGCCCGGTTCTGCAGAACTTGTCCGTTGTGGCTTTTTTTTCCATTTTTGTTTGTATTAAATTATAAATAAAATGACTTTAAGTATTAATATTTTTATGAGTTTTTTTTTAGACAAAAGAAATGTGATTAAATGAAACTAATTAAACTAATATTAAATTATAATCAAACTTAAAGTTAAAATTACAATAAAATTAAAATCACAATTAAAATTAAAATTAAAAATAAAATGAAAAATTAAAACTAAGAATTACACTAAGTTAGTGAACTTAAACTAATTAATATTAAAACTGACTAAAATTTAAAATAAGCTATATTAAAAATAATCTAATTAAGACTATACTAAAATTAAAAGCTAAACTAAAATTAAATTAAATTAAGTTTAAAATAAAAGATTGTAATTAAAAAAACATTAAACTAAATTGAATATGAATTAAGTAAAAGTTAAACTATATTGAAATTAACTAAATAAATCTTAGACAAATTTAAAATAAGAATCTAACTAAAAAATACAAAAAAATAAATAATTTAAATCAAGAATGACATGAAGAAGAAAATGCACGATTAATGAGATGTTTACTAAAAATGCGAAAACAGAGACTGACTCAGAATGATATGAAATGATCAGAAAAATCTGAGGGGTAAAATTTAGGGTACAACAGTTGCCCCTATTTAAATAACTTCGCCGGATGGCGCGAGGAATAGAAATCCTTGGGACATCAAGGTGAAAGGTATTTAAATATAGCAAACCGAAAATTTTGCCCTTAGATGGAATGCAAATGTTAACATGCAATGAACTCTAATATGATGAAAGTGATAGAATGATAAATGCAAAATGCAGACAAAAACAAAAGCAGACAGGGACAAAGTCCACACAATGAGCACTCAGTCACTGGGGATGATAACAACACTGGGGAAGCTGAAACAAAACTGGGGAAGACTAAAGTAATAGAACAACTGGTTCAAGCAAGACCGGCTGAAACTGGGGAAATGAAAGTACACTCTTTACTGGGCATGGAACCAGAAAGAAGACATGATCTCCACTGGGGATTAATTTGAAATGAGGGATAGACATCATGAAAAGATTTTCTGGGATTTTCTTATACTGAAGAGTTCAAACGGGATCTTCAGGAAAAGCTAGAAAAGACAGAGAAAGGCACATCCGGAAAAACATCAGATGACAAAAGAAACCAGACATCCAATAATGGCTTTGAATAAAAGGTACAAATCACAATATCTAATAACGGCTTTAGATAAAGTGAACAAGGACTCGATCTGAAAAAAGCATCAGAAGGAGAGACACATCCGGATAGGCATCAGATGGTAGAGAAACCGAACATCCAATAACGGCTTTGAATGAAAGGTACAAATCACAATATCTAATAACGACTTTAGATAAAGTGAACAAAGACTCGATCTGAAAAAACATCAGAAGGAGAGACACATCCGGATAGGCATCAGATGGTAGAGAAACCGGACATCCAATAACGGCTTTGAATGAAAGGTATAAATCACAATATCTAATAACGGCTTTAGATAAAGTGAACAAAGACTCGATCTGAAAAAACATAAGAAGGAGAGACACATCCAGATGGCATCAGATGGTAGAGAAACCGGACATCCAATAACGACTTTGAATGAAAGGTACAAATCACAATATCTAATAACGACTTTAGATAAAGTGAACAAAGACTCGATCTGAAAAAACATCAGAAGGAGAGACACATCCGGATAGGCATCAGATGGTAGAGAAACCGGACATCCAATAACGGCTTTGAATGAAAGGTATAAATCACAATATCTAATAACGGCTTTAGATAAAGTGAACAAAGACTCGATCTGAAAAAACATCAGAAGGAGAGACACATCCGGATGGCATCGGATGGTAGAGAAACCGGACATCCAATAACGACTTTGAATGAAAGGTACAAATCACAATATCTAATAACGGCTTTAGATAAAGTGAACAAAGACTCGATTTGAAAAAACATCAGAAGGAGAGACACATCCGGATAGGCATCGGATGGTAGAGAAACCAGACATCCAATAACGGCTTTGAATGAAAGGTATAGATCACAAAATCTAATAACGGCTTTAGATAAATGTGAACAAACAAGACTATATGGCGTTGAATAAAAGGACACCAGGCATTCAATAATGGCTTTGAATGGAAGGCTATGTAACGTTTGGTAGGCACCAAGTAAGCTGGACTTGGACCACAAGGTAAGACGTGGATAACGACACGACCTCGAGAGAAATGCAAATGAGGATGAAACACTCATGCTATGCATATGTATATGAATTATGCAGATGATATATGATCAAATGCAAATCCATATGTCGATGCTGACGACACAACCCGACTCTTTTGGGAAGACAAGATTGGAAGACTGATTCCTCAACACATAGATCACTGTCATTCTTCTTGGGACCAGAGATGCTACTGCTAAACACATCATTGCCACACTGCTAAAACGTATCCAAATTGATGATCCTTATAGGAAGGATAAAGAGTTGCTTGGGGATTCTTCAGGTAAACTGCCCCAGACTAGCTGATTATTGTAGATGAGCTGATCATTGCTTCAGTTTGTGTGAGTCTGAAAATGACCGTTTCATGGTGCTCCTGGAAAGCTTGCCCCGGTCTGAGTCTTGAAAGATGATTATTTTACTGTTCATTGGGAAAGCTTGCCCCAGTATGAGTCTTGAAGTATCTTCTGAATAAACCAATTCTGAGAAGTCTCCATTAAACCACAAATCTTGAACTGATTCTCAACAGGATATGGAAGGAACTCGCCCCTGATTGGATCACCGACCAAGTTTCTCAATTGTTTGAAAATTCCTTAAGAAGAGAGCTAGTTTGCAAACAAAAGTACTTGTATAGACATAGTAAATGAAAAGTTTATGCAACTTTTGAAATCAAAATCAGTTTGAAAGAAGTGCAAAGTATATGAGTCACTGGTCTGAACACGGCGGTTCAAGACATTAAAGTGAAAAGTTTAAGCAAAAGGTGTGATACCAAAACAAATGATCTGCCAAAAATCTTTAGGAGTTAGGTTACGCAACCTTGCTGTAATATGCTTTCAAAATGACCCTGCTTCAATTAGGTCTTTTGAGGGTTATAACGTGGCCTGGTTCACGGTTTAAGAAACAAAGGATAAAGGCTCAAAATTTATTTGTGACCCACCCAATCTACGTGATGAACTTCAGTCCTATGCTCAGTCAACTCAAACTATGCACTCAAATTCCCATAGGTTAGGAATTGCACTGATGATGGCGATGATGGTTCAGAAGTCAATGGTCTTAAGATGGCGGTCACTGCTTCCTTACAACTTTTGGCTGTCTTACAAGCTTTTTTTTTTTTTTTAGTGACTGCCTGGCTTAAGGATTACAGTGAATCATCATTGGCGTTTGACTTGAAAGACATCTTCGACACTTGCTTGTTGTGTGCGAAGGAATATTTGTGAACTTTGTTGAAAGGGGTTTTGAATGCTATTCTTGTATTTGAATGCACAATCAAGCTAACTCAGAACTACCCTGCCCCAGGTTAAGATTGCGGGTTTTTATTTGTAAAGACAAGAAACTCCTACTTCTAGGCTCGAAGGGGTTAAAGAGGGGTTAACTTCCTTATATCTCCGGTGTTTAGGAGTTGAAACAATGCCTTACATCGTCAGCAAAGTTTTGATTTGAAAGCATACCAACAGCAATTATGAGTATGACGTTTTCATCATCCTCCCTCCAATCTTTGCATAATCAAAAGAAAGTGGACAAGAGAATTTTTTATTTTTCTTGAAAGAGAAAGCATTAAGAAGTAAATAGCAAACACAAATGAATTGAATCAAAAATTGCAATGCTCATTTCATTAATTTTGAAAGTACAAATATAATTGAAAGCAAACAACCATTACAAAATAAGGAAAATGCAAACAACAAGAAACAAAGGCCTAGTGACTAATCAATACAAGGATGAGCTGTCCTGTCTGAAACACTGGCTTTTAGGAGGATAACATGCTGAAGTCGACTGAAGCTTCACTTGGCGTGCCCTGGCAGAGGGTTGTTCTGAACATTGGGATTGTCCTTAAAGGAGAGGACTTTGTTCCTCATCAGCTCTTGTACTCTAGCCTTCAATGCAAAGCATCTTTCCAAGTTATGGCCTGCACCACCTTGATGGTATTCACAATGAAGATCAGCCCTATAGCCGGCTGGAAGAGGATTTGGAGGAGGAGGCAGAGGCCTCGTGGTAATCAAATCTTGTTGAACCAAACTAGGATAAAGTTCAGTGTAAGTCATGGGAATGGGATCAAATTGACCCCTATTACGATACTGGCTCTGTCCTGCAGCTGGACGTTGGGGAGCTTGAGCTGGTCGTGGAGCAGCAACCACGGGAGTAACAGCATCAACTGTAGGGTGAACAACATACTGAGGTTGAGGACAAGGCCTTCTCACTTCAACCATTATAGCATTAGTCTGATCTTCCTTCTTCTTCTGAAAGTTCCCGTAGGATTTCTTCACAGCATTAGAAGATTCAGCAGCCTTGGACACTTTTCCTTTCTTAAGACCTTCCTCAAGTCTTTGGCCGATAGTAACCAAATCAGTGAAATTAGAGGAAACACTTCCAACCATTTTCTCCCAATAGAATGGGGACAGGGTATCCATAAACATTCCAGTTAATTCCTTCTCGGCCAGGGGAGGTTCCACTTGGGAAGCCAACTCTCTCCAGCGCTGAGCATATTCCTTGAAAGACTCTTTATCATTCTGAGACATGTTTTACAGTTGACGGCGATCAGGAGCCATGTCAAGGTTATACTTATATTGCTTCATGAAGGCATTGGTGAGGTCTTGGAAGTTGTGGATAGAGTTTTGCTCAAGACCCATGTACCATTTGAGTGATGCTCCACTCAAGCTGTCTTGAAAACAGTGGATGAGCAACTTCTGATTTTTGGCATGAGCAGTCATCCTGCGAAGATACATGACCAAGTGAGCTCTTGGGCAAGAGTGACCTTTGTACTTCACAAAATCTGGATTTGTAAACTTAGGAGGTATAACAAGGTCAGACACTAAGCACATGTTGTCCACATCCACATTAAAGAAGTCATTACCCTCAACAGCTTTGAGTCTCTTCTCTATGCTCTGAAACTGCTCTCGAACAACTTCAGGTTCAACAAAGTCTCCATGGTCTTCACCTTGAGCACTGGCAGCATTATACTCATAGAGGGGGTTCTCAAAGGGAGCTCGAGTAGTCTGAACTATAGGTTGAGGCTCGGCAAAAATAGGAGTTTGAAACACTGGTCTAGCAGTCTGACCAATCATAGCAGTAGATGCAAGAGGTGGAGAATAGTTGTGTGGCAAACCAAACTCTGGCCAAGTTAAATCTGGCATCTGAACTGGTGGAGGATCAGCGCTTGAAACTTCCTGGATGACAGTCCTTTGGGGTGGCTCTCCCCTAGCAATCAAAACTTGGAGCATCTTAGTCATGCTCGACTTAAGGTCATCGATCTCCATTCGGACCTCAGCATTGTGTGCCTCTTGCTCTGACATCCTTCGTCTGTAGTTAGCTCTAGTCCGGTATCGGTGTCGAGGAATCAGTTTGACGACTCACGGGTGATACTGGAAGATGGAGACAACTGGAGATGAGTAACTGAACCGACAGACGCATGCAATGAATCATGTAAAGATGCAAATGATATGCAATGCAATGCAAACCAACTGGTTTCAAGGAACGCAAAAGCAAGTTGCAAACATTTTTTTTGAAAGCTGAAGAGTTTTGCTTTAAAAACCATGATCTTTATTGATCTTTACAAAGAAAAAGCGCATGAATTCCTTGAAACCAGAGGGCTATCATGAATGTATGCACAAACACGCATATACAGGTATTCACATATTCACACATATATACAGGGAAACAAATGAGGGCTTAGGTTTGAAGATCACGAGCATGGAGCCATGGTCTACCCATCCCAAAAGGTGTGTACTATGGGTTTTCATCTGCAGAACAGGGTTCTAAAAAGTTCCCAGAGTCTACAATCCATCTTTCGGATTTTAAAGATTTCCCAGATAACTTGGTAGTCGATAAAATTCTCAAGAGGATCTCGTCTGAGTGTAGTATCGCGTGACAACCAAGTCAGAAATAGACTCCATCATGGTCACCGCACTACATCTAAAAGGCTTAAGTTGGGTTTGGTAACTACGGTTCTCAGTATCCCGGGCACCCAGGTCGAGAGTAGCAAGCTTTCACGAACGAATTCGTTCAACATAGCTAGACTCGAGAGGGCCTCAACTGAGTGATGGTGTTTATCAATTCGACCTTTCAGGATTCGACTCCCTCAAAGATTCCTTGAATACCATCGATCTATAATAAGTGTACACTCAAATCCGGGTTAGGACTTATCTCACCACTCAAAAGTAGTACCCTGCACACAGAAGATCCAGTACAGACAGAGATATATACAAATATATACAGATATACAGATATCACAGATGTATACAGGTAAACAAGCAAGACATAAATAACACAAGCAAAGAACAAGGTAGGCTTAACCCTCAAAAATAAGATCCCTAGTGAAGTCGCCATTTCTGTTGCGGTGAGAATCGGATAACAAGCTATTAATTAACTTGCATCATATTTCTTTTACAACCGACTTTGATTTATCCAAAGGAAAGGTTCAAGATCGTTAGGAAAACCTAAAGGGGGAGATCTAAGGTTCGGGGGTTGGTTATACAAAGGGAAGGTATTAGCACCCTATGTATCTGTAGTACTCTACAGGAACCTCTTGCTTAAATTTGTGTTATTCTATGTTTGCATGCTAAAGATAATCTGTACTAAGGGTAAAGGTAAAGACCTAAAGTATATACACTAAGTATGCTCGCCAAGACATCGCATCTCGTGCCTACGTATCCTGACGGGAATGGAATCAGAGCATTCGTAGTTCCCCTCAATGGGGGTGAAGAACTCTTGACTGTGGTCAAGGTTCAAAGGGAAAGTAGGGTGAAAAGCTTGAAAGTAAAGCTTGTAAGGATTGATTGGTTAGGAGAAAGAGATTAATGGCTATCTCTTGAAAGGATTGTGAAAGGTCGGACCGTCTTAAAGGAGAAGAGATTAATAGCTATCTCTTGTGAAATTGTTTGAGGTTAACATGGTATTTGAGCTATCTATGACATGAAGTCAATAGAGAGACTTTTTCCTTTGGAATGATAGGCAATAGAGGAACAAGGAGGAAAACCTCGAGTATCCAGTGTAAGGTAAATGTGTACAACAATATATATACAGTGCATACAACAAGAACTAAATTAAAAGTGAACATTAGGAACTAAGGACTAATCACAGTCAAAAGCAAAAAGAAATAAACTCAGAATGAATATCCAACAAAAACTACATTCTAATTAAATCTAATAAACTAAATTAAATTGAATTGATTAAATTAAATTCTAAATTTTAATTAAAATTAACTAAACTAAATCATAAGATTAAAATTAAACTAATCTAATAAAATATATCCTTTTTTTTACAAAATAATATATCAAAAATAATTGACAAAAACAATTAACAAAATTAACAGTAAAATAATTAATAGAATTATTAACAAAAAATATATTATAACCAGTGAAATGATATACATATATTTATTTTATAACTAATAACAGGTATATAATATAACTTGAATTAAATAGCAGTATCCAAAAACTAGGGGTGTTCGCGGGCCGGTTTGGTTCGGTTTTGAGTGAATCCGATACCCAAACCGATCAAAAATATATGGATTGGTTTGGATTGGATTTTTAATTTTTTTCTATAAAACCCAAACCGAACCAAACCGAGAAATAACGGGTTGGTTTGGGTTGGATTGATCGGATATATTAGAAATAATTATGTGAAAATATTTTTAAAATTTTCTAATTTACATCAACTAATTTTCTATAATAATATAGTTTTTTTTATGTATTTTCGTATTTTCATATGGATTGAGAATGTCACAAATATGTTTCCTTTTTCTTTCTTTTTAAAGTTGAATATCTTATACTAGTTTCTATTATAATGATATAAATTATATGAATTAATATGGTTGGTTCGGGTAGACGGGTATGCGGGTAGAATTTTAAAAATCCGTTGCCCGAACCAATTAACATCGGGTTTCATTGGTTTGGTTCGGTTAATGCCCGAACTAAAAAAATACCCGACCCAAACACCATGGTTTGGTTTGGATTCCGGTTTGGTTCGGATTTGCCCGAACCAATGAACACCCCTACCAAAAACCGCAGCACGCTATATCGAAGGAACCGACATCGTGTATCGAAATCAACAAGTATATATACATGTATAATTAACAGGTAGAATAAAATATATAAAACTGAAAAGTAGATAAAAAGGATAACATATATCTTACACTAAAACGTAACCACATATATAACACTTTGAAGAATAGTAAATATATAACTAATAACTAATATAACTAATACCATAGGACCATGAATATATCTTACACTAAAAAGGATGGTAAATATATGTACAGGTTGAACCGAAACAAAAATATATACAACTCAAACTAAAGCAAACAGTGCAAGAACAACACAACAACAATGAAGCCTCTTCGCATGGAAATTAAAAAAGCAAAGACTCATTTCACCCAGCCACACGTAAAACAAACTGTAATGACAAATACATCACATACTTGATAACAAGCATAACATATTCAAACAATTTACACAACAAAGCACAACTGTATATAATCCGATATAATAAAAACAACATGTTCATTACCACGCGAACCGAATCAAAATACGATAGAAAAACTTAAATCGAAATGTTACCGAAATCGCTTCGTAAATGCTGCTGCTGAAAACTTGTTGTTTGTTGTGTCGACGCGGTTTCGGCAGCGGAAAGCTCTTATTTTCTTGGTGAAGTCGGAGTGAGTATTTGTGAGCAATGGTAGGATTCGTTGTGCTGATGAAGCAGACCAAGGTTGAAGAGGTTGTTGTTAGATGGGAGTAGTGGATGGTTTGAAGAATATGAGTTTTTATGGTTGGATGTTGAGATTATAGATTAAAGATGCAGAAAGTTTGAATGGGTGAAATAAAATGAGTTACATGAAGATGAGATTGTAACAGTAGGCGTAGTAATGGTGACATGAGAAAGAAACATGGTGAATTATGTTTTGAAGGTGTATTTAGTGGTGATGGTATGTGCGTCTTAAATGGATGAAGGTTGTTTTTAAAATGATGATGATAGGGTAGTGTAAGAGGTGATGAAGGAGATAGATTCAAAATATGAGAGAGTTACGTGAGGCAGCTGGAGGGAGTTTTTTATATGGAGGAGAAGAGTATGGTTTTACACATGAAGGTCCCTTTTTTTTCTGTCCTCCTTTCTCCCTTAAAACAATTCAACTTGTTGGCTAAAACTCCCATTTCTGATGAGTTATTTTCATTCTGATTTGTAGCTGTTGTTGTTACATCGTTTTCAAGTGCAGAATGTTGTCCTGTTGTGTTTTTGACTTGTTGTTGGGTGTACACAGGTTTATCACAGTTAAAGCAGTAGCATTGGTCTGGGTTTTGCAGCAGTGGAGGTAGCATGTCTGGCGTGTTGAATATAGCTGGGGAGGATTTTGGCAGCAGACGGACGAGTCCCTTTCATGGACTGAATTCTTTTTGGCGCGGGACCACTTGCAAATGGTGTTTGCAAAAGTTTTATCTGTTTTGTTTGTAAATTTGAAATTATTTTGGAGTGTATGTGCTTGATGTAGTATGGTTTTGGTCAAAGTGTAATGTAGTAGGGAACAAGACTTATTGGTTTTGGCTAATGCGTGAGGATTCAAAATTTGGGTTTTTTTTAGTGAAAGTGTTACAGCAGGCTGGTGGCATGAGGTTTGTAGTAGCAAACATGGCCTGGTTCTGCAGAATTTGTCCGTTGTGGCTTTTTTTTCCATTTTTGTTTGTATTAAATTATAAATAAAATGACTTTAAGTATTAATATTTTTATGAGTTTTTTTTTAGACAAAAGAAATGTGATTAAATGAAACTAATTAAACTAATATTAAATTATAATCAAACTTAAAGTTAAAATTACAATAAAATTAAAATCACAATTAAAATTAAAATTAAAAATAAAATGAAAAATTAAAACTAAGAATTACACTAAGTTAGTGAACTTAAACTAATTAATATTAAAACTGACTAAAATTTAAAATAAGCTATATTAAAAATAATCTAATTAAGACTATACTAAAATTAAAAGCTAAACTAAAATTAAATTAAATTAAGTTTAAAATAAAAGATTGTAATTAAAAAAACATTAAACTAAATTGAATATGAATTAAGTAAAAGTTAAACTATATTGAAATTAACTAAATAAATCTTAGACAAATTTAAAATAAGAATCTAACTAAAAAATACAAAAAAATAAATAATTTAAATCAAGAATGACATGAAGAAGAAAATGCACGATTAATGAGATGTTTACTAAAAATGCGAAAACAGAGACTGACTCAGAATGATATGAAATGATCAGAAAAATCTGAGGGGTAAAATTTAGGGTACAACAGTTGCCCCTATTTAAATAACTTCGCCGGATGACGCGAGGAATAGAAATCCTTGGGACATCAAGGTGAAAGGTATTTAAATATAGCAAACCGAAAATTTTGCCCTTAGATGGAATGCAAATGTTAACATGCAATGAACTCTAATATGATGAAAGTGATAGAATGATAAATGCAAAATGCAGACAAAAACAAAAGCAGACAGGGACAAAGTCCACACAATGAGCACTCAGTCACTGGGGATGATAACAACACTGGGGAAGCTGAAACAAAACTGGGGAAGACTAAAGTGATAGAACAACTGGTTCAAGCAAGACCGGCTGAAACTGGGGAAATGAAAGTACACTCTTTACTGGGCATGGAACCAGAAAGAAGACATGATCTCCACTGGGGATTAATTTGAAATGAGGGATAGATATCATGAAAAGATTTTCTGGGATTTTCTTATACTGAAGAGTTCAAACGGGATCTTCAGGAAAAGCTAGAAAAGACAGAGAAAGGCACATCCGGAAAAACATCAGATGACAAAAGAAACCAGACATCCAATAATGGCTTTGAATAAAAGGTACAAATCACAATATCTAATAACGGCTTTAGATAAAGTGAACAAGGACTCGATCTGAAAAAAGCATCAGAAGGAGAGACACATCCGGATAGGCATCAGATGGTAGAGAAACCGAACATCCAATAACGGCTTTGAATGAAAGGTACAAATCACAATATCTAATAACGACTTTAGATAAAGTGAACAAAGACTCGATCTGAAAAAACATCAGAAGGAGAGACACATCCGGATAGGCATCAGATGGTAGAGAAACCGGACATCCAATAACGGCTTTGAATGAAAGGTATAAATCACAATATCTAATAACGGCTTTAGATAAAGTGAACAAAGACTCGATCTGAAAAAACATAAGAAGGAGAGACACATCCAGATGGCATCAGATGGTAGAGAAACCGGACATCCAATAACGACTTTGAATGAAAGGTACAAATCACAATATCTAATAACGACTTTAGATAAAGTGAACAAAGACTCGATCTGAAAAAACATCAGAAGGAGAGACACATCCGGATAGGCATCAGATGGTAGAGAAACCGGACATCCAATAACGGCTTTGAATGAAAGGTATAAATCACAATATCTAATAACGGCTTTAGATAAAGTGAACAAAGACTCGATCTGAAAAAACATCAGAAGGAGAGACACATCCGGATGGCATCGGATGGTAGAGAAACCGGACATCCAATAACGACTTTGAATGAAAGGTACAAATCACAATATCTAATAACGGCTTTAGATAAAGTGAACAAAGACTCGATTTGAAAAAACATCAGAAGGAGAGACACATCCGGATAGGCATCGGATGGTAGAGAAACCAGACATCCAATAACGGCTTTGAATGAAAGGTATAGATCACAAAATCTAATAACGGCTTTAGATAAATGTGAACAAACAAGACTATATGGCGTTGAATAAAAGGACACCAGGCATTCAATAATGGCTTTGAATGGAAGGCTATGTAACGTTTGGTAGGCACCAAGTAAGCTGGACTTGGACCACAAGGTAAGACGTGGATAACGACACGACCTCGAGAGAAATGCAAATGAGGATGAAACACTCATGCTATGCATATGTATATGAATTATGCAGATGATATATGATCAAATGCAAATCCATATGTCGATGCTGACGACACAACCCGACTCTTTTGGGAAGACAAGATTGGAAGACTGATTCCTCAACACATAGATCACTGTCATTCTTCTTGGGACCAGAGATGCTACTGCTAAACACATCATTGCCACACTGCTAAAACGTATCCAAATTGATGATCCTTATAGGAAGGATAAAGAGTTGCTTGGGGATTCTTCAGGTAAACTGCCCCAGACTAGCTGATTATTGTAGATGAGCTGATCATTGCTTCAGTTTGTGTGAGTCTGAAAATGACCGTTTCATGGTGCTCCTGGAAAGCTTGCCCCGGTCTGAGTCTTGAAAGATGATTATTTTACTGTTCATTGGGAAAGCTTGCCCCAGTATGAGTCTTGAAGTATCTTCTGAATAAACCAATTCTGAGAAGTCTCCATTAAACCACAAATCTTGAACTGATTCTCAACAGGATATGGAAGGAACTCGCCCCTGATTGGATCACCGACCAAGTTTCTCAATTGTTTGAAAATTCCTTAAGAAGAGAGCTAGTTTGCAAACAAAAGTACTTGTATAGACATAGTAAATGAAAAGTTTATGCAACTTTTGAAATCAAAATCAGTTTGAAAGAAGTGCAAAGTATATGAGTCACTGGTCTGAACACGGCGGTTCAAGACATTAAAGTGAAAAGTTTAAGCAAAAGGTGTGATACCAAAACAAATGATCTGCCAAAAATCTTTAGGAGTTAGGTTACGCAACCTTGCTGTAATATGCTTTCAAAATGACCCTGCTTCAATTAGGTCTTTTGAGGGTTATAACGTGGCCTGGTTCACGGTTTAAGAAACAAAGGATAAAGGCTCAAAATTTATTTGTGACCCACCCAATCTACGTGATGAACTTCAGTCCTATGCTCAGTCAACTCAAACTATGCACTCAAATTCCCATAGGTTAGGAATTGCACTGATGATGGCGATGATGGTTCAGAAGTCAATGGTCTTAAGATGGCGGTCACTGCTTCCTTACAACTTTTGGCTGTCTTACAAGCTTTTTTTTTTTTTTTAGTGACTGCCTGGCTTAAGGATTACAGTGAATCATCATTGGCGTTTGACTTGAAAGACATCTTCGACACTTGCTTGTTGTGTGCGAAGGAATATTTGTGAACTTTGTTGAAAGGGGTTTTGAATGCTATTCTTGTATTTGAATGCACAATCAAGCTAACTCAGAACTACCCTGCCCCAGGTTAAGATTGCGGGTTTTTATTTGTAAAGACAAGAAACTCCTACTTCTAGGCTCGAAGGGGTTAAAGAGGGGTTAACTTCCTTATATCTCCGGTGTTTAGGAGTTGAAACAATGCCTTACATCGTCAGCAAAGTTTTGATTTGAAAGCATACCAACAGCAATTATGAGTATGACGTTTTCATCATCCTCCCTCCAATCTTTGCATAATCAAAAGAAAGTGGACAAGAGAATTTTTTATTTTTCTTGAAAGAGAAAGCATTAAGAAGTAAATAGCAAACACAAATGAATTGAATCAAAAATTGCAATGCTCATTTCATTAATTTTGAAAGTACAAATATAATTGAAAGCAAACAACCATTACAAAATAAGGAAAATGCAAACAACAAGAAACAAAGGCCTAGTGACTAATCAATACAAGGATGAACTGTCCTGTCTGAAACACTGGCTTTTAGGAGGATAACATGCTGAAGTCGACTGAAGCTTCACTTGGCGTGCCCTGGCAGAGGGTTGTTCTGAACATTGGGATTGTCCTTAAAGGAGAGGACTTTGTTCCTCATCAGCTCTTGTACTCTAGCCTTCAATGCAAAGCATCTTTCCAAGTTATGGCCTGCACCACCTTGATGGTATTCACAATGAAGATCAGCCCTATAGCCGGCTGGAAGAGGATTTGGAGGAGGAGGCAGAGGCCTCGTGGTAATCAAATCTTGTTGAACCAAACTAGGATAAAGTTCAGTGTAAGTCATGGGAATGGGATCAAATTGACCCCTATTACGATACTGGCTCTGTCCTGCAGCTGGACGTTGGGGAGCTTGAGCTGGTCGTGGAGCAGCAACCACGGGAGTAACAGCATCAACTGTAGGGTGAACAACATACTGAGGTTGAGGACAAGGCCTTCTCACTTCAACCATTATAGCATTAGTCTGATCTTCCTTCTTCTTCTGAAAGTTCCCGTAGGATTTCTTCACAGCATTAGAAGATTCAGCAGCCTTGGACACTTTTCCTTTCTTAAGACCTTCCTCAAGTCTTTGGCCGATAGTAACCAAATCAGTGAAATTAGAGGAAACACTTCCAACCATTTTCTCCCAATAGAATGGGGACAGGGTATCCATAAACATTCCAGTTAATTCCTTCTCGGCCAGGGGAGGTTCCACTTGGGAAGCCAACTCTCTCCAGCGCTGAGCATATTCCTTGAAAGACTCTTTATCATTCTGAGACATGTTTTACAGTTGACGGCGATCAGGAGCCATGTCAAGGTTATACTTATATTGCTTCATGAAGGCATTGGTGAGGTCTTGGAAGTTGTGGATAGAGTTTTGCTCAAGACCCATGTACCATTTGAGTGATGCTCCACTCAAGCTGTCTTGAAAACAGTGGATGAGCAACTTCTGATTTTTGGCATGAGCAGTCATCCTGCGAAGATACATGACCAAGTGAGCTCTTGGGCAAGAGTGACCTTTGTACTTCACAAAATCTGGATTTGTAAACTTAGGAGGTATAACAAGGTCAGACACTAAGCACATGTTGTCCACATCCACATTAAAGAAGTCATTACCCTCAACAGCTTTGAGTCTCTTCTCTATGCTCTGAAACTGCTCTCGAACAACTTCAGGTTCAACAAAGTCTCCATGGTCTTCACCTTGAGCACTGGCAGCATTATACTCATAGAGGGGGTTCTCAAAGGGAGCTCGAGTAGTCTGAACTATAGGTTGAGGCTCGGCAAAAATAGGAGTTTGAAACACTGGTCTAGCAGTCTGACCAATCATAGCAGTAGATGCAAGAGGTGGAGAATAGTTGTGTGGCAAACCAAACTCTGGCCAAGTTAAATCTGGCATCTGAACTGGTGGAGGATCAGCGCTTGAAACTTCCTGGATGACAGTCCTTTGGGGTGGCTCTCCCCTAGCAATCAAAACTTGGAGCATCTTAGTCATGCTCGACTTAAGGTCATCGATCTCCATTCGGACCTCAGCATTGTGTGCCTCTTGCTCTGACATCCTTCGTCTGTAGTTAGCTCTAGTCCGGTATCGGTGTCGAGGAATCAGTTTGACGACTCACGGGTGATACTGGAA
Organism: Lathyrus tuberosus; assembly: GCA_022829125.1. NCBI lineage: Eukaryota > Viridiplantae > Streptophyta > Magnoliopsida > Fabales > Fabaceae > Lathyrus > Lathyrus tuberosus. The sequence continues at coordinate 3,823,871 of JALAZF010000142.1, read as the reverse complement.
GATGGAGACAACTGGAGATGAGTAACTGAACCGACAGACGCATGCAATGAATCATGTAAAGATGCAAATGATATGCAATGCAATGCAAACCAACTGGTTTCAAGGAACGCAAAAGCAAGTTGCAAACATTTTTTTTGAAAGCTGAAGAGTTTTGCTTTAAAAACCATGATCTTTATTGATCTTTACAAAGAAAAAGCGCATGAATTCCTTGAAACCAGAGGGCTATCATGAATGTATGCACAAACACGCATATACAGGTATTCACATATTCACACATATATACAGGGAAACAAATGAGGGCTTAGGTTTGAAGATCACGAGCATGGAGCCATGGTCTACCCATCCCAAAAGGTGTGTACTATGGGTTTTCATCTGCAGAACAGGGTTCTAAAAAGTTCCCAGAGTCTACAATCCATCTTTCGGATTTTAAAGATTTCCCAGATAACTTGGTAGTCGATAAAATTCTCAAGAGGATCTCGTCTGAGTGTAGTATCGCGTGACAACCAAGTCAGAAATAGACTCCATCATGGTCACCGCACTACATCTAAAAGGCTTAAGTTGGGTTTGGTAACTACGGTTCTCAGTATCCCGGGCACCCAGGTCGAGAGTAGCAAGCTTTCACGAACGAATTCGTTCAACATAGCTAGACTCGAGAGGGCCTCAACTGAGTGATGGTGTTTATCAATTCGACCTTTCAGGATTCGACTCCCTCAAAGATTCCTTGAATACCATCGATCTATAATAAGTGTACACTCAAATCCGGGTTAGGACTTATCTCACCACTCAAAAGTAGTACCCTGCACACAGAAGATCCAGTACAGACAGAGATATATACAAATATATACAGATATACAGATATCACAGATGTATACAGGTAAACAAGCAAGACATAAATAACACAAGCAAAGAACAAGGTAGGCTTAACCCTCAAAAATAAGATCCCTAGTGAAGTCGCCATTTCTGTTGCGGTGAGAATCGGATAACAAGCTATTAATTAACTTGCATCATATTTCTTTTACAACCGACTTTGATTTATCCAAAGGAAAGGTTCAAGATCGTTAGGAAAACCTAAAGGGGGAGATCTAAGGTTCGGGGGTTGGTTATACAAAGGGAAGGTATTAGCACCCTATGTATCTGTAGTACTCTACAGGAACCTCTTGCTTAAATTTGTGTTATTCTATGTTTGCATGCTAAAGATAATCTGTACTAAGGGTAAAGGTAAAGACCTAAAGTATATACACTAAGTATGCTCGCCAAGACATCGCATCTCGTGCCTACGTATCCTGACGGGAATGGAATCAGAGCATTCGTAGTTCCCCTCAATGGGGGTGAAGAACTCTTGACTGTGGTCAAGGTTCAAAGGGAAAGTAGGGTGAAAAGCTTGAAAGTAAAGCTTGTAAGGATTGATTGGTTAGGAGAAAGAGATTAATGGCTATCTCTTGAAAGGATTGTGAAAGGTCGGACCGTCTTAAAGGAGAAGAGATTAATAGCTATCTCTTGTGAAATTGTTTGAGGTTAACATGGTATTTGAGCTATCTATGACATGAAGTCAATAGAGAGACTTTTTCCTTTGGAATGATAGGCAATAGAGGAACAAGGAGGAAAACCTCGAGTATCCAGTGTAAGGTAAATGTGTACAACAATATATATACAGTGCATACAACAAGAACTAAATTAAAAGTGAACATTAGGAACTAAGGACTAATCACAGTCAAAAGCAAAAAGAAATAAACTCAGAATGAATATCCAACAAAAACTACATTCTAATTAAATCTAATAAACTAAATTAAATTGAATTGATTAAATTAAATTCTAAATTTTAATTAAAATTAACTAAACTAAATCATAAGATTAAAATTAAACTAATCTAATAAAATATATCCTTTTTTTTACAAAATAATATATCAAAAATAATTGACAAAAACAATTAACAAAATTAACAGTAAAATAATTAATAGAATTATTAACAAAAAATATATTATAACCAGTGAAAAGATATACATATATTTATTTTATAACTAATAACAGGTATATAATATAACTTGAATTAAATAGCAGTATCCAAAAACCGCAGCACGCTATATCGAAGGAACCGACATCGTGTATCGAAATCAACAAGTATATATACATGTATAATTAACAGGTAGAATAAAATATATAAAACTGAAAAGTAGATAAAAAGGATAACATATATCTTACACTAAAACGTAACCACATATATAACACTTTGAAGAATAGTAAATATATAACTAATAACTAATATAACTAATACCATAGGACCATGAATATATCTTACACTAAAAAGGATGGTAAATATATGTACAGGTTGAACCGAAACAAAAATATATACAACTCAAACTAAAGCAAACAGTGCAAGAACAACACAACAACAATGAAGCCTCTTCGCATGGAAATTAAAAAAGCAAAGACTCATTTCACCCAGCCACACGTAAAACAAACTGTAATGACAAATACATCACATACTTGATAACAAGCATAACATATTCAAACAATTTACACAACAAAGCACAACTGTATATAATCCGATATAATAAAAACAACATGTTCATTACCACGCGAACCGAATCAAAATACGATAGAAAAACTTAAATCGAAATGTTACCGAAATCGCTTCGTAAATGCTGCTGCTGAAAACTTGTTGTTTGTTGTGTCGACGCGGTTTCGGCAGCGGAAAGCTCTTATTTTCTTGGTGAAGTCGGAGTGAGTATTTGTGAGCAATGGTAGGATTCGTTGTGCTGATGAAGCAGACCAAGGTTGAAGAGGTTGTTGTTAGATGGGAGTAGTGGATGGTTTGAAGAATATGAGTTTTTATGGTTGGATGTTGAGATTATAGATTAAAGATGCAGAAAGTTTGAATGGGTGAAATAAAATGAGTTACATGAAGATGAGATTGTAACAGTAGGCGTAGTAATGGTGACATGAGAAAGAAACATGGTGAATTATGTTTTGAAGGTGTGTTTAGTGGTGATGGTATGTGCGTCTTAAATGGATGAAGGTTGTTTTTAAAATGATGATGATAGGGTAGTGTAAGAGGTGATGAAGGAGATAGATTCAAAATATGAGAGAGTTACGTGAGGCAGCTGGAGGGAGTTTTTTATATGGAGGAGAAGAGTATGGTTTTACACATGAAGGTCCCTTTTTTTTCTGTCCTCCTTTCTCCCTTAAAACAATTCAACTTGTTGGCTAAAACTCCCATTTCTGATGAGTTATTTTCATTCTGATTTGTAGCTGTTGTTGTTACATCGTTTTCAAGTGCAGAATGTTGTCCTGTTGTGTTTTTGACTTGTTGTTGGGTGTACACAGGTTTATCACAGTTAAAGCAGTAGCATTGGTCTGGGTTTTGCAGCAGTGGAGGTAGCATGTCTGGCGTGTTGAATATAGCTGGGGAGGATTTTGGCAGCAGACGGACGAGTCCCTTTCATGGACTGAATTCTTTTTGGCGCGGGACCACTTGCAAATGGTGTTTGCAAAAGTTTTATCTGTTTTGTTTGTAAATTTGAAATTATTTTGGAGTGTATGTGCTTGATGTAGTATGGTTTTGGTCAAAGTGTAATGTAGTAGGGAACAAGACTTATTGGTTTTGGCTAATGCGTGAGGATTCAAAATTTGGGTTTTTTTTAGTGAAAGTGTTACAGCAGGCTGGTGGCATGAGGTTTGTAGTAGCAAACATGGCCTGGTTCTGCAGAATTTGTCCGTTGTGGCTTTTTTTTCCATTTTTGTTTGTATTAAATTATAAATAAAATGACTTTAAGTATTAATATTTTTATGAGTTTTTTTTTAGACAAAAGAAATGTGATTAAATGAAACTAATTAAACTAATATTAAATTATAATCAAACTTAAAGTTAAAATTACAATAAAATTAAAATCACAATTAAAATTAAAATTAAAAATAAAATGAAAAATTAAAACTAAGAATTACACTAAGTTAGTGAACTTAAACTAATTAATATTAAAACTGACTAAAATTTAAAATAAGCTATATTAAAAATAATCTAATTAAGACTATACTAAAAATAAAAGCTAAACTAAAATTAAATTAAATTAAGTTTAAAATAAAAGATTGTAATTAAAAAAAACATTAAACTAAATTGAATATGAATTAAGTAAAAGTTAAACTATATTGAAATTAACTAAATAAATCTTAGACAAATTTAAAATGAGAATCTAACTAAAAAATACAAAAAAATAAATAATTTAAATCAAGAATGACATGAAGAAGAAAATGCATGATTAATGAGATGTTTACTAAAAATGCGAAAACAGAGACTGACTCAGAATGATATGAAATGATCAGAAAAATCTGAGGGTAAAATTTGGTGTACAACACTCTGGATACAAACATCCAAGCCCATGTCCCTCTTTTAGCATGAATTCCTAAGGAAAAATGGCATTGCTCACACTGAGTTAAAGTTTTCTCCTTCAGGACAAATCACCCTGTAAAGGCAATTATGGCATTGCTGGTCTCCATTGCATACTAGTTAAAGTCATTCCCCTTTTCAAACCAGTTACCCAAACAACTGTGATTAACAGATGAGATATCTCTCTTTAGAGATGACAAATTCTCTCTCAGTCAAAACCTTTTAGCTTCAATCTTGGGCTTTGAATAAGACACAAACAAACAACCTTTAACTTCAATCTTGGGCTTTGAACAAGACACCAAACATCTGTTTCTTCCTTAGAATAGGAGGAACTACGATTGCTCTGATTTTCCTATACTTCATATTAGGGAATACGAAGGCATAAGATTGCGAAATATTAGCGAGCACACTTATCAAAAACCTTAGATCCCTGACCTTACCAAAAACATCAGAAAACCCGAAAAAACAACAAAAACACCCTCTCTCTCTCTCAGACATCCACAAAAAAGACAAACTTCCCCATTTCACAGATAAACACAATCAAGTATCAAAGCAGAACCTAAACTATCATCTCATGGATAACCATGTATAGGATGGGTAATTGACAACTCCCTATTGTATAACCTGACCTCAGACTCCCCAATCTCTGTCAAGCGTTTGTTCAGTTAAACAAATGCGTGCAAGGTTAGTTTTAGATACCTTTACGTTTCCCTTCCAGCTTCACGGGATAAAATAAGAAATCAGAAAGTAGAAAACAACGTTCCTCCCACTGAGGTGAGGAAATCCCTATTGCGATAAGGTAGTCGCATCACCGACAAAAATCGCACGCTATAGAAAAATGGCGACTCTATTGGGGAGTCACTGAAGGATCTGTTTTACCTTAGTCATCATCGTCCCCATTTTCCAATAGAAAAATGGCGACTCTGCTGGGGAGCCATTTTGTCTGTTTAAGACTAGGACTAGCTTTTAAGAGGTCTAGGATGTTAGTTTTAGGAATAATACTATATATATATTGCTTTCCTACTTGATATCTGTGTTTATTTTTCTGTCAATGGGAATGTGATGTCGCATCTGGAAAGTTTGAGAGAAACCATAAGATAAGTGATGGCATAGATGGGGGGATCTTATAGGGAGTGAATCCCGAATAAGCAAACCTAGTAGACCATCTAATCAGCGGAGGTACCCGTGTGTTACTATACTGAACAACTGATTGTTGTGAAAGCAGGCGATATCATAGTGCGGTGACCCGTGAAATTGAGGATTTAGTAGACATTAACCATGTGTCCTTTTGGTAGTGCGGTGGCCATCGAAAATAGTTGATACGCGATACTACACTCAATCTGAGATTTCTTCTGGAATACTATAGGTCGCTCGGGTGAACCAGCGTGCTGTTGTCATCTCCAGATTAAGTCAGTGATTTTCGAGAACCTTAACCTGTTCTACAGGTACAAAAATCACCAAAATAGATCAACCTTTTGGGGATGGGTAGAGCCATGACTCCATACTCGTGACGCTGAACCTTTGAACCCATGTTTTTTCTATGTTTTTGTGTGATGCATTCATGCATTCACCTAAAAAACTCTTTACAAACAAGAAAAAAAATCTTTTTTCAAAATTAAACTAAACGATAATTTGCAAATATCAGAAGGATTGCGTTATGGATTTTGGTAGAAGAAAGACGCACAAGTACACCTTCAAGGCTCCAAAACTAGAGGATTTAAGGAAGTTGGCAAGGATGATTACCAACCCGGAGGCTTTTAGTGCCAAGCACGGAGGACTGTTGTCTTTGTTAAGGGTCCATGTAGTTGAAGGAATTCTGTCTATGCTGATTCAGTTTTATGATCCGGTCTATCACTGTTTCACCTTCCCGGATTACCAACTGACATCAACCCTAGAGGAGTACTCTCACCTGATTGATTTACCAATTACTGACCTAACTCCCTTTTCTGGACTAGAAGAAATTCCAAAGGAACAAATCATTGCAAGAGCAATCTATTTGGACGAGTCAGAGGTCAAGACTCATTTAACCACTAAAGGAGGAATCCAGGGCTTACCAACTAAGTTCCTGACGGAGAAAGCCCTATACTTTGCCAGTGTAGGAAACCTAACCGCTTTCGAGGATATATTTGTTTTACTCACCTACGGATTATTCCTCTTTCCCAACATCGATAATTTCTTCGATATTAATGCCATTAAGATATTCCTGATTGGAAACCCTATACCAACCTTGCTCGCAGATGCTTATCATTCTATACACTTAAAGGAATTTGTATGCCAGAGGAATGATCACATGCTGTGTACCCTTGCTTTATAAGTGGTTCATTTCCCATCTACCTAAGTATGCTGCTTTTTGGGATCATAAGAACACTTTACGTTGGTCACAGAGAATCATGTCTCTCACCAACTCGGACATAGACTGGTCAAATAGGATTTATGAGGGTGCAGAAATCATTGACCGATGTGGAAACTTCCCTAATGTACCCCTCATAGGAACTAAAGGTGGAATTAATTATCATCCAGTTTTAGCCCACCGTCAATTTGGATACCCGATGAGACATATCCCGCGAAATGTTCATCTGAAAGCTCTTTTCTTCTAGGAAGGAGAAAATGACAGAGCACTTAAGAAGGAAATAGTGCATGCCTGGCAACACATTCACAGGAAAGGACGAGAGTCTCTAGGGAAATCGGACTATACCTCCTTGGAGCCTTATCTCCACTGGGTGAAAACAAGAGCCCTCAAGCTGAGGATGCCTTACCCTCGCCAAGAAGTTTTTCCCCTAAAGGAATTTGCTTTTTATTTTATGTCTAATGCGGAAAAAACTCCAGGTTGCTCTCAACAAAATTCAGCGAGAGAAGAGTTCTTGGAAAAACAAATACATAACTCTCAATGTAGAGTGTGTCAAACTCCAGGAACTGTTAAAAGAAAAGGATGCTCTGATCGGAATATTAGAGCAACATACTGAAGAGAGTCGGGAAGATCAAAGAAATTTACTCGCTCCTTTCATTTGGCAAAGAACTGATAACCCGACAACGGTTGAAGAACCTAGATCGAAGAAAAGGAAACTACCAGAACCTGCTTCTGAGCTCTCTTCAGAGAGGACTCAGGATCCTTAAGCTTAGACTTTTCCTTTTACCAGCACTTTGTAAAATACTGTACTTTTCTTTGTAAAGTATCGCAATCCTTCAATTCAATAAACCTGGGTCTCCCCTCTCTGTATGATATTTGCAATTTATTTAAAGTTTATTTTTTATTAAAGCAAAAAAATAAAAAAATATATCATTGCATTCATCATTCTCACATAACGCATTCTCTCGAGTCTCACACGCACGTCTGTATTCTAGAATCAAATTGTCTCACTCGTACAATACTCGGGCGAATCGACAAAATAAAATGAACGATCTCGAGGAAGAGAATAGAGACCTAAGAGAAGAAATCGACGCTCTAAAGGACGATCTAAAGAAACTTTATGGTGATATGCAATCCCTGGCAGCATCTCAGGAGCTACGTCAAAGGACTGTGATCTCAGAGATCACATCTACGCCCATAATGGAGGTTCATGAGATTCATCAGCGGTACAACATGCCTAAGGGTCGGCCCTGGGGCATACCGCCTAACTTTATCCCAGAAGGATACATTTCGCCGGTCTCGAAAGACCCGAACACTGTAGCAGGAACCACTGGCCCTGAAGGTTACAAACTTCAGGAAAGTGAGGATGCAAGAGTTACGACTGGAATTCCTAAAGGTTACAAACTTCAGGGCTCTGAGGAACCCAGAGTCACAGCCATGATGACCATATCACAAGCAGTGGTACACACTGTCCTGGGAGGACAGATTCCACAGGCGATCTCTGGTGGAAACGAAGATATGTACGAAAAAATGAACGTGTTCCAGGAACAGTTCTTGGAGATGAAAAAGGAATTGCATGCCATTCGCGGTCAGGATTTATTTGGAAAGGACGACGCGGACCTTTGCTTGGTCCCGAATGTCAAAATCCCGCCCAAATTTAAGGTGCCCGACTTTGAGAAGTACAAAGGCAACTCTTGCCCTCAAAGTCACTTGGTGATGTACGCTCGCAAAATGTCAACTCAGATAGAGAATCAACAGCTACTGATCCACTATTTTCAGGACAATTTAACCGGTGCCGCTCTCCGATGGTACATGGGTTTAAACTGCACCAAGATCAATACTTTTAGAGATCTTGGCGCTGCCTTCGTCCAATAATACAAGTATAACCTGGACATGGCACCGGATAGAGATCAAATCAGAGCGATGTCTCATAAAGACAAAGAAACATTTAAGGAATACGCTCAGAGATGGCGTGAAATTTCCGCCCAGATTTTTCCACCTCTTGAGGAAAAAGAGATGACAAAGATCTTTCTAAAAACCTTAAGCTCATTCTACTACAACCGAATGGACGCCAGTGCGTCCAGTGATTTCACCGAGATGGTAAACATGGGAGTACACCTTGAAGAGGCAGTTAGTGAAGGACAGTTAGCCAAAGAGGCTGAACCCTTCAGCAGTACCAAAAGATACGGTAGTGCTTTTCAGAAAAAGAAGGAACAGGAGATCAACAATATCTCCCATAGAAAGCAAAGGCGGAGATATCAACCAGTAGTGGCAATAACTCCCGCTATTAACCCTGCGCCAGTTCTGACTTATCAACCTCAGGTTGCTCAGAATCAACCTAATCAACAACAGTACCAGCAAAGGACTCAACAACCTCTTCAGCAGGCTCGTCCTTAGTACAACAATAACAATCATACAACACGACCACCAGGGTTTGACCCTATACCAATGTTGTACGCAGAACTTTTTCCACTGCTACTGGCCAAGGGGCATGTCCAGACTAAGTCTCCTCTTGCAGTACCGGAAAATCTGCCCTTTTGGTTTAAAGCGGACCAAACTTACCCTTACCATCAAGGAGGATTGGGGCACAACATCGAAAATTGTCTCAGTTTCAAATCTGATGTACAGAAACTTGTCAGGAGTGGGGTCTTATCTTTTAAAGATACTAATCCAAACGTTCAGACGAACCCATTGCCACAACATGACAAGGCTGCAGTAAATCTGATAGAAGAAGAATTTAGCCGCAGTTATTAGATTCGTGATGTACTCAAGTTGGGGACAAATTTGGTTAGGATACATTGCAGGCAGAGCGGGTACGGTCACGTACCGCCTCACAACTATCTCCAGTGTGATATTTTCTCAAAGAATAATCAAGGATGTTCTGAAGTACAGTTAGCTCTACAAGAACAAATGAATCTTGGATAGATTCAAGATCATAGAATCCGAGAAGTCAACATGGCTCATACTAATCCAACATTGTTCAGAATCACAATATCCTTGCGATGAATGTTAATTTGGTAGCCATACACTCAAGGCAAAGTCAATATCATAATCTGCCACGACACGATTATGATGCCTGTCCGATATGCTCAACAAGAAATCAGGGATGTTCTTTTGTACAAGAGGCCCTTCAACGTCAGATGGATCTTGGATGGATCCTGGATTATCAGGAAAGAAATACTCATTAAGTCAATATGGTTCAAATATTCGACATACGCTTGATGAATACCAGTCTGGTAGAACTACGTGCTAAGTAAGTCAGGCTCGGTTTTCTGGCTTCACATGATTATCAGGACTGTGAAGAGTGTCAAGAGGATGACCAAGGTTGTGCGCTTATCCAAAGAACACTTCAACACTTGTTGGACCACTGGTGGCTTCCAATTTATTTAGACGAAGCTACACAGAAGATCAAAAAGACTAATGGAAACCCTAGTAGACATTAGAGTCAGGATGTCCGCTTGATGGAAACAGATCTGGTCAAAATGCATTGTATACAAAGTGAGCGTGGCCGGGTGCCACCACATAATTATGAACGCTGTAGGGTTTGTTCAGAGAACAACCAAGGGTGTTATCTTGTGCGGTCAGCTCTTCAAGTTTAGTTGGACCGAAGAGAGATCCGACCATGTTCAAGTTCTGGGTCGATCAACGTGATACAAGACTATCTTCCTTATCAAAGTGAAGATGTTGTCATCATTTCCAATCATGAAATGGCCGAAGATGTTTGCTCCATAATTCCTCTGCTCAACGAGTTGAAAGTTCCTCTTGACAGTAGAAAAACTCTCAACCTCGAACCAATTGAGGCTGCCTATGATGGTCAAAAGAATCAAAAGGCTCCAGTGGTGATTTACTTACCAGGACCATTACCGTACAAATCAGATAAGGCTATCCCTTATAAGTACGATGCAACAATAATCGAAAATGGAAAGGAAACTCCATTACCCTCCGTCTTAAACATTGCCGACATCAGTCGAGTCACACGGAGTGGCCGAATCTTCAACCGAGGAGTTGGAGAACCTGCCAAAGAGAAAGAAACTCAGGCAGAAGTTCCGAATTAGTAAATCGGGTAGTCCAGTAGTCCCGAACTTTCAAAGAACAACGATGAGATGCTGAAGCTCATCCAGAAAAGCGAGTACAACATTGTAGACCAATTGTTGCAAATTCCATCCAGAATCTATGTATTATCTCTCCTACTCAGTTCTGAAGCTCACAGGGAAGCTCTGCAGAAAGTTTTAGAGCAAGCCTATGTGGAACAAGATGTGACTGTAGGACAGTTTGACAGTATCATCTCTAACATCACTTCCTGCAACAACTTAGGATTCAATGATGAGGAATTGCCGGAAGAAGGTAAAAATCATAACATGGCACTTAACATTATAGTCAACTGTTAGGATGATGCTTTAGCTAGCGTACTGGTTGACACATGATCATCTCTGAATGTTATGCCAAAGTCAACTTTGACACGACTATCATTTCAAAGAACTCTGATGAGAGGCAGCGATATCATTGTCAAAGCTTTTGACGGATCCAGAAAAATAGTTATCGGCAAAGTAGATCTTCCTATAACCATTGGTCCTCACACTTTTCAAGTCACTTTCCAGGTCATGGACATCGGGGCAGCTTACAGCTATTTATTAGGAAGACCTTGGATACACGAGGCTGGGGCAGTCACTTTGACACTCCACCAGAAGCCGAAGTTCGTCAAGAATGACAAAATCGTCACAGTCTACGGAGAGCAAGCCTTAATCGTGAGCAACTTATCATCATTTTCTTGTGTAGAACCAGAGGAGGTTGTTGGAACCCAGTTCCAAGCACTTTCGGTGAGCAATGAGAATCGACCTGAGAAAGGAACGTCAATTTCCTCATACAAGGACGCTCTCGAAGTAATCAAGGGTGATAACATAAAAGGATGGGGACAACTTGTGATTCCTATAGATAACAAGATAAAGAAAGGTCTTGGTTTATCCTCATCCTGTGGCCAGACTGCTAAGAAAGACGAAAGTTTTCGTCCCATTCAGGATTTCTTCCTCAGCGGAGGATTCCTTCACCCAGTGTCTCAAGAAGTACACACTATCAATAAGAGTAACTACTTCGATATGGACGAAGAGTGGAAATCATATCTCAACGAGGATGGTTATATGTCTCAAGGAGAGGCACATACACCATTTTGCTTTCCCACACAGAGTCCGAGAGATATACCAAGATCAGACGTCAAGATGATGTACGGAGATTGTGATCCTGAAGGATGTCGTGCTCCACCCAACTCATTAGAAGATGAACCGATGAAAGACAATTTCGATTACGACTATTATGACCCACTGGATAACTTGCCTATCTGACAGCCATACCCAGAGGACTTGGGGCAAAAGAGTCATCCCAACGAGGCATATCAATTGAACAACATTGAGAAAAATACCTGTGTCCTTACCCAGTCATGGGATCATTATTCAGGCCATTCAGAAAATACTCATCACAACGATGAACCTGCACAGACTGCAGGACAAGAGTTCATCAATTATGCTTTTCCAGAGGTCAACGTCATCGAGGAAGATAACTCATTTTTTCCCGCTGAAGTGTGGGACACTTTAGGATAGCCAAGCGGCAAGTACGACTTCTTAGTCAAGTATACTTCTCCTGAAAGCTCTCGTATCAAACTCAAAGATATCCAGCCAACTGGATGGGAAGATTCCCTTGAGAGTGAAAATATTGCAGAAGATACAACATAAGAGTTCGTTTACGACAACTCTGCCTGGGAAGAGGATTCCAATAATCCCGATCCGCCAGAAATCAGCGTCATTTCTGAGGAGAAACCAAGAAAGAATGTGCTAGACTTTGTGATTCATCGAGGAGTTGTCGCCAATGGGTTGCTGTCAATGTCTCAAAAGTCATCCATAAGTCTAAGTAATTGCCATCTTTGTTTTAACCTTTCACCTTGCCTAGGTGAAACAAATGTTTTTATAGGGCTCTCTTTCTGTAAATGTCCCTCTTTGCTTTGCCCAAAGCGACAGAGTTTTGTTTTATAGGGCTGTAATTTCAAGAATTGACAAATCATGAATAAATAAATGTCATTCTGTAATTCCCGCATTAATTGTTGTTTTCTCTTTTCGCTTTTCAGAAAATGGTAATCCTAAAAACAAACTTAATTAAAAAACAAGCATTTTTCAGAAAATACACTGCACACACTCTTGCATTCTCTCTATCTCTTCTAAATAACAAATCATCATGCCTTGTAGATTGCTTGTTTTAAACCCCGTTGAAACATACGATCCAATGCCTTTTCCCAACTTTGAATTCCCGGTATTTGAAGCTGAAGAAGAAGAGGATGCAGAAATTCCAGAAGAGATCTCCCGATTACTCAGACAAGAGGAAAGGTCTATTGAGTCTCACAAAGAGCCGTTGGAAACGGTAAATTTGGGTTCAGAGGAAGAGAGAAAAGAAGTCAAGATTGAGGCACTACTCAGTCCGACAGTCAAAGAAGGCTTGATAAAGCTTCTCAAAGAGTTTCCCGATGTATTTGCTTGGTCCTATCAGGACATGCCAGGGTTGGATACTAGCATCGTGGAACATCATTTGCCATTAAAATCAGAATGTCCGCCAGTAAAGCAAAGGTTGAGAAGAACTCACCCGGACATGGCTATCAAAATCAAAGAGGAAGTGCAGAAACAGATAGACGCTGCTTTCCATGCCATCTCAGAGTATCCTCAATGGCTAGCTAACATAGTGCCAGTTTCGAAAAAGGATGGAAAAGTCAGGATGTGTGTAGACTACAGAGATCTGAACAGGGCAAGTCCAAAGGATGACTTCCCCTTACCACACATTGACATGCTGGTAGACAGTACAACAATGTTCAAAGTATTCTCCTTCATGGACGGATTCTCGGGCTATAATTAGATCAAAATGGCGCCGAAAGATATGGAGAAAACTTCTTTTATCACCCCATGGGGCACCTTTTGTTACAAGGTGATGTCGTTCGGTTTGAAGAACGCTGGGGCAACCTATCAAAGGGCCATGACGACTCTGTTTCACGACATGATACATAAGGAAATCAAAGTGTATGTCGATGCATGATTGCCAAATCAAAAATAGAGGAGGAACACGTTGAACATATATCATAATTGTACGAACGTCTAAGAAAATACAAACTCCGCTTAAATCCCAACAAGTGTACATTCGGTGTCCGCTCAGGAAAGCTCCTAGGGTTCATCGTCAGCCAGAAAGGGATTGAAGTTAATCCTGACAAGGTCAAGGCCATTCAAGAAATGCCTTCACCTAAAACAAAGAAATAAGTCAAAGGATTATTGGGACATTTGAATTACATCTCGAGATTCATATCCCTCATGACCGCGACATGCACACCAATCTTCAAATTACGCAGAAATAATCAAGACTATGTATGGACAGAAGATTGTTAGAAAGCTTTCGACAGTATCAAGGAATATCTGTTGAACCCACCAATTTTGTCACCTCCAGTGGAAGGAAGACCACTAATCATTTACCTGACAGTCTTGGAAGACTCGATGGGTTGTGTACTTGGCCAACAAGACGAAATCAAAAGAAAGGATTCTGCCATTTACTATCTAAGCAAGAAATTCACTGACTGTGAAATTCGGTACACTATGCTTGAGAAAACTTGTTGTGCTTTAGCTTGGCCAGCTAAACGTCTTCGCCAATACATGATTTGCCACACTACTTGGTTGATCTCCGAGATGGATCCAATCAAGTATGTCTTTGAGAAACCTGCTCTCACGGGAAGGATCGCCCATTGGCAGATGTTACTATCAGAATACGACATCGAGTACCATGCTCAGAAACCCGTCAAAGGAAGTATTTTAGCCGATTATTTGGCTCATCAACCGATTAACGATCAGGAATTAGTCGGATTTGACTTCCCAGACAAAGATGTCATGTATTTGAAAATGAAAGATTGCGATGAACCGCTACCCAGTGAAGGGCCAGAACCAGGTTCCCAATGGGGACTAATATTCGACGGAGCAGTCAACAATTATAGAAATGGAATTGGGGCAATCATTGTTACCCCTCAGGGTACCCACATCCCTTTTACCGCCAGATTAACATTCAAGTGTACGAATAACGAGACTGAATACAAAGCATGTATCATGGGTCTCGAAGAAGCGATTGACTTAAGGATAAAGAACTTGGATGTATACGGTGACTCAGCCTTGGTTATCAATCAGATCAAAGAAGATTGGAACACATACCAGTTCGGGATGATTCCTTACAAAGATTATGCGAGAAGGTTATCGCCATTCTTCAACAGAATCGAGTTTCACCACATCCCTCGTGAAGAAAATCACATGGCGGATGCATTAGCCACTCTCTCTTCCTTGATTAGTGTAGGTCAATGGACCGACGTACCTACGATTGACGTGATGCGCCTAGAAAGGCCCGCTTACATCTTCACAATTGAACCTGTCATAGACAACAAACCTTGGTACCACGATATCAAGTGCTTCCTTCAGAAACAAGAGTACCCACCTGGGGCATCGAGAAAAGACAGGAAAACTCTCAGGAGGCTGTCTGGAAACTTCTTTCTGAACAGTGATACACTCTATAAGAGAAACTTCGACATGGTTCTGCTCCGATGCATGGACAGACCAGAAGCGAACATGTTGATGAAAGAGATTCGCGAAGGATCCTTTGGCACTCATGCCAACGGACACACAATGGCGAGAAAAATCCTAAGAGCAGGGTACTATTAGCTGACAATGGAATCCGACTGCTACAAGTACATGCGAAAGTGTCACAAGTGTCAGATATACGCAGACAAAATCCATGTACCGCCAACGCATCTCAAAGTTCTTTCTTCCCCATGGTCTTTCTCTATATGGGGAATCGACATGATTTACATGATTGAACCAAAGGCTTCAAACGGACATCGGTTCATCCTGGTAGCCATTGACTACTTCACCAAGTGGGTTGAAGCAGTGTCATACACTAATGTAACCCGACAAGTGGTAGTCCGCTTTATCAAAAACAATCTCATCTTCCGTTATGGTGTTCCGAGCTAGATCATTACGGATAATGGATCTAACTTGAACAATAAGATGATGAAAGAGTTGTGCGCTGAGTTCAAGATCGAACACCATAACTAGTCTCCCTACCGACCTAAGATGAATGGAGCAGTAGAAGCAGCTAACAAGAACATTAAGAAAATCATTCAGAAGATGGTTGTAACCTACAAAGACTGGCACGAGATGCTACCCTTTGCTCTTCACGGTTACCGCACATCTGTCCGCACTTCAATAGGGGCAACCCCTTTCTCTCTAGTATATGGCATGGAGGCAGTGCTCCCCATAGAAGTAGAGATCCCATCAATTAGGGTATTGATGGAGGTTAAGCCAACAGAAGCTGAATGGTGCCAAAGCCGGCACAACAAACTGAATCTCATCGAAGAAAAATGGATAACGGCTCTATGCCATGGTCAGTTGTATCAACAGAGAATGAAGAAAGTGTTTGACAAAAAGGTCCGACCTCGTATTTTCAGAAAAGGAGACCTTGTGATCAAGAAGATACAATCATTTCTCACTGATTCTCGGGGCAAATGGACACCGAATTATGACGGCCCCTATGTGGGCAAGAAAGCCTTCTCAGGCGCAACCATGGACGGAGAGGAATTTTCCTACCCCACGAATGTTGATGTAGTCAAGAAATACTTCGCCTAAACAAAACAAAAAAACGTCTCAGTGGATTGAAAACCCGAAAGGGCGGTCCAGGCAAAAATCAGAGACATAAACAAAAATCATCCCGGTGGATTGGAAATCTCAAAGTACAATCTAGGAAAAAATTAAGGATTCATGGCAAGTAACTACATCTAACACGGGTAAATTCCCCAGCGGTATTACTTTCCATCAGAAAAAGACTTCCGTCAGGGTCATCTTCGACAAAAGCCCAGAATGTCCAGAATTCAAAGTTGGAAGAAGGATAATGGTCGTTGTTTTCAATGTAGCCCTTTTCCCATAAATTACCATTTTCTAAACTTTGTAAATACTCTATGGTATCACGCGCTTGGCTGATTACCATTCAATCAATAAAATTTGAGCCCTCGTGCTTTTGTTTGTAACTCTTATTTGTTTTTGCTTTATAGAATGAATTTAACATGATCAACGATTCTTGAAATAAAAGAAAAATGAATTTACTTGCAAAATTTTCCTTCTGCTTTTAAAATAAAGATGGCATTTCCTTTTGACTTTAAACGTCTGGAAGAACGTCGACAACTTCCCTGGAAGTGATTTAACTTCAAAGTGCAGAATCAAAGTACTCCTTCTAAACTAGTGCACCTGACTGAAGGATCAACTGTTCAAACATCAGGTCCCACCTGATATCCCCGGCAGAGTTCTTACCTCCTAAGACCGATCAATAATTTCTTTCACCCCGCAGGGTCTACTTCTCCTAAGCAAGGCAGTATTGCTATCTTGAACCAATGGTACTCTTCATTTCCCACAGTGGCGAGTATCTAATCGTATTTATTCACTAGTCTGTATGTCGCGTTAATTTTGTCAGCATAAACATACATACATCATGCATTATTGATTCATACTCATATTCATTTTGCATTGCTATCACTTTGGTCAATCTCATTCCCAAGTGACAAAGTCCTCTTATCAGTCGAGTCGTCAGTACTTTCCTCGTCAGGAAATGTTTTGTCTGAACAATTTCTCCCCAGTTTATTTCTGGATTGGAAACCGTCCTTGACCACTTTGATAACTTGAACCTCTGAACGGAAAGAAGACGTTCAACAGACACCTTTGAAACATCACTTTTCACCATCAAAGATGATACCTTTGCTTTCGCGGATTAAGGAAAATCCCTAGAGAAAGCCTCTCAACAAAAGACTCTCGACAATACATCGGTTTTTCCCTAAAGAAACTCGATGTTAATGAAGTCGTCAGCACCTCAAATTGAATCACGTCACATGGCATTTCTCCGTAAGAATCTTGAAGAAAAGTATGATGTGATATCCCCTAGCAAAAACAGTCTCTCAGAAGACTCGTGTTCCCCAGTAGAGTCAACAAATGGCATCTCCAATAAAGAAGTTTGTACACCTCTACAGCTCAGACCAAGGATTTTCCTCAGCAAGTCTGATATCAAAATTTCCGTCAAATGGCATCTCCCTGAAAAAACTCGGCGAGAAGTTTGATGAGAACTACTACACATAGCCTCCCTTGTCATGAAAAGGAACTTGACAAGAAGAAACTTAGACTAGTTCCTTGATAGGAAACCAAGATCGAGGGGAAGTTTATTTCAAAAAACTAAGACCAGTTCCTTGGTAGGAAACCAGGATCGAGGGGAAGTTTATTTCAAAAACTAAGACCAGTTCCTTAGTAGGAAACCAGGATCGAGGGGAAGTTTATTGACAAAAGAAACTTAGACCAGTTCCTTGGATGAGGACCAGGATCGAGGGGGAGTTTTACCTTTTCTAAGTATCAACGATTAGCAAAAGAAGATGAATGAGCGAACTACCATTCATAGACACCATCAAAATTTTGGGTATTCCGATATTTAATCCTCTTGCACCCTGAATGTTCGAATATCTTCACCATTCACACCTTCGGGTCCAAGAAGATTAAATAGGGGCATCTGTCATACCCCAAATTTTGACCATCAAGATTTCCCATCATTTTGCACATCATCATCACAATATGGATGTGCCATTATGCCACTTCAATCTCCTCAAGGGTTGTTGAGTATTCACTAGAATTAAGAACTAGGGTTTTTTGAGCCCTCTCTGAACATCTGGACAAAAGATCAATCAAGGAATGACATGATATTCAATTTTTCCAACCTCTTTAAACCTCCATGAGGAATCAAGAGGACCCCTATATCAAGAATAAAGCACAAAGTTGTGGCTTTCCAAGAGGAAGGAGCCTCGAAACGCCCGATATCGCCGAATTCGGGTTTTGGACGACTGGGACCTCCAGGGTGAGATTTTCACAAAAGGGTAAGCCAAGACTTCCACACATGACTCAATATGCTCAACATAACCCTAGGGATCCATTGGAAAATTTAAAACACCCTCAGAGGATGCATTCCCCAAAAGTCGGGAATTGGGGTTTTACGCGCCGAACAGATCCGAAGCCAAAAGTCAAAACATGACTTTTTTGGCAAAAATGATCCTTATGATTCATATTTTAACAAAATATGATTTGTAATGTCATTTGAAAAAGAATTGATCAAGAAATCAAGATAACTTACAAAAGGGGCAATCTTGAAAAACTTAGAAATTTTTCTAAGTTACTAAATGAAATGGTTTGGGTACCAACTTCCAAGGGTCATAACTTCTGATCCAAGAAACCATTTTGAATGATCCAATGCCTGATTTGTAGATTTTCCTACACTCTACAAAAGCTTCAACTACAATAAACTCCAATTCTTCATGGATATTTAGTTATGGAGTGATCAAAATGACAAAAATGAAGAAATGACACCTTTTCAACACTTAGTGAAAATCTGCCTAAGGTAGCAGCCTTGAACACCAATGTTCATGAACATTTTTCAATTGGATCCAATTAGTTTCAAAACAAACTATGATCATACATGGATAGTATCATATGAGGGCTCTTTAAAAAGTACAAGAGGCTCCCATAACTTCATTTGAGCAAGGAGATATAGGTCTCTCAAGATGGCCATTTCCAACTGCCTTGCACAAGGCAGAATTTGTGCATTTTGCTCGAGCCAACCAAATTGTGCAAACCTAAGCCTTGTCACACTTATAAAAACATGCAAGGATCTCATCAAAGACAAAAGATCTGATCCACAAGCCTTGCAAGTCAAGATACCACCGCTTTTGGCATGTAGCATTCAAGTTTCCAATCCAAAACTTCAAACTTGTCAAGAGGCATGGAATGGATGCATAGAGCTGGCATGTATCAGTCCATAATCAACAAAATGAGTCAAGCATTAGCCCTGCTGTAAAGGACCATAGGCCTGCTACACTGACCCAAGTCAATGGCCAAAGAAGACTTGGAAACCTTTATGCCACAATTGGACAAAGGCCTGCTGCAGTTGCCATTCACTATTGATCCCAAAACAAACTTGACACACTATAAATAGACCTCATTTCTGATCAATTCAAGTACACCAAAGGTCCTAAACAGATGCCTTTTCTCAAAACACAACCTTCACTCCCAAAACACCTTCTTTTGCAAGTCACTATCGGGTTTTGCATTTGAGAGTGATTCCAACCAAACCAATGGATCACACACCTCATATATAACATATAGAAGTGATCCAAACTTTTAAATAATATATGGAACATCAATTTCACAAAATCACCAGCCAACTGCTCAAGTTCTTAACAGAGTTGCAGTTGAGGTACCATATCAAGTTCCAACTCATTTCAAACCACTCCAAGCATTCAGACACATCCCTTGGCACCTAAGGAAGCTGCCTAGATCATTGGAACTAACTTACAACACCTCCAAATCAGAATTCGATCATCAGCTGCAAGAGGTAAGCCTGACTCTCTCAAACTCCATGATCCATGCATCATAAATGAATTTTTAAGTTACCATCTTGTTTCTGAATGTATATAGAGTAATAACCCTCAATCAATTGCCATGAATCAATCGTGTATGGAATTTCATATTGGTTTGTGCAAATTAGGGTTCATCTGTGTTTATCACGATTATCTTACTCCACACTTAAAATAAATGAAATTAAATGCCATAGTCATGATCGTGAGTAAAAAACGAGCAAGATTGATATTTTGATCGTGTGATTTCATCAAGTAATCAGTGAGAAATCATGGATTTTGTAAATCTGCAAAAATCAGAACACGTGTGTGTTCTTGGTTGTTCTTTTGTAAAATATTTTATTTTACAAAAATTTCCCAAAAATATTATTTATTTCATATATTTGATATTTTTGCAAAGATTTAACTTTTTATTTGTTTTTTAACATTTAAAATATTTATTCCTCTTGATTTTCCAAACTTAAATGATTTTTAATCATTCTATGGATAAAAACATGATTTTTGAAACATTGATCCAAGATCACAATTCATTTTTTCACATGTTTCAATAACTTTCATTATTTTTTAATCAAAATTAATTCCATTTTAATCAAATTAGGGTTTTTGATCACTATCACCCTAACTAATCTTTTCAAACATACTTTGGGCCTCTAATAGAGTGTAAGACCCAACCCCTTTTGAAAATCAAACTTTTTTGGGCCTCAGACATTGTATAAGTCCCGACACAATTTTTAAACAACGGTGCGATCACTGTCTTGCACTGGGCCTCAGACATTGTATAAGTCCCTCTGCACTTTTTAAAACCACGACGCGATTGTCGCCTTTTCAACAAAATCATATGGGCCTCTCCTTGAGCTATAAGTCCTACTTCCTTTCTTAAAAACACTTTTGGGCCTCTAATAGAGTGTAAGACCCAACCCCCCTTTGTACATAAATAATTTTGGGCCTCAGTCATTGTATAAGACCTAATACAATTTTCAAAATAACAGTGCGATCATTGTTTTTATCAGGGCCTCTCCTTGAGCTGTAAGCCTCATATTTTGTACAAAAATAAACTTTGGGCCTCTAATAGAGTGTAAGACCCAATTTTCTTTAAAAATACAATAAACTTGGGCCTCATTCATTGTATAAGTCCCTCTGTACTTTTTCAAACCACGGCGCGATCGTCGCCTTCTCAGAAGAAATATCTCTGGGCATCTCTTGTTGAATAAGCCCCAAATTTATTTCCAAAACAACTTTCTTTGTGATTTAATTTCAATTGTATAGTTGTTATCAAAACTTTCTTCAATTTCTTTGAACAACTAACCATTACAGCTATGGAAGCTTGCTCACTTGTAAGTTTTTATCAGCTTTCTTTACATGCTTTATATATATATATATAACTGTATTGTTGGCAGCTTGCACACCTGTAAGTCCTTATTTCATTCTTTTAAATACATGTCATATATATATAACTGTATTACTGGAAGCTTGCACACCTGTAAGTCCTTCTTTCATATCCTTTTAAATACTTGTCATATATCAACTGTATATATACTTGTATATCTGCTTAGAGTTTTCCCCAGGAACTAAGTCTAGAATTAGGTAAAGCCAGTTGGTCACTCTTTCAATACAGTCAAACTAGATCCCCATAGGATTACCAAATACAGTCTTGCCTTCTCTTGGGCTTAAACAATATGGAACAAAGAGAAAGGCATTATTCCCGGTGAAACTTTTCTCAGACTGTCACTATTAGAAATTATCAAAGAAATTCAGTTCCCCCAGAGAGGATTAATTCCCGGTGAAACTTCTCTTGAATTTCTTCAAACTCTAGAAATGTTCACACAAGAAAGGATTAATTCTCGATTGAACCTCTCTTGACATTCTTAAGTTTGGTCCCACAGGCTTCCTAAAAGCATCCCCAGCCTCCTCTTGGGCTTTGTACACGGACCCTCAGGCTTCCTAGAAGTTCTCATGCCTCCTCTTGGGCTTAGTACAAGGACCCAGAGACCTCCTAAAGGTATAAGACATAACCTAGTCATCCTTTGCTAGAGCAGTCTTTCTGAGTCAAAACATCAGACCAGTTTAGGGTTGACCTTCATCCCTTAACATACCAGCCTTCTCTTGGGCATCATACAAAGATCATTCCTCAAGTGAGAACCAATCTCTCCATACTAGTAGACTTGGATAGTCTCATTTCCATTTGGATTTCAATGAAACCCTTTTCCTTAAAGAACAGGAAATAACCTTGATCACCAGATCAATCCCCAAACAGAGTTAAAACCAACAGGTTTCATAACTTAATCCTTCACTGCATCCTCTTAGGCTTTGTATAATGATTTTCCCCAGTGGAATCCAATCAACCTCTTAGCTTCAACCTTGGGCTTTAATCAAGGCACACAAAAATCAACATCCCCTCAGAGGAAATCATAAACTCTCTGCAGGAAGATACTTCTCTATATAATCACATCTCAAGCAGTCAATCAAAACAAAACCCTAATTCCAGATAACTGCTGTAAGTGGCACACTTGTTGATACAAACATCCAAGTTGTAGTTCCTTATTATCCTGGTTAAAACTCTTTCACCTAATTGTTGTAAGTGGCAAGCCTCTGGATACAAACATCCAAGCCCACGTCCCTCTTTTAGCATGAATTCCTAAGGAAAAATGGCATTGCTCACACTGAGTTAAAGTTTTCTCCTCTAAGATAAATCACCCTATAAAGGCAATTATGGCATTGCTGGTCTCCATTGCATACCAGTTAAAGTAATTCCCCTTTTTAAACTAGTTACCCAAACAACTATGATTAACAGATGAGATATCTCTCTTTAGAGATGACAAATTCTCTCTCAGTCAAAACCTTTTTGCTTCAATCTTGGGCTTTGAATAAGACACAAACAAACAACCTTTAGCTTCAATCTTGGGCTTTGACCAAGACACCAGACATCTGTTTCGTCCTTAGAATAGGAGGAACTATGATCGCTCTAATTTCCCTATACTTCATAATAGGGAATACATCGACATAAGATTGCGAAATCTTAGCGAGCACACTTATAAAAAACCTTAGGTCCTTGACCTTACCAAAAACATCGGAAAACCCGAAAAAACAACAAAAATACCGTCTCTCTCTCAGACATCCACAAAAAAGATAAACTTCCCTATTTCACAGATAAACATAATCAAGTATCAAAGCAGAACCTAAACTATCATCTCATGGATAACCATGTATAGGATGAGTAATTGACAACTCCCCATTGTATAACCTGACCCCGGACTCCCCAATCTCTGTCAAGCATTTGCTCAGTTAAACAAATGCGTGCAATGTTAGTTTTAGATACCTTTACCTTTCCTTTCCAGCTTCACGGGATAAAATAAGAAATCAGAAAGTAGCAACCAAGGTTCCTCCCACTGAGGTGAGGAAATCCCTATTGCGACAAGGTGGTCGCGTCACCGACAAAAATCGCACGCTACACATAGTAAACAAGTAACATAGTTGTATATATACACATATTTGTAATTCAGTTTTGAAGGTGCGAGAAAGGCACAAGAAAAGGGGGTTTGAATTGTGTTTTCACTCTTAAAAACTTTTTGCCTCTTATCGTTAAAGCACTAAGAGAATATCAGAGTTCGTTAAGAGACTCTGACTCGAGATGCATCATTCAGAACTTGTACTGCATAAGGCATAAGTAACAAGAAGAGTCTGAATAAAATATGTTTGACTCAGAACTTGCAGTGCGGAAGTTTATCAGAGTTAAGTTGCAAGATTCTGACTTGCTTATGTAAGGTTCTGATAAATAATACAGAAACATAAACAATGACTTAAAGCATAACACGAGTAAAGAACACACGATATATCCTGGTTCACCACAACAACTCTCAAGCTAATCCAGTCCACCCTTCCAAGGTGATTTCGCCTTGAACACAAGGACTTAATCCACTATAATCCAATATGATTACAGATGCACGGGCAACAGCCGGTGACTAACATCCTGCACAACCGCAGCTGTGACTAACACACAATGAACCGTTCAGGGATTCAACTTAATGAATATAACGAACATTGACCTAATAGGTTCCAATCTCGCAAGATCTACTATCAGGATTTCACGGCTAAACGTTTAGGGATTCGACTTAACGAATATAACGTTTACTAACCATTCTTCCAGGATTTTCAACGAGTTCCATCAGTGACCTCACAAGAGCCTGACCCAACATTGGTCCTCTTTGAGATATGACTATCATTGACCATATTTCAGGATTTCTACAATGACACCAAGCCATTGTCTTCTCAAGTCTCCGACCACATTGATCACTTGAGGAATCCTAATTCACATAGAATTAGTTGTTCTGGAGATTACATTGATGCTTCTTAATAAGCTGATAACTCCTAAATTTAAGTACAAAAGAACACACAAGTGTTCAAGCAAGATATGAGCAACAGCTCCTTGCTATCTCTTTTTATTCTACAAAGATGTATATTGATTTGACATTTTGATGACATCTTGTAGATGTTCTTCTTCTTCGTCTTCTTTGTTGAGCAAGCTTGAGTAACAACTCCTTGCTTCAGATCTTCAATGTAGCTCAGACGAGAAGGTGGTTGATAACTTGACTGATTTGCAATGTTGTCTTCTTAATCAACAACTTCTGTTCCAATTGATTATTGTTGTGTTGAATGACGATCTTTGAGTTTAAACAACAATGGTCGTGTGTTAATGGTGATAGCTTTTAATGTTTAGTTTAACAACGATAACTGATCGTTGTGACTATCATCACATCGACACCTTCAGAAGCGCATACTCCTTTCCTTTAAATAGCCAAGTAAAATATAGCCGTTGGAGAGTCGTTGGCTGTTTGAAAAGAGTCGTTATGCAATGATTAAAGTTGTACTGCCATATCTTCTTTTTACTGTAAAAGTGATGGGATTGGTCTTTTAGAATGGTGTACAGTCATTGTTAACGGTAACATTTGTCTTTAAATCTTCAGAGGCTTCTGATGGTAATTAATTGAAGCATGTGTAGACACTTTATAACTGGGTCTTCAGATCTTTCAAGTCTTCCGTCTTCAGAACTTCAACACTTGTCTTTTGGAACCGTAATTTTTCAGAACTCTTCAGTCTTCAGAATCTTTCTGCACTTGGTCTTCAAAGCCTTCAGCCTTCAGAACTTCAAGTCATGAGAATCTTCAGCACTTCGGTTCTCCAAACAATTATCTCTTCAGAAGCTTCGCTATCACAACCAATTTCAGAGAGCATCCACAAGAGCATTGAAACAACAATATCGACATCCTTGGATCTGGCTGATTATGATAAGATACAGAAGCATACTTGCTTCTTGCGACTTGTGTCACATATAGTAACTTCGTATATAATCAATTACGCACGTCTGGCTGGTGCTTGATGGATCTGATATTTTCTATGATTATGATCTGCACACAACACGCATTAGAACATAAAATGGTTCTTTCACAAATACCATTGTTATCATCAAAACATAGAGATGACTTGCAGAGACAACTCTTGCTCTAACAAGTTTTAATAATAACATTAAATAATAACAATTCTTATTATTTATTCTCTCTATCTCTTTCTCTCCTTAATAAAACTGCCTCACGCACTAACAAATTGGTATCTTGAGCTCCGGTTAGTTTCTTGATTGTGTTGTAAAGAATCACACATCGGTGATCATGTTTCCGGGATCGCGAGTTGTTAATCATCGCTTCAAAGATGAATGGTACTAATGACATTCCGATTCTCTTCAAATTCTTGAAAACAAAAATTGGAATCGATGGAGCAAGCAGATGAAGTCCTTGTTCGGATTTCATGAAACCCTAGAAGTGGTTACTAATGGTGTCCCCGAGCTTGCTGAGAATGCAACTGATGTTGGGAGAGTCGTGAACAAGGAGGCGAAGAAGAAAGACTGCAAAGCTGCGTATTGCATTCAATCGGCGGTAGATTCAGCAAATTTCAACAAGATCTCTCATGTTGAATCAACAAATGATGCATGGGATATTCTTGTCAAGTACTATGAAGGAGGTGAGAAAGTAAAAGTCGTTAAATTGTAGAATTTGCGCCTGCAGAATGAATTGCTGTAGATGGGGGAAGATGAAAAGATTGCACGCTATGTATCCCATGTGCATAATCTCGTCCATCTCATGAAGGGTTGCAGTGAAACTCTAATTGATAAGATGATAGTTTAAAAGTTAATTCATACGTTGACCTCTCACTTTGATCACATTATCGTAGATATTCAAGAATCTAACTATCTGAATCCCTAAAACTGGAAGATTTGGTTGGTTTGTGGAATGCGCATGAGATTAGGATTATCGAAAGGAAAGGAGTTCAAGATTCGATACAAGCATTGCATGTTTAGGCTTGGAAGAAGCATGGTGGTTCCAACAAGTTCAAAGGTAAAGGAAACAAGACTTAGAGCAAGAAGTCTTGGTTGAACCCTCAAAAGCATAAGGTCGGTGATAGGGCTTCTGAATCCTCGAAAAGAGGATAAGGAAACTCCTATCAGAAAGACAAAGAGAAAAAAGGTGTGTAGTGATATAAGTATGAAAAGTGAGGTCACTTGGCCAAGAATTGTTAGTAGAATAAAGATAAGGGAGCGACAAAAGGCAAGGAGGAAGGAGTGAACCTTGCACGCCAAGATTCAGATGATTCTGAAGATATGATGGTTATGGTTGCAGTTGCAAATAACCATGTTGACTCCAAGATCTGGTTCCTCACCTCGGGTTGTTCAAATCACATGATAGGTCAAAA
The DNA here is from genome assembly GCA_022829125.1 of Lathyrus tuberosus. Taxonomy (NCBI): domain Eukaryota; kingdom Viridiplantae; phylum Streptophyta; class Magnoliopsida; order Fabales; family Fabaceae; genus Lathyrus; species Lathyrus tuberosus. Next base: position 3,796,916 of record JALAZF010000142.1, on the reverse strand, counting down.
ATAGTGGTTAGAAGTTTTCGACGAGTCAAAGAAGAGCAAGGTCAAGTGAGGCATAAATGGCCGACATTCTCACCAAAAGACTGAAGATCGACAGATTCATAACTTTGAGAAATAAATCAGGAATAGTTTAGATCGACTATGATTAGTTTGTGTTCTACAACTTGAATTATAAGGGGGTATGTTGTGATATAATCCAAGTTGTAGCCCAAGGCCAAGTTAAGGTTAGGGTTTGTTATGTTAGTTACTTAGTATACAAGTAACATAGTTGTATATATACACATATTTGTAATTCAATTTTAATAATCACATTCAATAATAAAAATTCTTATTCTTCACTCTCTCTATCATTCTCTCATCACTAAAAGTGTCTAAAGTATTAACAGTGAAGTCTAATGCAGTCACTAACTACAACAAGTTCTTGGAAAAATAGGATGTTTATACCTGGTTATTTTTTCATTTTATATTTTGCAATACAAAAAGTAAATGATTTAATGTTACTGAGATCCATTATAGTTGTAATCTTGGATTTCTAGGTCATATTTAACTATAATGTAGCGTACCATATTATGTCATGTTTTGATGTACTCTTTTATTTTAAAATGATGAATGAAAATCCTCTATTTGTTTTATTGGAGTTTTTTACTTTACTGTCCCATATTTGAAATTAATATCCCATTCTTCCCTAGTTTGAAAAAAAATTTCCAGGTTGCCCCTTTTGTAGTAGGGACTCAACCAATCGAACGGAGAAGGCATGCACCGTGTTTTTTCATGTATGGGCTCGGCCAATGAATGGCCGAGTGGGCTAAATATTGTTTTTTTAAGGTATGTTATTAAATCAATTAATGTTATTATTATAAAATAATTTAATAATATAACTTTTATTTTTTTTAAAACAAGATTTTGATTATATTTATTATTTTTTGTAATATATTTATAATTATGATAATTATGCAGTTAATAAATTTAAAGAAGTAATATAATTTTTATTGATTGTAAAGAAATAATATACATGTTATTGATTATAGTGACCGCCTGTTCCACACCTGGTTCTCTTTTTTTTTTTTTTCGCTTTCCCTTGCCCAACTCTTCAGTTCTATTTCTTGGAGGTGATTGAGATGAGTCGAAAGACAGATCTTGATTTTTATGTGTTGTAGGGGGTCCATATCCATACCATCAAAATCTTAAATGGAAAAAATTGGCATATCGATAAGTTGGTCATCCGTGAGGTCAAAGTTTGGGAGTAAATGTGTTGGTTGTGTGTAGGTTTTGGGTTGGGTCTGTTGAATTGGTGGGTAATAGACATCATCAGTGTTGAAGGTAGAAGTGGGTTGAGAGAATGTAGTGTTGAATGTTTGGTGTTGGGATTGGGGGTTTGAGTGATCGAAGTTTGGCTGAGGAATTGAAGTGTATTGTATGGGTGGTTTGTTGTTGATATTGTTGGTTGTAGTAGTAGTTTGTTTGAGGGAATGGAGTATGAGGAGTTTAGTGTTGTGATGAGGTGGCATAAAAGGTGTGTTGTTGTGTGATCAGGGTGAGATGGCATATTTGTTGCACGGATGAAGATGTATGGGCGCGGTAGTTTGTTGTGTTGAAGAAGATGCATATTGACGGGGGTCGTTTAAAAACTGATTGGGATCAACATGCATAAATAGAATTGCATGTAACCAATCCAAATATTCTCGACTTGGCCTACGCTCCCCAACAATTGCGCCCCCTGCAATACCAAATTCCTTCTTTTTTCCCATTCTTTGACCTTATTTTTGTGCAAATCTTGCCAATGGACGTTATGTGCTTTAACCATGGTCATGCCGTGGTGTTCCCTTAGACACCTTGGTTGAGAAGGGATTTGTTGTACAAACACAAACTGGAGGTTGACCCTATCTGTCTGATGCATCTCCACAGGAAAGAAACACATAATATAAGTTGTCAAACTCCAGACTCGGATATCACTAGAATCAGGCACTGGGTATTGAAGGTACGACCTCTATATTAACTGTTACAAGAAATCTAAAAGTTATAATCTAAATAAGAAATTTAGAAAACATATAGACTATATGGTTTTAAACTTACGTCTTGTTCCTCCATGTGCTCTATTACGACTCGATACCCACGTAAATGATAACGAGGATTATTTCTGTAATGCATACCTCGTTGGCACCATCTTGCATTTTATAAATGTATTAATGTTAGTTATAGTTTAATAAGAGCATAAGAAAGTGCATTTATAGATTAGGAATACCTTAATGCATATGGATGTGATGGATGATGGGAAATTAAGACACAATAATAGACCAATACGCAATGAATATAAAACTCCCCCAAACTTGTAGGAATCTTGAGGATCAAAAACAAATATAAGACGGTAAATCGAACAAATAAAGACACAAAAGAACATCGATATTTTTAACGTGGAAAACCCCTTAATATGAGAGTAAAAACCACGAGTCGTCCAGACCAAAGAAATAACTCCACTATAATCAATTAAGGGTACAAGATAGTCTTAAAGTGATTCACAAACTAGTTCTAGCAATCACAAATCACAAAGCAAACTAACTTACAAATTAGAATCAAAAAGCTAAAATTTTTTCCCAAATTTGTAGCATAGTGAGAAGCAAATAACTTTCACCTCAGAAGTTGTTATGAAAATCTGAACAGTCAAAAGGTAGATATATGTGTTACAAACCTTCCCACTAAATTTTAGCTTGATCCAACGGTTAACGAATCGGGGATCATCGATTTAGTGAGACTAGTTGCAGAAAAACGGGAATGAGTTTCTCTCCTCTTTTCTCTCTTTTTGAATCCTTATTTTTTCTCTATCTCTCTCAACCCTAAATTGATCCTCTCCACTTAAATAAGTGAGACAAATAGGCTAATCATATTTGGGTCTTTCTCCACATAAGAAGGGAGCCCAAACCCAACAATGGCTCCACGGTACTAATAGGAGCAAACAACGGTATACGTGTGAATGCCCAAAAACTGCGTAATACAACACAACCTCTTAGGCTCTTGACATCTTTGTGGGTTGCCTTGCACATATGTCTATACAATGTTTATAATCAAGCAGAACCCCAACGAAACATGTTGCATTTTTCAAAATATCCTACTAAAGGCATCCAAGATGAATGCAACAGATTGTGACTCTTGCATGGGATCAAGAACGTAACAATGAGAAGTAAAATATATACTTTAGCTTGAAGAATATTATCGTACAACAATGCATGGATTGTAAAGTGTAAGTCCATAAAGTCACTGTATGGAAATTAGGAAACATCTTACAACAACCTACACTACTACGAAAAACATATACAATGATGGTTGAAAAAGATATATTATCATGCAGGACCGGTCATTGTTACGTAACGTGAGGTTATATATGCGTTAGTTACAATCACGGCCATACCATGGTTGCTTTAACTAACCGTTGTAATATATTAAAGGTCACAGGTTCGATTCTCAGCAGCGCCTTTTTGGTATATATATTATTTTGGAAAGCGTTCACTCTACAACCACGATCATATTTAACAACCATCGTTAAATTATCTGCTTTTAAAAAAAATATATTTTTGCTTTTTGAAAATTTTCCATTTTTTAACTTGTATTTTTGTGAACCGTATCAGGACAAAAACAACAATTGTATCATAACAATAATTATATTGTATTACATCAAATCCATACATTGGATTAAGAACCAAACATTGTATATATATTACATCAAAAGAAAAATGGCACAAAACAACCTACAAACATTATATAACATCACATAATTGTATCTTAGTGTTTTGGTTTCTTTGTCTCTTGGTGTCTTGACTTTAAACACCTACAATTCAAATAATCATACTTGTTAGTAAATATACTTAGAAATAATAAATTACATTAAATTATGAATAAAGAATAAAATACTTTCTTATTAATTTTTCCACATGCCTTCATTATAATCGATACGAATAACATGCACATCATCTCTATCAATTTCATATGTGGTAGAAACTTTTGTTGTGTAAGAAGGAGTAGAAGGAATATCAAAACTTTCATCACTAATAGGAATGTCTTTTCCTCGGAGAACGATTGACCATTTCCCCGATGTGTCCGAATGGTCGGTCACATAGAAAACTTGTTTTTCTTGTGAAGCCATGATGAATGGTTCGGTCATATAATTTTCCTTGCCAAGGTCAACTCGGGTGAATCCTAAGTCATTCGTTTGTACACCATTAATATTATTGAGAACCTACTTGCATTTAAATAAAGGCACTTTGAAGATTACATAATCAATCTTCTAAATCTCCTCAGTGACACCATAGAACGCACTAGATGCCAATATTGGGTTCTTATCTTTCGAACTAGAGAAATATATGGATTTAGCCTCAACCATAACCCCACTATTTTGCATTGTACTACAATCATCTTTTGATTTTGTATAAAAGGTATAATGACCAATGTCATATTCAGTCCAAGTTCTCACATTAAATTTTGGCATGTACGACAACCATTTAATTGTCTCGGGTGCACTATGAGCATTTGGTATCCTTTTATTATACAAATATAGGAATTTCTTGTTATGCTCGATCAATAATAACTTGTCACTCATTCGTGGATATCTTTTCTTCAAAAGTCTTTTGTGAGTAGTGTAGCGGTAAAATCGTGAGTGTAAGCTATTGATTAGTTTAACTTGAAAGCAAGAGTCGCCACCGCACTTTTATTTTATCCAAAAAGGAAAGGAAAAAGAGCGAACAAAACCTACACAAGCTCTAAAACAAGAACAAGTGAACAGAGACTGGGTAAGGGGGTTGGTTACGTTAAGGGAAGGTGTTAGCACCCAAAACGTCTATAGTACTCTATAGGAACCCTTTGAAATATCTACGCTTTTGGTTTGAAAAAGTTTTCTTGAAAAGAGATTAAGGAGATGAGAAGAGAAATTGTTTTTAATGATTTTTGTGTTTGGAGAGACTTATCGTCTCATTCCTACGTACCCACGAAGTGCAATGTAGGATCAAAACCTCGTAGTTCGTGGTACAAATAATGAAATTTTTTTGTTTTGGTTATTTTTAAATGTAAAGACAAGTCGTCATTTCCAAGCGAATAATTCCGCTTAAAGAAATGAATCATGTCTAAACTTATGAAAAGGTTTTGAAAGAGAAAGTGCATAAGGCACAAAAAAGAGTTTTGATGAGTTTGAGTGTTTTTTAAAGTATTTTGAAAATGGTGTCAATATGCTTATGTAGTTTAGCATTTGTTAAGAAATGAAAAGAAAAAAATAAAGTCACTTGACAAAGTCAAGGTTTGATTATGAAAGAGGTGAAAGTTTGAAATCAAGAAAGTTTTGAAAAAGGGAGAAAGTTTTGAAAAATGAAGAATGGGGAGGAGAAGAAGTGACTATCCTAAAGCACAAAGTAAAAGCTAAGGATAAGAATAGCCTAACCACACATGTAGTTGTCTTCACCATAAACCAAGCAAAAGCACAAGTGTTCAAAGTCTTCGAACCATAATTCCAAAGAAAAGGGAAAAGGTCCTAGTTCTAAGTCCAAGGATCCAAGAATAGCATTGAAGTCCAAGGTTTAGGTGCAAAACTCCATGTCCATTGCAAAGGATGGTAACCATAGTCCAAGATTAGAAGCACAAGTGTTTTAGAGGTTTTGGCCTTTATTAATGTTTTTGGTCCAAGTGGACAAAGAGAAAAAGGAATAAGCATAAACATGTGTCCAACGGACAAAGTAAAAATTGCAGAAGTATAAACATGTGTCCAACAGACAAAGGAAAAATTGCGGAAACATAAACATGATATGAAATGATAATAATGGAGCATAAAAGTAAAAGATAGATATGGAGCGAGAAGGAATTGTAAAAGTAAAAGTTAGAAGTTAGTGATTAGTTGTTAGTTGTTAGAGTAAGTGATCAATAATAATTGAATAATTGCAGTTAGGTCAAGGTTAATGAGAACTCATTAGAGGGTTGATAAGACCAAATCCTCCTAACAGCAAGTCTCATAAGTGTTGAACCAAAAGACAAATAATCAATAATTTTTTATTGTTTTCCGATAAGGGACATATGTTGCGCTATGTTAAGCAATCACCGAGTAATTTATGGAGTAATTACCCTACAATGAGGCCGGTCAATAGCTCTTTGTGCTAATGCATGCTAGATGAACGATATGTAGATCGTCATCTGAAAGCAATACTGCACGAAAAGAAAATAGGTAGCGATCTAGTCTTGATCAAAATTCAACAACGGAATTCTATGATCCATAAGACTTTCATCGATCAAAAGAAAAGAGAAATAGACGAAGAGAAAGCCAAATTAAACCACACAATTATGTGATCTAAGGCTAAGAACAAAAGGAAAGGGAAGAAAATGGAAAAGGAACCAAAATAGTCCCAAAAATCACCCAAAATGTGCATTCTGTTTCGAAGTAACCGGTTACTGCATATCTGCTAACCAGTTACTTAGTTCAAAATAAGTGCAGTTTTTTCAAAATTAACACAGAGTAACCGGTTACTGCATATCTGCTAACCGGTTACTCTGCACCAGAATGCAGAAAATTGTGCAAAATTCAGCATGATCCACTTTCAAACTTTTTTACAAACACCTTATGATCATGGAACTGAAATTGCACGAAATTTAAAGTAAAATAACAGCAAAAACTAGCAATTAAACACAATTATAAGATCCAAAGGATCAAGTAACAAAGGTCTCCAAAGATCTACATTATGGAAGATGAAGATGAAGCTTCAACAATGGTGAAAGATGAATTACCACTTCAAATCTGAAAATTCCTTCAAATTGCTTCAAGATCCAAACACCAAAGCCTTGATCTATGAGAATTGATGAAGAAAACAAGTTTGGATGAAGGTTTAGCTCAAAGTTGAACAAGATTCAATGTGAATTATTGTTAACTTTCAAAAGAAGAAAAGTGAGCTTTGGTGAATTTTATGGTTGGGGAGAGAATTTGCAAGAGGTTTGTTGGCTATCAAAAGCTTGTGAAATGAATGAAATGAAGGCTCTATTTAAAGAGTTTAGGCTTGGGAATTTGGTGGTTTGGAATTTGGTTTGGAAGATCAAAATTAGGCTTGGAATTTGAATTTGGAGGGAAATTCATAAAAGAGTGGTGATTAGTGAAGGTGCATTGTAGGAATTAATTATGATGATGTATGGAATTAAAATGAGATGGTCTAGAATATTCCAAATGTGATCAAAATGATGAGAATTAGTGTGAAAATTATTGAATTTGAATTTGCTAAATTTTTCCAAATTTTCACGAGGGTAACCGGTTACAGACTATATGATAACCGGTTACTTAGTGCAAATTTTGAAAAATACTTCTTTTGAATGCACTGCTGTGGTTCGGCTCGATTCTTTTGCTCGTCAAAGAAGACCTGGAAATAAACACATGAACCTTGGAGTCTCTTGAATAATAATCAATTAAAACTTGGGGGAATCCTTGACCAGATAAATTTGACATGATTGCGGATCAACTTTGACTTTTCTCAGATAAAATGCATTCGAGCTGTGGGACTGTTATTTTGGCATTTTTAACCTGTTCTTCCCCAGAAAATGTCAATAAAGAGAAAACAAAATATTTTTGGGTTTTGGTTAAGGTTAGTAAAATATAAAAAAATAAAGTAATAAAGTGAATAAGAAACACACAGATGCTCAGTAAACCCTGCAAGGCATAAACCCAAAGATAAGAGGGACGAGGGAACCAGTGTGTGATCTTGTTTATGGTAAAGATGCAAATGAAAATGTGAATGATATGTGGAATCTTTGGGCTAAAAAATTAGGGTCTTACAAGTAGCCACGTAAAGTTGAACTTCTTCAAGATTATTCAACATATAGAAATGTGCCTGAATAACTACATCTCGAGTTATTGACTTAACATTTAAACCTTGAATACCTCTACCTTCAGTGTCACTATGACGAGACTTTGGAATTCCTATAGACTTTGCTTCCGATAAATAGTCTGTACAAAACTCAATAGATTCTTCTGTGATGTACCTTTCAACAATTGAAGCTTCCAGTCAATGATGATTCTTCGTATATCCTTTAAAGATTTTCATGTATCGCTCTATTGGATACATCCACCTTAAATAAACCGGATCACAAATTCTGATTTCTCTGACTAGATGAACAAGTAAGTGAACCATAATGTCAAAAAAATGATGGAGGAAAATACATCTCCAATTGACACAAGATTATGGCAGCTTCATCTTCTAATTCATCTAAGTTTTTGAAATCAAGAACTTTATTACATATGGCATTGAAGAACAAACACAATCTGGTTATAGTTATTCTAACATTGCACACATCTTAAACTTTTCACCAGAATATGCATCATCAACTTCAATGCCTTCCTCCTACAAAAGTCTTAAATCTTCAATTAATGGACTTAGATAAACATCTATGTCGTTTCCAAGTTGTCATGGTCTAGAAATCATTATACTTAACAACTTATACTTACACTTCATTCACAACCAAGAAGATAGGTTGTAAATCGTCAGAAGAACAAGCCACAAAGAATGGTTAGTACTCAGATTACCAAAAGGGTTCATTTCATCAGTGGCAAACCCAAGCCTAAGGTTTCTTCGCTCAGTGCCAAAATCAGGAAACAACGAATCAATATTCTTCCATTGCAAAGAATCAACTACATGACGTATGTTTCCATCACATTTTCTTTCATCTGCATGCCATCTAATATTCTTTGCATCATTCGCATTACAAAAAGTCTCTTGAATATTGAAATTATTAGCAAGTACCATAACACTTTAGCAGGAGACCTCTTCCTACTAACATTGCTATTGTCATTGTCATCACTATTGTTATCCTTCAGCTTGTAACGCGGCACCCTACATTTCGGACATTGATCCAAATTTTCATACTCTTTCCTGTATAATATGCAATCATTAGGGCATGCATGTATTTTTATATACTCAAAACCTATTGGACATAATACTTCTTGGCGTCATAACAACGATCAGGAAAATTGTTATCTTCTAGTAGCATTTGATTTAGTAAATAAAGCAATCCCGTAAAACTTTTATGGTTTAATAACCTTTTTAGTCATGTATCTTAACCACAATGTTCATTTTGGCTCCTTAACTTTAAAAAGGTCCATATTGGTCCCTTAACTCTTCAAAATGTTCCACATTAGTCCTTTTTGTCTAATTAGCGACGAATTTAGCAACTAATTTTTGAATTTTTCCGTCGTTAATAGGACCAAAAGGACTAATATGGAATATTTTGAAGAGTTATGGGACCAATATGGACCTTTTTAAAGTTAAGGGACCAAAATGAACCTCGAGGTTAAGATACAGGACCAAAAAGGGTATTAAGCCAACTTTTACCCGACCACCCATTTTTCGCTTTCAGATTAAATAATTTTAACACCACAGACAATCGTGTAAAACTTGTGCACCTCTTATATATAGGGGGTCCTTATCACTATATAAAGTATCATAAATATGAGCTTTCTTAAAAGAAGATTCTCCAATATCACGAAACATATCTTCTATTAGGTCATCCATATATTCATCTTCATCAACTTCGTGACTTTGTTGACGCCATATTTCGCTTTTTTCCACCTCACCATGCTACGTCCATATTGTATAATTTTGACATATACCACCACAACATAGGTGATGGAATATCTCATCCTTTGTACCTTTACTTATACTCCTGCAATTAACATAAGGACAATAAAAGATACCATTATTGTCGGGAACATTTTGATCAGCGTATTCAAGGAATTCAAGAACTCATTTCTCATATACCAGATCTAGTCTATCAACTTTCATCCAACTACGATCCATAACAAATTCTGAAATTTATTCAAAACAATATTGTGAACGACACAACAAAATCTAAACCTAAAGCATATCGAAAAACTGAAGCATATTCATAACAATAATACAACTCTAAATCTTAAGCATATGGATATCCATTGTAGCAAAGTTATAATATTTTTGTCCACTGCTAAATCCAACAACAAAACCTAAAGCATATGAACTTTGCACGAAACAGACCACAAAATCAAACAAGAATGAAGATAGTGAAGATTATCAAGAATTAGGAAGATGAGGAAAAAAATGAAGTTTGCACGAAACATACCGTACTTCGAAGAGGAAGAGACCAAGAATGAAGATAGTGAAGATTATCAAGAATGAAGATTCAAATAAACGAAGATTGTGAAGATGAATATTTCGCTATCGCTATCGCTGTCGTCTCTGGTTCGCTGGTTCGCTAGTTCGCTTAGGGCACGTTATGAAGGAAATAATGAATCTTTTTTGTTTTAGTTATCAGGAAATCCTTTGAAAATGGTTATTAGTTTATTACAATTGTTGTATAGTAAAACCGTGGCTAAATAGTTTTCAATTTTTTACTTATTTATGAACTTAAGTGACACACACTTATTGTAATAGGATAAATGGAAAAAATGTATTTACTAGGATTCAAAGCTTGTAACACTTACTTTATCACCATGGTTGTTTACCTCAACTGTGATTAAATAACTTTCAAAAAAATAAAAAATAAATCAGGCGCATCCAGTTTGCGATATTACAATGGTGGACAATGTAACACCCCATTTAATTATTTAGTTGTGTTGTAATTATTTTGTATGTTGTTTGTGATTTTATTGTCTTGGTTAAGGGTATGTGTGTTAAGGTGGGTGTGAGAGAGCTTAATAGAATGACTTAGTCGGAAATTAAAGGTTAGGATAATGTGGTAATAATAATATGCACAAGAGACATTATATTAATGTAATATTAGTTGTATTAATATTAATATTATTATTATGATTATTAATATTAATATTATTATAATTATTCACATTATTATTATTATTATTGGAATTATTATTATTATTAAGATAATTAAGAAATAAAACATAATTAGAGTAATCAGTGGAGGAGTTACAGTCAGTTTTGGTTTCACTTGAAAAAAGGAGGAAAAGAGAGAAGGAAAGCCAGGGCTAGAGAACAAGAGGAATTTTCCACCATTGTTGAAGGATCAAGCTCATATTTCAGGTAAGGGGGGAGAATGAGATTCAATATAGGTGACCTGAACATGAGAGGGTAGTGAGGGGTCCTTTCCCTCTTAGGTTCAGTGTATTTTGCTTCTTCTTGCTTGAATTTCGTATTTGGGATAATTGTCGTGTGACTATTGCTGTTAGATAATAGTTGTGTAATGAAATGTATGTATGAAGCTGTATTATATGTTGAATTCGAATGGTAAATTCGTGCATATTGATTATTGTAGCGGCAAAAATCGTGAGTGTAAGCTATAGATTAACTTAACTCAAAAAAGCAAGAGTCGCCATCGCACTTTTATTTTATCCAAAAGGAAAGGAAAAAGAGCTGATAAAACATAAACAAGTTCTATGCAAGAACAAGTAAACTGAGACTGGGTAAGGGGGTTGGTTACGCTAAGGGAAGGTGTTAGCACCCAAAACGTCTATAGTACTCTATAGGAACCCTTTGAAATACCTACGCTTTTTGGTTTGAAAAGGTTTGTTTGAAAAGAGATTGAGGAGATGAGAAGAGAATTGTTTTTTTAAGATTTTTGTGTTTGGAGAGACTTGTCGCCTCATGCCTACGTACCCACAAAGTGAAATATAGGATCAAAACCTCGTAGTTCGTGGTACAAATAACAAAATTGGTTTGTTATGACTGATTTTAAATATAAAGACAAGTCGTCATTTTAAGGAGAAAACTACGACTAGCGCCCACAAGTATAAGACAACATTTGCATCATCTTAAGATGGAGAATTTGCTTGGATTAAGATCAACAAGTCTATCACTCAACAACTAAGTGGAAAATGTCAACATCTTAAATACTTTGGGGAATAGGAGAATTACATCTCAACTATGAAAATGACTCATGTCTAAACTTTTGAAAAGTTTTAAATGAAAAAAAAGTGCATAAGGCACAAAAAGGTTTGGATGAGGTTAAATGTTTTTTAAAGTCTTTTGAAATGGTCAAGTATGGTTAACATTGATTGACGTTTATTAAAGAAAACAAAGTTTGAAAATCACTTGACCGAAGTCAAGGTTTTTATGAAAGAGGTTTTAGTTTTGAAAACAAGAAGGTTTTTAAAAAGATAGGAGATTTTGAAAATTGAAGAAAGGGTGGAGAAGAAGTGACTATCCTAAAGTAAAATAAAAGCTAGAGAAAGGAAGATCTGACCACACAAGGAGCTAACACTTGACAAGAAGTCAACATGAGCATTCCTCTTCCTTTTGGATTTAGACCACAAGCACAATAACCGGATGAATCAAAGCATCAGAGGAAATCCCAAAGTAAGCCTTAGCAGAGCCAAAGTAATGTCTTCCCAAGGTTTAAAAGCCAATTAGAAGAGTCATGTATCAGATGATTTTCAAAGTCGAAGTAATAACACCTGCACACAGAAAATTTCCAGACAAACAAACAAGAGTAACACAAAGGTTCAAGGTCTCAAATCTCCAAGAGCATAGGGTAAGGATCCTAGATCTAAGTCTGAAGTCCAAGGTACAACTCCATTCACAAGGTCACAATAGTCCGGGATTAAGAGAACCAAGTCTTTTAAGTGTTTCGATATTTATTAATGTCTTAAGAGGGGTATGGTCCAAGTGGACAAAAGAAAAAGAGAGCGGAAGCATAAACATGTGTCCAACGGACAAAGGAAAAATAGCGGATGATATTGTTCAAGTTGGATCCATTATCCGTAATGATCTGGCTTGGAACACCATAACGGCAGATGATATTGTTTTTGATAAATCGGACCACCACTTGTCGGGTTACATTGGCATACGATGCTACTTCGACCCACTTGGTGAAGTAGTCATTGGCTACCAGGATGAACCGATGTCCGTTTGAAGCCTTGGGTTCGATCATACCAATCGTCTATTCCCCATATGGAAAAAGTCCATGGGGAAGAAAGAACTTTGAGATGAGTTGGCGGTACATGGATTTTGTCTGAGTATATCTGACACTTGTGACACCTCCTCATGTACTTATAGCAGTCGGATTCCATGGTCAACCAGTAGTACCCTGCTCTCAGAATTTTTCTCGCCATTGCGTGTCCATTGGCATGTGTGCCAAAGGATCCTTCATGAATTTCCTTTATCAGTCTGTTTGCTTCTGGTCTGTCTACGCATCGGAGCAAGACCATGTCAAAGTTTCTCTTATAGAGTGTATCACCACTCAGGAAGAAACTGCCAGCCAGCCTTCTGAGAGTTTTTTTGTCTTTTCTTAGTGCCCCAGGTGGGTACTCTTGTTTCTGAAGGAAACATTTGATATCGTGATACCATGGTTTGTCGTCTATGACTGCTTCAATCACGAAGATGTAAGTGGGCCGTTCTAGGCGCATTATGTCGATCTTAGGTAGGTCGTTCCATTGACCTACACTAATCATGGATGAGAGAGTGGCTAATGCATCAGCCATGTGATTTTCTTCACGAGGGATATGATGAAACTCGATTCTGTTGAAGAAGGGTAACAACCTTCTCGCGTAATCTTTGTAAGGAATCAATCCTGATTGGTTTGTGTTCCAATCTCCTTTGATCTGATTGATAACCAGGGCCGAGTCGCCATATACATCCAAGTTCTTGATCCTTAAGTCGATCGCTTCTTCGAGCCCCATGATACAAGCTTCGTATTCGGCCTCTTTGTTTGTACACTTGAATGTCAGTATGGTAGTGAAAGGAATGTGGGTACCCTGAGGTGTTATGATGATTTCCCCAATTCCGTTTCTGTAATGATTGATAGCTCCGTCAAAGATAAGTCCCCATTGGGAATCTGGTTCTGGCCCTTCACTGGGTAGCGGTTCATCGCAATCTTTCATTTTCAATTACATGACATCTTCGTCTGGGAAGTCAAACCCGATTTATTCCTGATCGTCAATCGGTTGATGAGCCAAATGATAAGCTAAAATACTTCCTTTAACAGCTTTCTAAGCGTGGTATTTGATGTCATATTCTGATAACAACATCTGCCAACGGGCAATTCTTCCCGTGAGAGCAGGCTTTTCAAAGACATATTTGATTGGATCCATTTCTGAGATTAACCAAGTAGTGTGACGAATCATATACTGGCGAAGACGTTTGGCTTCCTAAGCCAAAGCGCATCAAGTTTTCTCAAGCATAGTGTACTGAGTTTCACATTCAGTGAATTTCTTTCTCAAATATTAGATGGTAGACTCTTTCCTTTTCGTTTCGTCTTGTTGGCCAAGTACACAACCCATCGAGTTCTCTAGGACTGTTAAGTAGATGATCAGTGGTCTTCCTTCCACTGGAGGTGATAGAATCGGTGGGTTCAATAGGTATTCCTTAATACTGTCGAAGGCGGTTTGGCAGTCCTCTGTCCAAACGCAGTCCTAGTTCTTTTTTGAATAATTTGAAGATCGGCGCACATGTCGCGGTCATGAGGAATATAAATCTGGAAATGTAATTCAAACGCCCCAGGAATCCCCTGACTTATTTTTCAGTTTTTGGAGAAGGCATTTCTTGAATGGCCTTTACGTTGTCAGGATCAACCTCAATCTCTTTCAGGCTGTCGATGAACCCCAAAAGTTTCCCTGAACGGATACCAAATGTGTACTTATTAGGATTCAGGCGGAGTTTGTATTTTCTTAACCGCTCGAATAGTTTTGACAGGTGGGTCACATGCTCCTCTTTCGTTTTAGATTTCGCAATCATATCATCGACATATACCTCGATTTCTTTGTGTATCATGTCATGAAACAGAGTAGTCATGGCCCTTTGATAGGTTGGCCCGGTGTTCTTCAAATCAAACGACATTACCTTGCAACAAAAGGTACCCCATGGGGTAATGAATGAAGTTTTCTCCATGTCTTTCGACGCCATTTTTATCTGATTATAGCCCGAGAATCCATCCATGAAGGAGAAGACTTTAAACTTTGAGGTACTGTCTACCAGCATGTCAATGTGTGGTAAGGGAAAGTTATCCTTTGGACTTGCTTTGTTTATATCTCTGTAGTCCACACACATTCTGACCTTTCCGTCCTTTTTTGGAATAGGTACTATGTTGGCTAGCCATTGAGGATATTCTGACGTGGCAAGGAAACCCGCGTCAATCTGTTTCTGTACTTCCTCCTTGATTTTGATGGCCATGTCTGGGTGAGTCCGTCTCAACCTTTGTTTTATTGGCGGACATTCCGATCTCAACGGTAAATGATGCTCCACGATGCTGGTATCCAACCCTGGCATGTCCTGATAGGACCAAGCGAATAGATCGGGAAATTATTTGAGAAGCTTTATCAAACTTTCTTTGACAGTCGGATTGAGCAGTGCCTCAATCTTGATTTCTTTTCTCTCTTCTTCTGAACCCAAGTTGACCGTTTCCAACGGCTCTTTGTGAGGTTCAATGGACCTTTCCTCCAGTTTGAGTAGTCGGGAGATCTCTTATGGAATTTCGTCTTCAACTTCTTCTTCAGCCCCAAATACCAGGAATTCAAAGTTAGGAGAAGGCCTTGGATCGCACGTGATAATTATTTTTAGAAGAGATAGGGAGAATGCAAGAGTGTGTGCTGTGTATTTTCTTTGGAAAACTGCTTGTTTTTATTATCGAGTTGTTTTTTAGGATTACCATTTTCTGAAAAAGCGAAAAGAGAAAACAACAATAAATGCGGAAATTACAGAACGACGTTATTTTATTTATGATCCTGCCAATTCTTGAAACTACAGCCCTATAAAACAAAACTTTGTCGCTTTGGGCGAAGCGAAGAGATATATTTACAGAAAGTGAGCCCTATCAAAACAACCATTTCACCTGGGCAGGGTGAAAGGTTAAGATAAAGATGGCAATTACTTAGACTTATGAACGACTTTCAGAACATCGATAGCAACCCATTGGCGGCAAACTCCTCGGTGAATCACAAAGTCTGGTACCTTCCTTAATTTTTCTTCAGAAATAAAGCTGATTTATGGCGGAGCAGGATCGCTAGAATCTGTTTCCCAGGCAGAGTTGTCGTAGACGAACTCTTCTGTTGTATTTTGCATAGTATTTGTACTCTCAGGTAAATCTCCCCATCCAGTTGGTTGGATGTCTTTGAGCCTGATACGAGAGCTTTGAGGAGCGGTGTACTTGACCAAGTAGTCGAACTTGCCATTCGGTTGTCCCAGGGTGTCCCACACTTCTTTGGAATTTGAGGAATCATCTCTCTCGATGACGTTAACCTCAGGAAAAGCATAGTTGATGAATTCTAGTCCTGCAAGCTTTGCAAATTCATCGTCGTGCTGGATATTTTCTGAATGCCTTGAGTAATTATCCCATGACATGGTGGGGACGCAGGTATTTTGTTTAATGATGCTCAACTGATTTTCATTGTTCGGCTAATTTTCTTGCCCCGAGTCTCTTGGGTACGGTTGCCAGATAGGCAGGCCATCCATCGGGCCATAATAGTCGTGGTTAAAGTTGTCTTTCATCAGAGTGTCTTCCTCTAATGAATTTGGTGGAGCACGACATCCTTCCAGATCGCAATCTTCGTATATCGTTCTGACATCTGACCTGGGTATAAATCTCGGACTCTGTGCGGGATAGCAAAATGGCGTAGGCACCTCTTCCTGAGACAAATAACCGTCCTCGTTAAGATAGGACTTCCATTCTTCATCCATGTCGGAAGATTCTCCTTCGTTGATGGTATGGACTTCTTGAGATACTGGGTGAAGGAAACCTCCACTATGGAAGAAGTCCTGAATAGGATGAAGACTTTCATTGTTAGTAGCAGTCTGGGTACAGGTTACGGAAAAACCAAGACCCTTCTTTGTTTTGTTATCAGTAGGAATGACAAGCTGTCCCCATCCTTTTGCATTGTTACTTTTGATCACTTCGAGAGCATCTCTGTATAAGGAAATTGACGTTCCTTTTTCTGATTAATTCTCATTGCTCACCGAAAGTGCCTGGAACTGAGTTCCAACAACCTCCTCGAGTTCTACGTAAGTGGATAATGAAAGGTTACTCATGATCAAGGCTTGTTCTCCACAGACCGTGACTAGCTGGTCGTTCTTGACAAACTTCAGTTTCTGGTGCAGTGTTGAAGTGACTGCCCCAGCCTGGTGTATCCAAGGTCTTCCCAACAAACAGCTGTATGTTGCTCGGATGTCCATGACCTGGAAAGTGACTTGGAAAGTGTGAGGACCGATAGTTATGGGAAGGTCGACTTTGCCGATAACTGCTTTCCGAGACCCGTCAAATGCTTTGACGACGACCTCATTGCACCTCATTGGGGATCCTTTGAATGATAGTCGCATTAGAGTGGACTTCGGTATAACGTTGATGGCCGATCCGATATCTACCAGTACACTGGCTAAGGCAATATCCTGGCAGTTGACTGTGATATTGAGTGCCATGTTGTGACTTTTGCCTTCTTCTGGCAATTCCTCATCAATAAACCCCAAGTTGTTGCAGGAAGTGATGTTAGAAACGATGCTATCGAACTGTTTTATTGTTACATCCTGCTCCACAAAGGCTTGCTCTAAGACTTTCTGCAGAGCCTCTCTGTGAGCTTCGGAACTGAGTAATAGAGATGACACAGAGATCTTTGAAGGAGTTTGTAACAGCTGATCAATAATGTTGTATTCACTCCTTTGGATGAGCTTCAGCATATCATCATCGTTCTTTGAAAGGTCGGGATTACTAGACTGACCGACTGGTCGACCGGGAACTTCTTTTTGAGGTTCCTTTTCTTTGTTAGGTTCTCCAACTCCTCGGTTGAAGATTCGACCGCTCCGTGTTACTCGACTGATGTCTGTAATATTCACGACGGAGGGTAATGGAATTTCTTTTCCATTCTCAACTGTTGTTGCACCGTATTTGTAAGGGATAGCCTTATTTGATTCATATGGTAATGGTCCCGACAGATAGATAACTACATGGGCCTTCTGATTTCTCTGACTGTTGTAAGTAACTTCAATCAGTTCCTGGTTAAGAACCTTCGATTCGTCAAGTAGAGGGATGATGGAACAAACATCTTTGGTCCTCTCAGGATCAGAGATTACAACAACATCCTTGATTTGATCATCGAAGTAGTCGGGCATCAAGTTGATGGACCCCGAAACTGGACATGGTTGAATCTCCTTGCGGTCCAACTGACTCTGAAGGGCTGCTCGCACGAGGTAACATCCTTGGTTATTTTCCGAGCAAACTATACAGCGTTCGTAATTATGTGGTGGCACCCGGCCACGTCCACTTTGAATGCAGTGTAACCTCACTAGGTCTGTTTCCATTGATTGAGCATCCTGACTCTGATGCCTAGTAGGGTTCCCGTCGATCATACTGACTTGTTGTATGTCTTCATCTAGATAGATCGGAAGCCACCAGTGATTTAACAAGTGTTGCAAAGTACTTTGAACGAGAGCATATCCCTGGTTACTCTCACGACATCCCTTACAGTTCTGATAATTATGCGAAGTTAGAAAACCGAACTGGACTTGCTTATCATGTAATTCTACCAAGCTGGTATTCATCAAGCGAATATCAAAGATCTGGATCATGTTGATCAGATAAATATTTTTATCATGGTAGTCCTGGATCCACCCAAGATCCATCTGACGCTGGAGGGTCTCTTGTACAAAAGAGCATCCCTGATTATTTACCGAGCAAATCAGACAGGAATTGTAATCGTGCTGCGGCAGATTATGATATTGGCTTTGCCTTGAGTGCATTGCCACCAAGTTAACATTCATCGCACGGATGTCGTGGCTCTAAATAATGTTGGAATTCGTATAAGTCATGTTGACCCCACGAACTCGATGCTCTTGGATCCACCCGAGATCCAATTGTTCCTGTAGAGCTGATTGCACCACAGAACATCCTTGATTGTTCTTAGAGCAGATATCACACTGGTGATAATTGTGAGGTGGTATATGGCCATACCCGCTCTGTCTGCGATGCATCTTGACCAGATTGGTCCTCAATAAGAGTACATCATGAATTTGATAGCTGTTGTTAGACTCTCCCTCTATCAAATTTACTGCAGCTTTCTCGTGCTGAGGCAACGGGTTTGTGAGAACATTTGGATTCGTATCTTTGAAAGATAAGACCCCGCTCCTAACAACTTTTTGTACGTCGGATTTGAAATTGAGACAGTTTTCTATGTTATGCCCTGGTCCTCCTTGATGGTAAGGGCAAGTCTGATCCGCTTTGAACCAAAAAGGCGGATTTTCCGGTACTGTAAGAGGAGACCTGGTTTGGACTTGCCCCTTGACCAGTAGTAATGGAAACAGTTTTACGTACAACATGGGTATAGGGCCGAACCCTGGTGGTCGCGTTGTACGGTTGTTGTTTTATTGAGGACGAGCCTGCTGAAGAGGTTGTTGTGTCCTTTGATGATATTGCTGTTGATTCGGTTGGCTTGGCGTAACCTGAGGTTGATACGTAGGAACAGGCGCAGGGTTGATAGCAGGAGTTACAGCTGCTACTGGATGATAACGTCGCCTTTGCTTTCCGAGAGAGATATTCCTAATATCCTGCTCTTTTTTCTTATGGAGAGCACTACCGTATCTTTTTTTACTACTCGATGGTCCAGCGTTTTTAATTAAACATCCTTCTCGGACAGCTTCCTCAAGACGAACTCCCATGCCCACCATCTCGGTGAAGTCACTGGGCGCACTGGCGACCATTCTGTCGTAATAAAACGAGCTCAAGGTTTTCAAGAAGATCTTTGTCATCTCTTTTTCCTCAAGAGGTGGACAAATTTGGGCGGCAATTTCACGCCATCTCTGAGCATATTCCTTGAAAGTTTCCTTATCCTTCTGTGACATGGCTCTGAGTTGATCTCTATCGGGTGCCATGTCCAGATTATACTTATATTATTGAGCGAAGGCAGTGCCAAGATCCCTAAAAGTAGCGATCTTTGTACGGTTTAAACCCATGTACCATTTGAGTGCGACACCGGTTAAACTATCCTGGAAATAATGGATGTAGCTGGTGGTTCTCCGTCTGAGTTGACATCCGCCGAGCGTACATCACCAAGTGACTTTGAGGGCAAGAGTTACCCTTGTACTTTTCAAATTCGGGCACTTTGAACTTGTGCGGAACTTTCACATTGGGGACCAAACAAAGGTCTGCGGCGTCCTTTCCAAATAGATCCTGACCGCGAATGGCTTGTAGTTCTTTCTGCATCTCCAGGAACTGTTCCTGGAACTCATTCATTATGTCTAATATACTTTTGTTTCCATCAGACGGTATCTGGTAAACCTGTCCTTCTGGGACAGTGTGTACCACGGGTGGTGATACAGTTATTACGGCAGAGACTCTTGGTGCCTTCCGAAGTTTATAACCTTCAGGAGTTGTTGTCATGCCCCTGACATCTTCGCTTTCCCGAAGTTTGTAACCTTCAGGCCCAACGGTTCCTGCTACAGTTTCCGGATCTTCCATGATCGGCAGAATATATCCTTCCGGGATATAGTTGAGTGGCATGCCCCAGGGACTATCTTTCGGCACTTAATACCTAGGATCATACTTCTCCACTATGGGCGTAGATGTGATCTCTAAGATCACAGTTCGTTGTTATTGCATCTGAGCTTCTGCTAGAGCTTGCATGTTGTTATAAAGCTTTCTCAAATCCTCTTTCAGAGTGTCGATCTCTTCTCTCAACTCTCTGTTCTCTTCCTCGAGATCATCCATTTTCTTTTGTCGATTGGCCTGAGTATTTTAAGAATGAGACACTTTGACTCTAGAATCAAGACACAAACGTGAGATTCACAGGGAAGAAGAATGCGTTTATGCGAGAATGATGAATGATATGCAATGATTATATTATTATTTTTTTGTTATTTAATCAAAAGAAACTTCGACAATAGGTTTGCAAATATCAAACAGTGGGGAAGACCTCGTTTTATTGAATTCAAAGATTGTGGAAATGGAAATACTGTAGATTACAAAGTACTGTAAAAGGAAATGTCTAAGCTATTGGATCCTGAGTCCTCTCTGAGGAGAGCTCAGGTGCTGGTTCTAGTGCTTTCCTTTTCTTTGACCGGGGCTCTTGAGCCGTTGTCGGGTTGTCATTCCTTTGCCAAGTGAAAGGAGTGAGCAAATTCCTTTGGTCTCTTTGATTTTCTATAGCATGTTGCTCTAAAATCTTAATTAGAGCATCTTTATCTTTTAACAGTTGCTGTATTTTCTTGCACTCCACATTAAGAATGCGGTACTTGTTCCTCCAAGACCTCTTCTCCTGCTGAACTTTGTTGAGAGTAACCTGAAGTTTTTCCATATCAGACATAAAATAAAGGACAGAGTCCCTTAATGGAAGAACTTCCTGACGAGGATAAGGCATCCTTAGCTTGAGAGCTCTAGTTTGTACCCAGTGGAGATAAGGCTCCACCGAGACACAGTCTGGTTTTCCTAGAGACTCTTTTCCTTTCCTATTAACGTGTTTCCAAGCATGCACTATTTCTGTCTTTAATGCCCTGTCATTTTCTCCTTCCTTGAAGAAAATACCTTCCAGATGAGCATTCCGCGGGACATGCCTCATCGGGTATCTGAATTGGCGACAAACTAAAATAGGATGATAATTGATTCCTCCCTTAATTCCTATAAGGGGTTGAAGATGGCTGGTTTCTACTTGAGTGAATCGCACACTCAGAGACACAACAGAGTCTCCACCGAACTTTATTTAGTCCCAAAGGATAGGGAAAATATCGATCAAACCCAAGGGGAAGAGAAACGGGAACGAGGGGTCGGTTATGCGAAAGGAAGGTACTAGCACCTAACGCATCCGTCGTACTCGACAGGAACCATTTCGCTTGCTTCTAGGCTTAGATGGGTTATCTATCTAAAGGCTTCTAGCTAAAAGAAGGAGAGAGAGAGAGAGAGAGAAGAGAAAGGGGAAAAAGAAAGAAAAGAGGGAAAGTGCTCGCGGAGGATTGTGGCCCTCGTGCCTACGTACCCTCATAGTGCAATGAGGAAATCAGAGCGTCGTAGTTCATGGAACCAGGGGACAGCAAAAAGAAAGAAGAAAGGGAGAAGGAAATAAAGGTGGAAGTGTGCTCGCCAAGACATTGCGTATCGTGCCTACGTATCTGACATTCAGAAGAATGCAGAATCAGAGCTTCCGTAGTTCGGGGAACTAAGACGGAAAAGCAAAAGGAAAGGAAAGTGGTGTCAAAACCAAGAGCAAAAGAAAGAAGGAAATTCCACTAGGGATTGCAAAGAAATTGTGTCAAAACCAAGAAAAGAGTGTAAAGAAAAACTCTACTGGGGAAGACCCCGCAGTAAGAGCGATTGCACAAGAGACTAGGAAAAGAATGGTGTCAAAACCAAGAACGAAGGAAACTCCGCTGGGGATTCCAAAGAAATGGTGTCAAAACCAAGAAATTAAGAGCAACGGGAAAGGAAAGGACTCCGCCGGGGATCCAAATAAAGGGATGGTGTCAAAACCAAGAGAACAAGGAGACTCGGTATATTAACTGGCTGGCACTGGTTAACCGAAGAAAGAGAGTAGGATCCTGTCGGGGAAAAGAAGGACGGTGTCAACAGACGGACTGTGATAAACTAAGAGAGAAAGTGCTGAACCAAGATAACGTGTTTGACTCTGAAGGGGCCTCTGTATATTAACTAATAAACAATGGTTAACCGAGGAGACAAAGATTACAACTCTGTGGGGATAGAGAAGCATTGGTTTTAACAGAGAAAACTGTGATTAACCAGAAGAACGGGTGTAGGACCGATCAAAGCTCGTAATCCAAAAGGGGTGTTGGTATCGACTGAACAAACATCACTTAACCAACGAAAGAAGGGTGTTGAACCGAAAGAGGTTACTAGCCCAAGGGTGCCAGTATTCGAACCAATAAAGGTTGCCAACTGCTGGGGATTTGGTTTTAACAGGAGAACTGTGATTAACTGAGAAAAATGAGTGATTAACCAAGAGAAGGTGATTAACTCAAAAAGGGCTTCAGTATTTTAACAGACAGATTGTGCTTAACTGAAGAGACGGGTGATTAACGAAGAGAAGGTGATTAACCCAGAGAAGGACTTCAGTATTTTAACAGACGGACTGCGAATAACTGAGGAGGAGTGCAAACATTGGTGTTTTAACTGACCGACAGTGATTAACCAACGAAGGGAGAAGAACCAAAAAAGGTTGCGAGCTCCGCAAGGGATTCGGTTGTAACAGGAGTATTGTGTTTAACCGAAGAAAGATAAGAGAGACTCTCCAGGGGAATCAAAAGAACAGTGATCGACCGCAAGGAAAGAATATGGTATTGAAACGAAGAAGCTTGCTAACCCAATGAACAAAGGATCGTAACCAAGAAGGTGATTGACCAAGAGAGATGGAGATAGGAGTGATCAAGGATCGAAAGAGATCGTAAAGAGCAAAGAGTGATCAAGTATCAAAAGAGATTGCAAAGAGTGAAGAGTGATCAAGGATCGACTCGACTGGGGAAAAGACATCACATTACTGCCTGGAGGTAGAGGTGACTAAGCCAAGCACAGGGTCATTCGTCCCCTACCTGAAGTAGTCAGAATGAGAGTAGGAATTCTCCCTTCTCTTTCCTTCTCTAACTCACAGGGTGTAATATGGAAGTTGAAACGAACGACACAACAACTCCAAGTTGTACGGTGCTCCTGCGTAGAGAGACGGACAGCGTAACGATGTCAATTTGTACAGTGCTCCAATGCAAGGCATAGCGCGAAACTCCAATTCTACTAGGGGATCAAGTGAAAATGCTCTAAAGGAGGCCTAAAGAGAGGAAAAGGGAAGATCGATTAATCGAAACAAGGTTTCGATCAATTAATCAAGGGAGTATCATGCTAACAACTTTCCAAAGAGAATGAAAAGTCATTAAAGCAAAAAGGTATAAATTATTGGTTATACAAGATTAAGTTTATCCATGAAGAATAACCTTAAAGCAAATCTGACATGGAAGGTGCAAAACAGTGCCAAATGATCATCAAAATGCCACACAAAATCATGTATCATGTGAACAAAGATAGTGCAAGAATTACTATGTTCATACAATGCTAAGAACATGAAACAAATGAATAATCGAAAATGTGCATCGAAAGTTCATGAATATGCTTCAACAAGAAGTGAAATGACACTTAAAACATCCATAAAATCAAGCATGATAATCAATGGAAGTTAGAAGGAAGAAAGCATGGCAAACACACTTGAAAATGCAAGAAAATAGCCTTCTGGTACAGTGTTAATTGGTTAACCATTAAAAAATCTGCGTATTTTGGTGAAAAGTGAACTGGTTAGCCAGTTATCCATTAGGTGTTAACCGGTTAACACTGAGTCAGAGGCAAAAATAAAATGCAGAAAAAGCACTTTTAGCTTAGGAATCACTTATTCAAGTTCCACATGTTAGGGCATGGATTTGTGCACGAAAATTACATCATGTAAGCATAATTAACACATAGCAAGCATCAATCATGGAGATCAAAGATCAATCAAAAGTATGGCAGACCAAATAAAAAAGGATCAAAATCACAACGTAAACGCGCGAAATCAATCGAAACAGAGAGAAAAGATGGATCCACCAAACTACAAGGCTGAGATGTGCCTTGGTGATTGTTGTAAATGATTCTTGATGCAGAAAATCAAAGAAAACCAGAGGAATCTTCAATTTGTAGACGAACCGTATAGAAACCGATCAAAAACGGGAAAATGCACCGAAATCAACTTTGCACCAAATTGAATGTTGTAGAACTCTTGAATTGAAGTAGAATTAGATGTGCTTCTAGAAATCCAACCAAGAAATGCCAAATTGAAATTCTGGCACAGATATCAGATGTCCTACACAGATGTTGAGACACTGATATCCAACAAAATGAACAAGATAACAATAAAAATAACAGTGCAGAAAGTAAATAACACAACAATATGTTTACCCAGTTCGGTCTAACACACCTACTCTGGGGGATACCAAGCCAGGGACGAAACCAATATACGATAGTATCAATTCACAGATCATACACACACCGAATAATCCGCTCACTTAATCACTACCCTTCCTATGACTTCTACCTAAGACTCACCTAGGTATGAGGCCCTCCTCAACTCCCTCTACAACCACAACCCGTGATTGGTACCTTTCCACACAAGTAACAAACCGAAAGTCACACTTTCAAAACACACAATTCTCAATACTTCAAAGCTTATGAGAATTGACACAAGAAACTCAATGCTTAAAAGCTTATGAGTAACTGACAGAACTTACAACACAAAAACCAGTCCTTATACTGTTATCAGAATGATACCAGTTAGGCTCACAAAATACACTCGACAACCCTAACAAAACACAAGTAAGTTCCACGCCTAAACTAGGTTTACATCAGTCAATATATAACATTTAATCTGGACTGAATTGGGCTTAAAAAACGCAGCAAATAGACTGCTCACAAATCTGCAAAATTAACTCCAACAAAATAGGTCTTCAATCCAAAGTTTCCTATTATGTCTCCATAATTAGAAACAACAGCAAATCCGAAAAACCAACAAATAATCACAATCCAAAAATGCTTTGGATGCCACATAGGATAACCAAATATTTACTGCATATTTAGTAGCAATACACAGCAACAGAAACTGCTTTAAAAACTGAATCCACAACGCGATGTCCTATGAGCAGGTATGGGACATCTTCATTCGACATGTTGAATGCAGCAACTTAGAACTTCATGTTACAACATCTTGCTGCTAGAGTAGTTTTAGCAAAATAAATGTCAACCTCAAAAGCACAGAAATATGACAAAGGCAAGTAGAATAAGTCAAAGTAAAAATAAACCAGAGTAAAGTTCAGAGGAGATACAAAGAAAAGCTATTCAGGTGTTCAGACAAAAACAACAAAAGCAAAAATAAAACTCCTGCAGAAATTAAGCCATTATGCTGCAGCACCATCAGATTCTGCAATGTCTTCACTCTCTCCATCAGCAACAGCATCAGTATCAGTATCACCACTCCTAGATCCTGAGTCATCTGAACTCTGCTTACATTCTCTATCAGATTCTACAGAGGAATCATCTTCAGCAGTTCCTTTGTCTTTCCCAACAGAAGCATTCCTTTTCTCCGTGAAGGTTTTGATTAGCTGTTCGAGTTTGGCCTTCCGAGCAGTGTCTCTTCTGATGGAGTCTTCCAATTCCTTGCACGTTTCTTGCAGCTGTGCAATGACTTCATCATCAAGATTAGCCTGACTGGAAGTCTATGAAGATGTCCCAACAATGTTTGAGACATGTGCTCCACCAAGTAGCTTGTAGTGAAGGGACAGAGGAGGTTTTCTTTTGAGCGCAGTGTCACCCCTCAACACAAGATTAGGACATTGTTCTAGAATAATACCACAGATCAAGGAAGGGAAACAGATAGGCATCTTAACAGCAGGTGAGCTAGCTTGTTTCAAAATCTGTTCAAAGATGTATGATCCAAAATCAAAAGAAATCTTTTTCCCGATAGCATACATGAATCTGCCAAGTGTGGAGGAAATAGTAGATGTGTGATTTGTAGGAACCCAATTTACAACCGCAATCCTGTGGAGGATGGCATATTTGACACTTAGTTTTCCAGACAAAAACTTCTTTTCATTTGGCCAATGTCTAATACAGCCACCTGTTATCTCCTTGCAAACAGTATTGTCTGTAACCTCTAACTCAGGTTGAGGTTCCTTACTCCTGCCCAGATAGTTGTTGATAATTTCAGGTGAAAAGGTGACAGCTTCTCCTCTCACAGATACTTTTCTGAGATTGTTGCCCCTGTTTCAACTTCATAGTCAGATTCACTGTGATCAGTGATTTTTCTCTTCTTAGTGGGAACTACAACCTTGCTCCAATGTTTAGGAGGCCCTGCTCTCACTTTTCCCTCCCCTTCTTCAGATTTTCCATGCAGTTTCGAAGACTTGGAGCCTTCACTTATCACCATTTTTTCTCTTCTTCTCTTAATTTTTCTCAGCATTCCAGCAATAGGTTGCTCATCAGATGTGAGGTCATCAACATTAATAACATCATCAGTCATTCTTACATCCGCTTTCTTCTTACTTCTTCTTTCACGGTCCACATGCATGGGAATACCACCACCAGTCCTATCAGTAGGGCTGCTATTGATATTTTCTGTCACGGATGTTAGGACATCAGACCCGACATCTGCCTTAATTCCACTCAGAATCGTGGCAACAACCCTCCTAAGTTCCTTATCCTTTTTAACAGCATCATCATCAGTAGAATTCTTGTGTACATCTCGTGATTTAGAATCCTTCTTCTTTTTAACTAAGCCAGATTTAGACCCCTTTTCAGCCACGTTTTTCCTAGGGCTTACTTGGTCAGCATACAAACTAGTCATGGAGTGGACTTTCTTCCTAGGTTAGAAAGGTTTAGACTTCTTACTTGGAATGTTGACATTCGTTGTGTGAGAAGCTTGCTGTTTGCCTTTAGGGTCAGCCGGCATAACATTCAGAGGAGCAATATCGAGCACTAGATCAGAGAGATTGATCATCTGCATTGATTCTTCATCTCCAGCATTGATTCATGGAGAACCAGTGTTATCAGAGGAGCCGTGCATGGATTCGGAGTTATGATGTTGAGACATGTTTAATTGATCACACGGTACAGTCTTGAGAATGTTAGGAGAAAACCCTAAGACAGGTGAGCTTTGAAGAGAAAGGGCAAGAGGAATTTGTGTAGAGTAAGTTTGCTGAAAATATGGTGTGTTTGCCCGCCTATTTATACTTTTGAGGACTGGGCCCAGAGTAGAGCGATATTCACAGAATTTGATTACCCGATTCGCCTCAAGTTCACATTTATCAAATTCTCCTTCCAAACTTACCTTGCTGGCATACTTACTAAGTTTAAGCTCATTATTACATTTCACCAAGCAAACATCATGAGTTGCTTTACAATTTATCAGCACCTGTTCTAACTTAATAGTCTTTCCAATATCTTTCTTAGTCTCCAAGCTTATTCCAGTGTTCTCAGAACTCCACAGATAGCAATTATCTGACGCTCTCTTACCTCTCATGATAACCTTACCCTTCTTGTTTGTTATCAGACATTCAAAATTGGTAAAGTTGACCTTGAGACCTTGATCACATAATTGACTTATGCTGATCAAGTTTGCATCTAACCCTTCAACAAGTAATACCTCCTCCAGTTTGGGTTGACCTGCACAGTCCAGTTTTCCAACACCTATTACTCTCCCTTTTGATCCATTACCAAAGGTCACGTAGTTAACAGGGTGAGAATTAACATCTGACAAACATCCCATGATACCAGTCATGTGCCTGGAATATCCACTGTCGAAGTACCACTTTTCCCTTGCAAAGACACTGAAGGACTTATGAGCTATGTGTTCCTCTGCAGTACTCTTGGGAGTCCACACTTTTGTTGCTCCAACCCACTCTTGTTTCCTACTAGACTGTAATTCAGTCTTGGGGTAGCCATATAATCTGTAGCAGAAGGGTTTTATATGGCCAAACCTTCCACAATAGTGACATTTCCATCTTTGATTCTTTCTTCTTGTCAAATTCTTCTGATGTATGTGAGGATGTTGCAACATGTTATACGACATCTTTGATTCTTTCTTAGGTTGAGCAGGTGTCACTTCAGGCCATTTTCCCTTGTCCATCTCGCTTTCAAACCCGAGACGCCTAACACCTCCAACATCTCTCCCTGACTTCAGAATCTCATCAAGCACATCAGAGCTGCTATTAAGAATTCTGACTGTCTTGATGACATTATCCAGTTTAGAGTTCAGAATAACCACTTCAATTTTTAGATCAGAGATAGTAGCCAAATGCTCTACCTGTTCAGCTTTTAGATGAGCAATGATTTTCTTTTGTTCTTCTTTCTGCTGACACACTTCTTCACTTTTAATGCATAAGTTCTTATAGGAAACAACTAGCTCTTCAAAAGTAAGATCATCACTGACTGATTCTTCATCAGACTCACACACACTTGTTAATGCTGTGACCCTCTTTCCAGACTTCTCATCAGTTTCAGTTTCAGAGTCGTCTTCTGACCATGAGACTGATAGCCCCTTCTTTTGCCTCTTGAGATATGTGGGGCACTCAGACTTTATATGCCCAAAACCTTCACACTCATGACACTGAGCTCCTCTCTCTTGGTTAGAATTACCTTCAGTACTGGTATTTCTCCGAGCATTCTGATTTTTACTGATGTCAGATGGCTTGTCCCTAACATTTGATCCTGACTTCCAATCCAACTTTCTGAGTACTTTGTTAAATTGTTTGCCTAGTAACACCAGATCTTCTGAGAGGCCTTCATCTCTGTCCAGATTACTTTCCCTTTCTGAATCACTTGCCTTTAACACAAAAGCTATACTCTTCTTCTTTTCAGTCTTTTCACTGATCCCCAATTCAAATGTTTGAAGTGATCCCTTAAGTTCATCCACTTTCATTTTATCGATGTCCTGAGCTTCCTCAATAGCAGTCACTTTCATGTCAAATCTCTTAGGTAGAGATTTGAGGATTTTTCTGACCAGTTTGCTGTCAGACATCTTCTCACCTAGAGCACTTGAAGCATTAGCTATCTCAATAATGTTCATGTGAAAGTCATGAATGCTCTCATCTTCCTTCATCTTCAAATTTTCAAACCTGGTAGTGAGAATCTGAAGTTTTGACATCTTCACTTTAGAGGTCCCTTCATGAGCAATCTTCAAGACCTGCCAAGCCTCTTTAGCAATGATGCAGTGTTTAATCAACCTGAAGATATTCTTGTTAACACCATTAAACAATGCATTCATAGCTTTGTAATTTCCCACAGACCCTTTGTAATCTGCATCATCCCAGTCTTCCTCTTCCTTCACCACATCAGTAGGGGTACCTTTTTCATCTTTAACTTTTGGGGGCTCCCATCCTTTTATAACAGCTTTCCATGCTTGATCATCCATGGATTTGATGAATGCTATCATCCTTGGTTTCCAATAGTCATAGTTGGAACCATCAAGCAGAGGTGGTTTGTTCAGAAATCCTCCATCCTTGTCCATTGTACCAGAAAGTACCTTCCCTGAATCTCACCCAGAACCAATTAAGGGTGCAAGCTCTTGATGCCAATTGAAATTCTGGCACAGATATCATATGTCCTACACAGATGTTGAGACACTGATATCCAACACAATGAACAAGATAACAATAAAAATAACAGTGCAGAAAGTAAATAACACAACAATATGTTTACCTAGTTTGGTATAACACACCTACTCTGGGGGCTACCAAGCCAGGGATGAAACCAATATACGATAGTATCAATTCACAGATCATACACACACCGAATAATCCGCTCACTTAATCACTACCCTTCCTATGACTTCTACCTAAGACTCACCTAGGTATGAGGCCCTCCTCAACTCTCTCTACAACCACAACCTGTGATTGGTACCTTTCCACACAAGTAACAAACCGAAAGTCACACTTTCAAAACACACAATTCTCAATACTTCAAAGCTTATGATAATTGACACAAGAAACTCAATGCTTAAAAGCTTATGAGTAACTGACAGAACTTACAACACAAAAACCAGTCCTTATACTGTTATCAGAATGATACCAGTTAGGCTCACAAAATACACTCGACAACCCTAACAAAACACAAGTAAGTTCCACGCCTAAACTAGGTTTACATCAGTCAATATATAGCATTTAACCTGGACTGAATTGGGCTTCAAAAACGCAACAAATAGACTGCTCACAAATCTGCAAAATTAACTCCAACAAAATAGGTCTTCAATCCAAAGTTTCCTATTATGTCTCCATAATTAGAAACAACAGCAAATCCGAAAAACCAACAAATAATCACAATCCAAAAATGCTTTAGATGCCACATAGGATAACCAAATATTTACTGAATATTTAGTAGCAATACACAGTAACAGAAACTGCTTTAAAAACTGAATCCACAACGCGATGTCCTATGAGCAGGTATGGGACATCTTCATTCGACATGTTGAATGCAGCAACTTAGAACTTCATGTTACAACATCTTGCTGCTAGAGTAGTTTTAGCAAAATAAATGCCAACCTCAAAAGCACAGAAATAACACAAATGATGGAGGTTAAGCTCAAGAAATAATCACTTTCAATGTGAAAAGTGATTATCCATCAAGAATTAAGAGCTTTTGGTGAGGTTTGGAAGAGAATTGAGATGAAGATGAAGAAGTTACAGAAAATTGGGAAAGAAATGTGGGAGAATTGAGAATGAAATGGAGCAAATGGTTGAAGGTCCTAAAAAATGAGTGAAGGTGAGTTTATATAGATTTTAGGTTTGGAGTGTGAAATTGTTTGGAATTTGGTTTGGAACTAGCTTTGGATTTGGAACTAGGCTAGGAGTTAGTTGGACTTGACTCACCGAGTCAAGGCGGTTAACTCGGTTAGTTAGAACCAACTCGGTAACAATCCCAAGGTGAGTTTCATCATCCAAAGGTTGATATGCTTGAAAAACAAGGAACATGGTGCACTTAATTTAAAGTGAAGTATAGAATAAATGTAAGGGAAATGTCTTGAATGGTCTTGAACTGTCTAGAATGTTCCACACAATGCTAGAATAGAATAGACCAAAAGATTTTGGAGAGAGTTGCTGAAATATGATGGAAGTGCTGAATTTTTGCTGAAATAGCAGGTGTTAATCGATTAACCAAATAAGGTTAACCGATTAACAGCTGTCCAAAAGCTGAATTTGGCGCTGTAGAAAGGGTGTTAACCGGTTACCACCAAATGGTTAACCGGTTAACCAGTAAAAAACTTGCCCAATTTTGCTTGCAAAGGATGTTGTGGTCGCGGCTTCAATTTTTCACTCCTTGTATTGATGAATAGGCATAGAAACCCTTATTTTGTGCTTGTTTTGATGATATGATGACCTTGTGAGGATACGATTAATCGGACTTGAAAAACCTGAATATTCCTGCAATCAAAACACAAGAGGAAAAGTGTGAATGCATATGCCAACGATGTGAATGCTTATGCTCATGCAAAAGGCTAAAGAGGGAGGTCAAATTTCGGGTTACGACAGCTGCCCCTATTTAATCCTCTTGGACCTGAATGTACGAATTGCGCCAGCTTTTCGATGATTCGAGGTATAAGGGGATTAAATAAAAGAGTAGCTCGAGAATTTGGCCGACGAAGACAAAAGAAGAGTTGAAAGTGTTTGAATAGATAATTGCAAAGTTTGGCCGAAAATCTGCTGGGAGATAAGTCAGACAAAAGAGAGGGCGTATGATCGATGCATATGCTATGTATGCGTTTCTACATGATGCTTGATAACATGTAATGCAAAGGCGCAAGATAAGGCACAGTGTGAAGCGATTAGGCAAAAATCGTAGCAAAACGACTTCGACACGCTCGGTCGGGTAAAGGACCCGCAAATAAAGACAAATTCTGCTGGAGAAGAGAGTTCACAAAGGACGATGATCCCGCCTGGGAAAGAAATCGAGAACACCTCCTGTTTCTAAATCACCATGGCTGTCTCTGTTGGGGATGAAAGAATCAAATCGATCCTTCCTCCCAAGATTGACTCTGCGTGGGGAAAAGAAGTTTCCGAATCATGTTGACTTTGCTGAGGAGAAACCACTGCTGCGGGTGACAGATAGTTCCAAATCATTGGAGACGATGCACAACCCTTGCTGAGGAAATAACAACTTCTTCATAAAATCATCCCATTGTCGGCCAGGCGTTAGGCTTACCAATGGATATTACTGATTATCCTGCAGGAGTTACCAGTAACACATGCAATGCATAATGCTTTCTCGATTGATTTAGCTTTTTATTGTTCTCAACTTTTTTTAGTATTATGTGATCACAAATAGTTGTTTATTTTGCAAACAAAATACTGGAATGAAACAAATTGAGATAACAAAGAATGCATTTTATTGAATGTAACATTTTTGTACATAATGTGTGTACAAGGATGCAAACTCCTTGATGAGGAACTTTGCAATAAAATTGAAAAACAAATGTAAATGGCAAAGGGAAATCATGCTTTGCATTGATTACAACATTGGCTACCATCCACTGTAAGTCTAGGTTTCAACGCCTTGCACCTATTGATGATGATTGGAATGTTCTGTTACCGTCTGAGGTCTAGCTGTGAGGAAGAGAGGCTCAAGTGTTCACAGTCAATGCCTTTATCCCTAATTTTTGCCTGAACATGTTTTCATCTCTTTTTTTTTTCGTCCACCGGGATACCCATTTTTGCCTAAGTCGCCCTTTCGGGTTTTCAACTTAGCGGGCTGTTATTGTTTTTTTTTCATTGTCCTTAACTTTTGCATGGACATTTCTTTTTTTGGTCCATCGAGATGTCCATTTTTGCCTATATTGTCCTTGCGGATGTCAATCTAGCAGACTCTTATCCATTTTTTTTCAAGTATAATATTTTTTGACTGTATCGGAGTTCACGGGCGATGGCAACTCCTCCCCATCCATTGTGGTGAGGATCAGGGCTCCGCCTGAGAAGGCCTTTTTGACAACAAAGGGTCATTCGTAATTGGGAGTCCACTTGCCTCGTGGATCCGAGTGAATAGGTGAATATCTCTTGAGCACGAGTTCGTCTTCACAGAATGTTCGAGGAAGAACTTTCTTGTCAAAAGCTCGCTTAAGGCATCTCTGATACAATTGACCATGACAAACGGCTGTAAGGCGCTTCTCTTCGATGAGATTCAGCTGGTCGAATCTGGATTGAACCCATTCAGCTTCGTCAAGACCTGCTTCCATGATGACTCTGAGCGAAGGAATTTCGACTTCGATGGGTAAAACGGCCTCCATACCATACACAAGGGAGTACGGAGTTGCCCCAGTAGAAGTACGAACTGAAGTTCGGTAGCCATGTAGTGCAAAGGGAAGCATTTCATGCCAATCCTTGTAAGTCTTGTCCATTTTCTGGACAATCCTCTTGATGTTTTTAATTGCTGCTTCAACGACGCCATTCATTTTGGGACGATATGGTGAAGAGTTGTGGTGCTCGATCTTAAATTCTTGACACAACTCCTTCATCATATTGTTATTCAGGTTGCTTGCATTGTCCGTGATAATGTTGCTAGGAATTCCATAGCGACAGATTATCTCTTTCTTGATAAATCTGGAAACCACTTCTCGTGTAACATTTGCATAAGAAACAGCTTCAACCCACTTGTTGAAGTAGTTGATAGCAAACAGAATGAATCGATGACCGTTGGAAGCCTTTGGCTCGATCATTCCAATCATATTTATACCCCACATGGAGAATGGCCAAGGTGAAGTCAAAACATTCAATGGATTTGGAGGCACATGGATCTTGTCTCCGTAGATTTGGCACTTGTGACATCTTTTGGCAAAGTTGTAACAATTTACCTCCATTGTTGTCCAGTAATACCCAGCCCGAAGGATCTTTTTGGCCATAGCAGAACCTAAAGCATGTACACCCTCGCAACCTTCATGTATGGACCTTATGATCGTGTTTGCTTCGTGTCTATCCACGCATCTGAGCAACACAGAATCATAATTCCTCTTGTACAGTATACCACCACTTAAAAAGAATTTGGTGCAAAGCCGCCTAAGAGCTTTCTTGTCAGTGACAGTGATACCCTCGGGATATTCCTGTTTTTCCAGATATCTTTTAATGTCGTAGTACCAGGGCTTGTCATCAGACTCATCCTCAATTGCTAAACAGTGTGCTGGTTCGTTCAAGTGATCATTGTGGATATGAGGAGCTTCATTCTTCCACTTGACCTTGAACATGGATGCTAGAGTGGCAAGAGCATCGACTAGTTGATTTTCCTCTCTGGGAATATGATGAAAAGTGATTTCATCAAAGTAAGGAATCAACTTTGCAATGTGTTGTTGGTACGGAACCAGCTTGGAATCCCGAGTCACAAAGTTCCCTCTGACTTGACCGAAGACCAAGGCAGAATCTCCATTGACCTCAAGAATCTTGATTCTCATGTCAATTGCCGCTTCAATGCCGTAGATACATGCTTCGTATTCAGCCATATTGTTGGTGCATGCAAAGCATAATCTAGCAGTGAAGGGAAGGTGAAAACCTGTTGGAGAGATAAGGATAACACCGATTCCTCGACCTTTAGAATTAGAGGCACCGTC
Source organism: Lathyrus tuberosus (assembly GCA_022829125.1). Classification (NCBI taxonomy): domain Eukaryota; kingdom Viridiplantae; phylum Streptophyta; class Magnoliopsida; order Fabales; family Fabaceae; genus Lathyrus; species Lathyrus tuberosus. The sequence goes on along the minus strand of JALAZF010000142.1, from coordinate 3,761,923 downwards.
GAACACGAGTGTCCATCGCGCCCCTGGTTCGGGTCCTATGTCAGGGTCTAGAGTCTCATAATCTCTGATAAACAAAACATCCTCATCGGGAAATTCAAACTTCATCTGTTGATAACCCTCTACAGGTTGATGAGCAAGGTAGTCAGAGAGGACACTCCCTTTGATTGCTTTCTGGGTAACATGTTGGATATCATACTCAGTTAGCAGCATCTGCCACCGAGAAATCCTTCCAGAGACAACAGGCTTTTCAAATATGTACTTTATCGGATCCATTTTGGATATCAACAACGTAGTGTGGCAAATCATGTATTGTCGTAGGCGTCGAGCAACCCAGACTAGAGCACAACAAGTTTTCTCTAAGAGTGAGTATCTGGTCTCACAATCAGTTAACTTCTTGCTCAGATAGTATATTGCATGTTCTTTTCTGCCAGTGTCGTCATGTTGACCCAATACACATCCCATTGATTCATCGAGAACGGTGAGATACATGATTAAAGGTCTACCAGGAATCGACGGTACTAAGATTGGTGGTTCTTGCAAGTATTGTTTTATTTTGTCAAATGCTTCCTGACAATCATTATTCCATTCAACCGATTGATTTTTCCTTAGTAGTTTGAACATTGGTTCACAGGTAGCCGTCAAATGGGAAATGAACCTTGAGATGTAGTTGAGTCTGCCTAGAAAGCCACAGACTTCTTTTTCAGTTTTGGGAGGCGGCATGTTCTGAATTGCCCGAACCTTATCAGGATCAACTTCAATGCCTTTCTGACTTACAATAAAGCCCAATAGTTTATCAGATCGAACTCTGAAGGTGCACTTCATAAGATTCAATCGCAATCTAAACTTCTGGAGTCTGTCAAACAGTTTCTTCAGATGAACCAGGTGATCATCTTCAATTTTGGACTTGGCAATCATATCGGCCACGTAAACCTCAATCTCTCTATGAATCATATCGTGAAAGAGGGTTGTCATGGCACGCTGGTATGTTGCCCTTGCATTCTTTAGACCGAATGGCATGACTTTGTAACAATATGTACCCCATGGCATGATAAAAGTAGTCTTCTCCATATCAGTTGGGGACATCTTGATCTGATTATATCCTGAAAAACCGTCCATGAAAGAAAAGACAGAGAACTGTGCAGCGTTGTCTACCAAGACATCAATATGAGGCAAAGGAAAATCATCCTTCGGGCTTGCCTTGTTGAGATCTCGATAATCCACACACATTCTGACTTTGCCGTCTTTCTTAGGAACCGGGACGATGTTGGCAATCCATTCAGGATATTCGGAAGTGGCTAGGAACCCAGCATCAAGCTATTTTTTTACCTCTTCTCGGATTTTGAGTGCCATGTCGGGTCTACTCCTTCTGAGTTTCTGCATGACAGGAGGACATCCGGGTTTGAGTGGCAAATGATGTTCAACGATGTTGGTATCCAACCCAGGCATATCTTGATAGGACCAGGCGAAGATATCAACATACTCTTTCAACAACTTGACCAACTCGGAGTGTACATGCTTAGCGAGGGATGCGCCAACCTTGACTTCTCTTCTGACCTCATCAGTACCAAGATTGACAACTTCCACTGGCTCTTTGTGTGGCTGAATCTCTCTATGCTCGTGCTCAAGGAGCCTTGCCAGTTCAGCCGGTAATTCACAATCTTCCTCACCATTTTCTTCGGCTTGGTTAATTGGAATTCCAGAATTATAGTGGATGTTTACAATGTTGTTATTAATGCTTTTATTAGTTCTGCATGTTTATGAATATGTTTAGAATGAGCTATTTAGAAGGTGAAAAAGAAAAGAAACTTTTGCCATTTGTTTGTGAAAAAGTAAAATAAATAAAGAAAATAGAGCACGATTTTGAATGCAAAAACTCTTATTTATTGATCACATAATATTGCAAAAGCGCGAGGCCCTTTACAAGCTATCCACTCATCTCGGGTGAGGACGAGGGAATGAGAAAGCAAAATGCATTACATGTTATATGGGAAAACCACAGGAATCACTATAGATGTCCAATTGTTGAGCTTGAAACCCGGTGGACATTTGGGCACAAAGCTTGAAATCTGATTACTGGGACCAGCATTGTCAGCAGCTACCACGATGTCACCTTGTTGGAAACCCGCGCTATGGAACCTGATTACGTTGCACTGCTTCTGACCAGAGGACCCAGATTGACGACCAGGACGATAACCCGATCCAAAACAATTATGCTTTTCAACCACATCAATCACGTGCCCCCAGCCTGACAAAGCGCCTTTCTGGATAGTCTCCTTAGCACTCTTAGCAGATGCTAAAGTCAATTGTGGTGATCTACTTTGACTAGTTGAAGCAGAACTGACATCTTCGAACTCGAGACACTGCAACGGCACCTCAGCTATGACGTCTTCGGTCTCAACGTATCGGAAATATGATAACTCGCTTACAATCAAATCTTCTTCACCACAGACGATGACAAGTTGATCCTCACACATGAACTTCAACTTTTGATGCAAAGTGGAGGTAACTGCCCCTGCCGCGTGGATCCACAGACGACCCAGTAGGCAACTGTACGCCGGATTGATATCCATCACTTGGAAAGTAATGGTAAACACATGCGGCCCAATATTGAAGGGTAAGTCCACTTCCCCAATAACTTACCTTCGAGACCCATCAAAGGCTCTGACAACTAAGGCACTTGGTCTCATCTCATTTCCTTCCACCAGTAATTGACTCAATATGCCCTTAGGCATCACATTGAGAGAAGAACCGGTATCCACTAGAACACGAGATAACAGGATGTCTATGCAGGTTACAAATATGTGCAGCGCTTTATTGTGGGCATTTTCTTCAGGAGGCAATTCTGATTCATTAAAGCCCAAATACCGACTTGCAGTTATGTTGGCCACTACGTCATCAAACTCGACGACGGATATGTCTTGCATAACATGGGCACTGTTCAACACTTTCAACAAAGTTGATCTGTGCGCAGGCGAACTCATGAGTAAGGACAAAATTGAGATCCTCGAGGGAGTCTGACCCTGCTGATCCACAGTTTTAAAGTCACTTTTCTTGATTAACTTAAGGAACTCCTGATCATCAAGGGGCTCCTTGCTCTTTGAAACATCCTCAGACAGGATAGTCGGTACTGGAACTGCGGTAGATGCCCCTTGTTGAACATCAGGGGTTGCAGATGCAGGCATTTCCTTGGGAGGGATAACAGTTGGAACTTCAGCAGGCTTTGTAGTGACCTTCGGAGCAAACACTCGTCCACTACGAGTCATACCTCCACCGACTGTAACATTCACGATCTTGGATTCGGCGAACCTTATCTCTTGACCTCCAGAAAACACAGTGGACCCATATTTCCACGGTACCTCTTTAGAATTATGATACAGAAACGGGTTCGATGGACAAACAATGATGGGTTGCACCCTCTTCTGCTTAAGAGGTTCCACAGGAACCTTTCTATAGATGATGGTGAACGGCTCGATAGTGGCAACTTCCTCAACATGTTTAGATCTGGCAAATTGCACTTTGCCACGGTTCATCAGAATCTGAACACTACCCTTCAGCCTTCGACACTGGTTTGGATTATCGTCACAAATCTGACACTTACCATGCAACCCTTTCAACAGCCCGTGTTCATTCAATCTCTTGAAAACCACAGTCATCGGAGTCTTTACCTCATAGACATCCATAATCAATTTAGCCCTGTAATTATCCTCAACCAGTTAACCGCAGGTCGACCGTGGTTCGGCAACGGATTACTCTGAATGTTAGGTCCTTCCTCAGCAAAAGTCAGAACCTTCTTATCAATGAGTTCCTGAACCTTGGTTTTGAAAATGAAATAGTCCTCTGTTGCATGTCCTATGTATCCAGCATGATAGGCACAAGACGCATTTGGGTTATGGTTCGGGCCAAATGGAGGAATCGCAGGTGCAATCTGTTTGGGGACAATTTCCCCTTGGTGAACCAAGTAAGGAAACAACTCGGTGTATGACACCGAAATTCTGTCAAAATTCGGACGCTTACAGTTTCCTTGATTGTTGTTGTTCTGACGATTCTGATTCTTCTGACTTTTGTTATGTTGATTCTGTTGCTGATTCTGAACATTCTGAGCTGGTTGTTGTGGATGATACTGATATGGAGGTTGTTGATACTGCGCAGCAGCAATGTACGGATATGGATAATACGGTAGGGGAGCCATGGGAGCTTTATATGGAGGAGAAACTTGAGCTGTCACAACGTTGTCCTCACCTTCCTTTTACTTGGAATGACTGTTCTGAGATTTCCGAGTGGCCGGCTGCTGGGAAGCAGCTCCAGGAATCTTTCCAGTCTTCAAACCGTTCTCAATCCGTTCACCAATCGTCACAACATCAGCGAAGTTCGATGAAGAACTACCCACCATTTTTTCGTAGTAAGATCCTTGCAATGTACCCATAAAGATGTCAACCAACTCATTGTCAGAGAGAGCCGGTCGTACACGAGATGCCATCTCACGCCATCTTTGTGCATACTCCTTGAATGTTTCAGCTGAGCGCTGAGACTGATTCTACAATTGCAATCTAGTTGGCGCCAGATCAAGGTTATATTTGTATTGTTTCACGAACGCTTCAAACAAATCCCTCCAAGTACGGCTTTTGTTGCGCTCCAGACTCATGTACCAATCCAATGAAGCATTAGACAAACTATCTTGAAAACAATGAACAAGCAATTCATCATTATCAATATGGGATGCCATCTTCCTGCAGTACATAGTGATGTGACTACACGGGCAGCTTAAACCTTTATACTTTGGAAAATCAGGTATCTTGAATTTCTGTGGCAGCACAACATTTGGAACCAAACACAAGTCTTTGGCTTCAATGCCAAAAGCAGAGAACCCTTTGATAGCCCTGATACGATCTTCCAACAACTTATAGTCAACGGATCTATTCTGATTAGTGGGCCTGACAAGAATCTGAGGATTTGGCAGCTGGGATACGGCAGGAGCATTCACTTGCGGAGTAGCAAACTGAGAAGGATACACCAAACCCGGAATAATCATTTGACCAGCATTCTGACCCATCGGAACACCATACAGATAATTCAGAGGAGGTACCCCAGCAGCTGAGGAAGATGCCCCAGGATAGAACATTCGGAACAACAGTTTGAGCAACTTGCGATGAAATCGGAACATGAATAGGAGGACCTCTATACACATGCTCTTCTTCATCAGGGGTTTCAGTGTCGAACAATCCGACAGTTTGATGAGTTTGAGCCTGAAGATTCTCAGGATCATCATTCACCACAGGGGGCGGGACTGGAGTAGGCATCACCCATGGATATGTGGCAGCATTCCCGTTAGGCATGGGCGCAGCAAAAGGCTGATATGGCATGAAGGCTCTACCATTATTCGCAATCTGAGGAGTGTAATTTAGAGGCATGCCCTAAGGAAAACCAGTGGGCATCTGGTTCAAACTGGGTTGAACTGCAGGCTAATTCACAGGCTCAACTGGTACTTCAACTCTAGCAGGAGAAGAAACGACAACAACAAGAGTGGCCGTAACAACAGGAGGAACAGTCACAACAAGAGTGACAACAGTTGAATCAGTAGTGGTTGCAACAACAGTGGCAGCAGCAGTGGCATCCCTCTGAGTACGAAGGAGTTCCATAATGACATCCATGTTCGTCTGGAACTGATCCATCCAACCTTGGAATTGTGCCAGACTTTCCTTGTAAGCAGTGTTCTCAGCTTCGAAGTCAGCCATGATTTGGGATTTGCTTGAGCGAGTGAAATACCGATCTTGAGTCATCGTCTTGCTACAAGGAAGGCGGACAAGGATGAGCAACGATTTCGGATGAAGGGACGTGCATATGTGTGCAGATGAATGTATGATATGCATGCAAACATAAAGTTTTAAATTCCAGGAATTCTTAAACTTATCTCTGTTGACAATAATCATAAAGCATACAAGTAAAGGCATAAAAGATAGGGTGAGCAAAAATCTTCATTCATTCATTCAATAAAGGAAAGAAGTACGAGTTGAATACAAGTCAAATATCTGCCTTTTGGGCTACAACAAAATCCGTACGGATCCTATCAAATACTACCCTACATACAAACAAGAAATGGAAAACAGCCCAAGGAAGATGGTGTGGCAATGCATCAGCATATGCATCCCTCAACAACCCACGTAGGTCCTCCAAAGCGTGCTCAGCAAATCTGGCTAGACGACCGTGTCTCTCACTCAAGTACTTTGCATCCTTTATGAGGTTACGCAGCAACGAATGGTTAGGTCCCTGAAGCATGTCTTGAAGAAAGGCCTCTTTCTGATCCAGGAGGTTCTGTAGATGACGGCTTTGATGCTCCTAATTAGTGCTCTCTGTGTTGAGCTGACTAATCTGCTCTTGACTCTGATGTGCTTGATCTTGCGGCTTCTGAATCTCACCGAAGACTTTGTCTAGCTGAGTTTGACATTGAGAAAAGTCCTTTGCTAACTGATTAGCACGGTCTTGCTCACTTTGCCACTTTGTCTTGAACTCGTATAACTTCCCTCGAAACTCTTCAAGTTGCTTGTTGTAGCTCACCTCCCCCTTGTAGGCTTGATAATGAGCATCGGCGAGTTGTCTCTTCTTTGAAGCAAGTCCCACATAGGTGCTATTCAAAGCATCACCCACCTTTCTACGCTTGTTCTGTTCAACTTCCACCTCTTTGAGCATGCGTTTGCGCTTCTGATGGAGCTCAATCTGTAGGTTATCCTTCTTGGAAGTGACTCTATCAAGGTTGAGACGAAGATCAACATTCTCCTTCTTCAACTTTTCAACAATCAGCTTGAGTTGATTGACCTCATATGGAGGAACACTGGCAAGTTCAGGAAGCTTGGCATTCATGGAAGGCTCAGGAGAGAAAGGCAACAAGATCCTTTTGACGCGCTCTTTGACCCAAAGTGTGTAAGCTTCCTTGGCTACGCAATTCTTCTTACCCAAATTGGCTCTACCTTCGAGATGCATCTGAGTCCAAGCGGCACTAAACCTCTTCAGCAAACCCATGTCATCAACCCCTTCATGAAAGATGAACTCTTCCACTACCTTAGGACCAGGCTTGTCAACCATAAGGTATCCAAACTGTCGGAAGGACATTCTCGGATTGTAGTTAATTCCACCCTTTGTAGCCAAGAGAGGCACATTGGAGAATTTCCCACAACGAAGAATGATCGGAATGTCGTCGAAGACTCGAGAATACCAAGAAATGTCATCAGCAATAAGAGACATGATGCGTTGAGACCACTTGAGATTATCCTTATTCTCAACAAAGGGACCCTTCTGTGGCAGGTGAGACATGAACCATCGGTACAACAAAGGAGCACAACAGACAATGGTTCCCTTCTTCTTTTCATTTCTGGAATGAATAGAATGGTAGGTATCAGCAAGAAGTGTTGGAACAGGATTCTTGGACAAGAAGATACTGATGGCAGCCTGATCTACGAAATCCTCCATGTTCGAAAACAAGACAATCCCATATATCAGCAAAGCAAGAACGGCGTTGAAAGCCTTCCAGTTTCCATCCTTAGCAAAAGAAGTGGCCTTGTCAACCAAGAACTTCGAAGCAAAACCTCGAATACCTTTCCCTTTGGTCTTGAGATTATCCTCCACATCTTTCTTACTAATGCAAACCGCATCAGCAATAAGATGAAGCTTCGGACAACTGCTAGTGTAGACATAAGGAACCTTCTTCTTGATCTCAATCCCCAGAATATAAGCATACTCCTTAAGTGTAGGTGCTAGCTGATAATCCTGAAATGTGAAGCACCTATATGGCGGGTCATAGAACTGAACCAGAGTATGAATAGCAGTGATGTTGACTTCAGTGTTGAGGATGGTCAACAGATTACCATAAGTACCTTTGAAAACCCCTCTGTGATCCCCAACCAACAAAGATGCCAAACCTCTCAAAATACCCAGCTTAGGCTCCACAAACTTGTAACTGACGATGCTATGACAACCAGTACTCATCTCTATGATAATGTCAACAAAAGATAAGCCTTTGAATACCTGGAAATGCACATGCAAAAATTAATTTACACGATGAAATGATATGTAACACAACAACAAGAAGCCAACACAGCCTGGATAATCAAATATGAACAGTCCGAATATCTGCATATAATTCTGTGTCAGTGCAACATAATCTGATGTGTCGGTGGAGAAATCTGGCGTGTGTGAGAACAAGGGTATGAAGTGGCTTGTTTTCCTGCAAAACCCATCCCCCTCACAGGTGTGATCTAGACACAACAAGGTGGTCCCTAGAAAGGTCGCCCAAACCATAGGACTCAGGATGAAAATCCCCCGCCGTAGTGAATTCTCACAGGACGGAAGTATTCTCAAACGAATCACGAGCTGGGATGTGGGTCTCGTGATATCCCAACACGCAAAACGCAGGCCTCACGACTATCCACGTTCTAGCCTATGTGTATACTAGGCCCGGTGTTAGGACCTTTCTCTCAAATAATATCTACCCATCCCAACAACAGCAGAAAACAGCAGATATCCAGAATATGCATCATATGAATATTCAAAGCAGTAAAGAAATGCAGTAAATAAACATAAAGCTAAAGCAAGTAAAATGAAGCGAGTAAAGCGCAAAAGATAAACACCCAAACAAGCAAGAAAGCAAACAAAACTAGGCGAGACCCCTCAAGGAATGGACCAGCAAGAGGTCAAATACGAATCCCCAACAGAGTCGCCAGCTGAAGATGGTTGGTTTCTACCTGAGTGAATCGCACACTCACAGACACAACAGAGTCGCCACCGAACTTTATTTAGTCCCAAAGGATAGGGAAAATATTGATAAAACCCAAGGGGAAGAGAAATAGGAACGGGGGGTCGGTTATGCGAAAGGAAGGTACTAGCACCTAACGCATCCGTCATACTCGACGGGAACCATTTCGCTTGCTTCTAGGCTTGGATGGGTTATCTATCTAAAGGCTTCTAGCTAAAAGAAGGAGAGAGAGAGAGAAGAGAAAGGGGAAAAAGAAAGAAAAGAGGGAAAGTGCTCGAGGAGGATTGTGTCCCTCGTGCCTACGTACCCTCATAGTGAAATGAGGAAATCAGAGCGTCATAGTTCATGGAACCAGGGGACAGCGAAAAGAAAGAAGAAAGGGAGAAGGAAAGAAAGGTGGAAGTGTGCTCGCCAAGACATTGCGTCTCATGCCTACGTATCTGATATTCAGAAGAATGCAGAATCAGAGCTTCCGTAGTTCGGGGAACTAAGACGGAAAAGCAAAAGGAAAGGAAAGTGGTGTCAAAACCAAGAGCAAAAGAAAGAAGGAAATTCCACTGGGGATTCCAAAGAAATGGTGTCGAAACCAAGAAAAGAGTGTAAAGAAAAACTCTACTGGGGAAGACCCCGCAGTAAGAGCGATTGCACAAGAGACTAGGAAAAGAATGGTGTCAAAACCAAGAACGAAGGAAACTCCGCCGGGGATTCCAAAGAAATGGTGTCAAAACCAAGAATGTAAGAGCAACGGGAAAAGAAATGACTCCGCTGGGGATCCAAATAAAGGGATGGTGTCAAAACCAAGAGAACAAGGAGACTAGGTATATTAACTGGCTGGCAGTGGTTAACCGAAGAAAGAGAGTAGGACCCTGTTGGGGAAAAGAAGGACGGTGTCAACAAACGGATTGTGATAAACCAAGAGAGAAAGTGTTGAACCAAGATAAGGTGTTTGACTCTGAAGGGGCCTCGGTATATTAACTAATAAACAGTGGTTAACCGAGGAGACAAAGATTGCAACTCTGTGAGGATAGAGAAGCATTGGTTTTAACAGAGAAAACTGTGATTAACCAGAAGAACAGGTGTAGGACCGATCAAAGGTCGTAACCCAAAAGGGGTGTTAGTATCGACTGAACAAACAACACTTAACCAACGAAAGAAAGGTGTTGAACCGAAAGAGGTTACTAGCCCAAGGGTGCCAGTATTCGAACCAATAAAGGTTGCTAACTGGTGGGGATTTGGTTTTAACAGGAGAACTGTGATTAACCGAGAAAGATGAGTGATTAACCAAGAGAATGTGATTAACTCAAAAAGGGCTTCAGTATTTTAACAGACAGACTGTGGTTAACTGAAGAGACGGGTGATTAACCAAGAGAAGGTGATTAACCCAGAGAAGGACTTCAGTAATTTAACAGACGGACTGTGATTAACTGAGGTGGAGTGCAAACATTGGTGTTTTAACTGACCGACAGTGATTAACCAACAAAGGGAGAAGAACCAAAAAAGTTTGTGAGCTCCGCAGGGGATTCGGTTGTAACAGGAGTACTGTGTTTAACCGAAGAAAGGGAAGAAAGACTCTCCAGGGAATCAAAAGAACAGTGATCGACCGCAAGGAAAGAATTGGGTATTGAAACGAAGAAGCTTGCTAACCCAATGAACAAAGGATCGTAACCAAGAAGGTGATTGACCAAGAGAGATGGAGATAGGAGTGATCAAGGATCGAAAGAGATCGCAAATAGCAAAGAGTGATCAAGGATCGAAAGAGATTGCAAAGAGTGAAGAGTGATTAAGGATCGACCCGACTGGGGAAAAGAGAGCACACTACCGCCTGGAGGTAGAGGTGACTAAGCCAAGCACAGGGTCATTCGTCCCCTACCTGAAGTAGTCAGAATGAGAGTAGGAATTCTCCCTTCTCATTCCTTCTCTAACACACAGGGTGTAATGCAGAAGTTGAAACGGACGGTACAACAGCTCCAAGTTGTACGGTGCTCCTGCGTAGAGAGACGGACAACGTAACGGCGTCAATGTGTACAGTGCTCCGATTCAAGGCGTAGCGCGAAACTCCAATTCTACGAGGGGATCAAGAGAAAAAGCTCTAAAGGAGGCCTAAAGAGAGGAAAAGGGAAGATCGATTAATCAAAACAAGGTTTCGATCAATTAATCAAGGGAGTATAATGCTAACAACTTTCCGAAGAGAATGAAAAGTCATTAAAGCAAAAAGGTATGAATTATTGGTTATACAAGATTAAGTTTATCCATGAAGAATAACCCTAATGCAAATCTGACATGGAAGGTGCAAAACAGTGCCAAATTATCATCAAAATGCCACACAAAATCATGTATCATGTGAACAAAGATAGTGCAAGAATTACTATGTTCATACAATGCTAAGAACATGAAACAAATGAATAATGAAAAATGTGCATCGAAAGTTCATGAATATGCTTCAACAAGAAGTGAAATGACACTTAAAACATCCATAAAATCAAGCATGATAATCAATGGAAGTTAGAAGGAAGAAAGCATGGCAAACACACTTGAAAATGCAAGAAAATATCCTTCTGGTACAGTGTTAATCGGTTAACCATTCAAAAATCTGCGTATTTTGGTGAAAAGTGAACTGGTTAACCAGTTAACCATTAGGTGTTAACCGGTTAACACTGAGTCAGAGGCAAAAATAAAATTCAGAAAAAGCACTTTTAGCTTAGGAATCACTTATTCAAGTTCCACATGTTAGGGCATGGATTTGTGCACGAAAATTACATCATGTAAGCACAATTAACGCAAATAGCAAGCATCAATCATGGAGATCAAAGATCAATCAAAAGTATGGCAGACCAAATCGAAAACGATCAAAATCACAACGTAAACGCGCGAAATCAATCAAAACAGAGAGAAAAGATGGATCCACCAACCTACAAGGTTGAGATGTGCCTTGGTGATTGTTGCAAATGATTCTTGATGCAGAAAATCAAAGAAAACCAGAGGAATCTTCAATTTGTAGATGAACCGTATCGAAACCGATCAAAAACGCGAAAATGCACCGAAATCAACTTTGCACCAAATTGAATGTTGTAGAACTCTTGAATTGAAGTAGAATTAGATGTGCTTCCAGAAATCCAACCAAGAAATGCCAAATGATGGAGGTTAAGCTCAAGAAATAATCACTTTCAATGTGAAAAGTGATTATCCTTCAAGAATTAAGAGCTTTTGGTGAGGTTTGGAAGAGAATTGAGATGAAGATGAAGAAGTTGCAGAAAATTGGGAGAGAAATGTGGGAGAATTGAGAATGAAATGGCGCAAATGGTTGAAGGCCCTCAAAAATGAGTGAAGGTGAGTTTATATAGATTTTAGGTTTGGAGTGTGAAATTGTTTGGAATTTGGTTTGGAACTAGCTTTGGATTTGGAACTAGGCTAGGAGTTAGTTGGACTTGACTCACCGAGTCAAGGCGGTTAACTCGGTTAGTTAGAACCAACTCGGTAACAATCCCAAGGTGAGTTTCATTATCCAAAGGTTGATATGCTTGGAAAACAAGGAACATGGTGCACTTAATTTAAAGTGAAGTATAGAATAAATGTAAGGGAAATGTCTTGAATGGTCTTGAACTGTCTAGAATGTTCCACACAATGCTAGAATAGAATAGACCAAAAGATTTTGGAGAGAGTTGCTGAAATATGATGGAAGTGCTGAATTTTTGCTGAAATAGCAGGTGTTAATCAATTAACCAAATAAGGTTAACCGATTAACAGCTGTCCAAAAGCTGAATTTGGCGCTGTAGAAAGGGTGTTAACTGGTTACCACCAAATGGTTAACCGGTTAACCAGTCAAAAACTTGCCCAATTTTGCTTGCATAGGATGCTGTGGTCGCGGCTTCGATTTTTCACTCCTTGTATTGATGAATAGGCATAGAAACCATCATTTTGTGCTTGTTTTGATGATATGATGACCTTGTGAGGATACGATTAATCGGACTTGAAAAACCTGGATATTCATGCAATCAAAACACAAGAGGAAAAGTGCGAATGCATATGCCAATGATGCGAATGCTTATGCTCATGCAAAAGGCCAAAGAAGGAGGTCAAATTTGGGGTTACGACAGGGGTACATTTGGGAAGTTTCCACAACGGTTAATGATCCTGATCTCGTCATAGATTCGATTGTACCAATCGATGTCAGAGTTGGTAAGAGACGTGATTCTCTGCGACCAACGTAAAGTATTATTTTGATCCCAGAATGCAGCAGACTTAGGCAAATGGGAAGTGAATCATTTGTACAGCAGGGTTACACAACATGTGATCATTCCTCCGCCATATAAATTCCTTAAGTGTACAGAATGATTCGCATCTACGAGCAAGGTTGGTACATGATTTCCAATCATAAATATCTTAATGGCATTGATATCTACGAAGTTATCGATGTTGGGAAACAAAAATAACCCGTAGGTGAGCAAAACAAAGATGCTCTCGAAAGCAGGCACATTCCCTATACTGGGAAAGTACAGGGCTTTCTTTATCAAAAACTGGGCTGGAAAACCTTGGATTCCACCCTTAGTGGTCATGTGAGTCCTGACCTCAGACTCGTCCAAATAAATTGCTCTTGCAATGGTCTGATCTTTTGGAATTTCTTCCAGTCCGAAAAAGGGAGCTTGATCAGTGATATGTAGATCAGTCAGGTGAGAGTACTCCTCCAGTGTTGGTGCTAGCTGATAATCCGGGAATGTGAAACAGTGATAAACCGGATCGTGGAACTGAATGAGCGTGGACAGGATTCCTTCAATTACATGGACCCTTAATAAGGACAACAGTCCTCAATACTTAGCTCTGAAAGCCTCAGGGTTGGTGATCATCCTCGGCAAACCTCTTAAATCCTCTAACTTTGGAACCTTGAAGGTATACTTTTGACTCTTTCTTCTTCCTAAATCCATTAAGCAATCTTTCTCTCTGATATTTGCAAACATTGTCTTAGTTTAATTTGAAAACGAGACTAGAAGAGAAAATTTTTCTTTGTATTAATGTTTTTTAAATGAATGTATGAATGCAGCACACAAAAACATAGAAAAACATGGGGTCAAAGGTTCGGTGTCATGAAGTCAAGGCTCTACCCCCCCTAAAGGTTTATACTGGTGATTTTTTGTACATGTTCTCAAAATCATTGATCCCTCCTCAGATGACGGCAACAAGCGGATCACCAAACGAGCTGGTTCATCCTTAGAGTAATCTCAAATGAGGGTAGTATCGCGTGACAACTATTCTCGATAGCTTCCGTACTACTGGTTTTAGTCTACTAAAATTCTCAGCTTCTCAGATAACCCAATGGAACAATCTGCTTTCAACAACCGAAGTCGTATAGGCATTGAATCCGCAAAGGGCACCTCCACTGATTTGATGGTCGACCGGGACCTCTTATCTGGGATTCACTCCATATAAGATTACCTGTATAATTCCATCCCCTATCTTAGGTGTATACTCAATCTTTCCACATGCGGCATCACACGCATTCCCATTAGCAGAAAAATAAACACAGATATCAATTAGGAAAAGCAGTATATATATTTGTCCTAATATCTTAGAACTCTAGTCCTATGATCTTATACAGACAATGACTCCCCAGCAGAGTCGTCATTTTTGTGATACTTTGTGAACTTAGGGCATTCTACCTAAGAATGTGAGGAAGAAATCTTTCCCACTGTGGTCGCCATTTTTCTGTAGCGCGGTTTTTGTGGTTTCGAATCACTATCGCTTTGGTACTACAGTTCGATTCATTTTTTATCCTGTGAAGCTGATTAAGGAAGGGAAATAGATGTCTCCAATTAACCCTGCTTGCATACTGAGGTTAAACAGTCAAAACTGTTGGTTTACAGATGCTATCAAAAAGGGGGTCTTTCTTTGGTTATTTTTCCTAAGAACACAGTGTATGGACTATTTGTGAGGTTTTTGGTAATGTGTTTAGATTTGATGCTTTTGGGTTGATTGACGGAGGTACTGAATTTTGAGTTTTTGATTAGTATGCTAGCTAAAATTTTTCAATCTTATGCCTACGTATTCCCATTTAACGAAACAGGGAAATCAGAGCAATTGTAGTTCCCTCCTATTCTATGGGGGGGGGGGGGAAGATGTTTTGGTGTCATGTTTAACGCCCAAGACAGAGGTTAAACGGTTTATTTGTATCTTGTTCAAAGCCCATGATGTGAAGCTGAAGGGTTCGACTGAGAGAGAACTTGTCATCTCTAAAAAGGAACTATATGCTTTGATTAAAGCACAAATTGATGCTAAAAGGTTGATTGACTCAACCTGGAATTTCTCTATACAAAGCCTAAGAGGAGGCGATTGACCTAACAAGAGGGTATCTTTTATTTGTCTCGTACGAAGCCCGAGATAGAGGCTAAAAGGTTTGACTCAACAAGAGAGTGCTAACGAGTGACTGGCTCAACAAGAGAGTGCTTTTATATGTGTCTTATACGAAGCCCAAGACGGAGGCTAAAAAGGTTTGACTCAACAAGAGAGTCCTTTATACTCAACAAGAGAGTGATTTGATGTCTCGTACGAAGCCCGAGATAGAGGCTAAAAGGGAGATTGACTCAACAAGAGAGTCTTTTATACTCAACAAGAGTGTTTTAGTGTCTCGTACGAAGCCTGAGAGGGAGGCTAAAAGGGAAGTGACTCGCCAAAAGAGTCTTTTATACTCAACAAGAGAGTCTGAAAAGGTTAGCTCCGTTGGGGAGGGAGGATCTTTGTACAAAGCCCAAGAAGAGGCTGACTTTCCTGAGGAAAGGATCATTATACAAAGCCTAAGAGGAGGCTAACTTCTGCCGGGGATTATTGAGATCCCGAGACAGGACCAAGTGGGAGAGCCCTCATGAGAGAGACCAGGTTTCTGCTGGAGATTGGTCTAGAGTGATCGGTGTTTCTTCCTATATTTGAAAGGAACTTGAGAATGTCTTTGAGACTCAAGGGATTTTGACTGTCCGAGTCTACGGGTGTTGAAGAGTTTTATCTTTTGTAGGGTGCCCAAAAGAGGGTAAGGGTTTTTAAGGGATGAAGATCAACCCTAAAGTGGCCAGAGGTTTGACACTAGAAAGACTACTCTAGCAAAGGATGACTAAGTTCTGTCTTATACCTTTAATAGGTCGTTAGGGTCCTTGTATTAAGCCCAAGAGAAGGCATGAGAACTTCTTAGAAGCCGAAGGGTCCTTGTATAATGCCCAAGAGGAGGCGGGGATGCTTTTAGGAAGCTTGTGGGTCCCCAAACCAAGAGAAGTTCAAGAAATACAATTCACAGAGAAGAGATCATTCCAGGAAAGTTCGAGAATTTGGAAGAAACTCAAGAGATGTTATTCACGGAGAATAGATCAACTCTGGGGAGTAGAGTTTCTTTGACAATTTCTAAGGGTGACAGTCTGAGAAAAGGTTCACCAAGAATACTGCCTTTCTCTTTGTTCCATATTGTTTAACCCCAAGAGAAGGGAAGGCTGTATCTGGAATCCTACGGGGGATCTAGTTTTGTTTGTTTTTATGAGTGACCAACAGGGCTTTACCTAGTTCTAGACGTAGTTGCCGGGGAAAAATCTAAATAACGATACTAGTATTACACAGTTGATATTTGACAAGTATATAAAAGGATGTGAAAGGAGACTTACAGTGAAACAACCCCACAATACAGTTATATACATATGAAAGCTATAAATGAAAGCGGATAAACACTCACCCGTTGTAGAGCTTCCATGCTGTTTTGTTAGTTGTTCAACAAAGAAAGTTTTGATAACAATATTGTATTTGAATTCAAAATCAAAGGAGAAAGTGCTTTGAAAAGATGGTTGAGGCTTACAGCTCAAGGAGAGGCCCAGGTTTTAACAATGATTGCACCGTTGTTTTGAAAACTATACAGAGGGACTTATACAATATGTGAGGCCCATAAAGTTTTTATGTACAAGGGGATTGGGTCTTACACTCTAGTAGAGGTCCAAAGAGTTATTTTTGTACAAGAGATGGGGCTTACAACTCGAGGATAGGCCCAGGGTTATTTGTTTGAAAACGAAGATCGCGCCGAAGTTTTTGAAAACACAGTGGGTCTTATACAACATCTGAGGCCCAAATCATTTTGGCTTTCAAAAGGGGGTTGGGTCTTACACTCTACTAGAGGCCCAAAGAGTTTGAAAAAGAAAAGAAATGGGACTTACAACACAAGGGTAGGCCCAGATGAAAATGTTTTGAAAAGCGACGATCGCGCAGAGATTTTGAAAACACAATGGGACTTATACAATGATTGAGGCCCAAAAAGTTTTATGTAAAACAAGGATTGGGTCTTACACTCTATTAGAGGCCCAAAAATTGTTTATTTACAAAGGGGTTGGGTCTTACACTCTATTAGAGGCCCAAAAAGTATTTTAAAGAAAAGAAATGGAACTTATAACACGAGGGTAGGCCCAAATGATTTTATTTTAAACTGGCTATCGCGCCAGATTTTTGAAAACACCGTGGGCCTTATACAATGACTGAGGGCCAAACTATTTTGGTTTCAAAGAGGGACTGGGTCTTACACTCTATTAGAGGCCCAAAGATTTATTTTTGTACAATTGATGGGGCTTACAACTCAAGGAGAGGCCCAAGTTTTTTGTTTGAAAACGGCGATCGCGCCGCGGTTTTTGAAAGCACAGTGGGTCTTATACGATGACCGATGCCCAAATTATTTTGGTTTTCAAAAGGGGTTGGGTCTTACACTCTATTAGAGGCCCAAAGTGTTTAAAAAAAGTTTTGAAAGATTAAATCAAAGAAAACCCTAATGTCACTTTTTTAAAGGTATTTTTCAAAGAAAAATCAAGTAAAAATGATAAAAATATCAAATAAAATCATTAATCATGTTATAAACAATGATTAAGGTTTATGAAAAAGTATTTTATCCACATGAATATTTAAAATCATTTTGATTTTAAAAATCAAGAAAAAGAAATCATTTTAAAAGCATTTAAAACAATATAAAACAATATTTTTAAATATATTAAAAATATATCAAATAATAATATTTTTTTGATTTTTTGTGGATTAAAATATTATGGAGTATGAATAAGAAGTGTGTAAAACAGAATTGGAAAATGATGATTTTTGCTATGTGAAAGAATTGGTTGAGTTTTGAAAATATAATAAGACAAAAAGGAAAGATGTCACAACATCAATTTTGACATCTCTTATGAGGCAAAAACCAGAACTGAAACTTTAGTTTTCAACATTTTTTTTATCAAACTTCCAACACTCATAACTCTCTCAAATTTTAACGAAATTAAAATCCGTAAGAACCTATCTTGACCGATTTTTCGCAAGGAATCCAATGGTACCACTCATACATACTGAAACTTAATGTACATAACGCACAAGGCAAAATACCAGAACTGGACCTTAATTTTAAAACAACATAAACTCTACATATAAACATGTTAAAGTGCAAACAGTAGGAAGATCACAACAAACACATGAAGGACTACATTTTTTCTTCAAGAATTGATCAATAATGATGCATGTATATGGAGTTTCAAAGTGTAAGAACACTTACCGATTGGAGCAAGGTCCAATGCCTCTTCAATGTAATTACAGCAATAAGAGGAAGATTCTATGAGCTTCCTTGATCCTCCAGGAGTGTGTTTGAATGCTTAGAGTGGATTGAAATGAGCTGGAACAGGTTGGGGTACCTCAACTGCAACTCTATCAAGAACTTGAGTAATTGGCTGGTGATTTTGTGAATTTGATGTTCCAGATGGCGTGTTAGTGTTTAGATCACTCACATATGATGTTTATGAGGTGTGTGTGTGATTGGTTTGGTTGGAATTGCTCTCAAACTCAAAACCCGATAGTGACTTGCTTTGGAAGGCAATTTTGGAGTGAAAGAAGAGATTTTGAGGAAAGCATCTGTTTGATGGCTTTGGTGTACTTAAATTGAGCACAAATGAGCTCTATTTATAGTAGAGCAAGTTTTTTTTGCAAGCAATAGTGAATGTCAACTGCAGCAGAGGTTTGGCCAATTGTAGCATTTTGGAATCTCAAGTCTCCTCTAGCCATTGACTAGAGGTTAGAGCACATGCCTTTGGTTCCCTAGTTCAGAGATCATCCTTGACTCATTCAGTTGGAAAAGGCTCAGTTCATGCCACCTGGGTGTATCCATTGAATGCTCCAAAACAAAATTGGAGTCATGTCCCCTCTTTAGGCATTTTTAGGTTTGACATGCTATTTTTAGTTCCAAAGACTTGGGAGGCTTGGGAATCAAAGCTTGTCATTTGATTGTCCCCTCCTCAGGTGTGCAAAAGGATTACAAGGCTTAAAAATTTGCGTGGCACAAGAAATGTGTAAATTTGTCTTGAAACCTGTCTAAAAAAATCAGTTACAGCAAGCCTTGTTGTAAAATCCATAACTTCTTGATCGAGAATGATAAATGGTCGTTCTACAACTTTATGGAAAGCTGAGATGACGTACTTCAACTTTGATGTTCAAGGTTTGTGAAGATAAGACTTGTAAAGTCGTCAAAAATGACCTTGAACTTGTGTGATCAAGTCTGTCCTAAAAGCTGTCTTAAAAATTCTGTTTTATCAATGCCCTTTGCAGAGATCATAACTTTCTGCTCGAGAATGATAAATGGGATTTCTAGGACTTTCTGGAAAGGTGAGATGACGTACTTCAACTTTCATGTCCATGAAATGACTTGAATCAACTTGGATCATGGAGAAAAACATCCTTAAAGTTGGGACTTTCTTGCTGGAAAAATAATTAATGATGTCCTACGAAATGTCGGAACATCTGACATTAAGAATTCCAAAGTTTAATCACTTATATCTTTCAATCCTTATGATATTTTGAGTTGATTCCTTCTACAATTTTGAAGTATCAAATACCCTCATTGTATTAGATGAACTTGAGGCTTGATCCACTTGGAATGTTGCATCTTTGTGCTTGATTCTTGATGTGGGAGACCCCTTGATCCTTCATGGGTGTTTGAGAGGCTAGACAAATTGAAGATCATGTCAATCCTTGATTGATCCTTTGTCTAAGAGCTCTGAGAGGGCTTGAAACCCTAATCCTTAGTTGTAGGGAACGCTCAACAATTCTTGAGGAGATTGATGAGGCATAAAGGTACATCCATATTGTGGTGATGATTTGTACAATGATGGGAAATCGTAGTGGTCAAAATTTGGGGTATGACAAATCACAGGGGATCATAATATGGAAGCTGATGCAAAATTCATGTCAATTTAGAGCAATTAAGGTCTAATAGAATCAATCATGCAAAGCAATCATTCAAGTAGAAAAGCAACAATTAAGCACTACATTAAGAAAACGTGAAATCGATCGGAAACAATAAATTAAGGAAGATTCACCAACCTACAAGGCTGAGATTTCCCTTGGTAATTGTTGAAATTAGAATGTGATGAAGAGAAGCTTAGAAAATCAGAAAATCCAGAGATCTCTAGCAATCCGTAGCGAGAAAACTGAAGAGAATGCGATAATTGCTTCGGATCCGAATTTGCACCAAAAATCCTTCATTGATCAACTTCCAAAGCTTGAATTGAAGTAAATTTTGCTGTTGCTGCAGAATTCAGAAATGAAATGGACAAGAATGGAGGTCTAGCTGAAAGAATAGAAAGCTTCAATGCAAAGCTTACTAAGCTTTAATGGAGAAAGAGCTTTAGTGAGGTTTAGGAAATAAAATGATGATTGAGAGAGAGAGAGAGAGAGAGAGAGAGAGAGAGAGAGAGTGCTGCAAAAAATCTAGAGAATGGAGAGTGAAAATTCAGAGCAAAATGAGAGTGAAGAGTGAAAATTTCAGAATGAAAGTCAAGGTCCTTGAATCAATGTGGAGGGTTGCTTATATAGAGCATAGGCTCGGAGTGAGTGGAGGTTTGGAACTTAGTTTGGAGGTAGTTAAATGAGGTTTGACACTTGGTTTGAAGTTAGTTAGATACAACTCATTGAGTTGGGGTCTAACTCAGTTAGTTATTGGTTAAATCAGTTAGAGAATCCCAATGCAACTCAATGATCAAGTGGTCCAAATGATTGGAAATGAAGGTGAATGGTGAGCATTAATGATAGTGAGGTAGTGTAGCAAGTGTAGTTAATATTTTCTGGTGTAATCACATGTCTAGAACATTCCACAAGATGCTAGAATGATGTAGACTAAAGGAGAAGAGTAGTAGCTGCTGTAGTGCTGAGAGACAACTCAAAATCAGCAAAACTTGCAGGTGTAATCAATTAACCTAATACTGTTAATCGATTAGCACAGGAAAATTTCATGTTTTTGGCTTGCAATGAGGTGCTTTGAACATTGTCCCGTGTTTCGACCTCTTACTTTGATAAATAGGCATTGAAATTCTTATGTTTTGCTTGTATTGAGGTCGTGATGACTCTTTTGTGGGATACATTCATAGCCTTGAGATTATGTGGGGATTTGAACATATACCTGAGTTAATTCACAGATTAAAATGATGATGAGCATGTCGGGAATGCAAGTGCAGATGCTTATGCAAAAGGCAAAAAGGGAGGTCAAATTTTGGGTTACGACAGCTACCCCTATTTAATCCTCTTGGACCTGAATGTACGAGTTGTGACAGCTTTTTGAGTATTCGAGGTGGAAGGGGATTAGATACAAGAGTAACTAAAAAATTTGGCCGTTGATGATGAAAAAGTATTGAAAAGGGATATGTTGAGAATAAGGTTATTATGAAGTGTATTGCAAGTGAGTATCTGCATTGGTCAAGAGGAATGCTTGATGCACATGACAAATGTAGTGTATGCTCACTCTTCCATAATGCCTGAGATTATGCTATGCAGCGGTGCAGGCTATGGTACAGTGTCACAGGTAGGCAGGGAATGTAACAGACTTTGATTCGACATCCTCGGCTGGGGACAAAAGTAACACGGATCGTCTTTGAACTGCCACTGTTACTTCTGGGGAAAAAGAGCTTGGACGATCCTCAAACCACCACCACTACTTGGGGAAGAACGGAGCACAGACGACCCTCAAACCCTCACCACCACTAGGGAATGATGACTCTGGCCTGCTGGGGATGCTGCGAGGATACAATTTCGCTGGGGAGAAAGGGGACAAACACGGCTCTGATGGGGAAATGGAAGACAAACATCTTTCCGGGTAGCCATGATGATGCTCGACGCATATCAAGCTTGAAATTGAGACTACTGATCATCCCTTAGGGATTTTTGGAAAATCATGCAATGCATAATTTTTTCTCTATTGATTAACTTTTTGTTATTCTTAACACTTTATAGTATTATGTGATCACAAATAATCGTTTATTTTGCAAACAAAATACTGAAAGCGATAATTGAGAAATCAATTGATGATTTCATTAAATATGAAAAATTTGTACATAAGGTGTGTTCAAGGATGCAAAAATTCTTTATGAGGAAATTTGAAACAAATTGAAAAATAAAAGTAAATGGCAAGGAGAAATTTGTGTTTTTCATTTATTATAACATTGGCTACCATCCCCTGTAAGATCTAGATTCCAACGCGTTGCTTCCGTCAACGATGATTGGGTCGTTCGTTTACCGTCTGAGGTCTAGCGGTGGAGAAAATAGGCTCAATTGTTTGCAACCAAATGCCTTTATCCCTAATTTTTGCCTGGACATTTTTCTCTTTTTCGTCCACCGGGATACACATTTTTGCGTAAGTCGCCCTTTCGGGTTTTCAACTTAGCGGGCTTAGGTATTTTTTTATCCCTAACTTTTGCATGGACATTTCTTTTTTTGGTCAATCGGGATACCCATTTTTTCCTAGATTATCCTTGCGGATATCAACCAAGCGGGCTCTTTATTCCATTTTTTTAGGCATAATAGTTTTTTACTGCATCAGAGTTCACATTTAATGGCAACTCCTCCCCATCCATGGTGGTAAGGATCAGAGATCCGCCTGAGAAGGCCTTATTGACATCAAATGGTCCTTCGTAGTTGGGAGTCCTTTTGCCTCGTGGATCCGAGTGTATAGAAGAGTATCTCTTGAGCACGAGTTCTCCTTCTTGGAATGCTCGAGGGAGAACTTTCTTGTCAAAAGATCTTTTGAGGCGTCTCTGATATAATTGACTATGACACACTGCTGTCAAGCACTTCTCTTTGATGAGATTCAGCTGGTTATACTTGAATTGGACCCATTCAGCTTCATCAAGATCTGCTTCCATGATAACTCTGAGTGAAGGGATTTCGACTTTGATAGGTATGACGGCCTCCATACCATATACAAGCGAATACGTAGTTGCCCCAGTGGAAGTGCGAACTGAAGTTCTGTAGCCATGTAATGCAAAGGGAAGCATTTCATGCCAATCTTTGTATGTTTTGACCATTTTCTGGACAATCCTCTTAATGTTTTTGTTTGATGCTTCGACGACGCCATTCATCTTGGGCCGATATGGTGAAGAGTTGTGGTGCTTGATCTTTAATTCTTGACACAACTCCTTCATCATCTTGTTGTTCAGGTTGCTGACATTGTCAGTGCTAATTGTTATACCCCAAATTTTACCCTTAGATTCTTTGATCTTTTGCATATCATTATAAGTCAACAATTTTTGCATTTTTAGTTAAACATTTCATTGATCATTGATCATGCATTTTAGTCGACTTTATCATTCCATGTCATTTAGATATTTATTTTAGTTTATAACTTTTAGTTTATATTCTTAATTTAGTATATATTTTTTATTTTAGATTGTTTTGTAGTTTATGTTTAATTTAGTTTATTCTTAATTATAGTTTAAAATTTTAACCTAATTTAATTTTAACCATAGTTTAGCTTTTTTATTTTAGTCTAATTTTTAACTAGATTAATTTTAATTTAAGTCCCTTTTAATTTAGTTTTAATTTAATTTATTTATTTTTTATTTTAGTTTAGTCTTAATGAGTTCAATTTTAATTTAGTTTAATCTTTATTTTAGAGTTTAAAACTTTTGTTTTTAAGTTTATTTAAAATTATTTATTTATCTTTTTTTTAAGTTACTAGTGTAGCTAATTTTTTTTATTTCTCTTTTATTAATATATTTTTATTTCTTTGTCCAGATAGTTATCAATATGTACTTTCTTTTTATTTTATTTAATAATCATCAAATTAATTTTCATTTTTAGTTATTATTATTAATTTTCATTTTTTAGTTATTATTATTAATTATTAATTTTATCACTATTATTCTATTTTTTTAATTTTTATCATTACTGTTCTTTTCTTATTTTTGCTATTGTGCCAAGTCCACATCAAAACAAAAGCCAATATCCTGCTGCATCAATGCTAAGCCTCCAAACCCATAAAACCTACTGCTAAAGCCACACTAAATCAAGAATTCTCTCCAAAACTGTAATACCCCGTATTTTATTACTCCGGATAATATTATATCGTGATCGACTGAGCATAGGGTACTCTGAGAAATTATTTGACAAAATAATTAGAGTGACTGTGAACTTAGAATAAATCCAATTAATACTATCTGACTCTGAGGTATTTTATTAATTTGGACTTAAGAGACTTTTTGGACATTTAGTAGTATTATTTTTAAATACTAAGTTTACTACATAATTCTTTTCCTCCCATTTTCCAAACAAAAGAAAAAGATAGTAAGAAAGAGAGAGAAAGAAGAAAGAAGGAAAGAAAGGAAAGGAAGGAGAGAATAGTGGAGAAGAGGAAAATTGAAGAAATCCAAGAGCAAATCATCATCCATTCATCCAATCCTTGCCCAATCATCTCATTCTCTTCATCTTCATATTGTTTAAGAGGTGGGTTCTAGTTAGTACCATTGTTTAGAGGTTTTGGATAATATGAGTTTTAGGTCGAATTTATGGAAATCGATGTTTTAACGGTTAGAATTCGATATAAATCGAAATAAATGATCAATATACTTATAGAAACATATATTGTTAATTGTTTTGAAGTTTTGATTTGTTTTAGTTTGGTTGGAGATTTAGGGTTTTGTGAAGAATTTGTGATTGTGTGGAAAGATTTGGTTTGTGAAGTTTAATGATGAAACTATGATAGGAACAGGTTGAATATGCCTCTAGTGGGTTGTTGGAACTAGTATTGAGGTTTTAGAGGAGTTGATTTTGAACTGTTATAGCAGGTATTTTTCTGAGTTTCGCAGAGCGCGCAGGAGCCCGCTCAGCGCGGTGTTGAATTCCTGCAACCCCTCCAGACCGAAGAATCCGCGCTTAGCGCGACCTGGGACTTGGGATTTTATTCCTTAAGCGAGAAAATTCATAACTTTCGACTCGTTTATCAGATTCGATCATTCTTTATATCGATGTAAAGCCGAGGAAATATTCTATGCAATGGAGATGAAATATGTCGATTTTACTGACTGATTAAATAATCGAGAAAGTTCTAAAAGTGATATATTTATGTTTTAATTGTTATATATTATTCTACTATGCAATTGTGACATGTCTTGCTTATCCTATTATTGTTTACCATGATTGTATGTGAATATGCATGCAAATATGAAAACGATATAGGAAGAGTGAAGAAACCTCAAACTTGAACTATAGGAGAATCTAGTAAGGAACTGGAAATCGTAGAAAAGTCTAGATGGCGATGCTCGGGCACGTGTTGTTGAAAGATACATCCTTGCCTAGTATTGGCCTAGTTGAGAGTGAACACTAGTATGGAACATGTGGTTAACCTTTGTGGTTGTGAAAAGGCAAGAGAGGCCTTAAGGTAGTCTAGTCTTGTGATTGTCGAATACAATCGTATTGTTGTATGTAATCATGTAATCGTAACCGGAATATTCTGAGTGTAGTTTCATGGGTCTCGAGCTCGTCTGAAACGGGCACACATTTACTTGGTAGGTTTGATTCCCTAAGTGTAGTACGATTGGAACCTATGCTATGGGTAGAGACTTGTGATGGTTAACAGGCCATGAGAAGTGATGGTTCACGGTTAACAGGCCGATGATCCCGAATCCAATTCGTATGCCAAGTAACTACAAGGATCTATAACTCGGGTCGTCTTCTAGACGTAGAAGCGGACGTGAAGATGAGATGTCTTGGTATGGTTATCGATTAGTGATGTTGTGAGTTAATGAACTCATGTCATGTTTCCATATAGTGTGAGAATTATAAAATGTGAACTCAGGAGTCCTTTCCCCTTTTCCCCAGACATGAGTTAGGATTGTTAGAACCTTGTTAACCTGAGAGAACCCATAAGATAGGGAACTCACTGTGATTTGATGTATCTCACCCCACGTTGTTGATGTATTTCAGGTGCTTCAGGTTCCGAGAAGGGTAAGGATAAGGTCGTGCGATCTTTTCCTTGCTTGTTGATGGCTAGCTTCCGTAGCGAAGTGTATTCTGGGATCATTGTTGATCTAGTTCTTAGTTTTTATCATTTGAACATCTTGTGTATAATATGCCTTAAGTTTTTGTACTTTGTACTTTAGTGCATTTAATTGTATACAATGTGTTAACTAGGAGCTTATGTGTTTCAGTACCAAACACTTGGATCTATATATAATATTTATGCTTTGATGTATGAGTCATATATATGGGTGTTACAGTTGGTATCAGAGCAGGTCGTATCCTCGACCTAGCCATGAAATAGTATAAGTATTTCTTTCCGTTTCATATACGTCGTGTCGCTATTGGTCTTAAGTGTTATATTTATGGCATTGATCCTGATCAACTTAATCCTATTTGTATGACCTTTAGGAACATGGCTGAAGGACGTAGAAACACTCGTGCTAGACCCCGCACCACTCCTGAAGGGACGAATCCGCCGGGCGGCGACGGCAATGCTCTTCCGTATCAGTTTATGCAACAGATGCAGCAGCAACAAAATCTATTCTTGCAGCAAATGGTGCAACAAATGAATGGAGGTTTGCATCCTATGGTGGTTGCCCCAGAAGCTGAAGGTGGGAAATTCCGGGATTTTATCCGCATGAATCCCCTAGAATTTCATGGTGGATTAGATCCCGTGAAGGCTCACGAATGGATTTCTGGTATGGAGAGGATTTTCTTGATAGTCCAATGCAGCGAAGAGAACAAGGTGTTGTTCGCTTCTCATTCACTGAAGGGTCCCGCTATGAGGTGGTGGGAGAACGCTTCGGCTTTAATGGCTATTCAGGAAGTGCCTAAGGTTTGGGAGCAGTTCAAAGTTATTTTTATGGAGAAGTATTTTTCGAGCTCATTGAGGACTAAAAAAGAATTTGAATTTCAACAATTAAGACAAGGTAGTATGACTGTGGCCAGTTATGCTGAGAAGTTTGAGGACATGGATGCTTATTCTAGGCAGGCTATGTATGCTCCTGATGAAAGGTGGAAAATAGACCAGTTTCTGTTTGGACTAAAAGCTGAAATATCTCATAGTGTATCTCAGAGAGAGTTCACTACATATGCTGAAGTTTTAAGGCAATGATATGTGGCCGAGCATAGTTTGAAGAAAGTCCAAGCTGAAGGTGTTGCGAGTAGAGTGAATCAAGGGGATCGCGGAAGATCCAACCAACAATTCAGGCCTAGGCAACAATCCTTCAAAGGGAAACAAGTTCAAGATTCAAGGACGAGTACACCTCCTGTGTGTCGCACTTGTGGCAAGAATCATTCTGGAAGGTGTAGTTTAGAAGGGGTAAAGTGTTTCCAATGTCAGAAGGTGGGTCATCTGAAAAGAGATTGTCCTCAGAATAGGACGCAGACACAAGGAAGGGTTTATACTTTGGATGCAAGGAAGAAGAAGAGTGACAATTCCTTAATTGCTGGTACGTGCTTCGTTAACGGATTTACTTGTTTTGTTCTATTTGATTGTGGAGCTACACACTCTTTTGTATCAATGCAATGTATGAAGTGACTTGGGTTGCGGTTCGTTCCTTTGTCTCCTCCTATGGTGGTCACTACCACCATGGATGAAATAGTTGAGACACCGTTGATGTGTGAAAATTGTGTTTTGTCTGTGGACGGTAGAGTTTTTCAGATTGATCTTATTTGTCTACCGCTTAAGAAAGTTGATGTCGTTTTGGGAATGGATTGGCTTTCTGCTAATTCGGTGTTTATTGGGTGTGAAGAAAAGCTCATCATCATTCCATCTATTGATGCTACCCCGAAAGATGTCTTAACAACTATTCTAGAAGGTACGGTTGGAATGATAAATTTCTTGTTCGAAGAAGAGAAATCTGTTCTTTTGGTTCTCACTAAGGAAGGGATTAACGACCTTCAAGTTTTGGATATGCCAGTAGTTGGCGAGTTTTCCGAAGTTTTCCCCGAAGATGTCACTTCCCTTCCTCCGGAGAGGGAAGTGGAATTTTCTATTGACTGGTACCGGGAACGGCTCCTATATCCGTTTCTCCGTATCGGATGGCACCATTGGAGTTAAGGAAACTAAAGGAACAATTGGAAGAGCTTATGGCTAAGCATTTTGTTAGACCTAGTGTCTCACCGTGGGGAGCCCCAGTTTTGTTAGTAAAGAAGAAAGACGGCGGGATACGATTGTGTATTGATTATCGCCAGCTGAATAAAGTCACCATTAAGAACAAGTATCCCTTGCCAAGGATAGACGACCTATTAGATCAATTAAAAGGAGCCTATGTGTTCTCGAAGATTGATTTGAGGTCGAGTTATCACCAAATCCGAGTGTAGAGTTCCGATGTACCTAAGACTGCATTTAGGACCCGTTATGGTCATTACGAATTCTTAGTGATGCCTTTCGGTGTGACTAATGCTCCAACTGTTTTTATGGATTATATGAATCGGTTATTTCAAGCTTACTTGGATCAATTTGTTGTGATCTTCATTGATGACATTATTATCTATTCCCGTACTCCACAAGAGCACGAAGAACATTTGAGAATCGTCTTATCGATCTTACAAGAGAAGCAACTTTTTGCCAAGTTGAGCAAGTGCGAGTTCTGGATGTCTGAAGTTAGTTTTCTTGGTCACGTTATATCACATGGTGGTGTAGCGGTGGATCCGTCGAAGGTTGAAGCTGTGATTAATTGGGAGAAACCGAAGAATGTATCAGAAATTAGAAGTTTCTTGGGTCTAGCAGGTTACTATAGAAGATTTATCAAAGGCTTTTCGCAATTAGCATTGCCAATGACTAAGCTTACTCGGAAGGACTGCTCCTTTGAGTGGGATTCGGCGTGTGAACAAAGTTTTATGAGTTTGAACGAAAGATTGACTACAGCTCCCGTTCTGATTATTCCCGATCCTAGCAAGTCGTATGAGGTATTTTGTGATGCGTCTAAGATGGGATTAGGAGGTGTTTTAATGCAAGAAAGTCACGTAGTGGCTTATGCTTCTCGACAATTGAAAATTCACGAGAAGAATTATCCAACCCACGATTTGGAATTAGCGGCGGTGGTGTTTACTTTTAAGGTGTGGCGTCACTATTTGTATGGAGTACATTTTGAAATGTTTAGTGACCACAAGAGTTTAAAGTACCTCTTTGACCAAAAAGAGTTGAATATGCGTCAAAGGAGGTGGATGGAATATTTAAAGGATTATGACCTAGAGTTAAAATACCATCCGGGTAAAGTGAACAAAGTAGCCGATGCTTTAAGTAGGAAATTTTTGAGAAAGGCCGAATTGATGATGTTAGAATATTCGTTGTTGGAAAAGTTTAGAGATTTAAATCTTCAATTTGTATGGACTCCTAATGGAGTGATTATGGGGAATTTGAATGTCAATTCTACATTAAGAGTTGAAATTCAACAAGGACAATTATTGGATGAGAAGTTGCAAGAGATGCTAAGTCAACCGGGTTTTGTGCACGCTAGCGATGGAATGATTATGTTTAACCAAAGAATTTATGTTCCGAACGATGCGACTTTGAAAAGAAAGATTTTGGAAGAAGCGTATAAGGGTGCTTTTACTATACATCCGGGTTCTTCAAAGATGTATCAAGATTTAAAGAAGGACTATTGGTGGTCCGGTATGAAAAGAGATGTTACGGCATTTGTGTCGGAATGTGCGGTATGCCAACAAGTTAAGATTGAACATCAAAGACCGGGTGGGTTATTGCAACCATTAGAAATCCCAATTTGGAAATGGGATAGTATTTCTATGGATTTTACAGTAGGTTTACCCCGTACACAAGGTGGTTATGATTCGATTTGAATAATAGTAGATCGGTTGACAAAGTTGGTGCATTTCTTGGCCGTGAAGACTACTTTTAAGGCAAGTCATCTTGCAAGGTTGTTTATTGCGAAAATTGTAAAATTGCACGGTATTCCCTCTAATATTGTGTCGGATAGAGATCCGAAGTTTACTTCAAGGTTTTGGAAAGTTTTTCAACAAGCTATGGGGACAGAGTTGCGTTTGAGCACGTCTAATCATCCACAGACGGATGGTCAAACTGAACAAATGATACAAACAATGGAGGATATGTTGAGAGCTTGTGTACTAGAAAGTAAGGGTAATTGGAAAGAACTTCTACCATTGATTGAGTTTTCTTATAATAATAGTTATCATGCGAGCATCGGTATGACTCCGTATGAAGCATTGTATGGAAGAAAGTGTAGGACCCCTTTATGTTGGGCGGAAGTTGGGGAAGATAGAATCTTAGGACCCGAAATTATCCAAGAGACTACGGAAAAGATTCTAATGATCCGCGAGAAAATTAAGCAAGCACAAGATCGACAAAAGAGTTATACGGACAATCGAAGGAGACCTTTAGAATTTGAAGAAGGTGACCATGTGTTTTTGAAAGTCACTCCTAGATTGAGACTGAAAGAACCGTTTAAGTCACGAAAGTTAAGTCCGAGATACGTGGGACCGTATCAAGTTTTAGAAAGGATTGGCGAAGTAGCATATAGGTTGGCCTTACCTCATTCTCTGTCGGAAATGCACGATGTTTTCCATGTATCCCAACTTCGAAGGTTTTTCCAGATTCTCTTCAGCCGATTCTACCGGATACTGTGGAAATAGAAGCAGACTTAATGTTTAAACCTCAACTGAGCCGCATTGTGGGAAGAGAAATGAAAGTATTAAGGAACAAGGATATTTCTCTTGTTAAGGTGAAGTGGGATGTAACACATCCGGGCGATGCAACCTGGGAACTTGAATCGGAAATGCGAGAAGCTTACCCTCATCTGTTCAGGTAATCTTTAAATTCGAGGGCGAATTTCTATTTAAGGGGGAGAGGATGTAATACCCCGTATTTTATTACTCCGGATAATATTATATCGTGATCGACTGAGCCCAGGGTACTCTAAGAAATTATTTGACAAAATAATTAGAGTAACCGTGGAACTTAGAATAAATCCAATTAATATTATCTGACTCTGAGGTATTTTATTAATTTGGATTTAAGAGACTTTTTGGATAGTTAGTAGTATTATTTTTAAATACTAAGTTTACTACATAATTCTTTTCCTCCCATTTTCCAAACAAAAGAAAAAGATAGTAAGAAAGAGAGAGAAAGAAGAAAGAAGGAAAGAAAGGAAAGGAAGGAGAGAATAGTGGAGAAGAGGAAAATTGAAGAAATCCAAGAGCAAATCATCATCCATTCATCCAATCCTTGCCCAATCATCTCATTCTCTTCATCTTCATCTTGTTTAAGAGGTGGGTTCTAGTTAGTACCATTGTTTAGAGGTTTTGGATAATATGAGTTTTAGGTCGAACTTATGGAAATCGATGTTTTAACGGTTAGAATTCGATATAAATCGAAATGAATGATCAATATACTTGTAGAAACATATATTGTTAATTGTTTTGAAGTTTTGATTTGTTTTAATTTGGTTGGAGATTTAGGGTTTTGTGAAGAATTTATGATTGTGTGAAAAGATTTGGTTTGTGAAGTTTAATGATGAAACTATGATAGGAACAGGTTGAATATGCCTCTAGTGGGTTGTTGGAACTAGTATTGAGGGTTTAGAGGAGTTGATTTTAAACTGTTATAGAAGGTATTTTTCTGAGTTTCGCAGAGCGCGCTTAGTGCGCAGGAGCCCGCTCAGCGCGGTGTTGAATTCTTGCAACCCCTCCAGACCGAAGAATCCGCGCTTAGCGTGGACAGGGGCGCACTTAGCGCGACCTGGGATTTGGGATTTTATTCCTTAAGCAAGAAAATTCATAACTTTCGACTCGTTTATCAGATTCGATCATTCTTTATATCGATGTAAAGCCGAGGAAATATTCTATGCAATGGAGATGACCGATTAAATAATCGAGAAAGTTCCAAAAGTGATGTATTTATGTTTTAATTGTTATATATTATTCTACTATGCAATTGTGACATGTCTTGCTTATCCTATTATTGTTTACCATGATTGTAAGTGAATATGCATGCAAATATGAAAACGATATAGAAAGAGTGAGGAAACCTCAAACTTGAAATATAGGAGAATCTAGTAAGGAACTAGAAATCGTAGACAACTCTAGATGGCGATGCTCGGGCACGTGTTGTTGAAAGATACATCCTTGCCGAGTATTGGCCTAGTTGAGAGTGAACACTAGTATGGAACATGTGGTTAACCTTTGTGGTTGTGAAAACGCAAGAGAGGCCTTAAGGCGGTGTAGTCTTGTGATTGTCGAATACAATCGTATTGTTATATGTAATCAGGTAATCGTAACCGGAATATTCTGAGTGTAGTTTCATGGGTCTCAAGCTCCTCTGAAATGGGTACATAATTACTTGGTAGGTTTGATTCCCTACGTGTAGTACGATTAGAACCTATGCTATGGGTAGAGACTTGTGATGGTTAACAGGCCATGAGAAGTGACGGTTCACGGTTAACAGGCCGATGATCCCGAATCCAATTCGTATGCCAAGTAACTACAAGGATCTATGACTCGGTTTGTCTTCGAGACGTAGAAGCACACGGGAAGATGAGATGTCTTGGTATGGTTATCGATTAGTGATGTTGTGAGTTAATGAACTGATGTCATGTTTCCATATAGTGTGAGAATTATAAAATGTGAACTCAGGAGTCCTTTCCCCTTTTCCACGGACTTGAGTTAGGATTGTTAAAACCTTGTTAATCTGAGAGAACCCATAAGATAGGGAACTCACTGAGATTTGATGTATCTCACCCCACGTTGTTGATGTATTTCAGGTGCTTCAGGTTCCGAGAAGGGTAAGGATAAGGTCGTGTGATCTTTTCCTTGCTTGTTGATGGCTAGCTTCCGTAGCGAAGTGTATTCTGGGATCATTGTTGATCTAGTTCTTAGTTTTTATCATTTGAACATCTTGTGTATAATATGCCTTAGGTTTTTGTACTTTGTACTTTAGGGCATTTAATTGTATACAATGTGTTAACTAGGAGCTTATGTGTTTCAGTACCAAACACTTGGATCTATATATAATATTTATGCTTTGATGTATGAGTTTTATATATGGGTGGTACAAAAACCGTACCATTTCTGACCCCAGACTTTCAGCCACACCATATCCCCCAATATCCTGAAAAGCCAACTCTCTATTACCTGTACAAAAGCCCCCAACTTTCTTGCCAAAAAAATGTATCAACACAGCTACAAAAGCAACAATTCCACACGCCACATAGCCTGCAAACCGCACATCTGTACCAAGCTACACCAGCGCATCCCTCTCCTAAAACACGCAAGGCTAGACCAAACTATGGACTGAAAACCTTCAAGATCCTTCAATCAGAAACAATCCCTTGAAAATCCAAGAACCTTTAAAACCACAACTTCAGAAACCTGCTCAAAGACTCACTCACAGGACTTGTTTCAAGAACTAAATCATCAAATCAATTCCAAATCTCAGCAGTACCCTCAACCATAAACAAAGCTGCAAGCCAACACTTCTCATTTCACTACAGAAATCGTAACCTTTTCATAAACCAATAATCAATCTCACTCATCATTCTGAACTCATAAACCAAAAACAATCCATTCAACCCTCCTCCAAGAATCCTGCAAACCCCTCCTCAATAACCATAAACCCTTTTCTGCAGATCCCAAACCCTTTCCAAAGTGAAAACAGAATAAACCGAAATAGAAGAAGGAGAAGATGGATTCGAGAGAGAGAAAACACGTCGGAGAAATCGAGCAAACCTAAAGCTGCCGCGCGAGATTGCGTTGAAAGGTTGAGAAAGGCCACAACCTGAAAGACGGCGCCGAGAGAGGACGAAAAAAGCCGCCGTGGGAGACATAAGCGTTGCCAGATCGGAGAACGGAAAAGAAGAAAACAGAGACCGTGCGAGTGAGGAGGAAGTTTTGGGGTAATGAATTTCATCTTGGCATTTGTATCGTGGCCCCCTTTTTTTTTTTTACCCTTTTTATGTTTTATTTTTAATTTCAAGAATTGATTTGATTAATTGTTTTCCTTTTATATAATATTCTTAATTAATATGTTTTTTTTTTATATTTGAACTTCTTCTTTTTTTAGTTATGTAATTATTTAAGATTTAATTTTTTTTTTCAATTAAGATTCACTGTTGTAAAAAAATATTTGAACTTCTTTTTCAATTAAAATTTAATTATGTAATTATTTAAGATTTCCATTTTTTTGTTAGAATTGTTAATTATTATTTAGATTATTTAGTTTTGATATTTCCACTTAAACAAAAATTCTAAAATATATTCTTTTCTTCTTAATTAGCTTTTGTTTACTATCTTTCGAATTTACTACGCCAAAATTGGACAAAGACAGCGCAAAATAGACAACGCTTTTTGGACAAAGCGCTGCTATAAGTCTTTAAAAAATTTCGCTTAAAAAAAGCGCTGTAAAAGACAACCTTTAGAAAGCGCTTTTTAAAAGCGCTGTTAAATTCCCAAAATGGAAGCCACCTTAGAAAGCGCTTTTTGTAAAGCGCTGCTATAAGCATTACTTTAGACAGCGCTTTTATGAAAGCGCTGTCTAAAGGTTAACCTTAGAAAGCGCATTTTAAAAGCGCTGTTAAATGACCAAAATGGAAGTCACCTTAGAAAGCGCTTTTTGTAAAGCGCTGCTATAGGCATCACTTTAGATAGCACTTTTGCAAAAGCGCTGCTATAGGTTTTAAATTCTCCCCACCTTAGAAAGCGCTTTCTGAGAAAAGCGCTGGTATAGGTAGCACTTAAGAAAGCGCATTTTAAAAGCGCCGTCTAAAGTCATTTATGAATTAAAATATAAAACAATTTCTAATCATTTTCAGACATTTCTTTTCATTTTCTTCTCTCGACCGTTCTTCTCTACTGAAACCCTTGCTATCGTTCTTCTCTACTGAAACCATTGCCGTCGTTCATTCGCCATTGTCGTCGTTCCATTGCCGTCGTTGTTCGTCATTGTCGTCGTTCACGTATTTCCGTCAGTTTGGTTGTTCATTCGTCATTGCTTTCGTGAAGAAGAAGACGAAACGAAGAAGAGGTACGCTTTTCATTCTTGTTTTCATTCTTGTTTTCATCGTACGATTTTTGTTCTGTTTTCATTCTTGTCACTACCTACCATTTTGCTGTCGTAGTACAGGTGTTGTTGAGGTGGTTCGGAGTTCCTGCGTCATACTTCCATTTTGTGTATTATTCAGTTGCATACTTCTGACTTATTTTGTGTGTAGTGTTGATATGGGTAATGGCCATAGTTATAAAGTTTTGAGATGTTTATTTTTGAACATGTTTAGAATGACTAATATTGAACATGTTGTTTCTATTTTCATTAGTTGTTGTTTCTATATTCTAGATTAAAGAAAGTATGATAGTTATTGTAATATTGATAGTTATTGTATTGATGGAGTTATGATATATAGAGCCATGAAAGTGGATTTATGATAGTTATTGTATTGCATGGTAAAAGAAAGTATGATATTTGTCTTTGCCTGAGATGTTTATCTTGCTCAATAATTTCTTTGATGATTATCTTTGTGATATGATGATTACTTGTTTAAGTGTGCTTGCTGTTAAGTATGTTGCTTGTTTGTGATTACATGTTGCCACTTATCAAGTTATGACTCATAATTGGTCAATTAATGATATTTCATTTTATGATACGTGTACAGGGGGATCTTGGTAATTCTAACCTATCTGGACACTGTGTGGGTCTAAAAGTTGTTTACATCCCTGCAGGTAAATATTTTTTATTTTTGTTTTTGTTTAGTTTAATTAGTATAACTATGGATAAGAAATGGATGTCTTCAAGTCGATTGTCGAAAGAGTACGAGAATGGGGTGTCAGAATTCGTTAAGTTTGCTATTGTGCACGCCAAAGACGCCAGTCAAATGAGATGTCCTTGCTTGGGTTGTTGTTTTGGGAGTCGGGTTGATGCGGTTCAGTTGGCATCACATTTAATGAGGAGTGGAATTGATAGAAGTTATACATGTTGGAATTTACATGGTGAGAACATTAACGAGAATGTTGAACCGGGGGATAATACGACCTATTCTTCAAACGACAATGACACAGATACATACGATTCTGATCGAGTCGAAGAGATTGCAGAAGCACTTGAAGAAGATCTTAAGGATTGTCCCAAATTGTTTGAGAGGTTGGTAAGCGATGCAGAGAAACCGTTATATAATGGTTGCACCAAATTCACAAGATTGTCTGCGGTATTAAAGTTGTAAAACTTAAAGGAGGGCAATGGATGGTCGGATAAAAGTTTCACAGAGTTATTGGCCCTTATGAAAGATATGCTTCCAGAGGATAATGTTCTTCCCAATCGAACATATGAGGCCAAAAAGATGTTGTGCTCTATTGGCATGAGCTATGATAAGATACATGCTTGTCCAAACGATTGCGTTTTGTTTCGAAATGAGTATGCATCGTTAAATGAGTGTCCTAAATGCGGCGTCTCTCGATATAAGGAAAAGTTGTCTCCAGCAAAAGTCTTATGGTATTTTCCTATAATTTCGAGATTTAGACGCATGTTTCGTAGTGAGACCGATTCAAGACACTTGACTTGGCATGCAGATGAAAGAATTATTGATGGAAAGTTTCGACATCCGGCAGATTCACCACAGTGGATGAAAATTGATGATGATTATCCTGAATTTGGAAAAGAAGCAAGAAACCTTCGCTTGGCATTATCTACTGATGGAATGAACCCACACGGTCTTCAAAGTATCTCACATAGCACTTAGCCTATGATCATAATCATTTATAACCTACCTCCATGGCTATGTATGAAGCGTAAGTACATGATGTTATCTATGTTAATTTCTGGTCCTAGACAACCAGGGAATGACATAGACGTATACTTGGCACCCTTAATCGAAGATTTAAAGTTTTTGTGGGAGAACGGTGTGGAGGTTTATGATGGGTATAGGAAAGAAAGTTTCAACTTGAGGGCGATGTTGTTTGGCACAATTAATGATTTTCCAGCATACGGAAATCTATCAGGGTACAGCATAAAAGGTCAATGTGCGTGTCCTATTTGTGAAGATAAAACAAATTGGACGCGATTGGAGTTTGGTCAGAAGAATGTATTTCTCGGTGATCGTAGATTCTGAAATTCTAATCATCACTATCGTGGGTGGAGAAAAGCATTCAATGGAGAGGCAGAACATGGTAGAGCTCCAACTATATTGACAGGTGATCAAATTTTTGAAAAGGTGAAAGATGTGAGTACTCAGTTTGGAAAGCCTTTTGCACATACACTTGTTAAGAGTGGGTGGATGAAGAGGTCAATTTTTTTTGAACTGCCATATTGGAAGTCGTTGTATGTAAGACATTTTCTCGATGTTATGCATATTGAAAAAAATGTATTTGACAGTGTTATTGGTACGTTACTCAATATACAAGGAAAGTCTAAGGATGGCCTTAAAGCAAGAAAGGACCTGGTAGCGATGGGAATAAGAAATGAATTAGGACCCATGAAGAAAGGAACACGAACATATCTACCACCTGCTGCTTATACTCTATCTAGAAAAGAGAAAAAGGTATTTGTAAGTTTCTAAGTGCAGTTAAAGTGCCAGAAGGATACTCTTCAGATATTAGAAGACTTGTGTCTATGAAAGACCTCAAGTTAAAGAGTTTAAAGACGCATGACTGCCATGTTATAATGGAACATTTTCTACCAATAGGTATACGTTCTATTCTGCCAGAAAAAGTAAGAAGCACAATAACTAAATTGTGTTTTTTCTTCAAGTCAATTTGCAGTAAGGTGATCGATCCTACGATCTTACCAACATTGCAAAAAGAAATAGTAATTACTTTGTGTGATCTTGAAATGATTTTTCCTCCCTCGTTTTTTGACATAATGGTTCATCTAGTTGTTCATCTGGTGAAAGAGACACAATTGTGTGGATGGTTTATATGAGATGGATGTACCCTGCTGAACGTTATATGAAAATATTAAAAGGGTATGTTAAAAACCGAAGTCGACCAGAGGGTTGTATTGCCGAACAATAAATTGTTGAAGAAGCGATTGAGTTTTGTACTGAATATCGGTCCAATGTACAATCAATTGGACTCCCCAAATCTCATATTGTCGAAAAAAAAGAAGGAAAAAAGTTAATTGGAAATGAAGTTGTGACAGTATCAAGGGTCGAACGGGATCAAGTGCATTTGTATGTTCTACACAATGAGAATGAGGTTGAGCCGTATGTTGAAATGTACAAGGATGTTCTCCGAGATTTAAATCCGAATAGAAATGAGAATTGGATAGTACGAGAGCACAATCGCAGTTTCATACCTTGGTTTAAGGATCATATTTATTCAAAGTTATATTCACATCCCGCTTCAATAACAGAAAGGTTGAGATGTTTAGCATATGGTCCAAGTTTGGTTGTGTTTTCTTATAGCGCATACGCAATTAATGGATACACATTTTATACCAAAGAACAAGATGATAAAAGTACTATGCAAAATAGTGGTGTCACCGTGGTAGCTGAAGCAATGCACATTTCAAGTGTGAAAGATTTTAACCCCAAATTTGCAAATCTGTCATATTTTGGGGTTATCGAGCGCATTTGGGTGTTTGATTATGAGAAGTTCCAGATTCCTATATTTCGTTGCAAGTGGGTTGAAAATAATAATGGCGTAAGAATGGATAAGTCAGGATTTTTGCAAGTGGATCTTAATAGGGTGGGGTACAAAGATGAGCCTTTTATTCTAGCCTCTCAAGCTAAACAAGTGTTCTATGTCACTGATCCGACAAGTACAAAATGGTCTATAGTGCTTTTATCTAACAAAGTAATTGATGAAAACATTGGAGATCAAGGTGATATTGATGTTGATATTGAATCATTTACTAGAAATCATCAAGATGAAAATATTATAGCGAATGAATCATATACAAGAAATGATCATAATGAGGGTATTTGGATCAATCCAACCGTCTGTGTTGTTAAGAGACGGGTAGAACATATTCCAACAAAGAAAAGAAAGAGACGTTAGTGAAAAAGGTACTAGTTATAAAATTATAGCTTATATCATTTAATAATATTAATTAGTTGTCATGTTATATATAGCTTATATCATTCAATGGATTATGGATTATGGATTTTTATATTTGTCATTTAATTTTTATTTTTTTCTTTCTTACAGGTGAAATGGCTAGTGACCATGACGACACACACGAGACACATGATGAAAATGAAGCTCAGAAGGTATATTAATTTTCACAATGTTGCTTATTAGTGATGCTACTTGATAACACAAAACAACTATATATTAATTCTTATTTGTTTGTCTATGTGTAGTGCCCTCGTCAGCGTAATGGCATAAACTGCGGGTATTTCGTTTTGAGGTTTATGAGAGAAATCCTTCAAATGGATCGATTAGAGATTCCTATTACGGTATGCATGGATTTATAACTTAGGATTTATTTTAATATTTATCGGATATGTCATATAATTTATTATTTTTAACTAAATCATGCATATTTTGTTTTGTTATGTAGTACTTTGATGAGTACGCGTGTTCTCATTACACGAAGGATAAATTGCAAGAAATTAAGGAGGAATTGTGCGAATACCTTATTGGAAAAAAAGTCATATAAGGTATAGGATAATGGGATTATGTGAATGTATAGTTTTGTGAATGGTTTATTTTATGGGATTGTATAGTTTTGCGAATGGTTTATGTTATTTATGTGATTTTGGAATGTAATTGTATAGTTTTGTGAATGGTTAATGTAAATGACTTGAATTATAATGGAAATGGTTTATGTGGTTTATGTGATTAGTGGAAATGGTTAATGAACCATACTATAAATTGTTAATGGAAATGTGAAATATACAGGTTTATTGAAATGGCTTGAATTATATAGGTTTCTGCATAAAAAAATGGTTAAAATGGGATTTTTAAAAAAAATCATTAAAATTATACGTAGAGAAAAGACAGCGCTTTCTAGAAAAAACCCTGTCTATAGTTCACAACAGAAAGCGCTTTTCCTAAAAAGCGCCCTCTAAAGGCATAGAAAAATTCATAACTAAAATTATAGGCATACATTAGACAGCGCTTTTAGAAGCGTTGTCTAAAGGGGGCCTTTAGACAGCGCTTTTTATTGAAAAAGCGTCCTCTAAAGGTATAGAAAAATTGATAATTAAAATTATAGGTATACTTTAGACAACGCTTAAAAAAAGCGCTGTCTAAAGGGGGCCTTTAGACAGCGCTTTTTGTTGAAAAAGCGCCCTCTAATGTATACTTTAGAGAGCACTTTTTCGTAAATAAAAAGCGTTGTCTTTACCTACGCCAGCGCTGGCTTAGGCAGCGCTTTTAAGCGCTGTCTAAGGCCTAAAAAAACGCTGTCTAAAGTCTAGTTTGGCGTAGTGATTTTGACTTTCATGTTTAGAATTTAACATTTAGGATCATCTAGAGTTTTGCTATTTAATTTCTATTAATTTCTTAGTTTTATTTTTTAGACAACTTTTAATTTTTTACTTAATTGTCATTAAATTCTTGGTTTTAATTTGTTAGACAACTTTTAATTTTATTTTAATTTTTGTTATTTCCTCGTTTTAATTTTTGGATAGTTTTAGAATATTTAACTTTAGTTACTAAGATTAAAACTTCTAAAAAAAACAGTTTCTAGTTAGAATTACTCTTTATTTTAAAATCATGATTAGAATGTAAATATTTTTGGATTTAACCGTTTTAGGATTTTTAATTAATTAATAGGTTTAGACTTTTTTTTTCAATTAATTAAAAATCTCAAAAAAAAACTTTTTTTCTCAATTAATTTCGTAAACTAATCTTTTTAATTTTTAATTTTGAGCTTAGAATGATTATTTAGGATTTATTGTCGATAATTTTAGATTTTATTTCTGTTAATTATTTTCTTTAATTGATTTAACTTCTAACTTTTGTGACTTGTGACTTACACGCCCTTTGCTTAATCTTGCGATTCTGATTCTTGTTCTGATTTTTATCTTGCTTCTATCTTGTGTATATCATTCATTTAATTCATGCACTTTCTGTTATGTCGAAACATTTCTCTTTGCCTGATTCTATTTTGTGTCTGATACTTGATCATATTACCTCGTATTAATTGCCTCATCCCAAAGGAAATGATCCTCCCCCCGTTGACTTCCACGTCATTTAGGATAGCATTATCCATCATTCCCTCATCTCACGCCGCCGCACTCCACGTAGGTGTCTTGATGTCAGACTCTACTTTCCCGTGGATATTTCATTCACTGTTTTACCTAGCCTTAGGTTTGGAGTCGTCGCACTCCACGTAGGTGTCTAGCCGTCAGACCCCACTTTCCCTTGGAACCTTGATCACGGTCAAGAGTTCATCACCCCCATTGAGGGGAACTACGATTGCTCTGATTTCTCAAGTTCACCTTGAGAATACGTAGGCATAGGATTGCGATATCCTAGCGATCCACCTTTTCTTTTTTCTACCTTTTTCTTTTTCCACCTTTGTTTCCTTTACATCCAATGCCTTTTTGGATTCCACCTTTTCTTTTACACCCTTTTATCCCTTATTGAGGGGAACTACGAATGCTCTGATTCCATTCCCGTCAGGATACGTAGGCACGAGATGCGATATCTTGGCGAGCATACTTAGTGTATATATCCCTAGGTCTTTACCTTAGCATATTTCTCTTAGCAAGCAAACATTAACATAACATAAATACAAATAAGAGGTTCTTGTAAAGTACTATAGATGTTTAGGATGGTAACACCTTCCCTAGGTATAACCAACCCCCGAACCTTAGATCTCTTAGATATGTCTTCACATAGCGCATTTAGGGTTTTTTTCGATCTTTACCCTTTCCTCTGGATAAATCAAAGCTCGGTGGTGAATTTCAAAGATGTGTGATTCAAGTTAATTAATAGCTTGATATCCGATTCTCATCGTAACAGAAATGGCGACTTCACTGGGGATGGTCTCCCCTAAGAGGGTTAAGCCTATCATGTTTATATTTGTGTTATTTATAAGTTTGCTTGCTTGTATATCTACATATTTATACTTGTATATATACCTGTTGTGCTTGGGTTTTCTGTATGCAGGGTTGCTACTTTGAGTGGTGAGGATATGTCCTGTACCTGGACTTGAGAGTACACTTATGATAGGACGATGGTATATTCAAGGAGACTTTGAGGGAGTCGATTCCCGAAAAAGTTGAATTGAGACACCATCACTCAGTGAGGCCCTCTTGAGAGTTTAGTCATGTTGAACGAGTCTATTCGTGAAAACGTCTTGACCTAGGTGCCCATAATTTTGATGACCTTAGTTACCTTTAAACCCACTTGGCCTCTTAGGACGTAGTGCGGTGACTATGAGGGAGTCTATTCCCAAAGAATTTGTCACGCGATACTACTAACAGACAAGACTCTCTTGAGAATATTATTAACTACCGAGTTATTCGGGAAATCGAAAATATCCGAAAGATGGGTTGTGGACTCTGGGAACTTCTTAGAACCCTGTTTTACGGATACAAGAACCATAGTACGCACCCGTGGTTGGTTCATTATCCAGACTCCATGTTGTGATCTTGAACCTTTGATCTTGTTGCATGTGTTTTGCATCCTGTTTGCATTGCATTGCATATCATTTGCATATTTGCATGATTCATTGCATGCATCTATTTGTCCAGTTGCTCATTTCCAGTTGTCTTTGTCTTCTTGCGTTTGTCTGTGAGTCGTCAAGTTGATTCCTCGTCACTGATACATAACTAGAGCTAACATCAGATGCAAAATGTCAAGAACAACCCTCTGCCAGGGCAAGTGAAGCTTCAGTCGACTTCAGCCCAGCTACTTCTTAAAGACAGGACAACTCATCCTTGTGTTTAACTAGTCACTAGGCCTTGTTTCTTGTTGTTTGTATTTTCCTTATTTTTTAATGGTTGTTTGCTTTCACTTATGTTTGTACTTTCGTAATTAATGAAATGAGCATTGCAACTTTTGGATTCAATTCATTTGTGTTTGCTATTTACACTTTTATGCTTTCTTTTCAAAAAAATATTTTATCTCTTTTCCGCTTTCTTTTTTGATTGTGCAAAGATTTGAGGGAGGATGATGATATGTCATACCCATAATTGTCGTGGTATGCTTTCAAATAAACTTTGCTGACGATGTAAGGCATTGTTTCACATTCCCTAAACACTAGAGAAATAAGGAAGATAATCCCTCGTCAACCCCTTCGAGCCTAGAAGTTGGAGTTTCTTTCTATACCAAAAAACCCGCAATCTTAACCTTGGGAAGGGTCTTTCTCAGTTTAACTTGGTTATGCATTCGAATGCAAGCGCTTCATGCAAGACACCGGTCAGCTCTCTCAAATCAAGTGACAATAAAAAAGAAGAGGTCTCATAACCTTAGAAGACAAAGAAGAGGTCTCAAAACCTCAGAAAAGACAAGAAGAGGTCTCATAACCTCAGCAAAGACAAGAAGAGGTCTTATAACCTCAGAAGACAAGAAGAGGTCTCATAACCTTAGCAATAAAGGATAACCAAATCCTGCAAGGGAGTAATGACTACAAAGGTGTCTGAATCATCATCAATTATCATCAGCTCAATTCCTAGCCTATAGGAACTTGAATGTATAGCTTGAGTTAACTGAACGTAGGACTGAAGTTCATCACGAAGACTGAGTGGGTACTCATAAACTTTGAGCCTTTATCCTTTGTTTCTTAAAACCGTGAACCAGTCCACGTTACAACCCTCAAAAGGCCTAATTGAAGCAAGGTTATTTTGAATGCATACTACAGCAAGGTTGCGAAAACTGACTCCCACCAACTTTGCAAATCATTTGTTTTAGCATTACACCTTTTGCTTAAACTTTTCACTTTGATGTCTTGAATCGATGTGTTCTG
Source organism: Lathyrus tuberosus (assembly GCA_022829125.1). Classification (NCBI taxonomy): domain Eukaryota; kingdom Viridiplantae; phylum Streptophyta; class Magnoliopsida; order Fabales; family Fabaceae; genus Lathyrus; species Lathyrus tuberosus. The sequence goes on along the minus strand of JALAZF010000142.1, from coordinate 3,718,094 downwards.
ACCAATGACTCATATACTTTGCATCTTTAAAAAATGATTTGATTTCAAAAGTTGCATGAACTATGAATTTACTATGTTTGTACGAATACTTTTGCTTGCAAACTGACGTTCCTCTCAAGGAATTTTCAAACAATTAAGAAACTTGGTCGGTGATCATATCAGATTCAAGTCCTTCCAATTCCCGTTGAAGAATTAGTTCAAGATTTGTTGTTTAAATGCAAGTCCTTCTCAGAATTGGTTTATCTAGAAGACCTTTCCAGACTCATAATGGGGCAAGTTTTTCAAGTGCTCAGTATAACAGTCATTTCAGAATCATTTAAGCTGAAACAATGATCAGTTCATCTACAACAGTTAGCTAATCTGGGGCAATTTACTTAGAGAATCCCCATACAGTTTTTCATCCTTCCTACAAGGATCATCATTTGATACAGTTTAATAGTGTGGTAGAGGTGTGTTCAGTGGTAGCATCTCTAGTCCTCAAGCAGAATGGCGGTGGTCTCTGTGTTGAGGAATCAGTCTCCTAGTCTTGTCTTTTCCCAGAAAGAGTCGAGCTGTGTCGTCAGCATCTGTATCTGCATTTGATCATATATCATCTGCATAATCCATATACATATGCATAACATGAGTGTTTCATCCTCATTTGCATTTCTCCCGAGGTCGTGTCGTTATCCGCGTCTTACGTTGTGGTCAAAGTCCAACTTACTTGGTGCCTACCAAACATTACATGTCCTTCTATTCAATGCCATTCCTGAATGTTGTTGTTTCCTTGTGCATCTAGTCCTATTGATAGATGTTTGTATTATTTCATTCCAGTGCTATTCCTGGATCTTTATATTCTTTCATTCCAGTGCTATTCCTGGATCTTTATATTCTTTCACTCTAGTGCTATTCCTGGATGTGTGTCTCTTTTGATTTCCAGTGCCATTCCTGGATATCTTATTCCTCTTGTTTCTCCCAGTACTATTCCTGGAAGTTTTGCCTCTCTTCTGTAATCATCATCATATTTGCTAGGATATCTTTCAGTGCCATTCCTGGAAGTCTTATCTGTTCATTCAGTGTCATTCTGGATGTCTTTCTCACTATCATTGAGTGCCATTCCTGAATATAGTGATTTGCCTTTACTTTCAGTGCCATTCCAGAAAGGTCACAGTCATTTAATGTTGTCTTGGATACTGTGATCACTACTACGAAAACCCCATTTAACGACGCCAGCTTTACCACGGTTTTGTATCCCACCGTTGTAACAGGATTAAAAATTTATAACGCCATATTTAGCGACTGTTGTATTACATAACCGTTGTAATACAAGCTGTGTAACAAGCTTCGATTCCCAGCTCTATATTTTTTTCCTCCATATTTTTACATTTTAACACGCTTGTATTAGAAGACCGTTGTACTACATGTATCACGCTTCGATTCACAGCAATGTATTCTTTAGTATTTTTAAGTGCAATAAAGTATATATATAACTTTAAAAATAAAACTGTAAGGGATGAACATATATAGACATAATTTTATTTTAATATTCCATTGAGAATACATTGATAAACATATTACATATCAAGATCATTGTCAGAGCCCATAACATAAAATGCATCTTCATAATCTAGACATCTCTCCTCACTCCCCTCATCGGAATCATAATATACAGGCCTCCTTTTCTTCTTTATCTTCTTCTTCTTCGGCTTCTTCTTCTTCTTCTTCTTCTTATCCTTCCTTACCCTTAAGGCATCCCTGAAGTTGGCAGTTGCTGGTTGGACGACCTCCTGGATTAGCGCCTGATGTTCCTCATTCAGGTTTCTAGGATTCTCATTTGTTGAACTCATTGTTATGAAGAATATATTATTTAGATATGTAAAATTGTCTATTTATAGATGAGGTTGAAGATGAAAAGACTAATAGTTTAATGCATGTAATGATGATAACTTGTAAACCGTTCATATTCTAGAACTATATTTTCTTGTAAACCGTTCATATGTTGGGAAGTGCAACGGTTAATAATATCACGACGGTTATAAGTTATGACCGTAGCGATATCACTTATAATCCAGGCGTAACTTTAGGAAAATGTTGTTTCCTGGTGTCGAACCTTGTACCACGTATAAGGGGTATCGCTACAGTTATTATAACTAACCGTTGTGATATTATTAAATTAATATATGATCTATCATAACGGTTATTTAAGAAAACCATTGTGAAACATTTACCTATATAAGGGAATTAACTTTCCCTTTTTGACATTCGCGCCATTTCCTTCACAGCGAAACCCTAGCACCCAAACTTCATCTTTTTTTAGAATCTGGGAAAAGAAATTCAAGAAGTATGAAGCTTTTGATTTAAGCTTTTTCCTCCTTGAATTCCTTCTTGCAGAGTCTAAAACTAGATGAACATGGTGATGATGCTGGCGTAGCAAGCGTAATGTACATATTGTTTTTGGAAAATAAGGTATTCTTCCATTTCAATCTTTTTGTTAGATAGTACTCATTATATTGTTTGCTTCATGATGTTTTTGTTGATTGTTCTCTTTTTGCTCAGATTCGACTTCAATGCTTCACAAGCAAGGTGAACTTCATTGTTATGGTACAGTCCTAACTTTCAACTTTTGCATGTTTTGTTTTGAATACTAACTAATTTTCTTCATTGCTTCCCACTTCTTAGGTTTTGTTTCTAATTTTGCTTGTTTTGTTTTGAATAATAACTAATTTTCTTCATTGCTTTCCCAATTCTTAGATTTGTTTCACATGGTGATGATGATGGTGGTACATATATATATGATACAGTTTTTCATCCTTCCTACAAGGATCATCATTTAATACAGTTTACCAGTGTGGTAGAGGTGTGTTCAGTGGTAGCATCCCTAGTCCTCAAGCAGAATGGCGGTGGTCTCCGTGTTGAGGATTTGCTCTCCGAGTCTTGTCTTTTCCCAGAAAGATTCGAGCTGTGTCGTCAGCATCTGCATATGCATTTGATCATATATCATCTGCATAATTCATATACATATGTGATCGGTGGTTTTTATGCATTATTTTACCGTTAATTTTAGTTAGTTTTATTATATATTTAATTTCATTTTATTCCTGTTTACCGCATGTTATGCTTGGTTTGTGTCTTTTCAATGTTTTGAGGTTCAGATGAACATTCACGAGGAATCGGAGCAAAAACCAGGAAAAAGCGCAAGAATTTAGAGAAAGTTGCATGTCCGTGTCAGGATGCCTGGACCAAAAAAATCAACAAACATAAAATATATTAGGCAACTAATTCTCTCATCTATACTATGTTATATTTCTCTTCATTAGCTTTCCGACGCTTCGAACGGGGAACAAAACGGACTTACGGATCAAAAGTTATGATCGAAACAATTTCGGTTATAAAATCCCGTGAGCTGACACGGCCGCCCGTGTTGGCTGACACGAACCGTGTCATCTGGTGACGCTGATTTCATGATTTTTTCATATTTTCACCATATGTTAAGCTGTTGGGGCGCTTTGGGTATTTCCAACAGATCTGAGTGATTTTCTACTATTTAGATGAGTTTTGGCAAGGAAAAAGGGACTTTTGGACGGGAGAAGAATTTCACGATCAAGATTGGAGAGATTAAGGTTTTCGAAAGGCAGAAGGTTTTCATGAGCGGAAGCAATTGAAGATCAAAAGTCATCTAAATTCTTGTAATGTTTAATCTTCATTTTGTAATAATCTCTTTGAATATTATGAGCGGCTAAACCCCCCAATGCTAGGGGGTGTTCCTGAATTGCTTTTGTATTGACTATGTTTCCTTTTATTCTATGAGATAAGTGCTTTTTATTAATCTATTTTATTTTGCAAAGTGCTTAATGCTTTTTCTATCTGACCAATGGAATTTGATTTACGGTTAAGGTTTAGGTCGGACAAACCAACTTAACGCTTTTTGCATAATAATATTACAGTAGATATTGCCTAGGAATAGAGATACACTGTAGTAACCATAATAATCTTGTTAAAAACACAAAGCTTGATATCCATCCTAAACTGCTAAGGAATTAGGGTATAGGATGAATACCAAAGGTTTTTTTGGCTAAGGAATTAGAGAAAAACATTTTTAGGATTCGGTAAAGGTTCGTTTAAAGCATTGTCTCCTCGAATAAGGATTTAGGTTAGTGCAAAGCAATTCATACACCTTACCCTGCCTTGGTCTCTTATATCTGTCCAAAGTCAATTTTATTTTTCTGCTCTATTTTCTCATTACCGTTATTATTTTCTTAACAAACCATACCACCAAGTGCTTTTGTTTAACTAAAATAAAACCAAAACTCTATATCGTCAAGTAGTCCTTGAGATCGACATTCGGAGAAATTCCCTTTTATTACTACATCGGTTAAAATTGTACACTTGCAATTTTTGCGATCAAGTTTTTGGCGCCGTTGTCGGGGACTACCAAAGATCATAGATTTTAGAGTTTTATTTTAGTTAAAATTTTGTTGCTCCGCAATGAAAATTTATTTTTAATTTTAATTTTATTTTAATAAAAAAAATCGGATTATTATTGTTTCATGAATTCTTTTATATTGTGAGACTAATAAAGATTGAGTGTGTAGTTATGGATATCTTTTATACATTACCACCTGTATCTCCTCAATGTTGGTCGCCTGATTCGGGAATCACTTTGGAAGAGGCGACTAAAATTTTTAAAGGATATAGGAGTGAGGTAAGAATCCTTATGAATGAATGTAAGGAAGCTAACTTTTATCCAGATTATTTTATTTGGCGAGAGTGCAGGTTGGAAGAAGAATGTGTGAAAGAAGAAGAACAAGGCATAACGTCAGACGAAGAAGATGCATTAGAAATAGAAGAATTTGAGGTAAACAAGAAGTACGGGGAAGAAAAAAAAGGCAACTTGAAGATGATCTAGTGCTGGATGAAAATACAGATGTAACGATTTGTGAAGATGTAGACATCTAACAAGAAAATCTTCAAGAAAATAGTATCCCTAAAAACTATTTTGACAAGGCAGATGAAAGACAAGAAATTCATAAAGTATTGGATTTCATTTATGCCTTGTTCAAAAAAATCCCACTGAAAATGAGTTGGAAGATACATCATCAATACCGCAAGTTCATGGGTTTGTTACCAAACAAAAGTAAGAAAAAAGATGATGTGTTCTTTGTTTCATATATGCCACCTTAACAGAGAATGAGACGTCGAGCCATGCGACGTTAAACGAAGCGCTACGTGGGAGGCAACCTGTGACACCCCCAATCTATACCAATAAGCTATTAAAGCGATAAATAAAAATTCAAAATTTTATCAGAGTATAATTAAGACATGCACGACATAGACCGGAGACGCCACAACAATTTGAAACAAACATACAACACCTGCTCATACAGATATGCAACAATTCAGGTAGTATTATACCCACAATTCAGAAACAGAATATAAGCGGAAAATCCGTAACTGAATATCAACATATATATATATATATATATATATATATATATATATATATATATATATATATATATATATATCATGAAAGTTTGTTTGTCATATACAACATCATACATGTACAATCCAAAAGATACATATACATAATACAAAAATAATCACAAACAGCCACCCTAACTACCCGATGTCACATATCAGAGCCGACCGACAAAAGAATGAAGACGCAAAGCTTCACAAAAAGACCTCCAGCAACTCTAATCTGCAATGCCTCATAGAGCATTATAAAACAACAGAAGGGTGAGAAAAACAATCATATTACAGTTGCATATAATTATATATTCACACAGAAATACACAAATAAAACATTCTCACCACAAATGCACCACAATCAAATACAACACAGTACAACTCTCAAGTATCGAATACCACTACACATCAATCGTACACAATACACTCATCATCAATACAATTACACATATTCCATCTCATCAATCACATTAACAATTCCATGCACAATTAATCCATGATTTATGAAAATGCACAGAGACCGACACAACGACTCTATGTACATGCCATGCGGTACCGACTTCCAATATTTCTCATCACTAGTTCACTCAGGAACTCTGCTGAAATCACCGCTCGTTACTGAGGATCTCTCAAGTAACACCCCGTCGGGACTACGATGTTCCCCGTCGCTTTAGGTCCTCTTGGTATAAGGCGCACGACGTTTATGGATTGCTTTAGGTCCTCTCGGTATAAGGCGCACAATCCGATCGCTCACACCCCACATGGGCACACGATCGTCTATAACCATCGCTTTAGGTCCTCTTATTTTTAAGGCACACGATATATCAAATCTCTTTAGGTCCTCTTATTTTTAAGGCGCACGATGTTACAGCAGATCCCCTCTGGAATCAATCCGTCACTCAAGACGTCACAACAATGCATATCATGATGCTTGGCATACAATAACTCATGACATTTAATATGCACACATATACACATCCATAATCATGCATATATCAACAAGTACCCTACATCGTATTTTCTTGCCATAAGGCCACCAACCATCATCACAATATGTATTTCATGCAATTTCATCACTCAACAGTACACAAGTCATACAATATCCACACCAACAGCATATTACACGTACACATCAAGTTCACACAATTAAACGGCAAAAGTCGGCAACAAAAATAACACATTTTCTAATTCCCGACATAATTTAATTGGCCAACAATCTCAAAACCATCATCATAAGAAAGTACATTTCACAAGCTTTCTAACGCATCAAACCACGCCTCAAACCGAACCACAGATCAAAAGTTGTAAAGAAAACAAATTGGGAAAAACTGCTACATTCGCAGTGCGAAGCTCCTAGCGAGTCCTTCGCTACTTCATTCGCAGTGCGAATGTCCCAGCGAACCAAGGCAGAAACAAAAATAGCCTAGAAAATTCCCACCGTTCGCAATGCGAACGTCCCAGCGAATGCTCGCTACCCCATTCGCAGTGCGAACCCTCCAGCGAACAGTGGCAGAATGAAAAATACTACAACGTTCGCAGTGCGAACATCACGCGAACGCTCGCCACCCATTCGCTGGCCATTCGCAGTGTGAACCTGCGATTTCAGTAAAACCCAGCAGCGCACCAGTTCATCCAAAAATGACATTTTCTCCAACCAAACATTTCCAAACCAACATATGACAATCAGAACCTATTCTAATCATGATAACAAGTAGTCTACTACGTTTACACCGATTTTCAACCGCAAAACCATCGATTTTTCATCATATCTCTCATTTCAACCTAGAACTCAAAGCTATGGAAAAGCAAGAAAACATCCAAGCAAACACATACATAATCATACACAAACATAGTATAATCGAGTTTCGCACCCTTACCCAATTTAATCGTGTTCTAGAAAGTCGGTTGATTGATTTCCAAGTTTTTCCAAATTCTCTCTTTTCTTCTCTTCTCCTTTTTCTTCTTCACTTTTCTCTCTATTTTCTTTTCTTTCTACTTTTCTCTCTTTCTATTTATTCTTAACTTAACAAAATAAATCAAAATGCCCAAATTACCCCTACACTCAAATATCTTGCAAATGTTCCCAAAACGCGATAAAATATATTCACGACGAAAAATAACATATTTTCACATAAAAGTCAGGAATAAAAGAATATAATAATAAAATACTCAAAACGACTCAAATAGATAAAACAACAAAACTAACAAAACTGACCGGGGCGTTACAACTCTCCCCCACTTAGAAATTTTCGTCCTCAAAAATATACTTGAGACGAACAACTCTGGATACGACTCCCGCATCCGACTCTCCAACTCCCAAGTCAAATTGCCCTCAGCAGCGCCTCCCCACGCCACCTTCACAAGTGCAATATCCTTGCCCCGCAACCTCTTCAACTCGCGATCCAAAATCCTCACCGGCAAAGCTTCAACCGTAAGGTTCTCCCTTACCTCAACCTCATCCATCCGAATCACATGCGACGGATCCGGAACATACTTCCGAAGCTGTGAAACATGGAAAACATCATGCAAATTCGACAGACTCGACGGCAATGCCACCCTATAAGCCACAGCACACACTCTCGCAGATATCTGGTAAGGACCAATAAACCAAGAAGTAAGTTTCTTCGATTTCAATGCACGACCAACACCCGTTACCGGCGTAACCCTTAGAAATACATGATCGCCCTCTTGGAACTCAAGATCTTCCCGTCTCCGATCATGATAACGCTTTTGCCTACTCTGAGAAGCCTTCATTTTCTCACGAATAAACTTCACTTTTTCCGTAGTCTGTTGTACCAACTCCGGTCCAACCACCGTTCTCTCACCAGATTCGTGCCAACACAACGGTGTTTGACATCTTCATCCATATAATGCTTCAAACGGTGCCATTCCAATACTCGAATGAAAACTGTTATTATACGTGAATTCAATCAACGCAAGATAACTATCCCACGCACCACCTTGTTCCAAAACACACGCTCTCAACAAATCTTCCAAAGACTGAATTGTTCTCTCCGTCTGCCCATCCATATGCGGATGATAAGCCGAACTCAACCTCAATTTAGAACCCAACGCCTTCTGTAAACTTTCCCAAAATCTCGAGGTAAACCTCGGACCTCGATCCGAAACAATGCTTAACGGAACTTCATGCAACTTCACAAACCAAACTCAAATCTCTAAATGATTTCAAAAGTTCCCACTCCTTAACCATTAAAGCGAACATATGCAATGATTTCTGACTCAATGCATCGGCTACCACATTAGCTTTACCAGGATGGTAATTCAAGCCAAAGTCGTAGTCTTTCAAAAATTCCAACCATCTTCGTTGCCTCATATTCAATTTCTTCTGATCAAACAGATATTTCAAACTCTTGTGATCACTAAAGACTTCAAACCTCGCACCAAAAAGATAATGCCTCCAAATCTTCAACACAAACACCACAACCGCTAACTCCAACTCATGCGTATGGTAATTCTTCTCGTGCACTCTCAACTGCCTCGAGGCATACGCCACAACCTTACCGTCTTGCATCAGGACACCACCTAGACCAATCAAAGACGCGTCACAATACACCACAAACGGTTCATTGGGATTCGGCAAAATCAAAATCGAAGCTGTCGTCAATCTTCTCTTCAGCTCATTAAAACTTTCCTCACATCGAATATCCCAAATGAACGCTTGCCCTTTACAAGTCAACTGGGTCAAAGGAAGTGCTAGTTTAGAAAAACCTTCAATAAACCTTTGATAATAACCGGCCAAACCCAAAAAGCTTCGAATTTCAGTAACAGATCTCGGAGCCTCCCATTGTAGAACTGCTTCTACTTTAGATGGATCCACAGAAATACCATTACCTGAAATTACGTGTCCAAGAAAACTCACTTCCGACAACCAAAATTCACACTTAGACAATTTGGCAAAAAGCTTCTTTTCCTTCAAAACCTGCAAAACAATACGCAAATGCTCCGCATGCTCCTCCCGAGACTTAGAATAAATCAATATGTCGTCAATAAACACAACAACAAATCGATCCAAATGCTCATTAAAAATACGATTCATGTACTCCATAAACACACCTGGCGCATTAGAAACCCCGAATAGCATCACATAATATTCATAATGACCGTAACGTGTCCTAAAAGTCATCTTCTGAATATCTTCCTCTTTCACCCTAATCTGATGATACCCCGACCTTAAGTCAATCTTACTGAACACACAAGCACCAACCAACTGATCCATCAAATCATCAATTCTCGGAAGAGGATACTTATTCTTAATCATCACCTTATTCAACTGGCGATAATCAATACACAACCGCATACTTCTGTCTTTCTTTTTCACCAATAAAACTGGAGCACCCCAAGGAGAAACACTTGGCCTCACAAACCTCTTCTCTAACAACTCATTCAATTGCTTCTTTAACTCAATCAACTCAGACACCGACATACGATAAGGTGCCATAGAAACAGGTCTAGTACCAAGAACTAGATCTATAGAAAACTCCACCTCTCTCTCTGGCGGCAAGTCTGAAATATCCTCAGGAAACACTTCAGGAAAATCACACACAACCGGAAACACATCAAGTGAAACTTGACTATCCACAGTCAACGACGCAAACAACCCAAATAACTGAGCTTCCTCCGCCAAAAGTCTCTTCAACTCTTTGGTAGATAAGAAACTCGAGTCTTCGTCTTCCTCAAGAGAAGGAAACCTTACTAACTTATGATAACAATCAATATGAACCCTATTGAATTACAACCAATTCATTCCCAGAACCACATCCAAACCTTCTAATGGCAAACACACTAAATCCATCTCAAAGTCTTTACCATAAATGGTCAAAGGACAACTCAAATAAACCAAAGAAGTAGTTACTGACCCCATTGCTGGAGTATCAATAACCATCTTACCATCCATCAAAGACAACACAAGATTCAAATGCTTCGCGCACTCAGACGAAATAAACGAATGAGTCGCTCCAGTATTAATAATATCAACTAAAGGCGTACTATTAATAAAACAAGTACCTCGGATCAGACGATCTGCACTTGAAGTCTGAGTCCCTGCCAATGAAAACACTTTCCCACTAGTTGGAGCTTGCTTCGGTTCCTGACACTTTGTACTAATATGTCCAGGTTCACCACAGTTAAAACACTTCACCACATTCTTCCATTTACAATCAGCTACGACATGTCCGACACCTCCATAATTAGAACACTTTCTCACATCCTTCCTGCACTCAAACTGACGATGCCCCAACTCACCACACTTAAATCATCTCGGAGAATTAGACATACCTCCTCCACCTGACCTTCGATCAAAAGTACCCCTTTGCTTACCCTTATCCGCTGGTGTTACATACGGACCACTACAAAACTATTTCTTCCATTTCCGGTCACTCACACTCTTGTAGTGAGTAGAACGAGCCTTACTATCCTCTTCATAAATCCTACAACATTCCACCAAATCAGAAAACCTTCTTATCCTTTGATAACCGATTGCTTGCTTAATCTCAGGACGCAATCCGCTCTCATACTTCACACACTTAGAAAATTCTGCAGTCGCTTCAGCATAATGAGGATAAAACTGCACAAGTTCCACAAACTTAGCAGTATAATCAACAACAGACATACTACCTTATTTCAGTTCCAAGAACTCAATCTCCTTCTTTCCTCTAGCATCTACGGGAAAATACTTCCTCAGAAACTCCTGGCTAAATAATTCCCAAGTAACTTCTTCATCCCCAGCTTCCAACACCTGACGAGCACTAACCCACCAGTCATCAGCTTCTTCCTGTAACATGTGAGTTCCCAGTCTCACCTTACTGTCCTCAGCACAATCCATAACTCAGAAAATCCTTTCAATCTCTTTCAACAAAATCTGTGCACCATCAGGATCATATATTCCTTTGAAGACAGGCGGTCTGTTCTTCCTGAACTCATCATTACCAGCAGCATTAGGTGCACCCTGCACAGCACGAGCCATAGCTTGCATCGCAGTAGCCAAAGCAGCATCATTCCTACCAGCCATATTCTGTTAATTTCCAATAACAGAAACTATGGTTAAACAAACAGCTCACTCCAAACACCAAGACCAACAAGGACTGACACAAACTGACACGGACTAGCACGGACTGACACGAACTAGCTCTGATACCACTTATTGTGACACCCCCAATCTATACCCCAAAGCTATTAAAGCGATAAATAAAAATTCAAAATTTTATCAGAGTATAATTAAGACATGCACGGCATAGACCGGAGACGCCACAACAATTTGAAACAAACATACAACACCTGCTCATACAGATATGCAACAATTCAGGTAGTATTATACCCACAATTCAGAAATAGAATATAAGAGGAAAATCCGTAACTGAATATCAACATATATATATATATATATATATATATATATATCATGAAAGTTTGTTTGTCATATACAACATCATACATGTACAATCCAAAAGATACATATACATAATACAAAAAAATCACAAACGGCCACCCTAACTACCCGGTGTCACATATCAGAGCCGACCGACAAAAGAATGAAGACGCAAAGCTTCACAAAACGACCTCCAGCAACTCTAATCTGCAATGCCTCATAGAGCATTATAAAACAGCAGAAGGGTGAGAAAAACAATCATATTACAGTTGCATATAATTATATATTCACACAGAAATACACAAATAAAACATTCTCACCACAAATGCACCACAATCAAATACAACACAACACAGTACAACTCTCAAGTATCGAATACCACTACACATCAATCGTACACAATACACTCATCATCAATACAATTACACATATTCCATCTCATCAATCACATTAACAATTCCATGCACAATTAATCCATGATTTATGCAAATGCACAGAGACCGACACAACAACTCTATGCACATGCCATGCGGTACCGACTTCCAATATTTCTCATCACTAGTTCACTCAGGAACTCTGCTAGAATCATCGCTCGTTAGTGAGGATCTCTCAAGTAACACCCCGTCGGGCCTACGATGTTCCCCGTCGCTTTAGGTCCTCTTGGTATAAGGCGCACGACGTTTATGGATTGCTTTAGGTCCTCTCGGTATAAGGCGCACAATCCGATCGCTCACACCCCACATGGGCACACGATCGTCTATAACCATCGCTTTAGGTCCTCTTATTTTTAAGGCACACAATACATCAAATCTCTTTAGGTCCTCTTATTTTTAAGGCGCACGATGTTACAGCAGATCCCCTCTGGAATCAATCCTTCACTCAGGACGTCACAACAATGCATATCATGATGCTTGGCATACAATGACTCATGACATTTAATATGCACACATATACACATCCATAATCATGCATATATCAACAAGTACCCTACATCGCATTTTCTTGCCATAAGGCCACCAACCATCATCACAATATGTATTTCATGCAATTTCATCACTCAATAGTACACAAGTCATACAATATCCACACCAACAGCATATTGCACGTACACATCAAGTTCACACAATTAAACGGCAAAAGTCGGCAACAAAAACAACACATTTTCTAATTCCCGACATAATTTAATCGGCCAACAATCTCAAAACCATCATCATAAGAAAGTACATTTCACAAGATTTCTAACGCATCAAACCACGCCTCAAACCGAACCACAGATCAAAAGTTGTAAAGAAAACAAATTGGGAAAAACTGCTACATTCGCAGTGCGAAGCTCCTAGCGAGTCCTTCGCTACTTCATTCGCAGTGCGAATTGTTGCACCCCAAAATTTGCCCTCCTTACTTTAGTACTAACTGGCTTATGTTTCATTTCATTTTTTCATTATCATGTGTGCATATCATTGGTTCTTAGCATGGGGTCAAGGTGCCTGAGGCAGTGCCTCAGAGGGTCAAGCAAGACCTAGTATTGTCCAAGAGGGCTCAGATGGATCACTCTCTCCTAACCAGTGCATAGATTAGGGTTTTGAGTTTCTTGGATTTATTGCTTCAATGGGCAAGCTCCTTGGGTTTTATCATCACCAAATGGCACATCTTATCTTTGTTGGAGAGGATACACATTATATTCAGAGGAATGTGGATTTGGAGACTGTGCTATTTCCTCCTAGGCTGAGGGTACTAAAACTAGGGTTTGCTATAAAGTCAGTTTATTTCTGATTTTTTGGGCAAGACTTGATTCCATGGTATTCCATGGGTCCCTAAATACCTATGGGTGGAAGATTGCCAATCAGCTTGGTTCAGGAGAAGTGCAATTAGCCAATGGATTGAAAATCAGTTGAATTTGGGGAAAAGTCAACAGTGAAAGGAGAAAAGTCAACTGTGAAATTTTGAGGTTCTCTTCAGGGATTTTAAGATCTCATATCCTCATATGGTCTCCAGGGGTCAAGTTTCATACATATTTGTCAGGAATCAGGAGTTGGTGCAAAGTTTCTAAATTTGGAAAGTGACCTATAATGAAAAGTTTCCTTTTTGGGCAAGTTCCTGCACTGAATATCTTTTTCTCCTCTTTACAACAAGTACTAGTGGGTCTCCATATCATTTGTGAAACTCTAGTTATGATCAAAAGAAGGCAAGGTGGTTTTTAGGGTTTCTCATGATCCCATTTTCACAACTCTGGGCATAATGACCTATAATCAATTCCATTGCTTCATGCCACATTCCAATATTAAAAGACATTCCTTGAGGATTATTTTGGGCCCAAGAATGAAGCAATTTCATGGTTTGTTCTTCATTTATTCCCCATTATTCAAAACACCCAAATTATTTAAAGCTCATGAACCAATTATTTTCAAGGCCCAAGTTCCATAGGGGTGTAATTATCAATCCAAATGCAAGTGATCCATCATGGAATTTTTAAGTGAACATGCATGAAGAGAGGTATATTCCACATAATGCAAAATTCCAAAATAATTCAAAAATCATTAAACAAGTAATTACCCAAGCCCAATTCATATTCAGAGGCAAACCCTAGTCTTTATAAATCCATCCATGCACTGGTTAGGGTTAGACACACGTGATTTTGGAGAGGAATCCAAGCTTGAACCCTAAAGCTCTTTTTCATCAAAACTCACAATCCACAAGGTCTTTGCCAAAAGTACTTCCACTAACCTCTTCCTGGGGATCCACAGAGTAGAAATCAGCCACCATTTGCAGCCAAAAGCAAGCACACGTGTGGAGCCATCTCAGGTTAGGGTTGATTTTGATGATCGTGAAACTCATTTTTAAGCATGCATATTGTTGTGTGAATGTCACTGATCATGCTGATGTAATTTTTGTGGTGTTTGGACGTGTATACTGCTTGCTATGTGTGTTTGAATTTTTATGCCCTAACCTTAACCTCTTCGTTTTTCAATATATATTGGTTATTTTTAAATTTTGATTGCATATTCGTGTTCCTTGCAAAAATCTGGGCGGAATGGTATACGGTTTCGTGTTTTTTGGGCATGTTTGGATTTGCAGGTGAAGCAAGAGGGGCTGCCGGAGCTAGGGCTCCGGCGATGGGTGGTGGTCCGGCGAAGGGGAGAGCTGGACGAAGAAGACGAAGTGTGGACCGTTGATGCGTTCCATCGTGCGGTCACCAGCCGGTCGCGTGTCCCTTTTATTATTTTTTTCTAATTTTATTTCATTGATTGCATGCATATGACCCCATGACAATTACCATGCTCCTCCAATCATATTTTTTTATTTTGTTTACTTTTTATATTGGTTGACTGATCATGAACCGTCTGATGGATCAAACGGCCACAATACTGCTAGCGAATAAAACACTCACGCGCCTTGCACGTGGTATGCACACGGTAGCTTCCTCTTATTTTTGTTTTTTTTCTGATCAATTAGTGGGCTGAGTTGCTATACGCACCCCCCACTCTTCAGCCCAATTCCATTTCCAACGTATTTTTTATACTTAAAGCACCCCAGCCCGTTTTATTTCTTTGTATTTTTATTCAATTTATCATTTTCATATTTTAATTTTAAAAATACCTTCTTGCATTTTAAAATCCCCATAAAATTCATACATCATATTTATTACTTTATAAAATTTTTACAAATTTTATTTTTTACTTTTATTTTATTTTTATCATTTAAATTAATTATTTTATTCATTTTCTTTTTGCATTATGCATTTCATGCATACACAATTT
The DNA here is from genome assembly GCA_022829125.1 of Lathyrus tuberosus. Classification (NCBI taxonomy): domain Eukaryota; kingdom Viridiplantae; phylum Streptophyta; class Magnoliopsida; order Fabales; family Fabaceae; genus Lathyrus; species Lathyrus tuberosus. The sequence continues at coordinate 3,702,506 of JALAZF010000142.1, read as the reverse complement.
GTTTATTTTATTTCTCTGCATTCATAAAATATTTTTCATCCGTTCCTTTTGCATTCATCCATTAACATTCTAAAGTGCATAAAAATATTTTCCTTTCATTTTTAAATTTATTTCATATTGCATTTAGGTCCTTCCCTTTGGCACACTGAGCCCTAATTCCCACCTGAACTCTGCCTAATTATTTGAATGACTAATATCCTGATTTTTTACAGGGACTTTTGATATGTTGTTTGCCTCTGGTTTAGGAACCTTAATGTTTAATTTGGAAATTTTAGGAGTCATTTTCTAATTATCTGATTTGTTTTCACTTGAGATTTTCTTGCAGGCGCATCTTTGACCTTATATGATTATCTGTTTGAAAAGGCACTTGTGCCATTTGCTTTGGGGCTGTTTCTTTGTTTCTTTGATTCATGTTTGGATGATAATCATTGTTGTTTGTCATTGTTTGATTTTCATTCACCTCATCTCTCTTACTTATGTCTATTTTGTACTAATCTTTTATGCAGGGTCTAAGGTAAGTTCTTTAAGGGTATGGATAAGCATCCATATTCACCTTTACTATTCTCTCCTTCTCTCATCTCTTTCCTTTAGAATTTAGGTTGTCGTCGAACCTCACTAACCGTAGGTCACCCATGCATGATCACTTTAGGATTCATAGTCTCCCTTAGAGTTACCCTTGTGTCTTCTCTCTTCTCATCTCAAATTTCTTTAAAACACTTAATAATAATAAGGTGTATTGCGCACGAGCCTTAAGTATGGGGAATGAGAAATGAGGGGCTTCCTCTCATCTTTCTAGAGTGCTTAACGAGGGTCCTGTCTTGGGACGATGCGTTAAGTATTCGCCCCTGTGCCCTAGACTTTGGTGCAATGCAACTTAGGAACTAACTTAAGCCACTTCTGTCCTAAAAAACACAAACCAACTTCAAACCTTTTGGTCCTTCGGGATTTCCAAACTTAAAGGCTATTTTCAAAAAGGGTACGTTACCTTCCGTCTGAGACGCAAACAGGCATCGACCCTAACTGCCGGACGCGAACTTAACGTCGCTCATAAAAAACACAAAAATAACTTGGTCCGAACTACGTTGACTCTGAATTCCCCATTGCACAAGGGGGGTACGTAGGCCTAGGACGTCGACGTCCTACCGAGTCGGTCTTTGTCTTTTCCCTCCCCGTCTTAGTACAACCCTAGATGATAGTATAACTCACCCTAGATTAGACAACAAGCGTGGATCCCATCGAGTACGAATGACGCGTGGGGTGCTAGCACCTTCCCCTCGCGTAACCGACTCCCGAACCCAGGTTATGGTTGCGATGACCATTCCTTTCCCTCTTCCTCAGGTTTGTGCGGTGTTCCCTTTCCCTATCGTGGGATAAATTTACACGGCTGGCGAATCTGTTTTTCCGCGCCACTCTCGCGTTTGTACCTGGATGAAAATCCTAGGAGCGACAGCTGGCGACTCTGCTGGGGACTTGGTTGACCTATGCTGGTCCATCCCTAAGCGAGTCAATCCTAGCGCTTGCTTGTCTTTGTTTTCTTTGGGTGCTTTGTGTTTGTTTTGCTTTATGTGTTGTATTTTATTTTATTTTTACCGCATTTTCCGCATTTCATTTCTTATTACTGTCATGCTGCTATGCTGTGCTGGCTATCTTTGTTTTGCAGGTTGGGTGGGTCTGAGAGATAATCCCAATACCAAGGCTTGAGAATACCCTAGGACTAGAGTCGAAAGTAGTGGGACCTACGTGCCCGCTTGGTACGTTTGTGTGTTCACGAAATTCACAACCAGACGAGGCTATCTTGGGATGCATTCTAACGTGTGTGTCTTGCGCATGTTGGGGTGTTGATCTAGAGAGCTGTCGACTCTGGTGACCGATCATCGAGGACCTTAGTGGAAACATCCCTCTTTAGTGGTGACAGTGGCAGACCACATCCTGTGGCAAACCCATTCGCACCCGAGGGCCCGCTTTGGAACTCACATAGGATGGCCCCTACGTTTTGAAGAGAATCAGTGGAGGCACTCCTCGATTGACTTTAGTACTGTACCCCGAGGGATGAATGTACTATTGTTTCTCGACCTCAGTGCCAAAGCTGAGGACCTTCCGCTTTGGAGAATCAGTTGAGGCCTCCTCGATTGATGATGATGCCAAACCAGAAATGGTGAACGTATCATCATTTCTCGACCTGAGAGCCCGGGATACTGAACATCCTAGTACCCACATGTGAGAGGGGATGGGCGTTTGCATGTTTGTAGGTAACCGAGACTTTCAACCTACCCGGTTTTCTGGATTTCTCATCAATGTCTAATTATTTAGGTTCCTCAGTGGTTCAGAGTTCTGGTTTTCTGGTTTCTCGTTCAGCTAACAGCACAGCACATCCAGCAGTGTGCCTTGACCCCATGTTTGCATGAGCATATCATTTTTCTTGCATTCTGACGTGTTTGACATTTTTCAGGGCTTGCATCTTACTCTTGATTTCGATTTTCTGAGGTTGCTTTAGTATGGATGTTCAGAGAAAGAAGACTGTCGCCTATTCATTCCCAAAGCCGACTTTGACACTGATTCATAAACTGATTAATATGGCTGGTTCCGGAGTTCGTACAAAGTTCAGCGGAAGGTATGGAAGACTTCTGAAATTTGTCTATAATATCTCCCAGTATGAGAAGGATGCCATTCACACACTTCTTCAGTTTTACGATCCGTCTCTGCGTTGCTTCACTTTCCCGGACTACATCTTGGCTCCAACGTTGGAGGAGTTCTCATTTATTTTGGGAATCCCCATCAGGCATGATATAGTTTTCTTTTCCGAAGAACACCCCGGTATAAAAGATATGGCTGTTGCTCTTCATATTAGTGAGTCTGTTCTGAACAGTAACATTGCAGAAAAACAAGGAGTTAAGGGTTTCTTGTTGAAGTTCTTGTTTGATCAAGCTTGCATACATGTCAAAGAGAAGAATTGGACTGCTTTCCAAGCTATCCTAGCTATGTGCATCTATGGGATTGTCCTGTTTCCGAATATTCCTGATCTAGTGGATATGCATGCCGTCATAATCTTTATTTCGAAGAATCCTATACCTACCTTGCTAGGTGATGTGTATCACTCGGTTCACTACAAGAATGAGAATAGGCGTGGAAAAACTGTGAGTTGTTGTGCACCGATTTTAGCTACTTGGTTTCTGAGTCGTCTCGTTGAATCTGGCGCTTTCGTTGATACGAAAGATTCTCTGAAATGGTCAAAGAGGGTTATGGGCTTGACTGCTGACAACATTGCTTGGATTAATCGTGACTTGCTAGGAATGGAGATTATTTGTAAATGCGGAGAATTCCCTAATGTTCCCTTGATAGGGAGGAAAGGTGGAATTAATTATAATCCCTCCCTAGCTATCAGACAGTTTGGCTATCCTTTGAAGAATCCACCCGAAGAGCGAGGTGTCTGAGAGTCCTTGTTCTTCAATGGCATTGAGGATCAAGGGTTGATAAGGAAAGTTGTGAACGCTTGGAAACAGGTGACCAAGAAGGGTAAAATTCCATTCGGGAAAAGTAACAATCGGGCTTTCCCTTCCTATAAAGAGTGGATTAAGAATAGAGCAGAAGAGGAGCTTCTTCCATTCCCGGTGGAACCACCTTTGTATCCTTTGGTGATCGAGCCTCCTACCACGGTTGAGATAGAGAAGTATGACAAATTATGGGCTGAAAAGGAAAGGTTGCGGGAAGAAAATAATGAGCTAAGGAGAGAAATTTATCAGTGGAAGCATGAGCGGGGTGAAGCTGTTTATACCGCCAAGTTGAAGACAGAGCTCCTTGCTAAAGCAGAAAAAGAGCTTGCTGACATGGTCGCATCTAGAGAAAGAATGAAACAAGCTTTGGATGGTATCAGTAACGTTCTCATGTCCAAGGAGGAGGAATTAGGCAAGGCTTAGTTGAAGATTCACAGGTTCAATGATCACCAAGAAACTGCCATGGCTGAGAATAAGAGAAAGGAAGACGACTACATAGCTAAGATTGATCAGTTGAAGTCGACGCTCAAGAAGAAAGACGCTGAGATCTTATCAGGGATATTCAAGATACAAGTAGTCGAGGGTCGACTCAATGAAGCCATAGCCTCCATGGAAGAACTGAAAGTCCAAGCTGAAGCGAAGAAACCTAAACATGAGGGTCCTAGCATGGATGGTGCTACTGGAGAAGACGCTTGGGAGTTACATTGCCGATACTTGGATGGGATCATACACAGGAGAGACCTTCTCATTCAAGGGCTAATTCAGAGGCCGAAGCATCCCGATACCAGAAAGCTGTTCAAGGAGATTCAAGACTGGTGCAGAAAGCATAATGGATGGGGGGATTGACTCTTGTGAATTTTGATGATATGCCATAGTTTTCTGTTCTCTTTTATTGTATGTGAATCACCACCAGGCTTGTTGGTTGGGACCTATGGTTTTTATATTCAGACTTGTTATCTCGGATTTGTTGACATTCGGCTTTTCTCTGGTTTTCTTAATATATGAGCAGAAGTTCCATTATATCTTGTTTTTAAACCGGAATCAAGGGGTGGATCGCCTTGTGAATTTTCAAACATGTCCATTTGCATTTTCATAATCATTTTGCATAATCATTTTGCATGACAGGTGTTTATCTCCGGTATTCTTATCATGTTCTCATCTCAGAATTGCAGATCAGTATATTCACCGGTATCCTACCAGACAGAATCAGAAGAGACTCATGGATCAGCTACAGAATGAGATCATTGAGATGCGGACTCGCATGAACCAATTCATGGAATTGATGCAAGGGGTTGCTCAAGGACAAGAACAGTTGAGAACTCTCGTTCAACCACTGATTGCGAGGGTTGATAATGATGGTGTCCTTCATGGAGGACTTCAGACTGGTGTTACTGATAATGGTCAGAATGGTCCTACTGGCGGAGGTGTTCCTGTTTCTAGTGTTGTGATTCCTCCGAGCGGAGCTGAAAATGTTGGGGGAGGTGGTACCGGTACTGGCGCAGTTCAGGGTCGTCAGTATGATGATGTTCAGGATGATGTATTTTCTTTGCCAGGTGGGGATGCTGGTCCCCAGACTGATCAGGATCAGAGGATCCAGTTGATTGAAGAACAGCTGAGGGGTGTTGTGAATCAGGATTCTGTGGGAATGGATCTAGAGGATTTGGGGCTGGTTCCAAGCGTTGTTATTCCGCATAAGTTTCAGACTCCCACTTTCGAGAAGTATAATGGTATGACTTGTCCGAGGACCCACGTCAGGGCATATGCAAGCAAAATGGCTGCATATGCGAAGAATGAAAAGCTGATGATGCATTGCTTCCAGGATAGCCTATCTGGGGCATCCCTGGAGTGGTACATGCAACTGGAAAGGAAGGATGTGCGTAGTTGGAGAGATCTGGCAGGGGCATTTATCAGACATTACCAATATAACACTGATATGGATCCTAACAGAACACAGCTGCAGAATCTGTCACCGAAGAACAATGAGAGTTTCAAAGAGTACGCCCAGAGGTGGCGTGAACTGGCAGCAAGGGTTCAGCCTCCCATGTTGGAACGTGAAATGATAACTATGTTTATGGCCACCTTGCAGGGTCATTACTATGAAAAGCTGGTACCATGTATGACTGGAAAGTTCGCTGACTTGATCTTAGTGGGGGAAATGGTGGAAAGAGGAATCAAGGCGGGGAAGATATCAGGCAGTGATAGGTCCTCATCTGGAGGAAGTAAGAAGCCTTATGCCAATGGTTATAAGAAGAAGGAGGGAGATACAAGCTCTGTGTCATCATATCGTGGTAGAGATGGACCTCGTCAGAACAACAATCAGCAGGTGGCTTCTGTAACTATCCCAGCGGCACCTCAGCAGCCAGCAGCATCTCAACAACAAAATCAGACTCCTTACCGATCACAGCCTCAGAATAGGCGGGATAGACATTTTGACACTCCACCTATGTCCTACTCTCAATTATTCCAACACTTGTTGAAACTACAGCTAATTCAGACAAGAACATTGGCTCCACCTACTGGCAATCCACCTCCCGGCTATGACGCCAACGCCCACTGTGAGTTTCATTATGGGGCACCCGGACATCATACTGAGAACTGTAAAGCTTTTAAGCATAAGGTTCAAGACTTGGTGGATTCCAAAGCCATCAACTTCTCCAATGACGTCCCAAATGTGAATCAGAACCCGATGCCGAATCATGGTGGGCCAAAGATCAACGCTATTATTAAAGACTGTGAAGACTTAAGTGTGATTTCAGATGTGAACGAAATCCAAACTCCCTTGGGTGTGGTGAAGGAAAGACTGTTGAAGGGAGGGGTATTTCCCGGTTGTGATGAAGGTTGTGTAGGGTGTGTGTCGCAGCCAGGCGGTTGTGATTCATTGAAAGCAGGTATTCAGAGGATGATCAACGAAGGGGTATTACAAATTGACAAAAGGTATATATCATTTCCAGAAGGAGACTTGGTTGTGCATGTCGACCTCTCTTGAAGGGTCGTCTCAGTCGGCAAGTACGTCCTGACAAGAATCAAGCTTCCTCAGCAATGGTAATCTTCATCTTCTTTACTGCATTTCCATTTGTAGTTTCTTTTCCATTTCTTGTTAAAACATCGTATGTATGCAAGACTTGTTTGTTTTTTTATGGTGATACTAATGCAATGAGTATGTTTTCCTTGAAGTAATCCATTCGTGTTCACTCTTAAATGTTTTTATGCATTGCAATACCAATTTTCTTGTTTATAACTCTTGAGGGAGGATGATGAGACAAAAACGCAAATCTCTGGTCGTATGTTCATGGATAGAACCCTGTTGAGGATGTACAGGCATTGTTTCAAACCCCTAAACACTGGAGAGATAAGGAGATAAACCTTCGTTAACCCCTTTCGAGCCTTGGAGTAGGACTTTCTTTCGTACGAAAAAACCCGCATACTTAACCCAGGGGCAGGGTAGGCGTCAGTTAGTTTGACCAAGCGTCCAGATTTCAAGGAGAGTGTGCATCTGAGGATCCATTACCTTCTATCCCACCGTCAAGAGGTCAAGAGATGTGAAACCACAATAGTTATCTATCAACAATCAAGGAGTGAGACAGTCACTACCCTTTCAAGCAAGTGAGACAACCAATGTCACATGCTTTGTTCGAAAAAGGGGAATAAAAAGAAAGCCCGCTAAGTCGAAACTTGAAAACAAGTGACTTAGGCAAAAGTTAGGGCATCCCGCTGGACTTAAAAATCGAAAAACTCAAAAGAGTCAGTCCAGGCAAAAATTAGGGATCAAAAAGGGGCAAAAGAAAGAAAAAGCGAAAAGCATTACAAAAGAAAGTCCTCGATAAGAACAAATTCGTGTGATTACAGACACCAAAGATAAAAAGGGGTGACTGTCACTCCAAAGCCTCCTTAGGTGTCGAATCATTAGTTGCATGGGTTCCTTAAAGATCATAAACCTTTTGAGAGATGAGCGTTTGGGCTAGATTAACTGAACATAGGACTGGAGAACATCACGAAGAGTGGGTGGGCACCGATAAATTTTGAGCCATAAATCCTTTTTTCTGAAACCGTGAACCAGACCACGTTACAACCCTCAAAAGTCCTAATTGAAACAGGGTTTATTCCGAAAGCGTACTTCAACAGGATAACGTTCCTGACTCCTATGAGTTGTGCTAATAAGACTTATTGGTATTGCATGTGCGCATTGTTTTGCCATTCAAAAAATCAAGGTCGCATCCCAACTAGTGATTCGTCCACAGGGTTTTGCAACGTATTTTCAATAAGAACTTCAAGGTTAACATGAGTTTTGCATTAGGATTATCATTCTCATAAATAACTTGTTCTGTTTGCATACATGTGCCTAAACATCAATGGCACTTTACACAGTGAACGTCAATCAAGAAGCTTGATTCTGCCAAGTTGGGATGCTTGAAAATTCTGAAAGACAATCATATCGAAGGGCATGCTACCAAGAGACTCAGTGTAGAGTAGACTCTCCCCAGTAAGTCGTGTTAAGGTGTAGCCAATCTGGGGCAGTCACGTCGAGAAAACTCTCCAAAATTCAGTTGTTCTGGGGCATTCGTTCTAAGATCAGGGGCAAAGTCACTTCAAAGCTCATATTGGGGCCGGCCACCTCTAGGGCGTGAGAAAACGTCTACTCTTGAAAAAGGTTAATTGAAAACACCTCCTCAAGGTTCAAGATGCTGAAGCAGAGTATTGTCAAGTCATTACTATTCCCTTCGGGGTAATGTACGTCGTGGATTATGAAGACTGGGGCAGTTATGTCGAGATATGATAAATCTCTCCACGAGTTTGAAGACCCTGGGGTTGTGCGAACGCCCGGTCATCTATAAAATTCTCTTGAGATGATTTCCTCCGTTAGACCTGGTGGTCTGGGGCAAGTGAAAAGTTCAAAGAGCCGATTATGACCATACAGACAAGTCAGGTTGCACGACAACAGATTGTACATCCCCAGCAGTTGGCTTCCCCAGCATTGAGATTGCTCCTTCCCTAGCAGGACAAAACTTTCCTCAGCAGAGCAGACCTTCCCCAGTAGGAGACTTGGGAAGCATTTTCTCCGAATCAAGATATTATTTCCCCACAGAATCAGGGTGTTCACCTTCCCCATCCCGTCAGGAAGCGTGCTCTCACCGACGATGTCATAATCTAATCCCGAGCAAGGTGGGAGTAAAGGCATTCTCCCCATCAGCAGGTTAAGTTCAGCAGTACCCCCGAGCAGGCTAGTATCATGGACTATTTTCCCCAGCAGGTTCTGAACCAATTGGATATTAGCAATTTTTTCGGTTCCGTTATTGGTGTTCATTCTCAACTCCCCCAACAGAGGAAAAATCTCAGGTTTTGGATGTTACCTTCAGTGAAAGACAGGTGGGGTCCCCGGTAGTTCTTTTGTGATTTCATCCCCAGTAAAAGTTGTCGATCCGAAGAGTCGATCAGTATGACACTTCTCAGCAGAGTTCCTAGATTCAGAGGACAATTTATTTTTGTCATCCCCAGATGAATTGGTCTTTCCGGCATTTATTTTGCTGGAGGGACCCTTTTTGCGTATCATAAGCATTCGCATTGCATCCTCAAACGCGTAGCATTTCCATGTCGTATGGAGCATTACGCCACTATTCAAACATTTGCATTCGAAGCATAAGGCAGGTTTGGTACTTTCTTTGCCAGTTCTCTTTCCCAGCAGAGATGGCATAACTCAGGAGACTTTGGAGGGATGCGTTCCTCATACTGGCGCTCCCCGGCAGAGTCTTTTATTTAGACTTCTCCTTTCCCCGGCAGAGCCATCTTGTTTGTGGATCATGGGTCCGTTGGAAGTTCGTCCGGCCTCTCTCTTTTGTGAAATCCCGTTCTTACCAGAAGTTTTGTTTCACGTTATCCCCAGTGAAGTCGCCATTGATTTTGCTAGTTTCTCTTTATCAGCAGAGATAGCGATCTTTTGGATATATCTTTCGTCAGTTTCCCTTTACCAGCAGGGATGGCGTTTATTTTTCTAGTTTCTCTTTATCAGCAGAGATAACGATCTTTTGGATAATTCTTCGTCAGTTTCCCTTTATCAGGAGGGATGGCATTTATTTTGCTAGTTTCCCTTTATCAGCAGGGATGACATCAGTTTGCTAGTTTCTCTTTGTCAGCAGAGATAGCAATCTTTTGGATAGTTCTTCGTCAGTTTCCCTTTATCAGCAGGGATGGCATTTATTTTGCTAGTTTCTCTTTATCAGCAGAGATAGCGATCTTTTGGATAATTCTTCGTCAGTTTCCCTTTATCAGCAGGGATGGAATTTATGTTGCTAGTTTCCCTTTATCAGTAGGGATGGTATCAATTTGCTAGTTTCTCTTTGTCAGCAGAGATAGCAATCTTTTGAAGATTTTTGTTCGTCAGTTTCCCTTTATCAGCAGGGATGGCATTTATTTTGCTAGTTTCTATTTATCAGCAGAGATGGAAATCTTTTGGATAATTCTTCGTCAGTTTCCCTTTATCAGCAGGGATGGCATTTATTTTGCTAGTTTCCCTTTATCAGCAGGGATGGCATCAGTTTGCTAGTTTCTCTTTATCGGTAGAGATAGCGATCTTTTGGATAGTTTTCGTCAGTTTCCCTTTATCAGCAGGGATGGCATTTATTTTGCTAAATCTCTTTATCAGCAGAGATGGCAATCTTGGGAAGATTTTCTTTCGTCAGTTTCCCTTTACCAGCAGGGATGACATCTATTTTGCTAAATCTCTTTATCAGCAGAGATGGCAATCTTTTGAAGAAGATTTTCCTTCGTCAGTTTCCCTTTACCAGCAGGGATGACATCTATTTCGCTAAATCTCTTTATCAGCAGAGATGGCAATCTTTTGGAAGATTTTCTTTCGTCAGTTTCCCTTTATCAGCAGGGATGGCATCAGTTTGCTAGTTTCTCTTTATCAGCAGAGATAGCAATCTTCTGGATAGTTCTTCGTCAGTTTCCATTTATCAGCAGGGATGGCATTTATTTTGCTAAATCTCTTTATCAGCAGAGATGGAAATCTATGGAAGATTCTCTTTCGTCAGTTTCCTTTATCACCAGGGATGGCATTTGTTCTGCTAGTTTCCCTTTATCAGCAGGGATGGCATCAGTTTGCTAAATCTCTTTATCAGTAGAGATGACAATCTTTTGAAGAATATTTTATTTCGTCAGTTTCCCTTTATCAGCAGGGATGACTTTTGTGTTGCTAGTTTCTCTTTATCAGCAGAGATAACGAGCTTTTGGATACTTCGTTTCGTCAGTTTCCCTTTATCAGCAGGGATGGCATTTATTTTGATAAATCTCTTTATCAGCAGGGATGGCATTCATCTTGCTAGTTTCTCTTTATCAGCAGGGATAGCAATATTTCGGATATTTTCTTTGTCAATTCCCTTTATCAGCAGGGAAGGCATTGGTATTGCTAGTTTCTCTTTGTCAGCAGAGATAGCAATCCTTCGGATATTTCTCTCGTCAGTTACCCTTTATCAGCAGGGACGATATTCATCTTGCTAGTATCTCTTTATCAGCAGAGATAGCAACCTTTTGAAGATTTACTTCGTCAGTTGGGGAAGTTTGTTTCGTTTTATACCCAGCATAGCAGCATTTATGACTAATTCTTCAGTGAAGGATTGCAAATTTCCGGGTTCTTTGGTATTCAATCTCCGTGCATCCTGATTGTCTGAAAGTCGTCGCTATCATACCCTCAGGACAAAGTTGATTGAATAGGGGCAGCTGTTGCACCCCAAAATTTGCCCTCCTTACTTTAGTACTAACTGGCTTATGTTTCATTTCATTTTTGCATTATCATGTGTGCATATCATTGGTTCTTAGCATGGGGTCAAGGTGCCTGAGGCAGTGCCTCAGAGGGTCAAGCAAGAGTCCTGGTATTGTCCAAGAGGGCTCAGATGGATCACTCTCTCCTAACCAGTGCATAGATTAGGGTTTTGAGATTCTTGGGTTTATTGCTTCAATGGGCAAGCTCCTTGGGTTTTATCAGCACCAAATGGCATATCTTATCTTTGTTGGAGAGGATACGCATCATATTCAGAGGATTGTGGATTTGGAGACTGTGTTATTTCCTCCTAGACTGAGGGTACTAAAACTAGGGTTTGCTATAAAGTCAGTTTATTTCTGATTTTTTGGGCAAGACTTGATTCCATGGTATTCCTTAGGTCCCTAAATACCTAGGGGTGGAAGATTGCCCATCAGCTTGGTTCAGGAGAAGTTCAATTAGCCAATGGATTGAAAATCAGTTGAATTTGGGGAAAAGTCAACAGTGAAAGGAGAAAAGTCAACTGTGAAATTTTGAGGTTCTCTTCAGGGATTTTAAGATCTCATATCCTCATATGGTCTCCAGGGGTCAAGTTTCATACATATTTGTCAGGAATCAGGAGTTGGTGCAAAGTTTCTAAATTTGGAAAGTGACCTATAATGAAAAGTTTCCTTTTTGGGCAAGTTCCTGCACTGTATTCAACTTGACTTTTCATCAGTAAGAAAGCTTCAAATGGATTTTTCTCAAACATAAAAATTGAAGATCTTTTTCTCCTCTTTCCAACAAGTACTAGTGGGTCTCCATATCATTTGTGAAACTCCAGTTATGATCAAAAGAAGGCAAGGTGGTTTTTAGGGTTTCTCATGATCCCATTTTCACAACTCTGGGCATAATGACCTATAATCAATTCCATTGCTTCATGCCACATTCCAATATTAAAAGACATTCCTTGAGGATTATTTTGGGCCCAAGAATGAAGCAATTCCATGGTTTGTTCTTCATTTATTCCCCATTATTCAAAACTCCCAAATTATTTAAAGCTCATGAACCAATTATTTTCAAGGCCCAAGTTCCATAGGGGTGTAATTATCAATCCAAATGCAAGTGATCCATCATGGAATTTTTAAGTGAACATGCATGAAGAGAGGTATATTCCACATAATGCAAAATTCCAAAATAATTCAAAAATCATTAAACAAGTAATTACCCAAGCCCAATTCATATTCAGAGGCAAACCCTAGTCTTTATAAACCCATCCATGCACTGGTTAGGGTTAGACACACGTGATTTTGGAGAGGAATCCAAGCTTGAACCCTAAAGCTCTTTTTCATCAAAACTCACGATCCACAAGGTCTTTGCCAAAAGTACTTCCACTAACCTCTTCATGGGGATCCACAGAGTAGAAATCAACCACCATTTGCAGCCAAAAGCAAGCACACGTGTGGAGCCATCTCAGGTTAGGGTTGATTTTGATGATCGTGAAACTCGTTTTTAAGCATGCATATTGTTGTGTGAATGTCAGTGATCATGCTGATGTAATTTTTGTGGTGTTTGGACGTGTATACTGCTTGCTATGTGTGTTTGAAGTTTTATGCCCTAACCTTAACCTCTTCGTTTTTCAATATATATTGGTTATTTTTAAATTTTGATTGCATATTCGTGTTCCTTGCAAAAATCTGGGCGGAATGGTATGCGGTTTCGTGTTTTTTGGGCATGTTTGGATTTGCAGGTGAAGCAAGAGGGGCTGCCGGAGCTAGGGCTTCGGCGATGGGTGGTGGTCCGGCGAAGGGGAGAGCTGGACGAAGAAGACGAAGTGTGGACCGTTGATGCGTTCCATCGTGCGGTCACCAGCCGGCCGCGTGTCCCTTTTATTATTTTTTTTCTGATTTTATTTCATTGATTGCATGCATATGACCCCACGACAATTACCATGCTCCTCCAATCATATTTTTTTATTTTGTTTACTTTTTATATTCGTTGACTGATCATGAACCGTCTGATGGATCAAACGGCCACAATACTGCCAGCGAATAAAAAACTCACGCGCCTTGCACGTGGTATGCACACGGTAGCTTCCTCTTATTTTTGTTTTTTTTTCTGATCAATTAGTGGGCTGGGTTGCTATACGCACCCCCCACTCTTCAGCCCAATTCCATTTCCAACGTATTTTTTTTACTTAACGCACCCCCAGCCCGTTTTATTTCTTTGTATTTTTATTCAATTTATCATTTTCATATTTTAATTTTAAAAATACCTTCTTGCATTTTAAAATCCCCATAAAATTCATACATCATCTTTATTACTTTATAAAATTTTTGCAAATTTTATTTTTTACTTTTATTTTATTTTTATCATTTAAATTAATTATTTTATTCATTTTCTTTTTGCATTATGCATTTCATGCATACACAATTTGTTTATTTTATTTCTCTGTATTCATAAAATATTTTTCATCCGTTCCTTTTGTATTCATCCATTAACAATCTAAAGTGCATAAAAATATTTTCCTTTCATTTTTAAATTTATTTCATATTGCATTTAGGTCCTTCCCTTTGGCACACTGAGCCCTAATTCCCACCTGAACTCTGCCTAATTATTTGAATGACTAATATCTTGATTTTTTGCAAGGACTTTTGATATGTTGTTTGCCTCTGGTTGAGGAACCTTAATGTTTAATTTGGGAATTTTAGGAGTCATTTTCTAATTATCTGATTTGTTTTCACTTGAGATTTTCTTGTAGGCGCATCTTTGACCTTATATGATTATCTGTTTGAAAAGGCACTTGTGCCGTTTGCTTTGGGGTTGTTTCTTTGTTTCTTTGATTCATGTTTGGATGATAATCATTGTTGTTTGTCATTGTTTGATTTTCATTCACCTCATCTCTCTTACTTATGTCTATTTTGTACTAATCTTTTATGCAGGGTCTAAGGTAAGTTCTTTAAGTGTGTGGATAAGCATCCATATTCACCTTTACTATTCTCTCCTTCTCTCATCTCTTTCCTTTAGGATTTAGGTTGTCGTCGAACCTCACTAACCGTAGGTCACCCATGCATGATCACTTTAGGATTCATAGTCTCCCTTAGAGTTACCCTTGTGTCTTCTCTCTTCTCATCTCAAATTTCTTTAAAACACTTAATAATAATAAGATGTATTGCGCACGAGCCTTAAGTATGGGGAATGAGAAATGAGGGGCTTCCTCTCATCTTTCTAGAGTGCTTAGCGAGGGTCCTGTCTTGGGACGATGCGTTAAGTATTCGCCCCTGTTCCCTAGACTTTGGTGCAATGCAACTTAGGAACTAACTTAAGCCACTTCTGTCCTAAAAAACACAAACCAACTTCAAACCTTTTGGTCCTTCGGGATTTCCAAACTTAAAGGCTATTTTCAAAAAGGGCACGTTACCTTCCGTCTGAGACGCAAACAGGCATCGACCCTAACTGCCGGACGCGAACTTAACGTCGCTCATAAAAAACACAAAAATAACTTGGTCCGAACTACGTTGACTCTGAATTCCCCATTGCACAAGGGGGGTACGTAGGCCTAGGACGTCGACGTCCTACCGAGTCGGTCTTTGTCTTTTCCCTCCCCGTCTTAGTACAACCCTAGATGATAGTATAACTCACCCTTAGATTAGACAATAAGCGTGGATCCCATCGAGTATGATGGACGCGTGGGGTGCTAGCACCTTCCCCTCGCGTAACCGACTCCCGAACCCAGGTTATGGTTGCGATGGCCATTCCTTTCCCTCTTCCTCAGGTTTGTGCGGTGTTCCCTTTCCCTCACGTGGGATAAATTTACACGGCTGGCGACTCTGTTTTTCCGCGCCACTCTCGCGTTTGTACCTGGATGAAAATCCTGGGAGTGACACAAATGTCCCATCGAACCAAGGCAGAAACAAAAATAGCCTAGAAAATTCCCACCGTTCGCAGTGCGAACGTCCCAGCGAATGCTCGCTACCCCATTCGCAGTGCGAACCCTCCAGCGAACAGTGGCAGAATGAAAAATACTACAACGCTCGCAGTGCGAACATCACGCGAACGCTCGCCACCCATTCGCTGGCCATTCGCAGTGCGAACCTGCGATTTCAGCAAAACCCAGCAGCGCACCAGTTCATCCAAAAATGACATTTTCTCCAACCAAACATTTCCAAACCAACATATGACAATCAGAACCTATTCTAATCATGATAACAAGTATTCTACTACGTTTACACCGATTTTCAACCGCAAAACCATCGATTTTTCATCATATCTCTCATTTCAACCTAGAACTCAAAGCTATGGAAAAGCAAGAAAACATCCAAGCAAACACATACATAATTATACACAAACATAGTATAATCGAGTTTCGCACCTTTACCCGATTTAATCGTGTTCTAGAAAGTCGGTTGATTGATTTCCAAGTTTTTCCAAATTCTCTCTTTTCTTCTCTTCTCCTTTTTCTTCTTCTCTTTTCTCTCTATTTTCTTTTCTTTCTACTTTTCTCTCTTTCTATTTATTTTTAACTTAACAAAATAAATCAAAATGCCCAAATTACCCCTACACTTAAATATCTCGCAAATGTTCCCAAAACGCGATAAAATATATTCACGACGAAAAATAACATATTTTCACATAAAAGTCAGGAATAAAAGAATATAATTATAAAATACTCAAAACGACTCAAATAGATAAAACGGTAAAACTGACAAAACTGACCGGGGCGTTACACAACCCACGCTTTTTATTACTAAGTCATTTTTCTTTTTGTTATTTTGTTTGTTTCGTTTGCAGGTAATAAACAAGACCTTGCGGGTGCAAGCCATGATGTAGTAGTTGGTGTTGCATTACATTCCGCCTCCTCAGTAAGGATCTCTGTGAGTAACCTCTCTCGCTCTTGTTCTAACACGTTGGGACAATGTGTGGTTCAAGTTTGGGGGAGGATTTACTGTTTTTTGTTCTTCCGTTTAGAATTGTTATTGTTGTTCTTGTGTGTTGTTTTATTAAAACCACTTTAAATTCTCCCCGAATTAGAGCCGTAAATTTTTTTTCTTATGAATACTGTGATTTTGAGGTGGTCAAGAAAGAATATAGAGTTTGAGGGAAGAGGAGCTAGAATTAGGGACATTGGGAAAGTCTGGAAAGCGAGGTATGACCTGAACACCCTAGATTCCATGGAGTAAGGAAACGAGTCCAACGTGTAAATTTGTGCCATAATACTTGGATTTGAGAAGTATTCCCCGAGTAGTTCATAGTGATAGTCTGCCATGATTAAAAAGAATTGCATGTATAGGGTTGATTGAGAGAATGACTTAAAGCATCGAAAACAAATTGAATAATGGTGATAAAGACAACTAGTCCTTCTAAGTTGGGTAACCCTCACCCGGTTACTTAGCCTAACGGCAGTTGAGTCTCAATTTTCGTCCCAAAGTGGATTAATAAACGCCAATGAGCAAGAGAAAAAAAAGAATAAAGGTGCCTAGAAAAAGTTCCGAACAATCTTGTACATGTGAGGGAAAACGATCCTAAATGTCTTAATCTGATTATCCGAATGAAATGGGTAAAAAATCGAAGAAAATACTTAAGCCCAAAGAATAGTTGGAGAGGTGACCGAAAGGGGGATTAGGTCCGTGGTTTTATCGGAGTATGTGTTTGTGTAATACCTTGTTAACGAACAATTACCAAGAGAACTAGTTTTAGTCGATTGGAACAAAGGCTCACGTATGAGTATTGATACACCTTACCTTCACAGGTCTTTCATTTGATGTGTACCATTTGATCCGAAAAAAATCTTTATGCAAGTTTGTTGCTTGAGGTCAAGCAAAGGTTTAAGTTTGGGGGAGTTTGATCGGTGGTTTTTATGCATTATTTTACCGTTAATTTTAGTTATTTTTATTATATGTTTAATTTCATTTTATTCCCGTTTACCGCATTTTATGCTTGGTTTGTGTCTTTTCAATGTTTTGAGGTTTGGATATGCATTCACGAGGAATCGGAGCAAAAACCAGGAAAAAACGCAAGAATTCAGAGAGAGTTGCATGTCCATGTCAGGATGCCTCGACCAAAAAAATCAACAAACATAAAATATATTGGGCAACCAATTCTCTCATCTATACTATGTTATAGTTCTCTTCATTAGCTTTCCGACACTTCGAACGGGGACCAAAACAGACTTACGGATCAAAAGTTATGATCAAAAAAATTTCGATTATAAAAACCTGTGAGCTGACACGGCCGCCCCTGTTGGCTGACACGACCCGTGTCATCTGGTGACGCTGATTTCATGAGTTTTTCATATTTTTGCCATATGTTAAGCTATGGGGGCGCTTTGGGTATTTGCAACCGATCTGAGTGATTTTCTACTATTTAGATGAGTTTTGGCTAGGAAAAAATGGACTTTTGGACGGGAGAAGAATTTCACGATCAAGATTGGAGAGATTAAGGTTTTCGGAAGGCGGAAGGTTTTCATGAGCGGAAGCAATTGAAGATCAAAAGTCATCCAAATTCTTGTAATGTTTAATCTTCATTTTGTAATAAATATTATGAGCGGCTAAATCCCCCAATGCTAGGGGGTGTCCCTGATTCCTTTGTATTAACTATGTTTTCTTTTATTCTATGAGATAAGTTCTTTTTATTAATCTATTTTATTTTGCAAAGTGCTTAATACTTTTTCTATCTGACCAATGGAATTTGATTTACGGTTAAGGTTTAGGTCGGACAAACAAACTTAACGCTTTTTGCATAATAATATTACAGTAGATATTGCCTAGGAATAGGGATACCCTATAGTAACCATAATAATCTTGGTAAAAACACAAAGCTTGATATACATCCGAAACTGCTAAGGAATTAGGGTATATGATGAATACCAAAGGTTTTTCTGGCTAAGGAATTAGGGAAAAACATTCTTAGGATTCGGTAAAGGTTCGTTTAAAGCATTGTCTCCTCGAATAAGGATTTAGGTTAGTGCAAAGCAATTCATACACCTTACCCTGGCATGCTCTCTTATATCTGTCCAAAGTCAATTTTATTTTTCTGCTCTATTTTCTCATTACCGTTATTATTTTCTTAACAAACCAAACCACCAAGTGCTTTTGTTTAACTAAAATAAAACCAGAACTCTATATCGTCAAGTAGTCCTTGAGATCGACATTCGGGGAAATTCCCTTTAATTACTACATCGGTTAAACTTGTACACTTGCTATTTTTCCGATCAAGTTTTTGGCGTCGTTGCCGGGGACTGCCAAAGATCATAGATTTTAGAGTTTTATTTTAGTTAAAATTTTGTTGCTCCGCAATGAAAATTTATTTTTAATTTTAATTTTATTTTAATTTTATTTTAATAAAAAATTCAGATTATTGTTGTTTCATGAATTCTTCTATACTGTGAGACTAATAAAGTTTGAGTGTGTAGTTATGGATATCTTTTATATATTACCACCTGTATCTCCTCAATGTTGGTCGCCTGATTCGAGAATCACTTTGGAAGAGGTGACTAAAATTTTTAAAGCATATAGGAGGGAGGTAAGAGTCCTTATGAATGAATGTAAGGAGGCTAACTTTTATCCAGATTATTTTATTTGGCGAGAGTGCAGGTTGGAAGAAGAATGTGTGAAAGAAGAAGAACAAGGCATAACGTCAGACGAAGAAGATGCATTAGAAATAGTAGAGTTTGAGGTAAACAAGAAGTACGAGGAAGAAAAAAAAGGCAACTTGAAGATGATCTAGTGCTGGATGAAAATACAGATGTAACGATTTGTGAAGATGTAGACATCCAACAAGAAAATCTTCAAGAAAATAGTATCCCTAAAAACTATTTTGACATGGCAGATGAAAGACAAGAAATTCATAAAGTATTGGATTTCATTTATGCCTTGTTCACAAAAATCCCACTGAAAATGAGTTGGAAGAAACATCATCAATACCCCAAGTTCATGGGGTTGCTTCCAAAGAAAAGAAAAAAAAAAGATGATGTGTTCTTTGTTTTATATATGCCACCTTAACAGAGAATGAGACGTCGAGCCATGCGCCGTTAAACGAAGCGCTACGTGGGAGGCAATCCACGCTTTTTATTACTAAGTCATTTTTCTTTTTGTTATTTTGTTTGTTTCGTTTGCAGGTAATAAATAAGCCCTTACGGGTGCAAGCCATGATGTAGCAGTTGGTGTTGCATTACATTCTGCCTCCTCAGTAAGGATCTCTGTGAGTAACCTCTCTCGCTCTTGTTCTAACACATTAGGACAATGTGTGATTCAAGTTTGGGGGGGGGGATTTACTGTTTTTCGTTCTTCCGTTTAGAATTGTTATTGTTGTTTTTGTGTGTTGTTTTATTAAAATCACTTTAAATTCTCCCCGAATTAGAGCCGTAAATTTTTTTTCTTAAGAATACTGTGATTTTGAGGTGCTCAAGAAAGTATATAGAGTTTAAGGGAAGAGGAGCTAGAATTAGGGACATTGGGAAAGTATGGAAAGCGAGGTATGACATGAACACCCTAGATTCCCTGGAGTAAGGAAACAAGTCCAATTTGTGCCATAGTACTTGGATTTGAGAAGTATTTCGCGAGTAGTTCATAGTGATAGTCTGGCATGATTAAAAAGAATTGCATGTATAGGGTTGATTGAGAGAATGACTTAAAGCACCAAAAACAAATTGAATAATGGTGATAAAGACAACTAGTCCTTCTAAGTTGGGTAACCCTCACCCGGTTACTTAGCCTACCGGCGATTAAGTCTCAATTGTCTTCCCAAAGTGGACTAATAAACGCCAATGAGCGAGATAAAAAAAAGAATAAAGGTGCCTAGAAAAAGCTCCGATCAATCTTGTACATGTGAGGGAAAACGATCGTAAATGTCTTAATCTGATTATCCGAATGAAATGGGCAAAAAATCGAAGAAAAGACTTAAGCCCAAAGAATAGTTGGAGACGTGACCGAAAGGGGGATTTAGGTCCGTGGTTTTATCGCAGTATGTCTTTGTGTAATACCTTGTTAACGGACAATTACCAAGAGAACTAGTTTTAGCCGATCGGAACAAAGGTTCACGTATGAGTATTGATACACCTTACCTTCACAAGTCTTTCATTTGATGTGTACCATTTGATCCGAAAAAAATCTTTATGCAAAATTGTTGCTTGAGGCCAAGCAAAGGTTTAAGTTTGGGGAAGTTTGATCGGTGGTTTTTATGCATTATTTTACCAGTAATTTTAGTTAGTTTTATTATATGTTTAATTTCATTTTATTCCCGTTTACCGCATTTTATGCTTGGTTTGTGTCTTTTCAATGTTTTGAGGTTCAAATAAGCATTCACGAGAAATCAGAGCAAAAACCAGGAAAAAGCTCAAGAATTCAGAGAAAGTTGCATGTCCGTGTCAGGATACCTGGACCAAAAAAATCAACAAACATAAAATATATTGGGCAACCAATTCTCTCATCTATAATATGTTATAGTTCTCTTCATTAGCTTTCTGACGCTTCGAACGGGGACCAAAACGGACTTACGGATCAAAAGTTATGATCGAAACAATTTCGGTTATAAAATCCCGTGAGCTGACACGGCCGCCCGTGTTGGCTGACACGACCCGTGTCATCTGGTGACGCTGATTTCATGATTTTTTCATATTTTCGCCATATGTTAAGTTGTGGGGGGGGGCTTTGGGTATTTCCAACCGATCTGAGTGATTTTCTACTATTTAGATGAGTTTTGGCAAGGAAAAAAGGGACTTTTGGACGGGAGAAGAATTTCACGATCAAGATTGGAGAGATTAAGGTTTTCGGAAGGCGGAAGGTTTTCATGAGCAGAAGCAATTGAAGATCAAAAGTCATCCAAATTCTTGTCATGCTTAATCTTCATTTTGTAATAATCTCTTTGAATATTATGAGCGGCTAAATCCCCCAATGCTAGGGGGTGTCCCTGAATTGCCTTTGTATTGACTATGTTTTCTTTTATTCTATGAGATAAGTTCTTTTTATTAATCTATTTTATTTTGCAAAGTGCTTAATACTTTTTCTATCTGACCAATGGAATTTGATTTACGGTTAAGGTTTAGGTCGGACAAACAAACTTAACGCTTTTTGCATAATAATATTACAGTAGATATTGCCTAGGAATAGGGATACCCTATAGTAACCATAATAATCTTGGTAAAAACACAAAGCTTGATATACATCCGAAACTGCTAAGGAATTAGGGTATATGATGAATACCAAAGGTTTTTCTGGCTAAGGAATTAGGGAAAAACATTCTTAGGATTCGGTAAAGGTTCGTTTAAAGCATTGTCTCCTCGAATAAGGATTTAGGTTAGTGCAAAGCAATTCATACACCTTACCCTGGCATGCTCTCTTATATCTGTCCAAAGTCAATTTTATTTTTCTGCTCTATTTTCTCATTACCGTTATTATTTTCTTAACAAACCAAACCACCAAGTGCTTTTGTTTAACTAAAATAAAACCAGAACTCTATATCGTCAAGTAGTCCTTGAGATCGACATTCGGGGAAATTCCCTTTAATTACTACATCGGTTAAACTTGTACACTTGCTATTTTTCCGATCAAGTTTTTGGCGTCGTTGCCGGGGACTGCCAAAGATCATAGATTTTAGAGTTTTATTTTAGTTAAAATTTTGTTGCTCCGCAATGAAAATTTATTTTTAATTTTAATTTTATTTTAATTTTATTTTAATAAAAAATTCAGATTATTGTTGTTTCATGAATTCTTCTATACTGTGAGACTAATAAAGTTTGAGTGTGTAGTTATGGATATCTTTTATATATTACCACCTGTATCTCCTCAATGTTGGTCGCCTGATTCGAGAATCACTTTGGAAGAGGTGACTAAAATTTTTAAAGCATATAGGAGGGAGGTAAGAGTCCTTATGAATGAATGTAAGGAGGCTAACTTTTATCCAGATTATTTTATTTGGCGAGAGTGCAGGTTGGAAGAAGAATGTGTGAAAGAAGAAGAACAAGGCATAACGTCAGACGAAGAAGATGCATTAGAAATAGTAGAGTTTGAGGTAAACAAGAAGTACGAGGAAGAAAAAAAAGGCAACTTGAAGATGATCTAGTGCTGGATGAAAATACAGATGTAACGATTTGTGAAGATGTAGACATCCAACAAGAAAATCTTCAAGAAAATAGTATCCCTAAAAACTATTTTGACATGGCAGATGAAAGACAAGAAATTCATAAAGTATTGGATTTCATTTATGCCTTGTTCACAAAAATCCCACTGAAAATGAGTTGGAAGAAACATCATCAATACCCCAAGTTCATGGGGTTGCTTCCAAAGAAAAGAAAAAAAAAAGATGATGTGTTCTTTGTTTTATATATGCCACCTTAACAGAGAATGAGACGTCGAGCCATGCGCCGTTAAACGAAGCGCTACGTGGGAGGCAATCCACGCTTTTTATTACTAAGTCATTTTTCTTTTTGTTATTTTGTTTGTTTCGTTTGCAGGTAATAAATAAGCCCTTACGGGTGCAAGCCATGATGTAGCAGTTGGTGTTGCATTACATTCTGCCTCCTCAGTAAGGATCTCTGTGAGTAACCTCTCTCGCTCTTGTTCTAACACATTAGGACAATGTGTGATTCAAGTTTGGGGGGGGGGATTTACTGTTTTTCGTTCTTCCGTTTAGAATTGTTATTGTTGTTTTTGTGTGTTGTTTTATTAAAATCACTTTAAATTCTCCCCGAATTAGAGCCGTAAATTTTTTTTCTTAAGAATACTGTGATTTTGAGGTGCTCAAGAAAGTATATAGAGTTTAAGGGAAGAGGAGCTAGAATTAGGGACATTGGGAAAGTATGGAAAGCGAGGTATGACATGAACACCCTAGATTCCCTGGAGTAAGGAAACAAGTCCAATTTGTGCCATAGTACTTGGATTTGAGAAGTATTTCGCGAGTAGTTCATAGTGATAGTCTGGCATGATTAAAAAGAATTGCATGTATAGGGTTGATTGAGAGAATGACTTAAAGCACCAAAAACAAATTGAATAATGGTGATAAAGACAACTAGTCCTTCTAAGTTGGGTAACCCTCACCCGGTTACTTAGCCTACCGGCGATTAAGTCTCAATTGTCTTCCCAAAGTGGACTAATAAACGCCAATGAGCGAGATAAAAAAAAGAATAAAGGTGCCTAGAAAAAGCTCCGATCAATCTTGTACATGTGAGGGAAAACGATCGTAAATGTCTTAATCTGATTATCCGAATGAAATGGGCAAAAAATCGAAGAAAAGACTTAAGCCCAAAGAATAGTTGGAGACGTGACCGAAAGGGGGATTTAGGTCCGTGGTTTTATCGCAGTATGTCTTTGTGTAATACCTTGTTAACGGACAATTACCAAGAGAACTAGTTTTAGCCGATCGGAACAAAGGTTCACGTATGAGTATTGATACACCTTACCTTCACAAGTCTTTCATTTGATGTGTACCATTTGATCCGAAAAAAATCTTTATGCAAAATTGTTGCTTGAGGCCAAGCAAAGGTTTAAGTTTGGGGAAGTTTGATCGGTGGTTTTTATGCATTATTTTACCAGTAATTTTAGTTAGTTTTATTATATGTTTAATTTCATTTTATTCCCGTTTACCGCATTTTATGCTTGGTTTGTGTCTTTTCAATGTTTTGAGGTTCAAATAAGCATTCACGAGAAATCAGAGCAAAAACCAGGAAAAAGCTCAAGAATTCAGAGAAAGTTGCATGTCCGTGTCAGGATACCTGGACCAAAAAAATCAACAAACATAAAATATATTGGGCAACCAATTCTCTCATCTATAATATGTTATAGTTCTCTTCATTAGCTTTCTGACGCTTCGAACGGGGACCAAAACGGACTTACGGATCAAAAGTTATGATCGAAACAATTTCGGTTATAAAATCCCGTGAGCTGACACGGCCGCCCGTGTTGGCTGACACGACCCGTGTCATCTGGTGACGCTGATTTCATGATTTTTTCATATTTTCGCCATATGTTAAGTTGTGGGGGGGGCTTTGGGTATTTCCAACCGATCTGAGTGATTTTCTACTATTTAGATGAGTTTTGGCAAGGAAAAAAGGGACTTTTGGACGGGAGAAGAATTTCACGATCAAGATTGGAGAGATTAAGGTTTTCGGAAGGCGGAAGGTTTTCATGAGCAGAAGCAATTGAAGATCAAAAGTCATCCAAATTCTTGTCATGCTTAATCTTCATTTTGTAATAATCTCTTTGAATATTATGAGCGGCTAAATCCCCCAATGCTAGGGGGTGTCCCTGAATTGCCTTTGTATTGACTATGTTTTCTTTTATTCTATGAGATAAGTTCTTTTTATTAATCTATTTTATTTTGCAAAGTGCTTAATACTTTTTCTATCTGACCAATGGAATTTGATTTACGGTTAAGGTTTAGGTCGGACAAACAAACTTAACGCTTTTTGCATAATAATATTACAGTAGATATTGCCTAGGAATAGGGATACCCTATAGTAACCATAATAATCTTGGTAAAAACACAAAGCTTGATATACATCCGAAACTGCTAAGGAATTAGGGTATATGATGAATACCAAAGGTTTTTCTGGCTAAGGAATTAGGGAAAAACATTCTTAGGATTCGGTAAAGGTTCGTTTAAAGCATTGTCTCCTCGAATAAGGATTTAGGTTAGTGCAAAGCAATTCATACACCTTACCCTGGCATGCTCTCTTATATCTGTCCAAAGTCAATTTTATTTTTCTGCTCTATTTTCTCATTACCGTTATTATTTTCTTAACAAACCAAACCACCAAGTGCTTTTGTTTAACTAAAATAAAACCAGAACTCTATATCGTCAAGTAGTCCTTGAGATCGACATTCGGGGAAATTCCCTTTAATTACTACATCGGTTAAACTAGTACACTTGCTATTTTTCCGATCAAGTTTTTGGCGTCGTTGCCGGGGACTGCCAAAGATCATAGATTTTAGAGTTTTATTTTAGTTAAAGTTTTGTTGCTCCGCAATGAAAATTTATTTTTTATTTTAATTTTATTTTAATAAAAAATTCAGATTATTGTTGTTTCATGAATTCTTCTATACTGTGAGACTAATAAAGTTTGAGTGTGTAGTTATGGATATCTTTTATATATTACCACCTGTATCTCCTCAATGTTGGTCGCCTGATTCGAGAATCACTTTGGAAGAGGCGACTAAAATTTTTAAAGCATATAGGAGGGAGGTAAGAGTCCTTATGAATGAATGTAAGGAGGCTAACTTTTATCCAGATTATTTTATTTGGCGAGAGTGCAGGTTGGAAGAAGAATGTGTGAAAGAAGAAGAACAAGGCATAACGTCAGACGAAGAAGATGCATTAGAAATAGAAGAGTTTGAGGTAAACAAGAAGTACGAGGAAGAAAAAAAAGGCAACTTGAAGATGATCTAGTGCTGGATAAAAATACAGATGTAACGATTTGTGAAGATGTAGACATCCAACAAGAAAATCTTCAAGAAAATAGTATCCCTAAAAACTATTTTGACATGGCAGATGAAAGACAAGAAATTCATAAAGTATTGGATTTCATTTATGCCTTGTTCACAAAAATCCCACTGAAAATGAGTTGGAAGAAACATCATCAATACCCCCAAGTTCATGGGGTTGCTTCCAAAGAAAAGAAAAAAAAAAAGATGATGTGTTCTTTGTTTTATATATGCCACCTTAACAGAGAATGAGACGTCGAGCCATGCGCCGTTAAACGAAGCGCTACGTGGGAGGCAATCCACGCTTTTTATTACTAAGTCATTTTTCTTTTTGTTATTTTGTTTGTTTCGTTTGCAGGTAATAAATAAGCCCTTACGGGTGCAAGCCATGATGTAGCAGTTGGTGTTGCATTACATTCTGCCTCCTCAGTAAGGATCTCTGTGAGTAACCTCTCTCGCTCTTGTTCTAACACATTAGGACAATGTGTGATTCAAGTTTGGGGGGGGGGATTTACTGTTTTTCGTTCTTCCATTTAGAATTGTTATTGTTGTTTTTGTGTGTTGTTTTATTAAAACCACTTTAAATTCTCCCCGAATTAGAGCCGTAAAATTTTTTTCTTAAGAATACTGTGATTTTGAGGTGCTCAAGAAAGTATATAGAGTTTAAGGGAAGAGGAGCTAGAATTAGGGACATTGGGAAAGTATGGAAAGCGAGGTATGACATGAACACCCTAGATTCCCTGGAGTAAGGAAACAAGTCCAATTTGTGCCATAGTACTTGGATTTGAGAAGTATTCTGCGAGTAGTTCATAATGATAGTCTGGCATGATTAAAAAAGAATTGCATGTATAGGGTTGATTGAGAGAATGACTTAAAGCACCCAAAAACAAATTGAATAATGGTGATAAAGACAACTAGTCCTTCTAAGTTGGGTAACCCTCACCCGGTTACTTAGCCTACCGGCGATTAAGTCTCAATTGTCTTCCCAAAGTGGACTAATAAACGCCAATGAGCGAGATAAAAAAAAGAATAAAGGTGCCTAGAAAAAGCTCCGATCAATCTTGTACATGTGAGGGAAAACGATCGTAAATGTCTTAATCTGATTATCCGAATGAAATGGGCAAAAAATCGAAGAAAAGACTTAAGCCCAAAGAATAGTTGGAGACGTGACCGAAAGGGGGATTTAGGTCCGTGGTTTTATCGCAGTATGTGTTTGTGTAATACCTTGTTAACGGACAATTACCAAGAGAACTAGTTTTAGCCGATCGGAACAAAGGTTCACGTATGAGTATTGATACACCTTTCCTTCACAGGTCTTTCATTTGATGTGTACCATTTGATCCGAAAAAAATCTTTATGCAAAATTGTTGCTTGAGGCCAAGCAAAGGTTTAAGTTTGGGGCAGTTTGATCGGTGGTTTTTATGCATTATTTTACCAGTAATTTTAGTTAGTTTTATTATATGTTTAATTTCATTTTATTCCCGTTTACCGCATTTTATGCTTGGTTTGTGTCTTTTCAATGTTTTGAGGTTCAAATAAGCATTCACGAGAAATCAGAGCAAAAACCAGGAAAAAGCGCAAGAATTCAGAGAAAGTTGCATGTCCGTGTCAGGATACCTGGACCAAAAAAATCAACAAACATAAAATATATTGGGCAACCAATTCTCTCATCTATAATATGTTATAGTTCTCTTCATTAGCTTTCTGACGCTTCGAACGGGGACCAAAACGGACTTACGGATCAAAAGTTATGATCGAAACAATTTCGGTTATAAAATCCCGTGAGCTGACACGGCCGCCCGTGTTGGCTGACACGACCCGTGTCATCTGGTGACGCTGATTTCATGATTTTTTCATATTTTCGCCATATGTTAAGTTGTGGGGGGGGGGCTTTGGGTATTTCCAACCGATCTGAGTGATTTTCTACTATTTAGATGAGTTTTGGCAAGGAAAAAAGGGACTTTTGGACGGGAGAAGAATTTCACGATCAAGATTGGAGAGATTAAGGTTTTCGGAAGGCGGAAGGTTTTCATGAGCAGAAGCAATTGAAGATCAAAAGTCATCCAAATTCTTGTCATGCTTAATCTTCATTTTGTAATAATCTCTTTGAATATTATGAGCGGCTAAATCCCCCAATGCTAGGGGGTGTCCCTGAATTGCCTTTGTATTGACTATGTTTTCTTTTATTCTATGAGATAAGTTCTTTTTATTAATCTATTTTATTTTGCAAAGTGCTTAATACTTTTTCTATCTGACCAATGGAATTTGATTTACGGTTAAGGTTTAGGTCGGACAAACAAACTTAACGCTTTTTGCATAATAATATTACAGTAGATATTGCCTAGGAATAGGGATACCCTATAGTAACCATAATAATCTTGGTAAAAACACAAAGCTTGATATACATCCGAAACTGCTAAGGAATTAGGGTATATGATGAATACCAAAGGTTTTTCTGGCTAAGGAATTAGGGAAAAACATTCTTAGGATTCGGTAAAGGTTCGTTTAAAGCATTGTCTCCTCGAATAAGGATTTAGGTTAGTGCAAAGCAATTCATACACCTTACCCTGGCATGCTCTCTTATATCTGTCCAAAGTCAATTTTATTTTTCTGCTCTATTTTCTCATTACCGTTATTATTTTCTTAACAAACCAAACCACCAAGTGCTTTTGTTTAACTAAAATAAAACCAGAACTCTATATCGTCAAGTAGTCCTTGAGATCGACATTCGGGGAAATTCCCTTTAATTACTACATCGGTTAAACTAGTACACTTGCTATTTTTCCGATCAAGTTTTTGGCGTCGTTGCCGGGGACTGCCAAAGATCATAGATTTTAGAGTTTTATTTTAGTTAAAATTTTGTTGCTCCGCAATGAAAATTTATTTTTTATTTTAATTTTATTTTAATAAAAAATTCAGATTATTGTTGTTTCATGAATTCTTCTATACTGTGAGACTAATAAAGTTTGAGTGTGTAGTTATGGATATCTTTTATATATTACCACCTGTATCTCCTCAATGTTGGTCGCCTGATTCGAGAATCACTTTGGAAGAGGCGACTAAAATTTTTAAAGCATATAGGAGGGAGGTAAGAGTCCTTATGAATGAATGTAAGGAGGCTAACTTTTATCCAGATTATTTTATTTGGCGAGAGTGCAGGTTGGAAGAAGAATGTGTGAAAGAAGAAGAACAAGGCATAACGTCAGACGAAGAAGATGCATTAGAAATAGAAGAGTTTGAGGTAAACAAGAAGTACGAGGAAGAAAAAAAAGGCAACTTGAAGATGATCTAGTGCTGGATGAAAATACAGATGTAACGATTTGTGAAGATGTAGACATCCAACAAGAAAATCTTCAAGAAAATAGTATCCCTAAAAACTATTTTGACATGGCAGATGAAAGACAAGAAATTCATAAAGTATTGGATTTCATTTATGCCTTGTTCACAAAAATCCCACTGAAAATGAGTTGGAAGAAACATCATCAATACCCCAAGTTCATGGGGTTGCTTCCAAAGAAAAGAAAAAAAAAAGATGATGTGTTCTTTGTTTTATATATGCCACCTTAACAGAGAATGAGACGTCGAGCCATGCGCCGTTAAACGAAGCGCTACGTGGGAGGCAATCCATGCTTTTTATTACTAAGTCATTTTTATTTTTGTTATTTTGTTTGTTTCGTTTGCAGGTAATAAATAAGCCCTTACGGGTGCAAGCCATGATGTAGCAGTTGGTGTTGCATTACATTCTGCCTCCTCAGTAAGGATCTCTGTGAGTAACCTCTCTCGCTCTTGTTCTAACACATTAGGACAATGTGTGATTCAAGTTTGGGGGGGGGGATTTACTGTTTTTCGTTCTTCCATTTAGAATTGTTATTGTTGTTTTTGTGTGTTGTTTTATTAAAACCACTTTAAATTCTCCCCGAATTAGAGCCGTAAAATTTTTTTCTTAAGAATACTGTGATTTTGAGGTGCTCAAGAAAGTATATAGAGTTTAAGGGAAGAGGAGCTAGAATTAGGGACATTGGGAAAGTATGGAAAGCGAGGTATGACCTGAACACCCTAGATTCCCTGGAGTAAGGAAACAAGTCCAATTTGTGCCATAGTACTTGGATTTGAGAAGTATTCTGCGAGTAGTTCATAATGATAGTCTGGCATGATTAAAAAGAATTGCATGTATAGGGTTGATTGAGAGAATGACTTAAAGCACCAAAAACAAATTGAATAATGGTGATAAAGACAACTAGTCCTTCTAAGTTGGGTAACCCTCACCCGGTTACTTAGCCTACCGGCGATTAAGTCTCAATTGTCTTCCCAAAGTGGACTAATAAACGCCAATGAGCGAGATAAAAAAAAGAATAAAGGTGCCTAGAAAAAGCTCCGATCAATCTTGTACATGTGAGGGAAAACGATCGTAAATGTCTTAATCTGATTATCTGAATGAAATGGGCAAAAAATCGAAGAAAAGACTTAAGCCCAAAGAATAGTTGGAGACGTGACCGAAAGGGGGATTTAGGTCCGTGGTTTTATCGCAGTATGTGTTTGTGTAATACCTTGTTAACGGACAATTACCAAGAGAACTAGTTTTAGCCGATCGGAACAAAGGTTCACGTATGAGTATTGATACACCTTTCCTTCACAGGTCTTTCATTTGATGTGTACCATTTGATCCGAAAAAAATCTTTATGCAAAATTGTTGCTTGAGGCCAAGCAAAGGTTTAAGTTTGGGGCAGTTTGATCGGTGGTTTTTATGCATTATTTTACCAGTAATTTTAGTTAGTTTTATTATATGTTTAATTTCATTTTATTCCCGTTTACCGCATTTTATGCTTGGTTTGTGTCTTTTCAATGTTTTGAGGTTCAAATAAGCATTCACGAGAAATCAGAGCAAAAACCAGGAAAAAGCGCAAGAATTCAGAGAAAGTTGCATGTCCGTGTCAGGATACCTGGACCAAAAAAATCAACAAACATAAAATATATTGGGCAACCAATTCTCTCATCTATAATATGTTATAGTTCTCTTCATTAGCTTTCTGACGCTTCGAACGGGGACCAAAACGGACTTACGGATCAAAAGTTATGATCGAAACAATTTCGGTTATAAAATCCCGTGAGCTGACACGGCCGCCCGTGTTGGCTGACACGACCCGTGTCATCTGGTGACGCTGATTTCATGATTTTTTCATATTTTCGCCATATGTTAAGTTGTGGGGGAGGGGGGGGGGCTTTGGGTATTTCCAACCGATCTGAGTGATTTTCTACTATTTAGATGAGTTTTGGCAAGGAAAAAAGGGACTTTTGGACGGGAGAAGAATTTCACGATCAAGATTGGAGAGATTAAGGTTTTCGGAAGGCGGAAGGTTTTCATGAGCAGAAGCAATTGAAGATCAAAAGTCATCCAAATTCTTGTCATGCTTAATCTTCATTTTGTAATAATCTCTTTGAATATTATGAGCGGCTAAATCCCCCAATGCTAGGGGGTGTCCCTGAATTGCCTTTGTATTGACTATGTTTTCTTTTATTCTATGAGATAAGTTCTTTTTATTAATCTATTTTATTTTGCAAAGTGCTTAATACTTTTTCTATATGACCAATGGAATTTGATTTACGGTTAAGGTTTAGGTCGGACAAACAAACTTAACGCTTTTTGCATAATAATATTACAGTAGATATTGCCTAGGAATAGGGATACCCTATAGTAACCATAATAATCTTGGTAAAAACACAAAGCTTGATATACATCCGAAACTGCTAAGGAATTAGGGTATATGATGAATACCAAAGGTTTTTCTGGCTAAGGAATTAGGGAAAAACATTCTTAGGATTCGGTAAAGGTTCGTTTAAAGCATTGTCTCCTCGAATAAGGATTTAGGTTAGTGCAAAGCAATTCATACACCTTACCCTGGCATGCTCTCTTATATCTGTCCAAAGTCAATTTTATTTTTCTACTCTATTTTCTCATTACCGTTATTATTTTCTTAACAAACCAAACCACCAAGTGCTTTTGTTTAACTAAAATAAAACCAGAACTCTATATCGTCAAGTAGTCCTTGAGATCGACATTCGGGGAAATTCCCTTTAATTACTACATCGGTTAAACTAGTACACTTGCTATTTTTCCGATCAAGTTTTTGGCGTCGTTGCCGGGGACTGCCAAAGATCATAGATTTTAGAGTTTTATTTTAGTTAAAATTTTGTTGCTCCGCAATGAAAATTTATTTTTTATTTTAATTTTATTTTAATAAAAAATTCAGATTATTGTTGTTTCATGAATTCTTCTATACTGTGAGACTAATAAAGTTTGAGTGTGTAGTTATGGATATCTTTTATATATTACCACCTGTATCTCCTCAATGTTGGTCGCCTGATTCGAGAATCACTTTGGAAGAGGCGACTAAAATTTTTAAAGCATATAGGAGGGAGGTAAGAGTCCTTATGAATGAATGTAAGGAGGCTAACTTTTATCCAGATTATTTTATTTGGCGAGAGTGCAGGTTGGAAGAAGAATGTGTGAAAGAAGAAGAACAAGGCATAACGTCAGACGAAGAAGATGCATTAGAAATAGAAGAGTTTGAGGTAAACAAGAAGTACGAGGAAGAAAAAAAAGGCAACTTGAAGATGATCTAGTGCTGGATGAAAATACAGATGTAACGATTTGTGAAGATGTAGACATCCAACAAGAAAATCTTCAAGAAAATAGTATCCCTAAAAACTATTTTGACATGGCAGATGAAAGACAAGAAATTCATAAAGTATTGGATTTCATTTATGCCTTGTTCACAAAAATCCCACTGAAAATGAGTTGGAAGAAACATCATCAATACCCCAAGTTCATGGGGTTGCTTCCAAAGAAAAGAAAAAAAAAAGATGATGTGTTCTTTGTTTTATATATGCCACCTTAACAGAGAATGAGACGTCGAGCCATGCGCCGTTAAACGAAGCGCTACGTGGGAGGCAATCCATGCTTTTTATTACTAAGTCATTTTTCTTTTTGTTATTTTGTTTGTTTCGTTTGCAGGTAATAAATAAGCCCTTACGGGTGCAAGCCATGATGTAGCAGTTGGTGTTGCATTACATTCTGCCTCCTCAGTAAGGATCTCTGTGAGTAACCTCTCTCGCTCTTGTTCTAACACATTAGGACAATGTGTGATTCAAGTTTGGGGGGGGGGGATTTACTGTTTTTCGTTCTTCCATTTAGAATTGTTATTGTTGTTTTTGTGTGTTGTTTTATTAAAACCACTTTAAATTCTCCCCGAATTAGAGCCGTAAAATTTTTTTCTTAAGAATACTGTGATTTTGAGGTGCTCAAGAAAGTATATAGAGTTTAAGGGAAGAGGAGCTAGAATTAGGGACATTGGGAAAGTATGGAAAGCGAGGTATGACCTGAACACCCTAGATTCCCTGGAGTAAGGAAACAAGTCCAATTTGTGCCATAGTACTTGGATTTGAGAAGTATTCTGCGAGTAGTTCATAATGATAGTCTGGCATGATTAAAAAGAATTGCATGTATAGGGTTGATTGAGAGAATGACTTATAGCACCAAAAACAAATTGAATAATGGTGATAAAGACAACTAGTCCTTCTAAGTTGGGTAACCCTCACCCGGTTACTTAGCCTACCGGCGATTAAGTCTCAATTGTCTTCCCAAAGTGGACTAATAAACGCCAATGAGCGAGATAAAAAAAAGAATAAAGGTGCCTAGAAAAAGCTCCGATCAATCTTGTACATGTGAGGGAAAACGATCGTAAATGTCTTAATCTGATTATCCGAATGAAATGGGCAAAAAATCGAAGAAAAGACTTAAGCCCAAAGAATAGTTGGAGACGTGACCGAAAGGGGGATTTAGGTCCGTGGTTTTATCGCAATATGTGTTTGTGTAATACCTTGTTAACGGACAATTACCAAGAGAACTAGTTTTAGCCGATCGGAACAAAGGTTCACGTATGAGTATTGATACACCTTTCCTTCACAGGTCTTTCATTTGATGTGTACCATTTGATCCGAAAAAAATCTTTATGCAAAATTGTTGCTTGAGGCCAAGCAAAGGTTTAAGTTTGGGACAGTTTGATCGGTGGTTTTTATGCATTATTTTACCAGTAATTTTAGTTAGTTTTATTATATGTTTAATTTCATTTTATTCCCGTTTACCGCATTTTATGCTTGGTTTGTGTCTTTTCAATGTTTTGAGGTTCAAATAAGCATTCACGAGAAATCAGAGCAAAAACCAGGAAAAAGCGCAAGAATTCAGAGAAAGTTGCATGTCCGTGTCAGGATACCTGGACCAAAAAAATCAACAAACATAAAATATATTGGGCAACCAATTCTCTCATCTATAATATGTTATAGTTCTCTTCATTAGCTTTCTGACGCTTCGAACGGGGACCAAAACGGACTTACGGATCAAAAGTTATGATCGAAACAATTTCGGTTATAAAATCCCGTGAGCTGACACGGCCGCCCGTGTTGGCTGACACGACCCGTGTCATCTGGTGACGCTGATTTCATGATTTTTTCATATTTTCGCCATATGTTAAGTTGTGGGGGAGGGGGGGGGGGGGCTTTGGGTATTTCCAACCGATCTGAGTGATTTTCTACTATTTAGATGAGTTTTGGCAAGGAAAAAAGGGACTTTTGGACGGGAGAAGAATTTCACGATCAAGATTGGAGAGATTAAGGTTTTCGGAAGGCGGAAGGTTTTCATGAGCAGAAGCAATTCAAGATCAAAAGTCATCCAAATTCTTGTCATGCTTTATCTTCATTTTGTAATAATCTCTTTGAATATTATGAGCGGCTAAATCCCCCAATGCTAGGGGGTGTCCCTGAATTGCCTTTGTATTGACTATGTTTTCTTTTATTCTATGAGATAAGTTCTTTTTATTAATCTATTTTATTTTGCAAAGTGCTTAATACTTTTTCTATATGACCAATGGAATTTGATTTACGGTTAAGGTTTAGGTCGGACAAACAAACTTAACGCTTTTTGCATAATAATATTACAGTAGATATTGCCTAGGAATAGGGATACCCTATAGTAACCATAATAATCTTGGTAAAAACACAAAGCTTGATATACATCCGAAACTGCTAAGGAATTAGGGTATATGATGAATACCAAAGGTTTTTCTGGCTAAGGAATTAGGGAAAAACATTCTTAGGATTCGGTAAAGGTTCGTTTAAAGCATTGTCTCCTCGAATAAGGATTTAGGTTAGTGCAAAGCAATTCATACACCTTACCCTGGCATGCTCTCTTATATCTGTCCAAAGTCAATTTTATTTTTCTGCTCTATTTTCTCATTACCGTTATTATTTTCTTAACAAACCAAACCACCAAGTGCTTTTGTTTAACTAAAATAAAACCAGAACTCTATATCGTCAAGTAGTCCTTGAGATCGACATTCGGGGAAATTCCCTTTAATTACTACATCGGTTAAACTAGTACACTTGCTATTTTTCCGATCAAGTTTTTGGCGTCGTTGCCGGGGACTGCCAAAGATCATAGATTTTAGAGTTTTATTTTAGTTAAAATTTTGTTGCTCCGCAATGAAAATTTATTTTTTATTTTAATTTTATTTTAATAAAAAATTCAGATTATTGTTGTTTCATGAATTCTTCTATACTGTGAGACTAATAAAGTTTGAGTGTGTAGTTATGGATATCTTTTATATATTACCACCTGTATCTCCTCAATGTTGGTCGCCTGATTCGAGAATCACTTTGGAAGAGGCGACTAAAATTTTTAAAGCATATAGGAGGGAGGTAAGAGTCCTTATGAATGAATGTAAGGAGGCTAACTTTTATCCAGATTATTTTATTTGGCGAGAGTGCAGGTTGGAAGAAGAATGTGTGAAAGAAGAAGAACAAGGCATAACGTCAGACGAAGAAGATGCATTAGAAATAGAAGAGTTTGAGGTAAACAAGAAGTACGAGGAAGAAAAAAAAGGCAACTTGAAGATGATCTAGTGCTGGATGAAAATACAGATGTAACGATTTGTGAAGATGTAGACATCCAACAAGAAAATCTTCAAGAAAATAGTATCCCTAAAAACTATTTTGACATGGCAGATGAAAGACAAGAAATTCATAAAGTATTGGATTTCATTTATGCCTTGTTCACAAAAATCCCACTGAAAATGAGTTGGAAGAAACATCATCAATACCCCAAGTTCATGGGGTTGCTTCCAAAGAAAAGAAAAAAAAAAGATGATGTGTTCTTTGTTTTATATATGCCACCTTAACAGAGAATGAGACGTCGAGCCATGCGCCGTTAAACGAAGCGCTACGTGGGAGGCAATCCACGCTTTTTATTACTAAGTCATTTTTCTTTTTGTTATTTTGTTTGTTTCGTTTGCAGGTAATAAACAAGACCTTGCGGGTGCAAGCCATGATGTAGCATTTGGTGTTGCATTACATTCCAGCTCCTCAGTAAGGATCTCTGTGAGTAACCTCTCTCGCTCTTGTTCTAATACATTAGGACAATGTGTGGTTCAAGTTTGGGGGGGTGATTTACTGTTTTTAGTTCTTCCGTTTAGAATTGTTATTGTTGTTTTTGTGTGTTGTTTTATTAAAACCAATTTAAATTCTCCCCGAATTAGAGCCGTAAAATTTTTTTCTTATGAATACTGTGATTTTGAGGTGCTCAAGAAAGTATATAGAGTTTGAGGGAAGAGGAGCTAGAATTAGGGACATTGGGAAAGTCTGGAAAGCGAGGTATGACCTGAACACCCTAGATTCCCTGGAGTAAGCAAACGAGTCCAACGTGTAGATTTGTGCCATAGTACTTGGATTTGAGAAGTATTCCGCGAGTAGTTCATAGTGATAGTCTGGCATGATTAAAAAGAATAGCATGTATAGGGTTGATTGAGAGAATGACTTAAAGCACCGAAAACAAATTGAATAATGGTGATAAAGACAACTAGTCCTTCTAAGTTGGGTAACCCTCACCCGGTTACTTAGCCTAACGGCGGTTGAGTCTCAATTTTCGTCCCAAAGTGGACTAATAAACGCCAATGAGCGCAAGAAAAAAAAGAATAAAGGTGCCTAGAAAAAGCTCCGATCAATCTTGTACATGTGAGGGAAATCGATCATAAATGTCTTAATCTGATTATCCGAATGAAATGGGTAAAAAATCGAAGAAAAGACTTAAGCCCAAATAATAGTTGGAGAGGCGACCGAAAGGGGGATTTAGGTCCATAGTTTAATCGAAGTATGTGTTTGTGTAATACCTTGTGAACGGACAATTATGAAGAGAACGAGTTTTAGCCGATCAGAACAAAGGCTCACGTATGAGTATTGATACACCTTACCTTCACAGGTCTTTCATTTGATGTGTGCCATTTGATCCGAAAAATATCTTTATGCAAGTTTGTTGCTTGAGGTCAAGCAAAGGTTTAAGTTTGGGGCAGTTTGATCGGTGGTTTTTATGCATTATTTTACCGTTAATTTAAGTTAGTTTTATTTTATGTTAAATTTCACTTTCTTCCCGTTTACAGCATTTTATGCTTGGTTTGTGTCTTTTCAATGTTTTGAGGTTCAGATAAGCATTCACGAGGAATCGGAGCAAAAACCAGGAAAAAGCGCAAGAATTCAGAGAAAGTTGCATGTCCGTGTCAGGATGCCTGGACCAAAAAAATCAACAAACATAAAATATATTGGGCAACCAATTCTCTCATCTATACTATGTTATAGTTCTCTTCATTAGCTTTCCGACGCTTCGAACGGGGACCAAAACGGACTTACGAATCAAAAGGTATGATCGAAATAATTTCGGTTATAAAATCCCGTGAGCTGACACGGCCGCCAGTGTTGGCTGACACGACCCGTGTCATCTGGTGACGCTGATTTCATGATTTTTTCATATTTTCGCCATATGTTAAGCTGTGGGGGCGCTTTAGGTATTTCCAACCGATCTGAGTGATTTTCTACTATTTAGATGAGTTTTGGCAAGGAAAAAAGGGACGTTTGGACGGGAGAAGAATTTCACGATCAAGATTGGAGAGATTAAGGTTTTCGGCAGGCGGAAGGTTTTCATGAGCAGAAGCAATTAAAGATCAAAAGTCATCCAAATTCTTGTAATGTTTAATCTTCATTTTGTAATAATCTCTTTGAATATTATGAACGGCTAAACCCCCCAATGCTAGGGGGTGTCCCTGAATTGCCTTTGTATTGACTATGTTTTCTTTTATTCTACGAGATAAGTGCTTTTTATTAATCTATTTTATTTTGCAAAGTGCTTAATGCTTTTTCTATCTGAACAATGGAATTTGATTTACGGTTAAGGTTTAGGTCGGACAAACCAACTTAACGCTTTTTGCATAATAATATTATAGTAGATATTGCCTAGGAATAGGGATTCCCTGTAGTAACCATAATAATCTTGTTAAAAACACAAAGCTTGATATCCATCCTAAACTGCTAAGGAATTAGGGTATAGGATGAATACCAAAGGTTTTTCTGGCTAAGGAATTAGGGAAAAACATTCTTAGGATTCGGTAAAGGTTAGTTTAAAGCATTGTCTCCTCGAATAAGGATTTAGGTTAGTGCAAAGCAATTTATACACCTTACCCTGGCATGCTCTCTTATATCTGTCCAAAGTCAATTATATTTTTCTGCTCTATTTTCTCATTACCGTTATTATTTTCTTAACAAACCAAACCACCAAGTGCTTTTGTTTAACTAAAATAAAACCAAAACTCTATATCGTCAAGTAGTCCTTGAGATCGACATTCAGGGTAATTCCCTTTTATTACTACATCGGTTAAAATAATACACTTGCTATTTTTTCGATCAAGTTTTTGGCGTCGTTGCCAGGGACTGCCAAAGATCATAGATTTTAGAGTTTTATTTTAGTTAAAATTTTGTTGCTCCGCAATGAAAATTTATTTTTATTTTTAATTTTATTTTAATTTTATTTTAATAAAAAATTCAGATTATTGTTGTTTCATGAATTCTTCTATACTGTGAGACTAATAAAGTTTGAGTGTGTAGTTATGGATATCTTTTATATATTACCACCTGTATCTCCTCAATGTTGGCCGCCTGATTCGAGAATCACTTTGGAAGAGGCGACTAAAATTTTTAAAGCATATAAGAGGGAGGTAAGAGTCCTTATGAATGAATGTAAGGAAGCTAACTTTTATCCAGATTATTTTATTTGGCGAGAGTGCAGGTTGGAAGAAGCATGTGTGAAAGAAGAAGAACAAGGCATAACGTCAGACGAAGAAGATGCATTAGAAATAGAAGAATTTGAGGTAAACACGAAGTACGAGGAAGAAAAAAAAAGGCAACTTGAAGATGATCTAGTGCTGGATGAAAATACAGATGTAACGATTTGTGAAGATGTAGACATCCAACAAGAAAATCTTCAAGAAAATAGTATCCCAAAAAATATTTTGACAAGGCAGATGAAAGACAAGAAATTCATAAAATATTGGATTTCATTTATGCCTTGTTCACAAAAATCCCACTGAAAATGAGTTGGAAGAAACATCATCAATACCTCAAGTTCATGGGGTTGCTACCAAACAAAAGAAAGAAAAAAGATGATGTGTTCTTTGTTTCATATATGCCACCTTAACAGAGAATGAGACGTCGAGCCACGCGAC
Source organism: Lathyrus tuberosus (assembly GCA_022829125.1). Lineage (NCBI taxonomy): Eukaryota > Viridiplantae > Streptophyta > Magnoliopsida > Fabales > Fabaceae > Lathyrus > Lathyrus tuberosus. The sequence continues at coordinate 3,663,274 of JALAZF010000142.1, read as the reverse complement.
ATTAAATGAAGCGCTACGTGGGAGGCAACCCACGCTTTTTATTACTAAGTCATTTTTCTTTTTGTTATTTTGTTTGTTTCGTTTGCAGGTAATAAACAAGACCTTGCGGGTGCAAGCCATGATGTAGCAGTTGGTGTTGCATTACATTCCGCCTCCTCAGTAAGGATCTCTGTGAGTAACCTCTCTCGCTCTTTTTCTAACACATTGGGACAATGTGTGGTTCAAGTTTGGGGGAGGATTTACTGTTTTAAGTTCTTCTGTTTAGAATTGTTATTGTTCTTTTTGTGCGTTGTTTTATTAAAACCACTTTAAATTCTCCCCGAATTAGAGCTGTAAAATTTTTTTTCTTATGAATACTGTGATTTTGAGGTGGTCAAGAAAGTATATAATGTTTAAGGGAAGAGGAACTAGAATTAGGGACATTGGGAATGTCTGGAAAGCGAGATATGACCTGAACAGCCTAGATTCCCTAGAGTAAGGAAACGAGTCCAATGTGTAGATTTGTGCCATAGTACTTGGATTTAACAAGTATTCCCCGAGTAGTTCATAGTGATAGTCTGGCATGATTAAAAAGAATTGCATGTATATGGTTGATTGAGAGAATGACTTAAAGCACCGAAAACAAATTGAATAATGATGATAAAGACAACTAGTCCTTCTAAGTTGGGTAACCCTCACCCGGTTACTTAGCCTAACGGCGGTTGAGTCTCAATTGTCGTCCCAAAGTGGACTTATAAACGCCAATGAGCGAGAGAAAATAAAGAATAAAGGTGCCTAGAAAAAGCTTCGATCAATCTTGTACATGTGAGGGAAAGCGATCATAAATGTCTTAATCTGATTATCCGAATGAAATGGGTAAAAAATCGAAGAAAAGACTTAAGCCCAAAGAATAGTTGGAGAGGTGACCGAAAGGGGGATTTAGGTCCATGGTTTTATCGCAGTATGTGTTTGTGTAATACCTTGTTAACGAACAATTACCAAGAGAACTAGTTTTAGTCGATCGGAGCAAAGGCTCACGTATGAGTATTGATACACCTTACCTTCACAGGTCTTTCATTTGATGTGTACCATTTGATCCGAAAAAAATCTTTATGCAAGTTTGTTGCTTGAGGTCAAGCAAGGGTTTAAGTTTGGGGCAGTTTGATCGGTGGTTTTTATGCATTATTTTACCGTTAATTTTAGTTAGTTTTATTATATGTTTAATTTCATTTTATTCCTGCTTAGCGCATTTTATGCTTGGTTTGTGTCTTTTCAATGTTTTGAGGTTCAGATAAGCATTCACGAGGAATCAGAGCAAAAGCCAAGAAAAAACGCAAGAATTCAGCGAAAGCTGCATGTCCGTGTCAGGATGCCTGGACCAAAAAATTCAACAAACATAAAATATATTGGGAAACCAATTCTCTCATCTATACTATGTTATAGTTCTCTTCATTAGCTTTCCGACGCTTCGAACGGGGACCAAAACGAACTGACGGATCAAAAGTTATGATCGAAACAATTTCGGTTATAAAATCCCGTGACCTGACGCGTCTGCCCGTGTTGGCTGACACGACCCGTGTCATCTGGTGACGCTGATTTCATGATTTTTTCATATTTTCGCCATATGTTAAGCTGTGGAGGCGCTTTGGGTATTTCTAACCAATCTAAGTGATTTTCTACTATTTAGATGAGTTTTGGCAAGGAAAAAAGGGACTTTTGAACGGGAGAAGAATTTCACGATCAAGATTGGAGAGATTAAGGTTTTCGGAAGGCGGAAGGTTTTCATGAGCGGAAGTAATTGAAGATCAAAAGTCATCCAAATTCTTGTAATGTTTAATCTTCATTTTGTAATAATCTCTTTGAATATTATGAGCGGCTAAAACCCCCAATGCTAGGGGGTGTCCCTGAATTACTTTTGTATTGACTATGTTTCCTTTTATTCTATGAGATAAGTGCTTTTTATTAATCTATTTTATTTTGCAAAGTGCTTAATGCTTTTTCTATCTGAACAATGGAATTTGATTTACGGTTAAGGTTTAGGTCGGACAAACCAACTTAACGCTTTTTGCATAATAATATTATAGTAGATATTGCCTAGGAATAGGGATTCCCTGTAGTAACCATAATAATCTTGTTAAAAACACAAAGCTTGATATCCATCCTAAACTACTAAGGAATTAGGGTATAGGATGAATACCAAAGGTTTTTCTGGCTAAGGAATTAGGGAAAAACATTCTTAGGATTCGGTAAAGGTTCGTTTAAAGCATTGTCTCCTCGAATAAGGATTTAGGTTAGTGCAAAGCAATTTATACACCTTACCCTGGCATGCTCTCTTATATCTGTCCAAAGTCAATTATATTTTTCTGCTCTATTTTCTCATTACCGTTATTATTTTCTTAACAAACCAAACCACCAAGTGCTTTTGTTTAACTAAAATAAAACCAGAACTCTATATCGTCAAGTAGTCCTTGAGATCGACATTCGGGGAAATTCCCTTTTATTACTACATCGGTTAAAATAGTACACTTGCTATTTTTCCGATCAATATGCATAACATGAGTGTTTCATCCTCAATTGCATTTCTCCCAAGGTTGTGTCATTATCTGCGACTTACCTTATGGTCAAAGTCGAACTTACTTGGCACCTACCGAACGTTACTTGTCCTTCAATTCATTGCCATTCCTGAATGTTGTCGTTTCCTTGTGCATCTAGTCCTGTTGATAGATGTTTGTCTTATTTCATTCCAGTGCTATTCCTGGATCTTTATATTCTTTCATTCCAGTGTTATTCCTGGATCTTTATATTCTTTCACTCCAGTGCTATTCCTGGATGTCTGTCTCTTTTGATCTCCAGTGCCATTCCTGGATATCTTATTCCTCTTGTTTCTCCCAGTGCTATTCTTGAAGGTTTTGCCTCTCTTCTGTAATCATCATCAAATTTTCTTGGATATCTTTCAGTGTCATTCCTGGAAGTCTTATCTGTTCATTCGGTGCCATTCATGGATGTCTTTCTCTCTATCATTCAGTGCCATTCCTGAATATAGTGATTTGCCTTTACTTTCAGTGCCATTCCAGAAAGGTCACAGTCATTCAATGCTGTCTTGGATACTGTGATCCCTTTTATCCAATGTTTTCTTGGGTATCACTTTGTTCACATTCCTCTAATGCTTTCTTGGATTTTGTGATTATTTATCCAATGCTTTCTTGGATCCCTAGTTTTCTCACGTTTATCTGATGCTTTCTCAGATATTATGATTATACCTTTCGTTCAAAGCCATTATTGGATGATTGGTTTCTTTACATCCAATGCCTTCTTGGATTTCACCTTTTTGTCTCATTTTCGTCTGATGCCTTCTCAGATATTATGAGTTGTACCTTTCATTTAAAGCCATTATTGGATGACTGGTGTCTTTGCATCCAATGCTTTCTTGGATATTGTGATTCCTTTGCATCCAATGCCTTCTTGGATTTAACATTTTTACCTCATTCCTCCGATGCTTTCTCAGACATTATGAGTTTGCCTTTCATTCAAAGCCATTATTGGATGTCTGGTTCCTTTTATCCAATGATGTCTTGGATCCCAGTCTTGTTCACAGTCATCTAAAGCCATTATTAGATATTGTGGTTATACCTCTCATTCAAAGCCATTATTGGATGTCTGGTTTCTTTTTCCATCTGATGCTCTTCCGGATGTTCCTTTCTCTTTTTGATGTTCTTCTAGATTGAGTCTTTGTTATCTGATTCCCTATTGGAGACCGTCTTTCCGGCACTGCTTCCATTGAGGATCTTGTGTTATCTTTTCTTTCTAAAGTGTCAACCGGTCATGTCTGAACCAGTTGCTCCATCACTTTAGGTTTCCCCAGTGTTGTTGTCTTCCCCAGTGAGTGTTTGCTCATTGAGTGAACTTTGTCCCTGTCTGCTTTTGTTTTCGTCCGCATTTCTGCATCTACCATTCCATCATGTTAGTATTCATAGCATATCAGCATTATAGATTAGTTTTGTCCATAACATTGCATATCAGTGTATTTAAGGGAAAAATTTTCGGTTATCTATATTTAAATATCTTTCACCTTGATTTCATGAGAATTTTCATCTCTCATGTCATCTGGTGAAGATATTTAAATATGGGCAACTGTCATACCCCAAATTTTACCCTTAGATTCTTTGATCTTTTGCATATCATTATAAGTCAACAATTTTTGCATTTTTAGTTAAACATTTCATTGATCATTGATCATGCATTTTAGTCGACTTTATCATTCCATGTCATTTAGATATTTATTTTAGTTTATAACTTTTAGTTTATATTCTTAATTTAGTATATATTTTTTATTTTAGATTATTTTGTAGTTTATGTTTAATTTAGTTTATTCTTAATTATAGTTTTAATTTTTAACCTAATTTAATTTTAACCATAGTTTAGCGTTTTTATTTTAGTCTAATTTTTAACTAGATTAATTTTAATTTAAGTCCCTTTTAATTTAGTTTAAATTTAATTTAATTATTTTTTATTTTAGTTTAGTCTTAATGAGTTCAATTTTAATTTAGTTTAATCTTTATTTTAGAGTTTAGAACTTTTGTTTTTAATTTTATTTAAAATTATTTATTTATCTTTTTTTTAAGTTACTAGTGTAGCTAATTTTTTTTATTTCTCCTTTATTAATATATTTTTATTTCTTTGTACTAATAGTTATCAATATGTACTTTCTTTTTATTTTATTTAATAATCATCAAATTAATTTTCATTTCTAGTTATTATTATTTTTAGTTATTATTATTAATTTTCATTTTTTAGTTATTATTATTAATTATTATTTTTAGTACTATTATTCTGTTTTTTAATTTTTATCATTACTGTTTTTTTCTTATTTTTGCTATTGTGCCAAGTCCACATCAAAACAAAAGCCAATCTCCTGCGGCATCAATGCTAAGCCTCCAAACCCATAAAACCTGCTACTAAAGCCACACTAAATCGGATCCGACTTCAGTGACTTTCACGCGGGAAAGTCACGGTACCTTTCAACCAATATACACCATTTGATCAATCTAAGGTTCCAAACAAACACACGTATTAATTTTCTCTTTCATTAAAGAAAATACATAAATGATACAAGTTTCAGAACAAATTTGGGATCAGTTTTTTTCTCTCGCCGTCACCACCATGTGCTTCCTGTCACCGTCTCAACAATCCGTCACCATCATCTCGCTCGTCGTCGCCATCTCGTTGCACCACTACAGTCGCCGTCTTGTTTTTTCATGTAACACCCCCTCTCTATACCCCCAAATAATCACATAATCATTTAGGCACATATTAAAATTTCGTCAGAGTATAATTATAAACATAGTATAAAAGAGGTATGTCACATTATACATCATATTAAAACATCCAACACCTGCTCAACATTTGATATGCAACAGTGGGGTAACTTTACAACAGAGGAACTTAGTCCTTACACCCACATCTCAATATCTAGAATAAAAGCGGAAAATCTAAACATTGAATAACATCAAACATATATACATATATGGATATATCATCTAGTATTATCCACCAATATAATACATGTTTACATAAACATTCATCAACAAGATACATGTACAAATGTATCACAAAAGAATCATAATCATCCTAGCTACCCGGTGCTACATATCAGAGCCGACCGACCAAAAGAATGAAGACACGCTTCACAAAAAGACCACCAGCATACCTACTCTGCAATGCCTCATAGAGCATCATAAAACAGCAGAAGGGTGAGAAACACAATTATAATATAAATGCATATAATTATATATCTTAGCATAAAAATACACATATTCTACATTCTCACCACAATTCATCACAACCCACTCATATACATCACAATGTATATATATACAGAACCAAGCATATTCATCATGCATACTTTCACAATTCTCATCATTCCACATAAACATACATATTCATGTTTATTCATCAATTCTCAATTATAAAGATGATAAATGCAAATCATAGAGACCGACTCACAACTCTATGCAAATGCAATGCGGGTACCGACTCAATCATCTCAAGTTCACTCAGGAACTTATTGGAACCATCGCTCGTTACCAATGTAACTCCCCGTCGGGCCTACGATGTTCACCCATTGCTCACACCTCACATAGGCACACAATGTTTATGGATTGCTCACACCTCACATAGGCACACAATGTTTATGGATTGCTCACACCTCACATAGGCACACAATCCGATTGCTCACACCTCACCTAGGCACACAATCGTTTGTAATCATCGCTCACACCTCACTTAGGCACACGACGTTACAACAGATTCTCATTAGAATCACACAACACAAGAATGTACATCATTATGCTTCACATACAAATGACTCACGACATTCTTGAAATGCATACATATTCACAATATATTCATGCATTCATCTCATACAATCATGTACAATCTATATACATTCACATCAACGCACTATTGTATGATTCACATCCCAAAACACACATTCAAAAGGGTAAAAGTCGTTAAATAACACTATTCCCGATTTTCCGACTTATTTAATTGGCCAACGATCTCAAAACCATCATCACAAGCAAGAACATTTTATAAGCTTTCCAACGATATAAATAGCGCTTAAATCGGAATTACTGTTCGAGAGTTATGAATTTTAAAAGAAAAGAAAATTACTAAAAAAAACAAAAGCACCCGGCGACTGGAACATTTCGCCCGGCGACGCTTCAATTTCGCCTTCACTTCGCCCAGCGAAGTAGGGGTGAAGGAAAACCCCCAAAAACGTGAACAAAACCAGCAGCGTGACACCCTCTCGCCTCTCAATTTCGCCCGGCGACGCAGGGGCCAAAATCACGTTTCGCCCGGCGCTCTGGGCACTTCGCCCGGCGAATTACACCAGACAGCCATACCCAGCAGCGTGGCTTCATCATCAAAACCCCCATTTTCTCATTTTTCCCACCTTTGATCATTCCCAACAGCAAAACCAAGCATAGTTATGGATCATACACATATAGAGATCATTCTAAACACATCTTTATCGATTTTTAACCGTTAAAAACACTGATTCCACAAATCGACCTAAAACTCACATATAACTCAAAACTCTTCCAAACATAATTTTTCAACCACAACTGTCATACATAATCACACACATGTATAGAATAATCGAGTTTCAAACCCTTACCTGATTAAATCGATTCCTAGAAGTTGTTTTGAATATTTCCAAGCTTTCTCCTCTTTTTCTTCTCTTTTCTCTTCTTCCTCTTTCTTTCTCTTCTATTTCCCTTTTTTTTCTATTTCTCTCCTATTTCCTCTCCTTATCTCTTTTTCTTATTTTCTACTCAAATTCCATTAATTCATTTTCTCACATAATTCTACACTTAATCACTTTTCTACCAATTTTACTAAATTTCTAACTTACCATTAATTGAGAAATGTCCAAAATACCCTCCATTCTAATTTCCCCGAAAACTCTCAAAAACGGCAAAATATCATAACATGACAACATAACATATTAACACACCAATTTCACAAATAAAATAATTTATCACACAATTTAAATAAAAGACTCAACAAAATGGGAATAATCGAAATCGGGGTGTTACAACTCTCCCCCACTTTAGAAATTTTCGTCCTCGAAAATATTACCTGATTCAAACAACTCCGGATACGACTCTCGCATCCTACTCTCTAGTTCCCAAGTCATATTTCCTTCCGCAGCGCCTCCCCACGCTACTTTCACAAGCGCAACATCCTTGCCTCTTAGCTTCTTAACTTCACGGTCCAAAATCCTAATCGGTAAATCTTCAACCATAAGGTTATCTCTCACTTCAACCTCGTCCATAGGAATAACATGTGACGGATCCGAAACATAGTTCCGAAGTTGCGAAACATGGAATACATCATGTAAATTCGAAAGATTCGGAGGCAACACCACACGGTAAGCCACAGCACCAACTCGTGCAGAAATCTGATATGGACCAATAAAACGAGAAGTCAACTTCTTCGACTTCAAAGCACGACCCACACCCGTAACCGGTGTAACTCTCAAAAACACATGGTCGCCTTCTTGAAACTCAAGATCTTTCCTTCTCTTGTCATGATAGCTCTTTTGTCTACTTTGAGAAGCCTTCATCTTCTCACGAATAAACCTTACTTTCTCCGTCGTTTGTTGTACCATCTCCGGTCCAACTATCGTCCTCTCACCGGTTTCATGCCAACACAAAGGCGTTCGACATCTTCGACCATACAAGGCCTCAAATGGTGTCATACTTATACTTGAATGAAAACTGTTATTGTAGGTGAACTCAATCAACGCCAAATAACCATCCCAAGCACCGCCTTGCTCAAGCACACAAGCACGCAATAAATTTTCCAACGATTGAATTGTCCTCTCGGTTTGACCATCCGTTTGCGGATGATAAGCCGAACTTAATCTTAGCTTAGAACCCAAAGCCTTTTGTAAACTCTCCCAAAACCTTGATGTGAATCTAGGATCTCTATCCGATACAATACTCTTAGGAACTCCATGTAACTTCACAAGCGCAAGAACATAAATCTCGGCTAACTTCTCCAAAGGATAACTAATATCAATTGGAATGAAGTGAGCAGATTTAGTAAGCCTATCAACGATTACCCAAATAGCATTATGACCTCTTTGCGTATTTGGCAATCCCGTAACAAAATCCATCGATATACTATCCCATTTCCACTCCAGAATGTCCAACGGTTGCATCAATCCACTAGGCTTTTGATGTTCCACCTTAGACTTTTGACAAGTTAAGCACGCATACACAAATTGAGCCACATCCCTCTTTAATCCAGACCACCAAAAGATTTTCTTCAAATCTTGATACATTCTATTCTCTCCCGGATGAATACTTAAGTTACTTTTGTGTCCTTCTTCCAATATCATCTTTTTCAACTCCGCATCATCGGGAATACAAATACGACCACGGAATCTCAAAACTCCAAAATTATCAACCTTGAAATCCCCATTCTCATTCATCATCAAATCAACGAACTTCAAATCCAACTTTTGTTTTTCACATACGGTTGCAAGAAAATCATTCGTAACATGTAGCATACCAAGTCTCACAGTTCTCGGCGTCATTTCACAAACCAAACTCAAGTCTCTAAAATTCTCCAAAAGTTCCCATTCTCTCATCATCAATGCGGACATATGTAACGACTTCCGACTTAAAGCATCGGCCACCACGTTTGCTTTACCCGGATGGTAATTCAAACCAAAATCATAATCCTTCAAAAGCTCTAACCACCTTCTTTGTCTCATGTTCAATTCTTTTTGATCAAATAAATATTTCAAGCTCTTGTGATCACTAAAAACTTCAAATCTCGTACCATAAATATAGTGCCTCCAAATTTTCAAAACAAACACCACGGCCGCTAACTCCAAGTCATGTGTAGGATAATTCTTTTCATGCACTCTCAATTGTCTTGAAGCATAAGCCACAACTTTTCCATCTTGCATCAAAACACCACCTAAACCAACCAATGAAGCATCGCAATACACAACAAATGGTTCCGTTGGATTTGGCAAAATCAAGATTGGTGCCGTTGTCAACCTTCTTTTTAGCTCATTGAAACTCTCTTCACAATGAATATCCCAAATCAAAGTCTTTCCTTTACAAGTCAATTGGGTTAACGGAAGTGCCAACTTCGAAAATCCCTCAATAAACCTCCGATAATAACCCGCCAAGCCTAAAAAGCTTCGAACCTCCGTAACCGACCTAGGAGCCTCCCATTGCATCACCGCATCAATCTTGGATGGATCAACACTAATACCACTACCGAAAATAACATGTCCAAGAAAACTTACTTCCGACAACCAAAATTCACATTTCGACAACTTAGCATACAATCGTTTCTCTTTCAAAATTTGTAACACAAACCTCAAATGCTCTTCATTCTCCTCTTGAGACTTAGAATAAATCAAAATATCGTCGATGAACACAACCACAAAACGATCTAACTGTTCATGAAAAATACGATTCATGTATTCCATAAACACACCCGGCGCATTAGAAACCCCGAATGGCATCACGGAATATTCGTAATGGCCATACCGTGTCATAAAGGTCGTCTTTTGAATATCCTCTTCTTTCACACGAATCTGGGGATATCCTGATCTCAAATCAATCTTGCTAAAAACACGCGCACCAACCAATTGGTCCATCAAATCATCGATCCTTGGAAGCGGATACTTGTTCTTAATTGTCACCTTGTTCAATTGTCGATAATCAATGCATAACCACATACTCTCATCCTTCTTCTTTACCAACAATACCAGAGCACCCCAAGGAGAAACACCTGGTCTTACAAATCTCTTGTCCAACAAGTCATTCAATTGCTTCTTCAATTCTACCAACTCCGATGCCGACATACGATACGGTGCCATCGAAACCGGTCTAGTACCCGAATCTAGATCAATAGAAAACTCAACTTCTCTTTTCGGCGGTACATCCGTAATATCCTCCGGAAACACTTCTAGAAAATCACACACCACTGGGAACTCATCGAGCTCAACTTTAATCTCCACTGACAACGATGCAAACAAACCGAACAATTGAGCTTCGTCCGCTAAAAGTTTCTTCAACTCTTTAGTGGATAGGAAACTCTCATCTTCATCATCTTCCAAAGAAGGAAACCTCACTAACTTGTGATAGTAATCTATATGAACTCGATTAAATTGCAACCAGTTCATACTCGAGATTACGTCCAATCCCTCCAACGACAAACACACTAAATCCATAATGAAGTCTTTACCATACATGGTCAAAGGACAACTTACACACACCAAAGACGTAGTTACCGACCCTGAAGCAGGAGTCTCAATAACCATCTCACCACCCCAAGAAGTCATAAACAAATTCAAACGCTTAGAGCACTCATGAGAAATAAATGAATGAGTTGCTCCCGTATCAATAATAGCAACTAAAGGCGTACTATTAATAAAGCATGTACCTTTAATCAAACGGTCTGCATTAGTAGTGTCCATCCCCGCTAATGCAAACACCTTTCCGCCCGCTTGAGCTTGTTTCAGCTTAGTACACTTAGTACTAATGTGACCCACTTCTCCACAATTATAGCACTTCACCATATTCCTTCTACAATCGGTAGTAGCATGCCCAAGGCCTCCACAGTTAGAACATTTCACCACAGTCTTCCTACACTCAAATGATTTATGACCCATTTCACCACACTTGTAACACTTAATGGAACCAGAACCTCCTCCTCCAGATCTCTTCTCAAAGTTTCCCCTATGCTTGCCCTTATCAACGGGTGTCACATAAGGTCCACTTCTAGCTTGTTGCTTTCCCTTCCTCTCATTCAAACTCTTGTAATGTGTAGAACGAGCCTTACTATCTTCCTCGAAGATTCTACAACATTCCGTCAAATCCGTAAACCTTCTTATCCTTTGATATCCCATAACTTGCTTAATCTCGGGACGCAAACCATTCTCATACTTAATACACTTTGAGAACTCAGCAGTAATTGCAGCATAGTGAGGATGGAATTGAACCAACTCCACAAACTTAGCAGTATAGTCCACCACGGACATACTTCCTTGTTTCAGTTCAAGGAACTCCATCTCCTTCTTCCCTTTCACACTTTCAGGGTAATACTTCCTCAAGAACTCGGTACAAAATAAATTCCAAGTTATCTCTTCATCATCCACCTCAAGAATTTGACGCATACCGACCCACCAATCGTCAGCTTCTTCCTTCAGCATGTGAGACCCAAGCCTCACCTTATTCTCCTCCACACGGCCCATAACTCTGAAGATCCTTTCAATCTCTTTCAACCAACTTTGAGCACCATCGGGATCAAATCTTCCTTTGAAGACCGGTGGTTGATTCTTCCTGAACTCGTCATTAGCATTCACGTTCGGTGCACCTTGCACCGCCCTAGCCATTGCTTCCAAAGCAACAGCCATCACATTGTCGTTTCTACCAGCCATATTCTGATCATTCCCGAAAATGACAACAAGGTTAAACAATAGTTCAACCATCACAACAACAAGACAGACACAACTGACTCAACACTGGCTCTGATACCACTTTATGTAACACCCCCTCTCTATACCCCCAAATAATCACATAATCATTTAGGCACATATTAAAATTTCATCAAAGTATAATTATAAACATAGTATAAAAGAGGTATGTCACATTATACATCATATTAAAACATCCAACACCTGCTCAACATTTGATATGCAACAGTGGGGTAACTTTGCAACAGAGGAACTTAGTCCTTACACCCACATCCCAATATCTAGAATAAAAGCGGAAAATCTAAACATTGAATAACATCAAACATATATACATATATGGATATATCATCTAGTATTATCCACCAATATAATACATGTTTACATAAACATTCATCAACAAGATACATGTACAAATGTATCACAAAAGAATCATAATCATCCTAGCTACCCGGTGCTACATATCAGAGCCGACCGACCAAAAGAATGAAGACACGCTTCACAAAAAGACCACCAGCATACCTACTCTGCAATGCCTCATAGAGCATCATAAAACAGCAGAAGGGTGAGAAACACAATTATAATATAAATGCATATAATTATATATCTTAGCATAAAAATACACATATTCTACATTCTCACCACAATTCATCACAACCCACTCATATACATCACAATGTATATATATACAGAACCAAGCATATTCATCATGCATACTTTCACAATTCTCATCATTCCACATAAACATACATATTCATGTTTATTCATCAATTCTCAATTATAAAGATGATAAATGCAAATCATAGAGACCGACTCACGACTCTATGCAAATGCAATGCGGTACCGACTCAATCATCTCAAGTTCACTCAGGAACTTATTGGAACCATCGCTCGTTACCAATGTAACTCCCCGTCGGGCCTACGATGTTCACCCATTGCTCACACCTCACATAGGCACACAATGTTTATGGATTTCTCACACCTCACATAGGCACACAATGTTTATGGATTGCTCACACCTCACATAGGCACACAATCCGATTGCTCACACCTCACCTAGGCACACAATCGTTTGTAATCACCGCTCACACCTCACTTAGGCACACGACGTTACAACGGATTCTCATTAGAAATTCCCAACAGCAAAACCAAGCATAGTTATGGATCATACACATATAGAGATCATTCTAAACACATCTTTATCGATTTTTAACTGTTAAAAACACCGATTCCACAAATCGACCTAAAACTCACATATAACTCAAAACTCTTCCAAACATAATTTTTCAACCACAACTGTCATACATAATCACACACATGTATAGAATAATCGAGTTTCAAACCCTTACCCGATTAAATCGATTCCTAAAAGTTGTTTTGAAGATTTCCAAGCTTTCTCCTCTTTTTCTTCTCTTTTCTCTTCTTCCTCTTTCTTTCTCTTCTATTTCCCTTTTTTTTCTATTTCTCTCCTATTTCCTCTCCTTATCTCTTTTTCTTATTTTCTACTCAAATTCCATTAATTCATTTTCTCACATAATTCTACACTTAATCACTTTTCTATCAATTTTACTAAATTTCTAACTTACCATTAATTGAGATATGTCCAAAATACCCTCCATTCTAATTTCCCCGAAAACTCTCAAAAACGGCAAAATATCATAACATGACAACATAGCATATTAACACACCAATTTCACAAATAAAATAATTTATCACACAATTTAAATAAAAGACTCAACAAAATGGGAATAATCGAAATCGGGGCGTTACATTTCGCGCCGCCACCATCGTCCTAGCTTCTGCGGTCTCATTTCGCCGTGTTTCGCCGTGTTTGTTTCACCGTATTTCAGCGTGTTCGTTTCACCAAGTTCTCTTATGGATCTATCTCAATTAGTTACTTTTTGTCTTTATGTTATGGAATATTTCTCAATTTTTAATTTTATTACCTCAAAGGCTAAATTTTCTATCATGAATTTAGTTGATCTGATGCTATCATGAAATTAGTATTGTAGTTGATCTGATGCAATACTTTGTTGTTGTTATTGATGCTAAGTGTATTGTTTTGATATACAGATTATCTACTAAATTATCTATTGAAGCTGCTGAGTGCATGAATAATTGAATATTCGACTTTTATGCTGAAGCAACTTTCTGCACTCCATTTTTTAAGGAAGAATTGAAAAACTCTGCTGAAACAATCCCTGCACTGGAGGCAGCATTATGCAGAAGTTGAGAAATGCATTTTACACAAAAATTTGATAGCAAATACAAAAGAGTTGTAGAATTAGATGATGAATGGTAGAATAATAGGAATTTTGTAAATTAGTTGTAGGACATAATGAATTGCACTTTTATTGTAATATTATTTCATATCAATGTAACATTTCCCACATTTGAATGAATATGAATTCATACACATTGTATTGTTTGCTACTAGCAATTAAATAATGACTACATTTCCCTGAATGATTTTCATATTCTGAGTTTTTTTATAATGCAAGGAAAACTACTTATTCCTGAAAATAGAGAACACTGTCATGAAAATAAACTATAAGTTACATTGTGTTCCATGCCAAGCTAATTAAAGAATAAACACTGTCATGAAAATAAAACATTACATATAAGTACCAATTACAAAAAGATTCTGCATTGTCATTACATTTTTCATTACATTTTTCTGCACTGCAATGTAAGTACTAACTACATTTTTCTGCACTGCAATGTAAGTACCAACTACAAATATACAAAACAGATTCTGCATTGTCATTACATTTTTCTGCACTGCTTTACAAAAGATATACAAAAATACAAAAAGTACATGTACTAATACAAAATATAATTTAGTGATCTATTAACTTTGATAAGTATAATGTTGTAATGTTGTTGCAATGTCTGTTTCATTAAGTGGTGCCTACATTAAAACAAATACTAATTAACATCATGATAAGTGTAAATGTACGTACTAATTAAAATCAAATGAAAATTATATTACCATCAAAAATGCTGTAAAATTAAATTGGTCATTTTGTGTTTGTTGAGGCTCACTAAATTGACTTTCTTGTGTTTGTCGGAGCTCATGAGCTAGAGGTGCCGAACATGATACTCCATCGACCATATGAATTGTTTCTGCTTTATCCTAAAATGATTTTATAAATTTATAAATAGTAATAGTGCATGTAAAATTAAAACAAATAATTTACACATCCAATTATTTACACATCCAATTACACATGCAATAGATTACTTCTCAACCCAACTGTTATGGCGCTTTTGTGATTGGCCCTTTAAGCGAGTTCTTTTCTTGAATCCCTTTGGTTGTATAACATGAGAACTTCGAAATGTCAGGTTATCATTATTATGATTGTCATTGTCTTTGTCTTGTGAGCGACGTTCAGCTAGTTGCTTATGCATGAGATCGACGGTGTCAGCAACAATCTTGAGATCCTCCACTTCACACGATGCTGCCACCTTTATGAATTTAGAAACAACTTGTCTGAACAATCGTGTCCTATATAATTTTGGATCGGCTTCAATCTCTTTTGCTCTAGAATCTTGTACGATGCCATGACGGGCTTGTCTTGTCCACCTCCTTAAAATATACTCTTGGGGAATGCTCTTAACATCATTTGCTTCAAGCAATTTCAATGCATGTGAACAAAGTATGCCAAAGGTCTCAAATTTTCTACCACTACAAGTAATGGAAGATGAGACACGATCAAATGACACTCTCCAATATCTTTCTTGGTTCCCCATAGTAATGACATATTCACATAAAGTGTGAGACTCATTTCTCTAAAATATCGATAATGCTAAATATTACCTAAACTCGCTTTGAAAGAATTCAAATATTACGTGTGTGTATATTTTTCCCATTTGTATTAGAATTGGTGACATCTCATACTCACACCTTGTAAGCTTATGTGAGGCATCATACTCACATCTCAATTCATTCCCTCTCTTCTCTTCAACAACTCGTTCAAAATGTTTAAAGAATTGTATGATATCCACATTCGGTTTCATACAAGATTTGAAGTGAGCATTCAAACTTTCACTGATTTGAGTACTTCGCATGCCAAGTGTTAATGCTTCCTTCATATAACATGAAGCCCATTTCTTTTTTACACGATAAACTGATTTGATCCAATTATTTTCATGAACATTATAGTCGTTGATCATGTTGATCCAAGCTGTTTCAAAATCTGCTTCAATGTCAATATCATACATGCATTTTTTTAAATCTCTTAATAAATAACTTCCTCCCTTCATCAAGTTTCCAAGGTGTTTAATTCCATTTTGCAATAAGTGCCAAGTGCATAAGCCATGGTGAGTCTCAGGCATCACATCAGCAAGTGCTCTGGCCATTGCCTGATCTTGGTCAGTGAAGATAGTCCTTGGCTTTTTGTTGTTATGTGCTTGCAAGAATGTATCAAACAACCACTTGAATGACTCAATTGTCTCATCATACAATAAAGGTTCACCAAAAATGATCGAACCCCTATAGTGGTTGAAGCCACAAAAGAAAGCAAGGGGCCTATTTGCGTGGTTAGTACAATATGTAGTGTCCAAAGACACAACATCACCAAAATACCCGTAATCCAAAATCATATTCGCATCACACCAAAGCACATTAGTAATTTGTTCTTCTATATCCATTTGATATGCATGAAAGAAAGACGGGTTCTCCAACAATTGTCGTTGGAAATATTGTGAAAGACATCCAGCCTCGCCGTACTTTATACTTCTTTGCCTTTTTGCATTAATGTAATTTTTAACATCCACTCGTGTAAATCCAACATTAGCTCTATGTCCTGCATGTGTGCTCATAAGTTGAAATGTTGACTTCTGCCTTAATCCCGAGTCATCGGCCAAATCAATCTCATGTGCTTGTACTTCGGTTATTTTTCTATGAGATGCAAGCATGTGTGTTGTCTCTGGAGACTGTAGAGAATGTTTATGTTCCTCTACAAATTCATGGATGGCCAACTTCCCATTATTACATCTAAGTGAAATTCTAGCTTTGCAATCAGTTCTAGTCTCGGCTCTAGGAATGTTAACAAGTGCATTTTTCTTCATTTGTCTTAGCCCTTCCTTAGAACAAACAAACCTACATGAAGATATAGTCTCGTCCTTATTCTTATTTGCGTAACGTTTTCTGACTCCGAATCCGACACGTGCACTATATGCAAGCCAAAATTTATAAGCATCTTCTATGTTGTCAAATTTCATTCCAACCATTGGCTTCCAATCAACATTTGAAGATGTCATGTTTGATCAAACTATCAAAATAGAAAAGGAATAAAATAATTAAATGAATGAAATATATATTCAATTTCTATAAAACATATACTTCAGTTATAAAACAATATAAAAGCAAAAAAAAAAATCTCATATTTCAGTTATAAAACAATGTAAAACATATACTTCATGTTTAGCTATCAGTTATCATATTTAGAAAAAAAATACAATTTCTTAACCTTATTATTCTACATAAGAGAGGATGATGAAATTTTCTAAACAATTTCTGAACTCATAGTTAAGAAAATTCCTAAACTCCATTGTTTAACTCCATTGTTAAGAAAATTTCATATCCTCATTATTCAAGACAATTTCTTAAACTCATAGTTTTAATCAAATTTCCAAAATTTACTTATGGAAGAAAACATTTCAAGTATGTATAAGAAAAAAAACTAAACAAGTAAGAGGGGAAGGAGAAGGAGGTGATAGGCTAACGGTGGAGAACCGACGGAAGCTCGATGACGGTGGTGACTCAACAATGACGATGATGTTCAATAGTGCCAAGGAAGGAGAAGAAGAAACTGAACTCTATTTTTTTTCCACATACTACAAATTATAAAGTGTTTTTACTATATTTAATTTAGTATATTTTTAAAAGTAAAATTAAACATATTTGAACCATTAGATGGATCCAATGGATAAAATAATGGGAAAGTTACCCTGCCTTTCCTGCTAAAAAGGCAGCAATTCCTTATCCCACTAAATCCAGAATTCTCTCCAAAACCATACCATTTCTGACCCCATACTTTCAGCCACACCATATCCCCCAATATCCTCAAAATCCAACTCTCTGTTACTTGTGCAAAAGCCCCCAACTTTCTTGCCAAAAAATGTATCAACACAGCTACAAAAGCAACAATTCCACACGCCATATAGCCTGCAAACCACACATCTTTACCAAGCTACACCAGTGCATCCCTCTCCTTAAACACGCAAGGCTAGACCAAACTATGGACTGAAAACCTTCAAGATCCTTCAATCAGAAACAATCCCTTGAAAATCCAAGAACCTGTTAAAACCACAACTTCACAAACCTGCTCAAAGACTCATTCACAGGATTTGTTTCAAGAACTAAATCATCAAATCAATTCTAAATCTCAGCAGTACCCTCAACCAGAAACAAAGCTGTAAGCCAAAACTTCTCATTTCACTACAGAAATTGTAACCATTTCATAAACCAACAATCAATCTCCCTCATCATTCTAAACTCATAAACCAAAAACAACCCATTCAACCCTCCTCCAAGAATCCTGCAAACCCCTCCTCAATAACCATAAACCCTTTTCTGCAGATCCCAAACCCTTTCCAAAGTGAAAACAGAACAAACCGAAATAGAAGAAGGAGAAGATGGATTCGAGAGAGAGAAAACACGCCGGAGAAATCGAGCAAACCTGAAGCCGCCGCGCGAGATTGCGATGAAAGGTTGAGAAAGGCCACAACCTGAAAGACGGCGCCCAGAGAGAGGACGAAAAAAGCCGCCGTGGGAGACAGAAGCGTTGCCAGATCGGGGAACGAAAAAGAAGAAAACAGAGACCGTGAGAGTGAGGAGGAAGGTTGGGGGTAATGAATTCCATCTTGGCATTTGTATCGTGGCCCTTTTTATTTTTTTTTTACCTTTTTTATGTTTTATTTTTAATTTCAAGAATTGATTTGATTAATTGTTTTCCTTTTATATAATATTATGTTAATTAATATGTTTTTTTATATTTGAACTTCTTCTTTTTTTATTTATGTAATTATTTAAGATTTAATTTTTTTTTTCAAATAATTTTACATTCTAAGACTATCCACTCACGTCCCATAATTAAACAGTTTTTTCAATTAATTAAAAATCTCAAAAAAAACTTTTTTTTCTCAATTAATTTCGTAAACTAATCTTTTTAATTTTTAATTTTGTGCTTAGAATGATTATTTAGGATTTATTGTCGATAATTTTAGATTTTATTTCTGTTAATTATTTTCTTTAATTGATTTAACTTCTAACTTTTGTGACTTGTGACTTACACACCCTTTGCTTAATCTTGCGATTCTGATCCTTGTTCAGACTTTTATCTTACTTCTATCTTGTGTATATCATTCTTTTTTTTTTAAATCTTGGTATCCGGCCTTGCGACCGACTAATTCATGCACTTTTTGTTATGTCGAAACATTTCTCTTTGCCTGATTCTATTTTGTGTCTGATACTTGATCTTATTACCTCGTATTAATTGCCTCATCCCAAAGGAAAGAATCCTCCCCCCGTTGATCGCCACGTCATTTAGGATAGCCTTTCCATCATTCCCTCATCTCACGCCGTCACACTCCACGTAGGTGTCTTGTTGTCAGACTCTACTTTCCCGTGGACATTTCATTCACTGTTTTACCTAGTCTTAGGTTTGGAGTCGTCGCACTCCACGTAGGTGTCTTGCCGTCAGACCCCACTTTCCCTTGGAACCTTGACCACGGTCAAGAGTTCCTCACCCCCATTGAGGGGAACTACGATTGCTCTGATTTCTCAAGTTCACCTTGAGAATACGTAGGCATAGGATTGCGAGATCCTAGCGAGCCACCTTTTCTTTTTTCTACCTTTTTCTTTTTCTACCTTTTTCTTTTTCCACCTTTGTTTCCTTTACATCCAATGCCTTCTTGGATTCCACCTTTTCTTTTACAGCCTTTTATCCCTTATTGAGGGGAACTACGAATGCTCTGATTCAATTCCCGTCAGGATACGTAGGCACGAGATGCGATGTCTTGGCGAGCATACTTAGTGTATATATCCCTAGGTCTTTACCTTAGCACATTTCTCTTAGCAAGCAAACATTAACATAACACAAATA
This sequence comes from Lathyrus tuberosus, assembly GCA_022829125.1. Lineage (NCBI taxonomy): Eukaryota > Viridiplantae > Streptophyta > Magnoliopsida > Fabales > Fabaceae > Lathyrus > Lathyrus tuberosus. Next base: position 3,643,174 of record JALAZF010000142.1, on the reverse strand, counting down.
CAAACAAGAGGTTCTTGTAGAGTACTACAGATATCTAGGATGCTAACACCTTCCCTAGGTATAACCAACCCCCGAACCTTAGATCTCTTAGATATGTCTTCACATAGCGCATTTAGGGTTTTTTTCGATCTTTACCCTTTCCTCTGGATAAATCAAAGCTCGGTGGTGAATTTCAAAGATGTGTGATTCAAGTTAATTAATAGCTTGATATCCGATTCTCACCGCAACAGAAATGGCGACTTCACTGGGGATGGTCTCCCCTAAGAGGGTTAATCCTATCTTGTTTATATTTGTGTTATTTATAAGTTTGCTTGCTTGTATATCTACATATTTATACTTGTATATATACCTGTTGTGCTTGGGTTTTCTGTATGCAGGGTTGCTACTTTGAGTGGTGAGGATATGTCCTATACCCGGACTTTAGAGTACACTTATGATAGGATGATGGTATATTTAAGGAGACTTTGAGGGAGTCGATTCCCAAAAAAGTTGAATTGAGATACCATCACTCAGTGAGGCCCTCTTGAGAGTTTAGTCATGTTGAACGAGTCTATTCGTGAAAACGTTACTACTCTCGACCTAGGTGCCCGTGATTCTGATGACCTTAGTTACCTTTAACCCCACTTGGCCTCTTAGGACGTAGTGCGGTGACTATGAGGGAGTCTATTCCCAAAGTATTTGTCACACGATACTACACTCAGACGAGACTCTCTTGAGAATATTATTGACTACCGAGTTATTCGGGAAATCGATAATATCCGAAAGATGGGTTGTGGACTCTGGGAACTTCTTAGAACCCTGTTTTACGGATATAAGAACCCTAGTACACACCCGTGGTTGGTTCTTTAACCAGACTCCATGTTGTAATCTTGAACCTTTGATCCTGTTGCATGTGTTTTATATCCTGTTTGCATTGCATAGCATATCATTTGCATCTTTGCATGATTCATTGCATGCGTTTGTTTGTCCAGTTGCTCATTTCCAGTTGTCTTTGTCTTCTTGCGTTTTTCTGTGAGTCATCAAGCTGATTCCTCGTCACTGATACAGAACTAGAGCTAACATCAGACGCAGAATGTCAAGAACAACCCTCTGCCAGGGCAAGTGAAGCTTCAGTCAACTTCAGCTCAGCTACTTCTTAAAGACAAGACAACTCATCCTTGTGTTTAACAACTCACCAGGCCTTGTTTCTTGTTGTTTGCATTTTCCTTATTTTTTAATAGCTATTTGCTTTCAATGATGTTTGTACTTCCGTAATTAATGAAATGAGCATTGCAACTTTTGGATTCAATTCATTTGTGTTTGCTATTTACACTCTTATGCTTTCTTTTCAGAAAAATATTTTATCTATTTTCCTCTTTTTTTTTATTGTGCAAAGATTTGAGGGAGGATGATGATATGTCATACCTATAATTGCCGTGGTATGCTTTCAAATAAACTTTGCTGACGATGAAGGCATTGTTTCAAATTCCCTAAACACTGGAGAAATAAGGAAGATAATCCCTCGTCAACCCCTTCGAGCCTAGAAGTTGGAGTTTCTTTCTGTACCAAAAAACCCGCAATCTTAACCTTGGGAAGGGTAGTACTCAGTTTAACTTGGTTATGCATTCGAATGCAAGCGCTTCATGTAAGACACCGGTCAGCTCTCTCAAATCAAGTGACAATAAAAAAGAAGAGGTCTCATAACCTCAGAAGACATAGAAGAGGTCTCAAAACCTCAATAAAGACAAGAAGAGGTCTCATAACCTTAGAAAAGACAATAAGAGGTCTCATAACCTCAAAAGACAAGAAGAGGTCTCATAACCTTAGCAATAAAGGATAACCAAATCCTGCAAGGGAGTAATGACTACAAAGAGGTATGGAGTTTCATAATCTCTGATAAAAAAACTTCCTCATCTGGAAAGTCAAATTTCATTGATTGATAACCTTCCACAGGTTGATGAGCAAGGTAGTCAAACAAAACACTCCCTTTTATGGCTTTCTAGGTAACATGCTGGATGTCGTACTTAGTTAGCAGCATTTGCCACCGAGCAATTCTACTAGTGACGACAGGCTTTTCAAATATGTACTTTATCGGATCCATTTTGGATATCAATAAAGTAGTATGGCAAATCATATATTGTCTTAGGCGTCGAGTGACCCAAACTAGAGCACAACAAGTCTTCTCCAAGAGTGAGTATCTGGTCTAACAATCGGTGAACTTCTTGCTCAAGTATTAGATTGCGTGTTCTTTTCTGCCTGTGTCATCGTGCTGACCCAATACATAGCCCATAGATTCATCTAAGACAATGAGATACATGATCAAAGGCCTACCGAGAACCGGTGGTACTAAGATCGGCGGTTCTTGCAAATATTTTTTTTATTTTGTCAAATGCTTCTTCACAATCATTGTTCCATTCAACCGATTAATTTTTTCATAGCAATTTGAATATTGGTTCACAGGTAGCTGTTAAATGAGAAATGAATCTGGAGATGTAATTATGTCGGCCCAGAAAGCCTCGGACTTCTTTTTCAGTTTTGGGAGGCGACATGTCTTGAATTTCTCGAACTTTGTCGGGATGAACTTAAATGCCGTTCTGACTCACAATAAAGGCCAATAATTTACCAGATCAGACTCCAAAGGTGCATTTTGCAGGATTCAAGCACAACCTGAACTTTTGGAGTCTAGCAAATAGTTTCCTCAGATGGTCCAAGTGATCGTCCTCAGTCTTGGACTTGGCAATCATATCGTCCACGTAAACCTCAATCTCTTTATGTATCATATCGTGAAAGAGGGTTACCATGGCGCGTTGGTATGTTACCCTTGCATTTTTCAAACCGAATGGCATGACTTTGTAGCAATAGGTGCCCTAAGGTGTGATAAAGGTGGTTTTCTCCATATCAGTTGGGGACATCTTTATCTGATTGTACCCTGAGAAACCGTCCATGAATGAAAAGAAAAAGAAGTGTGCAATGTTGTCTACCAAGACATCAATATAAGGCAGAGAGAAATCATCTTTCGGGCTTGCCTTATTGAGATCTCGATAATCCACACACATTCTGACCTTCCCATCTTTCTTAGGAACCGAAACGATGTTAGCAACCCATTCAGGATATTCATAAGTGGTTAGGAACCCAACATCAAAGTGTTTCTTCACCTCTTCTCTGATTTTGAGTGCCATATCAGGTCTGGTCCTTCTAAGCTTTTTCTTGACAAGAGGACATTCGGGCTTGAGCGGTAAGTGACATTCAACGATGTTAGTATCCAACCCATGCATATCTTGATAAGACCAGGAGAAGATTGTAATGACCTAAATATTTAAGAATATTTATTTAATTTATTTAAATATTATATTCGTGAATTTCTGTGAACTTTGGTGGTTTGTGTCGTTGTCGGTAAATTGGTGGAATTTTAGTTATTTAATTAAATAATAGTATATATTATGGAATATATTATATTATTATTTATTTGAAATAATATTAGAGAATTTGAGGGTAAGAAGAACTTTTGAAGAGGATTAGTGAGGGTATTATGGAGAAAACCCATTTTTGAGGCCCAAGGGTTAAGTTGTATATAAAGGAGATTTTGAGAATAGGATTCAGTTTTGTTGACCGTGAAAAGAAGGAAAGAAGTGAGAGCTCTGAGAAAAAAGGAGAAGGCGAGGAATTCGAGAAGGTTTCCAAGGGCTCAGAGAGAAAGCTTCGAATCGACAATCTAAGGTATGGGGAGTATTGCCTTTCATTGTTTTCAATATAGGAAGTGGTGTATTAAAGGGGATTTTGGGGTTTTTGAAAGGTTTATGAGTTATTGATGGTTTAGGGGTAATTCTGAGGATCGATTGATGGATTATTAAGGGTTGAATTGATTCGGGTAAAAATATGCCTTCGAGGCTAAACCTTTGATCAAAATGTGGGATCTTGTATGAGAAAGGGATTTATGGGTTTTATGGGAAGCTTGAGAGTTTTGAAGGTTTAGGGACTTAAGGTTTACCGTAATGTCCCGAATCGACCTAATGGACGTAGGTTTTGTGCCTTTAATTTCCGTGATGCATTAGGAATGTTGTAGGGATGTTTTTGGGTCATTTGAGGATGAAATCGCAAGTGCCTTTGGGGCTGTGGTATTACTGATACGTAGCAGCGATTTGCTGTAATCGCAGGTTCGTAAAGCGAGCGGTTTCTTCGCACAGCGAACATTCGCCAAGACTCGCAAAGCGAGTAGCGCAGCGAATGCGCGATGATGGTGTTTTTGGATACTGGACTAGGATTGGAAAGGTCTTTGAGTTTGCAAAGCAAATTGCCCAGCAAATGCAGTAGCGAGGATGACAGATGGAGTTTCTGGTGTTTCTGTGTGGGGATTGGGGGACTCGCAGGTTCGCAAAGCGAATGTCCTAGCGAGCATGTTCGCACAGTGAACTGTGCAGCGAACGTCTGCTGTTCGCGAAATTCTATTTGTGTTGCTATGATGTTTTGATGTTTTGACGCTGTGATTTTTATGATGATTTACCATGATGTACTGAGGATTATGAGATGATGTTTTGGTGATTATTTGACGAATATATGTTGACTTAATTTGTTTGAGAATTGATGATGCACATAATGATGTTTATTTGATGATGATGATTATTGACGTTGTGTATCATGCATTCATATGCATACTCTGTGACGATGCTTCATTCCCATTGTGCGGATATGAGGTAATTATGACGTGCGCCGGTTCCTATGCTGAATCGATCCTATTGACGGGGATCTTTGGAGGGGTTATGACCTAGTGTCAATCAATTATGACGATTGGTACCACATGCATGAGTCTTGTTGTGCATTGCATTTATGTGGCATTTTATATGTGAATTTATGATGTTGTGACTGTTGACCCTGTGATGACTCTGATGATGTTGTATATGATGATGACGTCATTTTTATGCATTTCTTATTTTATATTGATTATAATGAATTGTAATTAGTCACCCTGCCTTTTTGAATGTTGCCTCCACGTGGGTAATGTGCAGGTGATCAAGCTTAGCTGTGGATGCCTTCGAGGACTTTTGAAGTTTATTTTCTTTTGGTCGATGTAGAGGGCCTTGCTCTGATAGTGTAACATCGGGTTGGGTCGTTGAGTCGAACCATGTTGATTTCATTGTTTTGTTGTTATTTGATGATATGGTTTTATTTTAAAAACCCTTTTGAGTGTTTGTGGTTATGGTAGATCTGCTGCCTATTTTGATGGCTTTTATTAAAAACCTTTTTATTTTTAATTATTGAGTTCCGCTGCCATATGAAGGCTTTTGAGTTATTTTAATGGAAACCCGTTGTTTACAGAGCAAATGTGTTATTTGATTTTTTAAGAAATGTACACCCTTTGAGGTGGTTCTGATGTTTACTCTGATCAATTGTATATTTTGCCGTGATTATCTGTGGGGTAGAAAAGGGTGTTACATTAGTGGTATCAGAGCAGGTCGGTTCGTCCGGCCAGGTTTTTACGTGATGTCAATCCCTGTCAGTCGACGAGTGTGTGTACACTGTCGATGTTTTAGTTCTTCTAACCTTGTTGGTGGTGTGTAGGATGGCTGGAAGAAATGATCGTGCAATTGCTGATGCGTTGGAATCAGTTGCTAACGTGGTGGTGCAACTCAATCCGAATGGTGGAGCTCCAGATGAGTTTCGTGCTTTGGGTAAGTTTCAGAGGAACAATCCACCAACTTTTGTGGGTACGCATGATCCAGCAAGTGCACACAAGTGGCTGAAGGCAATCGAGAATATTTTCTGAGTGATGGGGTGTTCTGATGAGCAACAGGTTCAGTTTGGAACGTATATGCTGGAAGAGGAAGCTGAGGATTGGTGGGATAACACCCGTCAGGGACTCACAGATGTTGGCACTGTGATTAACTGGGCTGTGTTTAAGCAAGAGTTTCTGGGCAAGTATTTTCCAGAGGATGCTCGTGGCAAGAGAGAAGTGGAATTCCTTGAGCTGAAGCAAGGTGATATGACTGTTGCAGAGTATGCTACGAAATTCGAGAAGCTGGTGAAGTTCTGTCCGCACTACAATCATGCTGATGCTGAGATGTCCAAGTGTCTCAAGTTCGAGAATGGGATGAGACCGGAAATTAAGCAGGGTATCGGGTATCAACAGATCTGCAGGTATGCTGAGTTGGTTGACAAGGGTAGAATCTATGATGAGGATAGTCGAGATCGATCTGCTTACTACAAGTAGTTGAGTGAGAAGAAAGTGCTGTATAGGGGTAAACCTTATACAACTTCAGCTGACAAAGGGAAGCAAAAGGCTTCAGATGGGAAAAATACAAGTGGAGGAGTAGCTCCCGCTTCTGGGAAGTGTCATAAGTGTGGTGAGCAAGGTCACCGCGCTGATGTGTGTACCAATAATGTGCTGAGGTGCTACAGATGTGGTAAGAAGGGTCATAGAGATACCGATTGCAAAGATGAGGGTCCGACCTGTTTCAATTGTGGTGAGAAAGGTCACATCAGTACTCAATGTCCGAAGTCGAAAAAGACTGCGACTGCTGCTCAGACCAGTGGCAGAGTGTTTGCTTTGAGTGGTGCACAAGTGCCAGAGAAGGAAAACCTGATTCGAGGTACTTATTTTATTAATAATGTCGAGTTGGTTGTTATTATTGATACTGGTGCTACTCATTCTTTTATCTCGCTTGAATGTGCTAATAGATTGGGATTGAAGTTATCTGATATGAATGGTAATATGGTAATAGAAACTCCAGCTAATCGTTTTATTACTACTACCCTTGCGTGTTTGAGATGTCCTGTGACAATTTTTGAGAAGAGTTTTGTGATGGATTTGGTGTGCTTACACTTGCACCAAATTGACGTGATCTTTGGGATGACCTGGTTGGAGTTCAACCGTGTTCATATCAATTGTTATAATAAGACTGTAGAGTTTCCTGAGATTGATTATAGTGGGGACTTGATGTTCTTGTATGCTAAGCAAGTAGGCGAACTTCAAGAAGACGAAGCCTTGGTGTTTGCAATGTTTGCATCGTTGTAAATCGATCGTGAAGCTACAAGTGTCGACTTACCTGTTGTATATGAATTTCCAAATGTGTTTCCAGATGACATCAGTGATTTGCCTCCAGAACGCGAAGTTGAGTTTGCAGTGGACTTAAAACCAGGTACGAGTCCAGTGTCGATGGCTCCTTATCGGATATCAGCTTCTGCGTTGAGTGAATTGAAGAAAAAGTTAGAAGAGTTGCTTTAGAAGAGGTTTGTCTGGCCAAGTGTTTCTCCGTGGGGTGCTCCTGTGTTGCCAGTGAAGAAGAAAGATGGTAGCATGAGATTGTGTGTTGATTATCGACAGTTGAATAAGGTAACTATCAAGAATAAGTATCCGCTTCCGAGAATTGACGATTTGATGGATCAACTAGTAGGTGCTTGTATGTTTAGTAAGATTGATTTGAGGTCGGGTTATCATCAGATTCGAGTTAAGCCTGACAATATTCCGAAGACGGCTTTCAGGACGAGGTATGGACAGTATGAATACATCGTGATGTCGTTTGGTGTATCCAATGCACCTGGTGTGTTCATGGAGTACATGAACCGAATTTTTCATGAGTATTTGGATAAGTTTGTGGTGGTGTTTATCGATGATATCTTGATATATTCTAGATCTGAAGAGGAACATGCCGAGCATTTGAGAACTGTGTTGCAAGTGTTGAAGGAAAATAAGTTGTATGCAAAGCTGTCATAGTGTGAGTTCTGGTTGAAGGAAGTGAGTTTTCTTGGCCATGTGATTTCAAGTGGCGGGATTGCTATTGATCCTTCTAAGATTGATGTCGTGTTACAGTGGGAGACTCCGAAGTCCGCTACTGAGATACGGAGTTTTTTGGGATTGGCGGACTATTACCGCAAGTTTATTGAAGGCTTTTCTAAATTGGCATTACCTTTGACTCAGTTGACTCGAAAGGGTCAAGCTTTTGTGTGGGATGCAGCTTGTGAAGAGAGTTTTGTGGAATTGAAAAAGAGGTTGACGACCGCTCCAGTGTTAATTTTACCTAATCTGAGCGAATCTTTTGTGGTGTATTGTGATGCGTTGAAGATGGGACTTGGTGGAGTATTGATGCAGAATGGACAAGTTGTTGCCTATGCTTCGAGATAATTGCGAGTTCATGAGAGGAATTATCCTACACATGACTTGGAATTGGCCGTCGTGGTGTTTGTATTGAAAATTTGGAGACATTATCTATTTGGCTCTAAATTTGAAGTGTTCAGTGATCATAAAAGTCTGAAGTACTTATTTAATCAGAAGGAACTGAATATGAGGCAGAGAAGGTGCTTAGAGCTGTTGAAGGATTTCGATTTTGACTTGAATTATCATCCGGGCAAAGCAAATGTAGTGGCCGATGCATTGAGCAGAAAGTCATTGCATATGTCGATGCTTATGGGGAAAGAGTTGGAATTAATTGAGCAATTCAGAGATTTGAGTTTGGTATGTGAAGAGACCTCCAACAGTGTGAAGTTGGGAATGTTGAAGTTGACTAGTGGTATTCTGGAAGAAATCAGATTGGGACAGCAAGCTGATTTAAAGTTGATTGACCAATTGACTTTGATTAACCAAGGTAACGGAGGTGACTTCCGGATTGATGAGAATGATGTGATGAGGTTTCGAGATAGAGTGTGTGTCCCAGATATTCCAGAAATTAAGAAGAGCATTCTTGAAGAAGGACACCGAAGCAGGTTGAGCATTCATCCCGGTGCTACGAAGATGTACCAGGATTTGAAGAAGTTGTTTTGGTTGCCGGGTATGAAGAAGGATGTTGCAGAGTTTGTCTATGCGTGTTTGACTTGTCAGAAGTCGAAGATTGAGCATCAAAAGCCTTTAGGTATGATGCAGCCGTTGAATATCCCAGAGTGGAAATGGGATAGTATCTCCATGAATTTTGTGACGGGATTGCCGAAGACTGCTAAGGGAAATGATTCAAATTGGGTGATTGTGGATAGATTAACTAAGTCGGCTCATTTCTTGCTGATGAAGATTAATCATTCTATGCAGAAGCTAGCCGAGATGTATATCGAGGATATTATGAAGTTACATGGGATACCTTCGAGTATTGTGTCGGATAGAGATCTGAGATTTACATCTAGGTTCTGGAAGAGTTTACAAGATGCCTTGGGTACCAAGTTGAGGATGAGTTAAGTATATCATCCGCAGGCGGATGGTCAGACGGAGAGGACTATCCAATCTTTAGAGGATTTGTTGAGGGCATGTGTGTTGGATCACGGAGGATCTTGGGATAGCCATTTACCGTTGATTGAGTTCACGTACAATAATAGTTTTCATGCTAGTATTGGAATGGCGCCCTATAAAGCTTTGTATGGGAGGAGGTGTAGGACTCCTTTGTGTTGGTATGAGTCGGGCGAGAGTGTCGTACTCGGACTTGAAATTGTGCAAGAGACGACCGAGAAGATTAAGATGATCCAGGAAAGGATGAAATCTTCGCAGAGTCGTCAGAAGAGTTACCGTGATAAGAGGAGGAAGACACTTGAATTCCAAGAGGGAGATCACGTGTTTTTTAGGGTGACGTCAGTGACTGGTGTGGGTCGAGCTTTAAAGTCTAGGAAGCTCACTCCACATTTTGTTGGTCCATACCAGATCTTGCAGAGGATAGGAGAGGTAGCCTATCGGATTGCTTTACCGTCGTCACTTGCGAATTTGCATGATGTGTTCCATGTGTCTTAGTTGAGAAAGTACATTCCAGATCCGTCGCATGTGATTCAGATGGATGATGTACAAGTGAGGGATAACCTGACAATGGAAGCATTACCTGTGCGTGTTGATGGTTGTGAGATGAAGTAGTTGCGGGGTAAAGATATAGCTTTGGTAAAGGTGTTGTGGGGTGGACGAGCTGGCGAGAGTTGGACGTGGGAACGTGAGGATCAGATGAAGGAGTCGTATCCAACTCTGTTTCCTTGAGGTAATTTTCGAGGGTGAAAATTCTTTAAGTGGGGGAGAGTTGTAACGCCCCAAATATGTAAGAATATTTATTTAATTTATTTAAATATTGTATTCGTGAATTTCTGTGAATTTTGGTGGTTTATGTCGTTGTCGGTAAATTGGTGGAATTTTAGTTATTTAATTGAATAATAGTATATATTATGGAATATATTATATTATTATTTATTTTAATTAATATTAGAGAATTTGAGGGTAAGACGGGCTTTTGAGGAGGATTGGTGAGGGTATTATGGAGAAAGCCCATTTTTGAGGCCCAAGGGTTAAGTTGTATATAAAGGAGATTTTGAGAATAGGATTCAGTTCTGTTGACCGTGAAAAGAAGGAAAAAAGTGAGAGCTCTGAGGAAGAAGGAGAAGGTGAGGAATTCGAGAAGGTTTCCAAGGGCTCAGAGAGAAAGCTTCGAATCGACAATCTAAGGTATGGGGAGTATTGCCTTTAATTGTTTTCAATATAGGAAGTGATGTGTTAAAGTGGATTTTGGGGTTTTTGAAGGGTTTATGAGTTATTGATGGTTTAGGGGTAATTCTGAGGATCGATTGATGGATTATTAAGGGTTGAATTGATTCGGGTAAAAATAAGCCTTCGAGGCTAAACCTTTGATCAAAATGTGGGATCTTGTATGAGAAAGGGATTTATGGGGTTTATGGGAAGCTTGAGAGTTTTGAAGGTTTAGGGACTTAAGGTTTCCCGTAGTGTCCCGAATCGACCTAATGGACGTAGGTTTTGTGCCTTTAATTTCCATGATGCATTAGGAATGTTGTAGGGATGTTATTGGGTCATTTGAGGATGAAATTGCAGGTACTTTTGGGGATGTGGTGCTACTGATATGTAGCAGCGATTTGCTGTAATTGCAGGTTCGCAAAGCGAGCGGTTTCTTCGCACAGCGAGCATTCGCCAAGACTCGCAAAGCGAGTAGTGCAGTGAATGAGCGATGATGGTGTTTTTGGATACTGGACTGGGATTGGAAAGGTCTTTGAATTCGCAAAGCGAATCGCCCAGCGAATGGGTTCGCACAGCAAATGCAGTAGCGAGGATGACAGATGGAGTTTCTGGTGTTTCTGTGTGGGGATTGGGGGACTCGCAGGTTCGCAAAGCAAATTTCCTAGCGAGCATGTTCGCACAGCGAACTGTGCAGCGAACGTCTGCTGTTCGCGAAATTCTGTTTGTGTTGCTATGACGTTTTGATGTTTTGGCGCTGTGATTTTTATGATGATTTACCATGATGTACTGATGATTATGAGATGATATTTTGGTGATTATTTGACGAATATATGATGACTTGATTTGTATGAGAATTGATGAATGATGATGCAGATAATGATGTTTATTTGATGATGATGAGTATTGACGTTGGGTATCATTCATTCATATGCATATTCTGTGACGATGCTTCATCCCCATTGTGCGGATATGAGGTAATTATGATGTGCTCTGGTTCCTATGTGGAATCGATCCTATTGACGGGGATCTTTGGAGGGGTGATGGCCTAGTGTCCATCAATTATGACGATTGGTACCACATGCATGAGTCTTGTTGTGCATTGCATTTATGTGGCATTTTTTATGTGAATTTATGATGTTGTGACTATTGACCCACTGATGACTCTGATGATGTTGTATATGATGATGATGTCATTTTTATGCATATCTTATTTTATATTGATTATAATGAATTGTGATTACTCACCCTGCCTGTTTGAATGTTGCCTCCACGTGGGTAACATGCAGGTGATCAGGCTTAGCTGTGGATGCCTTCGAGGACTTTTGAAGTTTATTTGCTTTTGGTCGATGTAGAGGGTCTTGCTCTAATAGTGTAACATCGGGTTGGGTCGTCGAGTCGAACCATGTTGATTTCGTTATTTTGTTGTTATTTGATGATATGGTTTTATTTTAAAAACCCTTTTGAGTGTTTGTGGTTATGGTGGATCTGCTGCCTATTTTGATGGCTTTTATTGAAAACCTTTTTATTTTGAATTATTGAGTTCCGCTGCCATATTAAGGCTTTTGAGTTATTTTAATGGAAACCCGTTGTTTACGGAGCAAATTTGTTATTTGAATTTTTAAGAAATGTGCACCCTTTGGGGTGGTTCTGATGTTTACTCTGATAAATTATATATTTTGCCGTGATTATCTGTGGGGTAGAAAAGGGTGTTACAAAGATATCAACATACTCTGGGAATAACTTGACCAACTCGGAGTGTACATGTTTGGCGAGAGATGCCCCAACCTTGACATCTTTTCTGACTTCATCAATACCTAGGTTGACGGCTTCCACTAGCTCTTTGTATGGCTTAATCTCTTTCTGCTCGTACTCAAGGAGCCTTGCTAGTTCTGTCGATAATTCACAATCTTCCTCACCGCCTTCTTCGCCTTGGTTCTTTGGAACCCCAGAGTTACAATGGATGTTTGCCATGTTGTTATCAATGCATTTATTTTCTCTACATGTTTATGAATTTTACTTAGAATGAGCTATTTTAAAGTGAAAATAAAAGAAACTTTTGTCATTTGTTATTTGTGAAAAAGTAAAAATAAAGAAAGGAAAAGAGCATGGTTTGAATACAAAAAAAATTCATTTATTGATCACATAATATGTCTAAAATAGGAGGCCCTTTACAAGCTATCCTCTCGTCTCGGGCGAGGACGAGGGAGCAGGAAAGCAAAATCCATTACATGTTCATAGAAAAGACCATGGGAACCACGGTAGCTGTCCAATTGTTGAGCTTGAAACCGGGAGGACACTTGCGCATAAATCTTGTATTCTGACTGCTACTTCCAGCATCATTAATGGCAGCCACAATGTCTCCTTTCTAGAAACCAGCACTGTTGAAATTAATCGGATTGAAATTCTTTTAACAGCCTAAGTTGACTTGTTGAGCAGGACGATAACCTAGTTCAAAACGATCATTCGTTTCCATAACATCTACTACCTCCCCGCAGCCAGGAAAGGCACCTTTCTCAAGAGTTTCTCTTGCACTCTTGGCAGATGATAGGCTCACTTCTAGTGATTTACCTTGATTGATAGAAGTAGAGCTGACATCTTTGAATTCGAGACATTGCAACGACACCTCAGCTATGCCTTCACCAGTCTCGACATATCAAAAAGAGGATAGCTCGCTTACCAATAAATCTTCTTCACCACAGATAATAACCAGTTGATCATCATACATGAATTTGAGCTTCTGATGCAACGTGGAGGTAACTGCCCTAGCGGCATAGATCCAAGGTCTACCCAATAGGCACTTATAGGCAGGGTTGATATCTATCACTTAGAAAGTGATGGTGAACAAGTGCGGTCCAATCTTGATTGGCAAATCTACCTCGCCGATAACCTGCCTTCTAGAACCGTCGAAAGCTCTGTCAATCAAATCGCTAGCCCACATATTGCTCCCTTCTACCATTAATTGACTCAACGTGCCCTTAGGCATCACATTAAGGAAAGAACCGGTATCCACGAGGACACGAGATAGCAAGGTATCCATGCAAGTTACTGAAATGTGTAAGGCTTTATTGTGTACGGTTCCTTCAGAAGGAAACTTGGATTCGTTGAAACCCAGATATCTACTTGTGGTTATATTGGCAACCACGTCATCAAACCGCCCAAATGAGATATCATGCATTACATGGGCAACGTTCAACACTTTCAACAAAGCCAATCTATGAGTGGGAAAACTCATGAGCAAGAACAAATTCGAAATCTTCGAAGGTGTCTGCCCCAGTTGATCCACGATCTTGAAATTGCTCTTCTTAATCAACTTAAAAAATGATTGGTTTTCATCAGCAGTTACCTCTTTTCCTTTTGCAACATCCACAGATGGAGTAATTGGTACCACGGAAACGGACGCAGAGGTGGACGCCCCTTGTTACACAACATGGGTTATTGGGATATTTTTCTCCTTGGGAAAGATGGAAGTCAGCACTTGCACCGACTTTGAAGTGACCTTTGGAGCAAACACTCGTACACTACCAATCATGCCTCCAACAACAGTTATATTCACAATCTCAGATTCATGAAACCGTAGTTCTCGGCTCCCAAAATACATGGTATAATCGTACTTCCAAGGCACCTCTTTATAGCTCTGATAAGGGAATGGTTTGGGAACACAAAAAATAATAGGCTAAATTTCCTTCTTTGGAGTTTCCACAGGAACTCTTTTGTATATGACTGTGAATGGTTTAACGGTCGCTACTTTCTCAACAACTTTAGATCTGGAAAACTAGACCATACCTCTGTTTATCAAAATTTCAACACAACCTTTCAGTCTTCAGCATTGATTAGGATTGGTTTCACAAATGATGCTCCTTTCATGAAGACCCTTCAATATCCCTTGCTCATTCAATTTATTGATCACAACTGTTATCGGGGTTTTCACCTCATCAACATCATTGATCAGCTCAGCCCCTTCATTGTCTTCAACCATATTAACCCCTGGTCCACAATGAGTAGGAAAATGATTAGTCTGTACATTAGGACACTCTTCAACAAATGTCAGAATCTTCTGATCAATTAGCTCTTGTACTTTGGTTTTGAAAACACTGCAATCTTCAATAGCGTGTTCTATGTACCCAGAATAGTATGCACATGATGCATTCGGATTATGCTTCGAGCCATAAGGAGGAATTGCAGGTGCAATCTCTTTTGGTACAATTGCCCCTTGATGGACAAGATAAGGAAACTGTTATGTGTACGGCACTGGAATCTTATCAATGTTTGGGATCTTGCGGTTACTCTAATTGTTGTTACCTTGTTTATTATGATTTTGATTTCTGTTGTTTTGCTGAGATTGTTGACATTGTGGTTGTTGATTCTAAGAAGTATGAGCCTGTTGTTATGGTTGATATTGATATGGCGGTTGTTGATACTAAGCAACAACAATATACAGATATGGATAATATGGCATGGGAGCCATCGGAACCTGATATAGAGGAGGGGATTTTGCAATTAGAGCATTCGCCTTGCCTTTTTTCTTCTTTGCATAACTGTTCTGAGGTTTCTTGTTGGTTGACTACTGAGTAGCGGTACCAGAAATATTTCCGATCTTTAACCCCATTTTCAATTCTTTCACCAATAGTCACAATTTCAGCAAAGTTCGAAGATGAAATCCCCACCATTTTCTCGTTATACAACTCCTGTAATGTACCCGTGAAGATGTTAACCAACTCTGTATTAGAAAGAGCAGGTCAGACACGAGAGCACATTTCGCACCACCTTTGCGCATATTCTTAAAAGGTTTCAGTTGTTTATTGAGACTGGTTCTGCAATTGTAATCTGGTAGGAGCCATATCGAGATTATACTTGTACTACTTCAAGAAAGCTTCTGACAAGTCTCTCCCAGAATGAATTTTGTTGCGTTCCAAACCTATATAACAATCCAAAGAATCTCCAGACAAGCTATCTTGGAAACAATGAACCAATAATTCATCGTTGTCAATATATATGCCATCTTTCTGAAGTAAATGGTCACATGGCTTTAAGGACAGTTCATCACATTGTACTTTGGAAACTTAGAAATTTTGAACATCTGCGGCAACACAACATTTGGAACCAAGCATAAATCTTTGGCCTCCATGCCAAAAGCAGAAAAGCCTTCAATAGCCCTGATCCTTTCATCTAACAATTTGTAGTCTGCAGGTTGTTTCTGATTGGCAGGCCTGGCAGAAACTTGCGGATTAAGAGGTTGAGATGCAGTTGGAACATAAACTTGAGGAGAAGAAAACAGCGACGGATACACCAACCCATAATTGACCATCTGACCAGAACTGACCCATCTGAACACCATATAGATAACTAGGAGGAGGTACCACGGCAGCAGAGGATACCCCAGGGTAAGGTATTCTAGAGTGGATGTTCTAAATAGCAGTTTGATTAGATTGAGATGGAACCAGAACTCAAATAGGAGGACCTCCGTACACAAGCTCATCCTCGTCAGGAGTTTCAACATCAGTCGACACAGGAGTTTGGCGAGCTTGTATTTGAGGAATCTCATTATCATCATTTCTAACCACATGAGGTGGAAGCGGAGTAGGCATGCCCCATGGGTAAGCAGCAGAGTTCCCATTGGGCACATGCATAGTAAAAGGTTGATACGACACAAAAGTCCTTCCATTGGAAATATGAGGAGTGAAGTTCTGAGGCATCCCCCATAGATAGGCAGCAGGAAGCCTATTTGGACTAGGCTGACAACTTGGTGGATTGAAAGCAGGTTGAATCACAGTCTCAACCGGTGCTTGAACAACAATAGAAGTAGAAGTAACAACAGGAGTGGCATGGTTGCATCAGTAGTGGTTGCAACAACAGTAGCAGCAACAGCGCCGTCCTTCGGGGCACAAAGGAACTCCATGATAGTATCCATGTTGGTTTGAAATTGATCCATCTGTCTTTGAAACTGAGCTAAGGTTTCCTTGTAAGCAGCGTTCTCAAGTTCATAGTCAGCCATGATCTTTGACTTGCTTGATCGAGTGAAATAACGATGTCGAGTCGTCGTCTTTCTACAAGGCGGAGATGGACAATGTAAGCATTTTGTTTTTCTGGATGATGGACGTCCATATGTCTGCATGAATGAATGCAATGCAAAAATGTAGTTTAATGCATACGCAAAAATTAATTAGCATGATGACATGATATGCAACACATGAATCAAGAAGCCAACACAATTTGAGTAATTTGAATAATCTGAATATATAACTCTGTGTGGGTGAAAAGGTCTGAAGTGTATAAGAGAGAAAAAGAAATAAAATTTGTTTTGCAGGGGATAAAAAGAATTGGTATATTAACTGACAGGCAGTGGTTAACCAAGGAAAAGGGTTGACTCCACTAGGGAGAAGGAAAAACCAATTGGTCTTTTAACTGACAAACAATGATTAACCAAGGAATAGGGTATTTTGACCAAAAAGACGTGTTTGACCCACAGAAAGGGATTTGGTGTTTTAACATACGGGATATGGTTAACCCAAGATAAAAGGAGCAAGAAATTGGTCTTTAGCTGACAGGAAGTGGTTAACCAATGATAAAGGGTGTTGAACCAAAGAAAGGTGTTAACCCAAAAAGACTCGGTATGTTAACAGACGGACTGTGGTTAACCGAGGCAAATAGGAAGTTGGTCTTTTAACTGACAGGCAGTGGTTAACCAATGATAAAGGGAGGAGAAGGTTGCTTACTCTGCTGGGGAAGAAGAAAATTGGTGTTAACAAACGTGCTGTGATTAACCAAAAGAAATATGTTGAACCAAGAGAAGGTTGCTAACCAAAAGAGAAGGAGGAAGAATTGGGGCAAGAAAAAGTGACCAAGGATCGACTCAAGAGACACTACAGTCTGGAGATAGAGGTGACTATTCCAGGTTCAGGGTCAAACGTCCCTACCCAGAAATAGCCAGAATGAGGGTATGAAAGACTCTATCCTCATTCCTTCTCTAACACTCAAAGCGTAGTGCAGAAATTGAAACTGACAAAGTAACAATGCAACCTATATAGTGCTCTGGTTTATTGAAAAGACGTCCAACTCAGTAGGGGATCAAGAGAGAAAAATCTAAGGAGATCTTGAGGACAAGAGCGGAGCGCAATTAACCAACCGAAACAAGGTTACGATCAATCAATCAAGGGGAAGCAAAGTGCCAATAATCTTTCAATCGAGTCAAAAGATCATCAAAGCAAGTGTAGGAAATGAAGTTGAACACGATTAAATTTGCTCAAGGAAGAACAAATCTAATGCATTAAATTGAAATTTCAAAGCATTAACAAGAACAAGCTAGCATGCATCTCTAAGCATTATTTATGTTAACACATAAACAAGAATGTGCAAAAAAATACTTCAAACATGTGATAGAATTGCAAAATAATCAATAAAAATCATGCAATTAATCAAACAAAAGTCATTGCAAGTAGGCACTGGCCTAAAACAGTGGCATTGACATGATTATAGGTAAGCATGGGAAAGTACACAAGAAAGATATGCAAAACAGTCCCAAACAGCAAGATTTTTGCAAAAGTTGTCAGGTGTAATCGATTAACATCCTGTTGTTAATCAATTACACAGTGCCAAAAATGAGTTCTGAAGTGCAGGCAATCGTGTAATCGATTATGCTACAGGTGTTAACCGATTACTCCTATAAAAATAGCAGAAACAAAATTTCGAAAAGCATTTTTCAGAATCACTTATCGCATGAAATCACAAGGGATCATAGTATGGAAGCATATGCAAAATTCATGTCAATTTAGAGCAATTAAGGTCTAATAGAATCAATCATGCAATGCAATCATTCAAGTAGCAAAGCAACAATTAAGCACTACATTGCAAAAACGTAAAATCGATCAGAAACGATAAATTAAGTAAGATTCACCAACCTACAAGGCTGAGATTTACTTTGGTAATTGTTGTAATCACAATGTGATGAAGAGAAGTTTAGAAAACCAGAAAATCTAGAGATCTCTAGCAATCCGTAGCGAGAAAACAGAAGAGAATGCGATAATTGCTTCCGATCCGAATTTGCACCAAAATCCTTCAATGATCAACTTCCAAAGCTTGAATTGAAGTAAATGTTGTTGTTGCTGCAGAATTCAGAAATGAAATGGAGAAGAATGGTAGTCTAGCTCAAAGAATAGCAAGCTTTAATGCAAAGCTTACTAAGCTTTAATGGAGAAAGAGCTTTAGTGAGGTTTAGGAAAGAAGATGATGATTAAGAGAGAGAGAGAGAGAGAGAGAGAGAGAGAGAGAGAGAGAAAGAGAGAGAGAGAGAGAGAGAGAGAGAGAGAGAGAGAGAGCTGCAGAAATTTCAAAGAATGAAGAGTAAAAATTCAGAGCAAAATGAGAGTGAAAAGTGAAAAATTCAGAATGAAAGTCAAGGTCCTTGAATCAATGTGGAGGGTTGCTTATATAGAGCATAGGCTCGAAGTGAGTGGAGGTTTGGAACTTGGTTTGGAGGTAGTTAAATGAGGTTTGGCACTTGGTTTGGAGTTAGTTAGATCCAACTCACTGATTTGGGGTCTAACTCAATTAGTTATTGGTTAACTCGGTTAGAGAATCCCAATGCATTTCAATGATCAAGTGGTCCAAATGATTAGAAATGAAGGTGCATGGTGAGCATTAATGATAGTGAGGTAGTGTAGCAAGTGTAGTTTATATTTTCTGGTGTAATCACATGTCTATGACCTTCCACAAGATGCTAGATTGATGTAGACCAAAGAAGAAGAGTAGTAGCTGCTGCAGTGCTGAGAAACCACTCAAAATTAGCAAAACTTGCAGGTTTAATAGATTAACCTAATACTGTTAATCGATTAACACAGGAAAATTTCATGTTTTTGGCTTGCAATGAGGTGCTTTGATCATTGCCCCGTGTTTCGACCTCTTGCTTTGATAGATAGGCATAAAAATCCTTCTGTTTTGCCTGTATTGAGGTTGTGGTGACTCTTTTGTAGGATACAAGCAGAAAGATCCAAGGATGCCTATATTGCTGTTGCAATGCTCTTGTGGATTCTGTTCTGAAGGTGTTTCAGATTCTGAAGATAAGCAAAGCTTTTGAAGAAATAATCTTCTGAAGAACTAAGTGATGAAGACTCTAACGACTTGAAGTTCTGAAAGCTGAAGGCTCTGAAGACCAAGTGCATAAAGACTCTGAAGACTGAAGTGTTCTGAAGATTAAGATTCAAATGATCAAGTACTGAAGACTCTAAAGACAACGTTCTGAGTGAACAAGGTTCTGAAGACTCTGAAGACTTAAAGCTATGAAGACAAAGGGTTTCAAGACAAGTGCTGAAGTTTTGAAGACAAGACTCGGAATGAGCAAGTATTGAAGACTGAAGACTTAAGATTCTGAAGACCCAACTAAAGTCTCTACTCATGCTTCATCTAAATACCATCAGAAGCCTCTGCAGATATGAAGACAAATGTTACCTTTAGCAATGACTGTACACCGTACTAAAAAGATCTATCCCATCACTTCTTAACAGTAAAAAGAAGATATGGCAGTACAACTTTCATCATTGCATAACAAATCTTTTCAAATAGCCAACGACTCTTTAACGGCTCTATTTTTCACTTAGCTATATAAAGGAAAGAAGGAAGTGAGTCGTGTGTCGAAGTCGGTTTTCACGATCAAGATCACCATCGTCAAACACAGATGTTGCTGTTAAAATGGAAACACGACCATTGTTGTTGAAACATAAAGAATCATCTATCAACACAACAACAATCAAAAAGTATAGAAGTTGATGATCCAAGACATTGTTGGAAAACAATCAAGTCATCAACCACTTCATCATCTAAGCTACATTGAAGATCAGAAACAGGGAATTGTTGCTCGAAGCTTTCTCAATGAAGAAGATGAAGAAGATCTACAAGATGTCATCACCTGTCAAATCAACATAAATCTTTGTAGGATCTGAAGATAGCAAGTAGTTGTTGCTCATATCTTACTAGAACACTCTTGTGTTCATATGTACTTAAACTTAGGAGTTTATCAGCTTATTTAGAAGCAATTAATGTAATCTCCAGAACAACTAATTCTATGTGAATTAGGATTCCTCAAGTGATCAGTGTGATCAGAGACTTGAGATGACAATGGCTGGGTGTCATTGTGTAAATCCTAAAATATGGTCAATGATAGTCATATCTCAAAGAGGACCAATTGTGAGTCAGACTCTTGTGAGATCACTGATGGAAGTCATTGAAAATCCTGGAAGAATGGTCAGTAAACGTTATATTCGTTAACTCGGATCACTGAACGTTTAGTTGTGAAAATCCTGATAGGAGATCTTGTGAGATTGGATTCTATTAGGTAAATGTTCGTTATATCCATTAACTTGGATCACTGAACGGTTCATTGTGGGTTAGTCACAGCTGCGGTTGTGCAGGTTGTTAGTCACCGACATTAGCCCGTGCATCTGTAATCAGTTCTGATTATAGTGGATTAAGTCCTTGTGCTCAAGGCGAAATCACCTTGGAAGGGTGGACTGGACTAGCTTGAGAGTTGCTCAAGTGAACCAGGATATATCGTGTGTTCTTTACTCTTGCTTATGCTTTGATTTATTGTTTATGTTTCTGTATCGGTTATCAGAACCTTGCATAGCAAGTCAGAACCTTGCAAATCAACTCTGATAAGCTTCCGCATTGCAAGTCTGAATCATGCATCTCTAATTTAGATTATCCTTATTGCTTATGCTTCATGCATCGCACAGTCTGAATGACGCATCGCAAGTCAAAGTCTCACAAAACAACTCTGATATTCTCTTAGCGCATTAGCGATATGAGGCAAAAAGTTTTTAAGGGTTAAAACACAATTCAAACCCCCCCTTTCTTGTGTCTTTCTCACACCTTCAATTGGTATCAGAGCTCCGGTTCTATTATTGATGGATATCAAACACTTAACAGTGTCAGAAAAAGATCCAGATATGGTGTGTAGAAATACTATGGGTGAGATTTCAATCCACTTACAATTTCAGTATCAGTTCAGAAGATGACTGAGTGCTAAATTGTAATCAAACGGATTACCTGAGCAAGTCACTGATTCTTGAAATTTTGTAGTTGTCAACAACAGAATCTTCTACACTGAAGCTTGGAAGAAGATTGAAGAATCAGCTGACAAGATAGATTCATCAGATAAAAAGTAGTATCTGTTGAATGCCTATCTTTGAAATACGATTGAATAAACAACGTATTTGCTCAAGATTAAATCATCAGAAAACAAGAAATCTTGTTTGCTGAAGATTAATTCTTTGTGAGTATGAGATGTTTTCAAGAAATGGATTAGTCCAACCTTGACTTTCTCATGTGAAGCTCATTAAGAATTTTCTGAAGTAAAGAAGAAAGATTGTTAAGTTATGATTCTGATAAATAAGAACTTCATGAAGAAGTATGAAGAAGAAGTCAGAAATCATGAAATGAGGAATTAAAATCCTTAGAACTAATTCAACATCTGAAGCTTAACTAATCAAGAAGTTAGAAGATTCAACGAAGAATTGAATATTGTTTCCTTGAGAAGCTTTGCAGAAAACTAAAAAAAAAATTCAGAAAGAGGAAATTTGTTGATTCATCAGGAATCTAATTAAGGATGAATTCTGATTATTGATTGAAATAACATAGACGATTGAGTCCTGTTAACTTGAGATTCTATCTCAGTTGAACAAACTGTAAAGTGTTAGATTGTTATTTGATATTTCTCTTAGAAATTCATGTTGCATAAATCTTGGAATCATAAGATGCTTGACTAGATGCAAAGACAAAAGCCATCTACTCGAAGCCAAAAAGGATTTAAGTCACTGATGTTCTTCAAAATGAAGAAATCAATAGACATTCTTTTCAGAAGCAAATATTTTGTCAATCCTTTGATGGACTAACTCTAAACAAGTTAGATCAGCATTGCAAGAACAAGATTATCATTCAAACTATGTCATGTGTTACACACATGTTTGATGATACT
Source organism: Lathyrus tuberosus (assembly GCA_022829125.1). Lineage (NCBI taxonomy): Eukaryota > Viridiplantae > Streptophyta > Magnoliopsida > Fabales > Fabaceae > Lathyrus > Lathyrus tuberosus. The sequence continues at coordinate 3,620,816 of JALAZF010000142.1, read as the reverse complement.
TGTATCTGAACAAGCTCTGCATCTGTTCGAGGAAACAAAGTCAGAAGATGTTATGAGATGTCAATCAATTCTCTCTGGCATATAACCTCTCAGCAATTTATGTTTAAGCTAAGGAATTATTGAACTTCTGACTAACAAGATTCTGATTAAAGAAAGCTTGATGGAAGAAAGATGTTCTGATGATGAAAATCAGAATATCTGTACTCTTAAGGTTGCTCTCAGAAGTTAGATGAATATTTCTGAACAGAAGAATTAAAAGATCATCTAAATAGAAGATTGAGTCTAGTTCTCAGACTCGTGATCATATTTCAGAATATACTCATACTCTTCAACTTCAGAATAAGAATCTTTGAAGAAAATGGGAAAATAAAAGAAACTCAGTCAGAGTCTCTGATAGATCACTCTGAAGAAAGAAAAAGTAGAACGAAACTGATCAGAAGCTCTCTCAAGGATGCTCCCATCAGAATCAGATCAGCTCTTCAAGTCCTCTGAAGAAATACGTATGCGTTGGAAGAAGATGGATTGGAAAGAAAAAGAAACGCTTGAAACTGTCGGTCTCTCAGGAAGAATCTAACTTCATGATCAGTGATTGAAGATCATCAGATATACGAGGAATTAGAATGAAATAAACTTCTAAGGAGAGTCAGAAGCAGAAAGATGCCAATCAGAAGCTTAAACGCAAGACAGCTCGAGTCAGAATGGGAAGCACCAAGATAAGGAATTACTGTGAAGTATTCAGAATCTTAAAGGTACGATTTTTCCTATTTATGCGTAACTTAAATCCTCTAATAAAAACACTCTCACTAGTTAAATGTTGTCTTAATCAAACACATAATTCATTAATAAGAGTAATCCTGAGATCATGTGAAATTAAACTGTGACTCATGTCATAATCACTGATCATGCGCAATTATGCACTAACACATTAAGTTTCGTAAAGATATGTTAGAAATATATATTAAGATTCCTACGTCTTTCCTTGTATGCAACTGCTTATGACTAACGAATAGTAAGATTGAATCATTCTCAAAAATAAGCTTGTCTCCACCATGTCAATCACTCTGTGTCAGCCACTTCTTGCAGCTCATAAGTATACTTTAATACGTATTCTTACTTGATCTGACATTCCTCTTATAGAGCCTATCACACCTAGTTCTGTCGGCCTTGGAAATGATGATTTCTTGTTGTCTCAACTCATCAAACATTTTTGCTCTTGAGTCATCTCACTTCCTCTTATAGATAGGAGAACCTATTCCCAATAGTCTCACATTTGAAAAACCCTTCTTCTATACTCAAGAATTCCTCAGCTCCTTCAAGTCTCCTTGAAATATGCATATGAGTGACACTTGCTCGTGTACTTGAGTACGAATATGGCAAGTGTGCTATTCTGTCTATAGTAGCCTGTCACCCAGTCATGATCAAACCTACTACTATGGCCTAAGCCATCAGTTGTGAGGAAGACAGTGTGACCATGGAAAGAAACATCAACGTGTCATCAACACTAAAGGTTAATTAATGCGTATAATAGTGGTCGTACATCAAATCCTACAACTATGGACCATGTGTAGTTATGAACTGACTAACTAAAAATAGCAACCTGTTTGCTTAACCCTATATCAGTGCATTCTCTCATAAGTAATGCGTTTCTCTATTGTCACTTCAAGTCAGTAATCAAGTGCCACTCACAAGTATGTATTTATTGTGAGTTTTTGACTGATGTTAATAAGTAAATAAAGAAATCGTATGCGTGATCTTTTGGTTTTCCCTAGATTAAGAGACTGTTATACTTGTGCTTGTCTTTGTCTCTTACACTATCCATACCTACTCTAGAGTCTAGGTAATAATGAATTGTTCTTTTCAAGTCACTCTCATTTATTAATCCAGTCACTTTAGTCTCTCCCTTTGCCTATTTAATATCATATCTTATTCCTATAGTCCTTCACTATCTTTTGTTCAAAACCTTCTTGAAATCCTAAAACACCAAGAATGACTCCAAGAACCTTTCATGGCAACGATGATCTCTTAGAAGTCATCAATGAAAAACAACCAACAAATCCAGCGGGCGCTGGTCGAGACTTTCATCTTGGGATTCATTTTCAAAATTGGAATGGATACATGTCTATGTTAAGAGGTTCAATACATACAAACATCATAAAATCCTTTTGGATCAATGCCTCTGTCAATAGTGATGGTCTGTCTATTTCTTCAAACATCTATGGTCTTCCAGTTTCCTTCAACTCTACAAACATTGCTGAAGCCCTTGACTGTTCTAAAAAGGGTATCATAACCAATCACGACTCTATTCGATGCACTTCCAATGCTGAAATGCATTACATGTTCGATAAAGGCCCTGCTTTTGAACCCACAAATCCAGAAAAACTTCTGCCTACTGCAAAAGGATAGTTTAAGTTCATTTTTACAAATCTTCGTCCTCGCAATATTAACAAATATTTTTTGTATCATGAGGATAAACTTCTCATCATGTGTCGTCTTAAGCCAACTCCTATAGATTTGTCCCAAGTAATCTTTGACCATCTTAAAGAGTTAATCCTTCTACCAAGAACTATGAATAAATCGTTCATTCCTTATGGAAGAGTCTTATCAGAAGTCCTCTTCAGAGCAGGAATCGTGCAAACGATTTGTAGAGTTCGAGGAGGTCCAGACACTGCTCTTGAAAGAAAATTTTGTGAAACCTTCGACAGCCAATGGTTCTCATAAAATAAGATGATTATTTATTAGAACTAGGCTAAGTTATCAGTTTGTAATGGTTTATTGAGTCCATGTATCTATGTTGTTCATGCCTTGTACTTGCGTTTAAATTAATGAAGTATGTGTTACCTTATATTCTATTTTTGAATTATTTTCTTCATACTCATACCTGCACTGCTCTATCTTTTGTATTGAATGAAATTAACTCTGGATATTCATTAAGAATCATTATCATATTCAAAATGCTTAAATGCTCTAACTTTTTGATGATGTCAAAAAGGGGGAGAAATAGAATGTATGATTTTGATAGATTTTTATAGATCTTAAGAGAATGAAGAACTCAAACAAATAAATGATATAAAATGCGTTTACCACTAACGTTTGATGTTTGATGCTTAACCAAGGAACTTTGAACAAGTTCACTAGGCATTCTTAAGACAGGTTAAGTAGAAAGAACTCTGTTAAAGTTCTTAAGAACTGTTTGTTCATATAATCGAAGTTGTACACTTCGTGAACATATGTTTAGAATCAGATTGACCCGGTACTGTTCAGAAGTTGAGAACTTTCTGAAAGTCAAAGTTATCGTGATTCTTGTTTCATATTGTTCAGAAGTTGTAAGCTGCTTGAAAATGTGATATTCAAAACATAAGAATCTGAAGCAGAAGTTTTACTGAAAGCAGTCAAGACAAAGCCTACATTCAGAGATGTATTTCAAAAGAACTTAGCAAATCAGAAGTTGAAGACTGTCTAAAGAACTGTATAGAAGATACAAGAAGAAGAAGTTCTGATAAACCAAGAATTGGTATCAGACTCAGTCTACAATGATATCAATCAGAATCAAGCTGTGAACTATTCACAAATACCATCATTGGTATCAAACTCAGCATACTATGGTATCAGACTAAGAATCAAGATTACATTGGTATCAGATTCAGAATCAAGCTTTGATTGATCATAAAAATATCCTTCAATCAGATCAAGAATCAAGCTGTGATCCTCCATCGAGTTTTGATAGAAACATGGTTCTGAGATGAAGGCATGTTGTCTATTCAAACTCTGAAAAGCCATGATCTTAATTGGTGATCAAAATTGGTATATCTGAATCATGATTCTGAAGATCCCATTATATGACTTATAGCAACCGAGGGGAGCCTACCCAGAAGATTCACATGTTAAAATCTATAATATTCCCCAAGTCTGAAACTCAGTGGGAGTTTCTTATAAGACAGTTTCTGTTTCTGATAAATAGCGTGGCTAAGTTATTAGAAGAGAACTGTTCTATCTCTGCGCTACATTGATTCTGCTGAAAAGTAGAAATTGCTTCAGAAGACTCTGAAGTTATGAGGCTCTGATACAAAGTCTAAAGGAAACGAGTTCTAAAGATCTGAAGACAAGAAGTTCTGATGAACAAGTCCAGATGCTGAAGACTTATGTCCTTCTAGATGATAGTTAAGTATTCCTTCTCTATTCTATGTTTTGACAACTCAAAATTGTTATTCTGTGAGTCTTTGGCTCAAATAAGATTCTAGACGATCACAAATAAATTTTTGGAGTTAACACATTCAGGGGGAGCTGCTGTTCTAGACTCTGAATATGTTTAGTTTGGTGATTACCTTGTATAAAATGTTCTATCAAAATACATGGTTTGTCATCATCAAAAAAGGGGAGATTGTAAGAACAAGAGTTGTCTCTGCAAGTCTCTATGTTTTGATGATAACAATGAGTATTTGTGAAAGAACTATTTTATGTTCTAATGTTTGTTTTTGTTCAGATCATAATTATTAAACATATTAGATCAAACAAACATGTGCAAAGATGTGCATAAAAGATTACATGTGAGTTACTATGTGTAACACAAGTCGCAAGAAGCAAGTTTGCTTCTGTATCTGGAAACAAGCAGAAAGATCCAAGGATGCCGATATTGCTGTTGCAATGCTCTTGTGGATTCTGTTCTGAAGGTGTTTCAGATTCTGAAGATAAGCAAAGCTTCTGAAGAAATAATCTTCTGAAGAACTAAGTGCTGAAGACTCTAATGACTTGAAGTTCTGAAAGCTGAAGGCTCTGAAGACCAAGTGCAGAAAGACTCTGAAGACTGAAGTGTTCTGAAGATTAAGATTCAAATGATCAAGTGTTGAAGACTCTGAAGACAACGTTCTGAGTGAACAAGGTTCTGAAGACTCTGAAGACTTGAAGCTATGAAGACAAAGGGTTTCAAGACAAGTGCTGAAGTTCTGAAGACGAAGGGTTTCAAGACAAACTTGACACACTATAAATAGGCCTCAATTGTTATCAGTTTGAGTACACCAAAGCACCCAAACTGATGCTTTCCTCAAAATCCCTCTCTTTAGGCCAAAATGCCTTCTTTCACAAGGTATCTCTGAGTTTTTGAGTTAGAGAGCAATTCTGTCATAGCTCATGATCCAAACACATCCAATATGTCATATCTAAGCTGTCCAAACTCTCATATGTGACCTGTAACACCAAAATCACAAAGTCCCCTCTCAAAATCTCAAAATTGGACTTTTTTGCATTTTTTAAGCCATGTCTTGATTCAGTCACTTTCAAAACCAGATAATACCTCAAACACACTCCAAATATCATCCTTGAACTGTCCCAAATGGTTCCCCATATCTGGAACACCATTTGAGAGAGTTGCCATATTGGTCACTTTTGCCCCTTTTGCAAGAAAGAGCTCAAACTTGTTCCTGAAGATTCCAGCTGGTTCTAACCATTCTAAAAGCTTCTAAGGGATCAATTGAGAGTGTCTAAAGCATCAAATTATTTCTGGCACAAGAAACTTGGCAGATAGCACAAAAAGCTCCCAAAGAGGTAAGCATCACAACTTGAACTCTTTGAATTATGCATTGCTTTGAAGTCCACTGATCATAAACATCTCATACATGTTGTATATGTTGTGTTTGAACCAATTCATCATGTAATTCTTGCTTGTACCATGAGGTAGCATAGAAAATGCAATTATAGGCCTATTTCAAAAACATCATCGGGTTTTTTAAATGGGGGCCTCATCTGAAAAAACCAAGGGTACCATTGGATTCCTTGTGAAATTCTAGGCAGGATAGACCTAAATTTTGTCCCAATCCATGGTGAAATGAGAAAGTTACAGCCTTTATGTTTTTGGCATAAAACCTTGCCTTGCCTTTTCTTGGCCAGGCCTAAAACAAGGCACCCCTTATGTATTTGTGGGGTGGTTTTGATACACGGATGTATCACCACCCCAGTGGTAGAAGGCGCGCGCTACAACTTGGAGGTCTGGGGTTCAAATCCCCCTCGCCCCAGACCCTCTTTTACCACTATTTTCCATTTTTTAATATTTGTCATATTATTTTAAATGATTTGGAAAATTAACTTCTCTCTCAATTTTAATTATTTTTTATTGGTTCTTTTTGCAAAAAATCACAAAAATTTTAAATTATATTATTCCACAAAAAAATCAAATTTATATTATTTATTTAATATAGTTGATATTTTTGTAAATAAATTCATTTTTATTGTTTTTTAACATTTCAAAAAATGAATATTCATCTTGAAAATCAAAATCAAATGAGTCCTAAATCATATTGTGATTAAAACCTCATTTTTCAAACCTTAACCAAAAATCACAAGTAGTTTAGTTAGACTTATTTGGTATTTTTTGTCATTTTTATTCATTTTATTAAAAGGATTACTTTTAAAAGAAAATGAAATTAGGGTTTCTTTGGTTCTTGATCTTTATCAAACCTTTCAAAACACTTTCGGCCTCTAATAGAGTATAAGACCCAACCCTTGTTGTACATAAATAATCTTTGGGCCTCAAATATTGTATAAGTCCCGACACGATAAAAAATCTCGACACGGTCGCCATTTTTAATTAGAAAGCCTTGGGCCTCCCTTCGTGTTGTAAGTCCCATCTTTCTTTTTCAAAATACCTTTGGGCCTCTAATAGAGTATAATACCCAACCCCTTTGTAAATAAACAATTTTGGGCCTCACACATTGTATAAGTCCCTCTGTATATTTTCAAAAGTTTCGGCACGATCGTCGCCTTTTTAACCAAAATCACTTAGGCCTCTCCCTGAGTTGTAAGCCCCATCACTTGTACAAAAATAAATCATTGGGCCTCTAATAGAGTGTAAGACCCAACCCCTTTGTAAATAAACAATTTTGGGCCTCACACATTGTATAAGTCCCTCTATATATTTTCAAAAGTTTCGGCGCGATCATCACCTTTTTAACAAAAATCACTTGGGCCTCTCCCTGAGTTGTAAGCCCCATCACTTGTACAAAAATAAATCCTTGGGCCTCTTGAGAGAGTGTAAGCCCCAACTCTTTTGTAAATAAACCTCTTTGGGCCTCAGTCGTTGTATAAGTCCCGAGACGATATTCAAAACAACGGTGCGATCACTGTTAAACCGTGGGCCTCTCCTTGAGTATAAGCCCCACAAATCTTTTCAAAAACAACTTCCCTTTTGATTTAGTTCAAATATACAGTTGTTATCAAAACTTTATTTAACTTCTTTGAACAACTAACAACACAGCATGGAAGCTTGCTCGTCTGTAAGTTTTAACAGCTTTCATTTACTCGCTTTCATATATATATATATATATATAACTGTATTGTGGGAAGCTGCTCCACTGTAAGTCTTCTTTCATACCCTTTTAAATACTTATCATATATCAACTGTATATATACTAGTATAGTTATTTAGAGTTTTCCCCAGCAACTAGGTCTAGAACTAGGTAAAGCCATGTTGGTCACTCTTAAATACAGTCAAAATTAGATCCCCATGGGATTTCCAGATACAGTCTTGCCTTCTCTTGGGCTTAAACAATATGGAACAAAGAGAAAGGCAGTATTCTTCGTGAACCTTTTCTCAGGATGTCACCCCTAGAAATTGTCAAAGAAATTCTACTCCCCAGAGTTGATCTATTCTCGGTGAATAACATCTCTTGAGTTTCTTCAAACCTCAGAACTTTCACTAAATGATCTATTCTCGGTGAATAGCATTTCTTGAACTTTTCTTGGTTTGGGACCCACAGGCTTCCTAAAAGCATCTTTGCCTCCTCTTGGGCTTTATACAAGGACCCTCCGGCTTCTTAGAAGTTCTAATGCTTTCTCTTTGGCTTTATACAAGGACCCTAAAGACCTCCTAAAGGTATAAGACAAAACTTAGTCATCCTTTGCAAGAGCAGTCTTTCCAGTGTCAAATCTCAGCCCAATTTAGGGCTGATTCTCATCCCTTAAAACACCCGCCTCCTCTTGGGCATCATACAAAAGATAAAACTCTTCCACACCAGTAGACTTGAACAGTCTAATCCCTTTGAGTCTCAAAGACATTCTCAAGTTCCTTACAAACATAGGAAGAAACCCCGATCATTCTGGATCAATCTTCAGTAGAGTTAAGCCCATGGGTTCTAAAATCCAGTCTATCTCCTAAAAAGTCCCAAATCAGAACCTGAAGGCATTTGATATCTCAACTCTTCTGGAACCCTCAGCCAGAGTTGATTCCCCATCTTCAAACCTGCCTCGGGATCTCAATAATCCCAGCAGACAATTAGCCTCCTCTTAGGCTTTGTATAATGACATTTCCTCAGTACAATTAGCCTCCTCTTGGGCTTTGTACAATGATTCTCCCCAGCGGAGCTAACCTTTTCAGACTCTCTTGTTGAGTCTATCACTTTTCAGACTCTCTTGTTGAGTCAATCAAACTTTTTAGACTCTCTTATTGAGTCAATCACTTTTCAAGACTCTCTTGTTGAGTCAATCAATTTTCAGACTCTCTTGTTTAGTCCATGAAACTTTTCAGACTCTCTTGTTGCGTCAATCACCTTTTTAGCACTCTCTTGTTGAGTCAACCCTTTTAGCCTCAATCTTGGGCTTTGTACAAGACATATAAAAACCACTCTCTTGTTGAGTCAATCCTTTCCAGCCTCATCTTAGGCTTGGCATAAAGATTTCCCCTAGCAGGAGTTAGCCTCCTCTCAAGTTGTGTAGAATAATTTCTCCAGCTTGTTCAGCCACAATCCCGGGCTTGGTACGGGACAGATAAAATCATTCTCTTGTTGAGTCGAACTCTTTAGCCTCAATCTTGGGCTTTGTACAAGACATAAATCTTCCTCTCTTAAGCTTGGGACATATATCTTCTCCAGCAGAGTCATTTCCTCCCAGCCTTCTTTTAGGCTTTGAGGAATGATTTCCCAAGCAGAGTCAAACTCTTTTTTGCCTCAATTTTGGGCTTGGTACAAGACACGTAAAAATATCCTCACCAGAGTCAGTTAAATTTCCCATTTCAGCCTCAATTTTGGGCTTTGTACAAGACACATACAAACCTCCCCGACGGAGTCAAAACCTTTTTCAGTCTCCTCTTAGGCTTTGTATAATGATATCCCCAAAGAGTCAGTCTCTTTTTTGCCTCAATCTTGGGCTTTGTACAAGACACCAATATATACACTCTCTTGTTGAGTCGGTCTTATTCAGCCTCCTCTTAGGCTTTGGGTAAGGATTTCCCCAGTGGAGTCAATCAACCTCTTAGCTTCAACCTTGGGCTTTGATCAAGGCACACAAAAATCAACAATCCCTCTTTAGAGATGATAAATTCTCTCTCAGTCAAAACCTTTAGCTTCAATCTTGGGCTTTGAACAAGACACCAAATATCTTTTTCCTCCCTTAGAATGGGAGGAACTACGATTACTCTGATTTCCCTGTTTCGTTTAAACGAGAATACGTAGGCATAAGATTGCGAAATCTTAGCGAGCATACTAATAAAAAACTCTAGGTCCAGTACCTTCACATATCAATCAAACATTAGGTCCAGTACCTTGCCAAAAACATCAGAAAAAACCGAACGTCAACCAAAACTCACTCTCTCTCTCATACTTCCCAAGAAACTTTCCCAACCCATTAACAGATAAACGCTATCAAGTATAAAGGGAAACCTAAAGCTAATATCCTATGGATAACCACATATAGGATGGGTAATTGACAAATCCCCATTGTATAACCTGACCCCGAACCCCCAATCCCTTTTAAGCCTTTGTTTAGTTAAACATCCGCGTGCAAGGTTAGTTTTAGATAGCTTCCCTTTCCCTTTCAGCTTCATGGGATATATAAGAAATCAGAAAGTAGCACCCCCTCCTACCATTGCAGTGAGGAAAACCCAGCGATAAGGTGGTCGCGTCACCGATAAAAATCGCTCGCTACAGAAAAATGGAGACTCTACTGGGGATTCATTGTCTGTATAGGACTAGGATTATAGCTCCTAAGAGGTCTAGGATGTTAGTTTTATGAATAAATATATATATCGCTTTTCCTACTTGATATCCGTGTTTATTTTTCTGCTAATGGGACTGCGGGTGATGCCACATCTGGAAAGTTTGAGTGACACCTAAGATAAGGGATGGCATTAGACGGGTAATCTTACAGGGAGTGACTCCCAAATAAGAGACCCCAGTAGACCATCGAATCAGTGGAGATACCCTTTGCGGATTCAATGTATAAATGACTTCGGTTGTTGAAAGTAGATTGTTCAATTGTGGTGTCCATGAAACTGAGGATTTAGTAGGCTGAGACCATGTTACTATTTTTGTAGTTCGGAAGCTATCGGAAATAGTTGTCACGCGATACTACCCTCATTTAAGATTACTCTAAGATACTGCAGCTTGCTCGGGTGAACCAGCCTGCTGTTGTTATCCCAAGAGGGGTCAATGATTTTGAGGACAGGTACAAAAAATCACCAGTACAACCTTTGGGGATGGGTAGAGCCATGACTTTATAACACCGAACCTTTGACCCCATGTCTTTTCTATGTTTTTGTGTGCTTCATTCATGCGTTCATTTTATTAAAAAAAAACTTTAAACAAAGAAAAATCTTCTCTTCTAGTCTCTCTTTTTCAAATTAAACTAAGACAATGATTGCAAATATCAGAGAGAGAAAGACTGCGTTATGGATTTTGGTAGAAGGAAGACTCACAAGTACACCTTCAAGTTTCCAAAACTAGAGGGTTGGCAAGGATGATCACCAACCCCGATGCTTTCAGATCTAAGTACGGAGGACTGCTGTCTCTATTAAGGGTCCATGTAATTGAAGAAATCATGTCTACGCTGATTCAGTTCTAGATCCGGTCTATCACTGTTTCACATTCCTGGATTATCATCTAGCACCAACACTGGAGGAGTACTCTCACCTGACTGATTTACCCATTACTGACCAAGCTCCCTTTTCTAGACTAGAAGAAATTCCGAAGGATCAAATCATTGCAAGAGCAATCTATTTGAATGAGTCAGAAGTCAGGACTCACATGACCACTAAGGGTGGAATCCAAGGCTTGCCAGCCCAATTTTTGATAAAGAAGGCTCTGTACTTTGCTAGTATAGGGAACGTGACTGCTTTTGAGAGCATGTTTGTTCTGCTCACCTACGGGTTATTTCTGTTTCCTAACATTGATAACTTTGTTGATATCAACGCCATTAAGATTTTTCTAATTGGAAACCCGGTACGGACCTTGCTCACAGATGCCTATCATTCTGTACACTTAAGGAATTTGTACAGCGGAGGAATGATCACATGTTGTGTACCCCTGCTATACAAATGGTTCACTTCCCACTTACCCAAGTCTGCTGCTTTTTGGGATTATAAGAGTACTTTATATTGGTCACAGAGAATCATGTCTCTTACCAACTCTGACATAGATTGGTACAATCGAATCTATGATAGGATAAGAATCATTGACCGTTGTGGAAATTTCCCTAATGTACCCCTCATAGGAACTAAAGGAGGAATCAATTATCATCCAATTTTAGTTCGTCCTCAATTTGGATACCCGATGAGACATGTCCCGTGTAATGTTCATCTGGAAGGTCTTTTCTTCAAGGAAGGAGAAAATGACAGGGCACTAAAGACAGAAATAGTGCATGCCTGGAAACATGTTCACAAGAAAGGAAGAGAGTCTCTAGGAAAACCGGACTGTGTCTCTGTGGAACCTTATCTTCGCTAGGTACAAACTAGAGCTCTCAAGCTGAGGATGCCTTACCCTCGTCAAGAAGTTCTTCCGTTAAAGGAATCTATCCTTTATTTTATGTCTGATATGGAAAAGCTTCAGGTTACTCTCAACAAAGTTCAACAGGAGAATAAGTCTTGGAAGAACAAGTACCGCATTCTCAATGTGGAGTGTAACAAAATACAACAGCTGTTAAAATAAAAAGACGCTCTGATCGATATTTTAGAGCAACATGTTGTAGAGAATCAAGAAGACCAAAGGAATTTGCTTGCTCCTTTCACTTGGCAAAGGAATGACAACCCGACAACGACTCAAGAGCCCCGGTCAAAGAAAAGGAAAGTGCCAGAACCAGCACCTGAGCCCTCCTCAGAGAGGACTCAGGATCCATAAGCTTAGACGTTTCCTTTTACATCACTTTGTAAATTACTTTATTTTTCATTTCCGCAATCTTTGAATTCAATAAAACGGGGTTTCCCCATTGTATGAAATTTGCAATGCAATCGTCAAAGTTTCTTTTGAATAAACAAAAAAGATTTAATATAATCATTGCATATGATTCATCATTCTCACATAACACATTCTTCTTCCCTACGAATCTTGCGTTTGTGTCTCAATTCTAGAGTCAAACTGTCTCATTCGTACAATACTCGGGCCAATCGACAGAAAAAGATGGATAATCTCGAGGAAGAGAACAGAGAGTTGAGAGAAGAACTCGATGCTCTGAAAGAAGATCTGAGAAAACTTCACAATGACATGCAAGCTCTGGCAGTAGCTCAGATACAAAGGACTGTGATCTCAGAGATCACATCGACACCCATAGTGGAAAAGTATGATCCTCGGTATAACATGCCTAAAGATCGTCCCTGGGGCATGCCACTTAACTATATCCCGGAAGGATATATTCCGCCAATCACAAAAGATTCGGAAACTGCAGCAGGAGCCACTGGGCCTGAAGGTTACAAACTTCGGGAAAGCGAAGATGCACGAGGCATGACAGTAACTCCTGAAGGTTACAAACTTCGAGAGAGGGAAGCACCAAGAGTCACTGCCGTAGTGACTATACCACCACCCGTGGTACACACTGTCCCAGAAGGACAGATTCCACAGATACCTTATGGTGGAAACGAAAGTATAGACGACAGAATAAAGGAATTCAAGGGGAAATTCATGGAGATGCAGAAGGAACTGCATGCCATTCGCAGTCAGTATCTATTCGAAAAGGACGCTGCAGACCTTTGTTTAGTCCCCAATGTGAAAGTTCCGCATAAATTCAAGGTGCCCGAATTTGAAAAGTACAAGGGTAACTCTTGCCCTCAAAGTCATTTGGTGATGTACGCTTGGAGGATGCCAACTCAGACAGAGAACCAACAGCCACTGATCCATTATTTTCAAGATAGTTTAACCGGTGCCGCACTCAAATGGTACATGGGTTTAAACCGTGTCATACCCCAAATTTTGACCACTAAGAGTTCCCATCATTGTGCAAATCATCATCACAATATGGATGTACCTTTATGCCTCATCAATCTCCTTAAGGAATTGTCTAAACCTATCAAACATCCACAATAGATCAAGAGGACTCCCACTTCAAGGATTACGCACATGGTTGTTCCCTTCCAGGTGGATCAAGCTTCAAGATCGCCAGTGTCACCAAATTAGGGATTGGTTAACCAGGGCCTCCAGATGGAAATTGTCCTCTAGGCATGAGCCAATGCTTCAAAGCATATCCTAATATACTCCATGGAACCTCATGGACCCAATCATCAATTCAATTTGGCCTCAAGGGATGCATACATAAAAAATCAGGAATTAGGGTTTCTTGACCTAATTCACCCCTAAGTTGACTTTTGGGACAAATCATGAACTCAGACCTCAAGACATGATTTTACGGTCTCTAATATACCATATTGATCCATTTGGAATAATGGATTGGTCCAAGAAGCTTGAGCAACAAGTTTCAATTTCATCTTAACCACAGTTAAGGTTTTGCGAGAAAAGTCAACTGTAGCTTTGACTTTTGACCAGGAAATGCTCCCAAACCCTAAGACATGATTCAATACACCCTATAACACCCATGGAACATGTCCATCAAGTTTGATTTAGGTCAAGAACAAGATTTCCTAAAGGATCGCACAGTTTGGAATTCATCTGACAAAAAGTCAACTGTGCACAAAAGTCAACTTTGACTTTTTGAGATTTTTCACAAAAATGTATTTTTAACCCTAAAATGATGTTAATGTATGATTTGAATCATCATTCATCAAGAAAAATCAAAGAAAGTGGGATAACTTGTAAAAGGGGTAACCATAAAAACTTAGAAAATTTTCTAAGTTATGAAATAAAGTGACAAAGGTACCAACTTTGGAGGATCATAACTCCTAAACCACAAAGCCATTTTTCCCCATCCAAAGCTTGATTTGTAGATCTCATTGCCCTCTACGAAAGCTTCATACCGACCTATGTCCAAATTCCTCATGGATTTTGAGTTATGGAGTGATCAAAATCAAGAAAAGTCACTTTGTTCCAACACTTAGTGAAAATTTCACTAAGTCAGAATCTGCCTTACTTTTTTCCAAATGTATGGGGATTTTCCACTTGGATCCAAAAGGTATCAAAACCAAATATGATCAGACAGTTGTTATATCATATAAGGGCTTTCCAAATGGCCAAGAACATCACCAAATTCAATTTGAGCTTTGAGATATGGTAGTGGCAAGATGCTTTGCTGAAATCTGCCAAGGCAAGGCAGATTTTTGCACTTTTGGTCGATTTGCCAAAATCAGCCAATTCCAAGCCTTGTCATCACTTTGGACACATCTGAGGATTGAATCTAAAGGGGACAATTACTGAGCCAAGCCTTCAAAGTCCTTGGAACAAGAAATAGCATGCCAAACCTAGAATTGCCCAAAATAGGGACAAGACTCCAATTTTGGATTGGAGCATTCAATGGAAGCACCAAGGTGGCATGGACTGAGCTATTAGCAACTGAATTCAGTCAAGACTTATCCAAGACCAAGGGGACCAGCAGCCTGTGCCCTAACCTCTAGTCAATGGCTAGAGGAGACTTGGATTTTCATTTGCCAACATTGGCCAACCCTACTCAGCAGTTGCCATTCACTATTCCTTGCAAAACAAACTTGCTCTACTATAAATAGAGCTCAATTGTGATCAGTTTAAGTACACCAAAGGCCTACAACACTTTCCTTTCTCAAAATCCACTTCTCACTCTCAAAAATGCCTTTCTTAGCAAGTCACTATCGGGTTTTTCAGTAGGGAGCAATTCCACTCAAACCAATCACACACACCCCTCACATACATCATATGGGAGCTGATCAAACACTTAAACAACATCTGGAACACTGATTTCTCAGAATCACCAGTCAATTGCTCAAGATTTTAACCAAGTTGCAGTTGAGATGCCATGAAGTGATCCAGCCAATTTTCATCAAGTCCAAGCATTCAAACACACTTCATAGGGTGTAGGGAAGCTGTTTAGATCATCACAACTCATCTGTAACACCTCCAACTCAGAAATCACTTTGAACTTGCTGCCACGACCTAGAAGTAAGCCTAAACTTGGTCATCTCTCAATCTATGCATATTTCCCCGCACAATACTTTTGCCAAATGTTCATAATCATGCATGGAATGTTTCCCCTCAATTAATTGCTTTGTTTGAATCGTGTATCAAAATTCTGAGCCTTCATGCAGAAATTAGGGTTCTTGAGTTTTTGTCTTGATTTTTTATTCCATTATTAATATAAATGAAATTAAATACCATAGAAAAGATCATGAGGTTGAGACGAGCAGATTGGTATGTGGATTGCATAATATAATCAAGTATTCAGTGAGATTGGAGAGAAAATGCAAATCTGGGCAAAACCCAGAACACGCGTGTGTTCTTGGGTGTTTTTGTCTTGAATTTTGTGATTTTATTTAATTGATTCAAAAATTAATTTCTCTCTGAGTTTTAATGATTTTGAGTTGATTCTTTTTTTAATTATTCACAAAAATGTTAAAATATTTTATTTTCCCAAAAAATCCCAAAAATATTATTTATTTCATATAATTGATATTTTTGCAAAGAATTAATGTTTTAATTTTTTTTGACATTTAAAATATTTTTTCCTTATTGATTTTTCAAATTTTAATGATTTCTAATCATTTTGTAGGGCAAAACTTGATTTATGAAGCATTGATCCAAGATCACAATTTGTTTTCCAAATGTTAAACAATTTTGATCATTTTAATTGAATATTTTATTTAATTAAAACACATTTTGAAAACAAATTAGGGTTTTTGATTAATTCAACCCTCATAAATCATTTTCAAAACTTTTTGGGCCTCTAATAGAGTGTAAGACCCAAGCCTTTTTGTAAAATAACCTATTGTGGGACTCATTTATTGTATAAGTCCCTCCGGGTATTTTCAAAAACCTCGGCGTAATCGTCGTTTTGTACACAAATAACCTTGGGCCTACCTTCAAGTAGTAAGACCCATTCTTCTTTTTTTTTTAACTTTTTGGGCCTCTTGAGAGAGTGTAGGACCCAAACCCCCTTGTACAAACAATTTTGGGCCTCACTTATTGTATAAGTCCCTCTGTACAAGTAAACGGCATGATTGTCGCCTTTTAAAAAAATCAATTGGGCCTCTCCTCGAGCTATAAGACCCATTCAAAACTTTTGGGCCTCTAATAGTGTGTAAGACCAAATCCCCTTTTAACCAAAACAACTTTGGGCCTCAGATATTATATAAGCCCCTTTACGTCAAAAGAAAATCTCGGCGCGATCGCCATTTCAAACGAAAAATCATCTGGGCCTACCCTCATGTTATAAGCCCCACTCTTTTTCTTTAAACCTTTTGGGCCTCTTGAGAGAGTGTAAGACCCATCCCTTTGTACAACAAACAATTTTTAGGCCTCAGTCACTCGTATAAGTCCCTCTGTACATATTCAACACTGCGATCACTGATAAATCATCTGGGCCTCTCCTTGAGCTGTAAGCCCCAAATCTTTCTTTTTCAAAGCACTTTCTCCTTTGATTTTGAAGTATACTGTTGTTTTCAATCTTTCTTTGTTGGACAACTAACCAAACAGCATGGAAGCTCTACAACCGAGTAAGTGTTTATAAGCTTTCATTTACCACTTTCATATACATATAACTGTATTGTGGGGCTGTTTCGCTGTAAGTCTTCTTTCATAAACTCATATCGACTGTGTAATAATAGTATAGATATTTAGAGTTCCCCGGCAACTACGTCTAGCACTAGGTAAAGCCGTTTTGATCACTCTTAGAAATAGGTGAAACTAGATCCCCATAGGATTACCAGACACAGTCTTCCCTCCTCTTGGGGTTAAACAATATGGAGATGTGAAAGACAGATTCTTTTTGAACCCTTTCTCAGACTGTCACTCGTAGAAGTTGTCAAGAAACTCTACTCCACAGAGATGATCTCTTCTCCGTGAATTGCATCCCTTGAGTTTCTTCCAAATTCTCGAACTTTCCTGGCTTGATATGTTCGTTGTGAATAGCCTATCTTGAACTTATCGGGGTTTGGGGACCCACAGGCTTCTTAAAAGCACCCTTAGGATTTGTCAAGAAACTCTATTCCCCAGAGATGATCTCTTCTCCGTGAATTGCATCCCTTGAGTTTCTTCCAAATTCTCGAACTTTCCTGGCTTGATCTATTCTTTGTGAATAGCCTGTCTTGAATTTCTCGAGGTTTGGGGACCCACAGGCTTCCTAAAAGCATCCCCGGCTCCTCTTGGGCGTTGTACAAGGACTCGTCGGCTTCTTAGAAGTATTCACAGCGTCCTCTTAGGCTTCGTATAAATGATTTCTTCCTCCAGGAATGATAGCCTGCTCTTGGGCTTAGTACATATTGTCCCTCAGCTTCTTAAAAGTTTCCAGCCTCCTCTTGGGCTTCGTACAAATTGTCCCGACGACCTCCTAGAGGTATAGGAACAGAAATCAGTCATCTTAATAGAACAGTCTTTCCAAGAGTCTACTACTGTTTCTCAAAGCATAGTACAAAAGATGCAACTCTAGACTTGGACAGTCTAATTTCCTTGAGTCTCAAAGACATTCTTAAGCACCCTTCATGAATAGGAAGGAACCCCGTAGACTCGGACAGTCTCAATACCCTTTGGATTTCCAATTTCCTCAAAGAAAAGGAAATATCCCTGATCCTCGAATCAAAATCCCTGAGTACAGTGTTACTCATATAAGAACTGATTTTCTCTTTGAACCCATATACTGGTCATTCAACTGAAACAGTACCTTCTTTCGCCTCCATCTCGGGCTTCGTACGAAATACAAAAAGTGACTCTCTTGTTGAGTCAACCATTAGCCTCCCTCTCGGGCTTCGTACGAGATACAAAAACACTCTCTTGTTGGTATAAAAGACTCTCTTGTAGAGTCAACCCTCTTCAGCCTCCGTCTTGGGCTTTGTGCAAGACACAAATCACTCCCTTGTTGAGTATAAAACTTTTAGCCTCCATCTCGGGCTTCGTACGAGATACCATAAAAGACTCTCTTGTTGAGTCAAACACCTTTTAGCCTCCTCTTAGGCTTTGTATAAGGAAAACCTTTTAGCCTCCTCTTAGGCTTTGTATAAGAAACCCACTGGTTGATCCAATCAACCTTTTAGCATCTAAGTTGTGCCTCGTTCACAGTACACAAACATGAACAACTCATTACCCTTCATCTAATTGCTGTAAGCGGCAAGCCTCTGGATTATTTACATCCATGCCACTGTCCCTCTTTTAGCATGAAAAATTCCTAAGGAAAGATAGCATTGCTGTACACTGAGTTAAAGTCTTCTCCTTCAGGTTGGAAATCCCCTATAAAGGAAATTATGGCATTGCCAGATTCCTACATCCCGGTTAAAGTAATTCTCCTTTATAAACAGTTGTGACAAACAAACCCCTCTTTAGAGATGACAAATTATCTCTAAAGACAACACCTTTTAGCTTCACATCTTGGGCTTCGAACAAGATACAAATAGACCCTTCAGCTTCACATCTTGAGCTTTGAACAAGATACAAACTACCTTTAGCTTCACATCTTGGGCTTTGAACAAGATATAGATCACGTTTAAGCTTCACGTCTTGGGCTTTGAACAAGACACCAAAACACCATTTCCTCCCATAGAATAGGAGGAAGTACGATTGCTCTGATTTCCCTGTTTCAGAAAAACGGGAATACGTAGGCATAAGATTGAAAGAAAAATCTTAGCGAGCACACTAAACAAAAACCCAAAATCCCGTATATCAGTCAAAACATCCTAGTCCGTATTCCCCGCTAAAAGTTTAAATTCCCTGAAAATAACCTAAGAGAGGCCCCCCCACATTGATAGCATCTGTAACCTAACAGACCGCTGTTTAAACTTAGTATGCAAGCAGGGTTAATTGGAGACATCTATTTCCCTTCCTTAGTCAGGTCACAATAGGATAAAAACTGAATCGACCTGTAGTAACCCCCAAGGAGCGACAGTGCTTAAGAAACACGTCCAGTTTCGCTCGCTACAGAATAATGGCGCCCACCGTAGGGCCTTTCTTTCTTTCTTTGGAATTTCACTGGGACAGGACTTTTTGTTGACTTCACTAGAATATTAGGTCAAAACCCCTTTAAGTGGGGAAGGAACCACAGAGTGGCGCCTCCGCCGGGGAGCCATTTTCTATCAGGAACATAAGATTCATAGCTTTTAAAAAGAGTCTAGGACATTAGGACAAATATATATATATATATATATATATATATATATTGCTTTTCCTAATTGATATCTGTGTTTATTTTTCTGCTAATGGGAATGCGTGTGATGTCGCATGTGGAAAGATTGAGTATACACTTAAGATAAGTGATGGCGACGAGGTCGACCATCAACCTCAGTGGAGGCTTCCTAATGCAACCCATTCCCTCTCACAGGCAATGGGTCGATTGTGACGTCTGAGAAGCTGAGGAGCCAACCCTTTTGTAGTGCGGAAACTATCGGAAATAGTTGTCACGTGATACTACCCTCATTTGAGGCTGATGATCTATTCTCAGTGAATAGCATTTACTCTAAGATTTCATACAGCTCGATGGCGATCCGCTTGCTGTTTGTTATCCTGGGAGGAGCTGATGATTTTGAGTACAGGTACAAAAAATCACCCTAGTATAAACCTTTGGGGATGGGTAGAGCCTTGACTCCATGACAACGACCCTTTGACCCCATGTTTTTTCTATGTTTTTGTGTGCTGCATTCATGCATTCATTTAAAAAACATTAAAACATTCAAAAAATTTCTCTTCTAGTCTCTCTGTTTTATCAAAATAAACTAAGATTCTGATTGCAAATATCAGAGAAAAGGATTGCGCTAATGGATTTCTGTAGAAGGAGAACTCATAAGTACACCTTCAGGATTCCAAAACTAGAGGATTTAAGAGGTTTGGCGAGGATGATCACAAACCAAGTGGCTTTCAGAGCCAAGTACGGAGGTTTGCTATCTCTGCTAAGAGTCCATGTGATTGATGAATCATGGATGCGCTCGTTCAGTTCTACGATCCGGTCTATCATTTTTTCACATTCCCGGATTACCAGCTAGCACCAACGCTGGAGGAATATTCTCATCTGATTGATCTACACGTTACTGATCAGGCTCCATTTTCTGGACTGGAAGAAATTCCAAAGAATCAGATCATCGAAAGAGCAATTCATTTGGACGAGTCTGAGGTCAGGACTCACATGACCACTAAGGGTGGCATACAAGGTTTGCCAGCCCAGTTCTTGACAAAGAAAGCCATGTACTTCGCCAGTATCGGGAACGTGACTGCTTTTGAAAGCATCTTTGTTTTACTCACCTACGGGTTATTTCTGTTGCCCAACATTAATAACTTCGTCGATATCAACTCCATTAAGGTTTTTCTCATTGGAAACCCTGTGCCAACTTTGCTCGCAGATGCGTATCATTCTGTACACTTGGAAAATTTGTATAGCGGAGGGGAGATCACATGCTGCGTACCTCTGCTTTACAAAAGGTTTATCTCCCATTTGCCTAAATCTGTTGCTTTTTGGGATCACAAGAATGCCTTACGTTGGTTGCAGAAAATCATGTCTCTCACCAACTCTGATATTGATTGGTGTAATAGGATTTATGACGGAATCAGGATCATTGACCGTTGTGGAAACTTCCCCAACGTACCCCTTATAGGAACTAAGGGAGGAATCAATTACCATCTAGTTCTCGTTCGTCGTCAATTTGGATACCCGATGAGGCACGTCCCGCGGAATGCTCATCTGGAAGGTCTTTTCTTCAAGGAAGGAGAAAGTGACAGAGCACTAAAGACGGAAATAGTGCACGCTTGGAAACATGTTCATAAGAAAGGACGGGAGTCTCTAGGAAAACCCGACTGTGTCTCGGTGGAGCCTTATCTCCACTGGGTGCAAACTAGAGCTCTCAAGCTAAAAATGCCTTATCCTCGTCACGGAGTTCTTCTACCGAGGGAGTCTGTCATGTACTTCATGACTGAGATTGAAAAGCTTCAGGCTACTCTCAACAAAGTTCAATGGGAGAAGAGGTCTTGGAAGAACAAGTATTGCACCCTCAACGTGGAGTGCATCAAAATACAGCAACTACTGAAAGATAAGGACGCTCTGATTGAAATTTTGGAGCAACATGCTATAGAGAATCAAGATAACCCAAGGAATTTGTTCACTCCTTTCACCTGGCAAAGGAATGACAACCCGACAACGGCCCAAGAGCCCCGGTCAAAGAAAAGGAAAGTACCAGAGTCAGCACCCGATTTCTCTTCAGAGAGGACTCGGGACCCATTAGCCTAGGTTTCTGTTTCTGCACCTTGTAATCTACTGTATTTTTGTTTCTGTAATCCTTTGAGTTCAATAAAAAGGGGTTTCCCCAATGTTTGATATTTGCGATCTAATTGTCGAAGTTTATTTTGATTAAACCAAACAACAATTAATATAATCATTGCATTCATCATTCTCACATCGCGTAATCTTCTTACCTATGAATCTCACGTTTGTGTCTCGGTTCTAGAGTCAAACTGTCTCATTCGTACAATACTCGGGCCAATCGTCAGAAAAAGATGGATGATCTTGAGTAAGAGAACAGAGAGTTGAAAGAAGAGATCAACGCTCTGAGAGAGGATATGAGAAAGCTTCGTAACGACATGCAAGCCATGGCAGAAGCTCAGCTACAAAGAACAGTGATCTCAGAGATCACCTCAATGCCTATAATGGAGAAGTATGATCCTAGGTATCAAATGCCGAAAGATCGTCCTTGGGGTATGCCTGTTAACTATATCCCGGAAGGATATGTTCCGCCGATCACTGAAGATCAGGGAATCATGAAAGAAGCCGCTGGGCCTGAAGGTTACAAACTTCAGGAAAGCGAAGATGCCAGGGGCATACTGAAGACTCCTGAAGGTTACAAACTTCGGGAAACACCAAGATTCACTGCCGTAGTCACGGTACCACCCCCTGTGGTGCACACTGTCCCAGAAGGATAGATTCCACCGATACCTTCTGGTAAGAAAGAAACTATGTTTGATAGAATGGATGAATTCCAGTAACAGTTCCTGGAAATGCAGAAGGTACTGCAAGCCATCCGCGGTCAGGATTTATTTAGAAAGGACGCCGCAGACCTTTGTCTGGTCCCCAATGTGAAGGTCCCGCATAAATTCCAAGTGCCCGACTTTGAAAAATATAGGGTTAACGCTTGCCCTCAGAGCCATCTGGTGATGTACGCTCGGTGAATGTCAGCTCAGATGGAGAATTAGGACCTACTGATTCACTACTTTCAGGATAGTTTAACCAGTGCCGCACTCAAATGGTACATGGGTTTAAACCGTGCTACGATCAGCACTTTTAGAGATCTTGGCACTGCCTTCGTCCAACAATACAAATACAATTTGGACATGGCACCAGACAGAGATCAACTCAAATCAATGTCACAAAAGGACAAGGAAACCTTTAAGGAGTACGCTCAGAGATGGCGCGAAATTGCCGCTCAAATTTGTTCACCTCTTGAGGAAAAAGAGATGACAAAGATCTTCTTAAAGACCTTAAGCTCATTTTATTATGATAGAATGGTTTCCAGTGCGCCCAGTGATTTCACCGAGATGGTGGGCATGGGAGTTCGTCTTGAGGAAGCCGTCCGAGAAGGACATTTGGTAAAAGACGCTGGATTATCAAGTAGTACAAAACGATACGGTAGTGCTCTCCCTAAGAAAAAAGAGCAAGATATTGGGAATATCTCTCTCGAAAAGCAAAGGCGACGGTACCAACCGGTAGCAGCTGTAACTCCTGCTATCAGCCCTGCGCCTATTCCTACGTATCAACCTCAGGTTGCGCAGAGCCAACCTAATCAGCAAAGGACACAACAGCCTCTTCAGTAGGCTCATCCTCAATACAATAACAACCGTACAACGCGGCCACCAGGGTTTGATCCTATACCCATGTTGTACGCAGAACTATTTCTGTTACTACTGGATAAGGGGCACATCCAGACTAAGTCTCCTCTTACAGTACCGGAAAATCCATCTTTTTGGTTTAAGGTGGATCAGACATGCCCTTATCATCAAGGAGGACCAGGGCATAACATAGAGAATTGTCTCAATTTCAAATCTAACGTGCAAAAGCTTGTTAAGAGCGGCGTGTTATCTTTCAAAGATACGAATCTGAATGTTCACACGAACCCGCTGCCTCAACATGAGAAAGTTGCAGTCAACCTGATTGAGAAAGAACTTAATGATGTCTATCAAATTCACGATGTAGTCTTGTTGAGGGCCAATCTGGTCAAGATACATTATAGACAGAGTGGGTACGGACATGTGCCACCTCATTAGTATCATCAATGTAATATCTGCTCTAAAAGTAATCAAGGATGGTCTGTAAGCAGCTCTACAGGAACAGTTGGAACTCGGATGGATCCAAGAGCACCGAGTTCGTGGAGTTAACATGGTCTATACAAATTCCAACGTCATTCAGAACCACGACATCCGTGCGATGAATGTCAACCTGGTGATAATGCACTCAAGGCAAAGCCAGTATCATAATCTTCCGCGACACGATTATAGTTCTTGTCTGACTTGCTCGGTAAACAAACAGGGATGCACTTTCATACAGAAGGCCCTCCAGCGTCAGATGGATCTTGGATGGATCCAGGACTACCATGATAGGAATCCCTATCAGATCAATATGGTTCAAATCTTTGACATTCGCTTGATGAATACCAACTTGGTAGACCTACATGCTGAGCAGGTCCGACTCGGATTCCTAACATCACATAATTATCACAGCTGTAAAGTGAGTTGCGAAAACGATCAAGGATGTGCCTTTGTCCAGGAAGCACTTCAGCACTTGTTAAATCATTGGTGGATGCCAATCTACATGGATGAATATACTTAGCAAATTAGTATCAATAACAGAAACCCCACTCGGCGTCAAAGTCAAGATGTCTGATATGTAGAAGCTAACCTAGTGAGGTTACATTGTATTCAAAGTGGGCGTGGCCAGGGGCCACCACATAATTATGAACGTTATGGAGTCTGTTTGGAAAGTAACCAAGGGTGCTACCTTGTGTGAGCAGCTCTCCAGGGGCAGGTGGATCGTGGAGGGATCCGCCCATATCCAGGTTCCGGACCCATCAATTGGTCGCCGAACTAGCTTGCCAATCAAATTGAGGATGTTGTCGTCATCTCTGACCATCAAAGGACCAAGAATGTTTTTGCCATTATCCCTCTGCTTTACGAATCAAGAATTCCCAACCGGGAACGGATCGAGATTACGTACGATGGTCAGAAAAACCAGAAGGTTCCCATAGTCATCTATCTGCCGGGAGCACTACCGTATGAATCAACCAAGGCAATCCCTTACAAATACGGTGCAACGATAATTGAAAATGGAAAGGAAATTCCATTACCCTCCGTTGTGAATATTGCAGACACCAGTCGTGTAACACGGAGTGGTAGAATCTTCAACAGAGGAGTTGGAGAGTCCAACAAAGAAAATGAACTTCAGACAGAAGCTCCCGATCCATCAGTTGGTCAATCCAGTAATCCCGACCTTTCAAAAAACGATGATGAGATGCTGAAGCTCATCCAAAGGAGTGAATACAACATTGTTGATCAACTTTTACAAACTCCTTCAAAGATCTCGCTATTATCATTGTTACTCAGTTCAGAAGCACACAGGGAGGCTCTACAGAAAGTCTTGGAGCAAGCCTTTGTGGAACAGGATGTTACAATCAGACAGTTCGATAGTATTGTCTCTAACATCACTTCTTGCAATAATTTGGGATTTAGTGATGAGGAATTACCGGAAGAGGGTCGCCATCATAACATGGCGCTCAATATCACAGTCAACTGCCAGGACGATGCTTTAGCCAGCGTACTGGTAGACACAGGGTCAGCCCTGAATGTTATGCCAAAGTCCACTTTGATGCAATTATCATTCAAGGGCCCTCCGATGAGAACTAGTGAGGTCGTCGTCAAAGAATTTGACGGGTCTAGAAAAACGGTTATCGGCGAAGTTGACCTTCCCATAACTATTGGTCCTCACACTTTCCAAGTCACCTTCCAAGTCTTGGACATCCGGGCAACGTACAATTGTTTATTAGGAAGACCTTGGATACATCAGGCTGGAGCGGTCACTTCAACCCTCCACCAAAAGCTAAAGTTCATCCAGAACGGCCAACTCATCACAGTATGTGGGGAACAGGCCTTGCTCGTCAGCAATTTATCGTCATCCACTTATGTGGAACCAGAAGGGATAATCGGAACCCAGTTCCAAGCACTTTCGTTACACAAGGACGATCAATCTGGAGGAGGAACTTCGATTTCCTCATACAAAGATGCTATTAAAGCAGTCGAGAGTACCGATACAATAGGATGGGGACAGCTCGTCATTCCTACTAGCAATACAACAAAGAAGGGTCTTGGTTTTTCTGCAACCTGTACCCGGACAGCTGCTAACGATGAAAGTCTTCATCCCATTCGAAACTTCTTCCACAGTGGAGGCTTCCTTCACCCAGTGCCTCAAGAAGTGCATACCATCAATAAAGATAATTCCTCCGATATGGAAGAAGAATGAGAGTCCTATCTTAACGAGGACAATTATATGTCTCAGGACGAAGCGCTACGCCATTTTGCTATCCCGTACAGAGTCCGAGATTTATACCACGGTCAGATGTCGAAATGATATACGGAGGTTGGGATCCGGATGGATGTCGTGCTCCACCAAATTCATTAGAGGAGGACACTCTGATGAAAGACAACTTTGACCATAATTACTATGGCCCGATGGATGGCCTGCCTATCTGGCAGCCTTACCCAGGAAACTTGGGGTAAAAAGTCAGCCGAGTAATGAAAATCAGCTGAGCATCATTGAACATAATACCTGTGTGCCCACCATGTCATGGGATCAACACTCAGGTCATTCAGAAACTACTCAATATGACGATGAATTCGCAACGTTTGCAGGACTAGAGTTCATCAACTATGCTTTTCCCGAGGTCAACGTCATCGAGAGGGATGACTCCTCCAGTTCCAAAGAAGTATGGGACACCTTGGGACAACCGAGTGGAAAATACGACTACATGGTCAAGTACAGCGCTCCCGAAAGCTCTCGTATCAGGCTCGAAGATATCCAGCCAACTGGATGGGGAAATCTGCCCGAGAGTACAAATGCTATGCAAAATACAACTGAGGAATCCTCCTACGACAATTCTGCCTGGGAGATAGATTCCAATGATCCTGCTCTACCAGAAATCAGCGTCATTTCTGAAGACAAATAAAGGAAGATGCCAGACTTTGTGATTCACCGAGGAGTTCATCGCTAATGGGTTACTGTCGATGTTCCAAGGATTGTTCATAAGTCAAAGTAATTGCCATCTTTAACCTTTCACCCTGCCCAGGTGAAACGGATGTTTTGATAGGGCTCGCTTTCTGTAAATTTTCCCTCTTCGCTTCGCCCAAAGCGACAAAGTTTTGTTTTATAGGGCTGTAGTTACAAGAATCGACTTGTTCATTAATAAAATAATGTCGTTCTGTAATTTCCGCATTTATTGCTGTTTTCTCTTTTCGCTTTTCTCAGAAAATGGCAATCCTAAAAAACAATTCAAATAAAAACAAGCAGTAATAAAAAAAATACACTGCACACACTTTTGCATTCTCTCTATCTCTTCTAAACACGAATCATCGCGTCATACAGATTGCTTGTTTTAAACCCCGTTGAAACATACGATCCGATGCCTTCTCCCGACTTTGAGTTCCCGGTATTTGGGGCTGAAGAAGAAGTTGACAACGAAATTCCATAAGAGATCTCCCGATTACTCAGATAAGAGGAAAGGTCCATTGAACCTCACAAAGAGCCGTTGGAAACGGTAAACTTGGGTTCAGAAAAAGAGAGAAAAGAAATCAGGATTGGGGCACTGCTCAGTCCAACTGCCAAAAAGAGTTTGATAAATCTTCTCAAAGAATTCCCCGATGTATTCGCTTGGTCCTATCAGGATATGCCAGGGTTGGATACCAGCATCGTGGAACATCACTTACCGTTAAGGTCAGAATGTCCGCCAGTAAAGCAGAGGTTGAAACGCACTCACCCGGACATGGCCATCAAAATCAAAGAGGAGGTACAGAAACAGATTGACGCGGGTTTCCTCGCCACATCAGAATATCCTCAATGGTTAGCCAACATCGTACCAGTTCCAAAAAAGGACGGAAAGGTCAGAATGTTTGTCGACTAAAGAGACCTGAACAAGGCTAGTCCAAAGGACGACTTTCCTTTACCACACATTGACATGCCGGTGGACAGTACAGCAAAGTTCAAGGTTTTCTCCTTCATGGATGGATTCTCGGGCTATAACCAGATCAAAATGGCGCCGAAAGACATGGAGAAAACTTCGTTCATTACCCCATGGGGTACCTTTTGTTACAAGCTAATGCCGTTCGGTTTGAAGAACGCCGGGGCAACCTATCAACGGGCCATGACTACTCTATTTTATGACATGATACACAAAGAAATCGAGGTATATGTCGATTATATGATTGCAAAATCTAAGACAGAAGAGGAGCATGTGACCCACCTGTCAAAACTATTCGAGCGGTTGAGAAAGTACAAACTCTACTTGAATCCCAACAAGTGCACCTTTGGTGTCCGTTCAGGGAAACTCTTAGGGTTCATCGTCAGCCAGAAAGGAATTGAGGTTGATCCTGACAAGGTCAAGGCCATTTAAGAAATGCCTTCTCCGAAAACTGAAAAATAAGTCAGAGGATTCCTGGGACGTTTGAACTACATCTCCAGATTTATATTCCTCATGACTGCCACATGTGCGCCGATTTTCAAATTACTAAAAAAGAACTAGGACTGCATTTGGACAGAAGATTGCCAAACCGCCTTCGACAGTATTAAGGAATATCTGTTGAATCCTCCGATTCTATCACCTCCTGTGGAAGGAAGACCACTGATCATCTACCTCACATTCTTGGAAGACTCAATGGGGTGTGTACTTGGCCAACAAGACGAAACCAAACGGAAAGAGTCTGCCATTTACTATCTAAGCAAGAAGTTCACCGATTGTGAAACTCGGTACACGTTGCTTGAGAAAACTTGTTGTGCTTTGGCTTGGGCAGCCAAACGTCTTCGCCAGTACATGATTCGTCACACTACTTGGTTGGTCTCCGAAATGGATCCAATCAAGTATGTATTTGAAAAACCTGCTCTCACGGGAAGGATTACCCGTTGGCAGATGTTGCTATCAGAATATGACATAGAGTACCACGCTCAAAAAGTCATTAAGGGGAGTATTTTAACCGATCATTTGGCTCATCAACCGATTGACGATCAAGAATCAATCGGGTTATACTTCCTAGATGAAGATGTCATGTATCTAAAGATGAAAGACTGCGACGAACCACTACCCAGTGAAGGGCCAGAACCAGGTTCCCAGTGGGGACTTTTCTTTGACGGAGCAGTTAATCATTATCGAAACGGCATTGGGGCAATAATTATTACCCCTCAGGGTACCCACATTCCTTTCACCGCCAGACTCACGTTCAAATGTACGAACAATGAGGCCGAATATGAAGCTTGTATTATGGGTCTCGAAGAATTGATTGATTTAAGGATCAAAAACTTGGACCTATACGGCGACTCAGCCCTGGTTATCAATTAGATAAAGGGAGATTGGAACACATACCAATCGGGATTGATTCCCTACAAAGACTGGCACGAGATGTTACCCTTTGCGCTTCACGGTTATCGCACGTTTGTCCGCACTTCAACAGGGGCTACCCGTTTCTCTCTAGTAAATGGCATGGAAGCAGTGCTCCCCATCGAGGTAGAGATCCCATCAATCCGGGTATTGATGGAAGCTAAGCTAACAGAGGCTGAATGGTGTCAAAGTCGACACGATGAACTGAATCTGATCGAAGAGAAGTGAATCACGACACTATGCCATGGTCAGTTGTATCAACAAAGAATGAGGAAGGCGTTTGACAAAAAGGTCCAACCTCGCGTCTTCAGAAAAGGAGACCTCGTGCTCAAGAAGATTCAATCATTTCTCACTGATTCTCGGGGAAAATGGACTCCGAAATATGACGACCCCTATGTGGTCAAGAAAGCTTTCTCAGGCGGCGCCTTGAGACTTGCAACCATGGACGGAGAGGAATTTTCCTACCCCACGAACGTTGATGTAGTCAAGAAATACTTCGCCTAAACTAAAAAAAAAGAAAAAATGTCTCGGTGGATTGAAAACCCGAAAGGGAGATCCAGGCAAAAGTTAGAGACAAAATTCAAAAAAAAATCATCCCGGTGGATTGGAAACATCACAGTACAATCCAGGAAAAAGTTAGGGATAATGGCAAGTAACTATGTTCAACAGAGGAAAGTCCCTCAGCAGCAGTTACACCATCCATCGGAGGAAAACTCCAGTCAAGGTCATCTTCGACAGAAGCTCAGGATGTCCCGAATTCAAAGTTGGTAGAAGGATAGTGGTCGTTATGTTTCAACGTAGCCCTTTTCCCTGTAAATTACCATTTTCTAACTTTGTAAATACTCTTTGGAATCACGCGTTTGGCTGATCTCCATCTTATCAAAAAAATTTAAGCCCTTGTGCTTTTGTTTGTAATTCTCATTTGTTTTAGCTTTACAGAATGACATTTTAATATGATCAACGATTCTTGAAATAAAACAAAAATGAATTTACTTGTAAAACTTTTTCTGCTTTAAAATAAAGATGGCAATTTCTTTTGATTGTTAAACATCAAAATAACATCAATCGCTTCTCCAGAAGTAAGCGAACTTCAAAGTGCAGAATCAAAGTACTCATTCTAACCTAGTACGCCTGAATGAAGGGATCAACTGTGTCAGAGACCTTGTTTCATCTGACACGCCTCGGCCGAGTTCTTATCTCCTAAGCCCGACCAACATAGTTCCCCGCGAGGACTACTTCTCCTAAGCAAGGTAGAATTGCTACTTTTGGACAAACGGTACTTCTTCGCCCCGCGATGGCCGAGTATCCAGTCATGTTCATCTTTTAGTTTGTATGTCGCGTCAGTTTTGTCAGCATATACATACATACATCATGCATTATTGATTTGCATTCGCCTTCATATTGCATCACTATCACTCTAGTCGGTCTTGCCCCCTGGTGATAAAAAGTCCTCTCAATCGAGTTGTCAAGTTTTTTC
Source organism: Lathyrus tuberosus (assembly GCA_022829125.1). Taxonomy (NCBI): domain Eukaryota; kingdom Viridiplantae; phylum Streptophyta; class Magnoliopsida; order Fabales; family Fabaceae; genus Lathyrus; species Lathyrus tuberosus. The sequence goes on along the minus strand of JALAZF010000142.1, from coordinate 3,590,427 downwards.
CTCGTGAGGAAGTGCTGCGTCTGAACAATCTCTCTCCTCCAGTTTATTTCTGGAATGAAGTTGGTTCCTCGACCACTTTGATAACATGAACCTCTGAAAGACCAGAGAACCTTCAACCGATGTCAGTCTTCGCCATTGAAGATGATATTTTCGCTTTCCCGGATTAAGGAAAATCCCTAGAGGAATCCTCTTAAGTAGAGATTCGGCAATACAGTTGTTTTTCTCCGAAAAAAAACCGCTGATGAAAAGGTCATCAGCACCTCAAAATTGGATCACATCATATGGCGTTTCTCCGGGAAGATCCCGATAAAAGTATGATGCAATATCCCCAAGCGTGAAAGTGGTCTCTCAAGAGACTCGTCTTCCCCAGTAGAAACAAATGGCGTCTCCAACAGAGAAGTTTGTGTACCTCTATAATTCAGACGAATGGGTTCCCCAGCAAGTCTGACATCAAAACTTTTTCCGTCAAATGGCATCTCCCCAGGAAAATTCGGCGAGAAGTTAGAGGAAAACCGCTACGAATAGCGTCCCTTGTCAATAAAGTTTATTGACAAAAGAAACTAAGACCAGTTCATTGGTAGGAAACCAAGAACGAGGGGAAGTTTATTTCAGAAACTAAGACCAGTTCCTTGGTAGGAAACCAGGATCGAGGGGAAGTTTAGATCAAGAAACTAAGACCAGTTCCTTGGTAGGAAACCAGGATCGAGGGGAAGTTTAAATCAGAAACTGAGGCCAGTTCCTTGGCTGAAGATCAGGATCGAGGGGAAGTTTACCTTTTCTAAGCATCATTGCTTAGCGAAAGAAGATGAATATGTGAATTACCATTCATAGACGCTGTCAAAATTTCGGATATTTCGATATTTAATCCTCTTGCACCTCGAATGCCCGAATACCTTCTCCATTCACACCTTCGTGTCCAAGAATATTAAATAGGGGCATCTGTCATGCCCCAAATTTTGACCACTAAGATTTCCCATCATTGTGCAAATCATCATCACAATATGGATGTACCTTTATGCCTCATCAATCTCCTTAAGGAATTGTTGAGCATTCACCACAATCAAACTTAGGGTTTCAAGCCCTCTCAGAGTTTTTAGACAAATGATCAATCAAGAATTGACATGATCTTCAACTTGTCTAAACCTCTCAAACATCCACAATGGATCAATAGGACTCCCACTTCAAGGATTAAGCACAAGGTTGCTCCCTTCCAGGTGGATCAAGCTTCAAGATCGCCAGTGTCACCAAATTAGGGTTTGGTCGACCAGGTCCTCCAGATGGAAATTGTCCTCTGGGCATGAGCCAATGCTTCAAAGCATATCCTAATATACTCCATGGAACCTCATGGACCCAATCATCAAGTCAATTTGGCCTCAAGGGATGCATACATAAAAAATCAGGAATTAGGGTTTCTTGACCTAATTCACCCCTAAGTTGACTTTTGGGACAAATCATGAACTAAGACCTCAAGACATGATTTTAGGGTCTCTAATATACCATATTGATCCATTTGGAACAATGGATTGGTCCAAGAAGCTTGAGCAACAAGTTTCAATTTCATCTGAACCACGGTTAGGGTTTTGCGAGAAAAGTCAACTGTAGCTTTGAATTTTGACCAGGACATGCTCCCAAACCCTAGGACATGATTCAATACACCCTATAACACCCATGGAACATGTCCATCAAGTTTGATTTAGGCCAAGGACATGATTTCCTAAAAGATCGCACAGTTTGGAATTCATCTAACAAAAAGTCAACTGTGCACAAAAGTCAACTTTGACTTTTTGAGATTTTTCACAAAAATGGATTTTTAACCCTAAAATGATGTTAATGTATGATTTGAATCATCATTCATCAAGAAAAATCAAAGAAAGTGGGATAACTTGTAAAAGGGGTAACCATAAAAACTTAGAAAATTTTCTAAGTTATGAAATAAAGTGACAAAGGTACCAACTTTGGAGGATCATAACTCCTAAACCACAAAGCCATTTTTCACCATCCAAAGCTTGATTTATAGATCTCATTGCCCTCTACGAAAGCTTCATACTGACCTATGTCCAAATTCCTCATGGATTTTGAGTTATGGAGTGATCAAAATCAAGAAAAGTCACTTTGTTCCAACACTTAGTGAAAATTTCACTAAGTCAGAATCTGCCTTACTTTTTTCCAAATGTAGGGGGATTTTCCACTTGGATCCAAAAGGTATCAAAACCAAATATGATCATACAGTTGTTGTATCATATAAGGGCTTTCCAAAATGGCCAAGAACATCACCAAATTCAATTTGAGCTATGAGATATGGTAGTGGCAAGATGCCTTGCTGAAATCTGCCAAGGCAAGGTTGATTTTTGCACTTTTGGTCGATTTGCCAAAATCAGCCAATTCCAAGCCTTGTCATCACTTTGGACACATCTGAGGATTGAATCTAAAGGGGACAATCACTGAGCCAAGCCTCCAAAGTCCTTGGAACAAGAAATAGCATGCCAAACCTAGAATTGCCCAAAATAGGGACAAGACTCCAATTTTGGATTGGAGCATTCTATGGAAACACCAAGGTGGCATGGACTGAGCTATTAGCAACTGAATTCAGTCAAGACTTATCCAAGACCAAGAGGACCAGCAGCTTGTGCCCTAACCTCTAGTCAATGGCTAGAGGAGACTTGGATTTTCATTTGCCAACATTGGCCAACCCTACTCAGCAGTTGCCATTCACTATTCCTTGCAAAACAAACTTGCTCTACTATAAATAGAGCTCAATTGTGATCAGTTTAAGTACACCAAAGGCCTACAACACTTGCCTTTCTCAAAATCCACTTCTCACTCTAAAAAATGCCTTTCTTAGCAAGTCACTATCGGGTTTTTCAGTAGAGAGCAATTCCACTCAAACCAATCACACACACACCTCACATACATCATATGGGAGCTGATCAAACACTTAAACAACATCTGGAACACTGATTTCTCAGAATCACCAGTCAATTGCTCAAGGTTTTAACCAAGTTGCAGTTGAGATGCCATGAAGTGATCCAGCCAATTTCCATCAAGTCCAAGCATTCAAACACACTCCATAGGGTGTAGGGAAGCTGTTCAGATAATCACAACTCATCTGTAACACCTCCAACTCAGAAATCACTTTGAACTAGCTGCCACGACCTAGAGGTAAGCCTAAACTTGGTCATCTCTCAATCTATGCATATTTCCTCGCACAATACTTTTGCCAAATGTTCATAATCATGCATGGAATGTTTCCCCTCAATTAATTGCTTTGTTTGAATCGTGTATCAAAATTCTCAGCCTTCATGCAGAAATTAGGGTTCTTGAGGTTTTGTCTTGATTTTTTATTCCATGTTTAATATAAATGAAATTAAATACCATAGACATGATCATGAGGTTGAGACGAGCAGATTGGTATGTGGATTGCATGATAAAATCAAGTATTCAATGAGATTGGAGAGAAAATGAAAATCTGGGCAAAACCCAGAACACGCGCGTGTTCTTGGGTGTTCTTGGCGCCCTTTTTGAAAATTCAAATATTTGAATGTTCTGATTTTATTTAATTGATTCAAAAATTAATTTCTCTCTGAGTTTTAATGATTTTGAGTTGATTCTTTTTTTAATAATTCATAAAAATGTTAAAATATTTTATTTTCCCAAAAAATACCAAAAATATTATTTATTTCATATAATTGATATATTTTGCAAAGAATTAATGTTTTAATTGTTTTTGACATTTAAAATATTTTTTCCTTATTGATTTTGCAAATTTTAATGATTTCTAATCATTTTGTAGGGCAAAACTTGATTTATGAAGAATCCAAGATCACAAATTGTTTTCCACATGTTAAACAATTTTGATCATTTTAATTGAATATTTTATTCAATTAAAACACATTTTGAAAACAAATTAGGGTTTTTGATTAATTCAACCCTCATAAATCATTTTAAAAACTTTTTGGGCCTCTAATAGAGTTTAAGACCCAAGCCTTTTTGTAAAATAACCTATTGTGGGCCTCACTTATTGTATAAGTCCCTCCGGGTATTTTCAAAAACCTCGGCGTAATCGTCGTTTTGTACACAAATAACCTTGGGCCTACCCTCGAGTAGTAAGACCCATTCTTCTTTTTTTAAACTTTTGGGCCTCTAATAGAGTGTAAGACCCAAGACTTTTTGTAAAATAACCTATTGTGGGCCTCACTTATTGTATAAGTCCCTCCAGGTATTTTCAAAAACCTCGGCGTAATCGTCGTTTTGTACACAAATAACCTTGGGCCTACCCTCGAGTAGTAAGACCCATTTTTCTTTTTTTAAACTTTTGGGCCTCTAATAGAGTGTAAGACCCAAGCCTTTTTGTAAAATAACCTATTGTGGGCCTCACTTATTGTATAAGTCCCTCCAGGTATTTTCAAAAACCTCGGCGTAATCGTCGTTTTGTACACAAATAACCTTGGGCCTACCCTCGAGTAGTAAGACCCATTTTTCTTTTTTTTTTAAACTTTTTGGGCCTCTTGAGAGAGTGTAAGACCCAAACCCCCTTGACAAACAATTTTGGGCCTGACTTATTGTATAAGTCCCTCTGTACAAGTAAACGGCGCGATCGTCGCCTTTTAAAAAAATCAATTGGGCCTCTCCTCGAGCTATAAGACCCATTCAAAACTTTTGGGCCTCTAATAGAGTGTAAGACCCAATCCCCTTTTAACCAAAACAACTTTGGACCTCTGATATTGTATAAGCCCCTTTGCGTTAAAAGAAAATCTCGAAGCGATCGCCATTTCAAACGAAATATCATCTGGGCCTACCCTCGTGTTATAAGCCCCACTCTTTTTCTTTAAACCTTTTGGGCCTCTTGAGAGAGTGTAAGACCCATCCCTTTGTACAACAAACAATTTTTGGGCCTCCGTCACTCGTATAAGTCCTTCTGTACAAATTCAACAGTGCGATCACTGATAAATCATCTGGGCCTCTCCTTGAGCTGTAAGCCCCAAATCTTTCTTTTTCAAAGCACTTTCTCCTTTGATTTTGAAGTATACTGCTGTTTTCAATCTTTCTTTGTTGGACAACTAACCAAACAACATGGAAGCTCTACAACCGAGTAAGTGTTTATAAGCTTTCATTTACCGCTTTCATATACATATAACTGTATTGTGGGGCTATTTCGCTGTAAGTCTTCTTTCATAAACTCATATCGACTGTGTATTAATAGTATAGATATTTAGAGTTTCCCCGGCAACTACGTCTAGCACTAGGTAAAGTCGTTTTGATCACTCTTAGAAATAGACGAAACTAGATCCCCATAGGATTACCAGAAACAGTCTTCCCTCCTCTTGGGGTTAAACAATATGGAGATGTGAAAGGCAGATTCTTTTTGAACCCTTTCTCAGACTGTCACTCGTAGAAGTTGTCAAGAAACTCTATTCCCCAGAGATGATCTCTTCTCCGTGAATTGCATCCCTTGAGTTTCTTCCAAATTCTCGAACTTTCCTGGCTTGATCTATTCTTTGTGAATAGCTTGTCTTGAACTTATCGGGGTTTGGGGACCCACAGGCTTCTTAAAAGCACCCTTAGGAATATTCAAGAAACTCTATTCCCCAAAGATGATCTCTTCTCCGTGAATTGCATCCCTTGAGTTTCTTCCAAATTTTTGAACTTTCCTGGCTTGATCTATTCTTTGTGAATAGCCTGTCTTGAATTTCTCGGGGTTTGGGGACCCACAGGCTTCCTAAAAGCATCCCTGCCTCCTCTTGGGCGTTGTACAAGGATCCGTCGGCTTCTTAGAAGTATTCACAGCCTCCTCTTAGGCTTCGTATAAATGATTTCTTCCTCCGGGAATGATAGCCTCCTCTTGGGCTTAGTTCAAATTGTCCCTCGGCTTCTTAAAAGTTTCTAGCCTCCTCTTGCGCTTCGTACAAATTGTCCCGACGACCTCCTAGAGGTATAGGAACATAAATCAGTCATCTTAATAGAACAGTCTTTCCAAGAGTCTACTATTGTTTCTCAAAGCATAGTACAAAAGATGAAACTCTAGACGTGGACAATCTAATTTCCTTGAGTCTCAAAAACATTCTCTTGTTCAGTCAACGGGCTTCGTACGAGATACAAAAAAGGACTCTCTTGTTCAGTCAACCTTTAGCCTCCCTCTCGGGCTTCGTACGAGATACAAAAACACTCTCTTGTTGAGTATAAAAGACTCTCTTGTAGAGTCAACCCTCTTCAGCCTCCGTCTTGGGTTTTGTGCAAGACACAAATCACTCCCTTGTTGAGTATAAAACTTTTAGCCTCCATCTCGGGCTTCGTACGAGATACCATAAAAGACTCTCTTGTTGAGTCAAACACCTTTTAGCCTCCTCTTAGGCTTTGTATAAGGAAAACCTTTTAGCCTCCTCTTAGGCTTTGTATAAGAAAACCACTGGTTGATCCAATCAACCTTTTAGCATCAAAGATGTGCCTCGTTCATAGTACATAAACATCAACAACTCCTTCCCCTTCATCTAATCGTTGTAAGCGGCAAGCCTCTGGATTATTTACATCCATGCCACTGTCCCTCTTTTAGCATGAAAAATTCCTAAGGAAAGATAGCATTGCTCTACACTGAGTTAAAGTCTTCTCCTTCATGTTGGAAATCCCCTATATAGGAAATTATGGCATTACCGGATTCACACATCCCGGTTAAAGTAATTCTCCTTTATAAACAGTTATGACAAACAAACCCCTCTTTAGAGATGACAAATTCTCTCTAAAGACAACACCTTTTAGCTTCACATCTTGGGCTTCGAACAAGATACAAATAGACCCTTCAGCTTCACATCTTGAGCTTTGAACAAGATACAAACTACCTTTAGCTTCACATCTTGGGCTTTGAACAATATATAGATCACCTTTAAGCTTCACGTCTTGGACTTTGAACAAGACACCAAAACTACATTTCCTCCCGTAGAAAAGGAGGAACTACGATCGCTCTGATTTCCCTGTTTCAGAAAAATGGGAATACGTAGGCATAAGATTGAAAGAAAAATCTTAGCGAACACACTAAACAAAAACCCAAAATCCCGTATATCAGTCAAAATATCCTAGTCCGTATTCCCCGCTAAAAGTTTAAATTCCCTGAAAATAACTTAAGAGAGGCCCCCCCACATTGATAGCATCCGTAACCTAACAGACCGCTGTTTAAACTCAGTATGCAAGCAGGTATAATTGGAGACATCTATTTCCCTTCCTTAGTCAGCTCACAATAGGATAAAAAATGAATCGACCTGTAGTAACTCCCAAGGAGCGACAGTGCTTAAGAAACACGTCCAGTTTCGCTCGCTAGAAACCGTACTAAGATCGTCACTTTCAGAGATCTCGGCGCTGCATTCATTTAGCAGTATAAGTATAACCTGGACATGGCACCAGACAGAGATTAACTCAGAGCCATGTCGCAAAAGGACAAGGAAACATTTAAGGAATACGCTCAGAGATGGCATGAAATTGCCGCCCAGATTTGTCCACCTCTTGAGGAAAGGGAGATGACAAAGATATTCTTGAAAACCTTGAGCTCATTTTACTACAACTGAATGCTCGCCAGTGCGCCCAGTGACTTCACTGAAATGGTGGGCATGGGAGTTCGCCTTGAAGAAGCAGCCCGAGAAGGACGTCTGGTCAAAGATGCTGGACCATCAAGCAGTACCAAAAGATACGTTAGTGCTCTCCCTAAGAAAAAAGAGCAATATATTGGTAATGTCTCTCTCGGAAAGCAAAGGTGACGATACCAACCAGTAGTAGCAGTAACTCCTGCTATCAACCCTGCGCCTGTTCCTACGTATCAACCTCAGGTTGCTCAAAGCCAACCGAATCAACAACAATATCAGCAAAGGACACAACCGCCTCTTCAGCAGGCTCGTCCTCAGTATAATAACAACCGTACAACGCGACCGCCATGGTTTGACCCTATACTAATGTTCTACGCATAACTGTTTCCTCTATTACTGGTCAAGGGGCGCGTCCAAACCAGGGCTCCCCTTGCGATGTTAGAGAATCTGCCTTTTTGGTTCAAATCGGATCAGACCTGTCCTTGCAATCAAGGAGAACCAGGGCATAACATAGAAAATTGTCTTAACTTCAAATCTGATGTACAGAAGCTTGTTAGGAGTGGGGTCTTATCCTTCAAGGATACAAATCCAAATGTTCAGACTAACCGGTTGCCTCAACACGAGAAAGCTGCAGTCAATTTGATAGAGGAAGAGTCTGAGCACAGCTATCAAATTTATGATGTACTCTTATTGGGAACCAACCTGGTCAAGATGCATTGCAGATAGAGCGGATACGGTCATGTACCGTCTCATAATTATCACCGGTGTGATATCTGCTCTAAAAATAATCAAGGATGTTTTGTGGTACAATCAGCTCTACAGGAACAGATGGATCACGGATGGATCCAAGATCACCGAATTCGTGAAGTCAACATGACTTATACAAATTCCAACATCATTCAAAACCACGACATCCGTGCGATGAATGTCAACTTAGTGGCAATGCACTCAAGGCAAAGCCAACATCATGATCTGCCACGGCACGATTACAATTCCTGTCTGACATGCTCGGTAAACAATCAGGGATGCTCTTTTATACAAGAGGCCCTCCAGCGTCAGATGGATCTTGGATGGATTCAGGATTACCGCGATAGAAGTCATTATCAAGTGAATATGATTCAAATCTTTGATATTCGCTTAATGAATACCAGCTTGGTGGAATTACACGCTACACAAATCCAGCTCGGTTTTTTGACTTCGCATGATTATTAAATATGTAAAATGTGTCGTGAGAGTGACCAAGGATGTGTACTTGTTCATAGGACACTGCAACACTTGTTAAACCACTAGTGGCTTCCGATCTATCTAGATGAAGGCACACCACAAGTCAGCATGACTAACGGGAACCCTACTTAGCATCAAAGTCAGGATGTTCGATCAATGGAAACAGATCTAGTGAGGTTACATTGCATACAGAGCAAACGTGGCCGGGTGCCACCACACAACTATGAGCGCTGTAGAGTTTGCTCAGAGAATAACCAAGGGTGCTACCTCGTACGAGCAGCCCTTTAAAGTCAGTTGGACCATAAGGAGATTCAACCATGGTCAAGCTCTGGTTCAATGTGAGACTATCATCCTAATCAAGGCAAAGATGTTGTCTTAATCCCTAAACGAGAAGTGGCCAAAGATGTGTGTGCTATAATCCCTCTACTCCATGAATCAAGAATTACTCTTATGGTGGAAGGATTCTCAACCTCGAACTAATCGAGGCCAGCTACGATGGTCAGAAAAATCAGAAGGCTCCTGTAGTTATCTATCTGTTGGGACCAATACCGTACAAATCCAATAAGGACGTCCCTTACAAATACGGGGGTAACAACAATTAAGAATGGAAAGGAAATTCCGTTACCCTCCGTCGTGAATATTACAGACATCAGTCGAGTAACACGGAGCGGTCGAATCTTCAACCGAGGAGTGGGAGATCCCACCAAAGAAGAGGGACCTCAAACAGAAGTTCCTAATCAACCAGTCGGTCAGTCCAGTGACCCCGACCTTTCAAAGAACAACGACGAGATGCTGAAGCTCATCCAGAAAAGCGAGTACAACATTGTAGATCAACTGATGCAAACTCCTTCCAAAATCTCTGTGTTATCTTTTACTCGGATCCGAAGCTCACAGAGAAGCTCTACAGAAAGTCTTGGAGCAAGCCTTTGTGGAACAAGATGTGACGATAAGAAAATTCGACAGCATCATCTCCAACATCACTTCCTGCAACAACTTGGGGTTCAGTGATGAGGAACTGCCGGAAGAGGGCCAAAATCATAATATGGCACTCAACATTACAGTCAACTGCCAGGACGATGCTTTAGCCAGCGTACTAGTAGACACCGGATCATCTCTAAATGTTATGCCAAAGTCTACTCTAATGCGACTATCATTTCAAGGATCTCCGATGAGAGGCAGTGAGGTCATCGTCAAAGCATTTGACAGATCCCGAAAAACAGTTATCAGCGAAGTCGACCTTCCCATAACTATCGATCCTCACACTTTCCAAGTCACTTTCCAGGTCATGGACATCCAGGCAACATATAGTTGTTGGTTAGGAAGACCTTGGATACACGAAGCTGGGGCAGTCACTTCGACACTTCACCAGAAGCTGAAGTTCGTCAAGAACGACCAACTAGTCACAGTCTGTGGAGAACAAGCCTTGATTGTAAGCAACTTATCGTCATCCACTTGTGTAGAACCAGAAGAGGTTGTAGGAATGCAGTTCCAAGCACTTTTAGTGAGCAATGACAACCAATCAAAAAGAGAAACGTTGATTTCCTCGTACAGAGATGCTCTCGAAGCGATCAAAAGTAACATTGCAAAAGGATGGGGATAGCTCGTCATTCCTACTGACAACAAGACAAAGAAAGGTCTTGGTTTTTCTTCAACCTGTACCCAGACTGCTACTAACAATGAAAGTCTTCATCCCATTCAGAACTTCTTCCATAGTGGAGGTTTCCTTCACCCAGTATCTCAAGAAGTACATACCATCAACGAGGGTGATTCCTCCAATACAGATGAAGAATGGAAGTCCTATCTTAACGAAGACTCTTATATGTCTCAAGGAGAAGTGCATACGCCATTTTATTATCCCGCACAGAGTCCAAGGTATATACCGAGGGCAAACGTCAAGATGATATACAGATATTGTGATCCGGAAGGATATCATGCTCCACCAAATTCATTAGAGGAAGACACTCTGATGAAAGACAACTTTGACCACGACTATTATGGCCCAATGGATGGTCTGCTTATCTGGCAGACGTACCCAGGAAACTCGGGGCAAAAGAGTCAGCCGAACGATGCATATCAGCTGAGCATCATCGAAAAGAATACTTGCGTCCCCACCGAATCATGGGATCATTACGCAGGGCATTCAGAAAATATCCAGTACAACGATGAATTTGCAAAGATTGCAGGACAGCAGTTCATCAACTATACCTTTCCTGAGGTCAACGTCATCGAAAAGGATGACTCCTCTAGTTCCAAAGACGTGTGGGACACCTTAGGATAACCGAGTGGCAAATTTGACTTCTTGTCAAGTACACCACTCCTGAAAGCTCTCGTATCAGGCTCGAAGACATCCAGCCAACCGGATAGGGAGATATACCTGAGAGTACAAACACTGTGCAAAATACAACAGAAGAATCCTCCTACGACAACTCTGCCTGGGAGACAAATTCCAATGATCCTGCTCCACTAGAAATCAGCGTCATTTCTAAAGACAAGCCAAGAAGGAAGGTACCATACTTTGTGATTCACCGAGGAGTTCGCCGCCAATGGGTTGCTGTCAACGTTCCAAAAGTCTTTCATAAGTCTAAGTAATTGCCGTCTTTATTTTAACCTTTCACCTTGCCCAGGTGAAACATATGTTTTGATAGGGCTCACTTTCTGTAAATGTACCTCTTCGCTTCGCCCAAAGTGACTGAGTTTTGTTTTATGGGGCTGTAGTTTCAAGAATCTACCAAATCATAAATAAAATAACGTCGTTCTGTAATTTCCGCATTTATTGTTGTTTTCTCTTTTCGCTTTTTCAAAAAATGGTAATCCTAAAAACAACTCAAATAATAAAAACAAGCATTTTTCAGAAATTACACTGCACACACTCTTGCATTTCTCTCTATCCCTTCTAAAAACAAATCATCACGTCATGCAGATTGCTTGTTTTAAACCCCATTGAAACATACGATCCAATGACTTCCCCCAACTTTGAATTCTCGGTATTTGAGGCTGAAGAAGAAAATGACGAAGAAATTCCAGAAGAGATCTCCCGATTACTCAGACAAGAGGAAAGGTCCATTGAACCTCACAAAGAGCCGTTGGAAACGGTCAACTTGGGTTCATAAGAAGAGAGAAAGGAAGTCAAGATTGGGGCACTGCTCAGTCCGATTGTCAAAGAAAGTTTGATAACGCTTCTCAAAGAGTTTCCCGATGTATTCGCTTGGTCCTATCAAGACATGCCCGAGTTGGATACCAACATCGTGGAACATCGCCTACCGTTGAGATCAGAATGTCCGCCGGTAAAACAAAGACTAAGACGGACTCATCCAGACATGGCCATCAAAATCAAAGAGGAAGTACAGAAACAGATTGACGCGGGTTTCCTCGCCACATCAGAATATCCTCAATGGTTAGCCAACATAGTACCAGTTCCGAAAAAGGACGGGAAAGTTAGAATGTGTGTAGACTACAGGGATCTGAACAAAGCAAGTCCAAAGGATGACTTTCCCTTACTGCACATAGACATGCTGGTAGACAGTACAACCAAGTTCAAAGTATTCTCCTTCATGGATGGATTCTCGGGCTATAATTAGACAAAATGGCGCCGAAAGACATGGAGAAAACTTTGTTCATCACCCCATGGGGCACTTTTTGTTACAAGGTAATGTCATTCGGTTTGAAGAACGTCGGGGCAACCTATCAAAGGGCCATGACTACTCTGTTTCATGACATGATACACAAAGAAATCGAGGTATATGTCGATGATATGATTGCCAAATCTTAAACAGAAGAGGAGCATGTGATCCACCTGTCAAAACTATTAAAGCATCTGAGAAAGTATAAACTCTGCTTGAATCCCAATAAGTGCACATTCAGTGTCCGTTCAGGGAAACTGTTAGGGTTCATCATCGGCCAGAAAGGAATTGAGGTTAATCATGACAAGGTCAAGGCCATTCAAGAAATGCCTCTCCAAAGACTGAAAAACAAGTCAGGGGATTCCTGGGACGTCTGAACTACATTTCCAAATTTATATTCCTCATGACCGCGACATGTGCGCCGATCTTCAAATTACTCAAAAAGAATCAGAACCGTGTTTGGACAGAAGACTGTCAAACTGACTTCGACAATATCAAGGAATACCTGTTGAACCCACCAATTCTATCACCTCCAGTGGAAGGAAGACCACTGATCATCTACCTAACATCTTGGAAGACTCAATGAGTTGTGTACTTGGCCAACAAGACGAAACAAAAAGAAAAGAGTCTGCCATCTACTATCTGAGCAAGAAGTTTACCGACTGCGAGACTCGGTATACTATGCTTAAGAAAACTTGTTGTGTTTTGGCTCGGGCAGCCAAACGTCTTCGCCAGTATATGATTCGTCACACTACTTGGTTAATCTCTGAAATGGATCCGATCAAATACGTCTTTGAAAAACCTGCTCTCACGGGAAGGATTGCCGGTGGCAGATGTTGCTATCAGAATACGACATCGAGTACCATACTCAAAAAGTCGTCAAAGGAAGTGTTTTAGCCGATCATTTGGCTCATCAACCGATTGACGATCAGGAATCAGTTGGATTATACTTCCCAAACGAAGATGTCATGTACTTGAAAATGAAAGATTGCGATGAATCGCTACCCAGTGAAGGGCCAGAACCAGATTCCCAATGGGGACTAATCTTTGACGGAACTGTAAATCATTATGGAAATGGAATTGGGGCAATTATTATAACACCTCAGGGTACCCACATTCCTTTCACCGCCTGACTGACATTTAAGTGTACAAACAACGAGGCCGAATACGAAGCTTGTATCATGGGTCTCGAAGAAGCGATCGACTTAAGGATCAAGAACTTGGATGTATATGGCGACTCAACCCTGGTTATCAATCAGATCAAAGGAGATTGGAACGCATACCTGTAATTCCCTAATTTTTGCCCCTAAGATTCTCTGTTTTTCATGTGCATTCATACATACAAACAGGATCACACATTGGTTCCCTCTTTTGTAGGATTGTACCTTGCAGGGATCTTTGAGTTTGTGTGTGTTTGTTAGTTATTTCATTGCTTAATTTGTTTATGTTTACTAACCTTTAATCAAAATCCAAAAATATTTTGTTTTCTTTCACTAACATTTTCAGGGGAAGAACAGGTTAAAAATACCAAAACATCAGTCCCTCAGCTCGAATGGATTTCATCTGAATAAAGTCAAAGTTGATATGCGATTAATTCAAAAATTATCTGATCAAGAGTTTCCAAGATTTAATTGATTATTATTCAAGGGACTCCAAGGTTCATGTGTTTATTTCCATGCCTTCTTTGACAAGCAAGAAAATCGAGCCAGAGGCAAGACAACACATCAAAAAGCCATTTTTTTTCCCATTTTTCACTATGTTAATCGATTAACCTAATTGCACTGTGAAATGGTTAATCGATTAACACGTGCAATTTTTGAAAAAAAGGTGCCAAATTTAAATTCTGCAGCAATTGGCACCAATTTTCACCATTTTGATCACATGTGGAATATTCTAGACCATCTCATTTTAATTCCCTACATCATTATAATTAATTCCCACCATGTACCATCACTAATCACCACTCTTTGGTGATTTCCCTTCAAATTTGAATTCCAATCCTAATTTTGATCTTCCAATCCTAATTCCAAACCACCAAATTTTCCAAGCCTAAACTCTATAAATAGAGCCTTCATTTCATTCATTCATTCAAGCTTTCGATAGCCAACAAACCTCTTGCAAATTCTCTTCCCAACCACAAAATTCACTCAAAGCTCACTTTTCTTCTTTTGAAAGTAAACAAGAATTCACATTGAATCTTGGTCAACTTTGAGCTAAACCTTCATCCCAACTTGTTTTCTTCATCAATTCTCATAGATCAAGGCTTTGGTGATTGGATCTTGAAGCAATTTGAAGGAATTTTTCAGATTTGAAGTGGTAATTCATCTTTCACCATTGTTGAAGCTTCAATTTCATCTTCCATAATGTAGATCCTTGGTGGATCTTTGTTACTTGATCCTTTAGATATTGTAATTGTGTTTGATTGCTGGTTTTTGCTACTGTTTTACTCAAAAATTCGTGCACAATTGAATCCTTGATCCTAAGATGTTTGAAGAAATGAGTGATCAAGGATTTGGCAATTTTCAAACTGATTTTCTGCCGTTTTCGCAGTGTTAATCGATTAACCAAAACCAGTACAATTAGGTTAATCGATTAACAGCTTGTTTCTGCGCAAAAATTGGAAGTTTGCACTGGTTAATCAATTAACATAATTACATTGTGAGTTGGTTAATCGATTAACCAGCATCCGGAATGTGTTTTTTGCTTGTTTTTTGGGCTGTTTTGGTTTTTCTTCCTCCTTCTTCCCCTTTCTTCTTATTTTAGCCTTGAAACACATTGTTGAGATTAATTTCTCTTCAATTTCAATGGACTTTGGATATGGTTAGAGTAATTAAACATTCATTAGTTCAAATCTATCTTTAAATGAATTGTTGAATTCATTTGAGGTGCTTTGAATTAGTGATATGTTTTCACACTTAAATCTATCAATTAAAGGTGATTGAACTTGAAGATGAAAGGTTCTTGACTTTGTAATTCAAGTTGGCTTTCTCTTCATCTATTTAGTTTTTAATTTTGATCGTTGGAAGTCTTATGGATCTTAGAATTTCTTTGTTGAATTCTTGATCAAGACTAGATCGTTACCTATTTTCTTTTCGTGCGGTATTGCTTTTCTTTTCGCGTCAACCCAATGGTGATTGATCTTTTGTATTAGGTTCAAAATATTTGAAGCTTGTTGTTGTAGAGGCTTTGATTCTATCAATCTTCTAGTAAGTCTTCATTAACCTTGACCTAAGTACATTGTTTAATCACTATAGTTAAAGACGCGGAATGGAATAATCGGTGAAGGCTTATGGCATTAGAGCCTTGTGCTACTAACCACTAACTTCTAACTTCTTTACTTTTCCTTCTCGCTCCCTATCTCTCTTTATTTTTATGCTTTATGCCATTTATTATATCATGTTTATGTTTATGTCATTTTTCTTTTATCCACTTGGACCATTTTATCTTGTGCTTTTATTTTTCTTTTGTCCATTTTGGACTTAAAACATTAATAAATTATTAAACCACTAAAAGACTTGTGCTCTTAATTGTTGGACTATGGCCACTATGCCTTGCTTTGGTGGAACTATACTCTTGATTATGGACTTATGGACTTAGAATTAGGATCTTAACCTATGCTTGGGAGTTTGTGATGGAAAACCTTGGATTTTGGATACTTGGAGTCTTCTTTTGAAGACTTATTTTGAATCAAGACCAAATCAAAAAGGGGAAAATGCTTATTCTATGGAGCTTGTCCATGTGGTTAGATCTTTCTTATCCTTAGCTTTTATTTTATGCACTAGGATAGTCACTTCTTCTCCACCCCTTCTTCGATTTTCAAAATCTCCTCTCTTTTTAAAAAATCTTCTTATTTTCGAACTTAAAACCGCTTTCATAATAAAACCTTGACTTTGGTCAAGTGATTTTTAAACTTTGTTTTCTTTAATAAATGTCAATCAATATTAACCATATTTTGATCATTTCATAAAAACATAAAAAATACAAAAACTCATCAAACTCTTTTTTGTGCTTTGTGCACCTTTTCCTTTTTAAACTTTTTCATAAGTTTAGACATGATTCATTTCTTTAAGCGGAATTATTCGCTTAGAAATGACGACTTGTCTTTACACTTAAAATCAACCAAAACAAATAAATTTTTGTTCTTTGTACCACAAACTACGAGGTTTTGATCCTACATTGTACATCGTGGGTACGTAGGCATGAGACGATAAGTCTCTCCAAACACAAAAATCTTAAAAAATATTTCTCCTCTCATATCTCCTAATCTCTTTCAAGCAAACCAGTTTCAGACCAAAAGCATGAATACATCAAAGGGCTCCTATAGAGTACTATAGATGTATTGGGTGTGTAAAACCTTCCCTTTACATAACTAACCCCCCTTACCCATTATCTCTTTGTTCTTTTAGAACTCTTTAGGTTTTGTTCACTCTTTTTTCCTTTCCTTTTTGGATAAAAATAAAAGTGCGGTGACAACTCTTATTTATTTTTTAGTTAAGTTAATCAATAGCTTACACTCACAAATTTCCCCGCTACAGAAAAGTGGCGACTCTGCTGGGGAGTGCATCTCCCTTGAGGGGTTTAGCCTATTTTGATTTATTTACTGCTTTTTGTCTGATTTGCTTGTTACTTATTTGTTCTGTTTGGGAGTTCCTCTGTGTGTGAGATAGGTCCTATACCCGGACCAGAGTGTACTTTGAGATAGGAGGATAGTTTAGTCAAGGGAGCTTTGAAGGAGTCGAATCCCGAAAAATCAGAACTTGAGAATCTATCCACTCGGTGGTTGCCTCTTTGGAATTACTGATGCCGATCGAGCGATCGAGAAGGCATTACTTTTTCCATAGAAGCCTATAACACTAAGGACCGTAGTAACCCTTAACCCATCCTAGCCTTTTTAGGATCGTAGCGCGGAAGCTATGAAGATGCAAATCTGACTTAGCTGTCACGCGATGCTACACTCAGGATAGATTCTCTTGACGATAACTACCAACCTCCGAGCAAATCGGTGTGCTGGTGTGTCTGATAGTGGATTGTGGACCCTGGGCACTTTGTTAGAACCACTATTTTTTGCAGGTACAATAAAGACAAAACCTTAGTACATACCTTTGTGGGATTGGTTCTTACCCTTGGCTTCATGCTCGTGACTTGAACCTTGACCTGCGTGTTTTGTGTGATCTTGTTTGTGTTTGTTGCACTCATGCATTCATGAGCATTCTTCTAGAAAGGTTTCAAGGAACTTAAAGGTGTTATTGTAAACATTACAGATACTTTTGTTATGGATTTTGAAAGAAGAAGTACAAGGAAGTATACTTTCAAGAGTCCTAAGTTAGGGGTTTGAGAGAGCTAGGATCTTTGGTTGTTGATACCAAGAAGTTCGAGTCCAGATATGGAAGGATTTTATCTCTCTTGAAGGTTGATATGGCTGAAGGATTGCTTGCTACTTTGGTTCAGTTCTATGACTCTTTGCTGCATTGTTTCACCTTTCCTGATTATCAGCTGGTACCTACGCTAGAGGAGTATTCTCTCCTGCTTGGTTTGCCTATTTATGGTCGGATTTTCTCTGGTTTGGACCCCGCTCCCGAGCATGATGTTATTGCGAAGGCTACTCACTTGAAGGTTTCCGAGATTAAGGCTCGCATGGATACCAAAGGAAAGATTCTTGGGTTACCCGCTAAGTTCTTGATGGATAGAGCTCATCACTTTGCTAGTGTGAAGAACACCGTTGCTTTTGAGGCTATTTTTTCCTTGCTTGTTTATGGACTGTTCCTTTTCCCGAATGTTGAGAACTTTGTCGACATCAATGTTATTCAGATCTTCTTGATTGGGAATCCAATTCCCAGTTTGCTTGACGATGCTTACCATTCTATTCACCTCAGGAATTTCCATGGTGAAGGGATGATTATCTGTTGTGCACCTTTGCTTTACAAGTGGTTTATTTCTCACTTGCCGAAGTCTTCAGCTTTCTGGAATCTCATGGATGGTTTATATTGGTCGCGGAAGATTATGTCTCTCACTCATTCTGATATTGATTGGTGTAGCCGTGTTCCTTCTGGAGAGATGATTATTGATAGTTGTGGTGATTTTCCCAATGTGCCTCTTCTTGGTACAAAGGGAGGAATAAGCTACAATCCAGTTTTGGCTCGTCGTCAGTTAGGATATCCTTTGCGAGAGGTACCGAAGAACATTTATTTGACCGACCTCTTTTTCAAGGAAGAAGAATCTCAGGTTGCTCTCAAGAGAGAAATTGTGGAAGCTTGGTGCAGCATTCGTAGAAAAGGAAAGTTTGGGAAATCCGAATTGTGTCTCTTTGGAACCTTACCTCCAGTGGGTTAAAAATAGAGCTATTACTTTGAAGATGCCTTATACGCATCAGGATCCTTTATCTCTAACTGATAAGAAGCCTATTCTCTACTTTATGGAAGACACAGAGAAGTTTCAGATCGCTTTGGCCGAGATGCAACAAGAGAGAGAGATGCTTGGAAGAACAAGTATCATATTGTTGAGTTAGAGAATGCAAGACTTCAAGAGCACTTCAAGAAGAAGAATGAAGATGAAGTTGCCAACAAGAAGAGAAGGGCGCAAGAGGATTTGTTTTCCTCTCGCATTCAGCCAGTTCCCGATATTCCGAAGAGTTCAGAATCTCCTTGGAAGTTTATCGTTGATCAGTTGCTGATTGAGAAGACTCAGATGCAGGCCCACATCAAGAAGCTGGATGATAGAGCTGGGACTTCTTCTCATAGGATTCTCTAGGGATCTAGTTTTCTTTATTCTCTTTTGTTTTAGGATTCTTGAATCTGTACTTCCAAGATGTAATCTTTTCCATCATTAATGAATGAGATTTTGGTATTTCAAATAACAATGTTTGCAATATGCCTTATATTTCCTTGAAACTTTGCATTAGCACTTGCACATCAAGCATCATCTCTTGCATTGTTTCTTGCCTTTTCCAGGTGTCTTATGTTTCTTTTGGTCTTCATTCAGCCAAGCTGTCGCACCAGTATAATACTCGGGCTAATCTGAAGAAGAAGATGGATCAATTGCAACAAGAGAACCATGAGCTTCGAGAGGAAGAGACAAATTTGAATGATAGTTTGGAGAGACTCACGGCTATGATGGAAGCAATGGTTTCTACTCAACCATCACCACCTCCTCCTCCACTTTCAACTCCTGTGCAAAGGACAGTTATTTCTGAGATTGTCTCTACGCCTATATCTGTGGCGCCTGCTAGTGTTCCTCAATACTCCATGCATCCTGGTTTCCCCTAGGCATGCCTCATAACTTTGTTCCTGAGGGTTATCAACCACCACCACCTCCTGAAATTCTAGTTGTTCCTACCGTTCAACCTGTGATGACTGTACCACCGCCTGTGGTTCATGTCGTTCCTTTTGGTGAAGAGCAGATTTTTCGCACTGCCTCAAGTGAAAATGCCAATGCTTATGATAGAATGGAAGAGATTCAAGACCAGTTTGCTGAAATGCAGAAAGAGATCAAAGCTCTGAGAGGTAAAGAGCTGTTTGGAAAGAATACTCATGAGTTATGCTTGGTTCCTAATGTGAAGATCCCGCATAAGTTCAAAGTCCCTGACTTTGAAAAGTATAAGGGTAACTCTTGTCCGATGAGTCATTTGACTATGTATGCTCATAAGATGTCGGCTCAGAAGGATAATGATCAGCTTCTCATTCATTACTTTCAAGATAGTTTGTTTGGTGCAGCTTTGAAATATATGGGACTCGACAGTACTCGAGTTCGCACTTTCGAAGATTTGGGTGAGGAGTTTGTGAAACAGTATAAGTATAATGTGGATATGGCTCCTGATCATGACCAACTTCGGGCAATGGCTCAGAAAGATAAGGAGACATTCAAAGAATACGCGCAAAGGTGGCGCGAGATTGCTGCTCAAATCAACCCTCCTTTGGAAGAAAAGGAGATGACCAAAATTTTTCTAAAAACTCTGAGTCCTTTCTATTACGAGCGTATGATTGCTAGTGCCCCAAGTGATTTCACTGAGATGGTTAATATGGGGATGAGATTGGAAGAGGGTGTCCGTGAGGGACGTTTGTCGAAAGATGGCAATTCTACTAGAAGTTCCAAAAAATATAGTGGAGTATTTACCAAAAAGAAAGAAGGAGAAACCAATGTCGTTTCTCGAGAAAGGTATAGAAGACCTCGCAATAGAAACAATCAGTGTCAGCAACATGTTGCATCTGTTACTCCTGTTATCAATTCAACTCCCGTTGTTCAGGCATTGCCTGCTCAACAACGTTCTAATCAACATAACAATCAACGGGACTATTTTTGGAAAGATTTTGATCTAATTCTGATGACCTACACATAATTGCTTCCTTGTTTAATTAAGAAGAATCTGGTTCAGACCCGTCCACCACCTGTTATTCCAAAATATTAACCATGGTGGTATAAGCCTGAAGCTCATTGTACTTTCCATCAGGGATGAGCTGGGCATGACACTGAGAACTGTTATCCATTGAAGATGGAAGTGCAAAGGTTGGCTAGAAGTGGTATTTTGTCTTTTAAAGATTCCAATCCTAATGTCCAATCGAATCCGCTGCCTAATCACGGCAAGGCGTCTGTCAATATGGTTTATGGTTGTCCTGGTACATTCAAAATTTTTTATATTCGTTGGATATGAAGATCTCTTATGGAAATGCATGCACTTTTGAGTGAATACCATGATATTGATCATGACTATGCAGCTTGTTGCATCTGTTCCGTGAATCCGCATGGTTGTGTGATAGTGAAGAGGGACATTCAAAGAATGAAGGACGAGAATTTGATTGAGGTCACTGCTAAAAGAGATGAATATCAGAATGAGGTGAATGTTATTGCACCGCGCTTTAATATTCCTGAAAGAGTTGTTATCTCTTATGATAGTCAGAAGACCGCTGCTACACCTTTGGTCATTCAGTTGCCCGGTCCGGTACCCTATGAATTTGACAAAGCTGTTCCGTATAAGTAAAATGCTACCATGGTAGAAGACGGTAAGGAAGTACCCATTCCTTCTTTGTCTTCTGTGGTAAGCACCGCTGATGTTAGTAGAGTGACCCGGAGTGGTCAAGTCTTTTCTCCTGAGCCTCCAAAGATTGTGGAGAGTGTTGTTGCTGGAAAACGACATCAAGATGAGAGTAATGTCGATGTTTCTAGTCAGTCCAGTGGTTTGAAGGCCTATGAGGATAAAGTATTGAAATTAATCAAGAAGAGTGAGTACAGTGTTGTAGATCAACTCTTGCATACCCCATCCAAGATTTCAGTGTTGTCCTTACTGAAGAATTCTGAAGCTCATAGGAAATCTTTACAGAAGGTATTGGAACAAGCGTATGTTGAGCATGATGTGACTGTTAATCAGTTTGATGGCATTGTTGCCAACCTCACCGCATGTAATAATTTGAGTTTCTGTGATGAAGAGTTACCCGAGGATGGGAGAAATCACAATTTGGCTTTACATATCTCCATGAACTGTCAAGAAGATGCGATTTCCAATGTGTTGGTTGATACTGGCTCTTCTTTGAATGTGTTGCCAAAATCTACTTTATCAAGGCTTTCTTACCAAGGTCCTCCCATGAGGTATAGTGGGGTTGTTTTTAAATCTTTTGATGGATCTCGAAAAACTGTGATTGGAGAAGTTGATCTTCCAATAAAAATAGGACCATGCTTCTTCCAGATTACTTTTCAAGTAATGGATATTCGTCCTGCTTATAGTTGTTTGCTTGGCCGACCCTGGATTCATGAGGTTGGGGCAGTGACTTCAACTCTTCATCAGAAATTAAAATTTGTTAAGAATGATAAGCTAGTAATTGTTGGAGGTGAGCAGCGATGCTGGTGAGCCACCTTTCATCCTTTTCGTATGTTGATGCTGATGAAACTGTTGGAACTCCATTCCAAGCTCTTTCTGTTGATGATAAAGCTGTAAAGAAGAATGAGTTACCCATGTCTTCTTTGAAAGATGTTCTGCATGTGTTAGAAACTGGTCAGTCTGATGGTTGGGGCCGAGTTATTGATGTGGTTGATAACCTGGGCAAATCTGGTTTAGGCTTTACGCTTGGTACAGTCAGAAGAGATTTGAAGTGTATTAATGAGACCTTTCACAGTACCAGATTCATCCACAAAGATCACTCTACTGCTGCCATCATTGAAGATGATGAAGAAGAAGAACTTCCCAACTTCGCGACACATGGACAGATCTGCCAGAATTGGATAGCTGTTGATGTTCCCACTGTTGTTCATATTTCAAAGTAATTTGTTTTTGTTTCTTTCAAAAAAATCCTTTCACTCTTCCCAAGGTGAAAGTGAATTTGTGAGGGCTTTGTTTCAAATTTTATCATCATCAATAAAATGTTATTTTGTTTATCCATATTATGTTTTCCCTTTTTGCTTTATTTCTGAAAAATGGTATCATAAAAAACCAAAAAAAAAATAATAATGTGATAATCACTTTTATCTGCATGATACTTGCACTTCTTATTCATATTCTAAAATCAAACATAAATCATTGTGCAGATTGATTGTTAAACCCATTGAAAACAATGACCCTATGCCCCATCCCAACTTTGAGTTCCCTGTGTTTGGAGCAGAAGAAGAGGATATTGAGGAGATTCCAGATGAAATTTCTCGGTTGCTTGAGCACGAGGAAAAAGCCATTCAGCCTCACGAAGAGCCAGTGGAATTGGTTAATTTGGGTTCAGATGATGATAAGAAAGAAGTCAAGATTAGGGCACTGCTTCAGTCAGATGTTAAGAAGAGGATTGCGGAGCTTCTTAGAGAATATGTTGACGTGTTTGCTTGGTCTTATCAAGACATGCCTGGTCTTGATACTGATATTGTGGAGCACCATTTGCCATTGAAGCCTGAATGTCCACTTGTGAAACAGAAATTGAGAAGAACTCATCTTGACATGGCTGTGAAAATCAAAGAGGAGGTTCAAAAGCAGATTGATGCTAGTTTTCTTGTGACTTCTGAGTATCCTCAATGGGTGGCCAATATTGTGCCTGTTCCAAAGAAAGACGGAAAAGTCTGAATGTGCGTTGACTATAGAGATTTAAATAAAGCGAGTCCGAAAGATGATTTTCCACTACCACACATTAATATGCTGGTAGATAATACTGCTAAATTCAGTATCTTCTCTTTTATGGACAAATTTTTCGGTTATAATCAAATAAAGATGACACCCGAGGATATGGAAAAAACAACATTCATCACACCCTGGGGAACATTCTGTTACAGAGTGATGCCCTTCGGTTTGAAAAATGCTGGTGCAACGTACCAGAGAGCTATGACTACTTTGTTTCATGATATGATGCATAAAAAAATTGAGGTCTATGTGGATGATATGATTTGTAAGTCGAAGACTGAAGAAGATCATATTGAGTACTTATTGAAGCTGTTTCAGTGTTTGAGAAAGTTTAAGCTTCGTTTGAATCCTAATAAATGCACTTTTGGTGTCCGTTCTGGAAAATTGTTGGGCTTTATTGTCAGCCAAAAGGGCATTGAAGTTGATCTTAGTAAAGTTAAAGCCATTTAGGAAATGCCTGCGCCTAGAACAGAGAAACAAGTAAGAGGATTCTTTGGACGTTTGAATTACATCTCCCAATTTATATCCAATATGACTGCCACCTGTGCGTTGATTTTCAAGCTTCTCCGCAAAGATCAGGGTTGTATATGGACAGAGGATTGTCAGAAAGCTTTTGAAAGAATTAAAGAGTATCTGCTTGAACCTCCGATTTTGTCTCCTCCCGTGGAAGGAAGACCTTTGATCATGTATTTGACTGTGCTGGAAGAGTCTATGGGCTGTGTTATGGGTCAACAAGATGAATCTGGTCGAAAAGAATTTTCCATTTATTATTTGAGCAAGAAGTTCACCGATTGTGAGTCTCGGTACTCAATGCTTGAAAAGACGTGTTGTGCTTTAGCTTGGGCTACCAAGTGCCTCCGCCAGTATATGTTGAATCATACAACTTGGTTGATATCCCAAATGGATCCAATCAAGTATATCTTTGAAAAGCATGCTCTAACTGGGAGGATTGCTCGTTGGCAAATGTTGTTGTTAGAATATGATATCGAGTACCGAACTCAAAAAGCAATAAAAGGAAGTGTTTTGGCTTACCATTTGGCACACCAGCCCATTGATGATTACCAACCTATCAGGTTTGATTTTCCTGATGAAGATGTGATGTATCTAAAGGTTAAATATTGTGAAGAACCATTACCTGATGAAGGACCTGAGCCTGGATCCCGTTGGGGTTTGATTTTTGATGGAGCTGTTAATGAGTATAGCAATGGTATTGGGGCAATAATTGTTACTCCCCATGGTTCTCATATCCCTTTCACTGCAAGGTTGATGTTCACTTGCACAAATAATGCGGCTAAGTATAAAGCATGTATTATGGGCTTGGAATAAGCTATTGATTTAAGAATCAAGATTCTTGATGTATATGGAGATTCAGCCCTAGTGATTAATCAGATTAAAGGAGAATGGGAGACACGTCAACCTGATTTGATTCCTTATCGAGATTATGCAAGAAGGTTGTTAACTTTCTTCAATAAGGTTAAGTTTCACCATGTACCCAGAGCAGCAAATCGAATGGCGGATGCTTTAGCCACTATATCCTCCATGATTGTGGTGAATCGGGGGAATGATGTACCCAAAATTGATGTTATGCGGCTTGATAGGCCAGCTCATGTATTTGTGGTTGAAGAGGTTGTTGATGATAAACCGTGGTATTATGATATTAACTACTTTCTTCAGAATCAAGAGTACCCACTTGGGGCATCCAAGAAAGATAAGAAGACTTTGAGAAGATTGGCTGGTAGTTTCTTCTTAAATGATGATGTGCTGTATAAAAGAAATTATGACATGGTCTTGCTCAGCTGCGTGGATAGACACGAAGCAGACATGTTGATGAAAGAAATTCATGAAGGATCTTTTGGTACCCATGCCAATGGGCATGCAATGGCTAAGAAGATGTTGAGGGCAGGTTACTATTGGCTGACAATGGAATCCGACTGTTGCAAATTTGTGAAGAAGTGCCATAAGTGCCAGGTTTGTGCTGACAAAATTCATGTACCACCAACTCCTCTCAATGTTATCTCCTTTCCATGGCCATTCTCCATGTGGGGCATTAATATGATTGGAATGATTGAGCCTAAAGCGTCGAACGGGCACCGTTTCATATTGGTGGCTATTGACTATTTTACCAAGTGGGTTGAAGCGGCATCATACGCCAATGTGACCAAGCAAGTAGTGGTCCAGTTTATCAAGAACCAAATCATCTGTCAGTATGGTGTTTCGAGCAAGATTATCACTGATAATGGGTCGAATCTGAATAAGAAGATGATGAAGGAATTATGCGATGAGTTTAAGATTAAGCATCATAATTCTTCTCCTTACAGACCTAAGATGAATAGGGCTGTTGAAGCTGCTAATAAGAATATTAAGAAGATTATTTAGAAGATGGTTATTACTTACAAGGATTGGCATGAGATTCTCCCTTTTGCTTTGCATGGGTGTCGTACATCCGTCCGCACTTCAACAAGGGCAACCCCTTTTTCTCTTGTTTATGGTATGGAAGTTGTGCTCCCGATAGAAGTTGAAATCCCTTCTATGAGAGTTTTGATGGAAGCTGAATTGTCTGAGACTGAATGGTGTCAGAATAGATACGATCAGTTGAATTTGATTGAAGAAAAAAAATGACGGCCTTGTGTCATGGCCAATTGTATCAACAGAGAATGAAGAAAGCTTTTGATAAGAAGGTTCGACCTCGTGTGTTTAGAGAAGGCGACCTCGTGCTCAAAAGGATCTCGACTTCTACCAATGATTCTAGGGGCAAGTGGACTCCTAATTATGAAGGCCCATATGTTGTTAAGAGAGCCTTCTCTGGCGATGCATTACTTCTTACAACTATGGATGGTGAAGAGTTCACTCGTCCTATGAATGCCGATGCAGTCAAGAAATACTTCGCCTACAATCCCCAGCGGATCTCTTCATCCTTTTGAAATAGAAGATTCTGTGAACATTTATTATCCCCAGGAAGATTCAAAAAGATTTGGGTTGTTATGATTCCCCGACAGATTTCCTGCCATCCTCAAAGCAGAGTTTATGTTGTTATCCTCTTTGTGGATCATCTATGTTAGAAGATTGATATTCGGGTTTCTCCCTAAGGAGTATCTTCTTTTCTCCAGCAAGATTTGAGCCTTGTAGTAGGATTTATTTTCCTTTGATGGCTTTTATTTTCTTCATCTAAATGCCTAGCAGAGTTGCTAATAACATCTCTATCTTGTTAATTAGCCGAGCATTCAGTGGTGTTGTGATGTTTATTTCACCCTCTGTTTATTCTTTAGGTCTGTTTTGTCAGCATATTCATACTCATAAGCATCGCATGCGCATTCATTTGTTGTGCATAGCATATTGTTGTTGCATTTTGCATTTTGCATTTATGTTGGTGCTTCTTTGCTCTCTGGTGGTGTTATCCCCGTAGAGCGTGTGTGTCCTCTCTCCATTTAGAGTGTTGACCCGTAAGCAGAAAAATGCCTATCTTTGTTAATTCCCCACTAAGTTTATTTCTCGTGGAAGATTTTGATTCAGTTTCCTCTCCAGTTCATTATTTGGATGGAATTAGTCCCCAGTTGAGATATTTCCTCCTCGGGATGAGTCTTATTTGATCGTTTCTCTCCAGCTTGTTCTTGGATTGAACTTTGGTCCTCTGCAACTTTTGTTTGGATCTCTAGGTTGTGAAACCTAAATTGAGAATGCATTTATTTTGCACCTTTGAGGATTCTGCGCCCTTCAGCTGAAATCTGCGTATGATTCCCCTGTTAGAAGGTTCATTACTGTTTCGTGGCATTCCTTTATTTGAGAAGCCTGAGGCGATGCAGTTAATACCTTTTTCTGCTCTGATGAATGGTAAGTCTCTTCGGTTAGACGGGACAGTTCGTTGTTGAGATTCTTCTACTCCAATGAATGGTAAGTCTCTTCGGTTAGATGGGACAGTTCGTTGTTGAGATTTTGTGACTCCACTGAATGGTAAGTCTCTTCGGTTTGACGGGACAGTTCGTTATTGAGATTCTTCCACTCCAATGAATGGTAAGTCTCTTCGATTAGACGGGATAGTTTGTTGTTGAGATTCTTCCACTCCGATGAATGGTAAGTCTCTTCGGTTTGATGGGACAATTTGTTGTTGAGATTTTGTGACTCCAATGAATGGTAAGTCTCTTCGATTTGATGGGACAGCTCGTTGTTGAGATTTTGTGACTCCAATGAATGGTATGTCTCTTCGGTTAGACGGGACAGTTCGTTGTTGAGATTCTTCCACTCCAATGAATGGTAAGTCTCTTCGGTTAGACGGGACAATTCGTTGTTGAGATTCTTCTGAAGGTGTGAAAAATGCAAGAAAGGGGGGGTTTGAATTGGTTTTTCAAAATAATCATTTCTTTTGAATAACTTTGCTTGTTAAAACTTTTTCCCTTTTCTAAAGAACAACAGATTGGTTAAACAAAAAGATATAAACACGTTATGTTTATACTAGTTCACTTGAGAATCTCCCAAGTTAGTCTAGTCCACCCGCCAAGGTGATTTTGCCTCTCTCAACGAGGTCTTAATCCACTATTCAACAAAATAGTACACTGCACAAGCTACACAACTGGTGACTAACAACAACCTCTAGAACTCAGACATTCTAGACTTCTCAAGTAATCCAACCACACAGGTCTTACTCAAGGCACAACCTCTAAGACACACATCCTAGACTTCTCAAGAGATCTAATCACTAAGATTCTCTTAAGGAATACAACTTTTAAGTTCAGACACAATGAGTTTACAGAGAATTGCTTCTTATCAAGCTGATAGCGTAAACACGATTTTAGACCAAGAATGAGTTCAGAAAGAACAGACTTAAAAGTGTATTGTAGCAGTTCATATGTGTGTCTTTCTTCAAGTCTTTGAGCTTCCTTTTATAACCGAGTGAAAAGAGCTGTTGAAATGAAATCATGATAGCTAAGTAGGCTTACGGCTGGAAGCGTGAGGACAGCTACAAAATCTTCTGCATGCAGCGCGTCCTGTCTGTGTCAGATTGTCTTGTTTGTATTTCGTACAGTCTTCGAGAATTTTAACGTTGTAATGTGGTACAGCAGTACAGTGTGGCAGGTTTTTCTGGGCTTCTCAACTTCAGAGGCTTTTTGTGAGCGTGAGTAAGAAGGGAAACCATTGCTCGGTTCTTGAGATTATCAAGTCTTCGAATCATCAGCTCTGCGCTTCCAGAATCTTCAGAACTTGTCTTTAGAACCTTGTTCTCTTAATCCACTTTCTTCATATCTTCAGAGGCATCTGATAATATTTGATTGAAGCATGAGAGCCGACTTTGGGTAGGTCTTCAGAACCTTGATCAAAAATCGTGAGGCTTCAGCATTTGGACTTCGTCCCATCAGAACCCTTGTCTCTTGATCTTCAGAATTCAAAGTTATGTGAATCTTATCTTATCTTCGAATTGAGTTCAGTTCTTTGAAACATCTTTCATTAAGCATTGCGCCAATTCACGGAAGCAGAACCTATTTACTAGGTTCTCACAAATAACAACATTAGTTGCATAAAATTGTTCATACAAATATTCATCTGTTATCATCAAAACTTAGAGATAATATTGCAGAACCAAATCTTGTTCTCACAATCTCCCCCTTTTTGATGATGACAAAACTATATAATTTGATGACACAATTTTGATAAATATAACACAGGGAAAATGAAAAGGTTTTTAGGATAGCTTATCCTTTTTATAAAGTGCTCCCCCTGAGTATTAGATTAAGGTTATTTCTTGGGGCTCCCCCTGACTTCATTAACCTTTTGAGTCTTTCTTCATCATCAGAATTCTGAGTTATCTGCACAGAAGAAAAAAATACAGAAAAGCAATCTAATAGAGATGACAGATTTATCTGTTAGCATGTAAGCAACATTGTTTTTCAGAGAATGACTATAATCAAAATTATCACATTCATACTTTCTCCCCCTTTTTGTCATGAATCAAAAAGATAAACATAGGGTAGTCCAAGGGTGAAAAACACAGATTTAAAACTTAAAAGAGAAACAAAGGTTTATTTGCTGTCAGAGGACAGTTTGTCCCAGATTTTCTTCATCATGATCTGAAGATTTTCATTGACAATATCTTGCTTGTCAAACCTTTCTCTGAAGTTCTTCTATTTAGTTTTGATTTCATGAACGGCGTCTCCCAGACGCTTGATAACGGGATCAAAGGTGGAAGCAATCATAGCACTTTCTTTAGCTTTTTCAGCCTCTGCAGCTTCTTGTGCCTTTCTAGCAGCTTGCTCTTCTGCT
The DNA here is from genome assembly GCA_022829125.1 of Lathyrus tuberosus. Taxonomy (NCBI): domain Eukaryota; kingdom Viridiplantae; phylum Streptophyta; class Magnoliopsida; order Fabales; family Fabaceae; genus Lathyrus; species Lathyrus tuberosus. Next base: position 3,560,689 of record JALAZF010000142.1, on the reverse strand, counting down.
TCTTTAGCAGCCTTTTCTTTAGCTTCTTTCTACTTAGCAGCTAAGAACTTGAGTACTCTGACTCTTGCTTCAGCTTCTGCTCTCTCTTTAGCTCTTGCTTCAGCCATTTTTGAAAACTTTGACAGGCACTCTCAAGTTCCGTGAGCTTTGTGCTTGTACAAAGTTCCGCTCTTAACCTAGCAAACTTCTCAAGTGCTTTGTCATGAAATTGACTTGTACATTCTTCAAAGGAACTTGGAGGTGGAGTATTGTAGACAACCAGAGCGAGGTTGGATTTATCAGAGTTGGTTTCAGATGGTGGTTGATGAGATAAGTTAATCTCAGTAGCATCAGGTTCAGGTGGTTGTTGTTGATTGTTATGAGAGGTGACTTCTAGATTGTCAGAGTTCATGAGGTTTTTAGGTAAGACAATTTCTAGAGATTCATAGGAGGTTCCCTCAGAACTAGATTTAGTAATGGGAGCTAGAGATTCAGAGATTTGATTTGTTGGTTCTAGTTCATTTGGCTGAATTGCTGAGGTAGTTGTTGTTGAAATATGGGTAAAAACAATCTTAGACTGGATTGGGGTAGTTATTGATGGACTGTTGGTTGATTAATTAGTGGTTGGTAAAGGAATAAAGACAGATGGAGGTTTAAACCTTACTTGTGGAATGGAGGTAGAGGTGATTGATGAAGATGGTGCAACACCAGATGGATTTGCATTAACTTTATTGATTTTCTCAAGAAGAAGGGCTTCTTTTCTAGAGATTTTAGTTTCATCCATTTTCTTCTTTTTACCCTCCGCATCCTCTTCAGCAAGCTTCCTCTTACTCCTGGTAATATGCTTTGACTGAGGGACAACTTCTTCAACTCTAGATTCTGCTTCTCTCATTATGGTAATGTAAGAGGCTATTGCTGTTGGATTATCTTCTTTGTGGTAGAATGGATAGTTTTCCACTGGATTCCTGATCTTTTTCCCCGTGTCGGGAGAAATAGGTGTTGGTTTCACCTCTACACTTGCAATCATCTTCATATGTTTAAGATTTACAGCATTGAAAACTTCTCCAACTCTTTCATTCAGATATTCCGTGAAATTTGCTTCCTTGGTCAGATAATCCACTAATCCGCATTTAACCAGAATATCAGAGATCAGTCTTCCAAAAGGAATGTAGTTGACAATCTTCTTTTTTGGTGAGGCCGTTGTTCTGGTTTTGCGCACCATATCCATTAAATAGTAGAACAGAATGGAGGAAAGGCACATTTTCTCATGTTTGTGCAGGTAGTACAGCATGTGTTTTTTATTTGCGTTGGCAAAATCTGTAGCACTCTTTGTCGGTCTTGGATTGATGCATCCAAGAATAATCTTGTGCCAGATCCTTACGTTGTCACGCAAGTTTTTGCTTTTGTAGTCCGTTGTTCCTGATTGACAGCTCTTGAAGATAGCTTTGCTAATGACTGACTCAGATTTCTCAGTTTTTCCGTACACCCTCTTTCCTTCCAAGAACTTCATTCCTGGAAATTCGGAGATAGATCTCTCAGTGATGATAATCTTCTGCTCCAGAACAAAAGATACCACATGGAATTCGTCTGTATCTGCATGTCTCCAGAATTCTTTCACTAGATCATCAAAGCATGGACCTCTTAGTCTATCAAAGTAATTCTTCCATTCTTGAGCACCCAATTGATCAATTAGGTTAAACCCATTATCAGAGAGGTTGTCAAAATAAACATCTAGCTCTTTCAGAACAGTTAGGTCATTTGCATGTGTCACACATGTCACAGAGTGAGTTCTCTGGGTTACATGGTTTGCATCAATTGAGGGAAGATTTAATGGATCTGAACCAACTGGTTCAGCCGTTGAGAGAGTAGTAGTGGGTGTGATGGATGAGGATGGTAGTTCTTGGGAGATTTGAACAGTGTCTTGTTGATGAGTGTTCATCCTTACGGTGGTAAGAAGGAATGAGGATTGATCTTTGAGTTGATTTTGAGGGAGTGATAGATAGAGAGAGAATTAGATGAGAGTTGATTAACTTTTTAGGGTTTGTGAGAGAGGGAAAAAAATTCTCGAGGGTTTAAAGGACAGATACACTCTTGAGGGGATAAGCTAATAAATGTGATAAAGTTGAGTCAATCTCGAGAGAAATGCTGGTCATTTAATTTGAATAGTTAAAGTGACTTAATTTTATTTAAATCACGTGCAAAAATAATTTTCAGAAAATATGACATGTCACAAAATTATCAGAACTTGAGATGCGTTAAGAAAATGGTTCTGATGATTTGAAAAATGCTTTTCTCTGACTAAACACATGAGGTTCTGAAAATGTTTTATTCTGAACAATATCTCATATTAAGATGTTTTAAAATGATTAGAAATCTATCTTCATCTAAGGGTTTTATGAAAATATCAGCCCACTGATGGTCTGTATCAATGAATTTTAAGCATAGAGTTCCCTTCTGAGCATAGTCCCTAATAAAGTGATGTTTTATTTCAATGTGTTTAGCCCTAGAATGCAAAATTGGATTTTTACTTAAGCAGATAGCAACAGTATTATCACAGAAGATAGGAATGTTACTCTCATATATCTGATAGTCTTCCAGCTGATTTTTCATCCATAGCATTTGAGTACTGCATAGGGAAGCCAATATGTATTCTGCTTCAGCTGTTGAGAGAGCAATTGTAGATTGTCTCTTGCTTGACCATGAGATTAGATTACTTCCTAAGAACTGACAGTTCTCTGATGTGCTCTTTCTTTCTAATCTGTCTCTGGCATAGTATGCATCGCAGTAACCAGAAAGAGTATACTCTGATGTTTTCTTATACATCAGGCCAAGGTTAGTTGTTCCTTTCAGATATCTTAGAATTCGCTTGATAGCGGTTAAATGTGATTCTCTTGGATCTGATTGGAATCTAGCACATAGATGTACCCTAAATAATATACCAGGTCTAGAAGCAGTTAGATATAAGAGAGAACCTATCATGCCACGATAGAGTTTTTGACAAACCTTAACTCCTGTTTCTTCCTTTCCCATGACACACGTTGGATGCATTAGTGTTTTAGCAATGTTGCAATCCATCATATTGAACTTCTTCAGAAGTTCTGTTGTGTACTTGGTTTGATGAATGTAAGTAGCCTCTGATCTTTGATCAATCTGAATTCCAAGGAAGAACTTCAGTTCTCCCATGAGGCTCATTTCAAATTCGGCCTGCATTAACTTTGAAAATTCTTGACATAGAGAGGAGTTAGCAGAACCAAAAATAATGTCATCAACATAGATTTGAACAATGATAATGTCATTTATATATGTCTTGAAGAAAAGAGTTGTGTCAACCTTTCCTCTGGTGAAATTGTTTTCTAGTAAAAACTTGCTCAATCTTTCATACCAAGCTCTGGGAGCTTGTTTTAAACCATAGAGTGATTTTTTAAGTTTAAAAACAAAGTCTGATTTTTCTAAATTTTCAAACCCAGGAGGTTGTTTGACATAAAATTATTCTGATATATGGCCATTTAAGACTGCACTCTTAACATCCATTTGATATAGAGTGATGTCAAGATTTACTGAAAAGGATATTAGTAAACGTATTGCTTCAAGTCTAGCAACTGGAGCAAATGTTTCGTTGTAGTCAATTCCTTCTTGTTGACTGTATCCTTGAGCAATGAGTCGTGCTTTGTTTCTGACAACTTCCCCCTTTTCATTCAGCTTGTTCCTAAATACCCACTTAGTTCCTATTACATGAACATCCTTAGGTTTAGGAACTAGATCCCAAACATCATTTTTGGAGAACTGGTTAAGTTCTTCTTCCATATCCAAAACCCAATCTTTGTCCATGAGAGCTTCTTCAATTGTAGCTGGTTCTATCAATGATACTAGTTCTACAAGTGTTTCTTCTGATGGTCTAAAGGCTGATCTGGTTCTGATAGGAGCATCTTTGTTACCCAGAATTAGTTCCTCAGGATGGGATGTGGACGATCTTTTTCTTCGTTAAGATGGGGTATTTGGAGTTACTTCAGTGGTTTCTGGTGTAGGATCTTGTTGTTCTTTGACTTCCTCTACCTCTTCCTTAGATTCGGAGAATCTGATTTCTAAATCTGCAAGTTTCTTAACCAACTCTGACTTTTCTGAGTCAGGCTTGTCATTGAATCTAACATGAATGGATTCCTCCACAATTCTTGATTCTGTGTTGTAAACTCTGTAGCCTTTCGAGCGTTCAGAGTATCCCAACAACAGACACTTCTGTGCTTTGGAATCAAACTTCCTAAGATTCTCTTTAGTGTTAAGCATAAAACAGACACATCCAAATGGATGAAAGTAAGAAATGTTGGGTAATTTATTCTTCCACAATTCATATGGAGTTTTATTCAATATAGGTCTTATAGAGATTCTATTTTGAGTATAGCATGCTGTGTTGATTGCTTCTGCCCAGAAATGCTTAGCTATGTCAGTTTCTTGGATCATGGTGCGAGCCATTTCTTGCAAAGTTCGATTCTTTCTTTCTACAACTCCGTTTTTTTGTGGAGTTCTAGGGCAAGAAAAATCGTGAGATATTCCATGTGAATCAAAAAGTTCTTCAAAGTTTTTATTTTCAAATTCTCCACCATGATCACTTCTGACTCTGACTATTTTACAATTTTTCTCATTTTGTACTTGGGTGCAGAAGGAAGCAAACACAGAATGTGATTCATCCTTGTGTTTTAAGAATTTTACCCATGTCCATCTGCTGTAGTCATCAACGATGACTAGTCTATATTTCTTACCATTGAGATAGGCTGTTTTTCTAGGGCTAAACAGATCAATGTGAAGAAGTTCCAACGGTCTAGAGGTAGAAACAACATTTTTAGTTTTGAAAGAGGTTTTTTGAAAACTTTCCTTTCTGACATGCTTCACAAAGAGCATCTGACAAATATTTCAGATTTGGCAAGCCTCTAACAAGACCAAGCTTGTTAAGCTGAGAGATTCTTCTCAGACTGACTTGGCCAAGGCGTCTGTGCCAGACCCATTGCTCTTTGTTTACAGAAAGAAGACATTTTACATTTTGATGTTTTAAATCAGATAACTTAATTTTTTAAGTGTTGTTTTTCCTCTTTCCGTTGAATAGGACAGATCCATCCTTCTGACTTACAACTTTACAAGATGTTTGATTAAAAATGAGATCATAACCATTGTCGCTAAGTTGACTTATTGACAACAGATTATGCATTAGACCTTCTACTAATAGAACATTTTTAATGGAAGGAAGCTTACCATTTCCAACAGTTTCAGAGCCAATGATTCTTCCTTTCTGATTTCCTCCGAAACCGACAACGCCTCCAGGTTTAAGTTTCAGATCTTGGAACATAAGCCTTTCTCCCGTCATGTGTCGCGAGCACCCACTGTCCAGGTACCATGACTGGTGTTTCAATGGAGCTATTAAGGATATCTGCAACATAGATTATCTTGTATTTAGGTACCCATTTTGTGGGTCCTTTCACATTAGTTCTTCCAAAGGTTTTGATCCCTTTAGATTTTCGTACGTTAGTGAAATGGTGTGGAGTTTGTGCATAGTGTTCGTGTTTAGGATATTTCCTTAGTGTGTGTGTTTGTGTAATCCCAGTGTTTGAGCCTTTTGGTTCTGAATGCTTAAGGCCAGTACCAGAGGGAATAAATTGTTTGAATAGAGGTATTATTTTGATGTTTCTGGTTTCATCATATGGTTGAGATGTGTCATACCCCAAATTTTGACCACTAAGATTTCCCATCATTGTGCAAATCATCATCACAATATGGGTGTATCATTATGCCTCATTAGTCTCCCCAAAGATGGGTGAGCATTCACTACAATCAAAATTAGGGTTTCAAGCCTTCTTTGAGTGCTTAGACAAAGGGTCAATCAAGGAATGATATGATCTTCAACTTGTCTAACCTCTCAAACATCCACAATGGATCAAGAGGACTCCCACTTCAAGGATTAAGGACAAGGTTGCTCCCTTCTAGGTGGATCAAGCTTTAAGATCGCCAGTGTCACCAAATTAGGGTTTTGGTCGACCAGGGCCTCTAGATGGAAATTTTCCTCTGGGCATGAGCCAATGATCCAAAACATAACCTAATATACTCCATGGAACCTCATGGACCCAATCATCAAGTCAATTTTGCCTCAAGGGATGCATACATCAAAAATCAGGAATTAGGGTTTCTTGACCTAATTCACCCCTAAGTTGGCTTTTGGGACAAATCATGAACCAAGACCTCAAGACCTAATTTGAGGGTCTCTCATATACCATATTGATCCACTTGGAACAATGGATTGATCCAAGAAGCTTAAGCAGCAAGTCTCAATTTCATCTGAACCACAGTTAGGGTTTTGCGAGAAAAGTCAACTGTAGCTTTGACTTTTGACCAGGACATGCTCCCAAACCCTAGGACATGATTCAATATACCCTATAACACCCATGTAACATGTCCATCAAGTTTGATTTAGGTCAAGGACATGATTTCCTGAAGGATTGCACAGTTTGGAATTCATCTGACAAAAAGTCAACTGTGCACAAAAGTCAACTTTGACTTTTTGAGATTTTTCACAAAAATGGATTTTTAACCCTAAAATGATGTTAATGCGTGATTTGAATCATCATTCATCAAGGAAAATCAAACAAAGTGGGATAACTTGTAAAAGGGGTAACCATAAAAACTTAGAAAATTTTCTAAGTTATGAAATAAGGTGACAAAGGTACCAACTTTGGAGGATCATAACTCCTAAACCACAAAGCCATTTTTCCCCATCCAAAGCTTGATTTGTAGATCTCATTGCCCTTTACAAAAGCTTCATACTGATCTATGTCTAAATTCCTCATGGATTTTGAGTTATAGATTGATGAAAATCAAGAAAAGTCACTTTGTTCCAACACTTAGTGAAAATTTCACTAAGTCAGAATTTGCCTTACTTTTTTCCAAATGTAGGGACATTTTTCACTTGGATCCAAAAAGTATCAAAACCAAATATGATCAAACAGTTGTTGTATCATATGAGAGCTTTCTAAAATGGCCAAGAACATCACCAAATTCAACTTGAGCCATGAGATATGACATTGGCAAGATGCCTTGCTGAAATCTGCCAAGGCAAGGCAGATTTTTGCACTTTTGGTCGATTTGCCAAAATCAGCCAATTCCAAGCCTTGTCATCACTTTGGACACATTTGAGGATTGAATCTAAAGGGGACAATCACTGAGCCAAGCCTCCAAAGTCCTTGGAACAAGAAATAGCATGCCAAACCTAGAATTGCCTAAAATAGGGACAAGACTCCAATTTTGGATTGGAGCATTCAATGGAAGCACCAAGGTGGCATGGACTGAGCTATTGGAAACTGAATTCAGTCAAGACTTATCCAAGACCAAGGGAACCAAAGCTCTGTGCTCTAACCTCTAGTCAATGGCTAGAGGAGACTTGGATTTTCATTTGCCAACATTGGCCAACCCTACTCAGCAGTTGCCATTCACTATTCCTTGCAAAACAAACTTGCTCTACTATAAATAGAGCTCAATTGTGATCAGTTTGAGTACACCAAAGCCATCAAACAGATGCTTTCCTCAAAATCTCTTCTTTCACTCCAATTTTGCCTTCTAAGGCAAGTCACTATCGGGTTTTGAGTTTAAGAGCTTTTCCAACCAAACCAATCACACACACACACACCTCACATACATCATATGTGAGCTGATCAAACACTTAAAGAACACCTGGAACACTGATTTCTCAGAATCACCAGTCAATTGCTCAAGGTTTTAACCGAGTTGCAGTTGAGATGCCATGAAGTGATCCAGCCAATTTCCATCAAGTCCAAGCATTCAAACACACTCCATAGGGTGTAGGGAAGCTGTTCAGATCATCACAACTCATTTGTAACACCTCCTACTCAGAAATCATTTTGAACTTGCTGTCACAACATAGAGGTAAGCCTAAACTTGGTCATCTCTCAATCTATGCATATTTCCTCGCACAATACTTTTGCCAAATGTTCATAATCATGCATGGAATGTTTCCCCTCAATTAATTGCTTTGTTTGAATCGTGTATCAAAAATCCCAGCCTTCATGCAGAAATTAGGGTTCATGAGGATTTGTCGTGATTTCTTGTTTTATGCTTAATTTAAATGAAATTAATTATCATAAACATGATCGTGAGGTTGAGACGAGCATATTGATATGTGGATTGCATGATATAATCAAGTATTTAGTGAGATTTGATAGAAAATGCAAATATGGGCAAAGCTGAAAAACGCGCGTGTTCTTCAGCTGTTCTTGGCGCCATTTCTCTCAAATTCAAATATTTGAATGTTTTTATTTTATTTAATTGATTCAAAAATTAATTTCTCTCTGAGTTTTAATGATTTTGAGTTGATTCTTTTTTTAATAATTCACAAAAATGTTAAAATATTTTATTTTACCAAAAAATCCCAAAAATATTATTTATTTCATATAATTGATATTTTTGCAAAGAATTAATATTTTAATTGTTTTTGACATTTAAAATATTTTTTCCCTCTTGATTTTATAAATTTTAATGATTTCTAATCATTTTGTAGGGAAAAACATGATTTTTGAAGCATTAATCCAAGATCATAATTTGTTTCCCACATGTTAAACAATTTTTGATCATTTTAATTGAATTTTTATTCAATTAAAATACATTTTGAAAACAAATTAGGGTTTTTGATTAATTCAACCCTCATAAATCATTTCCAAAACATTTTGGGCCTCTAATAGAGTGTAAGACCCAATCCTTTTTGTAAAATAACCTATTGTGGGCCTCACTTATTGTATAAGTCCCTCAACGTATTTTAAAAAAACTCGGCGTAATCGTCGTTTTGTACGCAAATAACCTTGGGCCTACCCTCGAGTAGTAAGACCCATTCTTCTTTTTTAAACTCTTTGGGCCTCTTGAGAGAGTGTAAGACCCAAAACCCCCTTGTAAAAACCATTTTGGGCCTCACTTATTGTATAAGTCCCTCTGTACAAGTAAACGGCGCGATCGTCGCCTTTTAAGAAAAAATCAACTGGGCCTCTCCTTGAGCAATAAGACCCATTCAAAACTTTTGGGCCTCTAATAGAGTGTAAGACCCAATCCCCTTTTAACCAAAACAACTTTGGGCCTCAGATATAGTATAAGCCCCTTTGCGTTAAAAGAAAATCTCGGCGCGATCGTCATTTCAAACAAAAAATCATCTGGGCCTACCCTCGTGTTATAAGCCCCACTCTTTCATTTTTAAACCTTTTGGGCCTCTTGAGAGAGTGTAAGACCCATCCCCTTGTACAGAAAACCTTTCTTGGGCCTCAGTCACTCGTATAAGTCCCTCTGTACAAATTCAACAGTGCGATCACTGATAAAACCCTGGGCTTCTCCTTGAGCTGTAAGCCCCAAATCTTTCTTTTTCAAAGCACTTTCTCCTTTGATTTTGAATTATACTGTTGTTTTCAATCTTTCTTTGTTGAACAACAAACCAAACAGCATGGAAGCTCTACAACCGAGTAAGTGTTTATCCGCTTTCATTTACCGCTTTCATATACATATAATTGTATTGTGGGGCTGTTTCGCTGTAAGTCTTCTTTCATAAACTCATATCGACTGTGTAATAATAGTATAGATATTCAGAGTTTCCCCGGCAACTACGTCTAGCATTAAGCCCATTAATCACTCTTAAATAGTCAAAACTAGATCCCCATAGGATTACCAGACACAGTCTTCCCTCCTCTTGGGGTTAAACAATATGGAGAAGTGAAAGGCAGATTCTTTTTGAACCCTTTCTCAGACTGTCACTCGTAGAAGTTGTCAAAGAAACTCTATTCCCCAGAGATGATCTCTTCTCCGTGAATTGCATCCCTTGAGTTTCTTCCAAATTCTCGAACTTTCCTGGCTTGATCTATTCTTTATGAATAGCCTGTCTTGAACTTCTCGGGGTTTGGGGACCCACAGGCTTCTTAAAAGCACCCTTAGGAATTGTCAAGAAACTCTACTCCCCAGAGATGATCTCTTCTCCGTGAATTGCATCCCTTGAGTTTCATCCAAATTCTCGAACTTTCCTGGCTCGATCTATTCTCTGTGAAAAGCCTGTCTTGAACTTCTCGGGGTTTGGGGACCCACAGGCTTCCTAAAAAGGTTCCCCTCCTCCTCTTGGGCGTTGTACAAGGACCTGTCGGCTTCTTAGAAGTATTCACAGCCTCCTCTTAGGCTTCATATAAATGATTTCTTCCTCTGGGAATGATAGCCTCCTCTTGGGCTTAGTACAAATTGTCCCTCGGCTTCTTAAAAGTTCCCAGCCTCCTCTTGGGCTTAGTACAAATTGTCCCGACGACCTCCTAAAGGTATAGGAACAGAAATCAGTCATCTTAATAGAACAGTCTTTCTAAGAGTCTACTACTGTTTCTTTAAGCATAGTACAAAAGATAAAACTCTAGACTTGGACAGTCTAATTTCCTTGAGTCTCAAAGACATTCTCAAGTCCCTTTTAAAAAATAGGAAACACCCGCAGACTTTGACAGTCTCAAATACCCTTTGGATTCCCTGTTTCCTTACAGAACAGGAAACAATCCTGATTCTCAGATCAAATCCATGAGTACAGTGTTACTCATATAAGAACTAATTTTCTCTTAACCAACATACTGAACCTGACACTCAACTGAAACAGAACCTTTTAGACTCCATCTCGGGCTTCGTACGAGATACCAAAAGACTCTCTTGTTGAGTCCAACTTTCAGCCTCCATCTCGGGCTTCGTACGAGATACAAAACACTCTCTTGTTGAGTATAAAAGACTCTCTTGTTGAGTCAATCACCTTTTAGCCTCCATCTCGGGCTTCGTACGAGATACAAAAACACTCTCTTGTTGAGTATAAAATATTCTCCTGTGGAGTCAACCCTTTTAGCCTCTGTCTCGGGCTTCGTACGAGACACATAAAAACTCCCTCTTGTTGGGCCAATAGCCTCCTCTTAGGCTTTATATAAGAAAACCACTGGTTGAGTCAATCAACCTTTTAGCATCAAAGCTGTGCCTCGTTCACAGTACATAAACATCAACAACTCCAACGCTTTCATCTAATCGCTGTAAGCGACAAGCCTCTGGATTATTTACATCGATGCCACTGTCCCTCCTTTAGCATGAGAAATTCCTAAGGAAAGATGGCATTGCTCTACACTGAGTTAAAGTCTTCTCCTTCAGGTTGGAACCCCCCTATAAATGAAATTATGGCATTGTCGGATTCACATATCCCAGTTAAAGTAATTCTCCTTTATAAACAGTTGTAACAAACAGACCCTCTTTAGAGATGACAAATTCTCTCTAAAGTCAAACCCTTTCAGCTTCACATCTTAGGCTTTAAACAAGATACAAAAAGACTCTTTAGCTTCACATCTTGGGCTTTGAACAAGATACAGATCACCTTTTTCGCTTCACGTCTTGGGCTTTGAACAAGACACCAAAACACCATTTCCTCCCGTAGAATAGGAGGAACTATGAACGTTCTGATTTCCCTGTTTCAGTAAACGGGAATACGTTGGCATAAGATTGAAAGAAAAATCTTAGCGAGCACACTAAGCAAAATCCTAAATCCCATATCAATTGAAAAACATCAGTCCTAACTTCCTGTCCATAGAATAAATCCGTTATTCTGTCAAAATAAACAGAAGAGAGGCCCTACTACCACATAACATCCGTAACCTAACAGACCGCTGTTTAAACTCAGTATGCAAGCAGGGTTAATTGGAGACATCTATTTCCCTTCCTTCATCAGCTTTAATAGGATAAAAAATGAATTGACCTGTAGTAACCCCAAGGAGCGACAGTGCTTAAGAACCACGTCTAAAATCGCTCGCTACAAGATGGTCCTGAATATCCTAGACCTCTGCTGCCATTTCTACTGACTCCATAGATTAGTGAAGCCATTTTGCTTCTATCTACGCTTTTGGCAAGAAAATTTTTAAATGCGTTATCATATTTGTCTTCTTTACTAGTGTTAGTTGAGTTTGAAACAATTTCTTCTTCTAACTTAGATATTTTACATTTCAAGACAGTGTTTGAATTTTCTAAGACAAATATTTTTTCATTTTGTTCAGAAATGGTTTTCTTGTTTTTAGTAAGATCATCTGAAGAAACTATAAAACTCTTTTTCAAGATTTTGAATTTGCTTTGAAGGTTTTGATATCTTTTTATAAGTTCAGTTAATCCTAATTCAAGTTCAGATCGTGATAAGGAAGAAAGTACCTCTCTTTCATCGTCGGAGTCAGATAGTTCTTCCTCTGACGAGTCACTTATGGTTTCTGCCATGAAAGCCATTTTGACCCGACCTTCATCAGCATCATCTTTAGATTCCGAATCATCCCAGGTTGCCATGAGACCCTTTTTGGTTTTCCTAGGTCTTTCTTCTTTCTTGGCCTTTGGGCAGTCATATTTGAGATGTCCAGGTTCTTTGCATTCAAAGCATGTAACATCTTTTCCATAATTTCTTCTTTGGCTAGATGTAGATTCGAATCTTCTCCTTGGTCTTTTGAACTTGTTCCTTCTGTATTTCCAAAGTTGACTTAACTTTCTTGATATGAGTGATATATCATCTTCTTCTGAATCTTCTTCAGATTCTTCCATTTCTTCTTCTGTCTGATACGCCTTCTTCTTTTCTGGCTTTGCCTTTAGTGCAATGGATTTGTTTTTCTTCTGAGGTTCATCTCCTTGAAGCTCTATTTCATGACTTCTTAAAGAACTGATAAGTTCTTCAAGACTAATATTATTCAAATCCTTTGCAAGTTTCAAGGCAGTCGCCATTGGTCTCCATTTTGCTGGAAGACTTCTGATGATTTTCTTGACATGATTAGCAGTAGAGTAGCCTTTGTTAAGAACTCTGAGTCCGGCAACAAGCATTTGAAACCTTGAGAACATGGTTTAAACAGACTCATCTTCTTCCATTTTGAAGACTTCGTATTTCTGGATTAGCGCAAGAGCCTTTGTCTCCTTGACTTGAGCATTTCCTTCGTGAGTCATACGAAGAGAGTCAAAGATGGATTTTGCAGTTTCTTTGTTTGTGATTTTCTCATTCTCGGTATAAGAAATTGTGTTCAACAAAATGGTTCTTGCTTTGTGATGATTTTTGTAAGTTTTCTTCTGAGCATCTGTAAACTCACTTCTTTCAATCTTTTTACCTACAGAATCTATAGGATGACTATAGCCATCAAGTACTAGATCCCATAGATCTAGATCAAATGATAAGAAATAACTTTCAATTCTATCTTTCCAATAACCAATCTTTTCGCCATCAAAGATAGGAGGTTTTGCAGTGTAAGATTCTCTTTCAATAACATTTGTTTCAGAAGTTGTTGGTGGTGGTGTAGTCATTGTTTTTCACACTTGGATCGGTACTGAACACTGTTAAGTGCTTGATAAAAATTCAATCTTTTTATCACCTCAGAACCGGAGCTCTGATGCCAATCGAAAGTGTGAAAAACGCAAGAAAGGGGGGTTTGAATTGGTTTTTCAAAATAATCGTTTCTTTTGAATAACTTTCCTTGTTAAAACTTTTTCCCGTTTCTAAAGAACAACAGCTTGGTTAAACAAAAAGATATAAACACGTTATGTTTATACTAGTTCACTTGAGAATCTCCCAAGTTAGTCTAGTCCACCCGCCAAGGTGATTTTGCCTCTCTCAACGAGATCTTAATCCACTATTTAACAAAATAGTACATTGCATGAGCTACACAGCTGGTGACTAACAACAACCTCTAGAACTCACACGTTCTAGACTTCTCAAGTAATCCAACCACACAGGTCTTACTCAAGGCACAACCTCTAAGACACACGTCCTAGACTTCTCAAGAGATCTAATCACTAAGACTCTCTTAAGGAATAGAACTTTTAAGTTCAGACACAACGAGTTTACAGAGAATTGCTTCTTATCAAGCTGATAGCGTAAACACAATTTTAAACCAAGAATGATTTCAGAAAGAACAGACTTAAAAATGTATTGTAGCAGTTCGCCTGTGTGTCTTTCTTCAAGTCTTTAAGCTTCCTTTTATAGCTGAGTCAAAAGAGCCTTTGAAATGAAATCATGATAGCTAAGTAGGCTTACGACTGGAAGCGTGAAGACAGGTATAAAATCTTCTGCATGCAGCGCGTCCTGTCTGTGTCAGATTGTCTTGTTTGTATTTCGTACAGTCTTCGAGAATTTTAACGTTGTAATGTGGTACAGCTGTACAGTGTGGCAGATTTTTCTGGGTTTCTCAACTTCAGAGGCTTTTTGTGAGCGTGAGTAAGAAGGGAAACCATTGCTCGGTTCTTGAGATTATCAAGTCTTCGAATCATCAGCTCTGCGCTTCCAGAATCTTCAGAACTTGTCTTTAGAACCTTGTTCTCTTAATCCACTTTCTTCATATCTTCAGAGGCTTCTGATAATATTTGATTGAAGCATGAGAGTCGACTTTGGGTAGGTCTTTAGAACCTTGATCGAAAATCGTGAGGCTTCAGTATTTGGACTTCGTCCCATCAGAACCCTTGTCTCTTGATCTTCAGAATTCAGAGTTATGTGAATCTTGTCTTATCTTCGAATTGAGTTCAGTTCTTCGAAGCATCTTTCATTAAGCATTGCGCCAATTCATGGAAGCAGAACCTGTTTGCTAGGTTCTCACAAATAACAACATTAGTTGCATAAAATTGTTCATACAAATATTCATCTGTTATCATCAAAACTTAGAGATAATATTGCAGAACCAAATCTTGTTCTCACATCTTCCACTCCGATGAATGGTAAGTCTCTTCGTTTAGACGGGACAGTTCGTTGTTGAGGTTTTGTCACTCCGATGGATGGTTAGTCTCTTCGGTATGCTAGAGATAGTTCATTGTTGAGGTATTGATTTTCCCCAGTGGAGCCTTGCTGTGCTAAGTCTTCTCTATTCAGTTATATCCTTGTTGTGTCGTGGTTTATTTCCATATACAGTTATCCCTAGTTTGAATCTTTTCCTCAGATGAGTCCTAGTAGTTGTGCGGTATGTTCCCCGGCTAATTGGTGGTCTCCTGTGATATGTTTCCCCGGTGGAGTTTCATTCTCCCGTTCTTCTTTTTGTTTATCTCCTGTGGCATATTCTCCCCACAGTGGTCTTGTGTCTGCATATCATTTGCACGATCATATCATTTTGTGGTCTCTTAGGGCCAAAAATTGGGTTGTTGTTATATTTAAGTCTCTTTTATCTCGTCGAGACAAAGATGCCAATCTTTATATCTCTGAATAGAAGAAACTTAAATAAGGGTAGCTGTAATACCCTAATTTTTGCCCCTAAGATTCTCTGCTTTTCATGTGCATTCATACATACAAACAAGATCACACATTGGTTCCCTCTTTTGTAGGATTGTGCCTTGCAGGGATCTTTGAGTTTGTGTGTGTTTATTAGTTGTTTCATTGCTTAATTTGTTTATGTTTACTAACCTTTAATCAAAATCCAAAAATATTTTTTTTTCTTTGACTAACATTTTTCAGGGGAAGAACAGGTTAAAAATACCAAAACATCAGTCTCTCAGCTCGAATGGATTTCATCTGAATAAATTCAAAGTTGATCTGCGATTAATTCAAAAATTATCTGATCAAGAGTTTCCAAGATTTAATTGATTATTATTCAAGGGACTCCAAGGTTCATGTGTTTATTTCCATGCCTTCTTTGACAAGCAAGAAAATCGAGCCAGAGCCAAGACAACACATCAAAAAACCATTTTTTCCCATTTTTCACTGTGTTAATCTATTAACCTAATTGCACTGTGAAGTGGTTAATCGATTAACATGTGCAATTTTTGAAAAAAATGTGCCAAATTCAAATTCTGCAGCAATTGGCACCAATTTTCACCATTTTGATCACATGTGGAATATTCTAGACCATCTCATTTTAATTCCCTACATCATTATAATTAATTCCCACCATGTACCATCACTAATCACCACTCTTTTGTGATTTCCCTCCAAATTTGAATTCCAATCCTAATTTTGATCTTCCAATCCTAATTCCAAACCACCAAATTTTCCAAGCCTAAACTCTATAAATAGAGCCTTCATTTCATTCATTCATTCAAGCTTTCGATAGCCAACAAACCTCTTGCAAATTCTCTTCCCAACCACAAAATTCACTCAAAGCTCACTTTTCTTCTTTTGAAAGTTAACAAGAATTCACATTGAATCTTGGTCAACTTTGAGCTAAACCTTCATCCCAACTTGTTTTCTTCATCAATTCTCATATATTAAGGCTTTGGTGATTGGATCTTGAAGCAATTTGAAGGAATTTTTCAGATTTGAAGTGGTAATTCATCTTTCACCATTGTTGAAGCTTCAATTTCATCTTCCATAATGTAGATCCTTGGTGGATCTTTGTTACTTGATCCTTTGGATCTTGTAATTGTGTTTGATTGCTGGTTTTTGCTACTGTTTTACTCAAAAATTCGTGCACAATTGAATCCTTGATCCTAAGATGTTTGAAGAAATGAGTGATCAAGGATTTGGCAATTTTCAAACTGATTTTCTGCTGTTTTCATATTGTTAATCGATTAACCAAAACCAGTACAATTAGGTTAATCAATTAACAGCTTGTTTCTGCGTAAAAATTGGAAGTTTGCACTGGTTAATCGATTAACATAATTACACTGTGAGTTGGTTAATCGATTAACCAGCATCCAGAATGTGTTGTTTGCTTGTTTTTGGGGCTGTTTTGGTTTTTCACCCTCCTTCTTCCCCTTCCTTCTTATTGTAGCCTTGAAACACATTGTTAAGATTAATTTCTCTTCAATTTCAATGGACTTTGGATATGGTTAGAGTAATTAAACATTCATTAGTTCAAATCTATCTTTAAATGAATTGTTGAATTCATTTGAGGTGCTTTGAATTAGTGATATGTTTTCACACTTAAATCTATCAATTAAAAGTGATTGAACTTGAAGATGAAAGGTTATTGACTTTGTAATTCAATTTGGCTTTCTCCTTATCTATTTCTTTTTTTATTTTGATCGATGAAAGTCTTATGGATCTTAGAATTTCTTTGTTGAATTCTTGATCAAGACTAGATCGTTACCTATTTTCTTTTCGTGCGGTATTGCTTTCGAATGACGATCTACATATCATTCATCTAGCATGCATTAGCACAAAGATATATTAACCGGCCTCATTGTAGGGTAATTACTCCGTAAATTACTCGGCGATTGCTTAACATAGTGCAACATTTGTCCCTCTTTATCCAATTCGGAATTTGAACTTTCTTGGTCCGGACCTTGATTGGTTGCGTCAACCCAATGGTGATTGATCTTTTGTATTAGGTTCAAAATCTTTGAAGCTTGTTGTTGTAGAGGCTTTGATTCTATAAATCTTCTAACAAGTCTTCATTAACCTTGACCTAAGTACATTGTTTAATCAATATAGTTCAAGACGCAGAATGGAATAATCGGTGAAGGCTTATGGCACTAGAGCCTTATGCTACTAACAACTAACTTCTAACTTCTTTACTTTTCCTTCTCGCTCCCTATCTCTCTTTATTTTTATGCTTTATGCCATTTATCATATCATCTTTATGTTTATGTCATTTTTCTTTTGTCCACTTGGACCATTTTATCTTGTGCTTTTATTTTTCTTTTGTCCATTTTGGACTTAAAACATTAATAAAGGATTAAACCACTAAAAGACTTGTGCTCTTAATTGTTCAACTATGGCCACTATCCCTTGCTTTGGAGGACCTATACTCTTGATTATGGACTTATGGACTTAGAATTAGGATCTTAACCTATGCTTGGGATTTTGTGATGGAAAACCTTGGATTTTGGATACTTGGAGTCTTCTTTTGAAGACTTATTTTGAATCAAGACCAAATCAGAAAGGGAAAATGCTTATGCTATGGAGCTTGTCCATGTGGTTAGATCTATCTTATCCTTAGCTTTTATTTTATGCACTAGGATAGTCACTTATTCTCCACCCCTTCTTCAATTTTCAAAATCTCCTCTCTTTTTAAAAAATCTTCTTGTTTTCGAACTTAAAACCGCTTTCATAATAAAACCTTGACTTTGGTCAAGTGATTTTTAAACTTTGTTTTCTTTAATAAATGTCAATCAATATTAACCATATTTTGACCATTTCATAAAAACATAAAAAATACAAAAACTCATCAAACTCTTTTTTGTGCTTTGTGCACCTTTTCCTTTTTAAACTTTTTCATAAGTTTAGACATGATTCATTTCTTTAAGCGGAATTATTCGCTTAGAAATGGTAACTTGTCTTTACGCTTAAAATCAGCCAAAATAAACAAATTTTTGTTCTTTGTACCACGAACTACGAGGTTTTGATCCTACATTGCACATCGTGGGTACATAGGCATGAGACGATAAGTCTCTCCAAACACAAAAATATTAAAAAATATTTCTCCTCTCATCTCTCCCAATCTCTTTCAAGCAAACATTTTCAGACCAAAACCATGAATACATCAAAGGGCTCCTATTGAGTACTATAGATGTATTGGGTACGTAAAACCTTCCCTTTACATAACCAACCCCCCTTACCCATTATCTCTTTGTTCTTTTAGAACTCTTTAGGTTTTGTTCGCTCTTTTTTCCTTTCCTTTTTGGATAAAAATAAAAGTGCGGTGGCGACTCTTGTTTATTTTTGAGTTAAGTTAATCAATAGCTTACACTCACAAATTTCCCCACTACAATACCAATCAGGACTGATTCCTTACAAAGACTACGCAAGGAGTTTGTTACCATTCTTCAACAGAATCGAGTTTCACCATATCCCTCATGAAGAGAATCACATGGCTGATGCATTAGCCACTCTCCCTTCCATGATTAGTGTAGGTCAATGGAACGACATACCTAAGATTGACATAATGCGCCTAGAAAGGCCACTTATATCTTTGCAATTGAAGCAGTCATAGACGACAAACCTTGGTATCATGATATCAAATGCTTCCTTCAGAAACAAGAGTACCCGCCTAGGGCATCCAGAAAAGATAGAAAAACCGTCAGAAGACTGGCAGGCAACTTCTTCCTGAGCGGTGATAGACTCTATAAGAGAAACTTCGACATGGTCTTGCTCTGATGCGTAGACAGACCAGAAGCAAACACGCTGATAAAAGAAATTCACGAAGGAACCTGTGGCACTCATGCCAACGGACATACAATGGCGAGAAAAATTATGAGAGCAGGGTACTATTGGTTGACCATGGAATCTAACTGCTACAAGTACATGAGGAGATGTCACAAGTTTCAGATATACTCAGACAAAATCCATGTACCGCCAACACATCTCAAAGCTCTCTCTTCCCCATGGCCTTTTTCCATATGGGGAATCGGCATGATTGGCATGATTAAACCCAAGGCTTCAAACAGACATCGGTTCATCCTGGTAGCCATTTATTACTTCACCAAGTGGGTCGAAGCAGCGTCATATGCAAATGTAACCCGACAACTGGTGGTCCGATTTATCAAAAACAATCTCATCTGTCGTTATGGCGTTCCAAGCTAGATCATTACTGATAATGGATCCAACTTGGACAACAAGATGATAAAAGAGTTGTGTGTTGAGTTCAAGATCGAACACCATAACTCATCTCCCTACTGGCCTAAGATGAATGGAGCGGTAGAAGCAGCTAAAAAGAACATCAAGAAGATCGTTCAAAAGATGGTTGTAACCTACAAAGACTGGCACAAGATGCTACCCTATGCTCTTCACGGTTATCGCACATCTGTCCGCACTTCAACAGGTGCAACCCCTTTCTCTCTAGTATATGGCATGGAGGTAGTGCTTCCCATAGAAGTAGAAATCCCATCAATCCGGGTATTTATGGAAGCTAAGCTAACAGAAGCTGAATGGTGTCAAAGTCGACACGATGAACTGAATTTGATCGAAGAAAAGCGAATAACGACTTTATGCCACGGTCAGCTATATCAGCAAAGAATGAAGAAAGCGTTTGACAAAAAGGTCCGACCTCGCGTCTTCAGGAAAGGAGACCTTGTGCTCAAGAAGATACAATCATTTCTATGATTCTCGGGGCAAATGGACTCCGAATTATGACGGCCCCTATGTGGTCAAGAAAGCTTTCTCAGGCGGCGCCTTGAGACTCGCAGCCATGGATGGAGAGGAATTTACCTACCCCATAAATGTTGACGTAGTCAAGAAATACTTCACCTAAATTAAAAAAAAAAGAAAAAAAAATGTCTCGGTGGATTGAAAACCCGAAAGGGCGATCCAGGAAAAAATTAGAGACATGATCAAAAATCATCCCGATGGATTGGAAATCTCAAAGTAAAATCCAGGCAAAAGTTAGGGATAATGGCAAGTAACTACGTCCAACAAAGGGACAAATCCCCCAGCAGCGGTCATGCCATTCGTCAAGAAAACCCCAATCAAGGTCATCTTCGACGGAAGCACAGGATGTCCAGAATTCAAAGTTGGTAGAAAGATAGTGGTCGTTATGTTTCAATGTAGCCTTTTTCCCTTAAATTACCATTTTCTAACTTTGTAAATACTCTATGGGATCACGCGCTTGGCTGGTTTCCATCCTATCAATAAAATTTGAGCCCTAGTGCTTTTGTTTGCAATTCTTATTTGTTTTAGCTTTACAGAATGACATTTTAACATGATTAATGAATCTTGAAATAAAATAAAAATGAATTTACTTGTCAATTTTTCTGCTTTTAAAATAAAAATGGCAATTCTTTTGACTATTGAACATCGAAAGAACATCATTCGCTCCTCCAGAAGTAAGCGAACCTCAAAGTGCAGAATCAAAGTACTCCTTCTAAACCAGTACGCCTGAATGAAGGATCAACTGTGTCAGAGACCATGTTCCATCTAACATCCACGGCAGAGTTCTTATCTCCTAAGCTCGACCAACAGTTTTCCCCACAGGGATTATCTCTCCTAAGCAAGGAAAATTTGCTATCTTGAACAAATGATATTTCTTCGTCCCCCGCAGTGGTCGAGTATCCCTTCGTGTTCATCTATTAGTCTGTATGTCGCGTCAGTTTTGTCAGCATAAACATACATACATCATGAATTATTGATTTATATTCATATTCATATTACATCACTATCACTCTGGTTAGTCTTATCCCCAAGTGATAACAGTCCTCTCAATCGAGTTGTCAGTTCTTTCCTCGTCAGGAAATGTTTGGTCCGAACCATCTCTCCTCTAATTTATTTCTGGATTGGAGACAATCCTCGACCACTTTGATAACTTGAACTTCTGAAAAGCAAGAAAACTTTTGACAAATGCCACTCTTCTCCATCGAAGATGATATCTTCGCTTTCCCGGATTAAGGAAAATCCCCAGAGGAAGCCTCACAACTAAAGACTCTCAGCAACACATTGATTTTTCTCCCCAAGAGATTCAATGTTAATGAAGTTATCAGCACCTCAAAATTGGATTGCATCATATGGCATTTCTCCAAGAAGATCTCGAGGAAAAGTATGATGTAATATCCCCGAACAGAAAGCAGTCTCTCAAGAGACTCGTTTTCCCCAGTAGAGTCGACAAATGGCGTCTCTAGCAGAGAAGTTTGTACACCTCTACAACTCAGAAGAATGGGTTTCCCCAGTAAGTCTGACATCAAAACTCTTTCCCATCAAATGGCATCTCCCCGGGAAAATTTGGCGCGAATTTTGAGGAAAACTGCTACAAGTAACGTCTCTTGTCAAGAAAGTTTATTGGCAAAAGAAATTAAGACCAGTTCCTTGGCTGAAGATCAGGATCGAGGGGAAGTTTATATCAGAAACTGAGACCAATTCCTTGGCTGAAGACCAGGATCGAGCGGAAGTTTATATCAGAAACTGAGACCAATTCCTTGGCTGAAAACCAAGATCGAGGGGAAGTTTATATCAGAAACTGAGACCAGTTCCTTGGCTGAAGAGCAGGATCGAGGGGAAGTTTTCACCTTTTCTAAAGAATCATTTCTTATCAAAGAAGATGGATGAGCAAACTTCCATTCATAACCACCATCAAAATTTCGGGTATTCCGATATTTAATCCTCTTGTACCCCGAATGCCCGCATACCTTCGCCATTCACACCTTCGGGTCCAAGAAAATTAAATAGGGGCATTTGTCATACCCCAAATTTTGACCACTAAGATTTCCCATCATTGCAAATCATTACCACAATATGGATGAACCATCATGTCTCATCAATCTCCTCAGGAATTGTTAGGCATTCTCTACAATCAGAATTAGGGTTTTGAGCCCTCTCAAAGCACTTAGACAAAGGATCAATCAAGAAATGACATGATCTTCAACTTGTCTAAACCTCTCAAACATCCATAAAGGATCAAGAGGACTCCCACATCAAGAATCAAGCACAAGGTTGCAACATTCCAAGTGGATCAAGCCTTAAGATCGCCAGTGTCACCAAATTAGGGTTTTGGATGACTGAGGCCTCCAAATGAAACTTTTCATCTAGGCATGAGCCAATGCTTCAAATCACAACCCAAGATACTCCAAGGGACCTCGTGGACCCAATCATCAAGTCAATTTAACCTCAGGGGATGCATTCACCAAAAATCAGGAATTAGGGTTTCTTGACCTAATTCATCCCTAAGTTAACTTTTGGGACAAAACATGAGCCAAGACCTCAAAACATGATTTGAGGGTCTCCAATACACTACATTGATCCGTTTGCAACAATGGATTGATCCAAGAAGCTTGATCCACAAGTTTCAATTTCATCAGGACCACAATTAGGGTTTCGAGGAAAAAGTCAACTGTACCTTTGACTTTTGACCAAGACATGCTCCCAAACCTTGGGACATGATTCAATACACTCTATAACACCTATGGAACATATCCATTAGGTTTGATTTAGGTCAAGGACTTGATTTCACAAAGGATCGCACAGTTTGGATTTCATCCGATAAAAAGTCAACTATGCACAAAATTAAGTTTGACTTTTTGGGATTTTTCACAATTATGGTTCCTCAACCCTAAAACAATGTTAATATGTGATTTGAATCATCATTCATCAAGAAAAATCAAAGAAAGTGAGTTAACTTGTAAAAGGGGTAACCATAAAAAACTTAGAAATTTTCTAAGTTATGGAACAAAGTGGCTAGGGTACCAACTTCCAAGGACCATAACTTGAGATCCAAGCAACCATTTTAGATGGTCCAAAGCTGGATTTGTAGCTCTCGTTACATACTTCAAAAGTGTCAACTACATCTCATTCCAATTCTTCATGGATTTTAAGTTATGGAGTGATCAAAATGGCAAAAAACATGAAAATGACATTTTTCCAACACTTAGTGAAATTTTCACTAAGTCAAAATCTGCCTTACTTTTTCCAAAATGTAGGGGCAGTTTTCACCTTGATCCAAGCCAAACCAGGTCTAGGGGTGGACATCAAAGTTAAAGTATGCCATGAGGGCTTTCCAATAAGTACCAAATCATCTCCAAATTCCATCTGAGCAAGGAGATACAACCCTTGGAACATGGCATCCTGAACTGGTTTTTACAAGGCAGATTTGTGCACATTTGCTCGATTTGTCCAAATCTGATCAATCCAAGCCTTGTCATCAATTTGGACACATCAGAGGATCAAATCCAAGGGGGATAATCTGATCTCTAAGCCTCCAAAGTCCAAGAATCTACAAGTAGCCATGCCAAACCTAAAAGAGTTAAAAAGTGCCAAGACTCCAATTTTGTTTCCAAGCATTCAATGGATGCACCAAGGTGGCATGAACTGAGCCTATTCCAACTGAATTCAGTCCAATTTTATCTCTGAACCAAAGCTACAAAGCCTGTGCTCTAATCTCAAGTCAATTGGCCAAAGGCCTGCTACAGCCTCCATTCACTATTGATGCTAAAACAAACTTGACACACTATAAATAGGCCTCAATTATGATCAGTTTGAGTACACCAAAGCACCCAAACTGATGCTTTCCTCAAAATCCCTCTCTTTAGGCCAGAATGCCTTCTTTCACAAGGTATCTCTAAGTTTTTGAGTTAGAGAGCAATTCCATCACAACTCATGATCCAAACACATCCAATATGTCATATCTAAGCTGTCCAAATTCTCATATGTGACCTGTAACACAAAAATCACAAAGTCCCCTCTCAAAACCTCAAAATTGGACTTATTTTCATTTTTCAAGCCATGTCTTGATTCAATCACTTTCAAAACCAGATAAAACCTCAAACACACTCCAAATATCATCCTTGAACTGTCCCAAATGGTTCCCCACATCTGGAACACCATTTGAGAGAGTTGCCATATTGGTCGCTTTTTCCCCTTTTGCAAGAAAGAGCTCAAACTTGTTCCTGAAGATTCCAGCTGGTTCCAACCATCCTAAAAGCTTCTAAGGGATCAATTGAGAGTGTCTAAAGCATCAAATTACTTCTGGCACAAGAAACTTGGCAGATAGCACAAAAAGCTCCCAAAGAGGTAAGCATCACAACTTGAACTCTTTGAATTATGCATTGCTTTGAAGTCCACTGATCATAAACATCTCATACATGTTGTATATGTTATGTTTGAACCGATTCATCATGTAATTCTTTCCTGTACCATGAGGTAGCATAGAAAATGCAATTATAGGCCTATTTCAAAAACACCATCGGGTTTTAAAATGGGGGCCTCATCTGAAAAAACCAAGTCCACCATTGGATTCCTTGTGAAATTCTAGGCAAGATAGACCTAAATTTTGTCCCAATCCATGGAGAAATGAGAAAGTTACAACCTTTACGTTTTTGGCACAAAACCTTGCCTTGCCTTGGCCAGGCCTAAAACAAGGCACCCCTTATGTATTTGTGGGGTGGTTTTGATACACGGATGTATCACTACCCCAGTGGTAGAAGGAGCGCGCTGCAACTTAGAGGTCTGGGGTTCGAATCCCCCTCGCCCCAGACCCTTTTTTACCACTATTTTCCATTTTTTAGTATTTGTCATATTATTTTAAATGATTTGGAAAATCAATTTCTCTCTCAATTTTAATTATCTTTGATTGGTTCTTTTTGCAAAAAATCACAAAAATGTTAAATTATTTTATTCCAAAAAAAAAATCAAATTTATATTATTTATTTAATATAGTTAATATTTTTGTAAATAAATTCATTTTTATTGTTTTTTAACATTTTAAAAAATGAATATTCATCTCGAAAATTAAAATCAAATGAGTCCTAAATCATCTTGTGATTAAAAAATCATTTTTCAAACCTTAACCAAAAATCACAAGTAGTTTGTTTAGACTTATTTGGTATTTTTGTCATTTTTATTCATTTTATTAAAAGGATTACTTTTAAAAGAAAATGAAATTAGGGTTTCTTTGGTTCTTGATCTTTATCAAACCTTTCGAAACACTTTGGGCCTCTAATAGAGTATAAGACCCAACCCTTGTTGTACAGAAATAATCTTTGGGCCTCAAATATTGTATAAGTCCCGACACGATCGTTATTTTTAAACAGAAAACCTTGGGCCTCCCCTCGTGTTGTAAGTCCCATCTTTCTTTTTCAAAATACCTTTGGGCCTCTAATAGAGTGTAAGACCCAACCCATTTGTAAATAAACAATTTTGGGCCTCACACATTGTATATGTCCCTCTGTATATTTTCAAAAGTTTCGGCACGATCGTCGCCTTTTTAACAAAAATCACTTGGGCCTCTCCCTTAGTTGTAAGCCCCATCACTTGTATAAAAATAAATCCATGGGCCTCTAATAGAATGTAAGACCCAACCCCTTTGTAAATAAACAATTTTGGGCCTCACACATTGTATAAGTCCCTCTGTATATTTTCAAAAGTTTCGGCGCGATCGTCGCCTTTTTAACAAAAATCACTTGGGCCTCTCCCTGAGTTGTAAGCCCCATCACTTGTACAAAAATAAATCCTTGGGCCTCTAATAGAGTGTAAGACCCAACCCCTTTGTAAATAGACAATTTTGGGCCTCACACATTGTATAAGTCCCTCTGTATATTTTCAAAAGTTTCGGCGCGATCGTCGCCTTTTTAACAAAAATCACTTGGGCCTCTCCCTGAGTTGTAAGCCCCATCACTTGTACAAAAATAAATCCTTGGGCCTCTTGAGAGAGTGTAAGCCCTAACCCTTTTGTAAATAAACTTCTTTGGGCCTCAGTCGTTGTATAAGTCCCGAGATAATATTCAAAACAACAGTGCGATCACTATTAAACCGTGGGCCTCTCCTTGAGTATAAGCCCCACAAATCTTTTCAAAAACAACTTCCCTTTTGATTTAGGTTCAAATATACAGTTCTTATCAAAACTTTCTTTAATTTCTTTGAACAACTAACAATACAGCATTGAAGCTTGCTCGCGTGTAAGTTTTAACAACTTTCATTTACTCGCTTTCATATATATATATAACTGTATTGTGGGAAGCTGCTCCACTGTAAGTCTTCTTTCATACCCTTTTAAATACTTGTCATATATCAACTGTAAATATACTAGAATAGTTATTTAGATTTTTCCCCGGCAACTAGGTCTAGAACTAGGTAAAGCCATGTTTGTCACTCTTAAATACAGTCAAAATTAGATCCCCATAGGATTTCCAGATACAGTTTTGCCTTCTCTTGGGCTTAAACAATGTGGAACAAAGAGAATGGCAGTATTCTTCGTGAACCTTTTCTCAGGCTGTCACCCCTAGAAATTGTCAAAGAAATTCTACTCCCCAGAGTTGATCTATTCTCAGTGAATAACATCTCTTGAGTTTCTTCAAACCTCAGAACTTTCACTAAATGATCTATTCTCGGTGAATAGCATTTCTTGAACTTTTCTTGGTTTGGGACCCACAGGCTTCCTAAAAGCATCCCCGCCTCCTCTTGGGCTTTGTACAAGGACCCTCCGGCTTCTTAGAAGTTCTAATTCCTTCTCTTGGGCTTTATACAAGGACCCTAAAGACCTCCTAAAGGTATAAGATAGAACTTAGTCATCCTTTGCTATAGCAGTCTTTCCAGTGTCAAATCTCATACCAATTTAGGGTTAATTCTCATCCCTTAAAACACCCGCCTCCTCTTGGGCATCATACAAATGATAAAACTCTTCCACACCAGTATACTTGGACAATCTAATCCCCTTGAGTCTCAAAGACATTCTCAAGTTCCTTACAAACATAGGAAGAAACCCCGATCATTCTGGATCAATCTTCAGTAGAGTTAAGCCCATGGGTTCTAAAACCCAGTCTCTCTCCTAAAAAATCCCAAATCAGAACCTCAAGGCATCTGATATCTCAACTCTTCTGGAACCCTCAGTAAAAGTTAATTCCCCATCTTCGGACCTGCCTCGGGATCTCAATAATCCCAGCAGACAGTTAGCCTCCTCTTAGGCTTTGTATAATGACCTTTCCTCAACACAGTTAGCCTCCTCTTGGGCTTTGTACAATGATTCTCCCCAGCGGAGCTAACCTTTTCAGACTCTCTTGTTGAGTCAATCACTTTTCAGACTCTCTTGTTGAGTCAATCAAACTTTTCAGACTCTCTTGTTGAGTCAATCACTTTTCAAGACTCTCTTGATGAGTCAATCAATTTTCAGACTCTCTTGTTGAGTCCATGAAACTTTTCAAACTCTCTTGTTAAGTCAATCACCTTTTTAGCACTCTCTTGTTGAGTCAACCCTTTTAGCCTCAATCTCGGGCTTTGTACAAGACATACAAAAACCACTCTCTTGTTGAGTCAATCCTTTCCAGCCTCATCTTAGGCTTGGCAGAAAGATTTCCCCTAGCAGGAGTTAGCCTCCACTCAAGTTGTGTAGAATAATTTCTCCTGCTTGTTCAGCCACAATCCTGGGCTTGGTACGGGGCAGATAAAAGCACTCTCTTGTTGAGTCGAACTCTTTAGCCTCAATCTTGGGCTTTGTATAAGACATAAATCTTCCTCTCTTAAGCTTGGGACAAATATCTTCTCCAGCAGAGTCATTTCCTCCCAGCCTTTTTTTAGGCTTTGAGGAATGATTTCCCAAGCAGAGTCAAACTCTTTTTTGCCTCAATCTTGGGCTTAGTACAAGACACGTAAAAATATCCTCACCAGAGTCAGTTAAATTTCCCATTTCATCCTCAATCTTGGGCTTTGTACAAGACACATACAAACCTCCCCGACGGAGTCAAAACCTTTTTCAGCCTCCTCTTAGGCTTTGTATAATGATATTCCCAAAGAGTCAGTCTCTTTTTTGCCTCAATCTTGGCTTTGTACAAGACACCAATATATACACTCTCTTGTTGAGTCGGTCTTATCCAGCCTCCTCTTAGGCTTTGGGTAAGGATTTCCCTAGTGGAGTCAATCAACCTCTTAGCTTCAACCTTGGACTTTGATCAAGGCACACAAAAATCAACAATCCCTCTTTAGAGATGATAAATTCTCTCTCAGTCAAACCCTTTAGCTTCAATCTTGGGCTTTGAACAAGACATCAAACATCTTTTTCCTCCCTTAGAATAGGAGGAACTACGATTGCTCTTATTTCCCTATTTCGTTTAAACAGGAATACGTAGGCATAAGATTGCGAAATCTTAGCGAGCATACTAATCAAAAACTCTAGGTCCAGTACCTTCACATATCAATCAAACATTAGGTCCAGTACCTTACCAAAAACATCGGAAAAAACCGAACGTCAACAAAAACTCACTTTCTCTCTCATACTTCCCAAAAAATTTTCCCAACCCATTAACAGATAAACACTATCAAGTATAAAGCGAAATCTAAAGCTAATATCCTGTGGATAACCACATATAGGATGGGTAATTGACAACTCCCCATTGTATAACCTGACCCCGGACCCCCCAATCTCTTTTAAGCGTTTGTTCTGCTTTTAAAAATAAAGATGGCAATTTCTTTTGACGGTTGAACATCGAAAGAACATTGATCGCTTCTCCAAAGGTGTTCGAGCCTCAAAGTGCAGAATCAAAGTACTCCTTCTAAACCAGTATGCCTGAATGAAGGATCAGCTATGTCAGATACGAATGCTCCATCTGACCTCTTCGGCCGAGTTCCCGTCTCCTAAGGTTGACCAGCGTCGCTCCCAACATGGACCGTTTCTCCTAAGCAAGGCAGAATTGCTATCTTGAACCAGCGGTACTTCTTCGCCCCACGATGGCCGAGTATCCAGTCATGTTCATCTATTAGTTTGTATGTCACGTTAGTTTTGTCAGCATATACATATATACATCATGCATTATTGATTTCCATTCACATTCATATTGCATCACTATCACTTTAGTTGGTCTTATCCCCTAGTGATAGCAGTCCTCTCAATCGGGTTGTCAGTTCTTTCCTCGTCAGGAAATGTTGCATCTGAACGATCTCTCTCCTCCAGTTTATTTCTGGATCAGAATTGGCCCTTGACCACTTTGATAACTTGAACCTCTGAAAGACCAGAGAACCTTCAACCGATGTCACTCTTTGCCATTGAAGATGATATTTTTGCTTTCCTGGATTAAGGAAAATCCCTAGAGGAAGCCTCTTAAGCAGAGATTCGGCAATACTGCAGTTTTTCTCCAAAAAAGAAAAAAAAACCCGCTGATGAAAAGGTCATCAGCACCTCAAAATTGTATCACATCATATGGCGTTTCTCTGGGAAGATCCCGAGAAAAGTATGATGTAATACCCCCTCCTACCATTGCGGTGAGGAAAACCCAACGATAAGGTGGTCACGTAACCGACAAAAATCGCTCGCTACAATGAGGAAGTACATAAGCAAATCGACGCAGGTTTCCTCGCCACCTTAGAATATCCTCAAGGTTAGCCAACATAGTTCCAGTTTCGAAAAGGACAGAAAAGTCAAAATGTGCGTAAACTACAGGGATCTGAACAGAGCAAGTCCGAAGGACAACTTCCCATTGCCACACATTTGCATGCTGGTGTCATACCCCAAATTTTGACAACTAAGATTTCCCATCATTGTGCAAATCATCATCATAATATGGATAGACCATCATGCCTCATTAGTCTCCCCAAAGATGGGTGAACACTTACTATAGTCAAAATTAGGGTTTCAAGCCCTCTTAGAGTTCTTAGACAAAGGATCAATCAAGAAATGACATGATCTTCAACTTGTCTAACCTCCCAAACATCTACAATGGATCAAGAGGACTCCCACTTCAAGGATTAAGCACAAGGCAGCTCCCTTCCAGGTGGATCGAGCCTCAAAATCGCCAGTGTCACCAAATTAGGGTTTGGTCGACCAGGGCCTCCAGATGGAAATTTTCCTCTGGACACGAGCCAATGCTTCAAAGCATATCCTAAAATACTCCATGGAACCTCATGGGCTCAAGCATCAAGTCAATTTGACCTCAGGGGATGCATACATCAAAAATCAGGAATTAGGGTTTCTTGACCTAATTCACCCCTAAGTTGACTTTTGGGACAAATCATGAGCCAAGACCTCAAGACATGATTTGAGGGTCTCCAACATACCACATTGATCCATTTATAACAATGGATTGATCCAGGAAGCTTGAGCAGCAAGTATCAATTTCATCAGTACCACAATTAGGGTTTCGTGAGAAAAGTCAATTGTAGCTCTGACTTTTGACCAGGACATGCTCCCAAACCCTAGTACATGATTAAATACACCCTATAACACCTATGAAATCAATACATCAAGTTTGATTTAGGTCATGAACTTGATTTCATAGAGGATCGCACAATTTGGAATTCATCTGACAAAAAGTCAACTGTGCACAAAAGTCAACTTTGACTTTTTGAGATTTTTCACAAAAATGGTTTTTTAACCCTAAAATGATGTTAATGTATGATTTGAATCATCATTCATCAAGAAAAATCAAGAAAAGTGGGATAGCTTGTAAAAGGGGTAACCATAAAAACTTAGAAAATTTTCTAAGTTATGAACAAAGTGGCAAGGGTACCAACTTTGGAGGATCATAACTCCTAAACCACAAGGCCATTTTTCCCCATCCAAAACTAGATTTGTAGCTCTCATTACCCCCTACAAAAGCTTAAAACTGACCTCCTTCCAAATTCATCATGGATTTTGAGTTATGGAATGATCAAAATCACAAAAAGTGAAAATGTCACTTTTTTCCAACACTTAGTGAAATTTTCACTAAGTCAGAATCTGCCTTCACTTTTTTCCAAATGTAGGGGGATTTTTCACTTGGATCCAAAAGGTATCAAAACAAAATATGATCAAACAGTTGTTGTATCATATGAGGGCTTTCCAAAATGGCCAAGAACATCACCAAATTCCACTTGGGCCATGAGATATGACAATGGCAATATGCCTTGCGGAAAACTGCCAAGGCTAGGCAGAATTTTGCATTTTTGCTCGATTTGGCAAAATCAGATAATTCCAAGCCTTGTCATCACTTTGGACACTTCTGAGGATCAAATCTAAAGGGGACAAACACTGAGCAAAGCCTCCAAAGTCCTTGGAACAAGAAGTAGCATGCCAAACCTAGAATTGTCTAAAAGAGGAACAAGACTCCAATTTTGGATTGGAGCATTCAATACATACACCAAGGTGGCATGGACTGAGCCATTTCCAACTGAATTCACTCAAGACTTATCCAAGGCCTAGGGAACCACAGCCCTGTGCCCTAACCTCTAGTCAATGGCTAGAGGAGACTTGGATTCCAAAGTGCAACCATTGGCCAAACCTCTACTGCAGTTGCTAATTGAAATTCTGGTATCAGACGTGTAATGTTAAGTGCGATGTCACAACAACACACTCTGCACAATGGACAAAATAAACAGCAGAAGAACGCACCAAATTGTTCACCCAGTTCGGTCTAACTACCTACGTCTGGGGGCTACCAAGCCAGGGATGAAATTCACTACTTGTAGAATTAAATTACAGACTCAACAACCCAGTTGACAATCTCCTAATCTTAATTCCTACTAGTGACTTTCTACTTGAGAAACCACGTAGATATGAGAACACTACTCAATCCCTAAAACACTTCAGTGATATAATTCAAAGATCACACACTTTGAATAACACTACTTGATTCTGCTTCACAGCTTTGATCAAGAACAACTCAAAATAACAATACCAATTCACACTCGAATGGTTTACAAAACATACACGAAGACACAATCGACACTCAGTCTTTAGCTCTCTTTCTTCGTTACTTTTTCTTCAGTGCTGGTGCGCTTTATATAGCTCCTTGAATTGGACTTGGACCTGCTACAATATTTGACCTGATTTGTTATTTAAAATTGAATATTCAAAACAGATTTTCTCCTAAAATCTTTTCAAATCTTCAACCTTTTAAATCTCCTACAAATCTGCACCAGATCTCCTATGCAGCAGAGAATATCTATCCCAAGATATTCGCATCCAATGAGACAACTTGCTCTCCACAATTCCAGCTAACACGCAAACCCTAACAACATCACAACCTGATGTTATTAATTCTGTAGATCTAATGTCACAACATCGCTTGTGACATCAGACATTCAAACTTCAGTAACTTAAACACTTAACACAGCCCAGTGTTAAGACTCAATGTTGTGACATCACCACCTTGACATCAAACATTGAACATACTTTGTTTTACCAAAATTCTAGCCAATCCAAGAAACTAACAATCTCCCCCTTTGGCTAATTTTGGCTAAAACAATCTCTGCACCTTCAGAGACTTCAGCAGCAGAGCGGAAAAACTTCAATAATTTTGAAAACATCAAGCAGCTGCATCTTAATTACATAAAGACTTCACTCTGCTGCAGCACCATCTTCAACAGCTACAGTCTTCTCAACATTAGCAGCAATGAGCACTCCTCCTTAATCAAAAACCAGCATAGCAGCTATTCAGCAATTACTCCCCCTTAATTTATGCACTTCTGCACCACAACACTTTAGCAGCATGTGACATTAGTACTCTTTGATTCTCTTGGCTCTCTTGGCTAGTTCTCCCCCTTTTTAGCCACAATTTGACAACCCCTACAGTTAGTACTACCCTAGCTCTCATTGTTAGCCTCACAGTTAGCATAACAAATCATAGAACGAAAGCATAAAGGGTGCATATACCCGCACAATATTCAAATTACAACCAGAGCACAACAGTGCAGAATCAAAAACAAAAAAACACTAAAGCTACTAACTAAGCAAAACATTAAAAGCTTTAATCATCTGAGCTAAGATCATCATCATCTTCTTCATCTTCTTTTAAGCAATCAGCATTGTCATTATCAGATTCATCATTTTCTTCATTGGCACTTTCAACAGGAACATCATCACCATTGTCTTGTTCTAACTTCTGGATCAGCTTCTCAAGTTTTTCTTTTCTGGCTAGACTGGTACTGGTGACTGCATCAAGGTCTTTGCACATGGTCTTCAATTCTTCAAGCAGTTCAGCCTTTGTACTCTTCCTGTTACCACCAGCCTCTGATGTCACAACAATATCTGGAACATGATGTCCAGTAAACAGCTTAGGGTGTAGGGACAAGGCTGTCTTCCTCTGGCAGGCTATATCTGAGCTTGTTAAAGTCTCAGGTTGTTGATCTAAAATGATTCCACAAACCAAGGAGGGGAATGCTATAGGTAACTTGACAGCATTGGTTTCAGTATGTTTTACCACCTGGTTGAAAATGTAGCCTCCAAAGTCAAATTTCATCTTCTTACCAACATCATAGATAAACTTTCCAAGACCAACAACAATTGTTGTTTTATGGTTGGTTGGCACCCAGTTAGCTGCACCAATCCTGTGAAGCACGACATACTTTATGCTGAGTTTGCTACTCTTCAGCTTCCCTTTCAATGGCCAAACCTTCACTTGTCCAGCAGTAATCTCCTTGCAGATATCATTATCACTAGACTCAAGAATACTGCACTCTCCATCATGTCTACCTAGATGTTTGTTGATGATGTTAGGAGAAAAATTTATACACTTCCCTCTAACAAAGACTTTCATGAAGTCTGTGCTTCTCTTATCAGTAATGTTGATAGGGATGTTTACAATAAACTCTTTGACAAACCCTTCGTAACATCTAGGAAGTTTTGTCACAGTCTTCTCCAGTCCAGCAGTCTTAATTAATTCCATAATTTCCACCATTTCCAAAGCTTCTTTACCTAGTTCCCTTTCCAGGGCTAGCCTTCTCTGACAAACAAACTTCCACAGAGATGCACTACTGGCATAATGGAAAGAAATGTTATCAATTGGAACTTCAGGAACCTTATCAGATATTCTCTTTAGAATAGTTTTCCTGATAGGCGTGATGTCCTGAACATCTTCTTCGACAACATAGTCAGACTCTGAATGCTCCACGGCCTTCCTCTTTCTAGGATTTACTTCCACTTTACTCCAGGATTTTGCTGGTCCAACAACAATGTTCTTCTTCTTATCATCAGATGACTTCTTAGGAGAGGGTTCAGCCTTTTTTCCCTTCCTTGTTTTCAACCTCTTTGCAATACTAGGAACTGCTCTAGCTATCACCTCATCATCTGATAAATCAACTACATTGATTACATCAGCATTATTTTTACTACCAGAAAGATGTTCAGGTGATGTTCTGACATTCTCCTCAACATTTGTTTCTTCATGTATGTCTTCACTCTGATCAACATCTTCAATAACTGTTATTGCAAGTTGTTGAAGACTTGACTTACCTCCTTGCATGTTATCTTTCTCAGTTGGCATATGATTCAAAGGAATTGAAATTCCTTTAACAGGGATGCCTTTGTCCAGAATTTTTGAGGCAAGATTACCCATCCTTTTGTCTACATCAAACTTTTCTTCAATAGACTGAGAAGTAGATGATTTTGGCACAGTTTTGTCGCCAAATAACACACTAGTAACAACTTTCTTTGTTTTAGGATTTTTAAAGACAGTAGCAGGCCTCTTAGGAGTTAGTTTAGTGGGTCTTGAAGTACCTGGTTCAGGAAGAATTGTTGGGATGGGCTCAATGTTCATAGGATCGTATGTTGAACCTTCGTCAGTGGAAACCCTAGCTATTCCTTTCACAGATTTCTTGGATGGAGAAGCCATGAATCCTTCGAGATAGGCGAGATTTAGTGAGGGTTGATTCTTGAAGGCGAAGAAGATGAACAGTTGTGAGAACAGGGATTTGAAGAAGCGTGATGTAGCAACACTAGGAAATGAGGGTCTGAGGCAAGGAGCTTGATTTTGAGTATCAATGACTTTCTCCCTCCATACACACTTTTCTTTTAAATTTTTAAAAGAATTTATGTCAGAATTCATTAATTCTGATTGCCCTTTCAGTATTCTTTCATGCTTGATGTTACCATCTGATGTTACAACATTAATCATAAATTACCATATAAGCTGACCTCTTTTGATATCCATTGATAGCAATTATCTTTGGATCTTATACCCACTACGCCAAACAAGGGAAAAGAGGGCGCTTTTTTTTTGCCTATGATATCGCTTAAAAGCGCTATCTAAGCCAGCGCTGTCGTAGGTAAAGACAGCGCTTTTTTATTTATGAAAAAGCGCTCTCTAAAAGGGGACTTTAGACAGCGCTTTTAAAAGCGCTGTCTAATGTATACGTTTAAAATTTTAAAGAATTTTTTTATATACTTTAGACAGCGCTTTTTTCTTCAAAAGTGCTCTATAAAGGGGGACTTTAGACAACACTTTCTAAAGCGTTGTCTAATGTATACGTATAATGATTTTTTTATATACCTTTAGACAGCGCTTTTTTCTCAAAAGCGCTGTCTTTTGTCTACGTATAATTTTGAAGATTTTTTTTTAAAAATCCGATTTTAACCATTTTTTTTATGCAGAAACCTATATAATTCACATTTCCATAAACCTGTATAATTCACATTTCAATAAACCAGTATGGATACGCATTTCCATCAACAAATTCTATTTCAAAACTAGAATTTACATTAATGCAAAACTCGCACAAATTCTATAAACTAGAATTTGTACATTT
The DNA here is from genome assembly GCA_022829125.1 of Lathyrus tuberosus. NCBI lineage: Eukaryota > Viridiplantae > Streptophyta > Magnoliopsida > Fabales > Fabaceae > Lathyrus > Lathyrus tuberosus. The sequence goes on along the minus strand of JALAZF010000142.1, from coordinate 3,524,907 downwards.
CAATTAACTAGAATTTACATGCAGAATTCGCACAAATTCTATTGTATGGTTTCAAACCTGTATAGAATTTACATTTCAATAAACTAGAATTTACATTCACAAAACTATACATTCAAGAAAGAATTCTTCTTGCAAAAAAAAATTCGCACAATTCCTCCTTAGTATCTTGCAATTGTTTCCTCGTGTAATAAGGACACGCCATATCATCGAAATACTACATAACAAAATAAAATACGCATTATTTAGTTAAAAGTAATAAATTATATGACATATCCGATAAATATTAAAATAAATCCTAAGTTATAAAACGATGCATACCGTAATAGTAATCTCCAATTGTCCCATTTGAAGGATTTCTCTCATGAACCTCAAAACGAAGTACCCGCAGTCTATGCCATTATGCTGACGAGGGCAATACACATAGACAAACAAATAAGAAATAATATATAGATGTTTTGTGTTATCAAGTAGCATCACTAATAAGCAATATTGTGAAAATTAATATACCTCCACTTTGACCCATGTAATATTGGTTGCTCTAGCCCGTGCTACTCGTGCGTATCTTCCTGGTTACTAGACATTTGACCTGTAAGAAAGAAAAAAATAGAAATTAAATGACAAATATAAAAATCCATAACCCTAATCCATTGAATGATATAAACTATATTGAATGATATAAGCTATAATTTTACAACTAGTACCTTTTTCACTAACGTCTCTTTCTTTTCTTGTTTGGAGTATGTTCTACCCGTCTCTTAACAACACGGATGGTTGGATTGATCCAAATACCCTCATTATGATCATTTCTAGTATATGATTCATTCGCTATAATATTTTCATCTTGATCATTTCTAGTAAATGATTCAATATCAACATCCATATCACCTTGATCTCCAACGTTTTCTTCAATTACTTTGTTAGATAAAAGCACTATAGACCATTTTGTACTTTTCGGATCAGTGACATAGAACACTTGTTTAGCTTGAGAGGCTAGAATAAAAGGCTCATCTTTGTACCCTACCCTATTAAGATCCACTTGCAAAAATCCTGACTTATCCATTCGTACGCCATTATTATTTTCAACCCACTTGCAATGAAATATAGGAATCTGAAACTTCTCATAATCAAACACCCAAATGCGCTCGATAACCCCAAAATATGACAGATTTGCAAATTTGGGGTTTAAGTCTTTCACACTTGAAATGTGCATTGCTTCAGCTACCACGGTGACACCACTATTTTGCATAGTACTTTTATCATCTTGTTCTTTGGTATAAAATGTGTATCCATTAATTGCGTATGCGCTATAAGAAAACACGACCATACTTGGACCATATGCTAAACATCTCAACCTTTCTGTTATTGAATCGTAGTCTGAATAATACTTTGAATAAATATGATCCTTAAACCAAGGTATGCAACTTCAATTGTGCTCTCGCACTATCCAATTCTCATTTCTATTCGGATTTAAACCTCAAAGAACATCCTTGTGCATTTCAACATACGGCTCAACCTCATTCTCATTGTGAAGAACATACAAATGCACTTGATCCCGTTCGACCCTTGATACTGTCACAACTTCATTTCCAATTAACTTTTTTCCTTCTTTTTTTTCGACAATATGAGATTTGAGGAGTCCAATTGATTGTACATTGGACAGATATTCAATACAAAACTCAACCGCTTCTTCAACAATGTATCGTTCGGCAATACAACCCTCTGGTCGACTTCGGTTTTTCACATACCCTTTTAATATTTTCATATAACGTTTAGCAGGGTACATCCATCTCATATAAGCCGGTCCACACAATTGTGTCTCTTTCACCAGATGAACAACTAGATGAACCATTATGTCAAAAAACGAGGGAGGAAAATACATTTCAAGATCACACAAAGTAATAACTATTTCTTTTTGCAGTGTTGGTAAGATCGCAGGATCGATCACCTTACTGCAAATTGACTTGAAGAAAAAACACAATTTAGTTATTGCGCTTCTTACTTTTTCTGGAAGAATAGAACGTATACCTATTGGTAGAAAATGTTCCATTATAACATGGCAGTCATGCATCTTTAAACTCTTTAACTTGAGGTCTTTCATAGACACAAGTCTTCTAATATCTGAAGAGTATCCTTCTGGAACTTTAACTTCACTTAGAAACTTACACAATACTTTTATCTCCTTTCTAGATAGAGTATACGCAGCAGGTGGTAGATATGTTCGTTTTCCTTTCTTCAAGGGTCCTAATTCAATTCTTATCCCCATATGTACCAAGTCCTTTCTTGCTTTAAGGCCATCCTTAGACTTTCCTGGTATATTAAGTAACGTACCAATAACACTGTCAAATACATTTTTTTCAATATGCATAACATAGAGAAAATGTCTTACATACAACGACTTCCAATATGGCAGTTCAAAAAAAATTGACCTCTTCTTCCACCCACTCTTGACAAGTGTATGTGCAAAAGGCTTTCCAAACTGAGTTCTCACATCTTTCACCTTTTCAAAAATTTGATCACCTGTCAATATAGTTGGAGCTCTACCATGTTCTGGCTCTCCATTGAATGCTTTTCTCCACCCACGATAGTGATGATTAGAATTTAAGAATCTACGATGACCGAGAAAGACATTCTTCTGACCAAACTCCAATCGCGTCCAATCTGTTTTATCTTCACAAATAGGACACGCACATTGACCTTTTATGCTGTACCCTGATAGATTTCCGTATGCTGGAAAATCATTAATTGTGCCAAACAACATCGCCCTCAAGTTGAAACTTTATTTCCTATACCCATCATAAACCTCCACACCGTTCTCCCACAAAAATTTTAAATCTTCGATTAAGGGTGCCAAGTATACGTCTATGTCATTCCCTGGTTGTCTAGGCCCAGAAATTAACATAGATAACATCATGTACTTACGCTTCATACATAGCCATGGAGGTAGGTTATAAATCATTATGATCACAGGCCAAGTGCTATGTGAGATGCTTTGAATACCGTGTAGGTTCATTCCATCAGTAGATAATGCCAAGCGAAGGTTTCTGGCTTCTTTTCCAAATTTAGGATAATCATCATCAATTTTCATCCATTGTGGTGAATCTGCCGGATGTCGAAACTTTCCATCAATAATTCTTTCATCTGCATGCCAAGTCAAATGTCTTGAATCGGTCTCACTACGAAACATGCGTCTAAATTTCAGAATTATAGGAAAATACCATAAGACTTTTGCTGGAGACAACTTTTTCTTATATCGAGAGACACCGCATTTAGGACACTCATTTAACGATGCATACTCATTTTGAAACAATACGCAATCGTTTGGACAGGCATGTGTCTTATCATAGCTCATGCCAATAGAGCACAACATCTTTTTGGCCTCATATGTTCGATTGGGAAGAGCATTATCCTCTGGAAGCATATCTTTCATAAGTGCCAATAATTCTGTGAAACTTTTATCCGACCATCAATTGCCCGCCTTTAAGTTGTACAACTTTAATACCACAGACAATCTTGTAAATTTGGTGCAACCATTATACAACGGTTTCTCTGCATCGCTTACCAACCTCTCAAACATTTTGGGACAATCCTTAAGATCTTCTTCAAGTGCTTCTGCAATCTCTTCGACTCGATCAGAATCGTATGTATCTGTGCCATTGTCGTATGAAGCGTAGGTCGTATTATCCCCCGATTCAACATTCCCGTTACTTTTCTCACCATGCAAATTCCAACATGTATAACTTCTATCAATTCCACTCCTCAATAAATGCGATGCCAACTGAACCGCGTCAACCCGACTCCCAAAACAGCAACCCAAGCAAGGACATATCATTCGACTGGGGTCTTTGGCGTGCGCAACAGCAAACTTAACGAATTCCGATACCCCATTGTCGTACTCTTTCGACAATCTACTTGCAGACATCCATTTCTTATCCATAGTTATACTAATTAAACTAAACAAAAACAAAAGGAAAAAATGTTATACCTGTAGGGAAACGATTCGACTTTCGCACTTTGAACACAAGTAACCCCTATACACGTATCATAAAATGAAATATAATTAATTGACCAATTATGAGTCATAACTTGATAAGTGGCAACATGTAATCACAAACAAGCAACAATTAGAGGTAAACACCTACATATTCCAAGTACTCAAGAGCAAAATAAGTACTTTAGAATCACTAAGTTTATAGAACAGATCAAAATACAAGAAGAAAGGTGAGAGACAACCATTAATATAGGCTCATTGACTTATAATATAACTTTAAAAACCACGAAAAATTATAATTTAAAGTATCAAAAAAATTCTCTCCTCAATAAGTATAAAGTAGACAATTAACTTATAACAAAAAGTCACAAGTTCTAGAAAATAAAAGAAATGAACTTGGAAAAAAAGGATAGACCAAACACAATCAATTGGAAAAACAGTACAACACAACTAGCGAAATACAATTTCAATCAATACTAGGTTGTTTATACTAATCAACTTTGCCAAATATACAGTAGAAAATATTTAAAAGTAACCTTCCACAAAACTAGGTTGTATCATGAAGTATCTTTTCAATAATAGTCATCATTGTGAAGATACTTTAATATTAGTTTCCTTATGAAAATACCTTCCACACAACTAGGTAGTATCAAGAATGCATAACACAATGAGCTTATTATAAAAAAAGAGGGACATTTGTAAAAATAAGATATGAAAGATTAAGGATTGATACTTTGCCAAATATACATGAAAAATAAAAGCAAAAAATAGGTTCGATTCTGCAACAATAAAAGAGGGAGCTTTTATCCTCATCGTGAAAACTTTTTCAGCATAAAAATCAAATCAAAAACAAAAATTAAAAAAGAGAAATGAATAATAAAAGAGTAACAACGTACCTTATTCATTTTCAGAGGATAAGAACAACAACAACAACAACGTTTTCACGAATGGAATGCAACAATGACGGCAACGGTGATGGCAACGGTGACGAAAATGGCAATGCAAGAACGACGACAAGGGTTTAGAGAAACGGTCGAGAGAGAAAATGAATAGAAGTGTCTCTAAAAATGTTTAGAATTGTTTTATATTTTAATTAGTAAAGGACTTTAGAGGGCGCTTTTCCTTAGAAAGCGCTTTGTAAAGTGAAAATAATTAGAGCCCTATAAGAGCGCTTTCTGAAAGCGCTTTCTAAGGTGGCCTTTAGACAGTGCTTTTTAAAAGCGCTCTCTAAAGTAATACCTATAGCAGCGCTTTTTGGAAAGCGCTTTCTAAGGTGGTCTAAGGTGGCAGTCTTTTACAGCGCTTTTGAAAAGCGCTTTCTAAAGCCTTTCTTTTAAGGCGCTTTTTTTTAGTGAAATTTTTTTATTCTTTTTAGCAGCGCTTTTGTATAAAAGCGCTGTCTTTTAGGTGCCGTCTAAACATATTTTTGGCGTAGTGACCCTTCATCACAACCTGATTATGCTCATCAGAAACCACACACTCATCTTTGGTGTAGTTAACTTTGTACCCTTCATCACACAATTGACTTATGCTGATCAAATTTGCATTTAAACCATTGACAAACAGAACATTGTCAAGTTCAGGTCTACCATCACCTTTCACTTTTCCAACTCCTGCAACTACACCTTTTTCACCATTGCCAAACATAACCTCATGAGAGGGACAATGACTGACTTCAACTATCAGAGTTCTGAATCCAGTCATATGCTTTGAACATCCACTGTCAAAGTACCATGTATCCTTATCAACCTGGCTATCTGAGGTGTGGGCTAAAAGACATTTCACCTTCTCCTTAGGAACCCATTGTTTAGCAACTTTGGGACTGACCTCCTTTAGTTTTCTTTGAGGAGCAGATTGTGGATAACCATGCAATTTAAAACAATAGTACTGCATATGTCCAAACCTTCCACAGTAGAAGCATTCAACTCTGTCATCTCGGAATTGGTTATATCTTCTACCATTATGATGAAGATATTGCTGTGGCTTCCACCCATAATGTTGTCTCCTTCTCCCAGAGTTGGCCTGTCTTCTATGGTACTGTGGTCTTTTACCATATGTAGACTGTCTCCTGATCTGAGGATGCTGTCTTCTAGGTTGTCTCCTATGGTGATGAGGCTTCCTTCTTCCATAGTAATGAGGCACAACATAGTTGTATTCATATCCATACCAGTTACCCTGATGTTGAGACATCTGATGAAACCTGTTCTGATTAAACCTAACAGCCTCCATGCTCTTGTGATATTGAGGAGGCATATACTGACTAGCTCCTTGAGGCAGCACCTTCCTTTGATGAGTACTATTTTTCTTTTCAATATTCTGTGGCTGAACAACCTTCTTTGTTGTAGGATCTTGTCTCTTAGTTTGATGTTGAGACAATGGTTGAGACACCTCCTTCTTTGTTCCTGAAGTGCTAGCCACATATCCTATACTTGATTTATCTCCAGCAGCTTTCTCAGACTGAAGAATCTTATCAAGAGTAGTTGTACCACTATTCATCATCCTAACGAATTTTGTCATCTGATCAAGTTGAGATTTAACTAGTACAACTTCATTTTCCAGATCAGCTTTTTCATTCTCAAGCTGAGCAATCTGTTGCTTGTGACACTTGTTTTCTTGGCAAATCTCAGCACTTTTTAAACACAGCTCTTGATAAGTAGATGCTAGCTCCTCAAAGGTTATTTCCCCATCACTAGAATCATCATCAGAAACAACAGTTCCTGTCAAAGCTCTAACATGCTTTGCTGACTCACCTTCACTTTCACTATCAGAGTCAGACCAGGAAACTGACATGCCCTTCTTCTGCTTCTGCAAGAATGTGGGACATTCTTTCTTGACATGTCCATACCCTTCACATTCAAAGCACTGAACACCTTTATCCTGGGCAGTCTTCTCTTCATCTTTCTCTTTTGACTTGCTGATGTCAGAAGAGATGTTCTTGACATTAGGCTTGTAGTTATTGTTCCACCTTTTGAACACTTTGTTGAACTGGCTTCCCAACATAGCAATGGCTTGAGACAGATCTTCCTGAGAATCATCATCTTTGACTTTCTTAGCTTCTGCAGGAGTGGAGACCAAAGCAATACCCTTGGGCTTCTTTTCTGGTTCTTCTTCATTCAAGCCAAGCTCAAAAGTTTGAAGAGATCCAATGAGCTCATCAACTCTCATCTTGCTGATGTCTTGAGCTTCTTCAATAGCAGCCACCTTCATCTTGTACCTCTTAGGAAGGGACCTAAGGATTTTCCTTACAAGCTTTTCTTCTGACATATTTTCTCCAAGAGCACTAAATGCATTAGCCAGCTCAAGAACACTCATATGGAAGTCATGGATAGTCTCATCTTCCTTCATCTTCAGACTTTCAAACTTTGATGTTAGAAGCTGAAGTCTAGACATCTTCACTCTATATGTTCCTTCATGAGCCGCCTTCAAAATATCCCATGCTTCCTTAGCGACTTCACAGGTATTGATCAACCTGAATATATTCTTATCCACTCCATTGAAGATTGCATTTAGAGCTTTGGAATTACCAAGGGCATGCTCATCTTCTTCCTTGGTCCATTCTTCTTCAGGCTTCAGCTTAGCAATGCCCTCCTTGTCTTTCCCAGCATCATCTTTTTCACACACAACAGGTGCTTTCCACTCTTTAATAATGGCCTTCCAAGCCCTGCTGTCCAAGGATTTCAAAAACGTGATCATCCTTGGCTTCCAATAATCATAATTGGATCCATCCAAAATAGGGGGTCTTGTTGAGTATAAAAGACTCTCTTGTTGAGTCAATCTCTCTTTTAGCCTCCATCTCGGGCTTCGTACGAGATACAAAACACTCTCTTGTTGAGTATAAAAGACTCTCTTGTTGAGTCAACCTTTAGCCTCCGTCTTGGGTTTCGTACAAGACACATCTAAAAGCACTCTCTTGTTGAGTCAACCTTTAGCCTCCGTCTTGGGTTTCGTACAAGACACATCTAAAAGCACTCTCTTGTTGAGTCAACTCTTTTTAGCCTCCCTCTCGGGCTTCGTACGAGACACAAAAGCATCTACTTGTTGGGTCAATAGCCTCATCTTAGGCTTTGTATAAGAAAAACCCCGGTTGAGTCAATCAACCATTTAGCATCAAAATTGTGCCTCGTTCACAGGATACAAACATCGACAACTCCTTTCATCTAATTGCTGTAAGCGGCAAGTCTCTGGATTATTTACATCCACGCCACTGTCCCTCTTTTAGCATGAGAAATTCCTAAGGAAAGATGGTGTTGCTCTAACCTGAGTTAAAGTCTTCTCCTTCAGGTTAAAACCCCCTATAAAGGAAATTATGGCATTGCTAGGATTCACATATCCCGGTTAAAGTAATCCTCCTTTATAGTCAGTCACCCAATAGTTGTGACAAACAGACCCCCTTTAGAGATGACAAATTCTCTCTAAAGACAACACCTTTTTAGCTTCACATCTTGGGCTTCGAACAAGATACAAATAGACCCTTCAGCTTCACATCTTGGGCTTTGAACAAGATATAAACCACCTTTTCAACTTCACGTCTTGGGCATTGAACAAGACACCAAAACACCATTTCCTCCCATAGAATAGGAGGAACTACGATCGCTCTGATTTCCCAATCCCGGGAATACGTAGGCATAATATTGAAAAATAATCTTAGCGAGCACACTAATCCAAAGCCCCAAATCACATACCTTCACATATCAATCGAAAAGTATCAGTCCTAGCATCCTAACAAAATTCCCCATGAACATTCCTGGTGTTTCGTTCTAAACAAAGTAAGAAGAAAGAGGCCCCATTACCTTATAGCATCCGTAACCTAACAGACCGCTGTTTAAACTCAGTATGCAAGCAGGGTTAATTGGAGACATCTATTTCCCTTCTTTAGTCAGCTCAATAGGATAAAAAATGAATCGACCTGTAGTAACCCCAAGGCGACAGTGCTTAAGAACCACGTTCTAAATCGCTCGCTACAGAAAAGTGGCGCCCACCGTGGGGCATTTTTTCTTTCTTTCTTTCCTTTTTTTGGGGGATTTCACTGGGATAGGACTTTTTTTACTTCACTAGGATCTTAGGTCAAAACCTTTAAAGTTGGGAAGGTACCACAGAATGGCGACTCCGCCAGGGAGCCATTTTTGTCAGGAATATAGGATTCATAGCTCTTTAAAGTCTAGGACTTTAGGATAAATATATATACTACTTTTCCTAATTGATATTTGTGTTTATTTTTCTGCTAATGGGATTGCGTGTGATGCCGCATGTGGAAAGATTGAGTATACACCTAGGAAAAACCTCTTTTAGTAGTGTGGAAACTATTGGAAATGGTTGTCACGCGATACTACCCTCTTCTGATGGTTCTTCGAAAAACATCACCTAGCACGGTTCCCGGCCCGCTGGTGTTTTCTCGACAAGAACTGATGATTTTGAGAAACAGGTACAAAAATCACTAGTATGAACCTTTGGGGGGGGGGGGGGGGGTAAAGCCTTGACTTCATGACACCGACCCTTTGACCCCATGTTTTTTCTATGTTTTTGTGTGTTGCATTCATGCATTCATCTATAAAACATTACATCAAAGAAAAACTTCTCTTCTAGTCTCTCTTTTTCAAATTAAACTAAGACAATGATTGCAAATATCAGAGAAAAAGATTGCGCTCATGGACTTCGGTAGAAGGAGAACTCATAAGTATACCTTCAGCGTTCCAAAAATAAAGGATTTGAGAGGATTAGCGAGGATGATCACTAACCCTGAAGCTTTCAGAGCCAAGTATGGAGGTTTGCTACCTCTGTTAAGAGTCCATGTGATTGAAGGAATCATGGAGGCACTCATTCAGTTTTACGATCCGGTCTATCACTGTTTCACATTCCCGGATTACCAGCTCGCACCAACACTAGAGGAGTATTCTCACCTAACCGATCTACATTTTACTGATCGAGCTCCATTTTCTGGACTGGAAGAAATTCCAAAGGATCAGACCATTGCAAGAGCAATTTATTTGGATGAGTCGGAAGTCAAGACTCACATGACCACTAAGGGTGGGCTCCTAGGTTTGCCAACCCAGTTCCTGACAAAGAAGGCTCTGTACTTTGCTAGTATAGGGAACATGACTGCTTTTGAAAGCATCTTTGTCTTACTCACCTACGGGTTATTTCTGTTTCCCAACATTAATAGCTTCGTCGATATCAACGCCATTAAGGTTTTTCTCATTAGAAACCCTGTGCCAACTTTGCTCGCGGACGCGTATCATTCTGTACACTTAAGAAATTTGTACAGCGGAGGGATGATCACGTGCTGTGTACCCCTGTTATATAAATGGTTTATCTCTCATTTACCCAAGTCTGCTGCGTTTTGGGATCATAAGAGTGCCTTGCGTTGGTCGCAGAAAATTAAGTGTCTTACCAACTCTGATATATATTGGTGCAATAAGATTTATGACTGGATCAGGATCATTGACCGTTGTGGAAATTTCCCAAATGTACCCCTTATAGGAACTAAGGGAGGAATCAACTACCATCCAGTATTGGTTCGTCGTTAATTTGGATACCCGATGAGGCATGTCCCGCGTAATGCTCTTCTGGAGGGTCTTTTCTTCAAAGAAGGAGAAAATGACAGGGCACGCTTGGAAACATGTTCATAAGAAAGGACGAGAGTCTCTAGGAAAACTGGACTGTGTCTCGGTGGAGCCTTATCTCCACTGGGTACAAACTAGAGCTCTCAAGCTAAAGATGCCTTATCCTCGTCGCGGAGTTCTTCTGCCGAGGGAATCTGTCATGTACTTCATGACTGAAACGGAAAAACTTCAGGTTACTCTCAACAAAGTTCAACAGGAGAGGAGGTATTGGAAGAACAAATACTGCACCCTCAATGTAGAGTGTACCAAAATACAACAACTACTGAAAGATAAGGATGCTCTGATCGAGATTTTAGAGCAACGTGCTGTGGATAATCAGGATAACCAAAGGAATTTGCTCATTCCTTTCACTTGGCAAAGGAATGACAACCCGACAACGGCACAAGAGCCCCGGTCCAAGAAAAGGAAAGTACTAGAATCAGCACCCGGTTTCTCCCCAGGGAGGACTCGGGACCCCTTAGCTTAGGTTTCTGTTTCCGCACCTTGTAATCTACTATATTTCTATTTTCGCAATCCTTTGAATTCAATAAAGCGGGTTTTCCCCACTGTTTGATATTTGCAATCTAATTGTCGAAGTTTATTTTGATTAAACAAAAAACACAATTAATATAATCATTGCATTCATTATTCTCACGTCACGTATTCTTCTTACCTACGAATCTCACGTTTGTGTCTCGGTTCTAGAGTAAAACTGTCTCATTCGTACAATACTCGGGCCAATCGTCAGAAAAAGATGGATGATCTCGAGGAAGAGAACAGAGAGTTGAGAGAAGAGATCGACGCTATGAGAGAGGATATGAGAAAGCTTTATAACGACATGCAAGCCATGGCAGAAGCGCAGCTACAAAGGACTGTGATCTCGGAGATCACCTTAACGCCCATAGTGGAGAAGTATGATCCTTGGTACAGAATGCCGAAAGATCGCCCTTGGGGCATGCCACCTAACTATATCCCGGAAGAATATATCCCGCCGATCACTAGAGATCCGAAAACTTCAGCAGGAGTTGCTGGGCCTGAAGGTTACAAACTTCGGGAAAGCGAAGATGCCAGGGGCATGACAGCAACTCCTGAAGGTTACAAACTTCGGGAGGCACCGAGAGTCTCGGCCATAATGACTATACCACCGCCCGTGGTACACACTGTCCCGGAAGGACAGATTCCACATATACCTTCTGGTGGAAACGACAACATGTTCGAAAGAATGAATGAGTTCCAGGAACAGTTCCTGGGAATGCAGAAAGAACTGTAGGGCCTTGGCGGTCAGGATTTATTTGGAAAGGACGCCGCGGACCTCTACTTGGTCCCCAATGTGAAAGTCCCACACAAATTCCAGGTGCCCGACTTTGAAAAGTACAAGGGTAACTCTTGCCCTCAGAGTCATTTGGTGATGTACGCTCGGCGAATGTCAGCTCAGACAGAGAATCATGATTTACTGATTCACTACTTTCAGGATAGTTTAACCGGTGCCGCACTAAAATGCTACATGGGTTTAAACCGTGCTACGATTATCACTTTCAGAGATCTTGGCACTGCCTTCATCCAAAAATATAAATACAATCTGGACATGGCACCCGACAGAGATCAACTCAGATCAATGTCACAAAAGGACAAGGAAACCTTTAAGGAATACGCTCAGAGATGGCGTGAAATTGCCGCTCAAATTTGTCCACCTCTTGAGGAAAAAGAGATGACAAAGATCTTCTTAAAGACCTTAAGCTCATTTTACTACGATAGAATGGTTGCCAGTGCGCCCAGCAACTTCACCGAAATGGTCGGTATGGGAGTTTGTCTTGAGGAAGCTGTTCGAGAAGGACGTCTAGTCAAAGACACTGGATCATCAAGTAGTACAAAACGATATGGTAGTGCTCTCCCTAAGAAAAAAGAGCAAGATATTAGGAATATCTCTCTCAAAAAGCCAGCAGCGGTTGTGGCTCCTGCTATCAATCCTGCGCCTATTTCTACGTATCAACCTCAGGTTGCGCAGAGCCAACCTAATCAGCAAAGGACTCAACAGCCTCTTCAGCATGCTCGTCCTCCATACAATAACAACCGTACAACGTGGCCACCAGGATTTGATCCTATACCCGTATTGTACGCAAAAATATTTCCGTTACTACTGGCTAAGGGGCATGTCCAGACTAAGTCCCCTCTTACAGTACCAAAAAATCCACCTTTTTGGTTTAAGGTGGATTAGACTTGCCCTTACCATTAAGGAGGACCAGGGCATAACATAGAGAACTGTCTCAATTTCAAATCCGATGTACAAAAGCTTGTTAGGAGCGGGGTCTTATCTTTCAAGGATACAAATCCTAATGTTCTCACAAACCCGCTCCCTCAACACGAGAAAGCTACAGTCAATTTGATAGAGGGAGAAACTAACAACGTCTATCAAATTCATGATGTACTCTTGTTAAGGACCAATCTGGTCAAGATGCATTGTAGACAGAGTAGATATGGCCATGTGCCACCTCATAACTATCACCTGTGTGATATCTGCTCTAAAAACAATCGAGCATATTCTGTGGTGCAATCAGCTCTACAGGAACAGATGGATCTCGGATGGCTCCAAGAGCACCGAGTTCGTGGAGTTAACATGGTTTACACGAATTCTAACATCATTCAGAACCACGACATCCATGCAATGAATGTCAACTTGGTGGCGATACATTCCAGGCAAAACCAGTATGATAATCTGCCGCAGCACGGTTACAGTTCCTGTCTGACTTGCTCGGTAAACAAACAGGGATGCTCTTTTGTACAAGAGGCCCTCCAGCGTCAGATGGATCTTGGATGGATCCAGGACTACCATGATAGGAATCCCTATCAGATCAACATGATTCAAATCTTCGATATTCGCTTGATGAATACCAGCCTGGTGGAGTTACATGCTAAATAGGTATGGCTCGGGTTCCTGGTATCACATGATTATCAGTACTGTAGGGTGGGTTGCAAAAATGATCAAGGTTGTGCCCTTGTCCAGGAAACCCTTCAGCACTTGTTGAACCACTGGTGGCTTTCAATCTATATGGATGAAGACACCCAGCAAATTAGTATTACCAACGGGAACCCTACTCGGCATCAAAGTCGGGACGTTCGATCTGTGGAAACTGACCTAGTGAGGTTACATTGTATTCAAAGCGGGCGTGGCCAGGTGCCACCACACAACTATGAACGTTGTAGAGTCTGTTCGAAAAGTAACCAAGGATGTTACCTTGTGCGAGTAGCTCTTCAGGGTCAGGTGGATCGTAGAGAGATTCGCCCATATCCGAGTTCCGAACCAATCAACTGGGCGCCGGACTACCTCGCTGATCAAATTGAGGATGTTTTCGTAATCTCTGATCATCAGAGGGGTAGGGATGTTTGTATCATCATCCCTCTACTTGAAGAATCGAGAGTTCCCAACTAGGAACAGATCAAAATTGCTTACGATGATTGGAAAAATCAGAAGGCTCCCATAGTCATCTATCTACCGGGACCCTTACCGTATAAATCAACTAAGGCTATCCCTTACAAATACGGTGCAACAACAGTCAAGAATGGAAAGTAAATTCCATTACCCTCCGTCGTGAATATTGCAGACATCAGTCGAGTAACACGGAGTGGTCGAATCTTCAACCGAGGAGTTGGGGAACTTAACAAAGAAAAGGAACCTCAGACAGAAGTTCCCAATCCACCAGTCGGTCAATCCAGTAATCCCGACCTTTCGAAAAACGATGATGAGATGCTGAAGCTCATCCAAAGGAGTGAATACAACATTGTTGATCAACTGTTACAAACTCCTTCAAAGATCTCAGTATTATCACTGTTACTTAGTTCAGAAGCGCACAGGGAGGCTCTACAGAAAGTCTTGGAGCAAGCCTTTGTGGAACAGGATGTAACAATCAGACAGTTCGATAGCATTGTCTCTAACATCACTTCCTGCAATAACTTGGGATTTAGTGATGAGGAATTACCTGAAGAGGGTCGCCGTCATAACATGGCGCTCAATATCACGGTCAGCTGCCAGGGCGATGCTTTAGCCAGCGTACTGGTAGACACAGGGTCAGCCTTGAATGTTATGCCGATGTCCACTTTGATGCAACTATCCTTCAAAGGACCCCCGATGAGAACCAGTGAGGTCGTCGTCAAAGCATTTGACGGGGCCAGAAAAACGGTTATCGGCGAAGTCGACCTTCCCATAACTATTCGTCCTCACACTTTCCAAGTCGCTTTCCAGGTCATGGACATCCGGGAAACGTACAGTTGTTTATTAGGAAGACCTTGGATACATCAGGCTGGAGCGGTCACTTCGACGCTGCACCAAAAACTGAAGTTCGTCCAGAACAACCAGCTCGTCACGGTCTGTGGAGAACATGCCTTGCTCGTGAGCAACTTATCATCATCTACTGGTGTAGAACCCGAGGAAGTTATTGGAACTCAGTTCCAAGCACTGTCGGTGAGCAAGGACAATCAATCCGAAGAGGGAACTTCCATTTCCTCATACAAAGATGCTATCAAAATGGTCGAGAGTACCAATACAATAGGATGGGGATAGCAAGTCATTCCTACTGACAATAAAACAAGGAAGGGCCTTGGTTTTTCTGTAACCTGTACCCAGACAGCTACTACAGTGGAGGTTTCCTTCACCCAGTGCCTCAAGAAGTGCATACCATCAATAAAGATGATTCCTCTGATATGGAGGAAGAATGGGAGTCCTATCTTAACAAGGAAGGTTATATGTCTCAGGACGAAACACAGACTCCCTTTTGCTTTCCTACACAGAGTCCGAGATTTATACCCAGGTCAGATGTCGAAATGATATACAGAGATGGTGATCCGGAAGGATGCCGTGCTCCACCAAACTCATTAGAGGAGGACACTCTGATGAAGGACAACTTTGACCACAACTATTATAGCCCGATGGATGGCCTGCCAATTTGGCAGCCGTATCCAGGAGACTTGGGGCAAGGAAATTAGCCGAACAATGAAAATCAGCTGAGCATCATTGAAAAGAATACCTGCGTCCCCACCATGTCATGGGATCAATAATCAGGTCATTCAGAAAACGTCCAGTACGACAATGAAGTTGCAACGTTTGTAGGAATTGAATTCATCAACTATGTTTTTCCAGATGTCAACGTCATCGAGAGGGATGACTCCTCTAATTCCAAAGAAGTGTGGGACAACCAAGTGGGAAATACGACTATATGGTCAAGTACACCACTCCCGAAAGCTCTCGTATCAGGCTCGAAGACATCCATCCAACTGGATGGGGAGATCTACTTGAGAGCACAAATTCTATGCAAAATGCAACAGAGGAATCCTCCTATAACAACTCTGCCTGGGAGACAGATTCCAATGATCCTGCTCTACCAGAAATTAGCGTTATTTCTGAAGACAAATCAAGGAAGGTGCCAGACTTTGTGATTCACCGAGGAGTTCACCGCCAATGGGTTGCTGTAGATGTTTCGAAGATTGTTCATAAGTCAAAGTAATTGTCGTCTTTAACCTTTCACCCTGCCTAGATGAAACGGATGTTTTGATAGGGCTCGCTTTCTGTAAATTTTCCCTCTTCGCTTCGCCCAAAGCGGCAGAGTTTTGTTTTATAGGGCTGTAGTTTCAAGAATTGACTTGTTCATTAATAAAATAACGTCATTCTGTAATTTCTGCATTTATTGCTGTTTTCTCTTTTTGCTTTTCTTAGAAAATGGTAATCCTAAGAAATAACTCAATAATAAAAACCAACAGTTTTCCAAAGAAATACACTGCACACACTCTTACATTCTCTCTATCTCTTCTAAAAACAAATCATCACGTCATGCAGATTGCTTGTTTTAAACACTGTTGAAACATACGATCCAATGCCTTCTCCCAACTTTGAGTTCCCGATATTTGGGGCTGAAGAAGAAGTTGACAACGAAATTCCAGAAGAGATCTCCCGATTACTCGGACAGGGGGAAAGGTCCATTGAACCTCACGAAGAGCCGTTGGAAACGGTCAACTTGGGCTCAGAATAAGAGAGAAAAGAAATCAGGATTGGGGCACTGCTCAGTCCAACTGCCAGAGAGGGTTTGATAAAACTTCTCAAGAGTTTCCCGATGTATTCGCTTGGTCCTATCAGGATATGCCATGGTTGGATACCAGCATCGTGGAACATCACCTACTGTTACCGTCAGAATGTCCGCCAGTAAAACAGAGGTTGAGACGGACTCACCCGGACATGGCCATCAAAATCAAAGAGGAGGTACGGAAACAGATTGACGCGGGTTTCCTCGCCACATCAGAATATCCTCAATGGTTAGCCAACATCATACCTGTTCCAAAAAAGGACAGAAATGTCAGAATGTGTGTAGACTACAGGGATCTAAACAAGGCTAGTCCAAAGGACGACTTTCCTTTACCACACATTGACATACTGGTTGACAGTACATCAAAGTTCAAAATTTTCTCCTTCATGGATGGATTCTTGGGCTATAACCAGATCAAAATGGCACCGAAAGACATGGAGAAAACTTCCTTCATCAACCCATAGGGTACCTTTTGCTACAAGGTAATGCCTTTTGGTTTGAAGAACGCTGGGGAAACCTATCAAAGGGCCATGACTACTCTTTTTCATGACATGATACACAAAGAAATCGAGGTATATGTCGATGATATGATTGCAAAATCTAAGATAGAAGAGGCGCATGTGACCCATCTGTCAAAGTTATTTGAGCGGTTGAGAAAGTGCAAGCTCCGCTTGAATCCCAACAAGTGTACCTTCGGTGCCTGTTCGGGAAAACTCTTAGGGTTCATCGTCATCCAGAAAGGAATTGAGGTTGATCCTGACAAGGTCAAGGCCATTCGAGAAATGCCTTCTCCAAAAACTGAAAAACAAGTCAGAGGATTCCTGGGACGTTTGAATTACATTTCCAGATTTATATTCCTCATGACCGCGACATGTGCGCCAATTTTCAAACTACTCAAAAAGAATCAGGACTGCGTTTGGACAGAAGATTTCCAAACTGCCTTCGACAGTATTAAGGAATACCTGTTGAACCCTCTTATTCTATCACCTCCAGTGGAAGGAAGACCACTGATTATCTACCTCACCGTCCTAGAGGACTCAATGGGATGTGTACTTGGCCAACAAGACGAAACCAAAAGGAAGGAGTCTGCCATCTACTATTTGAGCAAGAAATTCACCGACTGCGAGACTCGGTACACTATGCTCGAGAAAACTTGATGCGCTTTGGCTTGGGCAGCTAAACGTTTGCGCCAGTACATGATTCGTCACACTACTTGGTTGGTCTCCGAGATGGATCCAATCAAGTATGTCTTTGAAAAGCCTGCTCTCACCGGAAGGATTGCCCGTTGTCAGATGTTGCTATCAGAATATGACATAGAGTACCATGTTCAAAAAGCCGTTAAGGGGAGTATTTTAGCCGATCACTTGGCTCATCAACCGATTGACGATCAGGAATCAATCGAGTTTGACTTCCCAGACGAAGATGTCATGTACCTAAAAATGAAAGACTACGATGAACCGCTACCCATTGAAGGGCCAGAACCAGGTTCCCAATGGGGACTTATCTTTGACGGAGCTGTCAATCATTACGGAAACGGAATTGGGGCAATCATCATAACACCTCAGGGTACCCACATTCCTTTCACTGCCAGACTTACGTTCAAGTGTACGAACAACGAGGCCGAATACGAAGCTTGTATTATGGGTCTCGAGGAAGCGATTGATTTGAGGATAAAAAACTTGGATGTATATGGCGACTCTGCCCTGGTTATCAATCAGATTAAAGGGATTAGAACACATACCAATCAGGATTGATTCCTTACAAAGACTACGCGAGAAGGTTGCTACCCTTCTTCAACAGAATTGAATTTCATCACATCCCTCGTGAGGAAAATCACATGGCTGATGCATTAGCCACTCTCTCTTCCAGATTAGTGTAGGTCAATGGAATGACATACCTAAGATCGACATAATGCGCCTTGAATGGCCCGCTTACATCTTCACGATTGAAGCAGTCATAGACAACAAACCTTGGTATCACGATATCAAATGCTTCCTTCAGAAACAGGAGTACCCACCTGGGGCACTAAGGAAGGACAGGAAAACCCTCAGAAGGCTGGCAGGCAGTTTATTCCTGAGCGGTGATACTCTCTATAAGAGAAATTTTGACATGGACTTACTCTGATGCGTAGACAGACCAGAAGCAGACATGCTGATGAAAGAAATTCACGAAGGATCCTTAGGCACTCATGCCAACGGACACACAATGGCGAGAAAAATTCTAAGAACAGGGTACTATTGGTTGACAATGGAATCCGACTGCTACAAGTACATGAGGAAGTGTCACAAGTGTCAGATATACTCAGACAAAATTCATGTACCGCCAACGCATCTCAATGTTCTTTCTTCCCCATGGCCTTTTTCCATATGGGGAATCGACATGATTAGCTTGATTGAGCCTAAGGCTTCAAATGGACATCGGTTCATCCTGGTAGCCATTGATTACTTCACCAAGTGGGTCGAAGCAGGGTCATACGCCAATGTAACCCGACAAGTGGTGGTCTAATTTATCAAAAACAATATCAT
This sequence comes from Lathyrus tuberosus, assembly GCA_022829125.1. Lineage (NCBI taxonomy): Eukaryota > Viridiplantae > Streptophyta > Magnoliopsida > Fabales > Fabaceae > Lathyrus > Lathyrus tuberosus. Next base: position 3,505,727 of record JALAZF010000142.1, on the reverse strand, counting down.
TTGCCGTTATGGTGTTTCGAGCCAGATAATTACTGATAATGGATCTAACTTGAACAATAAGATGATGAAATAGTTGTGCGCAGAGTTCAATATCGAACACCATAACTCATCTCCCTACCGACCAAAGATTAACAGAGCGGTAGAAGCAGCTAACAAGAACATCAAGACGATTGTTTAGAAGATGGTTGTAACCTACAAAGATTGGCATGAGATGCTACCCTTTGCTCTTCACGGTTATCGAACATCTATCCGCACTTCAACTGGGGCAACCCCTTTATCTCTAGTATATGGCATGGAAGCAGTGCTTCCCATAGAAGTAGAGATCCCATCAATCCGGGTATTGATGGAGGCTAAGCTTGCAGAAGCTGAATGGTGCCAAAGCCGGCACGACGAACTAAATCTGATCGAGGAAAAATGGATAACGGCATTATGCCACGGTCAGTTGTATCAACAAAGAATGAAGAGGGCGTTTGACAAAAAGGTTCGACCTCGCGTCTTCAGGAAAGGAGACCTTGTGCTCAAGAAGATACAATCATTTCTCACTGATTCCCGGGGTAAATGGACTCCGAATTATGACAGCCCCTACGTGGTCAAGAAAGCTTTCTCAGGCGGCGCCTTGAGACTTGCAACCATGGACGTAGAAGAATTTTCCTACCCCACAAATGTTGATGTAGTTAAGAAATACTTCGCCTAAAAAAAACGTCTCGGTGGATTGAAAACCCGAAAGGGCGATCCAGGCAAAAATTAGAGATAAAGTCAAAAAATCATCCCGGTGGATTGGAAATCTCAAAGTCCAATCCAGGCAAAAATTAGGGATAATGGTAAGTAACTACTTTCGACAAAGGGGCAAGTCAGTCGGCAGCAGTTACATCATCCGTCATGAAAACTCCAGTTAAGGTCATCATCGACAGAAGCTCAGGATGTCCCGAATTCAAAGTTGGTAGAAGGATAGTGGTCGTTATGTTTCAATGTAGCCCTTTTCCCTAAAATTACCATTTTCAACGCGTTTGGCTGATCTCCATCCTATCAATAAAATTTGAGCCCTTGTGCTTTTATTTGCAATTCATATTTGTTTTAGCTTTACATAATGATGTTTTTAACATGATCAACGATTCTTGCAATGAAACAAAAATGAATTTACTTGTTAAAATTGTTCTGCTTTTAAAAATAAAGATGGCAATTTCTTTTGACAGTTGAACATCGAAAGAACATTGATCGCTTCTCCAAAGGCGTTCGAGCCTCAAAGTGCAGAATCAAAGTACTCCTTCTAAACCAGTATGCCTAAATGAAGGATCAGCTATGTCAGATGCGAATGCTCCATCTGACCTCTTCGGCCGAGTTCCCATCTCCTAAGCCTGACCAGCGTCGCTCCCAACAGGGACCATTTCTCCTAAGCAAGGCAGAATTGCTATCTTGGACCAGCAGTACTTCTTCGCCCCGCGATGGCCGAGTATCCAGTCATGTTCATCTATTAGTTTGTATGTCGCATTAGTTTTGTCAGCATATACATACATACATCATGCATTATTGATTTGCATTCACATTCATATTGCATCACTATCACTTTAGTCGGTCTTATCCCCTAGTGATAACAGTCATCTCAATCAGGTTGTCAGTTCTTTCCTCCTCAAGAAATGTTGCATCTGAATGATCTCTCTCCTCCAGTTTATTTCTAGATCAGAATTGGCCCTTGACCACTTTGATAACTTGAACCTCTGAAAGACCAAAGAACCTTCAACTGATGTCACTCTTCGCCATTAAAGATGATATTTTTGCTTTCCCGGATTAAGGAAAATCCCTAGAGAAAGCCTCTTAAGCAGAGATTCGACAATACAGCAGTTTTTCTCTGAAAAAGAAAAAAAAAACCGCTGATGAAAAGGTCATCAGCACCTCAAAATTGGATCACATCATACGGCGTTTCTCCGGGAAGATCCCGAGAAAAGTATGATGTAATACCCCCTCCTACCATTGCGGTGAGGAAAACCCAGCGATAAGGTGGTAACGTCACCGACAAAAATCGCTCGCTCCAAGGAGGAAGTACATAAGTAAATCGACGCAGGATTCCTCGCCACCTCAGAATATCCTCAATGGTTAGCCAACATAGTTCCACTTTCAAAAAAGGACGGAAAAGTCAAAATGTGCGTAGACTACAGGGATCTGAACAAAGCAAGTCCGAAGGACAACTTCCCATTGCCACACATTTACATGCTGGTGTCATACCCCAAATTTTGACCACTAAGATTTCCCATCATTGTGCAAATCATCATCATAATATGGATGGACCATCATGCCTCATTAGTCTCCCCAAATATGGGTGAACACTTACTACAGTCAAAATTAGGGTTTCAAGCCCTCTCAAAGTTCTTAGACAAAGGATCAATCAAGAAATGACATGATCTTCAACTTGTCTAACCTCCCAAACATCTACAATGGATCAAGAGGACTCCCACTTTAAGGATTAAGCACAAGGCTGCTCCCTTCCAGGTGGATCAAGCCTCAAGATCGCCAGTGTCACCAAATTAGGGTTTGGTCGACCAAGGCCTCCAGATGGAAATTTTCCTATGGATATGAGCCAATGCTTCAAAGCATATCCTAAAATACTCCATGGAACCTCATGGGCCCAAGCATCAAGTCAATTTAACCTCAGGGGATGCATACATAAAAAATCAGGAATTAGGGATTCTTGACCTAATTCACCCCTAAGTTGACTTTTGGGACAAATCATGAGCCAAGACCTTAAGACATGATTTGAGGGTCTCCAACATACCACATTGATCCATTTATAACAATGGATTAATCCAGGAAGCTTGAGCAGTAAGTCTCAATTTCATCAGTACCACAATTAGGGTTTCGCGAGAAAAGTCAACTGTAGCTTTGACTTTTGACTAGGACATGCTCCCAAACCCTAGGAAATGATTCAATACAACCTATAACACCTATGAAATCCATCCATGAAGTTTGATTTAGGTCAAGGACTTGATTTCATAGAGGATCGCACAGTTTGGAATTCATCTGACAAAAAGTCAACTGTGCACAAAAGTCAACTTTGACTTTTTGAGATTTTTCACAAAAATGGTTTTTTAACCCTAAAATGATGTTAATGTATGATTTGAATCATCATTCATCAAGAAAAATCAAGAAAAGTGGGATAGCTTGTAAAAGGGGTAACCATAAAAACTTAGAAAATTTTCTAAGTTATGAACAAAGTGGCAAGGGTACCAACTTTGGAGGATAATAACTCCTAAACCACAAGGCCATTTTCCCCATCCAAAGCTAGATTTGTAGCTCTCATTACCCTCTACAAAAGCTTAAAACTGACCTCCTTCCAAATTCATAATGGATTTTGAGTTATGGAATGATCAAAATCACAAAAAGTGAAAATGTCACTTTTTTCCAACACTTAGTGAAATTTTCACTAAGTCAGAATCTGCCTTCACGTTTTTCCAAATGTAGTGGGATTTTTCACTTGGATCCAAAAGGTATCAAAACCAAATATGATCAAACAGTTGTTGTATCATATGAGGGCTTTCCAAAATGGCCAAGAACATCACCAAATTCCACTTGGGCCATGAGATATGACAATGGCAATATGCCTTGCTGAAAACTGCCAAGGCTAGGCAGAATTTTGCATTTTTGCTCGATTTGGAAAAATCAGATAATTCCAAGCCATGTCATCACTTTGGACACTTCTGAGGATCAAATCTAAAAGGGACAAACACTGAGCTCCAAAGTCCTTGGAACAAGAAGTAGCATGCCAAACCTAGAATTGCCTAAAAGAGGGACAAGACTCCAATTTTGGATTGGAGCATCCAATACATACACCAAGGTGGCATGGACTGAGCCATTTCCAACTGAATTCAGTCAAGACTTATCCAAGACCGAGGAAACCACAACCCTGTGCCCTAACCTCTAGTCAATGGCTAGAGGAGACTTGGATTCCAAAGTGCAACCATTGGCCAAACCTCTGCTGCAGTTGCCATTCACTATTGATCCCAAAACAAACTTGCTGTACTATAAATAGAGCTCATTTGTGCTTAGTTTGAGTACACCAAAGCCATCAAACAGATGCTTTCCTCAAAATCCCTCTCTTTAGGCCAAAATGCCTTCTTTATCAAGGCAACTCTGAGTTTTTGAGTTATAGAGCATTTCCATCACAAGTCATGATCCTAACACCTCATAAACATCATATGTAGCTGATCCAAACTATCAAAAGTGACCTGTAACGCCGAAATCACAAAGTCACTTCTCAAAACCTCAAAATAGGCCTTTTGTGCATTTTTTAAGCCATGTCTTGATTCAGTCACTTTCCAAACCAGATAAAAGCTCAAACACACTCCAAATAACATCCTTGAACTGTCCCAAATGGTTCCCCCCATCTGGAACACCATTTGAGAGAGTTGTTATTTTGGTCATTTTAACCCCTTTTGCAAGATAGGGCCAGTTTGTGTTTTTGCAGGTTCCAGCTGATTCCAACCATCCTAAAAGCTTCTAAGGGGTCATTTGAGAGTGTCCAAAGCATCAAACCATTTCTGGAACAAGAAGTTTGGCAGATTGCACAGAAAACTCCAAAAGCTCAAAAAGAGGTAAGCATCATGACATTAACTTTCCAAAATATGCATTGCTTTGAGGTCCACTGATCATCAAACAATTTCAAACACTTTTGGGCCTCTAATAGAGTGTAAGACCCAATCCTTTGTAAATACAAACCTATTTTTGGGCCTCACTTATTGTATAAGTCCCGTTGTATTTCAAAAAGTTTGACGTGATCATCGTCCGTTGAAAAACAAACCTTGGGCCTCTCCTCGAGCTATAAGACCCATTCAAAATCATTGGGCCTCTATTAGAGTGTAAGACCCAACCCCCTTTGAAAACCAAACCATTTTGGGCCTCAATGCATTGTATAAGACCCACCGCGTTTTCAAAAATCTCGGCGCGATCGTCATTTTCAAACAAATGACCCTGGGCCTCTCCTTAGCTGTAAGCCCCACCACTTGTACAAAAATAAATCTCTTGGGCCTCTATTAGAGTGTAAGACCCAATCCCCTTTTAACCAAAAATTTTTGGGCCTCAGACATTGTATAAGTCCCCCTGCATTAAAAGAAAACCTCGGCGTGATCGCCTATAAAAAAAACCAATCATCTGGGCCTACCCTCGTGTTATAAGCCCCATCCTTGTTCTTTAAACACTTGGGCCTCTTGAGAGAGTGTAAGACCCATCCCCTTGTACAGAAAACCTTTCTTGGGCCTCAGTCACTTGTATAAGTCCCTCTGTACAAAACGACAGTGCGATCACTGATAAAGCTTGGGCCTCTCCTTGAGTTGTAAGCCCCAACATCTTTTCAAAATACTTTCTCCTTTAATTTTGAATATACTGTTGTTTTCAATCTTTCTTTGTTGAACAACTAACCAAACAGCATGGAAGCTCTACAACCGAGTAAGTGTTTATATGCTTTCTTTATCCGCTTTCATATACATATAATTGTATTGTGGGGCTGTTTCACTGTAAGTCTTCTTTCATAAACTTATATCAACTGTGTAATACTAGTATAGATATTTAGAGTTTCCCCGGCAACTACGTCTAGCACTAAGCCCTGCTGATCACTCTTAAATAGACAAACTAGACCCCATAGGATTACCAGATACATTCTTCCCTCCTCTTGGGATTAAACAATATGGATACGTGAAAGGCAGCATTCTCGGTGAACCCTTTCACAGACTGTCACCCTTAGACATTGTCAAAGAAACTCTACTCCCCAGAGATGATCTTTTCTCTGTGAATGGCATCTCTTGAGTTTCTTCCAAATTCTCGGACTTTCCTGGCTTTATCTATTCTCTGTGAATAGCCTGTCTTGAATTTCTCGGGGTTTGGGGACCCAGAGGCTTCCTAAAAGCATCCCCGCCTCCTCATGGGCGTTGCACAAGGACCCTACGGCTTCTTAGAAGTATTCACAGCCTCCTCTTAGGCTTCTTATAAGGATTCTTCTTTTGGGAAGAGAGCCTCCTCTTGGGCTTCGTATAAATTGTCCCTCGGCTTCTTAAAAGTTTCCAGCCTCCTCTTGGGCTTTGTACAAATTGTCCCGACGACCTCCTAGAGGTATAGGAACAAAAATTAGCCATCTTAATAGAACAGTCTTTCAAAGAGTCTAGATCTTTCTACCATGAACGTACTACTGTTTCTTTAAGCATAGTACAAAAGATAAAACTCTAGACTTGGACAGTCTAATCTCCTTGAGTCTCGAAGGCATTCTCAAGTAGGGAAAAACACTAGTAGACTCGGACAGTATCCAATGCCCTCTGGATTCCCCATTTCCTTAAAGAACAGGAAATAACCTTGATTCTCTGATCAATCCCAAAGCATAGCCTTACCTTTAATCAGTCTCTTTATAAGAACTGATTTTCTCCTTTAACCAACCTACTGGACCTGTCACTCAACTGAAACATCAATCCTTTTAGCCTCTATCTCAGGCTTCGTACGAGATACAAACAGACTCTCTTGTTGACTCAATCTCCCTTTTAGCCTCCCTCTCGGGCTTCGTACGAGACATAAAATCACTCTGTTGTTGAGTATAAAAGACTCTCGTGTTGAGTCAATCTCTCTTTTAGCCTCCATCACGGGCTTCGTACGAGATACAAAACACTCTCTTGTTGAGTATAAAAGACTCTCTTGTTGAGTCAACTTTTAGCCTCCGTCTTGGGCTTCGTACAAGACACATCTAAAAGCACTCTCTTGTTGAGTCAACTCCTTTTAGCCTCCCTCTCGGGTTTCGTACGAGACACAAAAGCATCCTCTTGTTGGGTCAATAGCCTCCTCTTAGGCTTTGTATAAGAAAAACCCCAGTTGAGTCAATCAACCTTTTAGCATCAAAACTGTTCCTCGTTCATAGAATACAAACATCGACAACCCCTTTCATGTAATTGCTGTCAGTGGCAAGCCTTTGGATTATTTACATCCACGCCACTGTCCCTCTTTTAGCGTGAGAAATTCCTAAGGAAAGATGGCGTTACTCTAAACTGAGTTAAAGTCTTCTCCTTCAGGTTAAAACCCCCTATAAAGGAAATTATGGCATTGTTAGGATTCACATATCCCGGTTAAAGTAATCCTCCTTTATAGTCAGTCACCCAATAGTTGTGACAAACAGACCCCCTTTAGAGATGACAAATTCTCTCTAAAGACAACACCTTTTTAGCTTCACATCTTGGGCTTCGAACAAGATACAAATAGACCCTTCAGCTTCACATCTTGGGCTTTGAACAAGATATAAACCACCTTTTCAACTTCACGTCTTGGGCTTTGAAAAAGATACCAAAACACCATTTCCTCCCATAGAATAAGAGGAACTACGATCGCTCTGATTTCCCTATCCCGGGAATACGTAGGCATAAGATTGAAAAAGAATCTTAGCGAGCACACTAATCCAAAGCCCCAAATCATGTACCTTCACATATCAATCAAAAAGTATCAGTCCTAGAATCCTAACAAAATTCCCCATGAACATTCCCGGTGTTTCGTTCTAAACAAAGTAAGAAGAAAGAGGCCCCATTACCATATAGCATCCGTAACCTAACAGACCGTTGTTTAAACTCAGTATGCAAGCAGGGTTAATTGGAGACATCTATTTCCCTTCCTTAGTCAGCTCAATAGGATAAAAAATAAATCGACCTGTAGTAACCCCAGAGCGACAGTGCTTAAGAACCACGTCCAAAATCGCTCGCTACAGCTGGTAGAAAGTACAACAAAGTTCAAAGTCTTCTCCTTCATGGATGGATTCTCGGGCTATAATCAAATCAAAATGGCGCCGAAAGATATGGAGAAAACTTCATTCATCACCCCATGGGGCACCTTTTGTTACAAGGTACTGTCGTTCGGTCTAAAGAATGTGGGGGCAACCTATCAAAGGGCCATGGCAACTCTGTTTCACGACATGATGCACAAAGAGATTGAAGTGTACGTCGATGACATGATTGCCAAATCTAAAACAGAAGAAGAACATGTGGAACACCTGTCAAAGTTATTCGAGCGTCTGAGAAAATATAAACTCTGCTTGAATCCCAATAAGTGCATGTTTGGTGTTCGCTCAGGAAAGCTCTTAGGATTCATCGTCAGCCAAAAAGGAATCGAGGTTATGGTGTTCCAAGCTAGATCATTACCGATAATGGATCTAACTTGAACAACAAGATGGTGAAAGAGTTGTGTGCTGAGTTCAAGATTGAACACCATAACTCATCTCCCTACCGGCCTAAGACGAACAGAGCGGTAGAAGGAGCTAACAAGAATATCAAGAAAATCGTTCAGAAGATGGTTGTAACCTACAAGGATTGGCACGAGATGCTACCCTATGCTCTTCACGGTTATCGCACATCTGTTCGCACCTCAACAGGGGCAGCCCCTTTCTCTCTAGTATATGGCATGGAAGCAGTGCTCCCCATAGAAGTAGAGATACCATCAATTAGGGTATTGATGGAAGCCAAGCTAATAGAAGTTGAATGGTGTCAAAGTTGACACGATAACCTGAACCTAATCGAAGAAAAGAGAATGACAGCTTTGTGCCACGGTCGGCTATATCAGCAAAGAATGAAGAAAGCGTTCGACAAAAAATCTGACCTCGTGTCTTCAGAAAAGGAGACCTTGTGCTCAAGAAGATACAATCATTCCTCACTGATTCCAGAGGGAAATGGACTCCGAATTATGATGGCCCTTGCGTTGTTAAGAAAGCCTTCTCAGGCGGCGCCTTGAGACTCGCAACCACGGATGGAAAGGATTTTACCTACCCCGCGAATGTTGATGTAGTCAAGAAATACTTCTCCTAAATAAAAAAAACATCTCGGTGGATTGAAAACCCGAAAGGGCGATCCAGGTAAAAATTAGAGACATAAGCGAAAATCATCCTGATAGATTAAAAACCTCAAAAGGAAATCTAGGAAAAAATTAGGGATTCATGGCAAGTAACTATGTCCGACAAGGTTAAATCCCTAGTGGTAACACCATCCTTCGAAAGACTTCAGTCAAGGTCACCTTCGACAGAAGCTCAAAATGTCCAGAATTCAAAGTTGGTAGAAGGATATCGATCGTTATGTTTCAATGTAGCCCCTTTTCCGTTAAATTACCATTTTCTAAACTTTGTAATGCTCTATGAGATCACGCGTTTGGGTGATTATCATTCTGTCAATAAAATTTGAGCCCTAGTGCTTTTGTTTGCAATTCTCATTTATTTTGCTTTACAGAATAACATTTTTAACATGATCAACGATTCTTGAAAAAAATGAATCTACTTGTCAAATTTTTTTCTGCTTTTAAAATAAATATGGCAATTCTTTTTTACTAACTGAACACAAAAAGGAACATCAATGGCTTCTCCGGAAGTGATTAAACCTCAAAATACAGAATCAAAGTACTCCATCTAAACCGGTACGCCTGAATGAAGGATCAACTATTTCAGATGTAATGTCCCTTCTGATATCCCAGGCAGAGTTCTTACCTCTAAAGACCAATTGATGGTTCTTTCTCCCCCAGTAGGGGCCACCCCTCGTAAACAGGAAAGGATCATTATCTTGAACCGATGATACTTTTTATCCCCCCGCAGTGGCCGAGTATCCAGTTGTGTTCATTCACTAGCATGTATGTCGCGTCTGTTTTGTCATCATAAACATACATACATCATGCATAATTAATTCATATTCATATTCATATTGCATTACTATCACTTTGGTCATATTCATCCCCAAGTGATAAACGTCATTTCGCTAATAAAGTTGTCAGTTTTCCTTTCCACTTTAGATAGGACAAAATCCCGGTTTGAGTTCTTTCCTCGTCAGGAAATGTATCATCTAAACGATCTCTCTCCAGTTTATTTCTGGATTGGAGACTGTCCTCGACCACTTTTATAACTTGAACCTATGAAAGGCAAGAAGACATTCAACAGACACTTTTGGAACATCACTCTTCACCATTGAAGATGACATTTTTGCTTTCCTGGATTAAGGAAAATCCCCAGAGAAAGCCTCTTAACCAAAGACTCTCGGCAATGCATCAGTTTTTCTCCCAAGAAATTCGATGTTAATGAGGTCATCAGCACCTCAAAATTTGATTACATCACATGGCATTTCTCCGAAGAGATCTCGAAGGAAAGTATGATGTAACCTCACCAAAAAAAAAATGGTCTCTCAAGAGACTCATTTTTTCCTAATAGGTCAACAAATGACATCTCTCACAGAGAAGTTTGCACACATCTACGGTTCAGACAAATGGGTTTTCCCCAGCAAGTCTGACATCATTTCATTTTCCCATCAAATGGCGTCTCCCCAGTAAAACTCGATGAGAAGTTTGATGAAGACCACTACAAATAGCGTCCCTTGTCAAGAAAGAAACTCGACAAGAAGAAACTGAGAGCAGTTCCATGGCTGAAGACCAGGATTAAGGGGAGGTTTATTTAAAAAGAAACTTAGACCAGTTCCATGGCTGAAGACCAGGATCGAGGGGAATTTTTTTCAAAAGAAACTAAGACCAGTTCCATGGCTGAATACCAGGATTGAGGGGAATTTTTACCCTTTTTCTAAGTAACATTGCTTAGCAAAAGAAGATGGATGACCAAACTGCTATTCATAACCACATTCAAAATTTCGGGTATTCCGATATTTAATCCTCTTGCACCCTGAATGTCTGAATATCTCCTCCATTCACACCTTCGGGTCCAAGAAGATTAAATAGGGGCATCTGTCATACCCCAAATTTTGACCACAAGATTTCCCATCATTGTGAGGATCATTGCCATAATATAGATCTACCACCATACCTCGTCAATCTCCTCAAGGATTGTTGAGCATTCACTACAATCAAGAATTAGGGTTTTGAACCCTCCCAGAACACTTAGACAAAGGATCAATCAAGAAATGACATGATCTTCCACTTGTCTAACCTCTCAAACACCCATAAAGAATCAAGAGGTCTCACATATCAAGAATTAAGCACAAGGATGCAACAGTCCAAGTGGATCAAGCCTTAAGATCACCAGTGTCACCAAATTAGAGTATTGGTCGACCAAGGCCTCCAGATGAAAATGTTCATCTGGGCAAGAGCCAATACCTCAAAACATGATCCATAATGCTCAAAGGTACCTCATGGACCCAATCATCAAGTCAAAATATCCTTAGGGGGAGCATCAATCAAAAATCAGGAATTAGGGTTTATTGACCTAATTCACCCCTATGTTGACTTTTGCGGCAAAACATGAGCCAAGACCTAAAGACATGATTTGAGGGCCTCAAATACACCACATTGATCCATTTGCAACAATGAATTGATCCAAGAAGCTTGATTCACAAGTTTCAATTTCATCTGGACCGCAATTAGGTTTTGAAGAAAAAGTCAATTGTACCTTTGACATTGGACAAAAACATGTTCCCAAAACTTGGGACATGATTCAAGACACCCTAAAACACCTATGGAACCCATCCATTAGGTTTGAATTAGGTCAAGAACTTGATTTCATAGAGGATCACACAGTTTGGAATTCATCTGATAAACAGTCAACTGTGCCCAAAATCAAGTTTGACTTTTTGAATTTTTTCACAAATATGGCTCCCATAATTCAAAAATAATGTTAATGTATGGTTTTGATCATCATCCATCAAGAAAAATCAAGAAAAGTAAGGTTACTTGCAAAAGGGGCAACCATTAGAAAACTTGAAATTTTCTAAGTTATGGAACAAAATGGATTTGGTACCAACTTTGCAAGGTCATAACTCCTAAACCCTAAGGCCTTTTTCTTCCATCTAAAACTCAAATGAAAGTTCACATGACATACTTCAAAAGTGTCAACTACAAAAGATTCCAAATCCTCATGGATTTTGAGTTATGGTTTGATAAAAATCACAAAAACATGAAAATGACCACTTTTTCCAACACTTAGTGAAATTTTAGACAAAATTTGTCTTGAGTTTTCACCAACTTTGAGGTCATTTTTCACCTTGATCTAAGCTGAACCAAGACCAATGTTGGACATCAAAGTTAAAGTAGGATATAGAAGCTTTCCAAAGATCCCAAGAGCATGAGATAACTCCACTTGAGCAAGAGGTTATGACAGTTGCAATACACCTTGTTACAAACTGTTTTGCAAAATCAGTTTGGTCATTACTTGCCATACACGATTTTTCTTGTTAAGAGCAATGATCAATGCCTCTCACATTCATTGCATAACAGAAGGAATCAATTCAAACCTACAAATTTAAGTCAAGGAGTCAAGAAAGCTTTCAACTTGAAGTGGTGGTTTTTTGTCACATTATGCCTTGAATTCAAAGGCATTTATGTGCAATAGTACACATTCAACAAAAGGACATCCCTCAGTCAAGATGCTCACATAAAAAACAATAAAAATGACTGAGGAATGTGGAATTGGTCAATTGGTAGCTGATCTATTTGGACACTTTGGTGTACCTTGCATTAGGGGTACTGATACCATTTCAAAACCATTGAACCAAAGCCTTATCTTCCAATATGAAGTTGTTCATCCAAGACAAACCTCATATACTACAAATAGAGGTCACATTGCTTCATTCATATCACACCAAAACAACCACAACGCTTGTTTTCTCACAAATCCTCTTTCTTGCCAAATTATAAGTCCTTAAAGAGTGAAAGTTTGGAATTCTCACAAACCAAGCATTCAAACACTTCACATACACTATGTAGAAGTAATCTAAACACTTACATTCCATCTGTAACATCAGGATCACTAAGTCATACACCATTTTCTCAAAATACACAACAAGCTGCAGTTGGATTCGAGCTACTCAATTCAGAGGGATTCAAGTCATTCCAATCAATGTAACACAATCCTTGAGCCCTAAGGAAGCTATCCAGATCATTGTTTCACTTCTATAACACCTCTACAACAGAATTCGATTCCTTCTTGCAGAGGTAAGCCTTTAGCTTTCAAACTCTATAATGCATACATCATAAACATGTTTTCAAGTTACCAATGTGTTTCTGGATGTTCATAGATTAATAACCCTCAATCAATTGCTATTTATCTTACGTGTATAAGATTTCATGTAGTTCTTGATTTTTCAAATTCAAATGATTTTCAAATCATTCTATGGATAAAACATGATTTTTCAAACATTAATCCATGATCACAACTTGTTTTTCATACATGTTTGAAAATTTTGATCATTTTAATTGATTTTTATTAAAATAAAAACGCATTTTTAAGTCAAATTAGTGCTTTTATTGTTTTCTCCCTCACAAACGTTTTTCAAAACACTTTTGGGCCTCTTGATAGAGTGTAAGTCCCATCCTTTTGTAAATAAACCATTTTGAGCCTCAGTCGTTGTATAAGTCCCGAACCGATCTCGGCACGATCGCCGTTTTCAAAACGAAAATCATATGGGCCTCCCCTTGTGTTGTAAGTCCCATTTTTTTTTCTTTTTCAAACACTTTTGGGCCTCTAATAGAGTGTAAGATTCAACCCCCTTTGTACATAAATAATTTGGGCCTCAGTCATTTGTATAAGTCCCGGTACAATTTTCAAAATAATAGTGCGATCATTGTTTTTTATCTGGGCCTCTCCTTGAGCTATAAGTCCCATCTCTTGTATAAAAATAAACTTTTGGGCCGCTAATAGTGTGTAAGACCCATCATTTTTTTGTAAATACATTAATTTGGGCGTCAGACATTGTATAAGTCCCTCTATGGTTTTCAAAACTACGACGCGATCGTCGCCTTCTCGAAAGAATCCATACGGGCCTCTCTTTGAGTATAAGCCCCAAATTTCTTTTTAAAAACAACTTTCTTTTTTATTTAGATTCAAATTCAAAGTTTTTATCAAAACTTTCTTCAATTCTTGAATAACTAACCATGCAGTTGTAGTTACTATGCTTGGGCTTGCACAACTGTAAGTTCCACTATCTTCTCAACATACTTGTTTGTGTATATATATATATATATATATGTTTGTACATACTTGCTTAGAGTTTTCCCTAGAAATTAGGTCTAGGTCTAGATCAAACCGGTGGTTACTCTTTCAACACAGTCAAAACTAATTCCCCATAGGATTTTCCTGGTTACTCTTTGTATAAAGACTGTCCAGATACAGTATTGTATAAAGACAGTCTTGATAGACATTGTTTTCATTCTAAAGACTGTCCTAACTTAGAAGTATAAAGTACAAGAAATTCATTTCACCAGAGAGGATTAATTCCCGGTGAAACCTCTCCTGAATTTCTTCAAACCCTAGAACTGTTCTGCAAAGAAAGGATTTATTCCAGGTGAAACCTTTCTTGAACTTTTCTTAGGTTTGGACCCACAGGCTTCCTAAAAGCATCCCAACCTCCTCTTGGACTTTGTACAGGGACCCACAGGCTTCTTAGAAGTTCTCAGCCTCCTATTGGGCTTAGTACAAGGACCCAAAGACCACCTACAGGTATAGGACAGAACATAGTCATCTCTACTAGTTCAATCCTCCAGAGAGTTAGAATTTCAGAAAATCTAACCACTCTAGGGTTGATTCTCATCCCTTAAACCCTCAGCCTCCTCTTGGGCTTCATACAAGTAGACGTTGACAGTCTTAGGCTCCTCTTGGGCATCATACAAAGATTATTCTCCAACTAAGAGTCAACCTCTTCAAACCAGTAGACTTGGAAAGTTTCATCTCCTCTTGGATCTCAAAGAAACCCTCAAGTTTCCTAAGCACCGGAAAAACCCTGATCATTTTATTAATCTCCAGTAGAGTTTGAAACCTCCATAGGTTTTCATACTCAAAGTTTAAACCTTTACCATCAATAAACCTTAACAAAATCAGAACCTCAGGGCATCTAATATTTCAACTCTTCTTCAATCCTCAGCAAGAGTTGATTCCCCAATTTGGACCGGTCTCTAGATCTCAATAAGTCTCAGCAGAAGCCAGCCTCATCTTAGGCTTCATATAAGAATTTCCCCAACCAGCCTCCTCTTAGGCTTTGTATAATGATCTTTCCTCAGCAGATTTAGCCTCAATCTTAGGCTTTGTACAAGACAGATAAAACCTCTCCCCAGTGGAGTCAATTTATTTTAGCCTAAATCTTGGGCTTTGTACAAGACAGACAAAATACTTCCCGGAAGAGTCCATCTCTTTAGCCTTAATCTTGGGCTTTAAACAAGACAGATCATACTCTCCAGCTGAGTCAATCTCCTTTTTGCCTCAATCATGGGCTTTATACAAGACAGATGTAAAATTCCCTAGTAGAGTCAACCTTTTAGCTTCAACCTTGGGCTTTGATCAAGGCACACAAAAATTAACATCCCCTCGGAGGAAATCAAGAGTTCTCTCTGTAGAAAGACATTTCTCTGTATATCACATATCAAAACAAATAATCAAACAAACACTAATTCCAGATAACTGCTGTAAGTGGCACACTTGTTGATTCAAAAACCAAGTTGTAGTCCCTCTTTTATCTTGGTAAACTTCCTCTTTCATCTAATTGCTGTAAGTGGCAAGCTGATCGATGATTTTCATACATTATTTTACTATTTGTTTTAGTCTATATTTTGTCACTGTTTATTTGTTTTACATCCCTTTTACCGCATTTTATGCCTTGGTTGTTTTCTTTGGTGTTTCAGGTTCATATAAACAGTCAGGAGGAATCGGAGTGAAAAAGAGAGAAAAATCACAAGAATTCGGAAAGGTTTTAGAAGGGAGCCAGTGGCCTGACACGGCTACCCGTGTCACCTGACACGGGCCGTGTCAGTTGGAGATCAAAAGAGCAACTATTTTGTGGTTTGGCAGTGGGCTGACACGGGTGCCCGTGTCGCCTTACACAGCCCGTGTCAGCAGGTCTGGAGCGATTATTTTTCTATCATGATTCCAGGGAGCCAACACGGCCGCCCATGTCACCTGACACGGCCCGTGTTGGCCAAGACGCTACATATTCTGATTATTGTGGTTTTTTGTGCTAAGTGACTCCGGAGGGTATTTTGGGCATTTCAAGTGCTGTTATGTGATGTGTAACTATTTAGACTACTATTTGGAAAAAAGGAGGGGACTTTTGGATTTTACGAAAGATTTTGACGAAAAAGATTGAGCGATCAAGAACCAACGGAGAACGGAAGGTTTTCATGCGCAGGAGCAATTGGAGATCAACGTAATCCTGAATTCTTGTAATGTTTAGTTTTTATATTGTAATTTCTTTTCGTACTATGAGTAGCTAAACCCCCCAATGCTAGGGGGTGTCCCTAAATTGCAATGTAATGAACCTATTTTGAATCATTCTATGAGATTATGCCTTTTTCCTTTAAGCTTTTATTTTGCAATGTTCTTAATGCTTTTTCGATCGGACCAATTGAATTTGATTCACGATTAGGATTAGGTCGGACAAACCACCCTAATGCTTTTGTAAAATATTATTGCGGTAGATATTGCTTAGGAATGAGGATACCCTGCAATAACCTTTAAAATTCTTGTCAGAACTATTGCATGATGTTATTCTGAGATTGCTAAGGAATTAGGGTCAAGGGAGAATATCAAAGGTTTTTCTGTTAAGGAATTAAGGAAAAACACTAATGAGATTGGGTAAGCTAAGGTTTGAGGGATGTCTCTTTGAATAATAATTGGGTTTATTGCAGAGCAATTTTCACACTTCTCCTAGCATAGCTTCTCATATTTGCTTAAGTCATTTTATTCATTCTGCTTATTTTCTTAATTGTTATTATAATTTTCAAAACAAACAAACCCTTAAGGAATTTTTGGTTAATTGAAATAGCATCAGAACTTATAATTACACGCAGTCCTCGAGAGATCGATTCTGGGGATAACTCCTACCATTACTACATCGGTAAAAATAGTACACTTGCTATTTTTTCGATCATGTTTTTGGCGCCGTTGCCGGGGACTGCCAAATTATAAGTTCTTGTGTTAATTCAATTGGAATTTTGTCACTCTGTGACTAAAATTTTATTTTTCTATTATTTTTATTTTCATTTTGTATAACTTTTGGATTATTACTGTTGCTACTAATCTGCGTCTAACATTTTTATGCGAGGAGAATCCTCATCAAATTTTCTTTTTGACGCAGAAATTGAAAGAACGCTACACGAGAGGTGTAGGTAAGCAAAACTTGCAGCGTCTGAAGATGAACCTTCGGAGCACTCAAACTCAGGTTCAGAGTCAGACAGAGATACTGTGATTATGGTTGGAAATTAACCAGCGGAGAGAATTCTGGGCGATTACGGTGGGGCAAATGCACCGGCTAGTAGGTTGACCATTGTGAACCAACCGGTGAATGTGCCGAATTTCCAGCTGCATCCTAGCACCATCACTCAACTTGAGATGAGACCTTTCACCGGAAAGGTTAATGAAGATGCCAACAAACATCTACAAATATTTCTGACTATGAGCACCACTCTCAAGATTGAGGGGCACACTAAGGAAGCAAAGAAGTTAAGAATGTTTCCTTTCACTCTGGCGGAAGAGGCTGAAGAGTGGTTCTACTCGTTACCTGCTGGAAGTATTACCACTTGGGAAGAGATGGAGAAGGCATTTCTGAATGAGTATTTTCCGGCCTTTGTTTATATCCAAAAAAGATATGATATTCTGAACTTTAAACAGAAGGACGGAGAATCTCTCGGAGACGCATACAAGAGGTTCAAGAAGGTTTTGGTAGCCTGTCCGACTCACAACATGGATCAAACTGAGCAGATGCAGGTGTTCGTCAATGGCCTCCGAATGAAAACTAAGCAACTTATTGATACAACTGCTGGTGGATCATCCAACTTCACCACCGCGACTGGTATCAAGAAAATTATTGAAGTTATTGTAGCCAACAAACATTTGGAGTTATATGATCGAAGTGTGAGTAAATATGAGGGTGTGATTGATTTGAAGTTGAATAATCAAGTTGTGAAGGTAGAAGATCAGATTGTTGCGGAAGTTGAAAGAAGGTTAAAGTTTATGAAAGTAGGTACTCAAAGTGTGGCACAAGTTCAAACTGGTCAACCCATGAGTTGTGAGATCTGTAGTGGACCCTATTACACTGCACATTGTGTTGCGACTCCGCAACAAATTGAAGAGATAAAATTCCTTAAGCAGAATAATCCCTACGCTCAAACATATAATCCAGGGTGGAAGAATCATCCTAACTTCTCCTGGAAAGATCAGAATCAACAACAATAACCACAGCAGCAACAAGCTCCCCAAAAAGCACAATGGGAGATTGCCATTAAGAAGATGGCCGCTCAAAGCTTCCAATTTCAAGAAGAGACAAGAAGTAATCTAAGGAACACAGGTGCTTCCATTAAAAATCTTGAAGTTCAGATGAGCCAGATAGCACAACAATTAGCAAGTTCTCAGACACCTGGCGCCCTCCCATGCACGACGATCCCCAATCTGAAGAATCATGAGAATGTCAATGTTGTTACCACAAAAATCCAGGAAGTTGGAGAAGAAGAAGCCAGGCCAACCGAAGAGAAAAGAAAAGAAGCGGTTAAGCCTAAGATCAAGTTACCGTACCCCTCAAGAGTGACAAAGAAGGAGACACAAGAAAAAGACTTTGAGAAATTCAGCTCATTGTTCAAAAAGTTAGAGATTAATATACCCTTCTTTGAAGCACTTGAACAAATGCCTCTATACAAGAAATTCATGAAGGAGGTCATTGGAAAAAAGAAACCTAGTGGAGAGGAGGTAAATAGTCTAATTGAGGAGAGTAGTGGGGAATCACAAGGTAAGAGAATTCCAATCAAAAGGAAAGATTCGGGTTCTGTATCAATCCCCTGTACCATAAAGGATAGGACTTTTAAGAGAGTCTTAATTGATTCGGGTGCTAGCGTGAGTCTCATGCCCCTCTCAATTTTCAAAAAGCTGGGTATAAAGAAAATAAGTGAAACGGGAACAAATCTGAAGTTTGCCGACCTCACAACCAAGCGGTCATACGGGCTAGCAGAAGATGTGCTTGTGACCATTGATAACTTCACCTATCCAGTAGAGTTTGAGATCGTTGATCTACCTGAGGATGAGGAGTCGACTATCATACTGGGTCCACCATTCTTGATGACTAGTCGGTGCAGTGTGGATATTGAAGCTGGTACTCTAACCTTGAAATATTTTGAGGAGGAAAGAACCTTAAAAGTGTTGGAGCTCGAGAAGCAAGGTCAAGAGGAAAGTAATCACCCCTCAGTTGGAATGATCCGAATAGTGGGAAAAGGCAAAAGCTCAAAACCATTTCTTGAAAAAGTCTCTGGAATAGTCCATCAGGTTGCAGCATCTGAGTCATCTTTTGCACCTAGCAAGACTCCAACACCCAGTCAAGAAGTCAATAAGAGGAAGAAGCATCAAAGAAAGAAGAGAAAAAAAACATCAAAGGAAGAATGTGGAAGTTGGATGTGAGTTGAATCACAATGTAGCTCTTAGTTCTGAATCTGACCGGTGCTCTGTTGCAGAAAGGTCAAGCAACAAAAGCAACAAAACGTGTAAGTTGAAGTACCTCCCATAGCATTTGGGAGTAACCCATCGAGCCATGCGACGTTAAACGAAGCGCTACGTGGGAGGCAACCCACGCTTGTCTGATTAATTACTTTCTATTTGTTGTTTGTTTTTGTTTTGGTTGTAGGAAATAATTCGGATCCTACATGTGCAAACGATGATGTAGCAGTGGTGTGGCATTACCGTCAGCATCCTGAATCCGGATCTATGTGAGTGACCTCTCTCGCTCTTGTTCTAACACATTGGGATCAATGTGTAGTTCAAGTTTAGGGGAGGATTTACTGCTTTTAGTTTTTCCTCTTTGTACGGGTCATGTCTGTTTTGTGTGTTGTTTTATGAAAACCTCTCTGAATTCTCCCCGAATTAGAACCGTAAAAAATTTTCTTGTGAATACTGTGATTTTGAGATGGTCAAGAAAGTATATAGAGTTTGAGGGAAGAGGAGTTAGAACTAGGGACATTGGGAAAGTTTGAAAACTTCGGAATGACCCGAACACCCTGGATTCCCCGGAGTAAGAAAATGAGTCCAACGTGTAGATTTGTGCCATAATACTTGGATTTGAGAAGTATTCCCCGATTAGTTCATAGTGATAGTCCGGCAAGACTAGAAAGAATTTCATGTATAAGGTTGGTTGATAGAATAACTTAAGGCACCGAAAAAAATGAATAATGGCGATAAAGACAACTAGTCCTTCTAAGTTGGGTAACCCTCACCCGGTTACTTAGCCTAACGACAGTTGAGTTTCAATTGTCGTCCCAAAGTGGACTAATAAACGCCAATGAGTGAGAAAAAAGATATAATGGTGCCTAGAAAAACATTCGATCAAACTTGTACACGTGAGGGAAAACGAAAAAAAAATGCCTTAATCTGATTATCCGAATGAAAGGGGTAGAAAATTGAAGAAAAGACTTAAGCCCAAAGCATAGTTGGAGAGGTAACCGAAAAGGGGGTGTAGGTCCATGGTTTTACCGCGATTTGTGTTTGTGTAATACCTTCGTTAATGGACGATTACCAAGAAAACTAGTTTTTACCAATCGGAACAAAGGCTCGCGTATGAGTACAGACACACCTTACCTTCACAAGTCTTTTATTTGATATGTACCGTTTGATCTGAAAAAAATTTATGCAAGCGTGTTGCTTGAGGTCAAGCAACGGTTTAAGTTTGGGGGAGTTTGATTGGTGGTTTTCATACGTTATTTTACTATTTGTTTTAGTCTATAATTTGTCACTTTTTATTTATTTTACAGCCCTTTTACTGCATTTTATGCCTTGGTTGTGTTCTTTGGTGTTCAAGTTCATATAAACAGTCAGGAGGAATCGGAGAGAAAAAGAGAGAAAAATCACAAGAATTCGGAAAGGTTTTAGAAGGAGCCAGTGGCCTGACACGGCCACCCGTGTCGCCTGACACGGGCCGTGTCAACTGGAGATCAAAAGAGCAACTATTTTGTGGTTTGGCAGTGGGCTGACACGGGTGCCCGTGTCGCCTGACACGGCCCGTGTCAGCAAATCTGGAGTGATTATTTTTCTATCATGATGCCAGGGAGCCAACACGGCCGCCCGTGTCACCTGACACGGCCCGTGTTGGCCAAGACGCTACATATTCTTATTTTTGTGGATTTTTGTTCTAAGTGACTCCGCAGGGTATTTTGGGCATTTCAAGTGATGTTATGTGATCTGTAACTATTTAGACTACTATTTGGAAAAGGGGAGGGGACTCTTGGATTTTACGAAAGATTTTAACGAGAAAGATTGAGCGATCAAGAACCAACGGAGAACGGAAGGTTTTCATGCGCAGGAGCAATTGGAGATCAACATAATCCTGAATTCTTGTAATGTTTGGTTTTTATATTGTAATTTCTTTTCGTACTATTAGTAGCTAAACCCCCCAATGCTAGGGGGTGTCCCTAAATTGCAATGTAATGAACCTATTTTGAATCATTCTATGAGATTATGCCTTTTTCCTTTAAGCTTTTATTTTGCAATGTTCTTAATGCTTTTTCGATCGAACTAATTGAATTTGATTCACGATTAGGATTAGGTCGGACAAACCACCCTAATGCTTTTGTAAAATATTATTGTGGTAGATATTGCTTAGGAATGAGGATACCCCGCAATAACCATTAAAAATCTTGTCAGAACTATTGCTTGATGTTATTCTGAGATT
The DNA here is from genome assembly GCA_022829125.1 of Lathyrus tuberosus. Taxonomy (NCBI): domain Eukaryota; kingdom Viridiplantae; phylum Streptophyta; class Magnoliopsida; order Fabales; family Fabaceae; genus Lathyrus; species Lathyrus tuberosus. The sequence continues at coordinate 3,484,119 of JALAZF010000142.1, read as the reverse complement.
GCTAAGGAATTAGGGTCAAGGGAGAATATCAAAGGTTTTTCTGTTAAGGAATTAAGGAAAAACACTAATGAGATTGGGTAAGCTAAGGTTTGAGGCATGTCTCTTTGAATAATAATTGGGTTTATTGCAGAGCAATTTTCACACTTCTCCTAGCATAGCTTCTCATATTTGCTTAAGTCATTTTATTCATTCTGCTTATTTTCTTAATTGTTATTATAATTTTCAAAACAAACAAACCCTTAAGGAAATTTTGTTTAATTGAAATAGCATCTGCACTTATAATTACACGCAGTCCTCGAGAGATCGATTCTGGGGATAACCCCTACTATTACTACATCGGTAAAAATAGTACACTTGCTATTTTTCCGATCACAAGCCTCTGGATTATTTACATCCAAGCCAATGTCCCTCTCTTAGCATGGAAGATTCCTAAGGAAAAATGGCATTGCTCTACATTAAGTTAAAGTTTCTCCCTTCAGGACATTTCTCATATAAAAGAAATTATGGCATTCCTGGATTCCATACATTCCATTTAAAGTAATTCTCCTTTATAATTAGTTACCCAACAACTATGATAAACAGGTGAGATACCTTCCTTTAGATATGACAAATTATCTCTAAGTCAAACCCTTTGGCTTCAATCTTGGGCTTTAAACAAGACACCAAACATCTTTTCCCTCCCATAGAATAGGAGGAATTACGATTGCTCTGATTTCCCGAGTATCTTTACGGGAATACGTAGGTGTCGCTCCCAGGATTTTCATCCAGGTACAAATGCGAAAGTGGCGCGGAACACAGAGTCGCCAGCAATGTATATTTATCCCAAGAGAGGGAAAGGGAACACCGCATAAACCTGAGGAAGATGGAAAGGAATGGTCATCGCAACCAAAACCTGGGTTCGGGAGTCGGTTACACGAGGGGAAGGTGTTAGCAGCCCATGCGTCCATCGTACTCGATGGGATCCACGCTTGTTGTCTATTCTAAGGCTGAGTTATCCTAAAATCTATGGCTGTACTGACTCGGGGAAGGGAAAACAAAGACAGACTCGGTAGGACATCGTCGTCCTAGGCCTACATACTCCCTTTGTGCAATGGGAAATTCAGAGTCAACGTAGTTCGGACCAAGTTCTTTTTGTGTTTTTTATGAGCGACGTTAAGTTCGCGTCCGGCAGTTAAGGTTGATGCCTGTTTGCGACAAAACGGAAAGTAACGTGCCCTTTTTTAAAATAACCTTAAGTTTGACAATCCCGAAGGACAAAAATGATTTGAAATTTGTTTGTATTTTTTAAGACAGAAGTGACTTGAGTTAGTTCATAACCCTCCTTGAACCAAAGTCTATGGCACGGGAACGAATGTGTCGCATGGTCGTCCCCAATGGGACGTATGCTCAACACTCTAGAAGAATGAAGGGGGACCCCTCAATCTTCACTTCCTATGTTTAAGGCTTGTGTGCAAGGCAAGTTGACCTTATTAAGTGTCTTAGAAAGGTTATGAGATGAGAAGAGGGACTCAAAAGAAAAGAAAAAACACTAAGGGATTCTATCCTAATGTTATCATGCAAAGGTGGCCCTAAGGGGAGATTTGACAACAACCTAAGCCTAAAGAAAAGAAAATATGAGAGAAAGAAAGAGTGAGGGTGGACATGGATAACTATCCACACCCTCAAATAACTTACCTCTGCCTCTGCATAAAAGGTTAGTACAAAACAGACATAAGCAACAATAAGATAAATGAAACCCAAACAAGTCATAACCCAAAGAGAAATGGTTACAAACCAAATGAAACTCATCCAAGTCAGAATGTACACCTTTGAGGTGACCCATAATGTTTACCAAACAAGATCAAGCAAATAGGATGCAAACAAGTGGCAAAACACACAAGAAAGCCATCAAAGAAGGAGTAGAAGAAGAATGAGTGGATATGCAAGGTGATCATGCAAGAATGCTTCAAATAATATCCAAGTCAGAATTTGGATGACCTAAACATGCTATACAAGTGTCACATGAGGCACACAAACAAGTATCCAAGCATTAAGAATCATTAGAAGAAGGAGAAGGAAACATGTAAGTGAAACATGTTCAAGTATGCAAGATGAAACATGAATAACATATGACATGAATGCAAAGCTCCAAGGTCAAAAACATATATCAAATTAAGTGCAAAGGGATGATATGGTATGGCATACACAAACCAAACATAAGTCATGAATGAACATAGATGAGAAGAGGTGAAAAGATAAGTCAAAAAGAGGCATATAAATCAAGCATAGAACATATGCACAAAGCAATGCAACAACCTCACACCAATGACCTATAATTGCAATCAAGTGACCTATAAAAATTTAAACATGGTTTATGAAGTCAAAGAAGCAACCCTAAATGATGGCACAAGTGCCTTCTCAAACAAGTAATCAAACATGATCAAAGATGTGCATAAAAGAAGACCTCAAACAAAGAGCAATCAAGCAATTAGAAAAACACCTTTAACAAATACCAAATTAATTCTAAAAACACCTCAACCAGGGGTAAACATCATGTTAAAAACTCATGCAAAAATTCACAAGATAAGTCACCCAAACAATCATGCAAAGATCAAGTAGGAAACATGATTCAATATGAAAAAAAGAAGGACTAAAATGCAATATGAAATGGTCTTTAAAATATGAGAAAAATGTTTTTATGCCCTTCAATATGTTGGTGAAACAATTCAAAAAGAGTGAGTTCAAAATGTTTTATATGCTATGAAAAATAAAATCAGCAAGTTAGGGTATGCATATATGGAATAAATTCAAAAGAAATTAACCAAATAATTAATTCAGATGCTAAAAATAAAATAAAAATGAAAAATAAAATAAACATGCTTCATGAATGTTTTTGTAATTTTTTAATGCACAAAACTATTTTAAAAAAATTAAAATGCAAACAATGCAATTAAATAAAATAAAACAAGTAGGGGGTGTATATAGCAGGCAGCACACGTTCAAAAATAGACATGGGCTTAAAGGAGGGGTGCAAAAAGCAGGTCCAGCCCAAAAAAACATCAGAGAAATAAAGAAAAAGGATACAATGAAACCCAGTCAATGGATTGACTCCACAGCCACCCTAGGATCCATCTAACGCTCCTCACTCAGTCAACCAAACCAACACGTAAGCATGATGAGAGGCACAGATCCACACACCCACACTAAACAACGTGCACACGCGCACACCAAAACACTCAGCAATTAAAAAAAACGCACGTGAGCAGCACATGAAACACTTAATGCGTTGGCATCTTACAAACCACCAGATTAAATCAACGTCCCCAAACAATTCAAAATTAACGTGATGAGTGGTTTAGATTTAAGGTACACAATAGTTAGCATAGAGTAGCACACACACATACCACAAAATAAAACCAGAATTTTAAAAATGTGGCACGCTGTGGACCACACGATCAAAGCCATGGACGGTGGTGATTGCATCTCCTTCCCTGAAACCCTAATCTCACCGAAAAAAAAAACCAGACGTCGGAGCCCTAGCTCCGGTCGTCCCTTCCGGCCACCTGCAACCAAGATTTTTCCAGAAAACGCAAAAGAGTACACTATTCTGACCAGAATTCAATGAGGATTACCAATATGCAATTAAAAATCACAAACAAACAACACATAAGCCAAATTGAACGAAACAAGGTTGGATCAAAAACTTTCAAACTCATCATACAACCATATTACACGTCCAATCTCAAAATAAAATACATCAGCATGCTAAAAAACAATCACAGATCATTATGCGCATCTAAAAATTGAGTATTAAGAGCATGCAATTGTGACTAACCTGAGACCTTAAATAGCTTGAAATACTCCAAGAAACCCGTCTGCACGCTCCAGATCACACCACAGCAATCCCTAATTGCAAAATAAATGCAATTAGGGCTTGAATCTGACCTAGATCTTGAGTTTTGGAGAAGTGGTCCCCAAATTTGTACCCTATAATACACTTGTTGTTAGCTTCAGATGATGAATGATTCGTGCTCTATGGAACCCAAGGATTCAGATTATGAAGGAAGTTTGTGAAAAACCCTAGTGGATAGAGAGATTCGAAGGAGAGGAGGATTAGGGTTAAAACTTGAAATCTGATCAAAATAACGTGCCTCTCCTCCAATGAGTGCATGAGTAAGCTTATGTACTCTAGGTTATTCCACTGATTATCATTTAGGTCTTATTAATTCCTTGATTAATGAGTTTTGGGTGATTTTGGAAATTTGCATTTTGAATCATACACCCCCCTCCATGCGTGTACACCTTAGCTTCCTATGATGGATCACTCACTTGTCAATTGCTAATCACACCTGAATGGAATTTGGGCCTTGAAATGTCTTGGTTTGTGAGTTTTGATGCACCTTGCGATTTTGCATAATGTGAAATAAGTGATGAATAGGTCATGGATCCACTTGATTCCAAGGCCAAAGATGATCCTCATGAGGTGCAATTGGATGTTGGAATGTGACTTGAAGCAATAGAATCAATTATAGGTCCATATGTCCCAAAATGAAAAAGTTGTGAAAATGGAACCATGAGAAAACCCTAAAAACCACCTTGCCTTCTTTTGATCATAACTTGAGTTTCACAAATGATATGGAGACCATCTAGTACTTGTTGGAAAGGGGATAAAAAGATCTTCAACTTTCATGTTTGAGAAAAAATCATTTGAAGCTTCCTTAGTGGTGAAAAGTCAAGTTGAATGTAGTGTAAAAACTTGCTAAAAATGGAAACTTTCAAATTATAAGTCATTTCCATATTTAGTAACTTTAGCACAAACTCTTGATCCTTGATAAATGGTATGAAACTTGACCCTTGAAGAACATCTTCTCCTCTTGAACTGCCTCAGGCACCTTGACCCCATGCTAAGAACCAATGACATGCAAACATGATAATGCAAAAATGAAATGAAACATAAGCCAGTTAGTACTAAAGTAAGGAGAGCAAATTTTGGGGTGCTACAGCTGCCCCTATTCAATCAACTTGGTCCTGAAGGTATGATAGCAATGGTTGTTATGCGTTCAAAGGATTCACGGGGATTGAATACCAAAAGAAACCTGAAATTTGCAATCCTCAAAGGAGGGACGAATCCACTGGGGAACAAGCAATAAATGCTGCACTTGTCACAACACGTACGAGTGTTGGAAACCAATACGAACAATGTATTGGAATGTCATGAAATAAACACTAACGAGTGTTAACTACGCTGGGGATAAACATGGACGGGTGTCAAGGAGTCAAAGATATCAGATACGAACAGGGTACCGAAAAGATACACGGATGGGTGTAAAAAGGTTCAATACGGACGAGTATGGAAAAGATACATGGACGGGTGTAAAGAGTTCAATACGGACGGGTATCGAAAAGATACACGGACGGGTGTAAAAGGATTCAATACGGACGGGTATCGAAAAGGTACATGGACGGGTGTAAAAGGATTCAATACGGACGGGTATCGAAGGTACACGGACGGGTGTAAAAAGTTTCAATACGGACGGGTATCGAAAAGGTACACGGACGGGTGTAAAAAGTTTCAATACGGACGGGTATCGAAAAGGTACACGGACGGGTGTAAAAAGTTTCAATACGGACGGGTATCGAAAAGGTACACAGACGGGTGTAAAAATTTAAATTTACTGGGGATTGATCTCGCTGGGGAATGGAAGGCAAGACGGACGGGTGTCATCCAAAGGTCAATACGGACGGGTATCAAAATCAAAGGTTCAAACACGGACGGGTCCTGAAAGGACACGGATGGGTGTCAAAAGTAAATACGGACGGGCATTGGCTTAAAAGGTCCAAACATGGACGGGTGCTGAAAGGACACGGACGGGCGTCAAATGTCAATGCAGACGGGCATTGAAACAAAGGTTCAAACACGGACGGGTGCTGAAAGAACCCGGACGGGTGCCAAATGTCAATATGGACGGGCATTGAAACAAAGGTTCAAACACGGACGGGTGCTGAAAGAACACGGACGAATGTCTGACGGTAAAAACCCTTGAGGGAATAAACCAAAGGATCACCTGGACGAAGGGGTAAAAATGAAATCATGGATTAACGCTCCTGGCAAACAACTCTGCAAGGGAATGTCAAATATTGCTTTGAATGACTAAACCCAACACTTGTGGAGTAAAGTCGAATGATATTCTCCGAAGCCTTCTTTTTTCCCGACGAAGGAAAACTCAAACCTGGCTTATGCTTCGGATTCCTATGTTTGAATTTTGCCGTAATGCTCCACACGAAGTGGAAATGCTACGCATTTGAGGATGCAATGCAAATGCTTATGATATGCAAAAGGGCCCTTCCAGCAAAATAAATGCTGGAGAGAAGAGACCGACTCCGTTGGGGGTGACAAAAATAAATTGTCCTCTAAATACAAGAACTCTGCTGAGAAGGATCACACTGACCGACTCTCTGGATCAACAACTTCAGCTGGGGGTGAAATCCCAAAAGAACATCCACACTACCGGGGATTACACATGTCCTTTACTGAAGGTAACATCCAAAACCTGAGATTTCTCCTCTGCTGGGGGAGTTGAGAATGAATGCCAATAACAGAATCGGCGATCCATTACTGAAAATTGCTAATAACCAATTGGGCTCAGAACCTGCTGGGGGTGTCAACCACCTTTGCACAAATAGTGGCGTAGATTACTACCAGACTCTGCTTGGGGAAAATAGTCCGTAATACCATCCTGCTTGGGGATACTGCTGAACTTAGCCTAGTGATGGGGCGAATGACTTTACCCTCGCCTTGCTGGGGTTTAGAGCATAACGTTGTTGGTGAAAGCGCACCTCCTAACTGGATGGGGAAAGTGGACACCCTGATTCTGTGGGGAAACAACGTCTTGATCCAGAGAACAAATTCCCCAGGTCTCCTGCTGGGGAAAGTCTGCTCTGCTGAGGGAGGTGCAATTTCAATGCTGGGGAGAGCAACCCTACTGGGGAAGTACAATCCTGTTGCCATCCAACCTGACTTGTCTATATGGTCATAAACGGCCGTTTGAACTTTCCACTTTCCCCAGACCACCAGGTCTAATGGAAGAAATCATCTCAAGAGGATTTTATGGAAGACCGGGCGTTCGCACTACCCCAGGGTCTTCAAACTCTTGGAGAGATTTATCAGATCTCGACATAACTGCCCCAGACTTCATAATCCATGAAGTACATTACCTCGAAAGGATTTGTAATGAATTGAAAATACTCTGTCCCAGTATTCTAAACTTTGAAGAGGTGTTTTCAATTAACCATTTTCAGGAGTGGACAATCTCTCACGCTCTAGAGGTGGCCTGCCCCAAGTCTTGAAGGAACTTTTCCCCTGACTGATCTTACCGAGATTTGTCCAAATCGACCTAATTGTCCCTGTCTGGCTGCTTTAGGGAGAGTTTTCAGCGTGACTGCTCCAGATTAGCTGCATCTTATCACCATTTATCGGGAACCACCAGGCTGCGCACAGTCTCTTGGCCACATACCCCTTGACATGATTGTCCTTCAGAGTTTTCACCATCTCAACTTGGCGTGATCGAGCTTCTCGACTGTCGTTCATCGTGTAAGCCTCTTTGATATCAAACACATGCAAGCAGCAAATGTTTATTATGAGAATGACAATTCTAATGCAACACTCGTGTTAACCTTGAAGTTTTATTGAAAATGCGTCGCCAAGCCTCGTGAACGAATCACTAGCTGGGATGCGACCTTGATTTTTGAATGGCAAAACAATGCGCACATGAAATACCAACAAATCTTATTAGCATAACTCATAGGAGTCAGGAACGCTATCCTGTTGAAGTACGCTTTCGGAATAAACCCTGTTTCAATTAGGACTTTTAAGGGTTGTAACGTGGTCTGGTTCACGGTTTCAGAAAAAGGATTTATGGCTCAAAATTTATCGGTGCCCACCCACTCTTTGTGATGTTCTCCAGTCCTATGTTCAGTTAATCTGACACAAACGCTCATCTCTCAAAAGGTTTATGATCTTTAAGGAACCCATGCAACTAATGGTTTGACACCTAAGGAGGTTTTGGAGTGACGGTCACGCCTTTTTATCTTTTGTGTCTGTAATCACACGAATTTGTCCTTATCGAGGATTTTCTTTTGTAATCCTTTTCGTTTTTCGCTTTTTCTTTCTTTTGCTTCTTTTTTTTTGTTTTTTTTATCCCTAATTTTTGCCTGGACTGACTCTTTTGAGTTTTTCGATTTTGAAGTCCAGCGGGATGCCCTAACTTTTGCCTAAGTCGCTTGTTTTCAAGTTTCAACTTAGCGGGCTTTCCTTTTTTATTCCCCTTTTTTGAACAAAGCGTGTGACACTGGTTGTCTTACTTTCTTGAAAGGGTTGTGACTGCCTCACTCCCTGATTGTTGATGGATAACCATTGTGGTTTCCCATCTCTTGACCTCTTGACGGTGGGATAAAAGGTAATGGATCCTCAGATGCACACTCTCCTTGAAATTTGAATGCTCGGTCAAACTAATTGACGCCTACCCTGCCCCTGGGTTAAGTATGAGGATTTTTTTTTGTACGAAAGAAACTCCTACTTCAAGGCTCAAAGGGGTTAACGAGGGTCTATCTCCCTTATATCTCCAGTGTTTAGGGATTTGAAACAATGCCTGTACATCCTCAACAGGGTCCTATCCTTGAACATACAACTAGAGATTTTTCATTTTCATCTCATCATCCTCCCTCAAGAGTTCTAGACAAGAGAATTGGTATTGCAGTGCATATAAATATTTAAGAGTGAACACGAATGGATTACTTCAAAAAAGACATGCTTATTGTATTATGATTGTCATTCAAAAAACAAACAAGTTTCTACATGCAGGCAATGTTTAAACAAACAAATGAAAGCTACATATGAAAATGTAGTAAAGAAACAGGAAATCGCCATCGTTGAGGAGACTTGGCTCTGTCTGGACTTATTATTTCTGACAACATACTCGCAGTATGAGTGTTTACTCGGGAGGCTTCAGTTGATTGACTTCCTCTTTCAGCATTTTCTAGTCTTGAGTCAAAGCTTGCATTTCCCCATGAACAACCCCATTTGGCTCTGTACTTCCCTCGGCTCTGCTTGAATTTGTTCCACGATCAACTTCTGGATGGCTTGAGGAGTTGAGCCGGTGCTTCGGAGAGAACCCTGCCTCGAACACCTGTTATGCCAATGAGTATGAATATGCAAATACAAATGAACATGTTTGAATATTCGCAGGGCGATCCACCCCTTGATTCCAGTTTAACAACAAGATAGAACGGGACTTCTACTCGTGCATTAAGAAAAACCAAAGGATAACTGAATGTCAACAATCACAACCCAAGATAATAAGTCTGAACACAATAATCATAGATCCCAACCAACAAGCCTGGTGGTGATCCAAATACAATAAAAAGAAATAGAAAACTACGGCATGTCATCAAAGTCCACAAGTGCCAATCCCCCCATCCATTATGCTTTTTGCTCCAGTCTTGAATTTCCTTGAACAGCCTTTTGGTGTCGGGATGCTTCGGTCTCTGAATTAGCTCTTGAATGAGAACATCTCTCCTATGCATGATCCCTTTCAAGTATCAGCAATGCAACTCCCAAGCGTCTTCTTCAAAAACACCATCCATGGTAGGACCCTCATTTCTAGGTCTCTTCACTTCAGCTTGGATCTTTAGTTCCTCTATGGAGGCTATGGCTTCATTGAGTCGACCCTCGACTGCTTGTCTCTGGAATACCCCTGATAGGATCTCAGCGTCTTTTTTCTTGAGTTTCAACTTCAATTGATCAATCTGAGCTAGATAATCGTCTTCCTTTTGCTTATTATCAGCCATTGCAGTGTCTCGGTGAGCATTGAACTTGTGAATTTTCAACAAAGCTGTTGAATGCAAAATAGGGCAAGCAAGCAAAAATATTAATTTTCGGAAGAATTCCCTCCGGGATTTATGTCGTGTCCACAGAGATCGGTTCGAGGGAAAGAATGTCGTTCGACAGTCTCTCGCGGTAATGAGTTTGGTTTTGAATGGTTTCAAACAAGAAAACAGAAAAGTAAACATTAAAACATAAAACAAATTCATTCTTCAGAGAGAAAAACCCGTCCGGCAATGCATATAAATCACTCCTCACAAACTTAAACTTACCGACCAGTTATACTCCACCTACAATACTCCTCAATATCACCCAGCATCGCTCACAACAAAGGTTATGTCTAACACACAGTTGAGATAACAACCGTGTCACTCTCTTCGTCACTCTCGCGAGCGAAGCCTCGAAACACAGAAGGCATTAAGCTTCGATGCCTATTGAAGATTGTTAGCTCTAAATCTATCTCTAGAATCCAGAAACTAACAGACAATCATCCCTAATCGAAGTTTGCGACGGTTATCTCTATCGCAACCCAAACCCCACGCATAAAGTAAAAATCAGAGACAATCACCAATAAAGATTAGTAAAGCAAGTTTTATACAATGCCATGGGCGACAAATATACATGAGATCGTAGTCAATACATATACAAAACCCAACATACAAGAAAAACACAAAGAAGAAAAGAAATGAAACAAACACTTCACGAATTGTCGGAGCCGATCGATGAGAAATCCACCTCGGATCATCCACATGCAAGCTTCCATGTTGTTATCTAAGCTAATCTACTGAAAAAATAAAGTTTGATGGAGTTGGAGCAAGAATCCCCAAAACCATCCCTAAAAAAGTAACTGAAATGAACTATATACATTGCAAATTCTGCATGGTTCGCAGTGCGAACGATCATTCACAGTGCGAATGACTCAAAAAATGGCACTTTAAGTGCCTCTGAATACCAAACCGCCTTTGCTTTCCTTCGTTGGTTCGCAGTGCGAACGAACCATTCGCAGTGCGAATGCTCACTGACTGGTTTGTAGTGCGAAACTTGGCTTATTTCTCTTTTGTAACTCACTGCCAGCCTTCGCTGGACCTTCGCAATGCGAACACTCGCTGCCAGTTCGCAGTGCGAACAAGACAGAAAACCAGTCCTTATTTTGGCCACAACTTCATCACCGAAACTCCGATTTACGCCCGGTCAGAAGCGTTGGAAAGCTTATTCAATGCTCTTCAAGAATATGGCAAGATAGCCTTTATTAAATACCTACAAAATTGAGATAAAAATCAATTAAACTAAGTAATATTTACACGTTACGCAATATAGACACTAAAACGTAAAGTAAACATATTTATAAACAAAGTGGGGGTTTATTTGAACGATATAGACAAAAAGTATCGATAAGTGCAACAAAACTTATATACAATAGTAGGTACATATTGCACTTATCAAACTCTCCCCAACTTACCTAATTGTTTGTCCACAAACAAGAATCAAACAAACTTGAAAATGCACAAGCAATATCCAAAGAATGACGAATCAACAGGTTTTGAAAAACGGAAACGAATGAATGGTTCAAATGAAAACGGTACACACAAAAAGTAAATACTTACCACTAAACTACGACGACAACATAGTCACGAAACAAATGCAAAATTCAAAAATTCATGCCGAACATTCTTAAACAACACAAGTTCCAAAGTGAATCACACCTAGCAAAAACAATCATCGGTAGATGAAAAACACATAATAAGGTACTTTACACTCACACAACACTCATGCAAACGAAAGACTAAATTATGCATACATCCACAAATTCACATTGAAAATACAAAGGCAAGAATCACAAGGACTTTCAAGGTTGTAACGTGGTCGGGTAAACAAACAAGGGGCAATTTCTAAAGGTAATTGAAACAAAAACTTGCATAAACCTAAGGGAATGAAAACTCACAAAGATTCACACACAAAATTTCAACCAACTTCTTCCACAATCCCAAGTGCTACACAACACACAATACTTATTTAGCACAATTATTGAAACTCTTTTTGTTTCCTTTTTCAAGGATTTTTCTTTTTCTTCTTTTTTCTTTCTTTTTCTCTTTCACAAAATTTTCCCTTTTTTCTTTTCTTTTTCAATCCTCATAGAATCCAACCAATGAGTATACACTCATCCTCTCCCCAACTTGAATTCAACCGCACCATCATGTGAATACTTCCTACTTTCTAAGGCAAGGAAAAAAAATCCATACAACAACACAAAGTTGAGGTCCAAGAAAAAAACAAAATCCATTCAAAAATAAGTGAACTAAATACTCATAAACAAGCATTAAGTTTAAATAGAAACATGGATCAAAAAGCTCAAAGGGGTTACGAATTCTCACACACTCACAAGGTGAATTGACTATTTGGCTAAAGTGGTTGTAGTCAAAATGAAACAATTGCCTTGATCATTTTCATGCATTCATATAAACAACACAAACAACAGATTCAACATAATAAAATCCAGTTAGAACAAGAATGTTGGTACTCCGCATATATGAACAATGGAAGGCCACCTCACAAAAAGGTTGGGAACTAAAGTGATTCACAATAGAACAAGTATACAAAAGAATGGATGGCATGGAAGTTTGTAAAATGCCTAAGTATCATGAATATGCTAAAGTATAGAAAGCGATAAATACATACCTCAGACGTGTACAAAACTTAACAAGATCATTACCATACATCTGCAAGTTGAAACGAACCAACTTGGAAAATCACAAAAGCATCCTCAAATAAGTCGATCAAAATCTGTGAGCGAACAACAATCAAAAACATTCGAAAAGAAAAACTATAAAACATGCTTGTTTTACGTCGTAAGCTCGACGCCTTTACGGTGCTTAATTAGAAACTTCCTTCATTCATCCCATGGTGATGTCTCACCGCGCAACCAAAAGCAAGCGTCCTAACCAAACACTTAAACAAACGTTAATCTACAAGTATCAGTATAACAAGTGAAAATATACAAAATATACAATATCTACAAAACTCAAAAACAAAGAAACTATCGCAATGCGATTTAATATCAAAACCGATCCCCTGCAACGGCCCATTTTATTGAAAGCAAAATAGGGCAAGCAAGCAAAAATATTTATTTTCGGAAGAATTCCCTCCGGGATTTATGTCGTGTCCACAGAGATCGGTTCGAGGGAAAGAATTTCGTTCGACAGTCTCTCGCGGTAATGAGTTTGGTTTTGAATGGTTTCAAACAAGAAAACAGAAAAGTAAACATTAAAACATAATACAAATTCATTCTTCAGAGAGAAAAACCCGTCCGGCAATGCATATAAATCACTCCTCACAAACTTAAACTTACCGACCAGTTATACTCCACCTACAATACTCCTCAATATCACCCAGCATCGCTCACAACAAAGGTTATGTCTAACGCACAGTTGAGATAACAACTGTGTCACTCTCTTCGTCACTCTCGCGAGCGAAGCCTCGAAACACGGAAGGCATTAAGCTTCGACGCCTATTGAAGATTGTTAGCTCTAAATATATCTCTAGAATCCAGAAACTAACAGACAATCATCCCTAATCGAAGTTTGCGACGGTTATCTCTAACGCAACCCAAACCCCACGCATAAAGCAAAAATCAGAGACAATCACCAATAAATATTTGTAAAGCAAGTTTTATACAACGCCATGGGCGACAAATATACATGAGATCATAATCAATACATATACAAAACCCAACTTAGAAGAAAAACACAAAGAAGAAAAGAAATGAACCAAACACTTCACGGATTGTCAGAGCCGATCGATGAGAAATCCACCTCGGATCATCCACATGCAAGCTTCCATGTTGTTTTCTAAGCTAATCTACTGAAAAAATGATGTTTGATGGAGTTGGAGCAAGAATCCCCAAAACCATCCCTAAAAAAGTAACTGAAATGAACTATATACACTGCAAATTCTGCATGGTTCGCAGTGCGAACGATCATTCGCAGTGCGAATGACTCAAAAAATGGCACTTTAAGTGCCTCTGAATACCAAACCGCCTTTGCTTTCCTTCGTTGGTTCACAGTGCGAACGAACCATTCGCAGTGCGAATGCTCGCTGACTGGTTCGCAGTGCGAACCTTGGCTTATTTCTCTTTTGTAACTCACTGCCAGCCTTCTCTGGGACCTTCGCTGGACCTTCGCAATGCGAACACTCGCTACCAGTTCGCAGTGCGAACAAGACAGAAAACCAGTCCTTATTTTGGCCACAACTTCATCACCGAAACTCCGATTTACGCCCGGTCGGAAGCATTGGAAAGCTTATTCAATGCTCTTCAAGTATATGGCAAGATAGACTTTATTAAATACCTACAAAATTGAGATAAAAATCAATTAAACTAAGTAATATTTACACGTTACGCAATATATACACTAAAACGTAAAGTAAACATATTTATAAACAAAGTGGGGGTTTATTTGAACGATATAGACAAAAATTATCTCTATAAGTGCAACAAAACTTATATACAATAGTAGGTACATATTGTACTTATCAAAAGCCTTGGCCAATTCCTCCTTCTTAGACTTGAGAACCTTGCTGATACCCTCTAGAGCTTGCTTCATCCTTTGTCTGGCTGTGACCTTGTCAGCTAGCTCCTTTTCTGCCTTAGCAAGAAGCTCTGTCTTCAACTCGGCGATATGAACAGCTTCACCCCGCTCATCTTTCAACTGATAAATCTCTCTTTGTAGCTCACTGTTTTCTTCTCGCAGCTTTTCCTTTTCAGGCCATAACTTGTTAAACTTTTCTATCTCAACTGTGGTAGGAGGCTCAATCAGCAAGGGGTAAGATGGTGGTTCTTTGGAGAATGGCAAAAGCTCCTTCTCTACCCTTTTCTGAATCCAATCTTCATACGCAGGAAATGTTCTGTTGTTGCTCTTCCCAAAAGAAGTCTTCCCCTTTTTATGACAATCTTCCCAAGTATTTGCAGCTTCTTTTAACAATTCTGGATTGATTTCCCCACTCAGATATAGAGATTCTTCGACATCCTCGTCTTTTGGTGGCTCTTTCAAGGCGTACCCGAATTGCCTAATAGCAAGAATAGGGTTGTAGTTAATTCCCCCTTTCCTTCCTATTAGAGGCACATTCGGGAGACCTCCACAAGTGATCATGATATCTTGGCCCAACAAGTCACGGTTAACCCAAATTAGATTATCTGCCCTCAAGCCCATCAATTTTTTGGACCAATCCAATGTTCCTTGAGTATCTACAAATGCCCCAGATTTGGGAAGACGATCAGCAAACCATTTGTAGAAGACTGGCGCACAAAAATTAAGGGGTCCTCCCCTCCTCTTCTCGTTCTTATAATGCACTGAATAATACAGATCTCCAAGCAAAGTAGGTACCGGATTCTTCATAGTAAATATCCGGACAACGTGCATGTCCACAAAATCCTTCATATTTGGAAACAACGCCATTCCATAGACACGCATAGCCAAGATGGTGTTGAAAACTGACCAACATCTAGCCTTAGCATACACAGCAGCCTGTTCAACCAAAAATTTCACATGAAAGCCTTTACACCCTCCCTTACTGGCAACGTTGTTTTTCAACAAAGATGGATCCAAATGCAAAGCCTCAGAGACCTTTCCCAAATCAGGAAGTTCTTTAGAAGGATAGAAAGGAGCCTCTTCTTTGATAGAAACATCCAGAATGAGAGCAAAATCCTCCAATGTCGGGGCCAAAAGATAATCAGTGAATATAAAACAGCGCAGGTGCACCAGAGTGTGCAAAGCCCTAACTCGTATTCAGTGATGTCGCGAGCAAAATTCAGAATTCTTCCATACTCTCCTCTAAAGTCTGCCAATACCCCAGGTTCTGCCATAGACACAATC
Source organism: Lathyrus tuberosus (assembly GCA_022829125.1). Taxonomy (NCBI): domain Eukaryota; kingdom Viridiplantae; phylum Streptophyta; class Magnoliopsida; order Fabales; family Fabaceae; genus Lathyrus; species Lathyrus tuberosus. The sequence goes on along the minus strand of JALAZF010000142.1, from coordinate 3,468,393 downwards.
TTGTGAACAGGATCCAGAATAAGTGATGGGAACTTGTATACTATGATATTCTTTCTCTTCTCAGTACTCATCCTTAATAGTCCAAAAACCAGAATCAAGGATAGGATGCGACCCTGCAAATGAATAAACATGTTAGGATGCAAAATGATGATGCAAATGCACACATGGGATCAAGGATGCCACACAGACTGGACAACTACTGCACTGAACAAGCTGAATAACCACAAAGATCTTCCCAAATACTCAGAATACCAGAATAACCATAATACCACACTGATAAATCTGCTGACCAGAAAAATGGGTATGTTGAAGGTCAAGGTTACCTGCAAACCTGTAAACACCCTGCCCTCTCATATGTGGGTACTAGAAAGCCAAGGATCCTCATATTCACGGGCTCTCAGGTCGAGAAATGATGATACGTTCACCGTTTCTGGTTTGGCATCATCATCAATCGATGAGGCCTCAACTGATTCCCCTCAAAAGAAAACATCCTATGGCAAGTCCTCAGTTTCGGCACTGAGGTCGAGAAGCAATAGTACATTCATCCCTCGGGGTACAATACTATCGCCAATCGAGGAGTGCTTCCACTGATTCCTTTCCAAAAGGAAACCCTAGAGCAAGTTCCCAGCATTTGAAATTTTTTTGTATTTTTTAAGACAGAAGTGACTTGAGTTAGTTCATAACCCTCCTTGAACCAAAGTCTATGGCACGGGAACGAATGCGTCGCATGGTCGTCCCCAATAGGACGTATGCTCAACACTCTAGAAGAATGAAGGGGGACCCCTCAATCTTCACTTCCTATGTTTAAGGCTTGTGTGCAAGGCAAGTTGACCTTATTAAGTATCTTAGAAAGGTTATGAGATGAGAAGAGGGACTCAAAAGAAAAGAAACAACACTAAGGGAATCTATCCTAATGTTATCATGCAAAGGTGGCCCTAAGGGGACGTTTGACAACAACCTAAGCCTAAAGAAAAGAAAAGATGAGAGAAATAAAGAGTGATGGTGGATATGGATAACTATCCACACCCTCAAATAACTTACCTCTGCCTCTGCATAAAAGGTTAGTACAAAACAGACATAAGCAACAATAAGATAAATGAAACCCAAACAAGTCCTAGTCCAAAGAGAAATGGTTACAAACCAATGAAACTCATCCAAGTTAGAATGTACACCTTAGAGGTGACCCATAATGTTTACCAAACAAGATCAAGCAAATTGAATGCAAACAAGTGGAAAAACACACAAGAAAGCCATCAAAGAAGGAGTAGAAGAAGAATGGGTGGATATGCAAGGTGATCATGCAAGAATGCTTCAAATAATATCCAAGTCAGAATGTGGATGACTTAAAAATGTGCCTAAACATGCTATACAAGTGTCACATGAAGCACACAAACAGGTATCCAAGCATTAAGAATCATTAGAAGAAGGAGAAGGAAGCATGTAAGTGAAACATGTTCAAGTATGCAAGATGAAACATGAATAACATATGACATGAATGCAAAGCTCCAAGGTCAGAAACATATATCAAATGAAGTGCAAAGGGATGATATGGCATGGCATACACAAACCAAACATAAGTCATGAAACATAGATGAGAAGAGGTGAGAAGATAAGTAAAAAAGAGGCATGTAAATCAAGCATAGAACATATGCACAAAGCAATGCAACAACCTCACACCAATGACCTATAATTGCATTCAAGTGACCTATAAAAATTCAAACATGGGTTATGAAGTCAAAGAAGCAACCCCAAATGATGGCACAAGTTCCTTCTCAAACAAGTAATCAAACATGATCAAAGATGTGCATAAAAGAAGACCTCAAACAAAGAGCAATCAAACAATTAGCAAAACACCTTTAACAAATACCAAATTAATTCTCAAAACACCTCAACCAGAGGTAAACATTATGTTAAAAACTCATGCAAAAATTCACAAGATAAGTCACCCAAACAATCATGCAAAGATCAAGTAGGAAACATGATTCAATATGCAAAAAAGAAGGACTAAACTGCAATATGAAATGGTCTTAAAAATATGAGAAAAATGTTTTTATGCACTTCAATATGTTGGTGAAACAATGCAAAAAGAGTGAGTTCAAAATGTTTTATATTCTATGAAAAATAAAATCAGCAAGTTAGAGTATGCATATATGGAATAAATTCAAAAGAAATTAACCAAATAATTAATTCAGATGCTAAAAATAAAATAAAAATGAAAAATAAAATTTGGAAAAATTTTATAAAGCCCTAAACATGCTTCATGAATTTTTTTGTAGTTTTTTAATGCACAAAACTATTTTAAAAAAATTAAAATGCAAACAATGCAATTAAATAAAATAAAACAAGTAGCGGGTGTATATAGCAGGCAGCACACGTTCAAAAATAGACATGGGCTTAAAGGAGGGGTACAAAAAGCAGGTCCCGCCCAAAAAAACATCAGAGAAATAAAAAAAAGGATACAAAGAAACCCAATCAATGGATTAACTCCACAGCCACCCTAGGATCCATATAACGCTCCTCACTCAGTCAACCAAACCAACATGTAAGCATGATGAGAGGCACAGATCCACACACCCACACTAAACAATGTGCACACGCGCACACCAAAACACTCAGCAATTAAAAAAAAACGCACGTGAGCAGCACATGAAACACTTAATGCGTTGGCATCTTACAAACCACCAGATTAAATCAACGTCCCCAAACAATTCAAAATTAATGTGATGAGTGGTTTAGATTTAGGGTACACAATAGTTAGCATAGAGTAGCACACACACATACCACAAAATAAAACCAGAATTTTAAAAACGTGGCACGCTGTGGACCACACGATCAAAGCCATGGACGGTGGTGATTGCATCTCCTTCCCTGAAACCCTAATCTCGCCGGAAAAAAAAAAACAGACGCCGGAGCCCTAGCTCCAGTCGTCCCTTCCGGCCACCTGCAACCAAGATTTTTCCAGAAAACGCAAAAGAGTACACTATTCTGACCAGAATTCAATGAGGATTACCAATATGCAATTAAAAATCACAAACAAACAACACATAAGCCAAATCGAACGAAACAAGGTTGGATCAAAAACTTTCAAACTCATCATACAACCATATTACACATCCAATCTCAAAATAAAATACATCAGCATGCTCAGAAACAATCACAGATCATTATGCGCATCTAAAAATTGAGTTTTAAGAGCATGCAATTGTGACTAACCTGAGACCTTAAATAGCTTGAAATACTACAAGAAACCCGTCTGCACGCTCCAGATCACACCACAACAATCCCTAATTGCAAAATAAATGCAATTAGGGCTTGAATCTGACCTAGATCTTGAGTTTTGGAGAAGAGGTCCCCAAATTTGTACCCTTTAATACAATTGTTGTTAGCTTCAGATGATGAATGATTTGTGCTCTATGGAACCCAAGGATTCAGATTATGAAGGAAGTTTGTGAAAAACCCTAGTGGATAGAGAGATTCGAAGGAGAGAAGGATTAGGGTTAAAACTTGAAATCTGATCAAAATAACGTGCCTCTCCTCCAATGAGTGCATGAGTAAGCTTATGTACTCTAGGTTATTCCACTGATTATCATTTAGGTCTTATTAATTCCTTGATTAATGAGTTTTGGGTAATTTTAGAAATTTGCATTTTGAATCATACACCCCCCTCCATGCGTGTACACCTTAGCTTCCTATGATGGATCACTCACTTGTCAATTGCTAATCACACCTGAATGGAATTTGGGCCTTGAAATGTCTTGGTTTGTGAGTTTTGATGCACCTTGCCATTTTGTATAATGTGAAATAAGTGATGAATAAGTCATGGATCCACTTGATTCCAAGGCCAAAGATGATCCTCATGAGGTGCACTTGGATGTTGGAATGTGACTTGAAGCAATAGAATCAATTATAGGTCCATATGTCCCAAAATGCAAAAGTTGTGAAAATGGAACCATGAGAAAACCCTAAAAACCACCTTGCCTTCTTTTGATCATAACTTGAGTTTCACAAATGATATGGGGACCATCTAGTACTTGTTGGAAAGGGGAGAAAAAGATCTTAAACTTTCATGTTTGAGAAAAAACCATTTGAAGCTTCCTTGGTGGTGAAAAGTCAAGTTGAATGTAGTGCAAAAACTTGCTAAAACTGGAAACTTTCAAATTATAGGTCATTTCCATATTTAGTAACTTTAGCACAAACTCTTGATCCTTGATAAATGGTATGAAACTTGACCCTTGAAGAACATCTTCTCCTCTTGAACTGCCTCAGGCACCTTGACCCCATGCTAAGAACCAATGACATGCACACATGATAATGCAAAAATGAAATGAAACATAAGCCAATTAGTACTAAAGTAAGGAGAGCAAATTTTGGGGTGCTACAATAGGCATAAGATTGTGAAATCTTAGCGAGCACACATACAAAAAACTTTAGGTCCATTACCTTACCAAAAACAACAGAAAATCCTAAAACAACAAAACTACTCTCTCAACACTCCTAAAGGAGAAACTTTCCCAACCCATAACAGATAAACACCAGAAAGTATTTAAACATGCCAAAGAAGATCTATGGATAACCATATATACACTGGGTAATTGACAGCTTCCCTTTGTATAACCTGACCCCGAACCCCCAATCTCTTAGCATTTGTTAAAGAAAACATTTGCATGCAAAGTTAGTTTTAGATAGCTTCCCTTTCCTTTCCAGCTTCATAGGATAAATAAGAAATCAGAAAGTAGCACCCAATTCCAACCATTACGGTAAGGTGGTCGCTTCACTGATAAAAATCGCACGCTACAAAGCATAAACGAAACAAGATTATATAGTAGAGAGAATCAAGCAAAGATGAGGATGGTAAATCATTGAAGGCGAGAAGATCTTTGGAAAGGGAGGTTTTCACCGTGATAAGAGAAGGTTAGAGGAGGAACTCGTGTTTGGATTCTTGTCATATGCTGATCTTTTTATATATTTTTTTTTAAATCTCCTTATGCTTAACCTTGGATTTCAAAGCCCTTTTATTCATTCTCTTGTCACACCACCAGCGTTACACACGCCACCCCTCCCTTCTAGTTGTGGTTGGGATTAGAAAGGCCCATGGTGGATATTTATATTCACACACCAAAATTTCAATTTCACACCACCAACTTTGCTACTGGACCTCGTGTTTTCTTTTAATAATTCATTTTGCTAATTATTATTGGTTAATTAATTTACTAGTTATTTTGTTTTATTAATAGTGTTGTTGTTCACTTTTGATAATCTTGTTATTTTTGTTAATATTCTTGTTAACTCTCACTTTTTTTAATTTAACCATTTTTGTTAATAATCATTTTTTAATTTTTTGATTAAAATAAATTGGCCTTAACTATTAATTTTATTAGTTTATTTTCCAAATTTTTAATAATTATTTTGTCGGTTAATTATCTTTATTATTTATCTTCGGCTAATTTTCTTGTTAATTGTTTTTAACAGTTTTGTAATCATCTTTGTTACTACTTTTGTTTAAATCATTTTTATTTTTTCTCAAACCTTTTAATTATAGTTTGGTTGTCATTTGGTTTAGATCTTATTGCATCTTCACTTTTCATTTCTACTTTGATTTTCACCTTCGATTTTCTTTTCAATTTTATTCTCATTTTGATTTATGGATCGATGAAGTCTTTTGAATTGCGAATGCTGATTATCGAAGTTGTTAACCTTCATTATTTCAAATCTGTAGTGAATGATCATCGATATCATTTCCTATACTTTGGGATCATGATAGGTTACCTTCAATTAATCGACGAAAGTTTGTGATTAAGACGAGACCGTCATCTTTTCTTTTCGTGTGGCACGATTTCCTTAGAGAATGATTCACAATATCATTTCTCTATCGTGTCTTAACACAAACATCATTCTTGCGCGGCCTCCTATATCAGGATCTTCCTAATAGATCGTGCTACGATGGTTTAGCGCTATAGTGGACCCGGCTCATTCGATTAATGACTAACCACTAACCTTGTATGTATTTCACCCTTGTAAGTCAATTGCCTCGTGCATCGCCATCAACCTTGTTTACATCACTTTAAACTTTTCTCAATAACCAATAAAACCCTTGATCCAACTTCAAGTGGTACTTTTCTCAATAAAATCCAAAAACACTCAATAAATATGATGTGTGTAGTACGTGGTGGAGAAGGAGTGGGAATGGAGCTTCCCTACACTCACTCCGAATATTTTGAGCACAAGACGCTCGGCTTGGTAGTTTGAAATATTCATCTCTACCCATAATAAACTTTAGTAAAATGCGCATCTCAAACTTTTTTTTCAAAACTTTAACAAAAACACTCCAACAAATCCAAATCTTTTCATCCTTCGGGATTCCTTCAAAACCATTTTCAAAAAGGACATGTTACATCCGTTCTACCATAAACAGGTAACGCCTAAGACTCCACGAGTGAGCTGCAATACACCTAACTGCTAGAATGCGCACGATAAAATCCTCCATAAAAAACACCAACCAACCGTAGGTCAAACTACGATTGCTCTGATTCTTCATTCTCGTCCGAATGTAAGATACATAGGCACAAGATTGCGATGATCTTGGCGAGCCACCTTCTATCCATCTTCCGTTTTCCATACACTACCTTTTTCATCACCCAAAATGGACATGTTACGTCCGTTCTACCGCAAACAGGTAACGCATAAGACTCCACGTGCAAGCCGCAATACACCTAACTTCTAGAATGCGCACGTTAGCATCGCCCACACAAACTTCCCATTTTTCACCCGTAGTCCCACGAACTACGGATGCTCTGATTCTTCACTTCTTTTAAGTGAAGGTACGTAGGCACAAGGGCCCCAATCCTTGGCGAGCACCCTAATAAAAAAACCAACCCTATTTCCCTTTAGCAAGTAGACTGTTAGAATAGAACACCCATTCGAGCTAGACAACTTAGATGGTTCCCATCGAGTACGATGGATGCGAGGGGGTGCTAATACCTTCCCCTTGCATAACCGACTTCCGAACCCGAAATGTGGTTGCGATGACCACGTTCCTTCCCTAAAGGGTTTATCGATATTTTCCTTTCCCTCTTTAGGATAAATAAAATTAGGTGGCAACTATGTGTCATTTTTCGCGTAGCGACAGATGGCGACTCTGTTGGGGAGTCCTAAGCAAGTCAAGCCTAGTCTAGGTTGTTTTCACATATTTTAGTGTTTTATCTTTATTTCTTTGTTTGCTTTATTGCTTTTCCCTTTGTTTATTTACTTGTATCTTATCTTGTGTGGCTTTTAATGCTGTGGTATGAATTGGGTACTTTGGTGGAAAACTATGAGCGAAAGACTCTACACCCGAGTCTAGAGTGTAAATTGAGATAGGAGAGGTTGAGTAGTATGGGCTTCCGAGATGCTCATCTTGTGAAATTCGATACGAGAACCTCGTTTAGAGTAGATTCCATTGAGAAAATTGACGACCGTCAAGCTCTTGGCGTGTTTGATCAATGTTTTCTTAGGAATCCATGACTCTAAGGACCTTTTTAGAACCCTAAACCATTGGCCAACTATGATTGATGGTCACGTAGTATGGGTCCCCGAGAAGCTCTTCTCGCGAGGTTCGATACGAAGATCTCATTCAGAAAAGACTTTCTCGATGGAGTTGTTGTCTGGCAATGACTGACATACGTAACAAACAGTCAAGAAAGTCCATGACTCTGAAACCCTTGTCTAGAAACCAGTGTCGATGGTCTCGTAGTATGGGTCCCTGAGAAGCTCTTCTCGCGAGGGTTGATACAAAGATCTCACCCAAAAGAGGTTCATAAGATGGAGTTATCAACCGACATAGTCATGTCGTATGTGATAAACATTCGTGTGAACCTATGACCTTGGATTCCCTATTTAACCTTAGACTATATCTGGTGAGAATCCTGTGTTACGAGCAATCAACCTTTATCCTCCATCCATCCCTCGGACTCCTAAGATCCTGTAATTTTAAAAATATATAATAAAATACGCACTGCATCCTATTGTATTCATAACATTGCATTTGCATAAGCATTTTGCATATCATTCTCTAACCTTAAACCAGTGAGCTCATCCATCCTCTGCCCTTAACCCGCAGTTGATTTCCCGACTCTCGTATTAGACTTGAAGTAGCTTTGGAAGAAATCATGGCCTCAGAAGAGTCGAACCAGTTTGCAACAAGAGCGGATGTTAAATTGATAAAAAGCCAGTTGGACCAACTCGTGGAAGCTATGACAGCCTTGGCAAGGAGAGATGATAATATCCAAAGGACCTCAGTCACTGGGAACGTCGTTCCACCTCGAGTGAACAATGTTGCTCAAGCTCAGCATGTGCAGATCCCTGTTGAGGATCCTATTATTCGAGAATGTACCATTGTGCAAGATGGAAATTCCTCTTCTCTTGATACCATGGAATATCATAGTTTTACATTCTCTGAGCCGAATCCCCAAGGGGCGGTCCCTGTAATGAAAACTAAGGACCCGCGAGCTGTCGAGATTATGGAAAAGTTTCGTGTGTTGAAAGATAAGCTTACCGCCATAAAGGGTCGTGATGCTTTGGATCAGAATGCTTCAAGCATATGTTTGGTACCCAACCTTGTAATACCCCCAAAGTTCAAAACACCGAATTTTGAGAAGTACAAAGGGGGTAGTTGTCTAAAGCAACATTTGGTGATATATTGCCGAAGAATTACCTCATATGTCCACAACGACAAATTTATAATTCACTGTTTCCAAGACAGTCTGAGTGGGACATCACTGAGTTGGTACATGCAGCTAGAGAGCAGCCACATCAAATCATGATCAGACCTAGCTAACGCCTTCGTGAAGCAATACCAATACAATCTTGACATGACTCCCAGCCGCATGCAATTACATGGCTTATCTCAAGAAAACAACGAGTCCTTTAGAGGGTATGCTCAGAGATGGAAAGAGGTAGCTGCTCGCATTCAACCACCAATCTTAGACAGAGAATTGGTTGACCTGTTCTTGAATACCTTGCAAGGTCCATATGGAAAATATGGCTGGCGCTGGGACATCAAACTTTTCTGACTTGGTAATAACTGGAGAACACCTCGAGTGCATCCTCAAGAGTGGAAAGATCCAAGGTGCCTTGAACATCTCAGCTAGCGAAAGTGAATCAGTTGTCAGTTCCCAAGAGGAAGAAGAGGATGGTGAAATTCATTCCATCTAGGAAGCTCCACAAGTTCCACCTCCATTACCTTGTCACCCAAGCATCTCAACTGTTCAAAGTCAACAATCCTATGGGTCTACCTTTGCGATTCCATTCTCTCCACGTGGTCAATATCCTCCTGTCGATAGAGGTCCCCCTCATCAATAACAGATTGCACAACAGCATGCTCAACAACGCCGATGCTACTACACTCAAAGACCAAAACTACAATTTGATCCATTTCCAATGTCATTCAGTCACATATTGCCACGTTTGATCAATAGTGGACTGATAGTGCCAAAGGACTTGGATCCTGTGATCCCCTCATACCCACCAGGCTTTGACGCCAATCCACGATGTGGTTACTATAGCGAGCGATTTTTGTCGGTGACGCGACCACCTTATCATTGAAGTTTTCCTCACCGCAATGAGGAGGAGTGGGTGCTACTTTCTGATTTCTTATTTATCCCATGAAGCTGGAAGGGAAAGGGAAGCTATCTAAAACTAACCTTGCACGCGAATGTTTAACTGAACAAACGCTTTAAAGAGATTGGGGGGTCCGGGTTCAGGTTACACAATAGGAAGTTGTCAATTACCCATCCTATATGTGGTTATCCACAGGATATTAGCTTTAGATTTCGCTTTATACTTGATGGTGTTTATCCGTTAATGGGTTGGGAAAGTTTCTTGGGAAATATGAGAGAGTGAGTTTTTATTGATGTTCGGGTTACTCCCGGTGTTTTTGGTAAGGTGCTGGACCTATGTTTTGATTGATATGTGAAGGTACGGGACCTAGAGTTTTTTTTAGTATGCTCGCTAAGATTTCGCAATCTTATGCCTACATATTCCCGTTTAAATGAAACAGGGAAATCAGAGCAATCGTAGTTCCTCCTATTCTATGGGAGGAAAATGATGTTTCTGTGTCTTGTTCAAAGCCCAAGATTGAAGCTAAAAGGGTATTTGTGTCTTGTTCAAAGCCCAAGATTGAGGCTAAAAGGTTTGACTGAGAGGGAATTTGTTATCTCTAAAGACGGATTGAACTTCCTCTGAGGGAATTGTTAATTTTTTTGTGTGCCTTGATCAAAGCCCAAGGTTGAAGCTAAGAGGTTGATTGACACCCCTAGGGAAGTCCTTATACAAAGCCTAAGAGGAGGCTGGAAATGACCGACTCAACAAGAGAGTGTTTTATATGTCTTGTACAAAGCCCAAGATTGAGACTAAAAAGAGACTGACTCTTTGGGGATATCATTATACAAAGCCTCAGAGGAGGCTATAAGTTTGACTTTTCCAGGGGAAATATTCTATCTGTCTTGTACAACGCCCAAGATTGAGGCTAAAAAAGGGATTTTTGACTCCGCCGGGGAGGTTTGAATGTGTCTTGTACAAAGCCCAAGATTGAGGCTGAAATGGGAAATTTAACTGACTCAGGTGAGGATATTTTTATGTGTCTTGTACAAAGCCCAAGATTGAGGCTAAAAATGATTTAACTCTGCTGGAGAGTATTATCTGTCTTGTACAAAGCCTAAGACGGGGGCTGAAATGAGTTTGACTCTGCTTGGGAAATCATTTCTCAAAGCCTAAAAGAAGTCTGGGAGGAAGTGACTTCGCTAGGGAAGATGTGTGTCCCAGGCTAAAGAGGAGTTTTGAAGATTTATATCATGTACAAAGCCCAAGATTAAGGCTAAAAGGGTTGACTCAACAAGAGAGTGCTAAAAGGTGATTGACTCAACAAGAGAGTCGGAAAAGTTGATCGACTCAACAAGAGTGTCTAAAAAGTGATTGACTCAACAAGAGAGTCTGAAAAGTTGGTGGACTCAACAAGAGAGTCTAAAAAGGTTATCTCCGCTGGGGAGCATCATTTGTACAAAGCCCAATAGGAGGCTAACTTCGTTGAGGAAGGATCATTATATAAAGCCTAAGAGAAGGCTAGCTTTCTGCTGAGGATTATTGAGATCCCTAGGCAGGTCCTAGTGGGCAAATCAACTCTTGCTGAGGTTTACAGAAGAGTTGAGATATCAAATACCCTAAGGTTCTGATTTGGGATTTTTAGGAGAGTGATTGGGTTTCAACTCTGCTGGAGATTGATCCAGGGTGACCGGGGTTTCTCCTATGTTTATAGGGAACTTGAGAATGTCTTTGAGACTCAAGGGTATTAGACTGTCAAAGTATACTAGCGTGGAAGAGTTTTATCTTTTGTACCATGCCCAAGAGAAGGCGGGTGTTTTAAGGGATGAGAATCAACCCTAACTTGGTTTGTGGTTTGACACTGGAAAGCCTGCTCTATCGAAGGATGACTAAGTTCTGTCTTATACCTTTAAGAGGTCTTCAGGGTCCTTGTATTAAGCCAAAGAGAAGGCATGAGAACTTCTTGGAAGCCGGAGGGTCCTTGTACAAAGCCCAAGAGGAAGAGTGAATGCTTTTAGGAAGCCCGTGGGTCCCAAACCAAGAAAAGTTCAAGAAATGCTATTCACCGAGAATAGATCATTTAGTGAAAGTTCTGAGGTTTGAAGAAACTCAAGAGATGCTATTCACCGAGAATAGATCAACTCCGGAGAGTAGAATATCTTTGACAATTTCTAGGGGTGATAGTCTGAGAAAAGGTTCATGAAGAATACTGCCTTTCTCTTTGTTCCATATTGTTTAAGCCCAAGAGAAGGCAAGACTGTATCTGGAAATATTATGGGGATCTAGTTTTGATTGTATTCAAAGAGTGACCAACATGGCTTTACCTAGTTCTAGACCTAGTTGTCAGGGAAAACTCTAAATGGCTATACTAGTATATATACAGTTGATATATGACAAGTATCTAAAAGGGTATGAAAGAAGACTTATAGAGGAGCAGTTTCCCATAATACAGTTATATACATATGAAAGCGGGTAAATGAAAGCTATTAAAACTTACAGGTGAGCAAGCTTCCATGCTGTATTGTTAGTTGTTCAAAGAAATTAAAGAAAGTTTTGATAACAACATGTATATTTGAATCTAAATCAAAAGCGAAGTTGTTTTTGAAAAAGATTGTTGGGGCTTATACTCAAAGAGAGGCCCAAGTTTTAACAGTGATCGTACCGTTGTTTTGAAAATGTACAGAGGGATTATACAATGTGTGAGGCCCAAAAAGGTTTTTGTACAAAGGGATGGGTCTTACAACTCAAGGAGAAGCCCAAGGATGTTTTAAAAAATAAAGATGGGACTTACAACATGAGGGGAGGCCCAGATGATTTGATTTTTGAACTGGCGATCGCGCCAAAGTTTTGAAAATATGTTGGGACTTATACAATGTCTGAGGCCCAAAAATTATTTATGTACAAAGGGGATTGGGTCTTACACTCTATTTGAGGCCCATGAGTGTTTGAAAAAAGATTTGTTAGGGTGAAAATCAAAGAAACCCTAATTTTGTTAAAAATGGAATTCATTTTGATTAAAAATTAATAAAATCATTGAAAACATGTGAGAAATGAGTTGTGATTTTGGATCAATGTTTCAAAAATGATGTTTTTATCCACAAAATGATTGAAAACCATTTAAGTTTGGAAAATCAAGAGAAAGCAAATTTTTAAAATGTTAAAAAACAAATAAAAATTAATTCTTTGCAAAAATATCAAATATATGAAATAAATAATATTTTTTTGGGAAATTTTTGTAAAATAAAATATTTTAACATTTGTGTGAATTTTGAAAAAAATAATCAACTCAAAATCGTTAAAATTCAGAGAGAAATTAATTTTTGAATCAATTAAATAAAAATAACAAAATTCAAAAATTCAAAAATTTGAAAAAGGGCGCCAGGAACACCTTGTTCTTGCCCCGTGCCCTGTTTTTGTCTGATTTGCATTTTCTCATCAATCTCACTGAATACTTGATGAAATCACACAATCCACATATCAATCTGCTCGTTTACAACTCACGATCATGTCTATGGTCTTTAATTTCATTTATTTTAAGTATGGAATGAGAAATCAAAGAGAAATCTCAAGAACCCTAATTTCTGTATGAAGTCTAAAAAATTCCATACACGATACATACAAAGCAATCAATTGAGGGGAAACACTCCATACATGATTATGAACATATGGCAAAATTATTGTGCAGGGAAATATGCATAAATCATGGGATGACCAAGTTTAGGCTTACTTGTATGTCGTGGCAGCAAGAGCAACTTGATTTTTGAGTTGGAGGTGTTACATATAAGTTATGATGATCTGAACAGCTTCCCTACACCATATGGAGTGTGTTTGAATGCTTGGAGTGGATTGAATTCAGCTGGAACTTGATTTGGCACCTCAACTACAAATCTGTCAAAGGCTTGTGCAGATGGCTGGTGATTTTGAGAATCTGGTGTTCCAGATGTAATTTTGTGTTATGGATCACTTCTATATGTTATATGTGAGGTGTGTGTGTGATTGGTTTGGTTGAAATTGCTCTCAAACTCAAAACCCAATGGTGACTTGAGTTAGAAGGCAAATTTGGAGTGAAAGAGGTGATTTTGAGGAAAACATCAGTTTGGGTGCTTTGGTGTACTCAAACTGAGCAAAAATGAGCTCTATTAATAGTGGAGCAAGTTTGTTTTGCAAGCAATAGTGAATGGCAACTGCAGCAGGCCTTTGGCCAATGTTATGCAAAAGGAATCTCAAGTCTCCTCTAGCCATTGACTAGAGGTTAGGGAACATGCCTATGGTTCTTTGATTCAGAGCTTATCCTTGACTCATTCAGTTAGGGATGTATCAGTCCATGCCACCTTGGTGTATCCATTAAATGCATTGCAACAAAATTGGAGTCTTGGCACCTTTTTAGCTCTTTTAGGTTTAGCATGCTACTTGTAGATTCTTGGACTTTGGAGGCTTGGAGATCAGATCACCCCCCTTGGATTTGATCCTCAGATGTGTCCGAAATGATGACAAGGCTTGGATTTATCATATTTGGACAAATCGAGCAAAATGCACAAAATCTGCCAAATTTGTCTTGAAAAAATCAGTTCATGATGCCATGTTTCAAGGGTTGTATCTCCTTGCTCAAAAGGAATTTGGAGATGATCTGGTACTTGTTGGAAAGCCCTCATGACATACTTTAACTTTGATGTCCACCCCTAGACCTGGTTTGACTTGGATCAAGGTGAAAAATGTCCCTACATTTTGATAAAAGTAAGGCAGATTTTGACTTAGTGAAAATTTCACTAAGTGTTGGAAAAATGTCATTTTCATGTTTTCAGCTATTTTGATCACTCCATAACTAAAAATCCATGAGGAATTAGAATGAGATGTAGTTGACACTTTTAAATTATGCCATGAGAGCTACAAATCCATCTTTGGACCATCCAAAATGGTTGCTTGGATCTCAAGTTATGATCCTCGGAAGTTGGTACCCTAGCCACATTGTTCCATAACTTACAAAAAATCTAAGTTTTTTATGGTTACCCCTTTTACAAGTTAACTCACTTTCTTTGATTTTTCTTGATGAATGATGATTCCAATCATATATTAACATTGTTTTAGGGTCAAGGAACCATAATTGTGAAAAATCTCAAAAAGTCAAACTTGACTTTGGTGCACAGTTGACTTTTTATCGGATGAATTCCAAACTGTGTGATCCTTGATGAAATCAAGTCCTTGACCTAAATCAAACCTAATGGATATATTCCAAAGGTGTTGTAGTGTGTAATGAATCATGTCCCAAAGTTTGGGAGCATGTCTGGGTCAAAAGTTAAAGATACAGTTGACTTTTTCCTCTAAACCCTAATTGTGGTCCTGATGAAATTGAAACTTGTGAACCAATCTTCTTGGGTTAATCCATTGTTGCAAATGGATCAATGTGGTGTATTTGAGTCCCTCAAATCATGTCTTGAGGTCTTGGCTCATGTTTTGTCCCAAAAGTCAACTTAGGGGTGAATTAGGTCAAGAAACCCTAATTCCTGATTTTTGGTAAATGCATCCCCTGAGGTTAAATTGACTTGATGACTGGGTCCATAAGGTCACTTGGATTATCTTAAGTTGTGCTTTGAAGCAATGGCTCATGCCTAGAGTAAAATTTCCATCTAGAGGCCTCAGTCGACCAAAACCCTAATTTAGTGACACTGGCGATCTTGAGGCTTGGTCCACTTGGAATGTTGCAACCTTGTGCTTGATTCTTGATGTGGGAGTCCTATTGATCCTTTATAGGTGTTTGAGAGGTTAGATAAATTGAAGATCATGTCATTTCTTGATTGATCCTTTGTCTAAGTGTCCTGAGAGGGCTTTAAACCCTAATCCTTGATTGTGGTGAATGCTCAACCATCTCTGAGGAGATTGATGAGGCATGATGGTTCATCCATATTGTGATGATGATTTTCACAATGATGGGAAATCTTAGTGGTCAAAATTTGGGGTATGACAGATGCCCCTATTTAATTTTCTTGGACCCGAAGGTGTGAATGGCGAAGGTATTCGGGCATTCAGGGTGCAAGAGGAATAAATATTGGCATACCCGAAATTTTGATGGTGGTTATGAATAGAAGTTTTCCTATCCATCTTCTTTTGCTAAGCAATGATGCTTAGAAAAGGTAAAACTTCCCCTCGATCCTAGTCTTCAGCCAAGGAACTGGTCTAAGTTTCTGAAATGAACTTCCCCTCGATCCTGGTCTTCTACCAAGGAACTGGTCTCAGTTTCCTTTGTCAATAAACTTCCCCTCGATCCTGGTTTCCTACCAAAGAACTGGTCTCAGTTTCTGAAATAAACTTCCCCTCGATCCTGGTTTCCTACCAAGGAACTGGTCTTAGTTTCTGAAATAAACTTCCCCTTGATCCTGGTTTCCTACCAAGGAACTGGTCTCAGTTTCTTTTATCAATAAACTTACTTGACAAGGGACGCTATTTGTAGCGGTTTTCATCAAACTTTTTGCCGGATTTCCCTGGGGAGATGCTATTTGATTGAAAAAGTTTTGATGTCAGACTTGCTGGGGAAACCCATTCATCTGAGTTGTAGAGGTGTACAAATTTCTCTGTTGGAGACGCCATTTGTTGACTCTACTGGGGAAAAACGAATCTCTTGAGAGACTGCTTTTTGCTTGGGGATACTACATCATACTTTTCTTCGAGATCTTCTTGGGGAAATACGATGTGATGTAATCTAACTTGGAGGTGCTGATGACCTCTTTGTCGGCAAATCTTTCGAAGAAAAAAAACTGTTGGTGCCGAATCTTTGCTTAAGAGGCTTTCTCAGGGGATTTTCCTTAATCCTAGAAAGCGAAGACATCATCTTCGATGGCGGAGAGTGATATCTGTCGAATGCCTTCTTGCCGTTTAGAGGTTCAAGCTATCAAAGTGGTCGAGAACCGGCTTCAATCCAGAAATAAACTGGAGGAGCGATTATTCAGACGCAACATTACCTGACGAGGAAAGAACTGACGACTCGATTGAGAGGACTTTTATCACTAGGGGGATAAGACCGACTGGAGTGATAGTGATGCAATATGAATATGAATGTAAACCAATAATGCATGATGTATGTATGTTTATGCTGACAAAACTGACGCGACATACAGCCTAATAGATGAACACGACTGGATACTCGGTCACTGTGGGGAATGAGGAAGTACCATTTGGTCCAAAATAGCAATTCTGCTTTGCTTAGGAGAGATAGTCCCCATGGGGAAAAATGTTGGTCGGACTTAGGAGGTAAGAACTCTTACGGGGATATCAGATGGGAAAATCACATCTGATACAGTTGATCCTTCATTCAGACGTACTGGTTCAGAATGAGTACTTTGATTCTGCACTTTGAAGCTTAATCGCCTTTGGAGTAGCGATCGATGTTCTTTCGATGTTCAACAGTCAAAAAAATTGTCATCTTTATTTTAAAAGCAGAAAAAGTTTTGACAAGTAAATTCATTTTTGTTTTATTTCAAGAATCGCTGACCATATTAAAATGTCATTCTGTAAAGCTAAAACAAATAAGATTTACAAACAAAAGCACTAAGGCTCAAATTTTATTGATAGGATGGAAATCAGCCAAACGCGTGATCCCATAGAGTATTTACAAAGTTAGAAAATGGTAATTTAAGGGAAAAGGGCTACATTGAAACATAATGAACGCTATCCTTCTACCAACTTTGAATTCTGGACATCCTGAGCTTCTGTCGAAGATGACCTTGACTGGAGTTTCTTCTGATGGATGGCATTACTGCCGCTGAGGCATTTGCCCATTTGCTGGAGGTCGTTACTTGCCATTAATCCGTAACTTTTGTCTGGATTGTACTTTGAGGTTTCCAATCCATCGAGATGATTTTTTATTATGTCTCTAATTTTTGCCTGGACCGCCCTTTCGGGGTTTTCAGTCCACCGAGACGTTTGTTTTTTGTTTTTTTATTTAGGCGGAGTATTTCTTGACTACGTCAGCATTTGTGGGGTAGGCAAATTCTTCTCCATCCATGGTTGTAAGTCTCAAGGCGTCGTCCGAGAAGGCTTTCTTGACCACATAGGGGCCATCATAATTCGGAGTCCATTTGCCCCGGGAATCAGTAAGGAATGAGTGTATCTTCTTGAGCACGAGGTCTCCTTTTCTGAAGACACGGGGTCGGACCTTTTTTTCAAATGCCTTCTTCATTCTTTGTTGATACAACTGACCATGGCATAGTGCCGTTATTCGCTTTTCTTCGATCATATTCAGTTCTTCGTGTCGACTTTGACACCATTCAACCTTTGTTAGCTTAGCTTCCATCAATACCCGGATTGAAGGGATTTCTACTTCTATGGGAAGCACTGCCTCCATGCCATATACTAGAGAGAAAGGGGTTGCCCCTGTTGAAGTGCGGATAAATGTGCGATAACCATGAAGAGCAAAGGGTAGCATCTCGTGCCAGTCTTTGTAGGTTATAACCATCTTTTGAACAATCTTCTTGATGTTCTTGTTAGCCGCTTCTACTGCGCCATTCATGTTAGGCCGGTAGGTGTGACGCCCCCAATCTATACCCCCAATTAACATGCAATTAAAGCACTAAAAGAAAATTCGAAAATTCGTCAGAGTATATTTGAATTCGCGGCATAGAAAGGGAGAAATCACATCAACTGTAACCAAACATACACATAACATGCAACACCTGCCCATAATGATATGCAACTGTGGGGTAGCAATCACACAGAGGAAACTTTGTTCCTTACACCCACCTTTCAGAAATTAGAATTAAAGCGGAAAATCTAAAATCTGATTAACATATATACATATACACATATAAACAGTTTGTCATACATCAGGTAGCATATGTACAACCAAAATATATCATCAGATGTACAAAATAATAGCACGCGGCCACCCTAACTACCCGGAGTCACATATCAGAGCCGACCGACCAAAATAATTAAGACGCAACGCTTCACAAAAAGGAATACCTCCAGCAGCTCTAATCTGCAACGCCTCATAGAGCGTTATAAAACAGCAGAAGGGTGAGAAAAACAACCATAATATAATTGAATAAAATTATATATATAAACACAAAAATGTACAAGTAACACATTCTCACCACCACCACATATAACATAATACCGCACAATTCTCAAGCATCGAATACCATTACACACCACACATATACCATACAATCATCAATCACATTCACAAATTCACACACAATTAATTCATGATTTATGCAATGCACATAGACCGACACAACGACTCTATGCACATGCCATGCGGTACCGACTCCCAATGTCTCATGTCTCATCATCAGTTCACTCAGGAACTATTGGAACCATCGCTCGTTACTGAGAATCTCAAGTAACACCCCGTCGGGCCTACGATGTTCACCCGTCGCTTTAGGTCCTCAGGCATCGCCTCATATTTTCGAGGCACACGACGTTAAGGATTGCTTTAAGTCTCCAATGGAGCCCACAATCGTCTATAACCACCGCTTTAGGTCCTCAGGCAGCACCTCATATTTTCGAGGCACACGATGTTATAGCATATTCCCCTCGGGAATCAAACCGTCACTCAGGACGTTTCCACAATGCACATCATGATGCTTGGCATACAATGACTCATGACATTCACATTGCATGCACACATACATCCACAATCATGCATATATCATCAAATACCACACTTACCATTTTCTTGCCTTTCGGTCACAAACCATCATCACAACAGCACATAAGGCATACCCATTCAAAACACAAACATAATACACGTCAAATATGCACCATTAAAACGACAAAAGTCGAGATTCGACACTATTCATATTTTCCGACAAAATTTAATCGGCTAACAATTCTCAAAACCTCATAAACATAAAGTACAACTCGATACCTTTCTAACGACACCAAGAATACAAAAATCGGATAATCGGAACCAAAGTTACGGACAAAACCAAAAAAACAACATTTTAAAAAATCACATTTTTGCAATTCTCCTGTCCATACGCGTACCACCACTATCCATACGCGTATTGACAGAACAAATTTCCTTCACAAAATCACGTTGCCAAAAACCATACGCGTATGCACCTCGCCCTTACGCGTATCACCAGAAGGCCGTGAAAACATGCATTTCATACGCGTAATGCCCCAAAAACAACACAATGTTATGCGTAACGCCTTGGCCCATACGCGTATTGGCAAGTCCCTTACGCGCATCGCCAGGACAAACCCAGAAAAATTCTGCAGAACAATTTCTGCGTTTTCCAAATCCAGTCAACCAATTTTTCACCTAAAACTCAGAAAATGACCAATTTGAATTGCAATAACACACAACCAACATGTATAGACAATCTAAAACACAATCAACACAAGTTTTGACACATTCAAATCAATTTCTAATCAATTATACCAAATATGGGTTTTACTCATTTTCTTCCAATTCAATCCAAAACAACAACAAACACACATACATAATCGTATACAATCATAGAATAATCGAGTTTCGCACCCTTACCCGATTTAATCGACTCTACAACTTGCTCTTGATGATTTTTCCACACTTTCTTCAATTTTCTCTCTTCTCCTGTTTTCTTCTCTTTTTCCTTCTTTCTCCTTTCTTTCTCTCTATTTTTCTTTCTTTCCCTTTTCTTTTCTCTATTCTTACTAACTTATCCAAATATCTATGAAATGTCCAAAATACCCCCACACTCAAATATCTCGCAAACGTTCCCGAAACGCGATAAAATATAATCACGACGAAAAATAACACATTTTCACACAAAAGTCAAAAATAAAATAAAATAATAATAAAATAATCAAAAGACTCAATAAAATAAAATTGGCAAAACTGGGGCGTTACAACTCTCCCCCACTTAGAAATTTTCGTCCTCGAAAATATTACCTGATACAAACAACTCTGGATACGACTCCCGCATCCTACTCTCTAACTCCCACGTCAAATTTCCCTCAGCAGCGCCTCCCCACGCCACTTTCACAAGTGCAATCTCTTTACCCCTCAACCGCTTCACCTCGCGATCCAAAATATCAACCGGTAATGCCTCGACCGTAAGGTTATCCCTTACCTCAACCTCATCCATCGGAATCACATGTGAAGGGTCCGGAACATACTTCCGAAGCTGTGAAACATGAAACACATCATGCAAATTCGACAGATTCGGCGGCAACGCCACACGATACGCTACAGCACCCACTCTCGCAGATATCTGGTAAGGACCAATAAATCGAGAAGTAAGCTTCTTAGATTTCAAAGCACGGCCAACACCCGTTACCGGCGTAACTCTTAGAAATACGTGATCACCCTCTTGAAACTCAAGATCCTTCCGTCTCCGATCATGATAACTCTTTTGTCTGTCCTGAGAAGCCTTCATTTTCTCACGAATAAACTTTACCTTTTCCGTCGTTTGTTGCACCAAATCCGGTCCAACCACCGAACTTTCACCTGTTTTGTGCCAACACAACGGCGTTCGACATCTTTGTCCATATAAGGCCTCAAAAGGTGCCATTCCAATACTAGAATGGAAACTATTATTATACGTGAACTCAACCAAAGCAAGATAACCGTCCCACACACCACCTTGTTCCAAAACACACGCTCTCAACAAATCCTCCAACGACTGAATAGTTCTTTCGGTCTGACCATCTGTCTGCGGATGATAAGCCGAACTCAACCTCAATCTAGAACCCAAAGCCTTCTATAAACTTTCCCAAAATCTCGATGTAAACCTAGGATCTCGATCAGAAACAATACTCAATGGAATCCCATGCAATTTCACAACCACACTGTTATAGATCTCAGCTAACCGTTCCAAAGAAAAACTGATGTCAATCGGAATAAAATGAACCGATTTAGTCAGCCTATCAACAGTCACCCAAATAGCATTATGCCCACGCTGAGTGTTCGGTAATCCCGTCACAAAATCCATCGAAATGCTATCCCACTTCCACTCAGGAATATCCAACGGTTGCAACAAACCACTAGGCCTCAAATGTTCCACTTTCGATTTCTGACAAGTCAAACATGCATACACAAACCGAGCCACATCTCTTTTCAAACCAGACCACCAGAAAATCTTCTTCAAATCTTGGTACATCTTATTCGCTCCCGGATGAATACTTAGGTTACTCCTGTGTCCTTCCTCCAAAATCATTCTTTTCAACTCCGCATCATCAGGAATGCAAATACGACCACGAAACCTCAAAACACCAAAATTATCCACCTTGAAATCCACATTCTCATTCCTCATCAAATCAACGAATTTCAAATCCAGCTTTTGTTTCTCACTAACCGACAACAAAAATTCATTAGTAACTTTCAACATTCCAAGCCTTACACTATCCGAAGTCACTTCACACACCAAACTCAAATCTCTGAACGATTCCAAAAGTTCCCACTCTTTCACCATTAAAGCCGACATATGCAACGATTTCCGGCTCAATGCATCGGCTACCACATTAGCTTTACCAGGATGGTAATTCAAGCCAAAGTCGTAGTCTTTCAAGAATTCCAACCATCTCCACTGCCTCATGTTCAACTCTTTCTGATCAAATAAATATTTCAAGCTTTTATGATCACTAAAGACTTCGAACCTTGTACCATAGAGATAGTGCCTCCAAATCTTCAACACAAAAACTACAGCCGCTAACTCAAGATCATGAGTAGGATAGTTTTTCTCATGAACTCTTAACTGTCTAGAAGCATAAGCTACAACTTTACCTTCCTGCATCAGAACACCACCCAAACCAATTAAAGAAGCATCGCAGTACACAACAAATGGTTCAGTAGGATCAGGCAAAATTAGAATAGGAGTTGTCGTCAATCTTCTCTTCAGCTCACAAAAACTCTCTTCACACTGAATATCCCAAATGAATGCTTTGCCCTTACAAGTCAACTGCGTCAAAGGAAGAGCTAGCTTAGAAAAACCTTCAATGAACCTCCGGTAATAACCAGCCAAACCCAAAAAGATTCGAATTTCAGTAACGGATCTAGGAGCCTCCCATTGTAGAACTGCTTCCACTTTAGATGGATCCACAGCAATACCATTACATGAAATTACGTGCCCAAGAAAACTCACCTCAGACAACCAGAATTCACACTTGGACAATTTGGCAAAAAGCTTCCTTTCCTTCAAAACCTGTAAAACAATACGCAAATGCTCTGCATGTTCCTCACGAGACTTAGAATAGATTAAAATATCATCAATAAACACCACCGCAAAACGATCCAAATGCTCGTGGAAAATACGATTCATGTATTCCATAAACACACCAGGCGCATTAGATACCCCGAACGGCATCACTGAATATTCATAATGACCGTAACGTGTTCTAAAGGCCGTCTTCTGAATATCCTCTTCTTTCACTCTTATTTGATGATAACCCGATCTCAAATCAATCTTACTAAATACACAAGCACCGACCAACTGATCCATCAGATCATCAATCCTTGGAAGCGGATACTTATTCTTAATCGTCACTTTGTTCAACTGGCGATAATCAATACATAATCGCATACTCCCATCTTTCTTTTTCACTAACAAAACTGGAGCACCCCAAGGAGAAACACTTGGCCTCACGAACCTCTTTTCCAACAACTCACTTAACTGCTTTTTCAACTCCACCAATTCGGATGCCGACATTCTATAAGGTGCCATAGAAACAGGTCTAGTACCAGGAACTAGATCTATCGAAAATTCCACCTCTCTCACCGGCCACATCTGAAATATCATCAGGAAACACCTCAGGAAATTCGCACACAACAGGAAACACATCAAGAGAAACTTGACTATCCACAGTCAATGAAGCAAACAACCCAAACAACTGAGCTTCATCCGCTAAAAGTCTCTTCAACTCTTTGGTAGATAAGAAACTCGAGTCTTCATCTTCCTCAAGAGAAGAAAACCTTACAAGCTTATGATAACAATCAATGTGCACCCGATTGAATTGCAACCAATTCATTCCCAACACCACATCTAAACCTTCCAACGGTAAACACACCAAATCCATCGCAAAGTCTTTACCATAAATGGTCAAAGGACAACTCAAACTCACCAAAGAAGTAGTTACTGACCATCGCTGGAGTATCAATAACCATCTCACCATCCATCGAAGACAACCCAAGATTCAAACGTTCCGCGCACTCAGACGAAATAAACGAATGAGTCGCTCCAGTATCAATAATAGCAATTAAAGGCGTATTATTAATAAAGCAAGTACCTCTTATCAGACGATCAACACTTGAGGTCTGAGTTCCCGCCAATGAAAACACTTTGCCACTAGTTGGAGCTTTCTTCTGATTCAGACACTTCGAACTAATGTGACCAGGTTCCCCACAATTGTAACACTTCACCACATTCTTCCTTTTACAATTAG
The DNA here is from genome assembly GCA_022829125.1 of Lathyrus tuberosus. Classification (NCBI taxonomy): domain Eukaryota; kingdom Viridiplantae; phylum Streptophyta; class Magnoliopsida; order Fabales; family Fabaceae; genus Lathyrus; species Lathyrus tuberosus. Next base: position 3,444,459 of record JALAZF010000142.1, on the reverse strand, counting down.
CTAAAACATGTCCAATACCACCACAATTAGAACACTTAATCACATTCCTCCTACATTCATGCTGGCGATGACCCAATTCACCACATTTAAAACACCTAGGAGCCTTAGACATACCCCCTCCACCTGACCTTCGATCAAAAGTTCCCCTTTGTTTACCTTTATCAGCCGGTGACACATACGGACCACCACGGAACTGTTGTTTCCCTTTCCTGTCACTTACACTTTTATAGTGAGCAGAACGGGCCTTACTATCTTCATCATAAATCCTACAGCATTCCACCAAATCAGCAAACCTTCGAATCCTCTGATAACCAATAGCCTGCTTTATCTCAGGACGCAAACCACTTTCATACTTTACACACTTTGAAAATTCAGCAGTCGCTTCCACATAATGAGGATAAAACTGCACAAGTTCCACAAACTTAGCAGTATACTCAACAACAGATAAATTACCTTGTTTTAGTTCCAAAAACTCAATCTCTTTCTTTCCTCGGACATCCTCGGGAAAATACTTCCTTAGAAACTCTCGGCTAAACACCTCCCAAGTGCTCTCTTCTTCCTCCTCCTCAGCTTCCAACACCTGACGAGTACTGACCCACCAGTCATCAGCCTCTTCGTGTAACATATGAGTGCCCAGCCTCACCTTAACATCATCGTCATCACAATCCATTACCTTGAAAATCCTCTCAATCTCTTTCAACCACAACTGCGCACCATCTGGATCATGTTTCCCTTTAAAGACCGGCGACTTATTCTTTCTAAACTCATCATTTCCGGCAGCATTCGGTGCACCCTGCACAGCTCGTGCCATAGCCTCCATCGCCGCAGCCAAAGCAGCATCATTACGACCAGCCATATTCTGTTCGTCCAAACACAGAAACTATGGTTAAACCACAACTCGTCCAACACAACTCGCCCAATATGCCAGACACAACAGACACCACAAACACAACTGACACGGACGTAGCTCTGATACCACTTAATGTGACGCCCCCAATCTATACCCCCAATTAACATGCAATTAAAGCACTAAAAGAAAATTCGAAAATTCGTCAGAGTATATTTGAATTCGCGGCATAGAAAGGGAGAAATCACATCAATTGTAACCAAACATACACATAACATGCAACACCTTCCCATAATGATATACAACTGTGGGGTAGCAATCACACAGAGGAAACTTTGTTCCTTACACCCACCTTTCAGAAATTAGAATTAAAGCGGAAAATCTAAAATCTGATTAACATATATACATATACACATATAAACAGTTTGTCATACATCAGGTAGCATATGTACAACCAAAATATATCATCAGATGTACAAAATAATAGCACGCGGCCACCCTAACTACCCGGAGTCACATATCAGAGCCGACCGACCAAAATAATTAAGACGCAACGCTTCACAAAAAGGAATACCTCCAGCAGCTCTAATCTGCAACGCCTCATAGAGCGTTATAAAACAGCAGAAGGGTGAGAAAAACAACCATAATATAATTGAATAAAATTATATATATAAACACAAAAATGTACAAGTAACACATTCTCACCACCACCACATATAACATAATACCGCACAATTCTCAAGCATCGAATACCATTACACACCACACATATACCATACAATCATCAATCACATTCACAAATTCACACATAATTAATTCATGATTTATGCAATGCACATAGACCGACACAACGACTCTATGCACATGCCATGCGGTACCGACTCCCAATGTCTCATGTCTCATCATCAGTTCACTCAGGAACTATTGGAACCATCGCTCGTTACTGAGAATCTCAAGTAACACCCCGTCGGGCCTACGATGTTCACCCGTCGCTTTAGGTCCTCAGGCATCGCCTCATATTTTCGAGGCACACGACGTTAAGGATTGCTTTAAGTCTCCAAAGGAGCCCACAATCGTCTATAACCACCGCTTTAGGTCCTCAGGCAGCGCCTCATATTTTCGAGGCACACGATGTTATAGCATATTCCCCTCGGGAATCAAACCGTCACTCAGGACGTTTCCACAATGCACATCATGATGCTTGGCATACAATGACTCATGACATTCACATTGCATGCACACATACATCCACAATCATGCATATATCATCAAATACCACACTTACCATTTTCTTGCCTTTCGGCCACAAACCATCATCACAACAGCACATAAGGCATACCCATTCAAAACACAAACATAATACACGTCAAATACGCACCATTAAAACGACAAAAGTCGAGATTCGACACTATTCATATTTTCCGACAAAATTTAATCGGCTAACAATTCTCAAAACCTCATAAACATAAAGTACAACTCGATACCTTTCTAACGACACCAAGAATACAAAAATCGGATAATCGGAACCAAAGTTACGGACAAAACCAAAAAAACAACATTTTAAAAAATCACATTTTTGCAATTCTCCTGTCCATACGCGTACCACCACTATCCATACGCGTATTGACAGAACAAATTTCCTTCACAAAATTATGTTGCCAAAAACCATACGCGTATGCACCTCGCCCTTACGCGTATCACCAGAAGGCCGTGAAAACATGCATTTCATACGCGTAATGCCCCAAAAACAACACAATGTTACGCGTAACGCCTTGGCCCATACGCGTATTGGCAAGTCCCTTACGCGTATCGCCAGGACAAACCCAGAAAAATTCTGCAGAACAATTTCTGCGTTTTCCAAATCCAATCAACCAATTTTTCACCTAAAACTCAGAAAATGACCAATTTGAATTGCAATAACACACAACCAACATGTATAGACAATCTAAAACACAATCAACACAAGTTTTGACACATTCAAATCAATTTCTAATCAATTATACCAAATATGGGTTTTACTCATTTTCTTCCAATTCAATCCAAAACAACAACAAACACACATACATAATCGTATACAATCATAGAATAATCGATTTTCGCACCCTTACCCGATTTAATCGACTCTACAACTTGCTCTTGATGATTTTTCCACACTTTCTTCAATTTTCTCTCTTCTCCTGTTTTCTTCTCTTTTTCCTTCTTTCTCCTTTCTTTCTCTCTATTTTTCTTTCTTTCCCTTTTCTTTTCTCTATTCTTACTAACTTATCCAAATATCTATGAAATGTCCAAAATACCCCCACACTCAAATATCTCGCAAACGTTCCCGAAACGCGATAAAATATAATCACGACGAAAAATAACACATTTTCACACAAAAGTCGAAAATAAAATAAAATAATAATAAAATAATCAAAAGACTCAATAAAATAAAATTGGCAAAACTGGGGTGTTACAGTAGGGAGATGAGTTATGGTGTTCGATCTTGAACTCAGCGCACAGCTCTTTCATCATTTTATTGTTCAAGTTAGATCCATTATCCATAATGATCTGGTTAGGAACCCCATAACGGCAGATGAGATTGTTTTTGATAAATCGGACCACCACTTGTCGGGTTACATTGGCGTTTGACGCTGCTTTGACCCACTTGGTGAAGTAATCAATGGCTACTAGGATGAACCGGTGTTCGTTTGAAGCTTTGGGTTCAATCATGCCAATCATGTTGATTCCCTATATGGAAAAAGGCCACGAGGAATAGAGAACTTTGAGATGTGTTGGAGGTACATGGATCTTGTTTGAGTATATCTGACACTTGTGAAACTTCCTCATGTACTTGTAGCAATCGGATTCCATGGTCAACCAGTAGTACCCTGCTCTTAGAATTTTTCTCGCCATTGTGTGTCTGTTGGCATGAGTGCCAAAGGATCCTTCATGAATTTCTTTTATCAGCATGTTTGCTTCTGGTCTGTCTACGCATCAGAGCAAGACCATGTCGAAGTTTCTCTTATTAAGTGTATCACCGCTCAGAAAGAAGCTGCCTGCCAATCTTCTAAGGGTCTTTTTGTCTTTTCTGGATGCCCCAGGTGGGTATTCTTGTTTCTGAAAGAAGCATTTGATATTGTGATACCAAGGTTTATCATCTATGGCTGCTTCAATCGTGAAGATGTAAGCGGGCCGTTCTAGGCGCATTATGTCAATCTTAGGTATGTCATTCCATTGACCTACACTAATCATGGAAGAGAGAGTGGCTAATGCATCAGCCATGTGATTCTCTTCACGAGGGATGTGATGAAACTCGATCTTGTTGAAGAATGGTAACAACCTTCTTGTGTAGTCTTTGTAAGGAATCAGTCCTGATTGGTACGTGTTCCAATCTCGTTTTATTTTATTGATAACTAGGGCTGAGTCACCATATACATCCAAGTTCTTGATCCTTAAGTCGATCGCTTCTTCGAGACCCATGATACAAGCTTCGTATTCAGCCTCGTTGTTTGTGCACTTGAACGTCAGTCTGGCAGTGAAAGGAATGTGGGTACCCTGAGGTGTTATAATGATTGCCCCAATTCCGTTTCCATAATGATTGACAGCTCCGTCAAAGATAAGTCCCCATTGGGAACCTGGTTCTGGCCCTTCACTCGGTAGCGGTTCATCACAATCTTTCATTTTTATGTACATGACATCTTCGTCTGGGAAGTCAAACCCGACTGATTCTTGATCGTCAATCGGTTGATGAGCCAAATGATCAGCTAAAATACTTCCTTTGACGGCTTTCTGAGCATGGTACTCGATGTCATATTCTGATAACTACATCTGCCAATGGGCAATCCTTCCCGTGAGAGCAGTTTTTTCAAAGACATACTTGATTGGACCCATTTCAGAGATTAACCAAGTAGTGTGATGAATCATATACTGGCGAAGACGTTTGGCTGCCCAAGCCAGAGCATAGCAAGTTTTCTCAAGCATAGTATACCGAGTCTCACAGTCTGTAAACTTCTTACTCAAATAGTAAATGACAGACTCCTTCCTTTTGGTTTCGTCTTGCTGGCCAAGTACACAACCCATGGATTCTTCCAAGACTGTTAAATAAATGATAAGTGGTCTTCCCTCAACTGGAGGTGACAAGATACGTGGATTTAACAGGTACACTTTGATACTGTAGAAGTCAGTTTGGCAGTCTTCTGTCCAAACGCAATCCTGATTCTTTTTTAGTAATTTAAAGATTGGCGCGCATGTCGCGGTCATGAGGAATATAAATCTGGAAATGTAATTCAAACGTCCTAGGAATCCCCTGACTTATTTTTCAGTCTTTGGAGAAGGCATTTCTTGAATGGCCTTGACCTTGTCAGGATCAACCTCAATTCCTTTTTGGATGACGATGAACCCTAAAAGTTTCCCCGAGCGGACACCGAACGTGCATTTATTGGGATTCAAGCGGAGTTTGTATTTCCTCAGATGCTCGAATAACTTTGACAGGTGTGGCACATGCTCCTCTTCTGTCCTAGATTTGGCAATCATATCATCGACATATACCTCGATTTCTTTGTGTATCATGTCATGAAACAGAGTCGTCATGGCCCTTTTATAGGTTGCCCCGACGTTCTTCAAACCGAACGGCATTACCTTGTAACAGAAAGTGCCCCATGGGGTGATGAAGGAAGTTTTCTCCATGTCTTTCGGCGCCATTTTGATTTGATTATAGCCCGAGAATCCATCCATGAAGGAGAATACTTTGAACTTTGTTGTACTGTCTACCAGCATGTCAATGTGTGGTAAGGGAAAGTCATCCTTTGGACTGGCTTTGTTCAGATCCCTGTAATCTACACACATTCTGACATTTCCGTCCTTTTTCAGAACTGGTACTATGTTGGTTAGCCATTGAGGATATTCTGATGTGGCGAGGAAACCCGCGTCAATCTGTTTCTGTACTTCCTCTTTGATTTTGATGGCCATGTCCGGGTGAGTTCGTCTTAACCTTTGTTTTATTGGCGGACATTCTGATCTTAACGGTAGATGGTGTTCCACGATGCTGGTATCCAACCCTGGCATGTCCTGATAGGACTAAGTGAATACATCGGGAAACTCTTTGAGAAGCTTTATCAAACTTTCTTTGACAGTTGGACTGAGTAGTACCCCAATCCTGACTTCTTTTCTCTCTTCTTCTGAACCCAAGTTGATCGTTTCCAACGGCTCTTTGTGAGGTTTGATGGACCTTGCCTCTTGTCTGAGTAATCGGGAGATCTCTTCTGGAATTTCTTCGTCATTTTCTTCTTCAGCCTCAAATACCGGGAATTCAAAGTTGGGAGAAGACGTTGGATCGTATGTTTCAATGGGGTTTAAAACAACCAATCTGCATGATGTGATGGTTTTGTTTTAGAAGAGATAGAGAAAATGCAAGAGTGTGTGCAGTGTATTTTTTGAAAACTGCTTGTTTTTATTATTTGAGTTATTTTTAGGATTACCATTTTCTGAAAAAGTGAAAAGAGAAAATAGCAATAAATGCGGAAATTACAGAGCGACGTTATTTTATTTATGATCTTGTCGATTCTTGAAACTACAGCCCTATAAAACAAAACTCAGTCGCTTTGGGCGAAGCGAAGAGGTACATTTATAGAAAGTGAGCCCTATCAAAACATCAGTTTCACCTGGGCAGGGTGAAAGGTTAAAACAAAGACGGCAATTACTTAGACTTATGGACGATTTTCGGGACATCGACAGCAACCCATTGGCGGCAAACTCCTCGGTGAATCACAAAGTCTGGTACCTTCCCTCTTGACTTGTCTTCAGAAATAACGCTGATTTTTGGTGGAGCAGGATCGTTGGAATCTGTCTCCCAAGCAGAGTTGTCATAGGAGGATTCTTCAGCTGTATCTTGCACAGCGTCCGTAATCTCGGGTATATCTCCCCATCCAGTTGGCTGAATGTCTTCGAGCCTGATGCAAGAGCTTTCGGGAGCGGTGTACTTGACCATGAAGTCGTATTTGCCACTCGGGTGTCCCAGGGTGTCCCACACTTCTTTGGAACTGGAGGAATCATCTCTCTCGATGACGTTGACCTCGGGAAAGGCATAGCTAAGGAACTCTTGTCCTGCAATTCTTGCAAATTCATCGTTGTACTAGATATTTTCTGAATGCCCTGAATAACGATCCCATGATTCTGTGGGGACGCAGGTATTCTTTTATATGAAGCTCGGCTGATATGCATCATTGGGCTGACTCTCTTGCCCCAAGTCTCCTGGGTACGACTACCAGATAGACAGGCCATCCATTGGGCCATAATAGTCGTGTTCAAAGTTGTCTTTCATCAAAGTGTCCTCCTCTAATGAGTTTGGTGGAGCACGGCATCCTTCCGGATCACAATCTCCGTATATCATTTTGACATTTGATCTCGGTATATATCTTGGACTCTATGCGGGATAGAAAAATGGCGTAGGCACCTCTCCTTGAGACATATAACCGTCTTCATTAAGATAGGACTTCCACTCTTCATCTATATCGGAGAAGTCACCCTCGTTGATGGTATGTACTTCTTGAGACACTGGATGAAGGAAACCTCCACTGTGGAAGAAGTTCTGAATGGGATGAAGACTTTCATTGCTAACAGCAGTCTGGGTACAATTTGAGGAAAAACAAGGCCTTTCTTTGCCTTGTTGTCCGTAGGAATGACAAGCTGCCCCCATCCTTTTGCATTGTTACTTTTGATCGCTTCGAGAGCATCTTTGTACGAGGAAATCGATGTTCCTCTTTCTGACCGGTTGTCGTTGCTCACTGAAAGTGCTTGGAACTGGGTTCATATAACCTCTTTCGGTTCTACACATGATGATGATAAGTTACTCATGATCAAGGCTTGCTCTCCACAGACTGTGACTAGTTGGTCATTCTTGACGAACTTCAGCTTCTGGTGAAGTGTTGAAGTGACTGCCCCAACCTCGTGTATCCAAGGTCTTCCTGACAAACAGTTGTATGCTGCCCGAATGTCCATGACCTGGAAAGTGACTTGGAAAGTGTGAGGACCGATAGTTATGGGATGGTCGACTTCGCCGATAACTGTTTTCTGGGATCCGTCAAATGCTTTGACGATGACCTCATTGCCTCTCATCGGAGATCCTTGAAATGATAGTCGCACTAGAGTAGATTTTGGTATAACATTCAGAGTTGATCCGGTGTCTACCAGTACGCTGGCTAAAGCATCGTCCTCGCAGTTGACTGTGATATTTAGTGCCATGTTGTGACTTTTGCCTTCTTCCGACAGTTCCTCATCACTAAACCCCAAGTTGGTGCAGGAAGTGATGTTGGAGATGATGTTGTCGAATTGTCTTATTGACACATCTTGTTCCATAAAGGCCTGCTCTAAGACTTTCTGTAGAGCCTCTCTGTGGGATTCGGAACTGAGTAAAAGAGATAGCACATAGATTTTTGAAGGAGTTTGCAACAACTGATCAACAGTGTTGTATTCACTCTTCTGGATAAGCTTCAGCATCTCATCATTGTTCTTTGAATGGTCGGGATCACTGGATTGACCGACTGGTTGATTAGGAACTTCTGTTTGAGGTTCCTTTTCTCTGGTAGGTTCTCTAACTCATCGGTTGAAGATTCGACCGCTCCGTGTTACTCGACTGATGTCTGCAATATTCACGACAGAGGGTAATGGAGTTTCCTTTCCATTCTCAATTGTTGTTGCATCGTATTTGTAAGGGATAGCTTTATCGGACTTGTATGGTACTAGTCCCGGTAGATAGATAACTACAGGAGCCTTTTGATTTTTCTAACCATCATAGCTGGCCTCGATTGGTTCGAGGATGAGAATCCCTCCACCATCAAGAGGAATTCTTGATTCATGGAGTAGGGGGATTATGGCACAAACATCTTTGGCCACTTCTTGTTTAGGGATTAAGACAATATCTATGCCTTGATTAGGATGATAGTCTGACATAGAACTAGAACTTGACCATGGTTGAATCTCTTTGTGGTCCAACTGAGCTTGAAGGGCTGCTCGCACGAGGTAGCATCCTTGATTGTTCTCTAAGCAAACTCTACAACGCTCGTAGTTGTGTGGTGGCACCCGGCCATGTCCACTTTGTATGCAGTGTAACCTCACTAGATCTGTCTCCATTGATTGAACATCCTGACTTTGATGCCTAGTAGGGTTCTCGTTAATCATACTGACTTGTTGCGTGTCTTCATCTAGATAGATCGGAAGCCACCAGTGGTTTAACAAGTGTTGTAGTGTCCTCTGAACGAGTTCACATCCTTGGTCACTCTCACGACATCCTTTACAGTTCTGATAATCGTGAGAAGCTAGAAAACCGAGCTGGACTTGCTTAGCGTGTAATTCCACCAAGCTGGTATTCATCAAGCGAATATCAAAGATTTGAATCATATTCACTTGATAATGACTTCTGTCGCGGTAATCCTGAATCCATCCAAGATCCATCTGACGCTGGAGGACCTCTTGTAGAAAAGATCATCCCTGATTATTTACCGAGCAAACCAGACAGGAATCGTAATCGTGTCGTGGCAGATTATGATGTTGGCCTTGCCTTGAGTGCATTGCCACCAAGTTAACATTCATCGCACAGATGTCGTGGTCCTGAATGACGTTGGAATTCGTATAAGTCATGTTGACTTCACGAATTCAGTGATCTTGGATCCATCCGAGATCCATCTGTTCCTGTAGAGCTGATTGCACCACAGAACATCCTTGATTGTTTTTAGAGCAGATATCACACTGGTGCTAATTATGAGATGGTATATGCCTGTATCTGCTCTGTTTGCAATACATCTTGACTAGGTTGGTTCCCAATAAGAGTACATCGTGAATTTGATAGATGTGCTTAGACTCTTCCTCTATCAAATTTATTGCAGCCTTCTCGTGTTGAGGCAGCGGGTTCGTCTGAACGTTAGGATTGGTATCCTTGAAGGATAAGGCCAGCTCCTAACAAGCTTTGCACATCGGACTTAAAGCTGAGACAATTTTCTATGTTATACCCTGGTCCTCCTTGATGGTAAGGGCGAGTCTGATCCACTTTGAACCAAAAGGGTGGATTTTCCGGTACTGTAAGAGGAGCCTTGGTTTGGACATGCCCCTTAACCAGTAAGAGTGGAAATAGTTCTGCGTACAACATTGGTATAGGGTCGAACCCTGGTGGTCACGTTGAACGATTGTTGTTGTACTGAGGACGAGCCTACTGAAGAGGCTGTTGTGTCCTTTGCTGATATTGTTGTTGATTCGGTTGGCTCTGAGTAACCTGAGGTTGATACGTAGGCACAGGGTTAATAGTTGGAGTCATAGCTGCTACTGGTTGGTATCGTCGCCTTTACTTTCCGAGAGAGATATTACCAATATCCTGCTCTTTTTTCTAAGGGAGAGCACTACCGTATCTTTTGGTACTGCTTGATGATCTAGCATCTTTAACTAAACGTCCTTCTTGGACTGCTTCCTCAAGACGAACTCCCATGTCGACCATCTCAGTGAAGTCGCTGGGCGCACTGGCGACCATTCTGTCATAGTAAAATGAGTTCAAAGTTTTTAAGAAGATCTTTGTCATCTTTTTTTCCTCAAGAGGTGGACAAATCTGGGTGGCAATTTCACGCCATCTCTGAGCGTATTCCCTGAACGTTTCTTTGTCCTTCTGCGACATGGCTCTGAGTTGATCTCTATCCGGTGCCATGTCCAGGTTATACTTATACTGCTGAACGAAGGCAACGCCAAGATATCTGAAAGTGACGATCTTGGTGCGGTTTAAACCCATGTACCATTTAAGTGCGGCACCGGTTAAGCTATCTTAGAAATAGTGGATCAGTAGCTGTTGGTTCTCTGTCTGAGTTGACATTCTCCGAGCGTACATCACCAAATGGCTTTGAGGGCAAGAGTTACCCTTGTACTTTTCAAATTCGAGCACCTTGAATTTGTGCGGAACTTTCACATTGGGGACCAGACAAAGGTCTATGGCGTCCTTTCCGAATAGATCCTGGCCGCGAATGGCTTGCAGTTCCTTCTGCATCTCCAGGAATTGCTCTTGGAACTCATTCATTCTGTCGTACATAATTCCGTTTCCAGCAGAAAGTATCTGTGGAATCTGTCCTCCCGGGACAGTGTGTACCACAGATGGTGGTATAGTCATTACGGCAGTGACTCTTGGTGCTTCCCTCTCTCGAAGTTTGTAACCTTTAGGAGTTACTGTCATGCCCCTTGCATTTTCGCTTTCCTGAAGTTTGTAACCTTCAGGCCCTGCGGTTCCTGTTGTGGTTTCCGGATCTTCCGTGATCGGCGGAATATATCCTTCCGGGATATAGTTGGGAGGCATGCCCCAGGGATGATATTTGGGCATGTTATACCGAGGATCATACTTTTCCACTATGGGCGTAGATGTGATCTCTGAGATCAGAGTCCTTTGTTGTTGCATCTAAGTTGTTACCAGAGCTTGCATGTCTTTGTGAAGCTTTCTCAGATCTTCTTTCAGAGCGTCGAGTTCTTCTCTCAACTCTCTGTTCTCTTCCTCGAGATAATCCATTTTCTTTTGTCGATTGGCCCGAGTATTGTACGAATGAGACAGTTTGACTCTAGAATCAAGACACAAACGTGAGATTCGTAGGTAAGAAGAATACGTTATGTGAGAATGATGAATGATATGCAATGATTATATTAATTTTTTTTTCGTTTAATCAAAAGAAACTTCGACAATTGGATTGCAAATATCATACAATGGAGAAACCCCGTTTTATTGAATTCAAAGATTGCGGAAATGGAAATATAGTAAATTACAAAGGGCTATAAAAGGAAATGTCTAAACTTATGGATCCTGAGTCCTCTCTGAGGGGAGCTCAGGTGCTGGTTCTAGTACTTTCCTTTTCCTTGACCAGGGCTCTTTAGTCGTTGTCGGGTTGTCATTCCTTTGCCAAGTGAAAGGAGCGAGCAAATTTCTTCGGTCTTCTTTATTTTCTACAGTATGTTGCTCTAAAATCTCGATCAGAGCGTCTTTTTCTTTTAACAGTTGCTATATTTTGGTACACTCCACATTGAGAATGCGGTACTTGTTCTTCCAAGACTTCTTCTCCTGTTGAACTCTGTTGAGAGTAACCTGAAGCTTTTCCGTATCTGACATAAAATAAAGGACAGATTCCTTTAACGGAAGAACTCCTTGACGAGGGTAACGCATCCTCAACTTGAGAGCTCTAGTTTGTACCCAGTGGAGATAAGGTTCCACAGAGACACAGTCCGATTTTCCTAGAGACTCTCTTCCTTTTCTGTGAACATGTTTCCAGGCATGCACTATTTCTGTATTTAGTGCCCTGTCATTTTCTCCTTCTTTGAAGAAAAGACCTTCCAGATGAACATTACGTGGGACATGTCTCATCGGGTATCCAAATTGACGACGAACTAAAACTGGATGATAATTGATTCCTTCTTTAATTCCTATGAGGGATACATTAGGGAAATTTCCACAACGGTCAATGATTCTTATCCCATCATAGATTCGATTGTACCAATCGATGTCAGAGTTGGTAAGAGACATGATTCTCTATGACCAACGTAAATTATTCTTATGATCCCAAAAAGCATCAGACTTGGGTAAGTGGGAAATGAACCATTTGTATAGCAAGGGTACACAGCATGTGATCATTCCACCACAGTACAAATTCCTTAAGTGTACAGAATGATAAGCATCTGTGAGCAAGGTTGGTACAGGGTTTCCAATTAGAAAAATCTTAATGGCATTGATGTCAATGAAGTCATCAATGTTGGCAAACAGAAATAACCCGTAGGTGAGCAGAACAAAGACGCTCTCGAAAGTAGTCACGTTCCCTATACTAGCAAAGTACAGAGCCTTCTTTATCAGAAACTTGGATGGTAAACCATGGATTCCACCCTTAACGGTCATGTGAGTCTTGACTTCTGACTCATCCAAATAGATCGCTCTTGCAATGGTTTGATCCTTTTGAATTTCTTCCAGTCCAGAAAAGGGAGCTTGGTCAGTGATGGGTAAATCAGTCAGGTGAGAGTACTCCTCTAGTGTTGGTGCTAGTTATAATCTGGGAATGTAAAACAGTTATAGACCAGATCGTAAAACTGAATCAGAGTAGACAGTATTCCTTCAATTACATGGACCCTTAACAGAGACAATAGTCCTCCATACTTAGCTCTGAAAGCATCAGGGTTGGTGATCATCCTTGCCAACCCTCTCAAATCCTCTAATTTTGGAACCTTAAAGGTGTACTTATGAGTCTTCCTTCTACCAAAATCCATAACGTAATCTTTTTTTCTCTGATATTTGCAATCATTGTCTTAGTTTAATTTGAAAAAGAGAGACTAGAAGAGAAAATTTTTCTTTGTTTAAAGTTTTTTTAATGAAATGAATGCAGGAATACAGCACACAAAAACATAGAAAAAACATGGGGTCAAAGGTTCGGTGTCATGAAGTCATGGCTCTACCCATCCTCAAAGGTTGTACTGGTGATTTTTTGTACCTGTCCTTAAAATCATTGACCCCTCTTGGGATCACAATAGCAGACGGGTTCACCCGAGCGAGCTGATGTATCTTAGAGTAATCTCAAATTAGGGTAGTATCACGTGACAACTATTTCTGATAGCTTCCACACTACAAAATAGTAACATGGTCTTAGCCTACTAAATCCTCAGTTTCATAGAATACCACAATCGAACAATCTGCTTTCAACAACCAAAGTCGTATAGGCATTGAATCCGCAAAGGGTATCTCCACTAATTCGATGGTCGACCGGGGTCTCTTATTTGGGAGTCACTCCCTATAAGATTACCCGTCTAGTGCCATCACTTATCTTAGGTGTCACTCAAACTTTCCAGATGCGGCATCACCCGCAGTCCCATTAGCAGAAAAATAAACACGAATATCAATTAGGAAAAGAGATATATATATTTATTCCTAAAACTAACATCCTAGACCTATTAAGAGCTATAATCCGAGTCCTATACAGACAATGACTCCCCAGCAGAATCGCCATTTTACAGTAGCGAGCAATTTTTGTCGGTGATGCGACCACCTTATCGCTGAAGTTTTCCTCACCGCAATGAGGTGGAGTGGGTGCTACTTTCTGATTTCTTATTTATCCCATAAAGCTGGAAGGGAAAGGGAAGCTATCTAAAACTAACCTTGCACGCGAATGTTTAACTGAACAAACGCTTTAAAGAGATTGGGGGGTCCGGGGTCAGGTTATACAATGGGGAGTTATCAATTACCCATCATATATGTGGTTATCCACAGGATATTAGCTTTAGGTTTTGCTTTATATTTGATGGTGTTTATCCGTTAATGGGTTGGGAAATTTTCTTGGGAAATATGAGAGAGTGAGTTTTTATTGATGTTCGGGTTACTCCCGATGTTTTTGGTAAGGTGTTGGACCTAAGTTTTGATTGATGTGTGAAGGTACGGGACCTAGAGTTTTTGTTTAGTATGCTCGCTAAGATTTCGCAATCTTATGCCTACGTATTCCCGTTTAAATGAAACAGGGAAATCAGAGCAATCGTAGTTCCTCCTATTCTATGGGAGGAAAATGATGTTTTGGTGTCTTGTTCAAAGCCCAAGATTGAAGCTAAAAGGGTATTTGTGTCTTATTCAAAGCCCAAGATTGAGGCTAAAAGGTTTGACTGAGAGGGAATTTGTCATCTCTAAAGAGGGATTGAACTTCCTCTGATGGAATTGTTAATTTTTTTGTGTGCCTTGATCAAAGTCCAAGGTTGAAGCTAAGAGGTTGATTGACTCCCCTAGGGAAGTCCTTATACAAAGCCTAAGAGGAGGCTGGAAATGACCGACTCAACAAGAGAGTGTTTTATCTGTCTTGTACAAAGCCCAAGATTGAGGCTAAAAAGAGACTGACTCTTTGGGGATATCATTATACAAAGCCTCAGAGGAGGCTATAAGTTTGACTTTTCCAGGGGAAATATTCTATCTGTCTTGTACAACGCCCAAGATTGAGGCTAAAAAAGGGATTTTTGACTCCGCCGGGAGGTTTGTATGTGTCTTGTACAAAGCCCAAGATTGAGGATGAAATGGGAAATTTAACTGACTCGGGTGAGGATATTTTTATGTGTCTTGTACAAAGCCCAAGATTGAGGCTGAAAATGATTTAACTCTGCTGGAGAGTATTATTTGTCTTGTCTAAAGCCCAAGACGGGGGTTGAAATGAGTTTGACTCTGCTTGGGAAATCATTTCTCAAATCCTAAAAGAAGGCTGGGAGGAAGTGAATTCGCTGGGGAAGATGTGTTTCCCAGGCTAAAGAGAAAGTTTTGAAGATTTATGTCTTGTACAAAGCCCAAGATTGAGGCTAAAAGGGTTGACTCAACAAGAGAGTGTTAAAAGGTGATTGACTCAACAAGAGAGTCGAAAAAGTTGATCGACTCAACAAGAGAGTCTGAAAAGTGATTGACTCAACAAGAGAGTCTGAAAAGTTGGTGGACTCAACAAGAGAGACTGAAAAGGTTATCTCCGCTGGGGAGCATCATTTGTACAAAGCCCAAGAGGAACCTAACTTTGCTGAGGAAGGGTCATTATACAAAGCCTAAGAGGAGGCTAGCTTTCTGCTGAGGATTATTGAGATCCCTAGGCAGGTCCTAGTGGGGAAATTAACTCTTGCTGAGGTTTACAGAAGAGTTAAGATATCAGATACCCTGAGTGTTGTACCCCAAATTTTACCCTTAGATTCTTGGATCTTTTGCATATCCTTTTGATTGGTCTATGTTTTCTCATTTTTAGCAAACATATCAATAATCATGCATTTTTCGTTAGAATTTAATTTGTTTTATTTCATTTTTTTACTAACTATTTTCAATTATCTTTTTTTTTATTATTTTTAGTTTTATTATTATTATTTCTTTTTTTATTATTATTAATTTTATTATTATTAGTTTTATTATTATTATTAGTTTTATTAGTACTAAGCTTTATTATTATTGTTAGTTTTATTATTATTATTATTATTACTTTTATTTTGTTTATCTTCATGTCCAAAAAGAGAAAAATGGTAAGTTGGGACCACTACAAGTAGTACAAACACTTCACATGGATTGCCAACTTGGACTTATCAATGGCCAAGAATCATTCTCACACTTCACATGGATTGCCAACTTGGACTTATCAATGGCCAAGAATCATTCTCATAAAGTCACATGGATCGCCACATCAACACTCCCACCTCATTCACACTATAAATAAGATCTCTCTTTCTCTCATTTTGGGACCAACAATACCACACATGCATTCTCAAAACCTTGCACATTCATTACATATTTTTCTAGTCAAATCTTTTTTTTCTGGTTATTTTTAGGAATCAAATTTTATCCTTTTCTTTTACTTACATAATACCCATAAACACTCACCCTCTTCACCCATAAACCTTCACTTTCTTCTACACTACAAGCTCAACCTTTGCTAGCTTTGTAATTTGTGAGTATAATTCATCATTTATTTTCGTTCATACCATATATAGTTAGTAGTTTAGTATATATATTTTTAGTTTGTGAATTTATGTTGTAAAAATATAATATTTTTTATGTGTTCATGTTTTATTATTGTTATAGTGTTCGTATAAATTAGCTTAGGTTTTTCTTAGGGTTTACATTAGTGTTAATTTAGAGAAGAATCTAAAGAAATAGGATAATGTTATCATAAAAATCTAAAAAAAATTAATTTAGTAATATTATTTAGTTTAAAATCAAAATTAGTATAGTATTATTAATTAGGAAAAACCGAAAAATATTCTATTTTGTTTATTAACTGTTTTAGCTTTTTAATTAGAAATTATTTTAGTTATTTAGTTTTTACTTAGAATTAATCATTAGTTTTTCAACTAGATTTAATTTTTAGTTTTAATTTAGAAATTTTGTTAGAATTTTAATCTAATTATAATTTTTATTTAGAATTTACTTAATTAACTTTTTAGTTAGATATTAATCTTTTAGATTTTGGTTTGTTTAGACTTTATTTAAATTTCTAATTTAATCTTGGCTATCCTCATTTTCATGTTTAGTTTATTTCTAATATTCATTTTTTATTTAACTCTCATTGCATTTGCTGTATAAATATTGCTATTCATTTTACTCTTGACACTCGAGATTTTCTCTCTATCCCTCTGTCTCTTATTCCTCATTCCAAAGAAAATGGTCGTTCTCGTTGACTGCTAAGTCATTTAGGATAGCCTTGTCCATCATTCCCTTATCTCACGCCACCGTGCGATCGAGACTTGCCTTCCCTTTTAACCTAACCTTAGATTTAGAGTCTCCGTGCTCCATTTAGGTGTTCCGCCGTGGACACTTCATTCACCGTTTTACCTAGCCTTAGGTTTGGAGTCGCCGCACTCAACGTAGGTGTCTTGCCATCAGACCTTACTTTCCCTTGGAACCTTGACCACAGTCAAGAGTTCCTCATCCCCATTGAGGGGAACTACGATCGCTCTGATTTCTCAAGTTTACCTTGAGAATATGTAGGCATAGGATTGCGAGATCCTAGCGAGCCACCTTTTTTTTTTTCTACCTTTTTCTTTTCCACCTTTTTCTCTACCATCCGATGCCTTCTCGGATTCCACGTTTTCTTTCTACACCCTTTTACCCCGTATTGAGGGGAACTACGAATGCTCTTATTCCATTCCCGTCAGGATACGTAGGCACGAGATGCGATGTCTTGGCGAGCATATTTAGTGTATATACCCCTAGGTCTTTCTTTACCTTAGCACACTTCCCTTAGCAAGAAAACTTTGGCATAACACAAATACTAACAAGAGGTTCCCGTAGAGTAATACGGATACTTAGGATGCTAACACCTTCCCTAGGTATAACCAACCCCCGAACCTAGATTCTCTTTTTAGGGTTTTCGTTCTTTACCCTTTCCTTTGGATAAATAAAAGCTCGGTGGTGAATTTCAAAGTTTTGCGATGCAAGTTAATTAATAGCTTGTTATCCAATTCTCACCGCAACACTGAGGTTCTGATTTGGGATTTTTAGGAGAGTGACTGGGTTTCAACTCTGCTGGAGATTGATCCAGGGTGACCGGGGTTTCTCCTATGTTTGTAGGGAACTTGAGAATGTCTTTGTGACTCAAGGGGATTAGAATGTCCAAGTCTACTGGTGTGGAAGAGTTTTATCTTTTGTACCATGCCCAAGAGAAGGCGGGTGTTTTAAGGGATGAGAATCAACCCTAACTTGGTCTGTGATTTGACACTGTAAAAACTACTCTATCGAAGGATGACTAAGTTCTGTCTTATACCTTTAAGAGGTCTTCAGGGTCCTTGTATTAAGCCCAAGAGAAGGCATGCGAACTTCTAGGAAGCCGGAGGGTCCTTGCACAAAGCCCAAGAGGAGGCGGGGATGCTTTTAGGAAGCCCGTGGGTCCCAAACCAAGAAAAGTTCAAGAAATGCTATTCACCGAGAATATATCATTTAGTGAAAGTTCTGAGGTTTTAAGAAACTCAAGAGATGCTATTCACCGAGAATAGATCAACTCCGGGGAGTAGAATTTCTTTGATAATTTCTAGGGGTGAGAGTCTGAGAAAAGGTTCACGAAGAATACTACCTTTCTCTTTGTTCCATATTATTTAAGCCCAAGAAAAGGCAAGACTGTATCTGGAAATCTTATGGGGATTTAGTTTTGACTGTATTCAAAGAGTGACCAACATGGCTTTACCTAGTTCTAGAACTAGTTGTCGGAGAAAACTCTAAATAGCTATACTAGTTTATATACAATTGATATATGAAAAGTATCTAAAAGGGTATGAAAGAAGACTTGCAGCGGAGCAGCTTCCCACAATACAGTTATATACATATGAAAGCGGGTAAATGAAAGCTATTAAAACTTATATGTGAGTAAGCTTCGATGTTGTATTGTTAGTTGTTCAAAGAAATTAAAGAAAGTTTTGATAACAACATGTATATTTGAATCTAAATCAAAAGGGAAGTTGTTTTTGAAAAAGATTGTTAGGGCTTATACTCAAAGAGAGGCCCAAGTTTTAATAGTGATCGCACAGTTGTTTTGAAAAAGTACAGAGGGACTTATACAATGTGTGAGGCCCAAAAAGGTTTTTGTAGAAAGGGATGGGTCTTACAACTCAAGGAGAAGCCCAAAGATGTTTTAAAAAAGAAAGATGAGACTTACAACACGAGGGGAGGCCCAGATGATTTGATTTTTGAACTGGCGATCGCGCCGAAGTTTTGAAAATGTGTTGGGACTTATACAATGTCTGAGGCCCAAAAATTGTTTATGTACAAAGGGGGTTGGGTCTTACACTCTATTAGAGGCCCATGAGTGTTTGAAAAAGATTTGTTAGGGTGAAAATCAAAGAAACCCTAATTTTGTTAAAAATGGAATTAAATTTGATTAAAAAATAATAAAATCATTGAAAACATGTGAGAAATGAGTTGTGATTTTGGATCAATGTTTCAAAAATCATGTTTTTATCCAAAAAATGATTGAAACCCATTTAAGTTTGGAAAATCAAGAGAAAGCAAATTTTTAAAATGTTAAAAAACAAATAAAAATTAATTCTTTGCAAAAATATCAAATATATGAAATAAATAATATTTTTGGGAAATTTTTGTAAAATAAAATATTTTAACATTTTTGTGAATTTTGAAAAAAAGAATTAACTCAAAATCATTAAAATTCAGAGAGAAATTAATTTTTGAATCAATTAAATAAAAATAACAAAATTCTAAAATTCAAAAATTTGAAAAACGGCGCCAAGAACACCTTGTTCTTGCCCGCGTGCCAATTTTTTGTCTGACTTGCATTTTCTCATCAATCTCACTGAATACTTGATGAAATCACACAATCCACATATCAATCTGCTCGTTTTCAACTCACGATCATGTCTATGGTCTTTAATTTCATTTATTTTAAGTATGGAATGAGAAATCAAAGAGAAACCTCAAGAACCCTAATTTCTTCATGAAGGCTAAGAAATTCCATACACGATTCATACAAAGCAATTAATTGAGGGGAAATACTCCATACATGATAATGAACATATGGCAAAATTATTGTGCGAGGAAATATGCATAAATCATGAGATGACCAAGTTTAGGCTTACTTGTATGTTGTGGCAACAAGAGCAACTTGATTTTTGAGTTGGAGGTGTTACAGATGAGTTGTGATGATCTGAACAGCTTCCCTACACCATATGGAGTGTGTTTGAATGCTCGGAGTGGATTGAATTCAGCTGGAACTTGATTTGGCACCTCAACTGCAAATCTATCAAAGGCTTGTGCAGATGGCTAGTGATTTTGAGAATCTGGTGTTCCAGATGTGATTTTGTGTTATGGATCACTTCTATATGTTATATGAGGTGTTTGTGTGATTGGTTTGGTTGGAATTGCTCTCAAACTCAAAACCCGATGGTGACTTGAGTTAGAAGGCAAATTTGGAGTGAAAGAGGTGATTTTGAGGAAAGAATCAGTTTGGGTGCTTTGGTGTACTCAAACTGAGCACAAATGAGCTCTATTTATAGTAGAGCAAGTTTGTTTTACAAGCAATAGTGAATGGCAACTGCAGCAGGCCTTTGGCCAATGTTATGCAAAAGGAATCTCAAGTCTCCTCTAGCCATTGACTAGAGGTTAGGGAACAGGCCTATGGTTCTTTGATTCAGAGCTTATCCTTGACTCATTCAGTTAGGAATGTATCAGTCCATGCCACCTTGGTGTATCCATTAAATGCATTGCAACAAAATTGGAGTCTTGGCACCTTTTTAGCTCTTTTAGGTTTGGCATTCTACTTGTAGATTCTTGGACTTTGGAGGCTTGGAGATCAGATCATCCCCCTTGGATTTGATCCTCAGATGTTTCCAAAATGATGACAAGGCTTGGATTTATCATACTTGGACAAATCGAGCAAAATTCACAAAATCTGTAACAACCCCAATCTATACCCCCAATTAATAAAGCGATAACAAAAATTCAAAATTTCATCAGAGTATATTTAAAACATTCACGGCATAGACCGAGGGGTCACATCAATTTGAAACAAATACACATAAACCTGCTCATAAAGATATGCAACATTCTCAGGTAGTAAATTGTCACTCATGAAAGATTCGTATCCAACGGTACAAACGCGAGAGTGGCGCGAAAAAAACACAGAGTCTCCAGCAATGTGTATTTATCCCGAGAGAGGGAAAGGAAACACTGCATAAACCTGAGGGAAGGGAAAGAACATGGTCTCACGACCAAGAGAAATGGGTACGGGAGTCGGTTACGCGAAGGGAAGGTGTTAACACCCAACACGTCCGGCGTACTCGATGGGATCCACGCTTGTCGTCTGCATCAAAGGGTGTCGTCGTCTGGAGCTCCACTGCTACTGGACCGGAGAAGGAACGAGAACAGAAAGAACGGAGAAATGAAGAAGGAAAGAAAAAGAAGTGACTCGATAGGACGTTATCGTTGTCCTAGGCCTATGTACTCCCTCAGTGCAATGGGAAAGTCAGAGTCAACGTAGTTCGGACGGGAACTGTGGGGGAAGGTTACTCGCCAAGACAATCGCTGTCTTATGCCTACATATCCTCAATCGGACGAGAGAGAGGAATCAGAGCTAATGTAGTTCGTGGGTTCGACCACGGGTGGGTAAGTGTTTTTTACGTGAGCAACGAGCTCTTTTCTGAAAAAAAGAAGTTGAAACCCAACAATCCCGAAGGACCAAAAAGATTTGAATTTGTTTGGTGTTTTTTAAGACATAAGTGTTTTAAGTTAGTTCGCAACTTACATTGAACTAAAGTCTACCATGCGGGAATGAGTGAATCGCATGGTCGCCCCCAAATGGGACGTATGCTAAACACCCTAGAAGAGGAGGGGAGACCCCTCGTTCTTCATTTCCTACACTTAAGGCTTGAGCGCAATATACGTTATATTTTATTAAGTGTTTTCAAGAAATTTTGAGATGAGAAGAGAGAAGACACAAAGGAAACTCTAAAGGGAAACTAAGAGTCCTAATGTTACCATGCACGAATATCCTATGGTTAGTGAGGTTTAGGAGAGACGACTACCTAAAAACTAATGCTAATCCTACTCCAAGCTTAATCAAAAATTAAGTTGGACTAGGTAGCTCTAAGGGAAAAGAATCCAAGACTTAATCAAGTCTTGAGATCCATGGGAGGAAGAGAGTGAAAGAGAAGAAAGAAGCATCTTAAATGCTAAAGCAAACACAAGTATGAAATCTTAAAAGAGAAAGGAGAAGTTAGAATGTGGATGACTATCCACATCCCATTCACTTACCATTAGCCCCTACATGGTTAGCGAAAACTAACATAAGCAACAATAAGACAAATGAAACCCAAACAAGTCACAACCCAAAGAGAAATGGTTACAAACCAAAAGAAACTCATCCAAGTCAGAATGTACACCTTGGAGGTGACCCATAATGTTTACCAAACAAACTCAAGCAAAGAGAATGCAAACAAGTGGCAAAACATCCAAGAAGATCATCAAAGAAGGAGTAGAAGAAGAATGAGTGGATATGCAAGGTGATCATGCAACAATGCTTCAAATAAAATCAAATTCAGAATGTGGATGATCTAAACATGTGCCTAAACATGTTATACAAGTGTCACACAAGACATACAAGCAAGTATCTAAGCATTAAGAATCATTAGAAGAAGAAGAAAGAAGCATGTATATGAAACATGTTCAAGTATGCAAGATGAAACATGAATAGCGTATGACATGAATACAAAGCTTCAAGTTCAGAAACATAGATCATATGAGATTCAAAGAAGAGATATGGCATGGTATACACAAACCAAACACAAACCAAGAAGAGGCATAGATGAGAAGAAGTGAGAAGATAAGTCAAAAGAGGCATGTAAATCAAACATTGAACATGGGCACAAAATATGCAACAACCTCACACCAATGACCTATAATAAAAATAAAATGACCTATAATGATCCAAACATGGTTTATGAAGTCAAATAAACAATCCCAAATAATGGCACAAGTGCCTTCTCAAACAAGTAATCAAACATGGTCAAAGATGTGCACAAAAGAAGACCTCAAACTAAGAGCAATCAAACAATTAGCAAATCATCTTTAGAAATTACCAAATTAAACCTCAAAACTCCTCAATCAGTGGCAAACAACATATTAAAACTCATGCAAAAATTTACAAGATAAGTCCTTCAATCAATCATGCAAAGTCACATGGGAACTATGAACTAATATGCAAAAGAGAGGGACCAAAATTCAATATGAAAAGAGTTTAAAAATATCAGAAAAATATTTTTAGGAACTTCCATATGTTGATGAAACAATGCAAAAAGAATGGGTTCAAAATGTTTTATAGATGATGAGAAATAAATTCAGCAAGGCAGGGTGTGCAAATAAAAACAATTCAAAAAGAAATTCAAGCAACACCTAATTCAGATGCTAAAAATAAAATAAAAATGGAAAATAAAATTTGGAAAAATTTTATAAAACCCTAAGGATGATTCATGATTTTTTTCATAACTTTTGGATGCATAAAACTATTTTTAAAAATTAAAAAATGAAATGCAACAATTAATGAAAATAAAAATAATTGAAATAAACATGGGGGGTGCAAACAGCAAGCAATTCATGTTTAAAAAGGCAAATGGGCTCAGCAGGGGGGTTCAGAAAGCAAGTCCAGTCCAAATAAAACAATTAGCGTAGCCAAACAAAAAAAAGGACTCAGTCAACCATCTGGACTCACCTAAGCCATTGGATTAATCAAACGCTCCACATCAAGTCAACAAAAGCAACATGTAATCATGATAAGTGGTTCAGATCCATACACACACATTAATAATGATGTACACACACACACATAATTAATCATAAATTAAAAGGAATCACGTGAAAGGTACATGAGGAATTAATGCGTTGGCACAAATGCAACCATCAGATTAAATCAACGCATGGTAATCAGTCAAAGAAATCACAAGTAATCCAGATCTATGGCTCAGATTTCATGCGCATGGTAACAAGCATTGGGGTAAAAAACACACAAACCACAAAATAAAAACAAATTTTAAATAACGTGGCAAAACGTGAGCCCTCAGATCTGGACCACCAACGGTCCAGATTACGTCTCCTTCCTTGAAACTCAGGCGACCTGCAAATGAAACCAGGTGCCGGAGCCCTAGCTCCGGTCACCTTCTCCGGCGACCTGCACACCAAATTTCTCCAGAAAATGCAAACGAGTACATCATCTTGTTCAGATTTTCACAAGGATCACAAATATACAATTCAAATAAACAAATCATTGACACACAAGGCAAATCGAAGAGAAACAGTTTGGATCTAAAAACTTCAAACTCACAATACACACATGTTACACGTCCAAACTCAAAACAAAATACATCAACATGCTCAGTGAACCTCATAGATCATTATGCACATCAAAAAAATGAGTTCTAAGAGCATGGAAAGTAAGCTTACCTGAGATCTGTAGAGCTTGAAATACACCAAGAACGCCTTCCAAAAGCTGCAGATCTTCCTCTTTTTAGCTCTATTTGCAAAATAAATGCAAATAGAGACTTGAATCTGGCTAGATCTACGATTTTGAACTTGAACCCTCTTGAAATCAACTTGATGAAAACCTTGCTCTCAGCTCAAAACAATGGTTGATTCTTGTTCTATGGAGTGTGTAGATCAAGAATATGAAAAGAAATCTTCAAAAACCCTTAAGATGAGAGAGTTTCGAAGGAGAGAAAATGTGAGAGCAAAAACGAAATTCTGAGCAAGAATGAGTGCATGACCTAGCTTTGGACGTGTGAATTAGCTTATATACCCCTCATTAGACCTCTGATCACAATTAGAGTTTTGTTAATCCCTTGGTTAATGAGTTTTGAGGTGAAATGCAAAATTGCAATATGTAATCAACCCACTAATCCACACGTGCAAGCTCATGCTTTTCATGATGAATCACTCACACTTCCCTTGCTGATCACAAATGGATTGGAATTGGGCCTTGAAATGTCTTGATTTGTGAGTTTTGAACCATCTTGCCATTTTGCACAATGTGAAATAAGTGATGAATATGGCACGAAATCACTTGATTCAAAGGACAAAAATGATCCTCATGAGGTGTGCTTTGATGTTGTAATGTGATATGAAGCAATAGAACCAATTACAAGTCAATTTGTACCAAAATGCAAAAGGTGGAAAAAGTGGTACATGTGAAAACCCTTAAAAACACGTTGCATTGTTTTGACCATAACTTGAGTTCTACAAATGATATGGAAACCATCTAGTACTTTTTGGAAATGGGAGAGAAAGATCTTCAACTTTCATGTTGGAGGAAAATTCATTTGAAGCTTCCTTGATGATGAAAAGTCAAGTTGAATGTGGTGGAAAAATTGCCAAAAATGGAAAGTTCTCATTATAGGTCATTTTCCAAATTTAGTAACTTTTGCACAAACTCTTGATTCTTGAAGAATGATGCCATCCATGCTATTCCTTGACCAAATAAAGGTACATGGACTTGGGAAACATGATTTGAACCCTTGAAAACCCATGGTTGACTTTCCTTATGAACTGTTGACTTTTGCTTACTTCACAAGTAACTGATCCACTGAACATCCTCCACAATGAATCACTAGCCAAGCCTTCCTCCATGAACACTTGTGAGCATATGGAATACCATAAGAACATGCTTGAATCCACAAAGCCCTTCAAGAAGTCCTTTTGGAACGAAAACCCTAATTTGGGCCATTTGATTAGGAGAGAAAGATTCACTTGAAATCCTTTGCCATTCTTGATCTTGTGAAGATATGATGAACTCCTCAAACCACCTTGAGGCTTGAGACTCCTTTGAGATGAACCAAATACCTTGATCCCATGCTATGCACAAATGCTAATGCAAGAAATGCAAAGAAACATAAGCCAGTTAGCTAAAACAAGAAGGCAAATTTTGGGGTGTTACAACTGCCCCTATTCAATCAACTTGGTCCTGAAGGTATGATAGCAACGGATCTCATGCATTCAAAGGATTCACGTAGATTGAATACCAAAGAAAC
Organism: Lathyrus tuberosus; assembly: GCA_022829125.1. NCBI lineage: Eukaryota > Viridiplantae > Streptophyta > Magnoliopsida > Fabales > Fabaceae > Lathyrus > Lathyrus tuberosus. Next base: position 3,418,631 of record JALAZF010000142.1, on the reverse strand, counting down.
CTGAAATTTGCAACCCTCAAAGGAGAGATGACTCCACTGGGGAACAAGCAATAAATGTTGCGCTGTCACAACACGTACGAGTGTTGGAAACCAATACATATGATGTATTGAAAAGTCTTGAAATAAACACAAACGAGTGTTAGCTATGCTGGGGATAAACACGGACGGGTGTCAAGGAATCAAAGGTATCAGATACGGATAGGTACTGAAAAGGTACACGGACGGGTGTAAAAAGGGTTCAATACGGACGGGTATCGAGAAGGTACACGGACGGGTGTAAAGAGTTTCAATACGGACGGGTATCGAAAAGGTACACGAACGGGTGTAAAGAGTTTCACTACGGACAGGTATCGAAAAGGTACACGGACGGGTGTAAAGAGTTTCAATACGGACGGGTATCGAAAAGGTACACGGACGGGTGTAAAGAGTTTCAATATGGACAGGTATCGAAAATGTACACGGACGGGTGTAAAAGGTTCAATACGGACAGGTACTGAAAAAGTACACTGACGGGTGTAAAAGGTTCAATACGGACGGGTATTGAAAAGGTACACAGACAGGTGTAAAGAGTTTCAATACGGACGGGTATCGAAAAGGTACACGGACGGGTGTAAAAGAGTTTCAATACTGACGGGTATCGAAAAGGTTGTAATGCAATTTTTATCGGGGATTAATCTCGCTGGGGAATGGAAAGCAACACGGACGGGTGTCATCAAAAGGTCAATACGGACGGGTATTGAAATTAAAGGTTCAAACACGGACGGGTACTGAAGGAAACACGGACGAGTGCCTGACAGTAAAAACCATTAAGGGGATAAACCAAAGGACCACCTGGACGAAGGGGTAAAAATGAAATCATGGATTCACGATCCTGGCAAACAACTCTGCAAGGGAATGCCAAATATTGCTTTGAATGACCAAACCCAACACCTGTGGAGTAAAATCAAAAGATATCTTCCTGAAATCCGGCTTTCCTGACGTAGGAAAACCCAAACCTGGCTTATGCTTCGGATGCATATGTTTGGATTTTGCCGTAATGCTCCACACGAAGTGGAAATGCTACGCCTTTAGGAGGATGCCATGCGAAAAATGCTTATGCAATGCAAAAAGGCCATCTCAGCAAAATAAACACTGAGAACAGAAGCAGCTCCACTGAGGACGACAAACTACATTGTCATCACACCAAAGAAATCCTGAGGAAAACTTCACCCTGCCAGGGAAGATCACAATCACCAATTCTGCTGGAGATGGACGAAACTCCGATAGAATACCCACTCTGTTGGGTAATATCAAGATCAACAATTCTGCTGGAGATGGATGAAACTCCGATAGAATACCCACTCTGTTGGGGAATATCAAGATCAACAATTCTGCTGGAGATGGACGAAACTCCGAGAGAATACCCACTCAGCTGGGGAGGGAGATGAATACTGAAGATGGAAACTCCTCCGCTGGGGATGACCAACTGTTTCAGAACTTGGATTTGATGTCTGCCAAAAAATGATTGGACTTAAGACCTGTTGGGGATACCACTCACCACCAGACTATGCTTGGGGATTTGAGCTTAATCTGCTGCTAGGGAAATAACTTTACCCTCACCCTGCCGGGGATTAGATCAAGCCGTTGTCGTTGAGACTATACTTTCTGACCAACTGAGGAAAGTAGATACCATGACTCTGTGGGGATAATAATATCCTTGTCCAGGAACTTCCTGATGGAGATACAACAACATCCACCTTAGAGTAATTAACTTCTGAACGTTTGTTAGGGAATAGTAATTCAAACACAACTTCGGTTGGGTATACAATCCTCTGTACTCCTGCTGATGGGGACGATCCTCAACGACTCCGCTTGTGAGAAAAAGTAGTTGTCAACATCCACTCTGCTAGGGGATAAACACATGTTTCCTGACTAGCTGAGGAAGAAACGACTGCCCCATACTCCGTGGGGAAACACCACCTGCTGAAGAAAGGTGAGCCAAATCATAACTCTGGCTGGGGGAAAACCTCTTATATCCTGCTGAAGGGGACGATCCTTAACGACTTCGCTCGGGGAATTACTTCTTTATACTCTGTTGAGGAAGACGACCCTCGATACTCTAATGGGGAAGAGTAATAAACTACTGAGGACGATCAGACTTCAAAGTTGGGGAGAGCAAATCTCTACTGGGGAGAGCAGCAAACTGCTGAGGATAATCAGACTTCAGAATTGGAGAGAGCAACTCTACTGGGGAGGTACACCTGTTATCCTGCCAAACCAACAGAAAGGTCTACGTGCAAAAATGATTACTTTGATTATCATCATAGTGACTGTTGCCTAAGCAATTGCCACTGTTTTCTAACTAGTTTCACAAAGCTCAACATTTAGCATGTAATGTTTATCAAAAATATCGGACATTTTCACAAACAAAACAGGTAAAGCAAAAACAAAAGCTCTTTGATTGAAATGCAAACTTTATTGAATGATTAGCCTGTAAATAGGCATTTACATTTGGAAGCAATTCCTGAAAAGAGGTAATTGCGCAAAAAGCAAAAGAAAATACACATGTCGGCAATGTGGGAAACAGACATCCACCATGACTCGACTCAGCTATAACCCATATGACTTGTTTCTCCGCAGATACTTTGGCCTTTGAAGATGACTGACTGGACTGATTCCTTTCCTCCGAATTTTCCAAGTGTGAATAGTGATCACAGATCGAACGCGGATCGTAGTCTTTGCTTTTAAATCCCTAACTTTTGCCTAGATCGCCCTTTTCGGGTTTTCAATCCACCGGGATACCCATTTTTGCCAAGGTTGCCTTTTCAGGTTTTCAACCTTGCGGGTTTATTTCTTTTTCTTTTTATCCCTAATTTTTGCCCGAACCTTTTCTTTTTATGGTTCGCCAGGATGCCCCATTTTTGCCTGAACCTTCTTTTTATGTTCAGCGGGTCTCTTTTATGCAAAGTATTTTTTTACTACATCCGCATTCACATGGGACGTAAAATCTTCGCCATCCATAGTTGAAAGTAATAAGGCTCCACCAGAGAAAACCTGTCTTACTACATATGGCCCTTCGTAATTCGGAGTCCACTTGCCCCTGTGATCTGTTTAAGGAGGAGTGATCCTTTTCAAAACCAATTCACCAGCCTGAAAACACCAAGGACGCACTTTTTGATCAAATGCCTTTTTCATCCTGCTCTGATACAACCGGCCATGCGCAATGGCTTTCAATCTCTTCTCTTCAATGAGGTTCAGTTCATTCAGCCGGGAACGCACCCACTCAGCTTCATCAAGCTTCACATCTGTCAGAATTCTCAAAGAAGGAATCTCAACTTCTAATGGCAGAACTGCTTCCATACCATACACCAGTGAGAAAGGGGTTGCCCCAGTTGATGTACGTACCGAAGTACGATATCCATGCAAAGCGTAAGGAAACATCTCATGCCAGTCTTTGTATGTCACTACCATCTTCTGCACAATCTTCTTTATGTTCTTATTTGCCGCTTCAACAGCCCCATTCATCTTCGGACGATAGGGAGAAGAATTGTGATGTTCGATCTTCAAGCTCTGGCATAGCTCCTTCATCGTCTTATTGTTCAAGTTTGAACCATTATCAGTAATGATTCTCTCCGGGACTCCGTACTGACAGATGATGTCCTTCTTAATAAACCGGGCTACCACTTGCCTGGTGACGTTGGCATACGATGCTGCTTCTACCCACTTCGTGAAATAATCAATAGCCACCAGGATAAAATGATGTCCATTCGAAGCAGTCGGATCGATCTTCCCAATCATGTCAATGCCCCACATGGAAAAAGTCCAAGGTGACGACAAAACATTCAGAGGAGTAGGCGGTACGTGCACCTTATCGGCATAAATCTGGCATTTATGACATTTCCGGGCGTATTTAAAACAATCAGACTCCATAGTCATCCAATAATACCCCGCTCTCAACAATTTTCTAGCCATAGCATGCCCATTGGCATGAATACCGAAGGAACCTTCGTGAACTTCTTCCATTAACAGGCATGCCTCGTGTTCATCAGCACAACGTACCAAGACCATGTCAAAGTTTCTCTTGTACAACACATCGTCCTTGTTCAAAAAGAAGTTTCCTGATAACCTCCTCAATGTCTTTTTATCATTGGAAGATGCCCCAGTTGGGTATTCCTGACTCTTCAAGAAGACTTTGATGTCATGATACCAAGGCTTGCCATCTGATACCCCTTCAACTGCAAATACAAAAGCAGGTCTGTCCAAGCACATGATTCTGATTGAAGGAGTTTCATTCCAACTATTCACTTGATACATTGATGACAACGTTGCCAACGCATCAGCCATCTGATTCTCTATCCGGGGAATGTGATGGAAGTCTACTCTGTCAAAGAAAGGTAACAACCTTCTGGCATAGTTGTTATATGGAACAAGATTCGCTTGACGAGTCTCCCATTCACCTGTAATCTGATTAACCACCAACGCAGAATCACCATAAACATCGAGGTTCTTGATTCTCAAATCAATCGTTTCTTCTAACCCCATGATGCATGCTTCATACTCTGCCTCATTGTTGGTGCATATGAATGCTAATCGGGTAGTAAAGAGTATATGAGAGCCATGTGGAGTTGTAATGATTGCCCCGATTCCGTTACCATATGAATTAACAGCTCCATCAAAAACCAACTTCCACTGAGATCCAATCTCAAGTCCTTCATCAGGAAAAGGCTCTACACAATCCTTCATTTTCAGATACATGATATGCTCATCCGGAAATTCAAACTTCATTGGTTGATAATCCTCAATTGGCTGCTCGACAAGATATCCTGACAAAACACTTCCCTTAATGGCTTTTTAGGAAACATACTGAATATCGTATTCTATTAGAACCATCTGCCAACGGGCTATTCTACCAGAAAGTGCTTGCTTCTAAAACACATACTTGATCGGATCCATCTTTGAAATCAAGAGGGTTGTGTGGTTTAACATATACTGCCTCAAACGCTTAGCAGCCCAAGCGAGTGCACAACATGTTTTCTCCAGCATCGAGTACCTTGACTCACAATCAGTAAACTTTTTACTCAAGTAGTAGATGGCGTGCTCTTTTCTACCTGACTCGTCTTGTTGACCGAGCACACAACCCATTGAATTCTCAAGAACCGTTAGATACATAATCAAAGGCCTTCCTGGCACTGGCGGCATAAGGACCGGAGGTTCCTGCAAGTATTCTTTAATCTTTTCAAACGCCTTTTGACAATTTTCATTCCACCTGACCGCTTGATCTTTTCTTAGCAGCTTAAAGATTGGTTCACACGTGGCTGTGAGGTACGAGATGAACCTAGCAATGTAGTTTAATCTCCCCAAGAAACCACGAACCTCTTTTTATGTTTTTGGCGCAAGCATTTCCTGTATGGATTTTACCTTTGCAGGATCAACCTCGATACCTTTTTCACTAACAATGAACCCCAGCAATTTTCCTGATCTCACCCCGAAGGTGCATTTGTTTGGATTCAACCTCAGTCTGAATTTTCTAAACCTTTCAAATAACTTCTGAAGATTCACCAGATGTTCTTCCTCCGTCTGTGACTTCGCAATCATGTCATCAACATAGACCTCAATCTCTTTGTGAATCATATCATGAAAGAGAGTCACCATCGCACGCTGGTAAGTTGCCCCTGCATTTTTTAATCCAAAGGGCATCACTTTGTAGCAGAAAGTTCCCCACGGTGTTATGAACGTTGTCTTCTCCATGTCCTCTGGGGCCATCTTGATTTGGTTATACCCAGAGAAGCCATCCATGAAGGAAAACACAGAATACTGAGCAGTATTGTCAACTAACACGTCAATGTGAGGGAGCGGGAAATCATCCTTTGGGCTTGCTCTGTTCAAATCCCTGTAATCAACACTCATCCTGACCTTCCCATCCTTCTTAGGCACAGGCACGATGTTAGCAACCCATGGAGGATAATTTGTTACGGCAAGAAAACCGGCATCTAGCTATTTCTGAACCTCTTCCTGGATTTTGACAGACATCTCCGGTTTAGTTCTTCTCAACTTTTGCTTGACCGGAGCACAACCTTCTTTAAGTGGTAGCCGGTGTACAACAATATCAGTATCAAGCCCAGGCATGTCTTGGTAAGACCAGCCGAAGATATCCACATACTCACGGAGCATTTCAATCAATCTTCCCTTGACATTGTCTTCCAATGCAGCCCATATCCTTACTTTCTTGCTGGCGTCCTCGGTTCCCAGATTCACAATCTCAATTTCCTCCTGATGAGGTAGGATGACTCTCTCCTCTTGCTTCAACAATCTGGCCAACTCTTTGGGCAGTTCACAATCTTCGTCAGTCTCTTCTTCAGCCTGATAGATTGGATTGTCAAAGTCATACCGAGCTATAGCTGAGTCATGATCGGTGTCATCTGAACAAAAAGACCTGCATGATTGATGAGGTATGTTTTATTATGTATGCAACAAAAGAAACACATTGCCATTTTGATATGGGTTTTTAATGCATAAAAATAAAACAGAAAGGCAGAGATCAAAATATTTGAGTGTGAAAAGTCCTTTATTGGTGATAAAACAAAACATGCAATAGTTAAAAGCCCTACAAATAAAATCACTGCGTCTTAGGCAGAACGCAGGATTAACATAATAGGAAAACAAAGCAATTACTCGAAGCTAGTCACTTGAATGACTTTCTCGGAAGACCAGTTGCACAGACTTTCTCCTGGGACGCAAGGACGGATCCAGCTATCCATGTCACAATCACTGTCCCCTTCTTCCTCGATGGCATTAACTCTGTCGAAGAAAACACCGGCACTGGTGAAACGGACTGGGCCATAGAATTTGGGAGTATCACCAGCTTTCTTGGGTGGCTTATATCCCAATCCATAAGTATCCCTCTTCTCCTGAACTTCAACCACCTGGCCCCACCTCTGTGAGCTACCAGCTTCAACCACAGCTTTGGCGTCTTTAAACGAAGACATGGAAACCTCAAGTTGATCTGCCACTGCAGGCTGCTCTATAGTCTCAGACTGGACAACCTCTTCAGAAATCTTCACCTGCTCAAACCCCTGACACAACGTCTCATGAATTTCACCATCCACTTCCACGTATTTGAAGGTCGATAGCTGACTAATCATTATGTCTTCTTCTCCGCACACCGTCACTACATGACCATCAACCATGTATTTTAGCTTTTGATGCAAAGTGGAGGTTACAACGCCTGCACCATGGATCCAAGGACGACCCAATAAACAGCTGTACGCTGGTTGAATATCCATTATATAAAATGTTGCATCAAAGATTTTCGGTCCAACCTTGATCGGAAGCACAATCTCACCAAAGACATATCTCTTCGAGCCATCAAAAGCTCGCACCACCAAGTCACTTGGTGTACAAATGAGTCCCCGGGTATCTAACTTCATTAATGCTTTCTTTGGCAATACATTCAACGATGATCCAGTATCAACCAATACATGTGACATCAGTGAACCACGACACTCAATCGAAATATGCAGGGCATGGTTATGATTCCTCCCAGCAGGAGTCAAATCAAGATCTGTAAAACCCAAGCCATTACCCGCATTCATGTGCGCTACAACCCCTTCCAGCTGGTTAACAGAGATCTCTTAAGGAACGTAGGCTGCATTCAAAACCTTCAGAAGAGCATTCTTGTAAGCATCAGAACACAATAGCAAAGACAGAATAGAGATCTTGGACGGGGTCTGATGTAACTGGTCCACGATCTTGTAATCACTTTTCCGGATGAGTCTCATAAACTCCTCTACATTTTCAGAAAAAGCATCATCAACCGGCTTTACTGTAGAGTCAGTAATCACTGGAGTCTGAACAGAACCATCAGCTACCTGTTTTCCCTTATCTTGACTTGAAGTACTGGGTTGATCATTAACAGGAGTAAGCACTCTACCACTTCTCATTATAGCATCAGCCTCAACCTTAACCTCAGGGCTAGAACTCACTGGTGAAGTATTCATTAATTCCTGCTTTTGTCTATTGACAAACACCTCTGAACCGTAATTCCAGGGAATAGCCTTAGTGCTTTCATACGGGATGGGTCCAACCCTTGTGATAATAACTGGAGGTGGCCTTGCCGGACCAGAAATAGTAATTGTTTTGAACGGAATGGTGATAGTAGTAACCTTCTCACTAACAACCTCTTCTTGTTGATTACCTCTATCAAACTATAAGCAGCCCTCATTAATCAGACTCTGGATACCCATCTTCAACGAATCACAACCATTAACCTCTGTCAAACAATCTGAGCAGTTCTCATCACAACCCGGATAGACACCACCCTTCAATAACCTATTTTTAACCACAGCCAACGGAGTCTTCAGCTCCTCAACATCCATGATCAAATTCAAAGCTTCACCTTCCTCAATTACCGCATTCACCCTCGGCCCATTATGATCAGGCATCGGGTTTTGAATAACATTGGGCCCAGTATTCGAGAAATTAATAGCTTTGGAGTCTACAAGGTCTTGCACCTTGTGATGAAACACCCTACAGTTCTCCACAGTGTGCCCCGGAGCACCAGAATGAAAATCATAGTGTGTGTTAGCATCGTAGCCTCGTGGGAGTCCCCCTGTTTGTGGAGCCAGGGTACGGAGCTCAACTAGACGTAACTGCAGTAAATGTTGCAATAACTGTGCATACGACATTGGTGGTTGATCAAAATGCCTCTCTGCATTCCTTTTTCTGTTCTGATACTGGCCCTGTTGCCTGTTCTGATTAGCATTATTCCTTTGTTGCTGTGGTGGAGGTAACGTTGCTGGGATAGTTACCGATTCTACTTGTTGATTATTGCCCTGACGCTGTTTCCCTTTTCCCCTGTGGGATGATACAGCATTGGCCTCTCCTTTCTTCTTATAACCATCAAATGGCTTCTTTCCATGCCCGAAAGATGATCCGTCACCACTAGAAACTTTTCCAGCCTTAATTCCAACCTCTACCTTCTGTCTGATAGCAATCACATTTGCAAACTTGCCTAGAGAACAAGGCAATAGCTTCTCATAATAGTGCTTAGGCAGTGTGTCCATAAACATATCCAACATCTCTTTTTCCAGCATTGGTGGCTGTACCCTAGCCGCCAATTCACGCCACCTTTGTGCGTATTCTTTGAAACTCTCATCATTTTTCTGGGACATGCTCAACAACTGAGTTCTGTTGGGAGCCATGTCTGTGTTGTACTGGTAATGCTTAATAAAAGCTGCAGCTAGCTCTCTCCAAGTACGAACATCTCTACTCTTCAGCGCCATATACCATTCCAAAGACGCGCCAGACAGGCTGTCTTAGAAAAAGTGCATCATTAGCTTTTCATCTTTGGCATGAGCAGCCATCTTCCTGGTATAAGCCTTTACATGAGTTCTCGGGCAAGTAGAACCATTATACTTCTCCAGTGTAGGAATATGAATCTTGTTCGGAATGAAAATATCAGGGACCAACCCTAGGTCGGCCAAATCTATTCCCAGATCATCCTGTTTCGCAACCCCCTTCAATTACGCCTCAATTAAATGGATCCTCTCATCACTGACCACAGGTAAGCCAGCGTCCAAGCTTCTGACTGAAAAAACATCATCATGTTGATCATCAATACGGGGGCCATGAATAGCTCAAACAGTGCTTCCTTCTCCAACCACTGAAGGAATACCACCCTGTCCACCAACACCAGCGATAGGAATGTTGATACCAGCACCACCTCCGCCCGAAGGAATGACACGATTAAGAAAACCACCGTGTAAGATACCATTTTCATCAACCTGCGACACCAAAGGCTGAACTAGAGTTCTGAATTCATTCTGACTCTGCACCACACCCTGCATCATCTCCATGAATTGATTGATGCGAGCTTGCATAGCTGCCGTGTCTGCCTGAACTTTGTCCATCACTCTGCTTTGATTAAGCCTGGTAGAATACCGATGAGTTGGCTGATCAATCCTGACTAACAAAAAGAGAGAGCATAAGAAAACCAGAGAATCTGAGATAACCTGCAATGCAGAAATGATTATGATTATGCAAATGCAAATGCAAACATGTTTGTACTCGCAGGGCGATCCACCCCTTGATTCCAGTTTAAAGATAAGATAGGATGAAACTGCTGCTCATATATAAATCAGAGAAAATCACTGTCAGAAATTACAACCCAAGTTACCATAAAGAGCCTGAAGCAAAATAAGCAAAGGTCCCATCCAACAATTCTGGTGGTGAACCAAAATACAAAGAAAGAACAAACTACAAACTACAGAGTAGAGTTCTCTTTAATCATCATGATCTTGCACCCTTTGAGGACCACTGCCTGAGCTAGAGCTTTCCCACTTGGACCTCTTCACCTCTGCTTGTATCTTCAGCTCTTCCATGGTTGTTATGGCTTCATTGAGTCGTTCCTCGACTGCGTGTCTTTGGAACGTCCCTGACAAGATCTCCTCGTCTTTCTTCCTGAGCTTCAACTTCAGACTCTCAATCTGATCCAAATACTTATCCTCCTTCTGCTTGTTGGTTGTGATTGCAGTATCTCGATAATCATTGAACTTGTGAATCTTCGACCAAGCCTTGGCTAGGTCTTCCTTCTTGGATTTGAGAATCTTACTAACACCTTTTAGAGCTTGCCCTACCCTTTGCTTAGCTGTGACCTCTTCAGCTAGCTCCTTTTCTCTCTTAGCGAGAAGCTCCTTCTTCAACTTGGCAATATGAACAGCTTCACCTCGCTCATGTTTCAACTGGTAAATTTCCTTTTGCAACTCATCGTTCTCCTCTCGAAGTTTCTCTTTTTTAGCCCACAGTTTGTTATATTTCTCTATCTCAATCGTGGTCGGAGATTCAATCAGCAAGGGGTAAGATGGAGGTTCTCTGCAGAATGGTAAAAGTACACTTTCTACTCTCCTCTGAATCCAATCTTCGTACGCCGGGAAGGCTTTGTTGTTACACTTTCCAAAAGAAGTATTTCCTTTCTTATAGTGATCTTTCCAAGCATTTGCAGCTTCTTTTAACACCTCCACATTGGCTTCCTCACTCACAAATAGAGACTCTTGAACATCTTGGCCCTTTGGCGGCTCTTTCAAAGCATACCCAAACTGCCTAATAGCAAGAATAGGATTGTAATTAATTCCCCCCTTTCTTCCTATTAAAGGTACGTTTGGGTAACCTCCACAACTAATTAGGATCTCCTGGCCCAGCAAATCACGATTAATCCAAATCAAATTGTCAGCCCTTAATCCCATTAATCTCTTTGACCAATCCAAAGTTTCTTTAGTGTCCTCGAATGCCCCAGATTTGGGAAGACGATCAGCAAACCACTTATAGAAAATTGGAGCACAAAAGTAAAGAGGTCTGCCTCTCCTCTTCTCATTCTTATAGTGCATTGAATAATACAGATCCCCAAGCAAGGTAGGTACCGAATTCTTCGTGGTGAATAACCGGACGGCGTGCACGTCTACAAAATCCTTCACATTAGGGAATAACGTCGTTCCATAAACACACATAGCCAGGATGGCATTGAACACCGGCCAACACTTAGCCTTAGCACAAGTAGCAGCCTGCTCGATCAGAAACTTCGTGTGAAAGCCTTGATAACCCCCTTTACTAGCAATATTCTTCTTTAACAAAGACTGATCCAAACGTAAAGCAGCAGCAACCCTTTACAGATAAGGAAATTTCTTAGAAGGATAGAAAGAAGCTTCTTCTTTGACTGAAACATCCAAAATGAGAGCATACTCTTCCAACGTCGGAGCCAAAAGATAATCCGTAAACAGAAAACACCGAAGGTGAGGATCATAGAACTGTGCCAGAGTGTACAGGGCCCTGAACTCATAGTTGGTAACATTCCGGGCGAAACTCAGAATCCTTCCATATTCTCCTCTAAAATCTGCCAATACCCCAGGTTTTGCCATAGCCGAGATCTTGTGCACAACATCTAAATGAAGCTCAGGGAACTTGTACATGATGATATTCTTTCTCTCTCCAGCGCTAGTACTGATCATGGACAGTCTTCAGACAACCGGAATCAAAGTTAGGATGCAACCCTACAAATGAACAAGCATGTTAGAATGCAAAATGATGATGCAAAAATGCAAACATGGGATCAAGGTATCCATGATGCTCAAAACTGCTGCTGTTCTGCTGACTGAATAAGACCCTGAATACCAGAAACCCAGAAATCCAGAATAATAGCCTAATCAAACTGCCAGAATATCAGGATAATAACAGTACACTGATGAGAAATCCAGAAAACCGGGTAGGTTGAAGGCTTCGGTTACCTGCAAACCTGCAAACACCCATCCCCTCTCACGTGTGGGTTCTAGAAAGCCAAGGATCCTCAATATCACGAGCTCTCAGGTCGAGAAATGATGATACGTTCACCATTTCTGGTTTGGCATCATCACCAATCGAGGAGGCCTCAACTGATTCCCCTCAAAAACAAGGTCAACCTATAGTAAGTTCCCAGCATTGGGTCTTCGGATCGAGAATGTGCAATGGATTTGCCACAGAACATGGTCTGCCACTGTCACATCTCGGGAGAAGAGGCGTTGTTGAGTCCTCGGGAGACGGTCGCCAGAGTCGACAATTTTCCAGGTTATATTCCATCATCTGCCCCAAATGAGCAGGATAGAACATTACCAAGGAAACCTCGTCTGGATGTGGAGTTTTCATGTATACTAAGTCTGGCCAAATGCCAAACAAGTCACACTACTTTCCACGCTAATCATAGGTGTATGCTCAAGCCTGGGTATTGGGCTTTTCTCTCATGAATCCAACCCACCCTACAAACAGAAAATCCAGCAGCAGAACACAGCAATATCCAGTATGACAGTAATAAAATGAAATGCAATGCAATAAAAGCTGTAAATACAGTAAAACAAGTAAAACAGCAATAGAGAAATATACAGCAAAATGAAGCACCATAATAAACACCCAATGAAAAACAAACAGACAAGCGCTAGGATAGACTCGCTAAAGGGGATGGACCAGCAAGAGGTCAACCAGAGTCCCCAGCAGAGTCGCCAGCTGTTGCTCCCGAAAGATTCGCATCCAACGGTACAAACGCGAGAGTGGCGCGGAAAAAACACAGAGTCTCCAGCAATGTGTATTTATCCCGAGAGAGGGAAAGGAAACACTGCATAAACCTGAGGGAAGGGAAATAACATGGTCTCACGACCAAGAGAAACGGGTACGGGAGTCGGTTACGCGAAGGGAAGGTGTTAGCACCCAACACGTCCATCGTACTCGATGGGATCCACGCTTGTCGTCGGCATCAAAGGGTGTCGTCTTCTGGAGCTCCACTGCTACTGGACCGGAGAAGGAACGAGAACGGAAAGAACGGAGAAACGAAGAAGGAAAGAAAAATAAGTGACTCGATAGGACGTTATCGTTGTCCTAGGCCTACGTACTCCCTCAGTGTAATGGGAAAGTCAGAGTCAACGTAGTTCGGACGGGAACTGTGGGGGAAGGTTGCTCGCCAAGACAATCGTTGTCTTGGGCCTACATATCCTCCATCGGACGAGAGAGAGGAATCAGAGCTAATGTAGTTCGTGTGTACGACCACAGGTGGGTAAGTGTTTTTTACATGAGCGATGAGCTCTTTTCTGAAAAAAAGAAGTTAAAACCCAACAATCCCGAACGACAAAAAAGATTTGAATTTGTTTGGTGTTTTTTAAGACAGAAGTGTTTTAAGTTAGTTCGCAACTTACATTGAACTAAAGTCTACCATCCGGGAACGAGTGAATCGCATGGTCACCCCCAAATGGGACGTATGCTAAACACCCTAGAAAAGGAGGGGAGACCCCTCGTTCTTCATTTCCTACACTTAAGGCTCGAGCGCAATATACGTTATATTTTATTAAGTGTTTTCAAGAAATTTTGAGATGAGAAGAGAGAAGACACAAAGGAAACTCTAAAGAGAAACTAAGAGTCCTAATGTTATCATGCACGGATATCCTATGGTTAGTGAGGTTTAGGAGAGATGACTACCTAAAACCTAATGCTAATCCTACTCCAAGCTTAATCAAAAATTAAGTTGGACTAGGTAGCTCTAAGGGAAAAGAATCCAAGACTTAATCAAGTCTTGAGATCCATGGGAGGAAGAGAGTGAAAGAGAAGAAAGAAGCATCTTAAATGCTAAAGCAAACACAAGTATGAAAGCTTAAAAGAGAAAGGAGAAGTTAGAATGTGGATGACTATCCACGTCCCATTCACTTACCATTAGCCCCTACATGGTTAGCAAAAACAAACATAAGCAACAATAAGACAAATGAAACCCAAACAAGTCACAACCCAAAGAGAAATGGTTACAAACCAAAAGAAACTCATCCAAGTCAGAATGTACACCTTGGAGGTGACCCATAATGTTTACCAAACAAACTCAAGCAAAGAGAATGCAAACAAGTGGCAAAACATCCAAGAAGATCATCAAAGAAGGAGTAGAAGAAGAATGAGTGGATATGCAAGGTGATCATGCAACAATGCTTCAAATAAAATCAAAGTCAGAATGTGTATGATCTAAACATGTGCCTAAACATGTTATACAAGTGTCACACAAGACATACAAGCAAGTATCCAAGCATTAAGAATCATTAGAAGAAGAAGAAAGAAGCATGTATATGAAACATGTTCAAGTATGCAAGATGAAACATGAATAGCGTATGACATGAATACAAAGCTTCAAGGTCAGAAACATACATCATATGAGATGCAAAGAAGAGATATTGCATGGTATACACAAACCAAACACAAACCAAGAAGAGGCATAGATGAGAAGAAGTGAGAAGATAAGTCAAAAGAGGCATGTAAATCAAACATTGAACATGGGCACAACATATGCAACAACCTCACACCAATGACCTATAATGAAAATCAAATGACCTATAATGATCCAAACATGGTTTATGAAGTCAAAGAAACAATCCCAAATAATGGCACAAGTGCCTTCTCAAACAAGTAATCAAACATGATCAAAGATGTGCACAAAAGAATACCTCAAACAAAGAGCAATCAAACAATTAGTAAATCATATTCAGAAATTACCAAATTAAACCTCAAAACTACTCAATCAGTGGCAAACAACATATTAAAACTCATGCAAAAATTCACAAGATAAATCCTTCAATCAATCATGCAAAGGTACATGGGAACTATGAACTAATATGCAAAAGAGAGGGACCAAAATGCAATATGAAAAGAGTTTAAAAATATGAGAAAAATATTTTTAGGAACTTCCAGATGTTGATGAAACAATGCAAAAAGAATGGGTTAAAATTATTTTATAGATGATGAGAAATAAAATCAGCAAGGCAGGGTGTGCAAATAAGAACAATTCAAAAAGAAATTCAAGCAACACCTAATTCAGATGCTAAAAATAAAATAAAAATGGAAAAAAAAATTTGGAAAATTTTAATAAAACCCTAAGGATGATTCATGATTTTTTTCATAATTTTTGGATGCATAAAACTATTTTTAAAAATTAAAAAATGAAATGCAACAATTAATGAAAATAAAAATAATTGAAATAAACATGGGAGGTGCAAACAGCAAGCAATTCATGTTTAAAAAGGCAAATGGGCTCAGCAGGGGGGTTCAGAAAGCAAGTCCAGTCCAAATAAAACAATTAGCATAGCCAAACAAAAAAAAGGACTCAGTCAACCATCTGGACTCACCTAAGCCATTGGATTAATCAAACGCTCCACATCAAGTCAACAAAAGCAACATGTAATCATGATAAGTGGTTCAGATCCATACACACACATTAATAATGATGCACACGCACACACATAATTAATCAGAAATTAAAAGGAATCACGTGAAAAGCACATGAGGAATTAATGCGTTGGCACAAATGCAACCATCAGATTAAATCAACGCATGGTAATCAGTCAAAGAAATCACAAGTAATCCAGATCTATGGCTCAGATTTCATGTGCATGGTAACAAGCATGGGGTAACAAACACACAAACCACAAAATAAAAACAAATTTTAAATAACGTGGCAAAACGTGAGCCCTCAGATCTGGACCACCAACGGTCCAGATTACGTCTCCTTCCTTAAAACTCAGGCGACCTGCAAATGAAACCAGGTGTCGGAGCTCTAGCTCTGGTCACCTTCTCCGGCGACCTGCACACCAAAATTCTCCAGAAAATGCAAACGAGTACATCATCTTGTTTATATTTTAACAAGGATCACAAATATACAATTCAAATCAACAAATCATTGACACACAAGGCAAATCGAAGAGAAACAGTTTGGATCTAAAAACTTCAAACTCACAATACACACATGTTACACGTCCAAACTCAAAAAAAAATTCATCAACATGCTCAGTGAACCTCATAGATCATTATGCACATAAAAAAAATGAGTTCTAAGAGCATGGAAAGTAAGCTTACCTGAGATCTGTAGAGCTTGAAATACACCAAGAACGCCTTCCAAAAGCTGCAGATCCTCCTCTTTTTAGCTCTATTTGCAAAATAAATGCAAATAGAGACTTGAATCTGGCTAGATCTACGATTTTGAACTTGAACCCTCTTGAAATCAACTTGATGAAAACCTTGCTCTCAGCTCAAAACAATGGTTGATTCTTGTTTTATGGAGTGTGTAGATCAAGAATATGAAAAGAAATCTTCAAAAACCCTTAAGATGAGAGAGTTTCGAAGGAGAGAAAGTGTGAGAGCAAAAATGAAATTCTGATTAAGAATGAGCGCATGACCTAGCTTTGGACGTGTGAGTTAGCTTATATACCCCTCATTAGACCTCTTATCACAATTAGAGTTTTGTTAATCCCTTGGTTAATGAGTTTTGAGGTGAAATGCAAAATTGCAATATGTAATCAACCCACTAATCCACACGTGCAAGCTCATGCTTTTCATGATGAATCACTCACACTTCCCTTGCTGCTCACAAATGGATTGGAATTGGGCCTTGAAATGTCTTGATTTGTGAGTTTTGAACCATCTTCCCATTTTGCACAATGTGAAATAAGTGATGAATATGGCACGAAATCACTTGATTCAAAGGCCAAAAATGATCCTCATGAGGTGTACTTTGATGTTGTAATGTGACATGAAGAAATAGAACCAATTACAAGTCAATTTGTACCAAAATGCAAAAGGTGGAAAAAGTGGTACATGTGAAAACCCTTAAAAACACCTTGCATTGTTTTGACCATAACTTGAGTTCTACAAATGATATGGAAACCATCTAGTAATTTTTGGAAATGGGAGAGAAAGATCTTCAACTTTCATGTTGGAGGAAAATTCATTTGAAGCTTCCTTGATGATGAAAAGTCAAGTTAAATGTGGTGGAAAAATTGCCAAAAATGGAAAGTTCTCATTATAGGTCATTTTCCAAATTTAGTAACTTTTGCACAAACTCTTGATTCTTGAAGAATGATGCCATCCATGCTAATCCTTGACCAAATAAAGGTACATGGACTTGGGAAACATGATTTGAACCCTTGAAACCCATGGTTGACTTTCCTTATGAACTGTTGACTTTTGCTTACTTCATAAGTAACTGATCCACTAAACATCCTCCACAATGAATCACTAGCCAAGCCTTCCTCCATGAACACTTGTGAGCATATGGAATACCATAAGAACATGCTTGAATCCACAAATCCCTTCAAGAAGTCCTTTTGGAACCGAAACCCTAATTTGGGCCATCTGATTAGGAGAGAAAGATTCACTTGAAATCCTTTGCCATTCTTGATCTTGTGAAGATATGATGAACTCCTCAAACGACCTTGAGGCTTGAGACTCCTTTGAGATGAACCAAATACCTTGATCACATGCTAAGAACCATGCTATGCACAAATTCTAATGCAAGAAATGCAAAGAAACATAATCCAGTTAGCTAAAACAAGAAGGCAAATTTTGGGGTGTTACACAAATAGCAAAGGAACTTAGTTCCTAACACCCACAATTCAGGTACAGAATAAAAGCGGAAAATCTGTACTGCATCTCATATATATACATCATACAAAGTGTATCTGTCATATACAAAGCCACACAAGTACAATCCAAAATATGTGTATACATAATACAAATAAAAACACTCGATCACCCCGACTACCCGGTGTCACATATCAGAGCCGACCGACAAAAGAATGAAGACCTAAGCTTCACAAAAAGACCTCCAGCAATCTAATCTGCAATGCCTCATAGAGAATTATAAAACAGCAGAAGGGTGAGAACAACAATCATAATATAATTGCATATAATTATATAATAACACAAAATTACACACGTAAAATATTCTCACCGCAACGTATAACAGAATCCAAACACAACACAACACGATACTTATCTCATTTATCCATCACCAATGCATATCAATCATACACAATACAATTATCACCAACACCAATATATATATATATATATATATATATATATCTCAACTCATCATTTCCAATCACAATTCCACACAAAATCAATCCCTTCATGATTTATGCAAATGCACAGAGACCGACACAACGACTCTATGCAATGCATATGCGGTACCATCCATCCATCAATCTCATCACTAGTTCACTCAGGAACTATTGGAACCATCGCTTGTTACTTAATGTAACTCCCCGTCGGGAAAACGATGTTCCCCGTCGCTTTAGGTCCTCTTATTTTTTTAAGGCACACGACGTTTATGGGTCGCTTTAGGTCCTCTTTGTATAAGGCACACGATCCGATCGCTTTAGGTCCTCTTTGTATAAGGTACACGATCGTCTATAATCATCGCTTTAGGTCCTCTTGGTATAAGGCACACGATGTTATAGCGGATTCCCTCTGGAATCGATTCGTCACTCACACCCACTAGGGCACACGACATCTCAAGAATGCATATCATGATGCTTGGCATGCAATGACTCATGACATTCTAATGCACACATATATGCAACCATAATCATGCATATATCATCAAATACAACACATTGCACTTACTTGCCCTTAGGCTACAATTCATCATCACAACATGTAAACGCATGCATTTATATCATATAATCCGCACACAAGTTATACAACCTATGTATCAAGCATGTTGTGTAATAACACCTCGAATACACACAGTTAAAACGGTAAAAATCGACACACAACACATTTCCAGATTCCTGACATAATTAAATCGGCCAACAATCTCAAAACCATTACAATACTAAAGAACATTTCACAAGCTTTCTAACGCATCAAACCACGCCTCAAACCGACTCACAGATCAAAAGTTATAGAGAAAACAAATTGGAATAAACTGTCATGTTCACAGTGCGAAGCTCCTAGCGAGTCCTTTGCTTCTTCATTCGCAGTGCGAATATCCCAGCGAACAGTGGCAGAAGCAAAATAGCCTAGAAAATCCCCAACGTTCGCAGTGCGAACTCCCAGCGAATGCTCGCTACCCCATTCGCAGTGCGAATCATCCAGCGAACAGTGGCAGAATGAAAAATAATACAACGTTCGCAATGCGAACCTCACGCGAATGCTCGCCACCCATTCGCTGGCCATTCGCAGTGCGAACCTGTGATTTCAGCAAAACCCAGCAGCACACCAGATCATCCCAAAACCATATTTTCTCCACCAAAACATTTCCAAACCAACATATAGCAATCAAAACATAACTCAATCATGGTAACAAGTATACTACTACGTTTACACCGTTTTTCAACCGCGAAAACATCGATTTCTCATTATATTTCTCATTTTAACCTAGAATCCAAAACTATAGAAAGACAATATCATATGCAAACACATACATACATAATCATACACAAGCATAAGATAATCGAGTTTCACACCCTTACCCGATTAAATCGTGTTTAGAAAGTCGGTTGTATTGTATTCTTCTTTCCCAAGTTTCTCTCTTTTTCTTCTCTTCTTCTTTCTCTCTACTTTTCTTCTTCTCTTTTTCTTTCCTTTATATTTTTCTCTCTTTCTAGTTCTAATTCTATGAAAAAAATATAATATCTACCCGACAAAAGACCAAAATACCCCTACACTCAAATATCTCACAAACGTTCCCAAAACGCGACAAAATATAATCACGATGAAAAATAACATATTTTCAGATAAAAGTCAGAAATAAAATAATATAATAATAAAATAATCAAAACGACTCGATTAAATAAAAATAACCAAAACTGGGGCGTTACAACTCTCCCCCACTTAGAAATTTTCGTCCTCGAAAATATACCTGAGACGAACAACTCTGGATACAACTCCCGCATCCGACTCTCTAACTCCCAAGTCAAATTGCCCTCAGCAGCGCCTCCCCACGCCATTTTTACAAGTGCAATATCTTTGCCTCTTAACCGCTTCACCTCGCGATCCAAAATCCTTACTGGTAATGCCTCAACCGTAAGGTCCTCCCTTACCTCGACCTCGTCCATCGGAATCACATGCGACAGATCCGGAACATACTTCCGAAGCTTTGAAACATGGAACACATCGTGCAAATTCGACAGATTCGGCGGTAACGCCACCCTATAAGCCACCACACCAACTCTCGCGGATATCTGGTAAGGACCAATAAACCGAGAAGTAAGCTTCTTCGATTTTAATGCACGACCAACACCCGTCACAGGCGTAACTCTAAAAAATACATGATCGCCCTCTTGGAACTCAAGATCTTTTCTTCTCCGATCATGATAACTCTTTTGCCTACTCTGAGAAGCCTTCATTTTCTCACGAAAAAGTTTCACTTTTTCCATAGTTCGTTGCACCAACTCTGGTCCAACCACCGAACTCTCACCAGATTCGTGCCAACACAACGGTGTTCGACATCTTCGTCCATACAACGCTTCAAACGGTGCCATTCCATTACTCGAATAGAAACTGTTATTATACGTGAATTCAATCAATGCAAGATAATTATCCCACGCACCACCTTGTTCAAGAACACACGCTCTCAACAAATCTTCCAACGACTAAATCGTTCTCTCCGTCTGCCCATCCGTTTGCGGATTATAAGCCGAACTCAATCTTAACTTAGATCCCAACGCCTTTTGTAAACTTTCCCAAAATCTTGAAGTAAACCGCGGATCTCGATCAGAAACAATGCTCAACGGAACACCATGCAACTTCACAATCACACTGATATAAATCTCCTCCAACCTCTCCAAAGAAAAACTTATGTCAATCGGAATGAAATGTGCCGATTTAGTCAGCCTATCTACAACCACCCAAATAGCATTATGCCCTCGCTGTGTATTCGGCAACCCTGTCACAAAATCCATGGAAATGTTGTCCCATTTCCACTCAGGAATATCCAACGGTTGCAACAAACCACTAGGCCTCAGATGTTCTACCTTCAATTTCTGACAAGTCAAACATGCATAAACAAACTAAGCCACATCTCTTTTCAATCCAGACCACCAGAAAATCTTCTTCAAGTCTTGGTACATCTTGTTAGCTCCCGGATGTATACTCAAATTACTCCGGTGTCCTTCCTCTAAAATCACCCTTTTCAAATCTGAATCGTCCGGAATACAAATTTGACCTCGGAACCTCAAAACACCATTAACATCCACTTTAAAGTCCTCATTTTCACTTTTCTCTCCAACCGTCATCAAATCCACAAATTTCACATCCATCTTCTGTTTCTCACTAACAGCCATCAAAAAATCATTAGTAACCTTTAGCATACCCAGCCTCACGCTGTCGGACGTCACCTCACACACCAAACTCAAGTCCCTAAAAGCTTCCAAAAGCTCCCACTCCTTAACCATTAAAGCGGACATATGTAACGATTTCCGACTCAACGCATCGGCTACCACATTAGCTCTACCATGATGGTAATTCAAGTCAAAGTCGTAGTCCTTCAAAAATTCTAACCATCTCCGCTGCCTCATATTTAACTCTTTCTGATCATACAAATATTTCAAACTTTTGTGATCACTAAAGACTTTGAATATTGCACCATAGAGATAATGCCTCCAAATCTTCAACACAAAAACCACAGCCACTAATTCAAGATCATGAGTAGGATAATTTTTCTCATGCACTCTCAACTGCCTTGAAGCATAAGCCACGACCTTACCTTCTTGTATTAGCACCCCACCTAGGCCAATCAAAGACGCATCACAATACACTACAAATGGTTCAGTAGGATTCAGAAAAATCAAAATTGGAGCTGTCGTCAATCTTCTCTTCAGCTCATTAAAACTTTCATCACACTGAATATCCCAAATGAACGTTTTCCCTTTACAAGTCAACTGGGTCAAAGGAAGTGCTAGCTTAGAAAAACCTTCAATGAACCTTCGATAATATCCGGCCAAACCCAAAAAGCTTCGAATTTCAGTAACAGATCTCGGAGCCTCCCATTGTAGAACTGCTTCTACTTTAGATGGATCCACAGAAATACCATTACCTGAAATCACGTGCCCAAGAAAACTCACCTCCGACAACCAGAACTCACACTTGGACAACTTGGCAAAAAGCTTTCTTTCTTTCAAAACCTGCAAAACAATACGCAAATGCTCCGCGTGCTCCTCCCGAGACTTAGAATAAATCAAGATGTCATCAATAAACACAACGACAAATCGATCTAAATGCTCGTGGAAAATACGATTCATGTACTCCATAAACACACCTGGCGCATTAGAAACCCCGAACGGCATCACAGAATATTCATAATGACCGTATCGTGTCCTAAAAGCTGTCTTCTGAATATCTTCCTCTTTCACCCTAATCTGATGATACCCTGACCTCAAATCAATCTTACTAAACACACACGCACCAACCAACTGATCCATCAAATCATTAATTCTTGGAAGAGGATACTTATTCTAAATAGTCACCTTATTCAACTGGCGATAATCAATACACAACCGCATACTTCCATCTTTCTTTTTCACCAATAAAACTGGAGCACCCCAAGGCGGCACACTTGGCCTCACAAACCTCTTCTCTAGCAATTCATTCAACTGCTTCTTTAACTCAACCAACTCAGATGCCGACATTCGATATGGTGCCATCGATACAGGTCTAGTATCAGGAATTAGATCTATAGAAAACTCCACCTCTCTCTCTGGTGGCACATCTGATATATCCTCAAGAAACACTTCCGGAAATTCGCACACCACAGGAAACACATCAAGTGAAACTTGACTATCCACGGATAACAAAGCAAACAACCCGAACAACTGAGCTTCATCTGCCAAAAGTTTCTTCAACTCTTTGGTAGATAAGAAACTCGAGTCTTCGTCTTCCTCAAGAGAAGGAAACCTTACTAGCTTATGATAACAGTCAATATGAACCCGATTGAATTGCAACCAATTCATTCCCAAAACCACATCTAAACCCTCCAACGGCAAACACACCAAATCCATCTCAAAGTCTTTACCATAAATGGTCAAAGGACAACTTAAACAAACCAAAGAAGTAGTTAATGACCCCATTGCTGGAGTATCAATAACCATCTCACCACCCATCGAAGACAACACAAGATTCAAACGCTTCGCGCACTCAGACGAAATAAACGAATGAGTCGCTCCAGGATCAATAATAGCAACTAAAGGCGTACTATTAATAAAACAAGTACCTCTGATCAGACGATCTTCACTTGAAGTCTGAGTTCCTGCCAATGCAAAAACCTTCCCACTTGCTGGAGCTTGCTTCGGTTTCGGACACTTCGTACTAACATGCCCAGGTTCACCACAATTGAAACACTTCACCACGTTCCTCTTACAATCAGCTTCAATATGTCCTAAACCTCCACAATTAGAACACTTTCTCATATCTTTCCTACATTCGAACTGACGATGTCCTAATTCACCACACCTAAAACATCTCGGAGAATTAGACATTCCTCCCCCACTTGGCCTTTTCTCAAAATTCCCCCTTTGCTTACCCTTATCAGCTGGTGTTACATAAGGACCACTACGAAATGGTTGCTTCCCTTTCCTTTCGTTCACACTCTTATAGTGAGTAGAACAAGCTTTACTATCCTCCTCAAAAATCCTACAGTAATCCACCAAATCAGAAAACCTTCTAATCCTTTGGTAACCGATTGCCTGCTTTATCTCAGGACGCAATCCGTTCTCAAACTTTACACACTTAGAAAACTCCGCAGTCACTTCAGCATAATGTGGATAAAACTGCACAAGTTCCACAAACTTAGCAGTATAATCAACAACAGACATATTACCTTATTTCAGTTCTAAGAACTCTATTTCCTTCTTTCCTCTAACATCTTCGGGAAAATACTTCCTCAGAAACTCAATGCTAAACACAACCCAAGTAATCTCGTCCTCTGCAGCTTCCAACACATGACGTGTACTAACCCACCAATCATAAGCTTCTTCCAGTAACATGTGAGTACCCAGTCTCACCTTCTGATCCTCAGCACAATCCATTGCTCGAAAGATTCTTTCAATCTCTTTAAGCCATATTTGTGCACCATCAGGATCATATCTTCCTTTGAAGATAGGCGGTTTGTTCTTCCTGAACTCATCATTACCTGCAGCATTAGGTGCACCCTGCACAGCCCGAGCCATAGCTTGCATAGCAGCAGCCAAAGCAGCGACATTCCTACCAGCCATATTCTGTTCATTTCCAATAACAGCAACTATGGTTAACAAACAGCTCACCCCAAACACCAACACCGACACGGACTGACACAAACTGACACGGACTGGCTCTGATACCACTTAATGTAACAACCCCAATCTATACCCCCAATTAATAAAGCGATAACAAAAATTCAAAATTTCATCAGAGTATATTTAAAACATTCACGGCATAGACCGAGGGGTCACATCAATTTGAAATAAATACACATAAACCTGCTCATAAAGATATGCAACATTCTCAGGTAGCAAATAGCAAAGGAACTTAGTTCCTAACACCCACAATTCAGGTACAGAATAAAAGCGGAAAATCTGTACTGCATCTCATATATATACATCATACAAAGTGTATCTGTCATATACAAAGCCACACAAGTACAATCCAAAATATGTGTATACATAATACAAATAATCACACTCGATCACCCCGACTACCCGATGTCACATATCAGAGCCGACCGACAAAAGAATGAAGACCTAAGCTTCACAAAAAGACCTCCAGCAATCTAATCTGCAATGCCTCATAGAGCATTATAAAACAACAGAAGGGTGAGAACAACAATCATAATATAATTGCATATAATTATATAATTACACAAAATTACACACGTAAAATATTCTCACCACAACGTATAACAGAATCCAAACACAACACAACACGATACTTATCTCATTTATCCATCACCAATGCATATCAATCATACACAATACAATTATCACCAACACTAATATATATATATATATATATATATATATATATATATATATATATATATATATATATATATATATATATATATATCTCAACTCATCATTTCCAATCACAATTCCACACAAAATCAATCCCTTCATGATTTATGCAAATGCACAGAGACCGACACAACGACTCTATGCAATGCATATGCGGTACCATCCATCCATCAATCTCATCACTAGTTCACTCAGGAACTATTGGAACCATCGCTTGTTACTTAATGTAACTCCCCGTCGGGCAAACGATGTTCCCCGTCGCTTTAGGTCCTCTTATTTTTTTAAGGCACACGTCATTCCTGGTATAAGGCACACGATCGCTTGTATAAGGCACACGATCCGATCGCTTTAGGTCCTCTTTGTATAAGGCACACGATCGTCTATAATCATCGCTTTAGGTCCTCCTGGTATAAGGCACACGATGTTATAGCGGATTCCCTCTGGAATCGATTCGTCGCTCACACCCACTAGGGCACACGACATCTCAAGAATGCATATCATGATGCTTGGCATACAATGACTCATGACATTCTAATGCACACATATACGCAACCATAATCATGCATATATCATCAAATACAACACATTGCACTTACTTGCCCTTAGGCCATAATTCATCATCACAACATGTAAACACATGCATTTATATCATATAATCCGTACACAAGTCATACAACCTATGTCTCAAGCATGTTGCGTAATAACACCTCGAATACACACAGTTAAAACGGTAAAAGTCGACACAAAACACATTTCCAGATTCTCGATATAATTAAATCGGCCAACAATCTCAAAACCATTACAATACTAAAGAACATTTCACAAGCTTTCTAACGCATCAAACCACGCCTCAAACCGACTCACGGATCAAAATTTATAGAGAAAACAAATTGGAATAAACTGTCATGTTTGCAGTGCGAAGCTCCTAGCGAGTCCTTCGCTTCTTCATTCGCAGTGCGAATGTCCCAGCGAACAGTGGCAGAAGCAAAATAGCCTAGAAAATTCCCAATGTTCGCAGTGCGAACTCCAAGTGAATGCTCGCTACCCCATTTGCAGTGTGAATCCTCCAGCGAACAGTGGCAGAATGAAAAATAATACAACGTTCGCAGTGCGAACCTCACGCGAACGCTCGCCACCCATTCGCTGGCCATTCGCAGTTCGAACCTGCGATTTCAGCAAAACCCAGCAGCGCACCAGATCATCCCAAAACCATATTTTCTCCACCAAAACATTTCCAAACCAACATATAGCAATCAAAACATAACTCAATCATGGTAACAAGTATACTACTACGTTTACACCGATTTTCAACCGCGAAAACATTGATTTCTCATTATATTTCTCATTTCAACCTAGAATCCAAAACTATAGAAAGACAATAGCATATGCAAACAGATACATACATAATCATACACAAGCATAAGATAATCGAGTTTCACACCCTTACCCGATTAAATCGTGTTTAGAAAGTCGGTTGTATAGTATTCTTCTTTCCCAAGTTTCTCTCTTTTTCTTCTCTTCTTCTTTCTCTCTACTTTTCTTCTTCTCTTTTTCTTTCCTTTCTATTTTTCTCTCTTTCTATTTCTATTTCTATGAAAAAAATATAATATCTACCCGACAAAAGACCAAAATACCCCTACACTCAAATATCTCACAAACGTTCCCAAAACGCGACAAAATATAATCACGATGAAAAATAACATATTTTCAGATAAAAGTCGGAAATAAAATAATATAATAATAAAATAATCAAAACGACTCGATTAAATAAAAATAACCAAAACTGGGGCGTTACAAAATCTGCCAAATCTGTCTTGAAAAAATTAGTTCATGATGCCATGTTTCAAGGGTTGTATCTCCTTGCTCAAAAGGAATTTGGAGATGATCAGGTACTTGTTGAAAAGCCCTCATGACATACTTTAACTTTGATGTCCACCCCTAGACCTGGTTTGACTTGGATCAAGGTGAAAAATGTCCCTACATTTTGGAAAAAGTAAGGCAGATTTTGACTTAGTGAAAATTTCACTAAGTGTTGGACAAATGTCATTTTCATG
Source organism: Lathyrus tuberosus (assembly GCA_022829125.1). NCBI lineage: Eukaryota > Viridiplantae > Streptophyta > Magnoliopsida > Fabales > Fabaceae > Lathyrus > Lathyrus tuberosus. The sequence continues at coordinate 3,391,288 of JALAZF010000142.1, read as the reverse complement.
TTTTCAGCCATTTTGATCACTCTATAACTAAAAATCCATGAGGAATTGGAATGAGATGTAGTTGACAATTTTAAAGTATGCCATGAGAGCTACAAATCCATCTTTGGACCATCCAAAATGGTTGCTTTGATCTTAAGTTATGATCTTTGGAAGTTTGTACCCTAGCCACTTTGTTCCATAACTTTGAAAAATTCTAAGTTTTTTATGGTTACCCCTTTTACAAGTTAACTCACTTTCTTTGGTTTTTCTTGATGAATGATGATTCCAATCATTTATTAACATTATTTTAGGGTCAAGGAACCATAATTGTGAAAAATCTCAAAAAGTCAAACTTGACTTTGGTGCACAGTTGACTTTTTATCGGATGAATTCCAAACTGTGCGATCCTTGGTAAAATCAAGTCCTTGATTGTGGTGAATGCTCAACCATCTCTGAGGAGATTGATGAGGCATGATGGTTCATCCATATTGTGATGATGATTTGCACAATGATGGGAAATCTTAGTGGTCAAATTTTGGAGTATGACAGTTACCATGCTGGCACAATGGGGCATTCAATCGAAGATTGCAAACAGTTCAAAAATAAGGTCCAAGATTTGATTGAGTCCAAGCTAATCTCATTTACGCCTCAAGGTCTTCAAATCAACATCAATTCTTCATCTGGTCAGACGGGTCCATCATCCCCTGTTATGGAAGAAGCTGCTGAGAGTAGGTGTGAAGAAGGATATCATACTGGTCTCGATGTGCAAGAAAGCTAGCCCAACAGCAACTCAAGAGAGAAAAGCCCAGTTCCTCAATGCTGGCAATTTTAGATCATTTCATTTCTATGCATTTGTAGTTTCTTTTCTGTTAAGTGTTATTTGATTTTAGACATTGTGGTTTATTAATGGTGTTGTTAATGTAATGAGCATGCATTTTTTTGAACAAGTTCATTCGTATTCACTCATTTATTACAAAAAATAAAAAAAAATCACTTCACTTCCTTTATCACATTGCTGTTTAGTAAAGATTTGAGGGAGGATGATGAATACAAAATACCCATAACTGCAAACTGTATGCTTTCGGATAAAATCTTATTGATGATGTACAGGCATTGTTTTAATCCCCTAAACACCGGAGAGATAAGGAGTTAGTCCCTAGTAAACCACTTCGAGCTTAGAAGTAGTAGTTTCCTTCGGATTTCCAACCCCTTATGCTTAACCTGGGACATGGGTAGTGTTCAGTTATCCTGACTACACATTCAAATTTCAAGATGAAACCTCGTGTTATGGCGGTCGCTCTTCAACGACCAAAGACTTGGCAGTCACAACCCTTCAAAAAAAAAGAAAGAAAAGCCCGCTAAGTCCACCACCCCAAATAGGCGACTTAGGCAAAAGTTAGGGATAAAAAATGAATAAAGCAAAAGAGGCCCTCAAATCCTCGAGAAAAACAAAATAAAATTCAGTGATCACCATCAAAAGGTCACTAATATCCATGACAAAGCAAAATAAGGTGACTCTCATTTCAAGAAAAATCTTTAATCATCTTCACTCTTACACCGCCAAACTCTAGATGTGTGTGTCAATTTAATTGAACGTAGGACTGGAGAATCATCACGAATAAATGGTGGGTACAAATCAAATTTGAGCCTTATATCCTTTGTTTCAAAAACTGTGAACCAGACCACGTAACAACCCTCAAAAGACCTAATTGAGGCGGGGTTTATTCTGAAAGCATACTACTCCAAGGTTGCGTAAACTGACTCCTAGAGATTTGCTAATCTTCTAAATTGGTGTCATATTCTTGTTATATCTTTCACACACCAGTAAATCAACATTACGTTTGGACTAATGGTACACTCGTCATACACTGTCACATCATTCTTAATAAATTATTTTTCAAAACTTGCATGAATGTCGCATTAAAATTACCATTTTTGAATAAACAATTTTGCTGCAAATCAGTACTTGACATTATGGAAATTCCAACCAAGAGCAATCAAAGAGGAACTTGAACATCCGTTGGTGCTGGCACGAATCAAGACTTTTCTGTGACCTTGTGAATCTGAGGCAAGTCCTTCTGAGGTTCAAATAGGGGCAGACCACTGCAAAATCTAGACACTATGGAAAATCATCTCAGACTATGTCATGGCATAAACCTTTCCAGGAGAATTCGTTCAGAAACCCTACGGATTAGGGCAGACAATTTGCGATGAATCAAATTCCCTTCCTACTTTCAAGTTGGTCAAGCTGACCATGTCAGACACTAAGCAACCTTGGAGTTCAACAAGTGTCAAAAAGCCTTGGGGCAGAGCAAAAGCACAACCAACATGCATTGGTTGGGTCGCTGTTCTCATACTATCATTTGTAAGCCATCATGGCACATCAGCTAGAAGTGAGGTTCTCTTAGGAATAAGCACGCAACTTCTGCAAAGGGTCAAACTTGGGGCACTAGAAGCATCCACATCTGTCTTCTGATAATCGCACCGTCAAATACCGAGTGTCGGGAAGTCAAATATTTTCACGAAATAAAGTCCAACCATGCTTGGCATCTCCTAAAGTCCAACTTTGCTTGGAAACCACTAAAAGCCCACTCTGCTGGCATCATCATAAACCAAAGTCCAACCCTGCTTGGCACCAAATAAAGTCCAACCCTGCTTGGCACCTACCAAAAGGCCCCCCGTTGGCACCTTTATAAAACCAATCACCTGCTTGCATCCACATATGCATCGCATATGCATACTTAACATAATCAATTTCCTTCTTCAACCCCTGCGTTGATATTTTGATTTGTTCTTGACCCCTGAGTCAATGTTGTCTTTATTTTCTTGACCCCTGAGTCGATACCATTGTTATTATCTTTCTCAACCCCCGAGTTGATATCTTGTCTTAATTCTTGACCTCTGAGTCGATATTGTCTTTATCTTCATGACCCCTGAGTCAATGTTGTCTTTACTTTCTTGACCCCCGAGTCGATATCATTGTTATTACTTCCTCAACCCCCGAGTTGATATCTTGCTATAGTTCTCGACCCCTGAGTCAATATTGTCTTTATCTTCTCGATCCACAAGTCGATGTTGTTACCTTTACCTTTTTCAATCCCCGAGTTGATGACAATTTGTCTCTTTGTTTCTTTAACCCCCGAGTTGACTTGTTGTTTCGATTTGTTCAGGACCCCCGAGTCGATGGTATGTTTGCTTTTTCTCAACCCCCGAGTTGATATGCCATTATTCCCAGCAAAGTCCAGACTCTCACATTTTCATATCCCCAACATTTTACATACATTCCTACATCATTTGCACGTTTGTTTAGCTAGTTCCTGTATAGGGTGGGGCATTCCTGTGGACATTGTCCCCCCATTGTTTACTTCTTAAGTCCTCTTTACCTTTCGTAGAAGGAATATCTCACTCTTTATTTCTGGAGTCCTCTTTACCTTTCGTAAAAGGAATATCTCATAACCTTTTATACGTCCTCAGGATTCTACAGGGATGCCTCCCCTTTCAAGACTGGCAAAGCACTCATGATCATCCCGCATTGCATCTCAAGCATATCGTTATATCTCCTCATAACCAACTACCTTTTTCCCACTGACAGTTGCCTTTGTCAAGCTATCCCATTGGTTCAATCCCTTTCATTCCAATTCTGTTTAGCTGAAAATTATGGGTACTCTTATATTTAATCCCCTTGTACCTTGACCGTAAGAAAGCATTTGCCACTCTCACCTTCAAGTCCAAGAAGATTAAATAGGGGCATCTGTCACACTCTCATTTTCAGCCTAACCCTAGCCTTGCATATCATAGCATTTTCATCATCTATGCATCCCATTAATCATAACTTTGCATCCAATCATGTGTTTCTTTGAGCTCATAAGGCATGGGATCAAGAGGTTCTTTGAATCAGGGTTCCTATTTGCTTTGAGGTAATTTCATTCAAGTTTGAAGCAAGGGTAAGTTCTCACAACATTGTGAGTATCTTTCTATCAAAGTTCATCCAGCTACAAGGCTTTCCTCTGCCGAGATTCATCAGGTTCGCTTGAGGTTATCAGGTTAAGGGTGTGTGAAGTATTGGTTGGAAGTTCATCTGTTTTGATCTAATATTGGTCAAGGTTATAGTTCATTTTCAAATTCAAGATGGATTCCTATGTTGTTTCATTTGTCAAGGATTGATTCATTTTAAATCAAGGATTAATTCAAAGTTGTTGAGATTTGGGCATCAGTGCATTTGTGGATTTAATTCATGTGTGGTGTTAGATTAAGATCATTCAAGATATGCCTATAAGTTGCGAGTTATTTATAATTCGCTATTCATCTTTTCCATATTTCCTTTCCTACCAATTTAAACCATTTCCCACAAATAAAATTCAAATCCATTTACTATCCAATATCCATCTAAATTCAACTTTGTTCAAAGATCTGTCATAATCCCATTTTTTTTCAAAGGAAAATAAATAAATATCAAAGCCTTGACATAAAATAAATCCATTCACAACCATTTTTCTTTTTTTTTTTTGCACCATCATCATTTACCCATGTACAAAATTTACAAAAACCCCAATTATATTCATTCATTACACTTAATGTCATGTCATTTTATTATACTTAATTATTTATTTAATAATTTAAATTTTGTAGATTTCCAATACAATATAGCCTAATTTACTCTATGGGTAACTCTACCCAACTTTTTGAAGTGGGTAGATAAGAATTCACCAACTAATTTTCATCCATCCAGCACATGAGTTAAAACAAAATGCAACACCTTGAAATTCCTCACGCACACCTTGCAGCGCACATACAGCCTGCTACCACCCACAAGACTACCCAATCCTGTCCACCATTTCCAACGTTCCAGCCAAACAATCGTACCGCAAAAAAACAAAGTTTCCAACTTGTAACACTACTCTACACTCCAACCTTGCCTTTGCCACACCATAAGCCAGCTACACTACACAAAACCGTATTGAGGCCTGCGCGAGAACCATGCCAAAACTGCTGCCTGCGGCTTCTGCATCATCAATAACCAACAAAAATAGTAGAACCGGCAGTGAAAAAGACATAACAGAACAACACGACAAATTGCAAACAAAAATGAACACATAAACCTTCATGAAGATATGTGATGCTTCCTTCATATAATACTCCTCCTCAACAAACCCAACAACACGAACCAAACACAATTCTTCATCTGCAGCTTCTTAGCACCATACATTTCTTTTCTAACAACCATGTTCCAAACCTCTCAGAAACTTTCCAAGATCGTAAAGCTGGCGAAAAGGACTTCAGTTTTTGATGACCCATCCATGGAGATTCAAGAACTGACATGTATTATTAAGCAAGATATTACCGTGCTTAACTCTGCGGTTGTGGATCTACAATTGATCAGTAACTCTAGAAATGAAAGTGGAAATGCTCCTACTGATACATCAAGTCATTCCGCTATGGTTGTGGATGATTTAAAGAGTTGATTGATGAGCACCACAAAAGAGTTTAAAAATGTCTCACCATGAGAACTGGGAACTTAAAAACGCAAGAGAGTAGAACACACTTGTTTTCGTCCACTGCTTCCCAGGATTCTGCAGATCCTTTCATCCGTACAACAACTTGTAAAACGAATCGCAACTCAAAACACAACAATATAACAATAACACTTACACTCACCATGTTTCTCATAATAACCATAACCCTGTAGATTTCTTTTCCATCTGCCTTCACATCATCTTCCGTCCGCCGCCAACAGCCATGAAAACACTTCCCCACAAAAGGCGAACCTATCCCTTTCCATTAACCTCCGACCAACCACCACGACAACTCCATCATCCGAACAAACCAATGCCACAATCATTCCATCACCACCTCTATTAAACAAAAGCCGCCGCGATTTGAAGACGGAAGAGAGAAGAAGGATGAAAGCAGAAACGAAACGAGATGAGATAGTAGACAGAATCGAGCAAAGATGAGGATGGGAAATCATTGAAGGCGAGAAGATCTTTGGAAAGGGAGGTTTCCACCGCGATAATAGAAGGTTAGAGGAGGAACTCGTGTTTGATTTCTTGTCATATGCTGAATTTTTTTTTTTTTTAAATCTCCTTATGCTTAACCTTGGATTTCAAAGCCCTTTTATTCAATGTTTTAAAAATCGGACAGGTTATCGAACCGGTGAGGGTATTGGGCCACTGGTTCATTGGTCTAACCACTGGGTTATTGGTCGAACCGCATGACTAAACCGGATAATTTGGTTGAATAAATCGGTCACTATAACAAAATTATATAGATATTAAACTGGTCGAACCAGATGACTCGATGTCGGAAAAAATCACTAACACCTAAAAATTTTAAAAATATCATAATTTTACAAGTTTATAATTTAAATTCAAATTGGAATCAATTATAAATTTAAGTCAAGTAATTGATTTTAAAATTTTAAAAAAAAAGTATTAATCTCAATTACAAACTTATGTTTGTTATCTATATAACATGCATTACCATTTACTTTACGCAACACCTCAGCCCAACTAATAAAAACCAATGATATCAATCATATAGGAGAGAAAATAGATTATGTTTAAATTCCACAACCTATCAATGATATAATACTGTAATAGCCTATATTTGTTATATTTAATCATTGTTACCAATTTTTAAAGAAAATAATTGATCCGGAGTATTCGAACAGGTCCACGTATGCTGGTCGTCAGATGGGCAAGGTGCTCGGAATGTTGATGAGGAGAGAAGGGGGTGTACCTGCAAGGCACTCCGACGCTCAAGTAAGAAAGGGTCAGAGAAAAGGGGCAAGTACAAATTGTATTCTTAGGATGAATATTAGATACCTGACCCTCTCGAATGAGAGGGTTTATATAATGTTCCCCAACGCGTGGCCAACGGTCCTATTTTCAGGGCGAAATAACCGTTTTCCTGAAGAATATGTAACTGCCCAAACTAGCCGTTATGACGGGCAGGATGTCCAAACTAGCCATTATACCGGGCAGGAAGGCAGTTGTAGGCATCTGTTCGTCAGCTGTCGGGGAGTTGTAGTCCGTGTGTGACGGGCAATAATTCCGGGCAGGACTGAGCAGTCTGTGACCGGTTGTAGGGGCAAAAGGGTACTTTTGTCCCCTTAATGGACTGGATCCAAGCGTTTGGGCCATTACTGTAGCAATCATGGATTGGGTCGCGCATGGCCGTTGGCCCAGTCCAGAACAGTAGCCCCCCAAGTCGTTACTTCCGAGCGTGGAGGTGATGACTTAAGGATAGCGTACAGTCTCGGGGAAGTGGAGTGTTTTGCTCGTTGGCTGTGGATGCCCGTGGTTTCTAGTGCCCGCTGTGGCTGTTGGTCGTGGTCGTTAAGCGTTGCCCGTTACAGATGGATACCAACAGTCTAGTGGAATATGAAACGATACGGGGGTTGCCACATGTGTGTTGGAACTTGTGCCGCTGCCGCTTAGGCAATGATGGCTAGCGGGTAGTCATCATGACCTATGTGCGCGTGGGGCTGCACATGATCTCCTGTATAAATAGGTGGGAAAATTTTTATTCTGAACTTTTTCATTCAATCTTCACCAATTTTCCTGCTCGCGAAATCTGCCCGTTGCATCCTTCGCTGTTTGAAGCTCCGAGCAACTTTTTTCAGTCTTCTATTTATAAGTAAGTTGTCTCTTTTCTTTGTTTTGCTTCTTATTGATGTTTATTTAGACATTGCATGCGGTTAGGTTAGATTTTAGGAGACTTAGGGTTGTATATGTGGTAGCCCCTGGTGGTGGATGATGGCTCTGCCGTCTCCACCACTGTTAGCCTGTTGTTACGATGTGTGTGAAGAGTCTGTCCATGACGTCGTCGCGATGGTGACGTGCACGTGACCATTCTAGCGTTGCATTTCATGGAGTTGTGAGTTGAATGAAAACCTCGTGATCTTGCTTTGGAGAAGTTCCTCGTGTGATAGGAGAATTCCGGGCATTGTCTCGCGGGGAGACTTTTTCGTAGTGTTGTCAGGGCTTAGGCCGGGGACGTCGTCCTCGGCCCTTAGCGCGCCCTTTCACTTGTTCAGTGGTGGAAGGGTGGATTTGATTAGCTGTCGAATTCATTGTCTTTCTCTGCTTTTCAGGTGATGGCGACAGGGCCCCGTGGAGATATTGTATTAGATTCGTCTGAGGAGGAGTCTGGTTCCTCGGGGAGCAGTAGCACTCGGTCCTCGAGTGTGTCCACCGAGCAGGACATGGACTATGAGCAAGAGGATGAACTGCTGGACGATGATCAGGAAGAGGTGCCCGAGGAGGAGTTGTCCGAGGAGGGTGCAACGGAGAATAAAGCAGAGGAATGGGAGGTGGTGGAACCCTCTGAGCATGCGTCTGAATTCGTGACCTACATAGGGGATTGTTTCTAGATGGTGGGAGATGACGGGGACTAGAGAGTCCATTTCCCCACCGCTGAAAAGCGCGTCTGCACGAATTATGGGGAGCGCTTTACGATGTACGAAAATGTTTTCAAAGAGCTGGGCTTGAGACTTCCATTCACGGATTTCCAGTAGTCTGTCTTCTTACATCTTCGCTTGGCCCCCACTCAGCTCCACCCCAACTCGTTAGCCTTCCTGCGAGCGTTCAAGTTGGTGTGCGAGCACCTGCAAATAGGGGTGACCATCCCCTTCTTCTTCACCTTCTTTCACCACCAACGACAGACTTCTAGGAGGAGTTACAGTTGCGTCTCCCTGAAGCAGCCGCGCAAGCTGTTCCAACCTTTCTCTGAGTCCATACGGACATTTAAGACGAGGTACTTCGTCGTGGAGCCCGTGTCAGAGGCTGCCCAGGATAGTACGTTCTGCTGGGAGGTTGAAGTGGACGAGAACGGCGAGGATAGGATTAACGAGGAGGGGAAATACATCGGGCGGAGGTTGTTGAAATATCCCTTCTATTAGACCGGCGAGCATTTTACGAAGCCCCCAAAAGACAATGTTTTTGAGCCTGCGAATTTGGACGAGGGGGATGCTGCTTCATATGAAAGGTTGTTGCAGTACGTGAACTCGTTCCGGATGGCCGAGTGCATCACGAAGAAGAAGGAGGCGATCCTCGAGGCCGATGGTGGCTTTCGGGTGGAGCCTCGTTTTATTAATGTTAGGGCACTGCTGGGGTGCAAAACTTACAGAGATGCCATGGATCTGCTTGGTATTTAACCTTAACATATTGCTTTGCATTGCTTGTTATTTTCTGTTGTATGACGCCTGTTTTTGTCTTTTGCAGCCCACGAAAGGATGGTGAGGAACGTGGCCGTGCGGAAACAAGTTGTTGCAGCTGCTATTACTAAGGTTCGTCTTTCCCCTGCCCGTGCGGTTGGTCCTTCCCAGCCTCCTCAGGGGAATACTTCTCCGGCCAATGTTCAGCGGTCTCCAATGCCCCTGGAGACCATGTCTAAGCATCCAAGGAACGAGGCAGTGGATCTGGGCAAGGCGCCAGAGAAAGCGAAATTCGAGATGCCTCCTCGTGTATTGGATAAGAGGTTCTTTGAAGGGACCTCTTTGGTGATTCCTCATGCTGATTCTCTGCATCTGCAAAGCCTGGACCGTTCGAGCAAGAGGGCGCTGGTGTCCCAGGATGCCTCTGCGGTGGTCAGGCTGCTGGAGATAGCGGTCACCTATGCCGAGGGGGACACGACCACTGAGAGTGAGCTGAATATTGCCCGAGGAAAGGTGGCCGCTCTTGAGGAGAGTTTGAGGAAGGCTAGGGAGGAAGCTAAGGTTGCCAAGGAGGCGAAGGAAAAGGAGGGCGAGGAGGTTGCCCGTTGAAGGGGGAGAAGGTTACACTTGAGGCTGAGAAAAAGGCCGCTGAGGATTTGGTCGCGCAACTGCAGGCGGCCAATGCTCCTGGCGAGGAGGAGCCTGAGGACGTGAAGATGCTAAAGACAAGGTCAGAGTTAGTTGCCCGACTGGTGGTGGCTGAGGATGACAACGTAGTGCTTGGCGAGGAATCCTTTAAGAACGCAGTGTCTCAGCTTCAGGTGGTGAATCCTGGTGTTGATTTGGTGACCGAAGGCACCAATTTCCAGGCGTACGTTAAAGACGGGTAAATTGTGATGCCAGAGTATCTCCTTGCCGGTCAAGCTAGAACCCAGACTTCTCCGCCCAATGATGAACGAGTCGAAGACACCGAGGAATGATGTTTGCAGATGATGATGTTTTGCCGGCCTGCGTGCCGTGTAGTTTGTTGTAATTTTATTTGATTTGGGGGGGGGGGGGGGGCTTGGCCCCCCCTTTTTATGTAATTCGTATAATCTTTGGCCCTTGTGGCCCTTTTTTACTTTATGTCCGGTTTATGTTGGCCGGTTTTGTTACTTATATGGTTTTTGTTTATATTGTTATGCTTTACATTAGCGGTGCATGTATGACTGCCCGTCGGAGGGTGTGTCTGTTAACAGATCTTTCTTTTAAAAGATTGCTCGTTGTGTGTGAATTCGCCAGTGTGGAGAACTGGTCGAATAGCCGGGGAAGGTCCTGGCGAGGTTGCGTATCTCAGGTCGCGATTGAGGCCTGAGGTCGCGGCGTGAACGTCCCATCGCGAGCTGGGGTTCTGCCAATCGTGTTACCTGGGCGAAGGCGATGCTCGATTGAGGACCACCGACGAGCAGAGCTCCGGCTCATTTACTTGAGCGGGATTCCACTTTGTGCGTATGTATCATTTGTACCTGAACGAGCATGATGACCGTTAGGTGGTCCTTTGACGCGAGGAAGCCTATTGTGACTTTAGCTGTAGTACTGCTTAAGTTTTTCAGCGTTCCATGGTCGAGGGATTTCATCCCCGTTGAGGGTCTCGAGGAAGTAGGCATCGTTCTCCGTTCTGGCACGGACTCTGTACGACCCTTCCCAGTTGGCTGCTAGTTTGCCTCCGCGAGAGTCCTTGTGGTTTCTTCGCAGGGCAAGGCTGCCCACATCAAACTCTTGTCGTAAGACTTTAGCGTTGTGCCTGATTGCTATTTTTTGCTTAAGAGATGCTTCGCAGAGGGCTTCTCCTGTTCGGATTTCCTCGACAAGGTCGAGCTCCTCTCTTATTGCTTCGTCATTCATTTCCTCGTCTAGAGGTGATTCGGTCCTCCTGAACGGTACGTGAATTTCAATGGGTATAACAGCCTCCGTGCCATATGCTAAGCGGAAAGGTGTTTCTCGGGTGGTAGACTGAGGAGTGGTGCGGTACGCCCATAAGACGTTGTGGAGCTCCTCGACCCAGGCTTTCTTTGTTTCATCCAGTCTTTGCTTGAGGCCACGAAGAATGACACGATTGGCCGCTTCTGCCTGCCCGTTGGTCTGGGGATGTTCTACAGAAGTGAAATGTTGCTTTGTTCCGAGATGGACAACAAAGTCTTGGAACTTCTTGTCCGTGAACTGCGTTTCATTGTCCGTGACAATTGCTTGGGGAATCCCAAAACGGACAAGGATATTCCGCTTGTAGAAGCGCAGAATGTTAAGTGATGTTATCTTTGCTAAGGCTTCTGCTTCTATCCACTTTGTGACATAGTCTACGCCCACTATCAGGTATTTGTTTTGGTTGGACCCCGTCACGAAGGGTCCTAGGATGTCTAGGCCCCACCAGGCGAATGGCCACGGGGAGGTCATGCTTTTCAGTTCATTAGGTGCATATCCCCGTGCCGTTGGCATTTGTCACATCTCTTCACATGCTCCTTGGCATCGTGCTGCATGGTTGGCCAATAATACCCTGCTCAGAGGGCCTTGCGGGCAAGGGACCTTCCTCCTAGGTGCTGGGCGTTAATGCCTTCGTGGATTTCTCGTAATACGTGAGGGATAACTTCCTCCTCTATGCATTTGAGCAGTGGGATGAAGAAGCCTCGTCGATAGAGTTTGTTTTCAAGGATGACGTACGAGCAAGCTCTTCATCTGATGGTGCTGGCTTCCTTGGGGTCATCCGGAAGCTCGTCCCTGGTGAGGTAGTTGTACACGGGTGTCATCCAGCAATCGCTGTCCCCAATCGCGTGTACGTGTAGGGTCTAGGATCCCTTATCGATGCTGGACCGGGGAAGTATCTCTTGGATGACTGACCTGTTTCCGCCTTTTCTCTTAGTGCTTGCTAGTTTGGACAAGATGTCTGCTCGCACGTTATGTTCGCGTGGAATATGTCTCACTTCTACCGTTCTGAACCTCGCCATTTTTCCCTTGACCAGGGTTAGGTATTCAGAGAGACTATCTTTTTTGGTCTGATATTCTCCTGATATCTGGAGGGCTACGAGCTGAGAGTCCGTGCAGATGATGATTTCTTCAGCCCCTAGGTCTTTGGCTATGCGGAAACCGGCGAGGAAGGCTTCATACTCAGCCTGGTTGTTCGACGTGGGAAAGGACAATGTGAGAGAAGCCTCGACTATGGTCCCTTCGTCGTTCTCCAAAATTACCCCTGCCCCGCTGCCCGTCGAGCTGGATGCTCCGTCTACATAGATGGTCCATCTGTTTGCTATGTGGACCGGGGAGTCTGAGAACGTCATTTCTGCTACGAAATCGGCCAGAGCTTGGGCCTTAAGAGCTTTCCTGCTTTCATACTGGATGTCAAACTCGGACAGTTCCAATGACCATTTGAGCATTCTGCCTGCCATGTCTGGTCGTCCCAGTAATTGCTTTATGGGCTGATCCGTTCTTACCACGATCGTGTGAGCCAAGAAATAGTGTCTCAGTAGTTTGGCAGCGTTGACGAGGGCCAATACTACCTTCTCTATCTGTTGATATCGCAACTCTGGGTCCTGCAATGCTTTGCTCGTGAAGTATATTGGCTTTTACCCGCCAGGATTCTCGCGAATGAGAACGGCGCTAACGACCTCGGCAGTGATGGCGAGGTATAGGAACAAGACTTCCCCAGTGTTTGGTCGTGATAATACGGGCGGTTTCGACAGAGCTTGCTTTAAGTGAAGGAGGGATGTTTCACATTCCTCGGTCCATTCAAACGCTGCTTTTTTCCGCAAGAGCTTGAAGAAAGGAAGGCCGTGTTGGGCAGATTTTGCCACAAAGCGGGACAACGAAGTAAGAACCCCGTTGAGGGATTGGATGTTCTTCTTAGACGTGGGCGTTGGGAACTCACAGAATGCCCGACACTTGTCGGGGTTAGCTTCGATTCCTCGTTCTGTTAGGTAGAAGCCAAGGAATTTACCTGCCCGTACACCAAACGTGCACTTCTCTGGGTTAAAACGCATTCGATACTTTCTTGCTCGCTCGAAGATTTTGCAAAGATGGGCGACATGATCTACTTCCTCGTGGGACTTGACGATCATATCGTCCATGTATACTTCGAGCATGTCGCCTATTTGTCCTTGGAAGACTCTGTTCATCATTGGTTGGTACGTAGCGCCGACGTTCTTCAGCCCGAAGGGCATTACGTTGTAGTAATAGTTGCCCGATTCGGTCATGAAGGTCGTGTAAGTTTTATCGCTCGCGGCCATTGGGATTTGATTGTAGCCCGAGTAGGCGTCGAGGAACGATAAAAGCTTAAAACTCGCTGAGTTATCTACGAGCTTATCGATATTGGGGAGGGGGTAGGCGTCCTTCGGACAGGCCGTATTAACATTGGTATAGTCAACACACATCCTCCATTTTCCATTATTTTTTCTTACAAGTACAACGTTTGAGAGCCATGTAGTGTATTTAGCCTCAGAAATAAACCTAGCTTCTAGAAGGTCTTTGACAGCTTTCTCCGCGGCTTCCATCTTTTCCGGGGACTGTTTCCTTCTGCGCTGGGCAACGGCTTTGACGGCCGGATCAATTGTAAGCTGGTGGCAAGCGACGAATGGGTCCAATCCTGGCATTTCAGCAGTGCTCCATTCAAACAAGTCCGCGTTCTCCTGGAGGCATGCTTTTAGTTGTCTCCTGGCCAGGTCGGGGAGGTCTGCTCTGATCTTTACTCCCCGTTGGGGGTCTTCTCCGAACGAAACGATCTCGAAGTTGCCATCTGGGACTGGGCATAGGAGATGGCCGCTGTTGTTGGACTGGCTTCCCGAAGTCGTTGGGTCCTTGGCGTGATCTTCCTCGCTGAAACGGCTGTCCAAGTCGATAGATTCGACCTTGTGGAGCGGTTTTGGCTGCTCGGAGCTGCTGGGCAGGGGGGAACGACCAGAAGTCCTTGGTCCTGCTGAGATGGTGCTTAGTCCTTTTGAAGCTGCTTTAAAGCACCGACGGGCAGCTTCGACGTCGCCGTGGAGGGTGGCGACCATCCCTTTAGAAGTGTAGTACTTCATCTTGAGATGTACGGTGGAAGGTACAGCAATCAACTCTGCCTGGGTTGGCCTTCCAAAAATGCACTGGTATAGTGACAGACATTCAATTACCAGAAACTGTGCTTTAGTTGCTCGGGTTGTCTCTCCCGAACCAAAGGTTACGATGAGCTCTACGTAACCCCGGGGCTTTGTCACTGCTCCGTTGAATCCTTGCAGGTCGGATCCAACGTATGGAGTAAGGTGAGAGTCATTCAGCTGCAGCGTTTCGAACAGGTGGTTGTACATTATATCAACCGAGCTGCTCTGGTCCACGAGTATTCTGCGAACGTCAAAGTTCGCCATCTTTGCTCGGATAAGCAGCGGAATGCTTGAGTTCGGTGCTCCGCCGAGGAGCTCTTCCTTGTAGAAGGAAATAGGAACGGATCCTTTGTGAGTGGTGTCCAGCGTAGTGACTTCATTGGAGCTTTTGTTGATCAATTGATCGAATCTCCTCTTGACTGAGCCGACCGTGATTTTGTTGAATCCACCACCAGAAATGACCATGGCTGACGGGAAGGCCTCCCACGGGCTGTGAGCAGCGAGGTACGTGGAGACGGACAGACTGTCAGGGATGCAGAAGTCCTCTGGCCGAGTTATGGACATAGCGACCTGTACGTTGGTGTCATCAGAGGGCGGAGTCTCTTCTGCAACCTTTTTGTTCTCCTGGGTTTCCTGTCGGGGATTATCTTTCTTTTTCGCGAACTGCTTCAGGTGGCCGTCGCGAATAAGGATCTCTATTGCATCTCTGAGGTAGATGCATTCTTCCGTCGTATGACTGTGACTCTTGTGGAAGCGACAATACTTGGATTTGTCTACACCCGGTCTGGCCGGTAGCTGTTTGGGCAAATGGACTCCCGCTTGCTTGAATTCCGAGTTGGCACACTCGGACAAGATTTTCTCCCTCGAGGTAGTGAGGGGGTATAGTCATGGAACCGCCCAGAAGGTCCCTTCTGTTCGCGTGCATCGCGAGGCCGATCGTCGCGTCTTTTATCTCTTCGACGGGATGTCGAGGTTTCTTCAGCTCTGGACAAGCGGGCACCTTCATGGTGTCGAGAGACCCGAACAGAGTGTGCAGCAACCTTCTATTCGTACTGTATATGCGACTGGGCCTGGAGGAGAAGGGCGTTAAGGTTCCTCGGTGGATCGAGGCCGATGGCTTTCGCGAAGTCTGAGCCAGGACGTAATCCCTGCTCGAGCAGGAATTTCTTCATGTCGTTGGTCGTTGGCACTTGGACGGCCTCCTTGTTGAACCGTTCAATGTAAGCCCGAAGAGGCTCATCTCTTCCCTGTACGACAGCTCCGTGGGACGCCTCGGTCTTTGGATGGCATCGCGATGCAGTAAAGTGACGGGAGAAAATCCTCCCCAACTGCCTACAGGATGTAATGGATTCTTCTGGCAGTTGCTTGTACCATGTCATTGCTCCCTTCCGGAGCGTGGTCGGGAACAGGCGGCATTTGATGGCTCCTCGTACCCCTCTGTAGTCCAAAAGAGCATCTATGTTTTCTATGTGCTCGTCTGGGTCAGTGGTTCCATCGTAAGTCCCTAGAGACGGAGGCTTCTCTAGTCCTTTAGAGAGACGGGATGCCAAGATCCTACAGGACAATGGGCCGCGAGGCTCGTCGTCGCTGTCTGAACTTGGAGTTGATGGTGACCGTTGTCTGCGCTCGCAGCGGCGGTCTCTGCGAGGCGATGGTGAACGTAGCCAGTCACGAGGTCTGGCCGGTGGAGAATGCCTATCCTGCCTCGTTCTCTTGTGTCTTGGTGATGATTGATCTCGCGGGGAGATCTGGTCGTGCTTGAGAATGTGTTGTGATTCAGGCTCATGCCTCGATCTATGGTCTTCCCCACGCCTAGGTGGCGGGCTTCTTGATTTTCGGTGCTTATTCTTTGGAGGAGAGGATCTTGGAAGAGATGCTTCCTCGAGAGCTCTTATTCTCTCTCCTTGCTGCAAGATAAGGAGGTTTGTACGGTTGACAGCTTCCAAAAGAGCTGCAACGGCCAGGTCGGTGCTGGGAGGGCCAGGAATTGGTCGTTCACCCGACGGTAGCTGTTTGCCTCCTTGCTCGGTGGGAGGAGGAGTTGGAGACGCAGTAGCCCCGTCTCGAAGGAAACGGGGATCAGAAAGTAACAAAGAACTGCCGTCAGCGTCCATCTTGTTGACGGGAACGAGAACTGTAACGTCAGCACCTTTTGCGGAGTTCTGAGCGGCCATATGTGGGCGGATCAAAGAAAGTATGTTTTGATCTTTTAGTTTCCGAGGAGGAAAGAAAGAAGGGGAGAACAAGGAGTTCCCACAGACGGCGCCACTGATCCGAAGTATTCGAACAGGTCCACGTATGCTGGTCGTCAGATGGGCAAGGTGCTCGGAATGTTGATGAGGAGAGTAGGGGGTGTACCTGCAAAGCACTCCGACGCTCAAGTAAGAAAGGGTCAGAGAAAAGGGGCAAGTACAAAGTGTATTCTTAGGATGAATATTGGATACCTGACCCTCTCGAATGAGAGGGTTTATATAATGTTCCCCAACGCGTGGCCAACGGTCCTATTTTCAGGGCGAAATAACTGTTTTCCTGAAGAATAGGTAACTGCCCAAACTAGCCGTTATGACGGGCAGGATGTCCAAACTAGCCGTTATACCGGGCAGGAAGGTAGTTGCAGGCATCTGTTCGTCAGCTGTCAGGGAGTTGTAGTCCGTGTGTGACGGGCAATAATTCTGGGCAGGATTGAGCAGTCCGTGACCGGTTGTAGGGGCAAAAGGGTACTTTTGTCCCCTTAATGGACTGGATCCAAGCGTTTGGGTCGTTACTGTAGCAATCATGGATTGGGTCGCGGATGGCCGTTGGCCTAGTCCAGAACAATAATATTAACATTCTCTTATATTTTTATTTTTTTTCTTTTTTTAAATAATGAAAAATGACGGTGTTTTAATTTTAAAAAAATACGCATTTGAACCGCCGGTTCACTAGTTTTTACCGGTTTACATCGGTTTTGACCGGTTCTCACCGGTTCAACTGCATATCCGATCCAACAATTGAACCATACCGGTTGCCACTCCGGTTCCCGGTTCAACCGGTCCGACCAGCCGGTCCGGTCTGGTTTTTAAAACTATGCTTTTATTCATTCTCTTGTCACACCACCAGCGTTACTCACGCCACCCCTCCCATCTAGTTGTTGTTGGGCTTAGAAAAGCCCATGGGGGATATTTATATTCACACACCAAAATTTCAATTTCACACCACCAACTTTGCTACTGCACCTTGTTTTTTCTTTTAAGTTGAACAATCAGATCTTGCCAGACACTAGCAACCATTCATGGCAGAGCAAAAGCGTGATCTTCAGGTGTTGATTATGTCGAAGATGGGCCTTGGTGGAGTAATGATGCAGAATGGACAATTTGTTGCCTATGCTTCGAGACAATTGCGAGTTCATGAGAGGAATTATCCTACACATGACTTGGAATAGGCCGCTGTGGTGTTTGTATTGAAAATTTGGAGACATTAACTGTTTGGCTCTAAATTTGAAGTGTTCAATGGTCATGAGAGTCTGAAGTACTTATTTAATCAGAAGGAACTGAATATGAGGCAGAGAAGGTGGTTAGAGCTGTTGAAGGATTTCGATTTTGACTTAAGTTATCATCCGGGCAAAAGCAAATGTAGTGGCCGATGCATTGAGCAGAAAGTCATTGCATATGTCGATGCTTATGGTGAAAGAGTTGGAATTAATTGAGCAATTATGAGATTTGAGTTTGGTTTGTGAAAAGATCTCCAACAGTGTAAAGTTGGGAATGTTAAAGTTGACTAGTGGCATTCTGGAAGAAATCAGAGTAGGACAGCAATCTGATTTAAAGTTGGTTGACCAATTGACTTTGATTAACCAAGGTAACGGAGGTGAATTCCGGATTGATGAGGATGGTGTGATGAGGTTTCGAGATAGAGTGTGTGTCCCAGATATTCCAGAAATCAAGAAGAATATTCTAGAAGAAGGACACCGAAGTAGGTTGAGTATTCATCCCGGTGCTACGAAGATGTACCAGGATTTAAAGAAGTTGTTTTGGTGGTCGGGTATGAAGAAGGATGTTGTAGAGTTTGTCTATGCGTGTTTGACTTGTCAAAAGTCAAAGATTGACAATCAAAAGCCTTTAGGTATGATGCAGCCGTTGAATATTCCAGAGTGGAAATGGAATAGTATTTCCATGGATTTTGTGACGGGATTGTCGAAGACTGCTAAGGGAAATGATTCAATTTGGGTGATTATGGATAGATTAACTAAGTCGGCTCATTTCTTGCCGATGAAGATTAATCATTCTATGCAGAAGCTAGCCGAGATGTATATCGAGGAGATTGTGAAGTTACATGGGATACCCTCGAGTATTGTGTCGGATAGAGATCCGAGATTTACATCTAGGTTCTGGAAGATTTTGCAAGATGCGTTGGGTACCAAGTTGAGGATGAGTTTAGCATATCATTCGCAGACGGATGGTCAGACGAAGATGACTATCCAATCTTTAGAGGATTTGTTGAGGGCATGTGTGTTGGATCATGGAGGATCTTGGGATAGCCATTTACCATTGATTAAGTTCACATACAATAATAGTTTTCATGCTAGTATTGGAATGGCGCCCTATGAAGCTTTGTATGGGAGGAGGTATAGGACTCCTTTGTGTTGGTATGAATCGGGCGAGAGTGTTGTACTCGGACCTGAAATTGTACAAGAGACGACCGAGAAGATTAAGATTATCTAGGAAAGGATGAAAGCTTCGCAGAGTTGCCAGAAGAGTTACCATGATAAGAGGAGGAAGACACTTGAATTCCAAGAGGGAGATTACGTGTTTTTGAGAGTGACGCCAGTGACTGGTGTGGGTCGAGCTTTGAAGTCTAGAAAGCTCACTCCACATTTTGTTGGTCCATATCAAATCTCGTAGAGGATAGGAGAGGTAGCCTATCAAATTGTTTTACCGTCGTCACTTGCGAATTTGCATGACGTGTTCCATGTGTCTCAGTTGAGAAAGTACATTCCGGATCCGTCGCATGTGATTCAGATGGATGATGTACAGGTGAGGGATAACCTGACAGTGGAAGCATTACCTGTGCGGGTTGATGGTCGTGAGATGAAGCAGCTGCAGGGTAAAGACATAACTTTGGTAAAGGTGTTGTGGGGTGGACCAGCTAGCGAGAGTTTGACGTGGGAACGTGAAGATCAGATGAAGGAGTCGTATACGACTCTGTTTCCTTGAGGTAATTTTTTAGGGCGATAATTCTTTAAGTGGGGGGAGTTGTAACGCCCCAAATTTGTAAGAATATTTATTTAATTTATTTAAATATTATATTCGTGAATTTCTGTGAATTTTGGTGGTTTGTGTCGATGTCGGTAAATTGGTGGAATTTTAGTTATTTAATTAAATAATAGTATATATTATGGAATATATTATATTATTATTTATTTTAAATAATATTAGAGAATTTGAGGGTAAAACAGACTTTTGAGGAGGATTAGTGAGGGTATTATGGAGAAAGCCCATTTTTGAGGCCCAAGGGTTAGGTTGTATATAAAGGAGAATTTGAGAATAGGATTCAGTTTTGTTGACCATGAAAAGAAGGAAAGAAGTGAGAGCTCTGAGGAAAAAGGAAAAGGTGAGGAATTCGAGAAGGTTTCCAAGGGCTCAGAGAGAAAGCTTCGAATCGACAATCTAAGGTATGGGGAGTATTGCCTTTCATTGTTTTCAATATAGGAAGTGATGTGTTTAAAGTGGATTTTTGGGGATTTTGGGATTTTTGAAGGGTTTATGAGTTATTGATGATTTAGGGGTATTTCTGAGGATCGATGATGGATTATTAAGGGTTGAATTGATTCAGGTAAAAATAAGCCTTCGGGGCAAAACCTTCCTTGATGATATGTGGGATCTTGTATGAGAAAGGGATTTATGGGGTTTATGGGAAGCTTGAGAGTTTTGAAGGTTTAGGGATTTAAGGTTTCCTGTAGTGTTCTGAATCGACCTAATAGACGTAGGTTTTGTGCCTTTAATTTCCGTGATGCATTGGGAATGTTGTAGGGATGTTTTTGGGTTAATTGAGGATGAAATCGCATGTACTTTTGGGTTTGTGGTACTACTGATTACGTAGCAGCGATTTGCTGTAATCGCAGGTTCGCAAAGCAAACGGTTTCTTCGCACGACGAACGTTCGCCCCAGGCTCGCAAAGCGAGCAGCGTAGCGAATGCGCGATGATTGTGTTTTTGGATACTGGACTGGGATTGGAAAGGTCTTTTAGTTCGCAAAGCGAATCGCCCAGCGAATGGGTTCGCACCTCGAATGTAGTAGCGAGGATGGCAGATGAAGTTTCTGGTGTTCTGTGTGGGAATTTGGGGGACTCGCTGGAGCTCGCAAAGTGAACATCTGTGCAGTGAACGTCTGCTGTTCACAAAATTCTGTTTATGTTGCTGTGCTGTTTTGATGTTTTGACGCTGTGATTTTTATGAAGATTTACCATGATGTACTGATGATTATGAGATGATGTTTTGGTGATTATTTGACGAATATATGATGACATGATTTGTATGAGAATTGATGAATGATGATGCACATAATGATGTTTATTTGATGATGATGATTATTAATGTTGTGTATCATGCATTCATATGCATACTCTGTGACGATGCTTCATTCCCATTGTGCGGATATGAGGTAATTATGACGTACTCTGGTTCCTATGCAGAATCGATCCTAATGACGGGGATCTTTGGAGGGGTGGTGGCCTAGCGTCCATCGATTATTACGATTGGTACCACATGCATGAATCTTGTTGTGCATTGCATTTAGTTGACATCGATTTGATTTATGATGATGTAATTTTGATGTTTCCTTATGATGACCCTGAAGATGTTGTATATGATGATGACGCCATTTTATGTATATCTTATTTTTATATTGATTATAATGAATTGTGATTACTCACCCTGCCATGTTGCCTCCACGCGGGTAACGTGCAGGTGATCAGGTTTAGCTGTGGATGCCTTCGAGAAATTTTGAAGTTTATTTGCTTTTGGTCGATTTAGAGGGTCTTGCTCTGATAGTGTAACATCAGGTTGGGTCGTCGAGTCGAACCATGTTGATTTTCCTTATTTTGTTGTTATTTGATGATATGGTTTTATTTTAAGAAACCTTTTTGAGTGTTTGTGGTTATGGTGGATATGTTGCCTATTTTGATGGCTTTTATTGAAAACCTTTTTATTTTGAATTATTGAGTTCCGCTGCCATATGAAGGCCTTTTGAGTTATTTTGAGAAAACCCCGTTGTTTATGGAGCAATTGTATTATTTTGAGTTTTGAGAAATGTGCACCCTTTAAGGTGATTCTGATGTTTACTCTGATAAATTGTATATTTGTCGTGATTATTTGTGGGGTAGAATAGGGTGTTACACTTATTTCTTTAATTGGGTTTAATTATAATCTTTTCATTTCATCCCCATCCGAAAAAATGTACCCCGTTCCCATTAAGTGTAATAATTTTATCGCTTTAATCTTGATTGTATTTTAATGTTTTATCCATCTCTCACTTACACGCTCAAATCATTTTCATACTAATTCTTGATTCAATATCAAGCCCTTTTTCAAAACACCTTTGTAAGTCGATTGTTTCTACGACCGCCATCAACCAAATCCAAAACATTATTGATTCATATATCAAGTCATACCCTAACTTGTAAGTCGACTGCTTTTTAGCATCGCCATCAACCTCTTGCACACACTTGCACCTTTTCTTTGGTTGTGGTTTCGTTTACTAGGAGCACCCTTAGGGACTAGGAATCGACCAAACTTTTTCTCAAACCCTTGATCCAACTCCATGTGGTTACTTCCCTCATAAGTCGGTTGCCTTTTGCAATCGCCATCATGCAAATTCAAACCCCGATCTTTTATCGAGTATTTCTTTTCTTAAAACTAAAATCTATTTTCTCAAAAAATAAAAAAAATACTTTAATTATATCTCTAACCACTTTCCAAAATCTAAAAAATACATTTCACAAATCTTAAACCATTTTTGACTTCTGGCTTTTCCGTTTAAAATTTTTCAAAAAGGACACGCTTCCTAGCATCGTCCATAAAAAACACAACAAACAAAAAACATTTTCAATACGAACTACGGAGTTCTGATTCCCTCTGGGATACGTAGGCACTGGGTTGAAAACTCGGACGAACTCAATAATAAAAAACTCTTATTTCCCCCCAAGTATTGATTCATCAATCCTTCCCTTAGCAAGCTTATAGATAACAAACACATTTCATGCCTAGACAACTTAGACGGTTCCCATCGAGTTCGATGGATGTAGGGAGGTGCTAATACCTTCTCCTTACATAACCGACTTGTGAACCCAACATGGTTGCAATGACCATACCATATCCTCTATCCCGCGGGTTTTCTCGATATTTTCCCTTTCCCTTTGGGGAATAAATAAAGTTCGGTGGCGACTCTCTGTTATTCCATCCGCGAACTTTCTTTGCGAGGTCGTATTTTTCGAGGTATGACACAAGGACATCAACTTTTGAAAATGACAACTAATATCTTTCGACAAGTGAAACATAAAACGATTAAACGGATAAATATGCAAATCTATGTATTAAAGTTTGATGGACTTGGCTATCCGATGATGCCAATTAAATGGAATAAAACTAAAGTCTCATCTCAAGCTACTCTAGCAAATGTCTACTAAAGAAAAAACTAACAGCTTCAATCTACAGTGTGGAAGAGAAGACTCAAACTGTCATATACCAAAGTCTTGTATTGTTTAGTTAAAGGTCAACCATCTTTCCTTATATAAGGGGGTTTGTGAGTACATCCTATTAAAAGCTCTCAAGTTAAGTGAAAACTCTCAAAACCAGTTCTTATGGAGAGGAATAGGTCCTTTTTGTTTTGGTTGAACCTCTATAATTTCTGGTGTTCTCTTTCCCTTAACTATTTACTTTTCTGCTACTATTTATTTCAAAAAAAAATCTCTGATTTTACTTTACAAAGTTTTTCAAAATCAATTTTTTCTGAACATACCTCACAATTCACCTATTTCTTGTGTATGAAGTCTCAAACATAACAAATCATTAGATTTTTTACTTCTTAATTGCTGAAATTGCAATCAAATTACAAGTTTCTCAAAATTGTTCTACTTGTCATGATCTTGATGGTGGCCAATGTCGTCTTGATTATAAAGGTCAATTTTAACAACATTGTTATTTAGTACGATGAATTTTCTTGATGAAATTTACGAATCATGATGTGTAATATCTTCAATGGATGTAACATTCAATTTTTGTGAAATACATAGGTTGTGGTGGTATAAAAGAGGGGGTCAAAGTAATGCCACATCACTCGATTATCTTTCGTTTCGATATATAAAACATTTTTCCAATTTTAATGTCACCAAGTTGAATAGTTTTTTAAATAATTCTTCAAGAAAAGAATTTGCAAATTAACATTTTCAAGAACTTTTTAATATATACTTTGAATTATTATTATTATTATTATTATTATTATTATTATTATTATATACTTTTAATATATAGTTTTATTGGATAAACCATGCACGCGACACACTGCCATTCTTCAAGATGAAACCTTGCACGTGTTATCAACATCATCTATAAATAAACCTTGCATATGTTATCAACACTGGTATTATTATTATTATTATTATTATTATTATTATTATTATTATATACTTTTAATTTTTTTTTATTGGATAAACCATGCACGCGACAAGCTGGCATTCTTTAAGAGGAAACCTTGCACGCGTTATCAACATCATTTAAAAATAAACCTCTCCATGTAAGTTTTCTTTTTCATCTGAACTTTTCACCTGCAGAAATGACACTAAATTTTACCAACATGGCTTTCCTTTTCATTTTCACCTTCTTCCTCGTTTCCGGCGGTGGCACGGCTCCGTGTCACCACCAAACCCAGTTGTAGTTACCGATTATTATTATTATTATTATTATTATTATTATTATTATTATATACTTTTTATATATAGTTTTTATTGGATAAATCATGCGCGCGACACGCTGGTATTCTTCAAGATGAAACTTTGCACGTGTTATCAACATCATCTATAAATAAACCTTGCACGCGTTATCAATGCTGACATTATTATTATTATTATTATTATTTATATTATATAATTTTAATATATAGTTTTTATCGGATAAACCATGCACGCGACACGCTGGCATTCTTCAAGATGAAACCTTGCACGCATTATCAACATCATCTATAAATAAATATCCCCATGTAAGTTTTCTTTTTCATCTGAACTTTTCACATGCAGAAATGACACTAAATTTTACCAACATGGCTTTGCATTTTATTTTCACCCTCTTCCTCGTTTCCAGTGATGACATGGCTCCGCCGTCACCATCAAACCCAGTTGTAGTTACCGATTATTATTATTATTATTATTATTATTATTATTATTATTATTATTTTTATATACTTTTAATATATATTATTTATTGGATAAACCATACATGCGACACACTGGTATTCTTCAAGATGAAACCTTGCACGCGTTATCAACATCATCTATATATAAACCTTGCACGCACTATCAACGTTGGCATTATTATTATTATTATTGTTCTGGACTGGACCAATGGATAGAATTGGCCCAATAAGCCTCTGCTACAGAGCGGCCCAAATCGCCTAAGTCCAACCCACAGGAGGGTGAAAGTTACCTTTCTGCCCCTCCTACCGGGCAAGGAACATAACGTCCCCCCTGGACATTCTGCCCAACACGCGCAGCTTCAGTGCTCCCCGAGTAGCCATGGGCAGATGCCCGAAACTAAGCATATACCCGACATAACGGCTAGTTTTGGACACCCTGCCCGTCGTAACGGCTAGTTTGGGCAGCGACCGATTCTTTAGGGAAAACGGTTATTTCGCCCTGAAAATAGGACCGTTAGCCACGCGCTTAGAGCCCTATATAAACCCTCTCACTTGAGAGGGTCAGGTATCAAATATTCACCCTACGAACTAATACTTTGTACTTGCCCCTTTCTTCTGACCCTTTCTTACTTGAGCGTCGGAGTGCCTTGCAGGTACACCACCATCTCTCCTCAATCACTTACCGGACAGCCAGTACGACCAGCACCCATCCGGACACCTCCATAACGACCAGCCCGCGTGGACCCGTTCGAGCACATCGGATCAGTGGCGCCGTCTGTGGGAACTCCTTGTTCTCCCCTTCTTTCATTCCTCCTCGGAAACCAAAAGATCAAAACATATTCTCTTTGATCCGCCCACGTATGGCTGCCCAGAATTCCGCGATAGGTGCGGACACCACTGTTCTCGTCCCCGTCAACAAGATGGACGTTGACGGCCATTCTTCGTTACTCTCTGACCCCCGTTTCCGTCGGGACGGGGCTACTGCATCTCCAACTCCTCCTCCCACCGGACAAGGAGACGTGCAGATCCCATCGGAAGACCGGCCAGTTCCCGGTCCGCCCAGCGCCGACTTGGCCGTGGCAGCCCTTCTAGAAGCTGTTAACCACACCAACCTCCTCATCCTACAACAAGGAGAAAGGATAGGAGCTATTGAGGAGACATCTTTCCCAAGATCCTCTCCTCCCCGGAATAAAGCCCGAAGATCCAAAAGCCTGCCACCTAGGCGCGGAGAAGACCGTGCGGTTAGGCACGAGCCTGAGATACGACCCACTCGCAAGCGCGACCAGATTTCCCCGCGGGATCGATCCCCGTCAAGACGCACAAGAATGAGGCAAGATAGGCCCTCCCCGCCGGGCAGACCTCGTGACCGGACCCGTTCGCCCTCACCTCGCAGAAACCGTCGCCGCGAGCACAGACGACGGTCACCATCAGAGCCAAGTTCAGATAGCGACGACGAACCTCGCGGCCCGCTGTCCCGGGAGATCCTAGCAACCCGCCTTCCTAAGGGGCTGGAGAAGCCTCCGTCGCTGGGGACGTACGATGGAACCGCCGACCCGGACGAGCATATAGAGAACATCGACGCTCTCTTGGATTACAGAGGGGTACGGGGAGCCATCAAGTGCCGCCTGTTCCCAACCACGCTCCGTAAAGGAGCAATGACGTGGTACAAGCAGCTGCCCGAGGAATCCATCACATCATGGAAACAGCTGGGAAGGATCTTCTCCCGTCACTTCACTGCTTCACGATGCCACCCCAAGACCGAGGCGTCCCTGGGAGCCGTCGTACAAGGCAAAGATGAGCCTCTCCGGGCTTATATCGAGCGCTTCAACAAGGAGGCTGTCCAAGTACCAATGACCGACGCCATGAAGAAATTCTTGCTCGAGCAAGGGTTACGTCCTGGTTCCGATTTTGCGAAAGCCATCGGCCTCGACCCACCGAGGAATCTCAATGCACTTCTCCACCAGGCCCAGTCACATATACAGTACGAGGAGAAAGTCGCTGCCCACTCGGTCCGGACATCTCGCAACCAAGAAGGTGCCCGGACGTCCAGAGTTGAAGAGCCCTCGACGTCCCGTCGAGGAGACAAGAGACGCGACGATCGACCTCGCGATACACGCGAGCAGAGAGCACCCTCCGGGAGATTCCATGATTATACCCCCCTCACTGCCTCGAGGGAGAAAATACTGTCCGAGTGTGCCAACTCGGAGTTCAAATAGGTGGGAGTCCGCTTCCCCAAGCAGCTGCCGGTCAGACCAGGGATGGACAAGTCCATGTACTGCCGTTTCCACAAGAGTCGCGGCCATACAACGGAAGAGTGCATCCACCTCAGAGATGCCATAGAGATCCTCATTCGTGAGGGCCATCTGAAGCAGTTCGCAAAAAAGAAGGACGCTCCCCGGCAAGAGGCCCAGGAAAGCAAAAAGGTCGCAGAGGAAATTCCACCCTCCGACAACGCCAACATCCAGGTCGCTATGTCCGTGACCCGACCAGAAGACTTTCGCTTCCCGGACAATCTGCTCGCCTCCACATACCTCGCTGCCAGCAGCCCATGGGAGGCCTTCCCGTCAGCCATGGTGATCTCCGGGGGCGGATTCAACAAAGTCACAGTTGGCTCGGTCAAAAGGAGATTCGACCAACTGATCAGCAAAAGCTCCAACGAGGTCACCACGCTGGACGCCACGCACAAAGGGTCCACTCCCATTTCCTTCTACAAGGAAGAACTCCTCGGCGGGGCACCGAATTCGAACATCCCACTGCTTATCCGGGACAGGATGGCGAATTTCGATGTCCGAAGGATACTCGTGGACCAAGGCAGTTCGGTTGACATAATGTACAACCACCTGTTCGAGACATTGCAGCTGAACGACTCTCACCTCACTCCATACGTCGGATCCGACCTGCAAGGGTTCAACGGAGCGGTGACAAAGCCCTGAGGTTACGTAGAGCTCATCGTAACCTTCGGTTCAGGAAAGACAACCCAAGCAATCAAGGCATAGTTTCTGGTAATCGATTGCCCGTCACTATACCAGTGCATCTTCGGAAGGCCAACCCTGGCAGAGTTGATTGCAGTACCTTCCACCGTACATCTCAAAATGAAGTACTACACTTCTGAAGGGATGGTCGCCACCCTCCACGGCGACATCGAGGTTGCCCGCCGCTGCTTTGAAGCAGCGTCAAAGGGACTTAACACCATCTCGGCGAAGCCAAGAGCATCTGGTCGTCCCCCCCTGCCCAGCAGCTCTGAGCAGCCAAGACCACTTCCCCAGGTCGAATCAATCGATCTAGACAGCCGGTTCAACGAAGAAGATCGCGCCAAGGTTCCAACGCCGTCGGGCAGTGAGTCCGACAACAGCGGCAACCTCCTACGACCTGTCCCAAATGGCAACTTCGAGATCGTTCCGTTTGGAGAAGACCCCCAACGGGGAGTGAAGATCGGAGCAGATCTGCCCAACCTGGCCAGAAGACAACTGAAAGCGTGCCTCCGCGAAAACGCAGACCTGTTCGCATGGAGCGCTGCTGAGATGCCCAGATTGGACCCCTCCGTCGCCTGCCACCAGCTCACGATCGACCCAACCATCAAAACCGTTGCCCAGCGCAGAAGGAAGCAATCCCCGGAGAAAACAGAAGCCGCGGAGAAAGCTGTCAAAGACCTTCTAGAAGCTAGGTTTATTTCCGAGGCCAAATATACTACATGGCTCTCTAATGTTGTACTTGTACGAAAAAATAATGGCAAATGGAGGATGTGCGTTGATTATACTGATGTTAATAAGGCCTGTCCGAAGGACGCCTACCCCCTCCCCAATATAGACAAACTCGTAGATAATTCGGCCGGTTTTAAACTGTTATCGTTCCTCGACGCCTACTCGGGCTACAACCAAATACCAATGGCCGTGAGCGATAAAACTTACACAGCCTTCATGACCGAATCGGGCAACTATTACTACAACGTAATGCCCTTCGGACTGAAGAACGCCGGCGCTACATACCAACGAATGATGAACAAAGTCTTTCGCGAACAGATAGGCGACATGCTCGAGGTATACATGGACGACATGATCGTCAAATCCCACGAGGAACTAGACCATGTTGCCCACCTCCGCAAAATTTTCGAGCAGGCAAGGAAATACCAAATGCATTTCAACCCGGAGAAGTGCACGTTCGGGTTACGAGCAGGTAAGTTCCTCGGTTTCTACCTAACGGAATGAGGAATAGAGGCTAACCCCGATAAATGTCGGACATTCTTCGAGTTCCCAACGCCCACGTCTAAAAAGAACATCCAATCCCTCAACGGAGTGCTGACCTCGCTGTCCCACTTCGTCGCAAAGTCTGCCCAGCACGCCCTTCCTTTATTCAAGCTCTTACGGAAAGAAGCAGCGTTTGAATGGACCGAAGAATGCGAGGCGTCCCTCCTCCACTTGAAGCAAGCTCTATCGGAACCGCCCGTGTTGTCACGACCAGATACCGGGGAGGTCTTGTTCCTGTACCTCGCCGTCTCCGCCGAGGCCGTTAGCGCCGTTCTCATCCGCGAAAATCTTAGCGGGCAAAAGCCAGTATATTTCACGAGCAAGGCACTGCAGGACACAGAATTGAGATATCAACAGATAGAGAAGGTAGCATTGGCCCTCGTCAACGCTGCCAGACGACTAAGACACTATTTCTTGGCCCACACGATCGTGGTGAGGACCGATCAACCCATCAAGCAGCTACTGGGACGACCAGACATGGCCGGGCGAATGCTCAGATGGTCGCTAGAACTGTCCGAATTCGACGTCCAGTACGAAAGTAGGAAAGCTCTTAAAGCCTAGGCCCTGGCCAATTTTGTAGCAGAAGTGACCTTTTCAAACTCCTCGCCCCACGTGACAAATAGATGGACCATCTATGTGGACGGGGCATCCAGCTCGAGCGGCAGCGGGGCAGGCGTAATTCTGGAAAACGACGAAGGGACCATAGTCGAGGCTTCTCTCACATTGTCTTTTCCCACGTCAAACAACCAGGCCGAGTACGAAGCCTTCCTCGCCGGGCTACGCCTAGCCGAAGACCTGGAGG
This sequence comes from Lathyrus tuberosus, assembly GCA_022829125.1. Taxonomy (NCBI): domain Eukaryota; kingdom Viridiplantae; phylum Streptophyta; class Magnoliopsida; order Fabales; family Fabaceae; genus Lathyrus; species Lathyrus tuberosus. The sequence continues at coordinate 3,361,622 of JALAZF010000142.1, read as the reverse complement.
CCGAGGAAGTCATCATCTGCACGGATTCGCAGCTCGTAGCCAACCAGGTGTCCGGGGAATATCAAGCCAAAAACGACAGTCTCTCCGAATACCTCACCCTCGTCAGAGAAAAGATGTCGAAATTCAGAACAGTAGAAGTAAGACACATTCCACGCGAACACAACTTACGAGCAGACGTATTGTCAAAACTGGCAAGCACCAAGAGGAAAGGCGGAAACAGGTCAGTCATCCAAGAGATACTTCCCCGGTCAAGCATCACTAAGGGATCTTTGACCCTACACGTACACGCGATCGGGGATAGCGATTGCTGGATGACGCCCGTTTACAACTACCTCACCAGGGACGAACTTCCAGAGGATCCCAAGGAGGCCAGCACAATCAAACGAAGGGCCTGCTCGTACGTTATCCTCGAAAACAAACTCTATCGGCGGGGCTTCTCCATCCCACTTCTTAAATGCATAGAAGAGGAGGTCATCCCCCACGTATTGCGAGAAATCCATGAAGGCATCAACGCCCAACACCTCGGAGGAAAGTCCCTTGCCCGTAAGGCCCTCCGAGCAGGGTACTATTGGCCAACCATGCAACAAGACGCCAAGGAGCATGTGAAGAAATGCGACAAATGCCAACGACACGGGGATATGCACCTAGCTCCGCCAAACGAACTAAAAAGCATGACCTCCCCGTGGCCATTCGCCTGGTGGGGCCTGGACATCCTAGGACCCTTCGTGACGGGGTCCAGCCAAAACAAATACCTGATAGTGGGCGTAGATTACTTCACAAAGTGGATAGAAGCAAAAGCTTTAGCCAAGATAACAGCGCTCAATATTCTGCGCTTCTACAAGCGGAACATCCTTGCCCGGTTTGGGATCCCCCAAGCAATTGTCACGGATAATGGAACACAATTCACAGACAAAAAATTCCAAGACTTTGTCGCACACCTCGGAACGAGGCAACACTTCGCTTTCGTGGAGCATCCCCAAACCAATGGGCAGGCAGAAGCGGCCAATCATGTCATACTACGCGGCCTCAAGCGAAGACTGGACGAAACAAAGAAAGCCTGGGTCGAGGAGCTTCACAGTGTCCTATGGGCATACCGCACCACTCCCCAGTCCACCACCGGGGAAACACCTTTCCGTTTGGCATATGGCACCGAGGCGGTCATACCCATCGAAATCCACGTACCGTCCAGGAGGACGGAATCACCCCTGGACGAGGAAATGAACGACGAAGCGATAAGAGAGGAGCTCGACCTCGTCGAGGAAATCCGAACAGGAGCAGCCCTCCGCGAGGCATCTCTCAAGCAAAAAATAGCGATCAGGCACAATGCCAAAGTCTTGCGACGGGAATTCGACGTGGGCAGCCTCGTCCTGCGAAGAAACCACAAGGACTCCCGCGAAGGTAAACTGGCGCCCAACTGGGAAGGACCATACCGAGTCCACGCCAAAATGGGGAACGGCGCATACTTCCTCGAAAACCTCAATGGGGAAACGCTCCCTCGACCATGGAACGCTGAAAAACTTAAGTAATACTACAGCTAAAAGGCACAAGAAGCTTCCTCGCATCACAAGGCCGTCTAACGGCCATCACGCTCGTTCAGGTACAAACGACACGTACGTACAAAGCAGAATCCCGCTCAAATAAATGAGCCGGAGCTCCGCTCGTCGGCGGTCCTCGATCGAGCACCGCCTTCGCCCAAGTACCATGATTGGCAGAACCCCAGCTCGCGATGGGACGTTCACGCCGCGACCTCAGGCCTCAATCGCGACCTGAGATTCGCAACCTCGCCAGGATCTTCCCCGGCTGTTCGACCAGTTCCCCACACTGGCGAATTCATAACGCAACGAGCAATCTGTCAAAAATAAGCCTTGTTGACAAACACACCCCCCGACGGGCAGTCACGCATACACAACTAAAACAAAATACAATAGTATAAACAGAAGTTGTATAAATTAACCGGGCATTAAATTAAAAGGCCACAAGGGCCAAAGATTGTGCTTGTTACATTAAAAAGGGGCCACGCCCCCAGAACAAAAATAAGATTATAACGAGTTCAACGGCACGCAGGCCGGACAAGATACAGCTAAGCAACAAAAACTCTTCAGTCTTCCACACGCTCGGTTGACGCTGCTTCAGGCCTCGGCTCCTCCACGGGCTGCTCCTCGATATGTTCCTCGGGAGTATCGAGAACAAGACCCTCGGGCAGGACAATGCAGCCACCCTCCACACGAGCTAGGTAGTGAGTACCCCCAGTCGAAATCTCGAGCCCAGGGTTCACCACTCGCAACTGGGCCACCGCACTATCAAAAGACTCCGCGGCCACAGCAATACCATCATCCTCGGCCTGCAGAATGCCAGCGACCAGCTCTGCCCGAGTCTTCAACACTCTTATCTCCTCTGGTTTGTCATCACCTGGGGCATTGGCCGTCATCAACTCCGCGTTCAACTCCTCGGACGCCTTCTTCTCCGACTTTAGCTTGGTAACTTCCTCCCTCAGCGTTGTCGCCTCTTCCTCGACTTTCTTCTTCGCCTCACGGGCATTCCGGACCTCCTCCTTCAGCGTCGCTTCGGAGGCCCGAGCAGCAGTAAGCTCAGCCTCGAGCACGTGGTCCCCCTCAGCGTACACAGCTGCCATCTCGAGCATCCTCACGAGGGCAGAAGCATCCCTGGCCACCATCGCCCTTTTGCCCGCGCGATCCATGTTCCCCAGGCTAAGAGATTTAGCCCGAGGAACAACCAAGGTATTACCCTCAAAGAACCTCATATCGTTGATGCACGGAGGAAGTTCGAACTTCCCCTTCTCAACTGCCCCCCTCAGATCCACCGTATCTGTTGTCCGGAGGCGCTTCTGTCGCCCGACCAAAGGCAGCGGAGAATCCCGCGGACAGGGAGTGGGAGAACAGGAGGTCCCAGGAGCAGTTTGAACAGGGGGAGGTGCACGAGCACCAGCAGCAGTCCGGGTCTTGGAGGGGGTCGCTCCAGCCTTACCCCTCGCCATGGCGTTCCTCACCACACGGTCACGGGCTTGAGGCATCTCACCTGCACAAAGAAAACAAACGCACTGGTGACGAGGAAGAATCAGAAGAAGGAAAAGTGGAAAATGGGACGGTTTCCCCCATTTTATACCAAGGGGCACGTACACACACGCGCCCGTAGGCAATAATGACGACCCACTAGCCATAATTGCCTAGGTAACTGCTACACAGGTCTCGATGCACACGTGGCGACCCAACGTTTCCCATTCCATCTGACGCGTCACCTCCCCGATTACCGAGAAAGATGGAATCGACCACGAATATCGCAGACACGGAGAATCACGAGCACCTCGAGGCAGTCGTCCTCGTATACAACGGCGGCTTCGTGATAGTTCCCCGGGACAACGAGGAGTCCTTAAGTCATCACTCCCATTCTCGGGAGCAACGACTTGGGGGGCTCCTGTTCTGGACTGGACCAATGGATAGAATTGGCCCAATAAGCCTCTACTACAGAGCGGCCCAAATCGCCTAAGTCCAACCCACAGGAGGGTGAAAGTTACCTTTCTGCCCCTCCTACCGGGCAAGGAACATAACGTCCCCCCCGGACATTCTGCCCAACACGCGCAGCTTCAGTGCTCCCCTAGCAGCCATGGGCAGATGCGCGAAACTAAGCATATGCCCGACATAACGGCTAGTTTTGGACACCCTGCCCGTCGTAAAGGCTAGTTTGGGCAGCGACCGATTCTTTAGGGAAAACGGTTATTTCGCCCCGAAAATAGGACCGTTAGCCACGCGCTTAGAGCCCTATATAAACCCTCTCACTTGAGAGGGTCAGGTATCAAATATTCACCCTACGAACTAATACTTTGTACTTGCCCCTTTCTTCTGACCCTTTCTTACTTGAGCGTCGGAGTGCCTTGCAGGTACACCACCACCTCTCCTCAATCACTTACCGGACAGCCAGTACGACCAGCACCCATCCGGACACCTCCATAACGACCAGCCCGCGTGGACCCGTTCGAGCACATCGGATCAATTATTATTATGATTATTATTATTATTATATAATTTTAATATATAATTTTTATTGGAAAAACCATGCACGCGACACGCTGGCATTCTTCAAGAAGAAACCTTGCATGCGTTATCAACATCATCTATAAATAAACCTCTCCATGTAAGTTTTCTTTTTCATTTGAACTTTTCACCTGCAGAAATGGCACTAAATTTTACCAACATGGCTTTGCTTTTTATTTTCACCTTCTTCCTCGTTTTCGGTGGTGACACGCTTCGCCGTCACCACAAAACCCAGTTGTAGTTACCGATTATTATTATTATTATTATTATTATTATTATTATTATTATTATTATTACTATTATTATTATTATTATATACTTTTAATATATAGTTTTTATTGGATAAACAATGCACGCGACACGCTGGCATTCTTCAAGATGAAACCTTGCACGCGTTATCAACATCATCTATAAATTAACCTCTCCGTGTAAGTTTTCTATTTCATCTGAACTTTTCACCTGCAGAAATGGCACTAAATTTTACCAACATAGCTTGTCTTTTCATTTTCACCTTTTTCCTCGTTTCCGGTGGTGACACGGCTCCGCCGTCACCACCAAACCCAGTTGTAGTTATCGATTATTATTATTTTTTTTTTTTTAATCAATAAAAAATGAATTAATTCAAAAAACAGATAATACAATGGTGATCAAAAGAAATCCAACCCCTCAACAGGACAATTACATCATAAGTAAAGTTATATACCTCTTATACTTTCTATTGTACCAGACCCTTTGAATTATAACCTTTATTGAAGGCTCTGCATATTTGAGCAAATTTTTGGTAAAACAAGATGTCGAATGCATTGCTCATACATGAAGAAGTCTGGTGAAAGAAGACTTGTCAGACATGATGTCCTAACTTATGTCTCGACATCTTGACCTGATATAGCAGGTTATTGCTAATCTGGTCCAAGATTTAAGGAGCAAGCAGAACTTGGATCAAGGAAGAAATCAACAGAAGATTTGAAGCCCAACGCAGCAGAAGGCTATAAAAGAAGATCTAGTCCTAGGGTAGGAGAGAGAGAGAGAGAGAGAGAGAGAGAGAGAGAGAGAGAGAGGGAGAGAGAGAGAGAGATAACGACATAGACTTAGGAATCCTATTTTTTAAAGTAGGGTTTAGGGTTTGAGAGTCGTAGGTTTCTCGTCTAAGTCTCCCTCTGTATCGATTTGATACATTGTGGAAGACATAGGTACTTGTACAGATTCAGACACTCGTAGGTAATGAATCATGTATTTTTCTTGGATGAAGCTTTTAAGCAAATCCAAGTTAACTTGTTAGTCAAGAATGCTTGACTGAACTTTGTATTGAAAGGGTTGTCTTTCAAGTAGGATGATACAGTTATTGTGACTATAACTATTAGATAATCACAGGTTGTGATTTAGGGAGTGAGATGGGTTTTTCTTATCTAGGATGGAGTTCTTAGATAAAGTTTTCATTGGGTAGTGATAGGTAAACCAGAGGTTATTTACTGTAAACCAACGGTTCTTTATATAAAATGATACTACTGATAGTGGATTCTTCTTCCTGACTTGGTATACCCCCAGATGTAGGTGATTTGCACCGAACTGGGTTATCATATTCTGTATTATTTATCATTATGCAATTTACAGTTCAGTTTTGATTAACATGTTGTAACAGATGTCGAAACATTTGTCTTGCAGTTGTTACTGATATTCTGAATATTAGTTTGTTTGTTCTGTTCTTGTTTTAAAGTTGTGCAGAGAACAATGTCTTGACATGTGTCAGGACATCTGTTATCTGTTATGCCAGAATTTCAATTGGTAATAGAGTAGGCATCTTGTCTGTGTCTGGATGAGATATTGGGAGATACTTTCTGGCGCTTTAAAAAAGGAGGATTTTTTGGAGATCATATCATTCACTCGGACATACCCACAGGTATTGATGGATGGAAGGATGTTCTGGATCGAAGGGAACAACTACTGGTGGTTGTTCATGTTTTCTATGGAGTTTCTACAGAAACTGCAGGAGAAGTGGCTAGTTCTCTTATGTGGTGTCTTATAAGGTGTTCTGAAGTCTTATTAGGGCATATTTAAGATGTTCCTTGTTGGTTCTCCTACATATGTTTCTTGTGGAAGAACTCTGGTATTTATGGGATTCTGGAGTTGTGATAGAAGAAAGATGGTGGAAGATCTCAATTGTCGGCTTTTTCTCTTGAAGATATTAGCATCTATTCATTCCAAAGCTGGGAGCGATGGAATGGAGAGAGTTGTTGGTTGATGTTTGTCATGGTGACTTGTTACTTGGAAGTTTGGTTCCATCTTGTATCTTGAAGTCAGTTTGAAGATAAGGTGAGTTGAGATTGGGTTTATCAAGTTCATGCTCTAGGAAATTGGTAAATTATTTTTTGTCTAAGTTGTCAAAGATGCTTGATACTTCTCTCAAGTCCACTCGTAAAGGCATCTCAGTCGTGCATCTGGAGGCTTCTAGTTACTCTTCTGACTAGAGGATGTTTCTGTGAAACATAAATCTAAAGAGAGTGGAGGTGATTTATTTTCACCATCCAAATTTGCAAGGAAGGATTCTTCTTTCTTAATCCTAAGGATGAATCCAATCTAAAAGGAGATTTCAAATCTGTTGAGGTAAATAGGGTTTGTTTAGAGAAAATATTAGTTACTTAAGTCAAGGGTGGCAGTCTTGATATCTCAACACTTTGTTTGTCAAGGAAGATACTTGCAAAAATTGAATACTTGATAAGTGTTCATGAAGTGATCTGTTGGAGTATATCCTCAACAGTATGATAGGGTTACTGAACAAGGATTTAAGATCAATTGCTATTAGTGGAATTGACAAATATTTAATTGATTATTCTTGTAATTAGAGTACAAGATCACTGATGACAAGGGGTACATCAGGAAGTACAACATCTCTTGCTGCATCTGTTCAAATATTTGCTCTCTGGTGAATGGGTACAGTCAAGATAAGGAACTGATGTTCTATCAAATGTTAAAACATCTTGACAGTGGAGTATGAGCAGAAGCATGTTGATTCAAGGAGTGAATCTCTGGAGCAAAGGAGTTGTAGCTGATGATCTTGGTACCATACACGTGTGTGTGGTAGAATCAGTCTTTATTATAAGGCATGTATTCAGACTAGGAAGTTTCGCGGTAGGAAGCTTGACTAGAATGTAGTGTTGTTGGAAGTGAAGATGAAGACAATTCTCTTGGTTCAGTTTATTTCTGACCTAGGAGTATTGAAGTGCAGCATGTATGTTCCAGTTGTTACTAGAAACATCTGATCTTACCTAGAAAGTTTCTTGGCAAGAAACTTGTCTAGAATATGGTGTTGGTGATAGCACTGCTTGGGTCAGTTTATTTCCGATCTAGGTGCATAGGAGTGATAAGTGAAAATTGTACCTATTTTTGTACATATGTTTTGTTGCACTTATCGTTTCTTTTTGTTAAATATCATACGAATAAACCCTGTTTTGTTTATAATTGCGTATAGTTTACATATTAGTGTATATATTGTGTTCCATGTAAATATCATTGAGTTTAATTGATTTTATCTCATTTTTGTAGGTATTCAAGCAGTGGGATTTTGCCATTGTTGTATAGAGCATTGAATAAGCTTTCCAACGCTTCGAACTGGGCGAAAAACGGAATTACAGTTCAAAAGTTATGAAGAAAATAAGCTTTGGATTTTCAAGCATGTTAGGAGCGCGCTCCTAGCCCAGGAAGCATGCTTGGAGCGTGCTCCTAGCCCACGGAAGGAGCAAATTCCAGCGAGTAGCGCGCTGAGCGCGCTCCGAGCCCGCTGAGCACGCTTTTAAGGCGGTTTAACATTAATAAGGGCGCGCTGAGCGCCCAAAAGCGCGCTTAGCGCGGTCTGCGACGATGACAGCAATAAATATGGGTTAAAAACACATTTTTAGGGATGGTTTTGGGTATTTTTTGCTCCTAACTCCATCAAACTTCATTTTTCTTGTAGATTAGCTTAGAAAACATCATTGGAGCTTGCATTTGGATGATCCGGAGTCGAATCTCTCGTCGATTGGTGTTGACAAACCAAGAAATGTTTGGTTCCTCTTCTCTCTTCTCTTTGTAATTTCTTTGTTGGGTGTTTGTATAGTTACTTTGAACATATGTATCTTTGTTGATCATAATATTATATGAAATTTTCTTTACTAATCATTATCGATGTCTTCCTTGATCTTTTTGCATTTATGTTTGGATTTGTGTTGTGTTAGAGATAAACATCACGAATCTTGATTAGGGATGGATATCTATTGTCTAGATGCTAGAGATAGATTTAGATGATAATCTTTTGGGTGTCAGAACTTATTATCTTCCGTGTTTCGAGGCGTCGTGCGCGAGAGTGACGACGAGAGTAATACGGTTGTCTCTCAGCTCAGTGTGCCAGAGATGGACACTGTTGTGAGTGATGCTGGATGATTTTGACGAGTATTGCAGGTGGAGTATAATTGGTTGGTAAATTTATGTTTGTGATGAGTGGATTATATGTATGCTTGATAAGTTCCTCTTGTTGAAGAATGAATTGTTTTTATGTTTTTATTTACTTTTCTGTTTTTACGCTTTAAACCATTTTAAACCCAAACTCATTAACAATTAAATTGTCGAACGGCAGTTCAGTAGCACCGATCTCTGTGGACACGATAAATTCCCGAAAAAATACTTCCAAAACTTTTTGCTTGCTTGCCCTATTCCGCAACCAACAAGGAGCATGTGATCTTGCTCATCCTGGAGTTGAAGGATAAGTGGCAGTTATCTCTGACTTCCTGAAGAAGTCTCTACTTAAGGAAAGTGGGATTCCTTTTGTAAAGACCTTGTGTGACAAATCTCTTCTGAAGAATCAAGCTTTGGCAGGTTTGGGATGTCTGAAGATGAGGTGAGTGTTGTAGTACAACAATGCAGGATGGAGGATGTCTACTCTAACTTGATATCATTGATCAAGTCTATGAGAACATCGAACTCTTGTTCTGTTATAGGGAGGAGGTTCTTCTAAGTGGCAGAATGAAGGACTGAATTCTTCTGCTGGATGTCTGATCAGATGTTATGACATCAAGTAGAAACTTCAGGGTCTTAGTTGATGTTGTTGCGCATCATCGTAAGATAAGTTGATCTTCTCAGAAATAAATGGAATTAATGCTTCTATAAGATATATCTCATACAGTTTACGGGAGCTGCGAGAAGGAGTAGATGTTACATGTCTGATTCTTGGTGTATCTAAGATGGCTTGCTATGGAGTAAGTGGATTGTGTAACTTGAAGATTAGGTTTCATTGGTGGATCAGAAGATTTTCTGGAACTCTGAATAAAGTTGAGATTAATCAAACAGCGGCATTTGGTTTATTTCTATAAGTGCATTCAAGCAGGGTGCTTAGAACTAATTACTCTTGTGCAGAAGGGTAGTTGGTTGAAAATCAAAGGAGGTTCGGGTTCTATTCATATCTTGGAGCTTGGGGTAGAAGCCCTAAGTTGCTTATGGAAGATTACCTTCTTTTGGGAGTTGAATGAGAGTTTATTTCTCTCTTTGGTTAACTGGAGTTCTTATTCATCAAGTTGTTGGTGAAGTGTTGTCTGAAGATCTTCAGTTGGATTACTATACTGATAGTAAGTCCAGTTGTAATTGTATCAAGAACCATAGTGTATGGTGTATGTGATATGATCAGGATGTCCTAACTGATGTTAGAACATCATTATGGTTTCTGAACTTGGAGTTCAGATTGTGGAAGCTGATATTCACCAGTTGAATCAAAAGTGTTATATCTTATCATATGGGAGAATGATAAATTGAAGACTGTCTTGGATCATGGGTTGTTTATCTGGAAGACTGACTCTTGCTGAGGTCAGAATGCTTGTGGAGAGGTGGTTTCTTCTGCTACAAGTCATGCTAGAGAGAAGTGGATCAGTTTGGTGCTTGTGAAGCAAGTAAGCCGAGGATATCTAGTGGCATGTGTTTGATGTCCTTCAAGTGTGAAGAACATCTGGGCGAGCTAGCAAACTAAGGGGCTCTGTATGTCTCTTTGAGGAATGTGAAGCATTCCAAATTCAATTGGATTGTATCTCAAGGAATAAGGATATCTATGGCTATAAAATTCAAGGTGGATTTGTACAGGGTATGGATGGTTTCTAGATGAGAGGGAACAATGGTGATTTTGGTCTCAATCCAATAGTTTGTTGGTTGTGGTACAAGGATGTGGTCCTAGTACTTTCTCACTGTATGATCATGAAGTTGTCATGGGATGTCATGTGGTGATTTTGGGATGTTTCTTGTTGAAGGAGCATCTTTTGTGAAAGATAGGGGAGAACTTCTTTCTGTTAAATGTACTAGTGTGGTACATGGATTGCTTGAGGAACAGGCATTAGGTGAATGTGTTCAGCAGGCGTGTTGAACAAAGGGTGCGCTCTTGAAGACATGAAGATGTGTCTTATGTTTTCCATTCATTTAAGGTGTTCTTCTTGCAAAGGAGCATTGGGTATCTACGACAGGGGGAGTTAGACTTCTTTTTTGGATATGTTGCTACAGTAGTGCAATTGTTTATCAAGATTGTTTGTGGTTTCAAGCAGTTTGTGATAGAATGCCTCAGGTGAGGATGATATGTCAGACGAGATGTTATGACATTGCTCTACTGGTATAAGTTCTAGGTGGACTTATCAGGTTGTTCTGATTCTGTCATTGGGTGTCAATGGATTGAATCAGAAGTGATACAAGTATCTTGGGAGTGTCTTAAGAGTCTTTGCTGCTAACTGGGAGATGTTTGAAGAAATGTCTTAACATCTTGGTCAGTTATTCTTGGTCTTCTGGTTGAAAGGGATTGTGTTTATGCTTCAGATGGACTAAACAAAGTCTGACAAGGTGCCAGGACATTAATTAGGACATATAGCTAGTTTCTGGTTGTTTGACTTGGACGATGGAGAGGACGTGTCTTAGGAAACACGTGTTAAACATGTGTCTTGATCCTAGTGCCTTCTTTGGACGGTTTATCCCAATTTTGAAACAGTCAAATCCTAGTTGGGCGGTGCATAGTCATTTATGTTGAATCTACCTACCTAAATTTATTTCTCCATTTGAAGTGTCCAGCGGTAACTTCTATGGACCGTAATATTCAAGAAAAACTGGTTGGGTATTCAAAGGAGGAGTCTGCTTCTGGTTTTCCAAGTTTTGGGTGGCTTCGTCATGGCTTTTGTCCGGGTCTGGGTAAGTACCATGTGGGTCTGGAACTCTGTTGGCTACTTTTGCCAATTTTTGGCTAAAAGGGGGGAGAAGGGGTGTGTATTCATCTTGGTTGTGTGTTGGGTCTTACAACACATAACTGATATTCTTCTTGGTGAGGAGTTCATTTCATTCTTACAGGTTATGTTTTGCAAGGATGTTGGATGAGATGTTCTAACATCCTTGAGTCTTTCCCTTCACTACTACAAAACGCGCAAACAACAACGCCCAAGTCACCACGGTTCTTCCAAAAACTGTGGTGATATCTCTAAACTCAGGCGCTAACTTTATATTATATTTTTTAATTAAAAATTTATAGGGTATAATAACGTTTGTAAGTATAACCGATATGATAGAATCAATCTTTCATGGGTTCGAACCTCAGCTGTGGCAAAAATGTTTTTCATTTAAGGTTAAGGCACTCGTTTCTTTTTTATTTATTTTTAAATAAGGGATATCACTACGGTTATTATGAATAATCGTCGTGATATAGTTTGCTATTATTTTAAAATATAAAATATAATTATGGTTGTAGTTTTAAACCATAACGAAAAGTGATAGTTTTTAATATATAAACGAAACTATATGTGACCCACTTCATAAATGTCGTTTCTGTCTAAAGAAAACCCTAACACAACCCTCTCCTCTCATGAATCTTAACCAATACTATTACAAGTGAATGGAGAAAATAAGCTTAAAGGATATCTGACGAGAGCAACGTCCGGCGCAAACTCCTACGGCGACTAAGATGGTATGTTCTCCCGCTCTCATCATTCTAGGATTATTGTTTTAGGGTTTGGTTTTAGGATGTTGTGGAAAACATTATGTTATTGATGTTTTAGGGTTAAGTTTGATTTTTGTTGTGTTTCCTTGTAGATACATGGTGATGATGGTGGTAGCAAGCGTATGGTGGTAGCAAGCATATACTATGGTGAAGTTTCATATGGTTTTTGAAGCAATGAAGAAAAATATAAGAAGTTTGAAGTTATTATATAAACTTCATCCACCTTATATTTCTTCTTCATTGCTTCACAAACTAGATGAACTTGATATATCTTGATTTTCTAGAGTTTCACGATTATTTTCAATAAGAGGTGCGTTATTGACTCAATGTATCTTGATTTGTTACGGTTCCACTGGGGGTTTTGTTGCTTAATTTATGTATTTTTTTTAATTGTGTTTCATGTTGTTTTGTTGTATGTTGTTGTTGTTGACAAATGTTCTCAAAACAAGAAAAAAACATTGCTAGGTCACAAGATATTGGCTTCTTGTGACTTAGCAATGTTTTGTTCTTTAATTTCTTATACAGGTTGACAAGTTTAGTTTATTATATACTATGTATATTGTTTGTTTCACTTACATTTTAATGAAAATGCAATCATTTATATTGACATAGAAACTTATATTCTGAAAATTAATATGTATTTGAAAACCAACCTATATCAATCAATGTTTTTCAAATCGCATCAGTCTCATTCAGCATATTTTATGTTCCTTAACACATAATATATGGTTTAATGCTCTGTTTGCTTCAATTCATCGATATAATTTACAATCGTGTTGATAAGCGACGATGATGAGGTAAACTATAATAAAAGATATCGATGCATTGAAGGAATCAGACCATTGAATCGTATATTATGTGTTAAAGAACATAAAATGTGCTGAATGAGACGGATTCAATTCGAAAAAAAATTGATGTGTTAAAGTTGGTTTTCAAGAATAGTTTAATTTTCAGATTATATATTTCTTTGCCAATTTGAATGGTTGTATTTCTTTAAATAGGTGTATGGTAAACCAAGAAATATGCATTTTTATATAAAAAACTATGTGTACTTTCCACGACGGTTGTCTAGATTAACCGTCATCTAATTAGTTAATTACACTATCTATCACAACAGTTGTTAAGCATAATCGTTGTGATATAAAGCACGCTTTCCAGAATACCATAACCGTCCAAGGGCCGTGATTATAAGTAGCGCATTTACCACAACACTCTACATAACAACGCATTGATCCGCGTTATTATATATATTTCAACCATTGTTAAAGGGGTTTTACGTAGTAGTGCTTGTGCCTTGTGATCTGAGTTATGAAGCAGGTTGTATCTTGTAACCTGAGTTACATACTCTATAGACTCTATGTTATGCATGATACATCTGTTTCTTCTTAAGCTCTTTCTGGATCTTCTTATGGGTTCTCTTATGCCCCTTAAGAGGAAGATTTATCCCTCTGTGGCAAGTATAGGTTTGAGGGGGAGTGCGTTGTATAATCTTCCACAAGTACACCAACAGACAGCTAGGAATTTTAGGGGTAAGAAGGAGTCTCAAAGGTGTTCCAATCATATCCACCAAACGTCGGACTTTCTTTTTCTACCGAAGGAGTTTTAACCAAAAATTTGTCAAAAGGGGGAGATTGAAGGCTCTGCAGATTTGAGCAAATTTTTGGTAAAACAAGATGTCGAATGCATTGTTCCAACATGAAGAAGTCTGGTGAAAGAAGACTTGTCAGACATGATGTCCTAACGTATGTCTCAACATCTTGACATGATATAGCAGGTTGTTGCTAATCTGGTCTAAGATTTAAGGAGCAATCAGAACGTGGATCAAGGAAGAAATCAACAGAAGATTTGAAGCCCAACACAGCAGAAGGCTATAAAATAAGACCTAGTCCTAGGAGAGAAGACAAAGAGAGAGAACGACATAGACTTAGGAATCCTATTTTGTAAAATAGGGTTTAGGGTTTGAGAGTCGTAGATTTCTCTTGTAATTCTCCCTCTGTATTGATTTGATACATTATGGAAGACATAGGTACTTGTACAGATTCAGAAACCCGTAGGTAATGAATCGTGTATTGTTCTTGGATGAAGCTTTTAAACAAATCAAAGTTAACTTGTTAGTCAAGAATGCTTGACTGAACTTTGTATTGAAAGGGGTGTCTTTCAAGTAGGATGATACAATTATTGTGACTATAACTATTAGATAATCACAGGTTCTGATTTAGGGAGTGAGATGGGTTTCTCTTATCTAGGATGGAGTTCTTAGATAAAGTTTCCATTGGGTAGTGATAGGTAAACCAGAGGTTGTTTACTGTAAACTAGCGGTTGTTTACATAAAACTATACTACTGATAGTGGATTCTTCTTCCTGGCTTGGTATGCCCCCAGATGTAGGTGATTTGCACCGAACTGGGTTATCATATTCTGTGTTGTTTATCATTATGCAATTTACAGTTTAGTTTTAATTAACATGTTGTAACAGATGTCGAAACATCTGTCTTGCTGTTGTTACTGATATTCTGAATATCAGTTTGTTTGTTCTGTTCTTGTTTTAAAGTTGTGCATAGAACAATGTCTTGACATGTGTTAGGACATCTGTTATCTGCTATGCTAGAATTTCATAATGTTATTTACAATATCAACTTTTTCTATGTTATGGTCACTATTAAAGTAAGTAGTATTTCTATAATTCCAGCAATGATAGATAGTTTCAGTAACTGTTATTTTCATCACTCCAACTTTGCTTCCTTTGCCTCTGCAGTAAGTGCTAATCCAACGCATTTCCTCTTCTAAATGGCTAGGAATGTAAGTCACTTGAAGCCATTGAAGCACACTCGACCAAATCTCCTTCATCATAGTGCAATCAAACAAAATATGATCAATATTCTCAATTGCTTGACAGAGGCAGCAAGTTCTATCAACAAGCATACCGCAATTGACTAACCTCTCCTTAGTGGCTAGTTTTCTATGGCAAGCAAGCCAAAGACAGAAAATAACCCTAGGTCTGGCATTATTTCCAGCTTTTAAAGAATACCAATTGGCATTAGGTTCCTGGCTCTGCGTATCCTTGTAGACAACTTCCAATTTGAAACTTTCCTCTCTCAAGCTTTGATTTCAATATCTCTGCACATCAAGAATTCCCTGTCTAGCCTTCATAATGCCTTTCAGAATCCAAGATGAACTCTTAGCCACCTCCATAGTCAACACGTCATTGCTTTTTATAAAATACATATGCATCCACTTGACCCAAAGGCAGTCACTTTTCCTGCATAAATTCCACAAGAACTTCAACATGACAATAGTATTCCAAGTATCAAAGTTTAATATGTTCAGACCACACTTATTATTATTATTATTATTATTATTATTATTATTATTATTTTAATATACTTTTAATATATAGTTTTTATTGGATAAACCATACACGCGACACGCTCGCATTCTTCAAGATGAAACCTTGCACGCGTTATCAACATCATCTATAAATAAACCTTTCACGCGTTATCAACGCTGACATTATTATTATTATTATTATTATTATTATTATTATTATATAATTTAAATATATAGTTTTTATTGGATAAACCATGCATGCGACACGCTGGCATTTTTCAAGAAGAAACCTTGCACGCGTTATCAACATCATCTATAAATAAACCTCTCCATGTAAGTTTTTTATTTCATCTAAACTTTTTACCTGTAGAAATGACACTAAATTTTACCAACACGGCTTTGCTTTTCATTTTCACCTTCTACCTCGTTTCCGATGGTGACACGGTTCCGCCGTCACCACCAAACCCAGTTGTAGTTACCGATTACCATTATTATTATTATTATTATTATTATTATTATTATTATATACTTTTAATATTTTTTTTTTTGGATAAACCTTGCACGCGACACGTTGGCATTCTTCAAGATGAAACCTTGCACGCGTTATTAACATCATCTATAAATAAACCTTGCACGCATTATCAACGTTGGCATTATTATTGTTATTATTATTATTATTATTAGTAGTATTATAATAATAATAATAATAATTATTATTATTATTATTATTATTATATACTTTTAATATATAGTTTTTATTGGATAAACCATGCACGCAACACGCTGCCATTCTTAAAGAAAACCTTGCACGCATTATCAACATCATCTATAAATAAACCTCTCCATGTAAGTTTTCTATTTCATCTGAACTTTTCACCTGCAGAAATGGCACTAAATTTTACCAACATGGCTTTGCTTTTCATTTTCACCTTCTTCCTCGTTTCTGGTGGTGACACGGCTCCGGCGTCACCACCAAACCCATTTGTAGTTACCGATTACTATTATTATTTTTATTATTATTATTATTATTATTATTATTATATACTTTTAATATGTAGTTTTTATTGGATAAACCATGCACGCGACGCGCAGACATTCTTCTAGATGAAACCTTGCACACGTTATCAACATCATCTATATATAAACCTTGAACGTGTTATCAATCTTGGCATTATTATTATTATTATTATTATTATTATTATTAATATTATTATTATTATTATTTTTATATACTTTTAATATATAGTTTTTATTGGATAAACCATGCACGCGACACACTGTCGTTCTTCAAGATGAAATCATGCACGCGTTTTTAACATCATCTATAAAAAAACCTCTCCATGTAAGTTTTCTTTTTCATCTGAACATTTCATCTGCAGAAATGCCACTAAATTTTACCAACACTCTGCTTTTCATTTTCACCTTCTTCCTCGTTTCCAGTGGTGACACGGCTCCGCCGTTACCACCAAACCCAGTTGTAGCTACCGATTTCTATTATTATTATTATTATTATTATAATATATTTTTAATATATAGTTTTTTTTTGGATAAACCATGCACGCGACACAGTGGCATTCTTCAAGATGAAACCTTGCACGCGTTATCAGCATCTTCTATAAATAAATCTTTCACGCGTTATCAACGTTGGCATCATCATCATTATTATTATTATTATTATTATTATTATTATTATCATTATTATCATTATTATTATTATATACTTTTAATATATAGTTTTTATTGGATAAACCATGCACGCGACACGCTGGCATTCTTCAAGATGAAACCTTGCACGCGTTATCAACATTATCTATAAATAAACCTCTCTATGTAAGTTTTCTATTTCATCTGAACTTTTCACCTGTAGAAATGGCACTAAATTTTACCAACATGGCTTTGCTTTTCATTTTTACCTTCTTCCCTGTTTCCGGTGGTGACACGGCTCCGCCGTCACCACCAAACCAAGTTGTAGTTACCGATTACTATAATAATAATAATAATAATAATAATTATTATTATTATTATTATTATTATATAGTTTTAATATATATTTTTTAATGGATAAACCATGCACGAGACACACTCGCATTCTTCAAGATGAAACATTGCACGCGTTATCAACATCATCTATAAATAAACCACTCTATGTAAGTTTTCTTTTTCATCTGAACTTTTCACCTGCAGAAATGACACTAAATTTTACCAACATGGCTTTGCTTTTCATTTAAAATTCTTCCTCGTTTCTGGTGGTGACACGGCTCCGCCGTCACCACCAAATGCAGTTGTAGTTTCCGATTATTATTATTATTATTATTATTATTATTGTTATTATTATTATTATTATTATTATTATTATTATTATTATATACTTTAATATATAGTTTTTATTGGATACACCATGCACGCGACACGCTGACATTCTTAATGAAAACCTTGCACACGTTATCAACATCATCTATAAATAAATTTCTCCATGTAAGTTTTCTATTTCATCTGAACTATTCACCTGCAGAAATCGCACTAAATTTTACCAACATGGCTTTGCTTTTCATTTTCACCTTCTTCTTCATTTTCGGTCGTGACACGGCTCCGCCGTCACCACCAAACCCAGTTGTAGTTACCAATTACTATTATTATTATTATTATTATTATCATTATTATTATCATTATTATTATATTTATTATTATTATTATTATTATTATTATATACTTTTAATATATAGTGAAATTCTGGTATCAGATATGTGATGTTGAGTGAGATGTCACAACATCAATATCTGCTATATGAACAAGACAATAAGGGAACATCACTTAAAAGCAATAAATAAACACAGAGAATTGTTCACCCAGTTCGGTCTAACAACCTACGTCTGAGGGCTACCAAGCCAGGGAGGAAATTCACTATTAGTAGTATTAATTCATAGACTCTACAATCAACATACACGTTGATAATCTACTCACTTAATCACTACCCAATGACATTTCTACCTAAGACACTCTTAGATATGAGACACCTCTAACTCCCCTCAATCACAGCAGTGATGAAAATAGAAAATAACAAAGTAGAAGACACACTTCAACAACAATACCTTGATCTTGCTTAAATGCTTCAATCAAGAACAGACACTCGCGCTTAAAAGCTTAGAGTGGACAACATACAACTCAACTAAAACAGTCCAATTCAAACATCAAAATAGATGAATGAATGGCTCACAATACACAGACAAAAACACAAACCCTAATACTTGACACTCAGTACACAATCTCTTGTCTCCGTCACTTCCAAGTAGGGTTGAGGCTGCTTTAAATAGAAACTTATTCTTGGGCTTGGACTCCTTGAAAATATCAGATTTGATTCACAATTAAAATTGATTTTATCTTCAAATATTTTCGCCCTAAAACAGTAACAATATATACTCCACAAATGATTGCATTAGAACAGATTTTCTCCAAGATTTTCGCCTGCAATCTCTCAAACATAACAAAAATGCGCAGCCCTAAAACATAACAGACTGAACACAATGTTCTGTCAACAGATGTTAAGACACCAGTCTTGACATCATGCACAAAACTGCAACCCTAAGTAACACACCACAAGCAGAATGTTAGCACCACATGTTAAGACATCAGACATGACATCTTGAACCAACACATTGTTTTACCAAAATTGTAGCCAATAACAGAACTAACAATCTCCCCCTTTGGCTAATTTTGGCTAAAACAACACAACACATATCAGAGATACCTGCAGCGGACGTACACCATAAAACACTCAGCAATAACACCAAACAAAATTCAAACTCCCCCTCAAGCAAAGAACCGTACATAACCAGCAGAAACTCTCCCAGAAACTCAGAAAACCACAACAGAACCTCACTCAACTGGGCTTATCTCTCAGAAAACCACAGCACAACCACACTCAACTAGGCTTATCTCTCCCCCTTTTTAGCCACAATTGGACAAATTCTGAACCTACCAACAACAGCAAGCACAAGGTTCTGACATCCAAGAGTCAAGGTCAAACAACTAGCTTCCCAAAGAAACAAGTTTCAAAACCAAAAACTTTGACTGGTCAGGCGATACAAACAATGTCCTCATATTGTATTATAAAACCAAGTCGTCCTTAACAACAACTGAACTAGGATAGAATCATGAGTCAGTCCTACAAAAAGGATGATGTACACAAGGGTCAATTGAAGCACGACCAGAAAAACAAGACCACCAATCCAAATGAGATGAAGTCCAAAGAATTGACAACAACAGGATCTTCTACAGGAGCAACAAGAACAGGCAGAAAGGCAGAAACAAGACTGAAGACCATCAAGAAACCTCCAGTGCTACTACATGCTTCTGATGATGAAGCAGATGAAGATTGGGTTAATTTCATTAACTCAGGTGGTTGGAATAAGTAGCTGAATCCAAACAATAAACCGCTTTGCTTGTAGTTTATGTTTAAAAAAAATGTAATGTTGAGTACTTCCAGCAATAAAAATGTTCTTGTTTGTTTCCAAACATTCTTATTTTGTCACTTTCACCAACTAGATAAGCTCACACACATAAGACAACTGCACCACAAACCACCTTCCTGCAACCAAAATAAAACTAATCCTCATATATGCAAATTCCTAGTTTGCTTCTCAAATTTTCAAATTGATTTGCATCTAAAACCTTTGTAAAAATATCAGCTAACTGCATTTCATTAGCAACATGTTCCAAAATAACCACTTTGTCTTCAACCAGATCTCTTATAAAGTGATGACGGATATCAATATGCTTAGTCCTGCTATGTTGAATTGGGTTCTTGGTGATATTGATAGCACTCAGATTATCACAGTGCAATGTCATGACATCTTGCTTGACATTGTATTCAGTTAACATTTGCTTCATCCAAACCCGTTGTGAACAACTACTTCCTGCTGCTATGTACTCGGCCTCAGCAGTAAAGAGAGACACACAGTTCTGCTTTTTGCTAAACCACGAGATAAGATTGTTCCCTAAGAAGAAGCATCCTCCAGAAGTACTTTTTCTATCATCAGCACTCCCTGCCCAGTCAGCATCACAATATCCACTCAGTTTAGTACCTGATCCATGATTGTATAGTATACCATAGTCACTAGTACCATTCACATATTTCAGAATTCTCTTCACTTGATTCATGTGGCTAACCTTAGGTTCAGATTGATATCTGGCACAAACTCCTACAACAAAGGAGATATCAGGTATGCTGGCTGTGAGATACAGTAAGCTGCCAATCATGCTTATGTATAGGCTTTGATCCACACTCACACCATGTTCATCCTTGGACAGCTTGAGGTGAGTAGGAGCAGGTGTCCTCTTGTGATTAGCATTCTCCAGACCAAACTTCTTGACAATGTTCTTTGCATACTTACTCTGAGAGATAAATATTGAGTCTTCCATTTGTCTGACTTGTAGACCCATAAAATAGCTGAGCTCACCAACAAGACTCATTTCAAACTCAGACTGCATCTGCTTCACAAAATGTTTAACCATAGCATCTGACATCCCACCAAATACTATGTCATCAACATATATTTGAGCTATCATCAATTTTCCTCCTTCCTCTTTGACAAACAAGGTCTTGTCAATTCCTCCTTTTTTGTAACCATTCACAGCCAAGAATTCAGTAAGTCTGTCATACCAAGCTCTTGGTGCTTGCTTCAAACCATAGAGAGCTTTCCTTAGTTTGTAGACATGGTTAGGAAATGTTGGATCAATAAACCCTTTTGGTTGATCTACATAAACTTCTTCATTTAAGTACCCATTCAAGAAAGCACTCTTCACATCCATCTAAAATATCTTAAACTTGAGATTACAAGCCACACCTAAGAGCAACCTGATAGATTCCAGTCTGGCCACAGGAGCAAAAGTCTCATCAAAATCAATTCCTTCTACCTGAGTGTAACCTTGGGCAACCAGTCTAGCCTTATTTCTGGTGACCACTCCTTGTTCATCATATTTATTCTTGTAAACCCACTTGGTGCCAATCACATTTATTCCATCAGGCCTTGGTACAAGCTCCCGCACTTCATTCCTCTTGAATTGTCCCAGCTCTTCTTGCATGGCATTAATCCAAAATTCATCTTTCAAGGCTTCTTTCACATTTTTGGGCTCAATTTTGGATACAAAGCAAGAATTTGACACAACTTCTCTTGACCTAGTGGTAACTCCTGAGTTTGGATCACCTATGATAAGCTCTTTTGGATGGTCCTTATGCACTCTGATAGATGGTTCCTTGTTAGGTTGTTCAGGATCAGGTTCAGCAACAACAGGACTGGGATTTACACTTCTGTCTTCAGCTTCTGTTGATACATCATAAAAAAATGTTCCAACATCATCTAGAACATCAACATCTTCCTTTATTCCATTGTCATCAACAACCACATTTATAGATTCCATCATGACTTTGGTTCTGGAATTGAATACCCTATAAGCTCTGTTGTTTGTAGAGTATCCCAGAAAGATTCCCTCATCACTTTTTGGATCCATTTTTCTCCTTTGTTCACGATCTGTCAGGATATAACACTTACTACCAAATACATGAAAGTACTTCACACTTGGTTTTCTTCCCTTCCATAGTTCATACAAGGTAGCTGAAGTACCTCTTCTCAAAGTCACTCTGTTGTGAATGTAATAGGCAGTATTCATAGCTTCAGCCCAAAAATGGTAAGGAAGCTTTTTGGCATGAATCATTGCCCTAGCAGATTCTTAAATGGTTCTGTTCTTCCTTTCAACTACTCCATTTTGTTGAGGGGTAATGGGAGAAGAAAACTCATGACTGATGCCTTCAGCAGAACAAAACTCAGCAAACTTGCTATTTTCAAACTCTCTCCCATGATCACTCCTTATTCTTATGACATTGCTCTCCTTTTCTCTTTGGAGTCTTTGACATAGATCTTTAAACACATCAAACACTTCTGTTTTGTCTTTGATGAAGTTCACCCAAGTGTACCTGGAATAGTCATCTACAACAACATAAGCATATTTCTTCCCACCTAGACTTTCCACCTGCATAGGCCCTATTAAGTCCATATGAAGAAGTTCCAAAACTTTAGAAGTAGTGAATTGTTGAAGCTTTGGATGTGACATCTTGGTCTGTTTCCCTATCTGACAATCTCCACAGACTCTTCCCTCTTTAATTTTGAGCTTAGGGATTTCTCTTACTGCTTCTGTGGATATGATTCTCTTCATTCCCTTCAGATGTAAATGTCCCAACTTTTGATGCCAGACTTTGACTTCATCTTCTTTAGCAAGAACACATGTGGAGGGACTTGAGTCTTGTGATACCCATAAGTAACAGTTGTCCTTAGACCTAGCACCCTTATGATAACTTCACCTTTCTCATTTGTGACAATGCACTCAGTTTTTGTAAAATTAACTATGAGCCCTTGATCACATAGTTGACTAATACTGATCAAATTTACTGTCAACCTCTTGACTAGCAGTACATCATTAAGTCTAGGTGTACCTTCACAATTCAGCTTTCCCACACCCTTGATTTCTCCTTTGACACCATCACCAAAGGTCACATGGACAGAAGAATAAAGTTTAACATCCACCTGCAAATTCTTCACTCCTGTCATATGTCTTGAACAGCCACTGTCAAAGTACCAGTCTTCTTTAGCAGAGACTCTAAGAGAAGTATGGGCTATCAAGCTGACAACACCAGTTTTGGAGACCCATTGCTTCTTTTGCTTGACGACTTGATTACCTTTATGAATGACCTGTCTGGGTGCACAATTAGAAGTACTCTTAGGATGCCCATGCAACTTATAACAGAAAGCCTTTATGTGCCCAAAGCCCCCACAATGATGGCATCTCCAGCGCCTGACTTTCTTCCTAGAGGGAGTTCTGTCAGGATGCTTCAATATCCATTTCAACATCACTGGCTTGGAACTAGGAATAACATCATTTGAAGCAGATCCACTGTTGAATCCCAACCCACTTTTGTCTCCTGCAGTTCTTCCAACATCAAGAATCTTGTCTAGAACATCAGTTCCACTATTCAGCATTCTGATAGACTTGGACATAGATTCAAGTTTAGAGTTCAACACAAATACTTCATCTTCCAGCTTGGCAATGGTTTCCAGATGCTCTATCTTTTCAGCCTTGAGTTGAGCAATGATCTTCTTCTGCCTCTCCCCTTCTTGACAGGCTTCTGTACTGTTAATGCATAGCTCTTTATAAGAATCAGTAACCTCATCATATGTGCTCTCTTCATCCCTAGAATCATCATCAGATGTACACCTTCTAGTCAATACCCTAACCTGCTTGGCAGTCTCTTCATCTTCCTCACTTTCAATATCAGACCAGGACACAGATAAGCCCTTTTTCTGCTTCTTAAGATATGTAGGGCATTCAGCTCTGATATGACCATAACCCTCACATCCATGACATTGGATTCCTTTGTCATAATTAGGCTTATCCTCAGTTCTTGTTTTCTTCATCTGATCACCTGACCTGTTGATGTCAGATGTGATGTTCTTGACATTAGGTTTATAGCTCCTGTCCATTCTTTTCAAAACCCTATTAAACTGTCTTCCCAGCAGAACAATGGCATTGGATAGCTTTTCCTGAGTTTCAGGACCACACTATTTCTCATCATCTTCTGTACTAGACACCAAAGCTATGCTTTTGACCTTCTTTTCAGATCTGTCATTCAACCCTAATTCAAATGTCTGAAGTGAACCAATCAATTCATCTACCCTCATCTGGCTGATGTCTTGAGCTTCCTCTATAGCAGTCACCTTCATATCAAATCTCTTGGGAAGAGATCTGAGAATTTTTCTTACCAGCTTCTCATCAGACATCCTTTCTCCTAGGGCCCTAGAAGCATTAGACAGTTCAAGTATACTCATGTGAAAGTCATGAATGGTCTCTTTCTCTTTCATCCTCAAACTTTCAAACTTTGTTGTTAGCAGCTGAAGTCTTGACATCTTGACCTTGGAAGTTCCTTCATGAGTTGTCTTCAGGATATCCCAAGCCTCCTTGGCCACTTCACATGTGTTGACCAGCCTGAAAATGTTCTTGTCAATACCATTAAATAGAGCATTCAAGGCCTTAGAGTTCCCAAGAGCGAGTTCATCTTCTTCCTTGGTCCACTCCTCCTCAGGTTTCAGCTTTGACACACCATCTTTTCCCACAATGACAGGATGTTTCCATTCTGTCAGAACAGCCTTCCAAGCCCTGCTGTCTAAAGATTTCAAAAAGGCAACCATGCGAGGTTTCCAATAGTCATAATTTGATCCATCTAGAATAGGGGGTCTATTCACAAATTCACCACTCTCCTTGTCCATTGCACCAGAAAGTAACAGCCCTAGATCTCACCCAGATACAGAGTAGGATGACCTGATCTGATACCAATTGAAATTCTGGTATCAGATATGTGATGTTGAGTAAGATGTCACAACATCAATATCTGCTATATGAACAAGACAATAAAGGAACAACACTTAAAAGCAATAAATAAACACAGAGAATTAGTCACCCAATTCGGTCTAACAACCTACTTCTGGGGGCTACCAAGCCAGGGAGGAAATTCACTATTAGTAGTATTAATTCATAGACTCTACAATCAACATACACGTTGATAATCTACTCACTTAATCACTACCCAATGACACTTCTACCTAAGACACTCTTAGATATAAGACACCTCTCACCCCCCCCCCCCCCCCCCCCCCTCAATCACAGCAGTGATGAAAACAGAAAATAACAAAGTAGAAGACACACTGTAACGACAATACCTTGATCTTGCTTAAAAGCTTAAATCAAGAACAAACACTCATGCTTAAAAGCTTAGAGTGGACAACATACAACTCAACTAAAACAGTCCAATTCAAACATCAAAATAGATGAATGAATGGCTCACAATACACAGACGAAAACACAAACCCTAATACTTGACACTCAGTACACAATCTCTTGTCTTCGTCATTTCCAAGTAGGGTTGAGGTTGCTTTAAATAGAAACTTATTCTTGGGCTTGGACTCCTTGAAAATCTCAGATTTTAATCACAATTAAAACATATTTTATCTTCAAATCTTTTCGCCCTAAAACAGTAACAATATATACTCCACAAATGATTGCATCAGAACAGATTTTCTCCAAGATTTTCGCCTGCAATCTCTCAAACATAACAAAAATGCGCAACCCTAAAACATAACAGACTGAACACAATGTTTTGTCAACAGATGTTAAGACATCAGTCTTGACATCATGCACAAAACTGCAACCCTAAGTAACACACCACAAGCAGAATGTTAGCAACACATGTTAAGACATCAGACATGACATCTTGAACCAACACATTGTTTTACCAAAATTGTAGCCAATAACAGAACTAACATATAGTTTTTATTGGATAAACCATGCACGTGACACGCTGGCATTCTTCGAGATGAAACCTTGCACGCGTTATCAACATCGTCTATAAATAAACCTTGCACGCATTATCAACACTGGCATTATTATTATTACTATTATTATTATTATTATTATTATTATTATTATTGTATACTTTTAATATATAGTTTTTATTGGATAAACCATGCACGCGACACACTGGCATTCTTCAAGATGAAATCTTGCACGCGTTATCAACATCATCTATAAATAAACCTCTCAATGTAAGTTTTCTTTTTCATCTGAACTTTTCACCTGCAAAAATGGCACTAAATTTTACCAACATGGCTTTGCTTTTCATTTTCACCTTCTTCCTCGTTTATTACTATTATTATTGTTATTATTATTATTATTATTATTATTATATACTTTTAATATATAGTTTAATTGGATAAACCATGCACGCGACACGCTGACATTCTTCAAGATGAAACCCTGCACGGGTTATCAGCATCATCTATAAATAAACTATTGTGAAAAACGATACCTTGAAACAAAATATTAACAGTTTTTTATGGGCAAGAAACACGCAAAGGTTAAGGTTAACAAAGAAAAACAACTAAAACCCTATAAGGGTTCACAAAGGAAGAGAAAAGAGGAAGAAGAATAGAGAATTAGTTAAATCTTAGCATGCTATTTATAAGAAAACTAACACACTAACCTAACACACTAACCTAACGGGCTTTTTAACAATTACCCATTTCAAGTTAACTTAGGGTACAACCTAACTTAAACAATTGGGCTTACAAGCAAGGCCCAATTCAATATGCTAACAAACCTAGTAATATTAACTAATGCATGTTAGAACAAACTTTGACTACAACAAACTTCGATCTCATGCTTAGTTCCTGGCGAACCAGAAGCTACCCTTCGACTATACTAGAGTTCAATCCAATATCTCACAAATCTCCACCTTGGAACAAACTCTATAACATCAAGGAAAAAACTAGCTTTCTTCATGTCGCTTTATCAACTGCATACAGTGGAAAAACTTGCAACTAGGTAATGTCTTTTCAGTTTCCGTTAACGCATCGTTCATGGCTGCCGCTCCCTTCAGCGCTTCCAAACAACCCTTCTGAACCAGTAGGGCTTTCATCTTCAAGCGCCACAAACAGAAATCGTTCACACCAGTGAACTTTTCAATCTCATACTTTGTTGAAGGCATCTTCTTCATGCTCACCGCACCAATTTGTTGTGAAAAACGATATCTTGAAACAAAATATTAACGGTTTCTTTATGGGCAAGAAACACGCAAGGGTTAGGGTTAACAAGGAAAAACATTTGAACCCTATTAGGGTTCATAAAGGAAGAGAAAAGAGGAAGAAGAATAGAGAATTAGTTAAATTTGTTTTACTATTCACTTTCACAATAGGGTTCAAAGATTACAAGTGAATCCCAACAATTAACCTCTCTCAACCTAATAAGGTTTTGTCACACAAATTTTGTTATAAACTGTTATTCTTTGCTTTCTCTTTCAAACAAGATTACAAGTATACAAGAAAAACAAAATAACCTCTCTCACTTGAATTAGGATTTTATCTTCCTATTTTTCCTTATGCATGATGAGAGACTAGCATGCTATTTATAAGAAAACTAACACACTAACCTAACGGGCTTTTTAACAATTACCCATTTCAAGTTAACTTAGGGTATAACCTAACTTAAACAATTGGGCTTACAAGCAAGGCCCAATTCAATATGCTAACTAACCTAGCAATATTGACTAATGCATGTTAGAACAAACTTCGACTACAACACGCATTACTCCGACAAAACACATGCGAACAAACTTCGACCTCATGCTTAATTCCTGTCGAACCAGAAGCTACCCTTCGACCATACTATAGTTCGATCTAATATCTCACATAAACCTTTCACGTGTTTTCAACGTTGGCATTATTATTATTATTATTATTATTATTATTACTAGTTAGATACCCGTGCGTTCGCACGGGTACCCGTCGTTGATGCGTATTTGTTGTCAAAATGAATTTTTAAAAAAATAAAAAAAAATAAAAAATATCTAATTAAATCAAGATATGTGATAAGTTTAAATATTTATAAATTAATTAAATAAAAGAATGTTTGTGTAATTAATTAATTGTAAAAACAAGAAATAATTATTAAAAATAATCAGCTTCATTAATATAAATAAGTGGCATTGAAAAAATAAGTTTGTGAATGGAAAACAAATAGTGACCCCCTGTCTTCGCACGGGTACTGGTTGGTGACACGTATTTGTTTACATTTATTTTTATTTTTAAAAATGGGATAAATAAAAATTAGTAAATATAAAAAATATGATTTAAATTAAAAAAAAAAAAGAAGATAGAATCAATATCCACGGACATCGGTTGGTATGTGTAAATATTATTTTCATTATATAAATAAATATTATTAACATAAATAAATACATTTTAAGTAAGTATTATTATAAATATCTACACTGGCATTCTTCGAGATGAAACCTTGCACGCGTTATCAACGCTAACATTATTATAATAATAATAATAATAATTATTATTATTATTATTATTATTATTATTAATATTATTGTTATATACTTTTAATATATAGTTTTTATTGGATAAACCATGCATGCGGCACACTGGCATTCTTCAAGATGAAATCTTGCACGCGTTATCAACATCATCTATAAATAAATCTCTCCATGTAAGTTTTCTTTTTCATCTGAACTTTTCACCTGCAGAAATGACACTAAATTTTACCAACATGGCTTTGCTTTTCAATTTCACCATCTTCCTCGTTTTCCGTGGTGACACGGCTCCGCCGTCACCACCAAACCCAGTTGTAGTTACCGATTACTATTATTATTATTATTATTATTATTATTATTATTATTATTATTATTATTATTATTTACTTTTAATATATAGTTTTTATTGGATAAACCATGCACG
This sequence comes from Lathyrus tuberosus, assembly GCA_022829125.1. Classification (NCBI taxonomy): domain Eukaryota; kingdom Viridiplantae; phylum Streptophyta; class Magnoliopsida; order Fabales; family Fabaceae; genus Lathyrus; species Lathyrus tuberosus. Next base: position 3,332,926 of record JALAZF010000142.1, on the reverse strand, counting down.
CGACATGCTGTCATTCTTCAAGATGAAACCTTGCACGCGTTATCAACATCATCTATAAATAACGTTTTCATATGTTATCAACTCTGGCATTATTATTATTATTAGTATTATTATTATTATTAGTATATACTTTTAATATATAGTTTTTATTTGATAAACCATGCACGTGAAACACTGGCATTCTTCAAAATGAAACCTTGCACGCGTTACCAACATCATCTAAAAATAAACCTCTCCATATAAGTTTTCTATTTCATCTAAACTTTTCATCTGTAGAAATGGCACTAAATTTTACCAACATGGCTTTGCTTTTCAATTTCACCTCCTTCCTCGTTTCCGGTGGTGACACGGCTCCGCCGTCACCACCAAACCCAGTTGTAGTTACCGATTACTATAATTATTCACTACTAGAAATTTCGCTTTTAGTGACCGATTTAGTGACGGAAATATTTCGGTCACTGGGGCCACCGAAATAGCCACCAAAATTTGATATGCATGAGTAAATTTTTATAGGTCACTAAATCGGTCACTAAATAAAAATTAGCCACCGATTTAGCGACCAAAAGTTTGTGACCAACTATTCGGTCTCGAAAAAATGTTTTAATACAATATTTAGTTTATATAAAAAATTTAGAGACCAAAATTTCGGTCACTGATATTTTTGTTGTTTTTTTTCTTTATTTTTTAATCCTCTTTAATATGTTACTGATCGTACCTGGATCAGACAGTTACTGGTGGCCAACGACATCCGTTGAGCTCCGGCTCCGGTGAGGTTGAAGGACGGCGGGGGGGGGGGGGGGGTGTACCTGCAAGGTACTTCGACGCTCAAGTTAGGGAGTGCACAGAGTAACAGCAAATACAAGAAGAGTGAGAAAAAAAATGACTTAACCTGACCCTCTCAAGTGAGAGGGTATTTATAGAGAACCCCCAGCGCGGGGCCAACGGTTACTTGCATTAGGCTGGATTGTCAGGCCCAATCCAAGTAACTGCCAGGGCTTACGTGGCGTAGTGAAGACCAGCGCGTGGTCTTCGCCCTAGGGTAACCGCTCCTAGATTTCCGGGACTAGGGCAGACCGAATCCTTCGGGAGTGGAGTGGTTACTTGGAACGTGTCTACGTGGTACGGACCGTTAGACACTCCTCGCTGGGGAGGAGCCTTCTGTGTCGAGGACCCGTCAAACCGTACGACGGACATGGCCTCGCGGGGAGGAGCCATGTCTGTCGAGGAGTGATGTGCGGTATCCTCGCGGGGGAGAAGCCGGTATGTCGGGGATGTACCTATCCGCCGGGGTGCGAGGCCCTCCTGCCCTGTTGGCCCAAGTGCCCGACACTGAAGTGCTCGGGGGAAACATTGGTATGCTTGCAGCAGTCAAGTGCCCCGCAGAGGGGTCTTATTGGGCCTCCCCATGCTATATGGGTTGGCCCTGCTCGACTGTTGGGCAGCCTCGGTCCAGTCCAGAACAGGAGCCCCCCAAGTCGTTGCTCTGAGGTGGCAGAGCAATGACTTAAGGGTTATTGGCATGTCGAGGATACGCTAAGAGAGGAACCAAGGAGGTCGTTCTCCTATGCGAAATTCCTTCGGCCGGATGAGCGTCGGGCGTCGGACAGATGTGTCTGGTCGTATGGTCGGGGAGATGAAGGGTTTCGGATTCAAAGCGTTGGGGAAAACCGAAACGACACGCGTGGGGAGACGGGCGGCTGCATGCGTGCCACGTGTCTCCTGCCGTTATTACCTAGGGAGGCTAGGGCGGCTGGCTAGGGTAGCGCACTCGAGTGCCCTACGCCCCTCGGGTCTCGCGAGAACCGCTTATAAAAGCCGCTCCCCTCGCTCATTTTTCACTTTTCCACTTCTCTCTCAAGAATCCTTCTCCTTCTCTCTCTAACCTCTTCCGTCGTAGCTCGCCGCCGTCAATCGCCGGGCACTCTCTGTCGGAAGCCTTTCCTCCGCTACGCAGCCGTACCATAGCCGGAAACCTTCGTGCTGGAACCCTACACCGCCGCTTACCAGGTATTTGCTTCAAACCGGACCTTTATTTTGCGTTTTTCTTCAATTTTAACTAGTGTAGGACGTTTCCTTGGTGAATTGATGATATTCCCATGAGAAACGAAGGGATTCCTGGCGAATACGGCGGGAATCTTTTGTTGTGGAGGGAGAGAGTGCGAAGAGCTTTGCTCGCTTTTGATGAATATCTCGGGGATCAGGGACGAACACGTCGGGGACCCGTTGAATGTCTCGGGGTCCTTAATAATCAGTATATTTGTTAGTGCCGCGGGGACACGGGGCAGAACCTTCCGGGGAGACGATGAGTTCCCCGGTGGGCAAGTTGATCCTCGACCGATCGCGTCGGGGAGTTGAGAAAGCCTTGCCCCTTCCTCGCCCGTTCGCTTGAACAGCGGTGGAGGGGTGAATTTGATACGACTAATCGAATTCACCGTTTCCTTCAGCTTTTCAGGTAAATGGACGATTTGGCTGCGGAGGTGGCCGTAGGATATTTCGAGGAAAACGACGACGACCAGCCCGACTCCCCCATGGCTCACATGGCCTTTGCGCAAGAGAGGCCGCTCGAGGATTGGGTCTGTAGCGAAGCCCTGGAGATGTCGTCCATCTTCGTGTACCCAGATGTGGGCGATGCTTTTTGTACCGTCGAGCACCGACTAATCGGAAGTGGCCAATCCTAGAAGGTTTTCGTCCTGAGGAGCATCACCGGATATGCTCCCCTTACCGGGGAATGCGAGTCCCCTTATACGAGTTTATGTTCGAGAAGGCGGGGTGGAGGCTGCCTTTCACGGATTTACAGGAGGGGATCTTTGACTGGTTGAAGTTGGCCCCTTCGCAGATTCATCCGAACTCGCTGGCCTTCATCCGGGCCTTCGAGCTCGTATGCAAATATTTGGAGATCGTGCCGACCGTTCGCCTTTTCTTCCGCATATTCCACCTCCAACGGTCGTCGGCCGGAGGTCGACACGGCTGGGTGTCCTTCAAGCAGAGCAAGGTGCTGTTCCACACTTACTTGGATTCCATCCGGGATTTCAAGTTCCGCTATTTCTACGTGAAGCCGGTCACCCTCGAGGCGATATATTCATTGTACCGGAAAGTCACCCACGAGGTCGACGGCCGTTCCGAGGAGGTGCTGGAGCCAAAGTTTCCTCTGTACTGGACGGAGGAACATTTTAAGAAGGGAGTTGACAAATATAAAACGAAGCCTGTTCAGATGGAGGCCTACGAGCGGGAAGCCTACGATAAAATCGTAGCTTTCGTTGACAGTTTTACCGAAGCTCGACACGAGATGCTGGACGGCCAGCCTATACTAGGTGCAGACGGGCAGGTGAATAAAGAACGTCGCCTGATAAACACCCGCGTTCTGCTCGAGACCTTCTCCGACGAGGAAGCCATCGAATTGCTAGGTGGTGAAAACGTCCTCGCTTTAGGTCTTCCTCGCATCTGTGTTTCTCGCTTTACTAACGTTTTCTTTCCTTTTGCAGGAACAATGGCCGGAGCCGAGGAGAGGTTGAAGAAGCTGAAAGCGAAGAGGGCCCGGGAAGCGCATGCCCGGGAAGAGGCGTCGCGCTCAAAAGATCAAGAGGTTGTCCCTTCTGGGGCCCCGCACGAGGGTGTTTCCACGGCCGCCATGCCCGAAGGACCTAATCAGTCTCAGCCTGCCGCCGATGTGTCGGGGACAGCGGGTGGTCGCACAACTCCTGCGGGAAGCCAATCCCCGGCTACCCAAGGGACTCCGAAGAGGCAACGCGTTGCGGAGGTCGTCGACCTGGGTGGTGAAGACAGTCCCCCGGTTCCTTCCAGCTTTGACCTTCCCCCCTGCCATCAAAAACCTCACTTCTTCTCCGAGGTCACTTATCCTCGCACCCTTCCCTCCGAGATCCAAACTGTGCTGGGGACTGCTACTGAAGTGAGGAGAAAGATGATTTTTGAGGACCTGTCGGCCGTCATGTGTATCTGCTCGACTGCTATCATTCTAAATGACGAGACCCGCCCTGCTGCTGAACTGGCCCGCCTGCAGGAGAAGCTGGATACCTTGGGCGCTGAGATGCTCGGTATGCGCAAGGAACTAAAAGAGTGCCGAGATCTGAACAAAGAGCAAAGCAAGCAACAGCAGCTGGTCGAGGCCAAGCTTAAGGAAGCCGAGGAGACAGAGAAAGGCCATCTTGCCCGAATCGCTGAACTGGAGTTGGAGGAGAAGCAGCTTAAGGAAAGGATTGCCGAGTTGGAGGATGCTGTACGGCCGACCGAGGGGGAAACTGAGGGAGACAGGCTCCTAACCACTCGTGCAGCGTTAGTGGCCCATCTCCGGAAGCTACAGCAGGATCTCCGGTTGTCCGAGGATGATGCTATTGAAACCGCGGGTGTAGGGTTCCGCAGTGCCGTGGCTCAGCTTCAGGTTCTCAACCCAGATCTCGTCACCGAAGGGATTGACCCCGACGCTGAGGTGGTGGATGGCCAGATCGTGCATCCTCTGCGGGAGAACGACATTCAAGTGCACGAGGAGCCTGACGGGGCCGCAGCTGAGTAGGCTTTTCTCTTTAGCTTTGTTTTGGTCGGCCTGCGAGCCGTTTTGTTTTCGCCCGGCTTGTGGGCTTAGTTGATGTACTATTTGCACGATGTTTATTTTTGCCCGGCTTGTGGGCTTATATTTGTAACTTTGTACTAAGGGTTTTGCCCAATATTCGTACTTTGTAATACCTCTTTATTGATTTTGATCGTGTGTGATGTGTTATTTGTTATACTTTATTTTTGCCCAAGTAATAAGGCTTTGGGATTTGCTCGACTTCGACAGTCCCTGACCGCGTGGAGAGCTGGTCGGGCGGCCGGAGGAGTACTCCGACCTTCAACGAGGCTAAGAGCTCGGTCGAGGTCCTAGTCTCGTGGCATGAACTTCCCATCGCGAGCTGGGTGTTATGCCCGGTTGGCACGACGACGGTGGGCCTCGATCGAGGTATCCCCGCCGGATCAAATGTCCTCGCACACACACAACGCGGTCTCTGATCGTCGTGTTCTTATAGGGGTGTCGCGCTTGTACCCTAGCGCTTCCCCGTAATCGCGGTGCTAGTGAGCCGCGGGCAGTGTTTAACTGTAATATTGTTTTAGCTTTTCAGCGTTCCATGGTCGAGAAAGTTCTTCCCCGTGCAGATTTTCGAGGAAATAGGCTCCTGTCCCCGTTTTCGCGCGGACGCGGTACGGGCCCTCCCAGTTCGCGGCGAGTTTGCCTTCTCGCGAGTCTTTCTGGTTCCTTCGTAGGACGAGGGTGCCCACCTGAAAATCACGTTTAATGACTCTGTCGTTATAACGTAGTGTTATTTTTTGTTTAAGTGACGCCTCTCGGAGAGAAGCGCCCGAGCGTGTTTCCTCGACGAAGTCGAGTTCTTCCCTCAAGCCTTCGTCGTTCGCATTCCCGTCGAGGGGGGCTTCCGTCCTCCTCGAGGGTTCTCTGATCTCCACGGGGATCACTGCCTCCGTTCCATAGGTCAAACGGAAAGGGGTCTCCCCGGTCGTGGAGTGTGGGGTTGTTCGGTAGGCCCAGAGAACGCTGTGTAGCTCTTCGACCCACCGTTGTTTGGCGTCGCCCAGTCGCCGTCTTAATCCTCGAAGGATCACTCTGTTCGCGGCCCCAGCCTGTCCTTTTGTTTGAGGGTGCTCGACCGACGTGAAGTGCTGCTTCGTGCCTAGTTTTGTGACGAAGTCTTGGAAGTTCCTGTCGGTGAACTGGGTTCCGTTGTCTGTGACGATGGCTTGAGGCACTCCGAACCGGGCGAGGATATTTCTTTTGTAGAAACGTAGTATGTTGAAGGCAGTGAGTTTGGCCAATGCTTCTGCTTCAATCCACTTCGTGAAGTAATCTACCCCGACGATGAGGTATTTGTTTTGATACGACCCCTGGACGAAAGGTCCGAGGATATCCATCCCCCACCATACGAACGGCCACGGGGAGGATAGCGTCGTGAGCTCGCTGGGGGGAGCGAGGTGCATGTCCCCGTGCCGTTGGCATTTATCGCACTTCTTGACGTGCTCCTTGGCGTCTTGTTGCATGGTGGGCCAGTAATATCCTGCCCGGAGTGCTTTACGAGCTAGCGATCGTCCGCCGAGGTGTTGCGCATTGATTCCCTCATGGATCTCCTGGAGTATGCCGGGGACCTTGGTATCCTCGACACATCTGAGGAGGGGAATAGAGAATCCTCGCCGGTATAGCTTATCCTCGACTATAGTGTACGAGCACGCCCGTCTCTTGACCATTCTTGCTTCTTTGGGATCTTCGGGCAGTTTGCCCGTCGTGAGGTATTCGTATACCGGGGTCATCCAGCAATCGCTGTCCCCGATGGCGTTGATGTCCGAAACCATGCCTGGTTTGTCAATGCTCGGGCGGGAAAGGACCTCTTGTATGACGGATTTGTTCCCGCCTTTCATTTTCGTGCTCGCCAATTTAGACAGGACGTCCGCTCGGGCATTATGCTCCCGGGGGATGTGAGTTACTTTCGCCGAGGTGAACTTTTTCATCTTCTCTTTTACCAAGGCCAAGTATTCTATGAGACTGTCGTTCTTGTCTTGGTACTCTCCTCGGACTTGCGAGGCTACGAGCTGAGAATCAGTGAAAAGCTTGACCTCCTTGGCGCCAAGGTCCTCGGCCAGCCTGAGTCCCGTGAGGAAGGCCTCGTATTCGGCTTGGTTATTCGAAGTCGGGAAGGACAGTTTGAGGGACACCTCGATGAGGATGCCTTCCTCGTTTTCGAGGATGATTCCCGCTCCGCTTCCTTTCGGGCTGGATGCTCCGTCGACATAGATTGTCCATTTCTGCGATCCGTTGGTTGAGGGTTCTGGGACGGTCATCTCTGCTACAAAGTCGGCCAGTACCTGTGCCTTCAAGGCTTTCCTCCCTTCATATCGGATGTCGAATTCGGCCAGCTCGAGTGACCACCTGAGCATCCTCCCCGCCATATCCAGTCATCTGAGGAGTTGCCTAATCGGTTGGTCGGTCCTCACGATGACGGTATGGGCGAGGAAGTAGTGGCGTAGTCTTCTGGCCGCGGTGACGAGGCCCAGTGTGACTTTCTCGATCTGCTGATACCTGAGCTCGGGGCCTTGGAGAGCTTTGCTCGTGAAGTAAACTGGCTTCTGTCCGTCTGGTGTTTCCCGAATGAGGACGGCGCTGACCGCTTCGCTCGTGATCACAAGATATAAGAAGAGTGTTTCCCCGTTCTCGGGTCGCAAGAGGACCGGGGGTTGCGATAGGACTTGTTTCAAATGTGCGAGTGCTTGTTCGCATTCCTCACTCCACTCAAACTCCGCTTTTTGTCGGAGGAGTTTGAAAAAGGGGAGTGCGTACTGTGCGGATTTGGCGACGAACCGGGAAAGGGCGGTGAGCATTCCGTTCAATGATTGTATTGACTTCTTCGAGCCCGGAGTAGGGAGCTCGGAAAAGGCTCTACACTTGTCGGGGTTTGCCTCGATTCCTCGTTCTGTGAGGTAAAATCCGAGGAACTTTCCCGCCCGGACACCGAAGGTGCATTTGTCGGGATTAAACCTCATGCGGCATCTTCTCGCCGTGTCGAACACCTTCTTGAGGTGCGCGGCGTGGTTGACTTCTTCTGCAGACTTGACGATCATGTCGTCCATGTAAACTTCGAGCATGTCGCCGATTTCAGTCCGGAAGACCTTGTTCATCATCCGTTGGTAGGTCGCACCGGCATTCTTCACACCGAAGGGCATTACGTTATAATAGTAGTTGCCCGACGCGGTCATGAAGGTCGTGTGTTGCTTGTCGACCTTGTCCATGGGAATTTGGTTGTATCCTGAATAGGAGTCCATGAAAGATAGTAGTTTGTAACCTGCAGAATTGTCGACCAATTGGTCGATGTTAGGCAAGGGATAACAGTCTTTCGGGCAAGCCCGGTTAAGATCAGTATAATCAACGCACATTCTCCATTTTCCATTATTTTTCTTAACAAGTACAACGTTGGACAGCCATGTCGTGTATTTGGCTTCTGAAATAAAATTTTCCTCTAGGAGGTCTTTTACAGCTTTCTCAGCAGCTTCCGCTTTCTCGGGAGACTTCTTACGCCTACGTTGTGCTATGGCCCTAGCGGCCGGATCTACTGCGAGCTGATGGCAAGCCACCTCGGGGTCGAGGCCAGGCATCTCGGATGCGCTTCACGCGAAGAGGTCAGCATTCTCCCTCAGACATGCTTTCAGCTGCTCTTTGGCTAGGTCGGGGATCCCGGTGTCGATCTTCACGTTGCGATCTGGGCCGTCTCCGAGGGCCACGAGCTCGAAATCTCCATCTGGGATGGGGCGTGCTGGGTGGAGAGGCTGCCCATTGTTTTCCGCCTGGTGGTCGTGGTCTTCGACTCTGTCTTCATCGGGCTCGCCGGAGAACCTGCTGTCGAGGTCGACCGCGTTGACGCGCGGGAGAGGTACCTGTCCGACGTCTTGGGGTGGTTTGGCCACGGCCTTAGGTTTGGGACCAATGGAACTTAGGCCCTTGACGGCGGCGTCGAAGCATCTTCTGGCCGCGTCAATGTCCCCGTGCATCGTCACTACTCGTTCCCTCCTCGTGTAGTACTTCATTTTGAGGTGGACCGTTGACGGGACCACCGTGAGTTCAGCAAGGGTGGTCCTTCCGAGGATGCAGTTGTAAAGGGATGGACATTCAACCACCAGGAAACAGATTTTCACCTGTCGGGCCGTGTCTTCGGCCCCGAACGTAACCATTAGCTCCACGTAACCCCATGGTCTGGTGGTGGTTCCATTGAACCCCTGTAGGTCTGACCCGACGTACGGGGTCAAATGCCTCTCGTCCAGCTGAAGGGTCCCGAACAAATGAGAATACATGATGTCGACCGAGCTCCCCTGGTCGACTAGGATTCTTCGGACGTCAAAGTTCGCCATTTGGGCCCTGACCAGGAGGGGAATAGTGGCGTTTGGTGCTCCCCCGGGGAGTTCCTCGAGGTAGAAGGTGATGGGATTGGAGTTTCCCCGCACTTTATCGAGGGTGGTCGCCTTCGACGATGTCGCGGATTCCAGTTCATCAAACTTCCGTTTGATCGACCCAACCGATATTTTCCCGGGGTCGCCTCCGGAGATAACCATTGCTTTGGGGAAGCCTTCCCAGGTACTACGGGCCGTGACGGGGCCCTCGTCGGGGAAAGTCGCCCACATGTTGCGGATTGCCTCTTCGCCCTCGATGATTGGGGGGACGAAGAAGTCCTCGGGTCGAGTGACGCTGAGGGCGACCTGAAGCTGGCTGTCGCCGGGAGGAGGTGTTGCCTCCTCGACGTTCTGTGATTCCTTTGAGCTAGGACGAGGAGGGTCATTCTGTTGGCATACTTCTTCAAGTGCCCTTCTTTGATGAGAATCTCAATGGCATCCTTGAGGTGGATGCAATCTTCGGTCACGTGCCCGTGGCTTCGGTGGAACCTGCAGTACTTAGATTTGTCAACGTTTGGTTTGGGAGCCGCGGGCTTCGGGAAGCGAACTCCTCCTTTCACAAACTCGGAATTCTGGCAGTCTGAGAGGATCCGAGACCGGGAAGTGTTGAGCGGCGTGTACTCCGTGAATCGGCCAGCTGGCCCGCGCTGTTCCCGGGGATCTCGATTGCGGTTTTCTTTCTTCTTTTCTCCTCCCCGTCGGGGAGAAGTGTCATCGTCTTTGTGGCCGCGGGGGCCTTCCCTACGTCTCGTCTCAAGAGCGATCTGGGCTGCTTCCATCTCTTCGAGTTCGATGTACTTCTGGGCTCGAGCGAGAAGGTCCTTGAGACGTCGGGGTCTTCGGAGGCCAATTGATTTGGCAAAGTCCGACCCGGCGCGTAGTCTGTGAATAATTAAGTATTTCTTCATGTCGTCGGTCGCATGGACCTCGACGGCTTCCTTGTTAAACCTCTCAATGTAATTTCGAAGGGATTCGTTCCTCCCTTGGAAGATCTTTTCTAGGGCAGCCTCTGTCTTCGGGTGTCGACGTGACGCGGTGAAGTGCTTGGGGAAGCGTTGCTTCAGTTGTTTCCATGACGTGATCGAACCAGGTTCCAGACCCTTGTACCATGTCATGGCTCCCTTCCGCAAGGTGGTAGGGAATAGCCTGCACCTGATGGCTCCCCTGACGTTTCGGAAGTCGAGCATCGCTTCGAAACTCTCCACGTGATCGTCGAGGTCGGTCAGTCCGTCGTAGGTCCCCAATGGTGGTGGTTTCTCCATGCTCGGAGGGATTGGGGCGTCCATGATTTCCCACGACAAGGGGGTCCTTTGGTCCTCGTCGTCGCTACCAGCCGGGGATCTCGAAGGTGATCCATGGTGCCGTGGAGGGGAGTTCCTCGAACGGTTCTTTGGTCTCTCTTCAGCCTGCTTGGACTTCTTGGAGATGGTGGAGGCCCTGGGTTCCTTCCGAGGCGAGGAACGAGGGCGCTTCTGGGTGATCGTCGGCTGGGGGCGCTCGAGACGCGGTCGTCGACCATGGCGTACGGGAGACGGGGTCCGGGAATCTTCGGAAGGGGTCCTCCGCGGGGAAGAAGAGCGGCGAGGTGATGGGGGACGACGATGTCTTCGCGGGGAAGATCGTCGTGCCCGTCCTTGCTCCAGGGCTTCGATTCTGGTGTTCTGCTGCGCGATCAGCTGATTGGTCTGGTTGATCAATGCAAACAGGGCCATGGTGCTTGGGTCCGCGTTGGGCGGCGGAGCCTCTGGCTGGAGAGGGGTTTGCTGGTCGTCCGTGCGGAAGACGTTGATGGTCGCATCCTGGGAGTCCGGGGAGGCGGTCTGTCCGTCCCTTATGTCGCCTTCGTCGCCGTGGAGGATGATGGCGTCCTCACGGTGGCTCCCGTTCTCCAGTTGCGCGAGCACGGTGTCCAGAGCCTGGTTGACGGTCGGATTGGCCATGGTGATGAATAGAGGAAGCTTTGGTTTATCGAGGAGAAAACGGGGAAGCTTATAGAGTTCCCACAGACGGCGCCACTGATCGTACCTGGATCAAACAGTTACTGGTGGCCAACGACGTCCGTTGAGCTCCGGCTCCGGTGCGGTTGAAGGACGGCGGGGGGTGGGGTGTACCTGCAAGGTACTCCGACGCTCAAGTTAGGGAGTGCACAGAGTAACAGCAAATACAAGAAGAGTGAGAAAAAAAATGACTTAACCTGACCCTCTCAAGTGAGAGGGTATTTATAGAGAACCCCCAGCGCGGGGCCAACGGTTACTTGCATTGGGCTGGATTGTCAGGCCCAATCCAAGTAACTGCCAGGGCTTACGTGGCGTAGTGAAGACCAGCGCGTGGTCTTCGCCCTGGGGTAACCGCTCCTAGATTTCCGGGACTAGGGCAGACCGAATCCTTCGGGAGTGGAGTGGTTACTTGGAACGTGTCTACGTGGTACGGACCGTTAGACACTCCTCGCTGGGGAGGAGCCTTCTGTGTCAAGGACCCGTCAAACCGTACGACGGACATGGCCTCGCGGGGAGGAGCCATGTCTGTCGAGGAGTGATGTGCGGTATCCTCGCGGGGGAGAAGCCGGTATGTCGGGGATGTACCTATCCGCCGGGGTGCGAGGTCCTTCTGCCCTGTTGGCCCAAGTGCCCGACACTGAAGTGCTCGGGGGAAACGTTGGTATGCTTGCAGCAGTCAAGTGCCCCGCAGAGGGGTCTTATTGGGCCTCCCCATGCTATATGGGTTGGGCCTGCTCGACTGTTGGGCAGCCTCGGCCCAGTCCAGAACAGTTACTATTTCTCTTCCAATTTTTTTTAAAGATTTTAGTTCTTTTTTTAATAAAAGATTCTTCTTTTTATTATTTTAACAAATAAAACATATAATTATATAAACAATTATGTTTTATTTTTATTTTTATATATGCATAAAAATTGAATTTTATTTTCATTATGCAATTTTTATATGCGCATAATGAAATTACATTAATAAAATCAAATTTTATTTGCATTACATTCAATTAAATTAAATAATAATTAGTAATTCTCTAAAGATTTTTTTTTTTTATATGTATATATATTTAAATATAGAGAATATAACAAATGATGTTAAATAGTCTATTGGTAAGACATAATTGAAATAGCTAGAGGTAATGGGTTCAATTCCTAAGTTTGGCACCTTTTTATTTTATTTTTTGAAACGTTCATTAAATAAACATCATCTATAAATAAACCTCTCCATGTAAGTTTTATTTTTCATCTGAAATTTTCACCTGCAGAAATGACACTAAATTTTACCAACAGGGCTTTGCTTTTCATTTTCACCTTCTTCCCCGTTTCCGGTGGTCACACGGCTCCGCCGCCACTACCAAACCCAATTGTAGTTACCGATTACTATTATTATTATTATTATTATTATTATTATTATTATTATTATTATTATTATTATTATTATTATTATTATTATTATCATATACTTTTAATATATAGTTTTATTGGATAAACCATGCACACGACACGCTGACATTCTTCCAGATGAATCCTTGCACACGTTACCAACATCATCTATAAATAAACCTTGCACGCATTATCAACGCTGGCATTATTATTATTATTATTATTATTATTATTATTATAGTTATTATTATTATATACTTTTAATATATAGTTTTTATTGGATAAACCATGCACGCGACACGCTGGCCTTCTTTAAGATGACACCTCGCACGCATTATCAACATCATCTATAAATAAACCTCTTCATGTAAGTTTTCTATTTTATCTGAACTTTTCCCCTGCAGAAATGGCAATAAATTTTACCAACATGACTTTGCTTTTCTTTTTCACCTTCTTCCTCGATTTCGGTGGTGACACGGCTCCGCCGTCACCACCAAACCCAGTTGTAGTTACCGATTACTATTATTATTATTATTATTATTATTATTATTATTATTATTATATACTTTTAATATATAGTTTTTATTGGATACACCATGCACGCGACACGCCGGCATTCTTCAAGATGTAACCTTGCACGCGTTATCAATATCATCTATGAATAAACCTTGCACTTGTTATCAACGCTGACATTATTATTATTATTATTATTATTATTATTATTATTATTATTATTATTATTATTATTATATACTTTTAATATATAGTTTTTATTGGATAAACCATGCACGCGACACGCTTGCATTCTTCAAGAAAACCTTGCACGCATTATCAACATCATCTATAAATAAACCTCTCCATGTAAATTTTCTATTTCATTTGAACTTTTCACCTGCAGAAATGGCACTAAATTTTACCAACATGGCTTTGTTTTCATTTTCACCTTCCTCGTTTCCGGTGGTGACACGTCTCCGCCGTCACCACCAAACCCAGTTGTAGTAACAGATTATTATTATTATTATTATTATTATTATTATTATTATTATTATTATTTCCATTATTATTATTACTATTATTATTATTATTATTATTATTATTACTATTATATTTATTACTATTATAATAATAATAATAATGATAATAATAATAATAATAATTATTATTATTATTATTATTACTATTATATTTATTATTATTATTATTATTATTATTATTATTATTATTATTATTATTAAGGCCTCTCCATTTAAGTTTTCTAATTCATCTTAACTTTTCACCTGCAGAAATGACACTAAACTTTATTAACGTGGCTCTACTTTTCATTTTCACCTTCCTCGTTTTCGGTGGTAACACGGCTCCGCCGTCACCACCAAACCTAGTTGTAGTTACCGATTACTCACCTCCACCTTCTCCGGCAAGGTTTCAGTCAGCTCCTCCGGCAAGGTTTTCTTCCACTAAGTTACTAGTTTTGAGTTTCTTTGGGGTGTTTTGATGGGATTATTCATCGTAGCAACAATCTGGGGATCGGTGGTTTTATACCGGAAATGGAAAAGCGACGATGGGCTGATCGGCGACGGCGTGCTCCTCACCAATTGGAACAAAGTGTTTTCAAATTAGTATTTCTATAAATAGTTCTTGCATTCAGTACATTGAGACGTCATCCCATATAGCGCCATCCTAATAATGATATTCCAAATATAACCACTTTGGTAAATCTTCTAAATGTTTGTTTTTTTTGGGAATTTTCTTTAAAAAAAATATTATATTAAGCAAATAAAAGGTGAATTCTTATCTAATCTTTAAAGAAAAAGTTGGTAAAATTACTAAACTAAGATGTCAAAAGTTTAATAATTCAAGTGTATTTTATTATCTTATTATTAATTTTAAAATTTAATAGTTTATTTTTATGTAATTGTAATTCAACCCATTTTCTTTAACGCTATTAGTTCCAAAAAAAGTTATGATCTCATAGAAACTTCTCACCAGAAATTATTTCTCTGCACTTGAAGTAGTAAATTATCACTCAAACAAAATTAAAAATTAAAAATTAAAATATAACAATGGACAATCAAATCTAAATTTACTAAGTTCTAAATTGAGATTTAATTTTTTATCATGTTTTGGAATTTATAGTTTTTTTAAAATAGTTAATCCATTATAATCCTTAAAATGGAGATGTTTAATTTTATTAAATTATATTATATTGTATTTTTAATATCTTGAGCTTCAAAATTTCATTTTTTTTATTTCAAGATAATTAAACTTTAATAAAGATGTTTAATTTTTTTATAATATTAGATTATATCTTGGGTTTCAAAAGTTTGATTTTTTTATTTGAAGATGCTTAAACTTTAATGAAGATATTTAAAAGAAAAACATTTTTAAGTAGATCAACTGATCAACAAAAAATTTGTTATAATATTCAATAGATTAACAATTTATATAAACATACTAGTTTAGCATTAAGACCTATAAATACATAATATTCACTCACAAAAAATTTCACATATATTATTCTCTAAAAATATGTATTTTAACAAATTTCAAACACGTGACATTGATAATCTTTTTTCTTTTTTAAAACATCTTTCTCAAAACTTTTTAAAAAAACAATTAAATAAAATTAAAATGCGAATTAATAAATATACAATTAAAAATGATATTAAATAAATGTACTTGTTAAAAAATTACAATGAGAGTAGTCATTTAAGTGGAGGGTTGTAAGTGGTGTTTAGGATTGTCATATTGATGAGATTTTAGAATTTCTATGTTTGTTTAATCCATTTTATATTCTATGGATGGTTGATGTTGAAAATCCGAGTAGCTGTTTGTCTAGGTTTGGAAAGTGTCGGTGAGAAGAATTATTTTTTGTGTGACACTTGTGAATTGTGATCGGAGAAGGTGATGGTGGATCTCCGAAAGCCCAATTGTTTAAATTTTTAATTTTTATGTTTGTTAGTCTGTTTTTCACGTTGTGGACGATCCGATGTTGAAAATTCGAGTCAGTGTTCATCTAAAGTCGGAAAAGTTAGTTGAAAAGGACCATTTTTTGTGTAACACTTTTGAATCATGATCTCGGAAGGTGATGGTGAACCACTGTGAGTTCGATTGTTTAAATTTTTAAATTTTTGTGTTTTACTCTATTTTTCAAGTTGTGGACGATCTAATATTGAAAATTCAAGTCGGTTTTAATCCATGGTTGGAAAGAGTAAGTTGAGAAAGACACTTTCTTGTATGTCACTTGTGAATTGTGAACTGCAAAGGTAATGATAGACCTTTGGAGTCTGATTGTTTAAATTTGTGAATTTCTATGTTTGTTAGTGCATGTTACACATTTTGAATGGTCTGATGTTAAAAATTTGAGTCGATGGTCGTCTAGGGATGGAAAGAGTCGGTTGAGAAGAACATTTCCTTGTGTGACACTTTTGAAATTTAATATGGGAAAATGATCGTGAACCTCTTAGGTTTCTTTTTAAAAAATTTTAAATTTCTATTATTGAGTCCATTTTAAACGTCTTGGACGGTCTAATGTTGAAAATTCGAGTCGGTGTTCGTTTAGGGTCGGAAGAAGTCGGTTGAGAATTACCATTTTTAGTGTGACACTTTTGAATTGATATATGGGAAGCTGATGGTGGACCTCTAGAAGTCTGATTGTTTAAAATTTTGATTTTCTATGTTTGTTAGTTCGTTTTACACTTTATAGACGGGCTGATGTTGAAAATCCGAGTTTGTGTACGTCCAAGGTTGGAAAGAGTAATTTGAGAATGGTCCTTTCTAGTTTTACACTTGTGAATTTTGAATTTCTATGTTTGTTGTTATGTTTTACCCGTTATGGACGGTTTGATGTTGAAAATTAGAGTCAATGTTTATCCAGGGATGAAAAAAGTTAGTTGAGAATGACGATTTCCACAGTGAGACTTTTGAATTGTGATCTGAGAATTAGGTGAAGGTGAACCTCCGGAAGTTTGATTGTTTAAAATTTTGAATTTCTATGTTTGATAGTTCGTTTTATGCATTGTGGATGGTATGATGTTGAAAATTTGAGTCAATGTTCGTCCAAGGTTGAAAAGAGTTAGTTGAGAAGTATCATTTCTATTGTGAAACTTGTGAATTGTGATATGAGAAGGTGATTGTGGACCTCTAAAAGTAGGATTGTTTAAAATTTTGAATTTTCATGTTTTATTAGTTCGTTTTACACATTGTAGACGATTTGATGTTGAAAATTCGTGTTGGTATTTGTCTAGGGTTGAAAAAAAATCAGTTGAGATTTACCATTTGATAAACAAATTTTTAATATATATATTGTAGTATTGACTTTTATTTTAAATGCAAATTAAATTTATTAAATTTAAAATAATGTAAAAAATAATAATTAATCACACAATAATTTTTTTTAAATCCATAGAATTATTCATTTTAAAATAAATATCTTTTATAACTAAAAATATCTATTTAAAAGAGATAAAATAATTTATCTTATTAGATCTCTTTTATTGTAGACACTAAATACATTCTAAAAATATATTTAAATAAACTATATATCATACTATGTTTTTTTATTAAATAAAAAATTGCTATATTATTAATTAATTATTTTAAGAGCGCAAGTTTATAAAAAATTTAAAAAAAAAATGTTACTATAACAACATAGTTATTTCAATTTTATGAAGAAAAAACTCGCAACAAAATTTAAGAAAATAAATATGAAAAAAATTCTATTAGATGGATAGAATTATTCCATTTTTCTTTCAGGCTGGGTAACAAATTCCATTTGATGGTCAACGAAATCAAACATCTCCCACTCCCCATAAATTAAGCAAACCAAAAAGAAAGTGTACAAGATAACCAAACCTCTAAACAAGTCCTAAAGTCACTTACATTCTCTCTCTCCGAAGGTCCTCGTTGTTCTAGGTTTAAATTCCTAGTTCTTTGCTAACATTGTTACACTATTTTAAATTCTAAGTTCGTTTACACAATCTCAGTTTAATGACTGGGGAGTGAAGTGAGGTGAGAAGAAGGAGTAGCCAAAACAAACTTCAACGGTTATCGGTTTGGAAAGCAATGAGAGGGAAAGGTGTGGAAAAGGGAGAGCTTATCATGTCTTTCTTTGGCACTGAATTTCCATATGATATGGATGCGAAGGATTTGTTTGAGGTCTTCAAAGATGATGGGTTAGTATCAGAAGTATATACACGCAAGAAGGGACAAGAGGGGAAAGAGGTATGGCTTCACACGCTTTAGAAAGGTGGTTGATGCTAGAATCATAGCGGCCAAGTTGGATAGTATTCAATTGCATGGACGTAAAATCTTCGCAAATATACCATGGTTTCATCGTGATACACAAGGTGTAAGGAGACAGGCGGAAACGAGGGTGGAGGAAATTAAGGTGTATGGCGGCAGGCATGGAAAAGTTCTAGGTAATCAGAGTATACCAGGTAAGTCTCATGCTCAGGTGGTTGGAAAAGGTTCATCGGGCACGGGTATGAGGCGTAATCCAAGTAGAAGATTGGAAACTATATCTGAGAAGCCCAAGTTCGCCCATCTTCAGTACAACGTGGCCAAGGAAGACTTGCTAAGGTTTGACAAGGCTTATGTTGGGGTGGTGTTGGAAACAGGAAACACTTATAACATCTAGAATATGCTTAATATGGAAGGATTTTTCAACATAAAAGCAACTCCCTGGGTGCGAATCTGTGCTTGTTGGAGGAGTGTGATGAGGGAGATATCATATCATTAATGCAGCAGGCTAAGGGGTAGGTTGATAAATGGTTTAGTGACATTCGTCCATGGTCACCGGATGAAGTAAACAACAAAATGGTGACGTGGATGAAATGCTTTGGCCTCCCTTGCCATGCATGGTGCACTGATTTTTTCAAATTTGTGGCTGGCACGGTTGAGACGTTCATATGTTGTGACGATGAGACTATGAAGCAAAAGCATTTTGACGTTGCAAGGTTCTTATCAAAACTAGATATGAAATAAACTTATACGGAGTTTTTAATGTTGACATCAATGAAAGGATATTCATGATTAAGTTAGTGGAAGACCAACGTGGACCTAAAAGGATAGTAGATCAAACTGATGATATGGAGAAGGAATTTTCAGATTCATCAGACTCATCGGAGTCTTCTGGGGATGGTGGCATGTGGGAATCCTCGGAGGAAGATGAAGATGGTGTGTCTAGGGAGCCTACTGCAGTAGGTTGTGAAATTGAAAAGTTGAATCCTGGAATTCCTGCAGATCTGAGAGGTAGTGAAACAGTGGACAGTATAGGAATGGGTGAAAATGTGGGGGCAATTATCAGACAACACAAAGAAGTTAAAGAGTATAAAGGTTGTGGCAGTAACATTAAATGAGGGTCATGTTGGATGTGAAAAGTCTCTTCAAATACCCGAGGTATCTCTACGCCAAGACAATGACGTGGATATTAGGTTGGATCTGGTTTCTTACCCTAGGCCCAATGTGGGATTGGGCCTTGACATGTTATGTCTGATCCTATCTCTTGCTCTCTGGATGGACCAGTTGAGCCAGTTTACAAGGTTAAACCAAAGAAGAAAAAACTTGTAAACAAAATTTATGATAATTTCCAAATCCCTTTTCCCCCATCATGCTTATCTTCCATGTTGCACTCATCTTCTTCTAAACCTTTAGTGATTCACGACTCTTCCATCAAGACATATGTGTTCCCTAATTTGTCTCAGGTGGAGGATTCTTCATCTCTGTATTCTAGAGCGTCTATAATGTGTTGTGAATCAATCTCTGACATTGATGTAAATCAAGGAAACTTAAGATGTAGAAAAACCATGGAAGAAGTTCCTTTGAAGGTCTGGTAAACTATCAAGCAACTAGGGATTGAAGGGAAGGAAGATGATGAATTGTTTGAAGGGATTGTTAGGGATATGGAGGCCAGGGATAGGAAATTTTTTTAAAGCAATAAGGATGTGGCAATTAGGGTTCCATGAACCTAATTTCATTTAATGTGCGTGGGTGTGGAAGCTCCCTTAAAAGAAGAAGGGTCAATCAGATCATTTGCAAGGGCCAGGCTGACATTTGTATGTTACAAGAGAGTAATATACATAGTATGGAGGACTCAATTATTCGTAGCTTATGGGATGTAGGGCCATATGATTGATCTGCTTCTAATTCGGTGGGCCATTCAGGTGGGATATTAACAATCTGGAAAAACGGGCTCTTCTCTTTAATCTTGAGTTTTAGGGGAAAAGGGTACCTGGGATTAAATGTGGTGTAGATGGGTGTAAATTGCTATATTGTAAATGTTTACTTATCTTGTGGAGTGTCTGATAAGAGGAACTTGTGGTCTGATCTTCTTTTGCGTAAGAGTCGGTTTCCCGCAGGAGGTTGGATTGTTGGAGGCGACTTCAATGCTATTAAATCGATTGAGGAGAGAAAAGGTATGGAGTATCAATTTATGTGTAGATAAAGGAGTTTTCCGCGTTAATTGAAGGTATGGAACTCGTTGACCTTCTTGTCGTGGGGAATCGATTCACTTGGTTCAAGTTGAACGGAAGTTGCAGAAGTAGAATAAATAGACTGCTTGTTTCAGAACATTTGATAAGCTGTTGGGATCTAAAGGCTCAATATATGGGGGACAGGGACATATCGGATCATAGACCGGTATGGTTAAAATCTAACAAGGTGAATTGGGGGCCAAAGCCTTTTAAGGTGTTTAATTGTTGGTTAGAACATCCAGAGTTCTTGAACTTTGTTAAGGAAAGTTGGAATTCAATCGTAGTTTCTAGCTCAACTTCCTATATTATTAAGGTG
This sequence comes from Lathyrus tuberosus, assembly GCA_022829125.1. NCBI lineage: Eukaryota > Viridiplantae > Streptophyta > Magnoliopsida > Fabales > Fabaceae > Lathyrus > Lathyrus tuberosus. The sequence continues at coordinate 3,312,836 of JALAZF010000142.1, read as the reverse complement.
AAATTTTAGGCGCTTAAGGCAAGATTAAGGTGGTGGAATACTATTATTTTTGGCTGGATTGACCTAAAAGTAGATGAATGAGTTGTATGCTTGAACGATATTGAGAAAGAAATGATGCAGTTTGATGAAAATCCAAGTAATGAGGTCCTTTCCAAAAGATTTGCAGCTCATGAGGCTATTTGGAACAATTTGCAAATCAAAGAAAGTATGATACAACAAAAATCTAGGGTTAAATGGGCCAAGGAGGGAGATTTAAATACATCATATTTCCATGCTTCTCTTAAACGACGATGCAGGTCCAACGCATTAACAGAAATAAGAATGGGTGATAGAATGCTTGATGATCCTACTATTGTGAAGGAGGCTGCAATGAAGTTTTTCAAAGAGAAAATTTAAAGTCATAGGGTGAGGCGTCCGAAGCTTGCTTTAGGTGACATTGTGAATTTAACTGATGCGGAAAGGGAGTGGCTGAAGGAAGACTTTATGGAGGAGGAAATTCAGGAGGTTGTTTTTGGGTGCGAAGGGAACAAATGCCCTGGCCCATATGGGTTTAATTTTAAATTCTTGAAACATTGTTGGGAAGTTGTAGGTGCTGATGTTACCAATTGTGTCATGGAATTCTTCAAGTCAGCATGTTTGCCTAAAGTCTTTGTTTCCTCATTCATTGCTTTGGTTCCTAAGATCGATAACCCGCAATGCCTTGAAGAGTTTAGGCCAATTAGTCTTATTGATTGTGTCCTTAAAGTGATAACAAGACTTCTGTCCAATAGACTTAGCCGTGTCATTGAAAAATTGATATTGCGCTCGCAAACGACTTTCATCCTGGTTAGGCAATTGTTGGATAGGGTAGTTGTTGCTAATGAGATCATTGACTTGGCAAATAGGAGGAAGAAAAAATGCTTGATGTTTAAAGTTGATTTCGCTCAGGCTTATGATTTCATGAAGTGGGAGTTCTTAGAAATATAATAGTGGCAATGTGGTTTAGTTCCAAACGGATTTAGTGGATTAATGGTGGTGTTTGTAACAGTTATATGTCAATTTTAATTAATGGAAGTCCTTCGAAGGATTACAAGGTGACGGGGGGGGGGGGGGGGGGGGGGGGTTGAAACAAGGCGATCAGTTATCTCTGTTCCTATCCCTATAGTGGTAGAGGGATTGGCTTTGTTGGTTAGGAGGGCGATTGAGTTGAATATACTTTCTGATTTCAAACTGAATAGTTCTAGTTCAGTTAATATATTACAGTTTGTCGATGATACGCTACTAGTTTGTGATGGAGACTTGTCAAATCTTTGGGCCATAAAGTTAATTCTCCGTGGATTCGAAATGGTGTCTGGTCTAAAAATCAATTTTGCTAAAAGTTGTCTTTATGGTGTGGGTATTGATTATGGTTTTATGCTCGCAGTAGAACGGTTCTTGTTGTGTAAGTCGGGTCTGCTACCTTTTAAGTTCCTTGGCTTGGTGGTAGGAGGTAACCATAGGAGGATTTCCTTTTGGAAGCCTGCTATTGCGTGCTTCAAGCCCAAACTATCAACTTGGATTGGTAGATTATTGTCGATTGGGGGGAGAGTTACATTAATAAACTCTATCCTATCTAATCTTCCAATTCATCGCCTTTCATTCTTTAAGGCCCCTTGGCAGGTTGTGAAGGAGATTATTCCACCGCAAAGAAAATTTCTTTGGTCTGGGTCTTTGGAACGTAGAGGTGTCACGTGGTTCGTTGAAGTAATTTATGTAAATAAAAAAAGTGGAGGAATTGGAATCAATCATGTTGGTAAACTCAATCTGGCGTTGCTTTCGAAGTGGCTTTGGAAGTTTCTACAACATGGTGATGAGCTTTGGAGGGTTTTGTTAGAGTTCAAGTATGGTAATTTGGCAAGAAGAGTTATATGCAATGAAGCTTACGAAAATTCTGGATTCGAGTCTTTATGGTGGAGGGACTTGATGGAGGCAAGGAATCTAACTGGTGAGGTATGTTTCACAAACTTTTTATCTATTAAATTAGGTAAGTGTGGTTGTGTACCATTTTGATGTTCCAAGTGGTTTGTAATACTAATCTTAGATCTATTTTCCCTGCATTGTTCGAGTCTACGGATACGAAATTTTGGTTTGTGAGTGATATGTGGGTGTGGGTGGATGGAGTATGGCAATGGAATTTTTGGTCTACCTATTTCGAGGCCTACACCATGCTTGATCAGAACCTGCGGAATTTAGAAATCTTGCTAGAAGAAGTGAAACCTTAGGTTTATGTTGTTGATAGATGGACTTTGCCACTTGGGGTGTGTAATGAATTCTTTGTAAAATCATATTATGAGCTTATCATGTCTGCTAAATCTCATGTGGAATTGGAGGCAGCAACAAATTTTGCTTTGGATATTTTGTGGAGGACCAACATGCCATTGAAGCTCAAGCTGTTTGGTTGGCGACTGGTTTTGGACAGATTACCTACCCTGCGAATCTTTTAGCCAGAAGAATTATTGTTAAAAACCATGACAAGGTGTATGTTTTCAGCTTCAATGCATTTGAAGATATTAATCACGTGTTCTTCACCTGTCCGAAAATTCAGTTGGTATGGAAGAGGGTGGTTAATTGGGTTGGAGTCCCTTGGATTAATGAAGGTAGTTGTTGTAGTCATACTTTGGCATGGTGCTTAAGTTTGGTTGGGAGGTGTCATAACTCGCCGGTTTGCTATATCTGATTCGTTACATGATGGAATATTTGGAGGTCGAGAAATCAGATTCGGTTTAACGATGAAATTTGTAATGTTGACCCTATTTTTCAAAGGGTTATTCTATCTTCTTAGAGGTGGTTAGAAGTAGGGGCAAAAACACCGGTAAGATGTAACTTTTATGAGTGGTTTAAGCTTTCCACTGATTTTTTGTAGCTTTGGTGTTTTGTAGGCTTCTAGTGATAGTTGTATTAAGTTTTTAACTTAATGTGTTGGGTTGGATATCCCCTAACTCTCCATAATATAAATCCTTGCTTATAAAAAAAATGAAGTTGGGTAACAAGAAAATTGAATTAATTAGTGCATTATATTGGTAACAATTATAAACATAATCAATTATTACTTGTGATGTTGACAACGATAGTTGTATTTTGACATTAAAATAAAATAAAAGTTTTAAAAATATAAACAACTAGTAAAATTTAAACTAAAAAATTGAAAATTCAAATATCTAACAATGACTTCTTATTTTAAATTTGGTATTTAATTTTCTTAATAAATAAAACAATTAATAAGAGTGAGTGAAATATTTTAACTTTTATGTAGACAATATATATATATATATATATATATATATATATATATATATATATTTACATTTGTAGTTCTCACCCGAACAACTCATCTCATCGATCATCAATAAATATGTACAACTAATCTCGTAATTAAACTTGCATTTCACAATAGTAACACCACATCAAATACATATCCACACATAATACTCAATCATGTTAAATCATCTTAACATCGATTCATCATTAAACATGTACAATAATTCACACAGTTATGTATACAATTCACAACATTTATCCACACATTGAACATGCATCCACATATCAATCAAACATTTGAATTCTTCTCAAGAGGCACTACCATAATGTAGCTCGGTGCATTTGCTTTTCAATGCTTCAAACGACACCTCATTTGTAGGAGTGGAAGTAGGTCAGGCCGATAACAAAGGCCTACAGGCTTGCCTACACAGGCTTAGGCCAGGCCAAGCTATTTTTGTAAATAGAAAAGGCCTAGGTTTTTTTTATAAGCCTATTTAGTTAAAAAGGCAACACCTCAGGCCATAAAAAAAGCCTTTTAAGCCTAACAGGTCGGCCTATTTAAATAAATATGAATATTTTTTTATTATCTTATGTTATGTTTTGTACTTTGAGTTAAAATACATAAATAAAAATTGGTTATTTTGAAGAACTTATGAAAATAAGATGAAAACACCTTATGAACAATGTTATAAGTTGTTTTCATAAGTTATCTTAACAAATAGTCTCACAAAACTTATGCTAATAGGTATGTTAAAAAAAGTCAACGCAAACAAACTTTTAGTCACGTTGATTTTTTAGTTTGTTAGTCTATTTAAACATTATTTTAATTGCGTATTTACATATTTCTAAAATAATAGGTTTTTATGTAGGCTAACAGGCTAATCAGACCTTAGAAAAGGTCAGGCTCAAGCCTAAAAGTAAGCCTATGACAGACTACAAGTCAGGCTTAAGCTTAAGCTTTTTTGGCAGGCTAGGCTTAGGCTTGGCCCAGCCTAGCTCGGCCCAGCCTATTTCCACCCCTACTCATTTGGACTTAGGGAACTAACGTTACGATAAAAACAGTTGAAAACGAAAAATCAACAATTGCAACACAAATTCATCATGTAATCAGTTAACTTATTAACATGACGCAACACAACATCAATTATGAATTTCATATTAATTCATGGCATAAAATAGAATCACAATCATCATTTATCAGATTATCATCTAGCAATAGTGAAAAGAAAAATTCTATTGGAGGTTAAGGAAGTCTCTCTATCCTTTCATGATTAAGGCACCCTTAGATGAATAATTTCCCTCCTTACCTTGTAAATCCAGCAAAAGCAATTTCTCAAGCAATCTCTAAGGTTCTCTCCTCTAAGCCCTAAATCTCCTCTTCTTTTTTTTTTTCACGTTCTGACAAAAAGCTCTCAAAAACCTCTTTATTTCTTCTAATTTTCTAAATATATAAGATAACCTAATTAACTTCTCTTAATTCAACTTTTGACCTAACTCAAACATGAGATCTCTCCACTAACCATCCAATTCCTATTATTTGTGCTTTTTACCCACTTCTTAATATTCTCTCAACTTTCTATTAATTTCTCATTATTCTATTAATTAATTCTCACCAAAATTAATTAAATTAACCCAATTTACCATAAATGCCGACACCGGCCAAACACGTCATAAATCACATAAAATAATTATTTAAATTAATTAATCAATTTAAATCAAATAAATAAATAAGGCTAATTAATTCGGGTGTTACATCTTTCCTCCCTCTAGGGCTGACGCGATGATGGTCGGTGAGGAAGGCATACTTCTAAAGGAGTATGACGACTACCTCTTCCCTCATAATTACGTGAGGAAGACCAGTGACGCCAGGGGTGATCTAGTGATGTTGGAGCTTTTCGGTGTGGAGATATCGTATCTAAAAGGATCGGTTCTAGGATTGTTGTGCCATATTGCTTCACACTAGGATTGATCTTTAGGAGGAGTGTATTGCATATTTACTCTGATCTCAAGGAGTCTTTCTATCAAGAAATGAGAATTTAGTACTTGTATTATGTTATTTATGTTGTTGAGCAGTTTGTTTGCTCCTTGCACACCTAAGTTGACCTCTAGTTCTTGGAGGCTTTGAAACATCTTTTGTCCTGAGATCTATGGTTGCGGTGAGGGTAGCTTGGAAGTTTGATGTTGAAGTAATTGTTGAGAAGATTAAAAGGTCCAAAGGACCTGGAAGGTGCTCAGGCCGATTGTCGGAGGAATCAAATTATGAGGAGTTAGAACGGAAGGATGAATCACCAGTACAAGATCAGTTTATGTCGTCAGAGGAAATGAAGTATCTATCATATTATTAGTACCATTAGCCAATGCAAAGTTGTAGTGGTTGGGTTGAATGGCTAATCGAGTGGATTTTGAAGTTGCCATAACTTGCACGAAATCAATCAGTTAATGGAGCTGAAAGAAAATTGACAAAATATGAATGACAACGAAGAGACTATGGTTTCTTGTGAAAATTCGAGGGAATAAAATGTCATTTCCACATATGAAGCTATTGTTCCATGGTGGAATGAGAAATAGAAAATATAGATAAATAAGTTCTTCTGGTGCGGCGCCGAGAGTTTCATGCACAACGAAGTAGGGTGGACCAACAAGGTTAGCTCTACAAGATTCATATCAGTGAAGAAATAAAGATGTAGTTTGAGAGTGAGAGTGAAATAATATTTGAAATTGGTGCGTGTATATATATATATATATATAGTTCATATCCTATGAGAATGTCATTTTTATGTAAGAATATACAAATGAATCTGAATCATTAGATTTTAAAATAAATGGCAGAAATTATGTGTGGTTTTTTGTTTTTCTCTCTCCTCCATTATTAAAAAAAACGATGGAGGAGAGAGAAAAAAACTGAAATATAATCTCCACCGTTTATTTTAAAATCCAACGGTTGAGATTCATTCTCATGTTTTCACATAAAAATGACATTTTCCACCATTTATTTTAAAATCTAATGGTTCAGATTCATTCTCATATAAAAATAACATTCTCATATCATATGTTATATATATATATATATATATATATATATATATATATATATATATATATATATATATATATATATTTGAGATTCATTCTCATGTTTTCACATAAAAATGACATTCTTCACAATTTATTTTAAAATCTAATGGTTCAGATTCATTCTCATATAAAAATAACATTCTCATATCATATGTTATATATATATATATATATATATATATATATATATATATATATATATATATATATATATATATATATATATATATAATCGATTGTTAAAATTACATTCATCTAACCCAACATATAATATAGATCATCGTCTAGTTAAATTTGACGATAGATATATTGATATTGATAGTTGGGATTAGATGTCTGATATTTAATCGAGATCCTATCTATTTCTTCGTCTACTAAATTCACATTTTGAAGAGTAGTTTATTATCTAACTATGTTAAAAATATTAAAATCCTTCCTTTTCCGTCATAATTAAAACATATCTCCAACCAAAATAATAGGTTAGAAACCAAGTGATTCGGACCACATTATAAGTTTATGGACATTTTTAGAATAGGAAAATATTCATTGACCTTCTTAGCACTCTTTTCAAGAGTATCATTTTCCTTTTTGAGCTTCTTTACAAATACTCATATAAAAAGTATTATCGATCAACCTCTATATGAGCTATAAAAGTGAAATGTGAACAGAATAATCTTTACAAAGCCAACTATTAAAATATTGAGATTTATTATATTAATTCTTTCTTTCAATGTCTATATACGGTACATGTTAACCTTTCCAATTCTATATTCTTATCATACTGTTATTTGAAATTCTTTTGTCTTACTTCATATTTCTAATTAAAATTAAAATAAATAAATAAAAGAAGAAGATAAACAGCCTCAAGATAAATAGCCTCAGTACATGGGTTGGCTGGTAGCCAAATTAATAATAATTAAGAAATTCATATATGTAATTTCAAAGTAGAAAATATCATAAATGTCATTAATTTACTTTGCTTGTAATAAAATAAATGTCTATATTAAGATGAAACAAATAAATTTGATTTTAGATGACTCCATTCACATGCATGCTACAAAAATTTTCATATTTCTCTTCAATAAAACAAAAACCGATGTTATATATATATATATATATATATATATATATATATATATATATATATATATATATATATATATATATATACAAAAATTGTTTTCATATTTCTCTTGAATAAAACGAAAACCGATGTTATTTTATATATACTAACGTTTAAAAGGGCACTTCCGTACCCGTTTGTCCGCTTTTTATAAAATGTACCTACGTCAAAATATAAACAGATATTTTTTATTTAATTTTGATTTTAATATAAATTGTTTTTGTAAAAAACTTTGTGATATAGTCTCTCACACGCATGCGCGTGCGCGTGCACACACACACGCCAATCTATATAACAACACACAATCATGCGCACGACCGTGCACGCACGCACCAATCTACATAACATCAACATCAATAAGTGTAATTCTAATCTAATAGAGTGTGATTGAAAGAGCATCTATTTGTCTAAAAATTTCATATTTGTTTGTCTATTTTCTTTATCGCATACACGGAAGAAATTATATATTTTGATCTCTCTTCTCTCTATGTGTGAAAATGGGAGTGGGTCTTCACCTTCATCTTCCATATCCCATAAATTATGCCATCAAGTATCCCTTAAATCATGTTAATTCAGAGCAAAAATTCAACATTGCAGTTCCTACTTCCTACAAAAATCAATATTTAGATTTATTAACCAATCAACTTATTGGAATAATATAAGCAAGTGTGAGTAAGTGGGGGAAATAGTCCCACATTGGATAGGAATGTGGTGACTTGAGCATTTATAAGTGGGAGAACTCACTCACCTATCACCTTAAGGTTTTAGGTGGACAAGTGGTGTGTCTCTCACAAATGTGTCTAGTCCTACACTATGTATCAATGCTCCCTAGTGAACTCCCCCTAACACAACTAAGTAGCTATAAATATGCAGTAAATAATCACTTTGCAGTAAATGCAAAACATATTATGTCATTCATATTTTAAATTAAAAAACCACAAACTTTGAATGAAAAATAATAGTAGAAAAAAATGCATAATGTAATAAAATTGACAATTTAAAAATATCAAGAAAAAATGAGGAAGAAGTTTAGAGATGAGTAGAAAAATAACTAAAGAAAGACAAAATTGAAACAGAAAAGAAACTAATAGAAATTTCATCAAATTTTATTCCAAAAAAGGAACACAGATGCCTTAGATGACTTTTTCAAATTCCTCTAATCACCCTCTCTCAAAATTTTCATGCATTTTATTTTTGAGATGATGTGTATATAAATATCAATTGAATAATTAAGAAGAAAAAGAAACCCACTTTATGGCAGTTACATTTGCAGAAAGAAACCTGATAGTCAGTGGCTGATAACTTATAGCTTATAGTTGATGGTTGATGACTTATAGCTGATAAGCTAATTGAAATGTTTGGTAAAATTAGCGGTTTAATTATCTGATAAAATAAAATGACATAAAAGATATTTAATAATTATTATTTTATTTTAAATTATAATAAATTATAAAGGATAATAGTGGGTTTTAGTTAAAATAATAAGGGTAAAAGTGAAAGAAAAAATGATAAGCTATAAGCTATAAGGTAAAACACTATTTGAAATAGCGTCTAGAAAATATGCTATAAGCTAATAAAATAAGCTATAAACTCATGATAAAAAGAGTGTTACCAAATAGGTCTTTTATTATCACACGAGCTCTATAAGCTTAAAAAATGTTTTGTCAAACAGAGCCTAAAGGCTTTGAGAAAGTTTTTATGTTACCGATTTTTAAATTGAAAAAACTTTATCATAACATAATATTACAGAGAGATCATAAAAAAAATTAGAACACTAAATAAATAACACAAAAGAAGAAATATCAAGATGAGTGAATCAAATACTGATGATCAAAAATGTATATTTCTTTTGTCTGAACCCCTCTCAAATTTGTTTTAAAATATCTCTATCAACAACAACAAATATGAATAGTGTGTTTGTCAAAATATCAAAACTATGGTAATCGACTTTACACTCTTCCTCCAATTAATTAATAGTTTGAATTCAAAAGATCCAACACTTTATGCAATAACTTACCACACATGTCAACATCATAAGAAAACATTAACAAATAAATAAATAAATCCTATCAAATTGAATTAGATAAGTGAGCTTTGCCAAGAAAAAGCTGAGAAGAACCCAATGCAGGTTATTTTAACCCTTGAGTGGAGCATTATGACAGACAGAATTAAAAATAACCATCAATAATGCAAGAATATAGTTTTGGGATTTTGTATATGAATCACATGCAATCCTAATGCCTTGTTGATGAAGGAGAGTTGCAGACAAATATGCAATCCATAGTCTCATTTACCGAATATTCTCTATCTTTGTTGTTCTTTCATTTCCTATTTTAAATACCTCTCTTTCACACACACAAAGAGCAGTTGTAAATAAGTGGGTTACTTTTAGTTTTATAATCGTTTGACAGTTTTGAAGAATAAAATAGGAATGAAAAATAAGCTAGACTAAAAAGGGTTATCCCTTTATAGATAGTTATAGATGTTGAGAATCAAGTGTGAGAAAGAAGTCCCACATTGATTAGAAAAGCGAAGATTGAACACTATATAAGTGAGAGAACCCACACACCAATCACCTTAACGTTTTAGGTGAGTATGTGGTGTGTCTCTCACAAAGGTGTGTCCCAAATAAGAAATGCTCCCTCGTTGACCTCCTCGATTGATTCCGCTAACAATGTTATCAGAGCCTGGTTCGAGAAAGGGACCGGCTTACTTGTATTGAAACACTTCCCGCAGGTGTGGGTAGAAGGTGTTCTGTTGAGTTCAACGGTGATACAAGTGTATGTGGAAGAGAGAGCTTCCACACGAGGGGGAGCATTGTGTATAAACTCACACTTTAGGGGGAGTGTTGAGAATCAAGTGTGAGGAAGAAGTCCCACATTGATTAGAAAAGGGAAGATTAAACACTTTATAAGTGGGAGAACCCACACACCTATAGTTTTAGATGGATATGTGGTGTGTCTCTCACAAAGGTGTGACCCAAATAAGAAATGCTCCCTCGTTGACCCCCTCGATTGCTAACAATGGTATCATGAGCCTTTGGTTTGAGAAAGGGACCGACTTACTTGTATCGAAACACTTCCCGCAGGTGTGGGTAGAAGGTGTTCCGTTGAGTTCAACGGTGATACAAGTGTATGTGGAAGAGAGAGCTTCCACACAAGGGGGAGCATTGTGTATAAACTCACACTTGAGGGGGAGTGTTGAGAATCAAGTGTGAGGAAGAAGTCCCACATTAATTAGAAAAGGGAAGATTAAACACTTTATAAGTGGGAGAACCCACACACCTATCACCTTAAGGTTTTAGGTGAGTATGTGGTGTGTCTCTCACAAAAGTGTGTCCCAAATAGAAATGCTCCCTCGTTGACCCCCTCGATTGTTTCGCCAACAATGGTATCATGAGCCCTGGTTCGAGAAAAGGGACCGACTTACTTGTATCGAAACACTTCCCGCAGGTGTGGGTAGAAGGTGTTCCGTTGAGTTCAACGGTGATACAAGTGTATGTGAAGAGAGAGCTTCCACATGAGGGGGAGCATTGTGTATAAACTCACACTTGAGGGGAAGTGTTGAGAATCAAGTGTGAGAAAGAAGTCCCACATTGATTAGAAAAGCGAAGATTGAACACTATATAAGTGAGAGAACCCACACACCAATCACCTTAAGGTTTTAGGTGAGTATGTGGCGTGTCTCTCACAAAGGTGTGTCCCAAATAAGAAATGCTCCCTCGTTGACCTCCTCAATTGATTCCGTTAACAATAGATTACCCGAATCGGATCCACAAACCAATCATCAACAATATAATATTAGTGAGTACGCCAACAAGTAGAAAATGAAATACGGGAATTGACAAAGTGAGAGAGAAATAGAACAAATAAGCAGTAGAAAGAGCCATCAACCAAATTGTACATGCTTGTCGTACCCTGGCCGAAAAGACAATCCATTGTGTTATGTTTTTGCTACACCACTATCAAAGCACAAATTAAAACTTAAAAGAATAATGATCCAGACCATTCAAATTTATTCACAGAATGCCGAGTGCAAATTTCTTCTATGTAGCTTTTTGATTTGATAAAAAATAGTTGCTATTTTGTTAGCTGAAATTAAGAGACAAATTAAAAAGAGAAAGAAGAATACCATAATTAAAAAGAGAAACTGCATGGAACTTAAATTGAAATAATAGTTTTTGACATTTATGTTAAGTTGTATTGCATTGCAGTTGCATAATGTATACATTTTTGGAAAATTTTAATTAAGGATAATTTGGTACACAAAAATAGCCAGTCCAAAAACACCAATCCCCTTTATATAGAAGTATAGATTTAATTAAAAAGGTTGGGCCTTATTCAAAAAAAAAAGTTTTTTAATCTTATCAAGCCGACCTATTTAAATAAATATAAATAATTTTTCTTTTATTATCATTATTTATATTTTGTACTTTGAATTAAAATACATAAGTACAACTTGATTATCTTGTAGAACTTATAAAAATAAAATGCAAACAGCTTATAAACAATATCATAAATTGTTTTCATAAGTTCTATTAAACAAATAGTCTTACAAAATTTGTGCGAATATGTAAGTCAAAATAAGTCAATGTAAACAAATTTTTAGTTTTATTAGTCTTTTAGTTTGTTAGTCTATTTAAACATAATTTGAATTATTTATTTCCATATGTCTAAATAAATAAAATTTTATGTAGGCTAACAGATTAATCAGACCTTCAAAAATGTCAGCTTCAAACTTAAAAATAAACTTATGACATATTACAAGTCAAAATTAAACTTCAATTTTTTAAATAGATGAGACTTTGTTAGACTTAAAACATTCAGATAAACCCTAGATCCAAAATTGCATTGAAAGACAATAAAATAAAACAACTTTTCTTCTTACTTCAATAATGAAACAAACTACAATATATAGTTAGGTTATTAAAGGACTTAATGGGCCATGGGCCACTTAAAAGACAAAGCTACTTAATCCCAAAATAATAATAAAAAGAGAATCAGCCCAAAATAAAATCTTTGAGAAGGACAGATTGTTTTTTTTTTCTAATTGGCCTAATGCAAGACTTAACAATACTTCCTGGGCCCAAGAGAACCTTGTCCTCAAGGTTCAAATTAGGAGGGGAGTTGGATAGTCCGGACCAATGTGTAGAAGGAATGGCACGGGTAGGGTTTTGTGAGAAAGGACACGTGGCCTGCATAGGAACAGCCGCGGAAATGTGAGTTGAATGGTGGAGAGGGTCGGTTGCATGAAAAGGTGGGAAAGAGGGACCTTGGGCAGTGTGTTTGGTGGGAGTAGTTGGAGGGTTACATCTGTATATCACAAGAGAGGTATTATGTTTAGAAGATAAAATAACACGTGAAGCAAGAGAAGGTTTTGGGTGGGGGCGGTGGGAAGTAGTTTGAATGGATGGCTGGGATTTGCTACCACAAGAGTCGTTGGAACACGTGGGGGGTTTAGAGAGAGTACACGCAAGTGGGTCACGTGGATTGGGAAGGGTACTTGAGTGAGTTACACTCCCACTCACTTCATTTGTGTAACTCTTTGTGTTGTTTTCCCATAAGCCTTTATAACTTTCTCTCTGCTTCGCCTTATCATTTTTCCTTTTTTCCATTCCTTCACCCTTGTTTCTGAAAGACTTTTCATCCTCCAAACATCTAACACTCACGTCTTCATCATGCATGTGTGGATCTTCAAAACTAATGGAATCTGGAGGAAAGGTAGCGGTGGTAGCTGAGCCGTGGTGGTCTTTGTAGTAAGGTCGGAGCAACGACACATGGACCACGGGATGGATGCGCGATGATGAAGGGAGATTCAACATGTAAGCCACTGGACCAACCCGTTTGATGATGCGAAAAGGACCGAAGAAATGCTTTGACAACTTCTGCGAGATGTGATTCTTGACGGATGTTTGTCTGTACAGCTGAAGCTTTAACAAAACTAGATCGTCTTCCTTAAAGGTAAAGTCTTCACGAGATTTGTTTGCTTGGTTTTCCATCTGGACTCTACTTTTCTTTAAGTTATCCTTTAACTGAGTAACTAAATGTTGTCTTTGTTGCAAGGATTCGTCCAAGGATGCTTCAGTGGTTGTGTCGGCTAAATAATCTGGAATGGTTGGGGGATCACGACCATACAAGGCTTTGAATGGGCTCATTTGAATAGCGGTGTGAAAGGAAGAGTTAAACCAAAACTCAACAAGATGGAGGTACTTAAACCACAGACGAGGGTGTTCTCCTGCAAAACATCGAAGGTAAGTCTCGATTGATCTATTTACCACTTCTGTTTGCCCATCCGTTTCCGGATGATATGAGGTACTGTATTTTAACGTGGTTCATTGCATCTTGAAAAACTCTTTCCAGAAATTACTCAGAAACAAAGGATCTCTGTCGGACACTATAGACTTTGGAGTGCCATGAAGACGGAAGATTTCCGTGGAGAATCGAGCTGCCAAATCTTTCGCAGAGAATTTGGAGGGCAAGGCCAGAAAATGGACGAACTTGGTTAAACGATCACAAATCACCCAGATGACTGTGTGTCCGAAGGAATTAGGCAAGTGTGTTATAAAGTCCATGGTAAGCTCATCCCAAACTTTGGTAGGGATAGGTAAAGGTTGTAGGAGTCCCTTCTTTTTCTTGGTCACATATTTGTTGTGTTGTCAAATCTCACAGTTTTTTACCATGTTTTTAACTGTCTCAGCTACGCCCGGCCAGCAGAAATATAATCTTAAACGAGCCAAAGTCGCTTTGACCCCAGAATGACCTGCAGAAGGAGTTGCATGATACTCTTGAAGGATACTCTGGCGAAGTGAAGAAATGTCAGGTACAAAGAGTCTATCCTTAAAATATAGCAACCCGTTGTTAAATTTGTAAAAACTGCTATCATTTGTCTGCTGAACTAGCTGTTGGACTAAGCGAATTCCTACACTGTCTGTAGCGTAAAACTTTCTGAGTGTGGAAACAAGGCTTGGAGCCGGAGAAGATAGCGCCAACATTTGGGGATCCTCGGGGCCAAATTGTCTACTAAGTGCATCAGCAACCAGATTAGAACGACTAGGTTTGTATGAAATTTCAAAATTGAAACCCTGTAGCTTAGAGGCCCATTTTTGTTGCTCTGGTGTTTGGATCCGTTGCATTAGTAGAGATTTTAGACTCTTTTGATCAGTATAAATGTGAAACTTTTTCCCTATGATGTACTGACGCCATTTTTTGATTGCTTCTGTAACAGCAAACATTTCACGGACATAGACTGAAGAGGATTGCATGCGAGGGCACATCTTTTTATTGAAGAAGGCAATTGGATGACCATCCTGGGTTAAGACTGCGCCAATGGCCACACCTGAAGCATCAATTTCTATTATGAATTTCTTTGTAAAATTAGGTAGAGCCAAGACCGACATGTCGGTCATATGCTTCTTCAATTCTGTAAAGGCTAAATCAGCCTCAGGACTCCATGTAAACTTAGTAGAACGCAACAGATCGGTGAGAGGAGCGGCGAGAGAGGCATAATTACGTACAAAACGTTGGTAAAAACCAGTGAGACCCAAAAACCCGCGGAGTGTCGTGAGAGAGCGAGGTTGAGGCCATTCCAAAATGGCTTTAACTTTATCTGGATCTGGTGCAACACCACCAACGGAAATCACATGGCCTAAATAATCAACTTTATCAACTGCAAAAACACACTTAGATAACTTAACAAAGAAAGACTTTGACCTCAACAAGTTAAACACCACCTGCAAATGATTAACATGGTCATTCAAATTGTTCCTATAAATCAATATGTCATCAAAAAAACCAGAACAAATTTTCTTAAGTAAGGCCTCAATAAATCATTCATTGCGGATTGAAAAGTCGAGGGTGCATTAGTAAGTCTGAAAGGCATGACGAGGAATTCGTAATGCCCATCGAAAGTCCGAAAAGCTGTTTTATGTGTGTCCTCCGATGCAACTCAGATATGGTGGTAAGCTGAACGTAAGTCTAACTTGGTGAAAACTTTGGCTGAGCCAAGCTCATCTAAAAGTTCATCAATGGTAGGTATAGGGAATCTGTCTTTAATAGTAACAGCATTTAGAGCACGATAATCCACTCAAAATCGCCAAGTTCCATCCTTTTTCTTAACAAGAAGGACTGGTGAAGAGAAAGGACTATTGCTAGGAATAATGACACCTTCTTTAAGCATTTCCTGAATAATTGTGGACATAGCATCTTTTTGTGAATGGGGGTGTTGCACCCCAAAATTTGCCCTCCTTACTTTTTTACTAACTGGCTTATGTTTCATTTCATTTTTTTTTGCATTATCATGTGTGCATATCATTAGCATGGGGTCAAGGTGCCTGAGGAAGTTCAGAAAAGTCTTATCTGGTCTACTATATCATCAAGAGTTCACAAGTGGCAAGGGATTTCAAGTGGATCACTCTCTCCTAACCAGTGCATGAATTAGGGTTTTGAAATTCTTGGGTTATTGCGTCAATAGGCAAGCTCCTTGGGTTTTTATCATCAGCAAATGGCATATCTTATCTTTGTTGGAGAGGATACACATCACATTCAGAGGAATTTGGATTTCGAGACTGTGTTATTTCCTCCTAGACTGAGGGTACCAAAACTAGGGTTTGCTATAAAGTCAGTTTATTTCTGATTTTTTGGGCAAGACTTGATTCCATGGTATTCCTTGGGTCCCTAAGTATCTATGAATGGAAGATTGTCCATCAGTTTGATTTAGGAGAAGTTCAATGAGTCAATGGATTGAAAATCAGTTAACTTGGTCAAAAAGTCAACTGTGGTCAACACAAGGTTAAACCTCAAGATTTTTGGTCAACTTCAAGATTATGGTTTGAAATTCATCATTTGATCAAGGGTTGATCATGATTCATCAAGGAAACCTCAGAATCATCAAGAATCGGGAGTTACTAAATTAGGGTTTTTGTAGTAAAAGTCAACTGTACTTTGACCAGGCCTAACTTCCACATACTTCATCAAAAATTCCTCAAACAAATCCCATCTTGAAGGAAATTTAATTCCCTACAACTTTGTGTCTCACAAGCCAAGTCCAGAAATGCTTCATTCGGTAGATATGAGCCAAGACATTATAGGTCATTTTGAAAGTCAACAAAAGTCAATATTTTTCAAAAGTTCATAACTTGAACATGGAAGATCAAATTGACATGGGACCAAAAGGGTTGGTTAGAGGACATTTTGAGGTTTCTAAAAAGTATTAGTTTGCATTAAGGAGCTAAAAATTGAAGGAGTTATGCTTAGTCAAAGTTGGGCAATTTTGAGGAGGTGCACAAAGCAAACTATGCCTAAAATCCAAATTTTGACAAATGGGCCATAAGTTTCTTAAACCAAACTCAAACATAAAGCCATGCACGACCCAAAGAGCATATATTTGATTTTTCCTCATTTTATTTTATTTTTATTGGATTTAATTAGTTAAAATTCAATATTAAATGAAATAATTCAAAAATCATTAAACATGGAATTGCCCAGGCCCAACTCATCATTAGAAGAATAACCCTAGCTTATTTAAACCTAAAGATGCACTGGTTAGGGTTCATGCACGTGAAATTGGAGGAGTTCTCAAGAAAACCCTAAAAAAGGATTTCTCACCACAACTCACGATCCACAAGGAGTTTCCCCAGAATTCTTCCACAAAGCTTCTCTTGGTAGTCCATAGAGTGCAGATCAACCTCCATTCGCAGCCAAAAGCAAATTTTGAAGGTATGCCATCTCCGGTTTGAAGGATTTTGAAGGATCCCAAAACTCCAATTTTCTACGTGAATATTGTTGTGTTTTCATCACTGATCGTTCTGATATAATTATTTTTAATTATGGGTATCTGTATGGCTTGCTATGATGATTTAAAGTTTGATGCTCTAACATAATTCCATGCGTTTTTTATTATACACTAATAATTTGTGATTTTTAAGGCCATATTTGGATTCCTCTCGAAATTCTGGGTTGGATAGTGTACCCATACGCATTTTCTGGGCAGGTTGGGTGGTTGCAGGTGGCGGCCGGCGGTGGAGCTCCGACGAGGTGTGGTGGCCGGCCGGCCAAGGGTTCAAGGGAAGAAGATGATATTTTAGCCGTTGATCTCCTTAATCCAACGTCCATGAGCACGCCACATGTCACTAATTTTATGTTTTTATTTTAATGATTGTGTGTTTCTCGTTCCATGGAGTCCACCATACATCCAGTAATCACGACCTCTTGTTTCCTTTTTATTTTGTTCATACGGCCAAGTTTTTGCCAACACATTAATGAAGCCATGTGCGGGGCACATGGCTGGAGCATGGTAAAACCACCCTTACTTTTTTTGTTTTTTTTTATTAATGGTGGGCGGACTGTTATACGCACCCCCGTCTCCGGCCCAACCACAATTCTAACGTACTTTCATTACTAATCACACCCCCTGCGTTTTTCCTTTTATTTTTTTATTTTCTGCTGGAGCATGGCGCTGGGCTTACTATTCGCGCCCCCATCACGCAGGCCCATTCAACTTCCTCTTAATTTTCCTTGCTGTTTGCACTGCCCATACTATTTTCATGTTTTATTTTATTTAATTCATAACATTTTCATATTTTAATTATTAATATTAGTTAATTGCATTTAAAAAATCCTAAAAAATCATACATCATCTTTATTCATTTATAAAATTTTTACAAATTTTATTTTTTATTTTAATTTTATTTTTATCATTTTAATTAATTGTTTAATTCAACTCCTTTTTAATTACACATCTCATGCATACTTGAGCTTCTTCATTGTAATTCTCCTCATCTACAAAATATTTTTGGTCCGTTCTTTTTGCATTTGATCATTGACATATTAAATTGCATAAAAATATTTTTCTTTCATTTTTAAATATTTTTCATGTTGCATTTAGGTCCTTCTCTTTGGCACATTGAATCCTATCCCTCACTTGAGTTTTGTATGATCGTTTGAATGGCTAACACTTTGGATTTTCGCAGGGACTTTTTATATGTTGTTTGCCTCCGGTTGAGGAACTTTAATGATTAATTTGGGAATTTTAGGAATCATTTTTCTAATTATTGGAGTTATTTTCACTTGAGAGTTTCTTGCAGGCGCATCTTTGACCTTATATGAATACCTCGTTTGAAAGGCACTTGTGCCATTTGCTTTAGGGGTGTTCCTTTGATTTCTAAGTTCATGATTGGATGGTTCTCATTATTGTTTGCCATTGCTTGATTTTCATTCACCTCGTTTCTCTTATTTATGTCTGTTTCTCACTAACCTTTTATGCAGGACTAAGGTAAGCTCTTGGATAAGTATCCATGGTCCCTCTTATCCTTTATGTCTCTCCTATCTTCTTCCTTTAGGATTTAGGTTGTCGTCAAACCTCACTAACCATAGGTCACCCATGCATGATGACTTTAGGATTCATAGTCTCCCTTTAGAGTCACCCTTGTGTCTTCTCTCTTCTCATCTCAAATTTCTCTAAAACACTTAATAAGAATAAGGTGTATTGCGCACGAGCCTTAAGTATGGGGAATGAGAAATGAGGGGCTTCCTCTCATCTTTCTAGAGTGCTTAGCGAGCGTCCTGTCTTGGGACGATGCGTTAAGTATTCGCCCCTGTGCCTTAGACTTTGGTGCAATGCAACTTAGGAACTAACTTAAGCCACTTTTGTCCTAAAAAACACCAACCAACTTCAAACCTTTTTGTCCTTCAGGACCTTCAAACTAAAGGATACTTTCAAAAAGGGCACGTTACCTTCCGTCTGAGTCGCAAACAGGCATCGACCCTAACTGCCGAACGCGAACTTAACATCGCTCATAAAAAAACACAAAAAGAACTTGGTCCGAACTACGTTGACTCTGAATTCCCCATTGCACAAAGGGGGTACGTAGGCCTAGGACGTCGACGTCCTACCGAGTCGGTATTTGTCTTTCCTTCCCCGTCTTAGTACAGCCCTAGATGATAGTATAACTCACCCTTAGATTAGACAACAAGTGTGGATCCCATCGAGTACGATGGACGCGTGGGGTGCTAGCACCTTCCCCTCGCGTAACCGACTCCCGAACCCAGGTTATGGTTGCAATGACCATTCCTTTCCCTCTTCCTAAGGTTTATGCGGTGTTCCCTTTCCCTCTCTTGGGATAAATTTACACGGCTGGCGACTCTGTTTTTCCGCGCCACTCTCGCGTTTGTAGCAAGATGAAAATCCCGAGAGCGACAGCTGGCGACTCTGCTGGGGATTCTGGTTGACCTATGCTGGTCCATCCCTAAGCGAGTCAGTCCTAACGCTTGCTTGTCTTTGTCTCTTTGGGTGTTTCATTTTCGTTTTGCTTTATGTTGTATTTTATTTTTATTTTTACCGCATTTTCCGCATTTTATTTTTTATTGCTGTCATGTTGCTGTGCTATGCTGGCTGTCTTTGTTTTGCAGGTTGGGTGGGTCTGAGAGATAAGCCCAATACCAAGGCTTGAGAATACCCTAGGACTAGAGTGGAAAGTAGTGAGACCTACGTGCCCGCTTGGTACGTTTGTGTGTTCACGAAATTCACAACCAGACGAGGCAAACTTGGGACGCATTCTAACGTGTGTGTCTTGCGCATGTTAGGGTGTTGATCTAGAGAGCTGTCGACTCTAGTGACCGATCATTGAGGACCTTAGTGGAAACATCCCTCTTTAGTGGTGACAGTGGCAGACCACATCCTGTGGCAAACCCATTCGCACCCGAGGGCCCGCTTTGGAACTCGCATAGGACGGCCCCTACGTTTTGAAGAGAATCAGTGGAGGCACTCCTCGATTGACTTTAGTACTGTACCCCGAGGGATGAATGTACTATTGTTTCTCGACCTCAGTGCCAAAGCTGAAGAACTTCCGCTTTGGAGAATCAGTTGAGGCCTCCTCGATTGACGATGATGCCAAACTAGAAATGGTGAACGTATCATCATTTCTTGACTTGAGAGCCCGGGACACTGAACATCCTAGTACCCACACGTGAGAGGGGATGGGCATTTGCAAGTTTGCAGGTAACCGAGACCTTCAACCTACCCAGTTTTCTAGATTTCTCATCAATGTCTGATTATTTGGGTTCCTCAGTGGTTCAGAGTTCTGGTTTTCTGGTTTCTCGTTCAGCTAACAGCACAGCACATCCAGCAGTGTGCCTTGACCCCATGTGTGTATTTGCATCATCATTTTGCATCCTAACATGTTTATTCATTTGCAGGGTTGCATCCTAACCTTGATTCTGGCTTCTGAAGACTATCAAGGATGAGTACTGAAAAGAAAAAGAATATCATAGGATACAAGTTCTCGTCACTAATTCTGGATCATGTTCACAAGGTTGTTTCTGTGGCAGAACCTGGGGAATTGGCACTTGTGGACTTTGATGACATGCCTAGTTCTCTTTCTCTTTATTGTATTAGGATCACCACCAGGCTTGTTGGCTGGGATCCATGACTATTGTGTTCAGACTTATTATCTCGAGCTGTGATCGTTGACATCTGGTTTTCCTCTGGTCTTCTTAATATATGAGCAGAAGTTCCGTTCTATCTTGTTATTAAACTGGAATCAAGGGGTGGATCGCCCTGCGAATTTTTAAACATGTTCATTTGCATTTGCATATTCATGATCATTTTGCATAATCATTTTGCATGACAGGTGTTTATCTCCGGTGTTCTTATCTTGTTCTCATCTCAAAATTGCAGATCAGCATATTCACCGGTATCCTACCAGACAGAATCAAAAGAGACTCATGGATCAGCTACAGAATGAGATCATTGAGATGCGGACTCGCATGAACCAATTCATGGAATTGATGCAAGGGGTTGCTCAGGGACAAGAACAGTTGAGAACTCTCGTTCAGCCACTGATTGCGAGGGTTTATGATGACGGTGTCCTTCACGGAGGACTTCAGACTGGTGTTACTGGTAATGGTCAGAATGGTCATACTGGTAGAGGTGTTCCTGTTTCTGGTGTTGTGATTCCTCTGGGCGGAGCTGAAAATGCTGGGGGAGGTGGTACTGGTACTGGCGCAGTTCAGGGTCGTCAGTATGATGATGTTCAGGATGATGTATTTTCTCTGCCAGGTGGGGATTCTGGTCCCCAGACTGACCAGGATCAGAGGATCCGGTTGATTGAGGAACAGCTAAGGGGTGTTGTGAATCAGGACTTTGTGGGAATGGATCTAGAAGATTTGGGGCTGGTTCCAGGCGTTGTTATTCCGCACAAGTTTTAGACTCCCACTTTCGAGAAGTATAATGGTATGACTTGTCCGAGGACCCATGTGAGGGCATATGCAAGCAAAATGGCTGCGCATGCAAAGAATGAAAAGCTGATAATGCACTGCTTCCAGGATAGCCTATCTGGGGCATCCCTGGAGTGGTACATGCAGCTGGAAAGGAAGGATGTGCGTAGTTGGAGGGATCTGGCAGGGGCATTCATTAGACACTATCAATATAACACTGACATGGCTCCTAACAGAACACAGATGCAGAACTTATCACAGAAGGACAATGAGAGTTTCAAGGAGTACGCCCAGAGGTGGCGTGAATTGGCAGCAAGGGTCCAGCCTCCCATGATGGAACGTGATATGATAGGTATGTTTATGGCCACCTTGCAGGGTCATTACTATGAAAAGCTGGTACCGTGTATGATTGGAAAGTTTGCTGATCTCATCTTAGTAGGAGAAATGGTTGAAAGCGGTATCAAAATGGGAAAGATTCAAGTTACTCCCGGTTATTCCGAAACTACGAAGAAACGTTACAGGGGAGAAGAAGGAGAGACCAATGTCGTTCAGTACCAGCAGCCTTATGCTCCTCAACAACAGAAGTATCAGCGTCAGATTCAGCATAGGCCTCGCAATAACTTGGAAAGAAGGAATGCTCCTCTTCATCCAGTTCCCATGTCGTACAGTCAACTCTTGCCACACCTGGTTCAAAATTCATTGGTGGAGCCCAAGACTTTGAAGCCTGTTCCAGAACCATACCCTCCGGGGTACAATCCCCATGTGCAATGCGGATATCATGGAGGATCTATGGGACACTCAACCGAAGATTGCAAAGCCTTCCAAGCCAAAGTGCAACAATTGATTGACAAAGGGTACATATCATTTCCAGAAGGAGACTTGGTTGTGCATGTCGACCTCTCATCTGCTTAAAGACTTCAAAGGACATCATCAGAAGAAACCAGTCCAGACGGAGTCAAGTCTCCTCAATGGCAATCATCAGCTTCCTTTACTGCATTTTCATATGTAGCTTTTATTTGTTTGTTCAAACAGTGTTTGCATGTAAAAACGTATTTGTGTTTTGAATGCTGATTTTAATACAATAAACGTGTTGTTCCTGAAGTATGTTACTTTTATGCACTCATATCATGTTTATATGCATTGCAATACCAACTTTCTTGCTTAAACTCTTTGAGGGAGGATGACGAAGTAAGAACGCAAACTTCTGATGGTATGCTTTTGGATAAAACCCTGTTAAGGATGTACAGGCATTGTTTCAAACCCCTAAACACTGGAGATATAAGGGAGATAGACCCTCGTTAACTCCTTTGAGCCTTGAAGTATGAGTTTCCTTCGTATGAAAAAACCCTCATAATTAACCCAGGGGCAGGGTAGGCGTTAGTTAGTTTGATCGAGCATTCAAATTTCAAAAGGAGTGTCCATCTGAGGATCCATTACCTTCTATTCCACAATCAAGAGGTCAAGAGATGTGAAACCACAATGGCTATCCATCAATGATCAAGGAGTAAGACAGTCACAACCATTTCAAGCAAGTAAGACAACCGGTGTCACACGCTTTGTTCAAAAAGAGAAAAAAAAGAAAGCCCGCTAAGTCGAAACTTGAAAACAAGCGACTTAGGCAAAAGTTAGGGCATCCCGCTGGACTTCAAAATCGAAAAACTCAGAAGGGGAGTCCAGGCAAAAATTAGGGATCAAGAAAGCAAAAGAATAAGAAGCGAAAAGCTAAAAGGATTACAAGAACAAATTCATATGGCACCGGACACAAAAGATAAAGAGGGGTGACTGTTACTCCAAAACCTCCTTAGGTGTCAAACCATCAGTTGCACGGGTTCCTCAAAGATCATGAACCATTTGAGAGGTGAGCGTTTGCGTCAAATTAGCTGAACATAGGACTGGAGAACATCACGAAGAGTGGGTGGGCACCGATAAATTTTGAGCCATAAATCCTTTTTTCTGAAACCGTGAACCCGACCGCGTTACAACCCTTAAAAGTCCTAATTGAAACGGGGTTTATTCCGAAAACGTACTTCAACAAGACAGCGTTCCTGACTCCTATGAGTTGTGCTAATAAGATTTGTTGGTATTGCATGTGCGCTTTGTTTTGCCATTCAAAAATCAAGGTCGCATCCCAGCAAGCGATTCACAGGGCTTTCCGACACATTTTCATAAAAATCTTCAAGGTTAACATGAATGTTGCATTAGGATTATCATTCTCATAAATAACTTGTTCTGTTTGCATACATGTGCCTAAACATCAATGACAGCTTACACAGCGGAAGCTTGATCCTGCCAAGTTGGGATACTTGAAAATTCTGAAGGACAAATCATATCAAGGGGCATGCTGCCAAGAGACTCAATGTAGAGTGGGCTCTCCCCAGTAAGTCGTGTTATGATGTAGCCAATCTGGGGCAATCACGTCGAGAAATCTCTCCGAAATTTAGTTATTCTGGGGCATTCATTCTAAGATCAGGAGCAAAGTCACTTCAAAGCTCATATTGGGGCAGACCGCCTCTAGAGCGTGGGAGATTGTCCACTCCTGAAAGCGGTTAATTGAAAGCACCTCCCCAAGGTACCAAAGCAGAGTATTTTTAAGTCATTACGATCCCTTTCGAGGTAATGTACGTCATGGATTATGAAGACTGGGGAAGTTATGTCGAGATATGATGAATCTCTCTAAGAGTTTGAAGACCCTGGGGCAGTGCGAGCGGCCGATCTTCTGTAAAATCCTCTTGAGATGAAAAGTTCAAAGAACCGCTTATGACCATAAAGACAAGTTAGGTTGCAGGGTAACAAATTTGTTTTCCCCAGTAGAGCTACTCCCCTCAATATTGAAACTTCATTCTCCTCAGCAGGTGTTGTTTCTCCAGCAAGGGACTTACAGGACATCTTCTTGGGATAACGGAGTTATCTTCCCCACAGAGTCTGAACACTTATTTTCCTCAGCCAGTCAGGAAATGTTTTTCTCAGCAGTAACGGTGCGATCTGATCCCCAACAGATGAGTAAGTTTGATGTTATCCGCTAGCAGAATGGATGTCAGCATCTACAGTTCCCCCAAGCAAAGTTTGGTGGTAATCCTCGCAGCAGTTTGTTCAACAGTGGTTGACATCCCCAGCAGGTTTTAAATCCAAGAGACATTTGGCACTCTTCTGATTCAGGTCGTGGCCTCCTTTCTCAAAGAGTTATGTATAATCCCCAGTAGAGCGGATGTTCTTTAGGGATTTCATCCCCCAGCAGAAGTAATTGATCCGAAGAGTCGATCAGTATGACCCTTCTCAGCAGAGTTTCTAGATTCAGAGGACAATTTATTTTTATCATCCCCAGCTGAATTGGACTTTTCTCTCCGGCATTTATTTTGCTGGAGGGACCCTTTTTGCATGTCATAAGCATTTGCATTGCATCCTTAAACGCGTAGCATTTTCACTTCGTGTGGAGCATTACGGCAAAATTCAAACATTAGCATTCGAAGCATAAGCCAGGTTTGATACTTTCTTTGCTAGTTCTCTTTCTCGGCAGAGATGGCGTAACTCAGGAAATTTTGAAGGGACGCGCGCTCCCCGGCAGAGTATTTTATTTAGATTTCTCCTTTCCCCAGCGGAGTCGTCTTATCTGTAGATTGTGAGTCCGTTAGGAATTTGCCTTTGTTTGGCCTTTCTCTCTCGTAAAACCCAGTTCTCGTCTGGTAGTCAGTTCCCGTCTGACTTATTTGGTAAAACCCAATTCTCGCCTGGTAGTCAGTTCCCATCTGACTTATTTGGTAAAACCCAGTTCTCGCCTGGTAGTTAGTTCCCGTCGGACTTATTTGGTGAAACCCAGTTCTCGTCTGGTAGTCAGTTCTCGTCTGACTTATTTGGTAAAACCCAGTTCTCGTCTGGTAGTCAGTTCTCGTCTGACTTATTTGGTAAAACCCAGTTCTCGCCTGGTAGTCAGTTCCCGTCTGACTCATTTGGTAAAATCCAGTTCTCGGCTGGTAGTCAGTTCTCGTCTGACTTATTTCGCGAAACCCAGTTCTCTTTCACAGCAGAGATGGAATAATTCTGAAGAGTTTTGTTTCACGTTATCCCCAGTGAAGTCGCAATTTATTTTGCTAGATTCTCTTTATCAGCAGAGAACATCAATCTTTTGAAGATTTTCTTTCGTCAGTTTCCCTTTGTCAGCAGGGATGGCATTTATGTTGCTAGATTCTCTTTAACAGCAGAGGACAGCAATGTTTTGAAGATTTTCTTTCGTCAGTTTCCCTTTGTCAGCAGGGATGGCATTTATTTTGCTAGATTCTCTTTATCAGCAGAGAACAACAATGTTTTGAAGATTTTCTTTTGTCAGTTTCCCTTTGTCAGCAGGGATGGCATTTATGTTGCCAGATTCTCTTTATCAGCATAGAACGGCAATCTTTTAAAGATTTTCTTTTGTCAGTTTCCCTTTGTTAGCAGGGATGACATTTATGTTGCTAGATTCTCTTTATCAGCAGGGAACAGCAATCTTTTGGAGATTTTCTTTCGTCAGTTTCCCTTTGTCAGCAGGGATGACATCTATTTTGCTAGATTCTCTTTATCAGCAGAGGACGGCAATGTTTTGAAGATTTTCTTTCGTCAGTTTCCCTTTATCAGCAGGGATGGCATTTATTTTGCTAGATTCTCTTTATCAGCAGAGGACAGCAATCTTTTGGAAGATTTTCCTTCGTCAGTTTCCCTTTGTCAGCAGGGATGGCATTTATTTTCCTAGATTCTCTTTATCAGCAGAGGACAGCAATCTTTTGGAGATTTTCTTCGTCAGTTTCCCTTTATCAGCAGGGATGGCATTTATTTTGCTAGATTCTCTTTATCAGCAGAGGACGACAATGTTTTAAAGATTTTCTTTCGTCAGTTTCTCTTTGTCAGCAGGGATGGCATTTATTTTGCTAGATTCTCTTTATCAGCAGAGGACAGCAATCTTTTGGATATTTTCTTCGTCAGTTCTCTTTATCAGCAGAGATGACATAACTTTGGAAAGTTTGTTTCGTTTTATGCCCACCATAGCAGCATTTTAGCTAATTCTCCAGTAAAGGATTGCAAATTTCTGGGTTCGTTGGTATTCAATCTCCGTGCATCCTGAATATCTGAAAGCTGTCGCTATCATACACTCAGGACCAAGTTGATTGAATAGGGGCAGCTGTTGCACCCCAAAATTTGCCCTCCTTACTTTTTTACTAACTGGCTTATGTTTCATTTCATTTTTTTTTGCATTATCATGTGTGCATATCATTAGCATGGGGTCAAGGTGCCTGAGGCAGTTCAGAAAAGTCTTATCTGGTCTACTACATCATCAAGAGTTCACAAGTGGCAAGGGATTTCGAGTGGATCACTCTCTCCTAACCAGTGCATGAATTAGGGTTTTGAAATTCTTGGGTTATTGCGTCAATAGGCAAGCTCCTTGGGTTTTTATCATCAGAAAATGATATATCTTATCTTTATTGGAGAGGATACACATCACATTCAGAGGAATTTGGATTTGGAGACTGTGTTATTTCCTCCTAGACTGAGGGTACCAAAACTAGGGTTTGCTATAAAGTCAGTTTATTTCTGATTTTTTGGGCAAGACTTGATTCCATGGTATTCCTTGGGTCCCTAAGTATCTATGAATGGAAGATTGTCCATCAGTTTGATTTAGGAGAAGTCCAATGGGCCAATGGATTGAAAATCAGTTAACTTGGTCAAAAAGTCAACTGTGGTCAACACAAGGTTAAACCTCAAGATTTTTGGTCAACATCAAGATTATGGGGTGAAATTCATCATTTGATCAAGGGTTGATCATGATTCATCAAGGAAACCTCAGAATCATCAAGAATCGGGAGTTACTAAATTAGGGTTTTTGTAGTAAAAGTCAACTGTACTTTGACCAGGCCTAACTTCCACATACTTCATCAAAAATTCCTCAACCAAAGCCCATCTTGAAGGAAATTTAATTCCCTACAACTTTGTGTCTCACAAGCCAAGTCCATAAATGCTTCATTCGGTAGATATGAGCCAAGACATTATAGGTCATTTTGAAAGTCAACAAAAGTCAATCTTTTTAAAAAGTTCATAACTTGAACATGGAAGATCAACTTGACATGGGACCAAAAGGGTTGGTTAGAGGACATTTTGAGGTTTCTAAAAAGTATTATTTTGCATTAAGGAGCTAAAAATTGAAGGAGTTATGCTTAGTCAAAGTTGGGCAATTTTGAGGAGGTGCACAAAGCAAACTATGCCTAAAATCCAAATTTTGACAAATGGGCCATATGTTTCTTAAACCAAACTCAAACATAAAGCCATGCACGACCCAAAGAGCATATATTTGATTTTTCCTCATTTTATTTTATTTTTATTGGATTTAATTAGTTAAAATTCAATATTAAATGAAATAATTCAAAAATCATTAAACATGGAATTGCCCAGGCCCAACTCATCATAAGAAGAATAACCCTAGGTTATTTAAACCTAAAGATGCACTGGTTAGGGTTCATGCACGTGAAATTGGAGGAGTTCTCAAGAAAACCATAAAAAAGGATTTCTCACCACAACTCACGATCCACAAGGAGTTTCCCTAGAATTCTTCCACAAAGCTTCTCTTGATAGTCCATAGAGTGCAGATCAACCTCCATTCGCAGCCAAAAGCAAAGTTTGAAGGTATGCCATCTCCGGTTTGAAGGATTTTGAAGGATCCCAAAACTCCAATTTTTTACGTGAATATTGTTGTGTTTTCATCACTGATCGTTCTGATATAATTATTTTTAATTATGGGTATCTGTATGGCTTGCTATGATGATTTAAAGTTTGATGCCCTAACATAATTCCATGCGTTTTTTATTATACACTAATAATTTGTGATTTTTAAGGCCATATTTGGATTCCTCGCGAAATTCTGGGTCGGATAGTGTACCCATACGCATTTTCTGGGCAGGTTGGGTGGTTGCAGGTGGCTGCCGGCGGTGGAGCTCCGGCGAGGTGTGGTGGCCGGCCGGCCTAGGGTTCAAGGGAAGAAGATGATGTTTTAGCCGTTGATCTCCTTAATCCAACGTCCATGAGCACGCCACATGTCACTGATTTTATGTTTTTATTTTAATGATTGTGTGTTTCTCGTTCCATGGAGTCCACCATACATCCAGTAATCACAGCCTCTTGTTTCCTTTTTATTTTGATCATACGGCCAAGTTTTTGCCAACACATTAATGAAGCCATGTGCGGGGCACATGGCTGGAGCATGGTAAGACCACCCTTACTTTTTTTGTTTTTTTTATTAATGATGGGCGGACTGCTATACGCACCCCCGTCTCCGGCCCAACCACAATTCTAACGTACTTTCATTACTAATCACACCCCCTGCGTTTTTCTTTTTATTTTTTTATTTTCTGCTGGAGCATGGCGCTGAACTTGCTATTCGCGCCCCTAACGCAGGCCCATTCAACTTCCTCTTAATTTTCCTTGCTGTTTGCACCGCCCATACTATTTTCATGTTTTATTTTATTTAATTCATAACATTTTCATATTTTAATTATTAATATTAGTTAATTGCATTTAAAAAATCCTAAAAAATCATACATCATCTTTATTCATTTATAAAATTTTTACAAATTTTATTTTTTATTTTAATTTTATTTTTATCATTTTAATTAATTGTTTAATTCAACTCCTTTTTAATTACACATCTCATGCATACTTGAGCTTCTTCATTGTAATTCTCCTCATCTACAAAATATTTTTGGTCCGTTCTTTTTGCATTTGATCATTGACATATTAAATTGCATAAAAATATTTTTATTTCATTTTTAAATATTTTTCAAGTTGCATTTAGGTCCTTCTCTTTGGCACATTGAATCCTATCCCTCACTTGAATTTTGTATGATCGTTTGAATGGCTAACACTTTGGATTTTCGCAGGGACTTTTTATATGTTGTTTGCCTCCGGTTGAGGAACTTTAATGGTTAATTTGGGAATTTTAGGAATCATTTTTCTAATTATTGGAGTTATTTTCACTTGAGAGTTTCTTGCAGGCGCATCTTTGACCTTATATGATTACCTCGTTTGAAAGGCACTTGTGCCATTTGCTTTAGGGGTGTTCCTTTGATTTCTAAGTTCATGCTTGGATGGTTCTCATTATTGTTTGCCATTGCTTGATTTTCATTCATCTCGTTTCTCTTATTTATGTCTGTTTCTCACTAACCTTTTATGCAGGACTAAGGTAAGCTCTTGGATAAGTATCCATGGTCCCTCTTATCCTTTCTGTCTCTCCTATCTTCTTCCTTTAGGATTTAGGTTGTCGTCAAACCTCACTAACCATAGGTCACCCACGCATGATGACTTTAGGATTCATAGTCTCCCTTTAGAGTCACCCTTGTGTCTTCTCTCTTCTCATCTCAAATTTCTCTAAAACACTTAATAAGAATAAGGTGTATTGCGCACGAGCCTTAAGTATGGGGAATGAGAAATGAGGGGCTTCCTCTCATCTTTCTAGAGTGCTTAGCGAGCGTCCTGTCTTGGGACGATGCGTTAAGTATTCGCCCCTGTGCCTTAGACTTTGGTGCAATGCAACTTAGGAACTAACTTAAGCCACTTTTGTCCTAAAAAACACCAACCAACTTCAAACCTTTTTGTCCTTCGGGACCTTCAAACTAAAGGATACTTTCAAAAAGGGCACGTTACCTTCCGTCTGAGTCGCAAACAGGCATCGACCCTAACTGCCAGACGCGAACTTAACGTCGCTCATAAAAAAACACAAAAAGAACTTGGTCCGAACTACGTTGACTCTAAATTCCCCATTGCACAAAGGGGGTACGTAGGCCTAGGACGTCGACATCCTACCGAGTCGGTCTTTGTATTTCCTTCCCCGTCTTAGTACAGCCCTAGATGATAGTATAACTCACCCTTAGATTAGACCACAAGCGTGGATCCCATCGAGTACGATGGACGCGTGGGGTGCTAGCACCTTCCCCTCGCGTAACCGACTCCCAAACCCAGGTTATGGTTGCAATGACCATTCCTTTCCCTCTTCCTAAGGTTTATGCGGTGTTCCCTTTCCCTCTCTTGGGATAAATTTACACGGCTGACGACTCTGTTTTTCTGCGCCATTCTCGCATTTGTACCAGGATGAAAATCTCGGGAGCGACAGGGGGTAGCGGTAGGGTTTTACATTGATAGGGGAGGTATTGGGCTCAAGGGGAATGTGATGATCATGAGGGCGTTTTGGGGGAAGGCCTGAATGTGGATGGAAAATGTCTTGAAAGGTTTGTATTAACTGCTGGATTGGAGGGTGTAGTGCTGATGGTAAAGGGTCAGGGTTTGAGTGTAAGGCTGAAGTTGGGGTTGGAGGGGATGGGATTGGATGGAAAGTCATTAAGTGGAAGGAAGAGACGGAATTTGTGTGAATGAGGTGGCGGAGTTGGTGAAATGTAGTATGAATTGGGTGTGTTGAGGGGTCGCCTTGAAGAGTGATGGATTGGTTTAAATGGTTAAAGGTGATAGATGAAACTGAAAAATCTGCCTGAATTTTTCCCAAGGTTCTTAACCAAGCCATGCCCAAAATCACATCTGCCCCTTCAATTGGTAGCAAGTAGAATGGAAGTTGAAATGGTTTATTTTGTAGGACAATTTGAACATTGTTACAAATTCCTTCACATTGTATATGCGAACCATTACCAACCATTACAGAAAATTGTGGAATGAGAGTTAACTTAAGGTTGAGGTGATGGGCTATTCGTGGCTAAAGAATGTTGTGAGTGCTGCCAGTGTCAACTAAAACCATGACTGACAATCCTCCTATTAACCCTTTGAACTTGAGTGTTTGTGGGGAAAATTGACCCGTTAAGGCCTGGGTGGACAGTTGAAAATAAGTGTCATTATGGTCAATTGTACTGTCTTCAGCTTCCATGTTGTCTTGAATTAGGTTGGTGTCTTCTGACACATCATCTTCTGCCAAAAGAAGAAGAAACCTAGAAGTAGAACATTTGTGACCTGGGATAAACTTCTCATCACAATTAAAACATAGCCCTTGGGCTCTCCGTTCTTGCAGTTGTGCTTGTGATAGACGGCGAATGGGGAACTTTGTAGGAATAGTGGTGGGCTGAGGTTTTGTGTTGTTTGTAATTTGTGGGGTAGGTGAGGTTGGGGCTTTTGGGGTTGTGGGTTGGCTGGGGTTGCTGTTTTTTTGGTAGGGACTAGAGAATGGTTTGGAAAATTTGGGTTTCGAATCCCTTAACTTGGATTCAATCAGTTTTGCAAGGCCAATAGCTTGTGAAATTGTTGTGGGTTTATGAATTGCCATTTCACTTTGAATTTCAGTAGTTAACCCTGAAATAAAACAATTTAAAATAGCATCTTGTGGTAGACCAACAACTTGAGTGCCTAACTTTTCAAATTTGGTTTGATAATCCACAACTGAACCATCTTGTTTTAATTTAAACAATTCAGCCTGATGATTTTCATAAGAGGAAGGACCAAAACGCAATGTCAAATCCTTTGTAAAAGTAGTCCAATCCGATAATAATAAACTCTGGTGCATCCACTTAAACCAGCCCAAAGCATCATCTTTCATATAAAATGAAATTAATGACATTCTGTTTTCATGAGGCATGTTATAAAAACTGAAAAATTGTTCAGCTTGAAACAACCATTCAAGAGTGTTTGTACCATCGAACATTGGAAGGTCAAGTTTAGGTGATCGCATAGGGGGTAAAGGGGGGATTTGTGGGATAGGTGGGTAATATGGAAAATTATAATTTGGGGTTGCTGCGAAAACAGTTTGTGGGGAAAATGAGGTGGCATGGACGTTTGTGGTGGTATTTGTATAGGTGTAGTTCGTTGCATAAAGGTTGCTGGTGGAGGGGGATTGTTGTGGGAAAAAATAGTTGGTGACCTAAGTGGGGTATTTGTGGGAGTAATGACGTGGGGTGAAGGGGTGGACGATAAGGAAATATGAGGGGGGTTGAGTAAGATACCTGACGAACTAGCTGCCATAGAACTTGCTGCCATGGAAGTAACAACAGGCTGTTTTTCCTTTTGGGTTGTGAGATTTTTAATGGCAGCCATGACTGCTTCAAACCTTGAATCTTCCAAGCTTTTATCATTTTCAAATCTGGTGTTAAGCCTTCCAATATGCGCCTCCGAATCTGCATCAACCTTATCAAACCTTTCATCAAGTTGTTGTTGGGTAAGAGCCATTGCATTATCGATCAAAACTTGGGATGTGTGCACGACTTCCTCAACGATTTCTCTTGAGGAAGGGTTTTGGGGTTTGGGGGGAGCCATTGAATTCACTTGTAGAAAGCACCAATTTGTTAGACTTAAAACATTCAGATAAACCCTAGATCTAAAATTGCATTGAAAGACAATAAAATAAAACAACTTTTCTTCTTACTTCAATAATGAAACAAACTACAATATATAGTTAGGTTATTAAATGACTTAATGGGCCATGGGCCATTTAAAAGACAAAGCTACTTAATCCCAAAATAATAATAAAAAGAGAATCAGCCCAAAATAAAATCTTTGAGAAGGACATATTGTTTTTTTTTCTTCTAATTGGCCTAATGCAAGACTTAACAGACTTAGACTTGACAAATCCTAACTCTACTCAACTTATTTTCACTCCTCTTTAATAGACTTCAAAATCTATCTCACCTAAATTTTCTGTAACTTAAATAACAATAGTCACGTATATCAAAAGTTGAATTGTGTTAAAATAACATTAAAAGATAATCAAAATAATTCACCCCCTTAATTAATTACCTAAAAAATTATTCAACCGAAAATTTTGAACAATATTTCAATTTGATGGCCACCAATACAAACTAAACCTGTTAGCCTTTAATGATTTCTCAATAATTAACCTTTAATCTATTATCATTATCCATCAATTAGCGTCCATACAGACACAGTTTGTCCACATTATTTTTTATTCGTTCACGCATTAAAATTTAAACAGTGCCTTTTTGTATAAACTTTGTGATATGCATCTCTCTCATATTATTCTTTGAATTTAACTGATATTCCACTTAGAATACAAATATTTTTCCTAAAACAAATATTTAATGCATGGTAGGAATAAGAAACATAATGATTAAGAAATGTGTGAGATTTGTAAATGACAAAAAATGAGACAGTAAATTGGAGATTGTAACATTGCAAAGCTACCAGCACCATGTCCAATTAATCCTTTAGTGGACTAAAACCATCCACAATATAAAGATATAAGTTCGACTTGTCACCCTCTTGTGTATCTTGAATACAAATATGATATTAAACTCCAAATTATAAGTGTTAGAGGCAAATAAATTGTTGATTGTATCTAACAATATTGAATTTTTGTACAATGATCTTCGGTACAAACGTAACAACATACAAATTGTATAAATAAGACAAATTGATCATCTTTACTATACAAACAAAAATGAAAAGAAAGAGAAAAAGCAATTTGGATTTTGAATTGCTCGAAATATATATACAAAATAGGAGAATCCTTTTCTTTCTCGCTAATTTAATTTTTCTCTATATTTTTTCTGCACAAATCTATCTTTTTTTTTTCATTACTTTCTTGTGTGCTAAATGTTATCAGCAAACCGTGCTAAAGGAAAGTAACCAAATTAATATACACTTTCTTTGCTAAAATAAAAAACCAATTGTTTCTGTAACTGCTGCAATTTGTAATGCAGTTATTATACAGTTATTAATAAGCAAGAAGTGTGTGTAATTTATGTAGTGGTTAAAGGGTGTAATGTGAATAAAAATAGGTCAGTTCAAAAACTCTTATCTCCTATATATATATATATATATATATATATATATTTGACAAAAATTTAAGTTAACTTATTAATATATTATAAAATAATTTTCAAACAGTAACGTAACTATTTTATATATGGGTGATTGCTTTCAAAAAGTACCAAAATATTTTGACATGAATATGTTTAGCTTTATATTATAAAAGGAATTTTTTATCCAAATATCCCTATTTTTCAACAAAATTTCCAAAATATTCTAATTTTCAAAAAAATTCCCAAACTATCCCACTTAGGGTGTGGGATTACACAAGGGCGCCAGTTCTATTTGCGACCCCTCTTTAAAGCAACAAGGCAGTCGCCAATTGAATTGGAGACAGCTCATCAAGTCGCCAATTCAATTGGCGACCTAGTTCAAGGCACACAAGGGAGTCGCCAATGGATGTGGAGACTCCCTAGAAATTAAATTTTTTTTCTATAAATAGAGGTGTTCAGCTCAGTTACTTCCATATCTCATCTCACAACTTTTTTCTACTGACAAAATGTATCGTCGTCGATGGGGAAAAGTTATCTTTTCGCGAGAGAAGCCACCGATCGACATGCTATTTTGGAACATACAAAGTTTCAATCAACTTAAGAGGGAGCTGAATCGGTGGTTTGAGGGAGACATTGGTGAAGGGGAGAAAATCCGAAGTATCGAGAGACTTGATCGGCTGCCTGGATGGGTTCGTGTGAAGACTGACAAAGATGCGAGGGAAGTCATGTTTGGACCGAATGAAATTAGTTTGATTGTTGTAATCTGTTAGGAATGTATTAAGTTGTTTGTGTTGTTTGCTATTAACATTGTTGTTTGTTGTTAGTGTTGTTTGTTGTTAAAATTGTTGTAACAAAGACCCATCAATATATGAAAATATTTGGTTACAACAAATGAAAAGATAAGCTAAATTATGATGCAGATACAACAAATGAAAAGATAAGCAAAATTATGATGTAGATGTTCCTCCAACATTGGAACAATTTTTGTTGTTGTGTCCGGGATGACGACAGATACTGCATAGTCTTATCATTTTATAAGCGATATCCATTTTGGTTCTTATACGCTTGCTGTTTGGGCACCCCTTTTTCTTTCTTCTCATTTCATCGTTGTGCCAAACTATGTCACCTTGGTATGGAGGCCAATAATCCTCCATTGGTAGCACTACGAAGCCTTCGCTGTATACATTCATAACATTAATCACCTTGTAAACATCAGATAGATAGCCATAAGCATCTTGACGAGCATGTGTGCATGCTGCAATGGCATGTGAGCAAGGTATGTAACGCCCCAGTTTTAGTTATTTTTATTTAATTGAGTCGTTTTGATTATTTTATTTTTTACTTTTATTTGAAAATATGTTATTTTTCATCGAGATTATATTTTATCGCGTTTTGGGAGCGTTTGCGAGATATTTGAGTGTAGGGGTATTTTGGTCTTTTGCTTGGGTATATATTATATTTTTCATATGAATAGAAATAGAAAGAGAGAAAAATAGAAAGGAAAGAAAAAGAGAAGAAGAAAAAGAGGAAGAAAGAAAAGAAGAGAAGAAAGAGAGAAAACTTGGAAAATCTAGGAACCGATTCAACCGACTTTTCAAACGCAATTTAATCGGGTAAGGGTGCGAAA
This sequence comes from Lathyrus tuberosus, assembly GCA_022829125.1. NCBI lineage: Eukaryota > Viridiplantae > Streptophyta > Magnoliopsida > Fabales > Fabaceae > Lathyrus > Lathyrus tuberosus. The sequence goes on along the minus strand of JALAZF010000142.1, from coordinate 3,276,764 downwards.
CTCGATTATACTATGTTTGTGTATGATTATGTGTGTTTGTGTGGAAGTTTTATTGGTTTTCAAATATAGGTCGAATGAGATAAACGAGTAGAAATCGATGTTTTTGCGGTTGGAAATCGATGTAAATGTTGTAGAATACTAGTCACCATGATTAGATTATGTTCTGATTGCTATGTGTTGATTTGGAAGTGTTTTGGTGGGGAAAATATGGTTTTGGGTTATGTAACAGCGCTGCTGGGTTTTCTGGTTTTCGCAGGTTCGCACTGCGAATCCCCTAGCAAAGGGGAAAGCGAGCATTCGCTGGCTATTCGCACTGCGAAGGTGAGGGCGAGCATTCGCCAGAGACTCGCACTGTAAACTTTGTGTTGTTTTGTGTTGTTTTCTTTCTGCCACTGTTCGCTGGGAGACTCGCACTGCGAAGGGGAAGCGAGCATTCGCTGGGAGTTTGCACTGCGAACGTTAGGAATTTTTTTAGGCTATTTTCAGTTCTGACTTAGTTCGCTGGGACATTCGCACTGCGAATGAAGAAGCGAAGGACTCGCTAGGAGCTTCGCATTGCGAACATGACAGCTTTTCCCAATTCATTTTCTTTATAACTTTTGATCCGTGAGTCGGTTTAAGGCGAGGTTTGATGCGTTGGAAAGCTTTTGACATGTTCTTTCTTATATTATTGGTTTTGAGACTAGTGGCCGATTTAATTATGTCGGGAATTGGAATGGTGTCGTTTTGTCAACTTGTACCATTGTAAGTGTATGTAATTGATGTGTATTATGCAATATGCTATTGATATGAATGTTGTATGACTTGTGTGCTGTTGTGTGATGAAAATGCATGTGATAAGATGTTGTGATGAGGGTTTGTGGCCTAAGGACTAGTAAATGCAATGTGTGGTATTTGATGATATATGCATGATTATGGATGTGTATATGTGTGCATTTGAATGTCATGAGTCATTGTATGCCAAGCATCATGATATGCATGTTGGTGATGTCGTGTGCCCTGTAACACCCCAATTCCCATCGCGAATAAATAATACATAAATAAAATCAGAGTAACTAAAAATTTATTTTTCCGACAGAAACAAGGATGCCACATTTAAATAAATAAAACACAATCCCTGCTCATATATTTGATACATAACACAAACAACTGAATACCCTCAAGGGGAAACTTTTTCCATATTAAAGGAAATGTCAATTATGGAATAAAGCGAAAGATCCATAACCGACTTGTTTTACAAAATAAATGGTTTATAACGTCAAAGTACACATACACAAGTAATACAAAAATATATTCCACAATTATATACATATATAACATAATCGTTCCCCGACTCCCGTGCTACGTATCAGAGCAGACAGACGGCAAAGGACGGAGGACTAATCTCCACAAAAGCCTCCAAGACACTAATCTGCAATTGCCTCATAGAGCAATAAACCACAGCAGAAGGGTGAGAAATAACAACTAAAATCAAGATTGCATAATAATATGCAAACACACATTCAAACACATGTATAAATCATCTCACCCATACCATCACATACTAACACATATAGCATGCCACGAATACAAAACATATCACACATAATAGATCAAATCATGATTTCCCACACATAACGCATCCATTCACAATTCTCACCACAATTCATCACAACTCACTCATATACATCACAATGTATATATATACAAAACCAAGCATATTCATCATGCGTACTTTCACAATTCCTATCATTCCACATAAACATACATATTCATGTTTATTCATCAATGCACAATTATAAAGATGATAAATGCAAATCATAGAGACCGACTTACGACTCTATGCAAATGCAATGCGGGTACCGACTCAATCATCTCAAGTTCACTCAGGAACTTATTGGAACCATCGCTCGTTACCAATATAACTCCCCGTCGAGCCTATGATGTTCACCCATTGCTCACACCTCACCTAGGCACACAATGTTTATTGATCGCTCACACCCCACACGGGCACACGACCCGATCGTTCACACCCCACATGGGCACACGATCGTCTATAATCATCGCTCACACCCCACATGGGCACACGACGTTATAGCGGGTTCCCTCTGGAACCAATCCGTCGTTCACACCCCACATGGGCACACGACATTACAAGATGCATATCATGATGCTTGACACCCAAGAACTCATGACAATCAAATGCATCTTCACACATATATGCAACCATAATCATGCATACATTTCAACTCATCATCATTATTCATGCATTGAAAACAATTCAAACAATGCATTTCAACCATAAAGGCCACCAACCACATACATTGGAATTTCACATAAACAATGCATATCATCACAAACCACAACAATCATACAATCACAATTACTTCCACAAGGGATTCACACCACAAAGGCTACCCACAACACATCATAACAACATACGTTGATATTCAATCAAACAATGTATTTTACTACACAACAACATCATTTATGGATCGCTCACACCCCACACGGGCACACGACCCGATTGCTCACACCTCACCTAGGCACACAATCGTTTGTAATCATCGCTCACACCTCACATAGGCACACGACGTTACAACGGATTCTCATTAGAATCACTCAACACAAGAATGTACATCATTATGCTTCACATACCAAATGACTCAAGACATTCTTGAAATGCATACATATTCACAATATATTCATGCATTCATCTCATACAATCACATACAACCTATATACATTCGCATCAATGCACTATTGTATGATTCACATCCAAAACAATGCACATATTTGCCATAAAGCCATAAACCATCATCACAACATTCCATCATGTATATTCACATCATATAACGGCCCACAAGCTACACGTTACATATTAAAAGCATATAGCATGATAACACATCAATCGCACACATTATATGCGATAAAAACCCGACAACCCGACTATTTTCCAAAAACACGAATTAATTACATCATCTTTTACCCTCCAAACCATCTTTAATAGAAAGAAATTTTCATTAGCTTTCCAACGCTTCAAACGGGGGTCAAAACGGACTTACGGTTCAAAAGTTATGAAGAAAACAAAATCGGACATTTTGGAAAATTGGTGGCCATGCGCCGACGCATGAAGCTTGGGGGTCAACGCATAAACCTGGGAATTTCGCCCGGGTCAGCGCATGAAATCATGAGCCGACGCACAGTTGCAGGGGGTTAGCGCACGATGTGCAGATTTTGCTGAAAAACCAGTTTTCGGCCGTTAAATACCTTCCGGACCTCCGATTTCGATTCCGTAAAAAGCTGCGATCTCAGAATTTGAAATACTACAATATTTTCACCATTAAAAAGCCATCCAACACATTTTCCATTTTTGAAATATTTTGAAACATAATTTTATCCGTTTATCCCAACTCGCTCAAAACCACTCGAAAACATACAAATAACCATTCCCGATTAATTCCTATCCTTACCCGATTAAATATCAACCTATACCAATGTTACCAGACATATCCAAACACTTTTACTCGATCAAAAAATCAATTTGCACAAAACATCGATATATATCAAAAACTCAAAAGTTATAAATTCAACTCGATTCAATCAAACGATCACGCTAAATCAAGACCCAACATCACACGACTCTACTACGCGATTTATTCCGACTTTCATCCGTGAAAACATCGATTTCTAATCGTTTTTCTCATTTCAACCTAGAATTGAAACTATAAGAAAATATCCAAAACAATCCAAGAAAACATACACATATACATACACAAGCAAGATATAATTGAAACTTCTCACCCTTACCCGGTTAATCGCGCTTGAAACGGAGCTATTCTCGATTTTCCTCTTTTTTCCTCTTCTCCCTTTTCCTTCTCTTCTTTCTCTCTGTTTTTCTTCTTCTTTTCTAACTTTCCCCCTTTTTCTCTCTTTCTAACCAATATATATATATATATATATATATATAATACTTATTATATAATATAAATCCACTAGGGTAAAATATCTCCAATTGATATTTTGTCTTCTAATACCAATTGATCAATTATTAGAGTTACCTTAAAATACTCTCTTTTCTCTCAAATCTCTATTTATAAAAATATATAATTTTTCTAAAATATCTAACTAATCAAATGACCATTTTACCCCCCACGCTCAAATATCTCCCAAAAGCTCTCAAAATGCGATAAAACATAAACATACCGATGAAATATATTTCGGGAAATAAAAGTTGAAAAGAAATTATAATTTATTGCAAATATTTTACCTATCAGGGAAATTAACCAATTAACTCAATTAGAAGGTAAAATACAATAAATTCACACATTTCACAAAATTCACATAAATGAAATAAATAAATGCAATTAAACAAATCGGGGCGTTACATGCCCTAGTGGGTGTGAAAGAGGACCGAAAGCGATGATTATAGACGATCGTACGCCTTATACAAAGAGGACTGAAAACGATCGGATCGTGCGCCTTATACAAAGAGGACTGAAAGCGATCCATAAACGTCGTGCGCCTTATACCAAGAGGACCGAAAGCGACGGGGAACATCGTTTGCCCGACGGGGTGTTACATGAGTGGTCCTCAGTAACAAGCGATGGGTCCAATAGTTCCTGAGTGAACTAGTGTTGAGATGATGGATGGATGGTACCGCATGTGCATTTGCATAGAGTCGTGGTGTCGGTCTCTTTGCATTTGCATAAATCATGAATGGATTGATTGTGTGTGGAATTGTGGATGAAATTGATGAGTTGATATATGTATATATGTTGGCGATATATGTATTGCGCATGGTTGATATACCTTGGTGATGGATATATGAAATATACACTGTGTTGTTTTGTGATTGAATTCTGGTATAAGTTGTGGTGAGAATATTTTATATGTGTAATTTCGTGTTATTATATAATTGTATACAATTATATTATGATTGTGTTTCTCACCCTTCTGCTGTTTTTTAAATGCTCTACGGGGCATTGCAGATTAGATGCTGGATGTCTTTTTGTGAAGCTTAGGTCTTCATTCTTTTGTCGGTCGGCTCTGATATGTAGCACCGGGTAGTCGGGGGATCGAGTGTGATTATTTTGTATGATGTATATGTATCTTGTGGTTTGTACACGTATGATGTTATGTATTATAGAAAAACTTTTTATATGATATATATTTATAGTGGAGATTTCAGTACAGATTTTCTGCTTTTATTCTGTATCTAAATTGTGGGTGTTAGGAACTCAGTTCCTTTGTTATGTGCTACCTGAATTGTTGCATATCTTTATGAGCAGGTGTATGTGTATTTGTTTCAATTGATGTGACCCCTCGGTCTATGCCGTGAATGTTTTAAATATACTCTGATGAAATTTTGAATTTTATTTATCGCTTTGTTTGTTGGGGGTATAGATTGGGGGTGTTACATTAAGTGGTATCAGAGTCAGTCCGTGTCAGTTTGTGTCAGTCCTTGTTGGTCTTTGTGGTTCGGTGAGCTGTTTGTTTAACCATAGTTGCTGTTATTGGAAATGAACAAAATATGGCTGGTAGGAATGATGTTGCTTTGGCTGCTGCTATGCAAGCTATGGCTCGGGCTGTGCAGGGTGCACCTAATGCTGCGGGTAATGATGAGTTCAGGAAGAACAAACCACCTATCTTTAAAGGAAGATATGATCCTGATGGTGCTCAGATTTGGCTTAAGGAGATTGAAAGAATCTTCCGAGTGATGGATTGTGCTGAGGATCAGAAGGTGAGACTAGGTACTCACATTTTACTAGAAGAAGTTGATGATTGGTGGGTTAGTACACGTCATGTGTTGAAAGCTGCAAAGGAAGATATCACTTGGGCTGTGTTTAGCATGGAGTTTCTGAGGAAGTATTTTCCTAAAGATGTAAGAGGAAAGAAAGAGATTGAGTTCTTGGAATTGAAACAAGGTAGTATGTCTGTTGTTGATTATACTGCTAAGTTTGTGGAGCTTGTGCAGTTTTATCCACATTATGCGGAAGCGACTGCGGAGTTTTCTAAGTATGTGAAGTTTGAGAACGGATTGCGTCTTGAGATAAAGTAGGCAATTGGTTATCAGAGGATAAGGAGGTTTTCTGATTTGGTGGATTGTTGTAGGATTTATGAGGAGGATAGTAAGGCTCGTTCTACTCACTATAAGAGTGTGAGCGAGAGGAAAGGGAAGCAGCAGTTTCGTAGTGGTCCTTATGTAACACTAGCTGATAAGGGTAAACAAAGGGGTAATTTTGAGAAGAGGCCAAGTGGAGGAGGTATGTCTAATTCTTTGAGATGTTATAAATGTGGTGAAGTGGGACATCGTCAGTTCGAATGTAGGAAGGATTTGAGGAAGTGTTCTAATTGCGGAGGTTTAGGGCATGTTGCAGCTGAGTGTAAGAGGAAGAATGTGGCGAAGTGTTTCAATTGTGGTGAACCTGGTCATATTAGTACAAAGTGTCCGAAACCGAAGCAAGCTCCAGCTGGTGGGAAAGTTTTCGCCTTGGCGGGAACTCAGACTACAAGTGCAGACCGTCTGATCAGAGGTACTTGTTTTATTAATAGTACGCCTTTAGTTGCTATTATTGATACTGGAGCGACTCATTCGTTTATTTCGTCTGAGTGCGCGAAGCGTTTGAATCTTGTGTTGTCTGCGATGGATGGAGAGATGGTTATTGATACTCCAGCAATGGGGTCAGTAACTACTTCTTTGGTTTGTTTAAGTTGTCCGTTGACCATTTATGGTAAAGATTTTGAGATGGATTTGGTGTGTTTGCCGTTGGAGGGTTTAGATGTGGTTCTGGGAATGAATTGGTTACAGTTCAATCGAGTGCATATTGATTGTTATCATAAGTTGGTGAGATTTCATTCTCTTGAAGAAGACGAAGAGTCGAGCTTCTTATCTACCAAAGAGTTGAAGAAACTTTTGGCGGACGAAGCTCAGTTGTTCGGGTTGTTTGCATCGTTGTCTGTGGATAGTCAAGTTTCACTTGATGTGTTTCCTGTTGTGTGTGATTTTTCGGAAGTGTTTCCTGAGGATATTTCAGATGTGTCGCCAGAGAGAGAGGTGGAGTTTTCTATAGATTTAGTTCCTGGTACTAGACCTGTATCGATGGCACCATATCGAATATCGGCATCTGAGTTGGTTGAGTTAAAGAAGCAATTGAATGAATTATTAGAAAAGAGGTTTGTGAGACCAAGTGTGTCGCCTTGGGGTGCTCCAGTTTTATTGGTGAAAAAGAAAGATGGAAGTATGCGATTATGTATTAATTATCGCCAGTTGAATAAAGTGACGATTAAGAATAAGTATCCGCTTTCGAGAATTGACGATCTGATGGATCAGTTGGTAGGTGCGTGTATGTTTAGTAAGATTGACTTGAGGTTGGGTTATCATCAGATAAGGGTGAAAGAGGAAGATATTCAGAAGACGGCTTTTAGGACACGTTACGGTCATTATGAATATTCTGTGATGCAGTTCGGGGTTTCTAATGCGCCAAGTGTGTTTATGGAGTATATGAATCGTATTTTCCACGAGCATTTTGATCGATTTGTTGTTGTGTTTATTGATGACATTTTGATTTATTCTAAGTCTCGGGAGGAGCATGCAGAGCATTTGCGCATTGTGTTGCAGGTTTTGAAGGAAAAGAAACTTTTTGCCAAGTTGTCCAAGTGTGAATTCTGGTTGTCGGAGGTGAGTTTTCTTGGTCACGTGATTTCAGGTAACGCTATTGTTGTGGATCCATCTAAAGTAGAAGCAGTTCTACAATGGGAGGCTCCGAGATCTGTTACTGAAATTAGAAGCTTTTTGGGTTTAGCCGGATATTATCGAAGGTTCATTGAAGGTTTTTCTAAGTTAACACTTCCATTGACCCAGTTGACTTGTAAAGGTCAAGCATTCATTTGGGATATTCGGTGTGAGGAAAGTTTTAGTGAGCTGAAGAGAAGATTGACGACAGCTCCGATTTTGATCTTGCCGAATCCTAGTGAACCGTTTGTAGTGTATTATGATGCGTCTTTGATTGGGCTAGGTGGAGTGTTGATGCAAGAAGGTAAGGTTGTAGCTTATGCTTCGAGGCAATTGAGGGTGCATGAGAAAAATTATCCTACTCATGATCTTGAATTAGCGGCTGTGGTTTTTGTGTTGAAGATCTAGAGGCATTATCTCTACGGTGCAAGATTCGAAGTCTTTAGTGATCATAAAAGTTTGAAATACTTGTTTGATCAGAAAGAGTTGAATATGAGGCAACGTAGATGGTTGGAATTTTTGAAGGACTACGACTTTGGGTTGAATTACCATCCTGGTAAAGCTAATGTGGTAGTCGATGCGTTGAGTCGGAAATCGTTGCATATGTCTGCTTTGATGGTTAAGGAGTGGGAGCTTTTGGAATCGTTTAGGGATTTGAGTTTGGTATGTGAATTGACGTCTGTCAGTGTGAGGCTTGGTATGTTGAAGGTTACTAATGATTTTTTGTTGACCGTTAGCGAGAAACAGAAATTGGATGTGAAATTCGTGGATTTGATGACGGTTGGGGATAAAAGTGAAAATGAGGACTTTAAAGTGGATGATAAAGGTGTTTTGAGGTTCCGAGGCAGAATTTGTATTCCTGATGATTCGGATTTGAAAAGGATGATTTTGGAGGAAGGACACCGGAGTAATTTGAGTATACATCCGAGAACTAATAAGATGTATCAGGATTTGAAGAAAATCTTTTGGTGGTATGGATTGAAGCGAGATGTGGCTCAGTTTGTGTATTCATGTTTGACGTGTCAGAAGTCGAAGGTGGAACATCTGAAGCCTAGTGGTTTGTTGCAACCGTTGGATATCCCTGAGTGGAAATGGGATAGCATTTCTATGGATTTTGTGACAGGGTTGCCGAACACTCAGCGGGGACATAATGCTATTTGGGTGGTTGTAGATAGGCTGACTAAATCGGCGCATTTCATTCCGATTGACATCAGTTTTTCTTTGGAGAGGTTGGCAGAGATTTATATCAGTGTGATTGTGAAGTTGCATGGTGTTCCGTTGAGTATTGTTTCAGATCGAGATCCGAGGTTTACCTCGAGATTTTGGGAAAGTTTACAAAAGGCGTTGGGTTCTAAATTGAGATTGAGTTCGACTTATCATCCGCAGACGGATGGACAGACCGAGAGAACGATTCAGTCGTTGGAAGATTTATTGCGAGCTTGTGTTCTTGAACAAGGTGGTGCGTGGGATAGTTATCTTGCGTTGATTGAATTAACATATAATAACAGTTTCCATTCGAGTATTGGAATGGCACCGTTTGAAGCGTTGTATGGATGAAGATGTCGAACACCATTGTGTTGGCACGAATCTGGTGAGAGTTCGGTGGTTGGACCGAAATTGATTCAACAGACTACAGACAAGGTGAAACTTATTCGTGAGAAATTGAAGGCTTCTCAGAGTAGGCAAAAAAGTTATCATGATCGAAGGAGGAAAGATCTCGAGTTTAAAAAGGGCGATCATGTATTTTTGAGAGTTACGCTGGTGACAGGTGTTGGTCGTGCATTAAAATCAAAGAAGCTTACTTCTCGGTTTATTGGTCCTTACCAGATATCCGCGAGAGTTGGTGTTGTGGCTTATAGGGTGGCGTTGCCGCCGAGTCTTTCGAATTTGCATGATGTGTTCCATGTTTCACAGCTTCGGAAGTATGTTCCGGATCCGTCGCATGTGATTCTGATGGACGAGGTTGAGGTAAGGGAGAACCTTACGGTTGAGGCATTACCAGTGAGGATTTTGGATCGCGAGTTGAAGCGGTTAAGGGGCAAGGATATTGCACTTGTGAAAGTGGCGTGGGGAGGCACTGCTGAGGGCAATTTGACTTGGGAGTTGGAGAGTCGGATGCGGGAGTCGTATCCAGAGTTGTTAGTCTCAGGTAATATTTTCGAGGACGAAAATTTCTAAGTGGGGGAGTTGTAACGCCCCAGTTTTAGTTATTTTTATTTAATTGAGTCGTTTTGATTATTTTATTATTATATTATTTTATTTTTGACTTTTATTTGGAAATATGTTATTTTTCATCGAGATTATATTTTATCGCGTTTTGGGAGCGTTTGCGAGATATTTGAGTGTAGGGGTATTTTGGTCTTTTGCTTGGGTAGATATTATATTTTTCATATGAATAGAAATAGAAAGAGAGAAAAATAGAAAGGAAAGAAAAAGAGAAGAAGAAAAAGAGGAAGAAAGAAAAGAAGAGAAGAAAGAGAGAAAACTTGGAAAATCTAGGAACCGATTCAACCGACTTTTCAAACGCAATTTAATCGGGTAAGGGTGCGAAACTCGATTATACTATGTTTGTGTATGATTATGTATGTTTGTGTGGAAGTTTTATTGGTTTTCAAATATAGGTCGAATGAGATAAACGAGTAGAAATCGATGTTTTCGCGGTTGGAAATCAATGTAAATGTTGTAGAATACTAGTTACCATGATTAGATTATGTTCTGATTGCTATGTGTTGATTCGGAACTGTTTTGGTGGGGAAAATATGGTTTTGGGTTATGTAACAGCGCTGCTGGGTTTTCTGGTTTTCGCAGGTTCGCACTGCGAATCCCCTAGCGAAGGGGAAAGCAAGCATTCGTTGGCTATTCGCACTGCGAAAGTGAGGGCAAGCATTCGCCAGAGACTCGCACTGTGAACTTTGTGTTGTTTTGTGTTGTTTTGCACTGTTTGCTGGGAGACTCGCACTGCGAAGGGGGAAGCGAGCATTCGCTGGGAGTTTGCACTGTGAACGTTAGGAATTTTTTTAGGCTATTTTCAGTTCTGACTTGGTTCGCTGGGACATTCGCACTGCGAATGAAGAAGCGAAGGACTCGCTAGGAGCTTTGCATTGCGAACATGACAACTTTTCCCAATTTGTTTTCTTTATAACTTTTGATCCGTGAGTCAGTTTAAGGCGAGGTTTGATGCGTTGGAAAGCTTTTGAGATGTTCTTTCTTATATTATTGGTTTTGAGACTAGTGGCCAATTTAATTATGTCGGGAATTGGAATGGTGTCATTTTGTCAACTTGTACCATTGTAAGTGTGTGTAATTGATGTGTATTATGCAATATGCTGTTGATATGACTGTTGTATGACTTGTGTGTTGTTGTGTGATGAAAATACATGTGATAAGATGTTGTGATGATGGTTTGTGGCCTAAGGGCTAGTAAATGCAATGTGTGGTATTTGATGATATATGCATGATTATGGATGTGTATATGTGTGCATTTGAATGTCATGAGTCATTGTATGCCAAGCATCATGATATGCATGTTGGTGATGTCGTGTGCCCTAGTGGGTGTGAGCGACGAAACGGTTCCAGAGGGAATCCTTTATAACATCGTGCGCCTTATACAAAGAGGACTGAAAGCGATGATTATAGACGACCGTGCGCCTTATACAAAGAGGACTGAAAGCGATCCATAAACGTCGTGCGCCTTATACCAAGAGGACCGAAAGCGATGGGGAACATCGTTTGCCCGACGGGGTGTTACATGAGTGGTCCTCAGTAACAAGCAATGGTTCCAATAGTTCCTGAGTGAACTTGTGTTGAGATGATGGATGGATGGTACCGCATGTGCATTTGCATAGAGTCATGGTGTCGGTCTCTTTGTATTTGCATAAATCATGAATGGATTGATTGTGTGTGGAATTGTGGATGAAATTGATGAGTTGATATATGTATATATGTTGGCGATATGTGTATTGTGCATGGTTGATATACCTTGGTGATGGATATATGAAATATACACTGTGTTGTTTTGTGATTGAATTCTGGTATAAGTTGTGGTGAGAATATTTTATATGTGTAATTTCGTGTTATTATATAATTGTATGCAATTATATTATGATTGTGTTTCTCACCTTTCTGCTGTTTTTTAAATGCTCTACGAGGCATTGCAGATTAGATGCTGGAGGTCTTTTTGTGAAGCTTAGGTCTTCATTCTTTTGTCGGTCGGCTCTGATATGTAGCACCAGGTAGTCGGGGGATCGAGTGTGATTATTTTGTATGATGTATATGTATCTTGTGGTTTGTACACATATGATGTTGTGTATTATAGACAAACTTTTTATGTGATATATATTTATAGTGGAGATTTCAGTACAGATTTTTCACTTTTATTCTGTATCTGAATTGTGGGTGTTAGGAACTCAGTTCCTTTGTTATGTGCTACCTGAATTGTTGCATATCTTTATGAGCAGGTGTATGTGTATTTGTTTCAATTGATGTGACCCCTCGGTCTATGCCATGAATGTTTTAAATATACTCTGATGAAATTTTGAATTTTATTTATCGCTTTGTTTGTTGAGGGTATAGATTGGGGGTGTTACAAGGTACACGGAGGGCCTGGAACTTGCCACAGTCACACCAACATCTGTTTAGTCTGACAACATACGATAAATTGGGCCTCCCCTCATTATGGTCCATTGTTTCTTGTACACTGAATGTTTGCCTATGTCGGTCAAAGATTATAATTGCATGTGTGTTGGCTTTGATAGTATCCTCTTTCATTAATTTGATAACGCTCTAACTGTATACTTGACTAGACGTTAACACTGCACTCCATCTTTCGCCTCTTGTTACGAAAAGTGATGCCAACCTATAATAGGTTGATCTCACCAAAGCGGTGATCGGGAGGTTTCTTATTCCTTTGAATACCCCGTTCATGGACTCCACAAGGTTTGTCATCATGTGACCCCAACGACATCCACCATCAAAAGCTCTTTTCCATCTTTCAAGTGGAATGGTATCCAACCAGCTTCCTGCATCTGCATTTGACATCCTTATTTCATTAAGGTAGTATTGAAACGACCAAAAGAGACGATGGAAGATGACATTTCCATCAACAATGGTTCCATCTGGCCTACATGCCGGCACTGTCTGCATGATTGCAATAGTTCTTAGTGTGTATCTCTTCAGGGCTACCAAAAATCACGGTAATTCCTTGTATGAATCCTCACAGTTGCCAAAGACCCTTTCAACAGCCTTTGTCCTTGCAATCCACGCCTTCTTGTAAGAGGGAGTATAATTATACCTCGTTATGATATGAGATATTATTATACTCACCTTGACCGAAGGATCCTTACTAACAAGAGGAAAAATGTCTTGACATATCAAATCAACGCTTAGCTTTCGGTGATCATGGACAATATTTGTCGCAGTGCAACTATGAAGTGGCTTTATGGAAGCTATCTTCCAACAATCGCTTCTCTTTCTATAAGAAGCATCCAGTCGAAACTTGCAAAGAGGATTACGACAAATAATTACATACCTTCTCAAATCCATTTTGTGTACACTATAATCAACAGAGTTATCCATGTGAAATTTTTTTATGGCTCGTACACAATCTTCTTTGGTATGAAACATGTCTCCTTCTTTTAATTTATTCCTTGACCGCATATACGGGTTGTGAAATATATCTGGGAATGGATCATCGTCTTGCAAGTCTAGGTCTGCCATATGATTTGGCGGACGATATACATGATCTAGAGGAATGGGCAGTTGTTTGTCATCCTCATCGTTGTTGTTCAACATCTGATCGACCAACGCATTGCTTCCTTCTTCTTTTTCATCAGCGATGTTGACCCCTGGTTCAGTTTCGTCTGAGTATTCTGCTTCGGTTTCATCTGACTCTACACATGGTGATTGATTTATGATCTGAGACTGTTGAGATGGAATATTTTGTTGGAGAAATGTATACAACTCAATATAGTTGAAACCAGAATGTTCGTGACTAACGAACATATTTTCCAAATCTTCGTCATCTCGCAATTTTAGTGGATAGAACTTAACTTGGTTGGTTTAAAAAAAAAAACAGGGTTTCTATATATTATTTGTGCTCTAGGTCCAAGACCTAACTTCGATTCCAACCTTTGGTGAAAATAGAAAAAACTTGTGTTTCTATTGACTACCAAAAGCGGTGTTTTGAAAACCAAAACCAGATACATCGGAGACATATGTCTCTCCGTTGTAATGTGCGTTAACAACATAACTCTGTGCAGATGACATACTGATAGGAGTTTTTGGGACAGACTAAGTATTTTTGCTTTGCCTATTTGATAGGACATGCATGCATGCAAAGACATATTAATAGAAAAATAAATGCGTAACATGTTCGCCATATTAAATGGCAACACATCAATGCAGTCAAAGACAGCGCCACATTAATTGGCGACAACCTACAAAATCATAAATGCATTCACCAGCTGAAATGGCGACATGGTGCAGTCTTTAATGACTGTGTCACCAGAATGCTATGCATGCATGAGGCAGACTCCAGCTAGGGCATAGGCTATGCAGTAGATAGGGTCAGTCGCCAATAGGACTGGCGACTTGGTGTTAAGGGTATGAACATTCGCCATTTCATCTGGCGACTTAGTTCAGGCTGAAATATTTGTCTCGTGAGTCTTATGCCCTATATAAGGTAGCATGAGGTTTGCAGAGAAGTTATCTGCAGTAAACTAGTAGCACAGAGACATAATTTATCTAGAGTTTCATAGTAAATCATCTGTATCACATTTAATCATTTGAGATGGCTTTGTTGACAATGGGTGAAACGCATAGAGGAACTGTCGCAAATATCGCTGATTATGTAAGCGTTAAATTTTTTCTCTCTACTTATTTTTATTGTCTCTATTTATTTTTTAGTTTCTTTGTTATTTTTTATTTATTTTGTTAATTCTTTTTTTGTCGATTATTTTTTAATCTCTCTAATTATTTTATGTAGGAACAGTTACCGTGTCAAACTGCAATTTGGAATGCATCAAAACATCCCAGATCCGCTTGTTGACATCAGTAAATGACATCTAAAAAGAGTTAATGATCAATGGGACTTTGACGACTTGAAGGATTTTGCAAAAACTGAGCGTCGTAAATGGATGAACCGCAGCCACTACGTCTTACGTGAGCCGGTGATGCCAACCCCATCTATACCAACAAATAATTATATGGCTTGGTACAGATCGGTTGCAACTGGGTTTGCCAACCCCATCCAAACATGCCATACACCCAACCACAATACCAAGAGCATCCCCATACCATCTTCAACAAAATGATTACTATCAAGAAACCCAATATGGCTATGCCCCCAACACAGCACCAAGATATAGCCAAAATGAGGGTATATCATACCATAGCCAAATTGGGCAAACATCTTTCCATAACCCTAACATCCAAACACCATACCCTAGCCAACACAATCAACCATCTCAACAACCTTATGGCTTTCAAACACCACTACCATTTCAACTTTTCACCAACGAATCCTTCACACTAATGTCCCCCTTCAATCGTCCAGGCCGCACACCAATCACCCCTTCATCACATCCAAACTACCCTGGCATGGGTCGCACACTCAGTTTCAGTCCCCAAGACTTCACGGGAATGGAAGACATCCTAAGCGAACCATCTCGGAATGTTCCTGAGACTTCAACTCCTCAAACACCGGGCGTGAATCAACAACAAGGGGAGCGGGGGGCGAGTGCAACGAGTGAGAGTGCCTAGGGGATGTGGAACCGGTGGCCGATTTGATGCACCCGGTCACCAACATTAATTAATGTAATATTTTATTAAATTATTGAAAATTTTATTTCATCATGCAAAAAAATTACTCTATATTTAAACTAATGTAAAATTAATGTAACATTTCATCGTGCAAAAAAAAAATTACAAAGCACACCCTGTCTCCACATCAATTGGCGACAGGGTTGTGTCCCTTGAACTAGGTCGCCAATTGAATTGGCGACTTGATGAGTTGTCTCCAATTCATTTGGCGACTGCCTTGTTGCCTTAAAGAGGGATCCCTAATATGATTGGCGCCCTTGTGAACTCCCAAACCCTAACTGGGGTAGTTTGGGATTTTTTTTTTTTAAACTAGGGTATTTTTGGAATTTTGTTGAAAAATAGGGGTATTTGGATAAAAAATTCCTATAAAAGTAGTGGAGTATTTTGATAAAAAAAATTCCCCGTTCTGTACGATCAGCATTGATGGTGATGGTTTTGCAGATAAGATGTTTCGCTGCCTCTTTTCTGCTAATTCGCCTAAACCCAAAGCGATTGATGCATAATAGTTTGATGTGTTGGGTCCACTATTGCCCCTAGAAAAGTGATTTGTTTTTCCCGAGTTTTCTCCCTTCCTGCCATGTTCTTGAAAAAAATCCCATATTGCCGCACATTGAAAAATATTACCCAACATGCCACGTTTTTTGTCCTTTTGTGGCATTTTTTTTATTGTTTTTCAGATAACACCATCTCAGATGGCGACATGACTGACAGCATGTATAGGCCCGCCATCTGGGATGGCGGCCTCTTTTTTTTTCTTTTTTTTTTGTTTTTTATTTTCTGAAAATGTATAAATATATTTTAAATAATTTTTCTATTATTTTAATTATTAAAATGTTATAAAAAATTTATTTATTTAAATTTTTTTAATATTATAAATGATATTATATTTAAGGAGAATATTAATGGCTCAATTTTTTTATGTAAGTATTTAATGAAGTATTTAAATTAAGATATTTAACTAGTATTTATTTAATAAAATTGAATATTAAATAATTTTAAATGACACATTAGGGAAAAAATAATATCATATATAATATTATTATTTACAATAGGATTACAGTAGGATTGTGTCAAAAAAAATTAATTTTCCTCCTCATCTGAATCTTCGTCAAGGAAATAACTGCCGGTTCCACATCTGGCAGGAATACGAATTCTGCAACCACGACCTACATTTTCCATTGGATTAGGAGGAAGAGTGATTGAAGTTGTGGGCTGATTGGTAGAGGTAGGAATGACAGGAGTTTGGTTTGAGAAAATTTGAAATGGCTCGAAATTCTCAAAAAAATCATTTGGAGGAATCCCGCTACATTCTTGTGAGAATTGAGTGGGGTTAGGGGCAGTAGGCTCAATGGTTACGACATAATAGTCTGACACATCGAGGGATGAGGATGGTCGGTTTGTGAATGAGAAATTAAAGTTTGGTTGTGGAATTGGTGTGTGGTGTCTTGGTGGCCGGTGGAGTTGTTGTTGTTGGCTTTGATAGCTGAAGTGTGGTTGTTGTTGAGGAGTTTGGAAGGTGTAATGTGTTGGTGTAGGTTGAGTATGTGTTTGGTAGTTTTGTGGTTGATATGACGTGGATGTGGATGTCTGATGGTTTTGGAAATTATGTTGTGGATGATTTGGCACCTGCTGTGTGGGGTATCGTTTACGGGGGTCAATTAAAAATTGTTCAACTGATGCGTATTGAAATGGGAGGGTATGAAACCAATTCAAGTATTCTTGAGTTGGTTTCATTTCTCCCTGGAACTGTACCCCAGTCAAGCATAACCATTGTCTGTTTTCCCAAAGTCTACGTTCAGATTTATTTAGACTGGTGTAGTGGTACTTCCTTGACTCTTGCATTGTCATATTATGTTGATCTTGGAGGCATTTTGGAGGGTTGGGTATTTCTTGATAATACCCAAACTGCAATTTTACCCTATCGGACTGATGCATCTCAGCAATCCAAAAACATAAGATAGGGGTGGTTGCATTCCAAATCAGCTGATCGTCAGTTTTTATTGGTGGATACTTAAGATATGGCCTCCATTTGAACTATAAATGTATTAGTAATATTTTTTAGTTCAAGCAAAAAATTTATTGAAATAAATAAAAATAGTTAATGGTGGTGAAATTATATTGTGTGGTAACATTTGATCTATGACGCGGCGGTAACCGTTGAGGTAATGGCGAGGGTTGTTAGAGCAATTTTTCTTCCTCGCGCTGTCTGTAGTCCATCTAATAAGTAAAAGAATAAAAAATTAGCGTAACTAAAAAATATAAATAATAGAGATAGAAGAGTAAATAGAAACTTACAATGTTACGTACGGGTATCGTAGTGTGTTTGAACTGATGGGTGCCAGAAATGGCATCCTTGAAAATCCCCACGCTTGTAAAAGAATAACTGTAATGCCCTGTATAATATATATCTAGAATAATACAATACACACATTGTATTTGGTACTGACACCATCATAAGTGCCTAATGGCGTAATTCACATACTTGACCATTCTAAAACATAGTACAATCTATGGCACAAGATATGGAAACTAGCCAAAAATAATAAAAACTAAGATCAATATACAATATCCTCAATTGTATACAACAAAATAATACACAGCGAAATAAGCTCAACTAAGCTTCTCTTGAAACATCCAAGCATAGCTCCACTTGTAAATCAAACCTGCAAATACCTCCTGAAAATAATCAACAATAGTGGGGTGAGATACATCAAATCTCAGTGAGTTCCCTATCCTATAGATTCTCTCAGATTTACAGGGCTCTATCAATCCTAACTCAAGTCAAGGGGAAGGGAAATGACCTTGAGTTCGTAATCTCACAATCTCACACTATATGGAAACATGTTCATGAGTTCAACAACTCAAAATATCACTAATCGGTAACCACACCAAGGCATCCCCTTTTCCCGTCCGCTTCTACTTCTAGAAGTCGACCCGAGTCATGGATCCTGGTAACCTACCTGACATACGAATGGATTCGGGTTCTACGGGCCATTAACCGTTATGAACCGTCACTTCACACGGGCCATTAACCGTCACAAGCATACGCTCCCTGAGCGCCATTCGTACTGCACGCGGGAATCAAACCTGCCAAGTAGTCATGCCTATGTTTCAGAGGAGCTCGAGACTCATGAAACTGCAACTCAAGATAATCGGTTACGATTACGTGATCTCACACAAAACGTGATTGTATTCGACAATCACAAGGCCACAATGCCTTAAGGCCACATTCGCCTTTTCACATTATCACAATAGTTCACACATGTTCCATACTAGTGTTTCACTCTCTCCTAGACCAATCTCACCACGGATGTACCTTCCTACATCATGTGCCCGAACCTTGCCATCTAGGTTATCTACTCCAGGCCAGAACTCGTCAATGAATGCACAAGCGTCGCCATCCAGAGTTCCTATCACAATTCTATTCACAACCTAGAATTATAACAATCTTAACTATCCCATTTGTTTTGGGGTAAAGTTTCCTCACTCTTCCTAATTCATTTTAAGCATGCATATTCTCTCATTCATTTTAACAACAATATTAGATAGATATGGCATAACACAAATATTACAAGTAAATACATATAATCACACATCACATAAAACATCACTTTCGAGTTCCCTCCGATTCATTAATCGGGTATCGAAATCAATACTTTTCACTTTTATCTCGTAGGATATTTTCACAGCTTCACAACGGCTATAATTATGCCTCGATCGGATTTACGATCCAAAAGATATGGATTTCAACATAACACATAACATTGCTATCATTCAAATGCCACTAATTAATTAATCCCATCTCATACTCAAGAACGTCCCATCAAGAACGGTACCAAGAACGTCTCGATCCGAGTTACGGATCAAAAGTTATGGATTTTAGAAAAACAGTTTTATTTTTGTTCCAGGTCGCGCTAAGCGCGCTCTTCGCTGCCTGGAAGGGGTGAAAATTCCCCAGACCGCGCTAAGCGGGAAAATACCACGCTAAGCACGTTCTGCGTTATGCAGAAAAATAAACCCTTTGTAACAGTAACTTCCCATCCACAAATTCACCCTCAAAACCTTACCCAATCAACAAATAAAGGTATGTGATCATACAACACAGTTTATAACTCATTTTATCCGTTAGATTTCATTGATTCAACAATTTATTATTTTCTCTCAATTATAACCTAAGTTCCAAACATCCATTTCTAGAGCTTAGAGTTTCTAACTAGAACCCACCTAATAATCGAAGAGGAGTTTGAAGAAGATGGTGATGATGATGATCCATGGGTTTTCTCTCTTTTTCCTCTTTCTCCATTTCTCTTCCTTTCCTCTTCTTTCTCTTTTCTTCTTCCTTACTAACTTCTTCTTCTTTTTTCTCTTTCCAAATATATATATATATATATATATAAAAACCAATATTATATAATATAATCCAACAGGGTAAAATATCTCCAATTGATATTTTGTCATCTCAACCCAATTGATCAATTATTAGAGTTACCTTAAAATACTCCTTTAAACTAATAAATATCACTCTGACTTTTTAATAAAATAATTGATCTCTTCTGATATCCAATTGAGCACTTAATTAATACGGGATATTACAATAACACAACCTCCCATTCCATCAACATTAATATTAGCTGCTTTGCACATTTCTTTATATAAATATGCCAATACAGCTGACCCCCAACTATAAGTACCACACTTTTCCAAGTCGTTAATAAATGGAACCCACATAGAATTAATACTATTGCCACCTTTGTCAGGGAACCACACGAGCGCAATGCATAATAAAATATATTGTTTTGCATATAAACAAAGTTCATCGTGTGTTGAATTTTCGGAAATTAAATTTTCTTTAAAATTTTGTTTAAGCCAACTTAGACTTAAACATCGACCTTTTATTACATCACTAGGTGGTTCTCCACCGAAAAACTCAGTCCATGTTGAGTAGGGAAGCTTGGTAGGCCCCACTACCGGATTACCATTCACACGGAGACCCAAAAGCATACTTACATCTTCCAATGTTATTGTACACTCACCCGTTGGAAAGTGGAACGTATGGGTTTCGGGTCTCCATCTTTCTAGTAAAGCATATATGAAACTCGAATCAAGGGTGATATCGTGCAAATGGTATACATTTGTGAAACCTGCTTGTACCAATAGGGGTAATATTAATTGTGACGCTACAAGTGGCTTGTGGTTTCGCGGTCGAAAACCTTTATCGGGTTCCTCCTAATACAACCAAAAATACAATTTTGTTAAATAGAAGATTATTAAAAAATGTACAACATTGTTAATGGAAAAGGAAAGTAACAAACACTAAAAATTTAGCAAAGACTTACTAAGCTA
The DNA here is from genome assembly GCA_022829125.1 of Lathyrus tuberosus. Taxonomy (NCBI): domain Eukaryota; kingdom Viridiplantae; phylum Streptophyta; class Magnoliopsida; order Fabales; family Fabaceae; genus Lathyrus; species Lathyrus tuberosus. The sequence goes on along the minus strand of JALAZF010000142.1, from coordinate 3,255,889 downwards.
AGAATGTTATTAGGAGCTCCCCTATGTTGTTCACCCATCCAAAAAAAAGGAGGTTGAGCCATTGTTAAGAAGAAGTAAGAAGTAGAGAAAGATAGTTTGAATGAAGAATGGTTGGCACCATATAGCTATTTATAGAAGAAAGAAAATGAATGTGGTTGGGTGGATTTAATGTTACAATAAATTTTATTGTTGAATGTGGTTGGGTAAATTAGTTGTGAAATTAAATGTTATGGTTGAATGTTGTTGGGAAAGTTAATTGTGAGAATTAGTTGGGAGAACATTTAAATTAGGAACATGGTTTAAAATTAAGAACATTTAAGACAAGAGAATTAAGAAAAATATGCTATTAATTCTTCTTGCATAGGGATAAAATTTCATCAACAGTTCTACGATATCTAACATATAACTCTAACGGACCACTTGTAATGAAATTTAAATAATTTCTAAACATCTCTTATACATCTTCATCGTTACAAATTTGTACTTCTGCATACATTAAAATTCCATTAGCATTCAAGTATGGTTTTCGGTAGACTAGGCGCACTAATTCTCTCTCCACTTCAGTGACATGCTGTATCTGTTCTTTGATTTCATCGAAGCTAAATGTTTCCATCAGTCTAACTGATATTGGATCAGAAACAATATTATAAGAATCCCTAGTTTCGACCGAAACTGGTTTAATAACGTAGACTAGACCAATTAGTAGAGCCATTACACACAACCTCTACATTTTCTGAGACATTTACATGCTTATATACTGTGCCTGATGAGACCAAACGTGCAGAAAGGTCTCCAGCTTCCCAGATGACGGACACATTAAAAAATATTATGAATGTATAGATACTCCATCTCAGATGGCGGACATACACTACAAAAAGGACACATGTGTAAGGCCTTCAACTCAGATGGCGAACCACAACATGAAAAGTTCATGTGTACATGGCCTTCATCTCAGATGGCGGACACACACAGGCCTAGTAATGGGCCGCCATCCCAGATGGCGGACCCTGTATGCATGGTTGACACGTGTCCCTACTTTCCCTACTATAAGTCTGCATGCAAAATGGCTATATAATTGTATACAACTAGTTCAGACATAACACACACTCAATGGCTCAATACAATTTCAGAGTCCAAGTCCATTACAATGGAAATATTTATTCTGATGTTAATGTCGGAGTAGTATTTCAAAACACAAACATGCAAATATTAAAAATAAGTCACAATTCTAATTTCAGCCACCTGAGAGAAAGAATTGAAATAAAAATTCAACAACGTATATCTGACATTTATTATCGTTATCCATGCTTTAACGAAGGTGATAATAGTGTCACATATACAACTATAGGGAACTTGAGAATGTCTTTGGGACTCAAGAGGATTAGATTGTCCAAGTCTACCAGTGTGGAAGAGTTTTATCTTTTTTATGATGCCTCCTGGAGGAGGCGGGTGTTTTAAGGGATGAGAATCAACCCTAAAGTTGGTCAGAGGTTTGACACTGGAAAGACTGCTCTAGCAAAGGATGACTAAGTTCTGTCTTATACCTTTAGGAGGTTTTTAGGGTCCTTGCATTAAGCCCAAGAGAAGGCATGAGAACTTCTAAGAAGTCAGAGGGTCCTTGTACAAAGCCCAAGAGGAGGCGGGGATGCTTTTAGGAAGCTCGTGGGTCTCAAACCAAGAAAAGTTCAAGAAATGCTATTCACCGAGAATAGATCATTTAGTGAAAGTTCTAAGGTTTGAAGAAACTCAAGAGATACTATTCACCAAGAATAGATCAACTCTGGGGAGTAAAATTTCTTTGACAATTTCTAGGGGTGACACCTGAGAAAAGGTTCACAAAGAATACTGTCTTTCTCTTTGTTCCATATTGTTTAAGCCCAAGAGAAGGCAAGACTGTATCTGGAAATCCTATGGGGATCTAGTTTTAACTGTATTTAAGAGTGACCAACATGACTTTACCTAGTTCTAGACCTAGTTGCCGGGGAAAACTCTAAATAACTATACTAGTATATAAACAGTTGATATATGACAAGTATTTAAAAGGATATGAAAGAAGACTTACAGTGCGCAGCTTCCCACAATACAGTTATATATATATATATATATATATATATATATATATATATATATATATATATATATATATATATATGAAAGAGAGTAAATGAAAGCGGTTTAAAACTTACAGGCAAGCAAGCATCCATGCTGTATTGTTAGTTGTCCAAAGAAATTAAAGAAAGTTTTGATAACAACATATATATTGAATCTAAATCAAAAGGGAAGTTGTTTTGAAAAGATTATTGGAGCTTATACTCAAGGAGAGGCCCAAGGTTTAACAGTGATTGCACCGTTGTTTTAAGAATCGCAGAGGGACTTATACAATGATTGAGACCCAAAATTGTTTATTTACAAAAGGGTTGGGTCTTACAACTCAAGGAGAATCCCAAGGATTGTTTTGAAAAAAATAATGATGGGACTTACAACACGAAGGGAGGCCCAGGTTATTTGATTTTTGAAATGACGATCGCGCCGAGGTTTTTGAAAATGTGTTGGGACTTATACAATACCTGAGGCCCAAAATTGTTTTGGTTGAAAAGGGGTTGGGTCTTACACTCTATTAGAGGCCCAAAGAGTTGAAAATGAATAAAGATGGGTCTTATAGCTCAAGGAGAAGACCAGTTGGTTTTCTTATAAAGGCGACGACCGCGCCGAACTTTTGAAAATATACAGAGGGACTTATACAATGTGTGAGGCCCAAAATGTTTTATTTACAAAGGGGTGGGACTTACACTCTATCAAGAGGCCCATGAGTGTTTTGAAAAATATTAATGAGGGTAAAATCAATCAAAACCCTAATTTTGTTAAAAATGGAATTAATTTTGATTAAAAATTAATAAAATCATTGAAAACATGTGAGAAATGAGTTGTGATTTTGGGTCAATGTCTCAAAAATCATGTTTTTATCCACAAAATGATTGAAACCCATTCAAGTTTGGAAAATTAAGAGAAAGAAAATTTTTAAAATGTTACAAAAACAAATAAAAATTAATTCTTTTCAAAAATATCAAATATATGAAATAAATAATATTTTTGGGAAATTTTTGTAAAATAAAATATTTTAACATTTTTGTGAATTTTGAAAAAAAAGAATCAACTCAAAATCATTAAAATTATGAGAGAAATTAATTTTTGAATCAATTAAATAAAAATCATAAAATTCAAATATTTGAATATTTGAAAAAAGGCGCCAAGAACAAACAAGAACACGCGCGTGTTCTGGGTTTTTGCAGATTTGCGTTTTCTCCCCAATCTCACTGAATACTTGATGAAATCACATAATCGACATATTAATCTGCTCGTTTTCAACTCACGATCATGTCTATGGTCTTTAATTTCATTTATTTTAAGTATGGCATGAGAAATCAAAGAGAAACCTCAAGAACCCTAATTTCTGCATGAAGGATAAGAAATTACATACACGATTCATACAAAGCAATCAATGGAGGGGAAACACTCCATACATGATTATGAACATATGAAAAAATTATTGTGCGAGGAAATATGCATGAATCATGAGATGACCAAGTTTAGGCTTACTTGAATGTCGTGGTAGCAAGAGCAATTTGATTTTTGAGTTGGAGGTGTTACAAATGAGTTGTGATGATCTGAACAACTTCCTTAGGTGCTATGGAGTGTGTCTGAATGCTTGGAGTGGATTGAATTGAGCTGGAACTTGATTTGGCACCTTAACTGCAAATCTGTCAAAGGCTTGTGCAGATGGCTGGTGATTTTAAGAAATTGGTGTTCCAAATGTTATGTAAGAGTTTGGATCACTTCTATATGATACATGTGAGGTGTGTGTGTGATTGGTTTGGTTGGAATTGCTCTCAAACTCAAAACCTGATAGTGACTTAAGTTAGAAGGCAAATTTGGAGTGAAAGAGGTGATTTTGAGGAAAGCATCCGTTTGGGTGCTTTGGTGTACTCAAACTGATCACAAATGATGTCTATTTATAGTGTGTCAAGTTTGTTTTGCAAGCAATAGTGAATGAAGGCTGCAGCAGGCCTTTGGCCAATGTTATGCAAAAGGAATCTCAAGTCTCGTCTAGCCATTGATTTGAGATTAGAGCACAGGATTTGTAGCTTTGGTTCAGAGATAAACTTGGACTGAATTCAGTTGGAATAGTCTCAGTTCATGCCACCTTGGTGTATGCATTGAATGCTTGGAAACAAAATTGGATATTTGGCATCTTTGTAGCCTTTTAGGTTTGGCATGCTACTTGTAGATTCTTGGACTTTGGAGGCTTGAAGATCAGATCATCCCCCTTGGATTTGATCCTCAGATGTGTCTAAAATGATGACAAGGCTTGGATTTATCATATTTAGACAAATCGAGCAAATGTACACAATTCTTCCTTGAAAAACCAGTTCAGGATGCCATGTTCCAAGGGTTGTATCTCCTTGCTCAAATGGAATTTGGAGATGATTTGGTACTTGTTGGAAAAATGTCATTTTCATGTTTTCAGCCATTTTGATCACTCCATAACTTAAAATCCATGAGGAATTGGAATGAGATGTAGTTGACACTTTTAAAGTGTGTAATGAGAGCTACAAATCCATTTTTGGACCATCCAAAATGGTTGTTTGGATCTCAAGTTATGATCCTTGGAAGTTGGTACCCTAGCCACTTTGTTCCAAAACTTAGAAAATTTCTAAGTTTTTTATGGTTACCCCTTTTACAAGTTAACTCACTTTTTTTATTTTTCTTGATGAATGATTATTCAAATCACATATTAACATTGTTTTAGGGTTAAGGAACCTTGGTTGACCAAAAAATCAAAAAGTCAAACTTTGACTTTTTGTACATTTGACTTTTTATCAGATGAAATTCAAACTGTGCGATCCTTTGTGAAATCAAGTCCTTGACTTAAATAAAACCTAATGGATGGACTCCATAGGTGATATATGGTATATTGAATCATGTCCCAAGGTTTGGGAGCATGTCTTGGTCAAAAGTCAAAGATACAGTTGACTTTTCCCTCGAAACCCTAATTGTGGTCCTAATGAAATTGAAACTTGTGGATCAAGCTTCTTGGATCAATCCATTGTTACAAATGGATCAATATGGTGTATTTAAGGTCCTCAAATCATGTCTTGAGGTCTTGGCTCATGTTTTGTCCCATAAGTCAACTTAGGGGTGAATTAGGTCAAGGAACCCTAATTCCTGATTTTTGGTAAATGCATCCCCTGGGGTTATTTTTAACTTGTGATTGGGTCCATGAGGTCCCTTGGAGTATCTTGGGTTATGCTTTGAAGCATTGGCTCATGCCCAGATGGAAACTTTCATCTGGAGGCCTCAGTCGACCAAAACCCTAATTTGGTGTCACTGGCGATCTTGAGGCTTGATCCACTTGGAATGTTGCAACCTTGTGCTTAATCCTTGATGTGGGAGTCCTCTTGATCCTTTATGGCTATCTTGAGAGGTTATACAAGTTGAATATCATGTCATTCCTTGATTGATCCTTTGTCTAAGTGCTCAGATAGGGCTTGAAACCCTAATTCTTGTTTGTAGTGAATGCTCACCCATCTTTGGGGAGACTGGTGAGGCATGTAAATACATCCATATTGTGATGATGATTTGCACAATGATGGGAAATCTTAGTGGTCAAAATTTGGGGTATGACAAGGTCCAAGAGGATTAAATAGGGGCAGTTGTCGTAACCCGAAATTTGACCACCCTTTTTGCCTTTTGCTTGAGCATGTGCATTCGCATCGCTGACATACACATTGGCACGTTTTTCCTCTGTGTTTTTGTTGCAGGAATATTCAGGTTTTCTAAGCCTGATTAATTGCATCCTCACAAAGTCATCGCATCATCAACACAAGCACAAAACAAGGGTTTCTATGCCTATTTATCAAAGCAAGGGATCGGAAATCGGAACCATGGTCATAACACCCTTTTCAAGCAAAATTGGGCAACATTTGACTTGTTAACCGGTTAATGATATGGTGTTAACCAGTTAACACCCTTTTACAGTGCCAAATTTAGCTTTTGGACAGCTGTTAATCGGTTAACCTTATTTGGTTAATCGATTAACACCTGCTATTTCAGCAAAAATTCAGCATTTTCATCATCTTTCAGCAATTCTCTCCACTCTCTTTTGGTCTATTCTATTCCAGCATTATGTGGAATATTCTAGACTCTTCAAGTGGTTCATTTGCATTTGCTATAATGTTTCTTTTCCATTCAAGACCACCATGCACTCTACTTTCATAAATTGTGAACCCTTGGATGTGAAGCTCACATTGGGATTGCTACCGAGTTAACTTCCTAACTAACCGAGTTAACCGCTGACTCGGTGAGTCAAGTGTAACTAATTCCTAGCCTAATTCCAAACCACCCTAAGCTAACTCCTAGCCTAATTCCAAACCTCTCACACTTCATACCAAAACTCTATATAAACAAACCTTTAATCATTTTCAAGGACCCTGGAACACTCTACCATTTTCACACAATTTCTCACACTTCACTCTCAATTCTCTCACATTCTCTCTGAATTTTTCTGCAACTTCTTCATCTTCATCTCCATTTTCTTCCCAAACCTCACCATAGCTCTTCACATTGAAGAATAATCACTTCTACATTGGAAGTGATTATTTCTTGAGCTTAACCTTCATCACCTTGCAATTCTACTTTATTTTCTGGAGTTTTATTAGCTTTTGGATTCATCTCAAGTGCTTGCTTCAAGATCCTACAGTTCAGATTCGTATTTCGGAGTTTCGTTGCAATTTGCTTGGTTTCGGTACGATTCGGCTATAATTGAAGATTCCTCTGGTTTTCTTTGATCATATTCATCAAGATTACTTTGCAACAATCACCAAGCCAAGTCTCCAGCTTGTAGGTTGGTAGCTCTCACTCATTTTACTATTTCAAACGCTTTCGTATCATTTGCGATGTAGTTTCGATGCTTTTTTTTGTGTGAATTGATTATGCCATTGCTTGATCCATGATCTTGATGAGTTAATTGATTCCGATGCTAGTTATTTGTTGTGTTAAACTTGATTTTCGTGCATAATTGTTTGCCCTAGCATAGAAGTGTTTTGCACAATCAATAAGTGGCCAAAAGTGCTTTTGAAAAATCAAGTTTCTGCCACTGCTTCAGTGTTAATCGGTTAACCATATATGGTTAACCGGTTAACCAGTCTCTTTTCACGTATTTTTGAACTTTTCAAGTGGTTAACCGATTAATCATATGGTGTTAACCGATAAACACTGTAACAGAGGCAGATTTTCATGCTTTTTCAAGTGTGTTTGATGTTCTCTCCTCTCTTAATTCCCATGGCTTGATAAGATTAATTCTTATGATTGTTTTATGAGTCATTTCACTTCTGTTTGAAGCATGCTTGTAATTTTCCATTGCTCGATTTTATCAATTGTATGATTGTGCACATTCTTGGCATAATATGAACATGATCATTCTTGCACTTTCTTTGATCACATGATACATGATTCGTGATGCATACTAAGTGTCATTTGGTACTGTTTGCACTTTTCATTCATGTTCAAGTTAATTTTTTTCTTCAAGGAACAAGCTTAATCTTGTATAATTAATAATGCTCCCTTTTGCTTTAATAGATTTTCATTCATTTGGAAAATTATTAGCATGTTCTTCCCTTCGATTAATTAATTGAAACTCCGTTTCGATTATTTGATCTCCCTTTGGCGCTTCTCTTTAGGTTTCCTTTATAGCTTTCTCTCTTTCTTCCCCGCGGAGTCGGAGTTTTCGCGCGACACTAGAGCACTGTACAACTTAGAGCTGTTACGCTGTCCGTTTCAACTTCTGCACTACACCCTGAGTGTTAGAGAAGGAATGAGAATGGAGAATTCCTACTCTCATTCTTACTACTTCAGGTAGGGCATGAATGACCCTGTGCCTGGCTTAGTCACCTCTATCTCCAGGCGGTAGCGTACCTCTTTTCCCCATTTGAGTCAATCCCTGATCACTCTTATCTCTTTCTAAATCTCTTCTGATCAATCGCCATCTTCTTGGTTAAAGATCATTGTCTTGGGTTAACACCTGTCTCTTTTCCAATATCCTTTTTTGGTGGTCAATCATTGCTTTTTGATTCCCCTGGAGAGTCTCAATCCTGTTTTCTTTGGTTAAACATAGTCTTTCTGTTAAACACCGAAACCCTAGCGGAGTTCGCAACCGTCTCTTGGTTCTTCTTCCTTTGTTTGGTTAACCATTGTCTGTCAGTTAAAACATCAATTCACGCTTTCTTATCAGTTAACCATAGTCTATCTGTTAACATACTGAGTTCTCTTGGGTTAATCACCTTCTCTTAGTTAATCACCCATTTTTTCTAGTTAACCACAGTCAGTCTGTTAAAACACTGAACCCTTTTTGAGTTAATCACCTTCTCTTGGTTAATCACTCGTTTTTTTTTTGTTGATCATAGTCTTTATGTTAAAATCAAATCCTTGGCGGTTAGCAACCTCTTTTGGTTCAATACCCCTTTGTTGGTCACGTGTTGTTTGTTCAGTCAGTACCAACATCCCCTTTGGGTCACGACCTTCACTTGGTCCCACACCCATCCTTTGGGTCACAACCTTCTCTTGGTTCCACACCGGTCCTTTGGGACATAACTTTCACTTGGTTCCACACCCGTCCTTTGGGTCACAACCTTCGCTTGGTTCTACACCCGTTCTTTTGGTTGATCACAATTAATCTATTAAAACCTTTATCCCCGCAGAGTTGCAATCTTTGTTTCCCTCGGTTAACCATTATTTATCAATTAATATACCGGCATCCCTTTAGAGTCAAACACCTCTTCTTGGTTTGGTACTCTCTCTTTTCTTTTGGTTCTTCACAGTCGGTCTGTTGACACCAACTTCTTTCTCCCCACCATAGTCGTTATCTCTCATGTTAACCACTGCCAGTCAGTTAATATACCGAACCCTTATTCTCTTATTTTTGGATCCCCAGTAGGGTCCCTACCCTCTGATCCCCAACACGTTTCTTTGTTCTCTTACTCCCCAGTGGATTCCTTACTATTTCTTTTGCCCCTTTCTCTTCTTGGTTTCTACACCACTCTTGCACTTTATCTTCAGCAGTCTCTTATCTTTTCCTTTGTACTCCCTTCTTGGTTTTGACACCATTTCTTTGGAATCCCCAGTGGAGTTTCCTCTTTTCTTTTGTTCTTGGTTTTGACACAATTTTCCTTTTCCTTTTCCGTCTTAGTTCCCCGAACTACGGAAGCTCTGATTCTGCATTCATTCGAATGTATGATACGTAGGCACGAGATCACGATGATCTTGACGAGCACCCTTCCACCTTCTTCCATTCCACTCTCTTTTTCCTGGTTCCATGAACTACGGCGCTCTGATTTTCTCATTGCACTATGAGGGTACGTAGGCACGAGGGCCCTAATCCTCCGCGAGCACTTTCTTTCTCTCTTTCTTTCTTTCTTTCTTTCTTTTCTTTTTTCTCTTCTCTCTCTTCTTTTAGCTAGAAGCCTTTAGATAGATAACCCATCCAAGCCTAGAAGCAAGCGAAATAGTTTCCGTCGAGTACGACGGATGCGTAAGATGCTAGTATCTTCCTTTCACATAATCGACCCCGTTCCCGTTTCTCTTCCCCTTGGGTTTTATCGATATTTTCCCTGTCCTTTGGGACTAAATAAAGTTCGGTGGCGAATCTGTTGTATCTTTGAGTGTCGATTCACTCAGGTATAAACCAGCCATCTTCACACCGGACTTGATATTCTGCAAGAAATCCAAATATGCGATCGAATTTTACAAATGAGCCACGAATTTTGAAGAATCGGGCAAAAAGGTGAAGAATGAAGTGTGTAAAGAATGGATCAAGTCGCATTCGTTATAATGATTAGAGAAAAAGATGATCACATATTCAGAATCATGATGAAAAATTACTTCTAATGATATATTCACATGTTATTAATAGTTAGCAATTAAAAAATCACTATTTTCAAGTTTATGTGTCTTATGCCAAAATAAGTGATTATTCCAATAAGTTATTTCACAACAGTAGCTTAAATTAATCAATAAGCAAACATCCAATAATTCATGGCAAGGGTGTGAAGAGATGGAGGATTACCGAAAGAGCGGAGGTTTGCTACGGTTAGTGTTGAAAATCGGAATGTCGAAGAAAAACCCTGAATACTTCAAGAATAATCTCTTTTAATCCAATTAACTTCCGAGCTTGATGATTATTTTTGATGATGAATGAACATATAAGATGAATCTTAAATGTAGAATACAAATTAATAAGATTGAATTGATGAACTTTGGATGATGATTGTTGATGAATCTTGATAAACTTTACATGATGATTGTTGATGATAATGTAGAAATTATTGATAGATGATTTGTTGAAATTTGATTGTGGCTAAGTTCCACCATTCTAGATATTCAATGTAAATTTCTAAATGGTGATGAAGATGAACTTTGGTGATTATGAGGGAGAAGGTGAATTAAGAGAGAGAATTTGAGAAAAAATAGTAGGAAGAAAGGTGGTTTAATTAGTTATGTTAGTTTTGGTGGTTTTTCTAAGTTAGGTTAGTTAACCCCCAAAATATTAGAAATGACATGTTTATATAGACTTTGCAAGTGAATGAACACCCTTGGATTGTGATCCAAGTAATAGGTTTGTCTATGGTTAGAAATTAATTTAATCCTTAGTTGCAGATCACCAATTTCAACCCTTGGATTAATTGTTGTGAATGGTTAGGATTGAATGAAAATTTGATTGAAAATGAAAGTTGGAATTTTTTTTTATTGGAAGTTATTTGTGTTAGTTTGGTGGTTATGGTAGTTAAGAGCTAATTGGGTAATTGAATGATTGTGAAGAATAAAGGAAGTTAGAGATCAACGGTGTTTGAGTTTAGAAATAGTACCAAGTTGAGATGTAAGGCAATGAGCCACTAGTAATTAACTTGAATTTGAATGCTTTGACCTTTGATTTTCCTTCTCTTTTGCCTTGCAATTTTTGTGAATTATCCCATGAATTTAAGTGCTTTTGGGAAATGATTTTGTGTTGAAAATAAGCACTTTTGAATGGTGTAAACTCATGTATTAAATTCGGAATTTTTGGGCTTGAAACAATGTTGGAAAGTGTTGAAAAACAAGCCATGGAAGTGAATCTTGATGGAAGATAGAATTTTTTGGAGATTAGCACTTGACATAACTATGACATAAGTCATTTGTGATAAATGATGATGAATCCCTTGATCAAATGCTTGTAGAATATATTTAGGAAAAATCAGGAGTCAAAACCGAGTCAATGATCGACAGTTAACCAAAAGTCAACAGTTGACAAAAAAGTCAACAGTTGACCACAAAAGTCAAATATTTGACCAACAAGTCAACTATACCAAAAAGATGTAATTTTTTAGCCTCTTTCCTTTTATTCCAACTTTGCCTTTTTCTTTGAATCCAAGCAATCATCTGAATTAAGTAACAATATTTCCAATCTCCCAGCTAACCATGAAAAGATATGATTCGAACCATAAGTAATATGGGAAAAAAACCCGATGATAACCATATAATATCCTTATCGAAAATCCACTTAAACCAAATAAATTCATTATTACCAACCCTTTGGCCTAAATTTGTTACAATATGCAAATGCTGATGAATGACCTAAATGCTTGATCAAATAGACAAACGTATGCAAATAAACAAAACCATAAGCCATGCGAATTGAATAAGGAGGTAAGGCAAATTTTAGGGTATGCCATATATATATATATATATATATATATATATATATATATATATATATATATATATATACTTGTACCATGGGAATGCAATTTTTATTTATGTTTTGGTTATGTTGTTTAGATCAAATTACGTCAACACACTGTTTGCATATAGGTGTGCATGATGCGTGACATTTGTGTTAATTAGATTCAGTTTTGATGATTGCACTCTTGCATTATCAACATTATTGGATTTTGGCTTAACGCGTTAAATTTACTTTTACTTTGCCTTTTACTTTGATAAGTTTGAATCCACGCGTTTTTTATTCATCTTTCGATGATCAGGTTAAGTGTAGCAGGCTAACAGGTTGAATTTATTGGTTTATGTAATTGGTTATTGTTGCATATCGATTTTACACACGTCTGATGGTTTAGTATAGCAACAATCTTGTTTTTATGCTCCTATCAATTTGCATTTCAATTTGCAATTTGTGTTTTCATTTGAGTTTTTTATATTGCTTCTTGATTCGACTTGCGATGACTGCTTACGCGTTAGCAATTAGTCATTTTTTATTTATGTTAAGATTCAATGATCCAGCGTCGTTATGTTTAGATCAAATTTAATTTCTTGTGGTAAGCTTTGCGCGTCTTCGCGTACGCGACTTTGATTTGCGTCTTTGTGTCATGATTTTAATCTGTGCATATTTTCTTTCATTTTACATTTTTGAGTCGTTAATTGTGGATGTGTGATGTAAATATTATGTATACACTTGTATCCCTTTATCATGTTGAATTCTTGTATGTATATTCAATTTAATTATTGTGGCGATTGATTTACGCCTTGTGCTTGAGTTCATGTCACTACATTTGAACTCTCACCCCTTACGATACAATTCGCACCCTTTGTGTTACTAATCGTATCCATCATTTCTAACCATCGATTCCACCTTTTCAAAACCATTTTCAAACTATTTTGCAATACATGTCCAATGCTTGATCCAACGTCAAGCTATTTTCAAAATCATTTTCATTCCCTTAAACCATTTTTCACTAATACGATGAACCCTCGATCAAACTCGAGTTTTCCTCTCTTGCTTGTCTGAAGCGTATAAATCCTTTTTCTTAATAAAAATCAGAAAAAGAAGGGATGAGAGGTTTACACTTTCCTGTTCCTCGAATGATTGAACGAGTGGCTTACGACATATTACTCAATCTTTCGTCATCCGAGTAAAATACCTAAGTTTAACTAATAATTTTTCCTAAAATATCTTGGACGAAAAAGGAATGAGTGGTTTACACTTTCTTGCTCCTCCAATAATCGGTTAGTGGGCTTATGTTTCGTTGCTCAATTATTCACCGTCTGCCTAAAAACAATCCAATGCAGCAAACTCTTTTCTCGCCGCCGTGCGATGATTTTCAAACCCTTTTTCACAAACGAAAGATATTTTGTCTCGAGACGATGCAAGACAATGTTTCATCCATTTATATGTGTGAGTAAGCTAGCGACGTTTCCTGCGAATGTTGATTTGTAAATCCATTCTGTCGTGATGCAAACATTCCTTTCTCTATTTGTTTTGGGGCAAGCATGCAATGTTTTTCCGACGTTTGTAGCCAGTGTCAGAGAAAAGATTTCCTCTTAGTGGACATATATTGGCAAATGGGGAATCACCTCCTTAGGGAAAGGCCTATATAAGTTCACCTTTTCTTGCCTTGAAGACGTGCAAATAGTTAGATCAACAAGCTTTTGAAACCTTAATCAAGGCATACTCAAACTTTTTCCTTGGTCCAAAGATTTTGTACCATCAAATGTAAATCAAGCCTCTGCTCAAGTTTGGATCAAAATACATGGTCTCTCGCAAGAGTAGTGGAGGCCTAAGATTATATTCGCCACAGCCAGTAGTCTAGGAACACCTATTTGTATAGATTTTTCTTCTAGCAAATCAACTTTTGTTAGACCATTTGAACACTTCGTAAGGGTTTTGATTGATATTGACCTTTGCAAAAATTTAACTTACAAGATTCTGGTTGAGAGAGTGGGATTCACTTTCTTTGTTGAAATCGAATACGAGAAGCTCCCAAAATTCTGCTCCCACTGTAATGTTATTGGTCACTCCATAGGAGTTTGCACGAAGAAAAATTGAATCTCAAAAGAATGGAATAGAACTAAGAGTGTGGTTGAAAGAAAAAAAAAGTTTTTGTCCCAGTTAATAATAAACAAAAGGAACTTGTTGTAGTTAATTCTACAAAAAAGAACAACGTGAAAGGGGAAACATAAAGGCTATAATCATCAACTGCTCTGATAGTTCATTCTAATGGATGTCAAAAGGGTGAAAACAATTTAGATATTGACAAGATTGAGGTGGGAAACAAAGAACAAAAGAAAGAAATTATAGTTACAGAAGATTCCAGCTCAGAGGAATATAAGTTTGTGGATGCAACTCAACTTCCTAATATTGAAGATAGTTTGGTCAAAACACAAAGAGATACAAAAGATTTCTTAAAAAATTCATGGGTGAATATGGCTGATATGAACGATGATGAGTATTTGTCTGAAACAAATGCAGAACACGATTTTCAGCTGGCAATATCAAAATCTCAGAAGAAGAAATTGAGACAAAGATCAAAAGCTAAAGGAAAATACACAACCAAGGCAGAGGTGGATAAATTCAAACCTTTGCAATGAAGTCTCTATTTTAAAATGTAAGGGGCATATCCAATCCCCAATTAAGATTGGTTTTAAATGATGACAGAAGCACTACTTGTATATATTACCCAAGGTGTTACGCGTAATGCCTTACCCAATACGCATAATGCCTTACCCAATACGCGTATCGCCTACGAAACCAAGAATTTTTCCTGCATAATTTTTGTTACGAATTCTACCCCAAAACCCCTCCAAATCTCATCTAAACACTTCCAGATCATAATATATCAGCCCAAACATGTCCCAACATAATCAACAAGTATTCTACGCAGTTTATATCGAGTTTCGGCCGTGAAAATATCGATTTCTAACAATTATTCATCAATTTATCAATTAGAGAAAACATTGTAAAAACAACCAAAACACATACATAAACAACACATATACATACACAAGCAAGATATAATTGAAACTTCTCACCCTTACCCGATTATTCGCGCTTGGAACGGAGTTCCTGTGATTTTCCTCTTTTCTCCCCTTTTTCCCTTCTCTTCCTCTCCTTTTCCTCTTTCCTTTCTCTTTTCTCTCTATTTTTCTCTCTTTCTATTTTTATGAAAAATATAACTAAGCAAAAGACCAAAATACCCCTCAGCTCAAATATCTCGCAAACGCTCTCAAAACGCGATAAAACATAAACATACTGATGAAATATATTTCAGGAAATAAAAGTTGAAAAGAAATTATAATTTAATGCAAATATTTTATCTATCAGAGAAACCAACCAATTAACTCAATTAGCAGGTAAAATACGATAAATTCACATAAATGAAATGAATAAATACAATTAAACAAATCGGGGCGTTACAACTCTCCCCCACTTAGAAATTTTCGTCATCGAAAATATAACCGATACGAACAACTCTGGATACGACTCTCGCATCTGACTAACCAACTAACATGCCAACCAAAGGCACACCACGAATAACACAAACTGACAAACCACCTTGCTAACAGCAGCCACAACAACGACACGACAACGACGACAAGATACAAAGCCTATACAATGCACTTGCCGACTAACGCACGACTCAAAGAATACCCAAGTTACAAACACACACAGGTTCACTCTTGAACCGAAACACAACAAGATCGTTACCCTCACCATAGGTAACACTCCCCTAATTCCCCACAAGGAATTAGCCACTTGCACTCGAACCATCACCATGGAAATGAGGCAACACACAATAAAAACACAAGTTCCACGACACAACAACGATTCAACGACCTCTACATAACCCCCAAACCAACATTCTGGTCACACAACAACATTACAACAATGCTACGATTCACCAATCGAACGTATAACCAAAACGTCCATCTACATAGTAGCCCATGAATACTATTTAAACCTTTCACTTAACACTTCCATTCTGAAACATCCAATAGTCTCACCATTCCTACATGTTTCCAATGTTCTATCTAGGAACTCTTACCAGTCCCACAAGCAAATACAAAATGTGCCACATCACGCTTCCGTTGCGCACTCTGATTACTTGAAACCATCAAGTATACCAATCTCACGTCCAAAGTCTAACTCTTTCTCATATTTGCCAAAAATCACTGTTCACTTTAATATTTCCAACCTCACACTCTCCTGTGTTATCTCTCACACCAGACACAAGCCTCGGAACTGCTCAAATAATTCTAATTCTCTGACCATCCAAACAGACATGCATAAAAACTTTCGACTTAACTTTTCAGGCACAACTTTAGCTTTTCCCGAAGAATAATCCAAGCCAAATTCATAACTCGTCACGAATTCCAACCATCCTCGTTGTCTCATACTCTATTCCTTCAGACCAAACAAGTACTCAATATTCTTGTGATTACCAAACACTTTAAACCTAGAACCATAAAGATAATAACTCCAAATATTCCAACACAATACAACCATAACCAATTCCAAATCCAAAATAGTATAGATCCTTCTATAAATCCTCAATTGTCGTAAAGCATGAGCCACGACTTTACCATCTCGCATTAACACACTGACTAAACTTATCAAGGACACATCACAATACCTCACAAACGGTTTATTAGGATCACACAGAATCAAAACTGAAACCGTAGACAACTTCTACTTCAGGTCACCAAAACTTACTCATAACGAACATCCAAAACAAACGACTCACCCTTTGCAATTCAACTGAGATAACAGAAGTACAAACTTAGCAAAGTCTTCCATAGTCTGCAGTAATAACCAACTAAGCCCAAAAATTCTAATCTCCTAAACCGACTTTGGAGTCTCTCATTGTAGAACTGCATCTACTCCCGATGGATCCATAACCATACTCTCATCTAAAATAACATGTCCAAGAAACTAACCCTTTTCAACCAAAATTCTCACTCGAATAACTTAGCATAAAACTTCGTCTCCTTTCAACACTTGTAATTCCATTCTCCACCACTCTACCTGCTCTTCCTTTGAGTTTATAACAGATCCAAATATCCTCAATCAAAACCACTACGAACTTATCCAAATAAATATGGAAGATACGATTCATCTACTCCACAAACATTCGAGATACATTACTAACACCTAACAACTTCACTGTACGTTGTAATGCCCAACCAAATTCCAAAAGATATAAATCCTTAAAGCTTTAGCAAAAATTTTCACTGGGTAACTGGTTACTCACATACCAGCTTAACCGAATAAATAACAGCTTATCCCGATGATAACAAACATAACCAGTCACATTACGTCGATCAAAGCCTCAACTCACACAATTCACCACTCTTATCAAACATTCCAAACAATTGCAATTTCACTCAAACTCAATCAAACCAATACCAGTTATCTATTCATAAAAGCGGACACTTGTTCTCAATCGTTACCTTATTCAACTGTTAGTAATCCATACCCAATTTCTTCGCTTAACAGTCCAAATTCCATAAATCCCAACATGTAGTAACCACCAAAAAGAACTCTCAAATTTTACATCCACACCTAGGGTTTTCTCAAAATTTCCATTAATGCTCTAAAACTCCAAAGACTCCAAACCTCACCAGAACTCTAAGTTTGCTTTCCATAGTCTCAATAACCTTATACACATCATGCTTATTATTCCGTTCAATCATCCTTTCTTTTTGCTACTAACAAAGCTGGAGCTCCCTAAGACAACACCTTACTGTTCCATCCAAAAACACATCTGAAAACCGTGCACAACCGACGGCCCATCACTGTGACTTCCTGCCAATTTCCAGAACACTATCATCACAGACAAACCACACATCTTAGTCCCATATACTAAGAGTTCCTACTCACTTAGCAGATATAAACCTCAACTAGTCACCTTCGTCCAATTAAGTTCAATCTCTACTCTCTGAGAAGCAGCCCTTAAATAAAACTCAATCATTCTCTCTCAATGACTTCCCAACTTGACCAACATACCAAAACCTCTAATCTGTCTCATCTTACGATATTAGAATCTTCATCAACTCATCAAAACAATCCGTAATCATTTTCTTAATTCCAAACAATTCATTTAACACACTATCAAAGCCGGAAAGACACGTATATTCCATCCAACATAATTCCGTCTACTATCAACAAGAGATTAAGGGTGATCAGTTCCTCAATTTGTCAATAGATAGCTGATAATCATGATGGGGCATAAACCATCTTTCCCAACTATAATAGCATCCGTTGCATCTTGTGCCCAAAACTACTTAAGGTACAAATCCTTAGTTGCATAAGCCTTACCTCCGCATCCCTTCTGGAACCGGGAACCACACTGTCCAAACAACACTTACAATCTTGCAATTCCCACACACTGAGCCAGCACTCCACACCTGAAGCAACATGGAGAAGTACCAGCTTCTCCCCCACTTATCTCATTCTACATCCTGCAGACAAATGGTTAGAAGGACCAGAAAGTACTGACAGTGTCTCACACACCTATCACGTACTAAGGGACAAACAACATCGACAACATTCAACTGTCACACCAACTGACTCAACAACTTGGTCAGACAGACCGACCTGCTCTGATACCACTATTGTAACACCCCAATTCCCATCGCGAATAAATAATACATGAATAAATCAGAGTAAGTAAAAATTTAGTTTTCCGACAGAAACAAGGATGCCACAATTTTAAAGAAGAAAACACAATCCCTACTCATAAATTTTGATACATAACACAACTGGAATAACCCTGTAAGGGAACTTTTTCTAATAAAAGGAAAGGTCAATTATGGAATAAAGCGGAAAGATCCATAACTGCCTTGTTTTACAACATAAATCATTTTATAACATTAAAATATCCATACAAAAGTAATACAAGATATATTCAACAAATGTATACATATATATATATATATATATATATATATATATATATCTACAACATTCCCCGACTCCCGTGTTACGTATCAGAGCAGATAGACCGACAAAGGACGGGGGACTAATCTCCACAAAAGCCTCCAAGACCACTAATCCGCAATTGCCTCATAGAGCAACAAACCACAGCAGAAGGGTGAGAAATAACAACTAAACCAAGATTGCATAATAATATGCAAACACATATAAATTCATATGCATAGTTATTCTCACCACAAACATCACATACCAATACATATTGCATGCCACATATACATAACAAATATCTAATAATCCAACAACATAGCATATATCAATTATCCAACATACTCACATATTTGCACATAAGGCATACCAAGTCATAACATATGGAAACACACTGCCACATCACATAGCATATGTCTATGCATAAAACATATTATCCACCACCAATGCATTTATCACACATGTACACCAGTTCACTAATTCAAACATAAATCTCAACACATACTCAATCAATTCACAATTTCCCACACAAATCAATCCATTCATGATTTTCCACACATAATCAATCCATTCATGATTTTCCACACATAATCAATCCATTCATGATTTATGCAAATGCAAAGAGACCGACACAACGACTCTATGCAAATGTGGTACCATCCATCCATCATTTCTCATCACTAGTTCACTCAGGAACTATTGGAACCATCGTTTGTTACTTAATGTAACTCCTCGTCGGGCAAACGATGCTCCCCGTCGCTCACACCTCTTTGTATAAGGCACACAATGTTTATGGATTGCTCACACCTTTTTGTATAAGGCACACGACCGATCGCTCACAACTCTTTGCATAAGGCACACGATCGTCTATAATCATCGCTCATACCTCTTTGTATAAGGCACACGATGTTATAGTGGATTCCCTCTGGAATCATTTCGTCGCTCACGCCCACTAGGGCACACGACATCACAAGATGCATATCATGATGCTTGGCATACAAGGACTCATGACAATCAAATGCATCTTCACAAATCAACAATATGATTTATCTCATCATCATTATTCATGCATTGGAAATCAATTCACACAATGCATTTACTTGCCATAAGGCCACCAAATAACACACATTGAATTTCACATAAACAATGCATTTCATCATAATCCGCAACCCACAACAATCCCACAACCATCATAACAACATACATTGATATTCAATCAAACAATGTATTTTACCACACAACAACATCATCACAACATTTCATCACATGCATTCACATTATATAACAGCACACAAGTCATACGGTATCCATATCAAAAGCACATTGCATGATACACATCAATTACACACCATTAAAACGATAAAAGTCGACAAAATGGCACTATTCCAATTTCCCGACATAATTAAATCGGCCAACAATCTCAAAACCATTTTTTTTAAGAAAGAACATTTTATTAGCTTTCCAACGATACCAAGAATGTTCAAAACGGATAATCGGAACACAAGTTACGGAATCAAAAAGAAAAGGAATCGCGAAAACACAACATTCTGCACTCTCACTGGCCATACGTGTATTGCCCTGAGCCATACGCGTATTGCCTTGCTCACTCGCCCATTCCATACGCGTACTGCCCAAAGTGTTACACGTATGAGCAGAGACTGATTTCTCCCAAAATTCCATTTAAAAACCCATTACGCGTATTGCCCAAGGTGTTACGCGTAATGCCTTTCCCCTTACGCGTACCATTACGCATTTCACTAGAGGGTCGTGTAAAATGGTTTTCATACACGTAATGCCCTCATTTTACCCTTGCCATACGCGTATTGCCCAAGGTGTTACGCGTAATGCCTTACCCAATACGCGTATCGCCTGCGAAACCCAGAATTTTTCCTGTATAATTTTTGTTACGAATTCTACCCCAAAACCCCTCCAAATCTCATCTAAACACTTCCAGATCTCAATATATCAGCCCAAACATGTCCCAACATAATCAACAAGTATTCTACGCAGTTTATATCGAGTTTCGGCCATGAAAATATCGATTTCTAACAATTATTCATCAATTTATCAATTAGAGAAAACATTGTAAAAACAACCAAAACACATACATAAACAACACATATACATACACAAGCAAGATATAATTGAAACTTCTCACCCTTACCCAATTATTCGCGCTTGAAACGGAGTTCCCGTGATTTTCCTCTTTTCTCCCCTTTTTCCCTTCTCTTCCTCTCCTTTTCCTTCTTTCCTTTCTCTTTTCTCTCTATTTTTCTCTCTTTCTATTTTTATGAAAAATATAACTAAGCAAAAGACCAAAATACCCCTCAGCTCAAATATCTCGCAAACGCTCTCAAAACGCGATAAAACATAAACATACCGATGAAATATATTTCAGGAAATAAAAGTTGAAAAGAAATTATAATTTAATGCAAATATTTTATCTATCAGAGAAACTAACCAATTAACTCAATTAGCAGGTAAAATACGATAAATTCACATAAATGAAATAAATAAATACAATTAAACAAATCGGGGTGTTACAACTCTCCCCCACTTAGAAATTTTCGTCATCGAAAATATAACCGATACGAACAACTCCGGATACGACTCTCTCATCCGACTAACCAACTAACATGCCAACCAAAGGCACACCACGAATAACACAAACTGACAAACCACCTTGCTAACAGCAGCCACAACAACGACACGACAACGACGACAAGATACAAAGCCTATACAATGCACTTGCCGACTAACGCACGACTCAAAGAATACCCAAGTTACTAACACACACAGGTTCACTCTTGAACCGAAACACAACAAGATCGTTACCCTCACCATAGGTAACACTCCCCTAATTCCCCACAAGGAATTAGCCACTTGCACTCGAACCATCACCATGGAAATGAGGCAACACACAATAAAAACACAAGTTCCACGACACAACAACGATTCAACGACCTCTACATAATCCCCAAACCAACATTCTGGTCACACAACAACATTACAACAATGCTACGATTCACCAATCGAACATATAACCAAAACGTCCATCTACATAGTAGCCCATGAATACTATTTAAACCTTTCACTTAACACTTCCATTCTGAAACATCCAATAGTCTCACCATTCCTACATGTTTCCAATGTTCTATCTAGGAACTCTTACCAGTCCCACAAGCAAATACAAAATGTGCCACATCACGCTTCCGTTGCGCACTCTGATTACTTGAAACCATCAAGTATACCAATCTCACGTCCAAAGTCTAACTCTTTCTCATATTTGCCAAAAATCACTGTTCACTTTAATATTTCCAACCTCACACTCTCCTGTGTTATCTCTCACACCAGACACAAGCCTCGGAACTGCTCAAATAATTCTAATTCTCTGACCATCCAAACAGACATGCATAAAAACTTTCGACTTAACTTTTCAGGCACAACTTTAGCTTTTCCCGAAGAATAATCCAAGCCAAATTCATAACTCGTCACGAATTCCAACCATCCTCGTTGTCTCATACTCTATTCCTTCAGACCAAACAAGTACTCAATATTCTTGTGATTACCAAACACTTTAAACCTAGAACCATAAAGATAATAACTCCAAATATTCCAACACAATACAACCATAACCAATTCCAAATCCAAAATAGTATAGATCCTTCTATAAATCCTCAATTGTCGTAAAGCATGAGCCACGACTTTACCATCTCGCATTAACACACTGACTAAACTTATCAAGGACACATCACAATACCTCACAAACGGTTTATTAGGATCACACAGAATCAAAACTGAAACCGTAGACAACTTCTACTTCAGGTCACCAAAACTTACTCATAACGAACATCCAAAACAAACGACTCACCCTTTGCAATTCAACTGAGATAACAGAAGTACAAACTTAGCAAAGTCTTCCATAGTCTGCAGTAACAACCAACTAAGCCCAAAAATTCTAATCTCCTAAACCGACTTTGGAGTCTCTCATTGTAGAACTGCATCTACTCCCGATGGATCCATAACCATACTCTCATCTAAAATAACATGTCCAAGAAACTAACCCTTTTCAACCAAAATTCTCACTCGAATAACTTAGCATAAAACTTCGTCTCCTTTCAACACTTGTAATTCCATTCTCCACCACTCTACCTGCTCTTCCTTTGAGTTTATAACAGATCCAAATATCCTCAATCAAAACCACTACGAACTTATCCAAATAAATATGGAAGATACGATTCATCTACTCCACAAACATTCGAGATACATTACTAACACCTAACAACTTCACTGTACGTTGTAATGCCCAACCAAATTCCAAAAGATATAAATCCTTAAAGCTTTAGCAAAAATTTTCACTGGGTAACTGGTTACTCACATACCAGCTTAACCGAATAAATAACAGCCTATCCCGATGATAACAAACATAACCAGTCACATTACGTCGATCAAAGCCTCAACTCACACAATTCACCACTCTTATCAAACATTCCAAACAATTGCAATTTCACTCAAACTCAATCAAACCAATACCAGTTATCTATTCATAAAAGCGGACACTTGTTCTCAATCGTTACCTTATTCAACTGTTAGTAATCCATACCCAATTTCTTCGCTTAACAGTCCAAATTCCATAAATCCCAACATGTAGTAACCACCAAAAAGAACTCTCAAATTTTACATCCACACCTAGGGTTTTCTCAAAATTTCCATTAATGCTCTAAAACTCCAAAGACTCCAAACCTCACCAGAACTCTAAGTTTGCTTTCCATAGTCTCAATAACCTTATACACATCATGCTTATTATTCCGTTCAATCATCCTTTCTTTTTGCTACTAACAAAGCTGGAGCTCCCTAAGACAACACCTTACTGTTCCATCCAAAAACACATCTGAAAACCGTGCACAACCGACGGCCCATCACTGTGACTTCCTGCCAATTTCCAGAACACTATCATCACAGACAAACCACACATCTTAGTCCCATATACTAAGAGTTCCTACTCACTTAGCAGATATAAACCTCAACTAGTCACCTTCGTCCAATTAAGTTCAATCTCTACTCTCTGAGAAGCAGCCCTTAAATAAAACTCAATCATTCTCTCTCAATGACTTCCCAACTTGACCAACATACCAAAACCTCTAATCTGTCTCATCTTACGATATTAGAATCTTCATCAACTCATCAAAATAATCCGTAATCATTTTCTTAATTCCAAACAATTCATTTAACACACTATCAAAGCCGGAAAGACACGTATATTCCATCCAACATAATTCCGTCTACTATCAACAAGAGATTAAGGGTGATCAGTTCCTCAATTTGTCAATAGATAGCTGATAATCATGATGGGGCATAAACCATCTTTCCCAACTATAATAGCATCCGTTGCATCTTGTGCCCAAAACTACTTAAGGTACAAATCCTTAGTTGCATAAGCCTTACCTCCGCATCCCTTCTGGAACCGAGAACCACACTGTCCAAACAACACTTACAATCTTACAATTCCCACACACTGAGCCAGCACTCCACACCTGAAGCAACATGGAGAAGTACCAGCTTCTCCCCCACTTATCTCATTCTACATCCTGCAGACAAATGGTTAGAAGGACCAGAAAGTACTGACAGTGTCTCACACACCTATCACGTACTAAGGGACAAACAACATCGACAACATTCAACTGTCACACCAACTGACTCAACAACTTGGTCAGACAGACCGACCTGCTCTGATACCACTATTGTAACACCCCAATTCCCATCGCGAATAAATAATACATGAATAAATCAGAGTAAGTAAAAATTTAGTTTTCCGACAGAAACAAGGATGCCACAATTTTAAAGAAGAAAACACAATCCCTACTCATAAATTTTGATACATAACACAACTGGAATAACCCTGTAAGGGAACTTTTTCTAATAAAAGGAAAGGTCAATTATGGAATAAAGCGGAAAGATCCATAACTGCCTTGTTTTACAACATAAATCATTTTATAACATTAAAATATCCATACAAAAGTAATACAAGATATATTCAACAAATGTATACATATATATATATATATATATATATATATCTACAACATTCCCCGACTCCCGTGTTACGTATCAGAGCAGATAGACCGACAAAGGACGGGGGACTAATCTCCACAAAAGCCTCCAAGACCACTAATCCGCAATTGCCTCATAGAGCAACAAACCACAGCAGAAGGGTGAGAAATAACAACTAAACCAAGATTGCATAATAATATGCAAACACATATAAATTCATATGCATAGTTATTCTCACCACAAACATCACATACCAATACATATTGCATGCCACATATACATAACAAATATCTAATAATCCAACAACATAGCATATATCAATTATCCAACATACTCACATATTTGCACATAAGGCATACCAAGTCATAACATATGGAAACACACTGCCACATCACATAGCATATGTCTATGCATAAAACATATTATCCACCACCAATGCATTTATCACACATGTACACCAGTTCACTAATTCAAACATAAATCTCAACACATACTCAATCAATTCACAATTTCCCACACAAATCAATCCATTCATGATTTTCCACACATAATCAATCCATTCATGATTTTCCACACATAATCAATCCATTCATGATTTATGCAAATGCAAAGAGACCGACACAACGACTCTATGCAAATGTGGTACCATCCATCCATCATTTCTCATCACTAGTTCACTCAGGAACTATTGGAACCATCGTTTGTTACTTAATGTAACTCCTCGTCGGGCAAACGATGCTCCCCGTCGCTCACACCTCTTTGTATAAGGCACACAATGTTTATGGATTGCTCACACCTTTTTGTATAAGGCACACGACCGATCGCTCACAACTCTTTGCATAAGGCACACGATCGTCTATAATCATCGCTCATACCTCTTTGTATAAGGCACACGATGTTATAGTGGATTCCCTCTGGAATCATTTCGTCGCTCACGCCCACTAGGGCACACGACATCACAAGATGCATATCATGATGCTTGGCATACAAGGACTCATGACAATCAAATGCATCTTCACAAATCAACAATATGATTTATCTCATCATCATTATTCATGCATTGGAAATCAATTCACACAATGCATTTACTTGCCATAAGGCCACCAAATAACACACATTGAATTTCACATAAACAATGCATTTCATCATAATCCGCAACCCACAACAATCCCACAACCATCATAACAACATACATTGATATTCAATCAAACAATGTATTTTACCACACAACAACATCATCACAACATTTCATCACATGCATTCACATTATATAACAGCACACAAGTCATACGGTATCCATATCAAAAGCACATTGCATGATACACATCAATTACACACCATTAAAACGATAAAAGTCGACAAAATGGCACTATTCCAATTTCCCGACATAATTAAATCGGCCAACAATCTCAAAACCATTTTTTTTAAGAAAGAACATTTTATTAGCTTTCCAACGATACCAAGAATGTTCAAAACGGATAATCGGAACACAAGTTACGGAATCAAAAAGAAAAGGAATCGCGAAAACACAACATTCTGCACTCTCACTGGCCATACGTGTATTGCCCTGAGCCATACGCGTATTGCCTTGCTCACTCGCCCATTCCATACGCGTACTGCCCAAAGTGTTACACGTATGAGCAGAGACTGATTTCTCCCAAAATTCCATTTAAAAACCCATTACGCGTATTGCCCAAGGTGTTACGCGTAATGCCTTTCCCCTTACGCGTACCATTACGCATTTCACTAGAGGGTCGTGTAAAATGGTTTTCATACACGTAATGCCCTCATTTTACCCTTGCCATACGCGTATTGCCCAAGGTGTTACGCGTAATGCCTTACCCAATACGCGTATCGCCTGCGAAACCCAGAATTTTTCCTGTATAATTTTTGTTACGAATTCTACCCCAAAACCCCTCCAAATCTCATCTAAACACTTCCAGATCTCAATATATCAGCCCAAACATGTCCCAACATAATCAACAAGTATTCTACGCAGTTTATATCGAGTTTCGGCCATGAAAATATCGATTTCTAACAATTATTCATCAATTTATCAATTAGAGAAAACATTGTAAAAACAACCAAAACACATACATAAACAACACATATACATACACAAGCAAGATATAATTGAAACTTCTCACCCTTACCCAATTATTCGCGCTTGAAACGGAGTTCCCGTGATTTTCCTCTTTTCTCCCCTTTTTCCCTTCTCTTCCTCTCCTTTTCCTTCTTTCCTTTCTCTTTTCTCTCTATTTTTCTCTCTTTCTATTTTTATGAAAAATATAACTAAGCAAAAGACCAAAATACCCCTCAGCTCAAATATCTCGCAAACGCTCTCAAAACGCGATAAAACATAAACATACCGATGAAATATATTTCAGGAAATAAAAGTTGAAAAGAAATTATAATTTAATGCAAATATTTTATCTATCAGAGAAACTAACCAATTAACTCAATTAGCAGGTAAAATACGATAAATTCACATAAATGAAATAAATAAATACAATTAAACAAATCGGGGTGTTACAACTCTCCCCCACTTAGAAATTTTCGTCATCGAAAATATAACCGATACGAACAACTCCGGATACGACTCTCTCATCCGACTAACCAACTAACATGCCAACCAAAGGCACACCACGAATAACACAAACTGACAAACCACCTTGCTAACAGCAGCCACAACAACGACACGACAACGACGACAAGATACAAAGCCTATACAATGCACTTGCCGACTAACGCACGACTCAAAGAATACCCAAGTTACTAACACACACAGGTTCACTCTTGAACCGAAACACAACAAGATCGTTACCCTCACCATAGGTAACACTCCCCTAATTCCCCACAAGGAATTAGCCACTTGCACTCGAACCATCACCATGGAAATGAGGCAACACACAATAAAAACACAAGTTCCACGACACAACAACGATTCAACGACCTCTACATAATCCCCAAACCAACATTCTGGTCACACAACAACATTACAACAATGCTACGATTCACCAATCGAACATATAACCAAAACGTCCATCTACATAGTAGCCCATGAATACTATTTAAACCTTTCACTTAACACTTCCATTCTGAAACATCCAATAGTCTCACCATTCCTACATGTTTCCAATGTTCTATCTAGGAACTCTTACCAGTCCCACAAGCAAATACAAAATGTGCCACATCACGCTTCCGTTGCGCACTCTGATTACTTGAAACCATCAAGTATACCAATCTCACGTCCAAAGTCTAACTCTTTCTCATATTTGCCAAAAATCACTGTTCACTTTAATATTTCCAACCTCACACTCTCCTGTGTTATCTCTCACACCAGACACAAGCCTCGGAACTGCTCAAATAATTCTAATTCTCTGACCATCCAAACAGACATGCATAAAAACTTTCGACTTAACTTTTCAGGCACAACTTTAGCTTTTCCCGAAGAATAATCCAAGCCAAATTCATAACTCGTCACGAATTCCAACCATCCTCGTTGTCTCATACTCTATTCCTTCAGACCAAACAAGTACTCAATATTCTTGTGATTACCAAACACTTTAAACCTAGAACCATAAAGATAATAACTCCAAATATTCCAACACAATACAACCATAACCAATTCCAAATCCAAAATAGTATAGATCCTTCTATAAATCCTCAATTGTCGTAAAGCATGAGCCACGACTTTACCATCTCGCATTAACACACTGACTAAACTTATCAAGGACACATCACAATACCTCACAAACGGTTTATTAGGATCACACAGAATCAAAACTGAAACCGTAGACAACTTCTACTTCAGGTCACCAAAACTTACTCATAACGAACATCCAAAACAAACGACTCACCCTTTGCAATTCAACTGAGATAACAGAAGTACAAACTTAGCAAAGTCTTCCATAGTCTGCAGTAACAACCAACTAAGCCCAAAAATTCTAATCTCCTAAACCGACTTTGGAGTCTCTCATTGTAGAACTGCATCTACTCCCGATGGATCCATAACCATACTCTCATCTAAAATAACATGTCCAAGAAACTAACCCTTTTCAACCAAAATTCTCACTCGAATAACTTAGCATAAAACTTCGTCTCCTTTCAACACTTGTAATTCCATTCTCCACCACTCTACCTGCTCTTCCTTTGAGTTTATAACAGATCCAAATATCCTCAATCAAAACCACTACGAACTTATCCAAATAAATATGGAAGATACGATTCATCTACTCCACAAACATTCGAGATACATTACTAACACCTAACAACTTCACTGTACGTTGTAATGCCCAACCAAATTCCAAAAGATATAAATCCTTAAAGCTTTAGCAAAAATTTTCACTGGGTAACTGGTTACTCACATACCAGCTTAACCGAATAAATAACAGCCTATCCCGATGATAACAAACATAACCAGTCACATTACGTCGATCAAAGCCTCAACTCACACAATTCACCACTCTTATCAAACATTCCAAACAATTGCAATTTCACTCAAACTCAATCAAACCAATACCAGTTATCTATTCATAAAAGCGGACACTTGTTCTCAATCGTTACCTTATTCAACTGTTAGTAATCCATACCCAATTTCTTCGCTTAACAGTCCAAATTCCATAAATCCCAACATGTAGTAACCACCAAAAAGAACTCTCAAATTTTACATCCACACCTAGGGTTTTCTCAAAATTTCCATTAATGCTCTAAAACTCCAAAGACTCCAAACCTCACCAGAACTCTAAGTTTGCTTTCCATAGTCTCAATAACCTTATACACATCATGCTTATTATTCCGTTCAATCATCCTTTCTTTTTGCTACTAACAAAGCTGGAGCTCCCTAAGACAACACCTTACTGTTCCATCCAAAAACACATCTGAAAACCGTGCACAACCGACGGCCCATCACTGTGACTTCCTGCCAATTTCCAGAACACTATCATCACAGACAAACCACACATCTTAGTCCCATATACTAAGAGTTCCTACTCACTTAGCAGATATAAACCTCAACTAGTCACCTTCGTCCAATTAAGTTCAATCTCTACTCTCTGAGAAGCAGCCCTTAAATAAAACTCAATCATTCTCTCTCAATGACTTCCCAACTTGACCAACATACCAAAACCTCTAATCTGTCTCATCTTACGATATTAGAATCTTCATCAACTCATCAAAATAATCCGTAATCATTTTCTTAATTCCAAACAATTCATTTAACACACTATCAAAGCCGGAAAGACACGTATATTCCATCCAACATAATTCCGTCTACTATCAACAAGAGATTAAGGGTGATCAGTTCCTCAATTTGTCAATAGATAGCTGATAATCATGATGGGGCATAAACCATCTTTCCCAACTATAATAGCATCCGTTGCATCTTGTGCCCAAAACTACTTAAGGTACAAATCCTTAGTTGCATAAGCCTTACCTCCGCATCCCTTCTGGAACCGGGAACCACACTGTCCAAACAACACTTACAATCTTACAATTCCCACACACTGAGCCAGCACTCCACACCTGAAGCAACATGGAGAAGTACCAGCTTCTCCCCCACTTATCTCATTCTACATCCTGCAGACAAATGGTTAGAAGGACCAGAAAGTACTGACAGTGTCTCACACACCTATCACGTACTAAGGGACAAACAACATCGACAACATTCAACTGTCACACCAACTGACTCAACAACTTGGTCAGACAGACCGACCTGCTCTGATACCACTATTGTAACACCCCAATTCCCATCGCGAATAAATAATACATGAATAAATCAGAGTAAGTAAAAATTTAGTTTTCCGACAGAAACAAGGATGCCACAATTTTAAAGAAGAAAACACAATCCCTACTCATAAATTTTGATACATAACACAACTGGAATAACCCTGTAAGGGAACTTTTTCTAATAAAAGGAAAGGTCAATTATGGAATAAAGCGGAAAGATCCATAACTGCCTTGTTTTACAACATAAATCATTTTATAACATTAAAATATCCATACAAAAGTAATACAAGATATATTCAACAAATGTATACATATATATATATATATATCTACAACATTCCCCGACTCCCGTGTTACGTATCAGAGCAGATAGACCGACAAAGGACGGGGGACTAATCTCCACAAAAGCCTCCAAGACCACTAATCCGCAATTGCCTCATAGAGCAACAAACCACAGCAGAAGGGTGAGAAATAACAACTAAACCAAGATTGCATAATAATATGCAAACACATATAAATTCATATGCATAGTTATTCTCACCACAAACATCACATACCAATACATATTGCATGCCACATATACATAACAAATATCTAATAATCCAACAACATAGCATATATCAATTATCCAACATACTCACATATTTGCACATAAGGCATACCAAGTCATAACATATGGAAACACACTACCACATCACATAGCATATGTCTATGCATAAAACATATTATCCACCACCAATGCATTTATCACACATGTACACCAGTTCACTAATTCAAACATAAATCTCAACACATAATCAATCAATTCACAATTTCCCACACAAATCAATCCATTCATGATTTTCCACACATAATCAATCCATTCATGATTTTCCACACATAATCAATCCATTCATGATTTATGCAAATGCAAAGAGACCGACACAACGACTCTATGCAAATGTGGTACCATCCATCCATCATTTCTCATCACTAGTTCACTCAGGAACTATTGGAACCATCGTTTGTTACTTAATGTAACTCCTCGTCGGGCAAACGATGCTCCCCGTCGCTCACACCTCTTTGTATAAGGCACACAATGTTTATGGATTGCTCACACCTTTTTGTATAAGGCACACGACCGATCGCTCACAACTCTTTGCATAAGGCACACGATCGTCTATAATCATCGCTCATACCTCTTTGTATAAGGCACACGATGTTATAGTGGTTTCCCTCTGGAATCATTTCGTCGTTCACGCCCACTAGGGCACACGACATCACAAGATGCATATCATGATGCTTGGCATACAAGGACTCATGACAATCAAATGCATCTTCACAAATCAACAATATGATTTATCTCATCATCATTATTCATGCATTGGAAATCAATTCACACAATGCATTTACTTGCCATAAGGCCACCAAATAACACACATTGAATTTCACATAAACAATGCATTTCATCATAATCCGCAACCCACAACAATCCCACAACCATCATAACAACATACATTGATATTCAATCAAACAATGTATTTTACCACACAACAACATCATCACAACATTTCATCACATGCATTCACATTATATAACAGCACACAAGTCATACGGTATCCATATCAAAAGCACATTGCATGATACACATCAATTACACACCATTAAAACGATAAAAGTCGACAAAATGGCACTATTCCAATTTCCCGACATAATTAAATCGGCCAACAATCTCAAAACCATTTTTTTTAAGAAAGAACATTTTATTAGCTTTCCAACGATACCAAGAATGTTCAAAATGGATAATCGGAACACAAGTTACGGAATCAAAAAGAAAAGGAATCGCGAAAACACAACATTCTGCACTCTCACTGGCCATACGTGTATTGCCCTGAGCCATACGCGTATTGCCTTGCTCACTCGCCCATTCCATACGCGTACTGCCCAAAGTGTTACACGTATGAGCAGAGACTGATTTCTCCCAAAATTCCATTTAAAAACCCATTACGCGTATTGCCCAAGGTGTTACGCGTAATGCCTTTCCCCTTACGCGTACCATTACGCATTTCACTAGAGGGCCGTGTAAAATGGTTTTCATACGCGTAATGCCCTCATTTTACCCTTGCCATACGCGTATTGCCCAAGGTGTTACGCGTAATGCCTTACCCAATACGCGTATCGCCTGCGAAACCCAGAATTTTTCCTGTATAATTTTTGTTACGAATTCTACCCCAAAACCCCTCCAAATCTCATCTAAACACTTCCAGATCTCAATATATCAGCCCAAACATGTCCCAACATAATCAACAAGTATTCTACGCAGTTTATATCGAGTTTCGGCCATGAAAATATCGATTTCTAACAATTATTCATCAATTTATCAATTAGAGAAAACATTGTAAAAACAACCAAAACACATACATAAACAACACATATACATACACAAGCAAGATATAATTGAAACTTCTCACCCTTACCCAATTATTCGCGCTTGAAACGGAGTTCCCGTGATTTTCCTCTTTTCTCCCCTTTTTCCCTTCTCTTCCTCTCCTTTTCCTTCTTTCCTTTCTCTTTTCTCTCTATTTTTCTCTCTTTCTATTTTTATGAAAAATATAACTAAGCAAAAGACCAAAATACCCCTCAGCTCAAATATCTCGCAAACGCTCTCAAAACGCGATAAAACATAAACATACCGATGAAATATATTTCAGGAAATAAAAGTTGAAAAGAAATTATAATTTAATGCAAATATTTTATTTATCAGAGAAACTAACCAATTAACTCAATTAGCAGGTAAAATACGATAAATTCACATAAATGAAATAAATAAATACAATTAAACAAATCGGGGTGTTACAACTCTCCCCCACTTAGAAATTTTCGTCATCGAAAATATAACCGATACGAACAACTCCGGATACGACTCTCTCATCCGACTAACCAACTAACATGCCAACCAAAGGCACACCACGAATAACACAAACTGACAAACCACCTTGCTAACAGCAGCCACAACAACGACACGACAACGACGACAAGATGCAAAGCCCATACAATGCACTTGCCAACTAACTCACGACTCAAAGAATACCCAAGTTACGAACACACACAGGTTCACTCTTGAACCGAAACACAACAAGATCGTTACCCTCACCATAGGTAACACTCCCCTAATTCCCCACAAGGAATTAGCCAATCGCACTCGAACCATCACCATGGAAACGAGGCAACACACAACAAAAACACAAGTTCCACGACACAACAACGATTCAACGACCTCTACATAACCCCTAAACCAACATTCTGGTCACAAAACAACATCACAACAATGCTACGATTCACCAATCGAACATATAACCAAAATGTCCATCTACATAGTAGCCCATGAATACTATTTAAACCTTTCACTTAACACTTCCATTCTGAAACATCCAATGGTCTCACCATTCCTACATGTTTCCAATGTTCAATCTAGGAACTCTTACCAATTCCACAAGCAAATACAAAATGTACCACATCACGCTTCCGCTGCGCACTCTGATTACTCGAAACCATCAAGTCTACCAATCTCACGTCCAAACTCTAACTCTTTCTCATATTTGCCAAAAATCATTGTTCACTTTAATATTTCCAACCTCACACTCTCCTGTGTTATCTCACACACCAGACACAAGCCTCGGAACTGCACAAATAATTCTAATTCTCTGACCATCCAAACAGACATGCATAAAAACTTTCGACTTAACTTTTCAGGCACAACTTTAGCTTTTCCTGAAGAATAATCCAAGCCAAATTCATAACTCGTCACGAATTCCAACCATCCTCATTGTCTAATACTCTATTCCTTCAGACCAAACAAGTACTCAATATTCTTGTGATTACCAAACACTTTGAACCTAGAACCATAAAGATAATACCTCCAAATATTCCAACACAATACAACCACAACCAATTCCAAATCCAAAATAGTATAGATCCTTCTATAAATCCTCAATTGTCGTAAAGCATGAGCCACGACTTTACCATCTCGCATTAACACACTGACTAAACTTACCAAGGACACATCACTATACCTCACAAACGGTCTATTAGGATCACACAGAATCAAAATTGAAACCGTAGACAACTTCTACTTCAGCTCACCAAAACTTACTCACAACGAACATCCAAAACAAACGACTCACCCTTTGCAAGTCAACTGAGATAACAGAAGTACGAACTTAGCAAAGTCTTCCATAGCCTGCAGTAACAACCAACTAAGCCCAAAAATTCTAATCTCCTTAACCGACTTCGGAGTCTCTCATTGTAGAACTGCATCTACTCCCGATGGATCCATAACCATACTCTCATCTGAAATAACATGTCAGAGAAACTAACCCTTTTCAACCAAAATTCTCACTCGAATAACTTAGCATAAAACTTCGTCTCCTTTCAACACTTGTAATTCCATTCTCCACCACTCTACCTGCTCTTCCTTTGAGTTTATAACATATCCGAATATCCTCAATCAAAACCACTACGAACTTATCCAAATAAATATGGAAGATACGATTCATCTACTCCACAAACATTCGAGATACATTACTAACACCTAACAACTTCACTGTACATTGTAATGCCCAACCAAATTCCAAAAGATATAAATCCTTAAAGCTTTAGCAAAAAATTTCACTGGGTAACTGGTTACTCACATACCAGCTTAACCGAATAAATAACATCCTATCCCGATGATAACAAACATAACCAGTCACATTACGTCGATCAAAGCCTCAACTCACACAATTCACCACTCTTATCAAACATTCCAAACAATTGCAATTTCACTCAAACTCAACCAAACCAATACCAGTTATCTATTCATAAAAGGGGACACTTGTTCTCAATTGTTACCTTATTCAATTGTTAGTAATCCATACCCAATTTCTTCGCTTACCAGTCCAAATTCCATAAATCCCAACATGTAGTAACCACCAAAAAGAACTCTCAAATTTTACATCCACACCTAGGGTTTTCTCAAAATTTCCATTAATGCTCTAAAACTCCAAAGACTCCAAACCTCACCAGAACTCTAAGTTTGCTTTCCATAGTCTGAATACCCTTATACACATCATGCTTATTATTCCGTTCAATCATCCTTTCTTTTTGCTACTAACAAAGCTGGAGCTCCCTAAGACAACACCTTACTGTTCCATCCAAAAACACATCTGAAAACCGACGGCCCATCACTGTGACTTCCTGCCAATTTCCAGAACACTATCATCACAGACAAACCACACATCTTAGTCCCATATACTAAGAGTTCCTACTCACTTAGCAGATATAAACCTCAACTAGTCACCTTCGTCCAATTAAGTTCAATCTCTACTCTCTGAGAAGCAGCCCTTAAATAAAACCCAATCATTCTCTCTCAATGACTTCCCAACTTGACCAACATACCAAAACCTCTAATCCGTCTCATCTTACGATATTAGAATCTTCATCAACTCATCAAAACAATCCGTAATCATTTTCTTAATTCCAAACAATTCATTTAACACACTATCAAAGCCGGAAAGACACGTATATTCCATCCAACATAATTCCGTCTACTATCAACAAGAGATTAAGGGTGATCAGTTCCTCAATTTGTCAATAGACAGCTGATAATCATGATGGGGCATAAACCATATTTACCAACTATAATAGCATCCCTTGCATCTTGTGCCCAAAACTACTTAAGATACAAATCCTTAGTTGCATAAGCCTTACCTCCGCATCCCTTCTGGAACCGGGAACCACACTGTCCAAACAACACTTACAATCTTGCAATTCCCAACACACTAAGCCAGCACTCCACACCTGAAGCAACATGGAGAAGTACCAGCTTCTCCCCCACTTATCTCATTCTACATCCTCCTGAAAAAGGATTAGAAGGACCAGAAAGTACTGACAGTGTCTCACACACCTATCACGTACTAAGGGACAAACAACATCGACAACATTCAACTGTCACACCAACTGACTCAACAACTTGGTCGGACAGACCGACCTGCTCTGATACCACTATTGTAACACCCCAATTCCCATCGCGAATAAATAATACATAAATAAATCAGAGTAAGAAAAAATTTATTTTTTCGACAGAAACAAGGATGCCACAATTTTAAAGAAGAAAATACAATCCCTGCTCATAAATTTTGATACATAACACAACTGGAATAATCCTGTAAGGGAACTTTTTCCAATAAAAGGAAAGGTCAATTATGGAATAAAGCGGAAAGATCCATAACTGCCTTGTTTTTCAACATAAATCATTTTATAACATTAATATATCCATACAAAAGTAATACAAGATATATTCAACAAATGTATACATATATATATATATATATATATATATATATATATATATATATATATCTACAGCGTTCCCCGACTCCCGTGTTACGTATCAGAGCAGATAGACCGACAAAGGACGGAGGACTAATCTCCACAAAAGCCTCCAAGACCACTAATCTGCAATTGCCTCATAGAGCAACAAACCACAGCAGAAGGGTGAGAAATAACAACTAAACCAAGATTGCATAATAATATGCAAACACATATAAATTCACATGCATAGTTATTCTCACCACAAGCATCACATACCAATACATATTGCATGCCATATATACATAACAGATATCTAATAATCCAACAACATAGCATATATCAATTATCCAACATACTCACATATTTGCACATAAGGCATACCAAGTCATAACATATGGAAACACACTACCACATCACATAGCATATGTCTATGCATAAAACATATTATCCACCACCAATGCATTTATCACACATGCACACCAGTTCACTAATTCAAACATAAATCTCAACACAAACTCAATCAATTCACAATTTCCCACACATAATCAATCCATTCATGATTTTCCACACATAATCAATCCATTCATGATTTTCCACACATAATCAATCCATTCATGATTTATGCAAATGCAAAGAGACCGACACAACGACTCTATGCAAATGCGGTACCATCCATCCATCATTTCTCATCACTAGTTCACTCAAGAACTATTGGAACCATCGCTTGTTACTTAATGTAACTCCCCGCCGGGCAAACGATGTTTCCCGTCGCTCACACCTCTTTGTATAAGGCACACGAAGTTTATGGATCGCTCACACCTCTTTGTATAAGGCACACGACCCGATCGCTCACACCTCTTTGTATAAGGCACACGATCGTCTATAATCATCGCTCACACCTCTTTGTATAAGGCACACGATGTTATAGCGGATTCCCTCTGGAATCGTTTCGTCGCTCACACCCACTAGGGCACACGACATCACAAGATTCATATCATGATGCTTGGCATACAAGGACTCATGACAATCAAATTCATCTTCACAAATCAACAATATGATTTATCTCATCATCATTATTCATGCATTGGAAATCAATTCACACAATGCATTTACTTGCCATAAGACCACCAAATAACACATTGAATTTCACATAAACAATGTATTTCATCATAATCCACAACCCACAACAATCCCACAACCATCATAACAACATACATTGATATTCAATCAAACAATGTATTTTACCACACAACAACATCATCACAACATTTCATCACATGCATTCACATCATATAACAGCACACAAGTCATACGGTATCCATATCAAAAGCACATTGCATGATACTGTCTTACCCCAAATTTTGACCACTTAGATTTCCCATCATTGTGCAAATCATCATCACAATATGGATGAACCATCATGCCTCACCAAATGCCTCAAAGGTTGTTGAGCATTCACTACAATCAAAATTAGGGTTTTAAGCCCTCTTTGAGTGCTTAGGCAAAGGATCAATCAAGGAATGACATGATCTTCAACTTTTCTAACCTCTAAAACATCCACAATGGATCAAAAGGACTCCCACTTCAAGGATCAAGCACAAGGCTGCTCCCTTCTAGGTGGATCAAGTCTCAAGATCGACAGTGTCACCAAATTAGGGTTTTGGTCAACTAGGGCCTCCAGATGGAAATTTTTCATCTGGGCACAAGCCAATGATCCAAAACATAACCTAATATACTTCATGGTACCTCATAGAGCAAATCATCAAGTCAATTTTGCCTCAGGGGATGCATTCATCAAAAATCAGGAATTACGGTTTCTTGACCTAAATCACCCCTAAGTAGACTTTTAGGGCAAATCATGAGCCAAGACCTCAAGAGAGGATTTGAGGGTCTCTAATTAACTATATTGATCCATTTCCAACAATGGATTAATCCAAGAAGCTTGAGCAACAAGTCTCAGTTTCATCTGCACCACAATTAGGGTTTCGCGAGGAAAGTCAACTATAACTTTGACTTTTGACCAGGACATGCTCCCAAGCCCTAAGACATGATTCAATATACCCTATGACACCCATGGAACATGTCCATCAAGTTTGATTTAGGTCAAGGACATGATTTCCTGAAGAATTGCACAGTTTGGAATTCATCTGATAAAAAGTCAACTGTGCACAAAAGTCAACTTTGACTTTTTGAGATTTTTCACCAAAATGGATTTTTAACCCTAAAATGATGTTAATGTATGATTTGAATCATCATTCATCAAGAAAAATCAAAGAAAGTGGGATAACTTGTAAAAGGGGTAACCATAAAAACTTAGAAAAATTTCTAAGTTATGGAAAAAGTGACACTAATGTGCCAACTTTGGAGGACCATAATTCCTAAACCACAAGGACATTGTTCCCCATTCAAAGCTTGATTCGTAGATCTCATTGCCCTCTACAAAAGCTTCATACTGACCTTATGTCCAAATTCCTCATGGATTTTGAGTTATGGAGTGATCAAAATCAAGAAAAGTCTCTTTGTTCCAACACTTAGTGAAAATTTCACTAAGTCAGATTTTACCCTACTTTTTGCCAAATGTAGGGGGATTTTTCACTTGGATTCAAAAGAGATCAAAACCAAACATGTTTAAACAGTTGTTGTATCATGTAAGGGCTTTCCAAAATGACCAAGAACATTACCAAATTCAATTTGAGTCATGAGATATAACATTGGCAAGTTGCCTTGTTGAAATCTGTCAAGGCAAGGCAGATTTTGCATTTTTCCTCGATTTGCCAAAATCAGCCAAATCCAAATGCTCCTATCCACTTGGACACCTCTGAGGATTGAATCTAAAGGGGACAATCACTGAGCCAAGCCTCCAAAGTCTTTGGAACAAGAAATAACATGTTGAACCTAGAATTGCCAAAATAGGGACAAGACTCCAATTTTGGATTGGAGCATTCAATGGAAGCATCAAGGTGGCATGGACTGAGCCATTCTCAACTGAATTCAGTCAAGACTTATCCAAGACCAAGGGGACCAGCAGCCTGTGCCCTAACCTCTAGTCAATGGCTAGAGGAGACTTGGATTTTCATTTGCCAACATTGGCCAAACCTACTCAGCAGTTGCCATTCACTATTCCTTGCAAAACAAACTTGCTCTACTATAAATAGAGCTCAATTGTGATCAGTTTGAGTATACCAAAGCCATCAAACAGATGCTTTCCTCAAAATCTCTTCTTTCACTCCAATTTTTCCTTCTAAGGCAAGTCACTATCAGGTTTTGAGTTTGAGAGCTTTTCCAATCAAACCAATCACACACACACACCTCACATACCTCATATAGAAGTGATCCAAACACTCACATAACATCTGGAACACATATTTCACAAAATCACCAGCCAATTGCTCAAGTTCTTGACAGTTTTGCAGTTGAGGTACCATCTTCAGCTCCAAACCATTTCAATCCATTCCAAGCATTCATACACACTCCATGGCACCTAGGGAAGCTATCCAGATCATTAGAACCTAGTTGTATCACCTCCAACACAAATCACGATCACCAGCTGCAAGTGGTAAGCATGAGCTCTTCTAACTCTATGATCCATGCAATTTTTACTGCACAATAATTTGGCCATATGTTCATAATCATGCATGGAATGTTTCCCCTCAATTAATTGCATTGTTTGAATCGTGTATCAAAAATCCTAGCCTTCATGCAGAAATTAGGGTTCTTAAGGATTTTTCGTGATTTCTTGTTATATGTTTAATTTAAATGAAATTAAATACCATAGACATGATCGTGAGGTTGAAACGAGTTGATTGGTATGTGGATTGCATGATATGATTAAGTATTCAGTGAGATTGGAGAGAAAATGCAAATCTGGGAAAACCCAGAACACGCGTGTGTTCTTGGTGTGTTCTTGGCGCCATTTTTTGAAAATTCAAATATTTGAATTTTGTGATTTTATTTAATTGATTCAAAAATTAATTTCTCTCTGAGTTTTAATGATTTTGAGTTGATTCTTTGTTTAATAATTCACAAAAATGTTAAAATATTTTATTTTCCCAAAAAATCCCAAAAATATTATTTATTTTATATAATTGATATTTTTGCAAAGAATTAATGTTTTAATTGTTTTTGACATTTAAAATATTTTTTCCACCTTGATTTTGCAACTTTTAATGCTTTCTAATTATTTTGTAGGTCAATACTTAATTTTTGAAGCATTAATCCAAGATCACAATTTGTTTTTCCTATGTTAAACAATTTTGATCATTTTAATTGAATTTTTATTCAATTAAAACACATTTTTGAAAACAAATTAGGGTTTTTGGATTAATTCAACCCTCATAAATCATTTTCAAAACATTTTGGGCCTCTAATAGAATGTAAGACCCAATCCTTTTTTTGGCCAAATCATTTTTGGGCCTCAGTGTATTGTATAAGTCCTGATACCGTAAAAAAACAAACGGCGCGATCGTCGCCTTTTGAAAAATAACCTTCTGGGCCTACCCTCGAGTAGTAAGACCCATTTCATTTCTTAAAACTCTTTGGGCCTCTATTAGAGTGTAAGACCCAACCCTCTTGTACAGAAAACTTTTTGGGCCTCATTCGTTGTATAAGTCCCACTGTACATTTTCGAATAAACGACGCGATCGTCGCTAGTTTAAAATTAACCAACTGGGCCTACCCTCGAGTAGTAAGACCCATTCAAAAAATTTGGGCCTCTAATAGAGTGTAAGACCCAACCCCCTTTTAACCAAAATCATTTGGGCCTCAGATATTGTATAAGCCCCTTCGCGTTAAAAGAAAATCTCGGCGCGATCGCCATTTTTAACGAAAAGTCAACTGGGCCTACTCTCGTGTTATAAGCCCCACTCTTTTTCTTTAAACCTTTTGGGCCTCTTGAGAGAGTGTAAGACCCATCCCTTTGTACAGAAAACCTTTTTTGGGCCTCAGTCACTTGTATAAGTCCCTCTGTAATAATTCAAACAGTGCGCTCACTGATAAAACTCTGGGCCTCTCCTTGAGCTGTAAGCCCCAAATCTTTCTTTTTCAAAGCACTTTCTCCTTTGATTTTGAATATACTGTGGTTATCAATCTTTCTTTGTTGAACAACTAACCAAACAGCATGGAAGCTCTACAACCGAGT
The DNA here is from genome assembly GCA_022829125.1 of Lathyrus tuberosus. Lineage (NCBI taxonomy): Eukaryota > Viridiplantae > Streptophyta > Magnoliopsida > Fabales > Fabaceae > Lathyrus > Lathyrus tuberosus. Next base: position 3,213,908 of record JALAZF010000142.1, on the reverse strand, counting down.
AAGTGGTTATTGCTTTCATTTACCGCTTTCATATACATATAACTGTATTGTGGGGCTGTTTCACTGTAAGTCTTCTTTCATAAACTCATATCAACTGTGTAATAATAGTATAGATATATCGAGTTTCCCCGGCAACTACGTCTAGAACTAGGTGACGCCGTTTTGTTTATTCATAGAAATAGACAACTAGATCCCCAATAGGATCACCAGATACAGTCTTCTCTTCGGCTGACCTCATTAGGAATTGTCAAGAAACTCTACTCCCAGAGATGAATGTATTCTCCGTGAATGGCATCTTTGAGTTTCTTCCAAATTCTCGAACTTTCCTGACGTGATCTATTCCTTGTGAATAGCTTGCCTTGAATTTCTCGGGGTTTGGGGACCCACGGGCTTCTTAAAAGCATCGGCCTCCTCTTGGGCATCATACAAGGACCCACAGGCTTCCTAAAAGCAACCCCGCCTCCTCTTGGGCTTAGTACAAGGACCCGTCGGCTTCTTAGAAGTATTCACAGCCTCCTCTTAGGCTTCGTATAATGATTCTTCCTCCGGGAATGATAGCCTCCTCTTGGGCTTCGTACAAGGACCGATCGGCTTCTTAAAAGTTTCCAGCCTCCTCTTGGGCTTCGTACAAATTGTCCCGACGACCTCCTAGAGGTATAGGAACAGAAATTAGTCATCTGCATAGAACAGTCCTTTCAAAGAGTCTACTACTGTTTCTCAAAGCATGGTACAAAAGATGAAACTCTAGACACGGACAGTCTAATCTCCTTGAGTTTTCCAGACATTCTCAAGTGACCCCTTCGTTAAATAGGAAGAAAACCCGTAGACTCAGACAATCTCAATACCCTTCAGATTTCCCAATTCCTTAAAGAACAGGAATAGCCCGGATCCTCGAATCAAATCCTCGAGTACAGTGTTGCTCATATAAGAACTGGTTTTCTCTTTAAATTAGCATATTGGACCTGTCACTCAACTGAAACAGTAACCATAGCCTCCCCTTGGGCTTTGTACAATGATTCTCCCCAGCGGAGTCAAACAACGTTTAGCCTCTCTCTCGGGCTTTGTACGAGACACATAAGAGACTCCCTCGTTGAGTCAATCCCCCCCTTTCGCCTCCATCTCGGGCTTTATACGAGATACAAAAAGGTTCTTATTGAGCCAAACAAATTTCAGCCTCCATCTCGGGCTTTGTACGAGATACAAACACTCTCTTGTTGAGTCAAATAGCCTCCATCTCGGGCTTTATACGAGATACCAAAAGACTCCATCGTCGAGTCAAAACCTTTTAGCCTCATCTTAGGCTTTGTATAAGAAAACCACTGGTTGATCCAATCAACCTTTTAGCATCAAAGATGTGCCTCGTTCACAGTACACAAACTTCAACAACTCTTTCCCCTTCATCTAATTGCTGTAAGCGGCAAGCCTCTTGATCATCTACATCCATGCCAATGTCCCTCTTTTAGTATGAGAAATTCCTAAGGAATGATGGCATTGCTCTAAACTGAGTTAAAGTCTTCTCCTTCAGGTTAAAATCCCCTATAAAGGAAATTATGGCATTGCCGGATTCACAAATCCCGGTTAAAGTAATCCTCCTTTACAGTCAGTCACCTAACAGTTGTGACAAACAGACCCTTTAGAGATGACAAATTCTCTCTAAGGTCAACACTTTTAGCTTCACATCTTGGGCTTTGAACAAGATACAAACTACCTTTCGCTTCACGTCTTGGGCTTTGAACAAGACACCAAAACAACCATTTCCTCCCATAGAATAGGAGGAACTACGATCGCTCTGATTTCCCTATTTCGGTAAACGGGAATACGTAGGCATAAGATTGAAAGAAAAAATCTTAGCGAGCACACTAAACAAAAACTCAAAATCCCATACTCTCATACATTCGTCCTAACATCCTAACCGATAGCCTAAAGCACCCCTTGTCAACAAAATAACCTAGGAGAAACCCTGAATCTTTGTAGCATCTGTAAACCAACAGTTTTGACTGTTTAATCTGAGTATGCAAGCAGGGTTAATTGGAGACATCTATTTCCCTTCCTTCATCATCTTTAATAGGATAAAAAATGAATCGAGTTGTAGTACCAGAGCGATCGTGCTTCGCAACCACATCCAAAAATCACTCGCTACAGAAAAATGGCGACTCTGCTGGGGAGAATTACAGGTCTCTTTAGAGATCTTGTTCTTTTTTTTGTCCCCTAGATAGAAACCTTGGGGTCATTAGGATCTTAGGTTAAAACGCCGTTAATTTGGAATGAAACCACAGGGTGGTAATTCCGCCGGGGAACCCATTTTCTGTCAAGAACTTAGGATTCATAGCTTTAAAGGTCTAGGATGATTAGGACAAATATATATACTGCTTTTCCTAATTGCTATACGTGTTTATTTTTCTGCTAATGGGAATGCGTGTGATGCCGCATGTGGAAAGATTGAGTATACACTTAAGATAAGTGATGGCGACGAGGTCGACCATCAACCTCAGTGGAGGCTGACCAATGCAACCCATTCTCTCACCTAGACAATGGGCCGATTGTGATGTCAGAGAAGCTGAGGAGCCAAACCCTTTTGTAGTGCGGAAACTATCGGGAATAGTTGTTACGCGATACTACCCTCATTTGAGGCTGGTGATCTATTCTCGGTGAATGGCACTTACTCTAAGATCGCTCTACAACTCGCTGGCGATCCGCTTGTTGTTTTGCTTTCCTGGGAGGAGCTGATGATAATGAGTACAGGTACAAAAATCACCCTAGTATAAACCTTTGGGGATGGGTAGAGCTTTGACTTCATGACAACGACCCTTTGACCCCATGTTTTTCCTATGTTTTTGTGTGCTGCATTCATGCATTCATTTAAAAAACATTAAAACAAGAAAAAATTTCTCTTCTAGTCTTTCCGTTTTTCAAATTAAACTAAGATTGTGATTGCAAATATCAGAGAAAAGGATTGCGCTAATGGATTTCGGTAGAAGGAGAACCCATAGGTATACCTTCAAGGTTCCAAAGCTAGAGGGTTTGAGAAGGTTAGCGAGGATGATCACTAACCCTGAGGCTTTCAGAGCCAAGCACGGAGGTCTGCTACCACTGTTAAGAGTCCATGTGATTGAGGGAATCAGGGATGCGCTCATTCAGTTTTATGATCCAGTTTGTCACTGTTTCACATTCCCGGATTACCAGCTCGCACCAACGCTGGAGGAGTATTCTCATCTGATTGATCTACACATTACTGATCGAGCTCCATTTTCTGGACTGGAAGAAATTCCAAAGAATCAGACCAATGCAAGAGCAATTCAGTTGGACGAGTCTGAGGTTAGGACTCACCTAACCACTAAGGGTGGCATCCAAGGTTTGCCAGCCCAGTTCTTGACAAAGAAAGCCCTGTATTTTGCTAGTATAGGAAACGTGACTGCTTTTGAAAGCGTCTTTGTCTTGCTCACCTACGGGTTATTTTTGTTTCCCAACATCAATAACTTCGTCGATATCAACTCCATTAAGGTTTTTCTCATTGGAAACCCTGTGCCGACTTTGCTCGCAGATGCGTATCATTTTGTACATTTGGGAAATTTGTACAGCGGAGGGGAGATCACATGCTGTGTACCTTTACTTTACAAATGGTTTACCTCCCACTTGCCCAAGTCTTCTGCTTTTTGGGATTGCAAGAGTGCCTTACGTTGGTCGCAGAAGATCATGTCTCTTACCAACTCTGATATAGATTGGTGTAATAGGATCTATGATAGAATCAGAATCATTGATCATTGTGGAAACTTCCCCAACGTACCCCTCATAGGAACTAAAGGAGGAATCAACTATCATCCGGTGTTGGTTCGCCGTCAGTTTGGTTACCCGATGAGACACGTCCCACGGGGTGTTCATCTGGAAGGTCTTTTCTTCAAGGAATGAGAAAACGACAAAGCACTAAAGATGGAAATAATGCACGCTTAGAAACACATTCATAAGAAAGGACAAGAGTCTCTAGGAAAATCGGACTGTGTCTCGATGGAGCCTTATCTCCATTGGGTACAAACTAGAGCTCTCAAGCTAAAAATGCCTTATCCTCGTTACGGAATTCTTCCGCCGAGGGAATATGTCATGTATTTCATGACAGAAACTGAAAAGCTTCAGGTTACTCTCAACAAAGTTCAAAAGGAGAGAAGGTCTTGGAAGAACAAGTACCACACCCTCGACATAGAGTGCACCAAAATACAGCAATTACTAAAAGAAAAGGATGCTCTGATTGAAATTTTGGAGCAAGATGCTGTAGAGAATCAAGATGACCAAAGGAATTTGCTCACTCCTTTCACCTGGAAAAGGAATGACAACCCGACAACGGCCCAAGAGCCCCGTTCAAAGAAAAGGAAAGAGTCCGCACCCGATTTCTCTTCAGAGAGGACTCGGGATCCATTAGCTTAGGTTTCTATTTCTGCACCTTGTAATCTACTGTATTTCCATTTCTGTAATCCTTTGAATTCAATAAAAAGGGGTTTCCCCACCATTTGATATTTGCAATCTAATTGTCGAAGTTTATTTTGATTAAACCAAAAAAAACAATTAATATAAGCATTGTATTCATCATTCTCACAACACGTATTCTTCTTACCTACGAATCTCACGTTTGTGTCTCGATTCTAGAGTCAAACTGTCTCATTCGTATAATACTCGGGCCAATCGTTAGAAAAAGATGGATGATCTTGAGGAAGAAAATAGAGAGTTGAAAGAAGAAATCGACGCTCTGAGAGAGGATATGAGAAAGCTTCGTAACGACATGCAAGACATGGCAGAAGCTCAGCTACAAAGAACTGTGATCTTAGAGATCACCTCAATGCCCATAGTGGAGAAGTATGATCCTAGGTATCAAATACCGAAAGATCGTCCTTGGGGCATGCCTGTTAACTATATCCTGGAAGGATGTGTTCCGCCGATCACTGAAGATCAGGGAATCACAACTGAAGCTGCTGGGCCTAAAGGTTACAAACTTCGGGAAAGCGAAGATGCTAGGGGCATACTGAAGACTCTTGAAGGTTACAAACTTCGGGAAATGCCAAGATTCGCTGCCGTAGTCACGGTACCACCCCCTGTGGTACACACTGTCCCGGAAGGACAGATTCCACAAATACCTTCTGATAAAAAGGAAACTATGTTTGACCGAATGGATGAAGTCCAGGAGCAGTTTCTGGAAATGCAGAAGGAGCTGCAGGCCATTCGCGGTCAGGATTTATTTGGAAAGGACGCCGCAGACCTCTGCTTGGTCCCCAATGTAAAAGTTCCGCACAAATTTAAAGTGCCCGACTTTGAAAAATACAAGGGTAACTCTTGCCCTCAAAGCCATCTGGTGATGTACGCTCGACGGATGTCAGCTCAGACGGAGAATCAGGACCTACTGATTCACTACTTCCAGGATAGTTTAACCGGTGCCGCACTCAAATGGTTCATGGGTTTAAACCGTGCCACGATCAGCATATTCAGAGATCTTGGCACTGTCTTCGTCCAACGATACAAATACAATTTGGACATGGCACCCGACAGAGATCAACTCAGATCGATGTCGCAATAGGACAAGGAAACCTTTAAGGAGTATGCTCAAAGGTGGTGTGAGATTGCCGCTCAAATTTGTACACCTCTTGAGGAAAAAGAGATGACAAAGATCTTCTTAAAAACCTTAAGCTCATTTTACTATGACCGAATGGTTGCCAGTGCACCCAGTGATTTCACCGAGATGGTGGGCATGGGCGTCCGTCTTGAGGAAGCCGTCCGAGAAGGACGTTTGGTAAAAGACACTGGATCGACGAGCGGTACTAAAAAATACGGTAGTGCTCTCCCTAAGAAAAAAGAGCAAGATATTAGGAATATCTCTCTCGGAAAGCAAAGGCGACGGTACCAACCAGTAGCAGCTGTAACTCCTGCTATCAGCACCGCGCCTACGTATCAACCTTAGGTTGTACAGAGCCAACCTGATCAGCAAAGGACACAACACACTCTGCAGCAGGCTCGTCCTGCATACAACAACAACCGTACAATGCGGCCACCAGGGTTTGATCCTATACCCATGTTGTACGCAGAACTATTTTCGTTACTACTGGCTAAGGGGCACATCCAGACTAAGTCTCCTCTTACAGTACCGGAAAATCCGCCTTTTTGGTTTAAGGTGGATCAAACTTGCCCTTACCACCAAGGAGGATCAGGGCATAACATCAAGACTTGTCTCAATTTCAAGTCCGACGTGCAAAAACTTGTTAGGAGCGGGGTCTTATCCTTCAAGGATACAAATCCTAATGTTCTCACGAACCCGCTGCCTCAACATGAGAAGGCTGCAGTCAATTTATAGAAGGAGAGACTAATGATGTCTATCAAATTCACGATGTACTCTTGTTGAAAACCAATCTGGTCAAGATGCATTGTAGACAGAGTGGATCGGGCCATGTGCCACCTCATAATTATCACCAGTGTGATATCTGCTCTAAAGACAATCAAGGACGTTCTGTGGTGCAAGCATCCCTACAGGAACAAATGGATCTCGGATGGATCCAAGAGCACCGAGTTCGTGGAGTTAACATGGTTTACACGAATTCCAACATCATTCAAAACCACGACATTCGTGCGATGAATTCCAACCTGGTGGCGATGCACTCAAGGCAAAGCCAGTATCATAATCTGCCGCGGCACGATTATAGTTCTTGTCTGACTTGCTCGGTAAACAAACAGGGATGCTCTTTCATACAGGAGGCCCTCCAGGGTCAGATGGATCTTGGATGGATCCAAGACTACCATGATAGGAACCCTTATCAGATCAACATGGTTCAGATCTTCGATATTCTCGTGATGAATACCAACCTGGTAGAGTTACATGCTGAGCAGGTCCGACTCGGATTCTTAATATCACACGACTATCAAAGCTATAAAGCGGGTTGCGAAAACGATCGAGGTTGTACCCTTGTCCAGGAGGCACTTCAGCACTTGTTAAATCACTGGTGGATGCCAATTTATATGGATGAAGATACTCAGCAAATTAGTATCAATAACAGAAACCCCACTCGGCGTCAGAGTCAGGATGTCCGATCTGTGGAAGCTAACCTAGTGAGGTTACATTGTATTCAAAGTGGGCATGGCCAGGTGCCACCACACAATTATGACCGTTGTAGCGTCTGTTCGGAAAGTAACCAAGGGTGTTACCTTGTGAGAGCAGCTTTTCAGGGTCAGGTGGATTGTGGAGAGATTTGTCCATATCCGGGTTCTGGACCCATCAAATGGACGCCGAACTACCTTGCCGATCAAGTTGAGGATGTTGTCACGATCGCTGGTCATCATAGGACCAGGGATGTTTTTTCCATCATCCCTCTACTTAACGAATCTAAAGTTCCCAACCGGGAATGGATCGAGATTACTTACGATGGTCAGAAAAATCAGAGGGCTCCCGTAGTCATCTATCTTCCGGGACCACTACCGTATGAATCAGCTAAGGCAATCCCTTACAAATACGGTGCAATGACAATTGAAAATGGAAAGGAAATTCCATTACCCTCCGTTGTGAATATTGCAGACATCAGTCGTGTAACACAGAGTGGTAGACTCTTCAACCGAGGGGTTGGGGAAGCTAACAAAGAAAAGGAACTTCAGACGGAAACTCCTGATCTACCAGTCGGTCAATCCAGTAATCCCGACCTTTTGAAAAATAATGATGAGATGCTGAAGCTCATCCAAAGGAGTGAATACAACATTGTCGATCAACCGTTACAAACTCCTTCAAAGATCTCGGTATTATCATTATTACTCAGTTCAGAAGCCCACAGGGAGGCTCTACAGAAAGTCTTGGAGCAAGCTTTCGTGGAACAGGATGTAACGATTATACAGTTCGATAGTATTGTCTCTAACATCACTTCCTGCAACAATTTGGGATTTAGTGATGAGGAATTACCTGAAGAGGGTCGTCGTCATAACATGGCGCTCAATATCACAGTTAACTGCCAGGACGATGCTTTAGCCAGTGTACTAGTAGACACAGGGTCAGCCCTGAATGTTATGCCGAAGTCCACTTTGATACAATTATCATTCAAAGGCCCTCCGATGAGAATCAGCGAGGTCATCGTCAAAGCGTTCGACAGATCCAGAAAAACAGTTATCGGCAAAGTTGATCTTCCCATAATTATCGGTCCTCACACTTTCCAAGTCACTTTCCAGGTCATGGACATCCGAGCAACATACAGTTGTTTATTAGGAAGACCTTGGAAACATCAGGATGGAGCGGTTACTTCAACCCTCCACCAAAAGCTAAAGTTCGTTCAGAACGATCAACTTGTCACAGTCTGTGGAGAACAGGCCTTGCTCGTGAGTAACTTATCATCATCTACTTGTGTAGAACCCGAGGAGGTTATTGGAACTCAGTTCCAAGCACTGTCGGTGAGCAAGAACAATCAGTTCAAAGAAGGAACTTCCATTTCTTCATACAACAATGCTATCAAAGTGGTCGAGAGTACCGATACGACAGGATGGGGACAGCTTGTCATTCCTACTGATAATAAAACAAAGAAGGGTCTTGGTTTTTCTGCAACCTGTACCCGGACAGCTGCCAATGATGAAAGTCTTCATCCACTTCAAAACTTCTTCCACAGTGGAGGTTTCCTTCACCCAGTGTCTCAAACAGTACGTGCTATCAATGAGGAAGATCCCTCTGACACAAATGAAGAATGGAAGTCCTACCTTAACGGGGACGGTTATATGTCTCAGGAAGAGGTGCCTATACCATTTTGCTATCCTGCACAGAGTCCGAGATTTATACCACGGTCAGATGTCGAAATGATCTATGGAGATTGTGATCCGGAAGGATGTCGTGCTCCGCCAAACTCATTAGAGGAGGACACTCTGATGAAAGACAATTTTGACTACACCTACTATGGCCCAATGGATGGTCTGCCAATGTGGCAGCCCTACCCAGGAAACTTGGGGCAAGAGAGTCAGCCGAACAATGAAAATCAGCTGACCATCATTGAACAGAATACCTGTGTCCCCACCATGTCATGGGATCAACACTCAGGTCATTCAGAAACTACTCAACATGAAGATGAATTCGCAACGTTTGCAGGACTTGAATTCATCAACTATGCTTTTCCCGAGGTCAACGTCAACGAGAGAGATGACTCCTCCAGTTCCAAAGAAGTTTGGGACACCTTAGGACAACTGAGTGGAAAATACGACTATATGGTCAGGTACACTGCTCCCGAAAGCTCTCGTATCAGGCTCGAAGATATCCAGCCTACTGGATGGGGAGATACAGCTAAGAGCACAAATACTATGCAAAATACAACTGAGGAATTCTCCTACGACAATTATGCCTGGGAGACAGATTCCAATGATCCTGCTCCACCATAAATCAGCGTTATTTCTGAAGACAAATCAAGGAAAGTACCAGACTTTGTGATTCACCGAGGAGTTCGCCGCCAATGGCCTGCTGTCGATGTTCCAAAGGTCGTTCACCAGTCAAAGTAATTGCCATCTTTAACCTTTCACCCTGCCCAGGTGAAATGGATGTTTTGATAGGGCTCACTTTCTGTAAATTTTCACTCTTCGCTTAGCCCAAAGCAATAGAGTTTTGTTTTATAGGGTTGTAGTTTCAAGAATCGACTTGTTCATTAATAAAATAATGTCGTTCTTTAATTTCCGCATTAATCGCTGTTTTCTCTTTTTGCTTTTTCAGAAAATGGTAATCCTAAAAAACAATTCAATAATAAAAACAAGCAGTAAAATAAAACACTGACACACTTGCATTTTCTCTATCTCTTCTAAACATGAATCATCACGTCATGCAGATTGCTTGTTTTAAACCCCGTTGAAATATACGATCTGATGCCTTCTCCCAACTTTGAGTTCCCGATATTCGAGGCTGAAAAAGAAAATGACGACGAAATTCCAGAAGAGATCTCCCGACTACTCAGACAAGAGGAAAGGTCCATTGAACCTCATAAAGAACCGTTGGAAACGATAAACTTGGGTTCAGAACAAGAGAGAAAAGAAATCAGGATTGGGGCACTTCTCAGTCCAACTGCCAAAGAGAGTTTGATAAAGCTTCTCAAAGAATTCCCCGATGTATTCGCTTGGTCCTATCAGGACATGCCAGGGTTGGATACCAGCATCGTGGAACATCACTTACCGTTGAGATCGGAATATTCGCCAGTAAAGCAGAGGTTGAGACGGACTCACCCGGACATGGCCATCAAAATCAAAGAGGAGGTACAGAAACAGATTGATGCGGGTTTCCTCGCCACGTCAGAATATCCTCAATGGTTAGCCAATATTGTACCCGTTCCGAAAAGGGATGGAAAGGTCAGAATGTGTGTCGACTACCGAGATCTGAACAAGGCTAGTCCAAAGGACGACTTTCCTTTACCACACATTGACATGCTGGTAGACAGTACGGCAAAGTTCAAAATCTTCTCCTTCATGGATGGATTCTCGGGCTATAATCAGATCAAAATGGCGCCGAAAGACATGGAGAAAACTTCGTTCATTACCCCATGGGGTACCTTTTGTTACAAGGTGATGCCGTTCAGTTTAAAGAACGTCGGGGCAACCTATCAAAGGGCCATGACAACTCTTTTTCATGACATGATACACAAAGAGATCGAGGTATATGTCGATGATATGATTGCAAAATCTAAGACAGAAGAGGAGCATGTGACCCACCTGTCAAAACTATTCGAGCGTTTGCGAAAGTACAAACTCCGCTTGAATCCCAACAAGTGCACCTTTGGTGTGCGTTCAGGGAAATTACTAGGGTTCATCGTCAGCCAGAAAGGAATTGAGGTTGATCCTGACAAGGTCAAGGCCATTCAAGAAATGCCTTCTCCGAAAACTGAAAAATAAGTCAGGGGATTCCTGGGACGTTTGAACTACATCTCCAGATTCATATTCCTCAAGACCGCGACATGTGCGCCGATTTTCAAGTTACTCAAAAAGAACCAGGATTGCGTTTGGTCAGAAGACTGCCAAACCGCCTTCAACAGTATCAAGGAATACATGTTGAATCCGCCGATTCTATCACCTCCAGTGGAAGAAAGACCACTGATCATCTACCTCACAGTCTTGGAAGACTCAATGGGGTGTGTACTTGGCCAACAAGACGAAACCAAACGGAAAGAGTCTGCCATTTACTATTTGAGCAAGAAATTCACCGACTGCGAAACTTGATACACGATGCTTGAGAAAACTTGTTGCGCTTTGGCTTGGGCAGCCAAACGTCTTCGCCAATACATGATTTGTCATACTACTTGGTTAATATCCGAAATGGATCCAATCAAGTACGTCTTCGAAAAACCTGCTCTCACGGGAAGGATTGCCCGTTGGCAGATGCTGTTATCAGAATATGACATAGAGTACCACGCTCAGAAAGTCGTTAAGGGAAGTATTTTAGCCGATCATTTGGCTCATCAACCGATTGACGATCAAGAATCAATCGGGTTTGACTTCCCAGACGAAGATGTCATGTATCTAAAAATGAAAGATTGCGATGAACCGTTACCCAGTGAAGGGCCAGAACCAGGTTCCCAATGGGGACTTGTCTTTGACAGAGCAGTTAATTATTATGGAAACGGAATTGGGGCAATCATTGTTACCCCTTAGGGTACCCATATTCCTTTCACTACCAGACTTACGTTCAAATGTACGAACAAGGAGGCCGAATACGAAGCTTGTATTATGGGTCTCGTAGAAGCAATTGATTTAAGGATCAAAAACTTGGACATATACGGCGATTCAGCCTTGGTTATCAATCAGATAAAGGGAGATTAGAACACATACCAATCAGGACTGATTCCTTACAAAGACTATGCAAGAAGGTTGTTACTTTTCTTTAACAGAGTCGAGTTTCATCACGTCCCTCGTGAGGAGAATCACATGGCTGATGCATTAGCCACTATCTCTTCCATGATTAGTGTAGGTCAATGGAACAACTTACCTAAGATCGACATAATGCGCCTTGAAAGGCCCGCCTACATCTTCACGATTGAAGCAGTCATAGACGACAAACCTTGGTATCATGATATCAAATGCTTCCTTCAGAAACAAGAGTACCCACCTGGGGCACTAAGAAAAGACAGGAAAACCCTCAGAAGATTGGCTGGAAACTTCTTCCTGAGCGGTGACACTCTCTATCAGAAAAATTTTGACATGATCTTGCTCCGATGCGTAGATAGACCAGAAGCAGAAATGCTGATGAAAGAAATTCATGAAGGATCCTTTGGCACTCATGCCAACGGACACACAATGGCGAGGAAAATTCTAAGAGCAGGGTACTATTGGTTGACCATGGAATCCGACTGCTACAAGTACATGAGGAAGTGTCACAAGTATCAGATATACTCCGACAAAATTCATGTACCGCCATCACATCTCAAAGTTCTTTCTTCCCCGTGGCCTTTTTCCATATGGGGAATCGACATGATTGGCTTGATTGAACCTAAGGCTTCAAACGGACATCAGTTCATTCTGGTAGCCATTGACTATTTCACCAAGTGGGTCGAAGCAGCGTCATTCGCCAATGTAACCCGACAAGTGGTGGTACGATTTATCAAAAACAATATCATCTGTCGTTATGATGTTCCAAGCGAGATCATTACTGACAATGGATCTAACTTGAACAACAAGATGATGAAGGAGTTGTGCGCAGAGTTCAAGATTGAACATCATAACTCATCTCCCTACCGACCCAAGATGAACGGAGCGGTAGAAGCGGCCAATAAGAACATCAAGAAGATCGTTCAAAAGATGGTTGTAACCTACAAAGACTGGCACGAGATGCTACCCTTTGCTCTTCACGGTTATCGCACATCTGTCCGCACTTCAACAGGGGCAACCCCTTTCTCTCTAGTGTATGGCATGGAAGCAGTGCTCCCCATAGAAGTAGAGATCCCGTCAATCCGAGTATTGATGGAAGTTAAGCTCATCGAAGCTGAATGGTGTCAAAGTCGGCACGACGAACTGAATCTGATCGAGGAGAAGCGAATCACGGCACTATGCCATGGTCAGCTGTATCAACAGAGAATGAAAAAGGCATTCGACAAAAAGGTCTGACCTTGCGTCCTCAGGAAAGAAGACCTTGTGCTCAAGAAGATACAATCATTTCTCACTGATTCTCGGGGCAAGTAGACTCCGAATTATGATGGCCCCTATGTGGTCACGAAAGTTTTCCCAGGCGGCGCCTTGAGACTTGCAACCATGGACGGAGAGGAATTTGCCTACCCCACAAATGTTGATGTAGTCAAGAAATACATCGCCTAAAAAAAACATCTCGGTGGATTGAAAACCCGAAAGGGCGGTCCAGGCAAAATTTAGAGACAAAATAAAAAAAATCATCCCGGTGGATTGGAAACATCACAGTACAATCCAGGCAAAAGGTAGGGATAATGGCAAGTAACTATGTTCAACAGAGGCAGGTCCCTCAGCAGTAGTTACACCATCCATCGGAGGAAAACTCCAGTCAAGGTCATCTTCGACAGAAGCTCAGGATGCCCCGAATTCAAAGTTGGTAGAAGGATAGCGGTCGTTATGTTTCAACGTAGCCCTTTTCCCTGTAAATTACCATTTTCTAACTTTGTAAATACTCTTTGGAATCACGCGTTTGGCTGATCTCCATCTTATCAATAAAATTTGAGCCTTTGTGCTTTTGTTTGTAATTCTTATTTGTTTTAGCTTTACAGAACGACGTTTTAACATGATTAACGATTCTTGAAATAAAACAAAAATGAATTTACTCGTTAAAACTTTTTCTGCTTTTTAATAAAGACGGCAATTTCTTTTGACTATTGAACATCAGAAGAACATCGGTCGCTTCTCCAGAAGTAATCGAACCTCAAAGTGCAGAATCAAAGTACTCCTTCTAACCCAATACGCCTGAATGAAGGGATCAACTGTGTCAGAGACCTTGTTTCGCTCCGAAAAGATCGCTGATGAAAAGGTCATCGGCACCTCAAAATTGGACCCCATCATATGGCATTTCTCCGGGAAGATCCCGAGAAAAGTATGATGTAAGATCCCACGCAGAAGCAGCCTTTCAAGAGACCTGTTTTCCCCCAGTAGAAATAAATGGCGTCTCCAAACAGAGAAGTTTGTGCAACTCTACAACTTAGACGGTTGGGTTCACCAGCAGGTCTGACATTAAATTTTTGTTTTTCTCCATCAAATGGCATCTCCCCAGGAAAATTCGGCGAGAAGTTTGAGGAAAACCGCTACGAATAGCGTCCCTTGTCAATAAAGCTTATTGACAAAAGAAACTGAGACCAGTTCCTTGGTAGGAAACCAGGATCGAGGGGAAGTTTACATCAGAAACTGAGACCAGTTCCTTGGTTGGAAACCAGGATCGAGGGGAAGTTTAAATCAGAAACTGAGACCAGTTCCTTGGTAGGAAACCAGGATCGATGGGAAGTTTACATCAGAAACTGAGACCAGTTCCTTGGTTGGAAACCAGGATCGAGGGGAAGTTTAAATCAGAAACGTAGACCAGTTCCTCGGTAGGAAACCAGGATCGAGGGGAAGTTAACAAGAGAAACTAAGACCAGTTCCTTGGTAGGAAACCAGGATCGAGGGGAGGTTTATCCCAAAAGGAAACTGAGACCGGCTCCTTGGCTGAAGACAAGGATCGAGGGGAAGTTTACCTTTTCTAAGCATCATTGTTTAGCTAAAGAAGATGAATGCATAAGCTACCATTCAGGATCACCATCAAAATTTCGGGTATTCTGATATTTAATCCTCTTGCACCCCGAATGCCCGAATACTTTCGTCATTCACACCTTCGGGTCCAAGAAGATTAAATAGGGGCATCTGTCATACCCCAAATTTTGAACACTTAGATTTCCCATCATTGTGCAAATCATCATCATAATATGGATGAACCATCATGCCTCATCAAATGCCTCAAAGGTTGTTGAGCATTCACTACAATCAAAATTAGGGTTTTAAGCCCTCTTTGAGTGCTTAGGCAAAGATCAATCAAGGAATGACATGATCTTCAACTTGTCTAACCTCTCAAACATCCACAATGGATCAAAAGGACTCCCATTTCAAGGATCAAGCACAAGGTTGCTCCCTTCTAGGTGGATCAAGTCTCAAGATCGACACTGTCACCAAATTAGGGTTTTGGTCGAACAGGGCCTCCAGATGGAAATTTTTCATCTGGGCACAAGCCAATGATCCAAAACATAACCTAATATACTTCATGGGACCTCATGGACCCAATCATCAAGTCAATTTTGCCTCAGGGGATGCATTCATCAAAAATCAGGAATTAGGGTTTCTTGACCTAATTCATCCCTAAGTAGACTTTTAGGGAAAATCATGAGCCAAGACCTCAAGAGAGGATTTGAGGGTCTCTAATGAACTATATTGATCCATTTTCAACAATGGATTAATCCAAGAAGCTTGAGCAACAAGTCTCAATTTCATCTGCACCACAATAAGGGTTTCGCGAGGAAAGTCAACTGTAACTTTGACTTTTGACCAGGACATGCTCCCAAGCCCTAAGACATGATTCAATATACCCTATGACACCCATGGAACATGTCCATCAAGTTTGATTTAGGTCAAGGACATGATTTCCTAAAGAATTGCACAGTTTGGAATTCATCTGATAAAAAGTCAACTGTGCACAAAAATCAACTTTGACTTTTTGAGATTTTTCACCAAAATGGATTTTTAACCCTAAAATGATGTTAATCTTTGATTTAAATCATCATTCATCAAGAAAAATCAAAGAAAGTGGGATAACTTGTAAAAGGGGTAACCATAAAAACTTAGAAAAATTTCTAAGTTATGGAAAAAGTGACACTAATGTGCCAACTTTGGAGGACCATAACTCCTAAACCACAAGGCCATTGTTCCCCATTCAAAGCTTGATTTGTAGATCTCATTGCCCTCTACAAAAGCTTCATACTGACCTATGTCCAAATTCCTCATGGATTTTGAGTTATGGAGTGATCAAAATCAAGAAAAGTCACTTTATTCCAACACTTAGTGAAAATTTCACTAAGTCAGATTTTACCCTACTTTTTGCCAAATGTAGGGGGATTTTTAAATTGGATTCAAAAGAGATCAAAACCAAACATGTTCAAACAGTTGTTGTATCATGTAAGGGCTTTCCAAAATGACCAAGAACATTACCAAATTCAATTTGAGTCATGAGATATAACATTGGCAAGTTGCCTTGTTGAAATCTGTCAAGGCAAGGCAGATTTTGCATTTTTGCTCGATTTGCCAAAATCAGCCAAATCCAAATGCTCCTATCCACTTGGACACCTCTGATGATTGAATCTAAAGGGGACAATCACTGAGCCAAGCCTCCAAAGTCTTTGGAACAAGAAATAGCATGTTGAACCTAGAATTGCCAAAATAGGGACAAGACTCCAATTTTGGATTGGAGCATTCAATGGAAGCATCAAGGTGGCATGGACTGAGCCATTCTCAACTGAATTCAGTAAACTTATCCAAGACCAAGGGGACCAGCAGCCTGTGCCCTAACCTCTAGTCAATGGCTAGAGGAGACTTGGATTTTCATTTGCCAACATTGGCCAAATCTACTCAGCAGTTGCCATTCACTATTCCTTGCAAAACAAACTTGCTCTACTATAAATAGAGCTCAATTGTGATCAGTTTGAGTACACCATAGCCATCAAACAGATGCTTTCCTCAAAATCTCTTCTTTCACTTCAATTTTGCCTTCTAAGGCAAGTCACTATCGGGTTTTGAGTTTGAGAGCTTTTTCAATCAAACCAATCACACACACACCTCACATACATCATATAGAAGTGATCCAAACACTCACATAACATCTGGAACACATATTTCACAAAATCACCAGCCAATTGCTCAAGTTCTTGACAGTTTTGCAGTTGAGGTACCTTCTTCAGCTCCAAACCATTTCAATCCATTCCAAGCATTCATACACACTCCATGGCACCTAGGAAAGCTATCCAGATCATTGGAACCTAGCTGTAACACCTCCAACACAAATCACGATCACCAGCTGCAAGTGGTAAGCATGAGTTCTTCTAACTCTATGATCTATGCAATTTTTGCTGCACAATAATTTGGCCATATGTTCATAATCATGCATGGAATGTTTCCCCTCAATTAATTGTATTGTTTGAATCGTGTATCAAAAACCCTAGCCTTCATGCAGAAATTAGGGTTCTTAAGGATTTTTCGTGATTTCTTGTTATATGTTTAATTTAAATGAAATTAAATACCATAGACATGATCGTGAGGTTGAAACGAGTTGATTGGTATGTGGATTGCATGATATGATTAAGTATTCAGTGAGATTGGAGAGAAAATGAAAATCTGGGAAAACCCAGAACACGCGCGTGTTTTTGGTGTGTTCTTGGTGCCATTTTTTGAAAATTCAAATATTTGAATTTTGTGATTTTATTTAATTGTATCAAAAATTAATTTCTCTCTGAGTTTTAATGATTTTGAGTTGATTCTTTGTTTAATAATTCACAAAAATGTTAAAATATTTTATTTTCCCAAAAAATCCCAAAAATATTATTTATTTTATATAATTGATATTTTTGCAAAGAATTAATGTTTTAATTGTTTTTGACATTTAAAATATTTTTTCCACCTTGATTTTGCAACTTTTAATGCTTCCTAATTATTCTGTAGGCCAATACTTAATTTTTGAAGCATTAATCCAAGATCACAATTTGTTTTTCCTATGTTAAACAATTTTGATCATTTTAATTGAATTTTTATTCAATTAAAACACATTTTTGAAAACAAATTAGGGTTTTTGGATTAATTCAACCCTCATAAATCATTTTCAAAACATTTTGGGCATCTAATAGAGTGTAAGACCCAATCCTTTTTTTGACCAAATCATTTTTGGGCCTCAGTGTATTGTATAAGTCCCGATACCGTCAAAAAACAAACGGCGCGATCGTCACCTTTTGAAAAATAACCTTCTGGGCCTACCCTCGAGTAGTAAGACCCATTTCTTTTCTTAAAACTCTTTGGGCCTCTATTAGAGTGTAAGACCCAACCCTCTTGTACAGAAAACTTTTTGGGCCTCATTCGTTGTATAAGTCTCACTGTACATTTTCGAATAAACGACGCGATCGTCGCCAGTTTAAAATTAACCAACTGGGCCTACCCTCGAGTAGTAAGACCCATTCAAAATTTTTGGGCCACTAATAGAGTGTAAGACCCAACCCCCTTTTAACCAAAATCATTTGGGCCTCAGATATTGTATAAGCCCCTTCGCGTTAAAAGAAAATCTCGGCGCGATCGCCATTTTTAACGAAAAGTCAACTGGGCCTACCCTCGTGTTATAAGCCCCACTCTTTTTCTTTAAACCTTTTGGGCCTCTTGAGAGAGTGTAAGACCAATCCCTTTGTACAGAAAACCTTTTTTAGGCCTCAGTCACTTGTATAAGTCCCTCTGTACAAAATTCAAACAGTGCGCTCACTGATAAAACCCTGGGCCTCTCCTTGAGTTGTAAGCCCCAAATCTTTCTTTTTCAAAGCACTTTCTCCTTTGATTTTGAATATACTGTTGTTTTTTATCTTTCTTTGTTGAACAACTAACCAAACGGCATGGAAGCTCTACAACCGAGTAAGTGGTTATTGCTTTCATTTACCGCTTTCATTTACATATAACTGTATTGTGGGGCTGTTTCACTATAAGTCTTCTTTCATAAACTCATATCAACTGTGTAATAATAGTATAGATATTTCGAGTTTCCCCGGCAACTACGTCTAGAACTAGGTGACGCCGTTTCGTTTATTCATAGAAATAGACAACTAGATCCCCAATAGGATCACCAGATACAGTCTTCTCTTCGGCTGTCCTCATTAGGAATTGTCAAGAAACTCTACTCCCAGAGATGAATGTATTCTCCGTGAATGGCATCTTTGAGTTTCTTCCAAATTCTCGAACTTTCCTGACTTGATCTATTCCTTGTGAATAGCTTGCCTTGAATTTCTCGGGGTTTGGGGACCCACGGGCTTCTTAAAAGCATCGGCCTCCTCTTGGGTATCATACAAGGACCCACAGGCTTCCTAAAAGCAACCCCGCCTCCTCTTGGGCTTAGTACAAGGACCCGTCGGCTTCTTAGAAGTATTCACAGCCTCCTCTTAGGCTTCGTATAATGATTCTTCCTCCGGGAATGATAACCTCCTCTTGGGCTTCATACAAGGACCGATCGGCTTCTTAAAAGTTTCCAACCTCCTCTTGGGCTTCGTACAAATTGTCTCAACGACCTCCTAGAGGTATAGGAACAGAAATTAGTCATCTGCATAGAACAGTCCTTTCAAAGAGTCTACTACTATTTCTCAAAGCATGGTACAAAAGATGAAACTCTAGACACGGACAGTCTAATCTCCTTGAGTTTTCCAGACATTCTCAAGTGACCCCTTCGTTAAATAGGAAGAAAACCCGTAGACTCGGGCAGTCTCAATACCCTTCGGATTTCCCAATTCCTTAAAGAACAGGAATAGCCCGGATCCTCGAATCAAATCCTCGAGTACAGTGTTGCTCATATAAGAATTGGTTTTCTCTTTAAATCAGCATATTGCACCTGTCACTCAACTGAAACAGTAACCATAGCCTCCTCTTGGGCTTTGTACAATGATTCTCCCCAGCGGAGTCAAACAACGTTTAGCCTCTCTCTCGGGCTTTGTACGAGACACATAAGAGACTCCCTCATTGAGTCAATCCCCCCTTTCGCCTCCATCTCGGGCTTTATACGAGATACAAAAAGGTTCTTATTGAGCCAAACAAATTTCAGCCTCCATCTCGGGCTTTGTACGAGATACAAACACTCTCTTGTTGAGTCAAATAGCCTCCATCTCGGGCTTTATACGAGATACCAAAAGACTCCATCGTCGAGTCAAAACCTTTTAGCCTCCTCTTAGGCTTTGTATAAGAAAACCACTGGTTGGTCCAATCAAACTTTTAGCATCAAAGTTGTGCCTCGTTCATAGTACACAAACTTCAACAACTCTTTCCCCTTCATCTAATTGCTGTAAGTGGCAAGCCTCTGGATCATCTACATCCATGCCAATGTCCCTCTTTTAGTATGAGAAATTCCTAAGGAAAGATGACATTGCTCTAAACTGAGTTAAAGTCTTCTCCTTCAGGTTAAAATCCCCTATAAAGGAAATTATGGCATTGTCGGATTCACAAATCCCGGTTAAAGTAATCCTCCTTTACAGTCAGTCACCCAACAGTTGTGACAAACAGACCCCTTTAGAGATGACAAATTCTCTCTAAGGTCAACACTTTTAGCTTCACATCTTGGGCTTTGAACAAGATACAAACTACCTTTCGCTTCACGTCTTGGGCTTTGAACAAGACACCAAAACAACCATTTCTCCCATAGAATAGGAGGAACTACGATCGCTCTGATTTCCCTGTTTCTGTAAACGGGAATACGTAGGCATAAGATTGAAAGAAAAAATCTTAGCGAGCACACTAAACAAAAACCCAAAATCCCATACTCTCATACATTCGTCCTAACATCCTAACCGATAGCCTAAAGCACCCCTTGTCAACAAAATAACCTAGGAGAAACCTCGAATCTTTGTAGCATCTGTAAACCAACAGTTTTGACTGTTTAATCTCAGTATGCAAGCAGGGTTAATTAGAGACATCTATTTACCTTCCTTCATCAGCTTTAATAGGATAAAAAATGAATCGAGCTATAGTACCAGAGCAATCGTGCTTCGCAACCACATCCAAAAATCACTCGCTACAGATACACATCAATTACACACCATTAAAACGATAAAAGTCGACAAAACGACACTATTCCAATTTCCTGACATAATTAAATTGGCCAACAATCTCAAAACCATTTTTTTAAGAAAGAACATTTTATTAGCTTTCCAACGATACCAAGAATGTTCAAAACGGATAATCGGAACACAAGTTACGGAATCAAAAAGAAAAGGAATCGCGAAAACACAACATTCTGCACTCTCACTGGCCATACGCGTATTTCCCTGAGCCATACGCGTATTGCCTTTCTCACTCGCTCATTCCATACACGTACTGCCCAAAGTGTTACCCGTATGAGCAGAGACTGATTTCTCCCAAAATTCCTTTTAAAAACCCATTCCGCGTATTGCCCAAGGTGTTACGCGTAATGCCTTGCCCCTTACGTGTACCATTACGCATTTCACCAGAGGGCCGTGTAAAATGGTTTTCATACGCGTAATTCCCTCATTTTACCCTTACCATACGCGTATTGCCCAAGGTGTTACGCGTAATGCCTTACCCAATACGCGTATCGCCTGCGAAACCCAGAATTTTTCCTGCATAATTTTTGTTACGAATTCTACCTCAAAACCCCTCCAAATCTCATCTAAACACTTCCAGATCACAATATATAACCCCAAACATGTCCCAACATAATCAACAAGTATTCTACGCAGTTTATATCGAGTTCCGACCGTGAAAATATTGATTTCTAACAATTATTCATCAATTTATCAATTAGAGAAAACATTGTAAAAACAACCAAAACACATACATACACAACATATATACATACACAAGCAAGATATAATTGAAACTTCTCACCCTTATCCGATTATTCGCACTTGAAACGGTGTTCCCGCGATTTTCCTCTTTTCTCCTCTTTTTCCCTTCTCTTCCTCTCCTTTTCCTTCTTTCCTTTCTCTTTTCTCTCTATTTTTCTCTCTTTCTATTTTTATGAAAAATATAACTAAGCAAAAGACCAAAATACCCCTCAGCTCAAATATCTCGCAAACGCTCTCAAAACGCGATAAAACATAAACATACCGATGAAATATATTTCAGGAAATAAAATTTGAAAAGAAATTATAATTTAATGCAAATATTTTATCTATCAGAGAAACTAACCAATTAACTCAATTAGCAGGTAAAATACAATAAATTCACACATTTCACAAAATTCACATAAATGAAATAAATAAATACAATTAAACAAATCGGGGCGTTACAACTAACATCTTGGCCCTACCACTAACCACTTGGCCTTTCAAACTTCTAAATTAAAACACACTTAACATAACATTTAATGTTTATTCAACAAAACTCCCCTGTAAACTTAAATGTTTCTACCATCCATCATGCCTATTAACTTCTTGCCTCTGTCGAAAAGTTCTTTCGACAATGGTTTTGTAAAGATGTCTGCTGCTTGATCCTTGCTATTAGTCGTGCTTTATATCGTTCCACTTCACCTTCAACATTAATCTTTTTCTTGAATACCCACTTCACACCAATGGGTTGATTTTCTTTTGGCAATTCGACTAGCTCCCATGTGTTGTTGTGTTTAATCGCCTTAATCTCTTCGTCCATGGCAGTTTTCCACTTCTTGTCTCGCAGCGCCTCTTCAAAACTAATATTTTCAGCATCTGCCAAAAGACATACAAGATGTACCTCACTTGTCGAATCATACAAATCTTGCAGACTTCGCATTCTGGGTTGTAGAGGTTCATCTTCATTGTCAGAATCTTCAAGATCTATCGAAATACTTGTTGGTGCAGCGACTGATGATTCACCAACTTCGACGATAACTTCTATCGAATTGTTCCAGTCCCACTCGCTCGCTTCGTTTATTCGAACGTCCCTACTTACTATCACATTCTTGCTTATGGGATCGAATAACCTGTACCCTTTTATCTTCTCATCATACCCAATGAATATGTACTTCTGACTTTTGTCTTCAAGCTTCGTTCTTCGTTGATCTGGTACGTGTGTATAAGCCACACTACCAAATACTTTGAGATGAGAAATTGTTGGCTTCTGTCCGCTCCATACTTCTTGTGGTGTTTGGTCTTCTAACTTCGAATGTGGACATCGATTCTGAACATAAATGGCACATTGTACAGCTTCTGCCCAAAATTCCTTCGACATGTTCTTGCTTTTAAGCATTGATCGAACCATGTCGAGAACTGTTCGATTCTTCCTTTCAACTACACCGTTTTGTTGAGGTGAATATGGTGCAGTTAGAAATCTCCTTATGCCCTGCTCTTCACAATACTTCATAAAGGATGTCGAAGTATACTCACCACCTCTGTCAGATCGAATGGCTTTGATATGTCTGTCAGTTGTCTTCTCCACCATTATTTTGAACTTTTTGAACACCTCAAATGCTTCAGATTTTTCTCTCAAGAAATAAACCCAGGTCTTTCGTGAGAAATAGTCGATAAAGGAAATGAAATACCTTTTGCCACTGAAAGATTCCGGAGTGATTGGCCCACATATGTCGGTATGAATCAGTTCGAGAATATGTTTAGCTTGATATTCTGCCTTCTTTTGAAATGAAGTTCTTGTTTGTTTGCTAAGCACACATTCTTCACAAAACTTTCCTTCATAATCCATGTCTGGTAACCCGTGCACCATGTTCCTCTTCGCCAACCTTTTCAGACCAGCGTGATGTAGATGACCAAAGCGTTGATGTCACAGCGACGCTTTGTCTTCGACATTGAATTGCAAACATTTTTCTCGAACGCTTCTTAAGTTCAGTTTGTACATTCAATTTCTCCCCTTTTCGACTTGAGCAATCAGATGCCCTAACTTGTCCTTCAAGTGTAACATCCGATCTTTCATGAATATCGAATAACCTTTTTCTGTGAGTTGCCCCAGACTCAAAATGTTTGTCTTGAGATCTGGTACATAATAAACATCTTGGATTGACCGAGTCAAGTCATCCTTCTGCAAGTAACAAATCATACGTTTGCCTTCGACTTTCACTTTCGATGCATCTCCGAAAGACACATGACCATCTTCAATCTTTTATATTTCTTTGAACAGGTGTTTGTGACCACACATATGATTACTTGCTCCTGAGTCGAGATACCACATAGTGTCATTTTTCGCGTCTACTTCCTTTTGAGTCATCAACAAAAAACCTTCATTCGCTTCAGTTTCCAAAGCTAAATTGGTTGTTTCTTCTACTTTCTTTTCGACTCGACAGTCTTTTGCAAGATGTCTCACTTTACCACAGTTATAGCATTTGAAGGAGTTGCAATCCTTTGCATAATGGCCATGCTTGTTACACTTGTAACATTCGATGTTGGAGTAGTTCAACCGACCACCTCTTTGACCACGTCCTCTGCCACGCCAATTTTGCTGGCTCGAGTGTCCTCTGTCGAAGTTGCTGCCTCGACCACCTCGACCACTATCACGACCTCCACGGCCACGTCCTCTTCCTCGAAAGTTTTGAGAGTAGAGTACCTTTTCGTCTTTGACTGACTCCTTGTCTTGATGTGCTTCCTCGACTTCTTCCTCCTTCTTTTTCATCTTATGTTGTTCGTGTGCTTCGAGAGAACCCGCGAGCTCTTCGACTGAGAGCGTCGAAAGGTCTTTCCAATCTTCTATTGCACACACAATATTCTCAAATTTATCTGTTAAAGATCTCAGAATCTTCTCAACAACTCGTGCATCAGTCACTGCTACGCCATTTCTAGTGAGTTGGTTCACCACTGTTTGGACACGCGTGATGTAGTCAGATACAGTTTCTGACTCCTTCATCTGCATCCTCTCCAATTCTCCACGAAGGATTTGGAGTCGAACTCGCTTCACTCGATCTGCTCCTCTGAACACTTTTTCTAACATGTCCCATGCTTCTTTTGACGTAGTCGAACCGGCAATTTTTTCAAAGCCAGATTCGTCAACTGCTCGGAACAGCATGTCCAATGCCGTCTTATCCTTTGAACGCGTCTCTTTCAACGCCTTTTGTTGATCCGCCGTATATTCTGTAGTATCTGCTGGTTCTGCGAACCCATCTTTGGTCACCTCCCACGCATCTAGAGATCCAAGAAGAGCTTTCATTTGAATACTCCAGTTTTCGTAATTTGACTTCGTTAGTCGCGGCAACGACATTTGACTCATCACATTTGCCATTAGCTCTAATGCCAATTTGATGACAGAAGCACTACTTGTATATATTACTCTCTTAGTTATTATACAAAATGAAAATACAATCAAGTCTTTATATAGACCCAAAACTCTGCTATTCTAGGAATTCTAAAAAATGCGATAAATTTTATTAATAGGTCACTAACATCTTGGCCCTACCACTAACCTCTTGGCCTTTCAAACTTCTAAATTAAAACACACTTAACATAACATTTAATGTTTATTCAACATTAAAGAATCTGATCAAAACCCACAATCCTGACTTCTATTTCATTTCAGAACCGTGGATGAATATTAACAACTTTCCTATAATTTTTTTTTAAGAACCGTGGATGAATATTAACAACTTTCCTATGACTTTTGTTTGAAAACCTGAACCTTAAGGTTTTACCTGCAATGAGAGGGTCGGTTTGCTTTCCAATCTCTGGTGTTTTTGCCACAACTCTATCATCCCTCAAGTTTTATCAATATCAGGCCAAAATGTGTCTTTTTGCTACTCTCAAGATTCTATCATTACTGGTATCGGTGTAGTCTATGCTTCAACCTGCCAGCTAGCTAGAAGGAACCTTTGGGCCAACCTATCTTCCACTCTCATTCCAAAGATATCCCCTGGATTTCAATGCTATTTTGGGTACTCATTAGCACAATGGTTGAAATACTCCTAATAGTTCTCACTTCCAGGATTTCAAAAACTGGTCAGATAGTAACCACCTCATAGACATTCCCACAAAAGGAGTTTATTTCACCTGGAACAACAATAGGCAGGGTATAAATTTTGTTGAAAGAAGATTAGATAGAGTGTTCAGTAACACCAACTGGCTTAACACTTGTACTTCCTTGGACGTCTCAACCTTACCCAAAGCCAGGTCATACCATTATCCTTTCCTCTTAGAGGCAAAATTCACACCTCATAAACATGTTTCTAGTTTCAAATTCCTTAGAATGTGGGCTATGCATGAGAAATGTGAAGAATTCATAGCTAACTGTTGGTTAAGTCCAGTCATTGACTGTCTCATGTTTGTCCTTAGTAGGAAGCTGCAATTACTTAAAGCGAATCTCAAAACCTGTAATATATAGGTGTTTGGAAACATTCAGATTAATGTCAAAGCGGCTACAGTCAATCAGGAAAACCTTCAAAAGCATCTTAGTCTTGATAGTAATAATGTCTTACTTTTAGAGCAAGAAACTAAAGCCCATCATGATCTTGAGACCCATCTTGCAAGGGAAGAAATGTTTTGGCTAGAGAAATCTAAAGTTTAATTGCACGTAGAGGGGGATAGAAACGTTGCTTACTTCCATACCATTGCTAAAACCAAGGCCTCCAATAACACTATCACATGTCTGATGAACAATGATACTGCTATCACTGATCCTACAAAAATGGCAGACCATGCAGTGTCTTACTTCACTAACCTCTTCTATTTTATAGGTACTACTCATGATCAATATATTATAGAATAAGTTATTCCTTCATTAGTAGATTCTAATATGAATAAGCTTCTTACCAGTATTCCCTCTATTAATGAAGTAAAAGATGTTATTTTTATCTCAAGAAGTTTAGTGTGCCTGGTCCGGACGGATTTGGGGGATACTCTATAACACCTACTTGCATATTATTCATCAAGAAGTTACGAATGCAGTTTTGGAATTCTTCAAGTCAAGATGGATCCTTCCAAAGTATAACTCCAATACTATCATCTTTCTGCCTAAAACAAAAGATGCCAGTAGAATGGAGAGCTTAAAACCCATTGCCCTCTCAAACTTCAAGTTAAAGATTATTAGAAAAATTCTAGCTGATAGACTTGCCACCTACATGTCTACTTAGATCTCCTTGGAGCAAAAAGGTTTCATTCATGGTATATCTATTAAAGATTGTATTTGTCTCGGCTCTTAAGCTATAAATCACTTGCACAATAAATATTTTGGTGGGAACTTAGCCTTAAAGGTTGACATCATCAAAGCCTTTGATACGGTAGAATCGTCTTTCCTCCTAAGGGTTCTTAAAAGATTTGGTTTCAATTCAGTGTTCTGCAACTGGATCCAATCAATCCTTTCCTCTGCTTGTATGTCTGTCTCTCCCAATGGATTTCATCATGGTTTTTTCAACTGTTTTAGAGGAGTGAGGCAAGGGGATCCCTTTTCCCCTATCTTGTTTTGTCTTGCCTAGGAAGTTTTAAGTACATGCCTTTCCAAATTGGTTGAAGATGGTGCTCTCAAGCTTATCCAAAGCTCTAAATGAACTTATATTCACGCACATGTTATGTATGTTGATGATATTTTTGTTTTTTGTAAAGGAAGCATCTCCTACATCAACAGTTTGATTCATTTGTTCTCTAGTTACTCAGCTGCTTCTGGTCAAAAGGTCAGCAGCTCTAAGTCTTATATTTTTTCAGGGTCAATTCCAAACTCTAGGTTTGACCTCATCATGAACATGACAGGCTTCTCCAAAGGTTCTCTTCCGTTCAAATATCTTGGAGTACCAATCTTTAAAGGTAAAATCAAGAATATATATATATATATATATATATATCTGAAATCAATTGCGGATAGGATCATTTCAAAATTGACCTCTTGGAAGGGATCATCCCTGTCTATGGAAGGTAGAGTTTTGCTGGTTAAATCTGTCATCCAAAGTGTGCTCACTCATACCATTACCTTTTACAACTGGCCTATCTCTGTGTTAAAAGAAATTGAGAAGGCTTCGAGGAATTTTATATGGACATGTGCCACATCCAATCTGAAGCTTGCTTGGGACCTCTTAAACAACACTAAGCCTTAGGCCATTATTATCAAAGCTAGGATTTTCAAATCTTATAGAACTATTAAATATCACATTGTCTCCTCTTTGCGGGCTGGCGTTAAATCTGAGTGGAGTACTTTAACCTCTAACATCACTTGGATTTTTGGAAATTGAAATTGCATCAAGTTTTGGCAAGATTCGTGGTGTGGTTTTCCCTTGTTGTTGGAATCTAATCTAGATTTTTTGATAAGCCATGACATTTCAAGTTCCTCAAAGGTGGAAGATCTTATTTCTGATGGGAATTGGGACTTACCTAGTGAATGGCACGTCCAATTTCCTTTTCTCTAGCAAAGACTCAATTAAAACATGCTTGACAACATTATTTCTGAAGATATGGCAATCTGGACTCTTGCTTAGTCTGGTATCCTTGACTTAAAACATGCTTATCAATTCAAGGCTCCCACTTTGCCTCAATCGTGGACAAAATCTATTTGGTGTGTAGATATCCCTCCTTCCATGGAAGACTTTCAAATGCTTCCAATGTTCGTATCAATCCTCGTAAAGGTGGAGGAAAAGGATTGGAGTAAGGTATGGATTGAAACAGACTCAATATATGTCGTTCAAGCTTTTTGCAAAACTTCTTTAGTTCCTTGGCAAATTCGAAACAAGTGGAATATTTGTCTGCTTTTTTGCGAGCATTTTCATCTCTCACATTTGTACAAAATAGGCTAAGAATGCTTTCTTATAGATTTACTAGCTAGGTTGTTTTTATGGCAACCTTTGGAAAGGATCTTGGTCTACTAGATAGGTTGTTTTTAGGGCAACCTTTGGAAAGGATCTTGGTCTAGTCCCCCGTCTCATTTTGTTACCTTTTCCTTTTTATAACTAGTATGATACCCGTGCGTTCGCACGGGTGCACGTCGGTGACGCGCATTTGTTCTCAAAATATATTTGTTTTTATAATGTATTTTTTTCAGAATGTATTTGTTCTTAGAATGTATTTATTTATTTTTAAAATTTGAAATAAAAAATAAAATATAATAAAAATTAATAAATTTCTTATTTACTAAAAATTAATATGATACCCGTGCGTTCACACGGGTACCCGTCGGTGACGCGCATTTGTTTTCATTTAAAATTTTGAAAAAAAATATAATTAATAAAAATCAGTAAATATAAAAAAAATATAATTTATATTTAAAATAAATAAATAAAATCAATACTCGCAGAAATCGGTTGGTATATTTTATAAAAATATTTACGTAATAATTTAGTTTTATAAATATCAAATAATATCATAGTATTTGTAAATATTATTTTAATTTTATAAATAAATATTATTAACATAAATAAATATATTTTATGTAAGTATTATTACAAATTTTAATTTCGTGCGATACCCATATCAGTACCCGTGTGATCGCCTGAGTACCGGTGTGATATGCACATTTGTTTTTATTTTTTTAAATTTGAATTAATAAAAATTAATAAATACAAAAAATATAATTTATATTTTAAAAAAAATCAATACCTGCGGGTATCGTTTGATATTTTTTATAAAAATATTTATGCAATAATTTAGTTTTATAAATATCAAATAATATCATAGTATTTTTAAATATTTTTTTAATTTAATAAATAAATATCATCAACATAAATAAATACATTTTATGTAAGTATTATTACAAATATCTATTTTGTGGGATACTCATATCAGTACCCGTGTGTTCGCCCGGGTACTGATTAACCTAGAACACTACTGTCCTAATTTTAAATAAAAAAAAAAATTTTCTCTCAAAGTTTAAGACAAAATAATAAATTTAATTTTAGTTATTTGTTACTTAAAAAAAAAATTATAACTCTTTTGTTATAAATTAAAAAAATAAAATAAAATTTAGTGACTTGAATAATTATTATAAACCACTTTAACTTAATAAAAACTGCATATTTTTTCAAAATAATATTTTGTAAAAATAAGTTTTATTTTTCTTATAAATAAAATCATAGATAGTACTATTTTTTTCAATTATATTATTAATTATTATTATTATTATTATTATGTACACTATTCCTAATATATTAATAAAATTATAATATCTTATAAATATTATTACATATTTTTAATCTGTAAAAAAATCTTAAAATATAGTAGTATCTATCAAAATAAAAACGTTAGATAATTTATGCAACCTTGCTAGAGAATTGTAGTACCAATAGAAAATATATGATGTAATTTACGACGGACCCTGTCAATAAACTAATAGGTTGTTTAGTATTTTAATAGATAAATTGGATGTGCACAATACAATAGCATGCACACGGTCAATCACTAATAAATGTCATAATATTTTTCAAAGTGGGACAATATAATTGAATTTTATTATAATTTACTCATACTAATAAATGGGTGATGTTTGACACATAGAGATAATGATAACTAAATATATAATAGCGTTAAGAATTTTATGGAAATCCCGTATGTCCAATAACACAATTGAGATAATGTTGTATCGCAAAAAAAATTATATTTTATATAACAATTAAGTTACATTTTTTAATACCATTAAAAAAATAAATCAATTTAAATTCATATTTATGAAACTAATTAATATATAATTATAAAAGCTGACAATATTTAAGGTAATAATGCTAAAAAAGTAATGGATATAAATTAAGAAATTAAAGCTTAACATAAAATAAATATTTTTTATAATAGAAAAAAAAAAGTCATACAAAAGTAATTGATAATTATATACATTATTTTTATTAGATAGGATTTATAAAAATCATTTTTTATAACATTATTTTTACTTAGAAGAAAATGTTTATTTCTCTATGAAAATGTTGTTTTGATAATTTTTGTTTGTTGATAAATTTAATAAAAAAAAATCAGGATACATTGTTTACAATTAGTGTAATATTAGGAAAAAATTGAAACTCTATAATTAGTGTCATATTAAAAAAAATTGAAACTCAATATCTCCTATTAATTATAAATGATTATCCATCAATTCAATTTCTAACTTTATAAACAATACATATTAACAATTTTAAAACCTTAATATTTTACTAATTAATATAAATATTTATCTTGCAATCAAAATTATAGAGCATTTTTTCTTATTATTATTATTATTTTCCAATGTCTGACAATTCAATATCCTGTCTGATGATGTTTTTACTATTTAATATATTTAATCCCCTCAATCTGAATGTTTATTCACATTTATACAGGGACGGAGCCAGAATTATTCATTAATGGGGGCAAACATGTACATATATTTGTAGCCTAAAACATTAATACTATTTTATAAATAGTTTTATAGAGATTTTTTATATATATATATATATATATATATATATATATATATATATATATATATATATATATATATATATATATATATATATATATATATATATATACACGTGTATCTCTTTCATCATTTATGTGCGTTAAAATTTTTGTTCAATTAAATGATGAAACACTCACATTTCCTTAAATGAATATTTTAGTGTCAACTATTTATTTTTAATCTAAGGATTAATTTTTCATTTAAATTTTCTCTTTTCTGTTATGTAATTTGTTTTATATATATATATATATATATATATATATATATATATATATATATATATATATATATATATATATATATATATATATATATATATATATATATTAAATTAAGATAATATTATTATTTTCTTCAAAAAAATATTTTATTATATTATAATATATTCTATTTATTAATATTTTTTAATTTATTTGTATTGGAAATTTATTATTATTTTAAATTAAGATAATATTATTATTTTCTTAAAAAATATTTTATCTTAAGTTAAAAATAAATTTGAATTATTTATCTTCTTTTTAAAAATTCAATTACTTGTATAGGTACACTGAATTTGTTTTTAAATATAATTTCTATTTTAAAAAACATATTTCTATTACTCACTATTTAATCATTTATTTTTGTGTTTTTTTTTCTTTTTCCAATCTTCATATTTTAGGGATCTTTCTATAATTATTTGTATTAAAATTCATTAAATTTAGTTAATTAATAAAATATTTGTTATTATACAAGTCACACAAAAAATAAAAACTATAAAATAATCATATAATAATGTTGTTTTGGTAATCATAAATATTTATGAATGGTTTATATTAACATATAATTTTAATATCATTTAATTCATATATTACTCATGTGTTTTGGTCTAATATCCTTTTGATTATATATATATATATATATATATATATATATATATATATATATATATATATATATATATATATATATATATATATATATATATATATATATATATATATATATATATATATATATATATATATATATATATTAAGAATTTATGATCATACATTTAATTTTATATTATTTGTTCTACATTTAACTATTTATAATACTAAATTTTATAATGTAATAATTTTATTATATTATAATATATTCTATTTCTTAGTATTTTACCTTTCAATATTCTGATATCTTTTTTATAAGTATAGTAATAATATTACTTTCTCTAAGTATAGTAATAATTTAATTTGATCAAATTCTTAATAATGAGAAAAAAATCATTTCCAATAATAGGAAATAAAATAATCATATTTTTAATAATTACATAATAAATAATTTTAAATAATTTTTAAAAATGATATCTTCAAATCAATGCAAAAGTTACAAAAAAAAAAAGACATATAATTATATTGGTGAAAACATGATAAGTTATTGAGTCTAGAGCAATAAGCTGCAGTGTTGCAATAGTTGCTTTAATAGACATGACAGCAAAAAAACAAAGCTTCATGACCAGCCATGCTTCCGAACCATAACCTGCATAAATAAACAAACACAATCCATCACATATTTTAATATCATCCCCCATTTTCCTCCCCTAATTTTTCCTCAAAGTCATCTCCTCATAACTCCCAATAAAAGCCCAAGTCTATCATGATCTTAACCCAAGAAAGATTAGAGTAAAAGTATGATCTTTCTTGTACACTTTAAAAATAAATTTCTGTAGAGCTTTAAATACATAATCAAAGAATATACTGAAATGATTTGGAAACAGAGTAAACACTACAAACCTTTGAATTCTCTTCTGCCTCCTGTGGTAGCCTCTGTGATTCCTGTACTACCTTTTGCCTCAAGTCAAACAATCCCGCTAGTGTTAATCAGACATGTATTTCTTGGCAGCATGTGTTGGAATGAGACAGGGAGAATTGAGATGCAATCAAGAACGGGAAGCGGCAGCAACCTTTTTCTCCTTTTGTTTCTCCCACTTTTTCTTGTTTTTTAAAGCATTCTTGCTCAGTTAAATCCATAACAATGTGTGTGTTCAAATACTTTTTTAGTTAATATACAATATAAAGAAAAAAGTAAAGGTAAAAAGAATTAGTACCTGTAAGAGTGATAAATCACGCAGAATTTCAATATTGTCAAGATCTATTCTCAGGGCATTTCGGTAGAACTTGATTGCCTCCCTGTATTCTCTGTCTGACCAATAAATGAGACCAAAAATATGCCACCAAACATGACTTTTAAGGTCATTATGTACGAACAATAGTAAAGACAAATCACTTGATGAATAATACAACGATTGAAAGATCAAAAAATCAGAAGAAAATAAAACACTTTTTAATAAATTAGAAGAAGCCAAACACAAAATAATAGGTACACTTGAATCCCCAGAGCCAAACACAGAATATCTTGGTGGAAGGTGGTTCGGCAGAACATCATCTTTAGCCTTACATTCATTCACGTACAAATCCCATTCTAGGCCAAGATAAATGATTATTTAAGAACAACTAAAAAGTATAATCTATCCTAGATAAAGCAGTACCTCCAGGAATATTTGAACTCAAAGCTCCAAGAACAGTACCTCCAGGAAAGAAACATAGATTAGAAAACTTGAGCTCAAAGCTCCAAATGAATTCAATGTTTGTATAATTGTTACCTGCAACGCATCCTTGAATTAAGTCCAATCTAACAACTCTTGAATATGTACAGTTGCCTCCCAAAAGTAAGTTCTTGAATCAGTCAACACTTTCTCCCAATTATATCCAAAACATATTTTGCTAAAACAAAACTATTCACATAGCACCAACAATTATAACCAATTTCTTCATTGTCATACCAACCTAATAATAATCATAACAATTAATTCAGCATACCTTCACTGGACTTCGCGCTGGAGTTTGTCGATATTGCGCCGTCTATGTCATAAACAACAAAAAATAACCCACAACAATACCCAAAGTTCAAAACCTAAACAGATCAAATACAATAGAATAAGTTAATAACAAAACCTAAATTGAAAAATTCATACAAAAACCTTTTCGAATCCGACCAGCCATACACTCGTCACCAGAAACCCGTTTCCACCACCACCACACTCATCGCCGCAAACCCGTTGCTGCCACCACAGATATGAATGTTAAAACCGAATAACCTAAACAGATCAAATATAATAGAATATCTTAATAACAAAGCCTAAATTTAAAAAGTCATACAGAAACCTTTTCAAATTCGACCAGCAAGATACTCGTCGCCGGAAATCTGTTTTCACCACAACCACAATCATCGCCGGAAACCCGTTGCCGCCATATGAAGAGGTGAAAACTGACCATAGAGAGATGTTTGACGAAAAAGTGACAGTCTTGTTGTAAGAAAGTTTCCATGGAAGTTGGAAGAAGAAATCTCACAGTTGGTGGGGAATGGTTAAAGAAGACGCAGAAGAATAAGAAAGGAAGTTGAAGCAGCAACCGTTCTGCGAAACCATCATAGAAGCAAATGAGAAACTGTCGTAGAATTGGAATAAGAAATATGCAATTGAAGAACATATAATCCATGTGTTTTATTTTGATCGTGGGGCGAGGGTGGTTTTTGCAACAAATGTACGTGTGTTATGAGGAAATAGAGAGTGTGGTTTTAATAAATATATTATTATTGGAATTTATTATTGTAAATTGTTTGGTGTTAAAAGCAACTAAAATTGGGTTTTTATTGATTAAGATAGTCATGTGGCACATTATGAGATTAAAAGGGTAATTAGGGGTTTTTAAAAACACCTAATTTTCTTATATGATAGATATAACCTTCATTTAAAAAAAAAATTTAAAAATGTAAAATTAATTTAAACTATAATTGTTACGTATAATATATCTAGAACACTTAATTTTAGTTTTGTCAATTATATTGGAGGGACCAATTTTAATATTACATACACATTACAAAACTCACTTATAATATAAATTAAATTTGCAGAGGATAAACTAAATCAACCAAAAAAAAGGTAAAATAATTTATATTTGTCAAAACTAAAATCAAATAAACAAAATTACAAAAACTAAAATCAGAATAACTTATACTCATTAGCATTTCCCTATTTTAGATATAATATATGTATTCTAAAATATATTTAAATAAAATATTAATATATTTATTGTTTTTAAAAATAATTAAATTTAATTTAATTAATTTGACTTGACAATTGTATTAGAGCATCCACATCCATTGAACCCATTATGGTTCTTTAAATGGACCCTACTAATTCTTTTATATTATATTACACTTCCCAATTATATAAACAACTTAACTATATTTTTCAAATATTCATTCAACTCATATAAATTTTAAAATAGGCCCCACTAAATACTCTAATATACATTATATTAATATTTTTTACATCCATTACCATTTAAATAATTAAGTAAATGCACATGTGGCATTGTAGCAACGTTCTTCAATTAGAAGACGTTTGTGTATTTAGTAACTACTAATTCAATGAAATATCCAAGATTTTTTGACAGAAACTTTAAATACTGTGTAGAAACCTTTCAAAAACCTCCGATATTTATGCTCTTAGCTTTTTGTTCTTGTTGTCAGTACAATAGTAATGACTTAGCTGTTGATATAATCCTCTAGGGTCAGAGTAGTCTTTAGGCTTTGTCCCGAGATGGTTTTTTGGATCATTGTTCAATTGTTTTAGAGTATATGTCATCTCTAGGATCCTGACTTCTAGTTAATGGAAATTAGGGGTGGACAAATTTAAACCGACCGATTGAAATCGATCGATCCATTGTTTTTTTGTGTAAATGGATTAGGTTGGTTGGATGTTGGGTTGATTCGGTTGTTTAATTTGGATAATATAAAATTGCTTCGGTCGGGCTCGAATGCTTATTTTAGACCCGACAAAAATCAAAATCGACCGAACTTAATTAATATATATTTTATTTATTTTTATTACTATATAACTAACTCACTGTAAAAATGAGATTTATAATGTTCGAGGATATTATCATTTTTATAATTTAATGATGACATTGTGTACTCTAAAAAATACTCCCTCCGTCCCAAAATATAAGAGAAAAAAGTGCATTTTTCTTGTCCCAAAATATAAGAGAAAAAAATAACTTTCATCTTATTCAAGGTAAAATTAAATGCAAGTTACATTTAATTTGCTTTCTCTCTCATCTTTTCTATAACTAACAACCAATTAGAATTGTTTTTACATCTTTCAAGACAAATTTTTTCAACAAAATCTTAGTCAAACTATTATACTTTTTACTTTTCTTAATAAGTGTGTTTTTAATTTTTTCTCTTATATTTTGGGACGGAGGGAGTACAAGACATGCAATATAAAATTTTGAGTATTATTTAATGGGTAATGCTAACTTGTGCCCCAAGGGCACAAGTTAAGAGATAAATATAGTAAAAAAAATTTGGAAATTGTGTTGTGCATTTAATACAACTGTATAATTAATGATTTTATTGTTCTTTTCTATA
Organism: Lathyrus tuberosus; assembly: GCA_022829125.1. Taxonomy (NCBI): domain Eukaryota; kingdom Viridiplantae; phylum Streptophyta; class Magnoliopsida; order Fabales; family Fabaceae; genus Lathyrus; species Lathyrus tuberosus. The sequence continues at coordinate 3,177,470 of JALAZF010000142.1, read as the reverse complement.
AAAAATTTCTATTTATGAATTTTTTAACATGTACCCCAAGGGCACAAGTTAGCATTACCCTTATTTAATTTATGGTTTAAAGTATGATAATGATCAAAATTAATGATAAAATCCCATAATAATAAAAAAAAATTAATACTAATAAAAAAATGGTTCTATTCTAAAAATTTGATATTTTTAATAATAAATTTAAAAAATAGTCATTTTTATAAAATTGTTCTAATAAATAATAAACCGACAAAACCGACCCGAATTAATCGACAAACCGACTTAACCGAATTCGACAAAAACCGAAATTTAATCGATCGAAATTGGGCCATAAAACTAAAATCGTGGTTTACATCAGATTTAGATTTTTGGTCCGAAACCGACCAAACCCGACCGATTGTCCACCCCTAATGGAAACTAATTTTGAGAGGATTGTTAGTAAGTCCTAGAGAATGGAGGTTCATGAAGGTTGGATGACGTGCAAGCTTAAGGAGAGGTTGAAAACTCTTAAAGGGACCCTCATGGTTTAAAATAATGAGGTGTTTGGTAATTTGGATTTTAAGATTAAGATATGTTTGGTAATTTTGGAGTTGAGAGCAGAGTATGAGTCTCTTTCCCAAAAGCATTTGGTTAATAGGTCTAAGGTTTGTAAACATTTGTGGACCTCCATGAGTTTGATTATTGAAATATTTGAATATCTTGTTTCATAGTTTGTTTTAAGATTTGAGAACAGTCTGATGTTGAAAGGTTAATTATTTTGCGACAATGAAATTGAGAAGAATCCCTCTGTGAGTCAATTGAAGCCTGAAAACAATGTTAATGGTCGATTTGCACGATTGGTATATTATGTTGTATAAAAAACTACCTCACCAAAACATTTATAGTCTAACATCATTTTTGCATCATCCTAAAACCCATTTGTGACTTGTTCATCGCATTCCATTTGACATATATGACAAAATGATGGATTCTCCAATAATTGAGTTTAAAAATACTCCATGAGACAATCAATTTCTTCATATACTATGCTTTGTTATCTTCTGTCATTGAGGTAGTTCCTAGAATCTAATCTTAAATATTCAAAATAAGTTCTTCTCATGTGCACTCATAAGCTATCTTCTGTCATTGAGGTAGTTCCTAGAATCCAATCTTAAATATCCAAAATTAGTTCTTCTTGTTAAGAGTCCCACATCGGACAATATATGGCATGAGCATGTCTTTATAAGTGGGGGTAATCCTCACTCTACCAACCGTTTTTGTAGGGTTGAGTTAGGCCCAACCACATTTCTTAACATGGTATCTAGAGCTGGTTGACCTACTGTCTTCCACAAATTTTTTCGGTTTTCCGCCGAAATTTTTTTCCAACCATCTACGGCACTGTTCCGAGCGCCACCGCTCCCGAAGACTTTCCGGCGACATAATCACACCACCGGACTTGTCTTCCTCCGATTGGCCGGGATCCGAAAATCCTGCCGTCTTCTGCCACCCGACGCGATCTCACGCGCCTCCCTTCCAGCAGCGCGTCCCACCGCGTCCTCCGTCGCCGTTCACTCCGCCTTCCCGAGCTATTCCTAGATCTCTCTCGTTTTTCCATTCTAAGTCATCAAAAAATCATGGGAGATACTGACTCTGGCACGTTCACTAAGGTTCCACTTATCCCGTGCGAAAAATTAACCAGAACAGCTAACTACAACATATGGGTTGGTGCTGTCAAAATGTGGTTTCACGGTCAAGGCTATGAGTATCCCTTGACTACAAAATCTGATAGTATTCTCGCTGCCAAACGTGATAAGTGGAAACAAACTGACGCTTCTTTATGCACTGTGTTATGGTTTTCCATAGCTACTAATCTCCAAGCACAATACCAAGCCTTTACCACTTGCTATGAGGTTTGGGAAAAGGCTAAGAAAGTCTTCTCGAATGATGTCCATAATCTTTATAGTGTCATCACCAAGCTCAACTCTTTGAAATTGGAGAATATGGATATGCAAGCCTATTTGAGTAAGCTTGATGCGTTAAAGGCAAACTTTACAACCCTAATGCCTTTTACAAAAGATGCAACAACATATGCTGAACAACAAAGTAAGTATTTTATGATCGTGGCACTTGCCGGACTACCATCTGATCTTGATTCCATTCGGAACCAAATTTTATCAGGATCCAATGTTCCTAACTATGAAGCAGTTAGTGAACAAATGTTGCACTTGGCTACCCCTCATGCTTTTAGACCAGTTTCTACCCCATCTCCTACTGAATCATCTGCTCTTGCTTCCCACTACCATGGTCGTGGTGGACGAACTGGAGGACGGGGTGGACATCGTCATGGTATTCGTTGTAATTATTGCAATTGTAACGGTCATATTGAAGCTGATTGTCGTACAAAGGTAAGAGACCAACAACGACAACCACGGGTCGCTGTTGTTGCTCAACCAGATATCTCTAAAGACTTCACTATTTCTGCTGTTGATTACAATGATTTCCTTCAATTCAAAGCAACCCAACAACCATCATCATCTGCTGTTGTTGCTCAGTCGGGTAATCCTGTAGCTTTTGTCTCTACATCTTCTGTTGGCCCTTGGGTCCTTGACTCTGGTGCCTCTGATCATATGACTGGTAATAAATCTCTTTTATCTCACTTGTCTTATTCTGATTCTTTGCCTTCTATCACTGTGGCGGATAGTTCTAAAATCAAAGTTCATGGTCTTGGTCAAGCACATCCACTTCCAAACTTGTCTCTAGAGTCTGTCATTTACATTCCCGGTTGTCCTTTTAATCTAATATTTGTTCACAAGCTGATTCGTACTCTTGATTGTTCTATTTTTTTTAATGATAAATCTGTTTATGTTCAGCATCGACGTACAGGACGGACGATTGGAGCAGGGAGTGAATCTGGAGGATTATATCATCTATCTCAACCGGTAGCATGTGCTTCTACTACTTCTCAAGACCCCACACTACTTATCAAGACCTCACACATCAACGTTTGGGTCATCCTAGTCTTAATAAAATGCATCTTTTAGTTCCCAGTTTTTCTAAGCTTTCATCTTTTGAGTGTCAGTCCTGTCAATTAGGCAAACATACTCGTAGTACTTACTCTCAACGAGTAAATAAAAGTGTTGCATCACCTTTTGCTTTAGTTCATTCTGATATTTAGGGTCCCAGTCATGTGAAGTCTACCTTAGGATATTACTATTTTGTAACTTTCATCGATGATTTTTCACGACGTACTTGGTTATTTCTAATGAAAAATCGTTCAGATGTTTTCCTTATATTCTAAGAGTTTTATGCTGAAATTAAAAACCAGTTTAGCACTTCCATTAAAATTTTACGCACTGATAATGCTCGTGAATATATGTCGTCCCAGTTTCAATCTTTTTTAACATCACAGGGAATTATTCACCAATCATCATGTGCTCATACACCACAACAGAACGGTGTTGCTGAACGGAAGAATCATCATTTAGTTGAAACCGCACGGACTCTTTTACTTCACCATAATGTACCTTCTCGTTTTTGGGGTGATGCTCTCCTCACAGCTTGTCACCTTATCAACTGAATGCCTTCATCAGTCCTTCAAGATCAGATTCCATACTCTATCTTGAATCCACAACATGACCTCTACCCCATTCAGCTTCGCGTCTTTGGTTGCACATGCTTTGTTCATGATCTTAGTCCAGGTAAAGACAAACTCTCTGCCAAATCTCTAAAATGTATTTTTCTAAGCTACTCACGCATACAAAAAAGATATCAGTGTTTTTGTCCTCAACTTCAACGGTACATTGTTTCCTCTGATGATATATTCTTTAAAGGTTCCCCATTTTTCTCTGCCTCTGTGTCACCCGATGAGACTTGTAACTTAGATGCTCAAGATGTCCCGTCTGTCATCCCCACACCCATTAAACCCTCATTGCAGGTTTACCAACGACGAACACCCCTTCCATCGGAAGTTAGAGATGATATTAATCCACCAGCACCACCTCCTGCTCCAAATGTTCCTCCAGCTACGTCACCTGAACTTGACCTCCCAATAGCATTACGAAAAGGTATTCGATCTCATACTCCAAATCCTAAATATGCCTATGCTTTAAATTATGACCGTCTCTCTACTTCCTATGTTTCTTTTGTGTCTGCTTTGGATTCTGTGTCTATTCCTAAGTCTACAGGTGAAGCTATGACTGATCCCAATTGGCGGCAGGCGATGGTGGAAGAAATGGCTGCATTGCATTCAAATAAAACTACAGTGGGATGTCGATGGGTTTATACAGTGAAAGTTGGACCGGATGGTCAGATTGATCGTTTCAAAGCTCGTTTGGTAGCCAAGGGATACACACAGATATTTGGTCTTGATTATGGCGACACTTTTTCTCCAGTGGCCAAGATTAGTTATGTCCGTCTCTTCCTTGCAATGGCTGCTATTAATCATTGGTCGCTTCATCAGTTGGACATTAAAAATGCCTTTTTACACGGAGAATTGGAGGAGGAAGTGTATATGGATCAATCTCCAGGTTTTACAATTCCTGGAAACTCAAGACTTGTTTGTCGACTTCATCGTTCTCTTTATGGGCTGAAACAATCTCCACGTGCTTGGTTTGGCCGCTTCAGTTCTACCTTGATACAGTTTGGTATGACTAGATATGAAGCAGATCACTCTGTTTTCTTCCTCCATTCCTCCACCGGTCAGCGCATCTTTCTTGTGGTCTATGTTGATGACATTGTTATTACTGGAGATGATACGGAAGGTATCCAGCGACTCAAAATTCATCTTTTCAAAAACTTTCAAACAAAAGATTTGGGTCCACTCAGATACTTCTTAGGTATTGAAGTTGCTCAGTCCTCATCAGGCATTGCAATTAATCAACGTAAATATGCATTAGACATCCTAACTGAAACGGGTATGCTTGACTGTCGTTTGATTGATACCCCTATGGATCCCAACGTCAAACTTCTTCCGGGTCAGGGGGGGTTGTTGAAAGACCCGGGAAGATATCGACGTTTAGTGGGTAGACTCAATTATCTTACCGTCACCAGACCGGATATTACTTTTGCAGTGAGCATTGTGAGTCAGTTCCTGAATGCTCCGTGCGATACTCATTGGAATGTAGTCATTCGGATTCTCAGATATATAAAGAATGCACCAGGAAGAGGTCTATTATATGAAGATAAGAGTGATGCTAAAATCAAGTGTTATTCAGATGCAGATTGGGCAGGATTACCGTCGGATAGGAGATCCACTTCTGGATATTGTGTTCTTATTGGAGGAAATATGATCTCATGAAGGAGTAAGAAACAAAACACAGTTGCACTATCGAGTGCCGAAGCTGAATATCGTGCTATGGCAGCAGCATCGAAGGAACTTGCATGGCTAAAGAATTTGCTCTCAGAACTTTGGTTGGGAGACCTTCAGGCCACAAAACTCATATGCGACAATCAAGCAGCACTTCATATTGCATCCAATCCGGTTTTTCATGAACGGACCAAACACATAGAAATAGATTGTCACTATGTAAGAGACAAGGTACTGTCAGGAGAAATAACCACAAAATTTGTCAAATCTGAAGATCAATTGGCTGATATGTTTACCAAGTCTCTCAAGGCTTCTCGAGTGAATTATATTTGTAACAAGCTCGGATCATACAATACGATCCGGCTTGAGGGGGAGTGTTGAGAATCTGTATATAATCAATTAGTATTGATTATTAATCAATTAGTCATAAGTGTAAATTATAACATTACCTATTGTGTATATCTCTTTTATCTATAAATATATATCAAGTGTGATCATATTCGACACACAGAAATACAAATTACAATCAGAGCCTGGTTTAAGATCCGGTGGACCGCCTTCTATGGTTTCCGCTATCGGGTCACCCACCATTTATTTCCACGCTCCAGATGTCCAGTCTTGGGCATGAGGGGTGTGTTAAGAGTCTCACATCGGACAATATATGGCCTGAGCATGTCTTTATAAGTGGGGGTAATTCTCACTCTACCAACCGGTTTTGTAGGGTTGAGTTAGGCCCAACCACATTTCTTAACACTTCTCGTGTGCACTCATGAGCTGGAATGAAGTCTTTTGCATCAATTTAGAATCCTATGTCATTTCAATCTCATGTTCTTAAACTTTAGATATCTTACGGTGTGATACTAGCATGTGTGTTATTTCAAGTTGCAAAGGGTGATTATGGTCCTCTATGAACTCTTGAATTACAAACTTCTCATTTTTTGCACTAAGTACAATTCATACCCTGCATTTGATTCTTGTTTCAGCCCTAGGATTCCTAACTAAAAAATATCATTTATTTGTCATTGGATTACTCTATTTGTAACAAACAAACATACACAATCTAATGAATCCATATTCCTTTTTTTTTTTTTTTGAGGTATTGTTTCGTTACTCCAAAACTAATTTTTTTTCCATAATCAAACAAAAATTTACAAACTTCATCTATACTATCAAGTTCTATGTTAACACTAGGTGTTGTAATGAATGTTATTATTCGACTAAACATGTAAAAATTAAAATATATATTAGAGTGATAAAAAGGTAACATACAAATTCAACCAATAAATAAATAAAAGAAAGTTCTTCTTTAAAAGAACTACAAATGTTATGAAACACCTAAATCAATTTCCATAAAAATATAGCCATAAGCAATTTAAAAAAAAAAAAATCTTTTCAAAATCTAATAACTTATAATAAAAAATTACAAATAGAAAATAATTATAGAAAGTCTATCATAAAAAAAAAATGTATTCATGTATGAGATTTAAGAGGTTGCAAAAAAGTTTAAGTAAAAAACTTATTAAATGAAGTTTCAGTAAAAAGAGCTTATTACCTTATAAATCAATTGCTATGTATGAGTGAAAAATTAATTAAACAAATCTTATGTAGAAACGAGGTTTTCTTTTTTACTATTTTATGTTATGGGTAAAAAATAGAAATATTAGACAAGATAAATCTAAATCATTAATTTAATCAAATGGATGTGATTTATTTGACATTGTGATAGTGAATTGCAACCACTCTATTTTATCCTTATATGTAATGTGTTTATAAAATATTCACCTTCACCTCTTATCTTCTTCACTCTAAAATCACTACAAGAAAATTGTTGATTTGCGACACTTGGGTTGCGACAGTTGAAAGTGCTAACTGTCGCCAATTTTTTTGGTTAAGTGAAGGAAATTATATAAAATCCATTTGGCTTTGAACATACGTGTTATATTTCCTATCTCACGACGGTTCTTGCAACCGACCTCGCTCAAATTTCACGATCATTCTCCATCGGCCGCCATATTCCTATACACCAATTTTTCAATTCACCCATCTATGATTTCCATATTCTACCGCATTTTCATTTTCTTTTCAGAATCACAAACCCTTGTCCATTTTCCAAATTTCATTTTCCTAAAATTGCAAAACTTTCTTGCTATATCGAATCGCATAATCATTCATCTCTCACATCTCAGGTACAAAGAAATTTAGTGAAGGTATGATTCGATTTGGATATTTCTCTGAAGATTTTGATTCGATTTGGATATTTAGGGTTTATTCATGTTAATGCCCATAGAATCATTTGTTGATAGGTTTGTTTTGATTTTTAAATTTAGGTTTTGTTATTTTTATTTCCACACTATTGATACTTCATATGTCAATTCTAGAAGAATTTTTTTTGGTTTGAGATAAATGTTTCAGACTATGTATACTGATACAAGTGGTGTAATGACTTTCAATGAACTCAAAGCTGGACTTAGAAGATATGCGTTTATCCTTTGTTTTAGTTCTAATTTGCAAAGAGTAAGAGTAAGAGAATTTTATTGAAGAAGAAGGTTATGATTTTGTAGAGAGTAAGAGTAAGAGGGTTATGATTTTCAATTGATAGATAACTTACACTCACTTATACATGAAGGTTGCTTACATTTCCTTTTATTTTTTTGCTATTTTTGTGAGAATGCATTCTCAGTGGCTTGTAGTCACTACTGTATATTTATAGCATATAAGGTAACATCTCCTTGTCATTTTGTCTGCTTCCAGTGGGTCATGGCTGCTATATGGTAGACTGGCTAGAATGCTCTTTATTGATTGTGAGAAAAACAGTGCAATACCTAGAGTTGTATTAGCATTTGGTATTTTTTTCTTTAGAATCTTCAATTTTGTTCTAGAAATTTATGTCAAATTTTTTATTTGCCAACAAATCCTTTTTTTTATTTTTGCTTTTATAACACTAATTTTTTTTTTTTTAACTTACTGGTAAATTATTCTGATAATATACTAGTTTCATTTTTTCTTCTGTTTTTGCCCAAATAAATTCTGACCACAGTTGTTCTTTTGGAACAGGGGTACAGCGAAGTCCAGTTGAAAGAGTGTTAGAGGAATATGCAGCATTGAATGTATGGCAGATACATCCTCAAACCTTCGATATTAAATTTATCGATGCTTGATGTACCCTTGACAAAATTTGACAAAGCTTTGTGACAATCTGGTTTCCATAAACTGGACAAGTCATGACAGTGCTGGCCGTCCTTAGGGAAATTGTATCTAGTTTAACAGAGCCTACTAATTAGTACAAAGTTTTCAGTTATATTTTGGACAACCTTGTATTCCTTTCACATTTTGCAATTGTAGAATGTTAACTAAAATAGAGAAACACTAATGGGAATGCACATGGATGGAATCATGAGGGACCAAACTATGATTGGCTTCGTCTGTTTAGGATTGTAACAATCGTTGAGATCTCAAACATCGAATGACCGTTCAGGATTGTAACAATTATTGAGATCTCAAATATTGAATGGAGGTGGATACTTGATACTGAACTGTATCTCTTAGTAAATATCTCTTACCATGTTATCATTGACTGTTTTTGGTTATTTTGTCTCTTTGTATGTTTTGCAGCTCTTTTTTTGGTCAAGCGATGTAACTGTCATAGAATTGGGAGGAACCAACAAGCTTGAAACTTAGTACAAATTGAAATAAGGGGTAAGTCCAAGGTTGAATTTTGAAGTTCAAAAATGTTATCTAGAAAACTTGTCTCAACCACTCTTTAAAGACCGCACACAACACCCACACATCACTTCCTTCTTTCCCTCCGTTCTCTTTTCTCTCTCTTTCTCTAAAATTTCAGATTTAATCCATCCAACCAAAACTAGAGAAGATGATGCAACCTGGCGGACCTGGTATTGCTCCACCCACCGTTCCCCAACAACAACACCATCAACAATACCAACAACACCACCAACAACAACCCTACTTGATGATGCTCTACAGCCTCAGCCTGAAACCCAACTGTGGGCTCCTTCTCCTCATGTTCCTCCTCAATCTGTGCCTCAATAGCAGCAGACGTAACCTGCCAGCGCTGACGAAGTTCGGACTCTCTGGATCGGTGATTTGCAATACTAGATGGACGAGAATTATATCTACCAATGTTTCTCCCACACCGGCGAGGTATAGCCACTTTCTTTTATTCATGATTTTTGATCTTTTTGTTTTGATTTATATTTTGAAATTTAGATTTGAATTTATATGACATGGTTTAGATCTATAGAACAAGATTAAGCTAAATCGATTGTACTCTTTCTTGTTAGGGTTTGTATTTTAGTTTAACATGATTCGGCTAATCTATTGTACTCTCTCTTATTAGGGTTTATATGTGAATGGGAACGAACGAGTTGGCTGTTATTTTAATATGAATTCGGTGTTCTTTTAACGCCTTTTTGGCTTCTCTGTTTTCAAGACATGAGTGTTATCATTTAGGTTCATTTTGTCACTAAAATACGATTGTTTTGTTTACATGATTTGTTCAGTCTGTAGAAATTCAGTTGCTTTGGTTTATTCTCTGCAGAAATTAGGTTGATTATTTTGCATGATTTTTCTGTGTAGAAGCTGGGTTGCTTTTTTGACATGATTTTTTCTGTGTAGAAGTTGGGTTGCTTTGTTTACATGATTTGTTATGTGTGTAGAGATTCAGTTACTTTGTTTACATGATTTGTTCTGTCTGCAGAAATTCGGTTGCTTTGTTTACATGACTTGTTCTGTCGGTAGAAACATAGTGTCATATAACATACAAGGTTGTTCTGCATTGTAGGCATCACTTTCCTTAATCTTGAAGAAAGCATCTGGCAAGGGTTGTGGTAAATGGTTTAAGCAGAAGCAATGATTAATGCAAAGTTAGAGTGATCAGTTGAAATTATTGTTTTTCAACAGGCTGAACTTTTTGACAATTTTCTGCATGGCTCAACCTTAAAGGAATGTTATTCAGAAGTCGATATAGTGGAAAATCATTTGCTCGATCTTCTTGATGTATGCTAAAGGAAATGGCTCAAAGTCTATTGTAATTGGCTTTCATGTGTTTTTCACAATTTAATGTTTGTGTTTATTGTGTGAATATTATGAAGATTGATGATTGCCATTAATGTAACCTACAATAGTTGTATTCTAAATCCTAAACTGAGTGCAGATTTTTTTAAAAAAAATATTTGCAATTTGCGGCGGTTAAAACCGCCACAATATACCTTAGATTTTTTTTTAAAATATTTGCAACTTGCGGTGGTTCAAACCGCCACAATATACCTTCGCAATCAACAATGAAAACAAAATTCATTAAGCAAGTTAAGACGATTGGAAACCGTCACAATATGGAGATTACGACAGTTAGCTACCCGTCGTAAAAATAACGACGGTTTGTACGACAGTTTTCACAACCGTCGCAATACGGCCTCGCGACGCACGTTTCCGCGACAGGACTGAAACCGTCGTAATTTACAAATTGCGACAGTTCTAACCGTCGTAATTTGCCAAAATGAACCGTCGCATTTTGCCAATATTCTTGTAGTGAATCCCAATAGCGACAAAAGGTCTTTTAATTTATATTTTGATGTTGATCTACGTTAGAGTTGCCGGTAATAGAAGTCGTCAGGACGCCGACTATTTTTTCATGTAAATTAGGCGACGATGTTGGTATGCATATTTGATCGTGAAGGCTGGATCAGATCCTGTAGAAGTGGGCCACCAAGTGCGTCTGGGATGCTGGTCGTATGGAGAGGAGGGGGGTGTACCTGCAAGGTACTCCGACGCTCAAGTAAGAAAGGGTCAGAGAAAAGGGGCAAGTACAAAGTATTAGTTCGTAGTGTGAACATTGGATACCTGACCCTCTCAAGCGAGAGGGTTTATATAGAGCCCCCATCACGTGGCCAACGGTCCTATTTTCGGGGTGAAATAACCGTTTTCCAGAAGAATAGGTAACTGCCTAAACTAGCCGTTATGTCGGGCATAAGCGTAGTTTCGGGCACCTGCCCTTAACTGTTCGGGGAGCAATGAAGTCGTGCGTAACGAGCAGTAATTCCGGGGAGGAACGATGTGTTCCTTGCCCGGTGGAGGGGCAGAAAGGTAACTTTTTCCCCTTCGTGGATTGGACTCAGGCAATTTGGGCCGCTCTGGAGCAGAAGCGGATTGGGCCATGTCTAGCCATTGGTCCAGTCCAGAATAGGATCCCCCCAAGTCGTTGCTCCCGAGCATGGGAGTGATGACTTAAGGATAGCTCGTTACTCCGGGGAGCTAGCATGGAGTCGTCATTTGAAGATGAAGAGGATTGTCTCGATGTGTTCATGACCCTGGTGTCCGTGAAATTCGTGGTCGTGACCTCGTTGCCCGGTGTTCGGGGAGACTAATGGCCAGACAGAATTGGAAACGTTGGGTCGCCATGTGTGCCTAGAGCTCCGTGTAGCAGTTACTAGGCAATGATGGCTAGTTGATAGCCATCATGGCCTACGAGCGTGTGTTCGCACGTGCCCCTTTGTATAAAAATGGGAAATTCGTTCCATTTGGAACTTTTTCGTTCTGATTTCTCTTCGTCTCCTTCAACGTTCCTGCCCGTCACCGTCGTCTGCTTACTCCGACCACCATTCCAAACTTTCGAGCAGCCATCATCGTCTCCTTAAATCAAGTAAGTTTTCTGATCCTGTGCTTGTTCTACTCCTTCTGGTTGTCAATAGTAGATTGCATGTGGTTAGGGCTAGGTTTAGAGGACAAAATGGGTTGATTTCCGGCAGTTGTTGGTGGTGGACGGTGGTCGTGCCACTTTTCCACTTCGGACATGTCGCCAGACGTGTTAGTATGCTTTAGTGAGGATGGCGGTTCACGGTGTCGTTGCGACAGCTATGCATGTGTGACCGTCGTGTTCGTTTATCTTCTGAGTGGGTGATGAGTTTTCTGGTAGAACACTCCCAGATTCCGGTGAAGCTTTGCGATTTCCGGCGAATCTTCGAACGAAACTGGGTATGAGTGCGGGGAAGCTCCTCGCTCGGGGATGATTTGTTTCGAGCGTCTCCTCGCGGGGAGGTTTCAGCTTTTCCTTTGATGTTAGAGCTTAGACCGGGGACATTGTCCTCAGCCCTTTGCATACCCTTTCACTTGGCTTAGCGGTGGAAGGGTGGATTTGATTTGTTGTCGAATTCACTTTCTTCTCTGCTTTTCAGGTGATCGACATGGCGACGGGGCCAGATAGAGAGATTATCTTAGATACGTCCGAGGAAGAAATAGGCTCTTTAGAAAATAGTAGCTCGACAGCCTCGAGCACCTCTAGTGATATCGGGGAGCAAGAAGACTTGGAAGTTATGGACGAGGATGCCGTTGATGGTCCCGTGGAAGAATGGGAGGTCGCCGAGCCTGCCGAACATGTGTCCACTTTTGCAACGTATTTAGGGGACGTTTTTACGGAGGTTGGACCTGAGGGGGAGTGGAAGGTGCACTTCCCTTCTGAGGAAGAGCGGGTCTGTACGGATTTCTGGGACCGCTTCATAATGTATGAATATGCCTTTAAGGAGCTGGGTCTGAGTCTGTCGTTCACCCGATTTTCAGCAGACGGTGTTTACGCACTTGAAGTTGGCTCCCACGCAGCTGCATCCCAACTCGTTGGCCTTCATTCGGGCGTTCGAGCTGGTATGCGAATACCTCTCTATCGGGGCTACTCTCCCTTTGTTCTTTACCATCTTCCATCTTCAAAGGCAGTTGTCGGGGAGGAAGTATGGTTAGGTCTCCCTGAAGCAGCCTCGCAAATTGTTTAAAGCGTTTTCGGAGTCGATACGGACGTTCAAGGAGCGTTATTATGTTGTCGAACCCGTGTCCGAAGCTGCCCAGGACAGTACATACGTTTGGGAGATTGACGTGGATGAGGATGGGAATGACCTGCGCGACGAGGAGGGGAAGTTTATCGGGTAGAGAATCTACAAGTTCCCCATTCATTGGGCACCTGACCATTTTGCCAAGAAGCCTAGCGACTCCGTTCTCCAACCGAACGAGCTACACGAGCAGGATGCCGTGGCGTACGGCGAGTTGGTGAAGTGGGTCAACTCCTTTCGGCTTGCTGAGTGCTGGACGAGCAAGGGTAATTCAGTCTTCGAGGAGGACGAGAGTCAGAGGGTTGAGCATCGGTTCATCAACACTAAGGCACTACTGGAGTGCAAGACTCCCGTGGATGCAGAGAAGCTGCTTGGTAGTCTTAGTTTTTTAGATTTGTTTGCGCTATTTCTTTTCCTCGTATCTAACGTGCTCGTATTTTGTTTGTACAGGTGAAATGCCTTAGGCCCATGACAGGGGTGTAAAGAACACTCTCGCGAGGAACAAGGCCGGAGCGGTTCCTCTAAAATCTCAGTTTGCTGGTGCTCGTGCTCCTCCTCCGGCGCAGTCTGCTGCGGGGACCTCTTCTTCTCCTACTCCTGCTCCCTGGGGGTCTCCTCTTCCTTTGATCGGTTGATCCAAGCGGCCAAGGTTTAATGACGTTGTGGACCTCACTCGGGCGTCAGAGAAGGGGAAGTTCGAGCTTCCTCCTTGCATCCATGATCGGAAATTCTTGGAGGGGAACTCTTTGATCGTGCCTCGGGCAGAGTCTCTTTGCTTGGAAGGCATGGACCACCCGAGCAAGAGGACGTTGGTGGCTCAGGACGCTTCAGCTTTGGTTAAGATGCTGGAGATGGCGGCCGTTTACGCCGAAGGGGACTCTGCAACTGAGGCCGAACTTAATGCTGCCCGTGCTACCATGGCGTCCCTCAAAGAAGACGTCAAGGGTGCCGATGACGCTCGGAAGAAGGTCGAGGAGGAAGTGGCCAGGTTGAAGAAGGAGAACTCCATGCTGGCGACGGAGAAGAAAGTTGCGGAGGAGCTGGTCCAGTGGCTGAGGGCGGCCAATGCCTCGGGTGATGATGAGCCGGAAGATGTGAAGGAATTGAAGACGAGATCCGAGCTGGTTGCCCATTTGCTGACGGTCGAGGATGATGGTATTGCCGTCGCGGAGGAGTCTTTCAGAATGTCGTGGCTCAACTGCGGGTGGTGGACCCCGAGCTAAACTTTTCCGTCGAGGGCACCCATTATCTGGCGCATATTGAGGATGGTCGGATCGTTATGCCTGACATTCTCCTGGAAGGAAACACCGAGGATCAGCCCGTGGAGGACCAGGGACCCCAGTCTGAGCCAGCCGAGCACGTGGACGAGTGAGGAGTTTGTGTTTTTGATGTTGTAACTTGTCCGGCCTGCGTGCTAAGTGACTGTTGTAATTTATTTTTGGGGGGCGTGGCCCCCGTTTTATGTAACTCAGTACAATCGTGGCCCTTGCGGCCATATATTATGTTAAATTATTACATGTTTGATTCTGTTATCTGCATGACTTTACTTGCTTTTATTTTTGCTAAGTGTTGTAATCATGCTCGTTGTGAATGTGTGTCCGCCCGTGATTGGGAGTATTTGACTTGTGCGAATATTTTAGTCGGATTGCTCGTTGTAGATGTGTTCGGGAGTGAGGGGAACTGGTCAAACGGCCGGGGAATATCCTGACGGGGGTGCGGAGCTCAGGTCGCATTTGAGGCCTGAGTTCGCGGCGTGAATGTCCCATCGCGAGCTGGGGTTCTGCTAGTCATGGTACTTTGACGACAACGATGCTCGATCGAGGACCGCTGTCGTACAGTTACCCGGCTTGTTACTGAGCGGGGTTTTGATTTATTCGTATGCGACGCTTGTACCTAGACGTGCATAGTGGTCGGTAGCTGACGTTCGTCATCGCGACGGGTCGAACCGAGAATTTAGCTGTAGTATTGTTTTACCTTTTCGGCGTTCCATGGTCGAGCAAGTTCTTCCCCGATGAGATGTTCTAGGTAGTAAGCCCTATTTTCCATTTTTTCTCGGACGCGATAGGGTCCTTCCCAGTTGGCTGCTAGTTTGCCTTCGCGAGAGTCTTTGTGGTTTCTTCTTAGAACAAGGCTTCCCACGTCGAACTCTCGTCGTATCACCTTGGCGTTGTGCCTGATGGTAATTTTTTGTTTTAGTGAGGCTTCGCGGATGGCTGCCCCGGTTCGGATTTCCTCGACGAGGTCGAGTTCTTCTCTCAATGATTCATCGTTCATCTCCTCGTCTAGGGGCGACTCTGTCCGCCTGGAGGGCACGTAAACTTTGACGGGAATTACAACCTCGGTCCCGTATGCTAGACGGAAAGGTGTTTCCCCGGTCGTTGAGTGTGGAGTTGTGCGGTATGCCCATAGTACGCTGTGCAGTTCCTCGACCCATGCCTTCTTTGTTTCGTCCAACCTTCACTTGAGGCCTCGAAGGATGACTCGGTTGGCTGCTTCAGCTTGCCCGTTTGTTTGAGGGTGCTCTACGGATGCGAAGTGTTGCTTCGTGCCCAGTTGGGCGACGAAGTCTTGGAACTTCCTGTCTGTGAATTGCGTCTCATTGTCCGTTACTATCGCTTGGGGGATACCGAAACGTGCAAGGATGTTTCGTTTATAGAAATGCAGGATGTTGAGGGCAGTTATTTTGGCTAGAGCTTCCACTTCTATCCATTTTGTGAAATAGTCTATGCCCACTATGAGGTATTTATTCTGACTCGATCCTACCACGAAGGGTCCTACGATGTCTAGGCTCCACCAGGCAAATGGCCATGGGGAGGACATAGCCTTGAGCTCGTTAGGTGGAGCCAGGTGCATGTCCCCGTGCCGTTGGCATTTATCGCATCTCTTCACGTGTTCTTTTGTGTCGTGTTGCATGTTCGGCCAGTAGTATCCTGCTCGGAGAGCCTTTCGAGCAAGGGACCTTCCGCTGAGATGTTAGGCGTTGATTCCCTCGTGGATTTCGCGCAGGATGTGCGCGACCATTTCCTCCTCGACACATTTGAGCAGCGGAATGGAGAATCCCCGCCTGTAGAGTTTGTCTTCGACCAAGACATAAGAGCAGGCTCTTCGCCTAACTATGCTGGCCTCCTTTGGGTCGGACGGAAGTTCGTCTTTGGCGAGTAAGTTATAGACGGGGGTCATCCAGCAGTTGTTGTCGCCAATCACCTGCACGTCGAGGGTCGGGGAGGTCTTCTCGATGTTGGGTCGAGGAAGTACTTCCTGTATGACGGATTTGTTTCCGCCTTTCTTCTTTGTGCTGGCTAGTTTGGATAGCACGTCTGCTCGCACGTTATGTTCGCGGGGAACATGTTTCACTTCCACTGTTGTGAACTTCGCCATCTCCTTCTTGACAAGGGCCAAGTATTCGGTCAGGTTGTCATTTTTGGCTTGATATTCTCCCCGGACCTGGAGGACCACGAGTTGTGAATCCGTGCAAATGACGACTTCTTCTGCGCCCAAGTCCTCGGCAAGGCGTAGCCCAGCGAGGAAGGCCTCGTATTCAGCCTGGTTATTGGAGGTTGGGAAGGACATGGTGAGTGATACTTCAACGATGATTCCTTCGTCGCTTTCCAGTATGATGCCCGCGTCGCTCCCTACCGAGCTTGAGGCACCGTCAACGAAAATGGTCCATTTGTGCGCTTCGCTCGCGGGGAAGTCTGCGAACGTCATTTCCGCGACGAAGTTGGCCAGAGCTTAGGCCTTAAGGGCTTTTCTGCTTTCGTATTGGATGTCAAATTCAGACAGTTCTAGCGACCATTTGAGCATTCGGCCAACCATATCTGGTCGTCCGAGCAGCTGTTTTATGGGCTGGTCTGTTCGAATCATGATCGTGTGAGCCAGGAAGTAGTGTCTTAATCTTCTGGCTACATTGATGAGGGCCAATGCCACTTTCTCTATCTGTTGGTATCTTAACTCTGGTCCTTGCAGTGCTTTGCTCGTGAAATATATGGGTTTCTGCGCGTCAGGTGTCTCGCGGATGAGGGGGGCGCTCACTGCCTCGGTTGCTACGGAGAGGTACAGGTACAACGTTTCGCCATTGTACGGGCGAGAGAGGACCGGTGGCTCTGAGAGTGCTCGTTTCAGATGGAGAAGGGCCTTGTCACACTCCTCGGTCCATTCGAATGCTGCCTCTTTGCGGAGGAGTTTGAAGAATGGTAGGGCGTGTTGGGCGGACTTGGCCACGAAACGAGATAGTGACACGAGCATTCCATTGAGGACTGGATGGATTTCTTGGACTTGGGCGTAGGAAACTCGGAGAATGCCCGGCATTTGTCGGGATTGGCTTCGATTCCTTGTTCCGTTAAGTAGAAGCCGAGGAATTTGCCTGTCCGGACCCGAACGTGCACTTCTCCGGATTAAAACGCATTTTGTATTTTCTGGCCTGTTCGAAGACCTTTCTCAAATGGGCTGTATGGTCGGTTTCCTCGTGGGATTTTACGATCATGTCGTCCATGTAGACTTCGAGCATGTTGCCTATTTCTCCCCGGAATACATTGTTCATCATTCTTTGGTAGGTTGCTCCGGCGTTCTTCAGGCCGAAGGGAATTACATTGTAGTAATAGTTGCCCGATTCGGTCATGAAGGTCGTATATTTTTTGTCGGACATTGCCATCGGAATTTGATTATAGCCCGAGTAGGCGTCCATGAACAATAAAAGTTTAAAACCAGCAGAATTGTCAACAAGTTTATCAATATTGGGGAGGGGTAGGCATCTTTCGGGCATGCCTTATTGAGATCGATGTAATCAATGCACATGCGCCATTTTCCATTAGATTTTTTAACTAGTATAATGTTGGACAGTCAAGTGGTGTACTTGGCCTCCGAAATAAATTTGGCCTCGAGGAGGTCCTTTACAGCTTTTTCAGTAGCCTCCATTTTCTCCGGAGACTGCTTTCTCCTACGTTGCGCTACGGCCTTGACGGTCGGGTCGATTGTCAGCTGGTGGCAGGCGACGGACGGATCCAAGCCGAGCATTTCGGTGGCACTCCATGCGAAGAGGTCGGCATTCTCTCGGAGGCATGCTTTGGGCTGCTTCCTCGCGATGTCGGGCAGGTCTGCTCCGATCTTCACTCCCCGTTGGGGGTCTTCACCGAACAGAACGATCTCGAAGTTGCCATCCGGGATAGGGCGCATCGGATGGGATCTACTGCTGGACGATGTAGACGGGTTGGCAGAAGCTGGTCGTTCCTCCTATTGGTCTTCTTAGGGGAAGCGACTGTCGAGGTCGATGGAGTCGACCTGGGGCAGTGGCTTGGCTTCCTCAGAGCTGTTCGGTAACACTGGCTTGCCCGACGCTTTTGGCTTGGATGTAATGGCGTTGAGCCCCTTTATAGCTGCCTCGAAACACCGTCGTGCAGCTTCGATGTCACCGTGGAGGGTGGCGACCATTCCCTTCGAAGTGTAATACTTCATCTTCAGGTGGACTGTTGAGGGCACCGCTACCAACTCGGCCAGAGTTGGCCTTCCGAAAATGCACTGGTAAAGCGACTGGCAGTCGATTACCAGAAATTGCACCTTGATGGATCTGGCCGTCTCAGCTGATCCGAAGGTCACGATCAGCTCGACGTATCCCCATGGCTTGGTCACTGATCCGTTAAATCCCTATAAATCAGACCCTACATAGGGGGTAAGGTGCGATTCGTCCAGCTGAAGTGTTGAAAACAGCTGGGAGTACATGATGTCGACCGAGCTGCCCTGGTCGACGAGGATTCTGCGAACGTCGAAGTTCGCCATTCGGGCTCTGACGAGCAAAGGTATGCTTGAGTTCGGGGATCCTCCGAGGAGCTCTTCCCGGTAGAAGGAGATGGGGACGGAGCCCTTCTGGGCCTGATCAAGCGTGGTCACCTTGTTGGAGCTCGTGTTGATCAGATGCTCGAACTTTCGTTTCACGGAGCCCACAGTGACTTTGTTGAAGCCCCCGCCAGAGATGACCATGGCGGAGCGAAATGTCTCCCACGGGCTGTGGGCCGCGAAATAAGCATGGGCGCTGAGCCCGTCCGGGACGTAGAAGTCCTCTAGTCGCGATATGGACATAGCGACCTGTATATTGGTGTCTTCCGAGGAGGGTACCTCCTCCTCTATCTTCTTGGACTCCTGGGCGTCCTGTCGAGGAGTGTCTTTCTTCTTCACGAACTTTTTCAGGTAGCCGTCCTTGATCAGTATCTCAATGGCATCCTTCAGATGGATGCAGTCTTCTGTAGTGTGGCCGTGACTCTTGTGAAAACGGCAGTATTTTGACTTGTCCACATTTGGTCTGGCCGACAGTTATTTGGGGAAGCGGACCCCTGCCTGCTTGAACTCCGAATTGGCGCATTCGGACAAAATATTTTCTCTGGAGACGGCCAGGGGGGTGTTGTCATTGAACCGCCCGAAGGGCCCCTTGTTGTCATGGGAGTCACGAGGACGGTCATCGCGCCTCCGTTCGGCCTGACGAGGTGTCAAAGTTTCCTCTCCTCTGGATGCCCGAGCGTTCTCCTGATGGCGTGATGTTCAGACGTTGCTGGCCGCAACCTTCTCTTCGTACTGAATGTGCGATTGGGATTTGAGGAGGAGTGCGTCTAAGTTCCTCGGTGGTGCGAGGCCAATGGCTTTAGAAAACTCGGAGCCCGGGCGGAGCCCGGGCGGAGCCCTTGCTCGAGCAGAAACTTCTTTATTTCGTCCGTTGTAGGGACCTGTACTGTTTCCTTATTGAACCTCTCGATATATGCGTGGAGAGGTTCGTCCTTCCCTTGGATTATGGCACCAAGGGAGGCCTCGGTCTTGGGGTGACGGCGGAATGTTGTGAAATGCCGCGAGAACATCCTGCCAAGTTGTCTCCACGAGGTAATGGACTCCTCGGCCAGCTGCTTGTACCATGTCATCGCTCCCTTTCGGAGCGTGGTTGGAAATAGTCGGCATTTGATGGCGCCTCGTACTCCACGGTGTAGCGAGCGAAACTGGATGTGTTTCTTAAGCACTGTCGCTCTTTGGGGGTTACTACCGTTCAATTCATTATTTATCCTATTGAAGCTGATGAAGGAAGGGAAATAGATGTCTCCAATTAACCCTGCTTGCATACTGAGTTTAAACAGCGGTCTATTAGGTTAGGGATGCTATATGGTAATGGGGCCTTTTTCTTCTTACTTTTTTTTAAGAGTGAAAACATTGGACGGTTCATGGGTAGAATGTTTAGGACTGAGGGTATGGGATTTTGAGTTTTTGTTTAGTGTGCTCGTAAAGATTTTTCTTTCAATCTTATGCCTACGTATTCCCGTTTTCCAAAACAGGGAAATCAGAGCGATCGTAGTTCCTCCTATTCTATGGGAGGAAATGGTGTTTTGGTGTCTTGTTCAAAGCCCAAGACGTGAAGCTGAAAAGGTGGTTTATATCTTGTTCAAAGCCCAAGATGTAAAGCTGAAGGGTTTATTTGTATCTTGTTCAAAGCCCAAGATATGAAGCTAAAAGAGTGTTGACTTTAGAGAGAATTTGTCATCTCTAAAGGGGATCTGTTTGTCATGACTGTTGGGTGACTGACTATAAAGGAGGATTAATTTAACCGGGATATGCGAATCCTAGCAATGCCATAATTTCCTTTATAGGGGGTTTTAACCTGAAGGAGAAGACTTTAACTCAGTGTAGAGTAATGCTATCTTTCCTTAGGAATTTCTCATGCTAAAAGAAGGACAGTGGCGTGGATGTAAATAATCCAGAGGCTTGCCGCTTACAGCAGTTAGATGAAGGAAGTTATTGATGTTTGTATCCTGTGAACGAGGCACAATTTTGATGCTAAAAGGTTGATTGACTCAACCGGGGTTTCCTTATACAAAGCCTAAGAGGAGGCTATCGACCCAACAAGAAGGTGATTTTGTGTGTCTTGTATGAAGTCCGAGAGAGAGGCTAAAAGGGTTGACTCAACAAGAGAGTGCTTTGTATCTCGTACGAAGCCCGAGATGGAGGCTAAAAAGGGATGACTCAACAAGAGAGTGCTTTGTATCTCGTACGAAGCCTGAGATGGAGGCTATGGTTATTGTTTCAGTTGAGTGACAAGTCCAATATGCTGATTTAAAGAGAAAATTAGTTCTTATAAGAGTAATGTTTGCACTCAGGGATTTTGATTCGAGGATTAGGGATATTTCCTGTTCTTTAAGGAAATGGGAAATCCAAAGGGGGTTGGGACTGTTCGAGTCTACGGGTTTCATCTCCTAGTTTTGAAAGGAACTTGAGAATGTCTTTAAGACTCAAGGAAATTAGACTGTCCAAGTCTAGAGTTTCATCTTTTGTACTATGTTTAAGAAACAGCAGTAGCAGGATCTAGACTCTTTGAAAGATTGTTCTATTAAGATGACTAATTTATGTTCTTATACCTCTAGGAGGTCGTCAGGACAATTTGTACGAAGCCCAAGAGGAGGCTGGAATCTTTTAAGAAGCCGAGGGACAATTTGTACAAAGCCCAAGAGGAGGCTATCATTCCCGGAGGAAGAAATCATTTATACGAAGCCTAAGAGGAGGCTGTGAATAATTCTAAGAAGCCGACGGGTCCTTGTACAATGCCCAAGAGGAGGCGGGGATGCTTTTAAGAAGCCTGTGGGTCCCCAAACCCCGAGAAATTCAAGACAGGTTATTCACAGAGAATAGATCAAGCCAGGAAAGTTTGAGAATTTGGAAGAAACTCAAGAGATGCTATTCACGGAGAATAGATAAACTCTGGGGAGTAGAGTCTCTTGACAATTCCTAGGAGGACAGCCGAAGAGAAGACTGTATCTGGTAATCCTATGGGGATCTAGTTTAGTCTATTTAAGAGTGATCAATAGGGCTTAGTGCTAGACGTAGTTGTCGGGGAAACTCTAAATAGCTATACTATTATTACACAGTTGATATGAGTTTATGAAAGGAGACTTACAGTGAAACAGCCCCACAGTACAGTTATATATGAAAGCGGTAAATGAAAGCGTATAAACACTTACTCGGTTGTAGAGCTTCCATGTTGTTTTGTTAGTTGTTCAACAAAGAAAGATTGAAAACAACAGTATATTCAAAATCAAAGGAGAAAGTGTTTTGAAAGAAAAGTTGGGGCTTACAGCTCAAGGTGAGGCCCAGGATTTTTACCAATGATCGCACTATCATTTTGTACAGAGGGACTTATACAAGTGACCGAGGCCCAAAAAAGGTTTTCTGTACAAAGGGGTGGGTCTTACACTCTCTCAAGAGGCCCAAAAGGTTTTAAAGAAAAAGAGTGGGGCTTATAACACGAGGGTAGGCCCAGATGATTTTTCGTTTGAAATGGCAATCGCGCCGAGATTTTGAAAAACGCAGTGAGTCTTATACAATGACTGAGGCCCAAGATAATTTGGTTTTCAAAAGGGATTGGGTCTTAGACTCTAATAGAAGCCCAAAAGTTTTGAATGGGTCTTATAGCTCGGGGAGAGGCCCAGATGGTTTATTTTTAAACGGGCGACGATCACGCCGAACTTTTCTTTTAACGCAGAGGGACTTATACAATATCTGAGGCCCAAAATTGTTTTGGTTAAAAGGGGATTGGGTCTTACACTCTATCAGAGGCCCATGAGTGTTTGAAAATGATTGATGAGGGTGAAAATCAAAGAAACCCTAATTTGTTATTCTTTTAAAAGTAAATATTAAAAGAAAATCAATGAAAAATACCAAATGAATTTGAATAAACCACTTGTGATTTTTGTTTAAGGTTTGAAAAATGAAGTTTTAATCACAAGAGATATTAAAACTCATTTGGTCTTGATTTTTCAAGATGAATGTTCATTTTAAATTGTTTAAAACAAGTAAAAAATGAAGTTATTCACAAAAATACTAATTATATTAAATAAATAATATAAACTTAATTTTTTTTGTGGAATAAAATATTTCAACATTTTTGTGATTTTTTTCAAAAAGAACCAATAAAAAATAATTAAAATTGAAAGAGTTATTAATTTTCCAATTAATTAATAAAACATAAAATATTGGAAAAAATGGCAAAATATGAAAAAACACAAAATGGCACGGGTGGGGTTTGAACCCATGACCTCAAGGTCACATGGCGCGCGCCTTACCACTGGGGTGGTGATACAACCATTGTTTGAAGTGAAACCACAAATATACAAGTCATGCCTTGGTTTTAGGTCTGGCCCAAGGCAAGACAAGGCAAGTTTTGGCTCAGAAACGTGAAGGTCATAACTTTCTCAATTCTTAATGGTTTGAGACAAAATTTATATGCATCTGGACCAGAATTTCACAAGGAATTCAATGGTGGTGGTAGTTTTTTCAGATCACACTCCCTCCTCAAAACCCGATAGTGGTTTTGAAAATGGCCTATAATTGCATTTTCTATGCTACACTTTGATACATGCATGAATTACATGATCAATTGGTTTAAACACAACATATTTAACATGTATGAGGTGTGCATGATTAGTGGACTTCAAAGCATTGCATATTTTGGAAAGTTCAAGTCATGAGGCTTACCTCTTTTTGAGCTTTTTGGAGTTTTTGTGCAATCTGTCAAGCCTCTTATTCCATAAATGATTTGATGCTTTAGACACACTCAAATGATCCCTTAGAAGCTTTTAGGATGATTGGAATCAGCTGGTACCTGCAAAAACACAAACTGGCCCTTTCTTGCAAAAGGGGTTAAAAGTGACCAAAATAGAAACTCTCTCAAATGGTGTTCCAGATGGGGGGACCATTTGGGACAGTTCAAGGATGATATTTAGAGTGTGTTTGAGGTTTTATCTGGTTTGGAAAGTGACTGAATCAAGACATGGCTTGAAAAATGCACAAAAAGCCTATTTTGAGGTTTTGAGAGGTGACTTTGTGATTTTGTGATTACAGGTCACTTGTGAGAGTTTGGATCACCTACATATGATGTTTATGAGGCGTGTGTGTGATTGGTTTGATTGAAAAAGCTCTCAAACTCAAAAACTCAGAGTTACCTTGCTAAAGAAGGCATTTTTGCCAAGAGAAAGGGATTTTGAGGAAAGCATCTGTTTGATGGCTTTGGTGTACTCAAACTGAGCACAAATGAGCTCTATTTATAGTAGAGCAAGTTTGTTTTGGGATCAATAGTGAATGGCAACTACAGCAGAGGTTTGGCCAATGTTGGCAAATGAAAATCCAAGTCTCCTCTAGCCATTGACTAGAGGTTAGAGCACAGAGCTTTGGTTCCCTGCTTGTTGGAGGAATCTTGACTGAATTCAGTTGCAAATGTGTCAGTCCATGCCACCTCTAAGCATCTATTAAATGCTTCAATCCAAAATTGGAGTCTTGTCCCTCTTTTAGGCAATTCTAGGTTTGTCATGCTACTTCTTGTTCCAAGGACTTTGGAGGCTTGGCTCAATGATTGCCCCCTTTAGATTTGATCCTCAGATGTGTCCAAGATGATGACAAGGCTTGGAATTGGCTGATTTTGGCAAATCGACCAAAAATGCAAAATTCTACCTTGCCTTGGCAGTTTTCAGCAAGGCATTTTGCCACTACCATAACTCTTAGCTCAAATTGAATTTGGTGATGTTCTTGGCCATTTTGGAAAGCCCTTATATGATACAACAACTGTTTGATCATATTTGGTTTTGATACTTTTTGTATCCAAGTGAAAAATGTCCCTACATTTGGAAAAAAAGTGAAGGCATATTCTGACTTAGTGAAAATTTCACTAAGTGTTGGAAAAAAGTGACATTTTCACTTTTTGTGATTTTGATCAATCCATAACTCAAAATCCATGAAGAATTGGAATGAGGTCTAGTTGAAGTTTTTGTAGAGGGCCATGAGATCTATAAATCAAGCTTTGGATGGGGAAAAATGGCTTTGTGGTTTAGGAGTTATGATCCTCCAAAGTTGGTACCCTTGCCACTTTGTTCATAACTTAGAAAATTTTCTAAATTTTTATGGTTACCCCTTTTACAAGTTATCCCACTTTCTTTGATTTTTCTTGATGAATGATGATTCAAATCATACATTAACATCATTTTAGGGTTAAAAATCCATAATTGTGAAAAATCTCAAAAAGTCAAAGTTGACTTTTGTGCACAGTTGACTTTTTATCAGATGAATTCCAAACTGTGCAATCCTTTAGGAAATCATGTCCTTGACCTAAATCAAACTTGATAGACATGTTCCATGGGTGTTATAGGGTATATTGAATCATGTCTTAGGGCTTGGGAGCATGTCCTGGTTAAAAGTCAAAGTTACAGTTGACTTTTCCCGCGAAACCCTAATTGTGGTACTGATGAAATTGAGACTTGTTGCTCAAGTTTCCTGGATTAATCCATTGTTACAAATGGATCAATGTGGTGTACTAGAGACCCTCAAATCCTCTCTTGAGGTCTTGGCTCACGATTTGTCCCAAAAGTCAACTTAGGGGTGAATTAGGTCAAGAAACCCTAAATTCCTGATTTTTTATGACTGCATCCCCTGAGGAAAAATTGACTTGATGATTGGGGTCATGAGGTTCCATGGAGCATATTAGGTTATGTTTTGAAGTATTGGCTCATGCCTAGAGGAAAATTTCCATCTGGAGGCCCTGGTCGACCAAAACCCTAATTTGGTGACCATGGAGATCTTGAGGCTTGATCCACCTAGAAGGGAGCAACCTTATGCTTAATCCTTGAAGTGGGAGTCCTTTTGATCCATTGTGGATGTTTGAGAGGTTTAGACAAGTTGAAGATCATGTCATTCCTTGTTTGATCCTTTGTCTAAGAACTCAAAGAGGGCCTGAAACCCTAATTTTGACTGTAGTAAGTCTTCACCCATCTTTGGGGAGACTAATGAGGCATAATGATACACCCATATTATGATGATGATTTGCACAATTATGGGAATCTTAGTGGTCAAAATTTGGGGTATAACACACGGTAATCCAACAGACCATCGATGTTCTCGATGTGCTCGTCGGGGTCAGTGGTTTCGTCGTACGTGCCCAGTGACGGGGGCTTCTCCAGGCCTTTTGGGAGACGGGTAGCCAAGATTTCTTGGGACAATGGGCCGTGAGGCTCATCGTCGCTGCTAGAACTGGTGTATGATGGGGACCGAAGGGGACGCTCGTGGCGGCGACTCCTCTGGGGAGAAGGAGAGCGGTTCCTTCGAGGAGAAAGTGAGCCGTTCCTTTGGGGGGTAGGTGAACGGGTCCGTCCTTTAGACTTGACCGGGGGAGATTGTTCGTTCCTTCGAGTCCTCTTATGGCGGGGAGAGTGCTGGTCACACGGGGAGATTTGGTCACGCTTCCGGGCCGCGCGAGGATCAGGCTCTTGGCGCAGTCTTCGGTCGATGTCTCTCCGGGGCTGCGGGCTCCTTGATCGTCGCTGGTTCCTCCGCGGAGGAGGGGTTCTTGGACGGTTGGACTCTTCTAACACCCCGATCCTCTCGTTTTGCTGCAGGATTAGGGTGTTGGTTTTGTTGATCGCCTCCAGGAGGGCTGCCACGGCCGGGTCGGCATTGGGCGGAACAGGAACGGGCTGGATGTCAAGTGAAGACTGATCGTTGTTGCGATCAGCATGGGTAGGGGAAGGAGAAGCAGTGGCTCCGTCCCTTAGAAAATGGGCATCCCGGAGGAGAGATGAATGGCCGTCAATGTCAGATTTGTTGATGGGGAGGATAGTGGTTTGGAGAGCATCCTTGGTGCGATCTTGAGAGGCCATGATGATGATGATCTTTGAGAATTGTTTTGATCTTCGGTTTTCGGGGAAAGAAAGATGGGGAGAACAATGATTCCCATAGACGGTGCCACTGATCGTGAAGGCTGGATCAGATCCTGTAGAAGTGGGCCACCAAGTGCGTCTGGGATACTGGTCGTATAGAGAAGAAGGGGGTGTACCTGCAAGGTACTCCGACGCTCAAGTAAGAAAGGGTCAGAGAAAAGGGGCAAGTACAAAGTATTAGTTCGTAGTGTGAATATTGGATACCTGACCCTCTCAAGCGAGAGGGTTTATATAGAACCCCCAGCGCGTGGCCAACGATCGTATTTTCGGGGCGAAATAACCGTTTTCTCGAAGAATAGGTAACTGCCCAAACTAGCCGTTATGTCGGGCAGGGGTGCCCGAAACTAGCCGTTATGTCGGGCATAAGCGTAGTTTCGGGCACCTGCCCTTAACTGTTCGGGGAGCAATGAAGCTATGCATAACGGGCAGTAATTCCGGGGAGGAACGATGTGTTCCTTGCCCAGTTGGAGGGGCAGAAAGGTAACTTTTGCCCCTTCGTGGATTGTGTTATTTCTTTGATTTTGTGGTTGGCATTTATTTTGCTAAAACTATTCTAGCAGCAAGATGTTGAAACAAGATGTTCTAATATTCTGCATTAAACATGTCGAATAAAGATGTCCCATCCTGGATCATAAGACATCGCGTCTGATTTTGGTTTAAAAGGAAGATTCTGTTGTTGGTATTTGTTACTGGATATTCGGTGAATATTTAGTTATCCTATGTGGCATCCAAAGTATTTTGGGTTAAGTTTTTGTGTGTTGGTTTTCGGATTTTCAACATTTTCTAAATATGGATACATATTAGGAAACTTTAGATTGAAGACCTATTTTCTTGGAGTTTATTTTGCAGAATTGTGTGCAGTCTCTTTGATGCGTTTTGAAGCCCAATCCAGTCCAGATTTAATGCTATATATTGACTGGTGTAAACCTAGTTTAGGTGTGGAACTTACGTGTGTTTTGTTAGGGTTGTTGAGTGTTATTTGTGAGCCTAACTGGTATCATTCTGATAACAGTACAAGGACTGGTTTTGTGTTGTAAGTTCTGTCAGTTACTCATAAGCTTTTAAGCATTGAGTGTCTTGTGTGTCAATTCTCATAAGCTTTGAAGTATTGAGAATTGTGTGTTTTGAAAGTGTGGCTTTCGTTTTGTTACTTGTGTTGAAAGGAACCAGTCACGGTTTGTGATTGAAGAGGGATTTGAGGAGGGCCTCATACCTAGGTGAGTCTTAGGTAGAAGTCATAGGAAGGGTAGTGATTAAGTGATCGGATTGTAACCGGGTGTGGTTGCTGTATGATCTATGAATTGATACTATCGTATATTGATTTCGTCCCTGGATTGGTAGCCCCCAGAGTAAGATTGTTGATCCGAACTGGGTAAACATATCACTGTGTTCTTTACTTTCTGCACTGTTATTATTGTTAACTTGTTCATTGTGTTGGATATCAGTGTCTCAACATCTGTGTAGGACATCTGATATCTGTGCCAGAATTTCAATTGGCATCAAGAGCTTGCACCCTTGTTTGGTTCTGGGTGAGATTCAGGGAAGGTACTTTCTGATGCAATGGACAAGGACGGAGGATTTTCGAACAAACCACCTCTGCTTGATGGTTCCAACTATGACTACTGGAAACCAAGGATGGTAGCATTCATCAAATCCATGGATGATCATGCATGGAAAGCTGTTATCAAAGGATGGGAACCCCCAAAGGTTAGAGATGGAAAAGGTAATCCTACTGATGTGGTAAAGGAAGAGGAAGACTGGGATGATGCAGACTACAAAGGGTCCTTGGAAAATTCCAAAGCCATGAATGCACTGTTTAATGGCGTTAATAAGAATATCTTCAGGTTAATTGAACATTGCACCATTGCAAAAGAGGCGTGGCAGGTCTTGAAGGTTGCTCATGAAGGGACTTCAAAGGTGAAGATGTCAAAACTTCAGCTTCTCACTACCAAGTTTGAGAATTTGAAGATGAAGGAAGATGAGAGCATTCATGATTTTCACATGAACATTATTGAGATAGCTAATGCTTCAAGTGCCCTAGGTGAAAAGATGTCTGATAGTAAACTGGTCAGAAAAATCCTCAGATCTCTACCTAAGAGATTTGACATGAAAGTGACTGCCATAGAGGAAGCTCAGGACATAGATAAGATGAAAGTGGATGAACTTGTGGGATCACTTCAAACATTTGAATTGGGGATCAGTGAAAAGTCTGAAAAGAAGAAGAGTATAGCTTTTGTGTCAAATGCTGGTGATTCAGACGATGAAGGTAACCCTGTCAGAGATGAAGGGGTGTCTAAAGATCTAGTATTACTTGGAAAACAATTTAACAAAGTGTTGAATAGGATGGACTGGAAGTCAAGAGCAAATATTCAGAACAAGTCACTCGACATCAGTAAAAACCAGGATGGAGGCAGAAGGTCCAGAACTGAAGAAGACTCCAATCAAGGGAAGAGAGTTCAGTGTTTTGAATGTGAGGGATTTGGGCACATAAAAACTGAGTGTCCCACGTATCTCAAAAGGCAGAAGAAAGGCTTATCTGTGTCTTGGTCAGAAGGAGAGTCTGAGAGTGATCTTGAAGAAGAATCAGCAAAATTGGTGACAGCCTTGACTGGAATCTGTAAATCTGATGGAGAAACAACTTGTGAGTCTGATTCTAACAAAGAATCTTATATTGGAGAACTCACTAAGCAGGAAGTTATCACTGGGTTCTCAGAGTTGTGTATCAAGAATGAAGAGAGGTGCCAGATAATATTAGAACAGGAGGTTCTGATAGCTCAACTAGAAGCTGAGAAGGAAGAACATCTATCAATCATTGCTGATCTTAAAGAGGAGGTTGTATGGCAAAAGTCAAAACTTGACAATATGACCAAATCTATAAGAATGCTGAACAATGGTTCCACGCAGCTGGATGAGATTCTTCAGACTGGGAAAAATGCTGGAAATGTACAAGGTCTTGGTTTTAACAATCAAGCAGAGAACTACAAGAAGTCTGTATTAAAGTTTGCTCCTCAGAAAATAAAGCAAGAGGAGGAGATGTCAAATCACATGTTTCAACATCAGATGAAACATCAGAAAATAGTATGTAGTTCAAAGTATAAACCATGGAGATGTCATTACTGTGGAAAGATTGACCACTTAAAGTCCTTTTGCTACAATTTGCATGGTTATCCCAAAACTGTTCATCAACAAAATAAAGGACAAAATTGGGCTAAAGTAAAGGAAAGATGGACTACTAGAAATATGATGGTTGGTTTCATAGAACATACCTCTCTCAGAGCATCTGCAAGGAAAGATTGGTACTTTGACAGTGGTTGTTCAAGACACATGACTGGTGTGAAGAAATTTTTGTCAGATATCAAGCCTCACTCTACCAACTATGTCACTTTTGGGGATGGATCAAAAGGTGAAATAAAAGGTGTTGGAAAGCTGGACTACACAGGACAACCAAATCTGGATCATGTTCTATTTGTCAAAGGGCTGACTGCAAATTTGATCAGTATAAGCCAACTGTGTGATCTAGGACTCAAAGTAAATTTCACAAAATCTGAATGCCTAGTAACCAATGAAGAAAATGAAGTTGTCATGAAGGGAACCAGGTCTAAGGATAACTGCTATCTGTGGAATCCTCAAGAATCAGAAAGTTTGTCTACCTGTTTGATGTCAAAAGAAGATGAAACCAAACTGTGGCATCAGAAATTGGGTCACTTACATTTGACAAGGATGAAGAAAGTTCTGTCAAGTGAGGCTGTTAGAGGTATTCCCAAGCTGAAGATTGATGAGGATAGAATATGTGGTGAATGTCAAGTTGGGAAGCAAACAAGGATGTCACACAAAAAACTTCAACATCTTACCACAACTTCTAGAGTTCTGGAGCTGCTTCACATGGACTTAATGGGACCTATGCAGGTTGAAAGTCTTGGTGGGAAGAAGTATGCCTATGTTGTCGTTGATGATTACTCCAGAGTCACCTGGATAAGCTTTATCAGAGAGAATTCTGAAGTATTTGCAGCTTTCAAAGAATTGTGTCAAAGGATTCAACGAGAAAAGGATTGTGGTGTTGTACGAATCAGAAGTGACCATGGGAAAGAATTTGAAAATAGCAGGTTTGAAGAGTTTTGTTTATCTGAAGGAATCACTCATGAATTCTCATCACCAATCACTCCTCAGCAAAATGGTGTGGTGGAATGCAAGAATAGGACTATTCAAGAGTGTGCAAGGGTCATGATTCATGCCAAAAAGCTTCCATATCATTTTTGGGCTGAAGCCATGAATACCGCTTGCTATATACACAATAGGGTGACTATCAGATCAGGTAATTCTGTCACTCTTTATGAGCTATGGAAAGGTAGAAATCCAAATGTGAAATATTTCCATGTTTTTGGGAGTAAGTGCTATATCTTGGCGGATCGTGAGCAGAGGCGAAAGATGGATCCTAAGAGTGAGGAAGGGATATTTTTGGGATACTCTACAAACAGTAAAGCATATAGGGTATTTAATTCCAGAACTAAGGTGATGATGGAATCCATAAATGTGGTGGTTGATGGCTCTGGCAAAGACGAAGATGTCCCAGATGATGTTGGAACATGCTTTCCCATGAACAATGAAATCTCACAAGACACTGAGTCCGTAGAAGATAATGCTCAAGAGACCGACACTAGACCTGAGAATGAAGAGGTAGAGGATGCTAACAGGGGATCCTCTATAAGGGTTCAGAAGGATCACCCTAAGGAGTTGATTATTGGAAATCTGAATGAAGGTGTAAGAACCAGATCGAGGGAGGTTGTGTCAAATGCCTGTTTTGTTTCAAAGCTTGAACTAAAGAATGCTAAAGAGGCATTGACAGATGAGTTCTGGATAAGTGCTATGCAGGATGAGCTTTGTCAATTCAAGAGGAATGAAGTCTGGGAACTGGTATCATGACCAACAGGAACAAATGTGATTGGAACAAAGTGGGTTTATAAGAATAAGTCTGATGAATAAGGAGTTGTTACCAGAAACAAAGCCAGACTAGTTGCTCAAGGATACACACAGATTGAAGGAATAGATTTTGATGAAACATTTGCTCCTGTGGCTCGATTGGAATCCATCAGATTGTTGCTAGGAGTGGCATGTTTTTTGAAATTCAAACTGTTTCAAATGGATGTCAAGAGTACCTTTCTGAATGGCTATCTTAATGAGGAATTTTATGTTGAGCAGCCTAAAGGGTTTGTGGATCCAAATTTTCTTGATCATGTCTACAAGCTAAAGAAGTCTTTGTATGGTTTGAAACAAGCTCCAAGAGCTTGGTATGAAAGGCTGACTGAGTTCTTAGTCAAACATGGATACAGGAAATGTGGTATTGATAAAAAACTCTTTGTCAAGGAGAAGGATGGGAAACTAATGATTGCTCAGATTTATGTAGATGATATTGTGTTTGGTGGGATGTCGGATGAAATGGTCCAACATTTTGTCAACCAAATGCAATCTGAATTTGAAATGAGCTTGGTAGGTGAGTTGACTTACTTCCTTGGATTGCAATTCATGCAGATGGAAGATTCCATTTTTATTTGTCAGAGAAAATATGCGAGGAATATTGTGAAGAAGTTTGGATTGGATAATGCCAAGCACAAGAGAACTCCAGCTCCTACTCACTTGAAGTTGTCCAAAGATGAAAAGGGAGTGAATGTTGAACAGAGTTTATACAGAAGCATGATTGGCAGTCTGTTGTATCTCACAGCAAGTAGGCCAGACATAACTTTTGCAGTTGGTGTATGTGCAAGATACCAAGTAGAACCCAAGGTCAGTCACATCAATCAAGTTAAGAGAATTCTTAAGTATGTGAGTGGTACATGTGATTATGGGTTCTTGTACTCCCATGACTCAAGTTCCATTTTAGTAGGATACTATGATGCTGATTAGGCTGGAAGTGCTGATGATAGGAAAAGTACCTCTGGAGGTTGTTTCTTTTTGGGAAATAATCTTATTTCATGGTTTAGTAAAAAGCAGAATTATGTATCTCTTTCTACTGCTGAAGCTGAGTACATAGCAGCTGGAAGTAGTTATGCTCAACTGGTGTGGATGAAGCAAATGCTATCTGAGTATAATGTCACACAAGATGTCATGACATTATTTTGTGACAACCTGAGTGCTATTAATATTTCTAAAAATCCTATTCAACATAGCAGGACTAAGCACATTGATATCAGGCATCACTTCATTAGAGAACTTGTGGAGGACAAAGTCATAACTCTTGAGCATGTTAGCACAGAAAATCAGCTTGCTGACATATTTACAAAGGCTCTGGATGCAGTTCAGTTTGAAAATCTGAGGAGTAGACTTGGGGTTTGTATTCATGAAGAACTATAGCAATTAATGTTCTTTCTGGCTGCCAGACTAAAAAGAATAAAGGTAATTCTGGTAGTGCAGCTTGTGTAGGTGTTTATGAAGGAAAATATGCTGAAGCTTGTGCATGACATTTGGTCATGTGATGTTGTGTGCATCTACTTTCTGATGCTGTTTATTCTGGTTTATGACTTGCCTTGGGGTTACTTTTGTCATATTTATGGCTAAAAAGGGGGAGTAGTGTGCGTGTGGTGTGCTTGTGCTGGTGCTACAGCTAAGGGGGAGTAGTGTGCGTGTGGTGTGCTTGTGCTGGTGCTGTAGCTGAGGGGGAGAATGTTGAATGTTGTTGTGTTGCTGCAGTTGAGGGGGAGTTTTTTTTGTGTGAATTTTTTTGCTGCTATGCTGTGTTTTGTGTTGGTGCTATGAATTTTTTTGCTGCTATGTTGTGTTTTGTGTTGGTGCTATGGTGTGTTTTTCGCTGTTGTCTCTGATATTGATGTTATCTTTGCAAGATTGTTTGGTGTGTAGTTTTAGCCAAAATAAGCCAAAGGGGGAGATTGTTATTTCTTTGATTTTGTGGTTGGCATTTATTTTGCTAAAACTATTCTAGCAGTAAGATGTTGAAACAAGATGTTCTAATATTCTGCATTAAACATGTCGAATAAAGATGTCCCATCCTGGATCATAGGACATCGCGTCTGATTTTGGTTTAAAAGGAAGATTCTGTTGTTGGTATTTGTTACTGAATATTCTGTGAATATTTAGTTATCCTATGTGGCATCCAAAGTATTTTGGGTTGAGTTTTTGTGTGTTGGTTTTCGGATTTTCAACATTTTCTAAATATGGAGACATATTAGGAAACTTTAGATTGAAGACCTATTTTCTTGGAGTTTATTTTGCAGAATTGTGTGCAGTCTCTTTGCTGCGTTTTGAAGCCCAATCCAGTCCAGATTTAATGCTATATATTGACTGGTGTAAACCTAGTTTAGGTGTGGAACTTACGTGTGTTTTGTTAGGGTTTTTGAGTGTTATTTGTGAGCCTAACTAGTATCATTCTGATAACAGTACAAGGACTGGTTTTGTGTTGTAAGTTCTGTCAGTTACTCATAAGCTTTTAAGCATTGAGTTTCTTGTGTGTCAATTCTCATAAGCTTTGAAGTATTGAGAATTGTGTGTTTTGAAAGTGTGGCTTTCGTTTTGTTACTTGTGTTGAAAGGAACCAGTCACGGTTTGTGATTGAAGAGGGATTTGAGGAGGGCCTCATACCTAGGTGAGTCTTAGGTAGAAGTCATAGGAAGGGTAGTGATTAAGTGATCGGATTGTAACCGGGTGTGGTTGCTGTATGATCTGTGAATTGATATTATCGTATATTGATTTCGTCCCTGGCTTGGTAGCCCCCAGAGTAGGATTGTTGATCCGAACTGGGTAAACATATCACTGTGTTCTTTACTTTCTGCACTGTTATTATTGTTAACTTGTTCATTGTGTTGGATATCAGTGTCTCAACATCTGTGTAGGACATCTGATATCTGTGCCAGAATTTCAGATTGGACTCAGGCAATTTGGGCCGCTTTGGAGCAGAAGCGGATTGGGCCATGTCTAGCCATTGGTCCAGTCCAGAACAAGCAAGAATGAACTGTCGTAATCTGCCAAAATGAACCGTCGCAATCTGCCAAAATGAACCGTCACAATTTGCCAATATTCTTGTAGTGAATCCCAATAACGACAAAAGGTCTTTTAATTTATATTTTGATGTTGATCTACGTTAGAGTTGCCGGTAATAAACGTCGTCAGGACGCCGACTATTTTTTCATGTAAATTAGGCGGTGGTGTTGGTATGCATATTCAAACCCTTACAAATGAGATGAAAATTCCAAACGAAATACACTAACTAATCCTTTTTTTCATGTAATTAACTAATATGAGGAATATCAAAGCGATTCCTCCAATCACAACAATAAGAACCACACAAAATATAATCAATATTTTCACATATGGGGTTTTAGGTAGCGACGGTGGTGGTGGTGATGAATTAGGCGGTGGTGGTGGTGATGGATGAGGAGAAGAATATTGGATTCTAACAAAAGGGTAAGGTGGTGTGGACAAAAAGTAGTTAGTATCGTGACGACTTCTATTGCCGGCAATTCTAACGTAGATCAACATCATAATTAAGCCTTTTTTTTTTAGGTCACCTATTAAATAAATTCTTTAATTCTTCCTTATATTTAAGTCCCTAAAAAAAGTCGAGTTTTTCAAAAAAAAAAATTGATTTTTTTCGAAAATAAAAATTATTTTGTGGAAAATAATAAAAGTCGGTTTATTTTTTTAAATTAAAAAAAAACTATTTTTGCAAAAAAAAAAAATTGTTTTTCTAAAATAAAAAAAAAAGTTGATTGTTTTCAAAAATAAAAAATAATCGTTTTTTTTAAATAAAAAATAAAATTTTTTCAAAAATTAAAAGTAAAACAAATATTTTAAAAATAAAAAATCAATAATTTTTCTTTGTTTTTTCTCCTTTCATCTTACTTTTGTATGCATAAATTATGAAGTGAAGTAAGTGTAATTAAAAACAAAACTTATAAATTATACTACCTTCGTTTTTTTTATAAGTCATTTTGGAAAAAAAATTTGTACCACAATATAAGTCGTTTTATAATATCAATGAATTATTAATGTTATTTTTTCTACTATATCCTTAAATATTTATTATTCTCTCTCCTTTCAATTATTTAAATTTATCTTTCCAATATCATTAATAAAGGACAATTTTGTAAAACCATTCATAATTTCTCTTTTTTATACTACATTTATTACATTTCTTAATATGTATGAAAAGTAAAAAACGACTTATAATAAAAAAAGGGAGGGCGTATCTTGTAAGTAAAATAATTAATCTTTTAATAAAATATACTAAAATCATATAATTTTTGTGGGTTCTATCATTTTTAAAAACCATCAAAGTAGGAGAAAAAAATGCATTTAAATAAATAAAAAAAAACTATTTCGTAAATGTTACTGCATGATATGTAATTATTTACAAAAATGAATCATTTTGAAAATTATTAGGTAAAATGTAACCTGGCAATATGGTTTAATAAAATAAAAAATTCTCTCGATGTAGTCGAGTATCAATGCTGAAGTGAAAGAGAGTTTTTGACAATATCCATTACAAAATGATATTCTACGTTTTGAAATGGAATTCCCTGTTTTTGGAAGAAACTTAACAGGTTCATAATTGCTACGAATTTTAAATTTGGAATCTTAACTTTCTGAATTTCCTCCTCTTCACTTTTAAATATTTCCTCTAATTCATATGCTTCTATAATCATCAAACACTTTAGTTTGAAAAGCTCATTGCATATGGAGACAAGAAACATACATTTCAACTTGTTGCACTTTTTTACAACAAGACTATAGAAAACATGTTCTTGAGAAAGAAGAATTTGACATTTTTTTATTCTCTAAATTATCTTCAATGATATACTTCAACTCACCACATTCTTTTATTATTATTTCAAACAGTTGTGATAGACATCTTAAAATAAAATTAAAGGGCACCAATATAAAATTGTATGATTAATCTATGTATTTCCTTATTATTCATTTTTGAGATATAGAAGAATATATATACATATATTATATATTACACAGTCTAAATTGAATATGAAATTGCTTGAAATGAGCCTAAACTTTAGCGAACTAGCTATTATTGGTTGACTGAATTATATGCCTCTAAATGCTACTAATAACTTAATAACACTCCTTTAATATTTGTTGACTAATTCAAATATTCTTTTATTGTTTGATTATTCCATTTGATTTTGTTGGTCCATTACGCCCACCTCAAGATGAAGGTTCCATCAATGAACTTTATCTTGGACATAAGTTCAATGAACTTAGTTGTGGGAAGTGGTTTAGTAAGTAAATCTGTCAGCTGATCCTTGGTAGACACATGTGTTACGATGAGCTTGTTGGTTTGAACCTATTCCCTGACAAAATGATAATCTAATGATATATGCTTCATTCTTGAATGAAGTACATGATTGGAACAAAGGTATGTGGCACCCACATTGTCACACAATAGTCGAGGAGGGTCATGTATGGGTATTCTTAGCTCATGAAGTAAATTTTGTAGCCACATTAGCTCAATGGTAGCGATAGCAACTTCGTGATATTCAACCTCAGTAGATGACTGCACAATAGTTCTTTGCTTTCTTGATAGCCACGAAATTGGGTTGCCTTAAAAAATGATGTAAGCTGAGGTTGATGTGCGATCATCATTATTCCCACCCCAAACTGCATCAGAGTATGCTAACAAGTTGTTTACGATAATTTTTCGTAGCATGAGACCATGATTAATGGTTTGTTTGATATATCGAAGGATGCATTTCAAATGCTTCAAGTAAAGGGAGGTTGGTTTATGCATAAATTGGGACAATTTATTGATCTAGTATGACAAGTCTGGACGAGTAAGATTAAGTACTCAAGTCCACCAATAATTCTACGAAACTTCGTGGCATCGGTGGATGATGTACCATCGTGAAATTGCAGCACAATTGTGAAAGAAAGTGGTGTGGGAGATGGTTTCGCCCCTTCCATGTCAAACTTTTGTAAGAGGTCACGAATGACCGGTGTTGAGAAAGAAAATGTCCAGAGCTTGTCGGTATTATTTCAATACCCAGAAAGTAGTGAGGTTGTCCCATATTTTCAACGAAAATCGTTGAGATAGTGCTTTGATGAAGCTTTGAAGGAATGTAGAGTTGTTACCGGTGAGCAGTGAGTCATCTACATAGACTAGAAAATAAGCCTTAATATCACCCAAGTGATAAATGAACAAAGATGGATCACTTTTGCTTATTTGGAATCCATATGCGGTAATAAAATCTTTGAGAGTCATGACATGCTCTTGGTGCTTGACGCATGCCATAGATGGCTTTGTGAAGTTTACACACATAGTTGGAGTGTACTGCGTCTTTCATACCTAGTGGTTGATCCATGAAGACCTCTTCAGTAAAAGCTCCTTGTAAGAATGCATTATTCACATCAACTTGGTGCATTGACCACTGATGAGAGATATTAAGAGTATGAATAATCTTAATTGTTTGTGGGCAAACAACTGGTGCGAATGTCTCCTTGAAGTCAATGTCGGGACATTGTGTGAAACCCTTGGCAACAAGACGTGCCTTGTAGCGAGCAATGGAACCATCACTATTTCTTTTGATGCGAAATAACGATCTGCATCCAACAATATTTTTCCCTGTCTTAAGGGGTACAAGAGAGAATGTGTCATTTCTTATTAATGCTTTAAATTCACCGGCAATTGCCTTACTCCAATGCGTACGTTTCATAGCCTCACAGAAGTTTGAAGGGTCCAAATTCTCGGGTAAAGGATGTTTTGACGTAGTATACATTCTTTTTGGCTTGAATATATTATTCTTGGACCTTCTGATGATTTTGTTTATTTCATTAGTAGGGACTGCAGAGGTAT
Organism: Lathyrus tuberosus; assembly: GCA_022829125.1. NCBI lineage: Eukaryota > Viridiplantae > Streptophyta > Magnoliopsida > Fabales > Fabaceae > Lathyrus > Lathyrus tuberosus. The sequence goes on along the minus strand of JALAZF010000142.1, from coordinate 3,138,836 downwards.
TAGGAAGGAAAATAATAGTAGAAATAAAATTAGGTGTATGAGTATCATTACCTAACATTGTATTTCGAAATTAATTTCAAAAATATTTTTCTCTGAAAATAAATGTTTTAAAAGAAATTCTACTAAATAAAAATATTTGATCAGTTAATTTTTTTAGAGTAAAAAAGTTCGGTTTTTTTTTTCAAAAATAATAAAATTAATTTTTTTAAATAAAAAATATTTTTTTTTTTGAAAAAAAGGCGATATTTTCGGAAAATACAAAGTCATTTTTTGTGAAGATAACCAAGTCGATTTTTTTTCAAAAATAAAACAAAATGTTGTTTTTTAAAAATTAAAAAAAAAAAAAAGTTGATTTTTTTAGTAAATAAAAAATAATCAGTTTTCTAAAAAAATCAAAATTTTCAAAAATAAAAAATATTTTTTTTCAAAAAATAAAAATAAAAAACAATTTTTTTCATAAATAAGGAGATCGATAATTTTTAGTCGGTTTTTCTCCTTTCATCTTCATTTCGTATAGGGATGGCAACGGGTCAGGTCGGGTGCGGGTTTCACACTACCCAAACCCGCACTCGAAATCACCACCTGAACTCGAACCCGAACCCAAAAGCTATTCGGGTGGCAAAATAACACTCACGCCCACACCCGTTGGATTCGGGTTTTTCCACCCAAACCCGAACCCGTAGGAAAAACACAAAAATACAACAACACCATTGACGTTATTTGAAATTATATATATATATAGCGGGTGTGGTTTCGGGTTTTGGGCGCGGTTTTCACACTATCCAAATCCGCACCCGAAATATCGGGTGGCACCCGAACCCAAACCCATTCAACTCGGGTTTTCACCCGTTGACTCGGGTTCGGGTGCGGATGGACCCCGCAGATTTGGATCTGTCTGCCATCCCTAATTTCGTACGCATAGATTACGAAGTGAAATAAGTGTAATTAATAATAGAACTTATAAATTATACTTCATTATAATATGAATTAATTGAATGAATGTGTAAACAAAATTCATATCTTATAATATGTAAAATACTTAATCTTTTAATAAAATATACTAAAATCATATAATATTTGTATTTTGTGAGCTCTTTAAATATTTTGCGAGAGAGCATTACTAATATGCATTTACAAAGAAAATATACATTTTCTTCATATAACTCATCGTAAGAAAAACTGAATTTGTCCAAAAATCAATTTTTTGAGAATTTTTTTTTAAGAAATTCAATTTTTTCGAAGAAATTTCTCAAGAACCAATATCATGTGAAAATTTCCTAAATATTTTCTAAATAAAATTAATCGATAGTAGTTCTTCGCATTGAGTTAAACTCTGAAACAGGGCCGGCTCAGTGCAGGTGCAGCCTGTGCTGCAGCACTAGGTCCCAAATTTCAAAGGGCCCAATTTTTTTTTTATTTCCAAAAAAATATATGTTTACCTATATTTTTTTTTAAAAAGTGTAAAATTATTGTTTTCAAAATGTATTTTACACCTATTTCTTAAAAAGAGTTGCGAAATCATATTTTTTTTATAAAAAAATCTATGTATTTTTATGATTTTTTTTAAAAACTCGATATAAATTAATATTTTAAGGCCTATTTTTTTAAACTATAACAGGGCCTCCAGATTGGTTGGGCCGACCCTGCTCTGAAACATATATGATTGCAATGAATATAATCTTCTACTAATGAATAAAGATTTAAGTGTGGATCAGAGCTGTCTTTTAGGATGTGCAAAGGGGACTGCCGCATAGGACATCATATTTTTTATATTTAAACTATAGTGAAATAAGATCTCACAAATATAGGGACTGCCGCATAGGTCATCATATTTTTTATATTTAAACTATAGTTAAATAAGATTTCATAAAATATTTGTTCGATAAAATTATTATTAAATAAGACTTCCATTTGTTTTGTCATGATTAAATTATGGTCAACTTACACAGAGTCACAAGAAACATGAGACGGCTCTGGTGTGGACTACACCCTCTGGTCACTATTATAAGCAAAAAAAACTTTTTAGGTTTATTGAATAATTGATGTATCTGATATACAATAATGTCCAAATACATCATCTATTCAATGAATCTAAAAAGGTTTTTATTGCTTATAATAGTGACTAGAGGGTGTACATAAAATACATAAAATATAAAAGAAAAAGTACATTAATGATTGTGTATAAAGTGTTATAGAGAGCAAGTGAATCATTGTTGTGTAAACATATAAATAAAACAATTATAAATAGAATTAAGTAGTATTTTGATGGCTATATTTTATATTAAACTAGTAACAAATCTATGTGTATGCATGAGATACGTTTTAGGTCGTGATATGGGTTTGGGTGTGCATATGTTTGCAGTTTGTAGTAAAAATAGGAAATTGAAAAAAGAATTTTTTTTTAAAGAATAATAGTAAATTTAAGTTAAAATAGTAATAAATGTTAAAGATGAAATGTAATTAACAATATTGTGAATAATATGATTAAAAATAAAAACTATGTAAATTTGTATTAGATAAATCAATCGTTGTAATTTTTTTTTTACAAATGAGACAATTATTTTATAAGAGAGGATCAATCATTTTTAGTTGGAGTTGTCGGCGACGGAAGTCGTCACGATGAGGACTTGCCACCCACTACACCTTATCCGTTTGTCATAACTGAGTACTCTCATCCTCATCCTCCATCACCACCATCACCACCGCCTAGTTCATCACCACCACCACCTTTTCCACCTTCCTCAAAATTCGCTTCCTTGAAGACAATACTTATCATTTTCTATGTGGTTGTTGCCATAGTTATCGTAAGTTTCACTTAGATGTTCATGATATTAATTAGGAACGTGAAAGAAGAAAACATCGGGTACTATTTCTTTTTAGTTTATCTCTTTGCTATGATTTCATCCAGCAACACTCAGCCACCGATAGAGCTCTGAACCCCACCAATGAAGGAGGGAAGCCACTGATGTAAAAATGAAACTACGAATCCAATCTTTTTTTTAATAAGTTCTCTTAATCTTTTTCACATATATGAAAAAAAGCATCGATAAATTTTCATTATTCAATATTTTAATTAGTAGTTTCATTTTCTCCATTTCATATAATTTCCAAGATTTGCGAAAACAAAAGTTTTTAAATTTTTTTTTTACTCACTAAATATTTGGACCAGTAGTTTCATTTTCCCCGTATAATATTATTTTGTACGACATAATTATACTCAAATGTACATTGAAAATATTATGTATGAGTATTTTCTTGTCTAGATCTAACTAGTTGTGTCTCGTGCCATTTTAAAAATAAAATAAAACCAAACTTATAAAGAAGAAATTTTAACATCAATTATATTTTACACTTTATTCACATGCATTTAAATTTAACTAACTTTGTTTTCAAAGTTATCAAATCTATTTACTATAAATTTTATGATAATATATACTAATTTTATAAATAAACGCGTGCATACACACGAGACTGATTGTTTGGGGGGTTATGTTTTGGACGCACATTTTTTTCTTTAGATTGCAATAAATACAAGATATTGAAATAAAGAAAAAACTTAAAAATAATAGTAACCGAAATGAAGTACAAGCACTATGCCAAAATAAACCTTTAGCAGCGCTTTTTTTGGCCTTTAGCAGCACTTAAAAGCGCTGCCTAAGGTGGCGCTGCTGTAGGTAAAGGCAGCGTTTTTTTCCTTTGAAAAGTGCTGTCTTAGGCCCCCCTTAGGGCCCTCTTTAGCAGCGCTTTCGTAGGACCCCCTTTAGCAGCGCTTTTTCAAAGAAAAACGCTTTCGTAGGACCCCCTTTAGCAGCGCTTTTCAAAGCGTTTTCGTAGGACCCCCTTTAGGCAACGCTTTTTCAAGGAAAAGCGGTTTCGTAGGGCCCCCTTTAGCAGCGCTTTTAAAAGCGTTGTCTTATGTATACTTTAGGACCCCCTTTAGGCAGCGTTTTTTTTTTAAAAGCGCAGTCTTTTCTAAAAGCGCTTTTTAAAAGCATTTTTTTAAAAATTAATTTTTTTGGAGCGTTTTTTTTTTTGTTAAAGCGCTGTCTACTATGTATTTTTTTCCATAAGTCCTATTTTAAAACACAAACATGTATAATAAACCTGTATAATTCAACACAAGCCTTTATTTCAACACATAGGCCTTGTATACCATTATAATTCAACACATAGGCCTTGTATACCATTATAATTCAACATGTTGTGAAAAACGATGTCTTTAAGCAAAGTATAAAACGGTTTCTTGATTATCAAGAACCAAAACAAGGGTTAGGGTTTAACGAAAAAGAAACAAGAAGAAGAAGAAGAAACAACATGGATTGGGCAAATATAACTTCTGTTTACTATTCACTTTCTCATTAAAGTCACAAATGATTACATGTGAATATCACAATTTGCCACACTCAACAAACTGAGTGTACTAGCCTATTTATAGACTAACTAGGTAACTTGCAACCCAAGAAACCTAAACAATTGGATCCTTAACACAAGGCCCAATTCGACAGTATATAAACATTTCGACAGAATACATATAAGAACAGACTTCGACTACTATATGTAACTAATAGGCATCAACATGTGAACAAGCTTCGACTGTATGCTTGCCTCCTGTCGAAATACATGAAAGCTCTCCTTCGACACAGCATCAGTTCGACCCAAATCTCACAAATCTCCACCTTGGATCTGACTCAGCAACAAAGGGAAACAACTAGCTTTCATCATGCAGCTTTATCAACTGCATACAGTGGAAGAACTTGCAACTTGGCAACGTCTTGGTGATCATATTAGCAGCATTGTCTTCAGTCGAAACCTTTAGCACCTGGACTTCACCACGCTCGATTATCTCTCTGACGAAATGCAGCCTCACATCAATGTGCTTAGTTCGCTCATGATAGGCTGAATTCTTCAACAGGTGTATTGCACTTTGACTATCACATTTAACAGTGATACTTCGACCTTGAAGTTTCAGCTCCTTTGCAAAACCTTCAAGCCACAATGCTTCCTTCACAGCTTCAGTGAGGGTAATATATTCAGCTTCAGTGGTTGATAAGGCAACAACTTTCTAAAGCGTCGCTTTCCAACTGATTGTTGTGCCAAACATTGTGAAAACATATCCAGAAATAGACTTTCTGGAATCCATACAACCTGCATAATCAGAGTCAACAAATCCTTTGATTTCGACTATGCTATCACCATCACAGGCACCAACATAAATCAAGACTCTTTTCAGAGACCCATTTATGTACCTGAGAATCCACTTTACAGCTTGCCAGTGCGCCTTTCCAAGATTGGCCATATACCTGCTCACAAGGCTCACTCCATGTCTGGCCTCGTACAGACCATAACATACATCAAAGAACCCACTACACTAGCATATGGAATGCTATTCATATAGATTCTTTCAACTTCAGTACTCGGACTTTGAGTAGTACTAAGCTTAAACTGAGGATTTGTAGGTGTCACAACAGGCTTTGAATTTGACATACCAAACTTGTCGAGAAGCTTTCTTAGGTATGTCTCCTGAGATAAGCACAACTTCGACTACTTTCTATCTCTCCGGATGTCAATCCCAAGAATTTTGGCTGCAGCTCCCAGATCCTTCACCTTCGTTACATCCTCAACACTGTTGCTAGCTATGAGGATATCATCCACATACAGCAGTAACATAAGAAGTGAGTTTCCAGGTCGAAGTCTGAAGTAAACACAATGATCGAACTGACTTCTAGTGAAACCAATATGTGCAATGAACTTGTCGAATCTCCTATTCCATTGTCGAGGAGATTGTTTCAGGCCATACAAAGACCTATTCAGCTTGCACACATAATCTTCTTTACCCTTTTTTGCATACCCTTCAGGTTGACGCATCAGGATCGTTTCATCTAGATCACCAAACATAAATGTTGTCTTCACATCCATTTGCTCAAGTTCTAAGTCGAACTTTGCCACCATGGCCAACAGCATTCGAATGGATCTATGCTTTACAACAGGTGAGAACACATCATTGAAGTCGACTCCTTCTTTCTGAGTGAACCCCCTAGCAACCAGCCTCGCCTTAAAGCGCTTCAACATCACTCATTCGATTCCTTCCTTGACCTTGAAAATCCACTTACAGCTGACTAACCTGGCTCCTGCAGGTTTCTCAATCAGCTCCCAAGTGTTATTATCATGAAGAGATTTCATCTCGTCATCCATGGCTTTTCGCCATTCAGTCTTGTTTCGACTCCTTATAGCTTCCTTGTAATCTCTAGGTTCTTCGTCAAGTACCTCACTGGCAGAAATTAAGGCAAAAGCTATAAGATCTGCATAACCAAGTCTCTGAGGTGGCTTGATGACTCTTCTCGACCAATCTCTTGCTAGTAGGTAGTCATCGACAGTTTCCTCAGCCTCTTCAGCATCTTGCTCTTCGACTTCATCAGGGCTATGCACTTCAGCATCACTATGCTCCACCTCAACAGGCATCTCCACCTGTTCCAGCTCTTCTTCAGAGATTTCTGCACTTTGACCAACATCACCAGTTTTCTTGAAAGCCATTTCGACCTCATTGAAAACTACATCACGACTTGTGATACATCTTCTGTGACCTGGTTCTAGGCACCACAGCCTATAACCCTTGACTCCCTCAGGATATCCAAGGAACATGCATCTCAGAGCTCTAGGTTCGACCTTGTCTTGCCTAATGTGAGCATAGGCTAAACAGCCAAATACTCTCAGTTTGTCGAGATCTGGTGGATGACCCGACCATAACCTAAAAAATGAATGAAATTACTTAAATATCATTTCAAAATCTGTCAAGTTCACAAAGCGAACTTTTATTCGCAAAACGAACTTCAAAATTTGGCACCTGATGCCTCAGGAACAGTTAAACCGCCTCTGCAATTCTGAAAAAGTTTGCAATGTGAACTTTTATTCACAAAGTGAGTATTCGCTGGAAAGTCCCTTTTTCTACTGCCATAAGTCTGGGAGCATTCGCTGGAAAGTTCGCAAAGCGAATTTTACAGCCCACCAACCCTTGTTTTGACCACAACTTCTGAACTATAACTCGGATTGACGCACGGTCGGAAGCGTTGGAAAGCTTATTCAATGAACTTTATGAATATGACAAGATATCCTTGATTAAATACCTACAAAAATGAGATAAAATCAATTAAACTCAATGATGTTTACATGATAAGCAATATATACACTATAACGTAAAGTAAACGTATTTACAAATAAAGCGGGAGTTATTCGTACGATATTAACAAAAAGTATCGATAAGTGCAACAAAACTTATATACAAAAATAGCTATAATTTGCACTTATCATTGGGATTGAATGTAAGTTCACTCTAAAAGTATGTATTTTTATTGATCATGGCCTTATGTACAATCTATTTATAAATCTATATCGATGTTATCGTTGTTTCACTGTTTACATATTGATTTAAACTATTATTGAGAAATACTCTTTGAATATCGATCTAGGATAATCATCTGTTAGATTCTAAACTCTAGCATAGATTTAGATTTAACATTCACTTGAGTATTGAGTCTTATTACTATCGTATTGTTCAATAGGTTGAGAAATCGTAGATTAGACAATACAGTTGAACTCTCGTCAGGAGTTTAAACATGAACACTGTCGGCGAGGGATACATGATGATATTGATAAATGTTTAGATTGTACATAACTGATTGGTAAATTATATATTATATCGGTAGATTAAATTCAATCCTGACAAGCGTTCATCTCTCTGAAACTTTATTTATCATTCATCTGTTTTACATTTTGTAGCTTTAAACCATCAACCATCTTGCAAACTGTTGAAGAGTAATTCGGGGGGTGTTTTTATCGTATCCATAGGGATTTGTGATATTTTGATGCATGTCGTTCAATAGTCGAAACGTTTTAAGTAAGGGGTTTTCAAATTGTTCTTGGTTTTGTAACATCAATTTTGGTAGCAAAGAAGTAAACTATAACAAAGATGTTGTAAGTTTTATAAAAGCATATCAAGATTAGATTTCGCTAATCCTTTTCATACATATCCGATTAATCAAGCATATGAACTTAGTTCCGATCAATACAATCGCGTATCCTCGCAAATAAATTTATGTCTAAAGCAAATTCGTGAGTATCGTTGTTTAAATCGTTAGATGATGTCTCACGCTAACAATCGAAACAATAACCGTTAAGATTAATACAAAGCGAATATTAAACCCCAAATCTATGTTTAGAGTTTGGTTTTTAAGAGATAGAGATATTAGGTCAAGATTTGGAAAATCTATGTCTAGAGTGATTCAAACCACAAATACATCATTAAGAACAAACAACTTCATCATATATTGATCATCAACCTTGTTCATATACAAAAGATCAAAAGAAATACATATAAGTAAGATTAACCGCCTCTAATCTTAACATAAGATGTGTTTAGCTACACATTTTCATGGTAGCTTGTATCACAAGTTTCGTGAGGAGATGAAAGAACACCCGCGTCGAATAATCGAGATCAGATGCGACTTCAGCTTCTCAAGGTGTAAAATCTCTCTTGGATGAAGAAAACTCATAAAAGTATGTTTTTGTGTGATAATATCAAGTTATGATCCCAATAAAACATAAAAATCTATTTATAATACACTTAAGATTAGCTACACTCGCACTGCGAATGAATCATTCGCCTAGCGAGTGAAGAAAATGGCACCTTAAGTGCCTTCTGAAAGTTAAACCACCCTTGGCTGTCTTCGTGGGTTCGCAAAGCGACGCTTCATTCGCAAGGCGAACCACTCGCCAAAACATTCGCAAAGCGAAGGGTCCTTTTGCCACTTCCAAAACCAAGGGTTCTTCGCCAGGTTATTCGCAAAGCGAACGAAGCAGCGAACATTCGCTGGTAGTTTGCAAAGCGAACTTTAGTTCCTTTTCCCTCTGTCCAATTCTAGAGCTATTCACTGGGACCTCGCTAGCTATTCGCAAAGCGAACCTTCGCTAGCCAGTTCGCAAAGCGAACTTCTTGAAGTTTTCCTCAATTCTCTGGCAGCTTGCATCATCTCTTTGTGTCTTAAATCTTTGATCAATTAGTGCCTTTTCCTGCACAAAAACACACATATTACAAACACCAAAGGTATAAATATAATGTTTGAAGAACAACAATAATTCACTAATAAAATCATCAATTAAAACAAGAAAGTGTTGAAAAATGTCAAGTATTAAATACAAATATATAGCATGTTTGACATCTAACACAAACTTACGCTGAAAAACATAGTAACTGTTGAACGACATTGATATCACACCAATCCCTCTGGAGACGACAAAACAAATATTCACCCTTGATAGCACCAATATTTCAATCATCAAAATGGTGTTGTTGCCAAGGATTAGTGTTTAGATATTAAAAGCATAACAATAGTGTTTATCTTTTTAAGCTTTGTACATTTGTCTATATATATATATACACTTGTTTTCCATCACGCTTGTTCAAGTGGTTGGTTAGGATACTTGCTTTCTGTTTACGCTTTGAAGCAAAACATCGGCATATCAATTTCGTTTTGATCTAGAAATCGAAAGAACTACCTAGGGGAACAACAACAAAACCAGAAAGACAAAGTAACTAGCCATGTAAGAGAAAGGGGTCGAGCTAATGACGTAAAAAAAACGCTTGTTGGAAGGCAACCCAACTTTATAAAGTATTTACTAGCTTTGCATTAAGTAGTTTAGTTTAATTTTAAATTGTTGAGTTGTTAGAGAACTATTTTGTGTTGGTGCAAGAAGCTTGTATTTGATTGGCTTGAAGAAACACTGAGTGATTGTTTCAAGTTTGAATGTATCACCAAGGAAATGTTATGGTAATGACAAATGTTTGAAGGGAAGGTACATTGGCAAGGTACAAGTTTATTGCTTTCTAGACCATAGCATGAATGTGAAACTTGTAATTTGTACAAACATCATGTCATTCATTCTTTTGCACTACATGTTCATGATTGAATTACTTTAGAACAAAGCCTAAATGTGAGGATACTTTCCATTGTTTATAAATTGCATAGGAGACCAACTACTCTTGTTTTAACTCATTTGACTTATGTTTAATCCTGTATTTGTGTTGAATGGCATGAAAACATGAAAATGATCAAGGCATTTTGTTTTATTTTAAGCACAACAACTTGACCAAAAGTAACCTATCTTAAAAGGAGCAAGAATTCTATAACCCCTTTGAGCCTTAGTGTCGGGATCTATATCAGTCTTTAACTGTGGGATTTTTCCTTTGCATGCAAAGTGTAGTTCATCATTGATTTTAGAAATAATTCCGAGTTCTGACAAAAAATTTCTTATACCTTAAACCTTGGTTTGATTGTGTAATTTTGTCCCTTGCCTTAGAAATTGAGGAGAATTCTTGTACAATGTTAGTTGTATTCAAGTTGGGGAGAAAAATGTTAGTTGCTAAGTTTTTGAAAAAGAAAGAAAATTGTGAAGAAAAAAAAGAAAAAGAGAAATGTGAAAAAAGATTTGAAAAAGTAGTGAATTTTTGGTAAAGAAAAAGTAACAAATAAGTTGTGATAGCAGTTATGTTGAAAGGTGTAGCAATTGAGCAATGAGAAATAGGTAAATGAAGTTGTGAATGCTTGCGAATTTGAGAAGTGATCTCTCTTATTTGTTTAGGCAATTTTTATTTCAATTACCTTAAGATATGACCCTTCTTTGTTAACCAAGAAACATTACAACCCTTGAAATTCCTTTGTGATTTATGATTTTATGCTTTCAATATGATTTTTTTTGGATGAATCCATAATTTAATCAAGATGTTAGCAAGATTGTTGGGTGTGAGTCAAGTCCCTCATGTTTGTTCTTTATCCATTGATGTAGTTGTGTGTAGGTGTGATTCATATTTGAAAACGTGTTGCTTTAGAATTTTTGACATGTGTTTTGTGCTTAGAATTTGTTTCATGATCATGGTGTCGATGTAGTATAGTGGTAAGCATCACTCTGCTTATACTTTTGCAATTTAAACCATACAATTGTTTCCGTTTCTAAAAACTTGTTTGATCATGATTTCTTGGTAGTTGCTCTTGTTTATTTAGGTTTGTTTGACTTTCGTTTAAGGACAAGCAAAGTTTTAATTTGGGGAGAGTTTGATAAGTTCCAATCATGACCAATTTTGCACATTAAAACATGGTATTTTTTACTCTATTTTGCATTTTCCATAATTTTACCCCTAGGTTTCATATAATGTTATATAAATTTCAATTGGATTTAGTATCCTTGGTATGTGTGTTAGTATGTAGAAAGTGTTGCAAGAAGTCAAAAATGAAGGCACAAATCAAAGAAGAAGGAACAGAGCTAAAACAAATGGAGAGCTCTAGCGAGGCAGGGGCGACCTCGCCTGAAGAGATCTAGCGAGGTAGGGGCGAGCCAAAACAAATTAGTTCCAATAGAAAAACTTGCCATGGTCACCCGGCGATGGTGTGTTCATTTGATTTCGTCGAGTGAGACTGAGGTCACCGGGCGAGACAGGATATTTTTATCAATGGCGGTTTGTTCTTTTGCTGTAAAAAAGGGTGTCAAAAAGGTTATTTTGTCGGGCGAGACAGAGGCGTCAAGAGAGGCAAGATATTTCCATCTTTGTATAAATTGGTCCAAATTAGATTTCTTTACTCTCTCACACTCTCTTGGCTCTTACCACTTCTTGAGCTAAAGACACCATTTTTGGAGAGAGAGAAGCTTAAAAAACAACAAAAAAGGGTACTTCGTGAAGATCTGGAGTTGGGTTCGCTTCTGAAATTCTGGCACACAAATACTAGTTGGCAAGACAGATGTCAGGACACTAGGATCAAGACAAGAAACAACACTTATACAGAAAATTAAATGCTTGAATGTAAACAATAAAATAGTCAATTGTTAACCCATTTCAGTGCAACATCAACTACATATCAGGGCATCCAAGCCAGGAAGGAAATCCACTATAATAGTATTAGTTCAAAGCCACATCAAACACCCACAGGTTTACAAGCTTCTCACCTAATTATTACTCGTGCTAACGTATACCAAGGAACTCCTAGATATGAAATCCCTCTCACTTCCCACCAGTCACACAACAATTACAAACTCAACAATAAAGAAGAAAGGAAGTCACACTTCCAAAGACACAAAAATCCACTCTTTGCTTATTAGGAGTGATTACAACTCAAAACTCAGTCCAATTCAAGTACCTAAGGAGTACATGAATGACTCACAAATGCACAAACAAAACAGTCCAACTCAAATGTCAAAAGACATAAGAGAGGATCACAAAGAACAAATAACAAAAAAAAACCTCTCTAAACCCTAATAATCTTTCTTTCAATACACGACTACTCCACTTCATTAGGTTTAGAACTCCTCTTTAAATAGCCTTCAGATCAGCATGGGCTTGGGCTCTTCAATTAAATAAAACACATATCACAAAATAACAACTTCAAATCTTCTGCAAGATCTTCTGCACATAAATAGGAACTGAATAGAAAGTTTCCTAAAAAGGCTCCAAGATCCTTTTTATGAAATACAAGCAGATCTGTCAAGACAGAAGTTCCTAAAATATCCCTCCTTGGATTATGATACTGTGTGAATTAAAATACATTCAAATTTCACACTTAAAATACCAAATCGTCCCAGCTCTAAACTAGTGGTATAACATGTCCTGCCACATGTGCCAACATCATGCTAATTATGCTGTCTGACTTACTTATCAAGACATCTGTCACAACATCTTGTTGTGAACTTGTTCTAACAAAATAGCTGCCAAACTAAAACCACAGAACTTACAATCTCTCCCTTTGGAAAATTTTGGCTAAAACTGCCTTTGCATGAAGAACCAACAAAAATAAACACATGATAACCAAAAGCACATTAGAACAAATCAGAGGCGCACACAGCAGAAAAAAAATCAAAATCACACAGAGAGAAATAAACTCTCTCACAGCAATACTAAAAAACTTCATCACAAAACAGCAAGAACTCCCCCTAAATTTCATAGCCAATAATTCAGCAAACAAAACTAATGTCAAGACATCTTGTCTGACATCACAGAACCGGCAGCAGAACTCACCCTATCATAAAGCTCCTCCTTAAAAACACAACCACACAACTTCCAGACACATGATGAAATGATGTCAGAACATATAGAATGACATCCCAGCACCACCAGCAAAGACCTTCCAATAACACAAAAGAAAACATATAAAAGTAGGGATCATCATTGATCCCATGCTCCACACTACCATCACCACTACTCCCCCTTTTAGGCATAAATTTGACACTAGCTTTCTCATATGCCTAGTATACTCCATAATCAAGACTAATTGCTATAATTCTTAAAAAATGCAAATTCCCAGTTCACCCCTTAGTTTCTCAAACTGATTTGCATCCAAAGCCTTAGTAAATATATCAGCCAGTTGCTTCTTAGTGGCTACATGTTCCAGACTAACTACTTTGTCTTCAACAAGCTCCCAGATAAAATGATGACGAATCTCAATATGTCTTATCTTGCTATGTTGAGCAGGATTCTTGGAGATGCTGATAGCACTCAAGTTGTCACAGTATAATGTCATGACATCCTGCTTGACATTGTACTCCTTCAGGATCTGCTTCATACAAAGTAGCTAAGAACAACTGCTTCCTGCTGCAATATACTCAGCCTTAGCAGTGGATAAGGACACACAATTATGCTTCTTACTAAACCAAGAAATAAGGTTTTTTCCCACGAAAAAACATCCACCAGAGGTGCTTTTTCTATCATCAGCATTACCTTCCCAATCTGCATCACAATTTCCCACCAACATGGAATCAGATACACAAGAGTATAACATACCATAGTCACATGTGCCATTTACATACTTCAATATTCTCTTAACTTAATTGATGTGACTCATTTTAGGTTCAGCTTGATATTTTGCACAAACACCTACTGTAAATGTAATGTCAGATCTGCTGGTTGTAAGGTATAATAAGCTATCTATCATGCTTTTGTAGAGACTTTTATCCACATTAACACCCTTTTCATCTTTAGAGAGCTTCAAGTGAGTAGGAGCAGGTGTTCTCTTGTGACTGGCATTCTCCATCCCAAACTTCTTCACTATATTCTTTGCATACTTGCTTTGAGATATGAATATAGAGTCTTCCATCTGTTTGACTTGCAGTCCCAAAAAGTAGGTTAATTCCCCCACAAGACTCTACTCAAATTCAGATTGCATCTATTTGACAAAATGTTGGACCATTTGGTCTGACATCCCACCAAAGACAATATCATTCACATATATCTGAGCAATCATGAGCTTGTCATCTGTTTCTTTAACAAACAATGTCTTATCTATTCCTCCTTTTCTGTATTCATTGCTGACCAGAAATTCTGTCAGCCTTTCATACCAAGCCCTATGGGCTTGCTTTAGACCATAAAGAGCCTTCTTCAGTTTGTACACATGATTTGGAAAAGTGGGATCAACAAACCCTTTTGGTTTTTCAACATGCAGCTCTTCTTGTAAGATCCCATACAAGAAGGCACTTTTCACATCCATCTGAAACAGCTTGAATCTCAGCAAACATGACACTCCTAGTAATAATCTTATGGATTCAAGGCGAGCAACTAGAGCAAAGGTCTCATCAAAATCAACACCCTTAATTTGAGTGTACCCTTGAGCCACGAGTTTGGCCTTGTTTCTGGTAACCACTCTATTTTCATCAGATTCATTCTTACAAACCCACTTTGTGACAATGATATTTATTCCCTCAGGTATAGGAACCAAATCCCAAACTTCATTCCTCTTGAACTGCTCCAATTCTTCTTGCATGGCATTAATCCAAAATTCATCAGTTAGAGCTTCTTTCACATTTTTTCGTTCAATCTTAAAGACAAAACAAGCATTGGATACCACCTTCCTTGATCTAGTAAAAATACCTTCATTAGGATTTCCTATTATGAGTTCCTTGAGATAATCCTTTTGAATTATGATAGAGGGCCCTTTATTTTCCTAATTTCCACCATCCTCCATAGCAGTAGGTTCATTGTTGTTGTTATTATCAGCACCATTATCTGCAGTGGCAGTCACCTGTGGTGATGTTTCAACATCATCTTCGACATCTATATCCTTCTCTATAGTTGATTCATCTATCACAACATTAATAGACTCCGTCATTACTTAGGTTCTAGTGTTGAACACTCTATAGGCTCTGTTGTTTGTGGAGTAGCCTAAGAATATTCCTTCATCACTTTTGGGATCCATCTTCCTCCTTTGATCACGATCAGCTAGAATATAACACTTTCTCCCAAAAACATGGAAGTATTTGACAGTAGGGTTTCTTCTCTTCCACAATTCATAAAAAGTAGTTGAGATACCAGTTCTCAAGGTAACCCTATTATGAATATAGCATGTAGTATTCATTGCTTCAGCCCAAAAATGATAAGGTAGATGTTTAGCATGAAGCATGACTTTGGCAGATTCTTGAAGAGTTCTATTTTTTCGTTCAACCACTCCATTTTGCTGAGGAGTGATGGGAGAAGAAAATTCATGGATAATACCTTATGAGGAACATAAATCAGTAAACTTGCTATTCTTAAACTCTTTTCCATGATCACTCCTAATTCTTACAATTTTGCTTTCCTTTTCTCTTTGAAGTCTTTGACATAATTCCTCAAAAACATCAAACACGTATGATTTTTCTTTGATAAAGTGCACCCAGGTGAATCTTGAGAAATCATCAACCACTACATAGGAATACCTCTTAGCTCCAAGGCTTTTAACTTGTAGAGGCCCCATCAAATCCATTTGAATAAGTTCCAACACTTTTGAAGTAGTCAGATGTTTGATCTTTGGATGGGACATCTTGGTTTGCTTTCCAATTTAACATTCACCACAAATTCTTCCTTCCTCTATCCTGAGCTTTGGAATTCCTCTGATAGCTTCTGTAGAGACAATTTTCTTCATACCTTTCAGATGTAAATGACCAAGCTTTTGGTACCACAGTTGAACTTTATCTTCTTTCAACATCAAACATGTAGGAGAGCATTTTGTTGATTGAGGTGTCCATAAGTAACAGTTATCCTTAGATCTGACTCCCCTCATCAAAACTTCATCCTTCTCATTAGTCACCACACATCCAGACTTAGAGAAATTAACTTTCAACTCTTGATCACATAACTGACTTATGCTTATCAAGTTGGCAGTCAATCTTTTTACCAGTAGCACATTCTCAAGACTATGGAATCCTGAATAGGCTAGTCTTCCAACTCCTTCAATCTTTCCCTAGGCACCATCCCCAAAGGTAACATAGCTAGTAGAGTGTGACCCAATGTTGATCAGGAAGTCCTCAACACCAATCATGTGCCTAGAACACCCACTCACAAAATACCAATCTTCTCTAGCTGAAGCTCTAAGAGAAGTATGAGCAATAAGTGAAGTGATAGATTCTTTGGGAACTCATTTCTTTGTAATCTTAATCATTTCATGATTAACCTTAGGATGTATAGAATACATTGGATATCCATACAGTCTGAAAAAGTAGGGCTTGATATGCCCAAATCTACCATAGTAATAACATCTCCAATGCAAGGCCTTCTTTCCTGCTTGAGAATTCTGATGTCTGGCACGATGTTGAAACATTTGTTTTGAAATCATTGGCTCTTGCTTCTTTCTAATAGGAATAAATTTTGGAACCGTAGGACCTCCTTTCAGAGTTTGATAATCAAACCCTATGCCTTTTGTAACACCCTAATTTTTAGCAATTATTTATTTATATTAATTAATTGAGTGATTTTATGAATTATTTGATTTATTTGAGTTATTTGAATTAATTGATTTATTTGAGTTATTTGAATTAATTGATTTATTTGAATTAAATGATTTAAATGAATTATTTGATTTATTGAATTTAAATGAATTATTTGGAAATTCAGGGTTCACAAGGTTCGCCTAGCGAGCCCAAGGCGAAGTGAACGAGAAAGTTTGCCTAGAGTTCGCCTAGCGAACTATGTGCCCTTTTTATTCTGTCTCTTATTCACCGAGAGTTCGCCTAGAGAACCTGACAGACTTTCCCCATTTTGTTTCCTTCATAACTTTTGATCCGTAACTCGGATTGGGGCACGGCCGGAAGCGTTGGAAAGCTACTCCAATGCTCTATGTTATAGTAAAGTAAAAATATTATTTTATGTTATTGATTGATAAGATAGAGATGGAAAGGTGATGAATGTGAATGGTATGGATCCTTATTTCCACCATAATTCATGAATCGGGAGTCCGATTGATATGAGATTTGAAGTTTTGGAAAGAGAATACAATGTGCTATTATATGGCGATGTGAAACTATGAAATAATCAAGGATGTTTGGTAGAGAGTAGTAGTGGCTTATATACCTTTATATGTATGAGGACTACTATGTTGATTATGTTGACATGTTATGCTATTATGCGTGTTCCATGAATGATATTGCTATATACCATGGTGTTATGACATGATGTGTGATATATATGAATGTGATTGTGTGATAACATGCTTAAAATTCATAAGGAATGGTCAGAAATCCCTTATGTAAATTAATTAGATGAGCTAGTGATGTAACTAAGAAATGGTTTTATTTAGTTTATTGTATATTTTGTTTCACTAGTATAATTAATAATACAATTTTTATTTAATGATTGATAATTATTTTTAATTATCATATGAATAATGGATTTAATTATTGATGATGGATTGATTTTCTATGTTTAATCGGTATCGCGTGTTTTGTGAATTGAGGTTGAATCGTGTTGATACTTGTGTATTATTTGCTAAGTGCGATGGTAATATTTGGAGTGAGGATGATATAATTATGAAAATGTGTGTTTTGTGAATTGAGGTTGAATTGTGTATTGCTTGCTAAGTGTGGCGATGATGCTTGGAGTAATGAATATTATGATTTGAAAATGTGTTGTATGTGCAATTATGTGGTAATTCAAGTGTGAAGAATTATTGAAGATATTTATGAATATTAAGATGAGGGAATGGTCTTAATTGCACATGGTTGATGAAATTGCACATGCATCATTTGTGTCAAGAGGCAATGCTTGTTAGTTCCGTGGGAACTAGTGACTTGTCCCAAACCTAGAGCGGGGTTTGAAAGCTTAGGGAACAGGCTTTTGTGTGTTATTGGTCTAGGGAATGGACCCGGTTTAATGTAAAAATCGAAAAATAATAACAAGTGATTGGTACCTCATGCACGAGTTGCATTTGAGTCTTGCATCGAGTCACATGGTGTCTTTGGTTGCAATATGAGATTATGTGTATTTATGTGAATTGTTGAATTGGTGAAATCGTGGATGGTGTGTATATACTTGTGAATGGTATGGTTACTTGAATGATACTATGTTCATGCAACTTTTGAAGTGTGAGAATAATAATTGTGATTATGCTTGTATGCCTTAAATTATACATTATCTTATGATTTTGATAATTATGTAAATTCTCACCCTTCAGTTGGAATTATGTTTTGTACGACATCGCTCAGGTGCCGAGGAGTAGAGTTGCTTCTAGCACGAGGTAACCGTTGAAGTAGCTTGTTTTAGTGTTCTTATGATTTTGGGTCGAGTCGTGCTCTAATCATCTAACACTGGGAACGTTTCGATTCATGTTTTTAGAGATATTTTATGTACTCTACTTTATTTTGTTATTGTTATTTGAATTATGTGGAGTATTGCCTTTTATGTCTAAGTATTGATTGTGAATGAGATGAGCATGAGACTTTCATTATGCTTATTATGATTGAAGTAAATCCGCTGCTACATGCTAATATGATAATATATGAAAAACATGAATTTATTTTAAGTGTTATTGAGCATGACAGGTGTTTGGGTGTGTCATACCCCAAATTTGTCCTGCCTCCTCATTCTCTTCTACTAATTATTTGTGTGGCCTCATTGTGGTTATATTCCATTTCAAGTTGGGGAGATAAAGGAAGAATAGACCTTTACTCTTATATTTATTTAGTTTGATTCATTTAAAGATTCAGTCATTTGGTCTCAAGATGGTGCAAATGCCACAGGGTAAATGAGTTAAGTTATGGTTGGAATTGTTTCTAGAATTGGATTCATGTTATGGTCATTCATGTTTTAAAGTCCAAGTTTTGGACGGTTTCAAGAATTTTTGGCATAATCCCATGGTGATCAAAATACATGCAAGTCATGTTAGAAAATTTTATCAAGGCATAATGTCCATGCCTTAACATATAGTCCTATGGTGTCAAAGGACTTTCTTGGTCAGGGATGTTCGGGATGTAAGCTTAAAATTGGTTCAATTGGCAATTTCAAGGTGCAAGGCTATAATACACTCAATGATTAAGATGGATTTTTGACCTCATTTCAAAGGCTTGGAATTGGTTTAATAATGGTTCGTGATTATAGGTAAAACATGCATATTTGAGTGCAGTGTTTAGTTTTAATATTGTGTTTCTCATCAACACGAAACCATGGCACCATTCATGAAAAAATACACCAAGAATTATGGATCATTACTGCTATACGCTGCCAAGGTTTCTAACCATTCAAATAGATCATTTGAGTTTGTAGGCCATTGTACCTTTTTAAATGAAAGATGCAAGTTTGTGTGCAGGATTAGTACCAATCTCAAAGTTAAGAATTCTACTTGGTCTCAAAGTGATTCAAAAGTAAGAGCCATCAAGGATGCATCCAAAATTTACAAGGCTGCTGGCACTAATAATTCAAAAACATACAGGTTTTTTTTTCTATTACAAGGTTCACTAAGATCTAAGGGGCATATTCTAATGACAAGTCATCATGAGTCAAGATAATTACAATTGATCAAAGAGTTTCCAAGTCACATTACAAGGCGTGAGATTAAGAATTGTGATTCAATTTCTAAAAGTCAATGAGAAAAAAATATTTACAAGTCATTATTTGAACTAAAAGCAGCCCTGAACTTAGAAAAATAAAAATAGGTCATCTCTTCATCTCCTTAAACTAGCAAAGTCTTGACCATGCCCAAACTGTCTTTCATGCCAAGTCTTCATACTCCTTCTTCCTCATGCCCAGATCAAGACACATGAAAAAAAATATGAAGGTGTGGTTAGTGCAGCAAACAAATCATGTACAAAGCATGCCAAAAGAATAATGTTCAAATCAACCAAACCAATGTGAAAGTTTTTGAATTATCATTCAAACCATGGCAATGACATAGTTTAAGTTCAAGAGCATAATGGCAACAACAAGCTAAAAGTTCACAACAAAATTATTCAAGGTGTAAAGACTACAAAGGCATCCGAAAATCCTTGTTTAAGCTTTAAATCACGACATCATGCAATCATCAAAATAGTGAAGAACTGAAGTATCACAGACTGATCAGAATATGAAGATGGTTTTGGTTGGAAATTTGGTACCTGCCAAGAGATGTCACCAATATTGAACCTTTCAAAAGTCCTCATCTGGCACCTGTTGTGGTCGAATTGCAGCGGCATGAATCCCCAATAATTCTTTTGTTAAGTTCAGTTGGTGAAAGAATTAGTGGAAATCACACCAAACTCTCTGTAGGAAGTGAAATATATAACAACAACTCCCTGTTACAAACATAACACTATCAAGAGGCTGAAAAGTGAATTTCAATGGCACCAAGTTTGAAGCTCGCTTACCATACTTATGAGCCAAGTCTCCTTTGTGCCAATTCCTCATAAACTAAGATCAAAATTCAAACAATTCCATGGAATAAATTACAAGTTAATGCACCTAAAGAACAACTTTTAGCGGAATCAAGAAGCTAGAATATATTGGATATAACAGTAATAACTATTCCTTAACTTTCAAATCTTACCAAGAATTTTTAAGACAAGTCACGAAGTTCTCTTGGTCCAATTCCACCAGTTATCCACATTCCATACTTCATCCAAGTTTATGCCAAGGTCATCACCACCAATACATGAAAAGGAGAAAGATTGAAATTTGGTTAATACATTAAGATAGCAAATCCAAAATCAATATAAATGCAGCAATGCCATTCAATTTCATTAGGATTCATGAACAAGAGGTAAAAGTCAGCACAACATTTTGAGTCACATGAAGGCCACATCAGCATAAAGTCAAGAGTGGTAAAAGTTTTCAAAAACAATAACTTTACAGTGGTGAAAATAAGAGCAATGTGGTAAAAATCATGATAGTTCAGGCCACGTAGTCACACAAAAATTAGCTAAAAATCACACATTCTAGAATAATTTCCAGATAGCACTACAGACAAAATAGCAGATATTTTTCACAACTTCACCTTTTCAACATCCCACAGAATCAAGGTACACTCTCACCACCTCTAACGGAATTATTCCCTCACGTACCAAATTGAAAAACACAGACCTCACACGAATTTGGTTTCAACCTCACACGTACCTTAATTCTCTCTACCTTATAAAAACCTACACTATTCATTCATTCAAGGGGAGACACCTGAGAAATATTTTTGAGCCGTTTCTGCAAAAAAATTCCAAAACCCTAATCACCAAAGCTCTAGAAAAATCAGAAATTACTCAGAGTTTCACATTGAAACTCTGAGCTAATTTGAGCTTAACCCCACGTTTTTCTGCAATCATACAAAACAACAACGTCACTAGAAGAAGAGAAAAAAAACGAAATCAGAGGAGAATAGAAGGAAGTAGTAGAGAATCAGAGAAGACAAGGAATCTTACTTTTGCCGGAGTTTGACGTCGGACTTGCTTCGATTTGGTGAGTTCTGGCTCTCTTTAATCACTTTTAAGTCTTGATTTGCATTTATCTTGCTCGGTTGTCTTGTTTTCCTTTGGTTATTATGTGCCCCTGTTGCGTTTAGATCGATTTAGGGTTTCGTGTGATTTTTTGATTTGGGGTTTTTGAGGAAGTTTTAGGGAAATCTAACCTCGGCTTTGGATATAGGGGGTGTTTTTATGTGGGTTTAGGTTGGTTGACGGTGTTTTGGCCGGAGAAGAGGGGCGGCGCCTCCGCCAACCACCTTCTTCTCCGGTGAGATTAGGTTTTCGGCGAGTCGTTTTTGTTGCAGAGAGAGAGAGACGTTGAGAGAGATGTAATAGCGTAGAGAGAGAGAACGTTTTGAAAATGAGCTTTGTTTCACTCTTTTTTTTCTTTTCTATCCATTAGCCATGGGTGGTGGGTGTAACCGGTGGGACGGTGACACTTGTCCCTCCCTAGACAAGTGTCACCGGAGAAGAGTTTTCTTATCCAGTTGCTTCTGTGTGAAATTTCCCATGGGTATACCATGCGCGCGCGTGCTCTCACCCTCAGATCAAAGTCAGCTTGACTCCTTCCCAATCCAACGTCCCAGATGCAGTCTAATAGTCAACCAAGTTGACTAGGTTCCATGGTAGACTTTTTGCCCGCGTGGGCCATTTACCTTGGGCCTGGACGAATTTTTCAATTCACACCCCCCTAATTTCTGGCCCATTCTGGTTTTATTTTATTTTATTTCCATTTAAAAACAAACTTTTGAAAAACAATATTATTAAAACAGGTTAGTTAATTTTATTAAAATTTTTTATTTAATATTAATTAATCTATTTATGATTAATTTTATTAAATATTGAATTTTAATTTAATTAATTATTAATTTGGTTTTAATTCTAAAAATACTTTTATTTAATAAGTCCTCAATTCTTATTTAATTAATTTTATTAAATTATTTTATTTAATATTAATTAATTTTTGATAATTAATTTTATTAAATATTTTGATTTAATCTAATTAATTATTGGAACTTTATTCTAAAAAACCTAGAACTTAATTTTAGTTTAGGACTTCCCTCCTTAGAATTAACTTTAGAATTAGGTTACTAACCTAACTAATATGCTTGATTTTTACCCCACCATTTTATTATGTGTGTACCTTATTCATGTGGATTTTATTTCATGCTTTAATTATATGTATGCTATTCATATTATACTTGTCCAAACCAAAAAAATCTTTTTCAAACTAATATCTTGACTTAATGTCAAGCCCTTTTAGTACCTTGTAAGTCGATCGTTTTCACGATCGCAATCGACCTCACAATGCCTCCTCTTGGGCTTTATACAACGATAATTGTTGTATATTTCACTTTGGTTTGTATGCGTGTATGTGATTAGCTCACTTTAATCATGGCTCGATTATTCCCACTTGATTAATTACACCCCTCTCCCATAAGATTAAAATCAACCTTTTTATTTACAACAATAAACAAGCTTGATCCAACGTCAAGTATTTTCCAAATCAAATTCAATTAATCTCCAACTTTCACTTGATCCACATATCAAGTCCCTTTACCTCTTGTAAGTCGAGCGCTTTTGCCTCGTAATCGACCTTACCTTAAACCATAGGACCTCATTTCCATTAGTTCTCAAACCATTTCGCACGCAAATCCAAACCTCGATCCAACGTCGAGTATGTTTCTTAAATCAAATTAATACATTTAATTATACTAAATATCATTTCTTAAAAGGTGAAAAAGAGGGGGATCAAGTCTTTGGTCTTTTTCCTCAATTGTTTGGGTGCGAGTTCTCTTACTCGTGTGTGGACAATTGATGCCTTTAAAACACTTGTAATCTGACACCACTCAAATTTCTTTTTCCATATTGATTATTAAAGCATGTAATCTCTACTTAAATATCATTTCTTAAAAGGTGAAAAGGAAGGGGATCAAGTCTTTGGTCTTTCTCCTCAATTGTTTGGGTGCGAGTTCTCTTACTCGTGTGTGGACAATTGATGCCTCTAAAACACGCGAAACTCGACAACATTCAAACCTTTTTCCAAGCAATTATTAAAACACTTAATCCCTATTTAAACACATTTTACTAAAGGTGAAGTGAGGGTGGTTGAGTCTTTGACCCTTCTCCTCAATTGTTTGGGTGCGAGTTTTCTTACTCGTGTTTGGGCAATTGTCACCTCTAAAACATCCAATACGACTAAAACTCTTCTTTCTCGCCTTGTGCGACCGAAACCCTAAAAACACGTT
This sequence comes from Lathyrus tuberosus, assembly GCA_022829125.1. Classification (NCBI taxonomy): domain Eukaryota; kingdom Viridiplantae; phylum Streptophyta; class Magnoliopsida; order Fabales; family Fabaceae; genus Lathyrus; species Lathyrus tuberosus. The sequence goes on along the minus strand of JALAZF010000142.1, from coordinate 3,114,891 downwards.
CAAATCAAATCATTTTCTCAATCAAACTCTTTAACATACTTAATAATATATTCAAACAACTTTTTAAAAGGTGATGTGAGGGGGGCCAAGTCTTTGACCTTTCTCCTCAATTGTTTGGGTGCGAGTTCTCTTACTCGTGTGTGGACAATTGGCGCCTATAAAAAATACAAACCAAACAACCGTAGTCCCATGAACTACGAATGCTCTGACTTTCCCATTGCACGAGGGAATACGTAGGCACAAGGGTTCTAATCCTTGCCGAGCACCCTAATAAAAAACCACCCATTTTACCTTTTAAAAACGAACCCTTTTACCTTAGAAGATAACAAACATACCTAACTAACCTTTCTCATGAATCGAATCAAGAGGCTCCCGTTGAGTACAACGGACGTAGAGGGTGCTAACACCTTCCCTTTGCGTAATCGACTCCCGAACCTAGAATTTGGTTGCGATGACCATTTTCTTATCCTTTTAAAGGTTTTATCGATATTTTCCTATTCCTTCCTTGGAATGAATAAAGTTCGGTGGCGACTCTGTTTCGAACAGTTTTTTCCGCGGCCATCGCGAGGATCGTATTTTTCGAGGTACGACAGATGGCGACTCTGCTGGGGAGTAATAACAACAACTGTTGGGGATTGTCATTATCAACTGCATGGCTGAAGAATGAATTGTTGTGGATCAAATCAGTTGTCAGTCGCCTTGGCTCTTCACCACAAGCAGTACAACTTTTCAGGGATTTGCTCAACGTAATCCCTAGCAGTGAATCTTTCAAAGGCCAACAGGGGCAATCACGCTCCCTAGTCATATTTGACTTGCTCAAAAGGGATCGAGTAGTCAAACATTCTCACCATCCCCATAAAACCCAAAGTCCAATCCTTTATTGGCAACTACTCAAAAGTCCACACTCATTGGCACCTTCAAATCTACCCTTTAAAGTCCAGTCTTCATTGGCAACCATTAAAAGTACATCGTCGTTGGCATCCTCATAACACCAAAATAACCAAGTCCAATTTCATTTGGCAATTACCAAATTCAATCCCTGGTGATACCCTCGACAAGGAAACTTATCCCCAGCGCACCCGATCATTTGCATTGTCATACGCATGGCATGCAAGCATAGTATCATAATCATATTGATCATATTAGTCTTTTGCATTCATACGTACATTAGATTCCCTAGCAGTTGCATTTTAATATATGTTTCAGTGCATCATGTAGTGCATGGCATATCCATCCCCAACATAGCATAACAGGATCTAAGATCAGTTCGCAAGCATGTTGGCCAGTCCTCCATCAAAGTCGGCAGTATTCTTCTAAAAAGAGTTGATACCCCGCACGTGCTCATGGAATCCTATTCCCCAGCAAGTCATTATTCAGCCATGCAGTTGATATTGACAATCCCCAACAACTGTTGCTTTTCTTACTCCCCAAGCAGAGGATATCCTAGAAAGTTTCTTGTGAGCTTTCCCCTGCAGAACCAGCACATCTCCTCCGACAGGAATCTTGCTCAACTATCCCTCAACAAATTTACCGCAGAGATACTGCTTTGGTATCATTGAGGAACCTTAACGGATAAGGTATTGCTTCAATGTTCCAGAGAATCTTCTGCTTCCAAAGATACTGCTTTGGTATCGTTGAGGAACCTTAACGGATAAGGTACTGCTTCAATGTTCCAGAGAATCTTCTGCTTCCAAAGATACTGCTTTGGTATTGTTGAGGAACCTTAACGGATAAGGTACTGCTTCAATGTTCCAGAGAATCTTCTGCTTCCAAAGATACTGCTTTGGTATCGTTGAGGAACCTTAACGGATAAGGTACTGCTTCAATGTTCCAGAGAATCTTCTGCTTCCAAAGATACTGCTTTGGTATCGTTGAGGAACCTTAATGGATAAGGTACTGCTTCAATGTTCCAGAGAATCTTCTGCTTCCAAAGATACTGCTTTGGTATCATCGAGGAACCTTAATGGATCAGGGACTGCTTCGACGACCCAAAGAATCTTTTGCCTTTAGAGATACTGCTTTGGTATTATCGAGGAACCTTAGTGGATATGGGACTGCTTCGACAACCCAAAGAGCCTCTAGTTATTTTGTTCAGTTTGAACTTCATTACCTCATTCTATCAACTCCCACTCTATATCTTTTACCTATTGTCAGACAAATTTTGGGGTCTTCTTATATCTAATTGACTTCCACCCTAAAAATGAACGCCATGCAGCCGTTCACTCTCTCGGGTCCAAGACAATTAGATAGGGGCATCTGTCATACCCCAAATTTGTCCTACCTCCTCATTCTCTTCTACTAATTATTTGTGTGGCCTCATTGTGGTTATATTCCATTTCAAGTTGGGGAGATAAAGGAAGAATAGACCTTTACTCTCATATTTATTTAGTTTGATTCATTTAAAGATTCAGTAATTTGGTCTCAAGATGGTGCAAATGCCACAGGGTAAATGAGTTAAGTTATGGTTGGAATTGTTTCTAGAATTGGATTCATGTTATGGTCATTCATGTTTTAAAGTCCAAGTTTTGGATGGTTTCAAGAATTTTTGGCATAATCCCATGGTGATCAAAATACATGCAAGTCATGTTAGAGAATTTTATCAAGGCATAATGTCTATGCCTTAGCATATAGTCCTATGGTGTCAAAGGACTTTCTTGGTCAGGGATGTTCGGGATGTAAGCTTAAAATTGGTTCAATTGGCAATTTCAAGGTGCAAGGCTATAATACACTCAATGATTAAGATGGATTTTTAACCTCATTTCAAAGTCTTGGAATTGGTTTAATAATGGTTCGTGATTATAGGTAAAACATGCATATTTGAGTGCAGTGTTTAGTTTTAATATTGTGTTTCTCATCAACACGAAACCATGGCACCATTCATGAAAAAATACACCAAGAATTATGGATCATTACTGATATACGCTGCCAAGGTTTCTAACCATTCAAATAGATCATTTGAGTTTGTAGGCCATTGTACCTTTTTAAATGAAAGATGCAAGTTTGTGTGCAGGATTAGTACCAATCTCAAAGTTAAGAATTCTACTTGGTCTCAAAGTGATTCAAAAGTAAGACCCATCAAGGATGCATCCAAAAGTTACAAGGCTGCTAGCACTAATAATTCAAAAACATACAGGTTTTTTTTCTATTACAAGGTTCACTAAGATCTAAGGGGCATATTCTAATGACAAGTCATAATGAGTCAAGATAATTACAATTGATCAATGAGTTTCCAAGTCACATTACAAGGCGTGAGATTAAGAATTGTGATTCAATTTCTAAAAGTCAATGAGAAACAAATATTTACAAGTCATTATTTGAACTAAAAGCATCCCTGAACTTAGAAAAATAAAAATAGGTCATCTCTTCATCTCCTTAAACTAGCAAAGTCTTGACCATGCCCAAACTGTCTTTCATGCCAAGTCTTCATGCTCCTTCTTCCTCATGCCCAGATCAAGACACATGAAAAAAAATATGAAGGTGTGGTTAGTGCAGCAAACAAATCATGTACAAAGCATGCCAAAAGAATAATGTTCAAATCAACCAAACCAATGTGAAAGTTTTTGAATTATCATTCAAACCATGGCAATGACATACTTTAAGTTCAAGAGCATAATGGCAACAACAGGTTAAAAGTTCACAACAAAATTATTCAAGGTGCAAAGACTACAAAGGCATCCAAAAATCCTTGTTTAAGCTTTAAATCAAGACATCATGCAGTCATCAAAATAGTGAAGAACTGAAGTATCACAGACTGATCAGAATATGAAGATGGTTTTGGTTGGAAATTTGGTACCTGCCAAGAGATGTCACCAATATTGATCCTTTCAAAAGTCCTCATCTGGCACCTGTTGTGGTCGAATTGCAGTGGCATGAATCCCCAATAATTCTTTGGTTAAGTTCAGTTGGTGAAAAAATTAGTGGAAATCACACCAAACTCTCTGTAGGAAGTGAAATATATAACAACAACTCCCTGTTACAAACAGAACACTATCAAGAGCCTGAAAAGTGAATTTCAATGGCACCAAGTTTGAAGCTCGCTTACCATACTTATGAGCCAAGTCTCCTTTGTGCCAATTCCTCACAAACTAAGATCCAAAATTCAAACAATTCCATGGAATAAGTTACAAGTTAATGCACCTAAAGAACAATTTTGAGTGGAATCAAGAAGCTACAATATATTGGATATAACAGTAATAACTATTCCTTAACTTTCAAATCTTACCAAGAATTTTTAAGACAAGTCATGAAGTTCTCTTGGTCCAATTCCACCAGTTCTCCACATTCCATACTTCATCCAAGTTTATGCCAAGGTCATCACCACCAATACATGAAAAGGAGAAAGATAGAAATTTGGTTAATACATTAAAATAGCAAAACCAAAATCAATAAAAATGCAGCAATGTCATTCAATTTCATCAGGATTCATGAACAAGAGGTAAAAGTCAGCACAACATTTTGAGTCAAATGAAGGCCACATCAGCATAAAGTCAAGAGTGGTAAAAGTTTCCAAAAACAATAACTTTACAGTGGTGAAAATAAGAGCAATGTGGTAAAAATCATGATAGTTCAGGCCACGTAGTCACACAAAAATCAGCTAAAAATCACACATTCTAGAATAATTTCCAGATAGCACTACAGACAAAATAGCAGATATTTTTCACAACTTCACCTTTTCAGCATCCCACAGAATCATGGTACACTCTTACCACCTCTAACGGAATTATTCCCTCACGTACCAAATTGAAAAACACAGACCTCACACGAATTTGGTTTCAACCTCACACGTACCTTAATTCTCTCTACCTTATAAAAACCTACACTTTTCATTCATTCAAGGGGAGACACCTGAGAAAGATTTTTGAGCCGTTTCTGAAAAAAAAACTCTAAAACCCTAATCACCAAAGCTCTAGAAAAATAAAAAATTACTCAGAGTTTCACATTGAAACTCTGAGCTAATTTGAGCTTAGCCCCACGTTTTTCTGCAATCATACAAAACAACAACTACACTAAAAGAAGAGAAAAAAAGAAATCAGAGGAGAATAGAAGGAAGAAGTAGAGAATCAGAGAAGACAAGGAATCTTACTTTCGCCAGAGTTTGACGTTGGACTTGCTCCAATTTGGTGAGTTCTGGCTCTCTTTAATCACTTCTAAGTCTTGATTTGCATTTATCTTGCTCGGTTGTCTTGTTTTCCTTTGGTTATTATGTGCCCCTGTTGCGTTTAGATCGATTTAGGGTTTCGTGTGATTTTTTGATTTGGGGTTTTTGAGGAAGTTTTAGGGAAATCTAACCCCGGATTTGGATATAGGGGGTGTTTTTATGTGGGTTTAGGTTGGTTGACGGTGTTTTGGCCGGAGAAGAGGGGCGGCGCCGCCGCCAACCACCTTCTTCTCCGGTGAGATTAGGTATTCGGCGAGTCGTTTTTATTGCAGAGAGAGAGAGACGTTGAGAGAGATGTAATAGCGTAGAGAGAGAGAACGTTTTGAAAATGAGCTTTGTTTCACTCTTTTTTTTCTTTTCAACCCGTTAGCCATGGGTGATGGGTGTAACCGGTGGGACAGTGACACTTGTTCCTCCCTTGACAAGTGTCACCGCAGAGTTTTCTTATCCAGTTGCTTCTGTGTGAAATTTCCCATGGGTATACCATGCGCGCGCGTGCTCTCACCCTCAGATCAAAGCCAGCTTGACTCCTTCCCAATCCAACGTCCCAGATACAGTCTGATAGTCAACCAAGTTGACTAGGTTCCATGGTAGACTCTTTGCCCGCGTGGGCCATTAGCCTTGGGCCTGGACGAATTTTTCAATTCACACCCCCCTAATTTCTGGCCCATTCTAGTTTTATTTTATTTTATTTCCATTTAAAAACAAACTTTTGAAAAACAATATTATTAAAACAGGTTAGTTAATTTTATTAAAATTTTTTATTTAATATTAATTAATCTATTTATGATTAATTTTATTATGTGTGATTAATTTTCTTCCCTCCTTAGAATTAACTTTAGAATTAGGTTACTAACCTAACTAATATGCTTGATTTTTACCCCACCATTTTATTATGTGTGTACCTTATTCATGTGGATTTTATTTCATGCTTTAATTATATGTATGCTATTCATATTATACTTGTCTAAACCAAAAAAATCTTTTTCAAACTAATATCTTGACTTAATGTCAAGCCCTTTTAGTACCTTGTAAGTCGATCGTTTTCACGATCGCAATCGACCTCACAATGCCTCCTCATGGGCTTTATACAACGATAATTGTTGCACATTTCACTTTGTTTTGTATGCGTGTATGTGATTAGCTCACTTTAATCATGGCTCGATTATTCCCACTTGATTAATTACACCCCTCTCCCATAAGATTAAAATCAACCTTTTTTTTTACAACAATAAACAAGCTTGATCCAACGTCAAGTATTTTCCAAATCAAATTCAATTAATCTCCAACTTTCACTTGATCCACATATCAAGTCCCTTTACCTCTTGTAAGTCGAGCGCTTTTGCCTCGTAATCGACCTTACCTTAAACCATAGGACCTCATTTCCATTAGTTCTCAAACCATTTCGCACGCAAATCCAAACCTCGATCCAACGACGAGTATTTTTCTTAAATCAAATTAATACATTTAATTATACTAAATATCATTTCTTAAAAGGTGAAAAAGAGGGGGATCAAGTCTTTGGTCTTTTTCCTCAATTGTTTGGGTGCGAGTTCTCTTACTCATGTGTGGACAATTGATGCCTTTAAAACACTTGTAATCCGACACCACTCAAATTTCTTTTTCCATATTGATTATTAAAGCATGTAATCTCTACTTAAATATCATTTCTTAAAAGGTGAAAAGGAGGGGGATCAAGTCTTTGGTCTTTCTCCTCAATTGTTTGGGTGCGAGTTCTCTTACTCGTGTGTCGACAATTGACGCCTCTAAAACACGCGAAACTCGACAACATTCAAACCTTTTTCCAAGCAATTATTAAAACACTTAATCCCTATTTAAACACATTTTACTAAAGGTGAAGTGAGGGTGGTCGAGTCTTTGACCCTTCTCCTCAATTGTTTGGGTGCGAGTTTTCTTACTCGTGTTTGGGCAATTGTCACCTCTAAAACATCCAATACGACTAAAACTCTTCTTTCTCGCCTTGTGCGACCGAAACCCTAAAAACACGTTCAAATCAAATCATTTTCTCAATCAAACTCTTTAACATACTTAATAATATATTCAAACAACTTTTTAAAAGGTGATGTGAGGGGGGCCAAGTCTTTGACCTTTCTCCTCAATTGTTTGGGTGCGAGTTCTCTTACTCGTGTGTGGACAATTGGTGCCTATAAAAAATACAAACCAAACAACCGTAGTCCCGTGAACTACGGATGCTCTGACTTTCCCATTGCACGAGGGAATACGTAGGCACAAGGGTTCTAATCCTTGCCGAGCACCCTAATAAAAAACCACCCATTTTCCCTTTTAAAAATGAACCCTTTTACCTTAGAAGATAACAAACAGACCTAGCTAACCTTTCTCATGAATCGAATCAAGAGGTTCCCATTGAGTACAACGGACGTAGAGGGTGCTAACACCTTCCCTTTGCATAATCGACCCCCGAACCTAGAATTTGGTTGCGATGACCATTTTCTTATCCTTTTAAAGGTTTTATCGATATTTTCCTATTCCTTCCTTGGAATGAATAAAGTTCGGTGGCGACTCTGTTTCGAACAGTTTTTTCCGCGGCCATCGCGATGATCGTATTTTTTGAGGTACGACAGGGTGATGTTTTGAAAATTATATGTGACACCCTTTTGTGAGATGCATGATAATTTACTTTGATTATTTATATTTATTCCGCAGGGTTTAGAAGGGTGTTACATTAGTGGTATCAGAGCAGGTCGGTCCATCCGCCCAGGTTGTCTAATGTTGTTTGTCCCCTAGTATGCGACATGTGTGTAAAAACACTGTTGGTACACGTTTGTTTTTCTAACCTTTGTCTGCAGGAGTGGGATTGAAACAAGTGGGGGAGAAGCTTATGCTTCTCCAAGATGCTTCAAGTGTAGAGTGGTGGCTCGGTGTGTCGTTGAACGATATTATAGTTTGGTAAAGATGGTTTGTGCCCCATCATGATTGTCGACTTTCTATTGATAATTTGAGGAACTAATCACCCTTAATCTCTTGTTGATAGTAGACGAGATTATGTTGGATGGAATAGACGTGTCTTGCGAGCTTAGATGGTGTATGCAGTGAATTATTTGGAGTTAAGCCAAGTGCTTACAGGTTTTTGTGATAAGAGGGTTATTTTTCTTGAACCTGAGAATGAAAAAGACTGATTTATTTCTGCTAAGCAAGTGAATGAGTCGGTTCAAAATGGTGCTGAGATGTTTATGTTGATGGCAACTTTGAGTATTAGTGGAAGTGGAGCAGTGGGTGCTTTACCGATTGTTTGTGATTTTCCGGAAGTTTTCCTGATGAGATAAGTGATTTACCGCCTGAACGTGAGGTGGAGTTTGTGATCAACTTAGTTCTCGGAACTAGTCCGGTATCGATGGATCCATATCGTATGTCCGCATCAGAATTGAAAGAGTTAAAGAGTCAACTTGAAGATCTGCTTAAAAAGAGGTTTATTCGTCCGAGTGTGTCACCGTGGGGTGCACCGGTTTTGTTGGTTAAGAAGAAAGAAGGTTCTATGAGGATTTGTATGGATTATAGACAATTGAACAAGGTGACTATCAAGATTAAGTATCCACTTCTGAGGATTGATGATTTGATGGATCAGCTGGTTGGTGCAAGTGTGTTCAGTAAGATAGATTTCAGATTTGGGCATCATCAGATTCGTGTGAGGCTGAAGATATTTAGAAATCTGCTTTTAGAACTAGGTATGATCATTATAAGTATTCTGTGATGCTGTTTGGTGTGAATGATGCACCGGGTGTATTTATGGAGTATATAAACATGATTTTCTATCCTTATTTGAACAAGTTTGTGGTTGTGTTCATTGATTATAATTTTATATATTCGAAGAGTGAAGAGGATCATGTTGAGCATCTGAGGATTGTGTTATCTGTGTTGAAAGAGAAGCAGTTGTATGCTAAACTTTCTAAGTGTGAGTTTTGTTTGAAGGAAGTGAGTTTCCTTGGCCATGTGATTTTGAGTAGGGGTATTGCAGTTGATCCGTCGAAGGTTGAAGCTGTATCGCAGTGGGAAACTCCTAAATCTGTTTTTGAGATTAGAAGTTTTCTTCGTTTGGCAGGTTATTATCGGAAATTCATTGAAGGATTTGCCAAGGTATCTTTGTCGTTGACGCATTTGACTAGGAATGGTCAAGCTTTTGTTTGGGATGCAAATTGTGAAGAAAGTTTTCAAGAGCTTAAGAGAAGATTGACGACAACTCCAGTTTTGATTTTGCCGAATCCGGCAGAACCATTTGTTGTGTGTTGTGATGCTTCGTTGATGGGGTTGGGAGGTGTGTTGATGCAACATTAGCAAGTTGTAACTTATGCTTCAAGGCAACTTAAAGTGCATGAGAGGAATTATCCGACACATGATTTAAAGTTGAATGTTGTTGTGTTTGTATTGAAGCTTTGGAGGCATTACTTGTTTGGATCGAGATTTGAGGTGTTTATTGATCATAAGAGTTTGAAGTATCTATTTAATCAGAAAGAGTTGAATACGAGGCAGAGGAGATGGTTGGAACTTCTGAAGGACTATGATTTTGGTTTGAATTACCATCCGGGTAAAGCAAACGTGGTAGCTGATGCATTGAGTCAGAAATCTTTACATATGTCGATGATGATGGTAAGAGAGTTGGAAATGATTGATCAATTTTGAGATATGAGTTTGGTTTGTGAAGAGACTTCTTATGGAGTTAAGCTTGGTATGTTGAAGCTTACTAGTGGTATCCTTGATGAGATTCGAGAAGGTCAGAAATCTTATTTGAGTTTGGTAGTTCAATTGACTTTGAATAATCAAGGTCGAGGTGGTGATTTTTGGATTGATGAAAATGGTATCATGAGATGTCGTGATAAAGTTTGTGTTCTGGATATTGCGGAGTTGAAAAAGGGTATTCTTGAGGAAGGGCATCGTAGTGGATTGAGTATTCATCCAGGTGCTACTAAGATGTATCAGGATTTGAGGAAAATATTTTGGTGGCCTAGTATGAAGAAAGAAATTGTAGAGTTTGTGTATTCTTGTTTGACTTGTCAGAAGTTGAATATTGAACATCAGAAACCGTCGGGTCTAATGCAACCGTTATCTATTCCTGAGTGGAAATGGGATAGCATATCGATGGATTTTGTGTCTGGTTTACCCAGAACACCGAGTACTTATGAGGCTATTTGGGTCATTGTAGATATATTGACAAAATCTGCTCATTTTATTCCAATGAGAATGGGTTACCCATTGGAGAAGTTAGCAAAGCTGTACTTTGAAAGGATTGTCAGTTTGCACTGTATTTCGTCTAGCATTGTGTCAGATAGAGATCTGAGGTTTACTTCGAGATTTTGGGAATGTTTTGCAAGTGCTTTGGGTACAAAGTTGCGGTTAAGTTCTGCTTATCATCTGCAAACAGATGGTCAGACGGAGAGGACGATTTAGTCACTTGAGGATCTTTTGAGAGCTTGTGTATTGGAAAAAGGAGGTGCTTGGGATAGCTACTTGCCTTTAATTGAGTTTACTTAGAACATCAGCTTTCATTCGAATATTGGAATGTGACTTTGGAACTTGAGAGTTAGAAGAGGGAGCCTTATTCTGAGTTGTTCATTTGAGGTAATTTTCGAGGGCGAAAATCTTTTAAGTAGGGGAGGGTTGTAACACCCCAATTTTTAGCAATTATTTATTTATATTAATTAATTAAGTGATTTTATGAATTATTTGATTTATTTGAGTTATTTGAATTAATTGATTTATTTGAATTAAATGATTTAAATGAATTATTTGATTTATTGAATTTAAATGAATTATTTGACTTATTGAATTTATATGAATTATTTGATTTATATGAATTAATTGATTTATTGGATTTATATAAATTAATTGACTTATTTGAATTATTTGGATTAATTGATTTATTGGACTTATTTGAAATAATTGATTTATTTGATTAATTGATATGTTTTATTTATTTTATTTGGTGGAATAAAATATAGAATTGATAGAATTAGTAATTGGGCCTAATTATAGGTGTGTGAATAGAAATTGAGAGAATGGGTTAGTAAGCCCAATAGAAATAATGAAATTGTTAGGGTTTAACAAAATAAGAGAAAGAGGATGGAAGAGAATTAGAAAGTTGGAAAAGGAGGCAAGAAGGGAGGAGTGAAAAAGAAGAGGAGATGAGAAGAGAAACTCAAGAAATCCAAGAAATTCAAGAAAATCAAGGTAAGAGTGAGTTTTTATATAATTATTCGGATTGTTTGATAGTGTTTAATGGGTAGAAACGTGTTTAGGATGAAACCCCTAAGTTTTATGATTTGATAATTTTTAGGTTTTGATGAAGGTTATGCTTAACCATGTTACCCTGTGTTTCTATGAATGTTTGGAGGTATTTTGGATGAATGGGTGTTAAGAAATTAGAGTTTTTGGCCCCCAAATGACCTATATTAGCGCTGCTGGAAATTCAGGGTTCGCAAGGTTTGCCTAGCGAGCCCAAGGCGAAGTGAAGGAGAAAGTTTGCATAGAGTTCTCCTAGCGAACTTTGTGCCCTTTTTATTCTGTCTCTTTTTCGCCGAGAGTTCGCCTAGCGAACATGACAGACTTTCTCCATCTTGTTTCCTTCATAACTTTTGATCCGTAACTCGGATTAGGGAACGGTCGGAAGCGTTGGAAAGCTACTCCAATTCTCTACGTTATAGTAAAGTAAAAGTATTATTTTATGTCATTGATTGATAAGATATAAATGGAAAGGTGATGAATGTGAATGGTATGGATCCTTATTTCCACCATGATTCATGAATCGAGAATCCGATTGATATGAGATTTAAAGCCTTGGAAAGAGAATACAATGTGTTATTATATGGTGATGTGAGACCATGAACTAATCAAGGATGTTTGGTAGAGGGTAGTAGTGGCTTATATACCTTTATATGTATGAGGACTACTATGTTGATTATGTTGACATGTTATGCTATTATGTGTGTTCCATGAATGATATTGCTATATACCATGGTGTTATGACATGATGTATGATATATATGAATGTGATTGTGTGATAACATGCTTAAAATTCATAAGGAATGGTGAGAAAGTCCTTATGTAAATTAATGATATGAGCTAGTGATGTAACTAAGAAATGGTTTTATTTAGTTTAATTATATATTTTGTTTCACTAGTATAATTAATAATAATATTAATAATACAATTTTTATTTAATGATTGATAATTCTTTTTAATTATCATATGAATATTGGATTTAATTGTTGATGATGGATTAATTTTCTATGTTTAATCAGTATCGCCTGTTTTGTGAATTGAGGTTAAATCGTGTTGATACTTGTGTATTACTTGCTAAGTGCGATGGTAATATTTGAAGTGAGGATGCTACGATTATGAAAATACGTGTTTTGTGAATTGAGGTTGAATTGTGTTGATAATTGTGTATTACTTTCTAAGTGTGGTGATGATGCTTGGAGTAATGAATATTATGATTTGAAAATGTGTTGTATGTGCAATTGTGTGGTAATTCAAGTGTGATGAATTATTGAAGATATGCATGAATATTAAGATAAGGGAATGGTCTTAATTGCATATGATTGTTGAAATTGCACATGCATCATTTATGTCAAGAGGCAATGCTTGTTAGTTTCATGGGAACTAGTGACTTGTCCCAAACCTAGAGCGGGGTTTGGGACAAGTCACTAGTTCCCATGGTGTCTTTGGTTGCAATATGAAATTATGTGTATTTATGTGAATTATTGAATTGGTGCAATTGTGGATGGTGTGTATATACTTGTGAATGGTATGGTTACTTGAATGATACTATGTTCTTGCAACTTTTGAAGTGTGAGAATAACAATTGTGATTATGCTTGTATACTTTAAATTATAAATTATCTTTTGATTTCGATAATTATGTAAATTCTCACCCTTCTGTTGGAATGATGCTTTGTACGACATCGCTCAGGTACCGAGGAGTAAAGTTGCTTCTAGCACGAGGTAGCCGTTGGAGTAGCTTGTTTTAGTGTTCTTATTATTTTGGGTCGAGTCGTGATCTGATCATGTAACACTGGGAACGTTTCGATTCATGTTTTGAGAGATACTTTATGTACTCTACTTTATTTTGTTATTGTTATTTGAATTATGTGGAGTATTGGCTTTTATGCCTAAGTATTGATTATGAATGAGATGAGCATGAGACTTTCATTATGCCTATTATGATTGAAGTAAATCCGCTGCTACATGCTAATATGAAAATATATGAAAAGCATGAATTTATTTTAAGTGTTATTGAGCATGACAGGTGTTTGGGTGATGTTTTGAAAATTATATGTGACACCCTTTTGTGAGATGCATGATAATTTACTCTGATTATTTATATTTATTCCGCGGGGTTTAGAAGGGTGTTACACCTTTTAAGTCACTAGCCCTTTTTCCAACTTGAAGAATTTCATCTAACATGTTAGAACCATTATTCAACATTCTCACATACTTGGTCATATTTTCAAGTTTGGAGGTCAACATGGTTACTTCATCCTGCAGACTATAGATGTTGGACTAATATTCTTCCTTCTCACTCTGAAGCTGAGAGATAACTTCCTGTTGCTTGTCACTTCTGATACACAGATCTTTGTAAGAAGTAGCCAGTTCAGTATAAGAGTTTTCTTCATCACAAAAATCTATATCAGATGCCCATCTTCCAATTAGAGCAAGTAACTGTTGAGTTCACAACAAGTGTCAAAAAGCACTGGGGCATAGCAAAAGTACAATCAGCATGCATTGGTTAAGTCGCTACACTCACACAGTCAACATGCATTGGTTACGTCGCTACACTCATCATTTGCAAGCTATCATGACGTATCAGCCAAAGAAGTGGAGTCCTCTCAGGAACGAATACATAACTTCTGCAAAGGATCAAACTTGGGGCACCAAGAGAATCTTATTTGTTTACTGATCATAATATCTTCCATTTTCGAGTGTCGGGAAGTCAAATCCTTTCACCAAATAATGTCCAACCCTGCTTGGCACCTCTTAAAGTCCAACCCTGCTTGGCACCTCCTAAAGTCCAATTCATATTGTCAACTACCAAAAGTCCACCCCGTTGGCACCTTCATAAAACCAATCACCCGTTTGCATTCACATATGCATCACATACAATTAACATGACTCATATGCATACATAACCCAATCAATTTGCTTCCTCAACCCCTACGTTGATAGTTTGATTTGTTCTTGACCCCCGAGTCAATGTTGTCTTTATTTTCTTGATCCCCGAGTCAATATCAGTGTTACTATTTTCTCAACCCCCGAGTTGATATCTTGCTTTAGTTCTTGACCCCTGAGTCAATATTGTCTTTATCTTCCTCAACCCTCAAGTTGATATCTTGCTTTAGTTCTTGACCCCTGAGTCAATATTGTCTTTATCTTCCTCAACCCTCGAGTTGATATCTTGTTTCCGTTCTTGACCCCTGAGTCAATATTGTCTTTATCCTTCCTAAACCCCCGAGTTGATATTTTGTTATTTCCTCGACCCCCTAGTCGATATTGTCTTTATTTCCTCGACCCCCGAGTCGATATTGCCTTTATCTCTGTCCTCGTCCCCCGAGTCAATATTTTCTTTTACCTTCAACCCCCGAGTTGATGTTTTGTTATTTCCTTCAACCCCCGAGTTGATAGATTACCTTGCCTTTATGTTCTCGACCCCCGAGTCGATATTGTCTTTATTTCCTCGACCCTCGAGTCGATATTACCTTTACCTTTCTTTCAACCCCCGAGTTGACGACAGTTTATCTTAATGTTTCTCGACCCCCGAGTCGATAGTGTATTTCTGTTTCTCAACCCCCGAGTTGATATGCCAGTATACCCAGTGAATACTTGCATCTTGCTTCATCAAATCCTCAAATAAACCTTCATCGAAAACCAAAAATAAAGCCTACAAAATCAAATTGCCCAGTTGCATTCCCATATGCATCTCATATAAACAGTTCATTTGCATTCCTATATGCATGGTATATCCATCCCCAGCATAGCATAGCAGGATCCAGGATCAGTTCGCAAGCATCTTAGCCAGTCCTCCTTCAATGTCAGCAATATTTTTCTAAAGACAGGTGGATACCCCGCATGTGCTCAAGGAATTCTATTCCCCAGCAAGTTCTTCAACCATGCAGTTGATATTGACAATCCCCAGCAGC
Source organism: Lathyrus tuberosus (assembly GCA_022829125.1). Taxonomy (NCBI): domain Eukaryota; kingdom Viridiplantae; phylum Streptophyta; class Magnoliopsida; order Fabales; family Fabaceae; genus Lathyrus; species Lathyrus tuberosus. Next base: position 3,099,568 of record JALAZF010000142.1, on the reverse strand, counting down.
TGTTGCTTCTATTACTCCCCAAGCAGAGGTTACCCTAGAAAATTCTTGTGAGCTTTCCCCTGCAGAGCCAACACATTTCCTCCGATAAGAGTCTTACTCAACTATTCACTCAGGAAATTTACTGTAGAGATACTGCTTTGGTATCATCGAAGAACCTTAGTGGATAAGGGACTGCTTCGACCGCCCAAAGGACCTCAAGTTACTCTATTCCTTTTGTACTCGCTACTTCAATCCACCAGTTCTTACTCCATAGCACTTTACTTTTTGACAGACAAATTTTGGGGTTTTCTTATATCTAATTGACTTCTACCCTTAAAATGAACGGCATTCAGCCGTTCACTCTCTCGGGTCCAAGACAATTAGATAGGGGCATCTGTCATACCCCAAATTTGTCCTACCTTTTATGGTAATTTATTCATGATTTAGTTCGAGTGGAATTTTGGCTTAACCTTGGACAAGAAAGAGAAGTTTCGTCTCATCCTTAAGTTATTTTTGTGTCTTGGCCTATTTCAAAGACAAATGTGCTAAATTCAAGTTCCATGCCAAAAGTGTCAATTTCATTTCAATTCAAGTCAAATTTCAAACCAATTTTCAATTTTTTCCAATTCATTCATGACCACTCTCCAATTTATTTCAAGATTCTATTTTATTTTAATTCATGAAAGAATCCATAACCCATTGTTTGAAGCCCATTTGTCAAGCCCATGTTACAAAAATAATAAGTAGCAAACCTACTTAGTATATATAGACATTTGTATTGGTGCAAGGGAGGGGGACAAAAATTTGCACAGTAGCGGCGCATAGATCTAGGGAGAGGATTAAAAAACCGACAGAAAAAACTTATCTTCTTCTCCATTGAAGTTACTGAGCATGATTTTTGTTGTTTCCAAGTTTTCTTCACACACACTTCCATCGCCATTACACCACACCATTCATGAGCTCACTGATTCTGCTCTGCTTACAACGGTTGAACACCAAATAAAACCTCCACACTGCAACTATTTTCCACCTACCACAAACACTTCTCACCGACAAAATCCTCCAACAACAGCAACCCTCTCAACCGATTTCTTCAAGACCTTCATTTCTGGCGGTGCTTTCGCAGCAACAACTTCAAGCAACAAGGAACCTGCATCAAACTCAGTAACACTATCTCAACATCACATTCTACAGTTTCGGTTTAAAGCAAGGCACACATCGGTAACGTTTGAAACATTTTCTTCAATTGTATTTAATGCTCTGATTTGATTTCAGTTTGGTTTCAATTACACATTTTGCTTGCTGTATTGTTTCGATGTGTCGATGCGTTCTGTTTGAATATTTATTAAGTTGTGAGTGCCGATTGCGTATCCGGTTGAGTTCATTTTTATTACAACTTTGTGAGTTTTCAGTTTGTGTTGTGGTTGATTCTGTTAATCATGCTATTTCGGTAACGGTTTTGGTTTGAGTTAGCTTGGGTTTGCTGCTGTCGATTGTGTCTTTGACTTTTTGATTGACTATAGTACTCTTGTATTTAATGTTGGTTTTGTGATGTTGAAAACACTGTGTTGCTTGATTTCGTTTGTGCCTTTTCATGTTTTCAATTCTTGGCATGTTTATGTGTTGGTCTGCAATATAGCACAATTATTTCATCATGTTAATTATGAATTTACGTACATTTTGTGCATGGATCATAAAGTATTTGTTGCAATTTTGTGTGTTGTTTACCATATGTTGAAGTTTATTTATTTACATTCAATTAATATTTGGCTTCTGTGGCTTCTTCTTTTGCCTTATTCTCGCGCCGGATTGAAATGTTATGGAGGTATCAAGAAGTTTGTTGTGTTTATGTGATGAAAGATTGAATTTTCAATTAGTATTTTAATATGTTATTTTGTTTCAATAAAGTAGAATTCAATTTGCTGGCAGTTCTAATTTCTTTCTTATTGTTTGGAAGATATTTAAGTATACTTTTGATAGATATAATTGCAGATATGTGAATTAGATGGTATTAAATTTTCATGAAAAATCATACTGCATTATTAAGCATTTCTTTTCATTAGTAATAATATTAATTGATTTGAGATTAAGTGTTGGACTTTCTCATGTACATTAGATCCATTAAACATTTTTATACTTCACATGTAGTAAATAACTTTATTACAAATAATTTTGTAAATATGGAAAAATACTTTGTTAATAATTTTGTTCAATTATCTTTGTTAATATTATTTTGTTAATATTTAGTTTTAATTAGTAATTTTTATTTTAGGAACATATTTTTTTAAAATAGTGAAAACTCAAAAAATATTTTCTTTATTTAGTTTTTTTTCTAATTAATCTTTGGACTTAGAATTTAAAATATTTAGACTTTATTAATTAATTTCTTTGACTATTAACCTATTAACTTGTGACTTGACTTGATTCCATTACTTAGCGTATGTGAATTCGACCTTACCTTGAACCATTAGGACCTCCTTTCCATTAGTTCTCAACCATTTCGCACGCAAATTCAAACCTCAATCAACATCGATCATTTTTATTTTCAAATCAAATCAATACATTTAACCATACTTAAACATCATTTCTTAAAAGGTGAAAAGGACGGGGATGAATTCTTCGATCTTTCTCCTCAATTGTTTAGGTGCTAGTTCTCTTACTCGTGTGTGGACAATTGACGCCTCTAAAACACTTGTAACTCGACAACATTCAAACCTTTTTCCAAAAAACTCATTAAAACACTTAATCCCTATCTAAACACATTTTCACTAAAGGTGAAGTGAGGGTGGTCGAGTCTTTGATCCTTATCCTCAATTGTTTGGGTGCGAGTTCTCTTACTCGTGTGTGGACAATTGTCACCTCTAAAAACAACAAAAACTCTCATTTCCTGCCCCCGTGCGATCGAAGCCCTAAAATACATACAAATCAAATCCTCTTTTCTTAATCAAACTCTTTAATACACTTAGTCATATATTTAAACACAACTTCCTAAAAGGTGATGTGAGGGGGGCCAAGTCTTTGACCTTTCTCCTCAATTGTTTGGGTGCGAGTTCTCTTACTCGTGTGTGAATAATTGACACTTCTAAAAAACATAAACCCTAATTTGTCGATTGTTTGGGTGCGAGTTCTCTTACTCGTATGTGAACAATTGTCGCCTCTAAAACATCCAACACGTCAAATTCGCTCCTCTTGCTCCCATGCGATCGATCCTTCCCAAAACACTAAGCCATCGCCCCCGTACGATCCACAACTCAAACACCTTTCCCGAAGAACATTGTTTAGTCCATTCATCCGCGCATATGAACTAGCGTTTCAGCCTCCTCTAGCGAGCAGACAAGCCAATGTTTAGCAGTTAGAATGCGACCTAAACCCTCGTTCACTTCAAACCAACCAACCAGTCGTAGTCTTCCGAACTACGATTGCTCTGACTTCCTCATTGCCCTATGAGGTACGTAGGCATAAGATGCGAAGTCCTAGCGAGCAAACTTTTTCCTTTTTACCCCAAACCTTCAACCGTAGTCCCACGAACTACGAATGCTCTGACTTTCCCATTGCACGAGGGAATACGTAGGCACAAAGGTTCTAATCTTTGCCGAGCACCATAATAAAAAACCACCCATCTTCCCCTTATAAGCAATATTACCTTAGAAGATAACAAACAAACCTAACTAACTTTCTCACGAATCGAATCAAGAGGTTCCCGTTGAGTACAACGGACGTAGAGGGTGCTAATACCTTCCCTCTTGCGTAACCGACTCCCGAACCTAGAATTTGGTTGCGATGACCATTTTCTTATCCCTTTAAAGGTTTTATCGATATTTTCCTTTCCCTTTTTTGGGATAAATAAAGTTCGGTGGCGACTCTGTTTCGAACAGTTTTTTCCGTATCCATCACGAGGATCGTATTTTTCGAGGTACGACAGATGACGACTCTGCTGGGGATCGTTAGCATTGGCCTATGCTAGAAAGAGTCAAGCCTAACTTGACTCGATTCGTGAGTGTTAGATCCGCTTGTTTGTTTATCTTATCTTGCTTGTTTGCTTGCTTGTCTGATTATATGTTATCTACTTGCTTGCTTATTTTTATTATATCCTATTATTATCTCTTATGACACTGTGGGGGTCCTCTGATCATTGGTGCTTTGTGAGATGGCTCTATACCCGAGTCCGAGTATAACCCTAGGATTAGGATGGTGGTTGTGTAGTGGAGGCTTGCGTGGTTTCTTCCGCGTGAGCCAAAGCAAAGACCCCGCTTGGATTAGATTCCCTTGGAAATGTTATCGTTTTGACGTTACTTCGTCACGGTGATAATGTTTTCAAGCCTGAATCGTTGATCCCAAGGACCTTTAACCGTTTTTATCCATGGTGGTTGGTAGTGTTAACTCTTTGTGGGTTAATGTGAACGCCACAATCAGATGAGATCCCTCGAACGTATTACTTCTTGACAGTAATATTTTCGACCTCGATCTAGGATTCTGAGAACCCTACTTAGAACTGTGTGTCGATGGTTGTGTAGTGGGCGCCTCCGAGGAGTCTTTCTTGTGGGGAAGAAACGAAGACCTCACCTAGACGAGATCCTTTCAAGGATATTATCATCTGATGTTCCTTCGTCATGGCTATAATGTTTTTGAAAGATATCCACAACTCTAGGCACCTACCCGTTTAGAACCTACCTGTGGGGGGTCCTGCGATCTGAGATATCCTGTGTCTAATTCCTTCCTCAGAATCAGATGTTGTTTTGATCCTGGAACCGTGCATAAGCATTGCATACTCATGACATTATCATGCATGCATATCATTTTCCAACAAACTCATCCATCCTTTGTCCGTAACCCGCAGTTGATTTCCCGACCCCCGCATCGAAATTGAAGCCGCTTTTGGAAGAATCATGGACTCAGAAGGGCATAACCAGTTTGCGTCAAGAGCAGATGTTGACTTGATGAAGAACCAGCTAGACCAACTTGTGGAAGCTATGGCAAGGAAAGAGGACAACATTCAAAGGCCTACAGTCACTGAGAACGTCATTCTGCCTCAAGTGAATAATCTTGCCCAATTTCAGCTTGTGCGGATTCCTGTTGGGAACCAGGTTATACAAGAAAGTCACACTATTCAAGATGAACATGCCTCGTCTCATGATGTAGTTGAATACAATAGATTTGCATTCACTACACTGAATTCCCGAGGGACAAGCCTGATGGTGAATACTGAACGACCTCAAGATGTTGAATTTGCTGAAAGATGTCGTGTGTTGGAAGAGAAGCTTGAAACCATAAAGGGGCGTGATGCTTTTGATCTGAATGCTTTGAACATGTGTTTGGTACCCGGACTTGTATTACCTCCAAAGTTCAAGATGCCAAAATTTGAGAAATACAAAGGAGATAGTTGTCCAAAGCAGCATTTGGTGATGTTTTGTAGAAAGATGACCTCCAATGCTCTCAATGATAAACTTATGATCCACTATTTCCAGACAGTCTGAGTGGGGCATCGTTGAGTTAGTACATGCAGCTACAGAGTAGCCATATCCAGTCGTGGTTGGACTTAGCCAACGCCTTTGTGAAACAATACCAATACAATCTTGACATGGCTCCCAACCGCATACAGTTGCAAGGCATATCTCAAGAGGAGAATGAATCCTTCAGGGGGTATGCTAAGAGATGGAGAGAGGTAGCTGCTCACGTTCAACCACCACTTTTAGATAGAGAATTGGTTGACCTATTCATATATTCTTTGCAAGTCCCATACCTAGAAAAAATGATGAGCAATGGGACATCAAACTTCTCTGACTTGGTTTTAGTAGGAGAACGCATTGAGAGTCATATCAAGAGTGGAAAGATCCTAGACGCCTCGAGCATCTATGCTAGTGAGAGTGAATCCATTGTCAGTTCTAAAGAGGAAGAGGAGGATGAAATCAATGCAATCTGGGACACTTTACAAGCTCCGTCTCCGGTACCTTATCCTCAATACCCAAGCATCTCAAATGTTCAAAGTCAGCAATCCCATGGGCCTCCCTGTGCGATTCCATTCTCTCCACAAGGTCAATATACTCCTGCCAATAGAGGTCCCCCTCGTCAATAACAGATTGCACAACAACACTCTTCACAACCCCGACGCAACTATAGTCAAAGACCAAAAAGGTATTTTGATCATTTGTCAGTGCCATTCAGTCATATATTTCCACGTTTGATTAGTAGTGGGTTAATAGTGCCAAAGGGCTTGGATCCTGTTATTGCTCCATACCCACCAGGCTTCGACGGCAATGCACGATGTAGATACCATGCTGGCGCCATGGGGCATTCAACTGAGAATTGTAAACAGCTCAAAAACAAGATCCAAGATCAGATTGAGTCCAAGCTAATCTCATTTACGCCTCGAGGTCTTCAAATCAACGTCAATCCTTCACTTGATCGGGTGGGTCCATCCGCCCATGTTATGGAAGAAGTTGCTGAGAGTAGGTATGAAGAAGGCTATCATAGTGGTCTCGATGAACAAGAATGCTAGTCCAACAGTGGGTCAAGAAAGAAAAGCCCAGTCCCCAATGTTGGCAATTTTTAGATCATGTCGTTTCTATGCATTTGTAGTTTCTTTATGTTATGCGTTATTTGCTTTTAGACATTGTTGTTTATTAATGGTAATATTAATGAAGTGATCATGCATTTTTTGAACTAATCACGTCGCATTCGCTCACATTTTCTTCACTTATATAAAAAAAAACAAAAAAAAATGTTCATCTATATACCTCTCATTCACTTTCTTAACCAAATTGTTGTTTAGCAAAGATCGGAGGGAGGATGACGAAAACGAGATACCCATAATTTCTGATGGTATGCTTTCGGATAGAATCCTGCCAAGGATGTACATGCATTGTTTCAAATTCCTAAACATTGGAGAGATAAGGAGTTAATCCCTAGTTCACCACTTCGAGCCGAGAAGTAGAAGTTTCCTTCGGATATTCAAACCCTTACACTCAACCCGGGGTAGGGTAGTGTTCAGTTAATCTGACTCAGTATTCTTTGTACACGTCCTGAGGTGACGAAGAAATCATGCAAAATCCAGAAGTTATGATGGTTGTTCTTCAATGACTACTGACGTGGCAGTCACAAGCCTTACTCTAAAAAAAAGAAGAGAGCCCGCTAAGTCAAACACCTCAAAAAGGAGACTTAGGCAAAAATTAAGGCAACCCCGATGGACTTGTAGAATAAAATCAGTCCATGCAAAATTAGGGATCAAAAATAAAAAAACAAAAAAGGTCCTTAAATCCTCAAGCGAAGCAATATAAGATTCAGTGAACATCGTATCAAAAATCAAAAGGTCACTGACGTCCATCAAAAACAAAATAAGATGATTGCCATTTCAAGCGAATCTTGAACCTTCATCTTCATTCTTACACCGTCAAAATCTAAGTACGCGTGTCGGTTTAACTGAGCGTAGGATTGGAGATCATCACGAAGAAGGGGTGGGTACTAATCAAATTGGAGCCTAATATTCTTCGTTTCTTAAACTGTGAACCAGGCCACGTTACAACCCTCAAAAGACCTAATTGAGGCGGGGTTTATTCTGAAAGCATACTACAGTAAGGTTGCGTAAACTGACTTCTACATATTTGCTAATCTTCTAAGTTGGTGTCATATTCTTGCTATATCTTTCACACCAGTAAATCAGCACTGTGTTTGGACTAATGGTTCACTCATCACACATTGACACATCATTCCAATAAATGATTTTTCAAAACGTGCATTAAAATTACCATTTCTAAACGAACAATTTTAGCTGCAAATCAGTACTTGACATTTTGGAAATTCCAACAAAGTGCAATCAGAGAGAAACTTGAGCATTCGTTGGCACTGACTCGAATCGAGACTGTCTCATAACCTTGTGAATCTGGGGCAAGTCCTTCAAAGCAATACTTAGTCAATCTGGGGCAAATTATCTCAATACCCTCCAGACTAGGGCAGACTAGTTAACCAAGGGGTAAAGTCCCTTCATACTTTCAAAGATTGGTCAAGCAAACTGTGCCAGACGCTAATAACTGTTGAGTTCACAACAAATGTCAAAAAGCACTGGGGCAGAGCAAAAGTACAATCAACATCCATTGGTTAAGTCGCTACGCTCACACAGTCAACATGCATTGGTTACGTCGCTACACTCATCATTTGCAAGCTATCATGACGTATCAGCCAAAGAAGTGGAGTCCTCTCAGGAACGAATACATAACTTCTGCAAAGGATCAAACTTGGGGCAGCAAGAGAATCATATTGGTTTACTGATCATAATATCTTCCATTTTCGAGTGTCAGGAAGTCAAATCCTTTCACCAAATAAAGTTCAACCCTGCTTGGCACCTCTTAAAGTCCAACCCTGCTTGGCACCTACCAAAAGTCCAACCCTGCTTGGCACCTCCTAAAGTCCAATTCATATTGTTAACTACCAAAAGTCCACCCTGTTGGCACCTTCATAAAACCAATCACCCTCTTGCATTCACATATGCATCGCATACAATTAACATGACTCATATGCATACATAACTCAATCAATTTGCTTCCTCAACCCCTGCGTTGATAGTTTTATTTGTTCTTAACCCCCGAGTCAATGTTGTCTTTATTTTCTTGATCCCCGAGTCAATATCAATGTTACTATTTTCTCAACCCCCGAGTTGATATCTTGCTTTAGTTCTTGACCCCTGAGTCAATATTGCTTTATCTTCCTCAACCCTCGAGTTGATATCTTGCTTTAGTTCTTGACCCCTGAGTCAATATTGTCTTTATCTTCCTCAACCCTCGAGTTGATATCTTGTTTCCGTTCTTGACCCCTGAGTAAATATTGTCTTTATCCTTCCTTAACCCCCGAGTTGATATTTTGTTATTTCCTCGACCCCCGAGTCGATATTGTCTTTATTTCCTCGACCCCCGAGTCAATATTGCCTTTATCTCTGCCCTCGTCCCCCGAGTCAATATTTGCTTTTACCTTCAACCCTCGAGTTGATGTTTTGTTATTTCCTTCAACCCCCGAGTTGATAAATTACCTTGCCTTTATTTTCTCGACCCCCGAGTCGATATTGTCTTTATTTCCTCGACCCCCGAGTCGATATTACCTTTACCTTTCTTTCAACCCCCGAGTTGACGAAAGTTTATCTTAATGTTTCTCGACCCCCGAGTCGATAGTGTATTTCCTTTTCTCAACCCCCGAGTTGATATGCCAGTATACCCAGTGAATACTTGCATCTTGCTTCATCAAATCCTCAAATAAACATTCATCAAAAACCAAAAATAAAGCCTACAAAATCAAATTGCCCAGTTGCATTCCCATATGCATCTCATATAAACAGTTCATTTGCATTCCTGTATGCATGGTATATCCATCCCCAGCATAGCATAGCAAGATCCAGGATCAGTTCGCAAGCATCTTAGCCAGTCCTCCTTCAATGTCAGCAATATTCTTCTAAAGAGAGGTGGATACCCCGCATGTGCTCAAGGAATTCTATTCCCCAACAAGTTCTTCAGCCCTGCAGTTGATATTGACGATCCCCAGCAGCTGTTGCTTCTATTGCTCCCCAAGCAGAGGTTACCCTAAAAAATTCTTGTGAGCTTTCCCCTGCAGAGCCAACACATTTCCTCCGATAAGAATCTTGCTCAACTATTCACTCAGAAAATTTACTGTAGAGATAATGCTTTGGTATCATCGAAGAACCTTAGTGGATAAGGGACTGCTTCGACCACCCAAAGGACCTCAAGTTACTCTATTCCTTTTGTACTCCGCTACTTCATTCCGCCAGTTCTTACTTCATATCACTTTACTTTTTGACAGACAAATTTTGGGGTTTTCTTATATCTAATTGACTTCTACCCTTAAAATGAACGTCATGCAGCCGTTCACTCTCACGGGTCTAAGACAATTAGATAGGGGCATCTGTCATACTCCAAATTTGTCCTACCTTTTGTGGTCATTTATTCATGATTTGGTTCGAGTGGAATTTTTGCTTAACCTTGGACAAGAAAGAGAAGTTTCGTTTCATCCTTAAGTTATTTTAGTGTCTTGGGCTATTTCAAAGACAAATGTGCTAAATTCAAGTTCCATGCCAAAAGTGTCAATTTCATTTCAATTCAAGTCAAATTTCAAAGCAATTTTCAATTTTTTCCAATTCATTCATGACCACTCTCCAATTTATTTCAAGATTCTATTTTAATTTAATTCATGAAAGAATCCATAACCCATTGTTTGAAGCCCATTTGTCAAGCCCATGTTACAAAAATAATAAGTAGCAAACCTATTTAGTATATATACACATTTGTATTGGTGCAAGGGAGGGGGACAAAAATTTGCACAGTAGCGGCACATAGATCTAGGGAGAGGATTAAAAAACCGAGAGAAAAAAACTTATCTTCTTCTCCATTGAAGTTACTGAGCATGATTTTTGTTGTTTCCAAGTTTTCTTCACACACACTTCCATCGCCATTACACCACACTATTCATGAGCTCACTGATTCTGCTCTGGTTACAACGGTTGAACACACCAAATAAAACCTCCACACTGTAACTATTTTCGACCTACCACAAACACTTCTCACCAATAAAATCCTCCAACAACAGCAACTCTCTCAACCGATTTCTTCAAGACCTTCATTTCTGGAGGTGCTTTCGCAGCAACAACTTCAAGCAACAAGGAACCTGCATCAAACTCAGTAATACTATCTCAACATCACATTCTACAGTTTCGGTTTAAATCAAGGCACACATCGGTAACGTTCGAAACATTTTCTTCGGTTGTATTTAATGCTCTGATTTGATTTCGGTTTAGTTTCAATTACACATTTTGCTTGCTGTATTGTTTCGATGTGTTGATGCGTTCTGTTTGAATATTTATTAAGTTGTGAGTGCCGATTGCGTATCCGGTTGAGTTCATTTTTATTACAACTTTGTGAGTTTTCAGTTTGTGTTGTGGTTGATTCTGTTAATCATGCTATTTCGGTAACGGTTTTGGTTTGAGTTAGCTTGGGTTTGCTGCTGTCGATTGTGTCTTTCACTTTTTGATTGACTATAGTACTCTTGTATTTAATGTTGGTTTTGTGATGTTGAAAACACTGTGTTGCTTGATTTCGATTGCGCCTTTTCCTGTTTTCAATTCTTGGCATGTTTATGTGTTGGTCTGCAATATAGCACAATTATTTCATCATGTTAATTATGAATTTACGTACATTTTGTGCATGGATCATAAAGTATTTGTTGCAGTTTTGTGTGTTGTTTACCATATGTTGAAGTTTATTTATTTACATTCATTTAATATTTGGCTTCTGTGGCTTCTGCTTTTGCCTTATTCTCGCGCCGGATCGAAATGTTATGGAGGTATCAAGAAGTTTGTTGTGTTTATGTGATGAAAGATTGAATTTTCAATTAGTATTTTAATATGTTATTTTGTTTCAATAAAGTAGAATTCAATTTGCTGGCAGTTCTAATTTCTTTCTTATTGTTTGGAAGATATTTAAGTATACTTTTGATAGATATAATTGCAGATATGTGAATTAGATGGTATTAAATTTTCATGAAAAATCATACTGCATTATTAAGCATTTCTTTTCATTAGTAATAATATTAATTGATTTGAGATTAAGTGTTGGACTTTCTCATGTACATTAGATCCATTAAACATTTTTATACTTCACATGTAGTAAATAACTTTATAGAAAATAATTTTGTAAATATGGCAAAATACTTTGTTAATAATTTTGTTCAATTATCTTTGTTAATATTATTTTGTTAATATTTAGTTTTAATTAGTAATTTTTATTTTAGGAACATATTTTTTTAAAATAGTGAAAACTCAAAAAATATTTTCTTTATTTAGTTTTTTTTTCTAATTAATCTTTGGACTTAGAATTTAAAATATTTAGACTTTATTAATTAATTTCTTTGACTATTAACCTATTAACTTGTGACTTGACTTGATTCCTTTACTTAGCGTATGCGAATTCGACCTTACCTTGAATCATTAGGACCTCCTTTCCATTAGTCCTCAACCATTTCGCACGCAAATTCAAACCTCGATCAACATCGATCATTTTTTTTTCAAATCAAATAAATACATTTAACCATACTTAAACATCATTTCTTAAAAGGTGAAAAGGAGGGGGATGAAGTCTTCGATCTTTCTCCTCAATTGTTTAGGTGCGAGTTCTCTTACTCGTGTGTGGACAATTGACGCCTCTAAAACACTTGTGATAGTTCCTGGGTTGGCTGGAATTTTGGTAAAACAAAGGTTATTCAATGTTGCTGTCAAGGTGCTGATGTTGTAACATTGAAGTCTTAACACTGGGCTGTGTTAAGTTGTTAAACATGAAGTTGGATGTCTGATGTCACACAGGTGATGTTGTAACATCAGACCTGCAGAATTAATAACAGCAGGATATGTTATTAGTGCACGCGTATTAGCTGGAATTGTGGAGAGTGGTTAACTCATTGGATGAGAATATCTTGGGATAGATATTTTCTGTTACATGGGAGATTTGATTGCAGGTCTGTTGGAGAATTAAAAGGTTGAAGATTTAAAAAGATTTTGGGGATAAAATCTGTTTTGAAGATTCAGTTTTAATTAACAAATCTGATCAAATATTGTGACAAGTCCAAGCCCAATTCAGGAGCTATATAAAGCGCACAAGACCAAAGGAAAAAGTACAGAAAACATTCAGAAGATCAAGAGCAGAAGGCTTAGTGTCTAGAGTTTGTTTAAAGTACTTGTATTTACACTATTCTAGGGTTTGAATAGGTGTTGAGTTTTTGTCCTCTCTAAAGCTGTGAAGCAAAGAGAGTTGTTTGAATTGATCGAAGCTGTGAAGTAAGATCAAGGGTACTCAAAGTGGGTTCTTTGAGTGTTTGTAAGGGATTGAGTGGTGTTCTCATACCTAAGTGGTTTCTTAGGTAGGAAGTCATTAGTAGAGTATAAGTTTAGGAGATTTTCAACGGGTCATTGAGTCTGTAAATTATATCTACAAGTAGTGAATTCCATCCCTGGCTTGGTAGCCCCCAGAGTAGGTTGGTTGTAACCGAACTGGGTTAACAATTCTTGGTGTTATTTTACTGTTATTGATGTTCATTGTGCAGAGTGTGTTGTTGTGACATCACACCTTAACATCACACGTCTGATACCAGAATTTCAATTGGTATCAGAGCAGGCATCCTGTCTGTCTCTGGGTGAGATCTAGGGAAGTTACTTTCTGGTGTAAAGATGGACAAAGAAGTCGGAGGATTCGTCAACAGACCCCCTATTTTGGATGGATCCAATTATGACTATTGGAAGCCAAGGATGACCACCTTCTTAAAATCCTTTGACAGTAGGGCTTGGAAGGCTGTTATTAAAGAGTGAAAAGCACCTGTTGTATGTGAGAAGGATGATGCTGGTAAAGATAAAGAAGGTACCTCTAAGCTAAAACCTGAAGAAGAATGGACCAAGGAGGAAGATGAGCTCGCCCTTGGAAATTCCAAAGCTCTAAATGCCATCTTCAATGGAGTGGATAAGAATATCTTCAAGTTAATCAATACCTGTGAAGTTGCTAAAGAAGCATGGGATATCTTGCAGGCTACTCATGAAGGAACATCTAGAGTCAAGATGTCAAGACTTCAGATTTTAACATCTAAATTTGAAAGCCTGAAGATGAAGGAAGATGAGACTATTCATGATTTCCACATGAGTGTTCTTGAGCTGGCCAATGCATCTAGTGCTCTTGGAGAGAAGATGTCAGATGAAAAGCTTGTGAGGAAGATTCTTAGGTCCCTACCTAAGAAGTATAAGATGAAGGTTACTGCCATTGAAGAATCACAAGACATCAGCAAGATGAGAGTTGATGAGCTCATTGGATCTCTTCAAACCTTTGAGCTTGGGTTGAATGAGGAAGAACCAGAAAGAAGCCAAAGAGTATAGCCCTGGTGACAAATGGTGAAGAAGAGAAAGGGAAGAAATATGAATCCCAGGAGGATCTATCCCAGGATATAGTGATGTTGGGAAGACAGTTCACCAAAGTATTCAAGAGAATGAATAATAACTCCAGGCCTAATGTCAAGAACATGGCTTCTGACACCAGCAAGAAGGATGAAGAGAAAACTGCCCAAGATAAAGGAGTGCAGTGCTTTGAGTGTGAAGGGTATGGACATGTCAAGAAATAATGTCCCACCTTCTTGAAAAAGCAGAAGAAGGGCATGACAGTTTCCTGGTTTGACTCTGATAGTGAAAGTGAAGGCGAGTCAGCAAAGCATGTGAGAGCTTTAACAGGAGCTATGGTTTCTGATGATGATTCTAGTGATGGAGAAGTAACTTATGAGGAGTTGGCATCCACCTATCAAGAGCTGTGTTTAAAGAGTGCTGAGATTTGTCAAGAAAACAAGTGCCACAAGCAACAAATTGCTCAGCTTGAAAATGAAAATACTGATCTGGAAAATGAAGTGGTGCTAGTTAGAGCTCACCTTGATCAAATGACCAAGTCTGTTAGGATGCTGAGATGTGGTACAGACACACTTGACAAGATCCTTCAATCAGAGAAAGCTGCTGGAGACAAAGTGATAAGTGCAAAATGTACCTGTTTTTGTATATATGTTTTGTTGCACTTATCGTTGCTTTTTGTTAAATATCATACGAATAAACCCTGTTTTGTTTATGAATGCGTATAGTTACATTTTAGTGTATATAATGCGTTTCGTGTAAATATCATTGAGTTTAATTGATTTTATATCATTTTTGTAGGTATTCAAGCAGTGGGATTTTGCCATTGTTGTATAGAGCATTGAATAAGCTTTCCAACGCTTCGAACCGGGCGAAAAACGGAATTACGGTTCAAGAGTTATGAAGAAAATAAGCTTTGGATTTTCGAGCATGCTTTGAGCGCGCTGAGCGCGCTCCAAGCCCCAGGAAGCATGCTTGGAGCGCGCTGAGCGCGCTCCAAGCCCCCAGAAAGAGCTACTTACAGTAGGTTGCGCGCTGAGCGCGCTCCAAGCCCGCTGAGCGCGCTTTTTAAGGCGGTTTAACTTCAAAAACGCGCGCTGAGCGCCCGTAGCGCGCTGAGCGCGGTCTGCGACTTTGACAGCAATAAATATAGTGAAAAAACACATTTTTTGGGATGGTTTTGGGTATTTTTTGCTCCCAAATCCATCAAACTTCATTTTTCTTGTAGATTAGCTTAGAAAACATCATTGGAGCTTGCATTTGGATGATCCGGGGTGGATTTCTCATCGATCGGCTCCGACAATCCGTGAAGTGTTTGGTTCATTTTCTGATTTTCTTCTTGTCTTTCTTCTTTGTTGGGTTTGTATATGTTTGTACTTAGATCTCATGTATATTTGTTGATCATGGTGTTATATTTAATTTGCTTTATGAATCTTTATCGATGATTGTCTCTGATTTTTGCTTTATGCGTGGGGTTTGGGTCGTGTTAGAGATAAACTTCACAAACTTCGATTAGGGGTGATTATCTGTTAGTTTCTGGATGCTAGAGATAGATTTAGGGCTAACAATCCGTATGGGTTTCGAAACTTAATGACGTCCGTGTCTCGAGGCTTCGTGCGCGAGAGTGACGAAGAGAGTGATACGGGTGATTTCTCAACTCAGTGTGCCAGAGATGGACACTGTTGTGAGCGATACCGGGTGATATTGAGGAGTATTGTAAGTTGAGTTTAACTGGTCGGTAAGTTTAAGTCTGTGATGAGTCGAATATATACACGCCTGATAAGTTCGTCTGTTTGAAGAATGAATTAGTTTTTTTATGTTTTTATTTACTTTTCTGTTTTACGCTTAAAACCATTTTAAAACCAAACTCATTAACAATTAAATTGTCGAACGGCAGTTCAGTAGCACCGATCTCTGTGGACACGATAAATTCCCGGAAAAATACTTCCAAATCTTTTTGCTTGCTTGCCCTGTATTGCAACCAACAAAATGGCGCCGTTGCCGGGGATCAATGTTTTTTATTGAATCGCATTGCGATAGTTTCTTTGTTTTTGAGTTTTGTAGATATCATATATATTGTCTATTTTCACTTGTTGATATTGATACTTGTATATGTTTACCATATTTGTGAATTTTAGATGTTTTGCATAATTGTAAATTTAGTGTATTTGTTTGTTTCTCTTCACGTTTGCTAAGTGTTTGGTTAGGTTTCGTCGTCGGTGAGCGCTAACCGTGTAAAGAGGCAACTTGAAGAAGTGTGAATAAATAATAGGCGTCGAGCTTACGACGTAAAACAAGCATGTTTTATCGTTTTTTGTTCCGTTATTACTTTTTCATTGTATACGAGATTGTGTAGGTGTTAAGTGGAGGCCTACACCAGAACCCTGTAGCTGTACTGATTTTTCTGGTTCTGGTGTAGCGCGCTGAGCGCGGGCCTGCGCGCTGAGCGCGCTCTGCTGTACTGAGCTAGTGAATTCTTTTAATTATTCACTTGCTCTCCCTTCTTCCCACTTCCACCAAGGCCTTATTTATTAGTATTTATTAGTAATTTTTCTAATTCTTTTGTTGATTGTTTGGACTCAAATTTTGGCTCGATTTCTTAAAGTCGCATTTGGTAATTTTTCCAATTTTGATTGTTTCAACTTGCGAATGCATGGTGATGATAGTGTTTAAAGTTTTGTACACATTCAAGGTATGTGTTTATCGCTTTCTTTACTTTAGCATATTCATGATACTTAGGCTTTTTACAACTTTCATGCCATTTATTCTTTTATATACTTGTTCGTATGTGAATCACTTTAGTTCCTACCCTTTTTGTGAGGAAGCCTTCCATTGTTATATGCTCGGAGTACCGACAATTTTGTTTTACTGGATTTTATTATGTTGAATCTTTTGTTTGTATTGCTTATATGAATGCATTAAAAGGATCAAGGCATTTTGTTTCATTTTGAGCACAACTACCTTAGCCAAATAGTCAATTCACCTTGTGAGTGTGTGATCGTTTGTAAACCCTTTGAGCCTTTGGTCATTATCCATGTTGTTTGAGTTTGATTCTTGTCTATGAGTGTCAAATTCATTTTTTGTGTGGATCTTGATTGTTGTTTTTTTTCTTGAACCCTCAACTTTGTGTTGTTGTATGGATTTTTTCCTTGCCTTAGAAAGTGGGGAGTATTCACATGATGGTGCGGTTGAATTCAAGTTGGGGAGAGAATGATTGTGTACTCATTGGTTGGATTCTATGAGGATTGAAAAAGAAAATAAAAAAGAGAAAAATATGACAAAGAAAAAGAAAAGAAAAGAAAGAAAAAAAGAAAGAAAAAAGAAAATCCTTGAAAAAGGAAACAAAAAGAGTTCCAATAATTGTGCTAAATAAGTTTTGTGTTTTGTGTAACACTTGGGTTTGTGGAGGAAGTTGGTTGAAATTTTGTGTTTGGATCTTTGTGAGTTGATCACTCCCTTAGGTTTAGGCAAGTTTTTGTTTCGATTAGCTTTAGGAATTGCCCCTTGTTTGTTTACCCGACCACATTACAACCTTGAAAAGTCCTTGTGATTCTTGCCTTTGTATGTTCAATGTGAATTTTTGGATGGATGCATAATTTAGTCTTTTGTTTGCAAGATTGTTGTGTGAGTGAAAGTACCTTATTTTATGTTTTTCATCTACCGATGATTATTTTTGCTAGGTGTGATTCACATTTGAACTTGTGTTGTTTTGGAATGTTTGGCATGACTTTTGTATTTAGCATTTGTTTCGTGATTATGTTGTCGTTGTAGTTTAGTGGTAAGTATTTACTTTGTGTGTACCATTTTCGATTGAACCATTGCATTTGTTTTTGTTTGTAAAAACTTGTTGTTACGTGATTTCTTGGATTTCGCTTTTGTTCCTTTAGTTTGTTGGCTTTGTTTGAGGACAAACAATTATGTAAGTTGGGGAGAGTTGATAAGTGCAAAATGCACCTGTTTTTGTATATATGTTTTGTTGCACTTATCGTTGCTTTTTGTTAAATATCATACGAATAAACCCTGTTTTGTTTATGAATGCGTATAGTTACATTTTAGTGTATATAATGCATTTCGTGTAAATATCATTGAGTTTAATTGATTTTATATCATTTTTGTAGGTATTCAAGCAGTGGGATTTTGCCATTGTTGTATAGAGCATTGAATAAGCTTTCCAACGCTTCGAACCGGGCGAAAAACGGAATTACGGTTCAAGAGTTATGAAGAAAATAAGCTTTGGATTTTCGAGCATGCTTTGAGCGCGCTCCAAGCCCCAGGAAGCATGCTTGGAGCGCGCTGAGCGCGCTCCAAGCCCCCAGAAAGAGCTACTTACAGTAGGTTGCGCGCTGAGCGCGCTTTTTAAGGCGGTTTAACTTCAAAAATGCGCGCTGAGCGCCCGTAGCGCGCTGAGCGCGGTCTGCGACTTTGACAGCAATAAATATAGTGAAAAAACACATTTTTTGGGATGGTTTTGGGTATTTTTTGCTCCCAAATCCATCAAACTTCATTTTTCTTGTAGATTAGCTTAGAAAACATCATTGGAGCTTGCATTTGGATGATCCGGGGTGGATTTCTCATCGATCGGCTCCGACAATCCGTGAAGTGTTTGGTTCATTTTCTGATTTTCTTCTTGTCTTTCTTCTTTGTTGGGTTTGTATATGTTTGTACTTAGATCTCATGTATATTTGTTGATCATGGTGTTATATTTAATTTGCTTTATGAATCTTTATCGATGATTGTCTCTGATTTTTGCTTTATGCGTGGGGTTTGGGTCGTGTTAGAGATAAACTTCACAAACTTCGATTAGGGGTGATTATCTGTTAGTTTCTGGATGCTAGAGATAGATTTAGGGCTAACAATCCGTATGGGTTTCGAAACTTAATGACGTCCGTGTCTCGAGGCTTCGTGCGCGAGAGTGACGAAGAGAGTGATACGGGTGATTTCTCAACTCAGTGTGCCAGAGATGGACACTGTTGTGAGCGATACCGGGTGATATTGAGGAGTATTGTAAGTTGAGTTTAACTGGTCGGTAAGTTTAAGTCTGTGATGAGTCGAATATATACACGCCTGATAAGTTCGTCTGTTTGAAGAATGAATTAGTTTTTTTATGTTTTTATTTACTTTTCTGTTTTACGCTTAAAACCATTTTAAAACCAAACTCATTAACAATTAAATTGTCGAACGGCAGTTCAGTAGCACCGATCTCTGTGGACACGATAAATTCCCGGAAAAATACTTCCAAATCTTTTTGCTTGCTTGCCCTGTATTGCAACCAACACAAAGCTGGGATAGGTTATGTGGCTGAGGACAAGGGAACTGTAGAAGGAAGCACTTCAGGATCAAAGAAGGAAGTGTCACAACTTTCATCTCAACATCAGCCAAAGAAGCAGGATCCTACCCCTAAGAAACGTGATGTTTCATAACCTAAAAAGACTAAGAAGAAGACTGGTCCCTATCAGAAGAGAAAGCAGCCACAGGGAGCTAGTCAGTATATGCCCCCACAATACCATGAGAGCATGCAAGCTGCTCAGTTCAAACAACACATGTCTCATCGGATGTCTCAACATCAAGACAACTGGTATAGTTATGGGTATGGATACACCAATGCTGTTCCTTATGTATATGGAAGAAGAAAGCCACACCATCATGGAAGACATTCCAGGAAACAACATTCTCAACCGTCTTATGGGAGAAGACATCAACATAATAGATGGCAGAGCAGTTATGGTAGGAGGAGACCACATCATGGATGGCAACATAGGCAATCTCATCATGGCAGAATATTCAGAGATGAAAGGTTGAGATGCTATTATTGTGGAAGATTTGGACATATGCAGTACTCTTGCTACAAGCTGCATGGATACCCTCAGCCCCAAAATAGATGGAGAGAGCACAGGCCCAAAGTTGTTAAACAATGGGTACCTAAGGAGAAGGTGAAGTGCTTATTGGCTCACATGGGTGATATAGAAGGAACATGGTATTTTGACAGTGGGTGTTCCAAGCACATGTCTGGATGTAGATCCATGTTTGATAATCTTAGACCTTGCCCCTCTCATGAGGTCATATTTGGCAATGGAGAAAAAGGTATTATTGCAGGAGTTGGGAAAGTGCAAGGTGATGGTAGACCTGAACTTGACAATGTTATGTTTGTCAATGGCTTAAGTGCAAATTTGATCAGCATAAGCCAGTTGTGTGATGAAGGTTACAGGGTAAACTACACTAAGGATGGGTGTGTGGTTTCTGATGAACATAATCAGGTTATTATGAAAGGTACCAGAACCAAAGACAACTGTTATCAGTGGACCTCTCTTGAAGGAGATTCAACTAGTGATGTACAAGTTGATGTTATAACATCAGACTATGACATCAGGATGCTGAAAGGTCACTCAAAGTTAACAAGTTCAGATGTAAATGTTTTAAAAGGAAAGTCTTTATGGAGGGAGAAAATTAGTAATTGGTCTTTAAAGAGTATTCAAAATCAGGCGCCTTACTATATTAATACCACATCAAGACTTACCAAAGCATTCTCATCGCAACGTTTCATCTCCCCAAATCTCAATAGAATAGAAGGTTCTTCTCCAAACCTAGTCTGTCACAAAGGAACAATGTCTGTCCCTTACAAGAACTCTGAGCAGGTACAAACTGGGGTTTCTTCCGAAGAACTCATTTCCAGTGCTCTTCCCGAGTCAGGTAACCCTAAACCCTCGACAACGGTGAATAAACCTGAAGCTAGGTCATCATCCTCTCAAGCTGTTGAGGAGAAGTTTGATGTAGACGAGCATTTGGAACAGCTTGCCACCAAAATCCTTGAGAATGGGATACGGGTGAAAGGGATTTCCGTCCCTCTAAGGCAAATGCCTGCTGAACAAGTTGACTCTCAAGGAGAGGACAAAAATCTTCAAAGCCAGGCCCTTAGTCAAGAAGCTGAAGGTGAAGATCCTGATGACACTGATGTCAGTCTTGATGTCAGAACATCATCCCCTAGGAATGAAAGCCACAGGGGTAAAGGGAAGGAGCAGGTTGAGGTTATAGAGATTGAGGACTCATCTGATGATGATAGAATTGGAAGAGGGAAGGATAAGAAAAAGACTTCATCTACAGACTGTCCCAAGTCATGGAGAAAAGGTGCCAGGTCTGGCAAGAAGAGGAGAATCAGGGAGGAGGCAGATTCTAAGAGTGATGCTCAAGACATCAACCCTGCTACAAATCAAGTGCCTGATAACACCTCATCTCACAGTGCCAGAAGTGCCTCCTTGTGGAAGTGTGTGAGCCTAAGAAAGGTAGCTCTGGAAAGAGAGGTTGTAGCAAAAGACTTAGAATCTACTGAAATTATTGACCTAATTAAGCTTGCTGGTCTCATAAGGACTGTGTCAGGGTTGGCTGATTGCTATGATAGACTGGTCAGGGAGTTCATAGTGAATATACCTGAAGCGATAAATGACAGTAAGAGCCGAACTTTCAGAAGAGTTACCCTCAGGGGTATGTGTGTATGGTTTTCTCCTGAGATGATCAATGCCTACTTAGGAAGAAATGAGGAAGATTATGGGGAATTAGAAGCCTCCAACAATGTTATATGCAGAGAAATCACTGCTGGTCGTGTAGATTTTTGGCCCGTAGAAGGAAAGCTGTTAGCCAATTTGTTGAGTGTCAAATATGCTTTTCTGCACAGAATAGGTATTGCCAACTGGGTTCCTACTAGTCACAAGACCACAATTTCTATTGAATTGGGGAAGATAATCTATGCAGTTGGGACAAAGCAAAGAATTGACTATGGCTCCTACATCTATGATCATACTATTAAGCATGCTGCTACAAATACTGTGAAGATGCACATTGCTTTTCCCTCTCTCATTTGTGGGATTATCGTGTCTCAACATCCTGGAATTCTACAGCATTCAGATGTAGTATGCAAAAGGAAGCCTGCCTTGTTACTTCATTACAAGTTGAAACATGTTCCTAACAATGTCAAGACATCTGCTTCAACATCACAACAGTCACCAGCCAAGACTGGGGTGATTACAGAACTAGAGGAGGCTTGCAAGGAGTTAGATGAAGTCATAAGAGTTAGTACTGAAAGGAAACAAAAATTTGAAAGACTTGTCATGGCTTTGAGATTGGCAACAAAGGAAGGTAAAGTTGTCAACACAAGGAAGGATGCTATTGATGAAGACAATAATGATGATCTCAGCTCAGAAGATTCAAGCTTTTAATGATTGCCTTCTATTTTAGTAGGGTTAGCTTTATTTTCTGTATTTGTTTTAGCACTTAATGTGCTTGGTTTTGTAACTTGAATTTTGTGCTGTTTTATGCACTGTTTATGTTTTTAGTTTCCTTCTATGATTTGTTTTGCCTGTTTACTAACTAAGAGGCTAACAATGAGAGCTAGGGTATACTGACTATAGTTAATAGGGCTTCTTATAGAAGCTTGCCTAATTATGGCTAAAAAGGGGGAGAACATAGCCAAGATAGTCAAGAGGATTATTGCCATATGCTGCTGATGTGATGCAGAGATTAAGGGGGAGATAGATTGATGCTGCTAAAAGGTGTTTAGTTGAAAAGTGATAATGCAGCTATTGAGGGGGAGTTTTGAAGATATCATGACATGTGAAGAGTGCAGCCAAGCAGACATCTAGGGGGAGTAAATTGCTGCACATTATGAGCTACTGAACAGCTGTGATGCTGGTTCAAGTTTTCAAGGAGAAGCACCAATTGGCTGTTGTCAATAATGAAGATGGTGCTACAGCAGATCAAGTGATGAAGACTATGCAAAGTGTCAAACTACTGCTGATTGAGTTTCAAATTGATTGAAGATTATTCCGCTGCTAAAATCTCTGAAGGTGCAGAGTGCAGAAGTTTATTGCAGAGTGCAGAGATTGTTTTAGCCAAAATTAGCCAAAGGGGGAGATTGATAGTTCATGGGTTGGCTGGAATTTTGGTAAAACAAAGGTTATTCAATGTTGATGTCAAGGTGCTGATGTTGTAACATTGAAGTCTTAACACTGGGCTGTGTTAAGTTGTTAAACATGAAGTTGGATGTCTGATGTCACACAGGCGATGTTGTAACATCAGACCTGCAGAATTAATAATAGCAGGATATGTTATTAGTGCACGCGTATTAGCTGGAATTGTGGAGAGTGGTTAACTCATTGGATGAGAATATCTTGGGATAGATATTTTCTGTTACATGGGAGATTTGATTGCAGGTCTGTTGGAGAATTAAAAGGTTGAAGGTTTAAAAAGATTTTGGGGATAAAATCTATTTTGAAGATTCAGTTTTAATTAACAAATCTGATCAAATATTGTGACAAGTCCAAGCCCAATTCAGGAGCTATATAAAGCGCACAAGACCAAAGGAAAAAGTACAGAAAACATTCAGAAGATCAAGAGCAGAAGGCTTAGTGTTTAGAGTTTGTTTAAAGTACTTGTATTTACACTATTCTAGGGTTTGAATAGGTGTTGAGTTTCTGTCCTCTCTAAAGCTGTGAAGCAAAGAGAGTTGTTTGAATTGATCGAAGCTGTGAAGTAAGATCAAGGGTACTCAAAGTGGGTTCTTTGAGTGTTTGTAAGGGATTGAGTGGTGTTCTCATACCTAAGTGGTTTCTTAGGTAGGAAGTCATTAGTAGAGTATAAGTTTAGGCGATTGTCAACGGGTCGTTGAGTCTGTAAATTATATCTACAAGTAGTGAATTCCATCCCTGGCTTGGTAGCCCCCAGAGTAGGTTGGTTGTAACCGAACTGGGTCAACAATTCTTGGTGTTATTTTACTGTTATTGATGTCCATTGTGCAGAGTGTGTTGTTGTGACATCACACCTTAACATCACATGTCTGATACCAGAATTTCAACTTGTAACTCGACAACATTCAAACCTTTTTCCAAAAAACTCATTAAAACACTTAATCCCTATCTAAACACATTTTCACTAAATGTGAAGTGAGGGTGGTCGGGTCTTTGATCCTTCTCCTCAATTGTTTGGGTGCGAGTTCTCTTACTCGTGTGTGGACAATTGTCACCTCTAAAAACAACAAAAACTCTCCTTTCCTGCCCCCGTGCGATCGAAGCCCTAAAATACATACAAATCAAATTCTCTTTTCTTAATCAAACTCTTTAATACACTTAATCATATATTCAAACACAACTTCCTAAAAGGTGATGTGAGGGGGGCCAAGTCTTTGACCTTTCTCCTCAATTGTTTGGGTGCGAGTTCTCTTACTCGTGTGTGAATAATTGACACTTCTAAAAAACATAAACCCTAATTTGTCGATTGTTTGGGTGCGATTTCTCTTACTCGTGTGTGAACAATTGTCGCCTCTTAAACATCCAACACGTCAAACTCGCTCTTCTCGCTCCCATGCGATCGAGCCTTCCCAAAACACTAAGCCATCGCCCCTGTGCGATCCATAACTCAAACACCTTTCCCAAAGAACATTGTTTAGTCCCTTCTTCCGCGCATATGAACTAACGTTTCAGCCTCCCCTAGCGAGCAGACAAGCCAATGTTTAGCAGTTAGAATGCGACCTAAACCCTCGTTCACTTCAAACCAACCAACCAGTCGTAGTCTTCCGAACTACGATTACTCTCACTTCCTCATTGCACTATGAGGGTACGTAGGCATAGGATGCGAAGTCCTATCGAGAAAACTTTTTCCTTTTTACCCCAAACCTTCTACCGTAGTCCCACGAACTACGAATGCTCTGACTTTCCCATTGCACGAGGGAATACGTAGGCACAAGGGTTCTAATCCTTGTCGAGCACCCTAATAAAAAATCACCCATCTTCCCCTTATAAGCATTATTACCTTAGAATATAACAAACAAACCTAACTAACTTTCTCACGAATCGAATCAAGAGGTTCCCGTTGAGTACAACGGACATAGAGGGTGCTAATACCTTCCCTCTTGCGTAACCGACTCCCGAACCTAGAATTTGGTTGCGATGACCATTTTCTTATCCCTTTAAAGGTTTTATCTATATTTTCCTTTCCCTTTTTTGGGATAAATAAAGTTCGGTGGCGACTCTGTTTCGAACAGTTTTTTCCGCGTCCATCGCGAGGATCGTATTTTTCAAGGTACGACAGTAGGGCATTCTGCTCTAATGTGTCCAAATCCATCACATTCATGAGATTGAATCCCTCTATTCTGATTGGACTTTTCTTTTGTTCTTGTTTTTCTTTGAGAGTCATAATTTCTGCCAGTATCAGGAATTATGTTCTAGACATTGGGTCTTGACTTCCTCTCCATTCTCTTCAGCACTTGGTTGAATTGTCTTCCAAGTAGAACAATGGAATTTGACATACCTTCATCAGTGTCCAGATCACATTCTCCCACTCCATCTTTTGTGTTGGAAATAAAAGTTATGCTTTTATTCTTCTTTTCAGTTATGTCATTAATGGTCAATTCAAAAGTTTGAAGTGACCCCACAAGTTCATCACCTCTCATGCTGCTGATGTCTAGGGCTTCTTCTATGGCTGGTACCTTCATATCAAACCTCTTGGTAAGAGACCTGAGAATCTTCCTAACCAGCTTTTCTTCTGATATTTTCTCTCCTATAGCACTAAAGGCATTAGCTATTTCAAGAGCATTCATTTGAAAGGCATAGATACTCTCATCCTCCATCATCTTTAGATTTTTAAGTTTGATAGTGAGTAACTGAAGCCTATACATCTTCACCTTAGAGGTACCTCCATGAGTTGTCTTGAGAATTTCTCAACGTCATTCGCTACAGTGCGTGTTAATTAACCTAAACATGTTTTTGTCAACTCCGTTGAATAGGGCATTCAAGGCTTTGGAGTTTCCAAGAGCAATCTCATCTTCTTCCTTGGTCCAATCCTCTTCAGGCTTTAGAGTTTCCTTTCCATCTTTATCTTTAATCACAGGAGGTTCCCAACCCTTTATGATAGCTTTCCAAGCTTTGATATCCATGTATTTTAAGAAGGCCACCATGCGTGCCTTCCAATAGTCATAGTTGGTTCCATCCAAGATGGGGGGTCTATTCACATTCCCTCCTGCTTCCTTGTCCATTATGCTAGAAAGGATATATCCCTGGAGCTCACCCAAAACCACATCAAACACCCACAGGTTTACAAGCTTCTCACCTAATCATTACTCGTGCTAACTTCTACCAAGGAACTCCTAGATATGAAATCCCTCTCACTTCCCACCAGTCACACAACAGTTACAAACTCAACAATAAAGAAGAAAGGAAGTCACACTTACAAAGACACAAAAATCCACTCTTTGCTTAAAAGCTTAGGAGTGATTACAACTCAAAACTCAGTTCAATTCAAGTACATGAAGAGTACATGAATGGCTCACAAATGCACAAACAAAAGAGTCCAAATCAAATGTCAAAATACATAAGAGAGGATCACAAAGAACAAATAACAAAGAAAAAAACTCTCTAAACCCTAATACTCTTTCTTTCAATACATGGCTTCTCCACTTCATTAGGTTTATAACTCCTCTTTAAATAGCCTTCAGATCAGCATGGGTCGGGATCTTCAATTAAATAAAGAGAATATAAAAAAATAACAGCTTCAAATCTTCTGCAAGATCTTCTGCACACAAATAGGAATTGAATAGAAAGTTTCCTAAAAGGCTCCAAGATCCTTTTTATGAAATACAAGCAAATCTGTCAAGACAGAAGTTCCTAAAATATCCCTCCTTGGTTTACGACACTGTGTGAATTAAAATACAATCAAATCTCACACTTTAAATACCAAATCGTCCCACCCCTAAACTACTAGTATAACATGTCTGCCACATGTGCCAACAATATGATGATTATGTTGTCTAACTGACTTGTCAAGACATCTGTCACAACATCTTGCTTTGAACTTGTTTTAACAAAATTGCTGCCAAACTAAAACGCTAGAACTTACAGCTTCTATTGTTGGGAAATTGCGATGGATGCTTGTTCATCTTCATTTTTCTCTTTGTATCTAGCTACCATGGGTAGCTAAATCCCTTTCTTGTTGGGGTTGGATGTAAGTTCACTGTAAAAGTATGTATTTTTATTGATCATGTCTTTATGTATAATATATTTATGAATCTATATCGAAGTTATCTTTGTTTCAGTATTTAGATATTGATTTGAATTGTTATTGAGAAATACTTTTTGAATCTCGATCTAGGATAATCATTTATTAGATTCTAAACTCTAGACATGGATGTAGATTTAACATTCACTTGAGTATTGAGTCTTAATGCTATCATTTTGTTCAATAAGCTGAGAGATCGTCGATTAGACAATACGGTTGAACTCTCGTCAGGAGTTAAAACATGAACACTGTCGGCGAGCGATACATAATGATATTGATAAATGTTTAGATTGTGCATAACTGGTTGGTAAAATATATATTCTATCGGTGGATGAAATTAAATCCTGACAAGCTCTCATCTCTCTGAAACTTTATTTATCATTCATTTGTTTTAGATTTTGTAGCTTTAAACCATCAACCATCTTGCAAACTTATGCTTAAAAACGTAGTAACTGTTGAACGACATTGATATCGCTTCAATCCCTATGGAGACAACAAAATAAATACTCACCCTTAATAGCACCAATACTGCAATAAAAAAATAGCATTGTTACCTTGGATTGGTGTTTAGATATTAAAAGCAAAGCAATCATTTCTATCTTTTTAAGCTTTGTACATTTTTCTATATTGTATATATACTTGTTTTCCATCACGTTTGTTCAAGTGGTTGGTTAGGATACTTGCTTTTTTTCTATGCTTTGAAGCAAAACAACAGCTGATCAATTTCTTTTTGATCTAGAAATCGAAAGAACTGTCTGGGGGAACAACAACAAAACTAGAAAGACAAAGTAACTAGCCATGCAAGAGAAAGGCATCGAGCTAACGAACATAAAATAAGCGCTAATTTGGAGGCAGCCCATTTTTATAAAGTATTACTAGCTTTGCATTAAGTAGTTTTGTATAATTTGAAGTTGTTAAGTTGTTTGAGAATTATTTTATGTTTGTCCAAGAAGCTTGTCTTTGATTGGCTTAAAGAAACACTAAGTTGTTGTTTCAAGTTTGAATATATCACCCAAGAAATGTTATGGTAATGATAAAAGTTTGAAGGGAAGGTACATTGTTAAGGTACATGTTTATTGCTTTCTAGACCATAGCATAAATATGAAACTTGTAATTTCTACAAACATCATGTTCTTAATTCTTTTGTACTACATGTTCATGATCGAAACACTTTAGATCAAAGCCTAAATGTGAGGATACTTTCCATTGTTTAATAAATTTCACGGGATACCAACGATTGTTGTTTTAACTCATTTGACATATGTTTAATCTTGCATTTGTGTTGAATAGTATGAAAGCGTGAAAATGGTCAAGACATTTTGTTTGATTTTGAGCACAATAACTTGACCAAAAGTAACCTACCTTGTAAGGAGTGAGAATTCTTTAACCCCTTTGAGCCTTAGTGTCAGGATCTATATCAATATTAAACCGTAGGATTTTTCCTTTGCATGCAAAATGTAGTTCATCATTGATTTTAGAAATAATTCTGAATTCTGACAAATATTTTCTTGAACCTTAAACCTTGATTTAATTGTGTAATTTTGTCCCTTGCTTTAGAAATTGAGGAGCATTCTTGTACAATGTTAGTTGAATTCAATTTGGGGAGAAAAAGGTTGGTGGTTAAGTTGTTGAAAAAGAAGGAAAATTGTGAAGAAAAAAAAGAAAAAGAGAAATGTGAAAAAAGACATGAAAAAGAAGTGAATTTGTGTGAAATAAAAAGTAGAAAATAAGTTGAGAAAGAGGTAATTGAAGTTGTGAATGCTTGAGAATTTGAGAAGTGATCGCTCTCATTTGTTTAGGCAATTTTGGTTTCATTTTACTTGAGATATGACCCTTCTTTGTTAACCTAGCTACATTACAACCCTTGAAAGTTCTTTATGATTTGTGATTTTATGCATTCAATATGAATTTTTTTGTATGAATGCATAATTTAATCAAGATGTTATCAAGATTGTTGGGTGTGAGTCAAGTCCTTCATATTTGTTCTTCATCCATTGATGAAATTGTGTGTTAGGTGTGATCCATATTTGAAAATGTGTTGCTTTAGAATTTTTGACATGTGTTTTGTGCTTAGAATTTGTTTCATGATCATAGTGTTGTTGTAGTATAGTGGTAAACATCACTTTGCTTGTACTTTTGCAATTTAAACCATACAACTGTTTTCGTTTCTAAAACTTTTTTGATAATGATTTCTTAGTAGTTGCTCTTGTTTCTTTAGGTTTGATTGACTTTTGTTTGAGGACAAACAAAGTTGTAAGTTAGGGAGAGTTTGATAAGTTCTAATCATGACTAATTTTGCACATTAAAACTTTGAATTTTTCGACTCTATTTTGCGTTTTCCATCATTTATTTCCCCGAGTTTTCTTATGATGTTATATAAATTGCAATTGGATTTTGTATCCTTGATATGTGTGTTAATATACAGAAAGTGTTGCAAGAAGTCAAAAATGAAGGCACAAACAACGAAGAAGGAACAAAGCCAAGAATGGAAAAATTCACCAAGCTCGCCTGGCGAGTTCTTGCGAGGCAGGGGTGACCTCGCCTGGCGAGCTCTGGTGAGGCAGAGGCGAGCCAAAACAAATCATTTCTAGTACCAAAACTTGTCATGGTAGCCCATCAAGGGTGTGTTCGTTTGATTTCGCCGAGCGAGATTGAGGTCGCCTGGCGAGACATGACATTTGTCTCAAGGGCAGTTTGATATTTTGCTGTCAGAAAGGGTGTCAAAAAGTTGATTTTGTCGGGAGAGACAGAGGTCGTCTGGCGAGACAAGACATTTCCAACTTTGTATAAATAGGTTTAAATTAGATTTGTTGACTCTCTCACACTCTCTTGGCTCTTACCACTTCCTGAGCTATAGACACCATTTTTGGAGAGAAAGAAACTTGGAAAACAACAAGAGAGAGTACTTCTTTAAGATCCGGAGTTGGGATCACTTTATGGTTGGGAAACCGCGATGGATGTTTGTTCATCTTCATTTTTCTCTTTGTATCTAGCTACCATGTGTAGCTAAATCCCTTTCTTTTTGGGATTGGATGTAAGTTCACTTTAAAAGTATGTATTTTTTTTATCATGGCCTTATGTAGAATCTATTTATGAATCTATATTGATGTTATCTTTGATTCACTGTTTACATATTGGTTTGAACTGTTATCGAGAAATACTCATTGAATCTCGATCTAGAATAATCATTTGTAAGATTCTAAACTCTAGACATAGATTTAGATTTAACATTCACTTGAGTATTGAGTGTTAATACTACTGTATTATTCAATAGGCTGAGAGATCGTCGATTGGACAATAATGTTGAACTCTCTTTAGGAGTTTTGACATGAACACTGTCGACGAGCGATACATGATGATATTGTTAAATGTTTTTTAAGGTAAGGAAAATACACAAGAAGGGGGGTTGAATTGTGTTCACCAAAATAAAAACATTTTTGCTTCTGAACAGAGTTCAAACTCTAAACGTTTTTTTTAGAATCTTATCATACATGCAGCGGAACAATATATCAGAAGAAGAATAAACTGAACTCATAACACATCAAATTTATCTTGGTTCCTCTCCTAACTGAGAGTAATCCAATCCCATTGCCTTGCAAGAGATTTTCCACTATAACAAATTACATGATTACACCTGCTTATGCACTTAAGCATAAGACTTTCACGTCTCAGACCCATAGTCTAAGACTTTTTTTTCTTAATCAGCACCTGATCAAGACTTCCTGCTTAGATCCTCAGATTCCATAACTTTCCTTACTCAAACCACGTGGTCAAGGATTTCCTGCTTAGACACACTTCCTAATACTTCCCTTGCTCATATCCACGATCCAAGACTTTCCTGCTTACACACACCATCTAAGACTTTCCTTGCTCCGATCCTCGATCCAACACTTTTCTACTTAGATACACCTTCTAAAACTTTCCTTGCTCAGATCCTCGATCCAAGACTTTCCTGCTTAGATACACCATCTAAGACTTTCCTTGCTCAAATCCTCGATCCAAGACTTTCTTGCTTAGATACACCATCTAAGACTTCTCTCCTAAAACCTTCTGTCCAAGACTTCCTTGCTTAATCTTAGAGACGCTACATATTTGGTAGTGTTGCACATTGTTGCTCATTATTGTTCTTGTTATTTCTTCATTCAAATAGAGAAGCTGAACACCTTTATCTTCTTAAACATTCCTTCTTCCTTTTATTCCTTGTTAAAGATTCAAGTAGAACCTTCAGCTCCTTATATAGTAGATTTCATGGAACTAGTCGTTGAAAGAAATAACTTGATCAAATGTCTTTGTTCTTCCCTAAAGTACAAGATATGTTGAGGTAGATACACAGAAGATCTTGATCCATGTGTAACTTGTATAACCAAAGTGTCTTCAGAAGTATCCTATACTATAGAGTCGTTGAGAGTGGTTATCCATAAAGTGTGTCAACTTTTCTTGAGCCTTGTGATCATAGACTCTAGATGATAAGCTGAGTTGACACTACAACTTTCTTTCTGTAGTACGAATAGCTTTAGCTTCGCTACATCTTCTAAACAGTCTTCAAAAACCAATACAATTACCAAGTGTATAAACAACGAGTTGCTTCTTCTGATGCTAAGGACTTCAGCTTCAGAGTCTCCACCAGACAACACTTAGCAAGTGTTCTTTCAGATTTTGTGTCATCAGGACCACGTATCTCAGCTTCACTCAAGTGTGTCTTCATATCAAATTCTGATTGTATTTTTTAAGTGAGATAACCTGCATACTTGAACACACATTAGATAACAAAATTTTTCTTTTAATACTTATGTTGTCATCAAAACTAAGGATATATATATATATATATATATATATATATATAAAGAACAAATCTTGATCTAACAATCTCCCCCTTTTTTATGATGACAAACACAAGTATTTAAAGGAATATGTTTAGGCTATTTTAATTTTTCTTAGACAATGTCAGAGCATGAGGTTTGTAAGCTCTCTCTGAGGCTTGATAGATCAAAGGTTGAGTTTTGTAAGCTCCCCCTAAGTTCTATTTCTAAGAAATCCTAAAATATATTTAGTTTTCTCAGCGACATTAGGGTATGAGGTTTGTAAGCTCCCCTGAGTTTTATAGTCCAATAGTTGGGTTCTGAGAACCCACCCTAAGTACAATTTTCAAGAAAACTTATAATTTTAACTTTCTTAGCAACATCAGAATACGAGGTTTGTAAGCTCCTTCTGAGTCTAATAGACTAAGGTTGAGGTTTGTAAGCTCCCTCTTAGTTCCATGTATAAGAACAGTTAAAATTATTTACCCGGGTAAGATAACCAAAAAAAAAATTAAATGAACAAAATTGATAATACTTTTAACTTTGACAACATTGAATCTGAAGGGGAAATAAATTCTTATTTAAATACTTCTATATTTCTCCCCTTTTTGTCACTTCAAAAAGGTATAATCACAAAATATAGAACAGATAAAGCAAGCAAAATTCAGAAGTGCATAGTTCCAAGATGGTCAAGAATGCTTTAGTCACAATCAAGTAGATGCAATGTTTCAAGATGATCAAAGAATCATTAAGTATTAGTTTAGTGATGTACTTGGCTGAACACATAAAACATACTATAAAAGTAACCACGCATCCTTAAAGGTTCATCCAGTTCTTTAGAAATACTTCAAGCAATAGATAGCTATGAAGAGAATATCTCACAGCCATATTCCTCACAAGAGTGAGAAGCGCGATATTGCACGAGAATTTGAATTGCTGAAGAAGGCTGAAACAGTAAAAGAAAGACATTTGGCAAACAAGGAACGTTCTGCACAGCTTCTTGCAGATGCAACAAAGGAGAGTCAGAAACTGAAGGAAGAGAAGGGCATTCAAACCAGATTGGCTACCTACAGAGCTCAGACTTCTGGGTCAAAGAAGCATAAAGATGCTTGTGAGGATCCTTCAGCAGAAGATAAAGAAGCAGAACAACGCTGGAGGTAGAATGCAAGTAATACAGAGAAAGATGACTGAAAAAACAAAAGGAGACTAGAAATAGACTAGTTTATTTTACAGTCATATTTTTACTCACGCGTGAAAGAAATATCAAATCAAATGGAAAAGATAAATTGCACAAGAAGACAAAAGAAATGGTACGGTGGGGACCACCACTATTTCGAAGATGCATTTGCGAATTTACCACAAAAATATTCGCATATGCATCTACAAACTAAATTTGGCAAAAATGGACTTGGTGCATTCGGATATGCATCTCCGAAAAAACATGAGGACGTTTTTAGATTTTCAAAGGTGCGACCCAAACCATAAGGGTGGAAAAAGAACTTTCCCTTCTTAAAGATATAAAAAACACAATATTGTGAATCAATGCGAGGCAACACGCTGTGAAATACTTGTAATGACTTGGGGTTATTCAACTTTGTAATGTGCTAGAAATAGGAATTTATAAGTTGTTGCTTATGATTTAACTCAAGTAGAACACATAATTTTACCTTTAATTGACCTAAGGAATTAGGTAATTATCGTATAAATTAGTGAGTTACACACCAAAGAATTGGATATAATGAGTATGTTAATTCGCAGTGAGATAATAATATAATTGAAACTTAATATGTACACAATTCATCAATAGTTAAAATAAGGGGATTCGATAATAAAGTCATATTCTCCTTTCGTATCTTGAATTCAATCTTATAATTTCTCGTTTTAAAATCGCTTTTCGAACGACCCCCCCACCCCTACCCTTCCGCTTTTAATTACTTAATATCACGCAAAATTATCTTGTTAAATTACAATCCTCATGGAGACGATCTTTTTATTATTACTTTGACTTTATTGGTACACTTGATGGGAGGTCATCAGTGATCGTTACAAAGAAAATGTAGAGGAGAATCAGGTAACGTTTGTCATACCTCGAAAAATGAGAACGACCTCGCGAAGCGCAATCGCACGCTCGCGGGATGGACTTAACAGAGTCGCCACCGATCTTTATTTATTCCATAGAAGGAAAGGGAAAATATCGAATAAAACCCCTAAAAGAAAAGATAAGATATGGTCATCGCAACCAATGTCTGAGTTCGAGAGTCGGTTACGCAAGGGGAAGGTATTAGCACCCCTCATGTCTGTTGTACTCAACAGGAACCGTTTAGTTAGGGTTAAATGTGTGTTAGCTTAAGGTTAGTTTCTAGTATTCTACTTAATGGGAAGGTAAGTGATTATTGTTAAAGGAGAGAGAACCTAAAAAGGTTTTATTACTAGGGTGCTCACCAAGACTTCGGAGTCTAGTGCCTACGTATCCTTAGGAGGATGGAATCAGAGCAATCGTAGTTCACCTAACTAAGGTGAGGAACCATTGACTATGGTCAAAGTTCCAAGGGGAATAAGTATTCATGATCATGATACTCATATAGAGTTAAAGAACTCTCTAATTCTAAGTTGTGATGGGATTGAATGGCTATGAGGCCAAAGGGAAAAGTAGGTATCTTATGACTTTGAGGTCAAGGGTAGAGGATGTTTTGGTCTCTTGATGAGAATCAAGATCTGTCATAAAAATGGAGTTTTGAGTATTATTGGATGTATTTTAAGAATGATGATCATCAAATGATCAAAGAGTTTATGCTAAAGTGTTAAACTCTAACACTCTCTATCATTCAAGATTAGCTTGAGAAAATTGTTTGTTGGACAACGAACATTGATAGAGCTCAATGGTTCAAAGAGTTGTGCTAGAGTGCTAGACTCTAACATCTCTTAGTCCAAATTGTTATTAAGTGTTTTAAGGATGAAAGAAAGAAATGATTGGCTACCTCAATGTGCAAGACTTGAGACCAATCTTTCAAAGGGTTATGCTAGAATGCTAGATTCTAACAATCCTTTTCTTTCAAGTTTATCTCAAAAGGATTTGATGTACTTTGAAGTATTGATGTCCTTAAAGAAGGATGGATTCTTGAGATGACGATTGACAAAGCTAAGAGGTGGGAAAGAAAAGAAAAGTGAAAGGTGGAACAAAAAAAGGTGAAAGGTGGCTCGCCAAGAATTATGATCCTTGTGCCTACGTATTCTCATTGAAGAATGTGAAATCAGAGCGTCCGTTGTTCTAAATACTACGGGTTGTTGGTTGAGATATTTAAGTGAATGGCGAACATTTGATCAAATGTTCAAAGAGTTATGCTAGAGTGTTAGACTCTAACGGCTCTTATGCGTTCAAGTTGTTGATGAAAAATATTTAATGGACAATGAACACTTGATGAAAAATCAAGTATTCGAAGAGTTGTGCCAAGATGCTAGATCTCAACGACCCTTATTTGTCCAATTTGATAATGAAAATTATTTAACGGACTATGAACGCTTGATGAAAACCAATTGTTCGAAGAGTTGTGTCAGGATGCTAGATCTTGACGGTTCTTAGTAGCCCAAGTTATGGTTCAGATTATTGATTTGAGGACAATGAGCTCTTGACAATAATCAATCGCTCAAAAGGGTTATGTCAAGATGCTAGATCTTAACGGTCCTTATTTGTCCAAGTTGACATAAAAGTTGTTCAATGGGCAATGAGCGATTGGTGAAAATTAATTGTTCGAAGAGTTGTGCCAAGATGCTAGATCTTGACGGCTCTTATTCGTCCAAATAATTAAGTGTTTTGAAGACGAAAGAGGAGAATAAACAGCTATTCCAATGCGCGAGGCTCGGGACTGATCATTCGAGGGTTACGCTAGAATGCTAGATTCCAACGGTCCTCTTCTTTCGAGTTTATAAAGAAAAGAGTTTTAACATTTAAATTTGATTTAAGAGTCACTCGATATTGATTGAGGTTTGATTCGTGTTAGTTTGAAAATGATTTGTAAAAATTTAATTTGATTACAAAAAGATTTAATCGAGCAAGTTTGGAATTTACAAAAGTGCCTAACCTTAAAATTTCTAAAGTTTACATTAACAAAACTCAAAGTTGATTTTAAAACAAAAGAACAATTAGCACTCCAATCTCTCTCACTTCTGCATTTTCTAGCCCTCTCTCCCTAACATTCACTAACTTCTTCCTTTTAAACAAATTTCTCTTTGCCATGAAAATTAAATGAAATACATAAGAGAAACTCAGACATATTTACTAACAAATTCAGTAAAAAAACGAAAAAATATTTTTAGGATAATAAAATTCAAAATGAGCAGTAATAGCATTTCTTTCAACTATATACATCTTTAAAAAAATAGAACAAGCCCAAGACTAATTAATTGGTTCTTTTCAGAAGAAGCTCATGGATATTTCTACACTTTACAGCATTTCAAATGAATCAATAATAATACAACATACTCTATTGAATCAAT
This sequence comes from Lathyrus tuberosus, assembly GCA_022829125.1. Classification (NCBI taxonomy): domain Eukaryota; kingdom Viridiplantae; phylum Streptophyta; class Magnoliopsida; order Fabales; family Fabaceae; genus Lathyrus; species Lathyrus tuberosus. The sequence continues at coordinate 3,063,343 of JALAZF010000142.1, read as the reverse complement.
AATTGCAGCAGAGCACCTAGAAATTCAGAGCAAGACAAATCTGCTAGGAGGAAAACAACATGATACAATTTAAAAGTCGAAAGCAAATCACAACATAATCGAAAAAAAATTAATCTAGCAAACAAATGTAAATCGATGAACCCATAAATCAAGTTGAAATGATACAATCTAAACGAAAATTGTAAACGGAAGTCAAACCGAAAAATAGGACAATCAACATTCAGAACAACAATATTGAAATCAAACTCGAACCGAAAGTCAAAATAAAGTAATAAGCAACACGGTATCAAGGTAAAACCCAACATGAATCGTTACCAAATCTTCGAACCGTTTTTTGGCGAGTCAATCGTAGTAGCAGCATAGCGTCATCACCTTCATCAACTCGGCATGAACACACCATCCTAATCTCGTACTCTGTATTGAAGACGGATTCAACCACCAGCTTGTCAAAATAATTTGCAATACTGAAATCGGCATCACCACACCTGTAAACAACTTGCAAGAACAAACAGAAAAATGAAATCAAAAGCACATGATGGCATTGAGGAAATCTTCAAGACTCAGTGTGTTTATTTATCAATATCGGAACATCAGATCAAGCACCGTGAGTTTATCAGCAGAGAGTTGAAGTCACTAGCGAGCGGAGAGACGAATACTCGATTTGGATGGTGGTTTTGGTTTAAGCATGAATGGTGGCGGCGGATAGAGACAGAGAAAAGGTTTATTGAGGCCGGAGAAACGATTTTGCAGTGGCGGTGAGCAGTGTTTTTGAGCTGGGTTTGAAGAGAGGTTTTGATAGAGAACACGGTGGAGGGATTGGCCAGTGATTGTGTGACGGAGGAGAAAGTCCCCCTCTCTCCCAGTTGTTTACTGTGCGTGGGTACTTTTGAAAGAAGAGGGTTCTCCGCCTTTTTACCAAAGTGAGGGAGGGTTCTCTTTATTTAATTCTTAAACCTTTCTATTTTCTGATTGGTTAATATGAAAAGTTCAGGATTGAGAATCATGTGCTTATTGTGAATTGATTGTGAGTTGTTGATTAAATTGATCCAATGGCCCCAATTAAAACAAACAAACACATCTTGCTCTTAGATATTTAAAATGATTAAAAAATGAAGTTTTAATTCAATAAAATGAAAATAAATTCAAATATTTTAAAATAGAGCAAATAAAAATCAACCGAATATTTAAATAATTCTATTTATTTATTTTGAAAATTTTTGACAAAAAAAGGAAATAAACAGAATAAAATTTGGAAGTGTTCGAAAGACTAAAATGAATGCACCAAAATGATAAGCGTGAAATAAACGACTCGGAAAATATAGCGTTTGGTCAAATTTTGAAATAAATCGGGATCGACTTTTAGTTTGACTGATTCGTCTATAAATCCACAAGTTCATTCCAGCTGATAAATTGGGTTAGTTATGCAATATGATTGATCTAAGATGATATGCAAAAGATCAAAGGATCTAAGGGTAAAATTTGGAGTATGACAGTTGCCCCTATTTAAATATCTTCACCGGATGGCACGAGGAATGGAAATCCTCGGGGCATCAAGGTGAAAAGGTATTTAAATATAGCAAACCGCAAATTTTGCCCTTAGATGGAATACAGATGCTAAGGACTGGCAATGGACATGCAGATGCTGACATGCCATGAACTTCTAGTATGATGATATGATGCCATGATAGTGCAAAAAATGCAGACAAACAAGACCAAAGGATAAAGAGCTACCAAACACCGGTGAGCTTCATTGGGGAAGGATGAAGATTAGTATCCACAAGGAAAACTCACTGGGGATGCAGACTAGCCAACAATAGAGACTCACTAGGGAGACTCTGAGGAAAAACTGGGGATAGAAAAATAAAGGGGAAACCCTACAGGTCCTCACTGGATATAGGAGCCAGAAAGGTGTTCTCCACTGAGGAAAAATCCAGGGAGATGGACGACAGGTTCGTAGGTGACCGGACGACACTGGGGAAATAAGACGCATTCTTACTGGGCATGAAACCAGAAAGAAGACATGATCCCCACTAGGGATCATCTTGAAATAAAGGATAGACATCCTACAAGAGATTTCCTGGAGATTTCTTATATTGAAGAGTTCAAACGGGATCTTCAAGAAAAACCAGAGATAAAATCTGCGCGCCAGATAATGAGAGATGACTGGACTTTTAGCTGGGAATAAGGTTAATGAGTCAGGAATGAGTTGGATTTTGAATACTAGTATGAGCTTTAAATTTCAGTTTTAAGTTCATATTTGACCTGGGTTTAAACAAAGGGTTCATATTTGACCTGAAGTTTAGGTTCATATCTGACCTGGTTTCAAACAACGGGTTCATATTTGACTCGAAATTTAGGTTCATATTTGACCTGAGTTTCAAACAAGGGTTCATATTTGACTCGAAGTTTAGGTTCATATTTAACCTGGGTTCAAACAACAGGTTCATATCTGACTCGAAGTCTAGGTTCATATTTGACCTGGTTTCAAACAACGGGTTCACATCTGACTCGAAGTTTAGGTTCACATTTGACCTGGTTTCAAACAATGGGTTCACATCTGACTCGAAGTTTAGGTTCACATTTGACCTGGTTTCAAACAAACGGGTTCACATATGACTCGAAGTTTAGGTTCACATTTGACCTGGTTTCAAACAACGGGTTCACATCTGACTCGAAGTTTAGGTTCACATTTGACCTGGATTCAAACAACGAGTTCACATCTGACTCGAAGTTTAGGTTCACATTTGACCTGGTTTCAAACAACGGGTTCACATCTGACTCGAAGTTTAGGTTCACATTTGACCTAGTTTCAAACAACGGGTTCATATCTGACTCGAAGTTTAGGTTCACATTTGACCTGGTTTCAAACAACGGGTTCACATCTGACTCGAAGTTTAGGTTCACATTTGACCTGGTTTCAAACAACGGGTTCACATCTTACTCGAAGTTTAGGTTCACATTTGACCTGGATTCAAACAACGGGTTCATATGTGACCTGAGGTTTAGGTTCATATTTGACCTGGAATAAATGATGCCAGCAATTACTGGATTTTAAGTTCCATATGAGGAGGTTAAGTATCAGATAGGTTAATACCGGGGTTGCATAAATGAAGATTAGACTTCCTGGGGAATACCCATTATGGTGGCTGAAAAGTTTAATAGTACCAGGGATAGATAAGTTTCTCAGAAGAGACCGACACTTACCGCCATAGAAAAACAAACTTCTCCAAGAGATTGCTATTTATTGTTGGGTACAAATTCCACATAGTTGTTGATATCACAACACTGCCGGAGAATGAATTTTGTCTTCAACGAGGATATGTAAAAAAATATTCTTGCGAGACACAATGCAAAATAAATGCGCGTTCAAACTAGGTTTTGCAACCTAACCTGCCAGGGATCAAAGTTCAATATGGGAACAAGTTAGAAAAAAACTGTCAAACAAGACTCCAACCTTTGAGGAATGAGCTCAAATGGGGATTTATCTTATCCAAATGTGGAAAAGACAACTGAACCACCCATCATCCACGAGGATAAAACTCTGTGGGGAATTCAGAAAGGATGAGCATTTTGTGCCTAGGGCTGACAACTCTATTGGAGAGGATAGACAAACCCAGACACTTGGGGAGATAAACGCTAACGTGAACAAAGCAGGTAAACACCAAACCAGGGTAACAGAGATGCTAAGATTCTATGTATGTGAGTGCATATATGCCATGCTTATGCATATGCTGACAAAACAGACAAAAGGAAGCGAGACTAGAGAGGAAATAAACATCTCGACAAGGATACCCAGCCAAACTCGTCAGATTGGGCCATCACTGGGGATGAACTTTCAGGATCAGTAGGTCTACTTTAAGATTACGACCCCTCTGGGGAAAAAGTCTTTGGTATAACATCATGACTTCACTAGGATTGCCATCATGAACTGCTTTCTTTACCGAAGAATTGCCAAGATTAGCTGAAGTAACAGCTTACTGGAGAGCTAGCAAAAAGTGTCACAAAGTTGAGTGGTTCTGCATAACTTATCTACCCCAGGGTACATGATCTGCCAGGAGAAAATACCAAGAGAATTTTACAGGAGAATTGGCATAAAATATGCTTTCAATATCTTCAAACTCTTGGAGAAATTCATGAATTTCGGTATAACTGCCCCTGTTTAACTGTGTTTACACAACAAGATCCTTGAACCTATTCTTCAGACTGGTTGATCTGTGAAAGAGATACCCCAGACCGATTGGCCTCATAGAGATTTACTGAATCTCAACCTGACTGCTTCTGATTAACTGGTCCGTGGGGATAAGTCATCAAAAGGATTTTATAGAAGAATTGGTATACCATATGTTCCAATGTCTTCAAACTCTTGAAGAGATTCATGGATCCTGACATAACTGCCTCAGTTCAACTGTGTCAGCAATACAAAGTCTTTGAACTATGGTAGAAACAACTAGGGAACAAATTTGCCCCTGTTGATGGGTCACTGGAGTCTAAACTTATCATAAGCTGACCTCAAGGAGGCTTGCCCCTAGATTCTTGAACTTTTGAAGAGTTCCGCCCCTGATTCAGTAGCTCTTGGAATGGTGGATTGGCAGATCCTTCCGCTTGGTTGCCCCTGACTGAGCTTCCTTAATCAAGTCAAATTCCCTAGCTGGCTACGTTTGTTGGGATTTCTTTGATATTGAATTGTTTTTACAAACAAGTATTGTTCATTAAAAATTGGCAATTTCAATGCGATATTCATGCAAGCTTTTGAAATCAAGTTTTATTGATGAAACACACACGGTGGAATGATTAAATCAAACACAAAGTGGATCTAGTCATTTACAGAATGACAGGTGAAGTGATCAACACACGCAAATAGCAAAGATTCATTAGGAGTCAGGTTAATCAACCTTGCTGTAGTATGCTTTTCAAAACAACCTTACCTCAATTAGGTCTTTTAAGGGTTGTGAAATTCTGGTATCAGACGTGTGATGTTAAGGTGTGATGTCACAACAACACACTCTGCACAATGGACAACAATAACAGCAAAATAACACCAAGAATTGTTGACCCAGTTCGGTTACAACCAACCTACTCTGGGGGCTACCAAGCCAGGGATGGAATTCACTACTTGTAGATATAATTTACAGACTCAACAACCCGTTGACAATCTCCTAAACTTATACTCTACTAATAACTTCCTACCTAAGAAACCACTTAGGTATGAGAACACCACTCAATCCCTTACAAACTCTCAAAGAAACCACTTTGAGTACCCTTGATCTTGCTTCCTAGCTTCGATCAAGCAAACACCCTCTATTGCTTCACAGCTTCTAGAGAGGACAGAAACTCAACACCTATTCAAACCCTAGAATAGTGTAAATACAAGCACTCTAAACAAACTCTAGACACTAAGCCTCCAGCTCCTGATCTTCTGAATGTTTTCTGTCACTTTTTCCTTTGGTCTTGTGCGCTTTATATAGCTCCTTGAATTGGTCTTGGACTTGCTACAATATCTCCCAGATTTGTTATTTAAAACTGAATATTTAAAACATATTTTCTTCTAAAATCTTTTTAAATCTTCAACCTTTTAAATCTCCTACAAATCTGCACCAGATCTCCTATTCAGCAGTAAATATCTATCCCAAGATATTCGCATCCAATGAGACAGCTTGTTCTCCACAATTCCAGCTAATACGCAACCCTAACAACATCACAGCCTGCTGTTGTTAATTCTGCAGATCTGATGTTACAACATCACCTATGTGACATCAGACATCCAACTTCAGCTATTAATTACTTAACACAGCCCAGTGTTAAGACTTCAATGTTGCAACATCATCACCTTGACATCAACATTGAACATACTTTGTTTTACCAAAATTCCAGCCAATCCAGGAACTAACAATCTCCCCCTTTGGCTAATTTTGGCTAAAACAATCTCTGCACTCTGCATCTTCAGAGACTTCAGCAGCGGAAAAAAATCTTGAATCTCCAATCAGCAGCAGTTTGACAGTTTTCAAAGTTTTCATCACTTGATCTGCTGCAGCACCATCTTCACTATTGACAACAGCCAATTGGTGCTCCCCCTCAAGAATATGAACCAGCATCACAGCTGTTCAGTAGCTCACAATGTGTAGAACTTTTCTCCCCCTTGATGTCTGCTGGGCTGCACTCTTCAAATGCTATGATATCTTCACTAGCTCAGTCAAAACTCCCCCTCAATAACTGCATTACCACTTTTCAACTAAACACCTTTGACTTTTAGCAGCATCAATTTATCTCCCCCTTGATATCACATTAGCAGCATTTGGCAGTAACACTCTTTGATACTCTTGACTCTCTTGGCTGATACTCTTGACTCTCTTGGCTATTTTCTCCCCCTTTTTAGCCACAATTAGGCAAACTTCAGTTAGAAGCCCTATTAACTATAGACAGTACACCCTAGCTCTCATTGTTAGCCTCACAGTTAGCAACCAGGCAAAACAAATCATAGAAGAAAACTAAAGACATAAACTGGTGCCAATAACAGCACAGTATTCAAGTTACAAAACCAAGCACATTAAATGCTGAAACAAAGACATAAATTGAAGCTAACACGACTAAATAAGAAGGCAAACATTAAAAGCTTGAATTATCTGAGCTGAGATCATCATTATCTTCTTCATCACCAGGTCCATCATCAACATCCTTCCTTGTGTTGGCTGCTTCACCTTCCTTTGCTGCCAATCTCAGTGTCATGACAAGTCTTTCAAATTTTAGTTTCCTTTCAGTACTAACTCTTATGACTTCATCTAACTCCTTGCAAGCCTCCTCTAGTTTTGTAATCAACCCAGTCTTGGCTGGTGACTGTTGTGATGTTGAAGTAGATGTCTTGACACTGTCAGGAACATGTTTTACTTCAAGCAACTTGGAATGGACTGACAAGGCAGGCTTCCTTTTGCAAGCAACATCTGAATTCTGTAGAATTCCAGGATATTGAGACAAGATAATCCCACAAATGAGAGAGGGAAAAGCAATGGGCTTCTTCATAGCATTTGTAGCAGCATGCTTAATAGTATGATCATAGATGTAGGAGCCATAGTCAATTCTTTGCTTTGTCCCAACTGCATAAATTATCTTCCCTAATCCAATAGAAATCGTGGTCTTGTGACTAGTAGGAACCCAGTTGACAACAGCTATTCTGTGCAGAATGGCATATTTGACACTCAACCAACTGGCTAACAGCTATCCTTTTTCGGGCCAAACATCTACCTGACCACCAGTGATTTCTTTGCATATAACATTATTGGAGACTTCCAATTCTCCATAATCTTCCTCACTTCTTCCTAAGTAGGCATTGATCACTTTAGGAGAGAACCAGACACACTTACCCCTGATGGTAACTCTTCTGAAGGTTAGGCTCTTGCTGTCATTTATAGATTCAGGGATATTAACTATGAATTCTCTAACCAGTCTATCATAGCAGTTAGTCAACCCTGAAATAGTCCTTATGAGACCAGCACACTTAATTAGGTCTACAATTTCAGTAGACTCTAAGTCTTCTGCTACTACCTCTCTTTCTAGTGCTATCCTTCTTTGGCTCACACAATTCCACCTGGATGCACAGTGAGATGAGATGTGACCAGGTACTTGATTAGTCGCTGGGTTGATGTCTTGAGCATCACTCTCAGAATCTGACTCTTCCCTGATTCTCCTCTTCTTGCCAGACCTGGCAGCTTTGGTCCACGATTTTGGAGAGTCTGTAACTGAAGTCCTTTTCTTATCCTTCCTTATTCCAATTCTATCATCATCAGATGAGTCCTCAATCTCTATAACCTCAACCTGTTCCTTCCCTTTACCCCTGTGACTTTCATTCCTAGGGGACGATGTTCTGACATCAAAGCTGACATCAGTGTCATCAGGATCTTCACCTTCAGCTTCTTAACTCAGGGCCTGTCTTTGAAGATTTTTGTCTTCACCTTGAGAGTCGACTTGTTCAGCAGGCATTTGCCTTAAAGGGACAGAAATCCCTTTCACCCGTATCCCCTTCTCAAGGATTTTGGTGGCAAGCTGTTCCAAATGCATGTCTACATCAAACTTCTCCTCAACAGCTTGAGAGGATGATGACCTAGCTTCAGTTTTATTCACCGTGGTTGAGGGTTTAGGGTTACCTGACTCGGGAAGAGCAATAGAAATGTGTTCTTCAGAAGAAACCCTAGTTCGTACTTGCTTAGAGTTCTTGGAAGGGAAAGACATCGTTCCTTTGTAACAGACTAGGTTTGGAGAAGAGCTTTCTATTCTGTTGAGATTTAGGGAGATGAAACGTTGCGATGAGAATGCTTTGGTAAGTCTTGATGTAGTATCAATATGGTAAGGCGCCTGATTTTGAATACTCTTTAAAGATCAATTACTAATTTTCTCCCTCCATAAAGACTTTCCTTTTGAACAGTTCACATCAGGACTCATTAACTCTGAGTGACCTTTCAGCATCTTGATGTCATAGTCTGATGTTATAACATCGACTTGAACATCATTAGTTGAACTATCTTCAAGAGAAATCCACTGATAGCAGTTATCCTTGGTTCTGGTACCCTTCATAACAATCTGATTGTGCTCATCAGAAACCACACACTCATGCTTAGTGTAGTTTACCTTGTAACCTTCATCACACAACTGGCTTATGCTGATCAAATTTGTACTTAAGCCACTGACAAACAGAACATTGTCAAGTTCAGGTCTACCATTACCTTGCACCTTCCCAACTCCTGCAACAACACCTATTTCTCCATTGCCAAGTATAACCTCATGAGAGGGACAATGACTGACTTCAGCAAACATGGATCTACATCCAGACATGTGTTTGGAACACCCACTGTCAAAATACCATGTTCCTTCTTTAAACTCTCTATCAGCCATGTGAGCTAATAAGCACTTCACCTTCTCCTTAGGTACCCATTGTTTAACAACTTTGGGCCTGTACTCTCTCCATCTGTTTTGAGGTTGAGGGTATCCATGCAGCTTGTAGCAAGAGTACTGCATATGTCCAAACCTTCCACAATAATAGCATCTCACCCTTTCATCTCTGAATCTTCTACCATGATGAGATTGCTTAGACTGCCATCCATAATGTGGTCTCCTCCTACCATAACTGGTCTGCCTTCTATTATGTTGGTATCTTCTCCCATAAGAAGGCTGAGAATGTTGTTTCCTGGATTGTCTCCCATGATGGTGTGGCTTTATTCTTCCATAGATATTAGGAACAGCATTGGTGTATCCATATCCATAACCATACCAGTTGTCCTGATGTTGAGACACCTGATGAGACATGTGCTGTTTGAACTGAGCAGCTTGCATGCTTTTGTGGTATTGTGGGGGCATATACTGACTAGCTCCTTGTGGCTGCTTTCTCTTCTGATAAGGACCAGTCTTCTTCTCAATCTTCTTAGGTTGTGAAACATCAGCTTTCTTAGGGGTAGGATCCTGCTTCTTTGGCTGATGTTGAGATGAAAGTTGTGACACTTCCTTCTTTGAACCTGAAGTGCTTTCTTCTGAAGTTCCCTTATCCTCAGCCACATAACCTATCCCAGCCTTGTCTCCATCAGCTTTTTCTGACTGAAGGATCTTGTCAAGTGTATCTGTACCACAGCTCAGCATCCTAACAGACTTGGTCATTTGATCAAGGTGAGCTCTAACTAGCGCCACTTCATTTTCCAGATCAGTCTTTTCATTCTCTAGCTGAGCAATTTGTTGCTTGTGGCACTTGTTTTCTTAACAAATCTCAGCACTTTTTAAACACAGCTCTTGATAGGTAGAATCTAACTCCTCATAAGTTACTTCTCCATCACTAGAATCATCATCAGAAACCACAGCTCCTGTTAAAGCTCTCACATGCTTTGCTGACTCACCTTCACTTTCACTATCAGAGTCAGACCAAGAAACTGTCATGCCCTTCTTCTGCTTTTTCAAGAAGGTGGGACATTCTTTCTTGACATGTACATACCCTTCACACTCAAAGCACTGAACTCCTTTATCTTGGGTAGTTTTCTCTTCATCCTTCTTGCTGGTGTCAGAGGTCATGTTCTTGACATTAGGCCTGGAGTTATTGTTCATTCTCTTGAATACTTTGGTGAACTGTCTTCCCAACATCACTATGGCCTGAGATAGATCCTCCTGGGATTCAGAACTCTTCCCTTTCTCTTCTTCACCATTTGCCACCAGGGCTATACTCTTTGGCTTCTTTTCTGGTTCTTCCTCATTCAACCCAAGCTCAAAAGTTTGAAGAGATCCAATGAGCTCATCTACTCTCATCTTGCTGATGTCTTGTGATTCTTCTATGGCAGTAACCTTCATCTTATACTTCTTAGGTAGGGACCTAAGGATCTTCCTCACAAGCTTTTCATCTGACATCTTCTCACCAAGAGCACTGGATGCATTAGCCAGCTCCAGAACATTCATGTGGAAGTCATGAATAGTCTCATCGTCCTTCATCTTCAGGCTTTCAAATTTTGATGTTAAAATCTGAAGTCTCGACATCTTAACTCTAGATCTTCCTTCATGTGTAGCCTGCAAGATATCCCACGCTTCCTTAGCAACTTCACAGGTATTGATTAACCTGAAGATATTCTTATCCACTCCATTGAAGATGGCATTTAGAGCTTTGGAATTTCCAAGGGCAAGCTCATCTTCCTCCTTGGTCCACTCTTCTTCAGGCTTTGGCTTAGAGGTGCCTTCTTTATCTTTGCCAGCATCATCCTTTTCACACATGACAGGAGCTTTCCATTCTTTAATAACAGCCTTCCAAGCCCTACTGTCCAAGGATTTCAAGAAAGTGGCCATCCTTGGCTTCCAATAGTCATAATTGGATCCATCCAAAATAGGGGGTCTGTTGACGAATCCTCCAACTTCTTTTTCCATCTTTACACCAGAAAGTAACTTCCCTAGGTCTCACCTAGAGACAGACAGGATGCCTGCTCTGATACCAATTAAAATTCTGGTATCAGACGTGTGATGTTAAGGTGTGATGTCACAACAATACACTCTGCATAATGGACAACAATAACAGCAAAATAACACCAAGAATTGTTGACCCAGTTCGGTTACAACCAACCTACTCTGGGGGCTACCAAGCCAGGGATGGAATTCACTACTTGTAGATATAATTTACAGACTCAATAACCCGTTGACAATCTCCTAAACTTATACTCTACTAATGACTTCCTACCTAAGAAACCACTTAGGTATGAGAACACCACTCAATCCCTTACAAACTCTCAAAGAAACCACTTTGAGTACCCTTGATCTTGCTTCCTAGCTTCGATCAAGCAAACACCCTCTATTGCTTCACAACTTCTAGAGAGGACAGAAACTCAACACCTATTCAAACCCTAGAATAGTGTAAATACAAGCACTCTAAACAAACTCTAGACACTAAGCCTCCAGCTCCTGATCTTCTGAATGTTTTCTGTCGCTTTTTCCTTAGGTCTTGTGCGCTTTATATAGCTCCTTGAATTGGTCTTGGACTTGCTACAATATCTCCCAGATTTGTTATTTAAAACTGAATATTTAAAATAGATTTTCTCCTAAAATCTTTTTAAATCTTCAACCTTTTAAATCTCCTACAAATCTGCACCAGATCTCCTATGCAGCAGCAAATATCTATCCCAAGATATTCGCATCCAATGAGACAGCTTGCTCTCCACAATTCTAGCTAATACGCAACCCTAACAACATCACAGCCTGCTGTTGTTAATTCTACAGATCTGATGTTACAACATCACCTATGTGACATCAGACATCCAACTTCAACTATTAATTACTTAACACAGCTCAGTGTTAAGACTTCAATGTTGCAACATCAGCACCTTGACATCAACATTGAACATACTTTGTTTTACCAAAATTCCAGCCAATCCAGGAACTAACAGGTTGTAACGTGGCTTGGTTCACGGTTCATGAAACAAAGGATAAAGGCTCAAAGTTTATTTGTCCCCACCCAATCTTCGTGATGAACTCCAATCCTACGCTCAATTAACTCAAGTTATATATTCAAGTTCCTATAGGCTAGGAATTGAACTGATGATAGTTGATGATGATTCAGACACCTTGGTAGTCATTACTCCCTTGCAAAATTTGATTATCCTTTATTGTTGAGGTTTCGAGACCTCTTCTTGTCTTTGATTGCAGTTTTTAGACCTCTTCTTTGTCTTTGTTGAGGTTTTTTAGACCTCTTCTTTGTCTTTGTTGAGGTATTTTAGACCTCTTCTTTGTCTTTGTTGAGGTTTTTTAGACCTCTTTTGATTGTCACTTGATTTGAGAGAGCTAACTTGGTTTCTTGCATGAAGCGCATAACCAAGTTAAACTGAGAACTACCCTGCCCCAAGGTTGAGATTTACGGTTTTTGTGTAAGGAAAGAAAAATTCATACTTCTAGGCTCGTAGGGGTTAACGAGGGATTACCTTCCTTATTTCTCCAGTGTTTGGGAATTGAAACAATGTCTTACATCTTCGGCAAGGTTTAATCGAAAGCATACCACATCAATTATGAATAATACTTTCATCATCCTCCCCAATCTTTGCTTAACAACAATTTGATAAGTGGAAAGAAACAATATAAAGATATATGAACATAAAAATAGATGAGTGAAGCGAATGGATTTTATCAAAAGGTGCACAAACATTTCATTAATCTCACCAATTTTAAAATACAACAAAGCTTATAAGCAAATATAAATTCAAAGTGAAAATGATTGAAAATATTGAAACGAACAAAACACAGCCAGCTTCGGCAAATTGATATAAGAAGATTTCAGTTTCCGGGCCCAAGCGGGAGAACACCTTCACCATCGATCACTGGTTCTTTGTGATATAGAACCGTGAGAGGCTTCACAAGTCTTTTGCCTTTTGTTTCAGAAGTTGAGGCGTTGGCATCTGACCCACCCTCTTGAGGCATCTTTAGCAGACTTAGCAGTTTCGCTTCGAACTCTTTGCACTCTTCAATGGGGTGCCCCATTGTCCCAGTATGGAATTGGAATTCAATCTCCGGGAGATCTTCTTCAAGGATCAGTTCATTGTCATAGATCACCCCTCACACAGTATATTCTAAGGCTCGACAACCATCCAAGTCATGCCCTTCGGCTCCCTTGTGGAATTCACAATTCAGGTTAGGATTGTGCCAAGGTCCTGGCACAGGATTGAGAAGTCGGGTAGTTACCAACTTGTTCTACATCAACAATGGAAAGAGTTTACTCAAAGGCACAGAAATAGGCTGGCAGTTGACAGGATACTTTTTCTTGTTTTGGTCTTGAGAACCTCGAAGAGAAACAATTGTATAAGCCTGGAACACCCTTTTTGTAGACACTTGATGACTATGATACTCTGGTGCAAGACCAAGATCAGATACTGGCTGGTACGAAGTTTCCTCAAAGGCAGATCCATGGCATGGGAAAACCACAGGAGATAGCAAAGGATTATTGACTTGAATGCCTTGAGGCGTGAACGAGAACTTCTCAGAGTCTAACAGATTCTGAACTTTACTTCTGAGCACCTTACAATCTTCAGTTGAATGCCCCTGCGCCACAGCATGGTAGTCACATCGAGCATTGGCGTCAAATCCTGGTGGGTATGGAAAAGGCTCTGGCTCTATCTCCTTTGGTACGATTAATCCACCCTTAAGTAAATCTGGCAGGAACTGACTGTACAGTATTGGTAGCAGGGTGAAACTTCTCTCTGGCTTTCCTGGCCTTTGTCGAGCGTGCTGACGCGGTTGACGGTGGTCTAACCTTTGATACCGAGGAGGTCCTTGAGTTACAGGAACTACAAGAGGTGATGAACTAACAACCTCTCCGGGAGTAACAGGGTGAGCGTGCACTTCCTTCTTCATCAGAGCTTGCAAGGTTTCCAGAACCCAATTCATCTGGCCTTTGAGGACTCTGACCTCCTCTTTCAAGTCTTCTTGGTTCTTTAGAATTTTATTCATTGTTGCCATTGTCTTGAATAGGTGCTAGGTATCCTTCAGACATAGAGGAAGAGACTCAAGACCGAGAAATGAAAATGAGATGCGCATGGAATGCAAATACGAGCCAAGTGGTTTCAAGGAACTCAAAGGCAAGTTGCAAAAAAATTTGTGGAAAAACTGAAGAAGTTTTTATTTTTAAGATCCAAGCTCTGTTGATCTTTTGAAAAGGAAATGAGATTCTGAATTCCTTGAAACCAACAATGGATGCAATGAGATGTATGCAATGCACAAACATGGGCACACAAAAACATAGGCATATGTACATACAAGAAGCACACACGTCCTAGGTTTAGAGGTTTCATAAATGCATAGTAAAGGTTGGAATAGGGTAAACACCTCTTAACTCCCTAATTGGTAGGCCTCTTAAAAGATGGTTCTACGACAATTTACCCTTAAACCCACTCACATGATAGTTTCTAGGTTTTTGGTCAAGGTTTCAGATTCACGGACCTTAGTCGTATCAACGTTATGCAATGGGCTAGCCATTTTACAACGAGAGTGACGAAAAGGTCTCTTCTAATTGGGGTTTTCATATTGGTTAGAGCAAGGAGATGTCCTTGAAGTCCAATATTACGCAACCACCGAAATAACACTGATTCTAAATGGGGACCTATAGTCATGGACCCTTCATGAATCAGCGTTATGCAATAGGCTAGATGTTTTATAACGAGATCTACAAACAGATCTACTCTAGAGGAGCCTTCATGTTAGTTTCTACAAGGAGCTTGCCCTCGTAGTCTAACACTACTAACTGCCAAATCTAACCTTATGTTTCCTCTCTGCTTTTTCCAAAACTCGGGTGTAGAGCTTTATTCAAGATATTAGATCCCCAAAGCCCACACATGATATATATAGAGATGTATAAATGTCATAAAGCAAAGATAAGCATATAATCTAAGAAGAGTAAGAAATAAACAAAGCTAACACAAATAACACCTAACTAAACTAGGTTTGACTCACTTAGGGATAAATTTAGTCCCCAACAGAGTCGCCATCTGTCGTACCTCGAAAAATGAGAACGACCTCGCGAAGCGCAATCGTACGCCCGCGAGATGGACTTAACGGAGTCGCCACTTATCTTTATTTATTCCATAGAAGGAAAGGGAAAATATCGAATAAAACCCCTAAAAGAAAAGATAAGATATGGTCATCGCAACCAATGTCTGAGTTCGGGAGTCAGTTAGGCAAGGGGAAGGTATTAGCACCCCTCACGTCCGTTATACTCAACGAGAACCGTTTAGTTAGGGTTAAATGTGTGTTAGCTTAAGGTTAGTTTCTAGTCTTCTACTTAATGGGAAGGTAAGTGATTATTGTTAAAGGAGAGACAACCTAAAGAGGTTTTATTACTAGGGCGCTCGCCAAGACTTCGGAGTCTCGTGCCTACGTATCCTTAGGAGGATGGAATCAGAGCAATCGTAGCTCACCTAACTAAGGTGAGGAACCATTGACTATGGTCAAAGTTCCAAGGGGGATGAGTATAAATGATCATGATACTCATATAGAGTTAAAGAACTCTCTAATTCTAAGTTGTGATGGGATTGAATGGCTATGAGGCCAAAGGGAAAAGTAGGTATCTTATGACTTTGAGGTCAAGGGTTGAGGATGTTTTGGTCTCTTGATGAGAATCAAGATCTGTCCATAAAAATGGAGTTTTGAGTATGATTGGATGTATTTTAAGAATGATGGTCATCAAATGATCAAAGAGTTTATGCTAAAGTGTTAAACTCTAACACTCTCTATCATTCAAGATTAGTTTGAGAAAATTGTTTGTTGGACAACCAACATTGATAAAGATCAATGGTTCAAAGAGTTGTGCTAGAGTGCTAGACTCTAACATCTCTTAGTCCAAATTGTTATTAAGTGTTTTAAGGATGAAAGAAAGAAATGATTGGCTACCTCAATGTGCAAGACTTGAGACCAATCTTTCAAAGGGTTATGCTAGAATGCTAGATTCTAGCAATCCTTTTCTTTCAAGTTTATCTCAAAAGGATTTGATGTACTTTGAAGTATTGATGTCCTTAAACAAGGATGGATTCTTGAGATGACGATTGACAAAGCTAAGAGGTGGGAAAGAAAACAAAAGTGAAGGTGGAAGGTGGAACAGAAAAAGTTGAAAGGTGGCTCGCCAAGAATTATGATCCTTGTGCCTACGTATTCTCATTGAAGAATGAGAAATCAGAGCGTCCGTAGTTCTGAATACTACGGGTTGTTGGTTGAGATATTTAAGTGAATGGCGAACATTTGATCAAATGTTCAAAGAGTTATGCTAGAGTGCTAGACTCTAACGGCTCTTATGCGTTCAAGTTGTTGATGAAAAATATTTAATGGACAATGAACACTTGATGAAAAATCAATTATTCGAAGAGTTGTGCCAAGATGCTAGATCTCAACGGCCCTTATTTGTCCAATTTGATAATGAAAATTATTTAACGAACTATGAACGCTTGATGAAAACCAATTGTTCGGAGAGTTGTGTCAGGATGCTAGATCTTGACGGCTCTTATTAGCCCAAGTTATGGTTAAGATTATTGATTTGAGGATAATGAGCTCTTGACAATAATCAATCGCTCAAAAGGGTTATGTCAAGATGCTAGGTCTTAACGGTCCTTATTTGTCCAAGTTGACATAAAAGTTGTTCAGTGGGCAATGAATGATTGGTGAAAATCAATTGTTTGAAGAGTTGTGCCAAGATGCTAGATCTTGACGGCTCTTATTCGTCCAAATAATTAAGTGTTTTGAAGACGAAAGAGGAGAATAAACAGCTATTCCAATGCGCGAGGCTCGGGACTGATCATTCGAGGGTTACGCTAGAATGCTAGATCCCAATGGTCCTCTTCTTTAGAGTTTATAAAGAAAAGAGTTTTAACGTTTAAATTTGATTTAAGAGTCACTCGATATTGATCGAGGTTTGATTCATGTTAGTTTGAAAATGATTTGTAAAAATTTAATTTGATTACAAAAAGATTTAATCGAGCAAGTTTGGAATTTACAAAAGTGCCTAACCTTAAAATTTCTAAAGTTTACATTAACAAAACTGAAAGTTGATTTTAAAACAATAGAACAATTAGCACTCCAATCTCTCTCACTTCTGCATTTTCTAGCTCTTTCTCCCTAACATTCACTGACTTCTTCCTCTTATACAAATTTCTCTTTGCCATGAAAATCAAATGAAATACATAAGAGAAACTCAGACATATTTACTAACAAATTCAGTAAAAAAACGAAAAAAGATTTTTAGGATAATAAAATTCAAAATGAGCAGTAATAGCATTTCTTTCAACTATATACATCTTTTAAAAGATAGAACAAGCCCAAGACTAATTAATTGGTTCTTTTGAGAAGAAGCTCATGGATATTTCTACACTTTACATCATTTCAAATGAATCAATAATAATACAACATACTCTATTGAATCAATAATTGCAGCAGAGCACCTAGAAATTCAGAGCAAGACAAATCTGCTAGGGGGAAAACAACATGATACGATTTAAAAGTCGAAAGCAAATCACAACATAACCGAAACAAAATTAATCTAGCAAACAAATGTAAATCGATGAACCCATAAATAAAGTTGAAATGATACAATCTAAACGGAAATTGTAAACGGAAGTCAAACCAAAAAACATGACAATCAACATTCAGAACAACAATATTGAAATCAAACTCAAACCAAAAGTCAAAATAAAATAATAAGCAACACGGTATCAAGGCAAAACCCAACATGAATCGTTACCAAATCTTCGAACCGTTTTTTGGCGAGTCAATCGTAGTAGCAGCATAGCGTCATCACCTTCATCAACTCGGCATGAACACACCATCCTAATCTCGTACTCTGTATTGAAGACGGATTCAACCACCAGCTTGTCGAAACAATTCGCAATACTGAAATCGGCATCACCACACCTTTAAACAACTTGCAAGAACAAACAGAAAAATAAAATCAAAAGCACATGATGGCAATGAGGAAATCTTCAAGACTCAGTGTGTTTATTTATCAATATCGGAACATCAGATCGAGCGCCGTGAGTTTATCAGCAGAGAGTTGAAGTCACTAGCGAGCGGAGAGAAGAATACTCGATTTGGATGGTGGTTTTGGTTTAAGCATGAATGGTGGCGGCAGATAGAGACAGAGAAAAGGTTTATTGAGGCTGGAGAAACGATTTTGCAGTGGCGGTGAGAAGTGTTTTTGAGCTGGGTTTGAAGAGAGGTTTTGATAGAGAACACGATGGAGGGATTGGCCAGTGATTGTGTGACGGAGGAGAAAGTCCCCCTCTCTCCCAGTTGTTTACTGTGCGTGGGTCCTTTTGAAAGAAGAGGGTTCTTCGCCTTTTTACCAAAGTGAGGGAGGGTTCTCTTTATTTAATTCTTAAACCTTTCTATTTTCTGATTGGTTAATATGAAAAGTTGAGGATTGAGATCCATGTGCTTATTGTAAATTGACTGTGAGTTGTTGATTAAATTGATCCAATGGCCCCAATTAAAACAAACAAACACGTCTTGCTCTTGGATATTTAAAATGATTAAAAAATGAAGTTTTAATTCAATAAAATGAAAATAAATTCAAATATTTTAAAATAAAGCAAATAAAAATCAACCAAATATTTAAATAATTCTATATATTTGTTTTGAAAATTTTTGACAAAAAAAGGAAATAAACAGAATAAAATTCGGAAGTGTTCGAAAGACTAAAATGAATGCACCAAAATGATAAGCGTGAAATAAACGACTTGGAAAAATATAGCGTTTGGTCAAATTTTGAAATAAATCGGGATCGAGTTTTAGTTTGACTGATTCATCTATAAATCCATAAATTCATTCCAGCTGATAAATTGGGTTAGTTATGCAATATGATTGATCTAAGATGATATGCAAAAGATCAATGGATCTAAGGGTAAAATTTGGGGTATGGCAACGTTCTCATCGCAAAATCAAATGAAGTTTCAACTTCAGAACCAATCTCAAGGTTAATCGTGTTATCGCTCATCATGGCTAGTAAACAGGAAATGTTTAAGATAAAGGTTGAGTTAGAATGGTACCAAGTTATGGGAAATTAATGAAGCTAGAGGAATGGAAGAAGGTGGAAGCTTTAATTTAAACATTGAATCACTTCTAGTGATACTCTCAGGGAAAAGGTGTCATATCCCAAATTTGTCCTACCCTTTCATGCAAATCTCCTGGCTTATGCATCTCATTCTCCTCATATGCATACCCTCCATTAGGGCATTTAAACAATCATTCATTTCATTGAGTTTCTAAGAACATGAGATCTATAGTTTCTTGTGAATTGGATTTACCCTATTCAAAAGTGATTCATTTGGTTACTTCACTCAAGTTGAGGAAATTTTTGAATTCTCATCATCACGAGCATCTTCTTATCAAGGTTCATCAAGTATCAATGTCATCTTCTTCAAAATTTCTTAAAAGCCTCAAGCGATTAAGTTTTCATCATTGTTCTCAATTTAGAAGGCTATGGACTATGTTATGATTCATCACAATTCAAATGGCTATAAGTTTAAGATTGATTCATGTCTACCTTTTTCTCTCAACAAGTGATTCAAGACATTAGGTAATTCAAAAAGGAAGAATTCAAAAGTGTTGAAGATTGATTTCAAGTGTGATTCTTGGATTCAATTCAAGTGAAGTATCAACATGAAAAACTCAAGGTCCTAATTTCCATAATCAAGTTTCTTTCAAGCATTGTTTAAGAACTGGTGCAAAATCCAAAGTCTTTATCCATTTCAATCTACATCATACCATTTTTTTAATCCATACTTTAAATCGTGTTTCCATTTTTTACTCACATCCATTATCCAAATCATATCATTTCAAATCCAAAAATCCAATTCTAAGTCCAAACCGTTTGTAAATCCACATTTTAACCATTTTTTCAAACTTGCACCATTGTTATCCAATTTTAGTTCATACCCATGCTCATTACAAATTTCAAATACCCATTCTTAATCCAATTCAAATATCCAAATTAAACCAAAAAAGAGACAAACCAAAATCCCAAAATCCATAAGTTCAAATATCCATTTCAAATGTCCACTTCAAATTCCAAAATTCAAATTCCAAATTCAAATGGCCAAGTCCATATCCATACCAAAATGACATTTAAATCATTTCTAAGATCACATTTCAAACCATAGCCAAAGCCCATTATGACATACAAACATGGCAGTAAACAAAAAGAGAGGAAAGAGAAAGGGGTAAGTGACATGCAGTTTTTACAACAACAAGCAGTGCTTGACCAATTCAAGACCTCTGCAACTCAATTTCATCGCATGGAAGCAACATCATGGAAGATTGTTCAAAGTATTTCTTTAAACTATATTCCTAATCCTGAGGACAAGACAGCTATGAAAGCTAAAACCCAGGCAGTCCTTGATAACAAAGTTGATCTCGGAATTATCTTTGATATTGATATGGACAGATCTGCTGCTGTGGATTTCCCTGGCCGTGAGTTCAACCGGAACCGCTTGATTGCTTTAATGACAGTTATTGTTCTTGAAGAACATCCTGGAACAACTATTGTCACAGATAGCGAGACTTCTGATGGCCTCACGACATTTATTGAAAAGAAACTTGGTGGCAAACACCATCGGTTCAAAAGAGGCTACAAAAGTGTGTTGATGAAGCTATTCGTTTGAACTCTATTGGAGAGGAGTCACATCTGGCAATTGAAACAATTAAGAGTATGTAAATTTCTACTGGAGCACAGACGGATTTAGGCTGTACCTTTGCATCTTCCCTCAAGCGATACGTTAACAGAGAGAACATCAAAAGTACACTCTAAATATTGCTACCACAAACCTTCATCAATGTGATCACAAAATGCATCGCTTCATTATCATTAGTGTCAACACCAAATGACTCATTGGATATCACTGAACTTTCCCTAGAGGTTCGATTCCCAACCAATTTTTCATGATGAGGAGAGACCTCCATAGGCGAACAAGTCTCCAAAGAACCTTGAGGATGATCTCGGATGATCAAGTCTCCATGTTAAGCACATTGGCCCTGGAAAATACACCACATAATAAAAAACCATTCATATACCTAACAATGGGCTACTAACTGTCATGAAAAAGTTCAGAATTACACTAACTCCTAGCTACTATTCAAATTCACACAACGACACAATACTTTAAAGACCGTGTGTTGCCTCACATTGATTCACACTATTGTGTTTTTCAAAAGATTCAGTTGCTTTCTTC
Source organism: Lathyrus tuberosus (assembly GCA_022829125.1). NCBI lineage: Eukaryota > Viridiplantae > Streptophyta > Magnoliopsida > Fabales > Fabaceae > Lathyrus > Lathyrus tuberosus. The sequence goes on along the minus strand of JALAZF010000142.1, from coordinate 3,042,149 downwards.
TAAGTTAAGAGAAAAATAGAAATGAGGTCAAACTTAACCACTGAATCTAGTCAGATGTTTGAAATTGTTTTACATGTTCAAAAACTACATAACAGAATGCTGATAAGAATTTTGGACGTCACTAGAATATGTTATTCTGAGATAAATGCAGGCACTCAAGGATGATGGCTGTCAAACCAAAACTAAATAAGATAGCACGAGGAATAAAGTTAATATAATCAGGTAAATCGCAGTTTTCTAACTGTTTTAGAGATGATCATATAAAGGGTGGAGGTTGCATATCCAACATAATCAAATGTAAAATTAAGACATGAATTCAAAGGTCACAAGAATATATATGATAAGAATACTGCATATTGGCTTGTACAAGTATCATGATAAAATATATGATTCACCACAGATATGGTTTTGGTGCTCTTATCATTTTCAATGAATAAACATTACTTCAACACGGCAGGTGCTTTACAGCACCATCTTTCCCTTAAAAAATTCACTAATTAATTAACTCCGAAAATATTGTTCTAGTTCGGGATTTCAAAAATCACAGATGCATCACATGCTTATTTCCATCTCATGAAAAATCAGATACCAGCGTGTCAGTTTTAAAATATAAGGAAAACCCAACAGAGGCATGTTTCTAAAGAAGTCAGAACCAAGTTGATGATATTCATGTGTCATCTATAAGTGAAGTTCATAAGATTCCCAAGACACATTCAAGCACAACAGGACAGCTGTGAAGAAGCTAGCTTACTAAATTATCATACTGTTAATTGACAAACAGGACGTGTTAATAGTTCTGTCATGTTATTGAAAATAGCTTCAAAGTTGCAGCTCATATATGTTGAAATTTTATTAAATTGTATTACTATGGTTCTTAAATGTGTGAGGCGGTGTCACAATAGTCCATGAATGCAATAAATTTACAAAAAACATTTCTGAATGTGTATTTTGTTTGTAATTTCGTGGACTAAACTGACTAATGGAAGAGAGATTCGAGGGGGCCGAGTTCTGCCTGTATAGTCCCATCATCCAATCTATCAACCATCTGAAATAAATTCTATATCATCAATAAGGTCTCATTACAATATAATAATCACTTCCATTCTGAAAGTTCAATGGTTTCAACAGTAATTGCAACATACCTGCATGTAGGCCACTGCTTCAGACACAGAAAATAGTGTGTTGAGAAACTCCCATCGAATCTCTTTTCGCAGGTCCACCAGTTTTCTCTCGTGCATCTCACTTCCATTGCATACAAAATTAAGTAGCACTACAGAAACTATTACACCAGTTTTCTATAAATGACATCTACTAAGCTATTAATGTGCGTGTGATCATAGGCTCGTGATGAGTAATAGTGTATACATATGTAAATGTGAACATTTTGCCACAAGGCTTTCAATCAATGAAGCACAATACATGATCCATGTGAACAACATGCAAATGTACAATAATGCACAAATATACGGTTGTTTCAGAAGATGGACTTTCGATGCTAAATGGAAACCTAAGATGAACATTTGACTCTCTATCTTGAATGCACTCTGTTAGTATCCTAAAGTGATGCATTTCTTGATAAATTAGTTAGTGCAGAATGTGATGATATGGCAAGAGAGAAACTCTGCATGGATTTCCATTATCAAAAATAAAATTACAAGGCCTGACACTTACCTAACAGCCCGAGTAGATATATAACATTTTGGTCCCATGCATGGCTCGTTTCACACAACCAAATCAATCAGCTTAACCAAGTTGCCTCTCTCTCTGTCTATGACAAGACCTCTAATTACCTGTACAATTTACAAAAAAATTGCAAATATCACTCCAACAAACAAGAGATAATATGGATTGGATCTAAAAATGCCTTAAGCTTGCTAGAGAGAACATGTTACCAGATCAGGATCAAATACAAGTTCGTCAACAAGGAAGCCTATATTGGTAAGGTTTTCCATACAGTAGTCATAAGCCCGTCCTTCCCAAGCCTACAGTTTCACGTAACGCAACAATAAATAACCACTTTCATACAAACTATATGATATATGGGAAAGAGGTATACCTTCACATTATAATGGATAAGGGTGTAGTCCATGTCATATCCAATGGCACTAATTGACGCAGATTCAACATACGGGTGCAGAATATTCCACGAGGTGAATTTTTGGATGAAGATGGGATCTACATGAGGAAACAGAAACAGTGAGTTTTAATTACTGTATATTTGTACATGAAACAACACCCTAGTTAAAATCCTAACAGAAAAGACTGAAAGCGCACAAATTGAAGGATTCATGTTTCGAACATTTTTTTTATGTTAAGAGAAACTAAGTGTAATTACACTAAAAGATGCTAACAAATCTAAATCTAAATTTTCCATTCATTTCATTGATGATAATTACATTCACCAATCATTTATTTATAACATTGGCATCACACTATCTAGATCCTTCTAAAGGGTAGTGACTCACCACTATTAATCCTCATGGACTTATAGAACTTGGGCCTAATAATATCATAATTAGATCATTGCAAGTCTTCTGTACTGAATTGAAGAATTCTTAAGACATGTTTCAAGTAAATCTAGCATATCCCTATCCACTGAGAAGACACTATAGCTTTCTCCCCTTGAGAACCAATTGCACCATTAGAGCTTTTCTCCATTAACATAGTTTTCTTTTTGGGAACATCACTGAAAGATTTTCCACAGACAGCAGAAGTGATGCTGCAATCAGTACTTTCCTTAGAAGTGCGACATTGCGGCTTAGAAAATAACTGCAACACCTCAACTGCAGCTTTTATTTTTGAAGAACTATAAGGCTTAATCTGAGACCAAGAATCAGAATCCTTGACCTCAAAAATAGAGTAACCAATTAAAAGATCACAAGACTGATCAGATAAAGAAATGTTCAGTGTGGCTTTGGGAAACACTGAAGACATGCTAAGACGAGTTTCACAGTTTGTAGCATGGCACTGAATTCCCTCACCAGTTAGATGTTCACAAATGCAATGGTTACAAAACACATGACCACACAGTGAAACAACAGCATCTTCAGGAGCATTATAACAAATGCCACAGAGAGCCAAGGAAGCCTCTAAGCATTTCAAAAGAAATAGATTTTTTCCCAAGGAAGCTTCATGGCCATCTCAACTGAAGATTTCTAGAGAGACATAGAATTGTGATTCTTAAGACGCATAACAAGCTGAGGGTGGTCGCAGGCTTGTCTACAACACAGAAGCATCAATAAAATGTTGACATAGTTTTGCTTCACAGTAACAGCGTCGACATATTCCTGAAACTGCGCACGTGAATCAGCCTCTAGCTTGGAATAGAATTCGTGTTCCTCTCGTGAAAATTCCACTTTTTTTAACTCCACATATTTAGGTGGCAAAGATATAATAGGCTCCCCATCAAGAAGTGAGCCTTTTGTCCGACGTAACATGATCATCTTTAAGATAGGTTTCCTATAGACTCGGAACACGCACAGGACTCCGTGTCTGTGAAGATCAACATAACTCAATACTTTACCGAGCTTGATAACTGATTTAGAAAGATATATGCAATTTTTATTTTCCATCTGTGTTTACCTCTCAATGGCTTTTCAAAATGTGTGTCTCTTCTTCCATGCATTTCTCATTTCACTCCATGTTTGTTCTTGCATTTCCAATCATGGGCATAATGGTTGGAGCAGAGAAGGGTGCACCTTTACCTCCGCTGCCGAATGCAGACAAGGATCCACCTTCCCCTTCAAATCCGTTAGTTATAACGGAATACAGCCCTCTGCCGCCGAATGCTGACAAGGATCCACCTTCCCCTCCTCCTCCGACGCCACCTCTTCCCCCACCACCACCGCAAGCTTCTCCGCCATTTACTCCACTTCCGACTTCTCAATCATAAATATCATTCTTATATCTGTTGGAGCTGTGGTTGAAGCATGTATTCTGATCGTCCTTATTTTGCTCTTTATTAAAGTTTATCATTTGTACAAAGAATATTAAATTCCGCCATAAACAGCGGCCACCGTGAACCTCCTACAATTAGAGGCGATCAGCCGTGAGCGGTTTCGGTATGTGATAAAAAATCTACACTTTTAAACGCAAGTTTTTTTAAAAATTCTTATTGACCCTTGTTTATGAGGTTAAAATTGAATTTCACTATCCTACCCTGTTGAAGTAAAACTATGTACTTTTGCTAGTACTGATACCATACTACATATCATATTTGTAATATGTATAAAACTAGAACATACTGAATAGCCAAAATACTGAAACCGCTGACGGCTAATCGCCTCTAATTGTAGGAGGTTCACGGTGGCCACTGTTTATAGGCGGAATTTGATATTCTTTGTACAAATGATAGACTTCAATGAAGAGCAAAATATGGACGATCAGAATACATGCTCCAACCACAGCTCCAACAGATATAAGAATGATATTTATGGTTGAAAAGCAGGAGGCTGTCGGAAGTGGAGTAAATGGCGGAGTAGCTTGCGGTGGTGGTGGGGGAAGAGGTGGCGTAGGAGGGGAGGGGAAGGTGGTTCCTTGTTGTTGGTAGTTGGTTAGTTGATAGTTGATAAAAGATAGTTTTAGAAAATTGTTTAGAAGAAGGCTATGTTATTGATTTCTTGGATGATCAATTACATGATACCAATGGCCTATTTATAGGCTCAAGTCACTACCTTCTACATTACATTAGTTCTTTCTAGAGTTTTCATGATAGATGAGTATCATGATAGTTCTAGGTTCTTCTATCATTTTAATATACTTATAGTTCTAGATTGTTCTACCATATTCATAACTATTATAATTCTAGGATCTTCTACCATTTTCCTACATATTATATTTAAGAATATTCTAGAAATTTGTAGCAATTTCAACACTCCTCCTTGATGCAAATTTTTGTGACTCCAAGCATAGCTCGTAGCTCTTCGAATCTTGGTCTCGGCAAGGCCTTCGTGAATATGTCTGCAATTTGATCTTCTGTTCTGCAGTAGTCGAGTTTGATCTCTTTAGTTGCTTCAGCTTCTCTGATAAAGTGATACTTGATTGCTATGTGTTTTGTTCTGTTGTGATGTACTGGATTTTTTGCTATTGCAATTGCTGATTTGTTGTCGCAATTGATTTTAGTAGGCCCGTCCAGTTTTTCTCCCATGTCTTCAAGTATCCTTCGAAGCCATATAGCTTGACTCGTTGCTTCAGCAGCTGCCACATACTCTGCTTCTGCTGTAGATTGTGCAACCGTAACTTGCTTCTTCGACGCCCAAGAGAAAATTCCCGATCCTAGTGAGAAAGCATAGCCAGAGGTGCTTTTCATGTCATCTACCGAACCTGCCCAATCACTGTCTGTGTAGCCAAGTAATCCTGAGTTGCCTTCGGTAGTGTACCATATACCTAATTCTTTTGTTCCTTGTAGATACCTCAAAATTCTTTTTCCTGCTCCAAAGTGTATTTGACTTGGGCTTTGCATGAATCTTGATAGAAGACTTGTAGCATACATTATGTCTGGCCGTGTAGCTGTCAAATATAGGAGGCTTCCAACTAGACTTCTGTATATGGAAGCATCAGCTTCTGGTGCTCCATCATTCTTCTGTAGTTTCTCATTTGTTATGAGTGGAGTAGCGACAGGTTTGCAACCATACATCTTGAATTTCTTAAGTAAGCCTTCTGTGTATTTCTTTTGCGAGATGAATATTCCTTCTTTTCTCTGACTTACCTCTATACCGAGGAAGTAACTCATCAAACCAAGGTCGGTCATCTCAAAGGTCTTCATCATGTCTTCTTTAAACTCCATCATCATCTTAGTATTACTTCCCGTGTAGATAAGATCGTCCACATATAGAGAGAGTAAGAGAGTATGCTGACCTTGAGACTTGATGTAAAGTGTAGGCTCACTTTTGCTCCTCCTGAATCCTCGACCCATGAAATACTGATCGATTCTGCTATACCATGCTCGAGGTGCTTGCTTCAAACCGTAGAGTGCCTTTCTTAGTCTTAACACTTTGCTTTCGTCTCCTTCAGACATGAATCCTTGTGGCTGCTCCACATAGATCTCTTCTTCAAGTACTCCGTTGAGGAAGGCAGATTTGACATCTAGTTGATGTATACTCCATCCTTTTTGTGCCGCAAGAGCTATTAGAGCTCTAATGGTATCAAGACGAGCTACTGGTGCAAATGTCTCATTGTAGTCAATCCCAGGTTGTTGTGAGTAACCCTTAGCTACTAGTCTCGCCTTGTGTTTTTGTATGGTGCCATCAGGGTTGAGCTTTGTCTTATAGACCCACTTAACCCCAATGATATCTTTTCCAAGAGGACGATTTACTAACTCCCATGTGTTGTTTTTTTCGATCATCTTTATCTCTTCTTCCATTGCCTTGACCCATACTTCCTGCTTTGACGCTTCTTCAAAGCTTCCAGGTTCAAGAATGGCCAAGTTACAGGTTTCATATATATCCACCAAGGATCTTACTCGTCTTGGATTAGACTCTGGTGATGATAGTTCTTGATCTTCTTGTTGTGGTGGAGTTGAAGCAGATTCACCTGAGTCTTCTTCCTCAGCTTCTTCTTGAGGTAGTTGGACTGGTATAAGGATGTTCTTCTCCACTTTTTCTTCATCCCAATTCCAAGAAGCATTCTCATCAACTTCAACATCTCGACTGATGATGAGTTTTTTTGTTTGCAAGTTGTAGACACGGTAGCCTTTAGAGATAGTGCTATACCCCAGAAAGATACCTCGTATAGTCTTATCTTCAAGCTTGTGCCTCTTCACGTCTGGAATATGAATGTAGCATATAGATCCAAAGACCCTTAGGTGCTTTGCTGATGGCTTCTTTCCATTCCAAGCTTCAATTGGAGTCTTATCTTGTACTGCCTTAGTTGGACATCTGTTGAGTATGTAAACAGCAGTGTATACTGCTTCAGCCCAGAATGTGTTAGGAAGTCCCTTCTCCTTGAGCATCGATCTAGCCATTTCCATAACTGTGCGATTCTTTCTCTCTGACACACCATTTTGTTGAGGAGAATATGCGACCGTAAGTTGTCGCTCAATGCCTTCATCCTCACAAAATTTGTCAAACTCGCGGGAGGTGTATTCCTTGCCTCGATCACTTCTTAGTACTTTTATCCGTTTTCCACTTTGATTTTCAGCAAGGGCCTTGAACTTTTTGAATACTCCAAAAACTTCTGATTTTTCTTTTAGGAAATAGACCCATGTCATTCTAGAGAAGTCATCAATGAATAGTATAAAGTACCTGTTGTTCTCGTGTGATGGCGTTCTCATTGGTCCACAGACGTCAGTATGTATCAGCTCCAATAGATCTTTCGCTCTCCATGCTCCGCTTGTTGAGAACGGAAATCGGTGTTGCTTACCAACGAGACATCCTTCACACACTTCATTATTCTCCTTTATGCTTGGAAGATCTCTCATCATATTCTTCTCATGTAACAACTTCAAGGCATGTGTGTTGAAGTGGCCAAATCTTCGATGCCAGAGCCATGAATCATCAACTTGCACCTTCATGGCAATGTTAGTTGCATATTTTAAATTTAGCGGGAAGCTTCTATTGCTCTTATTAATCTTCACTTGGGCTATCTCAGACCTTTTATTTTTGTTGTCTAAGATTTTGCATACACCTCCTTCAAAGTGAAGTGTGTAGCCTCTCTCCATCATTTGGCCAATGCTTAGAAGATTTTCTTTTAGGCTGGGAACTAGTAAAACATCATGGATGAGTCGTGTACCTTTATTTGTCTCCACCATGACAGTGCCTTGGCCTTTTGATTCAACCACACTTCCATTTCCCAGTCGAACTTTGACTTTGACAGACTCGTCAATGCTTTTGAAAATAGTCTCATCCTTAGCCATGTGGTTGCTACATCCACTATCCAAATACCAACTTCCACCTTTTTCTTTGATTGAGTCTTGAGTGGCATAGAACATACATTGTTCTTGATCATGCTCCTCTGCGATATTAGCTTGATGCCTATTTTTGTTGCGACAATTTTTCTCTACGTGCCCGAACTTCTTGCAGTGGTTGCATTGTGGCATATTACGGTACCAACAATTTTTCTCTGCGTGGCCTAGTCTTTTGCATATATTGCATGGAGAATTTTTATCTAGCTTATTCTTAAGGAAATTTCTAGAAACTTCTCTTCTTCTGGAAGTTTCTCCATAATTTTTCTTTCCTCCACTTTCTTTATTTTGGGGCTGAAATTTTAGCTTTGACTGGAAGGCATTTTCTAGTGTATCTTCTTTATGCCTATACAGTCTTTGCTCATATGCTTCAAGAGAGCCCACAAGTTCTGTCACTGATAAAGTGGACAGATCTTTGGTTTCTTCAATCGTTGTCACGATTGGGTCAAACTTTGGGGGCATAGTAATTAGAATTTTTTCAACAATTTTCTTGTCAAGAATTTCCTCCCCAAAAGCTCTCATTTGATTAACTATTTCTTTAACTTTAGAATAGTAATCTTTAACTGTCTCAGACTCCTTCATCTTCAATAGTTCAAAATCTCTTCTTAGAGATTGAAGTTTAACGGCACGTACCTTATCGCTTCCTTGAAACTCCTCCTGCAGCGTGTTCCATGCTTCTTTGGCAGTCTTAGCTCCCATAATTCTTGGAAAAATTGCATCAGTCACCGCTTGTTGCAAGGTGAACAACGCCTTTGAATTTTTCTGTTTGTTTTGCTTCAACTCTTTTTCTTGAGTTGCATTAAGAGCTGAAGTGTCCGCGGGAACGGTGAAGCCTTCTTTTACTATGTCCCATAAATCTTGAGATGAAAAAAATGTTTCCATTTTAACACGCCAGAAATCATAATTTTCACCATTGAAAATAGGGACAGAAATAGATGATGATTGAGTGGTGTTATCCATAGTTTAGAAAAAAAATTTCGGAGTGGGTTTATAATACAAAGAAAATTTTTGTAGTAGTTTGGAGGATTTTAGAATGTTAGGTAGGTAATATAACTACGCCCAATATATGACCGAACGTAGCTCTGATACCACTGTTGGTAGTTGGTTAGTTGATAGTTGATAAAAGATAGTTTTAGAAAATTGTTTAGAAGAAGGCTATGTTATTGATTTCTTGGATGATCAATTACATGATACCAATGGCCTATTTATAGGCTCAAGTCACTACCTTCTACATTACATTAGTTCTTTCTAGAGTTTTCATGATAGATGAGTATCATGATAGTTCTAGGTTCTTCTATCATTTTAATATACTTATAGTTCTAGATTGTTCTACCATATTCATAACTATTATAATTCTAGGATCTTCTACCATTTTCCTACATATTATATTTAAGAATATTCTAGAAATTTGTAGCAATTTCAACACTTGTCAACATTGGGCGGCGGAGGGCTGTATTCCGTTATAACTAACGGATTTGGAGGGGAAGGTGGATGCTTGTCAGCATTCCGCGGCGGAGGGATAGGTGCACCCTTCTCTGTTCCAACCATTATGCCCAGTCACCATCTAAGCCAAGTCACCGGACCGCCACGATTAACTCCGACCACTGCTTACATTTGACTCTGAACACTCCAACAAGTTTTGAAGGAGCACTCACAATGGAGAATGACTTGAGCTTGCTAGCAAGTTGTTGATGATGGAACCTATTGTGGTTTGGCTTTAGCCAGAATCTATGCCGGCGATGTAGTCTAGCGGTGGCAGAGCACTGATGTGGATGTGTTTTGTTAATTAGAAAAGAGAGGAAAAAGCTTTTGGTATAGTTTGAGCTCGAATTCAAGTTGTTGATGGAGATAACTGATGTGGGTTGATTTTATTTGAAGCCTATGCCGACGGTGTGTCTAGCGGCGGTTGTGTTTTTTTTTTTTGTTGAAAATGAGATGGAAAAGATGATTGAATGGTTTCTTTTTGTTATATTTTTTTAATAAAATGAAAACACATGTCACCATGTGATGCAGTTAATTGATCTAATAGTTCAAATGTACTTAGAGTTAGCGCGCCTTTCGCGCGTTAAAGTCATGTAATCCCTTTCCGTAAAGGGTTGCTGCAATAAGTTGACAGACCAATTTCAATTTGTGCGTATACTTAAAAAAGAGAGAAGTTGAAGAGACTTCAACCACCTTGATTATTAGCAAGAAGACAAGTGAAGTCAGACTTAGCATGTGCAAGAAGCATATTAAAATAGCAATCTAGTAAAGATAGGAGTGATAAAAAATTTCAATTAATAAAAATACAAAATTTTAAGTTCTAAGTTTGGAATAAGAAAAAGTATAAATTGTAGTACTAGTTTTCTATGAGTCATGGAGTTTTAATTAAATACCCTAGCATTAATGAAAATTATTACTATATTTGTTAACAAATTTTTCTTATTACTCTCTAAATGTTGCTTAAATAAAATGTATATGCTATTTCAAGTTTGAATTTGGTGTATGCCTCAATTATAAATACTTTGTAAATAAATTGTCTTAAATTATATCACTTTACCATTCTAATACAATATTAATGATTTTTTTAATATACTCTCTACTATTTATTACATTTTTTTTATTTCTCTTAATTTTTTTCTCAATAATTAATAAAGTACAATATCGTAAATCAACATAATTTTTCATTCTCATAAAAAAATAATTTATTTTTTAATTTGTGTAAATATTCAAAATATCTTATAATTTAAAACAGTTGAAGGTGTAATTTTTTCTTTTGCAAATGTTAAATTAAATATGTGTTGATTATTTTGTTTTTGACAAAATAAAATAATTTTTTTTTTCAACAATAGAATTTATATAAAAGAATTTTAATTCTTTTAAAAATTATATTAATTCAAAATATTCTTTGATGTACTGAGATAAAAAATAATAAATCACCTAGAATTACCATCATCAAGTAGCATTAGGATAAAACCATGTAGAAAGTAAAATAATAAAATAAATCAAAGCAAGTGCTTGCAAGAGAATACATGCTTAAAAATAGAAACCAACAAAATAGAATTAGCGTAAAAAATGGATCAACTAGAAATCAACAATCAAAAGTAAAAAAAAAATTACTTTTTGATTTGGAATTTAAGAGAAAAAAATTGTTTTGAAAATTAAATTGAAATAACTTTGCCAAGTCCAAAGGATGATGATCTATTAGTAACTAATAAGACTCTAAAACATTGATGTTGGGCGAGCGTCCGAACAGGTTTTTAGGGCGTCCAAAGTTGGTCTAAGTTGCTGAAAGTGTATGACATGTCACCTTACTAAGCATGAGTATGCTTGAAATGAACCATGTTTCCCTCCTAATTCAATTGATGAGATACATTGTTATGAACCATGTTTCCCTCCTAATTCTAGAGCTGTCAAAATGGGCCGAAGCCCATGGGCCGGCCCGCCGAGCCCGAAAAAAATTAGGGTTTGGGCCTTATTTTTGGAGCCCATATTATTTCGGGCCTTTTTGAGCCCGGCTCGAAAAAGCCCGAAAAAAAATGGGCCGGCCCGTATGGGCTATGGGTAGCCCGCCAGCCCGACAACTTTTTTTTAAAAGAATTAATTTAACTATTTGGCCCATATATAAATTAATAAATATATATAATTGGACCTAAAAAATAAATTTGACCCAAGAAACATTTGGATACAATGTGTAAGTGCTTATTTGGTTCGGTCAACACACACTTCAGTGACTACCAGAACATTAATTTCTATTACATTATATTACATTACAGTATTCTAAAATGAATATATTACATTAAGATCATTAAAATGAGTATTAATTTCTATAACATTATATATTAAAATGAGTATTAATTTTTATTACATTATATATTACTTAAAAAATGAATTTTTTAATTTTTTTTTTAAAATGGGCCCGTTTAGGGCCGGGCCCGTTTAGGGCTGGGTAGCCCGCAGCCCAGACAGGGCTGGGCCTGGGTAGTAAAAAAGGAGTCCGTATTTAAAATGGGCTTTTTGAGCCCGGCCCAGAAAAGCCCGAGGCCTGCCAGGGCCGACCCGTTTAGGGTCGGGCTATCCGTTTTGACAGCTCTACCTAATTCAATTGATGAGATACATTGTTGGGAGAGAATGTAGATATGATAAGGTATAGAATGGGAGGTTGAATAGATCGTTCTCCTTAAAACAACCAAATTAATTTTTTTTTTACAAAATCAGAGTTAAAGTGCATAAACAATAGATAATGAGCGGAAGCAAAACATGATAAATGGATTTGATATCATATGTTTCATGATTATCATAGAGACTATAATTCAAACAAACTCATTAACTCAAATACATTTGAAGTTGCTTTAACAAGCAATTTAAATCCAAAAACTTAGGTTAAATACAAACTCAATTCAAAAGATGAATATTCATTAAATTTACATGCATCAGATACCTACACTTATATGATAAAATACTATGAATAAGATATAATTCTATATGAAATTTTAATGATGAGAAAGACTAGCTAAGCATGCATGCAATGGTGATTAATGTATACAAAATGCTGATGTATGCTCAGGTTGTTAGGGATATGAGGATATGTAAGCCATGGGTGATAATTGTGCCAAGTCTGGTTGGGCTTTGGAAGTAGTGATAAAGATTTGTTTTTGGAGGTGCCAATAATGATTGGGTCTCGGAAGGATGCCAAGCAAGGTTGGGATTTTGATTTGGTGTGCCAGGTATGATTGGGCTTCGGAGGGATGCCAAACAAAGTTGGGCTTTTGGTTTGGTGTGCCAAGTACAATTGGGCTTTGTTTTGGCGTAGGACCAGGTTGAAGCTGATGGTGATTGGATTTTGGTTAGGCATATGACCAGGTTGGAGCTGATAGTGATTGGAATTTTTTAGGGGTTTGTTGCCAACGAAAGTGGACTTTGAAGGTGAACTACAAAACGAGAACTGGTTTTTAAGGGTTGATTACCGGGAGAGAACTGGTGGAAAAAAGATTAAGTTGTCAGACAAGAACTGGCTCTTTCTTTTTTTTATTTGTCAAATTGGAACTGACTGTCTGATTTATTGTTGGACGAGAATTGACTTTTTGGTTTATTGTCAGATGGAACTAACTTTTTGGTTTATTATCAAACGGGAACTAAATTTTAAAATGGGCTATCAGACGGGAATTGGTTTTGAAAGGAAAACTGACTAACAGACGAGAACTAAAGTTAAAAATAGGCTAAAGAAAGGTGACCAAACGGGAACTGGTTTAGAAGTTGTCTACCAGACGGGAACTGGTATTTTGTAAATGATTTTCCAGACGGGAACTGGACTTTGAGTTTATTTACCAGAGGAGGACTAGGCTTTGCGATGATTTACCAGACGGGGACTGGGTTCTGAATTGCCAAGTGATGTTAGGTTACGAGGCTTTTTAATGTCAGATTCATATTGTGGGGTTATGCCTGGTGAATGAGATGATATTCATGGCTTCATGCCAGAGCGAAGCGACATGACTAATGCATGAGGATGATTTATGTAATAATTTTAAGGTTTCCAGAAATACCCCTTGTATCAAATTTTCTTTGTTAAAATGCAAAGGTTATAGGTGTGAGGGCAAAGTTCCTTTTTAATATGTTTTAATGATGTCAAAACTAGGATATTAAGTACTTGTGTATTTTGGACGATATAACCTTGTCTAAGTCATGCATTCATCTCTTGCAAATGTGCATAAAAATCCTTATACGTATTAGACATATAGGATCATGCACAATGTCAAAAATGGGTTTTTGGGTCATTTTTAGAGCCATAGGTCGACTCATAAAGGTCATAGGTCGACTCACACTGAAGGGAAAAGGTTTTGAAACTCTATGCCTTGCATGCACCTACCCTGGGTCGACGCATGGGCTCCTAGAGGTCGACTCATATTGTAGTAAAAATTTTTTGAAACTTTCTGCCATGCATGTGTCGACGCATGGGTTCTTGTAGGTCGACGCATGGGCCAATTTTTTATGCAGTTTTGACCACTACCTTGTACGGCTCGACTCATAGATGCTAGAGGTTGACCTCTCAAGCGTGTTTACCCATATTTCTGTGTCTTTGTGTTCCCAAACTCAGTTTGTTTTACTCATTCATGTACATATATATACTCATATGCAACACTTTGGAAATGAAAAGAAGAAAATTGAAAGAAACATTGTCTTGTTCTTCATCTTCACTCTCACAATTGCATTCATCAATAATCACACATAATCATCATTATTAATTTTGCTTAGTCAAGAGTGATAACGTCCAAATGCAAGATTTATAAATCAAGTTTGGGTAGAGATTCAGTGGGGTTTTCTTTGATAAAACCATTGAGGTTTTGTCCTCTAAGATCTTGATAGATTTGGGGGGTTTTTATATATGTCTTCGCATCACAGATTCAGCCGAGTGAAAGCCTTGAAGAACGGTGGGTTCGGTCAAGGGAGTAACGGTAATCGAAGGATAGTTTGTGAAGATTTGGGGTCAAGCATCTTGCAATCGAAATCAGCCGAGTGAAAGACTTGAAGAACGGAAGGTTCAGTGAAGCGAGTAGCGGTCACCGAAAGTTTGTTCGTAGTGTTTAATGCACTTGATTCAGCTAGAATCAAGGGGAGAAAAGTGGTTAGATTCAACCTCAACAATTGGTTTAGATTGTTGGTTTGCTAGGACTTCTCTTGTACTGAATATTGCACACAGATTTTATACATTTCTCAATTCTATTTTAGAATTTAGGGCAAACGTACCCTAAGCGAGGACGAAATGAGAACTGCCTAAACAAATTGGGTGTCTCTCTCTCTCTCTCTCTCTCTCTCTCTCTATCTCTTTACTTTTATATTGTTGAAGTTTGTGTGAAATCAATTGTTAGAAATATTTCGATTGATTTGTAGTGTTTAAAACAGCTGTGTAAAACCATTGTAATCACTTTGATTGCAAGTGAGAAAAATTCTGCACTACAAATTCAAAGGAAAATTGACTTGGTGTGTTTCGCACGCCAAGTGTTTGAGATATTGATAACATACAAACTATTTGATAAATTTTCAATTCAAATTTTATCCTCAATTAAGCATTGGAAGCCGGTTCACCTTAAGTGGCTTTTATTTGAATTATTGATTGGGAACCTTATTAATTCTACTCTCTCATCAAGATCATTCCATTCGGTTTCGCATATCCGATCTTTCCAATAAAGGTTCGGATAGACGAGTTTTTGATCCGAGGCCGCTTTCGTATATTTTAGAAAAAAAATTTGAAGAGCAAATTATTAAAAATAAGTGATTTATTCAACCCCCCTTCTAGATCAGTGCCCTCGTCTAACAAGTGGTATCACGAGCACCGGTTCATCTAGTGCTTCACATATAGCTTATTTGAAAATGGCTAACGAACCTAAAGGGGCATATAATAGAGCGTCGGTTTTTAATGGTGAGAATTAAGGTTATTAGAAATATTGTATGCGGGTGCACATCAATTCTATTGATAGAAAGGAATGAAACGTTATTCAAAATGGTCCTGTTGAAATAACCATGACCAATGAGGATAATGTTGTTGTACCTATACCGGAAGCACAATGGAACGATGATGATGAGAAAAAGTAAAATTATGATTGGAAAGCCAGAAATATTCTTATATCCTCTTTGGGAGTTGATGAATACTACAGGGTTTCTCATTGTACGACCACTAAGGCTATGTGGGACGCATTACAAGTTACCCATAAGGGAACAAATGATGTCAAACTAGCTAGAATCAATACTTTAACTCAAGAGTTTGATCTTTTTCACTTGAAGCATGGTGAAACCATTGCGGATATGCAAAAGAGATTCACCCAACTAATCAATCGTTTAAATTCACTTGGTAGACCTGTTTCCAATGATATTGCTACTAACAAAATTTTGAGATGTCTTAATAGGGAATGACAACCTAAGGTCACGGAGATCAAGGAACCTAACGATCTCATGACATTGGACACCACAACATTGTTTGGTAAGCTTGAAGAACATGAGCAAGAGCTCATAAGTCTTGAGCAACATGAAAAGAAAGAGAAATAAAAAAACACAATAAGTCTATTGCTCTAAAGGCTTCTAGCTCAAAGTCCTCCACCAAAGAGATTAGACAAAGTGAGTCAAGTGATAATGATGGAGATTCGAATGATGAAATGGGGATGTTCGTAAGAAGATATAATAGATACATCAGGAAGAATAGATACAACATTCGGACAAACATCTCATTAACTTTAGACGTCAATCAAAATCCTCAAAGCAAAAAAGAAATAAAAATACAAAGTCAAAGGGTTCATGCTTTAATTGCGGAAAGGTCGGTCACTACAAGCCAGATTGTGCCTTGATGAAGAAAGACAAAGGAAAAGACTAACATCATCAACAAAAGAAATTGAGCAAGCCTAGAAGGGCATACATCGCATGGGAGAGTGATAGTGAGTCCTCAACCGAAGGTGGCTCGAGTGATGAAGATGAAACGTTCAATCTTTGTCTCATGGATCATCAAAAGAAGAAAAAGAATGTAAGTCATTCTAAATATGAATATTTTGATAAAATGTCTTATTTCGATTTGCTAAATGCTTTTGAAGCTCTACACCATGAGGCTAAAGATGCTTTCAAACGCTTAGCCTCAAATAAGAAAATTTTCTTACATTTAGAGAAAAAGATTTCCGATTCCGAAAGGGAATTAGAAGCTCTTAAGAAATCAATGGTAGATGCTACAAAAGCTAAAACTGGGGATGACAAGTTCTCTTGGTTTGATTGGGAGGGTAGTGAAACTTGTCACATTTGACAAAGGGAGGTTAGAACTCTTAAAGCCAAATTAGACAAAACCTTAGAACCTAAAGGTAAATTTACTGTTGATTGCTCACACCTTAGAAGTGTATCTCGGTTTTTGTGATGCCACCACTACCGCTTTTTGGTGCTACTTTCTGATTTCTAATATTTATCCTATGAAGCTTAAAAGGAAGGGGAAGATATCTCAAACTAAACCTGCGCGCAAGTGTTTTCCCTTTACAAATGCAAAGATATCTGGAATCGGGGGTTGGTTATACAAAGGGAAGTTGTTAACACCCAGTGTATCTATAGTAATCTATAGGAACCTTAATTTACATTTTTTGTTTTGTTGTTTTATTGCTGATTATTTGAGTTCATTTACTGTTGAGCAGTGAAAGTTTCTATTTTGTGAAGACTGAGGAAATGATTTTTTGTTGTTTTGGGTTTTCTATTGTTTTTTGGAAGGTACTAGACCTAAATTTTATTATTAATGTGCTCGCTAAGATTTCACAATCTTATGCCTACGTATTCCCGTAAAGAGATTCGGGGAAATCAGAGCAATCGTAGTTCCTCCTTTTCTATGGAAGGAGGAAAAAGAGGGTGTCTTGTTCAAATCCCAAGGTTGAAGCTAAAGTTTGTGTGTGTCTTGTTCAAAGCCCTAGATTGAAGCTAAAGTTTGATTGAGAGAGAATTTGTCATCTCTAAAGAGAGATATCTCATATTTTCATTACAAACAATGAGTAGTTGGTTATAAGAAAAGTTGCTTTAACTGAGATACGTAGAATCCAGCAATGCCACATCTTCCTTTATAAGCCTCTACATGCTAAGAGATGGGCATTGGCATGGATTTATGTAATCCAGAGGTTGCCACTTACATCACTTAGATGAAAGAGAAATTTTAACCAGGATAAAGGAGGGAGTCCAGCTTGGATTTTGAATCAATAAGTGTGCCACTTACAGTAGTTTATCTGGGAAAAAGTTTGATTGACTATCTGTTTTTGAAATATGATGTATAGAAGGGATATATTCCTACAGAGAGGACTCAATGGTCTCACATGTGGAGGTGTTTATTTTTGTGCCTTGATCAAAGCTCAAGGTTGAAGCTAAAAAAATTTGAGAGTTGACTCAACTGGGGAGTATTATGTTTGTCTTGTACAAAACCCAAGATTGAGGCTGACTAGAAGGAAATCAATATATGAAGCCTAAGAGGAGGCTGACTCTTGCTGAGGATTGTTTAAATCTAGTGGAAGTTCTATACTGCTTTGAGGAATCAAAAGGGGAACCAACTCTTGCTGGGGATTGAAGAAGAGTTGATTTATCAAATGCCATGAGGCTCTGATACTTTTGGGGATTTGTTGGTAATGATCTGATCTTGGATGGGGATTTTAAAGATGAAAGCCACACCTTGTTTGAGGATCAGGAGAGACTTAGAAGGGCAAGTATGTTTGTCCTATAGACTTTGACTCCTCTTGGGGATTTAAGTATTTGAGAAGATGACTAGAATCTATCTTATGCTTTTAGGAAACCTAAGGGTCCTTGTATGATGCCCAAGAGGAGGCTATGGGGATGCTTCTATGAAGCCTGTGGGTCCTTGTATAAGGCCCAAGGGGAGGCTAGGGATGCTTCTAGGAAGCCTGTGGGTCCAAGCCTGATAAAAGTTCAAGAAAGGTTTCGCCGAGAAACAACCATTTCTTGGTTGAACAGGTCTAAGGTTTGAAGAAATTCAAAAGAGGTTTCACCAGGAATTAATCCTCTCTGGGGAAATGAATTTCTTTTTATATGTTTCTAAGTTTTGACAGTCTTAAGAAAAGTTTCACCAGGAATAATGCCTTTCTTATTTCCATATTGAATAAAGCCTAAGAGGAGGCAGACTGTATTGGGGAAGTTTCCTATGAGGGAACTAGTTATTGAACAAAGTTGTACTGAAAAAGGATTCATACTGTTTGACCTAAAGGGTGAACTGAGGATGACCTACCTGTTGAGGGAAACTTAAACAGATATGCATAAGTATATACAGATATATGAATCAACAGGTATATAAACAAAGATGCACTGAATTGAAAAGATATTGGGTCTTACACTCTGAATAGGGGCCCAAGTGTATTGTGATTGACTGTATTGATTACCACTGTATGATTAGGGTTTTGAGAAATTGAAGAAAGTTTTGAGAAAACTGTGAATTCGAAATTGAATTTAAAAGAAAATTGTTTATTTGAATGAGAAGAGAAGAATGTTTGGGGCTTATAACTCAAAGAGAGGCCCAAGTGGTCTAAGAGCAGTTTCACTGGGAATAATGCTCCTCTTAGTACCAGTTTAAAATAGACATATGATTTTGAAAACAGAGGTATGGGGCTTACAACTCAAGGAGAGGCCCATGGAGGTTGTTTATTGTTAAAAACAAAGTTTATGTACAAAAGATTGGGGCTTATACTCAAGGAGAGGCCCAAATGGTTTATTTGAAAAAAGTGAACGCACTGTGATACCGAAAGACATTGTGGGACTTATACTACAGCAGAGGTCCAAAATTTTATTTATGTACATAGGGGGTTGGATCTTACACTCTATTTAGAGGCCCAAATGATTATTTAAGAAAAGAAAAGTAGGTCTTATACTCAGGGAGAGGTCCAGATGAAAAAAACTAGTGGAGACACCGTTTATTTTGAAAATCGCACTGGGACTTATACTATAACAGAGGCCCAAAATTTTATTTATTTATAAAGGGGTTGAGTCTTACACTCTATTAGAGACCCAAGTGTATATTGAAAGTTTGAAGATTTAAAAAATCAAGGAGGAAACCCTAATTTTATTTAAAAATACATTTTTTTCAAAAAAAATTAAATAAAAATGATACAAAAATATCAAATATATTTAATAAACATGTTATGAACTTTGATTAATGTTTGAAAATAGATGTTTTATTCACATGATGGTTTGAAATTCAAGTGGTTTTGAAAAATCAAGAGAAAGAATTTATTTAAAAATGTTTAAAACAATTAAAAATAAATTCTTTATAAAATTCAAAAATATATCAAATATAAAATATTTTTTTGTGGAATAAAATATTAAAATGTACAAATGATTTATGTTTAAAAAATCATTCGAAAAAGATTAAAGATGAGAGAGATATGAATTTTTGAAAATAAATGAAAATATTAAAAATATTTAAAAATTCAAAAAATGGCGCCAAGGCAATATTCTTCTTCCTCGCTCATACCCGCCATGGAAAATTTGCAAAACCTGTCATATCTCTCTTAATACGTAATGATTTGCACGATTCAAACATGAAAGTTGTGTGTTTTTGAACAAGGATTTCAATGATACCAATTAATTGCATTTCTTTTAATTGTAGAGTGAGAAATCATGTGAAGAACATATGAACCCTAATTTGTGCAAGAACACTATGAAATTCCATACACGACAGATACAAAGCAATTAATTAAGGGGAAACACTCTACATAAGTTTGGAAACATGTTGGTAACTTGAAAACATATTTATGATGCATGTATCATAGAGTTTGAGAAGTTCAGGCTTACCTGTGCAAGAGGAAATCGAATCCTCAGTTGTAGGTGTTACAGAAGTGTTTTGATGATCTGGACAACTTCCTTGGACCTCAAGTAGTGTGTTGAGATGCTTGGAATGGATTGAAAACCTCTGGATTGGTGGGCACGACTCGAACTGCAGATGCCTTTGGGATGAATGTGAGCTTGATGAATCTGGTGTTTCAGATGTTGTTCAAGATTTTAGATTACTCATATATGATGTATGTGAGGCGTTAGTGAAATTTTGAAATAGCAGATAGCAAATGTCCTAACACATGTCAAGACATTGTTCTGCATAATTATTTAAACAAGGAACATAATACAAAATAATTGATACTCTGAATATCAACACAAAGTAACAACAGATGTTACAACATCTGTTACGACATGTTTATCAAGAACATAGTAGAACTTTAAATTATAGAATGATAAACAACACAGAATATGTTAACCCAATTTGATGCAAATCACCTACTCTGGGGGATACCAATCCAGGAAGAAGACTCCACTATCTGTAGTATTATTATAAAGCTAAACTCCCCCGTTTACAATTTATCTCCTAATCACTACCCAATGAAATCTTTATCAAAGAACACCATCTTTGATATGAGAACCACTACTCACTTTCCCTAATCACAACCTGTGATGTCTAAACAGCTACCGCCACTAGCAGCTGATACATTCCTGTCAATACAGAATTCTGTCAAGCATTCTTGACCAACAAGTTATCTCGGACTTGCTTCAAAGCTTCACCCAAGAACAATACGCAATCCATTACCTAAAGGCTTCTGGATATGTGCGATACATGTCTACTGTAACACCCCATTTCTACCCGGCGAATAATAGTAAAATCAGAGTTATAAAATTTCAACAAACAATAGGATGCTACACTTTTATCATAAAAACAACTTCGATTAATTTCATATGAACAGATACATAACACTTTGATCGGATGAACCGTAACAACAAAATTCATATATATCTTCTTTTCAAAGCAAAACAACTTCAAGATATGAATATTCAACTTTGATTCACTTAACATTTTTGTTCGACTAAAACAACTTCAAAACAACATAATACTTAATACATTTAACTTAAAAATTCAGCAATATAAAACATATTCAACAATAAACAATAAGCGTCCATCCCCCGAGTGTTACGTATCAGAGCAAGACCCTTTTGACTTGCCATAGAGCAACAAAAGACTTCATAAAGTTACTTCGAACTTCCACTGCAAATCTTGAGTACCTGCCCATTTCCCATGGTAGGGGAAATATCAGCAGAAGGGGTGAGATATCGAACAATATAATCAGGAGTATGATAATCAATACATTAGATTAAAATCATACAATTTCACTACTTTACAACAACAAAAAAACAACAATAAAAAAACAACTTATAATATGCGACTCAAATGCAACTCAACTATGCGTATGCATGTGGTACCATTGGAGCAAAACTCCTAGCTTAAAAATCTGCCAATTAATTGAGGCATTGAAGCAAACTCCCAACTTAGAAAGTGCCAGTTTGTCGGGCATCAACAAGGCATAAGCCTTCAACTTCAACTTTTTGTCAATCCAGGCCAACATGGGTGAGCATTAGCTCCAACTTAGAAAAATGCAATGTATGCGACTAATATGAATGGCATACGACAACAATAACTCAACATTGGCCAAAGGCCTGCAACTTAACAACAACAACAACATCGGCCAAAGGCCTTCAACTTAACAACAACAACATCGGCCAAAGGCCTGCAACTTAACAACAACAACAACAACATCGGCCAAAGGCCTGCAACTTAACAACAATAACAACATCTGCAACATAAGATATACATCAACTGCAACAATCAAATCAACACTGGTCATCCAACGTACAACTCAAATATGCCCATAAATCGGGACAAAGTAACTTACTCAGCTGTACCTACAAATCCACTTATTCATCATATTTTCAACAAAATCAACCGACCAAAATTACCTACTAGTTTATACGAACCTTTCCGACCAACTTCAACTAATTCCGGACAACTAATTTTTCCGCTTAATTCTACTCATTCGGCTAAACCGGTACTATTTTTACACACTATGATTACTACTAGTTAATTTTACTGATACTGTTAAATTTCACAGTCATGCTATCAATTATACTGTCACCAAAATTCAACCCTGTTACCAAATATCAGTGTCTGCAAATTCTCATTTTCTGCTAAAAACCTGTTACTGCTATTTCTTTTCTGCTATTTCATACTTGCTGTTATTTTCCTACTGATATTCATTTTACTGGTTCTAATTCCAATTAATCTTGCTATTATCAAACCATTAATGTATGCTACATATTTTAATTCCTAAAACTTACACCCAAGTAGCATATCAGCATTTTAATTAAGGTATTAGAATATAATATATAAGAGAAACCACACCCACTTAACTTAAGGTGGCTTGCGCCACCAAATCTTTCCCCCAGGAGGTGGCTTGCGCCATCCTTCCTCTAAATGGGAGGTGGCTTGCACCACCCTTTAGTGTTAGGAGAGGTGGCTTGCGCCATCCTCTTTCCTTCTCCCAGAGGTGGCCTGCGCCACTATACTTTGACACACAGGCCACCCCACTATATTTTTTTTTAAAAACACAACCAGTATTAATTCTCTCCGACCCAGGATTCTCCATGTTCAATACCAGTTCCAGTTCACAACATCAATTACAAATTATTATGCCATAGAACATCAAATTCCACCAAAAACAAAACCAATTCATCAATACACTTCAACATATTCAGTAGAAAATTATATAAATCCCAATCCCACGTATCAATTATCGTATTCCCGGTTATAAAATTCGAACCCCACCCTTACCTTAGATTGAAGGTTGCTCTAAATTTTTCCGGTTGAAAACTTGCTCTAGCAGCCTCTACGAATTCTCTCTCAAAAACCCTTGTTCCTCTTTTCCTCTTCTCCATAACTTCCACGTTCTGCTCCTATTTTTCCTCTTTTTCTGCAACTCCCACTTACAGCCACTTTCTAACTCCTCCTTGTTTCTAAAAACCTAATATAATAATTCTATTATTTTATTTTTTTTATTGGGCCTCATTACTACACCCCCACTATTACTACCATCTAAATAAGCCCAATATTTTCTTATACTTCTACTAAATTAACACCATATTATTTTCTACGACTTAAATCATTTTTAATTAAATAATCTTACTAAAGCCAACACAACTTAAATCAATTAAATTAATTAATATTCTACAAAAATAAATATTATTTCTAATATTAATTTCTCCCGACTAAATCGACTAATTACCCGATTAATACTTATTAGCATCAACCAACATATTCAACATATTCAACAAATATTCGGAAAAATACTTAATACTATTTAATTAAAATATTTAATTAAATACGGGCGTTACAACTCTCCCCCACTTAGAATATTTTCTTCCTAAAAAATTTACTCGATGCACCACACTCCAATTACGTTATCTCAGCTAACAAATCAACTTCCCTGCCCTAAAAAGGAAAACCCCACGTCTAACACCAAACAACAATACATCACATCAATGACAACGACAACACAAAACAATGCTCACGCAACTCACCCAACGACTAACTCAAGACACAAAGAATAACCAAGTTAAGAACACACCAGTTCACTACGGGTCAGAACACAACACGATTGTTACCATCACCGTAGGCAACACTCCCCTAATCCTCCATCATAGGAATTAGCTACTCGCACTCGAACCATCACCCTAGGTAACGAGGCAACAACAAGGATAAGAGCAATAATTCATAACACAACATCAACGTAATCAAACCACCAACATCGTTGTTACTCACATAAGAACCAACTGCTCTACACCGCGCTTTCGCTGCGCACTCTGATTACTTGCAACCATCAAATCTACCAAGTTCACATCCACTTCTGACTAGCAAAGCAGTCATAAGAAAAGACTTCCGACTTAATTCTCTGGAATTCCGACCAACAGGTATTCTACACTTTGATTACTGACCACTTCGAACTTAGATCCGTAAATAATACCTCTGAATATCCAACACAACTACAACTGCAGCCAATTCCAAATCTTGAATAGGATAGATACTTTCAAGAATCCCCAATTATCGTCAACATAAGCTACAACTTCACCGTCTTGTATTAACACATCGTTAAAACTCATCTCAACGCATAACAACATTACAACAACATAAGGATACAGGTGTCCAATTAATCTCAACACGAACAAAAAATCGTCTTTCTAACAGTGCTTAACACCCAATAGCCATAGATTTAGCCTTAAAACCTACACTTAACATGGCATATTAACCAAACCAATCAAACAAACTAATTCATCAAGTCCTACTCATACTAGCACAATTCTTCATACAACTTTATCTGAATTAACACAACAAGGCAACCTCATCTTACAAATCATAATTCACACCTTGCTAACTCAACATATAGCTTCACTTCTTTCAATACTTGTAACTCAACTCTCAAATACCCTACGCGCCTTCCTTCTGATTACATAGCATATCAGAACATCCACAACAAACACCAGTTATAACATTATCTGAACAAGTATGGAAAATACAATTCATATTTCCTATATACATGTTAAGGCATACCGGCCACCACCATTCTTTATCCGACCTCCTTGGTCAAATCGTGGTCCTACATTTCCATTTACTTCCTCCTTGGTTTATCTCTACAATTCTTCAAGTCTCATGTCAATCGAATTCTCGATCCACCACGAATCAAAACCCAAGTTATCCAGAACACAACTGTGAGTTTCCAAACTACTCACTGATCAGCCCGCAACCTCATACTAACATCCTCAAGTCCGCCTCATTTCCCTATATAGGAATCCGCATCGACAACTCAAATAATTCATAAGCACTTGGCTCAACCCCAAACAATTCACTGTGTATACTATTCTAGTTGGCAAGACACGTCTACTCCATCCACATGATTCTGTCGACTATCAACAAGAGATTAAGGGTGATCAGTTCCTCAATTTGTCACTAGACAGCCGACAACCATAATGGTGGCAAAAATCATCATTATCCAACTAAAATAGCGTCTTCTTCCTTGTGCTCAAAGTTATCTAAACATACTGCTCTACCATTTCTCTAAGGCTTACAAACGTTTTTCTTAATTTCCTTATTTCCAAGAACGCACAAAATCCAACACATATATTCTTATACACACTTGTTGCACAACCTAATTATCGAATATCCTTCTGATACATCAAGTACAATCCAAATCGGCCCACTTCAATCGAAACATTTATCCAAGTCCAAAACTTTTGACAACCCTAACCAATCCTTCGTCTTTCTTTTTAATCTCACAACTTCGATGATCCGTATAGTTTCACACTTGATTCTCATTCCAATCACAATCTCAACAATACCATCTCATCATCTGGTTGATGATATAACTTCCAAAAATTTCCGACTCATGCCGACACATCTCGCCAACAACACACAATCCACTTTACTATTTAACATTCCTCAAAGATTTCTATACTTTAATCATTCTCAACTATCATACGCCGCACTTCCATGTGCTTCTCCGATATTCTCCTTCTTATTACTAAACATTTCATACTTGACTTCATCTTACTATTTCCAGCAAGAATTGTCCAACTTCAAACACAATTATCTTCTTCAATACAGACCTCCCAGACACAAAATTATATTCCAGAATGAAGGGAATTTCGTGTAGATTCCAGAACTTCAAGAATCGCTCAAATCTGAATTACGAGTAAAAAGTTATCGTCCTTGCAATGGGACTGGTCAAGAAATCCCGTATACAAACTTCCACCAAACAAAATCAGCATCAGACCCAACTATTCAAACGCGTCTTTCTCTCTCCTCAAAAACATGCCGAACACAAAATTTATATGTAAACTATAGGGAATTTCGTAAACTTTCCGAAAAGTCCAAAATCGCTTTCATCGGAGTTACGAGTAGAAAGTTATGCCTCTTTTACTGAAGGCGGTTCCATAATTGTGAAAATAAAAACCGAAATTAGAGAACATGAGTTCTACCTCTTTCTCTGGCTCGCAAACTCTTCCAAAAATCCTTTTTTTCACCCAACTCTAAAAATCATCCGACTTCACTCCAGATATACTCCACTTGCATATCACTATTCGCCACATTGCCCTTTCTTCTCCGAGAAGCAAACATTAATCATACTGACTCGTCCTCCTTCAAATGTCTCAACTGGACCGACAGATAAAATCATGAGTCCATACTTCGTCGATTCGCAACAACACAGTTCTGACAACACTTGCAATCCTGCAATCAATATCACCTTGATTCAACTTCACATACTACAAACATCTATGAGAAGTAAACTTCTCCCCCACTTGTTTCAAACCAACTCCTGCATACCATCGATTAGGAAAACAAACAAGTACCGACAGTGTTCCACACACTTGTCGCATACTATGGGATAAACAACATTAGACAACTTGGCCGGACAGACCGACATGCTCTGATACCACTAATGTAAACCCCCATTTCTACCCGACAGATAATTGTAAAATCAGAGTTATAAAATTTCAACAAACAATAGGATGCTACACTTTTATCTTAAAAACAACTTCGATTAATTTCATATGAACAGATACATAACACTTTGATCGGATGAACCGATAACAACAAAATTCATATATATCTTCTTTTCAAAGCAAAACAACTTCAAGATATGAATATTCAACTTTGATTCACTTAACATTTTTGTTTGACTAAAACAACTTCAAAACAACATAATACTTAATACATTCAACTTAAAAATTCAGCAACATAAAACATATTCAACAATAAACAACAAGCGTCCATCCCCCGAGTGTTACGTATCAGAGCAAGACCCTTTTGGCTTTCCATAGAGCAGCAAAAGACTTCATAAAGTTACTTCGAACTTCCACTGCAAATCTTGAGTACCTACCCATTTCCCATGGTAGGGGAAATATCAGCAGAAGGGGTGAGATATCGAACAATATAATCAGGAGTATGATAATCAATACAGTAGATTAAAATCATACAATTTCACTACTTTACAACAACAACAAAACAACAATCAACAAACAACTTATAATATGCGACTCAAATGCAACTCAACTATGTGTATGCATGTGGTACCATTGGAGCAAAACTCCCAACTTAAAAATATGCCAATTAATAGAGGCATTGGAGCAGAACTCCCAACTTAGAAAGTGCCAGTTTGTCGGGCATCAACAAGGCATAAGCCTTCAACTTCAACTTTTTGCCAATCCAGGCCAACGTGGGTGAGCATTAGCTCCAACTTAGAAAAATACAATGTATGCGACTAATATGAATGACATACGACAACAATAACTCAACATTGGCCAAAGGCCTGCAACTTAACAACAACAACAACATCGGCCAAATGCCTGCAACTTAACAACAACAACAACATCGGCCAAAGGCCTGCAACTTAACAACAACAACAACAACATCGGCCAAAGGCCTGCAAATTAACAACAACAACAACTTCGGCCAAAGGATTGCAACTTAACAACAACAACAACAACATCGGCCAAAGGCCTGCAACTTAACAACAATAACAACATCTGCAACATAAGATATACATCAACTGCAACAATCAAATCAACACTGGTCATCCAACGTACAACTCAAATATGCCCATAAATCGGGACAAAGTAACTTACTCAGCTGTACCTACAAATCCACTTATTCATCATATTTTCAACAAAATCAACCGACCAAAATTACCTACTAGTTTATACGAACCTTCCCGACCAACTTCAACTAATTCTGGACAACTAATTTTTCCGCTTAATTCTACTCATTCGGCTAAACCGGTACTATTTTTACACACTATGATTACTACTAGTTAATTTTACTGATACTGTTAAATTTCACAGTCATGCTATCAATTATACTGTCACCAAAATTCAACCCTGTTACCAAATATCAGTGTCTGTAAATTCTCATTTTCTGCTAAAAACCTGTTACTGTTATTTCTTTTCTGCTATTTCATAGTTGCTGTTATTTTCCTACTGATATTCATTTTACTGGTTCTAATTCCAATTAATCTTGCTATTATCAAACCATTAATGTATGCTACATATTTTAATTCCTAAAGCTTACACCTAAGTAGCATATCAGCATTTTAATTAAGGTATTAGAATATAATATATAAGAGAAACCACACCCACTTAGCTTAAGGTGGCTTGTGCCACCAAATCTTTCCCCCAGGAGGTGGCTTGCGCCATCCTTCCTCTAAATGGGAGGTGGCTTGCGCCACCCTTTAGTGTTAGGAGAGGTGGCTTGCGCCATCCTCTTTCCTTCTCCCAGAGGTGGCCTGCGCCACCATACTTTGACACACAGGGGTGGCTTGCGCCATCCCCTATATATATATATATATATATATATATATATATATATATATATATTTAAAAACACAACCAGTATTAATTCTCTCCGACCCAGGATTCTCCATGTTCAATACCAGTTCCAGTTCACAACATCAATCACAAATTATTATGCCATAGAACATTAAATTCCACCAAAAACAAAACCAATTCATCAATACACTTCAACACATTCAGTAGAAAATTATATAAATCTCAATCCCACGTATCAATTATCGTATTCTCGGTTATAAAATTCGAACCCCACCCTTACCTTAGATTGATGGTTGCTCTAAATATTTCCGGTTGAAAACTTGCTCTAGCAGCCTCTACGAATTCTCTCTCAAAAACCCTTGTTACTCTTTTCCTCTTCTCCATAACTTCCACGTTCTGCTCCTATTTTTCCTCTTTTTCTGCAACTCCCACTTACAGCCATTTTCTAACTCCTCCTTGTTTCTAAAAACCTAATATAATAATTCTATTATTTTATTTTTTTTATTGGGCCTCATTACTACACTCCCACTATTACTACCATCTAAATAAGCCCAATATTTTCTTATACTTCTACTAAATTAACACCATATTATTTTCTACGACTTAAATCATTTTTAATTAAATAATCCTACTAAAGCCAACACAAATTAAATCAATTAAATTAATTAATATTCTACGAAAATAAATATTATTTCTAATATTAATTTCTCCCGACTAAATCGACTAATTACCCGATTAATACTTATTAGCATCAACCAACATATTCAACATATTCAACAAATATTCCGAAAAATACTCAATACTATTTCATTAAAATATTTAATTAAATACGGGCGTTACATCTACCACAGTGCATCAAATGATACAAAGGGAGACTTATAAAACCTAGAGAGCCAACGACCCTGAAAAACCCTAAACCCTTATTTTACAAACAAGAACTAGGTTACGAAAAGGTATATAAAAAACCCTAGATCTAAGTCTTTTTATATAGGCTTTAGCTGTCTTGGGCTTCATATCTTTTGTCCTTGATCCATTCCTAAAAGGCGCATCAATTCTTAGGCAGATTTTTTATAGATTTAAAACCTGCTAAATTAGTATATTAGTCCAGGATGTCGTGTCTTCAGGTTGAGACATCTTCTTTGACATCTTTGGTCATGACCAGATTTTATCATCTTTATCAACAATGTGTTTTACCAAAATTTAGTCAAACCACAAGAGCTTTCAATCTCCCCCTTTTGACAAATTTTGGCTAAAACTCCTGTTGAACAATAAACCCAAGATGCTCCTGAATTTATTTTAGTCTGAGTGGCAGTTATGATTAGAATATTGTGCATACCGAATTCTTGTTGGTGTACATGAGGAAGAAGATAACACAAACTCCCCCTTAACCCATGAATTTGTGTAATCCCAGGGTGAGTGAAGTTGAAAAAGGTCCAGAAGTTAAGACTCCTAAAGAAACTAGAAGGAAGTCTGACACAGAAGAACACTGGACACTCCTATCAAACACACTCCTCCTCCAGAGGACAATTTTAGACTTTGTGGTTCTGAGTACATAGAGCATGTAGCTCAGGTCACAAGACACAACCTGTTCTATAACTCAAATCACAAGACACAAAGGAAACTGAGACACAAACAAGATGTTAGAACATTTTGCTTAATATCCTTCCAATGCAACTGCAAGAACAACACACACATCCCCTGTACCAGTACTTATCCAGACTTGAACAAAAGTCATTTGGAATACCCCACAAAGAACACACAACCTGAGATAGACTAATCCAAGAACTCCCTTAAATACCCAAGAAATTTCCTTTGAAAATAACGAACCATTGAAAATAACGCAAGTCAATTCAATGAACGCATTAATCGAAGGATGTAACTTCACCAAAACAAATATGCACCGACCAAGAATGCTTTGACTATTTCTTCTTTAAAGAAAACCTTGCAATTAACGGAGAACATGTTTTGCATGCGTATATTCTCCACTGTTTAAGGCACATCGTCCAAAGAACCAATTACTTACAAACATGTCCTTAATAATGTCCTGACATCAGGTCAGACATTGTCTAGTATTCACAATTGAGTCAAGGACTCTCCTTCTGATTGACCAAGATTCCACAACATTGTGTTATCAATCACAGCTATACAAAATCTGAAGCATAATCACCATCCTTCTTACTCAATTCTGAATGAGCAGATTTCATCCAGAAATAGTAACCTAGATCATGGTATCTTCTATTGATTCAAAACACAATCTTATACTGTCAAGTCCCCCACAACTTGTAACAGCACAATAACATGTCAAGACATCCTTCTTGACATCTCATCCTCTCTAGATGAAACCAATCACAACTTGCTTGACCCTTAAACAAACTTGATTAAAACTGCACCCCTGTAGTAGAACATCTTAGATCCAGGATTAACTCCCCCTATCTAAGATACCTTGTGCTCCTTCGTACCTTGATGAAAGGAAAACATAAGACGCATCTTCATGTCTTCAAGAGCTCACCCTTTGTCCAACCCACCTAGTGAAAACAATCATCCTTTGTACTATTGTTCCTTTTGACAAGAAACAATAGTCACTCACATATGAACACCATCATGCTTACCGTGAGGTCACATTAGGATCATCATCCTATAACCAATAAACTCTTGGATTGAGACCAAAGTCGACATTGATCCTTCTCTTCCTGAACCCATCCATACACCATATGAATTCCTCCTGAATTCTCATGCATAGATATCCATGTTCCTTGAGATAAAATCCAATTGACTCTGGAATGCTCCACACTTCTCAAAGAGATACACTACCTCTTAGTTTGTTAGCTTCTTTAAGATGTCAGATATCGTATATATGCTCCAGAACTTCTCAGCTTGCTAAACTGATCCACTTCTCTCTAGCATGACTTGTAGCAGAGGCGTTATCCCTTCCACAAGCTTTCTTCTGACCTTGGCAAGGTCAACCAATTAGATATACACCTAATAATCCAAGTCAGTCATTCCTTCATTATTCTCCTGTTATGATAAAATAAGTATTTCTTAGACACGATGTGAGTATCAAGTTCCACACACTGAACTCAAAATCCTACTCCAAGGATAACCATCCCGGATGATGTTCTAACATCAGTTAGGACATCCTTCACATATTACAGACACCAACCAACACGGTTCTTGATATGCTCCGCCACTGGACTTACTATCTGCATAGTAATCCAACTGAAGATCTTCAAACAACACTGTGCCACCAGCTTGATCAATAAGAACTCCAGATACCCGAAGAGAGAAATAAACTCTCATCCACCAAAGAAGGTAATCTTCCATAATCAACTTAGAACTTCTATCACAAGCCCCAAGATAGAACTGAACCAAAACCTCCTTAAGTCTTCAACCAACTACCCTTCTGCCCAAGAGTAATTAGTTCCAAGCACCTTGCTTGAATGCACAATAAAGATCAACCAAATGCCACTGTTTGGTTCATCTTTTCTTCAGAGTTTTAGACAATATTCTGATCCACCAATGAAACCTAATCTTCAAGTTACATGATTTACTTACTCCATAGCAAGCCATCTTGGATACACTAAGCCTTAGACATGTAACATCTTCTCCTTCCACAGCTCCCATAAACTGCATGAGATAGACCTTTTTGAAGCGTTAATTTCATTTATTTCTGAGAAGATCAACTTATCTTACGATGATGTGCCACAACATCAACTAAGACCCTAAATTTTCTGCTTGATGTCATGACATCTGATCAGATATCCTGTTGAGGAATTCAGCCATTCCTTCTGCCACTTAGAAGAACCTCCTCTCTATAACAAAACAAGAGTTACATGTTCTCATAGACTTGATTCAACAACCAAGTTTGAGTACACAACCTTCATCCTGCTTGATCATATCACAGGTATTCAATTCAAGCTCACACCTTGATGAATATCTGCTTCACAACTCCAAAGAACTCAAACGTGCCAAGTCTGATTCTTTAGAAAATAATTAGTCAGAGACTACACCACAACTATACCAAAGAATGCCACATTCCTTAAGTAGAGCAGTCTGCAGAAAGTCAGAGATAACTGCCACTTATCCTAGACTTCCAAGATGAGCAAGATCACATGCTCCTATGTACCTAGATCAGAAATAAACTGATCCAAGAACTATTCATCAAGATTATGATGTCTTCTTCTTCATCTTCCACATCACCATTGTCTAGACCAGTTTCTTGCCAGGAAACTCTCCAAAGATCCGATGCTTTTGCCACACCACACTGAAGCAGATTCTTAGGTCAACACCTAAGAGAAATATATCCAAAAGCTTATGTAGTACCCCTCCCATGATTTTGCACAAACCCAGATGAAGAGATGTTTCAACATCGTGTTGAACATCATCAATCTTGAACTTCACATACAAAGATAATCAATTAAATACTTGTGAGTATCACAAATAGAAATTGATCTTAAATCCTTGTTCAATAACCCTGTGTCACTGTTAAAGCCATACTCCAACAGATCCCTCCATGAACACTTATCAAGTATTCAATCTTTGCAAGTATCTTCCTTGACAAACAAAGTGTTGAGATACCAAGGCTGCCACCCTTGACTCAAGTAACTAAGATTCTCTTTGAACGAACCCTATTTACCTCAACAGTACTGAAATCTCCATTCAGATCGGATTCATCCTTAGGATTAAGCAAGATGAATCCTTCCTTGCACTTTTGGACGGTGAAACTAACTCACCTCCACTTTCTTCAGGTTTATGTTTCACAGAAACACCCTCTAGTCAGAAGAGTAATTAGAAGACTCCAGATGCACGACTGAGATGCCTTTATGAGTGAACTTGAGAGAATCTTTGAAAACTTTCACAGAAACACCCTCTAGTCAGAAGAGTATCTTTGACAACTTAGCCGAAAAGTAATTTATCAAATTCCTAGAGCAAGAACTTGATATACTTAATCTCAACTTTCCTTCTCTTCAACTGACTTCAAAATGCACAATGGAACCAAGCTTCCAAGTACCAAGTCACCATAATAGACATCTACCAATAACTCTCTCCATTCCATCGCTCCCGATTTTGGAATAAAAGGATGCAAATATCTTCAATTATAAAAGCTGACGATTGAGATCTTCCACCATCTGTCTTCAGTAACAACCCCAGAATCCCATAAATACCAGAGTTCTTCCATCAGAAACATATGTTGTGGAACCACCAAGGAACATCTTCAACTTGCTCTAATAAGATGTCAGAACATCTTATAAGACACCTCAACAAGAGAACTAGCCACTTCTCATGCAGTTGTTGTAGCAGCTCCTCAAAAAACATGAACAACCAACAGTGGTTGTCACCAACGATCCAGAACATCCATACCTTCCATTAATACCCTTGAGTATGTCCGAGTGAATGACCTGATCTCCAAAGCTTCTCCTTGTTTAAAGAGCCAAAAAGTATCTCCCAAGATCTCATCCAGAAACAGACAGGATGCCTGCTCTGATACCAACTAAAATTCTGGCATAGAAGACAACAGATGTCCTAACACATGTTAAGACATTATTCTGCATATATATATTTAAACAAGGAACATAATACAAAATAGTTGATACTCTGAATATCAACACAAAGTCACAACAGATGTTACAACATATGTTACGACATGTTTATCAAGAACACAACAGAACTTTAAATTGCAGAATGATAAACAACACAGAATATGTTAACCCAGTTCGGTGCAAATCACCTACTCTGGGGGATACCAATCCAGGAAGAAGACTCCACTATCTGTAGTATTATTATAAAGCTAAACTCCCCCGTTTACAACTTCATCTCCTAATCACTACCCAATGAAATCTTTATCAAAGAACACCATCTTTGATATGAGAACCATTATTCACTTCCCCTAATCACAACCTGTGATGTCTAAACAACTACCATCACTAGCAGCAGATACATTCCTGTCAATACAGAATTCTGTCAAGCATTCTTGACCAATAAGTTATCTCGGACTTGCTTCAAAGCTTCATCCAAGAACAATACACAATCCATTACCTAAAGGCTTTTCGATATGTGTGATACCTATGTTTACCACGGTGCATCAAACGATACAAAGGGAGACTTACAAAACCTAGAGAGCCAACGACCCTCAAAAACCCTAAACCCTTATTTTACAAACAAGAACTAGGTTACGACAAAGTATATAAATAACCTTAGATCTAAGTATTATAATATAGGCTTCAACTGTCTTGGGCTTTATATCTTTGGTCCTTGATCCATTCCTAAAAGGCAGATCAATTCTTGGGCAAATTTGTTATAGATTTAAAACCTGCTAAATCAGTATATTAGTCCAGGAAGTCATGTCTTCAGGTTGGGACATCTTCTTTGACATCTTTGTTCATGACCAGATTTTGTCATCTTTATCAATAATATGTTTTAACAAAATTTAGTGAAACCACAAGAGCTTTCAGTTAGGATGGTTGGTTTGAGCTGAATTGCTCTCTATCTCAAAACACGATTTTCACTTCTTTGAAAATGGAATTTTGGTTCACAAGATGGAAATGGTAGAAAACATGTGTTGTGATGTTTTGGTGTATTGAAATTAGTCACAAATGACCTCTATTTATAGGAGAGGAAGTTTGTTTTTGAAGGAATAGTGTGTGGATGAGGGATCACTCTATTATCCAATGGATTTACCCATGTATCATGCCTTGAATGCTAAGTCTCCTCTAGCCATTGACTTGAGTTATGCTTTGTAGGTTTGGGTCTTTTGATCTTTGGGCAAAGCTTGACTCATTTGGATAATCATGGACTGATACATGCCACCTCTATGCATCCTTTCAATGCTTCATGACAAACTTGGTTTTTGGATTTGAAACTTGAATGCCACATGCCAAAAGGGATGGTGTCTTGACTTGCAAGGCTCTATCGTTCAAAGTTTGTTGGTTTTGATAAGATTCCTTATGATATTGAAGAGTGACAAGGTTTGAAAAGTCACCAAAATGACAAAATCATGTGAAATACACAATTCTATCTTGTAAAAACTAGTTTTGAGATGCCATGTTTAAATGCTTGTAACTTCTTACTTAAATTGAATTAGGATGAGTTCTTGTACTTTTTGGAAAGCCCACTGTCATGCCCCAAATTTTTATCACCTAGATTCTCATCATTGTGCAAATCATCATCATAATATGGATGAACTTTCATACTCATTAGTCTCCCCAAAGATGGGTGAGCATCCACTACAATCAAAATTAAGGTTTCTAGCCCTCTCAGAGCTTTTAGACAAAGGATCAATCAAGGAGTGACATAATCTTCAACTTTTCTAATCTCTCAAATATCC
Source organism: Lathyrus tuberosus (assembly GCA_022829125.1). Lineage (NCBI taxonomy): Eukaryota > Viridiplantae > Streptophyta > Magnoliopsida > Fabales > Fabaceae > Lathyrus > Lathyrus tuberosus. Next base: position 3,006,252 of record JALAZF010000142.1, on the reverse strand, counting down.
ACAAAGGATCAAGAGGACTCCCACTTCAAGGATTAAGCACAAGGCTGCTCCCTTCTAGGTGGATCAAGCCTCAAGATCGCTAGTGTCACCAAATTAGGGTTTGGTAGACCAGGGCCTCTAGATGGAAATTTTCCTCTGGGCATGAGCCAATTCTTCAAAGCATATCCTAATATGCTCCAAGGGACATCATGGACCCAATCATCAAGTCAATTTGGCCTCAGGGGATGCATTCACTAAAAATCAGGAATTAGGGTTTCTGGACCTAATTCACCCCTAAGTTGACTTTTGGGAAAAAACATGAACCAAGACCTCAAGGCATGATTAGAGGGTCTCTAACATACTACATTGATCCATTTGCAACAATGGATTGATCCAAGAAGCTTGAGCAACAAGTCTCAATTTCATTTGAACCACAATTAGGGTTTTGAGAAAAAAGTCAACTGTAGCTTTGACTTTTGACTAGGACATGCTGCCAAACCCTAGGACATGATTCAATACACCCTATAACACCTATGAAATCAATCCATCAAGTTTTATTTAGGTCAAGGACTTGATTTCATAGAGGATCACACAGTTTGGAATTCATCTGACAAAAAGTCAACTGTGCATAAAAGTCAAACTTTGACTTTTTGAGATTTTTCATAAAAATGGTTTTTTAACCCTAAAATGATGTTAATGTATGATTTGAATCATCATTCATCAAGAAAAATCAAGAAAACTGGGATAACTTGTAAAAGGGGTAACCATAAAAACTTAGAAATTTTTCTAAGTTATGGAACAAAGTGGCAAGGGTACCAACTTTAGAGAATCATAACTCCTAAACCACAAGACCATTTTTCCCCATCCAAAGCTGGATTTATAGCTCTCATTACCCTCTACAAAAGCTTCAACTACACCTCATTCCAATTCATTATGGATTCTGAGTTATGATTGGATCAAAATGACTAAAACATGAAAATACATCATTTTCCAACACAGAAAAATTCTGGTTAAGGCAGATTTTGTTGAAAACACCAAAACTTGTGAGATCTTTTCACATAGTTGCAAGCTGAATCAAGTCCAAAGGTAAACATCAATGTTGTTGCATATGTTTCTAAGAATCCAAAGAGCCTCTTAGCATGAATCAATTCACCTTGAGCCAAGAGAAATCCATGCCCAAAGTCATGCTGCTGCAAGCTGTTTTGGAAAAATAAGTTTGCATGTTTACTTGCCACACACGATTTCTGAATCAAAATTGAGGATCATTGTGCCACATGTACTCAAACCAATCACAATACACCTGATCCAACTGATAGAGCTGAGTCACAAAGCCAAGGAATCTTTCAACTTGAAGTTCATGCATTTTATCACATTTTACCTTGAATTCAAAGAGCATTAATGTGGAATAGTTCATTGTCAAGATTCTCACTCTCCTCAGTCAAGTTCTCTGATTAAACAACAATTAAAATGACTGAGGAATGTGATTTCAGTCAAGGCATAGCTGATCTATTTGGAGCAGCTGTTACACCTAATGCAAGAGGCATTTATGCCCAACCAATCCCTTTGAATGTGATCTGATCCAGCAGCCATTCACTATTCCTCCAAGACAAGAGTTGGTCACCTATAAATAGAGTTTCCAATGGATCATTCAAGGTACACCAAATCAAGTTATAGCACTGCTTTCTCTCAGTCTCTCTTAAGTGCCAAATTTCTTTATTTTTGAGCAACCACCATCGGGTTTTGAGTTGCAGCCCTAAGCAATCCATTCCAATTGTTCAAACACATCACATATGATATATCTAAGCTGTCCAAACTCACACAAGTGACCTGTAACACCAAAATCACAAAGTCACATCTCAAAACCTCAAAATAGGCCTTTTGTGCATTTTTCAAGCCATGTCTTGAATCAGTCACTTTCCAAACCAGATAAAACCTCAAACACACTCCAAATAACATCCTTGAACTGTCCCAAATGGTTCCCCCATCTGGAACACCATTTGAGGGAGTTGCTATTTTGGTCATTTTAACCCCTTTTGCAAGAAAGGGCCAGTTTGTGTTTTGCAAGTTCCAGCTGATTCCACTTATCCTAAAAGCTTCTAAGGGATCATTTGAAGGTATCTAAAACATCAAACCATTTCTGGAACAAAGAACTTGGCAGATTGCACAAAAACTCCAAAAGCTCAAAAGAGAGGTAAGCATCATGACTTGAACTTTCCAAAATATGCATTGCTTTGAAGTCCACTGATCATGCACACCTCATACATGTTATATATGTTGTGTTTGAACCAAATCATCATGTAATTCATGCCTGTATCAAAGTGTAGCATAGAAAATGCAATTATAGGCCTATTTCAAAACCACTATCGGATTTTGAGGAGGGATCATGATCTGAAAAAAATACCACCACCATTGGATTCCTTGTGAAATTCTAGGCCAGATACATATAAATTTTGTCCCAAACCATGGAGAAATGAGAAAGTTATGGACCTTCCCGTTTCTTGGCAAAACTTGTCTTGCCTTGCCTTGCCTTAGCCAGGCCTAGAAAACAAGGCAAGCCTTGTATATTTGTTGGTTTATTTCAAGCAATGGATGTATCACCACCCCAGTGGTAAGGCGCGTGCCCTATAACCTTGAGGTCGTGGGTTCAAACCCCACCCATGCCATTTTGTGTTTTTTCACCTTTTTGCTATTTTTTCCAATATTTTCATGTTTTGTTAATTAATTGGAAAATTAATAACTCCTTCAATTTTAATTATTTTTTATTGGTTCTTTTTGCAAAAAATCACAAAAATATTGAAATATTTTATTCCACAAAAAATCTAATTTATATTAGTTATTTAATATAATTAGTATTTTTGTGAATAAATTCCTTTTTAATTGTTTTTAAACATTTTAAAAGTGAATATTTACTTTGAAAATCAAAACTAAATGAGTTTTAATTCACCTTGTGATAAAACCATAATTTTTCAAACCTTAAACAAAAATCACAAGTGGTTTATTCAAACTTATTTGGTATTTTTATCATTTTATTTGATTTTCTTTAAATGTTTACTTTTAAAAGAGAAACAAATTAGGGTTTCTTTGATTTTCACCCTCACAAAACATTTTCAAACATCATGGGCCTCTAGTAGAGTGTAAAACCCAACCCCTTTTGAAAGCCAAACCTCTTTGGGCCTCAGTCATTGTATAAGTGTCATACCCCAAAATTTGACCACTAAGATTTCCCATCATTGTGCAAATCATCATCACAATATGGATGAACCATCATGCCTCATCAGTCTCCCCAAAGATGGGTGAGCAGCAACTACAAACAATAATTAGGGTTTCAGGTCCTCTCAGAGTTCTTAGACAAATGATCAATCAAGGAATGACATGATCTTCCACTTGTCTAACCTCTCAAACATCTACAAATGATCAAGAGGACTCCCACTTCAAGGATTAAGCACAAGGCTGCTCCCTTCTAGGTGGATCAAGCCTTAAGATCGCCAGTGTCACCAAATTAGGGTTTTGGTCGACTAGGCCTCCAGATGGAAATTTTCCTCTGGGCATGAGCAAATGCTTCAAAGCATAACCTATGATGCTCCAAGGGACATCATAAACCCAAGCACCAAGTCAATTTAGCCTCAGGGGATGCATACATCAAAAATCAGGAATTAGGGTTTCTTGACCTAATTCACCCCTAAGTTGACTTTTGGGACAAATCATGAGACAAGACCTCAAGAGAGGATTTGAGGGTCTCTAATACACCACATTGATCCATTTGCAACAATGGATTGATCCAAGAAGCTTGAGAAACAAGTCTCAATTTCATCTGAACCACAATTAGGGTTTCGCGAGAAAAGTCAACTGTACCTTTGACTTTTGACCAGGACGTGCTCCCAAACCCTAGGACATGATTCAATACACCCTATAACACCTATGAAATCAATCCATCAAGTTTGATTTAGGTCAAGTACTTGATTTCATAGAGGATCGCACAGTTTGTAATTCATCTGACAAAAAGTCAATTGTGCACAAAAGTCAACTTTGACTTTTTGAGATTTTTCACAAAAAATGGTTTTTTAACCCTAAAATGATGTTAATGTATGATTGGTATCATCATTCATCAAGAAAAATCAAAGAAAGTGGGATAACTTGTAAAAGGGGTAACCATAAAAAACTTAGAAAATTTTCTAAGTTATGAACAAAGTGGCAAGGGTACCAACTTTGGAGGATCATAACTCCTAAACCACAAAGCCATTTTCCCCATCCAAAGCTGGACTTGTAGCCCTCATGGCCCTCTACAAAAGCTTCAAACTGAACTCCTTCCAATTCCTCATGGATTTTGAGTTATGGAGTGACCAAAATGACAAAAAGTAAAAATGTCACTTTTTTCCAACACTTAGTGAAATTTCCACTAAGTCAGAATCTGCCTTGTTTTTTTTCTCCAAAAGTAGGGGCATTTTTCACTTGGATCCAACAGGTATCAAAACCAACTATGATCAAATAGTTGTTGTATCATATGGGGCTTTCCAAAATGGCCAAGAACATCACCAAACTCAACTTGAGTCATGAGATATGACAATGGTAATATGCCTTGCTGAAAACTACCAAGGCTAGGCAGAACTTTGCACTTTTGCTCGATTTGGCAAAATTAGATAATTCCAAGCATTGTCATCACTTTGGACACATCTGAGGATCAAATCTAAAGGGAACAAACACTGATCCAAGCCTCCAAAGTCTTTGGAACAAGAAGTAGCATGCTAAACCTAGAAATCCCTAAAAGAGGGACAAGACTCCAATTTTGGATTGGAGCATTTAATGGATGCTTAGAGGTGGCATGGACTGACATATTTGCAGCTGAATTCAGTCCAGAATGATCCAACAACTAGGGAACCAAAGGCCTGTGCCCTAACCTCTAGTCAATGGCTAGAGGAGACTTGGATTCTCATTGCTCAACATTGGCCAAACCTCTGCTGCAGTTGCCATTCACTATTGATCCCAAAACAAACTTGCTATACTATAAATAGAGCTTATTTGTGCTCAGTTTGAGTACACCAAAGCCATCAAACCGATGCTTTCCTCCAAATCCCTCTCTTTAGGCAAAAATACATTCTTTAGCAAGGTAACTCTGAGTTTTTGAGTTTGAGAGCAATTCCATCCAAACCAATCACACACACACCTCATAAATATCATATGTAGGTGATCCAAACTCACACAAGTGACCTGTAATCCTTAAATCCCAAAGTCACCTCTCAAAACCTCAAAATAGGCCTTTTGTGCATTTTTCAAGCCACGTCTTGATTCAGTCACTTTCCAAACCAGATAAAACCTCAAACACACTCCAAATATCATCCTTGAACTGTCCCAAATGGTTCCCCCCATCTGGAACACCATTTGAGAGAGTTGTTATTTTGGTCATTTTAAGCCCTTTTGCAATAAAGGGCCAATTTGTGTTTTTGCAGGTTCCAGCTGATTCCACTCATCCTAAAAGCTTCTAAGGGATCATTTGAGAGTGTCCAAAACATAAAACCATTTATGGAACAAGAAACTTGGCAGATTGCACAAAAACTCCAAAAGCTCAAAAGGGAGGTAAGCATCATGACTTGAATCTTCCAAAACATGCATTGCTTTGAAGTCCACTGATCATGCACACCTCATACATGTTATATATGTTGTGTTTGAACCAATTCACCATGTAATTCATGCCTGTACCAAAGTGTAGCATAGAAAATGCAATTATAGGCCTATTTCAAAACCACTATCAGATTTTAAGGAGGGATCATGATCTTAAAAAAATACCACCACCATTGGATTCCTTGTGAAATTCTAGGCCAGATGCATATAAATTTTGTCCACAACCATGGAGAAATGAGAAAGTTATGGACCTTCCCGTTTCTTGGTAAAACTTGCCTTGCCTTGCCTTGGCCAGGCCTAGAAAACAAGGCAAGCCTTGTATATTTGTGGTTTCATTTCAATCAACGGATGTATCACCACCCCAGTGGTAAGGCGCGCGCCCTATAACCTTGAGGTCGTGGGTTCAAACCCACCCATGCCATTTTGTGTTTTTCACTTTTTTGCTATTTTTCCAATATATTTTCATGTTTTGTTAATTAATTGGAAAATTAATAACTCCTTCAATTTTAATTATTTTTGATTGGTTCTTTTTGCAAAAAATCACAAAAATATTGAAATATTTTATTCCACAAAAAAATAAAATTTATATTAGTTATTTAATATAATTAGTATTTTTGTGAATAAATTCATTTTTAATTATTTTTAAACATTTTAAAAGTGAATATTTACCTTGAAAATCAAAACCAAATGAGTTTTAATATCTCTTGTGATTAAAACCTCATTTTCCAAACCTTAAACAAAAATCACAAGTGGTTTATTCAAACCTATTTGGTATTTTTATCATTTTATTTGATTTTCTTTTAATATTTACTTTTAAAGGAAAACAAATTAGGGTTTCTTTGATTTTCACCCACACAAAACATTTTCAAACGCTCTTGGGGCTCTATTAGAGTGTAAGACCCAACCCCTTTGGAAACCAAAACCTTTTTGGGCCTCAGACATTGTATAAGAGCCACTGTGTTTTCAAAAATCTCGGCGCGATCGCCATTTCAAAACAAAAACCATATGGGCCTATCCTCGTGTTATAAGCCCCATTTCTTTTCTTTAAAAACTCTTTGGGCCTCTAATAGAGTGTAAGACCCAACCCTTTGTAAATACAAACTTATTTTGGGCCTCACTTATTGTATAAGTCCCGTTGTATTTCAAGAGTTCGGCGCGATCTTCGGCCATTTAAAACAAACCCTCTGGGCCTCTCCTCGAGCTATAAGACCCATTCAAAATCACTTTGGGCCTCTAATAGAGTGTAAGACCCAATCCTCTTTTAACCTAAACAATTTTTGGGCCTCAGATATTGTATACGTCCCTCTGCGTTAAAAGAAACCTCGGCGCGATCGCCAATTCTAAAACAAATCATTTGGGCCTACCCTCGTGTTATAAGCCCCATTCTTTTTCTTTAAAACACCTTTGGGCCTCTTGAGAGAGTGTAAGACCCATTCCCTTGTACAGAAAACCTTTTTCGGGCCTCAGTCACTTGTGTAAGTCCATGTACAAACGACAGTGCGATCACTGATAAAACCTTGGGCCTCTCCTTGAGCTGTAAGCCCCAACAACTTTTCAAAGCACTTTCTCCTTTGATTTTGAATATACTGTTGTTTTCAATTTTTCTTTGTTGAACAACTAACAAAACAGCATGGAAGCTCTACAACCGAGTAAGTGTTTACCCGCTTTCATATGTATATAATTGTACTGTGGGGCTGTTTCATTGTAAGTCTTCTTTCATAAACTCATATCGACTGTGTAATAATAGTATAGATATTTAGAGTTTCCCCGGCAACTACGTCTAGCACTAAGCCCTGGTGATCACTCTTAAAAGTAGACAAAACTAGATCCCCCCATAGGAGCACCAGATACAGTCTTCTCTTCGGCTGTCACCCTTAGGAATTGTCAAAGAAACTCTATTCCCCAGAGATGATCTTTTCTCCGTGAATGGCATCTCTTGAGTTTCTTCCAAATTCTCAAACTTTCCTGGCTTGATCTATTCTTTGTGAATAGCCTGTCTTGAATTTCTCGAGGTTTGGGGACCCACGGGCTTCCTAAAAGCATCCCCGCCTCCTCTTGGGCGTCGTACAAGGACCCGTCGGCTTCTTAGAAGTATTCACAACCTCCTCTTAGGCTTCGTATAATGTTTTCTTTCTCCGGGAAGATAGCCTCCTCTTAGGCTTAGTACAAATTGTCCCTCGACTTCTTAAAAGTTTCCATCCTCCTCTTGGGCTTCGTACAAATTATCCCGACGACCTCCTAGAGGTATAGGAACAGAAATTAGTCATCTTAATAGAATAGTCTTTCATAGAGTCTAGATCTCACTACTACTATTCCTTAAGCATAGTACAAAAGATAAAACTCGCAGACTTAGACAGTCTCAATACCCTTTGGATTCCCCATTTCCTTAGAGAACAGGAAATAACCCCGCTAAACTCAGATCAAATCCATGAGTACAACATTACTCATATAAGAACTGATTTTCTTTGTGAACCAACATACTGGACCTGTCACTCAACTGAAACAGTAACCATAGCCTCCTCTTGGGCTTTGTACAATGATTCTCCCCAGCGGAGCTAACCTTTTCAGACTCTCTTGTTGAGTCAAACAGTTTTAGCCTTCATCTCGGGCTTCATACGAGATACAAAAGACTCTCTTGTTGAGTCACATCCTTTTAGCCTCCATCTCGGGCTTCGTACGAGATACAAAATCACTCTCTTGTTGAGTATAAAAGACTCTCTTGTTGAGTCAACCCCCTTTTACCCTCCATCTCGGGCTTCGTACAAGATACAAAAGAATTCTCTTGTTGAGTCAGTTACTTGTTAGCACTCTCTTGTTGAGTCAATCCTTTTAGACTCTCTCTCGGGCTTCGTACGGGACACATAAAAACTCCCTCTTGTTAGGTCAATAGCCTCCTCTTAGGCTTTGTATAAGGAAACCCCGATTGAGTCAATCAACCTTTTAGCACCAAAGTTGTGCCTCGTTCACAGGATACAAATATCAACAACTCCTTTCCCTTCATCTAATTGCTGTAAGCGGCAAGGCTCTGGATTATTTACATCCATGCCATTGTCTCTTACAGCATTGTCTCCTTCAGCTTCACATCTTGGGCTTTGAACAAGATACAAACCACCTTTCGCTTCACGACTTGGGCTTTGAACAAGACACCAAAACACCATTTCCTCCCATAGAATAGGAGGAACTACGATCGCTCTGATTTCCCTGTTTCGGTAAACGGGAATACGTAGGCATAAGATTGAAAGAAAAATCTTAGCGAGCCCACTAACCACAAAACCTAAAATCCCCTACCTTTACCCAATTTGGCGCAGTATCCTAACAAAATTCCCCATGAACAGTCCAAGTACAAAGTAAGAAGAAAGAGGCCTCATTACCAGACCGCTGTTTAAACTCAGTATGCAAGCAGGGTTAATTGGAGACATCTATTTCCCTTCCTTAGTCAGCTCAATAGGATAAAAAATGAATCGACCTGTAGTACCCCTGAGCGGAAGTGCTTAAGAACCACCTCCAGAATCGCTCGCTACAGAAAAGTGGCGCCCACCATGGGGCCTTTCTCTTTCATTTCATCTCTTAGGTAGAAGTCGAAGAATGGCGACTTCACTGAGGATAAGACTTTTGTTGACTTCACTAGGATCTTAGGTCAAAAACCTTTAAGTTGGGAAGGTACCACAGAATGACGACTCCGCCGGGGAGCCATTTTCTGTCAGGAACATAGGATTCATAGCTTTTAAAAGTCTAGGACATTAGGACAAATATATATACTGCTTTTCCTAATTGATATTTGTGTTTATTTTTCTACTAATGGGAATGCGTGTGATGCCGCATGTGGAAAGATTGAGTATACACATAGGAAAAACCTCTTTTAGTAGTGCGGAAGCTATTAGAAATAGTTGTCACGCGATACTACCCTCTTCTGAAGGTTCTTCGAAATAATATCACCTAGCACGGTTCCCGGTCCGCTGGTGTTATCTCGACAAGAACTGATTATTTTGAGAGACAGATACAAAAATCACTAGTATAAACCTTTGGGATGGGTAGAGACTTGACTTCATGACACCGACCCTTTGACCCCATGTTTTTTCTATGTTTTTGTGTGCTGCATTCATGCATTCATCTAAAAACATTAAAACAAAAAAATCTTCTCTTCTAGTCTATCTTTTTCAAAGTAAACTAAGACAATGATTACAAATGGCAGAGAAAAAGATTGCGCTCATGGATTTCGGTAGAAGGAGAACTCATAAGTACACCTTCAAGGTTCCAAAACTAGAGGATTTGAGAGGATTAGCAAGGATGATCACTAACCCTGACGCTTTCAGAGCCAAGTACGAAGGTATGCTACCTCTGTTGAGGGTCAAAGTAATTGAAAGAATCATGGAGGCACTCATTCAGTTTTACGATCTGGTCTATCACTGTTTCACATTCCCAGATTACCAGCTCGCACCAATGCTAGAGGAGTATTCTCACCTGACTGATTTACACATCACTGATCAAGCTCCCATTCCTGGACTGGAAGAAATTCCAAAGGATCAGACCATTGCAAGAGCAATTCGTTTGGACGAGTCAGAAGTCAGAACTCACATGACCACTAAGGGTGGCATACAAGGTTTGCTAGCCCAGTTCTTGACAAAGAAGGCTCTATACTTTGGTTGCATAGGGAACGTGGCCGCTTTCGAGAGCATTTTTGTTTTGCTCACCTCCGGGTTATTTTTGTTTCCCAACATCGATAACTTTGTAGATATTAACGCCATTAAGGTTTTTCTCATTGGAAACCCTGTACCGACTTTGCTCGCTGATGCGTATCATTCTGTACACTTAAGCAATTTGTACAGCGGATGAATGATCACGTGCTGTGTACCCCTGCTATACAAATGGTTTATCTCCGATTTGCCTAAGTCTGCCACTTTTTGGGGATCATAAGAGTGCCTTACGTTGGTCGCAGAAAATCATGTCTCTCACCAACTCTGACATAGATTGGTGCAATAGGATTTATGACAGGATCAGGATCATTGACCGTTGTGGAAACTTCCCCCAACGTACCCCTTATAGGAACTAAGGGAGGAATCAATTACCATCCAGTTTTAGTTCGTCGTCAATTTGGATACCCGATGAGGCATGTCCCGCGTAATGCTCATCTAGAAAGTCTTTTCTTCAAAGGAGGAGAAAATGACAGGGCACTAAAGACGGAAATAGTGCATGCTTGGAAACATGTTCATAAGAAAGGACGGGAGTCTCTAGGAAAACCGGACTGTGTCTCGGTGGAGCCTTATCTTCACTGGGTACAAACTAGAGCTCTCAAGCTAAAGATGCCTTATCCTCGTTATGGAGTTCTTCCGCCAAGGGAATCTGTCATGTACTTCATGACTAAAAAGGAAAAACTTCAGGTTACTCTCAACAAAGTTCAACAGGAGAGGAGGTCTTGGAAGAACAAGTATCGTATTCTCAATGTGGAATGCACCAAAATACAGCAACTATTAAAAGATAAGGATGCTCTAATTGAGATTTTGGAGTAACACGCTGTAGAAAATCAGGATGACCAGAGGAATTTGCTCGCTCCTTTCACTTGGCAAAGGAATGACAACCTGACAACGGCCCAAGAGCCCCGGTCCAAGAAAAGGAAATTACCAGAATCAACACCCGAGTTCTCCTCAGAGAGGACTCGGGACCCATTAGCTTAGGTTTCTGTTTCCGTACTTTGTAATCTACTGTATTTCCATTTCCGTAATCCTTTTAATTCAATAAAAAGGGGTTTCCCCACTGTTTGATATTTGCAATCTAATTGTCGAAGTTTACTTTGAATAAACAAAAATAATTCATATAAACATTTCATTCATCATTCTCACGTAACGTATTCTTCTTACCTACGAATCTCACGTTTGTGTCTCGATTCTAGAGTCAAACTGTCTCATTCGTACAATACTCTGGCCAATTGTCAGAAAAAGATGGATGATCTCGAGGAAGAGAACAGAGAGTTGAAAGAAGAGATCGACGCTCTGAGAGAGGATATGAGAAAGCTTCGTAACAACATGCAAGCCATGGCAGAAGCTCAGCTACAAAGAACCGTGATCTCAGAGATCACCTCAACGCCCATAGTGGAGAAGTATGATCCTAGGTATCAAATGCCGAAAGATCGTCCCTGGGGCATGCCTGTTAACTCTATCCCGGAAGGATATGTTCCGCCGATCACTGATGATCAGGGAATCATAGCAGAAGCCGCTGGGCCTGAAGGTTACAAACTTCGGGAAAGCGAGGATGCCAGAGGCATATTGAGGACTCCTGAAGGTTACAAAATTTGGGAAACGCCAAGGTTCACTGCCGTAGTAACGATACCGCCCCCTGTGTTGCACACTGTCTTAGAAGGACAGATTCCCCAGATACCTCCTAGTGGAAACGAAAGCATGTTCGAAAGAATGAACGAGTTCCAGGAACAGTTCCTGGAAATGCAAAAGGAACTGCAAGCTATTCGCGGTCAGGATCTGTTTGGAAAGGACGCCGCGGACCTCTGCTTGGTCCCCAATGTGAAAGTTCCGCACAAGTTCCAAGTACCCGACTTTGAAAAATACAAGGGAAACTCTTGCCCTCAGAGCCATCAGGTGATGTACGCTTGGCGAATGTCAGCTCAGACAGAGAATCAGGATCTACTGATTCACTACTTTCAGGATAGTTTAACCGGTGCCGCATTAAAATGGTACATGGGTTTAAACCACACCACGATCGGCACGTTCAGAGATCTTGGCACTGCCTTCGTCAACCAATATAAATATAATTTGGACATGACACCAGACAGAGATCAACTCAGATCAATGTCGCAAAAGGACAAGGAAACCTTTAAAGAATACGCTCAAAGATGGCGTGAAATTGCCGCTCAGATTTGTCCACCTCTTGAGGAAAAAGAGATGACAAAGATATTCTTAAAGACCTTGAGCTCATTTTACTACGACAGAATGGTTGCCAGTGCACCCAGTGACTTCACCGAAATGGTCGGTATGGGAGTACGTCTCGAGGAAGCCGTCTGAGAAGGACGTCTAGTTAAAGACGTTGGATCATCAAGTAGTACAAAATGATACGGTAGTGCTCTCCCTAAGAAAAAAGAGCAAGATATTGGGAATATCTCTCTCGGAAAGCAAAGGCGACGTTATCAACCAGTAGCAGCTGTGACTCCTGCTATCAACCCTACGTCTGTTTCTACGTATCAACCTCAGGTTGCGCAGAGCCAACCTAATCAATAGCAGTATCAGCAAAGGACACAACAGCCTCTTCGGCTAGCTCATCCTCAATACAATAACAACCGTACAATGCGGCCACCAGGATTTGATCCTATACCCGTATTGTACGCAGAACTATTTCCGTTACTACTGGACTAAGTCTCCTCTTGCAGTACCAGAAAATCTGCCTTTTTGGTTTAAGGTGGATCAGACTTGCCCTTACCATGAAGGAGGACCAGGGCATAACACCGAGAACTATCTCAATTTCAAATCCGACGTGCAAAAGTTTGTTAGGAGCGGGGTCTTATCTTTCAAGGATACGAATCCCAATGTTCTCACGAACCCGCTGCCTTAACACGAGAAAGCTGCAGTCAACCTGATAGAGGGAGAGTCTAACAACATCTATCAAATTCACGATGTACTCTTGTTGAGGGCCAATTTGGTCAAGATGCATTATAGATAGAGTGGATATGGCCATGTGCCACCTCACAATTATCCCCAGTGTGATATCTGCTCTAAAAGTAATCGAGGATGTTCTGTGGTGCAATCAGCTCTACAGGAACAGATGGATCTGGGATGGATCCAAGAGCACCGAGTTCGTGGAGTTAACATGGTTTATACGAATTCCAACATCATTCAGAACTACGACATCTGTGCAATGAATGTTAACTTGGTGGCAATGCACTCAAGGCAAAGCCAATATCATAATCTGCCGCGACACGATTACAATTCTTGTCTAACTTGCTCGGTAAACAAACAGGGATGCTCGTTTGTACAAGAGACCCTCCAGCGTCAGATGGATCTTGGATGGATCCAAGACTACCATGATAGGAATCATTATCAAATCAACATGATTCAAATCTTCGATATTCGTCTGATGAATACCAACCTGGTGGAGTTACATGCTGAACAGGTCCGGCTCGGGTTCCTGGTATCACATGATTATCAAAGCTGTAAAGCGGGTTGTAAAAATGATCAAGGTTGTGCCCTTGCTCAGGAAACACTTCTGCACTTGTTGAACCACTGGTGGCTTCCAATCTATATGGATGAAGACACCCAGCAAATTGGTATCACTAACGGGAATCCTACTAGATATCAAAGTCAGGATGTCCGGTCGGTGGAAACTGACCTAGTAAGGCTACACTGTATTCAGAGCGGACATGGCTAGGTGCCACTACACAACTATGAGCGGTGTGGAGTTTGCTCAGTGAATAATCAAGGATGCTACCTCGTGCGGGCAGCCCTTCAAAGTTAGTTGGACCGCAAAGAGATTCAACCATGCTCAAGTTCTGGATCAGCCAACTACCTCGCTGATCAAGTCGAGGACGTTGTCATGATCTCTGATCATCAGAGGGCTAGGGATGTCTGTGCCATCATCCCATTACTTGACGAATCGAGAGTTCCCAACCAGGAATGGATCGAAATTGCTTACGATGGTCAGAAAAATCAGAAGGCTCCCATAGTCATTTATCTGCCAGGACCGCTACCGTATGAATCAACTAAGGTTATCCCTTACAAGTACGGTGCAACAATAGTTAAGAATGGAAAGGAAATTCCATTACCCTCCGTCGTGAATATTGCAGACATCAGTCGAGTACATGGAGTGGTAGAGTCTTCAACAGAGGAGTTGGAGAACCCAGTAGAGAAAAGGAACCTCAGACAGAAGTTCCAAATCCACCAGTCGATTAATCCAGTAATCCTGACCTTTCGAAAAACGATGATGAGATGATGAAGCTCATCCAAAGGAGTGAATACAACATTGTTGATCAATTGTTACAGACTCCTTCAAAAATCTCGGTATTATCACTGTTACTAAGTTCAGAAGCGCACGGGGAGGCTATACAGAAAGTCTTAGAGCAAGCCTTTGTGGAACATGATGTAACAATAAGACAGTTCGATAATATTGTCTCTAACATCACTTCCTGTAATAACTTGGGATTTAGTGACGAGGAATTACCTGAAGAGGGTCACCGTCATAACATGGCGCTCAATATTACAGTCAACTGCCAGGACGATGCTTTAGCCAGTGTACTGGTAGACACAGGGTCAGCCCTGAATGTTATGCCGAAGTCCACTTTGGCGCAATTATCATTCAAAGGCCCTCCGATGAGAACCAGCGAGGTCGTCGTCAAAGTGTTTGATGGATCCAGAAAAATGGTTATCGACGAAGTCGACCTTCCTATAACTATCGGTCCTCACACTTTCCAAGTCACTTTCCAGGTCATGGACATCTGGGCAATATATAATTGTTTATTAGGAAGACCTTGGATACATCAGGATGGGGCGGTCACCTCGACCCTCCACCAAAAGCTAAAGTTCGTCCAGAACGGCCAACTCATCACAGTCTGTGGAGAACAGGCCTTGCTCGTAAGCAATTTATCGTCATCCACTTATGTGGTAATAGAAGGGATAATCGGAACCCAGTTCCAGATGCTTTCGCTACACAAGGACGATCATTCCAAAGAGGGAACTTCCATTTCCTCGTACAAAGATGTTATCAAACCGGTCGAGAGTACCAATGCAATAGGATGGGGACAGCTTGTCATTCCTACTGACAATAAAACAAAGAAGGGTCTTGGTTTTTCTGCGACCTGTACCCAGACAGCTGTTAATGATGAAGGTCTTCATCCCATTCAGGACTTTTTCCACAGTGGAGGTTTCCTTCACCCAATATCTCAAACAGTCCATGCTATCAACGAGGAGGATCCCTCCGATACGGATAAAGAATAGAAGTCCTATCTTAATGAGGACGGTTATATGTCTCAGGACGAAACGCAGATTCCCTTTTGCTTTCCTACACAGAGTCCAAGATTTATACCCAGGTCATACGTCGAAATGATATATGGAGATTGTGATACGAAAGGATACCGTGCTCCACCAAACTCATTAGAGGAATACACTTTGATGAAGGGCAACTTTGACCACGACTATTATGGCCCAATGGATGGTCTGCCAATGTGGCAGCCTTACCTAGGAGACTTGGGGCAAGAAAATCAGCCGAACAATGAAAATCAGCTGAGCATCATTGAAAAGAATACCTGCGTCCCCACCATGTCATGGGATCAACACTCAGGTCATTTAGAAAATATCCCGTACGACGATGAATTGGCAACGTTTTCAGGACTAGAGTTCATTAATTATGCTTTTCCCGAGGTCAATGTCATCGAGAAGGATGACTCCTCCAGTTCCAAAGAAATGTGGGACACCTTGGGTCAAACGAGTGGAAAATACGACTACATGGTCAAGTACACCGCTCCCGAAAGCTCTCGTATCAGGTTCGAAGACATCCAGCCGACTGGATGGGGAGATATACCTGAGAGCACAAATACTCTGCAAAATACAACAGAGGAATCCTCCTACGACAACTCTGCTTGGGAGACAGATTCCAATGATCCTGCTCCACCAGAAATCAGCGTTATTTCTGAAGAAAAATCAAGGAAGGTACCAGACTTTGTGATTCACCGAGGAGTTCGCCACCAATGGGTTGCTATTGATGTTCCGAAGATCGTTCATAAGTCAGAGTAATTGCCGTCTTTAACCTTTCACCCTGCCCAGGTGAAACAGATGTTTTGATAGGGCCCGCTTTCTGTAAATTTCCCTCTTCGCTTTGCCCAAAGCGACAGAGTTTTGTTTTATAGGGCTGTAGTTTCAAGAATCGACTTATTCATTAATAAAATAACACCGTTATGTAATTTCCGCATTTATTGCTGTTTTCTCTTTTCGCTATTTTCAGAAAATGGTAATCCTAAAAAACAACTCAATAATAAAAACAAGCAGTAAAAATAATACACTGCACTCACTTGCATTTTCTCTATCTCTTCTAAACACGAATCATCACGTCATGCAGATTGCTTGTTTTAAACCCCGTTGAAACATACGATCCAATGCCTTCTCCCAACTTTGAATTCCTGGTATTTGGGGCTGAAGAAGAAGAGGACGAAGAAATTCCAGAAGAGATCTCCCGATTACTCAGACAGGAGGAAAGGTCCATTGAACCTCACAAAGAGCCGTTGGAAACGATCAACGTGGGTTTAGAAAAAGAGATAAATGAAATCAGGATTGGGGCACTGCTCAATCCAGTTGCTAAAGAAAGTTTGACAAAGCTTCTCAGAGAATTCCCCGATGTATTTGCTTGGTCCTATCAAGACATGCCAGGGTTGGATACCAGCATCGTGGAACATCATCTACCGTTGAGATCAGAATGTCCGCTAGTAAAACAGAGGTTGAGACGAACGCACCCGAACATGGCCATCAAAATCGAAGATGAGGTACAGAAGTAGATTGACGCAGGTTTCCTCGCCACATCAGAATATCCTCAATGGTTAGCCAACATCATACCTGTTCTAAAAAAGGACGGAAAAGTTAGAATGTGTGTCGATTACAGAGATCTGAACAAGGCTAGTCTAAAGGATGACTTTCCTTTACCACACATTGACATGCTGGTAGACAGTACAACAAAGTTCAAAGTTTTCTCCTTCATGGATGGATTCTCGGGCTATAACCAGATCAAAATGGCGCCGAAAGACATGGAAAAAACTTCGTTCATTACCCCATGGGGTACCTTTTGTTACAAGGTAATGTCGTTCGGTTTGAAGAACGCCGGGGTAACTTATCAAAGGGCCATGACTACTCTTTTTCATGACATAATACACAAGGAAATCGAGGTATAGGTCGATGATATGATTGTGAAATCTAGGACAGAAGAGGAGCATGTGACCCACCTGTCAAAACTATTTGAGCGTTTGAGAAAGTACAAACTCCGCTTGAATCCCAACAAGTGCACCTTCGGTGTCCGTTCAGGGAAACTCTTAGGGTTCATTGTCAGCCAGAAAGGAATTTAGGTTGATCCTGACAAGGTCAAGGCCATTCGAGAAATGCCTTCTCCGAAAACTGAAAAACAAGTCAGAGGATTCCTGGGACGTTTGAACTACATCTCCAGATTCATATTCCTCATGACCACGACATGTGCGCCGATTTTCAAACTACTAAAAAGAACCAGGACTGCGTTTGGTCAAATGACTGCCAAACCACCTTCGACAGTATTAAGGAATATCTGTTGAACCTGCCGATTCTATCACCTCCAGTGGAAGGAAGACCACTGATCATTTACCTCATGGTCCTGGAGGACTCCATGGGCTGTGTACTTGGCTAACAAGATGAAACCAAACGGAAAGAGTATGCCATCTACTATTTGAGCAAGAAGTTCACCGACTGCGAGACTCGGTACACTATGCTTGAGAAAACTTATTGTGCTCTGGCTTGGGCAGCCAAACGTCTTCGCCAGTACATGATTCGTCACACTACTTGGTTGGTCTCTGAAATGGATCCAATCAAGTATGTATTTGAAAATCCTGCTCTCACAGGAAGAATTGCCCGTCGGCAAATGTTGTTATCTGAGTATGACATCGAGTACCACGCTCAAAAAGCCGTTAAAGGAAGTATTTTAGCCGATCATTTGGCTCATCAACCGATTGACGATCAGGAATCAATTGGGTTTGACTTTCCAGACGAAGATGTCATGTATCTAAAAATAAAAGATTGCGATGAACTGCTACCCAGTGAAGGGCCAGAACCAGGTTCCCAATGGGGACTTATTTTTGACGGAGCTGTCAATCATTACAGAAACGGAATTGGGGCAATCATTGTTACCCCTCAGGGTACCCACATTCCTTTCACCGCCAGACTTACATTCAAGTGTACGAACAACGAGGCCAAATACAAAGCTTGTATCATGGGTCTCGAAGAAGCGATTGATTTGAGGATCAAGAACTTGGATGTATATGGCGACTCAACTTTGGTCGTCAATCAAATCAAAGGAGATTGGAACACATACCAATCAGGACTGATTCCTTACAAAGATTACGCAAGAAGGTTGCTACCTTTCTTCAACAGAATCGAGTTTCATCACATCCCTCGTGATGAGAATCACATGGCTGATGCATTAGCTACTCTCTCTTCCATGGTTAGTGTAGGTCAATGGAATGACCTACCTAAGATCGACATAATGCGCCTAGAACGGCCCGCTTACATCTTCACGATTGAAGCAATCATAGACGACAAACCTTGGTATCACGATATCAAATGCTTCCTTCAGAAACAAGAGTACCCACCTGGGGCACTAAGAAAAGACAGAAAAACCCTCAGAAGACTAGCAGGGAGCTTCTTCCTGAGCGGTGATACTCTCTATAAGAGGAATTTTGACGTGGTCTTGCTCCGATGTGTAGACAGACCAGAAGCAGACATGCTAATAAAGGAAATTCATGAAGGATCCTTTGGCACTCATGCCAACGGACACACAATGGCGAGAAAAATTCTAAGAGCAGGGTACTACGGGTTGACCATGGAATCCGACTGCTACAAGTACATAAGGAGGTGTCACAAGTGTCAGATATACTCCAAAAAAATCCATGTACCGCCATCGTATCTCAAAGATCTCTCTCCCCCATGGCCTTTTTCCATATGGGGAATCAACATGATTGGCATGATTGAACCTAAGGCTTCAAACGGACATCGGTTCATCCTGGTAGCCATTGATTACTTCACCAAGTGGGTCGAAGCAGCGTCATACGCTAATGTAACCTGACAAGTGGTGGTCCGATTTATAAAAAACAATTTCATCTGCCGTTATGGTGTTCCAAGCCAGATCATTACTGATAATGGATCTAACTTGAACAATAAGATGATGAAAGAGTTGTGTGCAGAGTTCAAGATCGAACACCATAACTCATCTCCCTAACGACCTAAGATGAACGGAGCGGTAGAAGCGGCTAACAAGAAGATCAAGAGGATTGTTCAGAAGATGGTTGTAACCTACAAAGACTGGCACAAGATGCTACCCTTTGCTCTTCATGGTTATCGCACATCTGTCCGCACTTCAACAGGGGCAACCCCTTTCTCTCTAGTATATGGCATGGAGGCAGTGCTCCCCATAGAAGTAGAGATCCCATCAATCTGGGTATTGATGGAAGCTAAGCTTACAGAAGCTGAATGGTGTCAAATTCGACACAACAAACTGAATCTGATCGAAGAAAAGCGAATAACGGCTCTATGCCACGGTCATTTGTATCAACAGAGAATGAAGAGGGCGTTTGACAAAAAGGTCCGACCTCACATCTTCAGAAAAGGAGACCTTGTGCTCAAGAAGCTACAATCCTTTCTCACTAATTCTCGGGAAAAGTGGACTCCGAATTATAACGACCCCTATGTGGTCAAGAAAGCTTTCTCAGGCGGCGCCTTGAGACTCGCAACCATGGATGGAGAGGAATTTGCCTACCCCACAAATGTTGACGTAGTCAAGAAATACTTCGCCTAAATAAATAAAAAAAGAGAAGAAAAAAAAAGAGAACATCTCGGTGGACTGAAAACCCGAAAGGGCGGTCCAGGAAAAAATTAGAGACATAATAAAAAATCATCCCGGTGGATTGGAAATTTTAAAGTACAATCCAGGAAAAATTAGGGATACTGGCAAGTAACTACGTCCAACAGGGGCAAGTCCCCTAGCAGCAGTTACACCATCAGAAGACTCCATTCACGGCCATCTTCGACAGAAGCCCAAGACGTCCCGAATTCAAAGTTGGTAGAAGGATAGTGGTCGTTATGTTTCAGCGTAGCCCTTTTACCTGTGAATTACCATTTTCTAACTTTGTATATACTCTTTGGAATCACGCGTTTGGTTGATTTCCACCCTATTAATAAAATTTGAGCCCTTGTGCTTTTGTTTGCAATTCTTATTTGTTTTAACTTTACAGAACGACGTTTTAATATGATTAACGATTCTTGAACTAAAACAAAAACGAATTTACTTGTTAAAACTTTTTCTGCTTTTAAACTAAAGATGGCAATTTCTTTTGACTGTTGAACATCGAAAGAACGTCACTCGCTTCTCCAAAAATAATCGATCTTCAAAGTGCAGAATCAAAGTACTCCTTCTAAGCCAGTGCGCCTGAATGAAGGATCAGCTGTATCAGATGTGGCTTTCCCATCTGATACCCCCGGCAGAGTTCTTATCTCCTAAGCCCGACCAACATAGTTCCCCCGCAGGGACTATTTCTCCTAAGCAAGGCAGAATTGCTATTCTGAACCAACGATACTTCTTCACCCCGCGATGGCCGAGTATCCAGTTATGTTTATCCGTTAGTCTATATGTCGCGTCAGTTTTGTCAGCATATACATACATACATCATGCATTATTGATTTGCATTCACATTCATATTGCATCACTATCACTCTAGTCGGTCTTATCCCCTAGTGATAAGAGTCCTCTCAATCAAGTTGTCAGTTCTTTCCTCGTCAGGAAACGTTGCATCTGAACAGCCTCTCCTCCAGTGTATCTCTTGATTGAAGTTAAGCCCTTGACCACTTTGATAACTTGAACCTCTGAAAGGCCAGAGAATTTTCGATAAACGTCACTCTTCGCCATTAAAGATGATATCCCTTCTTTCCTGGATTAAGAAAATCCTCAGAGAAAGCCTCGTAATCAGAGATTCGGTACTACCGCAGTTTTTCTCCGGAAGGACCACTGATGAAAAGGTCATCGGCACCTCAAAATTGGATCACGTCATATGGCGTTTCTCCGGGAAGATCCCGAGAAAAGTATGATGTAAGACCCCAAGCAAAAGCAGTATCTCAAGGGACTCGTTTTCCCAGATAGAGTCGATAAATGGCATCTCCAACAGAGAAGTTTGTACACCTCTACAACTCAGACGGATGGGTTTCCCCAGCAAGTCTGACATCAAAAGTTTTTCCCATAGCGTCCCTTGTCAATAAAGTTTATTGACAAAAGAAACTGAGACCAGTTCCTTGGTAGGAAACCAGGATCGAGGGGAAGTTTAAATCAGAAACTAAGACCAGTTCCTTGGTAGAAAACCAGGATCGAGGGGAAGTTTAAATCAGAAACTGAGACCAGTTCCTTGGTAGGAAACCAGGATCGAGGGGAAGTTTAAATCAGAAACTAAGACCAGTTCCTTGGTAGGAAACCAGGATCGAGGGGAAGTTTAAATCGGAAACTGAGACCAGTTCCTTGGTAGAAAACCAGGATCGAGGGGAAGTTTATATCAGAAACTAAGACCAGGTCCTTGGTAGGAAACCAGGATCAAGGGGAAGTTTGAATCAGAAACTAAGACCAGTTCCTTGGCTGAAGACCAGGATCGGGGGGAAGTTTACCTTTTCTAAGCATCATTGCTTAGAAAAAGAAGAAGGATGCGTGAACTACCATTCGTAACCACTGTCAAAATTTTGGGTATTCCGATATTTAATCCTCTTGCACCCCGAATGTCCGAATACCTTCGCCATTCACACCTTCGGGTCCAAGAAGGTTAAATAGGGGCATCTGTCATACCCCAAATTTTGACCACTAAGATTTCCCATCATTGTGCAAATCATCATCACAATATGGATGAACCATCATGCCTCATCAGTCTCCCCAAAGATGGGTGAGCAGCCACTACAAACAATAATTAGGGTTTCAGGCCCTCTCAGAGTTCTTAGATAAAGGATCAATCAAGGAATGACATGATCTTCCACTTGTCTAACCTCTCAAACATCTACAAATGATCAAGAGGACTCCCACTTCAAGGATTAAGCACAAGGCTGCTCCCTTCTAGGTAGATCAAGCCTTAAGATCGCCACTGTCACCAAATTAGGGTTTTGGTCGACCAGGGCCTCCAGATGGAAATTTTCCTCTGGGCATGAGCAAATGCTTCAAAACATAACCTATGATGCTCCAAGGGACATCATAAACCCAAGTACCAAGTCAATTTAGCCTAAGGGGATACATACATCTGTCGCTCCCGAAAGATTCGCATCCAACGGTACAAACGCGAGAGTGGCGCAGAAAACACAGAGTCGCTAGGAATGTGTATTTATCCCGAGAGAGGGAAAGGAAACACTGCATAAACCTGAAGATAAAGGGGGAAAGACATGGTCATCGCAACCATAGTCCAGGTTCGGGAGTCGGTTATGCGAGGGGAAGGTGTTAGCACCCCACACATCCATCATACTCGATGGGATCCACGCTTGTTGTCTAAATGGAGGGTGAGCTGTCCTACTATCTATGGCTGAACAAAAGAAAACGGGGATGGGGGTGACTAAGACAGACTCGGTAGGACATATTCGATGCCCTAGGCCTACGTACTCCCTCAGTGCAATGGGAAATTCAGAGTCAACATAGTTTGGACGGGAACTGTGGGGGAAGGTTGCTCGCCAAGACAATCGATGTCTTGTGCCTACATATCCTCAATCGGACGAGAGAGAGGAATCAGAGCTAATATAGTTCGTGGGTACGACCACGGATGGGTAAGTGTTTTTTACGTGAGCGAAGAGCTCTTTTCTGAAAATGAAATTTGAAACCCAACAATCCCAAAGGATAAAAATATTTGAATTTGTTTTTGTGTTTTTTAGACAGAAGTGTTTTCTTTTTAAGTTAGTTCATAACTTTCATTGCACCAAAGTCTAGGGCACAGGGACGAATACTTAACGAATCGTCCCAAGACAGGACGCCCGCTAAGCACTCTAGAAAGATGAGAGGAAGTCCCTCATTTCTCATTCCCCACGCTTAAGGCTCGTGCGCAATACACTTTATCTTTATTAGGTGTTTTCAAGAAGTTTTGAGATGAGAAGAGAGAAGACCCAAAGGAAACTCTAAAGGGAAACTAAGAGTCCTAATGTTATCATGCATGGGTGACCTAGGGTTAGTGAGGCTTAGGAGGGACAACTACCTAAAACCTAATTCTAATCCTACTCCAAGCTTAATCAAAAATTAAGTTGGACTAGGTAGCTCTAAAGGGGGAGAATCCAAGACTTAAACAAGTCTTGAGATTCAAGGGAGAAAGAGAGTGAAAGAGAAGAATGAGAAAGAGAAGGATGAGATAAGAAACAAGATAGGGCAGCAAGCACATCATGTCAAGTATATCCAACTTGCATCAATAAACAAGTCTCAAAGATCATGCAAAACATCTCAAGTAAACATGCAAAGGTAATCATGAAGGAATGCAAGCATACTTATATGAAATGCACACTTAAGCACCAATGAACCTCATATCAAGATAAAATGAGAAAAAATAAGAAGAAGATGAAAGCAAGTCAGAATCAAGATCATACCATCATCAACAATTCTCATGTGCAAGAGAAGATCAAAACATGAAACATTATGCACCAAAGAAAGTCCACAAAAGGAAGTCAAAGTTCAAGCACTTAAAGCATACCCAAACATGATCCACAAATTGCAAAATTTGGTCATAAGGGACCTAAACCAGGGGTAAACATCATATCAAATACTCATGCAAAGAATCACAAAGAAATTCAAACAATTAGGCATGGCAAAGCAATTAGGGTTAAGAGATGTCAAGAGATGATCATGCAAAATTCACTTAAGCACAAATAATTAAACATATATCAAATGACATTCAAAAATTATGGAATTAAAACCTAAGTGACCTAAGTCAGAAGTTAGCAACATGCCAAAAGATCACACAAAAATTCACAAGCTAAGTACCTCAAACAATGCTTCAAAGTTGTATAAGAACAAAGAAGAACAATTCACAAATAGAGGGACTAAAATGCAATATGAAATGAGTTTAAAAATATGAGAAAAATGTTTTTAAGGACCTCAAGATGTCTTCTGAAATATACAAAAGGAATGGGATGCAAATCATACACCAATGATGAGAACAAAAATCAACAAGGCAGGGTGTGCACAATTGAGACAATTCCAAAAGAAATTAATCAAACAATTAATTCAGATGCACAAAATAAAATAAAAATGGAAAAATAAAATTTGACAAAATTTTATAAAATTCCAAAGATGCTTCATGATTTTTTTGGTAATTTTTAAATGCATAAAACTAATTTTAAAAAATAAAAATGCAAAATGAAACAATTAAATAAAAAAAAAAAATGAGGAAGCCAGGGGTTGCAACATAAGCAATTCACACGTTGGAAAATTAAATGGGCTCAAGAAGGGGGGTGGAAAAAGCAAACAGAGGCCCAATCCAAACCCAGCGCAAGTTAACATAGAAATTATGGAATTCAGTCAACTAAATGACTTAATCTACACCACCAGATCAATCAAACATTCCACAATCAGTCAACAAAATCAAAGGTATCCATGATAAACGCTCAGGATCAAGAGTTCATGCTAACAAAGGTACACGCGCGTACATCACATCATTCAGAAATTAAAAGTAGAGCACGTGAATAGCACATTAATATTTAATGTGTTGGCAAGCCATAAACCATCAGATCAATCTAACGCACCAGATCAAGTCAACAAATCACAAAATCACGCAAGATCAAGGGTCAGATCTGTGTGTCCACAATAAGAAGCATGGATTAAAAACACACAATCAACAAAATAAGTGAAGATTTAAAATGATCTGGCTGAACGTGAACCATCAGATCTGGACCACCAACGATCTAGATTTCATCTTCTTCCTCTAAACCTTCACCTACCTGAAAACAAACCAGACGCCGGAGCCCTAGCTCCGGTCGTCTTCTCCGGCGACCTCAACATAAAAAATTCCCAGAAATCACAAACAAGTACACCATTCCACTCAGATTTTAACAAGGATCAAGAATATCACCTTCATTTCAACAGATCATACATATATAAATCAAATCGAAGGAAAACTTTTGGATCTAAAATCTTTAGATCCACGATACAACCATGATACACATCCAAAATCAAAACAAAGCACATCAGGATGATCAGCAAAGCATGAGGAACATTATGCATATAAGAAAATCAAGTTCTAGGATCATGAATTTCACACTAACCTGAAACTTGTAGAACTCAGAATACACCAAGAAAACCTTCAGAAAGCTGCAGATATACTCCTTGGAACTTCTGATTGCAAAATAAATGCAATATGAGGCTTGAATCAAGCTGGATCTTGGACTTTGAAAGTGAGCAACTCAAATTCGAATCTGATGAAAACCTTGCTTAGAGCTTCAAACGATGGTTGGTTCTTGTTCTATGGAGTATGTGGATCAAGAATATGGAAAAAGTTCTTCAGAAACCCTTGTGAGGAGTGAGTTTCGAAGAAGGAAAGTTTTGAGTGAAAAATGAAATTCAGAGCAAATGAGAGTGCATTAGGTGTGAATGAACGTGTGAGTCTCCTTATATAACCTTGGTTAGAGCTCTGAGCATGATTTGGGTTTGATTAATCCCTTGATTAAGGCTATCCAAAGTGATTTGCAAAATTGCAAGTTGTGATGCACACCCTTAATCACACGTGCATTGGTCATGAAATAAGTATGATTCATCTCCATTTTACTTGCTGATCATAATGGAATTGGGTTTGGGCTTTGTAGTGGTCTGATTTGTGAGATTTAATCCATCTTGTAAATTTGCATTTTGTGAAATAAGTGGAGTACATGGCATGGATTGGAGTGATTCAAGGGTCAAAAATGGTCCTCATGGAGTGTACTTGAATATGGCAATGTGACTTGAGTCATTAGAGGTCAGTACAAGTCATTTTGAACCAAAATGCAAAAGGTGGAAAAATGGATACATGTGAAAACCCTAAAAAACACCTTGCCTTCTTTTGATCATAACTTGAGTTTCACAAATGGTATGAAGATAATCTAGTACATTTTGGAAAGGGGAGAGAGAGATCTTCAACTTTCATGTTTGAGGAAAATTCATTTGAAGCTTCTTTGATGATGAAAAGTCAAGTTGGCGATGGTTTGAAAAGTTGCCAAAAATAGAAATTTCACATTATAGGTCATTTTCCAAAAATAGTAACTTTTGCACAAACTCTTGACCCTTGATGAATGGTATAAATCCTAGCCTTTGAGGACCATATGAGGGCATAAGACCTTAAAAATCATGAAGAGGACCTCAAAATTCCATGGTTGACTTTCCTCCTTACAGTTGACTTTTCTTGGTTCACAAGAAACTGATCCACTGAACATCTTCCACAATGAACCACTAGCCAAGCCTTCCTTTATGAGTGTTTGTGAGAATATGGAACCCATGAGAGTATGCTTGAATCCACAAAGTTTCCTCAAGAAGCTCTTTGAACCCAAGAACCCTAATTTGGTCCCTCTGGTTAGGAGGGAAATATTCACTTGAAATCCTTTGCCATTCTTGATCTTATGAAGATATGATGACCTCCACAAAACACCTTGAGGCTTGAGACTCCTTTGAGATGAACCAAGTACCTTGATCCCATGCTAAGAACCAATGCTATGCACAAATGCTAATGCAAGAAATGAATAGAAACATAAGCCAGTTAGCTTCAAAACAAAAGAGCAAATTTTGGGGTGTTACAGCTGCTCCTATTCAATCAACTTGGTCCTGAAGGTATGATAGCAATGGCTGTCATGCGTTCAAAGGATTCACGGAGATTGAATACCAAAAGCAACCTGAAATTTGTAATCCTCAAAGGAGGGACGACTCCACTGGGGAACAAGCAATAAATGATGCACTGTCACAACACGGACGAGTGTTAGCTATGCTGGGGATAAACACGGACGGGTGTCAAGGAATCAAAGATATCAGATACGGACGGGTATCGAAAAGATACACGGACGGGTGTAAAAAGGGTTCAATACGGACGGGTATCGAAAATATACACAGACGGGTGTAAAAAGGTTCAATACGGACGGGTATCGAAAAATACACGGACGGGTGTAAAGAGGTTCAATACGGACGGGTATCGAAAAGATACACGGACGAGTGTAAAGAGGTTCAATACGGACGGGTATCGAAAAGATACACAGACGAGTGTAAAGAGGTTCAATACGGACGGGCATCGAAAAGATACACGGACGGGTGTAAAAGGGTTCAATACAGACGAGTATCAAAAAGATACACGGACGGGTGTAAAAAGGTTCAAACACGGACGGGTGTCGAAGGAAACACGGACGGGTGTAAAGGTAAAAACCTTGAAGGGATGAATCAAAAGACCACCTGGCGAAAGGGGTGAAAAGAGATCATGGGTTCACAATCCTGGCAAAACACTCTGCCGTGGGACTATCAAATATTGCTTTGAATGACTAAACCCAACACTTGTGGAGTAATGTCGAACGATATTTTCTTGAAATCCGGTTTTCCTGACGAAGGAAAACTCAAACCTGGCTTATGCTTCGGATGCATATGTTTGAATTTTACCGTAATGCTCCACACGAAGTGGAAATGCTACACATTTAGGAGGATGCAATGTAAAAAAAGCTTATGCAATGCAAAAAGACCGTCCCAGCGAAATAAACGCTGAGAACAGAAACAGCTCCACCGAGGACAATAAACTACATTGTCATCAAACCAAAGAACATGTTGAGGAAAACTTCACCCTGCTGGGGAAAATCACAATCACCAATTCTGCTGGAGATGGATGAATCTCCGAGATAAAACCCACTCTATTGGGGAGGAACTGAAAACTGAAGATGGAAACTTCTCCGCCGGGGATGACCAAATGTTTCAGAACCTGGATACAAAACCTGCTGGGGATACTAATCACCAACAAACTCTGCTTGGGGATAAATTGAAAGAAACTTTGAGGAAAATAACTTGCCCCATGCTCAGTGGGGAAACAGTGTCTTTAATCAATGAGGACACTCTATCAGACTCTTGCAGGAGAGGCTGTAAAAATAACAACTTCTGGCTACCTGCTGAGGAAAGATGAGCCAAATCACAACTCTGGCTGGGGGTAAACCTCTTATATCCTGCTGAGGGGGACGATCCTCAACGACTCCGCTTGGGGAATTAATTCTTTATACTCTGTTGAGGAAGACGATCCTCGATACTCTGACTGGGGAGAGCAGTAAACTGCTGAGGATGATCAGACTTCAAAGTTGGGGAGCAAATCTACTGGAGAAGTACACCTATCATTCTGCAAAACCAACAGAAAGGTCTACGTGCAAAAATGATTACTTTGATTGTCATCATAGTGACTGTCGTCTAAGCAATTGCCACTGTTTTCCAACTTGTTTCACAAAGCTCAACATTTTAGCATGTAAGGTTTATCAAAAATATCGGACATTTTCACAAACAAAACAGGTAAAACAATAAACAAAAGCTCTTTGACTGAAATGCAAACTTTATTGAATGATCAGCCTGTAAATAGGCATTTACATTTGGAAGCAATTCCTGAAAAGAGGTAATGGCGCAAAAAGTAAAAATGAAATACACATGTCGGCAATGTGGGGAACAGACATTCACCATGACTCGACTCAGCTATAACCCATATGACTTGTTTATCCGCAGATGCTTTGGCCTTTGAAGATAACTGACTGGACTGATTCCTTTCCTTCGAATTTTCCAAGTGTGAATAGTGATCACAGATCGAACGCGGATCGTAGTCTTTGCTTTTGAATCCCTAACTTTTGCCTGGATCGCCCTTTTCGGGTTTTCAATCCACCGGGATACCCATTTTTACCAAAGTTGCCTTTTCAGGTTTTCAACCTTGCGGGTTTATTTATTTTTCTTTTTTATCCCTAATTTTTGCCTGAACCTTTTCTTTTTATGGTTCGCCGGGATGCCCCATTTTTGCCTGGATTTTCTTTTTATGTCCAGCGGGTCCTTTTTTATGCAAAGTATTTTTTAACTACACCCGCGTTCATAGGGGACGTAAAATCTTCGCCATCCATAGTTGAGAGTAATAAGGCTCCACCAGAGAAAACCTGTCTTACTACATATGGCCCTTTGTAATTCGGAGTCCACTTGCCCTTGTGATGTGTTTGAGGAGGAGTGATCATTTTCAGGACTAATTCACCAGTTTAGAAACACCGAGGACACACTTTCTGATCAAATGCTTTTTTCATCCTGCTCTGATACAACCGGCCATGTGCAATGGCTTTCAATCTCTTATCTTCAATGAGGTTCAGTTCATTCAGCCAGGAACACACCCACTCAGCTTCATCAAGCTTCACGTCTGTCAGAATTCTCAAAGAAGGAATCTCAACTTCTAATGGCAGAACTGCTTCCATACCATACACTAGTGAGAAAGGGGTTGCCCCAGTTGATGTGCGTACCGAAGTACGATATCCGTGCAAAGCGTAAGGCAACATCTCATGCCAGTCCTTGTATGTCACTACCATCT
Organism: Lathyrus tuberosus; assembly: GCA_022829125.1. Taxonomy (NCBI): domain Eukaryota; kingdom Viridiplantae; phylum Streptophyta; class Magnoliopsida; order Fabales; family Fabaceae; genus Lathyrus; species Lathyrus tuberosus. The sequence goes on along the minus strand of JALAZF010000142.1, from coordinate 2,976,419 downwards.
TCTGTACAATCTTCTTTATGTTCTTATTAGCCGCTTCAACAGCCCCATTCATCTTCGGGCGATAGGGAGAAGAATTGTGATGTTCAATCTTAAAACTCTGGCATAGCTCCTTCATCATCTTATTGTTCAAATTTGAACCATTATCAGTAATGATCTTCTCCGGGACTCCATACCGGCAGATGATGTCCTTCTTAATAAACCGGGCTACCACTTGTCTGGTGACGTTGGCATATGATGCTGCTTCCATCCACTTCGTGAAATAATCAATAGCCACCAGGATAAAATGATGTCCATTCGAAGCAGTTGGCTCGATCTTCCCAATCATGTCAATGCCCCACATGGCAAAAGGCCAAGCTGACGACAAAACATTTAGAGGGGTAGGCGGTACGTGCACCTTATCAACATAAATCTGGCATTTATGACATTTCCGGGCGTATTTAAAACAATCAGACTCCATAGTCATCCAATAATACCCCGCTCTTAACAATTTTCTTGCCATAGCATGCCCATTGGCATGAGTACCAAAGGAACCTTCGTGAACTTCTTCCATTAACAGGCCTGCCTCGTGTTCATCAACACAACGTAGCAAGACCATGTCAAAGTTTCTCTTGTATAACACATCGTCTATGTTCAAAAAGAAGTTTCCTGATAACCTCCTCAATGTCTTTTTATCCTTGGAAGATGCCTCAGCTGGGTACTCCTGACTCTTCAAAAAGACTTTGATATCATGATACCAAGGATTGCTATCTGATACACCTTCAACCGCGAATACAAAAGCAGGTCTGTCCTGTCATACCCTAAATTTTGACCACTAAGATTTCCCATCATTGCGCAAATCATCATCACAATATGGATGAACCATCATGCCTCATCAAATGCCTCAAGGGTTGTTGAGCATTCACTAAAAAACAGGATTTAGGGTTTCAAGCCCTCGCAGAGCTCTTAGACAAAGGATCAATAAAGGAATGACATGATCTTCAACTTGTCTAGCCTCTCAAATATCCACAATGGATCAAGAGGACTCCCACTTCAAGGATTAAGCACAAGTTTGCTCCCTTCTAGGTGGATCAAGCCTCAGGATCGCCAGTGTCACCAAATTAGGGTTTGGTCGACTAGGGCCTCCAGATGGAAATTTTCCTCTGGGCATGAGCCAATGCTTCAAAGCATAACCTAATATGCTCCATGGAACATCATAAACCCCATCATCAAGTCAATTTAGCCTCAGGGGATGCATACATCAAAAATCAGGAATTAGGGTTTCTTGACCTAATTCACCCCTAAGTTGACTTTTGGGACAAATCATGAGCCAAGACCTCAAGACCTGATTTGAGGGTCTCCAACATACCACGTTGATCCATTTGCAACAATGGATTGACCCAAGAAGCTTGAGCAACAAGTTTCAATTTCATCTAAACCACAGTTAGGGTTTCGCGAGAAAAGTCAACTATAGCTTTGACTTTTGACCAGGACATGCTCCCAAGCCGTGGGACACGATTAAATACACCCTATAACACCCATGGAACATGTCCATCAATTTTGATTTAGGTCAAGGACATGATTTCCTAAAGGATCGCACAGTTTGGAATTCATCTGATAAAAAGTCAACTGTGCACAAAAGTCAAACTTTGACTTTTTGAGATTTTTCATAAAAATGGGTTTTTAACCCTAAAATGATGTTAATGTGTGATTGGAACCATCATTCATCAAGAAAAATCAAAGAAAGTGGGATAACTTGTAAAAGGGGTAACTATAAAAACTTAGAAATTTTTCTAAGTTATGAAAAAAAGTGGCAAGGGTACCAACTTTGGAGGATCATAACTCCTAAACCACAAAGCCATTTTCTCCCATACAAAGCTTGATTTGTAGCCCTCATTACCCTCTATAAAAGTTTCAACTACACTTCATCCCAATTCATCATGGATTTTGAGTTATGCTTGGATCAAAATGGCTAAAAACTTAAAATTGACATTTTTCAGCGCTTAGCCAAAATCTGCCTTGTAATTTCAGCACAATGTCCCAACTTCAAGGCTGTTTTTCTCCATGATCCAAGTTGAACCAGGTCTAGGGCCAAACATCAAAGTTGAAGTACGTCATCTAAGCTTTCCGAAAAGTCCTAGAACGTCCATGTAGCATACTCGAGCAGGGAGTTATGGATCTTACAAAAGGGCTTGCTGAAGCTGAATTTTTCAGGGGCAGATTTGCACATTTTGTGTGCAACACGAATTTTCAAGCCTTGTCATCAGTTTGGACACATCTAAGGATCAAATCCAAGTGGGATGATCTGATCCATGAACCTCCCAAGTCCAAGGAACAAAGAAAAGCATGCCAAAACCTAGAAATCCCTAAAAGAGGGACAAAACTCCAATTTTGGTTTGGAGCATTTAATGGATGCTTAGAGGTGGCATGGACTGAGCCATTATCATCTGAAATCAGTCAAGACTTATCCAACAACTAGGGAACCAAAGCTCTGAGCCCTAACCTCTAGTCAATGGCTAGAGGAGACTTGCATTTCCATTGGCCAACATTGGCCAAACCTCTGCTGCAGCCACCATTCACTGTGGATCCCAAAACAAACTTGCTCCACTATAAATAGAGCTCATTTGTGTTCAGTTTGAGTACACCAAAGCCATCAAACAGATGCTTTCCTCAAATTCTCTCTTTCACTCTAAAATGCCTTCTTTAGTAAGGAAATTCTGTGTTTTTGAGCTAGAGAGCAATTCCACTCAAACTAATCACACACACACCTCATATATATCATATGTAAGCTGTGCAAACCATCAAAAGTGACCTGTAATCACAACATCACAAAGTCACCTCTCAAAACCTCAAAATGACACTTTTTTGCATTTTTCAAGTCATGTCTTGATTCAGTCACTTTCCAAGCTAGATAAAACCTCAAACACACTCTAAATATCATCCTTGAACTGTCCCAAATGGTGCCACACATCTGGAACACCATTTGAGAGAGTTGGCATTTTGGTCGTTTTTGACCATTTCGCGAGAAAGTGCACAAACTTGCTCCAGAGGTTTCCAGCCGATTCCAACCATCCTAAAAGCTTCTAAGAGGTCATTTGAGGTTATCCAAAGCATCAAATCATTTCTGGAACAAAGCACTTGGTAGGTTGCCCAAAATCTCCAAAAAAGAGGTAAAATTCACAACTTGAATTCTTTGAATCATGCTTTCCTTTGTTGTCCACATACATGCATCATATTGAACAATTCTTGAGGCAAAAATGTAGTCCTTAATGTGTATGTTGTGATCCTCCCACTGTTTGCATTTTGACATGTTTTTATGTGGAATTTTGGTTGTTTCCAAATCATTTTCAGTTCTATTTTTTTTTCATTGGTGTGTTCTATACATTAAGTTTTAGTTTGCATGAGTAACACCATTGGATTCCTTGCAAAAAATCGGTCAAGATAGGTTATTACGGATTTCAATTCCGATGAAAATTGAGAGAGTTACGCGTGTTGGAAATTCGACGCGGAACGATGTTTTTAAACGTAGCAGCTCTGGTTTTTTTATCGCTGCATTTTGTACGTTGAGTTTCAGCGTGGATGTGCGATACCATTGGATTCCTTGCGAAAAATCGGTCAGGATAGGCTCTTACGGATCTTGATTCTGTTAAAAATCGAGAGAGTTACGCGTGTTGGAAATTCGATGCGAAACGATGTTTTTAATCGATAGCAGTTTTGGTTTTTTAATTTCTGCGTTTTGTGTGTTGATTTTCCGTGCGCATGAGTAATACCATTGGATTCCTTGCAAAAAATTGGTTAGGATAGGCTCTTGCGGATCTTGATTCGGTTAAAAATCGAGAGAGTTACGCGCGTCGGAAGTTTGGCGCGGAACAATGTTTTTAAACGATAGCAGTTTTTGTTTTTTAATTTCTGCGTTTTGTGTGTTGATTTTCCGTGCGCGTGAGTAATACCATTGGATTTCTTGCGAAAAATCGGTCAGGATAGGCTCTTGCGGATCTTGATTCGGTTAAAAATCGAGAGAGTTACGCGTGTTGGAAATTCGACGCGGAACGATGTTTTCAAAACAATAGCAGTTTTGGTTTTAATTTCTGCGTTTTATACGTCGATTTTCCGTGTGCGTGAGTAATACCATCGGATTCCTTGCGAAAAATCGGTCAGGATAGGCTCTTCCATATCTTAATTCCGATAAAAATTGAGAGAGTTATGAGTGTTTGAAATTTGATAAAAACGTGTTGAAAATTAAAGTTTCGGTACTCGTTTTTACCCCAAAAGAAATGTCGGAGATGATATTTTGATATCTTTCCTCTTATTCTTACGTTTTATTTTCAAAACTCAACCAATTTTTTTCACATAGCAAAAATATCATCATTTTCCAATTCATACCCCATAATATTTTAATCCACAAAAAATCACAAAAAAAAGTATTATTTTTAATATATTTAAAAATAGTGTTTTATATTGTTTTAAATGCTTTTAAAATGATTTCTTTTTTTTTTTTCTCGATTTTTAAAACCAAAATGATTTTAAATATTTATGTTGATAAAATATTTTTTTTCATAAACTTTAATTATTATTTATTGATTTTATTTGACATTTTTATCATTTTTTACTTAATTTTTCTTGGAAAAATGCCTAAAAAATGAAATTGGGGTTTTATTTGATTTTCGCCCTAACAAATCTTTTTAAACACTTGGGCCTCTATTAGAGTGTAAGACCCAATCCCCTTTTAACCATAACTATTGGGTCTCACTTATTGTATAAGTCCCTTTGCGTTAAAAGAAAACTTCGGTGCGATTGCCATTTTCAAACGAAAATCAACTGGGCTTCTCTTTGAGCTGTAAGTCCCATTTCTTTTCATTTTTTAACACTTGGGCCTCTATTAGAGTGTAAGACCCAACTCTTTTTTAACAAAACAATTTTTGGGCCTCAGCTATTGTATAAGTCCCGATACGTTAAAACTCTCGGCGCGATCGCCATTTTCAAACTGAAAATATTTTGGGTCTCTCCCTGAGTTGTAAGCCCCATCTTTTGTACAAAAATACACTTTGAGCCTCTAATAGAGTGTAAGACCCAACCCCTCTTTTTTTGTATTTTCTCATTTTTCATATTGTTTTTTAATGATTTGGAAAATTAATAACTCCCTCAATTTTGATTATTTTTTATTGGTTCTTTTTCTGAAAAATCACAAAAATAGTAAAATATTTTATTCTACAAAAAAATCAAATTTATATTATTTATTTAATATAGTTGGTATTTTTGTGAATAAATTCATTTTTAATTGTTTTTAAGCATTTTAAAATTGAATATTCATCTTGAAAATAAAGACTATGGGCCTCCCCTCGTGTTGTAAGCCCCATTTCTTTTCTTTAAACTCTTGGGGCCTCTAATAGAGTGTAAGACCCAATCCCTTTGTACATACCAAAATTTTGGGCCTCAGTCACTTGTATAAATCCCACGGTGTTTACAAAACCTCGGCGCGACCGTCGCCCTTTTCAAAATTAACCATTGGGCCTACCCTCGAGTAGTAAGACCCATTTCTTTTCTTAAAACTCACTTGGGCCTCTAATAGAGTATAAGACCCATCCCTTTGTACAGAAAACCTTTTTTGGGCCTCAGTCACTTGTATAAGTCCCTCTGTACAAATTCAACAGTGCGCTCACTGATAACATCCCGGGCCTCTCCTTGAGCTGTAAGCCCCAAATCTTTCTTTTTCAAAGCACTTTCTCCTTTGATTTTGAATATACTGTTGTTTTCAATCTTTCTTTGTTGAACAACTAACCAAACAGCATGGAAGCTCTACAACCGAGTAAGTGTTTACCCGCTTTCATTTACCGCTTTCATATGTATATAACTGTATTGTGGGGCTGTTTCACTGTAAGTCTCCTTTCATAAACTCATATACATATAACTGTATTGTGGGGCTGTTTCGCTGTAAGTCTTCTTTCATAAACTCATATCAACTGTGTAATAATAGTATAGATATTTAGAGTTTCCTCGGCAACTACGTCTAGAACTAGGTGACGCCGTTTCGTTTATTCGTAGAAATAAACAACTAGATCCCCAATAGGATCACCAGATACAGTCTTCTCTTCGGCTGTCCTCATTAGGAATTGTCAAGAAACTATACTCCCCAAGATGAATGTCTTCTCTGTGAATGGCATCTTTGAGTTTCTTCCAAATTCTCGAACTTTCCTGACTTGACCTATTCCTTGTGAATAGCTTGCTTTGAATTTCTCTGGGTTTGGGGACCCACGGGCTTCCTAAAAGCATCGGCCTCCTCTTGGGCATCATACAAGGACCCATGGGCTTCTTAAAAGTAACCCCGCCTCCACTTGGGCTTCGTACAAGGACCCACCGGCTTCTTAGAAGTATTCACAGCCTCCTCTTAGGCTTCGTATAATGATCTCTTCCTCCGGGAATAATAGCCTCCTCTTGGGCTTCGTACAAGGACCGATCGGCTTCTTAAAAGATCCCAGCCTCCTCTTGGGCTTCGTACAAATTGTCCCGACGACCTCCTAAAGGTATAGGAACAGAACTTAATCATCTTCATAGAACAGTCCTTTCATAGAGTCTACTACTGTTTCTCAAAGCATAGTACAAAAGATAAAACTCTAGACACGGACAGTCTAACTTCCTTGTGTCTCAAAGACATTCTCAAGTGACCCCTTCGTTAAATAGGAAGGAAACCCGCAGACTCGGACATTCTCAATACCCTTCGGATTTCCCGTTTCCTCAAAGAGAAGGAAATATCCTTGATCCTCAAATCAAATCCCTGAGTACAGTGTTACTCATATAAGAACTAATTTTCTCTTTTAAAATCAGTATATTGGATCTGTCACTCAACTGAAACAATTACAATAGCCTCCTCTTGGGCTTTGTACAATGATTCTTCCCAGCGAAGCAAACGTTTAGCCTCTATCTCGGGCTTCGTACGAGACACCAAATTCTCCCCAGCGGAGTCAAACAACGTTTAGTATCTCTCTCGGGCTTTGTACAAGACACATAAGAGACTCCCTCGTTGAGTCAATCACCTCTTTAGCCTCTATCTCGGGCTTCGTACGAGATACAAAGACTCTCTTGTTGAGTCAAACCTTTAGCCTCCATCTCGGGCTTCGTACGAGATACAAAGACTCTCTTGTTGATTCAAACTTTTAGCCTCCATCTCGGGCTTCGTACGAGATACATAAACACTCTCTTGTTGAGTATAAAAGATTCTCCTGTTGAGTCAACCCTTTTAGCCTCTCTCTCGGGCTTCGTACGAGACACATAAAAACTCCCTCTTGTTGGGCCAATAGCCTCCTCTTAGGCTTTGTATAAGAAAACCACTGGTTGATCCAATCAACCTTTTAGCATCAAAGCTGTGCCTCGTTCACAGTACACAAACATCAACAACTCCTTCCCCTTCATCTAATCGCTGTAAGCGGCAAGCCTCTGGATCGTCTACATCCATGCCACTGTCCTTCTTTTAGCATAAGAAATTCCTAAGGAAAGATAGCATTGCTCTACACTGAGTTAAAGTCTTCTCCTTCAGGTTAAAATCCCCTTTAAAGGAAATTATGGCATTGCTAGGATCCGCGTATCCCGGTTAAAGTAATTCTTCTTTATAACCAGTCACCCAACAGTTGGGACAGACAAACCCTTCTTTAGAGATGACAAATTCTCTCTAAAGTCGAGGTCCTTCAGCTTCACGTCTTGGGCTTTGAACAAGACACAAATAGACTTTTCAGCTTCACATCTTGGGCTTTGAACAAGATACAAATCACATTTAGCTTCACGTCTTGGGGTTTGAACAAGACACAAATGGACTTTTCAGCTTCTTGGGCTTTGAACAAGATACAAATCACCTTTCGCTTCACGTCTTGGGCTTTGAACAAGACACCAAAACACCCATTTCCTCCCATAGAATAGGAGGAACTACGAACGCTCTGATTTCCCTATTTTGGTAAACGGGAATACGTAGGCATAAGATCGAAAGAAAAGATCTTAGCGAGCACAATCAACAAAAAACCAAAATCCCATACTCTCATATACCTATCAAAAAGCATCAATCCTAACATCCTAACCCTTGTTCTCCGCTAGAAAGTCCTAGAAAGAAAGAAAATCGTATTGGAGAAAATACAAATAACCAGTACAAAAGCCCCCCACATTGATAGCATTCGTAACCTAACAGACCGCTGTTTAAACTCAGTATGCAAAGCAGGGTTAATCGGAGACATCTATTTCCCTTCCTTATTCAGCTCACAATAGGATAAAAAATGAATCGACCTGTAGTCAAAGCTCAAACCACAGAGAGCGACCAACGCTTAAGAACTGCGTCCAAAATCGCTCGCTACATGTCTAAGCGCATGATTCTGATTGAAGGAGTTTCATTCCAACGATTCACTTGATACATCGAAGATAACGTTACCAACGCATCAGCCATCTGATTCTCTATCCGGGGAATGTGATGGAAGTCCACTCTGTCAAAGAAAGGTAACAACCTTCTGGCATAGTTGTTATACGGAACAAGATTCGCTTGACGAGTTTCCCATTCACCTGTAATCTGATTAACCACCAACGCAGAATCACCATAAACATCGAGGTTCTTGATTCTCAAATCAATTGCTTCTTCTAACCCCATGATGCATGCTTCATACTCTGCCTCATTGTTGGTGCATACGAACGCCAATCGGGCAGTAAAGGGTATATGAGAACCCTTTGGAGTCATAATGATTTCCCCGATTCCGTTACCATATGAATTAACAGCCCCATCAAAAACCATCTTCCACTGAGATCCAATCTCAGGTCCTTCATCAGGCAAAGGTTCTTCGCAATCCTTCATCTTCAGATACATGATATGCTCATCCGAAAATTCAAACTTCATCGGTTGATAATCCTCAATTGGCTGTTCGGCAAGATATTCTGACAAAACACTTCCCTTAATGGCCTTTTGGGAGACATATTGAATATCGTATTCCGTCAGAACCATCTGCCAACGAGCTATTCTACCAGAAAGTACTTGCTTCTCAAACACATACTTGATCGGATCCATCTTTGAAATCAAGAGGGTTGTGTGGTTTAACATATACTGCCTCAAATGCTTAGCGGCCCAAGCGAGTGCACAACATGTTTTCTCCAGCATCGAGTACCTTGACTCGCAATTAGTAAACTTTTTACTCAGGTAGTAGATGGCATGCTCTTTTCTACCTAACCCGTCTTGTTGACCGAGCACACAACCCATTGAATTCTCAAGAACCGTGAGATACATAATCAAAGGTCGTCTTGGCACTGGTGGTATAAGGACCGGAGGTTCCTGCAAGTATTCTTTAATCTTTTTAAACGCCTTTTGACAATTTTCATTCCACCTGACCGCTTGATCTTTTCTTAGCAACTTGAATATTGGTTCACACGTGGCTGTGAGATGCGAGATGAACCTAGCAATGTAGTTTAATCTCCCCAAGAAACCACAAACCTCTTTTTCTGTTCTCGACACAGGCATTTCTTGTATGGCTTTTACCTTCGCAGGATCAACCTCGATACCTTTTTCACTAACAATAAACCCCAGCAATTTTCCTGATCTCACCCCGAAGGTGCATTTGTTTGGATTCAACCTCAGTCTGAATTTTCTCAATCTTTCAAATAGCTTCTGCAGATTCACTAGATGTTCTTCCTCCTTCTGTGACTTCGCAATCATGTCATCAACATAGACCTCAATCTCTTTGTGAATCATATCATGAAAGAGAGTCACCATCGCCCGCTGGTAAGTTGCCCCTGCATTTTTCAATCCAAAGGGCATCACTTTGTAGCAAAAGGTTCCCCACGGTGTTATGAACGTTGTTTTCTCCATGTCCTCTGGGGCCATCTTGATTTGGTTATATCCAGAGAAGCCATCCATGAAGGAAAACACCGAATACTGAGCAGTATTGTCAACTAGCACGTCAATGTGAGGGAGCGGGAAATCGTCCTTTGGGCTTGCTCTGTTCAAATCCCTGTAATCAACACACATCCTGACCTTCCCATCCTTCTTAGGTACAGGCACGATGTTAGCAACCCACAGAGGATAATTTGTTACGGCAAGAAAACTGACATCTAGCTGTTTCTGAACCTCTTCCTTGATTTTGACAGACATCTCCGGTTTAGTTCTTCTCAACTTTTGTTTGACCGGAGCACAACCTTCTTTAAGTGGTAGCCGGTGTACAACAATATCAGTATCGAGCCCAAGCATGTCTTGGTAAGACCAGGCGAAGATGTCCACATACTCACGGAGCATTTCAATCAATCTTCCCTTGACACCGTCTTCCAATGCAACCCCTATCCTTACTTCCTTTCTGGCGTCCTCGGTTCCCAGATTCACAATCTCAATTTCCTCCTGATGAGGTAGGATGACTTTCTCCTCTTGCTTTAGCAATCTGGCCAACTCTTCGGGCAGTTCACAATCTTCGTCAGTCTCTTCTTCAGCCTGATAGATTGGATTGTCAAAGTCATACCGAGCTATAGCTGAGTCATGATTGGTGTCATCTGAACAAAGAGACCTGCATGACTGATGAGGTATGTTTTATTATGTATGCAACAAAAGAAATACATTGCCATTTTGATGTGGGTTTTTAACGCATAAAAATAAAACAGAAAGACAGAGATCAAAATATTTGAGTGTGAAAAGTCCTTTATTGATGATAAAGCAAAACATGTAACAGTTAAAAGCCCTACAAATAAAATCACTACGTCTTGGGCAGAACACAGGATTAACATAGCAGGAAAACAAAGCAATTACTCGAAGCTAGTCACTTGAATGACTTTTTCAGAAGACCAGTTGCGCAGACTTTCTCCTGGGACGCAAGGGCGGATCCAGCTATCCATATCACAATCACTGTCCCCTTCTTCCTCAATGGCATTAACTCTGTCAAAGAAAACACCGGCACTGGTGAAACGGACTGGGCCATAGAATTTGGGGGGATCCCTGGCTCTCCTGGGTGGCTTATATCCCAATCCATAGGTATTCCCTTTCGGCTGAACTTTAATCACTTGGCCCCACTTCTTTGAGCTACCAGCTTCGACTATAGCCTTGGCGTTTTTAAACGAAGACATAGAAGCCTCAGGTTGATCTTCCACTGCGGGTTGCTCTGTGGTCTCGGACTGATCCTCAAACTGAATAACCTCTTCAGACACCTTCACTTTTTCAAACCCCTGACACAACGTCTCATGGATTTCACCATCCACTTCCACGTATTTAAAGGTTGACAGCTGACTAATCATTATGTCCTCCTCTCCGCACACTGTCACCACGTGACCATCTACCATGTACTTCAGCTTTTGATGCAAAGTGGAGGTTGTAGCACCTGCACCATGGATCCAAGGACGACCCAACAGACAGCTGTATGCTGGCTGAATATCCATTATATAAAATGTTGCATCAAATATTTCTAGCCCAACCTTGATCTGAAGCACAATCTCACCAAAGACAGATCTCTTCGAGCCATCAAAAGCTCGCACCACCAAGTCGCTTGGTGTACAAATAAGTCCCCTGGTATCTAACTTCATTAATGCTTTCTTTGGCAATACATTCAACGATGATCCAGTATCAACCAACACATGTGACATCAGTGATCCCCGACACTCAATCGAAATATGCAGGGCATTGTTATGATTCCTTCCAGCGAGAGTCAAATCAAGATCTGTAAAACCCAAGCCATTACCCGCATTCACGTGCGCCACAACCCCTTCCAACTGGTTAACAAAAATCTCCTGGGGCACATATGCCGCATTCAAGACTTTCAGAAGCGCATTTCTGTGAGCTTCAGAACACAACAGCAACGAAAGAATAGAAATCTTGGACGGGGTCTGATGTAACTGGTCCACAATTTTGTAATCACTTTTCCGGATGAGTCTCATAAACTCCTCTACATTTTTAGAAAAATCATCACCAACCGTCTTTACTGTAGAATCCACAATCACTGGAGTCTGAACAGAACCATCCATTACCTGTTTTCCCCTATCTTGCCTAGAAGTAATGGGTTGATCATTAACAGGAGTAAGCACTCTACCACTTCTCGTTATAGCATCGGTCTCAACTTTAGCTTCTGAACTAGTACTCACTGGTGAAGCAGCCATTAATTCCTGCTTTTGTCCATTGACAAACACCTCTGCGCCGTAATTCCATGGAATAGCCTTAGTACTCTCATACGAAATGGGTCCTGCCCTTGTAATGACGACTGGTGGTGGTTTTGCCGGACTTGAAATAGTAATCGTTTTGAACGGAATAGTGATAGTAGCAACCTTCTCACTGACGACTTCTTCTTGTTGATTACACCGATCAAACTGTAAGCAACCCTCATCAATCAGATTCCGGATACCCATCTTCAACGAATCACAACCATTATCCTTCGTCAAACAATCTGAACAGTTCACATCACAACTCGGATAGACGCCACCCTTTAGTAACCTATTTTTAACCACAGCCAGCGGAGTCTTCAGCTCCTCAACATCCATGATCAAATTCAAAGCTTCACATTACTTAATTATCACATTCACCCTCTGCCCATTGTGATCATGCATCGGGTTTTGAATAACATTGGGCCCAGCATTCGAGAAATTGATAGCCTTTGAGTCTACAAGGTCTTGCACCTTGTGATGAAACGCCCTACATTTCTCCACAGTATGCCCTGGAGCACCAGAGTGAAAATTGCAGTGTGCGTTAGCATCATAGCCTCGTGGGAGTTCCCCTGTTGGTGGAGCCAGGGTACGGAGCTCAACTAGACGCAACTGCAGCAAATGTTGTAACAACTGTGCATACGACATTGGTGGTTGCTCAAAATGACTCTCTGCATTTCTTTGTCTATTCTGATACTGGCCATGCTGCCTGTTCTGATTAACATTATTCCTTTGTTGCTGTGGTGGAGGTAACGTTGCTGGGATAGTTACCGATGCTACCTGTTGATTATTGTTCTGGCGCTGTTTCCCTTTTCCCTTGTAAGATGATACAGCATTGGCCTCTCCTTTCTTCTTATAACCATCAAATGGCTTCTTTCCATGCCCGGAGGACGATCCGTCACCACTAGAAACTTTTCCAGCCTTAATTCCAACCTCTACCTTCTGTCCGATCGCAATCACATCTGCAAACTTGCTTAGTGAATAAGGCAATAGCTTTTCATAATAGTGCTTAGGCAGTGTGTCCATAAACATATCCAACATTTCCTTCTCCAGCATTGGTGGCTGTACCCTAGCCGCCAATTCACGCCACCTTTGCGCGTATTATTTGAAACTTTCATCATTTTTCTGGGACATGCTCAACAGCTGAGTTCTGTTGGGAGCCATGTCTGTGTTGTATTGGTAGTGCTTGATAAAAGCTGCAGCTAACTCTCTCCAAGTACGAACATCTCTACTTTCCAGCGCCATATACCATTCCAAAGACGTGCCGGATAGGCTATCTTGGAAAAAGTGCATCATCAGCTTTTCGTCCTTGGCATGGGCAGCCATCTTCCTGGTATACGCCTTTACATGAGTTCTCGGGCAGGTAGAACCATTATACTTCTCCAGTGTAGGAGTCTGAATCTAGTGCAGAATGACAATATCAGGGACCAACCCTAGGTCGTCCAAATCTATTCCCAGATCATCCTGTTTCACAACCCCTTTTAATTGCGCCTCGATTAAACTGATCCTCTCATCACTGACCACAGGGGGGACAACGTCCAAGCTTCTGACTGAAAAAACATCATCCTGTTGATCATCAAAACGATGGCCATGGATAGCTCGAATAGTACTTCCTTCTCCAACCACTGAAGGAATCCCACCCTGTCCACCAGCACCAGGGATAGGAATGTTGATACCAGCACCACCTCCGCCCGGAGGAATAACACGATTAAGAAGACCACCGTGTAAGATACCATTTTCATCAACCTGCACCACCAAAGGCTGAACTAGAGTTCTGAATTCATTCTGGCTCTGCACCACACCTTGCATCATCTCCATGAATTGATCGATGCGAGCCTGCATAGCTGCCATGTCTGCCTGAACTTTGTCCATCACTCTGCTTTGATTAAGCCTGGTAGAATACCGATGAGCTGGTTGATCAATCCTGACTGTCAAAAAGAGAGAGCATAAGAAAACCAGAGAATCCGAGATAACCTGCTATGCAAAATGAGATGATTATACAAATGCAAATGCAAACATGTATAAACATTATCAAGGCGATCTATCCCTTGATTCCAGTTTTAACAACAGAAGAGAACTGAATTCCTGATCATATAAATAGAATAAGCATCTGTTACAACACAAGTTTAAATAAGCATAAACAAAGACCCCGACCAAAAAGCCTGGTGGTGATCCCGAAAATACAAAGAAACAGCAGCAAAGAAACTAAGGCATGTCATCAAGACTCAGCCGTGCTAGAATTCCCCATTTGTCATTCTTTTTGCACCAATTCTGCACTTCCTTGAGAAGCTTCTTGGTATTAGGATGCTCTGGTCTCAGAATCAACTCCTGAATCAAAAGGTCCCTCCTGTGCAAGATTCCTATTAAATAACGACTATGCAATTCCCAATCATCTTCTCCAGAAGCTCCACCTGAACTTGGACCTTCGCTTTTGGCTCTTTTCACTTCGGCTTGGATCTTCAGCTGTTCCATATCTGCCATGGTTTCCTTGAGCTTTTCCTTGAGCTTTTCCTCAATTGCTCTCCTCTCAAAGATCCCTGATAAAATCTCCTTATCCTTTTTCCGAAGCTTTGTCTTCAAACCTTCAATCTGCTTCAGATACTTGTCCTCTTTCAACCTGTTGGCAGTAATTGCTGTATTCCGACGATCATGGAACCTGTGAATTCTTGATATAGCATAAACCAACTCTTTCTTTTTGGACGAAAGGACCTTGCTAACACTTTTCAATGCTTGAGCTACTTTCTCTCTGGCTGTGGCTTCTTTAGACAATTCTTTCTCCTTCATAGCCAAAAGTTCTGATTTCAACCTGGCAACATGGATAGCTTCACCTTTTTCGTGCTTCAACTGACCAACCTCTCTGCCCAGCTCACGATTCTCCTCTCGGAGTTTCTCCTTCTCAGCCCATAACTTATCATACTTCTCTATATCAACAGTCGTGGGAGCCTCGATCATCAAAGGATACAAAGGTGGTCCCACCGAGAAAGGAAGAAGCTCCTCTTCTGCTCTTTTCTTAATCCACTCTTCATAGGAAGGAAAAGCCCAGTTATTACATTTCCCGAATGAAGTTTTTCCCTTCTTGGTCACCTGCTTCCAAGCATTCACAATCTTCCTTATCACCTCTTGATCCCCAGTACCATTGAAGAATAAGGACTCTCTGATATCTCGCTCTTCAGGTGGACCTCTCAAAGGATAGCCAAACTGCCTGATAACAAGGGAAGGATTATAGTTAATTCCACCCCTTCTCCCTGTCAAGGGTACATTAGGGAATTCTCCGCACTTGCAAATAATCTCCATCCCTAGCAAGTCATGGTTGAACCAAACAATGCTGTCAGCAGTAAAGCCCATTAACCTCTTTGACCACTTCAGAGAATCTTTCGTATCAATGAAAGTGCCAGCTTCGGGGAGATGACTCAGAAACCAAGTAGATAAGAGTGGTGCACAGCAACTCACAGTTCTTCCACTCCTATTCTCATTCTTGTAGTGGACTGAGTCTCGGATTCCCCAATATGAAGAGCAATGGCCATTTCTTTTATCCCGGGGCATTCTTCAGAAAAGAATACTATGTCATGCCTGATGGGGATTCCCAAAATAAATGAGAACTCCTCCAATGTTGGAGCCAAGATATAGTCTGGGAAAGTGAAGCAACGCAAAGACGGATCATAGAACTGAAGAAGTGTATGAATGGCATCCTTCTCATACTTGGAGATATTGTAGACAAACTTCATAAGTCTCCCATACTCTCCACCAAACTCTGTACGAACTCCGGGACCAGCCATACTAATCAGCTTGTGAATCAACGTCAAGGTCGGGTCTGGGAACGAATAAGCAATAGTCTTCTTTCTCTGGACATCCATGTTAAGGCAACCTCAGAAAACTGGAATCAAGAGTAAGATGCAAGCCCTGAAAAATGTCAAACATGTTAGAATGCAAGAAAAATGATATGCACATGCAAGCATGGGATCAAGGCATCACTGCAGGATGTGCTGTGCTGTTAGAGTCAACGTACTCCCTCAGTACAATAGGAAAGTCAGAGTCAACGTAGTTCGGACGGGAACTATGGGGGAAGGTTGCTCGCCAAGACAATCACTGTCTTGTGCCTACATATCCTCAATCGGACGAGAGAGAGGAACCAGAGCTAATGTAGTTCGTGGGTACGACCACAGATGGGTAAGTGTTTTTTACGTGAGCGACGAGCTCTTTTCTGAAAATGAAATTTGAAACCCAACAATCCCGAAGGATAAAAAGATTTGAATTTGTTTTTGTGTTTTTTAGACAGAAGTGTTTTCTTTTTAAGTTAGTTCATAACTTGCATTGCACCAAAGTCTAGGGCACAGGGACGAATACTTAACGAATCGTCCCAAGACAGGACGCTCGCTAAGCACACTAGAAAGATGAGAGGAAGCCCGTCATTTCTCATTCCCGACGCTTAAGGCTCGTGCGCAATACACTTTATCTTTATTAAGTGTTTTCAAGAAGTTTTGAGATGAGAAGAGAGAAAACCCAAAGGAAACTCTAAAGGGCAACTAAGAGTCCTAATGTTATCATGCATGGGTGACCTAGGGTTAGTGAGGCTTAGGAGGGACAACTACCTAAAACCTAATGCTAATCCTACTCCAAGCTTAATAAAAAATTAAGTTGGACTAGGTAGCTCTAAAGGGAGAGAATCCAAGACTTAAACAAGTCTTGAGATTCAAGGGAGAAAGAGAGTGAAAGAGAAGAATGAGAAAGAGAAGGATGAGATAAGAAACAAGATAGGGCAGCAAACACATCATGTCAAGTATATCCAACATGCATCAATAAACAAGTCTCAAAGATCATGCAAAACATCTCAAGTAAACATGCAAAGGTAATCATGAAGGAATGCAAGCATACTTATATGAAATGCACACTTAAGCACCAGTGAACCTCATATCAAGATAAAATGAGAAAAAATAAGATGAAGATGAAAGAAATTCAGAATCAAGATCATACCATCATCAACAATTCTCATGTGCAAGAGAAGATCAAAACATGAAACATTATGCACCAAAGAAAGTCCACAAAAGGAAGTCAAAGTTCAAGCACTTAAAGCATACCCAAACATGATCCACAAATTGAAAAATTTGGTCATAAGGGACCTCAACCAGGGGTAAACATCATATCAAATACTCATACAAAGAATCAGAAAGAAATTCAAACAATTAGGCATGGCAAAGCAATTAGGGTTAAGAGATGTCAAGAGATGATCATGCATAATTCACTTAAGCACAAATAATCAAACATATATCAAATGACATTCAAAAATTGTGGAATTAAAATCCAAGTGACCTAAGTCAGAAGCTAGCAACATACCGAAAGATCACACAAAAATTCATAAGCTAAGTACCTCAAACAATGCTTCAAAGTTGTATAAGAACAAAGAAGAATAATGCACAAATAGAGGGACTAAAATGCAATATGAAATGAGTTTAAAAATATGAGAATATGTTTTTAAGGACCTCAAGATGTCTTCTGAAATATACAAAAGGAATGGGATGCAAATCATACACCAATGATGAGAACAAAAATCAACAAGGCAGGGTGTGCACAATTGAGACAATTCCAAAAGAAATTAATTAAACAATTAATTCAGATGCATAAAATAAAAATGGAAAACTAAAATTTTACAAAATTTTATAAAATTCCAAAGATGCTTCATGATTTTTTTGGTGATTTTTAAATGCATAAAAATAATTTTAAAAAATAAAAATGCAAAATGAAACAATTAAATAAAATAAAAAGAAAATGAGGAAGCCAGGGGGTGCAACATAAGCAATTCAAACGTTGGAAAATTAAATGGGCTCAAGGAGGGGGATGGAAAAATCAAACAGAGGCCCAATCCAAACCCAGCGTAAGTCAACATAAAAATTGTGGAATTCAGTCAACTAAAGGACTTAATCTACACCACCAGATCAATCAAACGTTCCACAATCAGTCAACAAAATCAAAGGTATCCATGATCAACGCTCAGGATCAAGAGTTCATGCTAACAAAGGTACACGCGAGTACATCACATCATTAAGAAATTGAAAGTAGAGCGCGTGAATAACACATGGATATTTAATGTGTTGGCAAGCCATAAACCATCAGATCAATCTAACGCACCAGATCAAGTCAATAAATCACAAAATCACGCAAGATCAAGGGTCAGATCTGTGTGTGCACAATAAGAAGCATGGATTAAAAACACACAATAAACAAAATAAGTGAAGATTTAAAATGATCTGGCTGAACGTGAACCATCAGATCTGGACCACCAACGGTCCAGATTTCATCTTCTTCCTCTAAACCTTCACCTGCCTGAAAACAAACCAGACGCCGGAGCCCTAGCTCCGGTCGTCTTCTCCGGCGACCTCAACATAAAAAATTCCCAGAAATCACAAACAAGTACACCATTCCACTCAGATTTTAACAAGGATCAAGAATATCACCTTCATTTCAACAGATCATACATATATAAATCAAATCGAAGGAAAAAAGTTTGGATATAAAAACTTTAGATCCACGATACAACCATGATACACGTCCAAAATCAAAACAAAACACATCAGTATGATCAGCAAAGCATGAGGAACATTATGCATACAAGAAAATCAAGTTCTAGGATCATGAATTTCACACTAACCTGAAACTTGTAGAACTCAGAACACACCAAGAAAACCTTCAGAAAGCTGCAGATCTACTCCTTGGAACTTCTGATTGCAAAATAAATGCAATATGAGGGTTGAATCAAGCTGGATCTTGGATTTTGAAAGTGAGCAACTCAAATTCGAATCTGATGAAAACCTTGCTTAGAGCTTCAAACGATGGTTGATTCTTGTTCTATGGATTATGTGGATCAAGAATATGGAAAAAGTTCTTCAGAAACCCTTGTGAGGAGTGAGTTTCGAAGAAGGAAAGTTTTGAGTGAAAAATGAAATTCAGAGCAAATGAGAGTGCATGAGGTGTGAATGAACGTGTGAGTCTCCTTATATACCCTTGGTTAGAGCTCTGAGCATGATTTGGGTTTGATTAATCCCTTGATTAAGGCTATCCAAAGTGATTTGCAAATTTGCAAGTTGTGATGCACACCCTTAATCACACGTGCATTGGTCATGAAATAAGTATGATTCATCTCCATTTTACTTGCTGATCATAATGGAATTGGGTTTGGGCTTTGTAGTGGTCTGATTTGTGAGATTCAATCCATCTTGCAAATTTGCATTTTGTGAAATAAGTGGAGTACATGGCACGGATTGGAGTGATTCAAGGGTCAAAAATGGTCCTCATGGAGTGTACTTGAATATGGCAATGTGACTTGAGTCATTAGAGGTTAGTACAAGTCATTTTGAACCAAAATGCAAAATGTGGAAAAATGGATACATGTGAAAACCCTAAAAAACACCTTGTCTTCTTTTGATCATAGCTTGAGTTTCACAAATGGTATAAAGATAATCTAGTGCTTTTTGGAAAGGGGAGAGAGAGATCTTCAACTTTCATGTTTGAGGAAAATTCATTTGAAGCTTCTTCGATGATGAAAAGTCAAGTTAGAGATGGTTTGAAAAGTTGTCAAAAATGGGAATTTCACATTATAGGTCATTTTCCAAAAATAGTAACTTTTGCACAAACTCTTGACCCTTGATGAATGGTATAAATCCTAGCCTTTGAGGACCATATGAGGGCATAAGACCTTAAAAATCATGAAGAGGACCTCAAAATTCCATGGTTGACTTTCCTCCTTACAGTTGACTTTTCTTGGTTCACAAGCAACTGATCCACTGAACATCTTCCACAATGAACCACTAGCCAAGCCTTCCTTTATGAGTGTTTGTGAGCATATGGAACCCATGAGAGCATGCTTGAATCCACAAAGTTTCCTCAAGAAGCTCTTTGAACCCAAGAACCCTAATTTGGTCCCACTGGTTAGGAGGGAAAGATTCACTTGAAATCCTTTGCCATTCTTGATCTTATGAAGATATGATGACCTCCACAAAACACCTTGAGGCTTGAGACTCCTTTGAGATGAACCAAGTACCTTGATCCCTTGCTAAGAACCAATGCTATACACAAATGCTAATGCAATAAATGCAAAGAAACATAAGCCAGTTAGCTTCAAAACAAAAGAGCAAATTTTGGGGTGTTACAACATCAAAAATCAGGAATTAGGGTTTCTTGACCTAATTCACCCCTAAGTTGAATTTTGGGACAAATCATGAGCTAAGACCTCAAGAGAGGATTTGAGGGTCTCTAATACACCACATTGATCCATTTGCAACAATGGATTGATCCACGAAGCTTGAGCAATAAGTCTCAATTTCATCTGAACCACAATTAGGGTTTCGCGAGAAAAGTCAACTGTACCTTTGACTTTTGACCAGGACATGCTCCCAAACCCTAGGAAATGATTCAATACACCCTATAACACCTATGAAATCAATCCATCAAGTTTGATTTAGGTCAAGTACTTGATTTCATAGAGGATCGCACAGTTTTGAATTCATCTGACAAATAGTCAACTGTGCACAAAAGTCAACTTTGACTTTTTGAGATTTTTCACAAAAAATGGTTTTTTAACCCTAAAATGATGTTACTGTATGATTAGTATCATCATTAATCAAGAAAAATCAAAGAAAGTGGGATAACTTGTAAAAGGGGTAACCATAAAAAACTTAGAAAATTTTCTAAGTTATGAACAAAGTGGCAAGGGTACCAACTTTGGAGGATCATAACTCCTAAACCACAAAGCCATTTTTCCCTATCCAAAGCTGAATTTGTAGCCCTCATGGCCCTCTACAAAAGCTTCAAACTGAACTCCTTCCAATTCCTCATGGATTTTGAGTTATGGAGTGACCAAAATGACAAAAAGTGAAAATGTCACTTTTTTCCAACACTTAGTGAAATTTTCACTAAGTCAGAATCTGCCTTGTTTTTTTTTCCAAAAGTAGGGGCATTTTTCACTTGGATCCAACAGGTATCAAAACCAACTATGATCAAACAGTTGTTGTATCATATGAGGGCTTTCCAAAATGGCCAAGAACATCACCAAACTCAACTTGAGTCATGAGATATGACAATGGCAATATGCCTTGCTGAAAACTACCAAGGCTAGGTAGAATTTTGCACTTTTGCTCGATTTGGAAAAATCAGATAATTCCAAGCCTTGTCATCACTTTGGACACATCTGAGGATCAAATCTAAAGGGAACAAACACTGATCCAAGCCTCCAAAGTCTTTGGAACAAGAAGTAGCATGCCAAACCTAGAAATCCCTAAAAGAGGGACAAGACTCCAATTTTGGATTGGAGCATTTAATGGATGCTTAGAGGTGGCATGGACTGACACATTTGCAACTGAATTCAGTCAAGAATGATCCAACAACTAGGGAACCAAAGGCCTGTGCCCTAACCTCTAGTCAATGGCTAGAGGAGACTTGGATTCTCATTGCTCAACATTGGCTAAACCTCTGCTGCAGTTGCCATTCACTATTGATCCCAAAACAAACTTGCTCTACTATAAATAGAGCTCATTTGTGCTCAGTTTGAGTACACCAAACCCATTAAACAGATGCTTTCCTCAAAATCCCTCTCTTTAGGCAAAAATACCTTCTTTAGCAAGGTAACTATGAGTTTTTGAGTTTGAGAACAACTACATCCAAACCAATCACACACACCCCTCATAAATATCATATGTAGGTGATCCAAACTCACACAAGTGACCTGTAATCCTTAAATCACAAAGTCACCTCTCAAAACCTCAAAATAGGCCTTTTGTGCATTTTTCAAGCCATGTCTTGATTCAATCACTTTCCAAACCAGATAAAACCTCAAACACACTCCAAATATCATCCTTGAACTGTCCTAAATGGTTCCCCCCGTCTGGAACACCATTAGAGAGAGTTGCTATTTTGGTCATTTTAACCCCTTTTGCAAGAAAGGGCCAATTTGTGTTTTTTCAGGTTCCAGCTGATTCCACTCATCCTAAAAGCTTCTAAGGGATCATTTGAGAGTGTCCAAAGCATCAAACCATTTCTGGAACAAGAAACTTGGCAGATTACACAAAAACTCCAAAAGCTCAAAAGGGAGGTAAGCATCATGACTTGAATCTTCCAAAACATGCATTGCTTTGAAGTCCACTGATCATGCACACCTCATACATGTTATATATGTTGTGTTTGAACCAATTCACCATGTAATTCATGCCTGTACCAAAGTGTAGCATAGAAAATACAATTATAGGCCTATTTCAAAACCACTATCGGATTTTGAGGAGGGATCATGATCTAAAAAAAATACCATCACCATTGGATTCCTTGTGAAATTCTAGGCCAAATGCAAATAAATTTTGTCCCCAACCATGGAGAAATGAGAAAGTTATGGACCTTCCCGTTTCTTGACAAAATTTGCCTTGCCTTGCCTTGGCCAGGCCTAGAAAATAAGGTAAGCCTTGTATATTTGTGGTTTCATTTCAATCAACTGATGTATCACCACCCCAGTGGTAAGGCACGCACCCTATAACCTTGAGGTCGTGGGTTCAAACCCCACCCATGCCATTTTGTGTTTTTCACTTTTTTGCTATTTTTCCAATATATTTTCATATTTTGTTAATTAATTGGAAAATTAATAACTCCTTCAATTTTAATTATTTTTTATTGGTTCCTTTTGCAAAAAATCACAAAAATATTGAAATATTTTATTCCACAGAAAAATTAAATTTATATCAGTTATTTAATATAATTAGTATTTTTGTGAATAAATTCATTTTTAATTGTTTTTAAACATTTTAAAAGTGAATATTTACCTTGAAAATCAAAACCAAATGAGTTTTAATATCTCTTGTGATTAAAACCTCATTTTACAAACCTTAAACAAAAATCACAAGTGGTTATTCAAACCTATTTGGTATTTTTATCATTTTATTTGATTTTCTTTTAATATTTACTTTTAAAGGAAACAAATTAGGGTTTCTTTGATTTTCACCCACACAAAACATTTTCAAACACTCTTGGGCCTCTATTAGAGTGTAAGACCCAACCCTTTTGGAAACCAAAACCTTTTTGTGCCTCAGTCATTGTATAAGACCCACTGTGTTTTCAAAAATCTCGGTGCGATCGCCATTTCAAAACAAAAACCATATGGGCCTACCCTCGTGTTATAAGCCCCATTTCTTCTCTTTAAAAACTCTTTGGGCCTCTAATAGAGTGTAAGACCCAACCCTTTGTAAATACAAACCTATTTTGGGCCTCACTTATTGTATAAGTCCCGTTGTATTTCAAGAGTTCGGCGCGATCTTCGCCCATTTAAAACAAACCCTCTGGGCCTCTCCTCAAGCTATAAGACCCATTCAAAATCACTTTGGGCCTCTAATAGAGTGTAAGACTCAATCCTCTTTTAACCTAAATAATTTTTGGGCCTCAGATATTGTATAAGTCCCTCTGCGTTAAAAGAAACCTCGGTGCGATCGCCAATTAAAAAACAAATCATTTGGGCCTACCCTCGTGTTATAAGCCCAATTCCTTTTCTTTAAAACACCTTTGGGCCTCTTGAAAGAGTGTAAGACCCATTCCCTTGTACATAAAACCTTTTTCGGGCCTCAGTCACTTGTATAAGTCCCTGTACAAACGACAGTACGATCACTGATAAAACCTTGGGCCTCACCTTGAGTTGTAAGCCCCAACAACTTTTCAAAGCACTTTCTCCTTTGATTTTGAATATACTGTTGTTTTCAATTTTTATTTGTTGAACAACTAACAAAACAGCATAGAAGCTCTACAACCGAGTAAGTGTTTACCCGCTTTCATTTACCGCTTTCATATGTATATAACTATACTGTAGGGCTGTTTCACTGTAAGTCTTCTTTCATAAACTCATATCGACTGTGTAATAATAGTATAGATATTTAGAGTTTCCCCGGCAACTACGTCTAGCACTAAGCCCTGGCGATCACTCTTAAAAGTAGACAAAACTAAATCCCCCATAGGAGCACTAGATACAGTCTTCTCTTTGGCGGTCACCCTTAGGAATTGTCAAAGAAACTCTACTCCCCAGAGATGATCTTTTCTCCGTGAATGGCATCTCTTGAGTTTCTTCCAAATTCTTGAACTTTCCTAGCTTGATCTATTCTTTGTGAATAGCCTATCTTGAATTTCTCGGGGTTTGGGGACCCACATGCTTCCTAAAAGCATCCCCGCCTCCTCTTGGGCGTCGTACAAGGACCCGTCGGCTTCTTAGAAGTATTCACAACCTCCTCTTAGGCTTCGTATAATGATTTCTTCCTCCGGGAAGATAACCTCCTCTTGGGCTTAGTACAAATTGTCCCTCGGCTTCTTGAAAGTTTCCAGCCTCCTCTTGGGCTTCGTACAAATTGTCCCGACAACCTCCTAGAGGTATAGGAACAGAAATTAGTCATCTTAATAGAACAGTCTTTCAAATAGTCTAGATCTCACAACTACTGTTCCTTAAGCATAGTACAAATGATAAAACCCGTAGACTTGGACAATCTCAATACCCTTTGGATTCCCCGTTTCCTTAGAGTACAGGAAATAACCCCTCTACACTCAGATCAAATCCATGAGTACAACATTACTCATATAAGAATTGATTTTCTCTTTGAACCAACATACTGGACCTGTCACTCAACTGAAACAGTAACCATAGCCTCCTCTTAGGCATTGTACAATGATTCTCCCCAGCGGAACTAACCTTTTCAGACTCTCTTGTTGAGTCAAACAGTTTTAGCCTTCATCTCGGGCATCGTACGAGATACAAATGACTCTCTTGTTGAGTCACATCCGTTTAGCCTCCATCTCGGGCTTCATACGAGATACAAAATCACTCACTTGTTGAGTATAAAAGACTCTCTTGTCGAGTCAACCCCCTTTTAGCCTCCATCTCGGGCTTCGTACGAGATACAAAAGAATTCTCTTGTTGAGTCAGTTACTTGTTAGCACTCTCTTGTTGAGTCAACCCTTTTAGCCTCTCTCTCGGGCTTCGTACGGGACACATAAAAACTCCCTCTTGTTGAGTCAATAGCCTCCTCTTAGGCTTTGTATAAGGAAACCCCATTTGAGTCAATCAACCTTTTAACATCAAAGCTATGCCTTGTTCACAGTATACAAACATCAACAACTCCTTTCCCTTCATCTAATTGCTGTAAGCGGCAAGCCTCTAGATTATTTACATCCATGCCACTGTCCCTCTTTTAGCATGAGAAATTCCTAAGGAAAGATAACATTGCTCTACACTGAGTTAAAGTCTTCTCCTTCATGTTAAAAAACCACTATAAAGGAAATTATGGCATTGCTGGATTCACATATCCCATTTAAAGTAATTCTCCTTTATGGTCAGTCACCCAACAGTTGTGACAAAAAGACCCTCTTTAGAGTTGACAAATTCTATCTAAAGACAACACCTCTTTAGCTTCATATCTTGGGCTTCGAACAAGATACAAATAGACCCATCAGCTTCACATCTTGGGCTTTGAACAAGATACAAACCACCTTTCGCTTCATGTCATGGGCTTTGAACAAGTCACCAAAACACCATTTCCTCCCATAGAATAGGAGGAACTACGATCGCTCTGATTTCCCTGTTTCGGTAAACGGGAATACGTAGGCATAAGGTTGAAAGAAAAATCTTAGCGAGCACACTAACCACAAAACCTAAAATCCCCTACCTTCACCCAATTTGGCGCAGTATCCTAACAAAATTCCCCATGAACAGTCCAAGTACAAAGTAAGAAGAAAGAGGCCCTATTACCATATAGCATCCGTAACCTAACAGACCGCTCTTTAAACTCAGTATGCAAGCAGGGTTAATTGGAGACATCTATTTCCCTTCCTTAGTCAGTTCAATAGGATAAAAAATGAATCGACCTGTAGTACCCCAGATTATCAGTGCTTAAGAACCACGTTCAAAATCGCTCGCTACAATAAGACCCACTACATTTTCAAAAATCTCGGCGCGATCACCATTTCAAACAAAAATCACCTTGGGCCTCTCCTTGAGCTATAAGACCCATTCAAAATCATTCTGGGCCTCTAATAGACTGTAAGACCCAACTCCTTTGAAAACGAAAAACCTTTTTTGGCCTCACTTATTGTATAAGACCCACTGCGTTTTCAAAATCACGGCGCGATCGCCATTTCAAAACAAAAAAAAACATTTGGGCCTACCCTCGCGTTATAAGCCCCATTTCTTTTCTTCAAATCATTTTTTTGGGCCTCTAATAGAGTTTAAGACCCAACCCCCTTTTAACCAAAACTATTTTGGGCCTCAGATATTGTATAAGTCTCTCTGCGTTAAAAGAAACCCTGGCGCGATCGCCAGTTCAAAAATCAAATTATCTGGGCCTACCCTTATGTTATAAGCCCCATTCGTTTTCTTTAAACACCTTTGGGCCTCTTGAGAGAGTGTAAGACCCATTCCCTTGTACAGAAAACTTTCTTGGGCCTCAGTCACTTGTATAAGACCCTGTACAAAACAACAGTGCAAACACTGATAAAACCCTGGGCCTCTCCTTGAGTTGTAAGCCCCAATTTTTCTTTTCAAAGCACTTTCTCCTTTGATTTTGCATATAATATTATTATCAAAGCTTTCTTTGTTGAACAAACTAACAAAACAACATGGAAGCTCTACAATCGAGTAAGTGTTTACCCGCTTTCATTTACCGCTTTCATATGTATATAATTGTATTGTGGGGCTGTTTCACTGTAAGTCTTCTTTCATAAACTCATATCAACTGTGTAATAATAGTATAGATATTTAGAGTTTCCCCGGAAATTACGTCTAGAACTAGACAGAACCTCGGATGTTTTAACATAACCTACACAGTAAAGAACTTTTTCGATAACTTGATCTAAGAAATTCCCCTTTGAACAGTTCATATACAGAAGGCCATTGTTCCTAGTGAAACCCCTTATGGAACTGTTCATCAGCCTCCTCTTGGGCTTAGTGCAAGGACCCACAGGCTTCCAAGAAGCATCCCCGCCTCCTCTTGGGCTTAGTACAAGGACCCGTCGGCTTCTCAGAAGTTTTCACAGCCTCCTCTTAGGCTTCGTATAATGATTCTTCCTACGGGAAGTTGGCCTCCTCTTGGGCTTCGTACAAATTGTCCTGACGACCTCCTAGAGGTATAGGAACAGAAATTAGTCATCTTAATAGAAAAGTCTTTCAAAGAGTCTAGATCCTACTACTACTATTTCTTAAGAATAGTACAAAAGATAAAACTCTAGACTTGGACATTCTAATTTCCTTGAGTCTCAAAGACATTCTCAAACTCCTTTCAAAAAGGGGATGAAAACCCACAGACTCGGACAATCCAAACACCCTTTGGATTTCCCATTTTCTTAAAGAACAGGAAATATCCGGATCCTCGGATCAAATCCATGAGTGCAACATTACTTATATAAGAACTGATTTTCTCTTTGAACCAACATACTGGACCTGTCACTCAACTGAAATAGTACCTTTTAGCCTTCATCTCGGGTTTCGTACGAGATACCAAAACACTCTCTTATTGAGTATAAAAGGCTCTCTTGTTGAGTCACATCATTTTAGCCTCCATCTCGGGCTTTGTACGAGATACAAGAACTCTCTCTTGTTGAATATAAAAGGCTCTCTTGTTGAGTCACATCATTTTAGCCTCCATCTCGGGCTTCATACGAGATACAAAAACACTCTCTTGTTGAGTATAAAAGGCTCTCTTGTTGAGTCACATCATTTTAGCCTCCATCTTGGGCTTCGTACGAGATACAAAAACACTCTCTTGTTGAGTATAAAAGGCTCTCTTGTTGAGTCACATCCTTTTAGCCTCCATCTCGGGCTTCGTACGAGATACAAACACACTCTCTTGTTGAGTATAAAAGGCTCTCTTGTTGAGTCACATCCTTTTAGGCTCCATCTCGGGCTTCGTACGAGATACAAAAACACTCTCTTATTGAGTATAAAAGGCTCTCTTGTTGAGTCACATCATTTTAGCCTCCATCTCGGGCTTCGTACGAGATACAAAAACACTCTCTTGTTGAGTATAAAAGGCTCTCTTTTTTAGTCAACCCTTTTAGCCTCTCTCTCGGGCTTCGTACGAGACACATAAAAACTCCCTCTTGCTGGGCCAATAGCCTCCTCTTAGGCTTTGTATAAGGAAACCTCGGTTGAGTCAATCAACCTTTTCGCATCAAAACTGTGCCTCGTTCACAGTATACAAACATCAACAAATCCTTTCTCTTCACCTAATTGATGTAAGCGGCAAGCCTCTGGATTATTTACATCCACGCCACTGTCCCTCTTTTAGCATGAGAAATTCCTAAGGAAAGATAACATTGCTCTACACTGAGTTAAAGTCTTCTCCTTCAGGTTAAAAAAACCCCTATAAAGGAAATTATGGCTTTGCTGGATTCACATATCCCAGTTAAAGTAATTCTCCTTTATGACCAGTCACCCAACAGTTGTGACAAACATACCCCTTTAGAGATTACAAATTCTCTCTAAAGTCAAAACCCTTTAGCTTCACATCTTGGGCATTAAACAAGATACAAATAGAACCTTCAGCTTCACATCTTGGGTTTTGAACAAGATACAAACCACCTTTCGCTTCACGTCTTGGGCTTTGAACAAGACACCAAAACACCATTTCCTCCCATAGAATAGGAGGAACTACGATCGCTCTGATTTTCGTGTTTCGGTAAACGGGAATACGTAGGCATAAGATTGAAAGAAAAATCTTAGCGAGCACACTAACCACAAAACCTAAAATCCCCTACCTTCACCCAATTTGGCGCAGTATCCTAACAAAATTCCCCATGAACAGTCCAAGTACAAAGTAAGAAGAAAGAGGCCCCATTACCATATAGCATCCGTAACCTAACAGACCGCTCTTTAAACTCAGTATGCAAGCAGGGTTAATTGGAGACATCTATTTCCCTTCCTTAGTCAGTTCAATAAGATAAAAAATGAATCGACCTGTAGTACCCCAGATTATCAGTGCTTAAGAACCACGTTCAAAATCGCTCGCTACAATAAGACCCACTACGTTTTCAAAAATCTCGGCGCGATCACCATTTCAAACAAAAATCACCTTGGGCCTCTCCTTGAGCTATAAGACCCATTCAAAATCATTCTGGGCCTCTAATAGAGTGTAAGACCCAACTCCTTTGAAAACCAAACACCTTTTTGGGCCTCACTTATTGTATAAGACCCACTGCGTTTTCAAAATCACGGCGCGATCGCCATTTCAAAACAAAAAAAAAAACATTTGGGCCTACCCTCACGTTATAAGCCCCATTTCTTTTCTTCAAATCATTTTTTTGGGCCTCTAATAGAGTGTAAGACCCAACCCCCTTTTAACCAAAACTATTTTGGGCCTCAGATATTGTATAAGTCCCTCTGCATTAAAAGAAACCCTGGCGCGATCGCCAGTTCAAAAATCAAATTGTCTGGGCCTACCCTCATGTTATAAGCCCCATTCGTTTTCTTTAAACACCTTTGGGCCTCTTGAGAGAGTGTAAGACCCATTCCCTTGTACAGAAAACTTTCTTGGGCCTCAGTCACTTGTATAAGACCCTGTACAAAACAACAGTGCAAACACTGATAAAACCCTGGGCCTCTCCTTGAGTTGTAAGCCCCAATTTTTCTTTTCCAAGCACTTTCTCCTTTGATTTTGCATATAATATTATTATCAAAGCTTTCTTTGTTGAACAAACTAACAAAACAACATGGAAGCTCTACAATCCAGTAAGTGTTTACCCGCTTTCATTTACCGCTTTCATATGTATATAATTGTATTGTGGGGCTGTTTCATTGTAAGTCTTCTTTCATAAACTCATATCAACTTTGTAATAATAGTATAGATATTTAGAGTTTCCCCGGAAATTACGTCTAGAACTAGACAGAACCTCGGATGTTTTAACATAACCTACACAGTAAAGAACTTTTTCGATAACTTGATCTAAGAAATTCCCCTTTGAACAGTTCATATACAGAAGGCCATTGTTCCTAGTGAAACCCCTTATGGAACTGTTCATCAGCCTCCTCTTGGGCTTAGTGCAAGGACCCACAGGCTTCCAAGAAGCATCCCCGCCTCCTCTTGGGCTTAGTACAAGGACCCGTCGGCTTCTCAGAAGTTTTCACAGCCTCCTCTTAGGCTTCGTATAATGATTCTTCCTACGGGAAGTTGGCCTCCTCTTGGGCTTCGTACAAATTGTCCTGACGACCTCCTAGAGGTATAGGAACAGAAATTAGTCATCTTAATAGAAAAGTCTTTCAAAGAGTCTAGATCCTACTACTACTATTTCTTAAGAATAGTACAAAAGATAAAACTCTAGACTTGGACATTCTAATTTCCTTGAGTCTCAAAGACATTCTCAAACTCCTTTCAAAAAGGGGATGAAAACCCACAGACTCGGACAATCCAAACACCCTTTGGATTTCCCATTTTCTTAAAGAACAGGAAATATCCGGATCCTCGGATCAAATCCATGAGTGCAACATTACTTATATAAGAACTGATTTTCTCTTTGAACCAACATACTGGACCTGTCACTCAACTGAAATAGTACCTTTTAGCCTTCATCTCGGGCTTCGTACGAGATACCAAAACACTCTCTTATTGAGTATAAAAGGCTCTCTTGTTGAGTCATATCATTTTAGCCTCCATCTCGGGCTTTGTACGAGATACAAGAACTCTCTCTTGTTGAATATAAAAGGCTCTCTTGTTGAGTCACATCATTTTAGCCTCCATCTCGGGTTTCATACGAGATACAAAAAACACTCTCTTGTTGAGTATAAAAGGATCTCTTGTTGAGTCACATCATTTTAGCCTCCATCTTGGGCTTCGTACGAGATACAAAAACACTCTCCTGTTGAGTATAAAAGGCTCTCTTGTTGAGTCACATCCTTTTAGCCTCCATCTCGGGCTTCGTACGAGATACAAACACACTCTCTTGTTGAGTATAAAAGGCTCTCTTGTTGAGTCACATCCTTTTAGGCTCCATCTCGGGCTTTGTACGAGATACAAAAACACTCTCTTGTTGAGTATAAAAGGCTCTCTTGTTGAGTCACATCATTTTAGCCTTCATCTCGGGCTTCGTACGAGATACAAAAACACTCTCTTGTTGAGTATAAAAGGCTCTCTTTTTGAGTCAACCCTTTTAGCCTCTCTCTCGGGCTTCGTACGAGACACATAAAAACTCCCTCTTGCTGGGCCAATAGCCTCCTCTTAGGCTTTGTATAAGGAAACCCCGGTTGAGTCAATCAACCTTTTCGCATCAAAACTGTGCCTCGTTCACTGTATACAAACATCAACAAATCCTTTCTCTTCACCTAATTGATGTAAGCGGCAAGCCTCTGGATTATTTACATCCACGCCACTGTCTCTCTTTTAGCATGAGAAATTCCTAAGGAAAGATAGCATTGCTCTACACTGAGTTAAAGTCTTCTCCTTCAGGTTAAAAAAACCCCTATAAAGGAAATTATGGCATTGCTGGATTCACATATCCCAGTTAAAGTAATTCTCCTTTATGACCAGTCACCCAACAGTTGTGACAAACATACCCCTTTAGAGATTACAAATTCTCTCTAAAGTCAAAACCCTTTAGGTTAACATCTTGGGCATTAAACAAGATACAAATAGAACCTTCAGCTTCACATCTTGGGTTTTGAACAAGATACAAACCACCTTTCGCCTCACGTCTTGGGCTTTGAACAAGACACCAAAACACCATTTCCTCCCATAGAATAGGAGGAACTACGATCGCTCTGATTTTCGTGTTTCGGTAAACGGGAATACGTAGGCATAAGATTGAAAGAAAAATCTTAGCGAGCACACTAACCACAAAACCTAAAATCCCCTACCTTCACCAAATTTGGCGCAGTATCCTAACAAAATTCCCCATGAACGGTCCAAGTACAAAGTAAGAAGAAAGAGGCCCCATTACCATATAGCATCCGTAACCTAACAGACCGCTGTTTAAACTCAGTATGCAAGCAGGGTTAATTGGAGACATCTATTTCCCTTCCTGAGACAGCTCAATAGGATAAAAAATGAATCGACCTGTAGTACCCCAGAGCAGCAGTGCTTAAGAACCACGTCCAGAATCGCTCGCTACAATAAGACCCACTACGTTTTCAAAAATCTCGGCGCGATCAGCATTTCAAACAAAAATCACCTTGGGCCTCTCCTTGAGCTATAAGACCCATTCAAAATCATTCTGGGCCTCTAATAGAGTGTAAGACCCAAGTCCTTTGAAAACCAAAAACCTTTTTGGGCCTCACTTATTGTATAAGACCCACTGCGTTTTCAAAATCTCGGCGCGATCGCCATTTCAAAACAAAAAAAAAACATCTGGGCCTACCCTCGCGTTATAAGCCCCATTTCTTTTCTTCAAATCATTTTTTTGTGCCTCTAATAGAGTGTAAGACCCACTCCCCTTTTAACCAAAACTATTTTGGGCCTCAAATATTGTATAAGTCCCTCTGCGTTAAAAAAAACCCTGGCGCGATCGCCAGTTCAAAAATCAAATCTTCTGGGCCTACCCTCGTGTTATAAGCCCCATTCCTTTTCTTTAAACACCTTTGGGCCTCTTGAGAGAGTGTAAGACCCATTCCCTTGTACAGAAAACTTTCTTGGGCCTCAGTCACTTGTATAAGACCCTGTACAAAACAACAGTGCAAACACTGATAAAACCCTGGGCCTCTCCTTGAGTTGTAAGCCCCAATTTTTCTTTTCCAAGCACTTTCTCCTTTGATTTTGCATATAATATTATTATCAAAGCTTTCTTTGTTGAACAAACTAACAAAACAACATGGAAGCTCTACAATCGAGTAAGTGTTTACCCGCTTTCATTTACCGCTTTCATATGTATATAATTGTATTGTGGGGCTGTTTCACTGTAAGTCTTCTTTCATAAACTCATATCAACTGTGTAATAATAGTATAGATATTTAGAGTTTCCCCGGAAATTACGTCTAGAACTAGACAGAACCTCGGATGTTTTAACATAACCTACACAGTAAAGAACTTTTTCGATAACTTGATCTAAGAAATTCCCCTTTGAACAGTTCATATACAGAAGTCCATTGTTCCTAGTGAAACCCCTTATGGAGCTGTTCATCAGCCTCCTCTTGGGCTTAGTGCAAGGACCCACAGGCTTCCAAGAAGCATCCCCGCCTCCTCTTGGGCTTAGTACAAGGACCCGTCGGCTTCTAAGAAGTTTTCACAGCCTCCTCTTAGGCTTCGTATAATGATTCTTCCTACGGGAAGTTGGCCTCCTCTTGGGCTTCGTACAAATTGTCCTGACGACCTCCTAGAGGTATAGGAACAGAAATTAGTCATCTTAATAGAAAAGTCTTTCAAAGAGTCTAGATCCTACTACTACTGTTTCTTAAGAATAGTACAAAAGATAAAACTCTAGACTTGGACATTCTAATTTCCTTGAGTCTCAAAGACATTCTCAAACTCCTTTCAAAAAGGGGAAGAAAACCCACAGACTCGGACAATCCAAACACCCTTTGGATTTCCCATTTTCTTAAAGAACAGGAAATAACCGGATCCTCGGATCAAATCCATGAGTGCAACATTACTTATATAAGAACAGATTTTCTCTTTGAACCAACATACTGGACCTGTCACTCAACTGAAATAGTACCTTTTAGCCTTCATCTCGGGCTTCGTACGAGATACCAAAACACTCTCTTGTTGAGTATAAAAGGCTCTCTTGTTGAGTCACATCATTTTAGCCTCCATCTCGGGCTTTGTACGAGATACAAGAACACTCTCTTGTTGAATATAAAAGGCTCTCTTGTTGAGTCACATCATTTCAGCCTCCATCTCGGGCTTCGTACGAGATACAAAAACACTCTCTTGTTGAGTATAAAAGGCTCTCTTGTTGAGTCACATCATTTTAGGCTCCATCTTGGGTTTCGTACGAGATACAAAAACACTCTCTTGTTGAGTATAAAAGGCTCTCTTGTTGAGTCACATCCTTTTAGCCTCCATCTCGGGCTTCGTACGAGATACAAAATCACTCTCTTGTTGAGTATAAAAGACTCTCTTGTTGAGTCACACCTTTTAGCCTCCATCTCGGGTTTCGTACGAGATACAAACACACTCTCTTGTTGAGTATAAAAGGCTCTCTTGTTGAGTCACATCCTTTTAGGCTCCATCTCGGGCTTCGTACGAGATACAAAAACACTCTCTTGTTGAGTATAAAAGGCTCTCTTGTTGAGTCACATCATTTTAGCCTCCATCTCGGGCTTCGTACGAGATACAAAAACACTCTCTTGTTGAGTATAAAAGGCTCTCTTTTTTAGTCAACCCTTTTAGCCTCTCTCTCGGGCTTCGTACGAGGCACATAAAAACTCCCTCTTGCTGGGCCAATAGCCTCCTCTTAGGCTTTGTATAAGGAAACCCCGGTTGAGTCAATCAACCTTTTCGCATCAAAACTGTGCCTCGTTCACAGTATACAAACATCAATAAATCCTTTCTCTTCACCTAATTGATGTAAGCGGCAAGCCTTTGGATTATTTACATCCACGCCACTGTCCCTCTTTTAGCATGAGAAATTCCTAAGGAAAGATAGCATTGCTCTACACTGAGTTAAAGTCTTCTCCTTCAGGTTAAAAAAACCCCTATAAAGGAAATTATGGCATTGCTGGATTCACATATCCCAGTTAAAGTAATTCTCCTTTATGACCAGTCACCCAACAGTTGTGACAAACATACCCCTTTAGAGATTACAAATTCTCTCTAAAGTCAAAACCCTTTAGCTTCACATCTTGGGCTTTAAATAAGATACAAATAGAACCTTCTGCTTCACATCTTGGGTTTTGAACAAGATACAAACCACCTTTCGCTTCACGTCTTGGGCTTTGAACAAGACACCAAAACACCATTTCCTCCCATAGAATAGGAGGAACAACGATCGCTCTGATTTTCGTGTTTCGGTAAACGGGAATTCGTAGGCATAAGATTGAAAGAAAAATCTTAGCGAGCACACTAACAACAAAACCTAAAATCCCCTACCTTCACCCAATTTGGCGCAGTATCCTAACAAAATTCCCCATGAACGGTCCAAGTACAAAGTAAGAAGAAAGAGGCCCCATTACCATATAGCATCCGTAACCTAACAGACCGCTGTTTAAACTCAGTATGCAAGCAGGGTTAATTGGAGACATCTATTTCCCTTCCTGAGACAGCTCAATAGGATAAAAAATGAATCGACCTGTAGTACCCCAGAGCAGCAGTGCTTAAGAACCACGTCCAGAATCGCTCGCTACAATAAGACCCACTACGTTTTCAAAAATCTCGGCGCGATCAGCATTTCAAACAAAAATCACCTTGGGCCTCTCCTTGAGCTATAAGACCCATTCAAAATCATTCTGGGCCTCTAATAGAGTGTAAGACCCAAGTCCTTTGAAAACCAAAAACCTTTTTGGGCCTCACTTATTGTATAAGACCCACTGCGTTTTCAAAATCTCGGCGCGATCGCCATTTCAAAACAAAAAAAAAACATCTGGGCCTACCCTCGCGTTATAAGCCCCATTTCTTTTCTTCAAATCATTTTTTTGTGCCTCTAATAGAGTGTAAGACCCACTCCCCTTTTAACCAAAACTATTTTGGGCCTCAAATATTGTATAAGTCCCTCTGCGTTAAAAAAAACCCTGGCGCGATCGCCAGTTCAAAAATCAAATCTTCTGGGCCTACCCTCGTGTTATAAGCCCCATTCCTTTTCTTTAAACACCTTTGGGCCTCTTGAGAGAGTGTAAGACCCATTCCCTTGTACAGAAAACTTTCTTGGGCCTCAGTCACTTGTATAAGACCCTGTACAAAACAACAGTGCAAACACTGATAAAACCCTGGGCCTCTCCTTGAGTTGTAAGCCCCAATTTTTCTTTTCCAAGCACTTTCTCCTTTGATTTTGCATATAATATTATTATCAAAGCTTTCTTTGTTGAACAAACTAACAAAACAACATGGAAGCTCTACAATCGAGTAAGTGTTTACCCGCTTTCATTTACCGCTTTCATATGTATATAATTGTATTGTGGGGCTGTTTCACTGTAAGTCTTCTTTCATAAACTCATATCAACTGTGTAATAATAGTATAGATATTTAGAGTTTCCCCGGAAATTACGTCTAGAACTAGACAGAACCTCGGATGTTTTAACATAACCTACACAGTAAAGAACTTTTTCGATAACTTGATCTAAGAAATTCCCCTTTGAACAGTTCATATACAGAAGTCCATTGTTCCTAGTGAAACCCCTTATGGAACTGTTCATCAGCCTCCTCTTGGGCTTAGTGCAAGGACCCACAGGCTTCCAAGAAGCATCCCCGCCTCCTCTTGGGCTTAGTACAAGGACCCGTCGGCTTCTAAGAAGTTTTCACAGCCTCCTCTTAGGCTTCGTATAATGATTCTTCCTACGGGAAGTTGGCCTCCTCTTGGGCTTCGTACAAATTGTCCTGACGACCTCCTAGAGGTATAGGAACAGAAATTAGTCATCTTAATAGAAAAGTCTTTCAAAGAGTCTAGATCCTACTACTACTGTTTCTTAAGAATAGTACAAAAGATAAAACTCTAGACTTGGACATTCTAATTTCCTTGAGTCTCAAAGACATTCTCAAACTCCTTTCAAAAAGGGGAAGAAAACCCACAGACTTGGACAATCCAAACACCCTTTGGATTTCCCATTTTCTTAAAGAACAGGAAATAACCGGATCCTCGGATCAAATCCATGAGTGCAACATTACTTATATAAGAACTGATTTTCTCTTTGAACCAACATACTGGACCTGTCACTCAACTGAAATAGTACCTTTTAGCCTTCATCTCGGGCTTCGTACGAGATACCAAAACACTCTCTTGTTGAGTATAAAAGGCTCTCTTGTTGAGTCACATCATTTTAGCCTCCATCTCGGGCTTTGTACGAGATACAAGAACACTCTCTTGTTGAATATAAAAGGCTCTCTTGTTGAGTCACATCATTTCAGCCTCCATCTCGGGCTTCGTACGAGATACAAAAACACTCTCTTGTTGAGTATAAAAGGCTCTCTTGTTGAGTCACATCATTTTAGGCTCCATCTTGGGTTTCGTACGAGATACAAAAACACTCTCTTGTTGAGTATAAAAGGCTCTCTTGTTGAGTCACATCCTTTTAGCCTCCATCTCGGGCTTCGTACGAGATACAAAATCACTCTCTTGTTGAGTATAAAAGACTCTCTTGTTGAGTCACACCTTTTAGCCTCCATCTCGGGTTTCGTACGAGATACAAACACACTCTCTTGTTGAGTATAAAAGGCTCTCTTGTTGAGTCACATCCTTTTAGGCTCCATCTCGGGCTTCGTACGAGATACAAAAACACTCTCTTGTTGAGTATAAAAGGCTCTCTTGTTGAGTCACATCATTTTAGCCTCCATCTCGGGCTTCGTACGAGATACAAAAACACTCTCTTGTTGAGTATAAAAGGCTCTCTTTTTTAGTCAACCCTTTTAGCCTCTCTCTCGGGCTTCGTACGAGGCACATAAAAACTCCCTCTTGCTGGGCCAATAGCCTCCTCTTAGGCTTTGTATAAGGAAACCCCGGTTGAGTCAATCAACCTTTTCGCATCAAAACTGTGCCTCGTTCACAGTATACAAACATCAATAAATCCTTTCTCTTCACCTAATTGATGTAAGCGGCAAGCCTTTGGATTATTTACATCCACGCCACTGTCCCTCTTTTAGCATGAGAAATTCCTAAGGAAAGATAGCATTGCTCTACACTGAGTTAAAGTCTTCTCCTTCAGGTTAAAAAAACCCCTATAAAGGAAATTATGGCATTGCTGGATTCACATATCCCAGTTAAAGTAATTCTCCTTTATGACCAGTCACCCAACAGTTGTGACAAACATACCCCTTTAGAGATTACAAATTCTCTCTAAAGTCAAAACCCTTTAGCTTCACATCTTGGGCTTTAAATAAGATACAAATAGAACCTTCTGCTTCACATCTTGGGTTTTGAACAAGATACAAACCACCTTTCGCTTCACGTCTTGGGCTTTGAACAAGACACCAAAACACCATTTCCTCCCATAGAATAGGAGGAACTACGATCGCTCTGATTTTCGTGTTTCGGTAAACGGGAATTCGTAGGCATAAGATTGAAAGAAAAATCTTAGCGAGCACACTAACCACAAAACCTAAAATCCCCTACCTTCACCCAATTTGGCGCAGTATCCTAACAAAATTCCCCATGAACGGTCCAAGTACAAAGTAAGAAGAAAGAGGCCCCATTACCATATAGCATCCGTAACCTAACAGACCGCTGTTTAAACTCAGTATGCAAGCAGGGTTAATTGGAGACATCTATTTCCCTTCCTGAGACAGCTCAATAGGATAAAAAATGAATCGACCTGTAGTACCCCAGAGCAGCAGTGCTTAAGAACCACGTCCAGAATCGCTCGCTACAATAAGACCCACTACGTTTTCAAAAATCTCGGCGCGATCAGCATTTCAAACAAAAATCACCTTGGGCCTCTCCTTGAGCTATAAGACCCATTCAAAATCATTCTGGGCTTCTAATAGAGTGTAAGACCCAAGTCCTTTGAAAACCAAAAACCTTTTTGGGCCTCACTTATTGTATAAGACCCACTGCGTTTTCAAAATCTCGGCGCGATCGCCATTTCAAAACAAAAAAAAAACATCTGGGCCTACCCTCGCTTAATAAGCCCCATTTCTTTTCTTCAAATCATTTTTTTGTGCCTCTAATAGAGTGTAAGACCCACTCCCCTTTTAACCAAAACTATTTTGGGCCTCAAATATTGTATAAGTCCCTCTGCGTTAAAAAAAACCCTGGCGCGATCGCCAGTTCAAAAATCAAATCTTCTGGGCCTACCCTCGTGTTATAAGCCCCATTCCTTTTCTTTAAACACCTTTGGGCCTCTTGAGAGAGTGTAAGACCCATTCCCTTGTACAGAAAACTTTCTTGGGCCTCAGTCACTTGTATAAGACCCTGTACAAAACAACAGTGCAAACACTGATAAAACCCTGGGCCTCTCCTTGAGTTGTAAGCCCCAATTTTTCTTTTCCAAGCACTTTCTCCTTTGATTTTGCATATAATATTATTATCAAAGCTTTCTTTGTTGAACAAACTAACAAAACAACATGGAAGCTCTACAATCGAGTAAGTGTTTACCCGCTTTCATTTACCGCTTTCATATGTATATAATTGTATTGTGGGGCTGTTTCACTGTAAGTCTTCTTTCATAAACTCATATCAACTGTGTAATAATAGTATAGATATTTAGAGTTTCCCCGGAAATTACGTCTAGAACTAGACAGAACCTCGGATGTTTTAACATAACCTACACAGTAAAGAACTTTTTCGATAACTTGATCTAAGAAATTCCCCTTTGAACAGTTCATATACAGAAGTCCATTGTTCCTAGTGAAACCCCTTATGGAACTGTTCATCAGCCTCCTCTTGGGCTTAGTGCAAGGACCCACAGGCTTCCAAGAAGCATCCCCGCCTCCTCTTGGGCTTAGTACAAGGACCCGTCGGCTTCTAAGAAGTTTTCACAGCCTCCTCTTAGGCTTCGTATAATGATTCTTCCTACGGGAAGTTGGCCTCCTCTTGGGCTTCGTACAAATTGTCCTGACGACCTCCTAGAGGTATAGGAACAGAAATTAGTCATCTTAATAGAAAAGTCTTTCAAAGAGTCTAGATCCTACTACTACTGTTTCTTAAGAATAGTACAAAAGATAAAACTCTAGACTTGGACATTCTAATTTCCTTGAGTCTCAAAGACATTCTCAAACTCCTTTCAAAAAGGGGAAGAAAACCCACAGACTCGGACAATCCAAACACCCTTTGGATTTCCCATTTTCTTAAAGAACAGGAAATAACCGGATCCTCGGATCAAATCCATGAGTGCAACATTACTTATATAAGAACTGATTTTCTCTTTGAACCAACATACTGGACCTGTCACTCAACTGAAATAGTACCTTTTAGCCTTCATCTCGGGCTTCGTACGAGATACCAAAACACTCTCTTGTTGAGTATAAAAGGCTCTCTTGTTGAGTCACATCATTTTAGCCTCCATCTCGGGCTTTGTACGAGATACAAGAACACTCTCTTGTTGAATATAAAAGGCTCTCTTGTTGAGTCACATCATTTCAGCCTCCATCTCGGGCTTCGTACGAGATACAAAAACACTCTCTTGTTGAGTATAAAAGGCTCTCTTGTTGAGTCACATCATTTTAGGCTCCATCTCGGGTTTCGTACGAGATACAAAAACACTCTCTTGTTGAGTATAAAAGGCTCTCTTGTTGAGTCACATCCTTTTAGCCTCCATCTCGGGCTTCGTACGAGATACAAAATCACTCTCTTGTTGAGTATAAAAGACTCTCTTGTTGAGTCACACCTTTTAGCCTCCATCTCGGGTTTCGTACGAGATACAAACACACTCTCTTGTTGAGTATAAAAGGCTCTCTTGTTGAGTCACATCCTTTTAGGCTCCATCTCGGGCTTCGTACGAGATACAAAAACACTCTCTTGTTGAGTATAAAAGGCTCTCTTGTTGAGTCACATCATTTTAGCCTCCATCTCGGGCTTCGTACGAGATACAAAAACACTCTCTTGTTGAGTATAAAAGGCTCTCTTTTTTAGTCAACCCTTTTAGCCTCTCTCTCGGGCTTCGTACGAGGCACATAAAAACTCCCTCTTGCTGGGCCAATAGCCTCCTCTTAGGCTTTGTATAAGGAAACCCCGGTTGAGTCAATCAACCTTTTCGCATCAAAACTGTGCCTCGTTCACAGTATACAAACATCAATAAATCCTTTCTCTTCACCTAATTGATGTAAGCGGCAAGCCTTTGGATTATTTACATCCACGCCACTGTCCCTCTTTTAGCATGAGAAATTCCTAAGGAAAGATAGCATTGCTCTACACTGAGTTAAAGTCTTCTCCTTCAGGTTAAAAAAACCCCTATAAAGGAAATTATGGCATTGCTGGATTCACATATCCCAGTTAAAGTAATTCTCCTTTATGACCAGTCACCCAACAGTTGTGACAAACATACCCCTTTAGAGATTACAAATTCTCTCTAAAGTCAAAACCCTTTAGCTTCACATCTTGGGCTTTAAATAAGATACAAATAGAACCTTCTGCTTCACATCTTGGGTTTTGAACAAGATACAAACCACCTTTCGCTTCACGTCTTGGGCTTTGAACAAGACACCAAAACACCATTTCCTCCCATAGAATAGGAGGAACTACGATCGCTCTGATTTTCGTGTTTCGGTAAACGGGAATTCGTAGGCATAAGATTGAAAGAAAAATCTTAGCGAGCACACTAACCACAAAACCTAAAATCCCCTACCTTCACCCAATTTGGCGCAGTATCCTAACAAAATTCCCCATGAACGGTCCAAGTACAAAGTAAGAAGAAAGAGGCCCCATTACCATATAGCATCCGTAACCTAACAGACCGCTGTTTAAACTCAGTATGCAAGCAGGGTTAATTGGAGACATCTATTTCCCTTCCTGAGACAGCTCAATAGGATAAAAAATGAATCGACCTGTAGTACCCCAGAGCAGCAGTGCTTAAGAACCACGTCCAGAATCGCTCGCTACAATAAGACCCACTACGTTTTCAAAAATCTCGGCGCGATCAGCATTTCAAACAAAAATCACCTTGGGCCTCTCCTTGAGCTATAAGACCCATTCAAAATCATTCTGGGCTTCTAATAGAGTGTAAGACCCAAGTCCTTTGAAAACCAAAAACCTTTTTGGGCCTCACTTATTGTATAAGACCCACTGCGTTTTCAAAATCTCGGCGCGATCGCCATTTCAAAACAAAAAAAAAACATCTGGGCCTACCCTCGCGTTATAAGCCCCATTTCTTTTCTTCAAATCATTTTTTTGTGCCTCTAATAGAGTGTAAGACCCACTCCCCTTTTAACCAAAACTATTTTGGGCCTCAAATATTGTATAAGTCCCTCTGCGTTAAAAAAAACCCTGGCGCGATCGCCAGTTCAAAAATCAAATCTTCTGGGCCTACCCTCGTGTTATAAGCCCCATTCCTTTTCTTTAAACACCTTTGGGCCTCTTGAGAGAGTGTAAGACCCATTCCCTTGTACAGAAAACTTTCTTGGGCCTCAGTCACTTGTATAAGACCCTGTACAAAACAACAGTGCAAACACTGATAAAACCCTGGGCCTCTCCTTGAGTTGTAAGCCCCAATTTTTCTTTTCCAAGCACTTTCTCCTTTGATTTTGCATATAATATTATTATCAAAGCTTTCTTTGTTGAACAAACTAACAAAACAACATGGAAGCTCTACAATCGAGTAAGTGTTTACCCGCTTTCATTTACCGCTTTCATATGTATATAATTGTATTGTGGGGCTGTTTCACTGTAAGTCTTCTTTCATAAACTCATATCAACTGTGTAATAATAGTATAGATATTTAGAGTTTCCCCGGAAATTACGTCTAGAACTAGACAGAACCTCGGATGTTTTAACATAACCTACACAGTAAAGAACTTTTTCGATAACTTGATCTAAGAAATTCCCCTTTGAACAGTTCATATACAGAAGTCCATTGTTCCTAGTGAAACCCCTTATGGAACTGTTCATCAGCCTCCTCTTGGGCTTAGTGCAAGGACCCACAGGCTTCCAAGAAGCATCCCCGCCTCCTCTTGGGCTTAGTACAAGGACCCGTCGGCTTCTAAGAAGTTTTCACAGCCTCCTCTTAGGCTTCGTATAATGATTCTTCCTACGGGAAGTTGGCCTCCTCTTGGGCTTCGTACAAATTGTCCTGACGACCTCCTAGAGGTATAGGAACAGAAATTAGTCATCTTAATAGAAAAGTCTTTCAAAGAGTCTAGATCCTACTACTACTGTTTCTTAAGAATAGTACAAAAGATAAAACTCTAGACTTGGACATTCTAATTTCCTTGAGTCTCAAAGACATTCTCAAACTCCTTTCAAAAAGGGGAAGAAAACCCACAGACTCGGACAATCCAAACACCCTTTGGATTTCCCATTTTCTTAAAGAACAGGAAATAACCGGATCCTCGGATCAAATCCATGAGTGCAACATTACTTATATAAGAACTGATTTTCTCTTTGAACCAACATACTGGACCTGTCACTCAACTGAAATAGTACCTTTTAGCCTTCATCTCGGGCTTCGTACGAGATACCAAAACACTCTCTTGTTGAGTATAAAAGGCTCTCTTGTTGAGTCACATCATTTTAGCCTCCATCTCGGGCTTTGTACGAGATACAAGAACACTCTCTTGTTGAATATAAAAGGCTCTCTTGTTGAGTCACATCATTTCAGCCTCCATCTCGGGCTTCGTACGAGATACAAAAACACTCTCTTGTTGAGTATAAAAGGCTCTCTTGTTGAGTCACATCATTTTAGGCTCCATCTTGGGTTTCGTACGAGATACAAAAACACTCTCTTGTTGAGTATAAAAGGCTCTCTTGTTGAGTCACATCCTTTTAGCCTCCATCTCGGGCTTCGTACGAGATACAAAATCACTCTCTTGTTGAGTATAAAAGACTCTCTTGTTGAGTCACACCTTTTAGCCTCCATCTCGGGTTTCGTACGAGATACAAACACACTCTCTTGTTGAGTATAAAAGGCTCTCTTGTTGAGTCACATCCTTTTAGGCTCCATCTCGGGCTTCGTACGAGATACAAAAACACTCTCTTATTGAGTATAAAAGGCTCTCTTGTTGAGTCACATCATTTTAGCCTCCATCTCGGGCTTCGTACGAGATACAAAAACACTCTCTTGTTGAGTATAAAAGGCTCTCTTTTTGAGTCAACCCTTTTAGCCTCTCTCTCGGGCTTCGTACGAGGCACATAAAAACTCCCTCTTGCTGGGCCAATAGCCTCCTCTTAGGCTTTGTATAAGGAAACCCCGGTTGAGTCAATCAACCTTTTCGCATCAAAACTGTGCCTCGTTCACAGTATACAAACATCAATAAATCCTTTCTCTTCACCTAATTGATGTAAGCGGCAAGCCTCTGGATTATTTACATCCACGCCACTGTCCCTCTTTTAGCATGAGAAATTCCTAAGGAAAGATAGCATTGCTCTACACTGAGTTAAAGTCTTCTCCTTCAGGTTAAAAAAACCCCTATAAAGGAAATTATGGCATTGCTGGATTCACATATCCCAGTTAAAGTAATTCTCCTTTATGACCAGTCACCCAACAGTTGTGACAAACATACCCCTTTAGAGATTACAAATTCTCTCTAAAGTCAAAACCCTTTAGCTTCACATCTTGGGCTTTAAATAAGATACAAATAGAACCTTCTGCTTCACATCTTGGGTTTTGAACAAGATACAAACCACCTTTCGCTTCACGTCTTGGGCTTTGAACAAGACACCAAAACACCATTTCCTCCCATAGAATAGGAGGAACTACGATCGCTCTGATTTTCGTGTTTCGGTAAACGGGAATACGTAGGCATAAGATTGAAAGAAAAATCTTAGCGAGCACACTAACCACAAAACCTAAAATCCCCTACCTTCACCCAATTTGGCGCAGTATCCTAACAAAATTCCCCATGAACGGTCCAAGTACAAAGTAAGAAGAAAGAGGCCCCATTACCATATAGCATCCGTAACCTAACAGACCGCTGTTTAAACTCAGTATGCAAGCAGGGTTAATTGGAGACATCTATTTCCCTTCCTGAGACAGCTCAATAGGATAAAAAATGAATCGACCTGTAGTACCCCAGA
Organism: Lathyrus tuberosus; assembly: GCA_022829125.1. NCBI lineage: Eukaryota > Viridiplantae > Streptophyta > Magnoliopsida > Fabales > Fabaceae > Lathyrus > Lathyrus tuberosus. Next base: position 2,931,587 of record JALAZF010000142.1, on the reverse strand, counting down.
GCAGCAGTGCTTAAGAACCACGTCCAGAATCGCTCGCTACAATAAGACCCACTACGTTTTCAAAAATCTCGGCGCGATCAGCATTTCAAACAAAAATCACCTTGGGCCTCTCCTTGAGCTATAAGACCCATTCAAAATCATTCTGGGCCTCTAATAGAGTGTAAGACCCAAGTCCTTTGAAAACCAAAAACCTTTTTGGGCCTCACTTATTGTATAAGACCCACTGCGTTTTCAAAATCTCGGCGCGATCGCCATTTCAAAACAAAAAAAAAACATCTGGGCCTACCCTCGCGTTATAAGCCCCATTTCTTTTCTTCAAATCATTTTTTTGTGCCTCTAATAGAGTGTAAGACCCACTCCCCTTTTAACCAAAACTATTTTGGGCCTCAAATATTGTATAAGTCCCTCTGCGTTAAAAAAAACCCTGGCGCGATCGCCAGTTCAAAAATCAAATATTCTGGGCCTACCCTCGTGTTATAAGCCCCATTCCTTTTCTTTAAACACCTTTGGGCCTCTTGAGAGAGTGTAAGACCCATTCCCTTGTACAGAAAACTTTCTTGGGCCTCAGTCACTTGTATAAGACCCTGTACAAAACAACAGTGCAAACACTGATAAAACCCTGGGCCTCTCCTTGAGTTGTAAGCCCCAATTTTTCTTTTCCAAGCACTTTCTCCTTTGATTTTGCATATAATATTATTATCAAAGCTTTCTTTGTTGAACAAACTAACAAAACAACATGGAAGCTCTACAATCGAGTAAGTGTTTACCCGCTTTCATTTACCGCTTTCATATGTATATAATTGTATTGTGGGGCTGTTTCACTGTAAGTCTTCTTTCATAAACTCATATCAACTGTGTAATAATAGTATAGATATTTAGAGTTTCCCCGGAAATTACGTCTAGAACTAGACAGAACCTCGGATGTTTTAACATAACCTACACAGTAAAGAACTTTTTCGATAACTTGATCTAAGAAATTCCCCTTTGAACAGTTCATATACAGAAGTCCATTGTTCCTAGTGAAACCCCTTATGGAACTGTTCATCAGCCTCCTCTTGGGCTTAGTGCAAGGACCCACAGGCTTCCAAGAAGCATCCCCGCCTCCTCTTGGGCTTAGTACAAGGACCCGTCGGCTTCTAAGAAGTTTTCACAGCCTCCTCTTAGGCTTCGTATAATGATTCTTCCTACGGGAAGTTGGCCTCCTCTTGGGCTTCGTACAAATTGTCCTGACGACCTCCTAGAGGTATAGGAACAGAAATTAGTCATCTTAATAGAAAAGTCTTTCAAAGAGTCTAGATCCTACTACTACTGTTTCTTAAGAATAGTACAAAAGATAAAACTCTAGACTTGGACATTCTAATTTCCTTGAGTCTCAAAGACATTCTCAAACTCCTTTCAAAAAGGGGAAGAAAACCCACAGACTCGGACAATCCAAACACCCTTTGGATTTCCCATTTTCTTAAAGAACAGGAAATAACCGGATCCTCGGATCAAATCCATGAGTGCAACATTACTTATATAAGAACTGATTTTCTCTTTGAACCAACATACTGGACCTGTCACTCAACTGAAATAGTACCTTTTAGCCTTCATCTCGGGCTTCGTACGAGATACCAAAACACTCTCTTGTTGAGTATAAAAGGCTCTCTTGTTGAGTCACATCATTTTAGCCTCCATCTCGGGCTTTGTACGAGATACAAGAACACTCTCTTGTTGAATATAAAAGGCTCTCTTGTTGAGTCACATCATTTCAGCCTCCATCTCGGGCTTCGTACGAGATACAAAAACACTCTCTTGTTGAGTATAAAAGGCTCTCTTGTTGAGTCACATCATTTTAGGCTCCATCTTGGGTTTCGTACGAGATACAAAAACACTCTCTTATTGAGTATAAAAGGCTCTCTTGTTGAGTCACATCCTTTTAGCCTCCATCTCGGGCTTCGTACGAGATACAAAATCACTCTCTTGTTGAGTATAAAAGACTCTCTTGTTGAGTCACACCTTTTAGCCTCCATCTCGGGTTTCGTACGAGATACAAACACACTCTCTTGTTGAGTATAAAAGGCTCTCTTGTTGAGTCACATCCTTTTAGGCTCCATCTCGGGCTTCGTACGAGATACAAAAACACTCTCTTGTTGAGTATAAAAGGCTCTCTTGTTGAGTCACATCATTTTAGCCTCCATCTCGGGCTTCGTACGAGATACAAAAACACTCTCTTGTTGAGTATAAAAGGCTCTCTTTTTGAGTCAACCCTTTTAGCCTCTCTCTCGGGCTTCGTACGAGGCACATAAAAACTCCCTCTTGCTGGGCCAATAGCCTCCTCTTAGGCTTTGTATAAGGAAACCCCGGTTGAGTCAATCAACCTTTTCGCATCAAAACTGTGCCTCGTTCACAGTATACAAACATCAATAAATCCTTTCTCTTCACCTAATTGATGTAAGCGGCAAGCCTCTGGATTATTTACATCCACGCCACTGTCTCTCTTTTAGCATGAGAAATTCCTAAGGAAAGATAGCATTGCTCTACACTGAGTTAAAGTCTTCTCCTTCAGGTTAAAAAAACCCCTATAAAGGAAATTATGGCATTGCTGGATTCACATATCCCAGTTAAAGTAATTCTCCTTTATGACCAGTCACCCAACAGTTGTGACAAACATACCCCTTTAGAGATTACAAATTCTCTCTAAAGTCAAAACCCTTTAGCTTCACATCTTGGGCTTTAAACAAGATACAAACAGAACCTTCTGCTTCACATCTTGGGTTTTGAACAAGATACAAACCACCTTTCGCTTCACGTCTTGGGCTTTGAACAAGACACCAAAACACCATTTCCTCCCATAGAATAGGAGGAACTACGATCGCTCTGATTTTCGTGTTTCGGTAAACGGGAATACGTAGGCATAAGATTGAAAGAAAAATTTTAGCGAGCACACTAACCACAAAACCTAAAATCCCCTACCTTCACCCAATTTGGCGCAGTATCCTAACAAAATTCCCCATGAACAGTCCAAGTACAAAGTAAGAAGAAAGAGGCCCCATTACCATATAGCATCCGTAACCTAACAGACCACTGTTTAAACTCAGTATGCAAGCAGGGTTAATTGGAGACATCTATTTCCCTTCCTGAGACAGCTCAATAGAATAAAAAATGAATCGACCTGTAGTACCCCAGAGCAGCAGTGCTTAAAAACCACGTCCAGAATCGCTCGCTACAATAAGACCCACTACGTTTTCAAAAATCTCGGCGCGATCAGCATTTCAAACAAAAATCACCTTGGGCCTCTCCTTGAGCTATAAGACCCATTCAAAATCATTCTGGGACTCTAATAGAGTGTAAGACCCAAGTCCTTTGAAAACCAAAAACCTTTTTGGGCCTCACTTATTGTATAAGACCCACTGCGTTTTCAAAATCTCGGCGCGATCGCCATTTCAAAACAAAAAAAAAACATCTGGGCCTACCCTCGCGTTATAAGCCCCATTTCTTTTCTTCAAATCATTTTTTTGTGCCTCTAATAGAGTGTAAGACCCACTCCCCTTTTAACCAAAACTATTTTGGGCCTCAAATATTGTATAAGTCCCTCTGCGTTAAAAAAAACCCTGGCGCGATCGCCAGTTCAAAAATCAAATCTTCTGGGCCTACCCTCGTGTTATAAGCCCCATTCCTTTTCTTTAAACACCTTTGGGCCTCTTGAGAGAGTGTAAGACCCATTCCCTTGTACAGAAAACTTTCTTGGGCCTCAGTCACTTGTATAAGACCCTGTACAAAACAACAGTGCAAACACTGATAAAACCCTGGGCCTCTCCTTGAGTTGTAAGCCCCAATTTTTCTTTTCCAAGCACTTTCTCCTTTGATTTTGCATATAATATTATTATCAAAGCTTTCTTTGTTGAACAAACTAACAAAACAACATGGAAGCTCTACAATCGAGTAAGTGTTTACCCGCTTTCATTTACCGCTTTCATATGTATATAATTGTATTGTGGGGCTGTTTCACTGTAAGTCTTCTTTCATAAACTCATATCAACTGTGTAATAATAGTATAGATATTTAGAGTTTCCCCGGAAATTACGTCTAGAACTAGACAGAACCTCGGATGTTTTAACATAACCTACACAGTAAAGAACTTTTTCGATAACTTGATCTAAGAAATTCCCCTTTGAACAGTTCATATACAGAAGTCCATTGTTCCTAGTGAAACCCCTTATGGAACTGTTCATCAGCCTCCTCTTGGGCTTAGTGCAAGGACCCACAGGCTTCCAAGAAGCATCCCCGCCTCCTCTTGGGCTTAGTACAAGGACCCGTCGGCTTCTAAGAAGTTTTCACAGCCTCCTCTTAGGCTTCGTATAATGATTCTTCCTACGGGAAGTTGGCCTCCTCTTGGGCTTCGTACAAATTGTCCTGACGACCTCCTAGAGGTATAGGAACAGAAATTAGTCATCTTAATAGAAAAGTCTTTCAAAGAGTCTAGATCCTACTACTACTGTTTCTTAAGAATAGTACAAAAGATAAAACTCTAGACTTGGACATTCTAATTTCCTTGAGTCTCAAAGACATTCTCAAACTCCTTTCAAAAAGGGGAAGAAAACCCACAGACTCGGACAATCCAAACACCCTTTGGATTTCCCATTTTCTTAAAGAACAGGAAATAACCGGATCCTCGGATCAAATCCATGAGTGCAACATTACTTATATAAGAACTGATTTTCTCTTTGAACCAACATACTGGACCTGTCACTCAACTGAAATAGTACCTTTTAGCCTTCATCTCGGGCTTCGTACGAGATACCAAAACACTCTCTTGTTGAGTATAAAAGGCTCTCTTGTTGAGTCACATCATTTTAGCCTCCATCTCGGGCTTTGTACGAGATACAAGAACACTCTCTTGTTGAATATAAAAGGCTCTCTTGTTGAGTCACATCATTTCAGCCTCCATCTCGGGCTTCGTACGAGATACAAAAACACTCTCTTGTTGAGTATAAAAGGCTCTCTTGTTGAGTCACATCATTTTAGGCTCCATCTTGGGTTTCGTACGAGATACAAAAACACTCTCTTATTGAGTATAAAAGGCTCTCTTGTTGAGTCACATCCTTTTAGCCTCCATCTCGGGCTTCGTACGAGATACAAAATCACTCTCTTGTTGAGTATAAAAGACTCTCTTGTTGAGTCACACCTTTTAGCCTCCATCTCGGGTTTCGTACGAGATACAAACACACTCTCTTGTTGAGTATAAAAGGCTCTCTTGTTGAGTCACATCCTTTTAGGCTCCATCTCGGGCTTCGTACGAGATACAAAAACACTCTCTTGTTGAGTATAAAAGGCTCTCTTGTTGAGTCACATCATTTTAGCCTCCATCTCGGGCTTCGTACGAGATACAAAAACACTCTCTTGTTGAGTATAAAAGGCTCTCTTTTTGAGTCAACCCTTTTAGCCTCTCTCTCGGGCTTCGTACGAGGCACATAAAAACTCCCTCTTGCTGGGCCAATAGCCTCCTCTTAGGCTTTGTATAAGGAAACCCCGGTTGAGTCAATCAACCTTTTCGCATCAAAACTGTGCCTCGTTCACAGTATACAAACATCAATAAATCCTTTCTCTTCACCTAATTGATGTAAGCGGCAAGCCTCTGGATTATTTACATCCACGCCACTGTCTCTCTTTTAGCATGAGAAATTCCTAAGGAAAGATAGCATTGCTCTACACTGAGTTAAAGTCTTCTCCTTCAGGTTAAAAAAACCCCTATAAAGGAAATTATGGCATTGCTGGATTCACATATCCCAGTTAAAGTAATTCTCCTTTATGACCAGTCACCCAACAGTTGTGACAAACATACCCCTTTAGAGATTACAAATTCTCTCTAAAGTCAAAACCCTTTAGCTTCACATCTTGGGCTTTAAACAAGATACAAACAGAACCTTCTGCTTCACATCTTGGGTTTTGAACAAGATACAAACCACCTTTCGCTTCACGACTTGGGCTTTGAACAAGACACCAAAACACCATTTCCTCCCATAGAATAGGAGGAACTACGATCGCTCTGATTTTCGTGTTTCGGTAAATGGGAATACGTAGGCATAAGATTGAAAGAAAAATTTTAGCGAGCACACTAACCACAAAACCTAAAATCCCCTACCTTCACCCAATTTGGCGCAGTATCCTAACAAAATTCCCCATGAACAGTCCAAGTACAAAGTAAGAAGAAAGAGGCCCCATTACCATATAGCATCCGTAACCTAACAGACCACTGTTTAAACTCAGTATGCAAGCAGGGTTAATTGGAGACATCTATTTCCCTTCCTGAGACAGCTCAATAGAATAAAAAATGAATCGACCTGTAGTACCCCAGAGCAGCAGTGCTTAAAAACCACGTCCAGAATCGCTCGCTACAATAAGACCCACTACGTTTTCAAAAATCTCGGCGCGATCAGCATTTCAAACAAAAATCACCTTGGGCCTCTCCTTGAGCTATAAGACCCATTCAAAATCATTCTGGGACTCTAATAGAGTGTAAGACCCAAGTCCTTTGAAAACCAAAAACCTTTTTGGGCCTCACTTATTGTATAAGACCCACTGCGTTTTCAAAATCTCGGCGCGATCGCCATTTCAAAACAAAAAAAAAACATCTGGGCCTACCCTCGCGTTATAAGCCCCATTTCTTTTCTTCAAATCATTTTTTTGTGCCTCTAATAGAGTGTAAGACCCACTCCCCTTTTAACCAAAACTATTTTGGGCCTCAAATATTGTATAAGTCCCTCTGCGTTAAAAAAAACCCTGGCGCGATCGCCAGTTCAAAAATCAAATCTTCTGGGCCTACCCTCGTGTTATAAGCCCCATTCCTTTTCTTTAAACACCTTTGGGCCTCTTGAGAGAGTGTAAGACCCATTCCCTTGTACAGAAAACTTTCTTGGGCCTCAGTCACTTGTATAAGACCCTGTACAAAACAACAGTGCAAACACTGATAAAACCCTGGGCCTCTCCTTGAGTTGTAAGCCCCAATTTTTCTTTTCCAAGCACTTTCTCCTTTGATTTTGCATATAATATTATTATCAAAGCTTTCTTTGTTGAACAAACTAACAAAACAACATGGAAGCTCTACAATCGAGTAAGTGTTTACCCGCTTTCATTTACCGCTTTCATATGTATATAATTGTATTGTGGGGCTGTTTCACTGTAAGTCTTCTTTCATAAACTCATATCAACTGTGTAATAATAGTATAGATATTTAGAGTTTCCCCGGAAATTACGTCTAGAACTAGACAGAACCTCGGATGTTTTAACATAACCTACACAGTAAAGAACTTTTTCGATAACTTGATCTAAGAAATTCCCCTTTGAACAGTTCATATACAGAAGTCCATTGTTCCTAGTGAAACCCCTTATGGAACTGTTCATCAGCCTCCTCTTGGGCTTAGTGCAAGGACCCACAGGCTTCCAAGAAGCATCCCCGCCTCCTCTTGGGCTTAGTACAAGGACCCGTCGGCTTCTAAGAAGTTTTCACAGCCTCCTCTTAGGCTTCGTATAATGATTCTTCCTACGGGAAGTTGGCCTCCTCTTGGGCTTCGTACAAATTGTCCTGACGACCTCCTAGAGGTATAGGAACAGAAATTAGTCATCTTAATAGAAAAGTCTTTCAAAGAGTCTAGATCCTACTACTACTGTTTCTTAAGAATAGTACAAAAGATAAAACTCTAGACTTGGACATTCTAATTTCCTTGAGTCTCAAAGACATTCTCAAACTCCTTTCAAAAAGGGGAAGAAAACCCACAGACTCGGACAATCCAAACACCCTTTGGATTTCCCATTTTCTTAAAGAACAGGAAATAACCGGATCCTCGGATCAAATCCATGAGTGCAACATTACTTATATAAGAACTGATTTTCTCTTTGAACCAACATACTGGACCTGTCACTCAACTGAAATAGTACCTTTTAGCCTTCATCTCGGGCTTCGTACGAGATACCAAAACACTCTCTTGTTGAGTATAAAAGGCTCTCTTGTTGAGTCACATCATTTTAGCCTCCATCTCGGGCTTTGTACGAGATACAAGAACACTCTCTTGTTGAATATAAAAGGCTCTCTTGTTGAGTCACATCATTTCAGCCTCCATCTCGGGCTTCGTACGAGATACAAAAACACTCTCTTGTTGAGTATAAAAGGCTCTCTTGTTGAGTCACATCATTTTAGGCTCCATCTTGGGTTTCGTACGAGATACAAAAACACTCTCTTATTGAGTATAAAAGGCTCTCTTGTTGAGTCACATCCTTTTAGCCTCCATCTCGGGCTTCGTACGAGATACAAAATCACTCTCTTGTTGAGTATAAAAGACTCTCTTGTTGAGTCACACCTTTTAGCCTCCATCTCGGGTTTCGTACGAGATACAAACACACTCTCTTGTTGAGTATAAAAGGCTCTCTTGTTGAGTCACATCCTTTTAGGCTCCATCTCGGGCTTCGTACGAGATACAAAAACACTCTCTTGTTGAGTATAAAAGGCTCTCTTGTTGAGTCACATCATTTTAGCCTCCATCTCGGGCTTCGTACGAGATACAAAAACACTCTCTTGTTGAGTATAAAAGGCTCTCTTTTTGAGTCAACCCTTTTAGCCTCTCTCTCGGGCTTCGTACGAGGCACATAAAAACTCCCTCTTGCTGGGCCAATAGCCTCCTCTTAGGCTTTGTATAAGGAAACCCCGGTTGAGTCAATCAACCTTTTCGCATCAAAACTGTGCCTCGTTCACAGTATACAAACATCAATAAATCCTTTCTCTTCACCTAATTGATGTAAGCGGCAAGCCTCTGGATTATTTACATCCACGCCACTGTCTCTCTTTTAGCATGAGAAATTCCTAAGGAAAGATAGCATTGCTCTACACTGAGTTAAAGTCTTCTCCTTCAGGTTAAAAAAACCCCTATAAAGGAAATTATGGCATTGCTGGATTCACATATCCCAGTTAAAGTAATTCTCCTTTATGACCAGTCACCCAACAGTTGTGACAAACATACCCCTTTAGAGATTACAAATTCTCTCTAAAGTCAAAACCCTTTAGCTTCACATCTTGGGCTTTAAACAAGATACAAACAGAACCTTCTGCTTCACATCTTGGGTTTTGAACAAGATACAAACCACCTTTCGCTTCACGACTTGGGCTTTGAACAAGACACCAAAACACCATTTCCTCCCATAGAATAGGAGGAACTACGATCGCTCTGATTTTCGTGTTTCGGTAAATGGGAATACGTAGGCATAAGATTGAAAGAAAAATTTTAGCGAGCACACTAACCACAAAACCTAAAATCCCCTACCTTCACCCAATTTGGCGCAGTATCCTAACAAAATTCCCCATGAACAGTCCAAGTACAAAGTAAGAAGAAAGAGGCCCCATTACCATATAGCATCCGTAACCTAACAGACCACTGTTTAAACTCAGTATGCAAGCAGGGTTAATTGGAGACATCTATTTCCCTTCCTGAGACAGCTCAATAGAATAAAAAATGAATCGACCTGTAGTACCCCAGAGCAGCAGTGCTTAAAAACCACGTCCAGAATCGCTCGCTACAATAAGACCCACTACGTTTTCAAAAATCTCGGCGGCGATCAGCATTTCAAACAAAAATCACCTTGGGCCTCTCCTTGAGCTATAAGACCCATTCAAAATCATTCTGGGACTCTAATAGAGTGTAAGACCCAAGTCCTTTGAAAACCAAAAACCTTTTTGGGCCTCACTTATTGTATAAGACCCACTGCGTTTTCAAAATCTCGGCGCGATCGCCATTTCAAAACAAAAAAAAAACATCTGGGCCTACCCTCGCGTTATAAGCCCCATTTCTTTTCTTCAAATCATTTTTTTGTGCCTCTAATAGAGTGTAAGACCCACTCCCCTTTTAACCAAAACTATTTTGGGCCTCAAATATTGTATAAGTCCCTCTGCGTTAAAAAAAACCCTGGCGCGATCGCCAGTTCAAAAATCAAATCTTCTGGGCCTACCCTCGTGTTATAAGCCCCATTCCTTTTCTTTAAACACCTTTGGGCCTCTTGAGAGAGTGTAAGACCCATTCCCTTGTACAGAAAACTCTCTTGGGCCTCAGTCACTTGTATAAGACCCTGTACAAAACAACAGTACAAACACTGATAAAACCCTGGGCCTCTCCTTGAGTTGTAAGCCCCAATTTTTCTTTTCCAAGCACTTTCTCCTTTGATTTTGCATATAATATTATTATCAAAGCTTTCTTTGTTGAACAAACTAACAAAACAACATGGAAGCTCTACAATCGAGTAAGTGTTTACCCGCTTTCATTTACCGCTTTCATATGTATATAATTGTATTGTGGGGCTGTTTCACTGTAAGTCTTCTTTCATAAACTTATATCAACTGTGTAATAATAGTATAGATATTTAGAGTTTCCCCGGAAATTACGTCTAGAACTAGACAGAACCTCGGATGTTTTAACATAACCTACACAGTAAAGAACTTTTTCGATAACTTGATCTAAGAAATTCCCCTTTGAACAGTTCATATACAGAAGTCCATTGTTCCTAGTGAAACCCCTTATGGAACTGTTCATCAGCCTCCTCTTGGGCTTAGTGCAAGGACCCACAGGCTTCCAAGAAGCATCCCCGCCTCCTCTTGGGCTTAGTACAAGGACCCGTCGGCTTCTAAGAAGTTTTCACAGCCTCCTCTTAGGCTTCGTATAATGATTCTTCCTACGGGAAGTTGGCCTCCTCTTGGGCTTCGTACAAATTGTCCTGACGACCTCCTAGAGGTATAGGAACAGAAATTAGTCATCTTAATAGAAAAGTCTTTCAAAGAGTCTAGATCCTACTACTACTGTTTCTTAAGAATAGTACAAAAGATAAAACTCTAGACTTGGACATTCTAATTTCCTTGAGTCTCAAAGACATTCTCAAACTCCTTTCAAAAAGGGGAAGAAAACCCACAGACTCGGACAATCCAAACACCCTTTGGATTTCCCATTTTCTTAAAGAACAGGAAATAACCGGATCCTCGGATCAAATCCATGAGTGCAACATTACTTATATAAGAACTGATTTTCTCTTTGAACCAACATACTGGACCTGTCACTCAACTGAAATAGTACCTTTTAGCCTTCATCTCGGGCTTCGTACGAGATACCAAAACACTCTCTTGTTGAGTATAAAAGGCTCTCTTGTTGAGTCACATCATTTTAGCCTCCATCTCGGGCTTTGTACGAGATACAAGAACACTCTCTTGTTGAATATAAAAGGCTCTCTTGTTGAGTCACATCATTTCAGCCTCCATCTCGGGCTTCGTACGAGATACAAAAACACTCTCTTGTTGAGTATAAAAGGCTCTCTTGTTGAGTCACATCATTTTAGGCTCCATCTTGGGTTTCGTACGAGATACAAAAACACTCTCTTATTGAGTATAAAAGGCTCTCTTGTTGAGTCACATCCTTTTAGCCTCCATCTCGGGCTTCGTACGAGATACAAAATCACTCTCTTGTTGAGTATAAAAGACTCTCTTGTTGAGTCACACCTTTTAGCCTCCATCTCGGGTTTCGTACGAGATACAAACACACTCTCTTGTTGAGTATAAAAGGCTCTCTTGTTGAGTCACATCCTTTTAGGCTCCATCTCGGGCTTCGTACGAGATACAAAAACACTCTCTTGTTGAGTATAAAAGGCTCTCTTGTTGAGTCACATCATTTTAGCCTCCATCTCGGGCTTCGTACGAGATACAAAAACACTCTCTTGTTGAGTATAAAAGGCTCTCTTTTTGAGTCAACCCTTTTAGCCTCTCTCTCGGGCTTCGTACGAGGCACATAAAAACTCCCTCTTGCTGGGCCAATAGCCTCCTCTTAGGCTTTGTATAAGGAAACCCCGGTTGAGTCAATCAACCTTTTCGCATCAAAACTGTGCCTCGTTCACAGTATACAAACATCAATAAATCCTTTCTCTTCACCTAATTGATGTAAGCGGCAAGCCTCTGGATTATTTACATCCACGCCACTGTCTCTCTTTTAGCATGAGAAATTCCTAAGGAAAGATAGCATTGCTCTACACTGAGTTAAAGTCTTCTCCTTCAGGTTAAAAAAAACCCCTATAAAGGAAATTATGGCATTGCTGGATTCACATATCCCAGTTAAAGTAATTCTCCTTTATGACCAGTCACCCAACAGTTGTGACAAACATACCCCTTTAGAGATTACAAATTCTCTCTAAAGTCAAAACCCTTTAGCTTCACATCTTGGGCTTTAAACAAGATACAAACAGAACCTTCTGCTTCACATCTTGGGTTTTGAACAAGATACAAACCACCTTTCGCTTCACGTCTTGGGCTTTGAACAAGACACCAAAACACCATTTCCTCCCATAGAATAGGAGGAACTACGATCGCTCTGATTTTCGTGTTTCGGTAAACGGGAATACGTAGGCATAAGATTGAAAGAAAAATTTTAGCGAGCACACTAACCACAAAACCTAAAATCCCCTACCTTCACCCAATTTGGCGCAGTATCCTAACAAAATTCCCCATGAACAGTCCAAGTACAAAGTAAGAAGAAAGAGGCCCCATTACCATATAGCATCCGTAACCTAACAGACCACTGTTTAAACTCAGTATGCAAGCAGGGTTAATTGGAGACATCTATTTCCCTTCCTGAGACAGCTCAATAGAATAAAAAATGAATCGACCTGTAGTACCCCAGAGCAGCAGTGCTTAAAAACCACATCCAGAATCGCTCGCTACAATAAGACCCACTACGTTTTCAAAAATCTCGGCGCGATCAGCATTTCAAACAAAAATCACCTTGGGCCTCTCCTTGAGCTATAAGACCCATTCAAAATCATTCTGGGACTCTAATAGAGTGTAAGACCCAAGTCCTTTGAAAACCAAAAACCTTTTTGGGCCTCACTTATTGTATAAGACCCACTGCGTTTTCAAAATCTCGGCGCGATCGCCATTTCAAAACAAAAAAAAAACATCTGGGCCTACCCTCGCGTTATAAGCCCCATTTCTTTTCTTCAAATCATTTTTTTGTGCCTCTAATAGAGTGTAAGACCCACTCCCCTTTTAACCAAAACTATTTTGGGCCTCAAATATTGTATAAGTCCCTCTGCGTTAAAAAAAACCCTGGCGCGATCGCCAGTTCAAAAATCAAATCTTCTGGGCCTACCCTCGTGTTATAAGCCCCATTCCTTTTCTTTAAACACCTTTGGGCCTCTTGAGAGAGTGTAAGACCCATTCCCTTGTACAGAAAACTCTCTTGGGCCTCAGTCACTTGTATAAGACCCTGTACAAAACAACAGTACAAACACTGATAAAACCCTGGGCCTCTCCTTGAGTTGTAAGCCCCAATTTTTCTTTTCCAAGCACTTTCTCCTTTGATTTTGCATATAATATTATTATCAAAGCTTTCTTTGTTGAACAAACTAACAAAACAACATGGAAGCTCTACAATCGAGTAAGTGTTTACCCGCTTTCATTTACCGCTTTCATATGTATATAATTGTATTGTGGGGCTGTTTCACTGTAAGTCTTCTTTCATAAACTTATATCAACTGTGTAATAATAGTATAGATATTTAGAGTTTCCCCGGAAATTACGTCTAGAACTAGACAGAACCTCGGATGTTTTAACATAACCTACACAGTAAAGAACTTTTTCGATAACTTGATCTAAGAAATTCCCCTTTGAACAGTTCATATACAGAAGTCCATTGTTCCTAGTGAAACCCCTTATGGAACTGTTCATCAGCCTCCTCTTGGGCTTAGTGCAAGGACCCACAGGCTTCCAAGAAGCATCCCCACCTCCTCTTGGGCTTAGTACAAGGACCCGTCGGCTTCTCAGAAGTTTTCACAGCCTCCTCTTAGGCTTCGTATAATGATTCTTCCTACGGGAAGTTGGCCTCCTCTTGGGCTTCGTACAAATTGTCCTGACGACCTCCTAGAGGTATAGGAACAGAAATTAGTCATCTTAATAGAAAAGTCTTTCAAAGAGTCTAGATCCTACTACTACTGTTTCTTAAGAATAGTACAAAAGATAAAACTCTAGACTTGGACATTCTAATTTCCTTGAGTCTCAAAGACATTCTCAAACTCCTTTCAAAAAGGGGAAGAAAACCCACAGACTCGGACAATCCAAACACCCTTTGGATTTCCCATTTTCTTAAAGAACAGGAAATAACCGGATCCTCGGATCAAATCCATGAGTGCAACATTACTTATATAAGAACTGATTTTCTCTTTGAACCAACATACTGGACCTGTCACTCAACTGAAATAGTACCTTTTAGCCTTCATCTCGGGCTTCGTACGAGATACCAAAACACTCTCTTGTTGAGTATAAAAGGCTCTCTTGTTGAGTCACATCATTTTAACCTCCATCTCGGGCTTTGTACGAGATACAAGAACACTCTCTTGTTGAATATAAAAGGCTCTCTTGTTGAGTCACATCATTTCAGCCTCCATCTCGGGCTTCGTACGAGATACAAAAACACTCTCTTGTTGAGTATAAAAGGCTCTCTTGTTGAGTCACATCATTTTAGGCTCCATCTTGGGTTTCGTACGAGATACAAAAACACTCTCTTGTTGAGTATAAAAGGCTCTCTTGTTGAGTCACATCCTTTTAGCCTCCATCTCGGGCTTCGTACGAGATACAAAATTACTCTCTTGTTGAGTATAAAAGACTCTCTTGTTGAGTCACACCTTTTAGCCTCCATCTCGGGTTTCGTAGGAGATACAAACACACTCTCTTGTTGAGTATAAAAGGCTCTCTTGTTGAGTCACATCCTTTTAGGCTCCATCTCGGGCTTCGTACGAGATACAAAAACACTCTCTTGTTGAGTATAAAAGGCTCTCTTGTTGAGTCACATCATTTTAGCCTCCATCTCGGGCTTCGTACGAGATACAAAAACACTCTCTTGTTGAGTATAAAAGGCTCTCTTTTTGAGTCAACCCTTTTAGCCTCTCTCTCGGGCTTCGTACGAGGCACATAAAAACTCCCTCTTGCTGGGCCAATAGCCTCCTCTTAGGCTTTGTATAAGGAAACCCCGGTTGAGTCAATCAACCTTTTCGCATCAAAACTGTGCCTCGTTCACAGTATACAAACATCAACAAATCCTTTCTCTTCACCTAATTGATGTAAGCGGCAAGCCTCTGGATTATTTGCATCCACGCCACTGTCCCTCTTTTAGCATGAGAAATTCCTAAGGAAAGATAGCATTGCTCTACACTGAGTTAAAGTCTTCTCCTTCAGGTTAAAAAAAACCCCTATAAAGGAAATTATGGCATTGCTGGATTCACATATCCCAGTTAAAGTAATTCTCCTTTATGACCAGTCACCCAACAGTTGTGACAAACATACCCCTTTAGAGATTACAAATTCTCTCTAAAGTCAAAACCCTTTAGCTTCACATCTTGGGCTTTAAACAAGATACAAACAGAACCTTCTGCTTCACATCTTGGGTTTTGAACAAGATACAAACCACCTTTCGCTTCACGTCTTGGGCTTTGAACAAGACACCAAAACACCATTTCCTCCCATAGAATAGGAGGAACTACGATCGCTCTGATTTTCGTGTTTCGGTAAACGGGAATACGTAGGCATAAGTTTGAAAGAAAAATTTTAGCGAGCACACTAACCACAAAACCTAAAATCCCCTACCTTCACCCAATTTGGCGCAGTATCCTAACAAAATTCCCCATGAACAGTCCAAGTACAAAGTAAGAAGAAAGAGGCCCCATTACCATATAGCATCCGTAACCTAACAGACCGCTGTTTAAACTCAGTATGCAAGCAGGGTTAATTGGAGACATCTATTTCCCTTCCTGAGACAGCTCAATAGGATAAAAAATGAATCGACCTGTAGTACCCCAGAGCAGCAGTGCTTAAGAACCACGTCCAGAATCGCTCGCTACAATAAGACCCACTACGTTTTCAAAAATCTCGGCGCGATCAGCATTTCAAACAAAAATCACCTTGGGCCTCTCCTTGAGCTATAAGACCCATTCAAAATCATTCTGGGCCTCTAATAGAGTGTAAGACCCAAGTCCTTTGAAAACCAAAAACCTTTTTGGGCCTCACTTATTGTATAAGACCCACTGCGTTTTCAAAATCTCGGCGCGATCGCCATTTCAAAACAAAAAAAAAACATCTGGGCCTACCCCCACGTTATAAGCCCCATTTCTTTTCTTCAAATCATTTTTTTGTGCCTCTAATAGAGTGTAAGACCCACTCCCCTTTTAACCAAAACTATTTTGGGCCTCAAATATTGTATAAGTCCCTCTGCGTTAAAAAAAACCCTTGCGCGATCGCCAGTTCAAAAATCAAATCTTCTGGGCCTACCCTCTTGTTATAAGCCCCATTCCTTTTCTTTAAACACCTTTGGGCCTCTTGAGTGAGTGTAAGACCCATTCCCTTGTACAGAAAACTTTCTTGGGCCTCAGTCACTTGTATAAGACCCTGTACAAAACAACAGTGCAAACACTGATAAAACCCTGGGCCTCTCCTTGAGTTGTAAGCCCCAATTTTTCTTTTCCAAGCACTTTCTCCTTTGATTTTGCATATAATATTATTATCAAAGCTTTCTTTGTTGAACAAACTAACAAAACAACATGGAAGCTCTACAATCGAGTAAGTGTTTACCCGCTTTCATTTACCGCTTTCATATGTATATAATTGTATTGTGGGGCTGTTTCACTGTAAGTCTTCTTTCATAAACTCATATCAACTGTGTAATAATAGTATAGATATTTAGAGTTTCCCCGGAAATTACGTCTAGAACTAGACAGAACCTCGGATGTTTTAACATAACCTACACAGTAAAGAACTTTTTCGATAACTTGATCTAAGAAATTCCCCTTTGAACAGTTCATATACAGAAGTCCATTGTTCCTAGTGAAACCCCTTATGGAACTGTTCATCAGCCTCCTCTTGGGCTTAGTGCAAGGACCCACAGGCTTCCAAGAAGCATCCCCGCCTCCTCTTGGGCTTAGTACAAGGACCCGTCGGCTTCTCAGAAGTTTTCACAGCCTCCTCTTAGGCTTCGTATAATGATTCTTCCTACGGGAAGTTGGCCTCCTCTTGGGCTTCGTACAAATTGTCCTGACGACCTCCTAGAGGTATAGGAACAGAAATTAGTCATCTTAATAGAAAAGTTTTTCAAAGAGTCTAGATCCTACTACTACTGTTTCTTAAGAATAGTACAAAAGATAAAACTCTAGACTTGGACATTCTAATTTCCTTGAGTCTCAAAGACATTCTCAAACTCCTTTCAAAAAGGGGAAGAAAACCCACAGACTCGGACAATCCAAACACCCTTTGAATTTCCCATTTTCTTAAAGAACAGGAAATAACCGGATCCTCGGATCAAATCCATGAGTGCAACATTACTTATATAAGAACTGATTTTCTCTTTGAACCAACATACTGGACCTGTCACTCAACTGAAATAGTACCTTTTAGCCTTCATCTCGGGCTTCGTACGAGATACCAAAACACTCTCTTGTTGAGTATAAAAGGCTCTCTTGTTGAGTCACATCATTTTAGCCTCCATCTCGGGCTTTGTACGAGATACAAGAACACTCTCTTGTTGAATATAAAAGGCTCTCTTGTTGAGTCACATCATTTCAGCCTCCATCTCGGGCTTCGTACGAGATACAAAAACACTCTCTTGTTGAGTATAAAAGGCTCTCTTGTTGAGTCACATCATTTTAGGCTCCATCTTGGGTTTCGTACGAGATACAAAAACACTCTCTTGTTGAGTATAAAAGGCTCTCTTGTTGAGTCACATCCTTTTAGCCTCCATCTCGGGCTTCGTACGAGATACAAAATTACTCTCTTGTTGAGTATAAAAGACTCTCTTGTTGAGTCACACCTTTTAGCCTCCATCTCGGGTTTCGTACGAGATACAAACACACTCTCTTGTTGAGTATAAAAGGCTCTCTTGTTGAGTCACATCCTTTTAGGCTCCATCTCGGGCTTCGTACGAGATACAAAAACACTCTCTTGTTGAGTATAAAAGGCTCTCTTGTTGAGTCACATCATTTTAGCCTCCATCTCGGGCTTCATACGAGATACAAAAACACTCTCTTGTTGAGTATAAAAGGCTCTCTTTTTGAGTCAACCCTTTTAGCCTCTCTCTCGGGCTTCGTACGAGGCACATAAAAACTCCCTCTTGCTGGGCCAATAGCCTCCTCTTAGGCTTTGTATAAGGAAACCCCGGTTGAGTCAATCAACCTTTTTGCATCAAAACTGTGCCTCGTTCACAGTATACAAACATCAACAAATCCTTTCTCTTCACCTAATTGATGTAAGCGGCAAGCCTCTGGATTATTTGCATCCACGCCACTGTCCCTCTTTTAGCATGAGAAATTCCTAAGGAAAGATAGCATTGCTCTACACTGAGTTAAAGTCTTCTCCTTCAGGTTAAAAAAACCCCTATAAAGGAAATTATGGCATTGCTGGATTCACATATCCCAGTTAAAGTAATTCTCCTTTATGACCAGTCACCCAACAGTTGTGACAAACATACCCCTTTAGAGATTACAAATTCTCTCTAAAGTCAAAACCCTTTAGCTTCACATCTTGGGCTTTAAACAAGATACAAACAGAACCTTCTGCTTCACATCTTGGGTTTTGAACAAGATACAAACCACCTTTCGCTTCACGTCTTGGGCTTTGAACAAGACACCAAAACACCATTTCCTCCCATAGAATAGGAGGAACTATGATCGCTCTGATTTTCGTGTTTCGGTATACGGGAATACGTAGGCATAAGTTTGAAAGAAAAATTTTAGCGAGCACACTAACCACAAAACCTAAAATCCCCTACCTTCACCCAATTTGGCGCAGTATCCTAACAAAATTCCCCATGAACAGTCCAAGTACAAAGTAAGAAGAAAGAGGCCCCATTACCATATAGCATCCGTAACCTAACAGACCGCTGTTTAAACTCAGTATGCAAGCAGGGTTAATTGGAGACATCTATTTCCCTTCCTGAGACAGCTCAATAGGATAAAAAATGAATCGACCTGTAGTACCCCAGAGCAGCAGTGCTTAAGAACCACGTCCAGAATCGCTCGCTACAATAAGACCCACTACGTTTTCAAAAATCTCGGCGCGATCAGCATTTCAAACAAAAATCACCTTGGGCCTCTCCTTGAGCTATAAGACCCATTCAAAATCATTCTGGGCCTCTAATAGAGTGTAAGACCCAAGTCCTTTGAAAACCAAAAACCTTTTTGGGCCTCACTTATTGTATAAGACCCACTGCGTTTTCAAAATCTCGGCGCGATCGCCATTTCAAAACAAAAAAAAAACATCTGGGCCTACCCTCGCGTTATAAGCCCCATTTCTTTTCTTCAAATCATTTTTTTGTGCCTCTAATAGAGTGTAAGACCCACTCCCCTTTTAACCAAAACTATTTTGGGCCTCAAATATTGTATAAGTCCCTCTGCGTTAAAAAAAACCCTGGCGCGATCGCCAGTTCAAAAATCAAATCTTCTGGGCCTACCCTCGTGTTATAAGCCCCATTCCTTTTCTTTAAACACCTTTGGGCCTCTTGAGAGAGTGTAAGACCCATTCCCTTGTACAGAAAACTTTCTTGGGCCTCAGTCACTTGTATAAGACCCTGTACAAAACAACAGTGCAAACACTGATAAAACCCTGGGCCTCTCCTTGAGTTGTAAGCCCCAATTTTTCTTTTCCAAGCACTTTCTCCTTTGATTTTGCATATAATATTATTATCAAAGCTTTCTTTGTTGAACAAACTAACAAAACAACATGGAAGCTCTACAATCGAGTAAGTGTTTACCCGCTTTCATTTCCCGCTTTCATATGTATATAATTGTATTGTGGGGCTGTTTCACTGTAAGTCTTCTTTCATAAACTCATATCAACTGTGTAATAATAGTATAGATATTTAGAGTTTCCCCGGAAATTACGTCTAGAACTAGACAGAACCTCGGATGTTTTAACATAACCTACACAGTAAAGAACTTTTTCGATAACTTGATCTAAGAAATTCCCCTTTGAACAGTTCATATACAGAAGTCCATTGTTCCTAGTGAAACCCCTTATGGAACTGTTCATCAGCCTCCTCTTGGGCTTAGTGCAAGGACCCACAGGCTTCCAAGAAGCATCCCCGCCTCCTCTTGGGCTTAGTACAAGGACCCGTCGGCTTCTCATAAGTTTTCACAGCCTCCTCTTAGGCTTCGTATAATGATTCTTCCTACGGGAAGTTGGCCTCCTCTTGGGCTTCGTACAAATTGTCCTGACGACCTCCTAGAGGTATAGGAACAGAAATTAGTCATCTTAATAGAAAAGTCTTTCAAAGAGTCTAGATCCTACTACTACTGTTTCTTAAGAATAGTACAAAAGATAAAACTCTAGACTTGGACATTCTAATTTCCTTGAGTCTCAAAGACATTCTCAAACTCCTTTCAAAAAGGGGAAGAAAACCCACAGACTCGGACAATCCAAACACCCTTTGGATTTCCCATTTTCTTAAAGAACATGAAATAACCGGATCCTCGGATCAAATCCATGAGTGCAACATTACTTATATAAGAACTGATTTTCTCTTTGAACCAACATACTGGACCTGTCACTCAACTGAAATAGTACCTTTTAGCCTTCATCTCGGGCTTCGTACGAGATACCAAAACACTCTCTTGTTGAGTATAAAAGGCTCTCTTGTTGAGTCACATCATTTTAGCCTCCATCTCGGGCTTTGTACGAGATACAAGAACACTCTCTTGTTGAATATAAAAGGCTCTCTTGTTGAGTCACATCATTTCAGCCTCCATCTCGGGCTTCGTACGAGATACAAAAACACTCTCTTGTTGAGTATAAAAGGCTCTCTTGTTGAGTCACATCATTTTAGGCTCCATCTTGGGTTTCGTACGAGATACAAAAACACTCTCTTGTTGAGTATAAAAGGCTCTCTTGATGAGTCACATCCTTTTAGCCTCCATCTCGGGCTTCGTACGAGATACAAAATCACTCTCTTGTTGAGTATAAAAGACTCTCTTGTTGAGTCACACCTTTTAGCCTCCATCTCGGGTTTCGTACGAGATACAAACACACTCTCTTGTTGAGTATAAAAGGCTCTCTTGTTGAGTCACATCCTTTTAGGCACCATCTCGGGCTTCGTACGAGATACAAAAACACTCTCTTGTTGAGTATAAAAGGCTCTCTTGTTGAGTCACATCATTTTAGCCTCCATCTCGGGCTTCGTACGAGATACAAAAACACTCTCTTGTTGAGTATAAAAGGCTCTCTTTTTGAGTCAACCCTTTTAGCCTCTCTCTCGGGCTTCGTACGAGGCACATAAAAACTCCCTCTTGCTGGGCCAATAGCCTCCTCTTAGGCTTTGTATAAGGAAACCCCGGTTGAGTCAATCAACCTTTTCGCATCAAAACTGTGCCTCGTTCACAGTATACAAACATCAACAAATCCTTTCTCTTCACCTAATTGATGTAAGCGGCAAGCCTCTGGATTATTTACATCCACGCCACTGTCCCTCTTTTAGCATGAGAAATTCCTAAGGAAAGATAGCATTGCTCTACACTGAGTTAAAGTCTTCTCCTTCAGGTTAAAAAAACCCCTATAAAGGAAATTATGGCATTGCTAGATTCACATATCCCAGTTAAAGTAATTCTCCTTTATGACCAGTCACCCAACAGTTGTGACAAACATACCCCTTTAGAGATTACAAATTCTCTCTAAAGTCAAAACCCTTTAGCTTCACATCTTGGGCTTTAAACAAGATACAAACAGAACCTTCTGCTTCACATCTTGGGTTTTGAACAAGATACAAACCACCCTTCGCTTCACGTCTTGGGCTTTGAACAAGACACCAAAACACCATTTCCTCCCATAGAATAGGAGGAACTACGATCGCTCTGATTTTCGTGTTTCGGTAAACGGGAATACGTAGGCATAAGATTGAAAGAAAAATTTTATCGAGCACACTAACCACAAAACCTAAAATCCCCTACCTTCACCCAATTTGGTGCAGTATCCTAACAAAATTCCCCATGAACAGTCCAAGTACAAAGTAAGAAGAAAGAGGCCCCATTACCATATAGCATCCATAACCTAACAGACCGCTCTTTAAACTCAGTATGCAAGCAGGGTTAATTGGAGACATCTATTTCCCTTCCTTAGTCAGTTCAATAGGATAAAAAATGAATCGACCTGTAGTACCCCAGATTATCAGTGCTTAAGAACCACGTTCAAAATCGGTCGCTACAATAAGACCCACTACGTTTTCAAAAATCTCGGCGCGATCCCCATTTCAAACAAAAATCACCTTGGGCCTCTCCTTGAGCTATAAGACCCATTCAAAATCATTCTGGGCCTCTAATAAAGTTTAAGACCCAAGTCCTTTGAAAACCAAAAACCTTTTTGAGACTCACTTATTGTATAAGACCCACTGCGTTTTCAAAATCTCGGCGCGATCGCCATTTCAAAACAAAAAAAAAAACATCTGGGCCTACCCTCGTGTTATAAGCCCCATTTCTTTTCTTCAAATAATTTTTTTGGGCCTCTAATAGAGTGTAAGACCCACTCCCCTTTTAACCAAAACTATTTTGGGCCTCAAATATTGTATAAGTCCCTCTGCGTTAAAAAAAACCCTGGCGCGATCGCCAGTTCAAAAATCAAATCTTCTGGGCCTACCCTCGTGTTATAAGCCCCATTCCTTTTCTTTAAACACCTTTGGGCCTCTTGAGAGAGTGTAAGACCCATTCCCTTGTACAGAAAACTTTCTTGGGCCTCAGTCACTTGTATAAGACCCTGTACAAAACAACAGTGCAAACACTGATAAAACCCTGGGCCTCTCCTTGAGTTGTAAGCCCCAATTTTTCTTTTCCAAGCACTTTCTCCTTTGATTTTGCATATAATATTATTATCAAAGCTTTCTTTGTTGAACAAACTAACAAAACAACATGGAAGCTCTACAATCGAGTAAGTGTTTACCCGCTTTCATTTACCGCTTTCATATGTATATAACTGTATTGTGGGGCTGTTTCACTGTAAGTCTTCTTTCATAAACTCATATCAACTGTGTAATAATAGTATAGATATTTAGAGGTTCCCCGGAAATTACGTCTAGAACTAGACAGAACCTCGGATGTTTTAACATAACCTACACAGTAAAGAACTTTTTCGATAACTTGATCAAAGAAATTCCCCTTTGAACAGTTCATATACAGAAGGCCATTGTTCCTAGTGAAACCCCTTATGGAACTGTTCATCAGCCTCCTCTTGGGCTTAGTGCAAGGACCCACAGGCTTCCTAGAAGCATCCCCGCCTCCTCTTGGGCTTAGTACAAGGACCCGTCGGCTTCTCAGAAGTTTTCACAGCCTCCTCTTAGGCTTCGTATAATGATTCTTCCTACGGGAAGTTGGCCTCCTCTTGGGCTTCGTACAAATTCACCTGACGAACTCCTAGAGGTATAGGAACAGAAATTAGTCATCTTAATAGAAAAGTCTTTCAAAGAGTCTAGATCCTACTACTACTGTTTCTTAAGAATAGTACAAAAGATAAAACTCTAGACTTGGACATTCTAATTTCCTTGAGTCTCAAAGACATTCTCAAACTCCTTTCAAAAAGGGGAAGAAAACCCACAGACTAGGACAATCCAAACACCCTTTGGATTTCCCATTTTCTTAAAGAACAGGAAATAACCGGATCCTCGGATCAAATCCATGAGTGCAACATTACTTATATAAGAACTGATTTTCTCTTTGAACCAACATACTGGACCTGTCACTCAACTGAAATAGTACCTTTTAGCCTTCATCTCGGGCTTCGTACGAGATACCAAAACACTCTCTTGTTGAGTATAAAAGGCTCTCTTGTTGAGTCACATCATTTTAGCCTCCATCTCGGGCTTTGTACGAGATACAAGAACACTCTCTTGTTGAATATAAAAGGCTCTCTTGTTGAGTCACATCATTTCAGCCTCCATCTCGGGCTTCGTACGAGATACAAAAACACTCTCTTGTTGAGTATAAAAGGCTCTCTTGTTGAGTCACATCATTTTAGCCTCCATCTTGGGCTTCGTACGAGATACAAAAACACTCTCTTGTTGAGTATAAAAGGCTCTCTTGTTGAGTCACATCCTTTTAGCCTCCATCTCGGGCTTCGTACGAGATACAAAATCACTCTCTTGTTGAGTATAAAAGACTCTCTTGTTGAGTCACACCTTTTAGCCTCCATCTCGGGTTTCGTACGAGATACAAACACACTCTCTTGTTGAGCATAAAAGGCTCTCTTGTTGAGTCACATCCTTTTAGGCTCCATCTCGGGCTTCGTACGAGATACAAAAACACTCCCTTGTTGAGTATAAAAGGCTCTCTTTTTGAGTCACATCATTTTATCCTCCATCTCGGGCTTCGTACGAGATACAAAAACACTCTCTTGTTGAGTATAAAAGGCTCTCTTTTTGAGTCAACCCTTTTAGCCTCTCTCTCGGGCTTCGTACGAGACACATAAAAACTCCCTCTTGCTGGGCCAATAGCCTCCTCTTAGGCTTTGTATAAGGAAACCCCGGTTGAGTCAATCAACCTTTTTGCATCAAAACTGTGCCTCGTTCACAGTATACAAACATCAACAAATCCTTTCTCTTCACCTAATTGATGTAAGCGGCAAGCCTCTGGATTATTTACATCCACGCCACTGTCCCTCTTTTAGCATGAGAAATTCCTAAGGAAAGATAGCATTGCTCTACACTGAGTTAAAGTCTTCTCCTTCAGGTTAAAAAAACCCCTATAAAGGAAATTATGGCATTGCTGGATTCACATATCCCAGTTAAAGTAATTCTCCTTTATGACCAGTCACCCAACAGTTGTGACAAACATACCCCTTTAGAGATTACAAATTCTCTCTAAAGTCAAAACCCTTTAGCTTCACATCTTGGGCTTTAAACAAGATACAAATTGAACCTTCTGCTTCACATCTTGGGTTTTGAACAAGATACAAACCACCTTTCGCTTCACGTCTTGGGCTTTGAACAAGACACCAAAACACCATTTCCTCCCATAGAATAGGAGGAACTACGATCGCTCTGATTTTCGTGTTTCGGTAAACGGGAATCCGTAGGGATAAGATTGAAAGAAAAATCTTAGCGAGCACACTAACCACAAAACCTAAAATCCCCTACCTTCACCCAATTTGGCGCAATATCCTAACAAAATTCCCCATGAAAAGTCCAAGTACAAAGTAAGAAGAAAGAGGCCCCATTACCATATAGCATCCATAACCTAACAGACCGCTCTTTAAACTCAGTATGCAAGCAGGGTTAATTGGAGACATCTATTTCCCTTCCTTAGTCAGTTCAATAGGATAAAAAATGAATCGACCTGTAGTACCCCAGATTATCAGTGCTTAAGAACCACGTTCAAAATCGGTCGCTACAATAAGACCCACTACGTTTTCAAAAATCTCGGCGCGATCACCATTTCAAACAAAAATCACCTTGGGCCTCTCCTTGAGCTATAAGACCCATTCAAAATCATTCTGGGCCTCTAATAAAGTTTAAGACCCAAGTCCTTTGAAAACCAAAAACCTTTTTGGGACTCACTTATTGTATAAGACCCACTGCGTTTTCAAAATCTCGGCGCGATCGCCATTTCAAAACAAAAAAAAAAACATCTGGGCCTACCCTCGTGTTATAAGCCCCATTTCTTTTCTTCAAATAATTTTTTTGGGCCTCTAATAGAGTGTAAGACCCACTCCCCTTTTAACCAAAACTATTTTGGGCCTCAAATATTGTATAAGTCCCTCTGCGTTAAAAAAAACCCTGGCGCGATCGCCAGTTCAAAAATCAAATCTTCTGGGCCTACCCTCGTGTTATAAGCCCCATTCCTTTTCTTTAAACACCTTTGGGCCTCTTGAGAGAGTGTAAGACCCATTCCCTTGTACAGAAAACTTTCTTGGGCCTCAGTCACTTGTATAAGACCCTGTACAAAACAACAGTGCAAACACTGATAAAACCCTGGGCCTCTCCTTGAGTTGTAAGCCCCAATTTTTCTTTTCCAAGCACTTTCTCCTTTGATTTTGCATATAATATTATTATCAAAGCTTTCTTTGTTGAACAAACTAACAAAACAACATGGAAGTTCTACAATCGAGTAAGTGTTTACCCGCTTTCATTTACCGCTTTCATATGTATATAACTGTATTGTGGGGCTGTTTCACTGTAAGTCTTCTTTCATAAACTCATATCAACTGTGTAATAATAATATAGATATTTAGAGGTTCCCCGAAAATTACGTCTAGAACTAGACAGAACCTCGGATGTTTTAACATAACCTACACAGTAAAGAACTTTTTCGATAACTTGATCAAAGAAATTCCCCTTTGAACAGTTCATATACAGAAGGCCATTGTTCCTAGTGAAACCCCTTATGGAACTGTTCATCAGCCTCCTCTTGGGCTTAGTGCAAGGACCCACAGGCTTCCTAGAAGCATCCCCGCCTCCTCTTGGGCTTAGTACAAGGACCCGTCGGCTTCTCAGAAGTTTTCACAGCCTCCTCTTAGGCTTCGTATAATGATTCTTCCTACGGGAAGTTGGCCTCCTCTTGGGCTTCGTACAAATTCACCTGACGAACTCCTAGAGGTATAGGAACAGAAATTAGTCATCTTAATAGAAAAGTCTTTCAAAGAGTCTAGATCCTACTACTACTGTTTCTTAACTGATTTTCTCTTTGAACCAACATACTGGACCTGTCACTCAACTGAAATAGTACCTTTTAGCCTTCATCTCGGGCTTCGTACGAGATACCAAAACACTCTCTTGTTGAGTATAAAAGGCTCTCTTGTTGAGTCACATCATTTTAGCCTCCATCTCGGGCTTTGTACGAGATACAAGAACACTCTCTTGTTGAATATAAAAGGCTCTCTTGTTGAGTCACATCATTTCAGCCTCCATCTCGGGCTTCGTACGAGATACAAAAACACTCTCTTGTTGAGTATAAAAGGCTCTCTTGTTGAGTCACATCATTTTAGCCTCCATCTTGGGCTTCGTACGAGATACAAAAACACTCTCTTGTTGAGTATAAAAGGCTCTCTTGTTGAGTCACATCCTTTTAGCCTCCATCTCGGGCTTCGTACGAGATACAAAATCACTCTCTTGTTGAGTATAAAAGACTCTCTTGTTGAGTCACACCTTTTAGCCTCCATCTCGGGTTTCGTACGAGATACAAACACACTCTCTTGTTGAGCATAAAAGGCTCTCTTGTTGAGTCACATCCTTTTAGGCTCCATCTCGGGCTTCGTACGAGATACAAAAACACTCCCTTGTTGAGTATAAAAGGCTCTCTTTTTGAGTCACATCATTTTATCCTCCATCTCGGGCTTCGTACGAGATACAAAAACACTCTCTTGTTGAGTATAAAAGGCTCTCTTTTTGAGTCAACCCTTTTAGCCTCTCTCTCGGGCTTCGTACGAGACACATAAAAACTCCCTCTTGCTGGGCCAATAGCCTCCTCTTAGGCTTTGTATAAGGAAACCCCGGTTGAGTCAATCAACCTTTTTGCATCAAAACTGTGCCTCGTTCACAGTATACAAACATCAACAAATCCTTTCTCTTCACCTAATTGATGTAAGCGGCAAGCCTCTGGATTATTTACATCCACGCCACTGTCCCTCTTTTAGCATGAGAAATTCCTAAGGAAAGATAGCATTGCTCTACACTGAGTTAAAGTCTTCTCCTTCAGGTTAAAAAAACCCCTATAAAGGAAATTATGGCATTGCTGGATTCACATATCCCAGTTAAAGTAATTCTCCTTTATGACCAGTCACCCAACAGTTGTGACAAACATACCCCTTTAGAGATTACAAATTCTCTCTAAAGTCAAAACCCTTTAGCTTCACATCTTGGGCTTTAAACAAGATACAAATTGAACCTTCTGCTTCACATCTTGGGTTTTGAACAAGATACAAACCACCTTTCGCTTCACGTCTTGGGCTTTGAACAAGACACCAAAACACCATTTCCTCCCATAGAATAGGAGGAACTACGATCGCTCTGATTTTCGTGTTTCGGTAAACGGGAATCCGTAGGGATAAGATTGAAAGAAAAATCTTAGCGAGCACACTAACCACAAAACCTAAAATCCCCTACCTTCACCCAATTTGGCGCAGTATCCTAACAAAATTCCCCATGAAAAGTCCAAGTACAAAGTAAGAAGAAAGAGGCCCCATTACCATATAGCATCCATAACCTAACAGACCGCTCTTTAAACTCAGTATGCAAGCAGGGTTAATTGGAGACATCTATTTCCCTTCCTTAGTTAGTTCAATAGGATAAAAAATGAATCGACCTGTAGTACCCCAGATTATCAGTGCTTAAGAACCACGTTCAAAATCGGTCGCTACAATAAGACCCACTACGTTTTCAAAAATCTCGGCGCGATCACCATTTCAAACAAAAATCACCTTGGGCCTCTCCTTGAGCTATAAGACCCATTCAAAATCATTCTGGGCCTCTAATAAAGTTTAAGACCCAAGTCCTTTGAAAACCAAAAACCTTTTTGGGACTCACTTATTGTATAAGACCCACTGCGTTTTCAAAATCTCGGCGCGATCGCCATTTCAAAACAAAAAAAAAAACATCTGGGCCTACCCTCGTGTTATAAGCCCCATTTCTTTTCTTCAAATAATTTTTTTGGGCCTCTAATAGAGTGTAAGACCCACTCCCCTTTTAACCAAAACTATTTTGGGCCTCAAATATTGTATAAGTCCCTCTGCGTTAAAAAAAACCCTGGCGCGATCGCCAGTTCAAAAATCAAATCTTCTGGGCCTACCCTCGTGTTATAAGCCCCATTCCTTTTCTTTAAACACCTTTGGGCCTCTTGAGAGAGTGTAAGACCCATTCCCTTGTACAGAAAACTTTCTTGGGCCTCAGTCACTTGTATAAGACCCTGTACAAAACAACAGTGCAAACACTGATAAAACCCTGGGCCTCTCCTTGAGTTGTAAGCCCCAATTTTTCTTTTCCAAGCACTTTCTCCTTTGATTTTGCATATAATATTATTATCAAAGCTTTCTTTGTTGAACAAACTAACAAAACAACATGGAAGCTCTACAATCGAGTAAGTGTTTACCCGCTTTCATTTACCGCTTTCATATGTATATAACTGTATTGTGGGGCTGTTTCACTGTAAGTCTTCTTTCATAAACTCATATCAACTGTGTAATAATAATATAGATATTTAGAGGTTCCCCAGAAATTACGTCTAGAACTAGACAGAACCTCGGATGTTTTAACATAACCTACACAGTAAAGAACTTTTTCGATAACTTGATCAAAGAAATTCCCCTTTGAACAGTTCATATACAGAAGGCCATTGTTCCTAGTGAAACCCCTTATGGAACTGTTCATCAGCCTCCTCTTGGGCTTAGTGCAAGGACCCACAGGCTTCCTAGAAGCATCCCCGCCTCCTCTTGGGCTTAGTACAAGGACCCGTCGGCTTCTCAGAAGTTTTCACAGCCTCCTCTTAGGCTTCGTATAATGATTCTTCCTATGGGAAGTTGGCCTCCTCTTGGGCTTCGTACAAATTCACCTGACGAACTCCTAGAGGTATAGGAACAGAAATTAGTCATCTTAATAGAAAAGTCTTTCAAAGAGTCTAGATCCTACTACTACTGTTTCTTAACTGATTTTCTCTTTGAACCAACATACTGGACCTGTCACTCAACTGAAATAGTACCTTTTAGCCTTCATCTCGGGCTTCGTACGAGATACCAAAACACTCTCTTGTTGAGTATAAAAGGCTCTCTTGTTGAGTCACATCATTTTAGCCTCCATCTCGGGCTTTGTACGAGATACAAGAACACTCTCTTGTTGAATATAAAAGGCTCTCTTGTTGAGTCACATCATTTCAGCCTCCATCTCGGGCTTCGTACGAGATACAAAAACACTCTCTTGTTGAGTATAAAAGGCTCTCTTGTTGAGTCACATCATTTTAGCCTCCATCTTGGGCTTCGTACGAGATACAAAAACACTCTCTTGTTGAGTATAAAAGGCTCTCTTGTTGAGTCACATCCTTTTAGCCTCCATCTCGGGCTTCGTACGAGATACAAAATCACTCTCTTGTTGAGTATAAAAGACTCTCTTGTTGAGTCACACCTTTTAGCCTCCATCTCGGGTTTCGTACGAGATACAAACACACTCTCTTGTTGAGCATAAAAGGCTCTCTTGTTGAGTCACATCCTTTTAGGCTCCATCTCGGGCTTCGTACGAGATACAAAAACACTCCCTTGTTGAGTATAAAAGGCTCTCTTTTTGAGTCACATCATTTTATCCTCCATCTCGGGCTTCGTACGAGATACAAAAACACTCTCTTGTTGAGTATAAAAGGCTCTCTTTTTGAGTCAACCCTTTTAGCCTCTCTCTCGGGCTTCGTACGAGACACATAAAAACTCCCTCTTGCTGGGCCAATAGCCTCCTCTTAGGCTTTGTATAAGGAAACCCCGGTTGAGTCAATCAACCTTTTTGCATCAAAACTGTGCCTCGTTCACAGTATACAAACATCAACAAATCCTTTCTCTTCACCTAATTGATGTAAGCGGCAAGCCTCTGGATTATTTACATCCACGCCACTGTCCCTCTTTTAGCATGAGAAATTCCTAAGGAAAGATAGCATTGCTCTACACTGAGTTAAAGTCTTCTCCTTCAGGTTAAAAAAACCCCTATAAAGGAAATTATGGCATTGCTGGATTCACATATCCCAGTTAAAGTAATTCTCCTTTATGACCAGTCACCCAACAGTTGTGACAAACATACCCCTTTAGAGATTACAAATTCTCTCTAAAGTCAAAACCCTTTAGCTTCACATCTTGGGCTTTAAACAAGATACAAATTGAACCTTCTGCTTCACATCTTGGGTTTTGAACAAGATACAAACCACCTTTCGCTTCACGTCTTGGGCTTTGAACAAGACACCAAAACACCATTTCCTCCCATAGAATAGGAGGAACTACGATCGCTCTGATTTTCGTGTTTCGGTAAACGGGAATCCGTAGGGATAAGATTGAAAGAAAAATCTTAGCGAGCACACTAACCACAAAACCTAAAATCCCCTACCTTCACCCAATTTGGCGCAGTATCCTAACAAAATTCCCCATGAAAAGTCCAAGTACAAAGTAAGAAGAAAGAGGCCCCATTACCATATAGCATCCATAACCTAACAGACCGCTCTTTAAACTCAGTATGCAAGCAGGGTTAATTGGAGACATCTATTTCCCTTCCTTAGTCAGTTCAATAGGATAAAAAATGAATCGACCTGTAGTACCCCAGATTATCAGTGCTTAAGAACCACGTTCAAAATCGGTCGCTACAATAAGACCCACTACGTTTTCAAAAATCTCGGCGCGATCACCATTTCAAACAAAAATCACCTTGGGCCTCTCCTTGAGCTATAAGACCCATTCAAAATCATTCTGGGCCTCTAATAAAGTTTAAGACCCAAGTCCTTTGAAAACCAAAAACCTTTTTGGGACTCACTTATTGTATAAGACCCACTGCGTTTTCAAAATCTCGGCGCGATCGCCATTTCAAAACAAAAAAAAAAACATCTGGGCTTACCCTCGTGTTATAAGCCCCATTTCTTTTCTTCAAATAATTTTTTCGGGCCTCTAATAGAGTGTAAGACCCACTCCCCTTTTAACCAAAACTATTTTGGGCCTCAAATATTGTATAAGTCCCTCCGCGTTAAAAAAAACCCTGACGCGATCGCCAGTTCAAAAATCAAATCTTCTGGGCCTAACCTCATGTTATAAGCCCCATTCCTTTTCTTTAAACACCTTTGGGCCTCTTGAGAGAGTGTAAAACCCATTCCCTTGTACAGAAAAACTTTCTTGGGCCTCAGTCACTTGTATAAGACCCTGTACAAAACAACAGTGCAAACACTGATAAAACCCTGGGCCTCTCCTTGAGCTGTAAGCCCCAATTTTTCTTTTCAAAGCACTTTCTCCTTTGATTTTGCATATAATATTGTTATCAAAGCTTTCTTTGTTTAACAAACTAACAAAACAACATGGAAGCTCTACAATCGAGTAAGTGTTTACCCGCTTTCATTTTCCGCTTTCATATGTATATAACTGTACTGTGGGGCTATTTCACTGTAAGTCTTCTTTCATAAACTCATATCAACTGTGTAATAATAGTATAGATATTTAGAGTTTCCCCGGCAATTACGTCTAGAACTAGACCGACCCTCAGATGTTTCAATATAACCTACACAGTAAAGAACTTTTTAGATAACTTGATCTAAGAAATTCCCCTTTGAACAGTTCATATACAGAAGGCCATTGTTCCTAGTGAAACCCCTTCTGGAACTGTTCATCAGCCTCCTCTTGGGCTTAGTGCAAGGACCCACAGGCTTCCTAGAAGCATCCCCGCCTCCTCTTGGGCTTAGTACAAGGACCCGTCGGCTTCTTAGAAGTTTTCACAGCCTCCTCTTAGGCTTCGTATAGTGATTCTTCCTCCGGGAAGTTGGCCTTCTCTTGGGCTTCGTACAAATTGTCCCGACGAACTCCTAGAGGTATAGGAACAGAAATTAGTCATCTTAATAGAACAGTCTTTCAAAGAGTCTAGATCCTACTACTACTGTTTCTTAAGCATAGTACAAAAGATAAAACTCTAGACTTGGACATTTTAATTTCCTTGACTCTAAAAGAAATTCTCAAACTCCTTTCAAAAAGGGGAAGAAAACCCACAGACTCGGACAATCCCAATACCCTTTGGATTTCCCATTTTCTTAAAGAACAGCAAATATCCGGATCCTCGGATCAAATCCATGAGTGCAACATTACTCATATAAGAACTGATTTTCTCTTTGAACCAACATACTGGACCTGTCACTCAACTGAAACAGTACATTTTAGCCTCCATCTCGGGCTTCGTACGAGATACCAAAACACTCTCTTGTTGAGTATAAAAGGCTCTCTTATTGAGTCACATCATTTTAGCCTCCATCTCGGGCTTTGTACGAGATACAAGAACACTCTCTTGTTGAATATAAAAGGCTCTCTTGTTGAGTCACATCAATTTAGCCTCCATCTCGGGCTTCGTACGAGATACAAAAACACTCTCTTGTTGAGTATAAAAGGCTATCTTGTTGAGTCACATCATTTTAGCCTCCATCTTGGGCTTCGTACGAGATACAAAAACACTCTCTTGTTGAATATAAAAGGCTCTCTTGTTGAGTCACAACCTTTTAGCCTCCATCTCGGGCTTCGTACGAGATACAAAATCACTCTCTTGTTGAGTGTAAAAGACTCTCTTGTTGAGTCACACCTTTTAGCCTCCATCTCGGTTTTCGTACGAGATACAAACACACTCTCTTGTTGAGTATAAAAGGCTCTCTTGTTGAGTCACATCCTTTTAGGCTTCATCTCGGGCTTCGTACGAGATACAAAAACACTCTCTTGTTGAGTATAAAAGGCTCTCTTGTTGAGTCACATCATTTTAGCCTCCATCTCGGGCTTCGTACGAGATACAAAAACACTCTCTTCTTGAGTATAAAAGGCTCTCTTGTTGGGTCAACCCTTTTAGCCTCTCTCTTGGGCTTCGTACGAGAAACATAAAAACCCCCTCTTGCTGGGCCAATAGCCTTCTCTTAGGCTTTGTATAAGGAAACCCCGGTTGAGTCAATCAACCTTTTAGCATCAAAACTATGCCTCGTTCACAGTATACAAACATCAACAACTCCTTTCTCTTCACCTAATTGCTGTAAGCGGCAAGCCTCTGGATTATTTACATCCACGACACTGTCCCTCTTTTAGCATGAGAAATTCCTAAGGAAAGATAGCATTGCTCTACACTGAGTTAAAGTCTTCTCCTTCAGGTTAAAAAAACCCCTATAAAGGAAATTATGGCATTGCTGGATTAACATATCCCAGTTAAAGTAATTCTCCTTTATGACCAGTCACCCAACAGTTGTGACAAACATACCCCTTTAGAGATTACAAATTCTCTCTAAAGTCAAAACCCTTTAGCTTCACATCTTGGGCTTTAAATAAGATACAAATAGAACCTTCTGCTTCACATCTTGGGTTTTGAACAAGATACAAACTACCTTTCGCTTCACGTCTTGGGCTTTGAACAAGACACCAAAACACCATTTCCTCCCATAGAATAGGAGGAACTACGATCGCTCTGATTTTCGTGTTTCGGTAAACGGGAATACGTAGGCATAAGATTGAAAGAAAAATCTTAGCGAGCACACTAACCACAAAACCTAAAATCCCCTACCTTCACCCAATTTGGCGCAGTATCCTAACAAAATTCCCCATGAACAGTCCAAGTACAAAGTAAGAAGAAAGAGGCCCCATTACCATATAGCATCCATGACCTAACAGTCCGCTCTTTAAACTCAGTATGCAAGCAGGGTTAATTGGAGACATCTATTTCCCTTCCTTAGTCAGTTCAATAGGATAAAAAATGAATCGACCTGTAGTACCCCAGATTATCAGTGCTTAAGAACCACGTTCAAAATCGCTCGCTACAATAAGACCCACTACGTTTTCAAAAATCTCGGTGCGATCACCATTTCAAACAAAAATCACCTTGGGCCTCTCCTTGAGCTATAAGACCCATTCAAAATCATTCTGGGCCTCTAATAGAGTTTAAGACCCAAGTCCTTTGA
The DNA here is from genome assembly GCA_022829125.1 of Lathyrus tuberosus. Lineage (NCBI taxonomy): Eukaryota > Viridiplantae > Streptophyta > Magnoliopsida > Fabales > Fabaceae > Lathyrus > Lathyrus tuberosus. Next base: position 2,896,952 of record JALAZF010000142.1, on the reverse strand, counting down.
AAACCAAAAACCTTTTTGGGCCTCACTTATTGTATAAGACCCACTGCGTTTTCAAAATCTCGGCGCGATCGCCATTTCAAAACAAAAAAAAAAACATCTGGGCCTACCCTCGCGTTATAAGCCCTATTTCTTTTCTTCAAATAATTTTTTTGGGCCTCTAATAGAGTGTAAGACCCACTCCCCTTTTAACCAAAACTATTTTGGGCCTCAAATATTGTATAAGTCCCTCTGCGTTAAAAAAAACCCTGACGCGATCGCCAGTTCAAAAATCAAATCTTCTGGGCCTACCCTCGTGTTATAAGCCCCATTCCTTTTCTTTAAACACCTTTGGGCCTCTTGAGAGAGTGTAAAACCCATTCCCTTGTACAGAAAAACTTTCTTGGGCCTCAGTCACTTGTATAAGACCCTGTACAAAACAACAGTGCAAACACTGATAAAACCCTGGGCCTCTCCTTGAGCTGTAAGCCCCAATTTTTCTTTTCAAAGCACTTTCTCCTTTGATTTTGCATATAATATTGTTATCAAAGCTTTCTTTGTTGAACAAACTAACAAAACAACATGGAAGCTCTACAATCGAGTAAGTGTTTACCCGCTTTCATTTTCCGCTTTCATATGTATATAACTGTACTGTGGGGCTATTTCACTGTAAGTCTTCTTTCATAAACTCATATCAACTGTGTAATAATAGTATAGATATTTAGAGTTTCCCCGGCAATTACGTCTAGAACTAGACCGACCCTCGGATGTTTCAATATAACCTACACAGTAAAGAACTTTTTAGATAACTTGATCTAAGAAATTCCCCTTTGAACAGTTCATATACAGAAGGCCATTGTTCATAGTGAAACCCCTTCTGGAACTGTTCATCAGCCTCCTCTTGGGCTTAGTGCAAGGACCCACAGGCTTCCTAGAAGCATCCCCGCCTCCTCTTGGGCTTAGTACAAGGACCCGTCGGCTTCTTAGAAGTTTTCACAGCCTCCTCTTAGGCTTCGTATAGTGATTCTTCCTCCGGGAAGTTGGCCTTCTCTTGGGCTTCGTACAAATTGTCCCGACGACCTTCTAGAGGTATAGGAACAGAAATTATTCATCTTAATAGAACAGTCTTTCAAAGAGTCTAGATCCTACTACTACTGTTTCTTAAGCATAGTACAAAAGATAAAACTCTAGACTTGGACATTTTAATTTCCTTGACTCTAAAAGACATTCTCAAACTCCTTTCAAAAAGGGGAAGAAAACCCACAGACTCGGACAATCCCAATACCCTTTGGATTTCCCATTTTCTTAAAGAACAGCAAATATCCGGATCCTCGGATCAAATCCATGAGTGCAACATTACTCATATAAGAACTGATTTTCTCTTTGAACCAACATACTGGACCTGTCACTCAACTGAAACAGTACATTTTAGCCTCCATCTCGGGCTTCGTACGAGATACCAAAACACTCTCTTGTTGAGTATAAAAGGCTCTCTTATTGAGTCACATCATTTTAGCCTCCATCTCGGGCTTTGTACGAGATACAAGAACACTCTCTTGTTGAATATAAAAGGCTCTCTTGTTGAGTCACATCAATTTAGCCTCCATCTCGGGCTTCGTACGAGATACAAAAACACTCTCTTGTTGAGTATAAAAGGCTATCTTGTTGAGTCACATCATTTTAGCCTCCATCTTGGGCTTCGTACGAGATACAAAAACACTCTCTTGTTGAATATAAAAGGCTCTCTTGTTGAGTCACAACCTTTTAGCCTCCATCTCGGGCTTCGTACGAGATACAAAATCACTCTCTTGTTGAGTGTAAAAGACTCTCTTGTTGAGTCACACCTTTTAGCCTCCATCTCGGTTTTCGTACGAGATACAAACACACTCTCTTGTTGAGTATAAAAGGCTCTCTTGTTGAGTCACATCCTTTTAGGCTTCATCTCGGGCTTCGTACGAGATACAAAAACACTCTCTTGTTGAGTATAAAAGGCTCTCTTGTTGAGTCACATCATTTTAGCCTCCATCTCGGGCTTCGTACGAGATACAAAAACACTCTCTTCTTGAGTATAAAAGGCTCTCTTGTTGGGTCAACCCTTTTAGCCTCTCTCTTGGGCTTCGTACGAGAAACATAAAAACCCCCTCTTGCTGGGCCAATAGCCTTCTCTTAGGCTTTGTATAAGGAAACCCCGGTTGAGTCAATCAACCTTTTAGCATCAAAACTATGCCTCGTTCACAGTATACAAACATCAACAACTCCTTTCTCTTCACCTAATTGCTGTAAGCGGCAAGCCTCTGGATTATTTACATCCACGACACTGTCCCTCTTTTAGCATGAGAAATTCCTAAGGAAAGATAGCATTGCTCTACACTGAGTTAAAGTCTTCTCCTTCAGGTTAAAAAAACCCCTATAAAGGAAATTATGGCATTGCTGGATTAACATATCCCAGTTAAAGTAATTCTCCTTTATGACCAGTCACCCAACAGTTGTGACAAACATACCCCTTTAGAGATTACAAATTCTCTCTAAAGTCAAAACCCTTTAGCTTCACATCTTGGGCTTTAAATAAGATACAAATAGAACCTTCTGCTTCACATCTTGGGTTTTGAACAAGATACAAACCACCTTTCGCTTCACGTCTTGGGCTTTGAACAAGACACCAAAACACCATTTCCTCCCATAGAATAGGAGGAACTACGATCGCTCTGATTTTCGTGTTTCGGTAAACGGGAATACGTAGGCATAAGATTGAAAGAAAAATCTTAGCGAGCACACTAACCACAAAACCTAAAATCCCCTACCTTCACCCAATTTGGCGCAGTATCCTAACAAAATTCCCCATGAACAGTCCAAGTACAAAGTAAGAAGAAAGAGGACCCATTACCATATAGCATCCATGACCTAACAGTCCGCTCTTTAAACTCAGTATGCAAGCAGGGTTAATTGGAGACATCTATTTCCCTTCCTTAGTCAGTTCAATAGGATAAAAAATGAATCGACCTGTAGTACCCCAGATTATCAGTGCTTAAGAACCACGTTCAAAATCGCTCGCTACAATAAGACCCACTACGTTTTCAAAAATCTCGGTGCGATCACCATTTCAAACAAAAATCACCTTGGGCCTCTCCTTGAGCTATAAGACCCATTCAAAATCATTCTGGGCCTCTAATAGAGTTTAAGACCCAAGTCCTTTGAAAACCAAAAACCTTTTTGGGCCTCACTTATTGTATAAGACCCACTGCGTTTTCAAAATCTCGGCGCGATCGCCATTTCAAAACAAAAAAAAAAACATCTGGGCCTACCCTCGCGTTATAAGCCCTATTTCTTTTCTTCAAATAATTTTTTTGGGCCTCTAATAGAGTGTAAGACCCACTCCCCTTTTAACCAAAACTATTTTGGGCCTCAAATATTGTATAAGTCCCTCTGCGTTAAAAAAAACCCTAACGCGATCGCCAGTTCAAAAATCAAATCTTCTGGGCCTACCCTCGTGTTATAAGCCCCATTCCTTTTCTTTAAACACCTTTGGGCCTCTTGAGAGAGTGTAAAACCCATTCCCTTGTACAGAAAAACTTTCTTGGGCCTCAGTCACTTGTATAAGACCCTGTACAAAACAACAGTGCAAACACTGATAAAACCCTGGGCCTCTCCTTGAGCTGTAAGCCCCAATTTTTCTTTTCAAAGCACTTTCTCCTTTGATTTTGCATATAATATTGTTATCAAAGCTTTCTTTGTTGAACAAACTAACAAAACAACATGGAAGCTCTACAATCGAGTAAGTGTTTACCCGCTTTCATTTTCCGCTTTCATATGTATATAACTGTACTGTGGGGCTATTTCACTGTAAGTCTTCTTTCATAAACTCATATCAACTGTGTAATAATAGTATAGATATTTAGAGTTTCCCCGACAATTACGTCTAGAACTAGACCGACCCTCGGATGTTTCAATATAACCTACACAGTAAAGAACTTTTTAGATAACTTGATCTAAGAAATTCCCCTTTGAACAGTTCATATACAGAAGGCCATTGTTCCTAGTGAAACCCCTTCTGGAACTGTTCATCAGCCTCCTCTTGGGCTTAGTGCAAGGACCCACAGGCTTCCTAGAAGCATCCCCGCCTCCTCTTGGGCTTAGTACAAGGACCCGTCGGCTTCTTAGAAGTTTTCACAGCCTCCTCTTAGGCTTCGTATAGTGATTCTTCCTCCGGGAAGTTGGCCTTCTCTTGGGCTTCGTACAAATTGTCCCGACGACCTCCTAGAGGTATAGGAACAGAAATTAGTCATCTTAATAGAACAGTCTTTCAAAGAGTCTAGATCCTACTACTACTGTTTCTTAAGCATAATACAAAAGATAAAACTCTAGACTTGGACATTTTAATTTCCTTGACTCTAAAAGACATTCTCAAACTCCTTTCAAAAAGGGGAAGAAAACCCACAGACTCGGACAATCCCAATACCCTTTGGATTTCCCATTTTTTTAAAGAACAACAAATATCCGGATCCTCGGATCAAATCCATGAGTGCAACATTACTCATATAAGAACTGATTTTCTCTTTGAACCAACATACTGGACCTGTCACTCAACTGAAACAGTACATTTTAGCCTCCATCTCGGGCTTCGTACGAGATACCAAAACACTCTCTTGTTGAGTATAAAAGGCTCTCTTATTGAGTCACATCATTTTAGCCTCCATCTCGGGCTTTGTACGAGATACAAGAACACTCTCTTGTTGAATATAAAAGGCTCTCTTGTTGAGTCACATCAATTTAGCCTCCATCTCGGGCTTCGTACGAGATACAAAAACACTCTCTTGTTGAGTATAAAAGGCTATCTTGTTGAGTCACATCTTTTTAGCCTCCATCTTGGGCTTCGTACGAGATACAAAAACACTCTCTTGTTGAATATAAAAGGCTCTCTTGTTGAGTCACAACCTTTTAGCCTCCATCTCGGGCTTCGTACGAGATACAAAATCACTCTCTTGTTGAGTGTAAAAGACTCTCTTGTTGAGTCACACCTTTTAGCCTCCATCTCGGTTTTTGTACGAGATACAAACACACTCTCTTGTTGAGTATAAAAGGCTCTCTTGTTGAGTCACATCCTTTTAGGCTTCATCTCGGGCTTCGTACAAGATACAAAAACACTCTCTTCTTGAGTATAAAAGGCTCTCTTGTTGGGTCAACCCTTTTAGCCTCTCTCTTGGGCTTCGTACGAGAAACATAAAAACCCCCTCTTGCTGGGCCAATAGCCTTCTCTTAGGCTTTGTATAAGGAAACCCCGGTTGAGTCAATCAACCTTTTAGCATCAAAACTATGCCTCGTTCACAGTATACAAACATCAACAACTCCTTTCTCTTCACCTAATTGCTGTAAGCGGCAAGCCTCTGGATTATTTACATCCACGACACTGTCCCTCTTTTAGCATGAGAAATTCCTAAGGAAAGATAGCATTGCTCTACACTGAGTTAAAGTCTTCTCCTTCAGGTTAAAAAAACCCCTATAAAGGAAATTATGGCATTGCTGGATTAACATATCCCAGTTAAAGTAATTCTCCTTTATGACCAGTCACCCAACAGTTGTGACAAACATACCCCTTTAGAGATTACAAATTCTCTCTAAAGTCAAAACCCTTTAGCTTCACATCTTGGGCTTTAAATAAGATACAAATAGAACCTTCTGCTTCACATCTTGGGTTTTGAACAAGATACAAACCACCTTTCGCTTCACGTCTTGGGCTTTGAACAAGACACCAAAACACCATTTCCTCCCATAGAATAGGAGGAACTACGATCGCTCTGATTTTCGTGTTTCGGTAAACGGGAATACGTAGGCATAAGATTGAAAGAAAAATCTTAGCGAGCACACTAACCACAAAACCTAAAATCCCCTACCTTCACCCAATTTGGCGCAGTATCCTAACAAAATTCCCCATGAACAGTCCAAGTACAAAGTAAGAAGAAAGAGGCCCCATTACCATATAGCATCCATAACCTAACAGTCCGCTCTTTAAACTCAGTATGCAAGCAGGGTTAATTGGAGACATCTATTTCCCTTCCTTAGTCAGTTCAATAGGACAAAAAATGAATCGACCTGTAGTACCCCAGATTATCAGTGCTTAAGAACCACGTTCAAAATCGCTCGCTACAATAAGACCCACTACGTTTTCAAAAATCTCGGTGCGATCACCATTTCAAACAAAAATCACCTTGGGCCTCTCCTTGAGCTATAAGACCCATTCAAAATCATTCTGGGCCTCTAATAGAGTTTAAGACCCAAGTCCTTTGAAAACCAAAAACCTTTTTGGGCCTCACTTATTGTATAAGACCCACTGCGTTTTCAAAATCTCGGCGCGATCGCCATTTCAAAACAAAAAAAAAAACATCTGGGCCTACCCTCGCGTTATAAGCCCTATTTCTTTTCTTCAAATAATTTTTTTGGGCCTCTAATAGAGTGTAAGACCCACTCCCCTTTTAACCAAAACTATTTTGGGCCTCAAATATTGTATAAGTCCCTCTGCGTTAAAAAAAACCCTGACACGATCGCCAGTTCAAAAATCAAATCTTCTGGGCCTACCCTCGTGTTATAAGCCCCATTCCTTTTCTTTAAACACCTTTGGGCCTCTTGAGAGAGTGTAAAACCCATTCCCTTGTACAGAAAAACTTTCTTGGGCCTCAGTCACTTGTATAAGACCCTGTACAAAACAACAGTGCAAACACTGATAAAACCCTGGGCCTCTCCTTGAGCTGTAAGCCCCAATTTTTCTTTTCAAAGCAATTTCTCCTTTGATTTTGCATATAATATTGTTATCAAAGCTTTCTTTGTTGAACAAACTAACAAAACAACATGGAAGCTCTACAATCGAGTAAGTGTTTACCCGCTTTCATTTTCCGCTTTCATATGTATATAACTGTACTGTGGGGCTATTTCACTGTAAGTCTTCTTTCATAAACTCATATCAACTGTGTAATAATAGTATAGATATTTAGAGTTTCCCCGACAATTACGTCTAGAACTAGACCGACCCTCGGATGTTTCAATATAACCTACACAGTAAAGAACTTTTTAGATAACTTGATCTAAGAAATTCCCCTTTGAACAGTTCATATACAGAAGGCCATTGTTCCTAGTGAAACCCCTTCTGGAACTGTTCATCAGCCTCCTCTTGGGCTTAGTGCAAGGACCCACAGGCTTCCTAGAAGCATCCCCGCCTCCTCTTGGGCTTAGTACAAGGACCCGTCGGCTTCTTAGAAGTTTTCACAGCCTCCTCTTAGGCTTCGTATAGTGATTCTTCCTCCGGGAAGTTGGCCTTCTCTTGGGCTTCGTACAAATTGTCCCGACGACCTCCTAGAGGTATAGGAACAGAAATTAGTCATCTTAATAGAACAGTCTTTCAAAGAGTCTAGATCCTACTACTACTGTTTCTTAAGCATAGTACAAAAGATAAAACTCTAGACTTGGACATTTTAATTTCCTTGACTCTAAAAGACATTCTCAAACTCCTTTCAAAAAGGGGAAGAAAACCCACAGACTCGGACAATCCCAATACCCTTTGGATTTCCCATTTTCTTAAAGAACAGCAAATATCCGGATCCTCGGATCAAATCCATGAGTGCAACATTACTCATATAAGAACTGATTTTCTCTTTGAACCAACATACTGGACCTGTCACTCAACTGAAACAGTACATTTTAGCCTCCATCTCGGGCTTCGTACGAGATACCAAAACACTCTCTTGTTGAGTATAAAAGGCTCTCTTATTGAGTCACATCATTTTAGCCTCCATCTCGGGCTTTGTACGAGATACAAGAACACTCTCTTGTTGAATATAAAAGGCTCTCTTGTCGAGTCACATCAATTTAGCCTCCATCTCGGGCTTCGTACGAGATACAAAAACACTCTCTTGTTGAGTATAAAAGGCTATCTTGTTGAGTCACATCTTTTTAGCCTCCATCTTGGGCTTCGTACGAGATACAAAAACACTCTCTTGTTGAATATAAAAGGCTCTCTTGTTGAGTCACAACCTTTTAGCCTCCATCTCGGGCTTCGTACGAGATACAAAATCACTCTCTTGTTGAGTGTAAAAGACTCTCTTGTTGAGTCACACCTTTTAGCCTCCATCTCGGTTTTTGTACGAGATACAAACACACTCTCTTGTTGAGTATAAAAGGCTCTCTTGTTGAGTCACATCCTTTTAGGCTTCATCTCGGGCTTCGTACGAGATACAAAAACACTCTCTTGTTGAGTATAAAAGGCTCTCTTGTTGAGTCACATCATTTTAGCCTCCATCTCGGGCTTCGTACGAGATACAAAAACATTCTCTTCTTGAGTATAAAAGGCTCTCTTGTTGGGTCAACCCTTTTAGCCTCTCTCTTGGGCTTCGTACGAGAAACATAAAAACTCCCTCTTGCTGGGCCAATAGCCTCCTCTTAGGCTTTGTATAAGGAAACCCCGGTTGAGTCAATCAACCTTTTAGCATTAAAACTATGCCTCGTTCACAGTATACAAACATCAACAACTCCTTTCTCTTCACCTAATTGCTGTAAGCGGCAAGCCTCTGGATTATTTACATCCACGGCACTGTCCCTCTTTTAGCATGAGAAATTCCTAAGGAAAGATAACATTGCTCTACACTGAGTTAAAGTCTTCTCCTTCAGGTTAAAAAAACCCCTATAAAGGAAATTATGGCATTGCTGGATTCACATATCCCAGTTAAAGTAATTCTCCTTTATGACCAGTCACCCAATAGTTGTGACAAACAGACCCCTTTAGAGATTACAAATTCTCTCTAAAGTCAAAACCCTTTAGCTTCACATCTTGGGCTTTAAACAAGATACAAATAGACCCTTCAGCTTCACATCTTGGGCTTTGAACAAGATACAAACCACCTTTCTCTTCATGTCTTGGGCTTTGAACAAGACACCAAAACACAATTTCCTCCCATAGAATAGGAGGAACTACGATCGCTCTGATTTCCCTGTTTCGGTAAACGGGAATACGTAGGCATAAGATTGAAAGAAAGATCTTAGCAGGCACACTAATAAAAAACCCAAAATCCTGTACCTTCATACATCAATTGAAAAGTATCAGTCCTAACATCCTACCCATAGCATAGTCCTGTTATTTCAGCCTTAAACAAAGTAAGAAGAAAAAGGCCCCACTTCCGCATAGCATCTGTAACCTAACAGACTGCTGTTTAAACTTAGTATGCAAGCAGGGTTAATTGGAGACATCTATTTCCCTTCCTTAGTCAGCTCAATAGGATAAAAAATGAATCGACCTGTAGTACCCCAGAGCGACAGTGCTTAAGAACCACGTCCAAAACCGCTCGCTACAGAAAAGTGGCTCCCACTGTGGGGACGACGATTAACTTCTTTCTTTCTTACAATTTAAGGTGAAAACCCGAGATAAGTTATTTTCATGACGGCTCAATCGAGGAATGTCATTATTGCTAGGGTCGGCCTTCACTAGGATCTTAGGTCAAAAACCTTTAAGTTGGGAAGGTACCACAGAATGGCGACTCTGCTGGGGAGCCATTTTCTGATATGATCATAGGATTCATAGCTCTTAAAAGTCTAGTACATTAGGACAAATATATATACTGCTTTTCCTAATTGATATCTGTGTTTATTTTTCTGCTAATGGGAATGCGTGTGATGCCGCATGTGGAAAGATTGAGTATACACCTAGGAAAAACCTCTTTTAGTAGTGCGGAAGCTATCGGAAATAGTTGTCACGCGATACTACCCTCTTCTAAAGATTCTTCAAAAAAACATCACCTAGCACGGTTCCCGGCCCGCTGGTGTTTTATCGACAAGAATTAATGATTTTGAGAGACAGGTACAAAAATCACTAGTATAAACCTTTGGGATGGGTAGAGCCTTGACTTCATGACACCGACCCTTTGACCCCATGTTTTTTCTATGTTTTTGTGTGCTGCATTCATGCATTCATCTAAAAAAAACTAAAACAAAGAAAAACTTCTCTTCTAGTCTCTCTTTTTCAAATTAAACTAAGACAATGATTGCAAATGTCAGAGAAAAAGATTGCGCTCATGGATTTCGGTAGAAGGAGAACTCATAGGTACCCCTTCAAGGTTCCAAAACTAGAGGATTTGAGAGGATTAGCAAGGATGATCACTAACCCTGACACTTTCAGAGCCAAGTACGAAGGTCTGCTACCTCTGTTGAGGGTCCATGTAATTGAAGGAATCCTGGATGCACTCATTCAGTTTTACGATCCGGTATATCAATGTTTCACATTCCCGGATTACCAGCTCGTACCAATGCTGGAGGAGTATTCTCATCTGACCGATTTACACATTACTGATCAAGCTCCTTTTTCTGGACTGGAAGAAATTCCAAAAGATCAGACCATTGCAAGAGCAATTTATTTGGATGAGTCAGAAGTCAGGACTCACATTACCACTAAGGGTGGAATCCCAGGTTTACCAGCCCAGTTTCTGACAAAGAAAACTCTGTACTTTGCTAGTATAGGGAACATGACTGCTTTTGAAAGCATCTTTGTTTTACTCACCTACGGGTTATTTTTGTTTCCCAACATTGATAACTTCGTCGATATCAATGCCATTAAGGTTTTTCTCATTGGAAACCCTGTACCGACTTTGCTCGCAAATGCGTATCATTCTATACACTTAGGGAATTTGTACAGTGGAGGGGAGATCACGTGCTATGTATCCCTGCTATAAAAATTGTTTATCTCCCATTTACCTAAGTCTGCCGCTTTTGGGATCATAAGAGTGCCTTACGTTGGTCGCAGAAAATCATGTCTCTTACCAACTCTGACATAGATTGGTGCAATAGGATTTATGACGGGATCAGGATCATTGACCGTTGTGGAAACTTCCCCAACGTACCCCTCATTGGAACCAAGGGAGGAATTAATTACCATCCAGTTTTAGTTCGTCGTCAATTTGGATACCCGATGAGGCATGTCCCGCGCAATGCTCATCTGGAAGGTCTTTTCTTCAAGGAAGGAGAAAATGACAGGGCACTAAAGATGGAAATAATGCACGCTTGGAAACATGTTCATAAGAAAGGACGGGAGTCTCTAGGAAAACCGGACTGTGTCTCAGAGGAGCCTTATCTCCACTAGGTACAAACTAGAGCTCTCAAGCTAAAAATGCCTTATCCTCGTCACGGAGTTCTTCCACCAAGGGAATCTGTCCTGTACTTCATGACTGAAACGGAAAAACTTCAGGTTACTCTCAACAAAGTTCAACGGGAGAGAAGGTATTGGAAGAACAAGTACCGCATTCTCAATGTGGAGTGCACCAAAATACAACAACTACTGAAAGATAAGGATGCTCTAATTGAGATTTTGGAGCAACATGCTATGGAAAATCAGGATGACCAAAGGAATTTGCCCGCTCCTTTCACTTGGCAAAGGAATGACAACCCGACAATGGCCCAAGAGCCCCGGTCAAAGAAAAGGAAAGTACCAGAATCAGCACCCGAGTTCTCCTCAGAGAGGACTCGGGACCCATTAGCTTAGGTTTCTGTTTCCGCAACTTGTAATTCACTGTATTTTCATTTCCGCAATCCCTTGAATTCAATAACACGGGGTTTCCCCACTGTTTGATATTTGCAATCTAATTGTCGAAGTTAACTTTGAATAAACAAAAAACAATTAATATAATCATTGCATTCACCATTCTCACGTCACGTATTCTTCTTACCTACGAATCTCACGTTTGTGTCTCGATTCTAGAGTCAAACTGTCTCATTCGTACAATACTCGGGCCAATCGTCAGAAAAAGATGGATGATCTCGAGGAAGAGAGCAGGGAGTTGAAAGAAGAGATCGACGCTCTAAGAGAGGATATGAGAAAGCTTCATAACGACATGCAAGCCATGGCAGAAGCTCTTCTACAGTGAACTGTGATCTCGGAGATTACATCAACGCCCATAGTGGAGAAGTATGATCCTAGGTATCAAATGCCGAAAGATCGTCCATGGGGGCATGCTTGTTAACTATATCCCGGAAGGATATGTTTCGCCGATCACTGAAGATCAGGGAATCATAGCAGAAGCCGCTGGGCCTGAAGGTTACAAACTTCGGGAAAGCAAGGATGCCAGAGGCATAATGAGGACTCCAGAAGGTTACAAACTTTGGGAAATGCCAAGATTCACTGCCGTAGTCACGGTACCGCCCGCTGTGGTGCACACTGTCTCGGAAGGGCAAATTCCCCAGATACCTTCTGGTGGAAATGAAAGCATGTTCGAAAGAATGAATGAAGTCCAGGAACAGTTCTTGGAAATGCAAAAGGAATTGCAAGCTATTCGCGACCAGGATCTATTTGGAAAGGACGCCGCAGACCTTTGTTTGGTCCCCAATGTGAAAGTTCCACACAAGTTCCAAGTGCCCGACTTTGAAAAATACAAGGGTAACTCTTGCCCTCAGAGCCACTTGGTGATGTACGCTCGACGAATGTCAGCTCAGACAGAGAATCAGGACCTACTGATTCACTACTTTCAGGATAGTTTAACCGGTGCCGCATTAAAATGGTACATGAGTTTAAACCGCTCTACGATCAGCACGTTTAGAGATCTTGGCACTGCCTTCGTCCAACAATACAAATACAATTTGGACATGGCACTAGACAGAGATCAACTCAGATCAATGTCACAAAAGGACAAGGAAACCTTTAAAGAATACGCTCAGAGATGGCGTGAAATTGCCGCACATATTTTTCCACCTCTTGAGGAAAAAGAGATGACAAAGATCTTCTTAAAGACCTTGAGCTCATTTTACTACGACAGAATAGTCGCCAGTGTGCCCAGTGATTTCACCGAGATGGTCGGTACGGGAGTACGTCTCGAGGAAGCCGTCCGAGAAGGACGTCTAGTCAAAGACACTGGATCATCAAGTAGTACAAAATGATACGGTAGTGCTCTCCCTAAAAAAAATGAGCAAGATATTAGGAATATCTCTCTCGAAAAGCAAAGGCGACGATATCAACCAGTAGTAGCTGTGACTCCTGCTATCAACCCTGCGACTGTTTCTATGTATCAACCTCAGGTTGCGCAGAGCCAACCTAATCAACAGCCTCTTCAGCAGGCTCGTCCTCAATACAATAAAAACCGTACAACGCGACCATCAGGATTTGATCCTATACCCGTATCGTACGCAGAACTATTTTCGTTACTACTGGCCAAGGGGCATGTCCAGACTAAGTCTCCTCTTACAGTACCGGAAAATCTGCCTTTTTGGTTTAAGGTGGACCAGACTTGCCCTTACCATCAAGGAGGACCAGGGAATAACATAGAGAACTGTCTCAGTTTCAAATCCGACGTGCAAAAGCTTGTTAGGAGCAGGGTCTTATCTTTCAAGGATACGAATCCCAATGCTCTCACGAACCCGCTGCCTCCACACGAGAAAGCTGCAGTCAACCTAATAGAGGGAGAGTCTAACAACGTCTATCAAATTCATGATGTACTCTTGTTGAGGGCCAATTTGGTCAAGATACATTGTAGACAGAGTGGATATGGCCATATGCCACCTCACAATTATCACCAGTGTGATATCTGCTCTAAAAGCAATTGAGGATGTTTTGTGGTGCAATCAGCTCTACAGGAACAGGTGGATCTCAGATGGATCCAAGAGTACCGAGTTCGTGGAGTTAACATGGTTTACACGAATTCCAACATCATTCAAAACCACGATATCCGTGCAAATCCAGTATCATAATCTGCCGTGGCACGATTACAGTTCCTGTATGACTTGCTCGGTAAATAAACAGGGATGCTCTTTCATACAAGAGGCCCTCCAGCGTCAGATGGATATTGGATGGATTCAGGACTACCATGATAGGAATCCCTATCAGATCAACATCAATCAAATCTTCGATATTCGTCTGATGAATACCAACCTAGTGGAGTTACACGCTAAATAGGTCCGGCTCGGGTTCCTGGTATCACATTATTATCAGGGCTGTAAAGCGGGTTGCGAAAATGATCAATGTTGTGCCCTTGTTCAAGAAACACTTCAGCACTTGGTGAACCACTGGTGGCTTCCAATCTATATGGACGAAGACACCCAGCAAATCAGTATCACTAACGGGAACCCTACTCGGCATCAAAGTTAGGATGTCTGATCTATGGAAACTGACCTAGTGAGGTTACATTATATTCAAAGTGGGCGTGGCCAGGTGCCCCCACACAACTATAAACGTTGTAGAGTCTGTTCAGAAAGTAACCAAGGATGCTACCTTGTGCGAGCAGCTCTTCAGGGTCAGGTGGATCATAGAGAGATTCGCCCATATCCGGGTTCCGGACCAATCAACTGGACGCCGGGCTACCTTGCTGATCAAATCGAGGACGTTGTCATAATATTTGATCATCAGAGGGCTAGGGATGTTTGTGCCATCATCCCTCTACTTGACGAATCGAGAGTTCCCAACTAGGAACGGATCGAAATTACTTACGATGGTCAGAAAAATCAGAAGGCTCCCATAGTCATCTATCTGCCGGGACCACTACCGTATGAATCAACTAAGGCTATCCCTTACAAGTACGGTGCAGCAACAGTCGTGAATATTGCAGACATCAATCGAGTAACACGGAGTGGTAGAATCTTCAACAGAGGAGTTGGAGAACCCAACAGAGAAAAGGAACCTCAGACAGAAGTTCCCAAGCCACCAGTCGGTCAATCCAGTAATCCCGACCTTTCAAAAAACAATGATGAGATGCTGAAGCTCATCCAAAGGAGTGAATACAACATTTTTGATCAGCTATTACAAACTCCTTCAAAGATCTCGGTATTATCACTGTTACTTAGTTTAGAAGCGCACATTGAGGCTCTACAGAAAGTCTTGGAGCAGGCCTTTGTGGAACAGGATGTAACAATCATACAGTTCGATGACATTGTCTCTAACATCACTTCCTGCAATAACTTAGGGTTCAGTGACGAGGATTTTCCAGAGGGGGGAAAAAGTCATAACATGGCGCTTAATATTATAGTCAACTGCCAGGACGATGCTTTAGCCAGCGTACTGGTAGCACAGGGTTAGCCCTGAATGTTATGCCGAAGTCCACTTTGATGCAATTATCATTCAAAGGACCTCCGATGAGAACCAGTGAGGTCGTCGTCAAAGCATTTGACGGATCCAGAAAAACAGTTATCGGCGAAGTCGACCTTCCCATAACTATCGGTCCTCACACTTTCCAAGTCACTTTCCAGGTCATGGACATCCGAGCAACATACAGTTATTTATTAGGAAGGCCTTGGATACATCAGGCTGGGGCGGTCACCTCAACCCTCCACCAAAAGCTAAAGTTCGTCCAGAATGGCCAACTCATCATAGTCTGTGGAGAACAGGCCTTGCTCGTAAGCAATTTATCAACATCCACTTATGTGGAACCAGAAGGGATAATTGGGACCCAGTTCCAAATGCTTTCGCCACACAAGGACTATCAATACGAAGGGGGAACTTCGATTTCCTCATACAAAGATGCTATCAAAGCGGTCGAGAGTACCAATACAACAGGATTGGGACAACTTATCATTCCTACTGACAATAAAACAAAGAAGGGTCTTGGTTTTTCTGCGACCTGCACCCAGACAGCTGCTAGCGATGAAAGTTTTCATCCCATTCAGGATTTCTTCCACAGTGGAGGTTTCCTTCACCCAATATCTCAAACAGTCCATGCTATCAACGAGGAGGATCCCTCCGATACGGATGAGGAATGGAAGTCCTATCTTTACGAGGACGGTTATATGTCTCAGGAAGAGGTGCCTACGCCATTTTGCTATCCCACACAGAGTCCGAGATTTATACCCAGGTCAGACGTTGAAATGATATACGGAGATTGTGATCCAGAAGGATGTCGTGCTCCACCAAAGTCATTAGAGGAGGACACTCTGATGAAAGACAACTTTGACCACGACTACTATGGCCCGATGGATGGCCTGCCAATGTGGCAGCCTTACCCATGAGACTTGAGGCAAGAAAATCAGCCGAACAATGAAAATCAGCTGAGCATCGTTGAACAAAATACCTGCGTCCCACCATGTCATGGGATCAACATTCAGGTCATTCAGAAAATATCCAGAACGACGATGAATTTGCAAAGTTTGCCGGACTAGAATTCATTAACTATGCTTTTCCTGAGGTCAACGTCATCGAGAGGGACGACCCCTCCAATTCCAAAGAAGTGTGGGACACCTTGGGACAACCGAGTGGAAAATACGACTATATGGTCAAGTACACTACTCCGGAAAACTCTCGTATCAGGCTCGAAGACATCCAGCTGACTGGATTGGGAGATTTACCTGAGAGCACAAATACTTTGCAAAATGCAACAGAGGAATCCTCCTACGGCAACTCTGCCTGGGAGACAGATTCCAATGATCTGGCTCCACCAGAAATCAGCGTTATTTCTGAAGACAAATCAAGGAAGGTACCAGACTTTGTGATTCACCGAGGAGTTCGCCGCCAATGGGTTGCTGTCGATGTTCCGAAGATTGTTCATAAGTCAGAGTAATTGCCGTCTTTAACCTTTCACCCTGCCCAGGTGAAACAGATGTTTTAATAGGGCTCACTTTCTATAAATTTCCCTCTTCGCTTTGTCCAAAGCGACAGAGTTTTGTTTTATAGGGTTGTAGTTTCAAGAATCGACTTGTTCATAAATAAAATAACATCGTTCTGTAATGTCCGCATTAATTGCTGTTTTCTCTTTTTGCTTTTCTCAGAAAATGGTAATCCTAAAAAACAAATCAATAATAAAAACAAGCAGTTTTCCAAAAAATGCTACACACACACTTGCATTTTCTATATCTCTTCTAAACACAAATCATCACGTCATGCAGATTGCTTGTTTTAAACCCCATTGAAACATACGATCCGATGCCTTCTCCCGACTTTAAATTCCCGGTATTTGGGGCTGAAGAAGAAGTTGACAACGAAATTCCAGAAGAGATCTCCCGATTACTCAGACAAGAGGAAAGGTCCATTGAACCTCACAAAGAGCCGTTGGAAACGGTCAACTTGGGTTCAGAAGAAGAGAGAAAGGAAGTCAAGATTGGGGCACTGCTCAGTCCAGCTGCTAAAGAGAGTTTGATAAAGCTTCTCAGAGAATTTCCCGATGTGTTTGCTTGGTCCTATCAGGATATGCCAGGGTTGGATAACAGCATCGTGGAACATCATCTACCGTTAAGATCAGAATGTCCGCCAGTAAAACAAAGGTTGAGACGGACTCACCCGGACATGGCCATCAAAATCAAAGAGGTGGTACAGAAACAGATTGACGCGGGCTTCCTCGCTACATCAGAATATCCTCAGTGGTTAGCCAACATCGTACCCATTCCTAAAAAGGAAGGAAAAGTCAGAATGTGTGTCGACTACAGAGATCTAAACAAGGCTAGTCCGAAGGACGACTTTCCTTTACCACACATTGACATGCTAGTAGACAGTACATCAAAGTTCAAAGTTTTCTCCTTCATGGATGGATTCTCGGGCTATAATCAGATTAAAATACGCGTATGAGGGGCGTTGATACGCGTAAGGCTGGCAGGAGAAGGAGTCATTACGCGTAAGGCGAGGCCAAAAGGAAGAATTAACACGGCCCTCTGCCCATACGCGTAAGGGTACGCGTATAGTGGCAAGGCAATACGCGTATGGGAGTAGTCGTACGCATAAGCAGATCTGGAAGTTGGATTTTGGAGGAAAAATGGGTCTCTGCCCATACGCGTATGAAGCTGGTTAGTACGCGTATGGTGGGGCGAGGCAGGACGCCTTACGCGTCTGGTATGAGCAGGAAAGGCGAGGGAGCTGGTCATTACGCGTATGACCCAGGTCAATACGCGTATGGACAGCGTGAGTGCAGAAATTCCCCGTTTTGCGGTTTCTTTCCCGTTTTCGCATCGGAATTAGTTTCTCTTGGATTGATAGGTTGAGGATAGATTCCAGATGTCGAGGGATGTAACAATGGTTATGAAATTAATTAATTTAATAATTTTTGGAGGATTAATTAATAATTAAGTGGGTTAGGTGATGTGAAATAATCTTATGGTGTGGTATGATGATAGTGTGTTTGATGGTGTGATCAGGAAGATCGTGAGCATGTATCTATGTTATAATACATGTGTTTTGATATGCATTCCGTGTCATGCATTTCATGGTGATGGTGGGATGAATCATTGCTCAGGAGGAGTGTATGTGATTCATCCGTACTCCGATATGGAGAATGGTGGGGATAGATCATTGCCAAGTAGAGGTGTATGTGATCTATCCGGGTTCGATCGGGTTCGATTGAATGAACCGTGTTGTTGGTACCACATGCATTGTGTACGTGTCGTGTCACATTGCATTTGTTAATTGTGGATTGACGGTGATTGAATATGACAGTAAGTCGTGATTGCATGTTGTTGATTTGTGTGAGATGTTACTTCTTATATGTATTATTCACCTTTTTATATTGAATGTAGTTCTCACCCCTTTGTTATTGTTGTGTCTGTGCTTCTTCGGAAGTACAGATAATCCAGGTACTAAGGTTGCTGGAGTACGTGTTGCTTGTTCGAGTCGTAGGAGTCGCTCTGATACGTAACACGGGATTTTATCGGGATTTCAGTTATTTGTTATTTGTTATTGTTTTTGTTACGTATCTTTATTTTGATGAATTTATGGTGAACCACGATGTTATGTGGAGTTTTCTTGAGTTGTTGGCATGTGGCCGTGAAATAAATAAATAAATTATTTTCCGCTGTTTATTTCATTCAATAAAAAGAAGTTTTGATGTTGTTTTCATGAATGTGGCATCCTACTTTATTTTGGTGTAAAAACTCTGATTATTTTCATAGAATTTTATGTATTTTTCATAAATGGGAAAGTGGGGTGTTACAGCTGCCGGAAGTGATGTTAGAGACAATGATATCGAACTGTCCGATGGTTACATCCTGTTCCACAAAGGCTTGCTCCAAGACTTTCTGTAGAGCCTCCCTGTGCGCTTCTGAACTGAGTAAAAGTGATAGCACCAAGATCTTTGAAGGAGTTTGCAACAGTTGATCAACAATGTTGTATTCACTCTTTTGGATGAGCTTCAGCATCTCATCGTTGTTCTTTGAAAGGTCGGGATTACTAGATTGACCGACTGGTGGATTGGGAACTTCTATCTGAGGTTCCTTTTCTTTGCTGAGTTCTCCAACTCTTCTGTTGAAGATTCGACCGCTCCGTGTTACTCAACTGATGTCTTCAATATTCACGACGGAGGGTAACAAAATTTCCTTTCCATTATCGACTATTGTTGCACCGTATTTGTAAGGGATAGCCTTAGTTGATTCATATGGTAGTGGTCCTGGAAGATAGATAACTATGAGAGCCTTCTGATTTTTCTGACCATCATAAGTAATTTTGATCCGTTCCTGGTTGGGAACTCTCGATTCGTCAAGTAGAGGGATGATGGCACAAACATCCCTAGTCCTCTGATGATCAGAGATTATGACAACGTCCTCGATTTGATCAACGAGATAGTTGACTGATCAAGAACTTGACCATGGTTGAATCTCTTTGTGGTCCAACTGACTTTGAAGGGCTGCCTGCACGAGGTAGCATCCTTGATTGTTCACTGAACAAACTCCACACCGCTCATAGTTGTGTAGTGGCACCTGGCCGCGTCCGCTCTGAATACAGTGTATCCTTACTAGGTCAGTTTCCACCGACCGGACATCCTGACTTTGATATCTAGTAGGATTCCCGTTAGTGATACTAATTTGTTGGGTGTCTTCATCCATATAGATTGGAAGCCACCAGTGGTTCAACAAGTGTTGAAGTGTTTTCTGGACAAGGGCACAACCCTGATCGTTTTCGCAACCCGCTTTACAGCTCTGATAAACATGTGATACCAGGAATCTGAGGTGGACCTGTTCTGCTTGTAACTCCACCAGGCTGGTATTCATCAAGCGAATATCGAAGATTTGAATCATGTTGATCTGATAGGGATTCCTATCATGGTAGTCCTGGATCCATCCAAGATCCATCTGACACTGGAGGGCCTCTTGTACGAAAGAGCATCCTTGTTTGTTTACCGAGCAAGTCAGACAAGAACTGTAATCGTGTCGCGACAGATTATGATACTGGCTTTGCCTTGAGTGCATTGCCACCAGGTTGACATTCATCGCATGAATGTCATGGTTTTGAATCATGTTGGAATTTGTATAAACCATGTTAACTCCACGAACTCGGTGCTCTTGGATCCATCCGAGATCCATCTGTTCCTGTAGAGCTTATTGCACCACAGAACACCCTCGACTGCTTTTAGAGCAGATATCACACTGGTGATAATTATGAGGTGGCACATGGCCATATCCACTCTGTCTACAATGCATCTTGACCAGATTGGTCCTTAACAAGAGTACATCATGAATTTGATAGACGTTGTTAGACTCTCCCTCTATCAGGTTGATTGCAGCTTTCTCGTGTTGAGGCAGTGGGTTCGTGAGAACATTGGGGTTCGTATCTTTGAAAGATAAGAGCCCGCTCTTAACAAGCTTTTTCACGTTAGATTTGAAACTGAGACAGTTCTCTATGTTATGCCCTGGTCCTTCTTGATGATAAGGGCAAGTCTGATCTGCTTTGAACCAAAAAGGCGGATTTTCTGGTACTGTAAGAGGAGCCTTGGTCTGGACGTGCCCTTTGACCAGTAATAACGGAAATAGTTCCGCGTATGTTACGGGTATAGGATCAAATCCCGGTGGCCGCGTTGTACGGTTGTTATTGTATGGAGGACGAGCCTGCTGAAGAGGTTGTTGTGTCCTTTGCTGAAACTGCTGTTGATTAGGTTGGCTCTGCGCAACCTGAGGTTGATACGTAGAAACAGGCGCAGGGTTGATAGCAGGAGTTATAGCTGCTACTGGTTGATAACTTCGCCTTTGCTTTCCGAGAGAGATATTCCCGATATCCTACTCTTTTTTCTTAGGGAGAGCACTACCGTATTGTTTTGCACTACTTGATGATCCAGTGTCTTTAACTAAACGTCCTTCTTGGACGACTTCCTCAAGACGAACCCCCATGCCCACCATCTCGGTGAAGTCATTGGGTGCACTGGCAACCATTCTGTCGTAGTAAAATGAGCTCAAGGTCTTTAAGAAGATCTTTGTCATCTCTTTTTCCTCAAGAGGTGGAGAGATCTGAGCGGCAATTTCACGCCATCTCTGAGCGTACTCCTTAAAGGTTTCCTTGTCCTTTTGTGACATTGATATGAGTTGATCTCTGTCTGGTGCCATGTCCAAATTATATTTATACTGTTGGACGAAGGCAGTGCCGAGATCTCTGAAAGTGCTAATCGTAGAACGGTTTAAACCCATGTACCATTTTAATGCGGCACCGGTTAAACTATCCTGAAAGTAGTGAATCAGTAGATCTTGATTCTCTGTCTAAGCTGACATTCGCCGAGCGTACATCACCAAGTGGCTCTGAAGGCAAGAGTTACCCTTGTACTTTTCAAAGTCGGGCACCTGGAATTTGTGCGGAACTTTCACATTGGGGACCAAGCAGAGGTCCGCGGCGTCCTTTCCAAATAGATCCTGACTGCAAATAGCTTGCAATTCCTTTTACATTTCCAGGAACTGTTCCTGGAACTCGTTCATTCTTTCGAACATGCTTTCGTTTCCACCAGAAGGTATCTGCGGAATCTGTCCTTCCAGGACAGTGTGTACCACGGGTTGTGGTATAGTCAATACGGCCGAGACTCTCGGTGCCTCCCGAAGTTTGTAACCTTCAGGAGTTGCTGTCATGCCGCTGGCATCTTCGCTTTCCCGAAGTTTGTAACCTTCAGGCCCAGCGGTTCCTGCAGTGATTTCCTGATCTTCAGTGATCGGCGGAACATATCCTTCCGGGATATAGTTAACAAGCATGCCCCAGGGACGATCTTTCGGCATTCGATACCTAGGATCATACTTCTCCACTATGGGCATTGAGGTGATCTCTGAGATCACGGTTCTTTGTAGATGAGCTTCTGCCATGGCTTGCATGTCGTTACGAAGCTTTCTCATATCCTCTCTTAGAGCGTCGATCTCTTTTTTTAACTCTCTGTTCTCTTCCTCGAGATCATCCATCCTTTTTTGACGATTGGCCTGAGTATTGTACGAATGAGACAGTTTGACTCTAGAACCGAGACACAAACGTGAGAATTAGATTGCAAAGTTAATCAAAATAAACTTTGACAATTAGATTGCAAATATAAAACAGTGGGGGAACCCCGTTTTATTAAAATTCAAAGGATTGCGGAAATGGGAATACAGTAAATTACAAGGTGCGGAAACAGAAACCTAAGCTAATGGGTCCCGAGTCCTCTCTGAGGAGAACTCGGGTGCTGATTCTGGTACTTTCCTTTTCTTTGACCGGGGCTCTTGAGCCGTTGTCGGGTTGTCATTCCTTTGCCAAGTGAAAGGGGCGAGCAAATTCCTTTGGTCATCCTGATTATCCACAACATGTTGCTCTAAAATCTCGATCAGAGCATCCTTTTCTTTCAGTAGCTGTTGTATTTTGGTACACTCCACGTTGAGAATGCGATACTTGTTCTTCCAAGACCTCCTCTCCTGTTGAACTTTGTTGAGAGTAACTTGAAGTTATTTAGTTTTCGTCATGAAGTACATGACAGATTCCCTTGGCGGAAGAACTCCTTGATGAGGATACGACATCTTTAGCTTGAGAGCTCTAGTTTGTACCCAGTGGAGATAAGGCTCCACCAAGACACAGTCCGGTTTTCCTAGAGACTCCCGTCCTTTCTTATGAACATGTTTCCAAGCGTGCACTATTTCCATCTTTAGTGCTCTGTCATTTTCTCCTTCCTTGAAGAAAAGACCTTCCAGATGAGCATTACGCGGGACATGCCTCATTGGGTATCCAAATTGACGACAAACCAATATTGGATGGTAGTTGATTCCTCCCTTAGTTCCTATAAGGGGTATGTTGGGGAAATGATCCTGATTCCGTCATAAATCCTATTGCACCAGTCTATGTCAGAGTTGGTGCGAGACATGATTTTCTGCGACCAGCGTAAGGCACTCTTATGATCCCAAAAAGCAGCAGACTTAGGAAAATGGGAGATAAATCATTTTTATAGCAGGGGCACACAACACGTGATCTCTCATCCGCTGTACAAATTCCCTAAGTGTACATAATGATACGCGTCTGCGAGCAAAGTCGGCACAGGGTTTCCAATGAGAAAAACCTTAATGGTGTTGATATCGACGAAGTTATTGATGTTGGGAAACAAAAATAACCCATAGGTGAGTAAAACAAAGATGCTTTCAAAAGCAGTCACGTTCCCTATACTAGCGAAATACAGGGCCTTCTTTGTCAAGAACTGGGCCGACAAACCTTGTATGCCACCCTTAGTGGTCATGTGAGTCCTGACCTCTGACTCGTCCAAATAAATTGCTCTTGCAATGATTTGATCCTTTGGAATTTCTTCCAGTCCAGAAAATGGAGCTTGATCAGTAATGTGTAGATCAGTCAAGTGAGAGTACTCCTCCAGCGTTGGTGCTAGCTGGTAATCCGGGAATGTGAAATAGGGATAGACCGGATCGTAAAACTGAACGAGTGCATCCATGATTCCTTCAATCACATGGATTCTTAACAGAGGTAGTAGACCTCCGTACTTGGCTCTGAAAGCCTCAGGGTTAGTGATCATCCTCGCTAACCTTCTCAAATCCTCAAGTTTTGGAACCTTGAAGGTGTACTTATGAGTTCTCCTTCTACCGAAATCCATGAGCGCAATCTTTTTCTCTGACATTTGCAATCATTGTTTCAATTTAATTTGAAAAAGAGAGACTAGAAGAGAAAATTTTTCTTTGTTTTAATGTTTTTTAGATGAACGCATGAATGCAGAACACAAAAACATAGAAAAAACATGGGGTTAAAGGGTCGTTGTCATGAAGTCAAGGCTCTACCCATCCCCCAAAGGTTTATACTAGTGATTTTTGTACCTGTCTCTCAAAATCATCAGTTCTTGTCGAGAAAACACCAGCGGGCCGGGAACCGTGCTAGGTGATGTTTTTTCGAAGAACCTTCAGAAGAGGGTGGTATCGTGTGACAACCATTTCTGATAGTTTCCGCACCACTAAAAGAGGTTTTTCCTAGGTGTATACTCAATCTTTCCACATGCGGCATCACACGCATTCCCATTAGCAGAAAAATAAACACATATATCAATTAGGAAAAGCAGTATATATATTTGTCCTAATGTCCTAGACTTTTAAGAGCTATGAATCCTATGTTCCTGACAGAAAATGGCTCCCCGGCAGAGTCGCCATTCTGTGGTTCCTTCCCAACTTAAAGGTTTTTGGCCTAAGATCCTAGTGAAGTCAACTAAAGTCTCATTCCCAATGAAATTCCCAGTGAAGTCACCATGACTTGTCCAAGGTAATTCTAAGAAAGAACGTGAACGGCCCCACGGTGGGCGCCACTTTTCTGTAGCGAGCGGTTTTGGACGCGGTTCTTAAGTGCTGTCGCTCTTTGGGGTTTACTACAGGTCGATTCATTTTTGATCCTATTGTCAGCTGACTAAGGAAGGGAAATAGATGTCTCCAATTAACCCTGCTTGCATACTGAGTTTAAACAGCGGTCTGTTAGGTTACGGATGCTATATGGTAATGGGGCCTTTCTTTCTTCTTACTTTATTAAGGTGGAAAACTGGGATTATTCATGGGGAATTTGTCAGATTGGGTGGTGATAGGGGACTTTAAGTTTTTTGATTAGTGTGCTCGCTAAGATTTTTCTTTCAATCTTATGCCTACATATTCCCGTTTACCGAAACAGGGAAATCAGAGCGATCGTAGTTCCTCCTATTCTATGGGAGGAAATGAGTGTTTTGGTGTCTTGTTCAAAGCCCAAGACGTGAAGCGAAAGGTGATCTATATCTTGTTCAAAGCCCAAGATGTGAAGCTGAAGGTGGTTTGTATCTTGTTTAAAGCCCAAGATGTGAAGCTGAAGGGTCTATTTGTATCTTGTTCGAAGTCCAAGATGTGAAGCTAAAAGGTGTTGTCTTTAGAGAGAATTTGTCATCTCTAAAGAGGGTCTGTTTGTCACAACTGTTTATAAAGGAGATTTACTTTAACCGGGATATGTGAATCCAGCAATGCCATAATTTCCTTTATAGGAGGTTCCAACCTGAAGGAGAAGACTTTAACTCAGTGTAGAGAAATGTTATCTTTCCTTAGGAATTTTTCATGCTAAAAGAGGGACAGTGGCATGGATGTAAATAATCCAGAGGCTTGCCGCTTACAGCGATTAGATGAAGGGGAAGGAGTTGTTGATGTTTGTGTACTGTGAACGAGGCACAACTTTGATGCTAAAAGGTTGATTGGCTCAACTTGGGTTTTCTTATACAAAGCCTAAGAGGAGGCTATTGGCCCAACAAGAGGGAGTTTTTATGTGTCTCGTACGAAGCCCGAGAGAGAGAGGCTAAAACGGTTGACTCAACAGGATAATCTTTTATACTCAACAAGAGAGTGTTTTTGTATCTCGTACGAAGCCCGAGATGGAGGCTAAAGATGGTGACTCACCAAGAGAATCTTTTATACTCAACAAGAGAGTGATTTTGTATCTCGTACGAAGCCCGAGATGGAGGCTAAAAGGTGATTGACTCAACAAGAGAGTCTTTATACTCAACAAGAGAGTGTTTTAGTATCTCGTACGAAGCCCGAGATGGAGGCTAAAAGGGAGATTGGCTCAACAAGAGAGCCTTTTATACTCAACAAGAGAGTGTTATGGTATCTTGTACGAAGCCCGAGATGGAGGCTAAAAGGTTACTGTTTCAGTTGAGTGACAGGTCCAGTATGTTGGTTCAACGAGAAAATCAGTTCTTATATGAGTAATGTTGCATTCATGGATTTGAGAATGTCTTTGAGACTCAAGGAAATTAGACTGTCCAAGTCTAGAGTTTTATCTTTTGTACTATGCTTAAAGAAACAGTAGTAATACGTTCACGGTAGAAAGATCTAGACTCTTTGAAAGACTATTCTATTAAGATGACTAATTTCTGTTCATATACCTCTAGGAGGTCGTCGGGACAATTTGTACGAAGCCCATGAGGAGGCTGAAAACTTTTAAAAAGCCGAGGGACAATTTGTACGAAGCCCAAGAGGAGGCTATCATTCTCGGAGGAAGAAATCATTTATACGAAGCCTAAGAGGAGGTTGTGAATACTTCTAAGAAGCCGACGGGTCCTTGTACAATGCCCAAGAGGAGGCGGGGATGCTTTTAAGAAGCCTGTGGGTCCCCAAACCCCGAGAAGTTCAAGACAGGCTATTCACAAAGAATAGATCAAGCCAAGAAAGTTCGAGAATTTGGAAGAAACTCAAGGGATGCAATTCACGGAGAAGAGATCATCTCTGGGGAGTAGAGTTTCTTGACAATTCCTAAGGAGGACAGCCGAAGAGAAGAGTGTATCTGGTGCTCCTATGGGGGATCTAGTATTGTCTATTTCTAAGAATGATCGAAACGACTTTACCTAGTGCTAGACGTAGTTGCCGGGGAAACTCTAAATATCTATACTATTATTACACAGTCGATATGAGTTTATGAAAGAAGACTTACAGCAAAACAACCCCACAATACAGTTATATGTATATGAAAGCGGTAAATGAAAGCATATAAACTCTTACTCGGTTGTAGAGCTTCCATGTTGTTTGGTTAGTTGTTCAACAAAGAAAGATTGAAAACAACAGTATATTTCAAAATCAAAGGAGAAAGTGCTTTGAAAGAAAAGATTGGGGCTTACAGCTCAAAGAGAGGCCCAGGGTTTTAGTAGTGATTGCACTGTGATATGAGTTTGTACAGTGGGACTTAGACAAGTGACTGAGGCCCAAAAAGTTTTTTGTACAAGGGGAATGGGTCTTACACTCTCTCAAGAGGCCCAAAAAAATGATTTAGAGAAAAGAAGTGGGTCTTACTACGCGAGGGTAGGCCCAGATGATTTTGTTTAAAAAATGGCGATCGCGCCGAGGTTTTAGAATGTAAAGAGGGACTTATACAATAAGTGAGGCCCCAAAATGGGTTATGTAAAAAAGAGGGTTGAGACTTACACTCTATTAGAGGCCCAAGTGAGTTTTAAGAAAAGAAATGGGTCTTACTACTCGAGGGTAGGCCTAATGGTTAATTTTAAAAAGGGCGACACCGTGGGACTTATACAAGTGATTGAGGCCCAAAATTTTGGTATTTACAAAGGAATTGGGTCTTACACTCTATTAGAGGCCCAAGTGTTTTAAAATGAAAATAAATGGGACTTATAGCTCAAGGAGAAGCCCAATGGTCTTTTTTGTTAAAAGGCGACGATCGCGCCGAACTTTGTAAATGTACAGAGGGACTTATACAATATCTGAGGCCCAAAATATTTTATTTACAAAAGGGGTGGGACTTACACTCTATTAGAGGCTCAAAGTGTATTTTAGGAAAAGAAATGGGGCTTACAACACGAGGGGAGACCCAGATGATTTTCAGTTTGAAAATGGCGATCGCGCCGAGATTTTTAACGTATTGGGACTTATACAATAACTGAGGCCCAAAATATTTTTGTACAAATATGGTTGGGTCTTACACTCTATTAGAGCCCCAAGTGTTCTTGAAAAAAGATTTGTTAGGGTGAAAATCAAAGAAACCCCAATTTCAATTTTTAAAGGCATTTTTCAAAGAAAAATCAAGTAAAAAATGATAAAAATATCAAATAAAAATCATTAATCATGTTATAAACAATGATTAAGGTTTATGAAAAAGTATTTTATCCACATGAATATTTAAAATCATTTTGGTTTTAAAAATCAAGAAAAAGAAATCATTTTAAAAGCATTTAAAACAATTTAAAACAATATTTTTAAATATATTAAAAATAATCTAAAAATAATATTTTTTTGTGATTTTTTGTGAATTAAAATATTATGGGGGTATGAATTGGAAAATGATGATTTTTGCTATGTAAAAGAATTGGTTGAGTTTTGAAAATAAAATAAGAAAAAGAGGAAAGATGTCACAACATCATCTTCGACATCTCTTATGGGGAAAAAAACCAGTACTGAAACTTTAGTTCTTAACACCTTTTTTTATCAAATTTCAAACACTCATAACTCTCTCAATTTTTAATGGAATTAAAATCCGGAAGTACCTATCTTGACCGATTTTTCGCAAGGAATCCAATGGTACCACATATACACACTAAAACTCGACGTACAAAACACGCGAATCGAAAAACCAGAACTGCTATGTTAATTTAGACGTTGTTTCGCGTCAAATTTCCAACATGCGTAACTCTCTCAATTTTTAACGGAATTAAGATTCGGAAGAGCCTATCTTGACCGATTTTTCACAAGGAATCCAATGGAATTACTCATGCACACTGAAACTTAATGTACAGAACACACAAATTAAAAAACTAGAACTGGACCGTTAATTCGACGTAGTTTCGTGTCAAATTTCCAACACGCGTAACTCTCTCGATTTTTAACGGAACTAAGATCCAAAAGAGCCTATCTTGACCGATTTTTTGCAAGGAATCCAATGGTACTGCACATACACATTGAAACTCAACGTACAAAACACGTGAATTGAAAAACCAGAACTGCACGTTAGTTTTCGACGTCGTTTCGCGCCAAACTTCCAACGTGCGTAACTCTCTCAACTTTTATCGGAATAAAAATCCGTAAAAACCTATCTTGACCAACTTTTCCCAAGGAATCCAATGGTATTACTCATGCACACTAAAACTTAATGTACAAAACACACCAATAAAAAAACTAGAGCTGGACATGATTTTAAAACAACCAAAACTCCACATATAAACATGTTAAAGTGCAAACAGTAGGAGGATCACATCATACACATTAAGGACTACATTTTTGCTTCAAGAATTGTTCAATATGACGCATGTATGTGGACAACAAAGGAAAGCATGATTCAAAGAATTCAAGTTGTGAATTTTACCTCTTTTTTGGAGATTTTGTGCAACCTACCATGTGCTTTGTTCCAGAAATTATTTAATGATTTGGAAACCCTCAAATGACCTCTTAGAAGCTTTTAGGATGCTTGGAATCAGCTAGAAACCTCTGGAGCAACTTTGAGCACTTTCTTGCAAAATGGGCAATAGTGGCCAAAATGCCAACTCTCTCAAATGGTGTTCCAGATGTGTGGCACCATTTGGGACAGTTCAAGGATGATATTTGGAGTGTGTTTGAGGTTTTATCTAGTTTGGAAAGTGACTGAATCCAGACATGGCTTGAAAAATGCAAAAAAGTCCAATTTTGAGGTTTTGAGAGGTGACTTTGTGATGTTGGTGTTATAGGTCACTTGTGAGAGTTTGGATCACCTACATATGATGTTTATGAGATGTTAGGATCATGAGATGTGATGGAAATGCTCTCTAACTCAAAAACTTAGAATTTCCTTACTAAAGAAGGCATTTTGGAGTGAAAGAGAGAATTTGAGGAAAGCATCTGTTTTATGGCTTTGGTGTACTCAAACTGAGCAAAAATGAGCTCTATTTATAGTAGAGCAAGTTTGTTTTGCAAGCAATAGTGAATGGTGGCTGCAGTAGAGATTTGGAAAATGTTGGCCAATGAAAATCCAAGTCTCCTCTAACCATTGACTAGAGGTTAGAGCACAGGCCTTTGGTTCCCTAGTTGTTGGATGAATCTTGACTGAATTCAGTTGGAGGAAGCTCAGTTCATGCCACCTCTAAGCATCCATTAAATGCTCCAAACCAAAATTGGAGTCTTGTCCCTCTTTTAGGGATTTCTAGGTTTTGGCATGCTAGTTTTGGTTCCTTGGACTTGGGAGGCTCATGAATCA
The DNA here is from genome assembly GCA_022829125.1 of Lathyrus tuberosus. NCBI lineage: Eukaryota > Viridiplantae > Streptophyta > Magnoliopsida > Fabales > Fabaceae > Lathyrus > Lathyrus tuberosus. Next base: position 2,867,185 of record JALAZF010000142.1, on the reverse strand, counting down.
GATCATCCCCCTTAGATTTGATCCTTAGATGTGTCCAAAAATGATGACAAGGCTTGAAAATTCGTGTGGCACAAGAAATGTGCAAATCTGCCTTGAAAAATTAGCTGCAACAAGCCTTTTTATAAAATCCATAACTCCCTACACGAGTATGCTACATGGACGTTCTAGGACTTTCTGGAAAGCTGAGATGACGTACTTCAACTTTGATGTTTGGCCCTAGACCTGGTTCAACTTGGATCATGGAGAAAACCAGCCTTGAAGTTGGGACTTCATGCTGAAATTACAAGGCAGATTTTGGCTAAGTGATGAAAAATGTCAATTTTAGGTTTTTAGCCATTTTGATCCAACCATAACTCAAAATCCATGATGAATTGGGATGAGGTGTAGTTGACACTTTCGTAGAGGGTCATGAGGGCTACAAATCCAGCTTTGGATGGGGAAAAATGGCTTTGTGGTTTAGGAGTTATGATCCTCCAAAGTTGGTACCCTTGCCACTTTATTTCATAACTTAGAAAATTTTCTAAGTTTTTATGGTTACCTCTTTTTCAAGTTATCCCACTTTTCTTGAATTTTCTTGATGAATGATGATTCCAATCACACATTAACATCATTTTAGGGTTAAAAAACCATTTTTATGAAAAATCTCAAAAAGTCAAAGTTTGACTTTTGTGCACAGTTGACTTTTTATCAGATGAATTCCAAACTGTTCGATCCTTTATGAAATCAAGTCCTTGACCTAAATCAAACTTGATGGACATGTTCCATAGGTGTTATAGGGTGTATTGAATCGTGTCCCAAGGTTTGGGAGCATGCCTGGGTCAAAAGTCAAAGGTACAGTTGACTTTTCACACGAAACCCTAACTGTGGTTCAGATGAAATTGAAACTTGTTGCTCAAGCTTCTTGGATCAATTTATTGTTGCAAATGGATCAATGTGGTGTGTTAGGGATCCTCAAATCCTCTCTTGAGGCCTTGGCTCGTGTTTTGTCCCAAAAGTCAACTTAGGGGTGAATTAGGTCAAGAAACCCTAATTCCGAATTTCTGGTAAATGCATCCCCTGAGGCTAAATTGACTTGATGATAGGATTTATGATGTTCCATGGAGCGTATTAGGATATGCTTTGAAGCATTGGCTCATGCCCAAAGGAAAATTTCCATCTGGAGGCCCTAGTCGACCAAACCCTAATTTGGTGACATTGGCAATCCTGAGGCTTGATCCACCTAGAAGGGAGCAGCCTTGTGCTTAATCCTTGAAGTGGGAGTCCTCTGGATCCATTGTGGATATTTGAGAGGCTAGACAAGTTGAAGATCATGTCATTTCTTGATTGATCCTTTGTCTAAGAGCTCTGAGAGGGTTTGAAACCCTAGTTCTGATTGTAGTGAGTGTTCACCTATCTTTGGGGAGACTAATGAGGTACAAAGGTACATCCATATTGTGCTGATGATTTGCACCATGATGAGAAATCTTAGTGGTCAAAATTTGGGGCATGACAGGTGTGATATGTTAATAATATTTTAGTAATAATAATATGATTATATGATATATATTATTATTATCATTTTAAAATAAAAGGAAGGGCTAAGTGGTAATTGTGCGGGAGTAAGTGAGGACGAAGTTGGGAAAACATAATTGAGGTCCAAGGGTCATAATAGGAAAAGGAGGAATTGGAAAGGAGGAGAATCACTTTTGGAATCGATCGAATTCTGGAGAAAGGAGAAGAGGAACGGGAAGCAGAGCTAGGACCTAGAGACATCTGAAGAATCTTCATCTAAGGTAAGGGTGGGGTTCTTTAATCTCTAAGGGTTGCATAATGTTTGTATGAGGGTAGATAAACCATTAGGATCATCCCTATGTGTTATTTGTGTTAATTTGGGGATTGGGGTTCTGCGAGTCGGAAGTTTTGATAAGGGGAAGAATGCACAAATTTTTCGGTTGAAATGTGATTTCTATATTTCCTACTTGTTTGTATGTTAATATGTGATTATATGTGTGTTTTTGGACTGAATTGGGAGTGAAATTTGGGAAGAATTGAGGTCTGAGTCGTGCAGAATCGCAATTGCAAGATTGGTGATCCGGCCAGATTCGCCAGGCAAAAGGAAATCCGCCAGGCAAAAATCCGCCAGATTGTTGAGTGCAATAGTTGTTGCTTATGATGTTGCATGATGTTGTTGTTGAGTTATTGTGGCATACCGTGTAAATATAATGGTTGTTGCTTATGATGTTGTATGACGATGTTGTTGTTGTATGTGTTGAGAGTCGAATAGATAGACTTGGTGGTGAGTAGGTGTATTATCTTCATGTCGTTGTTGTTGTATGTGTTAAGAGTCGAATAGATAGACTCGATGGTGAATAGGTGTATTATCATCGTGTCGTTGTTGTTGTATGTGTTGAGAGTCTAATTGATAGACTCGGTAGTGAGTAGGTGTGTTATAGTAGTGTTGTTGTTGTAGATGTTGTGAGTTGGCATGATGTTTTTCGTTAATGTGTATGTGTGGTATAGTTGTAGATTGATGTTGTGGCAGGCATAAACTGCGTGTTGTGTAGTTGTGGTATGACGTGTCAATAGTCATATGTGTGTATTGTCGTTGTATGTTGTTGTTGAGCTGTTGTAGCGTTGTGTTGCATGGTGACCCGTATGGGTAAGATATAATGATTAATATGAATATCATTGTATGTTATATGGTACGTTGTTGTTGAGGTAACCGTGTGCCCATGTGGGGTGTGAGTGATTACGGGTGTTGCATTTGCATCATTGCATGAGTCATGTTGCATAAGTGTGGGATAAGCCGTGTGCCCATGCGGGGTGTGAGCGTCTTATCCGGATCCCTTGAAAAAGAATCGTATTGATGTTGTTGTTGTTGAGCTAATGGTATGCCCATGCAGGGTGTGAGCGATCACAAATATCGTGTGCCCATGCGGGGTGTGAACGACTATTATGACGTCCCAACGGGGATTGTGACCATGAAACAGAGGTTGAATTGGTACCACATGCATTGAGTTGAGTCGTGGGTCTCATTGCATTGCATTATATATGTTGATTATCTATTTTGTTGGAAATGCTAGTTGTGTTGATGTGGTGTGATGACAGGGTAGATTGTGTAATGTTTTTATGTTCTTTCATACTTATATTATGCATTTCTTATGTGATTGTGAGAATCTCACCCCTTTTGTTTGAATGTTTCCTCCACATGGGTAACGTGCAGATACGCAGGTTTAGTACGGAGTTGGAGTTAGCGAAGAGGAAGTCTTCTCTTTTGGGTTATCGAATCGAGTCTGCTCTGATTGTAACCCCGGGTTGTCGGAACGCTTAGACTCTTTTACCTTATTATGTGGCATTACTCTTTTATTTGATGATGTCATGTGTGTTTAAACATGTTTCAGACATTTTTCGAATTTCCGCTGCTATAGAAAAGTTTAAATAACATGTTTTAATTACGATGTTGATGTATTACTGTTATTACACACGAGAAGTTGATCAGTTGAAAGTAGCATCCTAAATCTATATGTGTTATCCCTTTGGGACATGGCTCTGAGTTGATCTCTATCAGGTGCCATGTCCAAATTATACTTGTACTGCTGAACAAAAGCTGCCTCAAGATCTCTGAAAGTACTGATCTTGGTACGGTTTAGACTCATGTACTACTTGAGCGCGTCACCAGTTAAACTGTCTTGAAAATAATGGATTAACAGTTGCTGATTCTCCGTCTGGGTAGACATCTTTCGAGTGTACATTACCAAATGACTTTGTGGGCAAGAGTTGCGTTTGCATTTTTCAAAGTCGGGCACCTTAAACTTATGCGGTATTTTGACGTTTGGGACCAAGCAGAGGTCAGCGGCGTTCTTTCCAAAGAAGTCCTGTCCGCGAATGGCATGCAGTTCCTTCTGCATTTCCAAGAAGTGTTCTTGGAATTCGTTCATTCTCTCGTATACTTCTTCATCTTTGCCAGGGGTGGCATGAAGGATCTGTTCTTCTTGGATAATATGTATCACAGGTTGCGGTATAGACATTACTGTGGTTACTCTTGGCGCTTCAGTGACCTGAAGTTTGTAACCTTCAGGAGTTTCTGTTGTAACCCTTGCATCTTCGTTTACCTGAAGTTTGTAACCTTCAGGTCTGGAGGTTTCAGCTGTGGCTCCCAGGTCTTTAGTGAATGGTGGGATATAACCTTCTGGTATGAAATTGAAAGGCATGCCCCAGGGAAACCCTTTAGGCATGTTGTACTATAGAAGATTGACAGGTATCTCAAATGCTGGTGTAAACACAATCTCTGAGATTGCAATCTTTTGCGGTGGTTGATCCTGAGCTACTGCCAGGGACTCAATCATGTTGTTGAGTTTTTCCAGACTTTCCTTTAGAGTGTTGACTTCCTCTCTTAGCTCTCTATTCTCCTCCTCAAGATCGTCCATTTTCTTTTGGCGATTGGCCCGAGTATTGTACGAATGAGATAGTTTGACTCTAAAGTGTGACACATGTGTGAGACTTTATAACAAAGATGTGTAATGCAAGAATGATGAATGATATACAAAGGATGAGAATGATCTTTTTATTTTTCAAAAGAACTTTTAACAATTGTATTGCAGATATCAAACAACGGTGGAAACCTTTTATTGAATTCAAAGAGGGGTACAATATCTTACAGGGAAAAGTACATTATTTCACAAAGTACAGGAAGGAAAACTAGGTCTATTAATCCTAAGGTACCTCCGACAAAGATCCAGATGCTGGCTGCTAGTTCACTTTCCTCTTCTTTGACCGGTTTTCCTCAATCGTCGTCGAATCAGTGATCCTTTTCCATGTGAAAAGAGAGAGTAAACTTTTCCGTTCCTCTTGACTTTCCATAACATGTTGCTCTAGTATTTCGATCATAGCATCTTTCTCCTTTAGTAACTCTTGCATCTTGGTGCATTCCAAGATGATAGTCTGGTATTTGTTATTCCAAGAGTTCTTTTTGCGTTGAGTTTTGTTGAAAGCGACCTACAGTTTCTCGGTGTCACTCGTGAAATAGAGGACATATTCCTTCAAGGGAAAAATTTCTTGGCGAGGGTAGGGCATTTTTAACTTGAGGGCCCTAGTTTGTACCCATTGGAGATAAGGCTCCGCAGAGATACAATTTGGTTTTCCCAAAGATTCTTTTCCCTTCTTGTGAACATGATGCCATGCATGCACGATTTCTTCCTTGAGCGCTCTATCATTTTATTTTTCTTTGAAGAAAAGACCTTACAGATGAACGTTATAAGGTGCATTCTTCATTGGTATCCATGATGCCGATGGGCTAAAAGTGGATGATAGTTGATCCCTCCCTTGGTACCAATGAGGGGTACATTGGGGAAACTTCCACATCCGTTGATGATCTTTATTCCATCATAGATTCGGTTGTACCAATCTATGTCAGAGTGGGTGAGAGACATAATCTTCTGCTACCATCGCATACTACTTTTGGGATCCCAAAAAGCAGAAGATTTGGGTAAGTGGAAAATGAACCACCTATAGAGTAATGGTACACTGCAGGTAATCATTCCTCCGCTGTACAAGTTCCTTAAATGTACTAAGTGGTAAGCATCGGCCATCAAAGGTGGGACTAGGTTCCCAATTAAGAAAATCTTGATAGCGTTTATGTCTATGAAATTGTCGATGTTAGGAAAAAGGAATAGTCCATAAGTGAGTAGGATAAAGTTATCCTCAAAAGCGACTATGTTCCATATGCTGGAAAAGTATAAGGCTTTCTCCAATAGAAACCTAGCTGGTAATCCTCGTATTCCTCCTTTGGTGGTCATGTGAGCTTTGATATCAGATACTTCTAGAGAGGTGACCCTTGCAATGACCTGATCCTTAGGAATTTCTTCCAGTCCAGAGAAAGGATCTTGGTTAGTGATAGGTAAGTCAATCAGATGAGAGTACTCTTCTAATGTTGGTGTGAGCTGATAGTCGGGAAATGTGAAGCAGTGGTACACCAGATCATAAAAATGAACCAATGTAGCTAGGACTGCTTCCACCATGTTGACTTTCAAAAGAGACAAAAGTCCTCCGTACTTAGCTCTGAAAGCTTCCGAGTTGGTAATCAACCTTCCTAATTTTCTCAGGTCCTCAAGTCTTGGAATTCTGAAGGCGTACTTCTGGGTTTTTCTCCTACCAAAATCCATAACGCATTTTCTGATATTTGCAATCCCTTTTTAGTTTAGTTCTTTTGAAAAATTCTGAGAGAAGATTTTTTATGAATTCATGAATGCAAGAATTCAGCAAACACAAGTATATGAAAACATGGGTTTAAGGGTTCATCGAGCGTGGATAGAGCCTGGATCTACCCAATCCCCAAAAGAGTATGTGCTAAGGGTTTTGTTTTTTGTACCTGTAGAACGGGTTCAAACAAGGTTCTCAAAATCATTGACCCTCTTAAAGATATTACCAGCAAACCGATTGACTCATGAGATCTATAATATCCTTCAGATAAATCTCATTCGAGCGTAGTATTACGTGTCAACTATTCCCGATAGTCACCACACTACATCCTAAAAAAATGTTTAAGGTTGGAAATTTACTAATCCTCAGCTTCGTGGGTGCCCAGTCGAAAAGTAATGTTTTCACGAATTGCTCGTTTAACATCAGTAATTCCAAAAGGGTACCTCCACTGATTTGGTGGACTTTCAAGTTAGCTTGGTCGGGATTCACTCCATATAAGCCTTCTTGAATCTACCACCTCGTATCTTAAAATATGCTCTCAAGCCCACTGAGGACTTTTTGACTAACCATATGTGTATTAATCACATTCCCAAATAGCGGTAAATTGAACAAGTAGGGCAGATAAGCAGATAGTATGATGGAAAATAGTAAATGACATCAAATGAGAAAGCAAATAAAACAGTAAAAAATGTAAAGCAAGGCTTAACCCTCTTAGGGGATGATTAAAGTCCCCAGCAGAGTCGCCATTTTTCTGTAGCTCGGTTTTTGTGACGCGACCACTACCGCTTTTTGGTGCTACTTTCTGATATCTAATATTTATCGTATGAAGCTTAAAAGGAAGGGGAAGATATCTCAAACTAACCTTGTGCGCAAGTGTTTTCCCTTTACAAATGCGAAGAGATCTAGAATCGGGGGTTGGTTATACAAAGGGAAGCTGTTAACACCCAGTGTATCTATAGTAATATATAGAAACCTTAATTTACATTTTTTGTTTTGCGGTTTTATTGTTTGATTATTTAAGTTCATTTACTGTTGAGCAGTGAAAGTTTCTATTTTGTGAAGGCTGAGGAAATGATTTTTTGTTGTTTTGGGTTTTCTATTATTTTTAGGAAGGTACTGGACCTAAAGTTTTTGATTAATGTGCTCGCTAAGATTTCTCAATCTTATGCCTACGAATTCCCGTAAAGAGATTCGGGGAAATCAAAGCAATCGTAGTTTCTCCTATTCTATGGAAGGAGGAAAAAGAAGGTGTCTTGTTCAAAGCCCAAGGTTGAAGCTAAAGTTTGTGTGTGTCTTGTTCAAAGCCCAAGATTAAAGCTAAAGTTTGATTAAGAGAGAATTTGTCATCTCTAAAGGGAGATATCTCACATATTCATCACAAACAATTAGTAGTTGGTTATAAGGGAAGTTGCTTTAACTGAGATACGTAGAATCCAGCAATGCCACATCTTCCTTTATAAGTCACTGCATGCTAAGAGAGGGACATTGGCATGGATGTATATAATCCATAGGCTTGCCACTTACATCACTTAGATGAAAGATAAAATTTAACCAGGATAAATAAGGGACTCCAGCTTGGATTTTGAATCAACAAGTGTGCCACTTACAGTAGTTTATCCGGGAAAAGGTTTGATTGTTTATATGTTTTTGAAATGTGATGTATATAAGGGATATCTTCCTATAGAGAGGACTCAATGGTCTCACCTGTGGAGGTGTTTGTTTTTGTGCCTTGATCAAAGCCCAAGGTTGAAGCTAAAAAAGTTTGAGAACTGACTTAACTGGGGAGTATTATTTCTATCGTGTACAAAGCCCAAGATTGAGGCTGACTGGAAGGAAATCATTATATGAAGCCTAAGAGGAGGCTGACTCTTGCTGAGGATTGTTTAAATCCAGTGGAAGGTCTATACTGCTTTGAGGAATCAAAAGGGGAACCAACTCTTGTTGGGGATTAAAGAAGAGTTGATTTATCAAATGCCATGAGGCTCTGATACTTTTGGGGATTTGTTGGTAATGATCTGATCTTGGCTGGGGATTTTAAACATGAAAGCGACACCTTGTTTGAGGATCAGGAGAGACTTAGAAGGGTAAGTTTGTCTGTCCTATAGACTTTGACTCCTCCTGGGGATTTAATTATTTGAGAAGATGACTAGAATCTATCTTATGCTTTTAGAAAGTCTGAGGGTCCTTATTTGAAGCCCAAGAGGAGGTTATGGGGATGCTTCTATGAAGCCTGTGGGTCCTTGTATGAAGCCCAAGGGGAGGCTAGTGATGCTTCTAGGAAGCCTGTGGGTCCAATCCTGAGAAAAGTTCAACAAAAGTTTCATCGGGAAACAATCCTTTCTTGGTTGAACAGGTCTAAGGTTTGAAGAAATTCAAAAGAGGTTTCACCGGGAACTAATCCTCTCCTGGGAAATGAATTTCTTTTTATATGTTTCTAAGTTTTGACAGTCTTAAGAAAAGTTTCACCAGGAATAATGCCTTTCTTATTTCCATATTGAATAAAGCCCAAGAGGAGGCAGACTGTATTGGGGAAGTTTCCTATGAGGGAACTAGTTATTGAACTAAGTTGTACTAAAAAATGATCCTTACTGTTTGACCTAAAGGGTGAACTGAGGATGACATAACTATTGAGGGAAACTTAAAGAGATATGCACAAGTATATAAAGATACATGAATCAACAAGTATATAAACAAAGATGCGTTGAATTGAAAAGATATTGGGTCTTACACTCTGAATAGGGGCCCAAGTGTATTGTGATTGACTGTATTGATTACCACTGTATGATTAGGGTTTTGAGAAATTGAAGAAAGTTTTGAGAAAACTGTGAATTTGAATTTGAATTTAAAAGAAAGTTGTTTATTTGAATGAGAAGAGAAGAATGTTTGGGGCTTATAACTCAAAGAGAGGCCCAAGTGGTCTAAGAGCAATTTCACCGGGAATAATGCTCCTCTTAGTACCAGTTTAAAACAGACAGATGATTTTGAAAACAGAGGTATGGGGCTTACAACTAAAGGAGAGGCCCATGGAGTTTGTTTATTGTTAAAAACAAAGTTTATGTACAAAGTATTAGGACTAACACTCAAGGAGAGGCTCAGATGGTTTATTTGAAAACAATGAACGCACTGCGATACCGAAAGACATTGTGGGACTTATACTACAGCAGAGGCCCAAAATTTTATTTATGTACATAGAGGGGTTGGGTCTTAAACTCTATTTAGAGGCCTAAATTATTATTGAAGAAAATAAAAGTGGGTCTTATACTCAGGGAGAGGCACAGATGAAAAAACAGTGGATGCACCGCTTATTTTGAAAATCGCACTGGGACTTATACTATAACAGAGGCCCAAAATTTTATTTATTTCTAAAGGGGTTGGGTTTTACATTATATTAGAGGCCCAAGTGTATATTGAAAGTTTGAAGATTTAAAAAATCAAGGAAGAAACCCTAATTTTTGATTAAAAATACATTTTTTGAAAGAAAAGTAAATAAAAATGATACAAAAGTATCAAATATATTTAATAAACATGTTATGAACTTTGGATTTGAAACTTGAATGCCACATGCAAAAGGGGATGGTGTCTTGACTTGCAAGGCTCTATGGTTCAGAGTTTGTTGGTTTTGATAAGATTCCTTATTATCTTGAAGAGGGACAAGGTTTGAAAAGTTACCAAAATGACAAAATCGTGTGAAATGCACAATTCTGTCTTGTAAAAACCAATTTTTAGATTCCATGTTTCAATGCTTGTAACTTCTTGCTAAAATTGAATTAGGATGAGTTCTTGTAGTTTTTGGATAGCCCACATATCATACTTAAACTTTGATGTTTACCTTTGGTCTTGATTCATCTTGGATCATAATGAAAAATCCCTCCAAAGTTGGGCAAAACATGAGACAGATTCTGCCTAAATTTTTTCTAAGTGTCTAGAAAAAGTCCATTTCTTAATTTTTATGATTTTGATCAATCCATAACTCAAAATCCATAAAGATTTGGAATGTGGTGTAGTTGACAATCTTGTAGTATGTAGTGAGAGCTTTCATTTGAGCTTTGGATGGGAGAAAATGGTTACTTGGATCACAAGTTATGGTCTTGCAAAGTTGGGTTAAAATCATTTTTTTCCATAACTTAGTGAAATTTTAAGTTTCTTAAGGTTGCCCCTTTTGCAAGTAACCTCACTTTTCTTAATTTTTCTTGATGGATGATGATCACATTTGATCACATTTGACTTTTTATCAGATGAGTTTCAAACTTTGCGATCCTTTATGAAATTAAGCCCTTGGGCTAAATTGAACCTAATGGATGGATTCCATAGGTGTTTTAGAGTGTCTTGAATCATTTCCCAAGGTTTGAGATCATGTCTTGGTCAAAAGTCAAAGGTATGGTTGACTTTTTCTTAGAAACCCTAGTTTGTGGTCCAGATGAATTTGAATCTTTATATTGCTCATGAATCAAGTTCTTTGTGTCAATTTAAACTTATGAAAGGATCAATATAAGATATTTGAGGTCTTCAAAACATTTCTTGAGGTCTTGGCTCATGCCTTGCTTCAAAAGTCAACTTAGGGGTGAATTATGTCAAGAAACCCTAATTCCTGATTTTTGATGAATGTTTCCCCTGAGGCTATTTTGAACTCATGATTGGATCCCTGAGGCCCCTTTGAGCTTCTTGAATCATGTTTTGGAGTATTGGCTCATGCCCAGATGAACATTTCCTTCTGGAGGCCTTGGTCGACAAAAACCCTAATTTGGTGACACTGGTGATCTTGAGGCTTGATCAACTTGAAATGTTGCATTCTTGTGTTAAATTCTTGATGAAGGAGACCTCTTGATCCTTCATGAATGTTAGAGAGGCTTGGCAAGTTGAAGATCATGTCAATTCTTGATTGATCCTTTGCCTGAATGCTCTGAGAGGGCTCAAAAACCCTAATCCTTGGTTGAGGTGAATACTCAACACTTTTTTAGAGGATTGATGATGTATGAGAATACCTCCATATTGTGGTGATGATTTGCACAATGAGTCAAAGTCTTGTGGTCAAAATTTAGGGTATGATAAGAAGTAGTATGAATAATCCTTATCTGAAATATACATATATGATAAGAGATCAAAGTAGCAAAAGTAACTCCAATTTAAACTTAACTTGTCTATATTGTTGCAAGAAGGGACGCACCATTGCAAAATGCCGATTTAGGAGATTCTTGGTTCCTAAAGGTATTTTCTAATGGTTGCCCAAATTCAACCAAAGTTTCACTCACACACAAAGACCCAATAAAAATTGGGTACCTATTTCCCTTGCTTAATTTTGTAGGTGAAATGTCTTGAATCTATGGAGAGAAGATGGTTTCTTGACAGTGGATGTTCAAGGCATATGACGGGTGACATTTCCTTATTCATTGACTTTGGGGCAAAGAAGAAAGGATTTGTAACCTATGGTGATAACAACAAGGGAGTAATACTCGGAAAAGGTAGTGTAGGTAATCCCTCTTCTACTACTATCTCAGATGTCCATTTAGTTGAAGGTCTTACGCACAATCTTATTAGCATTAGTCAATTGTGCGACAAAGGATATAAAGTTTCTTTTTCAAAAGAACTAGTAACTAACCCGTGCTGTCGCACGGGGACGTATGTTCGAGGATTTGACGTAACCGAAGCGTATTTGTTTTTCAAATTGAAAAAATTATTGTTGATTAGAAAAATACATATGAATTAATAACTATAGAAGGAAATAAATAAATAAATTATTTAAGTTATAATTATGCAATATATTATATGAATGTTATGATAAAAAAAATACAAAAATAATATTATGAATAATAAATGAAAAAAATATATATATTGTTAATAATTGTTAAAGAAAAGCAGAATATGTATATAATAAAAAGAATACAAAAACCAAAATACACGAAAGTGGGTTAGAATTCCCATTTTAGACGTTTCATATACATTACTAACTTTGTTCCAAAAGCTAACAATTAGGGAAAAGTTCACTGCGCAAACATAGTCACTGAAACGGAAAAAAGAAAACAGTCTTGAAGAAGAACAATGTATCATTGTCCCATCTATGTCTTAAGCGGGTAAGAGGTTTTGTTAATTCGAAGAATCGGTTTCAAAAATAAATTGGTAAGTCTTTCGAAATGATGTTTGGTATTTTGAAATTGATACAGTTCTTCATCTGAATCCGAAATGGATGAAGAGTTTATAAAATCCACCATAGAAGCACTGATCGATGAAGTTAAAGCTACAGACACACACAATAACCATCGGGGTAGGAAGCGGAAGATTCAGAAAGGAAAAAATTAGCATGCAAATGCTAAGAACGCAGGAGGAACCTCTGGACCCAAAGATTGTGTTGATCAACAAAGATCGACAGTTGGTCGTTTGATTCAGAAAACCAAAAATAGGTTTTATGAGTTAAAAATATCATTGCATGCAATTAATGGCATTTTTAATTTCATCTGTTGAGTTGTTGAGTCTTGGAAGACGGACCTAAGATGAATACGTTTGTTTTAGAAGTCAAGTAAGTCTTGCATGCGTTTATCCATGGATGTACCCATATATTTATGATGAAATGTTTTTAAGAAGTGTTATACATTTAATAGTTATACTCATTGAAGATAAAAACATGGGTGACATGTATCATCCTCGATTTATTGGTAGATTTTTATTGTTTGATATTGAAATGTAGTGGGAAAAGGGATGTAGTAGATGGAAAAAGGACTGTGGAAAGCAATCATTAGACAATGGGAGAAACATCTAATTCTAAAGATGTTGTACGTCGTTGTAGCATCCGAGAAGCAAAACGAAAAACTAGCAAGAGGTAAATTGAATAACAACTGTGAAAGGAATTATTCGTTACGAATGTATATATGATTTTCCATTTGTTGTTTGATATATTGCAATTATTTGGTTTGAATGAATTAGTTAGAAAATGGTACAAAGTTATTTATTTCTAATGTTTTGATCCAAATGCAGTCTACACAAAATGAAACAGTCAGCTCAGCAACATAAGTCTGTGCAATTTACAATTTCCGAGAACTCAAATGCGGGTATGAAAGCCTTATCCGTCACAGAGGATAGAGGAAAAGGCATTATAAGGTATTGTTTCTTGAAATGCAAATAATTTAACATACATGGGAAACAAATTTTGTAATAATATACATGGCACATTTGATTATTTGAGTTTTTCATAATGCAGGCATGAAATTTCTGGGACACGTGTTTGCCTTGCACCACCAAAACTGAATGCATTTGAATTGTATCAGCCGTCATCGAGTAGCGACGGTATGAAAGGGATAAAGAACAAAGATGTCAAAGGAAAAGGCAAAATTAGGTAAATGTAGAATGTGTACTATTAATATTTGTGGCCAAACTTTTAATATGATTGTATGTTTATGTTTATGAAAAAATGCAGTGATGAAGGTTTAGGAGGGAATGGGAAAGAGTCACAGCCCTGTCAAAATTCTTTGAAAAAATCTTGGAAAATTCCTTCTTCAAAAATGTAGTGATGAAGGTTTAGGAGGAAATGGAAAAGATGATCCAATGAACAATGCTTACCGGGATTATTTAAAACGGTAATACTTTAGTTGTTTAACATTAGTCATTATATTAGTTGAAGATAATATATTAAGAAAAAAACCATTATGTTTGTAATAATACACATTAGTAATTTGATTACTTGAGTATATGGGGAATGATTCAAAATATGATGTTGTATGTTTAGTAAGAAAGCATGTTGTTCCTACTTTATCAATGTCTAATACATTATGTTGGTTCTGAAAATTTGATACAAATGTATTATAGAAAGGCAGCTATTAAACTTGGTAAACCGCTATGCCAAACACGAAATGGGATAAAGTTAGAAGCAATATCGCTTTCAAAGTTTGTTGTAGAATGTTCTTCTATAGGAGATATGCATCAGAAACGCATGGAAAGGTATAATATATATAAAGAATGGTTGAGATATGCAGTATTAATTTGGTTAGGCTTTATTGTTTCACATGTTGGATTGGACAATAATATGAGTTTGTTTTAACAGTCTTTCATGATGTTGCAATGCAGGGCCGACAAACTAAGCTTTGAGGAGAAAGATGCTTTGTGGGACATACGTTTGAGATTGGCCAGAGCTTTCCGTGATCCAAACATTAATAATCACATTGGTGATTCTGATTATGAACATTCAGACCCTTCTGACGATGAATACTTTCGGGAGAAAGAAATGACCGAAGCCGATGTAGCTTGAAATCAAGTTTTGGTAATTTATAAAAAATAACTTAAGTTGTGTTAGTTATTTGTTACACATATAGTTTCAAATGAAATTTTTTGTTTATATCTGTATAGCATTTCCCAAGACGAATAATGAAAAAATGTCTCTACTGGAACCAGACAACTATAGAGTTGATTGATGATGACACTGGTAAGAGCTACTACGGGGAGGTTCGCTGTGGCAAAAGGAATAAGAAGATTTGTAAGAAAGAGAAATATATTGGCAGTGGTTGGTATGAATACTCGAAGGCGAAAAACCTTAAAAAAGGAGATAAGCTTGGATTTTCCATTACTGTTCCTCCATATGAGGTTTTTGTGTCTTTGCTTAATCGTTGATGCTCAAAAATGAAATCCGTATCAGTTATTTCTTTTTGGATTTAGAAATGGCATATTATGTGTTATTAAGTTTAAGAACATGTTTTAATTACAATGCCGGAAATGGAACTTCATTATGACTCAAGTATGTAGTATAAGTATTGTTTTGTTGGTACAACATGATTTTGTGTTATTTTAATCTATGTTGAAAATGCTTTGCTTTTACTAAACATATAAGTTATCTTTTTTTAATGTTTGAATCATTATAACCAGTATAATCATTTTTGTGAAATGTAATTTATAAAACATATTTCTAAAGTTTGTAATATAAAAGTTATATTACAAAGCTGTGCATAATTAGTTTTAAAAACTAATTCAGAATAAAAAAAAATGTTTTAAATTATTAAATGTTTTTGAAACCAAATTGTGGGAAATAGGAGTTTGGATTCAAATCCAATTTTAGCCATTTGAATTCCAATATATATATATATATATATATATATATATTTATATATATATATATATATATATATATATATATATATATATATATATATGGAAGTCGTCATTTTGAAAAATATTTATTGTGACAATTCCAAAAAGTATTACATTATATACAATTCAATACATTGCCTTTTCAAAAATTATTACATTAAGTAATAAAATGTGGCGTAGCTATTTTAATCCAGAATGATACAACTTGTCACCAAAATGTCCATCACTCTCAAAGTATAAAAAAAAACATATTAATATGATTATACATTAACAATATATGACACAAAAATATACAAAGTAATTAAATGAAAAAGTTTAATAATTGTTATACCTCTTATATATTATGGAAGACCTCCTTAGAAACAACATTTGTTGTTGATTCTTTGCCATTATTCTTTTCATCATGCACCAAAATCTTGATTCCTTTCTTTGATGTCACCCTTGAAATAGCAACATAAATTTGACCGTGGCTAAAGACATCACGAGGCAAGTATAAACCTACCCAATCAAGAGATTGACTTTGTGATTTGTTGATGGTCATAGCATACGAGACAATAATTGGAAATTGTCTCCTATTCAATTTAAATGGGCAAGGAGATTGTGAAGGCAGCATATCCATTCTTGGTATATAAATGATATTCCCATGACCTTTACCACCCATTATTATTGCCTCAAGCACATGATTAGCCATTTTAGTCACAACCAAACATGTCCCATTTCACAAACCTTCTGTTTGATCAAGATTCCACATTAACATAATAGGAGTCCCAATTTTTAATTTAATGTGATGTCCGGGTAATTCAGAAGTTCTTAGAGTGCTGAGAAATTCTGGGCTCAACATTTGAATTACATCCATGTCATGTATTTCAGACCTATCAATTGAGGTTGAGCTTTAGTAGTCTCTTGACTCACCTAAAATGAATGAAAAAGTTTATTTAGCTCCATTAAATTGCTTAAAATATTAGTAAAATAGAAGAATATAAACTATAAATTGTAGCACAAAAATGTAATTTTTAATAAAGCACCTGGCATAAGCTTAAGAACATGATCATTGATTTCATCAACAGTTTCAATTGTTGCTGCTAGAATGGCTCGACTCTTGAGGTAATCATATGATTGGTAGTTATCTAAAAAGGTTGGATATGTACTGTTAACAATTGCTTCTATTGGATCCTCAAAATCTCTTATTAAAATTTTAGGAGGTATCTCAAATTCCGCATATCCATCATTTGGTTCAGATATTTTTCCCTCACCAAGATTAAGCAACCATTTTGAAAAGTTTTCAATTTTAAAGCATTCAGATGGATTTTGGCCACTTTGAAGTCTCATGTTTTTTGTAAGGGTAAGTACTTCGCAATCATTCCAAATGTATGAGGTATTTAAAGCACTGTGTACAATATCGGAACGTGTTCCTCTTAGGACAACGGGGAGAATTTGCCTAAAATCACCTCCAAAAACAATGACTATGCGCCCAAAAATGGATTCAGCATTAGGATGTTTACCCATTATGTCTCTAAGTGTTCTATCAAGAGCCTCGAATGCATGTTTGTGAGCTATAGGAGCCTCATCCCAAATTATCAATTGCGTTTGTCTAAGCATTTCTGCAAGGTCATCTTTTGGTTCAATATTGCAAAGTGAATTTTCTAAAGTTGGCACGAGAATTTTGAATTTCGAATGAGCAGTTCTTCCCCAGGTAGCAAAAGTGTTGCGATCCCACTAGAGGCAACGATAATTACAATTTGATGCTTTGATCGCAAATAACTTACAAGAGCTCACCACATAAATGTTTTACCGGTTCCTCCATGTCCATGCAAGAAGAAGACCCCACCTTTTTGTTATGTTACTGCCTTGATGATTTTATGAAATATCTGGTTCTGTTCATCTAAAAAAAAGCACATAAACCCCTATTAGAAAGCAATATACAAATTGACGAATTTCATAATAGGAGCATATCACACAATTTAATATAATATAACGTTTCACATTCAGTTTCAAAGATAACATGTTATATTAAAAGTGTAAAATTTATTGATAGCTTTGCATGTAACGGTAGATATCGTGATAAGTATCATAAAGAGCCATGTAGTCATATATATGTCCAAAGTTTATGAAAGAACTTTAGCCACATGGAAGAACGTTATGTTGGGTGTCTATCATTCATGCATCCTAATGTAGCTAATTGACATTTGTAAAACAAACCTGCTAGTGATGCATACAAGCTTGCAAATTGTGATTTTAGTTCTTCAACATCATAATTCCTTTCGTCATATATCAATCGATTTCCAAGTTGTTCCAAAACATAGCCATTTGGATATGGAATCGGTTTGAAGTCCTTCAAAGTACGTCTGTTTGCTTGCAAAATCTTTTCAATTTTAAGTAATGTCAAATTTTTAATTTCTTCATCATTTAATACAAGACCTATTTTGAGATAATCAAAACATCAGTAGTTGTATTTCATTTAAAGGTTATGCAAGGAAACATTAAATTAAATAATTCTGTCATAAATTCAAAATTTGAAAATTATACCCGAATTGGAGGATAAATCACGTTGTTCATGCAAAAGACCATTGGATAACCATGTCCAAGTATTGTTCCATACATGACATGGTCTATTGACTGCACCTGACAACAACATAATTACAAATAATTTTCTCAAGAATCCTCTCGAACCCCACTCACTTGCTTTTTTTATATCCATAATAAATTCCTTGTCATCTTCAAGGAATCCCATGGCAAAACATGCATCTCTGAAACTGAAGTATTGTATATCACCAACCTTACGAATTTGTTCGTAAGTGGTTGGTCCTTTGGCAATGGTTAGCATCATTCTTAAATAGAACAACTCCCCCGTTGTTGGTGGAACCCAAATCAACCGGCCAATTGTAAAACCTTTCTTCCTTGGTTTCCAACATCTGAGCTTTTTATCATAAACAAACTTAGATATAAATTGACCATATGTGAGGGTTCTTGCTTCTTCATACTTTTCATTTTCAATAAGCCAAGAGGTAAACATCGACTCGGTCACACTTGTATTTTCAAGAACATTCTCCATTGTGGCATGGTCAGGAAAAAATACAGCATTCTCTCCTATTAAATGATAGAACATACGTTCCACAACTGGTTTTCATGCATGAATTTTGAAAGAATAAATTCTCCAACATGCCTCACTTGGTGAGACGTAACGACAATCAATATATTGTTGAATTTCATCTATAGCACCACCCGAACTTGAACTTCCTCCTTTGGATTGGACAATGGATGTTGTAATTCTATCATAGCCCTTATGGATGTATTTGAATAAGTACTTTATGGCCGAGCATTGGTTGCACCATTCCATATTAACGTGTGCTTGAAACTTCAACAACAACCGTGTGTTATATGGAACAACATGTCTATTGTCAAGGGAAACACCCTTTTTCACAATTGTATGGGTGTTTGTCCTTCTTCTATATTGATGGTAACCATCTTTGCCAACCGTTGTTGTCTCATTGAATTGTTTTGGATAGAATTTAGAACATTTCCTATTTTTCATGCAAGGTGATGACAGTCCTGCCAACCCACACGGACCATGAATCATATGTTGCTTCACCAAAGCATAAAGTCTTGGATGTAATGCAGGGTCAGGTATTTCACAAGAAATGATCTTGTCAATATCGGACAGGTTCGGGTACTTACTCTGAGGTTGCAAGAAAATTAGAATGTGTGCATGTGGCATCCCTCTCTTTTGAAATTCAATTGTATAGATGACTGTAATGTAATTAAATCAAATGAGTATGTTAGCATTATTATCATTGAAATGTATAAAAAAACTCATTAAATAATGATGTTAAAAACTATCCAAAATGAAAACATTATTGTCTTAAGAATACATATCAGATGGCTAGTAACATTGGTCAAGTTTAATTTATATATTCAAATCATAATATTATAAAGACTGTGCATAGGTTGTTATGCTCATTAATGGTCACCAGATGCAGCAGTAATAAATGCCGTAGGCAATGTACAAAGTAGGCAATTTTATATTCGGAACAAAGTTGATTCTATGCAACAAAAGATGCTAAAATTCAATGAAACAGCACATGTAGAAAGTGTTTATGGTAGGGTTGTAATTTAAATAGCACATAAATTATGGTAATAACTTGTTATAGAAAAAAAACTTACATGCATAGCAACAATGAAATCATCAACATGATAAAGTATAAATAATGATATAAAACTTACATGCTAACACTCTTCCAAATATATGCCTGCGTGTAATATCAACTATCAATTCATCAAACTTAATTTTGAATACCCTTGAGATAATATCAGGACGGTTTCTGGCCAATTTGGATTACATGTGAATGTTAAAAACAAATCGGGAAACCCAACCGTACTTGAGATAGCCATACCGTCGAAATACAATTGATCCATATATCTTTTGCTTCCAACAAATGACGAAGGCAAGACAACTCTTTTTTCGGCTTTCACATTTGTGTCTTGATTCGGGTTGCGTTCATTCTCTTTTAATTTGTGATACTTCCCAACTCTCAGTTTAGATTGGTTTTTTCTCAACGAATTAAGTCTCTCTGTTTCCATCATTGTGTACCCATCAACCAAAAATTGTTGAAAAAGCCTCCTTGATGCAAAAATTGTTTTAGCCTCATTTTTTCTTTGGTGCAGTCTGAAAGAAAGACATTCCATTATTGTTTGACAGTTTCTTTTATTTACCACAACTTCACCTTTGTAAGCGTGTAGAATATTATCCCTGAATCCATCCTCGCCAAAAGGAAAATGCAATGGATATTGAAATGTAAGCGTGTAGAATATTATCCCTGAATCCATTATTGTGTGCACTTTCTTTTTGAACTTTCATTTCAATTCTTCTTCTATTACTTCTTGGATGCCTTGAATGTTGATTCATGAACACTCTTGAGATGTTTATAAACCATTTTTCATTTAGTTTCAATTCTGATCTTTGGATTTACATGTTCCATTTATGCAAGTTCTTTTCATTTCCTTTTCATCTTTCTTCTATCCTTTCTTATGGTAACATGTTTAAATGCCATGGATGATGATTGTTGCTTACTCATTTGAACTTGTATGATGATATTCATTGGTTTTTAATATGATTCACATTCTGGTTGTGATATAAGGATTGGATTCTTTATCTTATTCTTTTGAACTTTAATGTGTATTAAGTACTTTTTACTTCCTATACATGTTTCCATGCTTACTAACCATGTAGGGGCTTTGGTAAGTTGAAATTGTGTGTGGATAAGGAATCCACATTCAAACTTCTTTCCTTTCATCTTTTATAATTCAATATTGTGTTTTGTTAAACACTTATGTGTTTTCTTTGATTAACTCATTACTTTCCCTTTTGAGTTACAATTCATCTTCTACTTTAGAAGTGAATTGTTTAACTCATTCCTTCTTTAGACCTTAGGTTTTGCAACCTCACAAACCATTAGGATCACTCCCCTTACTAATCAATTAGGATTAAGTCTTAGTTCACATAGCTTTTTACCTTTTTCTCCCTTTTGAGTCTTTCATTCTCTCATCTCAAAGAAAATTCAAAATATGTGATAAAGGTAGGCATTTATTGAATTTAGGCCTTTCATATAAAGAAAAGATTATAAGGGGTCTTCTCTTATAATCTTAGAATGTGTAGCATATAGCCCATCTTGGGTCAATGTGTTAAACATTTGATCTTGTATGAGGGACTTAAATGCAATACTTGTTGAAGATACAAATAAAGAAAAACACTTCTTCATTTCATAATCAACAAAAACACTTAATAAATACAAGTATGCTAGTGTGTTTGAACCTTAATAATTGGAACTAAGTGTGAGGGTCTTCTTCCCACTTAGTGTATTTTCTTACTCATTCCATCTTGGAATGTGAGGATGTACACATTCCAATGATTAAGATTTAGGTACACTATCATATGCAAACAGATGAAAAAACTTTTAAAAGACAAAAACAAACAATAACGTCTTTCCTTCGGGAATTCTTTTCTCACATCATTCACTCTCAATGTACGAACGTGCTCCTTCTCGTTCTCTTACAAGATGGTAACGAACTCGGACCAGCGAGCCTGCAACACCTGAGCTAGAACGTTAGTCGTTCCTTAAAAAACACAAACAATCCATCCCTAGTGAGGGGAACTACGTCGCTCTGATTCTCATGTTCCCGATGAGATACGTAGGCAGTGGGGTAGGGCCTATGCGAGCACTTTTTTTATTTTCCCTACATTTGTTTCTCTTTCTCTTTCCATTCCTTTTCCAGTTCTCCAGCTAGCAGTTCTTTT
This sequence comes from Lathyrus tuberosus, assembly GCA_022829125.1. Classification (NCBI taxonomy): domain Eukaryota; kingdom Viridiplantae; phylum Streptophyta; class Magnoliopsida; order Fabales; family Fabaceae; genus Lathyrus; species Lathyrus tuberosus. The sequence continues at coordinate 2,845,650 of JALAZF010000142.1, read as the reverse complement.
TTGAGTATTCTTTTCTTACACCCTTTGATTGAAGCAGCAAGCGTGGATCCCATCGGGAAAGATGGACTCGTGGGGGTGCTAATACCTTCCTCACGCGTAACCGACTCCCGAACCCAGTTCTCTTGGTCGCGAGACCATGCTCTATCCTTTCCTTCAGGTTTACGCAATATTTCCTTTCCCTCTATTGGGATAAATACACATTGCTGGCAACTCTGTTTCGGTGCCACTTTCGCGTTTGTACTTGGATGAAAATCCCGGGAGCGACAGCTGGCGACTCTGCTGGGGACAGGTTGACCTATTGCTGGTCCATCCTAAGCGAGTCAATCCTAGCGCTTGTTTGCTTTTATTTCATTGGGTGTTTACTGTTATCTTGTATTTGTTGTTTACTGTATTTTATTACTTGTACCATATTTACAGCATGTTAGCATTTACATTTCATATATTATACTGTGTTGTACTGTTCTGTCTGTTTGGCGGGATGGGATTTCTGAGAGATGAGCCCAGTACACAGGCTTGAGTATACACTTAGATTTAGAGTGGAGAGTAGTGGGACCTACGTGCCATCTGTGTACGTTGGGTAATCACGAAATTCACAGCTAGACGAGGCTATCTTGCGTATTCCAGGATGTCGATCTAGAGAGCTGTCGACTCTAGTGACCGATAATGAGGACCTTAGTGGAAACATCTCTCTTTAGTGGTGACAGTGGCAGACCACATTCTGTGGCAAACCCACTCGCACCTGAGGGCCCACTTTGGAACTTGCATAGGATGACCTTTATTTTCTAAGGTGAGTCAGTGGACGACCTCTTTGATTGGCATAGCATTGTATCCTACGGGCTGAATGTTCTATCGCTTCTCAAACCTCCGAAGCTAACAAGACTTGTTTTCTAGGAACCACACATAAGTATGGGCGGGATGTTTACAGGTTTGTAGGTAACCTAGCCTCCTACATACATTACTCGTGATCCTATGATTGTTACAGATAGTGTATCCTATGACAGTGGTTTGAGTATTCATCTCAGATATATTGCCAGATTCAGTACAGAGACACAGTGCACAAAGTTCAACACAGACACAGACATCTGGATACTTGATCACATGCCTTTTGCATTTGCATACTCATATCATAACAGGTTATGTTTGTCATTTTCAGGTACCTACCATATTGTCTGATTCCAATCATGAGTTCCCAAGAGGTTGAGGTCAAAAGGAAGAATAATGTGTCATATAAATTCCCTGATCCTAAGCTGGATTCATTGAACAAGATGATAGGCATGGCTGGTTCTGGTGTTCTCAGCACTTTTCAGAAGGAATATGGAGAGCTGATTAAAATCGTATGTGCATTCACAAAGTATGAGAAGGATGGGTTGCACACTTTCTTACAGTTCTATGAACCATCCATGAGATGTTTCCTGTTCCCTGATTACATTTTGATGCCCACTTTGGAGGAATTCTCATTTATTTTGGGAATTCCAGTCACGCCTTCTATACCGTATTTTTCTGAAGATGTTCTTACCCCCGAAGAAATCGCTGCTGTTCTACATCTGGACCTATTTGTTGTGAAAAGTGGCCTGAGTAGACTTAAAGAAGATGAAGGATTTCATTTGGAATTTCTTTTCCAACAAGCTCAGGAAGCTGCCAAGGCTAAAAACTGGACTACTTACAATGCTGTGTTAGCTCTTTGTATCTATGGTTTGGTGCTTTTCCCCAGTCAACCTGACTTTGTTGATATGCAGGCGATGAAAGTGTTCATTTCGAAGAATCCGATTCCTACCCTGCTAGGGGATTTTTATTACTCAGTACACTACAAAAATGAGAAGGGAAGAGGAAGTCTGGTTAGTTGTTGTACCCAATTGTTATGTCATTGGCTCTTCAAAGATTTACCTCGAACTGGTGCTTTCGTAGAAACTATTGAGACAATGAAATGGTCCAAGAGATTGATAGGTTTGACTGCCAATAACATCACTTGGTTTGATCCCAAATTACTGACAATAGAGGTTACTGTTAAATGTGGAGGCTTTCCGAATGTGCCTCTACTTGGAAGAAGAGGTGGGATTAATTACAACCCGGTGTTGGCTGTTAGACAATTTGGTTATGCTTCGAGAAAGCCTCCTGCTGATGAAGAGATTAGTGCTTCTCTGTTTTTCGTGGGAACCAAGAATGAAAGAGTTCCAGAAGTAATAAATGCCTGGAAATTTAGGCAAAGAGAGGGAAAGTTAATTTTTGGCAAAGGAGACTGTAGATCATACCCTGACTATGATGCTTGGATTGAGATGAAGGTCAAAGAGCTGTTGCTACCCTTTTCAAGAGAGATTCTCTTATGTCCAAATCAACACTCCATGGTACCGGCTGAAGGGTGCGAGAAATGGAAGAAAATGGTCAGAGAGTTGCAGATAGAGAATTCTGGAATGAGCAGATGTCTTTAGAAAGCTTTGGCTGATAACAAAGATTTGGAGAAGAGAGCTTTGAAAGCGGAGAAAATCTTGGCAGACAATGAAGAAGATTTTGATGATCGAGCCCGGTACTTCCGGAAACTTACTTTGGGAGCGGATGATACTAGTCAGGCTCACAAGACTACAAATCAGGCTTTAGCCCGAAGCAAGGATTCATTAGCTAAACTTCGTCAAGCTTGGGATGAAGTCAGAATTGAAAACTCTGAATTGCTGACCCAGTTAAAAGATAAAGATAAAGAGCTGAAGAAAGCACATGTAGAAAGAATAAAGTATCGAGAGGATCTTGGCAAGAGTCAAGAACAGGTAAGGAATGCTGAAGATAAGATGAAAATTGCCAACAAAGAGCTTGAAGATGTCACGGCGGATCTGAAGCTGGTTAAAATTCAAGCTGGAATTAAGAGGCGTAAAGGAGCCGGTGAAGATGAAGCCTTGCTGATGCACATGGGCTCAATATCTGATGCATTGGAAAAAAGGGACGTCGTAATCAAAGAGCTGATTGAGAAGCCACATCATCAGCGTACCCGCATCCTATTCGAAGAGATTAAGTATTCCAGCCAGAAGCTGAAGGACGTAGAGCTATCAGATTAATGATTTTTGTCATTTCTTTGTAATTTGCAATGGTTACCATCAGAATTGTTGATGGATCCTTTTGACTACTTGTTTCTTATTCTGTTGCTGAAACTATGACAAATGTGCTTGAAAATTTTTGGGAATTTGTATGAAATGAGCTATTCCTGTTCACAATTTCTGGTCTTCAGATATATGTGATGTGATGAGATATCTACACACTGGCACACTACCAAATCACTATTTCTGGTCGTCAGATATTTGTGATTGGCGTATCTAAATATATCTTCAAGGCAAAACTCAATAATCATGATTTCTGGTCGTCAGGAATTCGTGGTTACGATTGGAATCAGGATATGAAAAGTATCTTGAAATGACAAACATAACTATGCATTTGCATTTGCATAGCATATCATTTTTTTGCATTGCAGGTGTTCTTATTTTTGCAGGCGCCTGCTAACCTTTATTTGGTTTTCAGGCACGATAGCTGATACCCCAGTTCACCGATACTCTACCCGACGCAATCAAGCCAGAGTCATGGAACAAGTTCAGACTGAATTATCTGATTTGAGGGGAAGGATGGAGCAGTTCATGAACCTTATGCAGGGGATTGCTTAAGGTCAGCAAGAGCTGAGGGCCGGTCAGGAAACCATGAGGGTTGGTCAAGATGCCATGAGAGTCACTATTCAGAGGCTGGAGACTGAAATCCCAAATCGCAATGTGCGCACTCCTCCTGTCGTCAACATCCCCACTGGTGGGGTACATCTGGGATTTGATAATAATGGTTTATAGGATGGTCAGGATGACCAGTTTACCACATTCAACAACGACATGGGTTTCTACAATGAAGACCGGAAGTACGAAGGGTTAGATGAAAGACTCAAGGCTATTGAGAGCCAAAATCCTCTAGGGATTGACGTAGAAGACATGGGTCTCGTGCAGGGTGTGAGAATCCCTCCCAAGTTCAAACTCCCTACATTGGATAAGTACAATGGCAGTACCTGTCCCAAAACACATTTGCAAGCTTACAATCGCAAGATTGCCACTTATACTGAAGACCAAAAGCTCTGGATTTATTTCTTCCAGGACAGCCTGTCAGGCGCCTCCTTGGAGTGGTACGTTAAGCTGGACAGGGTTCATATAAAGAGCTGGAAAGATTTGTGCGCTGCGTTTCTGAAACAGTATCAATATAATTTGGATATGGCACCCAATCGTACTCATCTGCAGAGTATGACTCAGGATCACAAGGAGGGCTTTAAGCAGTACGCACAGAGATGGAGAGAATTGGCTGCTCGAGTTCAACCACCTTTGGCTGATCGTGAGATGGCTGATATGTTCATGAGCACACTCCAAGGGCCGTATATGGATAGATTGGCTGCGTGTCCTTCCACCGGGTTTGCCGACATTGTTATTGTTGGGGAACAAATAGAGAGTCTGCTGAAGTTGGGTAAGATTCAAGACGTCAGTGGGACTGGTGCTTCAAGTTCGAGGAAACCCTTTGCTAATAGACCAAGGAAAAGAGAAGGGGAGTCCAGTGCTGTGCATAGAGGAGGGGGCAGACGTAGGACTCAGTCCTATCATCAGGTGGATGCTGTAACCATTCCGGTTCCAGCAGGACAGCAAGCTCCAGATCAATAAGCTAGACCCCGATTCCAGACTAATAGACCAAGGGACCGTAAGTTCGATCCCTTGCCTATGACGTATGCTGCTTTGTTACCACAATTGCTCAAAGAGAATTTGGTTGAACTTCGGACTATGAGGCCGCTAGATACTGGAAAATTGCCTCAAGGTTATGATGCTAATATTCGATGTGAATTTCATTCAGGTGCGCCAGGTCACTCGACAGAAAAGTGCTGGGCTTTTCAACATAAGGTTCAGGACTTGATTGACGCAAAAGTTATTAATTTCTCTAAGCCGCCGAATGTTTGTGATAATCCAATGCCCCATCATGGAGGTGCAAGCATGAATGCTATTTCTGATGGTGAGAAATTGAATTTGATTACCGATGTTAATTTGGTAAAGACTCCGGTGTTGATTGTAAAAGAACATTTGTTAAAAGGAAAGGTATTTCCTGGATGTGGCTCTGATTGTGAGGATTGTTCAAGACACATTAATGGCTGCAGTAAGTTGAAAGTTGGACTGCAGAAGCTTATGGATGAAGGAAGCCTTCAGTTTGATAAGGTAGAGAAGGAAAAAGATGTTTCTGCCATTACCATTTATTATAATCCAGTTGAAATACAGGTGCCCGTTGAAGATCCTGTTGCTATCATCGTGCCCGAGAGGCCGAGACCAGTTACGATCATAGTTCCTGAATCTGCTTCTTATGTGTCTAATAGGGCAATTCCATGGCAATATGGAACTAATACTCATCAGGGAGGAAGTCAACAGAAAATAGAGGCTGCTGTTGGTACAAGTGTTGAGAATGTCAGTGGACCAAGTGGTTTCACCAGGAGTGGTCGACTGTTTGCTCCCCAGACTCTAAGGAGTGATAAAAAAGCTGAAGCAGCTGCAAGAACAAAAGGAAAACAGGTTGTTGATGACAAGGTGCCTATTCAGGAAGAGGACCCTAAAGTCAGTTTTGATAGGGATGTTGAGGAATTTATGAGGATTATCAAAAAGAGTGATTACAAGATCATTGAGCAGCTCAATCAGACACCCTCTAAAATCTCAATATTATCCTGTTAATGAGTTCAGATGCACACCGGGCTGCTTTGTTGAAAGTTTTAAATATGGCATACGTTCCCCATGAGATTACGGTGAATCAGTTGGAGGGGGTAATTTCTAATGTCAATGTGAGCCACGGGTTGGGGTTTACGAATAGGGATTTGACTCCAGATGAACGTAATCACAACAAAGCGTTGCACATCACACTTGAATGCAAAGGAGCTGTTTTGTCGCATGTGCTGGTCGACACAGGTTCTTCCTTGAATGTGTTACCCAAAAAGGCCCTGATGAAAATTGAAGTAGATGGATTGATTCTTAGACCCAGCGATCTGATTGTGAGAGCTTTCGATGGATCCCAAAGATCGGTGTTTGGAGAGGTAGAATTACCAATACAGGTTGGTCCACAGATATTCAAGACAATCTTTCATGTTATGGACATTCAGCCTGCTTACAGCTGTTTGTTGGGTCGATCGTGGATTCACGCAGCAGGCGCAGTTACCTCCACACTACATCAGAAGCTCAAATATGTGTTCGAGGGGCAAGTGGTTACTGTTTGCGGTGAGGAAGATATATTTGTGAGTCATCTATCCACTTTCAAATATGTGGAAATGGATGGGGAGATTCATGAAACTCTGTGCCAATCTTTTGAAGCCCTAAACATCAACAAATTCTCAGAACTTACTTCAGCATCAGCGGTATCAAGTGTGCCAGTTGGGCCGAGTGCATCAATTGCGTCCTACAAGCAGGCCCGAGAAGTGGTTGAAAGCGGAAACGTCCAAGGTTGGGGTAAAGCTATCGACGTGTTTGTGAAAGAAGATAAGTTCGGCATTGGATACCAACCAGGCCAGCGCCAGTTCCCTGATTCCGTGGGTCAATCAATTTCAACAGTGGAGGAATTATCAACCCTAATCAGTCCTGCTCAGCAATAGAAGATGACGCTGAAAGCTCAGATTATCTGGACAGATGGGTGTATGCACTGGCTCCGGGCGAGGCATTGCAAAACTGGTCTAGTGAAGAAGTCATTCATGTTGTACACCCTTCAGAGTAATAATTCTTGTCTTTCATAATGCATAAAATCCCACACTCTGCCCAAGGTGTGAGAATCCATTTGTAGGGCCACCATATTTTCTCATATAATGTTCAAACATCAATAAAAAGGACGTTTTTGTTTACAAATTTGTGTTCCTTTATTCCTTCTTTATTTTTATTTTTGCACAGAGAAAATTAAAAATGATAATGCACTTTCTTTTCTTTTGTTTTCAAGCAAAAAAAATAATCTAAAATAAAAGCATCAATCCAATCATGCAGACTTGATTTTGTGGATTCCTCTGAAAATGATTCTGTTATGCCCATGTATGATTTCGACAATCCGATCTATCAAGCTGAGGAGGAAAGTGATGAAGACTATGAACTCCCGGAAGAATTGGCTAGATTGTTGAAACAGGAAGAAAAGACCATTCAGCCTCATCAGGAAGTTCTTGAGATTATCAATATTGGTTCAGAAGAAAGCAAGAAAGAGATCAAGATCGGTGCAAGTCTGCGGGCTGATGTAAAGCAAGAGCTGATAGTCATGCTACGTGAATACGTTGACATCTTTGCTTGGTCATATCAAGAAATGCCAGGTTTAGATACAGACATAGTTGTGCATAGACTACCATTGAAAGAGGACTATCCACCGGTCAAGCAAAATTTGCTCAGAACGAAACCAGAAATGGCTTTGAAGATCAAGGAAGAGGTACAGAAACAGTTGGATGCAGGTTTTCTGGCAGTAACCAACTATCCTCCCTGGGTGGCCAACATAGTACCGGTGCTGAAGAAAGATGGCAAGGTTAGAATGTATGTGTATTACAGAGATCTCAACAGGGCGAGCCCTAAAGATGACTTTCCACTCCCTCATATTGATGTGCTGGTTGACAATACTGCTCAGTTTTCAGTGTTCTCATTTATGGATGGATTCTCCGGGTACAATCAGATAAAGATGGCGCCTGAAGACATGGAGAAGATGACATTCATTACCCCGTGGGGTACCTTCTGTTACAAAGTAATGCCTTTTGGGTTGAAGAACGCAGGGGCAACTTATCAAAGAGCAATGGTGACGTTATTCCATGATCTAATTCATAAAGAGATCGAGTGCTATGTGGATGACATGATTGCTAAATCAAAGACAGAAGAGGAACATCTGGTCAACTTGAAGAAGTTGTTTGAGAGGTTGAGGAAATTTAGGTTGAGACTGAATCCTAACAAGTGTACTTTCGGCGTGCGGTCCAGAAAATTGCTGGGTTTTATGGTCAGTGAAAAAGGAATAGAGGTTGATCCTGCTAAAGTGAAAGCTATACAAGATATGCCTGTACCGAGAACTAAGAAAGAAGTTCGCGGCTTTCTAGGGAGATTGAACTACATTTCAAGGTTCATATCTCACCTAACTGCCACTTGCGAACCGATATTCAAAATGCTAAGAAAAGATCAAACGGTCAGGTGGAATGATGATTGTCAAAATGCATTCGATAAAATAAAAAGATATTTGCAGGAACCTCCGATTTTGATACCTCTAGTTCAAGGAAGACCACTGATTATGTACTTGATAGTGCTCGAAGGATCCATGGGTTGTGTTCTCGGTCAACACGACGAGACAGGTAGGAAAGAACATGCTATTTACTACCTGAGCAAGAAGTTTACAGATTGTGAATCGCGTTATTCAATGCTCGAGAAGACATGTTGTGCACTCGCATGGGCCGCAAAGCGATTGAGACAATATATGCTCACACATACAACCCTGTTGATCTCAAAAATGGATCCGGTCAAGTATATTTTTGAGAAACCAGCACTTACAGGCAGAGTTGCAAGGTGGCAGATGGTACTGACAGAGTATGATATTCAATATACTTCGCAAAAGGCAATCAAAGGAAGTATACTGTCAGAGTATCTTGCACAACAGCCTCTTGATGATTACCAGCCCATGAAGTTTGATTTCCCTGATGAGGACATCATGTTTCTCAAAATGAAAGACTGCGAGGAACCACTTCTGGAGGAGGGCCGGACCCTGAATCCAAATGGAGTTTAATGTTTGACGGGGCAGTTAATATGAATGGGTGCGGAGTTGGTGCAGTTCTCATTACGCCAGAAGGCGTTCACATGCCCTTCACTGCCCGAGTAACTTTCGGGTGTACCAACAATGAAGCAGAATACAAAGCTTGCATACTAGGGATTGAGGAGGCTATTGATTTACGAATCAAGACCCTCAATATCTTTGGTGATTCAGCACTGGTAATCAATCAAGTAAAGGGAACTTGGCACACACATCAGCAGAATTTGATTCCGTATAGAGATTATACGAGGAGATTGCTGACATTCTTTACAACTGTCAAGTTATACCATGTTCCCAGAGATGAAAATAAGTTTGCAGACGCCTTGGCCACTATATCTTCGATGATAAAAATGCATGGTTGGAACTTTGTACCCAGGATTGATGTATCTCGTCTTGATAGACCTGCTTTTGTGTTTGATGTTGATGCAGTGTCTGACGACAAGCCTTGGTACCATGACATTAAATGCTTCATGGAAAATCAAGAATACCCGCCTGGGGCATCTTCCAAAGACAAGAAGACATTAAGAAGGCTAGCCGACAGTTTCTTCTTGAACAAAGATGGCGTGCTGTATAAAAGAAACTTTGACATGGTTCTACTCAGATGCGTGGATAGACACGAAGCAGACCTGTTGATGACTGAAGTGCACGAAGGCTCTTTCGGTACCCATGCCAGAGGACATGCGATGGCTAAGAAATTATTGAGATCGGGGTATTATTGGTTGACAATGGAGTATGCCCGCAAGTGTCACAAATGCCAGATCTATGCAGACAAAGTACACGTTCCTCCAAACCCGTTGAGTATCATGTCCTCTCTGTGGCCCTTTGCAATGTGGGGCATTGATATGATCGGGAAAATTGAGCCTACTGCTTCAAATGGCCATCGTTTCATCTTGGTCGCCATTGATTAATTCACTAAATGGGTTGAAGCAGCATCTTATGCCAATGTCACTAAGCAAGTGGTAGCTCGTTTCTTGAAACGAGATATCATTTGTCGCTATGGAGTTCCAGAAAGAATCATTACTGATAATGGTTCTAATTTGAATAACAAGATGATGACTGAGCTATGCCGGGACTTCAAGATCGAACATCACAATTCTTCTCCGTACCGCCCAAAGATGAATGGCGCGGTCGAAGCGGCCAACAAAAATATCAAGAAGATTGTACAGAAGATGGTTGTCACGTACAAAGATTGGCATGAGATGTTACCATTTGCTTTGCATGGGTACCGAACATCAGTCTGCATGTCCACTGGGGCAACACCATACTCACTTGTATATGGTATGGAGGTCGTTCTACCAATCGAAGTTGAGATTCCCTCTCTCTGAGTATTGATGGACGTTAAACTAGATGAAGCTGAATGGGTACGAGCCAGATTTGATCAATTGAGCCTTATTGAGGAAAAACGGTTAGCAGTGATATGTCATGGCCAGCTATATCAGCGCAGAATGAAGAGGGCATTCGACCAGAAGGTTAGACCTCAAGTTTACAAGGTCGGAGATGTGGTAATCAAGAGAATACTTCCTCCGAGTACAGATCACAGGGGAAAATGGACTCCTAATTATGAAGGTCCATTCGTGGTTAAAAAGGTTTTCTCAGGTGGAGCCTTATTGCTGACAACCATGGATGGTGAAGACTTTTCATCCCCTGTTAATTTAGATGCAGTTAAAAAATACTTCGTATAAATAGACCCGCTAGACAAAAGAATAAAAATCCAGGAAAAAAAGGGCATCCCGGCGAACCAAAAACAGAATAAAGGTTCGGGCAAAAATTAGGGATATAATTGAAAAAATTGTACACCCGGTAAGTTGAAAACCCGAAAGGGCAACTTAGGCAAAAATGGGTATCCCGGTGGATTGAAAACCTGAAAAGGCGATCCACGCAAAAGAGGGATTTAAGCGAATGACTGCAGTCTAAATTAATCTCTACGTTCTCTACTCTTCAGCAAACTAGCTAAGTTTCCGAAGGAGGAATTGTTCTGACCACGAGCTTCCGAAGGCGAAGATAATCAAGAGAGTTGGAATACATACTAGTTATAACAGAATCAGAAATCAGTTGGAATCCAATTTCCGCATTATCATTAGGATAGATTTCTTTTCTCAATTTTATGGCAATCAACTCTTTCAGGGGTTTGCTTCCGATTGTAAATTCGCCAATTTTGGCATTTCATCAATAAAATTGAGTATTCAGTCACAAGCTTTTATTTTCATTTTACTGCTTTGTTTGCAAAAACGTCTGATTTTTTGATAATAAAACATTGCTTTGAAAATATCATGGCCTTGCGAAAACATGCACAAAAAAGACAATTAAAATTACTTTGCTTGTTGGACAACCTTGGATGGTGGACTCAAAAAACCACGCATTATCCTGGGGCATGTGCATATATTCTTTCTGTTGCAGGTAATGAGTACATTCGATCCAAGCGGTACGAAAGATATCTCTCAGCATCAACAGATATTTGCTATGACTTGATACAGTTGTATCTTATTAAGTCGATTCTTTCATTCAAGATTTCCCACCGGGTTTTGTGACGATAACGGTTGTCGAAGATTGAATTCTTCTGTGTTGATAACGGTTATTAATGCAGTGAGCACTCCATGTCCATAACGAGTGCAAATTTTCCAGTACCTCGCAAATGATGTGAAGGGTAGTGCAAGAGCGAATGTTCAGAAGCGGAAGACAGGGTGTTCGTCTAAGAGTTTGAAAACGCTTGGTTTTCTATACAATCCTCTTAAGAGACGAAGCTTCTCGCAGTAGTATCCCCAGTGAAGTTGCCAAGAGTTTGAAGGTGCTTATTCTTCTGTAAAATCCTCTTATGATGTTTTCTTCAGATCAATCTTGTATCATGGGGCGGAAGCAAGTTGTTGGCTTTCCCGAACATGGGGCATGTTGAGTTTCCCCGGCAGAAGATGTTCTAGATCTATAATCCCCGGTAGAGTTTGAAGATGTTCGGTCTTCTGTAAAATCCTCTCAAAAGGCATCCCCAGCACGAGACGCTTTAAAGCGGTTTTCCCCAGTAGAGTTTGTTATAAACTCATCATCCCCAACGGGATCGTCAAACGGAAAGCTCGCCTAACATGGGGCATTGTGGTACTTATCCTAAGCTCAACAGTCTTATGCCTCAGCAGATCTAAAGACTTTCTCCCAGCATGTGGCAACAGAACGTCTTCGAACCAGGATTTGCATATCCCCGACAGAGTAGCCCTGATTCCCAGCAAGATTGTATCTCTGGTAGCGGCATCCCCACAGAGTTCGACATTTTGATAGTAATTTCCCCAGCAAGGTCTAAATAGATCGAGGGAATCTCTTCTTCAGCAAAGTGCCCGCATATGATATTACCCAGCCGGTGGTGTAATTCTTAGCATTGCTCATTTACAACTCAAAGTCCAAATGATCATGACTATGCAGCCTGTTGTATCTGTTCCGTGAATTCGCGTGGTTGTGTGATAGTAAAGAGAGACATTCAAAGAATAATGGATGTGAATTTGATTGAAGTCACTGCTAAGAGAGATGAATATCAGAATGAGGTGAATGTTATTGCGCCAAGCTTTAATATTCCTGAACGAGTTGTTATCTCTTATGATAATCAAAAGACCGTTGTTATGCCTTTAGTTATTCGGTTGCCCGGTCCGGTACCCTATGAATCTGACAAGGTAGTTTTATATAAGTACAATGCTACCATGGTAGAAGATGGTAAGGAAGTGCCCATTCCTTCTTTGTCTTTTATGGTAAACATCACTGATGTGAGTAGAGTGACCCGAAGTGGTCGTGTCTTTGCTCCTGAGCCTCCAAAGATTGTGGAAAATGTTGTTGCTGGCAAACGACATCAAGATGAGAGTAATGTCAATGCTTCTGGTCAGTCCAGTGGTTCGAAGGCTTATGAGGATGAAGTTTTGAAATTGATCAAGAAGAGTGAGTACAGTGTTGTAGATCAACTCTTGCATACTCCGTCCAAGATTTCAGTGTTGTCCCTACTGATTGTAGCGAGCAATTTTTGACGTGGTTCTTAAGCACTATCGCTCTGGGGTACTACAGTTCGATTCATTTTTTATCATATTAAGCTGATTAAGGAAGGGAAATAGATGTCTCCAATCAACCCTGCTTGCATACTGAGTTTAAACAGCTGACTATTAGTTTACAGATGCGGTTAAGATCGTGGGCCTCTCTCTGGCTATTTTGTTAAGAATGGAATGCACGGACGGTTTGATGGAATTATGGGTAGATGCTGGGATTGAATGTGTGAAGGTACTAGATTTAAGGTTTTTGAGTAATGTGCTCGCTAAGATTTTACAATCTTATGCCTACGTATTCCCGTGTAACGACACAGGGAAATCAGAGCGATCGTAGTTCCTCCTATTCTAAGGGAGGAAAAAGGTGTTTTGGTGTCTTGTTCAAAGCCCAAGATTGAAGCTAAAGGTTTATATGTGTCTTGTTCAAAGCCCAAGATTGAAGCTAAAGTTTTGACTTTGTAGAGAATTTGTCGTCTCTAAAGGGGTATTGTTGATTTTGTGTGCCTTGATCAAAGCCCAAGGTTCAAGCTAAAAGGTTGACTTTGCTGGGGAAGTCCTTATACAAAGCCTAAGAGGAGGCTAACTTACTCAATGAGAGAGTGTTTATATATGTATCTTGTACAACTCCCAAGATGGAGGCTAAAAGGGTTTGACTCAACAAGAGAGTACTTTTATATGTCCTGTATGAAGCCCAGGATTGTGGCTGAACAAGCTGGAGAAAGTCCAAGAGTGGGCTAACTTTGCTAGGGGGGAATCATTATACAAAGCCTAAGAGGAGGTTGTTGGCCCAACAAGAGGGTGTTTTTATATGTCTCGTACAAAGCCCGAGATGGAGGCTAAAAAAGGGATTGACTCAACAAGAGAGTCCTTTATCTGTCTCGTACAAAGCCCGAGATGGAGGCTAAGAAAGGGATTGACTCAACAAGAGAGTCTTTTATCTGTCTCGTACAAAGCCCGAGATAGAGGCTAAAAAAGGGTTGACTCAACAAGAGAGTCTGAAAGGTGGTTGACTCAACAAGAGAGTCTTTTATACTCAACTAGAGAGTGTTTATTATATGTCTTATACAAAGCCAAAGATGGAGGCTAAAAGTGATTGACTCAACAAGAGAGTCTGAAAAGGTTTGCTCTGCTGGGGAGCATCATTTGTACAAAGCCCAATCTCACTGAATATTGGATGAAATTACACAAACCACATATCAATCTACTCGTTTTCACCTCACGATCATGTCTATGGTCTTTAATTTCATTTATTTTGAGCGTGGAATAAGAAGTCAAAGAGAAATCTCAAGAACCCTAAAATTTGCATGAAGGCTTAGAAATTCCATACACAATTCAAACAAAGCAATTGATTGAGGGAAAACACTCTATGCATGATTATGAACATATGGCAAAATTATTGTGCAGTAAAATATGCATGGATCATAGAGTTAGAAGAGCTCATGCTCACGTCTTGCAGCTCGTGATCGTGTTTTGTGTTAGAGGTGTTACAACCTGGTTCCAATGATCTGAACAGCTTCCCTAGGTACTATGGAGTGTCTCTGAATGCTAGGAGTGGATTGAATTGAGCTGGAACTTGATATGGCACCTCAACTGCAAATCTGTCAAAGGCTTGAGCAGTTGGCAAATGATTTTGTGATTCTGATGTTAAAGATGTTATGTGAGTGTTTGGATCACTTCTATATGATGTTTATGAAGTGTGTGTGTGTGATTGGTTTGGTTGGAATTGCTCTCAAACTCAAAACCCGATAGTGACTTGCTTTGGAAGGCAGATTTGGAAGTGAGAAGGAGATTTTGAGGAAAGCATCTGTTTGATGGCTTTGGTGTACTCAAACTGATCACACTTGAGCTTTATTAATAGTAGAGAAAATTTGTTTTGCAAGCAATAGTGAATGGCAACTGCTGCAGAGGTTTGGCAAATGTTGATCAATGGGAATCCAAGTCTCCTCTAGCCATTGACTAGAGGTTAGAGCACAGAGCTGTGGTTCCCTAGTTCAGATCTTATCCTTGACACATTCAGTTGGAAATGGTTCAGTCCATGCCACCTTGGTGCATCCATTGAATGCTCCAAAACAAAATTAGTCTTGTCCCTCTTTTAGGCATTTCTAGGTTTGGCATGCTACTTTTGGTTCCCAAGACTTGGGAGGCTTATGACTCAGTGTTTGTTCCTCCTTGGTCTCCCCCTGAGGTATTCAGATGGATAGAATTATTTGTCATTTGCAAAAATTTCCCAAATTGAGCAAAATGCATAAATCTGCCTTGTTATGACAGTTGCAGCAAGGCATTTTGCAGTTGTCTTAACTCATGGCTCAAGTGGAGTTTGATGGAGTTCTTGGCCATTTTGGAAAGCTCTCATATGATACAACATCTGTGTGATCATAGTTTGTTTTGATACTTTTTGGATCCAAGTGAAAAATGCCCCTACATTTTGGAAAAAGTGAAACAGGTTCTGACTTAGTGAAAATTTCACTAAGTGTTGAAAAAAGTGACATTTTCACTTTTTGTGAGTTTGATCATTCCATAACTTAAAATCCATGGAGAATTGGAATGAGTGGTAGTTGAAGATTTGGTAGAGTGCCATGAGATCTACAAATCCATCTTTAGATCAGCCAAAATGGTTGCTTGAATCTCAAGTTATGATCCTTGGAAGTTGGTACCCTAGCCACTTTGTTCTATAACTTAGAAAATTTCTAAGTTTTTTATGGTTACCCCTTTTACAAGTTATCCCACTTTTCTTGATTTTTTTTTATGAATGATGATTCCAATCACACATTAACATCATTTTAGGGTTAGGGAACCATAATTGACAAAAAAATCAAAAAGTCAAACTTTGACTTTTTGGCATAGTTGACTTTTTAGCAGAAGAATTCCAAACTGCGCGATCCTCTATGAAATCAAGTCCTTGACCTAAATCAAACTTGATGGATTGATTTTATAGGTGTTATAGGGTGGATTGAATCATGTCCCATGGTTTGGGAGCATGTCCTGTTCAAAAGTCAAAGGTACAGTTGACTTTTCTCGCGAACTCTAATTGTGGT
This sequence comes from Lathyrus tuberosus, assembly GCA_022829125.1. NCBI lineage: Eukaryota > Viridiplantae > Streptophyta > Magnoliopsida > Fabales > Fabaceae > Lathyrus > Lathyrus tuberosus. The sequence continues at coordinate 2,829,839 of JALAZF010000142.1, read as the reverse complement.
CCTGATGAATTTGAAACTTGTGAATCAAGCTTCTTGGATTAATCCATTGTAGCAAATGGATCAATGTAGTGTGTTAGAGACCCTTAAACCATGTTTTGAGGTCTTGCCTCATGTTTAGTCTCAAAAGTCAACTTAGGGGCGAATTAGGTCAAGAAACCCTAATTCCTGATTTTTGATAAATGCATTCCCTGAGGTTAAATTGACTTGATGATGAGGTCCATGAGGTCCCTTGGAGTACCTTAGGGTATGCTTTGAAGCATTGGCTCATGCCCAGAGGAAAAATTCCATCTGGAGGCCTTAGTCGACCAAAACCCTAATTTGGTGACACTGGTGATCTTGAGGCTTATCCCACTTGAAATGTTGCAGCCTTGTGCTTGATCCTTGATGTGGAAGTCTTCTTGATCCATTGTGGATGTTGGAGAGGCTAGACAAGTTGAAGATCATGTCATCTCTTAATTGATCCTTTGTCTAAGTGCTCTAAGAGGGCTCAAAACCCTAATTCTTGATTGAAGTGAATGCTCACCCATCTTTGGGGAGACTAATGAGTATGAAAGTTCATCCATATTGTGATGATGATTTGCACAATGATGGGAAATCTAGGTGGTCCAAATTTGGGGTATGACAGATGCCCCTATTTAATCTTCTTGGACCCGAAGGTGTGAATGGCGAAGATATTCGGGCATTCGGGGTGCAAGAGGATTAAATATCGGAATACCCGAAATTTTGATGGTGGTTATGAATGGCAGCTTGCCCATCCATCTTCTTTTGCTAAGAAACAATGCTTAGAAAAGGTAAAACTTCCCCTCGATCATGGTTTCCTACCAGGGGACTGGTCTCAGTTTCTGATGTAAACTTCCCTTCGATCCTGGTTTCCCACCAAGGAACTGGTCTAGGTTTCTGAAATAAACTTCCCCTCGATCCTGGTTTCCTACCAAGGAACTAGTCTAAGTTTCTTTTGTCAGTAAACTTTCTTGACAAGGGACGCTAGGTGTAGCGGTTTTCATCAAACTTCTCGCCGAATTTTCCTGGGGAGATACCATTTGATAGAAAGAGTTTTGATGTCAGACTTGCTGGGGAACCCATTCGTCTGAGCCGTAGAGGTGTGTGAACTTCTCTGTTGGAGATGCCATTTGCTGACTCTACTGGGGAAAGCAAGTCTCTTGAAAGACTGCTTCCTGATTGGGGATATTACATCATACTTTTCCCGAGGTCTTCTCAGAGAAATGCCATACGATGTAATCCAATTTGGAGGTGCTGATGACCTTGTTGACAGCAAACCTTTCGGAGAGAAACTGCTATATTGCCGTGAGTCAGCGGTTGAGAGGCTTTCTTTGGGGATTTTCCTTAATCTGGGAAAGCGAAGATATCGTCTTCAATGATGAAGAGTGTCGCTCGTCGACGGTCTTCTTGTTTTTCAGAGGTTCAAGTTATCAAAGTGGTCAAAAGCTCACTATAACCCAGAAATACACTGGAAGAGAGACTGTTTGGACGTAACATTTCCGGACAAGGATAGTACTGACAACTCGATTGACATGAGGACTTTTATCCCTAGGGGATAAGACCAATTAGAGTGATAGTGATACAATATGCATGTGAATGAAAATCAATAATGCATGATGTATGTATGTATATGCTGACAAAACTGACGTGACATACAGACTAAGTGATGAACACGACTGGATACTCGGCCACCGCGGGGGACAAAGAAGTATCATTTGTTCAGAATAGCAATTCTTCCTTGCTTAGGAGAGATAGTCCCTGCGGGGAATACGTTGGTCGGGCTTAGGAGGTAAGAACTCTTCCGGGGATATCAGATGGGAAAATCACATCTGATACAGTTGATCCTTCATTCAGGTGTACTGGTTTAGGAAGGAATACTTTGATTCTGCACTTTGAAGCTTAACCGTCTTTGGAGAAGCGATCGACGTTTTTTCGATGTTCGACAGTCAAAAGAAATGCCATCTTTATTTTAAAAGAAAAAAATTTTTACAAGTAAATTCATTTTTGTTTTATTTCAAGAATCGTTAATCCTGTTAAAATGTCGTTCTGTAAAGCTAAAACAAATGAGAATTGCAAACAAAAGAACAAGGGCTCAAATTTTATTGATAGGATGGAAATCAGCCAAACGCATGATTCCATGGAGTATTTACAAAGTTAGAAAATGGTAATTTACGGGAAAAGGGCTACATTGAAACATAACGACCGTTATCCTTATACCAACTTTGAATTCTGGACACCCTGAGCTTCTGTCGAAGATGACCTTAATTAGAATTTTCTGACGGGTGGCGTCACTGCTGCTGAGGATTTACCTGTGTCAGACGTAGTTACTTGCCATGAATCCCTAATTTTTGCTCGAATTGTACTTTGAGATTTCCAATCCACTGGGATGATTTTTGATCATGTCTCTAATTTTTGCCTGGACCGCCCTTTCGGGTTTTCAATCCACCGAGACGTTTTTTTTTTAATTTAGGCGAAGTATTTCTTGACTACATCAATATTCGTGGGGTAGGAAAATTCTTCTCCATCCATGGTTGCGAGTCTCAAGGCACCGCCTGAGAAGGCTTTCTTGACCACATAGGGGCCGTCATAATTTGGAGTCCATTTTCCCCGAGGATCAGTGAGAAATGATTGTATCTTCTTGAGCACGAGGTCTCCTTTTTTGAAGACATAAGGTCGGACCTTTTTGTCGAAGGCTCTCTTCATTCTTTGCTGATACAACTGACTGTGACATAGAGCCGCAATTCGCTTTTCCTCGATCAGATTCAGTTCGTCGTGTCAGCTTTGACACCATTCAGCTTCTGTTAACTTAGCTTCCATCAATACCCAGATTGATGGGATCGCTTCTTCGATGGGGAGCACTGCCTCCATGCTATATACTAGAGAGAAAGGGGTTGCCCCTGTTGAAGTGCGGACAGACATGCGATAACCGTGAAAAGCAAAGGGCAGCATTTCGTGCCAGTCTTTGTAGGTTACAACCATATTTTGAACAATCTTCTTGATATTTTTGTTACCCGCTTCTACCGCTCTGTTCATCTTGGGTCGGTAGGGAGACGAGTTATGGTGTTCAATCTTGAACTCAGCACTCAACTCTTTCATCATCTTGTTATTCAAGTTATATCCATTATCAGTAATGATCTGGCTTGGAACACCATAACAGCAGATGAGATTGTTTTTGATAAATCGGACCACCACTTGTCGGGTTATATTGGCGTATGACGCTGCTTTGACCCACTTGGTGAAGTAATCAATGGCTACTAGGATGAACCGATGTCCGTTTAAAGCTTTGGGTTCAATCATGCCAATCATGTCAATTCCCCATATGGAAAAAGGCCATGGGGAAGAAAGAAATTTGAGATACATTGGTGATACATGGATTTTGTCTGAGTATATCTGACACTTGTGACATCTCCTCATGTACTTGTAGCAATTGGATTCCATGGTCAACCAGTAGTACCCTGCTCTTAGAATTTTTCCCGCCATTGTGTGTCCGTTGGCATGAGTGCCAAAGGAGCCTTCGTGAATTTCCTTTAACAACAGGTTTGCTTCTGGTTTGTCGACGCATCGGAGCAAGACCATGTTAAAGTTTCTCTTGTAAAGCGTATCACCGCTCAGGAAGAAGCTGCCAGCCAGTCTTCTGAGGGCCTTTCTATCTTTTCTGGATGCCCCAGGTGGGTACTCTTGTTTCTGAAGGAAGCATCTGATATCATGATACCAAGGTTTGTCGTCGATGACTGGTTCAATTGTGAATATGTAGGCGGGTCGTTCAAGGCGCATTATGTCGATCTTAGGTATGTCATTCCATTGACCTACACTAATCATGGAAGAGAGAGTGGCCAACGCATCAGCCATGTGATTCACTTCACGAGGGATATGATGAAACTCAATTCTGTTGAAGAAAGGTAGCAACCTTCTTGCGTAATCTTTGTAAGGAATCAATCCTGATTGGTATGTGTTCCAATCTCCTTTGATCTGATTGATAACCAGGGCTGAGTCGCCATATACATCCTAGTTCTTAATTCTCAAGTCGATCGCTTCTTCGAGACCCATGATACAAGCTTCGTATTCGGCCTTGTTGTGGGTACACTTGAATGTCAGTCTGGCAGTGAAAGGAATGTGGGTACCCTGAGGTGTTATAATGATTGCCCCAATTCCATTTCCATAATTCTTTACAACTCCGTCAAAAATAAGTCCCCATTGGGAACCTGGTACTGGCACTTCACTGGGTAGCGGTTCATCGCAATCTTACATTTTCAAATACATGACATCTTCGTATGGGAAGTCAAACCGGACTGATTCTTGATCGTCAATCGGTTGATGAGCCAAATGATCGGCTAAAATACTTCCTTTAACGGCTTTCTGAGCATGGTACTCTATGTCGTATTCTGATAACAACATCTGCCAATGGGCAATCCTTCCCGTGAGAGCAGGCTTTTCAAAGACATACTTGATTGGATCCATTTCTAAGATTAACCAAGTAGCGTGACGAATCATATACTGGCGAATACGTTTGGCTGCCCAAGCCAGAGCACATCAAGTTTTTTCAAGCATAATGTACTGAGACTCACAGTCATTAAATTTCTTGCTCAGATAGTAGATGGCAGACTCATTTCTCTTTGTTTCGTCTTGCTGGCCAAGCACACAACCCATTGAGTCTTCCAAGACTGTTAAATATATGATCAGCGGTCTTCCTTCCACTAGAGGTGATAGAATCAGTGGGTTCAACAGGTATTCCTTAATACTGTCGAAGGCGGTTTGGCAGTCTTCTGTCCAAATGCAGTCCTGATTCTTTTTGAGGAATTTGAATATTGGCACGCATGTCGCGGTCATGAGGAATATAAATCTGGAAATGTAATTCAAACGTCCCAGGAATCCCCTAACTTGTTTTTCAGTCCTCGGAGAAGGCATTTCTTGAATGGCCTTGACCTTGTCAGGATCAACCTCAATTCCTTTCTAGCTGACGATGAACCCTAACAGTTTCCCTGAATGGACACCGAAGGTGCACTTGTTGGGATTCAAGCAGAGTTTGTACTTTCTCAACCGCCCGAATAGTTTTGACAGGTGGGTCACATGCTCCTCTTCTGTCTTTGATTTGGCAATCATATCATCGACATATATTTCTATTTCTTTGTGTATCATGTCGTGAAAGAGGGTAGTCATGGCCCTTTCATAGGTTACCTCAGCGTTCTTCAAACCGAACGACATTACCTTGTAACAAAACGTGCCCCATGGGGTGATGAATAAAGTTTTCTCCATGTCTTTTGGCGCCAATTTTATCTGATTATAGCCCGAGAATCCATCCATGAAGGAGAAAACTTTGAACTTTGTCGTGTTGTCAACCAGCATCTCAATGTGTGGTAAAGGAAAGTCATCCTTTGGACTTGCTTTGTTCAGATCCCTGTAGTCCACACACATTCTGACTTTTTCATCCTTTTTCGGAACGGGTACGATGTTGGCTAACCATTGAGGATACTCTGATGTGGCGAGGAAACCCGCGTCAATCTGTTTCTATACTTCCTCTTTGATTTTGATGGCCATGTCTGGGTGAGTTCTTCTCAACCTCTGTTTTACTGGCGGACATTCTGATCGGAATGGTAAATCATGTTCCACGATGCTGGTATCCAACCCTGGCATGTCCTGATAGGACCAAGCGAATACATCGGGAAACCCTTTGAGAAGCTTTATCAAATCTTGTTTGACAGTTGGACTGAGCAATGCCCTAATCTTGACTTCCTTCCTCTCTTCTTCTGAACACGAGCTGACTATTTCCAACGGCTCTTTGTGAGGTTCAATTGACCTTTCCTCCTGTCTGAGTAATCGGGAGATCTCTTCTAGAATTTCTTCGTCATTTTCTTCTTCAGCCTCAAATACTGGGAATTCAAAGTTGGGAGAAGGCATTGGATCGTATGTTTCAATGGGGTTTAAAACAAGCAATCTGCAAGACGTGATAATTGTTTTTAAAAGAGATAAGGAGAATGCAAGAGTGTGTGCAGTGTATTTTCTTTGAAAAACTGCTTGTTTATTGTTTGAGTTTGTTTTTTAGGATTACCATTTTCTGAAGAAATAAACGAAATGAGAAAACAACAATTAATGCGGAAATTACAGAACGACGTTATTTTATTTATGATTCAGTCGATTCTTGAAACTACAACCCTATAAAACAAAACTCTGTCGCTTCGGGAAAAGCAAAGAGGGACATTTACAGAAAGTGAGCCCTATCAAAACATATGTTTCACCTGGCCAGGGTGAAAGGTGAAAGATAAAGACGGTAATTACTTTGACTTATGAACAACTTTCGGAATGTTGACTGCAACCTATTGGCGGCGAACTCCTCGGTGAATCACAAAGCCTGGTACTTTCCTTCTTGGTTTGTCCTCAGAAATGACACTGATTTCTGGTGGAGCAGGATCATTGGAATCTGTCTCCCAGGCAGAGTTATCGTAGGAGGATTCTTCAGCTATATCTTGCACAGTGGTCGTGCTCTCAGGTAAATCTCCCCATCCAATTGGATGGATGTCTTCGAGCTTGATACGAGAGCTTTCAGGAGCAGTGTATTTGACCAAGTAGTTGTACTTTTCACTCGGTTGCCCCAAGGTGTCCCACGTTCCGGTGGAGCCGGAGGAATCATCCCTTTCGATGACGTTGACCTCGGGAAAAGCATAGTTGATGAATTCTAATCCTGCAAACTTTGCAAATTCATCGTCGTTCTGGATATTTTCTAAATGCCCTGCGTGTTGATCCCATGACATGGTGGGGATGCAGGTATTCTTTTCAATGATGCTCAGCTGATTCTCTTGCCCCGAGTCTCCTGGGTACGGCTGCCAGATAGGCAGGCCATCCATCGGGTCATAATAGTCATGGTCAAAGTTGTCTTTCATCAGAGTGTCTTCCTCTAATGAGTTTAGCGGAGCGCGGCATCCCTCTGGATCGCAATCTCCGTATATCATCTTGACATCTGACCTCGGTATAAATCTCGGACTCTGTGCGGGATAGCAAAATGGAGTAGGCACCTCTTCCTGAGACATATAATCGTCCTCGTTAAGATAGGACTTCCATTCTTCATCTGTATCAGAGGAGTCTCCCTCGTTGATGGTATGGACTTCTTGAGCCAGTGGGTGAAGGAAACCTCCACTGTGGAATAAATCGCAAATGGGGTGAAGACTTTCAGTAGCAACATCCTGGGTACAGGTTGACGAAAAACCAAGACCTTTCTTTGTTTTGTTATCAGTAGGAATGACAACTTGTCCCCACCCTTTAGCATTGTTATCTTTGATCACTTTGAGAGCATCTTTGTACGAGGAAATTGATGTTCCCTTTTCTGATAGATTCTCATTGCTCAACGAAAGTGCTTGAAACTGAGTTCAAACAACTTCCTCTGGTTCTACACAAGTGGCTGTTGATAGGTTACTCACGATCAAGGCCTGCTCTCCACAGACTGTGACGAGTTGGTGGTTTTTGACGAACTTCAGCTTCTGGTGAAGTGTCGAAGTGACTGCCCCAACCTGGTGTATCCAAGGTCTGCCTAACAAATAGTTGTATGCTGCCCGGACATCCATGACCTGAAAAGTGACTTGGAAAGTGTGAGGACCCATAGTTATGGGAAGATTAACTTCGCCGATAACTGCTTTTCGAGATCCGTTAAATGCTTTGAGAGTGACATCACTGCCCCTCATCGGAGATCCTTTAAATGATAGTCGCATTAACGTGGACTTAGGCATAACATTGAGAGCCTATCCGGTGTCTACCAGTACGCTGGCTAAAAGCATCGTCCTGGCAGTTGACTGTAATATTGAGAGCCATGTTGTGGCTTTTGCCTTCTTCCGGCAGTTCCTCATCAATAAATCCTAAGTTGTTGCAAGAAGTGATGTTTGAGACAATGATGTCGAACTGTCGTATTGTTACATCTTGCTCCACAAAGGCTTGCTCTAAGACTTTCTGTAGAGCCTCTCTGTGAGCCTCAGAACTGAGTAATAGGGACAGCATAGAGTTTTTGAAGGAGTTTGCAATAGTTGATCAACAATGTTGTATTCACTCCTTGGGATGAGCTTCAGCATCTCATCGTTGTCTTTTGCAAGATCGGGATCACCGGATTGCCCAATTGGTGGATTGGGAACTTCGGTTTGAGGTTCCTTTTCTTTGTTAGGCTCTCCAACTCCCCTGTTGAAGATCCGACCACTCCGTGTTACTCGACTGATGTCTGCAATATTCACGACGGAGGGTAATGGAACTTCTTTTCCATTCTCAATTATTATTGCACCGTATTTGTAAGGGATCGCCTTATCGGATTTGTACAGTACTGGTCCTGGCAGATAGATAACTACAGGAGCCTTTTGATTTTTCTGACCATCATAAGTAACCTCAATTAGTTCCTGGTTGGGAACTTTCCTACTGTCCGAAGGAATTCTTGATTCGTCAAGCAGAGGGATTATGACACAAACAACTCTGGTCCTCTCTTGATCATAGATTACAATAATATCTTTGAATTGATCCGCAAAATAGTCGGGCCTCAAGCTGATGGACCTAGAACCTGGATATGGTCGAATCTCTTTACGGTCTAACTGACCCTGAAGGGCTGCTCGCACGAGGTAGCATCCTTGGTTGTTCTCCGAGCAGACTCTACAGCACTCGTAGTTATGTGGGGGCACTCGGCCACGTCCGCTTTGAATGCAGTGTAACCTTACTAGGTCTACTTCCATAGATCGAACATCCTGACTTTGATGCCAAGTAGGGTTCCCATTGATCATGCTAACTTGCTGCGTGTCTTCGTCTAGATAGATCGGAAGCCACCAGTGGTTCATCAAGTGTTACAAAGTTCTTTGAACAAGAGCACATCCTTGATCACTCTCACGACACACTGTACAGTTCAGATACCCATGTGAAGTTATGTTGATCTGATAAGGATTTTTATCATGGTAATACTGGATCCATCCCAAATCCATCTGACGCTGGAGGGTCTCTTGTATGAAAGAGCATCCCTGATTGTTTACCGAGCAAATGAGACAGGAATTGTAATCGTGCCGAGGCAGATTGTGATACTGGCTCTGTCTTGAGTGCATTGCCACCAAGTTGATATTCATCGCACGGATGTCATGGTTTTGAATAATGTAGGAATTCGTATAAGTCATGTTGACTCCACGAATTCTGTGCTCTTGGATCCATCCGAGATCCAATTGTTCCTGCAGAGCTGATTGCACCACAGAACATCCTTGATTATATTTAGAGCAAATATCACACTGGTGATAATTGTGAGCTGGTATATGACCGTACCCGCTCTGTCTGCGATGCATCTTGACCAGATTGGTTCTCAATAAGAGTACATCATGAATTTGATAGCTGTTGTTAGACTCTCCTTCTATCAAATTTACTGTAGCTTTCTCGTGTCGAGGCACCAGGTTCATCTGAACATTTGGAGTTGTATCCTTGAAGGATAAGACCCCGCTCCTGACAAGTTTTTGCACATCGGATTTGAAACTGAGATAGTTTTCTATGTTATGCCCTGGTCCTCCTTGATGGTAAGGGCAAGTCTGATCCACTTTGAACCAAAAAGGCGGATTTTCTGGAATCGCAGGAGGAGCCCTAGTCTGGACGTGCCCTTTGACTAGTAATAATGGAAACAGTTCTGCGTACAACATGGGTATAGGGTCGAACCCTGGTGAGCGCGTTGTACGGTTGTTGTTGTACGGAGGACGAGCCTGCTGAAGAGGCTGTTGTGTCCTTTGTTGTTGATTCGGTTGGCTCTGAGCAACTTGAGGTTGATACGTAGGAACATGTGCAGGGTTAATAGCAGGAGTTACATCTGCTACTGGTTGGTACCGTCGTCTTTGCTTTCCGAGAGCGATATTCCCAATATCTTGCTCTTTTTTCTTAGGGAGAGAACTTCTGTATCTTTTGGTACTGCTTGATGGTCCGGCATCTTTAACTAAACATCCTTCTCGGACCGCTTCCTCAAGACGAGCTCCCATGCCCAACATCTCGGTGAAATCACTGGGCGCACTGGCGACCATTCTGTCCTAGTAAAATGAGCTCAAGGTTTTCAAGAAGATCTTGGTCGTCTCTTTTTGCTCAAGAGGTGGATCAATCTGGGCGGCGATTTCACGCCATCTCTGAGCATATTCCTTAAAGGTTTCCTTGTCCTTCTGCGACATGGCTCTAAGTTGATCTCGGTCTGGTGCCATGTCCAGATTATACTTATATTGTTGAACGAAAGCAGCGCCAAGATCTCTGAAAGTAGCAATCTTAGTGCGGTTTAAACCCATGTACCATTTGAGTGCAGCACCGGTCAAACTATCTTGAAAATAGTGGATCAGTAGCTGGTGGTTCTCGGTCTGAGTTGACATTCTCCGAGCGTACATCACCAAGTGACTTTGAGGGCCAGAGTTACCCTTGTATTTCTCAAATTCGGGCACTTTGAACTTGGGCAGAACTTTCATATTGGGGACCAAACAAAGGTCTGCGGCGTCCTTTCCGAATAAATCCTGACCGCGAATGGCTTGCAGTTCTTTCTGCATTTCCAGGAACTGTTCCTGGAATTCCATCATTCTGTTATTCATACTTTCGCTTCCACCAGAAGGTATATGTGGAATCTGTCCTTCCGGGACAGTGTGTACCACGGGTGGTGGTATAGTCATTACGGCCGTAACTCTTGGTGCCTCCCGAAGTTTGTAACCTTCTGGAGTTGTGGTCATGCCCCTGGCATCTTCTCTTTCCCGAAGTTTGTAACCTTCAAGCCCAGCGGCTCCTGCTGCAATTCTCGGATCTTCATTTATCGTCGGAACATATCCTTCTGGGATATAGTTAACAGGCATGCCCCAGGGACGATCTTTTGGCATGTTATACATGGGATCATACTTTTCCACTATGGATGTTGATGTGATCTCTGTCACAGTCCTTTGTAGCTGGGCTTCTGCCAGAGCTTGCATATCACTGTGAAGCTTTCTTAGATCTTCTCTCAGAGCGTCGATCTCTTCTCTCAACTCTCTGTTCTCTTCCTCGAGATTGTCCATTTTCTTCTGTTGATTGGCCCGAGTATTGTTTGAATGAGACAGTTTGACTCTAGAATCGAGACACAAACGTGAGATTCATAGGGAAGAAGAAAGAATGCGTTAAGTGAGAATGATGAATGATATGAAATGATTATATTGATTAATTTTTTGTTATTTTCAAAAGAAACTTCAACAATTGGATTGCAAATATCAAACAGTGGGGAAACCCCGTTTTATTGAATTCAAAGATTGCGGAAACGGAAATACAGTAGTTTCAAAGTGCTGTAAAAGGAAATCTAAACTTATGGGGCCCAAGTCCTCTCTGAGGGGAATTCGGGTGCTGGTTCTGGTGCTTTCCTTTTCTTTGACCGGGGCTCTTTGGCCGTTGTCGGGTTGTCAATCCTTTGCCAAGTGAAAGGAGCAAGCAAATTCCTTTGGTCATCTTGGTTTTCTACAACATGCTGCTCTAAAATCTCGATATGTTTCCATTGAGAATGCGGTATTTGTTCCTCCAAGATCTCCTCTCTTGTTGAACTTTGTTAAGCGTAACCTGAAGTTTTTCCGTATCCGACATAAAGTAAAGGACAGGTTTCTTCGACGGAAGAACTCCTTGACGAGGGTAAGGCATCCTCAGTTTGAGAGCTCTAGCATGTACCCAGTGGAGATAAGGTTCCATAGAGACACAATCTAGTTTTCCTAGAGACTCTCTTCCTTTCCTGTGAATATGTTTCCATACTATTTCTGTCTTCAGTGCCCTGTCGTTTTCTCCTTCCTTGAAGAAAAGACCTTTCAGATGAACATTACGTGGGATATGTCTCATCGGGTATCCGAATTGACGACGAACTAAAACTGGATGATAATTGATTCCCCCCTTAGTTACTATAAGGGGTATATTGGGAAAGTTTCCACAACAGTCAATGATCCTGATCCCGTCATAGATCTGATTGTACCAATCGATGTCATAGTTGGTAAGAGACATGATTATCTGTGACCAACGTAAAGTACTCTTTTGATCCCAAAATGCAGCAGACTTTGGCAAATGGGAAGTGAACCATTTGTATAGCAGGGGTACACAACATGTGATCATTCCTCCGCTGAATAAATTCCTTAAGTGTACAGAATGATAAGCATCTGCGAGCAGGGTAGGTATGGGGTTTCCAATCAGAAATATCTTAACCGCATTGATATCAACGAAGTTGTTTATGTTTGGAAACAGGAATAACCCGTACGTGAGCAAAACAAAAATGCTCTCGAAAGCATGTACATTCCATATACTGGAAAAGTACAGGGCTTTCTTTGTCAAAAACTGGGCTAGCAAACCTTGGATGCCACCCTTAAATTGTTCTTGCAATGGTTTGATCCTTTGGAATTTCTTCCAGTCCAGAAAAGGGAGTGTGATCAGTAATAGGTAAATCGGTCAGGTGAGAGTACTCCTCCAGTGTTGGTGCTAGCTGATAATCTGGGAATGTGAAACAGTGATAGACCGGATCGAAGAACTGGATTAACATGGACAGGATTCCTTCGATTACATGGACCCTTAACAGAAGCAGTAGTCCTCCATACTTAGCTTTGAAAGCCTCAGGGTTGGTGATCATCCTCGCCAAACCTCTTAAATCCTATAACTTTGGAACCTTGAAGGTATACTGGTGCATCTTCCTTCTACCGAAATCCATACCGCAATCTTTCTCTCTGATATTTGCAATCATTGTCTCAGTTTAATTTGAAAAAGAGAGACAAGAAGAGAACATTTTTCTTTGTTTTAATGTTTTTTAAATGAATGTTTGAATGCAACACACAAAAACATAGAAAAAACATGGGGTCAAAGGGTCGGTGTCATGAAGTCAAGGCTCTACCCATTCCCAAAGGTTTTATACTATGGTGATTTTACCTGTCTGCATAATCATTGAACCCTCTTGGGATAACAACAGTAAGCGGATCGCCAGCGAGCTGAAGTATCTTAGAGCGATCTCAAATGAGGGTAGTATCGCGTGACAACTATTTCTGATAGCTTCCGCACTACAAAATGGCTTTAGTCTACTAACTCCTCAGCTTCTCAGATAACCCAATCGACCACACTACTTTCAACAACTGAAGTCGTATAAGCAATGTATCTTCAAAGGGAGTCTCCGCCGAGGTTGATGGTCGACCGGGATCTATTATTTGGGATTCACTCCCTGTAAGATTACCCGTTTTACCATCACTTATCTTAGGTGTTTACTCAATCTTTCCACATGCAGTATCACACGCATTCCCATTAGCAGAAAAATAAACACGGATATCAATTAGGAAAAGCAGTATATATATTTGTCCTAAAACTAACATCCTAGACCTCTTACAGAGCTATAATAATCCTAGTCCTGACAGACAATGGCTCCCCAGCAGAGTCGCCATTTCTGTGGTATTTTTTCAGACTTAAGGTTTCAAATAGAGAGATGGGAGGGACAAGCTGCTCCCCTGGATTTGGCCCTACAGTGGGCGCCATTTTTCTGTAGCGAGCGATTTTTGACGTGGTTCTTAAGCACTATCGCTCTGGGGTAATACCATTCGATTCATTTTTTATCCTATTAAGCTGATTAAGGAAGGGAAATAGATGTCTCCAATTAACCCTGCTTGCATACTGAGTTTAAACAGCTGACTGTTAGTTTACAGATATGGTTAAGATCGTGTGCCTTTCTCTGGATATTTTGTTAAGAATGGAATGCACTGACGGTTTGATGGGATTATGGGTAGATGCTGGGATTGAATGTGTGAAGGTACTGGATTTATGGTTTTTGAGTAATGTGCTCGCTAAGATTTTACAATCTTATGCCTACGTATTCCCGTGTAACGACACAGGGAAATCAGAGCGATCATAGTTCCTCCTATTCTAAGGGAGGAAAAAGGTGTTTTGGTGTCTTGTTCAAAGCCCAAGATTGAAGCTAAAGGTTTATATGTGTCTTGTTCAAAGCCCAAGATTGAAGCTAAAGTTTTGACTTTAGAGAGAATTTGTCGTCTCTAAAGGGGGATTGTTGATTTTGTGTGCCTTGATCAAAGCCCAAGGTTGAAGCTAAAAGTTTGACTTCGCTGGGGAAGTCCTTATACAAAGCCTAAGAGGAGGCTAACTTACTCAACGAGAGAGCGTTTATATATGTATCTTGTACAACGCCCAAGATGTAGACTAAAAGGGTTTGACTCAACAAGAGAGTGCTTTTATCTATCATGTACGAAGCCCAGGATTGTGGTTGAATAAGCTGGAGAAAGCCTAATAGTGGGCTAACTTTGCTAGGGGGAGGGAATCATTATACAAAGCCTAAGAGGAGGCTGTTGGCCCAACAAGAGGGTGTTTTTATATGTCTCGTACAAAGCCCGAGATGGAGGCTAAAAAAGGGATTGACTCAACAAGAGAGTCATTTATCTGTCTCGTACAAAGCCCGATATGGAGGCTAAAAAAGGGATTGACTCAACAAGATAGTCTTTTATCTGTCTCGTACAAAGCCCAAGATAGAGGCTAAAAAAGGGTTGACTCAACAAGAGAGTCTTTTATACTCAACTAGAGAGTGTTTATTATCTGTCTTATACAAAGCCCAAGACAGAGGCTAAAAGTGATTGACTCAACAAGAGAGTCTGAAAAGGTTAGCTCCGCTGGGGAGCGTCATTTGTACAAAGCCCAAGAGGAGGCTGAAAGTGATTGACTCAACAATAGAGTCTGAAAAGGTTAGCTCCGCTGGGGAGCGTCATTTGTACAAAGCCCAACAGGAGGCTGACTTTCTTGAGGAAAGGGTCCTTATACGAAGCCTAAGAGGAGGCTAACTGATGTCGGGGATTCTTGAGATCCCGGGGCATGTCTAAATAGGGAATAAACTCTTACAGGGTATTGCTGAAGAGTTGACAGATCAAAGACCTTGAGGTCTTGATTTGAGATAGTGTTACACTGACCAGAATCTGTGGTTTCTCCTATGTTTTGGAGGGAACTTAAGAATGTCTTTGAGACTCAAGGGTGTCTAGACTGTCCAAGTCTATTGGTAGAGTTTTATCTTTTGTATGATGCCCAAGAGGAGGCCGACTCATTTAAGGGATGAGTATCAACCCTAAATTGGTCTGAAGGTTGTGACTCCTTTTTAGAAAGACAGCTCTAATCAAAGGATGACTAAGTTCTGTTCTATACCTGTAGAAGGTCGCAGGTCCTTGTATGAAGCCCAAGAGAAGGCGTGAGAACTTCTAAGAAGCCGAAGGGTTCTTGTACAACGCGCAAGAGGAGGCGGGGATGCTTTTAAGAAGCCTTTGGGTCCCCAAACCAAGAGAAATTCAAGTAATTCTATTCATAGAGAATAGATCAAGCCAGGAAAGTTCAAGGATTTGGAAGAAACTCAAGAGATGCTATTCATGAAGAATAGATCAACTCTGGGGAGTAGAGTTTCTTTGACAATTTCTAAGGGTGACAGTCTGAGAAAGGGTTCACCGAGAATGTTGCCTTTCACGTTTCCATATTGTTTAACCCCAAGAGGAGGGAAGACTGTATCTAGTAATCCTATGGGGATCTAGTGTTGATTGTATTTAAGAGTGACCAACAGGCTTTACTTAGGTCTAGACCTATTTGCCGAGGAAAAGACTCTAAGTACCTAGACTAGTATATATACAGTTGATATATGACAAGTATTTAAAAGATTGTGAAAGAAGACTTACAGTGAGTAGCCCCACAATACAGTTATATATATGAAAGCAGTAAATGAAAGCGGATAACCACTTACCCGTCATAGAGCTTCCATGTTGTTTTGTTAGATGTTCAACAAAAAAATTAAAGAAAGTTTTGATAACAACTGTATATCCAAAATCAAAGGAGAAAGTGTTTTTGAAAAGGCGGCGATCGCGTCGTTGTTTTGAGTTTTGTACAGAGGGACTTATACAAGTGACTGGGGCCCAAAAAATGGTTTTCTGTACAAAGGGGATGGTTCTTAAACTCTAATAGAGGCCCAAAGTTTATTTAAAGAAAAGAAATGGGACTTACAACACGAGGGTAGGCCCAAATGATTTTTATTTTGAAATGGCGATCCCGCCGAGATTTTTGAAAACGCAGTGGGTCTTATACAATGACTGAGGCCCAAAATATTTTGGTTTTCAAAAAGGGGTTGGGTCTTACACTATATTAGAGGCCCAAAGTGTTTGAAAAAGTTTGATGAGGGTTGAATTAATCAAAACCCTAATTTGTTTTCAAAATATATTTTAATTGAATAAAAATTCAATTAAAATGATCAAAATTGTTAAACATGTGTCAAAAACAAATTGTGATCTTAGACTAATGTTTCAAAAATCATGTTTTAGTCCACAAAATGATTGGAAACCAATTTAATTTGGAAAATCATGAGGGAAAAAATATTTTACATGTCAAAAAACAAATAAAACATTAATTCTCTGCTAAAATATCAAATATATGAAATAAATAATATTTTTGGGATTTTTTGGTAAAATAAAATATTTTAACCTTTTTGTGAATTATTGAAAAAAGAATCAACTCAAAATCATTAAAACTCAGAGAGAAATTAATTTTTGAATCAATTAAATAAAAATCACAAAATTCAAATATTCAAATATTTGGAAAAGGGCGCCAAGAACACCAAGTTCTTGCCCGAGTGCCCTGTTTTGACTGATTTGCATTTTTTCTCCAATCTCACTGAATACTTGATGAAATTACAGAAACCACATATCAATCTACTCGTTTTCACCTCACGGTCATGTCTATGGTCTTTAATTTCATTTATTTTAAGTGTGAAATAAGAAATCAAAGAGAAACCTCAAGAACCCTAAAATTTGCATGAAGGCTCAGAAATTCCATACACGATTCAAACAAAGCAATTGATTGAGGGAAAACACTCTATGCATGATTATGAACATATGGCAAGATTATTATGCAGCAAAATATGCATAGATCATAGAGTTAGAAGAGCTCATGCTCACCTCTTGCAGCTTGAAATTCTGATATCAGATATGTGATGTCGAGTGAGATGTCACGACATCAATATCTGCTATATGAACAAGACAGTAAACGTAACAACACTTAAAAGCAATAAATGAACATAGAGAATTATTCACCCAGTTCGGTCTAACAACCTACGTCTGGGGGCTACCAAGCCAGGGAGGAAATTCACTATTAGTAGTATCAATTCGTAGACTCTACAGCCAACTCACAAGTTGATAATCTACTCACTCAATCACTACCCAATGACACTTCTATCTAAGACACTCTTAGAAATGAGACACCGTTCACTCCCCCTCAATCACAACAGTGATAACAACTTACAATAATGAAAGTAGAAGACACACTTCAACGACACACCTTGGTCTTGCTTAAAAGCTTCAACCAAGAACAATATACTCGTGCTTAAAAGCTTTGAGTGGACAAATTACAACTCAACTAAATCAGTCCAATTCAAACATCAAAATAGATGAATTGGCTCACAAAAACAAACACAAACTACAAACCCTAAAACTTGAACACAGCTCTCACAATCCTTATTCTCCACGAGTAGTAGTTAGGGTTGATCATCTATAAATAGCAATACATTCCTTGGGCTTGGGAAATTGCAGATCCTTGATTTAATTTCCAATAAAAGCAAATTAATCTCCAAATCTTTATGCATGAAAATAGCAACTCCCTATTCTTCATAAACAGATTGCCTCCAAAAATAACACTCCAATAAATTACCACTTTAGTAAATTTCGTAGCAATCAGATAACATAAACACACAAAAGATTGCTAAAAATAGCGCAGCAAATAAAACCTAAAACCAGAACTGGAAGTTCTGTCAACTGATGTCAGAACATCGTGTTTGACATCATGCACACAGTCTGCAATACTAACAAACACCACCTACACTTCACCTGCAGAATGTTAGAGACAGCATGTCAAGACATCAAGTAGAACATCTTGATGCAACACATTGTTTTACCAAAATTGCTGCCAATTTCAAAACTATCAATCTCCCCCTTTGGCAAATTTTGGCTAAAACAATATCAGCACACAACAACAGTAGAAACACATATCAGAGAACCTGCAGCAGAACCACAACATATCTAAAAACCACACTACCATAACTAACATTCTCAGAAAAACAGAAACTCCCCCTCAAGCCAAGGAGCACAGAAAAACAATCAAGAAAACCAGCACCTGCACGCCATCTGCAAAACCAACACATGCACACCATCTGCAAAACCAGCAAAACAAACTACTACACTACTCTCCCCCTTTTTAGCCACAATTAGACAAACCTTACTTCTTTCAGCTAGGTTCAACGCAAATTCTCCCAGACAATATCCATCCTAAGAAGTATGAAAAAAATCCTAGTTCAAACCATCAGCCTCACAAAGCTAGAACATCCAGAGCCAGAACCATACTTCCAAGACCACTGGCACCACAATGTCAAGACATCTTGTCTGACATCACAACCTCCCCAGAGGTACAAGAACACAAGCTGCCTAAGAATCAAGCCAGCCTTGTACAGGCTGCACCAATGCAGCAACACCACAACAAGTACACAACTCCCTCTGTCACACATAATCAAAACTCCAAGCAAACCTGAACTGTTTCAACTCTCACATCAGAGGCATAGGCACAACAAAAGACACACATTCCATTTTACACATCCTTCTGACAGCACCGTCCATAATACTTCCTTGTATGGCTCAAGGAGAAAACATGTTCCTAAAAATGTCCTGACATCCAATTAGACATTGTCTCTTTTTTTTTTCCTTGTATGCCCAAAAGCTTGACCAACACATCTTCAACCATCCTATCAGGAATGCTTCACAATATATGCACCTTTGCAGCAAAATCCATAGACAAGTACTCCCCCTGTCATGGATAACCAATGCTCTTGATGGAGATCAACATTTGAGCACCAGATCTACACACACTTGCTGAGCACATTCACATATTGTACTATCACTCCTGGAGAACACATCCAAGTACCCTAACAGGTGTGACACTGCTCACAAACTCCATGAATTCTCAGCTTACTTAAAAGCTTCCAATCTCTTCAAAAGATACATGCAGTAGAAGAAAGAACAACTCTTCAAAAAAAACGTTCTGATCAGATCACATCATCTAACACAATACCTCTACCATTACATCCACTAGTAGTTGTTGATACTAGTGAAGTCTTCAAAATTAGTAGTCATGCTTTGCCAGAACATACTACTACAAACAAGATCAGAATCTCCGCATTCTAATCCACATATTCAGAAACACCTCTTATGATGATAATGCTTGAGCATCCAAAACCACATGCACAATCTCAATCATCTTCCAAATATAACCATCAACGATCATGATGTTACAACCTCCTTTGAGACATCAGCTTCCCATCACCATTCAAAGGACTCATTGCGCATAGAAGTCCTTTAAGAGGCTCCCAATAAAACACAGCCAGAGCAGTTTATTCAAGTTAACATAAACACAAGAACACCATAGAGAGAAATAAACTTGCACACATAACACATCTGCAGATTTTCCTTCAAGACAAATCATCATAATCATGTACTTTAGTGCAGCATTCCCTAAATCCATTAATTGCTACAAATCCTCATATATGCAAATACCTAGTTTGCCCCTTAAATTTTCAAACTGATTTGCATCTAAAGCCTTAGTAAAAATGTCAGCCAGTTGTCTTTTAGTGGCAACATGTTTCAAGGTAACCACTTTGTCTTCCACTAGGTCTCTGATGAAGTGATGACGTATATCAATGTGCTTAGTCCTGCTGTGTTGAATAGGATTCTTGGATATATTGATAGCACTCAGGTTGTCACAGTATAATGTCCTGACATCCTGCTTAACATTGTACTCAGACAGTATTTATTTCATCCACACTAGTTGAGAACAACTACTTCCTGCTGCTATATACTCAGCCTCAGCAGTAGATAAAGACACACAATTTTGATTCTTGCTAAACCATGAAATAAGATTACTTCCCAAAAAGAAGCAGTCACCTGATGTGCTTTTTCTGTCATCAGCACTTCCAGCCCAATCAGCATCACAATATCCACTCAGCATGGACCTAGTTCCATGACTGTACATCATACCATAGTCACTTGTACCATTCACATACTTTAGGATCCTTTTCACCTGATTTATATGGCTGAATTTTGGTTCAGCTTGGTATCTGGCACACACCCCCACTGCAAAGGAAATGCCAGGTCTGCTAGCTGTAAGATATAGCAAACTACCAATCATGCTTCTGTACAGACTTTGATCAACACTCACACCATTTTCATCTTTGGATAATTTCAGATGAATAGGTACAGGGGTCCTCTTATAACTAGCATTCTCCATTCCAAACTTCTTGACTATATTCTTGGCATACTTGCTTTGTGACAGATAGATTAAATCTTCCATTTGCTTGACTTGCAGACCAAGGGGATAAGTTAATTCACCAACAAGACTCATCTCAAATTCTGACTGCATTTGCTGAACACAATGTTTAATCATCTCCTTATCACTTCTAGATTCCCTTAGGTCCAAGTGAGATAGTTCCAATGCTTTTGAAGTAGTGAGATGTTGAGACTTCTGGTGTAACATCTTACTCTTAGTTTGCTTCCCACAAGCTATTCCTTCTTCCAACTTTAGCTTATGTATTCCTCTGACATCTCCCAAGGAGGTGATCCTTTTCATTTCTTGTTGATGACACAGTTTACCTTTATCATCTTGAGAAACCCACAAGTAGCAATTATCTTGAGATCTGACTCCCTTCATGGTTACTTCACTCTTTTCATTAGTAACCAAACATTCAGAGTTTGTGAAGTTGACCTTGAACCCTTGATCACACAGTTGACGGATGCTTATCAAGTTTGCAGTCAACCCTTTCACAGGCACCACACTATCAAGATTAGGAACTCCTGAACAATTCAATTTTCCAACCCCCTTGATTTCACCCTTGGCTTCATCACCAAAATTCACATAACTAGTAGAGTAAGAATTGATGTCAGCTAATAGTTCTTCAATACCTGTCATGTGTCTAGAACATCCACTATCAAAATACCAGTCTTTTTTGGTATCACCTCTGAGAGACATGTGAGCTAACAAACTGGTAGCAGCATCCTTGGGAACCCATTGTTTTCCACTTGGATGAATGCTTTGATTTGGTCTAGGTTGAGGATCAGGTTTAGGATATCCATGCAGTCTGAAGCAAAAAGGTTTTGTGTGACCAAATCTTCCACAGTAATGACATCTCTATCTTTGAAATCCTCCTCTGAAGTGGTTGGGATGTCTTCTCCCTTGAGGATGTCTTCTCCCATGATGTTGAGGCTGTCTTCTGCCATGATGTTGGGGCACAAAATGATTAGGTCCAAAAACATGGCCTTTCCCATGATGTTGAGATATCTGATGAGGCACAACCTGCTTAGGTCCAGAAGCATGAACTTTCCCATGATGTTAAGACATCTGATGGGACAAGTTATGTTTAGGACCAGAAGAACTAGCATCTGTAGAGGATTTCTTCTCACTAACAAATCCTAACCCAGTCATATCACTTGCCACTTTTCCACTCTGAAGAATTTCATCCAATGTGTCAGTTCCTCTGTTCAACATTTTGAGAGATTTGGACATTTGATCAAGTTTACATTTCAGCAAGCTAACTTCATTCTCCATTTCAGCCTTTTCAGCCTTTAGTTGAATTATAATTTTCTTCTGCTTCTCCCCTTCTTGACAAACTTCTTCACTTCTAATGCACAACTCTCTATATGATGCAGCTAGCTCCTCATAGGTAATCTCTCCATCACTTGAATCATCATCAGACTCACATATTCTAGTCATTGCTCTGACATGCTTGGCAGATTCATCTTCACTTTCAGTGTCCTCATTAGACCAAGTGACAGACAAACCCTTTTTCTATTTAAGGTATGTAGGGCATTCAGCTCTGATGTGACCATAACCTTCACAGCCATGGCATTGGATTCCTTTGTCATTATCAGGCTTCTCCTCTGCTTTGGTTTTCTTCATCTGATCACCTGACCTGTTGATGTCAGATGTGATGTTCTTGACATAAGGTTTATAGCTCCAGTCCATTCTTTTCAACGCCTTATTAAACTGCCTTCCCAGCATCACGATTGCAATGGATAGCTCCTCCTGGGTTTTAATATCACACTCTTTCTTTTCATCTTCAGTACTAGACACCAATGTTATGCTTTTGGCCTTCTTTTCTGATCTGTCATTCAACCCTAATTCAAATGTCTGAAAGGAACCAATCAATTCATCTACCCTCATCTGGCTGATGTCTTGAGCTTCCTCTATAGCAGTTACCTTCATTTCAAATCTCTTGGGGAGAGATCTGAGATTTTTTCTCACCAGCTTCTCAGCAGACATCCTCTCTCCTAGGGCACTAGAAGCAATTGACAGTTCAAGTATATTCATGTGAAAGTCATGAATGGTCTCTTCATCTTTCATCCTCAAACTTTCAAACTTTGTTGCTAGCAGCTGAAGTCTTGACATCTTGACCTTGGAAGTTCCTTCATGAGTTGTTTTCAGGATATCCTAAGCCTCCTTAGACACTTCACATGTGTTGACCAGCCTGAAAATGTTCTTGTCAATACCACTAAATAAGGTATTCATCTTCTTCCTTGGTCCAATCTTCTTCAGGTTTCAGCTTTGACCGACCATCTTCTCCCACAATGACAGGATGTTTCCATTCTTTCAAAACATCCTTCCAAGCCCTGCTGTCTAAAGACTTCAAAAAAGTAACCATGCGAGGTTTCCAATAGTCGTAATTTGATCCATCTAGAATAGGGGGTCTATTCACAAATCCACCACACTCCTTGTCCATTGCACCAAAAAGTAACAACCCTAGATCTCACCCAGATATAGAGCAGGATGCCTGCTCTGATACCAATTGAAATTCTGATATCAGATATGTGATGTCGAGTGAGATGTCACAACATCAATATCTGCTATATGAACAAGACAGTAAACGTAACAGCACTTAAAAGCAATAAATGAACACAGATAATTGTTCACCCAGTTCGGTCTAACAACCTACGTTTGGGGGCTACCAAGCCAGGGAGGAAATTCACTATTAGTAGTATCAATTCGTAGACTCTACAGCCAACTCACAAGTTGACAATCTACTCACTTAATCACTACCCAACGACACTTCTATCTAAGACACTCTTAGATATGAGACACCTCTCACTCCCCCTCAATCACAGCACTGATAACAACTTACAATAATGAAAGTAGAAGACACACTTCAACGACACACCTTGGTCTTGCTTAAAAGCTTCAACCAAGAACAATATACTCGTGCTTAAAAGCTTTGAGTGGACAAATTAGAACTCAACTAAATCAGTCCAATTCAAACATCAAAACAGATGAATGAATGGCTCACAAAAACAAACACAAACCACAAACCCTAAAACTTGAACACAACTCTCCCAATCCTTATTCTCCACGAGCAGCAGTTAGGGTTGATCGTCTATAAATAGCAATACATTCCTTGGGCTTGGGCAATTGCAGATCCTTGATTTAATTTCCAATAAAAGCAAATTAATCTCCAAATCTTTATGTATGAAAATATCAACTCCCTATTCTTCATAAACAGATTGCCTCCAAAAATAACACCCCAATAAATTACCACTTTAGTAAATTTCGCGGCAATCAGATAACATAAACACACAAAAGATTGCTAAAAATAGCACAGCAAATAAAACCTAAAACCAGAACTGGAAGTTCTGTTAACTGATGTCAGAATATCATGTTTGACATCATGCACACAGTCTGCAATACTAACAAACACCACCAACACTTCACCTGCAGAATGTTAGAGACAGCATGTCAAGACATCAAGTAGAACATCTTGATGCAACACATTTTTTTACCAAAATTGCTGCCAATTTCAGAACTAACAATCTCCCCCTTTGGCAAATTTTGGCTAAAACAATATCAGCACACAACAACAGTAGAAACACATATCAGAGAACCTGCAGCAGAACCACAACATATCTAAAAACCACACTAACACAACTAACATTCTCAGAAAAACAGAAACTCCCCCTCAAGCCAAGGAGCACAGAAAAACAATCAAGAAAACCAGCACATGCACGCCATCTGCAAAACCAGCAAAACAAACACTACACTACTCTCCCCCTTCATGCCCAAGGGAAAAATTCCATCTAGAGGCCTTAGTCGATCAAAACCCTAATTTGGTGACACTGGTGATCTTGAGGCTTATCCCACTTGGAATGCTGCAGCCTTGTGCTTGATCCTTGATGTGGGAGTCCTCTTGATCCATTGTGGATGTTGGAGAGGCTAGACAAGTTGAAGATCATGTCATCTCTTGATTGATTCTTTGTCTAAGTCCTCTAAGAAGGCTCAAAATCCTAATTCTTGATTGAAGTGAATGCTCACCCATCTTTGGGGAGACTAATGAGTTTGAAAGTTCATCCATATTGTGATGATGATTTGCACAATGATGGGAAATCTAGGTGGTCAAAATTTGGGGTATGACACTGATGAATTCTGAAGCTCATAGGCAATCTTTGTAGAAGGTATTGGAACAAGCATATGTTGAGCATGATGTGACTGTTAATCAGTTTGATGGAATTGTTGCCAACCTCACAGCGTGTAATAATTTGAGCTTTTGTGATGAAGACTTACCCGAGGAGGGGAGAAATCACAATTTGGCTTTACATATCTCTATGAACTGTCAAGAAGATGCACTTTCCAATGTGTTGGTTGATATTGGCTCTTCTTTGAATGTGTTGCCAAATCTACTTTGTCAAGGCTTTCTTACCAAGGTGCTCCCATGAGGTACAGTGGGGTTGTTGTTAAAGCTTTTGATGGATCTCAAAAAACTGTGATTGGAGAGGTTGATCTTCCGATCAAAATAGGACCGTGTTTCTTCCAAATTACTTTTCAAGTAATGGATATCTGTCTTGCTTATAGTTGCTTGCTTGGCCGACCCTGGATTCATGAAGCTTGGGCAGTGACTTTGACTCTTCATCAGAAATTGAAATTTGTTAAGAACGACAAGCTGGTAATTGTTGGAGGTGAGCAAGTGATGCTGGTGAGCCATCTTTCATCCTTTTCGTATGTTGATGCTGACGAAACTGTTGGGACTCAGTTCTAAGCTTATTCTGTTGATGATAAAGTTGTTAAGAAGAATGAGTTGCCCATGTCTTCCTTGAAGGATGCTCTGCATGTATTAAAGACTGGTCGATCTAATGGTTGGGGCCGAGTCATTGATGTGGTTGATAACCTGGGAAAACCTGGTTTAGCCTTTACGCCTGGTACAGTCAAAAGAGATTTGAAGCGCATTAATGAGTCCTTTCACAGCGCTGGATTCATCAACAAAGATCACTCTACTGCTGCCATCATTGAAGATGATGAAGAAGAAGAACTTCCCAACTTCGTGACACATGGACAAGTCTGCCAGAATTAGATAGTTGTTGATGTTCCCACTGTTGTTCATATTTCAAAGTAATTTGTTTTTGTTTCTTTCAAAAATCCTATCACTCTGCCCAAGGTGAAAGTGAATTTGTGAGGGCTTTGTTTCAATCTTTATCATCATCAATAAAATGTTATTTTGTTTATCCATATTATGTTTTCCCTTTTTGCTTTATTTATGAAAAATGGTAACAGAAAAAAACCAAAAAAAAAAATAATAATGTGATAATCACTTTTATCTGCATAATACTTGCACTTCTTGTTAATATTCTAAAATCAAACATAAATCATTGTGCAGATTGATTGTTAAACCCATTGAAAACAATGACCTTATGTCCTCTCCCAACTTTGATTTCCCTGAGTTTGGAGCTGAAGAAGAGGATATTGAATTCCAGATGAAATTTCTCGGTTGCTTGAGCACGAGGAAAAAGCCATTCAGCCTCATGAAGATTCGGTGGAATTGGTTAATTTGGGTTCAGATGATGATAAGAAAGAAGTCAAGATTGGGGCACTGCTTCAGTCAGATGTTAAGAAGAGGATTGTGGAGCTTCTTAGAGAATATGTTGATCTGTTTGCTTGGTCATATCAAGACATGCCTGGTCTTGATACTGATATTGTAGAGGACCATTTGCCATTAAAGCCTGAATGTCCACCTGTGAAACAAAAATTGAGAAGAACTCATTCCGACATGGCTCTGAAGATTAAAGAGGAGGTTCAAAAGCAGATTAATGTTGGTTTTCTTGTGACTTATGAATATCCTCAATGGGTGGCCAATATTGTGCCTGTTCCAAAGAAAGACGGAAAAGTCCGAATGTGCATTGACTATAGACATTTGAATAAAGCCAGTCCGAAAGATGATTTTCCATTGCCACACATTGATATGCTGGTAGATAAACTGCTAAATTCAGTATCTTATCTTTTATGGATGGATTTTCCGGTTATAATCAGATAAAGATGGCACCCGAGGATATGGAAAAAACAACATTCATTACACCTTGGGGAACATTCTGTTACAGAGTGATGCCCTTCAGTTTGAAAAATGCTGGTGCAACGTACCAGAGAGCTATGACTATCTTGTTCTATGATATGATGCATAAAGAAATTGAGGTTTATATGGATGATATGATTTGTAAGTCGAAGACTGAAGAAGATCATATTGAGTACTTATTGAAGCTGTTTCAACGTCTGAGAAAGTTTAAGCTCCGTTTGAATCCTAATAAGGGCACCTTTAGCGTCCGTTCTGGAAAGTTGTTAGGCTTTATTTTCAGCCAAAAAGGTATTGAAGTTGATCCTGGTAAAGTTAAAGCTATTCAGGAAATGCCTGCGCCAAAAATGCAAAAACAAGTTAGAGGATTTTTGGGACGTTTGAATTATATCTCCCGATTTATATCCAATATGACTGCCACATGTGCGCCGATCTTCAAGCTTCTTCGGAAAGATCAGGGTTGTGTCTGGATAGAGGATTGTCAGAAAGCTTTTGAAAGAATTAAAGAGTATCTGCTTGAACCTCCGATCTTGTCTCCTCCTGTGGAAGGAAGACCTTTGATCATGTATTTGACTGTGCTAGAAGAGTCTATGGGTTGTGTTCTGGGTCAACAAGATGAATCTGGTCGAAAAGAATTTTCCATTTATTATTTGAGCAAGAAGTTCACCGATTGTGAGTCTCGGTACTCAATGCTTGAAAAGACGTGTTGTGCTTTAGCTTGGGCTGCCAAGCGCCTCCGCCAGTATATGTTGAATCATACAACTTGGTTGATATCCAAAATGGATCCAATCAAGTATATCTTTGAAAAGCCTACTTTAACTGGGAGGATTGCTCGTTGGCAAATGTTGTTACCGGAATATGATATCGAGTGCCGAACTCAAAAAACGATAAAACGAAGTGTTTTGGCTGACCATTTGGCACACCAGCCAATTGATGATTATCAACCAATCAAGTTTGATTTTCCTGATGAGGATGTGATGTATCTAAAGGTTAAAGATTGTGAAGAACCATTACCTGATGAAGGGCCTGAGCCTGGATCCCGTTGGGGTTTGATTTTTGATGGAGCTGTTAATGAGTATGCCAATGGTATTGGGGCAATAATTGTTACTCCTCATGGTTCTCATATTCATTTCACTGCAAGGTTGATGTTCACTTGCACAAATAATGCGGCTGAGTATGAAGCGTGTATTATGGGCTTGGAAGAAGCTATTGATTTAAGAATCAAGATTCTTGATGTATAGGGAGATACAACCCAGGTGATTAATCAGATTAAAGGAGAATGGGAGACACGTCAACCTGATTTGATTCCTTATCATGATTATGCAAGAAGTTTGTCAACTTTTTTTAATTAGGTTGAGTTTCACCATATACCCAGAGTAGAGAATCAAATGGCAGATGCATCTTGATAGACCAACTCATGTGTTTACCGTTGAAGAGGTTGTTGATGATAAACCGTGGTATTATGATATTAAATGCTTTCTTCAGAATCAAGAGTAGCCACTTGGGGCATCCAAGAAAGACAAGAAGACTTTGAGAAGATTGGCTGGTAGTTTCTTCTTGAACAATGATGTGCTATATAAGAGAAATTATAACATGGTCTTGCTCAGATGCATGGATAGAGACGAAGCAGGCATGTTGATGAAAGAAATTTGAAATTCTGGTATCAGACGTGTGATGTTAAGGTACGATGTCACAACAACACACTCTGCACAATGGACAGCAATAATAGTAACAAAGCAACACAAAGAATTGTTCACCCAGTTCGGTCTAATTACCTACGTCTGGGGGCTACCAAGCCAGGGATGAAATTCACTACTTGTAGAATTAATTTACAGACTCAACAACCCAGTTGACAATCTCCTAAACTTAATTCCTACTAGTGACTTTCTACCTAAGAACCCACTTAGATATGAGAACACTACTCAATCCCTAAATCACTCAAAGAACAACCTCTTTGAGAAACCTTAATTCTGCTTCACAGCTTTGATCAAGTAATACAACTCTCTTTGCTTCACAGCTTTAGAGAGGACAAAAAACGACTCAGCAATTCACCCTAGAATTCTGGATATACAACTCGTACAAAATACTCAAGACACACAGCCTATGCTCTTGATCTTCTCTCTGTATTTCTGTCACCTTTTTCCTTTGGTCTTGTGCGCTTTATATAGCTCCTTGAATTGGTCTTGGACCTGCTACAATATCTCCCAGATTTGTTATTTAAAACTGAATATTCAAAACAAATTTTCTCCTAAAATCTTTTTAAATCTTCAACCTTTTAAATCTCCTACAAATCTGCACCAGATCTCCTATGCAGCAGAAAATATCTATCCCAAGATATTCGCATCCAATGAGAGAGCTTGCTCTCCACAATTCCAGCTAACACGCAACCCTAACAACATCACCTTCTGCTGTTGTTAATTCTGCAGATCTGATGTTACAACATCGCCATGTGACATCAGACATCCAACTTCAGCAAATTAATTACTTAACACAGCCCAGTGTTAAACCTCAATGTTGCAACATCAGTACCTTGACATCAACATTGAATATGCTTTGTTTTACCAAAATTCCAGCCAATCCAAGAACTAACAATCTCCCCCTTTGGCTAATTTTGGCTAAAACAATCTCTGTACTCTACACCTTCAGAGACTTTAGCAGTGGAAAGACTTCAATCAATAATCTTGAAACTTGAAACTCCAAGCAGCAGCATCAGCAGTAACATCTTTTCTTCACAAAACTCTACTGCTCAGATAACAACTTCAGGCATATATCATTATGCTTCAAAACAGTTGCACATATTATCTTCAACTACAGCTGCATCTTCAATTTACTTCAGCATCTAGCAGCAGCCTTCACAACAACTCTGCTGCAGCACCATCTTCAACATCAACAATTTTCAGCAATTTTCAACAATGTTGCTCCCCCTCAATCATGAACCAGCATAGCTGCAGTCAATTACTCCCCCTTAATATCTGCATCACATTAGCAGCATTTGTCATTCTTTGATACTCTTGACTCTCTTGGCTATTTCTCCCCCTTTTTAGCCACAATTAAACAAGCTTCAATCAGAAGCCCTAATAGCTATAGTCAGTACACCCTAGCTCTCATTGTTATCCTCACAGTTAGCAACCAGGCAAAACAAATCATAGAAACCAAAAACATAAACAGGTGCATATAACTGCACAATATTCAAATTACATAACCAACATAGCAAATACAAAAAAAACTAAACTACTATCTAATAACAGCAGATGGAGGTTAGTCTTCATCCGAGCTGGTACCATCAGCATCTTCATCACCTTCATCTGACCTGGAATCCTCAGTATCGCCAATCCCATTATCTTCCCCCTGTTCCAAGTCTTTGATCATCTGCTCAATCTTCATTTTCCTGACAGAGCTGGTTTTGATAACCATATCAAGATCCTTGCATGTTGCCTTTAATTCTTCAATTTGCTCAGATTTTGTACTGACCTTCTTAACCCCAGAACTTGATGTTGTAACAATGTCTGGAACATGACTCCCAGCAAACAGTTTGGGATGCAAAGATAAAGCTGACTCCCTCTGACATGCTACCTCTGTACTGGTTAAGATTCCAGGATGTTGATCTAATATCATTCCACATATAAGAGAAGGGAATGATATAGGCATTTTGATAGCATTGGTGGCACCATGCTTCACTACTTGATCAAATATATAGCTTCCATAGTTGAACTTGACCTTTTTCCCTACAGCATAGATGAACCTTTCTAATCCCACAGTTATGGTGGTTTTGTGATTAGTAGGCACCCAGTTAGCAGCACCAATTATGTGCAAAATAGCATACTTGATGCTGAGTTTACTAGCTGTCAATTTGTTTTTCAGTGGCCACACCTTAACTTGAGTGGCAGTGATTTCTCTACACACTTCATTATCAGTCACCTCCAGCTCACACTCCTCCTGCTCATCTCTTCCCAGATATTTATTGATGGTACTAGAAGAGAAATCAATACACCGCCCCCTCACAAACACCTTCATGTAGTTCACACTTCTATTGTCAAAAATGTCTATGGGAATGTTGACAACGAATTCCTTAACAAGATCACTATAGCACTTAGAGAATCTGGTCACAGTCTTCAGCAGACCAGCAACATGAATGAGGTCCATAATTTCTTTCATCTCCAAGACATCCTTTCCAAGCTCCCTTTCCAGAGCTAATCTCCTTTGGCATACAAACTTCCACAAGGGAGCACTGCTCGCATAATGAAAGGATATGTTGTCTACTGGCACTTCAGGAACCTTATCAGAGATTCTTTTTAAAATGGTCTTTCTGACAGGAGTGATGTCATGAACATCATCTTCAACATCAAGGTCAGACTCAGAATGCACCACATCCTTCCTCTTTCTAGGATTTTCTTCCACCTTACTCCAAGCTTTTGTTGGCCCAACAACAGTCCTTTTCATCTTATCATTAGATGACATCTTTGGGGACGATTCAGCCTGCTTTTCTTTCTCAATTTTGAAGGGACTCAGCTTAAGAGTGCTTAACTCTAGCAGCCTTTCAAATCTAATGTCACAATCTAATGTTAAAACACCAGTCTTAACATCGATAGATGGGCTGACTTCTATAGGTATCCACAGATAACAATTATCTCTGGACCTGACTCCTTTCATGATCACTTCATCCTTTTCGTTAGTTAC
This sequence comes from Lathyrus tuberosus, assembly GCA_022829125.1. Taxonomy (NCBI): domain Eukaryota; kingdom Viridiplantae; phylum Streptophyta; class Magnoliopsida; order Fabales; family Fabaceae; genus Lathyrus; species Lathyrus tuberosus. The sequence goes on along the minus strand of JALAZF010000142.1, from coordinate 2,798,794 downwards.
CAGACACTCATCCTTGGAATAGCTGACTTTGTAACCTTCATCACATAACTGACTTATGCTAATCAGATTAGCCTTCAAAACTTGGACAAGAATCACACTATCAAGAGTAAGACCACCAAGATTCTTCACCCTTCCACTTCCTTCTACTACTCCTTTTTCTCCATTGCCAAATATAACCTCATGAGAGGGACAATGACTGACTTCAACTAACAGGTTTTTGACTCCAGTCATATGCTTTGAACATCCACTGTCAAAGTACCATGTATCCTTATCAACCTGGCTATCTGAGGTGTGGGCTAAAATATATTTCACCTTCTCCTTAGGAACCCATTGTTTAGCAACTTTAGGTTTGACCTTCTTCTGTCTGGTTTGAGGAACTGGATTTGGATAACCATGGAGCTTGAAACAAGAGTACTGCTTATGTCCAACCCTGCCACAATAGAAGCATCTAACTCTGTCATCTCTAAAGTGGTTAAATCTTTTTCCACTTTGATGATAATGCTGTGGCTGCCACCCATAATGTCTTCTTCTTCCATAGTTGGAATATCTTCTTCTGTACTGATGTTGTCTTCTAGGCTGTCTCCTATGGTGATGAGGCTTCCTTCTTCCATAGTAATGAGGCACAGCATTGTTGTATCCACATTCATATCCATACCAGTTTCCTTGATGTTGAGACAACTGACGAGACATGCTCTGCTTGAACCTGGCAGCTTGCATGCTCTGGTGATATTGGGGAGGCATATACTGACTAGCTCCTTGAGGCTGCATCTTCCTCTGATGGGGACCATTCTTTTTCTCGACATTCTGAGGCTGTGAATGAGCATCCTTCTTAGGTGTAGGGTCCTGTCTCTTTGTTTGAGACATTGGTTGGGAAACCTCCTCCTTTGCTCCTGAAGTGCTTGCTTCAGCAGAAACCTTTTTCTCAGCCACAAATCCTATACCTGACTTATCACCAGCAACCTTTTCAGTCTGAAGGATCTTATCAAGTGTGTCTGTACCACAACTCAGCATCCTAACTGACTTGGTCATATGATCAAGGTGAGCTTTAACAAGTACAACTTCATTTTCCAGATCAGCCTTTTCATTCTCAAGCTGAGCAATCTGTTGCTTGTGGCACTTGTTTTCTTGACAAATCTCAGTACTTTTTAAACACAACTCTTGATAAGTAGATGCTAACTCCTCATAAGTTATTTCTCCATCACTAGAATCATCATCAGAACCAACAGCTCCTGTTAAAGCTCTAACATGCTTTGCTGACTCACCTGCACTTTCACTATCAGAGTCAGACCAGGAAACTGTCATGCCCTTCTTTTATTTTTTCAAGAAGGTGGGACACTCTTTCTTGACATGTCCATACCCTTCACACTCAAAGCACTGAACTCCTTTATCTTGGGCAGCTTTCTCTTCATCCTTCTCTTTTGACTTGCTTGTGTCAGAAGATATGTTCTTGACATTAGGCCTGGAGTTATTATTCATTCTCTTAAACACTTTGGTGAACTGTCTTCCCAACATAACTATGGCCTAAGATAGATCCTCCTGGGATTCAGAACTCTTCCCTTTTTCTTCTTCATCATTTGACACCAGGGCTATACTCTTTGGCTTCTTTTCTGGTTCTTCCTCATTCAACCCAAGCTCAAAAGTTTGAAGAGATCCAATGAGCTCATCAACTCTCATCTTGCTGATGTCTTGTGATTCTTCAATGGAAGTTACCTTCATCTTATACTTCTTAGGAAGGGACCTAAGGATCTTCCTTACAAGCTTTTCATCTGACATTTTCTCACCAAGAGCACTGGATGCATTAGCCAGTTCCAGAACATTCATGTGGAAGTCATGAATAGTCTCATCTTCCTTCATCTTCAGACTTTCAAACTTCGATGTTAGAAGCTGCAGTCTTGACATCTTAACTCTAGATGTTCCTTCATGTGTAGCCTGCAAAATATCCCACGCTTCCTTAGCAACTTCACAGGTATTGATTAACCTGAAGATATTCTTATCCACTCCATTGAAAATTGCATTTAGAGCCTTGGAATTTCCAAGGGCAAGCTCATCTTCTTCCTTGGTCCACTCTTCTTCAGGATTTGGCTTTGAGGTGCCTTCTTTATCTTTGCCAGCATAATCTTTTTCACACACAACAGGTGCTTTCCACTCTTTAATAACAGCCTTCCAAGCCCTGCTGTCCAAGGATTTTAAGAAAGTGGTCATCCTTGGCTTCCAATAGTCATAATTGGATCTATCCAAAATAGGGGGTCTGTTGATGACTCCTCCAACTTCTTTGTCCATCTTTACACCAGAAAGTAACTTCCCTAGATCTCACCCAGAGACAGACAGGATGCCTGCTCTGATACCAATTGAAATTCTGGTATCAGACGTGTGATGTTAAGGTGCGATGTCACAACAACACACTCTGCACAATGGACAACAATAATAGTAACAAAGCAACACAAAGAATTGTTCACCCAGTTCGGTCTAACTACCTACGTCTGGGGGCTACCAAGCCAGGGATGAAATTCACTACTTGTAGAATTAATTTACAGAATTAACAACCCAGTTGACAATCTCCTAAACTTAATTCCTACTAGTGACTTTCTACCTAAGAACCCACTTAGATATGAGAACACTACTCAATCCCTAAATCACTCAAAGAACAACCTCTTTGAGAAACCTTGATTCTGCTTCATAGCTTTGATCAAGTAATACAACTCTCTTTGCTTCACAGCTTTAGAGAGGACCGAAAACGACTCAGCAATTCACCCTAGAATTCTGGATATACAACTCGTACAAAATACTCAAGACACTCAGCCTATGCTCTTGATCTTCTCTCTCTATTTCTGTCACCTTTTTCCTTTGGTCTTGCGCGCTTTATATAGCTCCTTGAATTGGTCTTGGACCTGCTACAATGTCTCCCATATTTGTTATTTAAAACTGAATATTCAAAACAAATTTTCTCCTAAAATCTTTTTAAATCTTCAACCTTTTAAATCTCCTACAAATCTGCACCAGATCTCCTATGCAGCAGAAAATATCGATCCCAAGATATTCGCATCCAATGAGATAGCTTGCTCTCCACAATTCCAGCTAACACGCAACCCAAACAACATCACCTCCTGTTGTTGTTAATTCTGCAGATCTGATGTTACAACATCGCCACGTGACATCAGACATCCAACTTCAGCAAATTAATTACTTAACACAGCCCAGTGTTAAACCTCAATGTTACAACATCAGTACCTTGACATCAACATTGAATATGCTTTGTTTTACCAAAATTCCAGCCAATCCAAGAACTAACAATCTCCCCCTTTGGCTAATTTTGGCTAAAACAATCTCTGCACTCTGCACCTTCAGAGACTTTAGCAGTGGAAAGACTTCAATCAATAATCTTGAAACTTGAAACTCCAAGCAGCAGCATCAGCAGTAACATCTTTTCTTCACAAAACTCTGTTGCTCAGATAACAACTTCAGGCATATATCATTATGCTTCAAAACAGTTGCACATATTATCTTCAACTACAGCTGCATCTTCAATTTACTTCAGCATCTAGCAGCAGCCTTCACAACAACTCTGCTGCAGCACCATCTTCAACATCAACAATTTTCAGCAATTTTCAACAATGTTGCTCCCCCTCAATCATGAACCAGCATAGCTGCAGTCAATTACTCCCCCTTAATATCTGCATCACATTAGCAGCATTTGGCATTCTTTGATACTCTTGACTCTCTTCGCTATTTCTCCCCCTTTTTAGCCACAATTAGATAAGCTTCAATCAGAAGCCCTAATAGCTATAGTCAGTACACCCTAGCTCTTATTGTTATTCTCACAGTTAGCAACCAGGAAAAACAAATCATAGAAACCAAAAACATAAACAGGTGCATATAACTGCACAATATTCAAATTACATAACCAGCATAGCAAATACAAAAAAAAACTAAACTACTATCTAATAACAGCAGATGGAGGTTAGTCTTCATCCGAGCTAGTACCATCAGCATCTTCATCACCTTCATCTGACCTGGAATCCTCAGTATCGCCATTCCCATTATCTTCCCCCTGTTCCAAGTCTTTGATCATCTGCTCAATCTTCATTTTCCTGACAGTGCTGGTTTTGATAACCATATCAAGATCCTTGCATGTTGCCTTTAATTCTTCAATTAGCTCAGATTTTGTACTGACCTTCTTAACCCCAGAACTTGATGTTGTAACAATGTCTGGAACATGACTCCCAGCAAACAGTTTGGGATGCAAAGATAAAGCTGACTCCCTCTGACATGCTACCTCTGAACTGGTTAAGATTCCAGGATGTTGATCTAATATCATTCCACATATAAGAGAAGGGAATGATATAGGCATTTTGATAGCATTGGGGGCACTATGCTTCAATACCTGATCAAATATATAGCTTCCATAGTTGAACTTGACCTTTTTCCCTACAGTATAGATGAACCTTCCTAATCCCACAGTTATGGTGGTTTTGTGATTATTAGGTACCCAGTTAGCAGCACCAATTATGTGAAAAATAGCATACTTGATACTGAGTTTGCTAGCTGTCAATTTGTTTTTCAGTGGCCACACCTTAACTTGAGTGGCAGTGATTTCTCTACACACTTCATTATCAGTCACCTCCAGCTCACACTCCTCCTGCTCATCTCTTCCCAGATCTTTATTGATGGTACTAGGAGAGAAGCCAATACACCGCCCCCTCACAAACACCTTCATGTAGTTCACACTTCTATTGTCAAAAATGTCTATGGGAATGTTGACAACGAATTCCTTAACAAGACCACTATAGCACTTAGAGAATCTGGTCACGGTCTTCAGCAGACCAGCAACATGAATGAGGTCTATAATTTCTTTCATCTCCAAGACATCCTTTCCAAGCTCCCTTTCCAGAGCTAATCTCCTTTGGCATACAAACTTCCACAAGGGAGCACTGCTCGCATAATGAAAGGATATGTTGTCCACTGGCACTTCAGGAACCTTATCAGAGATTCTTTTTAAAATGGTCTTTCTGACAGGAGTGATGTCATGAACATCATCTTCAACATCAAGGTCAGACTCAGAATGCACCACAGCCTTCCTCTTTCTAGGATTTACTTCCACCTTACTCCAAGCTTTTGTTGGCCCAACAACAGTCTTTTTCATCTTATCATCAGATGACTTCTTTGGGGACGATTCAGCCTGCTTTTCTTTCTCAATTTTGAAGGGACTAAGCTTAAGAGTGCTTAACTCTAGCAGCCTTTCACATCTGATGTCACAATCTAATGTTAAAACACCAGTCTTAACATCGATAGATGGGCTAACTTCTATAGGTATCCACAGATAACAATTATCTCTGGACCTGGCTCCTTTCATGATCACTTCATCCTTTTCGTTAGTTACCAGACACTCATCCTTGGAATAGCTGACTTTGTAACCTTCATCACATAACTGACTAATGCTAATCAGATTAGCCTTCAAACCTTGGACAAGAATCATACTATCAAGAGTAAGACCACCAAGATTCTTCACTCTTCCACTTCCTTCTACTACTCCTTTTTCTCCATTGCCAAATATAACCTCATGAGAGGGACAATGACTGACTTAAATTAATAGGTTTTTGACTCCAGTCATATGCTTTGAACATCCACTGTCAAAGTACCATGTATCCTTATCAACCTGGCTATCTGAGGTGTGGGCTAAAAGACATTTCACCTTCTCCTTAGGAACCCATTGTTTAGCAACTTTAGGTTTGACCTTCTTCTGTCTGGTTTGAGGAACTGGATTTGGATAACCATGGAGCTTGAAACAAGAGTACTGCTTATGTCCAACCCTGCCACAATAGAAGCATCTAACTCTGTCATCTCTAAAGTGGTTAAATCTTTTTCCACTTTGATGATAATGTTGTGGCTGCCACCCATAATGTCTTCTTCTTCCATAGTTGGAATATCTTCTTCTGTACTGATGTTGTCTTCTAGGCTGTCTCCTATGGTGATGAGGTTTCCTTCTTCCATAGAAATGAGGCACAGCATTGTTGTATCCACATTCATATCCATACCAGTTTCCTTGATGTTGAGACAACTGATGAGACATGCTCTGCTTGAACCTGGCAGCTTGCATGCTCTGGTGATATTGGGGAGGCATATACTGACTAGCTCCTTGAGGCTGCATCTTCCTCTGATGGGGACCATTCTTTTTCTCGACATTCTGAGGCTGTGAATGAGCATCCTTCTTAGGTGTAGGGTCCTGTCTCTTTGTTTGAGACATTGGTTAGGAAACCTCCTCCTTTGCTCTTGAAGTGCTTGCTTCAGCAGAAACCTTTTTCTCAGCCACAAATCCTATACCTGACTTATCACCAGCAACCTTTTCAGTCTGAAGGATCTTATCAAGTGTGTCTGTACCACAACTCAGCATCCTAACTGACTTGGTCATATGATCAAGGTGAGCTTTAACAAGTACGACTTCATTTTCCAGATCAACCTTTTCATTCTCAAGCTGAGCAATCTGTTGCTTATGGAACTGTTTTCTTGACAAATCTCAGCACTTTTTAAACACAGCTCTTGATAAGTAGATGCTAACTCCTCATAAGTTATTTATCCATCACTAGAATCATCATCAGAACCAACAGCTCCTGTTAAAGCTCTAACATGCTTTGCTGACTCACCTGCACTTTCACTATTAGAGTCAGACCAGGAAACTGTCATGCCCTTCTTCTGCTTTTCAAGAAGGTGGGACACTCTTTCTTGACATGTCCATACCCTTCACACTCAAAGCACTGAACTCCTTTATCTTGGGCAGCTTTCTCTTTATCCTTCTCTTTTGACTTGCTTGTGTCAGAAGATATGTTCTTGACATTAGGCCTGGAGTTATTATTCATTCTCTTGAACACTTTGGTGAACTGTCTTCCCAACATAACTATGGCCTGAGATAGATCCTCCTGGGATTCAGAACTCTTCCCTTTTTCTTCTTCATCATTTGACACCAGGGCTATACTCTTTGGCTTCTTTTCTGGTTCTTCCTCATTCAACCCAAGCTCAAAAGTTTGAAGAGATCCAATGAGCTCATCAACTCTCATCTTGCTGATGTCTTGTGATTCTTCAATGGCAGTTACCTTCATCTTATACTTCTTAGGAAGGGACCTAAGGATCTTCCTTACAAACTTTTCATCTGACATTTTCTCACTAAGAGCACTGGATGCATTAGCCAGTTCCAGAACATTCATGTGGAAGTCATGAATAGTCTCATCTTCCTTCATCTTCAGACTTTCAAACTTCGATGTTAGAAGCTGCAGTCTTGACATCTTAACTCTAGATGTTCCTTCATGTGTAGCCTGCAAAATATCCCACGATTCCTTAGCAACTTCACAGGTATTGATTAACCTGAAGATATTCTTATCCACTCCATTGAAAATTGCATTTAGAGCTTTGGAATTTCCAAGGGCAAGCTCATCTTCTTCCTTGGTCCACTCTTCTTCAGGTTTTGGCTTTGAGGTGCCTTCTTTATCTTTGCCAGCATCATCTTTTTCACACACAACAGGTGCTTTCCACTCTTTAATAACAGCCTTCCAAGCCCTGATGTCCAAGGATTTTAAGAAAGTGGTCATCCTTGGCTTCCAATAGTCATAATTGGATCTATCCAAAATAGGGGGTCTGTTGATGACTCCTCCAACTTCTTTGTCCATCTTTACACCAGAAAGTAACTTCCATAGATCTCACCCAGAGACAGACAGGATGCCTGCTCTGATACCAATTGAAATTCTGGTATCAGACGTGTGATGTTAAGGTGCGATGTCACAACAACACACTCTGCACAATGGACAGCAATAATAGTAACAAAGTAACACAAAGAATTGTTCACCCAATTCGGTCTAACTACCTACGTCTGGGGGCTACCAAGCCAGGGATGAAATTCACTACTTGTAGAATTAATTTACAGACTCAACAACCAAATTGAGAATCTCCTAAACTTAATTCCTACTAGTGACTTTCTACTTAAGAACCCACTTAGATATGAGAACACTACTCAATCCCTAAATCACTCAAAGAACAACCTCTTTGAGAAACCTTGATTCTGCTTCATAGCTTTGATCAAGTAATACAACTCTCTTTGCTTCACAGCTTTAGAGAGGAGAGAAAACGACTCAGCAATTCACCCTAGAATTCTGGATATACAACTCGTACAAAATACTCAAGACACTCAACCTATGCTCTTGATCTTCTCTCTGTATTTCTGTCACCTTTTTCCTTTGGTCTTGCGCGCTTTATATAGCTCCTTGAATTGGTCTTGGACCTGCTACAATATCTCCCAGATTTGTTATTTAAAACTGAATATTCAAAACAGATTTTCTCCTAAAATCTTTTTAAATCTTCAACCTTTTAAATCTCCTACAAATCTGCACCAGATCTCCTATGCAGTAGAAAATATCTATCCCAAGATATTCGCATCCAATGAGACAGCTTGCTCTCCACAATTCCAGCTAACACGCAACCCTAACAACATCCCCTCCTGCTGTTGTTAATTCTGCAGATCTGATGTTACGACATCGCCATGTGACATCAGACATCCAACTTCAGCAAATTAATTACTTAACACAGCCCAGTGTTAAACCTCAATGTTGCAACATCAGTACCTTGACATCAACATTGAATATGCTTTGTTTTACCAAAATTCCAGCCAATCCAAGAACTAACAAAATTCTTGAAGGATCTTTTGGTACCCATGTCAATGGGCATGCAATGGCTAAGAAAATGTTACGGGCAGGTTACTATTGGCTGACAATGGAATCTGACTGTTGCAAATTTGTGAAGAAGTGCCATAAGTGCCAGATTTATGCTGACAAAATTCATGTACCTCCAACTCCTCTCAATGTTATTTCTTCTCCATGGCCTTTCTCCATGTGGGGCATTGATATGATTGGAATGATTGAGCCTAAAGAGTCGAACGGACACCGTTTCATATTGGTGGCTATTGACTATTTTACAAAGTGGGTTGAAGCGGCATCATATGCCAATGTGACCAAGCAAGTAGTGGTCTGGTTTATCAAGAACTAAATCATCTGTCGGTATGGTATTCTGAGCAAGATTATCACTGATAATGGATTGAATCTGAACAATAAGATGATGAATGAATTATGCGATGATTTTAAGATTGAGCATCATAATTCTTCTCCTTACAGACCTAAGATGAATGGGGCTATTAAAGCTGCTAATAAGAACATTAAGAAGATCATTCAGAAGATGGTTGTTACATACAAGGATTGGCATGAGATGCTCCCTTTTTCTTTGCATGGGTATCGTACATCTGTCCACACTTCAACAGGGGCAACCCCTTTCTCTCTTGTTTATGGTATGGAAGCAGCGCTCTTGGTAGAAGTTGAAATCCCTTCTATGAGAGTTTTGATGGAAGCTGAATTGTCTGAGGCTGAATGGTGCCAAAGCAGATATGATCAGTTGAATTTGATTGAAGAGAAAAGAATGACAGCCTTGTGTCATGGCCAATTGCATCAACAGAGAATGAAGAAAGCTTTTGATAAGAAGGTTCGACCTCGTGTATTCAGAGAAGGCGACCTCGTGCTAAAAAAGATCTCGACTTTTACCAATGATTCTAGGGGAAAGTGAACTCCTAATTATGAAGGCCCATACGTTGTTAAGAGATCCCTCTCTGGTGGTGCATTACTTCTTACAACTATGGATGGTGAAGAGTTCACTCGTCCTGTGAATGCCGATATAGTCAAGAAATACTTCGCCTAAAAATAAAAGAACAACTTACTAAGTTGAAAACTCGAAAGGGCGGCTTAGGCAAAAATGAGCGTCTCGGTGGGCTGAAAACCCAAAAGGGCGGTCCAGGCAAAAATTAGAGACAAAAACAGAAATAATCATCCCGGTAGATTGAAAACCCGAGAGGGAAATCTAGGCAAAAGGTAGGAATTATGGAAAGTAACTGCATCTGTCCAGTCTTGATCATTGAAAGCAACATTGTCTATCAAGGATTCCGCCTCAATCATCCTCAGCTGAAGTTTTGAGCATAGTAGAATTCAAAGTTGTTAGGGAGAATAGCGGTCATTGTATTTCAATGTAAACCTTTCCGTGTATTTACCATTTTTCAAACTTTGTAATGATCCATGGAGTTACGCCATTTGCGGGTTCCATTCTATTAATAAAATTTGGACCTTTGTCCCTTTGTTTGTAATTCTCGCTTTGCTTCTGTTTGCAAATTTTCATTTATTTTTTATGATGATTTTTGAAACAAATGTGAATAATTGATTTAAACTTTTTTGAAAATTATAAAAACATTTTCCTTTGATTTATGAATGCTTAAAGGAATGCCAACGGTTAATCCAAGGATGGTATGATCGATGTTCTCCTCAGCAAGGTTTGTTCTTACTCTTCTAACAGAATTTATTGACAGCTCCCCAGTAGAGTTTGTTGATATTTCCCCAGTAGAGTTTGTTGATTTTTCCCATCAGAGTTTGTTGATATTTCCCCAGTAGAGTTTGTTAATTTTTCCCATCAGGGTCTTTGATGTTTCCTCAGTAGAGTTTTGTTCAGGTTTGTTGATGTTTCCTCATCAGATTGAGCACCTAGTTTGCAAAGACATCTTCAGAATCAATAAGTCCAGACGGAGCCCAGCCTCCTCAACAAGGACAATCATTTAGCTTCTTTACTGCATTCTCAGGTGTAGCTTTTTATGTCTGTCAAAACATTTGTAAGTATGCATGAAATCTGATTTTCTTTTTATGTAAATCCTAATAAAGCGCGCATGTTTTTCCTGAAGTAATCCATTCGTATTCACTCATAATTTTGTATATGTGCATTGCAATACCAACTTTCTTGCTTAAACTCTTGAGGGAGGATGATGAGTTGAAAACGCAAAAATCTCTAATGGTGTGCTTTTGAATAAGAACCCTGTTGAGGATGTACAGACATTGTTTCAAATCCCCAAACACTGGAGATATAAGGGAGATAGACCCTCGTTAACCCCTTTGAGCCTTGAAGTAAGAGTTTCTTTCGTATGAAAAAACCCCCACATTTAACCCAGGGGCAGGGTAGGTGTCAGTTAATTTGACCGAGCGTTCAAATTTCAAAAGGAGTGTGCATCTGAGGATCCATTACCTTCTATTCCACCGCCAAGAGGACAAGAGTGTGAAACTACAATGGTTATCCATCAACAATCAAAGAGTAAGGCAGTCATAACCCTTTCAACAAAGTCAGTGTCACACGATTTGTTCCGAGAAAAAAGAAAGAGAATAAAAAAAAGAAATGAGAAAGCCCGCTAAGTTGAAACTTGAAAACAAGTAACTTAGGCAAAAGTTAGGGCATCCCGCTGGACGTCAAAATCTAAAGATTCAAAAGAATCAGTCCAGACAAAAGTTAGGGATAAGCAAAAGAATTTGAAAGCGAAATGCGAAAAGGATTACAAAAGAAAATCCTCGAGCAAGAACAAAGTCGTGTGACTACGAACAAAAGACAAAAGGGATGGCTGTCACTCCAAAGCCTCATTGGGTCTCAAACCATCAGATGCATGGGTTCCTTAAAGATCACAAAATCTTTTTGAGAGATGAGCGCTTGTGCAAATTAACTGAATGTAGGACTGGAGAACGTCACGAAGAGTGGGTGGGCACTGATAAAACTTTGAGCCTTAAATCCTTTTTTCTCAAAACCGTGAACCAGGCCTTGTTACAACCCTTAAAAGTCCTAATTGAAGCAGGGTTTATTTCAAAAGCATACTACCAAGAGATAGCGTTCCTGACTCCTATGAGTTGTGCTAAAAGATCTTTGTTGGTGTTGCATATGCATTGCATTCTTTCATTCAAAAATTAATGTCGCATTCTAGCCCGTGACCCGCTCACAAAGGGTTTGCGACATATTTTCAGTAAAACTTCAAGATTAACATGTGTGTTACATTAGAATTTTCAATCTCAGATTAAAACATTTTCTGCTTGCATACATTTGTGTGACATCAAAAGAAGTTTATACATGGAAATTCAGTCCAGAAGCTTAATCTTGCCGAGTTGAGAATCCTGAAACTCCCGAAGGGAAGTCACATCCATTGGAACTTCCTCAATAAACTTTGTTGAGCGGGAGTTGTTCCAACAAGTTGTGCTAAGACGTAGTCGATCTGGGGCAGTCACGTTGAATCCTCTCTTTAAGGTGTAGCCAATCTGAGCCAATCACGTTGAGAAATCTCTTCAGAGTTCAGTTCAAACTGGGGCAATTACTTCGAGATTCAAATCCCTACAAATGCAGGCATTCTTGATCTTCCTTCGAAGATTAGTAGTCAGGGGCAAAATCACTTCAAGGTTCATACTGGGGCAGGCCATCCCAAGAGCATGAAAAGTTAGTCCATCCAGACGACTGATCAGCCTATCCAGGGTTCAGAATACTGAGGCAGAATATCTCACGGGGATACGAGATTGTGCATGAACCTTCTCGAGGCGAATTTATCTGTAGACCATACAGTCTGAGGCAGTTATGTCGAGATCCGAGGAATCTCTCAAAGAGTTTGAAGACATTGAGGTGTTTTGGATGTCAAGTCTTCTGTAAAATCCTCTTGAGACAATTTCTTCTGGCGAACCATGTTGGTCTGGGGCAAGTGAAGAAAAACTGTTGGTCACGCATATGCAGTCAATCAGCCAAAAGGCCTGAAGCAAAGGGGCCTCCCAACCCAAGGCATTTGTGGTCCCCGGCAAGGGATTGCATACCAACCTTTCTCCCCAACAAGTGGTGGTTCAGAGCTGGACTTTCTCAATTGCATCCAGCACGGGCCATATGTGCTTATCCCCACGCAAAATACTGGGGCAATCATGTTCAGGGAAGGGTTCACTTGTCACCCTTTTGTCACAACGTTTACTGATTGAGTCCATCATTCAGTTGACGGTCGGTCACGACGATTCGATATCGACAAATTAAGTTCAATTGGTTATCGTTGTGTCTTATTAAGTCGATTCTCTCATTCAGCACTTCCAACAGCTACATGCTTTTCTGTGTCGATAACGGTTGCGAATTCCCCAGTAGAGTTTCTTCGCGGACACCGAAGTTGTTGGTCAATCCCCAGTGAAGTTTCCAGGAGTTTGAATATGCTTAATCTTCTGTAAAATCCTCTTATGACAATTTCTACAGATCAGTCTTGGGGCAAGAAGCAAGTTGTTGACCTTCCCAAGCATGGGGCATCTTGAAATTCCTCAGCAGGAGATGTTCCAGATCTATTATCCCCAGTAGAGTTTGAGGACGTTTGTTCTTCTGTAAAATCCTCTTAAAGGCCATTCCCCAGCATGAGACGCTCTAAAGCAGTTTTCTCCAGCAGAGTTGGTTATAAACTCATCATCCCCAACAGAATTGTCAAACGGAAAGTTTGCCTAGCATGGGGCATTGCGACGTTTATCCTAAGCTCGACAGTCTTATTCCTCATCAGATTACCGTGAAATTTCTTTGGGTTTCCCCAGCAGATCTCTAAGGACTCTTTCCCAACAAGTTGCGGTGGAATGTTTTAACCAGGATTTGTATATCCCCGGCAGAGTAGCCCTGATTCCCCAGCAAGATCGTATCTTTGGTAATTGTATTCCCCACAGAGTTCAGTATTGAGTCTTGTCAACAATACTCCCCAGCTGAGTTGTTATTCTCCCCGCAGAGGCTTATTGATCAACAGAATCTATTCCTCAGCAGAGTAATAGAATATTCTTTCCCCAACCGAGTTAGAAGGCTGATGATCCCCGCAAAGGATCTCGAGTTGGGTAGACCCCCAAGCAGAGTTTTAATGACTTGCTTTCCTAGCAGGATGTCATTCAAAAAAATTCTCATCCCCAGCGGAGTTGCTGTGACCAGAATTCATTCCCCCAAGCAGATGAAGTAATTCCTGGCAGATTTATCACTCCCTTTATTCCAAAGCCCAATTTATTTTTGGCAAACTTGACGATTCGAAGCAGACGAATTGTTCTTTCATTCTCCAGCAGAGGTATTATCCGTTCAGGAGTCTCTGAAGTCAAGTCATTGATCATTATTCCTCAGCAGAGTCAGCAGAGATGTCTGACATGTATGCAGAGTGTAATCCAATATTGGAATCCTAAAAGTCCAACAGTAGATTGGCAAAAGTCCGTCTTCGGGTGGCAGAAAGTCCAACAGCAGATTGGCAAAAGTCCGTCTTCGGGTGGCAAAAAGTCCAACAGCAGATTGGCAAAAGTCCAACAGTAGATTGGCAAAAGTCCGTCTTCGGGTGGCAGAAAGTCCAACAGCAGATTGGCAAAAGTCCGTCTTCGGGTGGCAAAAAGTCCAACAGCAGATTGGCAAAAGTCCGTCTTCGGGTGGAAAATGTCCAATAGTAGATTGGGAAAAGTCTGTCTTCGGGTGGCAAAAGTCCAACAGCAGATTGGCAAAAGTCCGTCTTCGGGTGGCAGAAAGTCCAACAGCAGATTGGAAAAAGTCCGTCTTCGGGTGGCAGAAAGTCCAACAGCAGATTGGCAAAAGTCCGTCTTCGGGTGGCAGAAAGTCCAACAGCAGATTGGCAAAAGTCCGTCTTCGGGTGGCAAAAAGTCCAACAGCAGATTGGCAAAAGCCCGTCTTCGGGTGGCAGAAAGTCCAACAGCAGATTGGCAAAAGTCCGTCTTCGGGTGGCAAGAAGTCCAACAGCAGATTGGCAAAAGTCCGTCTTCGGGTGGCAGAAAGTCCAACAGCAGATTGGCAAAAGTCCGTCTTCGGGTGGCAAAGCAGCGAAAGTCCAACAGTAGATTGGCAAAAGTCAGTCTTCGGGTGGCAAAAGTCCAACAGCAGATTGGCAAAAGTCCGTCTTCGGGTGGCAGAAAGTTTAACAGTAGATTCGAAAAAGTCCGTCTTCAGGTGGCATAAGGCTGCAAAGTCCAACAGCAGATTGGCAAAAGTCCATCTTCGGGTGGCAGAAAGTCCAACAGTAGATTGGAAAAAGTCCGTCTTCGGGTGGCATAAGGCTGCAAAGTCCAACAGCAGATTGGCAAAAGTCCGTCTTCGGGTGGCAAAAAGTCCAATAGCAGATTGGCAAAAGCCCGTCTTCGGGTGGCAGAAAGTCCAACAGCAGATTGGCAAAAGTCCGTCTTCGGGTGGCAAGAAGTCCAACAGCAGATTGGCAAAGTTCCGTCTTCGGGTGGCAGAAAGTCCAACAGCAGATTGGCAAAAGTCCGTCTTCGGGTGGCAAAGCAGCGAAAGTCCAACAGTAGATTGGCAAAAGTCCGTCTTCGGGTGGCAAAAGTCCAACAGCAGATTGGCAAAAGTCCGTCTTCGGGTGGCAGAAAGTCCAACAGTAGATTCGAAAAAGTCCGTCTTCGAGTGGCATAAGGCTGCAAAGTCCAACAGCAGATTGGCAAAAGTCCATCTTCGGGTGGCAGAAAGTCCAACAGTAGATTGGAAAAAGTCCGTCTTCGGGTGGCATAAGGCTGCAAAGTCCACCAGCAGCGTGGCAGGCCAATAGTCGTCTAGCGTTGTACAAAAGACATTATGAAAGTCCACCAGCAGCGTGGCGAGCCAGTAGTCGTCTGGCGTTGTATAAAAGACATCTCTCCAGTATTATTCTTGTCATCAAAGTATTATACCAGCAGAATTCATTTGGTGGGGTTTATATCCCTTTTCTTCTTCTCCACAGAGTGCAAATTTTCGGGTTATTCTTCGGTATTCAATCCCTCCATACCTTGAAAGTCTGATAGCAATCGCTATCATCCCTTCAGGTCTACAGTGATTGAATAGGGGCATCTGTAATACCCTAAAATTTTCCCTCTCATTTCTTCATATCATTTAGCATGAGCTTTCATTGCATTGCATTCCATTCAAGCATAGAAAAATAAAGCATTGCATTCAGCATAGGACATGTGATCAAGGCATCTTCCTTTGGTTTGAGCTTTCAGAATATTATCAGTGAGCATCAAGGACCTCCGGTTGATCATGTTCTTTCTGCTTCATGACTTGTCTTCATTTTCAAGTTGTTCTCGGGGAATTGTTCTTGTAATGAGATTCTTGGTTATAAAGACTGGATATTTGTGGATTGAATTTCAAATCATTGGTCATGGTTGATTGAGCTTACTGATTGAATTGTGGGAATTCATTGAAGATATGAGTTTGGTGTAGAATTGGGCGTGTCGAGATTAGTTGTGTGGGCTACTTGAAATTCAAATTTCTACCATAAATCCATTATTCATTTCCATTTTCCTTTATCCAATTCTTAAATCCATTTCCATTTAAAATTCCAAATATCCATTTTTATAATCCATTTCTATTCTTATCCATTTCTTGACCCACATTTTATTTCAATCCATTTTGCCTACATTTTCAAATCCATTTTAACTTTATTTCAAATCCAATACTCATCTAGATTTTAATTTGTCCATTCAAAACCATTTCAAATCCATAAGACCAATTCATGTTTGTTTTCTCATTCTAATCCAACTAAACCAGTTATATTTTTTATATCCAAAATCCATATCCAAAAGACTCAAATGTCCGCAACTTAAATTCATCCCAAGGGAAACGAAATTGAAGCCGCATAACAGAAAAGTTGTAAATAAATGCAGCAGTGAAAATTCTTAACAACAAATGGAGAGGAAATGTACAATAGCAGGAAAGGAAGAATCCGTAAAATATTTGCAACAGGTGAATTATTCACACCAGTCATAACTGATAACGGATATCACTAGCATGAGGAGTGAAATGTACAATAGAGTTTCAACAGAACGTTTAACCAATTTTCTCTCCTCTAATTGATGGAAATAATTCACAATTCCTCTGAATATTCATAACAGAACTGATGGCCATAATGAGCCTCTAACAGATTTTCCCTAACATTTTCTAACCAATTTCTAACCCCAAAACCATTTTTCTAACCGAATCTCTAACAGAAAAAACCTCTTCATCCATCACCTTCAATCTCCTTCTCTCGATCTCTTCACCTGCATCTTCAATCTTCAACTCCCAGAATTACCATTATCATTTTCAAACTCCTTACTCTTAATCCATAGCAACACCGCAACTTTCCTTCAGCTTCCCGCCACGACACCACACATGTTCATTAGCTTCACGTAACATCATCATCACCGATAAGCTCCAATCATCATCTTCCGTTTCTTCCAAAGACCTTCATCAATCTTTCTCAACGAAGAACCTGCAAAAAGCATAATCAATTCAGCATTCAAGAATTCGCGATCTCGCAAAAGCAATTCGTACACAACATCACAGAAATTCAAATCGCAACAAACGTCAACAGTTCTCGACGCCACAAGCCACAACCAAGTGCGTACGAAGAAAGAAGAGGTAGAAGAAGCAAAACTTCACTACGACGCCGTCGTCTTTATCGCCATCTCCAATGGAAACCTCTGCATAATTCAACGTCACCATATCATACTCATCACTCCACGACGACTCCAACGTACAGCGCTTAACGGCCTTCGTAAACCGCGACGAGAATCGGTAACCTGCAAATTCAAGAACGTCACAGATTCGACAACAATTTCATAGACGAATCCACAACGATTATCAGAAAGAGGAGAAGAACGAGTTTCATACCTGAAGATTCGCTCTCGTCTTCATCAGGTACGCAATCCTCTCCTTTCTCTAGCTGCGGCCTTGAACTTACTAGTTCATTGTGGATCGATTTAATTTTTGTTCGTTCTTGATCCTAATAGCGTCGATCCCGTGGTTTGAGGAAGAATTTGAGAAAACCGTTCACGGATTCGGAAAGAGGGCGAGAATTTAGTTAGGGTTTGTGTTGGACAGTTGGTGTTTTGGGGTGGTTGGGTGCCGGAGAAGACGGCGGCCCCGCCGCCGGCCATCGTCGTCTCCGGCAGGAAGGTTTTTAAAAAAAAGAAAAACGTAGAGAGAGAGAGACGGTTGCAAGAGGGAGATGCGTTCAAGGGATATGCTGAGCTTTGTAGTTCTTATGTTAATATAAGAGGATGGGATGGTGGTGGTGCGGTCCACTCTGGAGGTGACACTTGTCACCGTCCAGTAGGTTATAACCATTAGTTACGTGTGTACGTCCCCCTACGATAGTTACCATGCACCCACGCTTCAAGGCCATCTGATGATTTCTCTAAGAGTGATCGTACGGGAAAGATTGGAAGTTAGGATGTGAAGACCTACTGTGCACCCTCAAGCTTTGGGCGTCCTGGGCCTAATTCTACTTGCTAATTGCACCTCCCTTGTTAAGCCCAAGAGGAATGTGAATGGAAGCTTTTACTTAGCACACCCCCTTTGTTCTTCCTTGTTTTCCTTTAATTTTCTTTTCATATTTGTTTCAAAATCTAATTCTAAAAATAGTTTCGTACCTCAGAAAATTCCAATAAAATTCAGGAGAGTTGTTGATGGTGTAAATTAATTTTTGGCTATTTTTAATTCCATTTTAGGGGCTGTTTGGTATTTTTATGGAATTTTGGGAAGGAGGATGTTCTTAATGGTGTATCTAGTGATGTAAGTGCTAAAATATGATTTTCCCTTGGCAATTTGGAGCTGATTTTTGGTGTACATTTAGGCATTTGATTTTTTCACATCATGGTAATTGATTGGTGCATTGTACTTGAGCTTTGCGATATTTTTGAATTTAATCTTGTGAGCCTTAATTCGTATGATCATCATTGACGTTTATGCTACGTTTGCAATTGATTGAGCCTGTTTGGTGCATGATATGAACCCTATCTTTTGTATGTGGTTACCTAATGTCCTTGGCATGATGTGTTCAATTACTCATAATTTTTTAGAGCATTTTTCTATTTTTCACTCATTTTTCAATGCGAACCAAACATGTTGATACATGCGTAGAAAGAGGTCATGTTTAGGACTTGTATGAGGGCACTTTGAGCCAACTTTAAACATGAGTTTTATCACATCGTTAAGTGTATTTTGATGCACAATTGAGACATGCTTGAGTATTGCCTTTGATCATTTCACATGCTTTAAATGATGCCTTCGTGATGTGTGTGTGAACTTGGAATATGTGTTTCATCTTGGCCACTTCTTTTGATGACATTTGTATGCCACGTTAATGATTGTTTTTGGGGATTCAATTAGGACATTTTATAGGTCATTTTCCTCTGATGTGTGAGCTTTAACATTGCCTTACCATGTCATTTCATCTGTCTTCCTTGTGTGACAATTTTACATACTTGTATGAGAAATTTGAATGTGATTTTGCTCATGGAATGAATTGGCTTTGGAGAGAAAGTTTAATGCAAACATTGGTGACACTTTGAGATTGGTTCTAAGCATGGGTATAAGTTGTTTCACTTCTGACCTTGGTCCATTTTCACGCTTTAATTCAATTCATCTAACTTGTAATGACTTTCTTTTGTTGGTTTACCTTTAACTTCAAAGTAGATTAGTCTTGTAGCATAGTTGTAACTTGACTTGTAACTTCATAATCCTTTTAGGTCTTTCACCTTGACTAGTGTGATTCAGATGTACATAGCCATTAGACTTAGGTTTCATGTAGTTCATACACTCTCTTGTTATTACTAATGTCTTTGGTTCACATGTGCAAGGTACATAAAGGAGACATTCCAAAGGTGGCGTGACCATTTCATTTTGTAAATAAAAGCTTGTTTATAACTTGGTTTGCTATATGTTTATAGGGGCTTTCGTTGCTTTGCTACGGATTCATATCCGTTTGGCAGGACCTCTTATCTCTTCACTTCTCTTTAATGCTTTCGAATGCCATGAGAAGTAGGAATAGTCGATGCCATGATAAGTAGGATTGTATGGAAATCCCTCAAGTGAGGCCATGATTGTGCTTGTTTGATATTGTGCTGAAGACCTCTAAGGAGGCAATTGACGGAAGATAGGGTTCGCCATCGACCCCCGTTATTTTGGTTGAGTCGTTCTTAGCTCTCATTACATGATTGAAGCTTTGAACATCACCTGCTCCTGTTATCGAGTCGGTCAAGTGGAAGATAGGGTTCGTAACCAACCCCCACGCTTTGTCTTTAGCTCGCATTGACCAATGTTGATGCTTATGTGATCTGATTCACATCTTCCCCTTTCTTATTCTGCTCTCCTTGGTTCTTGATACTGTTGGAGGAGTACCTACTTCCCACAGCTAGCTTGTTTGCCTCGGTTGATATGATCCCTTGGCTAAAGCTCCCCCTTTTCTACTTTGATTATGTGACGTTACTGTTTATTGACACTGTTTACTCTTTCATTGCTTTTAGTTCATTTTGTGATTGATTCATCATGTGTTTATTTGTCTGATGGCATGATCCCGTAGGATTCCTAGCTCCACTTAATTTTTGATTAAGTCGGAGGTAGGAGATACATTTAGGATAGCAATCCATGCATACTGACATAGGTAGACTTACCTCACTTAACCATAGGATCACCAAGCATGCTAACATTAGGATTGAGTATTAGTCTTCCTCATTAGATTTTCACCTTTGATCCGCTTTTGAGTCTTTCTTCTTCTCTTCTCATAATAAAAGTAAAAGACACTTAATAAAGGCATTACAAATATTGTATTTAGGTCTTTCATGTGGGAACAAGGAGGTGAGGGGTCTTCTCTCATTTCTTTGGGAATGTTTAGTGTACGTCCCGTCTTGGGTCGATATGCGAGGCATTCGATCTTACATGAGGGACTTAAATACAATATGTGTTACAAAACACACATAGTCAAAAACATTTCTTTCTAAAAGACAAAAACAAACAATAACGTCTTTCCTTCGGGAATTCTTTTCTCATCTCACTCACTCCCAACGTACGAACGTGCTTCTTCTCGTTCTCTTGCAAGATGGTAACGCACTCGGACCGGTGAGCCTGCAACACCTGAGCTAGAATGTTAACCGTTCCCTAAAAAACACAAACAATCCATCCCTTGTTGAGGGGAACTACGTCGCTCTGATTCTCATGCTCCCGATGAGATACGTAGGCAGTGGGGTAGGGCCCATTCGAGCACTTCTTTTATTTTCCCTACATTTTTTCTCTTTCTCTCTCCTTTCCTTTTTCAGTTCTCTAGCTAGCAGTTCCTTTTCCAGTATCCTTTCCTTACACCCTTTGATTGAAGCAGCAAGCGTGGATCCCATCGGGTACGATGAACGCGTGGGGGTGCTAATACCTTCCCTTCGCGTAACTGACTCCCAAACCCAGTTATTTTAGTCGCAAGACCATGTTCCTTCCTTCCTCCAGGTTTATTCAGTGTTTCCTTTCCCTCTCTTGGGATAAATACACATTGCTGGAGACTCTGTTTCGGTGCCACTTTCGCGTTTGTACTTGGATGAAAATCTCGGGAGCGACAATGGGCTGCCTTGGTATCTCAACATTGTCCTTTGAAGAAGATACTTGCAAAAAGATTGAATACTTTATAAGTGTTCATGACATGATCTGGTGGAGCTCAGCTACAGCAGTGAAGAAGGGTTATGGTGCAAGGATTTAAGATCAATTGTTATTTGTGGAATCCACAAGTATTTAATTGATTATCCTTGAAAGTCAAGATTGAGGATGTTCTGTCAGATGTTCTAACATCTTTTCATCAGAGGTTTGGAGAATCATGGGAGGGGTTCTGCATTCGCTCAAAAGTCTCCTAGGTATTGACCTGGGATTATTGGCTTAGCATCTGTTTCCTGGAAAGTATTGTGAATGACTTATCCCGACGGTGATGCTGTTGAAGAAGGAGATGGAAGACTATGAAGACATCATAATCTTGATGGTTACAACTTGGATCAGTTTATTTCTGATCTAGGTGCTTTGGAGCATAGTGCTGGCTCTGGTTGTGAAGGTCGAAGATAAGTGGCAGTTATCTCTGGCTTTCTATTGACGCCTCTATTAAAGGAAATGGCATTCTTTGGTATAGCTAAGGGGTAGTCTTGGACTACTTATTTTCTGAAGATTCAAACGTGGCGGGTTTGAAGTCTTTGGAGTTTCAAAGCAGAATGGAGGTTGTCTACTCAAAACTTGGTTGTTGAATCAAGTATGTGAGAGCATGGAAATCTATTTCTGCAAAGGGAAGAGGTTCTTCTAAGTGGCAGAAGGAAGAGCTGAATTCAATAGTGGGATGTCATAATGTTTTGATATCTAGCTTAATATCAGAAGTCTCAGCTGGTGATGTGGCACATCAGTTTAAGATAAGGTGATCTACAGGAGAATGGGAGTGATGGATTCTTCAAAAAGGTCTATCTCATGCAGTTTGCGGGAGCTATGGATGAGAAGATGTTACATGACTAAGAGGCTTGGTGGATCCAAGATGTTTTGTTATAGGGCAAGTAGTTCATGTGATTTAAAGATCTGGTTTCATTAGTAGATCAGGGTATCTTGTGGGAATTCTGAAGATGAGTGAGGTCAATCAAAAGGTGGCATTTGATTGGTTTCACAATATGCGTTTAAGCAGGATGCTTGAAACTGATTGCTCTTGTGTACAAGAGTAGTTAGTTGAAATTGTATGAAGGTTCTGATTCTCTGGGAGCTTGTGTCTGAAGTTCTGGGTTGAGAATAGAAGCATACCTTCTTGGTGGTTGAGAGTTTGTTTCTCTCAGGGTTTCTGAAGTCTTCTTTGTTCAAGCTGGTGGATCAGTGTTGTGTGAAGACCTTCAGTATGGATTACTATGCTGCTAGTAAGTCCAGTAGTGGAGCATATCAAGAACCATGGTATATGGTGTCTGTGATGTGTAGAAGATGTCCTAACTGATGTTAGAACATCCTTGGGTTGGTTATCCTTGGTGAAGGATCTCAGGTTCTGTGATTAACTAGTTACTTGCATCGTGTCCAAGAAGTATCTACATGATCATCCGGGAGAATGATGGAGTAGAAGGGTTCCTTGGAAGGAGGATGTAAGCGTTTGTGAAGACTGAAGTGGATCACGGGTTGATTGCTTAGAAGTCTATTTCCTGATGCGTTCAGAAGTGGAGATTCACCATAAATCAGAAGTATTCCAGGTTATCATACGGGAGAATGATAGGAATGACTGTCTTGGATTGCGGGGTGTTTATCTCTAATGCTGGCCTGGTGAGGTCAGTGGAAAATCTTGCATACGGTATTGGAGCCCTTGGAGCAAGTCATGCTAGTAGTGGATCAGTTTAGCAGCTGTGAAGTTCTGGAGCATGCATACGATAGCTGACATCGTTATAACAAACTAAGGGGCCCTGTGAGTCTCTTTGAGGAATGTGAAGCATTCTAATTCAATTGGTTTGTGCCTCAAGAAATGGGATATCAATACATGAGAATTCAAGAGGAGTTCATGTGGTGTATAAGATGGTTGTGTAATGAGGGGGATCAATGGGACTTTGATCTCAAGCCAAGAGTTTGTTATGGTTGGTATACACGTACTCATGGGATGCATGACTTTGATCATGTGTGAGTAATTATTGTTTCTTGTCAGAGGGAACAATAATGAGTTAATGGTTGCGTTCAGCAGGTGTGTTGAACAGAGGGTGCGCTCTTGAAGACATGAAGATGCGTCTTATGTTTTCCAGTCATTAGCTTGGGTGTTCAGTGGAGGAGCACCAGTTACCTTAGTCAGGCAGAGAGAGCACTTGATCTGAGATGAAGTTCTAGCTTGCATTTGTACGTCAAGCAAGTTGAGATGTCAAGGAGGATGGCTTGAAATTATAGTTGAAGATCCAGTTTGTATTTGTGCGTCAAGAAAACTGAGATGTCAAGGAGGATGTCTTGACATTGTTGTATTGTTTCAAGTTGGGGGAGACTTGGCAGTGCATACGAAATGGTTCTTATTGGATGCTTAAGAATCATTGATTGAGTCTGAGGGAATTTAATTTTCTCTGCAGATTGTGATCACAATACTGTGAACATTTTATTCAATACAGATATGCTCTTTAACATTGTGGGTGGGACCTGAACTAGGACGTCATTGCAGTAAAGAGTGTCTGGAAAATCTCTGACAGTCTAATGACAGAAGTATTGATTCCGTCTTGGAAAAGCGCTTAGGGTGTATGATTGTCAGAAGGAAGTGTAAAATCTTGTCCTTGAATATACACTCACATGTGTTGGAACTTGTACTTCAAGAAGAATTTGTCCATAAATGAATAAAGACAAAAAGACTGGGTAGTGGCTGATACAATTCAAATAAGGGGATCTCAAAATTCATCTTACTCTTTACTGTATCACTCTTGCTGGTGTCTTTATGGCATATATAAGGTTCTGGTTAAGCACTCTTTAGATCTGGATATATCTTGGTAATACTTGTCAAATTGTGTCTAAAAAGGGTGAGAAATGTTCTGATCTTCTCATTAGGATCTCACATCTAAAGCAGCTTGTCAAAATGCTCAACAGGATGTTACAACATTCTAGATCTCAGCTCACAAATAGACTTTTGTGTCTTGTGATCTGAGTTATGAACACAGTCATGTCCTGTGTTCTGAGTTACCCAAGGAAGTACTTTGCTACTAAGGGTATTGCTACTGCTTTTTCCTAATGGTCTTCTTACGCCTCTTAAGAGGAATATTTATTCTTTCGTGACAAGTATTGGTTCATGGGTTGAGGGGGAGTGTCTTGCATCTTCTTTCTCATATACCTCATCACGGGTGATGTGTAGGCCTCGAAAGTATTTGGAATCCTCACTGCATGCACCGTCGATCTGGAGCTTACCATGCATATGTGTTTTAGCCAAAATTTGCCAAAAAGGGGAGATTGAAAGCTCTAGGTTTTTGAACAAATTTTGGAAAACATAATTGTTAATGCAACAATGAAATCAAGCTAAATAATTCTGCTAAAGACGTGATGTCGAACAAGATGTCTTAACATGCAGCTTGACATCCTGGACTGAATGGCTTAAGTTAGTTTTATTTGCCGCAACACTCAAGGAGAAATTCCTGCATGGATCAAAGATCGAAGACTGAAGCCCAAGGAAACAGAAGCTTATAAATAGAAGACTTAGACCTAGTTTTTAGTGGCTTGGTGTACGCCTGTTGTAACCTTGTTTTCTTGCGTAAGAAACAAGGGTTTAGGGTTTTGAAAGTCGTTGGCTTTCTAGGTTGTAAGTCACCCTTTGTATCAGTTGATACACTGCGGTAGACATAGGTGTAGCATAGATCCATAAGCCTTGAGGTATTGGATTGTGTATTGTTCTTGGATGAAGCTTTTAAGCAAATTCGAGTTAGCTTGTTTGTCAAGTATGCTTAACAAATTTTTGTATTGATAGGGATGATGTAGAGATCACAGTTGGTGAGTTAGGGAAGTGAGTAGGGTATCTCGTATCAGGGTTCTAAACGTTTGAGTTTAACCTTGGTAAAGATGTGCATGAGGTGGATGTTAGGAATAAATTTGTCAACGTGGGAGTTTAACTTTGTAACAGTCTACACAATAGTGAAGTCTTCTTCCTGGATTGGTATCCCCCAGATGTAGGTGAGTTTGCACCAAACTGGTTTAACAATTACTGTGTTCTTTATCATTCTGCAGATTTATGTTTTCTGTTAGGGTTCATGATAGACATGTTGAATCAGATGTCGTGACATCTGTAATGGTACAGTTCTAATATTCAAGGTATCAGTCTGCTGTTGTGTTAGGACATCTGCTGTCTGCATAGGCCAGAATTTCAATACGTACTTCCCGTCAATCAACTGTTGTACTTTGGCTTGGAAAACTTTGTAGTCTTCAGTCGAGTGCCTCATTAATCCAACATGATATCCACATTGCACATTTAGATTGTACCCAGGCGGGTATTATAGTGGAACCGGCTTTAGATACTTGGGCTCCACCAGTGAGCTTTGAACCAGATATTGTAGAAGTTGATGGTATGACATAGGAATTGGATTGAGAGGAGCATACCTTCTTTCCAGATTGTTGTGAGGTCTAGGCTGATTTTGATGCTGATTCTGATATCTTTGACCATGAGTTTGTTGATTTGCATGAGGAGCAATTCAGGGTTTCTGGTACGACGCTCTAGGAACTGTTGGTTGCCCATAAGGATAACATGACACCAGAAATGATGACCGCTGAGAAGATGAGAGACCATAAGGTTTTACTGGTGCACCATGAGAATACTTGACATTTTCCATGACTGCATTAGTTTAATCCCCTTCTTCCTCTTGGGAATTATTGAGGGATTCAGTCTCGCTAGCTTGGTTGCTCGAGGGGTCTTAATTTTGAGGTAGCTCTCAACGTGTTCTCCTACTATCACAAGGCCAGAAAAGCTCGATAACACACTTCCTACCATTTTTCAAGATAAGAGACATGCAAATTGTCCATGAACATATCAATGAATTCTTTGTCTAAGAGTGGTGTTTGCACTCTGGCTGCCAATTCTTTCCACCGTTGTGCATATTCCTTGAAGGATTCATTACTCTTCTGAGATAGGCTTTGCAACTGCGTGCGACTGGGAGCCATGTCCAAATAGTACTGGTATTACTTTAGAAAGGCTCTGGCTAAGTCCCTCCATGACTGGATACAGCTTCTTTCTAAATCCATGTACCAACTCAAAAATTCCCCACCCAAACTGTCTTGAAAACAGTGAATCATCAACTTATCGTCATGGGTAAAGGGGGCCATTTTCGGGAGAACATCACCAAATGATGATTTGGGCAACTTAGACCTGTGTACTTCTCTAAGCTAGGTACACTAAATTTTGGATGGATTACCAAGTCTGGCACTAGGCATATATCAATGGCATCGAGCCCAGGCATGTTATGTGTTTCCATAGCTCGGAGTTTCTCCTCAAGGGCACGAAGCATTTCCTTCATGGAATCAATCAATGGCATCATCTGGCATTGAGTAGGAATGCCCACTTATGGAGGATCATCATCAGGCAGAAGACCGTTCATTGGGTTGGTTGTCACATTAAAGCATGGTGGGGGATCCACATTCTCCACCTCAACATGCTGAAGGTTGTTCTATGACATAGCTACCACAGCTTCCAACCCGGTTTAACTGTCCTTTTACGATGTATGTCTTCCTTCTTGTCACTGATTGATCCTACTTTAAACACTTTGTCATCCTCCAACAGCTACCACTGGTTCAGCAGGTACCGGGAAATCAGTTGGTTGGTCATGGACAAAGGAGGAATGAGTTTTTTTTCTTTATGGAAATGGTATGCATGCATGCTGATGGGATGCATATGCAATGGAATGGATGCAATGATATGCCATGTATTTTTTTTAGTACATGGGATCAAAGGTCTGAGGTACAGATGAAGGATACAATGATTGCTTTCCAAGTAGGGTTCTCACCAGGTGTGGTCTAAGGTTTAAAAAGGAACCCCAAAGTCATAGACTTACATGAATGTTTATCACGCACGACAAAAGCATGTCGGTTGATAACTCCATCATATGAATGTATTCTGGGTGAGGTCTTTGTATTGAGCCCACACGAGAAAAGCTTCTCAGGAACCCACACGACGTGACCATCGATATCAGATTCTAAACAAGGGTCTTAGAGTCATGGACTTCCTTGACTATTTGTTGCGTATGTCAGCCATTACCGGGTAACAACTCGATCAAGAAAGTCTATTCTGAGTGATATCTTTGTACCGACCCACGCGAGAAAAGCTTCTCGGGGGCCCTCACTACGCGACCATCATTCCTAATTGGCCAAAGTTCAAGTTTCTACAAAGGTCCTTAGACACATGGATCCCAAGGAAAACATTGATCTCTTATGCCAAAGGTTTCACGTTCATCAACGTCTTCAATAGAATCTAATCCAAGAAAGGTTCTTGTATCAACCCTTACGAGAAAAGCTTCTCAGTGGCCCATACAACTCAACCTATTATATCTCAAGTTTGCACTCTAGAATCGGGTGGAGAGTCTTTCCCTCAAGGTTTGCAATCAAGGTATTCATTCCATACCACAACATCACAGAGCCATATAATGAATATTTAGAGAAAAAGGGAAGAAATTAAATAAAACAAGGAACGAATAAGGATAAACATCCAAACATGCTTAAAAGGTAACATAGACTAGGCTTGACTTGCTGAGGAAGAATCCCCAGCAGAGTCGCCAGCTGTCGCTATGTAAAAAATGCACAGAGTCGCCACCGAACTTTATTTATTCCAAAGAAAGGGAAAATATAGATAAAACCCTCTAAAAGGTGAAGAAAATGGTCTCGCAACCAAATTCGGGTTCGGAAGTCGGTTATGCGAGGGGAATGTATTAGCACCCCTCATATCCATTGTACTCAACAGGAACCATCTAGGTCGTCTAAGCGCGAATGGGTGTCGTTATCTAAGGGTTACTTGCTAAATGGAAAATGGTTGGTTTTTTATTAAGGTGCTCACCAAGGATTGGGGTCCTCGTACCTACGTATCCTCGTCGTGAAATGAGGAATCAGAGCTCTGTAGTTCGGAGTAGAAAATAAGTGTGTATTAATTTATTTTACCATGAAAAGGGTTTTCGGAATAACGCCTTAAGGCGCAAAAAATAGTTTGATGAGTTGATTTTGTTTTTAGGTTTTTGAAAAGAGATTGTTCTTGATTAGGATTACACTAAAGACTATGGGTAGAGGTGAATATCTCAACCAACCAAGCCAAATATCTTGTGTCCAAAATAATCAGAGTGAGGGTATGAAAGCTCCATTCTCACTCCTTCTCCACCACTTAAGGCTCATGGTGCGCAATTCTAATCGTACTTTATTGTGCTTTTGAGTTTATTGAGAAAATACCACTTGAAGTTTAATCAAGGGTTTATTAGGAAAAGTACCACTTGACGTTGGATCAAGGGTTTTGAGAAAATGGTGAGGTCGATCCTAGTCCCTAAGGATTGCAGGCAAATAAAACCAAACCAAAGCAAAGCGGGAAAGTAAAGAAAGTATATTAGAAGGGGAGAGGGGTACATGAAAAGTACAAGGGAAGTATTGATGCGAGAAATAAAATGTCTCGTTGTCAGATAGCCCAAGAGAAAGTCGTGTGTGTGCAAAGTGTCCTAAGCTATGCAAAAAGATCATAGGTTACATGTCTCCCATCTGCTTTAGGGTAGTGCCATGAACCAAACTCTCTCCAAATCCCTAAGGATGCTCCATGTCAAGCTAAGGTCAAAATACAAGGTCCAAAATTGTCCGAAATACTCCATGTCATGCCAGGGCCAATCACACTTCCCACAATCCATTTATGTCTCACATGTTTTTTAGGTCTTTTCCGTTTTATCATTTTTTTTCTTTTTAGGTTATGATAACAAGACAAAGGGAATAAAAGATCAAAGAAACTAAAAATGACTTAAAGATAAAGTGCATGAATGCTAATGAGCAATAATAGTAAATTGAGAAAAGTAAATTGTGAGAATGTAAAAGTTAGAAATTAGATAAATTAGAAGTTAGAAGTTAGAGGTTAGTGATCGAATGATCGATTAATTATATTGAGAAAATTTAGCACTATGTTAAGCATTCGTAAGTAGACTTATGTAGAAGTCACACTTATCTGAGGTCGGTCAATAAGATCTATGCGTTTAAACATATTATAGAATTAACAAAAATTTATCTCCAAAAATACGCAACGCAATGAGAAAAATAAAAAGAAAGAAAATAGAATAAAAGTGAACAAAAAAACAATTAATCGTATAATAGAAAAACTAATAAAAATAAATTGGAAAGTAAAATCAAAACATTAAACAAAGTGAAAAATTAAGAGGAAAAAAATTAAATGAAATGAAATTAAGTAAAATAAAAATAATAAAAAAAAGGACAAAAAATGGGAGGAGTGCAACGCAAACTGATGGTGCAAATGGTAGCTTCAATGGGCCTGGCCCACAGTACGCATGAAGAGAAACACGCAGGAAGGTGTGGAAAGCATAGTTAGTGGGTGATAAGTGCTAAATTGTAGTGATTTTGAGTGTAAATAATTGGCACTTATAAACTTAATTATACCAACAAACCTTAACTTTAGTGTATGTTTTGTGTAGTTTATTATAGTGTGTAATATGCGTAATCATGTACATATCTTTGAGATTGATAGTTTTTCTCTCATTTTTGTAGGTATACAAACAATTATGTTCTGTCATTGTCTTATAGAGCATTGAATAATATTTCCAACGCTTCCAACCGCGCATAAAACGATGTTACGATTCTCAAGTTATGATCGAAACAAGTTCTGAGTTTGCTGTCATGTTCGTTGTGCGAACTGGAGGCGAGCGAGCTCGCCAAGAGTTCGCACTGCAAACTCAAAGCGAACAAAATTTGCCCAGAAGCGTGGAAAACACAGTTTTCGCAGTAGCTATATTTGATATGTTTGCAGTGCGAACTGGAGTTCGCAGTGCGAGCACGGGAACCCATTTTTGCCTATAAAGTCACATTTTCACATTTTTTAGGTCATCGTTTGGGAACCATTAGACCCAATTGATCAGAACCATATTCTTTAGTAGTTTTAGCTTAGAAATACACATAGATGATGCATCTAGATGATTCGGAGCCAAACCATACTTCAATCGGAGATGACAAACCGTGAGAAGTTCAATCGGAGATGACAAACCATGAGAAATTTGTTTTTCTTCCTTCTTCTCTTTGTATTTTTCATTGTGCTGGGGTTGTTGTATGTATGTTTACATAGATTGTATGTTCATCTATGGATCTTTGTATAAAATCCTTTTTACAAATCTTAATCGATGTTATCTTTGATTTAATATCTATCTTAATGAGTTTGGATCGCTGTAGACCTATAATTTTCAAACTCGTCCTAAGATGATAATCTATTGGCTATGGGAAATGGTCTAAATATTCACGCGTGTGTGTCGGAGATTAATGCTTCGTGTTGTTTTGTTGCGTGAGATATCACCTTCAAAAGAACGCGGTTGATCTCTCGGTCTTTGCGTTAACGTGGGGGATTTTGACGAGTATTAGGGTGAGTGCATTTGATCGATAGGTTTTCTCTCGTACATGATGGGTATAAGGAAATACAACTCCTGATGAGTTTCTCCTTTCTAAATAATGTGTTTGTTTATTTGATTTTATGCTTTTAATTTCCCCATGTTACCCTTGGAGAACCATTTCAAACCTAAGCTTAGATACGTGGAGATTGTTGAACGACATTTTTTCCCTCGAACCGATCCCTATGGAGACGATAAATCCCGGAATTCTTCCAAACTTAATTTTTGCTTGCCACTTTACCGCACAAGCAAAATGTCGCCGTTGTCGAGGATTGGTTTTGATATTGAATCACATTGCGATAATTTCTATATTTCTAAGTTTTGTACATAATTGTCTATATTGTATATATGCTTTTACATATACTTGTTTTGCTTTTGTTTTCCATCCTTGTATATAATTGTTTTCCATTATGTTTATTCAAGTGTTGTATATATTTTAGTCCCGTAACGTTTGTTCAAGTGTTTGGTTAGGACACTTTCTTTAGGTTTGTGCTTTGAAGAAAAGCATCACATGTCTGTGAGGAAGTTACTAGCAAAGCACAATTAAGGCGTCGAGCTAACGACGTGAAACAAGCGCTGATTGGGAGGAAATCCAACAGTTTTTGAGTTTGTATAGCTTTATGTTTATTTAGTTTGATTCAATTTTATTAGGTTGTTATAAAATTTTTGTATTTTGTCTCAAGCTTTGTTTTTTATTAGCTTGAGGATACATGTTGTGATTGTTCAAGTTTGATTGTTTCAACAATAAAATGTTATGGTAGTGTGAAAAGTTTAAAGAAAGTTGCATTGCTATGGTTTGTGTTTTTTGCTTTTCTAGAACATAATATATTTATGAACCTTAGGCTCTGTACAACTTACATGCCATTCATTCTCTTGCAATTTTTGTTCATTTGTGAATCATTTTAGTTCATAACCCATTGTGAGAAACCTCCATTGTTTACCAAATGCTTGGATGACTGATAACTTTGTTTAATTTGTTTGATACATGCTTAATCTTTTGATTATTGTGATTTTGTGGAAGCATTAGAAATGATTAAGGCATTTGTTTATATTGAGCACAACCATATCCAAAAGTAACTTAGCTGTGAGTAGTGAGTATTCGTTAACCCCTTTGAGCCTTAACAGATTAGATCCTAATTTGGTGATGAACTTGGTGTGTGTACATAAATTAAAAGTTAAGTTCTTCATTGAAATTTGTGGGATTCTAAAAAAATTTCTTGAAACCTTTGAACAATGTTTTAAATTGATTTCCTTACCATAAAAAGCAAGGAGCATTCACTTGAGGTTTGATGGTATTCAAGTTGGGGAGAATGAAAGGAAATGGTAGGTTACTAAAATTTTTGAACAAGCATAAGAAAATTGTGAATATGAAAGTGAAAAACAAAAGAAAAAGATGCTTGTTTGAAAATTAAAAAAAAAATAGAGAATGAAAAATAATTGTGCAAAGGAAGTTTGGAAATGGTGAACAATAGAGAAAAGAAATTGGTGAATGAAGTTGTGATGTGTAAATACCATGTATATTGAATGTTTCTTTTGAGTGGCAACTTCGATTCAATAACCTAAGAAATGACCCTTGGTTGTGAAACCTGGCCAAGCTAGAACCTTTCAAGCCCTTAGTGATCTTTTTGCTTCCATGATTTCATTTATGATTGCTAGATGAATGTATGAATTAAAACTGTTGTTAGCATTGTTTTCAGATGAGTGTAATTGTCCGACGGTTGCAAATGCGTAAATTTCTTCATCCTTATTCTGAAGAGGAGTGTTAGGTGTGACTCATTCTTGAACATTTGTATTGCTTTAGAATTTTGGACATGTGTTTTGTGCTTAGACTTTGTTTCATAACCGTGGTGTCGTTGTAGTTTAGTGGTAAGTATTGCTTTGCATGTACTTTTGATATTTGTACCATACGTTTGTTTTCCATTTGTAAAAACTTGTTGAGCATGATTTCTTGATAATTGCATTTGTTTCTTGAGTTGATTGATTCTTGTTTGAGGACAAACAAATTTAAGTTGGGGAGAGTTTGATAAGTGCTAATTTGAAGTGATTTTGAGTGTAACTTATCAGCTTAATTATACCAATAAACCTTAACTTTAGTGTATGTTTTGTGTAGTTTACATTATAGTGTGTAATATGCGTAATCATGTACATATCTTTGAGTTCGATAGTTTTTCTATCATTTTTGTAGGTATACATGCAATTATATTTTGTCATTGTCTTATAGAGCATTGAATAAGCTTTCCATGACTTTCGACCGCGCGTAAAATGGAGTTACGGTTCTCAAGTTATGGTCGAAACAAGTTCTGAGTTTGTTGTCACTATGCCAAACAAGACATTAGACAGCGCTTTTTTAGGCCTTAGACAGCGCTTAAAAGCGCTGCCTAAGGTAGCGCTATCGTAGGTAAAGACAGCGCTTTTGATTTATGGAAAAGCGCTCTCTAAAGTATACATTAGACAGTGCTTTTTCCTTAAAAAGCGCTCTCTAAAGTGGGCCTTTAGACAGCGCTTTTGCAGAAGCGCTGTCTAATGTATACGTATAAAATTTTAATGAATTTTTTTATATACCTTTAGAAAGCGCTTTTTCAGGAAAAAGCGTTTTGTAAAGGCCCCCTTTAGACAACGCTTTTTAAAGCGCTGTCTAATGTATGCCTATAATTTTAGTTATCAATTTTTCTATACCTTTAGAGGGCGCTTTTTAGGAAAAACGCTTTCTTTTGTGAACTATAGACAGCCCTTTTTCTAGAAAGCGTTGTCTTTTCTCTACGTATAATTTTAATGATTTTTTTAAAAAAATCCTATTTTAACCATTTTTTTATGCAGAAATCTGTATAATTCAAGCCATTTCAATAAACCTGTATATTTCACATTTCCATTAACAATTTCTAGTATGGGTCATTAACCATTTCCACTAATCCCATAAATCACATAAACCACATAAACCATTTCCATTATAATTCAAGTTATTTATATTAACTATTCACAAAACTATACAATTACAATCCAAAAACACATAAAGGGCATAAACCATTCACAAAACTATA
The DNA here is from genome assembly GCA_022829125.1 of Lathyrus tuberosus. NCBI lineage: Eukaryota > Viridiplantae > Streptophyta > Magnoliopsida > Fabales > Fabaceae > Lathyrus > Lathyrus tuberosus. Next base: position 2,765,061 of record JALAZF010000142.1, on the reverse strand, counting down.
CAATCCCATAAAATAAACCATTCACAAAACTATACATTCACATAATCCCATAATCCTATACCTTATATAGGATTCTTTTTTCAATAAGGTATTCGCACAATTCCTCCTTAATTTCTTGTAATTTATCCTTCGTGTAATGAGAACACGCGTATTCATCAAAGTACTACATAACAAAACAAAATATGCATGATTTAGTTAAAAATAATAATTATATGACATATCCGATAAATATTAAAATAAATCCTAAGTTATAAATCCATGCATACCGTAATAGGAATCTCTAATCGATCCATTTGACGGATTTCTCTCATAAACCTCAAAACGAAATACCCGCAGTCTATGCCATTACACTGACGAGGCCACTATACATAGACAAACAAATAAGAATTAATATATAGTTGTTTTGTGTTATCAAGTAGCATCACTAATAAGCAACATTGTGAAAATTAATATACCTCCACTTTGACCCATGTAACGTTGGTTGCTTTAGCCCTTGCTACTCGAGATTCTCTTTGTGCTCGGTATACTTCTCTTGTAGGATTAATGGCAACCAACAAGCAGTGTCCACTATAAAATATAACAAAAGTTTAGATGGATAATTTCTATGCAAAAGATTAAAATTAAAGATTAGAATGAAATTAGAATGAAAATCTTAGTACCTTTTTCACTAACGTCTCTTTCTTTTCTTGGTTGGAATATGTTTTACCCGTCTCTTAACAACACGGATGGTTGGATTGATCCAAATACCCTCATTATGATCATTTCTTGTATATGATTCATTCGCTATAATATTTTCATCTTGATCATTTCTAGTAAATGATTCAATATCAACATCAATATCACCTTGATCTCCAATGTTTTCATCAATTACTTTGTTAGATAAAAGCACTATAGACCATTTTGTACTTGTCGAATCAGTGACATAGAACACTTGTTTAGCTTGAGAGGCTAGAATAAAAGGCTCATCTTTGTACCCCGCCCTATTAAGATCCACTTGCAAAAATCCTGACTTATCCATTCGTTCGCCATTATTATTTTCAACCCACTTGCAACGAAATATAGGAATCTGAAACTTCTCATAATCAAACACCCAAATGCGCTCGATAACCCCAAAATATGACAGATTTGCAAATTTGGGGTTTAAATCTTTCACACTTGAAATGTGCATTGCTTCAGTTACCACGGTGACACCACTATTTTGCATAGTACTTTTATCATCTTGTTCTTTGGTATAAAATGTGTATCCATTAATTGCATATGCGCTATAAGAAAACACAACCAAACTTGGACCATATGCTAAACATCTCAACCTTTCTGTTATTGAAGCGGGATCTGAATAATACTTTGAATAAATATGATCCTTAAACCAAGGTATGAAACTTTGATGGTGCTCTCGTACTATCCAATTCTCATTTCTATTCAGATTTAAACCTCGGAGAACATCCTTGTGAATTTCAACATGCAGCTCAACCTCATTCTCATTGTGCAGAACATACAAATGCACTTGATCCCGTTCGACCCTTGATACTGTCACAACTTCATTTCCAATTAACTTCATGCCAATAGAGCACAACATCTTTTTGGCCTCATATGTTCGATTGGGAAGAACATTATCCTCTGGAAGCATATCTTTCATAAGGGCCAATAACTCTGTGAAACTTTTATCCGACCATCCATTTCCCGCCTTTAAGTTGTACAACTTTAATACCGCAGACAATCTTGTGAATTTGGTGCAACCATTATATAGTGGTTTCTCTGCATCGCTTACCAACCTCTCAAATATTTTGGGATAATCCTTAAGATCTTCTTCAAGTGCTTCTGCAATCTCTTCGACTCGATCAGAATCGTATGTATCTGTGCCATTGTCGTTCGAAGCATAGGTCGTATTATCCCTCGGTTCAACATTCCCGTTAATTTTCTCAACCTGAAAATTCCAACATGTATAACTTCTATCAATTCCACTCCTCATTAAATGCGATGCCAAATGAACCGCGTTAACCCGACTCCCAAAACAACAACCCAAGCAAGGACATCTCATTCGACTGGGATCTTTGGCGTGCGCAACAGCAAACTTAACGAATTCCGATACCCCATTCTCGTACTCTTTCGACAATCGACTTGAAGCCATCCATTTCTTATCCATAGTTATACTAATTAAACTAAACAAAAACAAAAATAAAAAATATTTACCTGTAGAGATGTAAACAACTTCTAGACCCACACAGTGTCCAGATAGGTTAGAATTACCAAGATCCCCCTCTACACGTATTGTAACGCCCCGGTCAGTTTTATCAGTTTTGTCTTTTTAATTAATTGAGTCGTTTTGATTATTTTATTATTATATTATTTTATTTCTGACTTTTATGTGAAAATATGTTATTTTTCGTCGTGAATATATTTTATCGCGTTTTGGGAACATTTGCGAGATATTGGAGTGTAGGGGTATTTTGGGCATTTTGATTTATTTTGTTAAGTTAGAATATAATAGAATAGAAAGAGAGAAAAATAGTAAGAGAAAGAAAAAGAAGAGAAGAAGAAAAGAAAGGAGAAGAGAAGAAAAAGAGAGAATTTGGAAAAACTTGGAAATCAATCAACCGACTTTCTAGAACACGATTAAATCGGGTAAGGGTGCGAAACTCGATTATACTATGTTTGTGTATGATTATGTATGTGTTTGCTTGGATGTTTCTTGTCTTTCCATGGTTTTTGAGTTCTAGGTTGAAATGAGAGATATGTTGAGGAATTGGTGTTTTCGCGGTCGAAAATCGATATAATTTGCATTGTATGATCACCATGTGTTTATGAGTCATTGTTGATAATTATTTTGTTGTTGGATTTGATTGGGAATGAAAAATGAGGTTTCTGGGAGTTTTGGAATAGTGTAACCCGTAACAGAATTTTTCTGGTTCTGGTGTGATTCGCCAGGAGAATTTGGGATTCGCCAGGCGAATTGAGTCTCGCCACTCATTCGCTACGCGAAGTGCTGGCGAAGGGTGATTCGCCAGGCGAAATCGTAAGTCGCCAGGCGAATTTGGAGAGACAGAAATGGGACAGCTTCTGTAACTCTTGGGGTTTTTCTAAATTGGTGACTCTCCACTAGTTCGCCAGGCGAAGTGCTGGCGAATGGGGATCCGCCAGGCGAAATCGTAAGTCGCCGGGCGAATTTGGCTGTTTCTCAATAAATTATTTTCTTTGAAAATTCATAACCTTTGATCCGTGGTTCGGTTTGAGGCGTGGTTGTGTGCGTTAGAAAGCTTAAAAAATGTACTTTATTATGATGATGGTTTTGAGATTGTTGGACGATTAAATTATGTCAGGAATTAGAGAATGTGTTGTTTTGTTGTCGATTTTTGCCGTTTAATTGTGTGAACTTGATGTGTATGTGCAATATGCTGTTGGTGTGAATATTGTATGACTTGTGTACTGTTGAGTGATGAAATTGCATGAAATACATATTGTGATGATGGTTGGTGGCCTTACGGCAAGAAAAAGGATGATTATAGACGATCGTGTGACCATGTGGGATATTCGGTGTGAGGAAAGTTTTAATGAGCTGAAGAGAAGATTGATGACAGCTCCGATTTTGATTTTGTTGAATCCTAATGAACCGTTTATGGTGTATTGTGATGCGTCTTTGATTGGTCTAGGTGGTGTGCTAATGCAAGACGGTAAGGTCGTGGCGTATGCTTTGAGGCAGTTGAGAGTGCATGAGAAGAATTACCCTACGCATGACTTGGAGTTAGCGGCTGTGGTGTTTGTATTAAAGATTTGGAGGCATTATCTTTTTGGTGCGAGGTTTGAAGTCTTTAGTGATCACAAGAGTTTGAAATATCTGTTTGATCAGAAGGAATTGAATATGAGGCAACGAAGATGGTTGGAATTTTTGAAGGACTACGACTTTGGCTTGAATTACCATCCTGGTAAAGCTAATGTGGTAGCCGATGCATTGAGCCAGAAATCGTTACATATGTCCGCTTTAATGGTTAAGGAGTGGGAGCTTTTGGAATCGTTTAGAGATTTGAGTTTGGTATGTGAAGTGTCGTCGGATAGTGTGAGGCTGGGTATGTTGAATGTTACTAATGATTTTCTGATGACGGTAAGTGAGAAGCAGAAGTTGGACGTGAAATTAGTGGATTTGATGTTGGTTGACGGAAAAGATGCGAGTAGTGATTTTCAAGTGGATGTTAATGGTGTGTTGAGGTTCCGTGGGCGAATTTGTATTCCGGACGATTTGGATTTGAAACGGATGATTTTGGAAGAAGGACACCGGAGTAATTTGAGTATACATCCGGGAGCGAACAAGATGTACCAAGATTTGAAAAAGATTTTCTGGTGGTCTGGATTGAAAAGAGATGTGGCTCAGTTTGTGTATGCTTGTTTGACTTGCCAGAAGTCGAAAGTGGAACATCAGAGGCCGAGTGGTTTGTTGCAACCGTTGGATATTCCAGAATGGAAATGGGATAGCATTTCTATGGATTTTGTAACGGGGTTGCCGAATACTCAGCGAGGGCATAATGTTATTTGGGTGGTTGTGGACAGATTGACTAAATCGGCTCATTTCATTCCGATTGACATCAGTTTTTCTTTGGAACAGTTAGCTGAGATTTATATCAGTGTGATTGTGAAGTTGCATGGGGTTCCGTTAAGTATTGTTTCGGATCGAGATCCTAGGTTTACCTCGAGATTTTGGGAAAGTTTACAGAAGGCATTGGGTTCTAAATTGAGGTTGAGTTCGGCTTATCATCCGCAGACGGATGGGTAGTCGAAGAGAACGATTCAGTCTTTGGAAGATTTATTGCGAGCATGTGTTTTGGAACAAGGTGGTGCGTGGGATAGTTATCTTGCATTGATTGAATTCACGTATAATAACAGTTTTCATTCTAGTATTGGAATGGCACCGTTTGAAGCATTATATGGATGAAGGTGTCGGACACCGTTGTGTTGGCACGAATCTGGTGAGAGTTCGGTGGTTGGACCGGAGTTGGTGCAACAGACTACGGAAAAGGTGAAGCTTATTCGTGAGAAGATGAAGGCTTCTCAGAGCAGACAAAAGAGTTATCATGATCGTAGAAGGAAGGATCTTGAGTTTCAAGAGGGCGATCATGTATTTCTAAGGGTTACGCCGGTAACGGGTGTTGGTCGTGCATTGAAATCGAAGAAGCTTACTTCTCGATTTATTGGTCCTTACCAGATATCTGCGAGAGTGGGTGCGGTGGCTTATCGGGTGGCGTTGCCACCGAATCTGTCGAATTTGCATGATGTGTTCCATGTTTCACAGCTTCGGAAGTATATTTCGGATCCGTCGCATGTGATTCCGATGGATGAGGTTTAGGTAAGGGAGAACCTTATGGTTGAGGCCTTGTCAGTGAGTATTTTAGACCGCGAGGTGAAGCGGTTGAGAGGCAAGGATATTGTACTTGTGAAGGTGGCGTGGGGAGGCGCTGCTGAGGGAAATTTGACTTGCGAGTTGGAGAGTCGGATGCGGGAGGCGTATCCAGAGTTGTTCGTCTCAGGTATATTTTCGAGGACAAAAATTTCTAAGTGGGGGAGAGTTGTAACGCCCCGGTCAGTTTTGTCAGTTTTTTCTTTTTAATTAATTGAGTCGTTTTGATTATTTTATTATTATATTATTTTATTTCTGACTTTTATGTGAAAATATGTTATTTTTCATCGTGAATATATTTTATTGCGTTTTGGGAACATTTGCGAGATATTGGAGTGTAGGGGTATTTTGGGCATTTTGATTTATTTTGTTAAGTTAGAATATAATAGAATAGAAAGAGAGAAAAATAGTAAGAGAAAGAAAAAGAAGAGAAGAAGAAAAGAAAAGGAGAAGAGAAGAAAAAGAGAGAATTTGGAAAAACTTGGAAATCAATCAACCGACTTTCTAGAACACGATTAAATCGGGTAAGGGTGCGAAACTCGATTATACTATATTTGTGTATGATTATGTATGTGTTTGCTTGGATGTTTCTTGTCTTTCCATGGTTTTTGAGTTCTAGGTTGAAATGAGAGATATGTTGAGGAATCAGTGTTTTCGCGGTCGGAAATCGATATAATTTGCGTTGTATGATCACCATGTGTTTATGAGTCATTGTTGATAATTGTTTTGCTGTTGGATTTGATTGGGAATGAAAAATGAGGTTTTTGGAAGTTTTGGAATAGTGTAACCCGTAACAGAATTTTTCTGGTTCTGGTGTGATTCGCTAGACGAATTTGGGATTCGCCAGGCGAATTGAATCTCGCCACTCATTCGCTAGGAGAAGTGCTGGCGAAGGGTGATTCGCCAGGCGAATTTGGAGAGACAGAAATGGGGTAGCTTCTGTAACTCTTGGGGTTTTTCTAAATTGGTGACTCGCCACTAGTTCTCCAGGCGAAGTGCTGGCGAATGGGGATCCGCCATGCGAAATCCATGGCGAAGGGCTGGCGAATGGGGATCCGCCAGGCGAAATCGTAAGTCGCGAGGCGAATTTGGCTGTTTCTCAATAAATTCTTTTCTTTTAAAATTCATAACCTTTGATCCGTGGTTCGGTTTGAGGCGTGGTTGGGTGCGTTAGAAAGCTTATAAAATGTACTTTATTATGATGATGGTTTTGAGATTGTTGGCCGATTAAATTATGTCGGGAATTAGAAAATGTGTTGTTTTGTTGTCGATTTTTGCCGTTTAATTGTGTGAACTTGATGTGTATGTGCAATATGCTGTTGGTGTGAATATTGTATGACTTGTGTACTGTTGAGTGATGAAATTGCATGAAATACATATTGTGATGATGGTTGGTGGCCTTACGGCAAGAAAAGCAATGATTATAGACGATCGTGTGACCATGTGGGGTGTGAGCGATCGGATTGTGCGCCTTATACAAAGAGGACCTAAAGCAATCCATAAACGTTGTGCGCCTTATACCAAGAGGACCTAAAGCGACGGGGAACATTGTTGGCATGACGGGGTGTTACTTGAGTGATCCTCAGTAACGAGCGATGATTCCAGCAGAGTTCCTGAGTGAACTAGTGATGAGAAATATTGGAAGTCGGTACCGCATGGCATGTGCATAGAGTCGTTGTGTCGGGCTCTGTGCATTTGCATAAATCATGGATTAATTGAGTATGGATTTGTGAATGTGATTGATGAGATGGAATATGTGTAATTGTATTGATGATGAGTGTATTGTGTATGATTGATGTGTACTGGTGTGGATACTTGAGAATTGTACTGTGTTGTGTTGTATTTGATTGTGGTGCATTTGTGGTGAGGATATTTTACTTGTGCATTTCTGTGTTAATATATAATTATATGCAACTGTATTATGATTGTTTTTCTCACCCTTCTGCTGTTTTATAATGCTCTATGAGGCATGGCAGATTAGAGTTGCTGGAGGTCTTTTTGTGAAGCTTTGCGTCTTGATTCTTTTGTCGGTCGGCTCTGATATGTGACACCGGGTAGTCGGGGTGATCGAGTGTGATTACTCTGATTTGTGTATATGTATCTTTTGAATTGTACATGTATGGTTGTATATGACGAACAAACTTTCATGATATATATATGTTGATATTCAGTTACGGATTTTCCGCTTTTATTCTGTTTCTGAATTGTGGGTGTATTACTACCTGAGTTGTTGCATATCTGTATGAGCAGGTGTTGTACGTTTGTCTCAAATTAATGCGACCCCTCCGATCTATGTCGTGCATGTTTTAATTATACTCTGATGAAATTTTGAATTTTTTTTACTGCTTTAATAGCTTAGGGGTATAGATCGGGGGTTTCACACGTATCATAAAATGAAATATCATTAATTGACCAATTATGAGTCATAACTTGATAAGTGGCAACATGTAATCACAAACAAGCAACAATTAGAGGTAAACACCTACATAGTGGCCTCAAAAGTAAGTACTCTTTCTCAATATATATAGTCACTATATAATAGCAATGTTGTGATTGGTTTCATAACCCAAGAGGTGGAATTTAAAGATATTAACAAGGCTTTTGATTATCTCCAACAAGGAAAGAGCATTCCTTGCACTATAAGGATGGATCATTAACAAACTACACAACATTTTCTTTTAATTAATCTTAAAACTATGTCTTTCTTTTATATCTAATATATGATAGTAAACTACACAATATATGATAGCAATTTTGCTAACCACACAACAAGACCCGCCAGAGAACTGGGCTTGCTGTTAGCGGCTAGAGCAGCAGCAGAAAAAGAATCAATACAAGTTGGTCCAACAAAAATGCCTAAAGCGAACCAAACAACAATTGCGTTCCTAACAGCAGAAGTTACAGGACAGGTGCAGAAGATATGGTCTACGTCTTCGTTTTCGACAACAACCACAACACAACGAGGGCAACAACAACAGAACGGTTTCAATGGTGACGTCACGAATGAATGGCAACAACAACAACGACGACAAGAAAAATGTAAGATGCAAGAACAAAAACAACAACTTACCTCTTCGTTTTCGTCTTCTCCTTCACGACGGCAACGGCAAAGGCATCGAATGCGAGAATGAACGACGGCGATGGTGACGGCAAGGAATGCGAGAATGAACGACAGCGACAGTGACGACAAAGGTTTCAAAACGACGGCAACCGTGATGGTAAAGGTTTCAGAACGACGGCAATGGCAAGGTTTCAGAATGCATGCAAGAACGATTGAAAGCAAGGGTTTCAGAACGCATGAAAGCAACAGTCGAGAGAAGAAAATAAAAAGAGGTTTCTGAAAATGAATAGAAATTATTTTATAATTTAATTCATAATTGACCTTAGAGAGCGCTTTTCATAAAGCGCTTTCTTAAGTTCTACATATAAGAGCGCTTTTCTGAAAGCGCTTTCTAAGGTTAATACTTATAGCAGCGCTTTTCCAAAAAGGGCTTTCTAAGGTGGCTACCATTTAACAGCGCTTTTAAAAAGCGCTTTCTAAAGTCTGTATTTTACAGCGCTTTTTTTAGCGAAATTTTTTTATTCTTTTTAGCAGCGCTTTGTGCAAAAAGCGCTTTCTGAGGTGGCTTCCATTTATGGCATTTAACAGCGCTTTTAAAAAGTGCTTTTTAAAGGCTGTCTTTTACAGTGTTTTTTTTTAGCAAAATTTTTTTATTCTTTTTAGCAGCGTTTTTTGATAAATGCGCTGTCTTTTTAGTGTTGTTTATTCCTATTTTTGGCGTAGTGTGTCATGTTTGCTATGCGAACTCAAGGTGAACAAAAATTTCCCAAAAGCGTGGAAAAACACTGTTTTGGTAGTATCTATGTTTGATATGTTCGTAGTGCGAACCGGAGTTTGCAGTGCGAGCACGGGAACCCATTTTTGCCTATAAAGTCACATTTTCAGATTTTTTTAGGTTATCTTTTGGGAACCTTTGGACCCAATTGATTCTAACCATATTCTTTAGTATTTTTAGCTTAGAAACAACACATGGATGATGCATCTAGATGATTCAGAGCCAAATCATACTTCAATCGCAGATGACAAACCGTGAGAAATTTGTTCTTCTTCCTTCTTCTCTTTGTATTTTTCATTATGTTGGGGTTGTTGTATGTATGTTTACTTATATTGTATGTTCATCTATGGATCTTTGTTTAAAACCCCTTTTACAAATCTTAATCGATGTTATCTTTGATTTAATATCTATCTTAATGGGTTTGGATCGCTGTACACATATACTTTTCAAACTCGACCTAAGATGGTGATCTATTAGCTATGGGAAATGGTCTAAATATTCATGTGTGTACTTCGGAGCTTAATGCTCCGTGATGTTTTGTCGCGTGAGATATATCACCTTCGAAAGAACACGATTGATCTCTCGAACTTTGTGTTAGACATAACCTCTGTTTGTTAGCGATACGTGGGGGTTTTGATGAGTATTAGGGTGAGTGCATTTGATCAATATGTTTTCTCTCGTACATGATAAGTATAAGGAAATGCAACTCTTGATAAGTTTCTCCTTTCTAAAGAATGTGTTTATTTATTTTCTTTTATGCTTTTAATTTCCTCATGTTACCATTGGAGAACCATTTCAAACCCAAGTTTAGAATTCTTCCAAACTTAATTTTTGTTTGCCGCTTTATCGCACCAGCAGTGGGCTTAGCCCCAAATCCCACAAAAAGCAAGCATGAGAAGTTTTTAAAACAAAAATATTCAGAAAAAAAGGAGGAGATCACGTGCAATAGGATAACTCTCTCTCTCTCTCTCTCATGATTTTTTTCAGCAAACAAAATGAAACATATAACTCTAAAACAAATCCTATCTCGATCTCATTGTTTCTCACTCTTTCTCTCACATGCCTTGCTTTTCTTCATGAAAGTCTCTCTCTTTACTCATGCATACTCTTCCTCTACTGCTATTTTTTAGAAGCCAAAGAAACAAATAAAAACACAATACTTCTCTCTATCGAGCTCTGCTTCTCCCAACAAACTCAACACACAAAAATACAAGAACAAAATCTTAGTGGAACAAACTCTGCAGGAAAGAATAAATGAAATGGAAAAGAAGAAAAAAGACGCACAACTCTGTAGCAGTTGTGTTCTCCAGTCAACAGTGGCGAGGTGGTGGTCATGGTGTTGTTTGGATGTGTCACAATTGTGTTGTTATTGTTATTGTTCTGTTATGAATGTTTGTGTGCACGTTATGGTGAGTGTCGATTTTCGGTTTTGGTGGTTTGTGGATCGAAGAGAAGGGTACATGACATCAGGAAACGTTTGTATGGTGTTGCAAATGAGTTTGTGTTGTAGAAGGATGTTTATAGTTTTCTTGGAATATGGTTATGGACGTGAATCATGGTTCATGAAGGTTTTGGTATTTTTTTAATCTATATTTTCCATGGTGTTGTATGTGGTGTTTCATGGTGGAAGGAGGAGATGGTTTGAAATTGCGGACCGCATCACCTGATGCGGCCGCAATATTGCGGTTGCGGCTAGCAACGCATCGGCAACATACCGCAATTGCGGTGTGAACGGAAATCACACGCAACAACCGCATCACCACCGCAACAGAACCGTAAATAACGTATCATAATGGTGTTTCAACCGCAACGAACCGCATCGAGCCGCAACAGCCATTTGTTCTTGAATTCAACTCAAATTTATTTTCACTCATTTTACTGTAGAAGTTTAGTCATGTTATTAGAGATGAAGAGAAATTTGCAGAATGATTTTGTTTTTCAATCTAATAGACATGTTTTTCACTCACAGTGTATCTGTGTTGATGTTGTTCATTGGAGAAGAAGAAGCAGCATGTTTAACAAACCAAATATTTTAATTATTTTATTAATTTTAGAAGTGTGGTCATGTGGTGAATAATTTGTTTTGTGAAAAGTTTAATTTAAAATTTGTGATGTTGGTAAGCAACGCCAGTACTTATACATTTATTTAATGAGAAAATACAAAAAGATTTTGTTTTTAACTAATTTATTTAAAGTTAGTTAATATTTTATGAGAGAATTAGAAAAATTAAATTTTAGATTAAAAATATGATGGTAAGAAAACAAGTCAAAACAAATATATATATATATATATATATATATATATATATATATATATATATATATATATATATATATATATATATATATATATATATATATATATATATATATATATATATATATATATAATGTCGTAATGTTAGGATAATTTAAATTTTGAACAATTTAAAATTATTTTTACATTTAATTAATTATGTTAATGTTGAAAATATTTTTTTAAATTGTTAAATTTTAGTTAGGCAATCCTTAAAAATAATTTTAAAAAAACATTTCAAAACTAATACATAAATACAAAATTTTAAAAATTTAAAACTATTCATAAATGTAATATTTTAAAATTTAAAACTAATATAAAATTAAAAACAAATTAGTCATAAATACAATAAAATAGCCTAAAAATAAATTAAAACTATTACAAAATTATAAATATAGAAAATTTAAATAATTACAATAATTTTAAGTCGTAAGTCGCGAGGCGAATTTGGCTGTTTCTCAATAAATTCTTTTCTTTGAAAATTCATAACCTTTGATTTGTGGTTCGGTTTGAGGCGTGGTTGGGTGCGTTAGAAAGCTTATAAATGTACTTTATTATGATGATGGTTTTGAGATTGTTGGTGAATTAAATTATGTCGGGAATTAGAAAATGTGTTGTTTTGTTGTCGATTTTTGCCGTTTAATTGTGTGAACTTGATGTGTATGTGCAATATGCTGTTGGTGTGAATATTGTATGACTTGTGTACTGTTGAGTGATGAAATTGCATGAAATGCATTGTGATGATGGTTGGTGGCCTTACGGCAAGAAAAGCGATGATTATAGACGATCGTGTGACCATGTGGGGTGTGAGCGATCGGATTATGCGCCTTATACAAAGAGGACCTAAAGCAATCCATAAACGTTGTGCGCCTTATACCAAGAGGACCTAAAGCGACGGGGAACATCGTTGGCCCGACGGGGTGTTACTTGAGTGATCCTCAGTAACGAGCGATGATTCCAGCAGAGTTTCTGAGTGAACTAGTGATGAGAAATATTGGAAGTCGGTACCGCATGGCATGTGCATAGAGTCGTTGTGTCGGGCTCTGTGCATTTGCATAAATCATGGATTAATTGAGTATGGATTTGTGAATGTGATTGATGAGATGGAATATGTGTAATTGTATTGATGATGAGTGTATTGTGTATGATTGATGTGTACTGGTGTGGATACTTGAGAATTGTACTGTGTTGTGTTGTATTTGATTGTGGTGCATTTGTGGTGAGGATATTTTACTTGTACATTTCTGTGTTAATATATAATTATATGCAACTGTATTATGATTGTTTTTCTCCCCCTTCTGCTGTTTTATAATGCTCTATGAGGCATGACAGATTAGAGTTGCTGGAGGTCTTTTTGTGAAGCTTTGCCTCTTCATTCTTTTCTCGGTCGGCTCTGATATGTGACACCGGGTAGTCGGGGTGATCGAGTGTGATTACTTTGATTTGTGTATATGTATCTTTTGAATTGTACATGTATGGTTGTATATGACGAACAAACTTTCATGATATATATATGTTGATATTCAGTTACGGATTTTCCGCATTTATTCTGTTTCTGAATTGTGGGTGTATTACTACCTGAGTTGTTGCATATCTGTATGAGCAGGTGTTGTACGTTTGTCTCAAATTGATGTGACCCCTCCGGTCTATGCCGTGCATGTTTTAATTATACTCTGATGAAATTTTGAATTTTTTTTTACTGCTTTAATAGCTTGGGGGTATAGATCGGGGGTTTCACACGTATCATAAAATGAAATATCATTAATTGACCAATTATGAGTCATAACTTGATAAGTGGCAACATGTAATCACAAACAAGCAACAATTAGAGGTAAACACCTACATAGTGGCCTCAAAAGTAAGTACTCTTTCTCAATATATATAGTCACTATATAATAGCAATGTTGTGATTGGTTTCATAACCCAAGAGGTGGAATTTAAAGATATTAACAAGGCTTTTGATTATCTCCAACAAGGAAAGAGCATTCGTTGCACTATAAGGATGGATCATTAACAAACTACACAACATTTTCTTTTAATTAATCTTAAAACTATGTCTTTCTTTTATATCTAATATATGATAGTAAACTACACAATATATGATAGCAATTTTGCTAACCACACAACAAGACCCGCCAGAGAACTGGGCTTGCTGTTAGCGGCTAGAGCAGCAGCAGAAAAAGAATCAATACAAGTTGGTCCAACAAAAATGCATAAAGCGAACCAAACAACAATTGCGTTCCTAACAGCGGAAGTTACAGGACAGGTGCAGAAGATATGGTCTACGTCTTCGTTTTCGACAACAACCACAACACAACGAGGGCAACAACAACAGAGCGGTTTCAATGGTGACGTTACGAATGAACGGCAACAACAACAACGACGACAAGAAAAATGTAAGATGCAAGAACAACAACAACAACGTACCTCTTCGTTATCGTCTTCTCCTTCACGACGGCAACGGCAACAGCAACGAATGCAAGAATGAACGACGGCGACGGCGACGGTGACGACAAGGAATGTGAGAATGAACAACGGCGACGGTGACGGCAAGGCTTTCAGAACAACGGCAACCGTGACGGTAAAGGTTTCAGAACGACGGCAATGGCAAGGTTTCAGAACGTATGCAAGAACGATTGAAAACAAGGGTTTCGGAACGCATGAAAGCAACGGTCGAGAGAAGAAAATGAAAAGAGGTTTCTAAAAATGAATAGAAATTATTTTATAATTTAATTCACAATTGACCTTAGAGAGCGCTTTTCATAAAGCGCTTTCTTAAGTTCTACATATAAGAGCGCTTTTCTGAAAGCGCTTTCTAAGGTTAATACCTATAGCAGCGCTTTTCCAAAAAGCGCTTTCTAAGGTGGCTACCATTTAACAGCGCTTTTAAAAAGCGCTTTCTAAAGTCTGTATTTTACAGCGCTTTTTTTAGCGAAATTATTTTATTCTTTTTAGCAGCGCTTTGTGCAAAAAGCGCTTTCTGAGGTGGCTTCCATTTATGGCATTTAACAGCGCTTTTAAAAAACGCTTTCTAAAGGCTGTCTTTTACAGTGCTTTTTTTTAGCGAAATTTTTTTATTCTTTTTAGCAGCGCTTTTTGATAAATGCGCTGTCTTTTTAGTGCTGTCTATTCCTATTTTTGGCGTAGTGTGTCATGTTTGCTATGCGAACTCAAGGTGAACAAAAATTTCCCAAAAGCGTGGAAAAACACTGTTTTGGTAGTATCTATGTTTGGTATGTTCGTAGTGCGAACCGGAGTTTGCAGTGCGAGCACGGGAACCCATTTTTGCCTATAAAGTCACATTTTCAGATTTTTTTAGGTTATCTTTTGGGAACCTTTGGACCCAATTGATTCTAACCATATTCTTTAGTATTTTTAGCTTAGAAACAACACATGGATGATGCATCTAGATGATTCAGAGCCAAATCATACTTCAATCGCAGATGACAAACCGTGAGAAATTTGTTCTTCTTCCTTCTTCTCTTTGTATTTTTCATTATGTTGGGGTTGTTGTATGTATGTTTACTTAGATTGTATGTTCATCTATGGATCTTTGTTTAAAACCCCTTTTACAAATCTTAATCGATGTTATCTTTGATTTAATATCTATCTTAATGGGTTTGGATCGCTGTACACATATACTTTTCAAACTCGACCTAAGATGGTGATCTATTAGCTATGGGAAATGGTCTAAATATTCATGTGTGTACTTCGGAGCTTAATGCTCCGTGTTGTTTTGTCGCGTGAGATATATCACCTTCGAAAGAACACGATTGATCTCTCGAACTTTGTGTTAGACATAACCTTTGTTTGTTAGCGATACGTGGGGGTTTTGATGAGTATTAGGGTGAGTGCATTTGATCAATATGTTTTCTCTCGTACATGATAGGTATAAGGAAATGCAACTCTTGATGAGTTTCTCCTTTCTAAAGAATGTGTTTATTTATTTTCTTTTATGCTTTTAATTTCCTCATGTTACCATTGGAGAACCATTTCAAACCCAAGCTTAGAATTCTTCCAAACTTAATTTTTGTTTGCCGCTTTATCGCACCAGCAGTGGGCTTAGCCCCAAATCCCACAAAAAGCAAGCATGAGAAGTTTTTAAAACAAAAATATTCAGAAAAAAAAAAGAGGCGATCACGTGCAATAGGATAACTCTCTCTCTCTCTCTCTCATGATTTTTTTCAGCAAACAAAATGAAACATATAACTCTAAAACAAATCCTATCTCGATCTCATTGTTTCTCACTCTTTCTCTCACATGCCTTGCTTTTCTTCATGAAAGTCTCTCTCTTTACTCATGCATACTCTTCCTCTACTGCTATTTTTTAGAAGCCAAAGAAACAAATAAAAACACAATACTTCTCTCTATCGAGCTCTGCTTCTCCCAACAAACTCAACACACAAAAATACAAGAACAAAATCTTAGTGGAACAAACTCTGCAGGCAAGAATAAATGAAATGGAAAAGAAGAAAAAAGACGCACAACTCTGTAGCAGTTGTGTTCTCCGGTCAACAGTGGCGAGGTGGTGGCACTAGTAAAAAAAAACTTTTTAAATCGGTTAAAAACAACTTTTTAAATCAGTTGGTAGTCTGATTTAATTTTGTTCGATTTAGAAAGTTTTTTCGTTTTTAAATCAGGTTTGATCCGATTTAAAAGATTTTTTTTTAAATCGGCTTGTCTGATTTAAAAATATTTATTTAAATCAGTTTGACACATTTAAAAAAAAATTGAAAAAATAATATTTTTATTTTAAATCTATATGATTCGATTTAAAATCTCAAATTTAAATCAGTTCACTTGATTTAGTAATGTTATTTTAAATCAGTTCATCTAATTTAAAAGCACAATATCATTTTTTTATTCTTATTTCTTCCACAATATTATACAAAAAAATTTATAAATAATACAAAATTTCATTACAACCAAACAATATCAAATATTTCATACACAACCATTAATACAAAATACCATAGACCAAAGTTTTAAATATATTCTATTATGAAATATTCGTGAAACACTAGCTATAAAAACCAAACTATGGTACTATAAAAACACTAGCTAATCTTTCTTGTCTCAACTGACCATCTAACAAAATCCAAATATTTTGCAGATACTTCATTTGATAGAGCCCGCACAACTTGGCCAACACTCAAAGATTTGTGAATTCCTTTGACAACTTGAACCTTTCCACTGTAAAATCAGTGTCATAATTAGGATTTCTATCGATAGATAAATATAAACTTTACTATTTAATGAAGTTAAACTATACCAAACATAGTGATGTTCAGGACAAATTGCATGCCACCTCTTTCCCGCGTATGTCTCTCCCCAGTCTCCTTGACCTTTCCAGCTGCCACAATCTTTGTCAATATAACCACTTTTCTTATAGCCATGATCATTGAATGTAGGTTTTGCTGAGGAAGACTCTTCAGCAACATATGCTATACGAGTTTCATCTGAATTCCAAGATATTCCCACAAATCTACAATATCACATGACAAGACACCTAAACATTAGTTGATTGACATAAAAAAGAAACAAAATCTAGAAAGCACGATAACCACACGAAAGGCACTTGAGCTACATAAAAAAAATGAGAACACAACCAAACACTTGGCGCCGTCTGCGGAATTTTTTAGAAGAGAAAGCTGATACATGGGGCCATTTGTTGTCGCAGACTGCAGAGGTAAATTCATGTTCATTCAAATAACAATTTGAGGTGCCACTTTGATCAACACTTCACTCCACATGTATTGTAGCTTTGTAAGATTTTTTTAGAGGTAGAGATGAGAACCCTCCATAATCTGTAATGAGTCAAATAGACAAATGAAAACCAGATCATGTTCTTATCTGCAAGATTATTAGATTTATCTAGTTCAAAACATTTTAATTTGGAATCTTGATACTGCTGCAGAATCCAAATGTGGCTGTTTTCGGACCAATTTTTACAATTGGTTGAAACTGTAACTTGATATTGAAGGACCGACCTTTATGTGAATGTTATTGCGAGATCATACGTCCCAATGTACTTTTGAAGACTTGATAAAGTTTACTTTAGGGAGTTTGGAGCATATTAATATAATTGTGTGTATTTAGGTTCTTAATTAAACACAAAAGTAAGTACATGCAACATATTTTCATTTTACTGGTCACTGTTTCACAAAGTTCTCTAATCTTGTAATGCCATGGAGTTATATGCTTACGGGGGATACCTAAGACATGTATGTGCAATATGATTAGTGTTGTTTGTCATTTACTAACTGTAGACAATAGCATGAACTTTCACTTCTTGTTAGCCCGAAAATCAAAGTGACTCACAAAAAACATCATTCCCTGCGAACAATCTATAACTTCAAAAACAACAAAATTTAATTAGTTAAAAAATAAGCATTAGAAGAATATAAATTTGAAATTGGATTTTCATTTACCTCACAAAGCACACTTATTTAAAAAATTATCTAAGGAATAGAGACATTAGGCAATGACTCACAAATTTTGAGAAGAATGTTTTTAGGAAACTCTTTGACGGAAAGTCGTCGATGATTAATGTATTATGTTTGAGTCGCTGAAAGGGAAGAGAATGGACAACATTTTGTGTTGAGATTATTGAAGTACAAAGGATGATAACTTCGATGTGTTCTTCGAAGAGATCCCCGGCTAGGGAAGAAATGCAACATACAAATAAAATGAAAGGACAAGGTTTTTATTTTGTGATCACATACAAATGGAACTTGCATTTTGAAGAGAATGATTGAGAAATGTACCTTAATTAAGTGTTTATCAAAACAGGGTCTAAATATAAGATGCTATCTCTGCATATGATCTGGGAAAACAAGTAACCCAGCATAGAAACAACTTAAGCACAAACTTGTTCTAGGAGGAAGTGCATTGTACTATGAGACAATGTTACATGTTATCAATTCAATACATCACAGTCATTAAGCTAAATATACCACATCCACAACAATACATCACAGTCATTAAGCTAAATAATGTTCACAACATTCCAATAGAACATATAAGAAAACAGAAAAGCAATATAGCAACAAAGTCAATAAATTTGATTCAGTTCCTAACACTTAAATACATGAATTCGACATAATTATAATATAATAATAATAATAACTTCCCTAACAATGTAAACTGGCCTACCTTGCTTATCGACTCCATGGTAACCTTGAGGATAATACTGCAATACTCCTTCAAGCTCTTCAAATTCAAAATCCTTCATAGATAATCATCACATTAGAAGCAAATAAAACATGTATGAGGCATCTTATGCAAATCCTATTGTCCTTCTGTTACACAGAAAAACTCTACGGTCCAAATCAACTATACTTTTCATGGCTATGTCATAAATTCGAATCATTACCTCAAGAATTGTATCAGTTCCATATTCCTTTCGCCACGCAAGCATTTCTTCCCACATCTGAATTGTGTTCTCAATATTAAAATCCCTAGCCTTAAGAAACCTACCGGGAAATAGATAGCAACAAGAGTCAATGTTTTGCGAGCGAATAAAAACGTTAAATTTGTTATTTATGAAAAAAACTTGAAAGTTGAAATGCACGGGACTCATGAGTATGCCCAAAGAGCTAAACAGTTCATCAAAGTAGCTAAGCTAAAAAATCCATTTGCCGATATAATTTGGGTAGAAAAATAAAGAAAAGTACCTCATCAACGAATGATAATCGTCATGCCTCGGAGGCAAACTTCCCCTTTTAACAAGTCTTTGACGCAACTCAAGCACCGCAGTCTCCTCTCGCGCATCTCTCACATCCTCAATAGCCACTGACGGAACCCTACAATCAATTTTCTTTATTTTTTAACCCAAATTATATCGGCAAATAAGAAGGTGGGAAAGAAAACATACAGTAGGTTCCATTGAAGTGAAGAAGGCTATGAAGCAAGATTGATTGAAGATGCCATAGTAGCTGAAATTGTAGAAAAACATGGATTAGAGTTATGAAAGATAGAGGGATTGGAACTCTGAAAGTCGACGAAAAATGAAGCTGCAGGTTTGTTTCTCCGCTGAGAGAGAAAGTGAGAAGGAAATTGTTTAGGGTTTGTTTGTCGCAGAGAGAAGGTGAAACCACGATAAAGTGAGGAGAAAATTATTTAGGGTTTGTTCATTGCAGAGAGAAAGTGAGGAGGAAATTGTTTAGAGCTTTTGTGAAATGAAAAAAGAGGAAATAATTTATGTTTTTTGGGAGAAGATAGGGAACTTGTTTTTTTTATTATAAAAATTCTTTTTAAATGAGAATAATTGACTTAAATGTTATCCACTAAAAATATTAATGTACCCTCTGTGTCCTAGCTAGATTTTCAGGTTTTTAAATCAACTGGATAGTATGTGATTTAAAATGTATGATTTAAAAAGTATTTTTTGCATTAGTGTGGTCATGGTGTTGTTTGGATGTGTCACAATTGTGTTGTTATTGTTATTGTTCTGTTATGAATGTTTGTGTGCATGTTATGGTGAGTGTCGATTTTCGGTTTTGGTGGTTTGTGGATCGAAGAGAAGGGTACATGACATCTGGAAACGTTTGTACGGTGTTGCGAATGAGTTTGTGTTGTAGAAGGATGTTTATGGTTTTCTTGGAATATGGTTATGGACGTGAATCATGGTTCATGAAGGTTTTGGTTTTTTTTTAATCTCTATTTTCCATGGTGTTGTATGTGGTGTTTCATGGTGGAAGGAGGAGATGGTTTGAAATTGCGGACCGCATCACTTGATGCGGCCGCAATATTGCGGTTGCGGCTAGCAACGCATCGGCAACATACCGCAATTGCGGTGTGAACGGAAATCACACGCAACAACCGCATCACCACTGCAACAGAACCGTAAATAACGCATCATAACGGTGTTTCAACCGCAACGAACCGCATCGAGCCGCAACAGCCATTTGTTCTTGAATTCAACTCAAATTTATTTTCACTCATTTTACTGTAGAAGTTTAGTCATGTTTTTAGAGATGAAGAGAAATTTGGAGAATGATTTTGTTTTTCAATCTAATAGACATGTTTTTCACTCACAGTGTATCTGTGTTGATGTTGTTCATTGGAGAAGAAAAAGCAGCATGTTTAACAAACCAAATATTTTAATTATTTTATTAATTTTAGAAGTGTGGTCATGTGGTGAATAATTTGTTTTGTGAAAAGTTTAATTTAAAATTTGTGATGTTGGTAAGCAACGCCAGTACTTATACATTTATTTAATGAGAAAATACAAAAAGATTTTGTTTTTAACTAATTTATTTAAATTTAGTTAATATTTTATGAGAGAATTAGAAAAATTAAATTTTAGATTAAAAATATGATGGTAAGAAAACAAGTCAAAACAAATATATATATATATATATATATATATATATATATATATATATATATATATATATATATATAATGTCGTAATGTTAGGATAATTTAAATTTTGAACAATTTAAAATTATTTTTACATTTAATTAATTATGTTAATGTTGAAAATATTTTTTTAAATTGTTAAATATTAGTTAGGCAATCCTTAAAAATAATTTTACAAAAACATTTCAAAACTAATACATAAATACAAAATTTTAAAAATTTAAAACTATTCATAAATGTAATATTTTAAAATTTAAAACTAATATAAAATTAAAAACAAATTATTCATAAATACAATAAAATAGCCTAAAAATAAATTAAAACTATTACAAAATTATAAATATAGAAAATTTAAATAATTACAATAATTTTAATATTTTTCAATATATAGGGCATGTATAAAATTATTTCACGCCGCAACGGCCGCAATGCGCAACGCAGCGGCCGCATGAGCCGCAACCGTAACATCCGCAACTGCAACCGCAATTTAAAACCATGGGTGTCTCTTCTACCGTTATTAACGCTTGCTCATTCGGTGCCTTTTTATGATAGCAATGCTCATGTTTTGTGTTTCATAAAAATGAAAAGAAAAAGTTGAAAGTGCAGTAACAAAGTTGAAAGAAGGAAGAGATAGTTTATGGTTTATTAAATGAAGGAAAATTGCAGTTGGGAAGTTTAGATATTGGACGGTGAAACCTTTGTGGGATGCTCCGCTGGCTTTGATTGGTAGGGTTCTTGGTCTGTAGTGTTCTCTCATGAAATTGAGTGACAGAATTATTTGGGGTGAGGGCGACGCAGCTTTGCTAGTCTCGCTAGTTGGTGAATTTTGTCTAGGGTTTTTCTAACATTCAGCATCATTAAATATTTATATGGGATGCTTAGGGTTTTAACTTCAAAAATTCCACGAATGCCCTTGTTTTATTTTTTAGAGATAACAATGAAATAAATCTATTAAAACTAAAATAAAATCAAATACTTAAAGTAATTAAGATAAAATCAAAATAAAAAACATAAAAAATTTTAATTAATTATTTTGAATATATCGATGAAAAAATAAACCGACTAATAATGAATAAAAGTTGGACGAAAAAATGCTCTAAAAGTTAAAATGGATGCATTAAAATGATCAGTGCGAAATAAACCTCTCAGAAAAATACAATGTTTGTTTTAATTTTGAAATAAATTTTGACCGGTTACACTACGTCAAAAATAGCCTTAGGCGGCACTAAAAAGACAGCGCTTTTCTCACAAAGCGCTGCTATAAGAAATAAAAAAAATTCGCTAAAAAAAAACGCTGGTAAAAGATACCTTTAGAAAGCGCTTTCTAAAAGCGCTGCTAAAGGCCGTAAATAGTCCCCACCTTAGAAAGCGCTTCTTAAAAAGCGCTGCTAAAGGTATAACCTTAGAAAGCGCTTTTTAAAAGCGCTGCTAAATGATAACCTTATAAAGCACTTTTAAAAAGCGTTGTTATAGTCCAATTAAAAGATAACCTTAGAAAACGCTTTTTAAAAAGCGTTGCTAAATGTATATTAAAAGAAAGCGCTTTATTAGGAAAAAGCGCTGCTAAACTAGAACTTAAAAAAGCGCTTTCACAAAGCGCTGCCTTAGGTCAATTATTCTTAAAAATAAAATAATACTAAATATTCAGAACCCTATTCATTGTTTCTAATCATTTTCACTCAAGACCGCCAGCCTTTCTCTCTCGCGGTTTCTCCGACCACCAGCCTTCTGTTCGTCCTCCTTTCTCCCTTTTTTTTTCCGTTCTCTCTGCATTTTTTGTTCGAAGAAGAAGAAGAAGCGGAAAAGGAAAACAAAGAAGAGGCATTCTATATTCTTCTCCGACCGTTATCGTGCAGGTACGCATTCTTCTCCGACCGTTTTAGGTTTTCTTGAGATGTTAGAGTTTAAGTTTAGCCTATTTTCTTGAATGTTGGTTCTTGAGAGTTCTTGAACGAAGAAATGTTGGTTCTTGAATGGCATTGTGAAGCTATCATGTTAGAGTTTAAGTTTTGCTCATGTTGTATTATGAAATTGTAAGTTGAAGCAAGATAATGTGAAGCTATCATGCATGGCATTGATAGAATGTTAGAGTTTAACGTTAAGAGGCTGAAACAGAACCATAAAAATGACTAGGAACCAAAATTGAATGTGGCAAAACTTAGGCATAATATGAAGGGAAACAGAACCATGATCTGATCAATTTCTTAAAAACTTCTAATATTACTTTTATATGATATCCCACCATATACAACTTACTGCTTTGTCAAATTTAGTTAACAAAAATATGATATGAATATCAAGATTCTTCCACAACAAAGGTTTCTCTGTTAAGATTTTTGGAATTGACTAGAGTTTGGCTAAAACTGTAATAATTCTATCATATAGAATCCAACATTTTATTCGATTCTTATGTGTTATTAAAACCAAACTAACATGATATATCTTCAATTATATAGGTTGAATGAAAATAATGTTATTATCTTCCATTCTATAGGGTGACATGTTTCTGTTTTCAAAGTGTTAAGAAATCCTTGATATGATTAGCATAACTATATAAGATATGTTGATTATTGTTTTGAGTTTATAGATATTGAATGTGTTTTACCTTTTATTGGTAGTTCTGATCATGTGATTGGATTGTATTGGTTTTATGCATTCTGTTTTAGAAACTTAGACCTGTTAATAGTTTTATTAACTAGTGTTTGCTTCAAAACCATTACTCTATTATAGTTCTCAACTTTGTTTTGCACTTCTCGGAACAAATGAGTAGGAAGAACATAAGCATGGTTGTGAAACTTTAGGTTTCTCCACTGCCATAATTGTTGAAAAGTGACATTGAAAAGTGAAAAGTTGGATTGATATTGATAGTATGATTGTCTTACAGGTGCAGAGTGAAAGTCTGATTATTGGAGGAATCTTATATAGGGGTTACTTGTGATCAAAGTGTGAAAGTCGGATCGTTTCCCTACAGGTAAGTATTTTTTATTTTGTTTTTGTTTATCTTAATTAGTATAATTATGGATAAGAAATGGATGTCTTCAAGTCGATTGTCGAAAGAGTACGAGGATGGGGTATCGAAATTCGTTAAGTTTGTTGTTGCGCACGCCGAAGACCCCAGTCGAATGATATGTCCTTGCTTGGGTTGCTGTTTTGGGAGTCGGGTTGACGCGGTTCAGTTGGCATCGCATTTAAAGAGGTGTGGAATTGATAGAAGTTATACATGTTGGAATTTGCATGGTGAGAAAATTAATGGGAATGTTGAACCGGGGGATAATACGACCTATGCTTCAAATGACAATGGCACAGATACATACGATTATGATCGAGTCGAAGAGATTGCAGAAGCTCTTGAAGAAGATCTTAAGGATTGTCCCAAAATGTTTGAGAGGTTAGTAAGCGACGTAGAGAAACCGTTGTATAATGGTTGCACTAAATTCACAAGATTGTCTGCGGTATTAAAGTTGTACAACTTAAAGGCGGGCAATGGATGGTCGGATAAAAGTTTCACAGAGTTATTGGCCCTTATGAAAGATATGCTTCTAGAGGATAATGTTCTTCCCAATCGAACATATGAGGCTAAAAAGATGTTGTTCTCTATTGGCATGAGCTATGATAAGATATATGCATGTCCAAACGATTGTGTTTTGTTTCGAAATGAGTATGCATTGTTAAATGAGTGTTCTAAATGCGGTGTCTCTCGATATAAGAAAAAGTTGTCTCCAGCAAAAGTCTTATGGCATTTTCCTATAATTCCGAGATTTAGACGCATGTTTCGTAGTGAGACCGATTCAAGACACTTGACTTGGCATGCAGATGAAAGAATTATTGATGGAAAGTTTTGACATCCGGCAGATTCACCACAGTGGATAAAAATTGATGATGATTATCCTGAATTTGGAAAAGAAGCAAGAAACCTTCGCTTGGCATTATCTACTGATGGAATGAACCCACACGGTCTTCAAAGTATCTCACATAGCACTTGTCATATGATCATTATGATTTATAACCTACCTTCATGGTTATGTATGAAGCGTAAGTACATGATGTTATCTATGTTAATTTCTGGGCTTAGACAACCAGGGAATGACATAGACGTATACTTAGCACCCTTAATCGAAGATTTAAAGTTTTTGTGGGAGAACGGTTTGGAGGTTTATGATGGGTATAGGAAAGAAAGTTTCAACTTGAGGGCGATGTTGTTTGGCACAATTAATGATTTTCCAGCATACGGAAATCTATCAGGGTACAACATAAAAGGTCAATGTGCGTGTCCTATTTGTGAAGATAAAACAGATTCGACGCAATTGGAGTTTGGTCAGAAGAATGTCTTTCTAGGTCATCGTAGATTCTTAAATTCTAATCATCACTACCGTGGGTGGAGAAAAGCATTCAATGGAGAGCCAGAACAAGGTAGAGCTCCACCTATATTGACAGGTGATCAAATTTTTGAAAAGGTGAAATATTTGAGTACTCAATTTGGCAAGCCTTTTGCACATACCCTTGTTAAGAGAGGGTGGAAGAAGAGGTCAATTTTTTTTGAATTGCCATATTGGAAGTCGTTGTATGTAAGACATTTTCTTGATGTTATGCATATTGAAAAAAACGTATTTGACAGTGTTATTGGTACGTTACTCAATATACAAGGAAAGTTTAAGGATGGCCTTAAAGCAAGAAAGGACTTAATAGCGATGGGGATAAGAACTTAATTAGGACCCTTGAAGAAAGGAAAACGAACATATCTACCACCTGCTGCGTATACTCTATCTAGAAAGGAGAAAAAAGTATTGTGTAAGTTTCTAAGTGAAGTTAAAGTTCCAGAAGGATACTCTTCAGATATTAGAAGACTTGTGTCTATGAAAGACCTCAAGTTAAAGAGTTTAAAGACGCATGACTGCCATGTTATAATGGAACATTTTCTACCAATAGGTATACGTTCTATTCTTCCAGAAAAAGTTAGAAGCGCAATAACTAAATTGTGTTTTTTCTTCAAGTCAATTTCCAGTAAGGTGATCGATCCTGCGATCTTACCAACATTGCAAAAAGAAATAGTTATTACTTTGTGTGATCTTGAAATGTATTTTCCTCCCTCGTTTTTTGACATAATGGTTCATCTAGTTGTTCATCTGGTGAAAGGGACACAATTGTGTGGACCGGCTTATATGAGATGGATGTACCTTGCTGAACGTTATATGAAAATATTAAAAGGGTATGTGAAAAACCGAAGTCGACCAGAGGGTTGTATTGCCGAACGATACATTGTTGAAGAAGTGATTGAGTTTTGTACTGAATATCTGTCCAATGTACAATCAATTGGACTCCCCAAATCTCATATTGTCGAAAAAAAAGAAGGAAAAAACTTAATTGGAAATGAAGTTGTGACAATATCAAGGGTCGAAAGGGATCAAGTGAATTTGTATGTTCTGCACAACGAGAATGAGGTTGAACCGTATGTTGAAATGCACAAGGATGTTCTCCGAGGTTTAAATCCGAATAGAAATGAGAATTCGATAGTACGAGAGCACAATTGAAGTTTCATACATTGGTTTAAGGATCATATTTATTCAACGTATTATTCAGATCCCGCTTCAATAACAGAAAGGTTGAGCTATTTAGCATATGGTCCAAGTTTGGTTGTATTTTCTTATAGCGCATACGCGATTAATGGATACACCTTTTATACCAAAGAACAAGATGATAAAAGTATTATGCAAAATAGTGGTGTCACCGTGGTAGCTGAAGCAATGCACATTTCAAGTGTGAAGGACTTAAACCCCAAATTTGCAAATTTGTCATATTTTGGGGTTATCGAGCGCATTTGGGTGTTTGATTATAAGAAGTTTCAGATTCCTATATTTCGTTGCAAGTGGGTTGAAAATAATAATGGCATACGAATGGATAAGTCAGGATTTTTGCAAGTGGATCTTAATAGGGTGGGGTACAAAGATGAGCCTTTTATTCTAGCCTCTCAAGCTAAACAAGTGTTCTATGTCACTGATCCGACAAGTACAAAATGGTCTATAGTGTTTTTATCTAACAAAGTAATTGATGAAA
This sequence comes from Lathyrus tuberosus, assembly GCA_022829125.1. Taxonomy (NCBI): domain Eukaryota; kingdom Viridiplantae; phylum Streptophyta; class Magnoliopsida; order Fabales; family Fabaceae; genus Lathyrus; species Lathyrus tuberosus. The sequence continues at coordinate 2,738,129 of JALAZF010000142.1, read as the reverse complement.
ACATTGGACATCAGGGTGATATTGACGTTGATATTGAATCATTTACTAGAAATGATCAAGATGAAAATATTATAGCGAATGAATCATATACTAGAAATGATCATAATGAGGGTATTTGGATCAATCCAACCGTCCGTGTTGTTAAGAGACGGGTATAACATATTCCAACCAAGAAAAGAAAGAGACGTTATACTATATTAATCAATACATCGTGAAGCAGTTGCAGTATATCATTATATTCAAACAACACTACAGGCGACGGATTTAATTATTTTCGTTTTTTTTATATTATTTTATTCTTGACTTTTATTTGACAATATATTATTTTTCATCGTTATTATGTTTTATCGCGTTTTGAGAACGTTTGCGAGATATTTGAGCTGAGGGGTAAAATAGTCTTTTAGGGGTTTAGATATTTTTATATAAATAGAGATTAGAGAGAAATAGAGAGAAAAGACAAAGAATAGAAAGAAAAGAAAGAAAGAAGGAAAAGGAGAAGAAAGAAAGAGAGAAGAGCAGAAAGAGGAAAAATCGAGGAAACCTCTGTTTCAATCACGATTAATCGGGTAAGGGTGAGAAGTTTCAATTATATCTTGCTTGTCTATGTAGATGTGTTGTTTGTGGTAATTGTTTTGGTAGTTTTACAACCTTTTCTCATTTCATAAATTGATGAACAAATGATTGGAAATCGATGTTTTCACGGTCGGAATTCAATATAAATTGCGTTGTATGATCACAATGTGTTTATGAACAATCGTTGATACTTGTTTTGCCGCTGGAATTGATTTGGGATGAAAAATGGGAGTTTTGGGGGTTTTGGAGCCATATAACCCGCAGCAGGAAATTCTGGTTCTGTTGCGATTCGCCAGGCGAATTGGAAATTCTCCAGGCGAATTAGGTCTCGCCACTAGTTCGCCTGGTGAAGTGCTGGCGAAGGGGGATTCGCCAGGCGAAATCGTAAGTCACCAGGCAAAAACGGAGAGACATAAATGGGTTAGTTTCTGTAACTCTTGGGGTTTTTCTAAATTATGGTTCGCCACTAGTTCGCCAGGCGAAGTGCTGGCGAAGGGGGATCCGCCAGGCGAAATCCTAAGTCGCCAGGAGAATCTGGCTGTTTCTCAATAAATTCCTTTCTTTGAAAATTCATAACTTTTGATCCGTAACTCGGATCGAGGCGTTCTTGGTACCGTTAGAAAGCTATTAAAATGTTCTTTCTTATAAAAATAGTTTTGAGATTTGTGACCGATTTAATTGTGTTGAGAATTTGGGAATGTTTCGTTTTGTCGACTTTTACCGTCTTAACTGTGTGTATTTGATGTGTTATCAAGCAATATACTTTTGATATATATCGTATGACTTGTGTGATGTTATATGATGTGAATGCATGTGATGAAATGTTGTGATGATGGTTTGTGGCCTAAGGGCAAGAAAATGCATTGTGTTGTGTTTGATTGTATATGCATGATTATGGATGTGTATATGTGTGCATTTGAATGTCATGAGTCATTGTATGCCAAGCATCATGATATGCATTCTTGTGATGTCGTGTGCCCTAGTGGGTGTGAGCGACGAAACGGTTCCAGAGGGAATCCGCTATAACATCATGAGCCTTATACCGAAATGACCTAAAGCGATGATTATAGACGATCGTGAGCCTTATACAAAGAGGTCCTAAAACGATCGGATCGTGAGCCTTATACCGAGAGGACCTAAAGCGATCCATAAACGTCGTGAGCCTTATACCAAGAGGAACTAAAGCGACGGGGAACATCGTTTACCCGACGGGGAGTTACACTAAGTAACAAGCGATGATTCCAATAGTTCCTGAGTGAACTAATGATGAAAATGATGGATGGAACGGTACCGCATTGCATTTGCATAGAGTCGTTGTGTCGGTCTATTTTCATTTGGATAAATCATGAATGGGTTGATTATGTGTGGAAAATCACGAATTGAGTGATTATGCGTTGAGTTTGTGATTGGATTCGTGAATTGATGTGCATATGTGATAAATGCATTGGTTATGGATGGTATGTTTTATGTATAGACATATGCTATGTTTTGCGGGGATGTTGTACATTACGATGATTGTATTAATTCTCTATGGTGTGCTATATATGAATATATGTGATGCTTGTGGTGAGAATAACTATGCATGTTAATTTTTATGTGTTTGCATATTATTATGCAATCTTGATTTAGTTGTTATTTCTCACCCTTCTGCTGTGGTTTGTTGCTCTATGAGGCAATTGCAAATTAGTATCTTGGAGGCTTTTGTGAAGATTAGTCCTCCGTCCTTTGTCGGTCTGTCTGCTCTAATACGTAACACGGGAATCGGGGAACGCTTTTGTTATATGTATATTTTTGTTGAATATATTTTGTATTACCTTTATATGTATATTTTAATGTTATAAAACAAGTTATTATGTAAAACAAGTCAGTTATGCATCTTCCGCTTTATTCCATAATTGACCTTCCCTTTTATATGGAAAAAGTTTCCCTTTTACATTTATTCCATTTTGTGTTATGTATCAAATAATTGAGCAGGGATTGTGTTTTCATTCCATAATTGTGGCATCCTTGTTTCTGTCGAAAAAATAAATTATTCCCCATCATGATTGTCGGTTGTCTATTGGCAAATTGAGGAACTGATCACCCTTAATCTCTTGTTGATAGTAGACAGAATTATGTTGGATGGAATAGACGTATCTTTCTGGCTTTGATAGTGTGTGCAATGAATTGGTTGGAATTGAGAAAATGATTACAGATTATTTTGTTGAGTCGATGAAGATTCTAATATCGAAAGATGAAGCGGATTAAAGGTTTTGGTATGTTGGTCAAGTTGGGAAGTCATTGAGAGAGAACGATTGGGTATCGTTAATGGTTGTTCTCAGCGAGTAGAGGGTGAACTCAAATTTGACGAAGGTGGGGAATTGAGGTTTGGATCTACTAAGTAAGTAGAAGAACTTTTAGGAAGTGAAACTAAGATGTTTGTTATGTTTGTGATGATAGTGTTCTGGAAATTGGCAGAAAGGCCACAGTGTTGGGCTGCCAGTTGTGCGTGATTCCAGATGTGTTTCCGGATGGAATATTGGATGTTAGCGTTAGAAGTACTCAGATTGAAAGAGCGGTTGGAAGATTTACTAGAAAAGGGATTTGTGAGACCAAGTGTGTCATCTTGGGGAGCTCCAGTATTGTTAGTAACAAAAAGGAAGGATGATTAAACGGAATAACAAACATGATGTGTATAATGGTATTGAGACTATGGAAAGTAAAACTTAGAGTTTTGATGAGTTTTGGAGTTTTTAAATTTTTAGGGCATTAATGGAAATCTTGAGAAAACCCTAGGTGTGGATGTAATATTTGAGAGTTCTTTTGGGTTGGTTGTTGCTACATGTTGGAATTTGTGGAATTGGACGGTCAAGAGAAGAAATTGTGTATGGATTACTGACAGTTGAATAAGGTGACGATTGAGAATAAGTGTCCACTTTCAAGAATAGATGACCGGAATGATTTGGTTGAGTTTGATTGAAATTATAATTGTTTGTAACGTTTGATATGAGTGGTGAATTTGTGTGAGTTGAGGCTTTGATTGATTTCATGTGACTAGTTATGTTTGTTGTCATCGGAATAGGCTGTTATTTACTCGGTTAAGCTTGTATGTGCGTAGCCAGTTACCCAGTGAAAAATTTTGCAGAAGCTTTAAGAATTTATATCTTTTAGAATTTGGTTGGGCATTACAAGGTGCAGTGATGTTATTTGGTGTTAGTAATGCGTTTGTAATGTTTGTGGAGTAGAGGAGTCGTATCTTCCATATTTATTTGGATAAGTTCGTAATGACTTTGATTGAGGATATTCGGATCTGTTATAAACTCAGAGGAAGAACAGGTAGTGTTTGAGATTTGAATTACAAGTGTTGAAAAGAGACGAAGTTTTATGCTAAGTTATTCAAGTGAGAATTTGGGTTGAAAAGGGTTAGTTTTCTTGGATATGTTATTTCAGATGGGAGTATGGTTAATGGATCCATCGGAAGTAGATGCAGTTCTACAATGAGAGGCTGCGAAGGTGGTTAAGGAGATTAAAATCTTTTTGGACTTTAATTGGTTATTACCGAAGGTTAAGGAAGGCTTTCCCAGTTATCATTTTCGTTACTTCAGTTGACTTGCAAAGGGTAAGTCGTGTGCTTTGGATGTTCGTTGGGAGTAAGTTTGGTGAGCTGAAGTATAAGTTGTCTACGGCTCCAGTTTTGATTCTGTGTGATCCTAATAAACTGGTTGTGAGGTATTGGGATGTGTCTTTGATGAGTTTAGTCTGTGTGTTAATGCAAGAGGTTAAAGTCGTGGCTTATGCTTTACGACAATTGAGGATTCATAAAAGGATCTATACTATTATGGATTTGGAATTGGTTACGGTTGTATTGTGTTGGAATATTTGGAGGTATTATCCTTAGGGTTCTAGGTTCGAGGTGTTTGGTAATCACAAGAGTTTAGAGTACTTGTTTGGTCTGAAGGAATAGAGTATGAGACAACGAGGAGGGTTAGAATTCGTGACGAGTTATGAATTTGGCTTGGATTATCCTTCGGGGAAAAGCTAATGTTGTGCCTGAAGAGTTAAGTCGATAGTCTTTGCATATGGTTGTTTTGATGGTAAGAGAATTAAAATTATTTGAGCAGTTCAGAGACTTGTGTCTGGTGTGTGAGATAACATAGTCGAGTGTGAGGTTGGGTATATTGACAGTGAACAGTGATTTTTGGTGAATATGAGGAAGAGTTAAACTTTGGAGATGAAATTGGTGGATTTGATTGTTGCGAGTAATCAAAGTGCGCAGCGGAAGCATGATGTGGCACATTTTGTATATGCGTGTGTGACTTGCAAGAGTTCATAGGTTGAACATTGGAAACATGTAGGAATGATGAGACTATTGGATGTTTCAGAATGGAAGTGTTAGGTGAAAGGTTTAAATATTATTCATGGGCTACTATGTGGATGGATGTTTTGGTTATATGTCTGATTGGGGAATTGTAGCATTGTGGCAATATTGTTGTGTGACAAGGATGTTGGTATTGTGGTTATGTAGAGGTTGTTGAAACGATGTTGGGTCATGGAACTGGTGTTCTTGTTTGTGTTGTTGCTTCGTTCCTATTGTGTTGGTTCGAGTGCGAGTAGCTGATTCATGTGTGTGTTCGTAACTTGGGTATTCTTTGAGTTGTGAGTTGGTCGTCAAGTGCATTGTATGGGCTTTGCATCTTGCCACTGTAGTTGTCGTCGTTGTCATGTCGTTGTTGTAGCTGCTGTTAGCAAGGTGGTTTGTCAGTTTGTGTTATTCGTGGTGTGCCTTTGGTTGGCATGTTGGTTGGTTAGTCGGATACGAGAGTCCTATCCGGAGTTGTTCGTATCGGGTATATTTTCGAGGACAAAAATGTCTAAGTGGGGGAGAATTGTAACGCCCCATTTTGTCTTAATAATTTAATCGAGTCGATTTAATTATTTCTGTTTTTTATATTATTTTATTCTTGACTTTTATTTGACAATATATTATTTTTCATCGTTATTTTGTTTTATCGCGTTTTGAGAGCGTTTGCGAGATATTTGAGCTGAGGGGTAAAGTAGTCTTTTAGGGGTTTAGATATTTTTATATAAATAGAGATTAGAGAGAAATAGAGAGAAAGAAAAAGAAGAGAAAGAAAAGAAAGAAAGAAGGAAAAGGAGAAGAAAGAAAGAGAGAAGAGGAGAAAGAGGAAAAATCGAGGAAACCTCCGTTTCAATCACGATTAATCGGGTAAGGGTGAGAAGTTTCAATTATATCTTGCTTGTGTATGTATATGTGTTGTTTGTGGTAATTGTTTTGGTTGTTTTACAACTTTTTCTCATTTGATAAATTGATGAACAAATGATTGGAAATCGATGTTTTCACGGTCGGAATTCGATATAAATTGCGTTGTATGATCACACTGTGTTTATGAACAATCGTTGATACTTGTTTTGCCGTTGGAATTGATTTGGGATGAAAAATGTGATTTTTAGGGGGTTTTGGAGCCATATAACCCGCAGCAGGAAATTCTGGTTCTGGTGCGACTCACCAGGCGAATTGGAAATTTGCCAGGCAAATTAGGTCTCGCCACTAGTTCGCTAGGCGAAGTGCTGGCGAAGGGGGATTTGCCAGGCGAAATCGTAAGTCGCCAGGCGAAAACGGAGAGACAGAAATGGGTTAGCTTCTGTAACTCTTGGGGTTTTTCTAAATTATTGTTCGCCACTAGATCGCCAGGCGAAGTGCTGGCGAAGGGGGATCCGCCAGGCGAAACCCTTTGTCGCCAGGCGAATCTGGCTGTTTCTCAATAAATTCTTTTCTTTGAAAATTCATAACTTTTGATCCGTAACTCAGATCGAGGCGTTCTTGGTACCGTTAGAAAGCTATTAAAATGTTCTTTCTTATAAAAATAGTTTTGAGATTTGTGACCGATTTAATTGTGTCAAGAATTTGGGAATGTTTCGTTTTGTCGACTTTTACCGTCTTAACTGTGTGTATTTGATGTGTTATCATGCAATATGCTTTTGATATATATCGTATTACTTGTGTGATGTTATATGATGTGAATGCATGTGATGAAATGTTGTGATGATGGTTTGTGGCCTAAGGGCAAGAAAATGCATTGTGTTGTGTTTGATTGTATATGCATGATTATGGATGTGTATATGTGTGCATTTGAATGTCATGAGTCATTGTATGCGAAGCATCATGATATGCATTCTTGTGATGTCGTGTGCCCTAGTGGGTGTGAGCGACGAAACGGTTCCAAAGGGAATCCGCTATAACATCATGAGCCTTATACCGAAAGGACCTAAAGCGATGATTATAGACGATCGTGAGCCTTATACAAAGAGGTCCTAAAACGATCGGATCGTGAGCCTTATACCGAGAGGACCTAAAGCGATCCATAAACGTTGTGAGCCTTATACCAAGAGGACCTAAAGCGACGGGGAACATCGTTTGCCTGACGGGGAGTTACACTAAGTAACAAGTGATGATTCTAATAGTTCTTGAGTGAACTAATGATGAGAATGATGGATGGAACGGTACCGCATTGCATTTGCATAGAGTCGTTGTGTCGGTCTCTTTGCATTTGCATAAATCATGAATGGATTGATTATGTGTGGAAAATCATGAATTGAGTGATTATGTGTTGAGTTTGTGATTGGATTGGTGAATTGATGTGCATATGTGATAAATGAATTGGTTATGGATGATATGTTTTATGTATAGATATATGCTATGTTTTGCGGGGATGTTGTACATTACGATGATTGTATTAATTCTCTATGGTGTGCTATATATGAATATATATGATGCTTGTGGTGAGAATAACTATGCATGCTAATTTTTATGTGTTTGCATATTATTATGCAATCTTGATTTAGTTGTTATTTCTCACCCTTCTGCTGTGGTTTGTTGCTCTATGAGGCAATTGCAGATTAGTATCTTGGAGGCTTTTGTGAAGATTAGTCCTCTGTCCTTTGTCGGTCTGTCTGCTCTGATACGTAACACGGGAGTCGGGGAGCGTTTTTGTTATATGTATATTTTTGTTGAATATATTTTGTATTACCTTTATATGTATATTATAATGTTATAAAACAAGTTATTCTGTAAAACAAGATAGTTATGGATCTTCCGCTTTATTCCATAATTGACCTTCCCTTTTATATGGAAAAAGTTTCCCTTCTACATTTATTCCATTTTGTGTTATGTATCAAATAATTGAGCAGGGATTGTGTTTTCTTTCCTTAATTGTGGCATCCTTGTTTCTGTCGGAAAAATAAATTTTTATTTACTCTGATTTAATTATGTATTATTTATTCTCAATGGGAATTAGGGTGTTACACTAACCGGTTGAAAACTTATTCACCCACTTCCCCATGTCAGCCACAACCCTATATGGGTTTTCTGCAGCAAGTAAAACTAGAGGAAAACAATCTTGTAGAGGAGCACTCCCTAGCCATCTTGCTTTCCAAAACAGTATCGAATTTTCGTTCCCCAGCCTGCAAGAAATATAATTGTCAAATAATTCAGAGCTTGGAATATTCCTAATTTGGCAAACATCTCTCCACCATTGAGAGTCTTTTGAACCTCGGTTATGATATTCTTTACTCACAAGGAACTTGAATTGATCACCATATCGCTCTCTCATAATTAGACTCTATATAGCCTCTTTCTCGGTTAAAATTCTCCACTTCCATTTAATTAAGAGAGCAATGTTGAATAAGCCAAGATTTTTCACCCCCAATCCACCCTCTTCTTTGCTTTTACAGGTATCCTCCCAGCTTATCCAAGTAATTCCCTTTTTATCTTCACAACCGTGCCATAAAAACCTTCTTTGGATATTGGTCAAAATTTTCAGGACTTTGGTAGGTGCCTTAAAGAAAGACAAGAAGTGAATGGGCAAATTGGTGACAACAGAATTTAACAGAGAAACTCTTCCGCCTATGGAGAGCAATCTGCCCCTCCACCCGGCCAAACGACGCTTTGAAGCAATTAATTATTGGTTCCCAGTATGACAATCACTTATGGTTATCACCAACTTTTAAACCAAGAAACAAGAAAGGGACCTTACCAGACTTGCAGGCCAAAAACTGCTTGGCTGCTTTGATGAAAAACTTCTCTACATTAATTTCAAAAAGGCAACTTTTGCTCATATTAACAGTTAAAACAGAAATAAGTTCAAACCCTTTCAGAATTGCCTTGATGGCCCACAATTCTAAATTTAACTTTTTTGAATGCAAATCATAAATGAATGAATTGCCTTGATGGCCCACAAGATCTCTAAATTAACAAATGAATTGTTAACTTTTTCAAACCCTTAAAGAAATCTTGTAGGCTATATATGATTTGCATTCAAAAAAGTTAAATTTATAGATACAGAATCACCTTAAAATTCTTCATGGTTGAGACATATTTTGAGATTGAAATCACCTTATCTAAATGGTAATACTACTCCATAGTAGTATATTTTCTTTTTGAAGCTTTCGTTGAAATTCAAATATAAAAATTAAATATTAATAACTCATATAAAAATCAAAATTTAAAACAAAAGACTGTATTCATACAATCCTTTGATTTTTTTTTTATAAACTTCCATTTTCTCTCTCTCTCTCTCATGCTCTTTCTTATATCTTCTTTTTCAATTCGTGTAAGCAAGTTAATTGAAAGTTTAAACTTAGAGCATTAAGAGATATTTTGATGCAAAGATTCTAGAGTTGAATGATAAAAAAAATTTTCAATAATTGAAAAAAATTCATAAGCCAAAACCTAAAAATTGGTGAGACTCCAACTAGACAAATAATTAGAATCCATTTTCAGTCTTAAATGTGCATGTTTCTCGCTAATTTTTTTTATGTTTGAATCTAAAATGTAATTTAAAGATTAAAATATAATTTTTTTTAAAAAGGTAATGATGTAAATTCAATAGAAACGGCTGTACAAGGGGTGCAGCAACCCTTAACACAACAAAGAACTAAGACCTTTTGAGACAAACCATAGGCACAATATACCACCCATAGAAGGAAAAATTAAACAGAAAATTGTCAACAATCAACCATTTCCAACAATAGAACTTAACAGAATTCAGCAACTCCATAACAGACTTCATCTTGTTGTCAAAGATGAAGCAATTCCTTCCATACCAAATGAACCAAACAGTTACTGCCCAAACTACCAACCCCCTAGTGTTTCCAGAATTTCATTTTAAAGTCTCCTCGAATTCCAACATAGGAGCAAGGCAACTATCTGTACGATTACAGTGAATTCCCAGCCACTTCTCTATCCCTTTCCACACTTCAACTGCCATAGGACAAACTAGGAACAAATGAGTGGAAGTTTCCTCTTGATGACCACACATTTTGCAACCTGTAACGACATCATTTAAACTTATGTTCCTCTTCACCAATTCATCTTTAGTTCCTAGCCTTCCTCTCAACAATTTCCACACAAAAATCTGCACTTTCGAAGGTATTTTCAACTGCCAAACTTTCCTCAATCCTCTAATGCAGTCTTCACCAACTCTGCTCACTTCAATGTCTTTCCTTAGGTTTCGGTAGCAGGTATTGACAAAAAATTCAGAACTAGATGACGAGAGATTGTTCACACATGGATCCCACCTAAATTCGTCTTCACTATCTCTTTTTATTTCAACAACTTCCAACAAATCCATTAGATCTCCATGTTCTCTTTCCATTAAAGAATATTGAGGAAAGAAACAGAAGCGAAGCATCCAAGCCCAGACCTCACCTCTCCACTCACCAAGCTCTGCAACAGAACAACAAGGGTCTTTTGCAAATTTAAACAAGTTTGGAAAAACATCTTTCAATGGTTCCTCTAAAATCCAACAATTATGCCAGAAAGATATAGTCTCCCCCTTTCCCAACTTACACTTAACATTCTCCACAAAGAAATTCCTCTTAGAAGCAATGTCATACCCTATACTCACCAAGTCCCTCCACCACAATGAATCCATTATCTTCCCTTTCACCCCATCATAACTATTAATGATCAAAGCCAAGTCATTACTGTATCTACATTCCAACACACCCTTCCAAACGCTATCTTTCTCTTTTAACAATCTCCATTTCCACTTCATTAGAAGGGCTATATTGAAGTAAGCTAAATCCTTGATGCCCAAGCCACCCTTATCTTTTGGCAAACATATAGTCTTCCAATCCACCCAATGAATCCTCTTCTTAGACTGGCAACCTCCCCACATAAACCTGCTATGTATGCTTTGAAGAGACTTAATTACTCCTGCTGGGACTTTATAGAAAGAAAATGCATACAAAGGCAAAGCATTTATGACAGAATTAATGAGAACAAGCCTCTCTCCTATGAACAAATGTCTCCCTTTCCTTTCAGATAATCTTCCCCTAACTTTGTCAATAATCTTTTACCAGTTATGAATCTTCATATGGCTATCTCCTATTATCACACCAAGGAAAGAACAAGGCAATTTAAGGATGTCACAATTAAGAAAATTGGGAGCAGCACACACAAACCCAGGGCTCAGGTTGACTCCTCCAATTTTTCCCTTAAAGAAGTTGATTTTGAGACCTGAAAGTAATTCAAATCCGCGCAAGACTGCCTTTATACACCAAACATTACTCCACTTAGCTTCTTTCAGCAACAGAGTATCGTCTGCGAACTGAGAAATGATAAGGCTCACTACTGACCCAACTTTGAATCCATCGTATAATCCTATTTCCTCTGCCTTCTTAATCAACCTTTTCAACACTTCCATGACAATAATAAAAAGAAAGGGCGACATTGGGTCCCCTTGACGCAATCCTTTACCGACAACGAAGTCCTTTGTTACCCTCCCCGTTAACCAACACATACATGGTTCCTTGACACACTAATGATTGAATCCAAGAAATCCATTTTTGGCCAAAATTCATCTTTACCAGTAAGCATTCAAGAAAATTCCACGACACACAGTCGTACGCCCTCTCAAAATCTATCTTCATCAATAAACAGCTCCTATTACTGCGTTTGGCTAAATCAAGAACCTAATTTGACACTAAAACACCATCAAATATGCATCTATCAGGAACAAACGATGTCTGTTCAGCAGACACTAGGGAACTTACCACCTTCTTCAACCTACTTGCTAACAACTTGGAAAGAATTTTCTAGAAACACTTGACTAAACATATAGGCCCGTAATTACTAAGCTCTTGAGGATTCTTAGATTTAGCAACCAAAGCAATGAAGGAAGTTAAGGCTGCATTCGTTAACACGGGATGAGCAAGAAAGTCACTAATGAACCTAAACACATCCTCTTTGACTATCTCCCAGTACACCTGAAAAAGAGCAAAAGTGAAAACGTCAGGGCCCGGCCTTTTACCTCCATTGCACCCCCACATTGCATCCTTTATTTCTTCTGTAGTAAATTCAGCTTCCAGCCCTCTTTTGTTTTCCTCGGACAATTTCTTCAGATCTATGTCATCCATCTTGGGTCGGAAAAAGCATTTTTCTTTGAAATTCTCCTCGAAGAACTTATGAACTTCAAATTTGACTCCATTCACGTCTTCTATTGTACCTCTATCAGATTTAACAAACCAAATGTTATTCCTCCTTCTTCTCCTCCCTACTGCTAAATGGAAGAACTTTGAGTTGCAGTCCCCCTCCTTCAGCCAGAGTTCTCTCGCTCTCATTCTTAGCATTTCTTCTTTCTTTAACAGGTTATGCAACACTAGATCTGCAGACTTAGACCTCTTATTAACCATATCCTTAAAGCTCGTGAATCCCAATCTGCTAACTTCCTCGTCTAGATTGTTTAAGTCATCAATAGCTTCCTCCACTTTAACATTTATCCATCCGTATACCTCACGACTCCATCTTTTAAGACCTTCCTTCAGTCTACCTAATTTGTTCTTAAGAACAAAATCTCCTCTTCCCCTCACCTCTTTAGAATTCCACACAGTCTGAACAAAAGAAAAGAAATCAGGATGTTTTAACCATCCATTATAAAAACGGAATGGCTATGGTCTCTAGTTCTGAACATTTTCCATCAACTACACTGGGCAGTGATCGGACACCTCTTTTCTACCAATGAATTGACCTCTTATCTTCCAATCTTCCACTAACTTTTCAGACAGCAAGAATCTATCCAGCCTACTCATTAAGTTGCTTGATCTATTGAACCACGTGTAAATGCCACCCTCACACGGAACATCAACGCAATCAACTTCAAAAATGAATCTTCTGAACTCCTCTAACTCCTTTCCCCCCTTGAAACCCATTACTCCTTTCCTTTCTTCTTTGAATGCAACATCGTTGAAATCACCACCTATCACCCAATCTCCTCTCCTGAACCTCCTTTTTGCCCTTATAAGATCATGCCAAAATCTTCTCTTTTTGGATAAGTTGCACGAAGAATAAACATTTACAAAAAATGAGTAACTAATCATATAAAAATATTAACTTATTAAATGTATTTTCAATCCTTCTATTTATTTAATAAAAAAAAAGAAAGAAAAGTTTTGATATATATCTTTATTTTATAAATAATTTTTTGTACCCAAGGCTTCAATTTTTCCTGAATTTTGTCCCACACTCGACTTTAAATTTATTTTTATGAAAATAAAGGATAAAAATACCTTAAAACAATATTAAAAATAAATTTAATTTAAAAAGACAAAAAACTATATTAAATATGGTATAAGAATCAGTTCTTAAACGAGTATTATCAACATCTACACGTTTTTTATTAATTATTTTCAGATTTCTATAGAAGTTGAGTGAAATATAGAGTATAAGAAGCATTAACAATGTCCTGGCTCTACATCAAAATAAGGCGAGCATATCTTTAGCTTATCTACTAATGACAATTGTGGAGAGGTCAGCATCATCAACCAAATAGTTATCTTGCATTAAAAAATTTGTATATAAATAGTCATAAGTTTTTTAAGTGTAATAATAATGGTGTACTTGTTCTTTTTTATTTCTTGAAATATTTTTAATGTAATCTCTTTTTATTCCTGTGTGTGAAAAACTAATTACTTGTATGAGGCATTAGTTTATAAGTTGCATCACATATATTAGTGAAACAAATTTGATTGGATTGTTTCTAATAGATTTAGAGGATTCACTAATAGATAACTCCTAACCTCCGCAACTAAGGACAAGAGAGTGACTACGACTAATAGTTTCATTATCATGTTGGGTAACTTGAACTACAAGTTACTTGTAAATTGAGAAAATTGAGAAAGAACTTAAGGCAAATCGAGAAGAGAGGATCTTAGTAAGAGTGAATTGGGATTATATGAGAAAAATACTAGATTGTGATGAGAAAATGTTATTAAAAATGAATTGAGATTACATGAGAAATGAGAGCTATTTATATAGTTGGGAAAACATTACCAACTAATATGTATGTAGCCAATTTATTTAAAATGATAAGTAAAATATTAAAATGAAGTTTATATTACTTTTTACACTGGCTCATTAATTTATTAAAACAAATATAAGATTAATTATTTAAATATATTAACACAAAATTTTGTTTTAAATACATATCTCAAATTATTTTTAAAAACACTTAAATTTAGACCAAAGCCTTAACTTTTTTTTGCCAAATCAAATTTAAACTTTGCAAATATTTTTCTACCAAATTTATTTTTAGTTTAGGAACAATTGTATTCTACATAAGGGAAGTGCGCACGCACATTGTTTTTTTCAGGAGGCAAGGATATTGAATTAAACATCTGCACCCCTTGTACAGCAACCCATCAAAACAAACTATTCATCTTTTAAGACAAATGAATTGTTAACTTTATCAAACCCTTTTAGAAATCTTGTAGGCTATATATGATTTGCATTCAAAAAAGTTAAATTTATAGATTCAGAATCACCTTAAAATTCTTCATGGTTGAGACATATTTTGAGATTGAAATGACCTTATCTAAATGGTAATACTACTCCATAGTATATTTTCTTTTTGAAGCTTTCGTTGAAATTCAAATATAAAATTTAAATATTAATAACTCATATAAAAATCAAAATTTAGAACAAAAGACTGGATTCATACAATCCTTTGAGTTTTTTTTTTCTAAACTTCCATTTTTTCTCTCTCTCTCGTGCTCTATCTTATATCTTCTTTTTCAATTCGTGTAAGCAAATTAATTGAAAATTTAAACTTAGTGCATTAAGAGATATTTTGATGCAGAGATTCTAGAGTTAAATGATAAAAAAAAAAATTTCATAATTGAAAAAAATTCATAAGCCAAAACATAAAAATTGGTGAGATTCTGTTAAATGCAGAATAGGGCAAGCAAGCAAAAATATTTATTTTCGGAAAAAATTCTCTCTGGGATTTATGTCGTGTCCACAGAGATCGGTTCGAGAGAAAGAATGTCGTTCGACAGTCTCTCGCATTTATGTGTTTCGATTAAAATAGTTTCAAACAAGAAAACATAAAAGTAAATATTAAAATAAAAAAGAAATCATTCTCCAGAGAGAAAAACTCGTCCGGCAATGCATATAAATCACTCATCACAAACTTAAACTTACCGACCAGTTATACTCCACCTACAATACTCCTCAATATCACCCAGCATCGCTCACAACAAAGGTTATGTCTAACGCAAAGTTGAGATAACAACCGTGTCACTCTCTTGGTCACTCTCGCGAGCGAAGCCTCGAAACACGGAAGGCATTAAGCTTCGACGCCTATTGAAGATTGTTAGCTCTTAAATCTATCTCTAGAGTCCAGAAACTAACAGATAATCATCCCTAATCGAAGTTTGCGAGGATTATCTCTAACGCAGCTCAAACCCCGCGCATAAAGCAAAAATCAGAGACAATCACCAATAAAGATTTGTAAAACAAGTTTTATACAACGCCATAGGCGACAAATATACATGAGTTCGTAGTAGATACATATACAACAACCCAACATAGAAGAAAAACACAAAGAAGAAGAGAAATGAACCAAACACTTCACGGATTGTCAGAGTCGATCGATGAGAAATCCACCCCGGTTCACCCATATGCAAGCTCCACAGTTGTTTTCTAAGCTCTCCAATGAAAAATGAAGTTTGATAGAGTTGGGATCACAAAACCCCAAAACCATCCTCAAAAAATAGTGTTTTTGGCCTTAAATGGTGTTTCAGCCCGCACAGCATCGCCCGACGGTGGTTTGGGGCGCCCGGCAGCGCAAGGCGACTTATTTTGCAACTTCCAGTGTTGTTCCGGAGCGCCCGACGCTGGAAATACCGCCCGGAACTGCACCGCCCGGCTCTGCAGGGGCGCAGCACACTAGAATAGCAAAAATTCTGCAGTGTTTTATTCGTAACTTTTGAACCGTAACTCCATTTTTTGCCCGGTTTGAAGTGTTGGAAAGCTTATTCAATGCTCTTTACAACAATGGCAAGATATCCTTGATTGAATACCTGCAAAAATTGAGAAAAAATCAATTAAACTCAATGATATTTACATTATACGCAATATATACACTAAAACGTAAAGTAAACGTATTTACAAACAAAGCGGGTTTTATTCGCACGATATTTACCAAAAAGGATCGATAAGTGCAACAAAACATATATACAAAAATAGGTACATTTTGCACTTATCAACTCTCCCTAACTTACATAATTGTTTGTCCACAAACAAGAATCAAACAAACTTGAAAATGCACAAGCAATATCCAAAGAATGACGAATCAACAGGTTTTGAAAAACGGAAACGAATGAATGGTTCAAATGAAAACGGTACACACAAAAAGTAAATACTTACCACTAAACTACGATGACAATATAGTCACGAAACAAATGCAAAATACAAAAATCATGCCAAAAATTCTAAAACAACACAAGTTCCAAAGTGAATCATACCTAGTAAAAACAATCATCGGTAGATGAAAAACACACAATAAGGTACTTTACACTCACACAACACTCATGCAAACAAAAGACTAAATTATGTATACCTCCACAAATTCATATTGAACATACAAAGGCAAGAATCACAAGGACTTTCAAGGTTGTAACGTGGTCGGGTAAACAAACAAGGGGCAATTTCTAATGGTAATTGAAACAAAAACTTGCCTAAACCTAAGGGAGTGAAAACTCACAAAGATTCACACAAAAAATTTCAACCAAGTTCTTCCAAAATCCCAAGTGCTACACAACACACAATACTTATTTAGCACAATTATTGAAACTCTTTTTGTTTCCTTTTTCAAGGATTTTTCTTTTTCTTCCTTTTTCTTTCTTTTTCTCTTTCACAAATTTTTCTCTTTTTTCTTTTCTTTTTCAATCCTCATAAAATCCAGCCAATGAGTATACAATCATCCTCTCCCCAACTTGAATTCAACCGCGCCATCATGTGAATACTCCCTACTTTCTAAGGCAAGGAAAAAATCCATACAACAACACAAAATTGAGGTCCAAGAAAAAACAAAATCCATTCAAAAATAAGTGAACTAAATACTCATAGACAAGCATTAAGTTCAAATAGAAACATGGATCAAAAAGCTCAAAGGGGTTACGAATTCTCACACACTCACAAGGTGAATTGACTATTTGGTTAAGGTGGTTGTGCTCAAAATGAAATAATTACCTTGATCCTTTTCATGCATTCATATAATCAACACAAACAAAAGATTCAACATAATAAACTCCAGTTAGAACAAGAATGTTGGTTCTCCGCGCATATATGAACAATGGAAAGCTACCTCACAAAAAGGTTGGGAACTAAAGTGATTCACAAAAGAACAAGTATACAAAAGAATGAATGGCATGAAAGTTTGTTAAAAGCCTAAGTATCATGAATATGCTAAAGTCAAGAAAGCGATAAACACATACCTCGGACATGTACAAAACTTAACAAAATCATTACCAAACATCCGCAAGTTGAAACGAACCAACTTGGAAAATCACAAAAGCATCCTCAAATAAGTCAATCAAAATCTGTGAGCAAACAACAACCAAAAACATTCGAAAAGAAAAACCATAAAGCATGCTTGTTTTACGTCGTAAGCTCGACGCCTTTACGGTGCTTAATTAGAAACTTCCTTCATTCATGCCATGGTGATGTCTCACCGCGCAACCAAAAGCAAGCTTCCTAACTAACCACTTAAACAAACGTTAATCTACAAGTATCAGTATAACAAGTGAAAATATACAATATATACGATATCTACAAAACTCAAAAACAAAGAAACTATCGCAATGCAATTCAATATCAAAACCAATCCCCGGCAACGGCGCCATTTTGTTGAATGCAGAATAGGGCAAGCAAGCAAACATATTTATTTTCGGAAAGAATTCCCTCCAGGATTTATGTCGTGTCCACAGAGATCGGTTCGAGGGAAAGAATGCCGTTCGACAGTCTCTCGCGTTTATGAGTTTGGATTAAAATAGTTTCAAACAAGAAAACATTAAAGTAAACATTAAAACAAAAAGAAATCATTCTTCAGAGAGAAAAACTCCTCCGGCAATGCATATAAATCACTCCTCAGAAACTTAAACTTACCGACCAGTTATACTCCACATACAATACTCCTCAATATCACCCGGCATCGCTCACAACAAAGGTTATGTCTAACGCAAAGTTGAGATAACAACGATGTCACTCTCTTCGTCACTCTCGCGAGCGAAGCCTCGAAACATGGAAGGCATTAAGCTTCGACACCTATTGAAGATTATTAGCACTTAAATCTATCTCTAGATTCCAGAAACAAACAGATAATCATCCCTAATCGAAGTTTGCGAGGATTATCTCTAACGCAACTCAAACCCCGCGCATAAAGCAAAAATCAGAGACAATCACCAATAAAGATTTGTAAAGAAAGTTTTATACAACGCCATGGGCGACAAATATACATAAGTTCATAGTAGATACATATACAACAACCCAACATAGAAGAAAAACACAAAGAAGAAGAGAAATGAACCAAACACTTCACGGATTGTCAGAGCCGATCGATAAGAAATCCACCCCGGTTCATCCGTATGCAAGCTCCACAGTTGTTTTCTAAGCTCTCCAATGAAAAATGAAGTTTGATGGAGGTGGGATCACAAAACCCCAAAACCATCCTAAAAAAATAGTGTTTTTGGCCTTAAATGGTGTTTCAGCTCGCACAGCATCGGCCGGCGGTGGTTTGGGGCGCCCGGCGACGAAAGACGGCTTATTTTGCAACTTCCAGTGTTGTTCCGGAGCGCCCAGCGCTGGAAATACCGCCCGGCACTGCACCGCCCACCCCTGCAGGGGCGCAGCACACCAGAATAGCAAAAATTATGCAGTGTTTTATTCGTAACTTTTGAACCGTAACTCCGTTTTTTGCTCGGTTTAAAGCGTTGGAAAGCTTATTCAATGATCTATACAACAATGGCAAGACATCCTTGATTGAATACCTGCAAAAATTGAGAAAAAATCAATTAAACTCAATGATATTTACACTATACGCAATATATACACTAAAACGTAAAGTAAACGTATTTACAACAAAGCGGGTTTTATTCGCACGATATTTACCAAAAAGGATTAATAAGTGCAACAAAATTTATATACAAAAATAGGTACATTTTGCACTTATCAGACTCCAACTAGACAAATAATTAGAATCCATTTTTAGTCTTAAATGTGCATGTTTCTCGCTAATTTTTTTAGGTCTGAATCTAAAATTTAATTTAAAGATTAAAATATCTTTTTTTTAAAAAGGCAATGACGTAAATTCAATAGAAAGCGCTGTACAAGGGGTGCAGCAACCCTTAACACAACAAAGAACTAAGACCTTTTGAGACAAACCATAGGCACAATATACCACACATAGAAGGAAAAATTAAACAGAAAATTGTCAACAATCAACCATTTCCAATAGTAGAACTTAATAGAATTCAGCAACTCCATAACAGACTTCATCTTGTTGTCAAAGATGAAGCAATTCCTTCCATACCAAATGAACCAAATAGTTACTGCCCAAACTACCAACCCCCTAGTGTTTCCAGAATTTCTTTTTAAAGTCTCCTCGAATTCCAACATAGAAGCAAGGAAACTATTTGTACTATTACAGTGAATTCCCAGCCACTTCTCTATCCCTTTCCACACTTCAACTGCCATAGGACAAACTAGGAACAAATGAGTGGAAGTCTTCTCTTGATGACCACACATTTTGCAACATGTAACAACATCAGTTAAACTTATGTTCCTCTTCACCAATTCGTCTTTAGTTCCTAGCCATAATCTCAATAATTTCCACACAAAAATCTGCACTTTCGAAAGTATTTTCAACTGCCAAACTTTCCTCAACCCTCTAATGCAGTCTTCACCAACTCTACTCACTGCCAAACATGCTTATGTGTGTTTGTATGTTTGTGAAATAATGCATACTAAAGTAGACATTGCAGTTCTAAATCTTGAAATCATTTTTTCTAGATGTGATTTAGAGAAAAAAATTGATCTTTTAACATCTTAATGGAGCTTCTAATAAAATGTTTGTTTCTTGGATATCTTGGAATGACGTTTGCAAACCAAAGAACAGAGGCGGTCTTGGTATTAAGCATGTTGGGAGGTTTAATCGAGCTCTTCTCGCTAAAAGGTTGTGGAAGTTTCACCAAGGAGGTAAAGAACTTTGGAAGGAGTTGATGTACAATAGATACAGTAATATGAGCCTGAAAGTTCAATTCTCCAAGGATGCTGCCAGATCCAACAAGGATTCTTTATGGCTTAAGGACCTTCTTTCTCTTTATGTTTTTGATGTTTCTGCCTGTTTCGATAACCTTTTGGAGTGCGCGGTTGCTGATGGATCCACTGTGGCGTTCTGGCAGACAAAGTGGATTGGCCATTTTGAGTTGAAATTTAGGTTTCCCAAGCTTTTTTAAGCTAGCAGTTCTACCTGCTGCTCTATCAGTGAGATGGGGGTTGGGAAGGCAATAGTTGGAGGTGGAATGTTAGCCATAATTTGGCTGATCCTGCTGTAATGTTGGAACCGGAGTGGACAGAATTTTGCCAAATTCTGGAATCGGTGTCCTTAATCCAGGAAGCTAGAGACGTGTGGCATTGGACTGCTACTGATTCGAAAGAATTCTCAGTTTGCTCTTTTTACTATGTTCTGAATCGTGCAGGAAACCAAAGTGAGATTGAAGATAATACTGCAGATCTTCTTGAGTCAATTTGGAAGACGGCAATTCCGGTAAAAGTGTAAGTGTTTGCTTGGAGGATGGTGCTGGATAGACTACCCACTAGATCGAATTTGGCGGCTAAAGGAATTATCGGAAATGACCTCGACAATGTGTGTACACTTTACTTTCATGATGTTGAGCACTCTAGTCATCTATTCTTCACTTGTTGTATATCATACAACATATGGGGTAAAATATGTGAATGGGTGGGCATTGGTAGTATATCGGAACCTAACTGTAGACTCCATGCTTTAGATTGGTTCGTGAAAGTTCACGATAGTATAAGTACCGGAAGCTCGTTTGCCATATGGATAATTACTTGTTGGAATGTTTGGAGGATTTGAAATAGAATTTTGTTTGAAGATGCGTTTTGTAACGTAGATGATATTGTTGTTGATATTAAAATTACCTCGTGGAACTGGTTGATTCTTGGTCAAAAGAAAAATAAGAGGTGTAGTTTGTATGAGTGGTTTAAGAATCCGCTCGACTTTTTGTAAGTGTAACTTTTATCTGTTGATTGTAGTTCCTTGGTTTAAGATTTCCTTAATCTCCAATTAATGTAGTTGCTTATAAAAAAAAAAATCTTAAAACTTTTATTTGATTTTAATGATTGTTTTTTTTTTAATTTCAGTGCCTTAAACAAAGAGTTTTGTGAATGCTAATGATAAATATTTTTTCCAAAATAAAAAAAGATTTCTGTTTTTTTTTTTTGTTAATTTCCTCTTGGTACATTGACATTTTAGTAATTTAAAATTCTTTTATCTATTTTTAGATAAAAAATAAATCATTCAATAAAATTTTTAATAATCAAATCAACAATAAAATTTTAAATATATAAAAGATGAATTTAGCTTTTATTTAAGAAAAGTTATATTTTAAGGAAAAATAACTTTTTTAATGGTTTATTAGATGTGATAGCTATTTAATTTATTTTGGTTAGTAGACTAGAAAACGATGTTGTCGTGTCATTGTTTTTGTTATTAGTTTTTTATTCTTTTCAATATAGATTTAATACTACTAGTTACTTAAAATTAAAAAAACACATTCATTATTATCATTAATCAAATCCCATATTTGTTAAAAAAAAAAAACAAATCAAAAGTTAAAATTTAAAATACTGTAATTGATTCATGCATCGATTAATAGATTACCTTTTAGGGATAATTGAGAAGAGAGAATGTTATTTTTTTTTATAAGCAAACTTCATTAATAGAGATTAAGGAAATCTCAGACCAATGAACAACAAACCACAAACAACACACGATTACAAAAAATCGAGGGGAAACTTATACCACTCATACAAACTACATTTCTTACTATCACGGCAGCCTAAAATCAACCAATTCCAAGAGTAAATTTTAACTTGGAAAACAATTTCTTCGACATTACAAACCGCATCATTGAACAAAATATTATTACGCCACTTCCAAATAATCCAACAAGTAGTAAACCAAATTGAATTGATTTGTCGAATTTGGATCTTCCATGAATACTCGAGAACCAAGACTTCGCATGAAGACAACAAGAATAATCCAAAATCCTACTTATTCCCACCCACTCACAAATCTTATTCCAAACCAATAACGATTTGTGAATTAAGAGTGAATTAAGATTACATGAGAAAGGAGAGCTATTTATATGGTTGGGAAAACATTAACCAACTAATATATTTAGTCTATTTTTTTAAAATGTTAGGTAAAATATTAAAATGAAGTTTGAATTATTTTTTTATTGTCTCTTAAATTTATTTAAACAAATATATAATTAATTATTTAAATATATTAATATAAAACTTTGTTTTAAACATATATCATACATGACTTTTAAAAAGACTTAAATATTTAAAAATAAATTAATGATAAGTTCGAAGCCTTAAATTTGTATCCCATATTAAATTTAGGCTTCGCAAACCAATCCGACCAAACTTATTTTCAATTTAGTAACATTGTAAATCCTTTTTTTTTATAATCACAGTATACTACAAAGGGGATTAAGGGGGATCCCCAACCAAAATTACAAAGAGAAGAAATTCCTACTAGAGTTATTCAAACACAATAACAATAACCAACAAAGAATACAAGTTAACCCATAACCTATTACATGAAGTTCAAAGGGTATCTACGCCGTTCATAGTAGTTACATTTAAGTTTAATAGAAGGAGAAATATCCAACCACCACCAAGCTAGATGAACAACTCTATGAAAATCTTTTTTATGGACAGCTACGACGTCGTTGTATAAAATCTGATTCCTTGTCCACCAAAGACACCTGTCATACCCTAAATTTTGACCACAAGATTTTCTATCATTGTATCATCACCACAATATGGATGTACCTCCATGCCTCATCAATCCTCTCAAAGATTGTTAAGCATTCACCTCAATCAAGAGTTAGGGTTTTAAGCCCTCAGAATACTCAGGCAAAGGATCAATCAAGAATTGACATGATCTTCAACTTGTCAAGCCTCACAAACACTCATAAAGGATCAAGAGGTCTCCCATATCAAGAATCAAGCACAAGAGTGCAACATTTCAAGTGGATCAATCCACAAAATCACCAGTGTCACTAAATTAGTGTTTTGGTCGACCAAGGCCTCCAGAGAAAAATTTTCATCTGGGCATGAGCCAATACTTCAAAACATGATCCAAGAAGCTCAAAGGGACCCCATGGATCCAATTATAAGTTCAAAGGAGCCTCAGGGGATGCATTCATCAAAAATCAAGAATTAGGGTTTCTTGACCTAATTCACTCCTAAGTTGACATTTGGAGCAAGGCATGAGACAAAACCTCAAGGAATGTTTTGAAGACCACAAATATCTTATATTGATCCTCTTACAAGTTCAAATGGACACAAATAACTTGGTTCATGAGCAATATAATGATGCAAATTCATCTGGACCACAAACTAGGGTTTCTGAGAAAAAGTCAACCCTACCTTTGACTTATGACCAAGACATGATCTCAAACCATGACAAATGATTCAAGACACTCTAAAACACCTATGGAATCCATCCATTAGGTTTGAGTTAGCCCAAGTACTTGATTTCATAAAGAATCACAAAGTTTGAAATTCATCTGATAAAAAGTCAACTGTGCCCAAAACCAAGTTTGACTTTTGAGAATTCTTGACAAACATGGCTTCTTCAAGTCAAAAACAATATTAACTTATGGTTTTGATCATCATCCATCAAGAAAAATCAAGAAAAGTGAGATTACTTGCAAAAGGGGCAACTTAAAGAAACTTGAATTTTCACTAAGTCATGAAAAAAAATTATTTTTACCCAACTTTGCAAGACCATAACTTGTGATCCAAGTAACCTTTTTCTTCCATCCAAAGCTCAAATGAAAGCTCTAATTACATACTACAAGAATGTCAACTACACCCCATTCCAAATCTTCATGGATTTTGAGTTATGACTTTGCCAACTTTTTCTTCTTCCAAAAACACAAAACTTCTGATGACTCACTTGTTACTTGATCAAGAAGTCAAGAATTCAACAAAACTTCCTCTACTATAATAGAGGTCATTCACTATTCCTTCAAAAACAAACTTCCTCTACTATAAATAGAGGTCATTTGTGGTTGATTTGAACACACCAAAACATAACAATCCATGTTTTCCTTCACTTCCCTCACCCAAACCAAAATTTTCTTACTTTTCAAATAACTATCAAAATTTTTAATAGGAAGTAATTCCTTCAAAACTAATGGTGTAGATACCTCATATATATCATATAAAAGCTATCCAAATATTTCTCCATCATCTGTAACATCAGAATCCCAAACCTCCAAATCACACTTGAGCCAAGTTGCAGTTGAAGTGCCACAAAGAGTTCCAGGTGTTTCCAATCAATTACAAGCTTCTAAACACCTTAAATAAGGTCCATTGAAGCTGTCCAGATCATCGCACAACATTTGTAACACCTCTACATCAGAATTTGAATTCCTCTTGCACAAGTAAGCCTGACACTCTCAAACTCCATACTACATGCATCATAAATTTGTTTTCAAGTTATCAACTTGTTCCTGGTAGTTCATAGAGTGATAACCCTCAATCAATTGCCATGTTTCTTTCGTGTTTAGGATTTCATGATAGTTTTTGCAAGTTATAGGGTTTCTGTGTTCATACATGACAACTCTCTCCACACTTAAAAGAAATGAAATTAAATGGTACCATCTTGTTCCTTGTTCAAAAATGAGTGAGATTGATGTTTGAATCATGCAAAATCATTGAGTAATCAGAGAGTTATGGGAGGTTTTGCAAATCTGGGGAAACAGGGCACGCACGAGGAAGAAGATGTTCTTGGCGCCCTTTTTCAAATATTTTGAATTTTTGAATTTTTATTAATTTTCTTAATTGATTTCAAAAATTAATTTCTCTTTGATTTTTAATCATTTTTTATTGATTCTTTTTTTCAAAATTCACAAAAATGTTAAAATATTTTATGCTACAAAAAAAATCAAAAGAATATTACTTATTTAATATATTTTGAATTTTTGTAAAGAATTTCATTTTAATTGTTTTTAAACATTTTTAATGAAATCTTTCTCTTGATTTTTCAAATTCAAATGAATTTCAAGCTTTCATATGAATAAAACATGATTTTTCAAAACATTTTTCAAAGTTCACAATATGTTTTTAAATATATTTGATATTTTATATCATTTTTTATTTGAAAAATTGTATTTTTAATTAAAATTAGGATTTTCACTTGATTTTAAATTTTCAAACTTCATTTGAAACATTTAGGGCCTCTTTGTAGAGTGTAATACCCACTCCTTTTTATACGTAAATAATTTGGGCCTCAGTCATTATATAATTCCCACTGTGGTTTTCAAAACCGCTGTGCGATCGTCGCCTTTCAAATAAAAATTTTGGGTCTCTCCTTGAGTGTAAGCCCCATTCCTTCTTCTTTACACGCACTTTTGGGCCTCTAATAGAGTGTAAGACCCAAACCCTTTTTTACATAAACAGCTTGGGCCTCTACTATAGTATAAGTCCCACAACGTCTTTCGGTATCGCAGTGCGATCCCTATTTCAAAATAAGTCATAGAGCCTCTCCTTGAGTATAAGCCCCAATCTTTTGTACATAAACTTGGTTTTAAACAATAAACAACCTCCATGGGCCTCTCCTTGAGATGTAAGCCCCATACCTCTGTTTTCAAAATCATCTTCCTATTTTTAAACTGGTACTAAGAGGAGTATTATTCCCAGTGAAACTGCTTTTAGACCACTTGGGCGTCTCTTTGAGTTATAAGCCCCAAACATTCTTTTCTTTACAACAACTTTTTCTTAATTCAAATTCAAATTTAAAGTTTTCTCAAAACCTTCTTCAATTTCTTAAAACCCTAATCATACAGTTGTAATCTACACAACAAATCACAATACACTTGGGCCTCTTTTCAGAGTGTAAGACCCAACATCTTTACAATTCAATGCACACTTGTTTATATACTTGTCAATTCACTTATTTGTATATACTTGTGCATATCTATCTAGAGTTTCCCCGACAGTTAGGTCTACACTTAGGTCAAACCAGAGGTTACTTCTAACTTAGTCAAAAATAGTTCCCTCATAGGAAATCCCCTCAATACAGTCTGCCTCCTCTTGGGCTTATTCAATATGGAACAGAGGAAGACATTATTCCTGGTGGAGCTTTTCTCAAGACTGTCAAAACATAGAAACATATACATATAAAAGAAATTCATTTCCCTAGAGAGGATTAATTCCCGGTGAAACCTCTTTTGAATTTCTTCAAACCTTAGAACTGTTCAATAAAGAAAGGACTAATTCCCGGTGAAACTTTTCTTGAACTTTTCTTAGGCTTGGACCCACAGGCTTCCTAGAAGTATCCCCAGCCTCCTCTTGGGCTTAGTACAAGGACTCACAGGCTTCCTAAAAGCATAGGATATAAATTAGTCATCTCTGCTAGTTCAATCCCCAGGAGAGTCAAAAGTCCAGAACATCTTGTCATTCGAGGGCTGGTCTAAAACCCTCAGCCTCCTCTTGGGCTTCATTCAAGTAGACTTGGAAAGTCTCACCCTCATAACCTCCTCTTAGGCTTAGTACAAGGACCCTCAGGCTTCCAAAAGGCATAGGATAAAACCTGATCATTTTATCAATACACCAGTCACCAGCAGAGTTAAAAACCTCTAAGGTTTTCAAACTCATCTTTAAATTTCCCTGACCCCCAACAAGGCTTAACACTACTACGAAAAACCCATTTAACGACGCCAGGTTTACCACGGATTCGTATCCCAACGTTGTAATACGTTAAAAAATTTATAACGCCATATTTAACGACGGTTGTACTAAAGAACCGTTGTAATACAAGCTGTGTAACAAGCTTCGATTCCCAGCTACTACATTTTTTTCCATATTTTTACATTTTAAACACGGTTGTATTAAAACACTTTTGTAATACAGGTAACAAGCTTCGATTCCCAGCAACCATATTTTTTGTCATATTTTTGTATTTTAAACATATATTTTATTTCTTTTGTTAGTGTTACGGGGATTTAACCTCAAAACTCAAAATTCATCATTGTTTTTCTTTTTAACATATATTTTATTTGTTTTGTTAGTGTTTTTAAGTGCAAGAGAATAGTATATATAACTTTAAAAATAAAACTGTAAGAGATGAGCATATATAAAATAACATTTTATTAAGATTCCACTAAGAAGAGTACATTGATAATCATATTACATATATTTATCAATGTCCGAGCCTATTGCTGCAAATGCATCTTCATAATCCAGACATCTCTCCTCACTCCCCTCATCGGAATCAAAATAAACTGTTCTCCTTTTTTCTTTATCTTTATCTTTTTCTTCTTCTTCTTCTTATCCTTCCTCACCCTTAAGGCATCCCTGGCCGCTGGTTTGACCTCCTCAATTGGCGCCTGACGTTCCTCATTGGTGATTCTAGCATTCTCATTTGTAAAACTCAATGTTACGAAGAATATATTATGAAGAAATGTAAAGTTGTCTATTTATAGATGAGGTTGAAGATGAAAAGTCTGATCGTTTAATGCTTGCAATGATGATAACTTGTAAATGGTTGATATTCTGGAACGATATTTTTTGAAAAATGGAGAAAATTTTAAATCATTATGGCCAGAGTGTTCTCTACTCCGGGAAGAGCAAGGGTTATAATATTACAACAGTTAGTAATAATAACCGTAGCGATACCCCTTATACTTGGTACAAGGTTCGACTCCATGCAACAACATTTTTCTATTTTACGTAATTATAGAAAAATGTTGTTGCCTGGAGTCGAACCTTGTACTAATTAGAAGGGTTATCTCTACAGTTAATATAACTAACCGTTGTGATATTATTAAAATAATATATATACTTATCATTATGGTTATTTTAGAAAACCGTTGTGAAATATTTACCTATATAAGGGAATTAACTTTCTATTTTTGACAGTAGCGCCGTTTCCTTCACAGTGAAACCCTAGCACCCATTTTTGTCAGCAAACTTCATCTTTTTATAGAATCCGCGAAAATAAATACAAGAAGTATGAAACTTTTGATTTAAGCTTCTTCCTCCTTGTATTTCTTCTTGCAGAATCTAAAACTAGATGAACATGGTGATGATGCTGGCAGTAGCAAGCGTAATGTACATATTGTTTATGGAAAATAAGGTAGTCTTCTACTTCAATCTTTTTGTTAGATAGTTCCCATTATCTCGTTTGCTTCATGTTGTTTTTGTTGATTGTTCTCATTTTGTGCAGATTCGACTTCAATGCTTCACAAGCAAGGTGAACTTCATTGTAATGGTATAGTCCCACTTCTTAGGGTTTTGTTTCAACTTTTGGTTGTTTTGTTTTGAATACTAACTAATTTTCTTCATTGCTTCCCACTTCTTAGGGTTTGTTTCACATGGTGATGATGATGGTGATACATATATATATGAATTCATTCTGATAAGGTACATATATATGAATTCATTCTTATATTGTATATGAAATTTAGTTTATTATATACTATGTGTATATTTTGTTTCACTATCCTTTTATTGAAAATGCAATCAATTAAATTGATATAGAACATTAGTTTATTATACATATACTATGTATATTGTATATAGTTAAATTGAATACTAACTAATTTTCTTCATTGCTTCCCACTTCTTAGGGTTTGTTTCACATGGTAATGATGATGGTGGTACATACATATGAATTCATTCTGATAAGGTACATATATATGAATTCATTCTGATATTGCATATGAAATTTAGTTTATTATATACTATGTATATTGTTTGTTTCACTATCCTTTTATTGAAAATGCAATCAGTTAAATTGA
The DNA here is from genome assembly GCA_022829125.1 of Lathyrus tuberosus. Taxonomy (NCBI): domain Eukaryota; kingdom Viridiplantae; phylum Streptophyta; class Magnoliopsida; order Fabales; family Fabaceae; genus Lathyrus; species Lathyrus tuberosus. The sequence goes on along the minus strand of JALAZF010000142.1, from coordinate 2,709,146 downwards.
TATAGAAACTTATAATCTGAAAATTAGGATGTATTTGAAAACCAACCTTTATCATGTCAATGTTTTCCAAATTGCATCCATTTCATTCAGCACATTTAATGTTCCTTAACATAAAATTTATGGTCCAATGGTCGATTTTCTTCAATTCATCGATATCTTTTCTTATAGTTTACCTCATCGTCATCACTAATCATCGTGGTTGTTAAGATCATGATTGTTATGATGATAAAATCACGATGATTTTTGGTGATGATGAGGTAAACTATAATAAAAGATATTGATGGATTGAAGGAAACCGACCATTGAACCATAAATTTTATGTTAAGGAACATAAAATGTGCCGAATGAAATGGATGCAATTCAGAAAACAGTGGTGTGTTTAAGTTGGTTTTCAAGAACAGTTTAATTTTCAGATTAAATAGTTCTTTACCAATTTTAATTGTTGTATTTCTTTAATTAGGTGTATGGTAAAACAAGCAATATACATTTGTATTTAATAAACTAAGGGTACATTCCACAACGATTGAGACACATAACCGTTGTGATAGTTAATATATATGACAACGGTTGATACTCATAACTGTTGTGATAGTTAATCTATATTACAACGGTTGAAATACCTAACTGTTGCAATGTAACGCGCACTTCCAGAATACAACAACGGTTTACAGACCGTTGTAGAAACAGCGAACTTACAACAACAATCTACATAACAACGTCTTCGCCCGCGTCATTATATGTCATTCCCAACCGTTACTAAATGGGTTTTTCGTAGTAGTGTAACTTTCAACTTGAAAAATCCCAGCCAAGGTCAGGTTGACCTCAACAAAACCCTAACAAAATCAGAGCCTCATGGCATCTGGAAATTCCACTCTTCCTTGATTCCCCAGCAAGAGTTAGTTTCCCTTTGGATTCCTCAATACAATTTAGACCTTCTCTCAGATTTCAATAATCGTCAGCAAAAGTCAGCCTCCTCTTAGGCTTCATGTAAGAATTTTCCCCAGTCAGCCTCAATCTTGGGCTTTGTACAAGACAGATAAAACCCTCCCCAGTAGAGTCAGTTTCCTTCAGCTTCAACTTTGGGCTTTGAACAAGGCACACAAAATCAACATCCCCTCAGATGAGACCATGACTCCACTCTGCAAGAGGATATCCCTTCTATACATCACATATCAAAAATAAAAAATCAAAACCTTTTTCCAGATTATTGCTATAAGTGGCACACTTGTTGATTCAAAATCCAAGCTGGAGTCCCTCCTTTATCCTGGCTAAAATCTCTTTTTCATCTGACTACTGTAAGTGGCAAGCCTCTGGATTCTATACATCCAAGCTAATGCCCCTCTCTTAGCATGAAATATTCATACAGGAAAAAGTGGCATTGTTCAACACTGAGTTAAAGCTTCTTCCTTCATGACATCCCTCTTATAAAGGAAATTATGGCATTGCTGGATTCTACATATCCCAGTTAAAGTAATTTCCTTTATAATCAATTACTCAACATTTGTGATGAATAGGTGAGATATCTCCCTTTAGAGATGACGAATTCTCTCTCAGTCACCTTTTTAGCTTCAATCTTGGGCTTTGAACAAGACACCAAACATCTTTCCTCCCATAGAATAGGAGGAACTATGATTGCTCTGATTTCCCAAATCTCTTTACGGGAATACGTAGGCATAAGATTGTGAAATCTTAGCATGCACACAAATAAAAAATCTTAGGTCTAGTACCTTCCCAAAAACAACAGAAAATCCAAAAACAACAGAAACATTCTCTCAACACTCCCAAAGGAGAAACTTTCCCAATCCACGGTAGATAAACACAAGAAAGCATTTCAAATTAGAAGAAATACATGCAAAAGAAGGTTCCTATAGATTACTATTGATACTCTGGGTGTTAGTAGCTTCCCTTTGTATAACCAGACACCGATCCCCGATCTCTTAGCATTTTTTAAAGAAAACATTTGCGTGCAGGGTTAATTTAAGATATCTTCCCCTTCCTTTCTAGCTTCATAGGATAAATACAGAAATCAGAAAGTAGCACCAAAACATGCGGTAGGTGGTTGTGTCACCGAAAAAAACCGACTACTACAGAAAAATGGCGACTCTGTCGGGGAGTTTAGGATTAGATTTCCTAAGAGGTCTAGGCCTTGTTTTACATTTTTTCTGCTATCTTACTTGCTTTCTCATTTTTTATATATCATATGTTGTCATATTACTTGATATACTTGTTTAAATTACTGTCATCTGGAAATGCGATTAATACGCATGTGGTGAGTCCGAGAGAACATTAAGATAAGTGGTGGCATATTCAGGGGGGCTTATAGGGAGTGAATCCCGACCAAGCTAACTTGAGAGTCCACCGAATCAGTGGAGGTGCCCACGTGGAATTACCAATGTTGAACGAGCAAGTCGTGAAAGCATTGTTTTTTCCCATTGGGTTACCCTTGAAACTGAGGATTAGTAGACATTTAACCATTTGACCATTAGGTAGTGCGGTGACTATCGGGAATAGTTGATACGCGATACTACACTCAAAAGAGATTCATCTTGGGATATTACAGCTCTCATGAGTCAGTCGGTTTGCTGTTAATATCCATATGAGGGGTGAATGACTTTGGGAACCTTTGTTAGAACCCGTTCTACAGGTACAAAAATTTAACCTCTAGTACACACCTTGGGGATGGGTAGATCCATGGCTCCATGCTCGTGACGATAAACCCCTAAACCCATGTTTTCAAATGTTTTTGTTTGCTGCATTCATGCATTCATGCATTCATTAAAAAACTTTTTTAAACCAGAAAAAAAAATCATTTTCTAAAAGAACTGAAATAATAATTGCAAATATCAGAGGTTGCTTTATGGATTTCGGAAGAAGAAAAACGCACAAGTACACCTTCAAGTTTCCAAAACTAGAAGACCTAAGGAAATTGGGAAGAATGATTACTAATTCTGAGGCTTTCAGAGCTAAGCACGGAGGACTGTTGTCTCTTTTGAAGGTCAACATGGTTGAAGGGATCCTGTCTACACTGGTTCAGTTCTACGATTCGGTATACCACTGCTTCACTTTCCTGGATTATCAACTTACACCAACACTGGAAGATTACTCCCACCTGATTGATTTACCTATCACTGATCAAGATCCATTTTCTAGACTGGAAGAAATTCCAAAAGATCAAGCCATTGTAAGAGCAATCTCTTTGGAAGAGTCAGAAATCAGGACTCACATGACCACCAAGTGAGGAATCCAGGGTTTACCGGCTAAATTCCTGATAGAGAAAGCTCTATACTTTGCCAGTATAGGAAATATAACCGCTTTTGAAGATGTCTTTGTTCTGCTCATATATGGGTTATTCCTCTTTCCCAACATTGATAACTTCGTTGACACCAAGGCTTTTAAGATATTCTTAATTGGGAACCCGGTCCCATTTTTGCTCGCAAATGCTATTTATTCTGTACACTTAAGGAATTTGTACAGTGGAGAGATGATCACGTGCTGTGTACCATTGCTCTACAAATGGTTTAATTCCCACTTACCTAAGTCTACCGCTTTTTGGGATCACAAGATTAGTTTGTGATGGTCGCAGAAGATTATGTCCCTTACCAATTCCGACATAGATTGGTACAATCGGTTCTATGACGGAGTAAAAATATTTGACAAGTGTGGAAATTTTCCCAATGTACCCCTCATTGGTATTAAAGGAGGGATCAACTATCATCCAATTTTAGCTCGCCGTCAACTTGGATACACAATGAAGAATATGCCACATAATGTTCATATGGAGGGTCTTTTCTTCAAGGAAGGAGAAAATTATAGGGTGCTGAAGAAAGAAATAGTGCATGCCTGGCAACATATTCATAGGAAGGGGAGAGAGTCCCTGGGGAGACCAAATTGTATCTCTTCAGAGCCTTATCTCCACTGGGTGCAAACTAGAGCCATCAAACTAAGGATGCTTTACCCTCGTCAAGAAGTTTTTCATTTAAAGGAATATGTCCTTTATTTCAAGTCTAATACAGAAAAACTGTAGATCGCTCTCAACTAGGTCCAACGTGAGAAGAACTCTTGGAAGAACAAGTACAAGATTCTTAATTTAGAATGTACCAAGATCCAGGAACTGCTAAAGGAAAAGGATGCTCTGATTGAGATACTAGATCAGCATGCTATAGAATGTCAGGAGGAATGAAGAAATTTGCTCTCTTCTTTCACTTGGCAAAGGATCGTCGACCTGACAACAGCTAAAGGGGCCCAATCGAAGAAAAGAAAAATTCAGGAACCAGCATCTGAACTCTCCTCAGAGAGAACTCAGGATCCATAGGCCTAATTTTCCTCCTCGCACTTTGTAAAATATTGTACTTTTCCCTGTAAAATACTGCAATCTTTCGAGTTCAATAAAAGGGTCTCCCCCACTGTGTGATATTTGCAATATAATTGTTAAAAGTTCTTTTGAAAACAAAAACTAAAAAATATATATATCATTCTTTGCATATCATTCATCATTCCCACATAACACATCTTTGTCATTAAGTCTCACATATGTGTCGCACTCTAGAGTCAAACTGTCTCATTCATACAATACTCGGGCCAATCGACAAAAGAAAATGGACGATCTCAAGAAAGGGAACAGAGAGCTGAGAGAAGAAATCAATGCTCTAAAGGAGAGTTTGGAGAAACTCTACAACACCATGGAATCCATGGAAGCAGCCCAGGAAGAACAACATCAAATGACTGTGATCTCGGAGATTACATCTACACCAGCATTTGAGACACCTTGCAATCATCCTCAGTACAACAAGCCTAAAGGATTCCCATGGAGCATGCCTCTCAACTTTATATTTGAAGGATACATCCCATTGGTCACTGAAGACCCGAAAGCCGTAACAGGAACCACCAGACCTGAAGGTTACAAACTTCAGATAAATGAAGATGCAAGGGTTACAACAGAAACTCTTGAAGGTTACAAACTTTAGGTCACTGAAGCGCCAAGAGTTACCGCCGTAATGACTATACCATAACCCGTGGTACACACTATCTCGGGGGAACAAATTTTGCAGGCTGCTTCTGGAAGAAACAAAGACGTATACGAAAGGTGAATGAATTCCAGGAACAATTCTTGGAAATGCAGAAGGAACTGCATGCCATTCACGGTCAGGACGTGTTTGGTAAAGACGCCGCTGACCTCTTCTTGGTCCCTAATGTAAAGATACCGCACAAATTCAAGGTGCCTTACTTTGAAAAATACAAAGGCAACTTTTTCCCTCAAAGTCATTTGGTAATGTACATTCGGAAAATGTCTACCCATACAGAAAATCAACAGCTACTAATCCATTACTTCCAAGACAGTTTAACTGGTGCCGCACTCAAATGGTCCATGGGTTTAAACCACACCAAGATCAATACTTTCAGAGATCTCGGGGCAGCCTTCATTCAACAGTATAAATACAACTTAGACATGCACCCGATAGGGACCAGCTCAGAGCAATGTCACAAAAGGATAAAGAAACCTTTAAGGAGTATGCTCAGAGATGGCGTGAAATTGCCTCCCAGATCTGTCCTCCTTTAGAGGAGAAGGAAATGACAAAGATCTTCTTGAAAACATTAAGCTCATTTTATTACGATCGAATGGCTGCAAGTGCACCTAGTGACTTCACTGAAATGGTGAACATGGGAGTACGCCTTGAAGAAGCAGTCCGAGAAGGACGATTAGTCAAAGATGCAGAGCCATCCAGTAGTACTAAAAAATATGGTAGTGCTTTCCAAAAGGAGAAAGAGCAAGATATCAATAATATCTCTCAGGGAAAGCAAAGGCGAAGGTATCAACCGGTAGCAGCAGTAACTCTCGCTATCAACCTAGCGCTAGCTTCGACATATCAACCTCAGGTTGATCAAAGCCAACCAAATCAACAACAGTATCAGCAAAGGCGGCAACAACCTCTTCAGCAGGCTTGCCCACAGTATAACAACAATCGTATTACGCGATCATCAGGGTTCGACCCTATACCAATGTTATATGCGGAGTAATTTCCACTTTTACTAGCCAAGGGGCACATTCAAACTAGAACCCCTCTCACAGTACTGGACAATCCACCTTTTCTGGTTCAAAGCAGATCAAACTTGCCCTTACCATCAAGGAGGATCGGGACATAACATTGAGAATTACCTCAGCTTCAAATCAGATATACAAAAGCTCATCAGAAACGGGGTTTTATCTTTTAAAGTTACTATTCTGAATGTTCAGACGAACCCATTACGACAACATGAGAAGACTATGATGAATTTGATAGAAGGCGAACCTGGCGGCAGTTATAAAATTCACAATGTACGCTTACTAGGAACCAATCTGGTAAAAATACATTGGAGACAGAGTGGGTACGGTCATGTGCCATCTCACAACTATCATTAGTGTGGTATTTGTTCCAAGAACAATCAAGGATGTGCCATAGTACAAGCAGTTGTTCAAGAGCAAATGGATCTAGGGTGGATTCAGGATCACAAGATTCGTGAAGTAAACATGGGCCATGAACATCCAAACATTGTTCAAAATCATGATATCCGCACAATGAACGTCAATCTAGTGGCAATGCATTCAAGACAAATTCAGTATTACAATTTGCCACAGCAAAATTCCAACGCTTGCCTGATTTGCTCAAAAGACAATCAGGGATGCTCTTTTGTACAAGAGGCCCTCCAGCGTCAAATGGATCTTGGATAGATCCAAGACTACCATGAAAGGAATGATTATCAGGTTAACATGGTTCAGATCTTTGACATCCGCTTAATGAATACCAGTCTAGTGGAATTACATGCCAAGCAGGCCAGACTTAGTTTTTTCGCCTCGCACGATTATCAAGACTGCAAAGAATGATACGAAAACGACCATGGTTATGCGCTTGTACAAAGAACTCTTCAACATCTATTAGACAACCGGTGGCTCTCGATCTACCAGGATGAAGACACGCAACAAGTTAACATAACTAATGGGAATCCTGATAGACACAAAAGCTGTGATATCCGCCTGCTGGAGAAGGATCTGGTAAGGATGCACTGCATACAAAGTGGATACGGTCGGGTACCACTTCACAACTATGAGTGCTGTGGAATATGCTCGGAAAATAACCGAGGAAGTTATCTCATGCAAACAGCTCTCCAGTCTGTTGAAGAAGTAACACACTTAATTTTGTCTTGTCGATGGAGTATTATAATTTGGAGCAAGGTTTGTGTTTGGTTGGGGATCAATAGAATTCACGTAAATTCTCTTCTTATTCATCTGGTAACTTGGGTCTTAAATTTTGACGGGAGAATTTTGAAAAAGCTGGCTTGTAGTCTTTGGTTTGTGGTATGTTGGAATATTTGGCTTACTAGGAATAATATCATTTTTAATGACGAGATTTGTGATCTGGCGTTGTGCTTCACTGGTATAAAATTTTTCTCTTGGTGGTGGATTCTATTCTTAACTAAAGGGCAAATGTATTGTACTTTTTATGATTGGCATATGCATCCTCTGGATTTTTTGTGAAGATTTTCAATTAATTGGTGGTTGTATTTTGGGTTGAGGTACCCTTAGTAACTCTTATACAATATACTTGGCTTATAAAAAAAAGGGTACTAGGGTACCCTAACCTATATACAAAGTCCTCCTTAAACTATACAAACTAAATGCAATTGATCAATTATACATAGTCAAATAAATTCTCTACATAACCAATTCGACATCCCAAATCTTATACCAAAAACACTAACAAATAGTAGATCATATTTTTTTTAGATAAACAAGTATTGTATTAAAAGAGATTATGGAGATTTCTACCCCAACAATACATATACAATCAAAACTCCATATCCACCTACAAATAGTAGACCATAATCTCATTACATTTTATTTAGCAGCACCTTTACCACACAAGCCTTCCATCCAGCACCTTTACCACTCTGGAAAATTTTAAGCCTTGGGTCAAAAAAATATTAACTTATTAAATGTATTTTCAATCCTTCTATCTATAATATAAGAAAAGTAAGGGCTCTGGAAAACTCCACTTTGCCCCTTTCTCTTTTTTGGCCACATCCTCATTTTAGAGGCAAATGGTGTCCAAATATTACTTTTTCCAACTAATGATGTCACATTGTTGTAATCCAACTACATAGTTATTGTATTTAACCTTTGTTGGTTAAATTTGATTAAATTAATGATGCTATTTAGTTGTATTCCAATTATTTCATTTCTAATACTTAATTTTATGAGATACTTTCTGACTTTTATCTTTCTTGTCTCCCTCGTCTTCCTTTCTCTTTCACTCTTTCTCTTTCTCTCTGTCACCGTTCCTTTCTCTTTCTTCCTCCCTCACCTTCCTCTTCGTCATTATTCCTCTTTTTGCTATGTGTCTGAACGATGGTGCTGAGAATGGATATGGTGCAAAACGAGCAGAAATTCTTGGCCAAGTCAGAGGAGGGTTAGTTGTTGAGTAATTTTAAATTCCAAAATTTGCACATGTATTTCAAACATTTTTTATGCCTTCTTTTGCTAACCCTTTTTATCCTTTTTTCCTTAGATCTACAAAACTGTGCTACAGATTTAAGGATTTGTTTTCTTCTTTTTTTGATTTTAGGATTTCATTGTGAGAAAAATGAAATAAAAAACGAGTTAGGTTTTATGTTATGAATCTTCTTGTTTCTCGCTACTTTGACTTTTTGTATTGTGTGTTGTCATTTTGCTGTAAAGCTTCATTATGGGTTTGAAAATATGTAAGGAAGGTTCATTTTGCTGTAAAGCTTCTTATGGGTTTGAAAATATGTTGGACATATTGTTACTGTTTCTGTGTTTAGATGAAACACTGATATATATTTGTTATGTTTTGTTGATCAACCAACTTTCTTTGTCTTTATTTATGTTTTTGATATATTTGTTTTGTTTTGTGATAACACAAATGAAAGGATGAATAAACAAGGTGATGTGGTTCAATTTTCTACAAGGATGCAAATGGAGAAATACAAAAACAGTATGTTGTTGAAGCACATAAACATAATATTAACTGATATCTTAACATGTCTTGCAGGTTTTTGTCTAAAACTTGTACTAATAATAATTAGCAATTGATATGGCATTCTAATTTTACTATGGTGTTTACTAACTGGAGTCATTCAGTAAGATTGCTCAATGTAAAATTTCTTAGTTTATATTAATTTCAATTTCAGTTTGGATGTTTTGTGGGTTAGTCTTCTTGACTGAGGACGCCTTACAGTTATTACGTTTTGGATTATCTTTGACAGTGTTTAATGGATTGTATTGTCCACAGTTACTTAGTTTGATTGGGCGATTGTTGAGCATTTAAGATCTCTTGCTGATTCGAAGATTGTCGATTACGATAACGCCAAATGGTGGTTGCTTGCTGATCACACGCTTTGCAGGAAGGTGCTAAGATTATGGTGATCTGTTTGTACATGTGTTATTTCGAATGCATATTCAAAGTTATATAACCTACAAACTACAGAGATGATGTCTTGAGAACTATCCAGGCCGAAATTACCTGAATCTCTTGCACACCGATCTCTTGAGAACTATCCAGGTTGATGCTCCATGTAAGCACACTGTTTCTGTCAATGTCACTCTTGTATTCTCTGTTAATCTCTTGTAATTATAATTACTCATTTCGTTTGTGAAATTGAATTCTTCGTAGATTGCTATTTCACGTTGTGGTGGTATGTGATCTGAAACTTTCTATTACTGTATTTGAGCAAATTAATTCAAATGTTATTGTTTTAAATCTGATAATGATTTATTTTCACTATGTGATTTTGTTTTGAATTTTGGTTATATGTTTTTACTGTTTAAATTGATGATTCTGGATGTTAGATATTGGATATGTGTTGACCATTATGATTTTCATTTGTTTCCAAATATAAATTTGCTGGTGATTACCATTTTTATGGTGTTGACCATATTTCAGGATACCGATACTTCATGAGGCCTAATGAATCACTTCGTAATATACAGTGAGTTAGTTTGTTATTGACATAGCTTATACCTGAGTAATTTGTTATTTTAATTTTTAACTTGCTTGCAGATATACTATAATGTGTAAGGGTGGACAAGGAATAGTTGTGTGTTCTGCATTATATTATAGAAGTATTATTAAGATGGATTATGATGTGTGTTATGCATTATATTAGAAATGTATTATTAAGATGGATTATAAAATGTGTTATATTATACGTTTTTCATTAGTTCTTTCTTTCTTTCAGCTAATGTAAGTTGTCTTAATAGCCTTTGCTCGACGGGGCTCAGAGTTGTCATTGTGATGGACTGAGAAATATTACTAGGTATGCCTCCTGCTAGAAAAGACCTTACAGCTGGATACTAATCTGAAAAAATCATACTTAACTTTTATATATAACAAAAATTTAAATAAAACCCCTATGAACTTTGTTGAAAGTACAAAGCTGTTGTATAGTACTCTGTTGTTTATTAGTTTTTGATATGACGGGGACATGTCTTGTCACATTCATTAGCCCCAATGGTACCGTCTGAAACAACTTTAAGCAACCTTATATTATATTGTTTCTAAGGTACATAAACTTTCTGCAAGATAAAATTATATTGTTTTAAATAGCACATCTGAAGATAGGTTTCTCTTTTGGTACTTTGTTCTGTCTAAAGTACTACTTTATTCTGTAGATGGGAACCACCGGTGGAGATAGGGATTTGTTGCATAAGGCACTTGAAGATGCAAAGAATTATGTTGTTATATCCCCACAAATGGGAATGTAGGTAAATCATATTTCTAAAAAACCTTAATAACTTTCGTGTTCATTATGTCCTTTAAACTCTTTTAGTGTGTCATCCTTATGCTTCCTTATGTTAAGTGCTAAATTGTGCATATTTTAGATAGTATTTTTGGCCCTTTTCAACGGTTTCCTTGTTATTTTAGTAGTAAATCTATTAGTTTTAGTGTAAATATGCAAGTTTCCGATTTTCTTGTAAATATTGTGCATATTGATCATTTAGATGTTTTTTTGACAGGTCTTCTAGCTTATATTTGATGATAGGAACAATTGGTGAAGGAAAGAAGGCCTAAAAGTTGATTTTTGAGAAGTCGTGTCGGTAACTCGCACTTAGCGCGCTTTCTGGTGCGGGTTCAGCGTAGTTTTGATACAGAGGCAGTAGCTAAAGTTCCTTGATCGCGCTTAGCGCGATCAGGACCGCTCTTAGCGCGCTTAAAGGCGGTTTAAGTGTATATTAGGAGAGATCGGGCTTAGCGCGATCTGAGCGCGCTTAGCGCGGTTGTAATAAATTTTGTTCTTTCTAATTTCAATTTTATCTCATTTTTGTAGGTATTTAATCAAGGATATTTTATCATTGTTGTATAGAGCATTGAATAAGCTTTCCAACGCTTCCGACGACGCGTCAATCGGAGTTAAGGTTCGAAAGATATGAAGAAAATAAGAATTGTGATTTTGCTGATGGCACTAAGCGCCCTCATAGCACGCTTAGCGCGGTTCACGTCTTTTCAGCACCTATTTAAGCCACTTTTCATCATTTTTTAGGTTATGTTTTTGGGGGAACTTTTTCCCAACTTCATCAAACATATTTTAGGAGTAGAGAGGCTTAGAAACAACATTAGAGGATGCATATTGTTGATCCGGAGTTGGATTTGCTTCAATCGGCTCTGACAACCCATGAGAAAATGGTTCTTCTCCTTTCTTCTCTTTGTATTCTCTATTTGTTGAGGTTTTGTATGTCAATCTCTTGATACCTTATGTATTTCATCTAATGTATGTTTGTGAATTAGTTTTGATTCTCTATTGTTGATTGTCTTTGATTGGTTATTTGTGGTCTTGAAAAAACCTTTACAAATCTTTGATCTTAGATTTTCATCTATCAATGAACAAACTTTTGACATGGTCTTGCAAGTTGATATTCATTGTATCTTTTGTGGTATTGTGTTGATTAAGTAGCATGAATAACATGAGTAGGATCGATGCGGTATTGCGAGGATGCATGATAATAGTGATGAAGAACGATATTCACCTACATTTGGCAAATTAGTTGAATGCATATTATTCATGTGTACGTATTCTGATCTTGGACTTATTTATGAATCGATTCATTAGTTTCATATGGATGTTATAGTAATATCTGTTAGGTTCTGAACTCTAGAGATAGATTTAGATCTAACATTCACTGTGGGTATCGATTCTTAATGCTCCGTGTTGTCGAGTTGCGTGAGACATCATCGATGAGGCGATGCGGTTGTTCTCTCAACTTTGCGTTAGACATAATCTTTGTTGTGAGTGATACATGATGATATTTGACGAACACTTGATTTATGTTTACTATGATCGGAAGAATGCATGTGTTATCGATTGATCTCTATTGAGTTTCTCTTCTCCAAAGAATGTGTTATTGTTATTTACTTGCTTTTCATTCCTTTAATTTCCGCATGTTACAGTTTGAAATCTCATTTCAAACAAATGCTTAGAAACGTAGAGACCGTGAACGACGCTATTTCCCTCGCACCGATCCCTGTGGATACGACAACCCTCGTGAATTCTTTCAAACATAAACATTTGCTTGCCGCTTTACCGCTTCAACAAATTGGCGCCGTTGCCGGGGATTGCTTTTGATATTGAATAACATTGCGATATTTTCTATGTTTTTAAGCTTTGTATATACTTGTTTATAGTTGTTTTCTAGAAGTGATTGTATATATGTGTTTTCCATCATGTGTATGTGTTTGTGCATATATTTTTTTTGGTTTACATTTCCTCAAGTGTTATGCATGTTTATTTGGTAGTAGCCGGTGAACCAAGCAACATGGAGGAGCATGTGCATAAATAGGGTGTCGAGCTAACGACGTGAAACAAGCGCTTGTTGGGAGGCAACCCAATGATTCTTGAGTTTGTACAGTTTTATGTTTAGTAGTATAGTTAATATAAAGTGACAATGGATGGAGTGAATGAGAGAAAGAGCCAATTCTGAAAAACGAAATTTTCCTGCTCGCGCTTAGTGCGCGCAGAGGGCGCTTAGCGCGCCTTGTTTTGCAAAGAAAAATCTCTCATTTTCCATCCACTTTCACCAATTTTGGTCTTTGTGTTTAGTTAGATTTTAATTCAATTTTGTTGTCATTAGAATAAAATTTAGTGTTTTCTCTCAAGTTTGTTTTGATTAGCTTGAGGATGCATTTTGTAATTTTCCAAGTTTGATCGTTTCAACTTGTGAATGTATGGTGTTGATATTGTTAAGTTTGGTACACGTCCAAGGTATGTGTTTATCACTTTATAAACTTTAGCATATTCATGATACTTAGGCTTTTTACAAACTTCCATGCCATTCATTCTTTTGTATACTTGTTCTTGATGTGAATCACTTTAGTTCCCACCCTTTTTTATGAGGTAGCTTTCCATTGTTCATATATGCCCGGAGTACCAACATTCTTGTTCTAACTAGATTTTATTATGCTTAATCTTTTATTTGTGTTGATTATATGAAAGCATGAAAAGGATCAAGGCATTTTGTTTCATTTGAGCACAACTACCTAGCCAAATAGTCAATTCACCTTGTGAGTGTGTGATCATTCATAACCCCTTTGTGCCTTTCTATCATTATCCATGTTGTTTGAACTTAATGCTTGTCTATGAGTATTGAATTCACTTTTTGTATGGATTTTGATTGATTTTTTTTTTCTTGAACCCTCAACTTTCTGTTGCTGTATGAGTTTTTTCCTTGCCTTAGAAAGTAGGGAGTGCTCACATGATGATGTAGTTGAATTCAAGTTGGGGAGAGAATGATTGTTTACTCATTGGTTGGTTTCTATGACGTTGAAAAAGAAAAGAAAAAAGAGAAAATATGAAAAAGAAAAGAAAATGAAAAAAAAAGAAAGAAAAAGGAAATCCTTGAGAAAGGAAACAAAAAGAGTTCAAATAATTTTCTTAATAAGTATTGTGTTTTGTGTAACACTTGGGATTTTGGAAGAAGTTGATTGAAAATTTGTGTTTGTGTCTTTGTGAGTTGATCACTCCCTTAGGTTTAGGGAAGTTTTTGTATCAATTACCTTTAGAAATTGCCCCTTGTTTGTTTACTCGACCACCCTACAACCTTGAAAGCCCTTGTGATTCTTGCTTTTATGTTTTCAATATGATTTATGATGATTGCATAATTTAGTCTTTTATTTGCAATATTGTTGTGAGAGTAAAAATACCTTATTTTGTGTTTTTCATCTACCGATGATTGTTTTTGCTAGGTGTACGTGATTCACGTTTGAACTTGTGTTGTTTTGGAATGTTTGGCATGATTTTTGTATTTAGAATTTGTTTCGTGATTATGTTATCGTTGTAGTTTAGTGGTAAATTTTACTTTGCATGTACGTTTTTCTGTTGAACCATACATTTGTTTTTGTTTTTCGAAACTTGTTGACTTGTGATTGCTTGGTTGTTACTTTTGTTTCTTTGAGTTGTTTGATTCTTGTTTGAGGAAAAACAAGTTTAAGTTGGGGAGACTTGTTAAGTGCCAAATTGTGCATATTTTAGATAGTATTTTGTGGCCCATTTCAATGGTTTCCTAGGTATTTTAGTAGTAATCTATTAGTTTTAGTGTAAATATGCAAGTTTCAGATTTATTGTAAATATTGTGCATATTGATCATTTTGACGTTCTTTTGGCAGGTCTTCTATCTTATATTTGATGATAGGAACAATTGGTGAAGGAAAGAAGGCCTAACACTTTATTTTTGAGAAGTCGTGTCGGTAACCCGCGCTTAGCGCGCTTTCTGGCGCGGGTTCAGCGCAGTTTTGATACAGAGGCCGTAGCTAAAGCTCCATGATCGCGCTTAGCGCGATCAGGACCGCGCTTAAAGGCGGTTTAAGTGTATATTAGGAGAGATCGCGCTTAGCGCGATCTGAGCGCGCTTAGCGCGGTTGTAATAAATCCTGTTCTTTCTAATTTCATTTTTATCACATTTTTGTAGGTATTTAACCAAGGATATTTTATCACTGTTGTATAGAGCATTGAATAAGCTTTCCAACGCTTTCGACGGCGCGTTAATCAGAGTTACGGTTCAAAAGTTATGAAGAAAATAAGATTTGTGATTTTGCTGATGGCGCTAAGCGCCCTCGTAGCACGCGTAGCGCGGTTCGCGTCTTTTCAGCCCCTATTTAAGCCTTTTTTCAGCATTTTTTAGGTTATGTTTTTGGGGGAACTTTCTCCCAACTTCATCAAACATATTTTAGGAGTAGAGAGGCTTAGAAACAACATTAGAGGATGCATATTGATGATCTGGAGTTGGATTTGCTTCAATCGGCTCTGACAAACTGGTAGAAAATGGTTCTTCTCCTTTCTTCTCTTTGTATTCTCTATTTGTTGAGGTTTTGTATGTAAATCTCTTGATACCTTATGTATTTCATATAATGTATGTTTGTGAATTAGTTTTGATTCTCTATTGTTGATTGTCTTTGATTGGTTATTTGTGGTCTTGACAAAACCTTTACAAATCTTTGATCTTAAATTTTCATCTATCAATGAACAAACTTTTGACATGGTCTTGCAAGTTGATATTCATTGTCTCTTTTGTGGTATTGTGTTGATTAAGTAGCATGAATAGCATGAGTAGGATCGATGCGGTATTGCGAGGATGCATGATAATAGTGATGAAGAACGATATTCACCTACATTTGGCAAATTAGTTGAATGCATATTATTCATGTGTACGTATTCTGATCTTGGACTTATTTATGAATCGATTCATTAGTTTCATATGGATGTTATAGTAATATCTGTTAGGTTCTGAACTCTAGAGATAGATTTAGATCTAACATTCACTGTGGGTATCGATTCTTAATGCTCCGTGTTGTCGAGTTGCGTGAGACATCATCGATGAGGCGATGCGGTTGTTCTCTCAACTTTGCGTTGGACATAATCTTTGTTGTGAGTGATACGTGGTGATATTAGACGAACGCTTGATTTATGTTTACTATGATCGGAAGAATGCATGTGTTATCGATTGATCTCTATTGAGTTTCTCTTCTCCAAAGAATGTGTTATTGTTATTTACTTGCTTTTCGTTCCTTTAATTTCCGCATGTTACCGTTTGAAATCTCATTTTAAACAAAAGCTTAGAAACGTAGAGACCGTGAACGATGCTATTTCCCTCGCACCGATCCCTGTGGATACGACAACCCTCGTGAATTCTTTCAAACATAAACATTTGCTTGCCGCTTTACCACTTCAACAAATTGGCGCCGTTGCCGGGGATTGCTTTTGATATTGAATAGCATTGCGATAGTTTCTATGTTTTTAAGCTTTGTATATACTTGTTTATAGTTGTTTTCTAGAAGTGATTGTATATATGTGTTTTCCATCATGTGTATGTGTTTGTGCATATTTTTTTTTTTGGTTTACGTTTCCTCAAGTGTTGTGTAGGTTTATTTGGTAGTAGCCGGTGAACCAAGCAACACGGAGGAGCATGTGCATAAATAAGGAGTCGAGCTAACGACGTGAAACAAGCGCTGTTGGGAGGCAACCCAATGATTCTTGAGTTTGTACAGTTTTATGTTTAGTAGTATAGTTAATATAAAGTGACAATGGATGGAGTGAATGAGAGAAAGAGCCAATTCTGAAAAACAAAATTTTCCTGCTCGCGCTTAGCGCGCGCAGAGGGCGTTTAGCGTGCCTTGTTTTGCAAAGAAAAATCTCTCATTTTCCATCCACTTTCACCAATTTTGATCTTTGTGTTTAGTTAGATTTTAATTCAATTTTGTTAAGTCATTAGAATAAAATTTTGTGTTTGCTCTCAAGTTTGTTTTGATTAGCTTGAGGATGCATTTTTTTTATTTTCCAAGTTTGATCGTTTCAACTTGCGAATGTATGGTGTTGATATTGTTAAGTTTTGTACACGTCCAAGGTATGTGTTTATCGCATTTTAGACTTTAGCATATTCATGATACTTAGTCTTTTTACAAACTTCCATGCCATTCATTCTTTTGTATACTTGTTCTTGATGTGAATCAGTTTAGTTCCCACCCTTTTTTGTGAGGTAGCTTTCCATTGTTCATATATGCCCGGAGTACCAACATTCTTGTTCTAACTGGATTTTATTATGCTTAATATTTTATTTGTGTTGATTATATGAAAGCATGAAAAGGATCAAGGCATTTTGTTTCATTTGAGCACAACTACCTAGCCAAAGAGTCAATTCACCTTGTGAGTGTGTGATCATCCGTAACCCCTATGTTCCTTTCTATCATTATCCATGTTGTTTGAACTTAATGCTTGTCTATGAGTATTGAATTCACTTTTTGTACGGATTTTGATTGATTTTTTTTTTCTTGAACCCTCAACTTTGTGTTGTTGTATGAATTTTTACCTTGTCTTAGAAAGTAGGGAGTGCTCACATGATGATGTAGTTGAATTCAAGTTGGGGAGAGAATGATTGTTTACTCATTGGTTGGTTTCTATGACGTTGAAAAAGAAAAGAAAAAAGAGAAAATATGAAAAAGAAAAGAAAAGGAAAAAAAAAGAAAGAAAAAGGAAATCCTTGAGAAAGGAAACAAAAAGAGTTCAAATAATTTTCTTAATAAGTATTGTGTTTTGTGTAACACTTGGGATTTTGGAAGAAGTTGATTGAAAATTTGTGTTTGTGTCTTTGTGAGTTGATCACTCCCTTAGGTTTAGGGAAGTTTTTGTTTCAATTACCTTTAGAAATTGCCCCTTGTTTGTTTACTCGACGACCTTACAACCTTGAAAGCCCTTGTGATTCTTGCTTTTATGTTTTCAATATGATTTATGATGATTGCATAATTTAGTCTTTTACTTGCAATATTGTTGTGAGAGTAAAAATACCTTATTTTGTGTTTTTCGTCTACCGATGATTGTTTTTGCTAGGTGGGTGTGATTCACGTTTGAACTTCTGTTGTTTTGGAATGTTTGGCATGATTTTTGTATTTAGCATTTGTTTCGTGGTTATGTTATCGTTGTAGTTTAGTGGTAAATTTTACTTTGCATGTACGTTTTTCTGTGGAACCGTACATTTGTTTTTGTTTTTCGAAACTCGTTGACTTGTGATTGCTTGGTTGTTACTTTTGTTTCTTTGAGTTGTTTGATTCTTGTTTGAGGAAAAACAAGTTTAAGTTGGGGAGACTTGTTAAGTGCCAAATTGTGCATATTTTCGATAGTATTTTGTGGCCCTTTTCAATGGTTTCCAAGGTATTTTAGTAGTAATCTATTAGTTTTAGTGTAAATATGCAAGTTTAAGATTTATTGTAAATATTGTGCATATTGATCATTTTGACGTTTTTTTGACAGGTCTTCTAGCTTATATTTGATGATAGGAACAATTGGTGAAGGAAAGAAGGCCTAACACTTTATTTTTGAGAAGTCGTGTCGGTAACTCGCGCTTAGCGCGCTTTCTGACGCGGGTTCAGCCCAGTTTTGATACAGAGGCCGTAGCTAAAGCTCCTTGATCGCGCCTAGCGCGATCAGGACCGCGCTTTACGCGCTTAAAGCCGGTTTAAGTGTATATTAGGAGAGATCGCGCTTAGCGCGATCTGAGCGCGCTTAGCGCGGTTGTAATAAATCCTGTTCTTTCTAATTTCATTTTTATCACATTTTTGTAGGTATTTAATTAAGGATATTTTATCACTGTTGTATAGAGCATTGAATAAGTTTTCCAATGCTTTCAACGGCGCGTCAATCAGAGTTACGGCTCGAAAGTTATGAAGAAAATAAGAATTGTGATTTTGCTGATAGCGTTAAGCGCCCTCGTAGCACGCTTAGCGCGGTTCGCGTCTTTTCAGCCCCTATTTAAGCCTCTTTTCAGTATTTTTTAGGTTATGTTTTTGGGGGAACTTTCTCCCAACTTCATCAAACATATTTTAGGAGTAGAGAGGCTTAGAAACAACATTAGAGGATGCATATTGATGATCCGGAGTTGGATTTGCTTCAATCGGCTCTGATAAACTGGTAGAAAATGGTTCTTCTCCTTTCTTCTCTTTGTATTCTCTATTTGTTGAGGTTTTGTATGTAAATCTCTTGATACCTTATGTATTTCATATAATGTATGTTTGTGAATTAGTTTTGATTCTCTATTGTTGATTGTCTTTGATTGGTTATTTGTGGTCTTGACAAAACCTTTACAAATCTTTGATCTTAAATTTTCATCTATCAATGAACAAACTTTTGACATGGTCTTGCAAGTTGATATTCATTGTCTCTTTTGTGGTATTGTGTTGATTAAGTAGCATGAATAGCATGAGTAGGATCGATGCGGTATTGCGAGGATGCATGATAATAGTGATGAAGAACGATATTCACCTACATTTGGCAAATTAGTTGAATGCATATTATTCATGTGTACGTATTCTGATCTTGGACTTATTTATGAATCGATTCATTAGTTTCATATGGATGTTATAGTAATATCTGTTAGGTTCTGAACTCTAGAGATAGATTTAGATCTAACATTCACTGTGGGTATCGATTCTTAATGCTCCGTGTTGTCGAGTTACGTGAGACATCATCGATGAGGCGATGCGGTTGTTCTCTCAACTTTGCGTTGGACATAATCTTTGTTGTGAGTGATACGTGGTGATATTAGACGAACGCTTGATTTATGTTTACTATGATCGGAAGAATGCATGTGTTATCGATTGATCTCTATTGAGTTTCTCTTCTCCAAAGAATGTGTTATTGTTATTTACTTGCTTTTCGTTCCTTTAATTTCCGCATGTTACCGTTTGAAATCTCATTTTAAACAAAAGCTTAGAAACGTAGAGACCGTGAACGATGCTATTTCCCTCGCACCGATCCCTGTGGATACGACAACCCTCGTGAATTCTTTCAAACATAAACATTTGCTTGCCGCTTTACCGCTTCAACAAATTGGCGCCGTTGCCGGGGATTGCTTTTGATATTGAATAGCATTGCGATAGTTTCTATGTTTTTAAGCTTTGTATATACTTGTTTATAGTTGTTTTCTAGAAGTGATTGTATATATGTGTTTTCCATCATGTGTATGTGTTTGTGCATATTTTTTTTTTTGGTTTACGTTTCCTCAAGTGTTGTGTAGGTTTATTTGGTAGTAGCCGGTGAACCAAGCAACACGGAGGAGCATGTGCATAAACAAGGAGTCGAGCTAAGGACGTGAAACAAGCGCTGTTGGGAGGCAACCCAATGATTCTTGAGTTTGTACAGTTTTATGTTTAGTAGTATAGTTAATATAAAGTGACAATGGATGGAGTGAATGAGAGAAAGAGCCAATTCTGAAAAACAAAATTTTCCTGCTCGCGCTTAGCGCGCGCAGAGGGCGTTTAGCGTGCCTTGTTTTGCAAAGAAAAATCTCTCATTTTCCATCCACTTTCACCAATTTTGATCTTTGTGTTTAGTTAGATTTTAATTCAATTTTGTTAAGTCATTAGAATAAAATTTTGTGTTTGCTCTCAAGTTTGTTTTGATTAGCTTGAGGATGCATTTTTTTTATTTTCCAAGTTTGATCGTTTCAACTTGCGAATGTATGGTGTTGATATTGTTAAGTTTTGTACACGTCCAAGGTATGTGTTTATCGCATTTTAGACTTTAGCATATTCATGATACTTAGTCTTTTTACAAACTTCCATGCCATTCATTCTTTTGTATACTTGTTCTTGATGTGAATCAGTTTAGTTCCCACCCTTTTTTGTGAGGTAGCTTTCCATTGTTCATATATGCCCGGAGTACCAACATTCTTGTTCTAACTGGATTTTATTATGCTTAATATTTTATTTGTGTTGATTATATGAAAGCATGAAAAGGATCAAGGCATTTTGTTTCATTTGAGCACAACTACCTAGCCAAAGAGTCAATTCACCTTGTGAGTGTGTGATCATCCGTAACCCCTTTGTTCCTTTCTATCATTATCCATGTTGTTTGAACTTAATGCTTGTCTATGAGTATTGAATTCACTTTTTGTACGGATTTTGATTGATTTTTTTTTTCTTGAACCCTCAACTTTGTGTTGTTGTATGAATTTTTACCTTGTCTTAGAAAGTAGGGAGTGCTCACATGATGATGTAGTTGAATTCAAGTTGGGGAGAGAATGATTGTTTACTCATTGGTTGGTTTCTATGACGTTGAAAAAGAAAAGAAAAAAGAGAAAATATGAAAAAGAAAAGAAAAGGAAAAAAAAAAGAAAGAAAAAGGAAATCCTTGAGAAAGGAAACAAAAAGAGTTCAAATAATTTTCTTAATAAGTATTGTGTTTTGTGTAACACTTGGGATTTTGGAAGAAGTTGATTGAAAATTTGTGTTTGTGTCTTTGTGAGTTGATCACTCCCTTAGGTTTAGGGAAGTTTTTGTTTCAATTACCTTTAGAAATTGCCCCTTGTTTGTTTACTCGACGACCTTACAACCTTGAAAGCCCTTGTGATTCTTGCTTTTATGTTTTCAATATGATTTATGATGATTGCATAATTTAGTCTTTTACTTGCAATATTGTTGTGAGAGTAAAAATACCTTATTTTGTGTTTTTCGTCTACCGATGATTGTTTTTGCTAGGTGGGTGTGATTCACGTTTGAACTTCTGTTGTTTTGGAATGTTTGGCATGATTTTTGTATTTAGCATTTGTTTCGTGGTTATGTTATCGTTGTAGTTTAGTGGTAAATTTTACTTTGCATGTACGTTTTTCTGTGGAACCGTACATTTGTTTTTGTTTTTCGAAACTCGTTGACTTGTGATTGCTTGGTTGTTACTTTTGTTTCTTTGAGTTGTTTGATTCTTGTTTGAGGAAAAACAAGTTTAAGTTGGGGAGACTTGTTAAGTGCCAAATTGTGCATATTTTCGATAGTATTTTGTGGCCCTTTTCAATGGTTTCCAAGGTATTTTAGTAGTAATCTATTAGTTTTAGTGTAAATATGCAAGTTTAAGATTTATTGTAAATATTGTGCATATTGATCATTTTGACGTTTTTTTGACAGGTCTTCTAGCTTATATTTGATGATAGGAACAATTGGTGAAGGAAAGAAGGCCTAACACTTTATTTTTGAGAAGTCGTGTCGGTAACTCGCGCTTAGCGCGCTTTCTGACGCGGGTTCAGCCCAGTTTTGATACAGAGGCCGTAGCTAAAGCTCCTTGATCGCGCCTAGCGCGATCAGGACCGCGCTTTACGCGCTTAAAGCCGGTTTAAGTGTATATTAGGAGAGATCGCGCTTAGCGCGATCTGAGCGCGCTTAGCGCGGTTGTAATAAATCCTGTTCTTTCTAATTTCATTTTTATCACATTTTTGTAGGTATTTAATTAAGGATATTTTATCACTGTTGTATAGAGCATTGAATAAGTTTTCCAATGCTTTCAACGGCGCGTCAATCAGAGTTACGGCTCGAAAGTTATGAAGAAAATAAGAATTGTGATTTTGCTGATAGCGTTAAGCGCCCTCGTAGCACGCTTAGCGCGGTTCGCGTCTTTTCAGCCCCTATTTAAGCCTCTTTTCAGTATTTTTTAGGTTATGTTTTTGGGGGAACTTTCTCCCAACTTCATCAAACATATTTTAGGAGTAGAGAGGCTTAGAAACAACATTAGAGGATGCATATTGATGATCCGGAGTTGGATTTGCTTCAATCGGCTCTGATAAACTGGTAGAAAATGGTTCTTCTCCTTTCTTCTCTTTGTATTCTCTATTTGTTGAGGTTTTGTATGTAAATCTCTTGATACCTTATGTATTTCATATAATGTATGTTTGTGAATTAGTTTTGATTCTCTATTGTTGATTGTCTTTGATTGGTTATTTGTGGTCTTGACAAAACCTTTACAAATCTTTGATCTTAAATTTTCATCTATCAATGAACAAACTTTTGACATGGTCTTGCAAGTTGATATTCATTGTCTCTTTTGTGGTATTGTGTTGATTAAGTAGCATGAATAGCATGAGTAGGATCGATGCGGTATTGCGAGGATGCATGATAATAGTGATGAAGAACGATATTCACCTACATTTGGCAAATTAGTTGAATGCATATTATTCATGTGTACGTATTCTGATCTTGGACTTATTTATGAATCGATTCATTAGTTTCATATGGATGTTATAGTAATATCTGTTAGGTTCTGAACTCTAGAGATAGATTTAGATCTAACATTCACTGTGGGTATCGATTCTTAATGCTCCGTGTTGTCGAGTTGCGTGAGACATCATCGATGAGGCGATGCGGTTGTTCTCTCAACTTTGCGTTGGACATAATCTTTGTTGTGAGTGATACGTGGTGATATTAGACGAACGCTTGATTTATGTTTACTATGATCGGAAGAATGCATGTGTTATCGATTGATCTCTATTGAGTTTCTCTTCTCCAAAGAATGTGTTATTGTTATTTACTTGCTTTTCGTTCCTTTAATTTCCGCATGTTACCGTTTGAAATCTCATTTTAAACAAAAGCTTAGAAACGTAGAGACCGTGAACGATGCTATTTCCCTCGCACCGATCCCTGTGGATACGACAACTGGCGCCGTTGCCGGGGATTGCTTTTGATATTGAATAGCATTGCGATAGTTTCTATGTTTTTAAGCTTTGTATATACTTGTTTATAGTTGTTTTCTAGAAGTGATTGTATATATGTGTTTTCCATCATGTGTATGTGTTTGTGCATATTTTTTTTTTTGGTTTACGTTTCCTCAAGTGTTGTGTAAGTTTATTTGGTAGTAGCCGGTGAACCAAGCAACACGGAGGAGCATGTGCATAAATAAGGAGTCGAGCTAACGACGTGAAACAAGCGCTGTTGGGAGGCAACCCAATGATTCTTGAGTTTGTACAGTTTTATGTTTAGTAGTATAGTTAATATAAAGTGACAATGGATGGAGTGAATGAGAGAAAGAGCCAATTCTGAAAAACAAAATTTTCCTGCTCGCGCTTAGCGCGCGCAGAGGGCGCTTAGCGCGCCTTGTTTTGCAAAGAAAAATCTCTCATTTTCCATCCACTTTCACCAATTTTGATCTTTGTGTTTAGTTAGATTTTAATTCAATTTTGTTAAGTCATTAGAATAAAATTTTGTGTTTGCTCTCAAGTTTGTTTTGATTAGCTTGAGGATGCATTTTTTTATTTTCCAAGTTTGATCATTTCAACTTGCGAATGTATGGTGTTGATATTGTTATGTTTTGTACACGTCCAAGGTATGTGTTTATCGCATTTTAGACTTTAGCATATTCATGATACTTAGGCTTTTTACAAACTTCCATGCCATTCATTCTTTTGTATACTTGTTCTTGATGTGAATCAGTTTAGTTTCCACCCTTTTTTGTGAGGTAGCTTTCCATTGTTCATATATGCCCGGAGTACCAACATTCTTGTTCTAACTGGA
The DNA here is from genome assembly GCA_022829125.1 of Lathyrus tuberosus. Lineage (NCBI taxonomy): Eukaryota > Viridiplantae > Streptophyta > Magnoliopsida > Fabales > Fabaceae > Lathyrus > Lathyrus tuberosus. The sequence continues at coordinate 2,684,847 of JALAZF010000142.1, read as the reverse complement.
TTTTATTATGCTTAATATTTTATTTGTGTTGATTATATGAAAGCATGAAAAGGATCAAGGCATTTTATTTCATTTGAGCACAACTACCTAGCCAAAGAGTCAATTCACCTTATGAGTGTGTGATCATCCGTAACCCCTTTGTTCCTTTCTATCATTATCCATGTTGTTTGAACTTAATGTTTGTCTATGAGTATTGAATTCACTTTTTGTACGGATTTTGATTGATTTTTTTTCTTGAACCCTCAACTTTGTGTTGTTGTATGAATTTTTACCTTGTCTTAGAAAGTAGGGAGTGCTCACATGATGATGTAGTTGAATTCAAGTTGGGGAGAGAATGATTGTTTACTCATTGGTTGGTTTCTATGACGTTGAAAAAGAAAAGAAAAAAGAGAAAATATGAAAAAGAAAAGAAAAGGAAAAAAAAAGAATGAAAAAGGAAATCCTTGAGAAAGGAAACAAAAAGAGTTCAAATAATTTTCTTAATAAGTATTGTGTTTTGTGTAACACTTGGGATTTTGGAAGAAGTTGATTGAAAATTTGTGTTTGTGTCTTTGTGAGTTGATCACTCCCTTAGGTTTAGGGAAGTTTTTGTTTCAATTACCTTTAGAAATTGCCCCTTGTTTGTTTACTCGACGACCTTACAACCTTGAAAGCCCTTGTGATTCTTGCTTTTATGTTTTCAATATGATTTATGATGATTGCATAATTTAGTCTTTTACTTGCAATATTGTTGTGAGAGTAAAAATACCTTATTTTGTGTTTTTCGTCTACCGATGATTGTTTTTGCTAGGTGGGTGTGATTCACGTTTGAACTTCTGTTGTTTTGGAATGTTTGGCATGATTTTTGTATTTAGCATTTGTTTCGTGGTTATGTTATCGTTGTAGTTTAGTGGTAAATTTTACTTTGCATGTACGTTTTTCTGTGGAACCATACATTTGTTTTTGTTTTTCGAAACTCGTTGACTTGTGATTGCTTGGTTGTTACTTTTGTTTCTTTGAGTTGTTTGATTCTTGTTTGAGGAAAAACAAGTTTAAGTTGGGGAAACTTGTTAAGTGCCAAATTGTGCATATTTTCGATAGTATTTTGTGGCCCTTTTCAATGGTTTCCAAGGTATTTTAGTAGTAATCTATTAGTTTTAGTGTAAATATGCAAGTTTCAGATTTATTGTAAATATTGTGCATATTGATCATTTTGACGTTTTTTTGACAGGTCTTCTAGCTTATATTTGATGATAGGAACAATTGGTGAAGGAAAGAAGGCCTAACACTTTATTTTTGAGAAGTCGTGTCGGTAACTCGCGCTTAGCGCGCTTTCTGACGCGGGTTCAGCCCAGTTTTGATACAGAGGCCGTAGCTAAAGCTCCTTGATCGCGCCTAGCGCGATCAGGACCGCGCTTTACGCACTTAAAGCCGGTTTAAGTGTATATTAGGAGAGATCGCGCTTAGCGCGATCTGAGCGCGCTTAGCGCGGTTGTAATAAATCCTGTTCTTTCTAATTTCATTTTTATCACATTTTTGTAGGTATTTAATTAAGGATATTTTATCACTGTTGTATAGAGCATTGAATAAGTTTTCCAATGCTTTCAACGGCGCGTCAATCAGAGTTACGGCTCGAAAGTTATGAAGAAAATAAGAATTGTGATTTTGCTGATAGCGTTAAGCGCCCTCGTAGCACGCTTAGCGCGGTTCGCGTCTTTTCAGCCCCTATTTAAGCCTCTTTTCAGTATTTTTTAGGTTATGTTTTTGGGGGAACTTTCTCCCAACTTCATCAAACATATTTTAGGAGTAGAGAGGCTTAGAAACAACATTAGAGGATGCATATTGATGATCCGGAGTTGGATTTGCTTCAATCGGCTCTGATAAACTGGTAGAAAATGGTTCTTCTCCTTTCTTCTCTTTGTATTCTCTATTTGTTGAGGTTTTGTATGTAAATCTCTTGATACCTTATGTATTTCATCTAGCGTATGTTTGTGAATTAGTTTTGATTCTCTATTGTTGATTGTCTTTGATTGGCTATTTGTGGTCTTGACAAAACCTTTACAAATCTTTGATCTTAAATTTTCATCTATCAATGAACAAACTTTTGACATGGTCTTGCAAGTTGATATTCATTGTCTCTTTTGTGGTATTGTGTTGATTAAGTAGCATGAGTAGGATCGATGCGGTATTGCGAGGATGCGTGATAATAGTGATGAAGAACGATATTAACCTACATTTGGCAAATTAGTTGAATGCATATTATTCAGTATATGCCTCCCCAATATCACAAGAGCATGCAAGCTGCAAGGTTCAAACAGAACATGTCTCGTCAGATGTCTCAACATCAGGAAAACTGGTATGGATATGGATACAACAATGTTGTGCCCCATCACTATGGAAGAAGGAAGCCTCATCACCATAGGAGACAGCGTCCTCAGTACAGAAGAAGACAATCCAACTATGGAAGAAGGAGACAACATTATGGGTGGCAGCCACAACAGTATCATCATCAAAGTGGCAGAAGGTTTAACCTCTTCAGAGATGACAGAGTCAGATGCTTCTATTGTGGCAGATTTGGACATATGCAGTTCTCTTGCTTCAAGCTTCATGGTTATCCAAATTCTGCTCTTCAACCCAGACAGAAGGAGGTCAGGCCCAAAGTAGTAAAACAATGGGTTCCTAAAGCTCAAGTCACATGTCTATTGGCTCACACATCAGATGGATATTTTTCTATGGATGCTTGGTACTTTGACAGTGGATGTTCAAAGCACATGACTGGATCCAAGAAGCATTTGGTAGAGTTCAATCCTTGCCATGTAAATGATGTTATTTTTGGCAATGGTGAAAAAGGAGTTGGAAGAGTGAAGAATCATGATGGTCTTACTCTTGATAATGTGCTCCTTGTTCAAGGGTTGAGTGCTAATTTAATTAGCATAAGTCAACTTTGTGAAGAAGGTTACAAGGTAAGCTACACCAAAGATGAATGTGTGGTAGCTGATGAGCAGAATGAGGTAGTGATGAAGGGAGTAAAATCCAAAGATAATTGCTATCAGTGGATACCTCAAGTGGACAGCTTATCTAGTGATGTTAAGGTTGATGTTGTAACATCAGATGGTGACATCAAGTGGGAAAGTATGGTGAAAAGTCAATCTGGGTTAATGACTTATGGTGCTGTTACTCCTAAGTTGGATGATGTGTTAAAAGCCAACTTGAGTAGTCAGTTATGTGAGCAAGATGAAGGAGTCAACAATGCTGATGGATGGATCAAAAGCTGTGACCTTAAGAAGTGTTGGGAGCTGAATACTTGGAAGGCCAAGAAAGATGACAACCTGACTAATGACTCCTATAGTTCAGAAGAAAAATTTCACAAGTTAACAATCCTTAGGTTGGAAGATGCAGATGTTAGAGCTGATGTTAAAACATCTCAAGTCAAGAAAGGTACTTCTAGCCTTAAAATAAAGAAGAGTGATGTTGAACTAATTGCAAAAGTGGTTCCTGGGGTTGCTAAGCGACTGAAATCAAGGAAGAGGAAAGCTATTGAGTCACCTCCAAAGATGAGAACTGATAAGCAGAAGATCTATGTGGATGGTACTACAAAATCCAGGAGTAAAGTGTTCATCTCTTCCAGAAATAGGAAGATCAGAGATAAGTCTGATGATAATGTCCAGGATATCTCTCAAATGAAGGAAGTCGTTGTTGTTAGAACTTCTGAGAAAATTCAAAAGGCCAGACTAGATAACATTCCTGTGCTTTTCATAAAATGGTGGAAGTATGTTCTGGAAAAAGAATTTGGTATAGATGCTCTGGATATGGTTGAGTTTGCTAGGATATGGTTCAGAGAGGGTGTGGGAACTTATGGTATTTAGGTGTGTATGAATAAGTTACTCTGACTGTGTTTTATTGGGAGCTTCTTGAAGGACTTCTTTGTGCAATGAGTCATTTGAATGGTGATGAGAAGCTGATGTCCCAAAAGATGTTATAGCACCATGTTTGCTGGTGGTTATATCTGGAAGATGATTAAGATTGGACATGTGGAGTTGGATGCTCTAGCATTTTTGGTCAGAAGAGGTGAAGATTATGGTCATGTGTTTAGTAGTTTGTTCTGGCAAAGCATGACTACTGTCTTTGAAGACTTCACCAGTTTCAACAAAGGATAGAGGAATTGTGATCTCTTGAAGAGATTGGATCTCAGTAAAGCTTATAAGTAAGCTGAGAATTTGTGGAGTTTGTGACACAGTGTTGAGTTTGGATTATTTTGCTGATAGTAAATCCAATAGTGGAGCATATGTAATACCCTGGTGTCAAGAGTGTCAAGAGTATCCTTGGTGAAGGATGTCTTTGTTCTGGATCTGAAGCTTAGTGCTTACATTATATCTAAGGAGCATCTACATAGTCATACGGGAGAATGATGAAGTAGAAGGTTCGCCTTGGATGGTGAAGATGAATTGTATGATAGCCTTTGGAGAAAGGGACAGTGGTACCAAAATGCATGTACTCAGAAAATGTGCTCAAATGTTCATCTCCATCTAGAGCATTTGTTAATCATGACAGGGGGAGTACTTGTCTATGGATTTTACAGCAAAGGTGCATTTATTGTGAAGATTGCATGCTGATCAAGCTTGTGGAGATTGGTTGCCTCTTATGAGGATATAATGTCAGATAGCATGCTATGACATTAGACTGTTGATTGGTGTGGCCTTGAATGGTTCTAGTCATGTAAAGCTAATTGTTTGAATCTTGTGCGCACATGCTTCTGAGGAGATGTCTGAAGACAAGATTGAATCATGGCCTTAAATAGGGTTATTTATTCTAAGTAAGAGGAGTTGACTTAGAGTTCAGTGGAAGGAATTGTGTGTGTGCTTTAAATCTTGTGGATGATTGTGTGAAGCCTTCATAACTGGATGGATGAAGAATATGTCTGGATTTTCAAAATGTGGATATTGCTGACAGAAGAAGTATGGTTTTGTACAGGGTAGTACTAACTGTAGTTAGACTTACTTGATGGGGTTGTCAATTTGTGGCTAAAAAGGGGGAGAAGTAGCCAAGAGAGCCAAGAGTATCAAAGAGTACAAATGTCAGTGCCAAGAGTACAAATGCTGCACTGCTGTCAAAAGGAGTTGATTGTCGCCAAGGAATATGCTGCAAAGGATGTAGCTGATTGCTGATGTTATGGTGCAGAAGTGCAGAAATTAAGGGGGAGTTTTTGCTGAACTGCTGAACCGCTGTTTTTGATTGTTCATGATTGAGGGGGAGCAACATTGTTGAAAATTGTTGCTGTTGCTGTTGAAGATGGTGTGCAGCAGAGTTTTTGTGAAGCAAAGTTCATAATGAAGTCTTTATGATGCTGCTGCTGGATGCTGAAGTGAATTGAAGTTGCTGCTAATGTTGAAATATGTGTACCTGTTTGATTGTTGTAGCTGTTTTGTTGCTGCTGCTTGGAGTTTCAAAATCATTGAAGTTTTTTTCCACTGCTGAAGTCTCTGAAGGTGCAGAGATTGTTTTAGCCAAAATTAGCCAAAGGGGGAGATTGTTAGTTCTTGGATTGGCTGGAATTTTGGTAAAACAAAGTATGTTCAATGTTGATGTCAAGGTGGTGATGTTGCAACATTGAGTCTTAACACTGGGCTGTGTTAAGTATTTAAATTGCTGAAGTTGGATGTCTGATGTCACATGGCGATGTTGTGACATTAGATCTGCAGAATTAATAACATCAAGTTGTGATGTTGTTAGGGTTCGCGTGTTAGCTAGAATTGTGGAGAGCAAGCTGTCTCATTGAATGCGAATATCTTGGGTTAGATATTCTTCGCTGCATAGGAGATCTGGTGCAGATTTGTAGGAGATTTAAAAGGTTGAAGATTTGAAAAGATTTTAGGAGAAAATCTGTTTTGAATATTCAGTTTTAAATAACAAATCAAGTCAGATATTGTAGCAGTCCAAGCCCAATTCAGGTTGCTATTTAAAGCGCACAAGACCAATGGAAAAGGTACAGAAATACAGAGAGAAGATCAAGAGCATAGGATGAGTGTCTTGAGTATTTTGTACAAGTTTTATATACAGAATTCTAGGTTGAATTGCTGAGTCGTTTTCTGTCCTCTCTTAGAAGCTGTGAAGCAATAGAGAGTTATTAATTGATCAAAGCTGTGAAGTAAGATCAAGGTTTCTCAAAGAGGTTGTTCCTTGAGTGTTGTTTTAGGGATTGAGTAGTGTTCTCATATCTAAGTGGTTTCTTAGGTAGAAAGTCACTAGTAGGAATTAAGTTTAGGAGATTGTCAACTGGGTTGTTGAGTCTGTAAATTAATTCTACAAGTAGTGAATTTCATCCCTGGCTTGGTAGCCCCCAGACGTAGGTAGTTAGACCGAACTGGGTGGACAATTTGGTGTGTTATTCTGCTGTTTATTTTGTCAATTGTGCAGAGTGTGTTGTTGTGACATCGCACCTTAACATCACACGTCTGATACCAGAATTTCATACATTTATTACTATTTCAACTTAAATTTACTATTATTCTTAAGTTTTTTTTTCTATTTTAAACTTTTAATTTTTATGACAGACTACAAACAAATGCGCGTCCATAACCATATCCCACCCAGAAACGTACCCGGTGCGAACGCACGGGTTAGTTACTAGTTTATTTAATAAAAAAAAGAAAGAAAAGTTTATATCTTTATTTTATTAATAATTTTTTGGAGCCCAGGTTTCAATTTTTTCTAAGTTTTGTCCCACACTCAACTTTAAATTTATTTTTATGAAAATAAAGGATAAAAATACCTTAAAACAAAAATATTAAAATTAAATTTAATTTAAAAAGACAAAAAAAAACTATATAAAATATGGTATAAGAATCAGTTCTTAAACGAGTATTATCAACATCTACACGTTTTTATTAATTATTTTCAAATTTGTATACAAGTTGAGTGAAATATAGAATATAAGAAGCATTAACAATGTCCTGGCTCTACATCAAAATAAGGCGAGCATATCTTTAGCTTATCTACAAGGAGTTTTTCTAAAATTGACAAACAAAAAACATGAGAAAAAGACGTTAAAAAGTTGTACGTAAGTTAAAGGAAATTGTGAAAAGAACTTTGAGTCATCACAAAATCATGATAATCAAACTATTAGTTGCAATCACTACGTCAAAAATGAGTTTTCGCAGCACAACAAAGACAACGCTTTTTGGCAAAGCGCTGCTATATGTTTCGCTAAAAACAAAAATAAAAACGAAAGAAAAAAGCACTGCTAAATGGGGGACATAAGACAGCGCTTTTTAAAAGCGCTGCTAAAGCCCTAAGGCAGCTGAACTTTAGAAAGCGTTTTATGAAAAGCGCTGCTAAATGTGGGACATAAGGCATCGCTTTTAAAAAGCGCCGCTAAAGGGCTTTCGTACAACACGCTTTAGCCAGCGCTTTTAGAAAGCGCTGCTAAAGGACTTTCATTAATCCCACATAAGAAAGCGCTTTTACTCCAAAAGCGCTGCTAAAGGATTAACATAAGAAATCGCTTTCTAAAAGCGTTGCTAAAGGTGTTTTAAAATATTAAAATTAAAACAAATTCTGCAAACAACTAGTACTGTTTCATTACGACCGTTTCTATTTTCGCCCTAGCGACTACTGTTTCTCTTCTTCCTCCATTTTTTCTGCAAACAAACGAAACCACGCCGTCCGCCGTCGTTCTGCAAACGAAATCCGTCGTGGCTTTACTCCGTTTGTGGCTTCCCTTCGTCGTTTCTGCTTACTCACACCGTCGTCCGCCATTGTTGATTGTTTCTCTGAGGTTTTTACTCTCCTTTTTCTGGTTTTCTCTCCATTAATGAAAATGTCTAATATTCTCCATTGTAGACTGTTTCTCTGTTGTTTCTGTGAGATAAATTTGGTGTATTATTAGTTGTTGATGTTAGGTTTTCATTTTTTGATTTGTAGGAGTTAGTTAGTGATTAATTGGAAAAGTGATTAATTAGTAGAAGTTAGTATAGTGATTATTGTGTAAAATGTGATTAATTTGTAGAAGTTAGTTTAATGGTGAATTTGTAGAATAATAGAAGTTAGTTTAATGTGTAAAATTTGTAGAATAGTGATTAATTAGAAAATTCAAGGTAGTTAAGAGTGTTGTAGAAGTTAGATTGTTGAGGTTGTTATAGGGCTATTTGTAAAGTTAAAGTGAACATTTATCGGAAAATTTTAGTGATGTACGAATTTGGTTGTTATTGAAAATGATAATGAAATTAGTAGTTAAGTGAACTAGTGATTGAATTTATTTTGAGAGATGATTGAAAATGATAAATAGTGATTGAATTGTTACTTGAACTTAAGCGTTGAAGTTGTTTTTTTTACAATGTTGAGTTGAAACTATACCATGCTATTTGATTTAATGATGATGTTTACTAAATTTGTTTCTTGAAACTTTGACTTGTTATATGCGGTATACACCATCACTTACTAACTTACGTTCATTTGCTATAGGGGTTACTTGTGAAGAGTGAATTCAGATCGTTTTTAAGAATCTTAAACTTTGTGGTTCAGTCCAGAAGTTGTTGACTTCTATATAGACAGGTACGTAGTTGTTCTTTTGTTTTTGTTTTTCTTACTTAGTAAAATCATGGATAAAAAATGGATGTCGTCCAATCGATTGTCGAAAGAGTACGAGAATGGGGTATCAGAATTCATTAAGTTTGCTGTTGAACACGCCAAAGATCCAAGTCGAATCACATGTCCTTGCTTGAGTAGCTGTTTTGGACGTCGGATTGACGCGGGTCAGATGGAGTCACATTTAAAGAGGCATGGAATTGATTGAAGTTATACTAGTTGGACACTTCATGGTGAGAAAAGTAACGGGAATGTTGAACCGAGAGATAATACGACCTATGCTTCAAACGAAAATGCCACAGATATATACGATTGTGATCAAGTCAAAGAGATTGCAGAAGCACTTGAAGAAGATCTTCAGGATTGTCCCAAAATGTTTGAGAGGTTGGTAAGCGATGCAAAGAAAACGTTGTATAAGGGTTGCACTAAATTCACAAGATTATCTGCGGTACTAAAGTTGTACAACTTAAAGGCGGGTAATGGATGGTCGGATAAAAGTTTCACAGAGTTATTAGCCCTTATGAAAGATATGCTTCCGGAGGATAATGTTGTTCCCAATCGAACATATGAGGCCAAAAAGATGTTGTGCTCTATTGGCATGAGCTATGATAAGATACATGCCTGTCCAAACGATTGTGTTTTGTTTCGAAATGAGTATGCATCGTTAAATGAGTGTCCTAAATGCGGTGTCTCTCGATATAAGAAAAAGTTGTCTCCAGCAAAAGTCTTGTGGTATTTTCCTATAATTCTGAGATTTAGACGCATGTTTCGTAGTGAAACCGATGCAAGAAACTTGACTTGGCATGCATATGAAAGAATTATAGATGGAAAGTTTTGACATCCGGCAGATTCACCACAGTGGGCGAAAATTGATCATGATTATCCTGAATTTGGAGAAGAAGCAAGAAACCTTCGCTTGGCATTATCTACTGATGGAATGAACCCACACGGTCTTCAAAGTATCTCATATAGCACATGGCCGGTGATTATTATGATTTATAACCTACCTCCATGGCTATGTATGAAGCGTAAGTACATGATGTTATCTATGTTAATTTCTGGGCCTAAACAACCAGGGAATGACATAGATGTATACTTGACACCGTTAATCGAAGATTTAAAGATATTGTGGGAGAACGGTGTGGTGGTTTATGATGGATATAGGAAAGAAAGTTTCAACTTGAGGGCGATGTTGTTTGGCACAATTAATGATTTTTCAGCATACGGAAATCTATCAGGGTATAGCATAAAAGGTCAATGTGCGTGTCCTATTTGTGAAGATAAAACAGATTAGACGCGATTGGAGTTTGGTCAGAAGAATGTATTTCTCGGTCATCGTAGATTCTTAAATTCTAATCATCACTACCGTGGGTGGAGAAAAGCCTTCAATGGAGAGGCAGAACAAGGTAGAGCTCCAGCTATATTGACAGGTGATCAAGTTTTTGAAAAGGTGAAAGATGTGAGTACTCAGTTTGGCAAGCCTTTTGCACACACCCTTGTCAAGAGTAGGTGGAAGAAGGGGTCAATTTTTTTTGAATTTCCATATTGGAAGTCTTTGTATGTAAGACATTTTCTTGATGTTATGCATATTGAAAAAAATGTATTTGGCAGTGTTATTGGTACGTTACTCAATATACCAGGAAAGTCTAAGGATGGCCTTAAAGCAAGAAATGACTTGATATCGATGAGGATAAGAACTGAATTAGGACCCTTGAAGAAAGGAAAACGAACATATCTACCACCTACTGCCTATACTCTATCTAGAAAGGAGAAAAAAATATTGTGTAAGTTTCTAAGTGAAGTTAAAGTTCCAGAAGGATACTCTTCAGATATTAGAAGACTTGTGTCTATGAAAGACCTCAAGTTAAAGAGTTTAAAGACGCATGACTGCCATGTTATAATGGAACATTTTCTACCAATAGGTATACGTTCTATTTTGCCGGAAAAAGTAAGACGCACAATAAATAAATTGTGTTCTTTTTCAGGTAAATTTACAGTAAGGTGATCGATCCTGCGATCTTACCAACATTGCAAAACGAATAGTCATTACATTGTGTGAGCTTGAAATGTTCTTTCCTCCATCGTTTTTTGACATAATGGTACATCTAGTTGTTCATCTTGTAAAGGTGACACAATTGTGTGGACCAGCTTATATGAGATGGATGTACCCTGCTGAACGGTATATGAAAATATTAAAAGGGTATGTGAAAAATCGAAGTCGACCAGAGGGTTGTATTGTTGAATGATACATTGTTGAAGAAGCGATTGAGTTTTTTACTGAATATCTTTCCAACGTTCAATCCATTGGACTTCCCAAATCTCACATCGTTGAAAAAAAAGAAGGAAAAAAGTTAATTGGAAATAAAATTGTGACCATATCAAGGGCTGAACGGGAGCAAGTGCATTTGTATGTTCTGCACAATGACAACGAGGTTGAACCATATGTTGAAATGCACAAGGATTTTCTCCAAGGTTTAAATCCGAATAGAAATGAAAATTGGATAGTACGAGAGCAAATCGAAGTTTCATACCATGGTTTAAGGATCACATTTATTCAAAGTTTTGTGTAGATCCCGCTTCAATATCAGAAAGGTTGAGATGTTTAGCATATGGTCCAAGTTTGCATGTGTTTTCTTATAGCGCATACGCAATTAATGGATACACATTTTATACCAAAGAACAAGATGACAAAAGTACAATGCAAAATAGTGGTGTCACCTTGGTAGTTGAAGCAATGCACATTTCAAGTGTGAAGGACATAAACCCCACATATGCAAATATGTCATATTTTGGGGTTATCGAGTGCATTTGGGTTTTTGATTATGAGAAGTTTTAGATTCCTATCTTTGGTTGCAAGTGGGTTAAAAATAATAGTGGCATACGAATGGATAAGTCAGGGTTTTTGCAAGTGGATCTTAATAGGGTGGGGTACAAAGACGAGCCTTTTATTCTAGCCTCTCAAGCTAGACAAGTGTTCTATGTCACTGACCCGACAAGTAGGAAATGGTCTATAGTGCTTTTATCTAACAAAGTAATTGATGATAACATTGGAGATCAAGGTGATATTGTTGGAGCGAATGCATCATATATTATAAGTGATCGAGATGAGACTGTTGGAGCGAGTGAATCATATATTAGAAATGATCATAATGAGGGAATTTGGATCAATCCATCCATCCGTGTTGTTAAGAGACAAGTAGATCATCTTCCTACCCGGAAAAGAAAGAGACATTAATAAAGAGGTAATAGTAAAATTATATATTCTGTCATGTACTTTTCATGTTTGAGAATGATTATGGATTTATATGTTTGTCGTGTGTTTGTCATTTCATATTTGATTATGGATAATGGATTTATATGTTTGTCATGTGTTTGTCATTTTCATATTTGATTATGGATTATGGATTATGGATTTATATGTGTTTTTCTTGATTATAGGTAAAATGGCTTCTAATGAGGATAACTCGCACTATACTTCCAAGAATGATCCAAAAGAATCAGTTCAAGATGCGGAAGTATATATTTCAAGAGGAATAACAATCATGAAAGGAGTTATTCGTGCTAGAGACAAGGGAATAAAATATGACGTTCATTGGAATGAAACAGGTCAACTAATTGAGCCTAATGGCCCAATGTTGACTAGTTACATTGGTGCACTTGTCCGTTCACTAGTTCCTATTACTTGTGACAATTGGCGAAATCCACAGTTGAAACCCACCAAAGATAAAAATTGGAGTGAGATACAGGTATTATATGTGATGTTATTTGTTATGTTTATCGATTATATTTTTAAACTAATTATACTGACACACTTTATTTGTTATTGTAGAGATCTTTTAACATTGGTGACGAGAAGCAAACATATTGTCTTCAATTAGCCGAAAAAAGACATAGAGGGTTCCGAGCATTTTTATCCAACAAGTTTCTGAGGGATGCCCAAGGAAATTTTGTTGAAGCGGAATGCCCGAAGAAATATGCGGACTTGATTGCACCCGAAGAACGGGACACTTTTGTCGCCAAACGAAAAACAGAAAAATTCCACGTAATCTTAATTTAATTTATCATGAACATTGTCTTATATTCATGTAGTTATTACATGTGTTCTGATATGACTTATAATTGTTTATGCAGGTTGTGAGTGACGTTAATCGTCAAAGAGCCTCGAAACCCGTGTATCCATACAAGAAAGGACGTTTGGGATATGCACGCTTGGAACAAAAAATTGTAAGAATATATAATTTCTATGGTCTTTTTGTATTATTATTAATCCTAATTCTTGACTTAATGTGTAGCTTGAAGAGGAGAAAAGTGAAGAAACATCTGTTCCGGAGCATGTTTTGTGGAAGGCTGCCCGTGTGGGAAAGGATGGAGTTGTAACCGAAGGTGTTCAACAAGTATTCGAAAATTGTGTAAGTATACAACATGTTTTATGGAAGGCTGTCCGTGTTTAGTTAGATATAAATTTCTTGTTTATCTAATATATTTATGCATGGCTCTAATATTGAATTTCAGGAGACTCTATCTCAGTCCTTAACTGCCACGGAAGACCAGGATTATAGGAGCATACTGAGTCGAGTTTTAAATGTTCCTGAGTATTCTGGTCGCGTGAGGGGTAAGGGATTTGGAGTCACTCCGTCTACCTTCTATAAGCGTTCAAAGACAAAAAATCCTAGCAATAGAGAGGTGATGGAAATGTTGAAAGAATTGAGAGCTCAAGTTCGTGAACTGCAACAGGATAAAGAAAGATACATGTCGGAAAGGCGCGGTTCAGAATTTAAAGATGCTAGCGATAAGGCCAGCATCAATTGTCAACAAAAAATTCTGGAGGTAATTATATCTAATAAATTAGTACAATTTTTATATTGACATCATTGCACAATAACAATTTCGTATTATTTTTGTTTTGTTTAGGGCATTTCACCTTGTCAACTATATTTATCGGCACCAACATATCGAATGGTTGGCAAGGGAAAAGTGCATAACACTCCCAGAGACGTCCTTCACACTAGACTGCTCCCTGCTGGATATTTGAAGGTTTCGATTGATATTGCTTTAGAGCGGGATGCGGTACTACCTATACCTGACGAAGTGTCAGATGCAACATTGGTGGGGGACACAATAGGGTCGTAGTTGCATGGCAGTCAAACCTCATCGTCATAGATGACTCGGTATGTTAAAAACCATTATTAACCTTTTACTTGCATATAAATTATGATATGCTTACTTTTACCTACATTTAATTTACATGACATCGTTAGACTCCTTCAAAATCCAAATCAAAAGACAAAGGGATTGTGCGGCAAACCGAGTCGGTTGCATCACAAAAAGAGGTACAGTGATATATATGCATCGAAAATGTTAATTTTGTGATCCGAATTCAAAAGCTTAATGATTATTAAGTTTATGACTTATATGATTTTCAGATTCCTACACAAGAGGTGCAACAAGGGATCAAGAACAAGAAGCCAGTAGTCGCCAAGGCAAAAAAAGCATTTATTTCTCGATTTCGGTTGTGCCTTGAAACAATTGTAGGCACAATGGATTTGATGGAAGGTGGTATCCGTGAAATACCTATGGAAGCAGGTATTTTTGGGTTTGCCTATTCAGAAATAATTTCTAAAGAAGACTTTGATCAGATATTTACGCATTCTGAATTACGTGTCGCTGTTATTAATTCATACATCAGGTAATGCATCGATTTTATTTATTTAATTGATTAATTTATTTACTCATTTCAATGAATATTAGAATGTTAATTATAATAACATATTTATTATAATCCACTTTTATTTCTGGTTCTTGTATGAAAAATTGATGCTTCCGCGTCAATTGACTGAAAGATACTCCTTCTTGGCTCCCAACTATGTCAATACAAATTTAATCACTCGAACTCCAGATGAGGTTAAAGATCACCTAGTGCGTGCATTTATGACCAACATTGATACAGAGAAGTTGTATCTTTTAGTGTATAATACTGGCCATGGGTAAGATTTTCATCCTAACTTCCCTTATTATAATTTTTCGCTTTTTTACGTTGTGTATAACATTTCCATCTATACTTTTGTTTTATTTTACAGTGGACACTGGTTGTTGCTTGCTATTAATCCGATAAAAGAAATTGTCTATTATCTGGATTCGCTAGAGGGTGATTGCACAAAATACCCAGAGATGAAGAATATGATTGATACGTAAGTGATGCAATTGTTCTAAATTAATATTCGCGTGTATATTTCTTTATTTATGTGAGATTGTTCTAACTATTCGTTTATAATATGTTAGATCCATAAAAATATTCTGATCACAACAACAAACTCGGGTACCAAAGTCCAGAGCAAACAACATTATGTGGATAAGAGTGGAGGTATGATTTGATATTATAATAGTAATGCTACTTGATAAGACAATTCATCTATGATACTTATTAATACTTCTTTTTTCTATGTGTAGTGTCCTCGACAACGTAATGGTATCGATTGTGGTTATTTTGTCTTGAGATTCATGAAAGAAATTATTCTTTTGGAACACATAGAGATTTCAACCATGGTATGAATTTATTTTAAGATTTATTATCGGATATTTCATCTAATTAATTACTTTTAACTAAATCTTGCATATTATGTTAAATGTAGTATTTTGATGAATTCAAGTGTGTCACCTACACGAAAGAAAATTTGGAAAAAATGAAGGAGGATTGGTGTCAATACATGGTTGAAATGAGAATTTGTTAGTTTTAGAAATTATGTTAGGTTTATGGAAGGTGTTGTATATATAGGTGATGAATATAGTGTATAAGGTTTCGAATTGGTGTATGGAATTGGTGTTGTATAGTTTGTATTGAGTTATATATATGTAATGTTTATTTTGGTGTTGTATATATAATGGTTTTTACCATTTATGTGTTGAAGTTTTATCGTATAAAGGCCTATTGTTGAATTATAATGCTATAAGGCCTATGTGTTGACATATAATGGTATCAAAGGCTATGTGATGAATGGTTATGAATTCTGTTAAATTATACAGGTTTAAATTATACAGGTTTGAATTATACAGGTTTAATAATTGATTTTTCAAAAAAAAGCTTTTAAAAAGCTCTTGAATAAAAGACAGCGCTTTCTAAAAAAAGCGCTGCCTAAAGGGGTGTACTGGCGTATACATAAGACATTGCTTTTAAAGCGCTGCTAAAGGTGGGCATACGAAAGCGCTTTTCTTTAGAAAAGCGCTGCCTAAAGTGGGACCTTTAGCAGCGCTTTATAAAGCGCTGCTAAAGGGGGACATACGAAAGCGCTTTTCTTTGGAAAAGCGCTGCCTAAAGGTGGACCTTTAGCAGCGCTTTTAAAAGCGCTGCTAAAGGGGGGCCTACGAAAGCGCTTTTCTGTGGAAAAACGCTGCTATAGGGATCCTTAGGGGGACCTAAAACAACGCTTTTTAAAGAAAAAAAACGTTGTCTTTACCTTTAGCAGCGCCAGCTTTTGCAGCGCTTTTAAGCTCTGCTAAAAGCAAAAAAAAAAAACGCTGCTTAAGGTCTTCTTTGGCGTAGTGAATCATTCTCACCACCTTGACTGTGGAGATTAGGTGTTATATGTCTACGGATCTAACAGAGTGTCTATGACTAATAGTTTCATTATCATAGTATTGTTGGGTAACTTGAACTACAAGTTACTTCTAAATTGAGAAAATTGAGAAAGAAGTTAAGGCAAATTGAGAAGAGAGGATCTTATTAAGAATGAATTGAGATTATATGAGAAAAATACTAGATTGAGAAGAGAGAATGTTATTAAAAATGAATTGAGATTACATGAGAAAAGAGAGCTATTTATATAGTTGGGAAAACATTAACCAACTAATATGTATATGTAGCCAATTTATTTAAAATGATAAGTAAAATATTAAAATGAAGTTTAGATTACTTTTTACCCCGGCTCAATAATTTATTAAAACAAATATAAGATTAATTATTTAAATATATTAACATAAAATTTTGTTTTAAACACATATCTCAAATTATTTTTAAAAAGACTTAAATTTAGACCAAAGCCATAAATTTTTTTGCCAAATCAAATTTAAACTTTGCAAACATTTTCCTACCCAATTTATTTTTAGTTTAGGAACAATTGTATTCTACATAAGGGACGTGCGCACGCACATTTTTTTTCAGAAGGCAAGGATATTGAATTAAACAGCTGCACAATGGGTGCAGCAACCCATCAAAACAAACTATTCATCTTTTAAGACAAACCAAAAGAACATTAAATCACTCATAAAAAGAACAACCATCACGAGGGTTAACAACAGACAACCACTTCCAACTATAAAATTTAACCAAACTCAGCAAGTCAAGCACTGATAAAGTCTTGCTATCAAACATAATAGACATGGTGTATTTAAATCTTGAAATCATCCTTTCTAGATGTGGTTTAGAAACAAAAATATTTGATCTTCTAACATTTTAAATTTTTTATTTGATTTTAATGATTATTTTTCTTTTATTTCAGAGCCTTAACATAGAGTTTTGTGAATCTTAATAGTAATAAATATTTGCTCAAAAATAAAATAGACTTTTTTTTGGTTATTTTTCTCTTGGTACATTGACATTTTAGTAATTTAAAACTCTTTTATTATATTTTTAGATCAAAAAATAAAATCAATAAAGCTCATTATAATCAATCATCCACACTCAATATTTTTTAATAATCAAATCAACAATAAAATTTTAAATATCTAAATGTTGAATTTAGCATTTTTAAGGAATATTTTAAAGAAAAATATTAATTAATGGTTCATTAGATGTGATAGCTTTTAAATTTTTTTTGTTAGTAGTGACTTGAAAACAATGTTGTTGTGTAATTGTTTTTGTTATTAGTTTATTATTATTTTCAATATAGATTTAATATTATTAGTTGCTTCAAATTTATAAAAAAAACTTTTATTATAATCATTAGTCAAATCCCATATTTGTTAAAAAAAACAGAACTAAATCAAAAATTAAACTTAAAAATACTGTATATGATTCATGCATCGATTAATAGATTAATAAACTAATTTTGAGTTGGGGTGGACGCAAAGTTCCCTAATTTATTAATTAAGCATAGCTCCGCACCTATTTGTAAAGTCTCTCTGAACTATATAGATTTTGTACAAAGGCTCACGTGACTTCGAATTGCAAAAGTTATTGTGATTTTATGTCTTTTTCTCACTTGCAAATAATTACTCTCTCTTATTTAATTACATTTTTTTTCACTTCCCGTTTAATCATATATAAATAAAACGCCATCAAACTAACTAGTTCTTTACACATAAATAAAAAGAATATCTTAAAAGACCATTATCAATAATTCAAAAAATAAAAGATAAATAATAATAATAAAAAGAACTAGAACCATTATTATAACAGAATTTATTCCTGTTTATAGAAAAATTACACTTAAATACTTATTGATGGTCGCCACGAAACTTACATTTGCATTTCTCTCATTCTTTGACTTTCTATTTTTTTTAAAGTATTTGATTAAAAACCAAATACTTAAACAAGTAGCATATATAACATAAATTGTTCGACATACTATCCCTAATATAATAAAACTAGAGTCTTAATTGTAAAGAGAAAAGTCGCTATACAATAACATTAGGGCATTTTTTTTTCTTTTTCTGAAAGCGATAATACTCATAAAACGCTGCACAAGGGGTGCAGGAACCCGAGAAACAACATTAAATCCCTTTACAACATAACAACGGGACTGTGAACCAGTCGTAAAATGACACAAAACTAGAGTTCCTACAATGGAGACTCCAGTTCCAACTAAAAAATTTGACATAGTTTAAGATGTTCTCCACAGACAAACTAATTGAGTCGAAAATCCTACGATTTCTAGCGAACCAAATAAACCAAACAGCCGTGCTCCAAATGAGAACACCAAAAGATCTACTAGCCACTTTTTTAATGACATTGATAAACTTGAATGTTGAATCCTGCCATGACAGATGCTGACAGCCGACAACCCCCAACCACCTATGCAACCCTCTCCAAACCTTGACAGATTTAGGACAGACGAAAAGCACATGGTGAAGCGTTTCAGGCTGGCCAACACACCCTGCACACTCCAGATTCCCACCATCGACTTCGACATTTCTTCTAGCAAGCTGATCCTTTGAAGGTAACCTATTCCTAGCGACTCTCCATATAAAGATTTTGACCTTCAACGGTAACAATGAGCTCCACACCAGATTCAAAAAAGGCACAACAACTTCCTCTTCAATCGTTGGTTCTCTGTACTTCATAATTAATTCATAACAGGATTTGACAGTAAAGCCAATGCTCTCCTCCGTACCACACCTCGCACCAGGATCCCATCTAAAATCATCAATATCTCCATTTAAAGAAAAGGCTTCCAGCAAATCCATTAAGTCTTCCTTCTCTCTGACCATAACATAATCTAGCACAAAACCAGCCAAAGGAATGTCCCACAACCATTTACCTTCACACCAACGACCACACCTTACAACAAGGCCTTTAATATCAACCGCAAACTGATACAGGTTAGGAAACACAATTTTGAGAGGAGAGTTTAATGCCCAAACAGAGTGCCAGAAAAACGTGTTTTCACCATTGCCCACCGTACTACCAACGTTAGACAGAAAAGCATCATCCCCTGTAGCAGTGTCACGAATGATGTCCTTTAGGTCTCTCCACCAGATTGATTCAAACCTGTTGGCCTTCACACTGTCTATGCAATGCATATTCAAAGCGAGATTACCATATTTAATCCTCAACAAGTTCTTCCAAGCACACTCCTCAGAATTTAACATCCTCCATTTCCATTTCAACAACAAAGCCCTGTTGAAACCAGACAAATCCTTTACACCCAAGCCTCCTTTCTCGTACGGTCGACAAATAGTCTGCCAATCAACCCAATTAATTTTCTTCTTCAAATCACACCCACCCCACATAAATTTAACTTGAATACCTTGAAGTGCCTTTAACACTCCCACCGGCACTTTGTAAAACGAAAAAGCGTAAAAAGGCAGAACACTTATGACAGACTTTAATAGAACTAGCCTACCACCCATTGACAACTGCCTACCTTTCCACGCTGCCAATCTAAGCCTCACCTTGTCCAGCAGATCCTTCCACATGTAATGTCTTCTAGGGCTATCCCCTATACTAACCCCAAGAAAAACAAAGGGCAACTTCATAGAGTCGCAATTAAGGAAAACAGTGGCTGAATTAAGGAACTCTTGACTAACATTAATACCTCCTAATTTACTTTTGCTGAAATTTACCTTTAACCCAGAAACCATCTCAAACCCTCTGAGAATGGCCTTGAAGCTCTAAAGCGTAGCCTCATCCACATTATCAAAGAACAGTGTATCATCTGCAAAGTGAGTCACACTGAAGCTCACATCTTCACTAACAGAGAAGCCTTTGTATAACCCTAAGGATTCAGCCTTTCTCACTAAACAAGTTAACACTTCCATGACAAGCAGAAAAAGGAAAGGGGATAGAGGATCCCCTTGCCTCAAACCTTTTTGGACCTTGAATTCACTCGTCGCGCTACCGTTAACCAAAATAGACATGTAACCATCAAACACCAAGGAACGACACCATTTCAACCAATTCTCACCAAAATTCATTTTAACAAGTAAATCATAGAGGAACTTCCAAGAGACGCAGTCGTAAGCACGTTCAAAATCAATCTTCAGCATCAGGCAACTCCTCCTCCTTCTTTTAGCTAAGTCAATCAACTCGTTGGCAAGTAATACACCATCAAATATGCATCTACCTGGCAAAAAAGCAGTTTGGTCGACAGAAACCAATGTGCCAATAACTCTCCTCAGTCTTGAAGCTATGATTTTAGATAAAATCTCCTGGTAACACGACACTAGGCATATGGGTCTGTAATGCGATAGAAGTTGAGGATTTCTTTTCTTCGCAACTAAGGTCAGGAAAGAAGCCTTAGCTGCTTTGGTGAGAGTAGGAATGCTATGGAAATCTCTCACAAATTGAATGACATCCCTTTTAATAATATCCCAACATCCCTGGAAAAAGGCGAAAGTGAAACCATCAGGGCCTGGGCTCTTGTCTCCACCACACTTCCAAACAGTTTCCCTAATTTCCTCCTCCAAAAAGTCACCCTCTAAACTACTCCTGTCATCTTCAGTTAAGCAAGATAAGTCTAAATCATCCAGAGAAGGTCTGAAGAGATTCTCCTCTTTAAAATTATCTTCAAAGAACCTACTAACCTCTCTCTTGACACTAGCAACATCTTCAACCACACCTACATCAGTCTTCACAAACCACAATCCATTTCTTCTCCTCCTTCTTTTGACAGCATTGTGAAAGAATCTAGTGTTTCTATCTCCATCCTTCAACCAATCTTCCTTCGCTTTGACTCTAATGGATTCCTCTTTCAAAGGGAGATTTCTCCACACCTCTTCAGCCGCCTTAGTCCTAGCTTCCATCAGGTTCTCCAAACTATCGGATCTGAGGCCACTCGCTACTTGATCTAACGAGTTTAGATTAATTATAGCATCTTCTATCTTTGTATCCAGTAAGCCGTAGACACATTAGGGCATTTCTTAATACACCACCCATGTTTTTTAGACACCACGTGAAATTTTTCTTGATTTGCAATCCAGATAACTCCTAACCTTGACAACTAAGGTGTTGAGAGTGATTATGACTAATACTGTCATTATCATAATATTGCCGGATAACTTGAATTACAAGTTCCTTGTAAATTGAGAAAATTGAGAATGAACTTAGGGAAAATTGAGAATGGGAGAATGTTATTAAGAGTGAATTGGGATTACATGGAAAACAAGAGGTACTAGATTGAGAAGAGACAGTGTTATTAAAAATGAATTGAGATTACATGAGAAAAGAGAGCTATTTATGTAGTTGGGAAAACATTAACCAACTAATATATGTAATCAATTTTAAAAAAAATGTTAAGTAAAATATTAGAATGAAATTTAGATTCATTTTTATATTAGCTCACTAATTTAATTAAATAAATACATGATTAATTATTTAAATATACCAATATAAAGTATTGTTTCAAACACATAAATGTGACTTTTAAAAAGAATTAAATATTAAAAATAAACCAATGATAATTTCATGTTAGACCTTAGCCTTAAATTTTTTTACCAAATAAAATTTAGACTTTGCAAATGTAGTTCAGCCAAACTTATTCTAAATTTTTGCAAACAATTTTACCAAACATAAGATGTGCACGCACGCACATGCATGTGAGTTTGTACGTTTGTACAATAACATACCAAACATGATAGTTTGTACATTTTTTCTAGACGTGATTTAGAGCAAAATAGTTGATCTTTTAACAACTTAAAATTTTTATTTGAGTTTAATGATTGTTTTTCTTTTATTTCAACGCCTTAAACATAGTTTTGTGAATGTTTTTTTTTTTTAATAATCAAAGCTTCATTCATTAAGGCAGCTTGATACAATTACAAAATGAATGAGACCTTTCTAAGTTCTATTAGTCCAACTATATACATGGCTTAAAGAACAATGAAAGCAAGAAATAAAACAGATAATACATTAACCTCAATTAAGGCTCAATAACAAGACCTTCTTGATTTCATAGTTTTGTGAATGTTAATGATAAATATTTTTTCCAAAATAAAAAAAGATTTCTGTTTTTTTTTTTGGTTAATTTCCTCTTGGTACATTGACATTTTAGTAATTTAATATTCTTTTATCTATTTTTAGATAAAAAATAAAATCAATAAAGCTTATTATAATCAATCATTCACACTCAATGACTTTTAATAATCAAATCAACAACAAAAATTTAAATATCTAAAAGATGAATTTATCTTTTTTTTTTTAAAGAAAAGTTATATTTTAAAGAAAAATAATTTTTTTAACGGTTTATTAGATGTGATAGCTATTTAATTTATTTTGGTTAGTAGACTGATGTTGTCGTGTCATTATTTTTGTTATTAGTTTTTTATTCTTTGCAATATAGATTTAATACTACTAGTTACTTAAAATTAAAAAAACACATTCATTATTATGATTAATCAAATCCCATATTTGTTAAAAAATAAAACAAATCAAAAGTTAAAATTTAAAATACTGTAATTGATCCATGCATCGATTAATAGATTACCTTTTAGGGATAATTGAGAAGAAAGAATGTTATTAAGAGTGAATTAAGATTACATGAGAAAGGAGAGCTATTTATATGGTTGGGAAAACATTAACCAACTAATATATTTAGTCTATTTTTTTAAAATGTTAAGTAAAATATTAAAATGAAGTTTGAATTATTTTTTTATTGTCTCTTAAATTTATTTAAACAAATATATAATTAATTATTTAAATATGTTAATATAAAACTTTGTTTTAAACATATATCATACATGCCTTTTTAAAAAGACTTAAATATTTAAAACTAAATTAATAATAAGTTCGAAGCCTTAAATTTTTATCAAATATTAAATTTAGGCTTTGCAAACCTAATCCGACCAAACTTATTTTCAATTTAGTAACATTGTTAATCCTTTTTTTTTTTTTAATAATCAAAGTATATTAAGAAAGGGATTAAGGGGGATCCCCAACCAAAATTACAAAGAGAAGAAAATTCCTACTATAGAGTTATTCAAACACAACAACAACAACCAACAAAGAATACAAGTTAACCCATAACCTATTACATGAAGTTCAAATGACATTTACACCGTTCTTAATAAGTACATTTATGTTTAATATATAGAAGGAGAAAGATCGAACCACCACCAAGCTAGATGAACAACTCTATGAAAAACTTTTTTATGGACAGCTACGTCGTCGTTGTATAAAACCTAATTTCTTGTCCACCAAAGACACCAACAAGTTGTCAGCCATATCAAGCAAGCGTTTGGTCTAGATAATTTCTCGATTACATTTATCAACCAAAGTATCATATGTTCAACAGTGTTTGTAGCAATTGGAATTGATAACCCCAACCAATTCCCAACCTCCTCCAATACCAATCTAGCTCTAGGACAAATAGCAAAAACACGTTCTACATCTTCGTGCTCTAGAAAACAAAGTACGCATACTTTGTCATGCGGATTTGAAACCACTCCTCTATACGCAAGATTTAGATGTGTAGGCAAGCTGTTTGTGATAAACCTCCAACCGAATACTTTGATTTTCAAAGGGGCCCTAGTACACCACAAAATGTCCACAGCCATTGACGAATTTTGATCCAAAACAGAGGCATCTGTTGCAGAATTGAGAAACTCAAAGCATAACTTCACACTGAACCTTTTCATATCTCCTTTAGGCCGTCCTACTCGATCCTCTACACCATAGGTTGTATTAGCCTCAGACAGTAGTAGGAAAAGCTCCTGCATTTTCTCTTCCACATCACCTAACAGATCCAAGTTTAGAACGTCCAAATCCCACATCCATTGGTCTCCCATCCACCAGTCACACCCAGACACAACTATATACTTGGTACCTATAACTTTAAACATCTCAAGAAATGTAATCCTCAACGAAACTGATCCAAGATGTAACACCCTTTTCTACCCCACGAATATACACGGCAAAATACACAAATTATCAGAGTAAAAATCACCTCAGAAGGGTGCACATTTCTCAATAAACTCATAGCTAAAACATTTGCTCCGTAAACAACGGGTTTTTCTCAAAATAATCAAAAAGCCATCAAATAGCAGCGGAACCACCATAACCACAATAATCCAAAATAAAAAGGGTTTTCATTAAAAGCCATAATAATCAAATAACAACAAAAATAACAACTCAACATGGTTCGACTCAACGACCTAACCCGTTGTTACAATATCAGAGCAAGACCCTCTACATCGACCAAAAGCAAATAAACTTCAAAAGTCCTCGAAGGCATCCACAGCTAAGCCTGATCACCTGCACGTTACCCACGTGGAGGCAACATTCAAACAGGCAGGATGAGTAATCACAATTCATTATAATCAATATAAAAACAAGATATGCATAAAATGGCATCATCATCATATACAACATCTTCAGGGTTATCACAAGGAAAACATCAAAATCACAACATCATAAAATACATCAATGCCAAATAAATGCAATGCACAACAAGAATCATGCATGTGGTACCAATCGTCACAATCGATGGACACTAGGCCATCACCCTCCAAAGATCCCCGTCATTAGGATCGATTCTACACAAGAACCGGAGCACGTCATACACTCCAATCCACACAATGGGATTAGAGCCACCACTGGACCAAAGCCCTAAAATGCTATGAATGCATGATACACAACGTCAATATCATCATCATAAAAAAAATCATTTATGTGCATCATCATTCATCAGTTCACATATTAATCATGTCATCATATATTCATCAAACATCACAAAGCATCATCTTATATTCACCAGTAACATCATGGTAAATCATCAGAAAAATCTCAGCACCAAAACATCAAGACAGCACAGAATCATAAAACAAAATTTCGCGAACAGCAGGCTTTCGCTACTGAGTTCCCCGTGCGAACCTGTTCGCTTTGGCGTTCGCTTTGCAAACTGCCAGCGAACCCCAAAATCCCATACAAAAACCAGAGGGTTTGCTTTTTGTCTCTCGCTCGCTACCCTCATTCGCTTTGCGAATACACTCGCTGGGACGTTCGCTTTGCGACTTAAATGTCACACTTCAGAATTCATTTCAGTATCATCAAATAAATTATCATGCATTCGCTGCGCTGCTCGCTTTGCGAGTCTGGGGCGAGTGTTCTCCTTGCGAAGGAAATGTTCGCTTTCCGAACCTGCGATTTCAGGAAATCGTTGCTACGCATCGGTAGCATATCGGACCCAAAACTCTTACGATTTCAACCCCAATTACCCCAAAAACACCCCTACAACATTCCTAAGGCATTATGGTAATCAAAGGCATAAAACGTACGACTATTAGGTCGATTCGTTACACTATTCGAAACCTCAAATCACCTAAACCTTCACAAACTCTCAAGATTCTCATAAACCCCATAAATCACTTTCACCACAAGGTTGAAACAACATCGACATGGAAAATTACTCTCAAGGTCTATTTTATCCGATTCAATTCAACCCTTAATAATCGATTGACAAAATACCCTCAAATCATCAGTTTACTCATAAATCCCATAAACCCACTTAAACCTCAAAATCCACTTTAAATACATCGAATTCCTATATTGAAAACAATGAAAGGCAATACTCCCCATACCTTAGATTGTCGATTCGAAGTTTTCTCTATTGAGTCTTTGGAAACCTTCTCAAATCCTCACATTTTCCTTTTTCCTCAGAGCTCTCACTTCTTTCCTTCTTTTTCACGGTCTAACAAAATGAATCATATTCTCAAATTCTCCTTTTTGTTAAACCTAACCCTTGGGCTTCTAAAACGGGCTCTCTCCATATTACCCTCCTTAACTCCTACTCAAAAGTCCATCTTACCCTTAATTCCTCTAATATTATTTAAAATAAATAATAATACAATATATTCCATGATATATACTATTATTTAATTAAATAACTAAAACTCCACAAAATTACCAACATCAACAAAAGCCACCAAAATTCACAAAAATGCACGAATATTATATTTAAATAAGTTAAATAAATATTCTTACGAAATTTGGGGTGTTACACAAGCCACTTTGAATGCCAAAACAAGGTGAATTTGCCATCTCCCATCTTCCATGACAGTTGGTTGAAAAAAACTGTCCTCCTCAAGATTATCACCAATCCACATTAAGTCCTTCCACCACTAAGATTCAAGTCGAGCATAGCATTTGATATCTTTGATTATAATTCTTCTTTTTAAGTTACTGTACTTACCTTCGAGAATTCCCAACCATAAAGCATCTTCTTCATGGACACATCACCACAACAATTTAGATATCAAGGCCTTATTAAAAGTAGCGACCTTTTTAACGCCCAACCCTATAGCCTCCTTATTTTTGAAAACCATCGACCAACACACCCAAGAAATATGCTTTTTATCAATCCTACCAGACCACAGGAACTTCCTTTGTAGGGCCTTAATTTCCTTAACCACCTTAACTAGAGCTTTATAAAATGATAAGTGATGAACCGACATATTGGCAAGGACCGAGTTAATAAGTGTTACCCTACCCCCTGTCATACCCCAAATTTTAACCACTAAGATTCCCATCATTGTGAAAATCATCATCAAAATATGGATGAACCATAATACCTCATTAGTCTCCCCAAAGATGGGTGAGCATTCACTATAATCAAAATTAGGGTTTCAAGCCCTCTCAGAGCTCTTAGACAAATGATCAATCAAGGAATCAAATGATCTTCAACTTGTCTAAACCTCTCAAACATCTACAATGGATCAAGAGGATTCCCACAGCAAGAAGTAAGCACAATGTTTCAGTATTACAAGTGGATCAAGCCTCAGGATCACCAGTGTCACCAAATTAGGGTTTTGGTCGACCAGGGCCTCCAGATGGAAATTTTCCTCTGGGCATGAGCCAATGCTTCACAATACAACCTAAGATGCTCCAAGGGACATCATAAACCCAAGCATCAAGTCAATTTAGCCTCAGGGGATGTATACAATAAAAATCAGGAATTAGGGTTTCTTGACCTAATTCACCCCTAAGTTGACTTTTGGGATAAAACATGAGCCAAGACCCCAAGACATGATTTGAGGGTCTCTAATACACTACATTGATCCATTTGTAACAATGGATTAATCCCATAAGCTTGACCAATAAGTTTCAAATTCATCAGAACCACAGTTAGGGTTTCGCGGGAAAAGTCAACTGTACCGTTGACTTTTGACCCAGAGCTCCCAAACCTTGGGACATGATTCAATACACCCTATAACACCCATGGAACATGTCCATCAAGTTTGATTTAGGTCAAGGACATGATTTCATAGAGGATTGCACAGTTTGGAATTCATCTGACAAAAAGTCAATTGTGCACAAAAGTCAAACTTTGACTTTTTGAGATTTTTCACAAATATGGTTCTTTGACCCCAAAATGATGTTAATGTATGATTGGAATCATCATTCATCAAGAAAAATCAAGAAAAGTGGGATAACTTGTAAAAGGGGAAACCATAAAAAAATTAGAAAATTTTCTAAGTTATGGAATAACGTGGTAGGGTACCAACTTTGGAGGATCATAACTCCTAAACCACAAGGCCATTTTCCCCATCCAAAGCTGGATTTGTAGCTCTCACTGCCCTCTACAAAAGCTTCAAACAGAACTCATTCCAATTCCTCATGGATTTTAAGTTATGGAATGATCAAAATCACAAAAAGTGAAAATGTCACTTTTTTCCAACACTTAGTGAAATTTTCACTAAGTCAGAATCTGCCTTCACTTTTTTCCAAATGTAGGGGCATTTTTCACTTGGATCCAAAAAGTATCAAAACCAATTATGATCAAACAGTTATTGTATCATATGAGGGCTTTCCAAAATGGCCAAGAACTCCATCAAATTCCACTTGAGCCATGAGATATGACCATGGCAATATGCCATGCTGAAAACTGCCAAGGCTAGGCAGAATTTTGTACTTTTGCTCGATTTGGCAAAATCAGATAATTCCAAGCCTTATCATCACTTTGGACACATCTGAGGATCAAATCTAAAGGGAACAATCACTGATCCAAGCCTCCAAAGTCTTTGGAACAAGAAGTAGCATGCCAAACCTAGAAATCCCTAAAAGAGGGACAAGACTCCAACTTTGGATTGGAGCATTCAATGGAAGTACCAAGGTGGCATGGACTGCGCCATTTGCAACTAAATTCAGTCAAGACTTATCCAACAACTAGGGAACCACAGCTCTCTGCTCTAACCTCTAGTCAATGGCTAGAGGAGACTTGGATTCTCATTGATCAACATTGGCCAAACCTCTGCTGCAGTTGCCATTCACTATTGATCCAAAAACAAACTTGCTATACTATAAATAGAGCTCATTTGTGCTCAGTCACCAAAGCCATCAAACAAATGCTTTCCTCAAAATCACTTTCTCTATGCAAAAATACCTTCTTTAGCAAGGTAACTATGAGTTTTTGAGTTAGAGATCATTTCCATTACAGCTCATGATCCAAATACATCCAATATGCCATATCTAAGCTGTCCAAACTCTCACAAGTGACCCGTAATCCTTAAATCTCAAAGTCACCTCTCAAAACATCAAAATTGGCTTTTTGTGCATTTTTCAAGCCATGTCTTGATTCAATCACTTTCCAAACCAGATAAAGCCTCAAACACACTCCAAATATCATCCTTGAACTGTCCCAAATGGCTCCCAACATTTGGAACACCATTTGAGGGAGTTGCTATTTTGGCCATTTTAACCCCTTTTGCAAGTGTGGGCCAGTTTTTGTTTTTGCAGGTTCCAGCTGATTCCAATCATCCTAAGAGCTTCTAAAGGATCATTTGAGAGTGTCCAAAGCATCAAACCATTTCTGGAACAAGAAACTTGGCAGATTGCACAAAAACTCCAAAAGCTCATAAAGAGGTAAGCATCATAACTTGAATTTCCCAAAATATGCATTGCTTTGAAGTCCACTGATCATGCATCTCTTCTACATGTTATATGTGTTGTGTTTGCATCAATTTATCATGTAATTCATACCTGTACCAAGATGTAGCACATAAAATGCAAAATATGGTCTATTTCAAAACCACTATCGGATTTTGAGGAGGGAGCATGATCTAAAAAAAATACCACCACCATTGGATTCCTTGTGAAATTCTAGGCCAGATGCATATAAATTTTGTCCCCAACCATGGAGAAATGAGAAAGTTATGGACCTTCCCGTTTCTTGCCAAAACTTGCATTGCCTTGCCTTGGGCCATGCCAAAAACAAGGCAAGCCTTGTATATTTATGGGTGTGTTTCAATCAACGGATGTATCACCACCCCAGTGGTAAGGCGCGCGCCCTATACACAATTGGTCTGGGGTTCGAACCCCCCTCGCCCCAGACCCTCTTTTTGCTATTTTTCCCACTTTTTGTTATTTTTCATATTATTTTTAATAGTTTGAAAAATTCATAACTCCCTCAATTTTAATTATTTTTTATTGGTTCTTTTTGCAAAAAATCACAAAAATGTTGAAATATTTTATTCCCCCAAAAATTATATTTATATTATTTATTTAATATAATTAGTATTTTTGTGAATAAATGTCTTTTATTTGTTTTTAAACCTTTTAAAAATAAATAACCATTTTGGGAAATCAAAACCAAATAGGTTTTAATTCATCTTCTGATTAAAGCCTCATTTTTCAAACCTAAAACCAAAATCACAAGTTGTTTATTCAAAATTATTTGGAATTTTTATCATTTGTATTAATTTTCTTTGAATAATTATGAAATTAGGGTTTTATTGATTTTCACCCTAACAAACTTTTCCGAACACTCATGGACCTCTAATAGAGTGTAAGACCCAATCCCCTTTTGAAACCAAACCTTTTGGGCCTCAGTCATTGTATAAGACCCACGGTGTTTTCAAAACCTCGGCGCGATCGCCGCCCTTTTCAAAATTAACCAATGGGCTTCTCCTTTAGCTATAAGACCCATCTTGGTTCACTTTAAATCATTTTTTGGGCCTCTTGAGAGAGTGTAAGACCCAATCCCCTTTGTACAGAAAACCTTTCTCGGGCCTCAGTCACTTGTATAAGTCCCCGTACAAAACGACAGTGTGATCACTGATAAAACCCTGGGCCTCTTCTTGAGCTGTAAGCCCCAATTTTCCTTTCAAAAGCACTTTCTCCTTTAATTTTGTAGCATACTGTTATTTTCAATTTCTTTGTTGAACAACTAACAAAACAGCATGGAAGCTCTACAACCGAGTAAGTGTTTACCCGCTTTCATTTACCGCTTTCATATGTATATAACTGTACTGTGGGGCTTTTTCACTGTAAGTCTTCTTTCATAAACTCATATCGACTGTGTAATACTAGTATAGATATTTAGAGTTTCCCCGACAACTAGGTTTAGAACTAGAAAAAGCCTCGTCTCCTTACATCCGACGTTCTTCCGAATATTTCAACATAACCTAAACCATTTTCTGTTACAACAATTTTAGATAACTAGATCTAAGTAATCTTCCCCCTTGAACAATTCATATACAGAAGGCCAATGTTCCAAGTGAAACCCCTTCTGGAACTGTTCATCAGCCTCCTCTTGGGCTTAGTGCAAGGACCTACAAGCTTCCTAAAAGCATCCCCGCCTCCTCTTGGGCGTTGTACAAGGACCCGTCGACTTCTTAGAAGTTTCACAGCCTCCTCTTAGGCTTCGTATAATGATTCTTCCTCCGGGAAGATATCCTCCTCTTAGGCTTCGTACAAATTGTCCCTCGGTTTCTTAAAAGTTTTTCTAGCCTCCTCTTGGGCTTCGTACAAATTGTCCCGACGACCTCTTAAAGGTATAGGAACAAAAATTAGTCATCTTAATAGAACAGTCTTTCAAAGAGTCTAAATTTTCATATCGCAAACGTACTGTCTCTTAAACTCCTCTTAGGCATAGTACAAAAGATAAAGCCCGTAGACTTGGACAGTTTCAATATCCTTTGGATTACCCATTTCCTTAAAGAACAGGAAATAACCCTGATCCTCTGATTAAATCCATGAGTACAACATTACCCATATAAGAACTGATTTTCTCTTTTACCCAACCTACTGGACCTGTCACTCAACTGAAACAGTCACCAGCACGCTGGACTCCTCTTGGGCTTTGTACAATGATTATCCCCAGCGGAGCTAACCTTTTTACACTCTCTTGTTGAGTATAAAAGAATCTTTTGTTGAGTCAATCACTTTTCGCCTCCATCTCGGGCTTCGTACGAGATACAAAAACACTCTCTTGTTGAGTATAAAAGACTCTCTTGTTGAGTCACCAAACTTTTCGCCTCCATCTCGGGCTTCATACGAGATACAAAATCACTCTCTTGTTGAGTATAAAAGACTCTCTTGTTGAGTCAAACCCCCTTAGCTTCTGTCTTGGGCTTCGTACAATACACACAAAAAGACTCTTTTGTTGAGTCAAACCCTTTTTAGCCTCAATCTTGGGCGTTGTACAAGACAGAAAGAACATTTTCCCAAGAAAAGTCAACCTTTCAGCCTCCTCTTAGGCTTTGTATAAGGAAACCCCGGTTGAGACAATCAACCTTTTAGCATCAAATCATGCTTTGGTCACAACATACAAACATCAACAACTCCCCTTTAGGGATGACAAATTCTCTCTAAAGTCAAAACCCTTTAACTTCATATCTTGGGCTTTGAACAAGATACAAACCACCTTCAGCTTCACATCTTGGGCTTTGAACAAGATACAAACAACATTCAGCTTCACGTCTTGGGCTTTGAACAAGATACCAAAACACCATTTCCTCCCATAGAATAGGAGGAACTACGATCGCTCTGATTTCCCTATCCCGGGAATACGTAGGCATAAGATTGCAAAAGAATCTTAGCGAGCACACTAATAAAAAAACCCAAAGTCCCCTACCATCATCCAATCTGGCGCCGTATCCTAACAAATTCCCCATGAATAGTCCCGGTATTTTGTTCTGAAAAAAAAATAAGCAGAGAGAGGCCCCACATCCACATAGCACCTGTAAACCAACAGTTTTGACTGTTTAACCTCAGTTTGCAAGCAGGGTTAGTTGGAGACATCTATTTCCCTTCCTTCATCAGCTTCAATAGGATAAAAAATGATCGACCTGTAGTCCCCCAAGAGCGATAATGCTTAAGAACCACGCCCAAAATCGCTCGCTACAGAAAAATGGCGCCCACCGTGGGGCCAAATTGATATGAATCTTGTCTCTCTTATCTCTCTGGTTGAAACTTTCTCTTAAGACGAGTCCTTGGGTTCATCGAATGACGGTTCCGTCAGGGAATATCATTATTGCTAGGATCGGCCCTCACTAGGATCTTAGGTCAAAACCTTTAAGTTGGGAAGGTACCACAGAATGACGACTCCGCCGGGGAGCCTTTTTCTGTTAGGATCATAGGATTCATAGCTCTTAAAAAGTCTAGGACATTCGGACAAATATATATACTGCTTTTCCTAATTGATATCTGTGTTTATTTTTCTGCTAATGGGAATGCGTGTGATGCCACATGTGGAAATATTGAGTATACACCTAGGAAAAACCTCTTTCAGTAGTGCGGAAGCTATCGAAAATAGTTGTCACGCGATACTACCCTCTTCTGAGCAACCTTCAAGACCTCCCACGCCTCTTTTGCAATGGTGCAATGTTCAATCAACCTGAAGATATTCTTATTAACACCATTAAACAATGCATTCACGGCTTTGGAATTTCCCACGGACCCTTTGTAGTCTGCATCATCCCAGTCTTCCTCTTCCTTCACCACATTAGTAGGAGTACCTTTTCCATCTTTAACCTTTGGGGGTTCCCATCCTTTGATAACAGCTTTCCATGCTTGATCATCCATAGATTTGATGAATGCTATCATCCTTGGTTTCCAATAGTCATAGTTGGAACCATCAAGCAGAGGTGGTTTGTTCAAAAATCCTCCATCATTGTCCATTGTACCAGAAAGTACCTTCCCTGAATCTCACCCAGAACCAAACAAGGGTGCAAGCTCTTGATGCCAATTGAAATTCTGGCATAGATATCAGATGTCCTACACAGATGTTGAGACACTGATATCCAACACAATGAACAAGATAGTAATAATAATAATAGTGCAGAAAGTAAAAACACAGTGATATGTTTACCCAGTTTGGAACAACAATCCTACTCTGGGGGCTACCAAGCCAGGGACGAAACCAATATACGATAGTATAATTCACAGATCATACAATAACCAAACCCTGTTATAATCTGCTCACTTAATCACTACCTTTCCTATGACTTCTACCTAAGACTCACCTAGGTATGAGGCCCTCCTCAAATCCCTCTACAATCACAACCCATGATTGGTTCCTTTCAACACAAGTAACAAAGCGAAAGTCACACTTTCAAAACACACAAGTCTCAATACTTTAAAGCTTATGAGAATTGACACACAAGAAACTTAATGCTTAAAAGCTTATGAGTAAATGACAGAACTTACAACACAAAAATCAGTCCTTATACTATTATCACAATGATACCAGTTAGGCTCACAAATAACACTCGAAAACCCTAACAAAAACACACGTAAGTTCTACACCTAAACTAGGTTAACACCAGTCAATATATAGCATTAAATCTGGGCTGGATTGGGCTTCAAAAATGCAGCAAAGAGACTGCTCACAAATCTGCAAAATAAACTCCAACAAAATAGGTCTTCAATCTAAAGTTTCCTAATATGTCTCCATAATTAGAAAGTGCTGAAAATCCGAAAACCAACATAAAAACACAATCCAAAAATACTTTGGATGCCACATAGGATAACCAAATATTCACAGAATATTCAATAACAATTAACAGCAACAAAATCTTCTTTTAAACTGAATTTAGGCGCGATGTCCTATGAGCCAGTATGGGACATATTCATTCGACATGTTGTATGCAGAAAATAGAACAACTTGTTTCAACATCTTGCTGCTAGAATAGTTTTAGCAAAATAAATGCCAACCACAAAATCAACTAAATAACAATCTCCCCCTTTGGCTTATTTTGGGTAAAACTACACACCAAAAAAAATCTAGCAACGAAAGCACAAGCAAAAAAATCCATATCAGAGACAGCAGCGAAAAACCAACACACAACACAGCATAGAAGCAAAAACAACTCCCCCTCAACTGCAGCAACACAACATTCCACATTCTCCCCCTCAACTGCAGCAACACAACATTCCACATTCTCCACCTCAGCTGCAGCACCAGCACAAGCACAACACACACAAGCACACTACTCCCCCTTTTTAGCCAGAAATATGACAAAGGCAAGTAGAACAGGTATTAAAATTTGAGAAATGGTCAAGTCATAAACTAGAATAAACAGCAACAGAGAGTAGATGCACACCACATCACATGACCAAGTGTCATGCACAAACTTCAGCATCTTCCCCTTCATAACCTCATGCACACACTGCACTACCAGAACCTCCTTTAATCTTTTCAATCTGGCAGCCAGAAGGAACATTAATTGCTATAGATCTTCATGAATGCAAACCCCAAGTCTGCTCCTCAGATTTTCAAACTGAACTGCATCTAGAGCCTTGGTAAATATGTCAGCAAGCTGATTTTCTGTGCTCACATGCTCAAGCGTTATGACTTTGTCCTCCACAAGTTCTCTGATGAAGTGATGCCTGATATCAATGTGCTTAGTCCTGCTATGTTGAATAGGATTTTTAGAAATATTAATAGCACTCAGGTTGTCCCAAAATAATGTCATGACATCTTGTGTGACATTATACTCAGATAGCATTTGCTTCATCTACACCAGTTGAGCACAACTACTTCCAGCTGCTATGTACTCAGCTTCAGAAGTAGAAAGAGATACAAAATTTTGTTTCTTACTAAACCACGAAATAAGATTATTTCCCAAAAAGAAACAACCTCCAGAGGTACTCTTCCTATCATCAGCACTTCCAGCCCAATCAGCATCACAATATCCTACTAAAATGGAACTTGCGTCATGGGAGTACAACAACCCATAATCACATGTACCACTCACATACTTAAGAATTCACTTAACTTGATTGATGTGACTGACCTTGGGTTCTGCTTGGTATCTTGCACATATGCCAACAGCAAAGGTTATGTCTGGCCTACTTGTTGTAAGATACAGCAGACTTCCAATCATGTTTCTGTATAAACTTTGTTCAACATTCACTCCCTTTTCATCTTTGGATAACTTCAAGTGAGTAGGAGTAGGAGTTCTCTTATGCTTGGCATTATCCATTCCAAACTTCTTCACAATATTCCTCGCATATTTGCTCTGACAAATAAAAATGGAATCTTCCATCTGCTTGACTTGTAATCCAAGGAAGTAAGTCAATTCACCTACCAAGCTCATCTCAAATTCAGACTGCATTTGGTTGACAAAATGTTGGACCATTTCATCCGACATCCCACCAAACACAATATCATCTACATAAATCTGAGCAATCATTAGTTTCCCATCCTTCTCCTTGACAAAAAGTGTTTTATCAATACCACCCTTCCTGCATCCATGGTTGACTAAGAACTCAGTCAGCCTTTCATACCAGGCTCATGGAGCTTGTTTCAACCCATACAAAGCCTTCTTTAGCTTGAAAACATGATCAGGAAAGTTTGGATCCACAAACCCTTTAGGCTGCTCAACATAAACTTCCTCATTAAGATGGCCATTCAAAAAGGCACTCTTGACATCCATTTGAAACAATATGAATTTCAACAAACATGCCACTCCTAGCAGCAATCTGATGGATTCCAATCGAGCCACATGAGAAAATTTTTCATCGAAGTCTACTCCTTCAATCTGTGTGTATCATTGAGCAACTAGTCTGGCTTTGTTTCTGGTAACAACTCCTCGTTCATCAGACTTATTCTTATAAACCCATTTTGTTCCAATCACATTTGTTCCTGCTGGTCGTGGTACCAGTTCCCAGACTTCATTCCTCTTGAATTGACAAAGCTCATCCTGCATAGCACTTATCTAGAACTCATCTGTCAATGCCTCTTTGACATTCTTTAGTTCAAGCTTTGAAACAAAGCATGCATTTGACACAGCCTCCCTCGTTCTGGTTCTTACACCTTCATTTAGATTTCCAATAATCAATTCCTTAGGGTGATCCTTCTGAATCCTTATAGAGGGTCCCCTGTTAGCATCCTCTACCTCTTCATTCTCAGGTCTAGTGTCGGTTTCTTGAGCATTATCTTCTACGGACTCAATGTCTTGTGAGATTTCATTGTTCATGGGAAGGCATGCTCCAACATCATCTGGGACATCTTCGTCTTTCCCAGAGTCATCAACCACCACATTTATGGATTCCATCATCACCTTAGTTCTGGAATTAAATACCCTATATGCTTTACTATTTGTAGAGTATCCCAAAAATATCCCTTCCTCGCTCTTAGGATCCATCTTTCGCCTCTACTCACGATCCGCCGAGATATAGCACTTACTCCCAAACACATGGAAATACTTCACATTTGGCTTTCTACCTTTCCATAGCTTATAAAGAGTAACAGAAGTACTTGATCTGATAGTCACCCTATTGTGTATATAGCAAGCGGTATTCATGGCTTCAGCCCAAAAATGATATGGAAGCCTTTTGGCATGAATCATGACCCTTGCACACTCTTGTATAGTCCTATTCTTGCGTTCCACCACACCATTCTACTGAGGAGTGATCGGTGATGAGAATTCATGAGTGATTCCTTCAGATAAGTAAAACTCTTCAAACCTGATATTTTCAAATTCTTTCCCATGGTCACTTCTGATTCGAATAACACCACAATCCTTTTCCCGTTGAATCCTTTGACACAACTCTTTGAAGGCTGCAAATACTTCAGACTTTTCTCTGATAAAGCTTATCCAGGTGAATCTGGAGTAATCATCAACGACAACATAGGCATACTTCTTCCCACCAAGACTTTCAACCTGCATAGGTCCCATTAGGTCCATGTGAAGCAGTTCCAGAACTCTAGAAGTTGTGGTAAGATGTTGAAGCCTCTTGAGTGACACCCTTGTTTGCTTCCCAACTTGACATTCACCATATATTCTATCCTCATCAATCTTCAGCTTGGGAATACCTCTAACAGCTTCACTTGACATAACTTTCTTCATCCCTTTCAAATGTAAGTGACCCAATTTCTGATGCCATAGTTTGGTTTCATCTTCCTTTGACATCAAACAGGTAGACAAACTTTCCGATTCTTGAGGATTCCACATATAGCAATTATCCTTAGACTTGGTTCCCTTCATAACAACTTCATCTTTCTCATTGGTTACTAGACATTCAGATTTTGTGAAATTTACTTTGAGTCCTAGATCACACAGTTGGCTTATACTGATTAAATTTGCGGTCAGCCCTTTGACAAATAGAACACGATCTAGATTTGGTTGTCCTGTGTAGTCCAGCTTTCCAACACCTTTTATTTCACCTTTTGACCCATCCCCAAAAGTGACATAATTGGTGGAGTGAGGCTTGATATCTGACAAAAATTTCTTCACACCACTCATGTGTCTTGAACAACCACTGTCAAAGTACCAATCTTCCCTTTCAGATGCTCTGAGAGAGGTATGTGCTATGAGACTGGTCATCATATTTCTAGGAGTCCATCTTCTCTTTATTTTAGCCCAACTCTGTCCTTTATTTTGTTGATGAGCAGTTTTGGGATAGCCGTGCAACTTGTAGCAAAAGGACTTTAAGTGACCAATCTTTCCACAGTAATGAAATCTCCATGGTTTATACTTTGAACTACATACTTTTTCTGATGCTTCATCTGATGTTGAAACATGTGATTTGACATCCCCTCTTCTTGCTTTATTTTCTGAGGAACAAGCTTTAATACAGGCTTCTTGTAGTTTTCCGCTTGATTGTTAAAACCAAGGCCTTGCACATTTCCAGCATCTTTCCCAGTCTGAAGAATCTCATCTAGCTGCGTGGTACCATTGTTCAACATTCTTATAGATTTGGTCATATTGTCAAGTTTTGACTTTTTCCATACAACCTCCTCTTTAAGATCAGCAATGATTGATAGATGTTCTTCCTACTCAGCTTCTAGTTGAGCTATCAGAACCTTCTGTTCTAATATTATCTGGCACCTCTCTTCATTCTTGATGCACAACTCTGAGAACCCGGTGAAGACTTCTTCCTTAGTGAGTTCTCCAATATAAGATTCTTTGTCAGAATCAGACTCACAAGTAGTTTCTCCATCAGCCTTACATATCCCGGTCAAGGCTATCACCAATTTTGCTGATTCTTCTTCAAGATCACTCTCAGACTCTCCTTCTGACCAAGACACAGATAAGCCCTTCTTCTGCCTTTTGAGATACGTGGGACACTCAGTCTTTATGTGCCCAAATCCCTCACATTCAAAATACTGAACTCTCTTCCCTTGATTGGAGTCTTCTTCAATTCTGGACCGTCTGCCTCTATCCTGGTTTTTACTGATGTCAAGTGACTTGTTCTGAACATTTGGTCTTGATTTCCAGTCAATCCTTTTCAACACTTTATTAAATTGTTTTCCAAGCAATACCAGATCTTTAGACACCCCTTCATCTCTAACCAGGTCACCTTCATCGTCTGAGTCACCAGCATTTGACACAAAAGCTATGTTTTTCTTCTTTTCAGACTTTTCACTGATCCCCAATTCAAATGTTTGAAGAGATCACACAAGTTCATCCACTTTCATCTTATCTATATCCTGAGCTTCCTCTATAGCAGTTACTTTCATGTCAAATCTCTTAGGTAGAGATCTGAGGATTTTTCTGATCACTTTGCTGTCAAACATATTTTCACCTAGGGCACTTGAGGCATTAGCTATCTCAATAATGTTCATGTGAAAATCATGAATGCTCTCATCCTTCTTCATCTTCAAACTCTCAAACTTGGTAGTGAGAAGCTGAAGTTTTGACTACTTCACCTTTGAAGTCCCTTCATGAGCAACCTTCAAGACCTCCCACGCCTCTTTTACAATGGTACAATGTTCAATCAACCTGAAGATATTCTTATTAACACCATTAAACAATGCATTCATGGCTTTGGAATTTCCCACGGACCCTTTGTAGTCTGCATCATCCCAGTCTTCCTCTTCCTTCACCACATCAGTAGGAGTACCTTTTCCATCTTTAACCTTTGGGGGTTCCCATCCTTTGATAACAGCTTTCCATGCTTGATCATCCATGGATTTGATGAATGATATCATCCTTGGTTTCCAATAGTCATAGTTGGAACCATCAAGCAGAGGTGGTTTGTTCAAAAATCCTCTATCCTTGTCCATTGTACCAGAAAACACCTTCCCTGAATCTCACCCAGAACCAAACAAGGGTGCAAGCTCTTGATGCCAATTGAAATTCTGGCACAGATATCAGATGTCCTACACAGATGTTGAGACACTGATATCCAACACAATGAACAAGATAGCAATAATAATAATAACAGTGCAGAAAGGAAAAACACAGTGATATGTTTACCCAGTTCGGATCAACAATCCTACTCTGGGGGCTACCAAGCCAGGGACCAAACCAATATACGATATTATCAATTCACAGATCATACAATAACCAAACCCTGTTATAATCTGCTCACTTAATCACTACCCTTCCTATGACTTCTACCTAAGACTCACCTAGGTATGAGGCCCTCCTCAAATCCCTCTACAATCATAACCCGTGATTGGTTCCTTTCAACACAAGTAACAAAACGAAAGTCACACTTTCAAAACACACAATTCTCAATACTTCAAAGCTTATGAGAATTGACACACAAGAAACTCAATGCTTAAAAGCTTATGAGTAACTGACAGAACTTACAACACAAAAATCAGTCCTTATACTGTTATCAGAATGATACCAGTTAGGCTCACAAATAACACTCGAAAACCCTAACAAAAACACACGGAAGTTCCACACCTAAACTAGGTTAACACCAGTCAATATATAGCATTAAATCTGGGCTGGATTGAGCTTCAAAAACGCAGCAAAGAGACTGCTCACAAATCTGCAAAATAAACTCCAACAAAATAAGTCTTCAATCTAAAGTTTCCTAATATGTCTCCATAATTAGAAAGTGCTGAAAATCCGAAAACCAACACAAAAACACAATCCAAAAATACTTTGGATGCCACATAGGATAACCAAATATTCACAGAATATTCAGTAACAATTAACAGCAACAGAATCTTCTTTTAAACTGAATTCAGGCGCGATGTCCTATGAGCCAGTATGGGACATCTTCATTCAACATGTTATATGCAGAAAATAGAACAACTTGTTTCAACATCTTGCTGATAGAATAGTTTTAACAAAATAAATGCCAACCACAAAATCAACTAAATAACACTCTGTACTTTGCTAGTATAGGGAACGGGACTGCTTTTGAAAGCATCTTTGTTTTACTCACCTACGGGTTATTTCTGTTTCCCAACATTGATAACTTCGTCGATATCAACACCATTAAGGTTTTTCTCATTGGAAACGCCGTACCAACCTTGCTCGCAGATGCGTATCATGCTGTACACTTAGGGAATTTGTACAGAGGAGGGGTGATCACGTGCTGTGTACCCCTGCTATATAAATGGTTTATCTCCCATTTGCCTAAATCTGCCGCTTTTTGGGATCATAAGAGTGCCTTACGTTGGTCGCAGAAAATCATGTCTCTTACCAACTCTGACATAGATTGGTGTAATAGGATTTATGACGGGATCAGGATCATTGACCGTTGTGGAAACTTCCCCAACGTACCCCTCATAGGAACTAAGGAAGGAATCAATTACCATCCAGTTTTAGTTCGTCGTCAATTTGGATACCCGATGAGGCATGTCCCGCGTAATGCTCATCTGGAAGGTCTTTTCTTCATGGAAGGAGAAAATGACAGGGCACTAAAGATGGAAATAGTGCACGCTTGGAAACATGTTCATAAGAAAGGACGAGAGTCTCTAGGAAAATCGGACTGTGTCTCGGTGGAGCCTTATTGTAGCGAGTGATTTTTGGATATGGTTGCGAAGCATGATCGCTCTAGTACTACAGTTCGATTCATTTTTTATCCTATTGAAGCTGATGAAGGAAGGGAAATAGATGTCTCCAATTAACCCTGCTTGCATACTAAGATTAAACAGTCAAAACTATTGGTTTACAGATGCTACAAAGATTCGGGGTTTGTCCTAGGTTATTTTGTTGACGAGGGGTGCTTTAGGCTATCGGTTGAGATGTTAGGACGAATATATACGAAAGTATGGGATTTTGGGCTTTTGTTTAGTGTGCTCGCTAAGATCTTTTCTTACGATCTTATGCCTACGTATTCCCGTTTACTGAAACAGGGAAATCAGAGCGTTCGTAGTTCCTCCTATTCTATGGGAGGAAATGGTTGTTTTGGTGTCTTGTTCAAAGCCCAGACGTGAAGCTAAAGGTGGTTTGTATCTTGTTCAAAGCCTAAGATATGAAGCTGAAAGGTGTTGTCTTTAGAGAGAATTTGTCATCTCTAAAGAGGGGGTTGTATGTCACAACTGTTTATAAAGGAGAATTACTTTAACCGGGATGTGTGAATCCGGCAATGCCATAATTTCCTTTATAGGGGATTTCAACCTGAAGGAGAAGACTTTAACTC
The DNA here is from genome assembly GCA_022829125.1 of Lathyrus tuberosus. Taxonomy (NCBI): domain Eukaryota; kingdom Viridiplantae; phylum Streptophyta; class Magnoliopsida; order Fabales; family Fabaceae; genus Lathyrus; species Lathyrus tuberosus. Next base: position 2,643,083 of record JALAZF010000142.1, on the reverse strand, counting down.
AGTGTAGAGTAATGACATCTTTCCTTAGGAATTTCTCATACTAAAAGAGGGACATTGGCATGGATGTAGATGATTCAGAGGTTTGCCGCTTACAGCAGTTAGTTGAAGGGGAAGGAGTTGTTGATGTTTGTGTACTGTGAACGAGGCACAGTTTTGATGCTAAAAGGTTGATTGGACCAACCAGTGGTTTTCTTATACAAAGCCTAAGAGGAGGCTAATATGTGTCTCATACAAAGCCCGAGAGAGAGGCTAAAAGGTTTTTTGACTCGACGATGGAATCTTTTGGTATCTCGTATAAAGCCCGAGATGGAGGCTATTTGACTCAACAAGAGAGTTTTTTGTATCTCGTACGAAGCCCGAGATGGAGGCAAAAATTTGTTTGGCTTGATAAAAACCTTTTTGTATCTCGTATAAAGCCCGAGATGGAGGCAAAAAGGGTGATTGACTCAACGAGGGAGTCTCTTATGTGTCTCGTACAAAGCCCGAGAGAGAGGCTAAACGTTGTTTGACTCCGCTGGGGAGAATCATTGTACAAAGCCCAAGAGAGAGGCTAACTTCACTGGAGAAGGATCATTATACAAAGCCTAAGAGGAGGCTATGGTTACTGTTTCAGTTGAGTGAAAGGTCCAGTATACTGATTTAAAGAGAAAATCGGTTCTTATATGAGCAATGCTGTACTCAAGGATTTGATTCGAGTATCCGGGTCATTCCTGTTCTTTAAGGAAGTGGGAAATCCGAAGGGTATTGAGACTGTCCGAGTCCACGGGTTTCCTTCCTATTCTTGAAGGGGGCTTGAGAATGTCTCGGAGACTCAAGGAAATTAGACTGTCCAAGTCTAGATTTTTATCTTTTGTACTATGCTTTGAGAAACAGTAGTAGACTCTTTGAAAGGACTGTTCTATACAGATGATTAAGTTCTGTTCCTATACCTCTAGGAGGTCTTCGGGACAATTTATACGAAGCCCAAGAGGAGGCTATCATTCCCGGAGGAAGAGATCATTATACGAAGCCTAAGAGGAGGCTGTGAATACTTCTAAGAAGCCGGCGGGTCCTTGGACTAAGCTCAAGAGGAGGCGAGGTTGCTTTTAGGAAGCCTGTGGGTCCTTGTACGATGCCCAAGAGGAGGCCGATGCTTTTAAGAAGCCCGTGGGTCCCCAAACCCCGAGAAATTCAAGGCAAGCTATTCACAAGGAATAGATCAAGTCAAGAAAGTTCGAGAATTTGGAAGAAACTCAAAGATGTCATTCACGGAGAATACATTCATCTCTGGGAGTAGAGTTTCTTGACAATTCCTAATGAGGACAGCCGAAGAGAAGACTGTATCTGGTGATCCTATTGGGGATCTAGTTGTCTATTTCTACGACTAAACGAAACAGCGTCACCTAGTTCTAGACGTAGTTGCTGGGGAAACTCTAAATATATATACTATTTTTACACAGTTGATATGAGTTTATGAAAGAAGACTTACAGCAAAACATCCCCACAATACAGTTATATGCATATGAAAGCGGTAAATGAAAGCGGATAAACACTTACTCGGTTGTAGAGCTTCCATGCTGTTTGGTTAGTTGTTCAACAAAGAAAGATTGAAAACAACAGTATATTTCAAAATCAAAGGAGAAAGTGCTTTGAAAAAGAAAGATTTGGGGCTTACAGCTCAAGGAGAGGCCCAAGTTTTATCAGTGATTTTACTGTTGAATTTGTACATAGGGACTTATACAAGTGACTGAGGCCCAAAAAGGTTTTCTGTACAAAGGGATGGGTCTTACACTCTCTTAAGAGGCCCAAAAAGTTTAAAGGAAAAGAATGAGGCTTATAACACGAGGGTAGGCCCAATTGATTTTTCCGTTTAAAATGGCGATCGCGCCGAGGTTTTATTTTAACGCAGAGGGACTTATACAATAAGTGAGGCCCAAAATGTTTTTGGTTAAAAGGGAGTTGGGTCTTACACTCTAATAGAGGCCCAAAAGTTTTGAATGGGTCTTATAGCTCAAAGAGAGGCCCAGAAGGTTATTTTTCAAAAGGCGACGATCGCGCCGTTTGTTTTTGACGGTATCGGGACTTATACAATACACTGAGGCCCAAAAATGGTTTAGTCAAGAAAGGATTGGGTCTTACACTCTATTAGAGGCCCATGAGTGTTTGACAATGATTTGTTTGAGTGAAAATCAAAGAAACCCTAATTTTATTCTTTAAAAGTAAATATTTAAAGAAAATCAATGAAAAATACCAAATAGGTTTGAATAAACCACTTGTGATTTTTGTTTAGGGTTTGAAAAATGAGGTATAAATCACAAGAGATATTAAAACTCATTTGGTCTTGATTTTTCAAGATGAATATTCATTTTGAAATGTTAAAAATAAATAAAAATGAATTTATTCACAAAAATACTAATTATATTAAATAAATAATATAAATTCAATTTTTTTGTGGAATAAAATATTTCAACATTTTTGTGATTTTTTGCAAAAAAGAACCAATAAAAAATAATTAAAATTGAAAGAGTTATTAATTTTCCAATTAATTAATAAACCATGAAAATATTGGAAAAAATGGTAAAATGTGAAAAAAACACAAAATGGCATGGGTGGGGTTTGAACCCAAGACCTCAAGGTTACAAAGTGCGCGCCTTACCACTGGGGTGGTGATACATCCATTGTTTGAAACAAAACAACAAATATACAAGGCATGACTTGGTTTTAGGCCTGGCCCAAGGCAAGTTTTGGCAAGTTTTGGCTCAGAAACGTGAAGGTCATAAGTTTCTCAATTCTTAATGGTTTGAGACAAAATTTATATGCATCTGGACCAGAATTTCATAAGGAATCCAATGGTGGTGGTAGTTTTTTCAGATCACACTCCCTCCTCAAAACCCGATAGTGGTTTTGAAAATGACCTATAAATGCATTTTCTATGCTACAACTTGGTACAAGCATGGATTACATGGTGAATTAGCTCAAACACAACATATACAACATGTATGAGATGTTTATAATCAATGGACTTCAAAGCATTGCATGTTTGAAAGATTCCAAGTTGTGAGACTTACCTCTTTTTTGAGATTTTGGAGCTTTTGTGCAGTCTGTCAAACCTCTTGTTCCAGAAATGATTTGATGCTTTAGACACACTCAAATGATCCCTTAGAAGCTTTTAGGATGATTGGAATTGACTGGTACCTGCAAAAACACAAACAGTCCCTTTCTTACAAAAGGGGTTAAAAGTGACCAAAATAGCAACTCTCTCAAATGGTGTTCCAGATGAGGGGAACCATTTGGGACAGTTCAAGGATGATATTTGTAGTGTGTTTGAGGTTTTATCTGGTTTGGAAAGTGACTGAATCAAGACATGGCTTGAAAAATGCAAACAAAGCCTATTTTGAGGTTTTGAGAGGTGACTTTGTGATTTTGTGATTACAGGTCACTTGTGATAGTTTGCACATCTTACATATGATATATATGAGGTGTGTGTTTGATTGATTGTAATGAAAAAGTTCTCAAGCTCAAAAACTCAAAGTTGCCTTGCTAAAGAAGGAATTTTTGCCAAGAGAAATTGGTTTTTGAGGAAAGCATTTGTTTGATGGCTTTGGTGTACTCAAATTGATCACAATTGAGCTCTATTTATAGTAGATCAAGTTTGTTTTGGGATCCACAGTGAATGGCAACTGCAGCAGGTGTTTGTTCAATGTTGGCCAATGGAAATCCAAGTCTCCTCTAGCCATTGACTAGAGGTTAGGGCACAAGGCTGTGGTTCCCTTGGTCTTGGATATGTCTTGACTGAATTCAGTTGCAAATGGCTCAGTCCATGCCACCTTGATGCTTCCATTGAATGCTCCAATCCAAAATTGGAGTCTTGTCCCTATTTTGGCCATTCTAGGTTCAACATGCTATTTCTTGTTCCAAAGACTTTGGAGGCTTGGCTCAGTGATTGTCCCCTTTAGATTCAATCCTCAGAGGTGTCCAAGTGGATAGGAGCATTTGGATTTGGCTGATTTTGGCAAATCGAGCAAAAATGCAAATTCTGCCTTGCCTTGGCAGATTTCAGCAAGGCAACTTTCCAAGGTCATATCTCATGACTCAAATTGAATTTGGTAATGTTCTTGGTCATTTTGGAAAGCCCTTACATGATACAACAACTGTTTGAACATATTTGGTTTTGATCTCTTTTGAATCCAATTGAAAAATCCCCCTACATTTGGCAAAAAGTAGGGTAAAATCTGACTTAGTGAAATTTTCACTAAGTGTTGGAACAAAGTGACTTTTCTTGATTTTGATCACTCCATAACTCAAAATCCACACTGAATTGGAATTAGGTCTAGTTGAAGTTTTTGTAGAGGGCAATGAGATCTACAAATCAAGCCTTGGATGGGAGAAAATGGCCTTGTGGTTTAGGAGTTATGACCCTCCAAAGTTAGTACCCTAGCCACTTTATTTTTAACTTAGAAAATTTTCTAAGTTTTTTATGGTTACCCCTTTTACAAGTTACCCAACTTTTCTTGATTTTTCTTGATGAATGATGATTCAAATCATACATTGACATCATTTTAGGGTTAAAAATCCATTTTGGTAAAAAATCTCAAAAAGTCAAAGTTGAGTTTTGTGCACAGTTGACTTTTTATCAAATGAATTCCAAACTGTGCAATTCTTCAAGAAATCATGTCCTTGACCTAAATCAAACTTGATGGACATGTTCCATGGGTGTCATAGGGTATATTGATGCATGTCATAGGGCTTGGGAGCATGTACTGGTCAAAAGTCAAAGTTACAGTTGACTTTTCCCTTAAAACCCTAACTGTGGTGCAGATGAAATTGAGACTTGTTGCTCAAGCTTCTTGGATTAATCCATTATTGTAAATGGATCAATATAGTTCATTAGAGACCCTCAAACACTCTCTTGAGGTCTTGGCTCATGATTTGTCCTAAAAGTCAACTTAGGGGTGAATTAGGTCAAGAAACCCTAATTCCTGATTTTTGATGAATGCATCCCCTGAGGCAAAATTGGCTTGATGATTGGGTCCATGAGGTTCCATGGAGTATATTAGGTTATGTTTTGGATCATTGGCTTGTGCCCAGATGAAAATTTTCCATCTGGAGTCCCTGGTCGACCAAAACCCTAATTTGGTGACACTGTCGATCTTGAGACTTAATCCACCTAGAAGGGAGCAGCCTTGTGCTTAATCCTTGAAGTGGGAGTCCTATTGATCCATTGTGGATATTTTAGAGGTTATACAAGTTGAAGATCATGTCATTCCTTGATTGATCCTTTGTCTAAGCACTCAGAGGGGGCTTGAAACCCTAATTTTGATTGTAGTGAATGCTCACCCATCTTTGGGGAGACTGATGAAGTATGATGGTTCCTCCATATTGTGATGATGATTTTCACAATGATGGGAAATCTTAGTGGTCAAAATTTGGGGTATGACAGATGCCCCTATTTAATCTTCTTGGACACGAAGGTGTGAATGACGAAGGTATTCGGGCATTCGGGGTGCAAGAGGATTAAATATCGGAATACCCGATATTTTGATGGTGGTTATGAATGGTAGCTTACGCATTCATCTTCTTTAGCTAAGCGATGATGCTTAGAAAAGGTAAACTTCCTCTCGATCCTGGTTTCCTACACAGGAACTGGTCTTAGTTTCTGATGTAAACTTCCCCTCGATCTTGGTTTCCTACCAAGGAACTGGTCTTAGTTTCTTATGTAAACTTCCCCTCGATCCTGGTTTCCTACCAAGGAACTGGTCTTAGTTTCTTATGTAAACTTCCCCTAGATCCTTGTTTCCTACCAAGGAACTGGTCTTTGTTTCTGATTTAAACTTCCCCTCGATCCTGGTTTCCTACCAAGGAACTGGTCTAAGTTTCTGATTTAAACTTCCCCTCGATCCTGGTTTCCTACCAAGGAACTGGTCTAAGTTTCTGATTTAAACTTCCCCTCGATCCTGGTTTCCTACCAAGGAACTGGTCTCAGTTTCTTTTGTCAATAAACTTTATTGACAAGGGACGCTATTTGTAGCGGCTTTCCTCAAACTTCTCGCCGGATTTTCCTGGGGAGATGCCATTTGACGGAAAAAATTTTGATGCCAGACTTGGTGGGGAACCCAGTCGTCTGAGTTATAGAGGTGTACAAACTTCTCTGTTGGGGATGCCATTTGTTGACTCTATTTGGGGAATGTGAGTCCCTTGAGAGACTGCATTCATTCGGGGTCTTTACATTATACTTTTCTCGGAGAAATGCCATATGATATGATCCAATTTTGAGGTGCCGATGACCTTTTCATCAGTGGTTCTTTCGGAGAAAAACCGTCGTATTGCCGAAGCTCCGATTAAGGGGCTTTCTCTAGGGATTTTCCTTAATCCGGGAAAGCAAAAATATCATCTTCAATGGCGAAGAGTGATGTTGACTGAAGGTTCTTTGGTTTTTCAGAGGTTCAAGTTATAAAAGTGGTCGAGGAGCCAACTTCCATCCAGAAATAAATTGGAAGAGAGAGATTGTTCAGACGCAACATTTCCCGACGAGGAAAGAAATGACAACTCGATTGAGAGGACTTTTATCACTAGGGGATAAGACCGACTAGAGTGATAGTGATGCAATATGAATATGAATGCAAATCAAATGCATGATGTATGTATATATGCTGACAAAACTGACACGACATACAGACTGACGAGTGAACATGACTGGATACTCGGCCATCGCGGGGCGAAGAAGTACCGTTGGTCAAAAAAGTAGCAATTCTACCTTGCTTAGGAGAGATAGTCCCTGAGGGGAATACCGTTGATCGGGCTTAGGAAATAAGAACTCGGCCGAGGCGTGTCAGACGAAACAAGCTCTCTGACACAGTTGATACCTTCATTCAGGTGTACTGGGTTAGAAGGAGTACTTTGATTCTGCACTTTGAGGTTCGATTACTTCGGGAGAAGTGACCGATGTTCTTCTGATGTTCAACAGTCAAAAGAAATTGCCGTCTTTAATTTAAAAGCAGAAAAAATTTTAACAAGTAAATTCATTTTTGTTTTATTTCAAGAATCGCTAACAACGTCATTCTGTAAAGCTAAAACAAATAAGAATTACAAACAAAAGCACAAGGGCTCAAATTTTATTGATAAGATGGAGATCAGCCAAACGCGTGATTCCAAAGAGTATTTACAAAGTTAGAAAATGGTAATTTACACGGAAAAGGGCTACGTTGAAACATAACGACCACTATCCTTCTACCAACTTTGAATTCGGGGCATCCTGAGCTTCTGTCGAAGATGACCTTGACTGGAGTTTTCTGGCGGATGATGTAACTGCTGCTGTTGAGGGACTTGCCTCTGTTGAACATAGTTACTTGCCATTATCCCTAATTTTTGCCTGGATTGTACTGTGAGATTTCCAATCCACCGGGATGATTTTTTTGTTTTTATGTCTCTAACTTTTGTCTGGACCGCCCTTTCGGGTTTTCAATCCACCGAGACCTATTTTTTTTTTTAGTTTAGGCGAAGTATTTCTTGACTACATCAACATTCTTGGGGTAGGTAAATTCATCTCCGTCCATGGTTGCAAGTCTCAAGGCGCCGCCTGAGAAAGTTTTTATGACCACATAGGGGCCATCATAATTCGGAGTCCATTTACCTCACGAATCAGTGAGAAATGACTGGATCTTATTGAGCACGAGGTCTCCTTTTATGAAAACACGAGGTCGGACCTTTTTGTCGAACGCCCTCTTCATTTTCTGTTGATACAATTGACCATGGCATAGTGCCGTGATTCGCTTCTCCTCGATCAGATTCAATTCTTCGTGTTGGCTTTGACACCATTCAGCTTCGGTGAGCTTAGCTTCCATCAATACTCGGATTGACGGGATCTCTAGTTCTAAGGGGAGCACTGCTTCCATGCCATACACTAGAGAGAAAGGGGTTGCCCCTGTTGAAGTGTGGACAGATGTGCGATAACCGTGAAGAGCAAAGGGTAGCATTTCGTGCCAATCTTTGTAGGTTACAACCATCTTTTGAACGATCTTCTTGATGTTCTTGTTAGCCGCTTCTACCGCTCCATTCATCTTGGGTCGGTAGGGAGATGAGTTATGGTGTTTAATCTTAAACTCTGGGCACAACTCTTTCATCATCTTATTGTTCAAGTTAGATCCATTATCAGTAATGATCTGGTTCGGAACACCATAACGGCAGATGATATTGTTTTTGATAAATCGGACCACAACTTGTCGCGTTACGTTGGCGAATAACGCTGCTTCGACCCACTTAGTGAAATAGTCAATGGCTACCAGGATGAACCAATGTCCGTTTGAAGCCTTAGGTTCGATCAAGCCAATCATGTCGATTCCCCATATGGAAAATGGCCACGGGGAAGAGAGAACTTTGAGATGTGATGGCGGTACATGAATTTTGTCGGAGTATATCTGATACTTGGACACCTCCTCATGTACTTGTAGCAGTCAGATTCCATTGTCAACTAATAGTACCCTGCTCTCAGAATTTTTCTCGCCATTGCGTGTCCATTGGCATGAGTGCCAAAGGATCCTTCATGAATTTCTTTCATCAGCATTTCTGCTTCTGGTCTTTCTACGCATCGGAGCAAGACCATGTCAGAATTTCTCTTATAGAGAGTGTCCCCGCTCAGGAAGAAGTTTCCAGCCAATCTTCTGAGGGTTTTTCTGTCTTTTCTGAGTGCCCCAGATGGGTACTATTGTTTCTGAAGGAAGCATTTGATATCGTGATACCAAGGTTTGTCGTCTATGACTGCTTCAATCGTGAAGATGTAAGCGGCCCTTTCAAGGCACATTATGTCGATCTTAGGTATGTCGTTCCATTGACCTACACTAATCATGGAAGAGAGAGTGGCTAATGCATCAGCCATGTGATTCTCCTCACGAGGGATATGATGAAACTCAACTCTGTTGAAGAAAGATAGCAACCTTCTTGCATAGTCTTTGTAAGGAATCAATCCTGATTGATATGTGTTCCAATCTCCTTTTATCTGATTGATAACCAAGGTTGAATCGCCGTATACGTCCAAGTTTTTGATCCTTAAATCAACCGCTTCTTCGAGACCCATGATACAAGCTTCGTATTCGGCCTCGTTGTTCGTACATTTGAACGTAAGTCTGGTAGTGAAAGGAATGTGGGTACCCTGAGGGGTAACAATTATTGCCCCAATTCTGTTTCTATAATGATTAACTGCTCCGTCAAAGATTAGTCCCCATTGGGAACCTGGTTCTGGCCCTTCACTGGGTAACGGTTCATCGCAATCTTTCATTTTTAGATACATGACATCTTCGTCTGGGAAGTCAAACCCAATTGATTCCTAATCGTCAATCGGTTGATGAGCCAAATGATCGGCTAAAATACTTCCTTTAACGGCTTTCTGAGCATGGTACTCTATGTCATATTCTGATAACAGCATCTGCCAACGGGTAATCCTTCCCGTGAGAGCAGGTTTTTCGAAGACATGATTGATTGGATCCATTTCTGAGATTAACCAAGTAGTATGGCAAATCATGTATTGGCGAAGACGTTTGGCTGCCCAAGCCAAAGCACAACAAGTTTTCTCAAGCATCGTGTACCGAGTTTTGCAGTCGGTGAATTTCTTGCTCAAATAGTAGATGGCAGAATCTTTCCGTTTGGTTTCGTCTTGTTGGCCAAGTACACATCCCATTGAGTCCTCTAGGACTGTGAGGTAAATGATCAGTGGTCTTCCTTCCACTGGAGGTGATAGAATCAGAGGATTCAACAGATATTCCTTGATACTATCGAAGGCGGTTTGACAATCTTCTGACCAAACGCAATCCTGGTTCTTTTTGAGTAATTTGAAAATCGGCGCACATGTGGCGGTCATGAGGAATATGAATCTGGAGATGTAGTTCAAACGTCCCAAGAATCCTCTGACTTGTTTTTCAGTTTTCGGAGAAGGCATTTCTTGAATGGCCTTGACCTTGTTTGGATCAACCTCAATTCCTTTCTGGCTGACGATGGACCCTAGTAGTTTCCATGAACGGACACCAAAGGTGCACTTGTTGGGATTCAAGCGGAGCTTGAATTTTCTTAGATGTTCGAACAATTTCGACAGATGTTCAACGTGCTCACTCTCTGTTTTTGATTTTGCAATCATATCATCGACATATACCTCGATTTCTTTGTGTATCATGTCATGAAACAGAGTAGTCATGGCCCTTTGATAGGTTGCCCCGGAGTTCTTCAAACCGAATGGCATTACCTTGTAACAAAAGGTACCCCATGGGGTAATGAACGAAGTTTTCTCCATGTCTTTCGGCGCCATTTTGATCTGGTTATAGCTCGAGAATCCATCCATGAAGGAGAACACTTTGAATTTTGCTGTACTGTCTACCAGCATGTCAATGTGTGGTAAAGGAAAGTCATCCTTTGGACTTGCCTTGTTCAGATCCCTGTAATCAACACACATTCTGACCTTTCCGTCCCTTTTCGGAACGGGTACAATGTTGGCTAACCATTGAGGATATTCAGATGTGGCGAGGAAACCCGCATCAATCTATTTCTGTACCTCCTCTTTGATTTTGATGGCCATGTCTGGGTGAGTGCGTCTCAACCTTTGCTTTACTGGTGGACATTCCAATCTTAACGCTAAATGATGTTCCACGATGCTGGTATCCAACCCTGGCATATCCTGATAGGACCAAGCGAATACATCGGGAAATTCTTTGAGAAGCTTTATCAAACTCTCTTTGGCAGTTGGACTAAGCAGTGCCCCAATCCTGATTTCTTTTCTCTCCTTTTCTGAACCCAAGTTTACCGTTTCCAACGGTTCTTTGTGAGGTTCAATGGACCTTTCCTCTTGCCTGAGTAGTCGGGAGATCTCTTCTGGAATTTTGTCGTCATCTTCTTCTTCAGCCTCGAATACCGGGAACTCAAAGTTGGGAGAAGGCATCGGATCGTATGTTTCAAAGGGGTTTAAAACAAGAAATCTGCATGACGTGATGATTCGTGTTTAGAAGAGATAGAGAAAATGCAAGTGTGTGCAGTGTTTTATTTTACTGCTTGTTTTTATTTTTAATTGTTTTTTAGGATTACCATTTTCTGAAAAAGCAAAAAGAGAAAACAGCAATTAATGCGGATTTACAGAACGACGTTATTTTATTAATGAATAAGTCGATTCTTGAAACTACAACCCTATAAAACAAAATTATGTTGCTTTGGGAGAAGCGAAGAGGGAAATTTTACAGAAAGCGAGCCCTATCAAAACACCTGTTTCACCTGGGCAGGGTGAAAGGTTAAAGATGGCAATTACTTTGACTGGTGAACGACCTTCGGAACCTCGACGGCAACCCATTGGCGGCGAACTCCTCGGTGAATCACAAAGTCTGGCACCTTCCTTGATTTGTCTTCAGAAATGACGCTGATTTCTGGTGGAGCAGGATCATTGGAATCTGTCTCCCAAGCAGAGTTGTCGCATGAGAATTCCTCAATTGCATTTTGCATAGTATTTGTGTTCTCAGCTGTATCTCCCCATCCAGTAGGCTGGATATCTTCGAGCCTGATACGAGAGCTTTCGGGAGCAGTGTACTTGACCATAAAGTCGTATCTTCCACTTGGTTCTTCCAGAGTGTCCCAAACTTCTTTGCAACTGGAGGAGTCATCTCTCTCGATGACGTTAACCTCAGGAAAATCATAGTTGATGAATTCAAGTCCTGCAAACGTTGCGAATTCATCTTCATATTGAGTAGTTTCTGAATGACCTGAGTGTTGATCCAATGACATGGTGGGGACACAGGTATCCTATTCAATGATGCTCAGCTGATTTTCATCATTCGGCTGACTTTCTGGCCCCAAATCTCCTGGATAAGGTTGCCACATTGGCAGACCATCCATTGGGCCATAGTAACTGTGGTCAAAGTTGTCTTTCATCGGAGTGTCCTCCTCTAATGAATTTGGCGGAGCACGACATCCTTCCGGATCACAACCTCCATATATCATTTCGACGCCTGACCTTGGTATAAATCTCGGACTCTGTGCGGGATAGCAAAATGGCATGGGCACCTCTTCCTGAGACATATATCCGTCCTCGTTAAGGTAGGACTTCCATTCTTCATCTGTGTCAGAGGGATCTTCCTCATTGATAGCATGTACTACTTGAGACACTGGGTGAAGGCAACCTCCACTGTGGAAGAAGTTCTGAATGGGATGAAGACTTCCATCGCTGGCAGTTGTCTGGGTACAGGTTGCAGAAAAACCAAGACCCTTCTTTGTTTTATTGTCAATAGGAATGATAAGCTGTCCCCATCCTGTTGTATCGATACTCTCAACTGCTTTAATAGCATCTTTGTATGAGGAAATCGAAGTTCCTCCTTCGGATTGATTGTCCTTGTGTAGCGAAAGCGCTTGGAACTGGGTTCCGATTATCCCTTCTGGTTCCACACCAGTAGATGACGATAAATTGCTGACGAGCAAGGCCTGTTCCCCACAGACTATGATGAGTTGGCCGTTCTGGACGAACTTTAGCTTTTGGTGGAGGGTCGAAGTGATCGCTCCAGCCTGATGTATCCAAGGTCTTCCTAATAAACAACTGTACGTTGCCCGGATGTCCATGACTTGGAAAGTGACTTGGAAAGTGTGAGGACCGATAGTTATGGGAAGATCAACTTCGTCGATAACTATTTTTCTGGATCCGTCGAACGCTTTGACGATGACCTCGCTGATTCTCATCGGAGGGCCTTTGAATGATAATTGCATCAAAGTGGACTTCGGCATAACATTCAGGGCTGACCCTGTGTCTACCAGTACGCTGGCTAAAGCATCGTCCTGGCAGTTAACTGTGATATTGAGCGCCATGTTATGACGACGACCCTCTTCGGGTAATTCCTCATCACTAAATCCCAAATTATTGCAGGAAGTGATGTTAGAGACAATGCTATCAAACTGTCTGATTGTTACATCCTGTTCCACAAAGGCTTGCTCCAAGACTTTCTGTAGAGCCTCCGTGTGGGCTTCTGAACTGAGTAACAGCGATAATAACGAGATCTTTGAAGGAGTTTGTAACAGTTGATCAACAATGTTGAATTCACTCCTTTGGATGAGCTTCAGCATCTCATCATTATTTTTCGAAGGGTCGGGATTACTGGATTGACCGACTGGTGGATCAGGAGCTTCCGTCTGAAGTTCCTTTTCTCTGTTAGGTTCTCCAACTCCTCGGTTGAAGATTCTACCGCTCCGTGTTACACAACTGATGTCTGCAATATTCACGACGGAGGGTAATGGAATTTCGTTTCCATTCTCGACTGTTGTAGCACCGTATTTGTAAGGGATAACCTTAGTTGATTCATACGGTGTTGGTCCCGGCAGATAGATAACTACAGGAGCCTTCTGATTTTTCTGACCATCATAATTAATCTCGATTCGTTCCTAGTTGGGAACTTTAGATTCGTCAAGTAGAGGGATAATGGCAAAAACATCCCTAGTCCTGTGATGACCAGAGATTGTGACAACATCCTTAACTTGCTCGACAAGGTAGTTCGGCGTCCAGTTGATTGGTCCAGAACCCGGATATGAGCAAATCTCTCCACGATCTACCTGACCCTGAAGAGCTACTCTCACAAGGTAACACCCTTGGTTACTTTCTGAACAGACGCTGCAACGTTCATAGTTGTGTGGTGGCACCTGGCCACGCCCACTTTGAATATAATGTAACCTCACTAGGTTAACTTCCGCAGATCGGACATCCTGACTCTGATGCCGAGTAGGATTCCTGTTATTGATACTAATCTGCTGAGTATCTTCATCCATATAAATTGGCATCCACCAGTGATTTAACAAGTGCTGAAGTGCCTCCTGGACAAGGGTACAACCTTGATCGCTTTTGCAACCCGCTTTACAGCTATGATAATTATGTGATACCAGGAATCCGAGTCGGACCTGCTCAGCATGTAACTCTACCAGGTTGGTATTCATCACGTGAATATTGAAGATCTGAACCATTTTGATTTGATAGGAATTCCTATCATGGTAGTTTTGGATCCATCCAAGATCCATCTGACGCTGGAGGGCCTCATGTATGAAAGAGCATCCCTGTTTGTTTACCAAGCAAATCAGACAGGAACTATAATCGTGCCGCGGCAGATTATGATACTGGCTTTGCCTTGAGTGCATTGCCACCAGGTTGACATTCATTGCACGAATATTGTGGTTCTGAATGACGTTAGAATTCGTGTAGACCATGTTAACTCCACGAACTCGGTGCTCTTGGATCCATCCGAGATCCATTTGTTCCTGTAGAGCTACTTGCACTACCGAACATCCCTGGTTGTCTTTAAAGCAGATATCACACTGATGATAGTTATGAGGTGGCACATGGCCATATCCACTCTGTCTACAATGCATCTTGACCAAATTGGTTTTCAACAAGAGTACATCGTGAATTTGATAGACATCGTTAGTCTCTCCTATCAAATTGACTGCAGCCTTCTCATGTTGAGGCAGCGGGTTCGTGAGAATATTAGGATTTGTATCCTTGAAGGATAATACCCAGCTCCTAACAAGTTTTTGCACGTCGGACTTGAAATTGAGACAAGTCTCTATGTTATGCCCTGGACCTCCTTGATGATAAGGGCAAGTTTGATCCACCTTAAATCAAAAAGGCGGATTTTCTGATACTGTAAGAGCAGATTTAGTCTGAATGTACCCCTTAGCCAGTAGTAATGGAAACAGCTCTGCGTACGACACAGGTATAAGATCAAATCCTGGTGGCCGTGTCGTATGGCTGTTGTTGTATGGAGGACGAGCCAGCTGAAGAGGCTATTGTGTCCTTTGTTGATCAGGTTGGCTCTGCGCAACCTGAGGTTGATACGTAGGAATAGACGCAGGGTTGATAGCAAGAGTCACAACTGCTACCGGTTGATAACGTCGCCTTTGCTTTCCGAGAGAGATATTCCCAATATATTTCTCTTTTTTCTTAGGGAGAGCACTACTGTATTTTTTAGTACCGCTCGTCGATCCAGTGTCTTTTACCAAACGTCCTTCTCGGACAGCTTCCTCAAGACGTACACCCATGCCAACCATTTCGGTGAAATCACTGGGCGCACTGGCAACCATTCGGTCATAGTAAAATGAGCTTAAGGTATTTAAGAAGATCTTTGCCATCTCTTTTTCCTCCAGAGATGGACAAATTTGAGTGGCAATCTCACGCCACCTTTGAGCGTACTCCTTAAAGGTTTCCTTGTCCTTTTGCGACATCGATCTGAGTTGATCTCTGTCGGCTGCCATGTCCAAATTGTATTTGTATTGTTGGACGAAGGCAGTGCCAAGATCTCTGAATGTGCTAATCGTGGTACGGTTTAAACCCATATACCATTTGAGTGTGGCACCAGTTAAACTATCCTGAAAGTAGTGAATCAGTAGGTCCTGATTTTCCATCTGAGCTGACATCCGCCGGGCGTACATCACCAGATGGCTTCGAGGGCAAGAGTTACCCTTGTACTTTTTAAAGTCGGGCACTTGAAATTTGTGCGGGACTTTCACATTTGGGACCAAGCAGAGATCTGCGGCGTCCTTTCCAAATAAATCCTGACCGTGAATGGCTTGCAGTTCCTTCTGCATTTCCAAGAACTGCTCCTGGAATTCCTCCATTCTGTCAAACATAGTTTCCTTCTTACCAGAAGGTGTCTGTGGAATCTGTCCTTCCGGGCCAGTATGCACCACAGGGGGTGGTACCGTGACTACGGTAGTGAGTCTTGGCGTCTTCCGAAATTTGTAACCTTCAGGAGTCTTCAGTATGCCTCTGGCATCTTCGCTTTCCCGAAGTTTGTAACCTTCAGGCCCAACGCCTTCTGTTGTGATTCCATGATCTTCAGTGATCGGCGAAACATATCCTTCCGGGATATAGTTAACAGGCATGCCCCAAGGACGATCTTTCGGTATTTGATACCTAGGATCATACTTCTCCACTATGGGCATTGAGGTGATCTCTGAGATCACAGTTCTTTGTAGCTGAGCTTCTGCCATGGCTTGCATATCGTTACGAAGCTTCCTCATATCCTCTCTCAGAGCGTCGATCTCTTCTTTCAACTCTCTGTTCTCTTCCTCAAGATCATCCATCTTTTTCTGACGATTGGCCCGAGTATTATACGAATGAGACAGTTTGACTCTAGAACCGAGACACAAACGTGAGATTCGTAGGTAAGAAGAATACGCGATGTGAGAATGATGAATGCAATGATTATATTAATTGTTTTTTGGTTTAATCAAAATAAACTTCGACAATTAGATTGCAAATATCAAACAGTGGGGAAACCCCTTTTTATTGAATTCAAAGGATTACAGAAATGGAAATACAGTAGATTACAAGGTGCAGAAACAGAAACCTAAACTAATGGGTCCCGAGTCCTCTCTGAAGAGAAATCGGGTGCTGACTCTGGTACTTTCCTTTTCTTTGACCGGGCCTCTTGGGCCGTTGTCGGGTTGTCATTCCTTTGCCAGGTGAATGGAGTGAGAAAATTCCTTTGGTTATCCTGATTATCCACAACATGTTACTCCAAAATTTCAATCAGAGCATCTTTCTCTTTTAGTAGTTGCTGTATTTTGATGCACTCTACGTCGAGGGTGCGGTACTTGTTCTTCCAAGACCTTCTCTCCTTTTGAACTTTGTTGAGAGTAACCTGAAGCTTTTCAGTTTCCGTCATGAAGTACATGACAGATTCCTTTGGCGGAAGAATTCCGTAACGAGGATAAGGCATCTTTAGCTTGAGAGCTCTAGTTTGTACCCAATGGAGGTAAGGCTCCACCGAGACACAATCCGGTTTTCCTAGAGACTCTCGTCCTTTCTTATGAACATGCTTCCAAGCGTGCACTATTTCCATCTTTAGTGCTCTGTCATTTTCTCCTTCCTTGAAGAAAAGACCTTCCAGATGAACACCCCGTGGGACGTGTCTCATCGGGTATCCAAATTGACGACGAACCAATACCGGATGATAGTTGATTCCTCCCTTAATTCCTATAAGGGGTACGTTGGCGAAATTTCCACAACGGTCAATGATCCTGATTCCATCATAGATCCTATTACACCAATCTATATCAGAGTTGGTAAGGGACATGATCTTCTGCGACCAACGTAAGGCACTCTTACAATCCCAAAAAGTAGCAGACTTGGGCAAGTGAGAGATAAACCATTTGTAAAGCAGAGGTACACAGCATGTGATCTCCCCTCCGCTGTACAAATTTCCTAAGTGTACAGAATGATACGCATCTGCGAGCAAAGTCGGCACAGGGTTTCCAATGAGAAAAACCTTAATGGAGTTGATATCGACGAAATTATTAATGTTGGGAAACAAAAATAACCCGTAGGCGAGCAAGAAAAAGACGCTTTCAAAAGCAGTCACGTTTCCTATACTGGCAAAATACAGGGCTTTCTTTGTCAAGAACTGGGCTGGCAAACCTTGGATGCCACCCTTGGTAGTTAGGTGAGTCCTGACCTCAGACTCGTCCAAATGAATTGCTCTTGCAATGGTCTGATTCTTTGGAATTTCTTCCAGTTCAGAAAATGGAGCTCGATCAGTAATGTGTAGGTCAATCAGATGAGAATACTCCTCCAGCGTTGGTGCAAGCTGGTAATCCGGGAATGTGAAACAGTGATAAACCGGATCGTAAAACTGAATGAGCGCATCCATGATTCCCTCAATCACAAGGACTCTTAATAGAGGTAGCAGACCTCCGTGCTTGGCTCTGAAAGCCTCTGGGTTAGTGATCATCCTCGCTAACCTTCTCAAATCCTCTAGCTTTGGAACCTTGAAAGTATAACCATGAGTTCTCCTTCTACCGAAATCTATTAGTGCAATCCTTTTCTCTGATATTTGCAATCACAGTCTTAGTTTAATTTGAAAAACAGAGAGACTAGAAGAGAAATTTTTTTTGTTTTAATGTTTTTTATATGAATACATGAAAGCATCACACAAAAACATAGGAAAAACATGGGGTCAAAGGGTCGTTGTCATGAAGTCAAGGCTCTACCCATCCCCAAAGGTTTATACTAAGGTGATTTTTGTACCTGTACTCATTATCATCAGCTCCTCCCAGGAAAGCAAAACAACAAGTGGATCACCAGCGAGTTGTAGAGCGATCTTAGACTAAGTGCCATTCACTGAGAATAGATCACCAGCCTCAAATGAGGGTAGTATCGCGTAACAACTATTCCCGATAGTTTCCGCACTACAAAAGGGTTTGGCTCCTCAGCTTCTCAGACATCACAATCGGCCCATTGTCTAGGTGAGAGAATGGGTTGCATTGGTCAGCCTCCACTGAGGTTGATGGTCGACCTCATTGCCATCACTTATCTTAAGTGTATACTCGATCTTTCCACATGTGGCATCACACGCATTCCCATTAGCATAAAAATAAACACGTATAGCAATTAGGAAAAGCAGTATATATATTTGTCCTAATCATCCTAGACTTTTAAAAGCTAAGAATCTTAAGTTCCTGACAGAAAATGGTTTCCCGGCGGAGTCACCAATCTGTGGTTTCATTCCAAATTAACGGTGTTTTGACCTAAGATCCTAGTGACGTCAAGGTTTCCACCTAGGGGACAAAAAAGAACAAGATCCCTAAAGAGACTTGCGCATCCCCAGCAGAGTCGCCATTTTTCTGTAGCGAGTGATTTTTGGATGTGGTTGCGAAGCACGATCGCTCTAGTACTACAATTCGATTCATTTTTTATCCTATTGAAGCTGATGAAGGAAGGGAAATAGATGTCTCCAATTAACCCTGCTTGCATACTGAGATTAAACAGTCAAAACTGTTGGTTTACAGATGCTACAAAGATTCGGGGTTTGTCCTAAGTTATTTTGTTGACGAGGGGTGCTTTAGGCTATC
This sequence comes from Lathyrus tuberosus, assembly GCA_022829125.1. Classification (NCBI taxonomy): domain Eukaryota; kingdom Viridiplantae; phylum Streptophyta; class Magnoliopsida; order Fabales; family Fabaceae; genus Lathyrus; species Lathyrus tuberosus. The sequence goes on along the minus strand of JALAZF010000142.1, from coordinate 2,624,258 downwards.
GGTTGAGATGTTAGGACGGATATATATGAAAGTATGGGATTTTGGGCTTTTGTTTATTGTGCTCGCTAAGATCTTTTCTTTCGATCTTATGCCTATGTATTCCCGTTTACCGAAACAGGGAAATCAGAGCGTTCGTAGTTCCTCCTATTCTATGGGAGGAAATGGTTGTTTTGGTGTCTTGTTCGAAGCCCAAGACGTGAAGCTAAAGGTGGTTGGTATCTTGTTCAAAGCCCAAGATATGAAGCTGAAAGGTGTTGTCTTTAGAGAGAATTTGTCATCTCTAAAGAGGGGGTTGTATGTCACAACTGTTTATAAAGGAGAATTACTTTAACCGGGATGTGTGAATCCGGCAATGCCATAATTTCCTTTATAGGGGATTTCAACCTGAAGGAGAAGACTTTAACTCAGTGTGGAGTAATGCCATCTTTCCTTAGGAATTTCTCATACTAAAAGAGGGACATTGGCATGGATGTAGATGATCCAGAGGCTTGCCGCTTACAGCAGTTAGATGAAGGGGAAGGAGTTGTTGATGTTTGTGTACTGTGAATGAGGCACAGTTTTGATGCTAAAAGGTTGATTGGACCAACCAGTGGTTTTCTTATACAAAGCCTAAGAGGAGGCTAATATGTGTCTCGTACAAAGCCCGAGAGAGAGGCTAAAAGGTTTTTTGACTCGACGATGGAATCTTTTGGTATCTCGTATAAAGCCCGAGATGGAGGCTATTTGACTCAACAAGAGAGTTTTTTGTATCTCGTACGAAGCCCGAGATGGAGGCGAAAATTTGTTTGGCTTGATAAGAACCTTTTTGTATCTCGTATAAAGCCCGAGATGGAGGCGAAAGGGGTGATTGACTCAACGAGGGAGTCTCTTATGTGTCTCGTACAAAGCCCGAGAGAGAGGCTAAACGTTGTTTGACTCCGCTGGGGAGAATCATTGTACAAAGCCCAAGAGAGAGGCTAACTTCACTGGAGAAGGATCATTATACAAAGCCTAAGAGGAGGCTATGGTTACTGTTTCAGTTGAGTGACAGGTCCATTATACTGATTTAAAGAGAAAATCGGTTCTTATATGAGCAATGTTGTACTCAAGGATTTGATTCGAGTATCTGGGTCATTCCTGTTCTTTAAGGAAGTGGGAAATCCGAAGGGTATTGAGACTGTCTGAGTCCAAGGGTTTCCTTCCTATTCTTGAAGGGTGCTTGAGAATGTCTTGGAGACTCAAGGAAATTAGACTGTCCAAGTCTAGAGTTTTATCTTTTGTACTATGCTTTGAGAAACAGTAGTAGCCTCTTTGAAAGGACTGTTCTATACAGATGATTAAGTTCTATTCCTATACCTCTAGGAGGTCGTCGGGACAATTTGTACGAAGCCCAAGAGGAGGCTGGAAACTTTTAAGAAACCGATCGGTCCTTGTACGAAGCCCAAGAGGAGGCTATCATTCCCGGAGGAAGAGATCATTATACGAAGCCTAAGAGGAGGCTGTGAATACTTCTAAGAAGCCGGCGGGTCCTTGTACTAAGCCCAAGAGGAGGCGAGGTTGCTTTTAGGAAGCCTGTGGGTCCTTGTACGATGCCCAAGAGGAGGCCGATGCTTTTAAGAAGCCCGTGGGTCCCCAAACCCCGAGAAATTCAAGGCAAGCTATTCACAAGGAATAGATCAAGTCAGGAAAGTTTGAGAATTTGGAAGAAACTCAAAGATGCAATTCACGGAGAATACATTCATCTCTAGGAGTAGAGTTTCTTGACAATTCCTAATGAGGACAGCCGAAGAGAAGACTGTATCTGGTGATCCTATTGGGGATCTAGTTGTCTATTTCTACGACTAAACGAAACGGCGTCACCTAGTTCTAGACGTAGTTGCCGGTGAAACTCTAAATATCTATACTATTATTACACAGTTGATATGAGTTTATGAAAGAAGACTTACAGCGAAATAGCCCCACAATACAGTTATATGCATATGAAAGCGGTAAATGAAAGCGGATAAACACTTACTCGGTTGTAGAGCTTCCATGCTGTTTGGTTAGTTGTTCAACAAAGAAAGATTGAAAACAACTGTATATTTCAAAATTAAAGGAGAAAGTCCTTTGAAAAAGAAAGATTTGGGGCTTACAGCTCAAGGAGAGGCCCAAGTTTTATCAGTGATTTTACTGTTGAATTCGTACAGAGGGACTTATACAAGTGACTGAGGCCCAAAAAGGTTTTCTGTACAAAGGGATGGGTCTTACACTCTCTCAAGAGGCCCAAAAAGTTTAAAGGAAAAGAGTGGGGCTTATAACACGAGGGTAGGCCCAATTGATTTTTCCGTTTAAAATGGCGATCACGCCGAGGTTTTATTTTAACGCAGAGGGACTTATACAATAAGTGAGGCCCAAAATGTTTTTGGTTAAAAGGGAGTTGGGTCTTACACTCTAATAGAGGCCCAAAAGTTTTGAATGGGTCTTATAGCTCAAAGAGAGGCCCAGAAGGTTATTTTTCAAAAGGCGACGATCGCGCCGTTTGTTTTTGACGGTATCGGGACTTATACAATACACTGAGGCCCAAAAATGGTTTAGTCAAGAAAGGATTGGGTCTTACAATCTATTAGAGGCCCATGAGTGTTTGACAATGATTTGTTTGAGTGAAAATCAAAGAAACCCTAATTTTATTCTTTAAAAGTAAATATTTAAAGAAAATCAATGAAAAATACCAAATAGGTTTGAATAAACTACTTGTGATTTTTGTTTAGGGTTTGAAAAATGAGGTATAAATCACAAGAGATATTAAAACTCATTTGGTCTTGATTTTTCAAGATGAATATTCATTTTAAAATGTTAAAAATAAATAAAAATGAATTTATTCACAAAAATACTAATTATATTAAATAAATAATATAAATTCAATTTTTTTGTGGAATAAAATATTTCAACATTTTTGTGATTTTTTACAAAAAGAACCAATAAAAAATAATTAAAATTGAAAGAGTTATTAATTTTCCAATTAATTAATAAACCATGAAAATATTGGAAAAAATGGCAAAATGTGAAAAAAACACAAAATGGCATGGGTGGGGTTTGAACCCAAGACCTCAAGGTTACAAGGTGCGCGCCTTACCACTGGGGTGGTGATACATCCATTGTTTGAAACAAAACAACAAATATACAAGGCATGACTTGGTTTTAGGCTTGGCCCAAGGCAAGTTTTGGCAAGTTTTGGCTCAGAAACGTGAAGGTCATAAGTTTCTCAATTCTTAATGGTTTGAGACAAAATTTATATGCATCTGGACCAGAATTTCATAAGGAATCCAATGGTGGTGGTAGTTTTTTCAGATCACACTCCCTCCTCAAAACCCGATAGTGGTTTTGAAAATGACCTATAAATGCATTTTCTATGCTACAACTTGGTACAAGCATGGATTACATGGTGAATGAGCTCAAACACAACATATACAACATGTATGAGATGTTTATGATCAATGGAGTTCAAAGCATTGCATGTTTGAAAGATTCCAAGTTGTGAGGCTTACCTCTTTTTTGAGATTTTGGAGCTTTTGTGCAATCTGTCAAACCTCTTGTTCCAGAAATGATTTGATGCTCTAGACACACTCAAATGATCCCTTAGAAGCTTTTAGGATGATTGGAATTGACTGGTACCTGCAAAAACACAAACAGTCCCTTTCTTGCAAAAGGGGTTAAAAGTGACCAAAATAGCAACTCTCTCAAATGGTGTTCCAGATGAGGGGAACCATTTGGGACAGTTCAAGGATGATATTTGTAGTGTGTTTGAGGTTTTATCTGGTTTGGAAAGTGACTGAATCAAGACATGGCTTGAAAAATGCAAACAAAGCCTATTTTGAGGTTTTGAGAGGTGACTTTGTGATTTTGTGATTACAGGTCACTTGTGATAGTTTGCACAGCTTACATATGATATATATGAGGTGTGTGTGTGATTGATTGTGATGAAAAAGCTCTCAAGCTCAAAAACTCAAAGTTGCCTTGCTAAAGAAGGCATTTTTGCCAAGAGAAATTGGTTTTTGAGGAAAGCATCTATTTGATGGCTTTGGTGTACTCAAATTGATCACAATTGAGCTCTATTTATAGTAGATCAAGTTTGTTTTGGGATCCACAGTGAATGGCAACTGCAGCAGGTGTTTGTTCAATGTTGGCCAATGGAAATCCAAGTCTCCTCTAGCCATTGACTAGAGGTTAGGGCACAGGGTTGTGGTTCCCTTGGTCTTGGATAAGTCTTGACTGAATTCAGTTGCAAATGGCTCAGTCCATGCCACCTTGATGCTTCCATTGAATGCTCCAATCCAAAATTGGAGTCTTGTCCCTATTTTGGCCATTCTAGGTTCAACATGCTATTTCTTGTTCCAAAGACTTTGGAGGCTTGGCTCAGTGATTGTCCCCTTTAGATTCATTCCTCAGAGGTGTCCAAGTGGATAGGAGCATTTGGATTTGGCTGATTTTGGCAAATCGAGCAAAAATGCAAATTCTGCCTTGCCTTGGCAGATTTCAGCAAGGCAACCTTCCAAGTTCATATCTCATGACTCAAATTTAATTTGGTAATGTTCTTGGTCATTTTGGAAAGCCCATACATGATACAACAACTGTTTGAACATATTTTATTTTGATCTCTTTTGCATCCAAGTGAAAAATCCCCCTACATTTGGCAAAAAGTAGGGTAAAATCTGACTTAGTGAAATTTTCACTAAGTGTTGGAACAAAGTGACTTTTCTTGATTTTGATCACTCCATAACTCAAAATCCACAATGAATTGGAATTAGGTCTAGTTGAAGTTTTTGTAGAGGGCAATGAGATCTACAAATCAAGCCTTGGATGGGAGAAAATGGCCTTGTGGTTTAGGAGTTATGACCCTCCAAAGTTAGTACCCTAGCCACTTTATTTTTAACTTAGAAAATTTTCTAAGTTTTTTATGGTTACCCCTTTTACAAGTTACCCAACTTTTCTTGATTTTTCTTGATGAATGATGATTCAAATCATACATTAACATCATTTTAGGGTTAAAAATCCATTTTGGTAAAAAATCTCAAAAAGTCAAAGTTGACTTTTTTGCACAGTTGACTTTTTATCAGATGAATTCCAAACTGTGCAATTCTTCAGGAAATCATGTCCTTGACCTAAATCAAACTTGATGGACATGTTCCATGGGTGTCATAGGGTATATTGATGCATGTCATAGGGCTTGGGAGCATGTCCTGGTCAAAAGTTAAAGTTACAGTTGACTTTTCCCTTTAAACCCTAATTGTGGTGCAGATGAAATTGAGACTTGTTGCTCAAGCTTCTTGGATTAATCCATTGTTGCAAATGGATCAATATAGTTCATTAGAGACCCTCAAACACTCTCTTGAGGTCTTGGCTCATGATTTTCCCTAAAAGTCAACTTAGGGGTGAATTAGGTCAAGAAACCCTAATTCCTGATTTTTGATGAATGCATGCCCTGAGGCAAAATTGACTTGATAATTGGGTCCATGAGGTTCCATGAGTATATTAGGTTAGGTTTTGGATCATTGGCTTGTGCCCAGATGAAAATTTTCCATCTGGAGGCCCTGGTTGACCAAAACCCTAATTTGGTGACACTGTCGATCTTGAGAATTAATCCACCTAGAAGGGAGCAGCCTTGTGCTTAATCCTTGAAGTGGGAGTCCTTTTGATCCATTGTGGATATTTTAGAGGTTATACAAGTTGAATATCATGTCATTCCTTGATTGATCCTTTGTCTAAGCACTCAGAGGGGGCTTGAAACCCTAATTTTGATTGTAGTGAATGCTCACCCATCTTTGGGGAAACTGATGAAGTATGATGGTTCCTCCATATTGTGATGATGATTTTCACAATGATAGGAAATCTTAGTGGTCAAAATTTGGGGTATGACAGATGCCCCTATTTAATCTTCTTGGACACGAAGGTGTGAATGACGAAGGTATTCGGGCATTCGAGGTGCAAGAGGATTAAATATCGGAATACCCAAAATTTTGATGGTGGTTATGAATGGTAGCTTACGCATTCATCTTCTTTAGCTAAGCAATGATGCTTAGAAAAGGTAAACTTCCCCTCGATCCTGGTTTCCTACACAGGAACTGGTCTTAGTTTCTGATGTAAACTTCCCCTCGATCCTGGTTTCCTACCGAGGAACTGGTCTTAGTTTCTTATGTAAACTTCCCCTCGATCCTGGTTTCCTACCAAGGAACTAATTTTAGATTCTTATGTAAACTTCCCCTCGATCCTGGTTTCCTACCAAGGAACTGGTCTTTGTTTCTGATTTAAACATCCCATCGATCCTGGTTTCCTACCAAGGAACTGGTATATGTTTCTGATTTAAACTTCCCCTCGATCCTGGTTTCCTACCAAGGAACCGGTCTAAGTTTCTGATTTAAACTTCCCCTCGATCCTGGTATCCTACCAAGGAACTGGTCTCAGTTTCTTTTGTCAATAAACTTTATTGACAAGGGACGCTATTTGTAGGGCTTTCCTCAAACTTCTCGCCGGATTTTCCTGGGGAGATGCCATTTGACGGAAAAATTTTTGATGCCAGACTTGCTGGGGAACCCAGTCGTCTGAGTTGTAGAGGTGTACAAAATTCTCTGTTGGAGATGCCATTTGTTGATTCTATTTGGGGAATGCGAGTCCCTTGAGAGACTGCCTTCATTCGGGGTCTTTACATCATACTTTTCTCGGAGATCTTCTCGGAGAAATGCCATATGATGTGATCCAATTTTGAGGTGTCGATGACCTTTTCATCAGTGGTTCTTTCGGAGAAAAACTGTCGTATTGCCGAAGCTCCGATTAAGGGGCTTTCTCTAGGGATTTTCGTTTATCCGGGAAAGCAAAAATATCATCTTCAATGGCGAAGAGTGATGTTGACTGAAGCTTCTCTGGTTTTTCAGAGGTTCAAGTTATCAAAGTGGTCGAGGAGCCAACTTCCATCTAGAAATAAATTGGAAGAGAGAGATTGTTCAGACGCAGCATTTCCCGACGAGGAAAGAAATGACAACTCGATTGAGAGGACTTTTATCACTAGGGGATAAGACCGACTAGAGTGATAGTGATGCAACATGAATATGAATGCAAATCAAATGCATGATGTATGTATATATGCTGACAAAACTGACGCGACATACAGACTGACGAGTGAACATGACTAGATACTCGGCCATCGCGGGGTAAAGAAGTACCGTTGGTAAAAAAAGTAGCAATTCTACCTTGCTTAGGAGAGATAGTCCCTGCGGGGAATACCGTTGATCGGGCTTAGGAGATAAGAACTCGGCCGAGGCGTGTCAGACGAAACAAGCTCTCGGACACAGTTGATACCTTCATTCAGGCGTACTGGGTTAGAAGGAGTACTTTGATTCTGCACTTTGAGGGTCGATTACTTTGGGAGAAGCGACCGATGTTCTTCTGATGTTCAACAGTCAAAAGAAATTGCCGTCTTTAATTTAAAAGCAGAAAAAGTTTTAACAAGTAAATTCATTTTTGTTTTATTTCAAGAATCGCAAACAACGTCATTCTGTAAAGCTAAAACAAATAAGAATTACAAACAAAAGCACAAGGGCTCAAATTTTGTTGATAAGATGGAGATCAGCCAAACGCGTGATTCCAAAGAGTATTTACAAAGTTAGAAAATGGTAATTTACATGGAAAAGGGCTACGTTGAAACATAACGACCACTATCCTTCTACCAACTTTGAATTCGGGGCATCCTGAGCTTCTGTCGAAGATGACCTTGACTGGAGTTTTCTGGCGGATGATGTAACTACTGCTGCTGAGGGACTTGCCTCTGTTAAACATAGTTACTTGCCATTATCCCTAATTTTTGCCTGGATTGTACTGTGAGATTTCCAATCCACCGGGATGATTTTTTTGTTTTTATGTCTCTAACTTTTACCTGGACCGCCCTTTCGGGTTTTCAATCCACCGAGACCTTTTTTTTTTTTAGTTTAGGCGAAGTATTTCTTGACTACATCAACATTCGTGGGGTAGGTAAATTCATCTCCGTCCATGGTTGCAAGTCTCAAGGCGCCGCCTGAGAAAGCTTTCGTGACCACATAGGGGACATCATAATTCGGAGTCCATTTACCTCACGAATCAGTGAGAAATGACTGGATCTTCTTGAGCACGAGGTCTCCTTTTCTGAAAACACGAGGTCGGACCTTTTTGTTAAACGCCCTCTTCATTTTCTGTTGATACAATTGACCATGGCATAGTGCCGTGATTCGCTTCTCCTCGATCAGATTCAATTCGTCGTGTCGGCTTTGACACCATTCAGCTTCGGTGAGCTTAGCTTCCATCAATACTCGGATTTACAGGATCTCTAGTTCTATGGGGATCACTGCTTCCATGCCATACACTAGAGAGAAAGGGGTTGCCCCTGTTGAAGTGTGGACAGATGTACGATAACCGTGAAGAGCAAAGGGTAGCATTTCGTGCCAATCTTTGTAGGTTACAACCATCTTTTGATCGATCTTCTTGATGTTCTTGTTAGCCGCTTCTACCGCTCTGTTCATCTTGGGTCGGTAGGGAGATGAGTTATGGTGTTCAATCTTAAACTCTGCGCACAACTCTTTCATCATCTTATTGTTCAAGTTAGATCCATTATCAGTAATGATCTGGTTCGGAACACCATAACGGCAGATGATATTGTTTTTGATAAATCGGACCACCACTTGTCGGGTTACATTGGCGAATGATGCTGCTTCGACCTACTTAGTGAAATAGTCAATGGCTACCAGGACGAACCAATGTCCGTTTGAAGCCTTAGGTTCGATCAAGCCAATCATGTTGATTCCCCATATGGAAAATGGCCACGGGGAAGAGAGAACTTTGAGATGTGATGGCGGTACATGAATTTTGTTAGAGTATATCTGACACTTGGACACCTCCTCATGTACTTGTAGCAGTCAGATTCCATTGTCAACTAATAGTACCCTGCTCTCAGAATTTTTCTCGCCATTGCGTGTCCATTGGCATGAGTGCCAAAGGATCCTTCATGAATTTCTTTCATCAGCATTTCTGCTTCTGGTCTTTCTCTGCATCGGAGCAAGACCATGTCAAAATTTCTCTTATAGAGAGTGTCCCCGCTCAGGAAGAAGTTTCCAGCCAATCTTCTGAGGGTTTTTCTGTCTTTTCTGAGTGCCCCAGATGGGTACTCTTGTTTCTGAAGGAAGCATTTGATATCGTGATACCAAGGTTTGTCGTCTATGACTGCTTCAATCGTGAAGATGTAAGCGGCCCTTTCAAGGCGCATTATGTCGATCTTAGGTATGTCGTTCCATTGACCTACACTAATCATGGAAGAGAGAGTGGCTAATGCATCAGCCATGTGATTCTCCTCACGAGGGATATGATGAAACTCAACTCTGTTGAAGAAAGATAGCAACCTTCTTGCATAGTCTTTGTAAGGAATCAATCCTGATTGGTATGTGTTCCAATCTCCTTTTATCTGATTGATAACCAAGGCTGAATCGCCGTATACGTCCAAGTTTTTTATCCTTAAATCAATCGCTTCTTCGAGACCCATGATACAAGCTTCGTATTCGGCCTCGTTGTTCGTACATTTAAACGTAAGTCTGGCAGTGAAAGGAATGTGGGTACCCTGAGGGGTAACAATTATTGCCCCAATTCCGTTTCCATAATGATTAACTGCTCCGTCAAAGATTAGTCCCCATTGGGAACCTGGTTCTGGCCCTTCACTGGGTAACGGTTCATCGCAATCTTTCATTTTTAGATACATGACATCTTTGTCTGGGAAGTCAAACCCAATTGATTCCTGATCGTCAATCGGTTGATGAGCCAAATGATCGGCTAAAATACTTCCTTTAACGGCTTTCTGAGCGTGGTACTCTATGTCATATTCTGATAACAGCATATGCTAACGGGCAATCCTTCCCGTGAGAGCAGGTTTTTCGAAGACATACTTGATTGGATCCATTTCTGAGATTAACCAAGTAGTATGGCAAATCATGTATTGGCGAAGACGTTTGGCTGCCCAAGCCAAAGCACAGCAAGTTTTCTCACGCATCGTGTACCGAGTTTCGCAGTCGGTGAATTTCTTGCTCAAATAGTAGATGGCCAACTCTTTCCGTTTGGTTTCGTCTTGTTGGCCAAGTACACAACCCATTGAGTCCTCTAGGACTGTGAGGTAAATGATCAGTGGTCTTCCTTCCACTGGAGGTGATAGAATCGGAGGATTCAGCAGATATTCCTTGATACTGTCGAAGGCGGTTTGACAATCTTCTGACCAAACGCAATCCTGGTTCTTTTTTAGTAATTTGAAAATCGGCGCACATGTGGCGGTCATGAGGAATATGAATCTGGAGATGTAGTTCAAACGTCCCAAGAATCCTCTGACTTGTTTTTCAGTTTTCGGAGAAGGCATTTCTTGAATGGCCTTGACCTTGTCAGGATCAACCTCAATTCCTTTCTGGCTGACGATGGACCCTAGTAGTTTCCCTGAACGGACACCAAAGGTGCACTTGTTAGGATTCAAGCGGAGCTTGAATTTTCTTAGACGTTCGAACAATTTCGACAGATGTTCAACATGCTCACTCTCTGTTTTTGATTTTGCAATCATATCATCGACATATACCTCGATTTCTTTGTGTATCATGTCATGAAACAGAGTAGTCATGGCCCTTTGATAGGTTGCCCCGACGTTCTTCAAACCGAACGGCATTACCTTGTAACAAAAGGTACCCCATGGGGTAATGAACGATGTTTTCTCCATGTCTTTAGGCGCCATTTTGATCTGGTTTTAGCCCGAGAATCCATCCATGAAGGAGAACACTTTGAATTTTGCTGTACTGTCTACCAGCATGTCAATGTTTGGTAAAGGAAAGTCGTCCTTTGAACTTGCCTTGTTCAGATCCCTGTAATCAACACACATTCTGACCTTTCCGTCCTTTTTCGGAACGGGTACGATGTTGGCTAACCATTGAGGATATTCAGATGTGGCGAGGAAACCCGCATCAATCTGTTTCTGTACCTCCTCTTTGATTTTGATGGCCATGTCCGGGTGAGTGCGTCTCAACCTTTGCTTTACTGGTGGACATTCCAATCTTAACGCTAAATGATGTTCCACGATGCTGGTATCCAACCCTGGCATATCCTGATAGGACCAAGCGAATACATCGGGAAATTCTTTCAGAAGCTTTATCAAACTCTCTTTGGCAGTTGGACTAAGCAGTGCCCCAATCCTGATTTCTTTTCTCTCCTTTTCTGAACCCAAGTTTACCGTTTCCAACGGTTCTTTGTGAGGTTCAATGGACCTTTCCTCTTGCCTGAGTAGTCGGGAGATCTCTTCTGGAATTTTGTCGTCATCTTCTTCTTCAGCCTCGAATACCGGGAACTCAAAGTTGGGAGAAGGCATCGGATCGTATGTTTCAACGGGGTTTAAAACAAGAAATCTGCATGACGTGATGATTCGTGTTTAGAAGAGATAGAGAAAATGCAAGTGTGTGCAGTGTTTTATTTTACTGCTTGTTTTTATTTTTAATTGTTTTTTAGGATTACCATTTTCTGAAAAAGCAAAAAGAGAAAACAGCAATTAATGCGGAATTTACAGAACGACGTTATTTTATTAATGAATAAGTCGATTATTGAAACTAAAACCCTATAAAACAAAACTCTGTTGCTTTGGGAGAAGCGAAGAGGGAAATTTTACAGAAAGCGAGCCCTATCAAAACACCCGTTTCACCTGGGCAGGGTGAAAGGTTAAAGATGGCAATTACTTTGACTAGTGAACGACCTTCGGAACCTCGACGGTAACCCATTGGCGGTGAACTCCTCGGTGAATCACAAAGTCTGGCACCTTCCTTGATTTGTCTTCAGAAATGATGCTGATTTCTGGTGGACCAGGATCATTGGAATCTGTCTCCCAAGAAGAGTTGTCGCAGGAGAATTCCTCAGTTGCATTTTGCATAATATTTGTGTTCTCAGCTGTATCTCCCCATCCAGTAGGCTGGATATCTTCGAGCCTGATACGAGAGCTTTCGGGAGCAGTGTACTTGACCATAAAGTCGTATCTTCCACTTGGTTCTCCTAGAGTGTCCCAAACTTCTTTGCAACTAGAGGAGTCATCTCTCTCGATGACGTTAACCTCAGGAAAAGCATAGTTGATGAATTCAAGTCCTGCAAACGTTGTGAATTCATCTTCATGTTGAGTAGTTTCTGAATGACCTGAGTGTTGATCCCATGACATGGTGGGGACACAGGTATCCTATTCAATGATGCTCAGCTGATTTTCATCATTCGGCTGACTTTCTTGCCCCAAATCTCCTGGATAAGGTTGCCACATTGGCAGACCATCCATTGGGCCATAGTAACTGTGGTCAAAGTTGTCTTTCATCGGAGTGTCCTCCTCTAATGAATTTGGCGGAGCACGGCATCCTTTCGGATCACAACCTCCTTATATCATTTCGACGTCTGACCTTGGTATAAATCTCGGACTCTGTGCGGGATAGAAAAATGGCATGGGCACCTCTTCCTGAAACATATATCCGTCCTCGTTAAGGTAGGACTTCCATTCTTCATCTGTGTCAGAGGGATCTTCCTCATTGATAGCATGTACTACTTGAGACACTGGGTGAAGGCAACCTCCACTGTGGAAGAAGTTCTGAATGGGATGAAGACTTCCATCACTGGCAGCTGTCTGGGTACAGGTTGTAGAAAAACCAAGACTCTTCTTTGTTTTATTGTCAATAGGAATGACAAGCTGTCCCCATCCTGTTGTATCGGTACTCTCGACTGCTTTAATAGCATCTTTGTATGAGGAAATCGAATTTCCTCCTCCGGATTGATTGTCCTTGTGTAGTGAAAGCGCTTGGAACTGGGTTCCGATTATCCCTTCTGGTTCCACACCAGTGGATGACGATAAATTGCTGACGAGCAAGGCCTGTTCCCAACACACTATGATGAGTTGGCCGTTCTAGACGAACTTTAGCTTTTGGTGGAGGGTCGAAGTGACTGCTCCAGCCTGATGTATCCAAGGTCTTCCTAATAAACAACTGTACGTTGCCCGGATGTCCATGACCTGGAAAGTGACTTGGAAAGTGTGAGGACCGATAGTTATGGGAAAATCAACTTCGCCGATAACTGTTTTTCTGGATCCGTCGAACGCTTTGACGATGACCTCGCTGATTCTCATCGGAGGGCCTTTGAATGATAATTGCATCAAAGTGGACTTCGGCATAACATTCAGGGCTGACCCTGTGTCTACCAGTACACTGGCTAAACCATCGTCCTGGCAGTTAACTGTGATATTGAGCGCCATGTTATGACGACGACCCTCTTCGGGTAATTCCTCATCACTAAATCCCAAATTATTGCAGGAAGTGAAGTTAGAGACAATGCTATCAAACTGTCTGATTGTTACATCCTATTCCACAAAGGCTTGCTCCAAGACTTTCTGTAGAGCCTCCCTGTGGGCTTCTGAACTGAGTAACATCGATAATACCGAGATCTTTGAAGGAGTTTGTAACAGTTGATCAACAATGTTGTATTCACTCCTTTGGATGAGCTTCAGCATCTCATCATTATTTTTCGAAGGGTCGGGATTACTGGATTGACCGACTGGTGGATCAGGAGCTTCCGTCTGAAGTTCCTTTTCTTTGTTAGGTTCTCCAACTCCTCGGTTGAAGATTCTACCGCTCCGTGTTACACGACTGATGTCTGCAATATTCACGACGGAGGGTAATGGAATTTCCTTTCCATTCTCGACTGTTGTAGCACCGTATTTGTAAGGGATAGCCTTAGTTGATTCATACGGTGTTGGTCCCGGCAGATAGATAACTACAGGAGCCTTCTGATTTTTCTGACCATCATAATTAATCTCGATCCGTTCCCGGTTGGGAACTTTAGATTCGACAAGTAGAGGGATAATGGCAAAAACATCCCTGGTCCTGTGATGACCAGAGATCGTGAAAACATCCTCAACTTGCTCGGCAAGGTAGTTCGGCGTCCAGTTGATGGGTCCAGAACCCGGATATGAGCGAATCTCTCCACAATCTACCTGACCCTGAAGAGCTGCTCTCACAAGGTAACACCCTTGGTTACTTTCCGAACAGACGCTGCAACGTTCATAGTTGTGTGGTGGCACCTGGCCACGCCAACTTTGAATACAATGTAACCTCACTAGGTTAGCTTCCGCAGATCGGACATCCTGACTCTGACGCCGAGTAGGATTCCTGTTATTGATACTAATCTACTGAGTAACTTCATCCATATAAATTGGCATCCACCAGTGATTTAACAAGTGCTGAAGTGCCTCCTGGACAAGGGTACAACCTTGATCGCTTTCGCAACCCGCTTTACAGCTATGATAATTATGTGATACCAGGAATCCGAGTCGGACCTGCTCAACATGTAACTCTACCAGGTTGGTATTCATCATGCGAATATCAAAGATCTGAACCATGTTGATTTGATAGGAATTCCTATCATGGTAGTTTTGGATCCATCCAAGATCCATCTGACGCTGGAGGGTCTCCTGTATGAAAGAGCATCCCTATTTGTTTACCAAGCAAATCAGACAGGAACTGTAATCGTGGTGCGGCAGATTATGATACTGGCTTTGCCTTGAGTGCATTGCCACCAGGTTGACATTCATTGCACAGATATTGTGGTTCTGAATGACGTTAGAATTCGTGTAGACCATGTTAACTCCACGAACTCGGTGCTCTTGGATCCATCCGAGATCCATTTGTTCCTGTAGAGGTGCTTGCACTACCGAACATCCCTGGTTGTCTTTAGAGCAGATATCACACTGATGATAGTTATGAGGTGGCACATGGCCATATCCACTCTATCTACAATGCATCTTGACCAAATTGGTTTTCAACAAGAGTACATCGTGAATTTGATTGACATCGTTAGTCTCTCCGATCAAATTGACTGCAGCCTTCTCATGTTGAGGCAGCGGGTTCGTGAGAACATTAGGATTTGTATCCTTGAAGGATAAGACCCCACTCCTAACAATTTTTTGCACGTCGGACTTGAAATTGAGACAAGTCTCTATGTTATGCCCTGGACCTCCTTGATGATAAGGGCAAGTTTGATCCACCTTAAATCAAAAAGGTAGATTTTCCGGTACTGTAAGAGGAGATTTAGTCTGAATGTGCCCCTTAGCCAGTAGTAATGGAAATAGCTCTGCGTACGACACGGGTATAGGATCAAATCCTGGTGGCCGTGTCGTACGACTGTTGTTGTATGGAGGACGAGCCTGCTGAAGAGGCTGTTGTGTCCTTTGTTGATCAGGTTGGCTCTGCGCAACCTGAGGTTGATACATAGGAATAGACGCAGGGTTGATAGCAGGAGTCACAACTGCTACCGGTTGATAACGTCGCCTTTGCTTTCCGAGAGAGATATTCCCAATATCTTGCTCTTTTTTCTTAGGGAGAGCACTACCGTATTTTTTAGTACCGCTCGTCGATCCAGTGTCTTTTACCAAACGTCCTTCTCGGACAGCTTCCTCAAGACGTACACCCATGCCAACCATTTCGGTGAAATCACTGGGCGCACTGGCAACCATTCGGTCATAGTAAAATGAGCTTAAGGTCTTTAAGAAGATCTTTGTCATCTCTTTTTCCTCCAGAGGTGGACAAATTTGAGCGGCAATCTCACGCCACCTTTGAGCGTACTCCTTAAAGGTTTCCTTGTCCTTTTGCGACATCGATCTAAGTTGATCTCTGTCGGCTGCCATGTCCAAATTGTATTTGTATTGTTGGACGAAGGCAGTGCCAAGATCTCTGAATGTGCTAATCGTGGTACGGTTTAAACCCATGTACCATTTGAGTGCGGCACCGGTTACACTATCCTGAAAGTAGTGAATCAGTAGGTCCTGATTTTCCGTCTGAGCTGACATCCACCGGGCGTACATCACCAGATGGCTTTGAGGGCAAGAGTTACCCTTGTACTTTTCAAAGTCGGGCACTTGAAATTTGTGTGGGACTTTCACATTTGGGACCAAGCAGAGATCTGCGGCGTCATTTCCAAATAAATCCTGACCGCGAATGGCTTGCAGTTCCTTCTGCATTTCCAAGAACTGCTCCTGGAATTCCTCCATTCTGTCAAACATAGTTTCCTTCTTACCAGAAGGTGTCTGTGGAATCTGTCCTTCCGGGACAGTATGCACCACAGGGGGTGGTACCGTGACTACGGTAGTGAGTCTTGGCGTCTTCCGAAGTTTGTAACCTTCAGGATCTTCAGTATGCCTCTGGCATCTTCGCTTTCCCGAAGTTTGTAACCTTCAGGCCCAGCGGCTTCTGTTGTGATTCCCTGATCTTCAGTGATCGGTGAAACATATCCTTCCGGGATATAGTAAACAGGCATGCCCCAAGGACGATCTTTCGGTATTTGATACCTAGGATCATACTTCTCCACTATGGGCATTGAGGTGATCTCTGAGATCACAATTCTTTGTAGCTGAGCTTCTACCATGGCTTGCATGTCGTTACGAAGCTTCCTCATATCCTCTCTCTGAGCGTCGATCTCTTCTTTCAACTCTCTGTTCTCTTCCTCAAGATCATCCATCTTTTTCTGATGATTGGCCCGAGTATTATACGAATGAGACAGTTTGACTCTAGAACCGAGACACAAACGTGAGATTCGTAGGTAACAAGAATACGCGATGTGAGAATGATGAATGCAATGATTATATTAATTGTTTTTTGGTTTAATCAAAATAAACTTCGACAATTAGATTGCAAATATCAAACAGTGGGGAAACCCCTTTTTATTGAATTCAAAGGATTACAGAAATGGAAATACAATAGATTACAAGATGCAGAAACAGAAACCTAAACTAATGGGTCCCGAGTCCTCTCTGAAGAAAAATTGGGTGCTGACTCTGGTACTTTCCTTTTCTTTGACCGGGCCTCTTGGGCCGTTGTCGGGTTGTCATTCCTTTGCCAGGTGAAAGGAGTGAGAAAATTCCTTTGGTTATCCTGATTATCCACAGCATGTTGCTCCAAAATTTCAATCAGAGCATCTTTCTCTTTTAGTAGTTGCTGTATTTTGATGCACTCTACGTCGAGGGTGTGGTACTTGTTCTTCCAAGACCTTCTCTCCTTTTGAACTTTGTTAAGAGTAACCTGAAGCTTTTCAGTTTCCGTCATGAAGTACATGACAGATTCCTTTGGCGGAAGAATTCTGTAACGAGGATAAGGCATCTTTATCTTGACAGCTCTAGTTTGTACCCAATGGAGGTAAGGCTCCACCGAGACACAATCCGGTTTTCCTAGAGACTCTCGTCCTTTCTTATGAACATGCTTCCAAGCGTGCACTATTTCCATCATTAGTGCTCTGTCATTTTCTCCTTCCTTGAAGAAAAGACCTTCCAGATGAACACCCCGTGGGACGTGTCTCATCGGGTATCCAAATTGACGACGAACCAATACCGGATGATAGTTGATTCCTCCCTTAATTCCTATAAGGGGTACATTGGCGAAATTTCCATAATGGTCAATGATCCTGATTCCATCATAGATCCTATTACACCAATCTATATCAGAGTTGGTAAGGGACATGATCTTCTGCGACCAACGTAAGGCACTCTTACAATCCCAAAAAGCAGCAGACTTGGGCAAGTGAGAGATAAACCATTTGTAAAGCAGAGGTACACAGCATGTGATCTCCCCTTCGCTGTACAAATTTCCTAAGTGTACAGAATGATACGCATCTGCGAGCAAAGTCGGCACAAGGTTTCCAATGAGAAAAACCTTAATGGAGTTGATATCGACGAAATTATTAATGTTGGGAAACCAAAATAACCCGTAGGCGAGCAAGAAAAAGACGCTTTCAAAAGCAGTCACGTTTCCTATACTGGAAAAATACAGGGCTTTCTTTGTCAAGAACTGGGTTGGCAAACCTTGGATGCCACCCTTGGTAGTTAGGTGAGTCCTGACCTCAGACTCGTCCAAATGAATTGCTCTTGCAATGGTCTGATTCTTTGGAATTTCTTCCAGTCCAGAAAATGGAGCTCGATCAGTAATGTGTAGGTCAATCAGATGAGAATACTCCTCCAGCGTTGGTGCAAGCTGGTAATCCGGGAATGTGAAACAGTGATAAACCGGATCGTAAAACTGAATGAGCGCATCCATGATTCCCTCAATCACATGGACTCTTAATAGAGGTAGCAGACCTCCATGCTTGGCTTTGAAAGCCTCTGGGTTAGTGATCATCCTCGCTAACCTTCTCAAATCCTCTAGCTTTGGAACCTTGAAAGTATAACCATGAGTTCTCCTTCTACCGAAATCCATTAGTGCAATCCTTTTCTCTGATATTTGCAATCACAGTCTTAGTTTAATTTGAAAAACAGAGAGACTAGAAGAGAATTTTTTTTTGTTTTAATGTTTTTTAAATGAATGCATGAAAGCAGCACACAAAAACATAGGAAAAACATGGGGTCAAAGGGTCGTTGTCATGAAGTCAAGGCTCTACCCATCCCCAAAGGTTTATACTAAGGTGATTTTTGTACCTGTACTCATTATCATCAGCTCCTCCCAAGAAAGCAAAACAACAAGCGGATCACCAGCGAGTTGTAGAGCGATCTTAGAGTAAGTTCCATTCACTGAGAATAGATCACCAGCCTCAAATGAGGGTAGTATCGCGTAACAACTATTCCCGATAGTTTCCGCACTACAAAAGGGTTTGGCTCCTCAGCTTCTCAGACATCACAATCGGCCCATTGTCTAGGTGAGAGAATGGGTTGCATTGGTCAGCCTCCACTGAGGTTGATGGTCGACCTCATCGCCATCACTTATCTTAAGTGTATACTCGATCTTTCCACATGCGGCATCATACGCATTCCCATTAGCAGAAAAATAAACACGTATAGCAATTAGGAAAAGCAGTATATATATTTGTCCTAATCATCCTAGACTTTTAAAAGCTAAGAATCTTAAGTTCCTGACAGAAAATGGTTTCCCGGCGGAGTCACCAATCTGTGGTTTCATTCCAAATTAACGTTGTTTTGACCTAAGATCCTAGTGACGTCAAGGTTTCCACCTAGGGGACAAAAAAAGAACAAGATCCCTAAAGAGACATGCGCATCCCCAGCAGAGTCACCATTTTTCTGTAGCGAGTGATTTTTGGATGTGGTTGCGAAGCACGATCGCTCTAGTACTACAGTTCGATTCATTTTTTATCCTATTGAAGCTGATGAAGGAAGGGAAATAGATGTCTCCAATTAACCCTGCTTGCATACTGAGATTAAACAGTCAAAATTGTTGGTTTACAGATGCTACAAAGATTCGGGGTTTGTCCTAGGTTATTTTGTTGACGAGGGGTGCTTTAGGCTATCGGTTGAGATGTTAGGACGGATATATATGAAAGTATGGGATTTTGGGCTTTTGTTTATTGTGCTCGCTAAGATCTTTTCTTTCGATCTTATGCCTACGTATTCCCGTTTACCAAAACAGGGAAATCAGAGCGTTCGTAGTTCCTCCTATTTTATGGGAGGAAATGGTTGTTTTAGTGTCTTGTTCAAAGCCCAAGACGTGAAGCTAAAGGTGGTTTGTATCTTGTTCAAAGCCCAAGATATGAAGCTGAAAGGTGTTGTCTTTAGAGAGAATTTGTCATCTCTAAAGAGGGGGTTGTATGTCACAACTGTTTATAAAGGAGAATTACTTTAACCGGGATGTGTGAATCCGGCAATGCCATAATTTCCTTTATAGGGGATTTCAACCTGAAGGAGAAGACTTTAACTCAGTGTAGAGTAATGCCATCTTTCCTTAGGAATTTCTCATACTAAAAGAGGGACATTGGCATGGATGTAGATGATCCAGAGGCTTGCCGCTTACAGCAGTTAGATGAAGGGGATGGATTTGTTGATGTTTGTGTACTGTGAACGAGGCACAGTTTTGATGCTAAAAGGTTGATTGGACCAACCAGTGGTTTTCTTATACAAATCCTAAGAGGAGGCTAATATGTGTCTCGTACAAAGCCCGAGAGAGAGGCTAAAAGGTTTTTTGACTCGACGATGGAATCTTTTGGTATCTCGTATAAAGCCCGAGATGGAGGCTATTTGACTCAACAAGAGAGTTTTTTGTATCTCGTACGAAGCCCGAGATGGAGGCGAAAATTTGTTTGGCTCGATAAGAACCTTTTTGTATCTCGTATAAAGCCCGAGATGGAGGCGAAAGGGGTGATTGACTCAACGAGGGAGTCTCTTATGTGTCTCGTACAAAGCCCGAGAGAGAGGCTTAACGTTGTTTGACTCCGCTGGGAAGAATCATTGTAAAAGCCCAAGAGAGAGGCTAACTTCACTAGAGAAGGATCATTATACAAAGCCTAAGAGGAGGTTATGGTTACTGTTTCAGTTGAGTGACAGGTCCAGTATACTGATTTAAAGAGAAAATCGGTTCTTATATAAGCAATGCTGTACTCAAGGATTTGATTCGAGGATCTGGGTCATTCCTGTTCTTTAAGGAAGTGGGAAATCCGAAGGGTATTGAGACTGTCCGAGTCCACGGGTTTCCTTCCTATTCTTGAAGGGTGCTTAAGAATGTCTTGGAGACTCAAGGAAATTAGACTGTCCAAGTCTAGAGTTTTATCTTTTGTACTATGCTTTGAGAAACAGTAGTAGACTCTTTGAAAGGACTATTCTATACAGATGATTAAGTTCTGTTCCTATACCTCTAGGAGGTCGTCGGGACAATTTGTATGAAGCCCAAGAGGAGGCTGGAAACTTTTAAGAAGCCGATCGGTCCTTTTACGATGCCCAAGAGGAGGCTATCATTCCCTGAGGAAGAGATCATTATACGAAGCCTAAGAGGAGGCTGTGAATACTTCTAAGAAGTCGGCGGGTCCTTGTACTAAGCCCAAGAGGAGGCGAGGTTGCTTTTAGGCAGCCTGTGGGTCCTTGTACGATGCCCAAGAGGAGGCCGATGCTTTTTAGAAGCCCGTGGGTCCCCAAACCCCGAGAAATTCAAGGCAAGCTATTCACAAGGAATAGATCAAGTCAGGAAAGTTTGAGAATTTGGAAGAAACTCAAAGATGCAATTCACGGAGAATACATTCATCTCTGGGAGTAGAGTTTCTTGACAATTCCTAATGAGGATAGCCGAAGAGAAGATTGTATCTGGTGATCCTATTGGGGATCTAGTTGTCTATTTCTACGACTAAACGAAACGGCGTCACCTAGTTCTAAACGTAGTTGCCGGTGAAACTCTAAATATCTATACTATTATTACACAGTTAATATGAGTTTATGAAAGAAGACTTACAGCGAAATAGCCCCACAATACAGTTATATGCATATGAAAGCGGTAAATGAAAGCGGATAAACACTTACTCGGTTGTAGAGCTTCCATGCTGTTTGGTTAGTTGTTCAACAAAGAAAGATTGAAAACAACAGTATATTTCAAAACTAAAGGAGAAAGTGCTTTGAAAAAGAAAGATTTGGGGCTTACAGCTCAAGGAGAGGCCCAAGTTTTATCAGTGATTTTACTGTTGAATTCGTACAGAGGGACTTATACAAGTGACTGAGGCCCAAAAAGGTTTTCTGTACAAAGGGATGGGTCTTACACTCTCTCAAGAGGCCCAAAAAGTTTAAAGGAAAAGAGTGGGGCTTATAACACGAGGGTGGGCCCAATTGATTTTTCCGTTTAAAATGGCGATCGCGCCGAGGTTTTATTTTAACGCAGAGGGACTTATACAATAAGTGAGGCCCAAAATGTTTTTGGTTAAAATGGAGTTGGGTCTTACACTCTAATAGAGGCCCAAAAGTTTTGAATGGGTCTTATAGCTCAAAGAGAGGCCCAAAAGGTTATTTTTCAAAAGGCGACGATCGCGCCGTTTGTTTTTGACGGTATCGGGACTGATACAATACACTGAGGCCCAAAAATAGTTTAGTCAAGAAAGGATTGGGTCTTACACTCTATTAGAGGCCCATGAGTATTTGACAATGATTTGTTTGAGTGAAAATCAAAGAAACCCTAATTTTATTCTTTAAAAGTAAATATTTAAAGAAAATCAATGAAAAATACCAAATAGGTTTGAATAAACCACTTGTGATTTTTGTTTAGGGTTTGAAAAATGAGGTATAAATCACAAGAGATATTAAAACTCATTTGGTCTTGATTTTTCAAGATGAATATTCATTTTAAAATGTTAAAAACAAATAAAAATGAATTTATTCACAAAAATACTAATTATATTAAATAAATAATATAAATTCAATTTTTTTGTGCAATAAAATATTTCAACATTTTTGTGATTTTTTGCAAAAAGAACCAATCAAAAATAATTAAAATTGAAAGAGTTATTAATTTTCCAATTAATTAATAAACCATGAAAATATTGGAAAAAATGGCAAAATGTGAAAAAAACACAAAATGGCATGGATGGGGTTTGAACCCAAGACCTCAAGGTTACAAGGCGCGCGCTTTACCACTGGGGTGGTGATACATCCATTGTTTGAAACAAAACAACAAATATACAAGGCATGACTTGGTTTTAGGCTTGGCCCAAGGCATGTTTTGGCAAGTTTTAGCTCAGAAACGTGAAGGTCATAACTTTCTCAATTCTTAATGGTTTGAGACAAAATTTATATGCATCTGGACCAGAATTTCATAAGAAAACCAATGGTGGTGGTAGTTTTTTCAGATCACACTCCCTCCTCAAAACCAGATAGTGGTTTTGAAAATGACCTATAAATGCATTTTCTATGCTACAACTTGGTACAAGCATGGATTACATGGTGAATTAGCTCAAACACAACATATACAACATGTATGAGATGTTTATGATTAATGGACTTCAAAGCATTGCATGTTTGAAAGATTCCAAGTTGTGAGGCTTACCTCTTTTTTGAGATTTTGGAGCTTTTGTGCAATCTTTCAAACCTCTTATTCCAAAAATGATTTGATGCTTTAGACACACTCAAATGATCCCTTAGAAGCTTTTAGGATGATTGGAATTGACTGGTACCTGCAAAAACACAAACAGTCCCTTTCTTGTAAAAGGGGTTAAAAGTGACCAAAATAGCAACTCTCTCAAATGGTGTTCCAGATGAGGGAAACCATTTGGGACAATTCAAGGATGATATTTGGAGTGTGTTTGAGGTTTTATCTGGTATGGAAAGTGACTGAATCAAGACATGGATTGAAAAATGCAAACAAAGCATATTTTGAGGTTTTGAGAGGTGACTTTGTGATTTTGTGATTACAGGTCACTTACGATAGTTTGCACAGCTTACATATGATATATATGAGGTGTGTGTGTTATTAATTGTGATGAAAAAGCTCTCAAGCTCAAAAACTCAAAGTTGCCTTGCTAAAGAAGGTATTTTTGCCAAGAGAAAGAGGTTTTTGAGGAAAGCATCTGTTTGATGGCTTTGGTGTACTCAAACTGATCACAATTGAGCTCTATTTATAGTAGAGAAAGTTTGTTTTGGGATCCACAGTGAATGGTAACTGCAGCAGGTGTTTGTTCAATGTTGGCCAATGGAAATCCAAGTCTCCTCTAGCCATTGACTAGAGGTTAGGGCACATGGTTGTGGTTCTTTGGTCTTGGATAAGTCTTGACTGAATTCAGTTGCAAATGGCTCAGTCCATGCCACCTTGATGCTTCCATTGAATGCTCCAATCCAAAATTGGAGTCTTGTCCCTATTTTGGCCATTCTAGGTTCAACATGCTATTTCGTGTTCCAAATACTTTGGAGGCTTGACTCAGTGATTGTCCCCTTTATATTTAATCCTCAGAGGTGTCCAAGTGGATAGGAGCATTTGGATTTGGCTGATTTTGGCAAATCGAGCAAAAATGCAAATTCTGCCTTGCCTTCGCAGATTTCAGCAAGGCAACTTTCCAAGGTCATATCTCATGACTCCAATTGAATTTGGTAATGTTCTTGGTCATTTTGGAAAGCCCTTACATGATACAACAACTGTTTGAACATATTTGGTTTTGATCTCTTTTGAATCCAAGTGAAAAATCCCCCTACATTTGGCAAAAAGTAGGGTAAAATCTGACTTAGTGAAATTTTCACTAAGTGTTGGAACAAAGTGACTTTTCTTGATTTTGATCACTCCATAACTCAAAATCCACAATGAATTGGAATTAAGTCTAGTTGAAGTTTTTGTAGAGGACAATGAGATCTACAAATCAAGCCTTGGATGGGAGAAAATGGCTTTGGTTTAGGAGTTATGACCCTCCAAAGTTAGTACCCTAGCCACTTTATTTTTAACTTAGAAAATTTTCTAAATTTTTTATGGTTACTCCTTTTACAAGTTACCCAACTTTTCTTGATTTTTCTTGATGAATGATGATTCAAATCATACATTAACATCATTTTAGGGTTAAAAATCCATTTTGGTGAAAATTTTCAAAAAGTCAAAGTTGACTTTTGTGCACAGTTGACTTTTTATCAAATGAATTCCAAACTGTGCAATTCTTCAGGAAATCATGGCCTTGACCTAAATCAAACTTGATGGACATGTTCCATGGCTGTCATAGGGTATATTGATGCATGTCATAGGGCTTGGGAGTATGTCCTGGTCAAAAGTCAAAGTTACAATTGAATTTTCCCTTAAAACCCTAACTGTGGTGCATATGAAATTGAGACTTGTTGCTCAAGCTTCTTGGATTAATCCATTGTTGCAAATGGATCAATATAGTTAATTAGAGACCCTCAAACCCTCTCTTGAGGTCTTGGCTCATGATTTGCCCTAAAAGTCAACTTAGGGGTGAATTAGGTCAAGAAACCCTAATTCCTGATTTTTGATGAATGCATCCCCTGAGGCAAAATTGACTTGATGATTGGGTCCATGTGGTTCCATGGAGTATATTAGGTTAGGTTTTGGATCATTGGCTTGTGCCCGGATGAAAAATTTCCATCTGGAGGCCCTGGTCGACCAAAACCCTAATTTGGTGACACTGTCGATCTTGAGACTTAATCCACCTAGAAGGGAGCAGCCTTGTGCTTAATCCTTGAAGTGGGAGTCCTTTTGATCCATTGTGGATATTTTAGAGGTTAGACAAGTTGAAGATCATGTCATTCCTCGATTGATCCTTTGTCTAAGCACTCAGAGGGGGCTTGAAACCCTAATTTTGATTGTAGTGAATGCTCACCCATCTTTGGGGAGACTGATGAAGTATGATGGTTCCTCCATATTGTGATGATAATTTTCACAATGATGGGAAATCTTAGTGGTCAAAATTTAGGGTATGACAGATGCCCCTATTTAATCTTCTTGGACACGAAGGTGCGAATGACGAAGGTATTCGGGCATTCGGGGTGCAAGAGGATTAAATATCGGAATACCCGAAATTTTGATGGTGGTTATGAATGGTAGCTTACGCATTCATCTTCTTTAGCTAAGCAATGATGCTTAGAAAAGGTAAACTTCCCCTCGATCCTGGTTTCCTACACAGGAACTAGTCTTAGTTTCGGATGTAAACTTCCCCTCGATCCTGGTTTCCTACCGAGGAACTGGTCTTAGTTTCTTATGTAAACTTCCCCTCGATCCTGGTTTCCTACTAAGGAACTGGTGTTAGTTTCTTATGTAAACTTCCCCTCGATCCTGGTTTCCTACCAAGGAACTGGTCTTAGTTTCTGATTTAAACTTCCCCTCGATCCTGGTTTCCTACCAAGGAACAAGGTCTCTGACACAGTTGATCCCTTCATTCAGGCGTACTGGGTTAGAAGGAGTACTTTGATTCTACACTTTGAGGTTCGATTACTTCGGGAGAAGCGACCGATGTTCTTCTGATGTTCAACAGTCAAAAGAAATTGTCGTCTTTAATTTAAAAGCAGAAAAAGTTTTAACAAGTAAATTCATTTTTGTTTTATTTCAAGAATCACTAACAACGTCATTCTGTAAAGCTAAAACAAATAAGAATTACAAACAAAAGCACAAGGGCTCAAATTTTATTGATAAGATGGAGATCAGCCAAACGCGTGATTCCAAAGAGTATTTACAAAGTTAGAAAATGGTAATTTATAGGGAAAAGGGCTACGTTGAAACATAACGACCACTATCCTTCTACCAACTTTGAATTCGGGGCATCCTGAGCTTCTGTCGAAGATGACCTTGACTGGAGTTTTCTGGCGGATGATGTAACTGTTGCTGCTGAGGGACTTGCCTCTGTTGAACATAGTTACTTGCCATTATCCCTAATTTTTGCCTGGATTGTACTGTGAGATTTCCAATCCACTGGGATGATTTTTTTCTTTTTATGTCTCTAACTTTTGCCTAGACTGCCCTTTCGGGTTTTCAATCCACCGAGACCTTTTTTTTTTTAGTTTAGGCGAAGTATTTCTTGACTACATCAACATTCGTGGGGTAGGCAAATTCATCTCCGTCCATGGTTACAAGTCTCAAGGCGCCGCCTGAGAAAGCTTTCGTGACCATATAGGGGCCATCATAATTCGGAGTCCATTTACCTCGCGAATCAGTGAGAAATAACTGGATCTTCTTGAGCACGAGGTCTCGTTTTCTGAAAACACGAGGTCGGACCTTTTTGTCAAACGCCCTCTTCATTTTCTATTGATACAATTGACCATGGCATAGTGCCGTGATTCGCTTCTCCTCGATCAGATTCAATTCGTCGTGTCGTCTTTGACACCATTCAGCTTCGGTGAGCTTAGCTTCCATCAATACTCGGATTGACGGGATCTCTACTTCTATGGGGAGCACTGCTTCCATGCCATACACTAGAGAGAAAAGGGTTGCCCCTGTTGAAGTGCGGACAGATGTACGATAACCGTGAAGAGCAAAGGGTAGCATTTCGTGCCAATCTTTGTAGGTTACAACCATCTTTTGAACGATCTTCTTGATGTTCTTGTTAGCCGCTTCTACCGCTCCGTTCATCTTGGGTCGGTAGGGAGATGAGTTATGGTGTTCAATCTTGAACTCTGCGCACAACTCTTTCATCATCTTATTGTTCAAGTTAGATCCATTATCAGTAATGATCTGGTTCGGAACACCATAACGGCAGATGATATTGTTTTTGATAAATTGGACCACCACTTGTCGAGTTACGTTGGCGAATGACGCTGCTTCGACCCACTTAGTGAAATAGTCAATGGCTACCAGGATGAACCGATGTCCGTTTGAAGCCTTAGGTTCGATCAAGCCAATCATGTCGATTCCCCATATGGAAAATGGCCATGGGGAAGAGAGAACTTTGAGATGTGATGGAGGTACATGAATTTTGTCGGAGTATATCCGACACTTGTGACACCTCCTCATGTACTTGTAGCAGTCGGATTCCATTGTCAACCAATAGTACCCTGCTCTCAGAATTTTTCTCGCCATTGCGTGTCCATTGGCATGAGTGCCAAAGGATCCTTCATGAATTTAGTTTATTATATACTATGTATATCGTTTGTTTCACTATCCTTTTATTGAAAATGCAATCAGTTAAATTGCTATAGAACATTATAATCTGAAAATTAGGATGTATTTGAAAACCAACCTTTATCATGTCAATGTTTTCCGAATTGCATCCATTTCATTCCGCACATTTTATGTTCCTTAACATAAAATTTATGGTTCGATGGTCGGTTTCCTTCAATCCATCGATATCTTTTGTTATAGTTTACCTCATCATCGCCAAAAATCGCCACGATTTTATCATCATAACAATGATCATAATCTTAACAACCACGACGATTAATGACGACGATGAGGTAAATTATAATAAAAGATATCGATGGATTGAAGGAAACCGACCATCGAACCATACATTTTATGTTAAGGAACATAAAATGTACGGAATGAAATGGATGCAATTCGGAAAACATTGACATGATAAAGGTTGGTTTTCAAATACATCCTAATTTTTAGATTATAATGTTCCATAGCAATTTAACTGATTGCATTTTCAATAAAAGGATAGTGAAACAAACGATACACATAGTATATAATAAACTAAATTTCATATACAATATCAGAATGAATTCATATATATGTACCTTATCAGAATGAATTCATATATATGTACCTTATCAGAATGAATTCATATATAGGTACCACCATCATCATCACCATGTGAAACAAATCCTAAGAAGTGGGAAGCAATGATGAAAATTAGTTAGTATTAAATTTAACTATATACAATATACATAGTATATATATAATAAACTAATGTTCTATATCAATTTAACTGATTCCATTTTCAATAAAAGGATAGTAAAACAAACAATGTACATAGTATATAATAAACTAAGTTTCATATACAATATAAGAATGAATTCATATATATGTACCTTATCAGAATGAATTCATATATATATGAACCACCATCATCATCACCATGTGAAACAAACCCTAAGAAGTGGGAAGCAATGAAGAAAATTAGTTAGTATTCAAAACAAAACAACTAAAAGTTGAAACAAAACCCTAAGAAGTGGGACTGTACCATTACAATGAAGTTCACCTTGCTTGTGAAGCATTGAAGTCGAATCTGCACAAAATGAGAACAATCAACAAAAACAACGTGAAGCAAACGAGATAATGGGAACTATTTAACAAAAAGATTGAAGTAAAAGACTACCTTATTTTCCATAAACAATATGTACATTACGCTTGCTACCGCCAGCATCATCACCATGTTCATCTAGTTTTAGATTCTGCAGGAAGAACTACAAGGAGGAAGAAGCTTAAATCAAAAGCTTCATACTTCTTGTATTTCTTCTCGTAGATTCTAAAAAAAGATGAAGTTTGGGTGCTAGGGTTTCGCTGTGAAGGAAACGGCGCGACTGTCAAAATGGGAAAGTTAATTCCCTTATATAGGTAAATGTTTCACAACGGTTTTCTTAAATAACCGTTATGATAGATTATATATTAATTTAATAATATCACAACGGTTAGTTATAATAACCGTAGCGATACCCCTTATACGTGGTACAAGGTTCGACACCAGGCAACAACATTTTCCTAAAATTACGCCTGGATTATAAGTGATATCGCTACGGTTATTACTTATAACCGTCGTTGCACTTCCCAACATATGAACGGTTTACAAGAAAATATAGTTCCAGAATATGAACGGTTTACAAGTTAATTATCATCATTACAAGCATTAAACTATTAGTCTTTTCATCTTCAACCTCATCTATAAATAGACAATTTTACATATCTAAATAATATATTCTTCGTAACAATGAGTTCAACAAATGAGAATCCTAGAAACCTCAATGAGGAACGCCAGAAGGTCATCCAACCAGCAACTGCCAACTTTAGGGATGCCTTAAGGGTAAGGAAGGATAAGAAGAAGAAGAAGAAGCCAAAGAAGAAGAAGATAAAGAAGAAAAGGAGGCCTGTATATTATGATTCCGATGAGGGGAGTGAAGAGAGATGTCTAGATTATGAAGATGCATTTTATGCTATGGGCTCTAACAATGATCTTGATATGTAATATGTTTATCAATGTACTCTCAATGGAATATTAAAATAAAATTATGTCTATATATGTTCATCTCTTACAGTTTTATTTTTAAAGTTATATATATACTATATTGCACTTAAAAATACTAAAGAATACATTGATGTGAATCGAAGCGTGATACATGTAGTACAACGGTCTTCTAATACAAGCGTGTTAAAATGTAAAAATATGGAAAAAAAATATAGAGCTGGGAATCGAAGCTTGTTACACAGCTTGTATTACAACGGTTATGTAATACAACCGTCGTTAAATATGGCATTATAAATTTTTAATCCTGTTACAAAGGTGGGATACAAAACCGTGGTAAAGCTGGCGTCGTTAAATGGGGTTTTCGTAGTAGTGAAGGATGCTCTAATTGAGATTTTGGAGCAACATGCTGTAGAAAATCAGGATGACCAAAGGAATTTGCTCGTTCCTTTCACTTGGCAAAGGAATGACAACCCGACAACGGCCCAAGAGCCCCGGTCCAAGAAAAGGAAAGTATCAGAATCAGCACCCGAGTTCTCCTCGGAGAGGACTCGGGACCCATTAGCTTAGGTTTCTGTTTTCGCACCTTGTAATCTACTGTATTTCCATTTTCGCAATCCTTTGAATTCAATAAAACGGGGGTTTCCCCACTGTTTGATATTTGCAATGTAATTGTCGAAGTTTATTTTGATTAAACAAAAAAAACAATTAATATAATCATTGCATTCATCATTCTCACGTCACATGTTCTTCTTACCTACGAATATCACGTTTGTGTCTCGGTGCTAGAGTCAAACTGTCTCATTCATACAATACTCGAGCCAACCGACAAAAGAAAATGGATGATCTCGAGGAAGAAAACAGAGAGTTGAAGAAGAGATCGACGCACTGAGAGAGGATATGAGAAAGCTTCATAACGACATGCAAGCCATGGCAGAAGCTCAGCTACAAAGAACTGTGATCTCAGAGATCACCTCAATGCCCATAGTGGAGAAGTATGATCCTAGGTATCAAATGCTGAAAGACCGTCCCTGGGGCATGCCTGTTTACTATATCCCGAAAGGATATGTTCCACCGATCACTGAAGATCAGGGAATCAAAGCAGAAGCCGCTGGGCCTGAAGGTTACAAACTTTGGGAAAGCGAGGTTTCCAGGGGCATAATGAGGACTCCTGAAGGTTACAAACTTCAGGAAACGCCAAGATTCACTGCCGTAGTAACGGTACCACCCCCTGTGGTGCACACTGTCCCGAAAGGATAGATTCCACAGATACCTTCTGGTAGAAACGAAAGTATGTTCGACAGAATGGATGAATTCCAGGAGCAGTTCCTGGAAATGCAGAAGGAACTGCAAGCTATTCGCGGTCCGGATTTATTTGGAAAGGACGCCGCAGACCTTTGTTTGGTCCCCGATGTGAAAGTCCCGCACAAATTCCAAGTGCTCGATTTTGAAAATTACAAGGGTAACTCTTGCCCTCAAAGCCATTTGGTGATGTACGCTCGGCGAATGTCAGCTCAGACAAAGAACTAGGAGCTACTAATCCACTACTTCCAAGATAGTTTAACCGGTGTCGCACTCAAATGGTACATGGGTTTAAACTGCACTGAGATCATCACTTTCAGAGATCTTGGCACTACCTTCGTCCAAAAATATAAATACAATTTGGACATGGCACCAGACAGAGATCAACTCAGATCCATGTCGCAAAAGGACAAGGAAACCTTTAAGGAGTATGTTCAAAGATGGCGTGAAATTGCTGCTCAAATTTGTCCACCTCTTGAGGAAAAAGAGATGACAAAGATTTTCTTAAAGGCCTTGAGCTAATTTTACTACGACAGAATGGTTGCCAGTGCACCAACGACTTCACCGAAATGGTCGGTATGGGAGTGCGTCTCGAGGAAGCCGTTCGAGAAGGACGTCTAGTCAAAGACATTGGGTCGACAAGCGGTACTAAAAAATACAGTAGTGCTCTCCCTAAGAAAAAAGAACAAGATATTGGGAATATCTCTCTCAGAAAGCAAAGGCGACGATATCAACCAGTAGCAGCTGTAACTCCTGCTATTAACTCTGCGCCTGTTCCTACGTATCAACCTCAGGTTGCTCAAAGCCAACCGCATTCGCAGCAATTTTAGCAAAGGACACAACAACCTCTTCAGCAGGCTCGTCCTCAATACAACAACAACCGTACAATGCGGCCACCAGGATTTGATCCTATACCCGTATCGTACGCAGAACTATTTCTGTTACTGCTGGCCAAAGGGTACGTCCAGACTAAGTCTCCTCTTATAGTACCGGAAAATCCGCCTTTTTGGTTTAAGGCGGATCAGACTTGCCCTTACAATCAAGGAGAACCAGGGCATAACATATATAATTGTCTCAGTTTCAAATCCGATGTGCAAAAGCTTGTTAGGAGCGGGGTCTTATCTTTCAAAGATACGAATTAGAATGTTCTCACGAACCCGCTGCCTCAACACGAGAAAGCTGCAGTTAATTTGATAGAGGGAGAGTCTAACAACATCTATCAAATTCACGATGTACTCTTATTGAGGGCTAACTTGGTTAAGATGCATTGTAGACAGAGTGGATATGGCCATGTGTCACCTCATAATTATCACCAGTGTGATATCTGCTCTAAAAACAATCAGGGATGTTTTGTGGTGCAATCAGCTCTACAGGAATAGATGGATCTCGGATGAATCCAAGAGCACCGAGTTGGTGGAGTTAACATGGTTTATATGAATTCCAACATTGTTCAAAACCACGACATCCGTGCGGTGAATGTCAACTTGGTGGCAATGCAATCATGGCAAAGCCAGTATCATAATCTGCCGCGGTATGAGTACAATTCCTGTCTGACTTGCTCGGTAAACAAACATGGATGCTCTTTTGTACAAGAGGCCCTCCAGTGTCAGATGGATCTTGGATGGATCCAAGGCTACCATGATAGGAATCATTATCAAATCATCATGATTCAAATCTTCGATATTCGCTTGATGAATACCAGCCTGGTGGAGTTACATGCTAAACAGGTCCGGCTCGGGTTCCTGGTATCACATGATTATCAGAGCTGCAAAGTGGGTTGTGAAAACGATCAAGGTTGTGCCCTTGTCCAGGAAACACTTCAGCACTTGTTGAACCATTAATGGCTTCCAATCTATATGGATGAAGACACCCAGCAAATTAGTATCACTAACGGGAATCCTACTAGATATCAAAGTCAGGATGTTCGATCAGTGGAAACAGACCTAGTGAGGTTACACTGTATTCAAAGTGGACGTGGCCAGGTGCCACTACACAACTATGAGCGGTGTGGAGTTTTCTCAGTGGCTAATCAAGGATGCTACTTCGTGCGAGCAGCCCTTCAAAGTCAGTTGGACCGCAAAGAGATTCAACCATGGTCAAATTTTGGATCAGTCAACTATTTTGCTGATCAAATTAAGGACGTTGTCCTAATCTCTGATCATCAGAGAACTAGGGATGTTTGGGCCATCATCCCTCTACTTGACGAATCGAGAGTTCCCAACCAGGAACGGATCGAAATTACTTACGATGGTCAGGAAAATAAGAAGGTTCCCATAGTCATCTATCTACCGGGACCACTACCGTATGAATCAACTAAGGCTATCCCTTACAAATACGGTGCAACAACAATTGAGAATGGAAAGGAAATCCGTTACCCTCTATCGTGAATATTGCAGACATCAGTCGAGTAACACGGAGTGGTAGAATCTTCAATAGAGGAGTTGGAGAACCCAACAAAGAAAAGGAGCCTCAAAAAGAAGTTTCCAATCCACTAGTCGGTCAATCCAGTAATCCCAACCTTTCAAAAAACAATGATGAGATGCTGAAGCTCATCCAGAAGAGTGAATACAACATTGTTGATCAACTGTTACAAACTCCTTCAAAGATCACGGTATTATCACTGTTACTTAGTTCAGAAGCACACAGGGAGGCTCTACAGAAAGTCTTGGAGCAAGCCTTTGTGGAACAGGATGTAACAATCAGACAGTTCGATAGCATTGACTCTAACATCACTTCCTGAAATAACTTGGGATTTAGTGATGAGGAATTACTTGAAGAAGGTCGCCGTTATAACATGGCGCTCAACATTACGGTCAACTGTCAGGACGATGCTTTAGCCAGCATACTGGTAGACACAGGGTCAGCCCTGAATGTTATGCCGAAGTCCACTTTGATGCAATTGTCATTTAAAGGACCTCCGATGAGAACCAGCGAGGTCGTCGTCAAAGCATTTGACGGATCCAGAAAAACGGTTATTGGTGAAGTCGAATTTCCCATAACTATCGGTCCTCACACTTTCCAGGTCACTTTCCAGGTCATGGACATTCGGGCAACATACACATGTTTATTAAGAAGACCTTGGATACATCCGGCTGGGGCGGTCACTTCGACCCTCCACCAAAAGCTAAAGTTCGTCTAGAACAACCAACTCGTCACAGTCTGTGGAGAACAAGCCTTGCTCTTAAGCCACTTATCGTCATCCACTTATGTAGAACCGGAGGGGGTAATCGGAACCCAGTTCCAAACGCTTTTGCTACACAAGGACAATCAATCCGAAGGGGGAACTTCGATTTCCTCGTACAAAGATGCTATCAAAGCGGTCGAGAGTACCAATACAACAGGATGGGGGCAGCTTGTCATTCTTACTAACAATAAGAAAAAGAAAGGCCTTGGTTTTTCCTCAACCTGTACTCAGACGGCTGCGAACAATAAAAGTTTTCATCCAATTCAGAACTTCTTCCACAGTGGAGGCTTCCTTCAACCAGTGACTCGAGAAGTACATACCATCAATAAAGGTGATTCCTCCGATATGGAGGAAGAATGGAAGTCATATCTCAACGAGGACGGTTATACATCTCAGGACGAAACGCAAACTCCCTTCTGCTTTCCTACACAAAGCCCGAGATTTATACCCCCGTCAGATGTCAAAATGATACACGAAGATTGTGATCCGGAACGATGTCGTGCTCCACCAAACTCATTAGAGGAGGACACTCTGATGAAAGATAACTTTGACCATGACTACTATGCCCCAATGGATGGCCTGCCAATGTGGCAGCCTTACCCAAGAAACTTGGGGCAAGAAAATCAGTCGGACAACGAAAATCAGCTGAGCATTGTTGAAAAGAATACCTACGTCCCCACCATGTCATGGGATCAACACCCAGGTTATCCTGAAAATACCCAGCACGACGATGAATTCGCAACATTTGTAGGACTAGAATTCATTAATTATGCTTTTCCCGAGGTCAACGTCATCGAGAGAGATGACTCCTCCAGTCATAAAGAAGTGTGGGACACCTTAGGACAACCGAGTGGAAAGTACGACTTCATAGTCAAGTAAGCCACTCCCGAAAGCTCTCGTATCAGGCACGAAGACATTCATCCAACTGGATGGGGAGATACAACTGAGAGTACAAATACTACGCAAAATACAACTAAGGAATCCTCCTACGACAACTCTGCCTGGGAGACAAATTCTAATGATCCTGCTCCGCTAGAAATTAGCGTTATTTCTGAAGACAAATCAAGAAGGAAAGTACCAAACTTTGTGATTCACCGAGGAGTTCGCCGCCAATGGGTTGCTGTCGATGTTCCGAAGATTGTTCATAAGTCTAAGTAATTGCCATCTTTACTTTAACCTTTCACCTTGCCCAGGTGAAACGGATGTTTTGATAGGGCTCACTTTCTGTAAATGTCCCTCTTCGCTTTGCCCATAGCGACAGAGTTTTGTTTTATAGGGTTGTAGTTTCAAGAATCGACTAAATCATAAATAAAAACGTCGTTCTATAATTTCCGCATTTATTGCTGTTTTCTCTTTTCGTTTTTCAGAAAATGGTAATCCTAAAAACAAAAATAAATAAAACACTGCACACATTCTTGCATTCTCAATCTCTTCTAAACACAAATCATCACGTCATGCAGATTGCTTGTTTTAAACCCCGTTGAAACATACTAACCAATGTCTTCTCCCAACTTTGAGTTCCCGGTATTTGAGACTGAAGAAGAAATTGACGACGAAATTCCAGAGGTGATCTCCCGACTACTCAGACAAGAGGAAAGGTCCATTGAGCCTCACAAAGAGTTGTTGGAAATAGTCAACTTGGGATCGGAAGAAGAGAGAAAAGAAGTCAAGATTGGGGCACTGCTCAGTCCAGCTGTCAAAGAAAGTTTGACGAAACTTCTCAAAGAGTTTCCCGATGTATTCGCTTGGTCCTATCAGGATATGCCAGGGTTGGATACCAGCATCGTGGAACATCATCTACCATTGAGATCAGAATGTCCACTGGTAAAACAAAGGTTGAGACGGACTCATCCAGACATGGCTGTCAAAATCAAAGAGGAGGTATAGAAAAAGATTGACGCAGGTTTTCTCGCCACATCAGAATATCCTCAATGGTTAGCCAACATAGTACCAGTTCTGAAAATGGATGGAAAAGTCAGAATGTGTGTCGATTACAGAGATCTAAACAAGGCTAGTCCGAAGGACGACTTTCCTTTACCACACATTGACATGATGGTAGACAGTACAACAAAATTCAAAGTTTTCTCCTTCATGGATTGATTCTCGGGCTATAACCAGATAAAAATGGCGCCGAAAGACATGGAGAAAAATTCGTTCATCACCCCATGGGGTACTTTTTGTTACAAGGTAATGTCGTTCGGTTTGAAGAACGTCGGGGAAACCTATCAACGGGCCATGACTACTCTTTTTCATGACATGATACACAAAGAAATCGAGGTACATGTCGATGACATGATTACCAAATCTAAAACAGAAGAGGAGCATGTGACCCACCTGTCAAAACTATTCGAGCGTCTGAGAAAGTACAAACTCCGCTTGAATCCTAACAAATGCACCTTCGGTGTCCGTTCAGGGAAACTTTTAGGGTTCATCGTCAACCAGAAAGGAATTGAGGTTGATCCTGACAAGGTCAAGGCCATTCAAGAAATGCCTTCTCCAAAGACTGAGAAACAAGTCAGGGGATTCTTGGGACGTTTGAACTATATCTCCAGATTCATATTCCTCATGACCGCCACATGTGCGCCGATCTTCAAATTACTCAAAAAAGATCAGGATTGCATTTGGACAGAAGATTGCTAAACCGCCTTCGACAGTATCAAGGAATACCTGTCGAACCTACCGATTCTATCACCTCTAGTGGAAGGAAGACCACTGATCATCTACCTAACAGTCTTGGAAGACTCAATGGGTTGTGTACTTGGCCAACAAGATGAAATTAAAAGGAAAGGGTCTGCCATATACTAACTGAGCAAGAAATTCACTGACTGCGAGACTCGGTACACTATGCTCGAGAAAACTTGTTGCGCTCTGGCTTGGGCAGCTAAACTTCTTCGCCGGTACATGATTCGTCAAACTACTTGGTTAATCTCTGAAATGGATCCAATCAAGTATGTTTTTGAAAAACCTGCTCTCACGGGAAGGATTGCCAGTTGAGAGATGTTGTTATCAGAATATGACAGAGTACCATGCACAAAAAGCCGTTAAGGGAAGTATTTTAGCCGATCATTTGGCTCATCAACCGATTGACGATCAGGAATCAGTCGGATTTGACTTCCCAGATGAAGATGTCATGTATTTAAAAATGAAAGATTGCGATGAACCGCTACCCAGTGAAGGGCCAGAACCAGATTTCCAATGGGAACTTATCTTTGACAGAGCTGTCAATCATTACGGAAACGGTATTGGGGCAATCATTGTAACACCTCAGGGTACCCACATTCCTTTCACCGCCAGACTTACGTTCAAGTGTACAAACAACGAGGCCGAATACGAAGCTTGCATCACGGGTCTCGAAGAAGCGATCGACTTAAGGATCAAAAACTTGGATGTTTACGGCGACTCAGCCCTAGTTATCAATCAGATCAAAAGAGATTGGAACACATACCAATCAGGACTGATTTCCTTACAAAGATTACGCGAGAAGGTTGTTAACATTCTTCAACAGAATTGAGCTTCATTATATCCCCCGTGAAGAGAATCATATGGCTGATGCTTTAGCCACCCTCTCTTCCATGATTAGCGTAGGTCAATGGAACGACTTACCTAAGATTGACGTAATGCGCCTTGAACGGCCCGCTTACATCTTCGCGATTGAAGCAATCATAGATGATAAACCTTGGTATCACGATATCAAGTGCTTTCTTCAGAAATAAGAGTACCCACCTGGGGCATCCAGAAAGGATAGAAAGACCCTCAGAAGATTGGCAGGAAGCTTCTTCCTGAGTGGTGATACACTCTATAAGAGAAACTTTGACATGGTCTTGCTCCGATGTGTAGACAGACCAGAAGCAGACATATTGATAAAAGAAATTCACGAAGGGTCCTTTGGCACTCATGCCAACGGACATACAATGGCGAGAAAAATTCTCAGAGCAGGGTACTATTGGTTGACCATGGAATCCAACTGCTACAAGTACTTGAGGAATTGTCATAATTGTCAAATATACTCTGACAAGATCCATGTACCGCCAACGCATCTCAAAGTTCTTTCTTCCCCATGGCCTTTTTC
This sequence comes from Lathyrus tuberosus, assembly GCA_022829125.1. NCBI lineage: Eukaryota > Viridiplantae > Streptophyta > Magnoliopsida > Fabales > Fabaceae > Lathyrus > Lathyrus tuberosus. Next base: position 2,586,354 of record JALAZF010000142.1, on the reverse strand, counting down.
CATATGGGGAATCGACATGATTGGTATGATTGAGCCCAAGGCTTCGAACGGACATCGGTTCATCCTGGTGGCCATTGATTACTTCACCAAGTGGGTCGAACCAACGTCATACGCCAACGTAACCCGACAAGTGGTGGTCCGATTTATCAAAAACAATATCACCTGCCGTTATGGTGTCCCAAGCCAGATCATTACTGATAATGAATCTAACTTGAATAACAAGATGATGAAAGAGTTGTGCACTGAGTTCAAGATCGAACACCATAACTCATCTCCCTACCGACCTAAGATGAACGGAGCGGTAGAAGCGGCTAACAAAAACATCAAGAAGATCGTTCAAAAGATGGTTATAACCTATAAGGACTGGCACGAGATGCTACCCTTTGCTCTCCACAGTTATCGCACATATGTCTGCACTTCAACAGGGGCAACCCCTTTCTCTCTAGTATATGGTAGGGAAGCAGTGCTCCCCATAGAAGTAGAGATCCCATCAATCCGGGTATTGATGGAAGCTAAGCTAACAGAAGCCGAATGGTGTCAAAGTCGACACAACGAACTATATCGAATCGAATAAAAGCGAATCACGACACTATGCCACAGTCAGTTGTATTAACAATGAATAAAGAAGGCATTTGACAAAAAGTCTGACCTCGCGTCTTCAGGAAAGGAGACCTTGTGCTAAAAAAGATACAATCATTTCTTACTGATTCCCAGGGCAAATGGACCTCAAACTATGACGGCCCCTATGTGGTCAAGAAAGCTTTCTCAGGTGGCGCCTCGAGACTTGCAACCATAGACGGAGAGGAATTTGCCTACCCCACGAATGTTGATGTAGTCAAGAAATACTTAGCCTAAACTAACAAAAAAAGAAGAAAAAAAATATCTCGGTGGATTGAAAACCAGAAAGGGCGGTCCAGGAAAAAATTAGAGACATGATCAAAAATCATCCCGGTGGATTGGAAATCTCAAAGTACAATCCAGGCAAAATTTTGGGATAATGGCAAGTAACTATGTTCAACAGTGGCAAGTCCCTCGGCAGCAGTTACATCATCCGTCAGGAAATCTCCGGTCAAGGTCATCTTCGACAGAAGCTCAGGATGCCCAGAATTCAAAGTTGGTCGAAGGATATTGGTCGTTATGTTTCAATGTAGCCCTTTTCCTTGTAAATTACCATTTTCTAACTTTGTATATACTCTTTGGAATCACGCGTTTGGCTGATTTCCATCCTATCAATAAAATTTGAGCCCTAGTGCTTTTGTTTATAATTCTCATTTGTTTTAGCTTTACAGAATGACATTTTTAACATGATTAATGATTCTTGAAATAAAACAAAAATGAATTTACTTGTCGAACTATTTTCTGCTTTTAAAGTAAAGATGACATTTTCTTTTGACTGTTGAACATCGAAAGAACATCGATCACTTCTCCAGAAGTAAGCGAGCTTCAAAGTGCGGAATCAAAGTATTCCTTGTAAACCAGTACGCCTGAAGGAAGGATCAACAGTGTCGAAGACCATGTTTCATTCGACATCCCCGGAAGAGTTCTTACCTCCTAAGCCCGACCCGCGTAGCTCCCAACAGGGACTGTCTCTCCTAAGCAAGGCAGAATTGCTACTCTTGGACCAGTGATACCTCTTCGTCCCCTGCGGTGGCCGAGTATCCAGTCGTGTTCATCCATCAGTCTGTGTGTCGCGTCAGTTTTGTCAGTATATACACACATACATCATGCATTATTTATTTACGTTCATATTCATATTGCATCACTATCACTCTAGTCGGTCTTATCCCTAGTGATAAAAGTCCTCTGTCAATCAAGTTGTCGGAACTTTCCTTGGCAGGAAGTGAATCATATAAATAATCTCTCTCTAGTTTATTTCTGGATTAGAGATGGTATTGGTCCACTTTGATAACTTGAATCTCTGAAAAGGCAAGAAAACCCTCAGCCGATGTCACTCTTCGCCATTGAAGATGATATCTTCGCTTTCCCAGATTAAGGAAAATCCCTAGAGAAAGCCTCTCAACTAAAGACTTCCAGCAACACATTGGTCCTTCTCTCCAGAAAGTCAATGTCAACAAAGTCATCGACACCTCAAAAGTGGGGTACATCATATGGCATTTCTCTGAGAAGACCTCGAGAAAAGTATGATGTAATATCCACAAGCAGACGGCAGTCTCTCAAGAGACTCGTTTTCCCCAATAGAGTCAACAAATGACGTCTCCAACAGAGAAGTTTGTGTACCTCTACAACTCAGACCGATTGGTTCCCCAGCAAGTCTGACATCAAAACTTTTTCCATAAAATGGCATCTCCCCAGGAAAATTCGGCGAGAAGTTTGAGGAGAACCGCTACGAACAGCGTCCCTTATCAATAAAGTTTATTGACAAAAGAAACTGAGACCAGATCCTTGGTAGGAAACCAGGATCGAGGGGAATTTTATTTCAGAAACTAAGACCAGATCCTTGGTAGGAAACCAGGATCGAGGGGAAGTTTAAATCAGAAACTAAGACCAGATCCTTGGTAGGAAACCAGGATCGAGGGGAAGTTTATTTCAGAAACTGAGACCAGTTCCTTGGTAGGAAACTAGGATCGAGGGGAAGTTTTACCTTTTCTAAGCATCATTTCTTAGCAAAAGAAGATGAATGCGCAAACTTCCATTCATAACCCCATCAAAATTTCGGGTATTCCGATATTTAATCCTCTTGCACCCCGAATGCCCGAATATCTTCGTCATTCACACCTTCGAGTCCAAGAAGATTAAATAGGGGCATCTGTCATACCCCAAAATTTGACCACTAAGATTCCCATCATTGTGCAAATCATCATCACAATATGGATGAACCATCATACCTCATTAGTCTCCCCAAAGATGGGTGAGCATTCACTATAATCCAAATTAGGGTTTCAAGCCCTCTCAGAGCTCTTAGACAAATGATCAATCAAGGAATGACATGATCTTCAACTTGTATAAACCTCTCAAACATCTACAATGGATCAAGAGGACTCCCACAGCAAGAAGCAAGCACAATGTTGTAGTATTACAAGTGGATAAAGCCTCAGGATCAATAGTGTCACCAAATTAGGGTTTTGGTCGACTAGGGCCTCCAGATGGAAATTTTCCTCTGGGCATGAGCCAATGCTTCACAATACAACCTAAGATACTCCAAGGGACATCATAAACCCAAGCATCAGGTCAATTTAGCCTTAGGGGATGCATACAAAAAAAATCAGAAATTAGGGTTTCTTGAACTAATTCACCCCTAAGTTGACTTTTGGGACAAAACATGAGCCAAGACCTCAAGACATGATTTGAGGGTCTCTAATACACTACATTTATCCATTTGTAACAATGGATTAATCCCAGAAGCTTGACCAGCAAGTTTCAAATTCATCAAAACCACAGTTAGGGTTTCGCAGGAAAAGTCAACTGTACCTTTGACTTTTGACCCAGGCATGCTCCCAAACCTTGGGACATGATTCAATACACCCTATAACACCCATGGAACATTTCCATCAAGTTTGATTTAGGTCAAGGACATGATTTCATAGAGGATTGCACAGTTTGGAATTCATCTGACAAAAAGTCAACTGTCCACAAAAGTCAAACTTTGACTTTTTGAGATTTTTCACAAATATGGTTCTTTGACCCCAAAATGATGTTAATGTATGATTGGAATCATCATTCATCAAGAAAAATCAAGAAAAGTGGGATAACTTGTAAAAGGGGTAACCATAAAAAACTTAGAAAATTTTCTAAGTTATGGAATAATGTGGCTAGGGTACCAACTTTGGAGGATCATAACTCCTAAACCACAAGGCCATTTTTCCCCATCCAAAGCTGGATTTGTAGCTCTCATTGCCCTCTACAAAAGCTTCAAACAAAACTCATTCCAATTCCTCATGGATTTTAAGTTATGGAATGATCAAAACCACAAAAAGTGAAAATGTCACTTTTTTCCAACACTTAGTGAAATTTTCACTAAGTCAGAATCTGCCTTCACTTTTTTCCAAATGTAGGGGAACTTTTCACTTGGATCCAAAAAGTATCAAAACCAATTATGATCAAACAGTTATTGTATCATATGAGGGCTTTCCAAAATGGCCATGAACTCCGTCAAATTCCACTTGAGCCATGAGATATGACCATGGCAATATGCCTTGCTGAAAACTGCCAAGGCTAGGCAGAATTTTGTACTTTTGCTCGATTTGGAAAAATCAGATAATTCCAAGCCTTGTCGTCACTTTGGACACATCTGAGGATCAAATCTAAAGGGAACAAACACGGATCCAAGCCTCCAAAGTCTTTGGAACAAGAAGTAGCATGCCAAACCTAGAAATCCCTAAAAGAGGGACAAAACTCCAATTTTGGATTGGAGCATTCAATGGAAGCACCAAGGTGGCATGGACTGAGCCATTGGCAACTAAATTCAGTCAAGACTTATCCAACAACTAGGGAACCACAACTCTGCGCTCTAACCTCTAGTCAATGGCTAGAGGAGACTTGGATTTTCATTGATCAACATTGGCCAAACCTCTGCTGTAGTTGCCATTCACTATTGATCCCAAAACAAACCTGCTTTACTATAAACAGATGCTTTCCTCAAAATAACTTTCTCTAGGAAAAAATACCTTCTTTAGCAAGGTAACTCTGAGTTTTTGAATTAGAGAGCATTTCCATCACAGCTCATGATCCAAACACATCTAATATGTCATATCTAAGTTGTTCAAACTCTCACAATTGACCTGTAATCCTTAAATCTCAAAGTCACCTCTCAAAACCTCAAAATAGGGTTTTTGTGCTTTTTCAAGCCATGTCTTGATTCAGTTACTTTCCAAACCAGATAAAGCCTTAAACACACTCCAAATATCATCCTTGAACTGCCCCAAATGGCTCCCAACATCTGAAACACCATTTGAGGGAGTTGCTATTTTGGCCATTTTAACCCCTTTTGCAAGAAAGGGCCAGTTTTTGTTTTTGCAGGTTCCAGCTGATTCTAATAATCCTAAAAGCTTCTAAAGGATCATTTGAGAGTGTCCAAAGCATTAAACCATTTCTGGAACAAAAAACTTGGTAGATTGCACAAAAACTCCAAAAGCTCAAAAAGAGGTAAGCATCATAACTTGAACTTCCCAAAATATGCATTGCTTTCAAGTCCACTGATCATGCATCTCTTCTACATGTTATATGTGTTGTGTTTGCATCAATTTATCATGTAATTCATACCTGTACCAAGATGTAGCACAGAAAATGCAAAATATGGTCTATTTCAAAACCACTATCGGATTTTGAGGAGGGAGCATGATCTAAAAAAAATACCACCACCATTGGATTCCTTGTGAAATTCTAGGCCGGATGCATATAAATTTTGTCCCCAACCATGGAGAAATGAGAAAGTTATGGACCTTCCCGTTTCTTGCCAAAACTTGCCTTGCCTTGCCTTGGGCCAGGCCAAAAACAAGGCAAGCCTTGTATATTTATGGGTGTGTTTCAATCAATGGATGTATCACCACCCCAGTGGTAAGGCGCGCGCCCTATACACAATTGGTCTGGGGTTCGAATCCCCCTCGCCCCAGACCCTCTTTTTGCTATTTTTCCCACTTTTTGTTATTTTTCATATTATTTTTAATAGTTTGAAAAATTAATAACTCCCTCAATTTTAATTATTTTTTATTGGTTCTTTTTACAAAAAATCACAAAAATGTTGAAATATTTTATTCTCCAAAAAAATTAGATTTATATTATTTATTTAATATAATTAGTATTTTTGTGAATATATGTCTTTTATTTGTTTTTAAACATTTTAAAAATAAATAACCATTTTGGAAAATCAAAACCAAATAGGTTTTAATTCATCTTGTGATTAAAGCCTCATTTTTCAAACCTAAAACCAAAATCACAAGTTGTTTATTCAAACTTATTTGGAATTTTTATCATTTGTATTAATTTTCTTTGAATAATTATGAAATTAGGGTTTTATTGATTTTCACCCTTACAAACTTTTCCGAACACTCATGGGCCTCTAATAGAGTGTAAGACCCAATCCCCTTTTGAAACCAAAACTTTTGGGCCTCAGTCATTGTATAAGACCCACGGTGTTTTCAAAACCTCGACGCGATCGTCGCCCTTTTCAAAATTAACCATTGGGCTTCTCCTTGAGCTATAAGACCCATCTTGGTTCACTTTCAATCATTTTTTGGGCCTCTTGAGAGAGTGTAAGACCCAATCCCCTTTGTACAGAAAACCTTTCCTTGAGCTATAAGCCCCAATTTTCCTTTCAAAAACACTTTCTCCTTTAATTTTGTAGCATACTGTTATTTTCAATTTCTTTGTTGAACAACTAACAAAACAGCATGGAAGCTCTACAACCGTGTAAGTGTTTACCCGCTTTCATTTACCGTTTTCATATGTATATAACTGTACTGTGGGGCTGTTTCACTGTAAGTCTTCTTTCATAAACTCATATCGACTGTGTAATACTAGTATAGATATTTAAAGTTTCCCCGGCAACTACGTCTAGAACTAGACAAAGCCTCGTCTCCTTACCACTACAAGAAAAAATGGATTTTGCGACACATAAGTCGCGACGGTTCCATGAGAACCGCCCCTATTCGTAAATTACGACGGATGTCGCGACGGTTTTGACTAACCGTCGTTTGATTTTTTAAAATACTCATAAATTTCACGACAGTTTTGTTCCCAACCGCCTTAAATAATAGTTTGCGACGAGTTAATAACCGTCGTCACCCAAAAAAACATTTTGAATTATAGCAATGTTAAGTGACGAGGGATGAATCAAATATATACAAAGTTTTAATTAATATTTGTTTTTTGTTTTTGTTTTTGCACTTTTTTTTTTGTTTTTGATAACAAAAGACTAACTTTAAACAAGAGTTGTAACACATCTCTAGAGCACACCTTGGAGAAAAGGGCTTCAACACTTTGTTCTGCCACCATTAACGCCGACCACCGTGAAACTCCAAGAGCTTCACATACCTTTTCATCTACACTTTGTTCCGCCACCGTTAACACCGACCACCGTGAAACTCCAAGGGCTTCACATACCTTTTCATCTACACTTTGTTCCGCCACCATTAACGCCGACCACCGTGAAACCGCCGCGACTGCTTCATATCCTACCAAGGTTATTCTCCTTACTGGTTTCTCTCTTGCTGCATGTTTTGAGTGCTCAATTTCACTTTCCCTCTACCACTTTACTATCCTCTTTTCAGAATTGGGATTTCCCCAATTTACTTGAACCCTAATTTGTTTTCTTGTTCAATTCATGCAATTGAACCCATTTTTATATAATTAGATTTGCATATTACTATTTCCCAAACAAAATTACACGGTTTTATGAAATTGCTCTACCACTTTCATTTGGGTTTTTCAATTTCTTGAAATCCTTCGTTCTTGTGTGTACTAATAATATTTTGGTAGAATTATCCCATTGATTTTTTGAATATATTAATCTCTTTTTGGTTATGTATTATAGTGTTGGTTTCATATCTCATTTTCTGTTTTTCCAAATAAAAGTTATGCATACTAGATGGTGGTGTTTTGAACCAAATAACAGACAGTGGATTAAAAATGAATGTGTTAACCCAACATGGTACATCAACTGTCACTATCTTTCTCAAAATCATTTTCATGTTTTGAATGGCAGAACAAGAGCAAGAATGGGTTGTTTCTCACAGTGACAGTAGCAAAACCACCTTCTCGGTCAACTGTGATCCGAATGGGTGGAGGTCCAAAGACACTCCCAGGTGGATTGTCCAATTGGCAGTGAAAGAGAGCACATGTCAGATTATATATCATCGTAGTTGTTGTGTTTATATCAGTTCTATGTCTCGCAACTGGCTTGATTATATACATGAAGCATACCAATGTGAAGGTAGCAGCAATATCTGAACAGCTAAAGCCATAGGTATTACTAAAATGTTTAATAAACTGGCTCTATTTATACATACTAGTTAGACTGTTAAATGCTGCAGTTAAGGATTTATCCCAAAATCTTCTTTGAATAACAGGTTTGCAGGAGTGCTCAAGAATTTGTTCAAGGAAATGATCATGGGTGTATGCAACAATAATGTAATCTTCATCTTCATCCTATTTCAAGGAGTCAGTAGGTTGGTACCCATTCAATAGAGCTTCAGTGTCATTTTCCACATTAGCTCCTGCAACCTTTCCACCTAAAGATACGTCATTTATATCAGTTGTCATTCGGATAATGACTACCATTGACGATGTCTAATGCTTCATCAGTTGCCGACTAAAAGGATGTGTCCCTTAGATATGGGCTGTCATGTTTATTTCTGGAACTTTCGAGCCTGCCACCAGCTGGTAATGCATTTACACTTATTGAAAGAAGTTGGTATCATGCTATTATCCCCACCGAGGCGTCTATTGGAGGTGCAACCACTATGCCTGAATTCAGATTAGAGATGAAATAGAATGGTGAAAATACCATTTCTATTACCTCAGAGCCCCAGGTAATGGTTGTTGCCGATTGAGCTATATTTTCAGGATCGTTGTTTCGATTATCCTCTGTGATGTAATCCTCATTTGATACCATGTATGTGCTATAGTTCCATTTGTTTTGTATTGTTATTTTTGCTTTCATGGCTTGAGAATGTGGCTGCATAGTGTGGTTTTTAAAAATCCGTTATGGAAATTGGTCAGGATTTTGTGTGAACGTTGAATTCTTTGGCATGTGCAAGTTAAGTTGTTGTTTCAATCCATCTGTTTTGAACTTTCAAAGACAAATGTGACAGTATTTGATCTTGTGCGGGTTCAATATGGAGATCTCAGCAGTAAGGGAAGCCTAATCAGGGTGGTTTGCGGTCATGGCGGCATTGAGGTCTGCTTCTTACTTTTTGGTAGCTTGTGTATGACTTGTGTTCAAGTTTTATGTTATAGTGCAGTGGAATTAATGGAATTTGTTTTTTGATTGAATGCTAGCTACAAGGCTGTTAGCTCTCCCTTAATGTTAACTTGATTAGTAAATGGATTGGTATTCAAAACAACCTGACCTTATCATAATGAACATGCAGTAGAAGCTTAATAGAAAATATTAGTGTGACTATTATGCTTAGATTGGCTCGTTTAGTGAAAATGTTGAAATTCTGTGTTGAATTGGCTAGCTTTGTTGAAATTGTCACTTTTGCACTTGTGATGAACTAATTCTTCATTCAATCTTTTCTATTTGTCTGTTGCGGGCTGATATGGATATGGTGTTAGATTATAAACCATTCATGCATCTAAAACAAGCTTTTATTCTCGTGTTTTGATTGGTAGGGGATGTGTAGTGGTTTGTGTGGTTCTGCGTACTGTCATTAATTCCAGAGCACTACCGTTAATTCATGACCCCTGACCGGCTTAGAGAAGCACTGGCGCTATTTAGCCCTTCATTTTTCCATTCAAAGTACTTCATTTTCCTTTTATGTATCTTGAGGAAAGTATACGTTAGGACTTTAGAGAACTAGAATGATTTAGTAGATCCATAAATTATCCTTTTTTCTTCTTCATTGTTCCAGATGAATAACATGATTGATTAAGATGGCTAAAGTACTGTTTATTCAATTCAGGAATTTTGCTACTATGCGAATACAATTTTCTTGGTTTACCTTCTGTTTTATCCAAATAATGAAAAGCTTTTTCTGGTTTGGTTTTCATTTGCCGAGGTGAGCATTTTATGGTATACCTTAGAAGACGAATGGTTAATCCCTTGATTTTGTGCCTTATATGAGTGCTTCCATTGCAGGGGTCGTCAACATGGGCTTTGATTGTTTGGCGTTGTAGTTTGGTGTTCAATTTTATCTCTGTACATGGTTGTTTCTTGTTTCTATAGTAGTTTACATCCTGTGGCAGGTTCTTTACTTTCTCATTGTCAATGTCTTACGTCGACGGTGGTTCTTAAGAGATCCTGAAGTCATGACTTCCTACAGGTAACAAAAGGTTTCATCTCATTTAGTTTTGTCAAATATACTAGATTTTTAAAAAGTGGTATTCAATCGTGATTGTAACCGCATGTTGTACCCCAAATTTTACCCTTAGATTTTTTGGTCTTTTACATGTTATTCTAAGTAAGCAATTTTTGCATTATTTAGTCAAACATTTCATTGATCATAATCATGTGCTTTTTGTCGATTTTATCATTCTATTTTGGAATTTGTTCTTATTGTCTTAAAATTTATTTAGAATTAATTTGGTTAATTTTGTTAATAGTTTTTAGCCTAGATTAATTCAATTTAGTTTACTTTTAAGTTTAATTTGGTTTAATCCAATTAGATTAATTTTTTCTAATTTACGCTTAGTTTTTAATTAGTTTCATTTTATTTTTATTTTGTTTTTATTATTGATTATTATTAGTTATTATTTTTATTATTATTATTGTTATTGTATTTAGTTAAGTATTTATTTTTGTGGTTAATTTTAGTTTAGTTTATCTTTTTTACGTGATTTATATTTAATTTAATTTATTTTCAACTATAATCTAAATTCATTTGGCTAGGTTTTATTTAACTTTAATTTAATCATATTTTTTTTTACAAATTATAAAAATCCCAAAAATACTCCAATTCCCAGTTTTTTCTCTAAACTGTAAACAGTTTACTGCTACATCACACTCTAAATCTTTTCCTACTTCTCCCTAAAATCTTTCTGCTCCCAGCCTTTTAACAAAACTTTCCCCACTTCTCCTCCAAACCGTACATCCTAGCCGTCCTAATAACCAAGTCCCTGCTACACAAAAGTCTCTACTACACGCCAAGGATCCCGCTTTTCTTCTCACAAAAAACTCCCTCTTCCATCTCACATAACTGGGGATTCACATCAACCCACAACATCAAAAAAAAAAACAAAACAACCTTGTGTTATCTCCATTTTCCTCCAGCCTAACCCAACTTCAAAACCCGACCCCTTCAACCTCATCCTACATCAACCCGTAACACTCCAATGAAGACGCAAAAAACAGAACAACCTTCTTCTCTGAACCTAAGCACGTAACCTCGCTTTTCAACCCTCATCCACCTTCATTTGGATTCCTCGTTCACATCCAAAACAAAACCATCTTTTTTTATTCTCAGAGCATAAAACCTTCTTCACTAAAGTCACCAAATCGTTTCCAACCGTAAACCTCAACCTTCTTTTTCGTAAAAACACAAACCCAAGGACTCTTCAAACCATTCCTCAATAACAACCCAGCGAATGGAATCAAATAACAACAGCTTCAGAACCATCGCAACTAGCAACTGCATTTATCCAACCTCTTTAATAACTCCATAGCCTCCTCTATTTCACGCACCAACCTCCATTCTCTTCGTCGATTTTCCTTCAACCTTCAATCCAAATCAACCTTCCCCACAAACCAGAAATAGGCCAACTGAGAATCAAAATAGAGAGATGAAATGAGATGAAGAGAAAGAGAAGCTTTTAAAAACACAAACCGAGCTGAGACGAAACGATTTTAGAGAGAGATGGCGAAAGAGCAAACCACCAACAACCCTTCGACTGTTCCTTTTTCACAACTCAGACCGTCAAACCGGAAAGCAAACCTGAGAGAGTGAGCGATATTGAACGAAACTCTGTTGTAACAATGAAAGCGAGACGAGCGAGGGTCGAGAGGGAGAAAAGAGAGATTCGAACGAAAAGAGGTCGCACCCTGTTTTGCCGTCTTTGTTTTTGATCTTGGTTGTTGATGTTGCTTTGATTTTCTGATATAGGTTTTGGAAACAAAGCTGCGCTGTGCGTGTTTTTTTCAAATTGTAGGTTTCAGCCGTGTTGTTTCTTTGTTTTCAATTTCTCATTGATGAGGACCCACCGTGGCTTCTGGTTTCAGTCAAGTTTCATTATCACCTCTTTTTTTAGTTTTTTTGCTTGGCTGTGATACATGGGCCTGGGTGAGTCCGTTCTATCGGCACCCTCTTTTGGCAATCATAAGTTGGAATGGGTGATGGGCTTAAAGCCCACATGATCCCACGTTTTGCCATTTTTTACAAACCTTTTTTGTGTATCAATATTAGTTATTTAATTTTTAGATTTTTGAATCTTAATTTTAATTAAGTTTTAGATTAAATTTTGAATTAAGTTTTAGACTAAATTTTGAATTTTAGTTAACTCTCTATTTAACTTTTAACCTTAACTCTTGTTTGAAGCTTGGTTAATATTGTCCTTAACTCTTTGATTAAAATTTTGTTCTTATTTCATTTTCCATTTTTTGGGCCTATGATATATCAAAATCATAATTTTCGTTGATTTATTTAAATCAATAAATTGTGATGAATATGAGGCACATTTTCTATTTTGTTGGTCAATGAGAGTTTAATTAAAGATTATCGATTTTATCGATTTAAAATCTTAATTTAGACTAGACCAACTTTATGTTTCATTTCGATCTCATTTTATTTTATTTTTTATCGGTCAATGAGGATCTAAATCTTTATTTAGATGAGACCAATTTTATTTCATTTCGAGCCCATTTTCTTTATTTTTGGGCCGATGATATCACAAAAATCACGACTTAGTCGATTTATAAAATTACTAAAAGTCGTGATATGTATGAGGCCACCTTCATTATTTTATCGGTCCATGAAAGTTGAATATCATAGATTATCGGTTTCTCGATTAAATCATGATTAAGACGAGACCGACTTTATTTCTACTTCATTCTGTATTTTCTTATATCTTCATTTTCATTTTTGACCGATGAAGTCTTTCTATTCACAAACGTTGTTAGCGAAGCGACAAACCTTCATTATTTCAAATCTGTAGTGAGTGATCATCGAGATCTCTTTCTATACTTTGAGATCGTGATAGGTTACCTTCGACTAATCAACGAGAGTTTGTGATTTAAGACGAGGTCTTCACCTTTTCTTTTCGTGTGGCACGATTGTATCGGAGAATGGTCTTCTATATCATTTCTCCATCGTGTCTTAACACAAAGATCAAGTTGTGCATTCTCCTATAGTATGGTCTTCCTCATAGACCATACTACGACGGATCAGCACTACATTGGACCCGATTCATCGATCCAATAAATTAATCAACAATCACTAAATTTATTTTCAGTCAATATATATATCTTGATTTATTCTTTATGTCGATTATTATCCTTGTTAATATTATCATTGTTCATATTTATCTTGTGTATATTGTTCATTTTATTTGTTCATTTAAAATACACTAATAAATATCGAAACCCTAAAAAAACTCAATTGACCGGACTGTGGTTACTATTGTGTTTTGGACTGAGGACTTAGATTTAGGATTTTTACCCTATGCTCTTGGAGTGGAGGTTTTGATCTTGGTCTGTCAGTGGTTTACCAGAATGCACTCTATTTTGGGTTAGATCTTTCTATCTCTTGCTCATTTACATTGATGCATTTTTATCTCTTGATGTCTGCTTGTATATATGTTTGCCTAACATTATTTTAGTATTTTAGCATGTTAAGCATGATACTATGTATTTGTCGCTCCCGGGATTTTCATCCTAGTACAAACGCGAAAGTGGCACCAAACAGAGTCGCCAGCAATGTGTATTTATCCCAAGAGAGGGAAAGGAAACACTGCGTAAACCTGAGGGAAAGGAAAGAACATGGTCTTGCGACCAAAAGAACTGGGCTCGGGAGTCGGTTACGCGAGAGGAAGGTATTAGCACCCCCTCGCGTCCATCGTACCCGATGGGATCCACGCTTGCTTGTCTCGATCAAAGGGTGTAAGAAAAGAAATGCTGCTAGCTGGAAAGAAAAAGGAATGGAACAAGAAAGAGAAACAAATGTAGGGAAAATAAAAGAAGTGCTCGCATGGGCCCTACCCCACTGCCTACGTATCTCATCGGGAACATGAGAATCAGAGCAACGTAGTTCCCCTCACTAGGGATGGATTGTTTGTGTTTTTTAGAGAACGACTTACGTTCTGGCTCAGGTGTTGCAGGCTCGCTGGTCCGAGTGCGTTACCATCTTGCAAGAGAACGAGTAGGAGGACGTTCGTACGATGAGAATGAAAGAGGTGAGAAAAGAATTCCCGAAGGAAAACCGTTATTGTTTGTTTTGTCTTTTAGAAGTTTTTTCATTTGTTTGCATATGACAGTGTATCTGAATCTTAGTCATTGGAATGTGTACATTCTCACATTCCAAGATGGAACAAGCAAGAAAACACACTAAGAGTGAAGAAGACCCCCACACTTAGTTCCAATTGTCAAGGTTCAACCACACTAGCATACTTGTGTTTATTAAGTGTTTTGTTGATTATGAAATGAAGAAGTTTTTTTTTATTTGCACCTTCAACAAGTATTGCATTTAAGTCCCTCATACAAGATCAAATGTTTAACACATTGACCCAAGATGGGCTATATGCTACACATTCTAAGATAATAAGAGAAGACCCCTTATAATCTTTTCTTTATATGAAAGGCCTAAATGCAATAAGTGTCTACCTTTATTAGATATTTTGAATTTTCTTTTGAGATGAGAAGAGAGACTCAAGAGAGGAGAAAAGGTAAAAATCTATATGAACTAAGACTCGATCCTAATTGAAGATTAAAGGGAGTGATCCTAATGGTTTGTGAGGTTTCAAAACCTAAAGTCTAAAGAAAGAATGAATTAAACAATTCACTTCTAAAGTAGAAGATGAATTGTAATTCAAAAAGGGAAAGTGATGAGTTATTAAGAAAAAGCACATAAGTGCTTAACAAAACACAAGATGGAATTGTAAAAGAGAAAGGATAGAGGTTTGAATGTGGATTCCTTATCCACACTCAATTGCAACTTACCAAAGTCCCTACATGGTTAGTAAACATGTATAAGAAGTATAAGAAGCAAAAGAACACTTAATGCACCATAAAGATCAAAAGAATAAGATGAAAGATCAAATCCTATTAATCACAACCAGAATGTACATCATATGGAAAACAAATGATCATTATCATGCAAGTCCAAGTGGATAGGCAACAAACATCATCCATGACATTAGAACATGCTACCATAAGAAAAGGGAGGATGAAAGATGAAAAGCAATGAACAAACAAGCATGAATGGAACATGTAATCTAAGGATCAGAATTAAAATGAAATGAAAAGAAGATTCACAAACATCTCACAAGTGTTCATGCATAACACATCAAGACATTTAAGAAGTGATAGAAGAGGTAGAATTGAAATGGAAGTCAAAAAAAAGAAAAGTGCAAACACAACATGTTAAAGGTGCACAAGGTTCAAATGGTAATCAACATGCAAAGATGACATATAATATGTATCAATTACCTATTATGTCACATGAATGGTTCACCAAATATGCAAATGATCATGCAAGTATGTACAAAAGAAATCATGTAAACATGCACAAATATTAAGATGATATGACATGTTATTCTGCTTCAAATGTAAATGCATCAAACAAAAATTAGATGGCCTCATGGAAATTAAGCAAGCATGGTTTAAAGATGCACAAGTCAGAAGTGAATCATATACCAAAATAGCATACAAGAAATCAAGGCAAAAAGGCTTTATACAATGCACTTAGGTCAAGTATACACATCATACAAAGTAACACAAAAATGAACACCAAACATGCCATAAACTGACCTAAAAAAATTAAATAAAAATCACTCAACATACCTCAAAATTCTAATGACTTTATGTAAAAATAAGAGCATCAAAACAATTTTTAATGATCAAGAACAAAAATGCACAAATTTATGTATCACATTAAGCATGCACACAAATGAAAAATCAAAGAAAATAATGGAACAGGGGCAAAAAGTCATAAAATCAAGAAATAAAATCATGAAAAATTTCCTAAATGTTTTAATGATGTTCATGATTTTTTGTGGAATTTTATGATGAAATTTGATATTTTTAAAATTCAATTATGAAACGTGTAGAAAAAATGAAAAATAAAATAAAAATGCAATATGCATGGGGGTGTGAACTTAGCAAAACATCCGTTCAATATGATTGGGCCTTAAAATGAGGAGGTGCAGATAGCATAAAGGCTCATGTCCAATTCAGAAATTGTGCACATGATTTGCACGTGAATTTTAATGTGCTGTCAGCTCTTGGACCGCACGATCATGAAACTTGGACGGACAAGATTGAAACCTGGTAAACCCTAACAATTGAAACCAACCGGCCGGAGAGGGACCTCCGGTCACCTTCTTCAGCGAGAACCAGCACCTGCAAACTTTGGATCTCACAGAAATGCACAAATATTACACCAAAATGATGCTGAACTTATGTAGAACACGAATCCAAAGACAAAATGCACAAAACATTCATGAGATGAGAGGATCGAACAGAGGAAGATTTGCCCTAACATTTCAACTATGCCTCTAAAGGCCTATCAACTAGCCAGACAAGTTCTTGAGCTTATAGGAAGCATCAAGAACCTGATAACATCTTCACATTATGTCTATAATGGAAGAAATTCGTACCTGAAGATTTATGATCTTGATGTGTTCTTCAGAAAACCAGAGATGTTGCTTCCTCTTTGAGCTTCTTTTGGCCAAATAAAGGCTTAGATGCAAAAATGGATGATGCTTCAGTGGAGAAGAGCTAAAATCCAAGCTTCAAAACAGTTGCAATGTGATGAAAATGGAGAGAGAATCAGAGAGATTCTGAGATGAAGATGAGGAAGATGAATGAAATGGAGCTCGAAAATCAGTTGCAATGTGGAGAAATTGAGAGAGAATGGAGAGAGTTTCTGAGTTGAATGTGAGAAAATGAAGTTAGAACTGAAGTTAGAGTGTGTGATTTGTTTTATAGTAAGCTTTAACCATGGTTTAGTGAGCCAGTTAAATGAGTCACAGCTTGGTTAATTGAGTGCATCCTAACTAACTGAGTCAAGTTAGTTAGGGGCGAGTCATTGAGGATTGTGATAGGGTGAGGTTGGTTCATGACAGTTATGGTGGGAGCAAGGAGAAAGTGAATTGGCATGGTTGTGTAGCAAGAGCTTGTGCATCAGAAACTTGCTAAGCAAGTTTGTTCTTTCTATTCCCATGTATGGCACGTGATAGTGTGTATTGTGTAGGTGATATGTTTGACCAAATGTGGAAATAAAGTATGGAAGTGTTTGTAGTATGAGTGAACCAAATTGTGCAACATGCTGTCAATGTACCAGTGCCAACATAGGGTAGTTTGTTGAAGTTTTTCTCTCTACTCAATGAAGGACTTGGTGAGTTTATGAGTTCTTTGGAAAGAGGACACCTTGGGGAACAATGTTGGTTTGAAAATTGGAGTGAAATGATGCCTCAAATATGTCTAAAAATGACCACCAACAGATGGAAAACAAACTGGCTCATATGCGTGCAAAGCAAGCCATGGCATGGCAAGTGACATGCATGAAAGTTCAGCCTAATCAACCTATCTTGAGACCACTATAACCCACTCATAACTTGATCAATTCAAAATTTTCCCAACATCAATATTGAAGATGACACTACAAAGAACAACTTTGATGTTGAAAATTTTTCCATTTGAGGCTTTTATCTTGATGAAAAATGGGTGTACATTTGGCTCACCACATGCTTGTGAAAATGACTGCGCGCGTGCCTTGAAAATCCTTGGTCATGACATGGTTTTGGCCTACTTTCCTCCAACTTTGATCATCCATATCTATCTCAATATTTATCCAATGGGGATGTTCTACACATGGATTTGAAGCTTAAAGAAAGAACTTTTGTTGTGGTCGAGTGGAATTTTCATTTGGTGCTTCAATTTTAAATGGCCTTGGTTCAAACTCTGATGCAAAATGGCCAAAACTTGCTATTTTTAGTAACCCTTCTTCATCCAAAAATGGCAACTTTCCACATCTTGATTTTTTCATGATTCCTTTGGAGTTTCTTGATCAAATTTTGCATATTGGTCACATATAACATGAATTTCATGAATTTGGCCTCAAAAAGTCAAGAGTTGACTTTTTCCTCTAATTATTTGACTTGGCCCCAAATTTCCTGATTTTTTATCCTTCTTCCAATTGAACCACTTCTAAAACCAATTGAGAGGTGATTTTCCACATACATACACTTAGGGACATATAGAATACCATGACATCAAGTTTTGTCCAAAAAATCAAAGATATCCTGATTTTATTAGAAACCCTAGTTTTGGTGCCCACCTCCTAGGAGAAAAATATGCAGTCTTCAATTTCAAATTCCTCAGAGTATGTTGTGTATCGCTTTAAAGGATGATGAGATATGCTACTTGAAGGTGATTTTGAATCAATGAGCTATCTCTTTTGAGGGTTTTCCTTCAATTTTTGAACCTCTTGCATGTTGAAGTATGTATTGCTTCAATCTCCCATTGGATCTCACTTCCTTGAGATTGTGGATGATCAATTGAGACGGTATGAGACATGAGAGACTCTTGGCTTGCTTTGAGGCAACTTGATTGACCTTTTTGTGCTTTGAATGATCCCTTGATTGTCCATCTTCCACCTGATCACATGCCTTGATGGTAAGAGGAATGTTATGCTTCATTTTTCTATGTTAAATGCAATGCAATGCTAATGAGATGGATATGATATGATATATGATAATGCTAAACTATGATGCAAAAAAGGGAGAGCAAATTTTGGGGTATTACAACTGCCCCTATTCAAACGCTGTAGACTTGAATGCCTGAAAGCGATTGCTTTCAGACTTTCAAGGTATATAGTGATTGAATACCAAATATAACCAAAAATTTGCTCTGGGTGATGAAGAAGAAAAGGGATATAAACCCAACGAGACTTCTGGATTGAATCGGTAAATGAACGTCATCGGAGAGATCTATCCTTTGAACGACGCCAGGCGACTACTGGCTTGCCATACTGTTGATGGACTTTAACAAATGTCTTTTTAAACGACGCCAGACGACTACTGGCTTGCCACACTGCTGGTGGACTTTAGCTGCTCTGCCATTCTAAACAATGGACTTTTACCAGTTCGTGCTGGATTTTTGCCAATCTGTCGTTGGACTTCAATGATTACCAAACAGGCTTTGGAATCTCAAACTTGCCATCCTCAGATGGACTTTTGCAGCTTTGCCAAACTAAACTTGGACTTTGATGCTTACCAAACCGGCTTTGGAAGCTTTGCCAAATGATCATCCCACCTGCTGGAACAACCACCTGCAATATTACCCCACATGCTGGAATAATATGAACAAACTGTATATAATGATCATCCCACTGGCTGGAACAACCATCTGTCATACTATCCCACCGGCTGGAATAATATGAACAAACTGTATATAATGATCACCCCACATGCTGGAATAACCATCTGCCATACTATCCCACCTGCTGGAATAATATGAACAAACTGTATATAATGATCATCCCACTGGCTGGAACAACCATCTGTCATACTATCCCACCGGCTGGAATAATATGAACAAACTGTATATAATGATCATCCCACTGGCTGGAACAACAATCTGCCATATTATTCCACCGGCTGGAATAATATGAACAAACTGTATATAATGATCATCCCACTGGCTGGAACAACCATCTGTCATACTATCCCACCGGCTGGAATAATATGAACAAACTGTATATAATGATCTCTCCACTGGCTGGAACAACCATCTGCCATATTATTCCACCGGCTGGAATAATATGAACAAACTGTATATAAGGATCATCCCACTGGCTAGAACAACCATCTGCCATATTATTCCACCGGCTGGAATAATATGAACAAACTGTATATAATGATCATCCCACTGGCTGGAATAACCATCTGCCATATTATTCCACCGGCTGGAATAATATGAACAAACGGTATATAATGATCATCCCACTGGCTGGAACAACCATCTGTCATACTATCCCACCGGCTGGAATAATATGAACAAACTGTATATAATGATCATCCCACTGGCTGGAACAACCATCTGCCACACTATTCCACCAGCTGGAATAATATGAACAAACTGTATAATATGATCATCCCACTGGCTGGAACAACCATCTGCCATACTATTCCACCTGCTGGAATAATATGAACAAACTGTATATAATATGATCATCCCACTGGCTGGAACAACCATCTGCCATACTATTCCACCTGCTGGAATAATATGAACAAACTGTATAATATGATCATCCCACTGGCTGGAACAACCATCTGCCATACTATTCCACCTGCTGGAATAATATGAACAAACTGTATGCCAAAAATAAATTGGACTTTGGATTGTAAATGAGCAATGCTGAGATTTACACCACCTGCTGGGTAATATCATATGCTGACACTTTGCTGAAGAAGAGATTCCGTTGATCCATATAGACTATGCTGGGGAAATTACCGCGACTCGACTGGGGAGTATAGCGGACAAGATTCAATGCTGAACTCTGTGGGGATATCATTACCAAAGATATGATCTTTCCGGGGATCAGGGCTGCTCTGTAGGGGATATCCAAATCTTGGTTGAAAGACAATCCGTTGCAACATACTGAGAAAGAGTCCCTAGAGACTTGTTAGGGAAACCCAAAGCAATTCCTCGGTAATCTGCTGAGGAAGATGACTGTCGAGCTTAGGATAAATGTCACAATGCCCCATGTTGGGCGAACTTTCCCTTTGACGACTCCGCTGGGGATAATGAGTTCATAACACACTCTGCTAGAGAAAAACCGCTTTAAAGCGTCTCTTGTTGGGGCTGCCCTTCGAGAGGATTTTACAGAAGACCAAATGTCCTCAAACTCTACTGGGGATTATAGATCGGGAATATCCTTTGCTGGGGAGATAACATGCCCCATGCATGGGATGGTTAATAACTCCGCTGGGGGTCAATCTTTGACGAATTTCACATGCTGAAACCTGCGGGAAATATGATACTACCACTTGCTGGTACATCCTGCCAAGAGTAAACTCCACAAGGGATGTTAGTACTAAAAGTTTCGTCTCTTAAGAGGATTTTATAGAAAACCAAGCGTTTTCAAACTCTTAGACAAACACTCTGCCTTGAACCACTCTTCACATCGTCTGCAAGGTACCGGAGGGTTGGCACTTGTTATTGACCTGGAGCGTTCACTGCATTAATAACCGTTATCAACACAGAAAAAATCCATCTTCGACCACCGTTGTCGTCACGAACTCGGTGGGAACTCTTGAATGGAAGAATCGACTTAATAAGATACAACAGTATCAAGTCATAGCAAATATCTGCTCGTGGTTATGATCATACTGTTTGGATCGATCGTGCTCATTACCTGCAACAGAAAAAGAATATGCACGTGCCCCAGGATATTGCGCGGTCTTTTGGGTCCACCATCCAAGGTTGTCCAACAAGCAACGTAATTTCGATTGTCTTTGTGCATGTTTTTGCAAGGCCAAGATATTTTCAAAGTAACGTTTTATTATCAAAATCGGACGTTTTTGCAAACAAAACAGTAAAATGAAAATAAAAGCCCGTGACTGAATATTCAACTTTATTGATGAAATGCCAAAAATTGGCAAATTTACAATCAGAAGCAAACCCCTGAAAGAGGCGATTGCCATAAAATTGAGAAAAGAAATCTATCCTAATGATAATGCGGAAATTGGATTCCAACTGATTTCTGATTTTGTTATAGCCAGTATGTATTCCAACTCTCCTAATTATCTTCGCCTCCGGAAGCTCGTGATTGGACCAATTCCTCCTTTGGAATTTTGCCAGTTTGCTGAAGAGTAGAAAACGTACAGATTAATTCAGACTGGAGTCATTCGCTTTAATCCCTCTTTTGTGTGGATCGCCTTTTCAGGTTTTCAATCCACCGGGATACCCATTTTTGCCTAAGTTGCCCTTTCGGGTTTTCAACTTACCGGGTGTACAATTCTTTTCAATTATATCCCTATTTTTTGCCCGAACCTTTATTCTGTTTTTGGTTCGCCGGGATGCCCTTTTTTGCCTGGATTCCTTTTTTCTTTTATCCAGCGGGTCTCTTTATACGAAGTATTTTTTAACTGCATCTGAATTAACAGGGGATGAAAAATCTTCACCATCCATGGTTGTCAGCAACAAGGCTCCACCGGAAAAAACCTTTTTTACCACGAACAGACCTTCATAGTTAGGAGTCCATTTGCCCTTGTGATCTGTACTCGGAGGAAGTATTCTCTTGATTACCACATCCCCGACCTTGTAGACTTGAGGTCGAACCTTTTGATCGAATGCCCTCTTCATTCTGCGCTGGTATAGCTGGCCATGGCATACCGCTGCTAATCGCTTCTCCTCAATAAGGTTCAGCTGATCAAATCTGGCTCGTACCCATTCAGCTTCATCTAGCTTAACGTCCATCAATACTCGGAGAGAGGGAATCTCCACTTCTATCGGTAGAACTGCCTCCATACCATACACAAGCGAGTATGGTGTTGCCCCAGTGGACGTGCGGACTGATGTTCGATACCCATGCAAAGCCAATGGTAACATCTCATGCCAATCTTTGCACGTGACAACCATCTTCTGCACAATCTTCTTGATATTTTTGTTGGCCGCTTCGACTGCGCCATTCATCTTCGGGCGGTACGGAGAAGAATTGTGGTGCTCAATTTTGAAGTCCCGGAATAGTTCATCCATCATCTTATTATTCAAATTAGAACCATTATCGGTAATGATTCTTTCGGGCACTCCATATCGACAAATGATATCTCGTTTCAAGAAACGAAGCACTACTTGCTTAGTGACATTGGCATAAGATGCTGCTTCAACCCATTTAGTGAAGTAATCAATGGCGACCAAGATAAAACGATGGCCGTTTGAAGCAGTAGGCTCAATTTTTCCGATCATGTCAATGCCCCACATTGCAAATGGCCACGGAGAAGACATGATACTCAACGGATTGGGAGGAACGTGCACTTTGTCTGCATAGATCTGGCATTTATGACACTTGCGAGCATACTTGCAGCAATCTGACTCCATTGTCAACCAATAATACCCCAATCTCAACAATTTCTTAGCCATCGCATGTCCTCCGGCATGGGTACCGAAAGAGCCTTCGTGCACTTCGATCATCAACAGGTCTGCCTCGTGTCTATCCACACATCTGAGCAGAACCGTGTCAAAATTCCTTTTATACAGCACGCCATCTTTGTTCAAGAAGAAACTACCAGCTAGCCTTCTTAATGTCTTCTTGTCATTAGAAGATGCCCCAGGCGGGTATTCTTGATTTTTCAAGAAGCATTTGATGTCATGGTACCAAGGCTTATCGTCAGACACTGCATCAACCTCAAACACAAAAGCAGGCCTATCCAGACGAGATACATCAATCCTGGGCACAAAGTTCCAACCATGCACCTTGATCATCGAAGAGATAGTGGCCAAGGCGTCTGCAAACTTATTTTCATCTCTAGGAACATGGTACAACTTGACAGTTGTAAAGAATGTCAGCAATCTCCTCGTATAATCTCTATACGAAATCAAATTCTGCTGATGTGTGTGCCAAGTTCCCTTTACTTGATTGATTACCAATGCTGAATCACCAAAGATATCGAGGGTCTTGATTCGTAAATCAATAGCTTCCTCAATCCCTAGTATGCAAGCTTCGTATTCTGCTTCATTGTTGGTACATCCGAAAGTTACTCGGGCAGTGAAGGGCATGTGAACACCTTCTGGCGTAATAAGGACTGCACCAACTCCGCACCCATTCATATTAACTGCCCCATCAAACATCAAACTCCATTTGGATTCAGGGTCAGGCCCCTCCTCCAGAAGTGGTTCCTCGCAGTCTTTCGCTTTGAGAAACATGATGTCCTCATCAGGGAAATCGAATCTCATGGGCTGGTAATCATCAAGAGGCTGTTGCGCAAGATAATCTGATAGTATACTTCCTTTGATTGCCTTTTGCAAAGTAAATTGAATATCGTACTCTGTCAGTACCATCTGCCACCTTGCAACTCTGCCTGTAAGTGCTGGTTTCTCAAAAATATACTTGACCGGATCCAACTTTGAGATCAACAGGGTTGTATGTGTGAGCATGTATTGTCTCAATCGCTTGGCGGCCCATGCGAGTGCACAGCATGTCTTCTCAAGCATTGAATAATGTGATTCACAATCTGTAAATTTCTTGCTCAGGTAGTAAATAGCATGTTCTTTCCTACCTGTCTCGTCGTGTTGACCGAGAACACAACCCATGGATCCTTCGAGCACTGTCAAGTACATAATCAGTGGTCTCCCTTGAACTGGAGGTATCAGAATTGGAGGTTCCTGCAAATGTCTTTTTATTTTATCAAAGGCATTTTGACAATCATCATTCCACCTGACCGTTTGATCTTTTCT
Organism: Lathyrus tuberosus; assembly: GCA_022829125.1. Taxonomy (NCBI): domain Eukaryota; kingdom Viridiplantae; phylum Streptophyta; class Magnoliopsida; order Fabales; family Fabaceae; genus Lathyrus; species Lathyrus tuberosus. The sequence goes on along the minus strand of JALAZF010000142.1, from coordinate 2,562,128 downwards.
TAGCATTTTGAATATCGGTTCGCAAGTGGCAGTTAGGTGAGATATGAACCTTGAAATGTAGTTCAATCTTCCTAGAAAGCCGCGAACTTCTTTCTCAGTCCTTGGTACAGGCATATCTTGTATAGCTTTCACTTTAGCAGGATCAACCTCTATCCCTTTTTCACTGACAATGAAACCAAGCAATTTTCCGGACCGCACGCCGAAAGTACACTTGTTAGGATTCAGTCTCAACCTGAATTTCCTCAGCCTCTCAAACAACTTCTTCAAGTTGATCAGATGTTCCTCTTCTGTCTTTGATTTAGCAATCATGTCATCCACATAGCACTCGATCTCTTTATGAATTAGATCGTGGAATAACGTCACCATTGCTCTTTGATAAGTTGCCCCTGCGTTCTTCAACCCAAAAGGCATTACTTTGTAACATAAGGTACCCCACGGGGTAATGAATGTCGTCTTCTCCATGTCTTCAGGCGCCATCTTTATCTGATTGTACCCGGAGATTCCATCCATAAATGAGAACATTAAAAACTGAGCGGTATTATCAACCAGCACATCAATATGAGGGAGTGGAAAATCATCTTTAGGGCTCGCCCTGTTGAGATCTCTGTAATCCACGCACATTCTGACTTTGCCATCTTTCTTCAGCACCGATACTATATTGGCCACCCAGGGAGGATTGTTGGTTACTGCCAGAAAACCTGCATCCAACTGTTTCTGTACTTCTTCCTTGATCTTCAAAGCCATTTCTGGTTTTGTCCTGCACAGCTTCTGCTTGACCGGTGGACAATCCTCTTTCAATGGTAGTCTATGCACAACTATGTCTGTATCTAAACCTGGCATATCTTGGTATGACCAAGCAAAGATGTCAACGTATTCACGTAGCATGACTATCAGCTCCTGCTTTACATCAGCCCTCAGACTCGCACCAATCTTGATCTCTTTCTTGCTTTCCTCTGACCCAATATTGATGATCTCAAGAGCTTCCTGATGAGGCTGAATGGTCTTTTCTTCCTGTTTCAACAGCCTAGCCAACTCTTTCGGGAGTTCATAGTCTTCATCACTTTCTTCCTCAGCTTTATAGATCGGATTGTCGAAATCATACGTGGGCATAACAAAATCATTTTCAGAGAAATCCACAGAATCCAGTCTGCATGATTGGGTTTATGCTTTATTTTAGATTAATTTTTGCTTGAAAACAAAATAAAAGAAAGTGCATTGTCATTTTTAATTTTCTTTGTGCAAAAATAAAATAAAGAAAGAGTAAAGGAACACAAATTTGTAAACAAAAACGTCCTTTTATTGATATTTGAACATTATATGAGAAAATATGGTGGCCCTACAAATGGATCCTCACACCTTGGGCAGAGTGTGGGATTTCATGCATTATGAAAGACAAGAATTATTACTCTGAATGGTGAACAACATGAACGATTTCTTCACTAGACCAATTTTGCAACGCCTCGCCTGGAGCCAGTGCATATACCCATCTGTCCAGATAATCTGAGCTTTCAGCGCCATCTTCTATTGCTGAGCAGGACTGATTGGGGTTGATAATTCCTCCACTGTTGAAACTAATTGGCCCACGGAATCGGGGAACTGGCGTCCGGCCCGGCTGGTATCCAATGCCAAACTTATCTTCTTTCACGAACACATCTATAACTTTACCCCAACCTTGGGCATTTCCGCTTTCGACCACTTCTCTGGCCTGCTTGTACGACGCAATTGATGCACTCGGCCCACCTGGCACATTTGACACCACCGCTGCTGAAGTAGATTCTGGTAAGTTATTGATACTCAGGGCTTCAAAAGATTGGCACAATGTTTCATGAATTTCTCCATCCATTTCCACATATTTGAAAGTGGACAGATGACTCACAAATATATCTTCCTCGCCGCAAACAGTAACCACCTGACCCTCGAACACATATTTGAGCTTCTGATGAAGTGTGGAGGTAACTGCGCCTGCTGCGTGAATCCACGGTCGGCCCAACAAACAGCTATAAGCAGGCTGAATGTCCATAACATGAAAGATCGTCTTGAATATCTGTGGACCAACCTGTATTGGTAGTTCAACCTCCCCAAACACCGATCTTTGGGATCCATCGAAAGCTCTCACAATCAGATCGTTGGGTCTCAGAACCAATCCATCTACTTTAATTTTCATCAGGTCTTTTTTTGGTAACACATTTAAGGAAGAACCTGTGTCAACCAGCACATGCGACAAAACTGCTCCTTTGCATTCAAGTGTGATGTGCAATGCTTTGTTGTGGTTACGTCCGTCCGGTGTCAAATCCCTGTTCGTAAATCCCAACCCGTGGCTCACATTCACATTAGAAATTACTCCCTCCAACTGATTCACTGTAATCTCTTGGGGAACGTATGCCATATTCATAACTTTCAACAAAGCAGCCCGGTGTGCATCTGAACTCATTAACAGGGATAATATCGAAATTTTAGAGGGTGTCTGATTAAGTTGGTCAATGATCTTGTAATCACTCTTTTTGATAACCTTCATAAATTCCTCAACATCATTATCAAAATTGACTTTAGGGTCCTCTTCCTGAGCATGCACCTTGTCATCAACAACCTGTTTTCCTTTCGCTCTTGCAGCGGTTTCAGCCTCTTTATCATTCCTTAGAGTCTGGGGAGCAAACAGTCGACCGCTCCTAGTGAAACCACTTGGCCCACTGACATTCTCAATGCTAGTACCAACAACCTCTGCCTTCTGCCGACTTCCTCCTTGACGAGTATCAGTTCCATACTGCCACGGAACTGCCCTATTAGACACATAAGCAGCCGATTCAGGAACTATAATCGTAACTGGTCTCGGCCTCTCGGGCACGATGATAGCAACATGATCCTCAACAGGCACTTGTATCTCGACTAGATTATAGTAAATGGTAACGGCAGAAACATCATGTTCTTTCTCTACTTTATCAAACTGAAGACTTCCCTCGTCCATAAGATCCTGCAGTCCAACTCTCAACTTACTGCAGCCATTAACCTGCTTTGAACAATCCTCGCAATCAGAGGCGCATCCAGAAAATACCTTTCCTTTTAACAAACGTTCTTTTACAATCAACAGCGGAGTCTTCACCAAATTAACATCAGTAATCAAATTCAACTTCTCGCCATAAAAAATAGCATTTGTGCCCGCACCTCCATGATGAGGCATTGGATTGTCACGAACATTCGGCGGCCTAGAGAAGTTAATAGCTTTTGCGTCGATCAGATCTTGAACCTTATGTTGAAAGGCCCAACACTTTTCTATTGAATGACCTGGCGCACCAGAATGAAATTCACATCGAACATTAGCATCGTAACCTTGAGGCAATTTTCTGGAATCCAGCGGCTTCATAGTCCGAAGTTCAACCAACTTCTCTTTGAGCAGTTGCGGTAACAAAGCAGCATACGTCATAGGCAAGGGATCAAACTTACGGTCCCTTTGTCTATTGTTCTGGAATCGGGGTCTACCTTGCTGATCTGGAGTTTGCTGTCCAGCTGGAACCGGAATAGTTACTGCATCTACCTGATGATAGGGCTGATTCCTTCCTCTGCCCCCTCCTCTATACACAGCGCTGGACTCCCCTTCTCTTTTCCTTGGTCCATTGGCAAAGGGTTTCTTCGAACTTGAAGCGACATCTTTAATCTTACCCAATTTCAGCAGACTTTCTATTCGTTCTCCAGCAACGACGATATCGGCAAACCCCGTGGAGGGACATGCAGCCAGTCTATCCAAATACGTCCCTTGAAGTGTGCTCATGAACATATCAGCCATCTCGCGATCACCCAAAGGTGGTTGAACCCGAGCAGCCAATTCTCTCCATCTCTGTGCGTACTGCTTAAAGCCCTCCTTGTTATCCTGAGTCATACTCTGCAATTGAGTACGATTAGGTGCCATGTCCAAATTATATTGATACTGCTTCAGAAACACAGCGCACAAATCTTTCCAACTCCTTATATGAACCCTGTCCAGCTTAATGTACCATTCCAGGGAAGCGCCTGACAGGCTATCCTGGAAAAAATACATCCAGAGCTTTTGGTCCTCGGTGTAAGCGGCAATCTTATGATTGTAAGCTTGCAAATGTGTTTTGGGACAGGTACTGCCGTTGTACATATCCAGAGCAGGAAGCTTGAACTTGGGAGGAATTCGCACACCCTGCACGAGACCCACGTCTTCTACATCAATTCCAAGAGGATTTTGGCTCGCAATAGCCTTGAGTCTTTCATCCAGCCTTTCATACTTCCGGTCGTCATTGTAGAAACCCATGTCATTGTTGAATGCAGTGAACTGGTCCTCCTGACCATCCTCATTGTTATCAAATCCCAGATGTACCCCACCAGCAGGGATTGTGCCAACAGGAGGAGTGCGCACGTTGCGATTTGGGATTTTAGTTTCCAGCCTCTGGATAGTGGTTCTCATAGCTTCTTGTCCAATCCTCATGTTTCTTGACCTGTCCTCAGCTCCTGTTGACCTTGAGCAATCCCCTGCATGAGGTTCATGAACTGTTCCATCCTTCCCCTCAAATCAGCTAACTCTGTCTGAACTTGCTCCATGACTCTTGCTTGATTGCGTCGGGTAGAATATCGGTGAACTGGGGTATCAGCTATCGTGCCTGAAAACCAAATAAAGGTTAGCAGGCGCCTGCAAAAGGAGAAAACCTGCAATGCAAAAATGATATGCTATGCAAATGCAAATGCATAGTTATGTTTGTCATTTTAAGATACTTTTCATATCCTGATTCCAATCATAACCACAAATTCCTGACGACCAGAAATCATGATTAGTGAGTTTTTCTCTAAAGAGATATTCATATACATCGATCACAAATATCTGGAGACCATAAATAGTGACTTTGTAGTGTGCCCGTGTGCAGATAACACATCACATATATCTGAAAACCAGAAATTGTGAACAGAAATAGCTCTTTTCGTACAAATTTCCAGAAGTTTTCAAGTACATTAGTCATAGTTTCAGCAACAAAATAAGAAACAAGCAGTCAAATGGATCCATCAACAATCCTGATGGTAACCATTACCAATTACAAAGACACGACAAAAAACACTAATCTGATATCTCTACGTCTTTCAGCTTCTGGCTGGAATATTTAATCTCTTCAAACAGGATGCGGGTACGCTGATGATGTGGCTTCTCAATCAGCTCTTTGATTACGACGTCCCTTTTTCCCAACGCATCCTCTAACGAACCCACGTGCATCAGCAAGGCTTCATCTTCACCTACTCCTTTGCGCCTCTTAATTCCAGCTTGAATTTTAACCAGCTTCAGATCCGCCGTGACATCTTCAAGCTCTTTGTTGGCGATTTTCAGCTTATCTTCAGCGTTCCTTGCCTGTTCTTGGCTTCTGTCAAGGTCTTCTCGATGTTTTCTTCTTGCTTCTTGTGCTTTCTTTAGCTCTTCATTTTTATCTTTTAACTGGGTCATCAATTCAGAAATCTCAATTCTGACCTCATCCCAAGCTTGACGGAGTTTAGCTAACGAATCTTGGCTTCGGGCTAGAGCCTGCTTTGTAGCCTTATGAGCCTGACTAGTATCATCTGCTTCCAAGGTAAGCTTCCGGAAGTATCGAGCTCTCTCATCAAAATCTTCTTCTTTGTCCGCCAGGGTTTTTTCTGCTTTCAATGCTCTGTTTTCCAACTCTTTGTTGTCCGCTAGAGCTTTCTGAAGACATCTACTCATCCCAGAGTTCTCTATCTGCAGCTCTCTAACCTTTTTCTTCCATTTCTCGCACTCCTCAATAGCCACCATGGTGGGTTGTTCAGGCTGTATTGAACGTACAAGAGGTCTCCTTGAAAAGGGCAAAAGCAATTCCTTTACTTTCGTCTCAATCCATTTGTCATATTCAGGATAAGACCTACAATCTCCTTTCCCAAAAACCGCTTTTCCAATTTTATGCTTATCTTTCCAAGCATTCACTACCTCTACCACCTTCTCATCTTTAGTTCCTGTGAAGAACAAAGATTCTTCCATGTCTTGCTCTGTAGGAGGACCCCTAGAAGCATACCCGAACTGTCGGATGGCCAAAATTGGATTATAATTGATCCCTCCTTTTCTGCCAATCAGAGGTACATTTGGAAAACTTCCGCATCTTGTGATAAGCTCAATTCTCAGCAATCGATGATCGAACCAGACAATATTAGCAGCTGTTAAACCTATCATTCGCTCGGACCACTTCGCAACATCTATGGTTTCCACAAAGGCACCTGTTTGAGGCAAATGCTTGAAAAGCCAATGACATAGCAGTGGAGTGCAACAACTAACAGGGCCTCCCCTTCTTTTCTCGTTCTTGTAGTGCACGGAATAATAAAAATCCCCCAACAAAGTAGGGACTGGATTTTTAAGAACGAAAACTCTCGTAGCTTGCATATCCACAAAGTCTTGCTGATTGGGAAAAAGAACTAGGCCATATATGCAAAGAGCCAAAATGGAGTTGTAAACCGTCCAATTTTTAGCATTAGCGGCCTCTTGGGCTTGATCAGAAAGGAATTCCAGATGAAATCCGTCAACTCCGTTTTTGTTACTCACACCACTTTTGATCACTGACTGGTCCATTTGCGTTGCAGCGGCAATTTCTTTTACACTAGGAGAGCTACCAGAAAAAAATGGTATTGTTGACATGATCGGAACCCCCAAAATAAATGAGAATTCTTCTAGCGTCGGCATCAAAATGTAATCTGGAAAGAGGAAGCATCTCAGCGAAGGCTCATAGAATTGTAGCAGGGTGTGTAGAGCATCATGTTCATACTTCGTGATAGTACGGACCATCCTAACCAAATTCCCATACTTCTTTTGAAACCTATCAAGAACATCGGGGCCGGCCATGTCTATAACTTTGAGCAATGAATCTAAGGTAGGGTCTGGAAACTTGTAAGAAACATTGTTCTTCCTTCTCTCGCCATTCTCTGTTGAACCCATGGATTGGAATCAGAAGTATATTAGGCACCTGAAATTGACAAACATAACCATTATGATATGATAATGCAATGCAAAGGGCAATGTGATCAGGTAATCAGGTGTCTGTGCTGAACTGTGTGCGGTGTCAGTGTAGCCCTGGGAACAATATGGAACCACAAATAGGAATTGTCTGAATATAATAGGATGAACCCTTCCTTTGTGTAAAGTCAACAGAAAACTAGGTATGTAGGAAGTCATGGTCACCTGCAAACCTGCAAACAACCCCCTTCTCACATGTGGGTTCTAGGATGTTCAGTATCCCGGGCTCTCAGGTCGAGAAATGATGATACGTTCACCATTTCTGGTTTGGCATCATCATCAATCGAGGATGCCTCAACTAATTCTCCAAGACGAAAGGTCCTCAGCTTCTGGCACTGAGGTCAAGAAGCAATAGTACATTCATCCCTCGGGGTACAGTACTATCGCCAATCGAGGAGTGCCTCCACTGATTCTCTTTCAAAAAGGAAACCCTATGGTAAGTTCCCAGCATTGGGTCCTCGGATCGAGAATGTGCAATGGGTTTGCCACAGAATGTGGTCTGCCACTGTCACATCTCGGGAGGAGTGCCGTAACTGAGTCCTCGGGAATGGTCACCAGAGTCGACAGCTCTCTAGATCGACATCCTGGAATACGCAAGACGCGCATGCCATGATGGGTCCCAAGATAGCCTCGTCTAGCTGTGAATTTCGTGAATACCCAACGTACTCCAGACGGCACGTAGATCCCACTACTCTCCACTCTAGTCCTAAGTGTATACTCAAGCCTGTGTAATGGGCTTATCTCTCAGAAATCCCATCCCACCAAACAGACAGAACAGTACAACACAGTATAATATATGAAATGTAAATGCTAACATACTGTAAATATGGTACAAGTAATAAAATACAGTAAACAGCAAATACAAGATAACAGTAAACACCCAATGAAAGAAAAGCAAACAAGCGCTAGGATTGACTCGCTTAGGATGGACCAGCAATAGGTCAACCTTTCCCCAGCAGAGTCGCCAGCTGTCGCTCCCGGGATTTTCATCCTAGTACAAACGCGAAAGTGGAACCAAACAGAGTCGCCAGCAATGTGTATTTATCCCAAGAGAGGGAAAGGAAACACTGCGTAAACCTGAGGGAAAGGAAAGAACATGGTCTTGCGACCAAAAGAACTGGGATCGGGAGTCGGTTACGCGAGAGGAAGGTATTAGCACCCCTCGCGTCCATCGTACCCGATGGGATCCACGCTTGCTTGTCTCGATCAAAGGGTGTAAGAAAAGAAATGTTGCTAGCTGGAAAGAAAAAGGAATGGAACAAGAAAGAGAAACAAATGTAGGGAAAATAAAAGAAGTGCTCGCATGGGCCCTACCCCACTGCCTACGTCTCTCATCGGGAACATGAGAATCAGAGTGACGTAGTTCCCCTCACTAGGGATGGATTGTTTGTGTTTTTTAGAGAACGGCTTACGTTCTGGCTTAGGTGTTGCAGGCTCGCTGGTTCGAGTGCGTTACCATCTTGCAAGAGAACGAGTAGGAGCACGTTCGTACGATGAGAATGAAAGAGGTGAGAAAAGAATTCCCGAAGGAAAGCCGTTATTGTTTGTTTTGTCTTTTAGAAGTTTTTTCATTTGTTTGCATATGACAGTGTATCTGAATCTTAGTCATTGGAATGTGTACATTCTCACATTCCAAGATGGAACAAGCAAGAAAACACACTAAGAGTGAAGAAGACCCCCACACTTAGTTCCAATTGTCAAGGTTCAACCACACTAGCATACTTGTGTTTATTAAGTGTTTTGTTGATTATGAAATGAAGAAGTTTTTTTTTTATTTGCACCTTCAACAAGTATTGCATTTAAGTCCCTCATACAAGATCAAATGTTTAACACATTGACCCAAGATGGGCTATATGCTACACATTCTAAGATAATAAGAGAAGACCCCTTATAATATTTTCTTTATATGAAAGGCCTAAATGCAATAAGTGTCTACCTTTATTAGATATTTTGAATTTTCTTTTGAGATGAGAAGAGAGACTCAAGAGAGGAGAAAAGGTAAAAATCTATATGAACTAAGACTCGATCCTAATTGAAGATTAAAGGGAGTGATCCTAATGGTTTGTGAGGTTTCAAAACCTAAATTCTAAAGAAAGAATGAATTAAACAATTCACTTCTAAAGTAGAAGATGAATTGTAATTCAAAAAGGGAAAGTGATGAGTTATTAAGAAAAAGCACATAAGTGCTTAACAAAACACAAGATGGAATTGTAAAAGAGAAAGGATAGAGGTTTGAATGTGGATTCCTTATCCACACTCAATTGCAACTTACCAAAGTCCCTACATGGTTAGTAAACATGTATAAGAAGTATAAGAAGCAAAAGAACACTTAATGCACCATAAAGATCAAAAGAATAAGATGAAAGATCAAATCCTATTAATCACAACCAGAATGTACATCATATGGAAAACAAATGATCATTATTATGCAAGTCCAAGTGGATAGGCAACAAACATCATCCATGACATTAGAACATGCTACCATAAGAAAAGGGAGGATGAAAGATGAAAAGCAATGAACAAACAAGCATGAATGGAACATGTAATCTAAGGATCAGAATTGAAATGAAATGAAAAAATGATTCACAAACAACTCACAAGTGTTCATTCATAACACATCAAGACATTTAAGAAGTGATAGAAGAGGTAGAATTGAAATGGAAGTAAAAAAAAAGAAAAGTGCAAACACAACATGTTAAAGGTGCACAAGGTTCAAATGGTAATCAACATGCAAAGATGACATATAATATGTATCAATGACCTATTATGTCACATGAATGGTTCACCAAATATGCAAATGATCATGCAAGTATGTACAAAAGAAATCATGTAAACATGCACAAATATTAAGATGATATGACATGTTATTATGCTTCAAATGTAAATGCATCAAACAAAAATTAGATGGCCTCATGGAAATTAAGCAAGCATGGTTTAAAGATGCACAAGTCATAAGTCAATCATATACCAAAATAGCATACAAGAAATCAAGGCAAAAAGGCTTTATACAATGCACTTAGGTCAAGTATACACATCATACAAAGTAACACAAAAATGAACACCAAACATGCCATAAACTGACCTAAAAAAATTAAATAAAAATCACTCAACATACCTCAAAATGCTAATGACTTTATGTAAAAAGAAGAGCATCAAAACAATAATTAATGATCAGGAACAAAAATGCACAAATTTATGTATCACATTAAGCATGCACACAAATGAAAAATCAAAGAAAATAATGGAACAGGGGTAAAAAGGTCATAAAATCAAGAAATAAAATCATGAAAAATTTCCTAAATGTTTTAATGATGTTCATGATTTTTCGTGGAATTTTATGATGAAATTTGATATTTTTAAAATTCAATTATGAAACGTGTAGAAAAAATGAAAAATAAAATAAAAATGCAATATGCATGGGGGTGTGAACTTAGCAAAACATCCGTTCAATATGATTGGGCCTTAAAATGAGGAGGTGCAGATAGCATAAAGGCTCATGTCCAATTCAGAAATTGTGCACATGATTTGCACGTGAATTTTAATGTGTTGTCAGCTCTTGGACCACACGATCATGAAACTTGGATGGACAAGATTGAAACCTGGTAAACCCTAACAATTGAAACCAACCGGCCGGAGAGGGACCTCCGGTCACCTTCTCCGGCGAGAACCACCACCTGCAAACTTTGGATCTCACAGAAATGCACAAATATTACACCAAAATGATGCTGTACTTATGTAGAACACGAATCCAAAGACAAAATGCACAAAACATTCATGAGATGAGAGGATCGAACAGAGGAAGATTTGCCCTAACATTTCAACTATGCCTCTAAAGGCCTATCAACTAGCCAGACAAGATCTTGAGCTTATAGGAAGCATCAAGAACCTGATAACATCTTCACATTATGTCTATAATGGAAGAAATTCGTACCTGAAGATTTATGATCTTGATGTGTTCTTCAGAAAACCAGAGATGTTGCTTCCTCTTTGAGCTTCTTTTGGCCAAATAAAGGCTTAGATGCAAAAATGGATGATGCTTCAATGGAGAAGAGCTGAAATCCAAGCTTCAAAACAGTTGCAATGTGATGAAAATGGAGAGAGAATCAGAGAGATTCTGAGATGAAGATGAGGAAGATGAATGAAATGGTGCTCGAAAATCAGTTGCAATGTGGAGAAATTGAGAGAGAATGGAGAGAGTTTCTGAGTTGAATGTGAGAAAATGAAGTTAGAACTGAAGTTAGAGTATGTGATTTGTTTTATAGTAAGCTTTAACCATGGTTTAGTGAGCCAGTTAAATGAGTCACAGCTTGGTTAATTGAGTACTAACTGAGTCAAGTTAGTTAGGGGCGAGTCATTGAGGATTGTGATAGGGTGAGGTTGGTTCATGACAGTTATGGTGGGAGCAAGGAGAAAGTGAATTGGCACGGTTGTGTAGCAGGAGCTTGTGCATCAGAAACTTGCTAAGCAAGTTTGTTCTTTCTATTCCCATGTATGGCACGTGATAGTGTGTATTGTGTAGGTGATATGTTTGACCAAATGTGGAAATAAAGTGTGGAAGTGTTTGTAGTATGAGTGAACCAAATTGTGCAACATGCTGTCAATGTACCAGTGCCAACATAGGGTAGTTTGTTGAAGTTTTTCTCTCTACTCAATGAAGGACTTGGTGAGTTTATGAGTTCTTTGGAAAGAGGACACCTTGGGGAACAATGTTGGTTTGAAAATTGGAGTGAAATGATGCCTCAAATATGTCTAAAAATGACCACCAACAGATGGAAAACAAACTGGCTCATATGCGTGCAAAGCAAGCCATGGCATGGAAAGTGACATGCATGAAAGTTCAGTCTAATCAACCTATCTTGAGACCACTATAACCCACTCATAACTTGATCAATTCAAAATTTTCCCAACATCAATATTGAAGATGACACTACAAAGAACAACTTTGATGTTGAAAATTTTTTCCATTTGAGGCTTTTATCTTGATGAAAAATGGGTGGACATTTGGCTCACCACATGCTTGTGAAAATGACTGCGCGCGTGCCTTGAAAATCCTTGGTCATGACATGGTTTTGGCCTACTTTCCTCCAACTTTGATCATCCATATCTATCTCAATATTTATCCAATGGGGATGTTCTACACATGGATTTGAAGCTTAAAGAAAGAACTTTTGTTGTGGCCGAGTGGAATTTTCATTTGGTGCTTCAATTTTAAATGGCCTTGGTTCAAACTCTGATGCAAAATGGGCAAAACTTGCTATTTTTAGTAACCCTTCTTCATCCAAAAATGGCAACTTTCCACATCTTGATTTTTTCATGATTCCTTTGGAGTTTCTTGATCAAATTTTGCACATTGGTCACATATAACATGAATTTCATGAATTTGGCCTCAAAAAGTCAAGAGTTGACTTTTTCCTCTGATTATTTGACTTGGCCCCAAATTTCCTGATTTCTTAACCTTCTTCCAATTGAACCACTTCTAAAACCAATTGAGAGGTGATTTTCCACATACATACACTTAGGGACATATAGAATACCATGACATCAAGTTTTGTCCAAAAAATCAAAGATATCCTGATTTTATTAGAAACCCTAGTTTTGGTGCCCACCTCCTAGGAGAAAAATATGCAGTCTTCAATTTCAAATTCCTCAGAGTATGTTGTGTATCCCTTTAAAGGATGATGAGATATGCTACTTGAAGGTGATTTTGAATCAATGAGCTATCTCTTTTGAGGGTTTTCCTTCAATTTTTGAACCTCTTGCATGTTGAAGTATGTATTGCTTCAATCTCCCATTGGATCTCACTTCCTTGAGATTGTGGATGATCAATTGAGATGGTATGAGACATGAGAGACTCTTGGCTTGCTTTGAGGCAACTTGATTGACCTTTTTGTGCTTTGAATGATCCCTTGATTGTCCATCTTCCACCTGATCACATGCCTTGATGGTAAGAGGAATGCTATGCTTCATTTTTCTATGTTAAATGCAATGCAATGCTAATGAGATGGATATGATATGATATATGATAATGCTAAACTATGATGCAAAAAAGGGAGAGCAAATTTTGGGGTATTACAGTATTTACTGTCATTCTTTGATTTATTATCACTTGACTTTGATATCTTGACTATTACCATGTTCATATCTTGTTCATTCTATCTTGATCATATTCATGTTCATATCCTGTTCATATTATCTGGATTATATCTTTGTTCATATTCACACTATTTATATCATATCCATGATTGTTCACACTTGACCCTCATTCCAAAGGAAAGATCTTTACTTTGACTCCTAAGTCACAAACACCTTCCCATTTCATCCTTGGCCCCATAAGAGCCGTTTCCCTCATAGTTTAGTAATAGGATGGAGTTATCATGAACTCCATGTGATTCTCACTATCATGAGAACTCACTTTACCTTTTACTCAGACTTACAGAGTTATCATGAACTCTGTGTGGTTCTCACTATCATGAGAATCCACTTCCTCCTTTCATAACGTAGACTTAGAGAGTTATCGTGGACTCTACGTGAGCTTATGCTCACTTCCTTTGGAACGTTGGCCATAGTCAATGTTTCTTTCCTTTCACCCCTTAGTTAGGTGAACTACGGTTGCTCTGATTCTTTAGTCAGATACGTAGGCACAAGATGCGACGTCTTGGCGAGCAAAACTTTATACATACTCTTAGGTCTTTACCTTAGTACAGATTATCTTAGCAAGCAAACATAACACAAACATTAACAAGAGGTTCCCGTAGAGTACTACGGATACTTAGGGTGCTAATACCTTCCCTTTGTATAACCAACCCCCGAACCTTAGATCTCCCCCCTTTAGGTTTTTCTAACGATCTTGAACCTTTCCTTTGGATAAATCAAAGTCGATTGTAAAAGAAAATGATGCAAGTTGATTAATAGCTTGTTATCCGATTTTCACTGCAACAGAAATGGCGACTTCACTAGGGATAACTTATTTTTGAGGGTTAAGCCTACCTTGTTTTTTGCTTATGTTATTTATGTCTTGCTAGTTTACTTGTATACATCTGTGATATCTGTATATCTGTATATATTTGTATATATCTCTGTCTGTACTGGATTTTCTGTGTGCAGGGTACTACTATTGAGTGGTGAGATAAGTCATAACCCGGACTTGAGCGTACACTTATGATAGGACGATGGTATATTCAAGGAGGCTTTGAGGGAGTCGATTCCTGAAAAAGTTGAATTGAGAACACCATCACTCAGTTGAGGCCCTCTTGAGAGTCTAGTTATGTTGAACGATCCTATTCGTGAAAGCGTGCTACTCTCGACCTAGGAGCCCATGATATTGAGACCGTACTTACCAAAACCCACTTGGCCTTTTAGGATGTAGTGCGGTGACCATGATGGAGTCTAATTCTGAATTGGTTGTCACACGATACTACACACAGACGAGATCCTCTTGAGAATTTTATTGATTACCAAGTCATCTGGGAAATCTTTAAAATCCGAAAGATGGATTGTCGACTCTGGGAACTTTTTAAAACCCTGTTATGCAGATGAAAACCCATAGTATACACCTTGTGGGACGGTTAGACCATGGCTCCATGCTTGTGATCTTCAAACCTAGGTCCTCTCTTGTTTGTGTGTGTTTCTCTGTGAATATCTGTATATGTTTGTTTGTGCATATCTGTGAATACCAGTGTACATATGTTTGTGCTTATGTGCTTTTGCGGGTGCATATATCTATGTTTTATGTGCCCGTGTTTGTGCATTGCATACATCACCTCGCATCCATTGATGGTTTCAAGGAACTCAGACGTTCTTTTCTTTGCAAAGATCCTTAGAGATCACTGATTTTAAAACAAAACTATTCAGTTTTCCAAAACGTTTGCAACTTGCCTTTGAGTTCCTTAAAACCATTTGGTTTGCATTAGCATTGTATTCTCATTGCATGTCATTTGCATTGCATTTGCATTTCTCAGCCTTGAGTCTTGTCCGTCCTTTGTTTGTAACCCAGGAGGCTTCCCGAAGCCATCATTGGACTTGAAGTAGCTTTTAAAGTTGTCTTTTTTAGACTCGTTCGTTGTGACCACCATGCTGGGGCACAGAGGCATTCAGCTGAAGACTTAGGGTACTCAGAAGCCAGGATCAGACTTTGTTTGACTCTGATATGTTCTCATTCACGCCTCAAGGCATCCAAATCAGCAAACCTTCGCCTAATCAGGCAGGTTCAACAGATTCTGAGGTGGAAGAATTTTCTGAGAGTATGTGTGAAGATGATTCTCAAGCGGATCTCGACAATCAACTCTGAAGATGACTATCTCAGCTTGGCAGATTAAGAAGGAAATTTCAATTCCTTAAAACTGGCAAACTTTTGGCTGTTTAGCATTTTTATTGTATTTTCTTTGCATGTTTGAATTATAATTGCTTATAAGCATTGTTGTACTTTCAAATTGGCAAGATTAATGAAATGTTTGTGCATCTTTTGGTTAAGTCCATTCGTTTCACTCATTTACTTTTGTGTTCATAAAGACAGAAAAAACAAAAAACAGACAATTTTTTTTTCCATATCAATCCTTTTGTTCAAGCAAATATTGGGGAGGATGACAAAAATATTATCCATAATTGTTGTGGTATGCTTTCGATTAAACCTTGCAGAGGATGTAAGGCACTGTTTCAATTCCCAAACACTGGAGAAATAAGGAATATAATCCCTCGTTAACCCTTCGAGCCTAGAAGTAGGAGTTTTCTTTCTTTATACAAAAAACCCTTAAATCTCAACCTTGGGGCAGGGTAGTTCTCAGTTTAACTTGGTTACGCATTCAAACGCAAGCGCTTCATGCAAGACACCAGTCAGCTCTTTCAAATCAAATGAGTTAGCGTTGTGCAAGTTATTCATCCAAGTAACAATAAGGAAGGATCGCTGAAAAATCCTCAATCAAAGAATGAGCCGAGTCCCTTTCAAGGCAAAAGCCAAGAAATATGGGAAGCCCAGAACCTTGCCTTATACAAAAAGAACTTATACAACAGCAAAAAAAAAAAAAAAAAAGGAGTTTCAAAGCAACAATCAAACAAAAAGGAGGTCCTAACCGCAAACAAAGAGAGGTATCGTGACCTCAATCAAATCAAAAGAAGAGGTATCGTGACCTCAACCAGCAAAGACAAGGAGAAGTCTCAAAGTCTCAAAGATTAACCAAATCCTGTGAGGGAGTACTGACTATCCAAGGTGTCTAAATCATCATCAATGATCATCAGCTCGTTCCTAGTCTGTAGGAACCTGAATGTATAGCTTAAGTTAACTGAGTTTAGGATTGGAGTTCATCACGAAGATGGGGTGGGTAACCAACAAACTTTGAGCCTTTATCTTTGTTTCATAAAGCCATGAACCAAGCCACGTTACAACCCTTAAAATACCTAATTGAGGTAAGGTTGTTTTGAAAGCATACTACAACAAGGTTGTTTAACCTGACTCCTAATGATCTTTGCTAGTTGTGTGTGTTCATCACTTCATCTGTCATTCTGTAAATGACCAGATCCACTTGTTTTTGATTGTTTAATCATTCCACTGTGTGTGTGTTTTCATCAATAAAACTTGATTTCAAAAGCTTGCATGAATTTTTGCACTGAAATTGCCAATTCTAAATGAACAATACTTGTTTGTGAAATGATTCAACATCAAAGGAATCCCAACAAATGCAGTCAGCTAGGGAATTTGATTTGATAAAGGAAGCTCAGTCAAGGGGCAACCAAGAGGAAGGTTCTACCAGTCCACCGTCCTAATAGCCAAGAATTTGGGGCAGAACTCTTCAAGGTTCAGAATATTGGGGCAAGCCTTCTTGAGGTCATTTCATGACGAGTTTGGACTCCAATGACCCATCAACAGGGGCAAGTTTGTTCCCCAGTTGTTTCTACCACAGTTTAAAGGACTTTGTATTGCGAATCCAGTTGAACTAGGGCAGTTATGTCAAGACTCATGGATCTTTTCAAGAGTTTGAAGATATTGAAGTGTTTGGTATTTCAATTCTTCTGTAAAATCCTCTTGGCGACTTATCCTCACATATCAGTTAATTAGAGGCAATCAGGTCGAGATTCAACAAATCTCTAAAAAACAACCAGTCTGGGGTATCTTCTTCATAGATTAACCAAGCTGACAGAGGCAAGTTTGTTCCCCAGTTGTCAACAACCAGTCCGAAGCACAAGTTCAAGGATTTTATTGTGCAGATGCTGTTAATCTTGGGCTCTTTACACTCCGTGATGAGTATAAACTATCAGACAACCTCCTCTTAGGCTTTGTATAAGGATTCTCCCATGCGGAGTCAGTCAGTCAACAAATATCCTCCTCTTAGGCTTTGTATAATGATTTCCCCAAGTGGACTCCAGCCTCTTCTTAGGCTTTGTATAATGATTTCCCCAAGTGGACTCCAGCCTCCTCTTAGGCTTTGTATAATGATTTTCCCTAGCGGAACCCAATCAATCTCTCAGCTTCAACCTGGGGTTTTGATCAAGACACATAACTAGTCAATCAGGGGCAGTTATGACAAGATTCGATAAATCTCTCCAAGAGTTTGAAGATATTGAAACACTTTATATGCCAATTCTTCTATAAAATCCTCTTGATGTATTCTTCTGACAGACCATGTACTCTGGGGAAGATAAGTTATACAGAACTACTCAGCTCTTGCCAGCTCCCTAGTAAGTTGTCTCTTTAGCTAATCTTGGCACTTCCCAATGGATCTCTTCTCTCCAATGAAGAAATTAAACTCATGATGGTATTCCTAGTGAAGTCAAGATGCTATGTCCAAGTGGAATAATCTTTCCCCCAGAGAAGGACATAACCTTGAAGTAAAGCTACTTCACACCCCAGTGATGGTCCAACCTTTTGAGTTTGGCTGGGTATCCTCGTCGAGATGTTTATTTCATCTCCAGTTTCGCTTCTTGTCTATTTTGTCAGCATAAGCATAAGCATGGCATAAGCATTCATATGCATGGCATATTATCATCTTTTGCTACATGTTTCTGGTGTCTACCTGTGTTGCTCACTTTGGCGTTTATCTCCCTAAGTGACTGGGTGTGTCTATTCTCTCCAATAGAGTTGTTAGCCCTAGGCATAAAGTGCTTATTCCTTCTGAATTCCCCACAGAGTTTTATCCTCGTGGATGATGGTTGCTTCAGTTATCTTTTTCCGCATTCGGATAAGATAAATCCTCAGTTGAGTTCATTCCTCAATTGGAGTCTTGTTTGACTGTTTCTTTCTAGCTTGCTCCTAGATTGAACCTTGGTCCCTGGCAGGTGTGGTTTCTGAACCCACTTTCAAATGCATTTATTTTGAATTGTGTCTCATAGGAAGAATCTTTTACAAATCCCCATTGAAGACATGTTTATTTTCTCCAACAGTGTTGTAATACCGATATCTTTTTGGAAGTTATGCCCAACGACAAATTTCAATCATCTTGAGAAGTTTGCTTTGCTATCATTACCTCTACAACGATAAGTGGTCGTCTATCTCACGAGAAGCTTATCCGTCCTTGATTTCACCTTCAATCAATCATTTTCCATCAACCCGTTTGACGTGATCCGTAGTTAAGGTGTTTCTTTTCCGTCAATCTTTTTGATAAAGTGTTCAAAAGTCTAGCTTATACTGGTACGCAAAGTTGTTTCTGCCTTTTCTAGTTTCTCTTGAAGAACCCGTTTGAACTCTTCATTATTAGAATCTCCAGGAAATCTGTTTATCCTTTTGTTTCACATTGATCCCCAAGTGGAGATCATGTCTTCTTCCTGTCTTCATACTCTTTGACAATGTGAGCCTTTATTTCACCAGTAAAGTGAAGACATTCCCGGTTTATCTTAAACCTCTGGCTAAGCTAGACTTATGTCCGATCTTCACCTTTGAGTGTCAGATCTTGATTCTTTGAGCAGTATTCCCCAAGAAGTCTACCCTTAGGTCCAGTCATCGCTGGCATCTTTCCTGTTGTTTAAAACCGTTCCTGCTTGAACCGTGTCAAGCTTGAACCTAAAGTCTAATTATCGTTGGCACCGTCTTTGGTTTGAATCGAGTCACCTTAGGCTTTTAAGATCTTGTTCTTGTTTGAATCGCGTCAAACCTGAACCGAGTCCTTGCTCGAATTGTGTCAGACATTGTCTCTTGTTTTAAGATCTTGTTCATGTTTGAATCGTGTCAAACCTAAACCGAGTCCTTGTTCGAATCGTGTCGGACATTGTCTCTTGTTTTAAGATCTTGTTCTTGTTTGAATCGTGTCAAACTTGAACCGAGTCCTTGTTCAAATAGTGTCGAACATTGTCTCTTGTTTTAAGATCTTGTTCTTGTTTGAATCGTGTCAAACCTGAACCGAGTCCTTGTTCGAATCATGTCGGACATTGTCTCTTGTTTTAAGATCTTGTTCTTGTTTGAATCATGTCAAACTTGAACTGAGTCCTTGTTCAAATCGTGTCAGACATTGTCTCTTGTTTTAAGATCTTGTTCTTGTTTGAATCGTGTCAAACTTGAACTGAGTCCTTGTTCGAATCATGTCGAACATTGTCTCTTGTCTTAAGATCTTGTTCTTGTTTGAATCGTGTCAAACCTGAACCGAGTCCTTGTTCGAATCGTGTCGGACATTGTCTGTTGTTTTAAGATCTTGTTCTTGTTTGAATCGTGTCAAACCTGAACCGAGTCCTTGTTCGAATCGTGTCGGACATTGTCTCTTGTTTTAAGATCTTATTCTTGTTTGAATCGTGTCAAATTTGAACTGAGTCCTTGTTCGAATCGTGTCGAACATTGTCTTTTGTCTTAAGATCCCGTTCCTGTTTGAATCGTGTCAAACTTGAACCCAAAGTCCAATTATCGTTGGCACCGTCTTTGGTTTGAATCGAGTCACCTTAGGTTTTTGTTTCAATTTGTTCCTGCTTGAATTGTGTCAAGCTCGAACCTAAAGTCCAGTCATCACTGGCATCCTCCATAAATGGAATCATATTTGTTATCTCAACCAATTCTGGTACATTTTTTATTCATTAACCTCATTCACAGCCAAAATGTCCAGTCACCTTTCATCATCTGACGCAGAGTTTACCTCTGTCTTTTCTGGCTTTTCTTGAAGATCCCGTTTGAACTCTTCAGTATAGGAAATCCCCAGAAAATCTTTGTAGGATGTCTATCCTTTTATTTCAAACTAATCCCCTGTGGTGATCATGTCTTCTTTCTGGTTTCATGTCCAGTAAGAATGTGTCTTTTCCCCAGTGTCGTCCGGTTACTTTTGAACCGCGTCGTCAACCTCCCTGGATCTTTCCCCAGTGGAGAACACCTCTTTGGCGTCCTATCTCCAGTAAGAACTTGTAGGGTTTCCTCTCAGTTTTTTTATCCCCAGCGTTTCCTTGGGGTCTCCCCAGGAAGTCCCTTTTGTCTGTTAGCTTGTATCCCCAGTGAGTTTTCCTCATGGATACTGACCTTCATCCTTCCCCGGTGTTGCTCACCTGTGGTTTGCTTTCGTTGTTGTCTGCATTTTTTACATCCATCATGGCATCATACCATCATACTAGAAGTTCATGGCACATCCGCATCCTAGACTAGTTTGGTTAATATCATTGCATATCAGCGTATCTAAGGGCAAAATTTTCGGTTATCTATATTTAAATATCTTTCACCATCTTTCCATATCCCTTGTCACCCGGTGAAGATATTTAAATAGGGGCAACTGTTGTACCCCAAATTTTACCCTTAGATTTTCTGGTCTTTTACATGTCATTCTAAGTAAGCAATTTTTGCATTATTTAGTCAAACATTTCATTGATCATAATCATGTGCTTTTTGTCGATTGTATCATTCTATTTTGGAATTTGTTCTTATTGTCTTAAAATTTATTTAGAATTAATTTGGTTAATTTTGTTAATAGTTTTTAGCCTAGATTAATTCAATTTAGTTTACTTTTAAGTTTAATTTGGTTTAATCCAATTAGATTAATTTTTTCTAATTTACGCTTAGTTTTTAATTGGTTTCATTTTATTTTTATTTTGTTTTTATTATTGATTATTATTAGTTATTATTTTTATTATTATTATTGTTATTGTATTTAGTTAAGTATTTATTTTTGTGGTTAATTTCAGTTTAGTTTATCTTTTTTATGTGATTTATATTTAATTTAATTTATTTTCAACTATAATCTAAATTTATTTGGCTAGGTTTTATTTAACTTTAATTTAATCATATTTGTTTTACAAATTATAAAAATTCCAAAAATACTCCAATTCCCAATTTTTTCTCTAAACCGTACACAATTTACTGCTACATTACACTCTAAATCTTTTCCTACTTCTCCCTAAAATCTTTCTGCTCCCAACCTTTTAACAAAACTTTCCCCACTTCTCCTCCAAACCGTACATCCTAGCCGTCCTAATAACCAAGTCCCTGCTACACAAAAGTCTCTGCTACCCGCCAAGGATCCCGCTTTTTTTCTCACAAAAAACTCCCTCTTCCATCTCACATAATTGGGGATTCACATCAACCCACAACATAAAAAAAAAAACAAAACAACCTTTTGTTATCTCCATTTTCCTCCAGCCTAACCCAGCTTCAAAACCCGTCCCCTTCAACCTCATCCTACATTAACCCGTAACACTCCACTGAAGACGCAAAAAATAGAACAACCTTCTTCTCTGAACCTAAGCACGTAACCTCGCTTTTCAACCCTCATCCACCTTCATTTGGACGCCTCGTTCACATCCAAAACAAAACCATCTTTTTTTATTCTCAGAGCATAAAACCTTCTTCACTAAACTCACCAAATCGTTTCCAACCCTAAACCTCAACCTTCTTCTTCGTAAAAACACAAACCCAAGGACTATTCAAACCATTCCTCAATAACAACCCAGCGAATGGAATCAAACAACAACAACTTCAGAACCATCGCAACTCGCAACTGCATCTATCCAACCTCTTTAATAACTCCATAGCCTCCTATATTTCACGCACCAACCTCCATTCTCTTCGTCGATTTTCCTTCAGCCTTCAATCCAAATCAACCTTCCCCATAAACCAGAAACAGGCCAACTGAGAATCAAAATAGAGAGATGAAATGAGATGAAGAGAAAGAGAAGCTTTTAAAAACACAAACCGAGCTGAGACGAAAAGATTTTAGAGAGAGATGGCGAAAGAGCAAACCACCAACAACCCTTCGACTGTTCCTTTTTTCACAACTCAGACCGTCAAACCGGAAAGCAAACCTGAGAGAGTGAGCGATATTGAACGAAACTCTGTTGTAACAATGAAAGCGAGACGAGCGAGGGTCGAGTGGGAGAAAAGAGAGATTTGAACGAAAAGAGGTCGCACCCTGTTTTGCCGTCTTTGCTTTTTATCTTGGTTGTTGATGTTGCTTTGATTTTCTGATATAGGTTTTTGAAACAAAGCTGCGCTGTGCGTGTTTTTTTCAAATTGTAGGTTTCAGCCGTGTTGTTTCTTTGTTTTCAATTCCTCATTGATGAGGACCCACTGTGGCTTCTGGTTTCAGTCAAGTTTCATTATCACCTCTTTTTTTAGTTTTTTTGCTGGGCTATGATACCTGGGCCTGGGTGAGTCCGTTCTATCGGCACCCTCTTTTGGCAATCATAAGTTGGAATGGGTGATGGGCTTAAAGCCCACATGATCCCATGTTTTGCCATTTTTTACAAACCTTTTTTTAATTCCTGCATTTTCTGTTTGTTAAATTAGTTTAGTTTGTGTATCAATATTAGTTATTTAATTTTTAGAATTTTGAATCTTAATTTTAATTAAGTTTTAGATTAAATTTTGAATTAAGTTTTAGATTAAATTTTGAATTTTAGTTAACTCTCTATTTAACTTTTAACCTTAACTCTTGTTTGAAGCTTGGTTAATATTGTCCTTAACTCTTTGATTAAAATTTTGTTCTTATTTCATTTTCCATTTTTTGGGCCTATGATATATCAAAATCATAATTTTCGTTGATTTATTTAAATCAATAAATTGTGATGAATATGAGGCACATTTTCTATTTTGTTGGTCAATGAGAGTTTAATTAAAGATTATCGATTTTATCGATTTAAAATCTTAATTTAGACTAGACCAACTTTATGTTTCATTTCGATCTCATTTTATTTTATTTTTTATCGATCAATGAGGATCTAAATCTTTATTTAGATGAGACCAATTTTATTTCATTTCGAGCCTATTTTCTTTATTTTTGGGCCGATGATATCACAAAAATCACGACTTAGTCGATTTATCAAATTACTAAAAGCCGTGATATGTATGAGGCCACCTTCATTATTTTATCGGTCCATGAAAGTCGAATATCATAGATTATCGGTTTCTCGATTAAATCATGATTAAGACGAGACCGACTTTATTTCTACTTCATTCTGTATTTTCTTATATCTTCATTTTCATTTTTGACCGATGAAGTCTTTCTATTCACAAACGTTGTTAGCGAAGCGACAAACCTTCATTATTTCAAATCTGTAGTGAGTGATCATCGAGATCTCTTTCTATACTTTGAGATCGTGATAGGTTACCTTCGACTAATCAACGAGAGTTTGTGATTTAAGACGAGGTCTTCACCTTTTCTTTTCGTGTGGCACGATTGTATCGGAGAATGATCTTCTATATCATTTCTCTATCGTGTCTTAACACAAAGATCAAATTGTGCATCCTCCTATAGTATGGTCTTCCTCATATACCATACTACGACGGATCAGCACTACATTGGACCTGATTCATCGATCCAATAAATTAATCAATAATCACTAAATTTATTTTCAGTCAATATATATATATCTTGATTTATTCTTTATGTCGATTATTATCCTTGTTAATATTATCATTGTTCATATTTATCTTGTGTATATTGTTCATTTTATTTGTTCATTTAAAATACACTAATAAATATCGAAACCCTAAAAAAACTCAATTGACCGGACTGTGGTTACTATTGTGTTTTGGACTGAGGACTTAGATTTAGGATTTTTACCCTATGCTCTTGGAGTAGAGGTTTTGATCTTGGTTTGTCAGTGGTTTACCAGCATGCACTCTATTTTGGGTTAGATCTTTCTAACTATTGCTCATTTACATTGATGCATTTTTATCTCTTGATGTCTGCTTGTATATATGTTTGCCTGACATTATTTTAGTATTTTAGCATGTTAAGCATGATACTATGTATTTACTGTCATTCTTTGATTTATTATCACTTGACTTTGATATCTTGACTATTACCATGTTCATATCTTGTTCATTCTATCTTGATCATATTCATGCTCATATCCTGTTCATATTATCTGGATTATATCTTTGTTTATATTCACACTGTTATATCATATCCATGATTGTTCACACTTGACCCTCATTCCAAAGGAAAGATCTTTACTTTGACTCCTAAGTCACAAACACCTTCCCATTTCATCCTTGGCCTCATAAGAGCCGTTTCCCTCATAGTTTAGTAATAAGATAGAGTTATCATGAACTCCATGTGATTCTCACTATCATGATAACTCACTTTGCCTTTTACTCAGACTTACAGAGTTATCATGAACTCCGTGTGGTTCTCACTATCATGAGAATCCACTTCCTCCTTTCATAACGTAGACTTAGAGAGTTATCGTGGACTCTACGCGAGCTTATGCTCATTTCCTTTGGAACGTTGGCCATAGTCAATGTTTCTTTCCTTTCACTCCTTAGTTAGGTGAACTACGGTTGCTCTGCTTCTTTAGTCAGATACGCAGGCACAAGATGCGACGTCTTGGCGAGCAAAACTTTGTACATACTCTTAGGTCTTTACCTTAGTACAGATTATCTTAGCAAGCAAACATAACACAAACATTAACAAGAGGTTCCCGTAGAGTACTACGGATACTTAGGGTGCTAATACCTTCCCTTTGTATAACCAACCCCCGAACCTTAGATCTCCCCCCTTTAGGTTTTTCTAACGATCTTGAACCTTTCCTTTGGATAAATCAAAGTCGATTGTAAAAGAAAATGATGCAAGTTGATTAATAGCTTGTTATTCGATTTTCACTGCAACACCGCATTAGCGGTATTTGACCGTTATTGAACATACCTTTAGGGAACTTTCTAAAAAAGATGGAGTCTAAGTAGATTGCTCGGGGATCAAAACTGTTGTTAATGTTCATTCTTCTTTAAGGAATGTTTACTGGCCAATACCTTGTTAATCCCGAAGATATTTTTACCGACGAGGTTTCAATAGGTGAATTTCACGCACTTTCTAGAAATATATTATTAGTTGCTTCTGCTGGAAATGATGGACCAACACCAGGAAGTGTTGTGAACGTAGCTCCATGGGTATTCACAATTGCTGCCAGTACATTAGACAGAGACTTCAGCAGTACTATAACTTTTGGTAACAGTCAAAAAGTGACGGTAAATGTCATCGTAATTCTTAATAATCCTCTTATTATTATTATTATTACTAGAGACTTCAACAGTAATTAAATTTGAAATAGTTGTTTACTATTTTCTATTTCTAGGGAGCCAGTCTTTTTGTAAACCTACCACTAAATAAAGCCTTTTCTTTGATTCTTGCTACCGATGGTAAGCTTGCCAATGCGACAAATCGTGATGCGTAACTACCAATCCCAAATGCTTTACTTTGAAATAAACTTACTAACTAATTAAACAATGATTTCTCACACTTTTCATATGTATTGTTGCAGACGAATTTGTAGGCCGGGAATGTAACACCCTTCTACCCCACATACAATTATAGGAAAAACACTTAATCTTATCAGAGTAAAATCAGCAAGAAAGGTGCCACATATATTCAATAAGTATTCAAAATCGTTGTCTTGTCCCGTAACACGGGTTATTCATTCATCATTAACATAAATCAACAACTACGCAGCGGAATCAAAACTTTTTAATTCAAGTCAACAAAATACTCCATGGATAAAAGTTTCCAATCCAAAATGGCATCAACAATATGAAAAGAAATTCCAACAGACAACCAACGGAAAACACAAGGTTCACAACTAATCCCAACCCGATGTTACATGACACAGAGCAGGACACCGCTTAAAACACGACTAAAACGACCAAAGGAGGCTCCGAGACTCAATCCTCCAGCACCGCACGTCTACTTTTGGTTATCTGCAAGTTACCCACATAAGAGGCAACATTTTCAAGCAGGCAGGGTGAGAAATCACAATTCATTATAATAATATAAGGACATGGAAAATAAACAGAAAAGTAATAGCAACATCATAGCATCATCAATAAAATATCATAGCTTCATCAACAACAACATCATCGCATCGTCAACAACAACATCATAGCCCCATCAACAACAACATCATTTATATGCAATGTCAATTATAATAGAATGCAAGGGATGCAAGTGGTACCGATTCAACGTGGATGGACACTGGCCATCAACCCTCCAAAAGGAGCACAACATAATCAATGTATCAGTTCAATCCGCACAATGGGATGGAAGCTACCAATGGACCGAAGTCCCAACCTAAAATGCTATGAAATGTAATGATGCTAATTCTTCTCAGTTCAACAAAAATTAATGTGTGCATCATTCAATTCATATTCAACAAGTATTTGTCATACAATTATGTTTTATCATCTTACATCAAACAACAACTCGACAACAAAAGATCAGCACGAGAAAACGTCAAGAAACCTCAAAGAAACAATAAAAACAGCAAAACAGCATGTCTGACACGGCCACCCGTGTCCTGTGACACGGCCCGTGTCAGGCTTTCAATATCCAAAACACAAAACAGACAACATACAACAACCATACAAGGCCGCTCGTGTCCTGTGACACGGCCCGTGTCTGAAGCCCTGAAGCACAAATCCAAAAACAGAAAAAAAAATTACACCTCCGATACTAGAATGATAACTGTTATTATAAGTGAACTCTATCAACGGTAAATGAGTGTCCCAAGATCCTCCCTGCTCAAGAACACATGCTCGCAACAAATCCTCCAACGACTGAACAGTCCTCTCTGTTTAACCATCTGTCTGAGGGTGATACGCCGAACTCAACCTCAACTTAGAACCCAACGCTTCTTGCAAACTCTTCTAAAAATCAGAAGTAAACCGCAAATCTCTATCAGACACAATACACAAAGGGACACCATGCAACTTCACAATTACCCGAATATAAATCTCCACCAACTTTGATACCGGAAAACTGATGTTAATAGGAATAAAATGAGCCGACTTCGTAAGCCTATCAACAATAACCCAAATGGAATCATGTCCTCTTGAAGTATTAGGCAGTCCCGTCACAAAGTCCATTGAAATGCTATCCCATTTCCATTCTGGAACTTCTAACGGTTGCATCAACCCAGCAGGCTTCTGATGTTCAACTTTCGACTTCTGACAAGTTAAACATGCATACACAAATCGAGCTACATCTCGCTTCATGCCAGGCCACCAAAACAATTTCTTCAAGTCTTGATACATTTTTGTAGCTCCTGGATGAATGCTCAGTTTACTTCTATGACTTTCCTCAAGAATCGCCTTCTTCATCTCAGCATCATCAGGAATACAAATTCGATTTCGGAATCTCAACACACCTTGCGCATCTAACTTGAAATCATCATTCTCCGACTGATCGATTCCAACCATCGAATCTACCAGTTTCACGTTTAACTTCTGAGCTTCCTTGATATTATCCAGAAAATCATTGTTAATCTTCAACACTCCTAACATAACACTCTGCGGCGTCACTTCGCAAACTAAACTCATATCTCTCAACTGTTCAATTAATTCCAACTCTTTAACCATCATCGCCGACATATGTAAAGTCTTTCGACTTAAGGCATCAACCACAACATTAGCTTTTCCTGGATGATAATTCAGACCGAAATCATAATCTTTTAATAACTCCAACCATCTTCGCTGTCTCATATTCAACTCCTTCTGGTCAAATAAATACTTTAAACTTTTATGGTCACTAAATACTTCAAATCTAGAACCATAAAGATAATGTCTCCAAATCTTCAGCACAAAAACAACCGCAGCAAGTTCTAAATCATGTGTAGGATAATTCTTTTCGTGAACTCTCAACTGCCTCGACGCATAAGCAACTACCTTTCCATTTTGCATAAGTACACCTCCTAAACCCATTTTAGAAGCATCACAATATACCACAAAAGGTTCTCCTGGGTTAGGTGATGTCAAAACCGGAGCCGATGTCAATCTCTTCTTCAATTCGTTGAAACTTCCTTCACTTTGAATGTCCCACACAAAAGCTTTACCTTTACAAGTCAACTTAGTCAACGGAAGTGCTAACTTAGAAAATCCCTCGATAAACCTTCGGTAATAACCGGCTAGTCCCAAAAAGCTTCTAATCTCGGTAGCCGACTTTGGAGTTTCCCATTGTAACATAGCATCTACGTTAGACGGATCCACAGCAATGCCACTACCTGAAATGACATGACCGAGAAAACTAACCTCCTTTAAGCAAAATTCACATTTAGACAGCTTTGCATATAACTTCTTCTCTTTCAGAACTTGCAACACCAGTCTTAAGTGTTCTGCATGCTCTTCTTCCGATTTAGAGTAAATTAATATATCATCAATAAACACCACCATAAACCGATCCAAATAAGTATGAAAGATACGGTTCATGTACTCCATGAATACTCCCGGCACATTAGTAACACCGAAAGGCATCACCGAGTACTCATAATGTCCATATCGCGTTCTGAAGGCCGTCTTCTGAATATCTTCATCCTTTACTTTAATCTGATGATATCCCGACCTCAAATCAATCTTGCTAAACACACGAGCGCCTACCAATTGATCCATCAAGTCATCTATTCTCGGAAGCAGATACTTGTTCCTAATCGTCACTTTATTTAGTTGTCTATAATCAACACAGAGCCTCATACTTCCATCTTTCTTCTTTACTAACAACACTGGAGCTCCCCACGGCGATACACTTGGCCTCACAAATTTCTTTTCAAGCAAATCCTCCAATTGTTTCTTTAATTCTGACAATTCAGATGCAGATATCCTGTAGGGTGCCATAGAAACAAGTCTGGTACCAGGTACAAGGTCAATTGCAAATTCCACTTCTCTTTCTGGAGGCACATCAGGAATTTCATCAGGGAAAACTTCAGGAAATTCATGCACCATTCGCAACTCCTCAATCACAGCTCGGCTCTCAACTGATAACGACGCCATCACTGAGAACATCTGAGCTCCTTCTTGCATCAACTGTTGTAACTGATTAAAAGACAACAAACTAGCTTCTTCCTCTTCAGCAGTTGAAAATCTCACTGACTTGTTATAACAATTGATATGAACATAGTTATATTCTAACCAGTTCATTCCCAAGATTACATCCATCCCAGATAACGACAAACACCCTAAATCAACAGTAAAGTCTCTGTCAAAGATTGACAAAGGACACTTTAAACACACAAGGGAAGTAGTCACCGATCCTTTAGCCGGAATCTCGACGATCATTTCTCCATTCATAGAAGACAACACAAGACCCAATCTCTCAACGCATTCGGCAGCAATAAAACAATGGGTAGCACCAGTATCAATCATAGTGATTAAGGGAGTACTATTAATGAAACATGTACCTCTGATGAGTTTGTCCCA
The DNA here is from genome assembly GCA_022829125.1 of Lathyrus tuberosus. NCBI lineage: Eukaryota > Viridiplantae > Streptophyta > Magnoliopsida > Fabales > Fabaceae > Lathyrus > Lathyrus tuberosus. The sequence continues at coordinate 2,532,549 of JALAZF010000142.1, read as the reverse complement.
ATTAGTTGTCTGAGTCCCAGCCAAAGCGAACACTTTCCCACCGGTTTGCGTCTTCTTCGGTTTCTGACACTGACTACTAATGTGTCCTTCTTCGCCACTGTTGAAACAAATCACCTCTTCGCTATGGCATGCCCAGTCTTACCACAACAGAAACACCTATTCACCTCAGCAGTACACACATTACTCTTAAGACCAGATTTCCCACATTTGAAACAAGTTATGCTAGCAGGAGCATCTTCCCCACTAGTCCTCTTGCCATCAACCACTTTCTGCTTACCTTTTCCAGCTGGAGCATTATAAGGTTTGCCACGATTCTGTTGGTGCTTGCTCTTCCTCTCAATAATGATCTTATAATGAGCATTGTTATCCTCTTCAAAAATTCTGCAACTATCAATCAAATCAGCAAAAATACAAATCTTCTGATATCCAACTGCCTTCTTAATCTCTGAGCGCAACCCACTCTCAAACTTGATACACTTTGAGAACTCAGCATCATCACCGTTATAGTGCGGATAAAACATAGCCAATTCAACAAACTTTGTAGCATAATCAGTGATCGACATGTTCCTTTGCTTCAGTTCAAGAAACTCAATTTGCTTCTTACCACGAACATCCTCTGGATAATACTTCCTCAGAAACTCCCTTCGGAACACATCCCAAGTGATACCTTTGCCTGCAGTTTCCAACCTCTGACGAGTCTCTAGCCACCAGTCATCAGCCTCGAATGCTAGCATGTGAGTCCCATATCGAACCTTCTGCGCTGGAGTGCAGTCCATCACACGGAAGATTCTCTCTATCTCTTTCAACCAATCCAACGCTCCATAAGGACCGTACTTGCCCTTGAAGGTAGGCGGATTCTCCCTCTGAAAAGTTGCCAAACTGCGAGATCCAGCATTCTAGTCAGCGTTCGGCTGATTTTGCAAAGCCCGAGCCATTGCTTCCAATGCAGCAGCAATTGCAGCATCGTTCCTTCCAGCCATCTCGACTTATCACTTCAACATAAACAAAAGTTAGAACTAGTTAACAATACTCGATTGTTAAACAAACTACGACTCGACAACTTGACTGGACGGACCGACCTGCTCTGATACCACTAACAATTATAGGAAAAACATTTAATCTTATCAGAGTAAAATCAGCATGAAAGGTGCCACATATATTCAACAAGTATTCAAAATCGTTGTCATGTCCCGTAACACGGGTTATTCATTCATCATTAACATAAATCAACAACTACGCAGCGGAATCAAAACTTTTTAATTCAAGTCAACAAAATACTCCATGGATAAAAGTTTCCAATCCAAAATGGCATCAACAATATGAAAAAAAATTCCAACAGACAACCAACGGAAAACACAAGGTTCACAACTAATCCCAACCCGATGTTACATGACACAGAGCAGGACACCGCTTAAAACACGCCTACTCTTGGTTATCTCCAAGTTACCCACATAAGAGGCAACATTTTCAAGCAGGCAGGGTGAGAAATCACAATTCATTATAATAATATAAGGACATGGAAAATAAACAGAAAAGTAACAGCAACATCATAGCATCATCAACAAAATATCATAGCTTCATTAACAACAACATCATAGCATCGTCAAAAACAACATCATAGCCCCATCAACAACAACATCATTTATATGCAATGTCAATTATAATGGAATGCAAGGGATGTATGTGGCACCGATTCAATGTGGATGGACACTGGCCATCAACCCTCCAAAAGGAGCACAACATAATCAACGTATCACTTCAATCCACACAATGGGATGGAAGCTACCAATGGACCGAAGCCCCAACCTAAAATGCTATGAAATGCAATGATGCTAATTCTTCTCAGTTCAACAAAAATCAATGTGTGCATCATTCATTTCATATTCAACAAGTATTTGTCATACAATTATGTTTTATCATCTTACATCAAACAACAACTCGACAACAAAAGATCAGCACGAGAAAACATCAAGAAACCTCAAAGAAACAAAAAAACAGCAAAACAGCATGTCTGACATGGCCACCTGTGTCCTGTGACACAACCCGTGTCAGGCCTTCAATATCCAAAACACAAAACAGAAAACATACAGCAACCACACACGGTCGCCCGTGTCCTATGACACGGCCCGTGTCCGAAGCCCTGAAGTACAAATCCAAAAACAGAAAAAAAAATTACGGCCAGACTCTAGGCTGACACGGCCGCCTGTGTCCTGTGACACGGCCCGTGTGAGGAGGCGAAACCCAAAATTTTCAAAAGATTTTTTTTTGCTACGATTTTGACTCAAAATACCCCAAAATTCAATGTTGTCCAATACAAAATTTGATCAAAAGACTCACTCAATACGCATACATCAAATACACCAATTTGTTTCACTCATTCTCATCACAACACTCACTCCTAACACAATCTATATCATCAAACGCCACAATTACGCAAGAATCCACAAAACCTAATCTATTCATAAACCAATTCCTATAAAATTATAATAAACCGTGAAAACTCCCCATACCTTAGAGAAATTTAGTAACTTTCCTCCTTCTCTATGATTCTTCAGCAACCTTCAAACCTTAGGGTTCTTTTCCTTCTCCTCTCTTCTTCAGCGTTCTTCACAAAAACACGATCAGTTAGAAAAGTGATCGGTCATCTCCTCTTTAGACAAAATATTCCAGTTTATGAACTTCCAACCCTATCCTTACTCTTTTTCCTTTAAGACCACCTTGCCCTTGTTCTTAATATTCTTAATAATAATAATAATAGTATAAATAATACATTAATTATTTATTCTATTAATTTATTAAAACAATTACCCTTTTGATCCAAAATTCTCCAAAGTTATCAAAACTTCTCACTTCCTTCTAAATTAATTAATTAAATAAATAATGATTAATTTAGATTTTCGGGGCGTTACAGGGAACACTAGACCCTTTAAAAGTGAAGGGAAAAATAGTGGCATGCGATCGAGAAGGAAGTATAAAATCTGTTACTGAAGGTCAGGAAGCTTCATCTGCAGGCGCAAAGGGAATGCTTTTGAGCAATCGACCACAACAAGGGAGAACGACTCTTGCTGAGCCTCATGTTTTGTCTTGTGTATCTCAGCCACATAACGAAAGCGATTACCACTCTTCTGCTAACATTTCTGCCTTTGACATAATTTCAATGTAGTTGATTATATATCCATCTTACTCTTCCGCATACCCTTTTAGAACTGTTACATTTGTTATACATTTTATTTTAAATGTCTTACTTTAAGAAGGGGTACTAAGAGGAGGTATCTTTGATAATAGGGCACAACAACACATTGCTCAAATCACAAGCAGCAGAAGTGAGATTTACTGTTTTTAGTACATACAATATTCTGATTTTCTGTTTTTAGTACATACAAATATTCTGATTTTCTATTTTTAGTACATATAACATTGGTTGGATTGCAATAGGTAGAAGAATTGTGTTACATTTTGAAGCAGTTGATTCGGCTTTTTGTGCATGGATAAACGGGCATCCTATAGGATATATGTTTAACTCCTTTGCTCTCTTTGGTATATACAATGCGCATTCACAAACATGATGATGTAGTTACTAGTTATGGACATCGCATAAGTTTCTTTCATAAGCTCTCTCGTACATTCTCACAAGTGCTTATTACATAATTTCGTTAAAGAACGACTGTATTATGAACGAAGCTTCTAAATCAATTGACTTGTTGGTTTTATTACAAAAAATATTAACATTTTACAAGGACAGTCAAGACAGCCGGCTACCTGCAGAGTTCAAAGTCACCGATTTTGGTCATCCATGTGGTTCAGACCTGAAGAATGTTCTAGCCGTTCAAGTGTTTAGATGGAGTGATGGTTATTACCTCGAGGATCAGGATCACTGGCGCTTATCTGGCATCCACCGTGATGTTCTTCTTCTCGCAAAGCCAGGGGTTTGTTTTCTCTAAATTTCTTCTCATCATAGTAAGTTAAATTCATATTCTCAAAGACCACTGACGTTTATTTCGCATGTAGGTATTTATCACAGACTATTTCTTCAAATCAAACCTCGCTGAAGATTTTTCTTGCGTGGAAATGCTGGTAAGCGTAAATATTCACGGAAATGCTCTTGTTATTGTAATTGTTGTTTGGGAAATATGATATAATCAAACTCATGTATACATTATACAGGTTGAAGTTAAAATCGATAGATTACAAGATACATCGAAGGACAATGTTCTTACAAACTACACCATAGAAGCTACATTGTTTGATTCTGGAAGCTGGGAATCCTCCGACGGGAATCCTGATCTACTTTCGACGAATGTTACAGACATAACATTCCAACCAACAACTGCACCATTAGGGTTTTACGGTTATACGCTCGTGGGAAAACTGTAATCACCAAAGCTGTGGTCAGCAGAATAGGTATTTTGCGTCTGATGCTTACACTATCTTGCTGATTTTGTGTCATATCATGTATGATATTTTCTTTTATTTGGATTTATGACAGCCTTACCTCTATACGTTAGTTGTCGTCCTCAAAGATAAATTCGGCCGTGTGCTCGACTGCGAATCATCTCAAGTAGGCTTTAAAAGTGTATCTAAAGCCCACAAACAACTGCTTGTTAACGGACATCCCATTGTAATTTGAGGCGTGAACAGACATGAACATCAGTCCAGAAGTCGGAAAGGCAAACATAGAAGCCTGCATGCATGGTCAAGAACTTGGTCTTAATGAAGCAAAACAATATTAGTGTCGTGCGGAATAGCCATTATCCTCAACATCCACGTTGGTACGAACTATGTGATTTGTTTGGCATGTACATAATAGATGAAGCCAATATTGAGACACATGTTTCAATTATTAGAAACATCTCAAGCATCCTACTTTGGAACCCGTATGGGCAACTGCAATGTTGGACCGAGTGATCGGCATGGTCGAGAGGAATAAAAACCACACGTGCATTATTTCCTGGTCTTTAGGAAACGAATCTGGATTCGGAACTAATCATTTTGCTATGGTTGGTAGATAGATACTCTCATTTACGCTAATTTTTTATTTTAAGTATCATAACAAATCTTATTTATTGATGATTTTCGCTTCTGTTTGTTAATGCATCAGTTCATTTGATTATTATTATTTTTTATTTTAGAAATATATTAGCGGCGGAATTACCTGCGGATTTACCTTTGGACATACCTATGGATTTTTATGTTTGGATAACAAAAACAATTATTTATGGCGGTTTTAAGCGCCGCAACTTTCAATTTACGACAGTTCCTTACCCATCGCAACAATGAACGACGGTTAGAGTGGCGGTTTTATGAACCGTCGCGATATAGCCTGGCGACACACGTTTTCGCGACAGAAGCAAAACCGTCGTGACTAGTAAATTGTGGCGGTTCAAACCACCGTAATTTGCCAATATTAACCGTCGCAACTTGCCAATTTTCTTGTAATGTACGTCCGACGTTCTTCCGGATATTTCAACATAACCTAAACTATTTTCTGTTACAACAATTTTAGATAACTAGATCTAAGAAATCTTCCCCCTTGAACAGTTCATATACAGAAGGCCAATGTTCCAAGTGAAACCCCTTCTAGAACTGTTCATCAGCCTCCTCTTGGGCTTAGTGCAAGGACCCATAAGCTTCCTAAAAGCATCCCTGCCTCCTCTTGGGCGTTGTACAAGGACCCGTCGGCTTCTTAGAAGTTTCACAGCCTCCTCTTAGGCTTCGTATAATGATTCTTCCTCCGGAAAGATAGCCTCCTCTTGGGCTTCGTACAAAATGTCCCTCCACTTCTTAAAAGTTTTTCTAGCCTCCTCTTGGGCTTCGTACAAATTGTGCCGACGACCTATTAAAGGTATAGGAACAGAAATTAGTCATCTTAATAGAACAGTTTTTCAAAGAGTCTAAATCTTCCCATCGCAAACGTACTGTCTCTTAAACTCCTCTTAGGCATAGTACAAAAGATAAAACCCGTAGACTTGGACAGTCTCAATACACTTTGGATTACCCATTTCCTTAAAGAACAAGAAATAACCCTGATCCTCTGATCAAATCCATGAGTACAACATTACCCATATAAGAACTGATTTTCTCTTTTACCTAACCTACTGGACCTGTCACTCAACTGAAACAGTCACCAGCACGCTGGCCTCCTCTTGGGCTTTGTACAATGATTCTCCCCAGTGGAGCTAACCTTTTCACACTCTCTTGTTGAGTATAAAAGACTCTCTTGTTGAGTCAATCAGTTTTCGCCTCCATCTTGGGCTTCGTACGAGATACAGAATCACTCTCTTGTTGAGTATAAAAGATTGTCTTGTTGAGTCAATCACTGTTAACCTCCATCTCGGGCTTCGTACGAGATACAAAAACACTCTCTTGTTGAGTATAAAAGACTCTCTTGTTGAGTCACCAAACTTTTCGCCTCCATCTCGGGCTTCGTACGAGATACAAAATCACTCTCTTGTTGAGTATAAAAGACTCTCTTGTTGAGTCAAACAACCTTAGCTTTCGTCTTGGGCTTCGTACATGACACACAAAAAGACTCTTTTATTGAGTCAAACCCTTTTTAGCCTCAATCTTGGGCGTTGTACAAGACAGAAAGAACATTTTCCCCGGAAAAGTCAACCTTTCATCCTCCTCTTAGGCTTTGTATAAGGAAACCCCGGTTGAGACAATAAACCTTTTAGCACCAAATCATGCTTTGGTCACAACATACAAACATCAACAACTCCCTTTTAGAGATGACAAATTCTCTCTAAAGTCAAAACCCTTTAGCTTCATATCTTGGGCTTTGAACAAGATACAAATCACCTTCAGCTTCACATCTTGGGCTTTGAACAAGATACAAACAACATTTAGCTTCACGTCTTGGGCTTTGAACAAGACACCAAAACACCATTTCCTCCCATAGAATAGGAGGAACTATGATCGCTCTGATTTCCCTATCCCGGGAATACGTAAGCAAAAGATTGCAAAAGAATCTTAGCGAGCACACTAATCAAAAAACCCAAAGTCCCCTACCGCCATCCAATCTGGCGCCGTATCCTAACAAATTCCCCATGAATAGTCCCAGTATTTCGTTCTGAAAAAAATAAGCAGAGAATGGCCCTACATCCACATAGCACCTATAAACCAACAGCTTTGACTGTTTAACCTCAGTTTACAAGCAGGGTTAGTTGGAGACATCTATTTCCCTTCCTTCATCAGCTTCAATAGGATAAAAAATGAATCGACCTGTAGTCCCCCAAGAGCGACAGTGCTTAAGAACCACACCCAAAATTACTCGCTACACTGCCCAATTGAAAGAAGCTTGCCTTTCCAAGAAGAGAGTCTACACTTGAAACAATCAATCACTGGTTTCCAAAAAGAAACCTTTCATGATTACTTCCAATGCATAAATCAAGGAACTTGAAAGGGAGCTTACCAGTCTTGCAAGTTAATAAGTGAGATGCAGCCAGAAGGAATGAATTGTCTACCTCAACACCATATAAAAAATTTTTCCATAATTTTATTTTTAAGTTGGAAATTAGTTCAAATCCTCTAAGTATAGACTTAAGGCCCCAAATATTCGACCAAGATGTATCACAGGCAATAATCGTATCATCTGCGAACTGTAGTAAATTTACAGAAGAAACATCATTCAAAGTCATACCTGTTAAAGAATTTATGTTGGCATCCCTTCTAACTAAGCCAAGCCTTCCACAACCAACGTGAACAAAAATGGTGAAAGTGGATCGCCCTGCCTTAGCCCCCTCGACGCCTTAAAATCTGTAGAAGTACTCCCGTTGACCAGCACAGACAGATAGCTATTGAAAAATCATTCCTCTCATCCACTGCAACCATTTAATATCAAATTTAATAGCCACCATTACCTTATGCAAGAAATCCCAATCCACGTAGTCGTAAGCTTGGGCAAAATCCACCTTTAAAAGTAAACAACTTTTCTTCTTTCTAATGGAGAAATTAATGAGCTCATTTGCCAATATAACTCCATCGAGAATTTGTCTCCCTGGGATAAATGTGGTTAGAGATGGAGAAACAAGCTTGCCAATGATCAAACTCAATCTTGCAGCTAACCGTTTTGATACCACTTTATAAATGCTTCCAATGAGACTGATAGGCCCGAATTCGTCCAGATTTTGTGAATTGTCTAATTTTGAAATCAACGCAATAAAAGAAGAGAACATAGATTTTGGAAGACTTGCAGTCCGATGGAATTCTTGTATACAATTCATAACATCAACACCAATCACCTATCAGCAATTCTTAATGAATGATAAATTAAATCTGTCAAGTCCCGGGCTTTTGTTCCCGTCACACCCATTTATAGCTTCAAGAATCTCCTCAAAAGTGAAAAGATGTTGCTGTCATACCCTAAATTTTGACCCCAAGACTTCACATCATTTTCCAAATCATCACCACAATATGGATGTATTTTCATACCTCACCAATTTGTTCAAGGATTGTTGAGTATTCACCTTAACCAAGGTTTAGGCACTACGAAAAACCCATTTATTGAAAGGCGAAGGCGTTGTTATGTAGATTGTCGTTGTAAGTTCGCTGTTTCTACAACGGTCTGGAAACCTTCATTGAAAGGCAGGATGCGCGCCATATATCACAATGCTTATGATAATAAACCGTTGTGATACATACACTTAGGTACTGGGTTCGAAACCCATCAGCAAATTATGTAAAACAACAAAGCGCGCTACCTATAATGACGGTTATTTTAAATAACCGTTGTTGTATGTCTTTTAATAAAATAAGAAAAAATTGCAGCATTAGAACAAGAACAACATAAAAAACAAGAACAACAAGAACATCAAGAACAACAATAAGAATAACAACAACAACAACAACAACAACAACATCAATAACAACAACAACAACATCAATAACAACAACAACAATAATAACAAGAAGAACAAGAACAAGAACAAGAACAAGAACAAGAACAAGAACAAGAACAAGAACAAGAACAAGAACAACAACAAGAACAACAACAACAACAACAACAACAACAACAACAACAACAACAATAATAATAACAATAATAACAACAAGAACAACATTAATAAAAAAGAACAACAAGAACAACAATAATAAAAAAGAACAACAAGAACAACAATAATTAAAAAATAACACCAACAACTAACATTGCTAACTTGAGTTCTGAAATTTGTTCTGAAATTTGGTTTAGTGGAGAAATAGAGTATCGTAAATGAAAGACGATGTTTGGAGGTAGAAGATGTCTAAGTTTTAGGTTTCACGCAGATCACTAATAGTAATGTCTTGGTCGTTGATAATCACTAAATAAACGACCAAGATTTGTTGAAGGATAGTGAATAAACTCAATATGCGCACCACCTATAATGTTGAAAATGAGACTTGAAAAAATAAGTAAAAAAACCAAAAATGCTGGTGTTGGGACTTGAACCCATGACAAGATGCTACCTATAATGACGGTTGGTTTAAATTACCCGTGGTGAAAGGTCTGTAAGCATTTTGAAAAAATAAGTAGAAAACACTACCTATAATGACAGTTGGTTTAATTACCCGTAGTTAAAGGTCTTTCAGCATTTTGAAAAAATAGGAAAGAAGTAACATGATTAAAATAAATTTAGAAAAATCTAAAAACATGAAATTTAATCTAATTCGGTAAAATAAGAATTTTGAGATTTTTTTTGGATTTTTTTGAGACTGTGAAAATAGTAAAAAATTAATTAAAAATAGAAAAAAGATGAATTTGGGGTTTTAAGGGTGAAGTCCCGTAACTCTTCCTGAGTAGGGGACTAATGGCCACATGATTTTTCTACTTCAGATGCACGAAACAGATCTAAAAAAGGGGACGATTTTCCCTAAAACCGATTTTTTGAAGAGCAAGACCTAAAACTAAACTATAGGCTATAATGACGGTTGAAAACATAAATGTGGTGAAAGGTTGTGGGCATTTTGAAAAAATATGTAAAAAACCATAAATGTTGGTGCTGGGAATTGAACCCATGACCAGACACTACCTATAATGACGGTTTTTTAAATGCTCGTGGTGAAAGGCCTCACATTTCACCATGGTTTGAATAATAACCGTCATTAAAAAATGCGCGAATCTATTACAATGGTCTATAGGCAAGCCGTTATAAGCCTGGCGTTATTGTTTGTGCGTTTTGTAGTAGTGAGGGTTTTTGAGCCCTCTTAGAGCATTCAGGCAAAGGATCAATCAAGAATTGACATTATCTTCAACTTATCAAGTCTCTCAATCATCCATGGAGATCAAGAGATCCACACATTAAGAATCAAGCACAAGATTGCATCATTTCAAGTGTATCAAGCCTCAAGATCATCAGTGTCACCATATTAGGGTTTTGGTCGACCAAGGCCTCCAAAGAGAAATTTTCATCTGGGCATGATCAAATACTTCAATATATGATTCAAGAAGCTCAAAAGAACCTCATTAGTCCATTCATAAGTTCCAAGTAGCCTTAGGGGATGCATCTATAAAAAATCAGGAATTAGGGGTTTTGACCTAATTCAGTCCCTAAGTTGACTTTTGGAGTAAGGCATGTTCCAAAACCTCAAGATATGCTTTAAGGACCTCAAAATGCATCATTCACAAGATTTGATTGATTCAAAGAACTTGATTCATAAGCAATACAAGGATTCAAATTCACTTGGACCACAAACTAGGGTTTCTGAGAAAAAGTCAACCACACCTTTGACTTTTGAACAAAGCATGATCTCAAACCTTGAGACATGATTCAAGACACTAAAACACACCTTTGGGATCCATCCATTAGGTTCAATTTAGACCAAGGACTTGATTTCATAAAGGATCACAAAGTTCAAGTTTCGTCTAAGATAAAAAGTCAATTGTGATCAAAACCAAGTTTGACTTTTGGGATTTTTTGGCAAACATGGCCTCTTTAAGTCAAGAACAATGTCAACTTGTGATTTGGATCATGATCAATCAAGAAAAATCAAGAAAAATGAAGTTACTTGCAAAAGGGCAACTTTGAGAAACTTCAAATTTCACTAATTTATGGAAGGAACATGGTTTTTACCCAACTTTGCAAGGCCATAACTTGTGATCCAAGCAACCATTTTTCCCATCCAAAGCTCAATTGATAGATATTCTTACATACAACAAGATTGCGAAGCAGAATTACCCGCATAAAATGCATAGATTTTGAGATATGAGGCATTAAAGTTAGGGTTTCGTGAGATTTTGAACTTTGATACTTAGAATTTTTTAGGCAGAATCTGCCTCATGTTTTCTCCAACTTTGGAGGCATTTTCCATTATGATCCATGATGAATCAAGACCAGATGTAAACATCAAAGTTGAAGTATGATATACAAGCTTTCCAAAAAGTACAAGAACCCACAGGACCCACAGGCTTCCTAGAAGCATCCCTAGCCTCCTCTTGGGCTTCATACATGGATCCTCAGGCTTCCTAAAAGCATAGGATATACCCTAGTCATCTTCCATCATCCCCACAGATGAGACTATGAGTCCTCTCTGCAGGAGGATATTTCCTCTATACATCACATTTCAAAACAAACAACCAAAAACCTTTTTTCCAGATAATTGATGTAAGTGGAATACTTGTTGATTCAAAATCCAAGCTGGAGTCCCTCCTTTATCATGGCTAAAATTTCTCTTTCATTTAAGTGATGTAAGTGGCAAACCTCTGGATTCTACACATCCAAGTCAATGTCCCTCTCTTAGCATGCAAAGACTTATAAAGGAAGATGTGGCATTGCTGGATTCCACACATCCCAATTAAAGCAACTTCCCTTATAAATCAATTCTTCAATGTTTGTGATGAATAGGTGAGATATCTCCCATTAGAGATGACAAATTCTCTTTCTCAGTCACCCTTTAGATTCAATCTTGGGCTTTAAACAAGACACAAATACTCTTTTAGATTCAATCTTGGGCTTTGATCAAGACACAAATACTCTTTTAGCTTCAATCTTGGGCTTTGAACAAGACACAAGTACTCCTTTAGCTTGAATCTCGGGCTTTGAACATGACACAAACACTCTTTTAGCTTCAATCTTGGGATTTAAACAAGACATCAAACATTTTTCCTCCCATAGAATAGGAGGAACTACGAATGCTCTGATTTTCCCATATCTCTTTACGGGAATACGTAGGCATAAGATTGCGAAATCTTAGCGAGCACACTAATAAAACATCTTAGGTCTAGCACCTTCCCAAAAACAATAGAAAACCCTAAAACAACAAAAACATTTCCTCAACCTTCACAAAGGAGAAACTTTACCTATTCAACAATAAATGGATTTAAGCAACAAGCAATTCAACAGTAGAAACATATTCAAATAAAGGTTCCTATCAATTACTATAGATACTTTGGGTGTTAACAGCTTCCCTTTTTATAACCAACCCCTAATCCCCGATATCTTTGCATTTGTTAAAGAAAACATTTGCACGCAGGGTTAGTTTGAGATATATTCCCCTTTCTTTTAAGCTTCATAGGATAAATATAGAAATCAGAAAGTAACACTAAATGCGGTAGTGGCCGCGTCACAAAAACCGAGCTACAGATAAATGGCGACTCTGCTGGGGATGCTTTTATTTTTTTTCTAGGAGGGTTAAGCCTTGCATTGCATATTTTTGCTATTTTATTCACTTTCTCATTTGATTTCATTTACTATTTTTTATCATATTATATGCTTATCTGCCATACTTGTTTAATTTACTGTTATTTGGGAATGTGATTAATACACAAGTGGTGAGTTAAAAAGTCCTCAGTCGGCTTGAGAGCATATTTTAAGATAGGAGGTGGCAGACTCAAGAAAGCTTATAGGGAGTGAATTCCGACCAAGCTAACTTGAAAGTCCACCAAATCAGTAGAGGTACCTTTTTGGAATTACTGATCCTGAGCGATCAAGTCGCGAAAACATTACTTTTTCTACTGGGCACCTGTGAAACTAAGGATTAGTAAACACTTAACCTTGGCCATTTTTAAGACGTAGTGTAGTGACTATCGGGAATAGTTGATATGCGATACTACGCTCGAATGAGATCCATCTTAGGGATATTACAGCTTTGATGAGTCAGTCAGTTTACTGATAATATTCTTAAGAGGGGTCAATGATTTTGGGAACCATGTTAGAACTCGTTCTACAGGTGTAAAAGGAACCCCTAGTACATACCTTTGGGATGCGTAGACCCGTGGCTTCATGCTCGTGACGATAAACCCTTAAACCCATGTTTTCATATATTTGTGTTTGCTGCATTCATGCATTCATCAAAAACATTCAAAAAAAATATTTTCTCAAAAGTTTTCAAAAGAACTAAAAAAAGGGTGTTGCAAATATCAGAAACCGCGTTATGGATTTTGGTAGAAGAAAAACTCAGAAGTACACCTTCAGAAATCCAAAATATGAAGACCTGAGGAGATTGGGAAGGTTGACTACTAATCCAGAAGCTTTCAGAGCTAAGTACGAAGGATTTTTGTCTCTTTTGAAGGTCAACATGGTGGAAGGAGTTCTATCTACATTGGTCTAGTTCTATGATCCTGTGTACCACTGCTTCACGTTTCCAGATTATCAGCTCACACCAACATTGGAAGAGTACTCTCATCTGATTGATTTACCTATCACTGATCAGGATCCATTTTCTGGGCTGAAAGAAATTCTTAAAGAACAAATCATTGCAAGAGTCACCTCTTTGGAAATATCAGATATCAAAACTCACATGACCATTAAGGGAGGAATTCAAGGTCTACCAGCTAGGTTTTTGTTGGAAAAAGCCCTATACTTTGCTAGTATAGGTAACATAGTCGCTTTTAAGGATAACTTTGTTCTACTCGCTTATGGATTATTCCTTTTTCCCAACATGGACAATTTCGTCGACATCAACGCTATCAAGATATTCTTGATTGGGAACCCAATCCCAACTTTGCTAGAAGATGCTTACCACTCAGTGCATTTAAGGAACTTGTACAACAGAGGGATGTTTACCTGATGTGTACCATTACTCTACAAATGGTTTATTTCCCACCCAAAATTGCTGCTTTTTGGGATCTCAAAAGTGGTATGCGGTGGTCGCAAAAGATTATGTCTCTCACCCATTCTGACATAGATTGGTACAATCGAGTCTATGACGGAATAAATATCATTGACAAATGTGGAAGTTTCCCTAATGTACCCTTCATTGGTACTAAAGGAGGGATCAATTATCACCCAGTTTTAACTCGTCATCAGCTTGGATACCTGATGAAAGACGTACCTTACAATATTCATCTGGAAGGTCTTTTCTTCAAGGAAGGAGAAAATGAATTGCAAGCAAAGCGGGTATGGCCATGTTCTATCTCAAAACTATCATCAGTGCGACATTTGTTCCAAGAACAATCAAGGGTGCATCGTTGTACAAGCATCTCTTCAAGAGCAGATGGATCTAGGCGGGATCCAATATCACATGATTCGTGGAATAAATATGGCCTATCAACATCCAGACATTATTCAAAATCATGACATCCGCGCAAAGAATGTCAATCTAGTGGCAATGCACTCAAGACAAAGTCAGTATCATAATTTATCGCTGCATAACTACAACGCTTGCCCGATTTGCTCAAAAGATAATCAAGGATGTTCTTATGTATAAGAAGCCCTTCAGCGTCAAATGGATCTAGGATGGATCCAAGTCTACCATGGAAGGAATAATAATCACCAGGTCAACATGGTTCAGATTTTAGACATTCATTTAATGAATACCAGCTTGGTAGAATTACATGCCAAGTAAGTCAGGCTCGGTTATGTGTCAGCCCATAATTATCAAGACTGCAAAGATTGCTCCGAAAATGATCAAGGTTGCGCACTTATACAAAGAACTCTTCAACACCTATTAGACCATTGGTGGATTCTAGTCTACCAGGATGAAAACACGCATCAAGTTAGCATAACCAATGGAAATCCGGACAGACACCAAAGTTCTGACGTCCGCTTGCTGGAAACGGATTTGGTAAAGATGCATTGCATACAGAGTGGATACGGCCGTGTGCTACCTCACAATTTTGAACGCTGTTGAATATGTTCAGAAAATATCCAAGGGTGCTACAACGTGCGAGCAGCTCTCCAGAATCAAGTATACCAAGGAGAAACCCAACTGTGCCTAAATTCTCAATCAATCAATATGGTACAAGGTTGCCCAGGGCAGCACGAAGTTTACGACATTAAAAATATTGAAAGATCATTGGTCAAATTTCACAAATGCCTGTGCGGACTTGATTATTTTGGTCTGAATCACCACGATCATTCGGCTTACAGAAAATGTCGCAAAAGTCGGCATGGTTGCCTCCTTGTCCAAAATGAAATAAAAATATTATTGGACACAAGAACCATCACGATTTTCAATGAAAGAGAGTCTGTTAATTATGTAATTAACGAGGATGTTTTCACCATAATCCCTCTGCTCGATGAACCAAAGCGCTTGGAGATCCCTTTCGACAGTGGAAAAATTTCCAACATCCCCGAGTTGGAACCAATTGAGGTTAATTTTGACATTCGAAAGACCCAAATAACCCCTTTGGTCATCTACCTGCCAGGCCCAATGCCATACGAGTCAGAAAAAGTTATTCCGTACAAGTACGGTGCAACCATAATAGAAGATGGAAAAGAAATTCCGCTGCCATACGTTGTCAACATTGCTGATATCAGTCGGGTCACCCGAAGCGGTCGAATATTTTACAGAGGAGTTGGAGAACCTTCAAAAGAAAAGGAACCTCAAGCTAAAGTTCCTAATCAACAAATTGGTCAATCCAGCAGCGCAGATCCTATGAAGAATAACGATGAAATGTTAAAACTCATCCTGAGAAGTAAATACAATATTGTGGATCAATTATTACAAACTCCTTCTCGGATTTCCGTGTTATCTCTCCTACTCAGTTCAGAAGCTCACAAAGAAGCTCTACAGAAGGTCTTAGAACACACCTTTGTAGAACAAGATGTAACAGTGGGTCAGTTTGACAACATTATTTCCAACATCACTTCTTGCAACAATTTGGGTTTCAGTGATGAAGAACTTCCAGAGGAAGGGAAGAATCATAACATGGAACTCAATATCATAGTCAATTGCCAGGACGATGCTTTAGCCAGCGTACTGGTTGACACAGGTTCATCGTTGAACGTCATGCCAAGGTTAACTCTGGTACGACTATCTTTTCAAGGTATTCCGATGAGAGGCAGTGAAATCATAGTCAAAGCTTTTGACGGATCCAGGAAGACAGTTATTGGCGAAGTCGACCTTCCCATAACCATTGGTCCTCATACTTTCTAAGTCACTTTCCAAGTCATGGACATCCGAGCGGCATACAACTATTTATTAGGACGACCTTGGATACATGTGAAGATGGCGGGTTTATACCTGAGTGAATCGCACACTCAAAGATGACACAGAGTCGGCACCAAACTTTATTTAGTCCCAAAGGACAGGGAAAATATCAATAAAACCCAAGGGGAAGAGAAATGAGAACGGGGGTCGGTTATGCGAAAGGAAGGTACTAGCACCTAACGCATCTGTCGTACTCGACAGGAACTATTTCGCTTGCTTCTAGGCTTGGATGGGTTATCTATCTAAAGGCTTCTATCTAAAAGAAAGGAGAGAGAGGAAAAAGGGGAAAAAAGAAAGAAAAGAAAGAAAGTGCTCGCGAAGGATTGGCGCCCTCATGCCTACGTACCCTCATAGTGCAATGAGGAAATCAGAGCGCCGTAGTTCATGGAATCAGGGGACAGAGAAGAATGGAAAAAGGGTGGAAGTGTGCTCGCCAAGATCATCGAGATCTTGTGCCTACGTATCATAAATTCAAAAGAATGCAGAATCAGAGCTTCCGTAGTTCGAGAACTAAGACGGAAAATAAAATAGGACAGAGAGAAAGCGGTGTCAAAACCAGGAGCAAAAGAGAAAGACACTCTACTGGGGAAACCCAAACAGTAAGAGCGATTGTACAAGAAATAAGAAAGGAATGATGTCAAAACCAAAATCATGAGAAAGAGAGAAACTCCACTGGGGAATTCCAAAGTACTGACGTCAAAACCAAGAAGATAAGGGACAGAACAATAGGAGACTCCATCAGGAAAGCAAAAGAAACATGAATTGTGCTAGAAGACAGAGGGTAACGACCCTACTGGGGGACAAGAAAAGGAATGGTGTCAAAACCAAGAGAAGAGAAAATCAGTATATTAACTATCTGACAGTGGTTAACCGA
Organism: Lathyrus tuberosus; assembly: GCA_022829125.1. Classification (NCBI taxonomy): domain Eukaryota; kingdom Viridiplantae; phylum Streptophyta; class Magnoliopsida; order Fabales; family Fabaceae; genus Lathyrus; species Lathyrus tuberosus. The sequence goes on along the minus strand of JALAZF010000142.1, from coordinate 2,515,331 downwards.
GAGAGAGAGAGAGAGAGAGAGAGAGAGAGAGATATAGTAGGACTCTGGTGGGGATAAAGGTTTTATCAGACGAACTGTGATTAACCAAAAGAGAGAGTGTCAAACCAAGATAAAGTGTTTGACTCTGAGGGGACATAGGTATATTAACAGATAAAATAGTGGTTAACCACAGTTACATGTTATTTGGAAAAACCATAGGAATCACGGTAGATGTCTAATTGTTGAGCTTGAAACCCAGCGGACACTTGCGTACAAAGCTTGAAATCTGATTACTGGGACCAGCATCATCAGTGGCTGCCACGATGTCACCTTGTTGGAAACCCGCGCTATTGAACTTGATTGAACTGCACTGATTCTGACCATGTGACCGTCGACTCAGATGATAACCTAATACAAAACAATTATGCTTTTCAACCACATCGATTACATGCCCCCAACCTGACAAAGCACCTCTCTCAATGGTCTCTTTAGCACTCTTAGCAGAAGTTAAGGTCATTTGCAGTGATCTACCATGACTAAATGAAGCAGAGCTGACATCTTCGAATTCGAGACACTGCAACGGCACCTCAGCTATGCCTTCTTCGGTCTCGACATATCGGAAAGATGATAACTCGCTCACAATCAAATCCTCTTCACCACAAACGATGACAAGCTGATCATCAAACATGAACTTCAACTTCTGATGTAAAGTGGAGGAAACCGCCCCTACAGCGTGAATCAACGGGCGACCCAGTAGGCAACTATATGCGGGATTGATATCCATCACTTGGAAAGTAATGGTGAACAAATGCGGTCCAACCTTGATGGGTAAATCCACTTCTCCAATGATTTTCCTTCACGAACCGTCAAAGGCTTTGACAACTAAGGCGCTTGGTCTCATCTCGTTTCCTTCCACCAGTAATTGGCTCAATGCGCCCTTAGGCATCACATTGAGGGAAGAACCGGTATCCACTAGAACACGAGACAATAGGATGTCAATGCCAGTTATGGAAATATGCAGTGCTTTGTTATGGGAAGCTCCTTCAGGAGGTAATTTTGATTCATTAAAGCCCAAGTATCGACTTGCGGTTATATTGGCCACTACGCCGTCGAACTCGACAACGGATATGTCATGCATCACGTGGGCAGTGTTCAAGACCTTCAACAAAGCTGATCTGTGCACGGGCGAGCTCATGAGTAAAGACAAGATAGAGATCCTTGAGGGAGTCTGCCCCAGCTGATCCACAATTTTAAAGTCACTTTTCTTGATCAACTTAAGGAACTCTTGATCATCAAGTGTTTCTTTGCTCTTTGAAACATCCTCAGATGGAACATTTGGAACTGGAATGGCATTAGAAGATGCCCCTTGTTGACCAACAGAGGTTGCGAGTGCAGGCGTCTCCTAGGGAGGAACAACATTTGGAATTTGAATAGGCTTTGTAGTGACCTTCAGAGCAAACACACGTCCACTACGAGTCATACCTCCAACGACTGTAACATTTACGATCTCAGATTCCGCAAACCTTATCTCTTGACCTCCAGAAAACACAGTTGACCCATATCTCCAAGGTACTTCCATAGAATTCTGATACGGAAACGGTTTTGGCAGGCAAACAACGATCGGTTACACCTTTTTCTGATTAGGGGATTCCATAGGAACCTTCCTATAGACGATAGTGAATGACTCAATGGCAGCAACTTCCTCAACAGGTTTAGACTTGGAAAATCGCACTTCACCTCGGTTCATCCAAATCTGGACACAACCCTTCATGCTTCGACCCTGGTTAGGATTATCGTCACAAATCTGACACTTACCATGCAACCCTTTCAACAGCCCGTGTTCATTCAATTTCTTAAAAACCACAGTCATCGGGGTCTTTACTTCATCGACATCCAAGATCAATTCAGCCTTTGAACTATCCTTAATCATGTTAACCGCAGGTCCATTGTGATTCGGCAACGGATTATTCTGAATGTTAGGACCTTCCTCAGCGAAAGTCAGAATCTTTTTATCAATGAGTTCCTGAACCTTGGTTTTGAAAACAAAACAGTCTTCTGTCGCATGTCCTATGTATCCAGCATGATAAGCACAGGACGCGTTTGGATTATGCTTCGGCCCAAATAGAGGAATCGTAGGTGCAATCTGCTTGGGAACAATTGCCCCTTGGTGAACCAAGTAAGGAAACAATTCCGTTATGACACCGGAATTATCAAAATTTGGACGCTTGCAATTTCCTTGATTGTTGTTGTTTTGACGATTTTGATTCTGCTAATTTTTGTTCAGTTGAGTCTGTTGCTGATTCTGAGCATTCTGAACTGATTGTTACGGATGATATTGATACTGGGGTTGTTGATATTGTGCAGCAGCAATGTACGGATATGGATAATATGGCATGGGAGCCACGAGAGCTTGATACTGAGGAGGAACTTGAGCAGTCATAGCGTTGGTTTCTCTTTCTTTCTTCTTTGACTGTTCTGAGATTTTCTACCCGACTGCTGGGAAGCAGCTCCAGGAATCTTTCCAGTCTTTAAACTGTTCTCAATCTGTTCACCAATGGTTACAACATCAGTGAAATTTGATGAAGAACTACCCACCATTTTCTCATAGTAGGATCCTGCAATGTGCCCATAAAGATGTCAACTAACTCATTCTCAGAGAGAGCCGGTCGCACACGAGATACCATCTCACGCCATCTTTATGCATACTCCTTGAACGTTTCAGCTGAACATTGGGATTGATTTTGCAACTGTAATCTAGTAGGTGCTAGATCAAGGTTGTATTTGTATTGTTTCACAAATGCTTCAGACAAATCCCTCCAAGTACGGATCTTGCTGCGTTTTAAGCCCATGTACCAATCTAATGAAGCACCAGATAAACTATCGTGAAAACAATGAACAAGCAATTCATCATTATCAATATAGGATGCCATCTTCCTGCAGTACATAGTGATGTGACTACGCGAGCAACTCAAACCTTTATACTCTGGAAGCTCAGGTATCTTGAATTTTTGCGGTAGTACAACATTCGGAACCAAACACAAGTCCTTGGCCTCCAAGCCAAAAGCAGAAAACCCCTTAATAGCTCTGATACGGTCTTCCAACAACTTGTAGTTAGCAGGTCTGCTCTGATTATTAGGCCTGAAAAGAATCTAAGGATTTGGCAGCTGAGATGCGGCCGGAGCATGTACTTGCGGAGTAGCAAATTGAGTATGATACACCAAACCCGGATTAACCATTTGACCAACATTCTGACCCATCTGAACTCCAAACGGATAATTCGAAGGAGGTAACATAGAATCTGAGAAAAATGCCCCAGGATAGAATATCCCAGGATGAACATTATGAACAACAGTTTGACCAGCTTGAGATGAGACCGGAATATGAATAGGAGGACCCTTATACACATGCTCTTCTTCATCAGGAGTTTCAATGTCAGCCAACCCGGAAGTTTGATGGGTCTGAACCTGAGGATTCTCAGGATCATCATTCACTATTGGAGGTGGAACCAGAGTAGGCATGCCCCATGGATATGCAGCAGCATTCCCATTGGGCATGGGCGTAACAAAAGGCTGATATGGTATGAAGGCATGTTTGCAATCTGAGGAGTGTAATTCGGAGGCATGCCCCATGGAAAACCAGCAGGCATCTTGTTCAAACCAGACTGAGAATTTGACAGATGAACAGCAGGCTGATTCACAAGCTCAACTGGCACCTCAACCACAATAGGAGAAGGAACAACAACATAAGTGGTTGTAACAACAGGAAAAGTAGTCACAACAGGAGTGGCAATAGTTGTGTCAGTAGCAGTTGCAATAACAGTGGCAGCAGCAGCGGCATCCCTCTGAGCACGAAGGAGTTCCATGATTATATCCATGTTAGTCTGGAACTGATCCATCCGGCCTTGGAATTGAGCCAGAGTTTCCTTGTAAGCAGTGTTCTCAGCTTCGAAGTCAGCCATGATTCTGGATTTGTTTGAACGAGTGAAATACCGATGTCGATTCGTCGTCTTGCTACAAGGAAGGCGGACAAGGATGAGCAACAGTTTCAGACGAAGGGACGTGCATATGTGTGCAAATGAATGTATGATATGCATGCAAAAATAAAGTTTTAAATTCCAGGAATTCTTAAACTTATCTTTGTTGACAATAATCATAAAGTGTACAAGTAAAGGTGCGAAAGATAAAGTTGGCAAGCAACTTCATTCATTCATTCAACAATAAAGGCAAGAAGTACAAGTCGAGTACAATTCAAATATCTACAAAATCCGCATGGATCCTATCAAATACCACCCTACAAACAGACAAAAAGTGGAAAACAACCCAAGGAAGCTGGTGTGGCAACACATCATCATATACATCTCTCAACAACCCGGGTAGATCCTCTAATGCATGCTCAGCAAATCTAGCTAGACGACCATGCCTCTCACTCCAATACTTTGCATCCTTCATAAGGTTGCGCAGTAAAGAATGGTTAGTCCCCTAAAGCATATCCTGAATAAATGCCTCTTTCTGATCCAAGAGGTTCTGCAGATGACGGCTTTGATGCTCCCATTGAGTGCTCTCTGTTTTGAGCAAACTAATTTGCTCTCTGCTCTGATGTGCTTGACCCTGCAGCTTCTGAATCTCACCGAAGACTTGGTCAAATTGAGCTTGACACTAAGAAAAGTCCTTTGCCAACTGATTAGCACGGTCTAGCTCACTTTGCCACTTTGTCTTGAACTCAGATAACTTCCCTCGAAGCTCTTCAAGTTGCTTTTTGTAGCTCAACTCTTCTTTGTAGGCTTGATAATGAGCATCGACAAGTTGTCTCTTCTTTGAAACAAGTCCCTCATAGGTGCTTTTCAAAGCATCACCCACTTTCCTACGCTAGTTCTGTTCATCTTCCACCTCTTTGAGCATGCGCTCGCGCTTCTGGAGGAGCTCTATCTGTAAACTATCCTTCTCGGAAGTGACTCTATCGAGTTTGAGACGAAGATCAACATTCTCCTTCTTCAACTTCTCAATAATCAGCTTGAGTTGATCGACCTCAGGTGGAGGAACAATGGCGAGGGCAGGAGGCTTGGCATTCATGGAAGGCTCGGGAAAAAATGGCAACAAGATCTCTTTGACGTGCTCTTTGACCCAAAGTGTGTAAGCTTCCTTGGCTACACAATTCTTCTTACCCAAATCGGCTCTTCCTTCGAGGTGAATCTGAGTTCAAGCGGCACTAAACCTCTTCAGTAATCCCATGTCATCAACCCCTTCATGAAAGATGAACTCTTCCACTACCTCAGGATCTGGCTTGGCAACCATGGGGTATCCCAACTGTCAGAAGGCAATCCTTGGATAGTAGTTAATTCCACCCTTTGTACCCAAGAGAGGTACATTGGAGAATTTCCCACAATGAAGAATGATCATAGTGTCATCGAAGACTCAAGAATACTAGGAAATGTCATCAGCAGTAAGAGACATGATTCGTAAAGACCACTTGAGATTACCCTTATTCTCAACAAAAGGCCCCTTCTGTGGAAGGTGAGACATGAACCATCGGTATAGCAGAGGAGCGCAACAAACAATGGTTCCCTTCTTCTTTTCATTCCTCGAATGAATAGAATGGTAGAAATCAGCAAGAAGTGTCAGAATAGGGTTCTTGGACAAAAAGATACTAATGGCGGCCTGGTCTATGAAATCCTCCATGTTCGGAAACAAGACAATCCCATATATCAGCAGAGCAAGAACGGCGTTGAAAGCCTTCCAGTGTCCATCCTTAGCAAAAGAAATGGCTTTGTCAACCAAGAACTTCGAAGCAAACCCTCGAATACCTTTCCCTTTGGTCTTGAGATTGTGCTCCACATCCTTCTTACTAATGCCAAGTGCATCAGCAATATGATGAAACTTCGGCAACCACTAGTGTAGACATAAGGAACTTGCTTCTTGATCTCAACCCTAAGAATATAAGTATACTCCTCGAGTGTAGGTGCTAGCTGATAATCCTGAAATGTGAAGCACCTAAGTAGCGGGTCATAGAACTGAACCAGAGTATGAATAGCAGTGATGTTGACTTCAGTGTTGAATGTGGATGTCAGATTACCATAAGTATCTATGAAAACCCCTCTGTGATCTCCAACCAACAAAGATGCCAAACCTCTCAAAATACCCAGCTTAGGCTCCACAAACTTGTAACTGAAGATGCCTCGATAACCAGTACTCATCTCTATGATAATGCCAACAAAGAATAAGTCCTCGAAAACCTGGAAATGCACATGAAAAAAGTAATTTACATGATGAAATGATATGCACACAACAACAAGAAGCCAAAACTGTCTGAATAAACGAGTTTGAACAATCTGAATATCAGCATATAATTCTGTGTCGGTGCAACATAATCTGATATGTCGGTGAAGAATCCGATGTGCGTGAGAGAACAAGGGTATGAAGTGGCTTAGTTTCCTGCAAAACCCATCCCCCTCACAGGTGTGATCTAGACACAACAAGGTGGTCCCTAGAAAGGTCGCCCAAACCATAGGACTCAGGATGAAAATCCCCCACCATAGTGAATTCTCACAGGACAGAAGTATTCTCAAACGAATCAAGATCTGGGATGTGGGTCTCGTGATATCCCAACGCGCAAAACGCAGGCCTCACGACTATCCACGTTCTAGCTTATGTGTATACTAGGCCCAGTGTTAGGACTTTTCTCTCCAATAATATCTACCCATCCCAACAACACCAGAAAATAGCAGATATCCAGAATATGCAGCATATGAATATTCAGCATAAAGAGAAGCAAGTAAAGCGCGAAAATAAACACCCAAGCAAGCAAGAAAACAAACAAAACTAGGCGAGACCTCAACCTGCGAGTGCAAGGATTCCCCAGCAGAGTCGCCAACTGAAGATGGCGGGTTTATACCTTAGTGAATCGCACACTCAAAGATAACACAGAGTCGCCACCGATCTTTATTTAGTCCCAAAGGACAGGGAAAATATTGATAAAACCCAAGGGAAAGAGAAACGAGAATGGGGGTCAGTTATGCGAAAGGAAGGTACTACCACCTAACGCATCCGTTGTACTCGACGGGAACCATTTCGCTTGCTTCTAGTCTTGGATGGGTTATCTATCTAAAGGCTTCTAGCTAAAAGAAAGGAAAGAGAGGAAAAAGGGGAAAAAGAAAGAAAAGAAAGAAAAGAAAGAAAGTGCTCGCGGAGGATTGGGGCCCTCGTGCCTACGTACCCTCATAGTGCAATGAGGAAATTAGAGTGTCGTAGTTCATGGAACCAGGGGACAAAGAAGAATGGAAAAAAGGGTCGAAGTGTGCTCGCCAAGATCATCGCGATCTCGTGCCTACGTATCATACATTTGAAAGAGTGCAGAATCATAGCTTCCGTAGTACAGGGAACTAAGACGGAAAACAAAACAGGACAAAGAGAAAGCGGTGTCAAAACCAGGAGCAACAAAGAAAGACACTCTACTGGGGAAAGCCAAACAGTAAGAGCGACTGTACAAGAAATAAGAAAGGAATGATGTCAAAACCAAGAACATGAGAAAGAGAGAAACTCCATTGGGGAATTCCAAAGTACTGGCGTCAAAACCAAGAAGATAAGGGACAGAACAATAGGAGACTCCACCAGGGAAGCAAAAGAAACAGGAATTGTGCTAGGAGACAGAGGGTAGCGACCCTACTGGGGGACAAGAAAAGGAATGGTGTCAAAACCAAGAGAAGAGAAATTCGGTATATTAACTGACTGACCGTGGTTAACCGAGAGAGAGAGAGAGAGAGAGAGAGAGAGAGAGAGAGTAGGACTCTAGTACGGGTAAAGGTTTTAACAGACAGACTATGATTAACCAAAAGAGAGAGAGTCGAACCAAGATAAGGTGTTTGTCTCTGAGGGGACATCGGTATATTAACTGATAAAACAGTGGTTAACCGGGGAAAACAAAGATTATAACTCTACGAGGAGGTAGAGGAGCATTGGTTTTAACAGAGAAAAACTGTGATTAACCAGAAGAACGGGTGTAGGACCGATCGAAGGTCGTGACCCAAAAGGGATGTTGGTGTTGACTGAACAAACAACACTTGACCAACAAAGAAGGGTATTGGAACCAAATGAAGGTTACTAACCCAAGGGTGCAAGTATTCGAACCAAGAAAAGGTTGCCAACTGCTTGGGGTTCGATTTTAACAGAAAGACTGTGATTAACCGAAAAGAAATGAGTGATTAACCAAGAGAAGGTGAGTAACTCAAAGGGGCTCAGTATTTTAACAGACAGAGTATGGTTAACTGAAAAAGTGGGTGATTAGCCAAGAGAAGGTGATTAACCCAAGAGGAAACTCAGTATGTTAACAGATATACTATGTTTAACTGAAGAAAAGGGTAATTAACTAAGAGAAGGTGATTAACCCAAGGAACTCGGTGTATTAACATACGGACTTTGGTTAACTAAGAAAGAGTGCAAATTGGTGTTTTAACTGACAGACAGTGATTAACCAAACAAAAGGAGAAAAACCAAACAAGGGTTGCGAACTCCTGAGGATTCCGTTTTAACAGAAAGACTGTGATTAACCGAAGAAAAAGGGGTTGAGACACTTCAGGGGAATCAAAAAACAATGATTGACCACAAGAAAAGGAAGTAGGGTGTTGAAACAAAGAGATTTTGTTAGCACAAGAACAATGATCTTAACCCAAAGAAAGATGAATGACCAAAAGAAATTTAAAGAGATAGGAGTAAATCAAAGATCGATTCGACTGGAGAAGAAGGTACACTACCACCTGGAGATAGAGGTGACTAAGCCAAGCACAGGGTCATCCGTCCCTACCTGAAGTAGTCAGAATGAGAGTAGGAATTCTCCCTTCTCATTCCTTCTCTAACACACAGGGTGTAATGCAGAAGTTGAAACAGACAACACAACAACTCCAAGTTGTACAGTGCTCTAGTGTGTTGTGAAACGGACAGCGTAACAGCTCCAAGTTGCGCGAACTCTAACTTAGCCGGCGACCAAGAGAAAGCAAGATCTAAAGGAATCCTAAAGAGAGCGAAGGGGAAGGATCGGTAATCGAAACGATGTTTTGATTAAACAATCAAAAGGGAGGAAAGTGCCAACAATTTTTCAATATGAATTGAAAAACTATTAAGGCAAAAAGGTGCATTATTGATTATACAAAATTAAGCTTATCCATGAAGAATAAACTTAATGCAAGCATGAAATAAAAGGTGCAAAACAGTGCCAAATGATCATCAAAATGCAACACAAAATCATGTGCCATGTGAACAAAGATAGTGCAAGAATAGTCATGTTCATACAATGCCAAGAACAAAAAAATAATCGAAAATGTGCTTCAACCAAAAGTGAAATGACACTTAAAACACCCATACAACCAAGCATGATAATCAATGGAAGTTAAAATGAAGAAAGCATGGAAAACGCACTTGAAAATTCAAGAAAATGGCCTTCTGGTTCAATGTTAATCAATTAACACTATTGCACTTCATAGTGTTAATCGATTATCACTTGAAAAAATGAAAAAAAAACACTGTTTAATCAATTAACACTATTGCACTGCAAAGTGTTAATCGATTAACACTGGACAGGGAGCAGAAAATCAGTTTTGAAAAGTGCTTTTGGCTAACTTTTTTATTATGCAATCACTCTAATGCTAGGGCAAACAATTATGCACGAAAAATCAAGTTTAGAAGCAGCAAATGATCAACAATAAAATCAACTAAAAAATCAAGATCATGGATCAAGCAATGGTATAATCAATTCACATGCAAAAACATCGAAACTACATCGCGGATGATACGAAAACGATCGAAACAGTAAAATGAATGAGATCCACCAACCTACAAGGCTGAGATGTGCCTTGGTAAATGTTGCAATGTGATCTTGATGAAGATAATCAAAGAAAACCAGAGGAATATTCAATTATAGTCGAAACGTATCGAAACCGATCAAATCGCGATGAAAACTCTGAAATGAGAATTATCACCGAAGAAGCTTGAATCAATCACTTGAGATGAATCCAAAAGCTACTGAAACTCCACAAAAACCAGTATAATGGAATGATGGTGAAGGTTAAGCTCAAGAAAAAGCACTTTTAAGGTGAAAGTAGCTTTTCTTCAATGGTGAATTAAGAGCTTTGGTAAGGTTAAGGAAGAGAATTGAGATGAAGATGAAGAAGTAGTAGAGAAAAATCAGAGAGAATGTGAGGGAATTAAGAGTGAAATGTGAGAAATTTGGTGAAAATGGTGGATCCTTTGAAAAGTGAGTGAAGGTGTGTTTATATAGACTTTTGGTTTGGAGTGTGAGAGGTTTGGAATTAACTTTGGGTTTGGAACTAGGCTAGGAGTTAGTTACACTTGACTCAGCGAGTCAATGCGGTTAACTCGGTTAGTTAGGGCCAACTCGGTGACAATCCCAAGGTGAACTCCAACATCCAAAGATCCACATTACTTGGAAAACAAGGAACATGGTGCATTTAATTTGCAGTGAAGCATTAAAATAAATGCACGTGGAATGAATTGAATAGCCTTGAAATGGCTAGAGATGTCTAGAATATTCCACATGCTGCTAGAATACTGTAGAATCCAAGACCAAAGTGTGTGCAAAGGTGTTGTCATGAAAAAGCAGCAGATTGTGCCTATTCTGCATGTGTTAATCGATTAACACAATTGCACTGTAAATGGTTAATCGATTAACCAGGCCAAAATATGCCCAATTTTGCTAAAAAAAAGGTGTTGTGGTCCCGATTTCGATTTTCCACTCCTTGTATATATGATGGTAATCTTGTGAGGATGATATCAGCCGGGCTAGAAAACCTGAAAGTCCTGTAACAAGAAACACATAGAGAAAAATGTGAATGCGTGTGTCGACGATGCGAATACACATGCTTATGCAAAAAGGCAAAAGAGAGAGGACAAATTTTGGGTTACGACAATATGAAGCAGGGGCAGTCACTTCGACACTTCACCAAACGCTGAAGTTTGTCAAGAACGACAAGTTGGTCACAGTATGCGGAGAACAGACTTTAATTGTAAGCATTCTATCGTCATTCTCATATTTAGAGCCAGAAGTTGGAACTCAATTTCAAGCACTCTCTGGGAGCAATGAGACTCATCAAGAAAAAGGAACGTCAATTTCGTTGTACAAAGACGCTCTCCAAATAATAGGGAGCAGTGACATAAAAGGATGGGGGAAAGTTGTGATTCCTATTGATAACAAGACAAGAAAAGGACTCGGTTTTTCTCCAGCTTTTACCAAGACTACAAAAAAGGATGAAAGCGTTCGTCCCCTTCAAGATTTCTTCCACAGTGGAGGCTTTTTGCCCCCAATGTCTCCAGAAGTCCATACCATCGAGGAAAATAATTCTTCTGATACTGATAAAGAATGGAAATCTTATTTCAACGATGATGGTTATATATCGCAAGAAGAAACATACATGCCATTTTGCTCTCCGAAGCAAGGTCCCAGATATATACCAAGTTCAGATGTCAGGATGATCTACGGAGATTACGATCTTGAGGGATGTCGTGCTCCACCCAACTCATTGGAAGAAGATACTCTGATGAAAGACAACTTTGATTATAACTCATATGATCCCATGGATATTTTCCCATTTGGAAACCTTATATGGAAGATTCAGGGCAAAAGAGTCCGCCAGAGAATGCGTAGCTGCTGAATGACCTTGAGAAAAATCCACATGTTCTCCCAGAATCGTGGAAACCTTACCAGGAAAATTCTGAAAATGTCAAACACCATGTTGATGAAGTTGCAAGGATCGCAGGACAAGAATTTATTAACTTTACATTTCCTGAGGTCAATGTCATTAAAGAAGACGACTCATCAATCCCCTCAGAAACTTGGGATACTTTGGGACAACTAAATAGCAAGTACGACTTTCTAGTGAAGTACACTGCTCCCGAAAGTTCTCGCATCAGATATGAAGACATCAAGCCAACAGAATGGGGAGATCCTCTTGAAGATGAAAATACTGTTGAAGATACAACCTAAGAGTCCTCTTATGATAACCCTGCATGGGAAGAAGACTCTAGTGATCCAACTCCGCCAGAAATCAGTGTCATTACTGAAGACAATCCTGGAAGAAAAATATCGGACTTTGTGATCCATAGAGGAGTTCGTCGCAATTGGGTCGCGGTCGATGTCCTAAATATCATTCATAAATCAAAGTAATTGCCTCGTCTTTGTTTTGACCTTTCACTTTGCCCGGGTGAAAAGAATGTTTTATAGGGCTTGCTTTTCTGTAAATGTCCCACTTCGCTTTGCCCAGAGCAAAAGAGTTTTGTTTTATAGGGTTTGTGTTTCAAGAATTGACAAATCATAAATAAGAATGTCATTCTAAATTCCTGCATTTATTGCTATTTTCACTTTTTGCTTTTCCAGAAAATGGTAACCTTAAAAAAAAAAAACCCAAAATAAAAATATGCGTTTTTCAAAATACACTGCACAGACTTTTACATTCTCTCTGCCTTTTCTAATAAAAGAATCATCACGTTATGCATATTATTTGTTTTAAACCCCATTGAAACATACAATCTAATGCCTTCTCCCAACTTTGAGTTCTCGGTATTTGAAGTTGAAGAAGAAGGAGACGAAGAAATGCCAGATGAGATCTCTCGATTACTCAATAATGAGGAGAAATCTATTCAACCTTACAAAGAACTATTGGAAATGGTCAATTTGGGTTCATAAGAGGAGAGAAAAGAAGTTAAAATCAGAGCATAACTCTATCCAACTGTCAAAGAAGGCTTGATAGAACTGCTCAAAGAATTTTCAGATGTGTTTGCTTGGTCCTACCAAGACATGCCAGGGTTGGATACCAACATCGTGGAACATCACCTACCACTGAAGCCAGAATGTCCTCCGGTTAAACAAAAATTAAGAAGGACTCACCCTGAAATAACCATCAATATCAAGGAAGAAGTACAGAAATAGATCGACGCAGGTTTCCTTGCCACCTAAGAATATCCTCAATGGCTAGCCAACTTAGTGCCCGTTCCCAAGGAAGACGGAAAAGTCAGAATGTGTGTAGACCACATGGATTTAAACAAAGTAAGTCCAAAGGATGATTTCCCTTTCCACACATTGACATGCTAGTTGACAGCACATCAAAATTCAAAGTATTCTTCTTCATGGATGGATTTTCGGGCTATAATCAAATCAGAATGGTGCCAGGACACATGGAGAAACCTTTGTTCATCACCCCATGGGGCATCTTTTGTTACAAAGTAATGTCGTTCGGTTTAAAGAACGTAGGAACAACTTATCAAAGGGCTATAACAACTCTGTTTCACGACATGATGCACAAGGAAATTGAAGTTTACGTCGATGACATGATTGCCAAATCTAAAACAGAAGAAGAACATGTCGAACATCTATCAAAGTTATTCCAGCGTCTGAGAAAACACAAACTCCGCTTGAATCCCAATAAATGAATATTCAGTGTTCGTTCAGGAAAGCTTTTGGGATTCATCGTCGGCCCGAAATGAATTGAAGTTGATCCTGACAAAGTCAAAGCCATTCAAGAAATGCCTGCTCTAAAGACTGAAAAAAAAGTAAGAGGATTTTTGGGACGTCTGAATTACATCTCAAGATTCATATTCCTCATGACCGTGGCATGCGCGTCAATGTTCAAACTACTCAGAAAGAACCAAAACTGTGTATGGACAAAATATTTCCAAAAGGCTTTCGACAGCATCAAAGAATATCTGCTGAATCCACCTATTATTTCTCCTCCAGTAGAAGGAAGACCACTGATCATTGACTTAACAGTCTTGGAAGACTCCATGGGCTGTGTGCTTGGCCAACAAGACGAAACAAAAAGAAAAGAGTACGCCATTTACTACTTAAGCAAGAAATTCATGGACTGTGAAACTTGATACACTATGCTCGAAAAAACTTGTTGCGCTCTAGCTTGGGCAGCTAAACGTCTTTGCCAGTACAAGATTTGTCACACTACTTGGTTAATCTCCGAAATGGATCCAATCAAATAAGTCTTTGAATAGCCTGCTTTAATGGGAAGGATTGCCCGTTGGCAGGTGTTGTTATCAGAATATGACATTGAGTACCCTGCTCAGAAAGCCGTCAAAGGAAGGGTTTTAGCCGATCATTTGGCTCATCAACCAATTGACAATAATGAATCAGTCAGATACGACTTCCCAGAAGAGGATGTAATGTATCTAAAAATTAAATATTACGATGAAGCGCTTCCAAAAGAAGGGCCAGAACCAGCATCCTAATGGGGATTAATATTTGATGGAGCTGACAACGCTTATGCAAATTGAATTGGGGCAATCATTGTTACACCTTAGGGTACCCATATTCCTTTCACCGCCAAATTGTCATTCAAATGTACAAACACTGAGGCCGAATATGAAGCTTGCATCATGGTTTGAGAGCAAGAGTTGTCTCTACAAGTCGTCTCTATGTTTTAATGATAACAATGGTATTTGTGAAAGAACAATTTTATGTTCTAACGTCTATTGTGTGCAGATCATAATCATAGAAGATATCAGATCCAACAAACACCAGCCAAATATGCGTAATTGATTATATGCGAAGTTACTATGTGTGACACAAGTCCCAAGAAGTAAGAATGCTTCTGTATCTGATCATGATCAGTCAGATCCAAGGATGCCGATATTGCTGTTGAAATGCTCTTGTGGATGCTCTCTGAAAATGGTTTTGATTCTGAAGATTGCGAAGCTTCTGAAGAAGATAATGTTATAGAGAACCGAAGTGCTGAAGATTCCAATGACTTGAAGCTCTGAAGGCTGAAGGCTCTGAAGATCAAGTGCAGAAATACTCTGAAGACTTGTGCGTTCCAAGGATCATGGTTCCAAAGGTCAAGTGCTGAAGACTCTGAAGACGGATTCCTAATGGACAGTTCTGAAGTTTCGGAAGACTTGAAGAAGTAAAGGATAACGAATTTAAAGACAAGTGCTGAAGTTCTGAAGGCTGATTCCTAATGGACAACTTCAAAAGACTGAAGACTTGAAGTTTCAGATATCCTGTTAAGAAGTCTCTACTCATGCTTCAGCTAATTACCATCAGAAGCCTCTGACGTTTTGAAGACAAATGTTACCGTTGTGAAAGAGTGTACACAGTGCCCAAGAAGATATATTATGTCACTTCCTCCACAGTAAAAAAGAGATGTGTCAGTACAACTTTATCATTACACAATGTCTCTTTTCCAACAGCCAACAGTAATTCAAACAGCTATATTTTACTGGGCTATTTAAAGAAAGGAGTATTCGCTTCTGAAGTAATTCATTCATTCCATCAATGGAGAATTGATCAAGTCATTGTGTGAAGATAGCAACAAAGGTGAGTTCTCGTTGTAACACTTAAAACATCCAAAGCTATCACCATTTACACATGGCCATTATTTTTGAAACTCAAAGATCATAAATCAACACAACAACAATCAATTGGTACAGAAGTTGTTGATGAAGAAGACAACATTGCAAATCAGTCAAGTCATGAACCACCTTCTCGTCTGAGCTACATTGAAGATCTAAAGCAAGGAGTTGTTGCTCAAAGCTTGCTCAACCAAGAAGACGAAGAAGAAGAAGATCTACAAGATGTCAACAACTGTCAAATAAACATACATCTTTGTAGTTTCTTAAGATAGCAAGGAGCTGCTACTCACATCTTGGTAGAACAGTTATGTGTTCTTATGTACTTAAACTTAGGAGTAATCTGCTTGTTAAGAAGTATCTCTGTAATCTCCTGCATAACTAATTCTTGGTGAATTAGGATTCCTTGAGTGGTCAGTGTGACCGGAGACTCGAGAAGACAATGGATGGGTGTCATTGTGGTAAATCCTGAAATAGGGTCAGTAGGCGTTATATTCATTACGATGAATCCCTGAACGTCTAGCTGTGAAATCCTAGCAGTAGATCTTGCAAGATTGGAACCTGCAGGTTAATGCTCGTTATATTCATTAAGTTGAATCCCTAAACGGTTCATTGTGTGTTAGTCACAGCTGAGGTTGTGCAGGTTGTTAGTCACCGGCTGTTGCCCGTGTATCTGTAATCGAGATTGATTATAGTGGATTAAGTCTTTGTGTTCAAAGCGAAATCACCTGAGGAGGGTGGACTGGATTAGCCTTGTGGTGAACCCGGACATATCGTGTGTTCTTTACTCTTGTTATGCTTTATGTTATTGTTTATGTTTCTGTATCAAGTATCAGAACCTTACATAAGCGAGTCAGAACCTTGCAGCTTAACTCTGATAAGCTTTCGTACTGCAAGTTCTGATTAATGCATATTGCATTCAGACTCTTGTTAGTTCTTATGCTTCATGCATGGTAAGTCTGAATGTTACTTCGCGAGTCAGAGTCTCTCAACAAACTCTGATGTTATCTCAGCGTCTTAACGACAAGAAGCGAAAAGTTGTTAAAGAGTAAATACACAATTCAACCCCCCCTTTCTTATGTCTTTTTCACACCTTCAATTGGTATCAGAGCTCCGGTTCTGTTATTGTTGAATATCAAACACTTAACAGTGTCAGAAAAAGATCCAGATGTTGTGCGTAGAAATACTCTGGTTGTCAACAACTAAATCTTTCTCACTTAAGTTTTGATGAAGTTTGAAGAATCAGCTGATATGATAGATTCATCAGATAGGAAGTAGTATCTGTTGAATGCTTATCTAAGAAGATACGTGCGGATGAACCACATATTTTGCTCAAGGTTGAATCATCCGAAAACAAGAAGTCTTATTTGTTGAAGATTAATTCTTTATGAGTTTTTGAGATGTTTTCAAGAAACGGATTAGGTCCACCCTTGACTTTCTCGTTTGAAACTCATTCAGAACTTCTTCTTGTAAAGAAGAAAGATTGCTGTTCTATGATTTTGAACTTCAGAATGAAGTCTATTGAAGTCAGAAAACTGAAGAAATCAAAATGTTAGAAATGATTCAACAACTGAATTTTAACTAATCAAGAAATTCAAAGATTCATTAAGTTCTTGATTAAGAATGAATTCTAAGTCTTGATTGAATCAACTCAGATGTTAAAGTTCTGATAAACCAAAGTCTTTATCCTAGTTGAATAAAATACTATTGATCGAATCACTATCTGATAAGTCTTTCAGAACCTCTTAAATCCGAAATCAGAGGATGTTAATCCAAACACTTATGTCTTCTACTTGAAGTCAAAAGGAGTTAAGTTGCTGATGTTTTCAGAATGAAGAAATCAGTTGACATTCTTTTAGGAGAAGATGTGCTGTTGATCCTTGATGGACTAAATCTATAAACAAGTTAAATCAGCATTAGAAGATCAAGGAGTGTCATGCAAACTATGTCTTATGTTACACACATGTTTGATGATATCTGTTTCTGAACATGATCTACATCTATTCGAAGAAACAAAGTCAGAAGACATCTATATTCTTCAAGTATCAGACTACTCTAAAGGAAGTAGAAGCTAAAAGATGATTATCAGAAGCTTAGAGTCAGATTGGAAAGCACTCAGAATCGCTGTAAAAAGATTTCAGAATCTCTAAGGTATGTTTGTCTTCATTCATCCTCATTATTGGAATTTAAAATAGTAGCAATAATTTGAACTTCATCATTCACTGACATATTAGGATTATTAAAACTATAATAAGATTCTCACGCATTTATGATTAGACAATTTTCAAGAATTAAATAAACAGTTATAATTACGTTGGGTCAGCTACCCGTTTACTACTCATAGGTATACGGCGATTATAGTTTATCACATGCCTTTTCGCTGACTACCACAGTTATTTATATCTAGTCTCAGAAATGATGAACCTCGCGTGTTCCAGCTTGATAAATAGCTACTAAACCCAAAGTCCTCCTCAAACCATTATCTCCACTCTAGGAAGAATCATCATCTAACTATCGAATAGGTTGAACCTCGTCTCCCAAATAAATCAACATTGCTCAAAACGTCTTCCCATAACATCAGAGGAGAAACATTTAATCTAGAACTCCTGAAGGAATTCACGTTGAATTTAAACCTTCTGCCACAACTCAACAAAACAAGTATTCTCTCTGGAATTCAATTTTAGAATTGGGAAAACTACTTCAACATGCTTGTTGGACCTGTATTTCTTTCACTTGTAACGGAGTTCTTGCCAAATGCACGAGTACTAGAATATGACTTTGGCAAAAATGCTATTTTGTATGTGGTTGTTGGCTGTCCAGTCTTGATCAACCCTACTATCATAGCTAAAGGCGTTAGGGGTGTTGAAGATGGTGTGGTTGTGGAAAGAAATATCAACAATCATAGCTTCGACAGGCATATGCACGTCATTTTTAAAACTGAGGGGCGTCCCACTCAACCATGCACCCTCACTCCTATTGCTAAAGATTGGTACAAGCTTATGATAACTAATTTAAGACCAAGAGAAAGAGGAGCATGATGGTTATCTGACAAAGAAAGATTATTTATTTTCTTTCTAGAGTCTAGGATCAAAATAAACCTACCCCAATCCATATTTAATCATCTGAAGGAAGAAATCGATTTGTCTAGGGAAGACACAATCTATCAAATTCCATATTGTAGAGTCATCTCCCACATTCTTGATCTTCAAGGAGTAGTTGGTCATTGCAGAAGAAATGGAATGACTGAGAAGATCCTTCTTGAGTTTTGTCATCCTATGACCTTCTTAGTCTAAGATAGGAAGTTAGTTTTTCTTAGATTCACAAGTTACTCAATGTCCTTTTCTGTCTGACTTTTTGTTCTAATCTTGATGTATATCTTCTTGATCAATTATTGAAGTAACTCTAATTGAGAAGTGCTTATCCTTTTGAATGATTAATTTTATGTTCACAATGCCTTGATTAAATAATTTCATTAATTATTAATCGAAGTAAAATAATGAGGCATTATAAGTGAATCACATGAGAAGTTTTAGGATTATCTAGAAGCCACAAATCTTCCTTAGGTCATAACTATCTGATGGTTACTATTACCAACTCATAAGAGATAAGCCGTGGTTCTTGATCGAATAAACTTCTCTCATTAAAGATCAATCATTAAACCTCTTTTCCCACGTTACTTAACCTATCTAGGAAAAATCAACCGTTACCCTCTCAAAGTCTCAATAACCGTACTTTACTCATTCATTTATAAAAAGGCTTAACCCTAAATCATTTGTCACAACTCTCACACTTTCCAAATCATAAGAAAACCCTGTCTAAATATCTTTCACCATCTTCGTCATCTTCTACAATGGCTTTCGTCTACCAAAATGCCTTAACTCCCATAACCACACAGATTCCAGTTGACAGTCTCATCGTCATGTCAGAAACAATTGTGAACCTCAACAATCTAAATTCTAATGGATGTGATATTACTCCTTCAATGGAAACTCAAGGATGGAGTAACTATTTCAAGAGGTTGGAAGGACCAACCTACAGTTTTTTGGTTAAAGATTTCTGGAATCATGCTAATACAGGCACAACATTCATTGCTTCTTCTGTCTTTGGAAGGAAAGTTTTCATATCCGAGAAGACCTTCATAGACCTTCTGATGCATGACAATAACGAGTTAAGAATCACTAAGGATCTACTTAATGAGGAAAGAGAGACTAAGGTCATGGCTTCTATCTTCAGAGAGGGAGTGGCAGTTGAGAACCAAATATTCTTAAAACTGAAGGAACCACTACAAGTTTGGTTCAGAATCCTGCAAGGAAGCGTTTTCACCATCTTTCTTCAAATCAACTTAATGACACTCAAAAGTGTGTCCTGTTCCTTCTCCTTAAAGGAATTAAGATACATCTTCCTTCCGTCCTCTTCAAACTTCTGAAGGAAGCTATAAGAAACTCCAGAACAGGTTCTGACGCGTAAATCAGACATATTTCATATGGAAGACTCATTTCTGATGTTTTGGTCGAATCAGGAGTAGTTAATGATATCTTAATCAATGAGGGAGAATCAAGAAAGCTGCTTAAAAGCGCAAAAAAGATTCTCAAATTTAAGAATCTTAAAAGAGAAAACGTTGATTAGGATGATACGTCACTTAGGAAACTGACGTTGGCCACAAGGGTTCTTGTTGAAGGTTTTCCAAACTTCTCAACACACAATCAATCAGATGTAAGGAATTATCTGCAACAATTTCAGAAAGACGACATCAGTATTTGGATTAATATGAAGAATATTACTGATGTGCTCTAAGAACTTTCAGAGTGGAAGAGAATAGGAAATAAGCAAGTAAGTGCTGATGACGAGGAACCTTCTTCAAAAAGGGAAAAACTGTAAATGATGCACTAACATCCTTCAAGGATAATGCCATCACAAGAATTCAAATCGTAGGAGATACTTCCAGTACAAGTATAGATCCCTTAGAAATGAGAAAAATCAGGACTGATTTCCATGAATGGATCTCAGAGGAAATTGTGAAGAGCAAGAGATTAGCTGTCACACAAGCAGAAGAAAAACAGCTGCATACCTCAAGAATTGATGTTCTATAAACTCGTCCTCATTCTCCTTCTCATCATTAGGCACTTTTTAGTCTAAACCCTAGGAACCAGTTTTAGTTAGGTCTATGTTTTGTTTGCTAAGAACTAGTTAGGATTTTAAAAATTCTATGCTTTGAAACTATTTTATGTTAAACTGCTCATTATCATATTAATCTAATTATGCTTAATGCTTGAAAGCTCAAATGCTCTAAACTTTTTGATGATGTCAAATAGGGGAAGAAATAGAAATATGATTTTGATTAAAAAGAAGAATCTTAAAAAGAATGCAAACTCAAACAAATGAATTAATCATATAAAATGCGTTTTCTACTAAGGTTTTTTGTTTGATGTTTAACCGAGGAACTCTGAACAAGTTCACTAGGCATTCTTAGAATAGGTTAAGAAAGAAGAACTCTAATAGAAGTTCTTATGAACTGTTTGTTCATATGATCGAAGTTGTACACTTTGTGAACATGTGTTCAGAATCAGATCTACCCAGTAATGTTCAGAAGTTGAGAACTTTCTGAAAGTCAAAGTTATCGTGATCTCTGTTTTACTTGGTTCAGAAGCTGTAAGCTGTCTGAGAATATGATATTCAGAACATAAGAATAATAAGAAGAAAAGCTCTAAAAGCAGTCAAAGCAAAGTCTACATCTCAAGATGCATTTCAGAAGAATTGTGCAAATCAGAAGTCTAGGATTGTCTGAAGATCCGGATTGAAGATCCAAGAAGAAGTAGTTCTAATTTAGCCAAGAACCAATTAAAAGAAAATGATTTGGTATTAGACTAAATCAACAATTGGTAATCAGACTCTGAATATAAAGATTGGTATCAGACTCAGTCTGTAGTGATATCAATCAGAGCTAAGTTGTGAAAAGTTTTCAAATACCTTCATTGGTATCAATTTCAGCACACTAAGGAAATACCTTTCAATTGATATAAGAGAATACCTTCAGTTGGTATCTGACTCAACATACTTTGGTATTTGACTAAGAATCTTGATTAACTTTGGTATCAAATTCAGAATCAAGCATTGATTGATCACTAAATTAACCTTCTATTGGTATCAGATCAAGAATCAAGCTTTGATGAAACACTTAGTTGTGACATTAACAAGGTTCAGAGATGAAGGCATGTGTTCAAAGTCAAACTATGAAAAGTCATGATCTTATTGGTGATTTAAAATTAATATTTTTGAATTACAATTCTGAAGATCCCAATATCTGACTTATGGAAACTAAGAGGAGACTACCCAGAAGATTCAAATGTTAAAATCTATAATCTTCATCAAGTCTGAAACTCAGGGGGAGTTTCTTAAGACAGTGTCTATTTCTTATAGATAGCGAGGCTATGTTATTAGATAAGAAGTGTTCTGTTTCTGTGCTAAAATGATTCTGCTGAAAAGTAGAAATGCTTCAGATGACTCTGAAGATTATGAGCTCTGATATAACGTTAAAAGGAACTAAGTTCTAAAGATCTGAAGACGGAAGTTCTGATGAACTAGTCCAGATGCTGAAGACTTTTGTCTCCTTAAAGACAAGATAGATAAGTATTCCTTTTCTATTCTATGTTCTGGCAACTCAAATTGTTATTTTGTGAGTCTTTGGATCATATGAGATTCTAGATTATCACAGATAAAATTTTGGGGATAACACATCCGAGGGGAGCTGTTGTTCCTGACTCTGAATATGTTTAGTTTTGGTGATTACCTTGTATAAAATGTTCAATCAAAATACATGGTTTTGTCATCATAAAAAAGGGGGAGATTGTGAGAGCAAGAGTTGTCTCTACAAGTCGTCTCTATGTTTTGATGATAACAATGGTATTTGTGAAAGAACCATTTTATGATCTAACTTGTGTTGTGTGCAGATCATAATCATAGAAGATATTAGATCCAACAAGCACCAGCCAAATGTGCGTAATTGATTATATGAAAAGTTACTATGTGTGACACAAGTCGCAAGAAGCAAGAATGCTTTTGTATCTGATCATGATCAGTCAGATCCAAGGATGCCGATATTATTGTTGTAATGCTCTCTGAAAATGGTTGTGATTCTGAAGATTGCGAAGCTTCTGAAGAAGATAATGTTATAGAGAACCGAAGTGCTGAAGATTCCAATGACTTGAAGTTTTGAAGGATGAAGGCTCTGAAGACCAAGTACAGAAAGACTCTGAAGACTTATGCATTTTGAGGATCATGAATCCAAAGGTCAAGTGCTGAAGACTCTGAAGAGGGATTCCTAATGGACAATTCTGAAGTTTCGAAAGACTTGAAGAAGTAAAGGATAACGGATTTAAAGACAAGTGCTGAAGTTCTAAAGGCTGATTCCTAGTGGATGACTTCGAAAGACTGAAGACTTGATGATGATGTTGATGAGGAAGGTGTTGATTAAAAAATTCAAGCTGTAGTCCATCTCTTATCCTGTTAAACTTCATATTTCATCTAATTGCTGTAAGTGGCAAGCTTCTGGATTATTTACATCCAAGCCAATGTCCCTCTCTTAGCCTAAAAGACTCCTAAGGAAAAATGGCATTGCTCTACATTGAGTTAAAGTTTCCTCCTTCACAACATTTCCCTTATAAAGGAAATTATGGCACTGCTGGATTCCATACATTCCAGTTAAAGTAATTCTCCTTTATAATCAAGTACCCAACAACTGTGGTAAACAGGTGAGATATCTCCCTTTAGAGATGACAAATTCTCTCTCAGTCATCCTTTAGCTTCAATCTTGAGCTTTGAACAAGACACAAATAACCTTTATCTTCAATCTTGGGCTTTGAACAAGACACCAAATATCATTTTACTCCCATAGAATAGGAGGAACTAGGGTTGCTCTGATTTCCCTGTTATCATTACGGGAATACGTAGGCATAAGATTGCGAAATCTTAGCGAGCAAACAAATCAAAAACTTTAAGTCCAGTACCTTACCAAAAACAACGAAAAACCCTAAAACAAAAAAACACTCTCTACAACACTCCCAAAGGAGAAACTTTCCCAACCCATAACAGATAAACACTAGAAAGCATGAAAACATTCCAAAGAAGATCTATGGATAACCATATATACACTGGTTAATTGATTACTTCCCTTTGTATAACCTGACCCCGGACCCCCCAATCTCTTAGCATTTGTTAAAGAAAACATTTGCGTGCAAGGTTAGTTTTAGATAGCTTCCCTTTTCTTTCCAGCTTCATAGGATAAATAAGAAATCATAAAGTAGCACCCAATTCCAACCATTGCGGTAAGGTGGTCGCTCACCGACAAAAATTGCACACTACAATAACCTTTGCTTGGTTCCACACCCATTTCTTTGGGTCACAACCTTCGCTTGGTTCTACACCCATTCTTTTGGTTTATCACAGTTTACCTGTTAAAACCTTTCTCTCCCCTCAGAGTTGCAACCTTCGTGTTCCGGTTAACCACTGTTTACCAGTTAAAATACCGAAGTCCCTTCAGAGTCAGACACCTTGTTTTGGTTTAGTACTCTCTCCTTTTGGTTCATTATAGCATGTGTGTTGAAACCAACTTCTTTCTCCTCACCAGATTCGTTATCTCTTTTTCTTCGGTTAATCACTGCCAGTTAGTTAATATACCGAACCCTTATTCTCTTGTTTTTTGATCCCTAGTAGGGTTATTAACCCTCTAATCCCCTGCACAACCACTTTGTTCTCTTACTCCCCAGTGGAGTCTCTGTTATTCTTTTGCTCCATTATCTTCTTGGTTTCGACACCATTTTTGCAGTTTATCCTGAGCACATTTATTATCTTTCCTTTAGACTTCTTTCTTAGTTTCTGACACCATCTCTTTTGTATCATCAGTGGGTTTTTCTCTATTCTTTTCGCTCTTGGTTTTGACACCATCTTTCCTTTTCCTTTTCCGTCTTATTTCCCTGAACTACAGAAGCTCTGATTCTGCATTTATTCGAATGTATGATACGTAGGCACAAGATTGCGATGATCTTGGTGAGCACCCTTGCACCTTCTTCCATTCCTCTTTCCTTTACCTGGTTCCTTTGAACTATGGCGCTCTGATTTCCTCATTTCACTATAAGGGTACGTAGGCACGAGGGCCCTAATCCTCCGCAAGCACTTTCTTTCTTTCTTTTCCTTCTTTCTTTTCTCTTCTCTCTTTTCTTTTAGCTAGAAGCCTTTAGATAGATAACCCTTCCAAGCCTATAAGAAAGAAAAATGGTTCCCGTCGAGTACGATGGATGCGTAAGGTGCTAATACCTTCCTTTCGCATAACTGACCCCCGGGCCCGTTTCTCTTCCCCTTGGGTTTTATCGATATTTTCCCTGTCCTCTAGGACTAAATAAAGTTCGGTGGTGACTCTGTTGTATCTTTAAGTGTGCGATTCACTCAGGTATAATCCCGCCATCTTCACTATGGATTATTGAGAATCCAAGAGCAGATCCAGATTGTATTGGGGAATCCAAAGGATTCACTCTTGTTGGGAATCAGGGAAGAGTGGGAGTATCATATGCCATGAGGTTCTGATACTATTGGGGATTTGTTGATGGTAAATTCACCCTGTCTGGGGATTTTTAAGGTGAAGCTTAAACCTTATTTTAGGGGGTCAGAGGGGGTTTAAAAATGAGTTTGAAAACCTAATGGAGGTTTTAACTCTGCTGGAGATTGGTATATTGAGGAAATGATCAGGGTTTTTCTTGTGCTTTTAGAAAACTTGAGGGTTTCTTTGAGAGTTCCATAAGGATATGAGACTTTCCAAGTCTACTGGTATGAAGCCCAAGAGTAGGATGAGACTGTCCAAGTCTCTCAAGAAATGATAGACTCTAGTGTAGAGAGAGATCTTTGTATGATGCCCAAGAGGAGGATGAGGTTTTAAGGGATAGAGATCAAACCTAGATTGGTTTGATGTTTTGGAATTCTGACTCTCCTGAAGATTAAACTAGTAGAGATGACGAATTTCTATCCTATACCTGTAAGAGGCCTTTGGATCCTTGTACTAAGACCAAGAGGAGGCTGAGAAACTTCTTAGAAGCCTGTTGGTCCTTGTACTAAGCCTAAGAGGAGGTTGAGGATGCTTTTAGAAAGCCTGTGGGTCCTTGTGCTAAGCCCAAGAGGAGGCTGGGGATGCTTTTAGGAAGCCTGTGGGTCCAAGCCAAAGAAAAGTTCAAGAAAGGTTTCACTAGAAATTTATCCTTTCTTTGCTTAACAGTTCTAGGGTTTGAAGAAATTCAAAAGAGGTTTCACCAGGAATTAATCCTCTCTGGGGAAATGAATTTCTTGTACAAATATACTGAAATTCTGGCATAGCAGACAACAGATGTCCTAACACATGTCAAAACATCGTTCTGCATAAACATTTAAACAAGAACAGAATAGCAAATTGATACCTTGAATATCAGAACTGCAGCAGCCTAGATGTTACGACATCTGATCCAACATGTTAATCAAGACTCAATTGTAAATTGCATAATGATAAACAAAAAAAATATATGATGACCTACTTCGGTGCTGTAGCGAGCGATTTTAGACATGGTTCTTAAGCACTGTCGCTCTTTGGGGGAACTACAGGTCGATTCATTTTTTATCCTATTGAAGCTGATGAAGGAAGCGAAATAGATGTCTCCAACTAACCCTGCTTGCATACTGAGTTTAAACAACGGTCTGTTAGGTTACGGATGCTATATGGAAGTGGGGCCTCTTTCTTCTTAATTTGTTATGGCTAAAATGACGGGACCATTGGTAGGATGTTAGGACTGATGCTTTTCGATTGATGTCTGAAGGTATGGGATTTTGGGTTTTTTTTGGTTAGTGTGCTTGCTAAGATTTTTCAATCTTATGCCTACGTATTCCCGGGATAGGGAAATCAGAGCGATCGTAGTTCCTCCTATTCTATGGGAGGAAATAGTGTTTTGGTGTCTTGTTCAAAGCCCAAGACGTGAAGCTAAATGGTTTGTTTGTATTTTGTTCAAAGCCCAAGATTTGAAGCTGAAGGGTCTATTTGACTTTAGAGAGAATTTGTCACCTCTAAAGGGGAGTTGTTGATGTTTGTATGTTGTGACCAAAGCATGATTTGATGCTAAAAGGTTGATTGTCTCAAACGGGGTTTCCTTATACAAAGCCTAAGAGGAGGCTAAAAGGTTGACTTTTCCGGGGAAAATGTTATTTCTGTCTTGTACAAAGCCTAGGATTGAGGCTAAAAGGGTTTGACTCAACAAGAGAGTCTTTTATACTCAACAAGAGAGTGATTTGGTGTCTTGTATGAAGCCCGAGACGGAGGCTAAAAGTTGTTTGACTCAACAAGAGAGTCTTTTTTACTCAACAAGAGAGTGTTTTTGTATCTCGTACGAAGCCCGAGATGGAGGCTAAAAGGGTGATTCAACAAGAGAATCTTTTATACTCAACAAGAGAGTGTTTTGGAATCTCGTACGAAGCCCGAGATGAAGGCTAAAGGATGGGTGACTCAATAAGAGAGTCTTTTATACTCAACAAGAGAGTGTGAAAGGGTTAGCTCCGCTGGGGAGAATCATTGTACAAGGTCCAAGAGGAGGCCAAAGCAACTGTTTCAGTTGAGTGACAGATCTAGCATGTGGGTGTAAAAGAGAAAATCAGTTCTTATATGAGTAATGTTGTACTCAAGGATTTGATCTAAGGGTTGGTATTATTTCCTGTTCTCGAGGGAAACGGGGAATCCAAAGGATATTGAGACTGTCCTAGTCTACGGGTTTTATCTTTTGTACTATGCTTAAGAGCAGTTAAGAGACAGTACGTTTGCGGTGGAAAGATCTAGACTCCTTGAAAGAATGTTCTATAAAGATGACTAATTTCTGTTCCTATACCTCTAGGAGGTCGTCAGGATAATTTGTACGAAGCCCAAGAGGAGGCTGGAAACTTTTAAGAAGCCGAGGGATAATTTGTACTAAGCCCAAGAGGAGGCTATCTTCCCGGAGGAAGAATCATTATACGAAGCCTAAGAGGAGGCTGTGAAAACTTCTAAGAAGCCGACAGGTCCTTGTACAACGTCCAAGAAGAGGCAGGGATGCTTTTAGGAAGCCTGTGGGTCCTTGCACTAAGCCCAAGAGGAGGCTGATGAACAGTTCTAGAAGGGGTTTCACATGGAACAATGTCCTTCTATATATGAACTGTTCACGGGGAAATTCCTTAGATCTAGTTATCTAACGTTGATGTAAGGAGGTGAGGTTTTGTCTAGTTCTAGACGTAGTTGCCGGGGAAACTCTAAATATCTATACTATTATTACACAGTTGATATGAGTTTATGAAAGAAGACTTACAGTGAAACAACCCCACAATACATTTATATACATGTGAAAGCGGTAAATGAAAGTGGGTAAACACTTACTTGGTTGTAGAGCTTCAATGCTGTATTGTTAGTTGTTCAACAAAGAAATATTGAAAATAACAATATATTACAAAATCAAAGGAGAAAGTGCTTTGAAAAGATAGTTAGGGCTTACAGCTCTAGGAGAGGCCCAAAGTTTTATCAGTGATCGCACTGTTTATTTTATACAGGGACTTATACAAGTGACTGAGGCCCGGGAAAGGTTTTCTGTACAAAGGGATGGGTCTTACACTCTCTCAAGAGGCCCAAAGAGTTTTAAAGAAAATAAATGGGGCTTATAACACGAGGGTAGGCCCAGGGTTATTTTTGAACTGGCGATCGCGCCGAGATTTTTCTTTTAATGTAGAGGGACTTATACAATATGTGAGGCCCAAAAGGGTTTTGGTTAAAAGGGGATTGGGTCTTACACTCTATTAGAGGCCCAAGTGAGTTTTAAGAAAAGAAATGGGTCTTACTACTCGAGGGTAGGCCCAGATGGTTTATTTTAAACAGGCGATGATCGCGCCGAAGTTTTGAAAACACCGTGGGTCTTATACAATGACTGAGGCCCAAAAGTTTTTGGTTTCAAATAGGGGTTGGGTCTTACACTCTATTAGAGGCCCATGAGTGTTTGGAAAAGTTTGTTAGGGTGAAAATCAAATAAAACCCTAATTTCATCATTCTTTAATATAATTATTCAAAGAAAATTAATAAAAATGATAAAAATGCCAAATAAGTTTGAATAAACAACTTGTGATTTTGGTTTTAGGTTTGAAAAATGTGGTTTTAATCACAAGATGAATTAAAACCTATTGATTTTCCAATATGAATATCATTTTTAAAAGGTTTAAAAACAATAAAAATGAATTTATTCACAAAAATACTAATTATATTAAATAAATAATATAAATCCACTTTTTTTGTGGAATAAAATATTTCAACATTTTTTTGATTTTTTACAAAAAGAACCAATTAAAAATAATTAAAATTGAGTGAGTTATTAATTTTTCAATTAATTAATAAAACATGAAAATATGAGGAAAATAGCAAAAATGTGAGAAAACACAAAATGGCATGGGTGAGGTTTGAACCCACGACCTCAAGGTTATAGGGCGCGCGCCTTACCACTGGGGTGGTGATACATCCATTGATTGAAACAAACCAACAAATATACAAGGCATGCCTTGTTTTTGGCCTGGCCCAAGGCAAGGCAAGGCAAGTTTTGGCAAGAAACGGGAAGGTCCATAACTTTCTCATTTCTCCATGTTTGGGGAAAAATTTATATGCATCTGGCCTAGAATTTCACAAGGAATCCAATGGTGGTGGTATTTTTCTCAGATCATGATCCCTCCTCAAAATCCGATAAGGGTTTTGAAATAGGCCTATAATTGCATTTTCTATGCTACACTTTGGTACAGACATGAATTACATGATGAATTGGTTCAAACACAACACATATGACATGTATAAGAGATGCATGATCAGTGGACCTCAAAACAATGCATATTTTGGAAAGTTCAAGTCACGAGGCTTACCTTCTTTTGAGCTTTTTGGAGTTTTTGTGCAATCTGCCAAGTTTCTTATTCCATAAATGGTTTGATGCTTTGGACACTCTCAAATGATCCCTTAGAAGTTTTTAGGGTGAGTGGAATTAGTTGGAACCTACAAAAACACAAACTGGCCCTTTCTTGCAAAAGGGGTTAAGATGGCCAAAATAACAACTCTCTCAAATGGTGTTCCAGATGGGGGGAACCATTTGGGATAGTTCAAATATGATATTTGGAGTGTGTTTGAGATTTTATCTGGTTTAGAAAGTGACTGAATCAAGACATGACTTGAAAAATGCACAAAAGTACTATTTTGAGGTTTTGAGAGGTGACTTTGTGATTTAGGATTACAGGTCACTTGTGAGAGTTTGGACAGCTTATACATGACATATATGAGGTGTGTGTGTGTGTAATTGGTTTGGTTGGAATTGCTCTCTAACTCAAAAACTCAGAGTTACCTTGCTAAAGAAGGCATTTTTGCCAAGAGAAAGGGATTTTGAGGAAAGCATCTGTTTGATGGCTTTGGTGTACTCAAACTGAGCACAAATGAGCTCTATTTATAGTAGAGCAAGTTTATTTTGGGATCAATAGTGAATGGTAACCATATCAGAGATTTGGCCAATGTTGATCAATGGGAAGCCAAGTCTCCTCTAGCCATTGACTAGATGTTAGGGCACAGAGCTGTGGTTCCCTAGTTATTGGATCATTATTGACTGAATTCAGTTGCAAATAGCTCAGTCCATGCCACCTCTAAGCATCCATTAAATGCTCCAATCCAAAATTGGAGTCTTGTCCCTCTTTTAGGGATTTCTAGGTTTGGCATGCTACTTCTTGTTCCAAGGACTTTGGAGGCTTGGCTCAGTGTTTGTCCCCTTTGGATTTGATCCTCAGATATGTCCAAGATGATGACAAGGCTTGGAATTAGCTGATTTTGCCAAATCGAGTAAAAATGAAAAATTCTGCCTAGCCTTGGTAGTTTTCAGCAAGGCA
The DNA here is from genome assembly GCA_022829125.1 of Lathyrus tuberosus. NCBI lineage: Eukaryota > Viridiplantae > Streptophyta > Magnoliopsida > Fabales > Fabaceae > Lathyrus > Lathyrus tuberosus. The sequence continues at coordinate 2,485,080 of JALAZF010000142.1, read as the reverse complement.
TATTGCCCTTGTCATATCTCATGGCTCAAGTGGAATTTGATGATGTTCTTGGTCATTTTGGAAAGCCCTCATATGATACAACAACTGTTTGATCATAATTGGTTTTGATACTTTTTGGATCCAAGTGAAAAATGTACCTACATTTGGAAAAAAGTAAGGCAGATTCTGACTTAGTGAAAATTTCACTAAGTGTTGGAAAACGTGGCATTTCATGTTTTCAGCCATTTTGATCATTCCATAACTCAAAATCCATAAAGAATTGGAATGAGGTGTAGTTGACACTTTTGTAAAGGGTAATGAGAGCTACAAATCCAGCTTTGGATGGGAAAAATGGCCTCGTGGTTTAGGAGTTATGATCCTCCAAAGTTGGTACCCTAGCCACTTTGTTCCATAACTTAGAAAATTTCTAACTTTTTATGGTTACCTCTTTTACAAGTTATCCCACTTTTCCTGATTTTTCTTGATGAATGATGATTCCAATCACACATTAACATCATTTTAGGGTTAAAAAACCATTTTTATGAAAAATCTCAAAAAGTCAAAGTTTGACTTTTGTGCACAGTTGACTTTTTATCAGATGAATTCCAAACTGTGCAATCCTTTAGGGAATCATGTCCTTGACCTAAATCAAACTTGATGGACATGTTCCATGGGTGTTATAGGGTATATTGATTCATGTCTTAGGGTTTGGTAGCATGTCCTGGTCAAAAGTCAAAGATACAGTTGACTTTTCTCGCGAAACCCTAACTGTGGTTCAGATGAGATTGAAACTTGTGAATCAAGTATCTTGGATCAATCCATTGTTGTAAATGGATTAATGTAATGTGTTAGGGACCCTCAAATCCTCTATTGAGGTCTTGGCTCATGATTTGTCCCAAAAGTCAACTTAGGGGTGAATTAGGTCAAGAAACCCTAATTCCTGATTTTTGATAAATGCATCCCCTGAAGTTAAATTGCCTTGATGATTGGGTTTATGATGTCCCTTGGAGAATCATAGGTTATGCTTTGAAGCCTTGGCTCATGCCCAGAGGAAAATTTCCATGTGGAGGCCCTGGTCGACCAAAACCCTAATTTGGTGACACTGGCGATCTTGAGGCTTAATCCACTTGGAGTGTTGCAGCCTTGTGCTTGATCCTTGGAGTGGGAGTCCTCTTGATACATTGTGGATGTTTGAGAGGTTTAGACAAGTTGAAGATCATGTCATTCCTTGATTGATCCTTTGTCTAAGCACTCAGAGAAGGCTTGAAACCCTAAATTTGATTGTAGTGGATGCTCACCCATCTTTGGGGAGACTAATGAGGTATAATGGTCCATCCATATTGTGATGATCATTTGCACAATGATGGGAATCTTAGTGGTCAAAATTTGGGGTCCTAGGCCTACGTACTCCCTCAGTGCAATGGGAAAGTCAGAGTCAACGTAGTTCGGACGGGAACTGTGGGGGAAGGTTGCTCGCCAAGACAATCGTTGTCTTGTGCCTACGTATCCTCAATCGGACGAGAGAGAGGAATCAGAGCTAACGTAGTTCGCGGGTACGACCACGGGTGGGTAAGTGTTTTTTACGTGAGCGACGAGCTCTTTTCTGAAAATGAAGTTTGAAACCCAACAATCCCGAAGGATAAAAAGATTGAATTTGTTTGGTGTTTTTTAGACAGAAATATCTTTTAAGTTGTTTCGCAACTTGCATTGAACCCAAGTCTTGAATACAGGAATGAATACTTTCGTGCGTCGTCCCCAATAGGACAAACACTAGGTATCCTAGAAGAATGAGAGGAAGCCCCTCAATCCCCACTTCCCACATAGAAAGGCTCAAGCGCAATACACGTTAACTTTTATTACGTGTCTTGAAGAAGTTTTGAGATGAGAAGAGAGACGACACAAAGGAAACTCTAAAGGGGAACTAAGAGTCCTAATGTTATCATGCATGGATGTCCTATGGTTAGTGAGGTTTAGGAGAGACGACTACCTAACCTAATGCTAATCCTACTCCAAGCCTAATCAAAAATTAAGTTGGACTAGGTAGCTCTAAGGGGAGAGAGTCCAAGACTTAAACAAGTCTCGAGACTCGAGGGATGAAAAGAGTGAAAGAGATGAAGAAGAAAGAGAAGGAGAAGATAAGTAACAAGATGGGGCAGCAAGTACATCATATCATAAATATCCAACTCAAGCCAATCAACATGTTTCAAAGATTAATGCAAATCACTTCAAGTAATCATGGAAAGGTAAACATGGAAGGATGCAAGCACACTTGAATTAAATGCACAATTAAACACAGATGGATCTCATACCAAAGTGACATGAGAGAAACAAGATGAAAATGAAACAAGACCAGAACTCACATCATATCATCATCAATAGTTCACATATGTAAAAGAGGTTCACATTATGCAATATGATGCACCAAAGAAGTTACAAAGCAAAAGGGATAATATCCATCACATAATTCAAACCAAATGCACCCAACAATGCTCAAGTAACATGAAAATCAAGTATAGAACTCAAGAGGCAGAAGCATACACATCAATGTCATATCAAACCCAAACTTAAGTCATACAAGATCAAACATCCATCAACAACTTCAAAACATGCACCAAAAATGAGAAAGACATTCACTTAACATCCATGCAAACCAACAAAGAAGTGTGTGATGCAAAGAGTGAGAACATGTCACATAGAGCACCTCAAAACAAGAGAGTCAGAACCTCTAGCATATCATACAAGTCAAACAAAAGGTTTCATACATGAGTGGATTCACACAAAGAAGCAATCACAAGATTAGGTTGAGCATTCCACAAAGTTCAAGTCCAAAACAACAACACTTTGTAAAATCAAGAACAAATATGAAAATGAGTGAAAAGAGATGATTCCAAAGCCACAAGTAAGCATAAACAGAACATGATCACACCATCTAAACATCTCAAGCATCACTCAATCACAAGTAAGCAAATGTACACAAACTTGGTCAAGTATCAAAGTATGCCTCATTCAAACTTGCATCACAAACAAAACTCAACCAAAAAAATCAAAGTGGATTAATAAAATCCCAAAAAATATTCAAACAGAAGCTAATTCAGTCAAGTAACATGTGCAAAAAGATTGGATCAAAAAGAGTTAAAGAGCTTGTCTAAAAGTGATCCACAAGTCAAGATGTGTACATAACTGAACAAAGATCGAGGGTCAATAAAACTTGAGTGGCAAGTCACTAAAAGTAACTCAAACCACCCTCAAACCAGCATCAAAACATCCTCATATAATCCTCCACAAGTAACCAAGATATTGGTCTCAAATGATGAGTAAAAGTTAAGAACATCCTAACCCTAAATGAAAGGTATCATTGGAAACTCATTACCAAATTAAATCAAAATAAAATATGAAAATAAAATAAGAAATAAAAATAAAAAATATGGAAAACAATCACAAGACATTAAATGATTAGAAAAATATTTTTTGAATTTTTATAAGAGTTTATCAATCAAAATAAAATTGAAACAAACTAATTAAAACAAAAAAAGAAATTAGAACAAGTAAGAAGCAAGGGGGTGCATGTAGTAAAAACAACTACAAAGTGGAACAAGCAAAGGCGCATTGGGCCAGAGAGTTGGGGGGTGTAGATATCACACGCATGCTAAGCCCAAACCAACCTTTAAAACTCATAAGCAAACAAAAAAACAACTTAAATGAAACGGTGCGTTTCACTGAGCCACGCTGGAATTACAAAATGAGGTGGACGAGGACCGCGCTCTCATTGGCTAGTCAAAAAGTCAGCAACCTTGCCACCATCACACATCAGATGCCGGAGCCCTAGCTCCGGTCATCTTCTCCGGGAGGCTCGCCGGAGCTTCTGGATGAAACTTCACCAAAAATCACAATCATATACACCATTTTGCACAGAAAATCATGGTGATTCCAAATCCGCAAACAAAAATCAATTTAAACATGTTTATCATCATGAATCGAAGGCAACAAAGAATCATGCTCAAACTGAAACTCTTTCAAACACAGCCAAAAACATCTCAAACAATGCCTACATCTCTGTAGGACTTCAGATCAGCCAAAAACAAAGTTCAATACATGTTTAGCATGAGAGATATTAGATATGAAATTTACCTAACGGAGCAGCTCCGTTGGCTCTTTTCAGCAATAGATAGATTCAGAAAATGGTATAGGAAGCTTCAAGATCACTTGTAGAATATAGATCCAAGCTCAAATCGTCCAGAAAATGGCTGAAAAATTTCACACGGATCCAACTTGAAGATGGAGAAATGTGAGCTCGCACAACCTTCAATAGTGGATACAGAAGCTTAACATTGCATACAGAAACAAGACCTTGCTTGCTAGATGATGATTTCACTAAAAGTAATTCAAAAACTCTGAGAGAATGAAGAACCCGAAAATGAGAAGGTTGAGGGAAATTTGTGATTCAGATCTGGAAATTCAAGGGAATCAGAGTGTGTAGTCCACTTTAGGGTTTTAGAGGTTTTTTATATCAGTGGTTTGGCACGTGAGAGGAGAATATAGAGTGAGAAATTGGCTGCACGATTTTTTTCTTTTAAAATGAAAAACTTGGTGGGTGGAAATAGTAAGCACATGGAGTAGGCAAATGGGCTGATGATCGTAGCAGCTCTTTTTAGTGGCCATAAGGGTGTAAAAATGATATGGAAAAGGTTGGTACTTGTGGGAACCAAATAGTACAAGTTGCTCTCACCCCACTTTTCAAAATATGATAAAATTTGCATATGACATGCAAGACCACGTGCATGAGAGCATGATGATATGGTCTGCTCATTTGTAGTAAACAAGCTGAGGTCATGGTAACTCATGCTACAAGATACCATCGTCCCATGCCAAAATTCATGACACCACATCTTATTATTCTTTGAAAAGTGTCCATTTAGCAAGGGCAAAACTCAATGAATATGGCTCAAAATGGTGCAAGTTTATGATCATTGGAAAATAGGAAGAATAGAGATCAATCTTGGTGTTGGAAACAAATTGTAATGATGCTTGGAGGATGATGGAAATCAGCCACGAAAACATGTCCACAAAATTGCCAAAACAATTAGAAAAATTCTAAGTCTTGAACTCATCATGAACATGAAAAACCTTGGATTTCAAGAGACCATAACTTGCTCAATATTGATCCAATCAAGGCATACTTGTACTCTTTGGAAAGAGGGGATTACCCTCTACAATTCTTATGCCAGAGGTTTCTCAATTTAAGGCTTGGAAGTCACTCAAAATTGGCCATGAACATTGATGTACCAAGCTGTCAAAAGAATAACTTAGAAAAAATTCTAAGTTTCCAAATTTTACAACTTAAAACCTCCATCTTTAAAACATCATAAGTCTCTCAAAAATGATCCAAATGGGACAAACTTTACATGGTTGGAAAGCTTGAGACAAGCTCTATAACTTTCATGTTTGAGGAAAATTGAGATGAAGCATGGATCGTGAAGAAATTTTTCCTTGAAAGTGACCTCTAAATCATGGAAACTTGCCAAAAATAGTAAGTTCTAAAACCCTATTTTTTCCAAAAATGGAAACTTTCACAAATCCTTGATTTTTGATGATTCCTTGAACATATCTTGATCAAATCTCTTCCATGGATCATATTTGACTTGAAAATCACCATGTTGACCTTAAAAAGTCTGGAGTTGACTTTTTCACTGCCCAGTTGACTTTATTCCCAATTCTCCTGATTTTGAAATTTCTGATCAATTGAAAACCTTCTGAAGCAAATTGATGGACAATTCTCCAATCCTAGACACTTGAGGACATGAGGAATACCATGAGATCGAGTCTTGTCCTAAAAATCAGAAATAAACTGATTCTATAGGAAACCCTAATTTTGGCTCCTCTGGTTAGGAGAAATCAGCACATCCTCCAAATTCAAATTCCTCTGAGTATGATGTGTGTCATGTCCACCAATGATGATAAGTGCTATTTGGAGATGATAAACAATCAAAGAGCTTGCTCATTTGAGGGTTAGATCTCAGAATCTCCAAAACCCTAATTTAGGAAATCATGTTAGGAGAGTGTGATTCTTTTGAATTCCCCTGCCAATCTTGATCTTGTGATGAGATGATGGACCAAATAAAACATCTTGAGGCTTAAGGCTCCTTTGTGGTTCAAGAATTGGTAGCATCAAGAATTTTCTCTCCTATTGGCCCCTTGAGCAATACACATGAACTGTTGCTTGAAACCCTGAAAAACCTCTTCTTCCCTTGAGTTAAACCAAGTACCTTGATCCCATGCTAGGACCCAATGCTATGCACAAATGCTAATGCAAGAAATGCAAAGAAACATAAGCCAGTTAGCTAAAGACAAACAAGGCAAATTTTGGGGTGTTACAGCTGCCCCTATTCAATCAACTTGATCCTGAAGGTATGATAGTGACGGCTATCATGCGTTCCAAGGATTCACGGAGATTGAATACCATAAGAAACCTGAAATTTGCAATCCTCAAAGGAGGGACGACTCCACTGGGGAACAAACAATAAATGCTGCACTGTCACAACACATACGAGTGTTGGAAACTAAAACTGTATTGAAAAGTCCTGAAATAAACACAAACGAATGTTAGCTACGCTGGGGATGAACACAGACGGGTGTCAAGGAATCCAGGATATCAAATACGGACGGGTATTGAGAAGATACACGGACAGGTGTAAAGAGGTTCAATACGGACGGGTACTGAAAAAGGGGTACACGGACGGGTGCCAAATGTCAATGCGGACGGGCATTGAAACAAAAGTTCAAACACGGACGGGTGCCGAAAGAACACGGACGGGTGCCAAAGGGATTCAATACAGACGAGCATTGAAAAAGGTACACGGACGGGTGTAAAATATTTCAATAAGGATGGGTATTGAAAAAGGTACACGGACGGGTGTAAAGAAGGTTCAAGGCGACCTCTCTGGGGATTGAAAAGGTACACGGACGGGTGTAAAAGGATTCAATACGGACGGGTACTGAAAAGGGTGTAAAGCAACTTTATCGGGAATTAAACTCGCTGGGGGAATGGAAGGCAACACGGACGAGTGTCATCAGAAGGTCAATACGGACGGGTATTGAAATCAAATATTCAAACACGGACAGGTGCTGAAAGAAACACGGACGAGTGTCTGTCGGTAAAAATTTCGAGGGAAAAAAACCGAAGGACCACCTGGACGAAGGGGTACAAATAAAATCAAGGATAAACAATCCTGGTAAGACACTCTGTCGGGGAACTGTCAAATATTGCCTAACCCAACACCTGTGGAGTAAAGATATCTTCCTGAAATCCGGCTTTCCTGACGAAGGAAAACTCAAACCTGGCTTACGCTTCAGATGCATATGTTTGAATTTTGCCGTAATGCTCCACATGAAGTGGAAATGCTACGCATTTGGGAGGATGCCATGCAAAACAAATGCTTATGCAATGCAAGAGAGATGTCTCAGCAAAATAAATGCTGAAGACCAGAAGCAACTCCGTTGGGGATGGCAAACTAAATTTCCACCAAACCAAAGAAATCCTGTTGAGAAAAACTTCTCCCTGCTAGGGAGGATCATAATCACCAATTCTGCCGGAGATGGACGAATCTCCGAGAGAATACCTACTCTGTTGAGGAATATCAAGATCAACAACTCTGCTGGAGATGGACGAAGCTCCGAGAGGATACCCACTCAGCTGGGGATGGAGATGAATACTGAAGATGGAAATTCCATCGCTGGGGACGACCGACTATTTCAGAACTTGGCTTCGGCGCCTGCCAAAAACGATTGGCCTTAAGACCTGCTGGGGCTACCACTCACCACCAGACTCTGCTTGGAGAAATGAGCTTAATCTGCTACTAGGGAAGTAACTTTACCCTCACCCTGCTAGGTATTAGATCAAACCATTGTCGCCTAAACTATACTTTCTGACCAACTGAGGAAAGTAGACATCAGGACCCTGTGGGGATAATAACATCTTCGTCCACAAACTTCCTGCGGGAGGTACGACAACACTCACCTTAAACCAAACATCTTCTGAGTACTTGATGGGGAATAACACTCCAAACACGACTTCGGCTGGGTATATAATCCTCTGTACTTTGCTGAGGAAGACGATCCTCAACGACTCCGCTTGGGAGAAAAAGTAATTGTCAACATCCACTCTGCTAGGGGATAACACATGCTTCCTGACTAGCTGGGGAACAAATAGCTGCCCCATGCTCCGTGGGGAGACATCGCTTGCTGAAGAAAGATCAGCCAAATCATAACTCTGGCCGGGAAAAAACCTTTTATATCCTGCTAGGGAGGACGATCCTTAACGACTCCGCTTAGGGAATTACTTCTTTATACTCTGGTTGAGGAGGACGACCCTCGATACTCTGATGGGGAAGAGTAATAACCTGCTAAGGACGATCAAACTTCAAAGTAGGGGAGAGCTCTACTCTACTGGGGAAAACAAGCAAGCTGCTGAGGACGATCAGACTTCAAAAATGAAGAGAGCAACTCTACTGGGGGAGTACATCTGTCATCCTGCAAAACCAACAGAAAGGTCTATGCGCAGAAATGATTACATTGATTATCAACATAGTGACTGTCGCCTAAGCAATTGCCAGTGTTTTCCAACTTGTGTCATAAAGCTCAACGTTTTAGCATGTAATGTTTTTATCAAAAATATCGGACATTTTCACAAACAAAATAGGTAAAACAGAAAACAAAAGCTCTTTAACTGAAATGCAAACTTTATTGAATGAATTGGCCTGTAAATAGGCATTTACATCTGGAAGCAATTCCTGAAAAGAGGTAATTGCGCAAAAAGCAAAAGAAAATACAAATGTCGGCAATGTGGGGAACAGACATCCACCATGACTCGACTCAGCTATAACCCATATGACTTGCTCATCCGCAGATACTTTGGCCTTCGAAGATGACTAACTGGATTGATTCCTTTCCTCCGAATTTTCCAAGTGTGAACGGTGATCACAGATCGAACACGGATCGTAGTATTTACTTTAAAATCCCTAACTTTTGCCTGGATCGCCCTTTTCGGGTTTTCAATCCACCGGGATACCCATTTTTGCCAAGGTTTCCTTTTCAGGTTTTCAACCTTGCGGGTTTATTCTTTTTCTTTTTATCCCTAATTTTTTCCCGAACCTTTTCTTTTTATGGTTCGCCAGGATGCCCCATTTTTGCCTGAACCTTCTTTTTATGTTCAGCGGGTCTCTTTTATGCAAAGTATTTTTTGACTACATCTGCGTTCACAGGGGACGTAAAATCTTCGCCATCCATAGTTGAGAGTAATAAGGCTCCACAAGAGAAAACCTGTCTTACTACATATGGCCCTTCGTAATTTGGAGTCCACTTGCCCCTGTGATCTATTTGAGGAGGAGTGATCCTTTTCAGAACTAATTCACCAGCTTGAAAACACCGAGGACGCACTTTCTGATCAAAGGCTTTCTTCATCCTACTCTGATACAACCGGCCATGCCTAATGGCTTTCAGTCTCTTCTCTTCAATGAGGTTCAGTTCATTCAGCTGGGAACGCACCCACTCAGCTTCATCAAGCTTCACATCTGTCAGAATTCTCAAAGAAGGAATCTCAACTTCTAATGGCAAGACTGCTTCCATGCCATACACCAGTGAGAAAGGAGTTGCCCCAGTTGATGTGCGTACCGAAGTACGATAACCATGCAAAGCATAAGGCAACATCTCATGCCAGTCTTTGTATGTCACTACCATCTTCTGCACAATCTTCTTTATGTTTTTATTAGCCGCTTCAACAGCCCCATTCATCTTCGGACGATAGGGAGAGGAATTGTGATGTTCGATTTTAAAGCTTTGGCATAGCTCCTTCATCATCTTGTTATTCAGATTTGAACCATTATCAGTAATGATTCTCTTCGGGACTCCATACCGGCAGATGATGTCCTTCTTAATAAACCGGGCTACCACTTGTTTGGTGACATTGGCATACGATGCTGCTTCCACCCACTTCGTGAAATAATCAATAGCTACCAGGATAAAACGATGTCCATTTGACGCAGTTGGCTCGATCTTTCCAATCATGTCAATGCCCCACATAGCAAAAGGCCAAGGTGACGACAAAACATTCAGAGGAGTAGGCGGTACGTGCACCTTGTCAGCATAAATCTGGCATTTATGACATTTCTGGGCGTATTTAAAACAGTCAGACTCCATAGTCATCCAATAATACCCCGCTCTCAATAATTTTCTGGCCATAGCATGCCCATTGGCATGAGTACCGAAGGAACCTTCGTGAACCTCTTCCATTAACAAGCCTGCCTCGTGTTCATCAACACAACGTAGCAAGACCATGTCAAAGTTTCTCTTGTACAACACATCATCCTTGTTCAAAAAGAAGTTTCCTGATAACCTCCTCAATGTCTTTTTATCCTTGGAAGATGCCCTAGCTGGGTATTCCTGACTCTTCAAGAAGACTTTAATGTCATGATACCAAGGCTTGCCATCTGATACCCATTCAACTGCAAATACAAAAGCAGGTCTATCCAAGCGCATGATTCTGATTGAGGGAGCTTCATTCCAAAGATTCACTTTATACATTGATGACAAAGTTGCCAACGCATCAGCCATCTGATTCTCTATCCGGGGAATGTGATGGAAGTCTACTCTGTCAAAGAAAGGTAACAATCTTCTGGCATAATTGTTATATGGAACGAGATTTACTTAACGAGTCTCCCATTCTCCTATAATCTGATTCACCACCAACGCAGAATCACCATAAACATCGAGGTTCTTGATTCTCAAATCAATTGCTTCTTCTAACCCCATGATGCATGCTTCATACTCCGCCTCGTTGTTGGTGCATATGAACGCTAATCGGGCAGTAAAGGGTATATGAGAGCCCTGTGGAGTCGTAATGATTGCCCCGATTCCGTTGCCATATGAATTAACAGCCCCATCAAAAACCATCTTCCACTGAGACCCAATCTCAGGTCCTTCATCAGGCAAAGGCTCTTCACAATCCTTCATCTTCAGATACATGATATGTTCATCCGGAAATTCGAACTTCATCGGTTGATAATCCTCAATTGGCTGTTCAGCGAGATATTCTGACAAAACACTTCCCTTAATGGCCTTTTGGGAAACATACTGAATATCATATTCTGTCAGAACCATCTGCCAACGGGCTATTCTACCAGAAAGTGCTTGCTTCTCAAACACATACTTGATTGGATCCATCTTCGAAATCAAAAGGGTTGTATGGTTTAACATATACTGCCTCAAACGCTTAGCGGCCCAAGCGAGTGCACAACATGTTTTCTCCAGCATCGAGTATCTTGACTCGTAATCAGTAAACTTCTTACTCAGGTAATAGATGGCGTGCTCTTTTTTACCTGACTCGTCTTGTTGACCGAGCACACAACCCATTGAATTCTCAAGAACCGTGAGATACATAATCAAAGGCCTTCCTGGCGCTGGCGGCATAAGGACCGGAGGTTCCTGCAAGTATTCTTTAATCTTTTCAAACGCCTTTTGACAATTTTCATTCCACCTGACCGCTTGATCTTTTCTTAGCAACTTGAAGATTGGTTCACACGTGGCTGTGAGATGCGAGATGAACCTAGCAATGTAATTCAACCTCCCCAAGAAACCACGAACCTCTTTTTCTGTTTTCGGCACAGGCATTTCTTGTATGGCTTTTACCTTTGCAGGATCAACCTCAATACCTTTTTCACTAACAATAAACCCCAGTAATTTTCCCGATCTCACCCCGAAGGTGCATTTGTTTGGATTCAACCTCAGTCTGAATTTCCTTAACCTTTCAAATAACTTCTGAAGATTCACCAGATGTTCTTCTTCCGTCTGTGACTTCGCAATCATGTCATCAACATAGACTTCAATCTCTTGGTGAATCATATCATGAAAGAGAGTCACCATCGCCCGCTGGTAAGTTGCCCCTGCATTTTTCAATCCAAAGGGCATCACTTTGTAGTAGAAAGTTCCCCACGGTGTTATGAATGTTGTTTTCTCCATGTCCTCTGGGGCCATCTTGATTTGGTTATACCCAGAGAAGCCATCCATGAAGGAAAACACAGAATACTGAGCAGTATTGTCAACTAACACATCAATGTGAGGGAGCGGGAAATCATCCTTTGGGCTGGCTCTATTCAAATCCCTGTAATCAACAAACATCCTGACCTTCCCATCCTTCTTAGGTACAGGCATGATGTTAGCAACCCATGGAGGATAATTTGTTACGGCAAGAAATCCGGCGTCTAGCTGTTTCTGAACCTCTTCCTTGATTTTGACAGACATCTCCGGTTTAGTTCTTCTCAACTTTTGCTTGACCGGAGCACAACCTTCTTTGAGTGGTAGCCGGTGTACAACAATATCAGTATCCAGCCCGGGCATGTCTTGGTAAGACCAGGCGAAGATGTCCACATACTCACGGAGCATTTCAATCAATCTTCCCTTGAAACTGTCTTCCAACGCAGCCCCTACTCTTACTTCCTTTTTAGCATCCTCGGTTCCCAGATTCACAATCTCAATTTCCTCCTGATGAGGTTGGATGACTCTCTCCTCTTGCTTCAACAATCTGGCCAACTCTTCGGGCAGTTCACACTCTTCGTCAGCCTCTTCTTCAGCCTGATAAATTGGATTGTCAAAGTCATACCGAGCTATAGCTGAGTCATGATCGGTGTCATCTGAACAAAAAGACCTGCAATGATTTATGAGGTATGTTTTATTATGATGCAACAAAAGAAACACATTGCCATTTTGATGTGGGTTTTTTAATGCATAAAAATAAAAACAGAAAGACAGAGATCAAAATATTTGAGTGTGAAAAGTCCTTTATTGATGATAAAGCAAAACATGCGACAGTTAAAAGCCCTACAAACAGAATCACTACGTCTTGGGCAGAACGTAGGATTAACAAAATAGGAAAACAAAGCAATTACTCGAAGCCTGTCACTTGAATGACTTTCTCGGAAGACCAGTTGTGCAGACTTTCCCCTGGGACACAAGGACGAATCCAACTATCCATGTCACAATCACTGTCTTCTTCTTCTTCAACAGCATTAACTCTGTCGAAGAAAACTCCAGCGCTAGTGAACCGGACAGGGCCATAGAATTTTGGGGGATCCTCATCTCTTCTGGATGGCTTATATCCCAATCCATAAGTATCCTTCTTTTTCTGGACTTCAACCACCTGGCCCCACCTCTGTGAGCTACCAGCTTCAACCACAGCTTTGGCGTCTCTCAACGAAGACATGGAACCCTCAGGTTGATTTTCCACTACGGGCTGCACTACAGCTTCAGACTGAACAACTTCTTCAGAAACTTTCACCTTCTCAAATCCCTGGCATAACGTCTCGTGGATTTCCCCATCCACTTCCACGTATTTGAAGGTTGACAGCTGACTGATCATTATGTCTTCTTCTCCGCATACTGTCACTACGTGACCATCAACCATATACTTCAACTTTTGATGCAAAGTGGAAGTTACAGCACCTGCCCCATGGATCCAAGGACGACCCAATAAACAGCTGTACGCTGGCTGAATATCCATAATGTAAAACATTGCATTAAAGATTTCCGGTCCAACCTTGATTGGAAGCACAATCTCGCCAAAAACAGATCTCTTCGAGCCATCAAAAGCTCGCACCACCAAGTCGCTTGGTGTACAAATAAGTCCTCGAGTATCCAACTTCATTAACGCTTTCTTGGGTAATACATTCAACGATGAACCAGTGTCAACCAAGACATGTGACATCAGCGAGCCACGGCATTCGATCGAAATATGCAGGGCATTGTTATGATTCCTGCCAGCAGAAGTCAAGTCAAGATCTGTAAAACCCAGGCCGTTACTCGCATTCACGTGCGCTACAACCCCTTCCAGCTGATTAACAGAAATCTCTTGAGGAACGTTTGCTGCATTCAAAACCTTCAAAAGAGCATTCCTGTGAGCCTCAGAACACAAGAGCAGAGACAGAATAAAGATCTTGGACGGGGTCTGATGTAATTGGTCCACGATCTTATAATCACTTTTTCGGATGAGCCTCATAAATTCCTCTACATTTTTCGAAAAAGCATCATCAACCGGCTTCACTGTAGATTCCACAATCACTGGAGTCTGAACAGAACCACCCATCACCTGTTTTCCTCTATCCTGCCTAGAGGTACTGGGTTGATCGTTAACCGGAGGGAGCACTCTACCACTTCTGGTTATGGCATCAGTCTCAACTTTAACCCCTGAACTAGAACCCACTGGTGAAGTATTCATTAGCTCTTGCTTTTGCCCATTGACAAACACCTCTGCACCATAATTCCACGGAATAGCCTTAGAACTCTCGTACGGAATGGGTCTGGCCCTTGTGATAATGACTGGAGGTGGCCTTGCTGGACCAGAAATAGTAATTGTTTTGAATGGAATAGTGATAGTGGCAACCTTCTCACTAACAACCTCTTCTAGCTGATTACCTCTGTCAAACTGTAAACAACCCTCGTCAATCAGATTCTGAATACCCCTCTTCAACGAATCACAACCATTAGCCTTTATCAAACAATCTGAGTAGTTCTTACCACAGCCCGGATAGACATCACCTTTCAATAACCTGTTCTTAACCACCACCAACGGAGTCTTTAGTTCCTCCACATCCATGATCAAATTCAAAGTTTCACTGTCTTCGATTATAGCATTCACCCTTGGCCCATTGTGATTAGGCATCGGGTTTTGAATAACATTGGGTCCGTCATTCGAGAAATTGATGGCTTTAGAGTCCACAAGGTCCTGCACCTTGTGCTGAAACGCCCTGCACTTCTCCACCGTGTGCCCCGGAGCACCAAAATGAAAATCGCAATGTGCGTTAGCATCGTAGCCTCGTGGGAGTTCCCCTGTTGGTGGAGCCAGGGTACGAAGCTCAACTAGACGCAACTGCAATAAATGTTGCAACAACTGTGCATATGACATTGGGGGTTGATCAAAATGCCTCTCTGCATTCCTCTGTCTGTTCTGATACTGACCCTGCTGCCTATTCTGATTAGCATTACCCCTTTGCTGTTGTGGTGGAGGTAATGTTGCTGGAATGGTTACTGATGCTAGCTGTTGATTGTTAAACTGGCGCTGTTTTCCTTTTCCCCTGTGGGATGATACAGCGTTGGTCTCTCCTTTCTTCTTATAATTATCAAACGGCTTTTTTCCCTGTCCGAAAGCCGATCCATCACAGTTAGAAACCTTCCCAGCCTTAATTCCGACCTCTATCTTCTGCCCAATAGCAATCACATCTGCAAACTTGCCTAGAGAACAAGGCAAAAGCTTCTCATAGTAGTGCTTAGGCAGTGTGTCCATGAACATATCTAGCATTTCTTTCTCTAGCATTGGTGGCTGCACCCTAGCTGCCAATTCACGCCACCTTTGCGCGTATTCTTTGAAATTCTCATCATTCTTCTGGGACATGCTCAACATCTGAGTTCTGTTAGGAGCCATGTCTGTGTTGTACTGATAATGCTTGATGAAAGCTGCAGCTAGCTCTCTCCAGGTACGAACATCTCTGCTTTCTAGCCCCATGTACCATTCCAAAGACGCGCCAGACAGGCTGTCTTGGAAGAAGTGCATCATTAACTTTTCATCCTTAGCGTGAGCAGCCATCTTCCTGGTATAGGCCTTCACATGAGTCCTTGGGCAGGTAGAACCATTGTACTTTTCTAGCGTAGGAATCTGAATCTTGTGTGGAATAACAATATCAGGGACCAACCCTAGGTCGTCCAAATCAATCCCCAAATCATCCTGTTTCACCACTCCTTTCAATTGAGCTTCGATTAAACGGATTCTTTCATCACTGACCACAGGAAGGGCAGCATCTAGACTCCTGACCGAGAACACATCATCCTGTTGATCATCAAAATGATGGCCATGGATAGCCCGAACAGTACTTCCCTCTCCAACCACTGTAGGAATTCTGCCCTGTCCACCAGCACCAACTCCGCCCGGAGGGATATTACGGTTAATAAGACCACCGTGTAGGATACCATTTTCGTCGACCTGCGCCACTAACGGCTGAACCAGAGTTCTGAACTCGTTCTGACTTTGCACCACACCCTGCATCATTTCCATGAACTGGTCGATGCGAGCTTGCATAGCGGCCATATCTGCTTGAACTTTGTCCATCACTCTGTTTTGATTGAGCCTGGTAGAATAACGATGAATTGGTTGATCAATCCTGACTGAAAGAAAGAGAGAACATAAGAAAACCAGAGAAACCCAAGAAAGCCTGCAATGCAAAGAATGAATATGATTATGCAAATGCAAATGCAACAAACATATTTGAACATTTCCAAGGTATATCCGCTTTGATTCCATTTCAAGCAACCGGGCCAGGGATTAGACGCAATATCGGAAAATAAATCCGACCCAGAAATACCACCGGATCTAACCACTGGAAACCAATCACAAAAATAGAAAACTACCAAGGCAAAAATATCTGAATCAAACATTCTATTATCAAGATGGAAGAATTCATACAAACAAAGTCAATCGTAACCAACGGTGATTCCATCAACAATCCTGATGGTAACCACATAAAAACAGATACACAATAAACTACAATTCTACCCCAAACAGGCTAGCCTCCACTTCTTCCAGAAGATTCAAAGTGTCAGGATGTGCCGGTCGCGAGATTAGTCCTTTGATTAACCTGTTTCTCTTTGCAATCTCTTGGTTCAGCGTTGCAATCTGTTCTTCAGCGTTGCTACTTTCATGTCTTACCTTCTTGATTCCAACTTGTAATTTGAGCTCTTCAATCTCCTTTTGGGATTCTTTCCACTTGTTGAAGAAATGCTTCCCCTTTTCTTTTGCCTTTTGCAGCTCTTTGTTTAGCACCTCGTTTTCGACTTGGACCTCACTCTACATCTCTTGATAAACATCAAGCTTGGTTTCAGTCTTAGCCAAAAGCTTCTTAGTTGTCCTGGTGGTCTGGCTTGAAGTCTCTGCTGCCATGCTGATCTTCTTGAAATGCTGAATTCTGCTATCCAGATCATTTTCTGTCTTCTTCAGACGCTCAGTCGACTCTTTGACCTGCCACTTCAGCTCCAAATTGTCATGCAAAGCTCCTTGCAGCTGACTACTCATACCGGAATTCTCTGCTCTCAATTCTTGCACCAACTTCTGTTGCTTGTTGAACTCTTCAATAGGCACAGTAAGTCTTTCCTCCACACTCTCTGGATACAAGGGAGACGCCCGATCAAAAGGCAAATAGAACTCTTCTACCCTCTTTTTCACCCATTCAACATATGGAGCGAAAGCTTGGTTATTGGGTTTCCCCAAAACAGTTTTACCTATCTTCTGTCTGTTGAGCCAGGCTTGAGAAGCTTCTTGTGCAATAGCTACACCATCAGTCATATGAAAATACAAGGATTCTTCCAAATTTTTTTCAGCTGGAGGATCTCTTAGGGCGTACGCAAACTGCCTGATAGCCAAAGATGGGTTGTAGTTAATACCTCCCTTTCTTCCGATCAAAGGTACATTAGGATACCTGCCACAGCTATGTAGAATATCAGTCCCCAACAAACCCTTATCCACCCATTGAATGTCTTTAGCAGCTAATCCCATCAGACGCTTACTCCACTCTAAAGAAGTCTTCAAATCCACAAAAGCACCGGATTGGGGTAAACGTTTGGCAAACCACTTGTAGAATAGAGGTGCGCAACAACAAACCACACCACCTTGCTTTTTCTCATTCCTGTTATATAGAGCGTAATGGAGATCACCTAACAAAGTCGGTACCGGATTCTGAGCTGTAAATATCTGAATAGCATCTGTATCGACGAAGTCAGACTCATTAGGGAATAACACAATGCCATATATACACAGAGCTAATATTGCATTGAAAGCCCTCCACCTATTCTCCTTAGCTTCCTCTCGAGCCCTCTTTACCAAGTACTCCAAATGATACCCTCGGGATTTTCCTTTCTTAGAAAAATCATCCTCCACTGTAGATCTTCTCAAATAAAGAGCCTCAGACACTGCCTGGAAATCACACTCTCCTTGGGAACCACAGAAAGGAACACCTTCTTTGACAGGAATCCTCAAGATGTTGGAGTATTCCTCCAGGGTAGGAACCAACACATAATCTGGCATCACGAAGCACCTCAGGGAAGGATCATAAAACTGCATCAAGGTGTGTAGCTCATTATATTCATATTTACTAAGACTCCGAACCAGGGACAGTATCCAACCATACTTCTCTTCAAAGGCTCCCAAAACTTCCGGACCAGCTATACTCTATAAACTGCTCAAAGGACCAAGAGTGATCTTCAGAAACTTGTAGATGATGATATTCTTCTTACCCCTCTTAGTGTCCATCCCTAAGAACGCCCTCTGATTGGAATCAAAGACTAGATACTACCTGAAAATGCACAAACATGAATGTCAGATAAATGGAATGCAATGCAGAGCACGGGATCAAGGTATCCACATAAACTGGCTGCACTGTGCTGACTGAACAAATCAAGGCTCTGTACCAAAACTCAGGATCAACAACAACCATAGTGATAACAACAGAAAAACGGGTCGGTTGATGGTCACGGTTACCTGCAAACCTGTAAACAAACCGTCCCTCTCACATGTGGGTACTAGGATGTTCAGTATCCCGGGCTCTCAGGTCGAGAAATGATGATACGCTCACCATTTCTGGTTTGGCATCATCATCAATCGAGGAGGCCTCAACTGATTCTCCAAAAACGAAAGATCCTCAGCTTCAGAGGTTTGAGAAGCAATAGCACATTCAGCCCGAAGGATACAATGCTACCGCCAATCAAAGAGGTCGTCTACTGATTCTCTTTCAAAAAGAAGGATCCTATGGCAAGTTCCCAGCATTGGGTCCTCGGATCGAGAGTGTGCAATGGGTTTGCCACAGAAAGTGGGCTGCCACTGTCACATCCCGGGAGGAGTGCCGCAACTGAGTCCTCGGGAATGGTCATCAGAGTCGACGATTCCTCCAGAGAATAACTACTGGCATGTATCAGCATACAGTAGCAGAAAGCTCCGGATAGAACCTCGTCTAATTGTAGGGATCGTGATCACCCGCACGTGGCCAACACCACGGGAGCGTCACGCCTGCCCACGCTAAAGCCTAGGTGTATACTCGAGCCTGTGTATTGAGCTCATCTCTCAGAACATCCCAACCCGCCAAACAGAACAACAGCCAGCACAGCGCAGTATATCCAGTATGACAATATAAAATGCAATGCGATAAAAGCTGTAAAAACAGTAAAGCAGTAAAGTAAAACTACAGTAAACAACAGTACAGTAATATACAACAAAGCAAAGCACCATAGAAACACCTAACAAAAACAAACAGACAAGCGCTAGGATTGACTCGCTAAAGGGGAAGGACCAGCAGTAGGTCAACCAGAGTCCCCAGCAGAGTCGCCAGCTGTCGCTCCCGAAAAGATTTGCATCCAACGGTACAAACACGAGAGTGGCGCAAAAGAACACAGAGTCGCCAGCAAAGTGTATTTATCCCAAGAGAGGGAAAGGGAACACTGCATAAACCTGAAAGAAGGGAAAGAGCATGGTCACGCGACCAAGAGAACGGGTACGGGAGTCGGTTACGCGAAGGGAAGGTGTTAGCACCCAACACGTCCATCATACTCGATGGGATCCACGCTTGCTGTCTGCATCAAAGGGTGTCGTCGACCGGAACTCCACTGCTACTGGACCGGAGAAGAAACGAGAGCGGAGAGAACGAAGAAACGAAGAAGAAAAGAAAAGGAAGTGACTCGATAGGACGATATCGTTGTCCTAGTCCTACGTACTCCCTCAGTGCAATGGGAAAGTCAGAGTCAACGTAGTTCGGACGGGAACTGTGGGGAAAGGTTGCTCGCCAACACAATCGCTGTCTTGTGCCTACGTATCCTCAATCGGACGAGAGAGAGGAATCAGAGCTGACGTAGTTCGCGGGTACGACCACGGGTGGGTAAGTGTTTTTTACGTGAGCGACGAGCTCTTTTTTGAAAATGAAGTTTGAAACCCAACAACCCCGAAGGATAAAAAGATTGAATTTGTTTGGTATTTTTTAGACAGAAATGTCTTTTAAGTTGTTTCGCAACTTGCATTGAACCCAAGTCTTGAATACAGGAACGAATACTTTCGTGCGTCGTCCCCAACAGGACAAACACTAGGTATCCTAGAAGAATGAGAGGAAGCCCCTCAATCCCCACTTCCCACATAGAAAGGCTTAAGCGCAATACACGTTAACTTTTATTACGTGTCTTGAAGAAGTTTTGAGATGAGAAGAGAGACGACACAAAGGAAACTCTAAAGGGGAACTAAGAGTCCTAATGTTATCATGCATGGATGTCCTATGGTTAGTGAGGTTTAGGAGAGACGACTACCTAACCTAATGCTAATCCTACTCCAAGCTTAATCAAAAATTAAGTTGGACTAGGTAGCTCTAAGGGGAGAGAGTCCAAGACTTAAACAAGTCTCGAGACTCGAGGGATGAAAAGAGTGAAAGAGATGAAGAAGAAAGAGAAGGAGAAGATAAGTAACAAGATGGGGCAGCAAGTACATCATATCATAAATATCCAACTCAAGTCAATCAACATGTTTCAAAGATTAATGCAAATCACTTCAAGTAATCATGCAAAGGTAAACATGGAAGGATGCAAGCACACTTGAATTAAATGCACAATTAAACACACATGGATCTCATACCAAACTGACATGAGAGAAACAAGATGAAAATGAAACAAGACCAGAACTCACATCATATCATCATCAATAGTTCACATATGCAAAAGAGGTTCACATTATGCAATATGATGCACCAAAGAAGTTACAAAGCAAAAGGGATGATATGCATCACATAATTCAAACCAAATGCACCCAACAATGCTCAAGTAACATGAAAATCAAGTATAGAACTCAAGAGGCAGAAGCATACACATCAATGTCATATCAAACCCAAACTTAAGTCATACAAGATCAAACATCCATCAACAACTTCAAAACATGCACCAAAAATGAGAAAGACATTCACTTAACATCCATGCAAACCAACAAAGAAGTGTGTGATGCAAAGAGTGAGAACATGTCACATAGAGCACCTCAAACCAAGAGAGTCAGAACCTCTAGCATATCATACAAGTCAAACAAAAGGTTTCATACATGAGTGGATTCACACAAAGAAGCAATCACAAGATTAGGTTGAGCATTCCACAAAGTTCAAGCCCAAAACAACAACACTTTGTAAAATCAAGAACAAATAGGAAAATGAGTGAAAAGAGATGATTCCAAAGCCAAAATTAAGCACAAACAGAACATGATCACACCATATAAACATCTCAAGCATCACTCAATCACAAGTAAGCAAATGTACACAAACTTGGTCAAGTATCAAAGTATGCCTCATTCAAACTTGCATCACAAACAAAACTCAACCAAAAATAGCAAAGTGGATTAATAAAATCCCAAAAAATATTTAAACAGAAGCTAATTCAGTCAAGTAACATGTGCAAAAAGATTGGATCAAAAAGAGTTAAATAGCTTGTCTAAAAGTGATCCACAAGTCAAGATGTGCACATAACTGAACAAAGATCGAGGGTCAATAAAACTTGAGTGGCAAGTCACTAAAAGTAACTCAAACCACCCTCAAACCAGCATCAAAACATCCTCATATAATCCTCCACAAGTAACCAAGATATTGGTCTCAAATGATGAGTAAAAGTTAAGAACATCCTAACCCTAAATGAAAGGTATCATTGGAAACTCAATACCAAATTAAATCAAAATAAAATATGAAAATAAAATAAGAAATAAAAATAAAAAATATGGAAAACAATCACAAGACATTAAATGATTAGAAAAATATTTTTTGAATTTTTATAAGAGTTTATCAATCAAAATAAAATTGAAACAAACTAATTAAAACAAAAAAAGAAATTAGAACAAGTAAGAAGCAAGGGGGTGCATGCAGTAAAAACAACTACAAAGTGGAACAAGCAAAGGCGCATTGGGCCAGAGAGTTGGGGGGTGTAGATATCACACACATGCTAAGCCCAAACCAACCTTTAAAACTCAGAAGCAAACAAAAAAACAACTTAAATGAAACGGTGCGTTTCACTGAGCCACGCTGGAATTACAAAATGAGGTGGACGAGGACCGCTCTCTCATTGGCTAGTCAAAAAGTCAGCAACCTTGCCACCATCACACATCAGATGCCGGAACCCTAGCTCCGGTCATCTTCTCCGGGAGGCTCGCCGGAGCTTCTGGATGAAACTTCACCAAAAATCACAATCATATACACCATTTTGCACAGAAAATCATGGTGATTCCAAATCCGCAAACAAAAATCAATTTAAACATGTTTATCATCATGAATCGAAGGCAACAAAGAATCATGCTCAAACTGAAACTCTTTCAAACACAGCCAAAAACATCTCAAACAATGCCTACATCTCTGTAGGACTTCAGATCAGCCAAAAACAAAGTTCAATACACGTTTAGCATGAGAGATATTAGATCTGAAATTTACCTAACGGAGCAGCTCCGTTGGCTCTTTTCAGCAATAGATAGATTCAGAAAATGGTATAGGAAGCTTCAAGATCACTTGTAGAATATAGATCCAAGCTCAAATCATCCAGAAAATGGCTGAAAAATTTCACACGGATCCAACTTGAAGATGGAGAAATGTGAGCTCGCACAGCCTTCAATAGTGGATACAGAAGCTTAACATTGCATACAGAAACAAGACCTTGCTTGCTAGATGATGATTTCACTAAAAGTAATTCAAAAACTCTGAGAGAATGAAGAACCCGAAAATGAGAAGGTTGAGGGAAATTTGTGATTCAGATCTGGAAATTCAAGGGAATCAGAGTGTGTAGTCCACTTTAGGGTTTTAGAGGTTTTTTATATCAGTGGTTTGGCACGTGAGAGGAGAATATAGAGTGAGAAATTGGCTGCACGATTTTTTTCTTTTAAAATGAAAAACATGGTGGGTGGAAATAGTAAGCACATGGAGTAGGCAAATGGGCTGATGATCGTAGCAGCTCTTTTTAGTGGCCATAAGGGTGTAAAAATGATATGGAAAAGGTTGGTACTTGTGGGAACCAAATAGTACAAGTTGCTCTCACCCCACTTTTCAAAATATGATAAAATTTGCATATGACATGCAAGACCACGTGCATGAGAGCATGATGATATGGTCTGCTCATTTGTAGTAAACAAGCTGAGGTCATGGTAACTCATGCTACAAGATACCATCGTCCCATGCCAAAATTCATGACACCACATCTTATTATTCTTTGAAAAGTGTCCATTTAGCAAGGGCAAAACTCAATGAATATGGCTCAAAATGGTGCAAGTTTATGATCATTGGAAAATAGGAAGAATAGAGATCAATCTTGGTGTTGGAAACAAATTGTAATGATGCTTGGAGGATGATGGAAATCAGCCACGAAAACATGTCCACAAAACTGCCAAAACAATTAGAAAAATTCTAAGTCTTGAACTCATCATGAACATGAAAAACCTTGGATTTCAAGAGACCATAACTTGCTCAATATTGACCCGATCAAGGCATACTTGTACTCTTTGGAAAGAGGGGATTACCCTCTACAATTCTTATGCCAGAGGTTTCTCAATTTAAGGCTTGGAAGTCACTCAAAATTGGCCATGAACATTGATGTACCAAGCTGTCAAAAGAATAACTTAGAAAAAATTCTAAGTTTCCAAATTTTACAACTTAAAACCTCCATCTTTAAAACATCATAAGTCTCTCAAAAATGATCCAAATGGGACAAACTTTATATGGTTGGAAAGCTTGAGACAAGCTCTAAAACTTTCATGTTTGAGGAAAATTGAGATGAAACATGGATCGTGAAGAAATTTTGCCTTGAAAGTGACCTCTAAACCATAGAAACTTGCCAAAAATAGTAAGTTCTAAAACTCTATTTTTTCCAAAAATGGAAACTTTCACAAATCCTTGATTTTTGATGATTCCTGGAACATATCTTGATCAAATCTCTTCCATGGATCATATCTGACTTGAAAATCACCATGTTGACCTTAAAAAGTCAGGAGTTGACTTTTTCACTGCCTAGTTGACTTTATTCCCAATTCTCCTGATTTTGAAATTTCTGATCAATTGAAAACCTTCTGAAGCAAATTGATGGACAATTCTCCAATCCTAGACACTTGAGGACATGAGGAATACCATGAGATCGAGTCTTGTCCTAAAAATCAGAAATAAACTGATTCTATAGGAAACCCTAATTTTGGCTCCTCTGGTTAGGAGAAATCAGCACATCCTCCAAATTCAAATTCCTCTGAGTATGATGTGTGTCATGTCCACCAATGATGATAAGTGCTATTTGGAGATGATAAACAATCAAAGAGCTTGCTCATTTGAGGGTTAGATCTCAGAATCTCCAAAACCCTAATTTAGGAAATCATGTTAGGAGAGTGTGATTCTTTTGAATTCCCCTGCCAATCTTGATCTTGTGATGAGATGATGGACCAAATAAAACATCTTGAGGCTTAAGGCTCCTTTGTGGTTCAAGAATTGGTAGCATCAAGAATTTTCTCTCCTATTGGCCCCTTGAGCAATACACATGAACTGTTGCTTGAAACCCTGAAAAACCTCTTCATCCCTTGAGTTAAACCAAGTACCTTGATCCCATGTTAGGACCCAATGCTATGCACAAATGCTAATGCAAGAAATGCAAAGAAACATAAGCCAGTTAGCTAAAGATAAACAAGGCAAATTTTGGGGTGTTACAACAGGACACGAAGAAATGACTCAAAACATTTGGGAAACTTGAACTTTAGTCAGAATATCATAACATTCTAACCAACATCCTTGCAAACCAACTACAAGGACAGACTCAACCCATGTACTTTTCTCTCCCTTTTTAGCCAAAAATTGACAAACATGTCCCAAACAGACCCATACCGAAACTGAGGAAACCCATAAACCAACAAACCCCATGACAACTTAGCACAACAGAAAAGACAATCTGTGACAAGATGACGACTAGAACACCCTTTATATACAAGAGTGTTTCTCTTAGGATGTAACGAACCATTGGAAGTAACACATGTCCATTCAATGTGGGCATTAAATGACATTGTGTATTTTCTGAGACAAAAGTGCACCGTTCAAACCAAATTTGATTATTTCTTCCTTTTAACCAGGACCATTCAAAGAATGCGCATTTTTCAAAACACATGTTTAACACACGTTCCCTAAGACGCAAATTCTCCACCGTCCAAAGTAATTAAGTGTACATCCATACATTCTAACCAATGTTCTGACATCTTGTCAGACTTTGTATAGTCCCTCTTGTAGCATCTATTTTATCCCTTTCAACCAGAAGACCAAGATTAACTGACTAAGATGTTAAGACATTTCTTCAAACATCTTTTAGTTAGCAATAACAATTCTCAAGATACTTGTACTACGTCTAATTCAATCCATTGACCCCAATGAACGAATCAGAACAACCTGATAAGTCCACCCAGAACTTATACCAGTAAGGAAATGTCACGACATCTCGCCTGGCATAACTTCCTCACAAGGGCAATCTATTACAAACTGCTTGAAACCACAAATAATCTTGATAAACAATCTGCACCACTGCAGCAATACTTCTTAGATCAAGAAGTAACTCCCCCTATATAAGATAACTAGTGCTCCTCCAATGAACACTTATGCTGATGAATGGAAAACATAAGACACATCTTCATGTCTTCAAGAGCGCACCCTCTGTCCAACCCACCTGCTGAACATAATCATCAATTGGACTTATTGCTTCTTCTGACAAGAACCAATAACCACTCACACATCAACACCATCATGCTTCCCGTGAGGTCACATTAGGATCACCATCCTAAATTAACAAACTCTTGGATTTAGATCAAAGCTCCACTGATCCCTCTCTTCTTGAACCCATCTATACACCACACAAATTCCTCTTGATTTCTCATGTATAGACCTCCATGTTCCTTGAGATAAAATCCAATTGATTTGGAATGTTGACACACAGGGCCCCTTAGTTTGCTATCTTCTTAACGATGACTGATATCGTATACATGCTCCAGAAATCTTCAGCCCATTTGCTCCACAAGCACCAAACTGATCCACTTCTAGCATGTCCCATTCACATCAGACTTCCAAGACAATCCTTTACCCATCATTCTCCCGTATGATAAGATAAATACTTCTTAGACAAGATGTGAGTGTCAAGTTCTACACTCAGAACTTAGTATCCTATTCCAAGGATAACCAACCCAGAAAATGTTCTAACATCAGTTAGGACATCATTCACACATCACAGACACCACACAACATGGTTCTTGATATGCTCCACCATTAGACTTACTATCTGCATAGTAATCCAACTGAAGATCTTTAAATAACACTGCGCCACCAGCTTGATCAATAAGAACTCCAGAAATCAAAGAGAGAAATAAACTTTCATCCACCAAATGAAGGCATACTTCCATCCTCAACCTAGAACTTCTACCACAAGCTCCAAGATGAACCATATCCTCCTTACGTTTTCAACCAACTACCCTTCTACCCAAGAGTAATTAGTTCCAAGCACCCTGCTTGAATGCACACTATGAAACCAATCAAATGCCACCTTTTGATTGATCTCACTCTTCTTCAGAACTCCCACAAGATACACTGATCCACCAATTAAATCTGATCTTCAAGTTATATGAACTACTTGCTCCATAGCAAGATATCTTGGATCCACCAAGCCTCTAGACATGTAACATCTTCTCAATCCACAGCTCCCGCAAACTACATGAGATAGACCTTTTTGAAGCATCCATAACTTCCATTCTCCTATAGCTCACCTGATCTTAAGCTGATGTGCCATATCACCAGCTGAGATTCTGATGTTAAGCTAGATGTTAGAACATTCTGATACGACATTCAGCTACTGAATTTAGCTCCTCCTTCTGCCACTTAGAAGAACCTCCTCCCTTTAACAGAACAAGAGTTCCATGCTCTCATAGACTTGATTCAACAACCAAGTTTGAGTAAACAACCTCCATCCTGCTTAGACTTATAACAGATATTCCATACAAGCTTACACCTTGATGAATAACTGCTTTGAAACTCCAAAGACTTCACACCTGCGATGTCTGAATCTTTAGAAGATAAATTAGTCATAGACTACACCATAGCCATACCAAAGAATGCCACTTTCCTTAGTATAGCAGTCTGTAGAAAGTCAGAGATAACTGCCACTTAACCTTGAACTTAAAAATGAGCAAGATCCCATGCTCCCAAGTACCTAGATCAGAAATAAACTGATCCAAGTTGTGCTATCACCAACACACCATTCTGGACAAGTCTATTGCCAGAACACTTTCCAGATAAACATTAGATGCTTCAAGTAACAACTTGAATACACTTGCTGCACTCCAATACTCCTAGATCAGAAATAAACTGATCCAAGACCAATCCTTCAAGATTATGATGTCTTCTTCTTCATCTTCCACATCACCGTTATCTAGACTAGTTTCTTGCCAGGAAACTCTCTAGAGATCAGATGCTTCTGCCACACCAACTGAAGCAGATTCTTAGGTCAACACCTAAGAGAAATAGAACCAAAAGCTTATGCAGTACCCCTCCAATGATTATGCACAAACCCAGATGAAGAGATGTTCCAACATCTTGTTAAACATCAGCAATCTTGACTTTCAAGGATAATCAATTAAATACTTATGAATTCCACAAATAACAATTGATCTTAAATCCTTGTTCAATAATCCTATTTCACTGTTGATGCCACACTCCACCAGATCACTTCATAAACATTTATCAAGTATTCAAGCTTTTGCAAGTATCTTCTTTGACACACAACTTGTTAAGATACCAAGGCTGCCACCCTTGACTCAAGTAACTAAGATTCTCTCTAAACGAACCCTATTTACCTCAACAATTCTGAAAACTCCAATCAGATTGGATCCTCCCTTAGGATTAGGAGAGATTAATCCTTCCTTGCTATTTTGGATGGTGAAAATAAATCACCTCCACTTTCTTCAGGTTTATGTTTCACAGAATCACCTTCTAGTCAGAAGAATAACTAGAAGACTCCAGATTCACGACTGAGACGCCTTTATGAGTGGACTTGATAGAATTCTCAAGTATCTTTGACAACTTAGCCGATCAATAATTTATCAAACTCCTAGAGCAAGAACTTGATAATCCTAAACTCAATTCCTCTCCTCTTCAACTGACTTCAAAATGCACCATGGAACCAAGCTTCCAAGTACCAAGTCACCATAACAGACATCTTCCAGCAAATCTCTCCATTCCATTACTCCCGACTTTGGAATAAAAAGATGCAAATATCTTCACAAATAGAAGTCGACGATTGCGATCTTCCACCATCTGTCTTCAACAACAACTCCAGAATCCCATAATTCCAGAGCTCTTCCATCAGAAACATATGCAGTGGAACCACCAAGGAACAAATTATGCTTGCCCTAATAAGATGTCAGAACATCTTATAAGACACCCCAACAAGAGAATTAGCCACTTCTCCTGCAGTTCTTGTAGAACTTCCTCGGCAACATGAACAACCTCCGGGTTGTTACCTTTGATCCAGAACATCCATCCCATCCATTAATACCCTTGAGTATGTCTGAGTAGATGGATTAAATCTTCAAAACTCCTAATTTTTTAAACTCCATAAAGTATCTCCCAAAGATCTCATCCAAAAACAGATAGGATGCCTGCTCTGATACCAATTAAAATTCTGGCATAGCAAACAACAGATGTCCTAACACATGTCAAGACATCATTCTGCATAAACATTTAAACAAGAACATAATAGCAGATTGATACCTTTAATATCAAAACTGCAGCAACACAGCTGTTACGACATCTGATCCAACATGTTAATCAAGATTGAACTGTAAATTGCAGAATGATAAACAACACAGAATATGATGACCCAGTTCGGTGCAACTCACCTACATCTGGCGAATACCAATCCAGGAAGAAGAATTCACTATCAGTAGTATAGTTTTATGCAAACAACCTCAGGTTTACAAAAAGCACCCACGCTAACCTATCACTACCCAATGAAGACTTTATCATTAGAAGTCACATCTAATTGATAAGAGAAACCCATCTCACTCCCTAAATCACAACTTGTGATTATCTAACAGTATATCATCCCTATTGAAAGACACTCCTTCCAATTCAAAATTCAGTCAAGCATCCTTGACTAACAAGTTAACTGGGATTTGCTTCAAAGCTTCATCCAAGAACACTACACCATTCATTGCCTACAGGCTTCTGAATCTATACAAGTATCTATGTCTGCCACACTGCATCAAATCGATACAGAGGTAGACTTACAAGAAATCCTTCGACTCTCAAAAACCTAAACCCTATTTTCTACTTTACAAAAGTGATACAATAGGTTCAGTTGTTCAGTCCTAGGTCTTGGTCTTCTTTTATACTCTTCTACTTCCTTGGGCTTTGAATCTTCTGTTTATTGACCCCTTGATCCACTGCTGTAATCATTCCTATATTTGTCAAGTCAGAATGTCAGGATATTGTCTTCGGCATCTTTTTCTACAACATTCTTTACTAAGTTTTAACCAAAATTTAGTCAAACCTCAGGAGCTTTCATATACTTCTAAGTTTGGACAGTCTTGACAAAAGTTTCACCGGGAATAATGACTTTCTCTGTTCCATATTGTATAACCCCAAGAGGAGGCAAGACTGTATCAGGAATTTCCTATGAGGAACTAGTTTTGACTATGTTATAAAGTAACCTCTGGTTTGATCTTAAACCTAGACCTAACTGCTGGGGAAAACTCTAAGCAAGATATGCACAAGTATATATACAGACAATTATATTGACACACACACACACACACACACACACATATATATATATATATAAGAAATATGCATTGAAAAAGATGTGGGGACTTACTGTAATACCCCAAATTTTGACCAATATGATTTCCATCATTATGTAAATCATTACAACAATATGGATGTACCTTCATGCCTCAATCAGTCTCCTCAAGGATTTTTGAACATTCACTACAATTAAGAATTAGGGTTTTAAGCCCTCTCAGAGCCTTAGACAAAGGATCAATCAAGGAATGACATGATCTTCAACTTGTCTAACCTCTCAAACACACATAAATGATCACGAGGACTCCCACATCAGGAATTAGGCACAAGGTTGCAGCATTCCAAGTGGATTAAGCCTCAAGATCGCCAGTGTCACCAAATTAGGGTTTTGGTTGACCAGGGCCTCCAGATGAAAATCTTCATCTAGGCATGAGCCAATGCTTCACAATATAACTCAAGATACTCCAAGGGACCTCATGGACCCAATCACCAAATCAATTTAGCCTCAGGGGATGCATTTACCAAATAATCAGGAATTAGGGTTTCTTGACCTAATTCACCCCTAAGTCGACTTTTGGGACAAAACATGAGCCAAGACCTCAAGACATGATTTAAAGGTCTCTAATAAACCACATTGATCCATTTACAACAATGGATTAATCCAAGAAGCTTGATCCACAAATTTCAATTTCAAAAGGACCACAATTAGGGTTTTGAGGAAAAAGTCAACTGAACCTTTGGCTTTTGGCCCAGACATGCTCCCAAACCTTGGGACATGATTCAATACATCCTATAACACCTATGGAACATATCCATCAAGTTTGATTTAGATCAAGGACTTTATTTCACAAAGAATCGCACAAATTGGAATTCATTTGATAAAAAGTCAACTGTGCACAAAAGTCAAGTTTGACTTTTTGAGAATTTTCACAATTATGGTTCCTCAACCCTAAAACAATGTTAATATGTGATTTGAATCATCATTAATCAAGAAAAATCAAAGAAAGTGAGTTAACTTGTAAAAGGCGTAACCATAAAAACCTATAATTTTTCTAAGTTATGGAACAAAGTGGCTAGGGTACCAACTTCCAATGATCATAACTTGAGATCCAAGCAACCATTTTGGATGGTACAAAGATGGATTTGTAGCTCTCATGGCATACTATAAAAGCTTCAACTACATCCCATTCCAATTCCTCATAGATTTCACGTTATGATTGGATCAAAATCACTAAAAACATGAAAATGCATCTTTTTCCAACACTTAGAAAAATTCTGCCCAAGGCAGATTTCAAGTGAAACACCAAAACTTGGGGCATTTTTTCACACAGTTGCAAAATGAATCAATTCAAGGTGTAAACACTAAAGTTGGCATGCATATTGCTAGCAATTCAAAGGGTCCATCAGTATGAAAAAACACCATGGAAATCAAGAAATATAGCAGCTCAAAGTCATGCTGCTGCAACTGTTTTGGAAAAACCAGTTTGCTTGTTTGCTTGCTCTCCACGATTTCTGATTCAAAGCCAAGGATCACTATGCCAAATTCATCCAATTTGATCACAATGCATCTGATCCAACCAACAAACTTGGACTGAAATGCCAAGAGCTTATCCTTGAGAATTGATGAGTTTTTGGCATATATGCCTAGAATTCAAAGGGAATTAATGTGGAATAGTGCAATTTCAAGATTCTCACTCTCCTCAGTCAAGTTCTCTAATTAAACAACAATTAAAATGACTGAAGAATGTGGAATCAGTCAATACATAGCTGATCTATTTGGGGCAGTTGTTACACCTAGTGCAAGAGGCATTTATGCCAAGCCAAATCCATTTGAATGTGATCTGATCTTGCAGCCATTCACTATTCCTCCAAGACAAGAGTTGATCACCTATAAATAGAGATCCCAACTGATCATTCAGACTACCCCAAAGCAGCTTACAACATTGCTTTCTCTCATTCTCTCCTTAAGTGCCAAATTTCTTTGTTCTTAAGCAAGTGCTATCGGGTTTTGAGTTGCAGAGCCAAGCAACTCAAACCATCACTTCCAACACATCACATATGATGTATAGAAGCTGTCCAAACACCTAAAGCACTTCTAAAACACCTGAATCAAAATTTCACTCTTCAACCTAGCCGTTATGCAGTTGGGATACCATAATCTGATCTAAGGAGTTTCAAAAAGTTCCAAGGGTTGCAATCCACTCCATACCATCCAATGAAGCTGTAGAGATCATCATCCACCTTCTGGAACACACTTTGTGCAGAGTTCCATTTCTCCTTGCAGCAAGGTAAGCTTAAAACTCAATCTCCATGCACCATGCATATTTCCTCGCACAATAATTTTGCCAATTGATTATCATCATATGTTGAGTGTTTTCCCTCAAAAAAATTTGACCATGACACTCACAAACATGTCTGCACGATTGCTTTTGCAAAGTTAAGGTTCATACATTCATGTTAATGTAACTTGCTACACACTAAAACTAAATGAAATCAAATATTGCCATCATGTTCCTTGTTAAAAAACACATGAATTTGGTGTTTGAATCATGTCAAATGGTTGAGAAACGAGTGAGATAGAGAGCTTCACGCATCTGGCCCAAGGAAGAAGATGGCCATGGCGCCATTCTTCAGGTTTTAAAACCAAGTTCTCTATATATTTTTCATTTGCCATACTATATTTGAATTGGCATTGCGCCCTAGTGGTTGATCAGCTGGTTTGTGTGTATTTAGCGAGTGGAAGGTCTAGGGTTCGAATCCCCCTCGCCCCAGACCTCTTTTTTTTATCACTTTTTCCATTTTTATTATTTTTCATATTATTTTTTTTAATGATTTGAAAAATTAATTTCTCATTCAATTTTAATAATTTTTTAATGGTTCTTTTTCTGAAAAATCACAAAAATATTAACATATTTTATTTCACAAAAAAATCAGATTTATATTATTTATTTAATATAGTTGGTATTTGTGTAAATAAATTCATTTTTTATTGTTTTTAAACATTTTAAAAGTGAATTTTTATCTTGAAAATCAAAATCAAATTAGTTCTAAATCATCTTGTGATTAAAACCTCATTTTTCAAACCTTAACCAAAAATCACAAGTAGTTTATTTATACTTATTTGGTATTTTTATCATTTTCATTAATTTTCTTTAAAGAATTACTTTTAAAAAATGAAAATTTCAAAATCACTCATGGGCCTCTAATAGAGTGTAAGATCCAAACCCTTTGTAAATAATACATTTTTGGGCCTCACACAATGTATAAGTCCTTCTGTATATTTTCAAAAGTTCGGCGCGATCATCGCCTTTTTAACAAAATCAACTGGGTTTCTCCTTGAGCTATAAGACCCATCTTTATTCATTTTCAAACCTTTTGGGCCTCTAATAGAGTATAAGACCCAATCCCTCTTTGAAACCAAAATAGTTTGGGGCTCAGTCATTGTATAAGACCCACGGTGTTTTCAAAAATCTCGGCGCGATCGCCAATTTAAAATAAAATCATCTGGACCTACCCTCGTGTTATAAGTCCCATTTCTTTTCTTTAAATACTCTTTGGGCCTCTATTAGAGTGTAAGACCCAACCCTTGTTGTACATAAACCTTTTTGGGCCTCAGTCGTTGTTTAAGTCCCGATACAATATTCAAAACAACGGTGCGATCAGTGTTAAACCTTGGGCCACTCCTTGAGTATAAGCCCCACAAATTTTTTTGAAACAATTCCCTTTTAATTTAGATTCAAATATATGTATTGTTATGAAAACTTTCTTTAATTTCTTTGAACCACTAACAACACAGCATGGAAGCTTGCTCGCCTGTAAGTTTTTAAACAGCTTTCATTTACTCGCTTTGATATAAACAACTGTATTGTGGGATGCTGCGCATGGTTAGTCTTCTTTCGTAACTTTTTTAAATACTTGTCATATATCAACTGTATATATACTTGTATAGTTATTTAGAGTTTTCCCCGGCAACTAGGTCTAGAACTAGGTAAAGCCCTGTTGGTCACTCTTAAAATACAAACAAAACTAGATCCCCATAGGATTTCCAGATACAGTCTTGCCTTCTCTTGGGCTTAAACAATATGGAACAAAGAGAAAGGCAGTATTCTTTGTGAACCTTTTCACAGGCTGTCACTTTAGAAATTATCAAAGAAATTCTACTCCCCGGAGTTGATCTATTCTCGGTGAATAGCATCTCTTGAATTTCTTCAAATCACAGAACTTTCACTAAATAATCTATTCTCGGTGAATAGAATTTCTTGAACTTTTCTTGGTTTGGGACCCACAAGCTTCCTAAAAGCATCCCCGCCTCCTCTTGGGCTTTGTACAAGGACCCTCCGGCTTCTTTGAAGTTTTCATGCCTTCTCTTGGGCTTAATACATGGACCCTGATGACCTCTTAAAGGTATAAGACAGAACTTAGTCATCCTTTGCTAGAGCAGTCTTTCCAGTGTCAGACCTCAGGCCACTTTAGGGTTGATTCTCAAACCTTAATGCCCTTGCCTCCTCTTGGGCATCATATAAAAGATAAAACTCTTCCACAACAGTAGACTTGGACAGTCTAATCCCGTTGAGTCTCAAAGACATTCTCAAGTCCCTTACAACAATAAGAAAAACCACGGGCATTCTGGATCGATCTCTAGCAGAAACCTCCTCTTAGGCTTTGTATAATGATCCTTCCTCACCAAAGTCAGCCTCCTCTTGGGCTTTGTACAAATGATTCTCCCCGGTGGAGCCAAACTTTTCAGACTCTCTTGTTGAGTCAATCCCTTTTCAGACTCTCTCGTTGAGTCAATCCCTTTTCAGACTCTCTCGATGAGTCAATCACTTTTTAGACTCTCTTGTTGAGTCAATCACCTTTTCGGACTCTCTTGTTTAGTCAACCCTTTTTAGCCTCAATCTTGGGCTTTGAACAAGACAGATAAAAATACTCTCTCGTTGAGTCGATCTTTGCCCAAACTTGGTATAAAGATTTCCCCTAGCAGGAGCTAGCGTCTTCTCAAGTTGTGTAGAAAAATTTCTCCAGCTTGTCCAGCCTCCATCCTGGGCTTGGTACAGGACAGATAAAAACCCTCTCTTGCTGAGTCAAACCCCTTTAGCCTCAATCTTGGGCTTTGTACAAGACATAAATCTCCCTCTCTTAAAGCTTGGGACAAATATCTTCTCCATCAGAGTAATTTCCTCCCATCTTTCCATTAGGCTTTGGGGAATGATTTTCCCCAAGAAGAGTCAAACTCATTTCAGCCTCCTCTTTGGCTTTTTATAATGACCTTCCCAGTAAGGTCAGCCTCAAATCTTGGGCTTTGTACAAGACACATACAAACCCTCCCTAGTGGAGTCAAAAACCTTTTAGCCTCAATCTTGGGCTTTGTACAAGACAGACAAAATATTTTCCCCGGAAAAGTCAAATTTCTAGCCTCCTCTTAGGCTTTGTATAAAGAAATCCCCTAGTCGAGTCAATTAACCTTTTAGCATCAACCTTGTGCTTTGATCAAGGCACAAAAAAATCAACAATCCTTCTTTAGAGGTGACAAATTCTCTCTCAGTCAAAACCTTTTAGCTTCAATCTTGGGCTTTGAACAAGACACCAAAACATTTTCTCCTCCCTTAGAATAGGAGGAACTACGATTGCTCTGATTTCCCTATTTCATTTAAACAGGAATACGTAGGCATAAGATTGCAAAATCTTAGCGAGCATACTAATCAAAAACTCTAGGTCCAGTACCTTCAGATCAAAACTTAGGTCCAATACCTTACCAAAAACACTCGAACATCAACAAAACCTCACCCACTCGCTCATACTTCCCAAGAAACTTTCCCAACCCATTAACAGATAAACACCATCAATTATAAAGTGAAACCTGAAGCTAATATCTAGTGGATAACCACATATATGATGGGTAATTGACAACTCCCCATTGTATAACCTGACCCCAAACTCCCCGAATCTCTTTTAAGTGTTTGTTCCATTAAACATTCGCGTGCAAGGTTAGTTTTAGATAGCTTCCCTTTCCCTTTCAGCTTCATGGGATAAATAAGAAATCAGAAAGTAGCACCCCCTCCTAC
Source organism: Lathyrus tuberosus (assembly GCA_022829125.1). Taxonomy (NCBI): domain Eukaryota; kingdom Viridiplantae; phylum Streptophyta; class Magnoliopsida; order Fabales; family Fabaceae; genus Lathyrus; species Lathyrus tuberosus. Next base: position 2,449,160 of record JALAZF010000142.1, on the reverse strand, counting down.
CATTGCGGTGAGGAAAACCCAGCGATAAGGTGGTCGCGTCACCGACAAAAATCAATCGCTACAGGAAAATGGTGACAATGCCATTAAGGTTTTTCTGATTGGAAACCCTGTATCGACCTTGATCACAGATGCTTATCATTCTGTACACTTAAGGAATTTGTATAGCGGAGGAATGATCACATGCTGTGTACCCCTGCTATACAAATGGTTCACTTCCCATTTGCCCAAGTCTGTTGCATTTTGGGATCATAAGAGTACTTTAAGTTGGTCGCTGAGAATCATGTCTCTTACCAACTCTGACATCGACTGGTACAATCAAATTTATGATGGGATCATAATCATTGACCGTTGTGGATACTTCCCTAATGTACTCCTCATAGGAATTAAAGGAGGAATCAATTATCATCTAGTTTTAGTTCGTCGTCAATTTGGATACCCGATGAGACGTGTCCCGCGTAATGTTCATCTGGAAGGTCTTTTCTTCAAGGAAGGAGAAAATGATAGGGCACTAAAGACAGAAATAGTGCATGCCTGGAAACATGTTCACAGGAAAGGGAGAAAGTCTCTAAGAAAACCAGACTGTGTCTCTGTGGAGCCTTATCTTCACTGGGTACAAACTAGAGCTCTCAAGCTAAGGATGCCTTACCCTCCTCAGGAAGTTCTTCCGTTAAAGGAACCTGTCCTTTATTTTATGTCTGATACGGAAAAACTTCAGGTTACTCTCAACTAAGTTCAACAGGAGAAGAAGTCTTGGAAGAACCAGTACCTTATTCTCAATGTGGAGTGTAACAAAATATAGCAACTGTTAAAAGAAAAAGATGCTCTGATCAAGATTTTAGAGCAACATGCTGTAGAAAATCAAGAAGACCAAAGGAATTTGCTCACTCCTTTCACTTGGCAAAGGAATGACAACCCGACAATGGCCCGAGAGCCCCGGTCAAAGAAGAGGAGAGTACCAGAACCAGCACCTGAGCCCTCCTCAGAGAGGACTCAGGATCCATAAGTTTAGACATTTCCTTTTACAGCACTTTGAAATTACTGTATTTCCATTTTCATAACCTTTGAATTCAATAAAATGGGGTCTCCCCACTGTATGATATTTGCAATCCAATTGTTGAAGTTTATTTTGATTAAACAAAAATAAATATAATATAATCATTGCATATCATTCATCATTCTCACATAACGCATTCTTCTTGCATACGAATCTCACGTTTGTGTCTCGATTCTAGAGTCAAACTGTCTCATTCGTACAATACTCGGGCCAGTCAACAAAAGAAAATGGATAATCTGGAGGAAGAGAACAGAGAGTTGAGAGAAGAACTCGACGCTCTGAAAGAAGATTTAAGGAAACTTCACAATATGCAAGCTCTGGAAGCAGCTCAGATACAAAGGACTATGATCTCAGAGATCACATCTACGCCCATAGTGGAGAAGTATGATCCTCAATATACCATGCCTAAATATCGTCCCTAGGGTATGCCACTCAACTATATCCCGGAAGGATATATTCCACCGATCATGGAAGATCCAGAAACTGCAGCAGGAACCATTGGGCCTGAAGGTTACAAACTTCGGGAAAGCGAAGATGTAAGGGGCATGACAGCGACTCCTGAAGGTTACAAACTTCGGGGGAGGGAAGCACCAAGAGTCACTGCCGTAATGGCTATACCACCACCCGTGGTACACACTGTCCTGGAAGGGCAGATTCCACAGATACCTTCTGTTGGAAATGAAAGTATGGAAAATAGAATGAGGGAATTCCATGAATAGTTTCTAGAGATGCAGAAGGAACTGTAAGCCATTCGCGGTCAGGATCTTTTTGGAAAGGACGCCGCAGACCTTTGTTTGGTCCCTAATGTGAAAATTCCGCACAAATTCAAGGTGCCCGAATTTGAAAAATACAAGGGTAACTCTTGCCCTCAAATTCATTTGGTGATGTACGCTCGAGGGATGTCAACTCAGACAGAGAACCAACAGCTACTGATCCATTATTTCCAAGATAGTTTAACCGGTGCCGAACTCAAACGGTACATGGGGTTAAACCGCACTAAGATCGTCACTTTCAGAGATCTTGGCGCTGCCTTCGTTCAACAATATAAGTATAACCTAGACATGGCACCAGACAGAGATCAGCTCAGAGCCATGTCACAAAAGGATAAAGAAAAATTTAAGGAATATGCTCAGAGATGGCGTGAAATTGCCGCCCAGATTTGTCCACCTCTTGAGGAAAAAGAGATGACAAAGATCTTCTTAAAAACCTTGAGCTCATTTTACTAAGATAGAATGGTCGCCAGTGCGCCCAGCGGTTTCACTAAGATGGTAGGAATGGGAGTTCGTCTTGAAGAAGCGGTCCGAGAAGGATGTTTAGTTAAAGATGTCGGACCATCAAGCAGTACCAAAAGATATGGTAGTGCTCTCCCTAAGAAAAAAAGAGCAAGATATTGGTAATATCTCTCTCGGAAAGAAAAGGCGACGGTACCAACCAATAGCAGCTGTAACTCCTGCTATCGAGCCTGCGCCTGTTCCTACGTATCAACCTCAGGTTGCTTAGAGCCAACCGAATCAACAGCAATATCAGAAAAGGACACAACAACCTCTTCAGCAGGCTTGTCCTCAATATAACAACAATCATACAACGCGACCACTAGGGTTCGACCCTATAACAATGTTGTACGCAGAACTGTTTCCGCTACTAATGGCCAAAGGGCACGTCCAAACTAGGGCTCCTCTTGCGATACAGGAGAATCCACCTTTTTGGTTCAAAGCGGATCAGACTTTCCCTTACCATCAAGGAGGACCAGGGCATAACATAGAAAACTGCATCTGCTTCAAATCTGACGTACATAAGCTTGTTAGGAGCGGGGTCCTATACTTCAAGGATACAAATCCTAATGTTCAAACAAACCCGCTGCCTCAACACGAGAAAGTTGTAGTAAATTTGATTGAAGAAGAGTCTAAGCACAGCTATCAAATTCGTGATGTACTCTTATTGGGAACCAACCTAGTCAAGATGCATTGCAGGCAGAGCGGATATGGTCATGTACCATCTCATAACTATCACCAGTGTGATATATGCTCTAAAAACAATCAAGGATGTTCTGCGGTGCAATTAACTCTACAGGAACGGATGGATTTCGGATGGATCCAGGATCACCGAATTCGTGAAGTCAACATGACTTATACAAATTCCAACATCATTCAAAACCACGACATCCGTGCAATGAATATCAACTTGGTGGCAATTCACTCAAGGCAAAGCCAACATCATAATCTGTCATGGCACGATTACGATTCCTGTCCTATCTGCTCAATAAATAATCAGGTATGCTCTTTTGTGCAAGAGGCCCTCCAGCGTCAGATGGATCTTGGATGGATTCAGGATTACCGCGATAGAAATCAGTATCAAGTGAATATGATTCAAATTTTTGATATTCGCTTGATGAATACCAGCTTGGTGGAATTACACGTTAAGCAAGTCCAGCTCAGTTTTCTGACTTCGCATAATTACCAGAACTATAAGGGATGTCGTGAGAGCGACCAAGGATGCGCTCTCGTTCAAAGAACTTAGCAACACTTGTTAAACAACTGGTGGCTTCCGATCTATTTAGATGAAGAGACACAACAAGTCAGTATGATTAATGGGAACCCTACTAGGCATCAAATTCAGGATGTTCGATCAATGGAAACAGATTTAGTGAGGTTACACTACATACAGAGCAGACGTGGTCGGGTGTCACCACACAACTATGAACGTTGTAGAGTTTGCTCTGAAGATAATCAAGGATGTTACCTCGTGAGAGAAGCCCTTCAGATTCAGTTGGACCAAAAATAGATTTGACCGTGTCCAAGTCCTGGGTCAATCAACTCGATGCCCGATTATTTCACTGATTGAATCAAGGACGTTGTTGTTATCTCTGATCATAAGAAGACTAAGGATGTTTGTAACATCATCCCTTTACTTGACGAATCGAAAGTTCCCAACCAGGAACTGATTGAAATTACTTACAATGGTCAAAAGAATCAGAAGGCTCCTGTAGTTATCCATCTACCGGGACCGTTACGGTATGAATCAACTAAGGCTATCCCTTACAAATACGGTGCAAAACAATTCAGAATGGAAAGGAAATTCCATTACCCTCCGTCGTGAATATTGCAGACATCAATCGAGTAACACGGAGCGGTAGAATCTTCAACCGAGGAGTTGGAGAACCTACCCGAGAAAAGGAACCTCAAGTAGAAGTTCCTAATCAACCAGTCGGTCAGTCTAGTGATCCTGACCTTTCAAAAAATAGCGATGAGATGCTGAAGCTCATCCAGAAGAGTGAATACAACATTGTTGATCAGCTGTTGCAAACTCCTTCAAAAATCTCAGTGCTATCACTTTTACTCAGTTCCGAAGCTCACAAGGAAGCTCTACAGAAAGTCTTAGAGCAAGCCTTTGTGGAACAAGATGTGTCAATAAGACAATTTGACAGCATCATCTCCAATATCACTTCCTGCAACAACGTGTGATTTAGTGATGAGGAACTGCCGGAAGATGGCCCAATTCATAACATGACACTCAATATTACAGTCAACTGCCAGGACGATGCTTTAGCCGACATACTGGTAGACACCGGATCGGCTCTAAATGTAATGCCAAAGTCCACTCTAATGCGACTATCATTCAAAGGATCTCCGATGAGAGGCAGTGAGGTCATCGTCAAAGCATTTGATGGATCCCGGAAAATAGTTATCGACAAAGTCTACCTTCCCATAACTATCAGTTCCCACACTTTCCAAGTTGCTTTCCAGGTCATGGACATCAGGGCAGCATACAGCTGTTTGTTAGGAAGACCTTGGATACACGAGGCTGGGGCAGTCACTTCGACGCTTCACCAAATGCTGAAGTTTGTCAAGAACGACCAACTCGTCACAGTCTGCGGAGAGCAAGCCTTGATCGTGAGCAACTTATCATCTTCCACTTGTGTAGAACCAGAGGAGTTTGTTGGAACTCAGTTCCAAGCACTTTCGGTAAGCAATGACAACCAATCAGAAAGAGGAACGTCGATTTCCTCGTACAGAGATGCTCTCAAAATGATTAGAAGCAACAATACCAAAGGATGGGGACAACTTGTCATTCCTACTGAAAATAAGAAAAAGAAAGGTCTTGTTTTTTCTTCAACCTGTACCCAGGCAGCTACTAATGATGAAAATCTTCATCCCATTCAGGACTTCTTCCATAGTGGAGGTTTCCTTCACCCAGTGTCTCAAGAAGTACATACCATCAAAGAGAGAGATTCCTCCGATACAGATGAAGAATGGAAGTCCTATCTTAATGAGGACGATTATATGTCTCAGGAAGAGGTACCTATACCATTTTGCTTTTCGGCACAAAGTCCGAGATTTATACCGAGGTCAGATGTCAAAATGATGTACGGAGATTGTGATCCAGAAGGATGTCGTGCTCTACCCAACTCATTAGAGGAAGACACTCTGATGAAAGACAACTTTGACCACGACTATTATGGCCCAATGGATGGCCTGCCTATGTGGCAGCCGTACCCAAGAGACTCGGGGCAGAAGAATCAGCCGAACGATGCATATCAGCTGAGCATCATTGAAAAGAATACCTGCGTCCCCACCATGTCATGGGATCATTACTTAGGGCATTCAGAAAATATCCATTACAAAGATGAATTTGCAACAATTGTCGACTAGAGTTCATCAACTATGCTTTTCCCGAGGTCAACGTCGTCGAAAGGGACGACACTTCCAATTCCAAAGAAGTGTGGGACACATTAGGACAACCAAGTGGCAGGTACGACTACTTGGTCAAGTACACTGCTCCCGAAAGCTCTCGTATCAGGCTCAAAGACATCCAGCCAACTAGATGGGGAGATTTACCTATGAGTGCAAACACTGCGCAAAATTCAACAGAAGAGCTCTCCTACAATAACTTTGCCTGGGAGACAGATTCCAATGATCCTGCTCCACCAGAAATCAGCGTTATTTTTGAAGACAAATCAAGAAGGAAAGTGCCAGACTTTGTGATTCACCGAGGAGTTCGCTGCCAATGGGTTGCTGTCAACGTTTCAAAAGTTGTTCATAAGTCAAAGTAATTGTCGTCTTTGTTTTAACCTTTCACCTTGCCCAGGTGAAACGGATGTTTTGATAGGGCTCACTTTCTGTAAATGTGCCTCTTCACTTTTCCCAAAGCGACAAAGTTTTGTTTTATAGGGCTGTAGTTTCAAGAATCAACCAAATCATAAATAAAATAATGTCGTTCTGTAATTTCTGCATTTATTGCTGTTTTCTCTTTTTGCTTTTTCAGAAAATGGTAATCCTAAAAACAACTCAAATAATAAAAACAAGCATTTTTCAAAAAATACAATGCACACACTCTTGCATTCTCTCTATCTCTTCTAAAAACAATCATCGCGTCGTGCAGATTGCTTGTTTTAAACCCCATTGAAACGTACGATCCAACGCCTTCTCCCAACTTTGAATTCCCGGTATTTGAGGCTAAAGAAGAAAATGACGAAGAAATTCCAGAAGAGATCTCCCGACTACTCAGGCAAGAGGAAAGGTCCATTGAACCTCACAAAGAGCCGTTGGAAACGGTCAACTTGGGTTCAGAAGAAGAGAGAAAAGAAGTCAAGATTGGGGCGTTGCTCAGTCCAACTATCAAAGAAAGTTTGATAAAGTTTCCCAAAGAATTTCCCGATGTATTCGCTTGGTCTTATCAGGATATGCCAGGGTTGGATACCAGCATCGTGGAACATCATCTACCGTTAAGATCAGAATGTCCGCCAGTAAAACAAAGGTTGAGACAGACTCATCCAGACATGGCCATCAAAATCAAAGAGGAAGTACAGAAACAGATTGACGCAGGTTTCCTCGCCACATTAGAATATCCTCAATGGCTAGCCAACATAGTACCAATTCCGAAAAAGGACGGAAAGGTCAGAATGTGTGTAGACTACAGGGATCTGAACAAAGCAAGTCCAAAGGATGACTTTCCCTTACCGCACATAGACATGCTGGTAAACAGTACAGCACAGTTCTAAGTCTTCTCCTTCATGAATGGATTCTCAGGCTATAATCAGATAAAAATGGCACCGAAAGATATGGAGAAAACTTAGTTCATTACCCCATGGGGTACCTTTTGTTACAAGGTAATGCTGTTCGGTTTTAAGAACGCTGGGGCAACCTATCAAAGGCCATGACTACTCTGTTTCATGACATGATACACAAAGAAATAGAGGTATATGTCGATGATATGATTGTCAAATCCAAAACATAGGAGGAGCATGTGACCCATCTGTCAAAGTTATTCGAGCGTCTAAGGAAGTACAAACTCCGCTTGAATCCAAATAAGTGCACATTCTGTGTCCGCTCAGGGAAACTGCTAGGAGTCATCGTCAGCCAGAAAGGAATTGAGGTTAATCCTGACAAAGTCAAGGCCATTCAAGAAATTCCTTCTCCAAAGACTGAAAAACAAGGCAGAGGATTCCTGGGACGTCTGAACTACATTTCCAGATTCATATTCCTCATGACCGCGACATGTGCTCCGATTTTCAAATTACTCAAAAAGAATCAGGACTGCATTTGGATAGAAGACTTCCAAACCACTTTCGACAGTATCAAGGAATACCTGTTGAACCCACCGATTCCATCACCTCTAGTGGAAGGAAGACCACTAATCATTTACTTAATAGTCTTGGAGGACTCCATGGGTTGTGTACTTGGCCAACAAGACGAAACAAAAAGGAAATAGTCTGCCATCTACTATTTGAGCAAGAAATTTACCGAAAGCGAGACACGGTACACTATGCTTGAGAAAACTTGCTGTGCTCTGGCTTGGGCAGCCAAACGTCTTTGCCAGCATATGATTCATCACACTACTTGGTTAATCTCTGAAATGGATCCAATCAAGTATGTCTTTGAAAAACCTGCTCTCACGGGAAGGATAGCCCGTTGGCAGATGTTGTTATCAGAATACGACATCGAGTACCATGCTCAGAAAGCCGTCAAAGGAAGTGTTTTAGCTGATCATTTGGCTCATCAACCGATTGACGATCAGGAATCAGTCGGGTTCGACTTCCTATACGAAGATGTCATGTACTTGAAAATAAAAGAGTGTGATGAACCACTACCCAGTGAAGGGCCAAAACTAGGTTCCCAATGGGGACTAATCTTTGACAGAGCTGTCAATCATTACGGAAACGGAATTGGGGCAATCATCATAACACCTCAGGGTACCCACATTCCTTTCAACTCCCGACTGACATTCAAGTGCACAAACAATGAGGCTGAATATGAAGCTTGTATCATGGGTCTCGAAGAAGCGGTCGACTTAAGGATCAAGAACTTGGATGTATATGGCAACTCAGCCCTGGTTATCACTCAGATCAAAGGAGATTGGAACACATATCAATCAGGACTGATTCCTTACAAAGACTATGCAAGAAGGTTGTTACCATTATTCAACAGAATCGAGTTTCATCATATCCCTCGTGAAGGGAATCACATGGCTGATGCATTAGCCACTATCTCTTCCATGATTAGTGTAGGTCAATGGAATGACATACCTAAGATCGACATAATGCGCCTAGAACGGCCCGCTTACATCTTCATGATTGAAGCAGTCATAGACGATAAACCTTGGTATCACGATATCAAATGCTTCCTTCAGAAACAAGAGTACCCACCTGGGGCATCCAGAAAAGACAGAAAGACCCTCAGAAGACTGGCAAGCAACTTCTTCCTGAGCGGTGATACACTCTATAAGAGAAATTTTTACATGGTCTTGCTCCGATGCATAGATAGACCAGAGGCGAACATGCTGATAAAAGAAATTCACGAAGAATCCTTTGACACTCATGCCAACGGACACACAATGGAAAGAAAAATTCTAAGAGCAGGGTACTATTGGTTGACCATGGAATCCCATTGCTACAAGTTTATGAGAAAGTGTCACAAGTGTCAGATATACTCAGACAAAATCCATGTACCGCCAAGGCATCTCAAAGTTCTTTCTTCCACATGGCCATTTTCTATATGGGGAATCGACATGATTAGCATGATCGAACCCAAGGCTTTGAACGGATATCGGTTCATCCTAGTAGTCATCTATTACTTCACCAAGTGGGTCAAAGAAGCGTCATACGCCAATGTAACCCGAACAAGTGGTGGTCCGATTTATCAAAAACAATCTCATCTGCCGTTATGGTGTTCCAAGCCAGATCATTACTGATAATGGATCTTACTTGAACAACAAGATGATGAAAGAGTTGTGCGCTGAGTTCAAGATCGAACACCATAACTCATCTCCCTACCGACCTATGATGAACGGAGCGGTAGAAGCAGCTAACAAGAACATCAAGAAGATCGTTCAAAAGATGGTTGTAACCTATAAAGACTGACACGAGATGCTACCCTTTGCTCTTCACGGTTATCGTACATCTGTCTGCACTTCAACAGGGGTACCCCTTTCTCTCTAGTATATGGCATGGAAGCAGTGCTCCCCATAGAAGTAGAGATCCCATCAATCTGGGTATTGATGGAAGCTAAGCTAACAGAAGCTGAATGGTGTCAAAGTCGACACGACGAACTAAATCTGATCGAAGAAAAGTGAATAACGACACTATGCCATGGTCAGTTGTATCAACAAAGAATGAAGAAGGCATTTGACAAAAAGGTCCGACCTCGTGTCTTCAGAAAAGGAGATCTCGTGCTCAAGAAGATACAATCATTTCTCACTGATTCCCAGGGCAAATAGACTCCGAATTATGACGGCCCCTATGTGGTCAAGAAAGTTTTCTCAAGCGGCGCCTTGAGACTCGCAACCATGGACGGAGAGGAATTTTCCTACCCCACAAATGTTAATGTAGTCAAGATATACTTCGCCTAGATAAAAAAAATGTCTCGGTGGATTGAAAACCCGAAAGGGCGGTCTAGGGAAAAATTAGAGACATGATCAAAAATCATCCCGGTGGATTGGATATCTCAAAGTACAATCCAGGCAAAAATTAGGGATTCGTGGCAAGTGACTACGTCCAACAAAAGGGCAAATCCCCCAGCAGCAGTAATGCCATCAGTCAGGAAGACTCCAGTCAAGGTCATCTTCGACAGAAGCTCAGGATGTCCTGAATTCAAAGTTGATAGAAGGATAGCGGTCATTATGGTTCAATGTAGCCCTTTTCCCTTAAATTACCATTTTCTAACTTTGTAAATACTCTATGGAATCACGCGCTTGGCTGATTTCCATCCTATCAATAAAATTTGAGCCCTAATGCTTTTGTTTGCAATTCTCATTTGTTTTAGCTTTACAGAATGATGTTTTTAATATGATCAACGATTCTTGAAATAAAACAAAAATTAATTTAATTGTCAAACTTTTTCTGCTTTTAAAATAAAGATGGAAATTTCTTTTGACTGTTGAACATCGAAGGAACATCGATCGCTTCTCCAGAAGTAATCAAGCTTCAAAGTGAGAATTGAAGAAATTCTTCTAAAACAGTACGCCTGAATGAAGGATCAGCTATGTCAGATGCAAATATTACGTCTGACATCCCCGACACAGTTCTTATCTCTTAAGCTCGGCCAACGGTTTTCCCCACAGGGACTATCTCTCCTAAGCAAGGCAGAATTGCTATTTTGGACCAAATGGTACTTCCTCGTTCTCAGCACTGGCCGAGTATCCAATCATGTTCATCTGTTAGTCTGTATGTCACGTCAGTTTTGTCAGCATATACATACATACATCTTGCATTATTGATTCATGCATACTCATATCACTATCACTATCACTCTAATCGGTCTTGTTCCCAAGTGATAAAAGTCCCCTTGTCAATTGAGTTGTCAGTTCTTTCCTCGTCAGGAAATGAATCTTCTAAGCAATCTCTCTCTAGTTTATCTCTGGATTAGAGACGGTCTTCGACCACTTTGATAACATGAACCTCTGAAAAGCAAGAAAACTTTCGACAAATATCACTCTTTGCCACTGAAGATTATATCTTCGCTTTCCCGGATTAAGGAAAATCCCCAGAGAACGCCTCTTAATCAAAGCTTCGGCAATATAGCAGTTTTTCTCTGGAAAATTTTCTGACGAAAGGGTCATCAACACCTCAAAACTGGATTACATCACATGGCATTTCTTCGAGAAGATCTCGAGGGAAGGTATGATGTAATACCCCCCAAGCAGAAAGCCGTCTCTCAAGAGACTCGTTTTCCCCAGTAGAGTCAACAAATGGCGTCTCTAATAGAGAAGTTTGTACACCTCTGTAGCTCAGACGAATGGGTTCCCCAGCAAGTCTGACATCAAAACTTTTTCCATCAAATGGCATCTCCTAAGGAAAATTTGGCGAGAAGTTTGAGGAAAACCGCTACGAATAGCGTCCCTTGTCAAGAAAGTTTGTTGACAAAAGAGACTGAGACCAGTTCCTTGGTAAGAAACCAGGATCGAGGGGAAGTTTACATCAGAAACTAAGACCAGTTCCTTGGTAGGAAACCAGGATCGAGGGGAAGTTTACATCAAAAACTGAGACCAGTTCCTCAGTAGGAAACCAGGATCGAGGGGAAGTTTACATCAGAAACTGAGACCAGTTCCTTGGTAGGAAACCAGGATCCAGGGGAAGTTTATTGACAAAGGAAACTTAGACTAGTTCCTTGGTTGAAAACCAGGATCGGGGGGAAGTTTTTACCTTTTCTAAGTATCATTGCTTAGCAAAATAAGATGGATGAGCAAGCTGCCATTCATAACCACCATCAAAATTTCGGGTATTCCGATATTTAATCCTCTTGCACCCCGAATGCCCGAATACCTTCGCCATTCACACCTTTGGGTCCAAGAAGATTAAATAGGGGCATCTGTCATACCCAAAATTTTGACCACTAAGATTTTCCATCATTGTGTAAATCATTACCACAATATGGATGTAGCTTCATGCCTCAATTAGTCTCCTCAAGGATTGTTGAGCATTCACTACAATTAAGAATTAGGGTTTTAAGCCCTCTTAGAGCCTTAGACAAAGGATCAATCAAGGAATGACATGATCTTCAACTTGTCTAACCTCTCAAACAACATAAATGATCAAGAGGACTCCCACATCAGGAATTAGGGACAAGGTTGCAGCATTCCAAGTGGAGTAAGTCTCAAGTTCGACAGTGTCACCAAATTAAGGTTTTGGTTAACCAGGGCCTCCAGATGAAAATCTTCATCTGGGCATGAGCCAATGCTATACAATATAACTCAAGATACTCCAAGAGACCTCATGGACCCAATCATCAAGTCAATTTAGCCTCAGGGGATGCATTTACCAAATAATCAGGAATTAGGGTTTCTTGACCTAATTCACCCCTAAGTTGACTTTTGGGACAAAACATGAGCCAAGACTTCCAGACATGATTTGAAGGTATCTAATAAACCACATTGATCCATTTACAACAATAGATTGATCCAAGAAGCTTGATCCACAAGTTTCAATTTCATCATGACCACAATTAGGATTTCGAGGAAAAAGTCAACTGAACCTTTGACTTTTGGCCCAGACATGCTCCCAAACCTTGGGACATGATTCAATACACCCTATAACACCTATGGAACATATCCATCAAGTTTGATTTAGATCAAGGACATGATTTCATAAAGGATCGCACAGTTTGGAATTCATCTGATAAAAAGTCAACTGTGCACAAAAGTCAAGTTTGACTTTTTGATATTTTTCACAATTATAGTTCCTCAACCCTAAAATAATGTTAATATGTGATTTGAATCATCATTCATCAAGAAAGATCAAAGAAAGTGAGTTAACTTGTAAAAGGGGTAACCATAAAAACTTAGAATTTTTCTAAGTTATGGAACAAAGTGGCTAGGGTACCAACTTCCAAGGATGATAACTTGAGATCCAAGCAACCATTTTGGATGGTCCAAAGATGGATTTGTAGCTTTCATGGGATACTACAAAAGCTTCAACTACATCCCACCCCAATTCCTCATAGATTTCAAGTTATGATTGGATCAAAATCACTAAAAACATGAAAATGCATTTTTTTCAACACTGAGAAAAATTCTGCCCAAGGCAGATTTCAAGTGAAACACTAACACTTGGGGTACTTTTTCACATGGTTGCAAGATGAATCAATTCAAGGTGTAAACACCAAAGTTGGTATGCATATTGCTAGCAATTCAAAGGGTCCATCAGCATGAAAAAACTCCATGGAAATCAAGAGATATAGTAGCTCAAAGTCATGCTGCTGCAACTGTTTTGGAAAAACCAGTTTGCATGATTACTTGCTCTCCATGATTTCTGATTCAAAGCCAAGGATCACTATGCCAAATTCATCCAATCTGATCACAATGCATCTGATCCAACCAACAAACTTGGGCTGAAATGCCAAGAGCTTATACTTGAGAATTGATGAGTTTTTGGCATATATGCCTTGAAATCAAAGGGAATTAATGTGGAATAGTGCACTTTCAAGATTCTCACTCTCCTCAGTCAAGTTCTCTGATTAAACAACAATTTAAATGACTGAAGAATGTGGAATCAGTCAATACATAGCTGATCTATTTGGGGCAGCTGTTACACCTAGTGCAAGAGGCATTTATGCTAAGCCAAATCCATTTGAATGTGATCTGATCTTGCAGTCATTCACTATTCCTCTAAGACAAGAGTTGATCACCTATAAATAGAGATCCCAACTGATCATTAAGACTACCCCAAAGCAGATTACAACATTGCTTTCTCTCATTCTCTCCTTAAGTGCCAAATTTCGTTGTTCTTAAGCAAGTGCTATCGGGTTTTGAGTTGCAGAGCCAAGAAACTTAAACCATCACTTCCAACACATCACATATGATGTATAGAAGCTGTCCAAACACCTAAACTACTTCTGAAACACCTCCATCAAAATTTCACTCTTCAACCTAGCCATTATGCAGTTGGGATACCATAATCTGATCTAAGGAGTTTCAAAAGGTTCCAAGGCTTGCAATCCACTCCATACCATCCAGTGAAGCTGTAGAGATCATCGTCCACCTTCTGGAACACACTTTATGCAGAGTTCCATTTCTTCTTGCAGCAAGGTAAGCCTAAAACTCAATCTCCATGCACCATGCATATTTCCTCGCACAATAATTTTGCTAATTGATTATCATCATATGTTGAGTGTTTTACCTCAAAAAATTTTGGCCATAACACTAACAAACATGTCTGCACGATTGCTTTTGCAAAGTTAGGGTTCATACTTTCATGTTAATGTAACTTGCTGCACACTAAAAATAAATGAAATCAAACATTGCCATCATGTTCCTTATTAAAAAATGCATGAATTTGGTGTTTGAATCATGTCAAATGGTTGAGAAACGAGTGAGATAGAGAGCTTCACGCATCTGGCCCAAGGAAGAAGATGGCCATGGCGCCATTCTTCAGGTTATAAAACCAAGTTCTCTATATATTTTTCATTTGACATACTATATTTGAATTGGCATTGCGCCCCAGTGGTTGATCAGCTGGTTTGTGTGTATTGAGCGAGTGGAAGGTCTACGGTTCGAATCCCCCTCGCCCCAGACCTCTTTTTTTTATCACTTTTCCCATTTTTATTATTTTTCATATTATTTTTGTTAATGATTTGAAAAATTAATTTCTCATTCAATTTTAATCATAAAAATATTAAAATATTTTATTTCACAAAAAAATCAGATTTATATTATTTATTTAATATAGTTGGTATTTGTGTGAATAAATTCATTTTTTATTGTTTTTAAACATTTTAAAAGTGAATTCTTATCTTGAAAATCAAAATCAAATGAGTTCTAAATCATCTTGTGATTAAAATCTCATTTTTCAAACCTTGACAAAAAATCACAAGTAGTTTATTTAAACATATTTGCTATTTCTATCATTTTCATTGATTTTCTTTAAAGAATTACTTAAAAAAAATGAAAATTAGGGTTTTCTTTGATTTTTGATCCTTATCAAATATTTCAAAATTACTCATGGGCCTCTAATAGAGTGTAAGACCCAACCCCTTTGTAAATAATACCTTTTGGGCCTCACACATTGTATAAGTCCCTATGTATATTTTCAAAAGTTCGGCGCGATCAACTCCTTTTTAACAAAATCAACTGGGCTTCTCCTTGAGCTATTAGACCCATATTTATTCATTTTCAAACCTTTTGGGACTCTAATAGAGTATAAGACCCAATCCCTCTTTGAAACCAAAATAGTTTGGGCCTCAGTCATTGTATAAGACCCACGGTGTTTTAAAAAATCTCGGCGCGATCGTCAATTTAAACTAAAATCATCTGGGCCTACTTTCGTATTATAAGTCCCATTTCTTTTCTTTAAATACTCTTTGGGCCTCTATTAGAGTGTAAGACCCAACCCTTGTTGTACATAAACCTTTTTGGGCCACAGTCGTTGTATAAGTCCCGGTACAATATTCAAAACAACGGTGCGATCAGTGTTAAACCTTGGGCCTCTCCTTGAGTATAAGCCCCACCAATCTTTTTGAAACAATTCCCTTTTGATTTAGATTCAAATATATGTATTGTTATCAAAACTTTCTTTAATTTCTTTGAACCACTAACAATACAGCATGGAAGCTTGCTCGCCTGAAAGTTTTTAAATAGCTTTCATTTACTCGCTTTGATATAAATAACTGTATTGTGGGAAGTTGCGCATGGTTAGTCTTCTTTCATACCTTTTTTAAATACTTGTCATATATCAACTGTATATATACTAGTATAGTTATTTAGAGTTTTCCCCGACAACTAGGTCTAGAACTAGGTAAAGCCCTGTTGGTCACTCTTAAAATACAAACAAAACTAGATCCCCAAAGGATTTCCAGATACAGTCTTGCCTTCTCTTGGGCTTAAACAATATGGAACAAAGAGAAAGGCAGTATTCTCCGTCAACCTTTTCTCAGTCTGTCACTTTAGAAATTGTCAAAGAAATTCTACTCCCCGGAGTTTATCAATTCTCGGTGAATAGCATTTCTTGAACTTTTCTTGGTTTGGGACCCACAGGCTTCCTACAAGCATCCGCGCCTCCTCTTGGGCTTTGGTCAAGGACCCTCTGGCTTCTTAGAAGTTCTCATGCCTTCTCTTAGGCTTAATGCAGGGTCCCTGACGACCTCTTAAAGGTACAAGACAGAACTTAGTCATCCTTTTCTAGAGCAGTCTTTCCAGTGTCAGACCTCAGGCCACTTTAAGGTTGATTCTCATCCATTAATGCCCTTGCCTCCTCTTGGGCATCATACAAAAGATAAAACTCTTCCACACCAGTAGACTTGGACAGTCTAATCCCCTTGAGTCTCAAAGATATTCTCAAGTCCCTTACAACTATAGGAAAAACCCCGGGCATTCTGGATCGATCTCCAACAGAAACCCAGTCTCTCTCATGAGAGTTCCCCGACCAGGGACAACATTATCTTAAATCAGAACCTCAAGGTACCTGGCATCTCAACTCTTCTGTAATCCTCAGTAAGAGTTGATTCCCCACTTGGACCTGCCTGGGGATCCCAATTATCCCCGGAAAAAGATAGCCTCCTCTTAGGCTTTGTATAAGGACCTTTCAGCAGAAAGCTAGCCTCCTCTTAGGATTTGTATAATGATCCTTGCTCAGCAAAGTCAGCCTCCTCTTGGGCTTTGTACAAATGATTCTCCCCAGCGGAGCTAACCTTTTCAGACTCTCTTGTTAAGTCAATCCCTTTTTAGACTCTCTCGTTGAGTCAATCCCTTTTCAGACTCTCTCGTTGAGTCAATCACTTTTTAGACTCTCTTGCTGAGTCAATCACATTTTCAGACTCTCTTGTTGAGTCAACCCTTTTTAGCCTCAATCTTGGGCTTTGTACAAGACAGATAAAAATACTCTCTCGTTGAGTCGATCTTTATCCAAACTTGGTATAAAGATATCCCCTAGAAGGAGCTAGCCTCTTCTCAAGTTGTGTAGAAAAATTTCTCCAGCTTTTCCAACCTCCATCCTGAGCTTGGTACAGGACAGATAAAAACGCTCTCTTGCTGAGTCAAATCCCTTTAGCCTCAATCTTGGGCTTTGTACAAGACATAAATCTCCCTCTCTTAAAGCTTGGTACATATATCTTCTCCAACAGAGTCATTTCCTCCCAGCCTTCCTTTAAGCTTTGGGGAATGATTTTCCCGAAGAAGAGTCAAACTCATTTCAGCCTCCTCTTAGGCTTTGTATAATGATTTTCCCAGTAAGGTCAGCCTCAAATCTTGTGCTTTGTACAAGACACATATAAACCCTCCCCAGCGGAGTCAAAAACCTTTTAGCCTCAATCTTGGGCTTTGTACAAGACAGACAAAACATTTCCCCCGAAAAAGTCAAATTTCTAGCCTCTTCTTAGGCTTTGTATAAAGAAATCCCCTAGCCGAGTCAATTA
This sequence comes from Lathyrus tuberosus, assembly GCA_022829125.1. NCBI lineage: Eukaryota > Viridiplantae > Streptophyta > Magnoliopsida > Fabales > Fabaceae > Lathyrus > Lathyrus tuberosus. The sequence goes on along the minus strand of JALAZF010000142.1, from coordinate 2,431,769 downwards.
ACCTTTTAGCATCAACCTTGTGCTTTGATCAAGGCACACAAAAATCAACAATCCTTCTTTAGAGATGACAAATTCTCTCTCAGTCAAAACCTTTTAGCTTCAATCTTGGGCTTTGAACAAGACACCAAAACATTTTCTCCTCCCTTAGAATAGGAGGAACTACGATTGCTCTGATTTCCCTGTTTTATTTAAACGGGAATACGTAGGCATAAGATTGAGAAATCTTAGCAAGCATACTAATCAAAAACTCTAGGTCCAGTACCTTCACATCAAAACTTAGGTCCAGTACCTTACCAAAAACACTCGAACATCAACAAAACCTCACTCACTCGCTCATACTTCCCAAGAAACTTTCCCAACCCATTAACAGATAAACACCATCAATTATAAAGCAAAACCTGAAGCTAATATCCAGTGGATAACGACATATAGGATGGGTAATTGACAACTCCCCATTGTATAACCTGACCCCGAACTCCCCGAATCTCTTTTAAGCGTTTGTTCCGTTAAACATTCGCATGCAAGGTTAGTTTTAGATAGCTTCCCTTTCCCTTTCAGATTCATGGGATAAATAAGAAATCAGAAAGTAACACCCCCTCCTACCAATGCGGTGAGGAAAACATAGTGATAAGGTGGTCATGTCACCGACAAAAATCGCTTGCTACACTTACCTTCTGAGAAGCAGCCCAAGTGAAATTCTGGTACATGTGCAGAATTCAGATGTCCTAGAACATGCCGTTCGACATCTGGTCTGACATGATCACAAAGGGCAAGGTATATAGCAATAATCATGGTATTGAAAAGACAAAAGCAAGACACACAGAATTGTTAACACAGTTCGGTTTAACTCACCTACTCTGGGGGCTACCAAGCCAGGGATGAAGTCCACTATCAGTAGTATCAATTCAAAGCTAAACACTCCGTTTATAGCTTTATCACTCAATCACTACCCAATGACCCTTCTACCTAGATCCTCTCTAGCTATGAGAAACTCTTCTCACTCCCAATCATCGCAATGATGTCTAGCAGTCGACAATCCGCCACTGAATCAACGACTCTTTACCTATACAACAGTTCAACAAGGAAGACACCCTTCCAAGACACAACTTAGAGTTACTTAAAAGCTTCCTCCAAGAACAATACTCCTCTTACTTAACAGCTTCGAGGATCACATTAACAAGCTGTCCAACTCACAGGTCGAGTAGTACAGGAACCAACCCTAATACTAGAACTTTTACATCTTTGGTTGCGTTGTAAAACTAGGTTACAAAACATCTATATATAACCTATTCCCAACTGGATTTTGGGCCTACACAACCACAGCAAATGAGCTGCTACAAGTCAGCAGAAACTTCTGCTACAAATTAGGACTTCAATCTATAACTTCCTAAAATATCTCCATATTTAGAAAGTGTATATTTTCCAATATTCTTCTCAATTTCAGACTTGAATCTTCAGACCTTTTAATTCAGCGCCACATAGAATTTGCATATTATTTCCTAAATCTACTGCATCTGTTAATACAAAACAGAATTCTAAATTCTCCTCAGTTCTGGCGCGATGTCGAATGAACCTGTATGGGACATCTTGATACGACATGTTGTTCCAGATGTTGAAACTACTTCAGCTCAACATGTTCCAATGCACACTAGGACATCTTGCTCAACCTGTTCTTCTTTAGCAAGATAAACTATCCTATCTAACAAATTGCTGCTATTATTTGTTTTACAAAATTAATGCCAACCCTTAACATTAAAGAACTAACATTCTCCCCCTTTGGCAAATTTTGGCTAAAACAAATACATAAACATTACAACAGTAGCAATCACAACTCTATACTACTGTCAGTAGTCATCAGCAACTACTGAACCTAACAGTAGCCAGCAGTAGCTACTGAGAACAGCAATCATGGAGAAACATCTTCTAGGGAATACTTGAATGATTTTAGGACATCATGTTTGACAACTCTTTTGGCAGCACATTTCTATGAGCTCCATAACATCATCTTCGAGCACCACAGCACAATAACTTCAGGGAGCACAATAGGACCTTAGAAGTAGAAAGTCCTGAAGTCATTTGGTGTACATGAGGAAGAAGATATCTGGTGTACACGAGGAAGAAGATATCTGACACTCCCCTTTAATACAACACATTCCTTTTTCCTTCTAGCTCAGACCCAGATTAATTATAGAAGACTCCTCCAAAAAAGAAACGTCTGTCTTGACACAAAGGACCAATGGTGGCATAAGAAATTTCTACACACCTTAATTGATCAGACGCCCCCAGTCGACCTATGGCATAAGATGAAACTTAAGAAGTATTAATCTATCAACCCAGGTAACTCAGAACACAAGTCACAACTGTGTTCATAACTCAGGACATAAGTCACAATTGGAACTCAACACCAACTCAAGGAAAGGACACCCTCTTTGACACCTCTGCACACAATTGGAACTGCAAACTCCAGACAAGGCATCTGCACAACCCTTTTCACACACCCTTTCTCCCCCTTTTTAGCCAAAAATTGGAAAAGAAGGCCCTCACAGAACCAGACCCAAGTGATGCCTACCCAAATACGAACAAACGCCATAATACTTGTGAAACAAGAACACTCACTTGGCTGAAGGAGAAGAGAACAAACCCTATAAATAGCTGATCAGTTCCTTTGGAATTAACGAGCTTTGAATATTTCAAGGTTCTTGGTCAAAGAAACGCTATGTTAGGTACCAAAAACTCCATTCAATATTCAATGCCTACCTTCCAAAACTGCCTTGACTGCCTTAAATGTTTCTCAACTGAATCTTACCATAAATTAGGCCAATAACGCTCCATGTATAGGCAGAGACACGTGTTTCGCCTTATCCTTGCACTACCGACCAGAAAAATTCCTTGTTTGGCTCAAGAGAAACATGTCTTGTACCATGTTCTGACATCTTACCAAAACAGTTGTTGGCTAGCTCATAAACTTATCAACCCAAGACTACACAGAAACTTATACAAGCACATCTTCTTATCTAATGGATACTGAGACGACTTCTCACAACAGCAGAGAAAAATAAAGTCACCCAGATACACCAATTTTGCTTTTCAGACCTCTCCTGCATAAGCACTATCTTCATACCGCTATGATATGTCCCATCAAGATGTTTGACATCACACTGCACAACCTTGAACAGCCCACAGCCTACTTGCAGCAATAGGCTTATAGACAACAGCCTTAACAATCAATGCTCTTTATGATGTCACACCAATATTGCCACATTCTGGTATATGTTGAGCAAGACCTCACCATGGTGATACATGGTCTGCCAATTCCAATAAACAAAGGCCCATTTGATTTGAAATTTCTCACATATTCCATAACAAATGTCTTTAGATAACTTGCAACACAAGATAAGGACTGCCACCACCTCCTTATCTTCAGCCATTCTGATCAGATTGCACGATTGGCAACAACCTTCTGTCCTTACATTCATAACACCCTAATTGAGTCTTCAACATGAGAGTAGTCATGTATTACCAGAACTACTTACCATCAAGATCAGAATCTGCCCATTCTAATCCACATTATGTCAGAATTGCCACTTCGGACGATAATGTTGCTTCTTCCAACTCTACAAACTACGATGTTGCAACAGTATGTAGGACATCAGAATAAGACAAGGAACACACCACTTGCTCACAACCAGCACCAACAGCTATACTGAAAGCAAACTAAAGGGAATCACATCAAACAACTAGACAGGACCTAGTCTCATCCTTTTAGTTACAAAAGACAACCTCTACCAAGGCACCAAACACGAAGTTCTGACATCTAATGTGACATGGTTAAAAACAGATTCCCAAGAAAACAAGTTTCCAACCCAAAGACCACTTTGACTGGTCAGGCGATACAACCAAGGACTCTTATGCAGTATAAAAAACCAAGCCACCTCGCTCCTAACCGCACATCACAAAAGATCACAAGAACAATATTCTTTCATCCAACTCTCCAAAGGAAATCATTCCCTATCATTCTCCCATAGGATAATTTGGAATACTCCTGATCAGTTGATGAGTATCTTTACCTTCATGTCCAAGATGTCTGCTAGAGATAATACTTCTTGAATCTCAGGGTCTCCACTCCTGCAGTAAGGACCAGAAATAAACTGACCTCAGGAGTAAATAACATGTTGATCACACCTTGACCAACTCACACATCTAAGATAAGTTCCAGGGCCAGAAACGTCTTAGACATACCACCCAGATGCCTCCTCTTCCAGATCAGGAGTAGGTTCCAAACTCATGTAATCAAACCACATTAGTTTAGCACCCAGAGCATCTGCTATGCCATTCCTTCAGACAACTGAATTCAGCACAATTCTGACGTGATGTTCTAACACAAGATAGGACATCATTCCAATGAACACATCGAGAGATCAAAGACTGGAGATTAGCCCTTTTAGGAATAGAGGCAAAAGTAAATTACTTCTCTTCCTTATAACTTCACTTATCAATGCCTTTATGAGTGGACTTGAACAATAATCTTCAAGTATCGTTGACAAAGTAAGTTGAAGCAGTCTTGCATATATCCCACCGCCATAGTATATACATTTAGAGAAGAACAACCTTCTCAAATACAACCTCATGAGTTTTCAGATAGATACGCAGCGGATCAAAACACAAACACCTCAAAACCTTCAGGTGTCACATATCAGCCCTAGCATCATAATCCAGGTGACACCATAATACCACAGGTTTGAAAATAAATCAAACCTAACATAACCACAACACAACCGCTTTTCAATCAAACCTCCAAGCCTTCAGCACATGCCACTGCCTGTCACGAATAGTCCATCCTCCACTTCTAGGGACCATTCTCACACCTATATGAACTTCTCCAAGTTCAAACAACTTTTCAGTAGAAGGCTTCTACCTTGACCATGAACCAGAAAGTATCTTCCCTTTGATCTCATCCAGATATAGAACAGAATGACCTGCTCTAATACCAATTGAAATTATGGTACATGTACAGAATTCAGATGTCCTAGAACATGCCGTTCGACATCTGGTCTAACATGATCACAAAGGGCAAGGTATATAGCAATAATCATGGTACTGAAAAGATAAAAGCAAGACACACAGAATTGTTAACCCAGTTCGGTTTAACACACCTACTCTGGGGGCAACCAAGCCAGGGATGAAGTCCACTATCAGTAGTATCAATTCAAAGCTAAACTCTCCGTTTACAGCTTTATCACTCAATCACTACCCAATGACCCTTCTACCTAGATCCTCTCTAGCTATGAGAAACTCTTCTCACTCCTAATCATCGCAATGATGTCTAGCAGTCGACAATCCGCCACTGCATCAACGACTCTTTACCTATACAACAGTTCAACAAGGAAGACACCCTTCCAAGACACAACTTAGAGTTACTTAAAAGCTTCCTCCAAGAACAATACTCCTCTTACTTAACAGCTTCGAGGATCACATTAACAAGCTGTCCAACTCACAGGTCGAGTAGTACAGGAACCAACCCTAATACTAGAACTTTTACATCTTTGGTTGCGTTGTAAAACTAGGTTACAAAACATCTATATATAACCTATTCCCAACTGGATTTTGGGCCTACACAACCACAGCAAATGAGCTGCTACAAGTCAGCAGAAACTTCTGCTACAAATTAGGACTTCAATCTATAACTTCCTAAAATATCTCCATATTTAGAAAGTGTATATTTTCCAATATTCTTCTAAATTTCAGACTTGAATCTTCAGACCTTTTAATTCAGCGCCACATAGAATTTGCATATTATTTCCTAAATCTACTGCATCTGTTAATACAAAACAGAATTCTAAATTCTCCTCAGTTCTGGCGCGATGTCGAATGAACCTGCATGGGACATCTTGATACGACATGTTGTTCCAGATGTTGAAACTACTTCAGCTCAACATGTTCCAATGCACACTAGGACATCTTGCTCAACCTGTTCTTCTTTAGCAAGATAAACTATCCTATCTACCAAATTGATGCTATTATTTTATTTACAAAATTAATGCCAACCCTTAACATTAAAGAACTAACATTCTCCCCCTTTGGCAAATTTTGGCTAAAACAAATACATAAACATTACAACAGCAGCAATCACAACTCTATACTACTGTCAGTAGTCATCAGCAACTACTGAACCTAACAGTAGCCAGCAGTAGCTACTGAGAACAGCAATCATGGAGAAACATCTTCTAGGGAATACTTGAATGATGTTAGGACATCATGTTTGATAACTCTTTTGGCAGCACATTTCTATGAGCTCCATAACATCATCTTCGAGCACCACAGCACAATAACTTCAGGGAGCACAATAGGACCTTAGAAATAGAAAGTCCTGAAGTCATTTGGTGCACATGAGGAAGAAGATATCTGATGTACACGAGGAAGAAGATATCTGACACTCCCCTTTAATACAACACATTCCTTTTTCCTTCCAGCTCAGACCCAGATTAATTATAGAAGACTCCTCCAGAAAAGAAACGTCTGTCTTGACATAAAGGACCAATGGTGGCATAAGAAATTTCTGCACACCTTAATTGATCAGACGCCCCCAGTCGACCTATGGCATAAGATGAAACTTAAGAAGTATTAATCTATCAACCCAGGTAACTCAGAACACAAGTCACAACTGTGTTCATAACTCAGGACATAAGTCACAATTGGAACTCAACACCAACTCAAGGAAAGGACACCCTCTTTGACACCTCTGCACACAATTGGAACTGCAAACTCCAGACAAGGCATCTGCACAACCCTTTTCACACACCCTTTCTCCCCCTTTTTAGCCAAAAATTGGAAAAGAAGGCCCTCACAGAACCAGACCCAAGTGATGCCTACCCAAATACGAACAAACGCCATAATACTTGTGAAACAAGAACACTCACTTGGCTGAAGGAGAAGAGAACAAACCCTATAAATAGCTGATCAGTTCCTTTGGAATTAACGAGCTTTGAATATTTCAAGGTTCTTGGTCAAAGAAACGCTATTTTAGGTACCAAAAACTCCATTCAATATTCAATGCCTACCTTCCAAAACTGCCTTGACTGCCTTAAATGTTTCTCAACTAAATCTTACCATAAATTAGGCCAATAACGCTCCATGTATAGGCAGAGACACGTGTTTCGCCTTATCCTTGCACTACCGACCAGAAAAATTCCTTGTTTGGCTCAAGAGAAACATGTCCTGTACCATGTTCTGACATCTTACCAAAATAGTTGTTGGCTAGCTCATAAACTTATCAACCCAAGACTACACATAAACTTATACAAGCACATCTTCTTATCTAATGGATACTGAGACGACTTCTCACAACAGCAGAGAAAAATAAAGTCACCCAGATACACCAATTTTTCTTTTCAGACCTCTCCTGCATAAGCACTATCTTCATACCACTATGATATGTCCCATCAAGATGTTTGACATCACACTGCACAACCTTGAACAGCCCACAACCTACTTGCAGCAATAGGCTTATAGACAACAGCCTTAACAATCAATGCTCTTTATGATGTCACACCAATATTGCCACATTCTGGTATATGTTGAGCAAGACCTCACCATGGTGATACATGGTCTGCCAATTCCAATAAACAAAGGCCCATTTGATTTGAAATTTCTCACATATTCCATAACAAATGTCTTTAGATAACTTGCAACACAAGATAAGGACTGCCACCACCTCCTTATCTTCAGCCATTCTGATCAGATTGCACGATTGGCAACAACCTTCTGTCCTTACATTCATAACACCCTAATTGAGTCTTCAACATGAGAGTAGTCATGTATTACCAGAACTACTTACCATCAATATCAGAATCTTCCCATTCTAATCCACATTATGTCAGAATTGCCACTTCGGACGATAATGTTGCTTCTTCCAACTCTACAAACTACGATGTTGCAACAGTATGTAGGACATCAGAATAAGACAAGGAACACACCACTTGCTCACAACCAGCACCAACAGCTATACCGAAAGCAAACTAAAGGGAATCACATCAAACAACTAGACAGGACCTAGTCTCATCCTTTTAGTTACAAAAGACAACCTCTACCAAGGCACCAAACACGAAGTTCTGACATCTAATGTGACATGGTTAAAAACAGATTCCCAAGAAAACAAGTTTCCAACCCAAAGACCACTTTGACTGGTCAGGCGATACAACCAAGGACTCTTATGTAGTATAAAAAACCAAGCCACCTCGCTCCTAACCGCACATCACAAAAGATCACAAGAACAATATTCTTTCATCCAACTCTCCAAAGGAAATCATTCCCTATCATTCTCCCATATGATAATTTGGAATACTCCTGATCAGTTGATGAGTATCTTTACCTTCATGTCCAAGATGTCTGCTAGAGATAATACTTCTTGAATCTCAGGGTCTCCACTCCTGCAGTAAGGACCAGAAATAAACTGACCTCAGGAGTAAATAACATGTTGATCACACCTTGACCAACTCACACATCTAAGATAAGTTCCAGGGCCAGAAACATCTTAGACATACCACCCAGATGCCTCCTCTTCCAGATCAGGAGTAGGTTCCAAACTCATGTAATCAAACCACATTAGTTTAGCACCCAGAGCATCTGCTATGCCATTCCTTCAGACAACTGAATTCAGCACAATTCTGACGTGATGTTCTAACACAAGATAGGACATCATTCCAATGAACACATCGAGAGATCAAAGACTGGAGATTAGCCCTTTTAGGAATAGAGGCAAAAGTAAATTACTTCTCTTCCTTATAACTTCACTTATCAATGCCTTTATGAGTGGACTTGAACAATAATCTTCAAGTATCGTTGACAAAGTAAGTTGAAGCAGTCTTGCATATATCCCACCGCCATAGTATATACATTTAGAGAAGAACAACCTTCTCAAATACAACCTCATGAGTTTTCAGATAGATACGCAGCGGATCAAAACACAAACACCTCAAAACCTTCAGGTGTCACATATCAGCCCTAGCATCATAATCCAGGTGACACCACAATACCACAGGTTTGAAAATAAATCAAACCTAACATAACCACAACACAACCGCTTTTCAATCAAACCTCCAAGCCTTCAGCACATGCCACTGCCTGTCACGAACAGTCCATCCTCCACTTCTAGGGACCATTCTCACACCTATATGAACTTCTCCAAGTTCAAACAACTTTTCAGTAGAAGGCTTCTACCTTGACCATGAACCAGAAAGTATCTTCCCTCTGATCTCATCCAGATATAGAACAGAATGACCTGCCCTAATACCAATTGAAATTCTGGTACATGTACAGAATTCAGATGTCCTAGAACATGCCGTTCGACATCTGGTCTGACATGATCACAAAGGGCAAGGTATATAGCAATAATCATGGTACTGAAAAGATAAAAGCAAGACACACAGAATTGTTAACCCAGTTCTGTTTAACACACCTACTCTGGGGGCAACCAAGCCAGGGATGAAGTCCACTATCAGTAGTATCAATTCAAAGCTAAACTCTCCGTTTACAGCTTTATCACTCAATCACTACCCAATGACCCTTCTACCTAGATCCTCTCTAGCTATGAGAAACTCTTCTCACTCCTAATCATCGCAATGATGTCTAGCAGTCGACAATCCGCCACTGCATCAACGACTCTTTACCTATACAACAGTTCAACAAGGAAGACACCCTTCCAAGACACAACTTAGAGTTACTTAAAAGCTTCTTCCAAAAACAATACTCCTCTTACTTAACAGCTTTGAGGATCACATTAACAAGCTATCCAACTCACAGGTCGAGTGGTACAGGAACCAACCCTAATACTAGAACTTTTACATCTTTGGTTGCGTTGCAAAACTAGGTTACAAAACATCTATATATAACCTAATCCCAACTGGATTTTGGGCCTACACAACCACAGCAAATGAGCTGCTACAAGTCAGCAGAAACTTCTGCTACAAATTAGGACTTCAATCTATAACTTCCTAAAATATCTCCATATTTAGAAAGTGTATATTTTCCAATATTCTTCTCAATTTCAGACTTGAATCTTCAGACCTTTTAATTCAGCGCCACATAGAATTTGCATATTAATTCCTAAATCTACTACATCTGTTAATACAAAACAGAATTCTAAATTCTCCTCAGTTCTGGCGCGATGTCGAATGAACCTGCATGGGACATCTTGATACGACATGTTGTTCCAGATGTTGAAACTACTTCAGCTCAACATGTTCCAATGCACACTAGGACATCTTGCTCAACCTGTTCTTCTTTAGCAAGATAAACTATCATATCTAACAAATTGCTGCTATTATTTGTTTTACAAAATTAATGCCAACCCTTAACATTAAAGAACTAACACCAAGCATAATGTGATCTGTTATATTTACTACAACTGTATACCTTCCTTTAGGGTTTCAAGAAATTGAAGAAAGTTTTGAAAACACATTGAATTTCAATTAGAATTAAAATAAAGTTGTTAAAAAAAGATTTGTTTGGGGCTTATAGCTCAAGGAGAGGCTCATATGACTTATTTGATAACATTGATCGCACTACGATAGCAACAGACGTTGTGGGACTTATACTATAACAGAGGCCCTAAAATGTTTTTGTACAAAGAGGGGTTGGGTCTTATACTCTATTAGAGGCCTAAGAGTTTATGTGAAGAAAATAATGGGGTTTATACTCAAGGAGAGGCCCAGATGATTTATTTGAAAAGGCGACGATCGTGCCGTGATTTTGAAAACCACTAAGGGACTTATACAATGAATGAGGCCCAGAAAATTATTTATGTATAAAGGAATGGCTCTTACACTATAATAGAGGCCCAAAAGTTTATTTTTATACAAGAGATGGGGCTTATAACTCAAGGAGATGCCAAGATGAAAATTGTTTTGAAAATGGCGATCGCGCCGAGATTTTTAAAATCGTATCGAAACTTATACAATGATGAGGCCCAAAATCAATTATTTACAAAGGGATGGGACGTACACTCTACAAAGAGGCCCAAAAGTGTTTGAAAAGAAGTTTGAAAAATTAAAATTAAGAGAAACCCTAATTTTAATTAAAAAATATAATTTTTAAAGGAAATTAAATATAAAATGATACAAAATAAAAAAAATATATATTCAAAAACAAGTTATCAACTTTACAAAATATTTTGAAAAATCATGTTTAATCACATGAAAGCTTGAAATCCAATTGGTTTTGAAAAATCAAGGTCAGAATTTCATTTAAAAATGTAAAAAAAAAACAATAAAATGAAATTATTTACAAAAATTCAAGATATATTAAATAAATAATATAAATTTAATTTTTTTTGTAGAATAAAATAATTTAACATTTTTGTGACTTTTTAAAAAAAGAACCAATAAAAAATGATAAAAAATGAGAGAGAAACTAATTTTTCAAATCATTTAATAAAAATATCAAATATTCAAATATTCAAAAATTTAAAAATGGTGCCAAGACCATCTTCTTCTTCCTCGCTCGTACCCGCCATGGCCAATTTGCAAAACCTCTCACATCTCTCTGATTATGCAATGAAAATGACTTTTGCAAACATGAAAATTGTGTGTTTTTGAACAAGGATTTCAATCATATAAATTAATTGCATTTATATTAAGTGTGGAGTGAGAAATCAAATGATGAACTCAAGAACCCAAATTTCTGCAAGAACACTATGAAATCTTATACATGAAAGCTACAAAGCAATTGATTGAGGGGAATCACTCTACATAAGTGCAAAAACATGTTTGTAACTTGAAAACACATTTATGATGCATGGATTATAGAGTTTGAGAGTGTCAGGCTTACCTCTTGCAAGAAGAATTCGAATTCTTTGTTGGAGGTGTTATAGATGTTGTGTAATGATCTAGGCAGCTTCAATGGACCTCAAGTAATTCGTTTAAAGGCTTGGAATGGATTGAAACAACCTGGAACTTGTTGTGGCACCTCAACTGCAAATATGCCAAAAAGCTTGAGCAAATGGGGGGTGACTTTGTGATTCTAGTGTTCTATATGTGTTTTGAGGTTATGGATCACTTTTATATGATATATGTGAGGTGTTGGAATGGTTGGTTTTGATTGAATTGCTCTCAAATTGAAAATTCGACAGTCACTTGAAAGAGAAGCAAAATCTGGTTTTTTGAGAGTGATTGGAAGGAAAAAATGAATTCAGATGTTTTGGGGTGGTTTGATCAGTCACAAATAACCTCTATTTATAGTAGAGGAAGTTTTTTTTGGAAGCAATAGTGTTTAGAGGCTGATCATGGCAGTAGCTTGTAGCCATTGATTTGGATAATTCAAAAGTGCCAAGTCAACTCTTCTTATCTTGACTCCATTAAATTTTTCAGGTTTGAATGCTCAGAGTTTGGAGGGTTGTGATCTGGTTCATGACACCTCATTGCATTGCATTGATGTTACCTTGCCAAAGTTGAATTTCAAATCTCATGTCATGATGGTTTTCAGATGCCAAATTGAATTCATTGCCTTTTTGATCATGAACCAAGTGATTCATCAGATACTTTGTATTTTTGGGAGATGAAAAAGTTGGCAAAGTGACAAGATTTGAAAGGAAAAATCGTGTGGCACAAGTTTGGTCCTCATGTTGTCTTGAAAAATTAGGTTTTTAGCCATGTTTCAAGGCTTGTAACTCCCTAATCAAGTGGAGTTAGGATAAGTTCTTGTACTTTTTAGAAAGCCCTAATAACATACTTTAACTTTGATGTCCAACATTGGTCTTGAATCAACTTGGATCAAGGTGAAAAATGGCCTCAAAGTTGGTGAAAATCCGAGACAGATTCTGTCCAAAATTTTCACTAAGTGTTGGAAAAAGTGTCCATTTTCATGTTTTTGTGATTTTGATCAATCTATAACTCAAAATCCATGAGGATTTGGAATCTCTTATAGTTGACAATTTTGAAATATGTAATGTGGGCTTTCATTTGAGCTTTGGATGGAAGAACAAGGCTTTGTGGTTTGGAAGTTATGACCTTGCAAAGTTGGTACCAAATCACTTTTTTTCCATAACTTAGAAAATTTTAAGTTTCTCATGGTTGCCCTTTTTTCAAGTAACCTCACTTTTCTTGATTTTTCTTGATGGATGATGATCCAAACCATGAATTAACATTGTTTTTGACTTAGGGAAGCCAAGATTGTCAAGAAATTCAAAAAGTCAAACTTGGTTTTTAGGCACAATTGACCTTCTGTCAGATGATTTCCAAACTGTGTGATCCTCTATGAAATCAAGTCCCTGACCTTATTCAAACTTAATGGATGGATTCCATAGGTGTTTTAGAGTGTCTTAAATCATGTCCCAAGGTTTGGGATCATGTCTTGGTCAAAAGTCGAAGATACAGTTGACTTCTCATCAGGAAACCCTAATTGGCCCAGATGAATTTGAGTCTTTGTATTACTCATCAACCAAGTTCTTTGAATCAATAAAATATTTTAAATGGATCAATATGATGTATGGGGGGTTTTCAAAACACTTCTTGAGGTCTTGGCTCATGTTTTGCTCCAAAAGTCAATTTAGGGGTGAATTAGGTCAAGAAACCCTAATTCCTGATTTTTGATGAATGCATCCCTTGAGGTTATTTTGACTCTATGATTGGGTCCCTCAGGTCCTTTTGAGCTTCTTGAATCATGTTTTGAAGTATTAACTCATGCCCAGATGCAAATTTTCATCTGGAGGCCTTGGTCGACCAAAACCCTAATTTGGTGACACTGGCGATCTTGAGGCTTGATCCACTTGGAATGTTGCAACCTTGTGCTTGATTCTTGATGTGGGAAACCTCTTGATCCTTTATGGGTGTTTTAGAGGCTATACAAGTTGAAGATCATGTCCATTATTGATTGATCCTTTGTCTGAGTACTCTGAAAGGGCTCAAAACCCTGATTCTTGGTTGTAGTGAACACTCAACAATCTTTGAGAGGATTGATGAGCTATGAAAGTAACATCCATTTTGTGGTGATGATTTGCACAATAATGGGAAATCTTGTGGTCAAAATTTGGGGTATGACACACACCTTAACAGAATGGACATGTGAAACGCAAATCTCCCATTTAATGCATGAAATTTTGAACATAGCACGAGCCTTGCATTTTCAAGCAAATCTTCAATTGAATTTTTGGGGAGATTGTGTATTGACATCAAAGTATTTAATCAATAAAACTCCTACTGTGGAAAATAAGGGAATCACTCCATACGAGTAACTTTTTAAGAGAGCACCAAACTCTGAGCACTTAAAAATTTTTGGTTACTTGTGCTACAAGAAAAATGACGCAAAGGGAATCAATAAATTTGATCCTAAAGCTGGAAGGAGTAGTTTTATTGAATATCCACAGGGACAAATAAGATGGAAAGTTTACAATCCTAAGACTCATGAATGATGCATATCGAGAGATGTATTTCTTTAAGAGTATATTTTTTTTACCATGTGCAGGACAATAATGGGTCTACTAATTTTAGAAATAACTCATAAAGTGATAAACGCAATAATGAGTTTTCACACTATAATGATGCAGAATTGGAAGTATCAAGCCTTGGGAAAACTCCTCATAATGACCAAACATTACAAGAATAAATGGATTTGGCGACACATTGACTTCGACGGTTCCATGAGAACCGCCACCATTCATAAATTACAACGGGTACCACAAAGTTTTTTGCCATCCGTCGTTTCATTTTTTAAAATACTCATAAACATTCATGGCAGTTTTGTTCCCAACTGCTCTAAGTAGTGGTCTGCGTCAGGTTAACAACTGTCGTCCCCCAAATAGAAGCAAGTAAATGCACTGAATTGGAGAAGCGCTTCGTTCTACAACTGTTGAACAACAACCATCCCCCAAATATATGCATGTATAATTATTGTGCCAAGTTGGAAATGGAAGCGATTAGCTCTACGAAGGTTGAACAACCGTTGTCCCCTCAAATATCCCTAATACACGCCTAATATTGGAGAAAGAGGGGTGCGATACAAAATTAAAAAAAATTGCTTCACTTACTGGTTTTATGCAACCACCACCACAGAGCCTTGGTATCTCTCTCAACTCACTCTGTCATCAAAGAAACCACCACCACCAAGAATCTTAATAGGTTTCTTCCCAAACCATCATATGTGAATTCTTTGTTAATTCTCTGGTCGCTGGGAAATTATGAACTCTATTATTGCTTGTGTTTTGTTAATTTTGTTGGTAAAAAAAATTATTTTAAGGGTTATGGTTAAATCTAAGATTGGGGGTATTACGTATGGAGTACTTATTTTTCACGTGCAACTGCTTGTTCTACTTCACATGTTTATCTTTACTAAGGGTGGAAGAGAGGAACCATTGACTATGGCCAAAATACCAAGGGGGAATGAGTATGAGCTCATGTAGAGTTAAAGAAACTCTCTAAGTCTAAGTTGTAGAGGTAGATGGCTATGAGGCCTATGAGTACGAGGTCTGGAGAAGATGCTACCTATGACTATGAGGTCAAGGTGGTAAGATGACTATGAGGTCAAGATGGTAAGATGACTATGAGGTCAAGATGGTAAGATGACTTTGAGGTCAGGATGGTAAGATGACTATGAGGTCAAGATGGTAAGATGACTATGAGGTCAAGATGGTAATATGACTATGAGGTCAAGATGGTAATATGATTATGAGGTCAAGATGGTAAGATGACTATGAGGTCAAGACGGTAAGATAACTATGAGGTCAGGATGGTAAGATAACTATGAGGTCAGGATGGTAAGATGACTATGAGGTCAGGATGGTAAGATGACTATGAGGTCAAGATGGTAAGATAACTATGAGGTCAAGATGGTAAGATGACTATGAGGTCAGGATGGTAATGAGCTATCTATGACTATGAGGCCAATAGAGAGACTTTTCTATGACTATGAGGTCAATAGAGGATGGCTATGACTATGAGGTCAGAGCTTGCCTATGACTATGAGGTCAAAGGTTACCTATGACTATGAGGTCAAGGTTAAAGATATTGCCAATGACTATGAGGTCAAGGGCTACCTATAACTGTGAGGTCAAAGGTTGAATCCTATGACTATGAGGGGAAGGATATTAATGAGCTTTCTACGACTATGAGGTCAATAGAGAGACTTTTCTATGACTATGAGGTCAATGGAGGGCGACTATGACTATAAGGTCAAAGCTTGCCTATGACTATGAGGTCAAAGGTTAAAGATGTCGCCAATGACTATGAGGTCAAGGGTTACCTATGACTATGAGGTTAAAGGTGGGATCCTATGACTATGAGGTCAAGGGATAAGGGCTATGACTATGAGGTCAAAGCTTAACCTATGACTATGAGGTCAAGGTTAAAGAGATAACTCTATGACTATGAGGCCAAAGAGAGATTCCTATAACTATGAGGTCCAAGGAAGAAAGGCTATGACTATGAGGTCAAAGGTTAAAAATGTAACTCTATTACTATGAGTCCAAGAGAGGTTCCTATGACTATGAGGTCAAAGGTGGAAGAAGCAACTCTATGACTATGAGGCCAAGATATTCCTATGACTATGAGGTCAAAGGACGGAGGGCTATGACTATGAGGTCAAAGCTTACCTATGACTATGAGGTCAAAGGTACATCTATGACTATGAGGTCAAGATGAAGAGGTAACTCTATGACTATGAGGTCAAAAGAGAATCCTATGACTATGAGGTCAAAGGAAGAAAGGCTATGACTATGAGGTCAAAGCTTGCCTATGACTATGAGGTCAAAGGTAAAAGATGGCCCTATGACTATGAGGTCAATACGGAATCCTATGACTATGAGGTCCAAGGATGGTAATGAGCTTTTTATGACTATGAGGTCAATATAGAGACTTTGACTATGAGGTCAAACGGGAATGGCTATGAGGCCAAGGGGAAATAGCCATGACTATGAGGTCAAGACTTTACTTATGACTATGAGGTCATGGTTTAATAGATTACTCTATGACTATGAGGTCAAGAGGGGAGGATGCCTAAGACTATGAGTTCCAAGGTAGCAATGAGCTTTCTATGACTTCGAGGTCAATAGAAAAACTTTTCCTTTAGAAGGAATGGGAAGAATAACATCTTGTAAACAAGAGTTATAATGGGGTTGAAATACAATGAAGCATATTAGTTCAAGAATTCCAAACAGTAAGCATTTAATCAACACATGAAGTGAATTTTTGAATGTGAACATAGCAATCAACAAGAGTAAATGATCATGTAAATGTGACAAGTGTGGTAGAGAAAACATTCACAATTTGAAGCAAATGCATTTGGAGTCATGCAACTCATCAACAGAGAACAAAAACAAACAACATTCTCATGGTAAGATTTTGTTAAAATCAGGAAACAAAGCTTCACTAATCAAGTATATTTCAAAGAAAATCAACTCAATGTCAGTGGTCACATGAGTATGTCAAGCATGGCAGGGAAGACACAAGAAACAATTGGATTTAAATCATGCAACTTCAACAAAGAACAAGAAAAACAAACAGCATTCTCATAGTTTGGAAACAAAGGCATTTAGAGTCATGCAACTTAGCAATAGAGGTTAGACAACATTCTCATGACGAGGTTTTGTTAAGGTCAAGAAACAAAGTTCATTAAAACCCACAAGTTACTGCATGCTCTCAAGAAAAACTCTTTAAAGTCAGTAGTCACATACATTTACCAAGCATGGCAGGGAAGCATTCGCAAATTGAAAACAAGAGCATTTAAAGTTGTGTAACTTAGCAACAGAACCCAAAAAACCCTTGACAATACTCTCATGATAAAGTCAGGAAGCAATTTGTAATCAAAATTTCATAAGTTGCACAATATCCCAAAGAAATTCCTTTAACGTTTTTAAGAAGCAAAAATTGATTTTCCTTACAAAAGTCTAAGGAAGAAAAAAAAAGAAGTTAGGCATATTTTAATTTTTATTGTTTCTAGATAAGATAAAAAAAACAAGTGGTAAAAAATAAAAAATAAAAACAAAATAATAAAATAAAAAAAGAAAAAAGAATGAGTGGCGGGGGCCAGTTGGTGAGTGGCTTGCGCCACTTAGTGTGTGTGTGCAACAAGGTGGCTTGCGCCACCTGTGTGTGTGTGCAACAAGGTGGCTTGCGCCACCAGTGTGTGTTATATTATTTTTCCTTTTTTTATTTTTTATGTGGTGTGGTTTTTTTTTATTATTTCTTTTGCATGCACCATCTTATTTTATTATATTTTTCTTTAGAAAAGGGGGTGGCGGACGCCATTTAAACAATGTTGGCGAGCGCCATTTCAAGCTCTTATATTTTTTGTTCAGTTTTTCTTTGAAATCAACACGAATCCAGTTAACGATCATCAAATCAAAACTAACATGTTAACGGTTTCACCACAGAAACAAGCAATAATCAGACAATAATAAGATACGAATATGATAACAACATGGAACAAAATGATCATAGAATCAGACAATAATGAGATGATGAATATAATAATAGTATGGTGCAAATATGAACCAAATGATCATCGTGTATAAAAACAGAGTGAAATAGAATGATACCTAGTGGAGAGAGTCCACTGCTTCTTCACAGGTACGGGTTTCTGGAAATGGTGGATGTGCTTTCCTTCCTCACTGCTACAGAGCTAACCCTCTCAGAAAGAAACACAAGTTTTGGTGGTTAAGGTGTTGGAGGTTTGAAGTGTTTACTGGAGGGAATAAAATGATAAGTTTCTTGCAAGCTTTGAAGGTTACTTGCAGAACTTAAGAAGTGAAGAAGTGGAGAAATTGAGAGAGCTTCTTTGTATTTTTCTCGGTGTTCTTTTGTTGCGTTTCTGTGTGTTTACAGAGGGAATGGAAAGTGGTGAATTCCTTGCAAGTTTTGAGGATTACTTGCAGGATTATGGAAGGGAGAAGTAGAGAGAAATTTTCTTGGTAATTTTTGGTGTCTGAACAAAGGAGAAGTGGTCTCCTTTTATAGGCAAGCAAAATGGTCTGTGCCTTAGAGATACAATGGGTAAATGATTTGTCCACAAGAGAAAAAAATTAGGTTTTGTGTATCACTCCTTTCAGCCGTTGATCTTAGTCAACCTTGGAGATTGTTGTGCTTCACTTGCTGGACGATACAGTAGAGGACATGGTGCAGGTCTGCTCCTTTCATTTTTTAATGTTTGTTCCAAAACCTCTTTTATTTGTGTCATGGGAGAGAAATTAAAAATGGGTAATATTCAGTGACCTCACAAGAATTGTCTTACAAGCAAAGCATCTTCAGATTTTCAAATAACAAGTGGCATATGGGCTAAACCTAGATGCATAATGCCTTGCCGCTTAACTATACGTGAGTACCATTTTGAATTTTCACAATTTTATGGCCTTTGATCCAAATGACACATTTTGGGCCCAATAGAACTTTGAGATAAACCATATGTCCATGAACAAAAGGAAATGTCACGGGAACAAACTTAGGAAATTCGAAGTTGCAAAATTAAATCCTCCCATGGCACCAATTTGAGATGTTGCACCTTGGTGAATATTTATCCCAATGAAAAATTCTTGAACTTAAGAGAAAAAATTTTAAGGCTCAAAGGTGGATTCCAAGGATGTTTATTAACACATGGCATAATTTCTCAAGACTTGGGATCACACTTTGCTTGACATGAAAGGCAGTGGTTGACTTGTCTTGGTGCAACATTTGATTTTTTTTCGAAAAAGACTTCTTGGATGCAGGTAGATTCAAATGGTTGCATTTGGCCAAAAGAGGTCTTAGGGATACTTTGTCCTCTTTATGTACACCCTATGTTCCACAATAAAAAGAAACACTTGCAAAAAGAAAATGGTTAGTTAACAATGCATACATGATTGAGGTCTAAATGTAAGTGCAAGATGATATGACATCTAAGGGGTAAAATTTGGGGTACAACAGTTGCCCCTATTTAAATAGCTTTACCGGATGGCACGAGGAATGGAAATCCTCGAGACATCAAGGTGAAAGGTATTTAAATATAGCAAACCAAAAATTTTGCCCTTAGATGGAATGCAAATGCTAAGGAGAAGCGACAGACATGAAAGTGCTGACATGCCATGAACTTCTAGTACGATGATATGATGTCATGATAGTGCAAAAATGCAGACAAAATAGGACACCAGAGATAAAGAGCAAACCACCAAAGGCGGGCGTTGCCTGGGAAGGATGAAGGTTAGTATCCCTGAGGAAAACTCACTGGGGATACAGGCTAACCGACAATAGAGACTCACTGGGGAGACTCTGGGGAAATAAAGACATATTCTTACTGGGCATGAAACCGGAAAGAAGACATGATCTCCACTAGGGATCAATTTGAAATAAAAGGATAGACATTTGCTAAAAGATTTCCTGGGGATTTCTTATACTGAAGAGTTCAAACGGGATCTTCAAGAAAAGCCAGGAGAGACAGAGATAAACTCTGCGTACCAGATGAAAAGATGATTGGACTTTAGCTGGGAATAAGGTTAATGCATCATTAATGATTGGACCCGGGTACCAATATGAGTTGGAAAGGACACCAATTTGGGGTTATAGTTTGACTACCAGTATGAGCCGGATCTTAGATACCAGTATGAGCTGGATTATTTTAGATACCAGTATGAGCTGGGTTTTAGATCTTAGGTTTGTATCTGACTTGGCTTCAAACAGCGGGTTCATGTCTGACTTGAGATTTAAGTTCATATCTGTCTAGGTTTTTATATCGTCAGAACTGGTTAACGGCCAGGAATAATAACGTATCCGAAGGTAAGAAACCTGAGCTCAGAACACCTCATCAAACAGATTGATGGCAAGGAATAATAACATATCCGAAGGTACGAAACCTGAGCTCGGAACACCTCATCAAACAGATTGATGGCAAGGAATAATAACATATCCGAAGGTACGAAACCTGAGCTCGGAACACCTCATCAAACAGATTGATGGCAAGGAATAATAACATATCCGAAGGTACGAAACCTGAGCTCGGAACACCTCATCAAACGGATTGACGACAAGGAATAATAACATATCCGAAGGTACGAAACCTGAGCTTGGAACACATCATCAAACGGCAAGGCATAATATATATATCCGAAGGTACGAAACCTGAGCTCGGAACACCCCATCAAACCAATTGATGGCGATGAATAATAACACATTCGAAGGTACGGAACCTGAGCTCGGAACACATCATCAAACAGATTAACGGGAAGAAATACCTCAAATAGGGATCACATCAACAAGTTGATGGAAAGTGACTGATTGAAGGCAACACCATTATTAACTATAAATGTATGAATAAAACCAAGGACGGATAAGCTTCTCAGGAAAGAGATTGCCACTTATCGTTGTAGAGGTAATGATAACAAAACAAGCTTCTCGAGGAGATTGCCACTTGTTGTTGGGTATAAGTTACAAAGAGATGTTGATATTGCAACACTGCTGGAGAAGTAATTGTCTTCAATGAGGGTCTGCAAAAGATTCTTCCTGCGAGACACAGTGCAAAATAAATGCACGTTCAAGATGGGCACAGAAACCACACCTGCCAGGGATCAAAATTAGATCTAGGGACAAGCTAGAAAGAAACGGTCAAACAAGACTCCAATCATTGAGGAATGAGCTCAAATGGGGATTATCTTATCCTATGAATGGAAAAAGATAACTGAACCAACCATCATCCATGAGAACCAATCTCTGTGGGGAATTCAGAAGGATGGGCACTTTATGCTTAGGGCTAACAACTCTATTGGAGAGAATAAACAAACCCAATCACTTGAGGAGATAACCACCAAAGTGAGCATAATAGGTAAACACCAGAAAGATAGCAGAAATGCTAAGATGTTATGCATATGAATGCTTATGGCATGCTCAGGCTTATGCTGACAAAACAGACAAAAGGAAGCGAGACTGGAGATGAAATAAACATCCCGACAAAACTTATCAGATTGGACCATTGCTGGGGATGAATAAGTAGGATCAGTAGTTCTTCTTCAAGATTAAGACCTTCTCCGGTAAGAAGAGTACTCCACCTAGCATAGCATCATGACTTCACTAGGATTGCCATCATGAGCTTGATTTTTGCTGGAGGGAAATCCATGGAGAATTGCCAAGATCGACGGAAGCAACAATTTACTGGGGAGCTGGCAAAGGATATCACAAGAATAGAGTCATTCTGCATCCTGACTTGTATGATGATCACCATGAAGAACAACGGCTCTTGCAACAGGTACTCTTCAAATATTCTCTGCCCCAGATTACATGGTCTAAAAGGATTTTACAGAAGAATCGTCATGCGAAATGCCTCAATATCTTCAAACTCTTAGATTCGGGAATCTCGACCTAACTGCCCCAAATTGATGGTGCTTGCAAAACAAAGTCTTTGAGCCTACTCTTCAGACTGCGGGAGTAACAACGGGGAAACAAACTTGTCCCATGCTAGATAGATGCCCCAGACTAACTGACCTTTGAGAGATTTGTCTAATCTCGACCTGACTGCTTCTGATTAACTGGTCTGCGAGGATAAGTCATCAAAAGGATTTCACAGAAGAATTGGTATACCAGATGCTCCAATATCTTCAAACTCTTGAAGAGATTCATGGATATTGACATATCTGCCCAGTTTTACTGTATTTATACAACAAGGTCCTTGAACTTGTTCTTCAGACTGGTTGATCCGTGAAGGAGGTGCCCCAGACCAATTGACCTTTTAGGGATTTACCGAATCTCGACCTGATTTCCCCTGATTAACGGCATTCACGATACAAAGTCCTCAGACTGCGGTAGAAACAACTGGGGAACACACTTGCCCCTGTTGGTAGGTCATTGGAGTCCAAACTTGTCATAAGATGACCTCAAGAAAGCATGCCCCAATATCCTGAATTTGAAGAGTTCTGCCCCTGATTTAGTAGCTCTTGAGATGCGGGATCTATGGAGGAGATGCCCCAGACTGAGCCCTTTATCAAGTAAAATTCCCAAGCTGGCTGTATCTGTTGGGATTCCTTTGATATTGAATTGTCTTGCAAACAAGTATTGTTCATTAAAAATTGGCAATTTCAATGCAAAGTTCATGCAAGCTTTTGAAATCAAAGTTTTATTGATGAAACACACACAGTGGAATGATTAAATAATCAACAACAAAGGTGGATCTAGCCATTTATGGAATGACAGATGAAGTGATCAACACACGCAATTAGCAAAGATTATTCGGAGTCAGATTAATCAACCTTGTTGTAGTATGCTTTTCAAAACAACCTTACCTTAATTAGGTCTTTTAAGGGTTGTAACATGGCCTGGTTCAGGGTTTATGAAACAAAGGATAAAGGCTCAAAGTTTATTTGTCCCCACCCAAACTTCGTGATGAACTCCAATCCTACGCTCAGTTAACTTAGGCTATACATTCAGATTCCCATAGGTTGGAAATTGAACTGATAATAGTTGGTGATGATTAAGACACATAGGTTATTCATTACTCTCTTACAACATTTGATTGTCCTTTATTGCTGAGGTTTTGAGACCTTTTTCTTGTCTTTGTTGAGGTTTTGAGACTTCTTCTTTGTCTTTGTTGAGGTTTTGAGACTTCTTCTTTGTCTTTGTTGAGGTTTTGAGACCTCTTTTTGATTGTCACTCGATTTGAGAGAGCTGACTTGGTGTCTTGCATGAAGCGTTTGCATATCCAAGTTAAACTGAGAACTACCCTGCCCCAAGGTTGAGATTTAAGGGTTTTTTTTTTGTGTAAGGAAAGAAAACTCCTACTTCTAGGCTCAAAGGGGTTAACGAGGGATTATCTTCCTTATTTCTCCAATGTTTGGGGATTGAAACAATGCCTTACATCCTCGGCAGGGTTTAATTGAAAGCATACCACATCAATTATGGATAATATTTTCATCATCCTCCCCAACCTTTGCTTAAATATACAGTTTGATAAGTGGAAAGAAACAAGATAAAGATATATTTTTGTTTTTTCACGAACATAAAAGTAAATGAGTGAAACGAATGGACTTAATTAAAAGGTGCACAAACATTTCATTAACCTTCCCGATTTGAAAGTACAACAATACTTATAAGCAAATATAAATTCAACATTCAAACAAAGTTCAACTGAAAATGCAAAATACAACCAGCTTTGGCGAATTGAATTCAAAAGATTTTAGTTTTCGGGCCCAAGCGCGGGAACACCTTCGCCACTAATCACTAGTTCCTTGTGATACAGAATCTTAAGAGGCCTTGCAAGTCTTTTGCCTTTTGCTTCAGAAATTGAGACATTGACATCTGATGTACCTTTTTGAGGTTGTAGTGTTCTTAGCAGTTTTAGAAGCCTCGTTTCGAACTCTTTGCATTCCTCAATGGGATGCCCCATCATCCCAGTGCGGAATTTGCATTCAATCTCTGGATGATCTTCTTCAAAAATCAGATTCTTGTCATAGATCAACTTTTGTATAGTACCTTCTAAGGCTCGGCACCCATCCAAGTCATGCCCTTCGGTTCCCTTGTGGAATTCACAAGTTAGGTTTGGATTATGCCAAGGTCCTGGCACAGGGTTGAGGAGTTACCAACTTGTTCTGTATCAACAACGGGAAGAGTTTGCTCAAAGGCACAGGGATAGGCTGGCAGTTAACTTGGCCTCTTTCGATAGGGTATTTCTTCTTGCTTTGGTTTTGGGAACCTCGAGGAGAAACAACCGTTGGAGGCTGGAACGCTCTTTTGGTAGACATCTGGTGACGATGAGATTCTGGTACAAGACCAAAATCAAATGCTGGCTGGTATGAAGTTTCTCCAAAGGTAGATCCTTGGCATGGGAGACCCACATGAGATGACAAAGTATTGTTAATTTGAATGCCTTGAGGCGTGAATGAGATCCTTTTAGAGTCTAACAGATTCTGAACCTTACTCGGGAGTACCTTATAGTCTTCAGTTGAATTCCCCAGCATGGTAGTCACATCGAGCATTGGCGTCAAAGCCTGGTGGATACGGAAATGGTACTGGCTTTAATTCTTTTGGCACTATCAATCCTCCTTTGATCAAAACTTGCAATATCTGACTGTAAGACATTAGTAGCTGAGTGTAATTTCTTTCTGGCTTTCTTGGTCTTGGTCGTACATGATGGTGTGGTTGACGGCGGTCTGGCCCTTGATACTGAGGAGGTCCTTGAGTTGGAGGATTCACAAGAGGCGATGAACTGACAACCTCTCTGGGAGTGACAGGGGGAGCATACTCTTCTTTCTTCATCAGAGCTTGCAAAGTTTTGAGAACCCAATTCATCTGGCACTTGAGGATTCTGACCTCTTCTTTCAAATCTTCTTGGTTCTTCAGAACTTCATTCATTGTCGCCATTGGTCCAGAACGTGGGTTGGGTATCCTTCAGATATAGAGGGAGAGACTCAGGACCGATAAATGCAAATGAGGTGCGAATGCGCATGGAATGCGAATACAAGCCACGTGGTTTCAAGGAACTCAAAGGAAAGTTGCAAAAAAATTTGTGGAAAAACTGAAGAAGTTTTTGTTTTTTAGGATCCAAGCTCTATTGCCGTTTTGAAAAGGAAATGAATGTCTGAATTCCTTGAAACCAACGATGGATGCAAATGAGGTGTATGCAATGCACAAACACGGGTACACATAAACACAGGCATATGTACATACAACGAAGCACACAAGTCCAAGGTTTAGAGGTCTCACGAATGGAGCCATAGTCTACCCATCCCAAAAAGGTGTGAACTATAGGTTCATCAACTATAGAACAAGGTTCTAAGAGTTCCTAGAGTCTACGTAAATCCTTCGGATATTATTGGCCTGCATGACTACTCACACGGGTTAATAATATTCTCAAGATAAACTCGTCTAAGTGTAGTATCGCGTAACAACTACTTGGGATTTACTCCCTCGCAGCCACCGCACTACATCCAAAAAGGGCAAGTGAGGTGAAGGTAACTACGGTCCTCAGAATCCCTGGCTCCCATTTAGAAAAGTAATATCAATGCGACTGCTCACATCAGACATCAACAATCCCAAAGGGCCTCATCTGAGTGTGGTCATCATATGCCATAAATTGTTAGGACTACTCCCAACAACCGACTATTGATTACACCACGATCCTATCATATTTGTGCTCTCAAGTTCGGGTTAGGACTTATCTCACCATGTCAACAAAAGGATCTCAAGCAAAACATATATATAGGTAAACATACAGATATGTACAAATATAGCAAACAAGCATGAATAACATAAGAAAAAATAAGGTGGGCTTAACCCTCAAAATTGGAAGTCCCCAGTGAAGTCGCCATTTCTGTTGCGGTGAGAATCGGATAACAAGCTATTAATTAACTTGCATCACATTTCTTTGAATTCACCACCAACTTTAATTTATCCAAAGGAAAGGTTCAAGATCGAGAAAACCTAAAGGGGGGAGATCTAAGGTTCGGGGGTTGGTTATACTAAGGGAAGGTATTAGCACCCTTAATATCTATAGTACTCTACAGGAACCTCTTGTTTAGTTTATGTTATGTTATGTTTACTTGCTAAAGGATATCTGCTTAAGGTAAAGACCTATGGGTATATACACTAAGTTTGCTCGCCAAGGCATCGCGTCTTGTGCCTACGTATCTTACTGAAGAATCAGAGCAACCGTAGTTCACCTCACTAAGGGTGGAAGGGAGGAACCATTGACTATGGCCAAAATTCCAAGGGGGAATGAGTATGAGCTCATGTAGAATTAAAGAAACTCTCTAAGTCTAAGTTGTAGAGGTAGATGGCTATGAGGCCTATGACTATGAGGTCTGGAGAAGATGCTACCTATGACTATGAGGTCAAGGTGGTAAGATGACTATGAGGTCAAGATGGTAAGATGACTATGAGGTCAAGATGGTAAGATGACTATGAGGTCAGGATGGTAAGATGACTATGAGGTCAAGATGGTAAGATGACTATGAGGTCAAGATGGTAAGATGACTATGAGGTTAATATGGTAAGATGACTATGAGGTCAAGATGGTAAGATGACTATGAGGTCAAGACGGTAAGATAACTATGAGGTCAGGATGGTAAGATGACTATGAGGTCAGGATGGTAAGATGACTATGAGGTCAAGATGGTAAGATGACTATGAGGTCAAGATGGTAAGATGACTATGAGGTCAGGATGGTAATGAGCTATCTATGACTATGAGGTCAATAGAGAGACTTTTCTATGACTATGTGTAGCTCCCGAAAGATTCACATCCAATGGTACAAACGCGAGAGTGGCGCAGAAAACACAGAGTCGCCAGCAATGTGTATTTATCCCGAGAGAGGGAAAGGAAACACTGCATAAACATGAAGAGAAAGGGGGAAAGAGATGGTCATCGCAACCATAGTCCAGGTTCGGGAGTCGGTTATACGAGGGGAAGGTGTTAGAACCCCACGCATCCATCGTACTCGATGGGATCCACGCTTGTTGTCTAAACGGAGGGTGAGTTATCCTACTATCTACGACTGAACAAAAGAAAACGGGGATGGGGGTGACTAAGATGGACTCGGTAGGACATATTCGATGCCCTAGGCCTACGTACTCCCTCAGTGCAATGGGAAAGTCAGAGTCAACGTAGTTCGGACGGAACTGTGGGGGAAGGTTGCTCGCCAAGACAATCGCTATCTTGTGCCTACATATCCTCAATCGGACGAGAGAGAGGAATCAGAGCTAATGTAGTTCGTGGGTACGACCACGGATGGGTAAGTGTTTTTTACGTGAGCGACGAGCTCTTTTCTGAAAATGAAATTTGAAACCCAACAATCCCAAAGGATAAAAAGATTTGAATTGGTTTTTGTGTTTTTTAGACAGAAGTGTTTTCTTAAGTTAGTTCATAACTTGCATTGCACCAAAGTCTAGGGCACAAGGACGAATACTTAACGAATCGTCCCAAGACAGGACACCCCCTAAGCACTCTAGAAAGATGAGATGAAGCCCCTCATTTCTCACTCCCCACGCTTAAGGCTCGTGCGCAATACACTTTATCTTTATTAAGTGTTTTCAAGAAGTTTTGAGATGAGAAGAGAGAAGACCCAAAGCATACTCTAAAGGGAAACTAAGAGTCCTAATATTATCATGCATGGATAACCTATGGTTAGTGAGGCTTAGGAGGGACAACTACCTAAAACCTAATGCTAATCCTACTCCAAGCTTAATCAAAAATTAAGTTGGACTAGGTAGCTCTAAAGGGAGAGAATCCAAGACTTAAACAAGTCTTGAGATTCATGGGAGAAAGAGAGTGAAAGAGAAAAATGAGAAAGAGAAGGATGAGATAAGAAACAAGATAGGGCAGCAAGCACATCATATCAAGTATATCCAACTTACATCAATAAACAAGTCTCAAAGATCATGCAAAACATCTCAAGTAAGCATGCAAAGGTAATCATGAAAGAATGCAAGCATACTTATATGAAATGCACAATTAAGCACCAATGAACTTCATATCAAGATAAAATGAGAAAAATAAGATGAATATGAAAGTAAGTCAGAATCAAGATCATACTATCATCAACAATTCTTATGTGCAAGAGAAGATCAAAACATGAAACATTATGCACCAAAGAAAGTCCACAAAAGGAAGTCAAAGTTCAAGCACTTAAAGCATACCCAAACATGATCCACAAATTGCAAAATTTGGTCACAAGGGACCTCAACCAGGGGTAAACATCATATCAAATACTCATGCAAAGAATCACAAAGAAACTCAATCAAACAAACATGGCAAAGCAATTAGGGTTAAGAGATGTCAAGAGATGATCATGCATAATTCACTTAAGCACAAATAATCAAACATATATCAAATGACATTAAAAAATTGTGGAATTAAAACCCAAGTGACCTAAGTCAGAAGCTAGTAACATGCCAAAAGATCACACAAAAAATCACAGATTAAGTACCTCAAACAATGCTTCAAAGTTGCATAAGAACAAAGAAGAACAATGCACAAATAGAGGGACTAAAATGCAATATGCAAAGAGTTTAAAAATATGAGAAAAATTTTTTTAAGGACCTAAATATGTCTTATGAAATATGCGAAAAGAATGGGATGTAAATCATACACCAATGATGAGAACAAAAATCAACAAGGCAGGGTGTGCACAATTAAGACAATTCCAAAGGAAATTAATCAAACAATTAATTCAGATGCACAAAATAAAATAAAATGGAAAACTAAAACTTGACAAAATTTTATAAAATTCCAAAGATGTTTCATGATTTTTTTCGTGATATTTAGATGCATAAATCTATTTTTAAAAATTAAAAATGAAAATGAAACAATTAAATAAAATAAAAAGAAAATGCAGAAGCCAGGGGTGCATTAAGCAAGCGAAATCAGTTCAAATAGAATGGGCTCAGATAAAGGGGGTGGGAAAAGCAATGAAAGGCCCAACCCAAACCCAGCGCAAGTCAACATAAAATTGTGGAATTCAGTCCACATGATTGAGTCACATACGCCATCAGATCAATCAAACGTATGATAATCAGTCAACAAGATCAAAGGTATACATGATCAACGCTCAGGATCAAGAGTTCATGATAACAAGGGTACACGCGCACACATCCACATCATTCATAAATTAAAAACAAAGCACGTGAATAGCACATGTTTTTTTAATGCGTTGGCTGAATCACCACCATCAGATTAAACAAACGTGTCAGATCAAGTCAACAGATTACAAAATCATGCAAGATCAAGGGTCCAGATCCGTGTGTGCACAATAAGAAGCATAGATTATAAACACACAATTAATAAAATAAGTGATGATTTTAAATGATCTGGCTGAATGTGAACCATCAGATCTGGACCACCAACGGTCCAGATTTCATCTTCTTCCTCTAAACCTTCACCTACCTGAAAACAAACCAGACGCCGGAGCCCTAGTTCCGCTCGTCTTCTCCGGCGACCTCAACATCAAAATTTCCCAGAAATTACAAACAAGTACACCATTCCACTCAGATTTCAACAAGGATCAAGAATATCACCTTCAAATCAACAGATCATGCATAGATTAACCAAATCGAAGGAAAAAAGTTTGGATCTAAAAACTTTAGATCCACAATACAGCCATGATACACGTCCAAAATCAAAACAAAACACATTAGGATGATCAGCAAAGCATGATGAACATTATGTATACAAGAAAATCAAGTTCTAGGATCATTAATTCCACACTAACCTGAAACTTGTAGAACTCAGAATACACCAAGAAAACCTTCAGAAAGCTGCAGATCTACTCCTTGGAACTTATGATTGCAAAATAAATGCAATATGAGGCTTGAATTAGGCTGGATCTTGAAGTTTGGAAGTGAGCAACTCAAATTCAAATCTGATTAAAACCTTGCTTAGAGCTTCAAACAATGGTTGATTCTTGTTCTATGGAGTATGTGGATCAAGAATATGGAAAAAGTTCTTCAGAAACCCTTGTGAGGAGAGAGTTTCGAAGAAGGAAAGCTTTGAGAGAAAAATGAAATTCAGAGCAAATGAGAGTGCATGATGTGTGAATGAACGTGTGAGCCTCCTTATATACACTTGGTTAGAGCTCTGAGCATGATTAGGGTTTGATTAATCCCTTGATTAAGGCTATCCAAAGTGATTTGCAAAAATGAAAGTTATGATGAAACCACTAATCCACGCGTGCATTGGTCATGAAATAAGTATGATTCATCTCCATTTTACTTGCTGATCATAATGGAATTGGGTTTGGGCTTTGTAGTGGTCTGATTTGTGAGATTCAATCCATCTTGCAAATTTGCATTTTGTGAAATTCATGAAGTACATGGCACGGATTGGAGTGATTCAAGGGTCAAAATGGTCCTTAGGATGTGTACTTGGATGTTGCAATGTGACTTGAAGCATTAGAGGAAATTACAAGTCATTTTGAACCAAAATGCAAAAGGTGGAAAAATGGATACATGTGAAAACCCTAAAAAGCACCTTGCCTTCTTTTGATCATAACTTGAGTTTCACAAATGGTATGAAGATAATCTAGTACTTTTTGGAAAGGGGAGAGAGAGATCTTCAACTTTCATGTTTGAGGAAATTTCATTTAAAGCTTCTCTGATGATGAAATGTCAAGTTGAAGATGGTTTGAAAAGTTGCCAAAAATGGAAGTTTCACATTATAGGTCATTTTCCAAAAATAGTAACTTTTGCACAAACTCTTGACTCTTGATGAATGACATGAATCTTGACATTTGAGGACCATATGAGGGCATAAGACCTTAAAAATCATGAAGAGGACCTCAAAATTCCATGGTTGACTTTCCTCCTTACAGTTGACTTTTCTTGGTTCACACGCAACTGATCCACTGAACATCTTCCACAATGAACGACTAGCCAAGCCTTCCTCTATGAGTGTTTGTGAGCATATGGAACCCATGAGAGCATGCTTGAATCCACAAAGCCCTTCTTAAGAAGCTCTTTGAACCCAAGAACCCTAATTTGGTCCCTCTGGTTAGGAGGGAAAGATGCACTTGAAAACTCTTGCCACTCTTGATCTTATGAAGATATGATGACCTCCACAAAACACCTTGAGGCTTGAGACTCATTTGAGATGAACCAAATACCTTGATCCCATGCTAAGACCCAATGCTATGCACAAATGCTAATGCAATAAATGCAAAGAAACATAAGCCAGTTAGCTTAAAACAAGAAGGCAAATTTTGGGGTGTTACAGCTGCCCCTATTCAAAAAACATGGTCCTGAAGGTATGATAGCAACGGCTGTCATGCGTTCAAAGGATTCACGGAGATTGAATACCAAAAGAAACCTGAAATTTGCAATCCTCAAAGGAGGGACGACTCCGCTGGGGAACAAACAATAAATGTTGCACTGTCACAACACGGACCAGTGTTAGCTATCCTGGGGATAAACACGGACGGGTGTCAAGGAATCAAAGATATCAGATAGGGACGGATATCGAAAAGATACACGGACGGGTGTAAAAAGGTTCAATATGGACGGATATCGAAAAAATACACAGACGGGTGTAAAAAGGGTTCAATACGGACGGGTATCGAAAAAATACACGGACGGGTGTAAAAAGGTTCAATACGGACGGGTATCGAAAAATAATACACGGACGGGTGTAAAAAGGTTCAATACGGATGGGTATCGAAAAATAATACACGGATGGGTGTAAAAAGGTTCAATACGGACGGGTATCGAAAAAATACATGGACGGGTGTAAAAAGGTTCAATACGGACGGGTATCGAAAAGATACACGGACGGGTGTAAAGAGTTTAAATTTACTAGGGATTGGCCTTATTGGGGATTAAAATGATGAACTAAACGCGGACGGGCGTTATCAACAGGTCAATACGGACGGGTATTGAAATCAAAGGTTCAAACACGGGCGGGTGTCGAAGGAAACACGGACGGGTGTCAAAGTAAAAAAAAAACCTTGAAGGGATGAATCAAAAGACCACCTGGACGAAAGGAGTGAAAAAAGATCATGGGTTCACAATCCTGGCAAAACACCCTGCCGTGGGACTGTCAAATATTGCTTTGAATGACTGAACCCAACACTTGTGGAGTAAAGTCGAATGATATTTTCCTGAAATCCGGTTTTCCTGACGAAGGAAAACTCAAACCTGGCTTATGCTTCGGATGCATATGTTTGAATTTTGCCCTAATGCTCCACACGAAGTGGAAATGCTACGCATTTAGGAGGATGCCATGTAAAAAATGCTTATGCAATGCAAAAAGACCGTCCCAGCGAAATAAACACTGAGAACAGAAGCAGCTCCACTGAGGACGACAAACTACATTGTCATCAAACCAAAGAACATGTTGAGGAAAACTTCACCCTGCTGGGGAAGATCACAATCACCAATTCTGCTGGAGATGCATGAATCTCCGAGAGAAAACCCACTCAATCGGGGAGGAACTGAAAACTGAAGATGGAAACTCCTCCGTCGGGGATGACGAAATGTTTTAGAACCTGGATTCAAAACCTGCTGGGGATACTAATCGCCAACAAACTCTGATTGGGGATGGAAACCAAATACTGAAAATGGAAACTCCTCCGCTGAGGATCACCAAATACTTCAGAACTTGGATTTGACGTCTTCCAAAAACGATTGGACTTAAGACCTGCTGGGGATACCAATCACCACCAGACTCTGCTTGGGGATATGAGCACCTTTATCCTGCTGAAGAGTACTGATCATCATCAGCGCATCTGCTTGGAAAATAGTAGTTGTCAACATCCACTGTGCTAGGGGATAAACAAATGTTTCCTGAATAGCTGAGGAAAAAATGACTGCCCCATATTCTGTGGGGAAACACCATCTTTGATCAAAGAAGATGCTTCATCAATCTCTTGCTAGAGAGGCTGTAAAAATAACAACTTCTGGCTACCTGTTGAGGAAAAATGAGCCAAATCACAACTCTGGCTGGGGGTAAACCTCTTATATCCTGCTGAGGGGGACGATCCTCGATACTCTAACTGGGGAGAGCAGCAAACTGCTGAGGTTGATCAGACTTCAAAGTTGGGGAGCAAATCTACTGGGGAAGTACACCTGTCATTCTGCAAAACCAACAGAAAGGTCTACGTGCAAAAATGATTACTTTGATTATCATCATAGTGATTGTCGTCTAAGCAATTGCCACTGTTTTCCCACTTGTTTCACAAAGCTCAACATTTTAGCATGTAATGTTTATCAAAAATATCGGACATTTTAACGAACAAAACAGGTAAAACAAAAAAAAACAAAAGCTCTTTGAGTGAAATGCAAACTTTATTGAATGATCAGCCCGTAAATAGGAATTTACATTTGGAAGCAATTCCTAAAAAGAGGTAATTGCGCAAAAAGCAAAAGAAAATACACATGTCGGCAATGTGGGGAACAGACATCCACCATGACTCGACTCAGCTATAACCCATATGACTTGTTTATCCGTGGATGCTTTGGCCTTTGAAGATGACAGACTGGACTGATTCCTTTCCTTCAAATTTTCCAATTGTGAATAATGATCACAGATCGAACGCGGATCGTAGTCTTTGCTTTTAAATCCATAACTTTTGCCTGGATCGCCCTTTTCGGGTTTTCAATCCACCGGGATACCCATTTTTGCCAAAGTTGCCTTTTCGGGTTTTCAACCTTGCGGGTTTATTTCTTTTTCCTTTTTATCCCTAATTTTTGCCCGAACCTTTTCTTTTTATGGTTCGCCAGGATGCCTCATTTTTGCCTGAACCTTCTTTTTATGTCCAGCAGGTCTTTTTTATGCAAAGTATTTTTTGACTACATCCGCGTTCACAGGGGACGTAAAATCTTCGCCATCCATAGTTGAGAGTAATAAGGCTCCACCAGAGAAAATCTGTCTTACTACATATGGCCCTTCATAATTCGGAGTCCACTTGCCCCTGTCATCTGTTTGAGGAGGAGTGATCCTTTTCAGGACTAATTCACCAGTTTGGAAACACCGAGGACGCGCTTTATGATCAAATGCCTTTTCATCTTGCTCTAATACAACCGGCCATGTGCAATGGCTTTCAATCTCTTCTCTTCAATGAGGTTCAGTTCATTCAGCCGGGAACGCACCCACTTAGCTTCATCAAGCTTCACGTCTGTCAGAATTCTCAAAGAAGGAATCTCAACTTCTAATGGCAGAACTGCTTCCATACCATACACCAGTGAGAAAGGGGTTGCCCCAGTTGATGTGCATACCAAAGTACGATATCCGTGCAAAGCGTAAGGCAACATCTCATGCCAGTCCTTGTATGTCACTACCATCTTCTGCACAATCTTCTTTATGTTCTTATTAGCCGTTTCAACAGCCCCATTCATCTTAGGGCGATAGGGAGAAGAATTGTGATGTTCAATCTTAAAGCTCTGGCATAGCTCCTTCATCATCTTATTGTTCAAGTTTGAACCATTGTCAGTAATGATCCTCTCCGGGACTCCATACCGGCAGATGATGTCCTTCTTAATAAACTGGGCTACCACTTGTCTGGTGACGTTGGTATACGATGCTGTTTCCACCCACTTCGTGAAATAATCAATAGCCACCAGGATAAAACGATGTCCATTGGAAGCAGTCGGCTCGATCTTCCCAATCATGTCAATGCCTCACATGGCAAAAGGCCAAGGTGACGACAAAACATTTAGAGGAGTAGGCGGTACGTGCACCTTATCAGCATAAATCTGGAATTTATGACATTTCCGGGCGTATTAAAAATAATCAGACTCCATAGTCATCCAATAATACCCCGCTCTTAACAATTTTCTTGCCATAGCATGCCCATTGGCATGAGTACCAAAGGAACCTTCGTGAACTTCTTCCATTAACAGGCCTACCTCATATTCATCAACACAACGTAGCAAGACCATGTCAAAGTTTCTCTTGTATAACACATCGTCTTTGTTCAAAAAGAAGTTTCCTGATAACCTCCTCAATGTCTTCTTATCCATGGAAGATGCCCCAGCTGGGTATTCCTGACTCTTCAAAAAGACTTTGATATCATGATACCAAGGCTTGCCATCTGATACACCTTCAACCGCAAATACAAAAGCAGGTCTGTCCAAGCGCATGATTCTGATTAAAGGAGTTTCATTCCAACGATTCACTTGATACATCGATGACAATGTTCCCAACGCATCAGCCATCTGATTCTCTATCCGGGGAATGTGATGGAAGTTCACTCTGTCAAAGAAAGGTAACAACCTTCTGGCATAGTTGTTATACGGAACAAGTTCGCTTGACGAGTCTCCCATTCACCTGTAATCTGATTAACCACCAACGCAGAATCACCAAAATCATCGAGGTTCTTGATTCTCAAATCAATCGCCTCTTATAACCCCATGATGCATGCTTCATACTCTGGCTTATTGTTGGTGCATACGAACTCCAATCAGGCAGTGAAGGGTATATGAGAACCCTTTGTAGTCGTAATGATTGCCCCGATTCCGTTACCTTATGAATTAACAGCCCCATCAAAAACCATCTTCCACTGAGATCCAATCTCAGGTCCTTCATCAGGCCAAGGTTCTTCACAATCCTTCATCTTCAGATACATCATATGCTCATCCAGAAATTCAAACTTCATCGGTTGATAATCCTCAATTGGCTGTTCGGCAAGATATTCTGACAAAACACTTCCCTTAATGGCCTTTTGGGAAACATACTGAATATCGTATTCCGTCAGAACCATCTGCCAACGGGCTATTCTCCCAGAAAGTGCTTGCTTCTCAAACACATACTTGATTGGATCCATCTTCGAAATCAAAAGGGTTGTATGGTTTAACATATACTACCTCAAACGCTTAGCGGCCCAAGCGAGTGCACAACATGTTTTCTCCAGCATCGAGTACCTTGACTCGCAATCAGTAAACTTTTTACTCAAGTAGTAGATGGCGTGCTCCTTTCTACCTGACTCGTCTTGTTGACCGAGCACACAACCCATTGAATTCTCAAGAACCGTGAGATACATAATCAAAGGTCGTCCTGGCACTGGTGGTATAAGGACCGGAGGTTCCTGCAAGTATTCTTTAATCTTTTCAAACGCCTTTTGACAATTTTCATTCCACCTGACCGCTTGATCTTTTCTTAGCAACTTGAAGATTGGTTCACATGTGGCTGTAAGATGAGAAATGAACCTAGTAATGTAGTTCAACCTCCCCAAGAAACCACGAACCTCTTTTTCTGTTCTCGGCTCAGGCATTTCTTGTATGGCTTTTACCTTCGCAGGATCAACCTCGATACCTTTTTCACTAACAATAAACCCCAGCAACTTTCCTGATCTCACCCCGAAGGTGCATTTGTTTGGATTCAACCTCAGTCTAAACTTTCTCAATCTTTCAAATAGCTTCTGAAGATTCACCAGATGTTCTTCCTCCATCTGTTACTTCACAATCATGTCATCAACACAGACCTCAATCTCTTTGTGAATCATATCATGAAAGAGAGTCACCATCGCCCGCTAGTAAGTTGCCCCTGCATTTTTCAATCCAAAGGGCATCACTTTGTAGAAAAAAGTTCCCCACGGTGTTATGAACGTTGTTTTCTCCATGTCCTCTGGGGCCATATTAATTTGGTTATACCCAGAGAAGCCATCCATGAAGGAAAACACCGAATACTGAGCAGTATTGTCAACTAACACGTCAATGTGAGGGAGCGGGAAATCTTCCTTTGGGCTTGCTCTGTTCAAATCCCTGTAATCAACACACATCCTAACCTTCCCATCCTTCTTAGGTACATGCACGATGTTAGCAACCCATGGAGGATAATTTGTTACGGCAAGAAAACCGACATCTAGTTGTTTCTGAATCTCTTCCTTGATTTTGACAGACATGTCCGGTTTACTTCTTCTCAACTTTTGCTTGACCGGAGCACAACCTTCTTTAAGTGGTAGCCGGTGTACAACAATATCAGTATCGAGCCCAGTCATGTCTTGGTAAGACCAGGCGAAGATGTCCATATACTCACAGAGCATTTCAATCAATCTTCCCTTGACACTATCTTCCAATGCAGCCCCTATCCTTACTTGCTTTCTGGCTCCTCGGTTCCCAGATTCACAATCTCAATTTCCTCCTGATGAGGTAGGATGACCTTCTCCTCTTGCTTTAACAATCTGGCTAACTCTTCGGGCAGTTCACAATCTTCGTCAGTCTCTTCTTCAGCCTGATAAATTGGATTGTCAAAGTCATACCGAGCTATAGCTGAGTCATGATCGGTGTCATCTGAACAAAGAGACATGCATGATTGATGAGGTGTGTTTTATTATGTATGCAACAAAAGAAACACATTGCCATTTTGATGTGGGTTTTTAATGCATAAAAATAAAACAGAAAGACAGAGATCAAAGTATTTGAGTGTGAAAAGTCCTTTATTGATGATAAAGCAAAACATGCAACAGTTAAAAGCCCTACAAATAAAATCACTACGTCTTGGGTAGAACGCAGGATTGACATAATAGGAAAACAAAGCAATTACTCGAAGCTAGTCACTTGAATGGCTTTTTCAGAAGACCAGTTGCACATACTTTCTCCTGGGACGCAAGGGCGGATCCAGCTATCCATATCACAATCATTGTCCCCTTCTTCCTCAATGGCATTAACTCTGTCGAAGAAAACACCGGCACTGGTGAAACGGACTGGGCCATAGAATTTGGGAGGATCCCTGGCTCTCCTGGGTGGCTTGTATCCCAATCCATAGGTATTCCCTTTTGGCTGAACTTTAATCACTTGGCCATACTTTTGTGAGCTACCAGCTTCGACTATAGCCTTGGCGTCTTTGAACAAAGACGTAGAAACCTCAGGTTGATCTGCCACCGCGGGATGCTCTGTGGTCTCGGACTGATCCTCCAACTGAATAACCTCTTCAGACACCTTCACTTTTTCAAACCGCTGACACAGCGTCTCATGGATTTCACCATCCACTTCCACGTATTTAAAGGTTGACAGCTGACTAATCATTATGTCCTCCTCTCCGCACACTGTAACCACGTGACCATCTACCATGTATTTCAGCTTTTGATGCAAAGTGGAGGTTACAGCGCCTACACCATGGATCCAAGGACGACCCAGCAGACAGCTGTATGCTGGCTGAATATCCATTATATAAAATGTTGCATCAAAGATTTCCGGTCCAACCTTGATCGGAAGCACAATCTCACCAAAGACAGATCTCTTCGAGCCATCAAAAGCTCGTACCACCAAGTCGCTTGGTGTACAAATAAGTACCCTGGTATCTAACTTCATTAATGCTTTCTTTGGCAATACATTCAACGATGATCCAATATCAACCAACACATGTGACATCAGTGATCCACGACACTCAATCGAAATATGCAGGGCATTGTTATGATTCCTCCCAGCAGGAGTCAAATCAAGATCTGTAAAACCCAAGCCATTACCCGCATTAACGTGCGCCATAACCCCTTCTAGCTGGTTAACAGAAATCTCCTGGGGCACATATGCCGCATTCAAAACTTTCAGAAGAGCATTCCTGTGAGCTTCAGAACACAACAACAACGACAAAATAGAAATCTTGGACGAGGTCTGATGTAACTGGTCCACAATTTTGTAATCACTTTTCCGGATGAGTCTCAAAAACTCCTCGACAATTTTAGAAAAAGCATCATCAACCGGCTTTACTGTAGAATGCACAATCCCTGGAGGCTGCACAGGACCATCAGCTACCTGTTTTCCCCTATCTTGCCTAGAAGTACTGGGTTGATCATTAACAGGAGTAAGCACTCTACCACTTCTTGTTATAGCATCAGCTTCTACCTTAACCTCAGGACTAGAACTCACTGACGAAGTAGTCATTAATTCCTGCTTTTATCCATTGACAAACACCTCTGCGCCATAATTCCAGGGAATAGCCTTAGTACTCTCATACGGAATGGGTCCATCCCTTGTAATGACGACTGGAGGTGGCCTTGCCGGACCTGAAATAGTAATTGTTTTGAACGGAATGGTAATAGTAGCAACCTTCTCACGAACAACCTCTTCTTGCTGATTACCTCTTTCAAACTGTAAGCAACCCTCATCAATCAAATTCTGGATACCCATCTTCAACAAATCACAAACCTTATCCTTCGTCAAACAATCTGAACAGTTCTCATCACAACCCGGATAGACGCCACCCTTTAGTAACCTATTCTTGACCACAGCCAGTGGAGTCTTCAGCTCCTCCACATCCATGATCAAATTCAAAGTTTCACATTCCTCAATTATCGCATTCACCCTCGGCCCATTGTGATCAGGCATCGGGTTTTGAATAACATTGGGCCCATCATTCGAGAAATTGATAGCCTTGGAGTCTACAAGGTCTTGCACCTTTTGATGAAATGCCCTACATTTCTCCACAATATGCCCCGGAGCACCAGAGTGAAAATCGCAGTGTGCGTTAGCATCCTAGGCTCGTGGGAGTTCCCCTGTTGGTGGAGCCAGGGTACGGAGCTCAACTAGACGCAACTGCAGTAAATGTTAGAACAACTGTGCATACGACATCGGTGGTTGCTCAAAATGTCTCTCTGTATTTTTTTGTCTATTCTGATACTGCCCCTGCTGCCTGTTCTGATTAACATTATTCCTTCGTTGCTGTGGTGGAGGTAACGTTGTTGGGATAGTTACCAATGCTACTTGTTGATTATTGTTCTGGCGCTGTTTCCCTTTTCCCTTGTAAGATGATACAACATTGGCCTCTCCTTTCTTCTTATAACCATCAAATGGCTTCTTTCCATGCCTGGAGGGTGATTCACCACTAGAAACTTTTCCAGCCTTAATTCCAACCTCTACCTTCTGTCTGATCGCAATCACATCTGCAAACTTGCCTAGTGAACAAGGCAATAGCTTTTCATAATAGTGCTTAGGCAGTGTGTCCATAAACATATCCAACATCTCCTTCTCCAGCATTGGTTGTTGTACCCTAGCCGCCAATTCACGCCACCTTTGCGCGTATTCTTTGAAACTTTCATCATTTTTCTGGGCCATGCACAACAGCTGAGTTCTGTTGGGAGCCATGTCTGTTTTGTATTGGTAGTGCTTGATAAAAGCTACAGCTAACTCTCTCCAAGTACGACCATCTCTACTTTCCAGTGCCATATACCATTCCAAAGACGCGCCGGATAGGCTGTCTTGGAAAAAGTACATCATTAGCTTTTCGTCCTTGGCATGGGCAACCATCTTCCTGGTATACGCCTTTACATGAGTTCTCGGGCAGGTAGAACCATTATACTTCTCCAGTGTAGGAATCTGAATCTTGTGCGGAATGACAATATCAGGGACCAACCCTAGGTCGTCCAAATTTATTCCCAGATCATCCTGCTTCACAACCCCTTTCAGTTGCACCTCGATTAAACGGATCATCTCATCACTAACCACAGGAGGGCCAGCGTCTAAGCTTCTGACTGAAAAAACATCATCCTGTTGATCATCAAAATGATGGCCATGGATAGCTCAAATAGTGCTTCCTTCTCCCACCACTGAAGGAATCCCACCCTGTCCACTAGCACCAGGGATAGGAATGTTGATACCAGCACCACCTCCGCCTGGAGGAATAACACGATTAAGAAGACCACCATGTAGGATACCATTTTCATCAACCTGAGCCACTAAAGGCTGAACTAGAGCCCTGAATTCATTTTGGCTCTGCACCACACCTTGCATCATCTCCATGAATTGATCGATGCGAGCTTGCATAGATGCCATGTCTGCCTGAAATTTGTCCATCACTCTGCTTTGATTAAGCCTGGTAGAATACCGATAAGCTGGTTAATCAATCCTGACTGTCAAAAAGAG
The DNA here is from genome assembly GCA_022829125.1 of Lathyrus tuberosus. Lineage (NCBI taxonomy): Eukaryota > Viridiplantae > Streptophyta > Magnoliopsida > Fabales > Fabaceae > Lathyrus > Lathyrus tuberosus. The sequence goes on along the minus strand of JALAZF010000142.1, from coordinate 2,390,560 downwards.
AGAGCATAAGAAAACCAGAGAATCCGAGATAACCCGTTATGCAAAAATGAGATGATTATGCAAATGCAAATGCAAACATGTATGAACATTATCAAGGCGATCTATCCCTTGATTCTAGTTTTAACAACAGAAGAGAACTGAATTCCTGATCAATAAAGAGAATAAGCATCTGTTACAACACAAGTCTGAATAAGCATAAACAAAGACCTCGACCAACAAGCCTGGTGGTGATCCCGGAAATACAAAGAAAACAGCAGCAAGGAAACTAAGGCATGTCATCAAGACTCAGCCGTGCTAGAATTCCCCATTCGTCATTCTTTTTGCACCAATTCTGCACTTCCTTGAGAAGCTTCTTGGTATTAGGATGCTCTTGTCTCTGAATCAACTCCTGAATCAAAAGATCCCTCCTGTGCAAGATCCCTGTTAAATAACGACTATGCAATTCCCAATCATCTTCTCCAGAAGCTCCACCTGAACTTGGACCTTCGCTTCTGGCTCTCCACTTTGGCTTGGATCTTCAGCTGTTCCATATCTGCCATGGTTTCCTTGAGATTTTCCTCAATTGCTCTCTTCTCAAAGATCCCTGATAAAATCTCTTTATCCTTTTTCCGAAGCTTTGTCTTCAAACCTTCAATCTGCTCTAGAACTTGTCCTCTTTCAACCTGTTGGCAGTAATTGCTGTATTCCGACGATCACGGAACTTGTGAATTCTTTACATAGCATAAGCCAACTCTTTCTTTTTGGACGAAAGGAACTTGCTAACACTTTTCAACGCTTGAGCCACTTTCTCTCTGGCTGTGGCTTCTTTAGACAATTATTTCTCCTTCACAGCCAAAAGTTCTGATTTCAATCTGGCAACATGGATAGCTTCACCTTTTTCGTGCTTCAACTGACCCACCTCTCTGACCAACTCACGATTCTCCTCTCGGAGTTTCTCCTTCTCAGCCCATAACTTATCATACTTCTCTATATCAATAGTCGTGGGATCCTCGATCATCAAAGGATACAAAGGTGGTTCCACTGGGAAGGGAAGAAGCTCCTCTTCTGCTCTTTTCTTAATCCACTCTTCATAGGAAGGAAAAGCCCGGTTATTACATTTCCCGAATGAAGTTTTTCCCTTCTTGGTCACCTGCTTCCAAGCATTCACAATCTTCCTTATCATCTCTTGATCCCCAGTACCATTGAAGAATAAGGACTCTCTGATATCTCGCTCTTCAGGTGGACCTCTCAAAGGATAACCAAACTGCCTGATAACAAGGGAAGGATTATAGTTAATTCCACCTTTTCTCCCTATCAAGGGTACATTAGGGAATTCTCCGCAATTGCAAATAATCTCCATCCCTAGTAAGTCATGGTTGAACCAAACAATGTTGTCAGCAGTCAAGCCCATTAACCTCTTTGACCACTTCAAAGAATCTCTTGTATCAACGAAAGCGCCAGCTTCGGGGAGATGACTCAGAAACCAAGTAGATAAGAGTGGTGCACAACAACTCACAGTTTTTCCACGCCTATTTTCATTCTTGTACTAGACTGAATGATACACATCACCTAGCAAGGTAGGTATAGGATTCTTTGAAATAAAGATTCTGACAGCATGCATATCCACCAGATCAGGAACATTGGGAAACAGGACAATCCCATAGATGCACATAGCCAGAATAGCTTGGAAAGCAGTCCAATTCCTCTCCTTAACATGTATACAAGCTTGATCAAACAAGAACTTCAATAAGAAACCCTTAGCTCCTTGTTTCTCCACAATATTACTGCTCAGAGCGGATTCACCAATGTGAAGAGCAGTGGCCATTTCTCCTATCCCGGGACGTTCTTCAGAAAAGAATATTATGTCATTCCTGATGGGGATTCCCAAAATAAATGAGAACTCCTCCAACGTTGGAGCCAAGATATAGTCTGGGAAAGTGAAACAACGCAAAGACAGATCATAGAACTGAAGAAGTGTATGAATGGCATCCTTCTCATACTTGGAGATATTGTAGACAAACTTCAGAAGTCTCCCATACTCTCCACCGAACTCTGTACGAACTCCGGGACCAGCCATACTAATCATCTTGTGAATCAACGTCAAGGTCCGGTCTGGGAACGAATAAACAGCAGTCTTCTTTCTCTGGACATCCATGTTAAGGCAACCTCAGAAAACCGGAATCAAGAGTAAGATGCAAGCCCTGAAAAATGTCAAACATGTTAGAATGCAAGAAAAATGATATGCACATGCAAGCATGGGATCAAGGCATCACTGCTGGATGTGTTGTGCTGTTAACTGGACGAGAACCACAATCCAGAAAACCAGAATTCCAGAATACCGAACCACTGAGATAACCAGAAACCCAGATAATCAAACACTGATGAGAAATCCAGAAAACCGGGTAGGTTGAAGGTTTCAGTTACCTGCAAGCTTGTAAACACCCATCCCATCTCTCATGAGGGTTCTAGAAAGGCGAGGATCCTCAATATCACGGGCTCTCAGGTCGAGAAATGATGATACGTTCACCATTTCTGGTTTGGCATCATCATCAATCGAGGAGGCCTCAACTGATTCCCCTAAAAAATAAGGTCATCCTATGCGAGTCCCTCAGCATTGGGTCCTCGGATCGACAAGTTTAATGGGTTTTCCATTTCTGGTCTGCCATTATCACAGGTCGGGAGGAGAGGCGCAGCTGAGGTATCGGAGAAACGGTCACCAGAGTCGACAACTCTCTAGATCAACACCCTGAAATGCGCAAGACACACACGTCAGAATGCGTCCCAAGATAGCCTCGTATGGTTGTGAATTTCGTGAACACACAAACGCACCAAGATGGAACGTAGGTCCCACTACTCTCCACTCTAGTCCTAGGGTGTACTCAAGCCTGGGTATTGGGCTTATCTCTTAGAACAACCCAACCTGCCAAACAGAAACCAGCCAGCACAACACAGCAATATCCAGAATGACAGTAATAAAATGAAATGCAATGCAATAAAAGCTGTAAAATAGTAATATACAACATAATAAAGCACAACAAATAAACACCCAACGAAAAATAAACAAGCGCTAGGATCAACTCGCTAAAGGGGATGGACTAGCAAGAGGTCAACCAGAGTCCCCAGCAGAGTCGCCAGCTGTCGCTCCCAAAAGATTTGCATCCAACGGTACAAACGCGAGAGTGGCGCAGAAAACACAGAGTCACCAACAATGTGCATTTATCCCGAGAGAGGGAAAGGAAACACTGCATAAAGCTGAAGAGAAAGGGGGAAAGACATAGTCGTCGTAACCATAGCCCAGGTTCGGGAGTCGGTTATGCGAGGGGAAGGTGTTAGCACCCCACGCATCCATCATACTCGATGGGATCCATGCTTGTTGTCTAAACGGAGGGTGAGCTGTCCTACTATATACGGTTGAACAAAAGAAAACGGGGATGGGGTTGATTAAGACGGACTCGGTAGGACATATTCGATGCCCTAGGCCTACATACTCCCTCAGTGCAATGGGAAAGTCAGAGTCAAAGTAGTTCGGACGGGAACTGTGGGGGAAGGTTGCTCGCCAAGATAATCATTGTCTTGTGCCTACATATCCTCAATCGGACGAGAGAGAGGAATCAGATATGAAGATATGATGACCTCCACAAAACACCTTGAGGCTTGAGACTCCTTTGAGATGAACCAAATACCTTGATCCCATGCTAAGACCCAATGCTATGCACAAATGCTAATGCAAGAAATGCAAAGAAACATAAGCCAGTTAGCTAAAAACAAGAAGGCAAATTTTGGGGTGTTACACTATGGGGTCAATAGAGGATGGCTATGACTATGAGGTCAGAGCTTGCCTATGACTATGAGGTCAAAGGTTACCTATGACTATGAGGTCAAGGTTAAAGATATTGCCAATTACTATGAGGTCAAGGGCTACCTATGACTATGAGGTCAAAGGTTACCTGTGACTATGAGGTCAAGGTTAAAGATATTGCCAATGACTATAAGGTCAAGGGCTACCTATGACTATGAGGTCAAAGGTTGAATCCTATGACTATGAGGTCAAGGATAGTAATGAGCTTTCCACGACTATGAGGTCAATAGAGAGACTTTTCCATGACTATGAGGTCAATGGAGGGTGATTATGACTATGAGGTCAAAGCTTGCCTATTACTATGAGGTCAAAGGTTAAAGATGTCGCCAATGACTATGAGGTCAAGGGCTACCTATGACTATGAGGTCAAAGGTAGGATCCTATGACCATGAGGTCAAGGGATAAGGGCTATAACTATGAGGTCAAAGCTTAACCTCTGACTATGAGGTCAAGGTTGAAGAGATAACTCTATGACTATGAGGCCAATGAGAGATTCCTATGACTATGTGGTCCAAGGAAGAAAGGCTATGACTATGAGGTCAAAGGTTAAAGATGTAACTCTATGACTATGAGGCCAAGAGAGGTTCCTATGACTATGAGGTCAAAGGTTGAAGAAGTAACTCTATGACTATGAGGCCAAGAGATTCCTATGACTATGAGGTCAAAGGACGGAGGGCTATGACTATGAGGTCAAAGCTTACCTACGACTATGAAGTCAAAGGTACATCTATGACTATGAGGTCAAGATGAAGAGGTAACTCTATGATTATGAGGTCAAAAGAGAATCCTATGACTATGAGGTCAAAGGAAGAAAGGCTATGACTATGAGGTCAAAGCTTGCCTATGACTATGAGGTCAATAGGAAATCCTATGACTATGAGGTCCAAGGATGGTAATGAGCTTTCTATGACTATGAGGTCAATAGAGAGACTTTGACTATGAGGTCAAACGGGAATGGCTATGAGGCCAAGGGGAAATAGCCATGACTATGAGGGCAAGACTTTACTTATGACTATGAGGTCAAGAGGGGAGGATGCCTAAGACTATGAGGTCCAAGGTAGCAATGAGCTTTCTATGACTTTGAGGTCAATAGAAAAACTTTTCCTTTGTAAGGAAGGGGAAGAATAACATCTTGTAAACAAGAGTTATAATGGGGTTGAAATACAATGAAGCATATTAGTTCAAGAATTCCAAAAAGTAAGCATTTAATCAATACATGAAGTGAATTTTTAAATGTGAACATAGCAATCAACAAGAGTAAATGATCATGTAAATGTGACAAGTGTGGCAGAGAAAACATTCATAATTTGAAGCAAATGCATTTGGAGTCATGCAACTCATCAACAGAGAACAAAAACAAACAACATTCTCATGGTAAGATTTTGTTAAAATCGGGAAACAAAGCTTCACTAATCAAGTATATTTCAAAGAAAAATCAACTCAAAGCCAGTGGTCACATGAGTATGTCAAGCATGGCAGGGAAGGCACAAGAAACAATTGGATTTAAATCATTCAACTTCAACAAAGAACAAGAAAAACAAACAGCATTCTCATAGTTTGGAAACAAAGGCATTTAGAGTCATGCAACTTAGCAATAGAGGTCAGACAACATTCTCATGACGAGGTTTTGTTAGGGTCAGGAAACAAAGTACAATAAAACCCACAAGTTACAGCATGCTCTCAAGAAAAACTCTTTAAAGTCAGTAGTCACATACATTTACCAAGCATGGCAGGGAAGCATTCGCAAATTGAAAACAAGAGCATTTAAAGTTGTGTAACTTAGCAATAGAACCCAGAAAACCCTTGACAATACTCTCATGATAAAGTCAAGAAGCAATTTGTAATCAAAATTGCATAAGTTGCAAAAGAAAATCCTTTAATGTTTTTAAGAAGCAAAAATTGATTTTCCTTACAAAAGTCTAAGGATGAAAAAAAAAGAAGTTAAGCATATTTTTATTTTTATTGTTTCTAGATAAGATAAAAAAAACAAGCGGTAAAAAATAAGAAAAAACAACATAATAAAATAAAAAAAGAAAAAAGAATGAGTGGCGGGGGCCAGTTGGTGAGTGGCTTGCGCCGCTTAGTGTGTGTGTGCAACAAGGTGCTTACGCCACCTGTGTATGTGTGCAACAAGGTGGCTTGCGCCACCTGTGTGTGTTATATTATTTTTCCTTTTTTTGTTTTTTATGTGTTGTGATTTTTTTTATTATTTCTTTTGCATGCACCATCTGATTTTATTATATTTTTCTTTAGAAAAGGGGGTGGCGGACGCCATTTAAACAATGTTGGCGAGCTCCATTTCAAGCTCTTATATTTTTTGTTCAGTCTTTCTTTGAAATCAACACGAATCCAGTTAACGATCATCAAAACAAAACTAACATGTTAACAGTTTCACCACAGAAACAAGCAATAATCAGGCAATAACAAGATACGAATATGATAACAACATGGAACAAAATGATCATAGAATCAAACAATAATGAGAGGATGAATATAATAAGAGTATGGTGCAAATATGAACCAAATGATCATCGTGTATAAAAACAGAGTGAAATAGAGTGATACCTAGTGGAGAGAGTCCACTGCTTCTTCACAGGTACGGGTTTCTGGAAATGGTGGATGTGCTTTCCTTCCTCACTGCTACAGAGCCAACCCTCTCAGAAAGAAACACAAGTTTTGGTGGTTAAGGTGTTGGAGGTTTGAAGTGTTTAACTGAGGGAATAAAATGATAAGTTTCTTACAAGCTTTGAAGGTTACTTGCAGAACTTAAGAAGTGGAGAAATGGAGATATTTTGAGAGAAGAGCTTCTTTGTATTTTTCTCGATGTTCTTTTGTTGCGTTTCTGTGTGTTTACAGAAGGAATGGAAAGTGGTGAATTCCTTGCAAGTTTTAAGGATTACTTGCAGGATTATGGAAGGGAGAAGTAGAGAGAAATTTTCTTGGTAATTTCTGGTGTCTAAACAAAGGAGAAGTGGTCTCCTTTTATAGGCAAGCAAAATGGTTCGTGCCTTGGAGATACAGTGGGTAAATAATTTGTCCACAAGAGAAAAAAATTAGGGTTTGTGTATCACTCCTTTCAGCCGTTGATCTTAGTCAACCTTGGAGATTGTTGTGCTTCACTTGCTGGATGATACAGTAGAGGACATGGTGCAGGTCTGCTCCTTTCATTTTTTAATGTTTGTTCCAAAACCTCTTTTATTTGTGTCATGGGAGAGAAGATAAAAAGGGGCAATATTCAGTGACCTCACAAGAATTGTCTTACAAGCAAAGCATCTTCAGATTTTCAAATAACAAGTGGCATATGGACTAAACCTAGATGCATAATGCCTTGCCGCTTAACCATACGGGAGTATCATTTTGAATTTTCACAATTTTATGGCCTTTGATCCAAATAACACATTTTGGGCCCAATAGAACTTTGAGATAAACCATATTTCCATGAACAAAAGGAAATGTCACGGGAATAAACTTAGGAAATTCCAAGTTGCAAAATTAAAACCTCCCATGGCACCAATTTGAGATGTTGCACCTTGGTGAATATTTATCCCAATGAAAAATTCTTTCACTTAAGAGAAAAATCTTTAAGGCTCAAAGGTGGATTCCAAGGATGTTTATTAACACATGGGATAATTTCTCAAGACTTGGGATCACACTTTGCTTGACATGAAAGGCAATGGTTGACTTGTCTTGGTGCAACATTTGATTTTTTGTCTAAAAAGACTTCTTGGATGCAGGCAGATTCAAATGGTTGTATTTGGCCAAAAGAGGTCTTAGGGATACCTTGTCCTCTTTATGTAAACCGTATCTTCCACAACAAAAAAAACACTTGCAAAAATAAAATGGTTAGTTAACAATGCATACATGATTGAGGTCTAAATGTAAGTGCAAGATGATATGACATCTAAGGGGTAAAATTTGGGGTACAAAAGTGTCATACCCCAAATTCTGACCACAAGATTTCCCATCATTGTTCAAATCATCACCACAATAAGGATGCAACTTCATGCCTCACCAATCTCCTCAAAGATGGTTGAGCATTCACTATGATCAAGAATTAGGGTTTCCATCCCTCTCTGAGCATTTGAGCAAAAGATCAATCAAGAAATGACATGATCTTCAACTTGTCCAAACTCTCAAACAACCATAAAGTATCAAGAGGACTCCCACATCAAGAATCAAGCACAAAGTTGCACCATTCCAAGTGGATTGAGCTTCGAAACACCCGCTGTCACCAAATTGGGGTTTTTGTCGACTGAGGCCTCCAGAGTGAAATTTACATAAGAGATTGAGCCAAGGCTTCAAAATATGACTCAATGTGCTCAAAATAACCCTAGGAGTCTCTTTGCAAAGTTAAATCACCCTCAGAGAATGCATTCCTCAAAAGTCAGGAATTAGGGTTTCTAAGCGCCGAACCGCTCCGGAGCCAAAAGTCAAAACATGACTTTTTTGGCAAAAATGATCCTTATGACTCATATTTTCATAAAATATGATTTATAATGTCATTTGAACAAGAATTGATAAAGAAATCATGATAACTTGTAAAAGGGGCAAAAGTTACTAAGTTTTGATGGTTTTGGTGCCAACTTCCAAGGACCATAACTTTTGATCCAAGCAGCCATTTTGAGTGATCCAACGCCTGATTTGAAGGTTTTCCTACATTCTACAAAAGCTTCAACTACATGAAACTCTAATTCTTCATGGATTTTTTGTTATGTATGGATCAAAGTGGTGAAAAATCAAAGATTTAGCACTTAGTACAAAACTGTCTAAGTTTCAGCCTTGAACATCAATGTTCATGGGGATTTTTCAACTAAGTCCAGATAGTTTCAAGACAAACTATGACCACACATGAATTTCACCATATAAGGTCTTTTTAAAAAGTACTTGAGCATTCCATAACTCCATTTGAGCAAGGAGATATGATCCTCCCAAGATGCCACTTTCCAGCTGTCTTGTACAAGACAGATTTGTGCAATTTTTCTCGAATTGGCTAAGTTAGGAAATTGCAAGCCTTGTCATCCATTTGGACACCTCAGAGGATAACATCAAAGGGAAAAGATCTGATCCACAAGCCTCCCAAGTCCAAGGATCAACATGTAGCTATGTGTCACCTAAAAAGGCTAGAAATCTCAAAGACTCCAATTTTGTTTCAATGCATTCAATGGATTCACAAGGAGGCAAGCATAAAGACATTGCTAATTGAATTGAGTCAAGCCTTATATTTGAACCAAAGGACTCATAGCCTGTGCCCTAACTTTAAATTAATGGCTAGAGGAGACTTGAGATTCCATTTGATCACTATTGGCCAAGGGACTATCCAAGCCTCCATTCACTATTGATGCCAAAACAAACTTGTTGCACTATAAATAGACATCAATTGTGATTAGTTTGAGTACACCAAAGCACAACAACACTTGTTTTCCTCAAAATCTCTCTCATTATGCAGAAATGCCTTCTTTTTCAAGTCACCACTGAATTTTGAGTTAGAGAGCAATTCCACCACAACTCATGATACAAACACATCCAATGTATCATATATAAGTTGTTCAAACACTCATCCTTGATCTGAAACACCAAAATCAGAAAGTCAACCTCCAAAACCTCAAATTTTGACTTTTTTGCATTTTTCAAGCCATGTCTTGATCCAATCACTTTCAAAACCAAATAACACCTTAAACACTCCTCAAATATCATCCTTAAACTGTTCCAATAAGTTTCCCTCAACTGTAACATCATTTGAGTGAGATACCATTTTGTTCACTTTTGCCACTTTTGCAAGAAAAAGCCAATTCTTGTTCCTGAGGGATCAATCAAAGGTGTCTAAAGCATTGGATCACTTCTGGCACAAGCATCTTGAAATATGGCGCAAGGAGCTTCAAGAGGTAAGTACATGACAACTTGAACTCTTTAAATTATGCATTGCTTTGATGTCCACTGATCATAGACATCTCATACATATCATATTTGTTGTGTTTGAACCAATCACTACTACGAAAACCCCATTTAACGACGCCAGGTTTACCACGGTTTCGTATCCCACCGTTGTATAAGGACTAAAAATTTATAACGCCATGTTTAACGACAGTTGTATTACATAACCGTTGTAATACAAGCTGTGTAACAAGCTTCGATTCCCAGCTACTATATTTTTTTTCCATATTTTTACATTTTAACACGCTTGTATTTGAAGACCGTTCTAATACATGTATCACACTTCGATTCACAACAATGTATTTTTTGTCATATTTTTAGATTTTAAACATGTATTAATTTTTTAAACATGTCTAACGCCATGTAATGTATGATGTATATTCCCAGCAATGTATTCTTTAGTATTTTTAAGTGCAATAGAGTATATATATAACTTAAAAAATAAAACTGTAAGAGATGAACATATATAGAGATAATTATTTTTTAATATTCCATTAAGAGTACATTGATAAACATATTACATATCAAGATCATTGTTAGAGCCCATAGCATAAAATGCATCTTCATAATCTAGACATCTCTCCTCACTCCCCTCATCGGAATCATAATATACAGGCCTCCTTTTCTTCTTTATCTTCTTCTTCTTTGGCTTCTTCTTCTTCTTCTTCTTATCCTTCCTTACCCTTAAGGCATCCCTGAAGTTGACAGTTGCTGGTTGGACGACCTCCTGGATTGGCGCCGGACGTTCCTCATTGAGGTTTCTAGGATTCTCATTTGTTGAACTCATTGTTACGAAGAATATATTATTTAGATATGTAAAATTGTCTATTTATAGATGAGGTTGAAGATGAAAAGACTGATAGTTTAATGCTTGTAATGATGATAACTTGTAAACCGTTCATATTCTGGAACGATATTTTCTTGGAAACCGTTCATATGTTGGGAAGTGCAATGGTTAATAATATTACGACGGTTATACGTAATGACCGTAGTGATATCACTTATAATCCAGGCGTAATTTTAGGAAAATGTTGTTGCCTGGTGTCGAACCTTGTACCACGTATAAGAGGTATCGCTATGATTATTATAACTAACCGTTGTGATATTATTAAATTAATATATAATATATCATAACGGTTATTTAAGAAAACCGTTGTGAAAACTTTACCTATATAAGGGAATTAATTTTTCCTTTTTGACAGTCGCGCCGTCTCCTTCACAGCGAAACCCTAGCACCCAAACTTCATCTTTTTTTTAGAATCTGCAAGAAGAAATACAAGAAGTATGAAGCTTTTGATTTAAGCTTCTTCCTCCTTGTAGTTTTTCTTGCAGAATCTAAAACTAGATGAACACGATGATGATGATGGCGGTAGCAAGCGTAATGTACATATTGTTTATGGAAAATAAGGTAGTCTTCCACTTCAATCTTTTTGTTAAATAGTACTCATTATCTCGTTTGCTTCATGATGTTTTTGTTGATTGTTCTCTTTTTGCGCAGATTCGACTTCAATGCTTCACAAGCAAGGTGAACTTCATTGTTATGGTACAGTCCCACTTCTTAGCGTTTTCTTTCAACTTTTACTTGTTTTGTTTTGAATACTAACTAATTTTCTTCATTGCTTCCCACTTCTTAGGGTTTGTTTCTAATTTTGCTTGTTTTGTTTTGAATAATAACTAATTTTCTTCATTACTTTCCCACTTCTTAGGTTTGTTTCACATGGTGATGATGATGGCGGTACACATATATATGAATTCATTCTAATAAGGTACATATATACGAATTCATTTTGATATTGTACACATGAAATTTAGTTTATTATTCTGATATTGTACATATGAAATTTAGTTTATTATATACTATGTATATTGTTTGTTTTACTATCCTTTTAATGAAAATGCAATCTGTTAAATTGGTATCGAAACTTATAATCTGAAAATTAAGATGTATTTGAAAACCAACCATTATCATGTCAATGTTTTTCGAATCACATCCATTTCATTCAGCACATTGAATGTTTCTTAACGCATAATATACGATTCAACGGTCTGATTCCTTCTACACATCGATATCTTTTATATTATATAGTTTACCTATTCATCGCCAAAAATCATCGTGGTTTTTATGATAATGATTGTTATGATGATAAAATCGCGATGATTTTGGGCAATGGAGAGGTAAACTATATAATTAAAAATATCGATGAGTAGAGTGAATCAGACCATTGAATCGTATATTATGTGTTAAGGAACATAAAATGTGCGGAATGAAATGGATGCAATTCGAAAAACAGTGGTGTGTTTAAGTTGGTTTTCAAGAATATTTTAATTTTCAGATTATATATTTCCTTACCAATTTAATGCTTGTAATTCTTTAACTAGGTGTATCGTAAAACAAGCAATATACATTTGTATATAATAAACTAAGGGTACATGTAACAACGGTTGAAACTAATATCCGTTGTGATTGATAATATATTTCACAACGGTTGAAACTAATATCCGTTGTAATTAATAATATATTTCACAACGGTTGATACAACTAACCGTTGCAATATATAGCGCGTTTTCCAGAATACAACAACAGTTTCCAGACCATTGTAGAAACATCGAAGATATAACAACAATCTACATAACAACGCCATCATCATAGAACATGCAAATCTTCGCCCGCGTCTTTATATGTCATTCCCAACCGTTGTTAAATGGGTTTTTCGTAGTAGTGAATTCACCATGCTATTATTGCTTGTATGGTGTAATATCATAGAACATGCAAATCTTGGCCTATTTTTAAAACCACTATTAAGATTTAAAATGTGGGAATCTTTTGAAAATTATAAAAGCACCATTGGATTCCTCATGAAATTCTAGGCAGGATCAATCTAAATTTTGTCTAAATCCATGGAAAAATGAGGGAGTTATGGCCTTCACGCAAGAGGCCTAGAATCAGGCCAGCCTTGGGCAAGGGCCAGGACAAGGCGCCTTGGCCAGGCCTAAAACCTTGTCACCCTTATATGCACATGGGGTGGTTTTGATACACGGATGTATCACCACCCCAGTGGTAGCGCACATGTGTGTTTGGATGGGAGGTCGTGGGTTCAAGACCCACCCAGACCATTTTGCCATTTTCCCCTATTTCGCTATTTTTCATATTTTTCATGGTTTTTATTAATTAATTCCAAAATTAACTTCTCTCTCAATTTTAATTATTTTTTATTGTTTCTTTTTTTTGAAAATTCAAAAAAATATTAAAATATTTTATTCTACAAAAATTTCATAAAAATATTATTTATTTCACATATTTGGTATTTTTGTAAAGAATTATGTTTTTATTTGTTTTTAGGCATTTAAAAATATTTCTTTATCTTGATTTTTCAACTTCAAATGAATTTCAAGCTTTCATGTGATTAAGCATGATTTTTCAAATTTTTTTTCAAACTTGACAACTTATTTTTAAGTATATTTAATATTTTATATCATTTTTTATTTAATTTCCTTTGAAAATTATATCTTTTAATTTCAAAATTAGGGTTTCCTCTAAATTTTGATTTTTCAAACATCACATAAACACTTTTGGGCCTTTAATCGAGTGTAAGACCCAACCCCCTTTGTACAAAAGCTTTTTGGGCCTCAGTTATTGTATAAGTCCCGACACGATTTTCAAAAACGACGGTGCGATCACTGTTATTTCTGGGCCTCTCCTTGAGTTGTAAGGCCCATCTTTTGTATAAATAAACTCTTGGACCTCTAATAGAGTGTAAGACTTAACCCCTTTGTAAATACAAACTTTTTGGGGCTCAGTCTATGTATAAGTTCCGACACGATTTTCAAAAATGATGGTGCGATCAATGTTATTTTTGGGCCTCTCCCTGAGCTGTAAGCCCCATCCTTTTTTTATTCAAACAATTTTTGGGGCCTCTTGATAGAGTTTAAGTCCCATCCCTTTGTAAATAAACCTTTTATGGGCCTCATTCATTGTATAAGTCCCGATACGATTTCAAAAATCTCAGCGCGATCGCCGCTTTTCAAACAATTTTCATCTGGGCCTCTCCTTAACTATAGCCCCAAACTTCCTTTCAAAACAACTTCCCTTTTGATTTAGATTCAAATTCATAGTTGTTATCAAAACTTCCTTCAATTCTTGAATAACTAACCATACAGCTGTGTTTATAACACTGGAAGCTTGCTTATCTGTAAGTTCAACTAGCTTTTTTACATACTTGTTTATATATTTCATCTGTGTGTGTATATATATATATATATATATATATATGCCTGTATATCTTGATTAGAGTTTTCCCCATCAATTAGGTCTAGGATTAGATCAAACCAGTGGCCACTCTTTCAACACAGTCAATTCTAGTTCCCCATAGGAAATTCCAGATACAGTCTTGCCTCCTCTTGGGCTTATACAATATGGAACAGAGAAAGGCATTATTCCCGTTGAAACTTTTCTCAAGACTGTCATTATTTTGAAATATGTTCAAGAAATTCATTTCCCCAGAGAGAATTAATTTCCGATGAAACCCCTCTTGAATTTCTTCAAACCCTAGAACTATTCACTAAAGAAAGGATTATTCCCGGTGAAACCTTTCTTGAACTTTTCTTAGGTTTGGACCCACAGGCTTCCTAAAAGCATCCCCAGCCTCCTCTTGGGCTTTGTACAAGGACCCTCAGGCTTCTTAGAAGTTCTCAGCCTCCTCTTAGGCTTAATATAAGGACCTAAAGACCTCCTACAGGTATAGGACAAAACTTAGTCATCCTTTGATAGTTCAATCCTCCAGAGAGTCAGAATTTCAAAACATCAGACCAGTTTAGGGTTGATTCTCATCCCTTAAAACATCAGCCTCCTCTTTGGCATCATGCAAAGATAAACCTTCTCATACCAGTAGACTCGAACAGTCTCATCTCCTTTTGGATCTCAAAGAAACCCTCAAGTTTCCTAAAAACACAGGATAAACCCTAATCATTTCATCAGTCACTAGCAGAGTTAAAACATCCATAGGTTTCAAAACTCAATCTTTAAACTCTCACTTTAAATTTCCCCAGCTAGGGACAAATTACAACCCATAAACCCTTAATCAGAACCTCAAGGCATCTGATATTTCAACTCTTCTGTAATCCTCAACAAGAGTTGATTCCCCACTCTGGACCTGTCTATGGATCTCACTAATCCTCAGCAGAAGTTAGCCTCCTCTTAGGCTTTATATAAGAAATTCCTTCCATCCTCCTCTTAGGCTTTTAATAATGATCATCCCTCACCACCTTTTAGCCTCAATCTTGGGATTTGTACAAGACACATATGGAACCTCCCTAGTGGAGTCAATCCTCTTTTAGCCTCAATCTTGGGCTTTGTACAAGACAGCTAAAACCTCTCACCAGTGGAGTCAATCCTCTTTTAGCCTCAATCTTGGGATTTGTACAAGACATATAAAACCTCTCACCAGTAGAGTCAATCCCTTTTAGCCTCAATCTTGGGCTTTTTACAAGACAGACAAAATATTCCCCATAAGAGTCAATTCCTATTAGCCTCCTCTTAGGCTTTGTATAATGATTTCCCCAAAAGAGTCAGTCTCTTTTCAGCCTCAATCTTGGGCTTTGTACAAGACAGATATAAAATCCCTAGTAGAGTCAACCTTTTAGCTTCAACCTTGGGCTTTGATCAAGGCACACAAAAATCAACATCCCCTCAGAGGAAATCAAAAGTCTCTCTATAGGAAGACATTTATCTGTACATCACACATCAAAATAAACAAATCAAAACAAACCTAATTCCAGAGAACTGCTGTAAGTGGCACACTTATTGATTCAAAAATACAAGCTGTAGTCCATCTCTTATCCTGGTAAATCCCCTTCTTGCATCTAATTGTTGTAAGTGGCAAGCCTCTGGATTATTTACATCCAAACCAATGTCCCTCTCTTAGCATGAAAGATTCCTAAGGAAAAATGGCATTGCTCAACACTGAGTTAAAGTTTTCTCCTTCAGGAAAAATCCCTTATAAAGGAAATTATGGCATTGCTGGATTCCATACATTTCAGTTAAAGTAATTCCCCTTTATAATCAGACCCAACAACTGTGATAAACAGATAAGATATCTCCCTTTAGAGATGACAAATTCTCTGCCAGTCAAAACCCTTTTAGCTTCAATCTTGGGCTTTAAACAAGACACAAATACTCAACCCTTCTAGCTTCAATCTTGGGCTTTGAGCAAGAAAAAAATAACCTCTAGCTTCAATCTTGGGCTTTGAACAAGACACTAAAACATCTTTTTCCTCCCATAAAATAGGAGGAACTACGATTGCTCTGATTTCCCTGTTTTTTCTTTAACGGGAATACGTAGGCATAAGATTGCGAAATCTTAGCGAGCACACTAATCAAAAACCTTAGGTCCACTACCTTACCAAAAACATCGAAAACTCGAAATCAACAAAAATATTCTCTCAGACATTCCCAAAGGAGAAACTTTCCCAATTTATGACAGATAAACACCAGTAAGTAGATAACATTAGAATTTGCTAAACGATCTATGGATAACCATATATAGGATGGGTAATTGACAACTCCCTATTGTATAACTTGACCCCGGACCCCCCAATCTCTTAGCATTTGTTAAAGAAAACATTTGCGTGTAAGGTTAGTTTTAGATAGCTTCCCTTTCCTTTCCAGCTTCATAGGATAAATAAGAAATCAGAAAGTAGCACCCAATTCCAACCAAATACGGTAAGGTGGTCGCGTCACCGACAAAAATCGCACGCTACAGAAAAATGGCGACTCTGTTGGGGAGATCGTACTAGTATTAGAGTTCCTAAGAGGTCTAGGTTGTTTAGCATTTTCTATACTATATACTATATTTATACTATATATATTTATTGTTATTCCTACTTGATATCCGTGTTTATTTTTCTATCAAATGGGAATGCGATTGATAAGCATGTGGAAAGTTTGAGAGAACATTAAGATAAGGGCGGCATAGACGGGTAACACTTGTAGGGAGTGAATCCCGACCAAGCTAACTTGGTAGCCCACCAAATCAGGCGAGGTACCCGTGTGGATTCTCAATGTTAATCGACCGATTGTCGTGAAAGCATAGTTTTCGCAATGCGGTACCCATGACCCTGAGGATTTAGTAGACATAAACCATATGACCATTTGGTAGTGTTGTGGCTATCGGGAATAGTTGATACGCGATACTACACTCAAATGAGATTCATCCTAGGATATTACAGCTCGCTCGAGTGAATCAGTTTGCTGCTGGTATCCCTAGGGGGGTCAATGATTTTGGGAACCTTAGAACCCGTTCTATAGGTACAAAAATTGACCAAAATAATACAACCTTTGGGGATGTGTAGAGCCATGACTCCATGCTCGTGACGTTGAATCCTTGAACCCATGTTTTTTCAATGTTTTTGTGTGTTGCATTCATGCATTCATCTAAAAAACTTTTTTTTTTAAAAACAAAGCAAAAAAAATCTTTTTTCAAAATAAACTAAAACAATAATTGCGAATATCAGAGATTGCATTATGCATTTTGGTAGAAGAAAGACGCACAAGTACACATTCAAGGCTCCGAAACTAGAGGATTTAAGGAGGTTGGCAAGGATGTGTAGCGTGATTTTTGTGGTTTCGAATCACTATCGCTTGGTACTACAGTTCGATTCATTTTTTATCCTGTTGAGCTGATTAAGGAAGGGAAATAGATGTCTCCAATTAATCCTGCTTGCATACTGAGGTTAAATAGTCAAAACTGTTGGTTTACAGATGCTATTAAGAGGGGTTTCTTCTTTAGGGTTATTCGCTTAAAAACAGTGTCTAGGCTATTGGTAAGATGTTAGGTCTGATGCTTTTCGATTGATGTATGAAGGTATGGGATTTTGGGTTTTTTGATTAGTATGCTCGCTAAGATTTTACAATCTTATGCCTACGTATTCCCGAAACAGGGAAATCAGAGTGATCGTAATTCCTCCTATTCTATGGGGGGGAAAAAGTTGTTTTGGTGTCTTGTTCAATGCCTAAGACATGAAGCTAAGGGTGGTTTGTATCTTGTTCAAAGCCCAAGATGTGAAGCTAAAAGGTTTGATCGAGAGAGAATTTGTCATCGCTAAAGTGGAGTTGTTGATGTTTGTATGCTGTGAGCAAGGCACAACGTTGATGCTAAAAGGTTGATTGACTCAACCGAGGTTTCTTTATACGAAGCCTAAGAGGAGGCTAGATAAGACCGACTCACCAAGAGAGTGTATATGTCTTGTAAAAGGCCAAAGATTGAGGCAAAAAAGAGACTGACTCTTTGGGGATATCATTATATAAAGCCTAAGAGGAGGCTAACAGTTTTACTTTTCCGGGGAAAATGTTATTTCTGTCTTGTACAAATCCCAAGATTGAGGCTAAAGGGATTTTGACTCCGTTGGGGAGCATGTATCTTGTATAAAGCCCAAGATGGAGGCTGAAAGGGTTCGACTCAACAAGAGAGTGCTTGTAAGTGTCTTGTACAAACCCCAAGACGGAGGCTAAAAGAGTTGACTCAACAAGAGAGTCTTGAACAGGTGGTTTACTCAACAAGAGAGTCTGAAGGTTGTTTGACTCAAGAAGAGAGTCTTTTATACTCAACAAGAAAGTGTTTTTCTATCTCGTATGAAGCCCGAGATTGAGGATAAAAAGGTTAATTCAACAAGAGAGTCTTTTATACTCGACAAGAGAGTTATTTTCTATCTCGTACGAAGCCCGAGATTGAGGCTAAAAAAGGTTGACTCAATAAGAGAGTCTTTCATACTCAACAAGAGAGTGATTTTCTATCTCATACGAAGCCCGAGATTGAGGCTAAAAAGGTTGACTCAACAAGAGAGTCTTTCATACTCAACAAGAGAGTGTTTTTATATGTCTTGTACGACGCCCAAGACGGAGGCTAAAAGTTGTTGACTCAACAAGAGAGTCTGAAAAGGTTAGCTCTGCTGGGGAGAATCATTTGTACAAAGCCCAAGAGGAGGCTGTCTTACCACTATGGATTCTGGAGATCCAGAAGCGGGTCCAACTGTGGGGAACTCTCGGTGTTTTTTTCCTTAGGTTTTAAAGGCACTTGAGAATGTCTTTGAGACTCAAGAGATTTAGACTGTCCAAGTCTACTGTTTTATCTTTTGTACAATGCCCAAGAGGAGGCACGGGAATTAAGGGTTGAGTATCAACCCTACAACGGCCGGAGTTTCAACGCTGGAAAGACTGCTCTAGCAAAGGATGAATAAGTTTTGTCTTATACCTTTAAGAGGTCGTCAGGGTCCTTGTATTAAGCCCAAGAGAAGGCATGAGAACTTATAAGAAGCCGAAGGATCCTTGTACGACTCCCAAGAGGAGGCAGGGATGCTTTTAGGAAGCCCGTGGGTCCCCAAACCAAGAGAAGTTCAAGAAATGCAATTCACCGAGAAGAGATAATTCCAGGAAAGTTCGAGGATTTGGAAGAAACTCAAGAGATGCCATTCACAGAGAAAAGATCATCTCCGGGGAGTTAGAGTTTCTTTGACAATTTCTAAGGGTGACAGTTTGAGAAAGGGTTCACCGAGAATGCTGCCTTTCACGTTTCCATATTGTTTAACCCCAAGAGGAGGGAAGACTGTATCTGGAATCCTACGGGGGATCTAGTTTTGTTTGTATTTAAGAGTGACCAACAGGGCTTTACCTAGTTCTAGACGTAGTTTCCGGGGAAAACTCTAAATAACTATACTAGTATTACACAGTGGATATATGACAAGTATATAAAAGGATGTGAAAGAAGACTTACAGTGAAGCAACCCCATAATACAGTTATATACATATGAAAGCGGTAGATGAAAGCGGATAAACACTTACCCGTTATAGAGCTTCCATGCTGTTTTGTTAGTTGTTCAACAAAGAAAGTTTTGATAACAACATATATTTGAATTCAAAATCAAAGGAGAAAGTGCTTTGAAAAGATTGTTGGGGCGTATAGCTCGAGGAGAGGCCCAAGTTTTAATGATGATCGCACCGTTATTTTGAAAACTGTACAGAGGGACTTATACAATACGTGAGGCCCAAAAAGTTTTTATGTACAAGGGGGTTGGGTCTTACACTCTATTAGAGGCCCAAAGATTTTATAAAGAAAAGAAATGGGGCTTACAACACAAGGGGAGGCCCAGATGAATTGTTTTTGAACTGGCGATTATGCCGAGATCTTTCTTTTAACGCAGAGGGACTTATACAATGTCTGAGGCCCAAAATAGTTTTGGTTAAAAAGGGATTGGGTATTACACTCTATTAGAGGCCCATAGGTGATTTAAAGGAAAAGAATGGGGCTTACAACTCAAGGAGAGGCCCAAATGATTTTTTGTAAAAAAGGTGACGATCGTCCCGAACCTTTTGACGGGATCGGGACTTATACCATACACTGAGGCCCAAATTATTTTGGTTTTTAAGAGGGGTTGGGTCTTACACTCTATTAGAGGCCCAAAGAGTTTGAAAAAGTTTGATGAGGGTTGAATTAATCAAAACCCTAATTTATTTTCAAAATATATTCTAATTGAATAAAAATTCAATTAAAATGATCAAAATTATTAAACATGTGTGAAAACATATTGTGATCTTGGATCAATGTTTCAAAAATCATGTTTTTATCCACAAAATGATTGGAAATCAATTAAGTTTGGAAAATCAAGGGAGAAAAAACATTTTAAATGTTGAAAAACAAATAAAATATTAATTCTTTGCAAAAATATCAAGTATATGAAATAATTAATATTTTTGGAATTTTTTGGTAAAATAAAATATTTTATCATTTTTTTGAATTATTAAAAAAATAATCAACTCAAAATCATTAAAATTCAGAGAGAGATTAATTTTTGAATCAATTAAATAAAATCACAAAATTCAAATATTTGAATTTTCAAAAAAGGCGCCAAGAACATGGCAAGGACACGCGCCATCCTCTGTTTCTGCATATTTGCATTTTCTATCCAATCTCACTGAATACTTGATGATATCATGCAATCTACATACCAATCTGCTCATTTTCACCTCACGATCATGTCTATGGTCTTTAATTTCATTTATTTTAAGCATGGAATAAGAAATCAAAGAGAAACCTCAAGAACCCTAAAATTTGCATGAAGGCTCAGAAATTCCATACACGATTCAAACAAAGCAATTGATTGAGGGTAAACACTCTATGCATGATTATGAACATATGGCCAAATTATTGTGCAGCAAAATATGCATGGATCATAGAGTTAAAAGAGCTCATGCTTACCTCTTGCAGCTATTGATCGTGTTTTGTGTTAGAGGTGTTGGAAGCTGGTTCCAATGATTTGCACAGCTTCCTTGGGTGCCAAGTGATGTGTCTGAATGCTTGGAGTGGTTTGAAACAAGCTGAAACTTGAGATGGTACCTCAACTGCACCTCTATCAAGAACTTGAGCAGTTGGCAAGTGATTTTGTGATTTTGATGTT
Organism: Lathyrus tuberosus; assembly: GCA_022829125.1. NCBI lineage: Eukaryota > Viridiplantae > Streptophyta > Magnoliopsida > Fabales > Fabaceae > Lathyrus > Lathyrus tuberosus. The sequence continues at coordinate 2,369,346 of JALAZF010000142.1, read as the reverse complement.
ACAGATGTTATGTGAGTGTTTGGATCACTTCTATATGATGTTTATGAGGTGTGTGTGTGATTGGTTTGGTTGGAATTGCTCTCAAACTCAAAACCCGACAGTGTCTTGCTTTGGAAGGCAATTTTGGAGTGAAGGAAGAGATTTTGAGGAAAGCATCTGTTTGATGTCTTTGGTGTACCAAACTGAGCACAATGAGCTCTATTTATAGTAGAACAAGTTTGTTTTGTAAGCAATAGTGAATGGCAACTGCAACAGAGGTTTGGCAAATGTTGATCAATAGGAATCCAAGTCTCCTCTAGCCATTGACTAGAGGTTAGAGCACAGGCTGCTGGTTCCCTAGTTCTTGGATAAGTCTTGACTGAATTCAGTTGGAAAGGGCTCAGTCCATGCCACCTTGGTGCATCCATTAAATGCTCCAAACCAAAATTGGAGTCTTATCCCTCTTTTAGGCATTTCTAGGTTTGGCATGCTACTTTTGGTTCCAAAGACTTGGAAGGCTGATAGATCAGTGTTTGTCCCTCCTTAGTCTCCCCCTGAGGTGTTTAGATGGATAAAACTGTTTGTCATTTGCAAAATTTGCTCAAATCGAGCAAAATGCACAAATCTGCCTTGCCATGACAGTTTGCAGCAAGGCACATTGTCATTGTCATATCTCATGGCTTAAGTGGAGTTTCATGGAGTTCTTGGCCATTTTGGAAAGCTCTTATATGATACAACACATGTGTGATCATAGTTTGTCTTGATACTTTTTGGATCCAAGTGAAAAATACCCCTACTTTTGGAAAAAAACATGACAGATTCTGACTTAGTGAAATTTTCATTAAGTGTTGGAAAAAGTGGCATTTCATGTTTTCAGCCATTTTGATCCAACCATAACTCAAAATCCATGATGAATTGGAATGAGGTGTAGTTGACACTTTTAAATTATGCCATGAGAGCTACAAATCCATTTTTGGATCAGCCCAAATGGTTGCTTGGATCTTAAGTTATGATCCTTGGAAGTTGGTATCCTAGCCACTTTGTTCCATAACTTAGATAATTTCTAAGTTTTTTATGGTTACCCCTTTTACCAGTTATCCCACTTTTCTTGATTTTTATTGATGAATGATGATTCCAATCACACATTAACATCATTTTAGGGTCAAGGAACCATAATTGTGAAAAATCTCAAAATGTCAAAGTTGACTTTTGTGCACAGTTGACTTTTTGTCAGATGAACTCCAAACTGTGAGATCCTCTATGAAATCAAGTCCTTGACCTAAATCAAACTTGATGGACATGCTCCATGGGTGTTATAGGGTGTATTGAATCATGTCCCAAGGTTTGGGAGCATGCCTAGGTCAAAAGTCAAAGGCACAATTGACTTTTCCCGCGAAACCCTAATTGTGGTTCTGATGAACTTGAAACTTGTGAATCAAGCTTCTTGGATCAATCCATTGTTGCAAATGGATCAATGTAGTATGTTAGAGAACCTCAAATCCTCTCTTGAGGTCTTGGCTCATGTTTTGTCCCAAAAGTCAACTTAGGGGTGAATTAGGTCGAGAAACCCTAATTCCTGATTTTTATTGTATGCATCCCCTGAGGCTAAATTGACTTGATGATTGGGTTTATGATGTCCCTTAGAGTATTTTGGGTTATGCTATGAAGCATTGGCTCATGCCCAGAGGAAAATTTCTAACTGGAGGCCTTGGTCGACCAAAACCCTAATTTGGTGACACTGGCGATCTTGAGGCTTGATCCACTTGGAATGTTGCAACCTTGTGCTTGATTCTTGATGTGGGAGTCCCCTTGATCCATTGTGGATATTTGAGAGGTTTAGACAAGTTGAAGATCATGTCATTCCTTGATTGATCCTTTGTCTAAGAGCTCTGAGAGGGCTTGAAACCCTAAGTTTGATTGTAGTGGATGCTCACCCATCTTTGGGGAGACTAATGAGGTATGACGGTTCATCCATATTGTGATGATGATTTGCACAATGATGGGGAATCTTAGTGGTCAAAATTTGGGGTATGAAATATGCCCCTATTTAATCTTCTTGGACCCGAAGGTGTGAATGGCGAAGGTATTCGGGCATTCGGGGTGCAAGAATATTAAATATCGGAATACCCGAAATTTTGATGGTGGTTATGAATGGTAGCTTACACATTCATCTTCTTTTGGTAAGCGACGATGCTTAGAAAAGGTAAAACTTCCCCTCGATCCATGTTTCCTACCAAGGAACTAGTCTTAGTTTCTGAAATAAACTTCCCCTCGATCCTGGTCTTCAGCCAAAGAACTGGTCTCAGTTTCTGAAATAAACTTCCCCTCAATCCTTGTCTTCATCCAAGGAACTGGTCTCAGTTTCTGATATAAACTTCCCTTCGATCCTGGTTTCCTACCAAGGAACTGGTCTTAGTTTCTGATATAAACTTCCCCTCGATCCTGGTCTTCAGCCAAGGAACTGGTCTCAGTTTCTGATATAAACTTCCCTTCGATCCTGGTTTCCTACCAAGGAACTGGTCTTAGTTTCTGATATAAACTTCCCCTCGATCCTGGTCTTCAGCCAAGGAACTGGTCTCAGTTTCTGAAATAAACTTCCCCTCGATCCTGGTTTCCTACCAAGGAACTGGTCTAAGTTTCTTTTGTAGATAAGCTTTCTTGACAAGGGACGCTGTTCATAGAGGTTTTCCTCAAACTTCACACCGAATTTTCTTGGGGAGATGCCATTTGATTGAAAAATATCTGATGTCAGAGTTCTTGGGGAACCCAGTCGTCTGAGTTATAGAGGTGTACAAACTTCTCTGTTGGAGATGCTATTCGTTGACTCTACCGGGGGAAAACGAGTCTTTTGAGAGATTGCTCTCCGCTTGGGGTATTACATCATACTTTTCTCGGGATCTTCTCAGAGAAATGCCATATGATGTGATCCAAATTTGAGGTGCTGATGGCCTTTCCGTCAGCGAAATTTTTTAAAGAAGAACTGTCGTATTGCCGAATCTTTGATTAAGAGGCTTTCTCTAGGGATTTTCCTTAATCCGGGAAAGCGAAGATATCATCTTCAATGGCGAAGAGTGACGTTGGCTGGAGGTTCTCTGGCTTTTCAGAGGTTCAAGTTATCAAAGTGGTCAAGGGACCCACTTCAATTTAGCAGCAAAGTGGAGGAGCGGTTGTTCAGACGCCACCTTTCTCGACCAGGAAAGAACTGACTACTCGGTTGAAAATACGTTTATCACTAGGGAACAAGACCGACCAGAGTGATAGTGATGCAATATGAATATGAATATAAATCAATAATGCATGATGTATGTATGTATATGCTGACAAAACCGACGCGACATACAGACTAATGGATGAACACGACTGGATACTCGGCCACAGCGGGAGATGAAAAGTATCGCTGGTTCAAAAATAGCAAATCTTCCTTGCCTAGAAGGGATAGTCCCTGTTGGGAGCTACGTTGGTTGGGCTTAGGAGGTAAGAACTCTGCCGGGGGTGTCAGACGAAACATGGTCTCTGACACATTTGATCCTTCATTCAGGTGTACTGGCTAAGAAGGACTACTTTGATTCTGCACTTTGAAGTTCGATTACTTCTGGAGAAGCGATCGACGTTCTTTTGACGTTCAACAGTCAAAAGAAATTGGCATCTTTATTTTGAAAGCAGAAAATTTTTTACAAGTAAATTCATTTTTGTTTTATTTCAAGAATCGTTGATCATGTTAAAAATGTCATTCTCTAAAGCTAAAACAAATGAGAATTATAAACAAATCACCAAGGCTCAAATTTTATTGATAGGATGGAAATCAGCCAAATGCGTGATTCCATTGAGTATTTACAAAGTTTAGAAAATGGTAATTTAAGGGAAAAAGGCTACATTAAAACATAACGACCGCTATCCTTCTACCAACTTTGAATTCTGGACATCCTGAGCTTTTGTCGAAGATGACTTTGACTGGAGTTTTCCTGAAGGATGGCATCACTGCTGCTGAGGGATTTGCCCCTTTGTTGGACGTAGTTACTTGCCATGAATCCCTAACTTTTTCTTGGATTGTACTTTGAGATTTTCAATCCATCGGGATAATTTTTTATCATGTCTCTAATTTTTTCCTGGACCGCCCTTTCGGGTTTTCAATCCCCCGAGACGTTTTTTATTTATTTAGGCGAAGTATTTCTTGACTATGTAAACATTTGTTGGGTAGGCAAACTCTTCTCCGTCCATGGTTGCGAGTCTCAAGGCACCGCCTGAGAAGGCTTTCTTGAACACATAGGGGTCGTCATAATTCGGAGTCCATTTGCCCCGGGAATCAGTGAGGAATGATTGTATCTTTTTGAGCACAAGGTCTCCTTTTCTGAAGACGCGAGGTCGAACCTTTTTGTCAAACGCCTTCTTTATTCTTTGTTGATACAATTGACCATGGCATAGTGTCGTTATTCATTTTTCTTCAATCAGATTCTGTTCATCGTGTCAACTTTGACACCATTCAGCTTTTGTTAGCTTAGCTTCCATCACTATCTGGATTGATGGGATCTCTACTTCTATGGGGAGCACTGCTTCCATGCCATATACTTGAGAGAAAGGGGTTGCTCCTGTTGAAGTGTGGACAGATGTGCGATAGCCGTGAAGAGCAAAGGGTAGCATCTCGTGTCAGTCTTTGTAGGTTACAACCATCTTTTGAACAATCTTCTTGATATTCTTGTTAGCCGCTTCTACCGCCCCGTTCATCTTGGGTCGGTAGGGAGACGAGTTATGGTGTTCGATCTTGAACTCAGCGCATAACTCTTTTATCATCTTGTTGTTCAAGTTAGATCCATTATCAGTAACGATCTGGCTAGGAACACCATAACGGCAAATGATATTGTTTTTGATAAATCGGACCACCACTTGCCGGGTTACATTGGCGTATGACACTGCTTCGACCCACTTGGTGAAGTAGTCAATGGTTACTAGAATGAACCGATGTCCGTTTAAAGCTTTGGGCTCGATCATGCCAATCATGTCGATTCCCCATATAGAAAAAGGCCATGGGGAAGAGAGAACTTTGAGATGCGTTGGCGGTACATGGATTTTGTCTGAGTATATCTGACACTTGTGACACCTCCTCATGTACTTGTAGCAATCGGATTCCATGGTCAACCAGTAGTACCCTGCTCTCAGAATTTTTCTCGCCATTGTGTGTCCATTGGAATGAGTGCCAAAGGATCCTTCATGAATTTCTTTTATCAGCATGTTTGCTTCGGGTCTGTCTACACATCAGAGCAAAACCATGTCAAAGTTTCTCTTATAGAGGGTATCGCCGCTCATAAAGAAGCTTCCTGCTAGCCTTCTGAGGGTCTTTTGGTCCTTTCTGGATTCCCCAGGAGGGTACTCTTGTTTCTGAAGGAAGCATTTGATATCTTGATTTTAAGGTTTGTCGTCTATGACTGCTTCAGTTGCGAAGATGTAAGCGGGCCGTTCAAGGCGCATTATGTCAATCTTAGGTAAGTCGTTCCATTGACCTACACTAATCATGGAAGAGAGAGTGGCCAATGCATCAGCCATGTGATTCTCTTCACGAGGGATATGATGAAACTCGATTCTGTTGAAAAATGGTAACAACCTTATCGTGTAATCTTTGTAAGGAATCAATCCTGATTTGTATGTGTTCCAATCTCCTTTGATCTGGTTGATAACCAGGGCTGAGTCGCCGTATACGTCCAAGTTCTTGATCCTTAAGTCGATCGCTTCTTCGAGACCCATGATACAAGATTTGTATCCGGCCTCGTTGTTTGTGCACTTGAACGTAAGTCTAGCGGTGAAAAGAATGTGGGTACCCTGAGGTGTTATGATGATTGCCCCAATTCCGTTTCCATAATTATTGACAGCTCCGACAAAGATTATTCCCCATTGGGAACCTGGTTCTGGCCCTTCACTGGGTAGCGGTTCGTCGCAATCTTTCATTTTTAGATACACGACATCCTCATCTGGGAAGTCAAATTCGACTGATTCCTGATCGTAAATCGGTTGATGAGCCAAATGATCGGCTAAAACACTTCCCTTGATGGCTTTCTGAGCGTGGTACTCGATGTCGTATTCTGATAACAACATCTGCCAACGGGAAATCCTTCCCGTGAGAGCAGGTTTTTCAAAGACGTACTTGATTGGATCCATTTCAGATATTAACCAAGTAGTGTGACGAATCATATACTGGCGAAGACGTTTGGCTGCCCAAGCCAGAGCACATCAAGTTTTCTAAAGCATAATGTACCGAGTTTCACAGTCCGTGAATTTCTTGCTCAAATAGTAAATGGCAGACACTTTTCTTTTGGTTTCGTCTTGTTGGCCAAGTACACAACCCATTGAGTCTCCCAAGACTGTTAAGCAGATGATCAGTGGTCTTCCTTCCACTAGAGCTGATAGAATTGGTGGGTTCAACAGGTATTCCTTGATACTGTCGAAGGCGGTTTGGCAGTCATCTGTCCAAACGCAGTCCTGATTCTGTTTGAGTAACTTGAAGATTGGCGTGCATGTCGCGGTCATGAGGAATATAAATCTGGAAATGTAGTTCAAACGTCCCAAGAATCCCCTGACTTGTTTTTCAGTCCGCGGAGAAGGCATTTCTTGAATGGCCTTGACCTTGTCAGGATCAACCTCAATTCCTTTCTGGCTGACGATGAATGCTAAAAGTTTCCTTGAACGGACACTGAATATCCACTTGTTGGGATTCAAGCAGAGTTTGTACTTTCTCAGCCGCTGGAATAGCTTTGACAGGTGGGTCACATGCTCCTCCTCCTTTCTAGATTTGGCAATCATGTCATCGACATGTACCTCGATTTCCTTGTGTATCATGTCATGAAACAGAGTAGTCATGGCCCGTTGATAGGTTGCCCCGGCGTTCCTCAACCCGAATGGCAGTACCTTGTAACAAAAGGTACCCCCTGGGGTGATGAAGGAAGTTTTCTCCATGTCTTCCGGCGCCATTTTTATCTGATTATAGCCCAAGAATCCATCCATGAAGGAGAAGACTTTGAACTTGGCTGTACTGCCAACCAGCATGTCAATGTGTGGTAAAGGAAAGTTGTCCTTTGGACTAGCCTTGTTTAGATCTCTGTTATCCACACACATTCTGACCTTTCCGTCCTTTTTCGGAATATGTACTATGTTGACTAGCCATTGAAGATATTCTGATGTCGCGAGGAAGCCTGCGTCAATCTGTTTCTGGACTTCCTCTTTGATTTTGATGGCCATGTCTGGATGAGTCCGTCTCAACCTCTATTTTACTGGTGGAAATTCTAATCTTAACGGTAGATGATGTTCCACGATGCTGGTATCCAACCCTGGCATGCCCTGGTAGGACCAAGTGAATACATCGGGAAATTCTTTGAGAAGCTTTATCAAACTCTCTTTGACGTTCGGACTGAACAGTGCCTCAATCTTGACTTCCTTTCTCTCTTCCTCTGAGCCCAAGTTGACCATTTCCAACGGCTCTTTACGAGGTTTAATGGACCTTTCCTCTTGTCTGAGTAATCGGGAGATCTCCTCTGGAATTTCTTCCTCATCTTCTTCTTCAGCCCCGAATACCTGGAATTCAAAGTTGGGAGAAGGCATCGGATCGTACGTTTCAATGGGGTTTAAAACAAGCAATCTACATGACGTGATGATTTGTGTTTAGAAGAGACAGAGAAAATGCAAGAGTGTGTGCAGTGTATTTTTTGACTGCTTGTTTTTATTATTTGAATTATTTTTTAAGATTACCATTTTCTGAAAAAGTGAAAAGAGAAAACAGCGATTAATGCGGAAATTACAGAACGATGTTTATTTATTTATGATCTTGTCGATTCTTAAAACTACAGCCCTATAAAACAAAACTCCTTCGCTTTGGGCGAAGCGAAGAGGGATATTTACAGAAAGTGAGCCCTATCAAAACAACTGTTTCACCTAGGCAGGGTGAAAGGTTAGAGACGACAATTACTTTGACTTATGAACAATCTTCAGAACATCGACTGCAACCCATTGGCGGAGAACTCCTCGGTGAATCACAAAGTCTGGTACTTTCCTTGATTGTCTTCAGAAATAATGCTGATTTCTGGTGGAGCAGGATCATTGGAATCTGTCTCCCAGACAGAGTTGTCGTAGGAGGATTCCTCAGTTGTATTTTGCATAGCATTTGTGCTCTCATGCAAATCTCCCCATCCAGTTGGCTGGATGTCTTTGAGCCTGATACAAGAGCTTTCAGAAGCAGTGTACTAGACCATGAAGTCGAATTTTCCACTTGGTTGTCCTAAGGTGTCCCATACTTCTTTAGAACTTGAGGAGTCATCCCTTTCGATGACGTTGACCTCGGGAAAAGCATAGTTAATGAATTCTAGTCCTGCAAATTTTGCAAATTCATCGTCGTGCTGGATATTTTCTGAATGACCTGAGTGTTGATCCCATGACATGGTGGGGACGCAGGTATTCTTTTCAATGATGCTCAGCTGATTTTCATTGTTCGGCTGGTTTTCTTACCTCAAGTTTCCTGGGTACGGCTGCCAGATAGGCAGGCCATCCATCGGGCCATAGTAGTCGTGGTCAAAGTTGTATTTTATAGGAGTGTCCTCCTCTAATGAATTTGGTGGAGCACAAAATTCTTCTGGATCACAATCTCCGTATGTCATTTTGACATCTGACCTCGGTATAAATCTCAGACTTTGTGTCGGAAAGCAAAATGGCGTAGGTACCTCTTCCTGAGACATATAACCGTCCTCGTTAAGATAGGACTTCCATTCTTCATCGGTATCAGAGGAATCTCCCTTATTGATTGTATGTACTTCTTGAGACACTGGGTGAAGGAAACCTCCATTGTGGAAGAAGTTATGAATGGGATGAAGACTTTCATCGTTAGCAGCTGTCTGGGTAGAGGTTGCAGAAAAACCAAGACCCTTCTTTGTCTTATTATCAGTAGGAACGACAAGCTGTCCCCATCCTTTTGCGTTATTACTTTTGATCACTTCTAGAGCATCTTTGTACGAGGATATTGATGTTCCTTTCTCTAATTGATTCTCACTGCTTACCGAAAGTGCCTGGAACTGAGTTCCAACAACCTCCTTGGGTTCTATACAAGTGGACAATGATAGGTTACTCACGATCAAGGCTTGCTCTCCACAGACCATGACGAGTTGGTCATTCCTGACGAACTTTAGCTTCTAGTAAAGTGTCGAAGTGACTGCCCCAGCCTGGTGTATCTAAGGTCTTCCTAATAAGCAACTATATGTTGCCTGGATTTCCATGACCTGGAAAGTGACCAGGAAAATGTGAGGACCGATAGTTATGGGAAGGTCGACTTCGCTTATAACTGTTTTTCTGGACCCGTCAAATGCTTTGACGATGACCTCACTGCCTCTCATCGGAGATCCTATAAATGATAGTCGCATTAGAGTGGACTTCGACATAACGTTGAAAGTCGATTTAGTGTCTACCAGTACACTGGCTAAAGCATCGTCCAGGCAGTTGACTGTGATATTGAGCGCCATGTTGTGGTTTTGCCTTCTTCTGGCAATTCCTCATCACTAAACCCCAAGTTGTTGCAGGAAGTGATGTTAGAGACGATATTGTCGAACTGTCGTATTGACACATCCTGTTCCACAAAGGCCTGCTCTAAGACTTTCTGTAGAGCCTCTCTGTGGGCTTCAGAACTGAGTAAAAGAGATAACACAGAGATCTTTGAAGGAGTTTGTAACAGCTAATCAACAATGTTGTATTCACTCCTTTGGATGAGCTTTAGCATCTCATCATCGTTCTTTGAAAGGTCGGGATCACTGGATTGACCGAATGGTGGATTGGGAACTTCCGTTTGAGGTTCCTTTTCTCGGTTAGGTTCTCCAACTCCTCTGTCGAAGATTCGACCGCTCCGTGTTACTCGACTGATGTCTGCAATATTCACGATGGAGGGTAATGGAATTTCCTTTCCATTCTCAACTGTTGTTACACCGTATTTGTAAGGGATAGCCTTAGTTGATTCATACGGTAGTGGTCCTGGTAAATAGATAACTACAGGAGCCTTCTGATTTTGCTGACTGTCGTAGGTAACTTCAATCAGTTCCTGGTTAAGAACCTTCGATTCGTCAAGTAGAGGGATGATGGTACAAACATCTTTGGTCCTCTTATGATTGGATATTATGACGAAGTCCTTGATTTGATCAGAGAAATAGTCTGGCATCCAGTTGATTGACCCAGAACTTGGAGAAGGTCGAATCTCTTTGTGGTCCAACTGACTTTGAAGGGCTGCTCACACGAGGTAACATCCTTGATTATCTTCCGAGAAAACTCGACATTGTTCATAGTTGTGTGGTGGCACCTGGCCACGTCCGCTTTGAATGCAGTGTAACCTTACTAGATCTATTTCTAGAGATCAGACATCCTGACTTTGATGTCGAGTAGGGTTCCCATTAAGCACGCTGATTTGTTGCGTGTCTTCATCCATATAAATCGGAAGCCACCAGTGGTTTAACAAGTGTTGTAAAGTTCTCTAAATGAGAGCGCACCCTTGGTTATTCTCACAGCATACTGTACAGTTCAGATAATCATGTGAAGTGAGAAAACCGAGTTGGACTTGCTTGGCGTGCAACTCCACCAAGCTGGTATTCATCAAACGAATATCGAAGATTTGAACCATGTTGATCTGATAGGGATTTCTATCATGGTAGTCCTGAATCCATCCAATATCTATCTGACGCTGGAGGGCCTCTTGTACCAAAGAGCATCCCTGTTTGTTTATCAAGCAAGTCAGACAGGAATTGTAATCGTGTCGTGGCAGATTATGATACTAGCTTTGCCTTAAGTGCATTGCCACCAAGTTGATATTCATTGCACGGATGTCATGGTTCTGAATGATGTTAGAATTTGTATAAGTCATGTTGACTCCACGAACCCGATGCTCTTGGATCCATCCGAGATCCAACTGTTCTTGTATAGCTTATTGCACCACAGAACATCCCTGATTGTTTTTAGAGCAGATATCACACTGGTGATAACTATGAGGTGGCACATGGTCGTATCCACTTTATCTACAATGCATCTTGACCAAGTTGGCCCTTAATAAGAGTACATCATGAATTTGATAGTTGTTGTTAGATTCTCCCTCTATCAAATTCACTGTAGCTTTATCGTGTTGAGGCAGCGGGTTCGTGAGAACATTCGGATTCGTAACTTTGAAAGATAAGACCCCGCTCCTAACAAGCTTTTGCACATCGGATTTGAAACTGAGACAGTTTTCCATGTTATGCCCTGGTCCTCCTTGATGGTAAGGGCAAGTCTGATCTGCTTTGAACCAAAAAGGCGAATTTTCTGGTACTGTAAGAGGAGACCTGGTTTAGACATGCCCCTTGATCAGTAAGAGTGGAAACAGTTCTGCGTACAACATCGGTATAAGGTCGAACCCTGGTGGTCGCGTTGTACGGTTGTTTTTATATGGAGGACGATCCTGCTGAAGAGGCTGTTGTGTCCTTTGCTGAAATTGTTGTTGAATCGGTTGGCTCTGAGCAACCTGAGGTTGATATGTAGGAACAGGCGCGAGGTTGATAGTAGGAGTTACGGCTGTTACTGGTTGGTATCGTCGCCTTTGCTTTCCGAGAGAGATATTCCCAATATCTTGCTCTTTTCTCTTAGGGAGAGCACTACCGTATCGTTTTGTATTACTTGATGATCCAGTGTGTTTAACTAACCATCCTTCTCGGACTGCTTCCTCAAGACGAACTCCGATGCCCACCATCTCGGTGAAGTCACTGGGCGCACTGGCGACCATTCTGTCGTAGTAAAATGAGCTTAAGGTTTTCAAGAAGATCTCTGTCATCTCTTTTTCCTAAAGAGGTGGACAAATCTGGGTGGCAATTTCATGCCATCTCTGAGCATATTCCTTAAAGGTTTCCTTGTCCTTTTGTGACATCGATCTGAGTTGATCTCTGTCCGGTGCCATGTCCAGGTTATACTTATATTGTTGAACGAAAGCAGCACCAAGATCTCTGAAAATGGCGATCTTAGTGCGGTTTAACCCCATGTACCATTTTAATGCAGCACCAGTTAAACTATCCTGAAAATAGTGGATCAGTAGTTCTTGGTTCTTTGTCTGAGCTGACATTCTTCGAGCGTACATCACCAGATGGCTCTGAGGGCGAGAGTTACCCTTGTACTTTTCAAAATCAGGTACCTGGAACTTGTGCGGAACTTTCACATTGGGGACTAAAGAAAGGTCTGCGGCGTCCTTTCCAAATAAATCCTGACCGTGGAGGGCTTGCAGTTTTTTCTGCATCTCTAGGAATTGTTCCTGGAACTCATTCATTCTGTCAAACATACTTTCGTTTCCACCAAAAGTTATCTATGGAATCTGTCTTTCCGGGACAGTGTGTACCACAGGTGGTGGTATAGTCATTATGGCCGAGACTCCGGTGCCTCCCGAAGTTTGTAACCTTCAGGAGTTGCTGTCATGCCCCTGGCTTCTTCGCTTTCCCGAAGTTTGTAATCTTCAGGCCCAGCGGCTCTTGCTGAAGTTTCTGGATCTTTAGTGATTGGCGGAATATATCCCTTAGGGATATAGTTAATAGGCATACCCCAGGGACGATCTTTCTGCATTTTGTACCTAGGATCATACTTTTCCACTATGGGCGTTGATGTGATCTTTGAGATCACAGTCCTTTATTATTGCATCTGAGCTTCTGCTAGAGCTTGCATGTCGTTATGAAGCTTTCTCAGAGCCTCTTTCAGAGTGTCGATCTCTTCCCTCAACTCTCTATTCTCTTCCTCGAGATCATCCATCTTTTTCTGACGATTGGCCCGAGTATTGTACGAATGAGACATTTTGACTCTAGAATCGAGACTCAAATGTGAGATTCGTAGGTAAGAAGAATACGTTATGCGAGAATGATGAATGATATGCAATGATTATATTAATTATATTTTTTCCGTTTATTCAAAGTAAACTTCGACATTTAGATTGCAAATATCAAATAGTGGGGAAACCCCGTTTTATTGAATTCAAAGATTGCAGAAATGGAAATACAATAATCTACATAATGCTGCAAAAGGAAATCTAAACTTATGGGTCCTGAGTCCTCTCTGAAGAGAGCTCAGGTGCGGGTTCTGATACTCTGCTTTTCTTTGACCGGGGCTCTTGAGCCGTTGTCGGGTTGTCATTCCTTTGCCAAGTGAAAGGAGCAACCAAATTCCTTTGGTCATCCTGATTTTCTATAGCATGTTGCTCTAAAATCTCAATCAGGGCATCTTTTTCTTTTATCAGTTGCTGTATTTTCTTGCACTCTACATTGAGAATACGGTACTTGTTCCTCCAAGACCTCTTCTCCTGCTGAACTTTGTTGAGAGTAACCTGAAGTTTTTCCGTCTCAGACATAAAATAAAGGACAGAGTCCCTTAATGGAAGAACTTCCTGAGGAGGGTAAGGCATCCTCAGCTTGAGAGCTCTAGTTTGTACCTAGTGGAGATAAAGCTCCACCGAGACACATTCTGGTTTTCCTAGAGACTCTCTTCCTTTCCTATGAACGTGTTTCCAAGCATGCACTATTTTTGTCTTTAGCGCTCAGTCATTTTCTCCTTCCTTGAAGAAAAGACCTTCCAGATGAGCATTACGCGAGACATGCCTCATCAGGTATCCAAATTGACGACGAACTAAAACTGGATGATAGTTGATTCCTTCCTTAGTTCCTATAAGGGGTACATTTGGGAAGTTTCCGCAACGGTCAATGATTCCTATCCCGTCATAGATTCGATTGTACCAATCGATGTCAGAGTTGGTAAGGGACATGATTCTCTGCGACCAACGTAAAGTATTCTTTTGATCCCAAAATGCAGCAGACTTAGGCAAATGGGAAGTGAACCATTTGTATAGCAGGGGTACACAGCATGTGATCATTCCTCCGCTGTACAAATTCATTAAGTGTACCGAATGATAAGCATCTGCTAGCAAGGTCAGTACAAGGTTTCCAATCAGAAAAATCTTAATGGCGTTGATATCGGCGAAGTTATCAATGTTGGGGAACAAAAATAACCCGTAGGTAAGCAAAACAAAGATGCTTTCGAAAACGGCCACATTCCCTATACTAGCAAAGTATAGAGCTTTCTTTGTCAAGAACTGGGCTGGCAAACCCTAGATTCCACCCTTAGTGGTCATGTGAGTCCTGACTTCTGACTCGTCCAAATAGATTGCTCTCGCAATGGTTTGATCCTTTGTAATTTCTTCCAGTCCAGAAAAGGGAGCCTGGTCAGTGATATATAAATCAGTCAGGTGAGAATACTCTTCCAGTGTTGGTGCTAGTTGATAATCCGGGAAGGTGAAACAGTGATAGACCGGATCATAGAACTAGATTAGTGTCGACAAGATTCCTTCGATTACATGGACCCTGAACAGAGACAGCAGTCCTCCATACTTGGCTCTGAAAGCCTCAGGGTTGGTTATCATCCTTGCCAAACCTCTAAAATCCTCTAGTTTTGGAACCTTAAAGGTGTACTTGTGAGTTTTTCTTCTACCGAAATCCATTAGCGCAACCTCTTTATCTGACATTTGCAATCATTGTCTTAGTTTAATTTGAAAAAGAGAGACTAGAAGAGAAGATTTTTCTTTGTTTTAATGTTTCTTAGATGAATGCATGAATGCAGCACACAAAAACATAGAAAAAACATGGGGTCATAGGGTCGGTGTCATGAAGTCAAGGCTCTACCCATCCCCAAAGGTTTATACTGGTGATTTTTTGTACCTGTCCGCAAAATCATTGACCCCTATTGGGATAACAACAACAAGCGGATCGCCAGCGAGATGATGTATCTTAGAGTGATCTCAAATGAGGGTAGTATTGCATGACAACTATTCCCGATAGCTTCCGCACTTCAAAATTGTTTTAGTCTACTAAAAATCCCCCTACTTTTGGAAAAAAAACAAGACAGATTCTGACTTAGTGAAAATTTCACTAAGTGTTGGAAAAAGTGGCATTTCATGTTTTCAGCCATTTTGATCCAACCGTAACTCAAAATCCATGATGAATTGGAATTAGGTGTAGTTGACACTTTTAAAGTATGACAAGAGATCTACAAATTCATTTTTGGATAAGCCCAAATGGTTGCTTGGATCTCAAGTTATGATCCTTGGAAGTTGGTACCCCAGCCACTTTGTTCCAAAACTTAGAAAATTTCTAAGTTTTTTATGGTTACCCCTTTTACAAGTTATCCGACTTTTCTTGATTTTTCTTGATGAATGATGATTCCAATTGCACATTAACATCGTTTTAGGGTCAAGGAACCATAATTGTGAAAAATCTCAAAAAGTCAAAGTTGACTTTTGTGCATAGTTGACTTTTTGTCAGATGAACTCCAAACTGTGCGATCCTCTATGAAATCAAGTCCTTGACCTAAATCAAACTTGATGGACATGTTCCATGGGTGTTATAGGGTGTATTGAATCATGTCCCTAGGTTTGGGTGCATGCCTGGGTCAATATTCAAAGGCACAATTGACTTTTCCCGCGAAACCCTAATTTTGGTTTTGATGAACTTGAAACTTGTGAATCAAGCTTATTGGATCAATCCACTGTTGCAAATGGATCAATGTAGTGTGTTAGATACCCTCAAATCCTCTCTTGGGGTCTTGGCTCATGTTTTGTCCCAAAAGTCAACTTAGGGGTGAATTAGGCCAAGAAACCCTAATTCCTGATTTTTATTGTATGCATCCCCTGAGGCTAAATTGACTTGATGATTGGGTTTATAATGTCCCTTAGAGTATATTGGGTTATCCTATGAAGCATTGGCTCATGCCCAGAGGAAAATTTCCAACTGGAGGCCTTGGTCGACCAAAACCCTAATTTGGTGACACTGGCGATCTTGAGGCTTGATCCACTTAGAATGTTGCAACCTTGTGCTTGATTCTTGATGTGGGAGTCCTCTTGATCCATTGTGGATATTTGAGAGGTTTATAAAAGTTGAAGATCATGTCATTCCTTGATTTATCCTTTGTCTAAGACCTCTGAGAGGGCTTGAAACCCTAAGTTTGATTGTAGTGGATGCTCACCCATCTTTGGGGAGACTAATGAGGTATGATGGTTCATCCATATTGTGATGATGATTTGCACAATAATGGGGAATCTTAATGGTCAAAATTTGGGCTATGATAGGATGGTTACCAACCCTGAGGCTTTCAGAGCCAAGCACGGAGGACTGTTGTCTCTGTTATGGGTCCAAGTGGTTGAAGGAATCCTGTCTATGCTGATTCAGTTCTACGATCCGGTTTACCATTGCTTCGCATTTCCGGATTACCAGCTGGCACCAACACTGGAGGAGTACTCTCATCTGATTGATTTACCTATCACTGATCGAGCTCCATTTTTTGGATTGGAAGAAATTCCAAAGGAACAAACCATTGCAAGAGCAATCTCTTTGGACGAGTCAGAAGTTAGGACTCACCTGACCACCAAATAAGGAATCCAGGGTTTACCAGCTAAGTTCCTGATAGAGAAAGCTCTATACTTTGCTAATATAGGAGACATAATTGCTTTCGAAGACGTCTTTGTTCTGCTCACATATGGGTTATTCCTTTTTCCCAACATTGACAACTTCGTCGATACCAAAGTTGTTAAGATATTTCTGATTGGGAACCCCGTACCAACCTTGCTCGCAGATGCTTATCATTCCATACACTTAAGGAATTTGTACAGCGGAGGAATGATCACATGCTGTGTAACCTTACTTTACAAATGGTTCATTTCCCATTTACCCAAGTCTGCTGCTTTTTGGGATCACAAGAGTACTCTACGTTGGTCACAAAGGATTATGTCCCTTACCAACTCTGACATAGATTGGTATAATAGGATTTACGAAGGGATAGAGATCATCGACAGATGCGGAAATTTCCCTAACATACCCCTCATTGGAACTAAAGGAGGAATCAACTATCATCCAATTTTAGCTCGCTGTCAACTCGGATACCCGATGAAGAATATCCCATATAATGTTCATCTGGAAGGTCTTTTCTTCAAGGAAGGAGAAAATGACAGGGCACTAAAGAAAGAAATAGTTCATGCCTGGCAACATATTCATAAGAACGGCAGAGAGGCTCTAGGAAGACCAAACTGTATCTCCATGGAGCTTTATCTCCACTGGGTGCAAACTAGAGCCCTCAAGTTGAGGATGCCTTACCCTCGCCAAGAAGTTTTTTCTTTAAAGGAATCTGTCCTTTATTTCATGTCTGATGCGGAAAAAGTCCAGGTAGCTCTCAACAAAGTTCAACGTGAGAAGAGCTCTTGGAAGAACAAGTATTGAATCCTCAATTTAGAGTGTACCAAGATTCAGGAATTGTTAAAGAAGAAGGATGCTCTGATTGAGATATTAGAACACCATGCTATAGAAAGTCAGGAAGACCGAAAAAATTTGCTCGCTCCTTTCACTTGGCAAAGGACTGACGACCCGACAACGGCTGAAAAGCCCCAGTCAAAGAAAATAAAACTACCGGAACCGACATCTGAGCTCTCTTCAGAGAGGGCTCAGGATCCATGAGCTTAGCCATTTTCCTTACAACACTTTGTAAAATACTACAATCTTTCGAATTTAATAAAAGGGGTCTCACCCCACTGTATGATATTTACAATCTATTCGTTAAAGTTTCTTTTTTATTCAAACAAAAAACTAAAAAATATATCATTGCATATCATTCATCATTCTCTCATAAACCCATTTCTTCTTATCTTTGAGTCTCACGTACGTGTCACAATTCTAGAGTCAATCTGCCTCGCTCATACAATACTCGGGCCAATCGACAAAAGAAAATGGACAATCTCGAGGAAGAAAACAAAGAGCTGAGAGAATAAATCTATGCTCTAAAGGAAAGTTTGGAAAAACTTCACAGTGACATGCAATCCCTGGCAGCAGCTCAGAAGCAACAATAAAGGACTGTGATCTCAGAGGTTACATCTACGCCCATTATGGAGACACATGAGAATCATCCTCGGTACAACATGCCCAAGAGTCGCCCCTGGGGCATGCCTCTCAACTTTATACCTGAAGGATATATCCCGCCGGTCACTGAAGACCCAGAAACCATGGCAGGAGCTACTAGACCTAAAGGTTACAAACTTCAGGAAATTGAAGATGCAAGGTTTACAACAGCAACTCCTGAAGGTTACAAACTTCAGGGCATGGAAGCGCCAAGAGTCACCGCTATAATGTCTATACCATAACCAGTGCTACACACTGTCCCGGAAGGACAAATTCCACAAGCAATTTCTGGTGGAAACGAAGACATGTACGAAAGGATGAATGAGTTCCAAGAACAATTCTTGGAGATGCAGAAGGAACTGCATGCCATTTGCGGTCAAGGCTTATTCGAAAAGGACGCCGCAGACCTCTGTCTGGTACCTAATGTAAAGATACCACACAAATTCAAGGTGCCTGACTTTGAGAAATACAAAGGCAACTCTTGCCCTCAAAGTCATTTGGTGATGTACGCTCGAAAAATGTCTACCTAGACAGAAAATCAACAGCTACTGATCCATTACTTCTAAGACAGTTTAACTGGTGCCGCACTCAAATGGTACATGGTTTTAAACCGCACCAAGATCAATACTTTCAGAGATCTCAGCGCAACCTTCGTTCAGCAATATAAGTACAATTTAGACATGGCACCGGATAGGGATCAGCTCAGAGAAATGTCGCAAAAAGACAAAGGAACTTTCAAAGAGTATGCTCAGAGATGGCGTGAAATAGCCGCTCAGATCTGTCCCCCTCTTGAGGAAAATGAGATGACCAAGATCTTTTTGAAAACATTAAGCTCGTTCTATTACGAACGAATGGTCGCCAGTGCGCCCAATAACTTCACTTAAATGGTGAACATGGGAGTACGCCTTGAAGAAGCAGTCCGAGAAGGGCGATTGGTCAAAGATGCAGAGCCATCAAGCAGTACCAAAAGATATGGTAGTGCTTTCCAAAAGAAGAAAGAGCAGGAGATCAGTAATATCTCTCTCGGAAAACAAAGGCGAAGGTATCAACCAGTAGCGGCGATAACTCCGGCTATCAACCCAGTGTCAGCTCTGACTTATCAACCTCAGGTTGCTCAGAGCCAACCAAATCAACAACAATATCAGCAAAGGCCACAACAACCTCTTTAGCAGGTTCGTCCACAGTACAACAATAACAATCGTACGACACGACCATCAGGGTTTGACCCTATACCGATGTTGTACGTAGAACTATTTCCACTTCTACTGTCCAAGGGGCACGTCCAAACCAGGACTCCTCTCGCCGTACCAGAAAATCCTCCCTTATGGTTCAAAGCAGATTAAACTTGCCCTTACCATCAAGGAGGATCGGGGCACAACATTAATAACTGCCTCAGCTTCAAGTCTGATGTACAGAAACTTGTCATGAACGGGATCTTATCTTTCAAAGATACTAATCCAAATGTTCAAAAGAACTCATTGCCGCAACATGAGAAGACTTCAGTAAATTTAATAGAGGAAGAATTTAGCCACAATTATCAAATTCGCGATGTACTCCTATTAGGAACCAATCTGGTCAGGATGCATTACAGACAGAGTGGGTACGATCATGTGCCATCTCACAATTATCACCAGTGTGATATCTGCTCAAAGAATAATCAAGGGTGTTCCGTAGTGCAATCAGCTCTACAAGAAAAGATGGATCTGGGCTGGATTCAGGATCACCGGATCCATGAAGTTAACATGGCCCGTGCGCATCCCAACATTATTCAGAACCGCAACATTCTTGCGATTAACGTCAATTTGGTAGCGGTGCACTCAAGGCAAAGTCAATATCATAATCTGCCACGACACGATTACAACACTTGTCTGATCTGCTCAACGAGCAATCAGGGATGCTCTTTTGTACAAGAGGCCCTTCAACGTCAGATGGATCTCAGCTGGATCCAAGACTACCATGATAAAAATAACCATCAAGTCAATATGGTTCAGATCTTTGACACACGCTTCATGAATACCAGTCTAATAGAATTACATGCTAAGCAAGTCAAGCTCAACTTTCTGGCTTCACATGATTATCAAGACCGTGAAGAATGTCGTGAAGACGACCAAGGGCGTGTGCTTGTCAAAAGAACACTTCAACACTTGTTGGACCACTGATGGCTTCCAATCTAATTAGATGAAGCTACACAACAGATTAGTGTGACTGACGGGAATCCTGGTAGTCATCAAAGCCAGGATGTCCGCTCGATGGAAACAGATCTGAGCAAAATCTACAACGCTCATGTTCTAACTATGAGCGTTGTAGAGTTTGCTCAGAGAACAACCAAGGATGCTATCTCGTACGAGTGGCTCTTCAAAGCAAAGACTATCTCCCTGATCAAAGCAAAGACTTTGTCATAATCTCCGATCATGGGATAACCAAAGACGTTTGCGCCATAATCCCTCTACTCGATGAATCAAGAATCCCTCTTGATAGTAGAAAAGTTCCCAACCAGGAACTGATTGAGGTTGCCTATAATGGTCAGAGAAATCAGAAAGTTCCAGTGGTTATCTACCTGCCAGGTCCGATACCATACAAATCAGAGAAGCCTATCCCTTACAAGTACGGTGCAACGACCATCAAAAATGGAAAGGAAACTCCATTACCCTCCATCGTGAACATTGCCGACATCAGTCGAATCACACGGAGCGGTCGGATCTTCAACAGTGGAGTTGGAGAACCTGCTAAAGAGAAGGAACCTCAAATAGAAGTTTCCAATCAATAAGTCGGTCAATCCGGTAATCCAGAACTTATAAAGAACAATGATGAGATGCTGAAGCTCATCCAGAAAAGTGAGTACAACATTGTGGACCAACTGTTTCAAACTCCATCAAGAATCTCTGTGATATCTCTCCTGCTTAGTTTCGAAGCTCACAGGGAAGCTCTGCAGAAAGTCTTGGAGCTAGCTTTCGTAGAACAAGATGTGACGGTAAGACAGTTTGACAGCAGCATTTCCAACATCACTTCCTGCAACAACTTAGGATTTAGTGATGAAGAACTGCCGGAAGAAGGCAAAAATCACAATATGGCGCTTAACATTACAGTCAACTGCCAGGACGATGCTTTAGCCAGCATACTTGTAGATACAGGATCATTTTTTAATGTTATGCCAAAATCAACTCTGATGTGACTATCATTTCAAGGATCTCCGATGAGAGGCAGTGAGGTCATTGTCAAAGCCTTTGATGGATCTAGAAAAACAGTTATCGGCGTAGTTGATTTTCCCATAACCATCGGTCCTCATACTTTCTAGGTCATGGACATCTGGGCAGTATACAATTGTTTATTAGGAAGACCTTGGATACATGAGGCTGGGGCAGTCACTTCGACACTTCACCAGAAGCTGAAGTTCGTCAAGAATGACAAGTTAGTCACAGTATGCGGAAAACAAGCTTTAATAGTGAGCAACTTATCATCATTCTCCTATGTAGAACCCGAGGAGGTTGTTGGAACCCAGTTTCAAGCACTATCGATGAGCAATGAGAATCGATCAGAAAGAGGGACATCGATCTCCTCATACAAAGACGCTCTCAAAGTGATCGAGAGTAATAACATAAAGGGATGGGGACAACTCGTAATTCCTATGGATAAAAAGACAAAGAAAGGTCTTGGTTTCTCCTCAGCCTGTACCCAGACTACTAAAGATGAAAGTTTTCATCCCATTCAGGACTTCTTCCACAGTGGAGGCTTCCTCCACCCTGTGTCTCAAGAAGTGCACACCATCAATAAAAGTGACTCCTCCGATACGGATGAGGAGTGGAAATCTTATATCAACGACAATGGTTATATGTCTCAGGAAGAAACACACATGCCATTCTATTTTCCCAAGCAGGGCCCGAGGTATATACCAAGATCAGACGTTCGGATGATCTATGAAGAGTGCGATCCTGAAGGATGTCGTGCTCCACCTAACTCATTAGAAGATGATCTAATGAAAGACAACTTTGACCAAGATTATTATGATCCCCTGGATGACTTTCCTATCTGGAAGCCGTACCCAGAAGGCTTAGGGCTAAAGAGTCAGTCAAACGATGCCTACCAACTGAGTAAGATTGAAGAAAATGCCCACGTCCCCACCGAGTCATGGGATCATTACTCAGGATATTCCAAAGATATCCATCACAATGATGAATCTGCAAAGATTGTAGGACAAGAGTTCATCAACTATGCTTTTCCTGAGTTCAACGTCATCGAGGAAGATGACTCCTCTATTCCCACCAAAGTATGGGACACTATAGGACAGCCGAGTGGCAAGTACGACTTCTTAGTCAAGCACACAGCTCCTGAAAGCTCTCGCATCAGATACGAGGACATCCAGCCAACTGGATGGGGAGATTCTCTTGAGAATGAAAACACTAAGGAAGATACAACAGAAGAGTTCATTTATGACAACTCTGCATGGGAGGAAGACTCCAATGATCCTTCTCTGCCAGAAATCAACATCATTTCAGAGGACAAACCAAGAAAGAAGATACCAAACTTTTTGACTCACCGAAGAGTTCGTCGCCACTGGGTTGCTATCGATTTCCCGAAAGTCGTCCATAAGTCTAAATAATTGCCATCTTTGTTTTGACCTTTCGCCCTGCCCAGGTGAAACGGATGTTTTTATAAGGCTCACTTTTCTGTAAATGTCCCTCTTCGCTTCGCCTAAAAGCGACAGAGTTTTGTTTTATAAGGCTATGTTTCAAGAATCGACAAATCGTAAATAAATAATGTCATTCTGTCATTCCCGCATTTATTGTTGTTTTCACTTTTCGTTTTCTCAGAAAATGGTAATCATAAAACAACCCAAAATAAATAAAAACAAGCATTTTTCAGAAAATACACTGCACGTACACTCTTGCATTCTCTCTATCTCTTCTAAAAAATAAATCATCACGTCATGCAGATTGCTTGTTTTAAACCCCATTGAAACATACGATCCAATGCCTTCTCCCAACTTTGAATTCCCAATATTTGAACCTGAAGAAGAGGAGGATGCAGAAATTCCACAGGAGATCTCCCGATTACTCAGACAAGAGGAAAGGTCTATTAAGCCTCACAAAGAGCTGTTGGAAACGGTCAATTTGGGTTCAAAGGAAGAAAAGAAAGAAGTTAAGATTGGAACACTGCTCAGTCCATCTGTCAAAGAAGGCTTAATAAAACTCCTCAAAGAGTTTCCAGATGTATTTGCTTGGTCCTTTCAGGACATGCCAGGGTTGGATACCAGCATCGTGGAACATCATTTACCGTTAAAGACAGAATTTCTTCTGGTGAAACAAAGGCTGAGACGGACTCACCCGGATGTGGCTATCAAAATCAAGGAGGAAGTGCTGAAACAGATCAACACAAGTTTCCTTGCCACCTCAGAATATCCTCAATGGCAAGCTAACATAGTGCCAAATTTGAAAAAGGACGGAAAAGTCAGAATGTGTGTAGACTACAGGGATCTGAACAAAGCAAGTCCAAAGGATGACTTCCCCTTACCACACATAAACATGTTGGTAGACAGTACCGCAAAGTTTAAAGTCTTCTCCTTCATGGATTGATTCTCGGGATATAATCAAATCAAAATGGCACCGGAAGATATGGAGAAAACTGCATTTATCACCTCATGGGGCACCTTTTGTTACAAGGTAATACCGTTCGGTCTAAAGAACACGGGGGCAACCTATTAAAGGGCCATGACAACTCTGTTTCACGACATGATGCACAAAGAGATTGAAGTGTTCGTCGATGACATGATTACCAAATCTAAAACAGAAGAAGAGCATGTGACCCACCTGTCAAAGTTATTTGAGCGTCTGAGAAAATACAAACTCCGCTTGAATACTAATAAATGCACGTTCGGTGTCTGCTCAGGAAAACTTTTAGGGTTCATCGTCAGCCAAAACGGAATTGAGGTTGATCCTGACAAGGTCAAGGCCATTCAAGAAATGCCTTCGCCAAAGACCGAAAAATAGGTCAGAGGATTTTCGGGACGTTTGAACTACCTCTCAAGGTTCATATCCCTCATGACCGCGACATGCGTGCCGATCTTTAAACTACTCAGAAAGAATCAAAGTTGCGTATGGACATAAGATTGCCAAAAAGCGTTCAACAGTATCAAAGAATATATGTTGAATCCACCAATCCTGTCACCTCCAGTGGAAGGAAGACCACTGATCATATACTTAACAGTCTTGGAAGACTCCATGGGTTGTGTACTCGGCTAACAAGATGAAACAAAAAGAAAAGAGTCTGCCATTTATGACTTAAGCAAGAAATTCACTGACTGTGAAACTCGGTACACTATGCTCGAGAAAACTTGCTGTGCTATAGCTTGGGCAGCCAAACGTCTTCGTCGGTACATGATTTGTCAGACTACTTGGTTAATCTCCGAAATGAACCTAATCAAGTACGTCTTTGAAAAACCTGCTCTCACGGGAAGGATTTCCCGTTGGCAGATGTTGTTATCAGAATACGACATTGAGTACCATGCTCAGAAAGCTGTCAAGGGGAGTATTTTAGCCGATCATTTGGTTCATCAACCGATTGACGATCAGGAATCAGTCAGATTTGACTTCCCAGGTGAAGATGTCATTTACTTAAAAATGAAAGATTGCGATGAACCACTACCTAGTGAAGGGCCAGTACTAGGTTCCTAGTGGGGACTAATTTTTGACGGAGCTATAAACAATTATGGAAACGGAATTGGGGCAATCTGTCATACCCCAAATTTTGACCACTAAGATACTTATCATTGTGCAAATCATCATCACAATATGGATGGACCATTATACCTCATTAGTCTCCCCAAAGATGGGTGAGCATCCACTACAATCAAATTTAGGGTTTCAAGCCCTCTCTGAGTGCTTAGACAAAGGATCAATCAAGGAATGACATGATCTTCAACTTGTCTAAATCTCTCAAACATCCACAATGGATCAAGAGGACTCCCACTCCAAGGATCAAGCACAAGGCTGCAGCACTCCTAGTGGATTAAGCCTCAAGATCGCCAGTGTCACCAAATTAGGGTTTTGGTCGACTAGGGCCTCCAGATGGAAATTTTCCTCTGGGCATGAGCCAAGGCTTCAAAGCATAACCTATAATGCTCCAAGGGACATCATAAAGCCAATCATCAAGGAAATTTAACTACAGGGGATGCATTTATCAAAAATCAGGAATTAGGGTTTCTTGACCTAATTAACCCCTAAGTTGACTTTTGGGACAAATCATGAGCCAAGACCTTAAGAGAGGATTTGAGGGTCTCTAACACACTACATTGATCCATTTGCAACAATGGATTGATCCAAGATACTTGATTCACAAGTTTCAATCTCATCTGAACCACAGTTAGGGTTTCGCGAGAAAAGTAAACTGTATCTTTGACTTTTGACCAGGACATGCTCCCAAACCCTAAGACATGAATCAATATACCCTATAACACCCATGAAACATGTCCATCAAGTTTTATTTAGGTCAAGGACATGATTCCGTAAAGGATTGCACAATTTGGAATTCATCTGATAAAAAGTCAACTATGCACAAAAGTCAAACTTTGACTTTTTGAGATTTTTCATAAAAATGGGTTTTTAACCCTAAAATGATGTTACTGTGTGATTGGAATCATCATTCATCAAGAAAAATCAAGAAAAGTGGGATAACTTGTAAAAGGGGTAACCATAAAAACTTAGAAATTTTCTAAGTTATGGAACAAAGTGGCTAGGGTACCAACTTTGGAGGATCATAACTCCTAAACCACAAGGCCATTTTTTCCCATCCAAAGCTGGATTTGTAGCTCTCATTATCCTCTACAAAAGTGTCAACTATACCTCTTTCCAATTCATTATGGATTTTGAGTTATGGAATGATCAAAATGGCTGAAAACATGAAATGCCACTTTTTCCAACACTTAGTGAAATTTTCACTAAGTCAGAATCTGCCTTACATTTTTCCAAATGTAGGAACATTTTTCACTTGGATCCAAAAAGTATCAAAACCAATTATGATCAAACAGATGTTGTATCATATGAGGGTTTTCCAAAATGACCAAGAACATCATCAAATTCCACTTGAGCCATGAGATATGACAAGGGCAATATGCCTTGCTGAAAATTGCCAAGGCTATGCAAAATTTTGCATTTTTGCTCGATTTGGAAAAATCAACTAATTCCAAGCCTTGTCATCATCTTGGACATATCTGAGGATCAAATCCAAAGGGGACAAACACTGAGCCAAGCCTCCGAAGTCCTTGGAACAAGAAGTAGCATGCCAAACCTAGAAATCCCTAAAAGAGGGACAAGACTCCAATTTTGGATTGGAGCATTTAATGGATGCTTAGAGGTGGCATGCAACTGAATTTAGTCAAGAATGATCCAACAACTAGGGAACCACAGCTCTGTGCCCTAACCTCTAGTCAATGGCTAGAGGAGACTTGGCTTCCCATTGATCAACATTGGCCAAACCTCTGCTGTGGTTGCCATTCACTATTGATCTCAAAATAAACTTGCTCTACTATAAATAGAGCTCATTTGTGCTCAGTTTGAGTACACCAAAGCCATCAAACAGATGCTTTCCTCAAAATCCCTTTCTCTTGGTAAAACTGCCTTCTTTAGCAAGGTAACTCTGAGTTTTTGAGTTGGAGAGTAATTCCAACCAAAAAAATCACACACACACCTCATATATGTCATGTATAAGTTGTCCAAACTCTCACAAGTGACCTATAATCCTTAAATCACAAAGTCACCTCTCAAAACTTCAAAATACTACTTTTGTGCATTTTTCAAGCCATGTCTTGATTCAGTCACTTTCCAAACCAGATAAAACCTCAAACACACTCCAAATATCATCTTTGAACTGTCCCAAATGGTTCCCCCCATCTGGAACACCATTTGAGGGAGTTACTATTTTGGCCATTTTAACCCCTTTTGCAAGAAAGAGCCAGTTTGTGTTTTTGCAGGTTCCAGCTGATTCCACTCATCTTAAAAGCTTCTAAAGGATCATTTGAGAGTGTCCAAAGCATCAAACCATTTCTGGAACAAGAAACTTGGCAGATTGCACAAAAACTCCAAAAAGCTCAAAAGGAGGTAAGCCTCATGACTTGAACTTTCCAAAATATGCATTATTTTGAGGTCCATTGATCGTGCATCTCTTATACATGTCATATGTGTTGTGTTTGAACCAATTCATCATGTAATTCATGCTTGTACCAAAGTGTAGCATAGAAAATGCAATTATAGGCCTATTTCAAAACCCCTATCGGATTTTGAGGAGGGATCATGATATGAGAAAAATACCACCACCATTGGATTCCTTGTGAAATTCTAGGCCAGATGCATATAAATTTTATCCCCAAACATGGAGAAATGAGAAAGTTGTGGACCTTCTTGTTTCTTGCCAAAACTTGCCTTGCCTTGCCTTGCCTTGCCTTGGGCCAGGCCAAAAACAAGGCATGCCTTCTATATTTGTTGGTTTGTTTCAATCAACGGATGTATCACCACCCCAGTGGTAAGGTACACGCCCTATAACCTTGAGGTCGTGGGTTCAAACCCCACCCATTCCATTTTGTGTTTTCTCACATTTTTGCTATTTTTCTCATATTTTCATGTTTTATTAATTAATTGAAAAATTAATAACTCACTCAATTTTAATTATTTTTTATTAGTTCTTTTTGCAAAAAATCACAAAAATGTTGAAATATTTTATTCCACAAAAAAATTGGATTTATATTATTTATTTAATATAATTAGTATTTTTGTGAATAAATTCATTTTTATTGTTTTTAAACCTTTTAAAAATGATATTCATATTGGGAAATCAATACCAAATAGGTTTTAATTCATCTTGTGATTAAAACCACATTTTTCAAACCTAAATCCAAAATCACAAGTTGTTTATTCAAACTTATTTGGCATTTTTATCATTTTTATTAATTTTCTTTGAATAATTATATTAAAGAATGATGAAATTAGGGTTTTTATTGATTTTCACCCTAACAAACTTTTCCAAACACTCATGGGCCTCTAATAGAGTGTAAGATTCAACCCCTCTTTGAAACCAAAAACTTTTGGGCCTCAGTCATTGTATAAGACCCACGGTATTTTCAAAACTTCGGCGCGATCATCGCCTATTTAAAATAAACCATCTGGGCCTCTCCTCGTGCTATAAGACCCATTCAAAATCTTTGGGCCTCTAATAGAGTGTAAGACCCAACCCCCTTTTAACCAAAACAATTTTGGGCCTCAGATATTGTATAAATCCCTCTGCGTTAAAAGAAAATCTCGGCGCGATCGCCAATTCAAAAATCAAATATTATGGGTCTACCCTCGTGTTATAAGCCTCATTTCTTTTCTTTAAAACTCTTAGGGCCTCTTGAGAGAGTGTAAGACCCATCCCCTTTATACAGAAAACCTTTCCTGGGCCTCAGTCACTTATATAAGTCCCTGTACAAAATAACAGTTCGATCACTGATAAAACCTTGGGCCTCTCCTTGAGCTATAAGCCCCAACTATCTTTTCAAAGCACTTTCTCCTTTGATTTTGTAATATATTGTTGTTTTCAATATTTCTTTGTTGAACAACTAACAATACAGCATGGAAGCTCTACAACCGAGTAAGTGTTTACCCGCTTTCATATGTATATAACTGTATTGTGGGGCTGTTTCACTGTAAGTCTTCTTTCATAAACTCATATCAACTGTGTAATAATAGTATAGATATTTAGAGTTTCTCCGGCAACTACGTCTAGAACTAGACAAAACCTCACCTCCTTACACCAACGTTAGATAACTAGAGCTAAGGAATTTCCCCGTGAACAGTTCATATACAGAAGGACATTGTTCCATGTGAAACCCCTTCTGGAACTGTTCATCAGCCTCCTCTTGGGCTTAGTGCAAGGACCCACAGGCTTTCTAAAAGCATCCCCGCCTCCTCTTGGGCGTTGTACAAGGACCCGTCTGCTTCTTAGAAGTTTTCACATCCTTCTCTTAGGCTTCGTATAATGATTCTTCCTCCGGGAAGATAGCCTCCTCTTGGGCTTAGTACAAATTGTCCCTCGGCTTCTTAAAAGTTTCCAGCCTCCTCTTGGGCTTCGTACAAATTGTCCCAACGACCTCCGAGAGGTATAGGAACAGAAATTAGTCATCTTAATAGAACAGTCTTTCAAGGAGTCTAGATCTTTCCACTGCAAACGTATTGTCTCTTAACTGCTCTTAAGCATAGTACAAAAGATAAAACCCGTAGACTCGGACAGTCTCAATATCCTTTGGATTCCCCGTTTCCCTCGAGAACAGGAAATAATACCAACCCTCAGATCAAATCCATGAGTACAACATTACTCATATAAGAACTGATTTTCTCTTTTAAACCCACATGCTAGATCTATCACTCAACTGAAACAGTTGCTTTGGCCTCCTCTTGGGCCTTGTACAATGAATCTCCCCAACGAAGCTAACCTTTTCACACTCTCTTGTTGAGTATAAAAGACTCTCTTGTTGAGTCACCCATCCTTTAGCCTCGTCTCGGGCTTTGTACGAGATACCAAAACACTCTCTTGTTGAGTATAAAAGATTCTCTTGTTGAATCACCCCTTTAGCCTCCATCTCGGGCTTCGTACGAGATACAAAAACACTCTCTTGTCGAGCATAAAAGACTCTCTTGTTGAATCAAACAACTTTTAGCCTTCGTCTCGGGCTTCATACGAGACACCAAATCACTCTCTTGTTGAGTATAAAAGACTCTCCTGTTGAGTCAAACCCTTTTAGCCTCAATCTTGGGCTTTGTACAAGACAGAAAGAGCATTTTCCGCGGAAAAGTCAACCTTTTAGCCTCCTCTTAGGCTTTGTATAAGGAAACCCCATTTGAGACAATCAACCTTTTAGCATCAAATCATGCTTTGGTCACAACATACAAACATCAACAACTCCCCTTTAGAGGTGACAAATTCTCTCTAAAGTCAAATAGACCCTTCAGCTTCACATCTTGGGCTTTGAACAAGATACAAACAAACCATTTAGCTTCACGTCTTGGGCTTTGAACAAGACACCAAAACACCATTTCCTCCCATCGAATAGAAGGAACTACGATCGCTCTGATTTCCCTATCTCGGGAATACGTAGGCATAAGATTGAAAAATCTTAGCGAGCACACTAATAAAAAAACCAAAATCCAATACATCAATCGAAAAACATCAGTCCTAACATCCTACCAATAGAATGGTCCCGTCATTTCAGCCTTAACAAATTAAGAAGAAAGAGGCCCCACTTCTATATAGCATCCGTAACCTAACAGACCGCTGTTTAAACTCAGTATGCAAGCAGGGTTAGTTGGAGACATCTATTTCCCTTCCTTCATCAGCTTCAATAGGATAAAAAATAAATCGACCTGTAGTCCCCTCAAAGAGCGACAGTGCTTAAGAACCACGTCCAAAATTGCTCGCTACAGAAAAGTGGCGCTCACCGTGGGGCCCAAATCTTTCTTTCTTATAATTTAGGGTGAAAACCTTGGACAAGTCATTTTCATGGCGGTGGCCGCCACAGAAAAGTGGCGCCCACCGTGGGGCCCATTTTTTTTCTTTCTTTCTTACAATTTAGGATAAAAACCTTGGACAAGGTTATTTTCATGACGGTTTCATCAGGGAATGTCATTATTGCTAGGATCGGCCTTCACTGGGATCTTAGGTCAAAACCTTTAAATTGGGAACGAACCGCAGAATGGCGCCTCCGCCGGGGAGCCATTTTCTGTCAGGAACATAGGATTCATAGCTCTTAAAAGTCTAGGACATTAGGACAAATATATATACTGCTTTTCCTAATTGATATCTGTGTTTATTTTTCTGCTAATGGGAATGCGTGTGATGCCGCATGTGGAAAGATTGAGTATACACCTAGGAAAAACCTCTTCTAGTAGTGCAGAAGCTATCGGAAATAGCTGTTACGCGATACTACCCTCTTCTGAGATTCTTCGAATTACATCACCTAGCACGGTTCCTGGCCCGCTGATGTGATCTCGACAAGAATTAATGATGTTGAGAGACAGGTACAAAAATCACTAGTAAACCTTTGGGATGGGTAAAGCCTTGACTTCATGACACCGACCCTTTGACCCCATGTTTTTTCTATGTTTTTGTGTGCTGCATTCATGCATTCATTTTAAAAAACATTAAACAAAGAAAATTTTCTCTTCTAGTCTCTCTTTTTCAAATTAAACTAAGACAATGATTGCAAATGTCAGAGAAAAAGATTGCGCTCATGGATTTCGATAGGAGAAAAACTCACAAGTATACCTTCAAGGTTCCAAAACTAGAGGATTTGAGAGGATTAGCAAGGATGATCACTAACCCTGATGCTTTCAGAGCCAAGTACGGAGGTCTGCTACCTCTGTTAAGGGTCCATGTAATTGAGGGAATCCTGGAGGCACTCATTCAGTTTTACGATCCGGTCTATCACTGTTTCACATTCCCGGATTACCAGCTCGCACCAACGCTGGAGGAGTATTCTCATCTGACTGATTTACATATCACTGATCGAGCTCCATTTTCCGGACTGGAAGAAATTCCAAAAGATCAGACCATTGCAAGAGCTATTTATTTGGATGAGTCAGAGGTCAAGACTCACATGACCACTAAGGGTGGGCTCCCAGGTTTACCAGCCAAGTTTCTGGTAAAGAAGGCTCTATACTTTGCTAGTATAGGGAACATGATTGCTTTTGAAAGCATCTTAGTTTTACTCACTTACGGGTTATTTCTGTTTCCCGACATTAATAACTTCGTCGATATCAACGCCATTAAGGTTTTTCTCATTGGAAACGCCGTACCAACCTTGCTCGCAGATGCGTATCATTCTGTACACTTAGGGAATTTGTACAGCGGAGGGGAGATCAAGTGTTGTGTACCCCTGCTTTATAAATGGTTTATCTCCTATTTGCCTAAGTCTGCCGCTTTTTGGGATCATAAGAGTGCCTTACGTTGGTCGCAGAAAATCATGTCTCTTACCAACTCTGACATAGATTGGTGCAATAGGATTTATGACGGGATCAAGATCATTGACCGTTGTGGAAACTTCCCCAACGTACCCCTCATAGGAACTAAGGGAGGAATCAACTACCATCCAGTTTTAGTTCGCCGTCAATTTGGATACCCGATGAGGCATGTCCCGCGTATTGCTCATCTGGAAGGTCTTTTCTTCAAGGAAGGAGAAAATGACAGGGCACTAAAGATGGAAATAGTGCACACCTGGAAACATGTTCACAAGAAAGGACGGGAGTCTCTAGGAAAACCTGACTGTGTCTCGGTGGAGCCTTATCTCCACTAGGTAAAAACTAGAGCTCTCAAGCTAAAGATGGCTTATCCTCGTCATGGAGTTCTTCCGCCAAGGGAATCTGTCATGTACTTCATGACTGAAACGAAAAAACTTCAGGTTACTCTCAACAAAGTTCAACAGGAGAGGAGGTTTTGGAAGAACAAGTACAGTATTCTCAATGTAGAGTGTATCAAAATACAGCAACTACTGAAAGATAAGTATGCTCTAATTGAGATTTTGGAGCAACATGCTGTAGAAAATCAGGATGACCAAAGGAATTTGCTCGCTCCTTTCACTTGGCAAAGGAATGACAACCCGACAACGGCCCAAGAGCCCTGGTCCAAGAAAAGGAAAGTACCAGGATCAGCACCCGAATTCTCCTCAGAGAAGACTCGAGACCCATTAGCTTAGGTTTTTGTTTCCATACCTTGTAATTTACTGTATTTTCATTTCCGCAATCCTTTGAATTCAATAAAACGGGGTTTCCCCACTATTTGATATTTGCAATCTAATTGTCGAAGTTTATTTTGATTAAACCAAAAAACAATTAATATAATCATTGCATTCGTCATTCTCACGACAGTATTCTTCTTACCTACGAATCTCACATTTGTATCTCGGTTCTAGAGTCAAACTGTCTCATTCGTACAATACTCGGGCCAATCGTCAAAAAAAGATGGATGATCTCGAGGAAGAGAACATAGAGTTGAAAGAAGAGATCGACGCTCTGAGAGAGGATATGAGAAAGCTTCATAACGACATGCAAGCCATGGCAGAAGCTCAGCTTCAAAGAACTGTGATCTCAGAGATCACCTCAACGCCCATAGTGGAGAAGTTTGATCCTAGGTACAGAATGCCTAAAGATCGTCCTTGGGGCATGCCACCTAACTATATCCCGGAAGGATATATTCCGTCGATCACTGGAGATCCGGAAACTTCAGCAGGAGCTGTTGGGCCTGAAGGTTACAAACTTCGGGAAAGCGAAGATGCCAGGGGCATACCAACAACTCCTGAAGGTTACAAACTTCGGAACCGCCAAGATTTGTTGTCGTAGTAACGGTACCACCCCCTGTGGTGCACACTGTCCCGAAAGGACAGATTCCACAGATACCTTCTGGTAAAAAGGAAACTATGTTTGACAGAATGGATGAATTCCAGGAGTAGTTCCTAGAAATGCAGAAGGAGCTGAAAGCTATCTGCGGTCAGGATTTATTTGGAAAGGATGCCGGAGACCTCTGCTTGGTCCCCAACGTGAAAGTTCCGCACAAATTCCAACTGCCCGATTTTTAAAAGTACAAGGGTAACTCTTTCCCTCAAAGTCATTTGGTGATGTACGCTCGGTGAATGTCAGCTCAGACGGAGAACCAGGATCTGTTGATTCACTACTCTCAGGATAGTTTAACCGGTGTCTCCTTAAAATGGTACATGGGTTTAAACCGCACCGAGATCAGCACTTTCAGAGATCTTGGCACTTTCTTCGTCAAACAATATAAATACAATTTGGACATGGCACCAGACAGAGATCAACTCAGATCGATGTCGCAAAAGGACAAGGAAACCTTTAAGGAGTACGCTCAGAGATGGCGTGAAATTGCCGCTCAGATTTCTCCACCCCTGGAGGAAAAAGAGATGACAAAGATCTTCTTAAAGACCTTGAGCTCATTTTACTATGACAGAATGGTCGCCAGTGGACCCAGCGACTTCACCAAAATGGTCGGTATGGGGGTGCGTCTCGAGGAAGCCGTTCGAGAAGAACGTCTAGTCAAAGACACTGGATCAGCAAGCGGTACTAAAAAATACGGTAGTGCTCTCCCTAAGAAAAAAGAGCAAGATATTGGGAATATCTCTCTCGGAAAGCAAAGATGATGATACCAACCAGTAGTAGCTATAACTCCT
The DNA here is from genome assembly GCA_022829125.1 of Lathyrus tuberosus. NCBI lineage: Eukaryota > Viridiplantae > Streptophyta > Magnoliopsida > Fabales > Fabaceae > Lathyrus > Lathyrus tuberosus. Next base: position 2,335,233 of record JALAZF010000142.1, on the reverse strand, counting down.
GCTATCAACCCCGCGCCTACGTGTCAACCTCAGGTTGCGCAGAGTCAACCTAATCAACAGCAATTTCAGCAAAGGACACAACAGCCTCTTCAGTAGGCTCGTCCTCCATACAAAAACAACCGTACAACGCGGCCACCAGGATTTGATCCTATACCCGTATCGTATGCAGAACTATTTCCGTTACTACTGGTCAAAGGGCACATCCAGACCAAAGCTCCTCTTACAGTACCGGAAAATCTGCCTTTTTGGTTTAAGGTGGATCAGACTTGCCCTTACCATCAAGGAGGACCAGGGCATAACATAGAGAACTGTCTCAGTTTCAAATCCGACGTGCAAAAGCTTGTTAGGAGCGGGGTCTTATATTTCAAAGATACGAATCCAAATGTCCTCACGAACCCACTGCCTCAACACGAGAAAGCTACAGTCAATTTGATATAGGGAGAATCTGACAACGTCTATCAAATTCACGATGTACTCTTATTGAAAACCAACTTGGTCAAGATGCATTGTAGACAAAGTGGATATGGCCATGTGCCACCTCATAATTATCACCAGTGTGATATTTGCTCTAAAAACAATCGAGGATGTTCTATGGTGCAATCAGCTCTACAGGAACAGATGGATCTCGGATGGATCCAAGAGCACCAAGTTCGTGGAGTTAACATGGTTTATACAAATTCCAACATCATTTAAAACCACGACATCCGTGCGATGAATGTCAACTTAGTGGCGATGCACTCAAGGCAAAGCCAGTATCATAATCTGCCGCAGCATAAGTACAATTCCTGTTTGACTTGCTCGGTAAACAAACAGGGATGCTCTTTTGTACAAGAGGCCCTCCAGTGTCAGATGGATCTTGGATGGATCCAGGACTACCATGATAGGAATCATTATCAAATCAACATGATTCAGATCTTCGATATTCGCCTGATGAATACCAGCCTGGTGGAGTTACATGCTAGGCAGGTCCAACTCGGTTTTCTCACTTCACATGATTATCAGAGTTGTAAAGCGGGTTGCGAAAATGATCAATGCTGTGTCCTTGTCCAGGAAACACTTCAACACTTGTTGAACCACTGGTGGCTTCTAATCTATATGGATGAAGACACCCAACAAATTAGTATCACTAACGGGAATCCTACTAGATATCAAAGTCAGGATGTTCGATCGATGGAAACAGACCTCGTCAGGTTACACTATATTTAAAGCGGATGTGGCCAGGTGCCACTACACAACTATGAGCGGTGTGGAGTTTGCTCAGTGGATAATCAAGGATGCTACCTAGTGCGAGCAGCCCTTCAAAGTTAGTTGGACCGCAAAGAGATTCAACCATGCTCAAGTTCTGGACCAGTCAACTATCTCGCTGATCAAATCGAGGACGTTGTCATAACCTCCGATCATCAGAGGACCGGAGATGTTTGCACCATCATCCCTTTACTTGACGAATCTAAAGAGCCCAACCAGGAACGGATCGAAATTACTTACGATGGTCAGAAAAATCAGAAGGTTCCCACAGTCATCTATCTACCGGGACCACTACCATATGAATCAACTAAGGATATCCCTTACAAGTACGGTGCAACAATAATCGAGAACAGGAAGGAAATTCTGTTGCCTTCCGTCGTGAATATTGCAGACATCAGTCGAGTAACACATAGTGGTAGAATCTTCAACAGAGGAGTTGGAGAACCCAGAAAAGAGAAGGAACCTCAATCAGAAGTTCCCAATCCACCAGTCGGTCAATCCAGTAATCCCGACCTTTCAAAAAACAATGATGAGATGCTGAAGCTCATCCAGATGAGTGAATACAACATTGTTGATCAACTGTTGCAAACACCTTCAAAGATCTCGGTATTATCACTGTTAATCAGTTCAGAAGCGCACAGGGAGGCTCTACAGAAAGTCTTGGAGCAAGCCTTTATGGAACAGGATGTAACAATCATACAGTTCGATGGCATTGTCTCTAACATCACTTCCTGCAATAACTTGGGATTTAGTGATGAGGAATTACCCGAAGAAGGTCGCCGTCATAACATGGCGCTCAACATTACGGTCAACTGTCAAGACGATACTTTAGCCAGCGTACTGATAGACACAGGGTCAGCCCTGAATGTTATGACGAAGTCCACCTTGATGCAATTATCATTCAAGGGACCTCTGATGAGAACCAGCGAAGTAATCGTCAAAGCGTTCGACGGATCCAGAAAAACGGTTATCGGCGAAGTTGACCTTCCCATAACTATCAGTCCTCACACTTTCCAAGTCACTTTCCAGGTCATGGACATTCGGGCAACTTACAGTTGTTTATTAGGAAGACCTTGGATACATCAGGCTGGGGCGATCACTTCGACCCTCCACGAAAAGCTAAAGTTCGTCCAGAACGACCAACTCGTCACAGTCTGTGGAGAACAGGCCTTGCTCGTAAGCAACTTATCGTCCTCCACTTATGTAGAACCGGAGGGGGTAATCGGAAACCAGTTCCAAACGCTTTCGCTACACAAGGATGATCAATCCGAAGGGGGAACTTCGATTTCCTCGTACAAAGATGCTATCAAAGCGGTCAAGAGTACCAATACAACAGGATGGGGGCAGCTTGTCATTCCTACTGACAATAAAACAAAGAAGGGTCTTGGTTTTTCTGCGACCTGTACTCAGACGGCTATGAACAATAACGATTTTCATCCCATTCAGAACTTCTTCCACAGTGGAGGTTTCCTTCACCCAGTAACTCAAGAAGTGCATACCATCAACGAAGGTGTTTCCTTCGATACGGAAGAAGAATGGAAGTCTTATCTCAATGAGGACGGCTATACATCTCAGAACGAAACGCATACTCCTCTCTGCTTTCCGGCGCGGAGCCCGAGATTTATACCAAGGTCAGATGTCAAGATGATATACGGAGATTTTGATCCGGAAGGATGTCGTGCTCCGCCAAACTCATTAGAGGAGGACACTCTGATGAAAGACAACTTTGACCACGACTACTATGGCCCGATGGATGGCCTGCCAATGTGGCAGCCGTACCCAGGAGACTTGGGGCAAGAGAGCCAGCCGGACAATGAAAATCAGCTGGGCATCATTGGAAAGAATACCTGCGTCTCCACCATGTCATGGGATCAACACCCAGGTTATCCTGAAAATACTCAGCACGACGATGAATTCGCAACGTTTACAGGACAAGAATTCATCAACTATGCTTTTCCCGAGGTCAACGTCATCGAGAGGGATGACTCCTCCAGTTCCAAAGAAGTGTGGGACACCTTGGGACAACCGAGTGGAAAATCCGACTACTTGGTCAAGTACACTGCTCCTGAAAGCTCTCGTATCGGGCTCGAAGACATCCAGCCATCTGGATGGGGAGATACAGCTGAGAGCACAAATACTATACAAAATACAACAGAGGAATCCTCCTACGATAACTCTTCCTGGGAGACAGATTCCAATGATCTTGCTCCACCAAAAATCAGCGTTATTTCTGAAGACAAACGAAAGAAGGTACCAGACTTTGTGATCCACCGAGGAGTTCGCCGCCGATGGGTTGCTGTAGATGTTCTGAAGATCGTTCATAAGTCAGAGTAATTGTCATCTTTACTTTAACCTTTCACCCTACCCAGGTGAAACAGATGTTTTGATAGGGCTCACTTTCTGTAAATATCCCTCTTCGCTTCACCCAAAGCGACAAAGTTTTGTTTTATAGGACTGTAATTTCAAGAATCGACTTGTTCATTAATAAAATAACGTCGTTCCGTAATTTCCGCATTAATTGTTGTTTTCTCTTTTTGCTTCTTTCTAGAAAATGGTAATCCTAAAAAACAAAACAAACAAAAAAACAAGCAGTTATCAGAAAAAACACTGCACACACTCTCGCATTCTCTCTATCTCTTCTAAACACAAATTATCACGTCATGCAGATTGCTTGTTTTAAACCCCGTTGAAACATACGATCCGATACCTTCTCCCAACTTTGAGTTCCCGGTATTTGGGGCTGAAGAAGAAGATGACAACGAAATTCTAGAAGAGATCTCCCGATTACTCAAACAAGAGGAAAGGTCCATTAAACCTCACAAAGAGCCATTGGAAACGGTCAACTTGGGTTCGGAAAAAGAGAGAAAAGAAATCAGGAGTGGGGCACTACTCAGTCCAACTGCCAAAGAGAGTTTGACAAAGCTTCTCAGAGAATTCCCCGATGTGTTCGCTTGGTCCTATCAGGATATGCCAGGGTTGGATACCAGCATCATGGAACATCATCTACCGTTGAGGTCAGAATTTCCGCTAGTAAAGCAAAGGTTGAGACGGACTCATTCGGACATGGCCATCAAAATCAAAGAGGAGGTACAAAAATAGATTGACGCAGGTTTCCTCGCCACATCAGAATATCCTCAATGGTTAGCCAACATCGTACCCGTTCCGAAAAAGGACGGAAAGGTCAGAATGTGTGTGGACTACAGAGATTTAAACAAGGCCAGTCCAAAGGACGACTTTCCTTTACCACACATTGACATGTTGTAGACAGTACAACAAATTCAAAATTTTCTCCTTCATGGATGGATTCTCGGGCTATAATCAGATCAAAATGGCGCCGAAATACATGGAGAAAACTTCGTTCATCACCCCATAGGGTACCTTTTGTTACAAAGTGATGCCGTTCGGTTTGAAGAACGTCGGGGCAACCTATCAAGGGCCATGACTACTCTGTTTCATGACATGATACACAAAGAAATCGTGGTATATGTCGATGATAAGATTGCAAAATCTAAGACAGAAAAGGAGTATGTGACCCACCTGTCAAAGTTATTCGAGCGGTTGAGAAAGTACAAACTCTGCTTGAATCCCAACAAGTGCACCTTCGGTGTCCATTCAGGGAAACTTTTAAGTTTCATCGTCAGCCAGAAAGGAATTGAAGTTGATCCTGACAAGGTCAAGGCCATTCAAGAAATGCCTTTTCCGAAAACTGAAAAATAAGTCAGAGGATTCCTGGGACGTTTGAACTATATCTCCAGATTCATATTCCTTATGACCACGACGTGTGCCCGATTTTCAAATTACTGTAAAATAACCAGGATTGCGTTTGGACAGAAGATTGTCAAACTGCCTTCAACAGTATTAAGGAATACCTGTTGAATCCGCTGATTCTATCACCTCTAGTTGAAGGAAGACCACTGATCATCTACTTAACAGTCTTGGAAGACTCGATGGGTTGTGTACTTGGCCAACAGGACGAAACAAAAAGGAAAGAGTCTGCCATTAACTATTTGAGCAAGAAATTCACCGACTGCGAGACTCGGTACACTATGCTTGAGAAAACTTGCTGTGCTTTGGCTTGGGCAGCCAAACGTCTTCTCCAGTACATGATTCGTCACACTACTTAGTTAATCTCAGAAATGGATCCAATCAAGTATGTCTTTAAAAAACCTGCTCTCACGGGAAGAATCGCCCGTTGGCAGATGTTATTATCAGAATACGACATAGAATACCATGCTCAGAAAGTCGTTAAGGGAAGTATTTTAGCCGATCATTTGGCTCATCAACCGATTGACGATCAGGAATCAATCGGATTTGACTTCCCAGACGAAGATGTCATGTATTTAAAAATGAAAGTTTGCGATGAACCGCTACCCAGTGAAGGGCCAGAACCAGGTTCCCAGTGGGGACTTATCTTTGACGGAGCTGTTAATCATTACGGAAATGGAATTGGGGCAATCATTGTTACCCCTCAGGGTACCCACCTTCCTTTCACCGCTAGACTTACATTCAAGTGCACAAACAATGAGGCCGAATACGAAGCTTGTATCATGGGTCTCGAAGAAGCGATTGACTTAAGGATCAAAAACTTGATGTATATGGCCATTCAGCCCTGGTTATCAATCAGATCAAATGAGATTGGAACACATACCAATCAGGATTGATTCCTTACAAAGATTACGCGAGAAGGTTGTTACCCTTCTTCAACAGAATTGAGTTTCATCACATCCCTCGTGAGGAGAATCACATGGCTGATGCTTTAGCCACTCTCTCTTCCATGATTAGTGTAGGTCAATGGAATGACTTACCTAAGATCGACATAATGCGCCTTGAACGGCCCGCTTACATCTTCACGATTGAAGCAGTCATAGATGACAAACCTTGGTATCATGATATCAAATGCTTCCTTCAGAAACAAGATTACCCACCTTGGGCACTAAGGAAGGACAGAAAAACCCTCAGAAGGCTGGCTGGCAGTTTCTTCCTGAGTGGTGATACACTCTATAAGAGGAACTTTGACATGGTCTTACTTCGATGTGTAGACAGACTAGAAGCGGACATGCTGATAAAAGAAAGTCACAAAGGATCCTTTGGCACTCATGCCAACAGACACACAATGGCCAAAAAAATTCTAATAGCAGGTTACTATTAGTTGACAATGGAATTCGATTGCTACAAGTACATGAGGAAGTGTCACAAGTGTCAGATATACTCAGACAAAATCCATGTATCGCCAACGCATCTCAAAGTTCTTTCCTCCCCGTGGCCTTTTTCCATATGGGGAATGGACATGATTGGCATGATCGAACCCAAGGCTTCGAACGGACATCGGTTCATCCTGGTAGCCATTGACTACTTCACCAAGTGGGTCGAAGCAGCGTCGTATGCAAATGTGACCCGACAAGTGGTGGTCCGATTTATCAAAAACAGTATCATTTGTCGTTATGGTGTTCCAAGCCAGATCATTATGGATAATGGATCTAACTTGAAAAACAAGATGATGAAGGAGTTGTGCGCTGAGTTCAAGATCGAACACCATAACTCATCTCCCTACCGACCCAAGATGAACGGAGCGGTAGAAGCGGCTAACAAGAACATCAAGAAGATGGTTCAAAAGATGGTTGTAACCTATAAAGACTAGCACGAGATGCTACCCTTTGCTCTTCACGGTTATCGAACATCTGTCCGCACTTCAACAGGGGCAACCCCTTTCTCTCTAGTATATGGCATGGAAGCAGTGCTCGCCATAGAAGTAGAGATCCCATCAATTCGGGTATTGATGGAAGCTAAACCTACAGAAGCTGAATGGTGTCAAAGTCGACACGACGAACTGAATTTGATCGAAGAAAAATGAATAACGGCACTATGCCACAGTCAATTGTATCAACAGAGAATGAAGAAGGCGTTTGAAAAAAAGGTCTGACACCGCGTCTTCAAGAAAGGAGACCACATGCTCAAGAAAATACAATCGTTTCTCACTAATTCGCGAGGCAAATGGACTTCGAACTATGACGGTCCCTATGTGGTCAAGAAAGCTTTCTTAGGCGGCGCCTTGAGACTTGCAACCATGAATGGAGAGGAATTTGCTACCCCACAAAAGTTGATGTAGTCAAGAAATACTTCGCCTAAAAAAAAACATCTCGGTGGATTGAAAACCCGAAAGGGCGGTTCAGGCAAAAATTAGAGACATAATCGAAAATCATCCCAGTGGATTGGAAATCTCAAAAGTACAATCCAGGCAAAAGTTAGGGATAATAGCAAGTAACTACGTCCAACAAAGAGGCAAGTCCCTCAGCAGCAGTTACACCATGAGGAAAAACTCCAGTCAAGGTCATCTTCGACAGAAGCTCAGGATGCCCGGAATTCAAAATTGGTAGAAGGATAGTGGTCATTATGTTTCAACGTAGCCCTTTTCACTGTAAATTACCATTTTCTAACTTTGTATATACTCTAAGGAATCACGCGTTTGACTGATTTCCCTCCTATCAATAAAATTTGAGCCCTTGTGCTTTTGTTTGCAATTCTCATTTGTTTTAGCTTTACAGAACGACGTTTAAACATGATTAACGATTCTTGAAACAAAACAAAAATGAATTTACTCGTAAAACTTTTTCTGCTTTTAAAATGAAGATGGCAATTTCTTTTGACTGTTGGACATCGAAGGAATGTCGATCGCTTCTCCAGAAGTAATCGAACCTCAAAGTGCATAATCAAAGTACTCCTTCTATACCGGTGCGCCTGAACAAAGGATCAATTGTGTTGAAGACCATGTTTCATTCGACATCCCCGGCAGAGTTCTTACCTCCTAAGCCCGACCAATGATTGCTCCCCACGGGGACTATCTCTCCTAAACAAGGCAAAATTGCTACCTTTGGACCAGTGATACCTATTCGTCTCCCGCAGTGGCCGAGTATCCTGGCATGTCCATCTCTTAGTCTGTATGTAGTGTCAGTTTTGTCAGCATATACACACATACATCATGCATTATTTATTTACATTCATATTCATATTGCATCACTATCACTCTAGTCGGTCTTATCCCTTGGTGATAAAAGTTCTCTTGTCAGTAGAGTCGTCAGTTCTTTCCTCGTCAGGAAGTGAATCATCTAAGTAATTTCTCTCCAGTTTATTTCTAGATTAGAGCCGGTCTTCGACCAATTTGATAACTTGAACCTATGAAAAGCAAAAGAAATTTCAACGAACATCACTCTTCGCCATTGAAGATGATATCTTTGCTATCCCGGATTAAGGAAAATCCCAAGAGAAAGCCTCTCAACTAAAGACTTTCAGCAGCACATTGGTTCTTCTCTCCAGAAATTCAATGCCAACAAAGTCATCGACACCTCAAAATTGGATCACATCATATGGCATTTCTCCGAGAAGATCTCCGAGAAAAGTATGATGTAATATCTCCAAGTGGAAACAGTCTCTCAAGAGACTCGTTTTCCCCGATAGAGTCGACAAATAGTGTCTCCAACAGAGAAGTTTGTTCCTCTCTACAATCAAAACTTGTGCCATCAAATGGCATCTCCCCGGGAAAATTCGGCGAGAAGTTTGAGGAAAACCGCTACGAACAGCGTCCCTTGTTAAGAAAGTTTATTGACAAAAGAAACTGAGACCAGTTCCTTGGTAAGAAACCAGGATCGAGGGGAAGTTTGTATCAGAAACTGAGACCAGTTCCTTGGTAGGAAACCAGGATCGAGGGGAAGTTTACATCAGAAACTGAGACCAGTTCCTTGGTAGGAAACCAGAATCGAGGGGAAGTTTACATCAGAAATTGAGACCAGTTCCTTGGCTGAAGTCCAGGATCGAGGGGAAGTTTACCTTTTCTAAGCATCCTCTCTTAGCTAAAGAAGATGAATGCATAAGCTACCATTCATAACCACCACCAAAATTTCGGGTATTCCGATATTTAATCCTCTTGCACCCCGAATGCCCGAATACCTTCGCCATTCACACCTTCGGGTCCAAGAAGATTAAATAGGGGCATCTGTCATACCCCAAATTTTGACCACTAAGATTCCCATCATTGTGCAAATCATCATCACAATATGGATGGACCATTATACCTCATTAGTCTCCCCAAAGATGGGTGAGCATCCACTACAATCAAATTTAGGGTTTCAAGCCCTCTATGGGTGCTTAGACAAAGGATCAATCAAGGAGACTCCCACTCTCAAACATCCACAATGGATCAAGAGGACTCCCACTCCAAGGATCAAGCACAAGGCTGCAGCACTCCAAGTGGATTAAGCCTCAAGATCGCCAGTGTCACCAAATTAGGGTTTTGGTCGACCAGGGCCTCCAGATGGAAATTTTCCTCTAGGCATGAGCCAAGGCTTCAAAGCATAACCTATGATGCTCCAAGGGACATCATAAACCCAATCATCAAGGAAATTTAATTTCAGGGGATGCATTTATAAAAAATCAGGAATTAGGGTTTCTTGACCTAATTCACCCCTAAGTTGACTTTTGGGACAAATCATGAGCCAAGACCTCAAGAGAGGATTTGAGGGTCTCTAACACACTACATTGATCCATTTGCAACAATGGATTGATCCAAGATACTTGATTCACAAGTTTCAATCTCATCTGAACCACAGTTAGGATTTCACGAGAAAAGTCAACTGTATCTTTGACTTTTGACCAGGACATGCTCCCAAACCCTAAGACATGAATCAATATACCCTATAACACCCATGGAACATATCCATTAAGTTTTATTTAGGTCAAGGACATGATTCCCTAAAGGATTGCACAGTTTGGAATTCATCTGATAAAAAGTCAACTGTGCACAAAAGTCAAACTTTGACTTTTTGAGATTTTTCATAAAAATGGTTTTTTAACCCTAAAATGATGTTAATGTGTGATTGGAATCATCATTCATCATGAAAAATCAAGAAAAAAGGGATAACTTGTAAAAGTGGTAACCATAAAAACTTAGAAATTTTCTAAGTTATGGAACAAAATGGCTAGGGTACCAACTTTGGAGGATCATAACTCCTAAACCACAAGACCATTTTTTCCCATCCAAACCTGGATTTGTAGCTCTCATTACCCTCTACAAAAGTGTCAACTACACCTCATTCCAATTTATTATGGATTTTGAGTTATGGAATGATCAAAATGGCTGAAAACATGAAATGCCACTTTTTCCAACACTTAGTGAAATTTTCACTAAGTCAGAATTTGCCTTACTTTTTTCCTAATGTAGGGGCATTTTTCACTTGGATCCAAAAAGTATCAAAACCAATTATGATCAAACTGTTGTTGTATCAAATGAGGGCTTTCCAAAATGACCAAGAACATCATCAAATTCCACTTGAGCCATGAGATATGACAAGGGCAATATGCCTTGCTGAAAACTGCCAAGGCTAAGCAGAATTTTGCATTTTTGCTCAATTTGGAAAAATCAGCTAATTCTAAGCCTTGTCATCATCTTGGACATATCTAAGGATCAATCCTTGTAACTCAATCCTCAAATACTCTACATACTCATCCTTTGATTTAAAATAAATCAGAATATCATCCAATAAACATCACTATGAACTTATCCAAACAAGTATGGAAGATACGATCCATATACTCCACAACCATAACATATACAACCTTCAAAATTCATTCTGAGCTCGAAACAATTTATCCAAAATAGCTTAACAATCTCTGGTTACCACATTCCATATCAATTCTTCTTACGGGGTTCCAACTCACTCAAGGTTTCTGTTGACACGAGATCTCAACCCATAACAAAAGTAATACCAACAATTTATCCAAAATAGCTTAACAATCTCTGGTTACCACATTCCATATCAATTCTTCTTACGGGGTTCCAACTCACTCAAGGTTTCTGTTGACACGAGATCTCAACCCATAACAAAAGTAATACCATCAAGGAACTTCAAATTATTCGTGATTCGTCACAATTCAAAACTCAAGCTATCCCGAACACCGCCGCAAGTTTCCATTCTAATCACTGATTAACACGCAACCTCATGCTATCATCCTTTTCCTTACCAACCATGCTGGACCTCTTCAAGTCGACACACTAATGTTCCATCCAAAAACACATCTGAAAGCCATGCACAACTGACGACCCATCACTGTGGCCTTCCTGCCAATTTCCAGAACACTATCATCACAAACATAACAACATCTTAGTTTCACGTCCTAAAAGTTCTTCTACTTACTTAGCAGGTCCAAACCTCAAATTCGTCTCATCTTCCGATATTAGAATCTTCATCGACTCAACAAACAATCTGTAATCATTTTCTCGATTCCAACCAATTCATTACACACACTATCAAAGTCGGAAAGACACGTCTATTCCATCCAACATAATTCTGTCTACTATCAACAAGAGATTAAGGGTGATCAGTTCCTCAATTTGTCGATAGACAGCCGACAATCACGATGGGGCATAAACCGTCTTCACCAAACTATAATAGTGTTTCTTGCATCCTGTGCACAAAACTACCTAAGGAACAAATCCTTAGTTGACATAAACCTTACCTCCGCATTCCCTCCGAAACTGGGAACAACACTGTCCAAACAACTTGGAGAAGTACAAGCTTCTCCCCCACTTATCTCATTCTCAATCCTAAAGACAAAGGATTAGAAAACCAGAAAGCACTGACAGTGTTTCACACACATATCACATACTAAGAGACAAACAACAACGACAGTATTCAACTGTCACACCAACTGACTCAACAACTTGGCCGGACGGACCGACCTGCTCTGATACCACTAATGTAACACCCTAATTCCCATCGCGAATAAATAATACATAATTAAATCAGAGTATATAAAAATTTATTTTTCCGATAGAAACAGGGATGCCACACTTAAAGAAATAAAACATATTCCATGCTCATATATTTTTGATACATAGCACAAAATAGAATACCCTCAAAGGGAAACTTTTTCCATATAAAAGGAAAGCTCAATTATGGAATAAAGCGGAAAGATCCATAACTGACTTGTTTTTCAAAATAAATTGTTTTATAACATCAAAATATACATACAAAAGTCATACAAAATATATTCAACAATTGTATACAAATAACTTAAAGTGTTCCCTGACTCCCGTGCTACGTATCAGAGCAGACAGACTGACAGACGGATGGAGAACTAAACTTCGTAAAACCCTCCAAGACACAAATTAATTAAATCATATTTTACCCTCCAAACCATTTTTAATAGAAAGAATATTTCATTAGATTTCCAACGCTTCGAACGGGGGTCAAAACGGACTTACGGTTCAAAAGTTATGAAGAAAATAAAATCTGACATTTTGGAAAATTTGTGTCCCGCGCAGGTATGCACAGGTCGAGTCTTTAGGTCCACTCAAGGTTCTTTAGGTCGACTCATAGTCCTTTAGGTCGACTCATACTGCGCAGAATTTGTTAAAAACTCAGCTTTCGATCGTTAAATGACTTTCGGACCTCCGATTTCGATTCCGTAAAAAGCCGCGATCTCAGAATTCAATGTACTACAATATTTTCACTATTAAAAAGCCATCCAACACATTTTCCATTTTTGACATAATTTAAAACATAATTTTATCAATTTATCCCAACTCCAAACTCGCTCAAAACCACTCAAAAACACACAACAACCATTCCCGATTAATTCCTATCCTCACCCGACTATACTACACAACTTATTCCAAATTCTAACTGTGAAAACATCGATTTCTACTCATTTATACCATTTCAACCTAAAATGAAAACTAGGAGAAAATCACCAAAACAATCCCAGAAAACATACACATATACATATACAAGCAAGATATAATCGAAACTTCTCACCCTTACCTGATTAATCGCGATTGAGGCAGAGTTTCTTCGATTTTCCTCTTCTATCTTTTTCCTTCTCTTCTCTTTCTCTTCTTCCCCTTTTCTTTCTCTTCTTTTTCTTTCTCTCTCTTTTCTTTCTATTTCTCTTTTTATATAAATATCTAACTAATCAAATGACCATTTTACCCCTCAGCTCAAATATCTCGCAAACGCTCTCAAAACGCGATAAAATATAAACAGCGATGAAATATATTTTTGGGAAATAAAAGTTGAAAAGAAACTATAATTTATTGCAAATATTTTACCTATCAAGGAAATTAACCAATTAACTCAATTAGCAGGTAAAATACAATAAACTCACACATTTCACAAAATTCACATAAATGAAATAAATAAATACAATTAAACAAATCGGGGCGTTACAATTCAAATCAGAAAAGGTTATCCCTTACAAGTACGATGCAACGACCATTAAAAATGGAAATGAAACTCCATTACCCTCCGTTGTAAACATTGTCGACATCAGTCGAGTTACCCGGAGCGGTCGGATCTTCAACAGAGGAGTTGGAGAACATACCAAAGAAAAGGAACCTCAAACAGAAGTTCCTAATCAATAAGGCGTTCAATCCAGTAATCCAGAACCTGTAAAGAACAACGATGAGATGCTAAAGCTTATCCAGAAAAGCGAGTACAACATTGTGGATCAATTGTTGCAAACTCCGTCTCGAATCTCTGTATTTTCTCTCCTGCTTAGTTCTGAAGCTCACAGGGATGCTCTACAGAGGGTCTTAGAACAAGCCTTTGTAGAACAAAATGTGATGGTAGGGCAATTTGACAACATCATATCCAACATCACTTCTTGCAACAACTTAGGATTCAGTGATGAAGAATTGCCGAAAGAAGGCAAGAATCATAATATGTCACTCAACATTACAGTCAACTGCCAAGACGATGCTTTAGCCAGTGTACTGGTGGACACGGGATCATCTTTGAATGTTATGCCAAAATCAACTCTGGTACGATTATCATTTCAAGGAGCTCCGATGAGAGGCAGTGAGATCATCGTCAAAGCCTTTGACAGATCTAGAAAAACAATTATCGACGAAGTCAATATTCCCATAACCATCCGGCTTCACACTTTCCAAGTAACTTTCCAGGTCATGGACATCCGAGCAACATACAACTGTTTATTACGAAGACCTTGGATACACGGAGTTGGGGCAGTCACTTCGACACTTCACCAGAAGCTGAAGTTCGTCAAGACTGACAAATTAGTCACAGTATGTGGAGAGCAAGCCCTAATCGTGAGCAACTTATCATCATTCTCCTGTGTTGAACCAGAAGAGGTTGTTGGAACTCAGTTCCAAGCACTCTCGGTGAGCAATGAGAATCAACCAGAAAGAGGGACGTCGATTTCCTCATTCAAAGATGCCCTCAAAGTGATCAAGAGTAATGACATAAAAGGATGGGGACAAATTGTAACTCCTACAGATAACAAGACAAGAAAAGGTCCCAAGCTACAAAGAAGAATGAAGGTTTCCATCCCATTTAGGATTTCTTCCACAGTGGAGGCTTCCTCCACCCAACGTCTCAAGAAGTACACACCATCGATGGGAATGACTCCTCCAACACGGACGAGGAGTGGAAGTCTCATCTCAATGATGATGGTTATATGTCTCAGGAAGAAGCATGCATGCCATTCTGTTTTCCAAAGCCGAGCCCGAGATATATAACAAGATTAGACGTCAGGATAAACTATGGAGATTATGATCCTGAAGGATGTCGCGCTTCACCCAATTCATTAGAGGAAGACAATTTAATGAAAGACAATTTTGACCATGATTATTATGATCCCCTGGATGACTTGCCTACCTAGAAACTGTACACGGAAGACTTGGGGTAAAAGAGTCAGCCTGATAATGCCTTCACTGAGTAATCACGAAAAGAATACCCATGTCCCCACAAAGTCATGGAATCATTACTCAGGACATTTTGAAGATGTCAAGCACCACGGTGATGAATTCGCAAAGATTGCAGGACAAGAATTCATTAACTATGCATTTCCCGAGGTTAACGTCATCGAGGAAGATGAGTCATCTATTCACACAGAAACATGGGACACCTAGGGACAGCCAAGCGGTAAGTATGACTTCTTAGTCAAATACACTACTCCTGAAAGCTCTCGTATCAGGCTTGAGGAGATCCAGCCGACTGGGTAGGGAGATTCATTTGAGAGTGAAAACACCATGGAAAATACAGCAGAAGAGTTCGTTTATGACAACTCTGCATGGGAAGAAGACTCCAATGATCCTACTCCACTAGAAATCAGCGTCATTTCTGAAGACAAACCAAGAAGGGAAGTACCAGACTTTATGATTCACAGAGGAGTCCGTCGCCATTGGGTTGCAGTCGATGTCCCAAAAGTCATCCATAAGTCAAAGTAATTACCATATTTGTTTTGACCTTTCACCTTGCCCGGGTGAAATGGATGTTTTTATAGGGCACACCTTTCTGTAAATGTCCCTCTTCGCTTCGCCCAAAGCAACCATGTTTTGTTTTATAGGGTTGTGTTTCACGAATCAACAAATCATGAATAAATAATGTCATTATGTCATTCCCGCATTTATTGTTGTTTTCACTTTTCGTTTTTCAGAAAATGGTAATCCTAAAAACAACCCAAAATAAAAAAAAAAAGCATTTTTTCAGAAAATACACTGCACACACTCTTGAATTCTCTATGACTTTGCTAAAAAAATGAATCATCACGTCATGCATATTGCTTGTTTTAAACCCCATTGAAACATACGATCCAATGCCTTCTCCCAACTTTGAATTCCCAGTATTTGAAGCTTAAGAAGAAGGGGACGAAGAAATTCCAGAAGAGATCTCCCGACTACTCAGGCAAGAGGAAAAGTCTATTGAGTCTCACAAAGAGACGTTGGAAACGGTCAACTAAGGTTCAGAACAAGAAAAGAAATAAGTTAAGATATGGGCACTAATTCGCTCAACTGTCAAAGAAGACTTGATAAAACATCTCAAAGAGTTTCCAGATGTGTTTACTTGGTCATATCAGGACATGCCAGGGTTGGATACCAGCATCATGGAACATCATTTGCCACTAAAAACAGAATGTCCTCCGGTAAAACAAAGACTGAGACGGACTCATCCAGATATGGCCATCAAAATTAAGGAGGAATTGCAGAAACAAATCGCGCAGGTTTCCTCGCCACCTCAGAGTATCCTCAATGGTTGGCCAACATAGTGCCAGTTCCAGAAAAGGACAAAAAAGTCAGAATGTGTGTAGACTACAGGGATCTGAACAGAGCAAGTCCAAAGGATGACTTCCCCTTGCCACACATTGACATGCTAGTAGACACTACTTCAAAGTCCAAAGTCTTCTCCTTCATAGATGGATTCTCAGGCTATAAACAAATCAAAATGGCGCCGAAAGATATGGAGAAAACTTTATTCATCACCCCATGGGGCACCTTTTGTTACAAGGTAATGTCGTTCGGTCTGAAGAATGCAGGGGCAACCTTTCAAAGGGCCATGACAACTCTGTTTGACGACATGATGCACAAAGAGATTGAAGTGTACGTCGATGACATGATTGCCAAATCTAAAACAGAAGAAGCGCATCTGGAACACCTATCAAAGTTATTCGAGCGTCTGAGGAAATACAATCATTCGGTGTTCACTCAGGAAAACTCTTAGGATTCATCGTCAGCCAGAAAGGAATTGAGGTTGATCCTGACAAGGTCAAGGCCATTTAAGAAATGCCTTCACCAAAGACTGAAAAATAGATCAGAGGATTTTTGGGACGTTTGAATTACATCTCAGGGTTCATATCCCTTATGACTGCGACATGCGCCCCAATTTTCAAACTACTCAGAAAGAATCAAAACTGTGTATGGACAGAAGATTGCCAAAATGCTTTCGACAACATCAAAGAATATATGTTGAATCCACCAATTATGTCTCCTCCAGTGGAAGGAAGACCACTGATCATCTACTTAACAGTTTTGGAAGACTTCATGGGTTGTGTACTTGGCCAACAAGATGAAACAAAGAGAAAAGAATCTACCATTTACTACTTAAGCAAGAAGTTCTCCGACTGTGAAACTCGGTACACTATGCTCGAGAAAACTTGCTGCGCTCTGGCTTGGGTAGCCAGACATCTTCGCCAGTACATGATTTGTCACACTACTTGGTTAATCTCCGAAATGGATCCGATCAAGTACGTCTTTGAAAAACCTGCTCTCACGGGAAAGATTGTCTGTTGACATATGTTGTTATCGGAATACGACTTCGAGTACCATGCTAAAAAAGTCGTCAAAGGAAGTATTTTAGCCGATCATTTAGCTCATCAACTGATTGACAATCAGGAATCAATCGGATTTGACTTTCTAGACGAAGATGTCATGTACTTAAAAATGAAAGATTGCGATGAACCGCTACCCAACGAAGGGGGCAAGAACCAGGTTCCCAATGGGGACTAATTTTTGACAGAGGTATCAACACTTATGGAAACAGAATTGGGGAAATCATTGTAACACCTCAGGGTACCCATATTCCTTTCACTGCCAGATTGGCGTTCAAATGCACAAACAACGAAGCCGAATACGGAGCTTGTATCATGGGTCTCGAAGAAGCAGTTGACTTAAAGGTAAAGAACTTGGATGTGTATGGAGACTCAGCCCTGGTTATCAATCAGATCAAAGGAGAGAGAAACACATACCAATCGGGATTGGTTCCTTAAAAAGATTACGCGAGAAGGTTGTTAGCGTTCTTTAACAGAATTGAGTTTCATCACATTCCTCGTGAAGAAAATCACATGGCTGATGCACTAGCCACTCTCTCTTACATTATTAGTGTAAGTCAATGGAACGACGTATCTAAGATTGACATAATGTGTAATACCCCACTTTCCCATTTTATAAAATATATAATTAATATGAAAGTAATCAGAGTTGCACCCAAAAGTAGGATGCTACATCATTAAAACCAACAACAAAACTCTTTTCATGTTTGAAATAAAACAGCGGAAATAATTGTTTATTCAATTACGGCCATTTGCCAACAACATCAATAATCCATATAAATCGTGGTCCACCATATTCAAGTAAAAAGTCATACGTTACAAAACAAATAAAGAATAACAAATGCTAAAATTCCCAAAATCCCGTGTTATGTATCAGAGCGACTCCTAAGACTCGATCAAGCAACACACACTCCATGCACACTCAAGTACCTGGATTATCTGTACTTCCGAAGAAGCACAGACGCAACAAACAACAAAGGGTGAGAACTACATTCAATAATAAATGGTGCATAATACGTGATAAGAGTGGTACTCACGCAATTACACATTAGTAACACACCATCACGACATACTTGTCATTTTCATTTACATTTCACCAAACAAAGAATAATGCAATGCAACTCTATGACATTGATACAATGCATATGTGATACCAATACACCATGGTTCATTCAATCGAACCCGATTCATAATAGAATCCGGATAGATCACATACACCCCTACTTGGCAATGATCTATCTCCACCATACTCCACATTGGAGTTCAGATGAATCACATACACTCCTCCTGAGCAATGATTCATCACCACCGACACACCATGAATGCATGATAATAAATATGCATACAACACACATGTATAATATAAAAATTACACATTCTCACGATCCTTTGATCACGCATGAATTATTCATTCACCGCAATACACCCCACCACCGGGCATCCCTCACTTGGCGTCAATTAGTTAGATATCTAATTAATTCACCTAAATTCCATTTTTAATTATTTTCACCACTATTCCTAGTTTCAACAAGTTTTGCACACTCGCTGGTCATACGCGTATTGCCTTGTGCCATACGCGTATTGTCCAGCTCTCTCGCCCACCCAGTTGCGTACCTGACGCGTAAGGCCTCTCCTCCCGCCCTGCCATACGCGTATTGCCCTACCGATTATGCATATGAGCAGAGACGTGTCATTCCCTCAGAAATCCATTTTTCAGATCTAAATACGCATAATCTTTCTCATACGCGTAAGGCCAAGCCTCCATACGCGTACTGTTACGCATACGGGCAGAGGGTCATGTCAAATTGATGTCTCATACGCGTATACCCACATAACACTTTGCCATACGCGTAACGACTTGCCTGTTACACGTAATGGCCCACTGGCACACAATGCCATACGCGTAACGCCTTCCCTGTTACGCGTATGGGCAGAGACTGTGAAAAATACTCATTTTTCATATCAGTCCGAATTTATCACTGTGATCTCTCTTCTTCACCCCTTATCAGTCCTAAAATTATTTCTACATCAGTTTTTGGCCTATAATTTCACCTTACTTCTTTCATTCATCATTACTAGTCAATTCGATATCTTCTAGATCTAAATTCGTATCCCAACTGTAACAAAAACTAGATCTGCAAACACCAATATTCGTCTGACGATAAAACATCAATGTATCATACAATTCATGACAGCAACAAGTCAATTCACACAGTTTCTCATCACAATTCATTCATACATAACAGATTCATAAAAACAGAATATAATCATGCGAATTCCTACGAGGGAAAGGACCCCCACTACCCTTTCATGTTATTATCACCTATATTGAACCCATTCTCCCCCCTTACCTCGAATTTCTGATCAAATCCCTGCGAAAATTGATGAAAATGGGTGCCCTAGTTCTCCCTCCTGTTCCTCTTCTCTCACTCTTTCTCGTTTTACGTGAAAACACCCTTGTTCCTCTAAACCCTCCTTAATTCTAATTAACCAGATTTTCTTTTAATTAATAATAATAAAATAGAAATAATATTAATAATAATAGTAATATCAATAATATTAGGCTTAATAATAATAATAATAATAATAATAATAATAATAATAATAATAATAATATCCCTCCTTATACTACTATTATTAAATATACCCTTTAATTATCCAATATTACTTTATTATCTCGACATCTCTATTTTACCCGCTCCGTTAAGGATACCACCCCTACGCGCTCAACCACACCCACCCTTAACAAGGCCAAATAAAAATAAAAGAAAACACGACGTTCAAATAATTTAAAATGGGGTGTTACAACTCTCCCCCACTTAAATTATTTTCGTCCTCGAAAATATACCTGATGGAAACAACTCTGGATACGACTCTCGCATCCTGTTTTCCAATTCCCAGGTCACACTTCCTCCAGCAGCTCCTCCCCAAGCTACTCTCACCAGAGGTATCTCCTTCCCTCTGAGTTGCTTCATCTTGCGATCCTCGATTATTATCGGCATCACCTCCACAGTAAGATTATCTCTAATTTGCGCCTCATCCCTCTGAATAACATGAGATGGATCAGATACATACTTCCGAAGTTGCGACACATGAAACACGTCATGCAAGTTCGAAAGTTCAGGCGGAAACGCCACCCTATAGGCAACTGCACCTATTCTTTGCAAGATCTGATATAGTCCAATAAACTTAGGATCCAGCTTCTTTGATTTCAATGCACGTCCAACACGGGTCACTGGGTTGACTCTCAGGAACACGTGGTCACCTTCACTGAATTCCAAGTCTTTCTTCCGGTTGTCATGATAACTCTTCTGCCTACTCTGAGACGTTTTCATCTTCTCGCAGATCATCTAAATTGTCTCAGTAGTCTGTTGCACAATCTCAGGTCCAAGCACCACATTTTCACCAGTCTCATACCAACACAGAGGCGTTCTACACCTCCTACCATACAAAGCTTCGAAAGGTGCCTTTCCAATGCTAGAATGGTAACTATTGTTATACGTGAACTCGATCAATGGCAAATGAATGTCCCACGCACCACCTTTCTCCAACACACAGGCTCTCAGCAAATCTTCCAACGACTGAATAGTCCTCTCTGACTGACCATCTGTCTGTGGATGATAAGTTGAGCTCAACTTCAATTTAAAACCCAAGGCTTGCTACAGACTCTTCCAAAACTCTGAAGTGAACCTCGGATCTCTATCCGATACTATGCTCGACGGAACACCATGCAACTTCACAATTATTCTGATATAAATCTCCGCCAGCTTTCACAATGGAAAACTGATGTTAATTGGTATAAAATGTGCAGATTTCGTAAGTGGATCCACCACTACCCAAATAGCATCAAAGCCTCTCGTCATATTTGGTAAACCAGTAACGAAATCCATAGTAATATTGTCCCACTTCCATTCTGAAATTTCCAACGGTTGCATTAACCCCTAAGGTTTCTGGTGCTCCACTTTTGACTTCTGACATGTCAGACAAGCATAAACAAACTGAGCTATGTCCCTCTTCATACCGGACCACCAAAATAACTTCTTCAAGTCATGATACATTTTCGTAGCTCCCGGATGAATACTCAAGCTACTCCGGTGACTCTCCTCTAAGTTTGCTTTCCTCAATTCATCATTATCCGGTACACAAATCCTGCCCCAGAATTTCAATACACCAACATTATCTACTTTAAAATCACCATCAGGATCATTTCCCCCTGTAGGCATCAAGTCCACTAGCTTTACATCAAGTCTCTGATTTTCCTTAATTACATCCAAAAAGTCATTATTTACCTTAAGCATACCCAATCTAACACTCTCGGGTGTAGTTTCACAAACCATACTCAAATCTCTGAACTACTCAATCAACTCCATTTCTTTTACCATTAATGTCGACATATGAATTGTCTTCCGACTTAGCACATCCGCAACCATATTAGCTTTCCCCGGATGGTAACTCAAATTAAAATCATAATCTTTCAAGAACTCTAACCATCTCCTCTGCCTCATATTCAATTCCTTCTGATCGAACAAATACTTTAGACTTTTGTGATCACTAAATACTTCAAATCTCGATCCACACAAATAATGTATCCAAATTTTTAATACAAAAACCACTGCATCTAATTCAAGATCATGAGTAGGATAATTCCTCTCATGTACCCTCAATTGCCGCGAAGCATATGCCACCACCATGCCATCTTGCCTTAACACACCGCCTAATCCCATCTTAGACGCATCACTTATTTTTAATGGTCACTTTATTCAACTGACGGTAATCAATGCACAGACGCATACTACCATCCTTCTTTTTCACCAACAACACTAGAGCTCCCCACGACGAAACACTTGGTCCAATAATTTCTTATCGAGTAATTCTCCAATCTGAGATTTCAACTCTGCCAATTCTGATGCAGACATCTTGTACGGTGCCATAGATATAGGTCTGGTGCCAGGAACAAGATCAATAGTAAATTCAACTTCCCTCGTCGGAGGCAATTCTGTAATATCATCTGGAAAAACTTCAGTAAATTCACTCACCACCGGTAACTCATTAACTGAAGTCTTGCTTTCCACAGATAATGAGGCAAACACTGCAAACATCTTAGCTTCATCCTCCAACAACGTCCTCAACTCTCTGCTAGACAAAGAATCCGCTAATGCTTCCTCTTCAGGAGTAAGAAACAATAACGTCTTCCTAAAGCAATCAATGTAAATCCGGTTGAACTCCAACCAGTTCATCCCCAAAATAACATCGAGATTACCGAGTGGCAAACAAATCAAGTCCACTCTGAAATCCCTACCAAACATAGTCAACGGACACTTCAAACACACTAAGGAAGTAACCATAGAACCAACAGACGGAGTTTCAATCGTCATCCTCTGATCTAGAGTAGACGGTACAATTCCTAATTTCTACACACAATCAACAGAAATGAACGAGTGGGTTGCACCCGTGTCAATGATAGCAATCAAAGGAATGTCATCAATAAAACAAGTACCTTTGACGGAACGCTCTTCATTGGTGGATTGGGTTCCCACCAAAGAAAACACCTTTCCACTGGCCTGAGATTTCTTTGGCTTCTCATAGTGAGTGCTGATATGACCCTGTTCTCCACAGTTATAACAGGTAGGCATAGTGGCCCCACAATCTTCTATAACATGACCTGGTCGCCCACACTTGAAACATTTCTTCACTTCATTCGAACAATTATTAGCACGGTGACTCGCGCCACCACATCTGAGACACTTGAGAGTATCAGGAACCACTCCTCCCTCTTTTGGTTTCTTCCCCACAGCAGCTTTCTGTTTTCCTTTATCAGCTAGAGCACTATAAGGAGTACCCCCAAACCTCTGCTTACCCTTCCGGTCACTCACAGATTTGTAATGAGCAATCCGGGCCCTGTTATCAGTATCATAAATCTTGCTTATGCTAACCAGTTCTGGATAATTCCTTATCTTCTGACACAAGCAATGCCCTGTATGATATCGGGACGTAGCCCATTCTCAAACTTCAAGCATTTCGAATTCATAGCTTCTTCCGTATTGTAATGAGCACAATACTGCACCAACTCTTCAAACCGAGTAGCATATTCAGCAACAGTCATGTTACCCTGTTTCAGTTCCAAGAATTCAATCTCTTTCGCACTACGAACATCTTCCAGAAAGTACTTTTCCAGAAACTCAACCTGAAACACTGTCCAAGTAATATCAGTACCTGCAGCTTCCAACCTCTGACGACTATTGTCCCACCAGACTTCAGCCTCTCCCTCCAGCATATGAGTGCTAAACCGTACTTTCTGAGCATCACTGTATCCTATGGTCCTGAAGATCTTCTCAATTGCCTTCAGCCATTTCAGTGCAGCCTCAGGATCTAGAATACCTCCTTCATATGTAGGCAGGTTATTGCTCTGGAACTATGCTAAGTCGCGGAACTGCGCACCCCTAGCCTGATTAGTGTTCTCAATCGCTTGCGCCATAGCTTGCATGGCAGCAGCAAGAGCAACATCATTCCTTCCTGCCATACTGTTCAACAATCAACATACGGTTAGAACACACAATTTACTCTAATTCTTAGGACATACTCTACTACTACACCTGGCCGGACTGACCGATATGCTCTGATACCAATTGTAACACCCCACTTTTCCATTTTATAAAATATATAATTAATATGAAAGTAATCAGAGTTGCACCCAAAAGTAGGATGCTACATCATTAAAACCAACAACAAAACTCTTTTCATGTTTGAAATAAAACAATGGAAATAATTGTTTATTCAATTACGGCCATTTGCAAACAACATCAATAATCCACATAAATCGTGGTCCACCATATTCAAATAAAAAGTGATACGTAACAAAACAAATAAAGAATAACAAATGCTAAAATTCCCAAAATCCCGTGTTACGTATCAGAGCGACTCCTAAGACTCGATCAAGCAACACGCACTCCATGCACACTTAAGTACCTGGATCATCTGTACTTTCGAAGAAGCACAGACGCAACAAACAATAAAGGTGTGAGAACTACATTCAATAATAAACGGTGCATAATACATGATAAGAGTGGTACTCACGCAATTACACATTAGTAACACACCATCACGACATACTTGTCATTTTCATTTACAATTCACCAAACAAAGAATAATGCAATGCGACTCTATGACATTGACACAATGTATATGTGGTACCAATACACCATGGTTCATTCAATCGAACCCGATTCATAATAGAATCCGGATAGATCACATACACCCCTACTTGGCAATGATCTATCTCCGCCATACTCCACATTGGAGTTCAGATGAATCACATACACTCCTCCTGAGCAATGATTCATCACCACCGACACACCATAAATGCATGACAATAAATATGCATACAACACAAATGTATAATATAAAAATCACACATTCCCACGATCCTCCTGGCCACGCATGAATGATACATTCACCGCAATACACCTCACCACCGGGCATCCCTCACTTTGCGTCAATTAGTTAAATATCTAATTAATTCACCTAAATTCCATTTTTAATTATTTTTACCACTCTTCATAGTTTCAACAAGTTCTGGCATCTACCCCAACCTCTTAGACCCAAAGGAATTGCATCAGACGCGAAATCGGGAAAGAAATCGCAGAGTAGCAAAATTCTGCACTCTCGCTAGTCATACGCGTATTGCCTTGTGCCATACGCGTATTGCCCAGCTCTCTCACCCACCCAGCCGTGTACCTGACGTGTAAGGCCTCTCCTCCCGCCCTGCCTATTATGCGTATGAACAGAGACATGTCATTCCCTCCAAAATCTATTTTTCAGATCTAAATACGCGTAATATTTCTTATACGCGTAAGTCCAAGCCTCCATACACATACTGTTACGCGTACGGGCAGAGGGTCGTGTCAAATTGATGTCTCATACGCTTATACCCATATAACGCTTTGCCATACGCATAACGACTTGCATGTTACGCGTAATGGACCCCTGGCACACAATGCCATACGCGTAACGCCTTCCTTGTTACGTGTTTGGGCAGAGACTGTGAAAAATACCCATTTTTCATATCGGTCAGAATCTATCATTGTGATCTTTCTTCTTCACCCCTTATCAGTCCTAAAATTATTTCTACATCAGTTTTAGGACTATAATCTCACCTTACTTCTTTCATTCATCATTACTAGTCAATTTGGTATCTTCTAGATCTAAATTCGTATCCCAACCTGTAACAAAAACCAGATCTGCAAACACCAATATTCGTCTGACGATAAAACATCAATGTATCATACAATTCATGACAGCAACAAGTCAATTCATACAGTTTCTCATCACAATTCATTCATACATAACAGATTCATAAAAACAGAATATAATCATGTGAATTCCTACGAGGGAAAGGACCCCCCACTACCCTTTCATGTTATTATCACCTATATTAAACCCATTATCCCCCCTTACCTCGAATTTCTAATCAAATACCTGCGAAAATTGATGAAGATGGGTGCCCTAGTTCTCCCTCATGTTCCTCTTCTCTCACTCTTTCTCGTTTTACGTGAAAACACCCTTATTCCTCTAAACCCTCCTTAATTCTAATTAACCAGATTTTCTTTTAATTAATAATAATAAAATATTAATAATATTAATAATAATAGTAATATCAATAATATTAGGCTTAATAATAATAATAATAATAATAATAATAATAATATCCCTCCTTATACTACTATTATTAAATATACCCTTTAATTATGCAATATTACTTTATTATCTCGACATCTCTATTTTAAGCGCTCCGTTAAGGATATCACCCCTACGCGCTCAACCACACCCACCCTTAACAAGGCCAAATAAAAAAAACACGACGATCAAATAATTTAAAATGGGGTGTTACATAATGCGACTTGAAAGGTCCGCTTACATCTTCACAATTGAAGCAGTCATAAATGACAAACCCTGGTATCATGATATCAAGTGTTTCCTTCAAAGACAAGAGTACCCGCCTGGGGCATCAAGAAAAGACAGGAAGACTCACAGAAGACTGGCTGGCAACTTCTTCCTAAACAGTGATACACTCTATAAGAGAAACTTTGACATGGTTTTGCTCAGATGCGTAGACAGACAAGAAGCAAACATGCTGATGAAAGAAATCCATGAAGGATCCTTTGGCACTTATGCCAATGGACACACGATGGCGAGAAAAATTCTGAGAGCCGGATATTATTGGCTGACAATGGAGTATAATTGCTACAAGTACATGAGGAGATGTCACAAGTGTCAAATATACGCAGACAAAATTCATGTAACGCCAACGCATCTCAAAGTTCTTTCTTCTCCATGGACTTTTTCTATATGGGGAATCGAAATGATTGCCATGATTGAACCCAAAGCTTCAAATGGACATCGGTTCATCCTGGTAGCCATTGACTACTTCACCAAATAGGTCGAAGCAGCGTCATACACCAATGTGACCCGACAAGTGGTGGTCCGGTTTATCAAAAATAATCTCATCTCCCGTTATGATGTTCCAAGCCAGATCATTACTGATAATGGATCCAACTTGAACAACAAGATGATAAAAGAGTTGTTTGCTGAGGTCAAGATCGAACACCATAACTCATCTCCCTACCGGCCTAAGATGAACGGGGCGGTAGAAGCGGCTAACAAAAATATCAAGAAGATCGTGCAAAAGATGGTTGTAACCTACAAAGACTGGCACGAGATGTTACCCTTTGCTCTTCAGGGTTATCACACATATGTCCGCACTTCAACAGGGGCAACCCCTTTTTCTCTAGTATATGGCATGGAAGAAGTGCTCCCCATAGAAGTAGAGACCCCATCAATCAGGGTATTGATGGAAGCTAAGCTAACAGAAGTTAAATGGTGTTAAAGTCGATATGATGAACTAAACCTAATCTAAGAAAAGAGAATGGCAGCTTTATGCCACGGTCAATTATTCAGCAAAGAATGAAGAAGGCGTTTAACAAAAAGGTCCGACCCCGTGTCTTCAGGAAAGGAGACCTTGTGCTCTAAAAGATGCAATAATTCCTCAGTGTTTCCTAGGGTAAATGGACTCCTAATTATGACGGCCCTTATGTGGTCAAGAAAGCCTTCTTAGGCGGCGCCTTTAGACTCGCAACCATGGATAGAGAGAAGTTTACCTACCCCACGAATGTTGATGTAGTCAAGAAATACTTCGCCTAAACAAAAAAAAAAACGTCTCAGTGGATTGAATACCCGAAAGGGCGGTCCAGGCAAAAACTAGACACATAAGCAAAGATCATCCCGATGGATTTAAAACCTCAAAATAAGCAATCCAGGAAAAAATTAGGGATTTATGGCAAGTAACTACGTCCGACAAGGTTAAATCACCAGTGGTAACACCATCTGTCAAAAGACTTTAGTCAAGGTCACCTTCGACAGAAGCTCAGAATGTCCAGAATTCAAAGTTGGTAGAAGGATAGTGGTCGTTATGTTTCAATGTAGCCCCTTTTCCGTTCAATTACCATTTTCTAAACTTTGTAATACTCTATGGGATCACGCGCTTGGCTGTTTACCATTCTATCAATAAAATTTGAGCCCTAGTGCTTTTGTTTGCAATTCTCATTTATTTTGCTTTACAGAATGACATTTTTTATATGATCAACGATTCTTGAAACAAAACAAAAATGAATTTACTTGTCAAATTTTCTTCTACTTTTAAAATTAAATCTGGCAATTCTTTTTACTACTGAACACAAAAAGGAACATCGATGGCTTCTCCGGAAGTGATCAAACCTCAAAATGCAGAATCAAAGTACTCCTTCTAAACCGGTACACCTGAATAAGGGATCAACTGTTTCAGATGTAATGTCCCATCTGATATCCCCGGCAGAGTTCTTACCTCTGAAGACCAATTAATAGTTTTCTTCCCAATATGGTCTACCCCTCCTAAGCAAGAAAGGATTAATGTCATTGAACCAATGATACTTTTTATCCCCTGCAATGGCCGAGTATCCAGTCATGTTCATTCACCAGTCTGTATGTCGCGTCTATTTTGTGAGCATAATCATACATACATCAAGCATAATTGATTCATATTCATATACATGTTGCATTAATATCACTCTGGTCACACTCATCCCCAAGTGATAAACGTCCTCCCACCGGTAAAGTAATCAGTTCTTTCCACATCCGAAAATGTATCGTCTGAGCAATCTCTCCCCAGTTAATTTCTGGATTGGAGCCTGTCCTCGACTACTTTGATAAGTTGAACCTCTGAAAGGCGAGAAGACGTTCGACAAACACCTTTGGAACATCACTCTTCACCATTGAAGATGATATTTTCGATTTCCCGGATTAAGGAAAATCCCCAGAGAAAGCCTCTCCACTAAAAGACTCTCGGTGATACATCGGTTTTTCTCCCAAGAAATTCGATGTTAATGAAGTTATTAGCACCTCAAAATTGGATCACATCACATGGCATTTCTCCGAGAAAGGTCTTGAAGGAAAGTATGATGTAACCTTACTAAGCAAAAAGTGGTCTCTCAAGAGACTAGTTTTCCCCAATAGAGTCGACAAATTGCATCTCCCACAGAGAAGTTTGTACACCTCTACAATTCAGACAAATGGGTTTCCCCAGCAAGACTGACATCAAATTTTCCCATCAAATGGTGTTCCCCTAGTAAAACTCGGCGAGAATTTTGATGAAGACCGCTACAAATAGCGTTCCTTGTCGAGGAAGGAACTCGGCAAGAAGAAACAGAGACCAGTTATGTGGCTGAAGACCAGGATCGAGGGGAAGGTTATTTCAGAAGAAACTGAGACCAGTTCCGTGGCTGAAGACGAGGATCGAGGGGAAGTTTATTTCAAGAAGAAACTGAGACCAGTTGCGTGGCTGAAGATCAGGATCGGGGGGAAGGTTATTTTAGAAGAAACTGAGACCAGTTCCGTGGTTGGAGACCAGGATCGAGGGGAAGTTTATTTCAGAAGAAACTGAGACCAGTTACATGGCTGAAGACCAGGATCGAGGGGAAGTTTTACTCTTTTTCTAAGAAACATTGCTTAGCAAAAGAATAAATCAAAATACCTCAATATTCCAAAATTATCAAAATTCACATACAAAGAACAAATCACACAAACAATCAAATAAAATACTCTAATTATAAGTTGGGTCGTTACAGGAAACCATAAGCCTCTATGTTTTTATGTTATGAATAACGGTTGTATAAAGGAAGAGAATGCCATGTTTGAAAGGCCTCATGAAGGGATGAAAAACCACCTTAAGCCCTTCTTTATATGTGGTGAGGTTAGTAATATAGGTGTTAACAAGGTGCTAGTAGATGGTGGAGCTGCAGTAAATTTAATTCTGCATTTCATACTTCAGAAAATTGGAAAAATTTGATACATACCCTAGGCCCTACACCATGGTTTTGTTAGACTATGAGGGCAAAACAAGTAAGGCTTTAGGAGTAATTCAAGTTGATATTTTTGTGGGGACAGTAACAAGACTAACATTATTTGTGGTCATTTCGTCCAAAGAAAACTAATTTATTGGTAGGTCAAGAATGGATACATGGTGTGGGGAAATACCTTCCACTTGACACCATAAAATTTCCATCTAGGGACTAGAAGAAATCGTATAAAACGTTGAAGCCAACCAAATTTACTTCTTGACTAAAATAAATCACATAGATAAGAAAACATTCGATAAGAGGTTAGATAACATCTCACCCTGTTTGCCTGCTAGAACATGATTCTCTTTCCAGCGAGAAGTTTTCTATTCGATTAAGATACATCCCACTCATGGTTTCATGTGGGAACACGATGTTATTTGAAATAGACCTGACGAAGGTGCCACCACAATTAATGGGTGGTCGACAGATATAAGTAATGATTGAGTCAAATACATAGGCTCAAATTGCGGCCTATATGGTCAAAAATATAATATAAGGCATTAGGTTATGTGATTATTGGGAACGAATTATTTAAAAAGACTCGTGACGGAATTTTGCTTAAATGCCTTAGTGAGAGTGAAACTTATTTGGTCATTTCTGTTGTACATAGTGTGTCATGTCATGCACATCATGTAGGACACAAGATGAAATGATTGTTGTTTCAACAAGGTTTGTACTTGCCAACTATGTTAAAAGACTATATCGAATTTGTGATGGATTGTCAAGAGTGTTAGAAGCATGAAGGTATTCAACATGTTCCTACAAGTAAGTTATACTCTATTGTTAAACCTTAGCCATTTAGAGGTTGGGCTTTAGACTTAATTGGTGAAATTTGACATGATCATTCAAAGGTCATAGATACATTTTGGTTTGTATAGATTATTTTACCAAGTAGGTAGAAGTTGTTCCTTTGATCAATGTTGATAAGGAAACATGAATTAAATTTATTAAACATCACATCATATATAGGTTTGGAATTCACGAAACCTTAACCACTGATCAAGGCATAGTTTTTACTGGCTTAAAGATCGTTGAGTTTGCTTCAAACTCAAGAATCAAAATTTTAACTTCTACTCCTTACTAAGTTTAAGCAAATGGCCAAGTCGAAGAGGCTGGTAAAATGATAATTGGCCTGATTAAAAAACATGTGGATCAAAAGCCAAAGAATTGACATAAGATATTAGACCAAATATTGTGGACATTTCGAAATTCCCCTAAAGAGGCAACCAATTCTACTTCATTTCAACTAAAATTTGGTTATGATGTAGTTTTGATTGTCGAAATCCATCTAAAATCAACTAGAATTCAACGACAAGTTGAAATTCCTTCTGACCATTATTTAAATATGATGCTAGATGAATTAATCAGCCTAAATCTTTTCAAGACGATTCTTTGCAATTCTGATTTACATGTAATTCATGGAATCTTCATATTTTATGGTTTAAACTTCCTCATCCAACACATAAGAAGAATCTGTACATTGAAAACCAATGTTGGCTTCCTAAACCGGCTTTTCTTCAACAAAAGCTAGTTTTGAGTTTTTGATTTCAGCCTTCTTTTATTGTGTTTCTTTAATATTTCATTGTAGCTCCTCCACCTATTTCGTCTAGTTTGAAATGTTTTCAGTGTAAGCTACTACCCGGTCCTTATTCTCTTTAGCTTGTGCCTCCAGCTCATTAATTCAACCTCAAGATTAAGCAACTAGGGTCCATTGCTGGGACATGATGTCATTCTTTTGCTTAAGATTTCTAGCAGACTCTTTATTCATTTTGATATTTCGAGCGGTTTGATCAAGGAATGGTTCAAACTCAAGGATAAAATTGACAGGGGGATCACGTAAGTCTATACCGTTAAGTTGTTTCAACAAGGTCTTGATATCAGAGACAACTTAAGGGTTTTCTTCAATGGTCTAGAATATATCTACATCAAAAACCTATAACTTCTCAGCCAAATAAAAACCGCTATGAGGTGGTGGACAATGAATAAAGGATAAAACTTTTTTTCTCTAATTCCCAATGCCTATTAACAAAATGTGCAGTCAAAACTATATATTGATTTGTATTTATTGCAGACCATATATCGGATGTTAAACAAATTTTTCCTGGAATTGACTATAAATAGGATTTTAAGTTGTCTTTTTCTTTTCTAAACACCTTATGAACATTAGACTTTGCAGTATTTCTAGTAATTGACTTAACATCGGGTTGTAAGAAACAAAGTTGGTCAACAATCCCTTATTGTTCAACAAAAGTAAAAGGATAATTGTTTTTGACAATTACCTTAGAAATCTTTGCCCTATACTTTTCTTGATCCAGTGGCGGATAAGAAGACCCATTCCCTCTTCCAAAACATTTCACCGCATGTTTTATCAAATTTGAAGTGCCACCACTACTCTAGCCATGTAAATTTTATCACAATTTGTGCATCTGGCCTTTGGGAGTCCTTTATCGTCAACAAACTTTTCAAAAAATTCTCAAGTCGTAGAAGTTTTTTTGTTTTTTGAACTATGGACTGAACTTTCATCAACTTCATCCTCAATTTGAATTACGGATTCATCGCCTTCAGTAGACATATTTCCTATAATTTGACAATGATTGAAGGTGAGTGCAAAGGAAATAAAACTAAATTATCCAATAATATAAACAAAAATTAAACCTACATGAACATTATGTTTTTAAGAAAGGTTGGGAGGTTGTGAAGAAGGATGTGTTCAGTTTCGTCAATGACTTCCATAGGAAAGCTAAGTTGAATAAAGCCTGCACTACTTCCTTTTTGGTCTTAACTCCAAAGGTTGTTAATCCTCAATCTCTGGAGGATTTTAGACCTATTTTCCTGGTGAATAGCTTATACAAAATTTTAGCTAAATTGTTGGCCAATCGTCTTATGAAGGTGATGGATAAGTTAATCTCTTCCAAGCAATCGGCCTTCGTAGCTGGGCGTAACATCTCAGATGGTATTTTGTTGGCAAATGAAGTTCTTGATATGGCTAAGCGTGACAAAAGGTCTTCTTTATTGTTGAAGGTGGATTATGAGAAAGCGCATGACACTTTTAGCTGGAATTACCTCTGTTTTATGATGACGTCTATGGGCTTTGGTGAGCGGTGGCTTAGTTGGATGGAATGCTATATTTTCAATAGTTCTATGTCTGTCTTGGTCAATGGAGGGATTACCAAAGACTTTGTTGTTTGTAGGGGGCTCAGGCAAGGGGACCCGTTATCGCCTTTTCTGTTCCTTTTAGCCATGGAAGGGTTAACGAACTTAGTGAACAAGGCAGTGGAGTTGCATATATTTCGTGGTTTTCATTTCTCTGAAGATGGTTCGGTGGACGTCCTCTAATTCGCTGATGACACTATCTTAATCGGGGATGGCAATTCTGAAAATCTTTGGTCGATGAAAGCAATCTTGAGAGGCTGCGAGTTGATGTCGGGACTCAGAGTGAATTTTAACAAAAGCAAGATGTACGGTGTGAACATTGATGCTCATTATCTTGAGTGTACTTCTACTTACCTTGGGTGCTCCATTGACAGGCTGTCGTTTAAATTTTTGGGGGTGTACATAGGCAACAGTCCTAGGAAGAAAGTAATCTGGAACGGTATTTTAGATAATATGCGTAACAAACTTGCAGGTTGGAAAGGGAGACATCTCTCTTTCGCGGGAAGAGTGGTTTTGATAAACTCAGTTCTCAATTCTTTATCAACTTATACCCTTTCGTTTTACAAAGCACCGGCAGCGGTTATTAAGGAATTTAGAAGAACTCAAAGCATATTTTTGTGGAAAGGCACGGATGGAAAAAGGCCAATCTATTGGGCTAGTTGGAGTGATATTTGCAAACCGAAAGACAAGGGTGGTCTCGGCATCAAAGATGTGGAATTGTTCAACAAATGTCTGTTACTCAAATGGAAATGGCGGATTCTTAACGACAGGAATGCAATATGGCAAAAGCTTCTCAGAGTTCGTTATGGAGAGGTGGACGTTAAGATCACGGTTGGAGGAGCAGAGATAGTTTCGAAAAAGGACTCCATTTGGTGGAGAGACTTGGTTCTTAATGAGCTTTCTGCTCACACTAACATGGCTTTTTCTAACCTTTACAGTTGCAGGATTGGAAATGGTTCATCCATTTCTCTTTGGCACTCGAAGTGGGCGGCGGACCAATCCTTGAAGGATGCCTTTCCTGAGTTATTCGAAGAAGCTGGTTCGCAGAACTTGTTGGTTAAAGATGCAGGAGTTACGATTGATGATCATTGGAGCTAGAAATTTCGAGACATTTTTAGTGGTTGGGACGACTTGGAAGACCTGACCAAACAAGAGATCATGGATGTGTTTTCAGGACACGAACCGCAACAGGGTGCAAAAGATGTTTTTATTTGGAAGTTGAACGACGATGGCAAGTTTTCAGTTAAGTCTTGTTATTCGGCGTTGATGGACGGTATCGAATCCTCGTGGACTTCTTCTACCAGGGACGCACAGAATTTTCTGTGGAAGCTGGCCGTGCCTTCTAAAGTTTTGTTCTTTGGGTGGAAGTTGATTATTAATAGGCTGCCGACTAAAGACTTGTTGTTTCGTAGGGGGATTCTGAACTTGGCGACTGATGCAGCCTGTGGTTTGTGTTCTAATGTTGATGAATCCTTGCCACATCTTTTCTTCAGCTGTCAAAGAAGTTTCGGCCTATGGATGAATATCGCGAAATGGTTAGGAACAGAGATCAATTTAGAGGTGCAGGACTTAATGGCTTTTTCGTGGAGATTCCATCTGCTCAATAAGAACATCGACAGATATACGGTGGGAATTATTTGGTTGGCTACGGTGTGGAGCATTTGGCTTATTCGTAACGACATTTTCTTTAATGAAGCTGTTTTTAATTTTGATAACTGTTTGTCTGTGATCATTTTTAGATCCTGGGCCTGGTTGGGATTAAAGTGTAAACGGCCCGGTTGTATAAACTTTGTTGACTGTCACACTAATCTTATTCTGACTGGTAGGATTTAGTTGTGGTTTTTTCTGTATTTGGAGTATCTCTCCTACTCTTATAATACAATTGCTCATTAAAAAAAAACAGCTAGCTAATGCCAACTTTCATTGGACCACAACAACATTAAGTAAGAGAACATGCATTGGTTCCTAGTTTCATCTATATATAACACCCAATTATGTCATCATGCATGTAAAACATAAGAAATTTCAGAGCATTTTTCAATTACAGTAGTTTTTGCTTGGATTTGATTCATTTGTTTTTGCTTTACCTTACCATATAGGCTTTCAAAGGATTGCAAATAAATGTGATAAAACATAGGAAGGACAAGTTTGGGTCCAACAAAGAGATTGGATATCAGAAGTTGCAACTGTTGCAACCTCAGTTTTGGATGGTTGTTGTTTCGCATGGAAAAACAGATGTGTAGAAAGAAAAAGAATGGTGGCTAAGAGATCAATTGTGAAAATGATGACTAAAATTCATCTGAAATGAATGACGGAAGTCAGTTAATAAATAGGGAATGCATGTATAACTCTAATTACATAATAGGAATATGCGAATTTTAGGTCAAAGGAGAAAGGGACCTTTGGATGCTTAAATAAAATATAGTAAAGTGTTACGGCCAAAGCATTATTGATAGTTTGTCAAATGATATCATTTCAAATTGACACCAAAAGCTCTATTTATGTTGAGCTTAATACAATAACAAACTAATTAACTAATCACCTATCTAAACTCTAACCTTATGTCTTCAAAACTTCAATGCTAATCATGTGTCAACAAAAAAAAAACGGCACAATAAAAGAGTGGGGCCTAATCATGTTATACACTTTCCCCTGGGCCTAATATTGTTTCCTTTTCTTCTTTCTTCTCTTTTTCCTTTATTTTACCTTGGATTATAGCATTGTTGATCAAATTTTCTCTTCTTTTTCCATGGACTTTGGGTTTTTGATGAAGTTGGATAAACCTTGATTGGTTCAAATCTATCTTTAAGTGAATTATTCGATTCATTTTAGGTGCTTTAAATTAATGTTAGGTTTAGTACTTTAATCCACCAAGAAGAGTGGTTGAAATTGAAGATGGAATAATCCAAATGATGTGATTCAATTTTGTTCCCCTTCTTCCCCTTTTTCTTTTTCTTTTTTGGTCAATGAAAATCTTAAATATCATGGAACTTCTTTGAAGATTTTGATTAAGATGATACCATTCTTTTTTTATCTTTTAATGTGGAAAGTTTTAGGAGAGTTACTTATTTGTCACTTTTCTAGCTTGTATTAGCACAAATAGTGTTATTGACTGGTCTCCCATAGTATGACCTTTTTTATAGGTTGTGCTAGGATTGCTTAACATAACGCTACATTTCGTCCCGAATCGGAAACTAAGTCATTATTATAAGCGATATTTTTAGCCTCCCACTCTCCATAGTGTGGTGTGAAATAGATTGTCTCTTGGTCATTTAAGAGAGCTTGTGGCATACTTGTCGATTTTATCCAAGTTGGATCCCTTCTCTTAAGGATGTATAGATTCATGTTTTCATGCTTATGGATGACTAGTCGAGTGTTCTCCGAAAAATGACAAAATGTTCTTCATCACTAATACTAACCTATTAACTATATTGTTGCATAACTTTATTTTGTGCCATTTAATTCTTGCTCTTTATTTCTTGTCATTTATTTTATACTTTTACTTTTAGCATTTCATATCATAATATCATTTTATTTTTCTCTTTGTCCATTTGGACCTTTGTTTATGCTTATGCTTTTTTCGTTTAGTCCATTTGGACTTTCTCTGAAGAAATTAATAAATATTAAAACACTTTAAAAACATGGTTCTCTTAATCCTAGACTCTTGTGATCTTGTGTTTGAACTTAAACTTTGGACTAAGATCTAGGATCCTTTTCCTATGCTCTTAGAGTTATGATTTGAGACCTTGGACCTTTGTGTTGCCTTTATTTATTTGTTGGGAAATTTTCTGTGTGCAGGTGTTGATACTTTGACATTGTGAAAATCATCTAATGCATGACTCTCCTAAATGGCTTTAAACCCATGGGAAGACCTTACTTTGACTTTGCTATGGCTTAACTTGGGACTTCATCTGATGCTTTAATTCATCTGGTTATTATGCTTGTGTGGTTAGATATTTACTTCCTTAGCTTTTATTTTGTGTTTTAGGATTGTCACTTCATCTCATCCCCTACTTAAAATTTCAAAATCTTCTCCCTTTTTCAAAACCTTCTTGTTTTCAAACTATAACCTCTTTTACAATAAAACCTTGACTTTGTTAAGTGAGTTTTTAAAACCTTTTCTATAATGAATGTCAATCAATGTTAAGCATACTTCGACTAATTTCAAAAGATTTAAAAATAAAAAAAAAACTCATTCAATCAATGTTGTGCCTTTGTGCACTTTTTCTTTTAAAATTTTTCATAAAGATTAGACATGAGTCATTTTCATAGTTTAGATATAATTCTCATATTCTCCATAGTATTAAAGGTATTGACATTTTCCACTTAGATGTTGAGTGATAGACTTGTTAATAAAAAATCCTCCATCTCAAGGTGATGCAAATGTTGTTTTCTTATACTTGTGGGCGACTAGTTGTAGTTTTCTCCTTAAAATGACAACTTGTCTGTTCATTTAAAATGAACCAAACAAACAAATTTTGTTATTTGTACCACGAACTACGAGGTTTTAATCATATATTGCACTTTGTAGGTATGTAGGCATGAGACTCAAGAAGTCTCGCCAAACACAAAAATCTTTAAAAAAACAATTTCTTCTCTTATCTCCCCAATCTCATTTCAAACAAACATTTTCAAATCAAAAAGCGTAGATATTTCAAAGGGTTGCTATAGAGTACTATAGACATTTTGGGTGCTGACACTTTCCCATTGCGTAACCAACCCCCTTACTCTGTCTCTGTTTATTTGTTCTTGTTTTAGAATTTGTTTAGGTTTTGTTCGCTCTTTTTCCTTTCCTTTGGATAAAATAAAAGTGCGATGGCGACTCTTGTTTTATGAGTTAAGTTAATCAGTAGCTTACACTCACAAATTTTACCGCTACAGAAAAGTGGCGACTCTGGTTCTTAGTGGATTTTGCCTACTTTGATTTAATTATGCTTATTTGTGTGATTTGTTTGTTATTGCTTGTTCTGTTTGGGTGCTTAGTGATCTTTGCATGGCGAGATAGGTTCTATACCCGAACCTAAGAGCTCTTATGATAGGATGTGTGGTATAATCGAGGAGATATGTGTGGAGTAGTCCTTTGCGTGTTAAGTTGAGATCCACCGCTTAGTGGAGGCCCCTTTGGAATTACTGATTTTATACCCATTAGTCATGTTTTGCATTACTTTTTCAGACCTGGGAGCCTAAGGAACTGGGGACCGTAGAACCTTTAAACCATCTTGGCCTACTATGACGCAGTGCGGTGATTATTCAGGTGTACACCTGAGATGATTGTCATGCGATACTACACTCGGACGAGTTTCTCTTGAGAATATTATTGGTTGGCGAGAAGTCGTTCAAGCCAGTAATATCTGAAAGATCACTACTACGAAAAACCCGTTTAACAACGGTTGGGAAAGGTATGTAGTCACTCGTGCAAAGGCGTTGTTATGTAGAGTGTTGTTGTATATATGATACGTACAATCATGGATTAATAACCGTTGTATTAAACTGTAAAGAGCGCTACCTATCACAACGATTGATACAAACAACCGTTGTGATAAAGCAATTGACCTAGGTTTGATTCCCAGCTACGCTGTTTTGATATTTATTTTTTTCTGGACAACGCGCGAGATATATTAACGGTTGTGTAGTATAACCGTTGTTAAAGCATAAGATATTATTACGGTTATCATGTAAAACCGTTGTTACATATTCTGCAGATTTAAGAAAAAGATTCCTGATTTTATAAGTAATCCCTTTTTTTAACTAGTATTATTGTTCACCATATCACAGCAGAAAATACATTTAACATTTGTGATAAATTAATCTTAATAATGTTAATTGTATCATATTCATAATATCACATAACTGTATCATATGCAATTGTAACAAATATCTTACAATATATCAGAACAAACAACCTGCAATTTACACAGTACATGAGATAACATAATTGTATCATATTCAATTGTAACAAATATCTTAAAATTTATCAGAATAAACATCCTACAGTTTACACATTACATAACATCACATAGTTGTATCATATTCAATTGTAACAAATATCTTACAATTTATGAGAACAAATAACCCACAGTTTACACAGTACATAACATCACATAATTGTAACTTGGTGTTTTGGTTTCTTGTCTCTTGGTATCTTGATTCTAAAGACCTATGATTTCAAATAATTATACTTGTTAGTAAAAATATTTAGAAACTATAATATACAATTAATATATTATGAATAAAGAGTAAATTACATACTTGTTAATTTTCCCATATGCCTTCTTCATGATCGATTCGAACGGCGTGCACGACATCTTCATCAACTTCATCATATGAGGTGGGGACTTGTGTTGTGTAAGAGGGTGTGGACAGAATATCAAGACTTTCATCACTAAGAGGAATGTGTGTTCCTTGGAGGACGATTGACCATTTCCCCGATATGTTCGATGGGTCGGTAACATAGAAAACTTGTTTTGCTTGAGAAGCCATAATAAATGGTTCGGTCATAAAAGATGCCTTGCCAAGGTCGACCCGTGTGAATCCTAACTCATTAATGTGTACACCATCACTATTATTGGGAACCCATTTGCATTTAAATAAAGCCACTTTGAAAATAACATAATCAATCTCCCAAATCTCATCAATGACACCATAAAACGCGGTAGTTGCCAATACATGATTCTTATCTTTCGAACTAGAGAAATACATCGATTCGACTTTAACCATAACCCCTCTATTTTGCATTGTACTACGATCATCTTTTGATTTT
The DNA here is from genome assembly GCA_022829125.1 of Lathyrus tuberosus. Taxonomy (NCBI): domain Eukaryota; kingdom Viridiplantae; phylum Streptophyta; class Magnoliopsida; order Fabales; family Fabaceae; genus Lathyrus; species Lathyrus tuberosus. Next base: position 2,295,531 of record JALAZF010000142.1, on the reverse strand, counting down.
GTATAAAAGGTATAATGACCAATGTCGTATGCGGTCCAAGTAATGACACAAAATTTTGGCTCGTACGACAACCATTCAAGTATCTCGGATGCACTACAATCATTATATACACTTTTGTTAAACCATTCTATGAATCTCTCGTTACTCTCTATCAATAACAACTTGTCACTCATTCGGGGATATTTTTTCCTCAAAAGTCCTTTGTGAGTATCTATGAAAGGTTGAACTTCATCTATATTATTCAATATATAGAAATGTGCTTGAATAGCGACATCCCGAGCCATTGACTTAACATTTAGACCTTGATTACCTCTTTCGTCTGTGTCAGCATGACGAGAAATTGGAATTCCTATAGAATCTGTGTCCGACAAATAGTTTGTACAAAACTCAACAACTTCTTCTGTGATGTATCTTTCAACAATCGAAGCTTTTGGTCGGTGATGATTCTTCGTATATCCTTTAAAGATCTTCATATATCACTCTATTGGATATATCCACCTTTAATAAACTGGACCACAAATTCTGATTTCTCTGACTAGATGAACAAGTAAGTGAACCATAATGTCAAAAAATGATGGAGGAAAATACAACTCCAATTGACACAAGATTATGGCAGCCTCATCTTCTAATTCATCTAATTTTTTGAAATCAAGAACTTTGTTACATATGGCATTGAAGAATAAGCACAATCTCGTTATAGTAACTCTCACATTTTTTGGTAGGATCCCACGGATAGCCACTGGTAGAAGTTGTTGCATCAATACATGACAATCATGAGATTTTAAACCAATTAACTTGAGATCTTTCATTGATACAAGTTTCTTGATGTTTGATGAGTAACCTTGCAGAACTTTAATACCTTGCAAACACTCGTAGAAAATTTTCTTTTCCTTTTTAGAAAGAGTGTAACATGCTGGAGGCAGATAAGTTCTTTTTCCTTTCTCTATTGGAGCCAACTGTTTTCTTATACCCATCTTCTCCATATCAAGACAGGAAGTCTTACTATCTTTAGTCTTGCCTGGAATGTTTAGAAGTGTGCCAATCAAACTATCACAAATATTTTTCTCCACGTGCATCACATCAAGATAATGCCTAACATCAAGACTTGACCAATGCGGAAGATCAAAGAAGATGGACCTCTTTTTCCAAATATTTTTGGCAAATGTCCCTTTTTCTTTTTTCTCTTCCCAAAGACAACATTAATGTGTTCCTTCCGTTGATAAACTTCTTCCCCGATTAAAGGTTCAGGTTCCTCATAAACTCTTGCTCTCCATTAAAAGCCTTTCGCAATCTACGATAACGATGATTGGGTTTTAGAATTTTTCAATGCCCAAGGTAAACCGTCTTTTTTCCAAACTCAAGTTGGTGATAACAAGTATCATCTTCACATATAGGACACACTCTATGTCCTTTGAGACTCTATCCAGCCAATTTACCGTAAGCAGGAAAGTCGTTGATTGTGCAAAATAACATTGCACGCGTCTTAAACTTTTCCCCAGAATATGCATCATTAACTTCAACGCATTCATCCCACAAGAGTCATAAATCATCAATTAATGGACTTAGATAAACATCTATATCATTACCAGGTTGTCTTGGTCCAAAAATCATCATACTTAACAGTATATACTTACACTTCATACTCAACCAAGGAGATAGGTTGTAAATAGTGAGAAGAACAGGCCACGAAGTATGATTAATGCTCAGATTACAAAAGGGGTTCATTCCATCGGTGGCAAGTCCAAGCCTAAGGTTTCTTGGCTCAACTCCAAAATCCAGAAACAACTAATCACTTTTCTTCCATTGCAACGAATCAGCAACATGGCAAATGTTTCCATCACAAGTCCTTTCATCTGCATGCCATCTAAGATTCTTTCCGTCATTCGAATTAGCAAAAAGTCTCCTAAATAATGAAATTATTGGCAAGTACCATAACACTTTAGCGGGAGGATGCTTCCTACTAACATTGTCATAGTCATTGTCATCACCACTGTTGGCCCTTAACTTGTAACACAACACACCACATTTCGGACATTGATACAAGTCTTCATACTCTTTTCAGTATAATATGCAATCATTAGGGCAAACATGAATTTTGATATACTCCAGACCCATTGGACACAATAGATTCTTGGCCTCATAACAACGATCTGGCAATTTGTTATCTTTTGGTAACATTTCCTTTAGCAGTTCAAGTAATTCTGTGAAACTTTTATCAGTGAACCCTTTAATTACGGTTGAGAAACACAACCGTAGTGGAATTTAAGACCTCTTACAACAGTTTTTTAATTCACTCTTGTAAACTATTTTACAATTTATTTTTAAAGTAATGGAGTTAAGTTATATAACAACGGTTGGTTTTAAAAACTGTTGTAAAATCATTTACAATTTATTTTATAAATAATGGACTTAAGTGACAAACACTTAATGTACTCTAAAAAATGGAAAAAGTGTAACTGCAGAGAATCAAAGCTTACTGCACAATATTTATTACTACGGTCTTTTAACTCAACCGTCATTATATTTCTGTTTATGTGTACGGCTAGTTATTAGGCGCAAAAATTTTAACTTTATTACAACGGTTTAGATGAATCCGTTGTAAACATTGCGTTGTTGTTTGCGCATTTTGTAGCAGTGGATGGAATCATGAATCTTGGAACTTTTTAGGACCTTGTTCTACAGGTGTTTATATCCTTAGTGCATACCTTTGTGGGTTGGTTCTCACCCTTGGCTCCATGCTCGTGACTTGGAACATTTGAAACCGTGTGCCTTGTGTGATCTTGTTTGTGGTTGTTGCATCCATGCCTTCATGCATTCATGAGCATTTTCTCTCATGATTTTAAGGAAATTAGAGGTATTTTTTGCAAATATTTTAGATATTAGTGATTATGGATCTTGGAAGAAGGAATACGCAAAAGTACAGTTTCAAGAGTCCCGATTTACAAGAGTTGAGAAAGCTTGGATCTTTGGTGTCTAGTCCCGTTGATTTCAGAGGCCGTTATGGGAGAATTTTGTCTATTTTGAAGACTAATATGGAAGATAGGGTTCTCAATACCTTGATTCTGTTCTAAGCTTCGTTGCACCATTGCTTCACTTTTCTTGACTATCAACTTGCGCCAACTTTAGAAGAGTGCGCTTATTGGATGGGTTTGCCTATTTCGGGCAAGGTTCATTTTAGTGGTTTAGAGTAAGTTCCTACACTCAAGGTCATTGCCAAAGCTATTCATCTTAAAGAGTTTGGTCGTAAGGGAAAGTTTGTCACCAAAGGAAGAATTCTTGGTATTAGTGCCAAGTTTTTTATACGGAGAGCTTCTACCTTTGTGTCGCTCCCAGGATTTTCATCCAGGTACAAACGCGAAAGTGGCGCGGAAAACAGAGTCTCCAACCGTGTAAATTTATCCCAAGAGAGGGAAAGGGAACACCGCATAAACCTGAGGAAGAGGGAAAGGAATGGTCATCGCAACCATAGCCTGGGTTCGGGAGTCGGTTACGCGAGGGGAAGGTGCTAGCACCCCACGCGTCCATCGTACTCGATGGGATCCACGCTTGTTGTCTATTCTAAGGGTGAGTTGTCCTAAAATCTATGGGTGCACTAAAACGGGGAAGGGAAAGACAAAGACAGACTCGGTAGGACGTCGACGTCCTAGGCCTACGTACCCCCTTTGTGCAATGGGGAATTCAGAGTCAACGTAGTTCGGACCAAGTTCTTTTTGTGTTTTTCATGAGCGATGTTAAGCTCGCGTCCGGCAGTTAGGGTCGATGCCTGTTTGCGACTCAGACGGAAAGTAACATGCCCTTTTTGAAAATAGCCTTTAGTTTGACGATCCCGAAGGACAAAAAGGTTTGAAGTTTGTTTGTATTTTTTGGGACAGAAGTGACTTGAGTTAGTTCATAACTCAACTTGAACCGAAGTCTAGGACACGGGAACGAATGCGTCGCATGGTCATCCCCAATGGGACGTATGCTCAACACTCTAGAAGAGAGAAGGGGGACCCCTCAATCTTCATTTCCTATGTTTAAGGCTTGTGTGCAAGGCAAGTTGACCTTATTAAGTATCTTAGAGATGTTTTGAGATGAGAAGAGGGACTCAAAAGAAAAGAAAAACGCTACGGGGAAAATCTATCCTAATGTTATCATGCAAAGATGGCCCTAAGGGGAGGTTTGATAACAACCTAAGCCAAAAGAACAGAAAATATGGGAGAAAGAAAGAATGAGAGTGGACATGGATAACTATCCACAACCTTAAATAACTTACCTCAGCCTCTGCATAAAAGGTTAGTACAAACAGATATAAGTGACAATAAGGCAAATGAAACCCCAAACAAATCATAAACCAAAGAGAAATGATTATAAACCAAATGAAACTCAATCAAGACAGAATATGGATTACCTAAACATGAATTATGAAGTCAAAGAAGCAAACCCAAATGATGGCACAAGTGCCTTCTCAAACAAGTAATCAGACATGGTCAAAGATGTGCATACAAGAAGATCTCAAACAAAGAGCAATCAAACAATTAGCAAAACATCTTCTAAAATTATCAAATTAAGACCCAACACACCTCAACCAGTGGTAAACAACATATTAAAAACTCATACAAAAATTCACAAGATAGGTCACCCAAACAATTATGCAAAGTTCAGACAAGAAACATGATTCAATGTGCAAAAGAGAAGGACCAAAATGCAACATGAAATGATTTTAAAAATCAGAGAAAAATGTTTTTATGCAACTCATTGTGTTGGTGAAATAGTTCAAAAAGAATGGACTCAAAATGTTTTGTATGCTATGAGAAATAAATTCTACAAGTAAGGGTATACATAATTGAAGCAAAACAAAAAGAAATTCACACAAATAATTAATTCAGATGCTAAAAATAAAATAAAAATGAAAAATAAAATTTGGAAAAATTTTATAAAGCCCTAAACATGCTTCATGATTTTTTTTGTAATTTTCAGATGCACAAAACTATTTTAAAAATTGAAAATGAAACAAATAAGAAAAAGAAAACAAAACAAATAAAATGGGCCAAGGGAGGGGTGCACGAGCAATATCATTTGAACTGTAGTCATGTTATAGCACGCTGGGCCTTGAAAACGCAGGGTGTGAAAAGCAAGATTTGCTAAGCCCAGTCCAATCCAACACTCACAATTCAGCCAAAAAAGAAAAGAAAAGGAATTGTACAAAAAAGCATGCGAACATGAAGTCAATAGGTCACCTTCAATTAAAATAGGAACAAGACAAAAAAATGCAATGGACCAATCAGACGATGACAACGCATCGTCTCTTTCATGAACCATAACCATGCATCGTGAAAACCCAGCAATGATTTAGCAACAACGTCTCGACTTGCACATAATATTTCTCCATGGAATCTCCATCAAATTAAACAAAATAACACCCAAAACTAAAGTACAAGGAACATAGATCAACATGGTATAATTGGTTTTCCCGAAAGATCACTCAAACATAGAGATAAATAAGCCCAAAGACACGGGTATGAACATCGTTTTAAACATTCAAGCATATCAACATGTCCAGATTTCAAACAACAAACGATGCCATCATCTCAGGCAGATCCAGATGCAATGTATGCTCAAAGTTTTAGGACCTAAGTCACTTAGATCTAAGTGTGAGAGAAAAAAGAGTTTGAAGAAGTTACCTAATGGAGGCGAGTGAAACTTCTCCTTGGTCTGAAGCTTGCAGGCGTGTACCAAAAAATCATCTCCTCCTCATTTTAGGGTTTCTGGTCGTTTAAATATGATGGATTGGATAGGTTTTGAAGGCCCATGATGTGTGAACTGATTCCCTTAGGGTTCAATCGAAAATGGAAGGTTTGGATATTGCCAATTTTTCCTTACGCGTGCATGGCCTACTCTACCCATGTTGGCAATAGATTTGGCACGAAAACAAAATATCACGCGTCATGCAAACTGCACATATCACCATGCTATGAGCTTTTAGACATAACCTTGACCCATTACTTGTCATGACCATAACTTAGTGCACACAACTCCCTTCGAGACAATCAAAGATTCACTGAAGAGTAGGGAGTATGGATAACAAAATTCATGAAGAAAGGATCTTGAAATAAGGCTTGGAACATTGTGTAAAATGCCATGTAAAAGTTGTCCTCAAAACTGCCCATGCGGCTTGGAATACTTCTGAGTCATTTTCAAATGTACAGGGTGAAAATACTCAACTTTGATCACCTATAACGCAATACATAGTAGTTCAAATGACCTGTTTCTTGTACTCAAATTAAAGGGCTCAATTCATACTACAACTTTCGTGTGACAAACATTTCCAAATGAAGTCTTGATCGTGATGAAAATCAGCCTTGAAAGTTTGTTCCCAAGTCTGCCAAAAATGACTTAGAAAAAATTCTAAGTCTTTGAATCTTGTAAGGTAAAAATGCCCAACTTGGGAGCACTATAACTCATTCAAAAACGATCCAAATGGCATGGTTCTTGTGCTCATTTTGAAGGGAATACTTCATACTATAACTTTCATGTGGAAAAGATTTGCAACTGAAGCCTTGATCATGGTGAAAACTATCTTTGAAAGTGGTTAAGAACTTACCCAAAATAGTAAGTTTCTAAAACCCTAAATTTCCTTTTTTAGTAACTTTTCCACATTCTTGATTTTTTTGTGAATCCTTGAGCATTTCTTGATCAAATCTTCATCAATGGACATATTTGAGATAAGAAACATGAATTTGACCTTAAAAAGTCAGGAGTTGACTTTTTCCTTTGCACAGTTGACTTTTCCCCAATTCTCCTGATTTTTAACCAATTGATCAATTGAACCTCTTATAAACCAAACGGATGGACAATCTTCCATTCCTAGATACTTAGGGACCCAAGGAATTCCATGGAATCAAGTCTTGCCCAAAAAATCAGAAATAAACTGACTTTATAGCAAACCCTAATTTGGTACCCTCAGTCTAGGAGGAAATAACACAGTCTCCAAATCCAAATTCCTCTGAACATGATGTGTATCCTCTCCAACAAAGATAAGATATGCCATTTGGTGATGATAAAAACCCAAGAATCTTGCCCATTGGAGCAATAAACCCAAGAATCTCAAAACCCTAATTTCTGCACTAGTTAGGAGAGAGTGATCCACTTGAGCTCTCTTGGACAATACAAGGACCCTTGCTTGACCCTTTGAAGAACATCTTCTCCTCTTGAACTGCCTCAGGCACCTTGGCCCCATGCTAAGAACCAATGATATGCACACATGATAATGCAAGAATGAAATGAAACATAAGCCAGTTAGTAATAAAGCAAGGAGAGCAAATTTTGGGGTGCTACAGCTGCCCCTATTCAATCAACTTGGTCCTGAAGGTATGATAGCAACGGCTGTCATGCGTTCAAAGGATTCACGGGGATTGAATACCAAAAGAAACCTGAAATTTGCAATCCTCAAAGGAGGAACGACTCCACTGGGGAACAAGCAATAAATGCTGCACTTGTCACAACACGTACGAGTGTTGGAAATCAATACGAACAATGTATTGGAATGTCATGAAAAAAATACAAACTGGTGTTAACTATGTTGGGGATAAACACGGATGGGTGTCCAGGAATCAAAGATATCAGATGTGGACGGGTATCAAAAAGGTACACGAACGTGTGTGAAAAGGGTTCAATACGGACGGGTACTGGAAAGGTAAAAGGATCCTATACGGACAGGCATCGAAACAAAAGTTCGAACACGGACGGGTGCTGAAAGGATAAATCAACCGGGGGTTAATCTCGCTGGTGAATGGAAGGCAACACAGACGGGTGTCATCAAAGGGTCAATACGGACGGGCATTGGCTTAAAAAGTTCAAACACGGACGAGCGATGAAAGGACACGGGCGGGCATCAAAAATCAATACGGACGGGCACTGAAACAAAAGGTTCAAACACGGCCGGGTGCTGAAAGGACACGGACGTGCGTCAAAGGTCAATACGGACGGCCATTGGCTTAAACGGTTTAAACACGGACGAGTGCTGAAAGGACACGGATGGGCATCAAAAATCAATACGGACGGGCATTAAAACAAAAGGTTCAAACACGGACGGGTGTTGAAAGGACACGGATGGGCGTCAAAGGTCAATACGGACGGGCATTGGCTTAAAAGGTTTAAACACGGACGGGCGTCAAAGGTCAATACGGACGGGCATTGGCTTAAAAGGTTTAAACACGGACGGGTGCTGAAAGGACACGGACAGGCATCAAAGGTCAATACGGACGGGCATTGGCTTAAACGGTTTAAACACGGACGGGTGCTGAAAGGACACGGACGGGCATCGAAAGTCAATACGGACGGGCATTGAAATAAAAGGTTCAAACACGGATGGGTGCTGAAAGAACACGGACGGGCGTCAAAGGTCAATACGGACGGGCATTGGCTTAAAAGGTTTGAACACGGATGGGTGCTGAAAGGACACGGACGGGCGTCAAAGGTCAATTCGGACAGGCATTGGCTTAAACGGTTTAAACACGGACGGGTGCTGAAAGGACACTGACGGGCGTCTGACGGTAAATGACCTTGAGGGGATAGACCAAAGGACCACCTGGACGAAGGGGTAAAAATGAAATCATGGATTGACGATCTTGGCAAACAATTCTGCAAGGGAATATTAAATACTGCCTAAACCAACACCTGTTGGAGATGGAAACTCCTCCACTGGGGATGTCCAACTGTTTCAGAACCTGGATCCAACACCTGCTGGGGATACTAATCGCCATCAAACTCCGCTTGGGGATAACCTGAAAGAAACTTTGGGGAAAATAGATTGCCCCATGCCCAGTGGGGAAACACTGTCTCTAATCAACGGGGCTCTCCATCAGACTCTCACAGGTGAGGCTGTAAAAAATAACAAACTTCTGGCTACCAATAACAGATGGGCTTAGAACCTGCTGGGGATGCCAACCACCGCTACGCAAATAGCGGCGCAGATTGTTACCAGATTCTGCTTGGGGAGAACAGTCCATAATACCATCCTGCTTGGGGATGCTGCTGAACTTAACCTGCTGACGGGGGGAATGGCTTTACCCTCACCTTGCTGGGGGTTAGAACCTAACGTTGTTGGTGAAAGCACACTTCCTGACTGGCTGGGGAAAGTGGACACCCTGATTCTGTTGGGAAACAACGTCTTGATCCAGAGGAAAATTTGCTCTGCTGAGGAAGGTGCATTCTCAATCCTGGGGAGAGCAAACTGCAGGGGGAGTACAATCCTGTTGCCCTGCAACCTGACTTGTCTTTATGGTCATAAGCGGCTCTTTGAACTTTTCACTTGCCCCAGACCACCAGGTCTAATGGAAGAAATCATCTCAAGAGGATTTTATAGAAGACCGGGCGTTCGCACTGCCCCAGGGTCTTCAAACTCTTTGGAGAGATTTATCATATCTCGACATAACTGTCCCAACCTTCATAATCCATGAAGTACATTACCTCGAAAGGGATTGTAATGACTTGAAAATACTCTGCTTTAGTATTTTGAACCTTGAGGAGGTGTTTTCAATTAACCATTTTCAGGAGCGGACAATCTCCCCCGCTCTAGAGGTGGCCTGCCCCAATATGAGCTTTGAAGTGACCTTGCCCCTGATCTTAGAATAAATGCCCCAGAATAACTGAATTTCAGAGATTTTTCTCAACGTGACTGCCCCAGATTGGCTACATCTTAACACGACTTACTGGGGAGATCCCACTCTACACTGAGTCTCTTGGCAGCATGCCCTTTGATATGAATGTCCTTTAGAATTTTCAAGCATCCCGACTTGGCAGGATCAAGCTTCTTGACTGACGTTCACTGTGTAAGCTGCATTGATGCTTAGGCACATTTACGCAAGCATAACAAGTTTATTATGAGAATGATAATTCTAATGCAACAAACATGTTAACCTTGAAGTTTATTAAAAATATGTCGCAAAACCCTGTGAACGAGTCACTAGGTATAACGTTTATTTTTTAATGGAAAACTAAACGCACATGCAATACCAACAAATCTTATTAGCACAACTTATAGGAGTCAGGGACGATATCCTGTTGAAGTACGCCTTTAGAATAAACCCTGTATCAATTAGGACTTTTAAGGGTTGTAACATGGTCTGGTTCACAGTTTCGGAAAAAAGGATTTATGGCTCAAAATTTATCGGCGCCCACCCACTCTTCGTTATGTTCTCCAGTCCTATGTTCAGTTAATCTGACACAAACGCTCATCTCTCAAAAGGTTTATGATCTTTAAGGGACCCACGCAACTAATGGTTTGACACCTACGGAGGTTTTGGAGTGACAGTCATCCCTTTTTATCTTTTGTGCCTGTAATCACAAAAATTTGTTCTTATCGAGGATCTTCTCTTGTAATGCTTTTCGCTTTTTCTTTCTTTTGCTTTTTTGATCCCTAATTTTTGCCTGGACTGACTCTTTTGAGTTTTTTGATTTTGAAGTCCAGCGGGATGCCCTAACTTTTTCCTAAGTCGCTTATTTTCAAGTCTTGACTTAGCGGGCTTTCTTTTTTTTTTTATTCCCCTTTTGAACAAAGCGTGTGACACTGGTTGTCTTACTTGCTTGACAGGGTTGTGACTGCCTCACTTCTTGATTGTTGATGGATGACCATTGTGTTTTCACATCTCTTGACCTCTTGACAGTGGGATAGAAGGTAATGGATCCTCAGATGCACACTCTCCTTGAAATTTGAACGCTCGGTCAAACTAACTGACGTCTACCCTGCCCCTGGGTTAAGTATGAGGACTTTTTCGTACGAAGGAAACTCCTACTTCAAGGCTCAAAGGGGTTAACGAGGGTCTATCTCCCTCATATCTCTAGTGTTTATGGGTTTGAAACAATGCCTGTACATCCTCAACAGGGTTCTATCCTTGAACATACAACCAAAGATTTTGCGTTTTCATCTCATCATCCTTCCTCGAGAGTTCTAGACAAGAGAATTGGTATTGCAGTGCATATAAACATTTAAGAGTGAACACGAATGGATTTCTTCAAGGAAAACATACTCATTGCATTAATATCATCATTAAAAACAAACAAGTCTTACATGCATACAATGCTTTAACAAGAAATGAAAAACTACAAATGAAAATGCAGTAAAGAAGCTGAAGATTGTCATTGCTGAGGAAGCTTGATTATGTCTGGACGTACTTGCGGACGGAGTGCTTATTTGAGAAAGGAGGATTTAATTGATGTACATATCATCTTCAGTGAATGCAATGATCTCTGAGTCTACCAGGTCTTGCACCTTGTGCTTGAACACGTTGTAGTTTTCAATTGAATGACCCAGTGTATCTGAGTGATATTCACATCTAGCATCCAGATCATAATCAGGAGGAATAGGGTCGGGAACGGGCTTGGCATCCCTTAGTTGAACCAAAGAACTTTCAAGTAGACGGGAAAGAACATGGCTGTGAGGAATAAGGAGTGGATCAAACCTTCTCTCAGGCCTTCGTGATCTTTGTTGTCTCCTTCCAGGACAGTTCTCTTGTTGACCCCGATTCGAGCGCATAATCTTTTTAGGAACTTTTCTCTTCAGACTTGGTCGAGGCGTAGGCAGCATTTGCGGATATGGGGATTCTAGGACCAAGGACTGCAAGAAATGCCCCTGACCTGATGTGGCTTTGGGAGAAGCAATGGGGATACCCACTTCTCTTTCAATAGCTAGAGTCGGACCACCTTGTATGCTTACGCCGCTTGGTGTGAATTAAATTTTCCTCGAATTAATCAGATCCTGGACAGCATGCTGAAGGGCCTTACATTTCTCCACAGTATGCCCTGGTGCCCCAGAATGGAAATCACAATGGGCTCTTGCATTGTAGCCTGGTGGGGGATTACCAGTGAGAGGAGCCAAAGTCCATTTCTGTACCAGTTGCAACTGAAGGAGATGCTGCAATAGTTGAGAATATGGCATAGGGAGTGGATGAAAAACTCTTTCAGGCTACTTCTGTCTCTGTGCACACTTTTTATTCTTAGGCTTATCTAGGGAGATATGACCTGGTTGCTGTTGGGAAAGTTCTGGAACCTCAGCTTATGGAAGAGATTCACGAGGCAGTCCGTGATCTAGATCAAATCCTAAAGAGATGGGAGTAGTAAGGATCTCTTTCGCGGAAGCGAGCACATGACTGTTTTCCTTCTTTAACACTGTTTTCAAGATTTCCATGACCAAACCCATCTGAGTCTTCATCTGATTGACCTCCTCCCTCAGCATCTTCTGGTCTTGCATGAGAGTTTGTATATTCCCCACAAACTGCCCCATCTGCCCTCGCATTTCCCTCAACTCAGCTTGAATTTGCTCCATGATCAACTCTTGAATGGCTTGAGGAGTTAGGTCTGCAATTCTGAAGAAAGCCAGATCAGAATATGAATAACCAGCCTTGAACACCTGTTATGCACAATGATCACGAATATGCAAATGCAAATGAACATGTTTAAAAAATTCGCAGGGCGATCCACCCCTTGATTCCAGTTTAATAATAAGATAGAACGGGACTTCTGCTCATATATTAAGAAAACCAGAGGAAACCAATTGTCAACAATCACAACCCAAGATAGTAAGTCTGAACACAATGATCATGGATCCTAACCAGCAAGCCTGGTTGTGATCCAAATACAACAGAGAGGAAAAGAACTACGTCATGTCATCAAAGTCCACAAGTGCCAATTCCCCAGGTTCTGCCATAGAAACAACCTTGTGAACAGGATCCAGAATAAGTGATGGGAACTTGTACACTATGATGTTCTTTCTCTTCTCAGTGCTCATCCTTGATAGTCTTCAAAAACCAGAATCAAAGTTAGGATGCAGCCCTGCAAGTGAATAAACATGTCAGGATGCAAAAATGATGATGCAAATGCACACATGGGATCAAGGATGCCCCAAAGATTGGACAACTGCTGCACTAAACAACTGTATAATCTCAAAGGTCTGCCCAAATACCCAGAATACCAAAATAACCACAGTACCACACTGATAAATCTGCTGATCAGAAAACCGGGTATGTTGAAGGTCAAGGTTACCTGCAAACCTGTAAACACCCTGCCCTCTAACATGTGGGTACTAGAAAGCCGAGGATCCTCAATATCACGGGCTCTCAGGTCGATAAATGATGATACGTTCACCATTTATGGTTTGGCATCATTGTCGCTCCCAGGATTTTCATCCAGGTACAAACGCGAGAGTGGCGCGGAAAACAGAGTCGCCAGCCGTGTAAATTTATCCCAAGAGAGGGAAAGGGAACACCGTATAAACCTGAGGAAGAGGAGAAGGAATGGCCATCGCAACCATAACTTGGGTTCGGGAGTCGTTTACGCTAGGGGAAGGTGCTAGCACCCCACGCGTCCATCGTACTCGATGGGATCCACGCTTGTTGTCTATTCTAAGGGTGAGTTATACTATCATCTACGGTTGTGCTAAGACGGGAGAGGGAAAACAAAGACAGACTCGGTAGGACGTCGACGTCCTAGGCCTACGTACTCCCTTTGTGCAATGGGAAATTCAAAGTCAACGTAGTTCGGACCAAGTTATTTTTGTGTTTTTTAGGAGCGACGTTAAGTTCGCGTCCGGCAGTTAGGGTCGATGCCTGTTTGCATCTCAGACGGAAAGTAACGTGCCCTTTTTGAAATAGCCTTTAATTTGACAATCCCGAAGGACAAAAAGGTTTGAAGTTTGTTTGTATTTTTTAGGACAGAAGTGACTTAAGTTAGTTCATAAGTTGCATTGCACCAAAGTCTAGGGCACAGGGGCGAATACTTAACGCATCGTCCCAAGACAGGACGCTCGCTAGGCACTCTAGAAAGATGAGAGGAAGCCCCTCATTTCTCATTCCCCACGCTTAAGGCTCGTGCGCAATACACTTTATTCTTATTAAGTATTTTCAAGAAGTTTTGAGATGTGAAGAGAGAAGACACAAAGGAAACTCTAAAGGGAAACTAAGAGTCCTAATGTTATCATGCATCGGCGACCTACGGTTAGTGAGGTTTGACGACAACCTAATCCTAAAGAAAGGAAAAAATGAGAGAAGGAAAGAGTAAGGGTGAATATGGATGATTATCCACACCCTTAAAGAACTTACCTCAGCCCCTGCACAAGATGTTAGCACAAAACAGACACAAGTAATATTAAGGCAAATGAAAACCAAACAATGAGATATAATAGTGATTAAATGACCTATAACCATCCAAACATGAATTAAGAAGTCAAAGACACACCCCCAAAGCAATGGTACAAGTGCCTTCTCAAACAAATAATCAGACATGGTCAAAATGAGCATACAAGAAAGCCTCAAACAAGGAGCAATCACATAATTAGGGAAACAACTTCTAAAATTTCCAAATTAAATATCAACATTGCTCAACCAGGAACAAATAACATATCAAAAACTCCTGCAAAAATTCAAGATGTTAGTCACTCAAACAATGGTGCAAATCCAGATGAGAAATATGACTCAACATGCAAAAGGCAAGGACTAAAATGCAATATGAAATGATCTTAAAAATGAAAGAAAAATATTTTAATGCATTTCAAAGTATTTATGAAAAAATGCAAAAAGAATGAGTTCTAAATAATTTATGGATGCAGAGAAATAAAATAAACAAATTTAGGTATGCATGATATGAATGATTCAAAAAGAAATGAACAAATATTTATTTCAGATGCTAAAAATAAAATAAAATAATAAAATAAAATTTGTGAAAATTTTATAAAAATATAAATATGATGCATGAATTTTTTGGGAATTTTTTAATGCAATTATATATTTTTAAAAAATGAAAATGAAATATGATGATTAAATAAAGATAAAAATAAATTGAAAACAGATGGGGGTGTGATCAGCAACAATTGCACCTTTAGAATAAACCAATGGGCTCAGAGGGGGGTGCCATTAGCGAGGCCCAAACACAAACCCAGTCAGCGAAAATAAAAAACAAAAAGAATCACAATGCACTCTAGTCAAACCAATTGACTCCCCAGGACCCTCAGATCAATCCAACGCGTGCCACCAAGTCAACACAATCATCATGTATTCAAGATCAATGGTTTAGATCAAAACGCACATGGTAAAAATGATACACACGTACACACATGATTAAATAGAACATCATACATCATCCACGTGAGAAGCACGTGCCATTTTAATTCGTTGGCATCATTATAAACGTCAGATTTAATCAACGCACACGATTAGGTCAATAAAATAAAAGGTAATTAAAATGAGGGAAATTGATTGGGGGCTCACCATAATATGCGTGGAAGCACGTACACACAATCACTAATTAAAAATCAGAAAAAAAAATACAACTTATAAAACGTGGCAAGCAATGGACCGTCAGATCCCTAGATCCAACGGCCAAGACATCGTCTTCTCCAAATTCCCTCCGGCAGCCTGCAAACATCTCCGGCGACGGAGCTAGGGTTCCGTTCATCATCTTGGATGAACACCAACCTGAAATTTCCCAGAAACTGCAAACAACTATACCAATCCAACCAGATTTTCACAAGGGTTTCAAATATCTCATCAAAAATCACGAACAATGCAAGAGTAATGAGATTCGAATGAAATAAGTTTGGGTTCAAAAACTTGAAACACACAATACAAGCAAACCACACGTCCAATTTCAAAAATAAATATATCAGGATGATCCATGTATGCCACACAACATTATGCACGCTTAAAAAAAGAGTTTTGGGATCATAAAAAATGTTACCAACCTGAGGTCAAGCACTCCTAATCCTTGCTGTTGGCTGCGAATGAGGATTGATCCGTGCTCTAGAGATCCCAAGGGTTCTGATGGTGAAAGAATTTTTTGAAAAGACCTAATGGGTTGAGAGATTCAATGAGAAAAAGTTCTAGGGTTCAAGCTTTCTCCTCCTCCAAATATCACATGTTCTTAACCCTAACCAGTGCATGAATTGGCTTAAATACATTAGGTTAACCCACTGATGATCAATTGGGCCTTGGCAATTCCTTTGTTAAAGAGTTTTGGGTGATTTTAGAAAAATTACATTATGTGAGATACACCTCCTCCATGCATGGATATCCAAATATTTCATGAGGGATCACTTATGTTTGAATTGCTGACCACACCTGAATTTGATTTGGGCCTTGAGACATTTTGGTTCATGAGTTTTCAATGACTTGGCAATTTTGAATAATGGAGAATAAATGATAAATACACCATGGATTCACTTGATTCAAAGGCCTAAAATGATCCTTGAGGAGTGTCCTTTGATGTTAGCATGTGACATGAAGCAATGGAATAAATTATAGGTCACTATGCCAAAGTTGTGAAAATGGAATCATGAGAAACCCTAAAAACCACTTTGCCTTCTTTTGATCATAAGTTGAGTTTCACAAATGATATAGAGACCCACTTGTACTTGTTGGAAAGAGGAGAAAAATATCTTCAACTTTCATGTTGGAGGAAAATTCATTTGAAGCTTCTTTGATGATGAAAAGTCAAGTTGGATGTAGTGTAGGAACTTGCCCAAAAAGGAAACTTTCAAATTATAGGTCATTTCCATATTTAGTAACTTTTGCACCAACCCTTGATTCTTGATAAATGGCATGAAACTTGACTTTTGAAAACCATATGAGGATGTGAGACCTTGAAAACCCTGGAGAGAACCTCAAGATTCCACAGTTGACTTCCCCTCTCACTGTTGACTTTTACCCAATTCACCTGATTCCTAATCCATTAGCCAATTGAATCTCTCCTGAATCAAACTGATGGACAATCTTCCATTCCTAGATACCTATGGACCCAAGGAATATCATGGAATTAATTCTTTCCCAAAAAATCAGAAATAAACTGACTTTATAGCAAACCCTAATCTTGGCACCCTCAGTCTAGGAGGAAATAACACAGTCTCCAAATCCAAATTCCTCTGAATATGATGTGTATCCTCTCCAACAAAGATAAGATATGCCATTTGGTGATTATAAAGACCAAAGGAGCTTGCCAATTGGAGCAATAAACCCAAGAATCTCAAAACCCTAATTCCTGCACTGGTTAGGAGAGTGATCCACCTGAACTCTCTTGCTTGACCCTTTGAAGAGCATCTTCTCCTCTTGAGCTTGCCTCAGGCACCTTGACCCCATGCTAAGAACCAATGACATGCACACATGGTAATGCAAAAATGAAATGAAACATAAGCCAGTTAGTACTAAAGGTAGGAGGGCAAATTTTGGGGTGCAATAGCTGCCCCTATTCGATCAACTTGGTCCTGAGGGTATGATAGCGACGGCTTTCAGACAATCATTATGCACGGGGATTAAATACCAAAGAACCCGGAAATTTGCAATCCTCCACTAGAGAATCATCCATAAATGTTGTACTGTCACAACACAGACGAGTGCTAGCTATGCTGGGTATAAAGTGGAACAAACTCTCCCAAGTTACGTCATCTCTGCTGATAAAGAGAACTGACAAAGGAATCTCGAAATATGACATCTCTGCTGACAAAGGGAACTGACGAAAGAAAATATTCAAAAGATTGTTATCTCTGCTGATAAAGAGAACTAGCAAAACAAATGCCATCCCTGCTGATAAAGGAACTAGCAAAATAAATCTTCAAAAGATTGCTATCTCTGCTGTCAAAGAGAACTAGCAAAACAAATGCCATCCCTGCTGATAAAGGGAACTGACAAAAGAAAATATTCAAAAGATTGCTATCTCTGCTGATAAAGAGAACTAGCAAAACAAATGCCATCCCTGCTGATAAAGGGAACTAACAAAGAAAATATCCAAAAGATTGCCATCTCTGCTGATAAAGAGAACTAGCAAAATAAATGCCATCCCTACTGATAAAGGGAACTGACGAAAGAAAATCTTCAAAAGATTGCTATCTTTGCTGATAAAGAGAACGAGCAACACAAATGCCATCACTGCTGATAAAGGGAACTGACGAAGAAAATCTCCAAAAGATTGCTATCTCTGCTGATAAAGAGAACTAGCAAAATAAATGCCATCCCTGCTGATAAAGGGAACTGACGAAGAAAATCTACAAAGGATTGCTATCTCTGCTGATCAAGAGAACTAGCAAAATAAATGCCATCCCTGTTGATAAAGAGAACTGACAAAATAAATCTCCAAAAGATTGTTATCTCTGCTGATAAAGAGAACTAACAAAATAAATGACATCCCTGCTGATAAAGGGAACTGACGAAGAAAATCTTCAAAGGATTGCTATCTCTGCTGATAAAGAGAACTAGCAAAATAAATGTCATCCCTACTGATAAAGAGAATTGACAAAATAAATCTTCAAAAGATTGCTATCTCTGCTGATAAAGAGAACTAGCAATACGAATGCCATCCCTGCTGATAAAGGGAACTGACGAAGAAAATATACAAAAGGTTGTTATCTCTGCTGATAAAGAGAACTAGCAAACAAATGCCATCCCTGCTGATAAAGGGAACTGACGAAAGAAAATATCCAAAAGGTTGCCATCCCTGCTGATAAAGAGAACTAGCAAAATAAATGCCATCCCTGCTGATAAAGGGAACTGACGAAGAAAATCTTCAAAGGATTGCTATCTCTGCTGATAAAGAGAACTAGCAAAATAAATGCCATCCCTGCTGATAAAGAGAACTGACAAAATAAATCTCCAAAAGAGTGTTATCTCTGCTGATAAAGAGAACTAGCAAAATAAATGTCATCCCTGCTGATAAAGGGAACTGACGAAGAAAATCTTCAAAGGATTACTATCTCTGCTGATAAAGAGAACTAGCAAAATAAACGCCATCCCTGCTGATAAAGAGAACTGACAAAATAAATCTTCAAAAGATTGCTATCTCGGCTGATAAAGAGAACTAGCAATAGGAATGCCATCCCTGCTGATAAAGGGAACTGACGAAGAAAATATCCAAAAGGTTGCTATCTCTGCTAATAAAGAGAACTAACAAACAAATGCCATCCCTGCTGATAAAGGGAACTGACGAAAGAAAATATCCAAAAGGTTGCCATCTCTGCTGATAAAGAGAACTAGCAAAATGAATGCCATCCCTGCTGATAAAGGGAGCTGACGAAGGAAAATATTCAAAAGATTGATATCCCTGCTGATAAAGAGAACTAGTAACGTAAATGTCATCCCTGCTGATAAAGGGAGCTGACAAACAAAATATGTCGAGCAAGAACTGAATACCAGGCGAGAACCAGATTTCACTAACGAGAAAGGCCAAACCAAGGCAAACTTCTAACGGACTCACAGTCCACAGATAAGATGACTCCGCTGGGGAAAGGAGAAGTCTAAATAAAAGACTCTGCCGGGGAGACCAAATATGAGGAACACATCCCTCCAAAATCTCCTGAGTTATGCCATCTCTGCTGGGAAAGAGAACTGGCAAAAAAAGTACCAAACTTGGCTTATGCTTCGAATGCAAATGTTTGAGTAGTGGCGTAATGCTCCATACAAAATGGAAATGCTACGCATTTGAGGATGCAATGTGAATGCTTATGATATGCAAAAAAGGGTCCCTCCAGCAAAATAAATGCCGGAGAGAAAAGATCAATTCAGCCGGGGATGACAAGAATAAATTGTCCTCTGAATCCAGGAACTCTGCTGAGAAGGTTCATACTGATCGACTCTTCGGATCAACAACTTCTGTTGGGGATGAAATCCCGAAAGAACTACCGGGGGCCACACCTGTCTTTCACTGAAGGTAACATCCAAAACCTGAGATTTCTCCTCTGCTGGGGGAGTTGAGAATGAACGCCAATAACGGAACCGGAGGTCTGTTACTGAAGATTGCTAATATCCAATTGGGCTCAGGACCTGCTGGGGGATGCCAGCCCATAATACCATCCTGCTTGAGGAAAAATGTCCGTAATACCATCCTGTTTGGGGATACTGCTGATCTTAGCCTGCTGATGGGGAGAGTGACTTTACTCCCCTCTTGCTGGGGACTAGAATATGACATCGTCGGCGAAAGCACGCTTCCTGACTAGATGAACACCCTGATTCTGTAGGGAAATAACGTCTTGATCCGGAGAAAATACTTCCCAAGTCTTCTGTTGGGGAAGGTCTGCTCTACTGAGGAAAGTTTGTAATCTCAATGCTGGGGAAAGCCAACTACTGGGGAAATACAATCTTGTTGCCCTGTAAGTCAAATAACGACAAAAGGAATATGCCACAACATGACTATCACCGTTAACGCCTAAGTAATTTCTATTGCTTTTCGTTATGCTCCGCAAAGCTCGAAGTTTTATATGCAATGTTTATAAAAAATATCGGACGTTTTTGCAAACAAAACAGTAAAACTAAAACAAACAACGGGAAGCTCTTTGAGTGAAATGAATATTTTATTGAGAAAAGTGGCCTGTAAATAGACATTTACAATAGGAAGCAATTCCTAAAAAGCGGTAATTGCGCAAAAGCAAAAAGAAAATACACATGTCGGCAATGTGGGAACAGATATCCACCATGATTCGACTCGGCTATGACCCATATGTCTTACTTATCCACAAATGTCTTGACCTTTGAAGAGACTAACTGTACTTATTCCTTTCTTTCAGAACTTCCAGGTATTGAAGGTGCTCACAGATCGAACGCAGACCATAGCCTTTCGCTTATAGATCCCTAAGTTTTTCCTGGATCGCCCTTTTCGGGTTTTTAATCCATCGGGATACCCATTTTTACCAAAGTCGCCTTTTCAGGTTTTCAACTTTGCGGGTTTACACATCTCTTTTTACATTTTATCCCTAACTTTTGCTCGAACCTTTTCCTTTTTATGGTTCGCCGGGATGCCCTTTTTTGCCCGGACTTTCTTTTTATGTCCAGCGGGTCTCTTTTATGCGAAGTATTTTTTGACTACGTCTGTGTTCACAAGGGATGTAAAATCTTCGCCATCCATAGTTGAAAGTAGTAAGGCTCCACCAGAGAAAACCTTTCTGACTACATACGGCCCCTCGTAGTTTGGAGTCCATTTGCCCCTGTGATCTGTCTGAGGAGGAAGGATCCTTTTCAAAACCAATTCACCTGTCTGAAAATTCCGAGGACGCACTTTCTGGTCAAAGGCGTGCTTCATCCTACTCTGATACAACCGGCCATGTGCGATGGCTGCCAATCTCTTTTCCTCAATAAGTTTCAACTGATCCAATTTGGAGCGCACCCACTCAGCTTCATCAAGCTTTACATCTGCCAGGACTCTCAAAGACGAAATCTCGACCTCTAAGGGTAAAACTGCTTCCATACCATACACCAATGAGAAAGGGGTTGCCCCAGTTGACGTACGCACCGAAGTACGGTAACCATGAAGGGCATAAGGTAGCATCTCATGCTAGTCTTTATACATTACCACCATCTTCTACACAATCTTCTTGATATTCTTATTCGCTGCCTCAACAACACCATTCATCTTCGGGCGATATGGAGAAGAATTGTGATGTTTGATCTTGAAACTCTGACATAATTCCTTCATCATCTTGTTGTTCAAATTCGAGCCATATCAGTAATGATTCTCTCCGGGACCCCATAACGACAGATGATGTCCTTCTTTATAAACCAGGCTACCACTTGCTTAGTGACGTTGGCATACGAGGCTGCCTCCACCCACTTTGTGAAAAAATCAATGGCAACTAAAATGAAACGATGCCCATTGGAAGTAGTGGGCTCAGTCTTCCCAATCATATCTATGCCCCACATTGCAAAAGGCCAAGGAGATGACAACACATTTAGAGGCGTAGGTGGTACATGCATCTTGTCTGTGTAAATCTGGCATTTATGGCACTTTCGGGCGTACTTGAAACAATTAGACTCCATAGTCATCCAATAATATCCTGCCCTCAACAACTTTCTAGCCATGGTGTGTCCACTGGAATGAGTACCGAAAGAACCCTCGTGAACTTCCTCCATCAATGAGCCTGCCTCGTGTTCGTCAACACAACGTAGCAAGACCATATCAAAGTTCCTCTTATATAACACATCATCCTTGTTCAGAAAGAAGTTTCCTGCCAACCTCCTCAGAGTCTTCTTATCTTTGGTGGAGGCACCCTCTGGATACTCCTGTCTCTTTAGAAAGACCTTAATATCATGATACCACGGTTTTCCATCAGACACATCTTTAATTGCAAACACAAAAGCAAGTCTGTCCAGACGCATGATTCTAATCGACGGAGTTTCATTCCAACGGTTCACCTTGTACATGGACGCCAATGTCGCTAATGCATCAGCCATCTGATTATCAGCTCGGGGCACATGATGAATATCTACCCTGTCAAAGAACGGTAACAACCTTCTGGCGTAGTTGTTATAAGGTACCAAATTTGCCTGACGAGTCTCCCATTCTCCTGTAATCTGATTAACTACCAACGCGGAATCACCATAGACATCGAGGTTCTTAATTCTCAAATCAATTGCTTCTTCTAACCCCATGATGCATGCTTCATACTCCGCCTCATTGTTGGTACACACGAACGCTAACCGGGCAGTGAAGGGTATATGAGAACCCTTCGGGGTTGTAATGATTGCCCCAATTCCATTACCATATGAGTTGACAGCCCCATCAAAAATCATCTTCCACTGAGATCCAATCTCAGGTCCTTCGTCAGGCAGAGGCTCTTCACAATCTTTCATTTTCAGAAACATAACATGCTCGTCTGGAAATTCAAACTTCATTGGCTGATAATCCTCGACCGGCTGTTCAGCAAGATATTCTGACCGAACACTTCCCTTAATGGCTTTCTGAGAAACATACTGAATATCGTACTCTGTCAAAACCATCTGCCAACGGGCTATCCTTCCGGAAAGTGCTTGCTTCTCAAACACGTACTTAATCGGATCCATCTTCAAAATCAACAAGGTTGGGTGGTTTAACATATATTGCCTCAGGCGCTTGGCTGCCCAAGCGAATGCACAACATGTCTTCTCCAACATAGAGTATCTTGATTCGCAATCAGTGAACTTCTTACTCAGGTAGTAAATGGCGTGCTCTTTCCTACCTATCTCGTCGTGTTGACCGAGCACACAACCCATCGAATTCTCAAGAACCGTAAGGTACATAATCAATGGTCTCCCGGACACCGGTGGCATAAGCACTGGAGGTTCCTGCAAATACGTCTTTATCCTTTCAAACGCCTCTCGACAATTTTCATTCCACCTGACCTCTTGATCCTTTCTCAACAACTTGAAAATTAGCTCACACGTGGCTATCAGATGAGAGATGAACCTAGAAATGTAATTCAACCTCCCCAAGAAATCTCGAACCTCTTTCTCTGTCCTTGGCTCAGGCATCACCTGTATGGCTCTTATCTTTGCAGGATCAACCTCGATACCTCTTTCACTAATAATGAATCCCAGCAATTTACCAGATCTCACCCCGAAAGTGCACTTGTTCGGATTCAATCTCAGTCTGAACTTCCTCAACCTCTCAAACAGTTTCTAGAGGTTTACTAAGTGTTCTTCCTCTGTTTGTGACTTCGCAATCATGTCATCAACATAAACTTCAATCTCCTTATGAATCATATCATGAAAGAGAGTCACCATTGCCCGCTGATAGGTTGCCCCAGCATTCTTCAATCCAAAGGGCATTACCTTGTAGCAAAATTTTCCCCACGGTGTTATGAACGTTGTTTTCTCCATGTCCTCTGGGGCCATTTTGATTTGGTTATACCCAGAGAAGCCATCCATGAAGGAAAATACAGAGTATTGAGCAGTATTGTCCACTAACACGTCATTGTGGGGGAATGGGAAATCATCCTTCGGGCTCGCCCTGTTTAAATCTCGGTAATCAACACACATCCTGACCTTCCCATCCTTCTTCGGTACAGGTACAATATTAGCAACCCACGGAGGATAATTTGTCACAGCAAGAAATCCGGCGTCCAACTGTTTCTGAACCTCTTCCTTGATCTTGAAAGCCATATCTGGTTTCGTTCTTCTTAGTTTCTGCTTGACTGAAGTACAACCCTCTTTAAGCGGCAGTCGGTGTGAAACAATGTCAGTGTCAAGCCCGGGCATGTCCTGGTAAGACCAGGCGAAGATGTCCACATACTCTCGAAGTAACTCAACCTATCTTCTCTTAACAGTGTCTTATAAAGCAGCCCCAATCTTTACTTCTCGTTTAACATCCTCGGTTCCCAGATTAATAGTCTCAACTTCCTCCTGATGAGGTAGAATAACCCTTTCCTCTTGTTTCAGTAACCTGGCTAATTCTTCTGGTAAGTCACAGTCTTCGTCAGTCTCTTCTTCGGCTTGATAGATGGGATTGTCGAAGTCATATCGAGCCATAGCTAAGTCATGGGTGGAATCTGAACAAAGGAACCTGCATAATGGATGTTTTATGTTTATTATGAGTGCAACAAACAAGAAAACACATTGCCATTTCGATGTGGGTTAATGCAAAAAGTAAAAAATAGAAAGATAGGGATCAAAATATTTGAATGAAAAAACGTCCTTTATTGATGATAAAATAGCAAATAAAACATCCAAGCCCTACAAATAAATATCACTACATCTTGGGCAGAACGTAGGATTCAACATAACAGAAAACAAAAGTAAATTACTCCGGGCGCGTCACTTGGATGACTTTCTCGGAGGACCAGTTGCCTAAACTCTGACCAGGGGTGCAGGGACGGATCCACTCGTCCATGTCACAATCACTATCACCTTCATCCTCAATAGCATTGACTTTGTCGAACAAAACACCGGCACTGGTGAAACGGACTGGACCATAGAACTTGGGAGGCTCTTCAGAACGCCTAGGTGGCTTGTAACCCAATCCATGAGTATCTTGCTTTCTTTGAACATCAATGACACTGCCCCACTTCTGAGAACCACCAGCTTCAACTATAGCGCGCGCCTCCTTGAAAGAGGACATTGGAACTTCTGGTTGTCTGACAACTTCAGCTTGGGCAACCACCTCAGGCTGACTGACTGCCTTTGGGGGTTCCTCTGGAATCTTCACAGCTTCGAAGGCTTGGCACAAAGTTTCCTGTATCTCTCCATCTACCTCTACATACTTGAAGGTTGATAAGTGACTCACCATGATATCTTCTTCACCACAAACAGTCACAACATGGCCATCCACCATATACTTCAACTTCTGGTGCAGCGTAGATGTTACTGCCCCAGCACCATGGATCCAAGGGCGACCCAACAAACAACTATAGGCAGGCTGAATATCCATTATGTAAAAGGTGGTGTTGAAAATCTCAGGACCCACCTTGATGAACTTACTCTCCAAACACTGACCTCTTGGAGCCATCAAAAGCACGTACCACCAAGTCACTTGGTGTACAAATCAACCCACGAGTATCCAGTTTCATCAAAGCCTTCTTCGGTAACACATTCAAAGACGACCCAGTATCAACTAACACATGCGACATCAAAGAACCACGGCACTCCACTGAAATATGCAGAGCGTAGTTGTGATTCCTCCCAGCTGGAGTCAAATCTAAATCGGTGAAACCCAAACCATTACTAGCATTCACATGAGCCACAACCCCTTCTAACTGATTGACGGATATTTCCTGCGGTACATAAGCCATATTCAAAACCTTCAGCAATGCATTTCGGTGCGCCTCAGAGCACAGTAGTAAGGATATAATGGAAATCTTCGACGGAGTTTGGTGAAGTTGATCAACAATCTTGTAATCACTTTTCCTGATCAACCTCATAAACTCTTCTACGTCTTCTGAAAAAGTATCCTCAACTGGCTTCGTCATAGAATTATTTGCTTCCTTCCTCTGTACAGACTCATCCATCATCTATTTACCTTTGTCTTGTCTTGAACTTCCAGCTTGATCCTCGGACGGAATAAAGACTCTACCACTCCTAGTGATAGCCCCTGCTTCAACCCCTGTATTCACGGCTGATGTCTCTTCCAATTCCTGCTTCTTACCATTAACAAACACCTCGGTCCCATAGTTCCATGGGATGGCCTTGGTACTCTCATACGGAACTGGTCCAGGAATAGTGATAGTGACCGGCGCTGGTCTTTCCGGCACTGATATAGTTATTGTCTTTGAATGGAATTGTTATTCTGGCAACACCAATCTCTATGTCAGTAACTTTACTCTGCCTACAACCCCTGTCAAACTGTAATGTCCCTTCGTTGATCATTTTCTGAATACCTTCTTTCAATAAATCATAACCGCCTGGCTGCGACACACATCCTACACAACCTTCATCACAGCCTGGAAATACTCCTCCCTTCAATAGTCTTTCCTTCACCACACCCAAGGGAGTTTGGACTTCGTTCACATCTGAAATCAAACTCAAGTCTTCACAGCCTTTAATAATAGCATTGACCCTCGGCTCACCGTGATTCGGCATCGGGTTCTGATTCACATTTGGAACATCATTGGAGAAATTGATGGCTTTGGAATCCACCAAATCTTGAACCTTATGCTTAAAAGCTTTACAGTTCTCAATATGATGTCCGGGTGCCCCAGAATGAAACTCACTGTGGGCGTTGGCGTCATAACCGGGAGGTGGATTACCTGTAGGCAGAGCCAATGTTCTCTTCTGAATTAACTGCAGCTTTAATAAGTGCTGAAGTAACTGAGCGTAGGGAAGAGGTGGAGTGTCAAAATGCCTATCCCGCCTATTCAGAGGCTGCGATCGGTGAGGAGCCTAATTTTGTTGTTGAGACACTGCTTGCTGCTGAGGTGCTGCTGGGATGGTTACAGAAGCCGCCTGCTGATTGAAGTTCTGACGAGGTCCTTTTCTACCATGATATGATGACACAGAGTTTGTATCTCCTTCCCTCTTCTTGTAACCACCGACATATGGCTTCTTATTTCCTCCAGATGAGGACCCATCACCGCCTGATATTTTTCCCGCCTTGATTCCGCTTTCCACCATCTCTCCTACCAAGATCAAATCAGCAAACTTTCCAGTCATACACGGTACCAGCTTTTCATAGTAATGACCCTGCAAGGTGGCCATAAACATAGTTATCATTTCACGTTCTAGCATGGGAGGCTGAACCCTTGCTGCCAGTTCACACCACCTCTGCGCGTACTCTTTGAAACTCTCATTGTTCTTCTGTGATAAATTCTGCAACTGTGTTCTGTTCGGAGCCATATCAGTGTTATACTAATAGTGTCTAATAAATGCCCCTGCCAGATCTCTCCAACTACGCACATCTTTCCTTTCCAGTTGCATGTACCACTCCAGGGATGCCCCAGATAGGTTATCCTGGAAGAAATGCATAATCAGCTTCTCATTCTTCGCATGCGCCGCCATTTTACTCGCGTATGCCCTCACGTGGGTCCTTGGGCAAGTCGTGCCATTATACTTCTCAAAAGTAGGAGTTTGAAACTTGTGTGGAATAACAACGCCTGGAACCAACCCCAAATCCTCTAGATCCATACCCAAAGCATCCTGATTAACAACACCCCTTAGCTGTTCCTCAATCAACCGGAGCCTTTGATCATTGTCAATCTGGGGACCAGCATCCCCACCTGGGATAGAGAATGCATCATCTTGAACATCATCATACTGACGGCCATGAACTGCGCCAGCACCAATACCACCTCCCCCAGCATTAGGAATCACAACATTTTCTCCTCCGCCCGGAGGAATCACAACACCAACAACAGGAATACTTCCGCCCGGAGGGCCATTCTGAACATTGTTACCAGTAACACCAGTATGAACGACACCGTCCTCATCAACCCTTGCAATCAGTGGCTGAACGAGAGTCCTCAACTGCTCTTGGCCTTGAGCGACACCTTGCATTAATTCCATGAATTGGTTCATGCGAGTCCGCATCTCAATGATCTCATTCTGTAGCTGATCCATGAATCTCTTCTGATTTTGTCTGGTAAGATATCGGTGAATGTGCTGATCTGCAATCCTGAGATTAGAACAAGATAAGAATACCGGGGATAAACACCTGTTATGCAAAATGATCATGCAAAATGATTATGAATATGCAAATGCAAATGAACATGTTTGAATATTCGCGGGGCGATTCACCCCTTGATTCCAGTTTAACAACAATATAGAATCGAACTTCTGCTCATATATTAAGAAAACCAGAGGAAAACCAAATGTCAACAATCGCAAATCCAAGATAACAAGTCTGAACATAATAATCAAAGATCCTAACCAACAAGCCTGGCGGTGGTCCAAATAATGAAAAAAAGAAAACTATGGCATATCATCAAAGTCTACAAGTGTTAATCCCCCCCATCCATTATGCTTCTTGCTCCAGTCTTGAATTTCCTTGAACAGCTTTCTGGTGTCAGGATGCTTCGGTCTCTGAATTAGCTCTTGAATGAGAACGTCTCTCCTATGCATGATCCCTTCCAAGTATCGGCAATGCAACTCCCAAGCGTCTTCTCCAGAAACACCATTCATACTAGGTCCCTCATGTCTAGATCTCTTCACCTCAGCTTGGACCTTCAGTTCCTCTATGGAGGCTATGGCTTCATTGAGTCGACCCTCGAGCACTTGTCTCTGGAATATCCCTGATAAGATTTCAGCGTCTTTCTTCTTGAGCTTCAACTTCAACTCATCAATATGAGCTAGATAACCGTCTTCCTTTTGCTTATTCTCAGCCATTGCAGTTTCTCGGTGATCATTGAACCTGTGAATTTTCAACAAAGCCTTGTCCAATTCCTCCTTCTTAGACTCGAGAACCTTACTGATACCATCTAGAGCTTGTTTCATACTTTGTCTGGATGTGACCAGGTCAGCTAGCTCTTTTTCTGCCTTAGCAAGAAGCTCTGTCTTCAACTTGGCGGTATGAACAGCTTCACCCCGCTCATGTTTTAACTGATAAATCTCCCTTAGTAGCTCACTATTTTCTTCTCGCAGCCTTTCCTTTTCAGCCCACAACTTGTTAAACTTCTCTATCTCAACTGTGGTAGGAGGCTCAATCAGCAGGGGGTAAGATGGTGGTTCTACCGGGAAGGGAAGAAGCTCCTCTTCTGCTCTCTTCTTAATCCACTCTTTATAGGAAGGAAAAGCCCGGTTGTTACATTTCCCGAATGAAGTTTTTCCTTTCTTGGTCACCTGCTTCCAAGCATTCACAATCTTCCTTATCAACTCTTGATCCTCAGTATCATTGAAGAATACGGACTCTCTGACATCTCGCTCTTCAGGTGGACCCTTTAAAGGATAACCAAACTGCCTGATAACAAGGGAAGGATTATAGTTAATTCCACCTCTTCTCCCTATCAAGGGTACATTAGGGAATTCTTCGCACTTGCAAATAATCTCTATTCCTAGCAACTCACGGTTGAACCAGACAATCTTGTCAGCAGTCAAGCCCATTAACCTTTTTGACCACTTCAGAGAATCTTTCGTATCAACGAAGGCACCAGTTTCGGGGAGGTGGCTCAGAAACCAAGTAGATAAGAGTGCTGGACAACAACTCACGGTTTTTCCCCGCCTATTTTCATTCTTGTAGTGGACTAAGTGATACACATCACCTAGCAAGGTAGGTATAGGATTCTTCGAAATAAAGATTCTGACGGCATGCATATCCACCAGATCAGGAACATTGGGAAACAAGACAATCCCATAGATGCACATGGCCAGAATAGCTTGGAAAGCAGTCCAATTCTTCTCTTTAGCATGTATACAAGCTTGATCAAACAAGAACTTCAATAAGAAACCCTTAGCTCCTTGTTTTTCCTCAATATTACTGCTCAGAACGGATTCACCAATATGAAGAGCAATAACCATTTCTTTTATCTCGGGGTGTTCCTCAGAAAAGAATAATATGTCATGCCTGATGGGGATTCCCAAAATAAATGAGAACTCCTCCAACGTTGAGGCCAAGATGTAGTCTGGGAAAGTGAAGCAACGCAAAGACGGATCGTAAAACTGAAGAAGCGTATGAATGGTATCCTTATCATACTTGGAGATATTGTAAACAAACTTCAAAAGTCTCCCATACCCTCCACTGAACTCTGTACGAACTCTAGGGCCTGCCATACTAATCAGCTTGTGAATCAATGTCAAGGTCGGATCTGGGAACGAATAGGCAACAGTCTTCTTTCTCGGGGCATCCATGTCAAGGTAACCTCAGAAAACCGGAATCAAGAGTAAGATGCAAGCCCTGAAAAATGTCAAACATGTCAGAATGCAAGATAAATGATATGCTCATGCAAACATGGGGTCAAGGCAACACTGCTGGATGTGCTGTGCTGTTAACTGAACGAGAACCACAACCCAGAAAACCAGAATTCCAAAATACCGAACCACTGAGATAACCAGAAACCTAGATAATCAAACACTGATGAGAAATCCAGAAAACTGGGTAGGTTGAAGGTTTCGGTTACCTGCAAACCTTCAAACTCCCATCCCCTCTCACGTGTGGGTACTAGGATGTTCAGTATCCCGGGCTCTCAGGTCGAGAAATGATGATACGTTCACCATTTCTGGTTTGGCATCATCATCAATCGAGGAGGCCTCAACTGATTCTCCAAAACGGAAGGTCCTCAGCTTCTGGCACTGAGGTCGAGAAACAATAGTACAGTCATCCCTCGGGGTACAGTACTATCGTCAATCGAGGAGTGCCTCCACTGATTCTCTTCAAAAGATAGGGGCCATCCTATGCGAGTTCCAAAGTGGGCCCTCGGGTGCAAATGGGTTTGCCACAGGATGTGGTCTACCACTGTCACCACTAAAGAGGGACGTTTCCACTAAGGTCCTCGATGATCGGTCACCAGAGTCGACAGCTCTCTAGATCGACATCCTAACATGCGCAAGACACACACGTTAGAATGCGTCCCAAGATAGCCTCGTCTGGTTGTGAATTTCGTGAACACACAAACGTACCAAGAGGGCACGTAGGTCCCACTACTTTCCACTCTAGTCCTAGGGTGTACTCAAGCCTGGGTATTGGGCTTATCTCTTAGAGCAACCCAACCTGCAAAATAGAAACAGCCAACACAACACAGCAATATCCAGTATGATAGTAATAAAAATGAAATGCAATGCAGAAAATGCGGTAAAAATAAAATACAACAAATAAAGCAAAACAAAAAACAAAAACACCCAAAGAGAACAAAGACAAGCAAGCGCTAGGATTGACTCGCTTAGGGATGGACCAACATAGGTCAACCAGAGTCCCCAGCAGAGTCGCCAGCTGTCGCTCCTTGGATTTTCATCCAGGTACAACCGCGAGAGTGGCACGGAAAACAGAGTTGCCAGTCGTGTAAATTTATCCCAAGAGAGGGAAAGGGAACACCGCATAAACCTGAGGAAGAGGGAAAGGAATGGTCATCGCAACCATAACTTGGGTTCGGGAGTCGGTTACGCGAGGGGAAAGTGCTAGCACCCCACGCGTCCATCGTACTCGATGGGATCCACGCTTGTTGTCTATTCTAAGGGTGAGTTATCCTATCATCTATGGCTGTGCTAAGACGGGAGAGGGAAAACAAAGACAGACTCGGTAGGACGTCGACGTCCTAGGCCTACGTACTCCCTTTATGCAATGGGAAATTCAGAGTCAACGTAGTTCGGACCAAGTTCTTTTTGTGTTTTTTATGAGCGACGTTAAGTTCGCGTCCGCCAGTTAGGGTCGATGCCTGTTTGCGTCTCAGACGAAAAGTAACGTGCCCTTTTTGAAAATAGCCTTTAGTTTGACAATCCCGAAGGACAAAAAGGTTTGAATTTTGTTTGTATTTTTTAGGACAGAAGTGACTTAAGTTAGTTCATAAGTTGCATTGCACCAAAGTCTAGGGCACAGGGGCGAATACTTAATGCATCGTCCCAAGACAGGACGCTCGCTAAGCACTCTAGAAAGATGAGAGGAAGCCCCTCATTTCTCATTCCCCACGCTTAAGGCTCGTGCGCAATACACTTTATTCTTATTAAGTATTTTCAAGAAGTTTTGAGATGTGAAGAGAGAAGACACAAAGGAAACTCTAAAGGGAAACTAAGAGTCCTAATGTTATCATTCATGGGAGACCTACGGTTAGTGAGGTTTGACGACAACCTAAGCATAAAGAAAGGAAAAAATGAGAGAAGGAAAGAGTAAGGGTGAATATGGATGATTATCCACACCCTTAAAGAACTTACCTCAGCCCCTGCACAAGATGTTAGCACAAAACAGACACAAGTAATATTAAGGCAAATGAAAACCAAACAATGAGATATAATAGTGATTAAATGACCTATAACCATCCAAACATGAATTAAGAAGTCAAAGACACACCCCCAAAGCAATGGCACAAGTGCCTTCTCAAACAAATAATCAGACATGGTCAAAATGAGCATACAAGAAAGCCTCAAACAAGGAGCAATCACATAATTAGGGAAACAACTTCTAAAATTGCCAAATTAAATATCAACATTTCTCAACCAAGAACAAACAACATATCAAAAAATCCTGCAAAAATTCAAGATGTTAGTCACTCAAACAATGGTGCAAATCCAGATGAGAAATATGACTCAACATGCAAAAGGCAAGGACTAAAATGCAATATGAAATGATCTTAAAAATGAAAGAAAAATATTTTAATGCATTTCAAAGTATTTATGAAAAAATGAAAAAAGAATGAGTTCTAAATAATTTATGGATGCAGAGAAATAAAATAAACAAATTTAGGTATGCATGATATGAATGATTCAAAAAGAAATGAACAAATATTTATTTCAGATGCTATAAATAAAATAAAATAATAAAATAAAATTTTTGAAAATTTTATAAAAATATAACTATGATGCATGAATTTTTTGGGAATTTTTTAAGGCAATTATATATTTTTTAAAAATGAAAATGAAATATGATGATTAAATAAAGATAAAAATAAATTGAAAACAGGTGGGGGTGTGATCAGCAACAATTGCACCTTTAGAATAAACCAATGGGCTCAGAGGAGGGTGCCATTAGCGAGGCCTAAACACAAACCCAGTCAGCGAAAATAAAAAACAAAAAGAATCACAATGCACTCTAGTCAAACCAATTGACTCCCCAGGACCCTCAGATCAATCCAACGCGTGCCACCAAGTCAACACAATCATCATGTATTCAAGATCAATGGTTTAGATCAAAACGCACATGGTAAAAATGATACACACGTACACACATGATTAAATAGAACATCATACATCATCCACGTGAGAAGCACGTGCCATTTTAATTCGTTGGCATCATTATAAACGTCAGATTTAATCAACGCACACGATTAGGTCAATAAAATAAAAGGTAATTAAAATGAGGGAAATTGATTGGGGGCTCACCATAATAAGCGTGGAAGCACGTACACACAATCAATAATTAAAAATCAGGAAAAAAATACAACTTATAAAACGTGGCAAGCAATGGACCGTCAGATCCCTAGATCCAACGGCCAAGACATCGTCTTCTCCAAATTCCCTCCGGCGGTCTGCAAACATCTCCGGTGACGGAGCTAGGGTTCTGTTCATCATCTTGGATGAACACCAACCTGAAATTTCCAGAAACTGCAAACAACTATACCAATCCAACCAGATTTTCACAAGGGTTTCAAATATCTCATCAAAAATCACGAACAATGCAAGAGTAATGAGATTCGAATGAAATAAGTTTGGGTTCAAAAACTTGAAACACACGATACAAGCAAACCACACGTCCAATTTCAAAAATAAATATATCAGGATGATCCATGTATGCCACACAACATTATGCACGCTTAAAAAAAGAGTTTTGGGATCATAAAAAATGTTACCAACCTGAGGTCAAGCATTCCTAATCCTTGCTGTTGGCTGCGAATGAGGATTGATCCGTGCTCTAGAGATCCCAAGGGTTCTGATGGTGATAGAATTTGTTGAAAAGACCTAATGGATTGAGAGATTCAATGAGAAAAAGTTCTAGGGTTCAAGCTTTCTCCTCCTCCAAATATCACGTGTTCTTAACCCTAACCAGTGCATGAATTGGCTTAAATACATTAGGTTAACCCACTGATGATCAATTGGGCCTTGGCAATTCCTTTGTTAAAGAGTTTTAGGTGATTTTAGAAAAATTACATTATGTGAGATACACCTTCTCCATGCATGGATATCCAAATATTTCATGAGGGATCACTTATGTTTAAATTGCTAACCACACCTGAATTTGATTTGGGCCTTGAGACATTTTGGTTCATGAGTTTTCAATGACTTGGCAATTTTGAATAATGGAGAATAAATGATAAATACACCATGGATTCACTTGATTCAAAGGCCTAAAATGATCCTTGAGGAGTGTCCTTTGATGTTAGCATGTGACATGAAGCAATGGAATAAATTATAGGTCACTATGCCAAAGTTGTGAAAATGGAATCATGAGAAACCCTAAAAACCACTTTGCCTTCTTTTGATCATAAGTTGAGTTTCACAAATGATATGGAGACCCACTAGTACTTGTTGGAAAGAGGAGAAAAATATCTTCAACTTTCATGTTGGAGGAAAATTCATTTGAAGCTTCTTTGATGATGAAAAGTCAAGTTGGATGTAGTGTAGGAACTTGCCCAAAAAGGAAACTTTCAAATTATAGGTCATTTCCATATTTAGTAACTTTTGCACCAACCCTTGATTCTTGATAAATGGCATGAAACTTGACTTTTGAAAACCATATGAGGATGTGAGACCTTGAAAACCCTGGAGAGAACCTCAAGATTCCACAGTTGACTTCCCCTCTCACTGTTGACTTTTACCTAATTCACCTGATTCCCAATCCATCGGCCAATTGAATCTCTCCAGAATCAAACTGATGGACAATCTTCCATTCATAGATACCTAGGGACCCAAGGAATATCATGGAATCAAGTCTTGCCCAAAAAATCAGAAATAATTGACTTTATAGCAAACCCTAATCTTGGTACCCTCAGTCTAGGAGGAAATAGCACAGTCTCCAAATCCAAATTCCTCTGAATATGATGTGTATCCTCTCCAACAAAGATAAGATATGCCATTTGGTGATGACAAATACCAAAGGAGCTTGCCCATTGGAGCAATAAACCCAAGAATCTCAAAACCCTAATTCCTGCACTGGTTAGGAGAGTGATCCACCTGAACTCTCTTGCTTGACCCTTTGAAGAGCATCTTCTCCTCTTGAGCTTGCCTCAGGCACCTTGACCCCATGCTAAGAACCAATGATATGCACACATGATAATGCAAAAATGAAATGAAACATAAGCCAGTTAGTACTAAAGGTATGAGGGCAAATTTTGGGGTGCAACAATCATCACTAATCGAGGAGGCCTTAACTGATTCCCCTAAAAAAGAAACATCTTATGGCAAGTCCTCAGTTTTGGCACTGAGGTCGAGAAGAATTAGTTCATTCATCCCTTGGGGTACAGTACTATCGCCGATCGAGGAGTGCTTCCACTGATTCTTTCCCAAAAGGAAACCCTATAGCTAGTTCCCAGTATTGGGTCCTCGGATCGACATGTGTAATGGGTTTTCCATTTCTGGTCTCCCATTATCACGTCTCGGGAGGAGTGCTGTTACTGAGTCCTCGGGAACGGTCGCCTGAGTCGACAGTTTTCCAGGTTACATTCAATCATCTGCACCAATGCGCAGGATAGAACATTACCAAAGAAAACCTCGTCTGGATGTGGAGTTTTCATGTATACTACGTCTGGCCAAATGCCACATGAGTCACACTACTTGCCATGCTAATCCTACGTGTATGTTCAAGCCTGGGTATTGGGCTTACCTCTCAGAACTGCCAACCCGCCAAACAGAAAAATAGTGCAGCAGCTGATAATAATATGCAATGCAGAAAATGCGATAAAAATAAAATACAACAAATAAAGCAAAACAAAAAACAAAAACACCCAAAGAGAACAAAGGCAAGCAAGCTCTAGGATTGACTCGCTTAGAGATGGACCAGCATAGGTCAACCAGAATCCCCAGCGGAGTCGCCAGCTGTCGCTCCCAGGATTTTAATCCAGGTACAAACGCGAAAGTGGCGCGAAAAACAGAGTCGTCAGCCGTGTAAATTTATCCCAAGAGAGGGAAAGGGAACACCGCATAAACCTGAGGAAGAGGGAAAGTAATGGTCATCGCAACCATAGCCTGGGTTCGGGAGTAGGTTACGCGAGGGGAAGGTGCTAGCACCCCATGCGTCCATCGTACTCGATGGGATCCACGCTTGTTGTCTATTCTAAGGGTGAGTTGTCCTAAAATCTATGGGTGCACTAAAACGGGGAAGGGAAAGATAAAGACATACTCGGTAGGACGTCGACGTCCTAGGCCTACGTACCCCTTTTGTGCAATGGGGAATTCAGAGTCAACGTAGTTCGGACTAAGTTCTTTTTGTGTTTTTTATGAGCGACGTTAAGCTCGCGTCCGGCAGTTAGGGTCGATGCCTGTTTGCGACTCAGACAGAAAGTAACGTGCCCCTTTTGAAAATAGCCTTTAGTTTGACGATCCCGAAGGACAAAAAGGTTTGAAGTTTGTTTGTATTTTTTAGGACAGAAGTGACTTGAGTTAGTTCATAACTCAACTTGAACCGAAGTCTAGGACACGGGAACGAATGCGTCGCATGGTCATCCCCAATGGGACGTATGCTCAAAACTCTAGAAGATAGAAGGGGGACCCCTCAATCTTCATTTCCTATGTTTAAGGCTTGTGTGCAAGGCTAGTTGACCTTATTAAGTATCTTAGAGATGTTTTGAGATGAGAAGAGGGACTCAAAAGAAAAGAAAAACGCTACGGGGAAAATCTATCCTAATGTTATCAAGCAAAGATGGCCCTAAGGGGAGGTTTGATAACAACCTAAGCCTAAAGAACAGAAAAGATGGGAGAAAGAAAAAATGAGAGTGGACATGGATAACTATCCACACCCTTAAATAACTTACCTCAGCCTCTGCATAAAAGGTTAGTACAAACAGATATAAGTGACAATAAGGCAAATGAAACCCCAAACAAATCACAAACCAAAGAGAAATGATTATAAACCAAATGAAACTCAACCAAGACAGAATGTGGATGACCTAAACATGAATTATGAAGTCAAAGAAGCAAACCCAAATGATGGCACAAGTGCCTTCTCAAACAAGTAATCAGACATGGTCAAAGATGTGCATACAAGAAGATCTCAAACAAAGAGCAATCAAACTATTAGCAAAACATCTTCTAAAATTATCAAATTAAGACCCAACACACCTTAACCAGTGGCAAACAACATATTAAAAACTCATACAAAAATTCACAAGATAGGTCACCCAAGCAATTATGCAAAGTTCAGACAAGAAACATGATTCAATGTGCAAAAGAGAAGGACGAAAATGCAACATGAAATGATTTTAAAAATAATAGAAATTTTTTTTTATGCAATTCAATGTGTTGGTGAAATAGTGCAAAAAGAATGGACTCAAAATGTTTTGTATGCTATGAGAAATAAATTCTACAAGTTAGGGTATGCATAATTGAAGCAAAACAAAAAGAAATTCACACAAATAATTAATTCAGATGCTAAAAATAAAATAAAAATGAAAAATACAATTTGGAAAAATTTTATAAAGCCCTAAACATGCTTCATAATTTTTTTTGTAATTTTCAGATGCACAAACTATTTTAAAAATTGAAAATGAAACAAATAAGAAAAAGAAAATAAAACAAATAAAATGGGCCAGGGGAGGGGTGCACGAGCAATATCATATGAACTGTAGTCATGTTATAGCACGCTGGGCCTTGAAAACGCAGGGTGTGAAAAGCAAGATTTGCTAAGCCCAGTCCAATCCAACACTCACAATTCAGCCAAAAAAGAAAAGAAAAGGAATTGTACAAAAAAGCATGTGAACATGATGTCAATCGGTCACCTTCAATTAAAATAGGAACAAGACAAAAAAATACGATGGACCAATCAGACGATGACAACGCATCGTCTCTTTCATGAACCATAACCATGCATCGTGAAAACCCAGCAATGATTCAGCAACAACGTCTCGACTTGCACATAATATTTCTCCATGGAATCTCCATCAAATTAAACAAAATAACACCCAGAACTAAAGTACAAGGAACATAGATCAACATGGTATAATTGGTTTTCTTGAAAGATCACTCAAACATAGAGATAAATAAGCCCAAAGACACGGGTATGAACATCGTTTTAAACATTTAAGCATATCAACATGTCCAGATTTCAAACAACAAACGATGCCATCATCTCAGGCAGATCCAGATGCAATGTATGCTCAAAGTTTTAGGACCTAAATCACTTAGATCTAAGTGTGAGAGAAAAAAGAGTTTGAAGAAGTTACCTAATGGAGGCGAGTGAAACTTCTCCTTGGTCTGAAGCCTGCAGCCGTGTACCAAAAAATCATCTCCTCCACATTTTAGGGTTACTGGTCGTTTAAATATGATGGATTGGATAGGTTTTGAAGGCCCATGATGTGTGAACTGATTCCCTTAGGGTTCAGCCAAAAATGGAAGGTTTGGATATTGCCAATTTTTCCTTATGCGTGCATGGCCCACTCGACCCATGTTGGCAATAGATTTGGCACGAAAACAAAATATCACGCGCCATGCAAACTGCATATATCACCATGCAATGAGCTTTTAGACAAAACTTGGACCCATTACATGTCATGACCATAACTTAGTGCACACAACTCCCTTCGAGACAATCAAAGATTCACTGAAGAGTATGGATAACAAAATTCATGAAGAAAGGATCTTGAAATAAGGCTTGGAACATTGTGTAAAATGCCATGTAAAAGCTTTCCTCAAAACTGCCCATGCGGCTTGGAATACTTCTAAGTCATTTTCAAATGCGCAAGGTGAAATTACTCAACTTTGATCACCTATAACGCAATACATAGTAGTTCAAATGACCTGTTTCTTGTACTCAAATTAAAGGGCTCAATCATACTACAACTTTCGTGTGACAAACATTTCCAAATGAAGTCTTGATCGTGATGAAAATAAGCCTTGAAAGTTTGTTCCCAAGTCTGCCAAAAATGACTTAGAAAAAATTCTAAGTTTATGAATCTTGTAAGGTAAAAATGCCCAACTTGGGAGCACTATAACTCATTCAAAAATGATCCAAATGGCATGGTTCTTGTGCTCATTTTGAAGGGAATACTTCATACTATAACTTTCATGTGGAAAAGATTTGCAACTGAAGCCTTGATCATGGTGAAAACTGTCTTTGAAAGTGGTTAAGAACTTACCCAAAATAGTAAGTTTCTAAAACCCTAAATTTCCTTTTTTAGTAACTTTTCCACATTCTTGATTTTTTTGTGAATCTTTGAGCATTTCTTGATCAAATCTTCATCAATGGAGATATTTGAGATAAGAAACATGAATTTGACCTCAAAAAGTCAGGAGTTGACTTTTTCCTCTGCACAGTTGACTTTTCCCCAATTCTTCTGATTTTCAACCAATTGATCAATTGAACCTTTTATAAACCAAACTGATGGACAATCTTCCATTCCTAGATACTTAGGGACTCAAGGAATTCCTTGGAATCAAGTCTTGCCCAAAAAATCAGAAATAAACTGACTTTATAGCAAACCCTAATTTGGTACCCTCAGTCTAGGAGGAAATAACACAGTCTCCAAATCCAAATTCCTCTGAACATGATGTGTATCCTCTCCAAAAAAGATAAGATATGCCATTTGGTGATGATAAAAACCCAAGAAGCTTGCCCATTGGAGCAATAAACCCAAGAATCTCAAAACCCTAATTTCTGCACTGGTTAGGAGAGAGTGATCCACTTGAGCTCTCTTGGACAATACAAGGACCCTTGCTTGACCCTTTGAAGAACATCTTCTCCTCTTGAACTTCCTCAGGCACCTTGACCCCATGCTAAGAACCAATGATATGCACACATGATAATGCAAGAATGAAATGAAACATAAGCCAGTTAGTAATAAAGTAAGGAGAGCAAATTTTGGGGTGCTACACTTTGTTACTCTGGGGAATATAGATGCTTTTGAGGATGTTCTTGCCTTACTTATCTATGGTCTTGTGTTGCTTCCTAAAATGGACGGTGTTATCGATGTTGATGCCATTCAGATCTTTTTGATTGGGAACCCCATGCCTACTTTACTAGGAAACACTTACCATTCCATTCACTATAGTACTTCCAAGGGTGGTGGAGAGATTACTTGTTGTGCACCTCTACTATACAAGTGGTTTATTTCGCACTTGCCACAGTCCCAACTATTCAAAGATAACAAGGATAAACTCATATGGTCTCAGAGGCTTATGTCCCTCTCTCATGCAGACATGACTTGGTATTATTCAGCATATGATACTGGAGTTATTATTTATAGTTGTGGAGAGTTCCCCAATGTGCCTCTTTTTGGTACACAGGGAAGAATCAACTACAATCATATTCTTGCTAGGTGCCAGTTTGGATATTTCTTAAAGGATAAACATAGTAGTCTTCCATTATAAGGTTTAATTTTCCTTGATGGAGTAGAGAGCTTGGAGTTAAAGAAGAGGATTGTGCATTCTTGGCGCAATGTCCATAGGAAAGAGAAGGGTCAGTTATTTTTCTCTTGTTCTCGTTGATGATAGAGGAAGTCTTCAAGAAGAGTTGGATAAGATGAAGCAAGAGAAAGAGATGTGGGGAAGCAAGTTTCACGCTTCCAACTCAGAGAAGGAGGAGTTGCAGAAACAACTAAAGGAGAAGGATGACTTTATTGAGTTGCTTGAGGGACGTGTTACGAAGAGATCTAGGGAGGCAGAAGATTTATTTTCCTCGAGCACTTTATCATCTATTCATCTTCCTACCTCTGGAGCATGGAAGAGCGTTGTGGACCGATTCGTGATAGAGAAGGACACAATGAAGATCAACTATGAGAGAGAGATCAAGAGGCTTCGCCAGAAGTATCAGCCTAGGGTTAGGTCATCTTCTGACATGATTCCATAGATCTAGTTTCATTTCTCTTATGTATTGAGACTCTTTGAGATTGTATTTCAGACTTTGTAATCCTTTTTCCAATATCAATAAAATGATATTTTTAGTATTTCAAAATGTGTTATTTCAATAATATTTGCAATATTGGTTTAAAGTTCATTGAAAACTTGCATTTGAATTTGTATGTCATGCATCATTATGCATTGTGTCTTGCCTTTTCCAGGTGTCTTATCTTTCCCTTGGTCTTCATTCAGAGAAGTTGTCGCATCACTACAATACTCGGGCTAATCACAGAAAGAAGATTGATCAGTTGCAACAAGAAAATCGTGAACTTCGTGAGGAAATGATAACTCTGAAGGACAACTTAGAGAGACTTTCCGCAATGATTGCAGCTTTGGTGGCTGCTCAGAATCATCCACCACTGCCTCCTCCTTCTTAGACTCCTTTATAGAGAACAATGATTTCAGAGATCGTCTCAACGCCCATTTTTATGGCCCCAGTCAATGCTTCTCAACATCAGATGCCTCCTGGTTTCCCTTGGGGCATGCGTTTCAATTATATACTAGAAGGATATCAACCTCCTTCTACTGAATGTCTAAGTGTTCCTGCTGTGATGATTATATCACCCCCTGTGTTTAATGATATTCCTCGTACTAAAGTTCTGGTTATTCCTATTATTGTATCTGTGCCACCACCCTTGGTTCGTACTGTGCCTGGTGCTGAAGAACAAGTTTTCCACACTATTCCGAGCGAGAGTATGGGTGTCTACGAGAGAATGGATGAATTTCAAGATTAGTTTCAGGAAATACAAAAGGAGATCAAGGCTTAAAGATATAAGGAGTTGTTCGGAAAGAATGCTCATGAGCTATGTCTTGTCCCGAATGTGAAGATTCCCACAAAGTTCAAGTTTCCAGATTTTGAAAAATTTAAAGGTAACACTTGTCCACAAAGTCATCTGGTCTTGTATGCTAGAAAGATGTCCACCCATACTGACAACCATCAGCTGCTAATTCATTACTTCCAAGACAGTCTTACTGGTGCTGCACAGAAAGGGTATATTGGTCTCGATAGCACTCAAATCCGTACTTTCAATGACCTTGGAGAAATTTTCATTTTTCAGTATAAGTACAACTTAGATATGACACTAAACCATGATCAACTCCGTGCAATGTCTCAGAAAGAAAAGGAAACCTTTAAAGAGTACGCGCATAGATAGTGCGAAATTGCAGCTCAGATAAGCCCTCCGTTGGAGGAGAAGGAGATGACAAAAATATTCCTGAAAACATTGGGTTTGTTTTATTATGAAAAGATGATTGCGAGTGCTCCTGGTTATTTTACAGAGATGGTTGACATGGGAATAAGATTAGAGGAAGTTGTTCATGAAGGACGGTTGTCTAAAAGGGAAGCTCTGCTGGAAATTATAAGAAGTATGAAGGAAGTCTTTCTAAGAAGAAAGAAGGCGATACCAATGCCATTTCTTGTGACGGACGTAGAAGGAAATATAGAAGGAATGATAAGCGTCAGAAACATGTTGTATCTATTATGCCTGTTATCAATTCAGCTCTTGTTGTTCAGGTAACTCCCGCCCAATAACGTACTCACCATCAAAATAATCAGCAAAATCGTGTGCAAAAGAAAGCGCAATTTGATACAATTCTGATGCCATATGCGGAACTATTTCGCCTTTGATAAAGAAGAATTTTATTCAGACTCGTGATCCGCCGGCTGTTCCTACAGATATTCCGTGGTGGTATAAGGCAGAAGCCCATTGTGCATTTCATCAAGGAACCCCTGGGCATGATATTGAAAATTGTTATCCTTTGAAGTATGAAGTTCAAAAGCTTGTTAGAAGTGGTATTCTGTTGTTTGAAGACACTAATCCTAATGTGCAATCAAATCCGTTCAAAAGACTTCAAAATACAAAAACTCATTCAATCATTTTTGTGCCTTTGTGCACTTTTTTTTTTAACTTTTCATAAAGATTAGACATGAGTCATTTTCATAGTTTAAATGTAATTCTCCTATTCTCCATAGTATTAAAGATGTTAACATTTTCCACTTAGATATTGAGTGATAGACTTGTTGATTTTTTATCCAAGAAAAAATCATTCATCTCAAGGTGATGCAAATGTTGTTTTCTTATACTTGTGGGCGACTAGTTGTAATTTTCTCCTTAAAATGGCAACTTATCTTTTCATTTAAAATGAACCAAATAAACCAATTTTGTTATTTGTACCACGAACTACGAGATTTTAATCCTATATTGCACTTTGTGGGTACGTAGGCATGAGGATCAAGAAGTCTCTCCAAACACAAAAATCTTAGAAAAAACA
This sequence comes from Lathyrus tuberosus, assembly GCA_022829125.1. NCBI lineage: Eukaryota > Viridiplantae > Streptophyta > Magnoliopsida > Fabales > Fabaceae > Lathyrus > Lathyrus tuberosus. The sequence goes on along the minus strand of JALAZF010000142.1, from coordinate 2,252,452 downwards.
ATTTCTTCTCCCATCTCCCCAATCTCATTTCAAATAATCATTTTCAAACTAAAAATCGTAGATATTTCAAAGGGTTCCTATAGAGTATTAAAGACGTTTTGGGTGCTAACACCTTCCCATTGCATAACCAACACCATTACCCTGTATCTATTTATTTGTTCTTGATTTAGATCTTGTTTAGGTTTTGTTCGCTCTTTTTCCTTTCCTTTGGATAAAATAAAAGTGTTGTGGCGACTCTTATTTTATGAGTTAAGTTAATCAATATCTTACACTCATAATTTTTACTGCTACAGGGGTGAACTTGAATATTATGTGGGAACGAAGCCTTAATGAAGCAGAAAGGAAGTCTGAAGAGGAAATTATTGGAAAAGCTCAAAGTTTAATATGCAGGGAAGATGTATAGGACAATTGGCTTTAGTATAACAAAGAATTCTCGGTGAAAGAAGCATACAAGATAGTTTCAAAAGATAGTGTGACGGGAGAGAGGAGAAGGTTTGCAAAGGCGTGGAATAAGAGTATTGTGCTTAAGGTTTCGACAATGTTCTGGAGATTGTGGCAAAACAAAATTCCAACTAAGGATAATCTTGCTAAAAGAGGTATTTTAAATGACTTGCAAAGGCTATGTTAGTTTGGATGTGGAATTGATGAGACTGCCTCTCATTTATTTTTTGACTGTCTAATATCGAGTGATATTTGGGGTGCGATTCTAAGATGGTTGAATGTGTCGATTGATTTACATAACTCAGATTTGGAAAACTTCAACAATTCACTTATTTAATAGAGTGTGGTAAAGGGAAAGTTGATTCGATAAAAGCGGTATGGTTCGCGTGTATTTGGACTATGTGGAAATATCAGAATGAAAAGATTTTTAGGCACAAGGATTTGAGTGCAGGGATATTGCTTGACAACATCAAAACTCTGTCTTGGTCTTGGTTAATGAATAATTTGACCGGGTTTAGTTACCATTGGAACTGTGGATGCTAAATCCGCATGAGTGCGTCATATGATTGTGTGCTTTGGCCTCAGATTTTCTTTGGCTTTTGGGAGTTTGTTGCCCAGTCATTATTCTAGGCGTCATGATGGTCTTTCATGTGTCGTTCTAGGGCAGTAGCCATCTGTCTCTTATCTCGGGTTTGGTTTGGGTACTGTAAGTGGTTCAGCGTTTGAGAGCTATTTTTCGCTTGCAAGGGTTGTGGCCTGTGTTGCTGTGAGTTGCTTTTGTTATGCAGAATCGGAGTTGTGCTGATTTGGTCGCATATGTTGGATGGTTGTGTTTTTTTGGTTTTTTGCAGTGTGCTTTTTGGACACTGGGAGTTTTTTTGTCTGGTATGTTGTGCTATGGCGAAGTGTTTTAGAGGCTTATTTGGATTTCTTCTTCTTCATTTCATATGTTGCGCAACATTCGTTCATTTGGATAATATTTATTTTCTATATTGTGTCTGTTTTGTAGGCTTGGGTTTTCATTTGTGTCGGGTTTAGAGGTTGTATTTGTTATCGAGGTGTAGTGTGTTTTTCATGTTCTGCTGTTGTCCTTAGTTGTTCCTGGTGGCTGTGTGTTTGTGTGTGTTAGTTTGTTTCGTAGATTGGTCTTTCATTTTTTCCTTTTCGGTTAGTTTGTTTGGTGTTTTTTGGTGTTGGGGGCTTCTAGTTTCAATTATTATTGTACTTTTGGCATATCTTATGCCTTGTTTTTTAATATATTATTCTTTTGGTCTTTCCAAAAAAGTTTCAATTTTTAAAAGAGAAAGATATTTGTGTATCGCATGTTTATCATTATTTATAATGTAACGAGGACTGTTTATAAATTTTTATTAATTTGTGTTATTTTTTACTCCATTCATCAACATAAATATAATATTAAAATTGATTTGGCACAATAATAGAGAATTTTTTATTTTAAATTACACTGCAATAAACTTAAAAAAATAATTTTAACTCTAAAAATTAATTGTCCAAAATATTTTATTTAATGAATTAAAACAACAATTTAAAAAATTAAACTCAATAAAATAATAAAACTCAATAGTTTTGGTCCAAAATATCTTTGCTTAAATTTTTTTAAAAGAAATTGAAAAAAAAAATTGAAGTGGAACGAAAAGTAAAACAGACCACTTGTTATAAATCCACTAAATCCGAACCAAAATCCGTCCAATTCGTAGACTTGTTAACCGATCAAACCAAAAAGATTAATGGTCGAAATTGGGTCATTAGTCTACACCCGTGATTTAGTCAGAATTGAGGTTTTAGGTCCCGGACCGAACCCGACTGTTTGTTCTTCCCTAAGGGGAAGTACATGTGCATGAACATGATTGTCAACATCAATCATAAGCCTATTTAGCCCTTCAACCAGATTAGCCAAATCACTCATCCCACATGTCTTCAAATCCTGCAAATGAATTATGTTATAAATAAACAAGCATCCAATTAAGAAAACAACAGAGTTTTGAAACTAATATTATATATATACAAAAACAAAACTGCCACATAGGCAACATGCTAATCAATATTACCCTTCAACACTAACCCTTAATTTAGGATTTAACTAATCAAAACTAAAAACACCAATTACATCCCTCAAATGGAGAAATTGATCAGTTTTGATCGCCTTCGTCAGAAAATCTGTCAGCAGCTTCTAGGTACTACAATGAACAACTTCTAGCACTCCATTATGGACTTAACTTCTCAGGAAATGATACTTTGTCTCAATTTTCTTGCTTCTCCCATGCATCACTGGTTCTTGGAAAGATTGATTGCAGACTTGTTATCAATCATCAGCTTCAAAGGCTTGTTTACCATGATCTTCAGATCCTACAGTTAATTCAGAAGCCAAACAGCTTGACATGCAACCATAACACCTATAATGTATTTTGCTTCACAGGTTGACAAAGAAACAATTGTTTGCTTCTTGGAACACCAAGAGATAAGACCTCCCAAATACTTAAACAAATATCCATAAGTACTTCTTCTGTCAACTCTGTCTCAACACCAATCAGAGTCTCAATAACACATCAGCTCTGAATTAGCATTTTCTCTAGTAAGGAACAAAACTCCATACTTCAGAGTCCCTTTAATATACCTCAGAATCTTGACAGCAGCTTCGTAATGAGACCACTTCGGTTTATTCATAAACCTACTAACCAGTCCAACTACATAACAAATATCATGTATGGTATTACACAAATACCTAAGAGAGCCAACAACTTCTTTATATTTATAGCATCTACATCATTACCCTCAGGATCAGAATCCAATTTTTGTTTTGTTTCTAAAGGTGTGACGACAACCTTACGATTTAGTAGCTCGAATCTCTTCAGAAGCTTAAGTTCATACTTCAACTGATTCAAAATGATACCCTTCTCAGAGTACATAAACTCCATCCCAAGAAAATATGTCATATTTCCTGGATCAGACATCTCAAACTCATTCATTAACACCTTCTTGAACTTAGCTATCTCATGTTCACAACTCCCTGTTAGCAATGTGTCATCAATATACAAACACACCAGAATCATATTTCCTTTAGAAGTATGCTGAACATAAACACCATACTCTATCTCAAACTTTTTGAATCCATGACAAAAATAAATCAATTTTTAGATTCCAAGCTCTAGGAGCTTGTTTAAGTCCATAAAATGATTTACATAACTTGTACACCATCCCTTCCAGTTTCTTTTTCTCAAATATAGAAGGTTATGACATGTATACATCTTCTTGCAATGGATCGTTCAGAAATGAAGATTTCACATCCAAATGCATCAGAGGCCAATTCTTGTTAGCATTTATAGCAATTACCAGTATGATTGTCTAATGTCTCGCTATAGGAGCAAACACTTCAAATTAATCTAACCCAGGTTTTTGTATAAATCCTCTTGCTACTAACCTTGCTTTGTGTTTGCCAATTAATCCATTTGACTTTAGTTTCACCTTAAAAACTCATATGAGCTGATGGCTTTCTTGTATTTTGGAAGCTAAGTCAACTTACATGTCTTATTTCTTTCCATAGCCTTAAGTTCTTCTTTCTGGCTTTCGACCACACTTTCTTCTTGAGTGCTTCTTCAACACTCACTGGTTTAAAGTCTACTAACACGGCACAGTGAATGACTTCCCCTTCAGAGTCTACTTCAGCATCTTGTAACATGTCAAACTTTGCAAATCTTCTTGGTATGTTTCTGATTCTTCGTGGCCTCTGAACTTATTCAGAATCATCTTCAGACTCTGGAACAGTATTAGATGCTGGAATCCCAGAAGTACCACCTTCAGAGGCTTGACAACCTTTAGAGTCTGGAACATTTCCAGAGTTTGGATCTCCACTAGAGTCTGAATCACAATCAGAATCAGGATCAGAATCAGATTCACCTTCTGAGTCTTCTTCACCTTATGAGTCACCTTCAGGCCCCGACTCATCTTCAGACTCACCTTCAGAATCAACTTCTGATTCTGACTCATCTTCAGAACCTTTAGATTCTGAACTATCTTCAGAAGTTAACTCACATGTTATCACCGCACCAGAGTTGGATTGAGATTCACTCCAATCCCGTGTTTCGGATTCTTTCACAATGAAGTCTCTGCTGAACTTAACCTTTACAGTAACATAACTCTGCTTCTATCATCCAACTGTCTTTTCTTATCATCTAGAACATGTTTGTGGCACATAGAACCAAACACCTTCAGATGGCTTACACTTTGCTTATCTCCAGTCCATTTCTCTAAAGAAACAATTTCTTTCATCTTCTTGGTTGGACACGTATTGAGCATATATGCTGCCATGGCAACAACTTCCCCCCACAAGGTGTGAAAAAGCTTCCTTCAGCATGCTCCTTGTCATATAAATTAAAGTTCGGTTTCTTCTTTCAGCAAGACCATTGTGTTTAAGAGTGTATGGAGCAGTCACCTCATGCTCGATTCCATTCTCCTCATAGAACTTTCTGAACTTAGTAGAGTTATACTCACCTCCACCATCATTTCAGAGAATCTTCACAGTCTGGCCACTCTGATTCTCAGCCTTGATTCTGAATTTCTTAAATTCAGAAAACACCTTTTGTTTAAACTTTATAAGGGATACCCACGCCATCCTTGTGAACTCATCCACAAATGACACAAAGTATTTATTCCCTCTAAGTGAAAGTACTTGAAATGGTCCACGCACATCAGAATGCACCACACCCAAAACATGCTTTGCTCTTGGAGGAATTTAAGATGTGAATGGTAGTCTTGGTTGCTTCCCTCTCATGCAAACATTGCATGACTTCTCTAGCTTCTTAATTTCAGGAATTCCATGTACCAACTTCTTCGAATTCAGACGCCCTAAGCTTCTGAATTTCAGATGACCAAATCTTTAGTGCCATAACTCATTTTTCCTTTACAACTGTTGCTTCACTAAGGCATTCAGATTCTGTAGTTTTAACATTCACTTTGAATGTTCTATTCCTTCAGTGTTCTAACTTCATAATCAGCTTCTGATTATAGTTATATAGCTTCAAAAGATCGTCCTTCATGGTAACTTAAGAACCTTTCTCAAGTAATTGGCTTATACTTATCAAATTGATTTTCATTCCAGGCACATACCACACATTCTGAATCAATGTTGTTTTACCATTATTCAGAACTACTATGACATTTCCATTACCTTCAGCATTGAGGTATTTATTATTATCACATCTGATCTTTCTCCTCTTCCTATAGTCCAAGTCAACCAATCATTTCTTATTTCCAATTAGATGATTTTAGCAACCAGTGTCCATATACGACCAGTCTTTCAAATATGCATCATCAGATTCAAATGTCATCAATAGCACAAATTCATCATCAGAATCTCTTCTGGATACATTTTCTTCTTATGACTTCCTTTCCTTGTTTGACCAACAGTCAGCAGTGAAGTGGGCAAACTTCTTACAACAACGGCATTGAACTTTTCTCTTGTCAGACATCTCCTTTCCTTTCTAAGAACTCTTCTACCTTTCAAAAGTTGAGGTTTTTGACTTCTGAAGACCACAAGATCTCTTTCTAGCTTCTGACCAAGACCGCTTCTGATATTTCTTACCAAAACCTGCTTTCAGAGCTTGCTGCTACCTCTCTTTCAATTTCTACCACAATGCAATCAAACCAAGGAGTAAGAGATCTAAGTACTTTCTCAATGATCTTTTCATCAGAGAGAGTTTCTCCATGCAACTTCATCTCATTTTTTACCATAATCACTTTAGATATGTAGTCAAATACCTTCTCATTGTTCTTCATGCTGAGTGTCTCATACTGCTTACGTAGAGGCTGAAGCTTCACTTTCTTTACTGATGCATCACCGTCGTAGCACCCTACCGGTGTGTCCCACGCAGCCTTCACCGTCGTCGAATCAACAATTTTCTCAAACATTCGCATCCACACACTGATGGATGTAGAATAACGCCTTCTAATCCTTCTTCCACATTTCTCTTTATGCATTTCTCATTGCTTTCGTCGCATCTGCTGCAATCTAGGCATAACCGTCATTGACGAGATCAAGAACATATTGAGCGCTAAACAACACACGCATATGAATCACCCACCAATTCCAATTCTTGCCATCGAACAATGGAAGCTTGATACTCAGATTATCGTTTCCGTACATATTTAACCTTGTGCAAATCACTAAGATCTCACCAAACACTAGTGTTTCCTAATTCCAAAGAATCAAGAAATTTAACACAAATTCAAGAAACAAAATCAATCACACAACGCCTCACCGTTCACTCATGTTTCCCTGTGGATCTGTATCGAATCTCTAGATACCAATTGTCTATGCACAAGGTGAAAAAGATGAAGATGGAAGAAGAGAGAAAAGATAATAACAAACTTCCACAACTCTGTAAAACGGTCACAAAATGGTCACTCCACTCCACTACACTACTACGCACACTACCTGTTGTTGTGTGTGTGTGTACAACTATTGACAGCTACACTAGTATATATACAAAAACAAAAGGACCACGTAGGCAACATGCTAAAATATTGAATTACCCTTCAATAGTTTCATGCCAAAATAGGGAGAAATTCATGTTTTTGATAACAAACATCTGTGGTATAACCTAATCTATTGCATTGAGTTTAAAATCATACATCATTCTTGTAATTATTTAAGTTATTAGGTGCATAAACTCTGTCGGGATTATGAGGTTTTCTTGAATCATAAGCATTATGAAAGTGTTAGATTAATTAACATTTGAACCATTATCAGGTTTGGGAAGCGAAGCAATATTGTTATTTGATTCTGGAATAAACAGAGAATATATCTTGTTGATTGAAGGTAAAGGTTTCATTAAAAAGATTGAGTTTTCACAACTGAAAAATTCTCATTCAAACTTATCAAAAACTAAATGATTTAATCTTTAAGATGAAATTCATAAGCAAATCACATGGTTTCATATATGCATCAATGAATATTTGTATAAACATGTATTGGTATGTGTGAATTAATTTCTTCCCAAAGTCCAAGCATCTCACTGAATTAATCAAGAACTAACTTGGAACCTTGCTTGAGATTATTGATTTCAACACGAAGAATAAGAAACTCGAATGCGGTCATCTTTGGCAAATAGTTCTTTGAGGTGTATACACAAATCAGTTGCATTCTCTAAGAACACTATAGTGTGAGAAACATGTGCATTAACAAAATTATGAATCAAAGAGTGTATGATGTAATTACATCGTTCCTATAGCTCGATTGAGATAAAAAATCTCAGACTATAATTAAACCATTAATGAAAGCAAATTTATTTTTGGCGCCAAGAGCTCTTTGCATAAATATTTACCATTAAATATAGTTGGAACCATAGAATCGAGGATTAATGTTGTTAGTATTATGACCTTCACTCAGATGGATGTAACAAACTCATTCGACATCTCCATTTGGGAGATGAGTTGTAACAAACTCAGATGGATATAATGAAAAATTGAGAAGATGCTCAAACAATTGCAGAGAAGAAAAATTAGAAAATCAAAACATATATATTTCATAATTATAACAAAATCATAACTAAATATAAAGTAAGTAACTAATTATTAATTTCTTATTTCTCATTTTGTAATATATTGTGACTAGTATGATCCATCTACCTGATGGACACTGTCGTACCCCAATTTTTTCTAGGCATTTGAAATTCATCTGATACATGTCCATTTGTCATGTTTTACATTTTTAGCCATATGCATTTTTATCGTCAAATAAAGTCACCATAAGCATCTTATATACATACATGTTGAAGAAATTGACTAAAATTACATTTTGTTTATTATGGATTTTAAAAAAATTAATTCATGCTCATTTGATTTACCATTTAAATATCCATTTGAATTTTATTAATCATTTTCATTCATCATAAAACAAAATTTAATGTTTCTAGAAGTTCCAAAATATCTCTAATTTATTACATATATTACATCATTATTCCATGCATATATTACATCATTATTCACTATTCAATTTAATAAGTTTCTAGAAGGCACTCACCACTCTCACTTTTCTTCATAATTCCTAAACTATCCTTTTTAGAGCCTATAAATAAAATCATTTTCATTCACAAATATCACCACCAATCATTCACAAAAACTAAGCCAAAACTCTCTTCATTTTTCTTCAAGTCAATTCTTTCTTTCTTTATTGAATTTAATTTAGATAGGCTCTTATACTTGTCATTTATTTAATTCTATTTCACTTTTATTATTGCTTCATTTATTTAGTACCTTAATCATCACCATTTTGCATGGAAACTCAATTGATTTTTAATCAAGAGTTAAAAAGTGTTCTTGAACCTTCATAAACAAAAGTGATTTTTTGTTATTTAATTTTCGTTTATTAAATTTTCCTTTGCATTAATATTCTTGTTGCACTTAATTATTATCTTAATCACCACTATTTTGTATGCAAACTCCATTGATTCAAAATCATGAGTTTAAAGTGCTCTTGAACCTCATGAACAAAAAGGCTAAAATGCTAAATGATGCTTATTTTATATAAATAATATATCCAATAGCTTCCGAACATCACTCTGAGCATGAATCCATGGTTCGTTTGTCATGAGGGTGGATAAAATGACCGAATAAAGCAAATATATGCTGCTGCATGTTGTTGATTTTTGAATTTTATTGTTGTTTTTTATGCTGATTATAAACATACAATTGTGTTCGTGAGATCGAGTAGATAAATTTTCTTTATTTATTTGCTTAATTTTGTGAATAAATAAGAAAGTTATGATGTTTTTACGTTTTCGTTGGAACATTTTTCTTCCATTTTTGTTGCTACGGGAATAGTTACCAAATACGGGGTTGGGGAAGATGAAGTCTCCCCACACCCCCTCCCCTTATTTGTTCAGCGCACTCCCATGGGGTCTCCCTCCTTTGAGCCTAGGGCAGTTTCCTAGTTACACCCCCAATTTTCAGCCTGTTTTTGTCTTTTTTATATTTTTTTATTTATTTGTTTTCTTATTATTGCTTTATTTACTTATTGTTGTTTTTTATTTTATTTACTTTAGTTTTTTAATTCGTTTATCTCTTTTATTGATAGTGTGCCCCTTCCTTTTTGTTATTTCTTTTATTTTATTTTTTTATTGCATTTTTTTAGTATTTTTAGTTGATGCATATTTGTTAATCCAAAAAGATAAAATGACCCTTAAAATTAACCTTTCAAAAATACTAAAATCAAAGGTGCTTGATCAACATCAAGTACATTTTTCAAAATCACAACAAAACCTTTTCAAACTGAAATCAATCGCTTAACATCCGTTAACTTCACAAATAAAAATAATCCTTTGAAAACAAGTCAACTTGATCAACACCAAGCTTTTTCTATTTTTTTAATACTCTAATATATTATCATGGGAAACAATCCCAGATTTAAAACAAGTACATACATCAGGAAGCTTGTTCCTAATACAAACTGAAGCAGGTTGTCAAGGAACCACCCAACTAACAAACAAACTAGCAGCAAAATATGGAACCACACCAGAAAATCTACACCTATCTAAGGACAAACATTCAACACTATATCTCCATAGGTAACTTGTACCACTCATAAAGAGTACACCTCCTCCAATTTTTGTTGTCCAAAACCTTCCAATTCCAAGCAGTTGTGATGACAGAATGATATATTTCCTAGTGATTTGCAACACCACCTTTGAATAAAACCATGTTTCTATTTCTCCAAATTACCCAACACCCCACCAGCCAGATAAAGCTTAAGAACTTACCTCTCCCTGGTATTTTGGCCCACTGTAGAAAGGAATCAATACAGTTTATTTCATTAGGAAAATGTATTCCCAACCAGTTTTCAATATTTCTCCAAAGCTGCCTAATTTTCCTACAAGATTTTAATATATGAGATATATCTTCCAAATCTTGAAAACAAAATACACATGACAACTGATGAGGATTTGAGATAATTCCTCTGCTTTCAAGAACTTTACGCGTTGGAAGCCTATTAAGAAGTAATCTCCAACCAATTTTTTTTACTTTAAGAGGTATTTTAGTCTTCCACATTAAATCCAAAGCTTCCACAAGATTACGACTTAATTCTTCTCCCTCCGAACTATGATTCATTTCCATATAGCAAGCATTCACACTAAACTTATTCTCAACTCCTCTTGGCCATTTTATGATATCTTTTTCATGATAATTCAACCTCACCTCCTCGATTAAAAGTGATAACTCTGTACCTGATCCTCCATCTTCTGCATTCATGAGAACATTCTTGCCAACAAGATCCCAATTCCAATCGTTTCCTTTCCAATCTCCACAATCCTTAATCAACACATTCTGATCAGGAGATGAAATGTATAGCTCTGGATATTGAAGCTTAAGAGCTTTTCCACCAATCCATCTAGCATGCCAAAATAAACTTTTATTTCCATTAGTAGTTCACTTTCATACCTCGCCTTGATGATTCCACTCCAAATTGATGGCATACCCAACCACACGAGGTCTTTCCACCAACTTGATCCATGTCTTGAAACATTCATAGTGTGATCTATGTTAAACCTTTGTAGTTCACTTCCATACCTCGCCTTGATGATTCCACTCCAAATTGTGTCATTTTCATTGGTCAATCTTCATAGCCATTTAGCTATTAAGGCTTTATTGAATGTTGAAACATCTTTAATTCCTAACCCTCCGTGGTTCCTAGATTTACAAACTTGTGACCACTTGACCCAAGCTATGCTCCTTTTGTCCCAATCTCCAGCCCATAGAAATTTCCTTTGAATGGCTTTAATCTCTTTCAAAACAATAACAAGAGCTAAATAAAAAGATAAGAAGTGTATTGGAAGATTGGTTATGACAGAGTTTATCAATGTCACTCGTCCTCCAATAGATAGCATCTTGCCCCTCCACAAAGATAAACGATTTTTAATTGCTTCTAAAACAGGTTTCCAAAATGCCACAGTCTTATGCCTACCACCAACTGTCAAGCCTAAAAACTTTTTTTCAAACCAGGAGCCAAGCTTTTTTCTTTAATAGCACATCATATCATTTCAAACCTTTCTTTTCAAACCATTACCACTATCCCACTTTTTTCAAATAAAATTATTTTCAAACTCTTTTTCCAAACCATTTTGTAATTAATTTCAAACACTTGATCCAACGTCAAGTTATCTATTAAAATCTTTTCTCAATAAAAATCGATTGAGAAAGATTGGGGTGGAAGTAATTTTTTTCTCCTTTTTTGAATGTTCAGGTCATGGCCACACATAACCTACCGTTTGAACGTTCATCGGTCGTTTCAAAACACTCTTAAATAAAGGATTTAAGTTGATTCTTTTGTGGACGAAAAAGATTGGGGTGGAAGTAATTTTATTCTCCTTTCCCGAGAATTTGTGTGATGGGCGCATTTAGCGTACTGTTCGAATACTTGTCATCTGTTAAAGAAACGTGATTTAATTTGCCACACAAATTTCATAATTAATCGATTGAAAAAGATTAGAGTGGAAATAATTTTCTTCTCCTTTCTCGAATATTCATGTGATGGTCGCACTTAGCCAACCGTTTAAATATTCGCCGATCACCTAAAATATTCGACACATCAAACCAATCAAACTATTTTCTCGCTGCCGTACGATACTCAAAACCTTTTCACAAACGAAAGGTATGTTGTCTCGAGATGATGCAAAAAACAATGTTTCATCCACTTGAACGTGTGAGTAAGCTAGCAATGTTTCCCGCGAATGTTGATTTATAAATCCATTATGGCGTGTTGTAAACGTTCCCTTCTCCACTTGTTTTGGGTTGTAAGAAATGTTTTTTGTCGATTGAGACAAAATAGTTTTTGCTAAAATCGACCAATAAATAAGCATTTTCTGCCAAGAACTACATAGCCTTGAATTCTCTATTGCATCCGGATATACGTAGGAGCAAGACTTGCAATCTTGTCGGGTACCCTAATAAAAAAAAATTTGCGGTTTTCTTTCCTTTACTTTTTAATCTTTTACCACTTGAAAAAAACAAAAAGCATTACATAACATTCAATCACAAGTTTAACTAAGAGGTTCCCGTTAAGTACAACGGATATGAGGGGTGCTAATACCTTTTCATTGCGTAATCAACTCCCGAACCCGAATTTGGTTGCGACGACCATGTTCTTTTCAAAGGTTTTATCAATATTTATTACATTATTGGAATAAATAAAGTTTGGTGACAACTCTGTTCGAACACCATTTTCCGCGAGCACGCGAACACTTCACGAAGGATCATATTTTTTGAGGTACAACAACTGGTGACTCTCCTGGGGATATATGCTCCAAGCAAGAGAGGGTCAAACCTAATTTAGTTTGATTTACGATGAACATTAGCTTTGTTGACTTGTTTTCTTCTATCTTGTTTTTCTTTATCTCATTATTACTGTCATTACTTACCTACTTTTGGTTGTTGTATACTGTGGTGGATATTCTAATTGTTTGGTATACTCTGTGAGATGGACTCTCTACCCGAATCTTGAGGAAAGGACTTAATATAGGACATGTTTGCGTAGCGTTGGCTTGCCGGACTCACTTGTCTTTTTTGGGTAACACGAGAACGACACTTTGAGTAGATTCTCTTGAGGGAATTTTCAACTAGCATGTAATTTTTTCTAAGGGGACAATATTTTCTTGTTGGATATGTGATTCTAAGGACCTTTTAGAACCCAAGACACTGTGGTTGCATAGTGTTGGCCTGCCAGACTCACTTGTCTTGTTAGGGTAACACGAGAACCACACTCAGACGAGGTCTTCTCAAGGGTATTGCCAACTAGCAAGTAATTTTTGCTAAGGGGGAAACATTCTCAAGGTTGACGATCTATGACTTTGGGAACTTTACAAACTTAGAGTTTCCTTGACCGTTGTGTACAAAGCAATGAGAAACGTTTGAAATTCGTACCTTTATCCAGTTGATATTACCTGGATCCATATACCTGACCTATATTGCATTCTCTTTGCATATAAAACTTAGTATAGTCTCAAGAATGCATAAAATCAGAATTGCATACCATTGCATTCCTTCATGCATACATTCAATTTATCAAAAAATTCATTTCATTTGTTCTCATCCATTGATTTGTTGACCCGCTGTCAAGTTGTTTCCTCAACACAAGTGCGAAACTATGGTTAACTTCAAAAGAAGGACAACTGATCAAGAATAAGATAGTGCTAGAGTAATGGCAAAACCCAATGACATCAAAGAAAATACGAGCTTAATGATGGAGATGCTCCAATCTTTGAATGCCAAGCTTGGGGTTATTCAGGTGACTGTTAATTGATTGTAATTGATTGTGGAGTTTGGGTGTGTAAATGGATGATTGACTTTAAATTCCAAAGTGATTTTGATAATATCATTGTAAGTTGAATTCATGTAAATATTATTAATTTAATCATTTCCCTTGTAATATTATTTCTAAATGTCCTAAATGTTTATAATTATGTACATGTTGTAACTGCCACAAGGATGAAACTCGCACTGCATTTGGTTCATTCGAGTAATAATGTGTTGCTTTATGAAGTGTTGTCAAAGTATGCATATTGTTCGAAGGATCAGGAAACGAAAAGGAAAATTGCTTAAAGTTTGAAGTTTGAAGTTTGAAGTTTTTATGATTATCAAAGCATTGGGATAATTTTTGGGAAAGCATTAGGTTATATTATGATACGCTGTTTCATTTTGATTTGGGATAATTTTTTTTCCATATTTTAAATTATTTTTGTTTTCTTTTATGAAGCACGGGTACACCATTTTACGTGGTACTGGTACAACGGTACAATGGTTCTGGTACGTGGGTACAACATTTTGACTCCATGACTTATTAACACTTTTCAAGTGTGATTTTCTTATGTTATTGAGTCGTTCTTGACTCTTAAACTAGAAAATTTCATTTTAATGTTGAGGTTTTTTTTCTATGATTTGGGATAACTTGGTCAATTTCCCATGTTTTTTATAATTGTGTTGTATTTTGTATAATCTGAACGTTTACTATGTGTTTTGACCTTTCTGACAAAATTTAAAACCAATTACTTTATGACAGATACACACCAAATACACATAATAGTTTTATTTTCCAATAATTCAAAAAAATACCTCGGTGATCTGGCTATGCACAACTGATTTGAGCTAAAATTTGACTTGAGCTCTTATATTCTCTAACCAACATGTTGCATACTCATCTACGTTGTTTCATAATACAACAAAACTGAAGTGATTATTAAATTCAAATTATAAGCTCAGCGTGATAATTCAACGCCCGTTTTCATTTAACTCTTTTAACATTTCTTCATTAAATCAAAAGGCCAAAACAAAATTTGAACTCCAATACCATATTTAGCATTGTAACAAAAAAATGAACATTTTTCCATGAAACAAAATTTTTCAATCTATTTGACTTAGATTAAACTTCAAATTACAACAAATTTAGTACTTTCTTGATGGCTAACACTTACATGTTTATTATTACATTTAATAAATTATATTTAAAAAAACAAAGCTTTAATTAGAACTAAAAAATTTACATTATTTAACTTAAATACATAATATTATCTATAAAATCATTCTATAACAATTAATGTGCTAGAGTTTATCTCAAATTGACATAAATGTGTCATAGATATACATACAAATTAATGCAGACAACAATGATGCAACAATAGAGAGAAAAAAGAGACATGGATAGAATGGTAGTTTAAAAAAAGGTCTCGGTGATTCCAATGAAGACGATGGAATCGATAAGGGTACAATACTGTATAGTATTTTATATAGTTATAGATATACATCATAGAATTTGATTATTATACATTTGCTGGCCTTTTATATTTCTTTTTCCTGCAATCCTTATCTTTCCTGCAATTCCTATTTTATAGTGGTCAACCATGTGGCGGTGGTATTTTATACATTTGCTGGCCTTTATATTCTTTATCCTGCAGTCCCTATTGTACATGTGTTGGCCTTTTATGTTGTTTTTCATGAGATCCCTATCTTTCATGCAATCCCTATTTTATAATCACAGAATTGGATAGTAGTTTGTTTATTGGCATTACTTAAATAAAGAATTAGAAAACCGTCCGCATTCGCAGTATTTATTATGCTTATAGTTCTATATAAACAGATGAAAAAATAACAAAGAAAGAAGAAAGAAAAATATATATACTGGAAAACGAGAAAGCCAGCACACAAAGCATGGAAGACACATATTCAGCTTACATACAATCAACAGAACACCGTCCCAACTTCTCTACCTTTGTCCAAGTTGATGAAATTCCTATCATCGACCTCTCAGAAACTAGCCAAGAAAACCTCATCTCAAAGATTGGCAAGGCATGTGAAATATGGGGATTCTTTCAAATAATCAATCATGGAGTTCCTTCTGAACTTATCATAAAAGTTGAAAAGGAGGCCAAAAAGTTTTTTGAGCTTAGTATGGAGGAAAAAATGAAACTGAAAAGAGATGTATTTAATGCAACGGGGTACTATGATGCTGAGCATACTAAGAAAACAAAGGATTGGAAAGAGGTTTTTGATTTTCTTGTTGAAGATGGAATACAAATCCCTTCTTCTGAAGATCCACATGACATGGGGCTAAGTACTCAAAAAAATCATTGGCCAGAATGCCTTCCACATTTTAGGTACTCTTACTTTTATCAAATGATTTAAATGTATACTATATATAAAATTAAACTCCAAATAGTTTCTAAATTAATGCAACATAAAACCATCATTATGTTTTTTCTTAGGGAAATAATGGAGGAATATAGTGGGAAATTAGAAAAGCTAGCCTACAAGTTGTTGGAGTTAATTTCATTGAGTTTAGGCTTAGCTGGTGACAAATTCCTTGACTGCTTCAAGAACCAAATAAGCCTTACGAGGCTCAATTACTATCCTCCATGTCCTTTCCCTGATTTGGCACTTGGTGTTGGTCCACACAGGGATCCTTGTGTTTTGAGTATAGTTGTACAAGATGATACTGGAGGTTTACAAGTTAAGAAAAATTTAGTTGGTGGTTGGGTTCCAGTTAAACCTATTCCTGGTGCATTGGTTGTCAATCTGGGTGATATTCTTCAGGTGCGTCGTTCCTATAATAGCATAATGACAAAGCAGTTTTGATATTGGATTAGAACATAGAAAATTTATTTTTAAAATTAGAATATAGAATCATGAATTTTGCTATTGTCAGTAACTTAACTCTAGAGCGTAGTGTAGAAAATCATTTTATAATATGGATAGAATACTATACATATACTATAACATTTTTTTAAAACAAAACAATGGTTTTCATAATGTTTTCTATCATATTATCTATTGACGAAGGATGACTGTGAAATACCACGTGGCATAACAATGTGGTAAAGATGTTGACGCAGAAGTCCGTCGCAAAAGTTAAAAAAGACATAATTGACAATTGTGCCCAGGATGGAAACTTGTAAAGAGAAATAACCAACATGCTTACCCTTGGGAGAAATAGAGAGCTTGGCAAACAACAAGATCTCAAGATCCGATCTGTGGTAGTCAATGGTGGTTTAAATTTTTAATCCTGGGATTAGAGACCACCTTGGTTACCATTGATTCCTCATGGGCGTAGCAGAAAAAGAGAGTTGGGTTGAAGTTCGTAAGAAGAAAAATCAAGCGCAGCCGAGGGAGAAATTTTCGGCTGCAAAGAAAGGAAAGGCAACGAAAAAGGATGAACGGGTGACTTCTTTCTTCTTCACAAAATTTTCAGATTCGTATGATACTATGGATATGTTTAATATCTCTAAAGAATATAGACTGGTGTCAGAAGTCTTCATACCACACACACGAGATAAATATAGTAAAAGATACGGTTTCGTTCGCATGAGAAAGAGAGTGAATGCAAGAACAATGGCGGTGCGCCTGGATTGTTTTACCATTAAGGGGAAGAAACTTCATGCCAATATTCAAAGATTTGAAAGAAACGAAGTTGTGGAGGGTAAACAAACGAAACAGGGTGATAGATTAAGAGAGGTTGGGAATACACCCAAATATCTTGGTCATAGGAGGAATGTATCGTCCTAGATAACATATGCACATGCTCTAGGCAAAGATTTTGAAACTAAGGAAGACAAGGAGGCTAAGGTAAAGCATGATAATTTGCAGAATAGATTTCGGGGTCGTGGGAGAGTTATGGGATCCAAACCAAAATTTGCACATTTACAATTCAATATCGATAAGAAGGATATGATCAGATTCGAGAAAGCATATGTTGGAATTATGGAGAAACCTGGAGCCACGTATAAGGTTCAGAGAGCCTTGAACATTAAGGGTTATTACCATATCAATGCAATTCCTATGGGGGAAAACTTATGTCTTCTCGAAGAAACCAATGAAGGGGAACTGAAGACATTGATAGAGGAGGACAGAGAATGAATCTCCCGCTGGTTTGTTGAAATCCATCCATCGTCGCTGGAAGACATCGACAATGAAAGACATACATGGATGAGGTGTTACGGTCTTCCACCTCATGCGTGGAAATTGGAGTTCTTCAAATTCGTCTCATGTAGGATTGAGGAATTTATTTGTTGTGATAAGGAGACAGAAACATTGCAAAAACCAGATGTGGCAAGATTCATGGTGAAAACGAAATATTGCATAAATCTCAATGAAGTATTCAATGTGGAAATAAACTATAAAGTATACAATATTAAACTTGTTGAGGATCAGCATATTCCAAAAAGATTAGTTATTCCTCGTCATGGACCGGAGGGAAGCGATTCTGAATTGATGGAATCGGAGGAGGAAGACGAAGAGTGGAGCGAGGCAGTGGAAAGTGAGGAAGAAGGTACGGAGTTAGCGAGTCTTGATGAGTGTGATAATACTAAAGAAAGCGATGTCAGACCTAATGACTTGGGAATTGGTAGTGAAAAAGTCAATGAAGCCAATCACGTGTTTGTGGATGTGGCTACAAAGGGGGAGAAGGTGGCTAAGAACTCTAATCTTGGTGAAAAGTTATGCATTGGAATTGAGGAAAATGACAAAGTGGTTAATTCCCATGAATGACGTGCAGAAATAATTAATGAAAGCAATCATATTGTCAGCATGATGGGATTGGGGGACAGAGAGAGTTTGGAAAAAATGTTCAATAATATTGTTCATGGAGATGTGGATAAAGGTGGGACAGATGTGCAGACAAGATAAAATTTGAGGTTGGGCTTGGTGCTATGGAATCAGGCCCAATTACAAATTCTCCAAATGGGATGGGTATTTCTTTTGTCCCTCGTGAGAGGCCCAAAACTAGAAAAAAGAAAACCTTTATCTGGATTTATGAGAATGTGAAGATTCCCTTTTCACTTTCTTACTATTCCACTCTCATTCACTCAATTAACAAGAAGAAACCGCAAATTCCAATCATGTTGCACAACAATTATGATAGTAGTCAAAACCTGGACATGAGGGATTCCAATTCTAGGTATTCTGGGGGCTCTATACTATGTTGCGATTCTATGAATGATTTCTATGTTAACCAAGGGAACTTGCGGGTGATAAGATCTATGGAGGGTATTTATGGGAAAGTGTGGCAAATAATGAAGGAT
This sequence comes from Lathyrus tuberosus, assembly GCA_022829125.1. NCBI lineage: Eukaryota > Viridiplantae > Streptophyta > Magnoliopsida > Fabales > Fabaceae > Lathyrus > Lathyrus tuberosus. The sequence goes on along the minus strand of JALAZF010000142.1, from coordinate 2,233,436 downwards.
TTGGGAATAGAAGGCGATGAGGATGACAAATTCTTCGAGGGTATCCTTAGAAGTATGGAAGACAGGGATATGAGAGATTTTCAAGATAATCTGGACGTAGCTAGTGGGGTTTTACGAATATCGTGACCTACAACATTCAGGGGTGTGTAAGCTCAATCAAAAGAAGGAGATTGAGGAAAACTTTAGTGGCAGGGAATGTTGACATCTGCTTCTTGAGGGCAAGACTTATATGGTGAAATAAGGAAGTATTTGGGTGAGTGGATTTGAAAATAGATGATAGAGTGGATAATCTGAATAAGTTGGAGGGAGAGCTAGACCTCTTGAGCAGTGATACTCTACAGGAGGCATTGCTGGAAAAAAGTAAAATACAAGGAGAGTTGTGGAACAAATTTCATCTTCAAGAAAGCATTACGAAACAAAAGGAGAGACTGAATTGGGTGAGGGAAGGGGATTTAAACACAAGGTATTTCCACACGTGGATGAGTTGTAGGAACAGGTTTCATGCCATTTACAGGGTAAAATCATATTTTGTGATTTTGGAAGAAGTGCCTTTGATAAAAAATGTTGCTAGAAATTTTTTTTGAAAGTAGACATAAAAAGGTGGATATTGTTAGACAATTTCTGAAGTTACATGATCTTTCCAAGCTGAGTAAGGATGAAATGAAAAGCCTTTAAACCTGCTTTACTACAGAAGAAATTCTTGAGGCTTTGGTTGATTGTGACGACAATAAAAGCTCGGGTCCCGATGGCTTCAATATTGAGTTCCTAAAGAATTGTTGGAATATCATTGGAGCATACGTGATCAACTGGATCAAAGAGTTTTATTCAAATTCTTTTATTCCCAAAGAAATGACTTCGTCGTTTATTGCTCTAATTACGAAGGTTGATAATCCACAAGATCTAGGGGAATATCAACCAATATGCCTTATTAGTTGTGTTTACAAGCTTATTTCTAAAATCTTGGTTGTGCGGTTGAGGAAAGTTATTGGGAAGCTTGTATCCAATTTGCAGAATGCTTTCATTCCAGGAAGAATTATCCATGATGGGATTGTGGTTTAAAACGAGCGGATTGATATGGGGAAAAGATAGACAAGTAGTTTCTTGCTATTCAAAATTGACTTTGAACAGGCGTACGACTACGTTGACTGGGATTTCTTAACGACGATTATGAAAGATATGGGATCCAGTGAGAAATGGTTGGATTGGATGAGGGGTGGTGTTCTTACTAGTCACTTGTCCACTTTGGTCAATGGAAGTAGCACAAGAGATTTTAAAGCAACGAGGGGGCTTCGTCAAGGCGATCCATTATTGCCATTTCTGTTTTCGCCGGTGGTTGAAGGTTTTGCTTCATTAACTAGAAAGGCTGGTTGTATGGGTATCACTAGAGGCTTGGAATCAAATGAAACATTTAACTATAATCTACTTCAATTCGCTGACGATGCTATGTTGATTTGCAATGCGGAGTGGCATAATCTTTGGGGATTAAAAGAAATTATAAGAGGCTTTGAAATGGTGTCGGGCTTGAAGATTAATGCGTGGAAGAGTTGTCTATTGGGAGTCGATGTTGATAAGGCATTCCTAAATGCTTCTTCACTATTTTTGGCTTGCAAGCTAAGAGCAGTACTATTTAAATTCCTGGGAGTAACTGTGGAAGGTAACCATAAAAGGATCTCTTTCTAGAGGTCAATCATCAATGCTTTCAAGGCCAAGTTATCTAATTGGAGAGGCGAGATGCTTTCGATCGGTGGTCGGGTAAATCTTATTAACACGATACTCATGAATCTCCTAATTCATTATTTATCTTTATTTCAAGCTCGTGTTATTGTTCTAAAAGAAGTTATTTCGATTCAATGTAAATTCTTTTAGGTGGGTACGGTGGATAAGAATTGTGTGTCTTGGGTAAGTTAGGATTCTGTTTGCAGGCCAAAAGTGTTGGGGGGCTTGGCATTAGAGACATTCGGATCTTTAATAAAGCTCTTGTTGCAAAGTGGTTGTGGAGGCTGCTGAATGACAAGGAAGCGGTCTGGGTTGGGGTCCTCCAACACAAGTACGAGGACATTTCGAGAAGAATTCTAAATGTCAATGAGCCAGAAAGTAAAACTACAGAGTTGTTGTGGTGGAGAGACTTGATGCTTCTTGAGGATGATTTGGAGTGTGGGTCTTTTAATGATTCGTTTTCTTTTAAGTTGGGCAATGGTGAACTTATCTTGTTCTGGTCAGGAAGATGGATAGGACCAAATCCTCTTAGGGTGCTTTTTCCCCAACTGTTTGCGGCGTCTGCTAGGAAAATAATTGCGATTAAGGAGTTAGGGAACTAGAATAGCGATGAGTGGGTGTGGGATTTGGAAGCTCTAGAATTAGTTGAACCTATTTTATTTTCTGAGACTTGCTTAGAGCTATCTGCATTGCAAAAGGAAGTTGTGCCTTTAGTTGGAACGGAGGATTCCATAATCTGGCCATGGAATGCCAACAAGATTTTTTCAGTGGCTTCATTCTATGACAAATTACAAAGCCAATCAACCCGTCTAGATTTGGGAAGGGAGTTTAAGGTTGCCGTCCGTTTTCTATGGGAAACAAATATTCCATTGAAAGTTAAAGTCTTTGGATGGAGGATGTTGATGGATAGACTTTCAACTAGGAAAAACCTTGGAGCCAGAGGTATCATTCAAAATCCTCATGATATTGTGTGTGTATTTTGTTTTCTTGTAGAGAGGGATGCCAATCATATTTTTTGTGGCTGCTTTAAAAGTAAAATTGTGTGGAAAAAGGTATTGGAGTGGCTTGATATTCCTTGGGTGATTAAGGAGGATTGTTGGGAATTTGTGTTGGCGTGTTTGTTTGCTTAAGAAGCAAATGCTCTATCCAAATTGTTTGTCTTATATGGTTTTCCACTTGTTGGAGCATTTGGTATTCGAGGAATCAAATATTATTTAACGAAGAAGTTTGTGATCCGGATGTTATTGTTCATAGAATCATAACTTGTTCTTGGTGGTGGTTAGCACTTGTCTCTAACGGTAGAATTAGATGTAACTACTATGTGTGGTTTCAAACCCCATGTGATTTTTTGCAGGCGGACTCATTTTGTATTTGGGCTGGAGTACTCCTTGTACTCCCATCTATTAAAAGTTTATTGATTATAAAAAAAAAGAATAAAAAAGACAAATTCATGGTAAAACTAAGAATCTGTCATTAAAATAAAAAATTTGTCACTAAAATCGTTGCAAAAGATGAAAATTTATCGTAGAAACCCAGTACCTGTCACGAAATTTGATAGGATTGTGGAATTAGTTTTTAAGCAAATTATTTATTTAAATTAGTAAGAGAATTATCTTAGTTGAGCTTTTATCTTAAATATTATTTAGTGGATTTTTTTAGCCTTGGGGCCTTTTATCTTACTACCCATATATATATATATATATATATATATATATATATATTCTTCATGTTGAGATTTGAGATTATCAATCAAATGAAAAATCTTATTTTAATTTTCATTAGCTTAGTTTATTGTTCTTTCTCCTTTTTGTTATTGAAACCCTAGTTTCATAACTTTAATAGGAAAACTTCCAATCAATTGGTGATCTCATTTTCGATCTCGCTTCCGCTCAAACCCATGAAAATACTATTGTTTGACGGGAAAAAAGATGCCTATTGGTGGATTCTTTGCATTAAGATATTTTTCAAAGAGCAAAGAACATCCCCAACATTAAAGGTGTTTAAAGTTGTTCAGGTATTGAGAGGTTGTGCTCTCAAATGATCGATATGGTGGTTTCAACATTATTCATCAATATTTTGGAATAATTCCACTTAAGTATTTCTTTCAAGATTTAGATAAGGAAATGGAACCAACTTGTGAATCAGTGGCGTCCAAAGATCTAATCTTTGAAATTGTTGAGGAGGACGTAGAAGAATCGTCATCAGCGCATCTGTGTAAAAAATCACTTTGAAGGGACACCTTGGATCAAGCTTCAGTTGAAAAAGAAATGGAAGAAGAAACGAAAGAAACAGAAGAAGCTTCCAAACTTTATGATGAAGAAGAGGAGCTTACATTATAATTACAACAATTGATGGAAAGGGACAACGTCAACACACAATCGTTATTGGTGAAACATGGAAAAAATAGCTCCAGCAAATTCATTTATCTGTTGTTGCTTATACGAATTACAAAGTGGGATTCAGGATCTTTCAAACTGTTAGACACTGCTAAACTCAAGAGGCATAAATAACATATCATTCAACTATGAAATCTCACAAATGAATCATCACATATACCACACATTACACATTCAAAACTTCATGTTTCAAATTTCATTCACAAATCCTAATCAATGGAGTTGTAATCACGACTTTCAATAGCTTTCACGTCTTTCGAAAAGAAATTTAGGTTTTCGTCTCTAATTCAGATGTTCCCACCTGCCCACTGAAGGTGTGAGAAAAACACAAGACAGGGGGGTTTGAATTGGGTTTTCCATGTTGAAAGCTTTTTATGAAAACTCAATCAAAGATCATAAATTAACTAAGAATAAGAAAGACACACGATATATCCTGGTTCACTTGAAAAACTATCAAGCTAATCTAGTCCACCCGCCAAGGTGATTTTGCCTTAGACAAAGACTTAATCCACTATAACCAAACTGATTACAATCGCACGAGCCAACTACTGGTGACTAACAACACTAAAGCCCACTATTTTAGTCTTCCTAATAATTCTGACCCAACTGGTCCATTAGGGAACAATGCACAAGCTAACTGCAAGTGACTAACACCACTAAAACACACTGTCTTAGTCTTCCTAATAATTCTGACCCAACTGGTCCATTAGGGAACACAAATAATCTGTTTGTTACAAGGTTTGTTTACAATAATGATGCTTCTACACAAGCAGGGTAAACATACATTTTAAGCACAATCTAACTTAGAGAGAATCTACAGTAAACATTCTTCTTCTTTGTATTGTGGAGCTTTACTGTTCACTCATAAGTTTCTTCAGATTCTTAAGTTTCTTTCTTCATATGTACCAGTGTTTATTATTTCTTCTTTTACACTGAGTATTACATCATTTGTTGCTCACTCATGATTAATCATGCTTGTACACATGCATCTGTTCTTTTTCTCTCATGCTCATCAGCTACTTCATTGTTGAATGATCAAGTCTTTATATAGCCCAAAATAGATCCGTTGGAGGAAAGATCACTAATATGATGAGAGTACTGGCGACTTGAAATAATACCGTTATGCTGGGTTTGAAAATCGTACACTGAATATGTCCTTTGTACCACCAAATCAGTCTAGTGGAAAAGAACATGCTTTATCTGTACTTGTACCATTTTCCCATGCAAACGTTTCATCTTCTTCTATTCATCAGAGGCTTTTGAATTGATTTGATTGAAGCATGATCAGAAGAATGAATCATTGGGTCTTTGGAGTCTTGAGTCTTCAGAGTCTTCAGAACTTGTTCAGCCGAACCTTGTCTTCAGAGTCTTCAGGACTTCTATTACAGAACCCTTGGTTATCAGAATACTTAAGTCTTCAGATCTTCAGCACGTCGTTCAACAGAACATTGTCTTCAGAATCTTTAGCACTTAGTCTTCATAACCTTTAACCTTCAGAATCCGTAAGTCTTCAGATCTTCAGTACGTTGTTCAGCAGAACCTTGTCTTTAGAATCTTCAGCACTTAGTCTTCAGATGTTAACGACCTCAGAAGCACTACAGGCTTCAGCATAAGAACATTAGAGTCATATCTAGAGATCAGATCCAAGAGACGTTACAACAACAACATAGTGTCTTCTTAGAATCTTTCCGACGTACAGTAGATTAGAACTAATTCTTGCTTCTTCACATAGAAGTGACCATAAAGAATATTAGAGTGATGTAGCACACGGTCTTTATTAAAGTTAGAACCTGTTTTTTAAACCATCAGAATAACAAACGTTAGAGCACCTAAATTGTTCTTCACACAAATACTCCATTGTTATCATCAAAACATCAAGATAAGATGCAGAACCAAATCTTTTTCTAGCAATCTCCCCCTTTTTGATGATGACAAAACCATGTATTTTGATAGAACATTTTATACAGGGTAATCACCAGACGTAACATATTCAGAGCCCGGAACAACAGCTCCACCTGAATGTGTTAACCCCAAAATTTTGTTTGTGATCATCTAGAATCTTATCTGATCCAAAGACTCACAGAATAACAATTTTGAGTTGTCAGAACATAGAATAGAGAAGGAATACTTCCGTATTGGAATTGTTCATCAGAACTTCTTGTCTTCAGATCTTTAGAACTTGTTTCCTTTAGACATCGTATCAGAGCCTCATAACTTCAGAGTCTTCTGAAGCAAATACTACACTTCAGCAGAAAATATGTAGCGTTGATACCAAATGATTCTCTTTCTGATAGGATACCAATTAGTTCTCTTTCTAATACCTTAGCCATGCTATAGAACAGAAACTTTTCTTTAAAATGAGAAACTCCCCCTGAATCTTAGACTTGGTAGAGATCAGATATCCTGATTTGTGACCCTTCTGGGTAACCTCCCTTTGATTTCAATCGATTAGATATTGAGATCTTTAGAGTCTTGATTCAGTTTCCATAAATCAATTGTATCAATTCAGCTCACACACTTGATTCTTCAGAATTTGACTAGAACATAGGTCTTCATCTCAAAACCTTGTTTCTTGTCATAACTTAATAATTGATCAGTGCTTGATTCTTGATTGTATTTTGTGATCAATCAAAGCTTGATACTTATTGATTAAAGCTTGATTCTGAGTCTGATATCAATCAATTACAACTTGATTCTGAGTCTGATACCAGTAGACTTCGGCTTGATTCTTGATCTGATTGACGGTATTTTGTGATCAATCAAAGCTTGATACTGAGTCTGCTACACTTGTAGTCTGATACCATTGTATGTTGAGTCTGATACTAATGAAGGTATTTTGAGATCAGTCACAACTTGATTCTGAATCTGATATTATTGTAGACTGATTCTGATACCATTAACATTATACTTCTTAGAGTATCAGAGTTTGTCTTGACAGAACTTCTTCTTCTTGGATCTTGATATCCAGATTTTTTAGACAGTCTTCAACTTCTGATTACTATGATATCAACCAAGATTTCTTAACTTTTAGACAGTTCACAACTTTTGAACAGTACTGGAACATCTGTTTAATCAAACCAGATTTCTTGACTTTCAGAAAGTTCACAACTTCTGAACAGTACTGGATCATTTGTTTAATCAAACCAGATTTCTTGACTTTCAGATAGTTCACAACTTATGAATAGTACTGGAACATTTGTTTGAATAATCATATATTCTCAAAGTGTACAACTTATTAGCCATGATTATCAGAGTTGAAATTATCCGAAAGATTTGCAGTCTTTTTATGCTCAACCTGTCTAGAATGCTAAGTAAATTTTTTTAGAGTTCCTTAATTGAAACATCAAACAAACAGTTAGTTACAAAAAGCATTATATAAGCATTATGTAATGTTTGAGTTGGAGATTTTGAGAATAAGTACTATCAAAATCATTTAACTTTCTCCCCTTTTTTGTCATAATAAAAAAGATAATGCAATACCATTTATATTGAAGGAACAAAACAATGACAGAACCAAACAAAACAAGGCAAAATCCTAAGGTTCAGAGCCAAAGAAAATAAAAGCCTAAGTGCTTAGGTGCCTAAGTTCCAGAGGATGAAGGATTTGCAGGCAGCTTGTTCAGAATCTGTTGAAGCAAATTCTGAAGAGAGTCGTTGACAACCTTCTGCTCAGCAATGCTTTCCTTGAAGATCTTCTGTTCTTCTTTCATAGTCTAATGATCTTGTTTGATTTCATCAATTACATGTTCCAAGCGTACAAGAAAAGGTTCAGAGGATGGAGCAATCAGAGCGGCTTGTTTGGCTTTCTCTGCATTTGCAGCTTCTTGTGCCATCCGGACAGCTTCAGCATTTTTAGCTTTTTCTTCTGCTAGAAGTCTTGCTTCTTCAGCTTCTTTTTTCTTTGCAGCAAGGAGCCTGAATTGCCTTATCCTTTCATTTTCTTCTTCCTTGTCCTTCACCAGTTGAACTGAGGCAACTTTAGACGCTTCTGAGAAACTTGAGATTCTCTCAAATTCAGAGTCTAACCATTTCTGGAACTATCCCCAAGAACACTCAAGCGCCATATGCTTAATGCTTGTGCTGGCTTCTGCTCTTAATTTGGCTACCCTTTTTAAATCCTTGTTACGAAACACATTAATGCATTCACCAAGAGTTTTGGGAAAGGGTTTTTCATAAACAAGTAAAGCCAGGTTAGGTTCATCAGAAGCTATTTCAGGTGGTATTTGTTCATTTGTTGGTTCAGGAGTAGGTATTTGCTCAAGAAGATCTGAGATTGTATAGGGCTCAGAGGTGACAATTTCAATGGTCTCAGAACTTGATTCTTTTTTTTTCTTTGGGAGGATCAGCCAGAGTTGGTGCAGGAGCAAGATCATTATAACTGAACTTTGACATGTCAAGTCCTGCTTCTCTCATCATAACAACAACAGTAGCGATTACCTCTGGGATGTCGCCTTTTGAATACCTAGGATAGTCCTTCACTGGAATCCTGTGTTTAATCACAGAAGCAGGAGATACCGAATGAGGTTTCACACGTACTTCCTTGATTATCCTCATATTCTTAAGTGTCGTGGCATTTAGGGAATCTCCAATGCTTGGCGTCAAATCTTCTGTATGCATGGCTTCTTTAGTTAGAAATTCCACTAATCCGCTTTCAACAAAAAAATCAAAAATCAACCTTCCAAACGGAATGTACATGGGAACATGTTTTTCTGGCAAAGCTATTGTCCTTGTCTTCGCCACCGTATCCCTTATATGATAGAACAGAATGGAGGGTAGACACCTCTTTTGTTGTGTAATCAAATAGTACAAGATACACTTCTAATTGGTGTTGAATTAGTCAGAGGAACTTGATAGAGGTCTTGGATTGATGCAGCTCAGAATGATCTTGTGTGAAATCCTTAGTTTATCATGTAGATCCTTACCCGTATACTTCGATTTCTCCAGAGAGTAGTTGGTGAAGATAGTTTTGTCAATGGTTTCTTTCACAAACTTGCAGTTTACTTTCATTTCATAGACTCGCTTATTTTTTAAGAATTCCATTTCCAGAAGGTCTGAGATTGATTTCTCAGTAATAACTATCTTCTTTCCCAGAACATGAGAAACTACAAGAAGACGGTCGCATTCTGCTTGTCTCCAGAAGTCCTTCACTAGAGCTTTAAAAATGGGACCTTTGATCCTTTAAAAATATTGATTCCAACCTTGAAATTCTAGTTCAGCAGAAATATCATACCCATTAGCACCAAGATTGTCAAATTCAACATCTAGTTCTTTAAGAACGGTCAGTTTTTTTGCCTCAATAATACAGTTAACTGAAATACCCCTTTGAGTGATATGATCTTTGTCAATCATAGGAAGTGATGAAGATGAGGTTGAAATGACATTTGAGGTGTTTGCTGAGGTTGAAGACGGAGGAGCTGAAGAAGATGATAACCCAGTAGAGGGGTTCAATAATTATTCCATTTCAATGGCGAATTGAATAACTTCTTGTTGAGAGGTAATCATCATGTTGATTGTTGAGATAGAAGGAATGATGATGAAGTTCGTTGTTGAAAATGAAGAAAGCACAAAGAGCAGTTTGAAGGGAAATAGGGTTTAGGGTTTCTAAGATGTAAAAGGAGTGAAGTGGTGTGAGTGGGTATATAACTTGTGAGTGGAGTGAAGTTGAGTGAACGTGACGTGTTAAACATAATAACGAAAATTAATAAATGAGCATAATCACGATATAACCAATTCCAAGAAAAAATACTGCTCACGTGTTAATCATCCATTAATTAAGTGACACGTATTGAATTCCTCAGAGTCTGGAAAACTGAAAGGTTTCTCTCTGATCAGAGACACTTATGACAAAGCACTTTTCGACGACTAAGGTTTAAAATAAATACCTCTAAGTTTAAATGAGAATCTGATATCTTCAGACTCTGACTAAACACATCTGACTCTGATGAAATCTTACTCTGGACAGTAGTCCATTTTCAGATGCTTCAGAATAAATAAGAATTTATCTTCAACCAAGGGTTTTGTAAAAATATCAGTCCATTGATGGTCTGTATAGATTTTAAATATAGAATTCCCTTCTGAGCATAGTTTCTAATAAAATGATCTATATGTGCTTAGTCCTAGAACTTAAAATTAGATTCTCACAGCAGTATTATTATAAAGGATAGAAAATGTTACTCTCATTTAACTGATGATATTCCAGTTGATTCTTCATCCATAGCATCTGTGCATTGCATAGAGACGTGGATACGTACTCTGCTTCTGCTGTTGAAGGAGTAATTGATGATCGTCTCTTGCTTGACCATGAGATCAGATTCTTCCTTTTTCAGAGAACATGTTGAATGCATTGGAGTCTTCGCTGGTGTGCAGTCCATCATGTTCAATTTCTTCAGAAGTTCTTTTGCATACCTGCTCTGATGAATGTACGTTCCTTCTGATCTTTGATCAAATTAAATTCTCAGAAAGAATCTAAATTCTTCTATCAGACTTATTTCGAATTCAGCCTTTCTCATCTACCTTATTTCTGAACACCCATTTAGTTCCAACGACGTGAACACATTTGGATTTCTGAACAAGATCCCAGACGTCATTTCTGGTGAATTGATTCAGTTCTTCTTGCTTGGCCAGAATCCACTCATTTTCTTTTAGAGCTACATCGACTGTTGTTGGCTCTGTCAGAGACAATAGATCCAGAATAGTTTCTTCAGAATGATTTGTGACTGAATCAGCTTTATCTCCCAGAATCAATTCTTCAGAATGAGAAGTCTTTTTAATTTATTCTTCTTCTGATAAGATGAGTTGTTCCCAGCTTCGGATAAGGTTATGTCTGGATCTGGAGAATTTGAATCTTTGTCTTCTTCTCTTGAGTCTTCTACTTCTTTGATTCTGATGACGTGATCTTCAGATCTATAACCTTTCAATTAGCTTTGACTTTTCAGAGTCAAGCTTATCATTGAGTCTGACATGAATTAATTTGTCTACAATTCTTGTTTCTGTGTTATGAATTTTGTAGCTTTTAGAGCGTTCAGAATATCCTAACAATAAACACTTTGAGCAACGAATCCAGAGCCAATGGTTTCTTCTTTCTGGTTTCCTCAGAAACTGACGAAGCTTCCAGGCTTAAGTTCCAGACTTTGAAATATATGCCTTCTTCTCGTCAAGAGTCGTGAGCAGCTACTGTTCAGTTACCATGCCTGGTGTTTCAACTTATTTGCTAAGAATATCTCTGAGCAAGAGTCTGAGTCTGATTTAGGTTCTGATGATATTTAGTCTTCTAGTTCTCCTGAAACTTCATCTTCAGATGTTGCTACCAGCGCAACCTTTGCTTGTTCTCCATCAGATTCATCTTCTTCAGAAGCAGAGTCATCCCAAGTTGCCATTAGACCTTTCTTCGCTTTGGAGAAGTTCTTCTTAGGCTTATTGTCCTTCTTGACCTTTGGACACTCTCTCTTGTAATGACCTGGCCCATTACACTCGTAGCAGATAACTTTCTTTCCAGAGTTATGCTTCTTCTGTTTAGATGATGACTCTGAGTGACCTTTGATTCTTCTGAAGTTTCCTTGCCTGTGCTCCCAGAATTTTCTGATTCTTCTGATCTTCTATTTGGATCTTCTGATTCTTCCTCAGCTTGATAAGCCTTTACCTTTCCAAGTTTAGACTTAAGAACGATATATTTACTCTTCTTCTACATCCAGCTCTATCTCATGATTTCTCAAGGAACTAACACGTTCTTCAAGACTTATGCTGTTGAGACCTTTAGATAGCTTTAGAGATGTTGCCACAGGTATCCATTTCTTAGAAAGACTTCTGATGATCTTTTTCATATGTCCAGCAGTTGAGTAGCCTTTGTCCAGAACATTGAATTCTGCGATTAGCATTTGACACTTTGAAGACATGGTCTCAACTGTCTCATTATCCTCCATGCTGAATGCCTCATAGTTTTGGATTAAGGCAAGCGCCTTTTGTCTTCTTAACTTGAGTATTTTCTTCATTAGTCATCTTAAGAGAACCAATAATAGATTTGGCATCACCTTCTCATACTTAGTATAAGAGATAGCATTTAGCAATGTGATTCTTGCCTTATGATGACTTTGTATTCTTTCTTCTATTGGTTGATTATATCACTTCAGAATATTTTAGCACATGTAGCATCAACTGGGTGAATGTAACCATCAACTACCGAATCCCAAAGATCTACATCAAAACCAAGAAAGAACTTTTCTTTTTTGTCTTTCAAGTAGTTAAACTTTTCACCATCAACGACTGGTAGTTTGGCACTGTAATGATCTTCCCCTTTAGTAATGGTATCAACAGTAACTGCCATGTTATCTCACACAAATACTGGATCGGTATTGAACACTGTTAAGTGCTGATAAGACGTTTATCACAAACAGAACCGGAGCTCTGATACCAATTGAAGGTGTGAGAAAAACACAAGAAAGGGGGGGTTTGAATTGGGTTTTCCATGTTGAAAGCTTTTTATGAAAACTCAATCAAAGATCATAAATTAACTAACAATAAGAAAGACACACGATATATCCTGGTTCACTTGAAAAACTATCAAGCTAATCCAGTCCACCCGCCAAGGTGATTTTGCCTTAGACAAGGACTTAATCCACTATAACCAAACCGATTACAATCGCACGAGCCAACTGTTGGTGACTAACAACACTAAAACACACTGTTTTAGTCTTCCTAATAATTCTGACCCAACTGGTCCATTAGGGAATAATGCACAAGCTAACTGCAAGTGACTAACACCACTAAAACACACTGTCTTAGTCTTCCTAATAATTCTGACCCAACAGGTCCATTAGGGAACACAAACAATCTGTTTGTTACAAGGTTTGTTTACAATAATGATGCTTCTACACAAGCAAGGTAAACATACATTTTAAGCACAATCTAACTTAGAGAGAATCTACAGTAAACATTCTTCTTTTTTATATTGTTGAGCTTTACTATTCACTCATAAGTTTCTTCAGATTCTTGAGTTACTTTCTTCATATGTATCAGTGTTTAGATATTTCTTCTTTTACATTGAGTATTACATCGTTTGCTAGCCACTCATGATTAATCATGCTTGTACGCATGCATTTGTTCTTTTTCGCTCATGCTCATTGGCTACTTCTTTGTTGAATGATCAAGTCTTTATATAGCCAAAAATAGATCCGTTGGAGGGCAAATCAGTAATATGTTGAGAGTACTGGTGACTTGAAATAATGCCGTTATGCTGGGTTTGAAAATCATACACTAAATATGTCCTTTGTACCGCCAAATCAGGGTAGTGGAAAAGAACAAGCTTTATATGTACTATGTACTATTTTCCCATGCAAACGTTTCATCTTCTTCTATTCATCAGAGGCTTCTGAATTGATTTGAATGAAGCATGATCAGAAGACTGAATCATTGGGTATTTAGAGTCTTGAGTCTTCAGAGTCTTCAGAACTTGTTCAGCCGAACCTTGTCTTCAGAGTCTTCTGCACTTCTAGTTCATAACCCTTGGTTATCAGAATACTTAAGTCTTCAGATCTTCAGCACGTCGTTCAACAGAACCTTGTCTTCAGAATTTCAGCACTTAGTCTTCATAACCTTTAACCTTCAGAATCCTTAAGTCTTCAGATCTTTAACACGTTCAGCAGAACCTTGTCTTCAGAATCTTCAGCACTTAGTCTTCAAAAGTTAACGACCTCAGAAGCACTACAGGCTTCAGCATAAGAACATTAGAGTCATATCCAGAGATCAGATCCAAGAGACGTTACAACAGCAATATAGTGTCTTCTCAGAATCTTTCTGACGTACAGTAGATTAGAACCAATTCTTGCTTCTTCACATAGAAGTGACCATAAAGAATATCAGAGTGATGTAGCACACGGTCTTTATTAAAGTTAGAACCTGTTTGTTAAACCATCAGAATAACAAACGTTAGAGCACCTAAATTATTCTTCACACAAATACTCCATTGTTATCATAAAAACATCAAGATAAGATGCAGAACCAAATCTTTTTCTAACACCTACTACCTTGCGCTCTATCATGGCTCTGATCTCGTTGCAAAAATGCTCCACGACACTGCAATGCAGTCTTCGTATATCTTGTAGCCATCGACAACCTCTAATACTAGTGTTAAACTTGAGTCGGTCTTGGATCCTTTATCACCGTCAATTCCAAAGCAAGAGAAGATTCACTCTCCTTCTTGCCATCTTCAAGCTTATGTCAATCACTGCAGTTTTAAAATGTTTATGTTCACAACAAGTTTTCTTGCTCCAAAAACATGCACAAGAACTGTTTGATAAATTGTCACCGAGACTAAGATGCATTTTCTATTTTTTTTATAAGCAGGTATTATATTAAATAGAGATTAAGGGAACTCTACCCCAACAATACAAATATAATCAAAACTGTATATCCACCCCAACTAACCTACAAAAAGTCCAAAGGGAACTTTGTCTATTCATACAAACTACATCTACCTCGATGATTCGACGCAATAGGTAACCATCTCAAAGACAATACAATAATAGATTGGAATATAGACTCGACGTTACAAATATCATCATTAAATAGAATATTATTCCTAGTCTTCCAAATGCACCAACATGTTACGAACCATGTTGAATTTACAACTTCTGATTTACACCTACCAACCAACCTTAGGAACCATACCATAGCATGTTCCCAACTTGACGATTCGTTGATCCAAGACATTCCAATCCAATTAAACACCCTCAACCAAACCATTTGAACTTTAGGACAGATGAAAAATAGATGTGTAATATCCTCATGCTCATTAAAACAAAAAACACATACCTTATCATGGCGGTTTACTATTATACCTCTAACAACTAAATTCATGCGAGTTGGCAATCTGTTTAGGAACAAACGCCACACAAATATCTTAATTTTTATAGAAATGCTAGTCTTCCAAAGGATCTCTAAGGCAGTAAGAATTGGTGGCTCCAACATTGTATAATTTCCAACACACAAATATCTGAATTCAAGTATGTTCCTCCACAGCTCATTACCTTCTTGTAAGAATTTCCACAACCACTTCGATAGTAATGCCACATTGAATTGTCCAACATGTTTGATTCCCAATCCACCACACTTCATGTCTTTACACAATGACTTCCAACTAACCCACACAATGCCATGTTTACCCAACGATCCGAACCAAAGAAATTGTCTTTGAATGGCAATAAATTCCTTCACTACTTGCCTTGGTGCCTTAAAGAATGAGAGATGATGAATGGAAAGGTTTTCTAAGAGAGAATTCAACAATGTAACTCTCGCGCCAATTGACAAGTTTCTTACCATCTAAGACGAAAGCCTAGTCCTCAAGCAAATTATCATCGATTGCCAAAACTTGATTCTTCTATGATTACCCCCAACTACAAGTCCAAGGAATTTGAATGGTAGAATTTTTTATTTGCAGAATATAAATTTTTCTGCAGCCTGCATAAACTCTGGATCAATGCCAACACTGTAGAGACAACAACAACAATTGCAAACAATAGAGGGGATAAAGAATCCCCCTTTTTTCAATCCTCGTGTAGCCTTGAAATCCTTTGACGGGCTTTCGTTTATTAATACTGACATGAAACTGTTGTACACTGCTCCTTTCACCCAACACAACCACTTTGGTCCAAAATTCATAGCGTTAAGCATACTGTTTAGGAACTCCCATTCGACGCAGTCATAAGCCTGCGCAAAATTTACTTTAAACATCAAACATTGTCTCTTTTTTCACCTTGCAAGATCCATACACTCATTAGCAACAAGGACACCATCAAAAATTTGACGCCCTGGTATAAATGTAGTTTAGGATGGTGATATCAGTTTGTCAGTAACTCGACTTAGCCTTTTGGATAGCAACTTTGAGCCACTTTCAATATACATCCAATAAGACTGATTGGTTTGAACTCTTCAAAAGAAAGTGGATTATCCACCTTAGGTACCAAAGTAATGAATGATGATTCAAAAGCCTTGGGCATGGATGTTGTATCAAAGAATTCTAACACGGAATTTGTCGCATCAGTTCCCACAATTTCCCAGCAATGTTTCAAAAATTTAAAGTTGTATCCATCCACACCAGGGCATTTATTGCTATCACAATCAAATACTGTTTCATATACATCTTTTTTTTTTTTAAATCGGCATCCAACATTTCCTACTCCACTAAACTAAGTTTAGCCACATTACACAAATCCAGTTTAGGCCTCTTCATATGAATACTCTGAAATTTCTCCTTAAAGAATTGCATTGCAGGTGCCTTAATATTTGTGGGATCTTCCAACAACCTATCACCCCATTTAACTACTGATATCGAATTATTTCTAATACGCGACTTTAAAGAAGCATGAAAAAACCTGGTATTTAGGCCACCTTCCAAAACCCATTTTACCCTTGATTTTTTGGTGTATCATGCTCTCCTTGATTCTTAAGTTATGCCAAACATCCTCTTGGGCTGATAAACATCTGGTCGTTATACCTTCATGCTAATTGTCATCAATTTCTAGCATTTGTTTCTCAATTTCATTCAGTCTCACAACTCCTTCTTCAATTTTTAGGTATACCCATCCAAACACATTTTGATTCAACCACTTTAATCTTTCTTTGAGATCTTTGTATTTCACATGTAACGTATACCCAACATAACCCGAAGCTTGGATTGATGACCATGATTCCTTCATAAAGCTTAGGAAATCCTTATGCTTCAACCAATAATTAAAGAATCTAAAGGGTTTAGGACCCCAATTCAAGTTGCTTGATTTTAAATAGACGGGGCGATGATCTGATATGTCTCTATCACCAACATTTTATGCCTTGAGGTCCCAACTTTTGTTCAATTCTTCTTCCACCAAGAACCTATCAAGGCGACTTCTACACCTTCCATTCGAACTGGACCAATAGAACCTTCATCCCACCATATGAATATCAATAAGCTCCAAACTTTCAATGAATAAAGCGAATTCTATCATCTCTGCATAATTTAAAATTCCACGACCCTTCCTTTCCTCCACCACTTTTATAGAGTTGAAATTACCACCTATTATCCAGCTACTCGCAGTCAATCTTATCTTAAGTTCATAGATATCAGATCATAGTTTCTTGTTTCCGTTAACATCACATAAAGAGTAAACATTTACAACGTAGCTGTTGATTCCACGCCAAATCAGATTAATTCTCAGGAATCCATTACCCCTAAAACTTGACACAACTTTAAACAACCCTTTTTTCCAATTGGTTAAAATGCCACCTAACAAGCCTATCGCATTTGAAGCTGACCACTCACAATCACCCATACACCATATACTTCAAACCATTACCTCCTATATATTTTAGATCTTTGTTTCTTGTAACAAACATATGTCAGCATTCCCTTTTACCAGAATTTTATTAATTCTCCTTCTTTTAAGGGAGTTGCAACACCCACGCACATTAAAAGAAATTAGGTTCATGGAACCCTAATTTCCACACTCCTCTTCTTAGGATAGATTTTCTTGTCCCTTGCTCCATTTCTCTCACAATTCCTTCAAAAACTTCCTAATCTTCATCACCTTCTATGCCCAATAGTTTTATTGATTGCCATGCTTCAACGGTACATCATCTAGGCGACTTTTACATCTTAAGTTGCTTTGGATCACATCAATATCAGTCAATGAGTCACAGCATAGTATTGATCCACCTGAGTATCTTGATGAAACATCTTCCGCCTGAGTAGTCTTATGAGTTAAAGTTGTTACTATATCTTCATAGTCAATCACTTTATTTTTTTTCAATAGAATTATGCAGCAGAGTTGAGTAATACGAAGTTGAGAAAGGGATTTGGATCTTGTCATACAATTCTATTACCAACTTCTTATTTATTGGTTTAGGCCATGCCAAAAGCCCAATGGGCCCACCCGGACTACAGGATATTGGGTTTGAACAAAGTTAAGCCTTCATGTTTCCACTATTGCTTAGATCCAATTCCTTCTTTTCATGAATTGCTTACTCACCATTACCTTTATGCAGGTGACCGCCTGATGGTGAAAGTGACAAGTCACATCTATTTTGACCCGCATTGAATGATTTTACTCCAGCATTAAATGTCTCCTCAATATCCGCCACTTTTCGAATACACTGCTCCATGCCAATTTTCACCTTTTTCACCTTTTCAGCAATATCTCCATTATTCTCGGATAAAACCTCATCGCCCGTGATTATATTTCCCAAGCTATCAAAAACTTGGTTATTAACCTCCTCTGGACCATTTCTACCCTCTTCAAATTTTCCTCCTACCGATTTGTCTAGGTCTACTTCTGTTTTACTAGCCTTTCTAGTCACATCATCTTCTTCCTCCTAAGAAGTAGCTCACGCGCCATCGTCCCCGAAGTAATCCGATGTCTCTGAGTCTGAAAGATCCTTTTCTTCCGTCAGGATAACAATTTTCAATGGTCCGTGATAATCTTCCACTAACTTAATCCTATATATATTTTCGTTAATCTCTACATTCATAACCTCATTCAGATTGATGGAGAATTTCGTTTTGATTAGAAACCTCACAACATCAAAATATTTCTTCTTCTCAGTATCTTCATCACAGCATATGGATGTTCCTACCATGCCCGATATTAATATGAAAAATATATTCTCCCAAGCATGACATGGTAACCCATAACATTTCATCCATGGGACCCTTTCATTTCTATATCATTAGAGCTCCATGGTCTAATGTCACTGAACCACTTCTCAATCCAACCTCGAGCTTGTTCAATGATTGATATTATATCACCTTTCCCATTTTCCTCAAGTAAGCATAAATTTTCCCCAAGGGGTGTGGCTTTCACATTAAAGAAACCTTCCTCGTTTAATGCATGTTGGATGTCATACGTGTAACCTGGTACTACCACCTCCCCAACGAATGCTTTCTCAAATCCGATTAGATCAGCTTTGTCAACATTGAACTGGATATGAGCGAAATTAGGTTTTTTCATATTATCCTCCATCTGTTTATCTTGAACCCACTTTTTTCCCATCAAGCATGGGTTTCTTCTAACTGCCTGGGCATATGATTTGCATATGGGTAGATTATTACCTCCATCCTTGCCTTGCCTAACTCCAGCCAACTTTGACACAACCTTACTTTTATCACCCTGATTGCTCTTCACATTTCAGCCCTGATTGTTCTTAACATTATCACACCACTGAAACCGTGGTATTTTACCAAAGATCTTCCTTCTCTGAATCTGCATACTATCCAACTTCACAACCATTTTTCGTTCATCATGCAACTTTCTAAATCGAGCAAAGCCATACCTCCTTCCCCTCTTGTCCCTTCTTGAAGAAATATAAACTTCCGATACCAAACCGTAGCTTTTAAAAACCTCAAACATTCCTTTTGCATCCATGGATTCTGGGAACTCCTTGAAGAAAAAAGAGGATATCTTTTCATCATCTCCCACACCTTTGCCTTTATAAGCCTTCCAACTAGAAATTTGTAGAGGCTTACCATCATTTGTTTTTTTTTCTTTTTCCTACCACATTTCACTTTATGATACCAATGCAACTACCACAGATAACTAAGCACAAAAATTATCAACTATTCCAAAAACAACAGCTTTCAACTATAGCTAACACAACCACTATTCACTAAAACAATGAAGTACCACAACACAACACCATGAACAAGTTGGAACAGTCACTATTCCTAAGAATAGGAGTTTAAACCATGACAACCATTCATGAAGAAGATGCAGCAAACTTCAAATGTTGTTACAAAACTTTTGAGATATGATTTCAAGGAATGTCAAGTGGATCACAACCATAACATCTCACCTTATCTATAATCTTTGCATTCCTTGGAGTTTTCGAATAGCTGAAAAACATCAATTCCTTGATTGAGTTGGTCTTGTTTCACTCGGGAACAAATAATTATATTTAGAATTGAAATTTTCAAATTTTTAATTTTAATTTAATATATTTTTGTTTTAAGGAAAAATTATGGTTTTTAACGACATATTATGGGTTCAATGAAGAATCTTCATCTTCTGCAATGTACTTAATGATGAATTTTAGATTTTATTGACTGGTGCTAGGTTTTTTCCATGAATTTTCATCTTTTGCAATGGTTTTAGTGATTGATTTTGTATTTTAGTGACATATTTTTTAAGTTTCGCATGACTCTTTTTTCTTTCATTTTTTGCGACACACGTATCATCCAATATACCGTCTTTAGTTAATTTATTAATAGAAAATGGTTAGAAGTGTCATGTGGCACGCCATATCATCTATCTTAGTTATGTTTTCAAGTTATGCCTTCTTTTCTTTTGTTGGATTTTATGCTGTTTTTTTATACTTCTTTGTTTTTGTTACTGTATATTTGTCTTGTCTTTTTTATCGTCAACATAGCGCATCTTATGTGATTCAGTAACCTTTCTTGTATACTGTGGTGGTTTTCTCCATTTCTTTTCTAATATAGCTTACCATAAAAAAAACTTACAAAATTTGATTTTATGGCACAAGTAATATATAGATTCATTTCTATATTTGTAATGTACTTTAAGATCAAATTAAGTGTCTGGTCAAATTCAATTCCAAAAAATTGATTTATTAATTTTTTTTGTCAAAATGGTAAATACAATTTTTATAAATTTAATACTAGAATAATTATATATAAATCCTAAATTTTAAGTTATAAGAAAAATTAATTAACGATATTTAGTTCATTGATTTAATTGCTTCAATCTTAATTTTGAGTGTTCTTGCAGGTTTGGAGCAATGACAAGTATGAGAGTGCAGAACACAGGGTGGTATTAAACTCACAAAAAGAAAGATTTTCCTATCCATTCTTCCTTTTTCCAGGTCCCCATATTACTGTGAAGCCTGCAGAAGAGCTAGGTCCCGCAAAATACAAAGCATACAATTTTGGAAAGTATTATGCTAATAGAACTCATGCTGATTTTAGTAAACAAGATGTTGAGGGTAAAGAAATTCATCACTTCAAGATTTTGGATTAGCTTTTAACAATTATTAAGCTCTGGTGTGGGATTTTCTGTTGTTTTTCGTATCCTTATTCTCTTCAGAGACAATAAATTGAGCTCCCTTTCATTAATTTATATGTTTTACAACGACAGTAGACAAGAACTACCATAAGAATTATCGCAATACATGAGAGAGGACCGTTTTATGTATCACAAAATAAAAAATTTCTTGTAGTGAAACTTGTCCTTTAATTTAAAAAGTGTTTTTTCCTTCTTTGTTTTCAATGAATTTAAAATTGGTTGCTTCTCATTGTTTTAGATTTATTTTTAGATGTCATATTACTTAAGTGATTTATATATATTGCACTTTACTCTTTTTTTTCCTTTATATATTTGAATTTTGAGAAGAAAAGTAATTGCTACCCGTTCTTTTATTTTCTTTTAGAACCTTTTATGTATTTATTTTCTCTTAGAACTTTTTTTTTATAAGCATAATCATGTATTAGAGAGGAGTACTAGGGTACTCCAACCAAATTACACAATATATTTACACCACCACTAAAAACTATCTTATAAAACCCTACAAAAAATCACAAGGGCATTTAAACGACTCATAATAGATGCACTTAATTCGGCTTAGAAACTAAAGCTAACCATCACCAAGAACAAAAGATGATCGTTTGACGCTGATAAAGTTAATTCTGACTCTGATAAAGCTAGCTCTGACTCTGATGGAGATCATGTGAAACGTCACTCTCAAATTCTCAAAATTCGCTTCTGTGTCAAAGAAGCAAGATTGCTTCTGATCTACTGTGCCTCAGAAAGACTCAAAGAAGGCAATATGTTGTTGCTGCAATGTTCTCTTGGATTATGGCTCTGAATTTAAATCTGATACTTATCTTCCGAAGACTAAGTGCTAACGACTATGAAGACAAGGTTCTGATGAACAATGTTCTGAAGACTCCGAAGACTTATGTTTTTGAAGACCAAGTTCTGAAGACTCTGAAAACAAGGTTCTGCTTAACAAGTTCTGAAGACTCTGAAGACTTATGTTTCTGATAACAAAGGGTTCTGAAGAAGGAGTGCTGAAGACTCTGAAAAAAAGGTTCTGCTGAACAAGTTCTAAAGACTCTGAAGACTCAAGACCCTGAAGACCCAGTGATTCATTCTTCTGATCATGCTTCAATAATATCAATTCAGAAGCCTCTGATGAATAGAAGAAGATGAAACATTTGCGAGGGGAAATAGTACTTAGTACAGATCAAACACGTTCTTTTCCACTACCATTCCACTACCCTGATTTGGTGGTACAAAGGACAATTTCAGTGTACGATTTTCATCCCAGCATAACGACATTATTTCAAGTCGCCAGTATTTTACTAATATTCCTGATCTGCCCTTCAACGGATCTTTTTCTAACTATATAAAGACTTGATCATTCAAAGAATCATGTCTGACACTAAGTGAAAAAGGGAGATATACAAAACACTGATTCTTACGAGAAAGAACTCAAGAAATAGAGAAATCTATGAGTGAACAGTAAAGCACCACAATACAAAGAAGAAGATTGTTCTTACTGTAAATATTCTCTCTAAGTTAGATTGAGCTAGAAATTTTGTTTATATCAGCTTATGTAAGAAGCATTTCATTGTAAACATTTTATTTGATTAAACAGTTGTTTGAATTCCTTAAGGGACCAGTTGGGTCATAATCCTTAAGAAGATACGATTAGTCTGTGTATTGTTAGTCACTAGCAGTTGCTAATGCAGTTGTAATCAATTTGTTATAGCAGATTAAGTCCTTGTGTATAAAGCGAAATCACCTTGGCGGGTGGACTGGATTAACTTGATAGTTTTCAAGTCAACCAGGATATATTGTGTGTTTTTCTTTATTGTTAGTCTGTTTGTTATCTTTGTTTGAGTTTCACAAAAAAGGCTTTCATTTTGAATACCTAATTCAAACCCCCCCTTTCTTGTGTTTTTCTCACACCTTCAATTGGCATCAGAGCTCCGGTTCTGATTGTGATAAAATGATTTATCAACACTTCACCGTGTTCAGTACCGATCTAGTATTTGTGTGAGATATCATGGCTACTGCAGCTAATGTTAATACTGCTGTAGAAGAGAAAGATCATTACAGTGCCAAACCACCAGTCTTTAATAGTGAAAAGTTTGACTACTTGAAAGACAGATTAGAAAGTTTCTTTCTTGGATATGATGTATATCTTTGGGATCTGGTAGTCGATGGCTACACTCACCCAGTTGATGCTACAGGTGCTAAAATATCCAAAAGTGATATGACCAACCAACAGAAGAAAGATTATAAGAATCATCACAAGGCAAGAACCATATTGCTAAATGTTTTCTCTTATACTGAGTATGAGAAGATAACAAATAGAGATACTGCCAAATCCATTTTTGATTCCCTAAGAATGACTCATGAAGGAAATGCTCAAGTTAAGGAGACAAAGGCACTGTCCTTAATCTAAAAATATTAGGAATTCAGAATGGAGGATGATGAGACAGTTGAGACCATGTTTTCAAGGTTTCAATTGCTAGTCGCAGGACTTAAAGTTCTGGACAAAGGTTACTCAACTGTTGATCATGTTAAAAAGATCATCAGAAGTCTTCCCTAGAAATGGAGACCTATGGTTATAGCTTTAAAGCTATCCAAGGATCTTAACAACATAAGTTTTGAAGAGCTTGTTAGTTCTTTTAGAAGTCATGAGATAGAGCTGGAAGAAGATGAACCTCAGAAGAGAAGCAAATCTATAGCTTTTAAGTCTAAACCTGAAAAGGCAAAGGCTTATCAAGATGAGGAAGAATCAGAAGATTCTGGTGAAGAATCAGAAGATGAGTTATCTCTAATCTCCAAAGGATCAAAAAACTCTGGAAGCATAGGAAAGGAAACTTCAGAGGATCTAGAAGAAACAAAGGCCGCTCTGAGTCATCATCAGGACAGAAGAAGTAGAACTCCGAAAAGGAAGTTATCTGCTATGAGTGTAATGGGCCAGGTCATTACAAGAACGAGCGTCCAAAGATAAAGAAAGACAAGAAGCATAAGAAGAACTTCCCCAAAGCGAAGAAAAGACTGATGGCAACTAGGGACGACTCTGATTCTGAAGAAGAAGACTCTGATGAAGAACAAGAAAATGTTACGCTAGTGGCAACAATTGACGATGAAGTTTCTGGAAAACCAGTGGATAGAGTATCATTAGAACCAAAATCAGACTCAGACTCAGACTCAGAGGTATTATCTAAACTCTCTCGTTGTGAATTAGAGTCTCGTTGTTCAGAAATGCTGGAAAAGTATCAAACTCTCCAGAGTAAATACAAAGATCTTAAAAGATCACATGTGATTGCTTCTGAGGAAAAAGATAAGCTTGAGCAGAATAATTCTTCTCTAAATGAAAATATTTTTTGCTTAAAAAATAGTAATTATGCCTTGAAGAGCAAAGTTGCTAAATTAGAAGAAGAATTAATCTCCAATGTCTCTGACACAAGCTGTATCAATAAGTATGATAGAGCATTCCAGTATTTTCTTGCTAAATAAAGAAAAGAGAAAAAACGTCTCGGTGGATTGAAAACCCGAAAGGGCGGTCCAGGTAAAAATTAGAGACATAATAAAAAATCATCCCGGTGGATTAGAAATCTCAAAGTACAATCCAGGCAAAAGTTAGGGACAATGGCAAGTAACTACGTCCAACAAAGGGGCAAGTCCCTCAGCAGCAGAAACACCATCCATCGAAAGAAAACTCTAGTCAAGGTCATCTTCGACGAAAGCTCAGGATGCCCGGAATTCAAAGTTGGTAGAAGGATATCGGTCGTTATGGTTCAATGTAGCCCTTTTCCCTTAAATTACCATTTTCTAACTTTGTAAATACTCCACGGAATCATGCGTTTGGTTGATTTCCCTCCTATCAATAAAATTTGAGCCCTAGTGCTTTTGTTTGCAATTATTATTTGTTTTAGCTTTACAAAACGACATTTTAACATGATTAGAGATTCTTGAAATAAAACAAAAATGAATTTACTTGTTAAAATTTTTATGCTTTTAAAATAAAGATGGCAATTTCTTTTGACTGTTGAACATTGAAAGAACATAGATCGCTTCTCCATAAGTAATCGAACCTCAAAGTGCAGAATCAAAGTACTCCTTCTTAACCAGTACGCCTGAACGAAGGATTAATTGTGTCAGAGACCATGTTTCATCTGACACCCCCCGGCAGAGTTCTTATCTCCTATGCCTGACCAACGTAGTTCCTCACTGGGACTATCTCTCCTAAGCAAGGCAGAATTGCTATTTTGAACCAAATGATACTTTACATCCCCTGCAGTGGCCGAGTATCTAGTTGTGTTCATCCATTAATCCGTATGTTGTGTCAGTTTTGTCAGCATAAACATACATCCATCATGCATCATTGATTTGCATTCATATTCATATTGCATCACTATCACTCTAGTCGGTCTTGTTCCCAAGTGATAAAAGTCCTCTCAATCGAGTTGTCAGCTCTACCCTCGTCAGAAAATGTTGCGTCTGAACAATCTCTCTTACAGTTTATTTCTGAGATGGAAACAGTCTTCGACTAATTTGATAACTTGAACCTCTGAAAGGCAAGAAGAACTTCGACAAACATCATTCTTCGCCATCGAAGATGATATCTTCGCTTTCCCGGATTAAGGAAAATCCCCAGAGAAAGCCTCTTAATCAGAGATTCGGCAATACAGCAGTTTATCTCTGGAAAATTCGCTGACTAAAAGGTCATCAGCACCTTAAAATGGAGTACATCGCATGGCATTTCTCCGAGAAGATCTCGAGAAAAGTATGATGTAATATCCCCAGGCAGGAAACAGTCTCTCAAGAGACTCGTTTTCCCCGATACAGTCGACAAATGGCATCTCCAACAGAGAAGTTTGTACACCTCTACAGCTCGGACGAATGGGTTTCCCAACAAGTCTGACATCAAAACCTTTTTCCGTCAAATGGAATCTCCCCAGGAAAAGTCGGCGAGAAGTTTGAGGAAAACCGCTACGAATATCGTCCCTTGTCAAGAAAGTTTATTCACAAAAGAAACTAAGACCAGTTCCTTTGTAGGTAGCCAGGATCGAGGGGAAGTTTATATCAGAAACTAAGACCAGTTCCTTGGTAGGAAGCCAGGATCGAGGGGAAGTTTATATCAGAAACTGAGACCAGTTCCTTTGTAGGAAACCATGATGGAGGGGAAGTTTTTACCTTTTCTAAGCGTCATCGCTTAGCAAAAGAAGATGGATGAGCAAACTGCCATTCATAACCACCATCAAAATTTCGGGTATTCCGATATTTAATCCTCTTGCACCCCGAATGCCCGAATACCTTCGCCATTCACACCTTCGGGTCCAAGAAAATTAAATAGGGGTATCTGTCATACTCCAAATTTTGACCACTAATATTTCCCATCATTGTGCAAATCATCACCACAATATGGATGAACCAACATGATTCAGCCAATCTCCTCAAAGGTTATTGAGCATGCACTACAAACAAAGATTAGGGTTTCAAGCTCTCTCAGAGCCTTAAACAAAGGATCAATCAGGAAATGACATGATCTTCACCTTGCCTAACCTCTCAAACATCCACAAAGGATCAAGAGGACCCCACATCAAGAATCAAGCACAAGGTTGCAGCATTCTGAGTGGATCAAGCCTCAAGATCGCCAGTGTCACCAAATTAGGGTTTGGTTGACAAAGGCCTCCAGATGAAAATTTTCTTCTGGGCATGAGCCATTGCTTCAAATTACAACCTAAGATACTCCAAGGGACCTCATGGACCCAATCATCAAGTCAATTTGACCTCAGGGGATGCATTTATCAAAAATAAGGAATTAGGATTTCTTAACCTAATTCACCCCTAAGTTGACTTTTGGGACAAAGCAGGAGCCAAGACCTCAAGAAATGATTTGAGGGTCTCCAATACACTAAATTGGTCCATTTACAACAGTGGATTGATTCAAGAAGCTTGATCCACAAGTTTCAATTTCACCAGGACCACAATTAGGGTTTTGAGGAAAAAGTCAACTGTACTCTTGACTTTTGACCCAAACATGCTCCCTAACCTTGGGACATGATTCAATACACCCTATAACACCTATGGAACATATTCATCAAGTTTGATTTAGGTCAAGGACTTGATTTCATAGAGGATCGCACATTTTGGAATTCATTTGGTAAAAAGTCAACTGTGCACAAAAGTCAACTTTGACTTTTGGAGATTTTTCATAATTATGGTTCCTTGACCCTAAAATGATGTTAATGTGTGATTGGAATCATCATTCATCAAGAAAAATCAAAGAAAGTGGGATAACTTGTGTTGCGATGAAAATTGGATAACAAGCTATTAATTAACTTGCATCATATTTCTTTTACAACCGACTTTGATTTATCCAAAGGAAAGGTTCAAGATCGTTAAAAAAACCTAAAAGGGGGGAGATCTAAGGTTCGGGGGTTAGTTATACAAAGGGAAGGTATTAACACCCTATGTATCTGTAGTACTCTACAGGAACCTCTTGCTAAGTTTGTGTTATGTTATGTTTGCTTGCTAAAAGGATCTGTACTAAGGTAAAGACCTAAGGGTATGTACACTAAGTTTGCTCGCTAAGACATTGCATCTTGTGCCTATGTATCTGACTAAAGAATCAGAGCAACCGTAGTTCACCTAACTAAGGGTGAAAGAAAAGGAATTATTGACTATGGCCAACGTCCCAAAAGGAATGAGCATAAGCTCACGTAGAGTCCACGATAACTCTCTAAGTCTACGTTATGAAGGGAGGAAGTGAATTCTCATGATAGTGAGAACCACACAGAGTTCATGATAACTCTGTAAGTCTGAGTAAAAGGTAAAGTGAGTTCTCATGATAGTGAGAATCACATGGAGTTCATGATAACTCCATCCTATTACTAAACTATGAGGGAAACGGCTCTTATGAGGCCAAGGATGAAATGGGAAAGGTTTGTGACTTAGGAGTCAAAGTAAAGATCTTTCCTTTGGAAGGAGGGTCAAGTGTGAGCAATCATGAATATGATATAAACAGTGTGAATATGAACAAAGATATAATCCAGATAATATGAACAGGATATGAACATGAATATGATCAAGATAGAATGAACAAGATATGAACATGGTATATACAGTGACATCAACGTCAAGTGATAATAAATCAAAGACTGATAGTATCCACATAGTATCATGTTAACATGCTAAACAACAATGTCAGGCAAAGATATATACATGCAGACAAAAAAAATGCATCAATGTAAATGAGCAAGAGATAGAAAGATCTGACCAGAATAGTGCATAAACACTTCCCACTGATGGGCCACTGACCAGCCAAGCAAGATCCGAAGACCAGAACACCAACTCCAAGAGCATAGGGTAAAAGTCCTAAATCTAAGTCCTCAGTCCAAAACACAATGGTAACCACAGTCCGGCCAATTGAGTTTTTTAGGGTTTCGATATTTATTAGTGTATTTTAAATGAACAAATAAAATGAACAATATACACAAGATATAAATATGAACAATGATAATATTAACAAGGATAATAATCGACATAAAGAATAAATCAAGATATATATATATATATATATATATATATATATATATATATATATATATTGACTGAAAGTAAATTTAGTGATTGTTGATTAATTTATTGGATCGATGAATCGGGTCCAATGTAGTGTTGATCCGTCGTAGTACGGTCTATGAGGAAGACCATAATATAGGAGGATGCACAATTTGATCTTTGTGTTAAGACACGATAGAGAAATGATATAGAAGATCATTCTCCGATGAAATCGTGCGACACGAGAAGAAAAGGTGGAGACCTCTTCTTGAGTCACAAACTCTCGTTGATTAGTCGAAGGTAACCTATCACGATCTCAAAGTATAGAAATAAATCTCAATGATCACTCACTACAGATTTGAAATAATGAAGGGTTGTCGCTTCGCTTACAACGTTCGTGAATAGAAAGACTTCATCGGTCAAAAATGAAAATGAAGATATAAGAAAATACAGAATGAAGTAGAAATAAAGTCGGTCTCATCTTAATCATGATTTAATCGAGAAACCGATAATCTATGATATTCGACTTTCATCAACCGATAAAATAATGAAGGTGGCCTCATACATATCACGACTTTTAGTAATTTGATAAATCGACTAAGTCGTGATTTCTGTAATATCATCGGCCCAAAAATAAAGAAACGGGCTCGAAATGAAAATAAAATCGGTCTCATCTAAATAAGGATTTAGATCGATAAATCGAATACCTTTCTATTAGATTTTCATTGACCAATAAAAATAAATTAAAAAATGGCCTCATATGAATCATGATATTTGTGACTTGAATAAATCAACAAAATCAAGAAGTTTTTTATGTCATAGGGCCTAAAAAATAAGAAAAACAATCGAAATGAAAATGAAGTTGGTCTCGTTTAAATCAAGATTTAATCGCCAGATCGATAATCTTAGATTTTTAACTTTCATCGACCAACAAAG
Source organism: Lathyrus tuberosus (assembly GCA_022829125.1). Lineage (NCBI taxonomy): Eukaryota > Viridiplantae > Streptophyta > Magnoliopsida > Fabales > Fabaceae > Lathyrus > Lathyrus tuberosus. Next base: position 2,203,828 of record JALAZF010000142.1, on the reverse strand, counting down.
ATAAAAAGTGTGCCTCATACTAATCAAAATTTATCGATTTGGACAAATCAACAAACATGATTTTGTAATATCATTGGCTAAAATAATGAAAGAAATCACAAATCAAATCTTTACCAAGAAACTTCATCAAATCTAAAAGAAAATGTTGAAACCTTTTTAATAAGAAAATAGAACAAAAAAGAAATTAATTAATTTAAGAAAAGAAACACGAGGGGTGTGGTGCTGTTTATAGGTTTGCAAATAAAAGTGAGTGAGTATGGAGTCACCATGGGCTTGAGCCCATTCATCCCTCCCCATATTTAAAAAACGGATAAGAAAAATAAAAAAGGAAAAAAAAGGGTGGAACGATGGACTTGGATAGGGTCAATGGTCTGTTGGGGTTTCCACCAAAATAAATAGGAATACTGTGAAAATAGGGTAAAGGAAATCACCCATCAACACAACACGCTCAGAAAAAGAAATGAAGTCTTCCTCGTCACCGCGTTAACCATAAAAATCTGGGGAACATAATTGATCGTACCTGGATCAGACAGTTACAGGTGGCCAACGACGTCCGTTGAGCTCCGGCTCCGGTGAGGTTGAAGTACGGCGGGGGGGTGTACCTGCAAGGTACTCCGACGCTCAAGTTAGGGAGTGCACAGAGTAACAGCAAATACAAAGAGTGAAAAAGTGACTTAACCTAACCCTCTCAAGTGAGAGGGTATTTATAGAGAGCCCCCAGCGCGGGGCCAACGGTTACTTGTATTGGGCTGGCTTGTCAGGCCCAATCCAAGTAACTGCCAGGGCTTACGTGGCGTAGTGAAGACCAGCACGTGGTCTTCGCCCTGGGGTAACCGTCCCTAGATTTCCGGGATTAGGGCAGACCGAATCCTGCGGAAGCGGGAGGTTACTTGGAACGTGTCCACGTGGTACGGACCGTTAGACACTCCTCGCGGGGGAGGAGTCTTCTGTGTCGAGGACCAACCAGCCGTACGACGGACATGGCCTTGCGGGGAGGGACCATGTCTGCCGAGGAGTGGTATGTGGCATTCTCGCGGGGGGAGAAGCTGGTATGTCGGGGAGGTACCTCTCCGCCGGGATGCGAGGTCCTCCTGTCCTGTTGACCTAGATGCCCGACACTGCAAAGTGCTCGGGGGGACGTTGGGCTGCTTGCAGCAGTCAAGGGCCCCGCGGAGAGGTCTTAGTGGGCCTCCCCATGCTATATGGGTTGGGCTTGCTCGACTGTTGGGCAGCCTCGGCCCAGTCCAGAACAGGAGCCCCCCAAGTCGTTGCTCTGAGGTGGCAGAGTGATGACTTAAGGGTTATTATATGTCGAGGATACGCTAAGAGATGGAACCGAGGAGGTCGATATCCTATGCGAAATTCATTCGGCCGGATGAGTGTCGGGAGTCAGACAGATGTGTCCGGTTGTATGGTCGGGGAGATGAAGGGCTTCGGATTCAAAGCGCTGGGGAAACCGAAACGATACGCGTGGGGAGACGGGTGACTGCATGTGTGCCACGTGTCACCTGCCATCATTACCTAGGGGGGCTAGGGCGGCTGGCTAGGGTAGCGCACTCGAGTGCCCTACGCCCCACGGGTCTCGCGAGAATTGCCTATAAAAGCCGCTCCCCTCGCTCATTCTTCACTTTTCCGCTTCTCTCTCAAGAAACTTTCTCCCTCTCTCTCTAACCTCGTCCGTCGTAGCTCGCCGTCGTCAATCGCCGGGCACTCTCTGCCGGAAGCATTTCCTCCGCTAGGACCGCCGTTCGCCGCCGTACCAGAGCCGGAAACCTCCGTGCCGGAACCCTACACCGCCGCTTACCAGGTATTTGCTTCAAACCGGACCTTTATTTTGCGTTTTTCTTCGATTTTAACTAGTGTAGGACGTTTCCTTGGTGAATTGATGGCATTCCCATGAGAAACGAAGGGATTCCCGGCGATTACGGCGGGAATCTTTAGTTGTGGAGAGGGAGAGTGCGAAGATTCTTGCTCGCTTTTGATGAATACCTCGGGGAACAGGGAAGAACACGTCGGGGATCCGTTGAATGTCTCGGGGTCCATGGTAATCAGTGTATTTGTTAGTGCCGCGGGGACACGGGGCAGAACCTTCCGGGGAGACGATGGGTTCCCCGGTGGGCGAGTTGATCCTTGGTCGATCTCGTCGGGGAGTTGAGAAAGCCTTGCCCCTTCTTCGCCCGTTCGCTTGAACAGCGGTGGAGGGGTGAATTTGATACGACCAATCGAATTCACCGTTTCCTTCTGCTTTTCAGGTAAATGGACGATTTGGCTGCAGAGGTGGCCGCAGGATATTTCGAGGAAAACGACGACGACCAGCCTGACTCCCCCATGGCTCACATGGCCTTTGCGCAGGAGAGGCCGCTTGAGGACTGGGTCTGTAGCGAAGCCCTTGAGATGTCGTCCATCTTCGTGTACCCAGATGTGGGCGATGCTTTTTGTACCGTCGAGCACAGACTAATCGGAAGTGGTCAATCCTGGAAGGTGTTTCATCCCGAGGAGCATCACCAGATATGCTCCCTTTACCGGGGAATGCGGGTCCCCTTGTACGAGTTTATGTTCGAGAAGGCGGGGTGGAGGCTGCCTTTCACGGATTTTCAGGAGGGGATCTTTGACTGGTTGAAGTTGGCCCCTTCACAGATTCATCCGAACTCGCTGGCCTTCATCCGGGCTTTCGAGCTCGTATGCAAATATTTGGAGATCGTGCCGACCGTCCGCCTTTTCTTCCGCATATTCCACCTCCAACGGTCGTCGGTAGGAGGTCGACACGGCTGGGTGTCCTTCAAGCAGAGTAAGGCGTTGTTCCACACTTACTTGGATTCCATTCGGGATTTCAAGTTCCGCTATTTCTATGTGAAGCCGGTCACCCTCGAGGCGGTATATTCATTGTACCGGAAAGTCACCCGCGAGGTCGACGGCCGTCCCGAGGAGGTGCTGGTGCCAAAGTTTCCTCTGTACTGGACGGAGGAACACTTTAAGAAGGGAGTTGACAAGTATAAAACAAAACCCGTTCAGATGGAGGCCTACGAGCGGGAAGCCTACGATAAAATTGTAGCTTTCGTCGACAGCTTTTCAGAGGCTCGACATGAGACGCTGGACGGCCAGCCTATAATAGGTGCAGATGGGCAGGTGAAGAAAGAACGTCGCCTGATAAACACCCGCGTTCTGCTCGAGACCTTCTCCCACGAGGAGGCCATCGAATTGTTAGGTGGTGAAATGTCCTGGTTTTATTTCTTCCTCGTATCTGTGTTTCTTGCTTTACTAACGCTTTCTTTTGCAGGAACAATGGCCGGAGCCGAGGAGAGGTTGAAGAAACTGAAAGCGAAGAGGGCTCGGGAAGCGCAGGCCCGGGAAGAAGCGTCGCGCTCCAAAGATTAGGAAGTTGCTCCCTCTGGGGCCCCGCACGAGGGTGTTTCCACGGCCGCTGCCCTCGACGGATCCACTCTGTCCCAGCCTGCTGCCTCTGTATCGGGGACCAAGGGTGACCTCACAACTCCTGCGGGAAGCCAATCCCCGGCTACCCAAGGGACTCCGAAGAGGCAGCGCGTTGCGGAGGTCGTCGACCTGGGTGGTGAAGATAGTCCCCCGGTTCCTTCCAGCTTTGACCTTCCCCCCTGCCATCAAAAACCTCACTTCTTCTCCGAGGTCACTTATCCTCGCTCCCTTCCCTCCGAGATCCAAACCGTGCTGGGGACCGCACCTGAAGTGAGGAGGAAGATGCTTTTTGAGGACCTGTCGGCCGTCATGCGTATCTGCTCGACTGCCCTCATTCTAAATGACGAGACCCGCCCTGCTGCTGAACTGGCCCGCCTGCAGGAGGCACTGGATACCTTGGGCGCTGAGATGCTCGGCATGTGCAAGGAGCTAAAAGAGTGCCGAGATCTGAACAAAGAGCAAGGCAAGCAGCAGCAATTGGTCGAGGCCAAGCTTAAGGAAGCCGAGGAGACAAAGAAGAGCCACCTTTCCCGAATCGCTGAGCTGGAGTTGGAGGAGAAGCGGCTTAAGGTAAGAATTGCCGAGCTGGAAGATGCGGTGCGGCCAGCCGAAGGGGAGACTGAGGAGGACAAACTCCTGACCACTCGTGCGGCGTTTGTGGCGCAGCTCCGGAAGCTTGAGCAGGATCTCCGAGTGTCCGAGGATGATTCTATCGAAATCGCGGGTATAGGTTTCCGCAGTGCCGTGGCGCAGCTTCGGGTTCTCAACCCCGACCTTGTCATCGAAGGGATCGACCCCAATGCTGAGGTGGTGGATGGCCAGATCGTGTATCCTCTGCGGGAGAACGACATTCATGCGCACGAGGAGCCCGACGGGACCGCAGCTGAGTAGGTTTTTATCTTTGTTTTGGTCGGCCTGCGAGCCGTTTTGTTTCGCCCGGCTTGTGGGCTTAGCTGATGTACTTTTTGCACAATGGTTATTTTTGCCCGGCTTGTGGGCTCATATTTGTAACTTTTTGGACCAAGTGTTTTGCCCGCTATTAGTGCTTTATAATATCTCTGTTAATTTTCCCTGTGTGTGATGTGGTGTTTGTTATACTTTATTGTTTTATACTTTATTTTTGCCCAAGTAATAAGGCTTCGGGATTTGCTCGACCTTGATCGTCCCCGACCGCGTGGAGAGCTAGTCGTCGAGGTCCTAGTCTCGTGGCATGAACTTCCCATCGCGAGCTGGGTGTTATGCCCGGTTGGCACGACGACGGTGGGCCTCGATCGAGGTATCCCCGCCGGATCAAATGTCCTCGCGCACACACAACGCGGTCTCTGATCATCGTGTTCTTATAGGGGTGTCGCGCTTGTACCCCAGCGCGTCCCCGTATCGCGGTGCTAGTCATCCGCGGGCAGTGTTTAACTGTAGTATTGTTTTAGCTTTTCAGCGTTCCATGGTCGAGCAAGTTCTTCCCCGTGCAAATTTTCGAGGAAATAGGCTCCTGTCCCCGTCTTCGCGCGGACGCGGTACGGGCCCTCCCAGTTCGCGGCGAGTTTGCCTTCTCGCGAGTCTTTCTGGTTCCTTCGTAGGACGAGGGTGCCCACCTGAAAATCACGTTTAATGACACTGTCATTATAACGCAGTGTTATTTTTTGTTTAAGTGACGCCTCTCGGAGAGAAGCGCCCGAGCGTGTTTCCTCCATGAAGTCGAGTTCTTCCCTCAAGGCTTCGTCGTTCGTGTTCCCGTCGAGGGGGGCTTCCGTCCTCCTCGAGGGTTCTCTGATCTCCACGGGGATCACTGCCTCCGTTCCATAAGTCAAACGGAAGGGGGTCTCCCCGGTCGTGGAGTGTGGAGTTGTTCGGTAGGCCCAGAGAATGCTGTGTAGCTCTTCGACCCACCGTTGTTTGGCGTCGCCCAGTCGTCGTCTTAATCCTTGAAGGATCACTCTGTTCGCGGCCTCAGCCTGCCCATTCGTTTGAGGGTGCTCGACCGACGTGAAGTGCTGCTTCGTGCCTAGTTTTGTGACGAAGTCTTGGAAGTTCCTGTCGGTGAACTGGGTTCCGTTGTCTGTGACGATGGCTTGAGGCACTCCGAACCGGGCGAGGATATTTCTTTTGTAGAAATGAAGTATGTTGAAAGCGGTGATTTTGGCCAATGCTTCTGCTTCAATCCACTTTGTGAAGTAATCTACCCCGACGATGAGGTATTTGTTTTGATACGACCCCTGGACGAAAGGCCCGAGGATATCCATCCCCCACCATGCGAACGGCCACGGGGAGGATAGCGTCGTGAGTTCGCTAGGGGGAGCGAGGTGCATGTCCCCGTGCCGCTGGCATTTATCGCACTTCTTGACGTGCTCCTTGGCGTCTTGTTGCATGGTCGGCCAGTAATATCCTGCCCGGAGTGCTTTCCGAGCTAGCGATCGTCCGCCTAGGTGCTGCGCATTGATTCCCTCGTGGATCTCCTGGAGTATGCCGGGGACCTTGGTATCTTCGATACATCTGAGGAGGGGAATAGAGAATCCTCGCCGGTATAGCTTATCCTCGACTATAGTGTACGAGCATGCCCGTCTCTTGACCATTCTAGCTTCTTTGGGGTCTTCGGGCAGTTTGCCCGTCGTGAGGTATTCGTGTACCGGGGTCATCCAGCAGCCGCTGTCCCCGATGGCGTTGATATTCAAAACCATACCAGGTTTATCGACGCTCGGGTGGGAAAGGACCTCTTGTATGACGGACTTGTTTCCGCCTTTCTTTTTCGTGCTTGCTAATTTTGACAGGACGTCTGCCCGGGCATTATGCTCCCGGGGAATGTGAGTCACTTCTGCCGAGGTGAACTTCTTCATCTTCTCTTTCACCAAGGCCAAGTATTCTATGAGACAGTCGTTCTTGGCCTGGTACTCTCCTCGGACTTGCGAGGCTACGAGCTGGGAATCGGTGAATAGCTTGACCTCCTTGGCGCCAATGTCCTCAGCCAGCCTGAGTCCTGCAAGAAAGGCTTCGTATTCGGCTTGGTTATTCGAAGTCGGGAAAGCCAGTTCGAGGGACACCTCGATGAGGATGCCTTCCTCGTTTTCGAGTATGATTCCCGCTCCGCTTCCTTTCGGGCTGGATGCTCCGTCGACATATATTGTCCATTTCTGTGACCCGTTGGCTGAGGGTTCCGGGACGGTCATCTCTGCTACGAAGTCAGCCAGAACTTGTGCCTTCAAGGCTTTCCTCCCTTCGTATTGGATGTCGAATTCGGCCAGCTCGAGTGACCACCTGAGCATCCTCCCCGCCATATCTGGTCGTCCGAGGAGTTGCCTGATCGGCTGGTTGGTCCTCACGACGACGGTATGGGCAAGGAAGTAGTGGCGGAGTCTTCTGGCCGCGGTGATGAGGCCCAGTGTGACTTTCTCGATCTGTTGATACCTGAGCTCGGGGCCTTGGAGGGCTTTGCTCGTGAAGTAAACTGGCTTCTGTCCGTCTGGTGTTTCCCGAATGAGGACGGCGCTGACCGCTTCGCTCGTGATCGCAAGATACAAGAAGAGTGTTTCCCCGTTCTCGGGTTGCGAGAGGACCGGGGGTTGTGATAGGACTTGCTTCAAATGTGCGAGCGCTTGTTCGCATTCCTCGCTCCACTCAAACTCTGCTTTTTGCCGGAGGAGTTTGAAAAAGGGGAGTGCGTACTGTGCGGATTTGGCGACGAAACGGGAAAGGGCGGTGAGCATTCCGTTCAATGATTGTATTGACTTCTTCGAGCCCGGGGTTTGCCTCGATTCCTCGTTCCGTGAGGTAAAATCCGAGGAACTTTCCTGCCCGGACACCGAAGGTGCATTTGTCGGGATTAAACCTCATACGGCATCTTCTCGCCGTATCGAACACCTTCTTGAGGTGCGCGGCGTGGTTGACCTCTTCTGCGGACTTGACGATCATGTCGTCCATGTAGACTTCGAGCATGTCTCCTATTTCAGTTCGAAAGACCTTGTTCATCATCCGCTGGTAGGTCGCACCGGCGTTCTTCAGACCGAAAGGCATTACATTGTAGTAATAGTTGCCCGACGCGGTCATGAAGGCCGTGTGTTGCTTGTCGACCTTGTCCATGGGAATTTGGTTGTATCCTGAATAGGCGTCCATGAAAGACAGTAGTTTGTAACCTGTAGAATTGTCGACCAGTTGGTCGATGTTAGGCAAGGGGTAACAGTCTTTCGGGCAAGCCCGGTTAAGATCAGTATAATCAACGCACATTCTCCATTTTCCATTATTTTTCTTACCAAGTACAACGTTGGACAGCCATGTCGTGTATTTGGCTTCCGAAATAAAATTTGCCTCTAGGAGGTCTTTTACAGCTTTCTCAGCAGCCTCCGCTTTCTCGGGAGACTGCTTGCGCCTACGCTGTGCTACGGCCCTAGCGGCCGGATCTACTGCGAGCTGATGGCAAGCCACCTCGGGGTCGAGGCCAGGCATCTCGGATGCGCTCCACGCGAAGAGGTCAGCGTTCTCCCTCAGACATGCTTTGAGCTGCTCTTTGGCTAGGTCGGGGATCCTGGTGCCGATCTTCACGTTGCGATCTGGACTGCTTCCGACGGCCACAAGCTCGAACTCTCCATCTGGGATGGGGCGTATTGGGTGGAGAGGTTGCCCGTTGTTTTCCGCCCGGTGGTCGTGGTCTTCGACTCTGTCTTCATTGGGCTCGCCGGAGAACCTGCTGTCGAGGTCGACCGCGTTGACGCGCGGGAGAGGTATCTGTCCGACGTCCTGGGGTGGTTTGGCCACGGCCTTAGGTTTGGGACCAATGGAACTTAGTCCCTTGACGGCGGCATCGAAGCATCTCCTAGCCGCGTCGATGTCCCCGTGCATCGTCACTACCCGTCCTCTCCTCGTGTAGTACTTCATTTTGAGATGGACCGTTGACGGGACCGCCGTGAGTTCAGCAAGGGTGGTCCTTCCGAGGATGCAGTTGTAGAGGGATGGGCATTCCACCACCAGGAAACGGATCTTCACCTGTCGGGCCGTGTCTTCGGCCCCGAACGTAACCATCAGCTCCACGTAACCCCATGGTCTGGTGGTGGATCCATTGAACCCCTGTAGGTCGGACCCGACGTATGGGGTCAAATGCCTCTCGTCCAGCTGAAAGGTCCCGAACAGATGAGAATACATGATGTCGACCGAGCTCCCCTGGTCGACTAGGATTCTTCGGACGTCAAAGTTCGCCATTTGGGCCCTGACCAGGAGGGGAATAGTGGCGTTTGGTGCTCCCCCGGGGAGTTCTTCGAGGTAGAAGGTGATGGGGTTGGAGTTTCCGCGCACTTTCTCGAGGGTGGTCGCCTTTGACGATGTCGCGGATTCCAGTTCGTCAAACTTTCATTTGATCGACCCTACCGATATTTTCCCGGGGTCTCCTCCGGAGATAACCATTGCTTTGGGGAAGCCTTCCCAGGTACTACGGGCCGTGACGGGGCCTTCGTCGGGGAAGGTCGCCCACATGTTGCGGATTGCCTCTTCGCCCTCGATGATTGGGGGGACGAAGAAGTCCTCGGGCCGAGTGACGCTGAGGGCGACCTGAAGCTGGCTGTCGGCGGGAGGAGGTGTTGTCTCCTCGATGTTCTGCGATTCCTTTGAGCTGGTACGAGGAGGACCATTCTGCTGGGCATATTTCTTCAAGTGCCCTTCTTTGATGAGAATCTCAATGGCATCCTTGAGGTGGATGCAATCCTCGGTGACATGCCCGTGGCTTCTGTGGAACCTGCAGTACTTAGATTTGTCAACGTTTGGTTTGGGAGCCGCAGGCTTCGGGAAGCGAACTCCTCCTTTCACAAACTCGGAATTCTGGCAGTCTGAGAGGATCTGAGACCGGGTAGTGTTGAGCGGCGTGTACTCCGTGAATCGGCCAGCTGGCCCGCGCTGTTCCCGGGGATCTCGATTGCGGTTTTCTTTCTTCTTTTCTCCTCCCCGTCGGGGAGAAGCGTCATCGTCTTTGTGGCCGCGGGGGCCTTCCCTACGTCTCATCTCAAGAGCGATCTGGGCTGCTTCCGTCTCTTCGAGTTCGATGTACTTCTGGGCTCGCGCGAGAAGGTCTTCGAGACGCCTGGGTCTTCGGAGGCCGATGGATTTGGCAAAGTCCGACCCGGCGCGTAGTCCGTGAATAATTAAGTATTTCTTCATGTCGTCGGTCGTGTGGACCTCGACGGCTTCCTTGTTAAACCTCTCAATGTAATTTCGGAGGGATTCGTTCCTTCCTTGGAAGATTTTCTCTAGGGAAGCCTCTGTCTTGGGGTGTCGACGAGATGCGGTGAAGTGTTTGGTGAAGCGTTGTTTCAGCTGCTTCCACGACGTGATCGAACCAGGTTCCAGGCCCTTGTACCACGTCATGGCTCCCTTCCGTAAGGTAGTGGGGAACAGTCGGCACCTGATGGCTCCCCTGACGTTTCGAAAGTCGAGCATCGCTTCGAAATTCTCCACGTGATCGTCGGGGTCGGTCAGCCCGTCATAGGTCCCCAAGTGTGGAGGTTTCTCCATGCCTGGAGGGATTGGGGCGTCCATGATTTCCCACGACAAGGGGGTCCTTTGGTCCTCGTCGTCGCTATCAGCCGGGGATCTCGAAGGTGATCGATGGTGCCGTGGAGGAGAGTTCCTCGACCAGTTCTTTGGTCTCTCTTCGGTCTGCTTGGACTTCTTGGAGGTGGCGGAGGCCCTGGGTTCCTTCCGGGGCGGGGAACGAGGGCGCTTCTGGGTGATTGCCGGTTGGGGGCGCTCGAGACGCGGTCGACGACCATGGCGTACGGGCGACGGTGTCCGAGAATCTTCGGAAGGGGTCCTTCGCGGGGAAGGAGAGAGGCGAGGTGACTGGGGGCGACGATGTCTTCGCGGGGAAGATCGTCGTGCACGTCCATGCTCCAAGGCTTCAATTCTGGTGTTCTGCTGCGCGATCAGCTGATTGGTCTGGTTGATCAACGCAAATAGGGCCACGGTACTTGGGTCCGCGTTGGGCGGCGGAGCCACTGGCTGGAGAGGGGTTTGCTGGTCGTCCGTGCGGACGACGTTGATAGTCGCATCCTGTGAGTCCGGGGAGGCGGTCCGTCTGTCCCGTATGTCGCCTTGGTCGCCGTGGAGGATGACGGCGTCCTCACGGTGGTTCCCGTTCTCCAGTTGCGCAAGCACGGTGTCCAGAGCCTGGTTGACGGTCGGATTGGCCATGTTGGTGATGAATAGAGGAAGCTTTGGTTTATCGAGGAGAAAACAGGGAAGCTTATAAAGTTCCCACAGACGGCGCCACTAATCGTACCTGGATCAGACAGTTACAGGTGGCCAACGACGTCCGTTGAGCTCCGGCTCCGGTGAGGTTGAAGTACGGCGGGGGGGGGGGTGTACCTGCAAGGTACTCCGACGCTCAAGTTAGGGAGTGCACAGAGTAACAGCAAATACAAAGAGTGAAAAAGTGACTTAACCTGACCCTCTCAAGTGAGAGGGTATTTATAGAGAGCCCCCAGCGCGGGGCCAACGGTTACTTGTATTGGGCTGGCTTGTCAAGCCCAATCCAAGTAACTGCCAGGGCTTACGTGGCGTAGTGAAGACCAGCACATGGTCTTCGCCCTGGGGTAACCGTCCCTAGATTTCCGGGATTAGGGCAGACCGAATCCTGCGGAAGCGGGAGGTTACTTGGAACGTGTCCACGTGGTACGGACCGTTAGACACTCCTCGCGGGGGAGGAGTCTTCTGTGTCGAGGACCAACCAGCCGTACGACGGACATGGCCTTGCGGGGAGGGACCATGTCTGCCGAGGAGTGGTATGTGGCATTCTCGCGGGGGGAGAAGCTGGTATGTCGGGGAGGTACCTCTCCGCCGGGATGCGAGGTCCTCCTGTCCTGTTGACCTAGATGCCCGACACTGCAAAGTGCTCGGGGGGACGTTGGGCTGCTTGCAGCAGTCAAGGGCCCCGCGGAGAGGTCTTAGTGGGCCTCCCCATGCTATATGGGTTGGGCCTGCTCGACTGTTGGGCAGCCTCGGCCCAGTCCAGAACAATAATCGTTCGTCCGTTCAACCTTTCCTCAGCCGCGATGAAGAGGAAGGAAAAATTATGAAGATAACATCAGAAAAGCGTGAAACGATATGCGAGTCTCAGTCTCTTTTCCCCGATCTGGTTTCGCACATTCTCTCTTCTTCTTTTTTAATTCTGGGTTTGTTTAGATTTTAGTTCTGAAATGGGTTGTGTATTTTGATGGGTTTTGCAGGTTTATTGATTTGGGTGTTGGAAAAAGGGTTTCGGTTGTTGAAAATGTTGTTCAAGGCTGAGTGCAGCCTCCTAAAAAAAGAGCAGAGGAGGATGTATGGTGAGGTTGAGGGGTTTCTGAAGATTGAAAAGTGGGAGGCGTATTTGATGGAGGGAGTATGGTTGGAAGATTGATGCGAGCTGGTGTGTGTCAAGGTTTGTTGTTGCCGGTGACGAAGGTTTTGTGGTTGGTGAATGAGTGTGTGGCCGAAAGGAGTTGTGAGGATTTTCCTCTGGATTCTGAACGAGGGTCCCCCTTTCATAGCAGTCGTCCCCCCCTTAAATAATGAAGAGTGAGTTATTCTCTTGCAATGGTTTTCTTCCCTCCTCTTTAAAAAAACATCGAACTTCTTGGCTAAACTTTCGGATTTTTCTTGGCACTACGTGATGTCCCTTTCCATGCTCAGTTTTGAAATGTTGTTTTCATTGTGCAGGTGACCATTTGAAAGGTCGTTGTTATTCTGTTGCTGCCGGTACGTATTATGCAGGTCATGGGAAGCTTTAATCATTGGTTCTGTGGAGATGCCTTGGTTTTGACAGGTCTTGACTTTGACTTGGTTTGGAGACTTAAAAGCAGGTTTTGGAGCAGTAGGCTTTGGTCAAGGCTGTGCTTGGAGTGATGCAAGAGTTTTGCGACTTGACTTTGTAATTTTGTAAAAGTACAATGGTCTATATTATTCTTGGTTTTTTTGTGGTTTTTGTATTATATTATGGAATCTAAAATTTACAAAAGAAAACAGTTAATCAAGCTAAATTAAGTTAAGTTATGAATTTAAACATTAAACTTAAAGATTAAAAACTAAACTTAAATTATAATTAAAACTAGTATTAGAATTAAAATTAGACTAAACCAAGTTAATAAAATTAATCCAATTAACTAAACTAAGATAAAAAACTAAACTAAAATTAAAAATTAAATTAAGTCTAAAAAACAAAATTATAATTGAAAAATAAACTAACCTAAATATAACTATATAAAAAGATGAGTTAAAATGGATTTAGACTGAACAAATTTCAAATAAATCTAAGATAATGAAGACAAATTTAAAGTGGAATGGAAAAATCGACAAAAAACACATGATTGATGATTAGTGCAAAAATGGCTGACTTATGATAATATGACAAAGGATCAGAATACCTGAGGGTAAAATTTGGGGTATGACAGTTGCCCCTATTTAAATATCTTCACCGGATGACAAGGGATATGGAAAGATGGTGAAAGATATTTAAATATAGATAACCAAAAATTTTGCCCTTAGATATGCTGATATGCAATGATATGAACCAAACTAATCTAGGATGCGGACGTGCCATGAACCTCTAATATGACAAAGGATCAGAATACCTGAGGGTAAAATTTGGGGTATGACAACTTGTAAAATGGGTAACCATAAAACTTTGAATTTTTCTAAGTTATGGAACAAAGTGGCTAGGGTACCAACTTCCAAGGATCATAACTTGACATCCAAGCAACCATTTTGGCTGATCCAAAGATGGATTTGTAGCTCTCATGGAATACTTTAAAAGTGTCAACTACACCTCATTCCAATTCCTCATGGATTTTAAGTTAGGGAGTGATCAAAATGGCTGAAAACATGAAATGTCACTTTTTCCAACACTTAGTGAAATTTTCACTAAGTCGGAATTTGTCTTGCTTTTTTTTCCAAATGTAGGGGGATTTTTCACTTGGATCCAAAAAGTCTCAAGACAAACTATGATCACACATGTGTTGTATAACATGAGAGCTTTCCAAAATGGCCAAGAACTCCATCAAATTCCATCTGAGCTAAGAGTTGTGACAATGGCAATATGCCTTGCTGCAACTGTCATAACAAGGCAGATTTGAGCATTTTGCTCGATTTGATCAAATTTTGCAAATGACAAACAATTTTATCCATTTGAACACCTTATGGAGAGACCAAGGAGGAACCAACACTGATCCATAAGCCTCCCAAGTCTTTGGAACTATAAGTAGCATGCCAAACCTAAAAAGCATAAAAGAGGGACAAGACTCGAATTTTGTTTTGGAGCATTCAATGGGTGCACTAAGGTGGCATGAACTGAGCCATTTCCAAGTGAATGAGTTAAGGATAAGCTCTGAACCAAAGACACATAGGCTTGTGCTCTAACCTCTAGTCAATGGCTAGAGGAGACTTAAGATTCCAAAGTGATGCAATTGGACAATGAGCTGCTGCAGTGGCCATTCACTATTGCTTGCAAAAAAATCTTGCTCTACTATAAATAGAGCTCATTTGTGCTCAGTTTGAGTACACCAAAGCACTACAACACTTGCTTTCCTCAAAATACCTTTCTCTAGGCAAAAATACCTTCTTTAGCAAGGTAACTGTGAGTTTTTGAGTTAGAGAGCATTTCCATCACAGCTCGTGATCCAAACACATCCAATATGTCATACCTAAGCTGTCCAAACTCGCACAAGTGACCTGTAACCCCAAAATCACAAAGTCCCCTCTCAAAACCTCAAAATTGGACTTTTTTGCACTTTTCAAGCCATGTCTTGATTCAGCCACTTTCAAAACCAGATAATACCTCAAACACACTCCAAATATCATCCTTGAACTGTCCCAAATGGTTCCACACATCTGGAACACCATTTGAGAGAGTTGCTATATTGGTCACTTTTGCCTCTTTTGCAAGAAAGAGCTCAAACTTGTTCTTGAGGATTCCAGTTGGTTACAACCATTCTAAAAGCTCCCAAGGGGTCATTTGAGGGTGTCCAAAGCATCAAATTATTTCTGGAACAAAGCACTTGACATATTGCCCAAAAAGCTCCTAAAGAGGTAAGCATCACAACTCGAACTCTTTGAAATATGCATTGCTTTGAAGTCCACTGATCATGCACATCTTATACATGTTATATATGTTGTGTTTGAACCAATTCATCATGTAATTCATGTATGTAACAAGAGGTAACATAGAAGATGCAAATCATGGCCTATTTCAAAACCACTATCGGGTTTTTCAATAGGAGCCTCATCTGAAAAAACCACCACCACCATTGGATTCCTTGTGAAATTCTAGGCAGGATAGACCTAAATTTTGTCCCAATCCATGGAGAAATGAGAAAGTTACAAGCTTCACGTTTTTGGCCAAAATCTTGTCTTGCCTTGCCTTGGCCAAGCCAAAAACAAGTCAACCCTCATATATCCATGGGGTGGTTTTGATACACGGATGTATCACCACCCCAATGGTAGAGGGCGCGCGCTGCACACAAGAGGTCTGGGGTTCGAATCCCCCTCGCCCCAGATCCTCTTTTTATCACTTTTTTCACTTTTTATTATTTTTCATGTTATTTTAAAATAATTTGGGAAATTAATAACTCTCTCAATTTTAATTATTTTTTATTGGTTCTTTTTTCAAAAAATCACAAAAATGTTAAAATATTTTATTCCTCAAAAAAATAAGATTTATATTAATTATTTAATATAGTTGATATTTTTGTAAATAAATTCATTTTTATTGTTTTTAAACCTTTTAAAAATGAATATCCACCTTGAAAAATTAAGACCAAATGAGTTTTAATTCATCTTGTGATTAAAACATCATTTTTCAAACCTTAACCACAAATCACAAGTTGTTTATTCAAACTTATTTGGTGTTTTTATCATTTTTAATTAATTTTCTATGAAAATTACTTTAAAGAATGATGAAATTAGGGTTTTGTTGATTTTCACCCTAACAAATCTTTTTTCAAACTCTTTGGGCCTCTAATAAAGTGTAAGACCCAATCCCTCTTTGAAACCAAAACTTTTTGGGCCTCAGTCATTGTATAAGATCCACTGTGTTTTCAAAAACCTCGGCGCGATCGCCGTTTTCAAACAAAACCTTGGGCCTCTCCTGAGTTGTAAGCCCCATCACTTGTACAAAAACACTTTTGGGCCTCTAATAGAGTGTAAGACCCAATCCCCATGTAAATAAACCATTGTGGGCTTCACACATTGTATAAGTCCCTCTGTACATTTTCAAAATATGGCTCAATCATCGCCTTTTTAACAAAAATCATCTGGGCTTCTCCTTGAGCTATAAGACCCATCTTTATTCATTTTCAAACTCTTTGGGCCTCTAGTAGAGTGTAAGACCCAATCCCCTTTTGACCAAAACCTTTTTGGGCCTCAGTCGTTGTATAAGTCCCAATACAAACAACAGTGCCATCACTGTTAAAGTTTGGGCCTTTCCCTGAATTGTAAGCCCCGATCTCTGTTCAAAGTATTCTATTCTTTGATTTTGAATCCAAATATATAGTTGCTATCAAAACTTTCTTTAATTTCTTTGTTGAACAACTAACAAAACAACATGGAAGCTCTACAACGTGTAAATGTTTATCTGCTTTCTTTTATCTGCTTTCATATATATAACTGTATTGTGGGGCTGCTTCACTGTAAGTCTTCTTTCATACCCTCTTTAAATATTGGGCATATATCAACTGTATATATACTAGTATAGTTATTTAGAGTTTTCCTCGGCAACTACGTCTAGAACTAGGTAAAGCCATGTTGGTCACTCTTAAATACAAACAAAACTATATCCCCATAGGATTCCAGATACAAACTTCCCTTCTCTTGGGGTTAAACAATATGGAACAAAGAGAAAGGCAGTATTCTCAGTGAACCTTTTCTCAGACTGCCACCCTTAGAAATTGTCAAAGAAGCTCTACTCCCCAGAGATGATCTTTTCTCCGTGAATGGCATCTCTTGAGTTTCTTTCAAACCCTCGAACTTTCCTGGAATGGTCTCTTCTTTGTGAATTGTATTTCTTGAACTTCTCTTGGTTTGGGGACCCACATGCTTCCTAAAAGCATCCCCACCTCCTCTTGGGCGTTGTACAAGGACCCTTCGGCTTCTTAGAAGTTCTCATACCTTCTCTTGGGCTTAATACAAGGACCCTGATGACCTCTTAAAGGTATAAGACAGAACTTAGTCATCCTTTGATAGAGCAGTCTTTCCAGTGTCAAAAAAACACCGACCATTTTAGGGTTGATTCTCATCCCTTAGATGCACGTGCCTCCTGTAACACCCTTTTCTACCCCCAATAATGTTGCAGCAGAAACAACTCAAAAATCAGAGTAAGGCATAAAAATTCCCTCAAAGGGTGCACATTTCTCATTAAATCAAAATACCACAATTACCCTGTAAACAAAGGGTGTTCCTCAAAATAAATCAAAAAGCCTTCACATGGCAGCGTGATAACACGAAAATATATCATGTTTTTACTTTGATTTATGTTATATTCTTATTCCGTTTTTCGTCTAATATCCGATTTTCTCGAGATTATTTAAGTGTTTTTGCAGGTAATCCCATTTTACAAGTCAAAGTATGCTAAGTGTGGAAAAGAACCAAAACATGCAAGAAAAGAGCAGAAAAGAGAAGAAAAATTGCAGAAACCAAAATTTGCTGATATCACGATCGTCACAGGTGCGCCACGACCGTGGTAGCTTCAAAATGCACCACGACCGTAACAATGCCCCACAATCGTCATGCGCTCAATTTACACGTTGGAGCAGAAACTTGACTACGAGTTTTCAGAGAGCAGTTTTTTCACACGATCACATTTTCCTCCGAAGATTACTAGGTTCAAAGTCATGTAACCGTCAAGAGGAGTGGCTACATTCTCTCCAACCTCCACCTAAATTCAGTCTATAAATACAAGTCATTACGAAGAACAAAGGGTGGCCAAATTTTCCTTTCAAGAGTACCGTTTTGCTGCCAAATTATTTCCAGAGCTTTCGTTTCCTTTTTGCTTCGTATTTCCATTTCCTTGTTACCTATTACCGAACAAAGTAATAGTTTCTCACATCGAGGAACTATTACAACTTAGTCTTAGTTTTTGTTTCATTGCCTTCAACATTTGCAATTTACTTTATTCGAGCAAGAACCTACCGGCTTGTGGAGGGATTGCTATTGCTATTATTACGAATTACCAGGTTTCCGTTATTTAATTCAAAGCATTGTTTATTTTCTTTCTTAATTATGTCTATGTCTATTTATATCTTTGCGTTTACGTTTAATTTCATAATTATGTCGAGCTAAACCAATTTTATCGGTATGTAATGAAGTAACTAAAATGGATTAAATTTCCCTAAGCTAAAATCAATAATCAATCCTTCTTCTGGCTTCGATTTCTTAAATTAAAACCCAACTTTTATTACGAGAGTAAAAAAGTAACATAGGTTAAAGCCGAGACCACGGGAGTGTGAGGCTTTACCCGGATAGCTGAAATCGGGCATTAGTTTTAAAAACAGCGGAAGCGCTTTAAAGTTAATTAGGTTTAACTAGTTTTCAAAAAGTATTTTTAACCTCATACGGGCTAGCGAGAGCAGACGTATTGACTTAGAAGTATAGTCCGAAGCAATAACCACGGGAGTGTGAGGTGAGGGCTTTTAAACCAGTTTTTCCTACAGATGAATAGGGTGATAAATATTTATACGCGTAGGTTTAATTAATTCCACGTAGGTTTACTGAATTATATACCGATAACTTATTCATAACTAGTATTCCCAAATTTTAATTTCTCTTTAATTTCCCATTTGAACCTAAAAACCAATTCCGATTAGCCTTAGATAAACATAGTAACGATAGATAACAGTGCGTTCGATTTCTAGTCTCTGTGGGATCGATAATCTTTTAAAACTACGCGATACGGCTGTATACTTGCAATTAGATTTATTTAGGCACACTAAATAGAGCGATCAAGTTTTTGGCGCCGTTGCCGGGGACTAATTAAATCGACATCGTAATTCCTTTGTTACATCGTATAGACTAAGGCAAAAACCAAAATTCCCTTTCTGTTGATTGTATGCAAAGTACTCGCTCTTCTGGCAAAGACCTCGTACGACCGACAGACGAACCTGAACGTCTTCTTACCGTAAAAAGACGTATCCAAGAATACTGCTTAGCTCACGATATCCATTTTCCTTTATCAGAACCTGAATCTCAATCAGATCCTGAACTCAAATCCGAATCAGATTTCGAATCAGAAACAGACATGGCCAACCCACCACAAAACCGACCTCTTAAGTATTATGCTGCCGCATCCCAACAAGAACCTCACAACAGCATTGTCGCTCCAGCTATCAACCGAAACGATTTCGAGTTGAAACCCTCGCTGATATCTGCTGTGCAACAAAATCAATTTTCTGGAAATCCAACAGAAGATCCGAACGAACATCTGACCAAGTTTGTGCAGTACGCAGACACAATGAAAGCAAATGGTGTGACCGTAGACGCCATAAGACTACATCTTTTTCCATTCTCATTAAGAGATAGAGCTTGGGCTTGTTTGCAATCCTTGCCATCCGACTCCATTACTTCTTGGGAAGATTTAAAGAAGGACTTTCTGGCACGATATTTTCCGCCAAGCAAAACAGCTATGTTGAGAGCCCAAATCAACAGCTTTAGACAAAAAGATAACGAGTCTCTATATGATGCTTGGGAAAGATACAAAGATATGAGGAGGATATGCCCTCATCTTGGTCCTGAGGATTGGTTAATTATCCACACGTTTTACAATGGTCTCTTGTACAATACAAGATTGACATTAGATGCCGCCGCTGGTGGTACACTCATGGATAAACCCTATGATGAAGCCCAACAACTCATCGAGAGTATGGCTCAGAATCACTACCAATGGGGAGGTGAAAGAACTCAAGTGGAGAAATCCCAACCAAAAGGAGGAATGTACGAAGTTTCTAGCCTAGATCACGTTCGTGCTAAGGTAGATGCAATCGCTCAAAAGATAGACAACTTGACCATAACACCCACAGCCACCGTGGCTGCTGTAGCGCCAAACTGCGAATTATGTGGAACAGCTGGACACGCTGCCCATGAATGCCAAGTTTTAGCAGGAGCCTCTACAGATCAAGTGAATTATGCTCAAGCAAACCCTTATGCAAATACCTACAATCCTGGTTGGAAGAATCACCCAAACTTCTCTTACAAAAACAACAATGCACTGTATGCACCTGGTCAAGCACCTGCTGCACCGCCAGGTTATCAAAAGGCTGCAACAGCTGCTCCAAATGTTCCTAAGAAGTCTAACCTTGAACTGATGATAGAAAACTTCATAGCTACACAGACTCAGACAAACAAAGAGTTCCTGAATCAAAACGTACACACTAGTGAACAGATTAAGCAGTTAGCAAACAAAGTAGACACTTTGGCCACTCACAACAAAATGCTTGAAACACAAATTTCCCAAGTGGCTCAACAACAAGCACCTACTGATGCCCCTGCTGGAACATTTCCTGGACAACCACAACCTAATCCTAAAGGACATGCAAATGCTGTTATACTGAGAAGTGGAAAAGAATTAGATAGACCCATTGATCCAAGACTTCAAAATCCAGCCATGTATCAAAAATCTGCTGACAATACAACAACTGAGAAGGAGAATGAACCCAAAGAAAAGGAAGATAATTACCAAGAGGCTGTAAACAAAGAAAAACCTTATGTGCCTCCACCACCTTATAAACCACCTATTCCGTATCCTCAAAGATTGAAAAATTCCAAAACTGAAGGGCAATTTAAGAAATTTGTTGAACTTCTGAAACAATTAAACATCACGATACCTTTTACAGGAGCCATCACTCAGATGCCCTCGTATGCTAAGTTCCTAAAAGAAATCTTATCCAATAAGAAAAAGATTGAGGAAAACGAAACAGTTACACTCACTGCTGAGTGTAGTGCAATAATTCAAAACAAAATGCCTCCTAAGCTGAAAGACCCAGGTAGCTTCTCCATACCTTGTGTAATTGGGAAGTTCATCATAGACAAAGCTCTATGTGACTTAGGAGCCAGTATTAGTGTTATGCCCTTATCCATATGCAAGAAGCTTGATATGGGAGAATTAAGACCAACTAAGATGTCTATTCAATTAGCTGACAACTCTGTTAAATACCCAGTTGGTATACTAGAAAATGTTCCAGTTCGTATAGGACAATTCTATATCCCTACCGATTTTATAATCATGGATATTACAGAAGACTCTACTACTCCTATCATACTAGTAAGACCATTCTTAGCTACTGCTGGAGCAATTATAGATGTAAAGAGAGGCAGACTAACTTTTGAAGTTGGTGAAGAGAAGGTTGAATTTATTTTGACACAATTCTTACAAGCTCCAGCTATAGACGACACATGTTATCTATTACATGTCATAGATGAGTGCGTAAGAGAAATCGAGATGGAACCGACCATATATTCAGATATTCTAAAAATTCCTATACCTCCGATTTTCGAAGATGATAACTGGCGTGAACCTTATCAAGATGATAGCCTAACCGAATGCTTAGCACTTACACCAGATCATCTACCTTGCTCGAAGAACCCAGCCCTAGAACTGAAAACATTACCCAAAAATTTAAGGTATGAATTCCTCAACGAAGCTCTCGAACGACCTGTAATAGTCAATGCAGACTTAGGACAAACAGAAACCAAGAAACTATTAGATGTTTTAAGAAAAGATCCAACTGCATTAGGCTATAACATCGCTGACCTTAAAGGAATAAGTCCTTCTATTTGTATGCGTCGTATTATGCTGGAGGAAGACTGTAAATCCTCTAGGGAACATCAAAGAAGGATCAACCCGATCTTGAGTACTGTAGTCAAGGACGAAGTGAAAAAACTTTTAGAAGCAGGAATTATATACCCAATATCAGACAGTAAATGGGTTAGCCCAGTACATGTCGTTCCAAAGAAGGGAGGTGTTACAGTTGTTGAGAACGAAAAAGGTGAATCTATAACAAAAAGGGTTATAACTGGAAGTAGAATGTGCATCGACTATAGAAAGCTAAATAAAGCCACTCGTAAAGACCATTTCCCATTTCCTTTTATTGACCAAATGTTGGAACGATTTGCTAAACACTCATACTTCTGCTATTTAGACGGTTATTCAGGATTCTTTCAAATTCCTATTCATCCTGATGACCAAGAAAAGACGACCTTCACATGTCCCTATGGAACATTTTCCTATCGACGAATGCCGTTTGGACTATGTAACGCACCTGCCACATTCTAATGATGCATGATGTCAATCTTTGCTGATTTTATAGATGACATTATGGAAGTATTTATGGATGACTTTTCTGTTTGTGGGCAGAGCTTTGAAGGATGTCTATCGAACCTAGAAATGGTATTGGAAAGATGCCTAAAAGTTAATCTCGTATTAAACTGGGAGAAATGCCATTTTAAGGTAAATCAAGGAATTGTACTTGGACACGTTGTGTCCGATAGAGGAATTGAAGTTGATAAAGCCAAGATAGAAATTATAAAAAATCTTCAACCTCCGAAAACCGTACGAGAAATACGAAGTTTCTTAGGACACGCCAGTTTCTACCGACGATTCATAAAGGATTTCTCGAAAATTACTAAACCTCTTACCGGTCTATTAATGAAAGACGCTGAATTTATCTTTGATGAGAAATGCCTAAAAGCGTTTGAACAGCTGAAAACAGCTCTTAACACCGCACCTATCATGCAACCACCAGATTGGAGATTACCTTTCGAAATCATGTGTGATGCAAGTGATTATGCTGTAGGTGCAGTCTTAGGACAGAGGAGGGATAGAAAACTTCATGCCATTTACTATGCAAGTAGAACCTTAGATTCTGCTCAAATGAACTACGCTACCACAGAAAAAGAACTTTTAGCCGTGATCTTTGCCCTTGACAAATTCCGTTCCTACCTAGTGGGAGCTAAGATCATCATTTACACAGACCACGCTGCTATTAGATATTTAATTAACAAAAAGGATGCAAAACCTAGACTGCTAAGGTGGATCCTACTTTTACAAGAATTTGATTTAGAGATCAAAGATAAGAAAGGAACTGAAAATGTAGTAGCAGACCACTTATCCCGATTAGAGGGAATTAAACCAGAGCCAGTACCCTTTAATGAGGATTTCCCATATGAACGACTCATAGCCCAACTAGAAAGTGATATGTCTACTCTACAGTTGAATGACCCAAAGATGTATGCTGACATAGTCAACTACTTAGCAGCTGGAGTACTTCCACCAGACTTATCTTATCAACAAAAGAAAAAATTCTTTCATGATCTAAAACATTATTATTGGGATGAACCTTTGTTGTTTAAGAGAGGAGCCGACGGTATCTTCCGTCGTTGCGTCCCAGAAGAAGAAATAGAAAACATCATCTCTCAATGTCATTCTGTTCCTTATGGAGGACATGCTAGTACCTCAAAGACATGTGCTAAGATCTTGCAATCCGGCCTATTCTGGCCCAGCCTTTGGAAGGATGTCCACATTGCAATACTAAACTGCGACCGGTGCCAACGCACTGGTAACATATCAAAACGCGATGAGATGCCTCAAAAAGGTATATTAGAAGTAGAAGTCTTTGATGTATGGGGGATTGATTTTATGGGACCCTTCCCATCATCCTTTGGAAATAAATATATACTCGTAGCTGTCGATTATGTTTCAAAATGGATTAAGGCAATAGCTTGTCCTACAAATGATGCACGAGTAGTCATAAAGCTCTTTAAAAACACAATCTTTCCTAGATTTGGTGTGCTGAGACTTGTCATAAGTGACGGTGGTTCTCATTTCATATCAAAAATATTTGACAAATTACTATCGAAGTATGGAGTAAGACACCGCGTAGCAACACCATATCTTCCACAAACAAGTGGACAGGTTGAGGTCTCGAATCGAGAAATAAAACAAATTCTAGAAAAGACCGTAGCCACCTCTAGGAAAGACTGGTCATCAAAACTCAACGAAGCTTTATGGGCATATAGGACGGCCTACAAAACACCAATCGGAACTACACCTTTCAAACTAGTATATGGTAAATCTTGCCATCTACCGGTGGAATTAGAACATAAAGCCTATTGGGCTATTAAAACATTAAACTTAAGGTATGACTCCGCAGGTGAAAAACGTATCCTAGATCTGCATGAACTAGAAGAGTTAAGATTAGACGCTTACGAAAATGCAAAAATATATAAAGAACGAACTAAAATATGGCACGATAAGCGCTTGTCTAGAAAAGAATTTAGTGTGGGAGATGTTGTACTCCTATTTAACTCAAGATTAAAACTCTTTCCTGGGAAATTGAGGTCTAGATGGTCCGGTCCTTTTGAGATTACAAAAATTCTACAGAGTGGTGCGATAGAAATAAAGGGGAGGAATAGTAATCCATTTTTGGTTAATGGACAACGTCTAAAACACTATCACAGCATTAAAAATAGAGATTATTTGAACTGCCTAAGACTTTTAGAGTTGCCCACCGAACCTCCTAACTAAGCATCTAATTGAATTCGTCAGGCTTTCGACGTTAAAAACAACGCTTAATGGGAGGCAACCCATGATTTTGTTTTTGTTGCTTTATACTTGTTATTTCTTTATGTTCTCTATGTTTTGTTTTTATTTTGCAAACTTTTAGTTTCATTTATATCATTTTAAATTCGATTTGAAAATATTGTGCTGATCTTAAAAATTGAAAAACTACAGGATTATAAAGTCTATCTACTCTTTCTGTTCTCCTTTCTGCTTTCATTTTTGCAAAAAGTACTAATTAATGGCAAACGAGGATAACATGTCAGTAGAATTCAGAGATGGAGCACAGTGGCATCGCTATGAGGCTTTGTCTCTTATACCTTTTGCCTTGAAAAAATTCGCCCACAGACCCACCATGACCGCCTTGGGTGTAGGTGAGAGTGTAGACTTTCTGTTTAGCCAATTAGGTTGGGAGGGTTTTGCCAACAAGAAACATAAGTGCTACCGTAGGTTGACTTTAGAATTCCAGAGCTCTTTAAGCTATAACCCTCACTGTGGAAAAGGTTTAACCAGAGGAAGAATTACCTTTAGACTATTTGGATACAACTGCCAGTTCACCATAAAGGAACTGTCGGATCTTTTAGGATTTCCTGAAGGACCCCATGTTTTCTCCGTGGTTCAAGAAGACTTAGTGTTGGTTGGAGAGCTGAGTGATTTTTGGGGTAGAATTTCAGGGAAACCTGATTTTGACATGGACCATATGCTTTCAACAGAAATACATAACCCCGATTTCTGTTACTTTCATATGATCCTGGCCTATACTTTATTTGGTAAACCTGAGAATGATAACATTGTTTCGAGGGATGAGCTTTTCATTATGTTTTGTGCTTCTCAGTCTAGAGAGGTTAATGGACTCACTTTTATGTTGAACAACTTTTACAAACTTATTAATAATGATAACGGTCCAATTCTGATAGGTAGCCTAGTTACAAAAATAGCTGAAGCTATAGGATTCAGAATCCGACTTTCTAAGATTAACCCCTTTGGAGAATTTAGACCCATGAATATCACTTTTTGTTTCAATAGGGCTATGATTAGGGACCAAGGTTCGAACCATTTTCAGCTTTTTATTAACAATGTTGTCATACCACACTTTACACTTCCAAATCATGAACGCACAAGTGTGCACAATCAACATAATGGGCTATATGACCTTGATGAACCCGTGCCTGAACCGGAAGAAACCTTTCCTGAACCTGAGATCGACCCAAAAACACCCCCTCATTACCATGATCTTGATTATATGGAATTCCATGAGAACATTGACATTCCTAAAGTTGATGCCACTAACTATGCTGCTAATCTGAATTCTATTCTAAAGACTATGGATGAGTATCATAAAGAAATCACTTCAGTAAAGGATGAGCTAAACACTATGCGACAAAACATTGTTGGACTCATGGATTTGACCGTTGAACAATTTGATCATTTAAATCAAGCCATCGCATCTTTGAAGAAACGCCTTGGCTAGATTTATGAAGCACCTTATTTTTCAAGATTTTTATGCATTTACTTTAGAACAATTTTACATTATTTCAGTTTTCATTTTTTTCATGACGGGAATAATTTGATCATCATACAGTTTTGATACAATTGCTAGTAATTTAACTAGCACCTCTTTGGTTTTAAAGAATAATTTCGTTTGCTGCTAATGTTAACTCTTTATGATTTCAAATTTCATTCTTGTTTATACTTTTAATTCTGTTTTAATTTATGTGTCATGTTACTTATCTATGTGTATGCAATATACTGCTATTTCCATATGCTTACCACTGCCTATTACTAAAATATGATGTTTGGAATTGTGTCTGTCATAAACAAATTAACCACCCAGAAATTGTGAACGTCACGATCGTGACGACCCCGTGACGACTGTCACGCGGGTTTGGAATAGATTCTGCGTTAAAACAGAACTGCTTCATTCGTTCCCTCTTCTTTCCCTCATTCAAACCCAGCCGTCCTACTACCTCTTGCCATTCCATAACCATTCCACCAACACACATTTGACCCACATTAATCATTTCCCGTAACCATTCATCTTACCAATTCACTATATAATCAAACCATACACCCTTTCTTTTCACAAACCATCATTCTCCATAACCTATTTTTTTCCCCTAATTTCTCAGTAACCAAACAATGGCACGACAAATTCCAGATTTATCTACATTGAACTTCCGAGATGGAGAGGCAGGAGAACGCCAAAGAGCTCGGTACATCGATTTCTATCGACGTTCCGTTCAACCGACCCGCTACATTGACATTGCATGTTTAGAGGAACTTGGAATGCTTGAAGAAGTAAGAAATTTGTTAGAACCAGCCGGCCTTTGGCAACTTTGCACTCAAAGCAGGCCCACTTACGAAGACCTAACTTTAGAGTTCCTCAGTTCCTTCACTTACATTACCCCTCCAGGAGAAACGACCCAATTAACCGGAGTAGCAAAGTTCCGCATGTTTGGTAAAGAGTACTCAATCGGACAAAATCGTCTTGCCGAGATGCTTGGTTTCAAACATGGCGAGAATGTCCATTGCCGGGTGCCGCAAGAAAAATTTCTCTCTAGTGGCGTTTGAACTTTGGAATCAGTTAACAGGAACGACCACAGATACTTGGGACAGCTTAAACGCGACTTTCATCCACAACCCAGCTATCAAATACATCCACCGCGCACTTGGAAGCACCATATTTGCACGAGATAGTAACCATAAGGTGAATTCTAAGGAGCTGTTTTTCCTTCATTGTATGTTTAATCCAGAGCTAATCAATGCCGCACAATTTTTACTAGTACACATACAATCAAACTGTGCTAGAGGCTCCAAACCCTTCTATTTTGGAGGGATTGTCACCTCTATTGCACTCAGTTTGAATTTGGAAAACGACCTTGCTAGACTACCCTCCTTGCCTCCAATGTTCCTTGATATAGATTATTTCCAAAACTCTCAACTCATCAAGTTACGACGAAATGGGAAATACCATCCTATGGTCCGCGCCAAAACCGTAAGAAGTATCATCATGCCTTGCAGGAGTCGCATTGACCCTCAGAATATGGCCAATTGGCTTTTTGATCTGAATGCTCCTGAGCAAAATGTGCCTGCCCCTGATGATCAAAACCAGGGATCTGTTGATGAGATGGAGCACGAGATGGATAACGCCCCAGAAAACCAACCACTGCCTGCCAATGATGCTCCTTCGACCTCCAGACGTCGTCGCCGCCCTGACCAAGACCCAGTTACTAATGAAGAAATCTTGAGGGCTATATGGCAACAAACCCAGCAACAGAATGAAATGATGAACCTTATGCGTCAAATCCAGCAAGGGCAAGTTGACCAAGGTCAGAGGCTTGACGGTGTCATCGACGAGATGGGTGCATTGACACTGCGAGTGCAGAGCTTACATGAGTACATCCATCACGTGGGCATTCCTGATCACGTAGCGCAACATGGAAGAGGATGCTCCAGAGGCAGAGGACGTGGAGCTCCCTGATTTTATTTTGTTTTTCTTTTTAGTTTTCCTTGTTGTTTCCCCTTATATCGCAACATTGAGGACAATGTCCGATATAGTGTGGGAGAGTTAGTTTATTTCTGTTTATTGCTGTTTTATTTCCCTTCCTTGTACTTTCTTTTTCCTTATCAAAGTTAATTTATCAATATTTTCGTTCAGTAATCCGATTTCCCCATTTTATTCTGCCATAACGAAATTTTTTTTACGATTAATGCACATCTGTGACATACCAAGCTTTAAACTATGTTAGGAAGCTGGGAAAGTGCTAACAAGATCGATACCGTCTTGACACCTTAGACCTCTTGCGTATGCGATATCAGTTTCGATACTTATTATACGATACCTTGAGTTCAGTCCTAAAGTAACCCTTAGTAGTTTATATTAGCAGTCAGCACCGTCTAAATCACAAACCACGTGGGCAGCCGATGAATATAAGTGTTTGATGCCCAGATCAAGAAAAGAAAAACATATTTCTTATATATATGCCGAGAAAAAAAATAGAATATGCAACAACTCTCACAGTTGTGAAAATGTGTAAGAAAAGAAAGAAAATCTGTTGTCGATTGGTTCAGAGGTACCTGATTCTGAACTTGGTAGGGCGAACTACGGTTCGATCCCCCGCAATCTACGAATGGGATGTATAAACGGTTACCACACTTGTGTATCAGGCCCCGTGAGAGAAAATGGGATCAAAGTCACTAACCGGTTACTCCACTACGTGCGTGAATAAGGCAAAGGGCTTAATGTGATTGCCTTAGAATGAAACCGGGTGAAATAGATACGAAAACTTATGGTTGAACTATAATATAATGATTTGAACTGGATTGTACAAAAGAGAGGTCTATGACAAGCTTGTTGCTTTGTGTCATTATTGTACCCTTAGTGTTTTACACTAGTACCTGTCTAACTAACAAGAAACATTTTACAAATCCATTGGTATACCAGGTATGTGCTTTTGATGAAGTTTGTCCGTTTTAATAGATTGATTGCTGGAGGACAAGCAAAGATTCAAGTGTGGGAGAGTTTGATAACACGAAAATATATCATGTTTTTACTTTGATTTATGTTATTTTCTTATTCCGTTTTTCGTCTAATATCCGATTTTCTCGAGATTATTTAAGTGTTTTTGCAGGTAATCCCATTTTACAAGTCAAAGTATGCTAAGTGTGGAAAAGAACCAAAACATGCAAGAAAAGAGAAGAAAAGAGAAGAAAAATTGCAGAAACCAAAATTTGATGATATCACGATCGTCACAGGTGCGCCACGACCGTGGCAGCTTCAAAATACACCACGAGCGTAACAATACCCCACGATCGTCATGCGCTCAATTTACACGTTGGAGCAGAAACTTGACTACGAGTTTTCAGAGAGCAGTTTTTTCACACGATCACATTTTCCTCCGAAGATTACTAGGTTCAAAGTCATGTAACCGTCAAGAGGAGTGGCTACATTCTCTCCAACCTCCACCTAAATTCAGTCTATAAATACAAGTCATTACGAAGAACAAAGGGTGGCCAAATTTTCCTTTCAAGAGTACCGTTTTGCTGCCAAATTATTTCCAGAGCTTTCGTTTCCTTTTTGCTTTGCATTTCCATTTCCTTGTTACCTATTACCGAACAAAGTAATAGTTTCTCACATCGAGGAACTATTACAACTTAGTCTTAGTTTTTGTTTCATTGCCTTCAACATTTTCAATTTACTTTATTCGAGCAAGAACCTACCGGCTTGTGGAGGGATTGCTATTGCTGTTATTACGAATTACCAGGTTTCCATTATTTAATTCAAAGCATTGTTTATTTTCTTTCTTAATTATGTCTATGTCTATTTATCTCTATGCGTTTACGTTTAATTTCATAATTATGTCAAGCTAAACCGATTTTATCGGTATGTAATGAAGTAACTAAAATGGATTAAATTTCCCTAAGCTAAAATCAGTAATCAATCCTTCTTCTGGCTTCGATTTCTTAAATTAAAACCCAACTTTTATTACGAGAGTAAAAAAGTAACATAGGTTAAAGTCGAGACCACGGGAGTGTGAGGCTTTACCCGGATAGCTGAAATCGGGCATTAGTTTTAAAAACAGCGAAAGCGCTTTAAAGTTAATTAGGTTTAACAAGTTTTCAAAAAGTATTTTTAACCTCATACGGGCTAGCGAGAGCAGACGTATTGACTTAGAAGTATAGTCCGAAGCAATCACCACGGGAGTGTGAGGTGAGGGCTTTTAAACCGGTTTTTCCTACAGATGAATAGGGTGATAAATCTTTATACGCGTAGGTTTAATTAATTCCACGTAGGTTTACTGAATTATATACCGATAACTTATTCATAACTAGTATTCCTAAATTTTAATTTCTCTTTAATTTCCCGTTTGAACCTAAAAACCAATTCCGATTAGCCTTAGATAAACATAGTAACGATAGATAACGGTGCGTTCGATTTCTAGTCTCTGTGGGATCGATAATCTTTTAAAATTACGCGATACGACTGTATACTTGCAGTTAGATTTATTTAGGCACACTAAATAGAGCGATCACAGCGGAACTCAAAATTCTCAAATAAAAGGTTTTCAACAAACGTCATAATAATCAAAATAAAACAATATCATCAAATGACAACAAAAATAAGGAAACAACATAGTTCGACTCAAAGGACCCCAACCCGATGTTACACTATTTGAACAAGACCCTCTAAATCGACCAAAAGCAAATAAACTTCAAGTCCTCGAAAGCATCCACGACTAAACCTGATCACCTGCACGTTACCCACGTGGAGGAAACATTCAAACAGGAAGGGTGAGTAATCACAATTCATAATAATCATTATAAAACAAGATGTACATAAAATGACATTATCTTCATATACAACATCTTCAGGGTCATCACAAGGAAACATCAAAATCACGAACAACATCATAAAATACAACAATGCCAATTAAATGCAAATCCACAACAAGACTAATGCATGTGGTACCAATCGTCATAATAGATGGACACTATGCCATCAACCCTCCAAAGATCCCCGTCCATAGGATCGATCCCGCATTTGGAACCGGAGCACGTCATAATTACCTCATATCCCCACAATGGGAATGAAGCGTCATCACAGAGTATGCATATGAATGTATGATACACAACATCACTAATCATCATCATCAAAGTAAACATCATAATGTGCATCATCATTCATCAATTCTCATATACGTCATGTCATCACATATTCGTCAATTAATCACCAAAACATCATCAGGTTATCATCAGTAACATCATGGAAAATCATCATAAAAATCACGGCAACAAAACATCACAACAGCACAGCACATAACCCAAAATCGCGAAACAGCAGCAGTTCGCTCCAGGGTTCGCTAGGCGAACCCGTTCGCCGTGGCCTTCACTTAGTGAAGCGGTCGGCGAACCTCACAGACCCCACACTCAACACCAGAACACAATCATCTGTCACACTCGCTGGTTGACTCACTTAGCGAACCCTCTCGTTGATTCCTTCGCTTAGCAAAACTCCCAGCGAAGCCCACATTTCCTCTCCAACATCATCTCAGTACTCACTCCCATGTTATCGTGCATTCGATGCACTGCTCGCTTAGCGAGCCCTGGCGAACATTCGCCTAGCGAAGCAACGGTTTGCCTAGCGAACCTGCGATTACAGCAAATCGCTGCTACACATCAGTAGCTCCATAACCTCCAAAGCACCTGCGATTACAGTTCCAATTGACCCAAAGACATCCCCATAACAGTTCTAATATATCACAGAATTTAAAGGCCTAAAAACTATGACTGTTAGGTCAATTTAGGACACTACGGGAAACTTTAATTTCCCTAAACCTTCAAAACTCTCAAGCTTCATATAAACTCTATAGATCCTTCACCACAAGGTTAAAACTACAACGACGGGGAAATCTGCCCCAAAGGTCTATTTTACCGATTAAATTCAACTCTTATTAATCGATTCTCAAAATACCCTCAAAATCATCGATAACTCATAAACCCTTCAAAAACCCCAAAATCCACTTCAAACACATCGAATCCTATAATGAAAACAATGAAAGGTAATTACTCCCCATACCTTAGATTGTCGATCCGATGAGTTCTCTCTCGAGCCTTTGGAAACCTTCACGAAAATCCTCGCCTTTTCCCTTTTTCCTCAGAGCTCTGCACTTTCTCCTTATTTTCACGATCTCCACAAATGAATCCTAATTCTCCTCAATTCCTCCTTTTTGGTTAATTTAACTCTCGGGCCTCAAATATAGGCTTTCCCATAATACTCCCTCTAATACTCCTCAAATGTCCATCTTACCCTTAATTCCTCTAATATTATTTAAATTAATAATAATACTAATATATTCATATTATATACTATTATTTAATTAAAATAACCAAAACTTCATAAAAACACCGACATCGACACGAAACACCAAAATTCACAAAAAACCACGAATATAATATTTAAATAAATTAAATAAATATTCTTACGAAAATCGGGGTGTTACACCTCCTCTTGGGCATAGTACAAAAGATAAAACTCCGAACTTGGACAGTCTAATCACCTTGAGTCTCAAAGACATTCTCAAGTTCCTTCTAAACATAGGAAGAAACCCTAATTATTCTGGACCAATCTCCAGCAGAAACCCGACCTCTCTCATGAGGGTTCTCCCACTTGGACCTGCCTAAGGATCTCAATAATCCTCGGCAGTAAGATAGCCTCCTCTTAGGCTTTGTATAATGATCTTTCCTTAGCATAGTTAGCCCCCTCTTGGGCTTTGTACAAATGATTCTCCCCAGTGGAGCTAACCTTTTCAGACTCTCTTGTTGAGTCACTCACTTTTCAAGACTCTCTTGTTGAGTTAACCTCCTTTTAGCCTCAATCTTGGGCTTCGTACAAGACAACAAAAAACTCTTTTGTTGAGTATAAAAGACTCTCTCATTGAGTCAATCAACTTTCAGACTCTCTTGTTGAGTCCATCCCCTTTTAGCCTCCCTCTCGGGCTTCGTACGAGACACTAAATCACTCTCTTGTTGAGTATAAAAGACTCTCTTATTGAGTCAAACCCTTTTAGCCTCAATCTTGGGCTTTGTACAAGACAGATAGAACATTTTCCCCAGAAAAGCGAAACTTTCAGCCTCCTCTTAGGCTTTGTATAAAAAAAAATTCCCCAGTCGGGTCAATTAACCTTTTAGCGTCAACCTTGCGCTTTGATCAAGGCACCCAAAAATCAACAATCCCTCTTTAGAGATGACAAATTCTCTCTAATAAACTTTAGCTTCAATCTTGGGCTTTGAACAAGACACCAAAACACCTTTTTCCTCCCATAGAATAGGAGGAACTACGATTGCTCTGATTTCCTTGTTACGTTAAACGAGAATACGTAGGCATAAGATTGCGAAATCTTAGCGAGCATACTAATAAAAAAACCTAGGTCCAGTACCGTCGTACCTTAATCAAAGAAAAAAAACAAATCTAGCACCTTATCAAAAGCCTCAAGACACCCTATTCTCAAGCGAAATAACCTAAGACAGACCCCCCTATTTTGATAGCATCTGTAAACCAACAATCATCTGTTTAAACTCAGTATGCAAGCAAGGTTAATTGGAGACATCTATTTCCCTTCCATAATCAGCTTCACAGGATAAAAAATTAATCGAACTGTAGTACCAAAGCGATAGTGATTCGAAACCACAAAAATTGCGCTACACAGCTGTATGCTACCCGGATGTCCATGACCTGGAAAATGACTTGGAATGTGTGAGTACCAATAGTTATGGGAAGGTCGACTTCGCCGATAACCATTTTTCGGGATCCGTCAAATGCTTTGACGATGACCTCACTGCCTCTCATCGGAGATCCTTGAAATGATAGTCGCATTAGAGTAGATTTTGGCATAACATTCAGAGCTGATCTGGTGTCTACCAGTATGTTGGTTAAAGTATCGTCCTTGCAGTTGACTGTAATATTTAGCGCCATGTTATGATTTTGGCCCTCTTCCAGCAGTTCCTCATCACTAAATCCTAAGTTGTTGCAGGAAGTGATGTTGGAGATGATGCTGTCGAATTGTCTTATCGTTACATCTTTTTCCACAAAGGCTTGCTCTAAGAATTTCTGTAGAGCCTCTCTATGGGCTTCGGAACTGAGTAAAAGAGATAGCACAAAGATTTTTGAAGGAGTTTGCAACAGTTTATCAACGATGTTGTACTCACTCTTCTGGATGAGCTTCAGCATCTCATCATTGTTCTTTGAAAGGTCGGGATCACTAGATTGACCGACTGGTTGATTGGGAACTTCTGTTTGAGGTTCCTTTTCTCTTGTGGGTTCTCCAACTCCCCTGTTGAAGATCCAACCGCTTCGTGTCACTCGACTGATGTCTGTAATGTTCACGACGGAGGGTAATGGAGTTTCCTTTCCATTCTCAATTGTTGTTGCACAGTATTTATAAGGGATAACCTTATCGGATTTGTACGGTACTGGTCCCAGTAAATAGATAACTATAGGAGCCTTTTGATTTTTTTGACCATTGTAGCCGGCCTCAATTGGTCGAGTTTGAGAATCTTTCCACTATCAAGAGGAACTCTTGATTCATAGAGTATAGGGATTATGGCGCATACAACTTTGGCCACTTCTCGTTTAGGGATTAAGACAACTTCTTTGCCTCGATTGGGAAGATAGTCTGACATTATGTTAACTGGCCCAGAGCTTGAACATGGTCGAATCTCTTTGTGGTCTAACTGACTTTGAAGGGTTGCTCGCACGAGGTAGCATCCTTGGTTATCCTCTGAGCAAACTCTACAGCGCTCATAGTTGTGTGGTGGCACCCGACCATGTCCGCTTTGTATGCAGTGTAACCTTACTAAATCTGTTTCCATTAATCGAACATCCTGACTTTGATGTCTAGTAGGGTTCCCGATAATCAACATGACTTGTTGTGTGTCTTCATCTAGATAGATCGGAAGCCACCAGTGGTTCAATAAGTGTTGAAGCGTTCTTTGAATAAGTGCACATCCTTGGTCATCCTCACGACATACTTTACAGTTCTGATAATCATGTGAAGTCAGAAAACTGAGCTGGACTTGGTTAGCGTGTATTTCCACCAAGCTGGTATTCATCAAATGAATATCAAAGATGAATCATATTAACTTGATAATGACTTTTATGACGGTAATCCTGAATCCATCCAAGATCCATCTGACGCTGGTGTGCCTCTTGTACAAAAGAGCATCCCTGATTATTTACCGAGCAGATTAAACAGGAATCGTAGTCGTGTCGTGGCAGGTCATGATGCTGGCTTTGCCTTGATTGCATTGCCACCAAGTTGACATTCATCGCACGAATGTCGTGGTTTTGATCAATGTTGGAATTTGTGTAAGTCATGTTGACCTCATAGATTCGGTGATCTTGGATCCATCCGAGATCCATCTGTTCCTGTAGAGCTGATTGCACCACAGAACATTCTTGATTATTTTTAGAGCAGATATCACACTGGTGATAATTGTGAGACGGTACATGACCGTATCCGCTTTGTCTACAATGCATCTTGACCAGGTTGGTTCCCAATAAGAGTATATCATGGATTTGATGGTTGTGGTTAGACTCTTCCTCTATCAAATTTACTGTAACCTTCTCGTGTTGAGGCAACGGGTTCGTCTGAACATTTGGATTTGTATCCTTGAAGGATAAGACCCCGCTTCTGACAAGCTTCTGCACATTGGATTTGAAGCTGAGATAATTTTCTATGTTGTGCCCCGGTCCTCCTTGATGGCAAGGGCAAGTCTGATCCGCTTTGAACCAAAAAGGAAGATTTTTCGGTACTGTAAGAGGAGACCTGGTTTGGACGTGCCCCTTGACCAATAGTAGTGGAAACAGTTCTGCGTACAACATTGGTATAGGGTCAAACCCTGGTGGTCGCGTTGTACGATTGTTATTGTACTAAGGACGAGCTTGCTGAATAGGCTGTTGTGTCCTTTGCTGATATCGTTGTTGATTCGATTGGCTCTAAGCAACCTGAGGTTGATACGTTGGAACGGGCATAAGGTTGATAGCAGGAGTTACAGCTGCTACTGGTTAGTACCGTCGCCTTTGCTTTCCGAGAGAGATATTACCAATATCTTTCTCTTTTTTCTTAGGGAAAGCACTGCCGTATCTTCTGGTACTGCTTAATGGTCTTGTATCTTTGACCAGACGTCCTTCTCAGACCGCTTCTTCAAGACGAACTCCCATGCTCACCATCTCAGTGAAGTCGCTGGGCGCACTGGCGACCATTCGGTCATAATAAAATGAGCTCAAGGTTTTCAAGAAGATCTTTGTCATCTCTTTTTCCTCAAGAGGTTGACATATTTGAGCGGCAATTTTACGCCATCTCTGAGCATATTCCTTAAAGGTTTCCTTGTCCTTCTGCGACATGGTTCTAAGTTGATCTCTGTCTGGTGCCATGTCCAGGTTATACTTATACTGCTGAACAAAAGTAGCACCAAGATCTCTGAAAGTGATGATCTTATTACGGTTTAAACCCATGTACCATTTGAGTGCTGCACCGGTTAAACTATCTTGAAAATAATGGATCAGTAGTTTTTGGTTCTCTGTCTAAGTTGGCATCTTTCGAGCATACATCACCAAATGACTTTGAGGGCAAGAGTTGCCATTGTATTTTTCAAATTTGGGCACCTTGAATTTGTGCGGAATTTTCACATTGGGGACCAAACAAAGGTCTGCGGCGTCCTTTCTGAATAGATCCTGACCGCGAATGGCATGCAGTTCCTTCTGCATCTCCAAGAATTGTTCCCGGAACTCATTCATTCTGTCGTACATACTTTCGTTTCCACCAGAAGGTATTTGTGGAATCTTCCCTTCCGGGACAGTGTGTACCACGGGTTGTGGTATAGTCATACGGCGGTGACTCTTGGTGCTTCCCTATCTCGAAGTTTGTAACCTTCAGGATTTGCTGTCATGCCCCTTGCATATTCGCTTTCCCGAAGTTTGTAACCTTCAAGCCCAGCGATTCCTGTTGCAGTTTTCGGATCTTCCGTGATCGGCGGAATATATCCTTCTGGGATATAGTTGAGTGGCATGCCCTAGGAATGATCTTTAGGCATGTTATACCGAGGATCATACATCTCCTCTATGCGCGTAGATGTGATCTCTAAGATCACAGTCCGTTGTTGTTGTTTCTAGGCTGCTGCCAGAGATTGCATGTCACTGAGAAGTTTTCACATATCTTCTTTCAGAGCGTCGATTTCTTCTCTCAGCTCTCTGTTCTCTTCCTCGAGATCATCCATTTTCTTTTTTCGATTGGCCCCAGTATTGTACAAATGAGACAGTTTAACGCTAGAATCGAGACACAGACGTGAGATTCGTAGGTAAGAAAACTGCGTTAGGTGAGAATGATGAATGATAATGTAATAATTATATTTTTATTTTTTTCAAAAGAAACTTCAACAATTGGATTGCAAATATCATGCAGTAGGGATACTCCGTTTTATTGAATTCAAAGATTGCGGAAATGGAAATACAGTAATTTACAAAGTGCTGCAAAAGGAAATGTCTAAACTTATGGATCCTGAGTCCTCTCTGAGGAGAGCTCATGTGCTAGTTCTGGTATTTTCCTTTTCTTTGATCGGGGCTCTTGAGCCATTGTCAGGTTGTCAGTCCTTTGCCAAGTGAAAGGAGCGAGCAAATTCCTTCGGTCTTCTTGATTTTCTACAGCATGTTGCTCGAAAATCTCGATCAGAGCATCTTTTTCTTTTAATAGTTGTTGTATTTTGGTACACTCCACATTGAGAATGAGGTACTTGTTCTTCCAAGATTTCTTCTCCCGTTGAACTTTGTTGAGAGTGACCTGGAGTTTTTTCGTATCCGACATAAAATAAAGGACAGATTCCATTAACGGAAGAACTTCTTGACGAGGGTATGGCATCCTCAGCTTGAGAGCTCTAGTTTGTACCTAGTGGAGATAAGGTT
Source organism: Lathyrus tuberosus (assembly GCA_022829125.1). Classification (NCBI taxonomy): domain Eukaryota; kingdom Viridiplantae; phylum Streptophyta; class Magnoliopsida; order Fabales; family Fabaceae; genus Lathyrus; species Lathyrus tuberosus. The sequence goes on along the minus strand of JALAZF010000142.1, from coordinate 2,166,392 downwards.
CCACAGAGACACAGTCTGGTTTTCCTAGAGACTCTCTTCCTTTCCTGTGAACTTGTTTCCAGGCATGCACTATTTCTATCTTAATGCCCTGTCATTTTCTCCTTCCTTGAAGAAAAGACATTCCAGATGAACATTACGCGGGACATGTCTCATCGGGTATCCGAATTGACGACGAACTAAAAATGGATGATAATTGATTCCTCCTTTAGTTCCTATGAGGGGTGCATTAGGTAAATTTCCACAACGGTCAATGATTCTTATCCCTCATAGATCCGATTGTACCAATCTATGTCAGAGTTGGTAAGAGACATGATTCTCTGTGACCAACGCAGAGTACTCTTATGATCCCAAAAAGCGACAGACTTAGGTAAGTGGGAAGTGAACCATTTGTATCACAGTAGGGGTACACAACATGTGATCATTCCTCTGCTGTACAAATTCCTCAAGTGTACAGAATGATAAGCATCTGCGAGCAAGGTCGGTACAGGGTTTCCAATCAAAAATATCTTAATGGCATTGGTATCAACGAAGTTATCAATGTTGGGAAACAGAAATAACCCGTAGGTGAGCAGAACAAAGACGCTCTCGAAAGCAGTCACGCTCCCTATACTAGCAAAGTACAGAGCTTTCTTTACCAAAAACTTGGCTAGTAAACCTTGGATTCCACCCTTAATGGTCATGTGGGTCCTGACTTCTGACTCATCCAAATAGATTTCTCTTGCAATGGTTTGATCCTTTGGAATTTCTTCCAGTCCAGAAAAGGGAGCTTGGTCAGTGATTGGTAAATCAATCAGGTGAGAATACTCCTCCAGTGTTGGTGCTAGTTGATAATCCGGGAATGTGAAACAGTGATAGACCGGATCGTAGAACTGAATCAGCATAGACAGGATTCCTTCAATTACATGGACCCTTAACAGAGACAGCAGTCCTCCATACTTGGCTCTGAAAGCATCAGGGTTAGTGATCATCCCTGCCAACCCTCTTAAATCATCTAGTTTTGAAACCTTGAAGGTGTACTTGTGTGTCTTCCTTCTACCGAAATCCATAACGCAATCTTTCTCTCTGATATTTGCAATCATTGTCTTAGTTTAATTTGAAAAAAAATAGAGTAGAAGAGAAGATTTTTTCTTTGTTTAAAGTTTTTTAATGAAATGAATGTATGAATACAACACACAAAAACTTAGAAAAAACATGGGTTCAAAGGTTCAGCGTCACGAGCATGGATTCATAGCTCTACCCATTCCCAAAGGTTGTACTATGGTGAATTTTGGTACCTGTCCTCAAAATCATTGATCCCCCTTGGGATAACAATAGCAGGCTGGTTCACCCGAGCGAGCTGTAGTATCTTAGGGTAATCTCAAATGGGGGTAGTATTGCGTGACAACTATTTCCGATAGCTTCCGCACTACAAAATAGTCACATGGTCTCAATCTACAAAATAGTCAAATGTCCACTAGATATTGAATCCGCAAAGGGTATCTCCACTGATTCGATGTTCTACCAGGATCGCTTATTTGGGAATCACTCCCTGTAAGCCCACCCGTCTATGCCATCACTTATCTTAGGTATCACTCAAACTTTCCACATGCGGCATCACCCGCAGTCCCATTAGCAGAAAAAATAAACACGGATATCAAGTAGAAAAAGCGATATATATATTCATTCCTAAAACTAACATCCTAGACCTCTTAGGAGCTATAATCCTAGTCTTAAACAAATGAAATGACTCCCCAGCAGAGTCGCCATTTCTCTGTAGCGCGTGATTTTTGTCGGTGACGCGACCACTTATCGCGGAATTGAGTTTCTCCTCATTGAAGAGGAAGGGGGTGCTACTTTCTGATTTCTTATTTATCCCGTGATGCTCGAAGGGAAAGGGAAGCTATCTGAAACTAACCTTGCACGCGAATGTTTAACTGAATAAATGCTTAGAGAGAGTCGGGGTCAGGTTATACAATGGGGAGTTGTCAATTACCCATCCTATATGTGGTTATCCACAGGTTGTTAGCTTTAGGTTCTGCTTTGTACTTGATGGTGTTTATCTGTTAATGGGTTGGGAAAGTTTCTTGGGAAATATGAGAGAGAGTGTGAGTTTCTGTTGATGTTCGGGTTTTCCCGATGTTTTTGGTAAGGTACTGGACCTAATGTTTGATTGATGTGTGAAGGTACTGGACCTAGAGTATTTGCTTGGTATGCTTGATAAGATTTCGTAATCTTATGCCTACGTATTCCCGTTTAAACGAAACAGGGAAATCAGAGCAATCGTAGTTCCTCCTATTCTAAGGGAGGAAAAAGATATTTGGTGTCTTGTTTAAAGCCCAAGATTGAAGCTAAATAGAGTATTTGTGTCTTGTTCAAAGCCCAAGATTGAAGCTAAAAGGTTTGACTGAGAGGGAATTTGTCATCTCTAAAGGGAGACATCTGGTCTGTTTATCACAACTGTTGGGTGACTGTTTATAAAGGAGGATTACATTAACTGGGATATGAGAATCCAACAATGCCATAATTTCCTTTACGAGGGAGATGTCCTGAAGGAGGAAACTTTAACTCAGTATTGAGCAATGCCATTTTTCCTTAGGAATCTTTCATGCTAAGAGGGGGACATGGGCTTGGATGTAAATAGTCCATAGGCTTGCCTCTTACAACAATTAGAAGAAATAAGAAGTTTACCAGGATAAAAGAGGGACCACAACTTGGATTTTTTAATCAACAAGTGTGCCACTTACAGCAGTTATCTGGGATTAGGTTTTTTGATTTGTCTGTTTTGATAAGTGATAAACAGAGAAATGATTTCCTACAGAGAGATTTTGGTTTCCTCTAAAGGGAATGTTGATTTTTGTGTGCCTTGATCAAAGCCCAAGGTTGAAGCTAAGAGATTGATTGACTCTACTGGGGAAGTCCTTATGCAAAGCCTAGGAGGAGGCTAGAAAAGACTGACTCAACAAGAGAGTGTTTTTATATGTCTTGTACAAAGCCCAAGGTTGAGGTTAAAAGAGATTGACTCTTTGGGGATATTATTATACAAAGCCTACGAGGAGGCTAAAAGTTTGACTTTTCCGGGGAAAATGTTTTGTCTGTCTTGTAAAAAGCCCAAGATTGAGGCTAAAAAGAATTTTGACTCCGTTGGGGAGGGTTTGTATGTGTCTTGTACAAAGCCCAAGATTGAGGCTGAAAGGAAGACTGACTTTGTGGGAAAGAAATCTTTATCTGTCTTGTACAAAGCCCAAGATTGAGGCTGAAATAGAGTTTGACTCTGCTTAGGAAAATTTATATGGTGTCTTGTACAAAGCCCAAGATTGAGGCTGAAAAGGGTTTGACTCAACAAGAGAGTGATTTTATCTGTCCTATACAAAGCCCAGGATTATGGCTGAACCAACTGGAGAAATCATTACACAAAGCCTAAGAGGAGGCTGACTTCTGCTAGGGGAAATCATCATATCAAGCCTAAGAGGAGGCTGGAAGATTGTCTCAACAAGAGAACAGTTTTATCTGTCTTGTACAAAGCCCAATATTGAGGCTAAAAGGGCCGACTCAACAAGAGAGTACTGAAAGGTGATTGACTCAACAAGAGAGTCTGAAAAAGTTAGCTCCGCTGGGGAGAATCATTGTACAAAGCCCAAGAGGAGGCTGGCTATGCTGAGTAATGGAAGGATCATTATACAAAGCCTAAGAGGAGGCTATCTTCTGCTGGGAATTATTGGGATCCCGAGGCAGGTCCAAATGGGGAATCAACTCTTGTTGAGGGTTACAACAGAGTTGGGGTATCAGATACCTTGAGGTTTTGATAGTGTTATACTGATGATAAACTGACCCTGGATGGGGATTTTTAGGAGAGAGAATGGTTTTAAAACCCATGGGTTTTAACTCTACTGGAGATTGATCCAGAATGACCGAGGATTTTCGTATGTTTGAAGGGAACTTGAGAATGTCTTTGAGATCTGAGAGGGGATTAGACTGTCCAAGTCTACTGGTATGGAAGAGTTTATCTTTGTATGATGCCCAAGAGGAGGCAGGTCTTTATAAGGGATGAGAATCAACCCTAAATTGGTCTGAGATTTCACACTGGAAAGACTACTCTAGCAAAGGATGACTAAGTTCTGTCTTATACCTTTAAGAGGTCTTCAGGGTCCTTGTATTAAGCCCAAGAGAAGGCATGATAACTTCTTAGAAGCCAGAGGGTCCTTGTATAAAGCCCAAGAGGAGGCGAGGATGCTTTTAGGAAGCCCGTGGGTCCAAACTTAAGAAGAGTTCAAGAAACGTTTCACCGGGAATAATCTTTTCTTTAGTGAACAGTTCGAGGGTTTGAAGAAATTCAAGAGAAGTTTCACCGGGAATTAATCCTCTCTAGGGAAACGGAATTTATTTGACAAGTTCTAATAGTGATAGTCTGAGAAAAGGTTCACCGAGAATACTGTCATTCTCTTTGTTCCATATTGTTTAAGCCCAAGAGAAGGCAAGACTCTATCTGAAAATCCTATGGGGATCTAGTTTTGAATGTATCAAAGAGTGACCAACAGGCTTTACCTAGTTCTAGACCTTGTTATCGAGGAAAACTCTAAATAAATATACTAGTATATATACAGTTGATATATGACAAGTATGTAAAAGGGTATGAAAGAAGGACTTACAGGGGAGTAGCTTCCCATAATACAGTTATATATATATATATATGAAAGCAATTAAATGAAAGCTAATAAAAACTTACAGGTGAGCAAGCTTCCATGCTGTATTGTTAGTTGTTTAAAGAAATTAAAGAAAGTTTTTATAACAACTGTATATTTGAACCTAAATCAAAAGAGAAGTTGTATTTGAAAATATTATTGGGGCTTATACTCAAGGAGAGGCCCAACAGTAATTTTACTGTTGTTTTAAAAAATGTACTGGGACTTATACAATGACTGAGGCCCAAAGATATTTTCTGTACAAAGGGATGGGTCTTACAACTCAAGGAGAGGCCCAAAGAGTTTTAAAAAACGAAAAGGAATGGGACTTACAACACAAGTGTAGGCTCAGGTTATTTTGTTTTGAACTGGTGATCGCACCGGGATTTTCTAAAACACAGTGGGACTTATACAATGACTGAGGCCCAAAATTATTTATGTACAAAGGGGGTTGGGTCTTACACTCTCTTAGAGGCTCAAAGATTTATTTTGGTAAAAGTGATGGGGCTTACAACTCAAGGAGAGGCCCATGGCGAAACAGTGATCGCACCGTTGTTTTGAAAATTGTACTGGGACTTATATAATGACTGAGGCCCAAAATTATTTTATTTACAAAGGGGTTGGGTCTTACACTTTATTAGAGTGACCAACAAGGCTTTACCTAGTGCTAGACGTAGTTGTTGGGGAAAACTCTAAATAATTATACTAGTATTACACAGTTGATATTTGACAAGTATATAAAAGGATGTGAAAGAAGAATTACAGCGAAACAACCCCATAATACAGTTATATACATATGAAAGCGGTAAATGAAAGCGGATAAACACTTACCCGTTGTAGAGCTTCCATGCTGTTTTGTTAGTTGTTCAACAAAGAAAACTTTGATAACAATATTATATTCAAAATCAAAGGAGAAAGTGCTTTGAAAAGATTGTTGTGGCTTACAGCTCAAGGAGAGGCCCAGGTTTTAACGATGATTGCACCGTTGTTTTTAAAACTGTACAGAGGGATATATACAATGACTGAGGCCCAAATTTATTTATGTACAAAGGAGGGTTTGGTCTTACACTCTATTAGAGGCCCAAAGATGGGTCTTATAGCTCAAGGAGAAGCCCAAGTTTTTTTTGTTAAAAAGGCGACGATCGTGGCAAACTTTTTGACTGTATCGGGACTTATACAATACACTGAGGCCCAAATTATTTTATTTACAAAAGGGTTTGGTCTTACACTCTATTTGAGGCCCAAAGTGTTTTAAAGAAAGGAAATGGGACTTATAACACGAGGGTAGGCCTAGATGATTTTCGTTTTGAAATGGCGATCGTGCCGAGATTTTTGAAAACGCAGTGGGTCTTAAAAATGGTTTTATTTACTAAGGGGTTGGGTCTTACACTCTATTAGAGGCCCAAACTGTTTGAAAAAGTTTGATGAGGGTTAAATTAATCAAAACCCTAATTTGTTTTCCAAAATGTATTTTAATTGAATAAAACTTCAATTAAAATGATCAATATTGTTAAGCATGTATGAAAAACAAATTGGGATCTATGATTAATCTTTCAAAAATCATGTTTTAGTCCACAAAATGATTGGAAACCAATTAAATTTGGAAAATCAAGAAGGAAAAAACATTTTACATGTCAAAAAACAAATAAAACATTAATTCTCTGCAAAAATATCAAATATATGAAATAAATAATATTTTTGGGGTTTTTTGGTAAAATAAAATATTTTAACATTTTTGTGAATTATCAAAAAAAGAATCAACTCAAAATCATAAAAATTCAGAGAGAATTAATTTTGAATCAATTAAATAAAATCACAAAATTCAAATATTCAAATATTCAAAAAATGGCACCAAGAACATGCCAAGAACACGCGCTATCCCTCTGTTTCTGCAGATTAGCGTTTTCTCTCCAATCTCACTGAATACTTGATGAAATCACACAAACCACATATAAATCTGCTTGTTTTCACCTCACGATCATGTCTATGGTCTTTAATTTCATTTATTTTAAGTGTGGAATTAGAAATCAAAGAGAAACCTTAAGAACCCTAAAATTTGCCTGAAAGCTCATAAATTCCTTACACGATTCAAACAAAGCAATTAATTGAGGGTAAACACTCTATGCATGATTATGAACATATGGCAAAATTATTGTGCAACAAAATAAGCATGGATCATAGAGTTAGAAGAGCTCAGGCTTACCTCTTACAGCTGGTGATCGTGTTTTGTGTTAGAGGTGTTTCAAGTTGGTTCCAATGATTTGAACAGCTTCCTTAGGTGCCAAGTGATGTGTCTGAATGCTTGGAGTGGTTTGGAACAAGCTGAAACTTGAGATGGTACCTCAACTGCACCTCTGTCAAGAACTTGAGCAGTTGGCAAGTGATTTTGTGATTTAGGTGTTACAGATGTTATCTGAGTGTTTGGATCACTTCCATATGATGTTTATGAGGTGTGTGTGTGTGTGTGATTGGTTTGGTTGGAATAGCTCTCAAACTCAAAACCCGATAGTGACTTGCCTTAGAAGGCAAAATTGGAAGTGAGAAGGAGATTTTGAGGAAAGCATCTATTTGATGGATTTGGTGTACTCAAACTGATCACAATTGAGCTCTATTTATAGTAGAGCAAGTTTGTTTTGGTTGCAATAGTGAATGCCAACTGCAGCAGAGGTATGCCAATGTTGATCAATGGGAATCCAAGTCTCCTCTAGCCATTGACTAGAGGTTAGAGCACAGAGCAGTGGTTCCCTAGTTCAGATCTTATTCTTGACTCATTCAGTTGGAAATGGTTCAGTTCATACGACCTTGGTGCATCCATTGAATGCTCCAAAACAAAATTGGAGTCTTGTCCCCCTTTTAGGCATTTCTAGGTTTGGCATGCTACTTTTGGTTCCAAAGACTTGGGAGGCTTATGGATCAGTGCTTGTCCCTCCTTGGTCTCCCCCTGAGGTGTTCAGATGGATAGACTTGTTTGTCATTTGCACAAATTGCCCAAATCGAGCAAAATGCACAAATCTGCCTTGCCATGACAGTTTGCAGCAAGGCATATTTCCATTGTCATATCTCATGTCTCAAGTGGAGTTTCATGGGGTTCTTGGCCATTTTGGAAAGCTCTCATATGATACAGCACATGTGTGATCATATTTTGTCTTGATACCTTTTGGATCTAAGTGAAAAATCCCCCTACTTTTGGAAAAAAGACAAGGCAGATTCTGACTTAGTGAAAATTTCACTAAGTGTTGGAAAAAAGTGACATTTTCACTTTTTGTGATTTTGGTCATTCCATAACTTGAAATCCATGACGAATTGGAATGAGGTATAGTTGACACTTTTAAAGTATGCCATGAGAGCTACAAATCCATCTTTGGATCAGCCCAAATGGTAGCTTGGATCTCAAGTTATGATCCTTGGAAGTTGGCACCCTAGCCACTTTGTTCCATAACTTAGAAAATTTCTAATTTTTTTATGGTTACCCCTTTTACAAGTTATCTCACTTTCTTTGATTTTTCTTAATGAATGATGATTCCAATCACACATTAACATCATTTTAGGGTTAGGGAACCATAATTGATCAAAAAAATCAAAAAGTCAAACTTTGACTTTTGGGCACAGTTGACTTTTTATCAGATGAATTCCAAACTGTGCGATCCTCTATGAAATCAAGTTATTAGCCTAAATCAAACTTGATGGATTAATTTCATTGGTGTTATAGAGTGTATTGAATCATTTCCTAGGGTTTGGGAGCATGTCCTGGTCAAAAGTCAAAGATACAGTTGACTTTTTCCGCGAAACCCTAACTGTGGTTCTGATGAACTTGAAACTTGGGAATCAAGCTTCTTGGATCAATCCATTATTGTAAATGGATCAATGTGGTGTATTAGAGACCCTCAAATCATGTCTTGAGGTCTTGGCTCATGATTTGTCCCAAAAGTCAACTTAGGGGTGAATTAGGTCAAGAAACCCTAATTCATGATTTTTAGTGAGTGCATCCGTTGAGGTTAAATTAACTTGATGATTGGGTCCATGAAGTTCCATGGAGTATCTTAGGTTATGCTTTGAAGCATTGGCTCATGGCCAGAGGAAAATTTCCATCTAGAGGCCTTGGTCGACCAAAACCCTAATTTGGTGACACTGTTGATCTTGAGGCTTAATCCACCTGGAAATCTGCAACATGGTGCTTGATTCTTGATGTGGGAGTCCTCTTGGTCCTTTGTGGAAGTTTGAGAGGTTAGACAAGTTGAAGATCATGTCATTTCTTGATTTATCCTTTATCTTAAGCTCGGAGAGGGCTTGAAACCCTAATCTTTGATAGTAGTGAATGCTCACCCATCTTTGGGGAGACTGATGAGGTATGATGGTTTACCTATATTGTGATGATGATTTGCTCAATGATTGGAAATCTTTGTGGTCAAAATTTGGGGTATGACAACTGGGGCACAATGCCAATTCATTTAATATATAGCAAGCAATAAATATATAGTAAAACAAGTTGGATTTCTGAAGAATGGCGCCATGGCCATCTTCATCTTCAAGCTCAGATACGTGAAGCCTCCTACCTCACTCATCTCTCAACCATTTCACATGATCCAAATATGAAAATCGTGCATTTTCAGATGAGGAACACAATGGCAATACTCAATTTTATTAAAATTAAGTGAATCAAAACATCATCTGATAAAACGTGAAGAACCCTAAAATTGGCATGAACTCAATGAAATCCTATACACGAACTGTAAACAATAATTGATTGAGGGTAAATGATCTACATACATCCAGAAACACAATGGTGACAAGAAAACATGTTTATGATGCATGATTCATTGAGTTTGAGAGTTCAAGTTTTACCTCTGCAAGTGAGAATCAAATTCTGGTTTGGAGGTGTTACAGATGAGTTCCAACGATTTGGACAACTTCCTTGTACCTCAATGGATGTGTTTGAGTGCTTAGGTTGATTGGAAAACCTTTGGATTGATCAACCTGATTCCTTTTGCAACAAGTCATGAATCTTGTGCAACTGGGTGGCCATTTGGTGATTTTAATGTTACAGATAGGATGTAATGGTTTAGATCACTCCTATATGTTATGTGTGAGGTGTGTGAACCATTGGTTTGGTTGGAATCACTCCCAAATGCAAAACTCGATAGTGACTTGCAAGAGAAGGTGTTTTTGGAGTGAAAGTGGTGATTTTGAGAAAGGCATCTATTTAGAACCTTTGGTGTACTCAAACTTATCACAATTGCGGCCTATTTATAGTGTGTCAAGTTTGTTTTGCAAGCAACAGTTTGTGGCAACTACAGCTTTGGCCAATGTGGATCAAATGGAATCTCAAGTCTCCTCTAGCCATTGATTTGAGATTAGAGCACATGCCTATGGTCATCTGTTGTATGATCTTGACTCATTTGGTTGATCATGGACTGATATATTCCAGCTCTATGCATCCATTGAATGCCTTAAAACAAAATTGGAGTCTTGAGGCATCTTTAGCTTTTAGGGATGGCACACCTATATGTAGTTCCAAAGACTTGGAAGGCTTATGGATCAATGTTTGTTCCTCCTTGGTCTCCCCCTGAGGTGTGCAGATGGATAAACATGTCTTTGATGACTCATAATATGCAAATTCAACCAAATGCACAATTCTGACTTAGTGAAAAATCAAATTTTGGAGCTAACTTCCCGAGGATGTATCTCTCAGCTCAAAATGAATTAGAGACTTCTTGTACTTTTTGAAAAGCTTGAATGATGTACTAAAACCTTGAAGTTTGAAGATTTTATTGATTCATCTTGGATCAATGTGAAAAATACCTTGGAAGTTTGATGTTTCATGCTGAAATTTTAAGGCAGAATTTTCACTAAGTGTTTTTTGACATATTTTAGTTTTTTCACCACTTTGATCCACTACTAACTAAAAATCCATGAAGAATTGGAACTTTACGTAGTTGAAGCTTCTGTAGAGTGTAGCAAGACCTACAATTCCAGCTTCGGATCACCCAAAATGGTTGCTTGGATCTCAAGTTATGATCCTTGGAAGTTGGTACCCTAGCCACTTTGTTCCATAACTTAGAAAAATTCTGTTTTTTTATGGTTACCCCTTTTGCAAGTTAACTCAATTTATTTGATTTTTCTTGATGAATGATGATTCAAATCACATATTAACATTTTTTTAGGGTTAAGGAACCTTGGTTGACCAAAAATCCAAAAAGTCAAACTTGGACTTTTGTACATTTGACTTTTCTTATCAGATGAAATTTTGACTTTGTGATTCTTTTGTGAAATCAATCCTTGGGTTCAATCAAACTTCATGGATGGAATCCAAGGGTATTTAGGAATGTCTTAGACCCCTCCCCAAGGTTTGAGATCAAGGTTAGGCCAACACTCAAGGATAGGGTTGACTTTTTCCATTAGAAACCCTAATTTGTGATCAGATGGTTTTGAGTTCTTGTGGCTTATGATTTGAGCTCTGAGTCAATCAAATCTTGTAAACATGTCAACATGATGTATTTGAGGTCTTTGAAGTTCGTTTTGAAGCTTCATGCCATGCCTCACTTCACAAGTTAACTCAAGGGTTGAATTAGGTCAAAACCCTAATTCTTGATTCTTTGATATATGGACCTTCAAGGTGATTTTGCCATTGTGGGTGGGCTCTTGAGATCCTTTTGAGCTTATAGGACCACACATTGAGGCATTGGCTCATGTTCAGATGGACATTTTCATCTGGAGACCCTGGGTCGACCAAACCCTAATTTGGTGACACAGGCGATCTCGAGGCTTGATCCACCTGGAATGCTGCAACTTTGTGCTTGATTCTTGATGTGGGAGTCCTCTTGATCCTTTGTGGGTGTTTTGAGAGGCTATACAATTTGAAGATCATGTCATTTTTTGATTGATCCTATGTCTAAGTGCTCTGAGAGGGCTAAAAACCATAATTCTTGATCGTAGTGAATGCTCAACAATCTTTGAGGAGATTGATGAGGCATGAAAGTTCATCCATATTGTGGTAATGATCTTCACAATGATGGGAAATCTTGGTGGTCAAAATTTGGGGTATGAAAATTTGGAGTGTGTTTGAGGCCTGGTTTAGTTTTGGAAGTGACTGAATCAAGGCATGACTTGAAAATGCAGAAAAGTCAAATTTTGAGGTTTTGGAGGTTGACTTTCTGATTTTGGTGTTTCAGATCACAAGTGAGTGTTTGAACAGCTTAGATATGACACATTGGATGTGTTTGGATCATGAGCTGTGGTGGAATTGCTCTCTAACTCAAAAACTCAGAGATGACTTGCAAAAGAAGGCATTTTGGCCTAAAGAGAGAGATTTTGAGGAAAGCATCAGGTGTAGTGCTTTGGTGTACTCAAGCTGATCACAAATGAGCTCTATTTATAGTGCAACAAGTTTGTTTTGCAAGCAATAGTGAATGGCAGCTGGTATAGGCCTTTGGCAAATGTTGATCCAAGGGAATCTTAAGTCTCCTCTAGCCATTGACTTGAGGTTAGGGCACAAGCCTATGGTCCTTTGATTCAGAGCTGAATCTTGACTCATTCAGCTAGGAATGTGTCAGTCCATGCCACCTTGATGCATCCATTAAATGCTTGGAAACAAAATTGGAGTCTTTTGCACTTTTTAGCCTTTTTAGGTTTGTTATGGCTATGTGTAGATTCTTGGATTTTATCCTTTCAGATCATTCCCTTTGGATTTAATCCTATGATGTGTCCAAATGGATGACAAGGCTTGGAGTTGTCCAAATTTTCCAAATCGGGCAAAATGCCAAAATATATCTTGTACAAGACTGTTGAAAATGGTGATTTTGATGGGATCATATCTCCCTGCTCAGGTTGAGTTATGATAGGCTCTTGTGCTTTTTAGAGAGCCCTCATATGATACAAAACATGTATGATCATAGTTTGTTTTGAAACTATTTGGATCCCATTGAAAAATCCTCATGAACATTGGTGTTCAAGGCTGGTAACTTAGGCAGATTTTCACTAAGTGTTGGAAAAGTGCCATTTTCTTCATTTTTGTCATTTTGATTAGTCCATAATCAAAATCCATGAGGATTTGGAATCTCTTGTAGTTGACACTTTTAAAGTATGTCAGATGGACTTTCCTCTGAGCTTTGAATGGGAGAAAAAGTCCTTGTGGTTTAGGAGTTATGACCTTGCAAAGTTGGTACCAAAACCACTTTTGTTCCATAACTTAGAAAAATTTTGGTTTCTCAAGGTTGCCCCTTTTGCAAGAAACCTCACTTTTCTTGATTTTTATTAATTAATGATGATCAATATCATACATTAACATTATTTTTGACTTAGGGGAACCATATTTGTGAAAAATTCCAAAAAGTCAAACTTGATTTTATGCACAGTTGACTTTTTATCGGATGAAATCCAAACTGTGCGATCATTTGTGAAATCAAGTCCTTGACCTCAATCAAACCTAATGGATGGATTCCATAGGTTTTATAGGGTGTATTGAATCATGTCCCAAGGTTTGGGAGCATGTCTTGGTCAAAAGTCAAAGATACAGTTGACTTTTCCCTCAAAACCCTAATTATGGTCCAGATGAAATTGAAACTTGTGGATCAAGCTTCTTGGATCAATCCATTGTTGCAAATGGATCAATGTAGTGTATTAGAGGCCCTCAAATCATGTCTTGAGGTCTTAGCTCAGGCTTTGTCCCAAAAGTCAACTTAGGGGTGAACTAGGTCAAGAAACCCTAATTCCTGATTTTTGGTAAATGCATCCCCTGAGGTTAAATTGACTTGATGATTGGGTCCATGAGGTCCATTGGAGTATCTTGGGTTGTGCTTTAAAGCAATGGCTCATGCCCAGAGGAAAAATTCTATTTGGAGGCCTTGGTTAACCAAAGCCCTAATTTGGTGACACTAGCGATCTTGAGGCTTGATCCACTTGGAATGTTGCAACCTTCTGCTATATTCTTGATGTGGGAGTCCTCTTGATCCTTTATAGGTGTTTGAGAGATTAGACAAGTTGAAGATCATGTTATTCCTTGATTGATCCTTTGTCTAAGTGCTTTGAGAGGGCTCAAAACCCTAATTCTTGATTGTGGTGAATGCTCAACAATCCTTGAAGAAATTGATGAGGCATGAAGGTACATCCATATTGTGGTGATGATCTTCACAATGATGGGAAATCATGGTGGTCAAAATTTGGGGTATGACACCCATTTGGAAACCTTACATGGAATACTCGGGGTAAAAAAATAAGCCAAATAATGCATATCTGCTGAGTGACCTTGAGAAAAATCCACATGTTCTCCCAAAATCATGGAATCCTTACCTAGAACATTTCGAAGATGTCCAACACCACATTGATGAGTTTACAAATCCTGGGGGCAATGTTATTGAAGAAGATGATCATCTATCCCCTCAGAAACTTGGAATACTTTGGGATAGCTAGGCAGCAAGTACGACTTCCTAGTAAAGTACACTGCCCCTGAAAGCTCTCGCATCAGATATGAGGACATCCAGCTAACTGGATGGAGAATTCCTTTTGAAAATGAAAATACTATTGAAGATGCAACAGAAGAGTCCTCTTAAGATAATACTGCATGGGAAGAAGACTTCAGTGATCTAACTCTACCAGAAATCAGTGTCATTACTGAAGCCAATCCTAGAAGAAAGATACCAGACTTTGTGATCCATAGAGGAGTTCTTCGCTATTGGGTTGCGGTTGATGTCCCGAATGTCTTTCAAAAATCAAAGTAAATGTCTTGTCTTTGTTTTAACCTTTCACTTTGCCCGGGTGAAAAGGATGTTTTATAGGGCATGCTTTGTTGTAAATGTCCCTCTTTGCTTCGTCCAAAGCGAAAGATTTTTTGTTTTATAGGGTTTGTGTTTCAAGAATCGACAAATCATAAATAAATAATGTCATTCTGAATTCCTGCATTTATTGCTATTTTCACTTTTCGTTTTTCCAGAAAATGGTAATCCTAAAAAACAGACCAAATAAAAACAAGTGTTTTCAAAAAAATATACACTACACACACTTTTGCATTCTCTCTATCTTTTCTAAAAAAAGAATCATCACGTCGTGAAAATTACATATTTTAAACCCCATTGAAACATATGATCCAATGCCTTCTCCCAACTTTGAGTTCCCGGTATTTGAAGCCGAAGAAGAAGAGGACAAAGAAATTCCAGATGAGATCTCCCGACTACTCATACATGAGGAACAATTCATTCAACCTTACAAAGAACCGTTGGAAACGGTCAATTTGGGTTCAGAAGAAGATAGACAAAAAATTAAAATTGGAGCACTACTCTGTCCAATTGTCAAAGAAGGCCTGATAGAACTGCTTAAAGAATTTTCAGATGTGTTTGCTTGGTCCTACCAAGACATGCCAGGGTTGGATACCAACATCGTGGAACATCACTTGCCCCTGAAACCAGAATGTCCGCCTGTCAAACAAAAATTGAGAAGGACTCATCCAGATATGGCCATCAAAATTAAGGAGGAAGTGCATAAACAGATTGACGCAGGTTTCCGTGCCACTTTAGAGTATCCTCAATGGCTAGCCAACATAGTGCTAGTTCCTAAAAAAGACGAAAAAGTCAGAATGTGTGTGGACTACACGGATTTAAACAAAGCAAGTCCAAAGGATTATTTCCCCTACCACACATTGACGTGCTAGTTGACAGCACAACAAAATTCAAACTGTTCTCCTTCATGGATGGATTCTCGGGCTATAATTAAATCAGAATGATGCTGGAAGACATAGAGAAAACTTCATTCATCACCCCATGGGGCTCCTTTTCCTATAAAGTAATGTCGTTCAGTTTGAAGAAAGCAGGAGCAACTTATCAAAGGGCTATGACAACTCTGTTTCACGACATGATGCACAAAGAGATTGAAGTGTACGTCGATGAAATGATTGCCAAATGTAAAATAGAAGAAGAACATATGGATAATTTGTCAAAACTATTCGAGCATCTGAGAAAATACAAACTCCACTTGAATCCCAACAAATGTACATTTGGTGTTTGTTAAGAAAAGCATTTGGGATTTCATCGTCATCCAAAAAGGAATTGAGGTTGATCCCGACAAAGTCAAAGCCATTCAAGAAATGCCTGCTCTAAAGACTGAAAAACAAGTAAGAGGATTTTTGGGACGTCTATATTAATTCTCAAGATTCATATCCCTCATGACAGTGACATGCGCGCCAATCTTCAAACTACTCAGAAAGAACCAAATATGTCTATGGATAGAAGACTTCCAAAATGCTTTCGACATCATCAAAGAATATCTGCTGAATCCACTGATTATGTCTCCTCAAGTGGAAGGAAGACCACAGATCATCTACTTAACAGTCTTGGAAGACTCCATGGGTTGTGTTCTTGGCCAACAAGACGAGACAAAAAGAAAAGAGTCTGCCCTTTATTACTTAAGTAAAAATTTTACGAACTGTGAAACTCGATGACCATGCTCGAGAAAACTTGTTGCACTCTTGCTTGGGCAGCTAAACGTCTTCGCCAGTACGTGGTTTGTCACACTACTTGGTTAATCTCCGAAATGGATCCGATCAAGTACATCTTTGAAAAGCCTACTTTAACAGGAAGGATTGCCTGTTGGCAGATGTTGTTTTCAGAATACGACATCGAGTACCATGTTCAGAAAGCCGTCAAAGGAAGTGTTTTAGCCAATCATTTAGCTCATCAACCGATTGACGCTCAAGAAATTATCAAATTTGACTTCCCAGACAAAGATTAATGTACTTGAAAATGAAATATTACAATGAACTGCTACCAAGCGAAGGGCCAGAGCCAGTTTCCCAATGGGGACAAATATTCGATGGAGCTATCAAAGCTTATGGAAATGGAATTAGGGCAATCATCATAACACCTCAGGGTACTCATATCCCTTTCACTGGCAGATTGGCATTCAAATGTACAAACAATGAGGCTGAATACGATGCTTGCATCATGGCTTCGAAGAAGCTATCGACTTAAGGATAAAGAACTTGGATGTGTATGGAGACTCCGCCCTGGTTATAAATCAGATTAAACGAGAGTGGAACACATATCAACTGGGATTGATTACTTATAAAGACTATGCAAGAAGGTTGTTACCCTTCTTCAACAAGTTTGATTTTTATCACATTCCTCGTGAAGAAAACCACATGGCTGACGCACTAGCTACTTTATCCTCTATGGTCAGTGTGAGTCGATGGAACGACGTACCCAAGATTGACATAATGCACCTTGATAGGCCCGCTTACATATTTTCAGTTGAAGCAGTCATAGATGATAAATCATGGTATAATGATATCAAGTGCTTCCTTCAAAGACAAGAATACATGTCTGGTGCAAAAAGAAAACATAGGAAGACTCTCAGAAGACTGGCTGGCAACTTCTTCCTGAACAATGATGTGCTTTATAAGAGAAACTTCGACATGGTTTTGCTCAGATACGTAGGCAGACACGAAGCAAACATGTTAATGAAAAATATTCACGAAGGATCCTTTGGCACTCATGCCAATGAACACGCAATGTCAAGAAAAATTCTGAGAGCAGTATATTACTGGCTGACAATGGAATCCGATTGCTACAAGTACATGAGGAAATGTAACAAGTGTCAGATATACTCCGACAAAATCCATCTACCACCAACGCATCTCAAATTTCTTTCTTCTCCATGGCCTTTTTCTATATGGGAATTGACATGCTTGGCATGATTGAACCTAAAGCCTCAAATGGACATCGGTTCATCCTAGTAGCCATTGACTACTTCACCAAATGGGTTGAAGCAGCATCGTACACCAATGTGACTAGGCAAGTGGTGGTCCGATTTATCAAGAACAATCTCATCTGGCGTTATGGTGTTCCAAGCCAGATCATTACTGATAATGGATCAAACCTGAATAACAAGATGATGAAAAAGTTGTGTGCTGAGTTCAAGATTGAACACCATAACTCATCTCCCTATCGACCTAAAATGAATGGAGTGGTAGAAGCAGCTAACAAAAATATCAAGACAATCATTCAAAAGATGGTTGTAACCTACAAAGATTAGCATAAGATGCTACCATTTGCTCTTCACGGTTATCGCACATATGTCCGCACTTCAACGGGGGCAACCCCTTTCTCTCTAGTATATGGCATGGAGGCAGTACTCCCCATAGAAGTAGAGATCCCATCAATAAGAGTCTTGATTGAAGCCAAGCTAACAAAAGTTGAATGGTGTCAGAGTAGATACGATGAACTGAACCTAATCGAAGAAAAGAGAATGACGGCTTTATGCCATGGTCCGTTATATCAGCAAATAATGAAGAAGATGTTAGACAAAAAGGTCCAGCCTCGTGTATTCAAGGAAGGAGACCTCGTGCTAAAAAAGATCCAATCATTTCTCACTGATTCCAGGGGCAATTGGACTCCAAATTACGATGGCCCCTATGTTGTTAAGAAAGCCTTCTCAGGTGGTGCCTTAAAACTCACAACCATGGATGGAGAAGAGTTTACCTATCCCACAAATGTTTATGCAGTCAAGAAATACTTCTCCTAAATAAACAAAAAAATAGCTCGCTAAGTTGAAAACCTGAAAGGGAGACTTAGGTCAAAAGAGTGGCTCGGTGGACTGAAAACCGAAAGGGCGGTCCAGGAAAAAATTAAAGGAATATATATAATCATCCCGATGGATTGAAAACCTGAAAAGGAAATCTAGGAAAAAATTAGGGATTTATGGCAAGTAACAGCATCTGACAAGATTGGCTACTCAGAGGATACGTCATCTATTAAGAAATCCTCAATCAGAGGCCATCTTCAACAGAAGCTCATAAATATCTAGAATTCAAAGTTGGTGGAAGGATAATGGTTGTGATGTTTCAATGTACCCCATTTCCCTTTAAATTACCATTTTAAAAAACTTTGTAATGCTCCATGGAATCACGCCTTAGGCTGATTATCATTCTATCAATAAATTTGAACCCTTGTGCCTTTCGTTTGCAATTCTCATTTGTTCTGCTTTGCAAAATAACATGTTTATCTGATTAACATTCTTGGAACATAGAAAATGAATTTACTTTTGTTTTCAAAACATGAATTTTGATTTTTTACTTCCGTTTTTAAAATAAAGATGGCAATTTCCTTTTGATTACTGAACACAAAAAGGAACGTCGACGGCTTCTCCGGAAGTGATCAAACTTCAAAATGCAGAATCAAAATACTCCTTGTGATCCGTACACCCTAAATGAAGGATCAATTACTTCAGATGGAATGTCCCATCAGTCATCACAAGTAGGGTTTCTATCCCTAAAAATAAAGGTAGGAACAAGATTTCCTTCCTCTGACAAGCTGCTGCCTTCAGAAAGTGCCAGTAAAAGTTTTCACTCTTCAGGAGTCACATCTTGTTACTACCAATGGTAGTTGAGGATCAACTGTAAAGCTTTGTGTCCCCCAATACTCGCCACCAATGATATTTTTTATCCCCCGCAGTGGCCAAGTATCCAATTGTGATCATCACAATTCCGTATGTCATGTCTGTCTTGTGAGCGTAAGCATTTCATACATACATCATGCATAATTGATTCATATTCATATTCATATTGCATATCATATTTCGGTCACTTTAGTCACGTTTATCCCCAAGTTATAAATGTTATCTCTCCATTTGAGTTGTCACTCTTCATTTCCACAATCAGATAGGATAAATCATGGTTTGAGTTCTTTCCTCATCAGGAAATGTATCGTCTAAACAATCTTTCTCTAGCTTATTCCTGGATTGAAATCGGTCCTCGACCACCTTGATAACTTAAACCTCTGAAAGGCAAGAAGGAATTTGGTTATAGACCTTTGGAACTTCACTCTTCACCATTGAAGATGATATTTTGCTTTCCCGGAATAAAGAAAATCCCCTGCGGAAGCTTCTCAACTAAAAACTCTTCGCAACATGGACATCACATCCTTCAAGAAATATCTACCGATCAACAAACAAAGAAGTTTGTTCTTACCCTCGGAAGATTTCTAAATAAAGTCGACAAATGGCAGTCTTTCCCCGAGAAGTTTGTCCTACTTTCAAGGAAGTCATCCGCACTTCAAAATTGAATTACATCACATGGCATCTCCCCGAAAAAGTCTCAAAGGGAAGTATGATATAATTTCTCCAGCAAATGGCATCTCCAACAGAGAAGTTTGCACACCTCTGCAGTTCAGACAAATGGTTATCCCCAACAAGTCTGACATCAAATCTTTTTCCATCAAATGGAATCTCCCCAGTAAATCTCGGCGAGAAGTTTGATAAATAAACATCACAGATAACATTCCTTGTCAAGAGAAGAAATCTACAAGAAGAAACTAAGAGCAATTCTGTTGCTGAAGACCAGGATCGAGGGGAAGTTTATTTCAAAAGAAACTAAGACCAGTTTTGTGGTTGAAGACCAGGATCGAGGGGAAGTTCATTTCAAAAGAAACTAACACCAGTTTCGTGGCTGAAGACCAGGATCGAGGGGAAGTTTATTTCAAAAGAAACTAAGACCAATTCTGTGGCTGAAGACCAGGATCGAGGGGAAGTTTTACCCTTTTCTAAGTAGCATTACTGAGAAAAAGAAGATGGATGAGCAAATCAGCTACCATTCGCAACCATAATCAAAATTTCGGGTATTCTAATATTTAATCCTATTTTACCTTAAATGTCCGAATGTCTTCGTCATTCACACCTTTAGGTCCAAGAAGATTAAATAGGGGCATCTGTCATACCATACATTTTGACAACAAGACTTCAAATAATTTTTCAAGCCATCACCACAATTTGGATTTACCTCATCAATCCTCTCAAAGATTGTTGAGTGTTCACTCTAGTCAAGAATTAGGGTTTTGAGCCCTCTCAGAGCACCCAGGCAAAGGATCAATCAAGAATTGACATGATATTCAACTTGTCAAACCTCTAAAACATCCATGAAGGATCGAGAGGTCTCCCACTTCAAGAATCTAACACAAAAATGCAACATTTCAAGTTGATCAAGCCTCAAGATCATCAGTGTCACCAAATTAGGGTTTTGATCGACCAAGGCCTCCAGAGATAAATTTTCATCTGGGAAAGAGCCAATACTTAAAAACATGATTCAAGAAGCTCAAAAGGACCTCATGAGTCCATTCATAAGTTCAAAATAGCCTCAGAGGATGCATTCATCAAAAATCAGGAAATTGGTTTTTTTACCTAATTCAGTCCACAAGTTGACTTTTGGAGCAAGGCATGAGCCAAGACCTCAAGATATGATTTAAGGACCTCAAATGCATCATATTTATCCATTCATAGGATTGGATTGATTCAAAGAACTTGGTTCATAAGTAATGCAAGGATTCAAATTCATCTGGACCACAAACTGGGGTTTTTTGGAAAAAGTCAACCATACCTTTGACTTTTGACCAAAACATGGTCTCAAACCTTGGGGGATGATTCAAGACACTCTAAAGCACCTATGGAATCCATCCATTGGGTTCAATTTAGCCCAAGGACTTGATTTCACAGAGGATCACACAGTTCAAGTTTCATCTGAAACAAAAAGTCAACTGTGACCAAAACCAAGTTTGACTTTTGGGATTTTTTGACAAACATGGCCTATTTAGGTCAAAAACAATGTTAGCTTGTAATTTGGATCATCATAAATAAATAAAAATCAAGAAAAGTGAGGTTACTTCCAAAAAGGACAACCTTGAGAAACTTAAAATTTCTTTAAGTTATGAAAAAAATGATTTTTACCCAACATTGAAAGGGCATAACTTGTGATCCAAGCAACCATTTTCTCCCATCCAAACCTGCTGGGGGATACCAACCCATAATACCATCCTACTTGGGGATACTGCTGATCTTAGCCTGCTGATGGGGAGAATGACTTTACCCCCTCCTTGCTGGGGATTAGAATATGACATCGTCGGTGAGAGCACGCTTCCTGACTGGATGGGGGAGGTGAACACCCTGATTCTGTGGGGAAATAACGTCTTGATCTAGAGAAAATGCTTCCAAGTCTCCTACTGGGGAAGGTCTGCTCTGCTGAGGAAAGTGCAATCTCAATGCTGGGGAGAGCAACCTGCTAGGGGAGTACAATGTTGTTGCCCTGCAAGTCAAATAACAACAAATAGAATATGCCACAACATGACTATCACCGTTAACGCCTAAGTAATTTCTACTGCTTTTCGTTATGCTCCGCAAAGCTCGAAGATTTATATGCAATGTTTATCAAAAATATCGGACGTTTTTTGCAAACAAAACAGTAAAAGTAAAACAAACAACAGAAAGCTCTTTGAGTGAAATGAATATTTTATTGAGAAAAGTGGCCTGTAAATAGGCATTTACAATAGGAAGCAATTCCTAAAAAGAGGCAATTGCGCAAAAGTAAAAAGAAAATACACATGTCGGCAATGTGGGAACAGATATCCACCATGATTCGACTCAGCTATGACCCATATGTCTTGCTTATCCACAAACGTCTTGACCTTTGAAGAGACTAACTGTACTGATTCCTTTTCTTTCAGAACTTCCAAGTATTGAAAGTATTCACAGATCGAACGCAGACCGCAACCTTTCACTTATAAATCCCTAACTTTTTCCTGGATCGCCCTTTTCGGGTTTTCAATCCATCGGGATACCCCTTTTTGCCAAAGTTGCCTTTACCAGTTTTCAACTTTGCGGGTTTACACATTTCTTTTTACATTTTATCCCTAATTTTTGCTCGAACCTTTTCCTTTTTATGGTTCGCCGGGATGCCCTTTTTTTGCCTGGACTTTCTTTTTATGTCCAGCGGGTCTCTTTTGTGCGAAGTATTTTTTGACTACGTCTGCGTTCACAGGGGAGGTAAAATCTTCCCCGTCCATAGTTGAAAGTAGTAAGGCTCCACCAGATAAAACCTTTCTTACTACATACGGCCCCTTGTAATTTGGAGTCCATTTGCCCCTGTGATCTGTCTGAGGAGGAAGGATCCTCTTCAAGACCAATTCACCTGTCTGAAAACTCCGGGGACGCACTTTATGGTCAAAGGCGTGCTTCATCCTACTCTGATACAACCGACCATGTGCGATGGCTTCCAATCTCTTTTCTTCAATAAGGTTCAACTGGTCCAATCTGAAATGCACCCATTCAGCTTCATCAAGCTTCACATCTGCCAAAACTCTCAAAGACGGAATCTCGACCTCTAAGGGTAAAACTGCTTCCATACCATACACCAATGAGAAAGGGGTTGCCCCAGTTGACGTACGCACCGAAGTACGGTAACCATGCAGGGCATAAGGTAGCATTTCGTGCCAGTCTTTATACGTTACCACCATCTTCTGCACAATCTTCTTGATGTTCTTATTTGCTGCCTCAACAGCCCCATTCATCTTCGGACGATATGGAGAAGAATTATGATGCTCGATCTTAAAACTCTGACATAGTTCCTTCATCATCTCTCCGGGACCCCGTAATGACAGATGATATCCTTCTTTATAAACCGGGCTACCACTTGCTTGGTGACGTTGGCGTACGAGGCTGCCTCCACCCACTTTGTGAAATAGTCAATGGCAACCAAAATGAAACGATGCCCATTGGAAGCAGTGGGCTCAATCTTTCCAATCATATCTATGCCCCACATTGCAAAAGGCCAAGGAGATGACAACACATTCAGAGGCGTAGGCGGTACATGCATCTTATCTGCATAAATCTGGCATTTATGGCACTTTCGGGCGTACTTGAAATAATCGAACTCCATAGTCATCCAATAATATCCTGCTCTCAACAACTTTCTAGCCATGGTGTGCCCACTGGAATGAGTACCGAAAGAACCCTCGTGAACTTCCTCCATCAACAAGCATGCTTCGTGTTCATCAACACAACGTAGCAAGACCATATCAAACTTCCTCTTATATAACACATCATCCTTGTTTAGAAAGAAATTTCCTGCCAACCTCCTCAGAGTCTTCTTATCCTTGGTGGAGGCACCCTCTGGATACTCCTGTCTTTTCAGAAAGACCTTAATATCATGATACCACGGTTTGCCATCTAACACATCTTCAATTGCAAACATAAAAGCTGGTCTGTCCAGACGCATAATTCTAATCGAAGGTGTTTCATTCCAACGGTTCACCTTATACATGGATGCTAATATCACTAACGCATCGGCCATCTGATTCTCAGCTCGAGGCACATGATGAAAATCCACCCTGTCAAAGAACAGTAACAACCTTCTGGCATAGTTGTTATAAGGCACCAGATTTGCCTGACGAGTCTCCCATTCTCCTGTAATCTGATTAACTACCAACGCGGAATCACCATAGACATCGAGGTTCTTAATTCTCAAATCAATTGCCTCCTCTAACCCCATGATGCATGCTTCATACTCCGCCTCGTTGTTGGTACACACGAATGCTAACCGGGCAGTGAAAGGTATATGAGAACCCTTCGGGGTCGTAATGATTTCCCCAATTCCATTACCATATGAGTTGACAGCTCCATCAAAAATCATCTTCCACTGTGACCCAATCTCAGGTCCTTCGTCTGGCAGAGGTTCTTCACAATCTTTCATTTTTAGGAACATGACATGCTCGTCTGGAAACTCAAACTTCATTGGCTGATAATCCTCGACCGGCTGTTCAGCAAGGTACTCTAATAGAACACTCCCCTTAATGGCCTTCTGAGAAACATACTGAATATCATACTCCGTCAAAACCATCTGCCAACGAGCTATCCTTCCAGAAAGTGCTTGCTTCTCAAACACGTACTTAATCGGATCCATCTTCGAAATCAACAAGGTTGTGTGGTTTAACATATACTACCTCAGGCGCTTGGCTGCCCAAGCGAGTGCACAACATGTCTTTTCTAGCATAGAGTATCTTGATTCGCAATCAGTGAACTTCTTACTCAGGTAGTAAATGGCATGCTCTTTCCTACCTGTCTCGTCGTGTTGACCGAGCACACAACCCATCGAATTCTCAAGAACCGTAAGGTACATAATCAACGGTCTCCTAGACACCGGTGGCATAAGGACTGGAGGTTCCTGCAAATACGTCTTTATTCTTTCAAACGCCTCTCGACAATTTTCATTCCACCTGACCTCTTGATCCTTTCTTAACAACTTGAAAATTGGCTCACACGTGGCTGTCAGATGAGAGATGAACCTAGCAATGTAATTCAACCTCCCCAAGAAACCACGAACCTCTTTCTCTGTTCTCGGCTCAGGCATCTCTTTTATAGCTCTTATCTTTGCAGGATCAACCTCGATACCTCTTTCACTAACAATGAACCCCAGCAATTTACCAGACCTCACACCGAAAGTGCACTTAATCGGATTCAATCTCAGTCTAAACTTCCTCAATCTTTCAAACAACTTCTGGAGGTTTACCAAGTGTTCTTCCTCTGTCTGTGACTTCGCAATCATGTCATCAACATAGACTTCAATCTCCTTGTGAATCATATCATGAAAGAGAGTCACCATTGCCTGCTGATAGGTTGCCCAACATTCTTCAATCCAAAGGGCATTACCTTGTAGCAAAATGTTCCCCACGGTGTTATGAACGTTGTTTTCTCCATGTCCTCTGGGGCCATTTTGATTTGGTTATACCCAGAGAAACCATCCATGAAGGAAAACACAGAATATTGAGCAGTATTGTCCACCAACACGCCAATGTGAGCGAGCGGGAAATCATCCTTCGGGCTCACCCTATTCAAATCTCGGTAATCAACACACATCCTGACCTTCCCATCCTTCTTAGGTACAGGTACAATATTAGCAACCCACGGAGGATAATTTGTCACAGCGAGAAATCCGGCGTCCAACTGTTTCTGAACCTCTTCCTTGATCTTGACAGCCATATCTGGTTTCTTCCTTCTCATTTTCTGCTTGACTGGAGTACAACCCTCTTTAAGCGGCAGTCTGTGTGAAACAATGTCAGTGTCAAGCCCGGGCATGTCTTGGTAAGACCATGCGAAGATATCCACATATTCTCGAAGTAACTCAACCAATCTTCCCTTAACAGTGTCTTCCAAAGCAGCCCCAACCTTTACTTCTCGTTTAACATCCTCGGTTCCCAGATTAATAGTCTCAACTTCCTCCTGATGAGGTAGAATAACCCTTTCCTCCTGTTTCAGTAACCTGGCTAATTCTTCTGGCAAGTCACAGTCTTTGTCAGTATCTTCTTCGGCCTGATAGATGGGATTGTCAAAGTCATATCGAGCCATAGCTAAGTCATGGGTGGAATCTGAACAAAGGAACCTGCATGATGGATGTTTTATGTTTATTATGAGTGCAACAAACAAGAAAACACATTGCCATTTTGATGTGGGTTAATGCAAAAAGCGAAAAAAATAGAAAGACAGGGATCAAAATATTTGAATGAAAAAATGTCCTTTATTGATGATAAAAATAGCAAATAAAACATCCAAGCCCTACAAATAAATATCACTACGTCTTGGGCAGAACGTAGGATTCAACATAACAGAAAACAAAAGTAAATTACTCTGGGCGCGTCACTTGGATAACTTTCTCGGAGGACCAGTTGCCTAAACTCTGACCAGGAGTGCAGGGACGGATCCATTAATCCATGTCACAATCACTATCTCCTTCATCCTCAATAGCATTGATTCTGTCGAAGAAAACACTGGCACTGGTGAAACGGACTGGACCATAGAACTTGGGAGGCTCTTCAGAACGCCTAGGTGGCTTGTACCCTAGTCCATGAGTATCTTGCTTTCTTTTAACATCAATGACACTGCCCCATTTCTGAGAACCACCAGCTTCAACTATAGCACGCTCCTCTTTGAAAGAGGACATTGGAACCTCTGATTGTCCGAAAACTTCAGGTTGGGCAACCACCTCAGGCTGACTGACTGCCATTGGGGGTTCCTCGGGAATCTTCACAGCTTCAAAGGCCTGGCACAAAGTTTCCTGTACTTCACCATCTACCTCTACATACTTAAAGGTCGATAGGTGACTCACCATAATGTCTTCTTCACCGCAAACAGTCACAACGTGGCCATCCACCATATACTTCAACTTCTGGTGCAGCGTAGAAGTTACTGCCCCAGCACCATGGATCCAAGGGCGACCCAACAAACAACTATAGGCAGGCTGAATATCCATTATGTAAAAGGTGGTGTTGAAAATCTCAGGACCCACCTTGATTGGCAGAACTAGCTCTCCAAACACTGACCTCTTGGAGCCATCAAAAGCGCGTACCACCAAGTCACTTGGTGTACAAATCAACCCACGAGTATCCAATTTCATCAAAGCCTTCTTCGGTAACACATTCAAAGATGACCCAGTATCAACTAACACATGCGACATTAACGAACCACGGCATTCCACTGAAATATGCATTTCGGTGTGCCTCGGAGCACAACAGTAAGGACAGAATGGAAATCTTCGATGGAGTTTGGTGAAGTTGATCAACAATCTTGTAATCACTTTTCCTGATCAGCCTCATAAACTCTTCTACGTCTTCTGAGAAGGTATCTCCAACCTGCTTTGTCGTAGAATTATTTGCTTCTTGTCTCTGTGCAGACTCGTCCATCATCTGTTTGCCTTTGTCTTGTCTTGAACTGCCAGCTTGATTCTCGGACGGAATAAAGACTCTACCACTCCTAGTGATAGCCCCTACTTCAACAAGATTTTCAACTCCTGTATTCACAGCTGATGTCTCTTCCAATTCCAGCTTCTCACCATTAACAAACACCTCGGCCCCATAGTTCCATGGGATGGCCTTGGCACTCTCATACAGGACTGGTCCAGGAACAGTGATAGTGACCGGCGTTGGTCTCGCTGGCGCTGATATAGTTACTGTCTTGAACGGAATCGTTATTGTGGCAACATCAATCTCTCTGTCAGTAACAGTACTCTGCCTACAACCCCTGTCAAACTATAATATCCCTTCACTGATCATTCTCTGAATACCTGCTTTAAATAAAACACAACCGCCTGGCTGCGAGACACATTCTACACAACCTTCATCACAGCCGGGAAATACCCCTCCCCTCAATAGTCTTTCCTTCACCACACCCAAGGGAGTTTGGACTTCGTTCACATCTGAAATCAGACTCAAGTCTTTACAGTCTTTAATAATAGCATTGACCCTCGGCTCACCGTGATTCGGCATCAGGTTCTGATTCACATTTGGAACATCATTGGAGAAATTGATGGCCTTGGAATCCACCAAATCTTGAACCAGATGCTTAAAAGCTTTACAGTTCTCAATATAATGTCCAAGTGCCCCAGAATGAAACTCACAGTGGGCGTTGGCGTCATAACCGGGAGGTGGATTACCAGTAGGTGGAGCCAATGTTCTCTTCTGAATTAACTGTAGCTTTAACAAGTACTGAAATAATTGAGCGTAGGGAAGAGGGGGAGTGTCAAAATGCCTATCCCGCCTAGTCAGAGGCTGCGACCGGCGAGGAGCCTGATTTTGTTGTTGAGACACTGCTGGCTACTGAGGTGTTGCTGGGATGGTTACAGAAGCCACCTGCTGATTGTAGTTCTGACGAGGTCCATCTCTACCAGGATATGATGAAACAGAGTTTGTATCTCCCTCCTTCTTCTTGTAACCACTAGCATAAGGCTTTTTACTTCCTCCAGATGAGGACCCATCACCGCCTGATATTTTCCCGCCTTAATTCTGCTCTCCACCATCTCTCCTACCAAGATCAAATCAGCAAACTTTCCAGTCATACACGGTACCAGCTTTTCATAGTAATGACCCTGCAAGGTAGCCATAAACATGGTTATCATTTCACGTTCCAACATGGGAGGCTGAACCCTCGCTGCCAGTTCACGCCACCTTTGGGCGTACTCCTTGAAACTCTCATTGTTCTTCTGTGACAAGTTCTACAACTGTGTTCTGTTAGGAGCCATGTCAGTGTTATATTGATAGTGTCTAATAAATGCCCCTGCCAGATCTCTCCAACTACGCACATCCTTCCTCTCTAGTTGCATGTACCACTCCAGGGATGCCCCAGATAGGCTATCCTGGAAGCAATGCATCATCAGCTTCTCATTCTTTGCATGCACAGCCATTTTACTCGCGTATGCCCTCACGTGGGTCCTTGGGCAAGTTGTGCCATTATACTTCTCAAAAGTAGGAGTTTGAAACTTGTGCGGAATAACAACGCCTGGAACCAACCCCAAATCCTCTATGTCCATACCCAAAGCATCCTGATTCACAACACCCCTTAGTTGTTCCTCAATCAACCGGAGCCTTTGATCATTGTCAATCTGGGGACCAGCATCCCCACCTGGGATAGAGAATGCATCATCTTGAACACCATCATACTGACGGCCATGAACTGCGCCAGCACCAATACCACCTCCCCCAGCATTAGGAATCACAACATTTTCTCCTCCGCCCGGAGGAATCACAACACCAGCAACAGGAATACTTCCGCCCAGAGGGCCATTCTGAACATTGTTACCAGTAACACCAGTATGAATGACACCGTCCTCATCAACCCTTGCAATCAGTGGTTGAACGAGAGTCCTCAACTGCTCTTGGCCTTGAGCGACACCTTGCATTAATTCCATGAATTGGTTCATGCGAGTCCGCATCTCAATGATCTCATTCTGTAGCTGATCCATGAATCTCTTCTGATTTTGTCTGGTAGGATACCGGTGAATGTGCTGATCTGTAATCCTGAGATTAGAATAAGATAAGAATACCGGAGATAAACACCTGTCATGCAAAATGATTATGAATATGCAAATGCAAATGGACATGCTTGAAAATTCGCAGGGCGATCCACCCCTTAATTCCAGTTTAACAACAAGATAGAACAGAACTTCTGCTCATATATTAAGAAAACCAGAGGAAAACCAAATGTCAACAATCACAAATCCAAGATAACAAGTCTGAACATAATAATCAAAGATCCCAACCAACAAGCCTGGCGGTGGTCCAAATAATGAAAGGAAAAAGAAAACTATGGCATATCATCAAAGTCTACAAGTGTCAATCCCCCCCATCCATTATGTTTTCTGCTCCAGTCTTGGATTTCTTTGAACAAATTTTTGGTGTCGGGATGCTTCGGTCTCTGAATTAGCTCTTGAATGAGAAGGTCTCTCCTATGCATGATCCCTTCCAAGTATCGGCAATGCAACTCCCAAGCGTCTTCTCCAGAAACACCATCCATGCTAGGTCCTTCATGTCTAGATCTCTTCACTTCAGCTTGGACCTTCAGTTCCTCTATGGAGGCTATGGCTTCATTGAGTCGACCCTCAACTTCTTGTCTCTTGAATACCCCTGACAAGATCTCAGCGTCTTTCTTCTTGAGCTTCGACTTCAACTCATCAATCTGAGCTAGATAACCGTCTTCCTTTTTCTTATTCTCAGCCATTGCAGTTTCTCGGTGATTATTGAACCTGTGAATTTTTAACAAAGCCTCGTCCAATTCCTCCTTCTTAGACTCGAGAACCTTACTGATACCATCCAAAGCTTGCTTCATCCTTCGTCTGGATGTGACCATGTCAGCTAGCTCTTTTTCTGCCTTAGCAAGAAACTTTGTCTTCAATTTCGCGGTATGAACAACTTCACCCCGCTCATGCTTCAACTGATAAATCTCTCTTTTTAGCTCACTATTTTCTTCCCGCAGTCTTTCCTTTTTAGCCCACAACTTGTTAAACTTCTCTATCTCAACTGTGGTAGAAGGCTCGATCGTCAAAGGATACAAAGGTGGCTCCACCGGGAAGGGAAGAAGCTCCTCTTCTGCTCTCTTCTTAATCCACTCTTTATAGGAAGGGAAAACCCGGTTGTTACATTTCCCGAATGAAGTTTTTCCTTTCTTGGTCACCTGCTTCCAAGCATTCACAACCTTCCTTATCATCTCCTGGTCCTCAGTACCATTGAAGAATAAGGACTCTCTGACATCTCGCTCTTCAGGTGGACCTTTCAAAGGATAACCAAACTGCCTGATAACAAGGGAAGGATTATAGTTAATTCCACCTCTTCTTCCTATCAAGGGTACATTAGGGAATTCTCCGCACTTGCAAATGATCTCCATTCCTAGCAGGTCATGGTTGAACCAAACAATGTTGTCAGCAGTCAAGCCCATTAACCTCTTTGACCACTTCAGAGAATCTTTCGTATCAACGAAAGCGCCATCTTCAGGAAGATGACTCAGAAACCAAGTAGATAAGAGTGGTGCACAGCAACTCACAGTTTTTCCCCACCTATTTTCATTCTTGTAGTGGACTGAGTGATACACATCACCTAGCAAGGTAGGTATAGGATTCTTCGAAATAAAGATTCTAACGGCATGCATATCCACCAGATCAGGAACATTGGGAAACAAGACAATCCCATAGATGCACATGGCTAGAATAGCTTGGAAAGCAGTCCAATTCTTCTCTTTGACATGTATGCAAGCTTGATCAAACAAGAACTTCAATAAGAAACCCTTAGCTCCTTGTTTTTCCTCAATATTACTGCTCAGAACGGATTCACCAATATGAAGAGCAATAGCCATTTCTTTTATCTCGGGGTGTTCCTCAGAAAAGAATACTTGTCATGCCTGATGTGGATTCCCAAAATAAATGAGAACTCCTCCAACGTTGGGGCCAAGATGTAGTCTGGGAAAGTGAAGCAACGCAAAGACGGATCGTAAAACTGAAGAAGTGTATGAATGGCATCCTTCTCATACTTGGAGATATTGTAGACAAACTTCAGAAGTCTCCCATACCCTCCATTGAACTCTGTACGAACTCCGGGACCATCCATACTAATCAGCTTGTGAATCAATGTCAAGGTTGGTTCTGGGAACGAATAAGCAACAGTCTTCTTTCTCGGGACATCCGTGCCAAGGTAACCTCAGAAAACCAGAATCAAGAGTAGGATGCGAGCCCTGAAAAATGTCAAACATGTTAGAATGCAAGAAAAATGATATGCTTATGCAAACATGGGATCAAGGCAACACTGCTGGATGTGTTGTGCTGTTAGCTGAACGAGAACCACAACCCAGAAAACCAGAATTCTGAACCACTGAGATAATCAGGAACCCAGATAATCAAACATTAATGAGAAATCCAGAAAAATAGGGTAGGTTGAAAGTTTCGGTTACCTGCAAACCTACAAACACCCATCCCCTCTCACGTGTGGGTACTAGGATGTTCAGTATCCCGGACTCTCAGGTCGAGAAATGATGATACGTTCACCATTTCTGGTTTGGCATCATCATCAATCGAGGAGGCCTCAACTGATTCTCCAAAGCGGAAGGTCCTCAGCTTTGGCACTGAGGTCGAGAAACAATAGTACATTCATCCCTCGGGGTACAGTACTATCGTCAATCGAGGAGTGCCTTCACTGATTCTCCTTAAAAGATAGGGGCCATCCTATGCGAATTCCAAAGTGGGCCCTCGGGTGCGAATGGGTTTGCCATAGGATGTGGTCTGCCACTGTCACCACTAAAGAGGGATGTTTCCACTAAGGTCCTCGATGATCGGTCACCAGAGTCGACAGCTCTCTAGATCAACACCCTAACATGCGCAAGACACACACGTTAGAATACGTCCCAAGATAGCCTCGTCTGGTTGTGAATTTCGTGAACACACAAACGTACCAAGCGGGCACGTAGGTCCCACTACTTTCCACTCTAGTCCTAGGGTATACTCAAGCCTGGGTATTAGGCTTATCTCTCAGACCCACCCAACCTGCAAAACAGAAAAAGCCAGCACAACACAGCTGTATCCAGTATGACAGTAATAAAAATGAAATGCAATGCGGAAAATAAAGCAAAACAAAAACAAAAACACCCAAAGAGAACAAAGACAAGCAAGCGCTAGGACTGACTCGCTTAGGGATGGACCAGCATAGGTCAACCAGGTCCCCAGCAGAGTCGCCAGCTGTCGCTCCCAGGATTTTCATCCAGGTACAAACGCCAGAGTGGCGCGGAAAAACAGAGTCGCCAGCCGTGTAAATTTATCCCAAGAGAGGGAAAGGGAACACCGCATAAACCTGAGGAAGAGGGGAAGGAATGGTCATCGCAACCATAACCTGGGTTCGGGAGTCGGTTACACGAGGGGAAGGTGCTAGCACTCCACGCATCCATCGTACTCGATGGAATCCACGCTTGTTGTCTATTCTAAGCGTGAGTTATCCTATCATCTATGGCTGTACTAAGACGGGAGAGGGGAAAACAAAGACAGACTCGGTAGGACATCAACGTCCTAGGCCTACGTACCCCCTTGTGCAATGGGGAATTCAGAGTCAACGTAGTTCGGACCAAGTTCTTTTTGTGTTTTTTATGAGCGACGCTAAGTTCGCGTCCGGCAGTTAGGGTCGATGCCTGTTTGCGACTCAGACGGAAAGTAACGTGCTTTTTTTGAAAATAGCCTTTAGTTTGACAATCCCGAAGGACAAAAAGGTTTGAAGTTTGTTTGTATTTTTTAGGACAGAAGTGACTTAAGTTAGTTCATAACTTGCATTGCACCAAAGTCTAGGGCACAGGGGCGAATACTTAATGCATCGTCCCAAGACAGGACGATCGCTAAGCACTCTAGAAAGATGAGAGGAAGCCCCTCATTTCTCATTCCCCACTCTTAAGGCTCGTGCGCAATACAATTTATCCTTATTAAGTATTTTCAAGAAGTTTTGAGATGAGAAGAGAGAAGACACAAGGGAAACTCTAAAGGGAAACTACGAGTCCTAATGTTATCATGCATGGGTGACCTACGGTTAGTGAGGTTTAAAGACAACCTAAGCCTAAAGAAAGGAAAGGATGAGAGAAGGAAAGAGCAAGGGTGAATATGGATGATTATCCACACCATTAAATAACTTACCTTAGTCCCTGCATAAAAGGTTAGTACAAAACAGACATAAATAAAATTAAGGCAAATGAAAACCAAACAATGACATATAATAGTGATTAAATGACCTATAATAATCAAAACATGAATTAGGAAGTCAAAGACACACCCCCAAAGCAATGGCACAAGTGCCTCCTCAAACAAATAATCAGACATGGTCAAAATGAGCACACAAGAAGATTTCACATAAAAGGAAGTTAAACAATTAGCAAAACATGTTGAAAAATCACCAAATAAATTGTCAACATTGCTCAACCAGAAACAAACCAAATACCAAAAATTCCTGCAAAAATTCAAGATGTTAGTCACTCAAACAATTATGCAAATCCAGATGAGAAATATGGCTCATCATGCAAAAGGCAAGGACTAAAATGCAACATGAAATGATTTTAAAAATGAAAGAAAAATATTTTAATGCATTTCAAAGTATTGATGAAAAAATGAAAAAAGAATGAGTTCTAAATAATTTATGGATGCAGAGAAATAAAATAAACAAATTTAGGTATGCATGATATGAATAATTCAAAAAAGAAAATAAACCAATAATTAATTCAGATGATAAAAATAAAATAAAATAATAAAATAAAATTTGTGAAAATTTTATAAAATTATAAAAATGATGCATGAATTTTCTTGGAATTTTTTAATGCAATTAACTATTTTAAAAAAATTAAAATGAAATGTAATGATTAAATAAAAATAAAAAGAGAAATAAACAAATGGGGGTGCATTCAGTAAATAATCCACGTTAAAAATGATAATTGGGCTAAAGGGGTGGGTGCGAATAGGAAAC
This sequence comes from Lathyrus tuberosus, assembly GCA_022829125.1. Taxonomy (NCBI): domain Eukaryota; kingdom Viridiplantae; phylum Streptophyta; class Magnoliopsida; order Fabales; family Fabaceae; genus Lathyrus; species Lathyrus tuberosus. Next base: position 2,132,191 of record JALAZF010000142.1, on the reverse strand, counting down.
CCCAAATCCAAAGGTCCAGTAGCGCAAGGTCAAAAGGCTCATGGAATCAGTCAACAACTCAGGTTCAATGATGACCCTAGGATCAATCCAACGCTCAAAAAGCAAGTCAACATGTCCAAAGGTAATAATGATCAACGGTTTAGATCCAGAAGTACACCACAATTATGATACGCACGCACACACATAACACTCAGAGTACCACTACACTCCCACGTGAGCAACACGTGGTATTTTTAATGTGCTGTCACTATTATGTCCGTTAGATACATCAAACATCTCACCTTAAATCATCAATTTAAAAAGTAATTAAAACCAAAAGATCAGGGATGATGGCACACGATAGATAGCATGGTCTAGCAAGCACACAAACACTAAATAAAAATTAGAAAAAAAAATAAAAGGGATAAAGCGTGGCACGCTATGGACCGTCAGATCCCTAGATCCAACGGCCAAAACACCGTCTTCTCCAAATGTCCTCCGGCGGCCTGCAAACATCTCCGGTGACGGAGCTAGGGTTCCGTTCGCCGTCTTGGATGAACACCATCCTGAAATTTCCCAGAAACTGCAAACAACTATACCAATCCAACCAGATTTTCACAAGGATCTCGAATATCTCATCAAAAATCACAAACAATGCAAGAGTAGTGAGATTCGAATGAAATAAGTTTGGGTTCAAAAACTTTAAACTCAACGTACAACCAATACACACGTCAAAACACCAAACAAATTATATCAGAGTTATCAGTGACAATCACACATCAATATGTGCATCAAAAAGGAGAGTTTTATGATCATGAAAATCATCACTAACCTGAGATGGTACAACACGTATCTCCACTGTTAGCTTCAAAGGGTGATTGGTTCGTGCTCTAGAGATCCCAAGGGTTCTGATGGTGAAAGAATTTCTTGAAAAGACCTAATGGATTGAGAGATATGTAAGATTCAAGTTTTAGGGTTGAATCTTTCTTCTCCTCCAAATTCACGTGTTCTCCAACCTAACCAGTGCATGAATGAGTTTAAATACTCTAGGGTTTCTCACTGATAATGGTTTGGGCCTTGGAAATTCTCCACTTAATGAGTTTTGGACAAATTTAGAAATTTACATTATGTGAGATACACCTCCTTCCATGCATGTATATCCAAACATTCTATGATGGATCACCCATGTTTGAATTGCTAATTACACCTGAGTTTGATTTGGGCCTTGAAACCATTTGATTCATGAGTTTTTAATGACTTGGCAATTTTGAATAATGGAGAATAAGTGATAAATACACCATGGATTCACTTGATTAAAAGGCCTAAAATGATCCTTGAGGAGTGTCCTTTGATGTTAGCATGTGACATGAATCAATGGAATTAATTATAGGTCACTATGCCAAAGTTGTGAAAATGGAATCATGAGAAACTCTAGAAAACCACTTTGCATTCTTTTGATCATAAATTGAGTTTCACAAATGATATGGAGACCCACTAGTACTTGTTGGAAATAGGAGAAAAAGATATTTAACTTTCATGTTGGAGGAAAATTCATTTGAAGCTTCTTTGATGATGAAAAGTCAAGTTGAATGTAGTGTAGGAACTTGCCCAAAAAGGAAACTTTCAAATTATAGGTCATTTCCATATTTAGTAACTTTTGCACCAACCCTTGATTCTTGATAAATGGCATGAAACTTGACCCTTGAAGACCATATGAGGATGTGAGACCTTGAAAACCCTGGGGAGAACCTCAAGATTCCACAGTTGACTTCCCCTTTCACTGTTGACTTTAACCCAATTCACCTGATTCCCAATCCATTGGCCAATTGAATCTCTCCTGAATCAAATTGATGGACAATCTTCCATTCCTAGATACCTAGGGACCCAAGGAATATCATGGAATCAAGTCTTGCCCAAAAGATCAGACATAAACTGACTTTATAGCAAACCCTAATCTTGGTACCCTCAGTCTAGGAGGAAATAACACAGTCTCCAAATCCAAATTCCTCTAAATATGATGTGTATCCTCTCCAACAAAGATAAGATATGCCATTTGGTGATGATAAAAACCCAAGAAACTTTCCCATTGGAGCAATAAACCCAAGAATCTCAAAACCCTAGTTTTTGCACTGGTTAGGAGAAAGTGATCCACTTGAACTCTCTTGCTTGACCCTTTGAAGAACATCTTCTCCTCTTGAACTTGCCTCAGGAACCTTGACCCCATGCTAAGAACCAATGATATGCACACATGATAATGCAAAATGAGATGAAACATAAGCCAGTTAGTACTAAAGGTAGGAGAGCAAATTTTGGGGTGCAACACATACTACAAAAGTGTTCCAATGATCCATGGTCAGAAATGCCTAGATTTTGAGTTTTAAGGCCATAAAGTTGGGGTTTCATAATGTTGGAACAAGATATGGTTCTGCAAGATATCTCTTTGTTTTGATAATAACAAAGTTGTATTTGTGTGAGAACAATTTTGGTACTCTAACGTTTGTTTTCTTAAGTATTGACAAACAGGTGCTGACACTAATAAAGATGATTCTGACTCTGAGTAAGATAATGTTGACGCTGATAAAGATAATTCTGACTTTGATAAAGATAATTCTGACTCTGATAAAGATAGCTCTGACTCTGATAGAGATCATGTGAAACGTCACTCTATAATTCTCAATGGTCGCTTCTGCGTCAAAGAAGAAATATTGCTTCTGATCTACTGTGCTTCAGAAAGGCTCTAAGAAGACAATATGTTGCTGCTGCAATTTTCTCTTGGATTCTGGCTCTGAATTTAACTCTGACACTTATCTTCTGAAGACTAAGTGCTAACGACTCTGAACACAATGTTCTGATGAACAACGTTCTGAATACTCTAAAGACTTAAGTTTCTGAAGACCAAGTTCTGAAGACTCTGAAGACAAGGTCCTGCTGAACAAGTTCTGAAGACTCTGAAGACTTATGTTTTTCATAACCAAGGGTTCTGAAGAAGGAGTGCTGAAGACTCTGAAGACAAGGTTCTGTTGAACAAGTTCTGAAGACTCGAAAGACTCAAGACTCTGAATACAAGCTTCTCTTAAACAAGTTCTGAAGACTCTAAAGACTCAAGACTCTAAAGACCCAATGATTCATTCTTTTGATCATGCTTTAATCATATCAACTCAAAAGCCTCTGATGGATAGAAGAAGATGAAACGTTTGCGAGGGAAAATAGTACATAGTACATATCAAATACGTTCTTTTCCACTACCCTAATTTGGTGGTACAAAGGACAATTTCAGTGTACGATTTTCATCCCAGCATAACGACATTATTTCAAGTCACCAATATTTTATTGATATTCCTGATCTGCTCTTCAACGGGTCTTTTTCTGGCTATATAAAGACTTGATCATTCAACGAATCATGTGTGACACCAAGTGTGAAAAAGAGAAATATTCAAAACACTGATTCATATGAGAAAGAACTGAGGAAATAGAGAAATTCATGAGTGAACAGTAAAGCACCATAATACAAAGAAGAAGATTGTTCTTACTGTACAGATTCGCTCTAAGTTAGATTGAGCTAGAAATTGGGTTTATATCAGCTTATGTAAGAAGCATTTCATTGTAAACATTTTATTTGATCAAACTGTTTAAATTCTTTAAGGGACTAGTTGGGTCAGAATCATTAAGAAGAGATTGTTAGTCTGTGTATTGTTAGTCACCAGCAGTTGCTAGTGCAGTTGTAATCAGTTTGGTTATAGTGGATTAAGTCCTTGTGTATAAGGCGAAATCACCTTGGCGGGTGGACTGGATTAACTTGATAGTTTTCAAGTGAACCAGGATATATCGTGTGTTTTTTATTGTTAGTCTATTTATGATCTTTGTTTGAGTTTCACAAAAAGGTTTCATTTTGAAAACCCAATTCAACCCCCCCCCCCCCCCTTCTTGTGTTTTTCTCACACCTTCACATAAGATTTGAACTTTGACACTTAGAAAATTTTTAGGCTGAGTCTGTTTCATGTTTTGTCTAACTTTGGAGGCATTTTTCATTATGATCCAAGAGGAATCAGGACCAAATGTAAACATCAAAGTTGAAGTATGATATACAAGCTTTCCAAAGAGTACAAGAACATCCATTGATTCAACTTGAGCAAGGAGTTATGAACCTCACAATATTCCTTAATACAAACTATTTCTTGACAGCATTTGCACATAACTTGTACCCCACGATTTCTTGAGCCAATTTGGACACTTGCATCATTGGATTTCTGTCCAATATCAACCTAAATGATGAAGAATCTGAACCATGAGGCCAATTAGTCTAGAACCCTATCCCTTTGGCATGTGATCATCAATGTTGCAAATCCAAAATCCAATTTTGTCATATGGCATTAAAAGGATGCATTGAGGTGTCATGAACCAAGTCATATCAGTCCAAATGAGTCAAGCTTTAGCAAAGGATCAGAAGACCTAAACCTGCAAAGTATAACTCAAGTCAATGGCTAGAGGGGACTTTGAACACCTAGCTATATCCATTTAACAATAGGGTGATCCAAACCCCATTCACTATTCCTTGCAAAACAAACTTCCTATACTATAAATAGAGGTCATTTCTGGTTGATCAAACCACACCAAAACATCACAACACATGTTTTCCACCATTTCACTCTTGTGCATCAAAAAATCCATTTCCAAAGAAGTGAGAATCGTGTTTTTGAGATAGAGAGTAATTCCACTCAAATCATTGGTCCTAACACCTCACATACATCATATATGGATGATCTAAACACTTGAACAACATCTGTAACACCAGATTCATCAAGTTCATACCTCATCCCAAAGCCATCTTTAGTTGGAGTCGTGCCCATCAATCCAGAGGTTTTCAGTCTAATCAAAGCATCTCAACACACTACTTGAGGTCCAAGGAAGCTATCCAGATCATCAAAACACTTCTTTAACACCTACAGCTGACGATTCAATTTCCTCTTGCACAAGTAAGCCTGAACTTTTCAAACTCCATGTTCCATGCATCAAAAATGTGTGTTCAAGTTACCAACATGTTTCTCCTCTTAAGTAGAATGTTTTCCCCCAATCAATTGCTATGTATCAATCGTGTATACGATTTCATAGTGTTCTTGCAAAAATTAGGGCCATCTGTTCTTCACATGATATCTCACTACACACTTAAAAGAAATGCAATTAATTGGTATCATTGAAATCCTTGTTCAAAAAGACACAACTTTAATGTTTACATCGTGAAAAATCATTACATATTGAGAGAGATATGAGAGGTTTTTCAAAACAGCTATGGAGGACAAGCGCGAGGAAGAAGATGACCGTTGGCGCCTTTTTTCAAATCTTTTTCAAATTTTCAAATTTTTATTTATTTTCTTAATTATCTTCAAAAATTAATTTCTCCTCCAATTTTAATCCTTTACAAATGATTTTTTAAACATAAATCTTTCACATGTTTAAATATTTTATTCCACAAAAAAATAAAATAAAAAATATATATTTTCATTTGATATATTTTTGAATATTTTAAAGATTTTTATTTTAATTTGTTTTTAAACATTCTTAATAATTTCTTTTCCTTGATTTTTCAAAACCAATTTGATTTTAAATCATCATGTGAATAAAACTTCATTTTCTAAACCTTAATCATAATTCATAACATGTTTATTGAATTTTTTTTGTATTTTTTATCATTTTTAATTGATTTTCTTTGAAAAAATATCTTAAAAAATGAAATTAGGGTTTTCTTTGATTCAATCTTTCAAAACTTCATTTCAAACACACTTGGACCTCTATTAGAGTGTAAGACCCAACCCCCTATATACATAAATAAATTTTGGGCCTCTGCTATAGTATAAGTCCCACAGTATCTTTCGGTATCGCAGTGCGATCACTGTTTTTAAAATAAATCATCTGGGTCTCTCCTTAAGTTTGAGCCCCAATATTTTGTATATAAACTTTGTTTTAAACAATAAACAACTCCATGGGCCTCTCCTTGAGTTATATGCCCCATATCTCTGTTTTCAAAATCATCTGTCTGCTTTAAACTATTTGAAAATAACTGGGCCTCTTCCAGAGTATAAGACCCAATACTATTCTTTCATTCTTTCATTAAAAAATATATTAACTTGGGCCTCTTAAATTGAGTGTAAGTCCCATCCTTTTCCTTTTTTTTACAAAAAATAAAAAAGAAGATTCAAATTACACTGGTATTAAGAGGAGCATTATTCCCGGTGAAATTGCTCTTAGACCACTTGGGCCTCTCTTTGAGTTATAAGCCCCAAACTTTCTTTTTAATTCATTCAAATAACAATAAAATTTCTTTTGAATATAAATTCAAAATTCAAAGTTTTCTCAAAACTTTCTTCAATTTCTCAAAACGCTAATCATACATGGATAATCAATACAACCAATCACAATACACTTTGGCCTCTATCCAGAGAATAGGACCCATCATCTTTTCAATGCATACTCATTTATATACCTCTTAAACCACTTATCTGTATATACTTGTGCATACCTGACTAGAGTTCCCTCAGCAGCTAGGTCGTCCTCATTTTACACTTAGGTTAAACAGTAGGATACTTATAACTTAGTTCAATCAACTAGTTTATTCTTATACAAAGAAATTCATTTCCTCAGAGAGGATTAATTCCTGGTGAAAACACTTTTGAATTTCTTCAAACCTTAGAACTATTCAGCAAAGAAAGGATTATTTCCCGGTGAAACCTTTCTTGAACTTTTCTTAGGCTTGGACCCACAGGCTTCTTAAAAGTTCCCCACAACCTCCTCTTGGGCTTAGTACAAGGACCCACAGGCTTCCTAGAAGCATCCTAGCCTCCTCTTGGGCTTAGTACAAGGACCCAAAGGCTTCCTAAAAGCATAGGAAAGAGTTTAGTAATCTCTACTAGTTCAATCCTCAGGAAAGTCAAAAAAACTCTAGAACATCCAATCATTCAAGGGTTGATCTTCATCTCTAGAACCCTAAGCCTCCTCTTGGGCATCATAGAAAGATCTTTCTTCAACCAAATTCTGCCTCTTCTTAAGAGACTTGGGTAGTCTCAGCCTCCTCTTGGGCTTCATACAAGTAGACTTGGAAAGTCTCACCCTCACAGTCTCCTCTTGGGCTTAATACAAGAACCCTCAGGCTTCCTAAAAACATAGGATAGACCCTAGTCATCTTTACATAATACACTAATTCCCAGGAGAGTCAAAACCTTTAAGGCATTCAAGCTTATCCTTTTAAGTCCCTTCTAGTCCTTAACACGAGTTGGCTTTCACCTTAAAAATCTCCAGCCAGGATCAGATTACCATCAACAAATCCCCAAAAGAAACAGAGCCTCATGGCATCTGATAAATCAACTCTGCTCCAATCTCCAGCAAGAGTTAGTTTCCCTTTGGATTCCCTAACACAGTTTAGACCTTCTCCTGGATTTCAATAATCCTCAGCAAGAATCAACCTCCTCTTAGGCTTCATATAATGATTTTCCCAGTTAGCCTCAATCTTGGGCTTTGTACAAGACAGATATAATGCTCCCCAGTTGAGTCAGTTTTAAACTTTTTTTTAGCTTCAACCTTGGACTTTGATCAAGGCACAAAATCCATCTCTGTAGGAGGACATTTCCTCTATACATCACATATCAAAACAAACAATCAAAACCTTTTTCCAGATACTTGATGCAAGTGATACACTTGTTAATTCAAAACCCAAGCTAGAGCCCCTCCTTTATCATGGCTAAAATTTCTCTTTCATTTAAGTGATGTAAGTGGCAAGCCTCTGGATTCTACTCCCGACCACCTTATCGCGGAGTTGGGTTTTCTCCTCGATGAAGAGGAGGGGGTGCTACTTTCTAGTTTCTTATTTATCCCATGAAGCTGGAAGGGAAAAGGTAGCTATCTAAAACTAACCTTGCATGCGAATCTTTAACTGAACAAACGCTTAAAGAGATTGGGTGGTCCGGGGTCAGGTTATTCAATGGGGAGTTGTGAATTACCCATCCTGTATGTGGTTATCCACAGGTTGTTAGGTTTAGGTTTTGCTTTGTACTTGATGGTGTTTATCCGTTAATAGGTTGGGAAAGTTTCTTGGGAAATATGAGAGAGAGAGTGGGTTTTTGTTGATGTTCGGGTTTTTTTCCGATGTTTTTGGTAAGGTACTGGACCTAAGTTTTTTTTGTTTAGTGTGCTCGCTAAGATTTCGCAATCTTATGCCTACGTATTCTCGTTTAAAACGAAATAGGGAAATCAGAGCAATCGTAGTTCCTCCTATTCTAAGGGAGGAAAAAGATATTTGGTGTCTTGTTGAAAGCCCAAGATTGAAGCTAAAAGGTTTATTTGTGTCTTGATCAAAGCCCAAGATTGAAGCTAAAAGGTTTGACTGAGAGAGAATTTGTCATCTCTAAAAGGAGACATTTTGTCTGTTTATCACAATTGTTGGGTGATTGTTTATAAAGGAGGATTACTTTAACTGGGATATATGAATCCAGCAATGCCATAATTTCCTTTACAGGGTTTTGTCCCGAAGGGGAAAACTTTAACTCAATGTAGAGAAATGCCATTTTTCCTTAAGAATTTCTCATGCTAAGAGAGGGATAGTAGCGTGGATGTAAATAATCCAGAGGCTTGCCGCTTACCGCAATTAGATGAAATAAGGGAGTTTCTGTTTTGACATATGATAATATAGAGAAATGACTTCCTACATAGGGATTTTGATTTCCTCGGAGGGTGTGTTGATTTTTGTGTGCCTTGATCAAAGCCCAAGGTTGAAGCTAAGAGGTTGATCGACTCCACTAGGAAAGTCCTTATACAAAGCCTAAGAGGAGGCTGGGAATGACTGACTCAACAAGAGAGTTTTTATCTATCTTGTACAAAGCCCAAGATTGAGGCTAAAAGAGACTGACTCTTTGGGGATATTGTTATACAAAGCCTAAGAGGAGGCTAAAAGTTTGACTTTTCCGGGGAAAGGTATTATCTATCTTGTACAAAGCCCAAAATTGAGGCTAAAAAGGATTTTTAACTCCGTCGGGGAGAGTTTGTATGTGTCTTGTACAAAGCCCAAGATAGAGGCTGAAAAAGAAGACTGACTTTGTGGGAAAGAAATCTTTATCTGTCTTGTACAAAGCCCAAGATTTGAGGCTAAACGGAGACTTTACTGACTCGGCTGAGGATATATTAGGTATCTCGTACAAAGCCCAAGATATAGGCTGAAATGAGTTTGACTCTGCAGGAAAGTATTATCTATCTTGTACAAAGCCCAAGATTGAGGCTAAAATAAGTTTGACTCTGCTTAGGAGATTATTTCTCAAAGCCTAAAAGAAGGCTGGGAGGAATTGAATCCGCTGGGGAAGATATTTGTCCCAAGCTTAAGAGAAGGTTATGACGATTTATGTCTTGTACAAAGTCAAAGATTGAGGCTAAAAGGGTTTGACTCAACAAGAGATTGCTTTTATCTGTCATGTACAAAGCCTAGGATTGTGGCTGAACAAACTGGAGAAATCATTATACAAATCCTAAGAGGAGGCTAACTTTTGCTAGGGGAAATCTTTATACCAAGCCTAAGAGAAGGCTGAAAAAAGATTGACTCAACAAGAGAGTGCTGAAAGGTGATTGACTCAACAAGAGAGTCTGCAAAGTGGTTGACTCAACAAGAGAGTCCGAAAAGTTATTGACTCAACAAGAGAGTCTGAAAAGGTTAGCTCCGCTGGGGAGAATCATTGTACAAAGCCCAAGAGGAGGCTGGCTATGCTGAGGAAATGAAGGATCATTATACAAAGCCTAAGAGGAGGCTAGCTTCTGTCGGGGATTATTGAGATCCCGAGGCAGGTCCAAATGGGGAATCAACTCTTGCTGAGGGTTACAGAAGAGTTGGGGTATCAGATGCCTTGAGGTTCTGATACTGGTGATAAACTGACCCTGGCTAGGGATTTTTAGGGGAAAGGCTAGATTTTTGAACCCATGGGTTTTATCTTTACTAGAGATTGATAAAAAATGACCAGGGTTACTTCCTATGTTTGTAAGGAACTTGAGAATGTCTTTGAGACTCAAGGGGATTTAGATTGTCCAAGTCTATTGGTGTGGAAGAGTTTTATCTTTTGTATGATGCCCAAGAGGAGGCAAACTCTTTTAAGGGATGAGTATCAACCCTAAAATTGGTCTGAGATTGACGTTGGGAAGACTGCTCTAGCAAAGGATGACTAAGTTCTGTCTTATACCTTTAAGAGGTCTTCAAGGTCCTTGTATTAAGCCCAAGAGAAGGCATGAGAACCTCTAAGAAGCAGGAGGGTCCTTGTACAAAGCCCAAGAGGAGGCGGGGATGCTTTTAGGAAGCCTGTGGGTCCAAACTTAAGAAGAGTTTAAGAAAAGTTTCACCGGGAATAATCTTTTCTTTTGTGAACAGTTCTAGGGTTTGAAGAAATTCAAGAGGTTTCACCGGGAATTATTCCTCTCTAGGGAAACTAAATTTCTTTGACAAGTTCTAATAGTGACAGTCTGAGAAAAGGTTCACCGAGAATACTGCCTTTCTCTTTGTTCCATATTGTTTAAGCCCAAGAGAAGGCAAGACTGTGTCTGGAAATCCTATGGGGATCTAGTTTTGACTGTATTTAAGAGTGACCAACTAGCTTTACCTAGTTCTAGACTAGTTGTTGGGGAAAACTCTAAATAACTATACTAATATATATACAGTTGATATATGACAAGTATTTAAATGGGTATGAAAGAAAGACTTACAGGGGAGCAGCTTCCCACAATACAGTTATATATATTAAAGCATGTAAAAGAAAACTGATAAAACTTAAAGGTGAGCAAGCTTCCATGCTGTATTGTTAGTTGTTCAAAGAAATTAAAGAAAGTTTTGATGACAACTGTATATTTGTACCTAAATCAAAAGGGAAGTTGTTTTTGAAAAGATTGTTGGGGCTTATACTCAAGGAGAGGCCCAAGGTTTAACAGTGATCGCGCCGTTGTTTTGAAGATCGTATCGGGACTTATACAACGAATGAGGCCCAAAATTATTTTGGTTAAAAAGGGATTGGGTCTTACACTCTATCAGATCCCAAAAGATGTTTTGAAAGAGAAAGATGGGACTTACAACACGAAGGGAGGCCCAGATGATTTTGTTTTAAAAGGAGACGACCGCGCCGTGATTTTGAAAATACAAAGGGACTTATACAACATTTGAGGCCCAAAAAAGTTTGTATTTACAAAGGATTGGGTCTTACACTCTATCAGAGGCCAATAATTGTTTTAAAAGGAAAAGAAGTGGGACTTATAGCTCAAGGAGAAGCCCAGGTTATTTGATTTTGAACTGGCGATCGCGCCGAGGTTTTTTGAAAATGTACTGGGACTTATACAATGATTGAGGCCCAACATTATTTATTTGAAAAGGGATTGGGTCTTAAACATTATTAGAGGCCCATAATTGTTTTAAATTTTAAAATCAAGAGGAAACCCTAATTTTAAATTAAAATGTTATTTTTCAAAGGAAATTAAATGAGAAAATATGATATAAAATACCAAATATATTAAAAAATAAGTTGTACACCTTGAAAAACATTTTTAAAAATCATGTTTAATTACATGAGAGTTTGAAATTCAATTAGTTTTGAAAGATCAAAGTGGGGATTCCATTTAAAAATGTTTAAAAACAATTAAAATGAAATTAATTACAAAAATTCTAACTATATTAAATAAATAATATAAATTGGATTTTTTTGAAAAATAAAATAATTTAACATTTTTATGAATTTTGAGAAAAAGAATCAACTCAAAAACATAAATAATCAGAGAGAAATTAATTTTTGAATCAATTAAACAAAAATAACTAAAATTCAAACATTTGAATTATGGCACCAAGAACACTTGGTTCTTACCCGCGCCCTCTGTTTTTCCAGATTTACGTTTTCTCACTTTTCTCCATGATTTCTCAATGGTTTTGCACGATTCAAGTATCAATCTTGTTCGCTTTTGAACAAGGATCACAACCATATAGTTTAATTGCATTTATTTTGAGTATTGAGTGAGAAATCAGAAGAAAACCTCAAGAACCCTAATTTCACCATGAACACAATGAAATTCCATACACGATTGATTCATGGCAATTGATTGAGGTTTATCACTCCATACATGATTATGAACATGTGGCAAAATTATTGTGCAGTAAAATATGCATTCATCATGGAGTTTGAAGAGTTCATGCTTACCTCTTGGAGCTAGTGATCGATTTTGGTGATGGAGGTGTTGTAAGTTGGTTCCAATGATCTGGACAGCTTCCTTAGGTGCCAAGGAATATGTTTGAATGCTTGGAATGGATGGAAATGATCTGGAACTGGTTGTGGTACCTCAACTGCAAATTTATCAAGAACTTGAGCAATTGGCTGGTTATTTTGAGAATTTAATGTTCCAGATGTGATTTTGTGTTATGGATCACTCACATATGATGTTTATGAGGTGTTTGTGTGTGTGTGTGATTGGTTTGGTTGGAATTGCTCTCAAACTCAAAACCCGATAGTGACTTGAGTTAGAAGGAAAAATTGGAGTGAAATGGAGATTTTGAGGAAAGCATCAGTTTGGGTGCTTTAGTGTACTCAAACTGATCACAAATGAGGCCTATTTATAGTGTGTCAAGTTTGTTTTGCAAGCAACAGTGTGTGGCAACTGCAGCAGGTCTTTGGCCAATTGTGATCAAATGGAATCTCAAGTCTCCTCTAGCCATTGACTTGAGGTTAGACCATAGGCCTAAGGTTCTTTGGTTCAGGGAGAAGTCTTGACTAAACTTGGATAACATTGTCTTGATGAATGCCACCTCTATGCATCAGTTAAATGCTTTGAGACAAAATTGAATATTTGAAGCATCTTGAACTTTAGGGATGACATGCCTAAACATAGATTCATGGAATTGTGAGGCTGATGAATTAGTGTTTGTCCCTTGGTTGTTCCCTCTTGAGTTGTGCAGATGGATAACCATGTTTGAATTTGCCCATATTTATCAATTCGAGCACCAAGGCACAAATCTGCCTTGCAAGAACAGTTTGCAGCAAGGCATGTTGCAGCTGTCATAACCTCTAGCTCAGGTGGAGTTTGATGGAGTTCATCACCATTTTGGAAAGCTGATATATCCTATTTCAACATGATATCCAACTTTGGTTTTGAATCAACCTGAATTACAATGAAAAATGCCTCTACATTTTGGCAAAAATAAGGCAGATTCTGACTTAGTGAAAATTTCACTGTGTTGGAAAAATGTCTTTTTCATGTTTTCAGCCACTTTGATAACTCCATAACTAAAAATCCATAAAGAAATCGAACTTGAAGCCTTGGATCACCCAAAATGGTTGCTTAGATCTCAAGTTATGGTCCTTGGAAGTTGGTACCCTAGCCACTTTGTTCCATAACTTAGAAAAATTCTAAGTTTTTTTTATGGTTACCCCTTTTACAAGTTAACTCACTTTCTTTGATTTTACTTGATGAATGATGATTCAAATCACATATTAACATTGTTTAGGGTTAAGGAACCTTGGTTGCCCAAAAATCCAAAAAGTCAAACTTGGATTTTTGTACAGTTGACATTTTCATTAGATGAAAATTTGATTTTGTGATCCTTTTGTGAAATCAATCCTTGGGCTCAATTAAACTTCATGGATGGCCTCCAAGGGTATTTAGGAATTTCTTGGACCCCTCCCCAAGGTTTGAGATTAAGGGTAGGCCAACAGTCAAGGGTAGGGTTGATTTTTTCCATCAGAAACCCTAATTTGTGATCATGAGTTCTTGTGGCTTATGGTTTGAGCTCTTTGAGTCAATCAAATCTTGTAGCCATGTCAATATGATGTATTTGAGGTTCTTGAAGTTCATTTTGAAGCTTCAAGCCACGCCTTACTTCACAAGTTAACTCAAGGGTTGAATTAGGTCAAAACCCTAAGTCCTGATTTTTTGATAGATGGACCCTCAAGGTGATTTTTCCATTGTGGATGGGCTCTTGAGATTCTTTGAGCTTAATGGACCAAATATTGAGGCATTGGCTCATGTCCAGATGGAAATTTTCATCTGGAGTCCTTGGTCGACCAAAACCCTAATTTGGTGACACTGGCGATCCTGAGGCTTGATCCACTTGGAATGCTACAATCTTGTGCTTAATTTTTTATGTGGGAGTCCTCTTAATCCTTTGTGGATGTTTGAGAGATTAGACAAGTGTAAGATCTTGCCATTTCTTGATTGATCCTTGTCTAAATACTCTAAGAGAGCTCAAAACCCTAATCATTGGTTTGTAGTGAATGCTCACCCATCTTTGGGAGACTGATGAGGTATGAAGGTACATCCATATTATGGTAATGATCCTCACAGTGATGGGAAATCTTGGTGGTCAAATTTTGGGGTATGACAGATGCCCCTATTTAATCTTTTTGGACCCGAAGGTGTGAATGGCGAAGGTATTCGGGCATTCGGGGTGCAAGAGGATTAAATATCAGAATACTCAAAATTTTGATGGTGGTTACGAATTGCAGCTTGCTCATCCATCTTGTTTTGCTAAGAAATGATACTTAGAAAAGGTAAAAACTTCCCCTCGATCTTGGTCTTCAGCCAAGGAACTGGTCTAGGTTTCTGATATAAACTTCCCCTTGATCCGAGTCTTCATCCATGGAACTGGTCTCAGTTTCTTTTGTCCATAAACTTCCCCTCGATCCTGGTCTTTAGCCACGAAGCTAGTCTCTATTTCTGAAATAAACTTCCCCTCGATCCTGGTCTTCAGCCAAAGAACTGGTCTCAGTTTCTTTTGTCAATAATCTTTCTTGACAAGGGACGCTATTTGTTAGCGATTTTCCTCAAACTTCTCGCCGAATTTTCCTGGGGAGATGCCATTTGATGGGGAAAAGTTTTGATGTCATACTTGCTGGGAAACCCATTTGTATGAGCTGTAGAGGTGTACAAACTTCTCTATTGGAGACGCCATTTATCGACTCTACTGAGGAAAACGAGTCTCTTGAGAGACTGCTTCCTGCTTGGGAATATTACACCATACTTTTCCTCGATATCTTCTCAGAGAAATGCCCTATGGTGCAATCCAATTTTGAGGTGCTGATGACTTCATTAACATTGACTCTCTTGGAGAGAAAAATCAATGTGTTACTGAGAGTCTTTAGCTGTGAGGCTTCCTCTGGGGACTTTCCTTAATCCGAGAAAGCGAAGATATCATCTTCAATGGTGAAGAGTGACGTTAGTCGAGGGTCTTCTTGTCTTTTTAGAGGTTCAAGTTATCAAAGTGGTCAAGGGACCAACTCCAATCCAGAAATAAGCTGGAGGAGAGATTGTACAAACGCAACATTTTCTGACGAGGAAAGAACTGACAACTCGATTGATGAAAGGACTTTTATCACTAGGGGATAAGACCGACTAGAGTGATAGTGATGCAATATGAATATGAATGTAAATCAATAATGCATGATATATGTAAGTTTATACTGACAAAACTGACACGACATACAGACTAATAGATGAACACGACTGGATACTCGGCTACTGCTGGGAACGAGGAAGTACCATTTGGTCCAAAATAGCAATTCTGCCTTACTTAGGAGAGATAGTCTCTGTGGGGAACAACCTTGGTCGGACTTAGGAGATAAGAACTCTATCGAGGATATGAGATGGGAAAATCACACCTGATACAGTTGATCATTCATTCAGGCGTACTGGTTTAGAAGGAGTACTTTGATTCTGCACTTTGAGGTTCAACCACTTTCGGAGAAGCGATCGATGCTCTTTCGATGTCCAACAGTCAAAAGAAATTGCCATCTTTATTTTAAGAGCAGAAAAATGTTAACAAGTAAATTCATTTTTGTTTTATTTCAAAAATCGTTAATCATGTTAAAATGTCGTTCTGTAAAGCTAAAACAAATAAGAATTGCAAACAAAAGCACTAGGGCTCAAATTTTATTGATAGGATGGAAATCAGCCAAACACGTGATTCCAACTTTGAATTCTGGACATCCTGAGCATCTGTCGAAGATGACCTTGACTGGAGTTTTCCTGATGGATGGCAGGACTGCTGCTGGGGGATTTGCCCCTTTGTTGGACGTAGTTACTTGCCATGACTCCCTAACTTTTGCCTGGATTGTACTTTGAGGTTTTCATTCCATCGGGATGATTTTTGCTTATCTCTCTAATTTTTTCCTGGACCGCCCTTTTGGGTTTTCAATCCATCGAGATGTTTTTTTATTTAGGCGAAGTATTTCTTGACTACATCAACATTTGTGGGGTAGGAAAACTCCTCTCCATCCATGGCTGCGAGTCTCAAAGCGCTGCCCGAGAAGGCTTTCTTGACCACATAGGGACCTTCATAGTTCGGAGTTCATTTTCCCCGGGAATCAGTGAGGAATGATTGTATCTTCTTGGCAACAAGGTCTCCTTTTCTGAAGACGCGAGGTCGGACCTTTTTGTCAAACGCTTTCTTCATTCTTTGCTGATACAACTGACCGTGGCACAAAGTCGTTATTCGATTCTCTTCGATCAGATTCAGCTAATCGTGTCGACTTTGACACCATTCAGCTTCAATTAGCTTAGCTTCCATCAATACCCGGATTGATGGGATCTCGACTTCTATGGGAAGCACTGCCTCCATGCCATATACTAGAGAGAAAGGGGTTGCCCCTGTTGAAGTGCGGACAGACGTACGATAACCGTGAAGAGCAAAGGGTAGCATCTCATGCCAGTCTTTGTAGGTTACAACCATCTTTTGAACAATCTTCTTGATGTTCTTGTTAGCTGCTTCTACCGTTCCGTTCATCTTAGGTCGGTAGGGAGATGAGTTATGGTGTTTTATTTTGAACTCAGCACACAACTCCTTCATCATCTTGTTGTTTAAGTTAGATCCATTATCAGTAATGATCTGGCTTGGAACACCATAACGGCAGATGAGATTGTTTTTGATAAAGCGGGCTACCACTTGTCAGGTTATATTAGTGTATGACGCTGCTTCGACCCACTTGGTGAAGTAGTCAATGGCTACCAGGATAACCTGATGTCCGTTCGAAGCTTTGGGTTCAATCATGCCAATCATGTCGATTCCCCATATGGAAAAAGGCCATGGGGAAGAAAGAACTTTGAGATGTGTTGGCGGTACATGGATTTTGTCTGAGTATATCTGACACTTGTGACACCTCCTCATGTACTTGTAGCAATCGGATTCCATGGTCAACTAATAGTACCCTGCTCTTAAAATTTTTCTCGCCATTATGTGTCTGTTGGCATGAGTGCCAAAGGATCCTTCGTGAATCTCTTTTATCAATATGTTTGCTTCTGGTCTTCTACGCATCGGAGCAAGACCATGTCAAAATTTATCTTATCGAGTGTATCACTGCTCAGGAAGAAGCTACCAGCCAATCTTCTTAGGGCCTTTATGTCTTTCCTGGATGCCCCAGGTGGGTACTCTTGTTTTTAAAGGAAGCATTTGATATCATGATACCAAGGTTTGTCATCTATGAATGCTTCGATCACGAAGACGTAAGCGGACCGTTCTAGGCGCATTATGTCAATCTTAGGTATGTCGTTCCATTGACCTACACTAATCATGGAAGAGAGAGTGGCTAACGCATCAGCCATGTGATTCTCTTCACGAGGGATATGGTGAAACTCCATTCATCAGCCATGTGATTCTCTTCACGAGGGATATGGTGAAACTCGATTCTGTTGAAGAATGGTAGCAATCTTCTCGCGTAATCTTTATAAGGGATCAGTCCTAATTGGTATGTGTTCCAATCTCCTTTGATCTGATTGATAACCAGGGCTGAGTTGCCATATACATCCAAGTTCTTAATCCTTAAGTCGATCGCTTCTTCGAGACCCATGATACAAGCTTCGTATTTAGCCTCGTTGTTTGTACACTTGAATGTCAATAGAGCAGTGAAAGTAATGTGGGTACCCTAAGGTGTTATGATGATTTCCCCAATTCCGTTTCCAAAATCATTGTCAGTTTCGTCAAAGATTAGTCCCCATTGGGAACCCGGTTCTGGCCCTTCACTGGGTAGTGGTTCTTCGCAATCTTTCATTTTCAAGTACATGACATCTTCGTCTGGGAAGTCAAATTCGACGGATTCTTGATCGTCAATCGGTTGATGAGCTAAATGATTGGCTAAAATACTTCCTTTGACGGCTTTCTGAGCATGGTACTTAATGTCGTATTCTGATAAAAACATCTGTCAACGGGCAATCCTTCCCGTGAGATCAGGTTTTTCAAAACGTACTTGATTGGATCCATTTCTAAGATTAACCAAGTGGTGTGACAAATCAAATACTGGCGAAGACGTTTGGCTGCCCAAGCTAGAGTGTAGCAAGTTTTCTCAAGCATAGTGTACCGAGTCTCACAGTCGGTAAATTTCTTGCTCAAATAGTAGATGGAAGACTCTTTCCTTTTGGTTTCGTCTTGTTGGCCAAGTACACAACCCATTGAGTCTTCCAATACTCTTAGGTAGATGATCAGTGGTCTTCCTTCCACTGGAGGTGATAGAATTGGTGGATTCAACAGGTATTCCTTGATACTGTCGAAGGCGGTTTGGCAGTCTTCTGTCCATACGCAATTGTAGCGCGATTTTTGTGGTTTCGAATCACTATCACTTTGGTACTATAGTTCGATTTATTTTTTATCCTATTGAGCTGATTAAGGAAGGGAAGTAGATGTCTCCAATTAACCCTGCTCGCAAACTGAGGTTAAACAGTCAAAACTGTTGGTTTACAGATGCTATCAAAATAGGGGGTTCGTCTTTTAGGGTTATTTGCTTAAAAACAGTGTCTAGATTATGGGCTAAGTTTCTGGTAAGGTGTTAGGTCTGATGCTTTTGATGGATATATAAAGGTACAGGATTTTGGGTTTTTGATTAGTATGCTCGCTAAGATTTTTGCAATCTTATGCCTACGTATTCCCGAAACACGGAAGTCAGAGCGATCGTAGATCCTCCTATTCTATGGGAGGAAAAAGGTTGTTTTGGTGTCTTGTTCAAAGCCCAAGACATGAAGCTAAAGGTGGTTTGTATCTTGTTCAAAGCCAAAGATGTGAAGCTAAAGGGTTTTGGATGAGAGAGAATTTGTCATCTCTAAAGAGGAGTTGTTGATGTTTGTATGCTATGAGCAAGGCATAAATTTGATGCTAAAAGGTTGATTGACTCAACCGGGGGTTTCTCTATACAAAGCCTAAGAGGAGGCGACTGACCCAGTAAGAGGGTGTTTTTTATTTGTCTCGTACGAAGCCCGAGATAGAGGCTAAAAGGTTTGACTCAACAAGAGTGCGCTTTTATCTGTCTTATATAAAGCCCAAGACGGAGGCTAAAAAGATTGACTCAACAAGAGAGTCTATTTGACAGGTATATGACTCAACAAGAGAGTCTTTTATACTCAACAAGAGAGTGTTTTGTTATCTCGTACGAAGCCCGAGATAGAAGCTAAAAGGAGATCGACTCAACAAGAGAGTCTTTTATACTCAACAAGAGAGTGTTTTGATATTGTGTCTTGTACGAAGCCCAAGTCGGAGGCTAAAAGGTTTGACTCAACAAGAGAGTCTTTACAAAGGTGATTGACCCAACAAGAGAGTCCTTTATACTCAATAAGAGAGAGATTTGTTGTCTCGTACGAAGCCCGAGATAGAGGCTAAAAGGAAAGTGATTCAACAAGAGAGTCTTTTATACTCAACAAGAGAGTGTTTTTATTATATGTCTTGTACCAAGCCCAAGATGGAGGCTAAAAGGGACACCGACTCAACAAGAGAGTCTGAAAAGGTTAGCTCTGCTGGGGAGAGTCATTGTACAAAGCCCAAGAGGAGGCTATGTTACTACTGAGGATTAGATCCATAGGCAGGCCCACGTGTGGGGAACTCTCATGAGAGAGACCGGGTTTCAGAGTGATCAGTGTTTTTTCCTATGTTGAAAGGAACTTGAGAATGTCTTTGAGACTCAAGGGGGTTTAGACTATCCAAGTATAGAGTTTTATCTTTTGTACAATGCCCAGGAGGAGGCACGGGCATTAAGGGATGAGTATCAACCCTAAAATGGCCGGAGTTTTGACGCTGGAAAGACTGCTCTAGCAAAGGATGACTAAGTTCTTGTCTTATACCTTTAAGAGGTCATCAGGGTCCTTGTATTAAGCCCAAGAGAAGGCATGAAAACTTCTAAGAAGCCGAAGGGTCCTTGTACAACGCCCAAGAGGAGGCGGGATGCTTTTAGAAAGCCTGTGGGTCCCCAAACCAAGAGAAGTTCGAGAAATGCAATTCACAGAGAAGAGATCATTCCAGGAAAGTTCAAGAATTTGGAAGAAATTCAAGAGATACTATTCACGGAGAATAGATCAACTCTAGGGAGTAGAGTTTCTTTGACAATTTCTAAGACTGACAGCCTGAGAAAAGGTTCACCGAGAATACTGCCTTTCTCTTTGTTCCATATTATTTAACCCCAAGAAAAGGGAAGACTGTATCTAGAATCCTACGGGGGATCTAGTTTTGTTTGTATTTAAGAGTAACCAACAAGGCTTTACCTAGTGCTAGACGTAGTTGCCGGGGAAAACTCTAAATAACTATACTAGTATTACATAGTGGATATGTGACAAGTATATAAAAGTATGTGAAAGAAGACTTACAGTGAAGCAGCCCCACAATACAGTTATATACATATGAAAGCGGTAAATGAAAGCGGATAAACACTTACCCGTTGTAGAGCTTCCATGTTATTTTGTTAGTTATTCAACAAAGAAAGCTTTGATAACAACAGATATTTGAATTCAAAATCAAAGGAGAAAGTTCTTTGAAAAGTTTGTTGGGGCTTACAGCTCAAGGAGAGGCCCAAGTTTTAACGATGAATGCACCGTTGTTTTGAAAAACTGTACAGATGGACTTATACAATATGTGAGGCCCAAAAAGTTTTTATGTACAAGGGGGTTGGGTCTTACACTCTATTAGAGGCCCAAATAAATTTAAAGAAAAGAAATGGGGCTTATAACACGAGGGTAGGCCCAGATGATTTGATTTTTGAACTGGCGATTACGCCAAGATTTTTCTTTTAACGCAGAGGGACTTATACAATATCTGAGGCCCAAAATTGTTTTGGTTACAAGGGGATTGGGTCTTACACTCTATTAGAGGCCCAAAGAGTTTGAAAATGAATAAAGATGAGTCTTATAGCTCAAGGAGAAGCCCAAAGATTTTTGTTGAAAAGGCGACGATCGTGCCGAACTTTTTGACGGTATCGGGACATATACAATACACTGAGGCCCAAAAAGGTTTTATTTTCGAAAGGGTTGGGTCTTACACTCTATTAGAGGCCTATGAGTGTTTTAAAATGCTTGATGAGGGTGGAATCAATCAAAACCCTAATTTCATCATTTTTTTAAAAGTAAATTCTCCAAGAAAATCAATAAAAAAATGATAAAACACCAAATAAGCTTGAATAAACAACTTGTGATTTTTGGTTAAGGTTTGAAAAATGAGGTTTTAATCACAAGATGAATTAAAACTCATTTGGTTTTGATTTTCAAGGTGAATATTCACTTTTTAAAATGTTTAAAACTATTAAAAATGAATTTATTCATAAAAATACCAACTATATTAAATAAATAATATAAATTTTATTTTTTTGTGGAATAAAATATTTCAACATTTTTGTGATTTTTTTCAAAAAGAACCAATCAAAAATAATTAAAATTGAGGAAGTTATTAATTTTTCAAATCATTAAAAATAATATGAAAAATAATAAAAAAAAAGTGAAAAAACCATTAAAAATGGGTCTGGGCGAGGTGGATTCGAACCCCAGACCTCTTGTGTGCAATGCGTGCCTCCTACCACTGGGGTGGTGATACATCCGTGTATCAAACCCCAGCCACAAATATACAAGGCTTGCCTTGTTCTTGGCCTGGCCAAGGCAAGGCAAGGCAAGGCTTTTGGTCAGAAACGTGAAGGCCATAACTTCCTTATTTCTCCATGCATGGAGACAAAATTTATATGCATCTGGCCTAGAATTTCCCAAGGAATCCAATGGTGGTGGTGGTTTTTCTAGAAAATCAATCCTCCTCAAAACCCGATAGTGGTTTTGAAATAGGCCATAATGTGCATTTTCTGTGCTACCTCTTGGTACGGTCATGAATTACATGATAAATTGGTTCAAACACAACACATATAACATGTATAAGAGATGCATGGTCAATGAACCTCAAAGCAATGCATATTTTTAAGAGTTAAAGTTGAGATGCTTACCTCTGTAGGAGGTTTTTGGGCAATCTGTCAAGTGCTTTGTTCCAGAAATGTTTTGATGCTTTGAACACTCTCAAATGATCCCTTAGAAGCTTTTAGGATGATTGGAATCAGCTGGAAACCTCAGGAATGGAAATTGGCCCTTTCTTGCAAAAGGGGCAAAAGTGGCCACAATAGCAACTCTCTCAAATGGTGTTCCAGATGTGTGGAACCATTTGGGACAGTTCAAGGATGATATTTGGAGTGTGTTCGAGGTTTTATCTGGTTTTAAAAGTGACTGAATCAAGACATGACTTGAAAAATGCAAAAAAGTCCAATTTTGAGGTTTTGAGAGGGGACTTTGTGATTTTGGTGTTATAGGTCACTTGTGAGAGTTTGGACAACTTAGATATGAAATATTGGATGTGTTTGGATCATGAGCTATGATGAAGTTGCTCTCTAACTCAAAAACTCAGAGTTACCTTGCTAAAGAAGGCATTTTTGCCTAGAGAAAGAGATTTTGAGGAAAGAAAGTGTTGTAGTGCTTTGGTGTACTTAAACTGAGCACAAATGAGCTCTATTTATAGTAGAGCAAGTTTGTTTTGGCTGCAATAGTGAATGGCAACTGCAACTGAGGTTTGGCAAATGTTGATCAATAAGAATCCAAGTCTCCTCTAGCCATTGACTAGAGGTTAGAGCATAGGCCTATTGTCCCTTGGTTCAGAGATCATCCTTGACACATTCAGTTGGAAATGGCTCAGTTCATGCCACCTTGGTGCATCCATTGAATGCTCCAAAACAAAATTGGAGTCTTGTCCCCTCTTTAGGGTTTTTTAGGTTTGGCATGCTATTTCTAGTTCCAAAGACTTATGAGGCTTATGGATCAGTGTTTGTCCCTCCTTGGTCCCTCCCTGAGGTGTTCAGATAAATAAACTTGTTTATCATTTGCACAAATTGCTCAAATCGAGCAAAATGCATAAATCTGCCTAGTTATGACAGTTGCAACAAGGCATCTTGCCACTATCATAACTCTCAGCTCAAATGGAATTTCCTGGGGTTCTTGGCCATTTTGGAAAGCTCTCATATGATACAACATATGTGTGATCATAGTTTGTCTTGACAGTTTTTGGATCCAAGTGAAAAATGCCCTTACATTTTGGAAAAAGTGAAACAGATTCTGACTTAGTGAAAATTTCACTAAGTGTTGGAAAAAGTGACATTTCATGTTTTCAGCCATTTTGATCCAACCATAACTCAAAATCCATGATGAATTCGAATGAGGTGTAGTTGACACTTTTAAAGTATGCCATGAGAGCTATAAATCCTTCTTTGGATTAGCCCAAATGGTTGCTTGGATCTCAAGTTATGATCCTTGGGAGTTGGCACCCTAGCCACTTTGTTCCATAACTTAGAAAATTTCTAAGTTTATTTATGGTTACCCCTTTTATAATTTATCCCACTTTTCTTGATTTTTCTTGATTAATGATGATTCAAATCACACATTAACATCATTTTAGGGTTAGGGAACCATAATTGTTCAAAAAATCAAAAAGGCAAACTTTGACTTTTTGGGCACAGTTGACTTTTTTATCAGATGAACTCCAAACTGTGCGATCCTCTATGAAATTAAGTCCTTGACCTAAATCAAACTTGATGAATATGTTCCATAGGTGTTATAGGGTGTATTGAATGATATCCCAAGGTTTGGGAGCATGTCTTGGTCAAAAGTCAATGGCACAGTTGACATTTTCCGCGAAACCCTAACTGTGGTTCTGATGAACTTGAAACTTGGGAATCAAGCTCCTTGGATCAATCCATTATTGCAAATGGATCAATGTGGTGTATTAGAGACCCTCAAATCATGTCTTGTGGTCTTGGCTCATGTTCTGTCCCAAAAGTCAACTTAGGGGTGAATTAGGTCAAGAAACCCTAATTCCTGATTTTTTATTAATGCATCCCCTGAGGCTAAATTGACTTGATGATTGGGTTCATGAGGTCACATGGAGTATTTTGGATCATGTTTTGAAGTATTGGCTCATGCCCAGAAGAAAATTTTCATCTGGAGGCCCTGGTCGACCAAAACGCTAATTTGGTGACACTGGCGATCTTGAGGCTTGATCCACCTGGAATGCTGCAACATTGTGCTTAATTCTTGATGTGGGAGTTCTCTTGATCCTTTGTGGGTGTTTGAGAGGTTTAGACAAGTTGAATATCACGTCATTCCTTGATTGATCCTTTGTCTAAGACTCAAAGAGGGCTTGAAACCCTAATTATTGTATGTAGTGAATGCTCACCAATTCCTTGAGGAGATTGATGAGGCATAATGGTTCATCCATATTGTGATGATGATTTACATAATGATGGGAAATCTTAGTGGTCAAAATTTGGGGTATGACAGATGCCCCTATTTAATCTTCTTAGACCCGAAAGTGTGAATGGCGAAGGTATTCGGGCATTCGGGGTGCAAGAGGATTAAATATCGGAATACCCAAAATTTTGATGACAGTTAGGAATGGTAGTTCATGTATCCTTCTTCTTTTGCTAAGCAACGATGCTTAGAAAAGGTAAACTTCCCCTCGATCCTGGTCTTCAGCCAAGGAACTGGTCTCAGTTTTCTTTTGAAATAAACTTCCCCTCGATCCTGGTTTCCTACCAAGGAACTGGTCTAAGTTTCTGATGTAAACTTTCCCTCGATCCTGGTTTCCTACCAAGGAACTGGTCTAAGTTTCTGATGTAAACTTCCCCTCGATCCTGGTTTCCTACCAAGGAACTGGTCTAAGTTTCTGATGTAAACTTCCCCTCGATCCTAGTTCCTACCAAGGATCTGGTCTCAGTTTCTTTTGTCAATAAACTTTCTTGACAAGGGACGCTATTCGTAGCGGTTTTCCTCAAACTTCTTGCCGAATTTTCCTGGGGAGATGCCATTTGATAGAAAAAATTTTGATGTCAGAGTTGCTGAGGAACCCAGTCGTCTGAGTTGTAGAGGTGTACAAACTTCTGTGTTGGAGACGCTATTTGTCGGCTCTTTCGGGGAAAACGAGTCTCTTGAGAGACTGTTTCCGCTTGGGGTATTACATCATACTTTTCTCTGGATCTTCTCGGAGAAATGCCATATGATGTGATCCAATTTTGAGGTGCTGGTGACCTTTTCGTTAGCGGATTTTTCGGAGGAAAACTGCTGTATTACTGAATCTCTGATTAAGAGGCTTTCTCTGGGGATTTTCCTTAATTTGGGAAAGCGAAAATATCATCTTCA
This sequence comes from Lathyrus tuberosus, assembly GCA_022829125.1. Taxonomy (NCBI): domain Eukaryota; kingdom Viridiplantae; phylum Streptophyta; class Magnoliopsida; order Fabales; family Fabaceae; genus Lathyrus; species Lathyrus tuberosus. Next base: position 2,106,769 of record JALAZF010000142.1, on the reverse strand, counting down.
ATGGCGAAGAGTGATGTTCGTCGACGGTCTTCTTGTCTTTCAGAGGTTCAAGTTATCAAAGTGGTCAAGGGACCAACTTGTATCCATAAATAAGCTGGAGGAGAGATTGTTCAAACGCAACATTTCCTGACGAGGAAATAACTGACAACTCGATTGAGAGGACTTTTATCACTTGGGGATAAGACTGACCAGAGTGATAGTGATGCAATATGAATGTGAATGTAAATCAACAATCCATAATGTATGTATGTTTATGCTGACAAAATTAATGCAACATACAGACTAGTAGATGAACATGACTGGATACTCGGCCACAGTGGGAGATGAAAAGTATCATTGGTTCATGATAGTAATTCTACCTTGCTTAGGAGAAATAGTCCCTGCGGGGAACAACCGTTGGTCGGGCTTAGTAGGTAAGAACTCTGCCGGGGATGTCAGATGGAGTATTCGCATATGACATAACTGATCCTTCATTCAGATGCACTGGTTTAGAAGGAGTACTTTGATTCTGCACTTTGAAGCTCGATTACTTCGGGAGAAGCGACCGATGTTCTTTCGAAGTTCAACAGTCAAAAGAAATTGCCATATTTTTTTAAAGCAGAAAAAATTTTAACAAGTAAATTCAATTTTATTTTATTTCAAGAATCGTTAATCATGTTAAAAATGTCGTTTTGTAAAGCTAAAACAAATAAGAATTGCAAACAAAAGCACAAGGGCTCAAATTTTATTGATAGGATGGAAATCAGCCAAGCGCGTGATTCCATAGAGTATTTACAAAGTTTAGAAAATGGTAATTTAAGGGAAAATGGCTACATTGAAACATAACGACCACTATCCTTATACCAACTTTGAATTCGGGTCATCCTAAGATTCTGTCGAAGATGACCTTGACTGGAGTTTTCTGATGGACGGCATGGCTGCTACCAGGGGATTTGCCCCTGTTGGACGTAGTTACTTGCCAGTATCCCTAACTTTTGCCTGGATTGTACTTTGATATTTCCAATCCATCGGGATGATTTTTTATCATGTCTCTAATTTTTTCCTGGACCACCCTTTCGGGTTTTCAATCCACCGAGACGTTTATTATTTTTTTTTTAGGCGAAGTATTTCTTGACTACGTCAGTATTCGTGGGGTAGGCAAACTCTTCTCCATCCATGGTTGCAAGTCTCAGGGCGCCACCTGAGAAAGCTTTCTTGACCACGTAGGGGCCGTCATAATTCGGAGTCCATTTTCCCCGGGAATCAGTGAGAAAAGATTGTATCTTTTTTAGCACGAGGTCTCCCTTCCTGAAGACGCGAGATCGAACCTTTTTGTCAAACGCCTTCTTCATCTTTTGCTGATACAACTGACTGTGGCATAGTGTCATCATTCATTTCTCTTCGATCAGATTCAGTTCGTTGTGTTGACTTTGACACCATTCAGCTTCTGTTAGCTTAGCTTCCATCAGTTTCCTGATTGATGGGATCTCTACTTCTATGGGGAGCACTGCCTCCATGCCATATACTAGAGAGAAGGGGGTTGCCCCTATTGAAGTGTAGACAGATGTGTGATAACCGTGAAGGGCAAAGGGTAGCATCTCGTGCCAGTCTTTGTAGGTTACAACCATCTTTTAAACAATCTTATTGATGTTCTTATTAGCTGCTTCTACCGCTCCATTCATCTTAGGTCGGTAGGGAGATGATTTATGGTGTTCGATTTTGAATTCAGCACACAACTCCTTCATCATCTTATTGTTCAAGTTAGATCCATTATCCGTAATGATATGGCTTGGAACACCATAACGGCAGATGAGATTGTTTTTGATAAATCGGACCACCACTTGTCAGGTAACATTGGCGTATGATACTGCTTCGACCCATTTGGTGAAGTAATCAATGGCTACCAGGATGAACCGACGTCCGTTCGAAGCCTTAGGTTCAATCATGCCAATCATGTCGATTCCCCATATGGAAAAAGGCCTGGGGAAGAGAGAACTTTGAGATGTGTTGGCAGTACATGGATTTTGTCTGAGTATATCTGACACTTATGACAACTCCACATGTACTTGTAGTAGTCAGATTCCATGGTCAACCAGTAGTACCCTGCTCTCAGAATTATTCTCGCCATTGTGTGTCTGTTGGCATGAGTTCCAAAGGATCCTTCGTGAATTTCCTTTATCAGCATATTTGCTTCTGGTCTGTCTACGCATCGGAGCAAGACCATGTCGAAATTTCTCTTATAGAGTGTATCACCGCTCAGGAAGAAGTTGCCTGCCAATCTTCTGAGAGTCTTTTTGTCTTTCCTTAGTGCCCCCGGTGGGTACTCCTGTTTCTGAAGGAAGCATTTGATATCATGATACCAAGGTTTATCGCCTATGACTGCTTCAATCACGAAGATGTACGCGGGCCATTCAAGGCGCATTATGTCAATCTTAGGTAGGTCGGTCCATTGACCTACACTAATCATGGAAGAGAGAGTGGCTAAGGCAACAGCCATGTGATTCTCGTCACGCGGGATATGATGAAACTCGATTCCGTTGAAGAATGGTAGCAACCTTTTTGCATAATCTTTGTAAGGAATCAGTCATGATTGGTATGTGTTCCAATCTCCTTTGATTTGATTGATAACCAGGGCTGAGTCGCCATATACATCCAAGTTCTTGATCCTTAAGTAGATCGCTTCTTCGAGACCCATGATACAAGCTTCGTATTCGGCCTCGTTGTTCGTACGCTTGAATGTCAGTCTGGCAGTGAAAGGAATGTGGGTACCCTTAGGTGTTATGATGATTGCCCCAATTTCGTTTCTGTAATGATTGACAACTCCGTCAAAGATTAATCCCCATTGGGAATCTGGTTCTGGCCCTTCACTGGGTAGCGGTTCATCGCAATCTTTCATTTTCAAATACATGACATCTTCGTCTGGGAAGTCAAACCCGGCTGATTCCTGATCATCAATCGGTTGATGAGCCAAATGATCGGCTAAAATACTTCCCTTAACGGCTTTCTGAGTGTGGTATTCGATCTCATATTCCAATAACAACATCTGCCAACGGGCAATCCTTCCCGTGAGAGCACGATTTTTAAAGACGTACTTGATTGAATCCATTTCAGAGATTAACCAAGTAGTGTGACGAATCATATACTGGCGAAGACGTTTGGCTGCCCAAGCCAGAGCGTAGCAAGTTTTCTCAAGCATAGTGTACCAAAACTCGCAGTCAGTGAATTTCTTGCTCAGATAGTAGATGGAAAACTCTTTCCTTTTTGCTTCATCTTGTTAGCCAAGTACACAACCCATTGAGTCTTCCAAGACTGTGAGGTAGATGATAAGTGGTCTTCCTTCCACTGGAGGTGATAGAATCGGTGGGTTCAACAGGTATTCCTTAATACTGTTAAAGGTGGTTTGACAATCTTCTGTCCAAACGCAGTCCTGGTTTTTTTTAAGTAATTTGTAAATTGGCACGCATGTCGTTGACATGAGGAATATAAATCTGGAAATGTAGTTCAGACATCCCAGGAATCCTCTGACTTGTTTTTTAGTTTTCGGAGAAGGCATTTCTTGAATGGCCTTGACCTTGTCAGGATCAACCTCAATTCCTTTCTAGCTGACGATCAACCCTAAAAGTTTCCCTAAACGGACACCAAATGTGCACTTATTGGGATTCAAGCGGAGTTTGTACTTTCTCAACCGCTCGAATAGTTTTGACAGGTGGGTCACATGCTCCTCTTTTGTTTTAGATTTGGCAATCATGTCATCGACATACACTTCGATTTCTTTGTGTATCATGTCATGAAAGAGAGTAGTCATGGCCTTTTGATAGGTTGCCCCGGCATTCTTCAAACTGAATGGCATTACCTTATAACAAAAAGTGCCCCATGGGGTGATGAAGGAAGTTTTCTCCATATCTTTCGGTGCCATTTTGATTTGGTTATAGCCCGAGAATCCATCCATGAAGGAGAATACTTTGAACTTCGTTGTACTCTCTACTAGCATGTCAATGTGTGGTAAAGGAAAGTCGTCCTATGGACTAACCTTGTTTAAATCCTTGTAGTCTACACACATTCTGACCTTTCCGTCCTTTTTTGGAACTGGTGCTATGTTGGATAGCCATTGAGGATATTCTGATGTGGCGAGGAAACCCGCGTCAATCTGTTTCTATACCTCCTCTTTGATTTTGATGGCCATATCCGGATGAGTCCGTCTCGACCTTTGTTTTTCTGGCGGACATTCTGATCTTAACGGTAGATGATGTTTTACGATGCTGGTATCCAACCCTGGCATGTCCTGGTAGTACAAGCAAATACATCGGGAAACTCTTTGAGAAGCTTTGTCAAACTCTCTTTGGCAGTTGGACTGAGCAGTGCCCCAATCCTGACCTCTTTTCTTTCCTCCTCTGAGCCCAAGTTGACAGTTTACAATGGCTCTTTCTGAGGTTCAATGGACATTTCCTCTTGTCTGAGTAATTGGGAGATCTCTTCTGGAATTTCGTCGTCAACTTCTTCTTCAGCCCCAAATACCGGAAATTCAAAATTGGGAGAAGGCATCAGATCGTATGTTTCAATGGAGTTTAAAACAAGCAATCTGTATGACGTGATGATTGTTTTTTAGAAGAGATAGAAAGAATGCAAGAGTGTGTGCAATGTTTTTCTGAAAACTGCTTGTTTTTATTATTTGAATTGTTTTTTAGGATTACCATTTTCTAATAAAAACGAAAAGAGAAAACAGCAATAAATGCGAAAATTACAGAACGATGTTATTTTATTTATGAACTTGTCGATTCTTGAAACTACAGCCCTATAAAACAAAACTCTGTCTCTTTGGGCAAAGCAAAGAGGAATATTTACAGAAAGTGAGCCCTATCAAAACATCTGTTTCACCTGGGCAGAGTGAAAGGTCAAAGACGGCAATTACTTTGACTTATGAACAATCTTAGAAACATCGACTGCAACCCATTGGCGGCGAACTCCTCGGTGAATCACAAAGTATGGTACCTTCCTTGATTTGTCTTTAGAAATAACGCTAATTTCTGGCGGAGCAGGATCATTGGAATCTATCTCCCAGGCAGAGTTGTCGTATGAGGATTCTCTGTTGTATTGTGCATAGTATTTGTACTCTCAAGTAAATCTCCCCATCCAGTTGGCTGGATATCTTCGACCCTGATACGAGAGCTTTCAGGAGCAGTGTACTTGACCATATAGTCGTATTTTCCACTTGGTTATCCTAGGGTGTCCCATACTTCTGTGGAACTGGAGGAGTCATCTCTCTCAATGACGTTGACCTCAGGAAAAGCATAGTTAATGAATTCTAGTCCTACAAACTTTGCGAATTCATCGTTGTGCTGGATAAGTTCTGAATGCCCCGAGTGTTGGTCCCATGACATGGTGGGGATGCAGGTATTATGTTCAATGATGCTCAGCTGATTTTCTTGCCCCAAGTCTCCTGGGTACGGCTGCAAGATAGGCAGGCCATCCATCGGCCCATAATAGTCATGGTCAAAGTTGTCCTTCATCAGAGTGTCCTCCTCTAATGAGTTTGGTGGAGCATGGCATCCTTCCGGATCACAAACTCCGTATATCGTTCTGACATCTGACCTGGGTATAAATCTCGGACTCTGTGCGGGATAACAAAATGGCATAGGCACTTCTTCCTGAGAGATATAACCGTCCTTATTAAGATAGGACTTCCACTCCTCATCTATATCGGAGGAGTCTCCCTCGTTGATGGTATGGACTTCTTGAGATATTGGGTGAAGGAAACCTCCACTATGGAAGAAGTTCTGAATGGGATGAAGACTTTCATCATTAATAGCAGTCTGGGTATAGGTTGAGGAAAAACCAAGACTCTTCTTTGTTTTGTTATCAGTAGGAATGACAAGTTGTCCCCGTCCTTTGGTATTGTTACTTTTGATCACTTCGAGAGCATCTCTGTATGAGGAAATCAAGGTTCCTTTCTCTGATTGATTCTCATTGCTCCCCGAAAGTTCTTGGAACTGAGTCCCAACAACCTCCTCGGGTTCTACACTAGTGGATAATGAAAGGTTACTCACGATCAAGGCTTGTTCCCCACAGACCGTGACTAGTTGATCGTTCTTGACGAACTTTAGTTTTTGGTGCAGTGTCGAAGTGACTGCCCCAGCCTGGTATATCCAAGGTCTTCCTAATAAACAGTTGTACGCTGCCCGGACGTCTATGACCTGGAAAGTGACTTGGAAAGTGTGAGGACCGATAGTTATTGGAAGGTCGACTTCGCCAATAACTGTTTTCCGAGATCCGTCAAATGCTTTGACAATGACCTCAGTGCCCCTCATCAGGGATCCTTTGAATGATAGTTGCATTAGAGTGGACTTCAGCATAACATTGAGAGCCGATCCGATGTCTACCAGTACGCTGGCAAAGGCATCGTCCTGGCAGTTGACTGTGATATTGAGCGCCATGTTGTGACTTTTGCCTTCTTCTGGCAATTCCTCATCACTGAGCCCTAAGTTGTTGCAGGAAGTGATGTTAAAGACGATGTTATCAAACTGTCGTATTAACACATCCTGTTCCATAAAGGCCTGCTCTAAGACTTTCTGTAGAGCCTCTCTATGGGCTTCAGAACTAAGTAAAAGAGATAACAAAGAGATCTTTGAAGGAGTTTATTACAGCTGATCAACAATGTTGTATTCACTCCTTTGGATGAGCCTCAGCATCTCATCATTGTTCTTTGAAAGGTCGGGATCACTAGAATGACCGAACTGTTGATCGGGAACTTCTGTTTAAGGTTTCTTTTCTCTATTAGGTTCTCCAACTCCTCGGTTGAAGATTCGACCGCTCCGTGTTACTCGACTGATGTCTGCGATATTCACGACGGAGGGTAATGGAATTTCCTTTCCATTCTCAATTATTATTGCACCGTATTTGTAAGGGATCACCTTATCAGATTTGTACGGCACTGGTCCCGGTAGATAGATAACTACAAGAGCCTTCTGATTTTTCTAATTGTCGTAGGTAACTTCAATCAGTTCCTGGCTAAGAACCTTTGATTCGTCCAGTAGAGGGATGATGGTACAAACATCCTTGGTCCTCCCAGGATCATAGATTACAACCACATCTTTGATCTGGTCAGCGAAATAGTCTGGCGTCCAGTTAATGGACCCCGAAACTGAATATTGTTGAATCTCTTTGCGGTTCAACTGACTCTGAAGGGCTGCTCGCACGAGGTAACATCCTTGATTATTTTCCGAGCAGACTCTACATCACTCGTAGTTATGTGGTGGCACCTGGCCATGTCCGCTTTGAATGCAGTGTAACCTCACTAGATCTGTTCCCATTGATCAAACATCCTGACTTTGACGCCTAGTAGGGTTCCCATTAACCACACTGATTTGTTGCGTGTCTTCGTCCATATAGATCGGAAGCCACCAGTGGTTTAACAAGTGTTGCAAAGTTCTTTGAATGAGAGCACATCACTGGTCGCTCTCACAACATCCTTTACAGTTCTGATAATTATGTGAAGTCAGAAAACCGAGCTGGACTTGTGTAGCGTACAAATCCACCAAGCTAGTTTTCATCAAGCGAATATCGAAGATTCGAATCATATTCACCTGATAGGGATTTCTATCATGGTAGTCCTGGATCCATCCAAGATCCATCTGACGCTGGAGGGCCTCTTGTATAAAAGATCATCCCTGTTTGTTTACCGAACAAATCAGACAGGAATTGTAATCGTGTCGCGGAAGATTATGATACTGGCTTTTCCTTGAGTGCATTACCACCAAGTTGGCATTCATCGCACGGATGTCGTGGTACTGAATGATGTTGTAATTTGAATAAGTCATGTTGACCCCACGAATTTGGTGCTTTTAGATCCATCCGAGATCCAATTGTTCCTGTAGAGCTTATTGCACCACAGAACATCCTTGATTGTCTTTAGAGAAGATATCACACTGATGATAATTATGAGGTGGTATATGGCCATACCCACTCTGTTTGCGATGCATCTTGACCAGATTGGTCCTCAATAAGAGTACATCATGATTTTGATAGTTGTTGTTAGACTCTCCCTCTATCAAATTGACAGTAGCTTTCTCGTGTTGAGGCAACGGGTTTGTGAGAACATTCAAATTTGTATCTTTGAAAGATAAGACCCCGCTCCTAACAAGCTTTTGTACGTCGGATTTGAAACTGAGACAGTTTTCTATGTTATGCCCTGGTCCTCCTTGATGGTAAGGGCAAGTCTGATCCACTTTGAACCAAAAAAGAGGATTTTCCGGTACTATAAGAGGAGACCTGGTTTAGACATGCCCCTTGACCAGTAATAATGGAAACAGTTCTACGTACAACATCAGTATATGGTCAAACCCTGGGGGTCACGTTGTACAGTTGTTGTTGTATTATGGGCGAGCCTGCTGAAGAGGCTGTTGTGCCATTTGCTGATATTGTTGTTGATTCGGCTGGCTCTGCGCAACCTGAGGTTAATACGTTGGAACAAGCGTAGGGTTGATAGCAGGAGTTACAGCTGCTACTGGTTGGTAACGTCGCCTTTGCTTTCCGAGAGAGATATTCCCAATATCCTTCTCTTTTTTCTTAGGGAGAGCACTACCATATCGTTTTGTACTACTTGATGATCCAGCGTCTTTAAATAAACGTCCTTCTCGGACAGCTTCCTCAAGACGAACTCCCATACCCACCATCTCGATGAAGTCACTGGGCGCACTGGCGACCATTCTGTCGTAGTAAAATGAGGTTAAGGTTTTCAAGAAGATCTTTGTCATCTCTTTTTCTTCAAGAGGTGGACAAATCTGGGCGGCAATTTCACGCCATCTCTGAGCGTACTCCTTAAAGGTTTCCTTGTCCTTTTTTGACATCGATCTGAGTTAATCTCTGTCTAGTGCCATGTCTAGATTATACTTATATTGTTGAACGAAGGCAGTGCCAAGATCTCTGAAAGTGTCGATCTTAGTGCGATTTAAACCCATGTACCATTTGCGTGCGGCACCGGTTAAACTATCCTGAAATTAGTGAATCAGTAGCTCCTGGTTCTTTGTCTGAGTTGACATTCGCCGAGCGTACATCACCAAATGGCTTTGAGGGCAAGAGTTACCCTTGTACTTTTCGAATTCGGGAACTTTGAACTTGTGCGGAACTTTCACATTGGGGACCAAACAAAGGTCTGCAGCGTCCTTTCCAAATAGATCCTGACCGCGAATGGCTTGCAGTTCCGTCTGCATCTCCAGGAATTGTTCCTGGAATTCATTCTTTCTATCGAACATACTTTCGTTTCCACCAGAAGGTATCTGTAGAATTTGTCCTTTCGGCACAGTGTGTACCACGGGTGGTGGTATAGTCATCATGGCAGTGACTCTAGGTCCTCCCCTCTCCCGAAGTTTGTAACCTTCAGGAGTTGCTGTCATGCCCCTGACATCTTCACTTTCCCGAAGTTTGTAACCTTCAGGCCCAACGGTTCCTGTTGCAGTTCCTTAATCCTCAGTGATAGAAGAAACATATCCTTCCGGGATATAGTTAATAGGCATGCCCCAGGGAAGATCTTTCGGCATTTTGTACCTAGGATCATACTTCTCCACTATGGGCGTTGATGTGATCTCTGAGATCACAGTCCTTTGTTATTGCATCTGAGCTTCTGCTAGAGCTTGCATGTCGTTATGAAGCTTTCTCAGATCCTCTTTCAGAGTGTCGATCTCTTCTCTTAACTCTCTATTCTCTTCCTCGAGATCATCCATCTTTTTCTGTCAATTGGCCCGAGTATTGTACGAATGAGACACTTTGACTCTAGAATCGAGACACAAATGTGAGATTCGCAGGGAAGAAGAATGTGTTACGGGCGAATGATGAATGATATGCAATGATTATATTAATTAATAATTTTGTTATTTAATCAAAAGAAACTTCGACAATAGGTTTGCAAATATCAAACAGTGGGGCGACCCCGTTTTATTGAAATCAAAGATTGCGGAAATGGAAATACAGTAGATTACAAAGTGCTGTTAAAAGGAAAAGTCTAAACTAATGGGTCCTGGGTCCTCTATAAGGAGAGCTCAGGTGCTGGTTCTGGTGCTTTCCTTTTCTTTGACCGGGGCTCTTGAGCCGTTGTCGGGTTGTCATTCCTTTTCCAAGTGAAAGGAGCGAGCGAATTCCTCTGGTCATCCTAATTTTCTACAGCATGTTGCTCTAAAACCTCGATCAGAGCATCCTTATCTTTCAATAGTTGATGTATTTTCTTACACTCCACATTGAGAATACGGTACTTGTTCTTCCAAGACCTCTTCTCCTGCTGAACTTTGTTGAGAGTAATTTAAAGTTTTTCCATATCATACATAAAATAAAGGACGGGGTCCCTTAACGGAAGAACTTCCTGACGAGGGTAAGGCATCCTCAGCTTGAGAGCTCTAGTTTGTACCCAGTGGAGATAAGGCTCCACCTAGACGCAGTCTAGTTTTCCTAGAGACTCTCTTCCTTTCCTATGAACGTGTTTCCAGGCATGCACTATTTTTGTCTTTAGTGCCCTGTCATTTTCTCCTTCCTTAAAGAAAAAACCTTCCAGATAAGCATTACGCGGGACATGCCTCATTGGGCATCCAAATTGATGACGAACTAACACCGGATGATAATTGATTCCCCCCTTAGTTCCTATAAGGGGTACGTTTGGGAAGTTTCCGCAACGATCAATGATCCTGATCCCGTCATAGATTCGATTGTACCAATCAATGTCAGAGTTGGTAAGAGACATGATTCTCTGCAACCAACGTAAAGTACTTTTTTGATCCCAAAATGCAGCAGACTTGGGCAAGTGGGAAATGAACCATTTGTATAGCAGGGGTACACAGCATATAATCATTCCTCCGCTGTATAAATTCCTCAAGTGTACAGAATGATACGCATCTGCGAGTAAGGTTGGTACGGGATTTCCAATCAGACATATCTTAATGGCATTGATATCTACAAAGTTATCGATGTTGGGAAACAAAAATAACCCGTAGGTGAGCAAAACAAAGATGCTCTCGAAACAGGCACATTCCCTATACTGGAAAAGTACAAGGCTTTCTTTATCAAAAACTGGGCTGGCAACCCCTGGATACCACCTTTAGTGGTCATGTGAGTCCTGACTTCTGACTCGTCCAAATAAATTGCTCTTGCAATGGTTTGATCTTTTGGAATTTCTTCCAGTCCAGAAAAGGGAGTTTGATCAGTGATATGCAGATCAATCAGGTGAGAGTACTCCTCCAATGTTGGTGCTAGTTGATAATCCAGGAATGTGAAACAGTGATAAACCGAATCGTAGAACTGAATTAGCGTGAATAGGATTCCTTCCATTACATGGACCCTTAATAGAGACAGCATTCCTCCATACTTAGCTCTAAAAGCCTCCGGGTTGGTGATCATTCTCGCCAAACCTCTTAAATCCTCTAATTTTGGAACCTTGAAGGTATACTTGTGAGTCTTTCTTCTTCCGAAATCCATAAAGCAATCTCTTCCTCTGATATTTGCAAACATTGTCTTAGTTTAATTTGAAAAAAGAGAGACTAGAAGAGAAAATTTTTTCTTTGTTTAAATGTTTTTTAATGAATGTATGAATGCAGCACACAAAAACATAGAAAAAACATGGGGTCAAAGGGTCGGTGTCATGAAGTCAAGGCTCTACCCATCCCCAAAGGTTTATACTGGTGATTTTTTGTACCTATCTGCAAAATCATTGACCCCTCTTGGGATAACAACAGCAAGCGGATCGCCAGCGAGCTGATGTATCTTAGAGTGATCTCAATTGAGGGTAGTATCGCGTGACAACTATTTCCGATAGCTTTCGCACTACAAAATGGTTTCATTTTACTAAAAACCTCAGCTTCTCTGATAACCCAATCGACCACACTACTTTCAACAACCGAAGTCGTATAGGCAATGCATATACAAAAGGAGTCTCCACTGAGTTTGATGATCGACCGGGATCTCTTATCTGGGATTCACTCCCCATAAGATTACCCGTATAATGCCATCACCTATCTTAGGTGTATACTCAATCTTTCCAGATGTGGCATCACACGCATTCCCATTAGCAGAAAAGTAAACACGGATATCAATTAGGAAAAGCAGTATATATATATTTGTCCTAATATCCTAGACCTCTAGTCCTATGATCCTATGCAGACAATGACTCCCCAGCAGAGTCGTCATTCATATAGCATTTGGTGAATTTAAGGACTTCACCTTAAAAGAGGCTAGAAAGAATCGGTGGATAGAATCGGTGGATTCAACAGGTATTCCTTGATACTGGATTCAATAGGTAGATGATCAGTGGTTTTCCTTCCACTTGAGGTGATAGAATCGGTGGATTCAACAGGTATTCCTTGATACTGTCGAAGGCGGTTTGACAGTCTTCTGTCCATACGCAATTGTAGCGTGATTTTTGTGGTTACGAATCACTATCGCTTTGGTACTACAGTTCGATTCATTTTTATCCTATTGACCTGATTAAGGAAGGGAAATAGATGTCTCCAATTAACCCTGCTCACAAACTGAGGTTAAACAGTCAAAACTGTTGGTTTACAGATGCTATCAAAATAGGGGGTTCGTCTTTTAGGGTTATTTGCTTAAAAACAGTGTCTAGATTATGGGCTAGGTTTCTGGTAAGGTGTTAGGTCTGATGCTTTTGATGGATATATGAAGGTACTTGATTTTGGGTTTTTGATTAGTATGCTCGCTAAGATTTTTGCAATCTTATGCCTACGTATTCCCGAAACACGGAAATCAGAGCGGTCGTAGTTCCTCCTATTCTATGGGAGGAAAAAGGTTGTTTTGGTGTCTTGTTCAAAGCCCAAGATATGAAGCTAAAGGTGGTTTGTATCTTGTTCAAAGCCCAAGATGTGAACCTAAAGGGTTTTAGATGAGAGAGAATTTGTCATCTCTAAAGAGGAGTTGTTGATGTTTGTATGCTGTGAGCAAGGCACAAATTTGATGCTAAAAGGTTGATTGACTCAACCGGGGGTTTCTCTATACAAAGCCTAAGAGGAGGCGACTGACCCAGCAAGAGGGTGTTTTTTATTTGTCTCGTACGAAGCCCGAGATAGAGGCTAAAAGGTTTGACTCAACAAGAGTGCGCTTTTATCTGTCCTGTATAAAGCCCAAGACGGAGGCTACAAAGGTTGACTCAACATGAGAGTCTATTTGACAAGTGATTGACTCAACAAGAGAGTCTTTTATACTCAATAAGAGAGTGTTTTGCTGTCTCGTACGAAGCCTGAGATAGAGGCTAAAAGGAGATAAACTCAACAAGAGAGTCTTTTATACTCAACAAGAGAGTGTTTTGATATTGTGTCTTGTACGAAGCCCAAGACGGAGGCTAAAAGGTTTGACTCAACAAGAGAGTCTTTGCAAAGGTGATTGACCCAACAAGAGAGTCCTTTATACTCAACAAGAGAAAGATTTGTTGTCTCGTACGAAGCCCGAGATAGAGGCTAAAAGGAAAGTGACTCAACAAGAGAGTCTTTTATACTCAACAAGAGAGTGTTTTTTTTATATGTCTTGTACCAAGCCCATGACGGAGGCTAAAAGGGAGGCCGACTCAACAAGAGAGTCTGAAAAGGTTACCTCTGCTGGGGAGAGTCATTATACAAAGCCCAAGAGGAGGCTATGTTACTGCTGAGGATTAGATCCATAGGCAGTCCCAAGGGTGGGGAACTCTCATGAGAGAGACCGGGTTTCAGAGTGATCAGTTTTTTTTCCTATGTTTGAAAGGAACTTGAGAATGTCTTTGAGACTCAAGGGGATTTAGACTGTCCAAGTCTAGAGTTTTATCATTTGTACAATGCCCAAGAGGAGGCACGGGCATTAAGGGATGAGTATCAACCCTAAAATGGCCGGAGTTTTGACGCTGGAAAGACTGCTCTAGCAAAGGATGACTAATTTCTTGTCTTATACCTTTAAGAGGTCGTCAGGGTCCTTGTATTAAGCCCAAGACAAGACATGAGAACTTCTAAGAAGACGAAGGGTCCTTGTACAACGCCCAAGAGGAAGTAGGGATGCTTTTAGGAAGCCTGTGGGTCCCCAAACCAAGAGAAGTTCAAGAAATTCAATTCACAGAGAAGAGATCATTCCAAGAAAGTTCGAGAATTTGGAAGAAACTCAAGAGATGCTATTCACGGAGAATAGATCAACTTTGGGGAGTAGAGTTTCTTTGACAATTTATAAGAGAGACAGTCTGAGAAAAGGGTCACCGAGAATACTGCCTTTCTCTTTGTTCCATATTGTTTAACCCCAAGAGAAGGGAAGACTGTATCTGGAATCCTACGGGGGATCTAGTTTTGTTTGTATTTAAGAGTAACCAACAAGGCTTTACCTAGTGCTAGACGTAGTTGCCGGGGACAACTCTAAATAACTATACTAGTATTACACAGTGGATATGTGACAAGTATATAAAAGGATGTGAAAGAAGACTTACAGTGAAGCAGCCCCACAATACAGTTATATACATATGAAACCGGTAAATGAAAGCGGATAAAAACTTACCCGTTGTAGAGCTTCCATGCTGTTTTGTTAGTTATTCAACAAAGAAAGCTTTGATAACAACAGATATTTGAATTCAAAATCAAAGGAGAAAGTTCTTTGAAAAGTTTGTTGGGGCTTACAGCTCAAGGAGAGACCCAAGTTTTAACGATGATTGCACCGTTGTTTTGAAAAACTATACAGAGGGACTTATACAATATGTGAGGCCCAAAAAGTTTTTATGTACAAGGGGATTGGGTCTTACACTCTATTAGAGGCCCAAAGAAATTTAAAGAAAATAAATAAGGCTTATAACACGAGGGTAGGCCCAGATGATTTGATTTTTGCACTGGCGATTGCGCCGACATTTTTCTTTTAATGCAGAGGGACTTATACAATATCTGAGGCCCAAAATTGTTTTGGTTAAAAGGGGATTGGGTCTTACACTCTATTAGAGGCCCAAAGAGTTTGAAAATGAATAAAGATGGGTCTTATAGCTCAAGGAGAAGCCCAAAGATTTTTGTTAAAAAGGCGACGATCGTGCCGAACTTTTTGACAGTATCGGGACTTATACAATACACTGAGGCCCAAAAAGGTTTTATTTATGAAAGGGTTGGGTCTTACACTCTATTAGAGGCCCATGAGTGTTTGAAAATGCTTGATGAGGGTGGAATCAATAAAAACCCTAATTTCATCATTTTTTTAAAAGTAAATTCTCCAAGAAAATCAATTAAAAATGATAAAACACCAAATAAGCTTGAATAAACAACTTGTGATTTTTGGTTAAGGTTTGAAAAATGAGGTTTTAATCACAAGATGAATTAAAACTCATTTGGTTTTGATTTTTAAGGTGAATATTCACTTTTTAAAATGTTTAAAACAATTAAAAATGAATTTATTCATAAAAATACCAACTATATTAAATAAATTATACAAATTTGATTTTTTTTGTGGAATAAAATATTTCAACATTTTTGTGATTTTTTGAAAAAAGAACCAATAAAAAATAATTAAAATTGAGGAAGTTATTAATTTTTCAAATCATTAAAAAATATATGAAAAGTAATAAAAAAAGAGAAAAAAAAACCATTAAAAAGGGGTCTGGGGCGAGGGGGATTCGAACCCCAAACCTCTTGTGTGCAATGTGTGCCTCCTACCACTGGGGTGGTGATACATCCGTGTATCAAACCCCAGCCACAAATATACAAGGCTTGCCTTGTTCTTGGCCTGGCCAAGGCAAGGCAAGGCAATGCTTTTGGTCAGAAACGTGAAGGCCATAACTTCCTCATTTCTCCATGGATGGAGACAAAATTTATATGCATCTGGCCTAGAATTTCCCAAGGAATCCAATGGTGGTGGTGGTTTTTCCAGAAAATCAATCCTCCTCAAAACCCGATAGTGGTTTTGAAATAGGCCATAATGTGCATTTTCTGTGCTACCTCTTGGTACAGTCATGAATTACATGATAAATTGGTTCAAACACGACACATATAACATGTATAAGAGATGCATGATCAGTGGACCTCAAAGAAATGCATATTTTTAAGAGTTCAAGTTGAGATGCTTACCTCTTTAGGAGCTTTTTGGGCAATCTGTCAAGTGCTTTGTTCCAGAAATGTTTTGATGCTTTGAACACTCTCAAATGATCCCTTAGAAGCTTTTAGGATGATTGGAATCAGCTGGAAACCTCAGGAATGGAAATTGGCCATTTCTTGCAAAAGAGGCAAAAGTGGCCACAATAGCAACTCTCTCACAATAGCCCTTTCTTGTTAAAAAGGAATATCTGTTGAATCCTCTGATTCTATCACCTCCAGTGGAAGGAAGACCACTGATCATTTACCTTACAGTCCTAGAGGACTCAATGGGATGTGTACTTGGCCAACAAGACGAAACTAAAAGGAAAGAGTCTGCCATTTACTATCTAAGCAAGAAATTCACCGACTGCGAGACTCGGTACACAATGCTTGAGAAAACTTGTTGCGCTTTGGCTTGGGCAGCCAAACGTCTTCGCCAGTACATGATTTGTCATACTACTTGGTTGGTCTCCGAAATGGATCCAATCAAGTATGTTTTCGGAAAACCTGCTCTCACGGGAAGGATTGCCCGTTGGCAGATGTTACTATCAGAATATGACATAGAGTACCATGCTCAGAAAGCCGTTAAAGGAAGTATTTTAGCCGATCATTTGGCTCATCAACCGATTGACGATCAAGAATCAATCGGGTTTGACTTCCCAGACGAAGATGTCATGTATCTAAAGATGAAAGATTGCAATGAACCGCTACCCAGGGAAGGGCCAGAACCAGGTTCCCAGTGGGGACTTATCTTTGACGAAGCAGTCAATCATTATGGAAACGGAATTGGGGTAATCATTGTTACCCCTCAGGGTACCCACATTCCTTTCACTGCCAGACTTACGTTCAAATGTACGAACAACGAGGCCGAATACGAAGCTTGTATTATGGGTCTCGAAGAAGCAATTGATTTAAGGATCAAAAACTTGGACGTATACGGCGATTCAGCCCTGGTTATTAACCAGATAAAAGGAGATTGGAACACATACCAATCAGGATTGATTCCTTACAAAGACTATGCAAGAAGGTTGTTACCTTTCTTCAACAGAGTTGAGTTTCATCACATCCCTCGTGATGAGAATCACATGGCTGATGCATTAGCCACTCTCTCTTCCATGATTAGTGTAGGTCGATGGAATGACATACCTAAGATCGACATCATGCGCCTTGAACGGCCCGCTTACATCTTCGCGATTGAAGCAGTCATAGACGACAGACCTTGGTATCACGATATCAAATGCTTCCTTCAGAAACAAGAGTACCCATCTGGGGCACTCAGAAAAGACAGGAAAACCCTCAGAAGATTGGCTGGAAACTTCTTCCTGAGCGGTGACACTCTTTATAAGAGAAATTTTGACATGGTCTTGCTACGATGTGTCGACAGACCAGAAGCAGACATGCTCATGAAAGAAATTCATGAAGGATCCTTTGGCACTCGTGCCAACGGACACACAATGGCGAGAAAGATTCTCAGGGCCGGGTATTATTGGTTGACCATGGAATCCGACTGCTACAAGTACATAAGGAGGTGTCACAAGTGTCAGATATACTCCGACAAAATTCATGTACCGCCATCACATCTCAAAGTTCTTTCTTCCCCGTGGCCTTTTTCCATATGGGGAATCGACATGATTGGTATGATTGAGCCCAAGGCTTCAAACGGACATCGGTTCATCCTGGTAGCCATTGATTATTTCACCAAGTGGGTCGAAGCAGCGTCATTCGCCAATGTAACCCGACAAGTGGTGGTCTGATTTATCAAAAACAATATCATCTGCCTTTATGGTGTTCCAAGCGAGATCATTACTGATAATGGATCTAACTTGAACAATAAGATGATGAAAGAGTTGTGTGCAGAGTTCAAGATCGAACACCATAACTCATCTCCCTACCGACCCAAGATGAACGGAGCGGTAGAGGCGGTTAACAAGAACATCAAGAAGATCGTTCAAAAGATGGTTGTAACCTATAAAGATTGGCACGAAATGCTACCCTTTGCTCTTCACGGTTATTGAACATCTATCCGCACTTCAACAGGGGCAACCCCTTTCTCTCTAGTATATGGCATGGAAGCAGTGCTCCCCATAGAAGTAGAGATCCCATCAATTCGGGTATTGATGGAAGCTCAGCTCACCGAAGCTGAATGGTGTCAAAGTCGACACGACGAACTGAACCTGATCGAAGAAAAGAGAATCACGGCACTATGCCACGGTCAGTTATATCAACAGAGAATGAAAAAGGCGTTCGACAAAAAGGTTCGACCTCGTATTTTCAGAAAAGGAGACCTCGTGCTCAAGAAGATACAATCATTTCTCACTAACTCTCGGGGCAAATGGACCCCAAATTATGATGGCCCCTATGTGGTCACGAAAGCTTTCTCAGGCGGCGCCTTGAGACTTGCCACCATGGTCGGAGAGGAATTTTCCTACCCCACGAATGTTGATGTAGTCAAGAAATACTTCGCCTAAAAAAAACGTCTTGGTGGATTGAAAACCCGAAAGGGCGGTCCAGGCAAAAGTTAGAGACATGAAAAAAAATCATCCCGATGGATTGGAAATCTCATAGTACAATCCAGGCAAAAATTAGGGATAATGGCAAGTAACTATGTTCAACAGAGGCAAGTCCCTCAGCAGCAGTTACAGCATCATCTATCGGAGGAAATCTCCAGTCAAAGGTCATCTTCGACGGAAGCTCAGGATGTCCCAAACTCAAAATTGGTTGAAGGATAGTGGTCGTTATGTTTCAACGTAGCCCTTTTCCCTGTAAATTACCATTTTCTAACTTTGTATATACTCTTTGGAATCACGCGTTTGGCTGATCTCCATCTTATCAATAAAATTTGAGCCCTTGTGCTTTTGTTTGTAATTCTTTACTTGTTTTAGCTTTACAGAACGACGTTGTTTAAACTTAATCAGCGATTCTTGAAATAAAACAAATTTATTTGTTAAACTTTTTCTGCTTTTAAATTAAAGATGGCATTTCTTTTGACTGTTGAACATCAGAAGAACATCGATCGCTTCTCCCGAAGTAAGCGAACTTCAAAGTGCAGAATCAAAGTACTCCTTCTAAACCAGTTCGCCTGAATGAAGGGATCAACTGTGTCAGAGACCTTGTTTCATCTGACATCCTCGGCCGAGTTATCATCTCCTAAGCCCGATCAACATAGCTCCCAATGGGACTATCTCTCCTAAGCAAGGTGGAATTGCTATTTTGAATCAACGGTACTTCTTCGCCCCGCGATGGCCGAGTATCCAATTGTGTTCATCTCTTAGTCTGTATGTTGCGTCTATTTTGTCAGCACATACATACATACATCATGAATTTTTATTTGCATTCACATTTCATATTGCATCACTATCACTCTAGTCGGTCCTGCCCCCTAGTGGTAGAAGTCCTCTCAATCGAGTTGTCAGTTCTTGCCTCGTCAGGAAATACTGTGTCTGAACAACCTCGCTTCCAGTTAATTCTGGAAAGAAGTTGGTCCTTGACCACTTTGATAACTTGAACCTCTGAAAAGCCAGAGAAAACTTTCAATAAGCATCACTCTTCGCCATTGAAGATGATATCCTTGCTTTCCCGGATTAAGGAAAATCCACAGAGAAAGCCTCGTGATCAGAGATTCGGCAGTACGCCAGTTTTGCTCCGAAAAACCACTGATGAGAAGGTCATCGGCACCTCAAAATTGGATCCCATCATATGGCATTTCTCCGGGAAGATCCCGAGAAAAGTATGATGTAACCCCAAACGAAAACAGTCTCTCAAGAGACTCGCTTTCCCCAGTAGAATCGACAAATGACGTCTCCAAAACAGAGAAGTTTGTGTACCTCTACAACTCAGACGAATGGGTTCCCCAGCAAGTCTGACATCAAAACTTTTTCCACTCAAATGGCATCTCCCTAGGAAAATTCGGCAAGAAGTTTGAGGGAAAGCCGCTACGAATAGCGTCCCTTGTCAGTAAAGTTTATTGACAAAAGAAACTAAGACCAGTTCCTTGGTAGGAAACCAGGATCGAGGGGAAGTTTAAATCAGAAACTAAGACCAGTTCCTTGGTAGGAAACCAGGATCGAGGGGAAGTTTAAATCAGAAACTAAGACCAGTTCCTTGGTAGGAAACCAGGATCGAAGGGAAGTTTGTTTCCACAACTGAGACCAGTTCCTTGGTAGGAAACCAGGATCGAGGGGAAGTTTATTTCAAAAGAGACTGAGACCAGTTCTTGGTAGGAGACCAGGATCGGGGGGAAGTTTACCTTTTCTAAGCATCATTGCTTAGCTAAAGAAGATGAATGCGTAAGCTACCATTCATAACCACCATCAAAATTTCGGGTATTCTGATATTTAATCCTCTTGCACCCCGAATGCCCGAATCCCTTCGTCATTCACACCTTCGGGTCCAAGAAGATTAAATAGGGGCATCTGTAATACCCCAAATTTTGACCACTTAGATTTCCCATCATTGTGAAAACCATCATTCTGAAAATCATCATCACAATATGGATGAACCATCATGCTTCATCAGTCTCCCCAAAGATGGGTGAGCATCCAATACAATCAAAATTAGGGTTTCAAGCCCTCTCATAGTTCTCAGACAAAGGATCAATCAAGAAATGACATGATCTTCAACTTGTCTAACCTCCCAAGTAACTACAAAGGATCAAAAGGACTCCCACTTCAAGGATTAAGCACAAGGATGCTCCCTTCTAGGTGGATCAAGCCTCAAGATCGCCAGTGGCACCAAATTAGGGTTTTGGTCGACCAGGGCCTCCAGATGGAAAATTTTCATCTGGGCACAAGGCAATGATCCAAAACATGACCTAATATACTTCATGGAACCTCAGGAACCCATGCATCAAGTCAATTTTGCCTCAGGGGATGCATTCATCAAAAATCAGGAATTAGGGTTTCTTGACCTAATTCACCCCTAAGTTGACTTTTGGGACAAACCATGAGCCAAGACCTCAAGACATGATTTAAGGGTCTGTAATATACCATATTGATCCATTTGGAACAATGGATTGATCCAAGAAGTTTGAGCAACAAGTCTCAATTTCATCTGCACCACAATTAGGGTTTTAAGAGAAAAGTCAACTGTAACTTTGACTTTTGACCAGGACATGCTCCCAAACCCTAATACATGATTGAATATACCCTATGACACCCATGGAACATGTCCATCAAGTTTGATTTAGGTCAAGGACATGATTTCCTGAAGAATTGCACAGTTTGGAATTCATCTGCTAAAAAGTCAACTGTGCACAAAAGTCAACTTTGACTTTTTGAGATTTTTCACCAAAATGGATTTTTAACCCTAAAATGATGTTAATGTATGATTTGAATCATCATTCATCAAGAAAAATCAAGAAAAGTGAGATAACTTGTAAAAGGGGTAACCATAAAACTTAGAAATTTTTCTAAGTTAAAAATAAAGTGGCAAAGGTACCAACTTTGGAGGACCATAACTCCTAAACCACAAGGCCATTTTTTCTCATCCAAAGATGAATTTGTAGCCCTCATTATCACCTACAAAAACTTCAACTACAAGTCATTTCAATTCATTAAGGATTTTGAGTTATGGAGTGATCAAAGTGGCTGAAAAGTGAAAATGTCACTTTTTCCAACACTTAGTGAAATTTTCACTAAGTCAGATTCTGCCTCACTTTTTGCCAAATGTAGGGGGATTTTTCACTTGGAATCAAAAGAGATCAAAACTAAACTTGTTCAAGCAGTTGTTGTATCATGTAAGAGCTTTCCAAAATGGCCAAGAACATTGCCAAATTCAACCTACACCATGAGATACAACATTGCCAAGTTACCTTGCTGAAATCTGTCAAGGCAAGGCAGAATTTGCAACTTTGGTCGATTTGCCAAAATCAGCCAAATTCAATTGCTCCTATCCACTTGGACACCTCAGAGGATTGAATCTAAAGGGGACAATCACTGAGCCAAGCCTCCAAAGTCCATGGAACAAGAAATAGCATGTTGAACCTAGAATGGCCAAAATAGGGACAAGACTTCAAATTTGGAATGAGGCATTCAATGAAACCATCAAGGTGGCATGGACTGAGCCATTCTCATCTGAAATCAGTCAAGACTTATCCAAGACCAAGGGAACCAAAGCTCTGTGCCCTAACCTCTAGTCAATGGCTAGAGGAGACTTGGATTTTCATTTGCCAACATTGGCCAAACCTACTTACCAGCTGCCATGCACTATTACTTGCAAAACAAACTTGCTCTACTATAAATGGAGCTCAATTGTGGTCAGTTTGAGTACACCAAAGCCATCTAACAGATGCTTTCCTCAAAATCTCTTCTTTCACTCCAATTTTGCCTTCTAAGGCAAGTCACTATCGGGTTTTGAGTTTGAGAGCAATTCCAATCAAACCAATCACTCACACACCTCACATACATCACATATGAGCTGATCAAACCCTTAGATTACTTCTGAAACATCAATTTCACAAAATCACCAGCTGGTTGCTCAAGGTTTTAACCAAAGTGCAGCTGAGGTACCACGGGGTGTAGGGAAGTTGTTCAGATCATCACCACTCATCTGTAACACCTCCAAATCAAAAATCACTTTGAACTTGCTGTCACAACTTGGAGCCTTCATGCAGAAATTAGGGTTCTTGAGGTCTCTTCGTGATTTCTTGTTGTATGTTTAATTTAAATGAAATTAAAGTACATAGACATGATCGTGAGGTTGAGGCGAGCATAATGATATGTGGATTGCATGATATGATTACGTATTCATGGAGATTGGATAGAAAATGCAAATCTGAGAAACCAAGAACACGCGCGTGTTCTTCAGCTTGTTCTTGGCGCCATTTTTAGAAATTCAAATATTTGAATTTTGTGATTTTGTTTAATTGATTCAAAAATTAATTTCTCTCTGAGTTTTAATGATTTTGAGTTGATTCTTTTTTTAATAATTCACAAAAATGTTAAAATATTTTATTTTCACAAAAAATCCCAAAAATATTATTTATTTCATATAATTGATATTTTTGCAAAGAATTAATATTTTAATTGTTTTTGACATTTTAAATATTTTTTCTACATTGATTTTGCAACTTTTAATGCTTTCAAATTATTTTGTAGGTCAATACTTAATTTTTGAAGCATTAATCCAAGATCACAATTTGTTTTCCATGTGTTAAACAATTTTTGATCATTTTAATTGAATTTTTATTCAATTAAATACATTTTGAAAACAAATTGGGGTTTTGGATTAATTCAACCCTCATAAATCATTTTCAAAACTTTTTGGGCCTCTTGAGAGAGTGTAAGACCCATCCCCCCTTGTACAAAAACTTTTTGGGCCTCACTCATTGTATAAGTCCCTCTGTACAAGTAAACGGCGCGATCGTCGCCCGTTTAAAAATAAAAATCATCTGGGCCTCTCCTCGAGCTATAAGACCCATTCAAAACTTTTGGGCCTCTATTAGAGTGTAAGACCCAATCCCCCTTTTAACCAAAACATTTTGGGCCTCACTTATTGTATAAGTCCCTCTGCGTTAAAAGAAAACCTCGGCGCGATCGCCATTTTTAAACGAAAAATCATTTGGGCCTACCCTCGTGTTATAAGCCCCTCTCTTTTCTTTAAACCTTTTTTGGGCCTCTTGAGAGAGTGTAAGACCCATCCCTTTGTACAGAAAACCTTTTTGGGCCCCAGTCACTTGTATAAGTCCCGCTGTACAAAGTCAAACAGTGCGCTCACTGATAAAACCCTGGGCCTCTCCTTGAGCTGTAAGCCCCAAATCTTTCTTTTTCAAAGCACTTTCTCCTTTGATTTTGAATATACTGTTGTTTTCAATATTTTTTTGTTGAACAACTAACCAAACAGCATGGAAGCACTACAACCGAGTAAGTGGTTATCGCTTTCATTTACTGCTTTCATATTATAAACTGTATTGTGGGGCTGCTCACTGTAAGTCTCCTTTCATAAACTCATATCTACTGTGTAATAATAGTATAGATATTTCGAGTTTCCCCGGCAACTACGTCTAGAACTAGGTGACGTCGTTTCATTTATTCGTAGAAATAGACGCCTAGATCCCCAATAGGAGCACCATATACAGTCTTCTCTTCGGCGGTCCTCCTTAGGAATCGTCAAGAAGCTCTACTCCCCAAGATGAATGTATTCTCCGTGAATGGCATCTTTGAGTTTCTTCCAAATTCTCAAACTTTCCTGACTTGATCTATTCCTTGTGGATAGCTTGCCTTGAATGTCTCGGGGTTTGGGTACCCACTACGGTCATAATCTTGGACCTTAACTAAGGAACCCTCTTTAAAAGCTAAAAATCGCTGGATAGTAAACCTCGCACGTTTACCAGTGGTTTTTATCTTTAAAAGAGTTATCTCTCCTAATGGAAAGGAGATGATAGACCCACGGGTTTCTTAAAAGCATCAGCCTCCTCTTGGGCATTATTCAAGGACACTACGGCTTCTTAGAAGTATTCACAGCCTCCTCTTAGGCTTCGTATAATGATCTCTTTCTTCGGGAATGATAGCCTCCTCTTGGGCTTCGTACAAGGACCCGTAGGCTTCTTAAAAGTTTCCAGCCTCCTCTTGGGCTTCGTAGAAATTGTCCCGACGACCTCCTTGAGGTATAGGAACAGAACCTAGTCATCCTCATA
The DNA here is from genome assembly GCA_022829125.1 of Lathyrus tuberosus. NCBI lineage: Eukaryota > Viridiplantae > Streptophyta > Magnoliopsida > Fabales > Fabaceae > Lathyrus > Lathyrus tuberosus. The sequence goes on along the minus strand of JALAZF010000142.1, from coordinate 2,082,115 downwards.
GGACAGTCCTTTCATAGAGTCTACTACTGTTTCTCAAAGCATAGTACAAAAGAAAAAAAACTCTAGACTTGGACAGTATAACTTCCTTGAGTCTCAAAGACATTCTCAAGTGACCCCTTCGTTAAATAGGAAGGAAACCCGCAGACTCGGACAGTCTCAATACCCTTTGGATTTCCCGTTTCCTCAAAGAGAAGGAAATATCCCTGATCATTAGATCAAATCCCTGAGTACAGTGTTGCTCATATAAGAACTGATTTTCTCTTTTAAAATCAGTATATTGGATCTGTCACTCAACTGAAACAAACCTTTAGCCTCCATCTCGGGCTTCGTACGAGATACAAAAACACTCTCTTGTTGAGTATCAAAGACTCCCTCGTAGAGTCAAATAAACAATAGCCTCTATCTCGGGCTTCGTACGAGACACAAAGACTCTATCGTCGGGTCAAAAACTTTTAGCCTCTCTCTCGGGCTTTGTACGAGACACAAAATAGCCTCCTCTTAGGCTTTGTATAATGATTTTCCTAGCGGAAATTAGCCTCCTCTTAGGCTTTTGTATAAGAAAACCACTGGTTGATCCAATCAACCTTTCAGCATCAAAGATGTGCCTCGTTCACAGTACACAAACATCAACAACTCCTTTCCTTTCATCTAATCGCTGTAAGCGGCAAGCCTCTGGATCATCTATATCCATGCCACTGTCCCTCTTTTAGTATGAGAAATTCCTAAGGAAAGATGGCATTGCTCTACACTGAGTTAAAGTCTTCTCCTTCAGGTTAAAACCATTTCTTCAGAAATTATGGCATTGCTCGGATCCGCGTATCCCAGTTAAAGTAATTCTCCTTCCCCCTCTTTAGAGATGACAAATTCTCTCTAAAGTCGAGGTCTTTCAGCTTCACGTCTTGGGCTTTGAACAAGACACAAATAGACCTTTCAGCTTCACATCTTGGGCTTTGAACAAGATACAAACCACCTTTCGCTTCACGTCTTGGGCTTTGAACAAGACACCAAAACACCCATTTCCTCCCATAGAATAGGAGGAACTACGAACGCTCTGATTTCCCTGTTTCGGTAAACGGGAATACGTAGGCATAAGATCGAAAGAAAAGATCTTAGCGAGCACAATCAACAAAAAACCCAAATCCCATATCTCCATCAATCAAAAATCAGTAATTCCAAAGCATCAGTCCTAACATCCTAATCCTTGTTCCCCGCTAGAAAGTCCTAGAAAGAAAGAAAACCGTACTGGTGAAAATACAAATAACCAGTACAAAGGCCCCCCACATTGATAGCATCCGTAACTTAACAGACCGCTATTTAAACTCAGTATGCAAGCAAGTTTAATTGGAGACATCTATTTCCCTTCCTTATTCAGCTCACAATAGGATAAAAAATGAATCGACCTGTAGTTTAAGCTCAAACCGCAGAGAGCGACCAGCGCTTAAGAACCGCGTCCAAAATCGCTCGCTACACCAGCCTATCTGGTAACCGTATCCAGGAGACTTGGGGAAAAAGAGTCAGCCGAACGACGCATATCAGCTAAGCATCATTGAAAAGAATACCTGCGTCCCCACCAAATCATGGGATCATTACTCAGGGCATTCAGAAAACATCCAGCACGACGATGAATTTACAAAGATTGCAGAACTAGAGTTCATCAACTACGCTTTTCCCGAGGTCAACGCCATCGAAAGGGATGACTCCTCCAGTTCCAAAGAAGTGTGGGACACCTTACGACAACCGAGTGGCAAATACGACTTCCTGGTCAAGTACACCGCTCCTGAAAGCTCTCGTATCAGGCTCGAAGACATCCAGGCAACGGGATGGGGAGATCCACGTGAGAGTACAAACATTGTACAAGATACAATAGAAGAATCCTCCTACGATAACTCTGCTTGGGAGACAGATTCCAACGATCCTGCTCTACTAGAAATTAGCGTCATTTCTGAAGACAAGTCATGAAAGAAGGTACCAGACTTTGTGATTCACCGAGGAGTTCACCGCCAATAGGTTGCTGTCGATGTTTCGAAAGTCGTCCATAAGTCTAAATTGCTTGTTTTAAACCCCGTTGAAACACGCGATCAAATGCCTTCTCCCAACTTTGAATTCCCGGTATTTGAGGCTGAAGAAGAAAATGACGAAGAAATTCCAGAAGAGGTCTCCCGATTACTCAGACAAGAGGAAAGGTCTATTGAACCTCACAAAGAGCCATTGGAAACGGTCAACTTGGGTTCAGAAGAAGAGAGAAAAGAGGTCAAGATTGGGGCACTACTCAGTCTGACTATGTGTAAATAAAGGTATACCATTAAGAAAGCATTTCAAGCACTAGAAAATATGTGTAAATAAAGGTTCCTATAGATTACGAAAGATGCTCTGGGTGTTAAGAGCATCCCTTTGTATAACCAAACCCCGATCCCTGATCTCTTCCCATTTGTTAAAGAAAACACTTGCACGCAGGGTTAGTTTAAGATATCTCCCCCTTCCTTTTAAGCTTCATAGAATAAATACAGAAAACAGAAAGTAGTGTTAAAAGCGGTAGTGGTCACGTCACTAAAACCGGAGTTACACTCGATAAATTATGTCAATAATGGAATGCAATGGAACTGACATGAAGTCCATATTGATGATATTTTTTCATACAATATAGTGCTAAATGTGATAAATGACAAAGAGGATCATGAACCAACGTCTATTAAAATTTGAAGACAAAGTGAGGATTGGCCAAAATGGAAAGATGCGATTGAAGCAGAATTAAACTCACTTCACAACAAACAAGTTTTTGGACTTGTAGTCCAAACACCTCAAGGTGTGAACCCATTTGGATACAAATAGGTTTTCGTGCAAAAATGAAATGAAAATAATGAAATTATGAGATACAAAACTCGACTTCTCGCTCAAGTATTTTCGCAAAGACCTGGAATTGATTTTGATGAGACTTATTCACCGGTAATGGATGCAAGAACTTTTTCAATATTTAATAAGCCTTATAGCACATGAAGGGATTAATTTGCACATGATGGATGTTGTAACAACTTATTTGTATGGTTCACTTGATAGTGACATTTACATGAAGCTCTCTAAAGGCTTCAATTAACCAGATGCATGTAATTTTGGATAACGAGAAAACTTCTCCATCAAATTGAACAAGTCTCTCTATGGACTGAAACAATCTAGACGCATGTGGTATAATCGCCTAAGTGAATATTTACTAAAGAAGGGATATAAAAATAACTAAATTTGTCCTTGTATTTTCATAAAAGGATGTGGAAAAGAATTAGCAATAATAGTTGTCTATGCGGATAACATAAATATTATTAGAACTCCTGAAGAGCTTCCAAAAGCTATAAATTGCTTAAAGAAGTAGTTTCAGATGAAAGACCTAGGAAAGACAAAATTATGTATAGGCTTACAACTCATGGCTAACGAGTTTTGAGTCATGGCTCACGAGTGACTACATTACGTAGCCAAATCCTAATATTGAACGCACGTAGGTGAAATATTCATATCTTAAAAAGAAGGTTTGGAAAAAGTTTATGAAGTCTCATAGTAGTGAGGAGTTCATGGTTAGTACCATTTGTATTTTTCTGATAATTTTATGGATAAACCTTGGACATTAATATTTTTCCCATGTTTATAATAGGTTTAAAGTAAAGAAGAAAAGCTGAACAAGTCCAAAAACAAATACCCTCATAGATTGTCTCGTGGGGGATTTAGCAAACTTGAGAAAACCATGATTACTGGAAAAAGACAACAACTATGAGATGTGGACTCCGTGAGTCGTGATTGAGAACCATCTCCACCATCACAACATGAGAAGTGGAATAGGGTTCGATTGAGACCAAACAAAGACTGCACTTCAGATACCTCCAGATTAGTAGCTGAGAGAATTTTATGTAGGACTTGTTGTGCATATGTTTAGTGTTATATAAATCGCTTTGGTAATTAACAATGTATATCTTATCATGTTGTATAGGATTTGTTGGTTAGCTCAACCCGTGAAGGTACCTTTGTTCTAGAACCACGATATGATATATTAGTATAAGCAATCAGAACAAAGAAGCATGGCGGGAGTGTCCATGGGGTTTGAGATGGCATCACCCTGAGAGTATTTTTTGGGTACGTCTAAAAAAAGCATTGAACAGGTGCAATATGAAATGTTGGAAGATCATCAGAGGAAGATAGAGACTCAAAAGAAAGAATTTGACGAGAAGTTAGAAGCGGAGCAAGAAACTTGAATGAAAGAATTATAAGAATTAATAGAGTTATATGTGGTATATGAGAGTGAGAATTGTATTATCTGATATGTATGATATATATTCGGTTAATTATGTTTTTTGTTACTGTGTATATTTTATGATGTAGATAATCAGTGGAACTGTCCCACATTGTACAAATGAAGATGATGATGCTGATGATTAATTGTCTGATAGAAATGTTGTACGTGGTGCAAGCACAAAAGGAAGTTTTTTATCCGCCCCCACTAGTAGAGAGATCCATTATAGGTTATTGGCTCCCTATGAAAAATCATATTCCAAAATGATGGCTAACGTTATGCGCAACGAACAAGTGGTACTTACTCCTCCGCTAAATCATGATCCAGGGATTGAGGGGTTAAAGGAATTATGTATGATTCTTAAAGATATAAAGGATATGATTGTTGGAAAATGGTGGCTAGACATAGGGCTACTGCAAGTTAGAGAACGATTTAAAAATAATTCTCCAAAAAACATCAAAGAATACTTAATGTAACACCCCAAATGTATCCGCAAAATATAATTAATATATCACAGTAAATACATCATTTATATTCAGGATGTTACACAACTAAACATAAAACAACTGCTCATATGTGATAATAGGCAACACATGCAATGTTTGAAAATTAGTTATAATAACTTTAACAATTCAATAGGTCTTAAATTCCAACTTCATTGAAAATAGCGGAAACATCAACATAATAAGATATTCAAAACATAATCATTCTTCAAAATAACATAAACCACAAATTCTTGAGATATCCAAAAATCTCTACAATAATCAACATAGCAAAACATTTCCTGACCCCGATGTTACACATCAGAGCAGACGCCGGCACAAAAGAAAAAATAGAAGACTTCATCTTCTACTTACTTCAACTCCTCTACAACGAGTTATATGCGCGATGCCCATGTAACATTCAAACAGAAGGGGTGAGATATCATAAATAGATAAAGGAAAGCATGATAATAAGCAAGCAACAGATTATTTCATGCACATCACCCATTCCTCATAACCAACACAACAACCATCCAACACAACAATATTCAACATACATCTACAACATTCAACATATAACAACAACATCCAACATATAACAACAACATTCAACATACAACAGACATCAATGACAACAACAAATGCAATCAATGTGCAAATGCAATGAGACTCATAACTCGACTCAATGTAAGTGGTACCATTCGTTTCCTATTTCAGAACCCGATCCCTTTTTCAGAATCACAATTCCCGTCGGAATTCAAATACGTGAACACTCAGGTTCACCGGCTCCGATCCTCACCTCATAAGATATTGAGCTCACAATTTGTTATCATCATTATTGATAACATCTCAATAATTCCATTCATCCTGGAGCAATCAGCTACCGACATACAATCCTCACTTCCTAGGATTGATGCTCACAATTCGTTATCATCATTATTGATAACATCTCACTGATTCCATTCATCTCAGCAATCATCTACCGGCATACAATCCTCACTTCCTGGGATTGATGCCCACAACAACGAACCAATGTCCCAACATCATGTATACATGCAACAACAACAACAACAACGAGTACAATAACAAACACCTCCATAGTCATGTACTCCTCCAATACTTCCCATCATGCTCAACATACATGTTAAGACAGTTCTACAACAGTAACACAACATGGCAAACATCCACAAGGCATTTAAAATCATCTTACACCACAACAAAATGATAATAATGCGTTCAACATCAACAAACAGCAAAATCATTCAACTTCTGCTACTGAAAATATTTTTAAATTAAAGCTGGTCACGCCAGCTTTTCGACGGTTCGAGCAACACTCGAATCAGACTCCCGGAACGAAAGTTATGAATATTTAAAGTTTTTTCAAAAATAAATGTTTGTAGTGTAACGGGTTACCTAAATCAGGGTAACCGATTACACCCATGCAATAGTGAAACCAGGGTAACCGGCCAACCATGCAAAATTAACACATGGTAATAGGTTACCTAAATCAGGGTAACCGGTTACCCCCACACAGCTTGCCCAAAAATGCTGTTTTTCAATAGTGTAATGGGTTACCCTATATTTGGTAACCGATTACACTTGCAACAAAATCACTTTTCTGCTTCTTATCAGTACGAAAAGTGTTTTTTATCCCAGCACAAAACCCCACTTTTCATATAAAACATTTAATCTATTATTTTACTCAAAAGTAAGGTTTTATCAACACAAAAATCCCGCTTTCTTTCCCCGAAAACACCCAAAACATTCGTTTCGACTCTGATTCTCGAATTCGCACAGCGACACAAGAACGACATCGATAAACCATCATTCAACGAATCAACAACAACAACAATTGTATCAAATTCATCAATAACAACAGTCTCAACATCAACATACAACGATCAACGAAAAAATAATCAATTCACAATTACCATTTAATTGAATTTACGGACAACAATACGAGAGATACAAAACCTACATGATAGAATCTACCCGCCATGATCATCATACTATCCCTTAGCTAGTTAGAACCCCACTCTTACCTTAGAGTTTTGCAAAGAGTTCTCTTTCATCAGGTATATAATGAAACAGATGTTTAACATCGTCTCTACCCGCATTCGTTTATTCGTGGGATCAGGTATATAATGTCATGAAATATTTTCAATAACATATTAGTTTTCTATTATAATTCAAATCACATGATATTCAATTTTTTTCACTTGTTTATGTAGAAGTTTAACGACAAGTCACATTTCACTTCCGAAGACTTAGACAACGTCTGTAGACATTGAGCGTTTATTTTTAATGTGTTAGTTGAAAAGGAGAAGGTGATATTTTTAAGGGTTAATTTGATATTTTGTAAATATTGATCTCTCTGTGTGTGTGTGTGTGTGTGTGTGTGTGTGTGTGTGTGGTTGTGTGTGTGTGTGTGTGTGTGTGTGTTTGTGTGTGTGTACGTGTTTGTGTGTGTGTGTGCGCGCGCGTGTGTGTGTGTGTGCGTGTGTGTTTGTATGTGTGTGTGATATACAAGTAAAACAAAAACATGTATGTAATATATGAAAAAATTAAATTAAATTAGAATAAATTAAATAAATTATTTAATCACGGTTAATTATATCAATCGGTGTTATAGATAGAGCGCAAAATATTATTAGCCATACATTCACTAGGTTTCAAACCAATGACCATTCGCTTTATATCACAACGGTTGTATGCTTTGACCGTTGTGATATATAACGCGCTAACTAGTTTATCATAATGGTCCTACACTCGTGGTGGAAAGCATCATACATACAATCACATTGTACATAACAACGGTTGGTCGGACGTGGTTGTATCCTTTTTTCAACAGTTATGATAAGTGTTTTTTGTAGTAGTGATATTTAGAAGCTTCAGAGAGAGAGAGAGAGGGAGGGAGGGAGAGAGAGAGAGAGAGAGAGAGAGAGAGAGAGAGAGAGAGAGAGAATGGTAAATAATTCTAGCGAAGAACATAAACATTCAGAAGTGTCAGAGAGAGAGAGAGAGAGAGAGAGAGAGAGAGAGAGAACGATAGCGTGCCTTAATTTGAAGAGGATGAGGATTTCGCTTCCCGAAATAAATGAAGATGTTATAGATTTCTCTACCGTTGTCATCTCGTTCGCTAGGGCATCCTTGTGTGTTATGAACAAAATGAAGTAGATGTTATGTTTTAATTTTGTGGAAAATAATTTCTCAACAATTTAAAACTTCAACCATAGTGAAATATGAAACATATAATCGCAGTTAAATGAAAAAACAGTAGTTGTTATACTTTCAATTTTTAAATAACAATAAATTTTAAGGGACACACACTTATTTTTATTGAAAAAGGAAAAATGTTTATGCTGAGATTCGAAGCTTGTCATCCAAATTCTATGACCACGATAATATTTAGGAACTGTGATGAAAAGTTTCAAAAATATGCGCGTAAAAAATGTGATTTGACTACGGTGGCAAAATGACCGTTGTAATATTATGTTACCGAAGGTATATTATTTAGTAGTGTTACCTCAACAAAAAAAATATATAAAAACCTATATTTTCATCTTAATGACAAGAAAAAACAATAAGCCTATGTTAGAAAAATATTTAGAACAAGACAAATGTTTCACATATATTTTGAACAAGAAATATAAGAAAAACAAGACAAATATTTTGAACAACAATAATATCATAACTCGTATAATGAATGGTGGAAATTGTTTCACATATGCATCTTTCCTTGAAAAGATTCATGGAAAATTGAAGACAAAGAAATAAGTTACTTATTTCATCTTTTAAGAATTTGTGACACCTTTTTGTTTTTCATACTAGTTGGAAAATTATGTTGGAGTTTTGTAAAGATATGATAATGTTTTGAAAGATTGAGATAAGGCGGGAGAAGTTAGAGTTTCACTTTGAGCGGAGTTTTTTCTGAAGTGTATTAAGTTAGCTTATAAAGATCAAATATTTCACCACAATTGATAAGAGGAACTGTGGTGAATTATCTTGATATTTAACTACGGTTCTTAATCTAGATTTTTGTGAAAATTGATTAATTTTTATTAAAAAATAGAAATTAAGGGGACACACCATTTTTCTAATAAAAAATCATAAAAGTATTGGTGTTGAAATTCGAAGTGTGTTACTCCTTCACATATTACAACGGTTGTTTGATAGGACCGTGGTGATATTTGATTTAAAAAAATTATAAGCGTCTAATGAATATATATATATATATATATATATATATATATATATATATATATATATATATATATATATATATTATTTCGGTTCAGTAAGTGTTGTCGTAAGAAATTATTTCAGAATATATATTTTATAGTAGTGCTGCTGGTAGGCATGGTAACGGGGTGGGTCGGGGGCGGGTTTAGCTAGCCCCGCACCCGCATCCGCCTCCCGGTTATAGACCCGCCCCCGCCCCCAAATTCAGTCGGGGGTGAAAATTTACCACCCAGACCCGCCCCGATAGAAACGGGTTTGTCCGCACACGCACCCGCCCCCACCCGCAAAAAAAATATTTTTTTAAAAAGTAATAAAAATTAACAATTTTATTAAAAACTTAACCATTTTAATAATAAACTTGTTTCTAAAGATGTGAGTTTGATTGAATTGTGAGAAATGACTAATGAGAATTTTTAATTACTTCTTCAAAAGTGAATAAATGTGATATAAAATAATTTAAATATGGATATTAAAGTAAATATTATAAGACCGGACGGGGGCGGGTGCGGGGGCAGGCGGGTAGTAGCATCTCCCGCACCCGCACCCGCAATTACAAACCGAGTTTTACCCGCACCCGCACCCAATCAAATCGAGTTTCTCCCGTTAATTTCGGACCGGATCCGGGCGGTCCCTGGCAGGCTCGGGTTTTCTTGCCATGCTTAGCTGCCGGTGTGAGATCTAATTTTTTTGCCATTATAAAGTAGTAAGACTCGTATGAATTTTATAAATGCCATTATAAAGTAGTAAGACTCGTATGAATTTTATTAAATAAAAGAGTGAGTGTTAAAAACAATGATAGAAACCGTCCTTAATATTCCTCTAATTTTAATAATGTTGTATTCCCTATCATATTCATCCTTCAATTAGAAACAGTCCTATGCCTATAGTTCTATATAAACAGATGACAAAAAACTATCAAAGGACAAGGAAAAATATACCTACAAAATTCTAATATATTGGAACTGTTTTTGTGAAAAAACAAGAAAACAAAACACTCAAAACATGGGAGACATATATTCAGCTTACATACTATCCCCAGAACACCGTCCCAACTTCTCTACCTTGGTGGAAGTTGATGAAATTCCAATCATCGACCTCTCAGAAACTTGCCAAGAAAACCTCATCTCAAAGATTGGCAAGGCATGTGAAATATGGGGATTCTTTCATGTAATCAATCATGGAGTTCCCTCTGATCTTATCTTAAAGGTTGAAAGTGAGGCCAAAAAGTTTTTTGAGCTAAGTATGGAGGAAAAAAAGAAACTGAAAAGAGATGCATTTAATGCAGCGGGATATCATGATGCTGAGCATACTAGGAAAACAAGGGATTGGAAAGAAGTTTACGATTTTCTTGTTAAAGATGGAATACAAATCCCTTCTTCTGATGATCCACATGACTTGGGGCTATGTACTCAAAAAAATCATTGGCCGCAATCTCTTCCACATTTTAGGTACTCTTACTTTTATCAAATGATTTAAAGGATTGATATTGATATATATAATTAATTAATTAAAGTTATGGTTTTTCATAAGATCTCAAAACTTCTCTCATAGACAGAGTGTTGCAGAAGTTTAATGGAGCAGTAGAGGTTGGTGAGATGGTTTTTAATGGCAAATATATATATATATATATATATATATATATATATATATATATATATATATATGTGTGTGTGTGTGCGCGCGCGCGCGCGCGCTACAACCGATCAAATACCTATAATAATTCCGACCATCAGACTAGGGGATCAAACGTCACGAGAACTAAGAAAAGGAAAGACACAAAAACTAAGAACCAGATACAGATAAATCTCTCCAATCAAAGGATACTTACAAAAACAACGGAAGAAGAGATAAAGCCTCTAATCATAGACTGAAAATCGCTAAAATGAGTCAACTTGTAGTCAAAGAGAAAATACCTCATCACCTAAGGCCCCAAATCTAACTCTCCCCTTCCCATCTACCAATCTTCCTTACAGATTTAGTGACCTGTTCGATAATCTACCGGTAAGGTTATATAAAATTAAGGGGAGTATTCCCAACCCATAGATCCTCCCAGAATCCTTGAACTAATCAGATGTATCATCAGCTTTATCTCCAAGAAAGGAACCCCCTTTTCACCAAAAAGAGGCAGATCGGAGACAACCGGGTTTCCCACCCATGATAGATGTCGTAGAGGCTACACAATATCTGAATATAGGATATCACACCAAATACCATAAGCCCCTGAAAGCAGGCGTCACACCCGCATTTCCAAAAGGGCTAAGTTGACCTAATGAAGGTCATGAACTCTAAGGCCCCCAAGCTTCTTAGGCTTCCAATCATCCACCACTTGACCCAATCAATTTTAGACTCCTCTTTCACTCCTCCTTAAAGAAACCTCATTTAAATCTTCGCTATCTTCTTCCACACATTGACATGCATCTTTAAAAAAGTTAAGAAAAAGAAACGGATTTCATTAGGAACAAAGTTAAGGAGGCTCACTCTCCCTCCCAGGGAGACATACCTACGCTTCCACAAAATGAACCGTCTAAATAAAAGATTAACTAGAGGTTCCCACATAGACGTTAGATGGGGGTTAGCTCCGACCGAGAGCCCAGTAAACTTAAAGGGAAGGGACTCCTTCTTATACTGGAGAAATTTGAAGGCAAGTTTTAAGAAAACATGATCAAAATTCACCCTAATGAATGAACTTTTTTGCAAAATTCACACAAAGGCTTTAGATATTATCTACAGTAGTATCTGCATGAATAATAGTGTCGTCTCCATATGGGACACTATCAAGTACAAAGATCTCATTCTAACACTTGATAAAAGATACATATCAACAGTCCTAGAGTTTATATCACTCAAGCCTTCGACAACCCAGAGAAAAAGGAAGGGAGCTAGCCACATTATTAATAATGTTATCATAAAAGTTAATTTTAGTATTTAAAAAAAAAGGATGCCAGAAAGTACATAATCATATGCATATGCATATGATGATTTCATGAATGATCACATAAAATTAAACTCCACATAGTTTCTAAATTAGTGCAACATAAAACCATCATTATGTTTTTTCTTAGGGAAATAATGGAGGAATATAGTGGGAAATTAGAAAAGCTATCTTACAAGTTGTTGGAGTTAATTTCATTGAGCTTAGGCTTAGCTGGTGACAAATTCTTTGACTGCTTCAAGAATCAACTAAGCTTTACGAGGCTCAATTACTATCCTCCATGCCCTTTCCCTGATTTGGCACTTGGTGTTGGTTCTCACAAGGATCCTTGTGTCTTGACTGTGGTTGCACAAGATGATACTGGAGGTTTACAAGTTAAGAAAAATTCAGTTGGTGGTTGGGTTCCAGTTAAACCTATTCCTGGTGCATTGGTTGTCAATCTGGGTGATGTTCTTCAGGTGCGCTGTTCCTATAATAGCATAATAACAAAGCAATTTTGATATTGGATTAGGACATAGAAATTTATTTTTAAAATTAGAATATAGTTATCAATGAATTAGTTTGTTATTGTTAGTAACTTAATTCTATATTGTAGTGTAGAAAAACATTTTATAACATGGACACTAATATTATACAAATACTTAATATCATATTTAGTCTTTAATTTTTTTTCAAACAAAATAATGGTTTTCATAACATTTTCTATCTACCGTTATAGCTAAGTCCATAACAAAAGATGTAAAAGACACAAATTTATGGTAGAAACTTAGAATTTGTCACTAAAATCAAGAATTTGTCACTAAAGTTGTTGTAAAAGAAAGATTCAATTGCTTCAATCTTAATGTTGGGTGTTTTTGCAGGTTTGGAGCAATGACAAATACGATAGTATAGAACACAGGGTAGTATTAAATACACAAAAAGAAAGATTTTCCTATCCATTCTTCCTTTTTCCAGGTCACCATATTATTGTAAAGCCTGCGCAAGAGCTAGTGAGTGAGCATAATCCTGCAAAATACAAAGCATACAATTTTGGCAAATATTATGCTAATAGAACCCATGCTGATTTCAGCAAACAAGAGGTTGAGTATAAAGAAATTCATCACTTCAAGATTTTGGATTAGCTATTAAAAAAATTTAGCTCTTGTTTTGGATTTTCTGTTGTTTTTCATATCCTTATTCTCTTCAGAGACAGAATAAATAGGGCTCCCTTTCATTAGTTTATATGTTGTACTGCGACAGTCGATTAGTACCTCGAGAACTCTCGTAATGCGTGAGAAAGGGAATTTATTTTATGGGACTTATGCGTCACAAAATAATATATTTCTGGTAGTGAAACTTATCCTCTAATTTAAATAAATGTGTGCTTTATTTTTAATGAATTTAAAATTGGTTGCCATTTTGTTGTTTTAGATTTATTTTTAGATATCATATTACTTAATGAATTTATATGTATTGTACCTTACTTTTGTTTTTCTTTATATATTTGATTTTTTAGAAGAAAAATATGTTAATGAAATTATTACTACCAGTTCTTTTATTTTCTTTTAAGAATTTATATAACCCCTTTTCTTTCTTGTTTAATAAATATTATTTCCGTTCCTTTATATAAGAGACAATTTATTTTTTAAATTTATTAAATAATCAATGTATTTGATCAATTTATGTATTAAATATATTGATTATTCAACGAGTCTAAAACATTAGTTGTCTTTTATATAAATGAACAGAGATGGTATAGTTTATAGATTGCGGAACATATTAGATGTTGCTCATAGAATGCCTAGTTTTGGGTGGCATATGATATTTTTTTTATGTGAAATGTTATTTCTAAAAAAATCAGCGTTAAAAATTTTAAAAGGTAGTAATACCCCCCAAATCTTAAAAGTTATTAAAAGGTAGTTCAACGATCACTCCCTAATGAGAGACAAAGATGGGTGGCATCAAACAACGAGAAAGGTGTTCAACAGAGGAAAAAGGCCTTCTAACAGGTGGGATGTTTTTCAGTCTAACACAATATCGGACAGCAGGGGCACCATTGGGTGTGAGTCCGTTTATTTCTTAGAAGTTCTAGATCGATTTAGGGTTAAAGAGATGTTTGAAGCTTTCATGGATTACGGTGAACTGGTCAAGATAGTAATACCCCCAAAAGAAACAAGTTTAACAAGAGATTTGAGTTTGCTAGATCTAAGAAAGTTGATGACTTAAGGAAGCTAGTTATATTGTTGGATAACCTGTTTCTTGATAATAGGAAGATTTATGAAAATGTCCCTAGGTTTGATAGGTCTCGTCTGAAAGGGAAAGAGGATCATAGAGGAGAAACAAAGGGTACCAACATCAATAGCACTTTCTGTTTTCGTTCTAGGAGAGAGTCGAGGGAAGGTTTTTACTTAATTGGGGGTAGAACCTTCGCTGAAGTGGTGGGGAGGAGATGCGGTCCATTTATTGGTAAGCCGGAAAAAAGAGAAGCTTTTGTGGAGTATCATACATCATAGGATGATCTGGTGAGGTTCAAGAAAGCTTAAGTGGGTTTGGTTGTTTCTCCGGGATTTTCGTATAACATCCAGACTCACTTCGAAATGGAGAAATATTTTTCTAATAAAGTTACACCTATGGGTGCTAACATTTGTTTTTTTTAAGAGAAGGAAGATGGTTAAATTCTTGATCTTATTAGAGAAGGGAAATCGTGGTGGAGCCAATGTTTTACCGAGATTAGAAAATGGAAGGAAATAGATGTGGATAAGGAGAGGGCAACTTGGTTGAGGTGTTTTGGTATACCATGTCATGCTTAGAATTCCCAGTTCTTCATGTTTTTAACTAAGATGGTGGGTTCCTTTGTCAGCACTAATGAGAATACTATGAAATTGGAATGCTTGGACGTTGCGAGAATCTTAGTCAGAAACAGTTGTGCGACTGTACTGATTGAAATTGTGAAGGTTAAGATTAATGGGGAGCCTTTTTTTATTAAGATTACGGAAGAGTCTCATGCTCCTTTTAGCATTTCTGTGATTGAAGCGACGAACATTCAGGCTACGTAGGAAGAAAGTTTCGATGAAAGTGGACCTTGGGGAGAAGATGTGGAAGATGAAATTTCTGAACGATCTGACCACGAGGAGATGGACGATGGGATAATTCAAGCTGCAGACATCGAGGAAGGGGAAATTCCTGCTACAGCTGGCCTTTTGGCGGAGAACGAGGAGGGGATTTCAAAAGGGTGTAGGAAAAGTCAGCGTATTAGCGGAAGGGTGAAGCAGAAGAAAGGTAACATTTATCTATTTGATTCTGCAATTGAGCTGGAGAAAGTAGGTAAAGCAGTTGTAGTAGGGTCTACTGCTATGGTTAGGTGTTCTAGCCTTGGAGATACAGCAAGTTCTAGTAGAGGCATAAATATCGAGGTGGTTTTATGTACAGAGGTCCCACTCTCTAAAAGAGCATACATGTGTCTCGAGGGGGTAGCTCCTTCGGATTCTGGTGGTTTGGAGGTAGATTATGATGGGAATTTTAATAGTTTGGGAATTTGACTGGAGCGCAATGGGCCTAAAGGGCTTGGTTCCTTTATTAGCATTGGTCCGGATATGGCCCTTTCTTGTGTCGGTGGGAAAAAACAAAGAAAGGGCGTAAAACAAGATTGAGACATTTGTCTCCTAGTAGTAAAGCTCTTTTGATTGTTGCAATGGGGTATCTTGTTCTTCTGAAAAGGTTGTGAGCTTCTCAGGGGGGATATCCTTTGTTGTGAATCTACAAACGATTCTGATATTCGTCAAGGAAATTCCAGATTCTGGGGAAATTTGGAATCCAATGTCGGGGAGAAAGTTTGGAATGCAATTTTGAATTTGGGTATTGTTGCTAAAGACAAAGGGAGAGATTACAGGAAAAAAATAGGAGATGGAAGGAAGGTCTCTTCGAAGTCCGCAGGGCATTCAGGAGGGCTTGCTTATTCCATGGAAGGAAGGTCTCTTTGAACCTATTCTTTCGTTCAATGGCAACAGATTCTTGGGGATTAAAGTTAGGTGGAAAAATTCTTTTTACTATATCATAAACGTTTATTCTCCGGGTGATTTATCTCTTAAAAGGGCGTTGTGGAAGGATCTCAGGTAGCTGAAGAAGAATTTTGTAGATGGGGAGTGGTGTATTGGTGGGGACTTTAACTCCATTGTAGATTTGAAGGAGAGAAAAGGTAGCTCGCATTTTACAAAATGAATGAGATGGGGGACTTCGATGATTTTATTGTTGATATTAATCTGGTTAATTTACCTTGTAAAGGGAGAAAATTCACTTGGTACAGTGGCGATGGTAAGCACATGAGTAAACTCGACCGTTTTTTTTTTTCAAGTTCTTTGATTGACAAATTGGGTATTGTGGGCCAAATGGTAGGAAAAAGAGATGTTTCCGACCATAATCCCATTTGGCCTATTTCTAATCAATCCGATTGGGGCCCTAAATCGTTCATAGTCATTGATTGTTGGTTCGATAATAAAGATTTCGTCAGTTTTGTCGAGGCGGAGTGGAATAAGTTGGCTGTGACAAGGAGTGAATTTGTGATCAAGGAGAAGCTCAGACTGTTGAAGAATAGCCTTAGGAGGTGGAATTTGGAAGTTTTTGGAAAGATTAACCTTGATGTGGAGGCTAACATCTCTATTATCAACGAAACAGACGCCTTACTTAAACAATGCAAAGTGGACCAGGTGGCTAACTTGGTTGCAGAGAGAAGTCAAGCGGTTTTGTCCTTGTGGAAGAACCTTGGTATTCAGGAGAGGATCTTCATTCAGAAATCTTGGATGATGTGGCTTAGACACGACGATCTTAATAGTAAGTTTTTTCATAACTTTATTAAAGAATGTCGTAGGAGTAATTTCATCGGTTCTATTTTGACGGATAATGGTATGTTGGAAGAAGTTAGGGACATAAAGGAGAAGGTTAGGAGATATTTTCACGACAAATTTTTGGAAACTGATAGCATGATATTAGTGCTGGATGGATGTCATTTTAACTCTTTATCAGACATCAACGTGATCATGCTTGAAGCTGAGTTTTTGGAGCAGGAAATAAGAAGCGGTTTGGGATTGCGGGCCTTCGAAAAAGCCTCAGCCCGGATGGTTATAACTTCTTTTTTATTAGAAACTGTTGGCATTTTGTGAAAGGTGATATAGTTAGATTTATAACCTACTTCCATAGTAAAGCTAAGTTGTCAAAGTCGATTACGTCTTTGTTTTTGTCTTTGGTACCTAAGAAAGCTAATCATCTTTCCTTGAAAGATTTCAGATCGATTTTCGTTGTTGGATGCCTTCTTAAAATTTTGTCGAAATTGTTGGCTAGTCGTTTAAAAGGGGTGTTAGGATCCTTAATCATTGGTACCCAATTTACGTTTGTTTCGGGTAGACAACTTATGGACGGGGTTCTTATAGCTAACGAGATTGTGGATCTCGCAACGAGGGAGAAAATAGAGTATTATTTTTAAAGTACATTTTGAGAAAGCTTACAATACAGTAAGTTAGGATTACCTTAGGCTTATTGTCAAACCCTAATATTTGACCCTGAGATTCTGTTTTTTCGTTTCGCATCGTCTGCATGGCATAGCATGCACTTCATCTTGTATAGTGTCCGAAATGTCAGTCAGAATAAATTTGTTGGATTTACAGATGAACCGGTCTAAATTTATTTCAAAATCAGACCAAACTCTATATTTTTCCAATAAGTTTATTTCGCGCTGATTATTTTGTTGTGTTCATTTTATTTTTTCGAGCACTTTTCTACCCGACTTTTTATTTCGTTTTTTAATCATTTTTATTTATTTTTAGTTAAATAATCATTTAATTTATTTATATTTAATTAGATATTTAATTTAAATTTATATTTTTATTAATTAATTTTATTTTTAATTTGTTTATTAATATTTTCATTTTTTATAAAAAACTCAAAAACATTCTATTTAATCAATACTTAATTATGTTTCTCCTTTCATATTTAATTCTTTTTATTTTTGTGGAATCATAAAAAACAAAAAAAACATTGTGTTAATTTTTATTATCATTCTTGTCTATTTTCTAGTCCTATATATATGCATTAGAAAAAAACAAAGAGGACAAAAAAGTCACAATCATCCACCTCATAACCTCCGATCCGTAGCTTCCACAGGTATTAACCTCATATCTCGCATCTCAGGTATTTATTCGATTTGAGTTTGTAATGATTGTTTTAATCACATTCTGTTTTGTTTTCTCATTTTGTATTACATATAAATATGGCTTTTCACTTTGCATTGTGTTATGTTCATGTCGACATTGTAATGGTTATAAGAGTATTATATGTGTGTTTGTTTCAATATGTTGCTGCTACAATTGTGTGTATACTATATATTGAATCTTATATACTGTCAGTTAGCTTGCCTTGCATCTAGAATATATATATATATATATATATATATATATATATATATATATATATATATATATATATATATATATATATATATATATATAATGTGATAGAACTATCTTTACATTTTATTCTTTTAGCTTTATTTCGATTTTGTAGTGATATGCATCTTATTATAGATAGTGTGTACATGTTTGTGTTTAGCTTTCTATTTTTCGATTACTCTGAGTTGATATAAAAAATTGTAACAATGCTATAATAGTATTTTAATCTGATTTCAACACGATGTTTTGCCATGTATTTTTTTTATATGTTTCCATCACGATGTTTTGTCTTGCACTTTCTGTTTATTTTATACGATGTTTTTCCGTGTACTTTCTATCTGCTTTTCTACATGATGTTTTTCCATGTACTATGTTTGTGTCTCCATTTGCTGTCTAACCATACATGATGTTTTTTTGTGTGCCGTGTCTGTGTCTTCATTTATTGCTTGCCATTTACATGATGTTCTTCCATGTACTTGTTGCTTTACTTTTTATGCCTTGTTGACCCAATCCAAGGGAAGAGACTGTATGTTGACTTATTGTAATTGTGCGTGTCCCTTGTTTGTACACTTTAATTGTCTTTGTTGCTCTTGGTTCTTAGAGCCTAACAATCCGTAGGTCCGAACTATGGACGCTATGATTTCTTAAAGTTCCTTTTGAGAATCCGTAGGTACAAGGTCAATCCTTGGCGAGCAACCTTTTCCTTTTCCTTTGTTTACCTTTATTGAGGGGAACTGCGAATACTCTGAATCCATTCCCATCAGGATACGTAGGGACGAGATGCGATGTCTTGGCGAGCATACTTAAAAATAATACCTTAGGTCTCCCTTTTACCTTTTCACCCTTAGCAGACAATTAACAAATAACACAATAAGACAAGAGGTTCCTATAGAGTACTACAGATACTTAGGATTCTAACACCTTCCCTTAGTATAACCAACCCCTGAACCTTAGATTCTCTTTTTCTTTGCATTGCATTGCATATTTCGGGTTATTCGTTCTTTTTCCCTTCCTTTGGATAAATTAAAGATCGGTGGTGAATTAAGATTTGCGATTCAAGTTAATTCAATAGCTTGATATTCGATTCTCACCGCGATAGAAATGGCGACTTCACTGGGGAATTCTCCCTAAGAGATTTACCCCTAACTTATTTTATATGTGTTATTGTATGTTTGTATATATCTGTCTGCTTGTTGTTTTGTTGTTTCATGGGTTGTTACCTTTGTGTGGTGAGATGAGTCCTAACCCAGACTTGAGTGTATACCTATGATAGGATTGTGGTATAATCAATAGTTAACTGTTGGGAGTAGTCCTAACATGATTAACATATTATATAACCACGCTCAAAGGAGACCCATTTGGGATTACTGATGTCATGCGCGTAGTCATATTGGCATTACTTTTTCTGACTTGGGAGTCTGTGAAGCTGGGGACCTTAGTATCCCTTCACCTCTCCTAGCCTTTTTAGGATGTAGTGCAGTGATCATCCAGGTGTAGACCTGTGGTGGTTGTCATGTGATACTACACTCATAAGAGTTTATCTTGAGAATATTATTAGGTCGCACGAGTAGTCGTACAAGCCGATAATATCTGAAAGATTTATCGATGACTCTGGGAACTTTGTTAGAACTCGTTGTGCAGGTGCTTTACCCCTAGTACACACCCTGTGGTAGGTTCTTTACCTAGACTCCATGATGTGATCATGAACCTTTGATCATGTTACCTGTGTGATTTGCATCCTGTCTTGCATCGTGTTGCATATCATTTGCATATTTGCATGATTCATTTCATGCGTCTGTTTGTCCAGTGACTCATATCCAGCTGTCTCTATCTTCCAGCGTCATCTATCCGTCGTCAAGCTGATTACTCGACACAGATACAGGACTAGGGCTAACTACAAACACAAGATGTCAGAACAAGAAACACACAACGCAGAGATCCGAATGGAGATCGATGATCTTAAGTCAAGCATGAAAAAGCTTACTGAAATGCCCCAGGTATTGATTGCTAGAGCAGAGCAACCCCAAAGAAATGTTATCCAGGAGGTTTCAAATGCAGGTCCTCAGCCTATTCAGATGCCACCTTCAACTTGGCCAGAGTTTGGTTTACCGCATAACTTCTCTCCACCTATTACATCTTTTGCTATGATTGGTCGAACTGTCAGACCGACATTTCAAGTTCCAGTTTTCGTTGAGCCTAGACCTGTGGTCCACACTGTTTTTGGGACTGTCCAAGCTCCCTTTGAGAATGCTCTCTATAAGTACAATGCTGCCAGTGCTCAGGGTGAAGACCGTGAAGACTTTGTTGAACCCGAGGTTGTCCGCGAACAATTTCATACCATAGACAAGAGACTTAAAGCCACAGAGGGCAATGAGTTCTTTAGTGTGGACGCAGACAACATGTGCCAGGTTTCTGACCTTGTTATGCCTGCCAAATTCAAAACACCCGAGTTTGTGAAATATAAGGGTCACTCTTGTCCAAGGGCTCATTTGGTCATGTACTTTTGAAAGATGGCTGCTTATACCAACAACCAGAAGCTTCTCATCCACTGTTTTCAAGACAGCTTGAGTGGAGCTTCTCTCAAATGGTATATGAATCTTGAACAGAATAGTTACCACTGCTTCCAAGATCTTGCTAATGCTTTTATGAAGTAGTACAAGTACACCCTCGACATGGCTGTTGATCGCCGTCAACTTCAAAATATGTCTCAGAATAATAAAGAGTCTTTCAAGGAATATACTCAGCGTTGGAGAGAACTCGCTTCTCAATTTGAACCCCCTCTAGAAGAAAAGCAGTTGATTGGAATGTTCATGGACACCTTGTCTCCATTCTATTGGGAGAAGATGATTGGCAGTGTTTCTTCTAACTTCACTGATTTGGTAACCATTGGTCAAAGAATTGAGGAAGGGCTCAAGAATGGTAAAGTGTCCAAGGGTGCTGAATCTTCTAATGGTGCGAAGAAATCCTATGGGAACTTCCAGAAGAAGACAGAAGACCATACCAATGTTGTCATGACTGAAGTGAGAAGGCCTCATCCTAGACCTCAGCATGTTAATCACCCTACCATTACTGTTGTTACTCCTGTGGTTGCTGCTCCACGACCAACTCAAGCTCCCCAACATCCTACTGTAGGGAAGAACCAGTACCATAATAGGAATCAATTTGATCCTATTCCAATGACGTATACTGAACTTTATCCTGGTCTGGTTCAGAAAGGTTTGATTACCACAAGGACTCTGCCTCCTCTTCCCGCTGGATTCAGATCTGATCTCCATTGTGCATTCCATGAAGTTGTCGTAGGCCACGATCTGGAAAATTGATCTGCACTAAAGGCCAGAGTGCATGATATGATTAAGGTCGGAATCCTTAGCTTTCATGACACCAATCCTAATGTCCAAACAAACCCTCTGCCAGGGCATGCCAAGTAAAGCTTCAGTGGACTTCAGCCTAAGTACTTCCCCAAAGACAGGACATCTAATCCTTGTGTTTTATTAGTCACTAGGCCATGTTCTTATTGTTTGAATCTTTTGTTATTTGTATTAGTTATTTACTTTCAAATTATGTTTGTACTTTCGTAATTAATGAAATGAGCATTGTAACTTTTTGATTCAATTCATTTTGTCCATTATTTACATCTTTATACTTTCCGCTTTCTTTTTTATTGTGCAAAGATTGGAGGGAGAATGACGAAAATGTTATACCAATAATTGCTGGTATGCTTTAAAATAAACTTTGCTGACGATGTAAGGCATTGTTTCAACTCCCTAAACACTGGAGAAATAAGGAAGTTATTCCCTTGTCAACCCCTTCGAGCCTAGAAGTAGAAGTAAAAGGATATGAAAGAAGGACTTACAGGTGAGCAAGCTTCAAGCAATATAGTTATATTTATATAAAAGCATGTAAAGAAAACTGATAAAAACTTACAGGTGAGCAAGCTTCCATAGTAACAGCTATATGGTTAGTTGTTCAAGAAATTAAAGAAAGTTTTGATAACAACTATGAATTTGAACCTAAATCAAAAGGGAAGTTGTTTTTGAAAAATTTGTTTGGGCTTATACTCAAGGAGAGGCCCAGATGAAAAAAGAACAGTAATCGTACCGTTGTTTTGTAAACTGTACTGTGGCTTATACAATGACTGAGGCCCAAAGATTATTTATGTACAAAGGGGGTTGGGTCTTACACTCTATTAGAGGCCCAAAGTTTATTTTATGTACAAGTGATGGGACTTACAACTCAAGGAGAGGCCCAGATGAAAAATGTTTTTAGAATTGGCGGTCGCGCCGAGATTTTTTTAAAATCGTATCGGGACTTATACAATGACTGAGGCCCAAAGATTATTTATACAAGGGATGGGACTTATACTCTATCAAGAGGCTCAAAAGTTATTTGTATACAAGAGTTGGGGCTTATAGCTCAAGGAGATGCCCAAATGATTTATTTTGAAAAGGCGGCGATTGCGTTGCGGTTTTGAAAACCACAGAGGGACTTATACAATGACTGAGGCCCCAAAAATTGTGTATTTACAAAGGGAATGGGTCTTACACTCTAATAGAGGCCCAATGTTGTTTGAAAATTTAAAATCGAGAGGAAACCCTAATTTTAAATTAAAATGTCATTTTTCAAAGGAAATTTAAATAATAAATGATAAAATATCAAATATATTCAAAAACAAGTTGTACACTTTAAAAAATAATTTTAAAAATCATGTTTAATCATATGAAAGCTTGAAATTCAATTGGTTTTGAAAGATCAAAGTGGGAATTTCATTTTTAAAATGTTTAAAAATAATAAAATGAAATTAATTACAAAACTTCTAACTATATTAAATAAATAATATAAATTGGATTTTTTTGTAAAATAAAATATTTAATCATTTTAGTGAATTTTGAGAATAAGAATCAATTCAAAAACATAAATATTCAGAGATAAATTAACTTTTTGAATCAATTAAACAAAATAACTAAAATTCAAAAATTTGAATTATGGCGCCAAGAACACTTGGTTCTTGCCCGCACCCTCTGTTTTAGCAGATTTGTGTTTTCTCACTTTTCTTCATGATTTCTCAATGGTTTTGCATGATTCAAGTACCAATCTTGTTCGTTTTTTAACAAGGATCACAACCATATAGTTTAATTGAATTTATATTAAGCATGGAGAAAGAAATCAACTGAAAACATCAAGAACCCTAATGTCAGCATGAACACAATGAAATTCCATACGCGATTGATTTATGGTAATTGATTGAGGGTTATCACTCTACATACATGCATAAACAAGATGGTAACTCAAAAATTCATTCATGATGAATGGACCATAGATTTAGAAGGGTTCAGGCTTACCTCTTGCAGCTGGTGATCGAGTTTGATGATGAAGGTATTGCAGATAGGTTCCAATGATCTAGACAACTTCCTTAAGTGCCAAGGAGTGTGTTTGAATGCTTGGAGTGGATTGAAATTAGCTGGAACTGGTTGTGGTACCTCAACTGCAACTCTGTCAAGAACTTGAGCAATTGGCTGATGATTTTGTGAATCTGATGTTCCCGATGTGATTTTGTGTTATGGATCACTCATATATGATGTTTATGAGGTGTGTGTGTGTGATTGGTTTGGTTGGAATCACTCTCAATCTCAAAACCTGATAGTGACTTGAGTTAGAAGCCAAAATTCGAGAGAAAGGGGAGATTTTGAGGAAAGCATCAGTTTGGGTGCTTTGGTGTACTCAAACTGATCATAAATGAGCTCTATTTATAGTGTGTCAAGTTTGTTTTGGCAGCAATAGTGTGTCGCAACTGCAGCAGGTCTGTGGCCAATGTGGATCAGATGGAATCTCAAGTCTCCTCTAGTCATTGACTTGAGGTTATAGCACAGGCCTATGGTCTTTTGGTTCAGAGATAAGGCTTGACTCATTCAGTTAAGCTTGCCTCAGTTCATGCCACCTTGATGCATTCATTTAATGCATTGAGACAAAATTGGAGTCTTGGCACTTTTTAGCTCTTTTAGGTTTGGCATGGCTATATGTAGATTCTTGGACTTGGGAGGCTTGGGGATCAGATCATTCTCCTTTTTTTATCCTCAGATGTGTCCAAATGGATGACAAGGCTTGGAGTTGTCCAAATTTTCCAAATCGAGCAAATGCACAAAATCTGCCTTGCTTGGGACTGTTGGAAATGGTGATTTTGAGGGATTCATATTTCCCTGCTCAGGTTGAGTTATGGGAGGCTCTTGTGCTTTTAAGAAAGCCCTCATATGATACAAAACATGTGTGATCATAGTTTATTTTGTAACTATTTGGATCCAACTGAAAAATCCTCATGAACATTGATGTTCAAGGCTGGTAACTTAGGCAGATTTTCACTAAGTGTTGGAAAAAGTGTCATTTTCATGTTTTTGTGATTTTGATCACTTCATAACTTAAAATCCATAAATAATTGGAGTTGGAGCTAGTTGAAGCTTTTGTAGAGTGTAGCAAGACCCACAAATCTAGCTTTGGATCACCCAAAATGGTTGCTTGGATCTCAAGTTATGATCCTTGGAAGTTGGTACCAAAATCACTTTTGTTCCATAACTTAGAAAAATTTTTGTTTCTTATGGTTGCCCCTTTTGCAAGAAACCTCACTTTTCTTGATTTTTCTTGATGAATGATGATCAATGTCACATATTAACATTATTTTTGACTTAGGGGAACCATATTTGTGAAAATTTCCAAAAAGTCAAACTTGATTTTGTGCACAGTTGACTTTTTATCGGATGAATGCCAAACGGTGTGATCCTTTGTGAAATCAAGTCCTTGACCTAAATCAAACCTAATGGATGTATTCCATAGGTGATATAGGGTGTATTGAATCATGTCCCAAGGCTTGGGAGCATGTCCTGGTCAAAAGTCAAAGGTATAGTTGACTTTTCCCTTCAAAACCCTAATTGTGGTCCAGATGAAAATGAAACTTGTGAATCAAGCTTCTTGGATCAATCCATTATTGTAAATAGATCAATGTAGTGTATTTGAGGCCCTCAAATCATGTCTTGAGGTCTTGGCTCATATCTTGA
Source organism: Lathyrus tuberosus (assembly GCA_022829125.1). Taxonomy (NCBI): domain Eukaryota; kingdom Viridiplantae; phylum Streptophyta; class Magnoliopsida; order Fabales; family Fabaceae; genus Lathyrus; species Lathyrus tuberosus. The sequence continues at coordinate 2,056,730 of JALAZF010000142.1, read as the reverse complement.
TTCAAAAGTCAACTTAGGGATGAATTAGGTCAAGAAACCCTAATTCCTGATTTTTTATGAATGCATCCCCTGAGGCTAAAATGACTTGATGATTGGGTCTATGAGGTCCCTTGGAGTATCTTGGGTTGTGCATTGAAGCATTGGCTCATGCCCAGAGGAAAAATTCCATCTGGAGGCCTTGGTCGACCAAAACCCTAATTTGGTGACACTGGTGATCTTGAGGCTTGATCCACTTGGAATGTTGCAACCTTGTGCTTGATTCTTGATGTGGAAGTCCTCTTGATCCTTTATAGGTGTTTGATAGTTTATAAAAGTTGAAGATCATGTCATTTCTTGATTGATCTTTTGTCTAAGTGCTCTGAGAGGGCTCAAACCCCTCATTCTTGATTATGGTGAATGCTCACCCTTCTTTAAGGAGATTGATGAGGCATGATGGTACATCCATATTGTGGTAATAATCTTCACAATGATGGGAAATCTTGGTGGTCAAAATTTAGGTGTTAGGAACTGAGTTCCTCTGCTTGTTTGCTACCTGATTCTTTCAGTTGCAGATTTTCTGCTTTTATTCTGTTTCTGAATGGTGGGTGTTAGGAACTGAGTTCCTCTGCTTGTTTGCTACCTGATTGTTGCATATCTGTATGAGCAGGTTATTGTATTTTGTTTCAATTGATGTGACGCCTCCGTCTATGTCGTGAATGTTTTCATTACACTCTGATTATTTGTTATCGCTTTATTTGTTTGGGGGTATAGATTGGGGGTGTTACATAAAGCATATAAGTATAAAAAGAAAGATACACAAAGAGGTGCTTGGTGATCTCTACAAAGACAAACCCAATGGTATGAGGGTTAGGAGAAAACCAAGTTTGTGATCTTGATGCATTGTAAAGATGCAAATAAGGTGGGATCTTAGAGGAAAAATTATGGTATGACAAATACCCTATTTATGTTTCTTCTATCCGAAGATATGAAGATTGACATCTTTGTCTCGACGAGATAGAAGAGACTTAAATACCGAAGACCTAATTTTTGGCCCTAAGATACCGTAAAATGCTTATGATATGATATGATATGATATCAATACAAACACAGAACTCTGTGGGGAAAAGATGCCACAGGAGACAGACAATTACTGGAGAAACTTCGCAAAGGAAAAAGAAACTCTGCAGAGGAAAGATAAAAGGGGATCCAGCTGGGTAATGTAAAATTCCACAAGATATGGAAAAAATTGTGTAGTTGAAGCTACGACTTGCAAATGCTAGAGATAGAGAGAAAAGAGGATTTGGACTCCACTGGGAGAATCTCAAAGTCATTTGCTCTACTGGGGAAAGAATCTTTGGTAGACAAAGATTAACAGGATAACAGAAAAGCTTCACAAAGGATAGCCACTTGCTGGATTTAAAAAAACACTATGTCGAGGATACTTTAAAAAGAGACGTAGGAAGGTCTAATCACACAACAGACTTCTCAAATAAAGAGACAGTCATCTGTTAGGGACGAAAGATTCACTGGATCGCAACAGGATTCTCATTTAAGGAGATAAACACTTGTTCAAATAACGAACCAAGCTGAAATGATAATAATCTTCCACTACTAGTATAGGGCTCGACTTCTTCTTTAATCAAGTTTCAAACTTGAAAAAGGAAAAACTACAAGTTGTCTCTACTAAAGGGACTGCCGCTTGCTAGGAATTATGAATCAATAACTCTAGCGGGGATCTTCAAATGAGATACGGGCATGTTAGATTGCATAACAGACTTCTCAAATAAAGAGACAACCATCTGTTGGTGATAAAAGGTTTCACAACAAACTTCTCTGACGGGAAAGACCGGAGAGATGCCATTTGGTGGAAAAGATGATGGAGCCACAACAGACTTCTCAACTAAATAGATGCCATTTGTTCAAATAAAGAGTCAAGGGCTTCACTTGATTGGATGAGGATCAAGGATTTCACAATAAACGTTTCTGCTAAGGATAAACTAAAGCGATGCCATTTAATGTGAAGATACAAAATAATGTTTGGGGACTTACAAGCTTCTCAAATAAAGAGACTTCCACTTGAAGTCACGCAAAAGTTAGCAATAAAAAACAAGCTTCTCGAAGAGATTGCCACTTGAAGTCACACAAAAATTGAAAATAGCAAACAACCTTCTCAAAAGAGACTGCCACTTGTTAAGTAAGGCTAACCCTGCTGGGGACATACAAGCTTCTCAAATAAAAAGACTGTCACTTGAAGTCACGCAAAAGTTAGAAATAGCAAACAAGATTCTCGAAGAGATTGCCACTTGTAATTAGGTTTGGATTACCATGCCGGGGACATACAAGTTTCTTAAATAAAGAGATTTCCACTTGCTCTTAGGCAAGAATTCCAAGAGAGTGTTAACACAACACTGTTGGGGAAGTAATATTTTCTCTTGTAATGAGGAATCATAAACAGATTCTTGCTGAGGGGAATAAATCTTTGAATGTGCAAAATAAATGCCTTCTTATCAAAAAAAATTGATGCAAGGGACCAAAGTTCAATCCAGGAACAAACTGGAAAGAAACAATCAAACAAGACTCTACCCAATGAGTAAATAGCTCAACTGGGAAATAATTCCATTCAGATAATGGGCTGGGATGGAAAACTAAAGCAAAACCCTCCCATGAGGAATGAACTCAGTGGGGATTTAGAAAGGATACACACTTTCTGCTTATGGTAGACACTCTAATAGAGAGGATATACACACTCTATGGGGATAACAGCACCAGAGAGTGTGGACAAGCACGCCAAGGAATGCAAGATAAGTATGAATCTGCATGATGTATGAATGAATGTACGCATGTATATGCTGAAAAAAACAAACACAAAGATAAACCGGGGATGATCAATCACCACAGTACAACCGGATACTCGGCTAAATCTCAACAAGATGGAAATACCACTGGAGATTCCGTTGAAAGATCTGCTAGGAATTTCAGTTGGAGATAAATCGGAGCCACTGAAAGAACGAAGTCCTGTTACAAGGCTCATATCTCTAGGGGGAGAAAGATACTGCTTGGGGAGAAACCCAATGTTGAATCTTCTATAAATAATCCACTGAGGGAAAAACAACGTGAACTCCGTTTCGAGGGAACGAAAGATATGTTGGGGATCAACAATCTCGAGAGAAACCTTCTGGACTTGCAATGGGAAACTTAAGAAGTTAACATCGTAGAAAAAAGTCAACCTGCAAGGGATTTTAAAACTCAACACAGGGTGAGAGAAAACCCAACAGTTGACCGCTATCTCAACATTTCTTAGTAGGAAATATCATTATGGGTATGCTGCTTGAATGGAACATAAAAGCATTAAAACCACAACAGGGGATATGAAACCTACTGGGGATTCTTCAACAATGAAATCCAGCAATCACATATATACTTTCTTAATCACAACTTGGCTAGGGAAGACAATGACACTCGGTTGGGGAATTTTGGATCGAGACTTAACTGGGGAACTCAAGTTATGATTCAATCTGGGGGTACTAAACTCAGTACTTGATAAGTGCAAAATGTAACTATTTTTGTATATAATTTTTGTTGCACTTATCGATACTTTTTTGCTAATATCGTTCGAATAAACCCCGATTTGTTTATAAATACGTTTACTTTACATTTTAGTGTATATATTGCATATCATGTAAATATCAATGAGTTTAATTGATTTTCTCTCATTTTTTCAAGTATTCAATCAAGGATATCTTGCCATATTCATAAATAGCATTTAATAAGCTTTCCAGCACTTCCAACCGTGCGTAAATCAGAGTTGCGGTGCTGAAGTTGTGGTCCAAATAAGAGTTGGTTTGCTGTCAAGTTTGCTTTGCGAGCTTGCCAGCGAATGTTCGCTTTGCGAATGCCTGGCAAGTTCCCAGCGAAGGCTCCCAGAATTGGACAGGGGAGAAAGAGACCAAAGTTCTCTTTGCGAACTGTGCAGCGAGCATTCGCTTTACGAATAAATCGTTCGCACTGCGGACTTCTGGAATTTTGCAAAGGCAGTTTAGCATTTCAGAGACACTTAAGTGCCACTTTTTGAGGCTCGCTTTGCGAGTAAATCATTCGCTTAGCGAACGTAACATAATTTCTAATGTTTATAAGTTCATTTTTACCATTTTTTAGGTTATGGTTTTGGGGATTTTTGCTCCCAACTCCATCAAACTTCATTTTTCAGTAGATTAGCTTAGAAAACAACATGGAAGCTTGCATACGGATGAACCGGGGTGGATTGATCGTCGATCAGCGTTGACAAACCGCGAGATGTTTGGTTCATTTCTCTTCTTCTTTGTGTTTTTCTTCTTTGTTGGGTTGTTGGATATGTATTTACTCTAAACTCATGTATATTTGTCACCCATGGCGTTGTATAATATTTGCTTTACAAACCTCTATTGGTGATTGTCTCTGATTTTTGCTTTATACGCGGGGTTTGGGTTGCGTTAGAGATAATCCTCGCAAACTTCGATTAGGGATAATTATCTGTTAGTTTCTTGATTCTAGAGATAGATTTAGAGCTAACAATCTTCAATAGGCGTCGAAGCTTAATGCCTCCGTGTCTTGAGTCGGGTGCGAGAGTGTCGACGATGGTAACACGGTTGTTCTCTCAACTTTGCGTTAGACATAACCTTGGTTGTGAGCGATGCTGGGTGATATTGAAGAGTATTGTAGGTTGAGTATAACTGGTTGGTAAGTTTAAGTTTGTGAGGAGTCGATTATGAGCATGCGGGATAAGTTTCTTCTCTCTGAAGAATGAATTCTTTTTATGTTGATATTTACTTTTCTGTTTCTATGTTTAAACCATTTTAATCCAAACTCATAAACGCGAGAGATTGTCGAACGGTATTCTTTCCCTCGAACCGATCTCTGTGGACACGATAAATTCCCGGATAAATACTTCCAAAATATTTTTTTTGCTTGCCGCTTTACCGCTTCAACAAAATGGCGCCGTTGCCGGGGATTGGTTTTGATATTGAATCGTATTGCGACAGTTTCTTTGTTTTTTGAGTTTTGTATATATCGTATATATTGTCTATTTCCATTATTTTTGTTCAAGTGTTGTATACATTTTGTTCCCGTAACGTATGTTAAATGTTTGGTTAGGGCACTTGCTTTTGGTTTGCGCGGTGAGGCATCACCATGGCATGAAGGAAGGAAGTTGCTAGCTAAGCATTGTAAATGCGTCGAGCTTATGACGTAAAACAAGCATGTTGTATTATTTTCTTTTGTTATGGTTTAGCTTAGGTAGTGTGGTGAACATTCTTCATTAAACAAGTTGTACTCGGATTTTTCGTGAAATTCTCAAATCTTCACTTTACAACTTATTTAATCCATTTTCACCCGGTCTTTTAGTTTGTTTATATTAATAGTTTGTGTGTTTGCCTTTGAGCTTGTTTTGAGTTATTTGAGGATGCTTAGTGATGTTCCAAGTTTGATCGTTTGAACTTGCGGATGTATGGTAATGATATTGTTAAGTTTTGTACACGTCCAAGGTATGTGTTTATCACTTTCTTGACTTTAGCATATTCATGATACTTAGGCTTTTTACAAACTTTCATGCCATTCATTCTTTTGTATACTTGTTCTTGTGTGAATCACTTTAGTTCCCACCTTTTTGTGAGGTAGCTTTCCATTGTTGATATATGCGTGGAGTACCAACATTCTTGTTCTAACTAGATTTTATTATGCTTAATCTTTTGTTTGTGTTGATTATGTGAAAGCATGAAAAGGATCAAGGCATTTTGTTTCATTTTGAGCACAACTACCTAGCCAAACAGTCACTCACCTTGTGAGCGTGTGATCATTCGTAACTCCTTTGAGCTTTTTGATCCATGTTTTATTTGAACTTAATACTTGTCTATGAGTATTTAGTTCACTTATTTTTGAATGGATTTTGTTTTTTCTTGAACCCTCAACTTTGTGTTGTTGTATGAGTTTTTGCCTTGCCTTAAAAAGTAGGGAGTATTCACATGATGATATGGTTGAATTCAAGTTGGGCAGAGAATGATTGTTTACTCATTGGTTGGTTTCTATGGGGATGAAAATGAAAAGAAAAAAGAAAAAAAATATGAAAAAGAAAATCCTTGTGAAAGGAAACAAAAAGAGTTCAAATAATTGTGCTAAATAATTATTGTGTTTTGTGTAACACTTGGGATTTTGGAAGAAGTTGATTGGAATTTTGTGTTTGAGTCTTTGTGAGTTTACACTCCCTTAGGTTTAGGCAAGTTTTTGTTTCAATTACCTTTAGAAATTGCCCCTTGTTTGTTTACCCGACCACGCTACAACCTTGGAAGTCCTTGTGGTTCTTGTCTTTGTATGTTCAATGCGAATTTTTGGATGGTTCATAATTTAGTCTATTATTTGCATGATTGTTGTGTGAGTGAAAAGTACCTTATTTTGTGTTTTTCATCTACCGATGATTGTTTTTGCTAGGTGTGATTCACTTTGGGACTTGTGTTGTTTTAGGATGTTTGGCATGATTTTTGTATTTTGCATTTATTTCGTGACTATGTTGTTGCTGTAGTTTAGTGGTAAGTGTTTACTTTGTGTGTGCCGTTTTTCATTTGAACCATACATTTGTTTCCGTTTTTCAAAACCTGTTGATTCGTGATTCTTTGGTTATTGCATTTGTGTTTTTAAGTTTGCTTGATTCTTGTTTGCGGACAAACAAGTTTACTCGACTGGAGAACACTTAAATTAGCGCTCAACTGGGAAGACCAAAAACAAACTCTGTTTGGTAGATTATCGAGTTCTCCACTTCGAGATCTTACCATTCCTTGGAGTAACTGTGGACATTCCTTTTAGCATTCCCAAATCAAAGGAAAATATTTTTGTAATTTTCAAAAGTATCATTATCATTTACTTTTGTTTCAAAATTTATTATCATAAATAAATGAAATTTTGCAAAACAAAAACAAATATAAGAATTTCAAACAAATGGACAACGACCCATATTTTATTGATAGAATGGTAGTCCGCAAATGGAGTAACTCCATGGATCATTACAAAGTTGGAAAATGGTAAATACATGGAAAAGGTTACACTGAAATACAATGTCCACTATTCTCCCTAACAACTTTGAATTCCACTGTGCTTTACACTTCTATTGAGAATGACGGGGATGAGATTCCTTGATGAACAAATGTTGCTTCAAGTGATCAAGTTTGGCCAGATGTAGTTACTTGCCATAATCTCTAATTTTTTCCTAGATTTCCGTCTCGGTTTTTCAATCTACTAGGATAATTATTTCTGTTTATGTCTCTAACTTTTGCCTAGACTTCCCTTTCGGGTTTTTAGCCCACCGAGACGCCCATTTTTTCCTAAGCCGCCTTTTTGGGTTTTCAACTTAGCGTGTTGTTCCTTTATTTTTAGCCGAAGTATTTCTTGACTTTATTGGCATTCACAGGATGAGTGATCTCTTCAACATCCATAGTTGTAAAAGTTAATGCACCGCCAGGGAATGCTTTCTTAACACTATATGGGCCTTCATAATTAGGAGTCCACTTGCCCCTAGAATCAGTGGTAAAAGACGAGATCTTTTTTAGCACGAGGTCGCCTTCTCTGAACACACGAGGTTGAACCTTCTTATCAAAATCTTTCTTCATTCTCTGTTGATATAATTAGCCATGACACAAGACCGTCATTCTCTTTTCTTCAATCAAATTCAATTGATCATACCTACTTTGACGCCATTCAACTTCAGTTAACTTGGCCTCCATCAAGACTCGCATTTATGGGATTTCAACCTCTACACGAAGCACTATTTCTATTCCATATACAGGTGAGAAAGGGATTTTCCCTGTTGAAGTGAGGACAGATGTACGATACCCATCTAAAGCAAACGGGAGCATCTCATGCCAGTCCTTGTATGTCACAACCATCTTTTGAATAATCTTCTTAATGTTCTTATTTGCAGCTTCAACAACCCCATTCATCTTCGGTCTGTAGGGAGAAGAATTATGATGCTCAATCTTGAAATCATAACAAAACTCTTTCATCATCTTATTGTTCAAATTCAACCCATTATCAGTGATGATCTTATTGGGAATTCCATACTGACAGATAATTTGGTTCTTGATAAACCTGACCACCACTTGCTTGGTCACATTAGCATACGACGTCGCTTCCACCCACTTGGCAAAATAATCAATGTCCACTAAAATGAAACGGTGTTCGTTCGAAACCTTGGGTTCAATCATACCAATCATGTAAATTCCTCACATAGATAAAGGCCATGGAGATGAGATAACGTTGAGAAGAGTCTGAGGTACATGAATTTTATCAGCATAAATCTGACAATTTTAGCAGTTTTTCACATATTTGCTGCAATCAAATTCCATTGTCAGCCCATAGTAACCTGCCCTTAACATCTTTTTAGCCATAACATGTCCATTAGCATGGGTACCAAAGGATCCTTCATGAATTTCTTTCATTAACATGTTTGCTTCGTGTCTATCCACGCATATGAGCAAGACCATGTCAAAGTTTCTCTTGTATAGCACATCTCCATTCAAAAAGAAATTGCCAGCCAACCTTCTCAAAGTCTTCTTATCCTTCTTGGATGCCCCAAGCGGGTAATCCTGACTCTGGATGAAACATTTAATGTCATAATACCAAGGTTTATCATCTTTTACTTCTTCTTCCGCAAACACATGAGCAGGTATATCAAGAAGCATAACATTAATCTTAGGCACATCATTCCAACGATTCACCCTAATCATAGAGGACAAAGTGGCAAGAGCATCTGCCATCTGATTTTCTTCGCGAGGTATATAATGCAATTCAACTTTGTTAAAGAAGGTTAATAGCCTCCTTGCATAATCTTTGTAAGGATTCAGGCCAGGATGACGAGTCTCCCATTCACCTTTAATTTGATTAATCACCAGGGGTGAATCCCTATACACATCAAGAGTTTTAATCCTCAAATCAATGGCCTCTTCAAGACCCATTATACAAGCTTCATACTCTACCATGTTGTTCGTGAACTCAAACATCAACCTTGCAGTAAATGGTATATGAGAGCCATGAGGAGTAATGATGATTGCCCCAATTCTGTTGCCATAAGCGTTGGCAGCTCCATCAAACATTAAATCCCAACGAGAATCAGTATCAGGCCCCTCTTCGGGTAACGGTTCATCACAATATTTGGCTTTTAAGTACATAACATCTTCATCAGGGAAGTCAAACCTGATGGGTTGATAATCATCAGTTGGTTGGTGAGCCAAATGATCAGCCAAAACACTTCCTTTAATTACCTTTTGTGTAATACCATGTATTATCTAAATGCTCAGTTGGATATCAGATGAGATCAGATGAGTATCTATGTGCTCTATCTTTGGTTAATTGGATTAATGGAATCCTCTAAGTACTTTAAGTATTATCAATTGGGATCAATAGAGCAATTAATGAACTCTGAAGAGATCAATTATTTTATGAGGAGACAAATCAATATTTACCTTAATTCAAGAAAGGATTTTATGGTAACTCTAATAATTGATCAATTGGTTTGAGATGACAAAATATCAATTGGAGCTATTTTACCCTGTTGGATTATATTATATAATAAGGATTGTAAATATATATATATATATATATATATATATATATATATATATATATATATATATATATATATATATATATATATATATATATGTGTGTGTGTGTTAGAAAAGAAAAAGAAAAGATAGAAAGAAGAAGAAGAAGAAAAGAGAAAGGAAGAGAAGAGAAATGGAGAAGAGGGAAAGAACTTGGATGAAGAAGAGAAGTTCATGGATCATCATCATCTTCTTCAAACTCCTCTTTGATTATCAGGTGGGTTCTAGTTAGACACTCTAAGTTCTAGAATTAAGGATTTAGAACTTAGGTTAGAATTGAGAGAAAATGATTAAATGGATAAATCAATGAAATCTAACGGTCGAAATACGATATAAACTGGGTAGTATGATCAATACATGTGTGGAATCATCTGTTAATACTTGTTTGTGTGTTTGGTTATGTTTTGGATGAGATTTTTGGCCCTAAGGACCTGCTGTTACGTTGCTGAGAAATTATGGGTTTTGCAGGGTTCACCTAGCGAACCCCTGGCGAAGGGCAAAGCGAATGGTTCTCGAGGGCTCGCTAGAGCGAAGGGAAGGCGAATGTTCTCCTGGTGTTCGTAAAGCGAACTTTGTGCCCTTTTGACTCTGTCTTGGTTCGCTAGAGCTTCATAAGGCGAAGGCGAAAGTGAACGTTTGCTGGAGATTCGCCTAGCGAACATGACAGATTTTCCCATTTTGTTTCCTTCATAACTTTTGATTCGTAACTCATATCAAGACGTTCTTGGTATCATTGGAAAGCTATGACGACCCTCTACCCAATAAAAAGTGATGTGGGATAAATTATTTAGTGGAAAATGAAGGAAAAGCAATGGTATGTGATATGTTGAAATCCATATCTTTTGGATCGTAAATCCGATCGAGGCATTTATAGCCGATGTAAAATTATGGAAATATCCTATGGGATAAAAGTGAAAGTATTGTTTTCGATACCCGATTAAATGAATCGGAGGAAACCCGAAAGTGACCTTTTATGTGACGTGTTATGAAATGGTAATGTGAGACCATGATTTTAACCATGGGTGCTTGGTAGAGGATAGTAGTGGCTTGTATGCCTTAAAAATGTGTGTGAACTACTATGTGGATTATGTTTGACATGTTATGCTATCATGTGTGATTATGTGATTTTATTATGCAATTTGTGATATGCTTTGCCTAATATTAATGTTAACTTGATAAGAGAATATGCATGCTTAAAATGAATTAGGGAGAGTGAGGAAAATTTACCCCAAAACAAAATGGTATAATTCTATGATGTGACTAGTATTGTGATAGAAACTCTAGATGGCTATGCTCGGGCAATTGATGTAGAAAGGTGCATCCTTGACGAGTAATGGTCTAGAGTAGATAACTTAATGACAACTCTCGTGCAGAAGAGGTCGAGATGTGTGTCCAATACCAATTGATATAGAAAAGAGTGAAACACTAGTATGGAACATGTGTGTAAACCTTTGTGGTTTTGTGAAAAGGCAAAAGAGGCCTTAAGGCGAATGTGGCCTTGTGATTGTCGAATAAAATCACGTTGTGTATATGATCATGTAATCGTAACCGCTTTCCCTGAGGTGTATTTTCATGAGTCTCGAGCTCCTCCTCTGAAACGTATGCACAATTACTTGGCGGGTTTGATTCCCGCGTGTGAGTACGAATGGAGCCTACGGGTAAAGAGACTTATGATGGTGTACGGGCCGTGTGAAGTGATGATTTAAGGTGATAATATGTCCCTTATTTCCGAATCCATTTCGTATGTCAAGTAACTTCGAGGATCCATGACTCGGGTCAACTTCTAGACGTAGAAGCGGACGGGAAAAGGGGATGCCTTGGTAAGGTTATCGATTAGTGATATTTTAAGTTGGTGAACTCATGAACATGTTTCCATATAGTGTGAGATTGTGAACTCAATGTCATTTCCCTTCCCCTTGACTTGAGTTAGGATTTGGCTAGAACCCTGTAGAGCCGAGAGAATCCATAAGATAGGGAACTCACTGAGATTTGATGTATCTCACCCCACTATTGTTGATTATTTTCAGGAGGTATTTGCAGGTTTGATTTACAAGTGGAGCTATGCTTGGATGTTTCAAGAGAAGCTCGGCTTTAGTATTTCCGCTGTGTATTTGTTATATATAATTGAGGATATTGTATATTGATCTTAGTTTTTATTGTTTTGGCTAATTTCCATATCTTGTACCATAGATTGTAGTGTGTTTTTAGAAATGGTCAAGTATGTGAATTATGCCATTAGGCACTTATGATTGTGTCAGTACCAAATAAAACACTTGTATGGTATTATTCTAGATAAATATTATACAGGGCATTACAGTTGGTATCAGAGCAGGTCGTGTCCTCGACCTAGCCTTCAAACATCATAAGTAAATCTATTCTTGCCTCTTAAGTGTGTCTTGCCATCATGAAACTTAATATCATACTATCTAGTGTTGGGCCTGATCAACCTAATACTATGTATGTGATAGGTAGAATCATGGTTGAGCGACCACGAGGATTCCGGAGTGTTGTCGAAACTTGTGTTGTGAGGGTAGGCTCAAGCCAAGAGTTAGTAGTGAAGAGTTTTGGGTTAGCTCAGTGAGGTTTTAATAGAAGTTGTGCTTGGGTAGCATGGAAATTAAAGAGTGGTGTGTTGTTCAAGCAATCCTTTGGAATTTTGGAGCCTGAAAGTTAAGGATCTCTATCGAACGATTGGTCAAGGTATCAAGCAATATGTAAAATCACTAGTAGAGATGGATTGGCCATTAGTATGGATAAGAATTTCAAGTAATCCCATTCCGTGGAAAAGAAAAGTTGTTTTGTGGAATGTGTGACGTAAGGTCCGGAAGTGAGATAAATTTTGGGAGCTTCAGTTTCTAAGGTCACTATGATATCTTGAATGGACGAGAGTACCTTAAGGAGTGTGTTCGGAATAATATCTTCCAACTGGTTAACAGTGGAGAGTTGAGGACGTTCGGCTTTTATGAGAACCTAAAGTAGTAGAGAAGTGTGAGAAGAAACACAAGGATGTGTTTACATGCTTTAAGTGAAACAAGTATGTACCGGACGAAGAGTGGGTGATGAATTGCGTATATTCAGTTATGTAGAGAGATTAAGTTCGAGATATTACATCGGGATTTTCTGTATTCGATGAGAGACCAATTTGGAATTTAGAAATGTTAAATTACCCAAGGAACCGTATAAGGCGTTGTGTTGGAGAAAGAATGAATTTCATTTAGTAATGGAAAGTGTAGGGATGCGGACCGGAAGAAGTTTGTGTTAAGGAATAGAGTAAGTATCTTGGATTTAAGCAAATTTTAGTATGATGATTTTATATTTGGACATAAGAGGATTACAATGGAGAGAGAAGTAAACGCAGTGTGGAAAACGGTATTAACGGTATGTTATGAGAAAGTGACAACGGAACGTATTTTGGACGAGTGTGCAATGGAATTTCTAAGGTGTTGATGAACCTATAGTTAAGGAAGTGTAACTACGGATGGTTCACCTGTGAGGAGCCTAGTAGTATGATGTGAAATGAAAAGGTTACACCTTGGCATTCAGAACAAACGTAGTGGTAGCATCGTGGTCACAAGTGTACGTGATGGATTATTATTCTTGAGACAAGTGTGAAGGGACGTACCTTGTGAAGCAGTGAGTATTGTATCCTAAGAAGTAAGATTGCGGTAAACAAAGATAAGCAAATCAGGACTTGTTACAGACTAAGTGTAAATCATGGAACGATTTATACCAGAAGGGTTTTGTAAATAGTTGATGAGAATTGTCGGTTGCGGATTTTCCATTAAGTAATTTGGTGTAAGTGTGGTGTGTAATGGATAGTAAAGGGTAAGAAATCTCGGTTAGTATGTACAAAGTGATGGATAGGTTCTTCAAGAGGATGCATTTCCCTGGTTTAGTTACAAGTATAAAGAAACTTCTGTATTTGTGAATAATCGGAATATTCGGAATCTATCTTTTGTTGGACTAAGAATGTTGTAGTATTAATTCTCTCGAAGGAAATTCAAGTAAGAGAATAAGGTGGTATGCTTGATATGAGCAGCAAATAAACTACCCCGCTGAAGTCTTGTAGTGTGACCGCGACAGAATTTAGAATTTCGCGTTGTCACTTGGTTGGAGTGTGTCGTCTAAATGTTTTGACCTTGTAGGTTTTACCTTGAGTTGATCATGGTTGGTGAATGTAATATAAGTTAAGGAGCCACGAGTTGAGAATGATATTGTGGGTGAGAACAAATCGGATTGATGGTTTGAGTAGGGATGGCTTTGAATTAAGAATAAACTGGTTTTTAGATTCTGCAGCAGTGTTAACCGATTAACACAATAGGGTTAATCGATTAACACGTGCAAGGATGGTGTTTTGTGCTGAATTTTGAGGAGTTAACCGATTTACCTCAGACGAGTAATCGATTAACATGTGCGTAAATTGTAAAATCCCTTAGGAACCATCATCTACGTTTTGTTACCTTATGTTGCTCCGAGTGGGGAGTATTGTGTGAATAGAGAACTGGATTGCAAGTAAATGAAAGACGCATTTGTGTTTTGAAATCGGAACTTATGGAAACGTGTTACATAGTTAACCATTTGTTCAGACAACAAGAGAGTTGATTTGGGGAAATAATCTGGTGAACTATGTTGAGTATGAGAAAGTCTTAGGTGTATTACCGTTGAGAGTCTTAAGGATGAAGTTGGAAAATACTCACGAAGTATTGATCTCGCAAGGAATAGTTTGGTGCGTAATTGGTGTTATTAAGATATGAGCGGTTGGTCAGAGTTAGTAATCGCTATCTTCCGCGAGATTATGGTATTGGATTTAGACCCCGTGAGAGTAGTACCAGTTGTGTGCAGTTGTGTTTTACCCAGAGAAGGAAATTTGGAAGTTATCCTTCCAAGTAAGAGCGAGAATTGGACGTTCCGAAGTTAAGTATGTAACTTGGATCGTATATGAAGCGGAACGAATGAGAAAAGTGGATTCAATTGAGAACATGGCATGTCCTTTGAGGGTGTGTGTACGTGTAGAGTGTTGTATGTGAATTGGCGAGTAGTATGAAAACTCACAATTATACCTTGAATGGGTTAAGTTTTGTTAAGTGGTGACTCGCATATGATTGAAGTTTTGTGTTGGTGTTATGTAATATTGGTTGAGATCTCGTGTCAACAAGGAACCTTGAGTGAGTCAGAAAACTGTAAGAAGGATTGTTATATATGTGGTAACTAGAAACGAAAGTTGCTAAACTACTTTGGATGAATTGTTTCGAGTTTAGAATGAAATTGGAGTTGTATATGTTATGGTTGCGACAGTGTAACTCCTGTACTTTTATCGTCTGAAGAGTATTGGGCAGATGTTATGGTATTGTGTGTTGGCAAAGAAATTGTTCTACCATAGGATGTCAATAAGTTTCTTGTATCGTTGGTTAGTAAGGACCCTAATGGATAAGTGTATTTCTCCGCTGGCTATAGCTGCTTGGTAGTGCTTGAGAATCTGTGGTATTCCACTATTAGATTTTGGATTGCGCAGTGGAAGGTGACAGATGAAAGAGTTGGTTAGAATAATAAGGATGCGAGGGATTGTTGCTCATAAGTTTAGAATAAGAAGAACTTGTCCTAAGCATGTTATTTTGGTGTGATACGAAAGAGATGAATCTCAGATTTAATGAGTACCGTGTACAGTATCGGACCATATGGAACTGGTAAAAGAAGTCGTTTGACTAATTATGAAGTTGTTTTAGATGTTGAAGGATTTATGAAAAGATAAATCGTCGATGATTGCATGAAGTTAAGAAATCACTGAATTACATCATGAAGATGTGTTGAGTGTTGTTATCCTAATTTGAGATAAGGAATTATGGTTTTGTGTTGTGACTCAGTAGAAGAGTATAAGAATGGTATATTCTTTCCGAAGTAGAATGCAACCAAGTCTTTTGCATGACACAACAGATGAATTATGGAAAAGGCAAAGTTAGAAGTTAACTCGATATTGGAACAAGAGTATGATTAAGGACGTGAAGTTTGATAAATTGTGAAAATACGGACTTTGGTCTGTGAAGTCAAGTTGGATTTTGGGCTATGTCAGAAATTCTAACGAAAGTAAAGTTAAGTGTGGATCTAAGACAGGGATATAAGTTGCAGTTGTTGTCAAATAGAGGAAATTCGGGGGCGAATTTCAATTTAAGGGGGGGAGAGTGTAATACCCCGTATTATCTAAATGCTCAGTTAGATATCATATGAGATTAGATGAGTAGCTATGTGCTCTATCTTTGGTTAATTGGATTAATGGAATCCTCTAAGTACTTTAAGTATTATCAATTGGGATCAATAGAGCAACTAATGAACTCTAAAGAGATCAATTATTTAATGAAGAGACAGATCAATATTTACCTTAATTCAAGAAAGGATTTTATGGTAACTCTAATAATTGATCAATTGGTTTGAGATGACAAAATATCAATTGGAGCTATTTTACCCTGTTGGATTATATTATATATATATATATATATATATATGTTAGAAAAAAAAAAGAAAAGATAGAAAGAAGAAGAAGAAGAAGAAAAGAGAAAGGAAGAGAAGAGAAATGGAGAAGAGGGAAAGAACTTGGATGAAGAAGAGAAGTTCATGGATCATCATCATCTTCTTCAAACTCCTCTTCGATTATCAGGTGGATTCTAGTTAGACACTCTAAGTTCTAGAATTAAGGATTTAGAACTTAGGTTAGAATTGCGAGAAAATGATTAAACGGATAAATGAATGAAATCTAACGGTCGAAATGCGATATAAACTGGGTAGTATGATCAATACATGTGTGGAATCATCTGTTAATACTTGTTTGTGTGTTTGGTTATGTTTTAGATAATATTTTTTGCCCTAAGGACCTGCTGTTAGGTTGCTGAGAAATTATGGATTTTGCAGGGTTCGCCTAGCGAACCCCTGGCGAAGGGCAAAGCGAATGGTTCCCGAGGGTTTGCCTAGCGAACCCCAAAGTGAAGGGAAGGCGAATGTTCTCCTGGTGTTCTCAAAGCGAACTTTGTGCCCTTTTGGCTCTGTCTTGGTTCGCTAGAGCTTCACAAGGCGAAGGCGAAAGTGAACGTTCGCTGGGGATTCGCCTAGCGAACATGACAGATTATCCCATTTTGTTTCCTTCATAACTTTTGATCCGTAACTCGGATCGAGACGTTCTTGGTATCATTGGAAAGCTATGACGACACTCTACCCAATAAAAAGTGAAAATTAAGGGTATGATGTGGGATAAATTATTTAGTGGAAAATGAAGGAAAAGCAATGGTATGTGATATGTTGAAATCCATATCTTTTGGATCGTAAATCCGATCGAGGCATTTATAGCCGATGTAAAATTATGGAAATATCCTATGGGATAGTATTGTTTTCGATACCCGATTAAATGAATCGGAGAGAACCCGAAAGTGACGTTTTATGTGACGTGCCATGAAATGGTAATGTGAGACCATGATTTTAACCAAGGGTGCTTGGTAGAGGATAGTAGTGGCTTATATGCCTTAAAAATGTGTGTGAACTACTATGTGGATTATGTTTGACATGTTATGCTATCATGTGTGTTTATGTGATTCTATTATGCAATTTGTGATATGCTTTACTTAATATTAATGTTAACATGATAAGAGAATATGCATGCTTAAAATGAATTAGGGAGAGTGAGGAAAATTTACCCCAAAACAAAATGGTATAATTCTAGGAAGTGACTAGTATTGTGATGGAAACTCTAGATGGCTATACTCGGGCAATTGATGTAGAAAGGTGCATCCTTGATGAGTAATGGTCTAGAGTAGATAACTTAATGACAACGCTCGTGCAGAAGAGGCCGAGACGTGTGTCCAATACCGATTGATATAGAAAAGAGTGAAACACTAGTATGGAACATGTGTGTAAACTTTTGTGGTTTTGTGAAAAGGTAAAAGAGGCCTTAAGGCGAATATGGCCTTGTGATTGTCGAATACAATCACGTTGTGTATATGATCACGTAATCATAACCATTTTCCTTGAGGTGTAGTTTCATGAGTCTCGAGCTCCTCCTCTGAATTGTATGCACAATTACTTGGCAGGTTTGATTCCTGCGTGTGAGTACGAATGGAGCCTACGGGTCAAGAGACTTGTGACGGTGTACGGGCCGTGTGAAGTGATGATTTAAGGTGATAATATGTCCCTTATTTCCCAATCCATTTCGTATGTCAAGTAACTTTAAGGATCCATGACTCGGGTCGACTTCTAGACGTAGAAGCGGACGGGAAAAGGGGATGCCTTGGTAACGTTATCGATTAGTGATATTTTGAGTTGGTGAACTCATGAACATGTTTCCATATAGTGTGAGATTGTGAAATCAATGTCATTTCCCTTCCCCTTGACTTGAGTTAGGATTTGGCTAGAACCCTGTAGAGCCGAGAGAATCCATAAGATAGGGAACTCACTGAGATTTGATGTATCTCACCCCACTATTGTTGATTATTTTCAGGAGGTATTTGCAGGTTTGATTTACAAGTGGAGCTATGCTTGGATGTTTCAAGAGAAGCTCGACTTTAGTATTTCCGCTGTGTATTTGTTGTATATAATTGAGGATATTGTATATTGATCTTAGTTTTTATTGTTTTGGCTAGTTTCCATATCTTGTACTATAGATTGTAGTATGTTGTTAGAAATGGTCAAGTATGTGAATTATGCCATTAGGCACTTATGATTGTGTCAGTACCAAATAAAACACTTGTATGGTATTATTCTAGATAAATATTATACAGGGTGTTACATTTTGAATATGGTATTCAATGTCATATTCAGATAACAACATTTGCCAGCAGGCAATCCTTCCCGTCAAAGCATGCTTTTCAAAGATGTACTTGATTGGATCCATTTTGGATATCAACCAAGTAGTATAATTAATCATGTAATGATGCAAAGGCTTAGCAGGCCATGCCAACACACAACACGTCTTTTCAAGCATTGAGTATCGAGACTCACAATCTGTGAACTTTTTGCTCAAGTAGTAAATGGCATATTTTTTCTACCAGTTTCATCTTGTTGACCAAGGACACAACCCATGGACTCTTCCAACATAGTCAAATACATAATCAAAGGTCTTCCTTCCACCGGAGGAGACAAGATAGGAGGTTCAAGTAGATATTTTTTGATAATATCAAAAGCCTTCTTGGTCTTTAAGATGAAGCTTGAAGATCGACCCACAAGTGGCAGTCATGTTAGATATAAATCTGGAGATGTAGTTTAAACGTCCGAGGAATCCTCTGACTTTTTTTTCTGTCTTGGGCACAGGCATTTCTTGAATAGCTCTGACTTTATCAGGGTCAACTTCAATACCCCTATGGCTGACAATAAAGCCCAACAACTTTCCTGAACGGACACCAAAAGTGCATTTATTAGGATTCAAACGGAATTTAAACTTCCTCTAAAGCTGAAACAGCTTTAACAAATACTCAACATGATCTTCTTCAGTCTTCGACTTACAAATCATATCATCCACATAGACCTCTATTTCTTTATGCATCGTATCATGGAACAGAGTGGTCATGGCTCTCTGGTACATTGCACCAACATTTTTCAGACCAATGGGCATCACTCTGTAATAGAATGTTCCCTAGGATGTAATGAATGTTGTTTTTTCCATATCTTCGGGTGCCATTTTAATTGGATTATAGATGGAAAAACCATCCATAAAGGAGAAGATATTAAATTTAGTCGTATTATCTACCAACATGTCAATGTGTGGCAATGGAAAATCATCTTTCGGACTAGCTTTATTCAAATCTTTGTAATTAACGCACGTCTGTATTTTATCATCTTTCTTTGGAAATGCCGCAATATTAGCCACCCATTGAGGATATACAGCGGTAATGAGAAAACAAGCATCAATATGTTTTTGAACCTCTTCTTTAATCTCAACAGCCATATCAGGATGAGTCATTCTCAATTTTTGTTTGACTGGTGAACATTCTGGCTTCAGGGGCAATCTATGCTCCACAATATCAGTATCAAGACATGTCATGTCTTGATAAGACCAAGAAAATATATCCACATACTCTTTAAGAAGCTCTACCATCCTCTTCTTAACATCAGGATGAAGCAGTGCCCCAATCTTGACTTCTATCATGTCCTCTTCGGAACCCAAGTTAATTACTTCCACTGGATTTTTGTAAGGCTGAATGGTCTTCTCCTCGTGCTCAAGCAACCGAGAAATCTCATCCGGAATTTCCTCGACACTCTCTTCTTCAGCTTCAAACACAGGGAATTCAAAGTTGGGAGAGGGCATAGGGACATTGTTTTCAATGGGTTTATCAATTAATATGCACAGTGATATATGCTTGAATTTAGGAAATAAATAAATGTGCAAGGATTATGCAGATATTGAAATTACTTTATTATCTTTTGGTTTTTTAGGTTACCATTTTCCAGTAAAAGCAAAAAGATAAAAAAAACACATATGAATAAGCAAAATAACATTTTATTCATGATATTAAAAGTTGAAACAAAGCCCTCACATATTCACTTTCACCTTGGGCAGAGTGAAAGGATCTTTGAAAAACACCAAAAAACAAATTACTTTGAAGCGTGAACAATAGAAGGAATGTTAACAGCTGTCCAATTCTAGCAGATCACTCCGTGAGTCACGAAGTCCAGCGTGTCTTCTTCTGAATCATCTTCAATAGTTGCAGCAGCAGTTTGATCTCCATAATGAATGAATCTAGCACTATGGAATATGTCTTGATGACGCTTTAATTCTCTTCTAGTTGCACCAGAAGAGAATCCCAGACCAGCTCTATTCTTGCTTTTCAGCAAGCTCAATAGTTATGCCCCAGCCAACAGATTGACCACTTTCCACGATTTGTTATGCATCTTTCAGGGAAGAAATAGATGCCCCACTCTTCTTACCAGCATTGTCAATAATAGATAGGGCTTGGAACGCAGTTCCCACAACCTCATCATCATTAATATAGGAGAAATATGACAAATGACTTACTAGCATAGCTTGCTCACCTCCTACCACAACCAACTTCCCATTTTTAACAAATTTTAACTACTGATAGAGAGTCGAAGTGACAGCTCCAGCCTCGTGAATCCACGGTCTGCCCAGTAAACAACTATATGCGGGATGAATGTCCATAACGTGGAATATAATCATGAAAGGTTGAGGACCTATTTTCACAGGGAGATCAACTTCCCCTATCACAGTTTTTCTGGATCCGTCGAATGCCTTAACAATGACCCCTTTGTATCTCATCGGAGTGCCTTGATATGAAAGTCTTGATAAAGTGGACTTGGGAATTACATTAAGAGATGAAACAATATCAACCAGAACATTGGATAATGCATCCTCTTGACAATTCATTGAAATATGTAAAGCCATATTATGATTTCTTCCTTCCTCTGGCAGCTCCTCATCACTAAAGCTCAGGTTGTTACAAGCAATTATATTGCCAATAATACCATCGAATTGATCAACGGTAACATCATGGTCCATGTATGCTTGTTCTAAAACTTTCCTCAGGGCTTCTTTGTGAACCTTAAAGTTCATCAATAAAGATAATACAAAAATTTTGGATGGAGTTTGCAATAACTGATCTACAATCTTGTATTCACTATTTTTAATCAACTTTAACACTTCATCCTCAACATTCTGACTTGAACCACTAGATTTCCAATTACTAATCCAGATTCAGATTGTACCACAGGCATCTCAAACACAATTGGCTTGCTAACAGGGATATCATCATCCTTCTTAGAAGGTGCAGCAGCAAGTACACGACCACTCCGGGTCATCCTGCGAAAATCGGCTTTATAGACAACAGAAGAAAGAGACGGAATATGCACCTCTTTTTCATCTTCAATCATTATGGCATTACATCTATACGGCACAGCTTTTTCAGATTCATAGGGAGTAGGACCAGGTAAGCAAATAATCAACGGAGAAATAGACGACTTCTGGTTGTTATATTCATGACCAACATCATACATCAAACGAGTAATCTAAAAAAGCCTTTGATCTAGCATTTCCTAAAGATCTCTTTTCACTATAGAGCACCCTCTAGGGATTATTGAACAAATACGGCAAGCAGCATGGTCATGCTCATAATAGCTCAGTCTACATAAACTAGCATTCATATCAACCAAGGAACTTATGATCAAATTTACATCAAAGATACGATATGGACCGGGGTAGGCATCTACCATATTCACATTGGCACCTCCATATTTAGGCAAAGGATTGGCTTGAACATTGGGTCCAAGATCCTTAAATGATAGAATACCACTTTGGATTAATCTCTGAACCTCAGCTTTCAATGCAAAACAACTCTCGATGTCATGGTCGAGTGCCCCTTGATGGTAGGCATAGAAATGATCAGATTTATACCACCATGTGAGCTTTTTTGGAACGGTCGGTGGGTCTCTAGTCTGTACAAGGTTCTTTTGCACCAAAGCAGGGTACAATTCAGCATACGGCATCAGAATCGGATCGAACTGGTCTTTCTTTTGAGTGTGGTTCTGTTGATTATGTTTTTGATGTGTTCTTTGTTGGAATTGTGGTTGATAGTTTGAAGTATCTTGAGTTGCTGGAGTAGCGTTGATGACAGGTGTGACTGAAGATACTTGTTGATGATGATGATTGTTTCTTCCTCTGTGTCTTCTATATTTTTCTTAGGAAATTGCATTGGCTTCTCCATCCTTCTTTTTAGAAAACCCACTCCCATACTTCTTAGTACTTCTAGCAGAATTACCTTCTTTGGCCAATTGTCCTTCACGTACCCCTTCTTCCAGGCGCATGCCCATGTTTACCATCTTAGTAAAGTCATTGAGTGCACTAGCCACCTTTCGTTCATAGTAAAATGAACTCAAAGTCTTCAAAAAAATATTTGTCATCTCTTTTTCTTCCAACGGAGGACTAATCTCTGCAGCAATTTCGCGCCACCTTTGGGTGTACTTTTTGGAATTTTCTTTCTTCTTTTGTGACATGGCGCGGAGTTGATCACGGTCTATTACCATATCCAGATTGTACTTGTATTAGCGAATAAACGTTTTTCCCAAATCATTGAAACTGCGAATCTGAGTATTGTCTAATCCCATATCCCATTTCAGAGCACCGCCAGTGAAACTATCTTGAAAATAATGGATTAACAATTGATGATTGTCAGTATGAGCGGACATTTTCCTTGCATACATAACAAGGTGACATTGAGGACAAGTGTTTCCCTTATACTTCTAAAAATCAGGAACTTTGAATTTGGCAGGAATCTTCACGTTCGGAACAAGGCACAACTCATGAGCATTATTTCCAAACAATTATTTCCCCCTTAAAGCTTTGATTTCCTTCTAAATCTCTTGAAACTGGTCTTGAAATTCGTCCATCCTTTCATAAAAGCCCGAGCTTTCACTTGGCTCAGCATGAAAAATAAGTTCTTCGGTCTATGAGACAACATGCACCACATGTGGAGGAATAGTTATGAAAGGTTGAACAGTGGGAACATCAACAATCACTACAACAAAAATGAGTTTAGGCAACAGTAGAAATCCGAGGCCTAAAATAGAAAAATCGTAGTCTAAAGGTTTAAGGGACGATTTTTAAGGTGTGGAATAAACAGCCGTTGCCTATTCTTATAAAGCACGGTTTTTAACCTTTAGCCCACAGATATTCAAACACGTCGCCTAAAATACGTGAACAGACCACGGTTTACTGAATTTGTTTCAACCACGGTTTATTATTAGCCACTGTTGGAAACCGTTGCTTTAACGTATAAGCTACGGTTTCATAACTCACATATTAATTTCGGCTACAGCTTAAAACCGTGGGCAATGGAAAACTTTTTTTAAAAAAATAAACACTTAATTAACATTAGAACATCGAAAAATATGTAAAAAAATGTGCTTAACAATAGTAACCTTCATGACCAATATAAATGCGCATACTAAATAATATGATTCATCAAGTGAGACTTACGAAAAAAAACATCAAGAAATATTTAATAAAAAGAGTGAATTATCTAATAGAAGTCTTTATCACAAAAAATGGATTCTGTAAATTATAACATATTAGGCCTAAATGGCCGAAATGAGCACTGAAATAAACATCACAACCATAATTCTCTCTTCAATATAAGCATCAAATCTTGTTAAGTTAAATACAAATATAATTGTGAGAACTATAAAGGAACAAAACTAAGTAATATTATATACCTCAGCCGAGGGATAACAAAGCCACCATTTGTAAATCAGAACAATTTTTCAAATTTTTCTCTAAACATTTCTAAACTACATATATAAAAAATGGAAAACCTCCATGACATATTGAACTGTAGTAGTTTCTTCGTTGCAAGTAGATACTCATCACCTGAAACAAATAAGAAAATCATATGAGAATTCAAAAGCATAACTTTTAATCATAAAAATTAAGCCAAAGTATGCATAACTTCACTGATTGAATGAATTTTTACATGTCAGCCCAACCCTTTTTCTAAAGCAGAACTAAAATCTCAAAAAGTTCCTTGTCATAATATATGCTTGTTCATATCATTAAAAGATTTAATTATTCAATAGTCTTGGCCACCAATTTATTCACTATTTTAAAAAAAGGAAATTGAGCTTTTAAATCAGAGACACATTTTACAATAAATAATTTCAATAATATCTTGTAAGTTGACATATTTAACATGCAAGGTCTTTGTATAAATGTTTGATATCATAAAGAAAGGATGAGAAATAAAATATGATTAGAACTTGGCTATTTTGAGAGAAATGGTTTCATATGTCAATCTACACATTTACTTATACAATTCCTTTTCTCTGAGGTCTACTTTTATAAAATTAAAAGATTGTTGATTTCAGTCAAGCAATGGGCTTCCCACCAAAAGAAATTGGAATATAATACGTTCTTCAAGTGAAGCAATAACACCATAACTAATTAATAGTTATTTCAAAAAGGCAAATTAGTGGCTTACAATCCTAAGTTAGTCCAAAAATATGTCTATGTTGTGCCTTCATCATTCTTGAGATCCTCATTAAGCTAACACATAAACTACTACTAAGAATATATATGGACTAACAAAAAACCAAGAATAGCGTGCACCTCTCAATAAAATCTTCGTCACATATTAATATGGATGCATAATATATAATCTAAATCTATAATTATAGTAGAAAGTTAGTGTGCTCAAGTTAAAAACTAAAATCTAGAACTTATCTGAACGGTAATGGGTCTTACCTATATATGTGCTGGTCAAACTCCAACAGAGTTTTGGTAGATCGAGCAACGCAAAAATTTTGCCATCGTGAATGAAGATATCATCAAATTGTCCATCCTATATCAATACTGCCATAACAAATAACAGGCTCCCATGAAAACACCTACAATATATGAGCTTTGCAAAATGACATCTTTATTTTTATTTTGATACATGTGATGCACTATTTATTATTTAATATAAATATAATCAAAATTTTCTATTAAAATTTTACCCTAAAACCATCAGGATGAAAAGCTATTGAGCGTAGTCCTCTGTCCTAAAACAGTACTTCAGATAAGTTTTAGAAATTTCTAAATATTAAAATCTATGAATAAAAAGATAGATTAAAAATGGAAAATACCATTGAAGTTGGATGAATCTTTCTTTAGATAGACAGACTACGATAGTGCGTCAATTCGTATGGGTCTTTGATAGAAAGAGAAATCGACCTTCTTTTGAAATAGATGAGAGAAGAAGACGTGAAGATCGATCCTTCGATAGCTTTTACTATTCCTTGTTGCTTCTGAGAAAGAAGAAATTTGGAATTTAGGGTTGGGGTGTTGAGGCTGCGAGAACAACGACGACCTTAGATGAGGAATTAGGTTTGATAGAAGAAGGTGTAAAGTTTGTTTTACACGGTTATGAAAAATTTATCAAAAATAATTTAATTATACATAAAATATTATTAATTTTTACACATATCCAATCAAATTATATTATTTAGCATATATAAAAAAACGGTTATGAAAAATTTATTAAAAATAATTTTAATTATACATAAAATATTATTAATTTTTACACATATCCAATCAAATCATATTATTTAGCATATATAAAAAACAGTTATGAAAAATTTATTAAAAATAATTTAATTATACATAAAATATTATTAAGTTTTACACATATCCAATCAAATCATATTATTTAGCATATATAAAAAAATCACGTTGTTTAGATATTTGTGGGATTTGATTCAATTATAATTTTTGCTCAAATATTTGTGAGATTTGGTTCAATCATAATTTTTGTTCTCTTATTTTATTTCTTTTTCTAAAATAATACATAAAAAAAGGTATCTTTTTATAAATGGCAAATATATCTTCATATTAGTCAAATTAAACAAATTTATTCTTATAAAAATATTTATAAATCTTCACATTCTAAATAAAATATTTTTACTGAACATAAATGTTATTTTAGTATTTTATTTTTTGTTTTCTAAAGAAACATATCTTTTAAGATATCTCATTCAATTGCACAAAATCCCTAATTCTTCATTTTATTTTAAATTCTATAGTGTATATTAAAATAGGTTTTATAAGTAATTATTTAAATTTAACTTTTCATTTAAATTGGTTTAAAAATTTCTCTAAAAATATTTAACTAAAAGTTATTTAAGCCGCAACTTATATGTATTGCATAATATAACTAGTGCCTTTTATTTTTTTAGTTAATCAGTATTTTTATTTTTATTTAATAAATTTTAATATTAAAAAGTTGATTTTTAATACTATAAATTAATCACAAATTTTAAGTTTATAAATATATTTGATTTATTATAAAAGTTATTCATATGAATAGTTATGATATGTAATATTATGAAATATCTTGACCCAGCGATAAAAACAATTAAATTATTAAAAAATATTAACAAATATGTGTACATATTTAACTGAATGAAAAAAAATTAAAAACAGGTATAAGCTACCTTGGTGGTAGCTATGATTTGCTAAGATCACAAAGTACATGGTTTAAATTTTGTTTTGTTAAATTTTCTAAATGCTTTATATTTAAATTTAATTTTAAAAAAACGTTAAACAAACCATTATGTTTAACGGGGTGGAAAGGCTTAATGGACAGGGGTTCGACCCCTTGTTAACTAAAAATGAATTTATAACTAGAGGAAATATTTTTACTAAATCCGTAGTCTTTAGTTCAAGGCTGCGCTTTGAAACCGTTGCCTTTAAAATAATAATTTGCAACAATTTCAAAACCGTGGTTTTAAATAAATAAGTAACGGTTTTTGTTATGCCTACCCTTAAAAATCGTAGCTTAAAGTGAATACATGACGGCTTTTAAAAAAAAAATCTAAAAATTTAACAACATTTAAAAAGCGCGGTCTATTGCCCTTTAGGCTATGGTTATTAAGTCATTGCCTATTTTTCCGTTGCCTAAAGTCAAAAATGTTGTAGTGAATGGGTTTGTAACCTTCGGGAACAAAGTGAAGGTGGAAAAACACACAAGAAGGGGGGATGAATTCTGTGAGACAAGAATTCAAATCCTTTATAGAAGATAGATAAGATTCTGAATAGTTATTCAGAACTAGATCGAAAACGCAGCGGAACTAAAGCCAGACGCAAAGTAAACAGCATATAAAACACAACCGATTTATACTGGTTCCTCTCCCAACTGAGAGTACTCCAGTCCCCTTGCTTCGCAAGATTTTTTTACTATCATCAATGCTTGAATACACTTGCATATGTATTTAAACATAAGACTTTTACAACACAGACTTAAAGTCTGAAACTCTTCTGCTTAATTAGATCCTGATCAAGACAACATTGCTTAAAGCACATGTCTAAGACTTTAACTTTCTTAATCAGCTCCTAATTAATACTTTATCTTGCTTAGAGCTCGCGTCTAAGACTTCACCTGCTCAATCAGCTCCTGATTGAGACTTCGTTAGCATAGAGCACGTGTCTAAGACTTCTGCCATTGCTTAGAGCACGTGTCTAAGACTTCTGCCATTGCTTAGAAAACATGTATAAGACTTCTTTACCCGTACCTCATGTCTAAGACTTTGCCTTTGCTTAGAGCACATGTCTAAGACTTCTTTGCTTAGACCTCCAATCTAAGACTTTGTCTTTGCTTAGAGCACATGTCTAAGACTTCTTTGCTCAGACCTCCTGTCTAAGACTTTTCCTTTGCTTAGAGCACATGTCTAAGACTTCTTTTCTCAGACCTCCTTTCTAAGACTTTGCCTTTGCTTAGAGCACATGTCTAAGACTTCTTTGCTCAGACCTTCTGTCTAGGACTTTTCCTTTTCTTAGAGCACATGTTTAAGACTTATTTTCTCAGACCTCCTGTCTAAGACTTTGCCTTTGCTTATGAACAACATATTCAAAAAGGAGAACAAGGTGTGCCAGATTCTAAATCAGAGACACAGAGTAATGACCCTAACAAAGATTTTAAGCACTTGAAGATTTCCAAGATATTTAGTATTTAGGAAACCTTAAGCCTTATTACAATTAACAACAGTAACAGAGGATTATGCATATACAATAGTGTTGTTCATTGTTGATCTTGTCATTTCTTCAATCGAATTTGCATTCCAGTTGCTTCTTGTTTCTTGTTCCCATCTTTTAAGTATCACTTCTGACTACTTAAATAGCCGATTTCTGGCAACTAGCCGTTGAGAAGATAAATAATCGGGAAGAACTTTGATATCTTTTAAAGTACAAGAGATGTTTGAGAAAAGATACACTAGCCGTCTTGATCTATTGTGTAACCTAATTAACCATTGAGTCTTCAGAATAATTCTATACTTATAATGCCATTGAGAGAGGTTATCCATAAAGTATGTCAACACTTCTTGAGCCTTGTGATTGTAGACTCTAGCTGCGGAATTGATTGGACATAGTGGTACTCTTTCTTTAGTACGGATAACATGAGCTTTGTTACAGATTCTGAACTCTTTATCACAAGCGATTTTCAATTATGAGAGTAGAACTAATGAGATGATTCTTCTGATGCTGAGATTATCAGCATCAAAATCCATTCCAGAATATCATTTAGCAATATGTTCTTCTCTACAACAACTGTGCCTTCATAACATATCTTGAGTAAGTTTCTTTAAGCATTATGACCTGTATACATGAATACACATTAGATAACACCATTGTTCTTTCAATACTATTGGTATGATCAAAACCCAACTGGAATATGTCAAGAGAAAATCTTGTTCTAACAATCTCTCCCTTTTTATGATGACAAATAAGAGTATTTAAAGAACAATGTTTGGGCTATTTTAAATTTTCTTAGATACCATCAGAGCAAGAGGTGTGTAAGCTCCCCCTTAGTTCCAATTCTAAGAAATTTTAAAATATATTTAGTTTTCTTAACAACAGCAGGGTAAGAGGTTTGTAAGCTCCCCCTGAGTCTAGTAGTCCAAAGTTAAGTTCTGAGAACTTATTTTAGGTTCCATTTTTCAAGAAAACTGTAATTTTAACTTTCTTAACAACACTAGAATATAAGGTTTGTAAAGCCTCTTCTGAGTCTAATTGACTAAGGATTAAGGTTGAAATTTGTAAACTCCCCCATAGTTCTATGTACAAGAAGAGTAAAAATTATTTACCCGGGCAATATAACCAAAATTAAATGGACTAATTCATTTAAAATACTTCTATATTTCTCCCTCTTTTGTCACATCAAAAAGGTTAAAGTACTACGAAAGGAAGAGATGCAGTCAGAGATCCTTAGACGGTCAATGATACTTTATAGGGTTTATAGTAGTCAGAAACAAGTATAAGCATTTTCCAAGAGGGTCAAAGATGGTTGGTATAGGAAGGTACTTGACTGGATACTTAAAACGTAAAATATAAAAGTAGATCAAATTTAGTGTTATTAAGTGTTCATCTAGTTCATAAGAAATACTTCAAGCAAGAGTTAGCTATGAAGAGAAAAACTCATAGCTACATGCCTCACAAAAATGAGCAACATGGTTTTGCAAGACAAAAGAATTTACTGAAGAAGGTTGAAACAACAAAAGAAAGAAGTTTAACCACAAGGGAACATTTTGTACAACATCTTGCAGATACAGCAAAGAAAAGTCGGAAACTGAAGGAAGAGAAGCGTATTCAAACCAGATTGGCTACCTACATATATCAAATTTCATAATCAAAGGAGCACAAGAATGCTTCCGAAGATCCTTCAGCTGAAGATGAGGAAGAAGATTAATACTGGAGAGAATATTTAAGTACCACAGAGAGAGATGACTGAAGCAATAAAAGAGGCTAGAAATAGACAAGTTTATTGTACTGTCAAGTCTCTATAAATGTAACCTTTTCAATGAAATTTTCCCTTGAATCAGTTCAAAACTTAATTTCACCAGCAAGAGCAAATCATATTGTACTTTAAGTAGATATTAATGAAACGCAACAAACATATTTTAATTTGAAGACATAAAATATTCATAAGTGCACTAACATAGAAATCCATAGTTATAACACGATACGCAGAAAATTTAAAGACAAAATCAATCCAAACAACAAAGCTCCACAACCAACATAGAAAACATATAAACAGGTTCTAAATCCTAGGCCTATGGTTTCTTCAATAATTCCATGATTACCTTAAGGTCAGAACCAAATTCTTCTTGCTTCTCAACCACAGATTTAAATTTAGCATCCAATGAGAGTTGATTGTTAGTCATCTGATTTTTCATATCCTCTTGACATTCAGAAACTGCAATTACTTTAGCTTCATGACTCTGTAATTGCTTTTGACTAGACACACCAACTTCTTTAGTAGAGAAATCTCTTAGTTCTTCAATGATCATATGGATTCTCATTCACAAGACTTCTGAATTCTTCCTTATCTTCAGTAGTTTCCTCTACATCTTCTACTTCAGAATAAACAACTTTGCTGGTTTCATCCCTATCGTCAATAGGGGAATCCCTTTTGCAATTCTTAAAGAATTTTTTAGTCATCTGGATAACTTCAGATGAGTTAACAACATATTCCAATCTACTTCCAAGTTGTTTTCTTAAAACTTCTTATGTGATTCTATAACTCAATAACTTTCTATATAAGATTCTTCTTAATCATATCTTCTGTCACAAGTGCTGAATAGGAATTGATGATAGGTGTGAAGAGATTGTCAGCTTGTTCCAAGGCATGAGCCCTTTTTTGCTTCCCTTTCTTCTTCTTCTAATTGACTCAAGCTTGACAATTTCCTTTTCTTAGATGCAGTGATTTCCTTATCTGAGTTGTTGTCAGATCTTTCTCCTCTTGTTTTGGTGGGAAGGATTTTAGAAATTTCTATGAGCTCATTAACTTCTTGTTGTAGATTCTATTTTGTTTTGAAATTTTTTCCATTCTCTAAACAAATCTTTCTTCCTCTTGCTGCACTTCATTCTAGGTGTAACACCCAAGGCCGAAGAGGGCGAAGAGTGGTTACATGTAAACACCCAAGGGCGAGGGAGTGGTTGTCGGTGCATGAGGCATGACAATGAGACACTCCTAGCAGCTTCTAGGGAAAAACCGAATTTGCATCGGAATGAGAGGGATCCAGAAGCTGTGCAGGTATGGGACTGCATGGTTGAAGAATGACTTATAAGGATTAATTGGTACTACCTATACCAATAAGATGCATCTTTTTTTCGGTAGCCCGTTCCATAAAAACTCCACAGTTAAGCGTGCTTGACTTGGAGCAATTTAGGGATGGGTGACCTTCTGGGAAGTTTCCCGAAAAGCGTGTGATTGAGGACAAAGCATGCTGAAAAGACCCGTGTTGGTTTGTGGGGTCAGTCGATAATCCTGAAAGCAGTATGGGGCATTACAAATGGTATCAGAGCCAGGCCTCTTCTAGTACAGTGTGGTTCAGGGACGAACCAAGCGGAAGCTGGTGGACATGTAACACCCAAGGCCGAAGAGGGCGAAGAGTGTTTACATGTAAACACCCAAGTTCGAGGGAGTGGTTGTCGGTGCATGAGGCCTGACAATGAGACACTCCTAGCAGCTTCTAGGGAAAAACTGAATTCGCATCGGAATGAGAGGGATCCAGAAGCTGTGCAGGTATGGGACTGCATGGTTGAAGAATGGCTTAGAAGGATTTGTTAGTTCTCTTGGTTTAGGATTGGCTTAATTTAGGTAAAACAAATAATAGCAGCAATATTGTAAATAGGAAGTATAAAACTTGATAAGAAGAACAGGTACTACTAGATGTCATTTTGAAATGCCAGAACATGTTGTGTTGAAGTTATTCAACAACTGGAACAACATGTCGAAGAAGATGTCTTATGAGGAATCATTCGACATCGCGCCTTCTGAGCTGGATTATGAGATTCAGCTATGTTTTGAATTGTGCAGAATTTTGAGAGAAATTTATGCATTCTATGTGGCGCATTTTTAAAGGTCTAGAAGATTCAATCAGATATCAAGACTTTCTAAATATGGAGACATTTTAGGAAATATAATATTGTATACCTACTTTCTTGGAGTATATTTTGCAGCTTTGTAACAGCTATTGAAGCTGTGATTGAAGGCCCAAATCTAGTTGGGTGCAGGTTATAAGTAGAAGGGTTTGTAACCCTGGAAGGTGTGAGCCCAACATGTAGAAGACTAGGGTTTTGTCTAGGTAAACCTCCCGACTTGTGGGAAGGTTACCTGTATTCCTCAAAACCTGTAGGTAAGAGGCAGTACATTGTGTTACTTGGAGGAAGCTTTTAAGTAACTCTAAGTTGTGTCTTGAAAGGATGATTTCCTTGCTGAATTATTGTATAGGTAAAGAGCCGTTGATGCAGTGGTTGAGATGTCATCTGCTAGACATCATTGCGATGATTGGGAGTGAGAAGGGTTTCTCATATCTAGAGAGGATCTAGGTAGAAGGGTCATTGGGTAGTGATTAAGTGATAAGCTGTAAACGGGTAGTTTAGCTTTGAATTGATACTACTAATAGTGGACTTCATCCCTGGCTTGGTAGCCCCCATAGTAGGTGTGTTCGACCGAACTGGGTTAACAATTCTGTGTGTCTTGCTCTTATCTTTTCAGTACCATGATTTTTGCAATATACCTTGCCCTTAGTGATCATGTCAGACCAGATGTCGAACGGCATGTTCTAGGACATCTAAATTCTGCACATGTACTAGAATTTCAATTGGTATCAGAGCAGGTCATTCTGTTCTGTATCTGGATGAGATCCCAGGGAAGATACTTTCTGGTTCATGGTCAAGGTAGAAGCTTTCTACTGAAAAGATGTTTGAACTTGGAGTAGTTCATATAGGTGTGAGAATGGTCCCTAGAAATGGAGGATGGATTGTTCGTGACAAGCAGTGGCATGTGCTGAAAGCTTGGAGGTTTGGTTGAAAAGCTGTTGTGTTGTGGTTATGTTAGGTTTTATTGTGGTGTCACCTGAATTATTATGCTAGGGCTGATATGTGACACCTGAAGGCTTTAAGGAGTTTGTGTTTTGATCCGCTGCGAATCTACCTAAAAACTCCTAAGGTTGTAACTGAGAAGGTTGTTCTTCTCTGAATGTATATCCTATGGTGATGGGATTTATGCAAGACTGCTTCAACTTACAGTGTCAACGATACTTGAAGATTGTTGTTCAAGTCCACTCATAAAGGCATTGATAAGTAAAGGTGTGAGGAAGAGAAGTAATTTACTTTTGCTTATACTCCTAAAAGGACTAATCTCCAGTCTTTGATCTCTTGATGTGTTCATTGGAATGATGTCCTATCCTGTGTTAGAACGTCACGCCAGAATTGTGGTGAATTCTGTTGTCTGAAGGAATGGCACAGCAGATGCTCTGGGTGCTAAACTAATGTGGTTTGATCACATGAGTTTGGAGCCTACTCCTGATCTGGAAGAGGAGGCATCTGGGTGGTATGTCTAAGAAGGTCCTGGCCCTGGAACTTATCTTAGTTGTGTGAGTTGGTCAAGGTGTGATCAACATGTTTTTCTCCTGAGGTCAGTTTATTTATGGTCCTTGCTGCAGGAGTAGAAAACCTGAGATTCAAGAAGTGTTATCTCTAGCAGACTTCTTGGACATGAAGGTCAAAGATCATAAAGTCATGTTCTGAATAATCTTGTGAAGCTAGAAAAGTATTGACTGTGTGCACTTAAGGATCTAATCATAGTCTGTGCTGCTATTAAAGGGAAGAATGTATGTTTCTCTGAAGTGCTCTTGGCAGCATCTGAGGGAGAGTACCTGATGTTTTGGAAGACCTTGAAGACTTATCTCAAGCTGTCTGAATGATGAGAGTTGAATGAGAGAATACTACTCTCATGCTTCTGAGATGCGATGAGTTATGATGGATGGTCCCAAGGCTTAAAAAGGAGAGTTTGGAGATTCTGGTTGTGAAATGGGGTGTTTTTCTTAGTACAGCTGGATTCTTTTCATGATGTCAAGACTGATGTCTTAACATTTGTTGACAGAACATTCTGTTCAGAATGCTATGGTGTGCGTCTCCAGAGATCACAAGTCTCTACTTGACTTATGGACTGATGTAAGAGTCAAGCAGTAGGTGAATGTGTTCAGCAGGTGTGTTGAATAGAGAGTGCGCTCTTGAAGACATGAAGATGAGTCTCATGTTCTCCATTCATTTAAGGCATTATTCTTGCAAAGGAGTACAGGTAGTCTTATATAGAGAAAAGTTGATCAGATTGAGATCATGTGAGTATTGGTACAAGTGATGATTGTGGTCAACTTGTAAGTTGAACAAAGAGTGAGCTCTTGAAAACATGAAGACGCTTCTTATATTTTCCATTCTTCAAGGTACTAAGAAGCATATGATAGGGGGAGAGTGTTACAATTCTATGCAACTGGACGTGTGATGTTAAGGGGGAGATTGATAAATCTTCTGTTTTTGGTGCTGGCACTTATTTTGTAGCAGATTAAGAATTTGCAGGCATAAGGATTTAGTATTGCTTATTGCTTTTTTAAATAGAACAGAATTTAAACAGAATTTTATTGCACTGGTGAAAGCATACAAGAGTAGAAAAGGCAACAAACAAAGAGTCTAAAGATTATCCCAACCCCCCGAATCAAGAAAAGCCTTCCAATCTTCGTCCCATTCGTCATCAGAAGCTTGAAGTTGCACTTGGCCTTTCTTGATGGTCTTCATCCTTGTTTCTGATGTCTTTCGTGTTCGTGTTGCTCCTGAAGATGCTCCAGCTGTGGACAGTGTTGTGTCCCTCAACTTCTGAGGATCTGGCTTCTTGTCCTCCTGCATGTGTCTCTTTCCTGCATTCTTGTTAGACTGACTCATGCTTCTTTCCTTGGTGTACTGGTAGGAGCAAGGAGGCTTGGTATTTATAATGGATAAAGAGACCTTGGTTGTATCGCCTGACCGGTCAAAGCTGTCTTTAGCATGGGAATTTGTTTTCTTGAGAACCTGGTTTTTTCTTGGCATATTGGATACCATAACTTCGTGTCTGGTGCCTTGGTAGAGGTTGTCCTAGTAGGATGAGCCTAGGTCTTGTCTGGTTGTCTGCTGGTTGCTGGTTGTGATCAAGTGGTGTGGTCTTTTGTCTCGTGCTGATGTCCTACATTTTGTTACAACATTTTTGTCTGTTGTGTACTATACTTATGGAGTTGGAAGAAGCAGCATTATCGTTTGAAGTGGCAGTTCTGACATAATGTGATTAGAATGGGCAGATTCTAATCTTGATGGTAAGTAGTTCTGGAAATACATGGCTACTTTCATGTTGAAGACTCTATTAGGGTGTTATAGGGTTATTGCCAGGAGGTTCCTTCTAATACAAGTAAAAGGTGGTGGCAGTCCTTATCTTGTGTTGCAAGACATTTGTTTGGAATATGTGAGAAATTTCAAATCAAGTGGGCTTTTGTTTATTGGACGTGGCAGACCTTGTATCTAAAATTCCCATGCATGTGTGCTGGTCAAATTTGTGATGTGTAATGTCAAACATCATGATGGGACATATCATAGCTGTGTGGAGTTAGTGCCTATGCTTTTTCTCTGCTGTTTTTGAAGGAATCCAAGAAAATATGCTTGGAATGTATAAGTTTCTGAGGAGTCTTGGGTTGATAACTTTGTAAACAAGCAGACAAACTATTTTGGTAAGATGTCAGAACAGCACTCAAGACATGTTTCCCTGAGCCAAACAAAGGAATATTCTAGACTGTGCATCCAGCCACGCGTAAGAAGAGAGCCTAGTAAGTGCTGATTGGTCATGTAAGACTGGTCTAAGAGCTATTAAAGGCGTTCAAAGTCAGTTTGGACGGTGCACCTTGAATTAAGCTACAGTTTTTCCATGCTTAATTAACATTCTATTTGACCAAGAATTAAAGATCGTTAATATCTAAGAAACTGCTCTGCTATTTATAGAGGCTTCTCCTATCCTCTACCATCAGGTAAGGGTTGTTCTCATAAAGACTATGGGTTTTATTCGGGTCTGGGTTAGTTGTGCCTGGGTCTGGTCTTGTGATGGCCTCCTTTGTCAATTTTTGGCCAAAAAGGGGGAGAAAGGGATTGTTGCTCAGAGGTTCAGACAGGAGTCTGTGATTGCATATGTTGTCCAAACATGTCATAGCAAATGTCTATCATGTTTCTTTTTGGATATCTTTTTGTGACCTGTGATCTGAGTTATGAACACGGTTGTGACCTGTGTTCTGAGTTACCAGGAGTGGTGGAGGGTTTGGTCTTAAGTTTCCTCTTATGCCCTGCAAAGAGCAATTAAGAGTTCTCTTATTCCACCATTGGTCTTCAAATTTAGAAGAGGTTCCTGGTTTGAGGGGGAGTACAAGCTGGCTTCTGCTATCTTCTTCCTCGTGTGCATCAACAAACTTCAGGACCTTCCTTCCTTTTATCCTGAAGATTGTTTTTCGTTGGTGATGATGCATGCAGTGGATTTCTTCAGAAGGTTGCAAAGAAGATGTCAAACAAAGATGGTGAGACATTATTTTCAAACTGAAGATCTGTTGCTGTGTGTTGTAGACTCTGAACTCTACAGCTGTTGTATTTTTGGTGTAAACTCCTGGATTGTAATTATTTGTAGATTATTTGTTTTAGCCAAAATTTGCCAAAGGGGGAGATTGTTAGTTCTCTTGGTTTAGGATTGGCTTAATTTAGGTAAAACAAATAATAGCAGCAATATTGTAAATAGGAAGTATAAAACTTGATAAGAAGAACAGGTACTACTAGATGTCCTTTTGAAATGCCAGAACATGTTGTGTTGAAGTTATTCAACAACTGGAACAACATGTCGAAGAAGATGTCTTATGAGGAATCATTCGACATCGCGCCTGCTGAGCTGGATTAATGAGATTCAGCTATGTTTTGAATTGTGCAGAATTTTGAGAGAAATTTATGCATTCTATGTGGCGCATTTTTAAAGGTCTAGAAGATTCAATCAGATATCAAGACTTTCTCATATGGAGACATTTTAGGAAATATAATATTGTATACCTACTTTCTTGGAGTATATTTTGCAGCTTTGTAACAGCTATTGAAGCTGTGATTGAAGGCCCAAATCCAGTTGGGTGCAGGTTATAAATAGAAGGGTTTGTAACCCTGGAAGGTGTGAGCCCAACATGTAGAATACTAGGGTTTTGTCTAGGTAAACCTCCCGACTTGTGGGAAGGTTACCCGTATTCCTCAAAACCTGTAGGTAAGAGGCAGTACGTTGTGTTACTTGGAGGAAGCTTTTAAGTAACTCTAAGTTGTGTCTTGAAAGGATGATTTCCTTGCTGAATTATTGTATAGGTAAAGAGCCGTTGATGCAGTGGCTGAGATGTCATCTGCTAGACATCATTGCGATGATTGGGAGTGAGAAGGGTTTCTCATATCTAGAGAGGATCTAGGTAGAAGGGTCATTGGGTAGTGATTAAGTGATAAGTTGTAAACGGGTAGTTTAGCTTTGAATTGATACTACTAATAGTGGACTTCATCCCTGGCTTGGTAGCCCCCAGAGTAGGTGTGTTCGACCGAACTGGGTTAACAATTATGTGTGTCTTGCTCTTATCTTTTCAGTACCATGATTTTTACAATATACCTTGCCCTTAGTGATCATGTCAGACCAGATGCCGAACAGCATGTTCTAGGACATCTGAATTCTGCACATGTACCAGAATTTCAGGATTAATTGGTACTACCTATACCAACAAGATGCATCTTCTTTTCGGTAGCCCGTTCCATAAGAACTCCACAGTTAAGCGTGCTTGACTTGGAGCAATTTAGGGATGGGTGACCTTCTGGGAAGTTTCCCGAAAAGCATGTGATTGAGGACAAAGCATGCTGAAAAGACCCGTGTTGGTTTGTGGGGTCAATCGATAATCCTGAAAGCAGTCTGGGACGTTACACTAGGCATCTCCCATTAGCTTTTTCCATCCAAGTCTTTGAACTTTCGTTTCTTCTTCAGCCTCTTCATCATCGTCATAGACAATTACCATTTCTTTTCTCCTTGAGTTATACACATCCTGAGATCTTTCAGGAAGCTGATTAATATGTTCCTGAGTGGTGGTTACTCCGCACTCCTTTTTAGCTTCTTGAATAAGCATTCTGATGACTTCAGGAGAGTCTTCTTTGGTTATTGTAGGAAAGTTATTCATAAACTTCCTATTATTTTCTCTTCTATTTTTGATAGGATTGGAAATTATTATAATGTCCTTTTTTAGTCTATCTTTCATGTGAGCCAGAACAGATACAGATAATACACTTCCATACTCTTCTACCAAATCCTGAATGGCTCCATATTCTGTCAGCAAATTGATCGGTTTGCCTTGATAGAACAGTTCAGAAAGTAACCTTGAATAAGATATTGTTCTCTTGAGTTTCTTGGAGGTGTCTATGATGGATTCACACAAGTGATGAAAGATGTAACCAGGGAGATATACTCTTTGATTAATTGTAAGAAACCAGAGAAACATCTTATGATCCTTAATTTCTTTGTTATAAATTCCTCCACCCTTTCTGTTGTGAATTAACAATCCTTTATTTTCAGCCCCAATTAACTTAGAAATGTGCTTTTGAGTAATGGTAACTTCCAGATCCATTACAGCATATCTAACTTCTTTACACTTTAATTCCTTTAAACCCATTCCTACTCTGGTTTTTCCTTTCAATTTCTTGTTGTTTGCTATAGCGATTCTTTCCTCAGTCTGAGCAGAGAACTCATCATATACTTCTGCTCTGACCCCAAAGTCTTTAACCAGTGTTGGATAAGTAGGTCCATTTAGCAAGTTGAAGTAGTTCATCAATCCTTGAGACTCAAAATATTTCTTCAGACGACAATCATTTGCAGCAAAGCTCTTTAAGTCAATAATTTGCTCAATAAGAAGCTTAAGATCATCTTGATTGAGTGAAGAAGTCTTTGGTTTGATCTTACAATCTTGCATGGAATCAATATTTAATGGATTGACAGAAGAAGATGTCATAAGGAGGGTAAAAGGATTTTTCTAGGGTTTTCCAGTTAGGGCACAAGAATATACAGTGATAGAGGTTGTGTGTGTTGGGAAGGTGTTGAAATAGATAAATCACATTTATGAAAAATTAAACACATAGGTATAAAACAAACTTAATTTCTTCAAATTCAAGTAATAAGCGTAAGGAGTATAATTCATACAGGAGTAAAGTGAGATACATGTGTCAAAAAAAATTCACCCTTAAAGCATGTAAGCAACAGCAAACTCCTTTGCATAAGAATCTAAATCAGAAAATTTGCAGAGATTATCTTGGATCAAAACTTCTCTTTATCAAAGATTTTGACGAAGACAATTTCTGATGAATGTTCAGATTAAGATTCTTCATTTTGCAAAAAATGATAGAGCCTTCTTCAAAAGTGTTAGGAAAAATTCTTATTTTACAAGGAGAGCGAATATCCATGAAACAAGTTCTGAAGGATCTAAAGTAAATTTTATCCAAGATAAGAAGTATTGATGAAAACATTAAAAAAAACTGAAAAGATAAAGTAGAACTTATCTAGATAGATTTTCTGAACCTGGAACTGGAGTCAGTTTTGATGAGGTGCTTGTGATATGTCCAGTAGCCAGTATGTTGAACACAAAGTCTTTAAATAACACCATTTGATTTTGAGACCCGTTGTTCAGGTGGATATCTTAATTCAACAACTCCCCTTAAATTCATACTGAAATGAAAAGTACATTTTCCCACAAGATCTTTTTCTGCACCACTGTGAAGTGTTATGCACAAACCAAGCTCTGATGCCAATTAAAGGTGGGAAAACACACAAGAATGAGGGGTGGAATTGTGTGAGAAAAGAATGAAAATCCTTTTTAGAAGATAGATAATATTCTGAATAGTTACTTAGAACCAAATCATAAACGCAACGAAATTGAAGCCAGACGCAAAGTAAACAGCATATAAAACACATCGGATTTATACTAGTTCCTCTCCCAACTGAGAGTACTCCAGTACCCTTGCTTCGCAAGAGATTTTTACTATTATCAATGATTGAATACAATTGCTTATGTATTTAAACATAAGAATCACAACACAGACTTACAGTCTGAAACTCTTCTTCTTAAGCAGATCCTGGTCAAGACAACCTTGCTTAGAGCATATGTCTAAGACTTTAACTTGCTTAATCATCTCCTAATTAATACTTTCTCTTGCTTATAGCTCGTTTCTTAGACTTCACCTGCTCAATCAGCTCCTGATTGAAACTTCCTTTGCTTAGAGCACGTGTCTAAGACTTCTACCATTGCTTAGAGCACATGTCTAAGACTTCTGTCATTTCTTAGAGCACATGTCTAAGACTTCTTTGCTCATACCTCATGTCTAATACTTTGCCTTTGCTTAGAGCACATGTCTAAGACTTCATTGCTCAGACCTCCTATCTAAGATTTTGTCTTTGCTTAGAGCACATGTCTAAGACTTATTTGCTTAAACCTCCTGTCTACGACTTTGCCTTTTCTTAGAGCACATGTCTAAGACTTCTTTGCTCAGACCTCCTATCTAAGACTTTTCTTTTTCTTAGATCACATGTCTAAGACTTCTTTGCTCTGACCTCCTGTCTAGGACTTTGCCTTTGCTTAGAGCACATGTTTAAGACATCTTTGCTCAGACCTCCTATCTAAGACTTTGCCTTTGCTTAGAGCACATGTCTAAGACTTCTTTTCTTAGACCTCATGTCTAAGACTTTGCCTTTGCTTAGAGCACATGTCTAAGACTTCTTTGCTCAGGCCTCTTGTCTAAGACTTTGCCTTTGCTTATGAACAACATATTCAAAAGAAAGGAGAATAAGGTGTACAATATTTTGAACCAGAGACACAGAGTAATGACCCTAACAAAGATCTTAAGCACTTGAAGATTTCCAGGATATTCAGTATTTAGGAAACCTTAAGCCTTATTACAATTAACAATAATAACAAAGGATTCTGCATATACAATAGTGTTGTTCACTATTGATATTGTCATTTCTTCAATCGGATAGAGGTGCAGAACACCTCTACCCACTTTTGCTTTCCAGCTGCTTCTTGTTTCTTGTTCCCATCTTTTAGGTATTACTACTAACTAATTAAATAGAAAATTTCTGTGAACTAGCCGTTGAAAAGATAAATAATTAGGAAGTACTTTGATCTCTTTTAAAGTACAAGAGATGTGTGAGAAAAGATACACTCACGATCTTCATCTATTGTGTAACCTAATTAAACATTGAGTCTTCAGAAGAATTATGTACTTATAGAGTCGTTGAGAGAGGTTATCCATAAAGTAAGTCAACATTTCTTGAGCCTTGTGATTGTAGACACTAGCTGTGGAACTGATTAGACAAAGTGGTACTCTTTCTTTAGTACGGATAACATGAGCTTTGTTACAAATTCTGAATGCTTTATCAGAATCTATTTTCAATTCTGAGAGTATAACTAATGAGATGCTTCTTCTGATGTTGAGATTATTAGCATCAAAATCCATTCCAAAATATCACTTAGCAATATGTTCTTCTCTACAACAATCGTGCCTTCATAACAGATCCTGAGTAAGTTTCTTTAAACATTATGACTGCATACATGAATACAAATTAGATAACACCATTGTTCTTTCAATATTATTTTTATCATCAAAATCCAAGTGGAATATGTAAAGAGAAAATCTTGTTCTAACCCAAAGTTCAAAGGCATGCCCCAGGAAAATCTATGAGGCATTTGGTGTGACGGAGCACTGATTGGACCACAGAGACAGACACATAAACAACTTCAGAAATCACAGTAGTATGAGGCTGAGTTTCCAGAGGAGTAGGAGGAGGATAAGGAGATTGACTCTTAAGAACAACTAGAGATTCTCCCAAAGCATTGAGTTTCTCCATCCCAGCTCGGAGGGTTGTCACCTCTTCACAGAGTTCACGATGTTTTTGCTCTAAATGATCCATTTTGGTTTGAGAGTTATCTGGAGTATTGTACGAGTGAGACAGCTTGACTTCTGAGAATACCAAGAGAAAAGCAATAAGACACCTATAAAACTCTCAAAAGCAAGACTAGATGCAGAATGATGCATGATATGCAATGCAAATGTTTACATTCAGTTTTCAAGGAACTTTTAAGATAAAGCAAACATCATAAAGGAATAACTCTTTTGAAATACTGAAAATCTCATTTTATTGATAATTGGAAAGAGTTACATTTGGAAGTACAAGTTACAAAGGATAAAAATACAATAGGAAAAAGCTAGATCCTAAGGATCCTAAGGAATCACATTTGAGGATGATCCAATTCCAAGCTGATACTTCCTTCTGAGCCTCTTGATCTCCCTCTCATAATTGTCCTTCATAGTGGCTTTCTCCAACACAAGCTGGTCCACAATACCATTCCAAGCCCCTGAGGTAGAAGAATGACATGATGAAGTACTAGAGGAAAATAAATCCTCTCTCTATCTCTTCACAACATGTTGCTCAAGCAACTCTATCAAGTCATCTGTTTCCTTCATCTGCTTCTACAACTCTATCTTATTAAGATTTGAAGCATGAAATTTGTCTTCCCACATATCCTTCTCTTGCTTCATCTTGTCTAAAGCTTCTTGAAGTTCTTTCACATCTTCAATAGGGATGGTGAGTGGTTTAGCAACCACTAAAATTATGCAAAGAGTATAAGGTTTCAAAGTTATGAAATTCTGTCTTCCAAGCTCTCATTTTTCCTTTCCTATGAATGTTATTCCAAGCATGATCCATCCTTTATTTCAAACCTTGAGTGTCTTTCCATTCTTGGAAAAACTAACCCTCTAAGAGAATGTTATTAGGCTTATCCTTAAAAGTATATCCAAGCTGACGCCTTGCTAAACTAGGGTTGTAGTTAATTCCACCTTGTGTACCAAGAAGAGGTACATTAGAGAACTCCCCACAACTATCAATTATCTTGACATTATCAAACATAGAAGAATACCAAGTAATATCAGCGTTAGTAAGGGACATGATCCTCTAAGACCACATCAAACAACCCTTGTTCTCCTTAAAGATGGATGATTGTGGCAAGTGCGAAATAAACCACTTGTACAGTAAAGGTGCAGAACAAACAATAGTACCATTTCCCTTAGAAGTCTTATGGTGGATAAAGAAATAAGTATCACCAAGTAAAGTCGGAACAGGATTCCCAATCAATAAGATCCTAATTGAGTTAACATCAACAAAGTTGTCAATGTTATGGAACAAGACCAGTCCATAGATGAGTAAAGCCAAAATATCCTCAAAAGCCATCATACTACCAGCACCAGCAAAAGTAGAATCTCTCTCAATCAGAAACTTAGAAGTAAACCCTTGAATGCCTCCCTTAACAGTTAGATTGGCGTCTATATCAAATTTCCTTAAATGAATGGCTGCATCAATAACTTGTGACTTGGGAAGCTCCTCCAAACCACTAAAAGGAACTCTGTCTGAAACTGGCACACCCACAAGATAAGAATACTCCTCCAG
This sequence comes from Lathyrus tuberosus, assembly GCA_022829125.1. Taxonomy (NCBI): domain Eukaryota; kingdom Viridiplantae; phylum Streptophyta; class Magnoliopsida; order Fabales; family Fabaceae; genus Lathyrus; species Lathyrus tuberosus. The sequence goes on along the minus strand of JALAZF010000142.1, from coordinate 2,013,283 downwards.
TGTAGGCAAAAGCTGATAGTCTAGAAATGTAAAGCATCGGTAGATAGGATCATAGAACTGCACAAAAGTATTAAGAATTTCGTCTTCAACATTGGTAGAGAGATAGAAAAAAGTCTTCCATGAGATTTGAAATCCATATGATAAATCACAAAGGATGCTAACTTTCTCAAATCTTTAATATCAGGGGCTCTGAAACTGTACTTTAATATTCAAGGCTTTTTCGTCACGAGCATGGAGTCAAGGGTAAGAACCACCCACAACTAGGGGCTAAAAATCACATGTACAACAAGGTTCTACAAAGGTTCCTAGAGTTGTGATTCCATCTTTTGGTTATTACCAACTTAAACGACTACTCGTCAACAAATAATATTTTCAAGAGAAACTCGTCTGAGTGTAGTATCGCATAACAACTAATTCAAGTCTACACCTGAATATTCGCCGCACTATGTCCTAATAAGGCCAATATGGGTTAAAGGGTTCTAAGGTCCTCAGCTTCTCGGGCTCTCAGGTTGTAAGTAAAATGCCTTCACAACTACTTGTTCAGCATATTTACCCTCAAGGAGGCCTCCACTGAGTCGGGGATCTCAAGTCAGCTTATTAAGGATTAACTCCACGTAAGCCAAACATGGCTATACCTCATCCTATCTCAAGTGCACTCAAGTCCAGGTATAGGACTTATCTCACCACTCAGAGATCACCAAGCACCAAAATAACAAAATAACAAACAACAGATAATAATATAACACAGATAAATAAGATAGGCTTACCCCACTAGGGACTACTCCACAGTAGAGTCTCCACTTTTCTGTAGTGGGAAATTTGAGATTAAGCTATTGATTAACTTAACTCATAAAGCAAGAGTCTCCATCACACTTTTATTTTTCCAAAGGAATGGGGAAAAGAACGAACAAAACCCACAGAAGTTTTAAAACAAAACTAATAAAACAGTGAGACAAAGGGTAAGGGGTTGGTTATGCAATGGGAACGTGTTAGCACCCAAAACATCTATAGTACTCTATAGGAACCTCTTGAAAATCTATGTTTTCCTTAAAAGGTGTTGTTTGCAAAATATTGAGGAGATGAGAAGAGAAATATTTTTTAGGATTTTTTTGTTTGACAAGACTTCTCGAGCCTTGTTCCTACATACCCACAAAGTTCAATGAAAGATCCAAACCTCGTAGTTCGTGGTAAAAATAACAAAAGAGTTTGTTTTGATTAATTTTAAGTGGAAAAGACAAGTTGTCATTTTAAGGATAAAATTCAACTAGTCGCCCACAAGCATATGAAAATGGACCTTTACATCACTATTGAGAAGGGCTCCAACATGGATTGAAATCAACAAGTATGATACTAACTCTCTCAAGTGGAAAAGAATCAACATCAAACATCACTATGGGGATAAGAGAATTACATCTTAACTGTGAAAATGACTCATGTCTAATCCTTAAGAAAAAGTTTAAAAGGAAAAGTGCACAAAGGGCACGAAATGGTTTGAATAAGTTGTGTATTTTTTATGTCTTTTGAAATGGTCTTGATATGCTTAAGATGAATTAGCATTTATTTAAGAAAGAGAGTTTTAAAATCACTTGACAAAGTCAAGGTTTATTGAGAAAGTGGTTCAAGTTTGAAAAACAAGAATGATTTGAAAAAGGGAGAAGATTTTGAAAATTAAATAATGGGGAGATGAAGAGACTACCCTAATGCACAAAATAAAAGCTAGGGAAGGAAAGATCTAATCAAGATAGCAAGCTTCTGACATGAGTAAAGCCAAAACTCCCATCATTTGGATTTAAGCAACAAGCCACAATTAAGCAAAGAAATAATCAAGCATCAGATAAAGAAGAACTTAAGCCAAGGCCAAAGATGAGGTAATAGATCCAAGTCTTCCAAGAGTCAACGTACCAGATGAATTCCAAGGTCTTAAGTCACAACTCCAAAGCATAAGATCAAGAACCTAATTCTTAGTCCATAAGTCAAACATCCTAGCATGGGATAGTAACCAATAGGCCAATGGAAACATTGTCTTTTAGTGGTTTAGCCTTTATTAATGTTTTAAGAAAAAGAAAAAAGAAAGGTCCAAGTGGACAAAGGAAAAGGCATAAACATAAACAATGGCAACATGATATGTAAATGATAATAATAAAGCAATATACATAAGGAGCAAGAAAGTAAATGACTTAAAAATAAAAGTGCATAAAAATAAATGGCATAAAGTAAAAGTTAGCACAATTATATGGTTAGTATGGATATTAGAGTTAATAATCCGATTCGGGGCAAATTTAGCGTTATGCTAAGCAATCATAGCACAATCTATAAGGAAGATCATACTATGGGAGGCCATTCCATAACAATTTATGTATCATACATGTTAGAGATGTGATAGAGATCATACTCGTAAAACCTGTAGCACAAGTAAAAACAAGGAGGCTCAAGCACTAAGGCAAGGAGATTAGTCCATTACATCATTCAATCCTTCATGACACTTAGGACAAACTTATGCATCAATCCAAAGTACCTCCAATGATCAATGATCAATCAAATGGTAGATTTGAAATGATGAAAGTTCATCAAGCATCAATCCAAACCTCATGAACAAGATGGACAACAAATTATCCAACTGTTAAAGAGAAAAACAAAAGGAAATAAAAAGAGAAGGAAAGATGAAGAGAGAACCAAATTGAATCAAGACTAAAGATCACTTCATCATCAATTTCAATCACCTTTCTTGGTGGATTAAGGCACTAAAATTATCATTAACACAAAGCATAAAAAATGAATCAAATGATTCATTTAATGATAGATTTGTATTGATGAAGGTTCATCCAACCTCATCAACACCCAAAGTCCATTGAAATTGAGGAGAAACTTGATCAACAAGTTATGATCCAAGGTTACAACCGGCAAACCAATCAGAATACAATAAAATGCAATTAAAATGCATAAAATCATTTTTAAATGAAATTTTAAAATGAAAATAAAAGAGAAAATGATAAAGAGGTATCTAAACTAAAAATCAAAACTCAAGAAAATTACTACAAGTCAGAAACAACTTGAGAATCATATATAAAATTTTGGAAAATTTTAAAATGCATAAAAGTAATTTTAAACTAATTAAAATGCATGAAAATGAAGAAAATAATGAAAAATAGCAAATTATGAAATTAAAAATTTGGAAAATAGCTCAGAAAATAGAAAATAACTTTATAAAAATATGAAAGAAAAAAAATTGGAGTGAAAAATGTTAATGGATCTATTTTTAATGAGTTTTTGAAATTAAATGAGAAAATAAAAATAAAGAAAATGAAATAAAAGGATGGAAAATACCACTACCATAGATCTAATCAAAGGCTGAGAACTAAAACATGTATGGCCATCTGATCTCACTTAAAGTAAATCCAAATACTCAGATCATGATGGACACGGTGGAGTTTAAGTAAAATAAACAGGATCCAATTTAAAATAATACAAACTCACGCCACCGTGGAGCTTCTCCGGTCATCTTCTCCGGTGAGTTGATCACCGGATTTTAACAAATGGCAAAACTAGATCATGAGACCAGTGACATTATGATCGTCTCATTGAAGCAAACTCAACCATGTGTATCATTTTCATTGATTGAAAGTGAGCATGGAGAATTTCAAGGAAATGCAGTGAAACAAGAAAGCACGAAGAGAAAAATTAAATGATCAATATGAACAATCAACACAAGGTAAGTGAGAGGAAATAATCAGAAAGTATCAGGTTATATTATGGTAACTTGTTTGAGTGAAAATGAAGCCTCAAACTACCTTTCCAAATGTGATCAGAAGAGGTTGCAAGGCGGATCTGGTCAGCATGATTCAATGAGTCTTAGAGCTTGATTCTTGTTGTAGAAGCTTCAGAGAAGTACGATGGAGCTAATGGAATCAAAAGTTAAGGTTGAAATAGCTCAGAAATTGAAAACAAAATCACAAATTTTCAGAGTGAAATGGGAGCTCAAGCAAGGGTTATGGGGGCTTCTAAGCTTGTTTTCAGTGCAAATGAGCCTTCTATTTATAGATGAAGAGAATGGGATTCATATGTGAAAGAATTAGCTTGAATCCGTGTGAAATCATGAGCAAGCAAAGTGTGACAATCCTTAATCATGATGTCAGCCAAAACGCGGGCCACTCTATGCAATCTCAAGTCGTTTTTGCTCCTTGTGCATCACTTAGCATCACCATGTCTTAATCACGTGCATGCATTGAATTAAAATTGAGCATTGGATGATTTTGCAAAACTAGTCATGGATCATAACTTAGTTTCTAGTGGCCATGTTCATAGCTAGGCCAAATACAATCTACTCGTGCATTTCTTAATTTTCTTTGTGCAAAATGATATATTCATGAAGTAGAACACAATGCAAAATGTTGAAGTATGAAGGAGCTGTAAAGTCTTGAACTTAGGCTTAAAATGTTGACTTTTTGGTCAAGCTTCCTTAAACAAACTTGTAACCTTTGCACTTTTCTTGTACTTCAAGGCACATTGATGATTATATGGACTCAAAATGAGGTACCTTGATTTGTTCTTTGATGAAGCATGCCATGGATTGATGAAACTTCTTGATGAAGGCATGGAAATAAACAGATGAACCTTTTAACATTCCTTGAGAAACAAGCCATCCAACTTGAAATGTCTTTAATCAAAATGGAATTGAATGATGCTTGAGAACTTATGATTAGAGATTATAAGTCATGTTTTGATGAATCAATGGTTGAGCGTACTTTGACTTGAAGACCACAAACCCTAGCTGAGGATGCAATCACTTGATGCTCTTGATTCCACACCCTACATTGCAAAAAAACAAAGGGACAAGGCATATATTTTTGTATTAGAGGTTAGTAACATATAAAGCATATAAGTATAAAAAGAAAGATACACAAAGAGGTGCTTGGTGATCTCTACAAAGATAAACCCAATGGTATGAGGGTTAGGAAACAACCAAGTTTGTGATCTTGATGCATTGTAAAGAATGCAAATGAGGTGGGATCTTAGGGGAAAAAATTAGGGTATGACAGAGGTGTTGTAGAAGTGTTGTAGAGAAATGTCGTTGTTTGTTGTTGTTGTACCGTATCTGTGAGTGAATGAATGGTGCTGACCAAAAGTTGTGATGTGTGATGTTTGTGAGGTGGATGGAGAGTGACGAAGCGTAAGTTCGGTGACACTATTCTGACGGAAGGAGATGGGTTTGTGTGAACGAGTTCATGCAGGAAATGGTGGTTCTAAGGGGTTTGTGTTGTGTCGCCGGAGACGGCGAATCAGAGGCAGAGGAAGGATTTACGTATGGTGAGAGAGTGAGTTGTAAATGGGAGAAAGTGATGATTTTAGGTGGTCTGAAGTGGATGGAGGAGGGAGATTGTGGTGATGATTGTTGAGGAGCGCCGATTTTATATGGTGGGGATGATGGTGTGGAGTTTCAATAGTGAAACTTGTAGCAAAGGTGAGTTGTGGTCGGTCGTGAAAGAGATGAAAATGGTTGTTTGTGTTGGTGATCGAGAGAGAAAATGGAAGGAGTTTGTGCTCACGAAGGAGAAGAATGATACTCCTACTGTTTCCTCTTTTTTTTGTTATGGATTTTTTTTCTAATTTATGTTTTTGGATGGAGGAGAGGATAAGAGGTGTATTTGTTGAAGAGAAGTGAGAGGAGTCAAGTGCTTACGAAGAAGAAGGAGGTTATTCTCTTTCAATGCCTTTTCTTTTTTATTATTTTTTAGTTTTGGAATTGTGAGAGAGAGTGAGAGGGAACGTGGCTAGTGGGTAGCGGCTGCCCATTCAATTCGCCATTGCTTTAGCTTAAATACTAACTTAATTAGGGTTTCACAATTAAATCAATGTCAAATTTACCATTTTCTACAATTTATTTAAATCCTATTTATTTTTTTCAATTATTCTTACTAAAAATGAATAAAAATGGATTAAAACTAATAAAAAATTGAACACACAAATATGGAAAAAAAACAAATGGATGCACTAAAATAATCTACATGCAACATAGTTCAATAAAATAGACAGTCGCATATCAAATATTGCAGTTAAAAATACTTGAATAAAAATGCTCAACTTGATCAATATGTGAATGCGCGCAAATGCGAAACAAATAAATGAGTGCGCTAGACTTACCTATGTGTAATGTAGTTTATTAAAACAGACAATTACAGGCCCAAACATGATAACATTGTTCACTAATTTTATGTGCGATTAAGAAATTGATTCAACCGGTCTGTCTACAAAACTGGAGTTTTATTCTGGTTGACTTTTTTAAATTACGCTTAAAGAAATGCATGTAATGATATGCAAATGATACAAATGCCATGTGAATGAGTGAAATGGAAAAATGGGTAAAGTTTAGGGCATAACAGACGACAAAGATATATTGAGACAAAACTGAATTACTTTTTCCCTGGGTTTATAATAAATTGAGGTCAAATACTATTTCATTTTAAATAAAAAATAAACTAAAATAGGGATGTATCCCATCAGTTACTAAATAGATCGATGTAATATAAGTAACTTTGTATATTAATAAAACATGAGATATATCGACTATATAACAATGTTTCCATTTACAAATTACACATTGGCATGAGGTAGAACAACAACAACGACGACAACAACAACAACAATAAAAAATACGACAACAACAACAACAACAACAATAACAACAACAATAACAAAAATAACAACATTACGTGAGATGGATAGCAAGGGCAGAAAAATGATATGGTAAAGGTGGGTGTTAGAAGAACAACAACACATAAACAAAGATTTTTCTGTCTTGATATCCACCCTTAGGAGTGATGTTTATAAGTATGGAGCGCCTCTATACATGAGTTAGGTTTAGGGAAAAACTTAGTGAACGAATTCTTTTATAGTTAACTTTGGGTAGCATACCCCTCGTTACTAAGGAAACTGATGGAATATATCATTTAATAATTAAAAAAACTAAATAAAAATAAAGGCGCCAATTTTAAAGATATAAAATAAAAACTTGTTCCTGCTGGGATTCGAAGCATGTACACTTAACTAGTTTACCCCTCAGTTTATTATAAAACCAATGGAATAGATTGCTATTTTTAAAAAGAAAAATAAAACATGGCACGTACAGATATTATAACTTGGGTTTTTGTTTTGTGAGGTGAAATCGTTGTCATAAAATGTATTATTTATAGTAGTGTCTTTGGTATTAAAATAAAAAACATGCATGTCTAAAAACTTGATTCCTTTTATGGGCATAAGAATGATTTATATCATAAAGCCTTTTAGGACGAATTACACCATGCACTTTCTTTGATTCCACATTGTAGAATTTATTGCGAGTATCCTTAACAAAGATAGTGTGACTTGTTCTTCGTTTATCAAATTTGGAGAACCCAAGTCCACATTTATCATTTGAAAATCTTTGTTTACTTAGCACATTTATCAAACTAATTTGACCTTTTTTATATTTCTTGATCACTTAGTTGAATTCTTGACAAAGTCTAGTTCCATTTTCATGTCATTAGTCTTACTTTTTAGAGATAAAATGATTTTCTTTTTTATTTTAACATTTTCTAGAAATATTCAAACATTCCTCATGTAATTCATGGAAGGCATTTTGTAATTCATCATAAGAAGATGTATCATTAATCTTGGAATCACTAACCTCATTTTCTTCATAATAAGAATGGTGTGAAGCCATTAGTGCCATGTTTGATTCTTCATCTAATGATGAACTTATCTCATTACCATCTCATGCCATATATTCCTTCTTCGGCCTTTTGTCTTTCTTGAGTTTGAATTTATTCTTCTTTTGAAGTGTGGGGAATTAACTTTTGAGATATCCTTTTTTTCTAAAATCAAGGCAAGTAACTTTCCTTCTTGGTGGTTTTTTTACTCATTTCTTTTGTCCTTTCCTTCTTTAATAACTTTTCAAATTTCTTGACTGGAGAATCATCTTCATAACTAGTATATTGAGATTCATCCTCTTGATTACTATCATAACTTTTGATTTTAGTCTTTAGGACAATAGTTTTGAAGTTCTTTTCAATATCTTCATGTTTTTCCAATCTTTCAAGTTCTATCCCATGTTCTTGTAATTTACCAAACAATGATGCATAAGACATTTTAGAAAGACTCTTCTTTTCTGAAATTGTTGTCACCATCAGTTACCATGACCTTGTTAAAGATATAAGGACCTTGAGATTAAATTCATAATTTATAAAAGATTTTCCAAGAGCCGTAGATTGATTTATTAAGTGAGTGAATCTTTTTTTCCAAATAAAGAATTGACTCATCGGGCTGCAATCTAAACCTTTCATATTCTTGTGATAAACTGTTTAGTTTATATCTTTTTACCTCTATTATACCTTCATGTGTTACTTTTAAACTATCCCAAATATCTTTTGTTGTTTTACAATGAGATATACGAAATAATTCATCCATACCTAAGGTTGATTGAAGCATGTTCTTTGCCTTTTTGTCAAATATAACTTTCTTCTTGTCATTATCATTCCAAGAGTCTTTTACTTTTTCTTATTCTACATTATTAATGAACGTCTTAGGAATGTATGAACCACTTTCAACCGCATCCCCTGTTTCTTCTTGTAGTGCTTCTAAATACGCTTACATGTGAATCTTCTAAAAATCATAGTATTCACTACTACTAAAAAAGACACCTTCTGTAACAATCTCGTATCGTGATCGCTAGAAAATAATAATATGAAAAATTAAGTTATGTTAGAAAAGAAAAACTTACATTAATGAATATTTTACGAGCTATCTGCAACCTATTATCTACATCTCGCTCTTTAACGGTTAGAATTTGGTTCAATACTTCTAACACTTCAATCATAATTCCTTTTTTTACTAGTTCTTTTTGCAAAGTCAGTACTTTGTAGAATGAACTAGTAGTGAAGGAAGTGTTGGTTAAAGTGTTAGAAGCATTGAACCAAATTCTATCTGTTAGAGAGAGAAAGAGAGAGAGAGATGCGGATAATGGGTTGTAGAAAGCTTGAAAAATATTTATTAGTGTAACTTGTTCTTCTAATATGACTCAAATTTTCATATTATTAATTTCTATATCAGATTGAAAGGTTATATGTTTATTGAGTAGTTGGTGAAATAAGCATTCCACATAAGTTATAATAAACTCAAGTATACACATCACAACCGTGGTGAAATATTGTACAATAAGTCTTTCACTATGGTTGTAACTTTCAATCATGGTGAAATGTTAAAAAATTATCAAATTCTGGCACTGTGTATCAAACCACTGACCTCCACATTTTACTATGGTTGTTTTTAACAACCGTAGTGATATGTAACGCGCTACTGAGTTTTTACTATGATTTTAAGACTGAGGTGGTAAAGCGGGCACATACTAATGCACCTTACCTTAGTATAATTTATCAACTATGATAGTATCCCTTTTATAACTACGATGGTATGGCCTTTCCGTAGTAGATAGCCAACAAAACATGGAGGTTTGTTGTTACTGCCAATATCTCTAAACACCATAATAGTGGAAGTCATCTTTCTGGAATGATGGCAAGTTACTTTAACATGCTCTAATTTCAATGGTAAGTTTGAGTGCACAACATAAGAGAGGGGTGAATTAGGTTATAATACTTTTTCTCATTTTTAAGCGATGGTTCTTATGTTCTTTTTTTTTTATAATATTTCTATGAACTTATGAAGTAAAGTACAGAAATATCAATGCAAAAATGTCAAGAACACGAGGATATATCATAATTCCCTTTTTTCAATCAAGGATACATATATTCCCCTCATACTGTAACACCCCACTTCCCATCGCGAATAAATAATACATAAATAAAATCAGAGTAACTAAAAATTTATTTTTTCCGACAGAAACAAGGATGCCACATTTAAATAAATAAAACACAATCCCTGCTCATAAATTTGATACATAGCACAAAATAGAATACCCTCAAAGGGGAAACTTTTTCCATATAAAGTTAAAGTTCAATTATGGAATAAAGCATAAAGATCCATAACCGACTTGTTTTACAAAATAAATTGTTATATAACATCAAAATATACATACAAAGGTAGTACAAAATAAATCTAACAAAGGTATCATATATATATCATAATCATTCCCCGACTCCCGTGCTACGTATCAGAGCAGACACCAAGACCGACAAAAGAACGGAGGGCTAATCTTCACAAAGGCCTCCAAGACTACTAATCTGCAATTGCCTCATAGAGCAATAAACCACAGCAGAAGGGTGAGAAATATCAACTAAGTCAAGATTGCATAATAATATGCAAAACATAAAAATTCACATACACAGTTATTCTCACCACTAGCATCACGTATTAATGCACATAACATATACCAATTATACTAACATGACCACATATTCACACATAAGGCTCACCAAGTCATAACATATGGAAACACACCACCACATCACATATTTTCATACATAGCATATTGTCCATAAACAAAGCATTTATCACGTATGCACATCAATTCACCAATCCAATCATAAATCTCAACACATAACAAATCAATGCACAATTTACCACACCTAATCAATCCAATCATAATTTATGCAAATGCACAGAGACCGACACAACGACTCTATGCAATGCATATGCGGTACCATCCATCCATCATTTCTCAACACTAGTTCACTCAGGAACTCTGTTGGAATCATCGCTTGTTACTTAGTGTAACTCCCCGTCGGGAAAACGATGTTCCCCGTCGTTCACACCCCACACGGGCACACGACGTTTATGGATCGTTCACACCCCACACGGGCACACGATCGTCTATATCCATCGCTTTCGGTCCTCTTATTTTTAAGGCGCACGATCCGATCCGATCGCTTTCAGTCCTCTTATTTTTAAGGCTCACGATGTTATAGCAGATTCCCTCTGGAATCGATTCGTCGCTCACACCCACTAGGGCACACGACATCACAAGATGCATATCATGATGCTTGGCATACAATGACTCATGACAATCAAATGCATCTTCACACATATATGCAGCCATATTATACATATATTTCAACTCATCAATTTCATACATTCACAATTCAACAATATGAATTATCTCATCATCAATATTCATGCATTGGAAACCAATTCAAACAATGCATTTCATCACAAACCACAACAATCATGCAATCACAATTACTTCCACAAGGAATTCACACAACACATCATAACAACATACATTGATATTCAATCCAACAATGTATTTTACCGCACAACCACATCATTATCTTATATTAAAGTCAAACCCAAAACAACACATTTATTTCTCTATAAGACCACCAACCATCATCACGTCATTCAATCACATGCATTCATATCACATATCATCACACTAGTCATACGATGTATATCAAAAGCATATTATACGATAACACATCAAATACACCCAGTTATGACGGTAAAAGTCGACCAAACGACATATTTCCAAATTCCCGACATAATTAAATCGGCCAACATCCTCAAAACCATTTTAATAAGAGAGAACATTTTATTTTCTTTCCAACGGTACCAAGAACGTCTCGATCCGAGTTACGGATCAAATGTTATGAATTTTCAAAGAAAATAATTTATTGAGAAACAGCCAGATTCGCCTGGCGACTTAGGATTTCGCCTGGCGGATCCCCATTCGCCAGCACTTCGCCTGGCGAACTAGTGGCGAACCACAAAATTAGAAAACCGCAAAAGTTACAGAAGCTACCCCAATTCTGTCTTTCCGATTTTGCCTGGCGACTTACGATTTCGCCTGGCGAATCCCCCTTCGCCAGCACTTCGCCTGGCGAACGAGTGGCGAGACTTAATTCGCCTGGCGAATTCCCAATTCGCCTGGCAAATCGCACCAGACCCAGAATTTTCTACTGCGGGTTACACGGTTCAAAACCCCCAAAAATCCCATTTTCACCCCAAATCAATTCCAACAGCAAAAACAAGTATCAGCAAATGTTCATATGCATAAAAGGATCATACAACGCGACTTATAACGATTTCCGACCGTGGAAACATCAATTTCTATCAATTATTCGTCAATTTATCAAATGAGAAAAAGTTGTAAAACAACCAAAACAATTACCACAGACAACACATATATATACACAAGCAAGATATAATTGAAACTTCTCACCCTTACCCGATTAATCGCGCTCAAAACGGAGTTATGTCGATTTTTGCTCTTTCTCCCTTTTCTCTCCTCTTCCTTTCCTTCCCTTCTCTATCTTTCCTTTTTCTTTCCTTCCTCTCTATTTCTCTCTAATCTCTATTTATATAAAATATCTAAACCCCTAAAAGACTATTTTACCCCTCAGCTCAAATATCTCGCAAACGCTCTCTAAATGCGATAAAACATAAACAGCGATAAAATATATTTCGGGAAATAAAAGTTGAAAAGAAATTATAATTTATTGCAAATATTTTACCTATCAGGGAAATTAACCAATTAACTCAATTAGCAGGTAAAATACAATAAATTCACACATTTCACAAAATTCACATAAATGAAATACATAAATGCAATTAAACAAATCGGGGCGTTACAACTCTCCCCCACTTAGACATTTTCGTCCTCGAAAATCTAACTGAGACGAACGACTCCGGATACGACTCTCGCATCCGACTACCCAACCAACATGCCAACCAAAGGCACACCACGAATAACACAACTGACAAACCATCTTGCTAACAGCGCTACAAAACGACACGACAACAACGACAACTACAACGACCAGATGCAAAGCCCATACAATGCACCTGACGACCAACTCACGACTCTAAGAATACCCAAGTCACAAACACATAAGTTCACTCTTGAACCAGAACACAACAAGGTCGTTACCCTCACCGCAGGTAACACTCCCCTAATCCCCCACAAGGAATTAGCCACACGCACTCGAACCATCACGATGGAAACGAGGCCACAACAATGACAAGAACCTAAAGTTCCACGACCCAACATCGTTTAAACAACCTCTACAAAACCAGAATACCAAACATCCTTGTCACACAACGGTATTACAACAATGCTACCCTCCAACAATCAAACACATAACCAAAACATACATCTACATAGCAGCCCATGAATAATATTTAAACCTTTCACCTAACACTTCCATTCTGAAACGTCCAATAATCTTACCAATCCTACATGATTCCAATGTTCAACTTATGAATTCTTACAAGTCACACACGCAAACACAAAATGTGCCACAACACACTTCCGCTGCACACTCTGATTACTCGTAACCATCAAAACTACCAATCTCACACTCTACTGTGTTATCTCATACCCCAGACATAAGTCTCTGAACTGCTCAAATAATTCTAATTCTCTGACCATCAAAACAGACATGCATAACAACTTTCGACTTAACTTTTCAGGCACAACCTTAGCTTTTTCCCGAAGGATAGTCCAAGCCAAATTCATAACTCGTCGCGAATGCTAACCATCCTTGTTGTCTCATACTCTGTTCCTTCCGACCAAACAAGTACTCTAAACTCTTGCGATTACCAAACACTTCGAACCTAGAACCTTAAAGATAATACCTCCAAATTTTCCAACACAATACAACCGCGACTAATTCCAAATCCTGAATAGTATAGATCCTTTTATGACTCCTCAATTTTCGTAATCATAAGCCAAGAATTAACCATCTTGCATTAACACACTAACTAAACTCATCAAAGGCACAGCACAATACCTCACAAACGGTTTATTAGGATCACACAGAATCAAAACTGGAGCCGTAGACAACTTCTTCTTCAGCTCACCAAAACTTACTCACAACGAACATCCAAAACAAACGACTCACCCTTTGCAAGCCAACTGAGATAACAGAAGTACAAACTTAGCAAAGTCTTCCATAGCCTTCTGTAACAACCAACTGAGCCCAAAAGTTTCTAATCTCCTTAACCAACTTCGGAACCTCTCATTGTAGAACTGCATCTACTTCCGATGGGTCCATTAACATAACCAAGAAAACTAACCTTTTCAACCAAAATTCTCACTTGAATAACTTTGCATAAAACTTCGTCTCTTTTCAACACTTGTAATTCAATTCTCAAACACTCTACCTGTTCTTTCTATGAGTTTATAACAAATCCGAATATCCTCAATCAAAACCACTACGAACTTATCCAAATAAATATGAGAGATACGATTCATCTACTCCACAAACATTACGGACGCATTACTAATACCAAATAACATCACTGCCCATTATAATGCTCAACCAAATTCCAAAAGATATAATTCTTAAAGCTTTTGCAAAACTTCTCACTGGGTAACTGGTTACTCACATACAAGCTTAACCAAGTAAATAACAGCCTATTCCGATGATAACAAACATAACCAGTCACATCAAATCGATCAAAGCCTTAACTCACACAAATTCACCACTCTTATCAAATGTTCCAAACAATTGCAATTTCACTCAAACTCAACCAAACCATTCCAGTCATATGTTCATGAAAGTGGACACTTGTTCTCAATCGTTACCTTATTCAACTGCCAGTAATCCATACCCAATTTCTTCTATTAACAGTTCAAATTCGATAAATCCCAACGTGTATCAACAACCAATCCAAAAGAACTCTCAAATATTACATCCACACTTAAGGTTTTCTCAAAATTTCCATTAATGCTCTAAAATTCCAAAGACTCCAAACCTCACCAGAATTCTAAGTTTCGCTTTCCATAGTCTCAATACCAATACCATCATACACATCCTACTTATTATTCCATTCAATCATCATTCCCTTTTTGCTACTAAGAATACTGGAGCTTTTCAAGACGACACACTTGGTCTCACAAATCCCTTTCCTAGTAAATCTGCTCACTGCTTTTTCAGTCCGGGTACTTCTAATGCTAACATCCAATATTCCATCCGGAAATACATCTGAAAATCACGCACCACTGACAGCCCCACACTGTGGCCTTTCTACCAATTTCCAGAACACTATCATCACAAACATAACAAACACCTTAGTCTCAACTCCAAAGAGTGTCCTACTCACTTGGCAGATATAACCTCGACTATTCACCTTCGTCCAATTTAAGTCCACACTCTACTCTCTGAGAACAACCCTTAGTAATACCCAATCATTCTCCCTCAGAGACATTCCAACTTGACCAATATACAAAAATCTCTAATCCATCTCATCTTCCGATATAAGAATCTTCATCGACTCGCCAAAACAATCCATAATCATTTTCTTAATTCCAACCAAATCATTGCACACACTATCACAGCCGGAAAGACACGTCTATCCCATCCAACATAATTCCCGTCTACTATCAACAAGAGATTAAGGGTGATCAGTTCCTCAATTTGTCAATAGACAGCCGACAATCATGATGGGGCATAAACCCTCTTTACCAAACTATAATAGCATTCCTTATATCTCATGCACAAAACTACCTAAGGCACAAATCTTTAGTTAACATAACCCTTACCTCCGCATTCCCTCCGGAACCGGGAACCACACTGTCCAAAGAGCACTTACAATTTTGCAATTCACAATACACTGAGCCAAAGCTCCACACCTGAAGCAACTTGGAGAAGTACCAGCTTCTCCCCCACTTATCTCATTCTAACACTTGAAGACAAAAGATTAGGAAACCAGAAAGTACTGACAGTGCTCCACACACATATCATGTACTAAGGGACAACCAATATTGACAGTATTCAACTGTCACACCAACTGACTCAACAACTTGGTCGGACGGACCGACCTGCTCTGATACCACTAATGTAACACCTCACTTCCCATCGCGAATAAATAATACATAAATAAAATCAGAGTAACTAAAAATTTATTTTTTCCGACAGAAACAAGGATGCCACATTTAAATAAATAAAACACAATCCTTGCTCATAAATTTGATACATAGCACAAAATAGAATACCCTCAAAGGGGAAACGTTTTTCATATAAAGTTAAAGTTCAATTATGGAATAAAGCAGAAAGATCCATAACCGACTTGTTTTACAAAATAAATTGTTTTATAACATCAAAACATACATACAAAGGTAGTACAAAATAAATCTAACAAAGGTATACATATATATATATCATAATCGTTCCCCGACTCCCGTGCTACGTATCAGAGCAGGCACCAAGACTGACAAAAGAACGGAGGGCTAATCTTCACAAAGGCCTCCAAGACTACTAATTTGCAATTGCCTCATAGAGCAATAAACCACAGCAGAAGGGTGAGAAATAACAACTAAGTCAAGATTGCATAATAATATGCAAAACATAAAAATTCACATACACAGTTATTCTCACCACTAGCATCACGTATTAATACACATAACATATACCAATTATACTAACATGGCCACATATTCACACATAAGGTACACCAAGTCATAACATACAGAAACACACCACCACATCACATATTTTCATACATAGCATATCGTCCATAAACAATGCATTTATCACGTATGCACGTCAATTCACCAATCCAATCATAAATCTCAACACATAACAAATCAATGCACAATTTACTACACATAATCAATCCAATCATAATTTATGCAAATGCACAGAGACCAACACAACGACTCTATGCAATGCATATGCGGTACCATCCATCCATCATTTCTCAACACTAGTTCACTCAGGAACTCTGCTGGAATCATCAGTTGTTACTTAGTGTAACTCCCCGTCGGGCAAACGATGTTCCCCGTCGTTCACACCCCACACGGGCACACGACGTTTATGGATCGCTCACACCCCACACGGGCACACGACCCGATCGTTCACACCCCACACGGGCACACGATCGTCTATATCCATCGCTTTCGGTCCTCTTATTTTTAAGGCGCACGATCCGATCCGATCGCTTTCAGTCCTCTTATTTTTAAGGCTCACGATGTTATAGCAGATTCCCTCTGGAATCGATTCGTCGCTCACACCCACTAGGGCACACGACATCACAAGATGCATATCATGATGCTTGGCATACAATGACTCATGACAATCAAATGCATCTTCACACATATATGCAGCCATATTATACATATATTTCAACTCATCAATTTCATACATTCACAATTCAACAATATGAATTATCTCATCATCAATATTCATGCATTGGAAACCAATTCAAACAATGCATTTCATCACAAACCACAACAATCATGCAATCACAATTACTTCCACAAGGAATTCACACAACACATCATAACAACATACATTGATATTCAATCCAACAATGTATTTTACCGCACAACCACATCATTATCTTATATTAAAGTCAAACCCAAAACAACACATTTATTTCTCTATAAGACCACCAACCATCATCACGTCATTCAATCACATGCATTCATATCACATATCATCACACTAGTCATACGATGTATATCAAAAGCATATTATACGATAACACATCAAATACACCCAGTTATGACGGTAAAAGTCGACCAAACGACATATTTCCAAATTCCCGACATAATTAAATCGGCCAACATCCTCAAAACCATTTTAATAAGAGAGAACATTTTATTTTCTTTCCAACGGTACCAAGAACGTCTCGATCCGAGTTACGGATCAAATGTTATGAATTTTCAAAGAAAATAATTTATTGAGAAACAGCCAGATTCGCCTGGCGACTTAGGATTTCGCCTGGCGGATCCCCATTCGCCAGCACTTCGCCTGGCGAACTAGTGGCGAACCACAAAATTAGAAAACCGCAAAAGTTACAGAAGCTACCCCAATTCTGTCTTTCCGATTTTGCCTGGCGACTTACGATTTCGCCTGGCGAATCCCCCTTCGCCAGCACTTCGCCTGGCGAACGAGTGGCGAGACTTAATTCGCCTGGCGAATTCCCAAGTCGCCTGGCGAATCGCACCAGACCCATAATTTTCTGCTGCGGGTTACACGGTTCAAAACCCCCAAAAATCCCATTTTCACCCCAAATCAATTCCAACAGCAAAAACAAGTATCAGCAAATGTTCATATGCATAGAAGGATCATACAACGCGACTTATAACGATTTCCGACCGTGGAAACTGAGAAAAAGTTGTAAAACAACCAAAAAATTACCACAAACAACACATATACATACACAAGCAAGATATAATTGAAACTTCTCACCCTTACCCGATTAATCGCGCTCAAAACAGAGTTATGTCGATTTTTGCTCTTTCTCCCTTTTCTCTCCTCTTCCTTTGCTTCCCTTCTCTATCTTTCCTTTTTCTTTCCTTCCTCTCTACTTCTCTCTAATCTCTATTTATATAAAATATCTAAACCCCTAAAAGACTATTTTACCCCTCAGCTCAAATATCTCGCAAACGCTCTCTAAATGCGATAAAACATAAACAGCGATAAAATATATTTCGGAAAATAAAAGTTGAAAAGAAATTATAATTTATTGCAAATATTTTACCTATCATGGAAATTAACCAATTAACTCAATTAGGGTAAAATACAATAAATTCACACATTTCACAAAATTCACATAAATGAAATACATAAATGCAATTAAACAAATCGGGATGTTACACATACACTATGAAATATTTTCCAATATGTTAGATATTTGTACAAACCTTTCACCAAGACCTAACCTACAATATTCTAACACAACAAAGAAGTATACCACTTCCTTGATTTCACAAGCACCAAACCTATGATGGAGTTTGAATCAACTCAATTCAAAGAACATTTTCACAAAAGAAAAAGTACACGACTTCCTATTTACAAACACTTTTACCAACACACTATGATGAAAAGCAATAAAAACACACACACACACACATATATATATATATATATATATATATATATATATATATATATATATATATATATATATATATATATATATATATATATATATATATATATAAAAAGAGTATCTAGCTTCTTAAAAATTTTAATATATTCGCTTAATATATTCATTCTATAATATCTTAGTATTTCTCTTTATTTCAATCATTAGAAAATACAAATCATAACTTTGAAAAAATTCAAATCACACCTTTGATATTTATCTTAGTAGTTGCTCATAACTTTGATAATAAAAATGCTACCTTTATCATGTTAGCTACCATTTACTTCACTTTGTAAAACCAAAACTTGTAGGGCACTACAAAAAGAAGAAAAACCTATTCCATAACTCTAGTAGAAAATTAGGCATAAGTATGAAATTAATGGCAAACCATTAATTATCTCTAAACAATAAGTAAATATTCTTTCATTTTAAATAGCATAAAGAAAAACATGTATGTTGTTTGTATAAACATCTCATAAACTCTTGAATTTTAAATTGGCATAAACTTATTTTCATGAGTACATTATAGGTGGTACTTGGGTTAACTTGTGTAGTTGTTATTTCAAACACCCCTGAACTGTATGCTTACATAATGTTTACAAAAAAACTTTCAGTGACAACCACAAGCCCTCATTCCTGTATTAAAAAACTTGCAAGCACATACCATAATATAGCAGTCACCTTGTCTTCCCTTGTATTGTACTCATGGAACACCATGAATGCCACCTAACATACTATAAAAATGAAGCATTGAAGTTAGAACTAAGGCATAGATAAGACCTCAAAAAAGCAAAACCACTTTGTTGAAAGAAAAGAGAGTAAACTCTCTTGTAAACCTGCCACTAATAGGGAGGTCCATAATTGCACCCTTTGCTACTTCTATGCTTAAGTAATATCTATAACTATATATTTCTCTGGGTTGTGGTTCTCTAGGAAAGTCTGAGATATAGTTTTAGGAGAAGAAGTATAAGAGCAATAGGATTATTTAGAAGTCTATAATGGTCCAGCTTGGGTGGAGGTGAGTCGGCTTAAAAAGATCAAACCAACGAGTCTTAGAAGATCTATCTGGACGGCAAGAAGTAACAAGATGGCGGCAGATGTGGGGGAGAAAATCTCTTCTTTCTTTTTCACCCAATTTCCAGGAGATTATGAGGCTAAAGACATGTTTGAAATATTCAAAGACTATGGCCTTGTTGTGGAAGTATACATTCCCCCTAAACTTGACAAAAGGGGAAATCGGTATGAATTTGTAAGATTTAAGAAAGTTGAGAATGAGGGAGTATTAGCTACTAAACTAGATAACATTTGGATCAAAGACAAAAAGATTTTTGCTAATGTTCCCAGGTTTTTTAGGAAGGAGGGGATGGGGAATCAGATAGTAGACAAACCAAAACTGTTAGAAAAGGGGAACGGCGATAGGAGCAGTAAGCCTGGCTTATACCAAAAAGTATTTCACAAAGGAACTTCTTATGCCCAGATTGTTGGTGGACATAGAGGAGTGGGTAATAAGAGCTTTGTATTTCATAATGGATTCACGAGGGAGTAGTTGGTTGGAAGAGAATCAAATCAGAAGAATCAACTATGTATGTAAGATAAACCTAACTTTGCCCATCTTCAATATAATGTTAAAAAAGAGGATTTGGCAAGATTCGAGAGAGCGTTTATTGGAGTAGTAGAGGTGCCAGGATCTACATATAATATCCAGGAAGCTTTAATGGGTGCAGGAATTTTCAACATTAAGGTAACTTCGATGGGGGCCAATCTATGTTTGTTAGAGGAAGACGGTATGGGAGAAATCTTACAGTTGATTCAGGAAGAGAGAACTTGGGTATCCCGGTGGTTCTCTGACATTCATCCATGGTCTCCAGCAGACGTGGATAATGGGAGACTCACCTGGATACGTTGTTATGGACTTCCATGTCATGTATGGAGCACTGGTTTTTTCAAATTCATTGCTGGAACAGTTGGAGCTTTTGTTCAAGCGGACTTCGAAACGGAAAATATAGAACGTCTAGATGTGGCAAAATTTCGTATTAGAATGAAATTTGCAATGAACTTAAATGAAGTTTTTAATGTCAAAATCAATAAGGAAGTATATTGTGTCAAACTAGTCGAAGACTCTCACGGTCCTCTTAGAATTGACATGGTTGGTAAACTCAAGGAGGTGGTGTCATCAGAGGATTGGAGTTCAAACGGTGCAGATTTCTCTTGGAACCAGGATGAGGGTAGGTCGGAGGAAGAAGATGAATGGCGGCCGGAAAGACGTGGTTCAGTGGAAATGGGGGAGGAGGTCATCTCGGAGCCCAAGATAGCAGGTGAAGCTCAGAATAGGGATATTATAGCTAAGGTAGCTAGTTGCTTTGGAAACAGACAAAACATAGGAAATAAAAGTGTGTCAGGCGGCGAAAAGATACATGATGCTTCTTGTAAAACGCCAGCAGAAGGAGTAGCAGAAGCTGGGCTGGTACGTGGCATTGTAAACATTAACAAGGACAGAAGAGATGTGAGGACCACTGCAAGTGCTACTCATTCAAAGGAGTTAGCCCTTTGTGATGTGGATTTGGGTGATATTGGGTCGGGCCCTATGGTCACATTGGATCCTATTATATGCTCTAAGGTGAGGATTTTCGGGCCTAAGGTGAGTGGAAAAATATTAAAAAAAAGAAGCTGATAACTGATGTGTATGCTAACCTGAAGATCCTGTATTCCCCTTCATACTTCTCAGCTCTTCTATTATCTGATAAAGCTTATGAGGGAGATCAAGTAAAATCTCAACTTTCCATTGTGCCTTCCCTGGAAGCTGACCAATCTTATGTTGAAGAGTCCCTTTCGTGCTATTCTGGAGGAGCGGTCTTATGCTGTGACTCGATTGGTGATTCTGATGTTCTTCGAAGCAAGTCGAGAATTCGTAGGAATCTTGAAAATGTTCCAGCCAAAATTTGGGATGCAATTAAGCAATTGGGGGTTGAGGGTAATGAAGACGATGAAGTATTTGAGGGTATTATTCGACAGATGGAAGGTACAGAGAATCGTGGAGTTCAGATGGAGGTTGAAAAGGGTGCTAAATGATGTGTGTCACTTTTAACATAAGAGGGAGTGGAAACAATACCAAGTGTAGGAGAATTAAAGAGATTATTAGCAAAGGTAAATCAGATATCTGTCTATTTCAGGAAACCAAAGCGCAAGTTATGGATCTTACGTTGGTGAATAAGTTATGGAAAGAGGATAATCTAGAGTGGTCGGCATCTAACTCGTTAGGTGCGGCAGGTGGTATAGTTACAATTTGGAGGAAAAACGTGGTATGCCCTTCTTTGTCTTTTAGGGGCCAAGGTTATTTGGGAATCAAGGCGGACTAGGAAGGCAAGAATCTCTACATAATCAACATTTATGCGTCTTGTGATTTGGCGGAGAAAAGGAGAATGTGGGCTGATATAATGGACAAAAAGGCCAGATGGGAGGAGGGTGAGTGGATCATTGGGGCGACTTTAATGCTATCAAGAATTTTAATGAAAGTAATAGCTTACACTCTCATAGTAGGGCAGAGAGGCAGAATTTCGGAGACTTCATCGAGCTAATGGACTTGGTTGATCTTCCTACTTTGGGTAATTGTTTTACTTGGTTCAGTTCTAACGGAAGAAGATTTAGTCGTATAGACAGATTTTTAGTTTCACCTGGTCTGTTGGAAAATTGGAATTCTGCTGTTCAAGTTGTGGGTAATCGTGATATCTCGGACCATAGGCCAGTTTGGCTTAAATTCAGAAACGTCAATTGGGGCCCCAAACCCTTCAAAACATTTGAATGCTGGTTCGAACATAAGGATTTTTTGGATTTCGTCAGGTCGGAGTGGAAAGCTTTTGTGGTTAAGGGTAGTGCTTCGTTTGTTTTGAGTAGGAAAATGAGTTTGTTAAAAGATAGATTAAGATGGTGGAACAAATATGTCTTTGGGTGGTTGGACCTTTCAGTTCAGGAGGAAATACAGAAATTAAACGTAGCTGAGGAAGCTCTCGTGGAAGGTAGTGGATGTGACGTAGAAATAGTTTTGAAGGAAAGACAGGTAGCACAGATTGAAATGTGGAAGAATTTGCGAATTAGGAACAACATTTTGTATCAAAAATCAAGGTCTAAGTGGATCCTTGAGGGCGACCGAAATTCAAAAATTTTCATGCATCAATTACGCATAGGAATAGGCTGAACAACATTTCTTCAGTTTTGGTTTATAATATCCAAATTGATAAGGTGCATCAGGTGAAAATGGCAGCTAGAGAACACTTTAATAACAGGTTCATGGCCAACAGTTGCAGCAGACCTGTTCTGAACCTTTCTGGTTTGGCAGCTCTTTCTGTTGAAGATAACAAAGGTTTAGAAGAATGGTTTAGTGCAGAAGAGATTAGGGAGGTAGTTTTTGATTTGGGGGGGAATAAAAGTCCGGGCCCGGATGGTTTTAGTTTGGATTTCTTGAAGCGTTATTGGGACGTAATTAGAGAGGATGTAGTAAATTGTGTTCAGGAATTCTATGATAAGCCATGCCTCCACAAGAGTTTTACTTCTTCTTTCATTGCCCTAGTCCCCAAGAAGGACAATCCAGAGGTGTTTGATGATTTTAGACCGGTCTCTCTTGTGGGAAGTGTTTACAAGATAGTGACAAATCTGATGGCCAAAAGAATGAATCTTGTGTTGGGGAAGATCATATCAAGTAATCAAACGACTTTCATCAAAAAGAGACATTTACTATATGGTGTCCCAGCATTAAATGAGATCATGGATTTCGCTAAGCGTCATAAGAAACCGTGTGTTATCTTGAAGGTTGATTTCGAAAAAAGCATTTGATTGTGTTGATTGGGAGTTCTTGAGGAAAATTATGATAGCAATGGGGTTTGGTGAAAGGTGGCTGAAGTGGATTGAGGGCACGGTGATGAATAGCTACCTATCGGTCCTAATCAACGGCTGCACAACACGTGATTTCAAAGCTACGAGGGGTCTTAAACAGGGAGATCCTCTCTCCCCTTTCTTATTTTCCATTGTAGGTGAGGCTTTGTGTTTCCTAGTTAAGAGAGCATTCTCTCAAGGGATGTTGCAGTCGTTCAGTGTTAATGATAGAGTATCATATGACATCCTACAATATGCCGACGACACGGTCATTATATGTAACAACGTAATTCACAATATATGGGCATTAAAGGTCATTCTGTTGGGTTTTGAAATGGTTTCCGGTTTAAAAATTAATCTCAACAAAAGCTCCTTGTATGGCATATGTGTGGAGCAAAGTTTTAGTGTGGCTGCTGAACGTTTCCTTAAGTGCAAAATTGAACAAGGTCCGTTCAAATTTCTGGGAATCGTCATCGGTGGAAATCACCGAAGAGTCTTGTTGCGGTGAAAATCGGATAACAAGCTATTAATTAACTTGCATCATTTTCTTTTACAACCAACTTTGATTTATCCAAAGGAAAGGTTCAAGATCGTTAGAAAAACCTAAAGGGGGGAGATCTAAGGTTCGGGGGTTGGTTATACTAAGGGAAAGTATTAGCACCCTAAGTATCTGTAGTACTCTACGGGAACCTCTTGTTTTAATTTGTGTTATGTTATATTTCCTTGCTAAGAAATATCTATGCTAAGGTAATGACCTAAGGTATGTACACTAAGTTTGCTCGCCAAGACGTCGCATCTTGTGCCTACGTATCTGACTAAAGAATCAGAGCAACCGTAGTTCACCTAACTAAGGGTGAAAGAAAAGGAAACATTGACTATGGCCAACATTCCAAAGGGAATGAGCATAAGCTCACGTAGAGTCCACGATAACTCTCTAAGTCTACGTTATGAAGGGAGGAAGTGAATTCTCATGATAGTGAGAACCACACAGAGTTCATGATAACTCTGTAAGTCTGAGTAAAAGGTAAAGTAAGTTCTCATGATAGTGAGAATCACATGGAGTTCATGATAACTCCATCCTATTACTAAACTATGAGGGAAACGGCTCTTATGAGGCCAAGGATGAAATGGGAAAGGTTTGTGACTTAGGAGTCAAAGAAGGAACTTTCCTTTGGAATGAGGGTCAAGAATCAAGCATGAATATGATATATACAGCATGAATATGAACAAAGATATAATCCAGATAATATGAACAGGATATGAACATGAATATGATCAAGATATAATGAACAAGATATGAACATGGTGTATACAGTGACATCAAGATCAAGTGATAATAAATCAAAGACTGATAGTATCCACATAGTATCATGTTAACATGCTAAAAAACAATGTCAGGCAAACATATATACATGCAAACATAAAAAATGCATCAATGTAAATGAGTAAGAGATAGAAAGATCTGACCAGAATAGTGCATAAACACTTCCCACTGATGGGCCACTGACCAGCCAAGCAAGATCCGAAGACCAGAATACCAACTCCAAGAGCATAGGGTAAAAGTCCTAAATCTAAGTCCTCAGTCCAAAACACAATAGTAACCACAGTCCGGTCAATTGAGTTTTTTAGGGTTTCGATATTTATTAGTGTATTTTAAATGAACAAATAAAATGAACAATATTCACAAGATATAAATATGAACAATGATAATATAAACAAGGATAATAATTGACATAAAGAATAAAGGGTTAAATATGTTTTTAGTCCCTATAAAGTTTGAAATTTCATTTTTAGTCCCTCCTGGGTTTTGGCAACGGTTTTAGCTGGTTTTGGCAACGGTTTTTTTGTAAAAACTGTTGCCAAAAGGTAGGGAAGGATTAAAAATGAAATTTCAAACTTTATAGGAACTAAAAACATATTTAACCCAAGAATAAATCAAGATATATATATATATTGACTGAAAGTAAATTTAGTGATTGTTAATTAATTTATTGGATCGATGAATCGGGTCCAACGTAGTGCTAAACCGTCGTAGTACGGTCTATGAGGAAAACCATACTATAGGAGGATGCACAATTTGATCTTTGTGTTAAGACACGATGGAGAAATGATATTGATGGTCATTCTCCGATACAATCGTGTCATCCGAAAAGAAAAGGTGGAGACCTCGTCTTGAGTCACAAACTCTCATTGATTAGTCGAAGGTAACCTATCACGATCTCAAAGTATAGAAAGAAATCTCAATGATCACTCACTACAGATTTGAAATAATGAAGGTTCGTCGCTTCGCTAACAACGTTCGTGAATAGAAAGACTTCATCGGTCAAAAATGAAAATGAAGATATAAGAAAATACAGAATGAAGTAGAAATAAAGTCGGTCTCATCTTAATCATGATTTAATCGAGAAACCGATAATCTATGATATTTGACTTTCATCGACCGATAAAATAATGAAGGTGGCCTCATACATATCACGACTTTTAGTAATTTGGATAAATCGACTAAGTCGTAATTTCTGTAATATCATCGGCCCAAAAATAAAGAAACGGGCTCAAAATGAAAATAAAATCGGTCTCATCTAAATAAGGATTTAGATCGATAAATCGAATACCTTTCTATTAGATTTTCATTTACCAATAAAAATAAATTGAAAAATGGCCTCATATGAATCATGATATTTGTGACTTGAATAAATCAACAAAATCAAGAAGTTTTTTATGTCATAGGCCCAAATAAAAAGAGTGGGATCAAGGCGTGTAATCAAATCGTAATGAACAGGTATCATGAATAAACATAGGGAAATCTGGCCCGAAGCAAAGAAGTAAATAATCACCAAAAATAAAGTCAGACCACAAGGGAATATACAAGATCAGTATCACGAAGATAAACTCAAGAATGTAAATCAAGACTTAACTAAAAAAAAAAATCAGAGATTGTCAAAATTAATTTAAGATTTAAAAAAAATCTAATTAAAAACTAAATAAACAAAATTTTAATTAAAGGCTAATTGAATTAAATTCTAATTAAAACTAAAAAACTAAATGAACTGGATTCTAGTTAAAACTAAAAGTAGAAAATTAATAACATGGGGGCCGTCCCCTTTCATTCTCTTTCCAATTTAATAACAGTAAAACAAAAAGTAAGTATACATGGAAAAAGGTTACCCCAACATTCTATCGTTACTCTTTTTCTCAAAATAAATAGTAAAAGAATTAATATAAAAATTTGGGTTGACTTTTCAACCCTCATTAAATACTCTTTCTGTGAAATAACTATCACCCTCTTTCTTTTGTTTCTATAACAACAATAAAACTAAATACTATCAATTTTAAATTAAAAGAAACAAAAAGAATGCATAGTAGAACTTAAATTGAGATTTCTCAAAAGAGAGACCCACTTCATCTAAGAAAAACTAGCAGTAACATTTATGCCATGATGTTCAAATAACAAGCAGTATGCAGAATAAAATTAATAACAATCAAACTGTGAGCTCAAGTTCTTGACATGGCAGAATTTTATATAAACAAAACAGTATATAAAAGAAAAATAAAAGAAAAGTGACATACAACCTAACGAAATTGAAACGCATAAAGGATGCAACCAACACACTACCTCTAACATCAACACACAGCCTGTGAAACTAACTGACGACGGATACGTCATGAACTTTGAAATAGAAATATAACAAAATCTGAAACTAAATTAATCCATCCGACCAAAGTAGAATCAATGAACATAAACAAAAATGAAATGATACCAAATCAATCAACATGAAGTTAGCGAATCAGACACAATACCGAGGGCGAAGCGACTTGTGTGGATGTTGTGAAATGGTGCGACTTGTGTGGTGCAGCACAATGGTGTTCAAGAGTTGTTGAAGTATATGGAATCGGGATGTCTGAAGGAGAGATGATGAAAGGAGGATTAATGGAAATGGAAAGGTTGTTGTTGTTGATGAAGGGTTTGTTTTTGGAGATGGGAAGCAGAAGGTTGAGTTGAAAACGTATGGGTTTTGTGTTGGTGAGGTAGCTGTTTGTGAAAAATTGTCGTCCTCTTGGATACTGCAGGATCTTGGGGCTTTATGCAGAGTTTTTGGAGATGGGAAGCAGTAACATGGATGCTTTATTGTAGATGTGCTGAGGGATATGGTGTTGTTGCCTGCAGGTTGAGGCGTGATAAAGTGAAAAAGCAAGATTTTGAGGGAAGTTTGTAGTGTCTTCAAAATTTAATTACAGGTTACTTGTTTATGTCATGAAATTTTTGTACAAAACCATTTTTCTGTTATATTGTTAATAGAAACCAATGGTTAAAAGAGGGAGAGAGACAAAATCCAAACCAATTGACCATAGACACGCAACCACTACATGACATGACCAGTATAAACCACAGCCGCTACTACATAAGTATTCACATTACACGGCAAAACCTATTACTAAAGTAGCACAAGTACATAACAGCAATACTATGCCCCACCACACACCTCAACAATCATACACATTCAATTACACATTACAAGAAAGCATTACTAAGCAACATTAGTTCATAATCACTTTGTACATCAAACTAATATTATAATCACACTAAAGCTTAACTATATAACACACCGTATATATCATAAACCGCAACACTAATTGTGGCAAATTACATGTCACAGAGTAAAGGGAGAACCATGGTGAATTAATTTTGTGTGACTTATCTACTAAGTTTTGTACAAAATTAAAATTAAATTTAAGTATCAAAGAGGAAAGAAAAGAAATAAAAAAAATTGGAAAGTATTATCTATAAAAAAATATCTAAAATGAAACAGATTAAATAACTAAAGATTAAATTAGAAATAAAAACGATATAAAAACGATAAAAAACGAATGATTAGACCGGTATCGAAGTGCTCAAAAAAATGAATACACCAAAATAATAAGCGCAAAATATACAATTCAGAAAAATACAGCATTTTTGTCAAATTTTGAAATTAATCGGAACTGACTTTTAGTTTGACTGACTCAGCTGTAATTCCAAAATATTTATTTCAGCTGATAAATTGGTTATGCAAGATGACTGGCCTAAAATGATATGTAAAAGATCAAAGAATCTAAGGGTAAAATTTGGGGTGCAACAAGTCTCTTTTTGGAATCCTGTTCTGGACTCTATTAAGTTGAGACTGGCTAGTTGGAAGGCTAGGATTTTATCTATTGGTAATCAATTCAGTTTTGACAAACCTACCTATTCATTACCTCTCTTTCTTTAAGGTCCCTGTGAAAGTTAGGAAGGCGATAACGGCGATCCAACGACATTTTCTGTGGGCAGGCAGCTCCCATTCAGCGGGAATTGCTTGGGTGTCTTGGAATGATGTATGTAGGAGCAAGGAGGAGGGTGGACTGGGTGTTAAAGCTATAGATGTATTTAACAAGGCTTTGCTCATTAAATGGTTATGGAGATTAGTTACTAATGATAATGCTATTTGGAGGGGTATTTTTGAGGCAAGATATGGTAACGTCAGAAAAATTATTTTGAGTAAAGACCCGTCTGTTAGCTACAAACGTACATCTTCTTGGTGGAATGATCTGAAGAGGCTTTATGTTGACGGAGAACAAAGGGTATTCGCAGACTATGTCGTGCATAAGGTTGGCAATGGATCTGATACGCTGTTCTGGCAGTCTAGATGGTTTGCAGGAGTCCCTTTGGCTGAATTGTACCCAGGCCTGTTCAACACTTCACAAAGAAAAGTAGGTTGGATATGCGAGTTTGGGTCCTGGTGTAACGGTATATGGCAGTGGAACCTAGAGAGGCTAGGTGTGGTAGAGATCAACGAAGCGGAGGTGCTACAAGAATGGAGAGATCTCAACCTTTTACTGGCAGAAATTACCCTTGCAAGTGACGTAACAGATACGGTGGTTTGGCCTTACGACGAGTCAAAAGTTTTTAGTGTGAAATCAGGGTATACGCTGATGAGGTCTATGCAGGTGCAAAATCAGATTGATTTGGATACCAAGCTGGGGCTGAAACTGGTTTGGAAAGGTTCTTCGCCGCTAAAAATTAAGATCTTCGTGTGGAGGCTTGTGTTAGGAAAGCTTGCTACGCGGTGCAACCTTGCTCGAAGAGGAATCGTTACAAATCCGCACGAACTACCTTGTGTTTTTTGTTTTGGTTGTGACGAAGACGCGGATCACGTATTTTTCAGGTGTCAAAAAGTGGTTGTTGTCTGGAAAAACATTTGTGAATGGATGGAGGTGAATGGCTCATTTAATGGAGTAGGAATTGAACATTTGAGGGAGTGGTGTTGTAAATTGAAAGGCAAAGTGGAAGTACCAAATGCAGAGGGTATGTGGATCATAGTATGCTGGAGTGTTTGGACAGTAAGAAATCGTATCATTTTTGAAGACGAGATAGCCAACACCAATCTTATCACGCAAAGAATCAAAAGTCTGGTTTGGTGGTGGGTGAGTAAGAATAGTAACGAGTTGTATAAATGTAATTATTGCGACTGGATCAAATTCCCTAGGTTTTATATTTAGAATGAGGCTGGCAGGTGCTGTTTTGTTTTTAGAATTTCAAGTGGCTGGCTGTTATAGAATTTCAGGTGGTTGGTTGTTTTTAGCAATACTAAACCAGACCTTTTTTGTATAGGGTTGGGATACCCCTAGTATCCCTTGAGAAATGAATACTTTAGCTTATAAAAAATATATATAATGGTCACAGATGTTTTTTTTTTTAGTACAAAGGGCCAAAGGCTCACATATGTCTTTTGTTGCACACAATGTTTATCCACCATTAATTTGTATCGCTTCAGCTCAAAATAATGGTTGTAACGATCCAATAAATGTTTTTTTTTCAAACTAACACATTTTGTAACCATCTTAACAAAATTAAAAAAGGCAGACAAAAACACATTGGTAGAAGGAAACACCGTATCACAGTGGTACCGGAACCAATTCTTAGGCGTCGACCAACATAGACTTGTCCAAATGCTCGTTTTCAAAATTTTCTAGCAAGTTTCTATAACGGGAAACACCAGCTTGAACATGTTATTAAAAAAGTACAAAATAAATTAATTTTCTAACAAAACTGTCAGCTTCTTTACAAGTCCTATAGAACCTAGAATAGGCCAAAGAAACCACAGTTAACAAATGCCCTGGAAGACAGATAGATAAAAGGAAACATATAAAAAACGGACACTTCCTAACACTATTAGAAAAAATATCTTTGGTGACACAATATTACAACGATCATTTTTCTACCGTCGTTATATAATATTTTGTACGCACATGTTTTATTTTTTATTAAAAAACTTTTTCATCACGGTTCCTTTAAAAGACTATGGTTATAGAGTTTAGATGGCAAGTTTCGAGTCCCCACCTAAATATTTTTCCTTTTTTCAATAAAAATTAGCGTGTATCCCTTTTTATTTATTGTTATTTAAAAATTAAAAGTATAACAACCACTGTTGTTTAGTTCAACCGTGGTTATATGTTCTCCATATTTCACAGCGGTTTAAGCTTGCAACCGTTGTGAAATATTTTCCCACAAAATTAAAACATTACAGGTACTTCATTTTGTTCATAACACACAAGAGTACCCTAGCAAACGAGATGACAGCGATAGCGAAACTTCCATCATCTTCATTCATTTCTTGAAAGAAAATCATCATCCTCGAATTAAGGTACATTACCAATCTGTCTCTCTGACGCTTTTGAATGTTTATGTCCTTCATAAGGTCTATTTACCATTATCTCTCTCACGCTTTTGAATGTTAATGTTCTTCGCTAGGATGTTGTGTGTATTGACATTTTCATGTGTATTTTTCATGTTGCCATGTTCATGTTTTATTCAGATTTTGTGAATATGCTTTGGGCTTTTGTGTTGGATATGTTTATGTTTTATTCAGACATTATGACACTTCTAAATATGTTTATGTTTTGGTGTTTCCATCTTCATGTTTTATTAAGACATTTTCATATGCATATAATCATATTAGGTTCGATGTTTTGGTTTTTGATGTTGTGTGTGTATCATTAGGTTTTCATTCACATTATTCATTTGATATTAATTTCAGAATTTGTTATGGATCGTAGTTGGATGAAATTTGATATATTAGGTCCGGTATATGAGAAAGGAGTTTTTGAATTCCTTGAATTTGACCAAAAAAATGTTCCCGACAATAATGGTATCTTTTATTGTCCTTGTGTTGTTTGCGGGAACATTAGAAAACGGTCAAAGAAAGAAATATTATATCACCTATGTTGTGATGGAATATGTCAAAATTATACAACATGGATGTGGCATGGAGAAGTGGACAATAATCAAAATGTCACGCCACAAATGGATGGAGATGATGATGATATGGATGATCGGCTAGAAGATATAATTCGTGATATTGGAGAATCGTCTTATATGAACGCACGTATTTATGATACGTTATGTATCGAAAAAGATGTTATGAGGTCAAGAAGATGTTGTGTCCAATGGATTTGGAGTAGGTCAAAATACATGCATGCCCTAATGATTGCATATTATACAGGAAAGAGTATGAAAATTTGGATCAATGTCCACAATTTGGTGAGTCGCGCTCCAAGTTGAAGAACAACAATGGTGATGACAATGACAAAGTTCGTAAGAAGCGTCCTCCTGCAAAAGTGTTATGGTATTTGCCAACAATTTTGAGGTTAGAGAGACTTTTTGCTAATGTGAATGACAGAAAGAATATCAGATACCATGCAGATGAAAGAAAACGTGATGGAAACATTCGCCATGTAGCTGATTCTTTGCCATGAAAGAAAATAGATTTATTGTTTCCGAATTTTGGCCTTGAGCCAAGAAACTTAAGGTTTGGGCTTGCCATAAATGAAATGAACTCCTTTGGTAATCTGAGCGCTAACCAATCTTCCTGGCATATTCTTCTCACGATTTACAACATATCTCCTTGGTTATGCATGAAGCGCAACTATATGATGTTAAGTATGATAATTTCTAGACCAAGACAACCTAAAAACGACATAGATGTTTATCTAAGTCCGTTAATTAAGGATTTAAAACTTTTGTGTATAAAGGTGTTGACGTTGGTGATGCATATTTTGGTGAAAAGTTTAAGATGCATCCAATCTTGCACAATCAACGAATTTCCTGCATATGGTAATTTGGTTGGATATAATGTCAAAAGACGTAAAGTGTGTCCCATATGTGAATCTGATACCTGCTTTCACCAGCTTGATTTTGGAAAAAAAAGATTGTTTACCTTGGGCATCGGAAATTTCTAAAACCCAATCATCCTTATCGTAGATTGCAGAAGGCTTTTAACAGAGAGCAGGAGATTGAAAACGCTCTTAATCCTTTAACTGGAGATGAAGTTTATCAACGACAAGAACACCATAATGTTGTCTTTGGAAAGAAAAAAGATGGTCCCGTTGAGAGAAATATTTGGAAAAAGAGATTGGTGTTCTTTGATCTTCCATATTGATCTAAACTTGATGCAAGGCATTGTCTTGATGTGATGCATGTGGAGAAAAATGTGTCTGACAGTTTGATAGGAACACTTTTAAACATTCCAGACAAGACTAAAGATAATAAGAATTCCCGTTTAGATATGGTGGAGATGGGTATACGACAACAGTTGGCTCCAGAAGATAGAGGAAAAAGATCTTATTTGCCTCGGCATGTCGCACTCTATCTAAAAAGGAAAAGAAAATTTTTTGTGAGTATTTGCATGAAATCAAAGTTTCCCAAGGTTACTCTTCAAACATCAAGAAACTTGTATCAATGAAAGAGCTCAAGTTAGTTGGATTAAAATCTCATGATTGTCATGTCTTGATGCAACAACTCCTACCAGTGGCTATCTGGGGCATCCTTCTAAAAAAATTTAAGAGTAACTATAATCAGATTGTGCTTATGCTTCAATACTATATGTAATAAAGTTCATAATTTCAAAAAACTAGATGAATTAGAAGATTGGGCTGCGATAATATTGTGTCAATTAGACATGTATTTTCCTCCATCATTTTTTGACATTATGCTTCACTTACTTGTTCATCTAGTCATAGAAATCAGATATTGTGCTCTAGTTTATTTAAGGTGGATGTATCCTATAGAGAGATACATGGAAATATTTAAAGGATATACGAAGAATCATCACCGACCGAAAGCTTCGATCGTTGAAAGGTACATCACAGAAGAAGCTCTTGAGTTTTATTCAAACTATTTGTCAGACACACGGTCTATTGGAATTCCAAAGTCTCGTAATACTGATAGATTTGAAGGTAGAGGTACTCAAGGTTTAAATGCTATGTCAATGGTTCGAGATGTATTAGTTCAAGCACATTTCTATATATTGAATAATATTAGTGTAGTTGAACCTTACATAAATGCTCATAAAAAAGTTATAAAGAAAAAATATCCCCGTATGAATGACAAGTTATTGTTGACCCGACATAATAAGGAATTCATAAGTTGGTTTAGTATGAGGATTTTTAATGATGATTGTGCATCCGAGATAATTAAATGGTTATCGTACATGCAAAAATTTACTGTGATAACTTGGACGGCATACGACATTTCTAATTATTCCTTTTATACAAAAGCAAAAGATGGTCGTAGTACAATGCAAAATAGTTGGGTTATGGTTAAGGCCAAATCCATGTATTTCTATAGTTCGAAAGATAAGAATCCTATTTTGGCAACCACCGCATTCTATGGTTTCATTGAGGAGATTTTGGAGACTGATTATGTTACTTTCAAAGTGACTTTATGTAAATGCAAGTAGGTTCCCAATAACAATGGTGTACAAACTAATGAGTTAGGATTTACACGGGTTGACCTTCGCAAGGCAACTTATAACACCGAACCATTTACCATGGCTACTCAAGCAAAACAAGTTTTTATGTGACAGACCCCTGCGGACTTTTCGAGGAGATGGTCAAGTATTCTCAAAGGAAAACATAATTCTCTTAGTGATGATGAAAGTTTTTATATTCCTTCCACTCCTTCTTATGCAACACAAGTGCCTAATTCATATGAAGAAGTTGATAGAGATGATGTACATGTTATTCGTAACGATCATCAAGAAGGCATATGGGAAAATTAAAAAGTAAGTATTTTATATTCCTCATTCATAATTTATTGTATGTTATAATTACTAATGATGTTGTTTTCTAACAACTATTATTATTTGAAATTATAGGTGTTTAAAGTCAAGACACCAAGACAACAAGATAGTATTATTTGTTGTAATGATGTATATATTTGTTTACCGTGAAAATTACTAAACAACCACTGGTCTCCAAATATTGGTTAACTTACAGGAACAACCAGTGAATCCTAGGACATGTGCTAATGATCTTTAAATTAAAGTTTGGGAAACAATGAACACTTCGACAGCATTCATGATTGGAAAGTAGTTTGTGTCGACAATATAAAAGAAAAAGCGTTGCAAAAAAGTAATTGAAAGTGCAGTAAATTGATTTAAAAATAACTTGCGCAAATAAAGAAGATAAATTTCTGGGCGAAAAGCATAAACTGAATTTGATAAAATTGTAAGACAATGGTGTTTCATCAAACGTACATTTCTCAATAACTCTTTTCTCAACACACTAGGTACTTTGAGTAGAGTGACTTGTAAAAACTTGACCTCGCACGAAATCCTAGCACTAAGACCTCTTATTTATATTGAATCGAAATAACTGCCTATAACAGCCTTTCTCCTAAATCAAGATAAGTGGCGCTTGGCATGTCTTTATTTCTTCACTGTGCTCCACGTGTCTTTTCTTGAAACCGGATAAGAACAAAGTTCCCTCCTTTATTTAAATTCAAAACTTCAAATCGAAGATACCATTATTGGCATCTCTGTCGAAAACACCATCTGTAGTGTTTCTGTCGAATTACATTTGTAAACTTAAAAATATCTTCCTAAGTCCAACCAACCCTTCCCCCTTGAACAAGGGCAGTTTCGACTAGACTTCTACGATTGCACTGTTATTTCGAAGCACATCATAACTTCACAGAAATTACAATTTCCCTATTTATTTCATAAATCTAAACCAAGCGTCGAAATTACGAGCCAATAAATTGCCCCCCAAAAATGTCATTTTCGACATCACATGAAGAAAAAGGCATTTTTTGACAACATATTTCGACGCCATGAGCAATTCGACATCAAGAACTGTTCATATACCTCAGCGTAATTATGACGTCAGGGTCTTCTTGACAAATTTTCTGAAACGTCTCCTCAATCCCACGTGAGAATCTTTTACAATCATCACGTTTCCTAGATCCTAAGAGATAGTGGGGTAGGGCTGCAACTGCCACCGTCCCATCGTGGGTTCCCAAGCAGACACGCATCCCACTCACTTCTTAACCATAAATGATACTTTAAGAGCCGTTTCCAATTCAGCCTCTATAAATAGCTTAACCCTCTTTCTTTCTCACTTTTCACCTCTCTGCATTTCAAATACTCTCCAACTTCTTCATCTCTTCTACTTCAATAACCCATTTTTTTTCCTCAAATCCCAAGCTTCCAACAACAATGGCATATCAACCAAAGCTATCAAAGAATCTACCAATCACGTGAAGGATTCCAAGAAGCTATCAAATCTTTCTTTTGATATTATTCTAGGTTAAACCATGGTGGGGAATCAACAGTACATTCCATAACCTCTTTCTGAAGAACAACGAAGGATCTATAAATCCGAGGTATTGATCCCCGTTCATATAACTGGCCTTATGCTTTGTTAGGACCCTTATTTGATCCCAATGCTGACCCTAATAAACTTAGGGAATTTTTTCTGACTTACCATAAGTACAAACCCATATTTCATTCTAGGAAACCTAGGGCTAGTAATGAAGACCCTAATCCCGGTAACCAAAGCAACCCTCAGACGGAGGAAGTCATTGACCTTAAATACATGAATAATGGGTTTAGAGTCTTTCGATCTAGTCATTCATTTAAGGATCCCTCTGATTATTTAGGATGGTTAGTGAAGTTAGAGAAGACCAAGTCCCAAGTCTGGAAAGACATGGGCATCTTCGACTTAATACAGTTGTCAAAAGTAGGTCCTGAATACTGTCCGACCATGCTAGTCTCTTCCCTATACTTCTGGGACAGTACTCACCATACCTTTCATCTTCCTTGCGAGATGATATCACCAATACTCTTCGACATAGCCGTCATCACGGGGCTTAAACCGACTGACAACACTTATAACCCAGACTACCAAGCCGATGACACCATATGTTTTTTGACATCTAGAGCTGCCTAATCCATCCACAATGCACACTACCATGACAAAACAACGAATGAAGTTTCTGAAATAGAACATATAGCTTTCCTTGCTTTGTGGTTATCCTATTGTGTCTTCTGCTCGAAGTCACTTCAGGTGTCCAAAAAGTATCTGACTATGGCCAACCAACTCCATTCTGGTCACAACCAGTGTTTAAGTGAGATGATTCTGGCGAATATGTATAAGTCTTTGGGCGAAGGTGTCACCCAACTCAAATGCCTTGAAGACAAAGGGAACTGCCTTCTTTCTGGCCCATTCTGGTTATTGCAGCTATGGCTGAATGCCTCCTTCAAAGCATGCCTTCCCATCAAGAATCTTATCAATGAGGACGCTGATAAAGTGAAAACTAGGAGAGTCGAAGGGGCACGTTTAGCCAAGCTAACTCATAGCAATGAAGGATGTCATATACAACAGACCTTCACCAATTATGTAATGATGTTCGCTAAACATTATGACTTTACGTCGGACATGGCTCCTTTTTCCGCACGAAGACATGGTCCTAAGTGGTTCACCAGACCGTTCTCAGCTCCATCGAAATCCCATGAACAGAGTTCCTTGCTATCTGGGAAGCCTTTTTTACTCCTAGGATGCTTACTCTCAGGATCAATCCATCGAAAAGCCATGTCACCCTCATTGCCTATCAACCAAATCTTGTCGCTCGACAGTTTGGCTTGGTTCAGATTCTACCCAAACCCATCTATGAAAGAAAGAATTCCCTTCTTTTTTTATAATGCAATTCATACTGAGGTTGTAGCCATCAAGCAAATAGCTCGCTACGTTGGCCAAACACAACTCACTTCAGTCGCCTTCGAGCCAAACTTGCTCTGCACCCCACAATTCGACAAGTGGTGGAAAGAATATTATGGTGAGGAATTCTTCGATGTGTCTGCCTTTACTCAACACCTTACCAAGGCTTTTCTCTCTGTGCATGAGAAAATCAAAATAGGTACTTCGACTCATATCAAGGAAATCCAAGCATTCCAAAAGTACTTCGAAACTGCCTATAGACCTGATGATCTTAGTCGAACCGTCTGCGAAGTAGTCGTTACTTTAAAAGAATTTTTTATAAAGAAAATGGAGAACTTAAAGCTACCTTCATACATTCCTCCCGAGAAACGGTACGAATCAACTTTTAACATGTATCCTCCTAGATTCCCTCGACTACCAAGTGCTGACTTTGGTGTGGCTTTTACCCCTTCATTCCCAGACTGGTTCGTTTGTGGGGATTTTGTAAAAAGTCTTCGTCAGGAATCACAAAAACGTCCCCAACGGGTGATTGTGACTAAGCATACTTTAGACAGTTTCAAAGGACATCTTCATATTGGCATCGAAGACGTTCGTATCGAATCTGAAATATATGAAGGTGTGGAATGGGAGGTTTTCAATCCAACCTTTTGCTTATTTATTTTGCTTTACTTGTAATAACTATTTTGACTTTCTTTCAGCTGTGAAGATTCCACCCAAGAAACCTACAACCAAAAAGCTGGTTGAAGTGAAGGAACAAGGAGGTAGCGGAGCAACAACAACAAGGGTAATTTTACTTTATTCATCACTTCTTTGTCATGTATTATTTATTATTTATTTTTATGCTTTGAACTATCTCCTCAGGGAAGTCGAAAACCACCACCAACTCCACAAAAACGCAAGCTCAAGGAACCTGAAGTTCAAGTGATCGCATCTAATGATGACGATCTGTCTCCTACCACCGAACAACCCCTCAAATGAAAGAAAAGACAACTGAAGATGCATGAGGCTTTAGCCCAAACTTAGGCGAAAGTCACCAAAGTTTTGACAAAGAAGGCTACCACTCTCAAAATAGTGGAACCCAATCCTGAGGACTTGTCGAAGAAAGCAGCAGAGTAGGTCGAAAGCGATAACTCCATCCCTAGAGCTGAGGGTTCTAAGGTACAACAAATATACCAATTTATCATTTTATTCAGTTACCTTATCTTTTTAACTTACTAACTTCCGACGCTATCTTTAGGATGTTGCAGGTGCTTCTAAGCAACCATCGGCTAAGTCGACTGACACCTCAGTCCTTCTCAACAGCTAATGTGAACCCACCTATCATCCTACCTCAGCCAATGATTCTGAAAAGAGCTTGATGAGTGAATTCAAACAACCAGTCGAGGAATAATGCGAGACTTCGCCACCCAAGACCAATACTCAACATTCCCATACTAGTGGGTCCGAGCATGAAGATAAACAAGACAAGGAAACTCAGGTTAAGGTAACCCAAGATGATGTGGTGATGGAACACACTGAGGGCAACGTCGAAGATGAAATTGAAGATGGCTTCCCTAGAATCGAAAATATAGATGATACCAGGGACGACCAAAATGACAAAATGGAAGAAGATGAAGATCACTCTATGTTCCAATACTTCTTCGTACCTGCTGCTGACGAATTTAAGGATGAAGATGACAATGCTGAAAAGGATAAGGGGACAGGCTAGGAAGAGAAATAACAGACACAAAATCAATAAGCCAATACCCCAACACCTGACACTGCCCTTGCTAACCCAAAGGCTTCGACTGGAACAACTGCGGCTCTTTCTTCAGAAGAACTAATAGCCTTAAAACGAACAACCCTCTCAGATACTTAAAAGCTATGATTAGCTTTAGAGGGAGTTCGTATGAAAAAATTCTCAGTTCTTCTTCAGTATCGGGTGACCAGTCTTCGAGCAAACCTGTTGATGATGCGCTCTTAAAGATTAAAGAAAAAATCTTTTGAGTCGATTTGTTTCAGACCTTGTAAGGCGATCCTACTGCTCAATTTTCCCTGAAAGGTCTCCTCAAACAAGTGAACATTCTGAGTGTTTCTCCTGAAGTCATAAATATCATCATAGAGCTCAACTCAATGATCGAACACGTCATTACTGACTTCAACAGAATCAAGCGTGCTTCGAGTGAGATTGAAGACGTGGCTGGAACTATAGCTGTTGTATGGGATGTTACTACTGAATCCACCGCCAAAGTTGCTGAATTGGAGAATACCCAGGAGCAAAACAGAACGAAAATCGAAAGCCAAGATCAAAATATTGCATCTTAGGAAGGACAGATAAAGGAATTGCATACTAAGATCTCGAAGGCCAAGATGGAGAAAGCTGAACTTCTAAAATATGATGACTCTGAATTGACCAAAGAGATCGAAGTTGGCTTGACACATGTCGACAAGGCTCAGAAGATGGAGACCAAAATTGAAAACCTCATATCAGACAAATATGTTTGTGAGAAACGTCTGGCATTTCAGAAATCAAAGTATCTTAGCATGAAAGCTTTGTTTCCCTTTTAATCCCCATTTCTTTGTCTTTTCAAATTTTCTTTTTAATGCAATGACTCTGAGCCCTTCATGGCTTTTTAATGTAATAACTTAAGCCATTTTGGCAATATATGTTTGATTTACCATGTTGGCTTCGACGATTTTGTATGTAATTACTCCTTTGCTATTTTTACTTCTTGGAGTGCAGGTCTGTATTTCTTTAAATACTTTCCCATTCACTCTCAGGATCCTTTTATCTT
This sequence comes from Lathyrus tuberosus, assembly GCA_022829125.1. NCBI lineage: Eukaryota > Viridiplantae > Streptophyta > Magnoliopsida > Fabales > Fabaceae > Lathyrus > Lathyrus tuberosus. Next base: position 1,972,832 of record JALAZF010000142.1, on the reverse strand, counting down.
CATTTAATTCTTCGATTTCGTATGCGCCATTTGAAAAAACTTGTATAATATGGAAGGGACCCTCCCACTTAGGGGGCCATTTCCCTAAAGTTTTGTCCTTTCGATCCATGGGAATGATCACTTTCCAAACCAAGTCTCCAGGAGAAAATGTTTTAACTTTGACCCTTTTGTTGTATGACTTCTCTACTCTCTTTTTCTGCCTTTTCAACAATTCTAAGGCACTTAGTCTCTCTTCATTTAAATCAACCAACTCATCCAACATCATGTTCTAATATGATTCAGACGAAATCTCATGGTGTCTTTGGATCCTTGTTGATTGTAAGTAAATTTTGACTGGTAGGACCGCGTCATGACCATACGTCAGCCTAAAAGAAGTAGTGTTAGTAGCTTCCTTAGGGCAGGTTCGACATGCCTAGAGAATCTGGTTTAATGTCTTATGCCAATTATTTTGCTTTTTCCCCATATGTTTCTTGACTAGACTAATCACAACCTTATTTGCTGCCTTGACCTGACCATTGGCCTGTGCATAATAAGGTGTAGATGTCAACAATTTGAAACTCGTTTCCTTATCAAATTCTTGCACCTTTTGACCAATAAAGACAGATCCTTGATCCGTTGTAATGGTCTCTGGGATCCAAACCTGTAAATGATGTGCTTCTGGACGAATTCGATTACGGCATCTTAATCTACATTTGCCAATGGTATAACATTGATCCATTTTGTAAAATAATCGATGCCAACCAAAATGTATCTTTGATTTTTGGATGATGCTGGTCGAATCTCTCCAATCAGATCCAAAGCCCAACCTCTAAAGAGGCAAGGTTTCATTATGGAATGTAGTTCGCTTGCAGGAACATGTTGTATACCTTCCTGCACTTGGCACTCTTAACAACCTTTGGCGAACTCAATACAATCTTTCAAGATGGTAGGCCAATACATCCCTTGTCGAAACAATAACCACTTCATTGTATGGTCTACCTGATGTGCCCCACATGCCCCCCTATGGACATTCGAAAGGGCTAAATATGCCTCAGATTCACTAAGACATTTGAGCAAAACTCCCTCGGGAGTCTTTTTAAATAATTCATTTCCCAAAAGAACATAACTTAAAGCTCGATACTTGATTTTTTGCTCAGAATATGACGTTGGATTTTGTAAGTACTCTATTATTGGCTTTCTCCAATCTTCATCCATCAGGCTGTCTATATTAAGTATTTTGAAATTTTATTCGTCAGCGTATCCTAGCTTAGTTGTTTCAAGATCTGATGGGGATAGTCTGGCTGACACAACCCTTCCTCTGACTTCGATTGCTTCTTGCAATTTTTCTTTTGAAATTTTATACCCAGAGGCAATTTGTGCCAAATCATTGGCCTCTTGATTCTCTAATCGAGGGATGTGATGGATACTAACCATCTCGAACCTTTTTAAGAGTCGATTGGCTATCACGAAGTACATGATAATATTTTCCTTAACGCACTTGTACTCCTTTGTAATTTGTTTTATGACTAACTCTCGGTCACCCATTATTTCGACTCGAGTTGCCCCTAATTTTGTTAGGAGAAATAATTAGGACTCTTATACCGGTTTCATCTTTATGACTAGATCCCTCGAAATACAACTTCCAAGGCTCAAGCTCAAGGAAGTCTAATGAATTCTCAGTTATAGAGTGGTCGACTATAAAATTGGCTACCACTTATCCCTTAACAGCCTTTAAAGGCATATAGGTTAAGGAATATTCAGTTAAAGATAATGCCCATTTACTAATTCAACTGTGCAAGATTGGCTTAGACAACATATGTTTTATAACATCAAAATGAGATGAAACGAAAACATCCATTGGTTTTATATAATGCTTCAATTTCATACATGAGAAATACAAACATAAGCATAACTTTTTGACTACGCGATACCCAGTTTCAGCATCATTCAAGACCCTACTAAGGTAGTAAATGGCTCTTTCGGCGCCATTTTCATCCTCTTGAGCCAACATGCTCCCTAAAGTCTTGTCCGACGCAGATATATACAACCTCATACTTAAATTCCTACAAGTTGGCATCATAATTGGAGGCGGGACCAGGTATTCCTTAATCTTGTCGAAGGCTTCTTACTGAGCTTGCCCTCATTCAAAGTCTTCCCTATTGAGTTGAAGCAAATGTGAGAAGGCCTGAGTCTTGCCACTAAGGTTCGAGATAAACCTCCTTAAGAAATTAATCTTTCCAAGCAGTGACTGCAGCTCCTTCTTGGTTGATGGCGCTTTTGCTTCCATTATGGCTTTGGCCTTGTTCTGGTTTATTTCGATGCCCTTTTTATGGACCACAAAGCCTAAGAAATCTCCCTCCTGTAAACAAAAAGCACATTTGAGAGGGTGCATTTTCAGACCGTGACTCCTCATCCTTTCAAAGGACTGTCGAAGATGGTCTATGTGACTCTTCCCAGAAATGGACTTAACAACAATATCGTCAATATAGATTTGCATAAAAGTCTCGATAAAATCATGGAAGATCGAATTCATTTCTCTTTGGTATGTTACCCCAGCATTTTTTAACCCAAAAGGAATTACAACTCATTCATAGGTGCCTAAGGCTCCAGGGCATTTAAACGCCGTTTTTGGGACATCTTCCTCGGCAATAAAGATTTGATTATAACTAGAATATCCGTCGAGCATACTAAGGTATTCATGTCATGTGGCAGAATTGACTAACATTTCCGCCACAGGCATAGAATATTCATCTTTCGGTGTTGCGGAATTTAAATCTCTAAAATCTATGCACACCCTTAACTTGCCATTTTTCTTAATAACTGGAACAATATTGGCAAGCCATTCGACATACCTGGTCGTGTGGATGAATTTGCATCTAAGAAGTCTTTCGACCTCCTCTTTACTCTTCGAGAGAACTTCGGGTGCAAATCGCCTTGGAGTTTGCTTGACAGGCTTCTTCCCATGCTTTATCGGCAGCTTCAGTTCGACTAGCTCTTTGTTCAAATCAGGCATTTCGTTGTAATCCCATGCAAAGCAGTCTTTAAACTCCTTTAGCAATTGGACTACTCCGACCTTGAGTTGTGGGCTAACGTTGGCGCTGATATATGTCGGCCTCTTTTCTGCCCCCTCTCCCAGGTCGATATCTTCAAGTGGATCTTATGCCAGCATTTTGATGTTGCTTGCTAACGGATCCTTCTCAAAGCCCAAAGGCTCATCATCATAGATTGCGTCGAGCCTCTGGCCTTGTATCTCATCCTGAACCTTATCAGGTGGTTCTGGATCGAAGCCCTTACCAGGACCTCCTTGATCTGCTTCATTTTTCTTGGCTTCGACAGCCATAAATTTTACTTCGGCCTCTAAAGCCGCTTTTAGTTTATTTTTGGCTATATAAGCTGAAATCCTTTCGAGCGCCAGTGACTCACTCATCATCACCAAATTCGCTTCCCCAGCCAGATGGTTGGATGTGTGTTGTTCTAAAGACATAGTTTTCTTCGCAAACGACTTCTCTATCCCACTAGAACCCATGGGTTAGGTGTAGATAGAGAGAACAGAAGGTGTTATCTGTTGGCGTCATTTCGAATTCTGCAGGATTACATGGACCAATATGGGCCAAATTCCGGTCGAAACTCCTTCTGTCAACCTGATTTACTTTGGCCATGAAATAACTCTGGTCTACCTCGATGTTCTCGACGATTCCATCGTTGCGCCAAATAGTTATCCTTTGGTGCATTGAGGAGGGGACGGAACCGATGCTGTGAATCCATTCTCTACCAAGCAGTAGATTATAATTAGCCTTCGAGGCTATCACCATAAACATCGTCGACCTAGTTATGGTGCCGACAGTCAAGTCCACCTATATAACTCCCATAATGGTTCCTATCTTGCCCTCATAATTCGACAACACCATATTATGAGGCTTTGTATTAGTGTCATCTTTCTTGATCTTCTTTAGCATCTGATGCGGCATTAGGTTGACTGCTGCCTCACCGTCGACCAGGATCTTACTTATTCCGACATTTCCTATTTTGCCTCTGATAAACAGAGGTTTTAAATGGCTCTTCATAGATTTATCAGGCCTTTCGAAAAACGCATTTTGTTCCTCTACACATCTATTATTCATAATGTAGTAACAGACATGCTTGTGTCGAGCCATCTCCATTTCCATCACATCTTCCGGTTCTTCTACTTCCATCACTTGATCGTACTCTCTGGGGAGTACTAACATCACATTACACATGATATCTAGTGAGGCCTCCGACCCAGAGTCGAAATCGTCAGTCATTACGTCGTCCTCATTGTCAGTATTTTTTTAAGACGCCTCCTTTTGAGGAGAGAACAATTTCCTCTTGACAGGTTTATTTTCTTCTTTCTTTGCCTGTATGTTGCTACTAGATTCAGGCTTCGCCTTCTCCATGGCTTCCCTTTCAGTTTTCCTGCGCCTTTGTTGCCTCCTCCACTGGGATCTTGACATTGGATTTTTTCCTTTATAATTCTCTGAAGGGTATGCCATCCGCTTCGATGCCTGGAATTCTTTTCGGTACGTCAAAGAGGAACCCCCATGGACTTTGAAATTTTTCCATTTCCTTTGGCCCTGCTCTTGATTTCCAACTGGCTTGACCCATTTGTCTTAGGGAGCCTCCGTCGTAGGTTTGAAAGTAGTGGGTTTGTTACCGCTAAATCTTTGCCTCGCCTGCTCCCATTTCCTAGGGTCACTCCTATTGTTGAAAGGCTGACTGCCGTGAGATGCTTTCCAATTCCTTCTACTCATTGATTTATTAACCCCTTTGAAATTCTAAGCCGCCTTCTTATCGAAGATGGCACTGCATCTAGGGCATATCATAACTTCTGATTTCTTTTTCTCACATCTGTGAAGAAAGTCAGTCAGGCTCTCTTCCTCCTTTGGGTAAGCCAACTTATTGTATTCTTCTTGTCGAAGATCCTCGTCCATCTCCATCGAAGTTTCCTAAGAGACTTCGACCATGTTCACACCCGCCCTGGCCTTTCCAGCAATGTCCAGCTTTTCCAGTTTCACCCTAAGGCCCTCAGTAGCCTCAGTAACATTATCAATTTGCATGAAACCTTCAGTGGTTTCTTTTGTTGTTATCATCGAGTTAGGATCATCAATGATTCCTTCATTAGAGCCTTCATTAACTCCTCTGTTAGAGCCCTCAGTGACTCCATGAGTGAAACTATCAACAATTTCTTTGTCGAAACCTTCAGTGGTACCGTTGGTGAAGCCTTCAGTGACTTCATAGATGTAATTTTTAATGATTTCTTTTTCAAGATCCTTAGTAACCTTGACCATGACTGCCTCGTTGATGAAGTCATCCGTAACTTCGATCATGTCAGCTTTGTTAGCGAAGTCTTCAGTAACTTCGACCATGTTGATTACATATGGCTCAGTGTAATGGGCTTCTGCCACCTGAAGAGGATCAGAATCAATCTTCATCTGGGATTTCGACTTCTCTCCAAATTTGAGCCCTCCGTCCTTAATTGCGTTCTAAATGAGATCCCTGAAAAGAAAACATTGAGACGTTTAATGACCCAAGAAATTGTGATACTTACAAATGCCTCTCTTTTTCCTTTGCTCTAAAGGAGGCATTTTAGCACCCGGAGGCACTATCATTTGACCATCCTTAACTAACAAATCAAAGATTTTGTCACATTTTGTGACGTAGAAAGTGTAAGTCTTCTTAGGAAATCTATCGTTCTTTTCTGGTTCGACTGGGTTTTTTCCATTCAAAGGGGCTAGGACCTTACAAGAGTAAGGTGGACCTTGCTTTAATTCAGAAAGGTCAACTTCGTTTTCGTCGAAGTTTAGAGGCTCTTTATATGTTCCTTCGTCATCTTCATTGAATTCAATGTAGGCTACTCTTCTATTATTTTTATTTTCCCTAGCCTTTTCCTCCTTTAGGCGCTCTAACTGTCGAACCCTGTCAGCCAACTGGGCCATATCTCTCAAGTGTTGGTGTCCAATTTTTTCCTAATAGATTAGTCAAGGCCCCTAGTGACCATTTTGACCAACTCATGTTCTGGCACCTAAGTGAAACACCTGGCTTTAAGTAGGCGAAATTTGTTCAGATAATCATCTATTGGCTCAGTAAACTTTCGTTTGATACTAGACAATTATTTTAAACTAATCTTGGTTTATCCTATGTAAAATTGTTCATAGAACAATCTCTCTAATTGAGTCCACATATGAATTGAGTTTGCTGGAAAGGTTGTGAACCATGTGAAGGCATTTTTAGTGAGAGAGCTTGGGAAATATTTAATTCTAAGGTTTTCATTATTCGAAATCTCTCTTGCCTCTATTAAATACCTAGCCACGTGTTCGACAGTAGAGTCATTGGTGTTCCCCGAGAATTTAGTGAATTTAGGGACTTTCCGTCTGGTAGGTAAATCTGATTGCAAAATATATTCTGATAATGGTGATGTGTAGTTTGGTCTTCGTAGGCCAAAATTTACCCCATTTGGCGCCATATTCCTTTCGACCATGGCTGCTAGATTGTTATCTGCCACCAAATCATCACGTCGAATTTGTTGTATGACATTGTCAGCATTCTGATTTCTATTCACCATCACTTCCCTTAGTTCCTCTTCTAATGGAATTTGTGGTTGATTCCTAGGGGGTTCGACTCTAGGCTGTTCGACTACCTCTCCTAGGTTCACCATATTCGCTTGGGGTGTGTTCCTTTAGTTTTGTTAGACTTGGTTAATAGTAACATCCTCTCCAAAAGCTAACCCTTGATTTTCCACCATATACTCCCTTTGTGCTCTACGCCATATAATACAAAAGACAGCGCTTTTTTTGGCCTTTAGCAACGCTTAAAAGCGCTGCCTAAAGTGGCGCTGCTGTAGGTAAAGACATCGCTTTTTTAAATGCAAAAGCGCTGCCTTATGTCCCCTTTAGGCAGCGGTTCTGTTTAAAAGGGCTCTCTATTGTCACCTTTAGCCAGCGCTTTTTCTTGAAAGGCGCTTTCTATTGTCCCCCTTTAGACAGCGCTTTTAAAAGCGATGTCTAGTGTATCTTTTAGTTCTCTTTTAGGCAACGCTTTCTTCAAAAGCGCTTTCTTTTATCCACTTTAGGCTGTGCTTTTTTTTACAAAGCGCTTTCTATTCTCCACGTAAATAGCGCTATTTAAAAACACTTTTTTAGGAAGCATTTTTTTGTTAAAAGCGCTGTCTATTGTGCACTTTTTAAGGAAGTGTTTTTTGTTAAAAGCGTTGGCATAAGTCTTATTTTTTAATTATAAAATGGCAGCACAAACCATTATAATTCAAATTTTTATCAAAATTTATCACAAACCTTTATAATTCAACACAAGCTTTTATTTCAACACATAAGCCTTATATACCATTATAATTTAACATATACCATTATAATTCAACACATAAACCTTATAACCATTATAATTCAACACATAAACCTTATAACCATTATAATTCAACACAAACCTCATACACCAAGAAAACATCCATAATTCTAATAACAACAGATCCACTTCCAGAACCTTTAAATTCTAAAGATTCACCAAACATAATTACAAATTCCATCAATTCTTAATTCACAATAACTTCCAGAACTATACAACAACTTCCAGAACTATTCCAATCCAGTACAGAACATCACAACAACAAAAATCTCTAAGGAACATAAACTTCACACAAAAGAAAGAAAGACAATATACCTTATATAATTCTCATCTCAAGAATGAATTGACACCATTCCTCCTTAATTTCTTCCAGTTTATCTTTCGAGTAAGTAGCACACTTGAATTCATCAAAGTACTACATAATATAACATAATATGATTTAGTTAAAACTAATTAATTAGATGAAATATCTATTAAATATTAAAATAAATCCTAACTTATAAATCCATACCATGTTTGGAATCTCTATTTGATCCAAATGAATAGTTTCTTTCATAAACCTCAATACGAAATAACCACAATCTATACCATTACGCTGACGAGGACACTACACATTGAAAAAAAATAAGAACATATATCAGGATATATAGTTTAACTTGTTTTATCAAGTAGCATCACTATTATAATCAAAATTGTGAAAATATACCTACACTTTGATCCATGTAATGTTGTTTGCTTTACTCTTTGGTACTCGAGCTTGTCATTGTGATCGGAATATTTGTATAGCTCTAACATAATATAAACGAATATTTAGAACAATCTCACATAAATAAATAAATATACACACGAATATTTAGAACAATCTCATGACTTACGTATCAACCATCTTCTTCATATCTGGGTATTTTGTTTGATAACCATCTTACGAATCCAGATAATATATTATTTCTCTTATAGGATTAATCGCAGCCAACAACCAGTGTCCACTATAAAATAAAACAAAAGTTTAGATGGAAATTTTCTACACAGCGTCAAAAAATGAAAAATTATAATAAATGAAGTTAGAATGAAAATCTAACCCATGGCCAGTATTATATGGTAAAAGATACAACTTTTCTGTATCTTTGTTGGTCATAAATGCATCGACTAAGTGATCTTTGACTGCATTTGGACTTTGATCGATTAACCATATGTTGATACAGTTGGGAGATAAGAAAGAGAATCTTTTTGTCAATTGACGCGGGCGCATCAATTTGTCATACAAGAACCTTAAATTAAAACATAATTAACATTAGAATATTCATTGAAATGAGTAAATAAATTGTTCAATTAATTAAATAAAATTGATCGGAGTACCTGATGTATGCATTCATAACATCGATGCCTAATTCAGAATGATGAAAAATCTGATCAAAATCCTCTTTAGCAATTGTTTCGGAATAAGAAAAACCAAAAATACCTTCCTCCATAGGTATTTCACGAATTCCACCTTCCATCGCATCTGTTGTTCCTACATATGTTTCAAGGCACAACCTAAATCGAGAAATAGATGTTTTTTTAGGCTCGGTCTTTGCAAGATCCTTTTTTGTTGGACATGTTTCTAAATTCAGGCTTCTTATTCCTGTTGACTTGTTGCAACTCTTGAGCATGAATCTAAATATCATATAAGTTAGTAATGTATAAGATCATGAAGCTTTTGAATTCGGAGGATAGAATTAACATTTTATATGCATATATATCAATATACCTCTTTTTTTTATGCAACTTACTCGGTGTGCCGCACAATCCCCTTATCTTTTGATTTGGATTTTTAGGAGTCTAACATTACCATGTAAATAAAATGTACGTAAATGTAAGAATAACTTACATGGCTCGTAAAACATTTGAATACTAAAAGGTTCATAATGGTTTTCAACATACCTCATCATCTATGAAAATGAAGTTTGACGGTCATGCAACATACGATTCTATTGCGTCTCCCACCAATGTTGCATCTAAAACATCGTCAGGTATAGGTGATAACGCATCCCCCTCTAAAGCAATATCAATCGATACTTTCAAAAATCCAGCAGGGAGCGGTTTATGGTGAAGTACATCTCCCAAAGTGTTATGCACTTTTCCCTTGTCAACCATGCGATAAGTCGGTGACGATAAATAGAGTTGACAAGGTGAAATGCCCTAAACCAATAATAAATTTGAAATTGTTAATGTGTATATATGTCAATTAAAAAATTGTGCTAATTTAATTTCATAATAATATATATAATTACCCCAGAAATTTTCTGTTGAAAATTACAATTGATACTATCTTTGTCACTAGTATCTTTAAACTCTTAATCGCGCCTTTCTGACATATATCTTTCTTTATCCTTTTGCAATTCACGAACTTGAGCTTTTAATTCTTCCAACGATTTCGTCACTTGTTTATTGCTAGGACTTTTACTCTTTGGTTGCTTATACAAGGTTGTTGGAGTGACCCCAAATCCCTTACCCCTCACACGACCATAATACTCAGGAACATTAATACTCGACTTAGTATGCTCCTGAAATCATGGTCTTCAGCTAGAGTTAAAGACTGAGATAGATTCTCCTGAAATTCATATGCATATCGAAAAAGATTAGTGGGGATTAAAAAGCATAAATATTATATGTTAATAAACTTTTGATTTAATTAAAGAAATAATGTTATACTTACACATTGCTCAAAAACTTGTTGAACATCTTCCTTAACAACTCCATCCTTACCCACACGAGCAGCCTTCCACAAAAAATGTTCCGGAAGAGATGTTTCTTCACTTTTCTCCTCTTCTAACTACACATTAATACAAATAATAAGATCAATTATAACACATACGGAACAAGTATATCATAGCATTTATAGATACTTATTATTATTTGCTATAAGCGTGCATATCTCAAACGCCCTTTTTTGTATGGATACGCGGGTTTTGATGCTCGTTGGCAATTTATGTCACTCACATCCTGGATAAACAAGTTTAAGTCATATCAGAACACCTGTGGAACAAGTATATAATACAATGTTCATGATAAATTAACATTACATTGAATTCTTGGGTTCTTAGTTTGGCTACAAAAGTTTCCCATTCTTCAGGTGAAATCAAGTCTGCATACTTCTTTGGACATTCTACTTCAATAAAATTTCCTTGGGCATCCTTAAGAAACTTGTTTGTTAAAAAAGCTCGAAACCTCTTCCGGCCAATTGAAGACAATATTTTTTTTGTCGTCACCAATATTAAAAGACCTCTACGAAAAAACATACATAGAGTGTGTTAGTATAAGTAATTTAAAGACATAATCGTCAACAAAAACAAATAACATCACATATGGTACCTGTATCTCTCTCCATATTTTTTTCTTTAGCGGGTTCCAACGATGAAGTTCTCCAATTATCACAAGTGATTGGAATTTACGAATGAACCAATGTAACTTGTCAACATTTCACTGTTAGGCTCAACTAGTTGGTTCGTTGCATTCCAATGTACGTGATATTTTATTACTTCATCTCTTGCATAAATGATTCCCTTCATAATAGTTATTCCTCGTGTAATATCTCTTTCCACGTCATGAACTGATTCATTTCCATCATTCTTAGAAGTATCATATGAGTTTTCCTCTTTACTAGCCATTTGACCTGTAATAAAGAAAAACATAAATATGAAATGACAAATATAAAAATCCATAATCCATTGAATATATAAAATGAAAAATATATAATTTTATTGAATGACAGAATATATAATTTTACTAGTACCTTTTTCACTAACATCTCTTTCTTTTCTTGGTTGGAATATGATTTACTTGTCTCTTAACAACACTGACGGATGGATTGATCCAAATTCCATCATTATGATCATTTCTAATATATGATTCATTCACTCTAATATTCTCATATTGATCATTTCTAATATACGATTCATTCTCAACATAAATATCACCTTGATCTCCAATGTTATCATCAATTACTTTGTAAGATAAAAACATTATAGACCATTTTGTACTTGTCGGATCAGTGACATAGAACACTTGTTTAGCTTGAGAGGCTAGAATAAAAGGCTCATCTTTGTACCCCACCCTATTAAGACCCACTTGCAAAAATCCTGACTTATCCATTCGTATGTCGCCACTATTATTTTCAACCCACTTGCAACCAAAGATAGGAATATGAAACTTCTTATAATCAAACACCCAAATGCGCTCAATAACCCCAAAATATGACAGATTTGCATATTTGGGGTTTAAGTCCTTCACGCTTGAAATGTGCATTGCTTCAGCTACCACGGTGACACCACTATTTTGCATAGTACTTTTATCATCTTGTTTTTTGGTATAAAATGTGTATCCATTAATTGTGTATGCGCTATAAGAAAACACATGCAAACTTGGACCATATGCTAAACATCTCAACCTTTTTGTTATTGAAGCGGGATCTAAATAAAACTTTGAATAAATATGATCCTTAAACCATGGTATAAAACTTCGATTGTGCTCTCGTACAAACTAATTTTCATTTCTATTTGGATTTAAACCTCGGAGAACATCCTTGTGTATTTCAACATACGGCTTAACCTCATTGTCATTGTGCAGAACATACAAATGCACTTGCTCCCGTTCAGCCCTTGATACTGTCACAATTTTATTTCCAATTAACTTTTTTCCTTCTTTTTTTCCGAAAATATGAGATTTGGGGAGTCCAATGGATTAAACATTGGACAAATATTCAGTACAAAACTTAATCACTTCTTTAAAAATGTATCGTTCAACAATACAACTCTCTGGTCAACTTCGGTTTTCCACATGCCCTTTTAATATTTTCATATAACGTTCAACAGGGTACATGATGAATAACTAGATGTACCATTATTTCAAAAAATGAGGAAGGAAAATACATTTCAAGCTCACACAAAGTAATAACTATTTCTTTTTGCAATGTTGGTAAGATCGCAGGATCGATCACCTTACTACAAATTGACCTGAAGAAAAAACACAATTTAGTTATTGCGCTTCTTACTTTTTCTGGCAAAATAGAACGTATACCTATTGGTAGAAAATGTTCCATTATAATATGGCAATCATGTGTCTTTAAACTCTTTAACTTGAGGTCTTTCATAGACACAAGTCTTCTAATATCTGAAGAGTATCCTTCTGGAACTTTAACTTCACTTAGAAACCTTCACAATGTTTTTTTCTCCTTTCTAGATAGAGTATAAGCAGCAGGTGATAGATATGTTCATTTTCCTTTCTTCAAAGGTCCTAATTCATTTCTTATTCCCATCGCTATCAAGTCCTTTCTTGCTTTAAGGTCATCCTTAGACTTTCCTTGTATATTGAGTAACGTACCAATAACACTTTCAAATACATTTTTTTCAATATGCATAACATCAAGAAAATGTCTTACATACAACGACTTCCAATATGGCAATTCAAAAAAAATTGACCTCTTCTTCCACCCACGTTTGACAAGCGTATGTGCAAAAGGCCATCCTTTTGATATAGGAACCCTTTGAAATATCTACGCTTTTTAGTTTGAAAAGGTTTGTTTGAAATGAGATTGGGGAGATGAAAAAAGAAGTATTTTTTAAGATTTTTGTGTTTGGAGAGACTTATCGCCTCATGCCTACGTACCCACAAAGTGCAATATAGGATCAAATCCTCGTAGCTCGTGGTACAAATAACAAAAATTTGTTGGTTATGATTCATTTTATCTTGAAAAGACAATTTGTCATTCTCAAAAGAGAATACTGAACTAATTACCCAATGATATGTGAAAGAGGCATTTTCTGTGAGAACAAGAGTTGGTTCTGCATTAATACCTCTGAGTTTTGATGATATCAAACAAGTATGTTTGTATGAACAATTTTATAAGTCTAATGTTTGTTATTTGTGAGAATCTAATAAACAAGTTCTGCTTCCATTAAAAGTCGTGAATATGATGTTAAAAGAAAATACTTCACCTACGCATTACACTTGATGTGCTATATAACAGAAATTGCTTGTGAAGAATCTGAAGATTGCAAGACTCTGATATAATATGTAAAGAGAACAAGCTCTGAAAATCTGAAGACTGAGGTTCTGATGAACGATGTTTAGATGCTGAAAACTTACGCTCTCTAGATAAAGGTTATGAAGACCCAACTATAGTCTCTATTCATGCTTCAAACAAATACCATCAGAAGCCTCTGAAGATATGAAGACAACATTCTAAGCAAACAAAAGTTCTGAAGATCAAGTGTTGAAGACTCTGAAGATGCTGCTCTGAGGACTCCAAGACTTGAAGATCTTAAGAACCAAGCTACGTTTTCCTTTCTTACTCATGCTCGCAGAAGCCTCCGGAGTTAAGAAGATTAGAAGACTAAGCAACGAAGTTCAAACGAAGATATCTTGGTAACTATGCAAAAGTTTAAATTAAGATATCTTGGTAACAGTGCAAACGAAGATATACTGTCAAGACAAGACGCAAAAGGTTTTATCTGTCCTCACGTTTCTACCAAACCGCCGTCAATAGTCATGATTACATTACAACGGTTACTTTTACTCGGCTATAAAAAGACTTGAAGACTCAAAGAATGATAACGACTTCACCGATTCAAATACGCTATATTTGCTATTATCATTCAAAAAGTCATTTTCTGTGCTGTAAAATAGTTTACATATTCAGCTTGTGCTAGAAGCAATACCTTGTAAACAAAACCTTTTTCAAACTGCTGTTTGAAGTTCCTTGAGAAAAACCTGGTGAGGTTGGATTTCTTGAGAAGTCTAGGACTAGTAAGAGTCTTAGAGGATGTTCCTTAAGAGAGACCAGTGTGGTTAGATCTCTTGAGATGTCTAGAACTTGAGAGTTTTAGAGGTTGTTGTTAGTCACCAGCAGTTAGGCTTGTGCATTGTATTAATCTGATTGATTAGTGGATTAAGACCTCGATTGAGAGAGGCGAAATCACCTTGGCGGGTGGACTAGATTAACTTGAGGAATTCTCAAGTGAACTAGTATAAACATACTGTGTTATCTCTTTCAAGCTTCATTAAGATTATTACTCATAAGTTAAAGAGTTGTTAAAGAGATTAGTATAAAGAAACGATTTTATTTTGAAAAACCAATTCAAACCCCCATTTCTTGTGTTTTTCACACCTTCAATTGGCATCAGAGCTCCGGTTCTGAGGTGATAAAAAGGTTGAGTTTTTATCAAGCATTTAACAGTGTTCAGTACCGATCCAAGTGTGAAAAATAATGGCTGCACCCAAGGTTGTCAAACTCGCGAGTCTACTCTGACTCGTAAAGGGTCTGTAGACTCAACTCGCAGACTCGACTCGCAAACTCGTACGAGTCTATGGAAAATTAAAAATGACTTTCAAAAACCTATAAATGACACATATATGACACACTTCTATGTTTTTATGCTTATAAATTCCTCGTTTATGACATAAATATATAATACAACACGAAGTATCATGGAAATTTAAATTTCATACTCCATAACAAATTTCTTAACAAAAAAACTTGATAATAAAACAAACAAAATTGTAAAGTATATAGTTAAAGACTTAAATTACTAATTTCTTCTTAATTGTCTACTACATCATGGAAAAAAATTATAAAATAGATATGCTAATAGCTTGAAACATCCAAAGCTCTAGTGAAATCACAACCACCGATATAATCACCATCATCTTTATCTGAATCTTGAGTATCATCATCAAACTTTGCCTCAGATAAAACACCTTATTCATCATTAATCAATGTTGGATTTCTTGAAGTTCCACTTCCACCTAATTTAACATTGCCACCGCCACCACTTTGCACAATTTTAGTTACAACAACATCAACTTCCACAACATTATTAACAATAACATCATCTTACTCAACATTAACTCCAGTTTTCACATTTTCTTCATTATATTCTTCAATTATTCATTCATCATTTGAATGAATATCTTCAGATGAAAGAACAACACTATTTGATTTTCCTTTTCCACTTTTCAACTTTAAATTGTACATGATATAAACCAAATTATTCACCTTTTTTGATGCAACCTATTTCTTCTCTTTGTATGAACCTAAAAATTAAATAATAACTCAACTCAATGTTTCTAGAAAATTAAATACAAGTCTATAAACAAACATATAATAATTCATTACCATTTTAAAGGAACTTCAATTACGTTAACAACCATAGGAGCTACAAGTTAAGCTTAGAACACAAATTGCAAATCTCTTTAATTATGGAGTCATATCTCCATAGAAATTCCACCATTTAGTAGGTAACATATCCTTCATAAACTATTTTCTGCCATAAATCATAAATTTTTTAAACTATTTTGTCACATGCAAATTGATACATGGGTATTGGGATCATTGAACCTGATTGGACAATATTGCATCACCTTTACACAAGATATCATGCGCGAGAAGCATCCAAGTGAAACATATAAGAAAATACTTACACACAAAGGATTGATTTATGACCACATACATGAACAAAGCAAGAGACCGAATAAACTCACTTCATTGATAAAGGGGGAAGAAACTTTGCTGAAACAATAGACTAGGAGAGAGAGACTTTTTAATTCTCATACAAGCAAAATAATAATAATAAGAAATTTTTTATAAAAAAAATAAAATATAATTTTGTGGGGAAATTAGGACTATTTTAGTTTTAAAAAATTCAAAAAAAAACTTATAGACTCGTAAACTCGTTATAGACTCGCGAGTCTATACGAGTTTGTGCGAGTCTACTCGAGTCTATCCAAAAATGATTCTATGCGTGAGTCTACTCGTTTATGCTTCCTAGACTCGTAAACTCATACGAGTTTACGAGTCTACCCGCGAGTTTGACAACCATGGTTGCACCTGAACTAAATGTTACCGCAAATGAAAGAGATTCTTATAGTGCAAAACCTCCTATCTTTGATGGGAAAAAATTTGACTATTGGAAAGACAGAATTGAAAGTTACTTTCTGGCTTTTGACTTAGATCTATGGGATCTGGTAGTTGATGGCTACAGTTACCCTGTAGATTCTGAAGGTAAAAAGATTGCCAGAAGTGCATTAACAGATGCTCAAAAGAAGATTTACAAGAATCATCACAGAGCAAGAACGATTCTGTTAAATGCAATTTCATATACAGAATATGAAAATATCACAAACAAAGAAACTGTAAATTCTATTTTTGATTCTCTCCGAATGACTCATGAAGGCAACGCTCAAGTCAAAGAGACAAAGGCTCTTGCACTAATCCAGAAATATGAGGTCTTTAGAATGGAAGACGATGAATCTGTGGAAACTATGTTTTCAAGATTCCAGATGCTTGTTGCAGGACTCAAAGTTCTAGACAAAGGTTATTCTACTGCTGATCATGTCAAGAAGATTATCAGAAGTCTGCCTGTCAAATGGAGACCAATGCTAACAGCTTTGAAACTAGCAAAGGATTTGAACAACATAAGTCTTGAGGAACTAATTAGTTATTTAAGGAGTCACGAAATAGAACTTCAAGGAGATGAACCTCGGAAGAAAGGTAAATCTATTGCTCTAAAGGCTAAATCTAAAAAGAAAAAGGTTTATCAAGCAGAGGAAGAATCTAAAGAATCTGAAGAAGATTCAGACGAAGATAAACTATCTCTCATATCAAAGAAGATAAGCCAGCTGTGGAAATACAAAAGGAATAAGTTCAAAGGACCAAGAAGAAGATCTGAGTCTATACATGGTCAAAAGAAAGCTTATGGAAGAGAAGTTACGTGTTTTGAATGCAAGGAGCCTGGACATACCAAGAATGATTGTCCAAAGTTCAAGAAAGATGGAAAACCTAGAAAAGCTAAAAAGGGTCTTATGGCAACTTGGGATGATTCAGAGTCAGAAGAAGATTCCGACGGAGAACATGTCAATGTAGCATTCATGGCTAAGACCAGCAGGAACGAAGTTCTATCAGACTCTGATGACGACAGAGAGGTACTTTCTTCCTTATCTCGTCTGAACTTGAAATAGGATTATCTGAACTTATGGATAGGTATCAACTTCTTCTAAGAAAACATAAAACTCTGAAAAAGACTTGTATGGTTCCTTCCGAGGATCTTACTAAAAGCAAGCAAACCATTGTCAAATTAAACGAAAAATTATTCTCCATAGAAAAATCAAATGCTGCTTTAAAAAGTAAAGTATCTAAGTTAGAGGAAGAGATCACGTCTGATATAACTGTCATTAATGAAGTTGTCAGATATGACAGAGCTTTTTAGCACTTCCTTGCTAAAAGCATAGATAAAAGTAAAATGGCTTCAATGATCTATGGAGTTAGCAGAAATGGAAGTAGAGATCTAGGATATTCAGGACCATCACAACCATATGATGAAACCAAGAATATCAAACTAATACCTCTATCTAAACATTTTGTGCATGCTGATACTAAACTAAAATGTCTAGAACCAGAAGGTTCTAAGTCTGTTATATCACAAACACAGACACGGAAGAAAACTTCCAAACTCAAATATTATGCACAAATACCGCATTATTATCCTGCTGCACGAAAATCCAAAGGTGTCAGAACCTCTGGAGAGACTAATGTGAAAGGACCCACAAAATGGGTACCTAAGAATAAGATTGTGTATGTTGCAGATATCCTTAATGGTGCCACTAAAACACCAGTCATGGTACCTGGACAATGGATGCTCGCAACACATGACGGAAGAAAGGCATATGTTCCAAGATTTGAAACTTAAGCCAGGAGGCTTCGTCGGATTCGGAGGAAACCAGAAGGGAAGAATCATTGGCTCCGAAACTGTTGGTAATGGTAAACTTCCTTCTGTAAATAATGTTCTTTTAGTTGAAGGTCTACTGCATAATTTGTTGTCAATTAGCCAACTTAGTGACAATGGTTATGACGTTATTTTCAATCAAACGTCTTGTAAGGTTGTTAGTCAGAAGGATGGATTTGTTTTGTTCAATGGTAAGAGGAAGAACAATACTTACAAAATTAAATTATCAGATTTAAAACATCAAAATGTAAAGTGTCTTATGTCTGTCAATGAAGAGCAATGGGTCTGGCACAGACATCTGGGTCATGTTAGCTTGAAAAGACTCTCTCAGCTGAACAAGCTTGGACTTGTCAGAGGTTTGCCAAATCTGAAGTACTCTTCAGATGCTCTTTGTGAAGCATGTCAGAAAGGCAAGTTTTCAAAAACTTCTTTTAAAGCAAAGAATATTATTTCTACCTCTAGGCCATTGGAACTTCTTCACATTGATCTATTTGGACCGGTGAAAACTGCTTCTATCAATGGTAAGAAATATGGACTAGTCATCGTTGATGATTACAGACGTTGGACATGGATAAAATTCTTAAGACGCAAGGATGAGTCACATTCTGTGTTTGCTTCCTTCTGCACCCAAGTGGAAAACGAAAAGAATTGCAAAATCGTCAAGGTCAGAAGTGATCATGTTGGAGAATTTGAAAACAAAGATTTTGAAAAACTGTTTGATTCGCATGGGATATCTCATGACTTTTCTTGTCCTCGAACTCCACCACAAAATGGAGTTGTAGAAAGAAAGAGCAGGACTTTACAAGAAATGGCTCGCACCATGATCCAAGAAACTGACATGGCTAAGCACTTTTGGGCAGAGTCAGTTAACACAACATGTTATATTCAAAATAGAATCTCCATAAGACCTATTTTGAGTAAAACTCCCTATGAATTGTGGAAGAATAAAATTCCCAACATTTCTTATTTTCACCCTTTTGGATGTATTTGTTTTATGTTAAACACTAAAGAGAATATTGGCAAGTTTGATTCCAAATCACAGAAGTGTCTGCTGTTAGGATACTCTGAACACTCAAGAGGCTACAGAGTTTATAACACAGAATCACGGATTGTGGAAGAATCAATTCATGTCAGATTCGATGATAAGCTTGACCCTGAAAAGTCAAAGCTAGTTGAAAAGTTTGCAGATTTGGAAATCAGCTTTTCAGAACCTAAAGAAAAGGCAGAAGAAGTTAAAACTCTAGAAGTTCCTACTCTCGATATCATTGATGTATCGTCTAATACTCCACAACAAAAGAAAAGGAGAATCTCAACTTCACACCCTGAAGAACTAATTCTGGGTGGCAAGGATGCTCCCATCAAAACCAGATCAGCTTTCAAACCCTCTGAAGAAATGCTTATGGGATTGGTGTCGTTAATTGAGCCAACAACAGTTGATGAAGCTCTTATGGACAAGGACTGGGTTCTGGCAAAGGAAGAAGAACTTAACCAGTTTTCAAAGAACGATGTATGGGATCTTGTCCCAAAACCTAAAGATGTCCATGTAATTGGGACTAAATTGGTATTCAGAAACAAACTCAATGAAAAGGGAGAAGTTGTCAGAAACAAGGCATGACTTGTTGCACAAGGTTACAGTCAACAAGAAGGGATAGATTACAATGAAACCTTTGCTCCAGTCGCTAGACTAGAAGCTATACGCCTGTTAATTTCCTTTTCAGTAAATCATAACATCATCTTATACCAAATGGATATTAAGAGTGCATTTTTGAATGGGTATATATCAGAAGAAGTGTATGTCAAACAACCTCCTGGATTTGAAAACTCAGGAAAATTAGATTTCATTTTTAAACTCAAAAAATCTCTCCATGGTCTGAAACAAGCTTCCAGAGCTTGGTACAACAGATTGAGCGGTTTTCTTTTAGAAAATAACTTCACCAGAGGCAAGGTTGACACCACTCTCTTCCGTAAATCGTACAAAAATGATATACTCATAGTTCAGATTTATGTTGATGATATTATTTTTGGTTCTGCTAATCCCTCTCTATGCAAGGAGTTTTCAAAGTTGATGCAAGCAGAATTCGAAATGAGTCTTACGGGTGAGTTGAAGTTCTTTCTGGGAATTCAAATTGATCAGAAACCAAAAGCTACTTACATTCATCAAAGTAAGTACACTAAAGAACTTCTGAAGAAATTCAACATGATAGATTGTAAGATAGCAAAAACTCCAATGCATCCAACATGCGTTATGGAGAAAGAAGAAGTAAGTGGTAAAGTTTGTCAGAAGGCCTATCGTGGTATAATAGGCTCTCTTTTGTATTTAACTGCTTTCAGACCTGATATTTTATTCAGTGTTCATCTGTGTGCTAGATTTCAATCAGATCCTAGAGAATCTCATTTAACTGCTGTTAAAAGAATTCTAAGGTATCTGAAAGGAACTACTAACCTTGGTTTGATGTATGAGAAAACATCAGAGTACACTCTATCTGGTTACTGTGATGCAGACTATGCTAGAGACAGATTGGAAAGAAAAAGCACATCTGGAAACTGTCAGTTTCTATGGAAGAATCTGATCTCATGGTCAAGCAAGAGGCAATCTACAATTGCTCTCTCTACAGCATAAGCAGAGTACATTTCCGCTTCTCTATACAGTACGCAGATGCTCTGGATGAAAAATCAGCTAGAAGATTATCAGATACATGAGAGTAATATCTTTATCTATTGTGATAATACTGCTGCTATTTGTTTAAGTAAAAATCCAATCTTGTATTCCAGGGCTAAGCACATAGAAATTAAGCATCACTTTATTAGAGACTATGTTCAGAAGGGAACTTTATGTTTAAAATTCATCGATACAGACCATCAATGGGCTGATATTTTTACAAAACCCTTGGCTGAAGATAGATTTCAATTTATTCTGAAGCATCTAAAAATGGATCTTTGTCCAGAGTAAGATCATATAAAAATCAGATCTGTTTAGTTAGAGTCTGAAGAAATTAGATTTTTTATACACTTGTTTAATCTCAGTTATTAGAAGCTACTTCGGTCAGAAATGCCTCTAATCAGATGGAAACTCTTGAGTTGTCCAGATTCTGAGAATATCAAAACGTGTCACTTGAATTAGAAGATGATTAACGTGTGTAACCTCGGTTATAGTCAAATCATTACATCTATTTTAAAGTACACAATGAACAGTAATCTTTCTTGGGATTGATTTAAAATCATAATTGGGTTCATTCTTTAACTCCCAACACATTATTTTAATTTTTTCAAATTTCAAAAACACTTTAGATCTAATCACACTACCTCACATTCACTTCCACACTTTAAGAAACCCTAAAACCCCCAAATCGCTTCTCTCTCTCTCTCAACTGATCATCTATTGTTCTCATCTCGATCAATCACAAACTTCAACATGATGAATCACATTAAAAAAGAAACCATCAAATTCTCTAAAGATTTGGAAGCATCTTTGAATCCATCGAAAGGGTTATCATCTTCATCAGTTGTGCCTGCTACCACCTCCGCAACCACTACAACTGTTGCGTCGACTTCATCGTCTCCTCCTGAGATTGACGAAAACCATGTTACTCAAAGAAATGCAGTAGTTACGTGTGTACGTCCTGCGAACGATCTTACTGTTCTCAAGGAATTGCATGTGGATTTCCAGAATCTTGCAAACAATGGGCTTGATCTTTCTGCCGAACTCAAATGTCAAGGATGGAATAACTACTTTGAAAGGCTTAAAGGTCATATCTATGAGTCCCTTATAAAAGACTTCTGGAGAATGGCCGATACTGACGATTTTCATGTCGTCTCTTTTGTTATGGAAAAGAAGATCATCATTACTGAAAAGTCAATTCAGATCTTCTAGGGATGAAGTTCTTGGAAGGGAAACGAGTCTATGGAAAGCTCGAAAAATCTGACATTGCCATCAGCAAAGAAATCTTTACGAACTATCAATCTAAGAAGACATATTATAAAAGTGTAGACTTACATGACAAACTGAGAATATGGCACAAAATCATTCTTGGTTGTCTCAACCCAAGACCCTTGAAGAGTTCCGCAGACTACTTCAATACTACTCAAAGGAACATGTTGTACTGTTTGCATAAAAAGAAGAAAATGAATTTGTCCTTCATCCTGTTTTCCTATCTAAGAGACAAAGTGCGCAAGTCCAGAACAACGACTTCTCCTACAAAGAAGATTTCAACCGACATTCCTTTCGGGAGATTGCTCTCTGACATTTTTGTTGAAAGCGGCCTGGTGGATTATCTGACTAAAGAAGCCAGATATACAAAATATTTGGTTCCAAGCATTGGAGAGTCTTTAAATGCCACTACCCTGAAACATATGAAAATAATCAAAGAGGTTCAACTTAAACCTATGGTTATCGCTCATGAAAGTGTGATACAAAGCAGAATTCAGGTGAAAGCCTATCTCTCTTTTGACAGCTGTGAAAACAAGGAAATTATTGTTGCAATTATTATTGTAATGGAAAAAGAAGGACAAGACATGTCTAAGGTCAGAATTGAAGAAGTTGAACCCAGTAGAGGAAAAAGGAAGCTAATCGAAGAGGATCCTGAACCCAAGAAAAAGAAGAAGGCTAACAAGTCAGGAACCTCCAAGACTTCTGCTCAAGATTCTCACTCTGAAAGAACTAGTAAGTCTGCCATCACTTCTTCTGTTTCAATAGTTGACGCTGAACCTGTCACTATTTCATCATCGTCTCGACAAACTACCTTCATTCCCACCTCAAATCCATAAGTCAACTTCAAGTCACCATCGTTTTTAATTCCACAACCAACAACCTCTATTTCTATATTTGAAACAACTACTATTCCACAAATTTGCTTCCATCAATCAATACACCCATCCAATCTGAAGCCATTCCTACATACACTTCATCAACAACCACCTCACTCATCCAACCAGATATACCTGCCTCACCAATGTTCTACGCTTTTCATCAGAAATCCATTGATGAACCCTTAATCCAACACTCTGATCCTCCTGAACCAGCATCTGAAGAAACGAGAGTTGAACCCCTTGAGATTGCCACTTCTGAATCTCCTTCAGAATTAGAAATTTTTTAGCTCTCTTCTCATACTACTGAAACCAATTCATCTCAACCAAATCCTGAACCCACTCAACCTGAAATTATTGCATCTGATGGACCCAACCCTTCTGAAACAAGTTCTATTGAATCCAACCTGGCCATGGTCATCTATGAAAGACCCCTTCCAAAAACCATTGATGAATGCATTAGCAATTTTCATGAAAAGGCGTTGGGGAAAGTAGCAAACCTACTAGCAGAGGCCAGGACAAGTGTCAAGCCTATGGAGCTTGTAAATTCTTGGGACGCGTTTCAGAAATGGTTAGACACTGAAATTGCAAGGATGTCTAGCTTCTCTGAAGCTACTAAAACAGTTGGAGTTGAACTGGTAAAAGCAAGAGAAGAGGCTGAGGAAAGGATAAAAAAATTCAATCTTCTAGTGACTAAGCAAAGAGAGACTGAAGAAAAGGTTGCTGAAGAAGTGAGACTTCTTGCAGAAGAAGAAGCCAAGCTGGCAAAAGAAGCTGAAGCTATAGAAAAAGCTAAGCAAGACACCTTAGTTGTTTCCTCACCTGAACCTGATGTGGTGCGTTTAGAAAACACAATTAAAGAAATCAAAGGAGAACAACAGATTTTCAGAGAAAACTTTGCAGAACAGAAGGTTGTCAATGTAAACGTTCAGAACCTGCTTCAAAAGATTTTGGACGAAATGTCGTCTGGAAGCACCTAACCTTTTCCTTGTTTCGTTTTGGGTCTACGATTTTAGGACTTTATTTTCCACCCTTTGTTCACATAACTTTTTTTATTATGACAAAAAGGGGGAGAAGTAATGAATGAATGCGAATTTTTGATTTTTATAGTCAATCTCTGAAGAATAAGTTGTTTATATTATAACTAGTAAATTGCTATTTCTGTTAGATGTTTTTCTTTGTCCCTCTTTTCAGGAATTCTGATCTAGTTCAAGTTCTGAGTTCGTGTCAAACTCTGAAGGATCAAGTCTATAATTGAATCAAGACTATGAAGATTTCAACATCTGACCTTTTTGAATCAGGGGGAGTCCATCTTTAAAAAATCACAAGTCAGGATATTCAATCTTCACCCAGTCTGAGAATCAGGGGGAGTATCTCATGTGAAGGACAAGTATTTCTTTACCTTCTTATTTCGATTACCCTTGTGGTATAAAATTGTGTCATCAAAATACATAGTTTTGTCATCATAAAAAAGGGGGAGATTGTGAGAACAAGAGTTGGTTCTGCATTAATACCTCTGAGTTTTGATGATATCAAACAAGTATGTTTGTATGAACAATTTTATAAGTCTAATGTTTGTTATTTGTGAGAATCTAACAAACAGGTTCTGCTTCCGTTAAAAGGCATGAATATGATGTTAAAAGAAAATACTTCGCCCACGCGTTACACTTGATGTGCTATATAACAGAAATTCTTGTGAAGAATCTGAAGATTGCAAGACTCTGATATAATATGTAAAGAGAACAAGCTCTGAAAATCTGAAGACTGTGGTTCTGATGAACGAAGTTCAAATACTGAAGACTTACGCTCTCTAGATAAAGGTTCTGAAGACCTAACTATAGTCTCTATTCATGCTTCAAACAAATACCGTCAGAAGCCTCTGAAGATATGAAGACAACATTCTAAGCAAACAAAGGTTCTGAAGATCAAGTGCTGAAGACTCTGAAAATGTTTCTCTGAGGACTCCAAGACTTGAAGATCTTAAGAACCAAGCTAGGTTTTCCCTTCTTACTCATGCTCGCAGAAGCCTCCGAAGTTAAGAAGATTAGAAGACTAAGCAACGAAGTTCAAACGAAGATATCTTGGTAACTGTGCAAAAGTTCAAATTAAGATATCTTGGTAACAGTGCAAACGAAGATATACTGACAAGACAGGATGCAAAACCGCCATCAATAGTCATGATTACATTACAACAGTTACTTTTACTCAGCTATAAAAGGACTTGAAGACTCAAAGAATGATAACGACTTCACCGATTCAAATATGCTCTATTTGCTATTATCATTCAAAAAATCATTTTCTGTGCTGTAAAATAGTTTACATATTCAGCTTGTGCTATAAGCAATACCTTGTAAACAAAACCTTTTTTAAACTGTTGTTTGAAGTTCCTTGAGAAAAACCTGGTGAGGTTAGATTTCTTGAGAAGTCTAGGACTAGTAAGAGTTTTAGAGGTTGTTCCTTAAGAAAGACCAGTGTGGTTAGATCTCTTGAGAAGTCTAGAACTTGAGAGTTTTAGAGGTTGTTGTTAGTCAGCAGCAGTTAGGCTTGTGCATTGTATTAATCTGATTGATTAGTGGATTAAGACCTCGATTGAGAGAGGCGAAATCACCTTATAAAAACTTCTTTCGAGCAATGGGCAAAACCTGGTCATTTCTCAAGAACAATAGCTAAGGGACCTGATACTACTACTTGGATCTGGAACCTACATGCTGTACTCATGATTTCGATAGCCATACTAGTGATTTAGAGGAGATTTCCCGAAAAGTATTTAGTGCTCATTTCGGTGGTGGACTAGATTAACTTGAGGAATTCTCAAGTGAACTAGTATAAACATACTGTGTTATCTCTTTCAAGCTTCATTAAGATTATTACTCATAAGTTAAATAGTTGTTAAAGAGATTAGTATAAAGAAACGGTTTTATTTTGAAAAACCAATTCAAACCCCCCTTTCTTGTGTTTTTCACACCTTCATTTGCATCACATTAAAATGGAGGATTTGCTTGGATAAAAATCAACAAGACTAATCACTTCAACACCTAGGTGGAAAATGACCATACTTTACACAAAATACCATGATTAGGAGCTTTACATCTCATCAAAGAAAATGACTCATGTCTAATCTTTTTGAAAAGTTTTAAAAGAAAAAGTGCACAAAAGCACAAAAAGTTTGAATGAGTTTTCGTATTTTTTATGTCTTTTGAAATTAGACAAAGTATGATTAACATTGATTGACATTTATTTAAGAAAACAAAGTTTGAAAATCACTTGACCAAGGTCAAGATTTATTATGAAAGCGGTTTAATTTTGAAAACAAGAAGATTTTGAAAAAAGAGAGGAGATTTTGAAAATTAAAGAAGGGATGGAGAAGAAGTGATTGTCCTAAAGCAAAAAGATAAAAGCTAAGGATAAGAAAGGTCTAACCACACGAGCAAGCTCCATAACATAAGCATTCTTTCCTTTAGATTAGGCCTTGATCAAGATAGGTCTTCAAAAGATAATTCCAAGTACCCAAAATCCAAGGTTTTCCATCACAACTTCCAAGCATAGGTTAGAATCCTAATTCTAAGTCCAAAGTTCCATATTCAATGCAAAGGATAGTAACCATAGTCCAAAATTAAGAGAACAAGTTTTATAGGGGTTTAAGCCTTTATTAATGTTTTTGGTCCAAATGGACAAAAGAAAAAGAGCATAAACATAAACAAATGGTCCAAGTGGACAAAGGAAAAATGGCGGAAACATAAACAAATAATATGATATGATATGATGACATAAAGATAAAAAATAAAGAGAGATAGGGATCAAGAATGAAGCATAAACATAACACAATTAATATAACAATATAGAGCAAAAGTGATCCAAAATAAGAGAACAAGTTTTGTTGTGTTTTCGAAAATGCTCGACTAGACATCCATGAGAATGAAAACATGGTCTCATACATTACCATAGGGAGGGCTCCAACTCGGATAAAATCAGCGAGTATGCCGACTAACCCCCACGGGTAACAAGAGAAAGCCAATCTATTTCAAACTACGCCATGGACGAATAGGAGACTGATAATTTGCTTATAAATCACAACGGTTTTCCGATTTCGGAACAATTTAGCGCTATGTTAAGCAATTGTAATCGGGTTTATGTAGAAACCACGACTATCTGAGGTTGGTCAATAACAATGTTTGTGCTAATGTATGCTAGAGAAGTGATATGTAGATCACTCTCCAAAAGCAATACCGCACGAAAAGAAAAGAGATAACAATCTCATCTTCATCAAGAACTTAAAAAAGTTCCAATGATATCGAAGATTTTCATCGATCAAAAGAAAAAAGAAGAAGAGGAGAGGGGAAGCCAAATTGAATTACAATTCTAAGATCATTCCATCTTTAAGTTCAACCACTCATCTTGGTGGATTAAAGCACTAAACATATCATTAACTCAAAGCACCTAAAATGAATTAAACAATTCACTTTAAAGATAGATTTGAATTAGTCAATGTTTATCCAACTTCATCTACACCCTAAGTCCATTGAATTTAAAGAGGAATAGGACTTTTAAAAGTGCAAACCAAGGCAAAAATCAAAAGGAAATGGAAGAAGAAGAGAAAGGAACCAAAAAGTACCAAAACAGAACCAAAAACACAAATCTGCTATTGGTTAATCGATTAACCATTTGCATGTGCAAATGTGTTAATCGATTAACACTGCTATGACAGCAAAAAAAAAAAATTGAAAATTTTTCAGCATTCATGATCCAATCATTTCTTCAAACACCTCATGATCATGAATGCAAATTAGCACGAAAATTCAAGTAAAACAACATCAAATAACACCAATGGAACACAATTTGCAAGATCCAAAGATCAAGCAACAAGAATCAACAATAGATCACATTGTGGAGGATGAATCAAGCAAAACAATGGTGGAATAAGTGAATTACCACTTCAAATATGAAAATGCTTCAAATCAACTTCAAGACCTAGGGAAGGTGTTAGCATCCTAGATATCTATAGTACTCTACAGGAACCTCTTGATTCATTTTTATATTATCTGTTATTTGTTTTGCTAAGGGTTTAACGGTTTAGGAAAAGAAGATGAGTCATCATCTTAAGAAAGACCACCACACTTTTGAAAATGTTTGAATTTTTGTGGGGTACGGGATTGTATGTCCCTTTGTTTGAGATGATTAACATCTAATTCTCTTGTGTGGAGAATTAGGTAGGCTAAAGTTTGATTTAAAAAATCAAAATTGTGGGGGGACTAACCTAAGAAATCTATCCTAAGTTGTCTAATTATCTTATCTTAAGGTGTCGATTATGATGCAAATGATATGCACCATGCACAATAACATGGTTATCATGCATGGGATTTTCCCTTGGATATTTATGCGGTTAATTATATCATTTAGGCGAGTGTGCTAGCAAAGTGATGCTAGACTTGTGTCCAGTGATCGGTAGGTCGAATGCGATGCCCTAAGGCGATCGACTTACATGGGTAGAAAATTGGCTCGACGTTGGATCGAGAATTTTTATTGTTTTTGAAAAGGGTTTGAAGCAGAAACATAAATCAGATAAAAAACATAATCAAGCAGATAAGGCAAAACAATCGGACGCTCACGAACTTATGACTAAACGAGAGGTTTCTAATCGGGGACGATCTAAAAGTTGGTTTTTGAACTTAATTATTTTACTTGAGATCATTACTATTATTATTATGAGGCGGCTAGGGAAGTTTACTTTATAAAAGAATTTTAGTTTTAACGGTTATTAGAAAAAAAAAGTTTTGAATTAGTTATTATAAAAAGCTCTGGATTTAATTAATTCTAAATTTATTAAAGAAGAGGTTTGATTCATTTACAAAAAGGAAAAAAGGTTAATCAAAAAAAGTTTTAATTTTATAAAAGAAAATTAGATTAATTTACATAAAAAGTTAAGTTAATCATTATTAAAAGAGGTTTTAAAATTGAAATGTTAAAAGTCTTAAATTAAAAAAAAACTAATAGAAGGTTTTAAACTTAATTAATATAAAAAGATTTTAGTATTTTTTTTTTTTATAAATTACGAAAAGTCAATTTGATTTTAAACGGGTTTCACTTATTAAAACTAACTGAAAAAAAAAAAGAAAAAGAAAAAAAGAAAATGAGGACGATTTCTCTCTCTCGTCATCCTCTCCATCTCTCGTAAGGAAAAAAACCTAAGCGAAATCCGCCGCCACCCTCTCGAACCTCTCTCGTCTCTGATTCTTTCTAGTTCTCTCAAAATCTCTCACG
Source organism: Lathyrus tuberosus (assembly GCA_022829125.1). Lineage (NCBI taxonomy): Eukaryota > Viridiplantae > Streptophyta > Magnoliopsida > Fabales > Fabaceae > Lathyrus > Lathyrus tuberosus. Next base: position 1,943,661 of record JALAZF010000142.1, on the reverse strand, counting down.
ACCTGCAAACAATCAAACAATCAAATAACCCCACCCCGCACAGCCCTAAAACCCCATTTTCACTATACTTTTAGGTATTTACAAAATACAAATGATGCTAAAATGGAAAACGGAAAGAAAGCGGCGGCGGAACAGTGAGGACGGCTCTGATGGCGTCGTCAAAGGGAATTTATGTTCTTCTTCTTTACCTTTGTGCGATTTGTTGAAAGAACTTTGTCGTATTGCGCTTCCTTCTTTCTCCGATGCGTCGGTTATTGATGCTTACTTGGGAAATTTCGTGAGATGATGATGATCTATAATTTTCTGAGTCTCTATGCTTTTGTGGGTTTGGAAACGATGACTTTGTGCTATTGTGGGTTTCCTCTTTTTTTTTTTTGTTCCCTCTAGGTTTGTGTGACGTCCCTTTATATAGGCCAATGATGAGTATGAAGATTTTGGAAATTGTTTAATGTTGATTTATACCGTGTTAATTGCTGATTTGATTTCGTGTTTAATGTCATGATCTGATGTGATTTTGATTTGGAAAGCTTTGAACTGATTTGGGCAACTTGATACGATTCACTTGGTTTGCTGATTTGGAAAGTTTTTCAACCTGAAATTTGAATTTGTGACACGCTTTTGATATGATCTCTAATAATCGTTGAATTGAATGCTCTGATTGATCCAATATTGGAAGGAATTGATGTTGGCGGGGTCTTTACGATGTTGCCCTCAATCCTTAATTTTGAAGATGAGGAAAATTTTCTGATTCAAAGGAAAGAAAAAAACTCTGAGGCCTATCTCATTCAACCTTTCCTTTTCCGTTTGATATGTCATTTTGCCTTGTTATTGAATTCTGATGATTGGTTGTGATTTCAATGCTGATTGCGATTGATCATCTGTCAAAGGACCTTTAATCAAAAAAACTTTATTTGCATTTCCTTGAGATAAATCTCTAAGACGAGCATCTTCTCCTTCAGAACTGGAATCATCTTTTATTGTAATCTTTGGAACGTTGCTTGTATTTGGTGCAGATTGTTCACCCGCCACAGGATCTTTAATCAATAACGTGTCTATATTAGCATTTCTCTGGGATAAATCTCTAAAACATGTGTCTTCACTTTCTCTTTCCGTTTTCTGCAGGTCATGGATTTGAAACTACACTGATGAATCCTACATGCTTGGAGGCTCGTGACTTGAAGCAAGTTGGAAAAGCATTTTGCAAAGGATTACCGCAGAGTTCCTCAATGTTGCTTCTTAACGGTCTCGACTTCAACAAAAACCTCGAGGTATTTATTCAACTTTTTATAACATTTGTATGCAACATTATTGCTGATGTGTTAACAATGATACTCGGGGAAAATGTTGAGTTTGATCCGTGCAGGTCTGGCTCTGAGTGTCGTGTTGCTCTCGACGATGGTGGTGAAAATGATAGAGGGGAATATCAGATAGTTAGATCAAGAGCTTGTGGATTCATTTTCCAGAGGTTGAAATTCTTAGCAGGATTCGGCATAACAACATTGTGAAGTTGATGTGTTGTATCTCAAGTGATGATTCACTACTACTTGTATATGAGCATCATGAACATCGGAGTCTTGATAGGTGGATGTAAGCACTGGAGTTGTACAAGGTTTGTGCTACATGCGTAAAGATTACTCGCCGCCTCGCCAGGATACTGATCAGACTAGAAGAACTTGCCACCATGTCAGCTGTAGCAGGCACGTTTGGACATACTGCTCCAGGTAAAACAAATTCAAATTCCTATTTCCTCATAATGTCGACTATCTTTAAGTTATCTCAATGTTTATTTCGTACATGAATTGCAGAGAATGTTCAAACAATTAGAGTCAATGAGAAGATAAATATTACAACTTTGGAGTAGTTCTGACAACTTGAAAATAGGCTAATCACGGAGACGAATACTCGTCACTTGCAGAATGGGCGTGGCGCTATATTCAAATTGGAACCGACAAAGAAGAGCTTCTGGACGAAGACACTGTGGAACCTAGTAACTTGATTGAAATGATCAACATCTTCAAACTCGGGGTCCTGTGCACCTCGACACCGCTGGCTAGTGGATCATCAATGCAGGAAGTCTTGAAGATGTTAATCGATTGCAGGGATCCTCAAGCCGGTGTGGAGAAGGTTGTTGGAGAATTTGTTGAAGTTGAATTCAAATAAAATTTCATTTCTACTGCACCTTTTTGTTTATGTGAAAAAAGATTGGCAGAAAGTAGTGTTTGCAGACAAAGAAACTTGTAGAATTTTCACTGTATAATGTGCACTTGCTCGCACCAACTAACTTGCTTTTTGTTGTTTTTCTTTTCAGGTGATTCCCATGACCTGAGCATGGAACTTGGCAGATGAGCAATCTTGGTATTTGAGAGTGTGGAGGGATTGGAATGCAGTTTTGAAGTGTGATGGTAAGGACCCAATTCAACTTAGACTTCAGGACACCAAGTCATAATTACCTTCGAGCGTATGGAAATTAGTCCTTAGATTTAGAATGTAGCTCAATGTTATAGATCTAATGATTGATTTTGCAGGTTGCAGCACGACTTGGACTGAACTGTTTTGGTGGATATTGATTCTTTCCTCTTCTAATTTGATTTCACGCCTGATTTGTAAGGAATATTATTGATGATGGTGATCTGTTTTAAAACATATTTTTGTGTTGGAATCGCGTCTGATATGGCTTTAATTTGATTTCTCTTAAATACCAATTTTCTGTCATTCTTGTGTGTAGGAAAGGTAACATTGGCATGTCTTACACTTAGAGTATCATGGAATTCGCCTGTGAATGTGCTGTGTGCAAATCAATAAGGAAATGGACTTGGGAAGTTGTCATGTTGGGGCTGCCGAATAATAGAGAACGTAGGTTGAGACACTAATGCTCGAAATGCTGCAGAAGGAGTCTCAAATCCATCGTGTCATACATACGGAGCACGAGATTATGCGTCTGTTTCCATCATTCCAAGGAGCACGACCATGATAGCAGCTAGCAGCAGCAATACCAAATGTCCTCTTCATTTTTCAACCGTCACCTTTATTCCATTAAATTGTCTGCCTATCTTTTCGTATGCCCAAAACTTATGATGAACTTGAATTCTGCCACTTTAGATTGTCCTTTTGAATTAAATATGAATTTTAAATTCTGGACTTTTTGGACTTTATGGAATTATTTTGAATAAATGGATCAATCTCCTTGAATTTGGCATAGGAACAACTTGTGAACAGCGGTCGTACAGTAATTTCATTGAAATGTAAAAGCAGCTGTCTATAAGAGTCCCAAAACCAAAGCATTTAATGGTTGTACTCAAAATGAAAACATGATATAGTCAGTCTTCTAATCCCAAAATATTCAAATGATTTTTCTCATAAAATAATGAATGAGAAGAGAAATACGTCTTGAGAGGGACCTCCTCTTTCTTACTGGAAACTGCTATGAGGGACTTCTTATGGCCATCTTGGTACGAGTCAGCGGGAGAGTTTAGGACATACAATAATACAATAACCTCTTTTAATCATTCTTGAAAAGAGCCACTATCCATTCAACATCGATATCCACGCGTGTGAGAGTCTGAATAACAACATTGTCTATGGGCCCCATCTTGGTCATGAGAAAAACTTTAGAAACAAATGGGTTTATTTTGGACATCAGGAAAAGAAAAGGATGTGGATAATGATTATGAATTGGATGGTAATTAATGATGAAACTGAACAATCCGCTCGTTACTTGAATCCTTTCTTGATTAAAACTTGAATTTGGATTTGAAAGTCATGAACCAACTTGAATTTTAAGCTTTGGATAATGAGAAACCAAAACTCAATCTTGATCTTGATGAGATGTGGCCATAAAAGCATCCAAGGTATCTTCGGAGCATTGATCCAAGAAATGACCTTGGGTAGCTTGACTGAGAGAACCAATGCTATTTTCATTTGAATTTAATGTACCTGCACAAACTGGTTAGTGATAACAAACACGTCCGCAAGACCACATGCCCTAAAGATGCTATGCAAAAAGAAAAGGGATCTTAGGGTCAAAAATTAGGGTGCAACAGATGCCCCTATTTAAGTTTCTCCTATACGGAGATATGGAGATTGAAATCTCCGTCTCGACGAGATAGGAGGGACTTAAATACAAACATGCGCAAAATTTTTGGCCCTAAGATACCGCCGAATGCATATGATATGATATGAAAAGATACGAAATGCAAGACACGGATCCTGTGAGGGATAAAGTCACAGGGGAAAACCGATGTTAAAACACAAAGAAAGACAGACCCGACGAGGACGACTCAGCAAGACAAGACTCCATGGGGAAAGATCTAACTCCACTGGGGGAAAGAGACTACCAATTGACAATCACAAGACAGCTTAAGCACACGACAAGAAACTTGAAAGGAACAGGATAACTTACTACCAACAGCTGGTTTTCTAAGCCAAGGTATCCAGTTGCAATAAAAGGATGTATATTACCTACTATCACACACGATAGCCTAAGCAGAGGTAATAAACTGGGGAGGAAAAATCACCTACTACCAAACACGGTAGCCTAAGCAAAGGCGTCCGACCAAAAAAAGGTGTGTCACCTACTATCAAGCATATGATAGCCTAAGCCAGGTAAACACAACGGGAAAAGATGGCCTACTACCACCACGGTAGCCTAAGCGAGGCATCTGATCAAAATAAAGACCTATTACCTACTATCCCACGATAGCCTAAGCAGAGGTAATAGACATAAGAAGAAGGATCACCTACTGCCAACTTGTGGCAGCCTGAGCAAAGGCGTCCGACCAAGAGGTGTGTTACCTACTATCAAGCATATGATAGCCTAAGCCAGCTAAACACAAGAAGGAAAGACGGCCTACTACCACCACGGTAGCCTAAGCGAGGCATCTGACCAAAAACAGGGTGTGTTACCTACTATCAAACATGTGATAGCCTAAGCCAGGTAGACACGAGAAGGAAAGATGACCTACTACCACCACGGTAGCCTAAGCGAGGCATCTGACCAAAAATAGGGTGTGTTACCTACTATCAAACATGTGATAGCCTAAGCCAGGTAGACACGAGAAGGAAAGATGACCTACTACCACCACGGTAGCCTAAGCGAGGCATCTGACCAAAAACAGGGTGTGTTACCTACTATCAAACATGTGATAGCCTAAGCCAGGTATACACGAGAAGGAAAGATGACCTACTACCACCACGGTAGCCTAAGCGAGGCATCTGACCAAAATACAGACATATTACCTACTATCCCCATGATAGCCTAAGCAGAGGTAATAGACTGAAATAAGCTTCAACGATCGAGATGATGATTCAGCTTCCTTAAATGTTCCGTTTAGGAAGAGTAAATACTTTCCCACGCCCCAAGGTTGTATGCCACGGGCAAGTCTAGAAAATAAGTGCTGCGGGATTCTCTGCCTCGAGCAAAGTCTTGAATTTCCCACCCTCTTCAAAGAGATATCGTCTGGCGGGAGTAACTTAAACAGTATATCCACTGGAGATAACCATTGTTGAGAGATATTGTTGTAGCTGAAATTTCAGTGAAGTAAATAAAATTCTTGCAACTGGAGTTCTCAAATAAAGAGAATGCTTGTAAAGTCTTCGATAAGTTTCCCTGACGGATTTCCGGGGACCTAACATCTGACGGAGAATAAATGGAAAATCTTGATAATTTGCCGGGGATAGACAAATTGTCTTGAGGAGACTGCCATTTGTCGTAGAAATCTTGATAACCAAACTGCTCAAATAAAGAGCTGTTACCTGTTGTCTGGGTGTAAATCCCTTGAAAATGTAATAATCATTGTTGGAGAAATAATTTATGTCTTCCATAGAGATCTTCAAGTAAACTCTTCTTGGGGAGACAAAGTGCAAAATAAATGCACGCTTAATCCGGGATCAATATCTCAGAAATATCCAGAATTTGTGATTGTCAGGGACCAAAATTCAATCCAGGAAGTAACTGGAGAGAAACGGTCAAACAAGGCCCCATCCATTGAGAAATGAACTCAACGGGGTTTATCTTTATCCAAAAATGGAAAAGAAAACTAAAGCAACCATCTTCCACGAGGATCGAGCTCAGTGGGGAATTAGAGAATATGTGCTCTTTCTGCCTAGGGCTGATGACTCTACTTGGAGGAAGCAGACAAAACCCAGTCACTTGGAGATAAGCGTAACCAAAGTGAAAGAACAAAACAAACAACACAAAAATGCAAGATGCAATATGTGCACATGCCATGAATCTAAATGCAAGGATGACATGCTATGCTTATGCTTATACTGACAAAACAACAACAAGAAGCAAACAGGAGACAAAAACAAGCATCTCGATACGGATACTCGGCCAATCTTTGCAATATAAGAAGCATCACTGGGGATGAATGGAAAGCCGTATATGAGGACACGACCCTACTTCAAAGCTTCAAATCTCTCTAGGGAAAATAGAGCACTCCACTTGGGGATGAACATCGTGACTTCACTTAGGATTGTCAGGATGAACCTTGTGATTCCGCTGGGGGATGAGAAAGATTCACTGGGATCGAATCAAACTCATGATCGAAAAGACTTCACGGGGGATAAAATAAATATCCACTGCGAGCTGAAGTAATATGAATGGAAGTTGTAGTTGGATAAAATAAATATCCGTTTCATCGAGGAAGCTCGGATCAATGGTTGAAGTGTCGGAGATAAAACTTCGAGTGGATGAAATAAACCTCCGCTTTCGCTGGAGAAGATTGATATAGTCTAATGAGGAGTGAAATAAATACTCGCTTCGCTGGGGAAGGTCGAAATCAAAGAAGTTCACCGAGGATTCTTAGGTTGCTGACGGAGGAGTCTTGCATCAAAGGTGTCATAACTTCTTGAAGTAGAGGTTTACCGGGGAATAGTTGCGGCCACCTGAAGTAGAACTTACTGGGGGATCATCACATTACCTGGGATAGAAACCCTTTGAGGTCATGGGTGAATAATGTCGTGAGACTGATGTAACTCTGTATTGATAACTTGCATAGTAGTCGCCATTTTGAACAACAATTGTTGTGGATGAGAAGCAATCTTCACTTCTCAAATGCCTCATATCACTTGGTTCATAAGAAGAAGTCACCCCAAGAGGATTTTACAGAAAACTTGGCGTCCAACTGTCCCAATGTTTTCAAACTCTTGGAGAGATTATCTAATCTCGACATAACTGGCCTGGATCGACGGTGTTCTGTAATCGAGCCTTCAAATTATTTGAGAGATTTACCAAATCTCGACGTAACTGCCCCAGATTGACGGTGTTCTGAGTCTTTAAACTTTGTTCCTTGAGGTCAGACGGCGAAAGAAACAGCTGGGAAACAACTTGCCCCTGCTCAGCAAAGTCCTCGGGTAACGTTGCCCCTGGGTATAATCATCCTTTTGAAATGATTCGCCATCTACTCATCAGAGCTTCAAATCTCAAAAGATCTAGCTCATTGCTGATGCTCGTATGCTAGCTTCTATGATGTCAAGCAGTGTTAGCACGCAGAAAATGTTAATTCTGAAACTGATAATGCAACGTATGTTTGTCTTGAAAAGTTGTTTAAAATATTCTGGTGGTTGAATTGCTGACTTTATAATGCCAACACGATTTTTTTGAGCATAACTCATAGGAGTCAGGAAACGATATCTCAATAAGTATACTTTTGAAATAAACCCTGCTTCAACTAGGTCTTTTGAGGGTTGTATCGTGGTTTGGTTCGCGGTTTAAGAAACAATGGATATAAGGCTCAAAGTTTGTTTGTGCCCACCCAATCTTCGTGATATTTTACTCCATTTTTTTTTAAAATTACCCTGCCCCAGGTTAAGAACGAGGGTTTTTGATTCGGAAGAAGAAAACTCCTACTTCAAAGGCTCAAAAAGGGTTAACGAGGGTCGATCTCCCTTATATCTTCGGTGTTTAGGATTTTGAAACAATGCCTTATATCACTAGCAGAGTTTTATTCAAAAGCATACAAAAAGAGATCTTGCGTTTGATTTCATCATCCTCCACTCAATTCTCTGCCAAAGCAAGAGATTGGGCAACGTTGGCATTATAAAATAAAACATTTTAAGAAGAGTGAAACGAATGGATTTCTTCAAGACAAACATTATCCATTGCATCAATCATTCAAAATAACAAGTTCTTACACGCAAATAACAAATGCATTAACAAATAAAAAGCATCACACACAAAAAATAGTAAATTAACTAAAGCTTTGAGGAGTTCGTCTCAGTCTGAGCTTATGGCTTTCACATTAGGTCTAGAGTCTCAAAAAACAAGACACCACTTCGCATTAGCCTTTGTACCTCATGCTTCAAAGGGAAACAGTCTTCAATGTCGTGTCCGGGCGCACCCTGATGGAAAGCACAACGAGCTTCAGGCTTGTACCACCACGGGAGATTCTCTGGGATGGGTGACGGAGCTCGTGCCTGCACCAGATTCCTTTGTATCAAGTACGCATACAATTTCGCATAGGTCATCGGAATCGGATCAAATTGCCTTTGAACGTGATTTTGATTGTTGAATGATAGACGAGCCTGTGGTTAATAAGCAGGAGCGTTGGTGACATGAGATGTAGCAGCAATGTGCTGAGGTCGCTGATACCTCCTTCTAGATCGGCCTTGATGCACAACACTTACTTCTTGCACCTTCCTTTTGAGTAATCCTTCTCTAGGGTCCTTAGAGCTGTTAGGAATGTTACTGGGAACCGTAAAAATGGGTATTTGCGTGACTTCAGAAATCCTGGTCCTTTGAAACGGAGTCTGAGAAATATGAGGAGGAGGTTGACTTCGGGCAGCAATCAGAGTTTCAACCAAAGCAGAGAGCCTCTCCACACCAGCCCTCAAAGTAGTCACTTCCTTGCGGAGTTCGCGATTTTCCTGCTCAATGTTGTCCATCTTTCCTCTTTGATTGGCCTTAATATCGTATCGAAGATGTTTGACAAAGAAGAGAAACATGGATGAGAACCTGGAAAGCAAAAGAATGCAAATGCAAATGCAAAAGATGCGTATGATGCAGCATGCACTTCAAAGAACTCAAAAGCGTATTTTAAGTATCGTAATTGGAAAATTATTTTATTAAAATTTTAAAACTTTGTCACAAACCATACACCCTCAGGTCTTTATTACAAGAAACAAACAGAACATAAAGGGAACTAGGGCTTTGATCCACTGGATGATGCCCATTTCCTTTCACTGAGTTCTTCCATCAGCTTGTCAATCCTTTCCTGCAATATAAACTTGTCCAAGGTCAGCTTCTCCACTTCCGCTTTCAACCTTGAAACTTCTTCTGATTCCACTACGGGAGGCTTGGGCCGAGGATACGGCATCGCCAGAACGAGGGCTCGTTTGCGTGACCACTCCAGGCAAGATTCTGTAACTGTGCAGTCGGGGTTTGTTGTCGCAGTCATCCCTTGTTTGTTGATACGACGCCAAGCAAACATAATCCGAGTCTTCAGCTGAAGGTTCTCTCCATCATAGAGGAAGATTCTTTTTAGGTTCTCTGGATCAGGTATTTCATTCATCGGATGTCCAAGCTGGCGACGGGCGAGAACAGGATTGTAGCTAGTGCATCCTTTTGTGCTAAGGAGAGACACGTTGGAAAAATCTCCACAACTGTGAATCATGGGAATTCCTCCGTACATTGGATCATGCCAAACAATGTCCGAGTGAGTAAGAGCCATAAGTTTTATGGGCCATTCAGAAACATCTTTCACATCCCCAAAGGTTGCGGACCTCGGTAGGTGCGAAATAAACCACCTATAGAGGATAGTAGTGCAGCAAACAATCTGACCTTCTCCCTTCAAAATCTTTGAATGAATCGAGTGGTAGGCATCAGCCAATAGTGTTGGAACAGGATTCTTGAGCATGAAAATTCTGATCGCGTGGACATTCACAAAATCCTCGACATTAGGAAATAGGAACAAACCATAAGCTAGTAACGCGAACAAGTTCTCAAAGGCCTCAGTATTCCCCTTGTTGGCGAATTGTCGAGCTTTTTCGAATAAGAACTGAGCAAGCAAGCCGTCGATTCCTCCTCTGACCGTCATGTGAGTCTGGATCTCCAACAGCTTGATGCGGGTCACTCTTGCGATGTCTTCCTGACTGGGTCTTCCTTCTCCACCATGGAACGGAGGTGAGTCTTTGACGAGGATTCCCAATAAAGCAGAATATTCTTCCAATGTGGGCATCAACTGGAAATCTTGAAAGATAAAGCAATGGTAGATTACATGATAGAGTTGAACCAGCGTCTCCAATAAACCAGCAGCTACTCGGACCTGTAATAGAGAGAGGATCTATCCATGCTTTGCAGCGAAGGCTTCTGGATCTTTTATCTGACCTCCTAGTTCCCTTAATTGTTCCACATTAAAGACCCTGAAGGTGTATGGCAACATTTCTTTCCTTCCATAATCCATTTTACGATATCTAAAAAAACAAACTTTGAGTTTTTTGAAGAAGAATGCAAATGCAGATGAGATACAAAAGTTCGTGGAATTTGAGTACTTATAGTCGTCATAGAATACCAAAGGACACAAATTTATTAATCATAAAAGACTGTTACAAATAAAAGAAATGGGAATTGAAAACTCATAATGAAAATGTTACAACCGTTGGTATTCTCACAAGAGCTTTTAACGATAATTAAATAAAAGCTAATAAAAAGCCTAAGGAGACTCCCCCAATAATCTCAGCTTGTACTTCTTAATTTCCTCTTCCATTCGGGACTTCTCGAGAATCAGCTCATCCACTATCGACTCCCATGAAGTAGACTCAGAGTTTGAGGAACTTGGGTCTTCATGTAACTTCCTTTTTTTGTAGGAGAGAACTTCCTCACTCTTTACTTTCAGTCGTCTTTGAAGTGCTTCATTCTCTTCCACAACTACTTCATACTTATCCTTCCAAGCATTCCCTATTTGCTGAGCTTTCCTTAAGGCAATCTCTAATTCCTCTGTTTCAGATGCAAAGATGAAGACAGGTTCTTCGTTTAGGACCATAGGTTCTTGGCGGTCATAGGGCATCCTAAGCTCGATGGCTCTTCTTCTAACCCATTGTAGATAAGGGTCCAAAGAGATACAATTACGCTTCCCCATGGCATTCCTATCCTTCTTGCTCTTGTCCCTCCAAGCCTTTAAAATCTCATTCTTCAACCCTTCCTGCTCTTCATGTTCTTTGAAAAAAATCCCTTCTGTATGAATACCGAGGGGTTTATCCTTCAAAGGGTACCCCAGCTGTCGGCGGGCTAAGACCGGATTATAACTAATTCCTCCTTGTATGCCAAGAAGGGGCACATTCCCGAAATCCCCGCAGCTATCGATGATTACGACTTCATCATACCTATGATTATACCAAACGACGTCAGAATGAGTGAGGGCCATGATTTTCTTAGACCACCAGCCCTTACTAGGATCCCAGAAAGTGATGGCTTTGGGCAAGTGTTGAGTAAACCACTTGTACAATAGGGGCACACAACAGGTGATTTGTCCTCCTTTAACATGCTTCAGATGGATAGAGTGATAAGCTTCTGCTAATAAAGTAGGGACTGGGTTCCTTTTTATGAATATCTTAATAGCATTGAGATCCACAAAGTCTTTGAGATTGGGAAACAGAAAGGTACCATAAATCATCAAAGCAAAGATAGCCTCAAATGCAGCCATGTCTGAACGTTTGGCATAATGTTGAGCTTTCTCCATCAGAAACTTCATAGGCAAAACAGAAATCCCTCCTTTAGTAGTCATATTCTTTCGGATGTCCGCTAACTCCAAATGCGTTGCACTAGCAATCTCTTGTTCCTTAGGATCCTTATCAAAAATGGGGAAAGGAGACTTATCCAGAATAGATAAACCAGTCAGACTAGAATATTCCTCAAGAGTAGGTACCAGCTGGTAGTCAGGGAAGCTAAAGCAATGATAGAGCGGGTCATAAAACTGAAGTAGGGTGGAGAGAAGTCCTTGATCAACCTTCACCTTCAATAAAGACAATAGCGCCCCATATCTACCCTGGAATCCTTCTGAGTCAACCAACAGAGTCTCCAACCTCCTTAGATTAATCGTATCAAAGCTCTTGTAAGTATATTTCACGGTATTCCTTCTTTCATTGTCCATGGTACCCTACAATGTGTAAAATAAAGACTCAGATTCCACGAACTTGAATGAAAATGATGCTTATGTATGTATGCACAAACACACAAACAAAAGGGCACACAAACAACCAAACAAAGGGTCCTAGGTTCAAAGGAGCATGAATGGAGTCAAGGTCTACCCATCCCATAAGGTAGTGTGGTTTCAAATGTACCTGCCGAACGGGTTCTAGAAGTTCCCAGAGTCTACGACCCATCTTTTGAATATTATCGACTTCCCAAATTACTCAGTTAGTTATAATATTCTCAAGAGAATCTCGTCTGAGTGTAGTATCGCGTGACAACTATTTGGAAATAGACTCCCGCATAGTCACCGCACTACATCCTAAAAGGCCAAGTGGGTTTAAAGGTGCTACGGTCCTCAGTCTTAAGGGTTCTTGGTCAAAGTTAATACCGTTTTCACGAATGAACTCATTCAAACAATATTAATTTCAAAAGAACCTAAACTGAGTGATGATTTTCTCAATTCGACTTTTTAGGAATCAACTCCGTCAAAGTACCCTTGACCATATCATTTCCTATAATTCACTCAAGTCCGGGTCTAGGACTCTCACCACTCAAGAATCCCTCCAAACAGCAAAACAAGTATATATAACAGATAAAAAAGATTCAAGTTATGGGGAACCCTCTTATGAGAGTCCCCAGTGAAGTCGCCATTTCTGTCGCGGTGAAAATTAGATACCGTAGCTATTTGTTAACTAGGATCGCATTTTTTAATGTCACCACCGGTCTTTGATTTTATCCAAGGGAAGGGAGAAAAACCGAATTCCCACAATGCAATGCAAATGCACTAAGATTCTAAGTTCGGGGGTTGGTTATACCTAGGGAAGGTGTTAGCATCCTAGATATCTGTAGTACTCTACAGGAACCTCCTGATTCATTTTTATATTATCTGTTATTTGTTTTGCTAAGGGTTTAAGGGTTTAGGAAAAGAAGATGAGTCATCATCTTAAGTAAGACCACCACACTTTTGAAAATGTTTGAATTTTTGTGGGGTATGGGATTGTATGTCCCTTTCTTTGAGATGATTAACATCTAATTCTCTTGTGTGGAGAATTAGGTAGGCTAAAGTTTAATTTAAAAAATCAAAATTGTGGGGGGAGTAACCTAAGAAATCTATCCTAAGTTGTCTAATTATCTTATCTTAAGGTGTCGATTATGATGCAAATGATATGCATCATGCACAATAACATGGTTATTATGCATGGGATTTTCCCTTGGATATTTATGCGGTTAATTATATTATTTAGGCGAGTGTGCTAGCAAAGTGATGCTAGACTTGTGTCCAGTGATCGGTAGGTCGAATGCGATGCCCTAAGGCAATCCACTTACATGGGTAGAAAATTGGCTCGACATTGGATCGAGGATTTTTATTGTTTTTGAAAAGGGTTTGAAGCAGAAACATAAATCAAATAAAAAACATAATCAAGCAGATAAGGCAAAACAATCGGACGCTCACGAACTTATGACTAAACGAGAGGTTTCTAATCGGGGACGATCTAAAAGTTGGTTTTTGAACTTAATTATTTTACTTGAGATCATTACTATTATTATTACGAGGCGGCTAGGGAAGTTTACTTTATAAAAGAATTTTAGTTTTAACGGTTATTAGAAAAAAAAAGTTTTGAATTAGTTATTATAAAAAGCTCTGGATTTAATTAATTCTAAATTTATTAAAGAAGAGGTTTGATTCATTTACAAAAAGGAAAAAAGGTTAATCAAAAAAATTTTTAATTTTATAAAAGAAAATTAGATTAATTTACATAAAAAGTTAAGTTAATCATTATTAAAAGAGGTTTTAAAATTGAAATGTTAAAAGTCTTAAATTAAAAAAAACTAATAGAAGGTTTTAAACTTAATTAATATAAAAAGATTTTAGTTTTTTTTTTTTATAAATTACGAAAAGTCAATTTGATTTTAAACGGGTTTCACTTATTAAAACTAACTGAAAAAAAAAAAGAAAAAGAAAAAAACAAAATGAGGACGCTTTCTCTCTCTCGTCATCATCTCCATCTCTCGTAAGGAAAAAAACCTAAGTGAAATCCACTGCCACCCTCTCGAACCTCTCTCGTCTCCGATTCTTTCTAGTTCTCTCAGAATCTCTCACGACCTGCAAACAATCAAACAATCAAATAACCCCACCCCGCACAGCCCTAAAACCCCATTTTCACTATACTTTTAGGCATTTACAAAATAGAAATGATGCTAAAATGGAAAACGGAAAGAAAGCGGCGGCGGAACAGTGAGGACGGCTCTGATGGCGTTGTCAAAGGGAAGTTTATGTTCTTCTTCTCTACCTTTGTGCGATTTGTTGAAAGAACTTTGTCGTATTGCGCTTCCTTCTTTCTCCGATGCGTCGGCTATTGATGCTTACTTGGGAAATTTCGTGAGATGATGATGATCTATAATTTTCTGAGTATCTATGCTTTTGTGGGTTTGGAAACGATGACTTTGTGCTATTGTGGGTTTCCTCTTTTTTTTTTGTTCCCTCTAGGTTTGTGTGACGTCCCTTTATATAGGCCAATGATGAGTATGAAGATTTTGGAAATCGTTTAATGTTGATTGATACCGTGTTAATTGCTGATTTGATTTCGTGTTTAATGCCATGATCTGATGTGATTTTGATTTGGAAAGCTTTGAATTGATTTAGGCAACTTGATACGATTCACTTGGTTTGCTGATTTGGAAAGTTTTTCAACCTAAAATTTGAATTTGTGACACGCTTTTGATATGATCTCTAATAATCGTTGAATTGAATGCTCTGATTGATCCAATATTGGAAGGAATTGATGTTGGCGGTGTCTTTACGATGTTGCCCTCAATCCTTAATTTTGAAGATGAGGAAAATTTTCTGATTCAAAGGAAAGAAAAAAACTCTGAGGCCTATCTCATTCAACCTTTCCTTTTCCGTTTGATATGTCATTTTGCCTTGTTATTGAATTCTGATGATTGGTTGTGATTTCAATGCTGATTGCGATTGATCATTTGTCAAAGGACCTTTAATCAAAAAAACTTTATTTGCATTTCCTTGAGATAAATTTTTAAGACGAGCATCTTCTCCTTCAGAACTGGAATCATCTTTTATTGCAATCTTTGGAACGTTGCTTGTATTTGGTGCAGATTGATCACCCGCCACAGGATCTTTAATCAATAACGTGTCTATATTAGCATTTCTCTAGGATAAATCTCTAAAACATGCATCTTCACTTTCTCTTTCCGTTTTCTGCAGGTCATGGATTTGAAACTACACTGATGAATCCTACATGCTTGGAGGCTCGTGACTTGAAGCAAGTTGGAAAAGCGCTTTGTAAAGGATTACCGCAGAGTTCCTCAATGTTGCTTCTTAACGGTCTCGACTTCAACAAAAACCTCGAGGTATTTATTCAACTTATTATAACATTTGTATGCAACATTATTGTTGATGTGTTAGCAATGATACTCGGGGAAAATGTTGAGTTTGATCCGTGCAGGTCTGGCTTTGAGTGTCGTGTTTCTCTCGACGATGGTGGTGAAAATGATAGAGGGGAATATCAGATAGTTAGATCAAGAGCTTGTGGATTCATTTTCCAGAGGTTGAAATTCTTAGCAGGATTCGGCATAACAACATTGTGAAGTTGATGTGTTGTATCTCAAGTGATGATTCACTACTACTTGTATATGAGCATCATGAACATCGGAGTCTTGATAGGTGGATGTAAGCACTGGAGTTGTACAAGGTTTGTGTTACATGCGTAACGATTGCTCGCCGCCTCGCCAGGATACTGATCAGACTAGAAGAACTTGCCACCATGTCAGCTGTAGCAGGCACGTTTGGACATACTGCTCCAGGTAAAACAAATTCAAATTCCTATTTCCTCATAATGTCGACTATCTTTAAGTTATCTCAATTTTTATTTCGTACATGAATTTCAGAGAATGTTCAAACAATTAGAGTCAATGAGAAGATAGATATTACAACTTTGGAGTAGTTCTGACAACTTGAAAAGAGGCTAATCACGGAGCCGAATACTCGTCACTTGCAGAATGGGCGTGGCGCTATATTCAAATTGGAACCGACAAAGAAGAGCTTCTGAACGAAGACATTGTGGAACCTAGTAACTTGATTGAAATGATCAACATCTTCAAACTCGGGGTCCTGTGCACCTCGACACCGCTGGCTAGAGGATCATCAATGCAGGAAGTCTTGAAGATGTTAATCGATTGCAGGGATCCTCAAGCCGATGTGGAGAATGTTGTTGGAGAATTTGTTGAAGTTGAATTCAAATAAAATTTCATTTCTACTGCACCTTTTTGTTTATGTGAAAAAAGATTGGCAGAAAGTAGTGCTTGCAGACAAAGAAACTTGTAGAATTTTCACTGTATAATGTGCACTTGCTCGCACCAACTAACTTGCTTTTTGTTGTTTTTCTTTTCAGGTGATTCCCATGACCTGAGCATGGAACTTGGCAGATGAGCAATCTTGGTATTTGAGAGTGTGGAGGGATTGGAATGCAGTTTTGAAGTGTGATGGTAAGGACCCAATTCAACTTAGACTTCAGGACACCAAGTCATAATTACCTTCGAGCGTATGGAAATTAGTCCTTAGATTTAGAATGTAGCTCAATGTTATAGATCTAATGATTGATTTTGCAGGTTGCAGCACGACTTGGACTGAACCGTTTTGGTGGCTATTGATTCTTTCCTCTTCTAATTTGATTTCACGCCTGATTTGTAAGGAATATTATTGATGATAGTGATCTGTTTTAAAACATATTTTTGTGTTGGAATCGCGTCTGATATGGCTTTAATTTGATTTCTCTGAAATACCAATTTTCTGTCATTCTTGTGTGTAGGAAAGGTAACATCGGCATGTCTTACACTTAGAGTATCATGGAATTCGCCTGTGAATGTGCTGTGTGCAAATCAATAAGGAAATGGACTTGGGAAGTTGTCATGTTGGGGCTGCCGAATAATAGAGAACGTAGGTTGAGACACTAATGCTCGAAATGCTGCAGAAGGAGTCTCAAATTCATCGTGCCATACATACGGAGCACGAGATTATGCGTCTGTTTCCATCATTCCAAGGAGCACGACCATGATAGCAGCTAGCAGCAGCAATACCAAATGTCCTCTTCATTTTTCAACCGTCACCTTTATTCCATTAAATTGCCTGTCTATCTTTTCGTATGCCCAAAACTTATGATGAACTTGAATTCTGCCACTTTAGATTGTCCTTTTGAATTAAATATGAATTTTAAATTCTGGACTTTTTGGACTTTATGGAATTATTTTGAATAGATGGATCAATCTCCTTGAATTTGGCATAGGAACAACTTGTGAACAGTGGTCGTACAGTAATTTCATTGAAATGTAAAAGCAGCTGTCTATAAGAGTCCCAAAACCAAAGCATTTAATGGTTGTACTCAAAATGAAAACATGATATAGTCAGTCTTCTAATCCCAAAATATTCAAATGATTTTTCTCATAAAATAATGAATGAGAAGAGAAATACGTCTTGAGAGGGACCTCCTCTTTCTTACTGGAAACTGCTATGAGGGACTTCTTATGGCCATCTTGGTACGAGTCAGCGGGAGAGTTTAGGACATACAATAATACAATAACCTCTTTTAATCATTCTTGAAAAGAGCCACTATCCATTCAACATCGATATCTACACGTGTGAGAGTCTGAATAACAACATTGTCTCTGGGCCCCATCTTGGTCATGAGAAAAACTTTAGAAACAAATGGGTTTATTTTGGACATCAGGAAAAGAAAAGGATGTGGATAATGGTTATGAATTAGATGGTAATTGATGATGAAACTGAACAATCCGCTCGTTACTTGAATCCTTTCTTGATTAAAACTTGAATTTGGATTTGAAAGTCATGAACCAACTTGAATTTTAAGCTTTGGATAATGAGAAACCAAAACTCAATCTTGATCTTGATGAGATGTGGCCATAAAAGCATCCAAGGTATCTTCGGAGCATTGATCCAAGAAATGACCTTGGGTAGCTTGACTAAGAGAACCAATGCTATTTTCATTTGAATTTAATGTACCTGCACAAACTGGTTAGTGATAACAAACACGTCCGCAAGACCACATGCCCTAAAGATGCTATGCAAAAAGAAAAGGCATCTTAGGGTAAAAAATTAGGGTGCAACAGGAAGAGAAATACTACCTACTACCAACAAAGGGCAGGACGACAAAGGTAATAAACTCAAAAGGGAGAGATTACCAACTATCAACGAAGAGATTACCAACTATCAACGAAGTGATAGCTACGGCAAGGTAACCAACTCAAGCTATATTACCTACTACCAACTAACGGGCAGGACGACAAAGGTAATAAGCTCCAAAGGAAAGGGATAACCAGCTATCAACCAAGTGATAGTTACGACGAGGTAATCAACCAAAAGGATACGAGAAATATTACCTACTACCAACAAAGGGCAGGACGACAAAGGTAATAAACTCAAAAGGGAGATATTACCAACTATCAACAAAGTGATAGCTATGACAAGGAAACCAAACCAAGCTATATTACCTACTACCAACTAATGGGCAGGACAACAAAGGTAATAAGCTCCAAAGGAAAGGGATTACCAACTATCAACCAAGTGATAGTTACGACGAGGTAATCAACCAAAAGGTTACGAGAAATATTACCTACTACCAACAAAGGGCATGACGACAAAGGTAATAAACTAAAAAAGGAGAGATTACCAACTATCAACAAAATGATAGCTACGACAAGGTAACCAACTCAAGCTATATTACCTACTACCAACTAATGGGCGGGACGACAAAGGTAATAAGCTTCTATTGTTAGAGAAAAGGACCAAAGTTCAATCCAGGAATAAACTAGAGAGAAATAGTCAAACAAGACTCTACCGGTGAGGAAATATCTCAACTGGGGATTAATTTCATCCAGATAACACACTGGGGAGGAAAGCTAAAACAAATATCTTCCACGAGGCATAATCTCAGTAGGGAATTAACAAAGATAGGCATTTTCTGCTTATGAGCCAACACTCTAATGGAGAGAGGACACACATGTTGTGTGGGGATAACAACACCAGAGAGCAAAGAAGCACCAACACAAATGCAAGATGCACAATGTAACAACAACATGTTATGCACAACAAATGAATGCGCATGCAATGAATATGAGTATGAATATGCTGACAAAAGAGACATAGGGATGAACAGAGGGTGAATAAACATCACAACACCATTGAATACTCGGCTAATCTCAACAAGATAGAGATATCATTAGCAGCTCTGCTAGGGATGTAGCTGAAGAAACCCTGCGAGAAATAAACAAAAGGCATCAAAGGAAAATAAATCCTACTACAAGGCTCGAAACTTGCTGGAGAAAAAAATACTGCTTGGGAAGAAACCCAAAGATCAATCTTCTAACATCAATAATCCACAAAGAAGATAACAACATGAACTCTGCTTCGAGGATGGAAGGAAAGTTGTTGGGGAATCATACAACCCAAATATTTCTGAATCTTCCTAGGGATCATAAAAATTCACAGGAACTTCCACTTCAATAAGATGGGGAGATCTGTTGCGGAAAAAAAATGAATCCACTGGGGATGGTAAACATATAAACATTTACACAAAATCCACCGGGAAAACGAGGCATATCTGCTGAAGATACAAAAGAAAAGCTCTCTAGGGATTAACCGATTTTGAGCAAAGCATCTTGGACTTGCTGGGGAAAACAGCAAAAGGTCAAGCTGTGGGGGATTTTAGATCAATACTCATCATAAATGAGAGAAAACCCAACAGGTGACTAATATATCAATATTCCTTAAACAGGGACGTCGTCAGCAACTTCATTGTGGAACATCCGAAATAGTGATGCACAAACTTTACTGGGAGGATAAATCTCCAAATAAAACAATCTGGAGAGAGATACATCCTGGACTTGCCGGGGAAATAGAAATTAACATCACTGCTCTATGCTTGGGAAACATTCGAAATAATAATGCATTGCCTCCGCTAGGGAATCAACAAGGATAAATCTCTGGGTAGAACAACCTGGAGAGAAAGACATCCACTAGACAAGATAAAACCCAACAAGTGGCCACTATGTCCATACTCCTTAGATGGAAATAACATTGCTCTCTATTTGGGGACATCCAAAGCAAGTCTGAGTGAGGGATTCTTCATATGACTTTTGTTGGGGATGGCAAAAGATGAATCTCTGCGTGGAGACTAACATCAAGGAGAGGTGGACCTTAAAACTGCTCAACTGCCTGACCATAACATAATCAGCTAGGGAAGATCCGGATCAAGACCTAGCTGGGGAAAAATCGCACATCATTAGACCTTATGAAATTAACACATCATAACAAACTTGGTTTTATCCACAGGAACAAATTCTGCTGAAGAAATATCAACAAACTCTACTGGGGAAGTATCAACAAGCTCTACTGGGGAACTGTCAATAAATTCTACCAGAGGAGTAAGAACGAACCCGGCTGAGGAAAACATTAAGCTTTGTGCTTCACAATCTTACCATACTTGGAATAACCGTTGACATTCCTTTTTATATTCATAAATCAAAGGAAAATATTTTTATAATTTTCAAAATTTTAAATCAATTATTCACATTTTGTTTAAAAAATCATCATCAACAATAAATGAAATATTGCAAACAGAAACAAAGTAAGAATTGCAAATAAAGGGACAAAAGCCCAACTTTATTAATAGAATGGTAGTCCGCAAATGGCGTAACTCCATGGATCATTACAAAGTTAAAAAATGGCAAATACATGGAAAGGGTTACATTGAAATACAATGAACACTATTCTCCCTAACAACTTTGAATTCCACTTTGCTCAAAACTTTAGCAAGGGATGATTGAAGCAAAATCCTTGATAGACAATGTTGCTTTAAATGATCAAGACTGGCCAGATGCAATTACTTGCCATAATCCTTAACTTTTGCCTAGATTGCCCTCTAGGGTTTTCAATCTACCAGGATGATTATTTCTGTTTTTGTCTCTAATTTTTGCCTGGACCGCCCTTTCGGGTTTTCAGCCCACCGAGACGCTCATTTTTGCCTAAGCCGTCCTTTTGGGTTTTCAACTTAGCAAGATGTTCTTTTTATTTTTTAGGCGAAGTATTTCTTGACTGTATCGACATTCACAGAACGAGTGAACTCTTCACCATTCATAGCTGTAAGAATTAATGAATCGCCAGAAAAGGCTCTCTTAACAACATATGGGTCTTCATAATTAGGAGTCCACTTGCCCCTAGAATCAGTGGTAAGAGTTAAGATCCTTTTGAGCACGAGGTCGCCTTCTCTGAACACACGAGGTCGAACCTTCTTATCAAAAGCTTTCTTCATGTTCTGTTGATACAACTGGCCATGACACAAGGCCGTCATTCTTTTCTCTTTAATTAAATTCAACTGATCGTATCTACTCTGACACCATTCAACCTCAGACAATTCAGCTTCCATCAAAACTCCCACGAAAGGGATTTCAACTTCTACCGGGAGCACTGCTTCCATACCATAAACAAGAGAGAAGGGGGTTACCCCTGTTGAAGTGCGAACGGATGTACGATACTCATGCAAAGCAAAAGGAAGGATCTCATGCCAGCCCTTATATGTAACAACCATCTTCTGAATGATCTTCTTAATGTTCTTATTAGCAGCTTCAACAACCTCATTCATCTTAGGTCTGTAAGGAGAAGAATTATGATGCTCAATCTTAAACTCAACGCATAATTCCTTCATCATCTTGTTGTTCAGATTTGACCCATTATCAGTGATAATTTTGCTAAGAACACTATACTGACAGATGATTTGGTTCTTGATAAACTGGACGACTACTTGCTTGGTCACATTGCCATATGATGCTGCTTCAACCCACTTGGTAAAATAATCAATAGCCACCAATATGAAACAATGTTTGTTTGACGCTTTAGGCTCAATTATTCCAATCATATCAATGCCCCACATGGAGAAAGGCCATGGAGAAGAGATAACATTGAGAGGAATTGGAGACACATGAATTTTAACAGCATAAATCTAGCACTTATGGCACTTCTTTACATATTTGCAACAGTCAGATTCTATTATCAGCCAATAGTAACCTGCTTTTAACATCTTTTTTGCCAATGTATGCCCATTGGCATGGGTACCAAAAGATACTTCGTGTATTTCTATCATCAACATGTCTGCTTCGTGTCTATCCACGCATCTGAGCAAGATCGTGTCATAGTTTCTCTTATACATCACATCATCATTCAAGAAGAAACTACCAACCAACCTTCTCAAAGTTTTCTTATCCTTTTTGGATGCCCTAAGTGGGTACTCTTGATTCTAAAGAAAACGTTTAATATCATAATACCAAGGTTTATCATAAACAACCTCTTCAACTGCAAACACATGAGCTGGTCTATCAAGACGCATAACATTGATTCTCGGCACATCATTCCACTGATTCACCACAATCATGAAGGATAATATTGCTAAAGCATCTGCCATTTGATTCTTTACTCTGGGTATATGGTGAACTCAACCTTATTGAAGAAAGTTGACAACTTTTTTGCATAATCACGATAAGGAATCAAATTAGGTTGACGTGTCTCCCACTCCCCTTTAATCTGATTAATCACCAGGGCTGAATCTCCGTATACATCAAGAATTTTAATTCTTAAATCAATAGCTTCTTCCAAGCACATAATACACGCTTCATACTCTGCCGCATTATTTGTGCAATTGAACACCAACCTTGCAGTGAAATGAATATGAGAACCATGAGGGGTAACAATTATTGCCCCAATACCATTTCCGTACTCATTAACAGCTCCGTCAAAAATCAAACCCCAACGGGATCCAGGCTCAGGCCCTTCTTCAAGTAATGGTTCCTTATAATCTTTGACCTTTAGGTACATCACATCCTCATCAGGAAAATCAAACCTGATAGGTTGATAATCATCAATTGGCTGCTGTGTCAAATGGTCAGCCAAAACACTTCCTTTTATCGCCCTTTGAGTTCGGTACTCAATATCATACTCTGACAACAACATTTGCCAACGAGTAATCCTCCCAGTCAAAACAGACTTTTCAAAAATATACTTGATTGGATCTATTTTGGATATCAACCAAGTTGTATGATTCAACATATATTGGCGGAGGCGTTTGGCAGCCCAAGCTAAAGCACAACATGTCTTTTCAAGCATTGAGTACCGAGACTCACAATCAGTAAACTTCTTGCTCAAATAATAAATGGTAAATTCTTTTCGACCAGATTCATCCTGTTGACCCAGAGCACAGCCCATAAACTCTACCAACTAGGGGTGGACATTGGTTCGGTTTGGGTAGGGTTCGGGCCCAAACTCCAAAACTGAACCAATCCATGGGTGAGAAATATAGGCCCAATTTCGACCGTTTGAGCCATCGGTTTAATCGGGTTTGGTTTAAACCAGATTCGGTTTTTAAATCGGTTTATTTCAGTTATTTATATTATTGAATCATAATGAATTTCAAGTCCAAATTAAACTTCATTATTTTTTTTCTTCGGTTTGTATACAATTTCTGAAGCTCAATATCACTCAACTTAATATATTATTTTTCTTTTTTTGACCCATTTAAAATTTTGAAATTTAATCATTAAAAATAAGTTATTAGGACTTTTTTCTAAATCTTACTTAAATATTTTAAAATTTTAATCATTAAAAAAATATATTAATATCACATCGTTTGTGATATTCAAATAATCTATAGATTATTACAAATTCAAGGGACATCCAAATTTGAGAAGTTGATGGGTGCTTGCAGGTGTGAATGGAAGTAATTTTTCCTGTCTAGAACCAAAAACCATAACTGCATCAATTACAATATCAATTACAATTACAATGATATGAAAATATCCATAAGAAAGAGACATATGCAACAATAAAATCATGTGCAATTGTCCTAGCATAACCATATTTTTTCCAGGGAAACATATTTTAAAATTCTCTAATTAATATAAAAACTTAAAAATAAAGCTCCTTAACATTAAAATCTATCTTAATTACAATATTAATTACAATGTCTATCTTTGCAAGACATCACAAAAAATTCAAAGAAAACATAGCAACAGTCAATTTATTAACCTAAACAGAATTACAACAGGAAACCTTTAAACCAAATCGTCATATAAATTGAAATTTTTACTATAAACATATTTTAAAAGAGTTTAATTACTATGCACTGACAGTGTAAAAAGTTTTACACTGTCAATACATCACCATCATCCGTTTGGGTTACTTTATAGATTATTAAATTAAAAGTCAAACTCCTCTTTATATCCAACGGTTATAATTAACTGACAGTGTAAAATCCTTTTACACTGTCAGTGCATTTCAATTAATTCCATTTTAAAATTACTAAATTTATTAAAAAAAAACCTTAACAGCAAAAAGTTAAGCAAATATACAAAATGCTTCAATATTTGTTTCAAAGAACAACATATTCTTTTTCTATTTCAACTAAACATACAAATTCTAAAATAAGAGTACAACAATGTTATTACACAATCTTTCATAATCTACAAAATAAAATAAAAAACCCTAAAATATGTTATTGCACAATCATCTTAATCTACAAAATAAGAAAACCATACAAGTATCATACATATACCTATCATTATTGCAGAAAAAACTTAAGATCTGATACAGGATCCAACTTCATTTTTGTTTTACAAATTTACAGCAAATTGAAATCTGAATTCCAAAAAAACAATAACAAACTATCAAAATCTATCAAATATGAATCAAATATGTAGCTAATATTGTGGGAAAACTGAGATAATAGAAAAATAAGTGAAGCGGCTGGGGTTTGAGATTGAGAGAAAAAACAAAATGGAATAAGTAAAGTGGCTAGGGTTGCGTGGATGTATTAGGATAAGAACATGTCTACTTTGGGCTTCAGAAATGGCCAAATACATCCCATTAATAATAAAATATTTAAAAAAACATTAATAAATCGGTCGGATTTGGATTCTTTTGGATTGAACCAGAGAAACCGAATCGAACCGCTACTACTCACTTAAAACTGGATGGTCAAACCGTTTGACCCGTGGACCCGATGTTGACCCGACCGAAAGCTGACAGATAGCATGGGCCGGTCGATTACTTACGGATGGTGGATTTTTGTCCACCCCTACTTCCAACACAGTCAAATACATAATCAGAGGTCTTCCTTCCACGGGAGGAGACAAAATCGGAGGTTCAAGCAGATATTCTTTAATACTTCTCAAAAGCTTTCTGACAATCCTCTGTCCATACACAACCCTGATCTTTGCGGAGAAGCTTGAAGATCGGCGCACATGTGGCTATCATATTGGATATAAATCGGGAGATATAATTCAAACGTCCCAAGAATCCTCTTACTTGTTTTTCTGTTTTGGGCGCTGGCATTTTCTGAATAGCTTTAACTTTACCAGGATCAACTTCAATGCCCTTCTGGATGGCAATAAAGCCCAACAACTTTTCAGAACAGACACCAAAAGTGCATTTATTAGGATTTAAACTGAGCTTAAACTTTCTCAAACGCTGAAACAGCTTCAACAAATACTAAATATGATCTTCTTCGGTCTTCGACTTACAAATCATATCATCCACATAGAACTCAATTTCTTTATGCATCATATCATGGAATAGAGAGGTCATAGCTCTCTAGTACGTTGCACCAGCATTTTTCAAACCGAAGGGCATCACTCTGTAACAAAATGTTCCCTAGGGTGTAATGAATGTTGTCTTTTCCATATCCTCGGGTGCCATCTTTATTTGATTATAACCGGAAAATCCATCTATAAAGGAAAATATATTGAACTTAGTAGTATTATCTACCATCATATCAATGTGTGGTAATGGAAAATCATCTTTCGGTCTGGCTTTATTCAAATTTCTATAGTCAACGCACATTCGGACTTTTCCGCCTATCTTTGGAACAGGCACAATATTGGCCACCCATTGAGGATACTCAGCAGTCATAAGAAAACTAGCATCAATTTGCTTCTGAACCTTTGGAACAGGCACAATATTGGCCACCCATTGAGGACTTTTCCTCTTTAATTTTAATAGCCATGTCAGGATGAGTTATTCTCAATTTCTGTTTAACAGGCAGATATTCAGGCTTCAGCGGCAATCTATGCTCCACAATATCAGTATCAAGATCTGGCATATCCTGATAAGACCAAGCAAACACGTCAATATATTCTCTAAGAAGCTTTATCATCCTCTTCTTAGCATCTGACCTAAGCAGTGCCCCAATCTTGACTTCTTTTCTATTTTCCTCTGAACCCAAATTAACCAATTCCACTGGTTCTTCATGAGGCTGAATGGCTCTTTCCTCGTGCTCAAGCAACTGAGAAATTTCATCTGGAATCTCCTCAATGTTCTCTTCTTCCGCTTCAAACACAGGGAACTCAAAGTTGGGAG
This sequence comes from Lathyrus tuberosus, assembly GCA_022829125.1. NCBI lineage: Eukaryota > Viridiplantae > Streptophyta > Magnoliopsida > Fabales > Fabaceae > Lathyrus > Lathyrus tuberosus. The sequence continues at coordinate 1,917,103 of JALAZF010000142.1, read as the reverse complement.
AGGGCATAGGGTCATTGTTTTCAATGGGTTTAACAATCAATCTGCACAATTATTTATGTTTGATTTTAGAATATGAACAAGAAATGCAAGTATTGTGCAGATAAAAAGTGATTATCAAATTATTATTTTTTGGTTTTTTATGTTACCATTTTTTCAAAAATAAAGCAAAAAGGGAAAATATAACATGGATAAACAAAATAACATTTTATTGATGATGATAACATTTGAAAAAAAGCCCTCACAAATTCACTTTCACAGTGGGCAGAGTGAAAGGATTTTTGAAAGAAATATTGAATTCCTCTACCCTCTTTAAACCAAGACCTCCAAGATGCAATGGCAGACACAATTTTTCCCAAGAAACCCAATGTATCTTCCTTCTACTACTAGCCCCTACCCAAAGAAAATTGTTCTGCATTTTGGTGATGATTTTGAAGACCTACACGGGAGCTTTATAACAAGAGAGAATGAAAATGGACTGGCTATTCCAAACTGATTTTAGCAGCATTATACGACAACCAAGATTTAACAATTACCCTTCCAATTAGATAGCCTCGCCTTCATCTTCTTGATTAAGAAATCCCAAGCAGATATCCTTCTAGATTTTAAGCCGATGGGAACTCCGAGAAAGTTAAATTCTAATCCTTCTAACTTGCAAGAGAGAAAATTGGCAGCAACATCCAAGAAGTGAGAATTAATGTTGATTCCAATCAATTTGCTTTTCATAAAATTCACTCCTAGCCCCGAAATCACTTCAAAACCTCTAAGAACCAATTTCAAAGCCTATACATGATTCTATGAACCTTCTCCAATTAATAAAGTGTCGTCGGCAAATTGGAGAATATCCATCTTACAAGACTCATTGATTGCAAAGCCAGCGAAATCTCCCTATTCATGAGATCTCTTCACCAAGCCAACCAGACCCTCTCCTACAATTACGAACAAGAACAGAGATAAAGGATCTCCTTGACTAAGACCCCTACTGTTTTGGACTGGGCCGTGGTTTCCTACAATCAAGCAGGCCCAATCCATACAACTTGAAGAAGCCCAATAAAGTCCTAGAGAAGGACACATGACTACCATACGCAAGGCCAAATGTATGTCGGGCACCTGACTCCTTGACAGTGTCGAGCACCTGTGGACAAACAGAAAAGGAAGACACCACACCCTGATGAAATGGACCTCCTCGACAGATTAACTTCTCCCCGCGAGAATACTCCCAATCCCCGTTGACTCATGGGTCCTCGACAAACATGGTTCGCCTCCATTAGGTCATGTCCAAACCACGACCACCACATCTCCTCGACATTGTAGACTCTCCCGCGAGGAGTCTACCAACGGTCTTATCTACACAGATACGTTTCATGTAACCGTCTACTAATGGCATTAAAAGGACGGTTACACTAGGGTGTTGACCACGAGCTGGTCATTATTACTACACGTAAGCCCTAGCAGTTACTTGGAACGGGTCACACGCTGGTCCCACCCGTTGCAAGTAACCGTTGGCCACACGCTGGGGGTCTCTTATAAATACCCTCTCACTTGAGAGGGTCAGGATAAGTTAACTTCTTACTCTCACTTACTTTCTCTGTATTTGCTGTGCACTCACTGACTTAAGCATCGGAGTGTCCCGTAGGTACACCCCCCCCCCGGTCGTCTTTCATCATCATTGAAGTAGCAACAAGTTCAGATGTCGTTGGCCACCTTCAAACTGTCTGATCCAGGTACGATCAGTGGCGCCGTTTGTGGGAATTCATAAGCTTCCCCGTTTTTCCCTTGCGATAAACCAAAGTTTCCTCATTCAACTACAAACAATGGCCAACCCATCAGTGAATCAAGCTATAGATAATGTCATCACACAACTTGGTGGTAACACCCATGGCGACAACAATGTTCTTCAGCCTGTCGTGGAGGATGATGTCAGAGATGGAATCACCGCCTCCTCATCTTCCGATGAGGTGGAATACGAGACTGCTCAACAAGATGGACAGGAAGCAATCTTCCAACCCACCTACCATCCTGTGGATCCACCACCAAATACAGAACTGAACACTGCTGCCTTATTTGCGTTGGTCAATCAGACCAATCAAATGATCTTCAACCAAAGTTTACGGATCGAGAAGCTGGAAAAAGGCCATGGTCGAACTTCCCCACGAAGACACCCACCACCCCCTTATCCCGGACATCCACAATCTCCAGCGGAATCCCGCAGCCCCTCCCCAGTAAATAGAGGTCGCAGGCCACGTTTGGAGCGTAACCAGACCGAGCATCCACAGAAGCGTCATCGATCCCCGCCACCAAAAGGGCCCACTCGTTCCTTGAAGACTAAGAGGAGCAAGCCTGATGTCGAGGAGCCAAGAGGCCGTCATAAGGAAAACTCCCCGAGACGTCACTATGTTCGTGGTCATAATTCTCCTTCTGTATCCCCGGGAGGCAGCGATGATGACGACTACCGGACTCCTCTATCCAGACAAATAATGGAAGCTCCTATTCCTAAAGGCTTGGAGAGACCTCCATCCTTGGGGACTTACGATGGAACATCTGATCCGGACGACCATGTCGAGTGCTTCGAGGCTTTTCTCGACTTTAGAAACGTCTCCGGCGCTATCAAATGTCGATTATTCCCTACGACTCTTCGGAAAGGGGCCATGGCTTGGTATAAAAACTCGGCACCTGAATCAATAGCGTCGTGGAAAGCTCTAAGAGAACGTTTCAGGAAGCATTTTACAGCTTCTCGAAGACATCCAAAAACTATATCCTCTTTGGAGCCCATCTTCCAAGAAAAGAGAGAATCTCTCCGGAGCTACATAGAGAGATTCAACAAAGAAGCGGTCGAGGTCCATACGACCGACCATATAAAATTATATCTCATCATCAAAGGACTGTGGGTTGGTTCCAAGTTCGCAGAATCTGTCAAATTACACCGTCCTCGTAGCTTCGAAGGTTTCCTCGAACGAGCTCAATCACACATTGAGTTTGAGGAAGCAGAAGCAGCCCAGATTGCCCTTGACTTAAGAAGCAGAGAAGGCCCCCACGGCCGGAACAGGGAAGACTCCCCTACACCTAGGCGAGGAGGGGAAAGGAGAAGAGAAGATTCCCCTCCACCTAAGCGAGGCGGGGAGAGGAAAAAAGAAAATCGGAATAAAGAATCCCGCGAATCTCGGGGACCTGCCAGTCTTTTCAAAGAGTACACTCCACTAAACGTGTCCCGTGCACGCATTTTCAGTGAATGTGCAAATTCGGAGTTCGTGAAAGGGGGAATCCGCTTCCCAAAACCAACAACTCCCAAACCAAATACTGATAAATCCAAGTACTGTCGGTTCCATCGCAGTCACGGGCATGTTACTGAGTATTGCATCCACCTTAAGGATGCAATCGAAACATTGATTAAAGAAGGCTACCTGAAAAAGTACGCCAAACAAGACGAGGCTCCTCGTCCCACCGGCCAAGAAGCTCTAAATACTGAGGAGTCAAACCATCCGGATACTGGAAAACTGCAGGTTACCTTAAGCATCACACGACCTGAAGACTTCGGTTCCCAAGGAAATGTTAGCGATGCCGAAGCTATTTGAAACATGTGGAAGAGCTTCCCGGCAGAAGAACTAGTAAGTGTTCGCAGTACCTGGGAAAGTTTTCTGTAAGCCCTAGTCATATCAGGCGGAGACCCTGAACGAGTGATCGTCGGTTCAATAAAGAGGAAGTTCGACAAACTAAGGACATCCACTCCTCGAGACCCTACTCTCAGCTTATCTCGTGGAAAATCATGCCCTATAAGTTTCTATCTCGAGGAATTACCAGGGGGATCCCCGAATGCTAATATACCCCTCCTAATTCGGGCACAAATGGCCAACTTTGATGTGCATCAGATTTTGGTCGACCAAGGAAGCTCGGTGGACATCATGTATACTCACCTCTTTGACACTCTCCAACTGACAAAGCATCACTTGTCCCCATATGTGGGATCCGATCTACAAGGCTTCAACGACGCGTCTACTAGACCTCGAGGTTATGTAGAATTGTTGGTTACATTCAGAGCAGGTGAAACAGCTCGACAGGCGAAGACGCGTTTCCTAGTGGTTGATTGTCCTTCCCTCTACAACTGTATCTTGGGAAGGACCACTTTGGCTGAAATAACAGCTGTACCATCCACTGTCCACCTAAAAATGAAGTATTATACGACTCGAGGACGTGTGGTAACCCTCCACGGGGATATTGAAGCAGCTAGAAGATGTTTCGATGCAGCGATCAAAGGTCTAAGTGTTGTCGGTGGCATCCACCCTAGAAGAGCAACTTCAGATGTCGCACAGGTTCCACTACCGTCGGTCAGCGCGGTCGACCTTGATAGCAGGTTCTCCGGGGAACAGGAAGAAGTTGCAGGCAAAGACCTCCCAGTCGAAGTCAACGGGCAGCCTCTTTACCCAACGCACCCCATCCCAGACGGAGATTTCGAGCTGGTCCCTCTTGGCGACGACCCAGAGTGAACTGTGAAGATCGGCCATGGACTCCCCGACCTAGTGAGGAGGTAGCTGAAGGCATGTCTCTGAGAGAATGCAGATTTGTTCGCTTTGAGCGCTTCAGAGATGCCCGGATTAGATCCTCAAGTGGCTTGTCACCAGCTGACCATAGATCCAAATGCTAGGGCTATAGCTCAACGTAGATGTAGGCAGTCTCCAGAAAAAATGGAGGCTGCTGAAAAAGCTGTAAAAGACCTCCTAGAGGTAAACTTTATTTCGGAGGCCAAGTACACCACTTGGTTGTCCAATGTTGTACTTGTTAAAAAATCTAATGGAAAATGGAGGATGTGCGTTGACTACACGGATCTTAATCGGGCATGCCCGAAAGACTCTTACCCACTACCTAACATCGACCGCCTGGTCGACAACTCTGCAGGATTTAAACTGTTGTCTTTCACGGACGCTTATTCGGGATATAACCAAATTCCCATGGATGAGGCCGACAGAAAGCATATAGCTTTTATGACTGAGTCGGGCAATTACTATTATAATGTAATGCCCTTTGGTCTGAAGAATGTTGGCGCCACCTACCAACGAATGATGAACAAGGTCTTCCGAGCAGAAATTGGTGACATGCTCAAAGTCTATATGGACGACATGATCGTCAAATCTGCAGAAGAAGTCGACCACGCTGCTCATCTTAAAAAGGTGTTCGTCACTACGAGGAAATGTCGCATGAGATTCAACCCCGACAAGTGCACTTTCGGTGTTCGAGCAGGGAAATTCCTCAGTTTTACCTTACGGAGAGAGGAATTGAAGCAAATCCCGACAAATGTAAGGCCTTTTCTAAGATTCCTACTCTGAACTCAAAGAAGTCGATACAGTCACTTAACGGGATGCTAACTGCCCTCTCTCGTTTTGTCGCTAAATCTGCCCAATACGCGCTCCCATTTTTCAAACTTCTTCAACAGAAAGCAACATTTGAATGGAGTGAAGAGTGCGAACAAGCCCTCCTCCATCTAAAATAAGTCTTATCACAACCCCCGGTCTTGTCCAGATCAGATAACGGGGAAACACTTTTCTTGTACCTGGCCATCACCGGCGAAGCGGTAAGTGCTGTCCTCATACGGGAGACCCCCGATGGACAGAAACCGATTTATTTCACGAGCAAAGCTCTTCAGGGTCCCGAGCTCAGATATCAACAGATTGAAAAAGTCGCTTTGGCCCTCGTAACTGCAGCCAGAAGACTACGCCATTACTTCCTGGCCCACACAATTGTGGTAAGAACTGAGCAGCCTATCAGACAGCTCCTTAGTCGGCCAGATATGGAGGGGAGAATGCTCTGGTGGTCTCTCGAGCTATCCGAGTTCGACGTTCGATACGAAGGGAGAAAAGCCTTGAAAGCTCAAGTACTGGCCGACTTCGTAGCGGAAATGACAGTCCCCGAATCCTCGACCAATGGCTCCCAAAAATGGATAATTTACGTCGACGGAGCCTCCAGTACAAAGGGCAGCGGGGCAGGCATTATCCTTGAAAACAAGGAGGGCATCTTGATAGAAGTCTCACTAGAGCTATCTTTCAAAACATCAAATAACCAAGCCAAGTATGAGGCATTCCTCACAGGACTTCGACTTGCAGAAGACCTGGGCGCGAAAGAAGTCAAAATCTTTACAGACTCTCAGCTCGTAGCATCACAAGTTCGGGGAGAATTTTAGGCCAAAAATGATAGCCTCATTGAATACCTAACCTTGGTACAAGAAAAGTTGAAGAAATTTGTCTCCGCGGAGGTGGCTCACATCCCGCGCGAGCATAACAGTCGAGCAGACGTGCTCTCCAAGCTAGCGAGCACTAAGAAGAAAGGAGGGAACAAATCAGTGATCCAAGAGATACTGACCCATCCGAGCATCAACAAACGTACCCCGACCACGGAGGTGAACGTTATCGAGGATGCGAACTATTGGATGACTCCAATTTACGAATACCTGATGACGGGCATACTGCCCGACGATCCTAAAGAAGCTGGGATGGTTAAGAGGCGGGCATGTGCATACACCATAGTCGAAGGTAAGCTATATCGACGAGGATTCTCAATCCCTCTACTCCGGTGCGTCGAGGAAGGTAAAGTTTCAGAGATTCTCCAGGAAATACATGAAGGAATCAATGCACAACATCTAGGCGGAAGATCCTTAGCTCGAAAAGCTATCCGGGCAGGATATTAGTGGCTCACTATGCAACAAGACGCAAAGGAACACGTCAAAAAGTGTGACCGTTGTCAGAGGCACAGGGACATGCACCTCGCTCCTCCAAACGAGCTTAAATCATTGTCATCCCCGTGGCCATTTGCGTGGTGGGGAATGGATATCCTCGGACCCTTTGTCGTAGGATCATATCAAAATAAGTACCTCATCGTCGGGGTAGATTACTTCACAAAGTGGATCGAAGCAGAAGCATTAGCCAAGATCACGGCTTTCAACATATTACGTTTCTACAAGAGAAATATACTCATCCGGTTTGGCGTGCCTCAGTCCATTGTAACAGACAATGGGACATAGTTCACCGACGGAAACTTCCAAGACTTCGTTGCCAAGCTTGGTACGAAGCAACACTTTACATCGGTCGAACATCCACAAACCAACGGGCAAGCCGAAGCAGCGAACAGAGTAATACTCTAAGGACTCAAACGACGACTCGACGAAGCCAAACAACGGTGGGTCGAGGAGTTACACAGCGTCTTCTGGGCATATCGAACTACCCCTCATTCCACGACCGGGGAGACCCCGTTCTGGTTAACATATGGAACCGAGGCAGTAATTCCCGTGGAAATCAGGGAACCTTCGAGAAGGACAGAAGCTCCTCTTGACAAAGAAGCGAACAATGAAGCCCTTCGCGAAGAACTCGACCTGGTAGAAGAAATAAGGACGGGTGCATCCCTCCGAGAAGCCTCTTTAAAACAAAAAATATCTTTGCGTTATAATGACAAAGTCATCAAACGAGATTTCCAAGTAGGCAGTCTTGTCTTACGGCGAAATCAGAAAAATTCACGTGAAGGAAAGTTGGCCGCAAACTGGGAGGGCCCTACCGCGTCATTGCAAAGACGGGGACAGGTGCTTATTACCTCGAAAACCTCCAAGGTGAACAACTTGCTCGGCCATGTAATGCTGAGAAGCTTAAACAATATAACAGTTGAACACTGCATGTAACTATACAAAGTTGCCGTTACGGGGAGCGTGCCATGGTACAAGCACGACACCTCTATATGCTAACGAAGGTCAAAAGTCACATTGTGTGTGCGTTGAACTTTTGGTCCGACGAGGAGTACTCTATCAAGCTCCGTCGTCGACGTACCTTGTAGGCAGAACACCCAGCTCGCGATGGGAAGTTCACGCCATGAAACTAAGACCTCGATCGACGTCTTAGCTTCGTTGAAGGTCGGGATACAACCCCTGACTGCTCGACCAGCTCTATTCGCAGTCGAGGACCACTAGAGTCGAGAAAACTCCCAAGTATCCAGCAATTTCAAAATAACTTAGATAAAAATAAGTAAAATACCACACACAGAGCAGATAAAGAGGCAAAATGGAAATACTGAGTCGAGCAAGCCCATTGTAAAAATATTACATAAAGCCCTGGCTCTTAGGCCGGGCAAATCAGCAAATATGGCACGCAGGCCAGTCAATACAAAAAATTGGCACGCAGGCCAAACTAACTACACTATCACTCCACAGCATCATCAGCTGCCTCGGGATTCTCCTGCTCCCCGTTTCCCCTATCAGCATTTACTATCTGTCCGGGCAGCACAATCTTGCCGTCGACCACCTCAAACTTGGAATCAGCTCCATCGGTTACAAGGTCCGGATTCAAGAGTTTAAGCTCCGCCACAGCGTTCTGGAACCCGACATCTGCAAACTCTAGAGCATCATCTTCAGCCAACCGAAGATCCTTCTCGACTTCCCTGAGCTTGGATATCAGGGTTGCTCGAGAGGTCAATAGTTTGTCCTCCTCGGTCTCATTCTCGGCTGGCCGAGCAGCCTCTTCCAGTTCAGTTATCCTGTCCTTGAGACGTTGTTCTTCCTCTTCCAACGCAGTGATCCGAGCAAGGTAGCCCTTCGCCACATCCTCGGCCTCCTTCAACTTCTTCTCCGACTGTTTTTGCTGCTCGCCTTGTTCTCTGTTCAGCTCCCTGCATTCTTTCAAGTCTTTCTGCACGCCAAGCAGTTCAGTATCCAAAATCTGAAGTCTTTCTTTCAGTCGAGAAAGCTCAGCAGCAGAGCAACTCTCGTCATTCAGAATGAGGGCAGCCGAACAGAGTCGCATGACGGCAGACATATCCTCGAGAATTATCTTCCTTCTTGCTTCCGAAGCACTCCCTAACAAAGCCTGAACCTCAGTAGGGGCAACACGAGGATAAGTAACCTCGGAGAAATAGCGACACTGGAGATGACACGGAGGAATCTCGAAGCTTGCATGAGGGGGAGGGGAACTACCTTCCACATCAACAATGGGCGGCCCAACAATCTTTGCCCGCTTAGATGTCCTTTAGGCCCCCGGGGACTGATTCTCAGAGCTCACAGTTGCAGTTAATACAGCAAAAGATTGCTCAGAACCCTCGGGCACTGCGGAAGAGGGAGTACTCTCAGGCACTGTCGTAGAAGAGATATGCTGAGAGGTGCTTTGTTCGGTCGGACGGGATTGTTCTTCCCTAGCTCTCTTTACCCTTAACCTCGAATATCTTTTTGCAGCTTTGACCATTTTCCCTACAAAAAGAAAGAAAAATATTAGTTAAACAAGATACACAAACAAGAGAGAAATCTAAGTCTAGGATCGTTGCACCACCTAAAAGCTCGACAGCCTCCTCATCGGAGAAAGTCTCGAGCAGAACACGAGTATTAATTAGGCGACGGGTCTTCATCACCTGCTCATCACCACATGTCGAGGTCTCTCCGCCCTCGGGTACGCTTGAGATTTTATTCAAACTCTCCACGTACTCGACAATCTTGTCATAAGCCTCGCGATCCTCGACATTGAGCTTATTATGTCTTACTTTATATTTGTCTACCCCCTCTTTGTAATGCTCTTCTGTCCAGTAGAGGGGGAATTTTGGCACCATCACTTCTGTAGACAGCCCATCCACTTCTTGAGTCACCCGTTCATATATCGAATTAATAGCATCGGGAGTGACCGGCTTCACAAAATAATAACGCCACTTGAAATCTCGAACAGAGTCCAAGTAGGTATGAAATAAAGCTTTATTTTGCTTGAACGACACCCAACCGTGTTGACCATCAGTTGTAGACCGTTGCAGATGAAAAATTCAGAAGAAAAGGGACATTATTGCCCTGATCTCCAAGTGTTTGCAGACGAGCTCAAAAGCCCGGAGAAAGGCCAATGAGTTCGGGTGGATTTGCGATGGAGCCAATTTTAACCATTTGAAGACCCCCTCTTGGAAGTCTGTGAATGGGAGCCTCCACCCCGCCTCTTGAAACATAAACTCGTACACCGGGAAACGCATTCCCATGTAAGGTGTACATATACGCTGGTCCTCGTTAGGGCGGTACACTTTCCAGCGGACGCTCTTGTCTAAAAGCCATATGGGCCATTGGAATTTCAGTTTGGTTATCCTCTTTGAATTCACCTACGGCCACTTCAGCAGCCAATCTGTCCATCAACCTGAAAAGCAGAAGGGAACAAGTGAATTCGACGAGTCATACCAAACTAGCTGGTCGGAGACGAATAACGGATATCCCCGGGAAACTCATCGCCTCCCTGGAAAATCTTGCCCCTTTTCCCCGAGAAATCAACAAAAAAGAGTAATTGTTGGGGACCCAAAACATTATCAGGTCCCCACAACGTTCATCACGTTCCCCGGTAATTTTCTACAAGTCCTCGGAATATTCATCCAGTTCCTCGGTTTTATTCAACAGAAACAGAAACAGAGAAGAAAATCTCATACAATCTTTCTCTTAAAAAATAGCCAAAGATTCCTTCCGTATTCGCCAAGAATCCTTCCATTTCTCATGAGAACTTCATCAGTTCACCAGAGAAACGATTTCAAGCAAGATTAACTTAAAGGAAATGCCAGAAAAAACAACAGTTTGAAGAAAATACCTTGTAGGTGGTAAAATAGATTTCTGGCACGGCGTAACACGGCGGTTCTCAGCGGACTTGCGGTGGTTGATGGTTGCGAACAGAGGATGAGAAAAAGGAGAAGGAAGAGAAAACGATTCTTGAACGAAAGAGCGAAAAATGAGAAATGAAGGGAAGTGAGAGTATTTATAGACAAATCACGGAACTCGAGAAGCCTGAGGAACTCGAGTACTCTACCCTAGGCAGCCACCCTACGTAATGATGACTAGTGACACGTGGCACACTTACACCGGTCAAAAATCCACGTGTGTCCTTTCGTCATCCCATCGTTTCAAAACGGAAACTTCTCATCTCCTCGACATTTCAACCAGATGCAACTCTTCATTACTCGCAAGCCGTCAGTGCCCGCCTCATGATAATTGTCCGCAAGACATCAATGCCCGATGTCATGGAAATGTCGACTATGCTGATATCCTCCTCAGATCACCCCTTGGCATTTCCCCGACACAATTATTGACCCTCAAGTCATTACTCTAATACCTCAAAGCAACGACTTGGGGGGCTCTTGTTCTGGACTGGGCCATGGTTTCCTATAATCAAACAGGCCCAATCCATACAACTTAAAGAAGCCCAATAAAGTCCTAGAGAAGGACATATGACTGCAATACGCAAGGCCAAATGTATGTCGGGCACCTGACTCCTTGACAGTGTCGAGCACCTGAGGACAAACAGAAAAAGAAGACACCACACCCTGATGAAATAGACCTCCTTGACAGATTAACTTCTCCCCACGAGAATACTCCCAATCCCCGTTGACTCATGGGTCCTCGACAAACATGGTTCGCCTCCATTAGGTCATGTCCAAACCACGACCACCACATCTCCTCGATATTGTAGACTCTCCCCCGAGGAGTCTACCAATGGTCTTATCTACACAGATACGTTTCATGTAATCGTCTACTAATGGCATTAAAAGGACGGTTACACTAGGGTGTTGACCATGAGCTGGTCAATATTACTACACATAAGCCCTAGCAGTTACTTGGAACGGGTCACACGCTGGTCCCACCCGTTGCAAGTAACCGTTGGCCACGCGATGGGGGTCTCCTATAAATACCCTCTCACTTGAGAGGGTCAGGATAAGTTAACTTCTTACTCTTACTTACTTTCTCTGTATTTGTTGTGCACTCACTGACTTAAGCATCCCCCCCGCCGTCTTTCATCATCATTGAAGTAGCAATAAATTCAGACGTCGTTGGCCACCTTCAAACTGTCTGATCCAGGTACGATCACCTACCAACCCTGAATTCCTTTGTCGGGCTCCCATTTACTAAAACCGACATGAAACTAGTGAAAATCGTTGCCTCCATCCACCTAAGCCAAAGTTCCCCAAATCCCATTCGACTCATCATGTATTTGAGGAAATTCCAACTCACCTTATCATACGCCTTTTTAAAATCGACCTTGAACAGTAAGCAACTCTTCTTCTCCTTGACTGCATAATCCATTATTTCTTATGCAACTAAAACTCCGTCCAACAGCTGCCTAACCATTCTTAACAATTAATCAAAGGGTTTAAATTGGTGATTCGTAACTAAAGTTTAAATTAATTTCCCACCATTGATAAACCTCTTACTTAGATCATAATCCAAGGGTGTTCATTCACTTGCCAAGCCTATATAAACATGCGTCTTTCATAATTTTGGAGGTAGCTAATCTAACTAACCTAACTAGAAAAACTTGTTGTTGATAATGTAATAATTGTTTGATAATTTGTTGAAATTGAATTGTGGCTAAGTTCCACCATTTTTTAGAACTTCAATGTGAAATTCTAGATGGTGATGAATATGAACTTTGGTGATGGTGAGAGAGTGAAGAAAACATAGAGAATTTGAGAAGAAAAAATGATGGGAAAATATTGGTTAAAAGGGTTGATGTTGTTGTGTAAAGTTTTTTTAGTTAGGTTAGTTAGATTAGCTAGCTCCAAAATTGTGAAAGATGGCATGTTTATATAGGCTTGGCAAGTGAGTGAACACCCTTGGATTGTGATCCAAGTAAGAGGTTTATCAATGGTGGGAAATTAATTTAAGCTTTACTTGCGGATCACCAATTTCAACCCTTTGATTAATTGTTAAAAATGGTTAGGATTGAATGGAAATTTGATTGAAAATAGAAGTTGGAATTTGTGTTTGTTTGGAAGTTATTTGTTAGTTTAGTAATTATGGTAGTTAAGGGTCAATTGTGTAATTGAATGATTGTGAGTAATAAAGTAGTTAGAGACCAATGGTGTTCAATTTTTGCAAAAGTACCAAGTTAGGATGTAAGGCAAAGAATCATAACTTGGATTTGAATGTTTTTGCCTTGATTTTTCTACCACTTTTGTCTTGAATTTTTAGTGAATTATCCCATGACTTTAAGTGTTTTTGAGAAGTGATTTTGTGTTTAAAATAAACACTTTTGAATGGTGTAAACTCATGGATCAAATTCTGAATTTTTGGGCTTGAAACAATGTTGGAAAGTGTTGAAAAAACATGTATTGAATTTTCTACACATTGCAAAATTTTTTTAAGTTTTCTTGAGTTTTTCATGACTTTTCCATGATTTTTTGATGATTTAACTTCATGATATGAATGTCTAATTTGGGTTACCTTCTTCCTTGTAGAAAAATGAGCATTTTAGTGGAAGAATGACCTTGAAACAACATTGGAAATTGAAGAACAAGCCATGGTAGTGAGCTTGATGAAAGATAGAATTTGTTGAAAATTAGCACTTGACATAATCATGATGTAATACCTCAAAATTTACCTTCTTGTTTTTCTCAAATTGGTTTATGCTTTACTCATTTGCATTCCATAGTAGGTCATAGATTTCATAGCATGGCATTCAGCATAGGGCATGGGATCAAGGCACTTGGTCCATATTCTCAAGTCTCAAGCTTCAGAGTGGCTCATGGGGTTCATCATGTCTTCTTAAGATCAAGCATGGCAAAAGATTGCAAGTGGATCTCTCCCTCCTAACCAGAGAGACCAATTAGGGTTTTTGGTTTCAAGAGAGTTTCTCGAAGACTTTGGGGGTTCAAGCATGTTTTATGGATTCCATATGCTCACAAGTGTTCATGGATGGGGATTTGGTTGATGGTTTATAGTGAAGACTGTTCAGTGGATTAGTTGCTGGTGAAATAAGCAAAAGTCAACTGTGAAGGAGAAAGTCAACTGTGGAATTTTGAGGGTCTTTTCATGGTTTTCAAGGTCTCACATCTTCATATGGTCTTCAATGGTCAAGATTCATACCATTCATCAAGAATCAAGAGGTTGTGCAAAAGTTACTAAATTTGAAAAATGACCTATAATACAAACTTTCCATTTTTGGCAATTTTTCTTCCACATTCAACTTGACTTTTCATCATCAAGGAAGCTCCAAATGAATTTTCCCCCAACATGAAAGTTGAATATCTTTCTCTCCCATTTCCAAAAAGTACTAGAACATTTCCATATCATTTGCGGAACTCTAGTTATGGTCAAAACAAGGCAAAGTGCTTTTCATGGATTCCTTATATGTCAAATTTTCCACCTTTTGCATTTTTGCACAAATGGACTTGTAATGTTCCCAATTATTTCATGCCATATTACAACATCAAAATACAAGTCAAAAAGATCATTTGTGGCCTTTGAATCAATTCATGCTATGCCATATTTCTCATTATTCTCACAAAGTGCAAAAATGCCAAATTAATTCAAAACTTGCAAACCAAGAAGGTACAAGGCCCAAAATCAATTCAGAAATGATACATGAGTAATTTGGAGGTGAATTGTACTGGTGGCAAGGGTTTCCCACGTGTAAATTAGTGGTGGTGGTGTAAAATGCATTTTTGGAATTTCACTCAAATCTCATTAACAAGAGTTCTAATCACTTCCTAATCCTAATCAGTGAACTAATGAAGGCTATATATGCTTACTCATGCCCCCACAGCTAGGGTAGAAGCTCTCATTTGCACACTTGTGGTTTTTTGCTCTCACACTTCCTCTCATTGAATCTCATTCTTCTTGGAGCTTCTCTGAGTTTTCTCTTCACATTCTTGATTAGTGAAGAGAATAGAGCAAGAATCCACCGTTGTTTTGAGCTCATACTGAAGATTTCATCAAGTGCCATTCAAGAGGGTTCAAACTTAAATCTCAAGATCTAGCACGATTTCAAGCTCTAGTTGCATTTATTTTGCATCTAGAGGTTCTAAGGAGTGGATCTGCAGTTTTTGGAGGGATTTCTTGGAGGTTTTCAAGTTCTACAAGGTTCAGGTTGGTGAATTTTTCATACTCACAGAACTTGAATTTTTGATATGCATAATGATCTGTGAACTCCCCTGAGCATGCTGATATATTTTATTTGAAGTTAGGACGTGTGGTTTGTGAGATATGTTGATATAAAGTTTTAGATCTATTTATGTTTTTGCTCGATTCTCCTTATTGGTTGATTGTTTGTTAAAATGGACTGCATATTTGAGATCCTTGCATTTTTCTGGTCAAAATGGAGTACCTACTTGCAATTTCTGGAAAAAAAACACGCTGCAGCTCACCGGAGAGGGTGGCCGGAGCCCTAGCTCCGGTGGCTGCCGGAAAACCAGTCCGGCGAAGGTGTCAAATGAAGAAGACGAAGCAGAACCGTTGATGTGTTTGATCGTGAGTCCCATGCTGTGCCACATGTTCTTTTTTTTATGTTTTTATTTTAATAATTACATGCTTGCCAACCACATTTACTACCGTGTGACTCACATCATGGCCTTGTTTTTTAATTAATCTTTGACTTTGTATTTTAATCGCGTCCTTTTGATTGATCGTGAGGTGGTGATGATGACACCACATTAATGAAATCATGTGCATGGCACATGGCTGGTATAGGGTGTTGCTGACCGTTTGTGTGTGTTGTGGCTATCGTGGGCCTTGCATCTGGACCGTGTATTTTCATTAAGTGTGATCGTGTGGACCTGGGTGGGTGTGTTGTTGCGCGTTAGATCGCATGTGTGGCTGGGATTGATTTTAATTGTTGACTGAATTCCATTACTCCCTCGTTGACTCTGTTTGGACTTTTGTAGCCTTGGGCTTCGCTGTTTGCACCCCCCAGTCTCAGCCCATATCATTTTCCAACGTATTTCTATTTCTTTTTGCACCCCCTTGCTTCTTTCATTTTCTTTTCATATTCTTATTATTTGTTTTGCATTTTTAATTTCTAAAATTACTTTTATGCATTCAAAAATCATACAAAAAATCATGGGACTCATTTTTAGTTTTCTCAAATATTTCCATATTTTATTTTCTCATTTTATTTTATTTTGGCATCTGATTTAATTAATTGCATTATTTTCTTTTCTTAATTGTTTCACTTGCACACTCCAACTTGCAAATTTTATTTCTCCTCATCTATAATACATTTTTAATCCATTCTTTTTGAATTTATTAGGTGGCATATTAAATTGCATAAAAACATTTTTGTTTCATTTTTAAAACTTTTACATATTGCATTTTGATCCCTTTCTTTTGCATGTTGAATCATTGTTCTTATGTGATCTTTGCCCAATTGTTTGAGGTACTTAGTTTGTGAATTTTGGTTTGATGTTTTTGTACATGTTACATGACTGAGTTAACTTCTGTTTTAATATTTTTTGGGATTTTATTAATCCACTTTGCTATTTTTGGTTGAATTTTGTTTGTGATGCAAGTTTGATTGAGGTTTACTTTGATACATGATATAGTGTGAATGCATTTGCCTAATTGTGATGGAATGATGCTTGAGATGTTTTTCTGTTATGATCATGTTCTGTTTGAGCTTACTTTTGGCTTTGGAATCATCCTCATTTGATCATTTTCCAATTTGTTCTTGATTTTCCAAGTTGATGTTATTTTGACTTGAGTTTTGTGGATGTTTTGATTAACTTTGATGCATGTTTTGAATGTGTTGCTTAAGGATTCATCTTGCATGACTTGAGTTTGATTTTGGTATGATGTTGATACATATGCTACTGCCCCTTGAGTTCATTGCTTGGTTTTCATCTCACTTGATCATCATGGTTTGATTTGTATGATGCATATCATCATCATTGGATTTGTGGTTTCTTTGGCTCATAATGCATCATAATGTGAAACATTCTTGCATGTTTGGATTGGATGATCATGATGTGAATTGAATTCTGAATTGGTTCCACTTTCATCTTATTTTGTTCATGTCATCTTTGTATGAAACCTTAGTGTGTGAATTTGTGAATCTTGTGCAAGTTTACTTGCATCCTTTCTTGTGTGCCTTCACTTGTATGCTTGATATGTACTTGTATGATCTTTGAAGCATGTTTTATGTTATGATTTGGATGTGATGATTATGGTGTGCTTGCTGCCCCATCTCTTTTTCTCTTTCTTCTCTTCTCTTTTCTTCTCTTTCACTCTTTCTCATCCCATGAATCTCAAGACTTGTTCAAGTCTTGGATTCCTTTCCCCTTAGAGCTGCCTAGTCCAACTTAATTTTTTATTAAGCTTGGAGTAGGATTAGCATTAGGTTAGGTAGTCATTTCTCCTAAACCTCACTAACCATGGGACATCCATGCTTGATAACATTAGGACTCTTAGTTTCCCTTTAGAGTTTCCCTAGCGTCGTTTCTCTTCTCATCTCAAAAGAAAAAGTAAAAATACTTAATAAAGGTTAGCGTGTATTGTGTCCGAGCCTTAAATGTAGGAAATGAAGAACGATGGGTCCCCCCTCCTCTTCTAGAGTGTTTAGCATACGTTCCATTTGGGTGCGACCATGTGACTCACTCGTTCCCGCATGATAGACTTTGGTGCAATACAAGTTACAAATAACTGTAAAAAAACACTTCTGTCTAAAAAACTTCAACAAACAATAACGTTTTCCCTTCGGGAATTCTTTTTCTCATCTCACTCTCAGCGTACAAACGTGCTCCTACTCGTTCTCTTGCAAGACGGTAATGCCTAAGTCTCGATTCAGCGAACTGCAACACCTGAGCTAGAACGTAAGTCGTTCCCTAAAAAACACAATCCACCCCTAGTGAGGGGAACTACGTCGCTCTGATTCTCATGCTCCCGATGAGATATGTAGGCAGTGGGGTAGGGCCCATGCGAGCACTCCTTTTATTTTTCCTACATTTGTTTCTTGCTCTCCCCCTCTATTTTCTTTTTCCTTTTCCCGTTCCTTTTCCTTTTCAGTAGCAGCGAAGTTCCAGTTGACGACACCCTTTGATCGAGACAAGCAAGTGTGGATCCCATCGGGTACGATGGACGCGTGGGGGTGCTAATTCCTTCCTCACGCGTAACCGACTCCCAAACCCTTTTCTCTCGGTCGCAAGACCATGCTCTTTCCCTCCTTCCTTCAGGTTTACGCAGTGTTTCCTTTCCCTCTCTTGGGATAAATACACATTACTGGCGACTCTGTTTTTCCGCGCCACTCTAGCGTTTGTACCGTTGGATGCGAATCTTTCGGGAGCGACAGCTGGCGACTCTGCTGGGGACTCTGGTTGACCTCTTGCTGGTCCATCCCTTTTAGCGAGTCAATCCTAGCGCTTGTTTGTTTTCTTTCATAGGGTGTTTTTCTGTGTTGCTTTGCTTTGTTGTATATTACTGTATTGCTGTTTACTGTATTTTTGCTTTACTGCTTTACTATTTTTACAGCTTTTATTGCATTGCATTTCATATTATTATTGTCATACTGGATATTGTTGTGCTGTTCTGCTGCTGGATTTTCTGTTTGTAGGGTGGGATGGATTCATGAGAGAAAAGCCCAATACCCAGGCTTGAGCATACACCTATGATTAGCATGGAAAGTAGTGTGACTTGTTTGGCATTTGGCCAGACGAAGTATACATGAAAACTCCACATCCAGACGAGGTTTTCTTGGTAATATTCTGTCCTGTCCATTTGGGGCAGACGATGGAATATAACCTGGAAAGCTGTCGACTCTTGCGACTGTTTCTCGAGAACTCAGTAACGGCACTCCTCCCGAGACGTGATAATGGCAGACCACGCTCTGTGGAAAATCCGTTACGCTTATCGATCCGAGGACCCAATACTGGGAACTTGCTATAGGGTTTCCTTTTGGAAAGGAATCAGTGGAAGCACTCCTCGATTGGCGATAGTACTGTACCCCGAGGGATGAATGTACTATTACTTCTCGACCTCAGTGCCGAAGCTGAAGACTTGCCATAGGATGTTTTCTTTTGAGGGGAATCAGTTGAGGCCTCCTCGATTGGTGATGATGCCAAACCAAAAATGGTGAACGTATCATCATTTCTCGCCTGAGAGCCCGGGATATTGAGGATCCTCACCTTTCTAGAACCCACATGTGAGAGGGGATGGGTGTTTGCAGGTTTGCAGGTAACCGAGACCTTCAACCTACCTGGTTTTTGGGTTTCTCATCAGTGTACTATTATTATCCTGGCATTCTGGCAGTTTGATTGGGTTGTTATTCTGGATTTCTGGGTTTCTGGTATTCTGGGTCTTATTCAGTCAGCAGAACAGCAGCAGTTTGAGCATTTTGGATACCTTGATCCCATGTCTGCATTTTGCATCATCTTTTTGCATTCTGACATGTTTGTTCATTTGTAGGGTTGCATCCTAACTTTGATTCCGGTTGTCCGAAGACTGTCCATGATGAGTATTAGCACTGAAGAAAGAAAGAACATCATCCTGTATAAGTTCCCAGAGCTTCATCTAGATGTTGTGCACAAGATCTCGGCTATGGTAAAACCTGAGGTATTGGCAGATTTTAGAGGAGAGTATGGGAGGATTCTGAGTTTCGCCCGGAATGTTACCAACTATGAGTTCAGGGCCCTGCACACTCTGACACAGTTCTATGACCCTCAACTCTGGTGTTTTCTATTTGCTGATTATCTTTTGGCTCCTACGTTGGAAGAATTTGCTCTTATTTTGGATGTTTCGGTCAAAGAAGGAGCTCCTTTCTATCCTTCTAAGGAGTTTCCTGATCTGGAAAGGGTTGCTGTTACTTTATGTTTGGATCAGTCACTGTTGAAGAAAAATATTGCTAGTAAAGGGGGTTATCAAGGTTTTCACACGAAGTTTTTGATCGAACAGGCTGCTACTTGTGCTAAGGCTAAGTGTTGGTCGGTGTTCAATGCAATTCTGGCTATGTGTGTTTATGGAACGGCGTTATTCCCTAATGTGAAGGATTTTGTAGATGCGCATGCTGTCCGGATATTCACCACGAAGAATCTGGTACCTACCTTGCTCGGGGATCTGTATTATTCAATGCACTATAAGAATGAGAAAAGGAGAGGTGGACCTCTTTATTGTTGTGCTTCAATTTTCTATAAGTGGTTTGCTGATCGTCTTCCCAAATCTGGGGCATTCGAAGACACTAAAGGAACTTTAGATTGGGCAAAGAGATTAATGGGGCTAAGGGCTGACAACTTGATTTGGATCAATCATGATCTGTTGGGCCAAGAGATCCTGGTTAGTTGCGGAGGTTACCCAAACGTACCTTTAATAGGAAGGAAGGGGGGAATTAACTATAACCCCGTTCTTGCTATTAGGTAATTTGGGTATGCTTTGAAAGAGCCGCCAAGAGACCAAGATGTGCAAGAGTCTCTATTTTTGGGTGAGGAAGCCAATCTGGAGGTGTTGAAAGAAGCTGCAAACGCTTGGAGAGATCGCCATAAGAAAGGAAAGACTTTTTTTGGAAAGTGTAACAACAAAGTTTTTCCTGCGTATGAAGACTGGATTCAGAGCAGAGTAGAGAGTGTACTTTTTCCATTCTGCAGGGAGCCTCCATCTTACCCCTTGCTGATTGAACCTCCAACCATGATTGAGATGGAGAAGTATAACAAATTATGGGTTGAAAATGAGAAATTTCGAGAGGAGAACCGTGAGTTGCAAAAGGAAATCTACCAGTTGAAGCATGAGCGAGGTGAGGCTGTTCATATTGCCAAGCTGAAGACAGAACGTCTCGCTGAGAAAGAAAATGAGCTGGTTGAAGAGATAACAGCTAGGAAAAGGGTAGGACAAGCTCTAAAAGGTGTTTGCAAGACTCTCAAATCCAAGAAGGAGGACTTAGCCAAGGCTTGGGCGAAGATTCACAGGTTCAATGCTTACCGAGATACTGCAATCACAGCCAACAAGCAGAAAGAAGATAAGTATGTGGAGCAGATCGAGAGTCTGAAGTCGAAGCTCAGGAAGAAGGACGAGGGGATCTTGTCAGGGACGTTCCAAAGACACACAGTCGAGGAACGGCTCAAAAAAGCCATAGCAACCATGGAAGAGCTGAAAATATAAGCAGGAGTGAAGAGGTCTAAGTGGGAGTGCTCTAGCTCAGGCAGTGGCCTTCATACGGTGCAAGATCCTTGAAGGGAACTCTACTCAGTAGTTTGTACTTTGTTTTTTCTTTGTATTTTGGGTCACCACCAGAATTGTTGGCTGGGGCCTTTGCTTATTTTTGTTTCAGGTTATTTGTGGTACCTTGGGTTGTAATTTCTGACAGTATTTCACTCTGATTTATATGAGCAGCAGTTTCATCCTATTTCATCTTTAAACTGGAATCAAGGGGTAGATCACCCTGCGAATATACAAACATGTTTGCATTTGCAATTGCATAAGCATAAGCATTTTTTGCATAACAGGTACTTGCTGCAGGAGCTCTCTAACCTTTATTTGGTTTCAGGCACGATAGCTGAATCTCCTATTCACCGGTACTTAACCAGACGAAACCAGGCTAGAGCTATGGATCAAATGCAGACAGAGTTGGCTGAGCTAAGGGCACGTATGGAACAATTTATGAATCTAATGCAAGGGGTTGCTCAGGGGCAGCAGGACCTGAGAGCAGGGCAAGAAGACATGAGAGCTACCATCCAGAAGTTGGAGACTGAGATTCCTACTGGTGGTCACGTTGATCCCCCTAGGGTTAATCCTCCTGTGGTCAACCATCCTGTGGTCAATCCTCCTGTGGTTACTCCTCCTCCGGTTGGGGTTAATGTGGGTTTTGTTCCTGGCAACACTGGGCTGGTGGAAGATCGTCAAGATGACCAGTTTTCTGTACTTAATGCTGATATGGGATTCTACCATGATGAAAGGAAATACGAGGGATTGGCTGAGAGAGTGAAAGCTATAGAAAGTCATAATCCTTTGGGAATTGATGTCGAGGATATGGGACTGGTACAAGGTGTCAAGATTCCCCTGAAGTTCAAACCACCTACTTTTGACACGTACAATGGTAGTACTTGTCCCAAAACTCATCTCCAGGCTTACAACCAGAAGATAGCAGCTTATTCTGATGATCAGAAGTTGTGGATGTATTTTTTCCAGGACAGCTTGTCTGGAGCCTCTTTGGAATGGTACATAAAATTGGACAGAGCCCGCGTCAGAAGCTGGAAAGATTTGTGCTTGGCTTTCTTAAAGCAATACCAATATAACATTGACATGGCGCCGAATCGTACTCAGTTACAAAGCATGACACAGAACCCCAAGGAAGGTTTTAAACAGTACACCCAGAGGTGGCGTGAACTTGCTGCTCAGGTGCAACCTCCATTGGCAGACAGAGAAATGGCTGACATGTTCATGAATACTTTGCAAGGTCTATATCTTGACAGGCTAGCCGCTTGTCCATCTACTGGATTTGCTGACATAGTAATTGCTGGAGAGAGAATTGAGAGTTTGATAAAGATAGGGAAAATTCAAGATGGAAGTGGTACAAGTTTAGCTCCTGCAAAGAAGTTTTTTGGCAACAACAACAGAAAGCGTGAAGGTGACGCTAATGCAGTGTATTCACAAGGGGGAAGAGGTAGAGGACAACAGGGTGTACATCACCAGGCAGCATCTATAACTATTCCAACTTCGGGTAATGAGGCTCAAAGTGCAGCTCAGAGGCAGTATCATCCAAGAAAGAGAATGAATGACAGACATTTTGATGTTTTCCCTATGACCTGTTCACAGATGCTACAGAACTTACTTCGTTTGAATTTGGTACAGTTGAGGACTTTGGCTCCCCCAACGGGCAGGTTACCCGCTGGATATGATGCAAATGAAAAGTGTGAGTTTCACTCCAATGCGCCAGGACACAATGTGGAAAACTGCAAGGCTTTCAAGCATGTGGTGCAAGACCTTGTTGATTCAAAAGCTAATAATTTTGCTCCAAGGCCTAATGTAATTCAAAATCCCATGCCCCCGCATGGTGGGCCAGGGGTGTATGCCATTGAAGAGGATAGAGGGCTGAATCTGGTAAGGGATATTAATGATGTCAAGACTCCGCTGAAAGTTGTGAAGGAACGATTGCTGAATGGGGCTGTATTTCCTGGTTGTTCAGAAAGTTGTGAAGATTGCTTGACTGCTGATAATGGTTGTGTAAAGTTGAGAACTGGCCTTCTGAGTATGATAGATGAAGGATGTTTACAATTTGATCAGTTGAAAAAGGGTGATGATGAGGTTTCTACTATTACAATCTACTTTGATCCTGTAGAAATTCTGGTGCCTGCTCCTGTACAGATATCTGCGCCTGAACGAGTGGCTCCTATCACTGTAAATGTTCCCAGCTACGTCCCAAATGAGAACAAGGTTTCTATCCCGTGGTACTATGGGACTAATAGTCAAAGACAGAGGCAGGAGGTGCAGACTCCTAAAGAAAATGGTTCAAGTGTCGGAAATGTTGGGGGAGTAGGTGGTTTTACTCGCAGTGGCAGGCTTTTCGCTCCTCAGACAATACTGAAGCATTCGAAAGGGCCAAAGGGAAGCGGGTACTGAATGATGAACCAACGCCAGGGGCTGAACCGGTGCCAGAGGCAGAATCTGATAAGTCATTTGAGAAAGATGTTGAAGAATTCGTGAGAATAATCAGAAAAAGCGATTATAAGATCGTTGATCATCTACATCAAACTCCTTCAAAGATTTCCATATTGTCATTGTTGCTATGTTCCGAAGCCCATCGGAATGCTCTGCTCAAAATTTTGAATATGGCGTACGTACCGCAAGAGATATCAGTGAACCAGCTTGAAGGTGTGATCTCCAATGTTAATGCTGGAAACGGTCTAGGGTTCACAGATTTTGACTTAACGCCAGAAGAAAGGAATCACAATAAGGCTCTCCACATATCAATGGAATGTAAAGGTGCCATGTTATCCCATGTGTTAGTGGACACTGGCTCATCCCTCAATGTGCTTCCTAAGAAAGCATTAGCCAAGCTAGATGTGGAAGGGGTGATACTCAGACCTAGTGATCTAGTGGTGAAAGCGTTTGATGGTTCAAGGAGATCAGTGATTGGAGAGATAGAGCTGCCTGTCCAGATAGGACCCCAGGTGTTCAATACAGTGTTTTATGTGATGGACATCCAACCAGCCTATGGTTGTCTTTTGGGTCATCCCTGGATTCACTCTGCTGGGGCCGTATCTTCAACCTTGTATCAGAAGATAAAGTTTGTAGTAGATGGTCAAGTTGTTACAGTATGCAGAGAAGAAGATATTTTTGTTAGCCATCTGTCATCCTTCAAGTATGTGGAGATGGACGGAGAGATCCACGAGACTCTCTGTCAAGCATTTGAAACTATGAATATGGTGAAAGATTCTCTGTCTCCGTCTGGTGTGGCAAGAGTGAGAGCCTCTATGACTTCTTATAAGCAGGCTTTGGAGGTGGTGCAGTCTGGTCATACCGAAGGATGGGGACAAATGGTTGAGATACCTTTCAAGGATGATAAGAATGGAATTGGTTATAAGCCTCCTCGGGTTCCACAACAAGGTCAAGAGCGCCAAGGGCCAGTTTTCTTCTCAAGTGGAGGGGTCATATATCCAAGCCATACCTGTGCAGCAGTTGAAGACGGTGAAGATAGTGGCTGTGACCTGGACAACTGGGTGCGTCCATGTACCCCAGGAGTGAAGCTGAATAATTGGTTTTCGGAGGATCTCATCCAAGTTACTTTGCCAAATAAGTAATTTTCTTTGTTTTCTTTCATTAAGCATGCAAAAGTCCTATGCTCTGCCCAAGGCATAGTGACTTCATTGTAGGGCCCCCATGTTTGTTTTCATACAAGTTTTTATCATTAATGAAAGGACGTTTTGTATTCAAATTGTGTTCCCTGTCTTTCTTTTTTATTTTTATCATTTAAATAAAAATGGCAATGTTTTCTTCAATGTTTTCTTGCGTTTTTCCTTTTTTTTCCTTGCAAAGAGCAGTTCTAAAGGCATGAATTATCATTCATGCAGAAGTAGTCCTCTGGATCTCATTGATGATGACTCTGCTATGGTTTATTATGACTTCGATAATCCAATATACCAAGCCGGAGAGGGGGACGAGGAAGACTGTGAACTGCCAGAGAAGTTGGCTAGATTACTGAAACAGGAAGAAAGGGTCATTCAGCCTCATCAGGAAGACGTAGAAGTTGTCAATCTTGGTACTGAAGAGGTAAGGAAAGAGGTTAAAGTAGGGACAAGTCTGGCTGAGAATGTAAAGAAAGAGTTGATTGAATTGTTGCAAGAGTATGTCGACATCTTCGCCTGGTCTTATTAAGATATGGCTGGGTTTGATACAGACATCGTTGTGCACAGATTACCGCTGAAAGAGGGTTGTTTTCCTGTCAAACAGAAGCTTCGGAGAACCAAACCTGAGATGGCCATCAAGATTAAAGAGGAGGTGTAAAAGCAGTTGGATGCGGGGTTTCTAGCTGTTACTAATTATCCGTCGTGGGTCGCTAATATTGTGCCTGTGCCGAAGAAGGATGGCAGAGTCAGAATGTGTGTGGATTATCGAGATTTGAACTGGGCTAGTCCAAAAGATGATTTTCCGTTACCACATATTGACGTGTTGGTGGACAACACGGCTCAATTCTCTGTGTTTTCTTTCATGGATGGGTTTTCAGGATACAACCAGATTAAGATGGTGCCCGAGGATATGGAGAAAACTACATTTATTACCCCTTGGGGCACATTCTGTTACAAGGTGATGCCGTTTGGTTTGAAGAATGCTGGGGCTACATATCAACGTGCCATAGTAACGCTCTTCCACGATATGATTCACAAAGAAATTGAAGTTTATGTGGATGATATGATTGCCAAGTCACAAACGGAAGAAGAGCATTTGATAAATTTGAAAAAGTTATTTGAGCGGTTGAGACATTTCAGACTGAGGCTGAACCCGAATAAATGTACTTTCGGGGTAAGATCTGGGAAGCTTTTGGGCTTCATCGTCAGTGAAAAGGGAATCGAGGTGGATCCAGCAAAGGTAAAAGCCATTCAAGAAATGTCGGAGCCGAGAACTGAAAGGCAGGTTCGAGGGTTTTTGGGAAGACTGAATTATATTGCAAGATTTATATCTCACCTTACCACAATCTGTGAGCCAATATTCAAGTTATTGAGAAAAGATCAATCAGTCCAGTGGAACAGCAATTGTCAAAAGGCCTTTGAAAAAATAAAAGAATACTTGTAAAATCCTCCGATTCTCATGCCTCAAGTTCCTGGGAGGCCACTGATTATGTATCTCACTGTACGTGATGGATCAATGGGTTGCGTTCTCAGTCAACACGACGAGACGGGTAGGAAAGAGCATGCTATATACTACCTGAGCAAGAAATTCACTGATTGTGAGTCCAGGTACTCGATGCTTGAGAAGACATGTTGTGCATTAGCATGGGCTGCTAAGCGATTAAGGCAATACATGCTGACTTATACGACCCTGCTGATTTCAAAAATGGATCCAATCAAGTACATCTTTGAAAATCCAGCTCTTAATGGAAGGGTTGCTCGGTGGCAGATGGTTTTGACTGAATATGATATACAGTACACGTCTCAGAAGGCTATCAAAGGGAGTGTGTTATCTGATTATCTTGCTGAGTCGCCTATTGATGATTACCAGCTAATGAGGTTTGATTTTCCTGATGAAGGCATTATGTTTCTCAAGGCTAAAGATTGTGAAGAGCCTCCAGTTGATGAAGGACTGGATCCTAATGACAAATGGAAACTGATGTTTGATGGGGCCGTTAACATGAATGGAAGTGGTGTTGGGGCAGTCTTGATCACTCCGAAAGGACCACACATACCTTTCACTGCCAGGCTAACTTTTAATGTCACCAACAACGAAGCGGAATATGAGGCTTGTATCATGGGTATCGAAGAAGCCATTGATTTGAGGATCAAGACTCTTGAGATATTTGGTGATTCCGCTCTAGTGATCAACCAGATCAATGGAGATTGGCATACCAACCAGCAGAACTTGATTCCTTACAGAGACTACGCGAGAAGACTGTTGACCTTCTTTACAACAGTGAAATTATACTATATACCTCGTGATGAGAATCAGATGGTTGATGCTTTGGCTACATTGTCCTCCATGATTCAGGTGAATTGGTGGAACCATATCCCGAAGATTGATGTGATGAGATTAGACAGACCCGCTCATGTGTTTGCCGCTGATACTACGACTGATGACAAACCCTGGTATTTTGATATCAAGCGTTTCTTGGAGAGTCAAGAGTATCCAGCTGGGGCATCAAACAATGACAAAAAGACTCTGAGGAGGTTGGCAGGAAGCTTCTTTTTTAATGGGGATGTGTTGTACAAGCGGAACTTTGACATGGTCTTGCTCCGATGTGTGGATAGACAGGAAGCAGACCTGTTAATGCAGGAAGTACATGAAGGATCGTTTGGAACCCATGCTGGTGGGCATGCTATGGCGAAGAAATTACTACGAGCAGGGTATTATTGGTTAACTATGGAGGCTGATTGCTTTAAGTACGCTCGAAAATGCCACAAATGCCAAATCTATGCTGATAAGGTGCATGTGCCACCAAACCCCCTGAATGTGATGAGTTCTCCGTCGCCCTTCGCTATGTGGGGCATTGACATGATAGGGAAGATTGAGCCTACAGCTTCCAACGGACATCGATTCATTCTGGTGGCTATTGATTACTTTACCAAGTGGGTAGAAGCGGCCTCTTTTGCAAATGTTACCAGGCAGGTGGTAGCCTGATTCATTAAGAAAGAGATTATCTGCAGATATGGGGTGCCTGAAAGGATCATTACTGACAATGGTTCTAACCTCAACAACAAGATGATGAAAGAGTTATGCCAGAGCTTCAAAATTGAACACCACAATTCTTCTCCTTACCGCCCGAAGATGAATGGTGCCGTAGAGGCAGCCAACAAAAATATTAAGAAGATTGTGCAGAAGATGGTGGTGACATATAAGGATTGGCATGAAATGCTCCCTTTCGCTTTACATGGGTACCGTACTTCTGTTCGTACATCTACTGGGGCAGCCCCGTTTTCGCTTGTATATGGTATGGAGGCAGTGCTACCGGTTGAAGTGGAAATCCCTTTTTTAAGGGTCATGATGGATGTTAAACTTGACGAGGCTGAATGGGTTCGAGCGAGATTTAATGAGTTGAGTCTCATCGAAGAAAGACGATTGGCTGCAGTTTGTCATAGACAACTATATCAGAGGAGAATAAAACGAGCATTTGATCAAAAAGTGCGCCCTCAGACTTACCAGACGGGCGACTTGGTATTGAAAAGGATTCTCCCTCCGAATACAGATCACAGGGGCAAGTGGACGCCTAATTATGAAGGTCCGTATGTTGTTAAGAAGGTTTTCTCAGGCGGAGCCTTGATGCTTACAACAATGGACGGTGAGGATTTTTTGTCCCCTGTGAACTCAGACGCAGTTAAAAAATACTTCGCATAAAGAGACCCGCTGGACAGTAAAAAGAGAGTCCAGGCAAAAAAGGGCATCCCGGCGAACCAAAAAAAAAAGAAAAAGGTTCGGGCAAAAATTAGGGATAAAATAAAAAAAGAATTACACCCGGTAAGTTGAAAACCCGCAAGGGCAGCTTAGGCAAAAAAGGGTATCTCGGTGGATTGAAAACCCGTAAAGGGCGATCCAGGCAAAAGAGAGATTTAGCGAAAACTGCGATCTGAGTAATCTGTATTACCTCGTCTCAATTGATAAGAAATCCGAAGGTCAGGAATCAGTTCAATCGTCACCCTTTGAAGGCAAAGCAGTTGGAGAATCTTGAAGATATATAAACCATAGCAGGGTTGAAACTCAATGAAGTTCCATTTTCACATTGCCATTAGGATAGTTTCTTTTCTGTTTTGGCAATTACCTCTTTCCAGGAATTGCTTCTTGATGTAAATGCCTATTTTTCAGGCTCTTCAATCAATAAAATTGTCGTTATTCAGAATAATTCTACCTGTTGTTTTGTTTTTTATGTTTGCTTTGTTTACACAAACGTCCAATTTTTTGATAAACATTTGCATGCGAAAATCTTGGGGGTTCTACAATAATGTGCATAAAGGAGAAACATTTAGAATTGCTTTAAATGACGCGTGTGTTTGGTTGAATTCTGCCGAACCTCGTATTATTCTGGGGCATATGTGCGCATTCTTTTGTTTGCAGGTGTGGAGATTTCACAGGATAGTTATGCAAAGATGTAAGACGTCTTCAAGCCGAATCCTTTTGCGAAACGCAAATGATCGCTCCTCCCCAAGCAAAGACAGTTTCTCAGCAGGAAGGCTATTTTTGGAGATGGTCATCCCCAGCGTACGTACAGAGCTTCATGATTCCCAACAGCGTTGTCAAGAGGGTAGTATTGTATCCTATTCAGTACTTCCAACAGCTACAAGTTTTTCCTGTGTCGATAACGGTTGTAAACTCCCTGGTAGAGTTGCTTCACACACCTTGCAGCTGATGTTCAAGACTCAGTGAGTGTCCAGGAGTTCGGAGATGTCGGATCTTCTGTAAAATCCTCTTGGGACATTTTCTCCAGATCAGACTTGTATCTTGGGGCAAAATCAAATGGTTGACCATCCCAAGCATGGAGCATCATGAAATTCCCCGGCAGGAGTATTCCAGATCTATTATCCCCAACAGAGTGGCCTCCTAACTATTGCATCCTAGCTCAAGTCTCGGTATTAGTTTAAGAGTTGAAAGATGTCGGATCTTCTGTAAAATTCTCTTAAGAAACATTCCCTGCATGAGACACTCTGAAGTGATTCTCCCCAACAGAGTTTGTTGTAAACCTGGCTCCCCAGTAGAGTTTGAAGAGGCGTGGTTTTCTGTAAAATCCTCTCAAGGGACATCTCCCCAGCAGAGTGTTGTCGTCAACTCATTAATCCCCAGCGGAGTTCTATGGTTATAGTTATTCCCCAAGCAGACTGGTTCAGATGATGCCTTCTCAGCAAAGTTATCATTTCCTACAGTAGCCTCAACGAGTTTGTCAGGTCAGTGCCTAGATCAGGAGGTCAGGTCAATTTGTCTTCCCCAGTACGGTTTGCGATCGCGAGGTCAATCCAGCTAGTTATCCCCAGCGGAGTTGTCTTTCCTTTCCTCAGCATTTATTTTGCCGAGGACCTATTTGCATTTTGCATGTAGTACGCATAGCATCCTCTAAAATGCGTAGCATTCCATTTCGTATGGAGCATTACGGCAAAACTCAAACATATGCATGTGAAGCATAGGCCAGTTTTGATAACTCGTGCGAGAGTCCAGGAATTTGCTCCTTACATCATTGACAAAGCCAGAAAGAATGCCTAGTTCATTCCCCAGCAGACATTGCGAAGCAGTACAAGGGTTTCATCATTTTTCTCCCCACAGAGTCATATCTCTCAACTTGCAAATCTCTTGGAACCATTCCCGATAGGATTCCTGCACCCGTTCCCGACCGCTCCCGTTGAGTTTTAACCACGCCAGTTCCCGACAGGCCCCGTTACCCATTCCCGATAGGTAAGCTTTGGTTATAAACTGCAGCCGTTCCCAACCGCTCCTTTGAGTTTTAACCATGCCAGTTCCCGACAGGCCCCGTTACCCATTCCCGATAGGTAAACCTTGGTTACAAACTGCAGCCGTTCCCGATAGCTCCATTTGAGTTTTAACCATGCCAGTTCCCAACAGGCCCCGTTACCCATTCCCGATAGGTAAGCCTTGGTTATAAACTGCAGCCGTCCCCGACAGCTCCCTTTGGTTTAAACCTTGCCAGTTCCCGACAGGTACACTTGCCCATTCCCGATAGACAAAACAGGTATCTCACCCGTTCCCGACAGGTATCTCACCCGTTCCCGACAGGTATCTCACCCGTTCCCGACAGGTATCTCACCTGTTCTCGACAGGTGTCTCACCCATTCCCGACAGGTATTTCACCAGTTCCCGACAGGTTTCCTATGGGATCCAATGGTTCCAAGGCCTTCTTCACCAACATTTCTTCCTTACCTTTACAACATCTTCTCTAACCACAGTGCAAATTTTCTCGGTTATTTTTGTATTCAATCCCTATGTATCTTGAATTCCTGATAGTCGTCGCTTTCATCTATTCAGATTCACAGTTGATTGAATAGGGGCAGCTGTAATACCTCAAAATTTACCTTCTTGTTTTTCTCAAATTGGTTTATACTTTACTTATTTGCATTCCATAGTAGGTCATAGATTTCATAGCATGGCATTCAGCATAGGGCATGGGATCAAGGCACTTGGTCCATATTCTCAAGTCTCAAGCTTCAGAGTGGCTCATGGGGTTCATCATGTCTTCTTAAGATCAAGCATGGCAAAAGATTGCAAGTGGATCTCTCCCTCCTACCCAGAGAGACCAATCAGGGTTTTTGGTTTCAAGAGAGTTTCTCGAAGACTTTGGGGGTTCAAGCATGTTTTATGGCTTCCATATGCTCACAAGTGTTCATGGATGGGGATTTGGTTGATGGTTTATGGTGAAGACTGTTCAGTGGATTAGTTGCTGGTGAAATAAGCAAAAGTCAACTGTGAAGGAGAAAGTCAACTGTGGAATTTTGAGGGTCTTTTCATGGTTTTCAAGGTCTCACATCCTCATATGGTCTTAAATGGTCAAGATTCATACCATTCATCAAGAATCAAGAGGTTGTGCAAAAGTTACTAAATTTGGAAAATGACCTATAATACAAACTTTCCATTTTTGGCAATTTTTCTTCCATATTCAACTTGACTTTTCATCATCAAGGAAGCTCCAAATGAATTTTCCTCCAACATGAAAGTTGAAGATCTTTCTCTCCCATTTCCAAAAAGTACTAGAACATTTCCATATCATTTGCGGAACTCTAGTTATGGTCAAAACAAGGCAAAGTGCTTTTCATGGATTCCTTATATGTCAAATTTTCCACCTTTTGCATTTTTGCACAAATGGACTTGTAATGTTCCCAATTGTTTCATGCCATATTACAACATCAAAATACAAGTCAAGAAGATCATTTGTGTCCTTTGAATCAATTCATGCCATGCCATATTTCTCATTATTCTCACAAAGTGCAAAAATGCCAAATTAATTCAAAACTTGCAAACCAAGAAGGTACAAGGCCCAAAATCAATTCAGAAATGATACATGAGTAATTTGGAGGTGAATTGTACTGGTGGCAAGGGTTTCCCACGTGTAAATTGGTGGTGGTGGTGTAAAATGCATTTTTGGAATTTCACTCAAATCTCATTAACAAGAGTTCTAATTACTTCCTAATCCTAATCAGTGAACTAATGAAGGGTATATATGTTTACTCATGCCCTCACAGCTAGGGTAGAAGCTTTCATTTGCACACTTGTGGTTTTTTGCTCTCACACTTCCTCTCATTGATCAGTGAAGAGAATAGAGCAAGAATCCACCGTTGTTTTGAGCTCATACTGAAGATTTCATCAAGTGCCATTCAAGAGGGTTCAAACTTAAATCTCAAGATCTAGCACGATTTCAAGCTCTAGTTGCATTTATTTTGCATCTAGAGGTTCTAAGGAGTGGATCTGCAGTTTTTGGAGGGATTTCTTGGAGGTTTTCAAGTTCTACAAGGTTCAGGTTGGTGAATTTTTCATACTCACAGAACTTGAATTTTTTATATGCATAATGATCTGTGAACTCCCCTGAGCATGCTGATATATTTTATTTGAAGTTTGGACGTGTGGTTTGTGAGATATGTTGATTTAAAGTTTTAGATCTATTTATGTTTTTGCTCGATTCTCCTTATTGGTTGATTGTTTGTTAAAATGGACTGCATATTTGAGATCCTTGCGTTTTTCTGGTCAAAATGGAGTACCTACTTGCAATTTTTGGAAAAAAAACACGCTGCAGCTCATCGGAGAGGGTGGCCGGAGCCCTAGCTTCGGCGGCTGCCGGAAAACCAGTCCGGCGAAGGTGTCAAATGAAGAAGACGAAGCAGGACCGTTGATGTGTTTGATCGTGCGTCCCATGTTGTGCCACGTGTTCTTTTTTTTATGTTTTTATTTTAATAATTACATGCTTGCCAACCACACTTACTACCGTGTGACTCACATCATGGCCTTGTTTTTTAATTAATCTTTGACTTTGTATTTTAATCGCGTTCGTTTGATTGATCGTGAGGTGGTGATGATGACAGCACATTAATGAAATCATGTGCATGACACATGGCTGGTATAGGGTGTTGCTGACCGTTTGTGTGTGTTGTGGCTATCGTGGGCCTTGCATCTGGACCGTGTATTTTCATTAAGTGTGATCGTGTGGACCTGGGTGGGTGTGTTGTTGCGCGTTAGATCGCATGTGTGGCTGGGATTGATTTTAATTGTTGACTGAATTCCATTACTCCCTCGTTGACTCCGTTTGGACTTTTGTAGCCTTGGGCTTCGCTGTTTGCACCCCCCAGTTTCAGCCCATATCATTTTCCAACGTATTTCTATTTCTTTTTGCACCCCCCCCCCCCCCCCCCCCCCCTTGCTTCTTTCATTTTCTTTTCATATTCTTATTATTTGTTTTGCATTTTTAATTTCTAAAATTACTTTTATGCATTCAAAAATCATACAAAAAATCATGGAACTCATTTTTAGTTTTATCAAATATTTCCATATTTTATTTTCTCATTTTATTTTATTTTGGCATCTGATTTAATTAATTGCATTATTTTCTTTTCTTAATTGTTTCACTTGCACACTCCAACTTGCAAATTTTATTTCTCCTCATCTATAATACATTTTTAATCCATTCTTTTTGAATTTATTAGGTGGCATATTAAATTGCATAAAAAAAAATTTGTTTCATTTTTAAAACTTTTACATATTGCATTTTGATCCCTTTCTTTTGCATGTTGAATCATTGTTCTTATGTGATCTTTGCCCAATTGTTTGAGGTACTTAGTTTGTGAATTTTGGTTTGATCTTTTTGCACATGTTACTTGACTGAGTTAACTTCTGTTTGAATATTTTTTGGGATTTTATTAATCCACTTTGCTATTTTTGGTTGAATTTTGTTTGTGATGCAAGTTTGATTGAGGTTTACTTTGATACATGATATAGTGTGAATGCATTTGCCTACTTGTGATGGAATGATGCTTGAGATGTTTTTATGTTATGATCATGTTCTGTTTGAGCTTACTTATGGCTTTGGAATCATCCTCATTTGATCATTTTCCAATTTGTTCTTGATTTTCCAAGTTGATGTTATTTTAACTTGAGTTTTGTGGATGTTTTGATTAACTTTGATGCATGTTTTGAATGTGTTGCTTAAGGATTCATCTTGCATGACTTGAGTTTGATTTTGGTATGATGTTGATACATATGCTACTGCCCCTTGAGTTCATTGCTTGGTTTTCATCTCACTTGATCATCATGGTTTGATTTGTATGATGCATATCATCATCATTGGTTTTGTGGTTTCTTTGGCTCATAATGCATCATAATGTGAAACATTCTTGCATGTTTGGATTGGATGATCATGATGTGAATTGAATTCTGACTTGGTTCCACTTTCATCTTATTTTGTTCATGTCATCTTTGTATGAAACCTTAGTGTGTGAATTTGTGAATCTTGTGCAAGTTTACTTGCATCCTTTCTTGTGTGCCTTCACTTGTATGCTTGATATGTACTTGTATGATCTTTGAAGCATGTTTTATGTTATGATTTGGATGTGATGATTATGGTGTGCTTGCTGCCCCATCTCTTTTTCTCTTTCTTCTCTTCTCTTTTCTTCTCTTTCACTCTTTCTCATCCCATGAATCTCAAGACTTGTTCAAGTCTTGGATTCCTTTCCCCTTAGAGCTACCTAGTCCAACTTAATTTTTGATTAAACTTGGAGTAGGATTAGCATTAGGTTAGGTAGTCTTTTCTCCTAAACCTCACTAACCATAGGACATCCATGCATGATAACATTATGACTCTTAGTTTCCCTTTAGAGTTTCTCATGCGTGGTTTCTCTTCTCATCTCAAAAGAAAAAGTAAAAATACTTAATAAAGGTTAGCGTGTATTGCGTCCGAGCCTTAAATGTAGGAAATGAAGAACGATGGGTCCCCCCTCCTCTTCTAGAGTGTTTAGCATACGTTCCATTTGGGTGCGACCATGCGACTCACTCGTTCCCGCATGATAGACTTTGGTGCAATACAAGTTACAAATAACTGTAAAAAACACTTCTGTCTAAAAAACTTCAACAAACAATAACGTTTTCCCTTCGGGAATTCTTTTTCTCATCTCACTCTCAGCGTACGAACGTGCTCCTACTCGTTCTCTTGCAAGACGGTAACGCCTAAGTCTCGATTCAGCGAACTGCAACACCTGAGCTAGAACGTAAGTCGTTCCCTAAAAAACACAATCCACCCCTAGTGAGGGGAACTACGTCGCTCTGATTCTCATGCTCCCGATGAGATACGTAGGCAGTGGGGTAGGGCCCATGCGAGCACTCCTTTTATTTTCCCTACATTTGTTTCTTGCTTTCCCCCTCTCTTTTCTTTTTCCTTTTCCCGTTCCTTTTCCTTTCCAGTAGCAGCGAAGTTCCAGTTGACGACACCCTTTGATCGAGACAAGCAAGCGTGGATCCCATTGGGTACGATGGACGCATGAGGGTGTTAATACCTTCCTCACGCGTAACCGACTCCCGAACCCTTTTCTCTCGGTCGCAAGACCATGCTCTTTCCCTCTTTCCTTCAGGTTTACGCAGTGTTTCCTTTCCCTCTCTTGGGATAAATACACATTGCTGGCGACTCTGTTTTTCCGCGCCACTCTCGCGTTTGTACCGTTGGATGTGAATCTTTCGGGAGCGACACATGACACAAGTCATTTGTGATGAATGATGATGAATCTCTTGATTAAATGCTTGTAGAATAAGTCTAGTAAAATTCAGGAGTCAAAATCGAGTCAATGTTTAACAGTGACAAAAAAGTCAACTATTAGACTAAAAAGTCAATTATACCAAAAATATGTAGTTTTTTTACCCTCTTTCCTTATAATCCATTCTTTTGATTTGTATCTCAAGAAATATGCATTATACCATGAATTTCCAATAAATAAATGAAATCTTCCTTTTATTTCAACTTTGCCTTTTTTTTTTTAAATCCAAACACACCTCTGAATTAAGTGACAATTATTCAAATCTCTTTGTTGACCATATATCTCAAATAAAGAGATGATATGCACCATACGTAATATGAGAAATAAATCTAAATAATTATCAAATAAAATACTCCTCAAAAATCCGCATATATATATATATATATATATATATATATATATATATATATATATATATATATATATATATATATATATATATATATTAAAGTTTTGTTCATTCTATTAAATCCGAAATGATTTTTCTTGATTTTTTTTCTTCCTCTATGTTTGTATATTTTTACCATTCATACTTAATTTGTGTTTGATCTTAAAAATAAAAAAACATTAAATAAAATTTAACTCTTGTTACATTTTCAAAATTGAATTTTTCATTTTTACCGAAGTTGAAAAACCCTAACAATCTAAAATACCTCTTTTCTTCATTACAGATTTTACGTTTCAATTCTGAATTCGCTATGGCCGATTCTATACTTTTCCCAAACCCTCCCAAAACCCTACACAGACTTCAACTCAACAACCCCATTTCCCAATCCGCGTCTATCTCCCGAACAAGAATCACTTTCAAACCAAACCAATTCCGAATCCCACCTATTCGTGCTTCAATGGCGCGAAAAGAAGACGATCAGAAACCTTCTTTTGGAGACACTTTCCTCAACAACACTCGCAAAAACGAAATTTTTGATTCCATAACAGCATCCCTCTCTAATTGTCTCTCTGAAACTAACCTACATTTGACAGTTCCTGCTCTCAAATCGAAAATTCGCGGCAAAGTAAGTATAACATGTTTCAACCATTGTTTAATTTTGCTTAGTTTTATGTATTTGGAATTTCGGGATTCATAAGTAGCTTAATGAATTGTTGGCAGGTTCGAGATATTTATGATAGTGGGGATTATATTGTGTTAGTTACCACTGATCGCCAGAGTGCTTTCGATAGGGTTCTCGCTTCCATTCCTTTTAAAGGCCAGGTCAGAGATTCTTTCATGTTCTGTTCATTTACTTGGCATGGTGTTTGTAGAGAGAGTTAAAGGAGCATCCAGTGTAATTTAGTTTTACACTAACATTAATTAACAAAGATTGGGATAATGTGGTAAAACAATGAACTTTCATTAGATGTCAGTGTAAAACCGGTTTACATTGATAGTGTATGTCGTTTAAACTCTTGTAATGAAATGTTGATAATCCAAATCCTTTGTGGGGAAGGCAACTCTCAAAGCTGTTTCAAGTAAAGTGGCCAAACATGAGAAAGCATGTTCCGACAATCAACAATGCTTTCATACCATTTGCCTTTGACACTTTTGGTTTTCTAGTACCAAAAGCGGTTGTTGATCTTTTACAGAGTGCAAAGATTCATTCATAGCAATAGCAATGTTGTGTCTCCAAAGACAATGAATGCAATTTTTAAGAGGATGGGTTTTGCCATCCAAAAAGGGGTAGTGGCGCGGCTTGTTGCCCGTTTGCCTGCCTTTTCTGTATAATTTTGACTATATTAAATATGAATTCCATACCCAAATCCTTTGTATAATTGAATATGTGATGGAAAAGTAGCTAGATGGTATTGAAACAATGGAACCTGTAGTAGCAACTGTCTGATATTAGTTATGGTTAGGAAATAATTAGTTCAGAATTTATGTAATGGCAATTATTAGGAAGTTAAGATTAGAAGATAACTTGTGTAGTCACTGAGTGGTGTGTATATGATAAGTAGGGTAGGGTCGGAAAGGAGGCTGTTATTTTGTATTTTGAACAGAGAACACTCACTACACGGCAAGTGTATTACTATAATATCTGTAATAGGAAAATCAGTCTCTGGGACAATTATTGTGTTGTATTTTTTGTAAGTTGGTTTGCTTCAGTTCTGTTTGCTTCTATTTAAATTAGTGTCTACCAAAACCTATGTGGAAGATCATTTCTACCTGGTGGATTGATG
Organism: Lathyrus tuberosus; assembly: GCA_022829125.1. Lineage (NCBI taxonomy): Eukaryota > Viridiplantae > Streptophyta > Magnoliopsida > Fabales > Fabaceae > Lathyrus > Lathyrus tuberosus. The sequence continues at coordinate 1,879,348 of JALAZF010000142.1, read as the reverse complement.
ATTACTAAATATTTGGTGGCATTCAAAAATCTGATTGTTTTATATTGCAATTTCAGGTTCTCAACGAGACAAGTCTGTGGTGGTTTGAGAGAACAAAGCATATAGTTTCTAACGCAGTTGTATCGGCTCCAGATAAAAATGTTACAATAGCAAAGAAATGTTCAGTTTTCCCTGTTGAGTTTGTTGGTGAGTTCTCTACTGATGCAAAGTTTTTTTTACTGTCTATGGTTAAATACTTAAATAATCTGTGTAAAATAGTTGCAGTCACCATTCATGGTTATCTGAATTTACTAGTATCCACATGTTGTCCTGTGCCTTTTCTTCTTCGTTGAAATTAAAATCCGTTATTTGAAGCGTTGTAAAATATTTCAATTATTTTATAAGTGGAAGTTGAGGACTCTAGTTATCATCCATTGATATATGTTGCTGGTTTTGTAGCTAGAGGGTTTGTTACTGGAAGTACAGATACGTCTTTATGGACAGTCTACAATAAAGGCAATCGTAACTACTGTGGAAATATCCTACCAGATGGTGAGAGTCAAGATTTCAAATTCTTTTGTAATTATTGATTTTATTATCCCCTGTGTAATAATAGTATATTAACACATGACAGGAATGGTTAAAAATCAAAAGTTGCACAAAAATATACTCACTCCAACTACCAAGGCTGCAGATCACGACGTTCCAGTAACTCCAGATGAGGTATGATGACTAGTTTTTTCTTTTACTTCCAAGTTTTTACTTTCTCTAATGTTGTGTTTCCTTACAGATTATAGAAAAGGGACTGATGACTAAAGCTGATTATCTAGAAGCGAGTGAAAAAGCATTAAGCTTGTTTGAATATGGACAGGTAATAAATTTATTTGTCAAGGGAACTTCTAAAATGCATTCCCCTTGCTTTATTGCATGCTTGACTTTACCATTTGATTGACTTTGCAGCAAGTTGCCTCGGAACACGGCCTTATTTTGGTAGACACTAAATATGAATTCGGGAAGGCAAATGATGGATCTATTCTATTGATTGATGAGGTCGAACACTATCTTTGATACATATTGGATTTTCACATGCACTCACATGTTAACTTTATTAAGTATATAAATTATAAATAGAAATGTGATTAAGTTTCCATGTTCCCAACTGTAGGTCCATACCCCTGATTCAAGTAGATATTGGATTACCAATTCCTACTTGGAGCGCTTTCAAAATGGTCTTGAGCCTGAAAATGTCGATAAGGTGCTTTATATGCATCATTGTTTTCTTTCTTAATTGCATATTGCTAGTGTTTTATAGATGCTAAATAACTTGGTAATATTCTATAATCCAATTTTTAGGAGTTCTTGAGGCTGTGGTTCAAAAGTCACTGCAACCCTTATGAAGACGAGGTAATTTACACTTTCTACTGCTAATGGATTAGCTTGTAGCTTTTAAATACGCATCAAATCACACGGGTCGCTTTTATTTAGGTCCTTCCCGATGCTCCTGAAGATCTTGTTTGTGAACTGGCTTGGCGGTATGTTTATGTTTCTTCGCATAAGTTCATGTTCTCTGAAATATGAATCAAGTTGTGGTTCTTTTAGTGCACAATTATTTGCCTCGATCATTTAAACGTGCATCAGTCAATTTTTCTATACAGGTACATTTTCTTATACGAGACTATAACAAAATCAAAGTTTGAGGTACAATCGACCGAGGTAATCCATAAACCAATATTTTCTTAATGTACACTATCTAATGCAAATAATACTAATATATCTATGTTTCTTCTTGTAGGAACCGATACACGACAGAATTTCAAGAAATGTTGCATCTGCACTATCATCCTTAAAGTAGCACTGGAAATTTAGGAGTTCACTTTAGCACTGTATTTTTAAGTATCCCATGGTAAAATATATTTTAAATAATCTAAATTAATCAGGGAAAGCATCAGAAAATTAGTTTTTTTATTTTCTAATTGACATAACCTAATAAAAGAGCTGTTTTTTGAAAGCAGGATTAAATGAGTCCTTTGCTTTGTATTTTAGCTGTTGACAGCACTCTGACAATGAATATTTTTTGGTCCGTAATCTGTATGAGACGTTTTTTACTCTCGTTACTAGATCCTGAACAATTTTTTAGGTTATGGTTTCTTATATTCGTGAAAATGATTGCTTGTAGGTGTACTTCAGTTATAATTTTAGATAGAAAGGATGTATTATGTCAGCATAAAATATATTTTTATCACATCACTCCACTAATATAATGGCAGTTTGAAAAATGTGTGGTTTCTTGTTCTATTTGTAGTATAAAACTATTTTGCACTACTATAAGGTTATTAAACTTCTTTCGTAGGAGAAAAGAACGTTCTCATCATTTTAATATGACACCCTTAAACAATTTCTGCCACTGCAGTAGTACAATTGTTGAATAATAATGGGTACCCTCTTGTCCTTGTTGCGTGCGAGGTTGATTTACCCTCACTTCTTTTATAAGTGTCATTTTTTGATTTTTTACATTTCTCAAGAAAGTTAATTAATATAGTTACTTTTTAAACAACAATTCTTCTTTTACCGATAATATCTTTAATTATTTATTACATTCATCTAATTTTTTCTCTCTCTGTAATAATTATATAGAGATAATTTAGACAAAAGTATAGTTAATATTATTTTGACCTTTTAACACTTAAAAAGAAATAAAAAATTATTCTAAAAATGACATTTAAAAAGAAATAGGAATAGAGGTAGTATCTTCTTTATAATAAGTGTCGTTTGACTCCTTTTTTGTTTTGTAGGATGGGAGTGTAAATAGTAGAAATGTCAAATAGGCCCGCCTGATTTTGGCATGACAAACTTAATTCAATAAGGGATTGTTCAATACACCGTGACTTCCCAAAATATCCATAGAATTCAGATTTTAAAATTCAGTAATATTATGGGCTTGTTTGTTTTGGTTTTTTTTTTAAATGATTTTTATAGTGTAATAAAATTTTGTGAAAAAAAAATTTACAAAGAAACTTTTCATAAAAACTTCAAATAAAAATTTGGTTTGAACAGTTATTCTTAAAATGTTATTTTTTGATATATTAACATTTTATCGAAAAAAAATTTGGATATCAAAATTTAAAAAAATCACTTAATTTTAAAGCTATTTCAAATAGCTTTTCATAAAAATCATTTTTGAGATACAATTTTTTTCAAAAATTAAGATTTCGACTATGTTTTGATTTTCAATAATGTATGTTTAAGTTGTATGATGTCAAAATTAGTCTTTCAATTTAGAAAAAAATAATATAGAAAAACTTGTAATATTTTAAAAAACGGTTTTACAAAATCCATTTTTAAAAATACAAAGAAAAAATCTATTTTTTTAAAGCTAAAACAAACAGGCTCTAAATACTCAACAAGCTTTATTTGAATTCACAAAACAAGTATTAAAAAGATTGAATTTTGGAATATAGTTTTTTAAGTTATAGTAATTGAACTCCGGATGCATTTCAATGCACATTTTAAAATAAATTTGAATTTCAATGTTCAGAATAAACACTCTTAGATTTAAGTATTCACGCTGATTCAACTTTGGTAGGTTCGAGAGATGAGAACCACACACTTGTACATCAACATCTTGTTAAAAAGAACGACTTATAAGGCACGGGGTTGTGCGGGAAAGAAGAAAGATACAATGAAATTCATGATGTTTTGATTTCTAGTGGAACTAATCAAGCAATGATAAAAAGTGGATGCGTTTCCATGATATGGATTATCTAGTAGCAAATGCATATGACAGAGTCTGCATCGATCTGTCAGGATATGGTTTTTTAAAAACATTTTCACCAATACGAAGTGACCAACCAACAAACCATGTTAGATGGATTATCTGTATTGCATGGCTTTAAAAATTTAGGTATTTTGTACAAGTTTATTTGAAACCCGGATGTCCTTTATCACAAACATTCACAAAGTAGAAAACTCATGCTAAAAAACTAGCAGATAAATGGGAGAATTCTTTTTTATAGGATGGATGAGTTTCACAAGGTGAATGATTTTTTCCTTTACTAAATTAAAGGCATTCTGCGATCAAGAAGAAACTACACATCTCAACTATGTTGACACTCTTAAAAGATTCATATCTTATGACCATAGCTCATATATATAAACAAAGAGAAAAAATATATATATACAAGGGGAAAGGGGCAACAAAAATCCCAAAGGACAAGAAACGAAAATGACACGAACTACGAAAAACAATACTAAGGGAAACTAAACTTATCCCTTAAGAAATCATTCTTTATAAACACATGAACTATATCCCACCAAAAGAAAGACTTGTCCGACAAAGTGGATGAAATTGAAAGATAGTCTAACTAGAAAAAGTCTAAGGTTGAACCACCCATATATTTAAACATATTTAAATAGTGACATAATTTTTGATGCATTTTAGTTTGAATTTTACAATATGCATATATAACTTGGAATTTTTAGAATGTAACATCGACATTGTTTTTGACGCATTTTAGTTTGTATCTTACATTATATGTATAAAATTTTGGAGTTTTCACTATGTAACATTGACACATTTTTTGATGTATTTTAGTTTTAAATTGTTACTAATTGGTTAAACATGTGTTGGTTTTATAAATAGAGTGTGTTCGAAAAACACAATCTAGACACATCTTTTAGTCAAGTAAATAACACTTTGACATATATGTTTGCAAGACAAGGGTGTCATAATAACACGATCTGAAAACATCCTTGAATCAAGTAAATAATACCTTGACATATAAGTTTACAAGACATTGTGTGTTTGATAACACACGTCAAATATAATCTTGTAATAACAAATACATTTCATATAACTCAACCACATTAGTATACAAGACTGAGTGTGTTTAGAGAACACTATTCAAACAAATCTTTAAGCCAAGTAAATAAAACCTTTACATTTTAGTTTACAAGAGAGGGTGTGATCGAATAACACTATCCGGACACACCTCTGAGACAATTCATAATACATTGGTTTATGAGTTTACATGACATTGCGTGTCCAGATAACACTATATAAACAACCCCTAAACACACCTTTGAGTCAAGTCAATAAGACTTTGACATATAAGTTTGCAAGACAAGGGTGTCTGAATAACACGATTCCGAATACCCTTGAATCAAGTTAATAACACATTGACATATAAGTTTACAAGAAATTATGTGTATGCATAAAACAAACCATACACACCCTTGTAATAAAAATACATAACATAGAACTCAACCACATCAGTTTACAATATCGGGATGTCTAGAGAACATTATCCGAACAAATCTCTGAGCCAAGTAAATAACACATTGACATTTCAATATATAAGAAAGGGTGTAATCAAATAACACTATCTAAAAACACCTTTGAGATAACTCATAACGCGTTAGCTTATGAGTTTACACGATATGGTGTGTCTGAATAATACTATCTGGATAAACTTTTATGGCAATACATATCCCATAGGCTTATCAGTTTATCTAACATGGTGTGTTCGCATAACTCTATCAGAGCAAACCCTTGAGATAATATATAATACATTAGTGTATCAATTTACCTGTAAAGGCGTGTCTATATAACAATATATGAACAAACCATATAACTGTACTAGTTAACCATATACCATACTCCATGGATTAGAAATTGACACACTATGTACATCCTATAGTACTAGATGCTCATGGTACTATGCAAATAACTCATCAATATCTCTATGGAGGATTGTGGGAGGCGCACCCAATATGGGTTCTCTAGGTATACTCTACAGATACTTGAACTTTCCGAGTACTCTCTTAGGTAAATGTGAGTACTTAAGTTGAGACCTGTAAGTTAGCCATCAAGAGTACCAAAAAATCTCCTCTAAAAGTTGTGTCTGAAAGTGTTGAGCGTATGCTACGAAATAACACCATCTTCTAGAATTTGGTCAAAAGCATGTTTGTATGACTCAATCATCAGACCCCTCATGTCTGGGTTAATCATGAACACATGAGGCAACTTTTTGCAGCACTCTTTTAGATGAAAATCATTTAATATGTACCAAATTTTATGAAAGTAATACTTTACATGTATTTATATTACTTGAAATAGAAAATTGTTTTCTCTCATTTGTCTTGTCTTCCACGACCTACCTTCATCTAACTTTAAGTACTAGTAAACCAAACAAGATACCTCCCAATTATACTCGTTAATTATCTCAAAATCTATGAAGTAATTAATGTTGACAAAATCGACTTAGGTTACACTTTTGTCCATAAATATAATTGTGTTAATTAAATACAAGAAATATGTCCTCAAAGCACATTATTTGTGAAAAGCGACCCAAGGATAATCACCAACATGATTAACAACAATAATTAAGTGGTACTCGTAATTTTTCATTAGAAATGAAAATCTTGCATGTGCTCCTCAAGTATCTACAATCTCCTTTTGGGTTTTATCTAACTCAATTTCTACTTATGTAACCATACGATTTAGTGCATCGGGTATTTGATTTAGAGCGTGATCCAACAATCTACTTATGATTGAAAGATGTAGGATGCATGATGCATCATCCAGAGTGATATTTATCAAACTAAAAGAAAGATGAAATGATGATGATGTCTTGATGTGCCATCTCTCAACAAAGGCTGAAAGAAGACCATGGTCAATAAAACCAAATATTGTCATACAAACACCCTTTAGACTAGATGCTTGTAATACTTCTTAAAACCATGGTTCATCTGGATGTGGCAGTTATGATACCTTCCTACCTTAGTTAATACATTTTAGTGTATCACAATACTGCTAAGTTAATTCATCAACATTAGACAATTTAATTAGTATAATGCACATAAATCGGATGTTTAAAAGCATAAGTAAATATATGTTTTAACCCTTAATTCCACAATTAAGTAGTGACATGACCTGCATATAGATGAAGTAATTACATGTTCTCTGTTCCTCCAATAAATCTCTGAGGTGTGGCAGGAGCACATTTGGTGGGAACATGTGTGATATGAGTAGATACGGAAGCAACATGTGCATCGACATGAGACCAAACCAATGGCCATGAGACGAAGACTGTCCAACTTCACTAGAAGATTTATCGTTCTCTTTCCATATTTAATCATGTTGAGATAATCGACCATGCTTATACCTCGAGTGTTTGTTACCCAATTTTCAACAATCACAACACCAGAAGATAACATCAGTAAAACCTAACACAACATAGACTATTTAATCACAACATATGTGATATAATTGACATATCTAGTGTTCAAATAACATTATATGGATGGATCCATACAACATTATCCAGATGGATCCAGATAACACTATCCATATGATTTCACACCATAAGAGCTAAAAAGAACCAAAACCCTAAAACTTCTTAAATCATAACAATGACAAGCATGGAATAAATGAGAAATCTAGAAATCAATAACTACGATATCAAACAAGAAATATATGAGATTTCAAAATTAAAAGTAAAATGAATTTATCACACTCACTAGAAGTAATATGAGAATGTCAAGTTGTTAATGTTACCAAATGTCCTTCAAATGCCAAAAACCCGATAAGAGGAATGTTTGGAACTGATTAGAGAAGTGAATTTGATTGAGTAATAGTATGAATAAATAGTTTCATGAATAGGGAGAAATAACACATGTTTCTTTTTTTTCAAACTTACTAAACGGGGAAGAAAAAAAAGGAATAATTTATATTAAAGGTGTTTCCATATAACACTATTTGGATGGTGTGTCTAGATAATGTTCTCCAGACAAGTATTTTTCCCACAAACCATCCATTCCAAAGACAACGCGAGTTTGAGTGAATTGGGTGGGTTCGACTTATATTATCTGGACGAGACGAGAGAGACAATTTTGGTAATTCATAGGGTGTGTCATTAAGGGTGTAATGAGCAACTTCTAATAAAAACATGAGGCCCTTTTTTTTGGAGGTCCTGTGCAACAAGCCAGGTTGCACATGCCTAAAATTGGGCATGATCTTATATGAAGGTTTAAGAAACTGATCATATATAAAACGTTACTCTTTGGAAGATAACTTAAAAAAAACGTATGCAAAATAAAATTTAAAAAATAGATAAATTCGATTTTTTATAATATCTGTAAAAAGGGAATTGTTCATTGCACCTCATGCATTACTTACACGCCCTGGAAAAAGTTCTTAAATACCCCAAAAATCTAGAATTTGGAATCTGGATGCACCAAAAAACACGCTAAGTACAAATAAAAGATGTACATATTTTGGAATCTGAACGCACCTTAATACACCATATTAAACCTAACATTATAACCACTACCAAATTAAAGTAAAAGAAATATGGATTTCAAACTCCAAATTAAACTTACGGATTTCAAAATCCAGATGCATACTCATACCCACTTTTTCTCTCTTTTTTTCCCTTCCACTTGAAACAAAATAAAACCATTGTAGCAGAAGTGGAGCTCTCATTTTCACATTGTTCTGATCTTTATCTCAACTTCTACTTCGTATGTTAAAACCTAGGATCTTCATCAATGTTTACCCATATTCGTTCAAACTAAGCACAAACATCTCTCACATTTGGTAAATTTCTCATACCCTTGCTTTTTGTTCGTTTATTTATTTATTTATTTATACATGTAATTTCTTAATAGGTTATAATTATTCTACATTTAGATACATCCAATAGAAGTGTACAATTTTGTTTCGTCTTAATAAAATTTGATATGAATTGGACACATTTGAGGGTTAGGGTAGTTGCATGAGTGCATTCAGCTCTGATGCGTTTAGTATGAATTTTGAAATTCGAACCCTTTCTACGAATGATAAAATCCGAATTTATCCGTTTTTCATTATGTTTTTTAATTATGTTTATTGATACATTGTTTCTTCTTCTTCTTTGATTTTGATAGGCCTTTACTTGTTTTGTTATAGAAAAAATGAATGATGAACAACAGAGCTATAAACACGGTCAAGTGCCTAACATGCTTTAGTGCGCATGGAGAAAGCTAGACTCTCACGGACCGCAGTTGGAGAATTGTCGCATACTAAAAAATGATTGCTTTCTCAGGATCACATATATATGACTTACGACGAAGCACATACTGCTCTTGTTTATGCTGATGCACATGCACATGATCTACATCATGTAATTGGACTTGATGCTTCCACACTTGCTAGTTTTTCCGGAGGCCCCAAAGGCATTTCACTATTTCCTTTATATGCACACCATGGTGTAGTTCACATGTGGGGGGAGAGGTATCATACACATTTTATTACTCTTTTAAGCATTTGTTTTATACTAATTAAATTGTTTGATGTTGATATATTTATTTTTGCAGTATGATGACACATTGAAGTGTGTAAACCATGAAAATAAATATCAAAGATGCCACAACTTAATGAACCATTAGAAAGGCTTAGAGCTATCTGGGCAGAAGGACTTCAGTATGACTAAATATAGTTATATTGACCATTGATAAGTGCTAATTTGTATTGATTTTGAGTGTAAATAATTAGCACTTATCAGCTTAATTATTCCAATAAACCTCAACTTTAGTGCATGTTTTGTGTAGTTTACATTATAGTGTGTAATATGCGTAATCATGTACATATCTTTGAGTTTGATAGTTTTTCTCTCATTTTTGTAGGTATACAAGCAATGATATTTTGTCATTATCTTATATAGCATTGAATAAGCTTTCCAACGCTTCCGAGCGCATGTAAAACAAAGTTACGGTTCTCAAGTTATGGTTGAAACAAGTTCTGAGTTTGCTGTCATGTTCGCTGTGCGAACTGGAGGCGAGCGAGCTCGCCAAGAGTTCACCCAACGAACCTAAGGCGAACAAAAAATTGCCCAGAAGCGTGGAAAACACTGTTTTTCCAGTAGCTATGTTAGGTATGTTCGCTGTGCGAACCGGAGCTCACCCAGCAAGCACGGGAACCCATTTTTGCCTATAAAGTCACATTTTTAGATTTTTTTAGGTTAACTTTTGGGAACCTTTGGACCCAATTGATCATAACCATATTTTTTAGTATTTTAGCTTAGAAACAACACATGGATGATGCATCTAGATGATTCGGAGCTAAATCATACTTCAATCGGAGATGACAAACCGTGAGAAGTTCAATCGGAGATGACAAACCGTGAGAAATTTGTTTTTCTTCGTTCTTCTCTTTGTATTTTTCATTGTGTTGGGTTTGTTGTATGTATGTTTACTTAGATTGTATGTTCATCCATGGATCTTTGTATAAAATATCTTTTACAAATCTTAATTGATGTTATCTTTGATTTAATATCTATCTTAATGGGTTTGGATCGCTGTAGACATGTACTTTTCAAACTCGACCTAAAATGATGATTTACTGGCTATGGGAAATGGTCTAAATATTCACGCGTGTGTGTCTGAGTTTAATGCTCCGTGTTGTTTTGTCGCATTAGATATCACCTTCGAAAGAACACGGTTGATCTCTCGGAATTTGTGTTAGACATAACTTCTGTTTGTGAGCGATACATGGAGGGTTTTGACGAGTATTAGGGTGAGTGCATTTGATCGATAGGTTTTCTCTCGTACATGATGGGTATAAGGAAATGCAACTCCTGATGAGTTTCTCCTTTCTAAAGAATGTGTTTATGTATTTGCTTTTATGCTTTTAGTTTTTGTATGTTACCCTTGGAGAACCATTTCATACCCAAGCTTAGATACGTGGAGATTTTCGGACGACAATCTTTCCCTCGAACTGATTCCTGTGGAGACGATAAATACCAGAATTCTTCCAAACTTAATTTTTGCTTGCCGCTTTACCGCACCAGCAAAATGGCGTCGTTGTCAGGGATTGGTTTTGATATTGAATTGCATTGCGTAATTTCTATATTTCTAAGCTTTGTACATAATTGTCTATATTGTATATATGCTTGTACAGATACTTGTTTTGCTTTTGTTTTCCATCCTTGTATATAATTGTTTTCTGTTATGTTTGTTCAAGTGTTGTATATATTTTATTCCCGTAACTTTTGTTCAAGTGTTTGGTTAAGACACTTTCTGTAGGTTTGTGCTTTGAAGAAAAAACATCGCATGTCTGTGAGGAAGTTACTAGCAAAACACAATAAAGCTGTCGAGCTAATGACGTGAAACAAGCACTGGTTTGATTCAATTTTGTTAGGTTGTTAGAAAAATTTTGTGTTTTGTCTCAAGCTTTGTTTTTTATTAGCTTGAGGGTACATGTTGTGATTGTTCAAGTTTGATTGTTTCAACAAGAAAATGTTATAGTAGTGTGAAAAGTTTAAAGAAAGTTGCATTGCTATGGTTTGTGTTTATTGCTTTTCTAGAACATAATAGGTTTATGAACCTTAGGCTCTGTATAACTTACATGTCATTCATTCTCTTGCAATTTTTGTTCATTTGTGAATCATTTTAGTTCATAGCCCATTGTGAGAAACCTCCATTGTTTTCTAAATGCTTAGATGACTGATAACTTTGTTCAATTCGTTTGATTCATGCTTAATATTTTGATTATTGTGATTTTGTGGAAGCATTAGAAATGATTAAGGCATTTGTTTATATTGAGCACAACCATATCCAAATGTAATTTACCCATGAGTTGTGAGTATTCGTTAACTCATTTGAGCCTTAACAAATTATATCCTAATTTGGTGATGAACTTTGTGTGTGTACATAAATTAAAAGTTAAGTTCATCGTTGAATTTTGTGGGATTCTAAAAAAGTTTCTTGAAACCTTTGACCTATGTTTTAACTTGATTTCCTTGCCAAAAAATGCAAGGAGCATTCACTTGAGGTTTGATGGTATTCAAGTTGGGGAAAATGAAAGAAAATGGTAGGTTACTAAAAATTTTGAACAAGCATAAGAAAATTGTTAATATGAATGTGAAAAATAAAAGAAAAAGATGGTTGTTTGAAAAAAAAATAGGGAATGAAAAATAATTGTGCAAAGGAAGTTTGGAAAAGGGTGAGTGATAGAAAAAAGAAATTGGTGAATGAAGTTGTGATGTGTAAATACCATGTATAATGAATGTTTCTTTTGCGTGACAACTTCGATTTAATAGCCTAAGAAATGACCCTTTGTTGTAAAACCTGGCCAAGCTACAACCTTTCAAGCCATTAGTGATCTTCTTGATGGTATGAAAAACACAAGAAATTGGGGGTTTGAATTGGTTTTTCAAAATAAAATAGTTTCTTTCTATTAATTTCTTTTTAACAGCTCTTTAACTTATGAGTAATAATCTTAATAAAGCTAGAAATTGATAACACAGTATGTTTATACTAGTTCACTTGAGAATTTCTCAAGTTAATCTAGTCCACCCGCCAAGGTGATTTTGCCTCTCTCATCGAGGTCTTAATCCACTAATCAATCAGATTAATACAATGCACAAGCCAAAACTGCTGGTGACTAACAACAACCTCTAAAACTCTCAAGTTCTATACTTCTCAAGAAATCCAACCTTACAGGTCTTTCTCAAGGAACAATCCTCTAAGACAACACATCTTAGCCTTCTCAAGAAATCCAACCTTACAGGTCTTTCTTAAGGAATACAAACCTAAGTTTGAATGAGTATCGTTTACAGAATAATGCTTCTTATACAAGTTGAAATGTAAACAAGTTTAGATCTAAATGACTTAAGAAAGATATTCGTAATAGAGTATTTTAGCAGTGAACTTTCGTGTGGTTGTTGTATCTTTCTTCAAGTCCTCATGTCTTTATATAGCTGTGTAAAAATGACCGTTGAAAAGTAATCATAGCTATTTAGACTGATGGCGGCTTGATAGAGACGTGGGGACAGATAATACTTTTATGTCCTGTCTTGTCAAGATATCTTCATTAGTATTGGTTGCACTATTTCCAAGATATCTTCGTTTATACCGTTGTATAATTGTACTTGTTGCTTCGTCTTCTAATCTTCTTAACTTCAGAGGCTTCTGCGAGCATGAATAAGAAGGGAAAACGTAGATTGGTTCTTAAGATCTTCAAGTCTTGGAGTCCTTAGAGATGCACTTTCGGAGTCTTCAGCACTTGACCTTCAGAACCTTGTTCGCTTAGAATGTTGTCATCATATCTTCAGAGGCTTCTGATGGTATTTAGTTGAAGCATGAGTAGAGACTATAGTTGGGTCTTCAGAATTTTTATCTAAAGAGCGTAAGCCTTCAGCATCTGAACTTCGTTCATCAGAACCTCAGTCTTCAGAACTTCAGAACTTGTTCTCTTTACATATTATATCAGAGTCTTACAATCTTTAGATTCTCCTGAAGCAATTTCTGTTATATAGCATATCAAGTGTAACGCGTAGGCGAAGTATTTTCTTTTAACAACATATTCACTCCATTTAACAGAAGCAGAACCCGTTTGTTAGATTCTCACAAATAATAAACATTAGACTTATAAAATTATTTATACAAATATACTTGTTTGATATCATCAAAACTCAGAGGTATTAGTGCAGAACCAACTCTTGTTCTGATAATCTCCCCCTTTTTGATGATGACAAAACTATGTATTTTGATGACACAATTTTGTACATAACACAAGGGTAATTGATATAATAAGGTTAAGAAATACTTATCCTTCACATGAGATACTCCCTCTGATTCTCAGACTGCGTGAAAATTAAATGTCCGACTCGTATTTTTCATGATGGACTCCCCCTGATTCCAAAAGGTCAGATACTGAAATCTTCATAGTCTTGATTCAATTATAACACGAACTCAGGTCGTCATCTCAAAACCTTGTTTTTATAAAAAGTCAAGCACATGAACTTATCAGAGCCAGCAAAAATTCTGATTTGCTGATTTTTTATTTCTTTATTGACTTTATGATGTTTTCCAAACGCACCACGTCAGGTTCAGGTGAGGAAATAACTAAGGCGTCTTGCTTAGCTTTTTCTATAGCTTCAGCTTCTTTTGCCAGCCTGGCTTTTTCTTCTACAAGAAGTCTCGCTTCTTCAGCAGCCTTTTCTTCAGGTTCTTTCTGCTTTGCAGCAAAAAGTTTGAATTCCCTTATCCGCTCTTCAGCTTCTGCTCTTTCCTCTGCCAACTGAACTCCAACAGTTTTAGTTGCGTCTAAAAAACTTGTAATTCTTGCAAATTCAGAATCTAACCACTTCTGAAAGGTTTTCCAAGAATTCTCCAGCTCCAGAGGCTTAGCACTTGTGCTTGCTTCTGCTCTTAATTTTGCCACCTTCTTTATAGCCTTGTTACGAAACTGACCAATGCATTCTTCAATGGTTGTTGGAAGGGGTATGTCATAGATGATCAGAGAAAGGTTAGGCTCAACAGAGTTTGTTTCAGAACGTTCTGGTTGAGACAAAATAGTCTCAATATGAGAAGGTTCAGATGTTGGTTGATTAGTAAGGGATGATAACTCAAGGATTTCTGAAACCGTGAAAGGTTCAGATGTGACAATTTCTAGAGTATCAGAGAGTAGGCTTAGTTCATTTGGTTGAATGAGTGGAGAGGTTATTGTCGAGGTGTAGGTAGGAATGGCTTCAGATGAAATAGGTGTACTGATTGATGGAATGGGAGGTGGTTGAATAGTGGTAGTTGGAGGAGGAATCGAGAAAGATGGTGGTTTAAACTTTATTTGTAGATTGAAGGTAGGAATGAAAGTAGATGATGATGATACAGTAACAGTCTTAGTCACATTTATTGAAGTAGAGGGATTGGTAGCAGACTTACTAGATTCTTCAAGAAGAAGAGAGTGCATAGTGGAACTCTTAGAAGATGCAGACTTGTCGTCCTTCTTCCTTTTCTTAAGCTCAGGATCCTCTTCAGTTTGCTTTCTCTTGCTTCTGGTAACAACATATGGAGGTTTAGGAGCAACATCTTCAATCCTGAAGTTAGACATGTCATGTCCTTCTTTTCTCATCAAAGCAACAAATGCAGCAATTATTCGTATATTATTGCCTCTGTGATAGATAGGATAATTTTTCACTGGAATTCGGTTTTTTTATCACAGTGTCATGAGGGATAGAGAGAGGTTTCACTTCAACATTCTTGATCATTTTCATATGCTTAAGATTCATAGCATTGAAAGCTTCTGCTATGCTCGGAGTCAAGTATTCTGTATATTTGGCTTCTTTAACTAGATAATCCACTAAGCCACTTTCAACAAAGATATCAGAGAGCAATCTTCCGAACAGAATGTAATTTATAATTTTCTTTTCTGGCGAGTCTGTTGTTCTTGTTTTGCGCATCATATACCTGAGATAGTAGAACAGAATAGATGGTAGACACATTTTCTCATTTTTATGCAAGTAGTACAGCATGTACTTTTGATTTGCATTGAAGGAATCTGCAGCACTCTTTGAAGGTCTTGGATTGATACCCCCAAGGATAATCTTTTGCCAGATTCTCAGATTATCATGCAAGTCCTTGCTTTTATATTCTGTTTTTCCAGATTGATGGTTTGCAAAAATTGCTTTGTTGATGATATAATCGGATTTTTCAATCTTCCCATACACTCGTTTGCCTTCCAAGAACTTCATTCCTATCATATCCGAGATTGACTTCTCGGTAATAACAATCCTCTTTTCCATAACGAAGGAGACAACATAAAGATCGTCAGTTTCAGCCTGCCTCCAGAAATCTTTTACTAGAGCTTCATATGTGGGACCTCTAAGTCTGTCAAAGTAACTTTTCCATCCTTGAGTGTTTAGTTGATCATGAAGGTTAAACCCATTATCACGAAGATTGTCAAAGTCGATATCTAGTTCTTTGAGAACTGTTAGGTCGTCTGCACGAACAACACAGGTAACTGAGGGATTTCATTGCGTTACATGGTTTTCATCGATCGTGGGAAGAGATGATGAAGTCTGAACAACAGTTGCGGTGGTTGCGAGGGTTATAGAAGGTGCAACAGATGAAGAAGGTGACTTTTTGGAGGGATTTAGTGACTCTTCCATTTCTTCAGAGAAGCGAACGGTTGCTTGCTGAATATCATTCATCATGATGATGGTTTGAGATTGATGAAGACGAAGACGGTGAATGAGTGTTTGAGAGAGAGAGAGAGAGAAGCGATTTAGGGTTTTAGGGTTTCTAACGATGTAGAAGTGGAAATGAGGCAGTGTGAGTGGGTATTTAAAATATTTTTGAAAATGAAAAATTAAACACAATATTGGGGATTAATGAATGAATGTAATTATGATTTAAGTCAATTCTTAAGAAAATTATTGTTTAGTGTGTACGTTAAATAAATGTAATGATTTTGGTATAATCGAAATTACACGTATTGATCATTTTCTAATTAAGTGACATATTTTAATGTTCTCAGAACCTGGACAACCCAAAAGTTTCCATCAGATCAGAGACACTTCTGACCGAAGTAGCTTCTGATGGCTGAGATTTAAATAGATACGTATTCTGACTAAACACATCTGATTGTGACGCAATCTTATTATGGACAATAGTCCATTTTCAGATGCTTCAAGATAATTTGAAATCTATCTTCAGCTAAGGGTTTTATAAAAATATCCGCCCATTGATGGTCTGTATCAATAAATTTTAAGCACAAAATTCCCTTCTGAACATAGTCTCTGATAAAATGATGTTTTATTTCTATGTGTTTAGCCCTAGAATGTAAGATAGGGTTCTTACTTAAATAGATAACAGCAGTGTTATCACAGAAGATAAGAATGTTACTCTCGTGTATCTGATAGTCTTCTAGTTGATTCTTCATGCACAACATCTGCGTACTGCATAAGGAAGCAGATATGTATTCTGCTTCTGCTGTTGAGAGAGCAATTGTTGATTGTCTCTTGCTTGACCATGAGATCAGATTCTTCCCTAGAAACTGACAGTTTCCAGATGTGCTTTTTCTTTCCAATCTGTCTTCAGCATAGTCTGCATCACAGTAACCAAATAGAGTGTACTCTGATGTTTTCACATACATCAAGCCAAAGTTAGTAGTTCTTTTCAGATACCTTAGAATTCTTTTAACAGCAGTTAAATGAGATTCTCTAGGATCTGATTGAAATCTAGCACACAGATGAACGCTGAATAAAATATCAGGTCTAGAAGCAGTTAAATACAAAAGAGAGCCTATCATACCACGATAGGCCTTCTGACAAACTTTACCACTTACTTCTTCTTTCTCCATAACGCATGTTGGATGCATTGGAGTTTTTGCTATCTTACAATCTATCATGTTGAATTTCTTCAGAAGTTCTTTAGTGTACTTACTTTGATGAATGTAAGTAGCTTTTGGTTTCTGATCAATTTGAATTCCCAGAAAGAACTTCAACTCACCCGTAAGACTCATTTCGAATTCTGCTTGCATCAACTTTGAAAACTCCTTGCATAGAGAGGGATTAGCAGAACCAAAAATAATATCATCAACATAAATCTGAACTATGAGTATATCATTTTTGTACGATTTACGGAAGAGAGTGGTGTCAACCTTGCCTCTGGTGAAGTTATTTTCTAAGAGAAAATTGTTCAATCTGTCGTACCAAGCTCTGGAAGCTTGCTTCAGATCATAGAGAGAATTTTTTGAGTTTAAAAATGAAATCTAATTTTTTTGAGTTTTCAAATCCAGGAGGTTGTTTGACATAAACTTCTTCTGATATATAGCCATTAAAAAAAATGCACTCTTAACATCCATCTGGTATAAGATGATGTTATGATTTACTGAAAAGGAAATTAACGGGCGTATAGCTTCCAGTCTGGCAACTGGACCAAAGGTTTCATTGTAATCTATCCCTTCTTGTTGACTGTAACCTTGTGCAACTAGTCGTGCCTTGTTTCTGACAACCTCACCATTTTCATTAAGCTTGTTTCTGAATACCCATTTAGTTCCAAGTACATGGACATCTTTAGGTTTTGGGACAAGATTCCATACATCATTCTTTGAAAACTGGTTAAGTTCTTCTTCCATTGCCAGAACCCAGTCCTTGTCCATAAGAGCTTCATCAACTGTCGTTGGCTCAATTAACGACACAAATCCTAGAAGCGTTTCTTCAGAGGGTTTGAAAGCTGGTCTGGTTCTGATGGGAGCGTCCTTGCTACCCAGAATTAGTTCTTCAGGGTGTGAAGTTGAAATTCTCCTTTTCTTTTGTTGTGGAGTATCAGACGATACATCAGTGATATCGAAAGTAGGAACGTCTAGATTTTTAACTTCTTCTGCCTTTTCTTTAGGTTCTGAAAAGCTGATTTCCAAATCTGTAAACTTTTCAACTAGCTTTGACTTTTCAGGGTCAAGCTTATCATTGAATCTAACATGAATTGATTCTTCCACAATCCGTGATTCTGTGTTATAAACTCTGTAGCCTCTTGAGTGTTCAGAGTATCCTAACAACAGACACTTCTGTGCTTTGGGATCAAACTTGCCAAGATTCTCTTTAGTGTTTAACATAAAACAAATACATCCAAAAGGGTGAAAATAAGAAATGTTGGGAATTTTATTCTTCCACAATTCATAGGGAGTTTTACTCAAAATAGGTCTTATGGAGATTCTATTTTGAATATAACATGCTGTGTTAACTACCTCTGCCCAAAAGTGCTTAGCCATGTCAGTTTCTTGGATCATGGTGCGAGCCATCTCTTGTAAAGTTTTGTTCTTTCTTTCTACAACTCCATTTTGTTGTGGAGTTCTAGGGCAAGAAAAATCATGAAATATCCCATGCGAATCAAAAAGTTTTTCAAAATCTTTATTTTCAAATTCTCCACCATGATCACTTCTGACCTTGACGATTTTGCAATTCTTTTCGTTTTGCACTTGGGTGCAGAAGAAAGCAAACACAGAATGTGACTCATCCTTGTGTCTTAAGAATTTTACCCATGGCCAACGATTGTAATCATCAACGATGACTAGTCCATATTTCTTACCATTGATAGAAGCAATTTTCACTAGTCCAAATAGATCAATGTGAAGAAGTTCCAATGGTCTAGAGGTAGAAACAATATTCTTTGCTTTAAAAGAAGTTTTTCAAAACTTGCCTTTCTGACATGCTTCACAAAGAGCATCTGAAGAGTACTTTAGATTTGGCAAACCTCTGACAAGTCCTAGCTTGTTCAGCTGTGAGATTCTTCTCAAGCTAACATAACCCAGACGTCTGTGCCAGACCCATTGCTCTTCATTGACAGACAGAAGACACTTTATATTTTGATGTTTTAAATATGATAATTTCATTTTGTAAGTATTGTTCTTCCTTTTACCATTGAACAGAACAGACCCATCCTTCTGACTAATAGCCTTACAAGACGTTTGATTGAAAATAACGTCATAACCATTGTCACTAAGTTAGCTAATTGACAACAAATTATGCATTAGACCTTCAACTAAAAGAACATTATTTATAGGAGGAAGTTTACCATTACCAACAGTTCCGGAGCCAATGATTCTTCCCTTCTGGTTTCCTCCGAAACCGACGACACCTCCAGGCTTAAGTTTTAAATCTTGGAACATATCCCTTTCTCCCGTCATGTGTCGCGAGCATCCACTGTCCAGGTACCATGACTGGTGTTTCAGTGGCGCCATTAAGGATATCTGTAACATAAATTATCTTATTCTTAGGTACCCATTTTGTGGGTCCTTTCACATTAGTATTTTCAGAGGTTCTGACACCTTTGGATTTCCGTACAGCAGGATAATAGTGTAGTATTTGTGCATAATGTTTGAGTTTGGATGTTTTCTTCCGTGTTTGTGTTTGTGATATAACAGACTTAGAACCTTCTAGTTCTGGACAATTCAATTTAGTGTCAGCACGTACAAAATGTTTAGACAAAGGTATTAGCTTGATATTCTTGGTTTTATCATATGTTTGTGATGGTATTGAATATCCCAGACCTCTACTTCCATTTCTGCTAACTCCATAGATCATTGAAGCCATTTTGCTTCTATCTATACTTTTAGCAAGAAATTGCTGAAAAGCTCTGTCATATCTTACCACTTCATTAGTGATAGTTATATCAGACGTGATCTCTTCTTTTAACTTAGATACTTTACTTTTTAAAGCAGCATTTGATTTTTCTAAGAAGAATAATTTTTCGTTTAATTCAAAAATGGTTTGCTTGCTTTTAGTAAGATCCCCGGAAGGAACCATAAAAGTCTTTTCAAAGTTTTGTGTTTTCTTAGAAGAAGTTGATACCTATCCATAAATTCAGATAATCCTATTTCAAGTTCAGAACGAGATAAAGAAGAAAGTACCTCTCTGTCGTCATCAGAGTCTGATAGTTCTTCTTCTTATAGAACTCCGTTCGTGCTGGTCTTAGCCATGAATGCCACATTGGCATGTTCTCCATCAGAATCTTCTTCTGACTCTGAATTATCCCAAGTTGCCATAAGACCCTTTTTAGCTTTTCTAGGTCTTCCATCTTTCTTGAACTTTGGACAATCATTCTTGATATGTCCAGACTCCTTGCATTCAAAACATGTGATTTCTCTTCTATACGCTTTCTTTTGACCATGTATAGACTCAGATTTTCTTCTCGGTCCTCTGAACTTATTCCTTCTGTATTTCCACAGCTGGCTTATCTTCTTTGATGTGAGAGATAGTTCATCCTCGTCTGAATCTTCTTCAGATTCTTCCTCTGCTTGATAAGCCTTTTTCTTTTCAGACTTAGCCTTTAGAGCAATAGATTTACCTTTATCTTGAGTTTCATCTTCTTGAAGTTCTATTTCATGACTCCTTAAAGAACTAATTAGTTCCTCAAGACTTATGTTGTTCAAATCCTTTGCTAGTTTCAAAGCAGTTACCATTGGTCTCCATTTGACAGACAGACTTCTGATAATCTTCTTGACATGATCAGTAGTAGAATAACCTTTATCCAGAACTTTGAGTCCTGCAACAAGCATCTGGAATCTTGAAAACATAGTTTCCACAGATTCATCGTCTTCCATTCTGAAGACCTCATATTTCTGGATTAGTGCAAGAGCCTTTGTCTCTTTGACTTGAGCGTTGCCTTCATGAGTCATTCGGAGAGAATCAAAAATAGACTTTGCAGTCTCTTTGTTTGTGATCTTTTTATATTCAGTATATGAAATTACATTTAATATAATCGTTCTTGCTCTGTGATGATTCTTGTAAATCTTCTTTTGAGCATCTGTTAATGCACTTCTGACAATCTTTTTGCCTTCAGAATCTATAGGGTAACTGTAGTCATCAACTACCAGATCCCATAGATCTAAGTCAAAAGCCAGAAAGTAACTTTCAATTCTATCTTTCCAATAGTCAAATTTTTCCCCATCAAAGATAGGAGGTTTTGCACTATAAGAATCTCTTTCATTAGCGGTAACATTTGGTTCAGGTGCAGCCATTGTTTTTCACACTTGGATCGGTACTGAACACTGTTAAGTGTTTGATAAAAAAAATTCAACCTTTTTATCACCTCAGAACCAGAGCTCTGATGCCAATTGAAGGTGTGAAAAACACAAGAAATGGGGGTTTGAATTGGTTTTTCAAAATAAAATCATTTCTTTCTATTAATTTCTTTTTAACAGCTCTTTAACTTATGAGTAATAATATTAATAAAGCTAGAAAGAGATAACACAGTATGTTTATACTAGTTCACTTGAGAATTTCTCAAGTTAATCTAATCCACCGCCAAGGTGATTTTGCCTCTCTCAATCGAGGTCTTAATCCACTAATCAATCAGATTAATACAATGCACGAGCCAAAACTGCTGGTGACTAACAACAACCTCTAAAACTCTCAAGTTCTAGACTTCTCAAGAAATCCAACCTTATAGGTCTTTCTCAAGGAACAATCCTCTACGTCTTAGACTTCTCAAGAAATCCAACCTTACAGGTCTTTCTTAAGGAATACAAACCTAAGTTTGAATGAGTATCGTTTACAGAATAATGCTTCTTATACAAGCTGAAATGTAAACAAGTTTAGATCTAAATGACTTAAGAAAGATATTCGTAATAGAATATTTTTGCAGTGAGCTTTCGTGTGATTGTTGTATCTTTCTTCAAGTCCTCATGTCTTTATATAGCTGTGTAAAAATGACCGTTGAAAAGTAATCATAGCTATTTAGACTGATGGCAGCTTGATAGAGACATGGGGACAGATAATACTTTTATGTCCTGTCTTGTCAAGATATCTTCATTAGTATTGGTTGCACTATTTCCAAGATATCTTCGTTTGTACCGTTGTACAATTGTACTTGTTGCTTCGTCTTCTAATCTTCTTAACTTCAGAGGCTTCCGCGAGCATGAATAAGAAGGGAAAACGTAGCTTGGTTTTTAAGATCTTCAAGTCTTGGAGTCCTCAGAGCTGCGCATTCGGAGTCTTCAACACTTGACCTTCAGAACCTTGTTCACTTAGAATGTTGTCATCATATCTTCAGAGACTTCTGATGGTATTTAGTTGAAGCATGAGTAGAGACTATAGTTGGGTCTTCAGAATTTTTATCTAAAGAGCGTAAGTCTTCAGCATCTGAACTTCGTTCATCAGAACCTCAGTCTTCAGAACTTCAGAACTTGTTCTCTTTACATATTATATCAGAGTCTTGCAATCTTCAGATTCTCCTGAAGCAATTTCTGTTATATAGCACATCAAGTGTAACGCGTAGGCGAAGTATTTTCTTTTAACAACATATTCACACCATTTAACGGAAGCAGAACCTGTTTGTTAGATTCTCACAAATAACAAACATTAGACTTATAAAATTGTTCATACAAACATACTTGTTTGATATCATCAAAACTCAGAGGTATTAATGCAGAACCAACTCTTGTTCTCACACTTCTTGCTTCCATGATTTCATTTATGATTGTTAGATGAATGTATGAATTGAACTGCCGTTAGCATTATTTCATATGAGTGTAATTGTCCTGCGGTTGCAAACGCGTAAATTTCTTCATCCTTATTCTGAAGAGGAGTGTTAGGTGTGATTCATTCTTGAACATTTGTATTGCTTTAGAATTTTTGAAATGTGTTTTGTGCTTAGACTTTGTTTCATAATCATGGTGTCATTGTAGTTTAGTGGTAAGCATTGATTTGCATGTACTTTTGATATTTGTACCATACGTTTGTAAGAAAACTTGTTGAGCGTGATTTCTTGATAATTGCTTTTGTTTCTTTGAGTTGATTGATTCTTATTTGAGGACAAATAAGTTTAAGTTGGGGAGAGTTTGATAAGTGCTAAATTGTATTGATTTTGAGTGTAAATAATTGGCACTTATCAGCTTAATTATTCCAATAAACCTCAACTTTAGTGTATGTTTTGTGTAGTTTACATTATAGTATGTAATATGCGTAATCATGAACATATCTTTGAGTTTGATAGTTTTCCTTTCATTTTTGTAGGTATACAAGCAATGATATTTTTTCATTGTCTTATAGAGCATTGAATAAGCTTTCAAACACTTCTGAGCGCGCGTAAAACAGAGTTACGGTTCTCAATTTATGGTTGAAACAAGTTTTGAGTTTGCTGTCATGTTCGATGTGCGAACTGGAGGTGAGCGAACTCGCTAAGAGTTCGCCCAGCAAACCCAAGGCGAACAAAAATTGCCCAGAAGCGTGGAAAAATAGTGTTTTGGTAGTAGCTATGTTTGGTATGTTCGCTCTGTAAACCAGAGCTCACCCAGCGACCACAAGAACCCATTTTTGCCTATAAAGTCACATTTTTAGATTTTTTTAGGTTATCTTTTGGGAACCTTTGGACCCAATTGATCAGAACCATATTCTTTAGTAGTTTTAGCTTAGAAACAACACATGGATGATGCATATAGATGATTCGGAGCCAAATCATACTTCAATCGGAGATGACAAACCGTGAGAAATTCAATCGGAGATGACAAACCGTGAGAAATTTGTTTTTCTTCCTTCTTCTCTTTGTATTTTTCATTGTGTTAGGGTTGTTGTATGTATGTTTACTTAGATTTTATGTTCATCTATGAATCTTTGTATAAAATCCCTTTTACAAATCTTAATCGATGTTATCTTTGATTTAATATCTATCTTAATGGGTTTGGATCGCTGTAGACATATACTTTTCAAACTCGACCTAAGATGATGATCTATTGGCTATAGGAAATGGTATAAATATTCACACGTGTGTGTCGGAGCTTAATGCTCCGTGTTATTTTGTCGCGTGAGATATCACCTTCGAAAGAATGTAGTTGATCTCTCAGACTTTGCGTTAGACATAACCTCCATTTGTGAGCGATACATGTGGGTTTTGACGAGTATTAGGGTGAGTGCATTTGATTGATAGGTTTTCTCTTGTACATGATGGGTATAAGGAAATGCAACTCCTGATGAGTTTCTCCTTTCTAAAGAATGTGTTTATTTATTTGCTTTTATGCTTTTAGTTTTTCATGTTATCCTTGGAGAACCATTTCAAACCTAAGCTTAGATACGTGGAGATTTTCGAACGACATTCTTTCCCTCGAATCGATCCCTGTAGAAAATGAATAATGTGCATAAAGGATGTTGGAAGGGTGAACAATTGAGAAAAGAAAGCATTGGATAAAGTTGTAGTGTGTACATAACCTTGTATAGTGAATGTTTCTTTTGCATTCGCAACTTTAAATCCATGGCCTTATAAATATCCCTTTGTTGTGAACCTAACCAAGCTACAACCTTGAAAGACCTTTGTGATCTTCTTGCTTCCATGAATTCTTTGATGAATGATTAGATGAATGATTAGATGAATGTATGAATTGATTGTATCGCATTATTTGTCAGGTGAGTAAAATTGCCTCGCGGTTGCAAACGCGTTAATTTCTTCATTCTTATTCGAAGTGGAGTGTTAGAGTGATTCAAGCATGAGAATTTAGTTGTTAATTGAAGCATTGCATGATATTTGTTTAAGAACTAAATTTTCTTTCATTGTTCGATTCTAGGAAGTGGTGAACATTGCTTGTGCGCATTTGTTTGTTTATTTGAGCCATGAATCCATTCTTGGTTGAATTAAATGCTTGAGCAAATCCTCTGGTTTTCAATGAGAGACATATTTTGCTTGAGGTCAAGCAAAGATCTAGTTGGGGATAGTTTGTTGAATGCCAAACATGCTTTAAATTGATCCATATTTATTGGATTTTTTCATCTCATTTGTTATGTTTTGTTGGATTTACTCCATGTTTTCATGTTATTCTTCAATATTGTTGAAAATACATTTGGTTGCTTTGATTTGTGTGTTATTGTGCAGGAATTAGGCATACAACATCAAAGTGTAAGACACAAGTAATTGAACAAGGAATCCAAAGGAAAAGAAGAGATTCAACATGTTCACTGGACGAACAGCCAGCGAGGAGTAGCAGTGAATGTTCGTTGGGCGAGCTCCTGGCGAAGCCCCAGTGAACCATCTCAGAATGATGGCAGTAGGAAAAAGGCAATAAGTTTGCTGGGCGAACTAGTAGCGAATGTTCGCTGGACGAGGTTGCAGCGAAGGACCAGTGAACCATCTCAGATTGTAGTCAGTAGCTAAAGAACCTTAAATTCGCTGTGCGAACTTATGGCAAAGTAGTTCGCAGGGCGAAGAATTGCTCGCACAACAAACTTTGTAAATTCCTTAGGGGCGTTTTAATTGTTCAGAGGCACTTCATGTGCCATAAAGTATGTGAGGGCAAGGTTCCTTTTTACTATGTTTTAATGATGTCAAAACTAGGATATTAAGTACTTGTGTATTTTGGACGATATCACCTTGTCTAAGCCATGCATTCATCTTTTGCAAACGTACATAAAAATCCTTATACACGTATTAGACATATATGATCATACACAATGTCAAAAATGAGTTTTTGGATCATTTTTAGAGCCATAGGTCGACTCACACTGAAGGGAAAAGGTTTTGAAACTCTCTGCCTTGCATGTACCTACCCTGGGTTGACACATGGGCTCTTACAGGGCGACTCATACTGTAGGGAAACATTTTTTAAAACTTTTTGCCTTGCATGCGTCGACGCATGGGCCAATTTTTTATGTAGTTTTGGCCACTGTCGTGTATAGGTCGACTCATAGATGCTAGAAGTCGACCTCTCACGCGTGTTTACCCATTTTTCTGTGTCTTTGTGTTCCTAAACTCTATTTTCTTTACTTTCATGTACATACATATATATATATATATATATATATATATATACACTCATATGCATCACTTTGAAAAACAAGAAGAAAATTGAAAGAAACATTGTCTTGCTCTTCATCTTCACTCTCACAATTGGATTAATCAATAATCACACATAATCATCTTTGTTGATTGTGCTTAGTCAAGAGTGATAACATCCAAATGTAAGATTTGTAAATCAAGTTTGGGTAGAGATTCAGTGGGATTTCTTTGATAAAACCATTGGGGTTTTGTCCTCCAAGATCATGATAGATTTGGGGTTTTTTGTACAAGTCTCCGCATCATAGATTCAGCCGAGTGAAAGCCTTGAAGAACGGTGGGTTCGGTCAAGTGAGTAACGATAATCGAAGGATCATTTTGGAAGATTTGGGGTCAAGCATCTTGCAATCCAAATCAGCCGAGTGAAAGACCTGGAGAACGGAAGGTTCAGTTAAGTGAGTAGCGGTAACTTGAGGTTTGTTCGTATTGTTTGATGCACTTGATTCATCGAGAATCAATGGGAGAGAAGTGGTTAGATTCAACTTCAACAATTGGGTTAGATTGTTGGTTTGCTAGGACTTCTCTTGTACTGAATATTGCACACATATTTTATACATATCTCAATTCTATTTTAGAATTGAGGGCAAACGTACCCTAAGCGAGGACAAAAGGGGATTTGCTTAAACAAATAGGGCCTCTCTCTCTATCTCTCTCTCTCTCTCTCTCTCTCTTTTTCTCTCTCTCTCTCTCTCTCTCTCTCTCTCTCTCTCTCTTCGTCTCTTTATTTTTATATTGTTGAAGTTTGTGTGAAATGAATTGTTAGCACTATTTCGATTGATTTGCAGTGTTTCAAACAACTGTATAAAACCATTGCAATCACTTTGATTGCAAGTGAGAAAAATTATGCACTACAAATTCAAAGGAAATTTGACTTGGTGTGTTTCGCACGCCAAGTGTTTGATATATTGTCAATTCAAATTTTATCCTCAATTAAGCATTGGAAAATAGTTCACCTTAAGTGGCTTTTATTTGAATTATTGATTGGGAACCTTATTGATGATACTCTCTCATCAAGATCATTCCATTCAGTTTCGCATATTCGATCTTTCCAATAAAGGTTCAGATAGACGAGTTTTGATCCGAGCTTTCGCATATTTTAGAACATGACAGATTCTAGTTGTACTATATAAGTACTTTTCACACTTTTTGGGGATCATAACCCATTTTTCACCTAGAAACCTCATTTCTCAGCATTCCTTCACAAAAAGGTGATATTTTGCAAATAGAAGCTGAATTCGCATCCGAGTTCGATTCTTCAACGTGGATGCTCATTTATATTCTCTCATTACTTGTAAAGCAAGCTACCATGGTTATAAGTAGCTAATTTCCTTTGTATCAAAGGTAGAGGTAGTCTACCATTAACTTTATGTATTTCTTTTGATTGACCTTGTATATGAACAAGTAATGATTAATATATGATGAATATTTTTGTTCTTAATGATCCATTATTGTTTTGTAAAACTCTAGACATAGATTTTGTGGAACTTGACCTAAAATATTCATCTATCGATTTATAGATTGGAGAGATCGGTCTATGGTTGATAGTTGCTTTGTGTTAAACTTAAAACTTACTATATTGGTTGTTATATGGAGAGATCGTGTAGCGATGAATACAATATTTCTCACGATGCCACTCTAGAGATACACAATGTTGAGAGAATGCGTAACGATATTAATCGGATTCGACTTCACATGCAAGATTGAAAGAATACGTACAAGTTAGGGTAGATGAAAACTACTTTTGATATACTTTGTTAATCAAACACTTTAGAATTTATAAGCTTTGCTACTAAAAACGTGACAATTTATGAACAAAACTTTAAAAATCCTTTTTCTTAAAACGGTAAACTATTGAACGACAAACATCCGAATATCAGGACAATCCATGTGGAGACGATAACAAAAATCCACCTATATTACGATTCGAACAACCATGGTCTATTGTTTGTATTTGTTGAGAGATGACATCCGAGACATTGTCATTTCATCTTCAAATCGGCGAGATGATTATCACTCTCAATGATGTATCATGCTTTATACATCTTTCTATCTGATGAAGATTGTTAGATCACTCAAGAATTAGAAGATTTGAGGCCCTCGACCTGATGGTGACACAATTAGGGGCTGATCTGAGTAAATTCTAAGGAAAAATAAAAGACGCTAATGGATGGAATGCTAGATTCTCATTCCTATAGAAAAATTATATTAACCACTTGAATGCGACTGTGGATGCTGCGGGTGATAAGGCACATGTTACCTATCATAGAGTATATATGTGCATTGAAGACATATTTCACGATATTGATGGGCATTGACATTTTTATAGACAAAAATGCAACCTATGTCTAAGATATCTATATTAAATATTTCACATACTTGCAAGATAATTCATAAAAACATTTATGAACTACCATGAACATCTGATGCTAAAGAACGTGCATAGTGTATGAACTATTCAGGTATGAAATATATATACTCCCTCCGGTCACAATTATAAGTAAAAATAACTATTTTCACACTAATTAAGAAAATTAGTTAAGTGTAATTAATTATCTTGGTTTCATATACAATTATAGTAAAACTTAGGCAAAATAACATTTTTCGTCCCTTAATTTTACCCCAAGGTCCAGTTTGGTCCCTTAACTTTAAAAAGTGGCAAGTTCGTCCCTTAACTTTTAAAATGGTGTCAAAGTAGTCCTTGCCGTTAGTTGGCTCAAACGTCTGTTTATTTTTGGTTACGTGGCAGCTGACATGGATTTAGAAAATCATCTTCTTCTTTCTTAACATATTCTCCCTGTTATGTTCCACTATCCCTTCCATCTCCTTCTCACCACCTTAACTCCCTCTATCAACCAGTTTTCTTTCTTCTCCACTTCGTCACTCTCCTTACAACCTCCATAAACCTACTGTTTGTTGAAGGTATTAAGACATTGTTACAGACTTGGTTTGGAACAAGGCTTCCAGTGGTTGTAGGAGCATCGTTTTCTTTTCTCATTCCTGCTATTTTTGTTGCTTTGTCAACCAGAATGAGTTTGTTCCCTGATCCGCATGAGGTTTGTGTGACCATATTTATAGAATGTTTACTTAGGATTGGATGGTTATTTTATATTATGGTTATTTTAAATCAATACTATATGAGTGAGTGAGTGAATAGATAGTGAACATGCAATAACGTTATTTTAAATCAATACTTAGAATTGTTCATTTGTTCCACTCTTGTCTTTCTTGATTAATTAGGTCTCTAACCCAAAATTCATTGGTATCAAATGACTTTTAAATTAGGACTTTAGATTAACTTTGATAGGGTAGCCATGGTTGTTTCCACACAATAACGTTATTACCATTCTATATCCTTCAACAGTAACCTTTTAAAATTTCTCCTTAGTTTGATGAATATTTTTTCAAAGATAACTGTTATTAGATTTACCATTCTATATTCTTCAACAGTAACTTTGTTTAATTGTTATGAACTTTTGAATTACATTAATCTGCAGATTAGTAGTCGTAAGTTGGACAGAGTTCGAACTGAAGAGTGCAATGACAAGGCTGACTGCTCGGGTTCAAAAGGTACATCAAGTTTTCCACTGCTAGTGAAAAATTTGTGATGGGAAAATCTTGTTTTCATTTTATGATGATTATTGATCTTTTGGCTATGAAATTTAACGTAAATGAAGTAGGACTGTCAATATTTTATCATAATAGTTCATATGACAAATTTTCCACGGTCGGGAACTTTGCTCTTTTATAATCAGGTGGTAGGGTTTTGAAGACATGGATGGATGAGGGATGGTCGGAACGGAAAGTGAGAGAGGAAATGGAATCAGAAGATGAAAGAAGTTCATCCAACAGTGTTGCACAGAAAGAGAAAAAGAAAAGAAGTCCACCTGCCAACAGTGTTGCACAGAAAGTCCACTTGAAAATACGTGGCATCCATTTTCAATCATTGACTAACAGAACCAAACGGAAGGATAAACGTGACACCAATTTAAAAGTTAAGGGACGAATTTGCCACTTTTTAAAGTTAATGGACCAAACTGAACCCTGAGGCAAAGTTAAGGGACGAAAAAAATTATTTTGCCTAAAACTTACTATAATATCCTTAATTATATTTAATGAATCAACTACCAACAATAAATGCTATTGAATTAAATTAGGGATATACTGGTAATACAAACCTTAATTACTTTGAAAGTTAATGACTTTTGCTTATAATAGTGACTAAAATTTAAAGTCATTTTTTTGTTTATAATAGTGATCGGAGGGAGTACTAATACATACGACAAATATATAGAGTGGCTCATCTTTGATGACACTAGAGTTAGAAACAGATGCCCCTACCTACTCATTAGGAGTTACTAGTTGCAATTGCAACGAGAATCCCTTAAAATTAAGTAGAAAGTTAAGTACATCCCCCGTTTCATATTATAAGCAAAAATTAGTTTTTAGATACATTGAATAATTAATGTATCTGATTTATATATAAATCAAATACATTAATTATTCAATGTATCTAAAAACTAATTTTTGTTTATAATATGAGACGGAGTAATATATGTGATGTGATGAGGAATAGTATAGTTGTGGTACTATTTAGGAGTGCTCTAAAAAAAATCCCGCGAGTACACCGAACACGACCGCTAAACGAACCCCATCACACGTCGTTTACCTTGAACTATCGTAATGCCCAAAACCCAAACCCAACGTTCTAAAACCCCGAAACCGAAGATCTGAGTTCAGCGCCACCGGAAACCACAAAACTAAACAGAGACAATCTCAATTTCGCAGCTATATCACTACATTCACAACCACTTTCCGATAATGAGAAGGCTCACCTTGTTAGCGCCGGTGAGTGATTGATAAAAAAATCCCAAAGCCATTCAAAACCAATTTTAATTGCTCCTCTTTATTTCACGCATCGTTTTTCACTTCATCAATTTTTTCAATGCAGTATCGGCGCCATTTTCTTTCGTCCCTTGCATCAGAATCTCCAGTTGACAAAGGAGATTCGTTCCGGAAATTCTTCTCCTCTCATCAATCATTGTTGCTTTCACGAAGTGCGTTACAGTTCTAGTTTTTTCGTAGTTGATTTTTTTGGTTGTTTAATTAAATTAAATTGATTTTTCTGTGTATATTAGCTTTATTCGGTTGCAGTTTTGTCACGAAAAAGGAGGAGTCTCGAATTCCTTCAATTCCACTGGGATACCGTTATGGTCGAGCTACAGGTTTTTAGTAAAACATGAATCAAATTGTTATCAATAGTGTTTTAATTGGTTGTATTTTTTGTTAATGCTTCTGTTGTTCCAGCAGCGTATTCTTCTATGGCGGAAAGGAACTATTATCAGATGCTTGGTGTTCCTGAAAATGCTAGTCAGGATGAGATAAAGAAGGCATTTCGCTTGGTAAGTGATTGTTGAAAATCACTTGATTTGTAGGATTGATTGATCAGAATTATGCTTGTTAGTTAGAGTAGAGTAATGATGAAGTTGATTGGAAATATTGTAGCATTTGGGGAATGGAGATGATTTATAGTTTTCATCTCGAACACTTTTAATTGTAGACTTGAAATTGCATTCCCATTGCTTGGCTCTTGGTAGGAGTGATAGCAATGAAAAAAGTTGGTTAATCTATTCTAGAGAGAGTGTTGGGTTAACACTTATAGTAGAAAAGATGATGAAAAATAGACGTAGGTGGTTTGGGCATGTATAGAGAAGACCTGTAGATTCTGTAGTAAAGAGAGTAGGTTAGATAGAGAGGACTCAAATAGTTAGTAGAATAAGACCTAGAAAAACTATAAGAGAAGTTATTAAGAAAGATATAGAGATTAACGATTTGGAGAGAAGCATGGTCCTGGAAAGATCTAGAGATTAACGATTTGGAGAGAAGCATGGTCCTGGATAGAACATTATGGCGGAAGTTGATCCATGAAGCCGACCCCACTTTAGTGGGATAAAGCTTGATTGTTCTTGTATCTATTCTAGTGTGAGTTGTCTAAGTACAATAGTGTTACTCAACCAAGTGTAACCCTTATGCTAAGGAAGTTTTATTTGTTTTGTTTGTTTGAGCACTATATTTATACACTATTATTACATGACCACTTAAAAAATCATGCACCTTTATGGTTTGATTTAATGTCAATGGTTTACTTCTTTCACTCACATAAGAAAGATACTATGTATACTCTAGTTTTTACTATTGGAATTGGAATAAGTAAATGATAAATATGTATGATTCATGTCAAATAAAGTTGACTGATTGTGTTCATCTTCATTGTGAGAAAATAATGGATTTCAATGTCTTTTATGGTTTATTTTGTAGTTTTTTTAATTGATCCCTAGGAAAACTATGACTAATGTTTACTTAATTTCCACATTATTATTAAGAGGAAAACCAGTGTTATCAATTCTAGATAGCGATTTGGAGGGGCTGACCCTTAAAACACATTAATAGGACAGCGGAATGGCGGTAATTCTGAAATCTTGTATACAGCATAAACTATATATAAATTAAAAATCTAAAAAAATATAAAAAATTCTCAAATTGAGAGACACACTATTATTGATTAATCAGTGTCTTAAATAGAACTGAGACTTGCCAGTGAGAAGGGATAAAAAAGGAATGGTAGAGGCAATCTGTCTTGAAAATGGCAGCAGGTTGTGGCCGAGAATCTCTAGAGATGCAGAGAGATAGAAAACTGAAATTTCCAGAGATGAATAGAGAGAAGAGAGAATTGCAGAGGGAATCCTGGAGATGCACAATAGCCCCAGAGAGAATATTGCTAGAGAGCACAAGAGAGACATAGGGAAACACTAGGGAGTCACAAAAGCAAACCTCTAAAATCTCCAGTAATGTTCTGGTATGTTTTAAGGCTGAAATCCCTAAATTACCCCCAGGAAAGGCCAAACTCTTTAACCATGTTGGTTTTTGGCATTTCAGCAGGCAATCAAGGGAGTGGCTTAATAATGCTGTGATTTTCCAGCTATTTCCACCAGAAAGCTGGCGCAATGCCCGCTACACTGAAACAGTGTTGTGGAGGATGCCATAGTATTCACCTTCCACTCCACTAATTTAGCGCACTATTGATAACACGAATGAAAACCTTTATGTGGCCTGTAGTCAAAACATAATCATTCTCATTTTCAGTTCTACATTTTCACTCTTCTAGTAACCTAGTATATAATTAATCCTACTGCTCTTGTTTGTGCCTTCACCAAGCTAACCCTAATTCTTGGTGACTTACATTTTTTTATATCCAATTAGCGTTTATCTAGCTTCTTGCTGGTCAACACGTAACTTACTCTAAATTTTAGATTTTGAAATTTCATGTACACAATAATACAACTAGGAATACTTTAAGAATACTGTGAAATGTAAACAATAGTGAGAGGAGATAGTTTCAATTAGTTTAATAAAAAATAACTGAATTCTAATATGCAGAGAGTTAATGATTTCCAATCCAACAATAATGTTGAAGGAGTACTGTATGGCGCGTTGAAGTCTTATTTTTTTGCAATTTAATTTTAATCCAAAAATTGTTCTCAAAGCTTAGATCATACTAAAAACAGCTGTTGAAGACTCTTAACAGCTGTCTTCAGTGTATACTACGTTATCACACTTTTCTGCCCTTTGCAGCTTGCTAAAAAGTACCATCCAGATGCAAATAAGAATAGTCCATCGGCAAAGAAGAAGTTTCAAGATATAAGAGAAGCTTATGAGGTATTTTTTTCTTCACATTTCATTCATTTATAGCCCTCCCTTGGTTATTGTCTAACCTAACAATAATATTTTCACTTGCCTTTTTGTTATGTGTTTTAACTTATTCTTTTCTTATGTTATTTCAGACATTGAGAGACTCTAAAAAGAAAGCAGAGTATGACAAGGTAGATCAAGGCCATTCAAAATTTCTGTAATTTGTAGCTTTCCTTCATTTCTATTTCGGATGTAAAATTAACTAAGATTTTCCATCATTTTTTTTCATGAACTACTTCAATTGAAGATGCGTGCTTATGGTTCAGAGAATATGGAATATAGTAACAATTATGATGATGCAGAAAGGTTTAGAAATGCCTATCGTACTCATTTTTCTGATTCATTTCATAATGTATTTTCTGAGGTAATTTTTTTCATACTTTATTCATGTTCTTTAATTATTTTGCTAAGAAATCTCATAATATTTTTTGTTTCGACAGATATTTGAAGAAGCAACAACTCAGTTCTCGCCAAACATAGAGGTCAACTTAGCCCTTGTTTCTCTATAGTTGTTTGAATTGGGTTCCTACTCTTTCAAACTTAACCATTTCTTCATTACGTTGCCAATAGGTGGAGTTATCACTTACTTTCTCAGAAGCCGCGAGAGGATGCACCAAACACGTGTCATTTGATGCGTCAGTTCCCTGTGATTATTGCTGTGAGTAAAGCTAATATGTTCTAGAATTGTGAAAGTCCCGGGGAGAAATTTATAGATATTGAAAGTACATGTTTTATTAGTGTTAGGAAATGATAAATAATGTCTGCGTATTTTGATTGCGGAAGGTAATGTAAAATCTTGTGCACATCATTATACCAAGAGCTTTAGGCAATTTTTATTTTTGTTAAAAGCTTTACCGTTACCTATCTGTGTATCAAAATAGAAAAAGGCAGGCTGATTAGAAACCAGCAGTAATCTTATAATACTATTTGTGAATCGTAGAACCTAGGCCTAAGCTACGTCTGTATTACGTTAGAGAAGCTTTTTTTTCTTCGCCCTAATCTTTCTCTAATTGGGGGTGAAGGTGAGAAAAACAAAAGAAATGAGAGTTGAATTGTGTTGACTTTTTCTTCTTTAAGTTTTTTCTAGTCTGCTTCTGTTTCAAGCAGATTCTAAACATTTAGTTCAAAGTCTGACTCAAAAAAGCTTGGATAGCTTTTGAAAGTCCTTATCAGATTCTGAACCAGAATCTGACTTGGAGGATCAGAGTTGACAGAAGCGGAATATTTAAGTACAAAAGCAAGAAAAGTAAAAGCAGAGACACGAGCAGTTATCCTGGTTCCTCTCACAACTTGAGAGTAGTTCAGTCCCCTTATACTTCCAAGGGATTTCCACTATAACCAAACTGATTACAAATGCTCAAGCACACTAGTAAGAGACTTCCAAATGCTCAAGCACACAAGTACAAGATTTCTTTTACTCAAACCCATAAGTAAGAGACTTCTATACTCAAGGAATACAAGTAAGAGACTTCATTTGCTCAAACCCACAATTAAGAGACTTATATGCTCAAGCACACAAGTAAAAGATTTCTGACTCGATAACAAATTGTTAAGAGATTTTGGTAACAACTACACTTAATATAAAACCAGAGATGTAGACAGAATATATACAATGTTAAGATGTTCTTAGTCTAACAAATTTGACAGAATAGCTTCTCTTTGAATGTCAATGTTCAGAGTCTTGTATTGTAGTGTGTTTTATTGTAGCTGTTGAAATACAAGAGACTAAGAGACATATGAATAAACCGTGTGTTTTCAAAAGTACTACGGAGACATTATTATATATAGATAGATTACAACTAATTACACGATATAGTCGATGTGAGACTATTCTATATACAAATATTCTTAACACTATATATATATTTACAAATATCAACACTCCCCCTCAAGCTTGAGCATATAAGTCAAATGCACCTAGCTTGTTACATATATAGTTAGATCCGGGGCTTCATAGGGATTTTGTAAACACATCTGCCAATTGATCATTAGAGTTGACAAAGCTTGTGACGATGTCGCCTGACTCGATCTTCTCTCTGACAAAGTGACGGTCTATCTCAATATGTTTGGTCCTCTCATGGAAGACTGGATTTGAAGCAATGTGCAGTGCAACTTGATTATCACAAATAAGTGTCATTGGTCTTGCTTATTCAATTTGAAGTTCCTTGAGCAACTGTTTTAACCAAATAAGTTCACATGTTGCCATTGCCATGACCCTATACTCTGCCTCGGCGCTTGATCTTGCAACTACATTTTGTTTCTTACTTTTCCAGGATATAAGGTTTCCTCCAACAAGTACACAATGCCCAGAGGTGGATCATCTATCAATGGGTGACCCTGCCCAATCATCATCGGAGTATCCAACTATCTGGGTATGTCCTTTATCCTTATACACAAGACCTTTTCCTGGAGCACATTTGATGTATCTCAGAATCCGGATAACATCATCCATGTGTTCCTGACAAGGGGAATTTAAGAACTGGCTTACCACACTGACTGCAAAAGAAATGTCTGGACAAGTGACTGTGAGATAATTCAATTTTCCAACCAATCTCCTATACCTTCCTGAGTCAGATAAAGGCCCCCCTGATTGGGTAAAAGTTTAACACTTGGATCCATAGGAGTATCGACTGGTTTTGCATTTAACAAACCTGTTTCTTCCAAAATATCCATAGCATATTTCCGTTGAGAAATCACCAAACCATCTTTAGATTGGGCTATTTCAATACCCAAGAAATAGCGGAGTTTATTAAGATCTTTTGTCTGAAATTGTTTCGAGAGATGTTTCAACTGGAGTATTCCCTGCTGATCACTACTAGTTATGACAATGTCATATACATATTCAATAAGATAAATACACCCTTGGGGTGAGTGATGATAAAAAACAGAATGTTCAGCTTCACTACGGATCATACCAAACTGTTGTACTACAGTGCTGAATCTGGCAAATCAAGCTCTCGGAGATTGCTTAAGACCATAAAGAGACCTGTGTAGCCTACAAACTATATTCGATGACTCCCCCTGAGCAACAAACCCAGGTGGTTGCTCCATATATACTTCCTCTTCAAGATCACCATGTAAGAATGCATTTTTGATGTCAAGTTGATGAAGAGACCAATGTTGAATGGCTGCAATGGCTAGAAGAGGTCTAACAGATGCCATCTTGGCTACAGGTGAAAAGGTATCACTATAATCCAACCCAAAAATCTGAGTGTATCCTTTGGCTACCAAGCGAGCTTTAAATCGATCAATCTTACCATCTGGACCAACCTTCACTGTATAAAGCCAACGACAACCTACTAAAGATTTCCCATGGGGTAGAGGAACCAGTTCTCAAGTACCACTGCTTTGAAGAGCACACATTTCATCAATCATTGCTTGCCTCTACTCAGGGTGAGATAATGCTTCACTTGGAGTTTTAGGAATAGAAACAGAAGACAAAGAAGACAAACAAGTATACTGCAAAGGGGAAAGACGATGATAACATAAATCAATATAATGTGGAGAAGGATTTCGTGTTTGACGTATACCTTTTCGAAGGGCAATCGGAAGATCAGACTCAGGTTGCAGAATCAGATCCGGTGATGGCGAGAGCGTCGGAGGAGAGTCCGTAGTGACCTCAGGGATAGGTACGACTTCAGGGACAAATATGACTTCAGGGACAGGTACGACAGACGTTGGGTGACGACGCTGATATGTTTGAAGTGGACGAGGAGGGGGGGGGGGGGGGTCAACCGTAGAGGTATCTAGTGGGTCAGGTTCCCTAGAATGATGGGGGATAGTGACAGATGGAACTTCAGGAAGAGGTGTGAGAATACTTTCCTAAAGGGGTTCCGGAGTTGCTTGGCTGGACTCGAAATATGGAATAGACTCGAAGAAGGTAACATCGGCCGATATGAGGTATCGTTGTAGAGTATGTGAATAACAACGATAACCTTTTTGGGATCGATGATAACCAAGAAAGACACACTTTAGTGATCGAGCTAATAGTTTACCAAGATCAGGGGTGAGATTGTGTACAAAACATGTGGACCCGAAGACTCGGGGAGGAATTGGGTGAAGTGGGGAATTGGGAAAAAGGATTGAATGAGGGATTTTATTGTTAAGGACATATGAGGGCATGCGATTTATAAGGTAACATGCCGTTAGCACAACATCCCCCCAAAACCGAAGTGGAACATTACCATGGAGAAGTAGGGTCCGAGTGGTTTTTACGAGATGCCGAATTTTGCGTTCGGCTACACTGTTTTGTTGAGGTGTGTGAGGGCAAGATGCTTGATGGAGAATACCATTGTGTGACATAAAATTTTGAAATTGTTGGGATAAATATTCACGGGCATTGTCACTTCTTAAGGTACGGATAAAGACACCGAATTGAGTTCTTATTTCTCGATAAAATTGTTCAAAAATAGAAAATAATTCAGATCTATTCTTCATTAAAAATAACCATGTGCAATGTGAAAAATCATCAATAAAGGTGACAAAATACCTAGACTCAAGAGTAGAGACAGTACGCGAGGGACCCCAAACATCGGTGTGAACTAAAGCAAAAGGGGACGAAGCTCGTTTGTTGATTCGATTGGGAAATTGACTACGAGTGTGTTTCCCTAACTGACACGACTCACAATGTAAATTAGATACCTTTGATAAATTTGGGACCAATTATGTAATTTGGAAAGACTGGGATGACCTAACTGAGCATGGATAGTGAGTGGAGAATCTTTGGCTGAGCATGTCAGAGATGACAATGAGAGGTAATAAAGGCCTTGAGACTCATATCCGACGCCAATCGTCCGTCCCGACCTCCGATCCTACAGGGTAACATTATTGTTAGTGAAGGTGACACTACAATCAAAAGAACGAGTTAAACGGCTGACTGAAAGTAAATTAAATGGACAATTAGGTACATAGAGGACAGAAGTAACAGAGAGAGAATGTAGAATTTGAACAGTACCAATCCTTTCGGATCGGGTTTGAGAACCATTGGCAGAAGTTATAGTAGGTAACAAACCAGAGGTAGAGAAGGAAGAGAAAATATTTTTATTACCAGTAACATGATCAGACGCACCAGAATCAAGGACCCAAGGTCGAAGAGGAGATGATTGAGAGAGGCAAACAGATGAATTACCAGTGTGTGCTACCGTAGCAGTAGAATCTGAGTTCTGATAATTTTGATACCACTTGAGGAAATCATCGTAGTTTGGCGTAAAGTTCTGAGGAATAGCCATAAGTATCTGAAGAGAGAAAATATCACGCGATCGGCCGCCGGACGTGCGGTTCAGGTGGCAGCGCATAATGCCCACGCGCGGAGACGGAGGTGGTGCGTGTGAAGGTTTCTGCCTATGAAAAAGTTTGCCGGAAGGTCACCGGGAATAGTAGCGATGACGGCTATGCAGTTATGACTGAAGAATATTGAAAACTGATGGTGGGGTCGGCTTTCCGAAACGTGGCCGGAACAGTAACGGCGGTAGTGGCGGCAGGGTGGTTACCGGAGAATTTTGAAAAGTGAGAGGCAAACCGGAGTGACAACACGGTTTGCAAAAAAAAAAAAAAAAAATTTCTCACCGGAAGACAGTGGGTCAACCGGGTAAAACACGGCGAAAAAAGAATTGCCTCTTAGCAGGCTCTAGATACCATCTTGAAATACAAGAGACTAAGAGACATATGAATAAACCGTGTGTTTTGAAAAGCACTACGGAGACATTATTATATATAGATAGATTACAACTAATTACATGAAATAGTCGATGTGAGACTATTCTATATACAAATATTCTTAACACTATATATATTTACAAATATCAACAGTAGCATTGTAACTTCCTTCTTCAGGTCTACCGCTCCTTTTATAGAAAGGAGAAAAAGAGACGTTGAAGACTTTCACCAATAGGTTGCATGACCTTTGTATTTGATTAGACACATCAAACAAACACCTTTCTGCAAGAGAAATCATCCGTTGAAACTCAAGCAACTAAGAAGAGATTTTTCCTTAAGTCTTCACATGATAAAAAAGTCCATGAGTTTGTCAGAGTTGTCTCGGTTGCAGAGCTTTTGCTTTAGAGGTTTACTTTCTTCAGACTTCACTTCTCAGAGGCTGATCCCTTTAGAGTCCACTTCTTGGCTTCCGAAGTTTTAGAGTTTGGGTCACCAGAGACTGACTTTCTTCAGAGTTGACTTTTTTAGAGTCTGAATCACCACCAGAGCCCGAGTCTTTAGAAGTGATATTCAGACATTGGGTTCCATAATATTTTTATTTATTGCATGCCATACTGTGGATGTTACAAGAATTTCCATAAGCTGTGGAACTGTATTGGGTAAATAATTAAATGTATGTGCCACTGGATGTATAAATTGTTGTCTGTTGTGACTTCTGTTTGTAGTGAAGTGAGCCAAAACATTTGATGTTTCCCTGGGATTAATGATTATCCTTTATTATGCTAATAAGTTTCGTTTTACAAACCAGATGGGCAGGGATATCCACAAAATGCTACCCCAATAGTTTGTCCTACATGCAGGGGCTTAGGTCGAGTAAGTGCATTAAAATGTTATTTTTTAATGCATACAATGTTTTGATTCATGCATACGATGGTTTCTTATTTGTTGTATTGGAGGTTTTGAGTATTAATACTTTCTTTTATTCTTATCGTGATTTTCTTTCAGGTTACAATCCCACCATTTACATCAACATGCATTACTTGTAAAGGAGCTGGCCGCGTTATTAAGGTCCTCCTTAAATTTCACATCCAATACTCTTGAGGTTGGTTGCTCTGTATAAATATGATGTGTATTTATTTTGTGCAGGAGTTTTGTTTGTCGTGTGGAGGTTCCGGGGTTATTGAAGGGATTAAAGAGGTTAAAGTTACTATACCACCAGGTTGGTTTATAATGCAAGCATAAAATTATCTGTAACTGTACCTAGGCAGCTCATTAATATATATCTGATCAGAGCGGAATAAATGTTTATTGTTGTGGCAGCTACTTATTCATATTGGAAATTCTTTATCTCCAGATATCAACTTGACGTACTTTTTTATTATTCTTAATTGAAACGGGATACCCTTTGGTCATTATTATTAAGGTGTCCATCAATATAATTTAGAATAGAATCTTTTTGAAAAGGGAAGTTTTATTAATGCTGCAGCAGAACTATCCTGCCAAGATTTGGTTGACTATCTGCCTTACATTTTTTTATAATTTATTTGAAATAAGACGAAACTTTTCTGTTAAATCTTATCATAGTTTCCGATGAATTGTTAGGCGTTGATTCAGGAGATACCATCCATGTGCCAGAAGGCGGGAATGCTGCTGGAAGTGGTGGTCGACATGGAAGTTTGTACATAAAAATAAAGGCAAAGTTTTTCCTTTTTATTCTTCTAAATATATGCTGTAGTTTACATACTCAGGCATACCTGTTGGCTTTTGATTCTTTACTAGTGTCACCGAAACCTCGTATTATTAAACACATTAGACTTAGCGCACTCAGTTATTCTTGCAAGCTCGGGCCATGTAGATAATGATACGAATCTTATTCCCAGGTATTCTCTAGAAAAAGTGTTTGGCAAGTACATTTAACATTCTGAGAAGTTATTTGTAAGTGTGTGGTACGGTGGCAGTGATATAAAATTCATTCTCACCTTCATGGGTGTCTTCTTTTCCCAACCCTTCTCTCAATTAAAGTTATCAATATATAAATAAGCTTAATGAGGTGTCAAAAATTTATTTTTCCCTCTAGTCTATTAAAGTAAAAATTGTCCATCCCGTTCCCTTGATCCATAGATAATTTACTGTTGCTTAGTTTGGGACATGTAATCATAGAAGTGTTTCATTTTTTTATATTCCTTGATCATATAATTATTGCTGTTCAACACACTCTTATAGTTTGGCATGCAAAGGTGTTAAGTTTTACTTCACAAATTATCGCTGTTTCCTTCTCCATATTTGTTTGACTGAGAACTGTCTCATTTATTGTTGGTATATAAGATCCATATTGGTCATGTGCACGTAAACATCACTTTTAATACATGGTAGTATATCTCATGGAATATTTCTGTTCCTATGTAGCTGATATATAATGCTGTCTAAAACTAGAATAGGTTTTCTGCTCTACTTGTATAATCTGTTTGTTTATTAAGTGCTATGCTTACTCTTACTAGAGCATAATTTTATTTCCTGTTGAAATAGGTGGTTGAGGATCCAGTCTTTGAGAGGGATGGTGCAGATATCTATGTGGAATCTAATATTAGCTTTACACAGGTGGGAGCTAAGTATATTTTAGTGGTTTCTCATACTCTTGTGGCTCTTCACCCCAGCAGCTCTTAGTACTTTCCGTCTATCGTCTCATTAAACACTGGGAAGATCTAAGCATCCTTGATGTTCTGCCCATTATTAGGAATCCACTAATCGGGATTCCAAATAAAAAACACTTTATTTAAGAATTACGATAGAATAAGAGAGAATCTTTCTTCCAAGGGTTTCCCCTACACAATAGAGAATACTCTATTCACAATTACAAATCTTCAAAGATCCTCTCTACCCTTTGTGCCCTCTTATATATACACACACACACACACACTCTATAACAGCCTCAACTAATTAACAAACAAACAAACTTATATAACAACTCTTAACCACTTTAGCTACTCTAATATATATTATTCTATATCCTAACAATACACCCCTCAACAACCTTACTAACATGCAAGGGAGGCAACTTTAGTTACTCTTATGTTAGATTCCTTCTTTTGTGGTATTGCTTGTTCATTGGTAACCTCTCAATTATTTAGCGAGCTAGCTAGTATGTCAGTTAGTTAGGCCTGGGAGGTAAAACACTATAAATGGGAGTTAAAACACTATAAATAG
Organism: Lathyrus tuberosus; assembly: GCA_022829125.1. NCBI lineage: Eukaryota > Viridiplantae > Streptophyta > Magnoliopsida > Fabales > Fabaceae > Lathyrus > Lathyrus tuberosus. The sequence goes on along the minus strand of JALAZF010000142.1, from coordinate 1,836,688 downwards.
TAGGAGGGACTAGATTGAGTATCTTTGAATTTCTAAGAGACATAGAGTAGGAGAGCACAGGGCTCTCGAATACCTGGACTATAATAGGTTTTTATCAACAAACACCAATTTCTTCTATATTCTGAACCGGTTCTATGCCGTGGATCCCTTTGATATTGTACCCAAGTCTATTGATGTTACTAATAACACAAAGTTTTAATTTCTTACAGGCTATTCTTGGTGGCAAAGTTGAGGTGCCTACTTTATCAGGGAAGATGCAAATAAACGTAAGACAAGATTTACATTGTCAGTTTTTTCTTATTCTCTTTAATTATGTATAATTGTGCAGAAACATTTGAATCGTACACTTGATTAGCATACTCATTTCCTTTCACTTGAATAAATTTTTTTCTGATGTGAGTGACTTGAACACAATTATATACTCTTAGTTTTAGTGATCGACTAAACTAAATGCAGAAAGAGCATAATCTGTGTTGTATCTTTATATTGGTTTGAGCTATTTTCAAGGAATACCAGTACTTTCTCTCAAGATGGCATTTATTACATATGCATTGAACTTGTTCTCTATGAATGTTAACCTCAAATCCAAAAGAACTTAAGTGAAATAATTGCTAGTTGATCCTTAAAATTAACTAAGGCTGCCATGATTTTTCTTGGGAGAATCTTGTCATGAATGAAATGGTTTAGGTTTTGTCGATCTCAAATAATTGAATTGGAGTTAATGTGCAACAGCAACATGATTCTCAAAAACGAGTATCAGAGTATATGTTGCTAAACCTTTATTTAGTTAGCCACGTACCTAGGTATTAGGTATTATCATATACGTGTAATAAGTAAATATCATTAATTTTATTATAAATGTAAATTCTATTTACTTCTAAGAGTGTATAAAATATAAATAGAGGACCTGTTGAGTGCAAATCACTCGAGCATTACAAAAATTTCTCTCTCATATATTCTCTTACGTATTTCTAGTCTCCCAAGTAGTTGTTTCCTATCATTGCCATAGAGTTTTTTTTTATTTTATTTTATTTTTTATTTTTGGCATGATTGGTTGTGTTGACCCATTTTATCTAACTTTGGGCAATTATGGTTCCTCAGATACCTAAGGGTGTTCAACCAGGACAGCTGCTAGCATTTAGAGGCAAAGGTTAAATGGAGAACCCTTTTATCATGACAATTTTGCACAAGTTGATCGTCTATTTCTCTCATCATACTGGATAAGTGTATTTACTTTGGTTGTTGATGCAGGACTGCCAAAGCATGGGTATTTTGCATTTCATGGGGATCAGTATGTGCGTTTCCGTGTAAACTTCCCCATGTAAGCTCTTTTGTTAACTTTGTTAGAAATCTAATACATATCTTATTACTTTACAAATTTTGTTATAAATTTGATTGGGGATTTTAGATTATCTTAGACTTGTTTATATTTGCTTGTATATCATGATTTGTTTTCCGATGTATCAGTTATTGGTCTGAGATGTTTGATATTTTTATAATGTTCAGTATTTTATCTTTTGCTAATAACATCCATCCTATCTTTCACTTTGATGTCAATTTTGTTATTCTTGAGTATTTCATTCAAGTAATCTATACTTTAATACCGTACATTTTTCAGTGCCTTTTAATACCGTACTACAATTTCATAAATGCTACTGTTTATGGCTGTTTAGTCATTGTTGGCTACTAGGGTTGTGAGGGTTGCTGCATATGTAAGTACATTTTTCAAAAAAATAAAATTGAAATTTGCATCCAGTTGATGTTTTTTGTGCCATAATAAATTGATATTTGTATTAAGTTCAAACACTTTTTTTTATATACACAAGTATGAGCGTGATTACTGCTAATCATCATTTGCATTTATTTATTTTTGGTCCACTCTTCTTGTTTTAGTTCAATCAATGAACGACAACGTGCTATACTTGAAGAATTTGCAACGGAGGAAATAAAGGAGGGAAGTAATTCAATATTAGAAGGAAATTGGTAAGCCTTTTTATCTTAGTTTCTGGTAGATGGTGCTAGTTTTGGTTGTCCAACTATGACTTGATGGTTGCATGGCTTTTGAATGTGGCAAGCCATCAGTACTGACATACTATTGTAGAATACAGAAAGTTAAAATGATTTAAAACTTAAATAACTTGCTTGAAGAAAAAAAAACATTATAAAGCTTTGTTTATTTGTAAAACCTACAGCCATTTGTGGTAATAGGGTTGGAGATACATGTTCATTATGTAATACATATTTGTGGTAAAAAGATGTATAAATTTTCCAATTTTCAAATTATTTAAGGGTAAAAAGATCTTTTTGTACTCCAAAAAAGCCCTAAAAGCAGAAAACCGCTCAGGGTCAGGAAGCTCTTCGCTCCCGCAACTCGCTATCCCAGCTTTCCCAGCCGCTATCCAAAACTTGGATGTGCGCTGCTCCTCCGTAGCGGAGGGTTGCCGCACCGGGAGAGAATCCCGGGATAGCGCCTGGAGCGGCCGCTATTAATAACTCTGAATGCATATTTATTTTGTTTAAATATTCCAATGTCTATTAGAATACTTGTCTATCTGACATGTATTAAAAGGTCCATATACCAAATGTAAGCCTACTTTGGTTTAGCTTCTAACTTATGGGAGCTTCTGAATTAAAATAAGTTTATGATTTTTCACCTGTGAAATAGTCTTCAAATAAACTTGCAGGTGTTTATGAAGTAGTTAAATGGAAGTGCTTTTGCAAAAATAGAGATGTAAAGGCTAATTAAAAAATTGTATTTATTGCATGATTCTTTTGGCACTTTTTCTACAAGTGCCTGTGAAGTTTATCTAAATTGTCTAGTTAAAATCCTCATTGTCATGCTTGTTGAATTTGCTTAGTTTAATTGTGTTATTTGCTTTTGTATTCGAGTCAAATTTTGTTGTAATGGATATCCTAAATGGATAACAGGCTTTACCAGCAGCTATCTACTGGTTGAACTTACAGGTGGCAGCAAATTCTTGAATACTCGACGAGTCCAAAGTTTATGCTGGAACTATCTATGCTGATATTAGTCCTTGTCTTCATTAACAAAATGTTGAGCTGATGGCGTGTTCAAAGTTCAAACATGAGTGAAGTGGACTTGCCAAAAGAAATATTCTTTTAATTGCTGTATTCTTCGTCCCTTCGGCCTATGTACAGTACAAGGTACACATCTGAATTATTATTATTCTCTTAACCAAACCTATCTTGAAGTTTCTAGCTCTTATATTTTATTTTATTTGTTTTCACCGCTACTTATTTAATTGTCATGCACTGCAGTGTAAGAAGTTTTATAGTGTCTGCACATCACAACCATGACTGTAGAGGTTGTTATGATAAAAGTCAAACATTTCTAAAGATTTAGCAGTTGTGATTGACCGATTTTACACTGACAATGTATGTGAATTAAATCCAATTCTAATATTTATGTATTATTATTTACTGCAAAAAGTAAAAAAACATCACAACCTCTGAAGGAGTTTCCCCTGAAATCTCGGAACTAAGCTCTTGAAGAGATAGATTTTACACTCCTTGCCCCAGATAAGTTGTAAAATGCTCAAAGCACCATTGATTCTCTTCACCTAACTCCTCTAGCGTCATCCTCCTTCAAATGCACATGTTCGCATCAAGAAGAATCTATTTTCTCTTTGTTAACAACTAAAATCAACAAACAATAAAAAAAGATAAAAATAGGAAATGTGATAGAGTATTATTAGTTATATCTTAATATTTTAGTTTATTATTAAATTAAGGTTTTATAGTAGTTGATATTTTAATTGTTATTGAATTGTGTTTCCTCTAAGTAATTGGACATTTTAGTAATAGCCCATTAGTATCATTATATATGTATTGTTTTTGACACATTAGGAAAGGAATGAAAAAAATCAAGTTATCTATTTATTCTCTTTTATCTTTATAGTTTTTCTTTAATAGTTTTGGTAGGGTTTGTTAGCATCATAACAATTGGTGCTTTCATCAATGTACTCAAATCCTCCTATGGATTATCATCAATGGAGCATTCCTCCCACCTATCCCACAAACCCCTTTTTTACATCTCCAATCACTTCCTCATTCCCATCTTTTCTATGAGAAATCTTTTCACCTTATTACACAAATCCATATGTTACAACTCCATCACCATGTTTGTATTTTAATCATGGGTATACACCACCTCCACCTAACCCATATTCATCCTATTCATCATCTCATTATTCATACTCCTACAATAATTATCATCAACAACTACAACCAACAAACACCTCCTCCACACTTTGTCACAACTATCAAAAACATTCTAATAATAGAAGAGATTATGAGAAACAATTGCAAGTGTCTCATCTCTCTTTTAAAAAAAAATCTAAATCCACTAAACCCCAAAACCTCTGTGCTGCATTCAGAAAAACCTCCAAAGATCAATTCATCTTCCCATCTATTAATCTTCTTTCTGCTTCATGGTTATGGTCACACAGCGTTCAACAACACCCACCACATGTTTGCAAAATTGATTCACAACAAAAACAACAAGCTATAAAGAATGTTTCAGCATGGGAAAATTCACCAGTAACAGTAAATGGAGAATTCAGATACATAGAAGAAAGGTACAGTTTATCTACCGTGCCGGAGGAACTCTTAGACTTTTCAAAACAGTCAGCTGAAGGTTCTGATGCATTAGTAGCATCTGCACAACCAGAAGCAATGCTATCATGTACTGATATGACTCCGAGGAAGTTTGAATCTGTGCCTAGTTTGATTGAAGGGGGTAATGAATCGTTAGCCGCTACAAAAGCAAGTGTCAGTGACCTTGTTGCTGGAATCAATGAGTCATTCAATGCCTCTATTAATAAGGGAGAAAGTGCTTTCCAAAGCTCGGTGGATACAGTCACTAATTTTGGCGATTCCATTGTTAAAAATGCTACTACATCTGCGGATAATGCTTTTAGCAAGGCATTTTCTGCTGTTGATCAAACAGGGGGATTGGCGAATAAAAAAATTACTAGCTTTTCAAGTGAGATAAATGGAGTCACTGGTAAGGCACCTAGTTTGGTTATTGATGTGTTGCGCCGCTCAATCGTTGCGGTAGAGAGTTCTCTATCAACTGGGGCTTCCTATATTGTTTACCTATATGAGTCAGCCAAGGAGTTCCTTCCTGCAGAGATTAAGGAGACAGTCGGTGTATATGAAGATAAAGCAACACAATTCTTGAGACCTGTTGGATCTGGAACTCAACAGATATACACGACTTTCTATTCATTGGAGAAGAGTCTCAGCTTTGATCCAAACGACCCAATTATTTCGTTTGTTGTTTTTGTGGGCTCTTCAGCAACATTATGGGCTATTTATTGGTTGTGGAAATATGGAGGTTACTCAGGAGATTTATCCCCTAAATCAGCTTTTGAGCTCTTGGCTGGGGACTCAAATGCTGTACTTATTGATGTCCGCTCTAAGGAGTTGCGAGAAAAAGACGGTATTCCTGATATTCGACGGGCAGCTCGCTTTCGTTATGCAAGTGTGACTCCAATTGAGGTTGATGGCTCGATGCGCAAGTTGTTGAAGGGTGGTATAGACCTGGATGACTCCTTGGTCGCTGTTGTTATTCAAAATTTGAAAATTGTTAAGGACAGTTCCAAGGTTATTGTGTTAGATGCTGATGGTACTCGTTCTAAAGGCATTGTAAGATCCTTGAAGAAAATTGGGATCAAGAATCCATACTTGGTCGAAGGTGGCTTTCAGTCTTGGGTGAAACAAAGTCTCCGCATCAAGGAACTCAAACCTGAAACAACATTTTCCATACTAAATGAGGAAGCTGAAGCAATTCTAGCGGATATTATACCTTCTTCTCCTTAGCAGCTTTTAGGTTATGGTACGGAACTACTTGCAGGATCATATGCATTAGTAGAGTGGGAGAAAACATTGCAGTTAATTGGTGTTCCTGTGACTTCGAATGGAGATCTTAAAAACCAGTTTGTGGAAACAAATGTTGGTTTTGATACAATTTGCAAGGTGAATTCCCAGCTCATCAGCAATGTCTGCACTGATGCTCTCTCTGCAGAGAAGTATTATTATTTCATTCGTCTGATGGGACGCAAGGCATCACATGTTGCTTTGGAATGCACTCTTCAGTCCCATCCAAACATGGTAATTCTCGGGGAGGAGGTTGCTCAATCAAAGCTTACCCTTTTTGAAATTTCACGAAAGATTTCTGATGCAGTTCAGGCTAAAGCAGAGCAAGACAAATATCACGGAGTAATCCTCCTTCCTGAAGGTCTGATTGAGAGCATTCCTGAAGTCTATGCACTCTTAAAGGAAATTCACAGCTTGCTCCGACAAGGTGTTGCTGCTGATAAGATTTATGTTCAGCTTTCACCATGGGCTTCTGCTTTATTCGAATTTCTACCACCATTTATCAGGAGACAGCTGCTCCTTTACCCTGAATCAGATGACTCGGCACAGTTGTCTCAGATTGAGACCGAGAAACTTCTAGCATACCTTGTGGAAGCAGAGATAAACAAGCGTCAGAAAGAAGGCACATACAAGGGAAAGAAATTCAATGCCATTTGCCACTTTTTTTTTTTGGATATCAAGCTCGAGGATCTCTCCCATCAAAGTTTGACAGTGACTATGCATATGTTCTTGGACACGTCTGCTACCATATACTTGCTGCTGGTTTGAATGAATACATGGCTTGTTGTTTGATGTACCGTGGAGATGTTGCTCCAAATTCTAAATTGTCTCAGTTCAAGAAGTGGGATCCCGGAATATATCTCTATTATATTTTAGAACCTTGAGGACAAGGTTCAAGTGAACCCCGCGGCAATGATAGAGAGTATTATTAGTTATATCTTAATATTTTAGTTTATTATTAAATTAAGGTTTTATAGTAGTTGGTATTTTAATTGTTATTAAATTGAGCTTCCTCTAAGTAATTGGACATTTTAGTAATAGTCCATTAGTATAATTATATATGTATTGTCTTTGACACATTAGGAAAGGAATGAAAAAAATCAAGTTATATCTTTATTCTCTTTTATCTTTATAGTTTTTCTCTAATAATTTTGTTAGGGTTTGTTAGCATCCTGTGTTTTTTTTTTTAAATAGATAGATCTAAGGACATAGGAGTAGTATTATCCTAAGAATTCGAAACTTTAGATAACTTTATTTATAGCTCTACCTTGTGTTGTGATTGCAGTTATAAAGAGATTAAAGCAAGTTTGTTCCATTGAATATAGGAATACATGAATGGACTACCAAAATCAAGGCTGTATTGCTGAAAGATAATATTTCTTGGAGTCTGGTCCATTTTTTTGTTGTTGAACTATCAAAGAATAAGATTACCAGCTGAACCATGGTGAAAATTTATTCATGAAGAATTCTTCTACAGTTTAACCGATTAATGCAAATGTCATCATGGATTTCGAATCGAAGATGGAAACTTTCAGTGTTTTCTTTTTTCAATTATATTATTTTTTGTTCATTAATTTGTTGTATTTACCAATATATGGATTCTTTTTTGTTGTATGTTAAGAAGCAGTCTCAAATTAAATGTCAGATTAGAAAAAGATTGTTTTAAAATAAATATCTTTTTACTTTTTGAAAGCCAACATAAAATGTTGAAATAACATCAGTTGTTGATCTTCTAAGGTACTACGAAGATGTAAAAAAGAGCTAGTTTTCAAATTTCAGAATGCATGTACTTGATAAAAAAAGAATTAATTAGAGTATGTATTTTGGTCTCATCCTCCTTGATCTGATCGGTACCAAAAATACGGTGTTGTGTTTAAACTACATATAAGATAAAGTCTAAGTGAATTTTTTAAAAGTATTTTTAAATACACCGTCTAAGTTTCTTAAGTACCATGTGAAATTATTTTTTTACCTTTTGATTTCGGATGTACACATCCGGACGCACTAAATTTTTAAAAAACGCTGAAGTGTTCCGGGTATGCATATCCGGGAATAATTCTGATGTGCACTTTCAGAAGGATTTCTTATTAATTTGCGCCAGATCTTCTCCCCCCTCCTCATTCTTTACTTTTTCATTTTCAAACTCCCTCAAACTCTCTCAAACTCTCAAATTTGCAATCACCTCAAATCTCGATTTTTTTCTCTTGAGTTCGGCACAAAGCAACATCTACAACGATTAAGAGACTCCAAATCCTCTGTATCTCATTTTAATCTATAAGTTTTCAAATTTTAGAGTTTCGGAGTAATTTTCGAGTAAATGATTTAGAGTAGATATTTAGGTGTAGAAATTGTTAGGTTGTATGAATAACATAGGTTAGAGACAATGTAGGTCTTTTTTACTGCTTCAAACGGACGATCAGGGCATTAAAATGCCTTTTTGCATGTTACAGTGGCCATGGCTGCCATTTTTAAACTTCAAAAAACGTACTGGATGTGCAAACCCGAAAAGATTTTAACGTTTAATATTCTGAGTGTTTTCGGATGTGCACATCCGAAAATACCCAACGTTAAAAATTCTGTGTGCTTCCAGATGTGCTCATCTGGAAGACTATTTTTTTTATTTATTTTGTTTGTTTGTTTGTTTTTGTTTAATTATTTTTAAAAAAATCTAATTTATTTATTATGCTTTGCATATTAGATGGCTGGCAGAGACGATCGTATCATACATGGACGGACAGCTCAGTACGCATCTGTCCGACGTGAGCGGATGCAGTCTACAGTCGAGGCTTCCGGCGCAGAGGGAGTTGGGGTAGACCCTACAACTGAGGGACATCCTACACCACATCCTACACCACAACCATCCACATCACAGGTTCAGGCGACTTCCACATCTCAAGTACAGGCCACTCCCCCTTCAGCCGTCGATTCTACATCTCGTAGACGTCGCGTTTCTACTGGTAGTTCATCGGGGTCCCAGCCCGCACACAGACGTCGTCGGGAGACTCCAGCTTCATCAGCTGCTCCTCCTCGTTCCCCTGTTCCTGTTCCTGTTCCAGAGGGTGATCACCCAGCACATGATGGTGTTGACGCCGATGACGATTTCAATGAGCTGGGCGGTTACCCCGGGGGACCGTCTGATATGTCCTTACTCGTGGGATACTCTGAGCATACTGCCAAATATGTCTGGCTAGGACAGGTAACCTTTTTCGGTTTATTTATAGAATTGTTTACGTTGAAAATATGTTCATTTGTAACATTGTTTTATTAGGAAATTTTCAGGCGAAGGATCCCCAGAAGTTCTATAACCATGTGGGCAAGGTTATAGACATGCTTGAGATGCTGCCAGAGGCTGAGTGGTTCACGTCTGCACTTGCTGCCTCTGGTCTTGGAGGTCTGTCTAGGATTGTGTATTCCCAGATCCAGTACGGTATACTGATGGCCTTTGTTGAGAGATGTCACCCTGAGACATCCTCATTCCATCTACCGTACGGCGAGATCACGATCACACTCGACGACATCTCGTGCCTTTTACATCTACCGATTACGGGTACCCTTCTCCGTCACGGTAGGATATCGAAGGCGGACGACATGAAGTTACTGATTACATAGCTTGGGGCTAGCGCAGAGGAGGAAATTGCGCAAGTGACCCAGTTGAGGGGCGCACACGTCCGGTTCTCCTTTTTGATACGCAGATTTGGTGAGGAGCTTGACGAGGCACGACAGGCAGAAGGGGATGCAACTGAGGTGGAGCTCCACAGGCAGCGTGCCCTGAGATGCTACTACTTGTTTTTGCTCGGCACGCAGGTGTTTGTGGACACCAGCGCCTATTATGTTGATATCGTCTACCTCAGGTACCTTTCGGATCAGACAGAGATCCACGGGTACAACTAGGGGGAGGCTGCGCTGGTATACACCTATTTCAGGCTCTCTGATGGTTGCCGCTGGGCAGCTAAGACTGTAGCAAGCAGTTGTATGCTATACGTGGTAACAATATAATATTCTAAGTGATTTTTTCATTTCTTTTCTTTCTATATTCATTATAATGTTTGACACCCATGTTATGTTTTCCATTTCAGGCGTGGATTTTACAGCACTTTCCTAACATTACTGGTTCAGGGAGTGTCGTCGAGTACACTGAGGATATGCCACCTGCTGCTGCATTTGTCCTGCTCAGAGGGAACCAGGTGCCGGACCCCTTCAGAGTGTATCTTGATCGGATGGCTGTTGAGGACGTTTTGTATAGCCCCTATGTCGATAACCGTGTGACGCGCCCGTTCGATGAGGTTTGTTTGTTCTCAGGATGGTTGGCATGTAGTTCAACCGTTACTGCCCGATACCTGCTGGAGCGCGTCTTGCGTCAGTTCGGTTACACGCAGACGATCCCCAAGATGCCTCATGAGTATGCTGCTATAGGCTTGACCCGCAGGTAGATAGATGAGCTATATGCTGACTACTAGTCCCACTTGGTACCGGAAGAGGCTCAGGCGACTAGAGCAGAGAGAGACTGGAGCGTTGCTGCCGGGTACATCGTGTGGTTCTACACCATCTCACACCCATGCATGGTGCCCACTACTGAGGGACCGCCACCCAGACCTGCTCATCAGGAGATATTAGAGGAGCGGCAGTCTCAGCTGAACCATACTCAGGATGTCCTAAAACGCCGTCGTCAGATAGAGCAGATAGCGCAGCAAGCCATTGAGGCCTGTCACCTCCCTGAGGGCTCTGGTGCCAGACTTGTCGTGGACAGGATTATTACGATTGCTCAGGGGGCACTTCAGTATCGCAGACATCGATCCAGGATGGCGGGTAGGGGCAAAGGAGCAGGGGAGTCAGGAGAGATCCTTCGCCATACGCATTAGTTTTTAGTTTGATGTATTCTATTTATATTAGATGTACGCACTGTATTTTGACAAATGTTTATTATTTATATATATATATCATTTTATTTTATATATTGATGTTGTCAAATGTATATTAAGTTGCGACGATATATTAACATATGCGACCAAACAACAAAATCGATTTAAAAAAAAAAATTAAGTTCTACTGTTTTCCGGATCTGCAGATCAGGAAAGTTTTCGGATGTGCACTTCCGAAACGCATCAGCGTTTTTTAAAAAATTGGTGCGTTCGGATGTGCACAACCGGAATCAGGGGGCAAAATTGGAAATTCAGGTGGTGCATAAGAAACCTGGATGGTGTGATAAGAAATTCTCTTTTTTAATGCTCCCTATATAGTTCTAATACACCATGTGAATTTTCTTATATGGCCACTAGTTTTGGAGATACATCTTTGGATGTATCATATTTCTGAATAATTGTTGATATATTTAGGAGATACATTTTCGTAACTATTTTAAATATTCATAACATGTCACCCAAAAGCCATTTACATTTGAATTGTTCTGGAGATGCATCTTCGATAATATTTCTGAGATACATCTCTGAATTGTATTAGAGCAAATGTTTTTTTCACTATAAGTTGTGTATTTGTTTTCAGATGAAGTATGAAGCATTATCTCGAATAAAAAAATGGACGTACAACATAATAAAAGACTAATACTAGATGCGTCGAAAATAATATAGCTATATAATAGAAAAATATTGTATAGAACGAGATTCAAAATGTAGTAACGATGTAAGAAATAAGTATAAACTATAGTACTACAACAAAATAATAACAGACAACTACTGAGTGTGCCTGACAACCTCTCCTTTGCCTCTTCTGCCCGGTCTGTCTCCTTGGCCATCAATTCCCCCGTTCTCCGGAGTTGTCTCCGTTATAATAGTGTCCACTGTGCCTCTGCCACCATGACATCCAGGACTTGCCTGACAGCAGACTCCTTAGGGAAGATACCCTCGTCAATGTCTCCCCACGTAATCTCCACTATGCGATGACACCGAGGCAAGACATCATCCATATGATCTAGTTGAGTCTTCTCCTATTCTAGAATCTCCTGATGAGCTAGTCTTGGTGGATCTTCTAGAGCTGTCTGCACCATGTACGAAAGTGATACCCTGAAGAACCACCTGATGTAACCATCGACATAACTCTAGTCGTTCGGCGCTATGGTAGCCCGAGCCTCCTCTGGTACCAGGTGACTCCCATAATCAGCAAACATCTCCTCTATTTGTCTACGAGACAAGGCAGGAAGAGCAGATACAACAGGGTGTCTGAGGATGGTCTGGGTGTACCCGAACTGTCACATGACATGCTCGGGTAGATGAAGAGCAAGAATACGCGATCAGCAGGCCAGTCATCCGGAGTATAGCGATATGTCGTCAAATGGCCGCGTCTGACGGTGATCCACGTAGTTGTTGACGTCGGTGTCCTCAGCAACCAAATAGTCAAGATAGACTCTGAAAGGCTTGACCGCCTGGTTCCCTATCAGCGGGATAAAAGCACAGACACACGACATGTTCTCAGTTTACTCGCCCACACTCGGCCAGGCAGACATGCGCGAGAAGTGCTGGAGGATCCAAGCCTAAAATGAAAATAAAAAGCATTCAGGGATCAAGAACTATCGACAATGGTTTCGCAAATATGAAATGAAAAAGATAAAAAACATTCAAGGATCAAGAATTATTACCACCAGTAGTGTCGCTCTACTTGTGACCTGCTTCATCTTCCACAGACATCCCTCCCTCAACTTCGAATATAGATAGGCCAAGCAAGCCGTCCCTCAGTTGTACTCATGGATCTGAGTGAGATCCAAGAGGAGGTATGCGACGTCAATATAGGTGGAACTCGTGTCCACAAAAATACAAGTCATAAAAAAGTATGCTCTCAAAACATGCATCCTGTGTACCGTCTGCCACTCAATATCACCATGTGCCTGCCGTGCCATACTGATCCCGTCCACATACAACTTCCTCAAGAGCTCAAATCTAACATGAGCACCCCTGGTCTTATCCACCTCCTTCATCGCCTTCTTTGGATCTACCCCCAGATGCCGTACCATCATCTCAACTGTCTCGTCTCTGGTAATTCTCCCATGATCGAGGAACTTCCCATGATCAGAAGATGTAACAAACACGAGACATTGTCCAGTGTGATAGATTTCTCACCATGCGAAAGATGAAACAAAGAGATCTCAGAGTGCCAACTCTCCATGAATGCATTAAGCATCCTGTTGTTGACCAGAGTGTAACCGGTCATGCATAGGTCCTTCAGACCAGATAAATATAGAACCACCTGAAACCAATCCTCCTCCTGCTGAGGAAATGCAACAATCTTCCTCCGATGGTTCAGAAACTTTTGGGGATCACGCTCCTGCAATTTTCCAGAAATACAATGCCAGTAATAATCATTGTCAGAAATTAAAATTAAAATTAACGCATAAAAAATAAAGAATCCAACTAATGCTACCTCTCCGTCTCATATATGTTTGGTAGTGTGGTCTAGACACAGAGGAAGTAAAGACATATCATATGGGCCTCCACCAAAATCATCTGGCTCGGCATCCGCAACATCCTGACCCTCTGGAGGTGGCACAAGATCATCAGCGAGAGGTGGCACTGATGAATCTTGATGCCTGCGGGAGAATGGGAGAAGTGACACATCAGATGGTAAATCGCGTCTCTTACGGGAAGAAGAAGAAGGTGGAGTGGCCTGAGAAGAAGTGGCATGAGGTGAAGGACGAGCCCCAGGAGTAGACTACGCCCCAGAAGTTGACGTTTCTGTCTGACCAAATGTACTTCCTGCATCCGGAACCTGCTGGCTGCGCTCCTGCCGAACGGATGCGTGTTGGCAATCCGACCATGTCTCATTATATCGACTCTGTCAGCCATTATGCCTGTAAGGTAAAGTAAGACATATCATCAGTGCACACAAACGAAACACACAAACAAGAAAATTAAAAAAAAACATACTGCAGGATATTCTGGAGATATATCTTCGGAAATACCACAAATCAATAACGTTAAACAGTTCCGGAAATGCATATCCGGAAACACCATAAAACTATTTACTTTGAATAATTTCAGAGATGCATCTCATATCCGAAATATCCCAGAAGATATGAAACGCTGAATAATTCCAGAGATGTATCTCTGGAATGTATCTCTCGGATATCGGATTTGGATGTTTGATGGTTCGATGTACATGGAATGTCGATGGTGTGAGGTGGGTAGTTGGGATTGGGTGGGTAGATATTGTTGGGTGTGGTGTATGGTTGGTTATTGGGCAGGTGTTTGTTGTTGGGTGTGTGACGATGAAGCACGTTGGCATGGATCTATCAAATATGTCAGTTCAGACACAAATTATTGCATTGTAACTGACCTAAACCAAATCATATAGTGATGACTTGGTCTAGCCCCTTCCACAACAAACTCGTTTAAGATGTGGCGACACCGATTTTTCCGATGTCGACACATCTCTTTAGCAAAGTCTCTCCAATCATCGTAGCCCCATTGTGCATCTACTCTCAATTGATGTCAGTCTCCCAAACACGTCGGATGAACTGAAATATCTTGTTGCATGCCGAACTGCTATTTCACTTGATCACTTTGGTGCATCTCCACCGTAGCGAATCAAATGATTGGTGTTTTTGCTGTCGAGATTGTAAGATCATCGAGGTTAGGCTGATGGTTGATACCCAGATACGACCTCCAGACAAACTGCATAATAAAAATACATAATGAAAAGAATTGTGGTATGTTAATTTTATAGCTAAATTTATAGTATCTTAGAATAAATTACATCGTTCGGTCCAATGTGGTCTAAAAGATTACGTTACACAATTATTGCATTTCTGGGACATCGTTGGTAATTCATTCCCAGAACTGACCACCTAAAACAAAAAGTGAGAAAAATAATTAGTTACAAATAAATTTTTTATTACAATAGACATGATTGAAATTTTATAATAAACTTGCTTGTTCGCGTAGCGGAATGTGTATGGATTCGGGTTGACCGGGGCGAGTGTAGGCATTCTTGACCAACCCCATGCTTGTAGTAACCATAAAATGTACAAGTATCTTTTTTTTTTTTTGCATTTTTACACAAGGAATTATATAGATGGGCCAAAACAGCTGAACCCCAACTATAAGTGCCTACTTTATGAATGTTGCGTAACAACGACAAATACATGATATTTACCGTATTTCCAGTACTTTCAGGAAATAAAAAATGTCCAAATAAAATTATAATATAACACAAAGTTTTAATTATCTTATCATACTTGGTGGATTCGTCGTATAATGTGATACTGGAATAATGTTCTCTAAGGTATTTTAAATTAATATCTTGACCACTGGGTCGACCTGCACCTTGTGTCGGATTTGTCTCTCCATAAATAGGGGCACCCAACAAATCTTCGCATATTTGGTTATCCAGGTCAACTTTGTCGTTAACAGCCTTATCGTCGATGCGTTGGCCCAACAACATATACTTACCTTCCAGTGTGATGGTGCATTCACCGAATGGAAGGTGAAATGTGTGGGTCTCGGGTCTCCATCATTCCAGTAAAGCTAGAATAAATTTGGCATTAATCAAGTATGAGGCTATGTTTAGCACATGACCGAAACCGTATGATTAAAGGTATGGTTCTATGATTGGGTCGTGTGGTATATAGTCATGGACACGACATCAAAATCTCCTTACATCCCGAAAAAAGTTATAAAGAAACTAAGTTAGCAAGAACGATGGAGAGATGAAACCACACTCTTAAAGAAACCATATCTTTAAAAAAATAAGTAAGGAGATGTAATACCCTAATTTTTACCCCTAAGATCCCACATATCATTTTCATCTCATACCACAAACAAGATCACAAGCTTTGGTTCTCTTGCCCTCCTCTGTAGGTTTGTTTTTTAGGGAGATCACTAAGCACCCCTGTTTTCTTATTTGCTTTTTGATTGTTTACGTTTATGTTTACTAACCCTTAATTAAAATCCAAAAATATGTTTGTTTTTCCTTTACTAACTTTTTCAGGAAGAGATTTGGATCAAGAATATCAAATACCAGTTCCTCAGCTCGAATGAAATTCATCTGAACAAAGTCAAGTTGATCTGCAAACAATTCAAAATCATTTGATCAAGAGTTTCCCAAGATTTAATTGACTATTATTCAAGAGACTCCAAAGTTCATGTGTTTATTTTCATGCCTTCTTTGACAACTCAAAAGAATCGAGTCAGAGCCACAACAGTGCCACAAAAAGGCAAATTTTCACAATATTTGCTGTGTTAATCGATTAACACTATATGGTTAATCGATTAACCACGCGCAGAATTGTGAAAATGAGCCAAATTTAAATTCTGCAGCATTTTGGCACCAAATTCACTTGTTTCATCATGAGAATATTCTTGATCTCTTCCAAATAATTCCCCTACATAATCACAATTAATTCCCACCATACACCCTCATTAATCATCACTTGATCTTGATTTTGCCTCTAAATTCAAATTCCAAGCCTAATTTTGGCTCCAAACCAAGCTCCAATCCACCAAAACTCCCAAGCCTAAATTCTATAAATAGAGGCCTCATTTCATTCATTCTACAAGCTTTTGATAGCCAAATTCATCTTATTAAAATTCTTCCTCATTTCCATTTTTCTTCATCTACCCAAATTCACCAAAGCTCTTTCTTCCATTAAAAGTTAGTAAGCTTTTCATTGAAGCTTAGTAATCTTTGAGCTAAACCTCCATAAAAACACTTTTTCATCATTAAATTTTGTAGATCAAAGCTTTGGAGTGTGGTTCTTGAAGTTGATTTGAAACATTTTCAGATTTGGAAGTGGTAAACTCTTGTTCCACCATTGTTGTGCTTGATTCATCTTCCCACAATGTGATCTCTTGTTGATTCTTGTTGCTTGATCTTTGGATCTTACAAATTGTGTTTCATTGGTGTTATTTGTTGTTGTTTTACTTGAATTTTCGTGCCCAATTGTATTCATGATCATGAGGTGTTTGAAGAAATGATTGAATCATGAATGCTGATTTTTTTTCAAATTTTTTTTGCTGTCCTGCCAGTGTTATTCGATTAACACATTTGTACATGCAAATGGTTAATCGATTAACACATACCAGAATTGTGTTTTTGGCTTGTTTTGGGAATGTTTTGAGTTCTTTTCCTCCTTCGTCCATTTCCTTTTGATCTTTGCCTTGGTTTGCAATTTTAAAGGTCCCATTTCTCTTTAAATTCAATGGACATAGGGTGTCGATGAAGTCGGATAAACATTCACTAATTCAAATCTATCTTTAAAGTGAATTGTTCAATTCATTTTAGGTGCTTTCAGTTAGTGATATGTTTAGTGCTTTAATCCACCAAGATGAGTGGTTGAACTTGAAGACGAAATGATTTTAAAATTGTGATTCAATTTGGCTTCCCTTCTCCCTTTTTTTTCTTCTTTTGATCAATGAAAATCTTCAATATCATTGGAATTTATTTTAAGTTCTTGATGAAAATGAAATCGTTACCTCTTTTCTTTTCGTGCGATATTGCTTTCGGAGAGTGATCTACATATCACTTCTCTAGCATGCATTAACACTAACATTGTTATTGAACGACCTCAGATAGTCGTGGCTTCTATATAAGTTCGGTTACGATTGCTTAACATAGCGCTTAATTGGACCCGAAATTGGAAAACCGTTGTGTTTTGTAAGTGAATTATCAGTCTCCTACTCTTCCATGGCGCATTTTGAAATAGCCTGGATTTCTCTCTCTCCCCATGGTAATGCATGAGACCATGTTTTCATTCTCATGGATGACTAGTTGAGCATTTCCAAAAAACAAGAAAACTTGTTCTCTCATTTTGGATCACTATTGCTCTATATTCTATATTAATTGTGCTATGTTTATGCCTCCTTCTTGCTCCCCATCTCCCTTTATTTTTTATGCTTTATGTTATCATATCATATTATTTGTTTATACCGCCATTTTTCCTTTGTCTATTTGGACCATTTGTTTATGTTTATGCTCTTTTTCTTTTGTCCATTTGGACTAAAAACATTAATAAAGGTTTAAAACCCTAAAAACTTGTTCTCTTAATGGTGGACTATGGTTACTATCCTTTGCATTGGACATGGAACTTTGGACTTAGAACTAGGATCTTAACCTATGTTTGGAAGTTTGTGATGGTAAACTTTGGATTTTTGCGTACTTGGAGTTCTCTTTTGAAGACCTATCTTGATCAAGGCCTAATCTAAAGGAAATACTGCTTATATTATGGAGCTTACTTGTGTGGTTAGACCGCTCTTATCCTTAGCTTTTATTTTCATGCAATAGGATAGTCACTTATTCTCCACCCCTCTTCAATTTTCAAAATCTTCTCCCTTTTTCAAAACCTTCTTGTTTTCAAAACTTAAACCTCTTTCATAAAAAAACCTTGACTTTGGTCAAGTGATTTTCAAACTTTGTTTTCTTTAATAAATGTCAATCAATGTTAATCATACTTTGACTAATTTCAAAAATACATAAAAAATACAAAAAATCATTCAAACCTTTTGTGCTTTTTTAAAACTTTTCAAAAAGTTTAGACATGAGTCATTTTCATAGTTGAGATGTAATTCTCCTATCCCCCATAGTATTTAAGATGTTGACATTTTCCACTTAGATGTTGAATGATAGACTTGTTGATTTTTGTCCAAGCAAAATCCTCCATCTTAAGTTGATGCAAATGTTGTTTTCTTATACTTGTGGGTGACTAGTCATAGTTTTCTCCTTAAAATGACGACTTGGCTTTTCATTTAAAATCAACCATAACAAACCAATTTTGTTATTTGTACCACGAACTACGAGGTTTTGATCCTATATTGCACTTTATGGGTACGTAGGCATAAGATAATAAGTCTCTCCAAACACAAAAATCTTAAAAAAATATTTCTCTTCTCATCTCCCCAATCTCATTTCGAACAAACCTTTTCAAACCAAAAAACATAGATATTTCAAATGGCTCCTATAAAGTACTATAAACTTTTTGGGTGCTAACACCTTTCCATCGCGTAACCAACCCCCTTACCCATTCTCTGTTTGTTCTTGTTTTAGAACTTGTTTAGGTTTTGTTCGATCTTTTTCCTTTCCTTTTTGGATAAAATAAAAGTGCGGTACCGACTCTTGCTTTATGAGTTAAGTTAATCAATAGCTTACACTCACAATTTTTACCGCTAAAGGAGATACAAAACAAAAAAAAAAAAACTTACAAATGCTGCAATATTGTCAATTGTTCCTCTGTGTTCATCACTCATAGTAAGGAGAGACATTTTCTTAGTTATAGATGTGGCTTAGAAGAAGGGTAGATTAACAGATAAAATTCTTCAGAGAAAATTGCTTGATGAAAGTTGTGAGGAGCTTATGGAATTGGTAAGGCATATATATAGAACAAGATGGATCTTCACGTGTTAGGTTAAGTATTGCATGGCATGTTGTACATATATGTCATATGAAATGGCGCATTCTTGGCATTTTGTACACACACGCCAAATGAAATGGGGCCTAGGTAGGAAGGTAAACCATCTTCCAAGATGCCTTACACATTTCCTTACATGATTCCAAAATGATTCCTTACACATGAAGAGAGAAGGTGTCAATTACAAGACAAACAAGTAAGGCTTTGCATTAAAGAGAAAGAATATTGTAAGACTAGCATGTTAGAAAATAGTGCAAGATTTGGCATTAAAGAGAAAGACTAATGTATGTAAGAAGACATGTGAATCTTGTAGACATTTAAGAAGACATGTGAATCTTGTAGGCATGTAAGATGACATGTGAATCTTGTAGGAAGACATGTGAAGACCATTGCACAATGAAGACTAATGCATGTATGAAGACACGTGAATAAGCCATAATGAAAGAACCATATCTTGTAGGCATGTTAGAAAATAGTGTAAGAAGATAAGAAGACAATAATGGGGTCTTGGTATGCATAGAGGAGACAAGACTAATGCATGCAATAATCTTATAATAATAGGGTCTTGGTAGTCATAAAGGAGACAAGACTAATGCATGTAATAAGATAAGATGATATAAATGAGACAAGACTAATGCATGTATAAGTGAGACAAGACTAATGCATGTATAATTGAGACAAGTATTTAAAAAAATTTATATAAAAAATAATATTAATAAACATGTATAATTGAGACAAGACAATAATATATTAAAAATTCGATTAGATGAAACTAGACTTCTATTAATACATATGAAACTAACATTTTATTGCACCACAATTCTATCATACACCAGTACACTAAAATATTGCACCACAATTTTACCAAACACTAGAACACTATAATATTTGTTATTACTCAAACACCATATTACATGATTAATGCACATCTCAATGGTGAGATATTTGATTGTACCATAACCGGTTTCAATTTTCGTAATACCGATGTTACTCGATTTTCAATTAATAGATGATCAAATTTTTTCCCATTTCAAAGCGAGATTAGAAAAGAAATTACAGTGTGGTCCAGTGGGCGGATCATCTACAAGAATCCAGTATTTTTTGCAGACAACCAAGTCAAATTTTTTCAGTTAAAGGTTCGAGATGATGAAGATGTTCATAATATGTTTCTCAGTCATGAGTACTCTGGTTTCAATGATATTGAGCTTTATATTATATTACAACAACATCAAATGTCTCAACTTGTTGATCCTTCTTAAGTTTTTTTGCGAATCTGACGACGAACAAGCTGAGTCGATGTCGTAGATGAAGAAGAAGAAGAAACTAAGGTCTTGGTTGATGAAATGGTAAACGATTCCATTGCCGACCACGGGGAAGATCTATTACCATCCAGTCATGTTTAATGTCCACCTCAACACATGACAAGCCTGAACTTGGGTGCAGATGAACCATCTACAGATGATTTTTACAATCCATATATGCACACACAAGAAGTATTAAAAGAGCGAGACAATTTTCGAACAAAAGAAGAATGTGTCTGAGCTATAAAAGAGTATCACATGAAATTATTAGCTGATTATAAGGTCGACCGAACGAATGTGACTCTGTATAAGATCTATTATCGTAACGAGGTTTGCCTGTTCCGATTGACATCATCTTATCGGAAGAGAAGCGATTCTTGGAAGATAGGGTCTATAGGTCCAGAGCACACTTGTATAATCACCTAGCCGATGAGGATCATCGTAAACTCAGCTCTCTGTTGATATGCAATGAAATTTTGTCTGTCATTAGCGACAACCTGTCATTGAAGGTGAGTACCATAATCTCGCATGTCGTTCAAAGATACAATTATACTCCGCCGTACAGTAAAACATGGATAACTAGGACTAAGGCGGTTGAAACATTGTTCGGAAATTGGGAAGAGCCGTACAAAAAACTTCCAAAATATTTGGTGGCACTTAAACAATATGCTCCAGGGACTGTTGCCATTTTGGAGACCTTGCTGGCATATACCCCAGACGGGACTTGTGTTGGTGGAAATGACATATTCCACCGACTCTTCTGGGCGTTTGAACCATGTATCAAAGGTTTTTCCTACTGTAACACTATTATAAAAATTGATGGAACATGGTTGTACGAGAAATATAAAGGAACGTTACTTATGGCAGTGGCATAAGATGGCAACAACATTTTTCCAATCGCATTCTCTCTAGTTGAAGGGGAGACTGCTGGGGGTTGGAGTTTTTTCCTAAAAAATCTTCGATTACACGTGGCTCCCCAACCTAACATATGTTTGATTTTGGACAGACATCCATCAATCGAAAGTGCATATAAGAATGTTGATAATGGCTGGCAGGATCCTCCTTCAATGCATGTCTATTACATTAGACACATCGCTCAAAATTCATGCGAGAGATAAAAAATAAGACGCTGCGGAAGAAAGTTGTGAACGCAGGGTATGCATTAACAGAACCTTCCTTCAAACACTACCGTGAAGAAATTAGATTGACAAACGAAAATGCAATAAGATGGACCGACAATATTCAATTGGAGAAGTGGACCAGGGCATACGACAATGGCTAATGATGGGGTCACATGACAACAAATCTCGTGGAATCAATGAACTCTGTATTCAAAGGCATCCGAAACCTACTGATAACCGCTTTAGTAAGGGCAACATATTTTAGGCTCGGGGCATTTTTTGATATCAGACGTTCAAAATAGAGTTCTGTCTTATAATCTGGGCGGCCGTTCAGTGATAGTTCGATGAAGTTGATTAAGGACGAAGCTGCCAAAGCTAACACACATGTGGTCACAATGTTTGACTATAATAAAGGTTGGCTCAGTGTTGCTGAGTTAATGGATCATAATGAAGGGAGGCCGAGGAGATCATACCGAGTGGAACTAGATAGAAGTTGGTGCGACTGCGGAAAGTTTCAAGCCTTTCGTATACCTTACTCCCATGTCAAAGAAGCATGTTCAAAAACTCGCCAGGACCCTTTCAACTTACTGTCTGTTGTTTACCAAGTCATTAGTCTATGCAATGTCTATAACACTAGCTTTCCGGTGGTACCAAAAGAGGACTATTGGTCTACATATGAAGGTGAAATTGTCTGGCACAATGAAATTATGCGAAGAAAGAAAAAGGGTCACCTTAATAGCATACGTATTTGATTGGAGATGGATACGGCAAACAAAATGGTCAGATTATGTAGTTCATGCCGCCAGCCGGGGAAAAATCGTACAAAATGTCCCAATGTTGAACCATGCACAACATCATAATTTTAAATGTAACCTTTTCTCTTTATATCAACAATAAATTTCATTCCATTAATATCATAACATTCAATAATAATAATTTAAAAACAACAAGTAACAATAATTTATACAATTAAACAACAAAACAAACAAATACAACGACTAAACAACATAACTATGCGATTACAACCATCAGGACAATTTCCTGAGAACTATACATCAACGTGTGAACATCCTGGTCAGTAGTAACATTCTCCCTAAAACGAACTTCTCCATTTTGGTTGAACGTGGTAATAAGCCTTCCAATTCTTTTGATCTTTTCACCCTCTGTAATGTCCCCATTTAACCAGCAGTTCATGCTCATGTTAAGATGTTCGAACGTCAATGTATTCCAGAGGCAGATCTTCTTGGAGGTTTGACTGGAGAGAAAATTAAATTGACATTTCTCTTGTGGATATATGGAACCTTATAGAGATATGAGGAGACTATTAGAAATGGAAACAGAAAAATATGAGAAATGAAGAGAAGGTGGTGTAGTATTTAAAGAAGAATCAAAGTGTAGTAGCCAATTGAAATGGCGCATATACACATGGCCTAAACTCTAAAAAAAAATGAGAATATGCCATATGAAATGGCACATGCATTATTTCTCAAAGGGGAGGCGTCATTTCATATGGCTACTCTTACATGTATAAGCCATATGATATGGCGCATGTGTACAAACTTAGGTGCTTGCGCCATTTAATTTGGCGTATCCTCTCTTCCCCATTCTGAAACTATGTTATTTTGATAAATAATTTGAAAAGTTTGTTATTTTCGTATTTAATTTAAAAAATAGTTTATTTTAAAAAAAATTCTTTAAAAGTTAAGAAAAAAAAGGTTGTTGCTGACATAAACACTAAGGCCGTCGATATATTTTATTATAAACTTTTAGGATTTAATTAAACATTTGTTTCCTTTTTAAATATTTGTATTTGAATGATATATTTAGAGTTGATAAGTTTAGTTTTACAATAGAAAAAATTTCCAGCATATGTGTCTCGTTTAATTTCAGCATATATTTACTTGTTTCTTAAGCAGTTTAATTTTGTAGTAGAAAAGGAAAAAAGCAGACCCAAGCATTGATTAATTTGAAGCTTCTTTAAGTGTTGAATTTAGGGCTGGAAATGAGTCGAGTCGAGTTGAGTCGAACTCGTCTTAACTCGACTCGACTTGTTAAGAATTGGTTCAGCTCAAATCTCGATTCGAGTTCGACACGAACATTTTTTAAGCTCAAACTCGACTCGTTAAAAGTTCATGAACTATTCGGTTCATTTTGTTAGGTTCAGCTCAGTTGCTTCACAGACTTAAAAGCCATTTTTAAGTCTATTTTATTTTTATATATTTGACATTTTAAATTAATATTTTTTAAAAAATAAAATATTAAAATAAAATAAAAGTTATGTGTATGAAATTTAACTTTGTTTTAAAAAATCAACTAATTCAAAAACTACACAACTTTCAAGAGACACATTTGAAAGTCTAATTCAAAAAACACTCAATTGAAGTTTAAATTTATCTCAAAAATCCATATCTTCTTCAAATATTTAGGAAACTTACAAATTTAATGAAATAGTACACAAAAACTTACTAGAAATTGATACATTTTCATAACATAATGATTACACCACTTGCAACCTTCATTACACATGTTATTTTAGCAAATGTCATAATGTCTCCAACAAGGATGACTCTAAATGTAATTGTCAGGTTTATTGCCATAACTAGTACATAAGGGACAATATAGGGTTAAAATTTGGAGTAAATATTTAAACCTACTCTTAAAAATAATATAATCATTCTCATATATAATCGAGTTGACTCATGAACCTAACGAATCGAGCTATGTATAGTTCAAGTTCAGCTCATTTAGTTAACGAACATAGTTTCTCGCTCATATTCAGCTCATTTGGTTCATGAACCTAGTTCAACGATTTAATTGTCGAACCAAATTCTGAACTATTTTTGAGTTGGTTCGGTTCATTGCCAACCCTAGTTGGATTCCATTAGGTATTCTCTCAAGTTGGGCATATTCCATAACTCGAGTTTCTCCGGAGAAGGCAGTGATAGTGTTCATTGTCAATTATGATAGACTTCAAGTTATTCAAATCTTTAAGGTATCTATATTTTTGTTCCAAGCTTATAATTACCAACCTTATCCTAACCTCTAGCCAAATGGTGGCCTTTTCTTTTGTTTTTGGAAACATCAATTTGGGTTTTGCTATAGGTTATGCCTCAATAAACCAGCTCAAAAGAAGAGAGCTTTAGTATGATATTCTTTCCATCGAAGCCAGTCATCCCATTCCCTAGTGCTTTTTAGGTGATTTCAATGCTATCATGAAATCTCATGAGCATATAGGCAAACATGCTCCTGTCAAAGGGCATATGTGGAACTTTCAAAACAAGCGAATGACCTCATCCAAATCGTAGCTAGAGGTGCTAGTTTTACATGGTTTAATAAAAGAGTTAGTCCGAATTAATGTTTCCTCTGTCCCACAATGAGTGATCTAGTTGACTATTTTATATAGATTAAAAAAATGAATAAATAAAAGAGAGAGTGGTATTTGTACTAAAGCACCCTTTATTAAATATTGAAAATGATGAAAGTAATATTAATTAGATGGTAGAACTAGAAAAAGTGCATTGGAAATTGAAATAGATCATTTATTTTGGAACACTTATTTATTTCAAATGAATTACTCATTGTGGGATAGGAGTGGCAAAGCGGGCGACCCGCCCTGTTAAGACCCGTCCCATTTGAATCCGTCCAAAAGTGGAGCGGGACGGGGCGGGCTAACTTAGGCGTCCGAGATCAAAGCCAAGCCCGCCCAGTTTACTAACGGGTTGGCGGGCCGACCTGCCAATTTATTTATTTATTTTTTAGAGTTTGATTTACTACATAATTTACAAAATTATTAATAATTATCAAAGAGACCGAAATACGCATGGTAAAATTTTAACAAGTCTTAATGTAAATATCATACTCTGCAACATAAATAAAACACGTAACTATAAAACAAACACACTAAAATCCCAATATAATTCTTTTGGTTCAAAAATACAACAAGCTCAACCTAATTAAGGAAATCGGGACATAAACCAAGAAAACAAACTAGCACAAGCTAAATAAAGACAACTAAGAACCAATAACAAAAAATCAATCTTATATACTCCATGACAAACACTTCATCAATCATCATCTATGTCATGAACATACGAAGCTTCAAATGATATCGTAGCCATTTGATGAAACCTTCCACCATCTCTCTCCTTGTCGTCACCCACTATTTAATAATGATCAAGATCAACAATATCAAAATCACTTGATTTATCAATGAAAGCAACTCAAAAATAAAACAATCCAAGAAAAATCAAAACTTCATTATTTAAAAATTATCAATTCAAATAATAAGCACTTAGTTGAGCATTTTAGTGTCAAAAAATAAATAAAATGAGAACTCAAATAAAATAAAATACACATCAAAACTTTATTATCATAATGAGAAACAAACTCTTATGTGCAAAAATTACCTTATAGCTTTAGAACATGACTCCAATGACAACGAGTAATAGAAAATAGAAAAGAATGTATTATTTATGTTTTGCAATAAAGACTTTTCCTACTATGAGTGAAAATAAAGAAAGAAGCAGAGACCAATTATTGTCTTGAAAATGAAGTGTTTATGGTTATGTGAAAAATGAACATTAGGGTTTGAAGAAACAAGGGTTGTTATAAAAGTATGTATACTACAAACCACGTTAATGTTGTTTTAATTCTGAGTAAAATAAATACATTTTTTTAACAAAAAGTACGTGGGTAAAATCCCCCCACCCCGTTTTAAAAGTGGGTTAGGCGGGATAGGTCAACTTAAGACACCGAGCCGAAAACCTCGCTCTGACCCGTCAAAATAGTGGGTTAAACGGGCGGGTCTGACGGGCCTAACTCATTTTACCATCCCTAATTTAAATTATATAAAGAATCACATTTGATATCGTTAGAGTACAAAAAATATCTCTTACAAAGAGGACATCATAAATTACAAAATGCTTCAAACCCTGTTATACCCCAAATTTTACCTCTTGGATGTCATAACATCTTGCATTTGCATTTAGGTTTCAATCATCTATGCATTGTTAACTAACCATCATATCTTGCTAGTTTGTTCTTTTGTGAAAAATCTAGGGTTTTGCACAAGAAAAAGGACAAGATCACTAAGCCAAGTTCTCACATGTTTCAAAGTCTCCCAAGACACTCCTTGGTTCCATACATCCATCACTAGTGTTCACTAGGTGTTTGAGTTTGTTAGTTTGAAGTCATCTGTTCAGGAAAGCCAACTGAGGCTCCAAAGTTCAACCACTTGGTCTTAAAAGCTAATCATGAGGTTCTCAAATCATATTTCATGATCTCATATGTTTGGATCAAGAGAAATAAAAAAGAGACCATCAGATCAAGAGTTGTGGAATTAGGGTTTTAACCTGAAGAATCACCAGGAATTTGGTGTGATCAGCCAATGTCTTGATTGGTTCATCAACCAATTAAGCTCCCATACATCCAAGAGATATTATTCAGCAAGAAATCAAGAGTGTTTAACCCCATCACGAGCACAATAAGCCTCAAAGTTCATCTGACCCCAGATTAGGGTTTTCTTCAGTGGAAAGTCGACTGTGCCCTAATGCATGGTCAAAGTATGATCCCAAACCATGGGACATGACCCATTATGCTCATATACATCCTTGGAACTCACCTAAAGTATTGGAGAAATGAAAAGTTACAAATTCATTGAGGATCACACTGTGGAATTCATCTGACCTAATTTGCACCTGACAAAGTCAAGCCTTTGACTTTTGTTACCTTGACTCAAGATGAAGCATTCAAGCTATATTCCATCAAGACATGCTTGATTCTTGAGTTAGAGCATGAGAAATCACCATTTGAAAGGTTTCTTGCAAAAAGGGCAAGGTTTGGTTCTTAAATTTTTCTAAGTGTAGAAGAATTCGCTCCTTGTGCAAAATTGGAAAAGTCATAACTTTCAAACCACACATCTAATTTTTGTGACTCAAAGCTCAAATTAAAGCTCTCATCATGAACTTCAAAACATATTAGAGGGTCCTTATCCAAATGAGCCTTGGTTTTTAATTTAGGAGACTTGGAAGTTCAAGCCAATTAAAGACTTAGTGAAATTTCACTACATTTTGCCCTAAAAATCAGCCAACTTCATCTCCATTTTTCACCATGATCCCTTTGGATCTAGAACTTGGAGTGAACATGAAAGTTATAGAGGACATTTGGGACTTTCCAAAAAGTACTAGAACTCCCCAATCCTTTGAGTGAGCTGAGAGATTCAAAGAATGGAAGTTTGGTGTCCAATTCTTGAATTTCAAGGTACCAACATGTGCATGATTATGCAAAACCACTCCTAATCACCAAATCTCTCACAATTCTGATGTTTAGAAGCAATATTAGAGTGTTTAAGACCTCTTCCACGAGCTACACAAGTTACAACATTAAAATGCATTAGTTTATGTCAAGTGGATGCAAGTTGAGGCAAAGAGAGAGAAAATTTTCCAAGACACATGGTCACTTCTTTGTTATTACAACTTGGAGCCTTGGTCCAATCCCACCAGCCCACCTAAACAGTGCAAACCCTATTCCTGACCATTTTCTAGAGTGTTGGAGTGCCCTTGACTCAGCATAACAGGTTGCACGATGGAAATTTGGAGAAAGGGCAATCTTGACAAGTTGTGAAATATGTCCATACCTCAAGTCCTTCATTTTTCCTATAAATAGAGGATCAATACTCATTACAAAATACACCAGGATCACCCTAAACAAAGGATGATACTCTCTGCAATTCACCACTATCTCATTTCTTGTATTTTTGCAAAATCTCTGCACCAAGAGTTTTTGCTCGTGCACTTTTTAAATAAACTCCACAAACCACCCATATACATCCATTAGGACTCATTCCAACACCTGGAAAAGTTATGTAACTCCTCAAAACTCATCTGCCATTTTCAACCTCCATTGTTGCAAGAAGGATCGAGTTCCATTTTTGAGGTATTTTCCAAAGCTGCTGACCATCTGTATTTCCTCTCCTAGCATCAACAAAGCAAGGCAGGTAAAATGTAGTATGTTTGGTTTTTTGTGTTTCTGAATGATTGCTTGTTCTGTTTGGCTTAAATATTTCATGTTATAGCATGCTGAAACTTTTTGATGTTGCACTGTTGTGTGATGTTTTGTGAATCATGTGGTTGCTTTTAATTGAAACTATTGTGATATTCTTGTTCCTCGTGAAAAATACTCCAACTTTGATCTTTACTTCATGAGAAATGGTGGGGAAATGAGTGAGATATGGTTGAAGGAAGTTCTGGGTTTGAAATGAAAGCTAGGACACAGGTGAGAGGGAGAGAACGAAGAAGATAATGGTGATATGGCACCCAGTCAGCCCAACGTGGCGCTGAGGTGGCCATTTTGGTTGGTCTTTAAAATAAAAAAATTGAAAGCGTATTATATTTGGATGTAATAGCCACCCTAGTGGTAGAAACCTTGCCACGCCTTTCCCTTTCGCATGCCTTTCCTGGGTTCGATCCTGCGGATCAACCCTTTTGCTTTTTTCTGATTTTTTGCTTGCCTTGTTATATTATCGTGTGTTAGCATCACTTGCTCACAATGCGCACATAGCACAGATGGTGGATGTTTTGTGGCTGAGTCTCCAAGGGCGTGGGTTCAACACCCACATGAGACATTCCCCTTTATTTTTAATACTTGTTTCATTTTAGTTTTTAGGTTTTTGCCTTGATTCCAATTGATCATAACTTGCTCATTTTTTATCCTTTTTGACCCATTCTTTTTGCAAATTGTTCTTTGAAATGTCTATTCTTTGATGGTGAAAAGAATTTGTCCAAAATTTTTATTTATGAAACATTTGTAAATGTTGAAAGTGAAGGACCAATTTAGACTTTTTATGAAAATTCTTTGTTTCTTTTGTTCTTTTAACATGAATCCTTGGTTTTCCTTGATTGTTTGAAACCTAAAACATGTTGTTTGAACCTTGCATAATGTGGTAACATTGTATTTCTTTGATTCACTTTGATACCATGATGTTTAATGTGTTGTTTGCATATGAATGTCTTTACAAAATGCTTTGCTCATACTATTAGATCTTGTTACATCACTAGCCTCTTTTACATTGAAATTGTTTGACCAAACATATACACATGTATGTCTTGAATCTTTGATACCATCTTTGAGTTATTCTTAAGTGTTTATGTGTCTTGGATTGTAATCTTTGAATACATGAACCTTATGATGTTGTCACCCTCTCAAATGCATGTTTAAACCCCAATACTCTTGTATGGTTGTTGCCTACTTGTCCACATGTTCAAACTTGTTCACATGATACCTTTGATACATGTTTGTTTATGTTTACATGATTTTTGTTACACATGTATGCTTATGAGCTTGTTGGTTGTTACCTCCTCCTTGTTGAACCTTATCCGTGAGAACTTAGTTCATTGTTTGTTTAGGTGTTGTAATATTTTTGTTTCATATATTCTTTGGTTGTCACCATAGTATGTTTATCCTCTTGTGAAGATTTTTGGTTATCTTAAATCTTTTGAAATAGACCTTGATCTTGAGTGTTGTTACATTCATATGCTTAGCTTTGGTTTTTACCATGCTCATGTTTTCATCTTGTTTCATATGCTTGTTACCTTGAACTTCTTTAAGTTTCCCCCAAGTGAGGCTAAGCTCTTTAGCTCTCCTCCTTAACCCTCTTTGTTCCCCTCCTTCCAAAGGAAAAACTCTCTATTGACCTCAAAGTCATAGATAGCTCATATACCATCTTGGCCTCATTAGAGCCATCTTTCACCCCTTGGCTTCATCAGAGCCACTCCTTTCCCTTATCCTCATTAGGATCAATCCTCTAGCCTCATTAGAGCCATATTCCCCTCTTGTGAGAACTATCATCATAGATGCTCACTTCCCTCATTGGCCTCATTAGAGCTACTCACCTTATGACTTAGGGTTCACCCTGAGTTATTCAACTCTATGTGAGCATCATCATTATGATGTTCCTTTCCCCTTTGGCCTTGTTAGAGCCATTCACTTCACAAACTTAGAATTAAGTTAGAGTTCTTAAAATCTATGTGATTCCCATCATCATGAGTATTCACTTCCCCTTTACAACTTAGACTTAGAGAGTTCTTTAACTCTATATGAGTATCATACTCATTCTCCTTGAAACTTTGGCCATAGTCAATGGTTCCTCACCCTTAGATAGGTGAACTACGGTTGCTCTGATTCTTTAGTCAGGATACGTAGGCACAAGATGCGACGTCTTGGCGAGCATACTTAGTAAATACCCCTAGGTCTTTACCTTTACTATCTTGGTCTTTACCATAGGTCTTCATCCTTGCCCTTAGGTATTTACCTTTACCCTTAGCTGCTTTCCTTAGCAAGCAAACATAACATAACACAAATACAAACAAGAGGTTCCTGTAGAGTACTACAGATACTTAGGGTGCTAATACATTCCCGTAGTACAACCAACCCCCGAACCCCCGATCTCTTGGCTGTGTTTTCACATAGCTCAACTAGGATTTTCTTCGATCTTTACCCTTTCCTTTGGATAAATCAAAGCTCGGTGGTAAATTTCAAAGATGTGTGATTCAAGTTAATTAATAGCTTGATATCCAATTCTCACCACAACAAACGCTATTTGATTTTGTATATTCATCTTTTTATGTATAAAAAAGAAGAAATAATTGATATAATCTAGAGTAATTAATAAAAAAAAATCTTCTTTCTCTCTTCTTTCTCTTTTGAAGCTTTAGCCTTTCTTTCTTTCTTTTGTGTGTGTGGCTTAAACAATGGCCTGATGTTGGACTTCTCATGCCTCATATGTCTTCAAGGTAGGATACTTTCTTATCAGTCACTATAGTTGAAAGTTTGTTAAGCTTTACACTATCAATATCTTTGTCTAAATGAAAAGGAAATGATATATCTCGGGAAGTTGTTTGGTCTATAGACCCTTTAACTTTTTCTTAATATCACATGGGATTACCTTGTTTTATGGTTCGGTTTGTTCATTGGTATGTAGATTATCAATCAAGATGAACTTAGTTTGGATTTCAAAGTGATGGAAAAAGTCTACCACAGTCGAATAGCGAACTAAGTCTCATTATCTGAGATGATGTTTATAAGTAAACCAAACCTGCATCTAATTCGTTGTCAATAGAAACCCTTGGCTCTTAGTGTTGTGATTTTGAATACGACATCTACTTCTATCCAATTCACCACTATTTCACCACTATTAAGTGATAAATATATTATGGATTTACTTTAATAATTAATTATTAAATAATATATATCATTACTATATCAATTATTATTTTAATTAATAAATTAATATTGTATTTGTGAGGGCAAGGTGTTTCTCACTTGGTTTCTATTTTAATGATGTCAACAATGTAGGCTAGCTCCTAGTTTGTAATTTGGACGGTATCATCTCATTGTCGTTCGCATTGCATACAACAATCAATAATCATGTGTATAAAACATATAGGAAATGTCCTGCACATTTCCTACATGTGTATAATCATGGTATCAGTATAAG
Source organism: Lathyrus tuberosus (assembly GCA_022829125.1). Taxonomy (NCBI): domain Eukaryota; kingdom Viridiplantae; phylum Streptophyta; class Magnoliopsida; order Fabales; family Fabaceae; genus Lathyrus; species Lathyrus tuberosus. Next base: position 1,804,528 of record JALAZF010000142.1, on the reverse strand, counting down.
GTATGCATGATTTGTGCCAAAGTTAGTGAAATCTTGTAGAAAAATCAATTTCTAGGGATTTTCGTGACTTGCGTCGACCTAAGTTGTGCATGAGCCAACTCATGCACTTGTGTCAAAGTTTGTGAATTGTCCGGGTTAGCGCACGTTGACCCTCATTGAGCCTACGGTTGACGCATGCTACTGGGATTCTTTATTCTGCATTTTAAACATCCATGCGTCGACGCATGACCCTGTGGCGGTCGACGCATGCTCGTCTAACTTGTATAGATAAGTCGACGAGTTAGCACACACCGACCCTCATCAAGCGAGCGGTCGACTCTTCGCTCGTTTGACTCATTTTTTCTGAATTTTTCTATGTTCATTTTGCTGCTATTTGAGTCAGTTGGTCTTTGCATCATATATATATTTGGTTCCTCATATTTTTACATCCAACAAGAACAAGTGAAAGAAATACATTGAAACTTTTTCTCTCATCACTTTCATCTTCATCTTGCACCTTTTTCAACAAATACACATAATCATTTTTGTTGATTTTCTGCATCATGAAGTGATAACGTCCAAAGCATAAAGTTGTATCTTTGCTTGGGGTGAGTGTTTCAGTGGGTTTGTTCTTGAATAAAACCTCTAGGGTTTTGCCCTCCAAGATCAATTAGATTTGGGAGTTTTTTGGTTCAGATCTTGGGTGCATTGAATTCAGCCGAGCGAAGGTGATCGAAGAACGGAAGGTTTTATCGATCTAGTAGCGTTAACCGAAGGATTGTGCAACAAGGTTTGAGGATCGAACTCTGTGTGGATCCGAATCAGCCTAGTGAAGGTGATTGAAGACTTGTGTGTTGTTGCAATCTAGTAACGGTAAACGGAGGTTCTTTCAACAAGTTCGAGGCACTTGATTTGACTCGAATCAAGGGAAGATAAGAGAAAGTATCTGCATCAATGAAGTGTTCTTGAGTGTGGGATAGCTAATTTTTCTCTTGTAAAAACATTTGCAAACAAGTTATATATATCTCAATTCTAGTTTTAGAATTAGGGGCAGACGTACCCTAAGCGAGGACGAGAGGGAAACTGCCTAAACAAACCTGGTGTCGTTTCCTTTTCCTTATCTCATTTATATTTCGAACTGTTTACGCTTGTAATCATTCAATCGACCGATAAAAATTCTGGTATAGTTTTGTGCAGAGAATGATTTGAAAACCATTGCACAATCATTTTGGATTGTGCTTAGTGAAAATTCTGCATCAAATATAATAGAAGGCTAAACTTGGAGTTTTATGCACTCCAAGTGCTCGATACATTAAACGCATACAAGGTGTTTGATATATTGTCAAGTTTGGTTTAATTTTTGAATACTCGATTGGATATTGCACCTTGTTAAGTGCTTTTGGAAAATTGATTAATTGTTAAGTTGTGATTCTAATTTTTTTCTTCGAGCCTTTCGTTTCATTTGGCTTACGTATATCCGATCCTCTCAGTAACTCGGTTCGTGTAGACGAATTATCCTCGGCCGTGTCATACCCGCAATTTTGACCACTAAGATTTCCCATCATTGTGCAAATCATCATCACAATATGGATGAACCATCATACCTCATCAGTCTCCCCAAAGATGGGTGAGCATTCACTACAATCAAAATTAGGGTTTCAAGCCCTCTCAGAGCTCTTTGACAAATGATCAATAAGGAATTGACATGATCTTCAACTTGTCTAACCTCTCAAACATCCACAATGGATCAAGAGGACTCCCACTTTAAGAATCAAGCACAATGTTGCAGCATTCCAGGTGGATTAAGCCTTAAGATCGACAATGTCACCAAATTAGGGTTTTGGTCGACCAGGGCCTCCAGATGGAAAATTTCCTCTGGGCATGAGCCAATGCTTCAAATCATAACCTAAAATACCCCATGGAACCTCATGGACCCAAGCATCAAGTCAATTTAGACACAGGGGATGCATTCAACAAAAATCAGGAATTAGGGTTTCTTGACCAAATTCACCCCTAAGTTGACTTTTGGGACAAATCATGAGCCAAGACCTCAAGAGAGGAGTTAAGGGTCTCTAACACACTACATTGATCCATTTTCACCAATGGATTAATCCAAGAAGCTTGAGCAACAAGTTTCAATTTCATCTGAACCACAGTTAGGGTTTCGCGAGAAAAGTCAACTGTAGCTTTGACTTTTGACCAAGATATGCTCCCAAACCTTGGGACATGATTCTATACACCCTATAATGTAAGTGTAAATGCGCCTAAGAGGGGGGGGGGGTGAATTAGGTTCTTAAAAATTTCTTCGATCTTTTTACCGGTTCTTGGTTATTTTTCCGTTTTATGATAAGTGCTGGAAAGTAAAGTGCGGAAAGGAAAAATGACACAAGAGAATTACAGTGGTTCCCCTCACAGCCCGAGAGTACTCCACTCCTCCTTCAACACGAAAGAGAGTTCACTATAGTTTAGAATTATTGTACAGCCTAATCACACCAATAGTGATGCTTACTATCTAACCTATAGGTAATTAAGTGTATGAAGAACAATCCTCTTCAAAACACTCACTTGTTTCCAACAATCCTGGACAACAAGGTAAAACAGAAAAATATTCTTGATAACAAATTTGATGTCTTGAGAAAATGATGCTATCAATCTTCACGATCGATCTTCTCCTTGAAACAAATATCACTCAAATGAAATATACAAGTGTTCTTGACAAGAATAAGATGAAACAATGATATTTTGTGAAAGATATGCAGAAGTTTCTTGTCAAAAAAATCTGAATGGACACTTGAACAATATTTTGAAATTATGAAAGTATGAGTGAATTTTTGATTTTGAAATTGTTAGGAGGTGGTAGTTAAAACTGAAATTGAAGTGTTTAAATATGAGTAAAACACCCCTACAAAAACGTATGTGAAATATGCAGTAAAGGAATGAAAAGAGATGAGAGAGCAATGCACATTTTCATGAAAAGTCACCAATTTTCGCTTAGAGTGGCAGTGTTAATCGGTTAACCATATAGGTTAATCGGTTAACACCCCTGTAACGTTTGAAAATATTCAAATTTTGAATGTGTTAATCGGTTAACCCCATGTGTTAATCGATTAACAGTGTTGAAATCTCAATAAAAAGTTTTAGAAATCAAAGTGAACTTTCCATAAAAACTATGCAATGCACTGGATCAAGGATATGCAAAATGCAAGATGTGTGAACACTTGTATAACCATTTAAATGACATTGTTATACCTTTGTTCAACCTTTGATCTTCATGACATTTGAACCCTTGAAGCTTTGTTCAACCTTGATAGCACTTAGGGTATTTTCTTGAACTTGGGCTTCTTGTACTTTATTGCATCTTGATTCTCTTTCTTTTTGCACATTATCTTTGCAGAGAGTTTGTTGTGTTGTCTTCATCAAAACTCAATGTGAGTGAAGCTTGCTTCTACATATAACACCTATGGAACATGTCCATCAAGTTTGATTTAGGTCAAAGACTTGATTTCATAGAGGATCGCACAGTTTGGAATTCATCTGACAAAAAGTCAACTGTGCACAAAAGTCAACTTTGACTTTTTGGGATTTTTCACAATTATGGTTCTTTGACCCTAAAATGATGTTAATGTGTGATTTGAATCAACATTCATCAAGAAAAATCAAGAAAAGTGGGATAACTTGTAAAAGGGGTAACCATAAAAACTTAGAAATTTTCTAAGTTATGGAATAAAGTGGCTAGGGTACCAACTTTGGAGGATCATAACTCCTAAACCACAAGGTCATTTTTCCCCATCCAAAGCTGGATTTGTAGCCCTCATGGCCCTCTACAAAAGCTTCAACTACATATCATTCCAATTCATCATGGATTTTGAGTTATGGAATGATCAAAATGGCGGAAAACATGAAATGTCATTTTTTCCAACACTTAGTGAAATTTTCACTAAGTCAGAATCTGCCTTCACTTTTTTCAAAAAATGTAGGGGCATTTTTCACTTGGATCCAAAAAGTATCAAAACCAATTATGATCAAACAGTTGTTGTATCATATAAGGGCTTTCCAAAATGGCCAAGAACCCCATGAAATTCCACTTGAGCTAAGAGTTATGACAATGCCAACATGTCTTGATGCAATTGTCATGGCTAGGCAGAATTTTACACTTTGGCTCGATTTGGCAAAGTCAGATAATTCCAAGCCTTGTCATCACTTTGGACACATCTGAGGATCAAATCTAAAGGGGACAAACACTGATCCAAGCCTCCAAAGTCCTTGGAACAAGAAGTAGCATGCCAAACCTAGAATTGCCTAAACGAGGGACAAGACTCCAATTTTGGATTGGAGCATTTAATGCATACACCAAGGCGGCATGGACTGAGCCATTCCCAACTGAATTTAGTCAAGACTTATCCAAGACCAAGGGGACCAACAACCTGTGCCCTAACCTCTAGTCAATGGCTAGAGGAGACTTGGATTCTCATTGCTCAACATTGGCCACACCTCTGCTGCAGTTGCCATTCACTATTGCAACCAAAACAAACTTGCTCTACTATAAATAGAGCTCAATTGTGTTCAGTTTGAGTACACCAAAGCCATCAAACAAATGCTTTCCTCAAAATCTTTTCTTTCACTCCAAATTTGCCTTCCAAAGCAAGTCACTATCGGGTTTTGAGTTTGAGAGAAATTCTAATCAAACCAATCACACACACACCTCATAAACATCATATAGAAGTGATCCAAACACTTAAACAACGTCTAGAACACCAAAATCACAAAATCACAAGCCAACTGCTCAAGCCTTTGACAGATTTGCAGTTGAGGTGCCAAATCAAGTTCCAGCTCAATTCAATCCACTCCAAGTATCCAAAAACACTCCATAGTACCTAGGGAAGCTGTCCATATCCTTGGAACCAAGATGCAACACCTCTAACACAAAACACGATCACCAGCTGCAAGAGGTAAGCATGAGCTCTTCTAACTCTATGATCCATGCATTTTTTGCTGCACAATAATTTGGCCATATGTTCATAATCATGCATGGAGTGTTTTCCCTCAATCAATTGCATTGTTTGAATCGTGTATGGAATTTCTGAACCTTCATGCAAAATTTAGGGTTCTTGAGGTTTCTCTTTGATTTCTTATTCCATGCTTAAAATAAATGAAATTAAAGACCATAGACATGATCGTGAGGTTGAAACGAGTATATTGATATGTAGATTGCATGATATAATCAAGTATTTAGTGAGATTGGATAGAAAACACAAATCTGCAGAAAAAGAGGGTGGCGCGTGTTCTTGCCATGTTCTTGGCGCCATTTTCAAACATTTGAATTTTTGAATTTTTGTGATTTTATTTAATTGATTCAAAAATTAATTTCTCTTTGAGTTTTAATGATTTTGAGTTGATTCTTTTTTTAATAATTCACAAAAATGTTAAAATATTTTATTTTCCCAAAAAATCCCAAAAATATTATTTATTTCATATACTTGATATTTTTGTAAAGAATTAATATTTTAATTGTTTTTGACATTTAAAATATTTTCTCCTTCTTGATTTTTCAAATTTTAGTGATTTTCAATCATTTGTGGATCAAAACCTAATTTTTGAAACATTAATCCAAGATCACAATTTGTTTTTCACATGTTTAACAATTTTGATCGTTTTAATTGAATTTTTTATTCAATTAAAATACATTTTGAAAACAAATTAGGGTTTTTGATTAATTCAACCCTCATCAAACTTTTTCAAATAATCATGGGCCTCTAATAGAGTGTAAGACCCAACCCCCCTTTGAAAACCAAAATATTTTGGGCCTCAGTTGTTGTATAAGTCCCACTGTGTTTTCAAAATCTCGGCGCAATCGTCGCTTTTCAAAACATTTTCATTTGGGCCTCTCCTTGAGCTGTAAGCCCCATCACTTGTACAAAAATGAATATTTGGGCCTCTAATATAGTATAAGACCCAATCCCCTTTTAACCAAAACACTTTTGGGCCTCAGACATTGTATAAGTCCCTCTGCGTTAAAAGAAAATCTCGGCGTGATCGCCATTTCAAAACAAAATCCTGGGCTTCTCCTTGAGCTGTAAGCCCACCACTTGTATAAAAATAAACCTTTGGGCCTCTTGAGAGAGTGTAAGACCCGTCCCTTTGTACAAAAAACCTTTTGGGCCTCAGTCACTTGTATAAGACCCTGTACAATTTCAAAAACAACAGTGCAATCACTGATAAAACTTTGGGCCTCTCCTTGAGCTGTAAGCCCCAACATTTCTTTCAAAGCACTTTCTCCTTTGATTTTGAATATAATATTGTTATCAAAGCTTTCTTTGGTGAACAACTAACCAAACAGCATGGAAGCTCTACAACCGAGTAAGTGTTTACCCGCTTTCTTTATCCGCTTTCATATATATATATATATATATATATAACTATATTGTGGGGCTGCTCACTGTAAGTCTCCTTTAACAAACTCTTATATACTTGTCAAATATCAACTGTGTAATACTAGTATAGTTATTTAGAGTTTTCCCCGGCAACTACGTCTAGCACTAGGTAAAGCCCTGTTGATCACTCTTAAATACAAACAAAACTAGATCCCCATAGGATTTCCAGACACATTCTTCCCTCCTCTTGGGGTTAAACAATATGGAGACTTGAAAGGCAGCATTCTCGGTGAACCCTTTCTCAGACTGTCACCCTTAGGAATCGTCAAAGAGACTCTACCCCCCAGAGTTGATCTATTCTCCGTGAATAGCATCTCTTGAGTTTCTTCCAAATTCTCTAACTTTCTTGGCTTGATCTATTCTCAGTGAATAGCATGTCTTGAACTTCTCGGGGTTTGGGGACCCACAGGCTTGTTAAAAGCATCCCCGCCTCCTCTTGGGCATTGTACAAGGACCCTTCAGCTTCTTCAAAGCTCTCATGCCTTCTCTTGGGCTTAGTACAAGGACCCAGAGACCTCTATAGGTATAGGAACAGAACCTAGTCATCAATTTGCTAGAGCTGTCTTTCTGAGTCAAGTGTCAGACCAGTTAATGGGTTGACCTTCATCCCTTAACATACCAGCCTTCTCTTGGGCATCGTACAAAGATTATTCACTACCTGAGAATTAATTTCTCAAGCCACCAGTAGACTTGGACAGTCTCAATACCCTTTGGATTTCCCATTTCCTTAAAGAACAGGAAATAACCCTGATCCTCTGATTAGTACCAAAGCACATCCATACCTTTAATCGTTCCCTTCATAAGAACTGATTTTCTTTTTCATCCAACTTACTGGACCTGTCACTAAACTGAAACAGTCGCCAACGGATAGCCTCCTCTTAGGCTTTGTATAATGATCCTTTCCTTAGGAAAGTTAGCCTCCTCTTGGGCTTTGTATAAATGATTCTCCCCAGCGGAGATAACCTTTTCTGACTCTCTTGTTGAGTCGGTCTCCCTTTTAGCCTCCATCTCGGGCTTTGTACGATATACAAAAATCACTCTCTTGTTGAGTATAAAGGACTCTCTTGTTGAGTCAAACCCATTTTCAGCCTCCATCTCGGGCTTCGTACTAGATACAAAAAACTCTCTTGTTGAGTATAAAAGACTCTCTTGTTGAGTCAATCACCCTTTTAGCCTCCGTCTTGGGCTTCGTACAAGACACATATAAAACACTCTCTTATTGAGTATAAAAGACTCTCTGGTTGAGTCAACTCTTTTAGCCTCTCTCTCGGGCTTCATACGAGACACATAAAAGCACCCTCTTGTTGGGTCAGTAGCCTCCTCTTAGGCTTTGTACAAGGAAAACCCTGGTTAAGTCAATCAACCTTTTAGCATCAATCTGTGCCTCGTTCACAGTATACAAACATCAACAACTCCTTTTCCTTCATCTAATTGCTGTAAGCGACAAGCCTCTGGATTATTTACATCCACGCCACTGTCCCTCTTTTAGCATGAGAAATTCCTAAGGAAAGATGGCATTGCTCTAAACTGAGTTAAAGTTTTCTCCTTCAGGTTAAAATCCCCTATAAATGAAATTATGGCATTGCTAGATTCACATATCCCAGTTAAAGTAATTCTCCTTTTATAATCAGTCACCCAACAGTTGTGACAAACAGACCAAATACCCCCTTTAGAGATGATAAATTCTCTCTAAAGTCAAAACCCTTCAGCTTCACATCTTGGGCTTTGAACAAGATACAAATAGACCATTCAGCTTCACATCTTGGGCTTTGAACAAGATACAAACCACCTTTAGCTTCACGTCTTGGACTTTGAACAAGACACCAAAACAACCTTTTTCCTCCCATAGAATAGGAGGAACTACGATCGCTCTGATTTCCCTGTTTCGTTAAACGGGAATACGTAGGCATAAGATTTAAAAAATCTTAGCGAGCATACTAATCAAAAAACCCAAAATCCTATACCTTCACACATCAATCGAAAAGCATCAGTCTTAACATCCTACCAATAGCATGATCCTGTCATACTTAGCAAAATAAGCAGAGAGAGGCCCACAATCTAAACCGCATCTGTAAACCAACAGTCATTTGTTTAAACTCAGTATGCAAGTAGGGTTAATTGGAGACACATATTTCCCTTCCTTCATCAGCTTCAATAGGATAAAAAATGAATCGACTTGTAGTACCCCAGAGCGACAGTGCTTAAGAACCACGTCCAAAATCGCTCGCTACAGGCCGCTTCTGCAAAATATTTTTAAAAATAAATTTTAGCGCCTACTTGCATTAAAAAAGAAGTCATCTATTCAACCCCCTTCTAGATCAATTTCCTTCGTCTAACAAGTGGTATCAAGAGCACCGGTTAATTCTAGTGCTTCAAGTATAACTTTTTAGAAAATGGCAAACAAATCGAAAGGGGCTTATAATAGAGCACCTGTTTTTAATGGTGAGAATTATAGTTACTGGAAGGATTGTATGCGTGTTCACGTCAATTCTATTGGTAGGAAGGTATAGAGCGTTATTCAAAATGGGCCGATGGAAATAACCATGACCGATGCGAATAACGTGGTAATACCCAAGCCCGAAGCACAATGGAATGAAGAAGACGAGAAAAAGTACAACTACGATTAGAAGGCAAGAAATACTCTGATCTCCTTATTGGGAGTTGACGAATATTATCGAGTTTCACATTGTACGAGTGCTAAAGCTATGTGGGAGGCGTTACAAGTTGCCCATGAGGGTACTAACGATGTCAAGCTAGCTAGAATTAATACATTGAATCAAGAGTTCGACCTCTTTCACATGAAGCAAGGGGAAACCATTGCCGATATGCAAAAGAGGTTCACTCATTTAATCAATATACTTCATTCACTTGGTAGGCCAATATCCAATGAGGTTGCTACTAACAAAATCTTGAGGTGTTTGACTAGGGATTAGCAACCGAAGGTGACCGCCATCAAAGAAGCCAACAACCTAATAACATTAGACATCACAACGTTGTTAGGAAAGCTCGAAGAATATGAGCAAATGCTCATAAACTTAGACCAATTTGAGAAAAGAGAGAAGAAGGAAAAGAGCAAGACCAAGGAAGCGGAAAATAAGTCGATAACTCTAAAGACTTCCAGTTCAAAGTCCTCCGCATACGAGCCGAGCGAGAGTGAATCCAGTGATGATGAGGAAGAGGATTCGAATGAAGACATATGATTATTTGTGAAGCGATATAATCGCTATATCAAGAAAAATGATATCCAACATTCGGAGAAAAACCTCGTCAACTTTCGTAAACAATCAAAGTCTTCCAAGAATGAAGACAAAAAGAGTGGAAAAACTAAGGGTTCTTGCTATAACTGTGGGAAAGTTTGCCACTACAAGCCGGACTGTCCATTGTTGAAAAATGACAAAGGTAGGGACAAAAGTCGTCACAAGAAGAAACAATCAAAACCTAGGAGAGCCTATATCACTTGGGAAAGCGATAGTGAATCATCTAGTGCTGAAAGTTCTAGGGATGAAGGAGAATCCGTTAATCTTTGCCTTTCCGCTCACCCAAGGAAAAAGGACAAAAAGGTAAGACACTCTAAGTACAATAACTCTAATTCAATGTCTTATTCTGAACCACAACGTGTGTTTGATACTCTACACTGTGAGGCCAAGGAAGCCTTTAAACGGTTGGTTTCAAATAAATAAATATTTTCTCATTTGGAGCAAAAGATCTCTGATTCCGAAAAGGAATTAGAGGCTCTTAAAAAGTCCATGGTGGATGTAACAAAGGTAGATGTTGTGGAAGACAAAAGTAGGTGGTTAAATTTTGGTTGTGATACGTGTCACATTTGGCAAAAAGAGGTTAGAACTCTTAAGGCCAAGCTTGACAAGGCTCTACAACCAAAAATGACCTTTGCTATTGATAAATCACACTTTAAGAAAAGCATGATTAATCCATATAAAAAATATACTTATGTGATTAGAAATAAACCTAGCAAAAGTGATTCTCATGTTAACCTCACTTGCTTATATTGTTGCAAAAGGGGTCATACCATTGCTAAGTGTCGTTTTAGGAGGTTTTTGGTTCCTAAAGGCGTTTATCAATGGTTGCCCAAATGCAATCTTGTTTTTACTCACAACCAAGGACCCAATAAGAATTGGGTACCTATTTCCCTTGATTGACTATGTAGGTACAACGTCTTGAGACCACGGAAAAAAGATGGGTTCTGAATAGTGGCTGCTCAAGAGATATGACAAGAGACATATCTCTTTTCATCGACTTTGTGGCGAAGAAAAAGGGGTTTGTTACCTACGGAGACAACAACATGGGACAAATACTTGGCAAAGGTAGTGTAGGTAACCCCTCATCTACTACTATCTCTGATGTGATTCTTGTTGAGGGCCTTAAACATAACATTTTAAGCATTAGTCAATTATGTGACAAGGACTATAAAGTATCTTTCTCCAAGGATTGTTGCATAATTGAGAATAGTGATAAAAAGGATGTGTTTAAGGGCTTGAGGGTGAATAACGTCTATATGCTAGACTTAAATAAGGTATCATTGAGTAGCGACAAGTGTTTAGTCACCATGAGTGAAGATTCATGGTTATGGCATAGACGGTTGGCGCATGTCAATTTTGATTTGCTTAATAAAATAGTCTCAAAAGACCTAGTGATCGGCTTGCTCAAAATTAAATTCACAAAGGATCACTTATGTGATGCGTGTTAAATGGGGAAGCAAACAAGGATCTCGTTCAAATATAAAAACATTGTTTTAACTACGAGACCCCTTGAACTCCTCCATATGGACCTCTTTGGACCATCTAGGATTAAAAGCCTAGGTGGTAACTATTATGGTTTTATGATAGTCGATGACTTTTCTCGGTTTTGCTGGACTATTTTCTTAGCAAAAAAGAGCGATACTTTTTCGGCCTTTGAAATATTTGCCAAGCTATCCCAAAACTAGTTAAACACGAACATTATATCAATTAGAAGTGATCATGGGGGTGAGTTTGAAAATCATCTTTTTGAAGCATTTTGTGAAAGCCATGGGATTGATCATAATTTTTCCGCACCAGGTACCCCTCAACAAAACGGGGTTGTGGAACGTAAAAACAAAATTTTGGAAGAATTAGGAAGGACTATGATCAATGAGAGTGGACTTCCAAAATACTTTTTAGCCGACGCCATAAGTACGGCTTGCTACGTTTTGAATAGGGTGTTCATCCGTCCTATTCTAAATAAGACACCGTATGAGCTCTTAAAAGGGAGAAAGCCCAATGTATCTCACCTTCACGTTTTTGGTTATAAGTGTTTCGTGTTGAATAATGGTAAAGAGACACTTGGTAAGTTTGATGTTAAGGCCGACGAGAGTATTTTTCTTGGATACTCTCAGTCAAGTAAGGCATATAGGGTTTACAATAAGAGGTTACTTACTGTTGAGGAGCCGATTCATGTTACTTTTGATGAGTCTTATCCGAAAAATGTCGAAAAGGTAGTTCTTTTCATGGTGCAGGTGTATCCTCTGAAGACATACTCAAGGACACTGATAAAGGGACTGATCAACCTGAAGCAGTGCATGTTGAGGAGGAAAAAGATCACCAACCAGTGAAGAGTGAGGAGGATCATCCGTCTAATAAAGATGACCTTCCTCTAGCTTGGAAGTCTTCCAAAGACCATCCCATTGACAACATTCTCAGTGACATCTCAAAGGGAGTAACAACTCGTTCCAAGCTAAGTAACTTCTGTTATTACTCCGCTTTCGTTTCGCAAATTGAGCCTAAAAACTCGAAAGAGGCCTTACTCGATGAACATTGGCTTTTGTTAATGCAAGAGGAGTTAAATCAATTTAAACGAAATGAGGTTTGGGACCTTGTCCCTCCTCCGCGAGGCCATTGAGTAATCGGCACCCGATGGGTGTTTAGGAACAAGCTCGACGAAAATGGAGTTATAACTAAAAATAAAGCACGCTTGGTTACACAAGGGTATAACCAAGAGGAAGGCATAGACTATGAGGAAACTTATGCGCCTGTTGTCCGACTCGAGGCTATACGCCTATTGCTTGCCTATGCATGTGCTAAAAACTTCAAGTTAATTCAAATGGATGTTAAAAGTGCATTCCTTAACAGTTATATTAATGAAGAGGTTTATATTGCCCAACCTCCTGGATTTGAGTCCCATGAGTATCCTGATCACGTTTACAAATTAAAACGTGCTTTGTACGGTCTCAAACAAGCCCATAGGGCTTTGTATGAGCGTCTTAGCAAATTTCTACTTGATCAAGGGTACTCTAGAGGAAAGGTTGACACAACCCTTTTTATTAAACGTCAAGGAAAAAAACCAAATTTTGGTTCAAGTATATGTAGATGATATTATATTCGGGTTTACTAACACAAATATGGTCAAGGAGTTTTCTAAGTTAATGCAGGGAGAGTTCAAGATGAGCATGATGGGGGAGCTTAACTATTTCCTCGGATTGCAAATCAAATAACTTGATGAAGGGACGTTTGTGAGCCAAACGAAGTATTATCATGAGTTACTCAAGCGCTTCGACATGGCTAGCTCAAAGGCGATTGGCACTTCGATGCCTACGTGTGTCAACCGTCGAGATGAAACGAGTAAGGATGTAGATGTCAAGAGATATAGAGGTATGATTGGTTCTCTACTTTATCTTACCGCATCACGACCAGATATCATGTTTAGTGTCTGCATGTGTGCTAGGTACCAATCGTGTCCTAATGAGGCTTATTTAAAAGCCGTAAAACGCATACTTAGGTATCTATGTGGTACTCCAAAGTATGGTCTTTGGTACTCCAAAGGAAGCGATTGTTCTTTGGTTTGCTATTCTGATTCCGACTTTGCCGGTTGCAAATCAGATAGGAAAAGTACTAGTGGTACTTGCCACTTTTTATCGAATTCCTTAGTGAGTTGGCATAGCAAAAAGCAAGTTTTTGTTGCTTTGTCAACAGCTAAGGCGGAATATGTTACAACCGGTAGTTGTTGCGCTCAAGTCTTATGGCTTAAGCAACAATTACTCGACTACAATGTTCAACTTGAACGTATTCCTATTTTGTGTGATAATACAAGTGCCATTAACCTAACCAAAAACTCGGTATTGCATTCTCGCACAAAACATATTGAAGTAAGGCATCATTTTCTTAGGGATCATGTAGAGAAAGGTGATGTGGTATTTGAACATGTTGATTCTAAGAATCAACTTGCGAACATTTTCACTAAACCTCTTGCGACGAATCCTTTCTTTCATATTCGTAGAGAACTTGGTGTTCTCGATATCTCGGATCGTATTTGATTATATGTATATGATATACATGCTCTATGTAACACCCCATTTTAATTTATTTAATCATCGTGTGTTATTTCTGTTGTTGGGCCTTGTTTAGGGCGTGTGTAGTTCAGCTTGTAAGCGTAGAGTCCGTAGCGGAACGGGGAATTAGGGATGTCAGAATTATAATAAAGTACTAATGAATAATGTGGGGACATATTTAGTAATAGTAGAAAAAGGAGTATTATTATTTTTATGTCCAATATTATTATTATTATTATTATTATTATTATTATTACTAGTATTGCTATTATTATTATGGTTATTATTATTACTAAAAATATTGTTATTAGTAACTAAAATAAGAAAAAGAAGAGGATTAGGGAGATTTAGAACATAAACACAATTCCACCAAGAGAGAACGTCGGAAAGGAAGAAGCTAAAGCTTGGTATCATCAATTTCCATCAGTATTTAATCGAGAATTCGAGGTAAGGGGGAGAATTGATTTCAATACAGGTGTTGATAACATTAGAGGGTAGTGAGGATTCTTTCTCCTCATAGGATTTGTATGTATAAGTATGTTGTTGTGGAATTGTTGTTGAATGGTTGAAATTATGATGGAAAGTGTGTAAATTGATCCATTCTGTCATAATATGTGTAAAACACTATGTTGCTGCTGCTATATGATTCTGGTATTGCAGATTTGAGTGCTAAAATTGGGCAGAAATTGGACTGGTGTGAAGCCAGAAAATTCTAGGTTTTCGCTGCCCATACGCGTAATGGGCAAGGCAATACGTGTATTGTAGGGAAATACGCGTATGGAAAGAGAAAAATGGGGGTGTTACGCGTATGGAACCCATTTGACACGGCCCTCTGCTGGAATGCGTAATGGTACGGATAGGGGGTAAGGCATTACGCGTAAGGGGGGTGGCATTACGCATAATGGGAGAAAAATATAATTTAATTGAAATTTTTTAGAGAAATCAGTCTCTGCCCGTACGCGTAACCCTTAGGTAAATACACGTATGGCTGGCGGAAGAAACTGGGCATTACGCGTATAGCTGGGGGCAATACGCGTATGACCAGCGAGGGTGCAAAATTTTGCCGTTTCGCGATTTCTTTCCCGATTTTGTGTCCGATGCGGTTCCTTTTTTGTCTGAGAGGTTGGGATAGGTGTCAGAACTTGTTGAATTTAGGAATGGTAGTAAAAATGATTTAAAACGAAATTTGGATGGATTAATTAGGTAATTAACTAATTAAGGCCACGTGAGGTATTTTCCTTACTTGTGTGTATTATGATGAATTGAATTGTTTTGACAGTTGTGGTAATACTAGTGTTACGGTGAGTATGTATCTCACGTGTGATCATGAGGATCGTGAAGCTGTATAATTTTTATTATACATGTGTTTTATGTATAATTTGTGTCATGCATTTCATGATGTGTCTGATGGAGACAGCTAGGTGGGAATCCATGATGGGTGCCTAGTATTGTCCGAACTCCAATGTGGAGTTGTATGGAGACAAATCATTGCTCAGAGGGAGTGTATGTGATTTGTCCGGACTCCAATGTGGAGTTGTATGGAGATAAATAATTGCTCAGTGGGAGTGTATGTGATTTATTCGGATTCTTTTATGAATCGGGTTCATTTGAATGAACCATGTTGTGTGGTACCACTTGCATTGCATTGTGTCATTTAGTCACATCGCATTATTATGTCTTTGTTGGATTATAATCAGGAAGTGACAAGTGTGTCGTGAATGTGTGCATATTATGTGTGATTACATGATTACTACTCCTTTACATGTATTTTACACCGTTAATTATTGAATGTAGTTCTCACCCCTTTGTTGTTTCTTGTGTCTGTGCTTCTTGGGAAGTACAGATAACCCAGGTACTTGAGTAGTGCATGGAGTACGTGTTGCCTGATCGAGTCTTAGGAGTCGCTCTGATACGTAACACGGGTTATTGGGAATTTCATCTTTTGTTGTATATTTTGTATATTGTGTTATGTATCATTACTCACTTTAAAACATGGTGAACCACGAGGTTATGTGGACCATGCTTTTGTTGGCCAATGGCCTTGTTATTTTGGGGTTCGATATTTCATTCCGCCCGTTTTAACTTATTTTTGAGAAACAAGAAGGGAATGAAGTAAATACATAAATTCAGGTTATGTTTTTATGGTGTGACATCCCACTATTTACGGAAACTCTGATTATATTTGTAATATTTGTATATTTTTGTAAATTGGGAAAGTGGGGTGTTACAATTGGTATCAGAGAAGGTCGGTCCGTCCGGCCAAATGTTGTAATAGAGTATGTCCTTAGAATAGGAGTAGACTTTGGTGTTCTTCTAACCGTGTTGTGATTGTTGAACAGTATGGCAGGGAGGAATGATGCTGCTCTTGCTGCGGCGCGGCAAGCTATGGCGCAGGCAGTGCAGAACAACAATAAGATTGCTGGGGATGCGCAATTCCGTAACTTAGAAAGATTTCGAAGCAATAAACCGCCAACATTTGAGGGTGGTATTCTTGATCCTGAAGCGGCACAGAAGTGGCTGAAGACTATTGAGAAGATCTTCAGGACCATGGGATGTAATGAAGCTCAAAAAGTGAAGTTTGGCACTCATATGCTGGAAGGTGAAGCTGAAGCCTGGTGGGATAATAGTCATCAGAGGTTGGAAGCTGCGTGTACTCTTGTTACGTGGGCAGTGCTTCAAGGTGAGTTTCTGGAGAAGTATTTCCCGAAAGATATTCGCAGTGCAAGGGAGATTGAGTTCCTGGAACTGAAACAGGGTACCATGACTGTTGTTGAGTATGCTGCTCGGTTCGAGGAGTTGGTGCCATATTGTGCTCACTACAATACCGAGGAGGCTATGACTTCAAAATGCTTAAAGTTTGAGAACGGGTTGCGTCCCGAGATCAAATAGGGCATTGCTTGTCAGAAGATACGGAGTTATCCTGAACTGGTACGCAGAAGCTGGATTTATGATAATGATAACGAGGCCCGGATTTCTCATTACAAAGCCTTGAATGACCGTAAGGGTAAGCAAAGGTATGGGGGTACGCCTTATAGTACCCCAGTTGACAAAGGAAAACAGAAAGCCGATGTGGGAAAGAAACTGAGTGGGGGAGAGAAGGCTCTCAATCCTACCAAGTGTTTCAAATGTGGTGGCACGGGTCATCGTGCTAATGATTGTCAGAATGAAGATAAGAAGTGCTTCAAGTGTGGACGACCAGGTCACGTTGTGGAAAATTGTAGGGTTACCATACATACCTGTTATAATTATGGAGAACAGGGTCATATCAGCACTCACTGTCAAAAGCCTAAGAAATCTCAGACTAGTGGAAGGGTGTTCGCATTGGCCAGAGCCCAGCCTACCGGTGGTGATCGTTCCATCAAAGGTACTTATTTTATTAATGACATTCCTTTGATTGCTATCATTGAAACGGGTGCAACCCACTCGTTCATTTTTGTTGATTGTGTGAGGAGATTAGGAATTGTACCGTCTACTTTGGATCAGAGGATGACTATTGAAACTCCATCTATTGGTTCTGTGGTTACTTCTTTAGCATGCTTGAATTGTCCGTTGACTATTTTTGGTAGAGAATTCGGCGTGGACTTGATTTGTTTGCCACTCAGTAATCTGGATATCATTTTGGGAATGAACTGGTTAGAATTCAATCGAGTTTATATTGATTGCTTTAGGAAGAGGCTGTTGTTCCTTACTCCTGAAGAGGAAGTGTTGGCTAATTATTTGTCTACTAAGGAATTGAGAACCTTGTTAGAAGACGAAGCTAAGATGTTTGCAGTGGTTGCCTGGTTATCAGTAGAAAGCAATATATCAGTTAATGAGTTACCGGTGGTAAGGGAATTTCCTAAGGTGTTTCCGGATGATATTACCGAATTGCCTCCGACGAGAGAAATCGAATTTACTATTGATCTTGTTCCTGGTACCAGACCAATATCTATGGCACCATACAGGATGTCGGCATCAGAATTGGCAGAGTTGAAAATTCAAATTGGAGAATTACTTGATAAAAGGTTTATTAGGCCAAGTGTGTCGTCGTGGGGAGCTCCAGTGTTGTTGGTGAAAAAGAAGGACGGTAGTATGCATCTGTGCATTGATTACCGTCAGTTGAATAAAGTGACCATTAAGAATAAGTATCCACTTCCAAGGATTGATGACTTAATGGATCAGTTAATGAGGGCCCGTGTTTTCAGTAAAATTGATTTGAGATCAGGTTACCATCAGATTAGAGTGAAGGAAGGGGATATTCAGAAGATTGCGTTTAGAACTCGCTATGGACATTACGAATATGCAGTGATGCCTTTCGGAGTGTCTAATGCGCCGGATGTGCTTATGGAATACATGAACCGTATTTTTCATTCTTATCTGGATCATTTTATTGTGGTATTCATTGATGATATATTGATTTACTCCAAGTCTGAAGAGGATCATACAGAACACTTGAGGATTGCATTGTAGGTGTTGAAGGATAATAAATTATTTGCAAAGCTCTTAAAATGTGAATTTTGGTTGAAGACGGTAAGTTTCTTGGGGCATGTTATTTTGGGTGATGGCATAGCAGTGGATCCATCTAAAGTAAGTGCAGTGCTTCAGTGGGAACCTCTGAGGACTGTGACGGAAATTAGAAGCTTCTTGGGTTTGGCAGGTTATTACTGAAGATTTATCGAAGGATTTTCTATTTGGCGTTACCGTTGACTCAGTTAACTAGAAAGAGTCAAGCTTTTGTGTGGGATACGGCGTGTGAAGAAAGTTTCGAAGAATTGAAAAAGAAATTGACTACAACACCAGTATTGATTCTACCAAAACCAAATGAACCTTTTGTAGTGTATTGTGATGCGTCTAAGATGAGATTAGGCGGGGTGTTAATGAAAGATGGCAAGGTAGTGGCTTATGCTTCACGGCAATTGAGAGTACATGAGAGGAATTATCCTACTCATGATCTGGAATTAGCTGCGGTGGTTTTTGTACTGAAAATTTGGAGACATTATTTGTATGGATCGAGATTTGAAGTATTCAGTGACCATAAGAGTCTGAAGTATTTGTTTGATCAAAAGGAATTGAATATGAGGCAGAGAAGATAGTTAGAGTTCTTGAAGGACTATGAGTTTAATTTGAGTTACCATCCGGGAAAAGCCTATGTTGTAGCGGATTCCCTAAGTCGTAAGACAATTCATATGTCGGCATTAATGATAAAAGAAATGGAATTAATTGAACAGTTTAGAGACTTGAGTATGGTTTGTGAAACTACACCGGAAAGTGTTAGATTGGGTATGCTTAAAGTGAATAATGACTTTTTAGATGAAATTAAGGAAAATCAGAGGCTTGATGTGAATCTTGTGGATATGATGCCTACCGGAGGAAATGATACTGATAGTGATTTTAAGGTGGATAAAGGTGGTGTGTTGAGATTCCAGGGCAGAATTTACGTGCCGAATAATATAGAATTGAGAAAAGCGATCTTAGAGGAAAGTCACCGGAGTAGCTTGAGTATTCATCCGAGAGCCACGAAAATGTATCAAGACTTGAAGAAATTATTTTGGTGGTCCGGTATGAAGAGAGATGTAGCTCAGTTCGTTTATGCTTGTTTGACATGTCAAAAGTCAAAAGTGGAGCATCAAAAACCTTCGGGGTTGATGCAACCGTTGGAGATTCTAGAATGGAAGTGGGATATCATTGCTATGGATTTTGTTACTGGTTTGCCAAATACAGCGAGAGGCTTTGATGCTAATTAATATAAGTTTTCCATTATCAAAGCTGGCGGAGATTTATATCCGAATAATTGTGAAATTGCATGGTGTTCCGTTGAGTATAGTGTCAGATAGAGATCTGAGGTTTACTTCAGAATTTTGGAAGAGTTTACAGGAAGCTGTAGGTTCTAAACTGAAGTTGAGTTCGGCTTATCATCCACAGACCGATGGTCAGTCGGAGAGGACTATTCAGTCGTTGGAGGATTTGTTAAGAACCTGTGTGTTGGAGAAAGGTGGCGTATGGGATACTCATTTGCCATTGATTGAGTTCACGTATAACAATAGTCACCATTCTAGTATTGGTATGACACCTTTCGAAGCTTTGTATGGTAGGAGGTGTAGAACGCCTCTGTGTTGGTATGAAACTGGTGAGAATATTGTACTTGGGCCTGAAATTGTGCAACAAACTACTGAGACAATTAAGATGATACGTGAAAAGATGAAAGCGTCTCAAAGTAGACAGAAAAGTTATAATGATAATCGGAAGAAAGACTTGGAATTTAGTGAAGGTGACCATGTATTTTTGAGAGTCAATCCTGTGACAGGTGTTGGGCGTGCATTGAAATCGAAGAAATTAGATTCTAAATTCATTGGACCATATCAGATCTTGTAAAGAGTGGGTACAATTGCTTACAGGGTGGCGTTGCCGCCGGAGCTTTCGAACTTGCATGACGTATTTCATGTATCGCAACTTCGAAAGTATGTGTCGGATCCATCTCATGTTATCCAGAGGGATGAAGTGCAGATTCGAGATAATCTTACTGTGGAAGTGATGCCGATAAGGATTGAGGATCGCAAGATGAAGCAACTTAGAGGGAAAGAGATTCCTCTAGTGAGAGTAGCTTGGGGAGGAGCTGCAGGAGGAAGTGTGACCTGGGAATTGGAAAGCAAGATGCGAGAGTCGTATCCAGAAATGTTTCCATCAGGTACATTTTCGAGGACGAAAATATTTTAAGTGGGGGAGAGTTGTAACACCCCATTTTAATTTATTTAATCATCGTGTGTTATTTCTGTTGTTGGGCCTTGTTTAGGGCGTGTGTAGTTGAGCTTGTAAGCGTAGAGTCCGTAGCAGAACGGGGAATTAGGGATGTCAGAATTATAATAAAGTACTAATGAATAATGTGGGGACATATTTAGTAATAGTAGAAAAAGGAGTATTATTATTTTTATGTCCAATATTATTATTATTATTATTATTTTTAGTATTGTTATTATTATTATTATTATTATTATTATTATTATTATTATTATTATTATTATTATTATTATTATTATTATTAGTATTATTATTATTAGTATTGTTATTATTATTATTGTTATTATAATTATTACTATGGTTATTATTATTACTAAAAATATTGTTATTAGTAACTAAAATAAGAAAAAGAAGAGGATTATGGAGATTTAGAACATAAACACAATTCCACCAAGAGGGAAAGTAGGAAAGGAAGAAGCTAAAGCTTGGCATCATCAATTTTCATCAGAATTTAATCGAGAATTCGAGGTAAGGGGGAGAATTGATTTCAATACAGGTGTTGATAACATTAGAGGGTAGTGAGAATTCTTTCTCCTCATAGGATTTGTATGTATAAGTATGTTGTTGTGGAATTGTTGTTGAATGATTGGAATGATGATGGAAAGTGTGTAAATTGATCCATTATGTCATAATATGTGTAAAACACTATGTTGCTGCTGCTATATGATTCTGGTATTGCAGATTTGAGTGCTAAAATTGGACAGAAATTGGACGGGTGTGAAACCATAAAATTCTGGGTTTTCTCTGCCCATACGCGTAATGGGCAAGGCAATACGCGTATTGGGTAGGGCAATACGCGTATGGAAAGAGCGAAATGGGGGCGTTACGCGTATGGAACCCATTTGACACGGCCCTCTGCTGGAATGCGTAATAGTACGCGTAGGGGGTAAGGCATTACACTTAAGGGGGTGGCATTACGCGTAATGGGAGAAAAATATAATTTAACTGAAATTTTTGAGAGAAATCAGTCTCTGCCCGTACGCGTAACCCTCAGGGAAATATGCATATGGCTGGCGGAAGAAACTGGGCATTACGCGTATGGCTGGGGGCAATATGCGTATGACCAGCGAGGGTGCACAATTTTACCGTTTCGCGATTTCGCGTCCGATGCGGTTCCTTTTTGGCCTGAGAGGTTGGGATAGGTGTCAGAACTTGTTGAATTTAGGAATGGTAGTAAAAATGATTTAAAACAGAATTTGGATGGATTAATTAGGTAATTAACTAATTAAGGCCACATGAGGTATTTTCCTTACTTGTGTGTACTATGATGAATTGAATTGTTTTGACAGTTGTGGTAATACTAGTGTGTATTACGGTGAGTATGTATCTCACGTGTGATCATGAGGATCGTGAAGCTGTATAATTTTTATTATACATGTGTTTTATGTATAATTTGTGTCATGCAATTCATGATGTGTCTGATGGAGACAGCTAGGTGGGAATCCATGATGGGTGCCTAGTATTGTCCGGACTCCAATGTGGATTTGTATGGAGACAAATCATTGCTCAGAGGGAGTGTATGTGATTTTTCTGGACTCCAATGTGGAGTTGTATGGAGATAAATCATTGCTCAGTGGGAGTGTATGTGATTTATCCTGATTCTTTTATGAATCGGGTTCATTTGAATGAACCATGTTGTGTGGTACCACTTGCATTGCATTGTGTCATTTAGTCACATTGCATTATTATGTCTTTGTTGGATTATAATCAGGAAGTGACAAGTGTGTCATGAATGTGTGCATATTATGTGTGATTACTTGATTACAACTCCTTAACATGTATTTTACACCGTTAATTATTGAATGTAGTTCTCACCCCATCGTTGTTTCTTGTGTCTGTGCTTCTTGGAAAGTACAGATAACCCAGGTACTTGAGTAGTGCATGGAGTACGTGTTGCCTGATCGAGTCTTAGGAGTCGCTCTGATACGTAACACGGGTTATTGGGAATTTCATCTTTTGTTGTATATTTTGTATATTGTGTTATGTATCATTACTCACTTTAAAACATGGTGAACCACGAGATTATGTGGACCATGCTTTTGTTGGCCAATGGCCTTGTTATTTTGGGGTTCGATATTTCATTCCACTGTTTTAACTTATTTTTTAGAAACAAGAAGGGAATGAAGTAAATAGAGAAATTCAGGTTATGTTTTTATGGTGTGACATCCCACTATTTACGGAAACTCTGATTATATTTGTAATATTTGTATATTTTTGTAAATTAGAAAAGTGGGGTGTTACACTCTATTCCTTTTGCTTGTCTTTCTTTCTTCTAACTAACAATAAGCGATAAGATTAAGCTATATGTGAGAGCATCCATCATCAATCGTCGGAGGTAATATCGTTCCCTTCTTAGAAACTCCATTCTTGATCAATTATGTTTGTGAATTATTATGGCCAAAATGTGGTTTAAATTGATGTTTAATTAATGATTAGATGTATTTTTGATCCTTTTTTAGTATTGGCATATGTATAACATTGTATTTATCTCTACTGGTTGCATAAATCTCTCAATATATGATTTTTTTTTTGTTTTTCTGGCTTGAGTCGACACAAACAAGGGATGGGTCGGCTCAAGATTTTCAAATTTTTAACACAATGATGCGGGTAAGCGCTCGTCGACCTATGGTCGACGCATAGTTTTCAAAATTCTAAAAATATCCAAATTCGCTCAGTGTGCGTCGACGCATGACCTGTTTAGGTCGACGCGTCGCTGACGAATTCCATTCTCTTTTTCTTCGAAAGGCGCACGCCGCATCTCTTGTGTTTCAAAATCTGATCCATTAATTGTATTCATTTCATTTTCCATTATTTGGCCTTGTGCATTGCATGTAGAGTTTCCTCATTACTCTCTTTTTCTTTAAACTTCCAAACCCTAAAAACCCATAACTGCTACATTCTTCAAAACCCACAAACTTCACAATCAACAAAGGTTTTTTTTTTTAAAAAGAAGGGGGTTTTCTCTCTACATTGGAATCAAGGGTTTTTCAATCTACTCATCTTCATCATCTAAACGCGCAATGTTCATCATCTTCTCCAAAATTTGGCACTGTTCTTTTGGGTTCATAGAATTGCTCATCAATGGCTTCACAAAGAGTTACAGGAAAGAGGACTTCCAGAGCTTCAACATCAAGGGTTGGTTCATCGACAACACCGATAAACTCTCTTTCATTACTATCTGATGATTTATCCGAGGTATTCAACAATGATTTTCGAAACCGCTCTGTGATTAAGCAGTTTGTGTACTACCCATTGAGGGCGGGAGATTATCACCTCTCTGAAGTCATTGAACTGCTTAATGTTCAAAAATTTGACGAATTTCTAGAATGTGACACCAAGTACAATGAAGACTTGGTGAAACTATTTTACATTGGGATTTTGGACAAATTTGAAGGTACAGACTTTCAATATACTATTGGTGGTAAGAACTACTCTATGAATGCTGTTGTTAGGAACAGTCTGGTTAAGCTAGAAACTACAGGTCTTCCTAAGGTAACTGATACTGTATTTGTTAACAACTATGAGTTTAATCCAGCTTTGAACTCAATGCTACGCGACCCTTACTCGGAAAGAATTGTGAATAGTGACCTATTTCCCAAAACTGTCACAACGGAAACGTTGAAACCAGTTGATTGTATTCTACAATGGATTGTCGCACACATCTTAAGGCCTAAGAAAGGAGGTTATTCTCGGGTCGATCAAGCAGAAGTCCATTTGATCTATCTACTAAAGAATAAAATTCGCATTAACTGGCCGCACTACTTCACGTATCGGATGTTTGCACTCCGGGATTCTACTAGAGATACTGCTTTGTGTTATGCCTCCTTTATTCAGTGTCTCTTGAAAAAAGTTGGGGTAACGGTTCTGGGTATTACTTACGTAACCCATACTCCTGATCAAGAATTTACACAGAAAACTCTGACTATGATGGGTTATTTTTGGAACTCTGAAGACGAGGAGTTCAAATTCAAGCACCGAGCAACATACCAAGATATTCAGTATGATGTTCCTAGTGAACAAGCCGATGTAGAAGAGAATGTGCAGGAAGGACAAGATGGAAACAACATGCAAATTGAGGTAAATACGGTGGAAGAAGACAATGTTGAATGGATGGGATACTCCCCACCGCGAGATCCATATGAAAATCAGGGTTGGGGAGAATGGCAACACACTGGTTGGACCTCCCTTGGTGCTGCTTATAATTCGCCAAATCATGATTGGAACCAAGATGAAGAATATGACTGGCACCAGCCTGAATACTCTATTCCTAGTCCTCCACAGCAAACCCAACACAACAACGATGAGGTATTGGACATGTTACGTTCCATGCAGATTCAACATCAGAATTTTATTACCTTACAAGAGGAGCGGTATACAACTTAGGAGGAGAGGTTTACAGCTCTCTCAAATCAGTTGGAAAACCATACTCAAAATTTCAACCGGTTCGCTGATGCTGCAATGACTAGATTTGATGCTTTGGACACCGCGGTTGAACATCAGACTCGGAATGTAACTAACGGTCTAGGTGTTCTAAATCACACAGTGATTGAGCTGAATGACTATCTAGAGGAACAACCACTCCCTCCACCACCAGGCCAACATTTCAGAGGAAGGGGTCATCAATTTAGGGGGCGGAGACCATAAGGATTAGGATTTCTATGTTATGTATTTCATCTAATGGTTTATGTTGCATTTTATTTCTATACTATGTAGGTCATTCGTATTGTGTTAACATTTGCCTTTCTATGGAATATATTTTGAGTTTATTTTATGCTTTCTTGTGTGCCTAAGATTATTTTTTTCTCATTAGCTTCATTATATGTGGATGAATGTTAATGAATCTTGTTTGCAAATTGTTGAGTGAATCCTCAAGTATCAGGATGTTTTTAATTTGACCACCTTTTGTTTTTCTTTTTGATGTTGTCAAAGGGGGAGAGGATATATCTCTACAAGCAGCAATTGAAGGATATATCTCTACAAGCAGCAATTGAGTTTTTAAAGACCTCACAAAGATAGGGGGAGGATTCAAACTACAAACCAAGCTAAAGACGATTTTACCATCATAAAAAAGGGGGAGTATGTGAGGGCAAGGTGTTTTTCACTTGGTTTCTATTTTAATTATGTCAACATTGTAGGCTAGCTCCTAGTTTGTAATTTGGACGGTATCATCTCATTGTCGTTCGCATTGCATACAACAATCAATAATCATGTGTATAAAACATATAGGAAAAGTCCTGCACATTTCCTACATGTGTATAATCATGGTATCAGTATAAGGTATGCATGATTTGTGCCAAAGTTAGTGAAATCTTGTAGAAAAATCAATTTCTAGGGATTTTCGTGACTTGCACCTAAGTTGTGCATGAGTCGACTCATGCACTTGTGTCAAAGTTTGTGAATTGTCCGGGTTAGCGCACAATGACCCTCATTGAGCCTACGGTCGACGCATGCTACTGGGATTCTTCATTCTGCATTTTAAACATCCATGCATCGATGCATGACCCTGTGGCGGTCGACGCATGCTCGTCAAACTTGCATAGATAAGTCGACGGGTTAGTGCACGTCGACCCTCATCAAGCGAGCGGTCGACTCTTCGCTCGTTTGACTCATTTTTTCTGATTTTTTCTATGTTCATTTTGCTGCTATTTGAGTTAGTTGGCCTTTGCATCATATATATAGTTGGTTCCTGATATTTTTACATCCAACAAGAACAAGTGAAAAAAATACATTGAAACTTTTTCTCTCATCACTTTCATCTTCATCTTGCACCTTTTTCAACAAATACACATAATCATTTTTGTTGATTTTCTGCATCATGAAGTGATAACGTCCAAAGCATAGAGTTGTATCTTTGTTTGGGGTGAGTGTTTCAGTGGGTTTGTTCTTGAATAAAACCTCTAGGGTTTTGCCCTCCAAGATCAATTGGATTTGGGGGTTTTTGGTTCAGATCTCGAGTGCATTGAATTCAGCCGAGCGAAGGTGATCGAAGAACGGAAGGTTTTGTCGATCTAGTAGCGTTAACCGGAGGATTGTGCAACAAGGTTTGAGGATCGAACTGTGTGTGGGTCAGAATTAGCCGAGTGAAAGTGATTGAAAACTTGTGTGTTCTTGCAATCTAGTAACAGTAAACAGAGGTTCTTCCAACAAGTTCGAGGCACTTGATTCGACTCGAATCAAGGGAAGAGAAGACAAAGTATCTGCATCAACGAAGTGTTCTTGAGTGTGGGATAACTAAGTTTTCTCTTGTAAAAACATTTGCAAACAAGTTATAGATATCTCAATTCTAGTTTTAGAATTGGGGGCAGACGTACCCTAAGCGAGGACGAGAGGGAAACTGCCTAAACAAACCTGGTGTCGTTTCCTTTTCCTTATCTCATTTATATTTCGAACTGTTTACGCGTGTAATCGTTCAATCGATCGATAAAAATTCTGGTATAGTTTTGTGCAGAGAATTATTTTGAAAACCATTGCACAATCATTTTGGATTGTGCTTAGTGAAAATTCTGCATCAACAATAATAGAATGCTAAACTTGGAGTTTTACACACTCCAAGTGCTCGATACATTGAACGCATACAAGGTGTTTCATATATTGTCAAGTTTGGTTTAATTTTTGAATACTCGATTGGATATTGCACCTTATTAAGTGCTTTTGGAAAATTGATTAATTGTTAAGTTGCAATTCTAATTTTTTTCTTTGAGCCTTTCGTTCCATTTGGCTTACGTATATCCGATCCTCTCAGTAACTCGGTTTGTGTAGAGGAATTATCCTCGGCGGCTTCCGCAAAATATTTTTAAAAACAAATTTTAGCGCCGACTTGCATTTAAAAAGAAGTGATTTATTCAACCCCCATCTAGATCAATTGCATTCGTCTAACATAATTGGGTTTTATTGTTAAATGACCCGTGATGGGTTGAATTATTTTTTGGATAGTCCGCTGAGAGGTCCTTTCCCTCATCTGGCGGTTATATATTCTGGTCATCCCATTAGGTCAGAAATTAAACGTAACCGTTTCATCAGAAAGAGGGTAGTAGCATTCTCAGTTTACACACATGCAAATGGATTCAAGTATGACAGGTATATGTTTATTGAATTATTTATATTATAATATGCCCTACAATCATATCTAAGATTTTGGTTATAGTATTAATTTTTCATCAATTGGTATCAGAGCCAAATAGATATGTTGTACGGCTATTTGTCATAATTTGTTGTGAAGATTTACGTCATATGTTATATTCTTGTGATGATCAATAATTATGTTATATTCCTGATTGATGAATATGACAAATATTTTTTTTTCTTTCATAAAACTCATAAATTAAAATCGATTGTTACAGAAACGTTTTGAGAATTTTTTTTTAATGATTTCGCTACCAACGATTGTGCAAACAACATACTAAAATATGAAAGTTTTTCGTTCAGTATTCATCGAAAATTACTTTTCGTTTTTGTTTTTTGATTAAAAACTTTTAATTCTCGATTTGCAATTTTTCGATCCCCGACTCATAAAATAAATATGTGCGATCACTCTATCTTTGAAAAATAATTAAAATAGATATAATTTTTTTCCTCTTACATTTAGAATTGATTAAGAATTATCCGGGTATAAAAACTGGGTTGAATGACCCGGTTTTGCTGCTAATTCGGGTAAAGAAGATGAATATCTTCTCTCACCTCACCAACTAACGCGTGAAAATAGGTAGGAATTTTTTTAGACTCAAATGAATATTAATATATTATTAATTATTTTGTCTTATTCTAAATAAAGTTTGAAACAGCAAACGGTAATTTATATTACCTAGTAAAGGCGTAAGTTATGCACATAGTACGCCGCACCAACCGCACTAGTATGCTGTTACAAGACTCCTGCTTTTTCTAAATAAAGTTACATAGGAAATATTTTTTAAAAAAAAACATAATGATAATAAATATAGGTTTTTGACATTTTAAACTATAATGGCAGCGATTCTCTTATTAAAGAATATTGTGTTGTTAGTTCCAAAATATCTGCCCTACACATATTTGTTATTAAAACTAATTTTATATGTCATAGATTGTCACTATCACGTGGCAATACTTTATAAAATTATATTGTTTTATTTTGAGACACATATTATTATTATTTTATTCAATTAATAATTGTTATTTGCTATAGTTTATTTACATAAATATTATTGATTCATATGATTATAATTTTACTTATCGTAAATTTAATTATATGAGTTTTGCGTGTTGATTGAATAATTAATTTGTTGTTAATAATAATTATTTATATTAATAATAATCATATCCTATCGATATATTTTTATTGATACAAATTCAGAATAAATAAAATTTTATTTATTATTATCTCTGTTCCTAATTATAAGATTCTGTTGAATTTTTTTCTTGTTCCTTTTTATAAGACCCTCTTCAACTTTTAAAATGCATTAAATATTTTTTTTCCACACATACCCCTAATTATATTACATCTTTTTTTTTACTATGTAATAAATACAGTTACATACACATTAACTATTTCTTTTTCCTAAAGATAAACTTGTAAAATTATACAAAATAGTCAATAAATTTAATAGTCTAACCAACTTTCTTAAATCTCGTAATTTTTTCAACGAAGTCTTATATTTATGGACGGAGGTAGTAGTAATTATGATCTATATTATATTAATAATAATTATATTTTAGCGATATTATTATTAGTGTACTTTTGTTATGATACAAAATATTGGATGCACCTTATGCTTATTTTATCATGTTTAAAATATCCTATCGATATTGAAATTTTGGTAATATAAGTTTCTGTTTATTAATGAGCTAGAGTTTTATCTTGAAAAAGAAACTTGAAAACCAAGGTACACTCCTAGCTCTAGCTTGTTTATGTAAAACTCCAAGTTTAGCCTTCTATTATTGTTGATGCAGAATTTTCACTATCAAATATTTTGATAGGATATCTGCCAAAATATTGGATGCACCTTATGCTTATTTTATCATGTTTATTAATGATTATAATGAGCTAGAGTTTTATTAGGAAAATATTTGGCTGGTATTTGTGGAATCATTTTTCTATATTACATAATTATTCATTTAATGATTCCTTATTCTTTCATATCAGTCTCTTTTCCTAACTTTGTCAAAACTCTGAATAGGACCAATTATGAGGAATGTAAAGAGTCTCTAGACCTTTATTTGGCTATAGCCAACCTTGATTTAACTTTGAGAACTGAAAAGCCTGACGCTATTACTAATGAGTCTACTGAAGCTCAAAGAACTCTCTATGAAAAATAGGAACACTCTAACAGAGTGTGCTTTAAGGTGATATCTTACACTATGGAAAAATCTATCAGACAAAGCATTCCAAGAAATAAGAGTGCTAAAGATTATCTGAAGTCTGTTGGTGAGAAGTTCATTCGTTTTGATAAGGCTAAGAAGTGTGAGTATCTCTCTTTGTTTGACAAAACTAAGTATGATGGGGGTTAGTGGTGTGCGTGAGCATATTATGAAATTGATCCACTATTATAATAAGCTAAAAACTCTCAAAGTTGAAATTGGTGAGAGTTCTCTAATCTAGAGGGTTTTTTGAATCTCTGCCTCCCCAATTTGATGTTATGAGGACCTCCTATAATACCCAGAAAGTTGAATGGTCTGTGGATGAGATGATAGCCATAGTAACTCAAGAGGAAGAATCTACGAAAAAGGCAAAAGCTCAAAGTGTTCAATTTGTTGCTTCTACTTTAGGAACAAAGGATTTTAAGAAAAACTTTCACAAGGGAAAACGTCATTTTGATGATAAGAAAGGAAAAAGGACAACACAATATCAGGAGCCTAAGGATAAGTCTTTTAAGAAAAAATTCTTTAAAGGAGAGTACAAGTATTGCAAGAAGTATGGACATAAGACAGATGATTGTTTTATCTTGAAAAAGAAACTTGAAAACCAAGGTACACTCCTAGCTCTAGCTTGTTTTGAATCAAATATAGTAGATGTTCACTATGCCACGGAAGGGAAAAGACAATGCTTTTAACAGCGCTTAAAAGCGCTGCCTAAGGTGGCGCTGCTATAGGTAAAGACATCGCTTTTGTTTTATGCAAAAGCGCTGCTTTATGTAGGCCTTTAACAACGCTTTTTCTGGAAAAGCGCTTTCTAAAGTAGGCCTTTAGCAGCGCTTTTTCTGGAAAAGCGCTGTCTAAAGTGGGCCTTTAGCAGCGTTTTTTTCTGGCCTTTTATGCTTTCTATTGGCATCTTTAGGCAGCGGATTTTCAGGAAAAAGCGCTTTCTATTGTCCCTTTTTAGACAACGCTTTTTAAAGCGCTGTCTAATGTATTTTTTATTTCACTTTAAAGCAGCGCTTTTAATGGAAAGCGCTTTCTATTGTGAATTATAGGCAGCGCTTTTTCTGAAAAGCGCTGTCTTTTCTTCACGTAAATTGTGCTTTTTAAAAGCACTTTTTAAAAAATCAGAATTTAGGAAGCGTTTTTTATTTAAATGCGCTGCCTATTCTTTCTTTTTTAGAAAGCATATTTTTGGAAATAATACCATAAACCTATATAATTCAAGCCTTTATTTCAAACACATAGGCATTATATGACATTCAACAAGCCTTTATTTCAACACATATGCCTTATATTTCAACCATTGAGCCTTTATTTCAACAAACAAGCTTTTATTCAAACATAGGCATTATATACCATTATAATCCAAAATATATACACCATTATAATTCAACACATAAACCATTTGATATAAATCAACACAACAACTTTCATACCTTATATGATTCTTTTCTCAATAAAGTATTCACACAATTCCTCCTTGATTTCTTCCAATTTATCTTTCGAGTAATGACCACACTTGTATTCATCAAAGTGCTACATAATAAAACAAAATATGCATGATTTAGTTAAAAGTAATAAATTATATGAAATATTCGATAAATATTAAAATAAATCCTAAGTTATAAATCCATACCATGATTGGAATCTCTATTTGATCCAAATGAAGGATTTCTCTCATAAACCTCAAAACGTAATAACCGTAATCTATACTTGTATTGCTCTAACAAAATAAAAACAAATAAGAATTTATAGTTGTCTTGTTTTATCAAGTATCATTACTATTATAAGCAAAATTGTGAAAATTAATATACCTCCACTCTGATCCATGTAATGTTGTTTGCTTTAGACTGTGATACTCGAGCTTCTCTTTGTGATCAGATTAATAGCAACCAACAAACTAGTGACCACTGTAAAAAAAAACAAAAGTTTAGATGGAAATTTTCTACGCAAAAGATACAAAGATTAGAATGAAATTAGAATGAAAATCTAACTCGTTGCCAGTATTATACCGGCGGAAGACACGAAATAGAATCAGTTTGACAATTGATTCCCGCATCAATTTGTCATACAAGAACCTTAAATAAAAACATAATAAACATTAGACTATTTTCATTGAAATGTGTAAATAAATTGTTCAACTTATTAAATAATAGACACGGAATAGTACCTTTTGCACTAACGTCCCTTTCTTTTCTTGGTTGGATTGATCCAAATACCTCATTATGATAATTTCTAATATATGATTCATTTGCTATAATATTCTCATCTTGATCATTTCTAGTAAACGATTCAATCTCAACATCAATATCACATTGATCTCCAATGTTTTCATCAATTACTTTGTTAGATAAAAGCACTATAGACCATTTCGTACTTGTCGGATCAGTGACATAGAACACTTGTTTAGCTTGAGAAGCTAGAATGAAAGGCTCATCTTTGTACCCCACCCTATTAAGTTCCACTTGCAAAAATCCCGACTTATCCATTCGTAAGCCATTATTATTTTCAACCCACTTGCAACCAAATATAGGAATCTGAAACTTCTCATAATCAAACACCCAAATGCGCTCGATAACCCCAAAATATGACAGATTTGCAAATTTTGGGTTTAAGTCCCTCACACTTGAAATGTGCATTGCTTCAGCTACCACGGTGACACCACTATTTTGCATAGTACTTTTATCATCTTGTTCTTTGGTATAAAATGTGTATCCATTAATTACGTATGCGCTATAAGAAAACACAACCAAACTTGGACCATATGCTAAACATCGCAACCTTTCTGTTATTGAAGCGGGATTTGAATAATACTTTGAATAAATATGATCCTTAAACCAAGGTATAAAACTTCGATTGTGCTCTCGTACTATCCAGTTTTCATTTCTATTCGGATTTAAACCTCGGAGAACATCCTTGTGCATTTCAACATACGACTCAACCTCGTTCTCATTATGTAGAACATACAAATGCACTTGATCCCGTTCGACCCTTGATACTGTCACAACTTTATTTCCAATTAACTTTTTTCCTTCTTTTTTTTTGACAATATGAGATTTGGGGAGTCCAATTGATTGAACATTAGACAAATATTCAGAACAAAACTCAATCGCTTCTTCAACAATGTATCGTTTAGCAATACAACCCTCGGGTCGACTTCGGTTTTTCACATACCCTTTTAATATTTTCATATAACGTTCAGCATGGTACATCCATCTCATATAAGCTGGTCCACATAATTGTGCCTCTTTCACAAGATGTACAACTAGATGTACCATTATGTCAAAAAACGAGGGAGGAAAATACATTTCAAGCTCACACAAAGTAATAACTATTTCTTTTTGCAATGTTGGTAAGATCACAAGATCGATCACCTTACTGCAAATTGACTTAAAGAAAGAACACAATTTAGTTATTGCGCTTCTTACTTTTTCTGGCAGAATAAAACGTATACCTATTGGTAGAAAATGTTCCATTATAACATGACAATCATGCGTCTTTAAACTCTTTAACTTAAGGTCTTTCATAGACACAAGTCTTCTAATATCTGAAGAGTATCCTTCTGGAACTTTAACTTCACGTAGCAGGTCGTATTATCCCCCGATTCAACATTCCCGTTACTTTTCTCACCATGCAAATTCCAACATGTATAACTTCGATCAATTCCATGCCTCATTAAATGCGATGCCAACTGAACCGCGTCAACCCGACTCCCATAACAGCAATCCAAGCAAGGACATGTCATTCGACTGAGGTCTTTGACATGCGCAACAGCAAACTTAACGAATTCTGATACCCCATTCTCGTACTCTTTCGACAATCGACTTGAAGACATCCATTTCTTATCCATGGTTTTACTAATTAATCTAAACAAAAACAAAATAAAAACCATTTACCTGTAGGGAAGTCAACAACTTCTGGACCCACACAGTGTAAGATTCTTGGAAACAATCAGACTTTCACTCTTCGCAAGTAACCTCTATAGCAAATTCACTAAGTTAGTGATGATGGTGTATGCCAAATATAACAGGACAAATTTAGTATATAATTGGACAAACAAGATATCTCGGAGAAATAAGTCAAAGTCTCAAGAATCAATTAATTTCAACAATTTCATTTTCATTTTAATCACTAACATACCTAATATAACAATTAATTTCATTATCATTTTCAATCAATAATTAGATTAAAATAAAGTAATCACTAAAAAGTATCCATCAACAATGTCATTATCATCAATTAATTTCAACAAATCATCACCAACATTCAACATCACCTTACAAAATTAACACCAATTCCCAACATAAATCCACCACAAATATCACTATTTATCATCTTCAACTTTACTACAACAACAATTTCAAAATCAAATTCAAACAACAACCACATCAACACTAATTCACCAAATCGACTACAACCACATCAACACTTTGATACTCTAACAACACTCATTTTTCTATAACACTCATTTTTCTAACAACCCTCATTTTTGTAATGGATATAATTTCCTATAATATAACAACACTCATTCAAACTACATTCAAACTAACACATTCAAACTAAAAACAAAACAAAAACAAAACAAGATGCTCAAGAACAAACCCTCAAGAACAAACAAAAGAAACTATATAGCAAGCTCAAGAACATTAAATAATCACTGAAACTTAAGAACAAACAAAAGAAACAGTGACACTCACAGAGGAATGCCGGTCGGAGAAGATGGAGATACGAACAGAGGAACAATGCCGGTCGGAGAAGACGGACAGAGGAACGCCGGTCGGAGAAGACGAACAGAGGAACAATGCGGAGGGAGATGCCGCGAGAGAGGGGGAGACACAACGGAGGGAGAAGTCGCGAGAGAGAGGGAGAAAGAAAACAAATGATTAGAGCTTTCTAAAATAATGAAAAGTTTTTTAATATTCATGAAATAATAACATAAGACAGCGCTTTTGGAAAGCGCTTCCTTATGTATTAGATTTAGCAGCGCTTTTTCTCTAAAAGCGCTTTCTTTTTAATTGCCTATAGCAGCGCTTTCAAAAAGCGCTTTCTAATGTGTGACCTTTGTAATGCCTTTAGCAGCGCTTTTTAAAAGCACTTTCTAAAGTGTGCATTTAGCAGCGATTTCCTAAAAGCACTTTCTAAGGTGTCAAATTTGTATGGCTTTTAGCAATGCTTTTATGGAAGCACTTTCTAAAGTAGGCCTTTAGGCAGCGCTTTTTTTCAGCGTGTTTTTTTAACACATATAGCAACGCTTTTGATAAAAAGCGCTGTCTATGTAGTGCTGCCAAAAAGCAATTTTGGCGTAGTGGTTCTTTCAAATACTAGGTGGTTGGACTCAGGTGCCACTTTTCATGTCGTAAATTCTTTGCAGGGGTTCACAAGCCCGAGGAAACCAAGTGATGTTGAGGTGAAGGTCATTGTGGGAGATGGAGCTAGAGTATTAGTGATGGAGATAAGAGTTGTTTCCCTGTTTTTACCTTCTGGACACATTTTGATTTTAAAAGATGCAGTTTATGTACCTTCAATGAAAAGGAATTTGATTTCTATTTTAGCTTTGGATAAATGTGGTTACTCTTTTGTTTTTGGTAATGGAAAACTTGATGTTTGTTTTAATTTCGCTGTTGTTGGTTCTGGAAATTTGCATGATGGTTTATATATGCTGAATGTGAATGAGATGTCTGCTAATTCTGTTATTGGGATAAAGCGCAATAGGAAAGGTGAGTATTCTTCCATATTGTGGCATATACGTTTATAGCATACTTCTAGACCTTGTATTGAAAGACTAATTAAGGAGGGTATTCTGCCTAATCTTGACTTCTCTGATTTTGAAACTTGCGTTGATTCCCTTAAAGGAAAGTTCACTGCCAAAACCAAGAATACAAAAGTGAATAGATGTGAAGATGTATTACAATTGATTCACACAGACATGTGTGGACCTCTTACACCTAATGCTATGGGTGGATACAGGTACTTTATCACTTTCATAGATGACTTCACCAGATTTGGATGGATAGAACTTCTCCAAGACAAGTCTAGTTCCTTGGATGCCTTCATATACTTTAAAGCTGCCATTGAATTGAAATCAGGAAAGAAGGTCAAATGTGTGAGGTGTGATAGAGGAGGAGAATATTATGGTAGATATGATGAGACTGGAAGAAATCTAGGACCGTTTTCTAGATTTCTAGATGAATGTGGTATTGAGGCTCAATACACTATGTCAGGTACTCCTCAGCAGAACGGAGTTGCAGAAAGACGTAATCGCACACTTATGGACATGGTTAGGTGCATGATGAGTCATTCTTCATTGCCTGATTTTCTTTGGGGTGATGCTTTGAAGACTGCTGTCTACATTCTAAATCAGGTGTCTAGTAAATCAGTGTCGAAGACTCCTTATGAACTATTAACAAGAAGGAAGCCAAGTTTGAAACACTTTCATGTTTGGGGTTGTAAGGCTGAAGTCAAACATTACAATCCTCAACGAAAGAAATTTGATATGAAGACTGTTAGTGGTTTCTTCATCGGATATAGTATTGGGTCTAGAGGTTGCAGATTTTATTGTCCTTCTCATTCTACGCGAGTCATTGAATCTGATAGAGCAATTTTCTTTGAGGGTGATTTGGATAGTGGAGTCTCTACGCCACAACCAGTTACTCTTGAAGAAGATCGTACTTTTCTCCCTATACCAACTGTTCCTTTCCCTAATGAGGTTGTGATTCCAGTAATTCAAAATAATGATCAAGTTATGGTACCACAAATAGATGAGCATGAACAAACTGATACCCTAGAGCCTATTGGTGTTGCTGAACTAAGTAACATTGCTGAAGTTGTTCCATTGAGACGTTCTAAGAGAGCTCGAAAAACTACAATATCAAATGAATTTGTTGTGTATCTCCAAGAGCATGAGTTTGATATTCATGATGATGATGATCTTACCACTTTTAATGAAGCAATTTTTTGTTCTCATGCTTCTGATTGGCTGCATGCTATGCATGATGAATTAAATTCTATGTCTCATAATGGTGTTTGGGATCTCACAGAGTTGCCAGTTGGTTGTAAGGCCATTGGATGCAAATGGGTTTTCAAAACTAAACATAATCCTGATGGTAAAATTGATAGATATAAAGCTAGACTAGTCGCAAATGGCTATAGTCAAAGAGAAGGGATTGATTACAAAGAGGCTTTCTCACATGTCTCTACCAAAGATGCTTTTCGAGTTGTTATGGCTTTAGTTGCACACTTTAATTTGGAACTTCACCAGATGGATGTGAAGGCAACTTTTCTGAATGGAGAATTTGTTGAAGATGTTTACATGATTAAGGCTGAAGGTTTTATTGAAGCAGGAAAAGAGAAGTTAGTACGGAAACTGAAGAAATCCATATATGTATTAAAACAAGCATCTAGAGAATGGTATTTAAAGTTTGATAAAGTTGTCACTTCTTTCGGATTCAATGAAAATGCTTCAGATCAGTGCATTTATTTAAAGATCAGTGGGAAAGATTTTATAATCTTAGTGTTATATGTCGATGATATCCTTCTTGCTAGTAGTAGTGTTAGTTTTTTGAATGAGACAAGAACTATGTTAAGTAACCACTTTGATATGAAGGACCTAGGTGATGCTTCTGTTGTTTTAGGCATCCAAATTTTCCGTGATAGGTCACGTGGTGTTCTTGGTTTGTCTAAAAAAGGATATATTGAAAGAATCCTTAAACGCTTTAATATGCAGTCTTGCTCCCCGTGCACTGTTCCTGTCCAAAAGGGTGATAAGCTCTCTAAATCTGAATGTCCTCAAAATGATAAAAAAACAACTAAAATGGAAAGAGTTCTATATGCTTCCGCTGTTGGCAGTTTGATGTATGCTCAAGTTTGTACTCGTCCCGATATTGCATATGCAGTTAATGTTTTAGGGAGATACTTGAGTAACCCAGGATTGGGTCATTGGAAGGCTGTTAAAAAGGTCATGCGATATTTGCAGAGAACCAAGGATTACATGTTGACCTATAAGAAGTCTGATCAACTTCAAGTCATTGGTTATTCTGATTTTGATTTTGCAGGTTACCCTGAAGATTAAAAGTCTACTTTCGGCTTAATTTTTATGATGGCAGGAGGAGCTATTTCGTGGAAGAGTGTAAAACAGACTCTTACAACTACCTAAACCATGGAGGCAGAATATGAAGCTTGCTATGAAGCTACTTGTCAAGCTATGTGGCTGAAGACCTTAATCTCTCGCTTCAAAGTTGTTGAAAGCATATCCCGACCACTTGTGATATATTGCGACAATTATGCTGCTGTACATTTCTCTCAGAACACTAAGAGCTCTTCTCACTCAAAGCATTTTGATATTAAGTATCTATTTGTCAGAGAGAAAATTCTTGAATTTCAGACTCGAATTGAACATCTTGCCACAGAGAACATGTTGGCAGATCCACTAACCAAAAGCTTAACTATTGGTGTTTTTCAAAGGCATGTAGCCAACATGGGTGTAGTTAAGTAATTTGATATTTTGGATTAGTGGGAGTTTGATTGTTGTATTTAATTATTGTAATGAGATATGTATAAGATGACGTCAATTTAATAATCATATCTCTCATAGCATTTCAGATGCTTGGACCCTTATTGGATTACATATTTCTTCATTGTGTTATGTTAATCTATATTCATTATCATTATGTGAAATGTGAGTATTTGACATGTGCGATTTGTTTCCCTATTAGATACAATTTATGCATTGTTAAATTTTGTGTTTTCTCACATTGTTTTGATGATAAATGATTGATATATTTGTTTATTATAAATGTTATATTTTAATAATTAATTAAAGTCATCCAAGTGGGAGAATGTTAAATATATTATGGATTTACTTTAATAATTAATTATTAAATAATATATATCATTACTATATCAATTATTATTTTAATTAATAAATTAATATTGTATTGGGCTTTATTGTTAAATGACCCGTGATGGGTTGAGTCATTTTTTGGATAGTCCGCTGAGAGGTCTCTTCCCTTATTTGGTGGTTATATATTCTAGTCATCCCATTAGGTCAGAAATGAAGTGTAACCGTTCCATCAGAAAGAGGGCAGTAGCATTCTCAATTTACACACATGCAAATGGATTCAACTATGACAGGTACATGTTTATTGAATTATTTATATTATAATATGCCATACAATCATATCTATGAGTTTGGTTATACTGTTAATTTTCCATCATTAAGAACTTCAGTTGACCTTACACTAATGAAAAGAGATCTAAAAAACGGCTACAAAGACGTGACGAAGTGAAGAATCCTAGTACGTGTGTGGTGAAGATTGTGAAGTGTTGTGATTGATTAGAGGTTATGGAGTAATAAGAGACTTAATAAAATAAAGGGAGAGGAATAAAATTAAGTAAGCATTTAAGAGATTTAATAAGAATAAATAAAATAAAATAAATAGTAGTAATTTATTTAAGAAATAACTACTCGCTCGATGACTCATTATTCTTACTTAAAATAGTCTCCTCCTATTTTTAACAGTAAATAATTTTTATTTTATTATTATATTATAATTTCTTCTCCTCATAAAACAAAATAGATTTTTCACACTTTTTATAACAATTAAATAATTCTTCATTTTTAAAAAGAAAAAAATGTCTCTAAATATTTCTTACAAAAATTATGATTACACGTTAAAAAAAAGTCTCTACTTATTTTTAAACAAATTTCACTTTTTTTTTAATTTTCTTTAAATTAAATCATATTCTATTCACGTAGTGTAAAAAATATTTTTTTTTCCTTTTTTAAATACAATACAAAATAATACTCAAAATATGTATAAAAAAAATACAAAAACTAAATAATGAATAATTAATACATAATAATTTAGTTGTGAATAGAATATAATGTTATTTTAAAAAATATTGAAATTTGTTTAAAATTAAGAATACATTTTTTTAAAATTAAAAATTACATTTTTATTTAAAAATATTAAAAATAACGTATTTTAAAAAATATTAATAAAACTCACGTGATTTTATCAATATTTCTTGACAATAGGTGATTTTTAATATTTCTTACTAATGTTATTATTCATAAAAGTATGTTTACTCTTAATTTTAAGCAAATTACGTTTTTTTTTCATAAAAAAAATTATATTCAATTCACTTTCTTGTTAATATTTATTTAAAATATGTGATTTTTAATTTTTATTAATAACAAAATTTATTTTTAAATAAAAAAACTTCTGAACTTTAAACAAATTTACTATTTTTATCTAAATAAAATAAAATTATATTTACTTAAAATACACTATAAAATTGTTAAATTTTTAAGGGATAAATATACTACACCCCCTGCCAAAGTAGCGAGATTTGTTTTTGCCCCCTTGAAGTTTTTTTTTTGATCCCCCCTCAATAAATCAAGATTCCATTTTCCTACACCCCTCATGCTGACTGTTCCACGGAATATTCATATGTGGCATGGAATACATTGGTGAGTTGGATTAAGTTATGCCATGTCATTTAATTTTAACCTAAAGGTAAAAAATCTATTTACATTCTTTTTAGTTACCCCCCGTGAAAAGCTAGGGTTAGTAATTTGGGATTTTCTACCGCGCGAATGAAGCGGAAAGAGAAGATGAAGGCATCGAAGAAGACGAATCCATCGGAGAAGACGAAGACAACGATGTATAGCGGCCAAGACGGAGAGGATTCATCATCGGTAAATTTGTTTTCTCTTCGTTTTTACGCAAATCATGTAGGAGCTGTATTGATTTTCCGGTTTTTTTTCCTCATAACAAACAACTGTTCAATGTGGTCTTTAATCATGGTGGAGAGTTTGTGAGGTTGTCTGATGGTGATGTTATCTCTAGGGGTGGGGTTTTTACTCTAGTTTCTGCATTACATATTGAGAAATGGACTTTGTGTACCGCTCGTGAGTTAGTTAAAGGGTGGGGTTACTTAGAATAGAGTTATCGTATTTGGACCAAAATACTTGATATAGATGAAGATTTTTTCCAGATTAGAAACGATGATGTTGCGTATGACTTAGCTCACTATTGTTGTGCCATAGAAGTAGATGGGGAATTGTTTGTGGAACATGAATGCATAAGTAATGATGTCTCAGTTAGGTACCCTAAGTGTGTGAATGAAAAGGTTGAGTCAGATGAAAGTGAGGTAGAGGAAGTAGAAGCTGTGAATGATAGTGAAGATGAAAGAACCACTGCTAGGTTAGATGGATTTGAAGGGATTGATGTGACTATTCCCATAAGAGAAAGACCAATAGTGGCTGGTTTGTTAACTGGATCCAGTAAGACAAAATGGGAAGATGATGACTATGTTAGTGAAGAACTAGATAGTTCTGATCCAGATGCCTCTGAAAATGAGAAAGAGAATAAGTTTGAGAAGTATAGGAAAGAGGAACTTAATAAGAAATTTAAGTTTAAGTGGGGTATACAATTTAATTCTCTAGATGACTTTAGAGAGGCAATCCGTGAGTGGTCAGTTTTGAATGGTAGGGAAATTACCTTTGTGAAAAATGAGAGCTATAGAGTGAGGGTAGAATGTAGGGCTAAATGTGTTTTTTTGATGTTATGCTCTAAGGTGGGCCATAAGCACACATTTACCATTAAGACTATAAAAACAAACATACATGTGCTAGGGTTTTGGATAACAGATCTGCAAATTCAAGGTGGGTGTCCAAACTTGTTGTGAAGAAGATGCAAACTTCTGACACAGTTAGGCTTAGTGACATTATTCAAGACTTGAGGCAAAATTATTCTGTGGGTATTACTGTTGCTCGTGCCTGGAAAGCAAAGTTGATGGCAAAGAAGATCATTGAAGGAGAAGCAGACAAGCAATATGCATTATTGCGGAGGTATGCTGCTGAGTTACATAGGGTAAGTATTGGGAATACAGTGAAAATCAACATTGATAGACCAACACCATCAATTCAACCAAGGTTTGAGTCCTTTTACTTTTGTTTTTAGGGGTGCAAAAGAGGGTTCATAATTGGATGCAGGCCTTTTTTGGGTGTTGATGGGTGCCATCTAAAGACCAAGTATGGTGGTCAATTGTTAATAGCTGTGGGTAGGGACCCAAATGACCAGTATTTCCCTTTGGCCTTTGGTGTGGTAGAAACAGAAACAAAAGAAAGTTGGAGGTGGTTTATACAACTGTTAATGGAGGATGTTGGACTTGACAAAATATTTGTGTTCATATCAGATCAACAAAAGGTTAGTTATTTTAGCTATGTTGTTATCATTTGTTCATATTTTCCATAGTGTATCCATTTTTAATGTGAAAAATTTGTTAATGTCTATTGTAGGGATTGGTTGCTGTTTTTGAAGAGATTGAACAAAGAATTGAGCATAGGCTTTGTTTGAGGCATTTGTATGCCAACTTCAAAAAAACGTTTGGTGGTGGTTCATTGATGAGAGACCTCATGATGGGAGCAGCC
This sequence comes from Lathyrus tuberosus, assembly GCA_022829125.1. Classification (NCBI taxonomy): domain Eukaryota; kingdom Viridiplantae; phylum Streptophyta; class Magnoliopsida; order Fabales; family Fabaceae; genus Lathyrus; species Lathyrus tuberosus. The sequence continues at coordinate 1,762,278 of JALAZF010000142.1, read as the reverse complement.
AAAGCAACTTACTATCAAGGCTGGATGCTGAAAATGAATGAGTTAAAGCAAGTGGATCAAAAGGCTTAGGCATGGCATATGGGAGTCCCTACAAAATCATGGTGTAAGCATGCTTTCATCTTTTATCCTAAATGTGATGTTCTAATGAACAACATAGCTGAGTCTTTTAATGCTACCATTCTAGTTGCTAGGGACAAACCTATTTTAACCATCTGTGAGTGGATTAGAAAATACTTGATGAATAGGTGCAGTAGCTCTACTTTGAAGCTTGAAAAATGGCCACACAATGTTATGCCAATCCCTAGAAAGAGATTAGACACTGAGGTATTTATGAGTGGACATTGGTTGCTAACATGGGCTATGGAAGAGAAGTTTCAGGTTACTCATTCCTATAACAAACAAGAATTTATAGTAGATATTGCAAAAAGGTCATGCACTTGTAATTTTTGGGAATTAGTTGGTATTCCTTGCAGGCATGCTGTTGCAGCATTAGGATTTAGACAACAAGATCCAGAAAAATTTGTTGATGATTGTTATTCTAGGGAAAAATATGCCATATGCTATGGATTTGCTGTCAGCCCCATTAATGGGCAAGAAATGTGGCCAGAGGTAGAAATTGAAGAACTACTACCTCCCAATTTTAAAAAGGGTCCTGGTAGACCAAGGAAATTGAGGATAAGGGAGAGTGGTGAAGATGGTGCTAGAAGAAGGCTTCCAAGAGTATCTTATAAGTGCACTAAATGTGATAAAATTGGACACAATGTTGTTTCATGCAAAAGTAAAGAACAAGATCCCAATGCCTTGAAAAGAAAGGTGTGTGTATGTGAATACTTGTAATTAAACTGTTTTATCATTGCCTATTCTTGTATATATGATTGTCTAATCCTTGTTCATTACTTGGCTGTATATGTAGAAAAAAGTGAAACCTGCTACAAGAAACGAAGATACTAGGGTCAAGCCTGATGAAGTTCAGACTGGTGCAGTACATGCCAATGATGCAGTTATGGCTGATGCAGATCAAGCTGGTGTTCATGCTGATGATATTCATGTTGATGATATTGAATCTGATGGAGTTCATGCTAGTGGTGTTCATGCTAGTGCAGTCCAACAAGACCAAGATGTGTTTGGTGATATCTCTGATGAGGTGATGTCAAGCCTACCTGATATCAACACATTACAACCAGGTTCTAGCAAGGGCTCAACAAGTCACAAAGGGAAAGCAAAGGCTAAGGTCAAGAATGAAGCAAAACCAGTTAGAAAGAGGGTTAGTGAAAGAATTAAACTTAGGATTTTTCAAAAACCCATCATTGGTCCTGGTTCAAAACTAGACCAACCAATGTATTTGACTGAAGAAGAGGATGACATTCTGACTCAAGAAGGCCAAGGATCTCAAGTTACAAAGAAGGCCACAAAGAAAGCAAAAAAGAATTAGTGAACTTTGTTATAATGTTTATGTATGGTTTTGATGCACACTTTTGGTGCTCCTTTTGTAATGAATCTAATGCACACTGTAAGTCCTCATTTTGTGTTAACTCCAATGCATACTTTTGGTGCACTATTTTAATGACAGTAATGACTTCAATGCATATTTTGTGTTATTAAGCTAATAATTAGACTTCAACATAATTACAGTAACAACATTTCATTGATAAAATTCAAACTTTTCATGGATAAAATTCAAACTACAACAACATTACATAAACTTCAAACTTTTCATACATAAACTTCAACAACTTTAACAACATTACAGTAACACATCAACCCAAGCTAACATCATATACCCTTGAACAACATTACAATAATAACCCAAGATAAAACAAGTGCCATCTTCAACTTCAAATTGATCTTTCTTTGGACTTCAACCTTCATCTTCACTCTATCTAACTTCTGCAATGTGGCCTCTAATTTCACTTCACTTATCTCACACTTTTGACAATATGCTTCACTCTTAAAGTTTCCCTTCAAAGAATCTCCCATTTCATCATCCCACAAAAACAGGTCATAGCCAGTACCATTCTACATCAACATTGAACATGTAAAAAACGGTTAACACAAACAGCAACATTTCCCTACTTAACCCAACATATACCAAACCAAAATTCTTATCGCTGCGTTTCTACATCTCCAGAACTTCCTATTGTGATTTTGAGCTGTGTTAGAGACCCACATCTTAATCGCACCGTTGCATCCACATCTAGGTAACCCATGAAAATCGATTGAACTTGTGTTGCTGCTTGAACTGCATTTGCTTCCAAACATGGTGAAGAAAGTGAAGAAGAAGGGAGCCCTAGAAATAATGGCGCAGGTTTGTTGAAGAAGGAGAAGGAAAATGTTGTTGTTTTCATTTTTTTTAGCATTTAGAACAATTGGAATCCAGTCAGCAAACTTAATCCAACTCACCAATGCATTTCATGCCACATATGAATATTCCGTGGAACAGTCAACATGAGGGGTGTGGGAAAATGGAATCTTGATTTGTTGAGGGGGGATAAAAAAAAACTTCAAGGAGGCAAAAACAAATCTCGCTACTTTGGCGGGTGGAGTATATTTATCCCAATTTTTAAATAACATACAAATTCATCTAAAAAATATATAAAAAATAAAAATAAAGATAAATAATGAGTAATAATTACCGATTTTAAACCAATAAAAATCGAGGCGGTTTGGTTTTATTCTCGGTTTTAGTTTTTAGGAACCAGCAAACCGATGAAACAAATCGCTGACTATAAATACCTACTTAATTTTTTATTTAGGCCGTTATTAAGCCCAAATTTTATATCTGTTCAATACTTCTCCATCTTTATTTACATTTCCTTTCTTTGAACAAAATAGAAACCATAAGACAGAAAAACTTGCTCTCACCAAAGTGTTGCTCTGCTTGACACCACTGTTTTTCTCACCACCGTCATTCTTATAGGTTATGGTTTTCCTATTCATGTTTGTCATACCTCAATTTTGACACTGAATTACTGAATCAATGCATTCATTATGACATTCGCATCATCTTCATAGCATAACATGCATTTCATCTTGCACAATGCCTAAAATGTAAACCAGAATAATTTTTTGGATTTACAGACAGATCGGTCAAACTGATTCTCAACTGTGAGTACAATTAGCGGGTGGAAAATTTCAAAATCGAGCTTGCAGACGTCAGTATTCTTAATCTACAGTTCACGTAGTTTAACTTGGCGTGCTCATTTTAATTTTTTGACTATTGCTTCGGTTACATTTTGATCAGTCTGAGCCTTTTAACCGGTCAAAATTTATTTCAAATTAAATCAAACAATGTGTGTTTTCGAGAGGTTTATTTCGCGCTGATCATTTTAGATCAAACAATCCTTTGACAACTTCACCCCCCTTATTTCTCAATTTCTTTACAATCAACCCTTTAGTTTTCATTTTAGGAGTGAGTCTTAGTGTACACACAAATTTGCGAGCTAACCAATCAACTTTCGTTTGTCTAGTCATGGCTGTCCTATGACAATTATGTCGATTAGTGAAGCTAACAAGTTGCCAAAATTGGTTGGTAATCCTCATGTTAAACCTAATATAAAATGGATAATTTTCCATACATTTTAACACTATTCTTTTCTTCTCATTTTTCCAAAACACAAGATTCTTCTTATTCTCCATTGCATACTCTTTTATAGCATCTTTGATTTACAATTTATCCTTGAACATCATCCCTACTTCAAGTTTTGTAGATTACTTAAAAGTTAGAAACCTTTCCATATCATCTTCTACATCACTATAAGGTGAAGTATGAAGTACATCCGAATCACAACTTTCATTATCAGAAATATCATCCAATCTTGAAGGTTGCTCTATTGTAGCATTAGAGAGGATTTTCGTCCAATCAACACCAACATCAGGACCTAAGTTCAACTCATATCGCATGACATTCTCGTCAGTTGAGTAGTAGTGATGTGCTGCTAAATACCGCTTACAATTTATAATGTTAAATAAGTGATTTAATATTATTGTCAATGTTACGAGTATTTACAAAGTCATATGCATATAGTACTGATAGTGGAATGAATTATTAAATTAAATAATATTTAATTTAATTATGTATTAATAGTATGTAAATTAATTAATATATTAATGCATACATAATTAATTTGATTAAATATGATTTAATTAAATAAATTATAGTTGATAGTTAATTAAATTAAATTTGATTTAATTTAATTAATATTTTTATTTTATTTTATTAAAAGAATTTTTTTAAATATAAATAATATTTTATTTAATTAAAATAATTTAATTAAATAAGATTGACCTTATTTTAGGAAAGTCCAAAAAGACCATTAGAGTTTTAGTAGTTCTTTACAAATAGAGAGGACATTTCTCTTGTAATGTTAATGGTCATTTTTTCGGAAAACGGCTAGATCCATATTTCATTTTGCATTAACGTGAAACTCATAGAGACGGTAGTATTATTTATGTTCGTGATCAAAGTTAAAGCATACTTCAAAAGCTATTTTTATAATCCATACTTGTTATTTGATTTGTGATTATGAATTAATTAAGATCTGTTTATCGAGATTGTTCTACTAAAAGCATTAACTTTTTTTGAAAAATTCCTCTTCAATCCCTTCACTTTTGTCCAGAATTATTTAACTTTTCTATATATAAGATATTGTTAAGAAAAAGTAAGGGAAATTAAAAAAAAAGCGTAGGTTTTATATTTCTTTTAATTTTATATTATTTTCTCCTATTCAAAAAATAATAATAAAAAAATAAAAAAATATATTATTAAGAAAAAGTAAAGAGAGACAATAAAAAAAGAAACTTGTAAATTTTATTTTTTTAGAAACTTTTACATAATTTTTAAATAAAGGATATCAATAAAAAGAAAAGGGAAAAATGTGATGCTTATATAGTTAGTGGAAAAAGTTAGATTTCTTAACTAGTTAATGAGAGAAAGGTTAAATTTTATTAAATGAATAGAAAATGAAACAAATATTAGAATTTACTAAATTAGTCTTAATTTTATCTAAAATTTTCTTCAATAACAAAACAACTTTTATATATTTAAAATCTTTTTTAATAGCTTGATAATATATATATATATAATCAACTTGTATTAATAAGGAGAAAAAGGCTTCTCAAACCAATACAAGAAACGAAAATAAAGAAGCAGGAGAAAACTCCTGAACATTACAGAAAATCAAGAGGGAATTTCATCCAGTTATAAAAACTACATTTGACACCTCCAATTTCCAGCCATCTCCAAGATATAATCAAAATACGATTAAAAATATCTTCGACGTTTCCAAAATCGTCACCGAAAATGATGTTGTTCCTAGTACTCCAAATACACCAGTTCACAATCTGCCATATGTAAGTCGACATACCAATCTTACAAGAATCTCTCAAATTATTTGACCAAGCCAAAGCATGGTGAGGAACCGAATTTGCGTGAACTGGCTGGATTCCCATCCAAGTGTAAATCTTACTCCACAGGGCTTGAACTTTCAGACAAGAGAGAAAAAGATGAGACATATTTTCTTTTTCCAAAAAGCAAATGGGACATACCTTATCATGAGAAGAAAAAATAACACCTCTAGCCGCCAAATTATCACGAGTGGGGAGTCTATTAATCAGCATCCTCCAAATGAAAAATTTGACTTTCATAAGAATTCTAGAGTGCCACGTCTCTTCAAGCACAGAGGAAACTTCTGCATTGATTACCAAGCCATCAATCTCAGAACTTAAATAAGAATAGACAGAATTCACAGAAAATATAGAATTTGATTCCAAGTTCCAGGCCCAATGATCTTCCTTCAAAAAATCCAGTCTGGTTCCAGAAACCAAACCCTTTAAGATGTGGACGAATCTAGTATCGAGCTGCCTGTCATGAAATCGCAGAAAATCAAAGTTCCAAGTCCAATCCGCATGATTCCAAGATCCGAGTTCAGAAAGAGTGCACTCCTTATTATCTGTAGCATCAAATAAAACAGGAAAAACAAATTTTAGAGCAAAATCACCACACCAATGATGATGCCATAATTGAATGGTCCTTCCTTTTCCAACAATTGGCGTGACCAGGTCCTCAAAAGCAGTGTTATTATTAAGAACTCTGAGATTCAAGACATCCCTAAATTAAACTGAACATTTAGGAGGAATTAGAGAAATATCCGAACCAGCCACAAGATTAACCAAGTTACCGTAACAACTATTCAACAAGTTTCTCCAAATCTCGTTCCCTTGATTGAGGAATTTCCACAACCATTTAACTAACAAAGCCTTATTAAACAACCCAATATGCTTAATTCCTAACCCACCTTCCTTCTTAGATTTACACATCGAATTCCAATTAACCCAAGAGATACTGTTTTTGTCCACCGATCCTGACCAAAGGAAACGCCGCTGCATATGAATTATAGCTTTAACCACCTTGGAAGGAGCCTTGAAAAAACACAAGTAATGGATGTGTAGATTGGTAAGGACAGAGTTAATTAGAGTGAATCTGCCACCAAGAGAGAGATTCCTCCCAATCCAAGAACTAAGTCTAGCTTTGAACGACATTAAAACCGGTTCCCAAAACGAGAGTCTTCTATGATTCCCTCCAACAACTATACCCAGGGATTTAAAAGGAAGGACACCCGACTTACAATATAAGAAAGATTCAGCGGCAAGTAGACAAATAGGGTCAAGACCAACTCCATACACACAACTTTTAGTAAAATTGATTCCAAGGCCAGAAACAATCTCAAAGCCCTGGAGAATAGCTTTCACCGCCCACAAATTCGAATAGTCACCATCGCAAACCAAAATGGTATCATCAGCAAATTGCAATAACTCTATCAAAACACCTTCTTTAATAAAAAACCCCAAAAGCAGATTAGAATTTGTCACTCTCTTGACCATAAGCGCAAGAACCTCAGCCACAACCGCGAAAAGAAAGGGGGCTATGGGATCCCCTTATTTAAGACCCCTCGTTGCCTCAAAATCCCTAGAAGGACTTCCGTTAACGAGAACAGAAATGAAACTAGAACAAACATTCCCTTTTATCCACTTTAACCAGTTAGGCCCAAAATTCATAGCCTCAAGAATAGATAATAAGAAATCCCAATCTACACAATTGTAGGCTTGCGCAAAATCCACCTTAAAGAGTAGGGGTGATCGTATCCGAACCAATCCAAAAGCAAAACCGCAAATCGAACCAATCCAAACCGAAAACGGCAAAAACCGCATTTGGTTTGGATGATTTTGGATGATTTTTTTACTGAACCGCACGGTTTGGTTCGGTTTGCGGTTTTCATTTCACAAAACCAAACCAAACCGAACCAAACCACATTTTAAACTTAAGTTACTAATTTCTATTTTTATATTTCCAATTCCACGTGACTCACTTCCAATTCCATTCAGTCATTAGCTTTCAATACTAATATCTAATTTTTATTATCATATTTAACTTGTTTTCTTTTTTAATACAGTAATACTACTATTTTAATTTTAAATTAAACTTTCAATTTCAATTTTAATTTATTGACTGCAATCTCAATTTCAATTTCAAATTGTATTTTCTTTGTTAGTGATAAGATTCCCTTCTAAAATGACTGCAGTATCTCTATTAATTTAATTCTAGTAATGTTTGTTTTATTTTATTATTATTATTATTATTTTATTTTGTTGAAGATTAACTTTTTATGGATATGTTTTATATGTGGTAACTATTACCCCTGTCAGAAAACATGGCCATATAACTAGCATTTTTTAATAAACAACTTATTTGTAATAAACAACTTGCTTTGTATGATTGTTCTGTTTAGGAAATTATATGATTAGTTTCTTAGTTTTATAATTCCATAATCAAGAAGTCTATAAACCGCAACCACCGAACCGATTATAACCGCATTGGTTTGGTTTGGATGAATTTTTAAAAATCAACCGAACCAAACCGAACCGCATGCATTTTTATCTCGCGGTTAGGATGATTTTTATGCTCAAAACCGAACTAAACCGCACCGCGAACACCCCTATTAAAGAGCATACATTTACGCTTATCTCTTTTGGCGAGATCTATGATTTCATTCGCCACAAGGACACCATCTAAGAGATTTCTTCCCGGAATGAAGGCAGTTTGGGACGTAGATACCAATTTACTAATGACAACAGAAAGTCTATTGGCCAAAAGCTTGGAGATAACTTTGGAAACACAACCAACGAGGCTTATAGGCCTATACTCCACGAAAAACTGCGGATTATCAACTTTCGGAACCAAAACTAAGAAAAAAGAAGAAAAAGCTTTAGAGAGCTTGCCTGTCCTAAAAAAGTGAAGGACACACTTAGTAAAATCATCTCCAACAATCTCTTATCCTTCTTTGAAAAAATTAAAGGAAAATCCGTCAGGCCCTGGAGTTTTATTCCCATCGCAATCGAACACAGCCAACCTGATTTCTTCACGAGAAAAATCAGAGTCCAACCAAGTTCTATCAGCAGGAGAAAGCCTATTCAATCCAGACAAATCCACTTTAATGCTAGGAGCATCCACCTTTTTGAATTTTGAAGAAAAATACTCCACAACTGCTTCCTTGATACTAACAGGATCCTCAATAAGGTTTTCAGAGGAGCCTAAAGCCGAAATAGCATTAAGTCTGGTTCTTGCTTTAAGAGAAGCGTGGAAAAACTGAGAATTAATATCACATTCCATAACCCAGTTAGATCTAGATTTCTGAAAAATCAAGGCCTCTTTAATATGAAGAGAACTCTAGAAATCTTCCTGATGCTTAGCCCTCAGTTTAATGACCTCTTTAGACAAGGAGCAATCAGCATAAGCCAATTCCAAATCGATACCATTAATACCTTCCACACTATCCTCCAACTTAAGGTCAATCTAATCGAAAACATGTCGATTCCACCAACTTAAACGAGACTTCAAGAACTTAAGTTTTTCCTTAAACACAAAAGGAGGGGAACCAAGTATGGAAGCAGAGTTCCATTATGTTTTAACAAAATCCAGGAACTCCTTATGTTGTAGCCAACAATTAAAGAAGTGGAATGGTTTTGGCCCCCAGTTAGAAGTATCAGATTTGATCCAGATAGGCCGGTGGTCAGAGACATCGTGAGATCCAACAAATTGAGCTTTAAGCTCCCATCTATCGACCAGGATCTCATCAATAAGGAATCATCTATTTTACTGCAACTGCTTCCATTAGCTTTGAACCAAGAGAACTTATTACCCACGAAGGGAAGGTCCACCAAATTTAAGTTATTAATAAACAGATTAAACTCTTCACATTCTCTTCTGCTAGATAAACCACACCCTCTCCTTTCGTCACGAGACTTAACATCATTAAAGTCTCCTCCACATAACCACCTACCTTCTATACAACTATTTTTAAAGGACAAGAGATCTGACCAAAGAGTCCTTTTATCCCTCAAATCACAGGGAGAATATATATTTACGATATACAAATTAATGCCTCTCCAAAGAAAATTAGAGCAGAGAAAGCCTTTACCTCTGAAGCTAGAAATAGGGATGAATAAGTCCTTTCTCCAAATCGTCAGAATTCCTCCCGAAGTTTCTTCAGAACCAACCGCAGACCAACCGAATCCAAAATCACCCCACAAATTTTTAACTAACTCATCACTCAACGATTGGATCTTAGTTTCCTGAATAAGAACCAAATCAGCTTTGCCTTTCGATAAAGAATGACAAATTCTTCTCCTCTTGATAGAAGAATTGCAGCCTCGAACATTGAACGTTACCACTATCATAATTCCTTTTTGTCGACAACCTTCTTACTAGCAAATTGTTCACTATCTCTAATCTCCAAATTGTTAACCATCTCGACACAATTAACTTCATCTTCAACAGCATGTACCCCAAGGAGTTTACAAGAATCCCAAATAAGCTGAGGAACATGATTCAAACTCTTAGAACACTTGGCGTTGCTTCGAATGATATCTGAATCATCCACCGACGCACAAAAAGAAGGTTCCAGAACCAAACTGTGATCCCCCTTTTCGTTGATAACAGGGAGATTCAACTTCTTCTTAAAGTTTGATTTCTTCAGACTCGATCTCGAAGCAGAGGGAATTTTAATGAGAATAGAATAGAAAGATGGGGGAAAAAGGGATCTGAAAATCCCCATAGATATCTGCAAAGGGTTTTTTCTTTTTCTCTCTAGGCCCACCACACGGCCCACTAAGCGATTCTTCCGAAAGGGAAATTGGGTCAGACTCAAAAGGAGAGGTGACTAAATTTCTGTCTGGCCCAAGGCGAGACTCCAACCAAGAAGGTGGGGCCACAAAACCTCCAACCAAACCATTAAGTTTGGAATTAACCGAACCAGAAAATGGTTGTTTATCCACGTCAAGGTCAACATCAGAATTAAATACGTCTAACTGAGCTGTCGAATTATTAAGGATTCCCCCCATAAAGCAAATGTTCTGAGAGGGAAAGTCAACAGGTTTAGCCGCATAGTCACCATCAAGACCTACTCTTTCCTCCTCGGATTCGCAGACATAGGTTTGAACAGAGTCAGCCCTACTCACTTTATTAAAAGGCGACACTGAACCCTCCTGTTTGTCTAATAAAGTCCGAGAATTATCACTATTGGAAGACAAGACAACCTCGACATCTTCATCAGAAAACAAACCCTTGTCATCTCCAGAAGTAATCAAATAATCGGATTCGTCATCGGAGACTGCTTCGTCTTCAGTTGGAACATAAGGTAGCTCAACCTTATTTTCTTCGAAAATTCTCACGTTAAAGGCCACTCCATTCACCTCAATAGGAATAACTTTGTTAACTTTCTCAAAGCCATCAACCTTAATACAAATTCTGGCAACCTTGAAGCTGGAACGACTCTCCGTAGCATCATCACATTTGATAAAAAAACCAAAACTCTCCACAAGACGAATGAAAACCGAACCATTCCAAGCATGACAAGGTAACCCCCAGCAATTAACCCAAACGAATCTAAAAGAGTCTAAACTCTCTTGATTCCAAGGACGTAAGTATTTAAAAATTGAATCGCACCAGCCCTTAGCATCCCCAAGAGCAGACGAAATATCACTGTCATTCAGAGATTCAAGAAGACAAAGGCTAGCTCCAAGGGTAGAGGCCTTAATGTTAAAAATACCAGCTTCAAAGAGCTCCTTTTGGATCAAAAAGGGATTCCCATTGGATTGCACCTCTCCAACATAAGCCTTGGAAAATCTCTCCAACTCACTGGAATCGGTCGAAACTCTGCAGACATTAAAATCTTGACCTGGGATCTCTTCTGCCACGTCCAACTTAGGCGTTCCTTTCACCACTTGTGCATAAGAAGAGGTTGCGTGATTAAACCCAGAAATCACACGACTTTTGAAAAACCTTCTATCTGCAGACTGAATACCACCAAAACGAGCTGGAGGAACAGACTGAAACCTAGGAATATTAGCAAAAATTTTCCTATCATTGAGATAAATGTTGTCCAGTTTCACCGCAAGGATACGCGCATCATGTACCTTCCTAAATCTCGCAAAACCATATCGCTTTCCTCTTTTATCTCTTTTAGCTGGAATGTAGACTTCAGATATCAAACCATACACCTTGAACACCTCAAAAAGGTCTTTAGCCCCCATATTATCCGGGAACTCTGTGATGAAGAAAGACGTAACGGGCTCTCCCTCAGACGCTCCCAAACCACCTATTTTCTTCCAAACCGAACATCTTGCTTGGTTAACTTTGTTCTTCTTTCTTGATATAACTTTCCAATCCAAGGCCATCCACAAAGAGTGAAAAAATGGAGCACCCTCCTCTAGTACCAAGGCCCCTAGCCCTAAAGCTAGGAGTTTAAGCCATAAATACCAGAAAAAAAGAACAACCACCTGTTCTACTTGAATGCCTATTTCTATATTTTAAATATTGTTAAGAAAAAAGTATGAGGGATACTAAAAAAATTAAGGCATAATTAGTTACAAAGTCCCATAATTTAATTTAATATTCTGCTTTAGTTCTTTAATTAAAAAACATTACAAGTTAATCTCTTAACTTCACATCAAATATCCTATTTGGTCTCTTCCGTCAATTTTTGACAAAAATACATTATATTCGGGTAAGATAGCGTGACATCAAGGTCATTGGTATAAATATGAGTCAGCATGTGTAATTATAAATTGATGCATTGTTTAAACTACAAAGGTTTTGTTTTTGGAAACACTGTAATTTAAATAGTGTATCAGTTTTTAATTACATATACTAACTCAGATTTGTACCAATGGTCTTTCTTTCACGCCATGTCACCAGAACTTAACATTTTTTTATCAGAAACTGACGGAATGGACCAAATAATAACAGAAGTGAAGTTAAGGAACTAACTTGTAATGTGTTTTTAGTTAAACGACTAAAGCGGAACATTAAATTAAGTTAAAGGATTAAAATATATATTAAGCCAAAAATTAAAAAACATGAATTTTATTTTGTTAAAAACTTTAATATTATTTTTTCTTAATGGAACTATGAATTAAAAATTTTTTTTTTAACATTTTTTATATATTCAAAATTCTTTTCAATAACTTTAAAACTTTTATATATAATATATTGTTAAGAAAAAGAAAGAGGAGTCAATAAACAATAAAAAATATGATTTTTATTTTGTTGTTAAAAATATTAGTCTAATTGTTATGTATATTTATTGTAAAAAAATTTACACAAACAATTTATCATAACAATGCATATTATTATTTTAGAGGTAACAAAAATAAAAGTTAAACAATATTTAAGTTCTGAGAGTTACGATTTATCCACTGTATAAAATATTTTAATATTTTTAGTGCATACCAAATACATCCTAAAAATATAAAATAAAAATATATTATTCAAAAATAAAAAATAAAAAAAAATTAAAAAATGTAAATTTTGTTAAAAACTTCAATATAACTTTTAAATAAAGAGAAAAAAAATAATGGGTTTAAATGAAAAATTAGATATACATATTTAAAAAAAGTTAGGATATTTTTTACTAAATAATTTAAAAACAAATAATTAAGTAAATATTTACATTTCTTAAATTGAGTTTAACTTTTTCCTTACATTTCTTTTCAATAACTTAATTTATTTTATATATAAAGTAGAATAATGAGATATATATAATGACTTTTATTTTTTGGTAATCAGAATCAATAATGAATCCAAAAGAGGACCAGAATACACAAATAATGATCTGCAGATGAGTATCAGACCAATACAACACCAGAAAAAATAACAGAAAAAAAACACCCTAGTGCCAATTGAATCCCAAACACAAGGATTCCACACCTAAAACATCAGGACCTTTGTATAAACATAAACAATTACAGAGAAAGGATTACACTAGGAATGACAGTCATAAAATTGATCCAAGGGATACTTATACCAGGCATATAGATCTCCCTTGAACTACACATAAGAAGAAGCTGCTATCGTACTGATTCGAAAATGGTGCTATGAATACAAAATCAACCATGTCAAGGACTCCATTATCGGTGTTCTTCTCCGACGATCTCATCACTGAGATCATTTCCTTACTTCTTGTTAAACCTCTTCTTCGATTCAAATGCGTAAGTAATTCTTGGAACACTCTCATTTCTGATGCTACTTTTGTGAAATTTCATCTGAAGAGATCAACAACGTCACCAAACCCACAATTCACATTAATCACTAATCACCTCAAACCTTTAGAGGGATATTATAGTTTTGGCAGTGATTGGAGTATGGTTTCATACCCTATAAGTCCTTTACTAGATAATCCATCGGCTACTTTTGTCGTTGATTCCTATTACCTTTTGGACAATAAAGAATCCTCTATTGCTGGTTCATGCAATGCATTGATCTGTCTCGTTGGTCATAATTTCCCTAATACGTTTAGTGAATATCATGAGTATTGGTTGCGATTATGGAATCCAGCTACTAGAAAAATATCTCAAAAAATTGGGTATTTTCGTGAGTTATATGGTTTTGTCTTCAATTTTGGTTGGGATGATTCCACGAGCACGTTTAAAGTGGTTGCATCATGCTTCATTCGTGATGGACATACAAGCGAGGTGAGAGTTTTCACTGTTGGTGATAATGTTTGGAGAAATATTGAAAATTTCCCTGTTGCTCCTCTTGGTTTTGAGTTGCGTGGAAGACATATAGATAAGGAATATGAACATGGTTGTTTGTTTTCAAATACCACGTTTAACTGGTTGGCTGTTCACAAGGACATCTCGTTCAATTGGAGTTATTATGTAAAGGACATGACTGTTGAGGACATTGTTATTGTTTCACTCGATCTAGGGACATATACATACAATTGTTATCGGTTGCCTCCTGGAGAACTGCCACCTGAAGAGCCAACTATTGGTGTATTGGAGGAATGCCTTTGTTTGTGTTATTCTTACAAGGGGTCTGATATTGTTATATGGCAGATGAAGAAATTTGGAGTTGAATAGTTTTGGATTCAATTTCTTAAAATTAGTTATCATAATCTTCAATTAGACTATCATTTTTCATTCTTGCCATTGTTTCTTTCTAAGGATGGTGATACATTGATATTGTGCAGTTCTCATAATGAGGAAGCAATTATTTATAATTTGAGAGGTAATAGTATGCAGAGAATAGAGGTTAAAGTGCATAAAACTATTATTGATGATGAAACTCACAACTTTTTATGCTTGACCCTGGCACAGAGTTATGTTGAAAGTTTAATTTCAATTTGTTGAAAGTAAGTCTATGATCCATGATCCATGATTTACTTGTTTGAATTTATATAAATACTAAATTGATATGTGTTATTTTTATAGCAATAGATGGCTTGACTTGATTGTCTTTTATTATTTAATGTACTGAACTTTTTTTTTTGTTTTTTTAATTATTATAATGAAAAGGTTTGGCTTTTTCACAAGCCTGACTTTTGCTAGTGTTAATTATATGAAATAAGATATTTTTAAAGGACATTCAATCTACCTTGAATTTTTTTTATTTGATTTGTCTTCAAAAAGTTTAAAACAAAACTAAAGTACTATGAAATAGTCCTTAATTTAGGAGATAGTAAATTATTTGAATTAGGAGTGGTAAAGCAGGCGGCCCACCCGGTTTAGGTTCGTCCAAAAGCGGGATGGGCGGGCCAACTTAGGCATCCGAGCTTAAAGTCAAGCCCGCTCTGTTTACTAACGAGGCCCGCCAATTTTTTTTTTTACAATTTGATTTACTACATAATTTACAAAATTGTTAATCATTACCAAAGAGACCAAAATTTTTTAACAACGCATAGTAAAATTATAACAAGTCTTAATGTAAATGCCATATTCTTCAACATAAACAAAAAACGTAATTATAATACCAAAACTTAAAACAAACACACTAAAATCTCAAAAAATCAACAAACACAACTTAGTTAAGGACATCTAGGGACACAAATCAAGAAAACAAACTAGCACAAGTTAAACAAAGACAACTAAGAACCAATAACAAAAAACCAATTTTATATACTCCATGACAAACACTTCATCAATCATCATCTATTTCGTGAACATACGAAGCTTCAAATGATATCGTATCCAATCGATGAAACCTTCCACCATCTCTCTCCTTGTTATCACTCACTATTTAATAATTATCAAGATCAACAACATCAAAATCACTAGATTTATCAATGGTAAAATTCTGGTATCAGACATGTGATGTTAAGGTGTGATGTCACAACAACACACTCTGCACAATGGACAAATTAAACAGCAGAATAACACACCAAATTGTTCACCCAGTTCGATCTAACTACCTACGTCTGGGGGCTACCAAGCCAGGGATGAAATTCACTACTTGTAGAATTAATTTACAGACTCAACAACCCAGTTGACAATCTCCTAAACTTAATTCCTACTAGTGACTTTCTACCTAAGAACCCACTTAGATATGAGAACACTACTCAATGCCTAAAACACTTCAAAGATCACACAATTTGAATACCACTACTTGATTCTGCTTCACAACTTTGATCAAGAACAACTCAAAATCACAATACCAATTCACTCTCGAATGGCTTACAAAAACATGGACGAAGACACAAAACGACTGTCAGTCTTTGGCTCTCTCTTCTTTGTTTCTTTTCTCTAGTACTGGTGCGCTTTATATAGCTCCTTGAATTGGTCTTGGACCTGCTCCAAAATCTCGCCAGATTTGTTATTTAAAAATGAATATTTAAAACAGATTTTCTCCTAAAATCTTTTTAAATCTTCAACCTTTTAAATCTCCTACAAATCTGCACCAGATCTCCTTTGCAGCAGAAAATATCTATCCCAAGATATTCGCATCCAATGAGACAGCTTGCTCTCCACAATTCCAGCTAACACGCAAACCCTAACAACATCACAACCTGATGTTATTAATTCTGCAAATCTAATGTCACAACATCGCCATGTGACATCAGACATCCAACTTCAGCAATTTAAATACTTAACACAGCCCAGTGTTAAGACTCAATGTTGCAACATCAACACCTTGACATCAATATTGAACATACTTTGTTTTACCAAAATTCCAGCCAATCCAAGAACTAACAATCTCCCCCTTTGGCTAATTTTGGCTAAAACAATCTCTGCATTCTGCACCTTCAGAGACTTCAGCAGCGGAAAACTTCAATCAATGATTAATTTTTAACTCCACGCATCAGCAGCAGTAACATCTTTTCTTCACAAAACCCTGCTGCACACATTTCAACATTAGCAGTAACATCAATTCACTTCAGCATCACAAAAACTCTGCCTGTCGCACCATCAATCAATTGCAATAACTTCCAACAATGTTGCTCCCCCTCAATTTCTGCATATTCCTTTGACAGCACAACAACTCTTTTTGGCAGCATTTGAAATTTGTACTCTTTGATACTCTTGGCTCTCTTGGCTATTTCTCCCCATTTTTAGCCACAATTGGACAAACCTCAACAAGTTAAATCTCCTATGACACCCAAGACAAGTGTACAATCTATTCAAGGCCATGATTCAATCTTGTCTTCAGACATCTCCTCAAAAGCATGTGCGCACAAGATTCAAACAATTTGCTTCATATGACTAAAACCATTCAAGGCCACACCAATCAACAGCCTAATGTCATAACATGCTATCTGACATTATATCCTCATAAGAGGCAACCAATCTCCACAAGCTTGATCAACATGCAATCTTCACAATAACTGCACCTTTGCTGCAAAATCCATAGACAAGTACTCCCCCTGTCATGAATAACAAATGCTCTAGATGGAGATGAACATTTGACCACTGTCCCTTTCTCCAAAGGCTATTATACACTTCATCTTCACCATCCAAGGCAACCCTTCTACTTCATCATTCTCCCGTATGACTATGTGGATGCTCCTTAGATATAATGTAAGCACTAAGCTTCAGATCCAGAACAAAGACATCCTTCACCAAGGATACTCTTGACACTCTTGACACCAGGGAATTACATATGCTCCACTACTGGATTTACTATCAGCAAAATAATCCAAACTCAACACTGTGTCACAAACTCCACAAATTCCCAGCTTACTTATAAGCTTTACTGAGATCCAGTCTCTTCAAGAGATCACAATTCCTCTGTCCTTACATCCACCAGTAGTTGTTGAAACTGGTGAAGTCTTCAAAGATAGTAGTCATGCTTTGCCAGAACAAACTATTAAACACATGACCATAATCTCCACCTCTTCTGACCAAAAATGCTAGAGCATCCAACTCCACATGTCCAATCTTAATCATCTTCCAGATATAACCATCAGCAAACATGATGTTATAACATCTTTTGGGACATCGGCTTCTCATCACCATTCAAAGGACTCATTGCACAAAGAAGTCCTTCAAAAAGCTCCCAATAAAACACAGTCAGAGCAACTTATTCATACACACCTGAATACCATAAGTTCCCACACCCTCTCTGAACCATATCCTAGCAAACTCAACCATATCCAGAATATCTATACCAAATTCTTTTACCAGAACATACTTCCACCATTTTATGAAAAACACAGGAATGTTATCTAATATGGCCTTTTGAATTTTCTCAGAAGTTCTAACAACAACGGCTTCCTTCATTTGAGAGATATCCTGGACATTATCATCAGACTTATCTCTGATCTTCCTATTTCTGGAAGAGATGAACACTTTACTCCTGGATTTTGTAGTACCATCCATATAGATCTTCTGCTTATCAGTTCTCATCTTTGGAGGTGACTCAATAGTTTTCCTCTTCCTTGATTTCAGTCGTTTAGCAACCCCAGGAACCACTTTTGCAATTAGTTCATCATCACTCTTCTTTATTTTAAGGCTAGAAGTACCTTTCTTGACTTGAGATGTTTTAACACCAGCTCTAGCATCCGCATCTTCCAACCTAAGGATTGTCAACTTGTGAAATTTTTCTTCTGAACTGTAGGAGTCATTAGTCAGGTTGTCATCTTTCTTGGCCTTGCAAGTATTCAGCTCCCAACACTTCTTAAGGTCACAACTTTTGATCCTTCCATCAGCATTGTTGACTCCTTCATCTTGCTCACATAACTGACTACTCAAGTTGGCTTTTAACACATCATCCAACTTAGGAGTAACAGCACCATAAGTCATGAACCCATATTGACTTTTCACCATACTTTCACACTTGATGTCACCATCTGATGTTACAACATCCACCTTAACCTCACTAGATAAGCTGTCCACTTGAGGTATCCACTGATAGCAATTATCTTTGGATCTTACACCCTTCATCACTACCTCATTCTGCTCATCAGCTACCACACATTCATCTTTGGTGTAGCTTACCTTGTAACCTTCATCACAAAGTTGACTTATGCTAATTAAATTAGCACTCAACCCTTGAACAAGGAGCACATTACCAAGAGTAAGACCATCATGATTCTTCACTCTTCCAACTCCTTCTACTACTCCTTTTTCACCATTGCCAAAAATAACATCATTTGCATGGCAAGGATTGAACTCTACCAAATGCTTCTTGGATCCAGTCATGTGCTTTGAACATCCACTGTCAAAGTACCATGCATCCATAGCAAAATGTCCATCTGATGTGTGAGCCAATAGACATGTGACCTGAGCTTTAGGAACCCATTGTTTTACTACTTTGGGCCTGACCTCCTTCTGTCTGGGTTGAGGAGCAGAATTTGGATAACCATGAAGCTTTAAGCAAGAGAACTGCATATGTCCGAATCTGCCACAGTAGAAGCATCTAACTCTGTCATCTCTAAAGTGGTTAAACCTTCTGCCACCATGATGATGATGTTGCTGGTCCTGCCATCCATAGTGTTGATTTCTTCTTCTATGATAAGGCTGTTGTCTTCTACTACCATAGTTTAACTGTCTTCTATGGTAAGGATACTGTCTTTTGAACTGTCTCCTATGGTGATGAGGCTTCCTTCTTCCATAGTAATGAGGCACAGCATTGTTGTATCCATATTCATACATGTTCCCCTGATGTGGATGAACCATGTTCTGATTGAACCTAGCCTCCTTCATGCTCTTGTGATATTGAGGTGGCATATACTGACTAGCTCCCTGAGACTGCACCTTCTTCGGATGATGAGCATTCTTCTTCTCAACATTCTGAGGCTGTGGATGAGTAACCTTCTTAGGTGTAGAATCATGTCTCTTTGTTTGATGCTGAGACATTGGTTGAGACACCTCCTTCTTTGTTCCAGAAGTGCTTGCTTCTATAGAACTCTTTTCCTTAACCACATATCCTATACCTGATTTATCTCCAGCAACTTTCTCTGACTGAAGAATCTTATCAAGAGTGGTTGTACCACTGTTCATCATCCTAACAGATTTTGTCATCTGATCAAGTTGAGATTTAACTAGTACAACTTCATTTTCCAGATCAGCTTTTACATTCTCAAGCTGAGCAATCTGTTGCTTGTGACACTTATATTCTTGTCAAATCTCAGCACTTTTTAAACACAGCTCTTGATAAGTAGATGCTAACTCCTCATAAGTTATTTCTCCATCAATATCATCATTAGAAACAACAGTTCCTGTTAAGGCTCTAACATGCTTTGCTGACTCACCTTCACTTTCACTATCAGATTCAGACCAGGAAACTGTCATGCCCTTTTTCTGCTTTTTCAAGAAGGTGGGGCACTCTTTCTTGACATGTCCATACCCTTCACACTCAAAGCACTGAACTCCTTTATCTTGGGCAGTTTTCTCTTCATCCTTCTCTTTTGACCTGCTGATGTCAGAAGATATGTTCTTGACATTAGGCCTGGAGTTATTATTCATCCTCTTGAACACTTTGTTGAACTGTCTTCCCGACATCACTATTGCCTGAGATAGATCCTCCTGGGACTCAGAACTCTTTCCTTTTTCTTCTTGATCATTTGACACCAAGGCTATACTCTTTGGCTTCTTTTCCGGTTCTTCCTCATTCAACCCAAGCTCAAAAGTTTGAAGAGATCCAATGAGCTCATCAACTCTCATCTTGCTGATGTCTTGTGATTCTTCAATGGCAGTTACCTTCATCTTATATTTCTTAGGAAGGGACCTAAGGATCTTCCTTACAAGCTTTTCATCTGACATTTTCTCACCAAGAGCACTGGATGCATTAGCCAGTTCCAGAACATTCATGTGGAAGTCATGAATAGTCTCATCATCCTTCATCTTCAGGCTTTTAAATTTTGATGTTAAAATCTGAAGTCTTGACATTTTAACTCTAGATGTACCTTCATGAGTGGCCTTCAAAATATCCCACGTTTCCTTAGCAACCTCACAGGTATTGATTAACCTGAAAATATTCTTATCCACTCCATTGAAGATTGCATTTAAAGCTTTGGAATTTCCAAGGGCGAGCTCATCTTCCTCCTTGGTCCATTCTTCTTCAGGCTTTGGCTTTGAGGTGCCTTATTTATCTTTGCCAGCATCATCTTTTTCACACACAACAGGGGCTTTCCACTCTTTAATAATGGCCTTCCAAGCCCTGCTGTCCAAGGATTTTAAGAAAGTGGTCATCCTTGACTTCCAATAGTCATAATTGGATCCATCCAAAATAGGGGGTCTGTTGACGAATCCTCCAACTTCTTTGTCCATCTTTACACCAGAAAGTAACTTCCCTAGATCTCACCCAGAGACAGACAGGATGCCTGCTCTGATACCAATTGAAATTCTGGTATCAGACGTGTGATGTTAAAGTGCAATGTCACAACAACACACTCTGCACAATGGATAAATTAAACAGCAGAATAACACACCAAATTGTTCACCCAGTTCGGTCTAACTACCTACGTCTGGGGGCTACCAAGCCAGGGATGAAATTCACTACTTGTAGAATTAATTTACAGACTCAACAACCCAGTTGACAATCTCCTAAACTTAATTCCTACTAGTGACTTTCTACCTAAGAACCCACTTAGATATGAGAACACTACTCAATCCCTAAAACACTTCAAAGATCACACACTTTGAATACCACTACTTGATTCTGCTTCACAGCTTTGATCAAGAATAACTCAAAATCACAACACCAATTCACTCTCGAATGGCTTACAAAAACATGCACGAAGACACAAAACGACTCTCAGTCTTTGGCTCTCTCTTCTTCGTTTCTTTTCTCTAGTACTGGTGCGCTTTATCTAGCTCCTTGAATTGGTCTTGGACCTGCTCCAAAATCTCGCCAGATTTGTTATTTAAAACTGAATATTTAAAACAGATTTTCTCCTAAAATCTTTTTAAATCTTCAACCTTTTAAATCTCCTACAAATCTGCACCAGATCTTCTTTGTAGCAGAAAATATCTATCCCAAGATATTCGCATCCAATGAGACAGCTTGCTCTCCACAATTCCAGCTAACACGCAAACCCTAACAACATCACAACTTGATGTTATTAATTCTGCAGATCTAATGTCACAACATCGCCATGTGACATCAGACATCCAACTTTAGCAATTTAAATACTTAACACAGCCAGTGTTAAGACTCAATGTTGCAACATCAACACCTTGACATCAATATTGAACATACTTTGTTTTACCAAAATTCCAGCCAATCCAAGAACTAACAAATGGAAACAACTCAAAAATAAAACAATCCAAGAAAAATCAAAGCTTCATTATTTAAAAATTATTAATACAAATAATAAGCACTTAGTTGAGCATTTTAGTGTCAAAAAATGAATAAAATGAGAACTCAAATAAAATAAAATACAAATCAAAACTTTATTATCATAATGAGAAACAAACCCCTATGTGCAAAACTTACCTTATAACTTTAGAACCTGTCTCCAATGACAATGAGTAATAGAAAATAGAAATGAATTTATTCTCTATGTTTTACAATAAAGATTTTTTCTACTATGAGTGAAAATAAAGAAAGAAGCAAAGACCAATTAATGTCTTCAAAATGAGGTGTTTGTGGTTATGTGAAAAATGAACATCAGGGTTTGCATAAACGAGGGTTGCTTTAAAAGTATGTATACTACAAACCACGTTAATATTGTTGTAATTCTGAGTAAAATAATTTTTTTTAAATAAAACGCCCATGGTCAAAACCCGCACCGCCCCACCCTCGGCCTGTTTTAAAAGTGGGTTAGGCGAGGTGGGTCAACTAAAGACACCGAGTCAAAAACCTCGCCCCAACCTGCTAAAGATAGTAGGTTAAACGGGCAGGCCCGACGTGCTTAACCTGTTTTGCCACTCCTATTGTGGGACAAAGAGAATATAAGGTTGTATAGCTGTATTTGCAACCAATCTTGGATGTGCTCTTGTGGCTGAGGGATGAATTACTAGTTAATAGTTTCTTAAAATTTTAACATAACAAATATGGATAAAACTTAGTCTTATGAGAAATACAACTGTTGTGAATCAAGTGTGAGGAAGAAGTCCTACATTGATTAGAAAAGGGAAGATTGAACACTATATAAGTGAGAGAACCCACACACCTATCACCTTAAGATTTTAGGTGAGTATGTGGTGTGTCTCTCACAAAGGTGTGTCCCAAATAGAAATGCTCCCTCGTTGACCCCCTCGATTGTTCCGCTAACAATGGTATCATGAGCCTTTGGTTCGAGAAAGGGACCGACTTACTTGTATCGAAACACTTCCCGCAGGTGTGGGTAGAAGGTGTTCTGTTGAGTTCAACGGTGATACAAGTGTATGTGGAAAAAGAGACCTTGACCTTCCACATGAGGGGGAGCATTGTGTATAAACTCACACTTGAGGGGGAGTGTTGAGAATCAAGTGTGAGGAAGAAGTCCCACATTGATTAGAAAAGGGAAGATTGAACACTATATAAGTGAGAGAACCCACACACCTATCACCTTAAGGTTTTAGGTGAGTATATGGTGTGTCTCTCACAAAGGTGTGTCCCAAATAGAAATGCTCCCTCGTTGACCCCCTCGATTGCTCCGTTAACAACAACTAAATAAATGAATAAATAATGGAGTGTCTACAAAATATCTCACAACAAATGATATAGACTATTTGAAAAACAAACACAACTGTTTGAATCTTTCAAAAGAATGCATATACAATGAAATCGCTTGCTTGTTTTTTTCCTCTAAATATTCTTCTCTCTAATAGTTATTTTTTTTTCTTCTCAAATTGATTTTTTAATGTTTATTAATAATGTTAGTAAACACTACTAAAATATTCACGTTTAGTGACCGAAAAAGCCTAAAAACCGGTCACTATAAAGTTTAGCGACCAATAACGCGACTACCAAATTTCGGTTGGACGAGTGTCCACTAAGCCATTTGGTTTTTATTATATAATTTACATTTGAAATGTATATATTATTAATGAAATAGAACTTTCAAATATTATTTTAAAAAATTCTTACACTAACTGTCATTAAAATTATATTTTATCTAAATTAATAAATTTGTATGAGTTAATTATTGTAACACCCATATATAACATCATACATCAAAGCATATATATTATACATGAGTCCAAGTTTTGGTACTGAAATACCATAAGTTCCTAGTCAACACATTGTATACATTACATGCCCAAAATACAATATACAAAAAAAAAACTATGGCATAATATATACAAGATGTTCCAAAGTACTATGAACTAGATCAACATAGTGATCTCAAAATAAAACTCCAGAGCGGAAACCATGTCATCCCAAAAGCCAAGATACGTAAGGATAATCAAACGACTTTATCCTTACCCTTCGCGGAACCTGAAGCACCTGTAATATAATCAACAACATGGGGTGAGATATTAAATCCCAGTGAGTTCCCTATCTTATAGATTCTCTCGGGTTTACAAGGTTCTAACATCCTAACTCAAGTCAAGGGGAAGGGAAGTGACCTTGAGTTCACAATCTCACACTATATGGAAACATGTTCATGAGTTCACCAACTCAAAATATCACTAATCAATAACCTTACCAAGGCATCCTCTCTTCCCGTCGGCTTATACGTCTAGAAGGCGACCCGAGTCATGGATCCTTATAATTTACTTGACAAACGAAATGGATTCGGGTTCTACGGGCCATTAACCATTATGAACCGTCACTTCACACGGGACATAAACCGTCATAATTCACTACCCTTAGGTTCCATTCATACTACACGCGGGAATCAAACCTGCCAAGTAATCATGCGTACATTCTAGAGGAGCTCCAAGCTCATGAAACGACAATTTAAGGGGAACGGTTACGATTACGTGATCATACACACAAACGCGATTGTATTTGAAAATCACAAGGCTACATTCCCCTTAAGGCC
This sequence comes from Lathyrus tuberosus, assembly GCA_022829125.1. Classification (NCBI taxonomy): domain Eukaryota; kingdom Viridiplantae; phylum Streptophyta; class Magnoliopsida; order Fabales; family Fabaceae; genus Lathyrus; species Lathyrus tuberosus. The sequence continues at coordinate 1,737,592 of JALAZF010000142.1, read as the reverse complement.
CTTTCGCCTTTTCACAACCAACAAGGTTCACAGATGTTCCATACTAGTGTTTCACTCTCCTCTAGACCATTACTCGACAAGGATGCACCTTCCTACATCGAATGCACGAGCATCGTCATCTAGATTAACTATCCATTCCTAGTCACTTTACTAGGTTCTAATATCAATTCATGGTGAAGTTCCTCACTCTTCCTATTCCATATTTTAAACATGTTATCATCTAATTCTTTCCACGATAAGGGGTTAAATGTAACACAATACAATAGTATAGAAAAATTGCACTTAGTAATTCAATTCATAAAATTTAATACATTCTTGGGTTTTCCTCTGATTATTTAATCGGGAAACAAAACCGATAATTTTCACTTTCATTGTGTAGAATATTTCCACTGCTTTCCATCGGTACCAAGAATGCTTCGATCAGAAACACGGTTCAAAAGATATTAATTTTTCAACATTTTTCAAAAACACAACAGTGGTAACCGGTTACCTCAAAATGAGTAACCGGTTACCCATTCTCAATGCGCATTACAGTAGCCAATTTTCAATCAGGTAACTGGTTACCTCAAAATGAGTAACCAGTTACTTAGTTCAATTTTGCGTAAAAACTGTCATTTTCCTGCAAGTAACCGGTTACCTCCAAATGAGTAACCGGTTACCACTGAACCAGAAGCCTAAAAGCTGCTATTTTCAGCATACAAATCAATGGAAACCCATCCAAAACTCATAGGAACGTCAAGCAAGCATATTAGGTTCAATATACACATAACCCGACTATACTACCCGACTAATTCCACATTTCAACCGTTAGAAACATCGATTCCATAATATTATTCACTATCCAACATTTCTAACCTAAACTCCAACATTTCCAAAATTTCTAAAACTCAAGTTCTAACTAGAACCCACCTCTAAACAAGATGATGATGAAGATTGAGAGATGATTTGAAGAAGAGATGATGAATATCCAAGCTTTCTTCTTCTTCTAGGTTTCTTTCTCTTTTTCTCCTCTTGCTCCTCCTTCTCTCTACTCTTACTAACTTCTCTTTCTATCTTTGTTCCAAATGAAGAGGAAAGAAAAATGAAATGATATGTAGAGATATCATTTAGTTAGTAACACTAACTAAAATGTCCAAATTTGTCTCTAAAGTATCACTTGACAAAACCTCAGGGTCAGATAATATTAATTTGACCTGCTCTGAACTCATCAGTTACTCTAAGTATCTTTGCAAATAATTTCTCAGAGTACACCGGAACCCAGTTGATCAGAACTAATATTATCCAGAGCAAATTAAAAATACGGGGTATTACATCCTCCCCTTCTTAAATAGAAATTCGTCCACGAATTTAAAGATTACCTGAAAAGATGAGGGTAAGCATCTCGCATCTCTGATTCTAGTTACCAAGTTGCATCACCCGGATGCATCGCATCCCACTGAACTTTCACAAGAGGAATCTCTTTATTCCTTAGTACCTTAGTTTCTCTTCCTGTGATACGACTTTATTGAGGTTCAAATGTCAAATCCGCCTTTATCTCAATTGTATCTGATAGAATTGGCTGAAGAGGATCTGGAACAAACTTTCGGAGTTGAGACACATGAAAAACATCGTGCATTTCTGACAGAGAAGGCGGTAAGGCTAATATGTAAGCAACTTCTCCAATCATTTCTAAAATTTGATACGGTCCCACGTATCTCGGACTTAACGTTCGCGACTTAAACGGTCCTTTCAACCTCAATCTCGGAGTAACTTTTAAAAACACGTGATCACCTTCATCAAACTCTAAAGGTCTCCTACGGTTATTCACATAACTCTTCTGACGATCTTGTGCTTGTTTAACTTTATCACGGATCATTCTAATCTTTTCCTTAGTCTCTTGGATAATCTCGGGTCCCAAAATCCTATCCTCGCCAACTTTCGCCCAACACAAAGGCGTCCTACACTTCCTTCCATATAATGTCTCGTAAGGAGCCATACCAATACTCGTATGATAACTATTATTGTATGAAAACTCAATCAATGGTAAAAGTTCTATCCAATTTCCTCCACTTCCAAGTACACAAGCCCTTAATATATCTTCCATTGTTTGTATCGTCCATTCCGTCTGACCATCCGTTTGCAGATGATTCGACGTACTCAAACACAACTTTGTTCCCATAGCTTGTTGAAAAGCTCTCCAAAATCTTGAAGTAAACTTTCGGTCTCTATCCGAAACAATACTAGAGGGAATACCATGTAACCTCACAATTTCCGAAATGAACAACCTTGCAAGATGACTTGCCTTATAAGTAGTCTTTACGGCTAAGAAATGCGCAGATTTCGTCAACCGATCCAAAATTACCCAAATAGAATCATAACCACCTTGAATACGGGGTAATCCAACTGCAAAGTCTATAGAAATACTATCCCACTTCCACACCGGAATTTCTAACGGTTGTAATAAGCCACCCGGTCTTTGGTGTTCAATCTTTAATTATTGGCATACCACACACTCTGATACATACACCGCAATATCTCTTTTCATACCGGACCACCAATAATCCCTCTTTATGTCTTGATACATTTTTGAAGCCAAATCCTTTCAACACTGCATCATCCGGAACACAAATCCTTTGGTTAAACAAAATGATTTCGTCGGTAGCTCGCACGAAGCCCAGTTGCACTAACAGTTCTTGTAACCTCTCATCCAACACTTGCCCTTGTTGAACATACTCTCTAAGAGTATAATTAACATTCAAGTTTCCCATAATTACACCATTAGGAGTCCAAATAAATTGGAGATTAAGATCTCAAAACTTTTCCAATAAAGCATATTCTAACATCATCAACTCGGCATTATGCAACATTTTTTGGCTTAATGCATCTGCCACTTTATTCACTTTCCCCGGATGGTACTTTAGTTCCAAGTCATAATCCTTCAAATACTCCATTCACCTCCTTTGACTCATGTTCAACTCTTTCTGGTCAAATAGATATTTTAAACTCTTGTGGTCGCTGAACATCTCAAAACGCACTCCATACAAATAATGACGCCACACCTTCAATGCAAAAACAACCGCCGCCAATTCCAAATCACGAGTTGGATAATTCTTCTCGAGAACCTTTAATTGTCGAGAAGCATAAGCCACCACGTGACTATCTTGCATTAAGACACCTCCTAATCCCATCTTCGATGCATCACAGAATACCTCATACGATTTGCTAGGATCAGGAATAATCAAAACAGGAGCAGTCGTCAATCTTTCTTTCAAACTCATAAAACTTCGTTCACAAGCCGAATCCCACTCATAAGGACAATCCGTTTGAGTAAGTTTAGTCATTGGTAAAGCTAATTGTGAAAAGCCCTTGATAAACCTTCTATAATAACCGGCCAGTCCCAAGAAACTTCTAACTTCTGAAATATTCTTTGGTCTCTCCCAATTAATTACCGCTTCCACTTTTGATGGATCTACTGCCACACCTCCCTGAGATATGACATGACCAAGAAAACTAACCTCCGACATCCAAAACTCACACTTGTTTAGCTTGGAAAAAAGTTTCCTCTCTTGTAAGATTGATAAAACGGTTCTTAAATGCTCTTCGTGCTCTTGAGAAGTACGAGAGTAAATAAGAATGTCAAGATCACTACAAATTAGTCCAAGTAGGCTTGAAATATCCGATTCATATAAGCCATAAAAACTGCCGGAGCATTCGTCACACCAAAAGGCATTACTAAAAATTCATAATGGCTATAACGGGTTCTAAATGCGGTCTTTGATACATCTGGACTCTTCACACGGATCTGATGATAACACGACCGTAAATCAATCTTCGAGAACACACATACTCCTTTTAATTGATCTAACAGGTCGTCTGTCCTGGTGTCATACCCCAAATTTTGACCACCAAGATTTCCCATCGTTGTGAAGATCATCACCACAATATGGATGTACTTTCATGCCTCATCAATCTCCTCAAAGATGATTGAGCATTCACCACAATCAAGAATTAGGGTTTTGAGCCCTCTCAGAGCACTTAGACAAAAGATCAATCAAGAAATGACATGATCTTCAACTTGTCTAAACCTCTTAAACACCCATAAAGGATCAAGAGGACCCCCACATCAAGAATCAAGCACAAGGTTGCAACATTCCAAGTGGATCAAGCCTCGAGATCGCCAGTGTCACTAAATTAGGGTTTTTGGTCGACTGAGGCCTCCAGATGAAAATTTTCCTCTAGGCATGAGCCAATGCTTCAAGGAATAACCTAAGATACTTCAAGGGACCTCATGGACCCAATCACCAAGTCAATTTAACCCCAGGGGATGCATTCATAAAAAATCAGGAATTAGGGTTTCTTAACCTAATTCACCCCTAAGTTGACTTTTGGGACAAAGCCTGAGCCAAGACCTCAAGACATGATTTGAGGGCCTCAAATACACCATATTGATCCATTTACAACAATGGATTTATCCAATAAGCTTGATTCACAAGTTTCAATTTCATCTGGACCATAATTAGAGTTTTGAGGAAAAAGTCAACTGTATCTTTGACTTTTGATCAAGACATGCTCCCAAACCTTGGGACATGATTCAATACACCCTATAACACCTATGGAATCCATCCATTAGGTTTGATTTAGGTCAAGGACTTGATTTCACAAAGGATCACACAGTTTGGATTTCATCCGATAAAAAGTCAACTGTGCACAAAATCAAGTTTGACTTTTTGGAATTTTTCACAAATATGGTTCCCCTAAGTAAAAAATAATGTTAATGTTTGGTATTGATCATCATTCATTAAGAAAAATCAAGAAAAGTGAGGTTTCTTGCAAAAGGGGCAATCTTGAGAAACCAAAATTTTTCTAAGTTATGGAACAAAAGTGGTTTTGGTACCAACTTTGCAAGGTCATAACTCCTAAACCACAAAACCTTTTTCTCCCATTCAAAGCTCAAATGAAAGTCCATCTAACATACTTCAAAAGTGTCAACTACAATAGATTCCTAATCCTCATGGATTTTGAGTTATGGACTGATCAAAATGACAAAAATGAAGAAAATGACACTTTTCCAACACTTAGTGAAAATCTGCCTAAGTTACCAGCCTTCGACATCAATGTTCATGAGGATTTTTCAGTTGGATTCAAATAGTTTAAAAACAAAATATGATCACACATGTTTTGTATCATATGAGGGCTCTCTAAAAAGCACAAGAGCCTCTCATAACTCAACTTGAGCAGGGAGATATGATTCCCTCAAAATCACCATTTCCAACTGTCTTGGACAAGGCAGATTTTGGCATTTTGCTCGATTTGGAAAATTTGGACAACTCCAAGTCTTGTCATCCATTTGGACACGTCAGAGGATGAAATCAAAAGGGAATGATTTGATCCCCAAGCCTCCCAAGTCCAAGAATCTACACATAGCCATAACAAACCTAAAAAGGGTAAAAAGTGCAAAAGACTCTAATTTTGTTTCCAAGCATTTAATGGATGCATCAAGGTGGCATGTACTGACACATTCCTAACTGAATGAGTCAAGAATCAGCTCTGAATCAAAGAAACATAGGCCTGTGCCCTAACCTCAAGTCAATGGCTAGAGGAGACTAAAGATTCCCTTGGATCAACATTGGCCAAAGGCCTGCTGCAGTTGCCACACACTATTACTTCCAAAAAAAACTTGACACACTATAAATAGAGCTCATTTGTGATCAGTTTGAGTACACCAAAGCACTACAACTGATGTTTTCCTCAAAATCTCTTTCTCTAGGCCAAAATGCCTTCTTTTGCAAGTAATCTCTGAGTTTTTGAGTTAGAGAGCAATTCCGCCACAGCTCATGATCCAAACACATCCAATATGTCATATCTAAGCTGTCCAAACAATCACCTTTGATCTGAAACACCAAAATCAGAAAGTCAACCTCCAAAACCTCAAAAATTGACTTTTCTGCATTTTTCAAGCCATGTCTTGATTCAGTCACTTCCAAAACCAAACCAGGCCTCAAACACACTCCAAATATCATCCTCAAACTATCTCAATTGGTTTCCCTCATCTGTATCACAACTTGAACTCTCTAAATCATGCATTGCTTTGAGGTCCATTGATCATGGACCTCATGCATATCATATGTGTTGTGTTTGAACCAATTTATTTCATATATTTAGTATTTTTGTAAAGAATTATGTTTTATTTGTTGTTTTAACACTTAAAATATTTCTTTCTTTTGATTTTTCAACTTCAAATGATTTTCAAATCATTCTATGAATGAAACATGATTTTTCAAACATTAATTCAAGATCACAACTTGTTTTTCACACATGTTTGATAATTTTGATAATTTTAATTGAATTTTTATTCAATTAAAATACATTTTAAAATCAAATTAGGGTTTTGATTATTTTCACCTTCATAAAGCTTTTTCAATAAACATTTTGGGCCTCTAATAGAGTGTAAGGCCCATCCCCTTTGTACATAAATAATTTTGGGGCCTCAGTCATTGTATAAGTCCCAGTACAGTTTTCAAAACGACGGTGCGATCACTGTCTTTCCATGGGCCTCTCCTTGAGTTGTAAGCCCCATCCCTTGTACAAAAAATAAACCTTTGGGCCTCTAATAGAGTGTAAGCCCCAATCTTTGTTGTAAATAAACCTTTTTGGGCCTCAGTCTTTGTATAAGCCCCGATACAATTTTCAGATCAACGGTACGATTACTGTTTTTCATCTTGGCCTCTCCTTAAGTATAAACCCCAATATTCTTTTCAAAAATAACCTTCCCTTTTGATTTAGGTTCAAATTAATAGTTGTTATCAAAACTTTCTTTAATTTCTTGAACAACTAACCATACAACTATTACTATGGAAGCTTGCTCGCCTATAAGTTTTATAAACTTTCTTTTTCATACTTGCACATATATATAATTATTTGTGCTGGAAGCTTGCTCACCTGTAAGTCCTTCTACCGTCTTTTACATACAATCTATATATCTGTACATATATATGCTTGTATATTATCTTCTTAGAGTTTTCCCCGACAATTAGGTCTAGAACTAGATAAAGCCAGTGTTCACTCTTTCAACAGTCAAAACTAGTTCCCCATAGGAATTCTTGATACAGTCTTGCCCTCTCTTGGGCTTATACAATAAGGAACAAAGAGAAAGGTATTATTCCCGGTGAAATTTTCTCAGACTGTCACTACTAGAAATTGTCAAAGAAATTCATTTCCCCAGAGAGGATTAATTCCCGGTGAAACCTCTCTTGAATTTCTTCAAACCCTAGAACTGTTCACTAAAGAAAAGATTATTCCCCGTGAAAGGATCCCTAGCTTCCCCACAGGCTTTCTAAAAGCATCCCTAGCTTCCTCTTGGGCTTTGTACATGGACCCTCCGGCTTCTTAGAAGTTCTCATGCCTTCTCTTAGGCTTAGTACAAGGACCCTGAAGACCTCTAAAAGGTATAGGACATAACTTAGTCATCCTTTATTAGAGCAGTCTTTCTTATGAGTCAAAACCTTGGACAATTTAGGGTTGATTCTCATCCCTTAAAACACCAACCTCCTCTTAGGCATCATACAAAGATAAACTCTTCCATACATGTAGACTTGGACAATCTAATCTCCTATTGGATCTCAAAGACATTCTTAAGTTCCCTACAAATACAGGAGAACCCCTGGTCATTTAACCAATCTCCAGTAGAGTTGAAACCTCTATAGGTTTTCAAAACTAAATCTTCAAACTCTCACTTTAAATTTACCCAGCCAGGGTCAGCTTATCATCAGTATAACACTATCCCAAATCACAACCTCAAGGCATCTGATACCTCAACTCTTCTGTAACCCTCAGTAAGAGTTGATCCCCCGACTTGGACCTGCCTCTGGATCTCAATAATCCTTAGCAGAAGCCAGCCTCCTCTTAGGCTTTGTATAATGATTTTCCTCAGCAGAATTAGCCCCAACAACACCCTTTTATTGAGTCCATCTTCTTTCTTAAAATACTCTCTTGTTGAGTTAACCTTTTTCAGCCTCAATCTTGGGCTTTGTACAAGACAAACAAAGTACTCTCTTGTTGAGTCAATAACCTTTCCACACTCTCTTGTTAAGTCAATGGTACAAAATAAAAGCACTCTCTTGTTGAGTCATTCACCTTTTCAGTACTCTCTTGTTGAGTCAATCTCCTAAAAGGACTCTCTTGTTGAGTTAAATCTTTTTTAGCCTCAATCTTGGGCTTTGTACAAGACACTATATAAACACTCTCTTGTGGAGTCATTCTTCTTAGCCTCAATCTTGGGCTTTGTACAAGACATATATAAACTTTCTCCAACAAAGTCAAAATATTCATAACCTTCTCTTAAGCTTGGGACAAATATCTTCCCTAGCGGAGTCAATTCCTCCCAGCCTTCTTTTAGGCTTTGAGAATTAATATCCCTAAGCGAAGACGATCTTCTTTTTAGCCTCAATCCTGGGCTTTGTATAAGACACCCAAATAAAACACTCTCTTGTTGAGTCAATATCCTTTAGCCTCAATCTTGGGCTTTGTACAAGACACATATAAATATCCCTAAACAGAGTCAATCCTCTTTTTAGCCTCAATCTTGGGCTTTGTACAAGACACGGTATAAATATCTCTAGCAGCGTCAATCCATTTTTAGCCACAATCTTGGCCTTTGTACAAGACAGATAAAACCTCTCACCCATAGAGTCAGTTTCCCCTTTTAGCCTTAATCTTGGGCTTTGTACAAGACAGATAAAACCTCTCACCCATAGAGTTAGTTTCCCCTTTTAGCCTCAATCTTGGACTTTGTACAAGACAGACAAAATATTCCCCTAGAAAAGTCAACTTTTAGCCTCCTCTTAGGGTTTGTATAATGATATCCCCAAAAGAGTCAGTCTCTTTTTAGCCTTAATCTTGGGATTTGTACAAGACAGATAAAATACTCTCTTGTTGAGTCAGTCTTTTCTAGCCTCCTTTTAGGCTAAAGACCTCCCCAGTGGAGTCAATCAATCTCCTAGCTTCAACCCTGGGCTTCGATCAAGGCACACAAGAGTCAACATTCCCCTTAGCGTAGGAAGAAATTTCTCTATGTTATCACACATCAAAATAAACAAACCAAAACAAACCCTAATCCGAGATAACTGTTATAAGTGGAACACTTGTTGATTCAAACATCCAAGCTGTAGTCCATCTCTTATCATGGTAAACTACCTCTTTCATCTAATTGCTGTAAGTAGCAAGCCTCTGGATTATTTACATCCACGCCACTGTCCCTCTCTTAGCATGAAAGACTCCTAAGGAAAAATGGCATTGCTTTACACTGAATTAAAGTTTCCTCCTTTAGGACAAATCCCCTATAAAGGAAATTATGGCATTACTGGATTCATATATCCAAGTTAAAGTAATCCTCCTTTATAATCAGTCACCCAACAGTTGTGATAAACAGACGAGATGTCTCCTTTTAGAGATGACAAATTCTCTCTCGGTCAAACCTTTTAGCTTCAATCTTGGGCTTTGAACAAGACACAAATACTCCTTTTAGCTTCAATCTTGGGCTTTGAACAAGACACTAAAACATCTTTTCCTTCTATATAAGAGGAACTACGATTGCTCTGATTTCCCTATTTCTTTAAACGAGAATACGTAGGCATAAGATTGCGAAATCTTAGCGAGCATACCAATCAAAAACTCTAGGTCCAGTACCTTCACACTAATCAAAACTTAGGTCCAGTACCTTACGAAACTCATCAAAAACTCACTCTCAAACATCTCCTAAAGAAGAAACCAACCCACAACAGATAAACACCATCAAGTATAAAAAGCAGAACCTATTGCTAACAACCTGTGGATAACCACCTATATGATGGGATTGATAACTCCCCATTGTATAACCTGACCCCGAACTCCCCGAATCTCTTAAGCGTTTGTTCAGTTAAACATTCACGTGCAAGGTTAGTTTTAGATAGCTTCCCTTTCCCTTCCAGCTTCACGGGATAATTTAGAAATCAGAAAGTAGCACCCCACTCCTACCATTGCGGTGAGGAGAAACCCATGGCGATAAGGTGGTCGCGTCACTGACAAAAATCCCACGCTACAGGAAAATAGCGACTCTGCTGGGGAGTCATTTTGTCTATTTTGGACTAGGATTATAGTTCCCAAAAGGTCTAGGATGTTAGTTTTAGGAATTACTACACATATATATAAATATATATATATATATATACTGCTTTTCCTACTTGATATCCGTGTTTATTTTTCTGTCAATGGGAATGCGAGTGATGTCGCATGTGGAAAGTTTGGGAGAACCCTAAGATAGGTGATGGCATAGACAGATGGCATTACAGGGAGTGATTCCCGAATAAGCGATCCTGGTAGACCATCAAATTAGTGGAGATACCCTTTGCGGATTCAATGTTGAACGACTTCGTCGTGAAAGCAGATTGTCCCAATGTGGTATCCGTGAAACTGAGGATTTAGTAGATATAAACCATGTGGCCATTTGGTAGTGCGGTAGTGTAGCGAGCGATTTTTGTCGGTGACGCGACCACCTTATCACTGGGCTTTCCTCACCGCAATGGTAGGATGGGGGTGCTACTTTCTGATTTCTTATTTATCCCGTGAAGCTGGAAGGGAAAGGGAAGCTATCTAAAACTAACCTTGCACGCGGATGTTTAACTGAACAAACGCTTAAAAAGATTGGGGGGTCCGTGTAGCGAGCGATTTTTGTCCGTGATGCGACCACCTTATCGCTGGAGTTGGGTTTTCCTCCTCGAGGAGAAAGGGGTGCTACTTTCTGATTTCTTATTTATCCCGTGAAGCTGGAAGGGAAAGGGAAGGTATCTAAAGCTAACCTTGCACGCGAATGTTTAACTGATCAAACGCTTAGAGAGATTGGGGAATCCAGGGTCAGGTTATACAACGGGCAGTTGTCAGTTATCCATCCTATATGTGGTTATCCACAGGATGTTAGCTTTAGGTTCTGCTTTGTAATTGATGGTGTTTATCCGTTAATGGGTTAGGGAAAGTTTCTTGGGAAATGTGATAGAGAATTTTTGATGATTTTGGTAAGGTACTGGACCTAAGAGTTGATTGATGTGAAGGTACTGGACCTAAAGTTTTTGATTAGTATGCTCGCTAAGATTTCGCAATCTTATGCCTACGTATTCCCGTTTAAAAGAAACAGGGAAATCAGAGAAATCGTAGTTCCTCCTATTCTAAGGGAGGAAAAAGATGTTTTGGTGTCTTGTTCAAAGCCCAAGACAGAGGCTAAAAGGAATATTTGTGTCTTGTTCAAAGCCCAAGATTGAAGCTAAAAGGTTGACTAAAAGAGAATTTGTTATCTCTAAAGAGGGATTGTTGATTTTTTTGTGCCTTGATCAAAGCCCAAGGTTGAAGCTAAGAGGTTGATTGAATCCACTGGGGAAATCCTTATACAAAGCCTAAGAGGAGGCTGTATGAGACCGACTCAACAAGAGAGTGGATATATTGGTGTCTTGTACAAAGCCCAAGACGGAGGCTAAAAGAGACTGGCTCTTTGGGGGTATCATTGTATGAAGCCTAAGAGGAGGCTAACAGTTTGAATTTTCCGAGGATAATGTTATTTCTGTCTTATACAAAGCCCAAGATTAAGGCTAAAAGAGATTTTTGACTCCGTTGGTGGAGGTTTATATGTGTCTTGTACAAAGCCCAAGACGGAGGCTGAAATGAGTTGACTCAACAAGAGTGTGCTTTTATCTGTCTTGTACAAAGCCCAAGACGGAGGCTAAAAGAGTTGACTCAACAAGAGAGTGCTTTTATATGTCTTGTACAAAGCACAAGACGGAGGCTAAAAGAGTTAACTCAACAAGAGAGTCTTTTATACTCAACAAGAGAGTGATTTGCTATCTCGTACAAAGCCCGAGATGGAGACTAAAAGGAGATTGACCCAACAAGAGAGTTTTGAAAAGTGATGGACTCAACAAGAGAGTCTGAAAAATGGTTGACTCAACAAGAGAGTCTGAGAAGTGATTGACTCAACAAGAGAGTCTGAAGAGTGATTGACTCAACAAGAGAGTCTGAAAAGGTTAGCTCCATTGGGGGAAGATCTTTGTACAAAGCCCAAGAGGAGGCTGACTGTGCTGAGGAAAGATCATTATACAAAGCCTAAGAGGAGGCTATCTTACTGCCAAGGATTAGATCCATAGGCAGGTCCAAGGGTGGGAAACTCTCATGAGAGAGACCGGGTTTCTGCTGGAGATTAATCCAGAGTGATCGGTGTTTTTTCCTATGTTTGAAAGGAACTTGAGAATGTCTTTGAGACTCAAAGGGGTCTTAGACTATCCAAGTCTACTGGTGTTGAAGAGTTTTATCTTTTGTAGGATGCCCAAAAGAGGGCAAGGGCCTTAAGGGATGAGAATCAACCCTAAAGTGGCCAGGGGTTCGACACTGGAAAGACTGCTCTAGCAAAGGATGACTAAGTTCTGTCTTATACCTTTAAAAGGTCGTTAGGGTCCTTGTATTAAGCCCAAGAGAAGGCATGAGAACTTCTAAGAAGCCGAAGGGTCCTTGTACAAAGCCCAAGAGGAGGCGGGGATGCTTTTAGGAAGCCTGTGGGTCCCCAAACCAAGAGAAGTTCTAGAAATGCAATTAACCGAGAAGAGATCATTCCAGGAAAGTTCAAGTATTTGGAAGAAACTCAATAGATGCTATTCACGGAGAATAGATCAACTCTGGGGAGTAGAATTTCTTTGACAATTTCTAAGGGTGACAGTATGAGAAAAGGTTCACCGAGAATACTGTCTTTCTCTTTGTTCCATATTGATTAACCCCAAGAGAAGGGAAGACTGTATCTGGAAATCCTATAGGGATCTAGTTTTGTTTGTATTTAAGAGTGACCAACGGGGCTTTACCTAGTTCTAGACGTAGTTGCCGGGGAAAACTCTAAATAACTATACTAGTATATATACAGTTGATATATGACGAGTATTTAAAGAAGTATGAAAGAAGACTAATCATGCGCAGCTTCCCCCAATACAGTTATGTATATGAAAACATTTAAAAGAATGAAAGAAGACTAACCATGCACAACTTCCCACAATACAGTTATGTATATGAAAACATATAAAAGAAAGCGGATAAACACTTACCCGTTGTAGAGCTTCCATGTTGTTTTGTTAGTTGTTCAACAAAGAAATTAAAGAAAGTTTTGATAACAACTATACATTTGGGTTCAAAATCAAAGGAGAAAGCATTTGAATAGAGATCGGGGCTTACAGCTCAGGGAGAGGCCCAAATTTTAACAGTGAGGGCACTGTTGTTTTGTATCGGGACTTATACAACGACTGAGACCCAAAAAGTTTTGGTCAAAGGGGATTGGGTCCTACACCTCAAGGAGTGGCCCAAAGAGTTTGAAAATGAATAGAGGTGGGTCTTATAGCTCAAGGAGAAGCCCAGTTGATTTTGTTAAGAGGGCGACGATCTCGCCGAACGTTTGAAAAATACAGAGAGACTTGTACAATGCATGAGGCCCAAAAAGGTATTATCTACAAAGGGGTTGGGTCTTATACTCTATTAGAGGCCCAAAGATTATTTTTGTACAAGTGATGGGGCTTACAACTCAAGGAGAGGCCCAGGTGATTTTTAACTGGCGATTGCGCCGAGATTTTTTATTGTGTCGGGACTTATACAATATCTGAGGCCCAAAATGGTTTTTGTACAACAAGGATTGGGTCTTAAACTCTATTAGAGGCCCATGAGTGTTTGAAAAAGATTTGTTTAGGGTGATTAAGATCAAAACCCTAAGTTAATTTCAAAATATACTTTAATTAAATAAAAATTTGATTAAAATGATCAAAATTATCAAACATGTGTGAAAAACAAGTCGTGGTCTTGGATTTGAAAAATCATGTCTTTATCCACAAAATGATTGGAAATCAATTAAGTTTGTAAAATCAAGGAGGAAAAAATATTTTAAATGTTAAAAAACAAATAAAAAATTAACTCTTTGCAAAAATATCAAATATATGAAATAAATAATATTTTTGGGAAATTATTGTAGAATAAAATATTTTAACATTTTTGTGAATTATTAGAAAAAGAATCAACTCAAAATCATTAAAAACCAGAGAGAAATTAATTTTTGAATCAATTAAATAAAATCACAAAAATTCAAATATTTGAATTTATGAAAAAGGCGCCAAGAACATGGGCCAAGAATACGCGCGAAGGGAGTTTTGCTCAGATTTTCATTTTCTATCCAATTTCACTGAATACTTGATGAAATCATGCAATCCACATATCAATCTACTCGTTTTCACCTCACGATCATGTTTATGGTTTTTAATTTCATTTATTTTAAGCATGGAATAAGAAATCGAGACAAAACCTCAAGAACCCTAAATTCTGCATGAAGGCTGGGAATTTTGATACACGATTCATACAAAGCAAGTAATTTAGGGGAAACATTCTATGCATGATTATGAACATTTGGCAAAAGTATTGTGCGAGGAAATATGCATAGATTAAGAGATGACCAAGTTGTGGCTTACCTCTTGCAGTTGGTGATCGTGTTTTGTGTTGGAGGTGTTACATCTTGGTTCCAATTATGTGAGCAGCTTCCCTAGGTGCTATGGAGTGTGTCTAAATGCTTGGAATGGATGGAAATGATCTGGAACTTGAGATGGTACCCCCAATTGCAAATCTGTCAAGAACTTGAGCAATTGGCTGGTGATTTTGTGAAATTGGTGTTCCAGATGTTGTTTAAGTGTTTGGATCACTTCTATATGATGTTTATGAGGTGTGTGTGTATGTGATTGGTTTGGTTGGAATTACTCTCAAACTTAAAACCCGATAGTGACTTGCTTTAGAAGGCAATTTTGGAAGTGAGAAGGTGATATTGAGGAAAACATCAGTTTGAGTGCTTTGGTGTACTTAAACTGAGCACAAATGAGCTCTATTTATAGTAGAGCAAGTTTGTTTTGCAACCAATAGTGGATGGTGGCTTGTACCAAGCGATTTTGGACGTGGTTCTTAAGCACTATCGCTCTGGGAGGGTACTACAGGTCGATTCATTTTTTATCCTATTGAAGCTGATGAAGGAAGGGAAATAGATGTCTCCAACTAACCCTGCTTTGCAAACTGAGGTTAAACAGTCAAAACTGTTGGTTTACAGATGCGATCAACGTGGAGGGGCCTCTCTTGGGTTATTTTGATCGAGTTTAGACCTCTGGTGGGGAATACGGACTTGGATATTTTGATTGATATATGAGGGTTTGTGACCTGAGGTTTTCGATGTGGTGTGCTCGCTAAGATTTCTCTTTCAATCTTATGCCTACGTATTCCCGTTTACCGAAACAGGGAAATTAGAGCGATCGTAGTTCCTCCTATTCTATGGGAGGAAATGGTGTTTTGGTGTCTTGTTCAAAGCCCAAGACGTGAAGCTAAAGGTGGTTTGTATCTTGTTCAAAGCCCAAGATGTGAAGCTGAAGGGTCTATTTGTATCTTGTTTGAAGCCCAAGATGTGAAGCTAAAGGGTTTTGACTTTAGAGAGAATTTGTCATCTCTAAAGGGGTTCTGTTTGTCAGAACTGTTGGGTGACTGATTATAAAGGAGAATTACTTTAATTGGGATATGTGAATCCAGCAATGCCATAATTTCCTTCATTGAGGATTGTCAACTTGAAGGAGAAGACTTTAACTCAGTTTAGAGTAATGCTATCTTTCCTTAGGAATTCCTCATGCTAAAAGAGGGACAGTGGCGTGGATGTAAATAATCCAGAGGCTTGCCGCTTACAGCAATTAGATGAAGGGAGATGAGTTGTTGATGTTTGTATACTGTGAACGAGGCACAAATTTTGATGCTAAAAGGTTGATTGGCTCAATTGGGGTTTTCTTATACAAAGCCTAAGAGGAGGCTATTGGCCCAACAAGAGGGTGTTTTTATGTGTCTCGTACGAAGCCCGAGATAGAGGCTAAAAGGGTTGACTAAACAAGAGAGTGTTTTTATATGTGTCTTGTATGAGGCCCAAGACGGAGGCTAAAGGGGCCGACTCAACAAGAGAGTCTTTTGTACTCAACAAGAGAGTGATTTTGTATCTCGTACGAAGCCGAGATGGAGGCCAAAGGTGATCGACTCAACAAGAGAGTCTTTTTATACTCAACAAGAGAGTGATTTTGTATCTCGTACGAAGCCCGAGATGGAGGCCAAAGGTGATCGACTCAACAAGAGAGTGCTTTTGTATCTCGTACGAAGCCCGAGATGGAGGCCAAAGGTGATCGACTCAACAAGAGAGTCTTTTTATACTCAACAAGAGAGTGTTTTTGTATCTCGTACGAAGCCCGAGATGAAGGCTAAAAGTTAGCTCCGCTGGGGAGAATCATTGTACAAAGCCCAATAGGAGGCTATGGTAACGATTTCAGTTGAGTGACAGGTCCAGTATGTTGGTTAAAAGAGAAAATCAGTTCTTATGAAGATTAAAGGTAAGGTTGTGCTTTGGCACTGATCGGAGGATCGGGATTATTTCCCGTTCTTTAAGGAAATAGGAAATCCAAAGGGTATTGAGATTGTCCGAGTCTGTGGGTGTTCTTCCCATTCTTGAAAGGGGATTGAGAATGTCTTTGAGACTTAAGGGTCTTAGACTATCCAAGTCTAGAGTTTTATCTTTTGTACTATACTTAAGAGAAATTAAGGGACGGTACAGTTGTGGTGGCAAGATCTAGACTCTTTGAAAGACTGTTCTATTAAGATGACTAATTTCTGTTCCTATACCTCTAGGAGGTCGTCGGGACAATTTGTATGAAGCCCAAGAGGAGGCTGGAAACTTTTAAGAAGCCGAGGGACAATTTGTACGAAGCCCGAGACGAGGCTATCTTCCCGGAGGAAGAATCATTATACGAAGCCTAAGAGGAGGCTGTGAAAACTTCTAAGAAGCCGACGGGTCCTTGTACAATGCCCAAGAGGAGGCGGGGATGCTTCTAGGAAGCCTGTGGGTCCCCAAACCCCGAGAAGTTCAAGACATGCCATTCACCGAGAATGGATCAAGCCAGGAAAGTCCGAGAATTTGGAAGAAACTCAAGAGATGCCATTCACGGAGAAAAGATCATCTCTGGGGAGTAGAGTCTCTTTGACAACTTCTAAAGGTGACAGTCTGAGAAAGGGTTCAAAAAGAATCTGCCTTTCACATCTCCATATTTTTTAACCCCAAGAGGAGGGAAGACTGTATCTGGTAATCCTATGGAGATCTAGTTTTGACTGTATTTAAGAGCGATCAACGGGGCTTTACCTAGTGCTAGGCTTAGTTGCCGGGGAAACTCTAAATATCTATACTATTATTACACAGTTGATATGAGTTTATGAAAGAAGACTTACAGTGAAACAACTTCACAGTACAGTCATATACATATGAAAGTGGTAAATGAAAGCAGGTAAACACTTACTCGGTTGTAGAGCTTCCATGTTGTATGGTTAGTTGTTCAACAAAGAAAAGTTGAAAACAGTATATTACAAAATCAAAGGAGAAAGTGCTTTTAAAAGGAAAATTGGGGCTTACAGCTCAAGGAGAGGCCCAGGGTTTTGTACAGAGGGATGGGTCTTACACTCTCTCAAGAGGCACAAAGTTGTTTCAAGAAGAGGAAAAGGGCTTATAACACGAGGGTAGGCCCAGATGATTTGATTTTTGAACTGGCGATCGCGCCGGGTTTTTTGAAAATACATTGGGACTTATACAATATATGAGGCCCAAAAATTGTTTGTATTTACAAAGGATTGGGTCTTACACTCCATTAGAGGTCCAATAATTTATTTTTGTACAAGTGATGGGGCTTACAGCTCAAGGAGAGGCCCAGATGTTTTTTGTTTTGAAAACGGCGATCGCACCGGGATTTTTGAAAATACAGTGGGACTTATACAATATCTGAGGCCCAAAATTGGTTTGTACTTACAAAGGATTGACTCTTACACTCTATTAGAGACCCAATGTTTGAAAAGTTTGTTTGGGTGAAAATCAACAAAAACCCTAATTTCACCATTTTTAAAGTAATTATTCAAAGAAAATTAATTAAAATGATACAAATTCCAAATAAGTTTGAATAAACAACTTGTGATTTTGGTTTTAGGTTTGAAAAATGAGGTTTTAATCACAAGATGAATTAAAACCTATTTGGTGTTGATTTTCCAACATGAATATTTATTTTAAAAAGGGTTTAAAAACAAATAAAAAGGTATTTATTCACAAAAATAATAATTATATTAAATAAATAATATAAATCTAATTTTTTTGTGGAATAAAATATTTCAACATTTTTGTGATTTTTTGCAAAAAGAAGCAATAAAAAATAATTAAAATTGAGTGAGTTATTAATTTTTTAAATAATTTAAAATAAATATGAAAAATAACAAAAACAAGAAAAAGTGGTAAAAAAGAGATCTGGGGCGAGGGGGATTCGAACCCCAGACCTCTCGCTTGCCAATACACACAAAACCAGCTGATCAACCACTGGGGCACAATGCCAATTCAAATATAGTATGGCAAATGATAAATATATAGAGAACTTGGTTGGAAAACCTGAAGAATGGCGCCATGGCTATCTTCTTCCTCCAGCTCGTGCATGAAGCCCTCTATCTCTCTCGTTTCTCCACCATTTGACATGATTCAAACACCAAACTCATTCGTTTTTTCACAAGGAAGAAGATGGCAATACACAATTTTATTTATTTTCAGTGTATAACAAGTTATATCTTTGTGGTCGTATGAACCCTAATTTTGCAAAAGCAATCGAGCAGACATGATTATGAGTGCTATGATCAAATTTTGAGGGGAAATACTCAGCATATGATGGCAATCAATTGGCAAAAATATCATGCGAGGAAATATGCATGGATCATGAAGTTGAAGTTTTGAGGCTTACCTTGATGCAAGCTAAAATGGAACTCTGCACAGATGGTGTTCCAGAAGAAATTTGATGATCCCTACAGCTTCAATGGATGTAGTGGAGTATGTTGCAAGCTTTGGAACACTCTAAAAACCTTTGGATCAAGTTGGAGAACTTTAACTGCATAATTGAGGAATAATGTCTTGGTTGAAGGGTGGTTTTGAGCTAGGGGTGTTACAGTTGATGTTTAAGTGTTTGGACACCTCAAATACATCATATGTGATGTGTCTGAGCAATTGGAATGGATTGCTTAGGGCTGCAACTCAAAACCCGATGGTGGTTGCTCAAAAACAAGGAAATTTGGCACTTAAGAGAGAATGAGAGAAAGCAGTGTTATAAGGTGCTTTATTGTGCCTTGAATGATCCATTGGAACCTCTATTTATAGGTGAACAACTCTTGTCTTGGAGGAATAGTGAATGGCTGCTGGATCAGATCACCTTCAAAGGGATTGGTTGGACATACATGCCTCTTGCATTAGGTGTAACAGCTGCTCCAAATAGATCAACTATGCCTTGACTGAAATCACATTCCTCAGTTATTTTAATTGTTGTTTAATCAGAGAACTTGACTGAGGAAAGTGAGAATCTTGACAATGCACTATTCCACATTAATGCCCTTTGAATTCAAGGCAAAATGTGCCAAAATGCATGAACTTCAAGTTGGAAGATTCCTTGGCTTTGTGACTCAGCTTTGTAGGTTGGATCAGATGCATTATGATTGGTTTGAGTACATGTGGCATGATGAGCCTTAGTTTTGATTCAGAAATCATGTGTAGCAAGCAAACATGCAAACTGATTTTTCCAAAATAGCTTGTAGCAGCATGACTTTGGGCATGGATTTCTCTTGGCTCAAGTTGAATTAATTCATGCTGATAAGCTCTTTGGATTCTTGGCAACATTTGCAACAACATTGATGTTTACCTTTGGACTTGATTCAGCTTGCAACTATGTGAAAAGATCTCACAAGTTTTGGTGTTTCCAACAAAATCTGCCTTGGCCAGAATTTTTCTAAGTGTAGGAAAATGATGTATTTTCATGTTTTAGTCATTTTGGCCCAATCATAGCTCAGAATCTACATTGAATTGGAATGAGGTGTAGTTGGAGCTTTTGTAGAGGGTAATGAGAGCTACAAATCCAGCTTTGGATGGAGAAGAATGGCCTTGTAGTTTAGGAGTTATGATCCTCCAAAGTTGGTACCCTTGCCACTTTGTTCATAACTTAGAAAATTTTCTAAGTTTTTATAGTTACCCCCTTTTACAAGTTATCCCACTTTTCTTGATTTTTCTTGATGAATGATGATTCCAACCATACATTAACATCATTTTAGGGTTAAAAAACCATTTTTGTAAAAAATCTCAAAAGTCAAAGTTTGACTTTTGTACATAGTTGACTTTTTATCAGATGAATTCCAAACTGTGCAATCCTTTAGGAAATCATGTCTTTGACCTAAATCAAACTTGATGGACATGTTCCATGGGTGTTATAGGGTATATTGATTCATGTCCCAAGGTTTGGGAGCATGCCTGGGTCAAAAGTCAAAGGCACAGTTGACTTTTCTCGCGAAACCCTAACTGTGGTTCAGATGAAATTAAAACTTGTTGCTCAAGCTTCTTGGATTAATCCATTGTTGAAAATGGATCAATGTAGTGTGTTAGAGACCCTCAAATCCTCCCTTGAAGTCTTGGCTCATGATTTGTCCCAAAAGTCAACTTAGGGGTGAATTAGGTCAAGAAACCCTAATTCCTGATTTTTTGATGTATGCATCCCCTGAGGCTAAATTGACATGGTGATTGGGTTTATGATGTCCCTTGGAGCATCATAGGTTATGCCTTGAAGCATTGGCTCATGCCCATAGGAGAATTTCCATCTGGAGGCCCTGGTCGACCAAAACCCTAATTTGGTGACACTGGCGATCTTGGGGCTTGATCCACTTAGAAGGGAGCAACCTTGTGCTTAATACTTGAAGTGGGAGTCCTCTTGATCCATTGTAGATGTTGGAGAGGTTTAGAGAAGTTGAAGATCATGTCATTCCTTGATTGATCCTTTTTCTAAGAGCTCTGAGAGGGCTTGAACCCTAATTTTTTATTATAGTGGCTGCTCACCCATCTTTGGGGAGACAAATGGTTCATCCATATTGTGATGATGATTTGCACAATGATGAGAATCTTAGTGGTCAAAATTTGGGGTATGATATGGCTGTAGCAGGTTGTTGGCCAATTGAATCACTTTGGAATCTTAAGTCTCCTCTAGCCATTGACTAGAGGTTAGAGCACAGGCCTATGGTTCTTTGATTCAAGGATAAGGCTTGACTGAAGTGTTAATTTTTTTCTGATACATGCCACCTCTAAGCATCCATTGAATTCTCCAAAACAAAATTGGAGTCTTGAAGCATCTTTGGCTTTTTAGGTTTGGCATGCTACTTGTCCATTTTGGGACATTGGAGGCTGATGGATCAGTGTTTACCCCTTGGTTGTTCCCCCTTGAGGTGTTCAGATGTATAAGCATGCTTGGAATTGCACAATTTGGGAAATTTGAGCCCTTGTGCACAAATTTGCCTTGCCTAGACAGTTTGCAGCAAGGCATGTTGCAGCTGTCATAACTCCTAGCTCAGATGGAGTTTGGTGGAGTTCTTGGCCATCTTGGAAAGCTCTCATATGATACGACATATTTGTGATCATAGTTTGTCTTGACACTTTTTGGATCCAAGTGAAAAACGCCCCTACATTTTGAAAAAAAGTGAAATAGATTCTGACTTAGTAAAAATTTCACTAAGTGTTGGAAAAAGTGGCATTTTCATGGTTTTGTCATTTTGGTCACTCCATAACTTAAAATCCTTAAGGAATTGGGATGAGGTGTAGTTGACACTTTTAAAGTGTGTAATGAGGGCTACAAATCCATCTTTGGATCATTGAAAATGGTTGCTTGGATCTCAAGTTATGATCCTTGGGAGTTGGTACCCTAACCACTTTGTTTCATAACTTAGAAAAAATTCTAAGTTTTTATGGTTACCCCCTTTTACAAGTTATCCCACTTTATTTGATTTTTCTTGATGAATGAAGATTCAAATCATACATTAACATTGTTTTAGGGTTAAAGAACCATAATTATGAAAAATCTCAAAAAGTCAAACATTGACTTTTGTGCACAGTTGACTTTTTATCAGATGAATTCCAAACTGTGCGATCCTCTATGAAATTAAGTCCTTGACATAAATCAAACTTAATATATGGATTCCATAGGTGATATAGGGTGTATTGAATCATTTCCCAAGGTTTGGGAGCATGTCTTGGTCAAAAGTCAAAGATACAGTTGACTTTTTCTTCAAAACCCTAATTGTGGTTCAGATGAAATTGAAACTTGTGAATCAAGCTTCTTGGATCAATCCATTGATGCAAATGGATCAATATGGTGTATTAGAGACCCTCAAATCATGTCTTGAGGTCTTGGCTCATGTTTTGTCCCAAAAGTCAACTTAGGGGTGAATTAGGTCAAGAAACCCTAATTCTTGATTTTTTGTGAATGCATCCCCTGAGGAAAAATTGACTTGATGATTGGGTCCATGAGGTCCCTTGGAGTATTTTAGGTTATGCTTTGAAGCATTGGCTCATGCCCAGAGGAAAATTCCCATCTGGAGGCCCTAGTCGACCAAAACCCTAATTTGGTGACACTCTCGATCTTGAGGCTTAATCCACTTGGAATGTAGCAACTTGGTGCTTAATCCTTGATGTGGGAGTCCTCTTGATCCTTTATGGATGTTTGAGAAGTTAGACAAGTTGAAGATCATGTTATTTCTTGATTGATCCTTTGTCTAAGGCTCAGAGAGGGCTCAAAACCCTAATCCTTGTTTGTGGTAAATGCTCACCCATCTTTGGGGAGACTAATGAGGCATAATGATACATCCATATCGTGGTGATGATTTACACAATGATGGGAAATCTTAGTGGTCAAAATTTAGGGTATGATAGTCCGGGGTCAGGTTATACAATGGGAAGTTGTCAATTACCCATCCTATATGTGGTTATCCACAGGATATTAGCTTTAGGTTTCGCTTTATACTTGATGGTGTTTATTCGTTAATGGGTTGGGAAAGTTTCTTGGGAAATTTGAGTGAGTGAGAGAGAGTTTTTGATGATTTTGGTGAGGTATTGGACCTCAGTTTTGATTGGTGTGATGGTACTAGACCTAGAGTGTTTGATTAGTATGAAGGTGCTGAACCTAGAGTTTTTGATTAGTATGCTCGCTAAGATTTCGCAATCTTATGCCTACGTATTCCCGTTTAAACGAAATAGGGAAATCAGAGAAATCGTAGTTCCTCATATTCTAAGGGAGGAAAAAGATGTTTTGGTGTCTTGTTCAAAGCCCAAGATTGAAGCTAAAAGGTTTATTTGTGGCTTGTTCAAAGCCCAAGATTAAAGCTAAAAGGTTTGACTGAGAGAGAACTTGTCATCTCTAAAGAGGCATTGTTGATTTTTGTGTGCCTTGATCAAAGTCCAAGGTTGAAGCTATGAGGTTGATGGGCTCCACTGGGGAAATCCTTACCCAAATCCTAAGAGGAGGCTGGGTAAGACCAACTCAACAAGAGATTGTGTATATTGGTTTCTTGTACAAGGCCCAAGATTGAGAAAAAAAAGATACTGACTATTTTGGGGATATCGTTATACAAAGCCTAAGAGGAGGCTAAAAGTTTGACTTTTTCGGGGACAATATTATGTCTGTCTTGTACAAAGCCCAAGATTAAGGATAAAAGGGAAATTTAACTGACTCGGGTGAGGATATTTTATGTGTCTTGTACAAAGCCCAAGATTGAGGCTGAAATGGGTTTGAATCTGCTTGGGAAATCATTCCTCAAAGCCTGAAAGAAGGCTGGGAGGAAGTGACCTTGTTGGGGAAGATATCTGTCCCAAGCTTACGAGATGAGGATTTATGTCTTGTACAAAGCCCAAGATTGAGGCTAAAAGGGTTTGATCTGTCATGTAAAAGCCCAGGATTGTGGCTGAACAAGCCGGAGAAATCATTCTACACAACTTGAGAGGGGGCTAGCTCTAGCTAGGGGAAATCTTTACATCAAACCTACGAGGAGGCTGAAAAAAGGCGGACTCAGCAAGAGAGTATTTTTGTCTGTCTCGTACAAAGCCCGAGATTGAGGCTAAAAAGTTTGACTCAACAAGAGAGTGCTAAAACGTGATTGACTCAGCAAGAGAGTCTGAAAAGGTGATTGGCTCAACAAGAGAGTCCGAAAAGGTGATTGACTTAATAAGAGAGTCTGACAAGGTTACTGACTCAACAAGAGAGTCTGAAAGTTATTGACTCAACAAGAGAGTCTGAAAAGGTTAGCTCCGCTGGGGAAAATCATTATACAAAGCCCAAGAGAAGGCTGGCTGTGCCGAGGGAAGGTCGTTATACAAAGCCTAAGAGGAGGCTATCTTTCTGCTGGGAATTATTAAGATCCCGAGGCAGGTTCAAATAGGGAATCAAATCTTGCTGAGGGTTCCAGAAGAGTTGAGGTATCAGATGCCTTAAGGTTCTGATTTGGGATAGTGTTATGCTGATGATAAACTGACCCTAGTTTGGGGTTTTTTAGGAGAGACTGGGTTTAAGACTTTACTGGAGATTGATCCAGAAGAACCGGGGTTTCTCCTATGTTTTGTAGGGAACTTGAGAATGTCTTTGAGACTCAAGGGGATTAGACTGTCCAAGTCTACTGGTGTGGAAGAGTTTTATCTTTTGTATGATGCCAAGAGGAGGTGGGCGTATTAAGGGATGAGAATCAACCCTAAATTGGTCAGAGGGTTGACACTGGAAAGACTGCTCTAGCAAAGGATAACTAAGTTCTGTCTTATACCTTTAAGAGGTCTTCAGGGTCCTTGTATTAAGCCCAAGAGAAGTCATGAGAACTTCTAAGAAGCCGTTGGGTCCTTGTAGAAAGCCCGGGAGGAGGCGGGGATGCTTTTAGGAAGCCTGTTGGTCCCAAACCAAGAAAAGTTCAAGAAATGCTATTCACCGAGAATAGATCATTTAGTGAAAATCTGGAGGTTTGAAGAAACTCAAGAGATGCTATTCACCGAGAATAGATCAACTCTGGGGAGTAGAGTTTCTTTGACAATTTCTAGGGGCGACAACCTGAGAAAAGGTTCACAAAGAATACTGCATTTCTCTTTATTCCATATTGTTTAAGCCCAAGAGAAGACAAGACTGTATCTGGAAATCCTACGGGGATCTAGTTTTGACTGTATTTAAGAGTGGCCAACATGGCTTTACCTAGTTCTAGACCTAGTTGCCGGGGAAAACTCTAAATATCTATACTAGTATATATATACAGTTGATATATGACAAGTATTTAAAAGGATATGAAAGAAGACTTACAGTGTGCAGCTTCCACAATACAGTTATATATATATGAAAGCGAGTAAATGAAAGCTGTTTTAAAACTTAAAGGCGAGCAAGCTTCCATGCTGTATTGTTAGTTGTTCAAAGAAATTAAAGAAAGTTTTGATAACAACATATATATTTGAACCTAAATCAAAAGGAAAGTTGTTTTGCAAAGATTGTTGGGGCTTATACTCAAGGAGAGGCCCAAGGTTTAACAGTGATTGCACCGTTGTTTTAAAAATCACAGAGGGACTTATACAATGACTGAGGCCCACAGAGGTTTATTTACAAAAGGGTTGGGTCATAAAACTCAAGGAGAAGCCCAAGGATGTTTTGAAAAATAAAGATGGGACTTACAACACGAAGGGAGGCCCAGATGATTTGTTTTGAAATGGCGATCGTGCCGAGATTCTTTTAACGCAGAGGGACTTATACAATACCTGAGGCACAAAAATGGTTTAGGGTTAAAAGGGGATTGGGTCTTACACTCTATTAGAGGCCCATAGTTTTAGAAAGAAAAGAGAATGAGGCTTACAACTCAGGGAGAGGCCCATGTGAAGGACAATGATCGCACCGTCGTTTTGAGAATTGTATCGGGACTTATACAAATGACTGAGGCCCAAATTGTTTGTATATGATAAGGGATGGGTCTTACACTCTATTAGAGGCCCAAAAGTGTTTTAAAATTTAAAATCAAGAGGAAACCCTAATTTCAAATAAAATGTTATTTTTCAAAGGAAATTAAATGAAAAAAATGATATAAAATACCATATATATTCACAAATAAGTTGTACATCTTGAAAAATATTTTAAAAAGTCATGTTTAATTACATGGGAGTTTGAAATTCAATTGGTTTTGAAAGATCAAAGTGGAAATTCCATTTTAAAATGTTTAAAAACAATTAAAATGAAATTAATTACAAAAATTCTAACTATATTAAATAAATAATATAAATTGGATTTTTTTGTAAAATAAAATAATTTAACATTTCTATGAATTTTGAGAAAAAGAATCAATTCAAAAACATAAATATTCAGAGAGAAATTAATTTTTGAATCAATTAACAAAAATAACAAAATATTCAAATATTCAAAAATTTGAAAAAGGGCGCCAAGAACACGAAGTTCTTGCCCACGCCCTCTGTTTTTCCAGATTTGCATTTCCTCACTTTTCTCCATGATTTCTCAATGGTTTTGCACGCTTCAAGTACCAATTTTGCTCGTTTTTGAACAATGATCACAACCATATAGATTAATTGCATTTATTTTGAGTATCGAGTGAGAAATCAGAAGAAACTCTCAAGAACCCTAATTTCAGCATGAACACAATGAAATTCCATACATGATTGATTCATGGCAATTGATTGAGGGTTATCACTTCATACATGGAACATATGGCAAAATTATTGTGTTGTAAAATATGCATGCATCATGGAGTTTGAAGAGTTCATGTTTACCTCTTGCAGCTGGTGATCGAGTTCTAGGTTAGAGGTGTTACAGCTAGGTTCCAATGATCTGGACAGCTTCCCTAGGTGCCAAGGATTGTGTTTGAATGCTTGGAATGAATGGAAATGATCTGGAACTTGAGATGGTACCCCCAACTGCAAATCTGCTAAAGGCTTGAGCAAATGGCTGGTGATTTTGAGAATATGATGTTCCAGATGTGATTTTGTGTTATGGATCACTCACATATGATGTTTATGAGGTGTGTGGATGATTGGTTTGGTTGGAATTGCTCTCAAACTCAAAACCTGATAGTGACTTGAGTTAGAAGGCCAAACTTGGAGTGAAATGGAGATTTTGAGGAAACATCAGTTTGGGTGCTTTGGTGTACTCAAACTGATCACAATTGATGTCTATTTATAGTGCAACAAGTTTGTTTTGGCATCAATAGTGAATGGCAACTGGTACAGGCCTGTGGCCAATTGTGATCAAATGGAATCTCAAGTCTCCTTTAGCCATTGACTTGAGATTAGAGCACAGGCTTTGTAGCTTTGGTTCAGAGATAAGTTTGGACTGAATTCAGTTGGAATAGGCTCAGTTCATGCCACCTTGATGCATTCGTTAAAGGCTTGGAGACAAAATTGGAGTCTTGGCATCTTTTTAGCCTTTTTAGGTTTGGCATGGCTATTGTAGATTCTTGGACTTTGGAGGCTTGGGGATCAGATCATTCCCTTCTTGTTTTATCCTCAGATGTGTCCAAATGGATGACAAGGCTTGGATTTATCAGATTTGGACAAATCGAGCAAAATGCACAAATTCTGCCTTGTAAAACCAATTCATGATGCCATGTTTCAAGGGTTGTATCTCCTTGCTCAAATAGAATTTGGAGATGTTTTGGTACTTGTTGGAAAGCCCTCATGGCATACTTTAACTTTGATTTCCACCCCTAGACCTGGTTTGACTTGGATCAAGGTGAAAAATGTCCCTACATTTTGGAAAAAGTAAGGCTGATTTTGACTTAGTGAAAATTTCACTAAGTGTTGGAAAAGTATCAATTTCATGTTTTCAACCATTTTGATCACTCCATAACTAAAAATCCATGAATAATTAGAATGAGATGTAGTTGACACTTTTGAAGTGTGTAATGAGAGCTACAAATCCATCTTTGGACCATCCAAAATGGCTGCTTGGATCTCAAGTTATGGTCCTTGGAAATTGGTACCTTAGCCGCTTTGTTCCATAACTTAGAAAAATTCTAAGTTTTTTATGGTTACACCTTTTACAAGTTAACTCACTTTCTTTGATTTTTCTTGATGAATTATGATTCAAATCACATATTAACATTGTTTTAGGGTTAAAGAACCTTGGTTAACCAAAAAAAATCAAAAAGTCATACTTTGGATTTTTGTACGGTTGACTTTTTATCGGATGAAATCCAAACTGTGCGATCCTTTGTGAAATCAAGCCCTTGACCTAAATCAAACCTAATGGATATGTTCCATAGGTGTTATAGGGTGTATTGAATCATGTCCCAAGGTTTGGGAGCATGTCTTGGTTAAAAGTCAAAGATACAGTTGACTTTTTTCTTCAAAATCCTAATTGTGGTTCAGATGAAATTGAAACTTGTGAATCAAGCTTCTTGGATCAATCCATTGTTGCAAATGGATCAATATAGTGTATTGGAGACCCTCAAATCATGTCTTGAGGTCCTGGCTCATGTTTTGTCCCAGAAGTCAATTTAGGGGTGAATTAGGTCAAGAAACCCTAATTCCTGATTTTTGGTGAATGCATCCCTTGAGGTTAAATTGACTTGATGATTGGGTCCATAAGGTTCCTTAGAGTA
Organism: Lathyrus tuberosus; assembly: GCA_022829125.1. Taxonomy (NCBI): domain Eukaryota; kingdom Viridiplantae; phylum Streptophyta; class Magnoliopsida; order Fabales; family Fabaceae; genus Lathyrus; species Lathyrus tuberosus. Next base: position 1,709,071 of record JALAZF010000142.1, on the reverse strand, counting down.
TCTTGGGTTGTGCTTGTAAGCATTGGCTCATGTCCAGAAGAAAATTTCCATCTGGAGGCCTTGGTCGACCAAAACCCTAATTTGGTGACACTAGAGATCTTTAGACTTGATCCACTTGGAATGCTGCAACCTTGTGATTGATTCTTGATGTGGGAGTCCTCTTGATCCTTTATGGGTGTTTGAGAGGTTAGACAAGTTGAAGATCATGTCATTTCTTGATTGATCCTTTGTCTTAGTGTCGTGAGAGGGCTCAAAACCCTAATCCTTGATTGTGGTGAATGCTCAAACATCTTTGAGGAGACTGATGAGGCATGTAGGTATATCCATATTGTGATGATGATTTGCCCAATGATAGGAAATCTTGGTGGGCAAAATTTGGGGTATGACAGGTAGCTATCTGAAATAGTTGACACGCGATACTACACTCAATTGAGATTACCCTGGGATGCTACAGCTCGCTCGGGTGAACCAGCTTGCTGTTGTTATCCCTAGGGGGGTCAATGATTTTGGGAACGTTTAACCCGTTCTATAGGTATAAAAAATTCACTAAAATATAACCTTTGGGGATGGGTAGAGCCATGACTCCTTGCTCGTGACGTTGAACCCTTGAACCCATATTTTTTCAATGTTTTGTGTGCTGCATTCTGTCATACCCCAAATTTTGACCACCAAGATTTCCCATCATTGTGCAAATCATAACCACAATATGGATGTACCTTCAGGCCTCATCAATCTCCTCAAGGATTGTTGAGCTTTCACTACAACCAAGAATTAGGGTTTCAAGCCCTCTTAGAGCACTTAGACAAATGATCAATCAAGAAATGACATGATCTTCAACTTGTTTAACCTCTCAAACACCTATAAAGGATCAAGAGGATTCCCACGTCATGAATCAAGCACAAAGTTGCAACATTCCAAGTGGATCAAACCTCAAGATCGACAATGTTATCAAATTAGGGTTTTGGTCGACCAGGGCCTCCAGATGGTATTTTTCCTCTGGGAATGAGCCAATGCTTCTAAGCACAACCCAAGATACTCAAAGAGACCTCATGAACCCAATCATCAAGTTAATTTAGCCTCAGGGGATGCATTCATAAAAAAAATTAGGAACTAGGGTTTCTTGACCTAATTCACCCCTAAGTTGACTTTTGGGGAAAAGCATGAGATAAGACCTCAAAACATGATTTAAGGGCCTCAAATACACCAAATTGATCCCTTTTGAACAATGGATTGGCCCAAGAAGCTTGGCTCACAAGTTTCAATTTCACAAGGATCACAATTAGGGTTTTGAGGAAAAAGTCAACTGTGCCTTGGACTTTTGACCAAGGCATGCTCCCAAACCTTGAGACATGACTCAATACACCCTATAACACCTATGGAATCCATCCATTAGGTTTGATTTAGTTCAAGGACTTGATTTCACAAAGGATCGCACAGTTTGGATTTCATCCGATAAAAAGTTAACTGTGCACAAAATCAAGTTTTACTTTTTGGAATTTTTCACAAATATGGTTCCCCTAAGTCAAAAATAATGTTAATGTATGGTATTGATCATCATTCATTAAGAAAAATCAACAAAAGTGAGGTTTCTTGCAAAAGGGGCAACCATAAGAAACCAAAATTTTTCTGAGTTATGGAACAAAAATGGTTTTGGTACCAACTTCCAAGGACCATAACTTCTGATCCAAGCAACCATTTTGGGTGATCCAAAGCTGGATTTGTAGGTCTTGCTACACTCTACAAAAGCTTCAACTACCTCAGACTCCAATTCTTCATGGATTTTGAGTTATGGATTGATCAAAATCACAAAAACATGAAAATGACACTTTTTCCAACACTTAGTAAAAATCTGCCTAAGTTACCAGCCTTGAACATCAATGTTCATGGGGTTTTTTCAGTTGGACCCAAATAGTTTCAAAACAAACTATGATCACATATGTTTTGTATCATATGAGGGATTTCTAAAAAGCACAAGAGCCTCCCATAACTCAACCTGAGCAGGGAGATATGATCCCCTCAAAATCACTATTTCCAACTGCCTTGTACAAGGCAGATTTTGTGCATTTGATCGATTTGGAAAAATTGGATAACTCCAAGCCTTGTCATCCACTTAGACACATCAGAGGATAAAACAAAAGGAGAATGATCTGATCCCCAAACCTTCAAAGTCCAAAAAACTACACATAGCCATAACAAACCTAAAATGGCTAAAAAGGTGCCAAGACTCCAATTTTGTTTCCAAGCATTCATTGATGCACCAAGGTGGCATGGACTGACACATTCCTAACTGAATGAGTCAAGAATCAACACTTAATCAAAGAACCATAGGCCTGTGCCCTAACCTCAACTCAATGGCTATAGAAGACTAAAGATTCCCTTGGATCAACATTGGCCAAAGGCCTGTACCAGTTGCCATTCACTATTGCTTGCAAAACAAACTTGCTCTACTATAAATAGAGCTCATTTGTGCTCAGTTTGAGTACACCAAAGCACTACAACTGATGCTTTCCTCAAAATCTCTCTCTTTAGGCCAAAATGCCTTCTTTTGCAAGTCATCTCTGAGTTTTTGAGTTAGAGAGCAATTCCACCACATCTCATGATCCAAACACATCCAATATGTTATATCTAAGTTGTCCAAACACTCACTTGTGACCTGAAACACCAAAATAAAAAAATCCACCTCCAAAACCTCAAAATTGGACTTTTCTGCATTTTCCAAGCCATGCCTTGATACAGTCACTTCCAAAACCAAACAAGGCCTCAAACACACTCCAAATATCATCCTCAAACTGTCCCAATTGGTTCCCCTCATCTGGAACACCATTTGAGAGAGTTGCGTTATTGGTCACTTTTGCCCCTTTTACAAGAAAGAGCTAAAACTTGTTCCTGAGGATTCCAGCTGGTTTTGATCATCCTAAAAGCTTCTAAGGGATCAATCAAGAGTGTCCAAAGCATTGGATTACTTCTGGCACAAGGATCTTGACAGGTAGCACAAGAAGCTCCAAGAGGTAAGTGCATGACAACTTGAACTCTTTGAATTATGCATTGCTTTGAAGTCCACTGATCATAAACATCTCATGCATGTTGTATATGTTGTGTTTGAACCAATTTGCCCTGCTATTGTTGACTAAGTAGTGAGATAGCATAGAACATGCAAATCAAGGCCTATTTTGAAACCACTATCGGGTTTTAAAATAGGGGCACTTTCTGAAAATTCCAAAAGCACCATTAGATTCCTCATGAAATTCTAGACCAGATGCACCTAAATTTTGTCCAAATCCATGGAGAATGGGAAAGTTAGAGGCTTCACGTAAATTGTCAAAACTTGTCTTGCCTTGGCCTTGGCCAGGCCTGAAAATAAGGCACCCCATATATGCACATGGGGTGGTTTTGATACACGGACGTATCACCACCCCAGTGGTAGTGTGCATGTGTGTTTGTGTATGAGGTCATGGGTTCAAACCCCACCCAGACATTTTTTGCTACCTTTTCACATTTTTGCTATTTTCAATATTTTTATAGTTTTTGATAATTAATCCAAAAACTAATTTCTCTCTCAATTTTAATTATTTTTTATTGATTATTTTTTTTGAAAATTCACAAAAATATTAAAATATTTTATTCCATGAAAATTTCACAAAAATATTATTTATTTCCTATATTTGATATTTTTGTAAAGAATTATATTTTTATTTGTTTTTAGACATTAAAAACATTTCTTTATCTTGGTTTTGCAAAATTCAAGTGATTTTTAAATCACCCCATGAATGAAACATGATTTTCCAAATATAAATCCAAGATCATAACCTTTTTTTTCACATGTTTGATTATTTTATTTGAATTAAAATACATTTAAATTAAGAAAATTAGGATTTTGATCATTATCACCTTAACAAATCTTTTCAAACATCTTTGGGCCTCTATTAGAGTGTAAGACTCAATCCCTTTTTAACCAAAACCTTTTTGGGCCTTAGTCATTGTAACGTCCCACTGTGTTTTCAAAAACCTCGGCACGATCGTCACCTTATCAACAAAATAACTTGGGCTTCTCCTAGAGTTGTAAGCCACATCACTTGTACAAAAATAAACTATGGGCCTCTCCTTGAGTTGTAAGACCCAACCCTCTTTGTAAATACAATAATTTAGGCCTTAGTCATTGTATAAGTCCCGACACAATTTTCAAAACAACGGTACGATTACTGTTTTTTCATCTGGGCCTCTCCTTGAGTATAAGCCCCAACAATCTTTTCAAAACAACTTCCCTTTTGATTTATGTTTAAACTTATAGTTGTTATCAAAACTTTCTTTAATTTCTTGAACAACTAACCATACAACTGTTACAATGGAAGCTTGCTCGCCTGTAAGTTTTTACCGGCTTTCTTTACATTCTTTCATATATATATATATATATATATATATATATATATATATATATATATATATATATATCTGTATTGCTAGAAGCTTGCTCACCTGTAAATCCTTCTTTCATATCCTTTTAAATACTTGTCATATATCAACTGTATATATACTTGTATATCTGCTTAGAGTTTTCCCCGACAATTAGGTATAGGATTAGATAAAAGCAGTGGTCACTCTTTCAACAGTAAAAACTAGTTCCCCATAGGAATTCCAGATACAACCTTGCCTTATCTTGGGCTTATACAATATAAAACAAAGAGAAAGACATTATTCCCGGTGAAACTTTTCTCAGACTGTCACTAATAGAAACTGTCAAAGAGATTCATTTCCCCAAAGAGGATTAATTCCCGGTGAAACCTCTCTTGAATTTCTTCAAACCCTAGAACTGTTCACTAAAGAAAAGATTATTCCCGGTGAAACTTTTCTTGAACTCTTCTTAAGTTTGGACCCACAGGCTTCCTAAAAGCATCCCTGCATCCTCTTGGGCTTTGTACAAGGACCCTCCGACTTCTTAGAAGTTCTCATGCCTTCTCTTGGGCTTAATACAAGGACCCTGAAGACCTCCTAAAGGTATAGGATATAACTTAGTCATCCTTTCTTAGAGCAGTCTTTCTAAAGAGTCAAAACCTTGGACAATTTAGGGTTGATTCTCATCCCTTAAAACTCCAGCCTCCACTTGGGCATCATACAAAGATAAATTCTTCCATACCAGTAGACTTGGACAGTCTAATCTCCTCTTGGATCTCAAATACATTCTCAAGTTCCCTACAAATACAGGAAAAACCCTGGTCATTTAACCAATCTCCAGTAAAGTTGAAACCTCTATAGGTTTTCAAAACTCAATATTTAAACTCTCAGTTTAAATTTCCCTAGCCAAGGTCAGCTTATCATCAGTATAACACTATCCCAAATTAGAACCTCAAGGCATCTGATACCTCAACTCTTCTGTAACCCTCAGTAAGAGTTGATCCCCCGCCTTGGACCTGCCTCTGGATCTCAATAATCCTCAGTAGAAGCCAGCCTCCTTTTAGGCTTTGTACAATGATTTTCCTCAGCAGAATTAGCCCCAACAGTACCCTTTTGTTGAGTCCATATTCTTTCTTAAAACACTCTCTTGTTGAGTTAACCCTTTTCAGCCTCAATATTGGGCTTTGTACAAGACAAACAAAGTACTCTCTTGTTGAGTCAATAACCTTTTCACACTCTCTTGTTGAGTCAATGGTACAAAATAAAAGCACTCTCTTGTTGAGTCATTGAACTTTTCAGTACTCTCTTGTTGAGTCAATCTCCTAAAAGGACTCTCTTGTTGAGTCAAATCTTTTTTAGCCTCAATCTTGGGCTTTGTACAAGACACCATATAAACACTCTCTTGTGGAGTCATTCTTCTTAGCCTCAATCTTGGGCTTTATACAATACATATATAAACTTTCTCCAACAAAGTCAAAATATTCATAACCTTCTCTTAAGCTTGGGACAAATATCTTCCCTAGCGGAGTCAATTCCTCCCAGCCTTTTTCTAGGCTTTGAGAATTAATATCCCTAAGCGAAGACGATCCTCTTTTCAGTCTCAATCTTGGGCTTTGTACAAGACACCCAAATAAAACACTCTCTTGTTGAGTCAATATCCTTTAGCCTCAATCTTGTGCTTTGTACAAGACACATATAAATTTCCCTAAACAGAGTCAATCCTCTTTTTAGCCTTAATCTTGGGCTTTGTACAAGACACCGTATAAATATCTCCAGCAGAGTCAATCCTTTTTTAGCCACAGTCTTGGGCTTTGTACAAGACAGATAAAACCTCTCACCCGTAGAGTCAGTTTATCCTTTTAGCCTCAATCTTGGGCTTTGTACAAGACAGATAAAACCTCTCACCCATAGAGTCAGTTTCCCCTTTTAGCCTCAATCTTGGGCTTTGTACAAGACATACAAAAAATTCCCCTGGAAAAGTCAACTTTTAGCCTCCTCTTAGAATTTGTATAATGATATCCCCAAAAGAGTCAGTCTCTTTTTAGCCTCAATCTTGGGCTTTGTACAAGACAGATAAAACACTCTCTTGTTAAGTCAGTATTTTCCAGCCTCCTCTTAGGCTAAAGACCTCCCTAGTGGAGTCAATCAATATCTTAGCTTCAACCTTGGGCTTTGATCAAGGCACACAAAAATCAACATTCCCCTCAGAGAAAAATAAAAAATCTCTCTGTAGGAAGACATTTCTCTGTGTTATCACACATCAAAACAAACCCTAATCCCAGATAACTGCTATAAGTGGCACACTTGTTGATTCAAACATCCAAGTTGTAGTCCATTTCTTATCCTGGTAAACTACCTCTTTCATCTAATTGTTGTAAGTGGCAAGCCTATGGATTATTTACATCCACGCCACTGTCCCTCTCTTAGCATGAAAGACTCCTAAGGAAAAATGGAATTACTCTACACTGAGTTAAAGTTTCCTCCTTTAGGACAAATCCCCTATAAAGGAAATTATGGCATTACTGGATTCATATATCCAAGTTAAAGTAATCCTCCTTTATAATCAGTCACCCAACAGTTGTGATAAACAGACGAGATGTCTCCTTTTAGAGATGACAAATTCTCTCTCGGTCAAACCTTTTAGCTTCAATCTTGGGCTTTGAACAAGACACAAATACTCCTTTTAGCTTCAATCTTGGGCTTTGAAAAAGACACCAAAACATCTTTTCCTCCCATAGAATAGGAGGAACTACGATTGCTCTGATTTCACTGTTTCTTTAAATAGGAATACATAGGCATAAGATTGCAAAATCTTAGCGAGCATACCAATCAAAAACTCTAGGTCCAATACCTTCACACTAATCAAAACTTAGTTACAGTACCTTACCAAACTCATCAAAAACTCACACACTCTCTCTCTCTCAAACATCTCCCAAAGAAGAAACCAACCCACAACCGATAAACACCATCAAGTATAAAAAGCAAAACCTATTGCTAACAACCTGTGGATAACCACATATATGATGGGTAATTGACAACTCCCCATTGTATAACCTGACCCCGAACTCCCCGAATCTCTTAAGCGTTTGTTCAGTTAAACATTTGTGTGCAAGGTTAGTTTTAGATAGCTTCCCTTTCCCTTCCAGCTTCACGGGATACATAAGAAATCAGAAAGTAGCACCCCACTCCTACCATTGCGGTGAGGAGAAACCCATGGCGATAAGGTGGTCGCGTCACCGACAAAAATCGCACGCTACACCTGGGTAGTGGGTACTTGTTCTTGATGGTGACTTTATTCAACTGCCGGTAATCAATACATAACCGAATTCCACCATCCTTCTTCTTTACCAATAACACTAGAGCTCCCTAGGGAGAAACATTAGGTCGGACAAAATGCTTAGCCAATAATTCTTCCAATTGATCCTTCAATTCTCTTAACTTAAGTGGTGCCATCCGATACGGAGAAACGGATATAAGAGCCGTTCCCGGTATTAGGTCAATAGAGAATTCCACTTCCCTTTCCGAAGGAAGAGAAGTGACATCCTCGGGGAAAACTTCAGAAAACTCATAGACTACAGGAATATTCAGAACTTGAAGGTCGCTACTCTCTTCCTTAGTGAGAACGAAAAGAACATATTTTTCCTTCTCAAACAAGAAATTTATCATTCCAACCGTACCTTGTAAAATAGTAGTCAACACATCTTTCGGAGTTGCCTCAACGGACGGAATGATGATTAGCTTTTCTTCACAACCAATAAACACCGAATTAGCAGAAATTCAATCCATTCCCAAAACAACGTCTACTTTCTTAAGCGGTAAACAAATAAGATCAATCTGAAAAACTCTCGCATCCACAGATAAAACATAATTTTCACACATTAAAGGTGTTTCAACCATCTCATCCATGGCAGTAGTAACCACCATGGGTGGAGACAACGGAATAGCTTGCAACCCAAGTCGCTTCACACATTGCATTGACACAAAAGAGTGTGTTGCTCCACAATCAAATAATACAAAACAAGGATTCCTATTAACGAAACATGTACCTGCAATCAAAGAGTTATCACCCTTTGTCTTCCTTGCATCCAACGTATAAACTCGACCGGTACTCTTTCCTTGCGTCTGATTCCCATTCTGAGGACAACCCCTCTTTAGATGACCCATCTTATGACACTAAAAGCATCTCACACTTTCGATACCACACCTTCCATGATGATTCCTACCACAAGTACGACACACAGGAGGTGCACTAGTCCTAGAATTCTAAACTTATTTCCCTTTGAAAGCTTGTTGTCTAGGCTTAAACTGTTGGTTTGATCTTCCACGATCATTCTGATTCTACCTACTCAAATCCCCCTCTGCTTGAACTTTCTTCAGGCTGTTCTCCGCCACTTAACATTGCCTTAGCAACCCAGCATATGTAGTGAACTCTCTTTGAGACACACTCTGAGAAATCTCAGCTTTCAAACCAAAAAGGAATTGGTCAATTTTCCACCTTTCATCCGGAGCATACACGACCTACCTAGAGTAAGCAGCCATGATCTCAAACTTCTCTGCAGAAGCAGCCACACTCAAAGTACCTTGCCTCAACTGTTGGAAATCAAACTCCTTTTGGGTCCTCAAAGAACTAGGGAAATAATTCTCCATAAAAGTAATCTTAAATTGCTCCCAGAATTTAGGCACCTCTTGAATAGTCATTAAAGCTGAAGCACTCTCCCATCACCTCGTAGCAGGACCTTTCAAAGACTAAGAAGCAAACACCAATTTGTTCTCTTCATTACATTGAACTATCAGAAAGATTCTCTCCATACCAGCCACCCATTCATGAGCTTTCACAGGATCTAATCCTCCATGAAATTTTGGAGGATTCATGCGGATGAAATCCCGAAAGCTTCCACCTATAGCATCTGGAACAACTACAGAAGGATGAAGACCCCCATTCATCTATTGTACCATCTGCTGCATGAATTGGTTCTGCTGCTGCTGCATCTATTGTAAAAACTGAGGCCATGGGACATACTCCTCGCCGTCTGGCAGATTCGTCCCTGCAGGAGTGGTTCTGGGTCTACCACGATTGCTTCTGTATCCGTCATCCATATTCCTAAACGTCATACATATAGGATTAAGTTGATCAGGCTCAATGCCATAAATATAACATTTAAGACCAATGGCGACACAACACATATGAAACGGAAAGAAATACTTATACTATTTCGTGGCTAGACTGAGGATACGACCTGCTCTGATACCAACTGTAACACCCATATATAACATCATACATCAAAGCATATATATTATATATGAGTCCAAGTTTTGGTACTGAAATACCATAAGTTCCTAGTCAACACATTGTATACATTACATGCCCAAAATACAATATAAAAAAAAACTATGGCATAATATATACAAGATGTTCCAAAGTACTATGAACTAGATCAACATAGTGATCTCAAAATAAAACTCCAAAGCAGAAACCATGCCATCCAAAAAGCCAATATACGTAAGGATAATCAAACGACTTTATCCTTACCCTTCGCGGAACCTGAAGCACCTGTAATATAATCAACAACATGGGGTGAGATATTAAATCCCAGTGAGTTCCCTATCTTATAGATTCTCTCGGGTTTACAAGGTTCTAACATCCTAACTCACGTCAAGGGGAAAGGAAGTGACCTTGAGTTCACAATCTCACACTATATGGAAACAAGTTCATGAGTTCACCAACTCAAAATATCACTAATCGATAACCTTACCAAGGCATCCTCTCTTCCCATCCGCTTCTACGTCTAGAAGACGACCCGGGTCATGGATCCTTGTAATTTACTTGACATACGAAATGGATTCGGGTTCTATGGGCCATTAACCATTATGAACCGTCACTTCACACAGACAATAAACCGTCACAGGCTCTACCCTTAGGTTCCATTCGTACTACACGCGGGAATCAAACCTGCCAAGTAATCATGCGTACATTCCAGAGGAGCTCCAAGCTCATGAAACGAAAATTCAAGGGGAACGGTTACGATTACGCGATCATACACACAAACACGATTGTATTCGAAAATCACAAGGCTACATTCCCCTTAAGGCCCTTTTGCCTTTTCACAACCAACGAGGTTCACACATGTTCCATACTAGTGTTTCACTCTCCTCTAGACCATTACTCGGTAAGGATGCACCTTCCTACATCGAATGCACGAGCATTGTCATCTAGATTATCTATCCATTCCTAGTCACTTTACTAGGTTCTAATATAAATTCATGGTGAAGTTCCTCACTCTTCCTATTCCATATTTTAAACATGTTATCATCTAATTTCTTTCCATGATAAGGGGTTAAATGTAACACAATACAATAGTATAGCAAAATTGCCATAGTAATTCAATTCATAAAATTTAATACATTCTTGGGTTTTCCTTTGATTATTTAATCGAGCTACAAAATCGATAATTTTCACTTTCATTGTGTAGAATATTTCCACAGCTTTCCAGCGGCACCAAGAATGCCTTGATCGGAAACACGGTTCAAAAGATATTAATTTTTCAATATTTTTCAAAAACACAATAGTGGTAACCGGTTACCTCAAAATAAGTAACCGGTTACCCATTCTCACTGCGCATTACAGTAGCCAATTTTCAATCAGGTAACCGGTTACCTCAAAATGAGTAACCGGTTACTTAGTTCAATTTTGCTTAAAAACTGTTATTGTCTTGCAAGTAACCGGTTACCTCCAAATGAGTAACCGGTTACCACTGAACCAGCCTAAAACTTACTATTTTCAGCATACAAATCAATGGAAACCCATCCAAAACTCATAGGAACATCAAGCAAGCATATTAGGTTCAATATACACATAACCCGACTATATTACCCTACTAATTCCACATTTCAACTGTTAGAAACATCGATTCCATAATATTATTCACAATCCAACATTTCTAACCTAAACTCCAACATTTCCAAAATTTCTAAAACTCAAGTTCTAACTAGAACCCACCTCTGAACAAGATGATGATGAAGATTGAGAGATGATTTGAAGAAGAGATGATGAATATCCAAGCTTTCTTCTTTTTCTTCTTCTTCTTCTTCTAGGTTTCTTTCTCTTTTTCTCCTCTTGCTCCTCCTTCTCTCTACTCTTACTAACTTCTCTTTCTATCTTTGCTCCAAATGAAGAGGAAAGGAAAATGAAATGATATGTAGAGATATCATTTAGTTAGTAACACTAACTTAAATGTCCAAATTTGTCTCTAAAGTATCACTTGATAAAACTTCAGGGTTAGATAATATTAATTTGACATGCTCTGAGCTCATCAGTTACTCTAATTATCTTTGCAAATAATTTCTCAGAGTACACCGGAACCTAGTTGATTAGAACTAATATTATCCAGAGCAAATTAAAAATACGGGGTATTACAATTATATATATAAATATATATTTTATTTATTAAAACAATAAAAATGCAAAATATTGACTAAAAATTTAAAAAATAAATAAAATGAGAAAATTGGGAGGGAAGCAACTTAATAATAAAAAAAACAAAAAAAAAATATTAGTGACCGAAATTTGGGTCACTGAATTTTTTTATGAATTAATTTATATAAAAACGATTATTTGAGACTGAAAATTATGGTCACAAACTATCAGTCGCTAGTTCGGTGGCTAATTTTATTTAGTGACTGATTTAGTAACTTTTAAAATTTTACTAACATGATGTCTAATTTTGATAGCTAATTCAGTCATTAGAGTGACAAAAAATTTTTAGTCACTAATTTGGTCACTAAAAGTGAATTTTCTAATAGTGAAAAAGTTGAGTATTTAAATAACTTTATTTTTTATATAATTGTTAGATGATCTTAATCTTTTGATAAAGGATCCGTTTAGAACTTTTTAATATTGCAACATACTATTCCATGTCCTTTGAACACATAGTAGGATTTGTCGCATACGAAGTTGTACTTTTTGCTACGTACAATTCAAAATTTGTACCTTATGTACTATTGCTGAGTTATCTTAAATTGAACGTTTAGAGGGAAAACAACTGAGGTATTTTTTCTAAAAAAAGCTTTACCGATGGTTTCTATAGGAACAAGCTCTTAGAAAAAAGAAACTTGATCTTCTATTAGAGAATCCAACAGTTGACTTGCAGTTTAGAGTAGACTAGAGAAATCAGGTAGTTAGTTGAATACCATGACTTGATGAAAGAGCTAATAGCATGTAACAGTCATTGCCACAACGAGTCACCAAGGTGCATGTCAAGAGGCTTCAACATATGTGTTATCAAGAAGCTTAATGATTAGTTCAAGAACTTGTTTACACCAGTTCTCTGGGGTTGAACCCTTTTGATCAAACACTTGCAACCAAGATGCATATTATTTGATAAATTTTGAAGGAAACTATCTCTCATCAAAGGAACAATTCTAAGACTTCATCATGTATTGCTGAGGCTTAATGGATTTGGTTTAAACTCCTAATCCTAGGATTAGGGACCTTGATATTAAGCTTTCTGGCAGGAGTGGTGAGGTGTGGTACTGTTTATCCATGGGAAGGTTGGATGGCCAGTGAGAGGAGGTGAAGCGGAGGCACGAGGTGAAGCAGGGGGCATAGTTCATTGTGGGTGGATAGAAAAGGAAAAAAATAGAGGAAAATGAAAAGATTACATCATTTTTCTTTACCGAAATCCCAGATGAGTTCGGTGCTAAGGAGATGTTTGAAACTTTCAATGATTATGGGTTGGTGTGGGAAGTGTTTATACCAGCTAAAAGGGATAAAAGAGGAAAGAGTGTTGGTTTTGTTAGGTTTAGGAAAGTAAATGATGTTAGATAATTGGCTATTAGACTAGATAATATATTAATTAGAGGGAAAAAATCTATGCCAATCTACCAAAATTTAATCGTGTTGGGGCTGAAACAAGAGGGAAGGTGAACAGAATGATTGGAGAAGTTGAGGATAAGAAAGAGCCGTGTTTGAGGAAGAATAAGAATATACTTTATGGCATTAAGAATAGAACTTATGCAGAGGCTGTGGGAGGAGATTCAGAAAGGAGTAGAAATGAGGTTCCTACTTTTGCTCATCTCCAGTTCAACATAGAGGAGGAGGAAATGTCAAGATTCAGGAAGGCATTCGTTGGAGAGGTCTGTAAGACGGGTAATACTTATAATATCCAAGAGGCTTTGAATGTAGAAGGTTTCTTCAATATTACTGCAACCCCGTTGCGATAAAATTATGTTTGTTGGAGGAAAGTAATCCTGGGGAGCTAGGGGAGCTAGTGAGAACGGAATCAAAGTGGATGGAAAGATGGTTTGAGAACATCCGGCCATGGACTCCTGAAGTAGTGGACAAGGAAAGATTGACTTGGTTAAAGTGTTATGGACTACCATGCCATGCTTGGAGCGAAAAGTTCTTCAAATTTATCTCAGGAAGAGTGGGGGAATATATATCATCTGATGAGGCTACTGCAAAGTTAAAGAGATTGGATGTAGCAAGATTTCTGGTGAAGACAAAGTTTGCTATCAATCTCAATGAGGTTTTTAACATGGAGATAAACGATAACATATACAGGATTAAAATTCTTGAAGATTTCCATGGGCCTAAAGAAATCACAATTAAGAGTGAAGAGGATTGGATGAGCTCAGATGATGAAAATGAAGACACGAATTCGGAGGATAGTGAAGCTATATCAAAAATGGAGTCATTGTCGGAGGAAGATGAAGGTGCAGAGAATGGGAATGTTCGCGAGGAGGAAGATGGTTGGGAGGAGGGGCCCACAATTCATAATGACGATGATAGGGGTAGGGATAAGCAGAGGAGGGTAGGTTTTCAGAGTACAGAAGGTTCTGTATTGGGAGACGAGGATACAGGGTATGTAGGGGAGGACATGGTTCAGAATAGTGGCGGCAGAGATGTGTTAGCTACATTTGAAAAGGTGGTAGCTACGTTGGAAAATGATATAGTAGCTAGTAGGGGGATTTTTTTTGAACCACACGTGACCAGTGATGAGATGGGTACAGTTAAGAGACTAAGCAAGATGGGTGTATCATCTGACAAGGTTGGGCCTAAGGAAATATGTGGAGTGGATATAACACTAAGCCCATTTCGTGATAGCCCACTCAAACCTGGGTGTAATGGTACAATGTCAAAAACGAAAAAAACAAAAACTCTAAAGGACATTTATGACCAAATCAAGATATCATACGCACCGTCATATTATTCGGCTCTCATTCAGATGGAAAATGGAAAAGGGGTGGAGGTATTTAGTAGAACTGCAAGGTTGGATTCTCTTAGTCAAATGGATAAGGATAGAGTAGAGAGCCCTATTTTTTCTGGAGGCTCAGTATTATGCTGTGAATCGATGAGTCATGGTGATGTTTTACAAGGCAATGTTAGAGTTAAGAAGTATTTGCATGATGTTGCATCCAAGGTTTGGCAGATGATCAAAACTTTGGGAGTAGAAGGGGAAGAAGATGATGAATTATTTGAAAGTGTTTTGAGAGAATTGGAATCAAGGGATCGTATGCACTTTGGAGCTCCGTTGAAGAAGCGAAGACTTCGGAAAATGATAAGTGAAGGTAAAATTGATGTGTGTTTTGTACAAGAATAAAAAATCCAGGTGATGAAAGATGAAATTGTGAATAAAATTTGGAATGTAGCGTATTGTGGTTGGTCTGCTGTTAACTCTAATGGGGGATCAGGTGGTATTTTATCTCTTTGGAACAAAGAGGTTATTTCTATGATGAGTAGCTTTAGAGGAGAAGGCTTTCTGGGAATTCAATGTGAATGAAAGGGGACTTGCTGTTACCTGGTTAATGTTTATTCACCGTGCCAATTAGCTGGGAAGCGTCGCCTTTGGACGAGGCTTATTGATTTGAAGAATAAATTCCCCAAGAGTGAGTGGGTAGTGGGTGGCAATTTTAATGCAATAAAGTCGAAGGAAGAAAGGAGAGGAATAGGCAGAGTGAATGAGACTGAGATGAATGAGTTTGCAGTGTGTATTGATGCTATGGAGCTGACGGATCTTCCAGCAGTTGGCAACAAGTTCACTTGGATAAACACTAATGGGAGGTGTTAGAGCCGTTTAGATCGAATTCTTTTGACAGAGGGGCTAATCAGTGATTGGAAGGTCGTGGCCCAACAAGTAGGAATCAGGGATATCTCGGATCATAGACCAGTCTGGTTGAGGAGCAACTCGAAAAATTGGGGTCCTAAACCATTTAAGGTGTTTTCAAGCTGGTTTGATCACCCTGACCTTTTCAAATTTATTGAAAGCTCGTGGAAATCAATGGAGACAAACGGAAATTATGGGATCATCTTAGCTCATAAATTAAAGTTGCTGCGCGAAAAATTAAGGTGGTGGAATAAAAATAATTTTGGATGGGTTGATTTAAATGTTGAGGATGGTGTGAAGAAGCTGAATAGTATTGAAGATGCGTTAGCAGACGATTCAATTTCTAACGAGGATGAGCAGTTACAATCAAGGAGTGTCGCAATTGAAAAAATTTGGAGTAATCTCAGGATTAAAGAAAGTATATTGTGGCAGAAGTCGAGGGCGAAGTGGCTTAAAGAGGGTGAAGTTAATTCCAGGTATTTTCATGCTATGCTTAAAAACAAGGCTAGAAATAATTACATCTCTTTTGTCAAAGACGGGACGGTATTGCTAGAAGATGTTGCCTCAGTTAAGAGAGTTATTAAGGAGAAATTGTCTGATAGATTTGAAAGGAGCAATAGGATAAGGCCTATGTTGAATTTTTTTGATTATCCAAAACTTACTGATGTGGAGTAAGCAAGACTGCAGGAAGAGTTTACGCAGGAGGAAATTTACGAGGCAATTTGTAATTGTGATGGAAACAAGAGTCCGGGGCCGGACAATTTCAATTTGGATTTTCTGAAAAGAAGTTGGTCCATAGTGGGGCAGGATATTGTCAACTGTATTAAGGAATTCTATGTTACTGCTAACCTCCCTAAGGCGCTTCTTTCTTCGTTTATTGCATTGATTCATAAGAATGTCAATCCACAGTCCTTAGAGGAATATAGGCCTATTAGCCTTGTTGGGTGCATATATAAGGTTATTTTGAAAATCTTGGCTGCTAGGTTGAGTAAAGTGATTGGTAAGATCATTTCTAAGAATCAATCGACATTTATCCCGGGCAGGCAGATTTTAGATGGTGTGTTGGTTACAAATGAAATCATGGATTTAGCTAAAAAGGGTAACCGCAAATGCGTTCTATTCAAAGTCGACTTTGCGCAGGGGTACGATTGCGTTGAGTGGGACTTCTTGATTGCATCCATGAAGGCAATGAATTTTGGGGATAGATGGTTAAGATGAATGAACGGTGATGTCCTTAAAAATTACCTTTCTGTTTTGGTCAACGGAGGAACTATGGATGATTTCGCGGGTACGAGAGGATTACGGCAGGGTGATCCATTATCACCATTTCTATTTACTATTGTGGCTGAAGGGTTAACATGTTTAGTAAGGAGGGCAATTAACACTGGCTTGTTTCAAGGGTTTCGAGTAGCAGAAGGATTGGATTTTAGCATTACACAATTCGCGGATGACACTATATTGTTCTGTGATTCGACATCGAGAAATGTATGGGGAATTAAAGCTATTTTGCGTGGCTTTGAATTAATCTCTGGTTTACGAATTAACTTTGGAAAGAGCTGTGTGTTTGGGATTGGATTGGATGATAATTTTCTAGCAGGTGCTGCACAATTCCTAGCATGTAAACGCGATTCCATTTAATTTTCTGGGCCTGCAAGTTGGAGGTAATCATAGGAGATTAAATTTCTGGAAACCTGTAGTGAAAATATTCAAAGCGCGTCTCTCATCGTGGCAAGGAAAGCTCCTTTCAACGGGAGGTCGAATTACACTCATTAATTATGTCCTAACCATCCTTCCAATCCATTATATCTCCTTTTTCAAAATGCATGTGTTTGTTTTGAATGAGTTGATAGCCATTCAGAGGCGTTTCCTTTGGTCTGGAGCTACTGTAAAAGGTCCATGGCATGGGTTTCATGGAGTTGTGTTTGTAATTCTAAGGATAATGGTGGATTAGGAATTAAAGACCTGGCGGCATTTAATGTGGCGCTGCTCACAAAATGGGTGTGGAGGATATTCAACGAAGACAATGCAATTTGGTCCCCGATATTGAAACATAAGTATGGAAATTGTAAAAACTTTCTGGTTTTGATGCAGGTTATTCCCAACAAGCAGAAGTGCTCTCTATGGTGGAGAGACATTATTAATATTGCTCAATCAACAAGGTCGGACGCGTACCAAATGCAAGTCATAAGTAAACTTGGGGAGGGGACTTTTATATCTTTTTGGTTTACAAGATGGATTTCATCTGTTCCTCTGCGACTTCTGTTCCCGGTTCTATTTCAGCAGGCCTTGTTACAGTTTGGTTCAGTGGCTGATCATGGCCAGTGGATCCAGAATAGGTGGTGCTGGAATTTGGGCTTTGTAACGACTGATTGGAATGAAGAGGCTTTAGGGGGCCTGGCGGAAAAAAATGCTGTGCTTGGGGGAGTTCAGCGTGTGATTGGAGTTAATGATGCTGTCATATGGCTAGGTCCTGACAGTGGCAATTTCTCTACGAACCGCTGCTATTTGGTCAACATGGAATCAAAAGGATAGGTTAGGATTGATATTAGTTCCAAGGCTGCTCTTGATATTGTTTGGCAGATGGGAATGCCTCTGAAGATTAAGGTCTTTGCGTGGCGTTTAATCTTGGATAGACTTCCGTCTTGTAAAAATATGGCGGCCAGGGAGGTAATTTCAAATCCTCATGATCTAGTTTGTGTGTTCTGTTTTTATGACAAAGAATCATTGGATCACGTTTTCATTACATGTGAAAAAAGTATATTGGTGTGGCGAGCTATTTTGTTGTGGATTGGATTAGGGAGGGTGAGTTCGTACAATTGTCGCGACCATTTGATGGAGTGGTTTCTGATGATAGTAGGAAAAGTCGGGAAGAAAAGGGTGAACTTGATTTGGTTCGGCACGTGTTGGATAATCTGGTGGGCTAGAAACCAAATTCTATTCAATGGGGGGGTTCTTAACCTCGATGAGATTGTATTTCGTATACAACATTTTACTTGGAAGTGGTTATCGTTAACTTCGCCGAAATCATCCTTGTGTACATTTTATGAATGGTTGAAACACCCTTTAGACTTTTTGTAATGGGTGTGGTATAGGTTTCATAGACGTTTATAGCATTGTGTTGTACCTGGAGTTTCTCTTATAATGCCTCGGTTCGAGTAGTATTTTGCTATTCAACCGTTATTAATAGAATTACAGTGCTTATAAAAAAAAAAGAAGCTTAATGATTATTTTGTTTAAAAGAAACCTTTTAGATTAATCTAATATGCCAGAGGATCGTTTATAGAACTTTTTTACTCTTTTTCTAAGAATATATTATAATAAAACTACTTTTTATACATGTAACAAATGTTAAACAATATATTTTTCTCTTAGATTGTGTTATCATAACAAATAAATAAAAGAGCACTCTCTTCAAACCATTCTTCATTCAACAATTTTCCATTTTTTATGATGACAAACAATCGTATTTTAATTTTCTTTTTACTTTTTAAAATTTGATAAAAATAAATCAGAGAGGATCAAACCACCAAGTTCCCTCTAAGACTACCAATAATTAAAATAGAATTGTATGTGACAATAATTTTTTTTTCCTTTCAAATCAGTACTTAAAGACAATCCCTTAAAAAGTTTTTGTTTAAAAATATTAACAATTTTATCATAAAATAATTTACCAAAGTAAATTATCATCTTTTTATATCAAATACTTTTCTGCCCCTTTTGTTATCAAACAAAAAGGTGTTTTAAAGAAAATTGAGTAAGTGAATAAATATTTTTAGCTTAGTTGGCGTGAGAATTTTTTTTTTAACATAGAATGTAAAATAGAAATATAAAGATAAAAGAAAATATATTTCAATGGAATAAGAGAAAAAAAGTCAATTAAGGACAAAAAGCTACGAATATATATGAAACTTAAAACAGAGTAATACATGAAATAATGCATATCATATATGTTGGATCAGCTAACTCTACTATTAAGACTTGATGATAGAGAATGGAGTGACCAATACAAGCATTAATATTGATAAAGGCAATACATCTTTATCTGGTTATCCTTGAAGAATTTTCTGGGTTTTTTCTTTAATAGACTAAGAATATTTTACCAGAGTTTTTTTTTTTATAGGAAAAATACTTTCATATAGAAACAGCAGAACCAGAAACAACAGAAGGGAGGGACTGATTGGGACAATCCCCCAACCAAGTCCTATTGCCAACAAAATGGCCAAGTCTTGCTAAATTATGAGCTTCAAAAGTAACAAACTTGATAACAAAAATTACAGAAATTAACTTGAAACCATTCATAATAGACCTACAGTCTTCTGTAATGGGGGCAGGGACAACATCTACCAAACATCCATTTATGCAGTCTACTGTATTTTTCGAATCCGAAAGAACAACCAACTCCTCCAAATTAATGCGCTTCGCAGTCTGCAAACACCACCTAATATCCAACAACTTCGCGATCGTCGAATTCGTGGACTTCCTATCAGTTTTGCACACCGACAACACAATTGTATCGTCCTTCCTGAGAACGCATCCGAACAAAATGGTACCATCACACCAAACAGCAGCGTCGACTCGCAGCACATGAAACCCTCTATCATCCACGAGTTGATATTCAGGAATTCAGAGTTTTTGACTGACCGACGGGTTCCACCAGTTGAACTCCGTAACTGCATCCACAGCCTTTTGCGCCACCGCCAATGGGGATTGTACAGTACCCTTAAAGATGAGTTGATTTCTTGCAAACCAAATACTATGAATCAAGGAGCAAACCACCTGAACAGAGAATAGTTTCTACCCATAAACAAAGCTCAGTATTATTCTGCACGCGGAGTCCAACCGGGGAGGAGAAATATGCTTGTCTAGAGAACTCACAATTGAGTAAGATATGGTCAACCATCTCTATCTCAGTATGGCAAAAAGGGCACGAAGGATCAAGTTGCATACCTTTCCTCAACAGATTTCCCCGGGTCGGGAGGATATTCTTAGCCGCTCTCCAAAGGAAATTTCGAATCTTGTTGCTCAGAGGGATCCTCCAAATCAACTTCCACGGCTTATAATTAGGTACAGAGGACGGTCCCGGTTGGAAACTTGCTTTACCACTCATGCACAGATGGTACGCAGACCATACAGAATAATCTCCATGCTTTTCGTAGTGCCAAATCAGCTCATCTTTTACATTACGCAGAGACAGAGGAATGCTTGTTATTGATGTCGC
Organism: Lathyrus tuberosus; assembly: GCA_022829125.1. NCBI lineage: Eukaryota > Viridiplantae > Streptophyta > Magnoliopsida > Fabales > Fabaceae > Lathyrus > Lathyrus tuberosus. Next base: position 1,688,362 of record JALAZF010000142.1, on the reverse strand, counting down.
TTCGCAGTACCCAAAACTGGATTCTATCAGTTCCCTCTTCCAACAATTCAGATCATGGTCAATCAAATCATAAACTCTTGTGCTTGGATCCAGAGTACTACAGTTTTCAATCACTTTAAAACCCGGTTGACAAGGTATACATCTATCCTTCAATGCCAGGACATCCGCTCCATTACCTATCCTCCACCGAGACCCCAACTGCACCAACTGTTTTGCACCAAGGATACTTTTCCACGCGAAACTGGGAGCATATCCAGGATTGTACTCCTTTAAACTACACCTAGGAAAATATCTTCCTTTTAAAACTCTTTCCACCAATGAACCCTTCATAGTTAACAGCCTCCAGTAATGTTTGCCTAGGAGGCTGATATTAAACTCGCTTATCCCGCGGAATCCCATACCGCCTTCTCCTTTAGATCTTGCCAGCCTATCCCATCTCAGCTAGTGTAATTTCCTTTCCCCATTATGCGACCCCCACCAGAACTTTGCGATCAGACTCTCAATGTCTTTGCAGACGGCTTCCGGTAATTTGTAGCAACTCATGACATAGCTAGGAATGGCCTGTGCAACTGCTTTGGTTAAAACCTCCTTTCCTGCTCTAGATAAAAACCTCTCTTTCCATCCTTTAATCTTTTTCCAAACTCTCTCCACCACCATCACAAAAAATTCTTTTTTGGATCTTCCGAAAACGACAGGTAATCCTAGAAATTTTGAATGTCCCTCAACAGTCTTTACACCCATCCTGTCCCGGATCAATATTTTTTCTTCTTCACGCACATTTCGACTAAAAGATACCTCTGATTTATCTAAGTTTACCATCTGGCCGGAAGCCCTTTGCTACTTCTCCAACACATCCAAAATACAAGAAGCCTGAGTGATATTTGCCCTAGAGAAAAGAAGCGCGTCATCCGCAAAGAATAAATGCGAAATATTTGGAGATTTTTTCACAATCTTTAGACCATGAATACTTCCATCCTGCACGCCTTTTTTTATTAGACTTGAAAGAGCACCTGCACATAAAACAAACAAATAGGGTGAGAGAGGGTCTCCTTGACGGAGACCCCTACCTGGTGAGAAACTTCTACCAGGTTGGCCATTGAGAAGCACTCTGTATGTAACAGTGGATATACATTTATCAATGAGGCTCACAAACTGAAGATGAAAGCCCATCGTTACCAAAACTTGATTAACGAATCCCCACTCCACTCTATCGTACGCTTTAGACATGTCGAGCTTAAGAGCCATGTGTCCCCGCTTTCCTTTAGTTTTCTTCTTGAGCCAATGGAAACATTCCATAGCTACCAACGCGTTATCCGTAATCAAACGCCCCTTAATAAATGCACTTTGTTCCTCATCCACTATTTTCGGTAAAATCCGCTTGAGCCTATTCGCAATAGTTTTTGTCACCAACTTCATAACCACATTGCACAAGCTGATCGGCCTAAAGTCCTTAGGAGTGGACGAATTCTTCCCCTTTGGAATTAGAGCTATATTAGTGGTGTTGAGAGGCTGGGGATCACTACCACCATTTAAAATATCAAGGAACAAACTGCCTACCTCCACACCTACAACATCCCAGTACTTTTGGTAAAAAAGAGCCGACAATCCGTCCGGCCCAGGAGCCTTCAAAGGGTGCATTTGGGAGAGGGATTCCTTGATCTCTATCATTGTGAACGGTTCTGCACACAAGGTTACATGATCTTGCTGAAGACGACCAGTAATGGCATTGTACACTTCGTCTATAGCATTGGGATTCGAAGATGTAAACAAATGTTCGAAATAATCAAGCAGCAACTTTGCACATTGATCCTCACCCCTCCTCCAAGTCCCATTACCATCCTTCAGCTTGCCAATAGTATTCGTTTTTCGCCTCTGCTCAGCCTTCTTATGGAAAAACTTATTGTTTTTATCTCCATATTGCAACCAAACTGCTCGACTCTTTTGACGCCACGAAAGTTCCTCAATTCTCAGCAAATTATTCCTTTGATTCTCGAGGGCCTTTTGAAGATTAATCGACGCCTCGCTAGAGTCCCAACTTTCCTCTATATTAAGCATGCTTTCTATCCAACGAAGCTCCTTGCTAACCTCACTCAATCTATATTCTTTGAAATGATCGCTAAGGCCTTGTAAATCACTAAGTTTCCCAACTGTATGTGAAGTGCTGCTATTCCAGATTTGCTTCACTATCTCTGAGCATTTGGGATCCTTGCTCCAGCTTTCCTCAAATTTGAATTGGTACACTCTCTTTCTGGCAGGATTTGGCACGTCCGCCTCTAAGTCAATTTTAATAACAACATGATCTGACCCGTATCTAGATAAATGAGTCACTCTGATTGGATCAAACCTTTGGGAAAAATAGTCGGAAGCCAAAACCCAATCCATCCTGCATTGAATATTTTCTCCCCCTCTCCTACCATTTGTCCAAGTAAAGGGATACCCCTCGAAACCGAGATCACTAATGCCGCAACTATCCATAGTTAATCTGCCCCAAGACATTTGGTTTGAAGAACGCACAATACCACCCTTCTTCTCATCTTCCGAAATAATATCGTTGAAATCCCCAAAACTGATAGATCTTGAATTCCATGTGTTAATCAAATTTTGCAGTAACGACCAAGTAAGGCATTTTCTCTGCTCATCCGGATAACCGTAGATGCCATTAAAACTCCAATCCTGTCCGTCATGATGATCAGCCACCTCTCCACTGATATGATTTATGGAGTAGGAGGATATAGTAACCTGCAAAGAATCTTTCCAGAACAAAGTCATTCCCCCCGCACGCTCTCTTCCACTTCCTTCGCAATCCACACTAAGACACCCTGAAAACTCCCCTCTCAAATTCAGATTTAAAACTTCATGTTGCTTTAACTTCGTCTCCATCAAGAATATCATGTCGGGATTTTCATTACGTAGGAGCCTTCGCAAGGCTCAAACTGCACGGGGACTCCCCAACCCCCTGCAGTTCCAGCTCAAGAGTTTCATTGTTGAAGGCGGTGTTAGACATCCAACACCACCTCTGGTACTTTTGCTGCAATGTTGTTGATTTCACCGGGGCCTCTTAGTTTCTTTTCTCCTTTTTCACACTTAAAGCCAGTGCCATCCAGGACCATCACCTCAACCAAATTTCGTTTCCCCCGTTCCACCTCTTTTTCCACCTCCTTTGTTAGATTGTTCTTTCTCGGATTTTGACGCCTTGTCCACTTTCTTCTTTTACTTTTATTCTCAGCTGCCATGCCTTTCTTCCCTTTTCCAATATTTTATATATCGACCGCTCCTAAAGACTCCGCCATAGCCTCAATTTCTAACAAAGCCTTTCCAGAATTAAGGCCTTTTTGTGCTGATTCTTGTTCTTGCAAAGGGCTCACCTGGTCACCGGATTTGTCAATCAAATCATTCTCGTTCCTCTGCCCAATAGGGATGTTATCTTTGCATTGCTCCACAACATCATCTTCTATTTCCTTACTTTTTCCTTTAAATTCACACCTACTTTGGCTGGATGAAATATTGAAAAGACTCTTGCTGCAAGAACTCGAAGTCGACTCTTTTTTCCTACCATCCTCTTGAACCCTTGGCAAAGGAGAGGCCCTTAACCAAGCCCTAAAGGAAAGTTCCTGCTCTTCAAGATCTTCAAAACCTTCTTCACTTAGATCGTCCATCGTTTCACAATCTTTTAACTGATGTCCCAGTCTCCCACAGACGAAACAAAAAGTCGGTAAACGCTCATATTTAAAATGCACCCTCAGATTTTTATTTTTAAAACGCACTACAGTACCTCTCTTGAGAGGATTCTTCAGATCCAGAATGACTTTTATTCTCAAGAATCGACCAATCCTATGAGCCTCCTTTGAATCAAGCTCCTCGAACTGGCCCAGGATGCCTCCAATTTTCTTTGCCATGGCTTCAGATCTAAGCATTAGAGGGAGTTCATAAACACGTACCCAAAAGGTACCAAAATGCATATTTAAGTCAGATGGTTGTTCTTCCCCTGAGATTCTGCTAAGAACCAAGAGATTCCTATCAAAACTCCAGGGACCATTTTTGAGCACTCCTTCTAAATCTCTCCTTGTTGCAAATCGAAACAGAAAAAGATTCTTACTAAGCTCTTGAACTTCAACTGGATTTTTTAGCCTCCAAGCACTTAGCATTGTACTCGTAAAGGCCCACACATTGAAACCGTTGTCCGTCCATAATCTCCCAGCAAGGGTTCGATGGAAAATCTCACCTTCACACACCTCATCGATCTCAGCCGTAATCCCTTCTTCTTCCTCTTTAGACAGTTGGATGTTCTTCCATTTATCCATCACCACCTAAGCTCAATATCCAAGAAATAAGCAAAAACTACCAAAACCAAAACCCCAAGAGCACCGGCGACACTGAAGCCAGATCTAGAAATCAGATCTCCACAGCGTTGAATATAACAATTATGGAAAAATCTTGTAAAAGTTGTGGGTTCGAATTCTAATGCTTGCAAATCTGTGATTTCTTTAGTAGTATAGTGGCACATTTTTTTTTCTTTTTAGTGATTTCTTTAATATTATAGTGGCACATTCTTTTCTTTAATTTATTTTTAAGCTAAATACAAGCCACTTTTCCTCACGGTTGAAATTTCCAAGCATGTGAAATGTTTATTTATTTATTTTTCTTAATCATTTTTTTTAAACTTTTAAATGGTTAAAAACTGGCGCTTTGCAAAAATTAAAATAAATAAATAGGATTTCGACACAATTGGATTTTCCAACAGTGGTGAAATGTATTACTCTTATTCAAGAAATAACTCTTACTTTGTCATGTCTATTTTGTTTCCATTGCCTTACAAAAACCATATTCAACGCTTACTGTAACACCTAAGGCCGCCGAGGGTTAGGAGTGGTCATTGGTGCACAAGACATGACAATGAACGACTCCTGGCAGCTTCTAGGTAAAAAGTTGAATTCACATCGGAATGAGAGGAATCCCGAGGCGTTACAAGTATGAGTCTACAAGGTTGAAGAAAAACTTATAAGGATTAATAGATACTACCTATACCAACAAGATGCATATACTTTTTTGGTTGCCTAACAAATAAGAACTCCATAATTAAGTGTGCTTGACTTGAAGTAGTATTTGAATGGGTGACCTTCTGGGAAGTTTCCCAAAAAGCGTGTGAGTGGGGACAAAACATGCTAAAAATACCCGTGATGGTTTGTGGGCTTAGTCGGTAATCATGAAAGCAGTCAGGGGTGTAGATGGCTGGTTTCTACCTGAGTGAATCGCACACTCAAAGATACAACAGAATCGCCACCGAACTTTATTTAGTCCCAAAGGACAGAGAAAATATCGATAAAACCCAAGGGGAAGAGAAACGGGATCGGGGGGTCGGTTATGCGAAAGGAAGGTACTAGTACCTAACGCATCTGTCGTACTCGACGGAAACCATTTCGCTTGTTTCTAGGCTTGGATGGGTTATCTATCTAAAGGCTTCTAGCTAAAAGAAAAATGAGAGAGAGAGAAAGGGGAAAAAGAAAAGAAAAGAAGGAAAGTGCTCGCGGAGGATTATGGCCCTCGTGCCTACGTACCCTCATAGTGCAATGAGGAAATCATAGCGCCGTAGTTCATGGAACCAGGGGACAGAAAAGAAAGAAGAAGGGGAGAAGGAAGGATGGAAGTGTGATCGCCAAGATTATTGCAATCTCGTGCCTGCGTATCATACATTCGAAAGAATGCTGAATCAGAGCTTCCGTAGTTCGGGCAACCGAACGGAAAACAAAACAAGAAAGAAACCAGGAGACGAAAGACGTGGTGTCAAAGCCAAGAGCAAGAATGAAAGAAAAACTCTATTGGGGAAGACCACACAATAAGAGCGATTGCAAAAGAGACTAGAAAAAGAATGGTGTCAAAACCGAGAATGAAAGAAACTCCGCTGGGGATAACAAAGAGAATAGGTGTCGAAACCCAGAAAGTAAGGGCAAAGGGAATAGAAAGGACTCCGTCGGGGATCCACATAAAGGGATGGTGTCAAAACCAAGGAAAAGGGAGACTCGGTATATTAACTGGCTGGCAGTGGTTAACCAAAAAAAGAGAGTAAGACCCTGGCGAGGAAAAGAAACTGGTGTCAATAGTCAGACTGTGATAAACCAAGAAAGAGAGCGATGAACCAAGAGAAGGTGTTTGACTCTGCAGGGGCCATCGGTATATAACTGATAAACAGTGGTTAACCGAGGACACAAGGATTGCAACTCTGTGGGGATAGAGAAGCATTGGTTTTAACAGAGAAAATTGTGATTAACTAGAAGAACGGGTGTAGGACCGATCGAAGGTCGTAACCCAAAAGGGGTGTTGGTAATGACTGAACAAACAGTACTTGACCAACGAAAGAGGGTATTGAACCTAAAGAGGTTACTAGCCCAAGGGTGCAAGTATTCGAACCAATAAAGGTTACCAACTGCTGGGGATTCGGTTTTAACAGGAGAACTGTGATTAACCGAGAAAAATGAGTGATTAACCAAGAGAAGGTGATTAACTCAAAAAGGGCTTCAATATTTTAACAGACGGACTGTGGTTAACTGAAGAGACGGGTGATTAACCCAAGATAGGTGATTAACCTAAGGAACTCAGTATGTTAACAGACGGACTGTGATTAACTAAGAAGGCGGGTGATTAACCAAGGATAGGTGATTAACCCAAGGAACTCAGTGTGTTAACAGATAGACTGTGATTAACTGAGAAGACGTGCAAATTGGTGTGTTAACTGACAGGCAGTGATTAACCAACAAAGGGAGAAGAACCAAAAGACGGTTGCGAACTCCGTAAGGGATTCGGTATTTAACAAGAGTACTGTGTTTAACCGAAGAAAGAGAAAAGACTCTCCAGGGGAATCAAAAGAACAATGATTGACCTCAAGAAAAGAATAGGGTATTGAAACGAAGATAGCTTGCTAACCCAATGGACACTAATCTTAACCAAGAAGAATGGTGATTGATCAAAAGAGAGGTTGAAAGAGATAGGAGTGAAAAGTGATCAAGGATTAAAAGAGATCGCAAAGAGAAGAGAATGATCAGGGATCGACTCGACTGGGGAACAGAAGCACACTACCGCCTGGAGATAGAGGTGACGAAGCCAAACATAAGGTCATTCGTCCCCTACCTGAAGTAGTCAGAATGAGAGTAGGAATTCTCCCTTCTCATTCCTTCTCTAACACACAACGTGTAATGCGGAAGTTGAAACAGACGACACAACAGCTCCAAGTTGTACAGTGCTCATGCGTGGAGAAACGGACAACGTAACAACTTCACTTTGTATAGTGCTACGATGTAGGGCGTAGCGCGAAACTCCAACTCCGCGGGGGAATGAGTGAGAAAGCTCTAAAGGAAGCCTAAAAAGAGGAAAGGGGAAGATCAACTAATCGAAACATGTTTCGATCAAATAATCAATGGGAAAATCCATGCCAACAATTTTCCAAAGAGAATGAAAAATCATTAATGCAAAAGGTGCGAATTATTGATTATGCAAGATTAAGCTCATCCATGAAGAATGAACTTAATGCAAAAATAGAGTATAAAACAGTACCAAATGATCAACAAAATGCAACACAAAATCATGTTATTGTGATCAAAGAAAAATGCAAGAATGATTACATTCACATGATGCCAAAATATGAACAACTTGACTAATCGAAAGTATGCGACAAAAGTTCAAGCATGAGCTTCAAACAGAAGTTAAATGACATTTAAAACATCCATAAAATCAAGCATGATAATCAATGGAAGTTAATATGAAGAAAGCACGTCAAACACACTTGAAAAAGCAAGAAAACGACCATTATGTACAGTGGTAACCGGTTACAGCATATATGCTAACCGATTACATGCTTGAAAATGCGTGTTTTTAGTGAAAATTGCACTGTGTAACAGGTTACAACATATCTGCTAACCGGTTACCACTGTAACAGAGGCAAAAATAACAGTAAAAATAGCTTTTCAAAAGTAGTTTTCAGCACATAATCACTTATGTCAAACACCACATGCTAGGGCATGAATTTGTGCACAAAAATTGAACTTGAAAACAACAAACAAGCAGTGACCGAATCAATTAACACGTCAAGATCATGGATCAAACAATGCAAAATCAATTCACATGCAAAATTATCGACTACATCGCGAACTATGCGAAAATGCTCGAAACAAAAAAATTAGTGAGATGTGCCTTGGTAATTGTTGCAAATGATTCTTGATGCAGAAAATTAAAGAAAACCAGAGGAATCTTCAATTTGGTGACGAAACGTGTCGAAATCGAGCAAAATACGATAAAGCTCCAAAACGCGAATTCGAACCGTTGGAAGTTGCAGCAAATACTCGAGATTAATCCAAAAGCTGAAATAACTCCAGAAATCCAAGTATAATAGCAAGAATGATGAAGGTTGAGCTTAAGAAATAATCACTTTTGATGTAAAAGTGATTATCCATCAAAGTAGAAATGAGCTTTGGTGAGGTTTTGGAAGAGAATTGAGATGAAGATGAAGATGTAGTAGAGAAATTCAGAGGGAATGTGGGAGAATTGAGAGTGATTGTGCAAAATGGTTGAAGGTCCTTGAAAATGGGTGAAGGTGAGTTTATATAGATTTTAGGTTTGGAGTATGAGTGGTTTGGACATAGCTTTGGACTTAGCTTTGGGTTTGGAGTTAGGGTTGGAGTTAGTTGGGCTTGACTCACTGAGTCAAGGTTGTTAACTCGGTTAGTTAGAACCAACTCGGTAACAATCCCAATGTGAATTTCCATCATCCAGAGGTTAGCATGCTTGTAAAACAAGGAACATGGTGCACTTAAATTGGAGTGAAGTATTAGAGTAAATGCACTTGGATTGAATTGAATAGCCTTGAAATGTCTAGAGAAGTCTAGAATATTCCACATGCTGCTAGAATATTGTAGAATCAATGACCAAAGAGTGTGCAAGGAGGTTGTCCCAAAAATGCAGCAGAAACTAAAATTTTGCACTGAGTAACCGGTTACAGCATATGTGCTAACCGGTTACATGCTTGAAAACATGCGTTTTTGGGAAAAAAATACACTAAGTAACCGGTTATAGCATATGTGCTAACCGGTTACTTCAGCCAAATTTCCACAAATTTGCAAAAGGATGATGCTGAAGTCCTGATTCCGATTTTCCATCTCTTGTCTTGATAAATAAACATGGAAACCTTTATTTTGAGCTTGTTTTGATGATGTGATGATCTTGTGAGGATTCAACTAATCGGGCTTGGAAAACCTGCATGTCCTGCAACAAGAAACACACAAAGAAAAGGGCGAATGTGTATGCCAACAATGCGAGTGCGCATGCTTATGCAAAAGACAAAAGAGGGAGGTCAAATTTCAGGTTACGACAGCTGCCCCTATTTAATCCTCTTGGACCTGAATGTACGAATTGCGCTAGCTCTTCGATGATTCGAGGTAAAAGGGGATTAAATAAAAGAGTGGCTCGAGAATTTGGCCGACGGCGGTAAAAGAAGAGTGTTAAGAAAGAATAGATAAGTGCAACGTTTGGCTGAAAATTTACTGGGAGATAAGTCAGGCAAAAAGAGAGGGAGTATGATTGATGCATATGCTATGTATGCGTTTCTACATGATGCTTGATATCATGCAATGCAAAGGCGCAAGGTAAGGCATAGTGTGAGATGATTAGTCCAAAAATCGTAGCAAAACGACTTCGACATCCTCGACCGGGGAGAGGACTCGCATATAAAGAAAAACTTTGCTGGAGAAGAGTGTTCACGCAGGATGATGATTCTGCCTAGGAAAGAAACCGAGACATCTCAGGTTTCTAAATCACCATGGTTGTCTCTGTTGGGAATGAAAGAATCAAATCGATCCTTCCTACCAAGACTGACTCTGCGTGGGGGAAAAGAATCTTCTGAATCATGTTGACTCAGCTGAGGAGAAACCACTGTGTTGAGGACAGATAGTTTCAAATTATTGGAGATGATGCACAACCCTTGTTGGGGAAAAGAGAACAAAGCGTATTTGCTGGGAACACCTCAGCAACCTGCCTAGAGACATTACAAATCTGTTGGAGAACAGAGATGTAACCAAACAAGCTTTTCGACAAATCATATTGGCGCTTGCTGAGGGGAACGCTGACTCTGCTGAGGAAACAACAACTTCTTCACATAACCATCACATTGTCGGCCAGGCGTTAGGCTTACCCATGGATATTAATGATTATCCTGCAGGATTTACCAGTAACACATACAATGCATAATTCTTTCTAGATTGATTTAGCATTTTATTGTTCTCACCGTTTTTTAGTATTATGTGATCGCAAATAATTGTTTATTTTGCAAACAAAATACTGGAATGAAACAAATTGAGATAACAAAGAATGCATTTTATTGAGATGTGAAAATTTTGTGCATAAAATGTGTACAAGGATGCAAAATCCTTGATGAGGAAATTTGCAATAAAATAGAAAAACAAATGTCAATGGCAAAGGGAAATCATGCTTTGCATTGATTACAACATTGGCTACCATCCACTGTAAGTCTAGGTTCCAACGCCTTGCACCTGTTGATGATGATTGGACTGTTTTGTTACCGTTTGAGGGCTAGCTGAGATGAAGAGAGGCTCAAGTGTTCACAGTCAATGCCTTTATCCCTAATTTTTGCCTGGACATGTTTTCTCTATTTTTTTTCATCCTCCGGGATACCCATTTTTGCCTAAGTCGTCCTTTTGGGTTTTCAACTTAGCAGGCTATTATTGTTTTTTTTCCATTGTCCCTAACTTTTGCATGGACATTTCTTTTTTTCGGTCCATCGGGACGTCCATTTTTGCCTAGATTGTCCTTGCGGATGTCAATCTAGCGGACTTTTATCCTTTTTTTTCCAGGCATAATATTTTTTAACTGTATCAGAGTTCACGGGCGATGGCAATTCCTCCCCATCCATTGTGGTGAGGATCATGGCTCCTCCTGAGAAGGCCTTCTTGACAACAAAGGATCCTTCGTAATTGGGAGTCCACTTGCCTCGTGGATCCGAGTGAACAGGTGAATATCTCTTGAGCACGAGTTCGCCTTCACAGAATGTTCGAGGGAGAACTTTCTTGTCAAAAGCTCGCTTGATGTGTCTCTGATACAATTGACCATGACAAACAGCTGTAAGGTGCTTCTCTTCGATGAGATTTAGCTGATTGTATCTGGATTGAACCCATTCAGCTTCGTCAAGACCTGCTTCCGTGATGACTCTGAAAGAAGGAATCTCAACTTCAATGGGCAGAACAGCCTCCATACCATACACAAGCGAATACAAAGTTGCCCCAGTAGAAGTGCGATCTGAAGTTCTATAGCCATGTAGTGCAAAGGGAAGCATTTCATGCCAATCTTTGTAAGTCTTGACCATTTTCTGGACAATCCTTTTGATGTTTTTGTTTGCTGCTTCAACGGCGCCATTCATCTTGGGCCGATATGGTGAAGAGTTATGGTGCTCGATCTTAAATTCTTGACACAACTCCTTCATCATATTGTTGTTCAGGTTGCTTGCATTGTCCGTGATAATGCTGCTAGGAATCCCATAACGACAGATTATCTTTTTCTTGATAAATCTGGCAACCACTTATCGTGTAACTTTGCATAAGAAGCAGCTTCAACCCATTTGGTGAAGTAGTCGATAGCAACCAGAATGAATCGATGACTGTTGGAAGCCTTCGGCTCGATCATTCCAATCACATCTATACCCCACATGGAAAATGGCCAAGGTGAAGTCAAAACATTCAATGGAGTTGGAGGCACATGGATCTTGTCTCCGTAGATTTGGCACTTGTGACATCTTATGGCAAAGTTGTAACAATCTACCTCCATTGTCGTCCAGTAATACCCAGCCCGAAACATCTTCTTGGCCATAGCAGGACCTTTAGCATGTACACCCTCGCATCCCTCATGTATGGACCTTATGACAGTGTTTGCTTCGTGTCTATCCACGCATCTGAGCAACACGGAATCATAATTCCTCTTGTACAGTATACCACCACTTAAGAAGAATTTGGCGCAAAGCCGCCTGAGAGCTTTCTTATCAGTGATAGTGATACCCTCAGGATATTCCTGTTTTTCCAAATATCTCTTGATGTCATAGAGCCAAGGCTTGTCATCAGACTCATCCTCGATTGCTAAACAGTGTGCTGGTTCGTTCAAGTGATCAATGCGGATATGAGGAGCTTCATTCTTCCACTTGACCTTGAACATGGATGCTAGAGTGGCAAGAGCATCAGCTAGTTGATTTTCCTCTCTGGGAATATGATGAAAAGAAATCTCATCAAAGTAAGGAATCAACTTTGCAATGTGATGTTGGTACGGAACCAGCTTGGAATCCCGAGTCACAAAATCTCCTCTGACTTGACCGATGACCAAGGCAGAATCTCCATAGACCTCAAGAATTTTGATTCTCAGGTCAATGGCCACTTCAATACCGTAGATACATGCTTCGTATTCAGACATATTGTTGGTGCATGCAAAGCATAATCTAGCTGTGAAGGGAAGGTGAAAACCTGTTGGAGAGATAAGGATAGCACTGATTCCACGACCTTTAGAATTAGAGGCACCATCGAACACGAGCGTCCATCGCGCCCCTGGTTCGGGTCCTATGTCAGGATCTGGAGTCTCATAATCTTTGATACACAAAACATCCTCATCGGGAAAGTCAAACTTCATCTGGTGATAACCCTCTACAGGTTGATGTGCAAGGTAGTCAGACAAGACACTCCCTTTTATTGCTTTCTGGGTAACATGTTGGATATCATACTCAGTTAACAACATTTGCCACCGAGCAATCCTTCCAGAGACAGCAGGCTTTTCAAAGATGTACTTTATCAGATCCATTTTGGATATCAACAAAGTAGTATGGCAAATCATGTATTGTCGCAGGCGTCGAGCAGCCCAGACCAGAGCACAACAAGTTTTCTCCAAGAGTGAGTATCTGGTCTCACAATCAGTGAACTTCTTGCTCAGATAATATACTGCATGTTCTTTTCTACCAGTGTCATCATGTTGACCCAATACACATCCCGTTGATTCATCGAGGATGGTGAGATACATGATTAGAGGCCTACCAGGAACCGGCGGTACTAAGATCGGTGGTTCTTGCAAGTATTGTTTTATTTTGTCAAATGCTTCATGACAATCATTATTACATTCAACCGATTGATTTTTCCTTAGTAATTTGAACATTGGTTCACAGGTAGCCATTAAATGGGAGATGAACCTTGAAATGTAATTAAGTCTGCCCAGAAAGCCACAGACTTCTTTTTCTTTTTTGGGAGGCGGCATGTTCTGAATTGCCCGAACCTTATCAGGATCAACTTCAATGCCCTTCTGACTCACAATAAAACCCAATAGTTTACCCGACCGAACTCCAAAGGTGCACTTCGCAGGATTCAACCGCAATCTAAACTTCCGGAGTCTGTCAAACAGTTTCTTCAAATGAACCAAGTGATCATCTTCAGTTTTGGACTTGGCAATCATATCGTCCACGTAAACCTCAATCTCTCTATGAATCATATTGTGAAAGAGGGTTGTCATGACACGCTGGTATGTTCCCCATGCATTCTTTAGACCTAATGGCATGACTCTGTAGCAATATGTACCCCATGGCATGATAAAAGTGGTCTTCTCCATATCAGTTGGGGACATCTTGATCTGATTATATCTTGAAAAACCGTCCATGAAGGAAAAGACAGAGAACTGCGCAATGTTGTCTACCAAGACATCAATATCAGGCAAAGGAAAATCATCCTTCGGGCTCGCCTTGTTGAGATCTCGATAATCCACACACATTCTGACTTTGCCGTCTTTCTTAGGAACCGGGACGATATTGGCGATCCATTCAGGATATTCTGAAGTGGCTAGGAACCCAACATCAAACTGTTTCTTTACCTCTTCTCTGATTTTGAGTGCCATGTCGGGTCTAGTCCTTCTGAGTTTTTGCTTGACCAGAGGACATCCGGGCTTAAGCGGCAAGTGATGTTCAACGATGTTGGTATCCAACCCAGGCATATCTTGATAGGACCAGGCAAAGATATCAACATACTCTTTCAATAACTTGACCAACTCGGAGTGTACATGCTTAGCGAGGGATGCGTTAACCTTGACTTCTCTTCTGACTTGATCAGTACCAAGATTGACAACTTCCACTGGCTCTTTGTGTGGCTGAATCTCTCTACGCTCGTGCTCAAGGAGCCTTGCCAGTTCAACCGGTAATTCAGAATTTTCCTCACCATCTTCTTCGGCTTGGTTAATTGGAATTCCAGAATTACAATGGATGTTTGCCATGTTGTTATCAATGCTTTCATTATTTCTGCATGTTTATGAATATGTTCAGAATGAGGTATTTTAAAAAAAGAAAAGAAACTTTTGCCATTTGTTTTGTGAAAAAGTAAAATAAGGAAAGAAAATAGAGCATGATTTTGAATGCAAAATACTTTTAGGCTAAAATACAGTTTTGGTCCCCCTATTTGTCAAAATTCACGGTTTTGGTCCCTCCATTTTATTTTTTAACAGTTTTGGTCCCCCACCCCTCACTGTTCATGTACGGACGTGTACTGTTCATGTACGGACATATACTGTTCATGTACGGACCAGTTACTGTTCATCATTTTTTTGGGCCAAAATTGGGGTGGGGGGACCAAAACTGTTAAAAAATAAAATAGGGGGACCAAAACCGTGAATTTTGACAAAAAGGAGGACCAAAACTGTATTTTAGCCAAACTTTTATTTATTGATCACATAAAATTGCAAAAGCGCGAGGCCCTTTACAAGCTATCCACTCGTCTCGGGCGAGGACAAGGGAATGAGAAAGCAAAATGCATTACATATTATATGGGAAAATACCAGGAATCACGGTAGATGTCCAATTGTTGAGCTTGAAACCCGGCGGACACTTGCGCACAAGGCTTGAAATCTGATTACTGGAACCAGCATCGTCAGCAGCTGTCATGATGTCACCTTGTTGGAAACCCGTGCTATTGAACTTGATTAAGTTGCATTGCTTTGACCCATGTGAACCTTCAGCCCCTGAATTATCCTCAACCATGCTAACCACTGGTCCTTGTAGCGAGCGATTTTGGACGCGGTTCTTAAGCGCTGGTCCCTCTCTGCGGTTTGAGCTTTGACTACAGGTTGATTCATTTTTTATCCTATTGTGAGCTGAATAAGGAAGGGAAATAGATGTCTCCAATTAACCCTGCTTTGCATACTGAGTTTAAACAGCGGTCTGTTAGGTTACGAATGCTATCAATGTGGGGGGGGCCTTGTACTGGTTATTTGTATTTTCGCCAATACTGTTTTCTTTCTTTTCACCTGGGCAGAAGGTTTCTGGCGGGGAACAAGGATTAGGATGTTAGGACTAATGTTTTTGAATTACTGCTTTTGATATGGGAGTATGGGGTTTGGGTTTTTTATTGATTGTGCTCGCTAAGATCTTTTCTTTCGATCTTATGCCTACGTATTCCCGTTTACCGAAACAGGGAAATCAGAGCGTTCATAGTTCCTCCTATTCTCTGGGAGGAAATTGGTTTTTGGTGTCTTGTTCAAAGCCCAAGATGTGAAGCGAAAGGTGATTTGTATCTTGTTCAAAGCCCAAGATGTGAAGCTGGAGGTCTATTTGTGTCTTGTTCAAAGCCCAAGACGTGAAGCTGAAGGACCTCGGCTTTAGAGAGAATTTGTCATCTCTAAAGAAGGGTTTGTCTGTCACAACTGTTGGGTGACTGGTTATAAAGGAGGATTACTTTAACCGGGATACACGGATCCTAGTAATGCCATAATTTCCGTTATAGGGGATTTTAACCTAAAGGAGAAGACTTTAACTCATTGTAGAGCAATGCTATCTTTCCTTAGGAATTTATCATGCTAAAAGAGGGACAGTGGCATGGATGTAGATGATCCAGAGGCTTGCCGCTTACAGCGATTAGATGAAGGGAAAAGAGTTGTTGATGTTTGTGTACTGTGAACGAAGCACAGGTTTGATGCTAAAAGGTTGATTGGATCAACCAGTGGTTTTCTTATACAAAGCCTAAGAGGAGGCTATTGGCCCAACATGAGGGAGTTTTTATGTGTCTCGTACGAAGCCTGAGAGAGAGGCTAAAAGGGTTGACTCAACAGGAGAATCTTTTATACTCAACAAGAGAGTGTTTTTGTATCTCGTACGAAGCCCGAGATGGAGGCTAAAAGTTTGACTCAACAAGAGAGTCTTTGATACTCAACAAGAGAGTGTTTTTGTATCTTGTACGAAGCCCGAGATGGAGGCTAAAGGTTTGACTCAACAAGAGAGCCTTTGTATCTCGTACGAAGCCCGAGATGGAGGTTAAAATTTGTTTGGCTTAATAAGAACCTTTTTGTATCTCGTATAAAGCCCGAGATGGAGGCGAAAAGGGGTAATGGACTCAACGAGGGAGTCTCTTATGTGTCTCGTACAAAGCCCGAGAGAGAGGCTATCATTCCCGGAGGAAGAGATCATTATACGAAGCCTAAGAGGAGGTTGTGAATACTTCTAACAAGCCGGCGGGTCCTTGTACGAAGCCCAAGAGGAGGCGGGGTTGCTTTTAGGAAGCCTGTGGGTCCTTGTACGATGCCCAAGAGGAGGCCGATGCTTTTAGGAAGCCCGTGGGTCCCCAAACCCCGAGAAATTCAAGGCAAGCTATTCACAAGGAATAGGTCAAGTCAGGAAAGTTCGAGAATTTGGAAGAAACTCAAAGATGCCATTCACGGAGAAGACATTCATCTTGGGGAGTAGAGTTTCTTGACAATTCCTAATGAGGACAGCCGAAGAGAAGACTGTATCTGGTGATCCTAGTTGGGATCTAGTTGTCTATTTCTACGAATAAACGAAACGGCGTCACCTAGTTCTAGACGTAGTTGCCAGGGAAACTCTAAATAGCTATACTATTATTACACAGTTGATATGAGTTTATGAAAGAAGACTTACAGCGAAACAGCCCCACAATACATTTATATATATATATGAGTTTATGAAAGGAGACTTACAGTGAAACAGCCCCACAATACAGTTATATACATATGAAAACGGTAAATGAAAGCGGGTAAACACTTACTCGGTTGTAGAGCTTCCATGCTGTTTGGTTAGTTGTTCAACAAAGAAAGATTGAAAACAACAGTATATTCAAAATCAAAGGAGAAAGTGCTTTGAAAAAGAAAGATTTGGGGCTTACAACTCAAGGAGAGGCCCAGGGTTTTATCAGTGAGCGCACTGTTGAATTTGTACAGAGGAACTTATACAAGTGACTGAGGCCCAAGAAAGGTTTTCTGTACAAAGGGATGGGTCTTACACTCTATTAGAGGCCCAAGTGAGTTTTAAGAAAAGAAATGATTGGGTCTTACACTTTATTAGAGGCCCAATGGTTAATTTTGAAAAGGGCGACGATCGCGCCGAGGTTTTGGAAACACCGTGGGACTCATACAAGTGACTGAGGCCCAAAATTTTTGTATTTTACAAAGAGATTGGGTCTTAAACTCTATTAGAGGCCCAAAGAGTTTAAAGAAAAGAAATGGGGCTTACAACATGAGGGGAGGCCCATAGTCTTCATTTTCAAGATGAATATTCACTTTTAAAATGCTTAAAAACAATTAAAAATGAATTTATTCACAAAAATACTAACTATATTAAATAAATAATATAAATTTGATTTTTTTGTAGAATAAAATATTTTACCATTTTTCTGATTTTTCAGAAAAAGAACCAATAAAAAATAATCAAAATTGAAGGAGTTATTAATTTTCTGAATTATTAAAAAATAATAAGAAAATATAAAAAAGAGGGGTTGGGTCTTATACTCTATTAGAGGCCCAAAGTGTATTTTTGTACAAAAGATGAGGCTTACAACTCAGGGAGAGACCCAAAATATTTTCAGTTTGAAAATGGCGATCGCGCCGAGACTTTTAACGCAGAGGGACTTATACAATAAGTGAGGCCCAAAATTGTTTTGTTAAAAAAGGGTTGGGTCTTACACTCTAATAGAGGCCCAAGTGTTAAAAAATGAAAAGAAATGGGACTTACAACTCAAAGAGAAGCCCAGTTGATTTTCGTTTGAAAATGGCGATCGCGCCGAATTTTTCTTTTAACGCAGAGGGACTTATACAATAAGTGAGGCCCAAAATTGTTTTGGTTAAAAGGGGATTGGGTCTTACACACTAATAGAGACCCAAAAGTTTTGAATGGGTCTTATAGCTCGAGGAGAGGCCCAGTTTTGTTTTTCAAAAGGCGACGATCGCGCCGTTTATTTTTTACGGTATCGGGACTTATACAATACACTGAGGCCCAAAAATGATTTTGTCAAAAAAGGATTGGGTCTTACACTCTATTAGAGGCCCAAGTGTTTAAAAAAGATTTGTTAGGGTGAAAATCAAAGAAAATCTCAATTTCATTTTTTAGGCATTTTTTCAAGAAAAATTAAGTAAAAAATGATAAAAATATCAAATAAAATCATTAAATAATGATTAAAGTTTATGAAAAAAAATATTTTATCAACATAAATATTTAAAATCATTTTGGTTTTAAAAATCAAGAAAAAAAAAATTCATTTTAAAAACATTTAAAACAATTTAAAACACTATTTTTAAATATATTAAAAATAATATTTTTTTTGTGATTTTTTTGGATTAAAATATTATGGGGTACGAATTGGAAAATGATGATTTTTTGCTATGTGAAAAAAATTGGTTGAGTTTTGAAAATAAAAAGTAAGAAAAAGAGAAAAGATATCAAAATATCATTTTCGACATTTTTTGGGGTAAAAACGAGTACCGAAACTTTAATTTTCAACACGTTTTTATCAAATTTCAAACACTCATAACTCTCTCAATTTTTATCGGAATCAAAATCCGGAAATACCTGCTTGACCGATTTTTCGCAAGAAATCCGATGATATTACTCACGCGCATGGAAAATCGACGCACAAAACGCAGAAAAAACTGCTATCGTTCTGAAAATACCGTTCCGCGCCGAATTTCCAACACGCGTAACTCTCTCGATTTTTATCGGAATCAAAATCCGGAAGTACCTACCTGACCGATTTTTGGCAAGGAATCCGATGGTATTACTCATGCACGCGAAAAATCGACGTATAAAACGCAGAAATTAAAAAACAAAAACTGTTATCAATTAAAAACATCGTTCCGCGTTGAATTTCAAACACGCGTAACTCTCTCGATTTTTAACCGAATCAAGATCCGCAAAAGCCTATCCTGATCGATTTTTCGCAAGGAATCCAATGGTATCACTCACGCACGCCGAAACTCAACGTACAAAACGCAGAGATAAAAAAACCAGAGCTGCTGCGTGTAAAAACATCGTTTCGCGTAAAATTTCCAACGCGCGTAACTCTCTCGATTTTTAACTGAATCAAGATCCGCAAGAGCCTATCTTGACCGATTTTTCGCAAGGAATCCAATGGTATTACTCACGCACACGGAAAATCGACGCACAAAATGCAGAAATTAAAAAACAAAAACTGCTATAGTTGTTTTCGACGCCGTTTCGCGTAAAATTTCCATCGCGCGTAACTCTCTCAATTTTCATCGGAATTGAAATCCGTAAAAACCTATCTTGACCGATTTTTCGCAAGGAATCCAATGGTATTATTCACGTACTCGGAAACTCACTGTACAAAGCAGAAAAAACAGAACTGCTATCGTTAATTCGACGCCGTTTCGCGTAAAATTTCCAACGCGCGTAACTCTCTCAAGTTTCATCGGAATTGAAATCCGTAAAAACCTATCTTGACCGATTTTTTGCAAGGAATCCAATGGTATTATTCACGCACTCGGAAACTCACTGTACAAAGCGGAAAAAACAGAACCGCTATCGTTAATTCGACGCCGTTTCGCGTAAAATTTCCAACGCGCGTAACTCTCTCAATTTTCATCGGAATTGAAATCCGTAAAAACCTATCTTGACCGATTTTTCGCAAGGAATCCAATGGTGTTACTCATGCAAACTAAAACTTAATGTATAGAATACACCAATGAAAACAAGACAGAACTGTACATGGTTTCAAAACAACCAAAATTCCACATAAAAACATGTCAAAATGCAAACAGTGGGAGGATCACAACATACACATTAAGGACTACATTTTTACCTTAAGAATTGTTCAATATGATGCATGTATGTGGACAACAAAGGAAAGCATGATTCAAAGAATTCAAGTTGTGGATTTTACCTCTTTTTTGGAGATTTTGGGCAACCTTCCAAGTGCTTTGTTCCAGAAATGATTTGATGCTTTGGACAACCTCAAATGACCTCTTAGAAGCTTTTAGGATGGTTGGAATTGGCTGGAAACCTCTGGAGCAAGTTTGTGCACTTTCTCGCGAAATGGTCAAAAACGGCCAAAATGCCAACTCTCTCAAATGGTGTTCCAGATGTGTGGCACCATTTGGGACAGTTCAAGGATGATATTTAGAGTGTGTTTGAGGTTTTATCTAGCTTGGAAAGTGACTGAATCAAGACATGGCTTAAAAAATGCAAAAAAGTGTCATTTTGAGAGGTGACTTTATGATGTTGTGATTACAGGTCACTTTTGATGGTTTGCACAGCTTACATATGATATATATGAGGTGTGAGTGTGATTAGTTTGAGTGGAATTGCTCTCTAGCTCAAAAACTCAGAATTTCCTTACTAATGAAGGCATTTTGGAGTGAAAGAGAGAATTTGAGGAAAGCATCTGTTTGATGGCTTTAGTGTACTCAAACTGAGCACAAATGAGCTCTATTTATAGTGGAGCAAGTTTGTTTTGGGATCCACAGTGAATGGTGGCTGCAGCAGGTGTTTGTTCCATGTTGGCCAATGGAAATGCAAGTCTCCTCTAGCCATTGACTAGAGGTTAGGGCACAGGCTGCTGGTTCCCTTGGTCTTGGATAAGTCTTGACTAATTTCAGATGAGAATGGCTCAGTACATGCCACCTCTAAGCATCCATTAAATGCTCCAAACCAAAATTGGAGTTTTGTCCCTCTTTTAGGGATTTCTAGGCTTTGGCATGCTTTTCTTTGTTCCTTGGACTTGGGAGGTTCATGGATCAGATCATCCCACTTGGATTTGATCCTTAGATGTGTCCAAACTGATGGCAAGGCTTGAAAATTCGTGTGGCACAAAAAATGTGCAAATCTGCCTTGAAAAATTCAGCTTCAGCAAGCCATTTTGTAAGATCCATAACTCCCTGCTCGAGTATGCTATATGGACGTTCTAGGACTTTTCGGAAAGCTTAGATGACGTACTTCAACTTTGATGTTTAACATTAGACCTGGTTCAACTTGGATCATGGAGAAAAACAGCCTTGAAGTTGGGACATTGTGCTGAAAATGTCAATTTTAACTTTTTAGCCATTTTGATCCAAGCATAACTCAAAATCCTTAATGAATTGGACTTAGGTCTAGTTGAAGTTTTTGTAGAGGGTAATGAGGGATACATATCAAGCTTTGGATGAGGAAAAATGGATTTGTGGTTTAGGAGTTATGATCCTCCAAAGTTGGTACCCTTGCCACTTTTTTTCATAACTTAGAAAAATTTCTAAGTTTTTATGGTTACCCCTCTTACAAGTTATCCCACTTTCTTTGATTTTTCTTGATGAATGATGATTCCAATCACACATTAACATCATTTTAGGTTTAAAAAACCATTTTTATGAAAAATCTCAAAAAGTCAAAGTTTGACTTTTGTGCACAGTTGACTTTTTATTAGATGAATTCCAAACCGTGCGATTCTTCAGGAAATCATGTCCTCGACCTAAATCAAAATTGATGGACATGTTCCATGGGTGTTATAGGGTGTATTTAATCATGTCCCACGGCTTGGGAGCATGTCCTGGTCAAAAGTCAAAGCTACAGTTGACTTTTCCCGCGAAACCTTAACTATGGTTCAGATGAAATTGAAACTTGTTGCTCAAGCTTCTTGGGTCAATCCATTGTTGCAAATGGATCAACGTGGTATGTTGGAGACCCTCAAATCATGTCTTGAGGTCTTGGCTCATGATTTGTCCCAAAAGTCAACTTAGGGGTGAATTAGGTCAAGAAACCCTAATTCCTGATTTTTTATGTATGCATCCCCCGAGGCTAAATTGACTTGGTGATTGGGTTTATGATGTTCCATGGAGCATTTTAGGTTATGCTTTGAGGCATTGGCTCATGCCCAGAGGAAAATTTCCATCTGGAGGCCCTAGTCGACCAAACCCTAATTTGGTGACACTGGCGATCCTGAGGCTTGATCCACTTAGAAGGGAGCAACCTTGTGCTTAATCCTTGAAGTGGGAGTCCTTTTGATCCATTGTGGATATTTGAGAGGCTAGACAAGTTGAAAATCATGTCATTCCTTGATTGATCCTTTGTCTAAGAGCTCTGCGAGGGCTTGAAACCCTAAATCCTGTTTGTAGTGAATGCTCACCCACCTTTGGGGAGACTAATGAGGTACAAAGGTACATCCATATTGTGCTGATGATTTGCACAATGATGGGAAATCTTAGTGGTCAAAATTTGGGGTATGACAGATGCCCCTATTTAATCTACTTGGACCCGAAGGTATGAATGACGAAGGTATTCGGGCATTCGGGGTGCAAGAGGATTAAATATCGGAATACCCAAAATTTTGATGGTGGTTATGAATGGTAGCTTACGCATTCATCTTCTTTAGCTAAGCAAAGATGCTTAGAAAAGGTAAACTTCCCCTCGATCCTGGTCTTCAGCCAAGGAGCTGGTCTCAGTTTCTCTTGAAATAAACTTCCCCTCGATTCTGGTTTCCTACCAAGGAACTGGTATTAGTTTCTTTTGTAAACTTCCCCTCGATCCTGGTTTCCTACCAAGGATCTGGTCTCGGTTTCTGATATAAACTTCCCCTCGATCCTGGTTTCCTACCAAGGACCTGGTCTTAGTTTTTGATTTAAACTTCCCCTCGATCCTTGTTTCCTACCAAGGATCTGGTCTCGGTTTCTTTTGTCAATAAACTTTATTGACAAGGGATGCTATGTGTAGCAGTTTTCCTCAAACTTCTCGCCGAATTTTCCTTTGGAGATGCCATTTGAGTGGAGAAAGATTTGATGTCAGACTTGCTGGGGAACCCATTCGTCTGAATTGTAGAGGTACACAAACTTCTCTGTTTTGGAGACGCCATTTGTCGATTCTACTAGGGGAAGCGAGTCTCTTGAGAGACTGTTTTCGTTTGGGGTCTTACATCATACTTTTCTCGGGATCTTTCCGGAGAAATGCCATATGATGGAATCCAATTTTGAGGTGCCAATGACCTTTTCATCAGTAGTTTTTTCGGAGAAAAACTGTCGTACCGCCGAATCTCTGATTAAGAGGCTTTCTCTGGGGATTTTCCTTAATCCGGGAAAGCAAGGATATCGTCTTCGATGGCGAAGAGTGACATTTGTTGAAAGTTTTCTTGTTTCTCAGAGGTTCAAGTTATCAAAGTGGTCAAGGACCGTCTCTAATCCAGAGATAAACGGGAGAGAGATTGCTTAGATGATTCACTTCCTAACAAGGAAAGATCTGACAACTCGATTGAGAGGACTTTTATCACTAGGGGACACGACCGACTAGAGTGATAGCGATGCAATACGAATGCGAATGCAAATAAAATGCATGATGTATGTATGTTTATGCAGACAAAACTGACGCAACATACAGACTAAGAGATGAACATGACTGGATACTCGGCCATCGCGGGGCGTGTAGAAATATCGCTGGTTCAAGATAGCAATTCTACCTTGCTTAGGAGAAACGGTCCCTGTTGGGAGCGACGCTAGTCGGGCTTAGGAGATGAGAACTCGGCCGAGGATGTCAGACGAAACATGGTCTTTGACATTGTTGATCCTTCATTCAGGCGTACTGGTCTAGAAGGAGTACTTTGATTCTGCACTTTGAAGTTCGCTTACTTCTGGAGAAGCGGACGATGTTCTTCTGATGTTCAACAGTCAAAAGAAATTGTCGTCTTTAAAAAAAAGCAGAAAAAGTTTTAGCAAGTAAATTCATTTTTGTTTTATTTCGAGAATTGTTAATCATGTTAACAACGTCGTTCTGTAAAGCTAAAGCAAATAAGAATTACAAACAAAAGCACAAGGGCCCAAATTTTATTGATAAGATGGAGATCAGCCAAACGCGTGATTCCAAAGAGTATTTACAAAGTTTGAAAATGGTAATTTACAGGGAAAAGGGCTACGTTGAAACATAACGACCACTATCCTTCTACCAACTTTGAATTCGGGACATCCTGAGCTTCTGTCGAAGATGACCTTGACTGGAGTTTTCCTCCGATGGATGCTGTAACTGCTGCTGAGGGACTTGCCTCTGTTGAACATAGTTACTTGCCATTATCCCTAATTTTTGCCTGGATTGTACTATGATGTTTCCAATCCATCGGGATGATTTTTTTTCATGTCTCTAACTTTTTCCTGGACCGCCCTTTCGGGTTTTCAATCCACCGAGACGTTTTTTTTTTTTTTTTTTTTTAGTTTAGGCGAATTATTTCTTGACTACATCAACATTCGTGGGGTAGGCAAATTCCTCTCCGTCCATGGTTGCAAGTCTCAAGGCGCCGCCTGAGAAAGCTTTCGTGACCACATAGGGGCCATCATAATTCAGAGTCCACTTGCCCCGGGAATCAGTGAGAAAAGATTGTATCTTCTTGAGCACGAGGTCTCCTTTTCTGAAGATACGAGGTCGGACCTTTTTGTCGAACGCCCTTTTCATTCTCTGCTGATACAACTGACCGTGGCATAGTGCCGTGATTCGCTTCTCTTCGATCAGGTTCAGTTCGTCGTGTCGACTTTGACACCATTCAGCTTCGGTGAGCTTCGCTTCCATCAATACCCGGATTGATGGGATCTCTACTTCTATGGGGAGCACTGCTTCCATGCCATACACTAGAGAGAAAGGGGTAGCCCCAATTCCGTTTCCGTAATGATTGACAGTTCCGTCAAAGATAAGTCCCCACTGGGAACCTGGTTCTGGCCCTTCACTGGGTAGCGGTTCATCGCAATCTTTCATTTTTAGATACATGACATCTTCGTATGGGAAGTCAAACCCGATTGATTCTTGTTTATCAATCGGTTGATGAGCCAAATGATCGGCTAAAATACTTCCTTTAACGGCTTTCTGAGCGTGGTACTCTATGTCATATTCTGATAACAGCATCTGCCAACGGTCAATTCTTCCCGTGAGAGCAGGTTTTTCGAAAATGTACTTGATTGTATCCATTTCGGAGACCAACCAAGTAGTATGACGAATCATGTACTGGCGAAGACGTTTGGCTGCCCAAGCCAAAGCGCAACAAGTTTTCTCAAGCATTGTGTACCGAGTTTCGCAGTCGGTGAATTTCTTGCTTAGATAGTAAATGGCAGACTCTTTCCGTTTGGTTTCGTCTTGTTGGCCAAGTACACATCCCATCGAGTCCTCTACGACTGTGAGGTAAATGATCAGTGGTCTTCCTTCCACTGGAGGTGATAAAATCGGCGGATTCAACAGGTATTCCTTAATACTGTCGAAGGCGGTTTGGCAATCTTCTGACCAAACGCAATCCTGGTTCTTTTTGAGTAACTTGAAGATCGGCACGCATGTCGCGGTCATAGGGAATATGAATCTGGAGATGTAGTTCAAACGTCCCAGGAATCTTCTGACTTGTTTTTCAGTTTTTGGAGAAGGCATTTCTTGAATGGGCTTGACCTTGTCAGGATCAACCTCAATTCCTTTCTGGCTGACGATGAACCCTAAGAGTTTCCCTGAACGGACACCGAAGGTGCACTTGTTGGGATTCAAGCGGAGTTTGTACTTTCTCAACCGCTCGAATAGTTTTGACAGGTGGGTCACATGCTCCTCTTCTGTTCTAGATTTAGCAATCATATCATCGACATATACCTCAATTTCTTTGTGTATCATGTCATGAAACAGAGTAGTCATGGCCCCTTGATAGGTTGCCCCGGCATTCTTCAAACCGAACGACATTACCTTGTAACAAAGGGTGCCCCATGGGGTAATGAATGAAGTTTTCTCCATGTCTTTCGGCGCCATTTTGATCTGGTTATAGCCCTAGAATCCATCCATGAAGGAGAAAACTTTGAACTTTGTTGTACTGTCTACCAGCATGTCAATGTGTGGTAAAGAAAAGTCGTCCTTTGGACTTGCCTTGTTCAGATCTCTGTAATCAACACACATTATGACCCTTCCGTCCTTTTTAGGAACGGGTACGATGTTAGCTAACCATTGAGGATATTCAGATGTGGCGAGGAAACCCGCGTCAATCTATTTCTGTACCTCCTCTTTGATTTTGATAGCCATGTCCGGGTGAGTCCGTCTCAACCTTTGCTTTACTGGCGGACATTCTGATCTCAACGGTAAGTGATGTTCCACGATGCTGGTATCCAACCCTGGCATATCCTGATAAGACCAAGCGAATACATCGAGGAATTCTTTGAGAAGCTTTATCAAACCCTCTCTGGTAGTTAGACTGAGCAGTTCCCCAATCCTAATTTCTTTTCTCTCTTGCTCTGAACCCAAGTTTACCGTTTCCAACGGCTCTTTGTGAGGTTCAATGGACCTTTCCTCTTGTCTGAGTAATCGGGAGATCTCTTCTGGAATTTCGTTGTCAACTTCTTCTTCAACCCCGAATACCGGGAACTCAAAGTTGGGAGAAGGCATCGGATCGTATGTTTCAACTGGGTTTAAAATAAGCAATCTGCATGACGTGATGATTCGTGTTTAGAAGAGATAGAGAAAATGCAAGTGTGTGCAGTGTATTTATTTTACTGCTTGTTTTTATTTTTGAATTGTTTTTTAGGATTACCATTTTCTGAAAAAGCAAAAAGAGAAAACAGCAATTAATGCGGAAATTACAGAACGACGTTATTTTATTAATGAACAAGTCGACTCTTGAAACTACAGCCCTATAAAACAAAACTCTGTCGCTTCGGGCAAAGCGAAGAGGGAAATTTACAGAAAGCGAGCCCTATCAAAACATCCGTTCCACCTGGGCGGGGTGAAAGGTTAAAAGTTGGCAATTACTTTGACTGATGAACGACCTTCGGAACCTCGACGACAACCCATTGGCGGTGAAATCCTCGGTGAATCACAAAGTCTGGCACCTTCCTTGATTTGTCTTCAAAAATAACGCTGATTTCTGGTGGAGCAGAATCATTGGAATTTGTCTCCCAAGCAGAATTGTCGTAGGAGGATTCCTCTGTTGTATTTTGCATAGCATTTGTGCTCTCAGCTGTATCTCCCCATCCAGTAGGCTGGATATCTTCGAGCCTGATACGAGAGCTTTCGGGAGCAGTGTGCTTGACCATATAGTCGTATTTTCCACTCGGTTGTCCCAGAGTGTCCCACACTTCTTTGGAACTGGAGGAGTCATCTCTCTCGATGATGTTGACCTCAGGAAAAGCATAGTTGTTGAATTCAAGTCCTGCAAACGTTGCGAATTCATCTTCATGTTGAGTAGTTTTCGAATGACCTGAGTGTTGATCCCATGACATGGTGGGGACACAGGTATTCTGTTCAATGATGCTCAGCTGAGTTTCATTACTCGGCTGACTTTCTTGCCCCCAAGTCTCCTGGGTAAGGCTGCCACATTGGCAGGCCATCCATCGGGCCATAGTAATTATGGTCAAAGTTGTCTTTCATCGGAGTGCCTTCCTCTAATGAATTTGGCGGAGCACGACATCCTTCCGGATCATAATCTCCGTAGATCATTTCAACATCTGACCTGGGTATAAATCTCGGACTTTCTATAGGAAAGCAAAAAGGCATAGGCACCTCTTCCTGAGACATATAACCGTCCTTGTTAAGATAGGACTTCCATTCTTCATCTGTGTCAGAGGGATCTTCCTCATTGATAGCGTGAACTGTCTGAGACACTGGGTGAAGAAATCCTCCACTGTGGAAGAAGTTTTGAAGGGGATGAAGACTTTCATCGTTAGCAGCTGTTTGGGTACATGTTGCAGAAAAACCAAGACCCTTCTTTATTTTATTTTCAGTGGGAATGACAAGCTGTCCCCATCCGGTTGTATCGGTACTCTCGATCGCTTTGATAGCATCGTTGTATGAGGAAATCGAGGTTCCTCCTTCAGATTGATCGTTCTTACTCACCGATAGTGCTTGGAACTGAGTTCCAATAATCTCCTCGGGTTCCACACAAGTAGATGATGATAGGTTACTCACAAGCAAGTCTTGTTCCCCACAAACCGTGACAAGTTGGCCGTTCTTGACGAACTTTAGCTTTTGGTGGAGGGTTTAAGTAACCGCTCCAGCCTGATGTATCCAAGGTCTTCCTAATAAACAACTGTATGTTGCCCGGATATCCATGACCTGGAAAGTGACTTGGAAAGTGTGAGGACCAACAGTTATGCGAAGATCAACTTCGCCGATAACTGTTTTTCTGGATCCGTCAAATGCTTTGACGACGACCTCGCTGGTTCTCATCGGAGGGCCTTTGAATGATAATTGCATCAAAGTGGACTTCGGTATAACATTCAGGGTTGACCCTGTGTCTACCAGTACGCTGGCTAAAGCATCTTTCTGGCAGTTAACTGTGATATTGAGTGCCATGTTATGACAGCGACCCCCTTCGGGTAATTCATCATCACTAAATCCCAAATTATTGCAGGAAGTGATGTTAGAGACAATGCTATCGAATTGTCTGATTGTTACATCCTGTTCCACAAAGGCTTGCTCCAATACTTTCTGTAGAGCTTCCCTGTGTGCTTCTGAACTGAGTAACAGTGATAATACCGAGATCTTTGAAGGAGTCTGCAACAGTTGATCGACAATGTTGTATTCACTCCTTTGGATGAGCTTCAGCATCTCATCATCATTTTTCGAAAGGTCGGGATTATTGGATTGACCGATTGGTGGATCGGGAGCTTCTGTCTGAAGTTCCTTTTCTTTGTTAGGTTCCCCAACCCCTCGGTTGAAGATTCTACCACTCCGTGTTACACGACTGATGTCTGCAATATTCACAACGGAGGGTAATGGAATTTCCTTTCCATTCTCAACTATCGTTGCACCGTATTTGTAAGGGATTGCCTTAGTTGACTCATACGGTAGTGGTCCCGGTAGATAGATGACTATGGGGACTTTCTGATTTTTCTAACCATCGTAAGTAATCTCGATCCGTTCCTGGTTGGGAACTTTAGATTCATCAAATAGAGGGATGATGGAAAAAACATCCCTGGTCTGGTGACGACCAGAGATGGTGACAACATCCTCAACTTGATCGGCAAGGTAATTCGGCGTCCAGTTGATGGGTCCAGAACCCGGATATGGACGAATTTCTCCACGGTCCAGCTGACCCTGAAGAGCTGCTCTCACCAGGTAACACCCTTGGTTACTTTCCGAACAGATGCTACAACGGTCATAATTGTGTGGTGGCACCTGGCCACGCCCACTTTGAATACAATGTAACCTCTCACTAGGTTAGCTTCCACTGATCGGACATCCTGACTTTGACGACGAGTAGGATTCCTGTTACTGATACTAATTTGCTGAGTATCTTCGTCCATGTAGATTGGCATCCACCAATGATTTAACAAGTGCTGAATTGCCTCCTGAACAAAGGTACAACCTCGATCGTTTTGGCAACCTGCTTTACAGTTTTGATAGTCATGTGATATTAAGAATCCGAGTCGGACCTGCTCAGCATGTAACTCTACCAGGTTGGTATTCATCACGCGAATATCGAAGATCTGAACCATATTGATCTGATACGGGTTCCTATCATGGTAGTCTTGGATCCATCCAAGATCCATCTGACGCTGGAGGGCCTCTTGTATGAAAGAGCATCCCTGTTTGTTTACCGAGCAAATCAGACAGGAACTGTAATCGTGCCGTGGCAGATTATGATACTGGCTTTGCCTTGAGTGCATCGCCACCAAGTTGACATTCATTGCACGGATGCCGTGGTTCTGAATGACGTTGGAATTCGTATAGACCATGTTAACTCCACGAACTGGGTGCTCTTGGATCCATCCAAGATCCATTTGTTCCTGTAGAGCTGCTTGCACCACTAAACATCCTTGGTTATCTTTAGAGCAGATATCACACTGGTGATAGTTATGAGGTGGCACATGGCCATATCCACTCTGTCTACAATGCATCTTGACCAAATTGGTCTTTAACAAGAGTACATCATGAATTTGATAGACATTGTTAGTCTCTTTCTCAATCAGATTGACTGCAGCTTTCTCATGTTGAGGCAGCGGGTTCGTAAGAACATTGGGATTCGTATCTTTGAAAGATAAGAGCCCGCTCCTAACAAGCTTTTGCACGTCGGATTTGAAATTAAGACAAGTCTCAATGTTATGCCCTGAACCTCCTTGATGATAAGGGCATGTCTGATCCACCTTAAACCAAAAAGGCAGATTTTCCGGTACGGTAAGAGGAGACTTAGTCTGGATGTGCCCCTTAGCCAGTAGTAATGGAAATAATTCTGCGTACAACATGGGTATAGGATCAAACCCTGATGGTCGTGTTGTACAGTTGTTATTGTATGGAGGACAAGCCTGCTGAAGAGGCTGTTGTGTCCTTTGCTGATCAGGTTGGCTCTGCGCAACCTGAGGTTGATACGTAGGAATAGGTGCAGGGCTGGTAGCAAGAGTCACAGCTGCTACCGGTTGATAACGTCGCCTTTGCTTTCCGAGAGAGATATTCCCAATGTCTTGCTCTTTTTTCTTAGGGAGAGCACTACCATATTTTTTAGTACCACTCGTCGATCCAGTGTCTTTTACCAAACATCCTTCTCGAACGGCTTCCTCAAGACGTACGCCCATGCCGACCATCTCGGTGAAATCACTGGGCGCACTGGCAACCATTCGGTCATAGTAAAATGAGCTTAAGGTCTTTAAGAAGATCTTTGTCATCTCTTTTTCCTCAAGAGGCGGACAAATTTGAGCGGCAATTTCACGCCACCTTTGAGCATACTCCTTAAAGGTTTCCTTGTCCTTTTGCGACATTGATCTGAGTTGATCTCTGTCGGGTGCCATGTCCAAATTGTATTTGTATTATTGGACGAAGGCAGTGCCAAGATCTATGAAAGTACTGATTGTAGCACGGTTTAAACCCATGTACCATTTGAGTGCGGCACCGGTTAAACTATCCTGAAAGTAGTGAATCAGTAGGTCCTGATTCTCCGTCTGAGCTGACATCCGCCGAGCGTACATCACCAGATGGCTTTGTGGGCAAGAGTTACCCTTGTATTTTTCAAAGTCGGGCACTTGAAATTTGTGCGGGACTTTCACATTGGGGACCAAGCAGAGGTCTGCGGCGTCTTTTCCAAATAGATCCTGACCGCGAATGGCTTGCAGTTCCTTCTGCATTTCCAAGAACTGTTCCTGGAATTCATCCATTTAGTCAAACATAGTTTCCTTTTTACCAGAAGGTGTCTGTGGAATCTGTCCTTCCGGGACAGTGTGCACCACAGGGGGTGGTACCGTGACTACGGCAGTGAATCTTGGCGTCTCCCGAAGTTTGTAACCTTCAGGAGTCTTCAGTATGCCCCTGGCATCTTTGCTTTCCCGAAGTTTGTAACCTTCAGGCCCAGCGGCTTCTGTTACGATTCCCTGATCTTCAGTGATCGGCAGAACATATCCTCCCGGGATATAGTTAACAGGCATGCCCCAAGGACGATCTTTCGGTATCTGATACCTAGGATCATACTTCCCCACTATGGGTGTTGAGGTGATATCTGAGATCACATTTCTTTGTAGCTGAGCTTCTGCCATGGCTTGCATGTCGTTACGAAGCTTTCTTATATCCTCTCTTAGAGCGTCGATTTCTTCTTTCAACTCTCTGTTTTCTTCCTCAAGATCATCCATCTTTTTCTGACGATTGGCCCGAGTATTATACGAATGAGACAGTTTGACTCTAGAATCGAGACACAAACGTGAGATTCGTAGGGAAGAAGAATACGCGATGTGAGAATGATGAATGCAATGATTATATTAATTGTTTTTTGGTTTAATCAAAATAAACTTTGACAATTAGATTGCAAATATCAAACAGTGGGGAAACCCCTTTTTATTGAATTCCAAAGGATTACAGAAATGGAAATACAGTAGATTACAAAGTGCAGAAACAGAAACCTAAGCTAAAGGGTCCCGAGTCCTCTCTGAGGAGAAATCGGGTGCTGATTCTGGTATCTTCCTTTTCTTTGACCGGGGCTCTTGGTCCGTTGTCGGGTTGTCATTCCTTTACCAAGTGAAAGGAGTGAGCAAATTCCTTTGGTCATCTTGATTCTCTACAGCATGTTGCTCCAAAATTTCAATCAGAGCATTTTTCTCTTTTAGTAGTTACTGTATTTTGATGCACTCTACGTCGAGGGTGCGGTACTTGTTCTTCCAAGACCTTCTCTCCCGTTGAACTTTGTTGAGAGTAACCTGAAGCTTTTCAGTTTCCGTCATGAAGTACATGACAGATTCCCTCGGCGGAAGAATTCCGTAACGAGGATAAGGCATCTTTAGCTTGAGAGCTCTAGTTTGTACCCAGTGGAGATAAGGCTCCACCGAGACACAGTCCAATTTTCCCAGAGACTCTCGTCCTTTCTTATGAACGTGTTTCCAAGCATGCACTATTTCCGTCTTTAGTGCTCTGTCACTTTCTCCTTCCTTGAAGAAAAGACCTTCCAGATGAACACCCAGTGGGATGTGTCTCATCGAGTATCTAAATTGACGAAGAACCAATATCGGATGGTAGTTGATTCCTCCTTTAGTTCCTATGAGGGGTACGTTGGGGAAGTTTCCACAACGGTCAATGATTCTGATTCCCTCATAAATCCTATTACACCAATCTATATCAGAGTTGGTGAGAGACATGATCTTCTGCGACCAACGTAAGACACTCTTGCAATCCCAAAAAGCAACAGACTTGGGCAAGTGAGAGATAAACCATTTATAAAGCAGGGGTACACAACATGTGATCTCCCCTCCGCTGCACAAATTCCCCAAGTGTACAGAATGATATGCATCTGCGAGCAAAGTCGGCACAGGGTTTCCAATGAGAAAAACCTTAATAGCGTTGATATCGACGAAGTTATTGATGTTGGGAAACAAAAATAATCCGTAGGTGAGTAAAACAAAGATGCTTTCAAAAGCAGTGATGTTCCCTATACTAGCGAAGTACAGGGCTTTCTTTGCCAAGAACTGGGCTGGTAAACCTTGGATGCCACCCTTAGTAGTCATGTGAGTCCTGGCCTCAGACTCGTCCAAATGAATTGCTCTTGGAATAGTCTGATTCTTTGGAATTTCTTCCAGTCCAGAAAATGGAGCTCGATCCGTAATGTGTAGATCGATCAGATGAGAATACTCCTCCAGCGTTGGTGATAGCTGGTAATCCGGGAATGTGAAACAGTGATAAACCGGATCGTAAAACTGAATGAGCGCATCCATGATTCCCTCCATCACATGGACTCTAAACAGCGGTAGCAGACTTCCGTGTTTGGCTCTGAAAGCCTCAGGGTTAGTGATCATCCTTGCTAACCTTCTCAAATCCTCTAGTTTTGGAACCTTGAAGGTGTACGTATGAGTTCTCCTTCTACCGAAATCCATTAGCGTAATCCTTTTCTCTGATATTTGCAAACATAGTCTTAGTTTAATTTGAAAAATAGAGAGACTAGAAGAGAAAGTTTTTTGAATGTTTTAATGTTTTATTAAATGTATGCATGAATGCAGCACACAAAAACATAGAAAGAACATGGGGTCAAAGGGTCGTTGTCATGAAGTCAAGGCTCTACCCATCCCCAAAGGTTTATACTAGGGTGATTTTTGTACATGTACTCATTATTATTAGTTCCTCCCAGGAAAGCAAAACAACAAGCGGATCGCCAGCGAGTTGTAGAGCAATCTTAGAGTAAGTGCCATTCACCGAGAATAGATCACCAGCCTCAAATGAGGGTAGTATCGCGTAACAACTATTTCCAATAGTTTTCGCACTACGAAAGGGTTTGGCTCCTCAGCTTCTCAGACTTAACAACCGGCCCATTGGCTAGAAGAGTGAATGGGTTGTGTTGGTCAGCCTCCACTGAGGTTGATGGTCGACCCCGTCGCCATCACTTATCTTAAGTGTATACTCAATCTTTCCACATACGGCATCACCCGCATTCCCATTAGCAGAAAAATAAACACGTATAACAATTAGGAAAAGCAGTATATATATTTGTCCTAAACATCCTAGACCTTTAAAGCTAAGAATCCTAAGTTCCTGACAGAAAATGGGTTCCCTGGCGGAAGCCCCAATCTGTGGTATTCACACAAGAGATAAAAAGAAAGAAGAAAAAGAGAGAAAGGCCCCACGGTGGGCGCCATTTTTCTGTAGCGAGCGATTTTGGACGGGTTCTTAAGCACTGGTTGCTCTCTGCGGTTTGAGCTTTGACTACAGGTCGATTCATTTTTTATCCTATTGTGAGCTGAATAAGGAAGGGAAATAGATGTCTCCAATTAACCCTGCTTTGTATACTGAGTTTAAACAGCTGTCTGTTAGGTTACAAATGCTATCAATGTGGGGGGGCCTTGTACTGGTTATTTGTATTTTCGCCAATACTGTTTTCTTTCTTTTTACCTGGGCAGAAGGTTTCTGGCGGGGAACAAGGATTAGGATGTTAGGACTGATGTTTTTGAATTACTGCTTTTGATATGGGAGTATGGGGTTTGGGTTTTTTATTGATTGTGCTCGCTAAGATCTTTTCTTTCGATCTTATGCCTACGTATTCCCATTTACCGAAACAGGGAAATCAGAGCGTTCGTAGTTCCTCCTATTCTATGGGAGGAAATTGGTTTTTGGTGTCTTGTTCAAAGCCCAAGACGTGAAGCGAAAGGTGATTTGTATCTTGTTCAAAGCCCAAGATGTGAAGCTGAAGGTCTATTTGTGTCTTGTTCAAAGCCCAAGACGTGAAGCTGAAGGACCTCGGCTTTAGAGAGAATTTGTCATCTCTAAAGAAGGGTTTGTCTGTCACAACTGTTGGGTGACTGGTTATAAAGGAGGATTACTTTAACCGGGATATGCGGATCCTAGTAATGCCATAATTTCCTTTATAGGGGATTTTAACCTAAAGGAGAAGACTTTAACTCAGTGTAGAGCAATGCTATCTTTCCTTAGGAATTTATCATGCTAAAAGAGGGACAGTGGCATGGATGTAGATGATCCAGAGGCTTGCCGCTTACAGCGATTAGATGAAGGGAAAAGAGTTGTTGATGTTTGTGTACTGTGAACGAAGCACAGGTTTGATGCTAAAAGGTTGATTGGATCAACCAGTGGTTTTCTTATACAAAGCCTAAGAGGAGGCTATTGGCCCAACATGAGGGAGTTTTTATGTGTCTCGTACGAAGCCCGAGAGAGAGGCTAAAAGGGTTGACTCAACAGGAGAATCTTTTATACTCAACAAGAGAGTGTTTTTGTATCTCGTACGAAGCCCGAGATGGAGGCTAAAAGTTTGACTCAACAAGAGAGTCTTTGATACTCAACAAGAGAGTGTTTTTGTATCTCGTACGAAGCCCGAGATGGAGACTAAAGGTTTGACTCAACAAGAGAGTCTTTGTATCTCGTACGAAGCCCGAGATGGAGGCTAAAATTTGTTTGGCTTAATAAGAACCTTTTTGTATCTCGTATAAAGCCCGAGATGGAGGCGAAAAGGGGTAATGGACTCAACGAGGGAGTCTCTTATGTGTCTCGTACAAAGCCCGAGAGAGAGGCTAAAAGGTTTGACTCAACAAGAGAGTCTTTGTATCTCGTACGAAGCCCGAGATGGAGGCTATTGTAACTGTTTCAGTTGAGTGACAGATCCAATATACTGATTTTAAAAGAGAAAATCAGGTCTTATATGAGCAACACTGTACTCAGGGATTTGATTTGAGGATCAGGGATATTTCCTTCTCTTTGAGGAAACGGGAAATCCAAAGGGTGTTGAGACTGTCCGAGTCTGCGGGTTTCCTTCCTATTTAACGAAGGGGTCGCTTGAGAATGTCTTTGAGACTCAAGGAAGTTAGACTGTCCAAGTCTAGAGTTTCATCTTTTGTACTATGTTTTGAGAAACAGTAGTAGACTCTTTGATAGGACTGTTCTATGAGGATGACTACGTTCTGTTCCTATACCTCTAGGAGGTCGTCGGGACAATTTGTACGAAGCCCAAGAGGAGGCTGGAAACTTTTAAGAAGTCGACGGGTCCTTGTACTAAGCCCAAGAGGAGGCTATCATTCCCGGAGGAAGAGATCATTATACGAAGCCTAAGAGGAGGCTGTGAATACTTCTAAGAAGCCGGCGGGTCCTTGTACGAAGCCCAAGAGGAGGCGGGGTTGCTTTTAGGAAGCCTGTGGGTCCTTGTACGATGCCCAAGAGGAGGCCGATGCTTTTAGGAAGCCCGTGGGTCCCCAAACCCCGAGAAATTCAAGGCAAGTTATTCACAAGGAATAGGTCAAGTCAGGAAAGTTCGAGAATTTGGAAGAAACTCAAAGATGCCATTCACGGAGAAGACATTCATCTTGGGGAGTAGAGTTTCTTGACAATTCCTAATGAGGACAGCCGAAGAGAAGACTGTATCTGGTGATCCTATTGGGGATCTAGTTGTCTATTTCTACGAATAAACGAAACAGCGTCACCTAGTTCTAGACGTAGTTGCCAGGGAAACTCTAAATATCTATACTATTATTACACAGTTGATATGAGTTTATGAAAGAAGACTTACAGCGAAACAACCCCACAATACAGTTATATATATATGAGTTTATGAAAGGAGACTTACAGTGAAACAACCCCACAATACAGTTATATACATATGAAAGCGGTAAATGAAAGCGGGTAAACACTTACTCGGTTGTAGAGCTTCCATGCTGTTTGGTTAGTTGTTCAACAAAGAAAGATTGAAAACAACAGTATATTCAAAATCAAAGGAGAAAGTGCTTTGAAAAAGAAAGATATGGGGCTTACAACTCAAGGAGAGGCCCAGGGTTTTATCAGTGAGCGCACTGTTGAATTTGTACAGAGGGACTTATACAAGTAACTGAGGCCCAAGAAAGGTTTTCTGTACAAAGGGATGGGTCTTACACTCTATTAGAGGCCCAAATGAGTTTTAAGAAAAGAAATGATTGGGTCTTACACTCTATTAGAGGCCCAATGGTTAATTTTGAAAAGGGCGACGATCGCGCCGAGGTTTTGGAAACACCGTGGGACTCATACAAGTGACTGAGGCCCAAAATTTTGGTATTTTACAAAGGAATTGGGTCTTACACTCTATTAGAGGCCCAAAGAGTTTAAAGGAAAGAAATGGGGCTTACAACACGAGGGGAGGCCCATAGTCTTCATTTTCAAGATGAATATTCACTTTTAAAATGCTTAAAAACAATTAAAAATGAATTTATTCACAAAAATACCAACTATATTAAATAAATAATATAAATTTGATTTTTTTGTAGAAAAAAATATTTTACTATTTTTTTGATTTTTCAGAAAAAGAACCAATAAAAAATAATCAAAATTGAAGGAGTTATTAATTTTCCGAATTATTAAAAAATAATAAGAAAATATAAAAAAGAGGGGTTGGGTCTTACACTCTATTAGAGGCCCAAAGTGTATTTTTGTACAAAAGATGGGGCTTACAACTCAGGGAGAGGCCCAAAATATTTTCAGTTTGAAAATGGCGATCGCGCCGAGACTTTTAACGCAGAGGGACTTATACAATAAGTGAGGCCCAAAATTGTTTTGTTAAAAAAGGGTTGAGTCTTACACTCTAATAGAGGCCCAAGTGTTAAAAAATGAAAAGAAATGGGACTTACAGCTCAAAGAGAAGCCCAGTTGATTTTCGTTTGAAAATGACGATCGCGCCGAATTTTTCTTTTAACGCAGAGGGACTTATATAATAAGTGAGACCCAAAATTGTTTTGGTTAAAAGGAGATTGGGTCTTACACTCTAATAGAGGCCCAAAAGTTTTGAATGGGTCTTATAGCTCGAGGAGAGACGCAGTTTTGTTTTTCAAAAGGCGACGATCGCGCCGTTTATTTTTGACGGTATCGGGACTTATACAATACACTGAGCCCCAAAAATGATTTTGTCAAAAAAGGATTGGGTCTTACACTCTATTAGAGGCCCAAGTGTTTAAAAAAGATTTGTTAGGGTGAAAATCAAAGAAAACCCCAATTTCATTTTTTAGGCATTTTTTTCAAGAAAAATTAAATAAAAAATGATAAAAATATCAAATAAAATCATTAAATAATGATTAAAGTTTATGAAAAAAAATATTTTATCAACATAAATATTTAAAATCATTTTGGTTTTAAAAATCAAGAAGAAAAAAAAAGAAATCATTTTAAAAGCATTTAAAACAATTTAAAACACTATTTTTAAATATATTAAAAATAATATTTTTTTTGTGATTTTTTTGGATTAAAATATTATGGGGTACGAATTGGAAAATGATGATTTTTTGCTATGTGAAAAAAATTGGTTAAGTTTTGAAAATAAAAAGTAAGAAAAAGAGAAAAGATATCAAAATATCATTTTCGACATTTTTTGGGGTAAAAACGAGTACCGAAACTTTAATTTTCAACACATTTTTATCAAATTTCAAACACTCATAACTCTCTCAATTTTTATCGGAATCAAAATCCGGAAATACCTGCCTGGCCGATTTTTCGCAAGGAATCCGATGATATTACTCACGCGCATGGAAAATCGACGCACAAAACGCAGAAAAAACTGCTATCGTTCTGAAAATACCGTTCCGCGCCGAATTTCCAACACGCGTAACTCTCTCGATTTTTATCGGAATCAAAATCCGGAAGTACCTACCTGACCAATTTTTCGTAAGGAATCCGATGGTATTACTCACGCACGCGGAAAATCGACGTATAAAACGCAGAAATTAAAAAACAAAAACTATTATCGATTAAAAACATCGTTCCGCGTTGAATTTCAAACACGCGTAACTCTCTCGATTTTTAACCGAATCAAGATCCGCAAAAGCCTATCCTGACCGATTTTTCGCAAGGAATCCAATGGTATCGCTCACGCATGCCGAAACTCAACGTACAAAACGCAGCGATAAAAAAACCAGAGCTGCTGCGTGTAAAAACATCGTTTCGCGTAAAATTTCCGACACGCGTAACTCTCTCGATTTTTAACCGAATCAAGATCCGCAAGAGCCTATCTTGACCGATTTTTTGCAAGGAATCCAATGGTATTACTCACGCACACGGAAAATCGACGCACAAAACGCAGAAATTAAAAAACAAAAACTGCTATCGTTGTTTTCGACGCCGTTTCGCGTAAAATTTCCAACGCGCGTAACTCTTTCAATTTTCATCGGAATTGAAATCTGTAAAAGCCTATCTTGACCGATTTTTTGCAAGGAATCCAATGGTATTATTCACGCACTCGGAAACTCACTGTACAAAGCGGAAAAAACAGAACCGCTATCGTTAATTCGACGTCGTTTCGCGTAAAATTTCCAACGCGCGTAACTCTCTCAATTTTCATCGGAATTGAAATCCGTAAAAACCTATCTTGACCGATTTTTCGCAAGGAATCCAATGGTATTATTCACGCACTCGGAAACTCACTGTACAAAGCGGAAAAAACAGAACCGCTATCGTTAATTCGACGCCGTTTCGCGTAAAATTTCCAACGCGCCTAACTCTCTCAATTTTCATCAGAATTGAAATCCGTAAAAACCTATCTTGACTGATTTTTCGCAAGGAATCCAATGGTGTTACTCATGCAAACTAAAACTTAATGTATAGAACACACCAATGAAAACAAGACAGAACTGTACATGGTTTCAAAACAACCAAAATTCCACATAAAAACATGTCAAAATGTAAACAGTGGGAGGATCACAACATACACATTAAGGACTACATTTTTACCTTAAGAATTGTTCAATATGATGCATGTATGTGGACAACAAAGGAAAGCATGATTCAAAGAATTCAAGTTGTGGATTTTACCTCTTTTTTTGAGATTTTGGGCAACCTTCCAAGTGCTTTGTTCCAGAAATGATTTGATGCTTTGGACAACCTCAAATGACCTCTTAGAAGCTTTTAGGATGGTTGGAATTGGCTGGAAACCTCTGGAGCAAGTTTGTGCACTTTCTCGCGAAATGGTCAAAAACGGCCAAAATGCCAACTCTCTCAAATGGTGTTCCAGATGTGTGGCACCATTTGGGACAGTTCAAGGATGATATTTAGAGTGTGTTTGAGGTTTTATCTGGCTTGGAAAGTGACTGAATCAAGACATGGCTTGAAAAATGCAAAAAAGTGTCATTTTGAGGTTTTGAGAGGTGACTTTATGATGTTGTGATTACAGGTCACTTTTGATGGTTTGCACAACTTACATATGATATATATGAGGTGTGTGTGTGATTAGTTTGAGTGGAATTGCTCTCTAGCTCAAAAACTCAGAATTTCCTTTCTAATGAAGGCATTTTGGAGTGAAAGAGAGAATTTGAGGAAAGCATCTGTTTGATGGCTTTAGTGTACTCAAACTGAGCACAAATGAGCTCTATTTATAGTGGAGCAAGTTTGTTTTGGGATCCACAGTGAATGGTGGCTGCAGCAGGTGTTTGTTCCATGTTGGCCAATGGAAATGCAAGTCTCCTCTAGCCATTGACTAGAGGTTAGGGCACAGGCTGCTGGTTCCCTTGGTCTTGGATAAGTCTTGACTAATTTCAAATGAGAATGGCTCAGTACATGCCACCTCTAAGCATCCATTAAATGCTCCAAACCAAAATTGGAGTTTTGTCCCTCTTTTAGGGATTTCTAGGCTTTGGCATGCTTTTCTTTGTTCCTTGGACTTGGGAGGTTCATGGATCAGATCATCCCACTTGGATTTGATCCTTATATGTGTCCAAACTGATGACAAGGCTTGAAAATTCGTGTGGCACAAAAAATGTGCAAATCTGCCTTGAAAAATTCAGCTTCAGCAAGCCATTTTGTAAGATCCATAACTCCCTGCTCGAGTATGCTATATGGACGTTCAAGGACTTTTCGGAAAGCTTAGATGATGTACTTCAACTTTGATGTTTAACATTAGACCTGGTTCAACTTGGATCATGGAGAAAAACAGCCTTGAAGTTGGGACATTGTGCTGAAAAATGTCAATTTTAACTTTTTAGCCATTTTGATCCAAGCATAACTCAAAATCCTTAATGAATTGGACTTAGGTCTAGTTGAAGTTTTTGTAGAGGGTAATGAGGGCTACAAATCAAGCTTTGGATGGGGAAAAATGGATTTGTGGTTTAGGAGTTATGATCCTCCAAAGTTGGTACCCTTGCCACTTTTTTTCATAACTTGGAAAAATTTCTAAGTTTTTATGGTTACCCCTTTTA
The DNA here is from genome assembly GCA_022829125.1 of Lathyrus tuberosus. NCBI lineage: Eukaryota > Viridiplantae > Streptophyta > Magnoliopsida > Fabales > Fabaceae > Lathyrus > Lathyrus tuberosus. The sequence continues at coordinate 1,647,055 of JALAZF010000142.1, read as the reverse complement.
CAAGTTATCCCACTTTCTTTGATTTTTCTTGATGAATGATGATTCCAATCACACATTAACATCATTTTAGGGTTAAAAAACCATTTTTATGAAAAATCTCAAAAAGTCAAAGTTTGACTTTTGTGCACAGTTGACTTTTTATCAGATGAATTCCAAACCGTGCGATTCTTCAGGAAATCATGTCCTTGACCTAAATCAAAATTTATGGACATGTTCCATGGGTGTTATAGGGTGTATTTAATCGTGTCCCACGGCTTGGGAGCATGTCCTGGTCAAAAGTCAAAGCTACAGTTGACTTTTCCCGCGAAACCTTAATTATGGTTCAGATGAAATTGAAACTTGTTGCTCAAGCTTCTTGGGTCAATCCATTGTTGCAAATGGATCAACGTGGTATGTTGGAGACCCTCAAATCATGTCTTGAGGTCTTGGCTTATGATTTGTCCCAAAAGTCAACTTAGGGGTGAATTAGGTCAAGAAACCCTAATTCCTGATTTTTGATGTATGCATCCCCCGAGGCTAAATTGACTTGGTGATTGGGTTTATGATGTTCCATGGAGCATTTTAGGTTATGCTTTGAAGCATTGGCTCATGCCTAGAGGAAAATTTCCATCTGGAGGCCCTAGTCGACCAAACCTTAATTTGGTGACACTGGCGATCCTGAGGCTTGATCCACTTAGAAGGGAGCAACCTTGTGCTTAATCCTTGAAGTGGGAGTCCTTTTGATCCATTGTGGATATTTGAGAGGCTAGACAAGTTGAAAATCATGTCATTCCTTGATTGATCCTTTGTCTAAGAGCTCTGCGAGGGCTTGAAACCCTAAATCCTGTTTGTAGTGAATGCTCACCCACCTTTGGGGAGACTAATGAGGTACAAAGGTACATCCATATTGTGCTGATGATTTGCACAATGATGGGAAATCTTAGTGGTCAAAATTTGGGGTATGATAGATGCCCCTATTTAATCTTCTTGGACCCGAAGGTATGAATGACGAAGGTATTCGGGCATTCGGGGTGCAAGAGGATTAAATATCGGAATACCCAAAATTTTGATGGTGGTTATGAATGGTAGCTTACGCATTCATCTTCTTTAGCTAAGCGAAGATGCTTAGAAAAGGTAAACTTCCCCTCGATCCTGGTCTTCAGCCAAGGAGCTGGTCTCAGTTTCTCTTGAAATAAACTTCCCCTCGATCCTGGTTTCCTACCAAGGAACTAGTCTTAGTTTCTTTTGTAAACTTCCCCTCGATCCTGGTTTCCTACCAAGGATCTGGTCTCGGTTTCTGATATAAACTTCCCCTCGATCCTGGTTTCCTACCAAGGACCTGGTCTTAGTTTCTGATTTAAACTTCCCTTCGATCCTGGTTTCCTACCAAGGATCTGGTCTCAGTTTCTTTTGTCAATAAACTTTATTGACAAGGGACGCTATGTGTAGCAGTTTTCCTCAAACTTCTCGCTGAATTTTCCTGGGGAGATGCCATTTGAGTGGAGAAAGATTTGATGTCAGACTTGCTGGGGAACCCATTCGTCTGAATTGTAGAGGTACACAAACTTCTCTGTTTTGGAGACGCCATTTGTCGATTCTACTAGGGGAAGCGAGTCTCTTGAGAGACTATTTTCGTTTGGGGTCTTACATCATACTTTTCTCGGGATCTTTCTGGAGAAATGCCATATGATGGAATCCAATTTTGAGGTGCCAATGACCTTTTCATCAGTAGTTTTTTCGGAGAAAAACTGTCGTACCACCGAATCTCTGATTAAGAGGCTTTCTCTGGGGATTTTCCTTAATCCGGGAAAGCAAGGATATCGTCTTCGATGGCGAAGAGTGACATTTGTTGAAAGTTTTCTTGTTTCTCAGAGGTTCAAGTTATCAAAGTGGTCAAGGACCGTCTCTAATCCAGAGATAAACGGGAGAGAGATTGCTTAGATGATTCATTTCCTAACAAGGAAAGATCTGACAACTCGATTGAGAGGACTTTTATCACTAGGGGACACGACCGACTAGAGTGATAGCGATGCAATACGAATGCGAATGCAAATAAAATGCATGATGTATGTATGTTTATGCGGACAAAACTGACGCAACATACAGACTAAGAGATGAACATGACTGGATACTCGGCCATCGTGGGGCGTGTAGAAATATCGCTGGTTCAAGATAGCAATTCTGCCTTGCTTAGGAGAAACGGTCCCTGTTGGGAGCGACGCTAGTCGGGCTTAGGAGATGAGAACTCGGCCGAGGATGTCAAACGAAACATGGTCTCTGACATTGTTGATCCTTCATTCAGGCGTACTGGTCTAGAAGGAGTACTTTGATTCTGCACTTTGAAGTTCGCTTACTTCTGGAGAAGCGGACGATGTTCTTCTGATGTTCAACAGTCAAAAGAAATTGTCGTCTTTAAAAAAAAGCAGAAAAGGTTTTAGCAAGTAAATTCATTTTTGTTTTATTTCGAGAATCGTTAATCATGTTAACAACGTCGTTCTGTAAAGCTAAAGCAAATAAGAATTACAAACAAAAGCACAAGGGCCCAAATTTTATTGATAAGATGGAGATCAGCCAAACGCGTGATTCCAAAGAGTATTTACAAAGTTTGAAAATGGTAATTTACAGGGAAAAAGGCTACGTTGAAACATAACGAACACTATCCTTCTACCAACTTTGAATTCGGGACATCCTGAGCTTCTGTCGAAGATGACCTTGACTGGAGTTTTCCTCCGATGGATGCTGTAACTGCTGCTGAGGGACTTGCCTCTGTTGAACATAGTTACTTGCCATTATCCCTAATTTTTGCCTGGATTGTACTATGATGTTTCCAATCCATCGGGATGATTTTTTTTCATGTCTCTAACTTTTGCCTGGACCGCCCTTTCGGGTTTTCAATCCTCCGAGACGTTTTTTTTTTTTTTTTTTTAGTTTAGGCGAAGTATTTCTTGACTACATCAACATTCGTGGGGTAGGCAAATTCCTCTCTGTCCATGGTTGCAAGTCTCAAGGCGCCGCCTGAGAAAGCTTTCGTGACCACATAGGGGTCATCATAATTCAGAGTCCACTTGCCCCGGGAATCAGTGAGAAAAGATTGTATCTTCTTGAGCACGAGGTCTCCTTTTCTGAAGATACGAGGTCGGACCTTTTTGTCGAACGCCCTTTTCATTCTCTGCTGATACAACTGACCGTGGCATAGTGTCGTGATTCGCTTCTCTTCGATCAGGTTCAGTTCGTCGTGTCGACTTTGACACCATTCAGCTTCGGTGAGCTTCGCTTCCATCAATACCCGAATTGATGGGATCTCTACTTCTATGGGGAGCACTGCTTCCATGCCATACACTAGAGAGAAAGGGGTAGCCCCAATTCCGTTTCCGTAATGATTGACAGTTCCGTCAAAGATAAGTCCCCACTGGGAACCTGGTTCTGGCCCTTCACTGGGTAGCGGTTCATCGCAATCTTTCATTTTTAGATACATGACATCTTCGTCTGGGAAGTCAAACCCGATTGATTCTTGATTGTTAATCGGTTGATGAGCCAAATGATCGGCTAAAATACTTCCTTTAACGACTTTCTGAGCGTGGTACTCTATGTCATATTCTGATAACAGCATCTGCCAATGGGCAATTCTTCCCGTGAGAGCAGGTTTTTCGAAAATGTACTTGATTGGATCCATTTTGGAGACCAACCAAGTATTATGACGAATCATGTACTGGCGAAGATGTTTGGCTGCCCAAGCCAAAGCGCAACAAGTTTTCTCAAGCATTGTGTACCGAGTTTCGCAGTCGGTGAATTTCTTGCTTAGATAGTAAATGGCAGACTCTTTCCATTTGGTTTCATCTTGTTGGCCAAGTACACATCCCATCGAGTCCTCTAGGACTGTGAGGTAAATGATCAGTGGTCTTCCTTCCACTGGAGGTGATAGAATCGGCGGATTCAACACGTATTCCTTAATACTGTCGAAGGCGGTTTGGCAATCTTCTGACCAAACGCAATCCTGGTTCTTTTTGAGTAACTTGAAGATCGGCACGCATGTCCCGGTCATAGGGAATATGAATCTGGAGATGTAGTTCAAACGTCCCAAGAATCTTATGGCCAGAGGAAAATTTCCATCTGGAGGCCCTAGTCGACCAAACCCTAATTTGGTGACACTGGCGATCCTGAGGCTTGATCCACCTAGAAGGGAGCAACCTTGTGCTTAATCCTTGAAGTGGGAGTCCTTTTGATCCATTGTGGATATTTGAGAGGCTAGACAAGTTGAAAATCATGTCATTCCTTGATTGATCCTTTGTCTAAGAGCTCTGCGAGGGCTTGAAACCCTAAATCCTATTTTTAGTGAATGCTCACCCACCTTTGGGGAGACTAATGAGGTACAAAGGTACATCCATATTGTGCTGATGATTTGCACAATGATGGGAAATCTTAGTGGTCAAAATTTGGGGTATGACAGTCCTCCATGATCTGGCAATGAATTATTCTGAATGTTAGGTCCTTCCTCAGCAAAAGTCAGGACCTTCTTATCAATGAGTTCCTGAACCTTAGTTTTGAAAACGAAACGGTCCTATGTTGCATGTCCTATGTATCCAGTATGATAAGCACAGAACGCATTTGGATTATGCTTCGGGCCAAATGGAGGAATTGTAGGTGCAATCTCTTTAGGGATAATTGCCCCTTGGTGAACCAAGTAAGGAAACAATTCCGTGTATGACACCGGAATTCTGTCGAAATTCAGACGCTTAAGGTTTCCTTGATTGGTGTTGTTCTGACAGTTTTGATTCTGCTGACTTTTATTCTGTTGATTCTGTTGCTGATTCTGAGTATTCTGAACTGGTTGTTGTGGATGATACTGATATGAAGGTTGTTGATACTGTGCAGCAGCAATGTACGGATACGGATAGTAGGGCATGGGAGCCATGGGAGCTTGATACTGAGGAGAAACTTGAGCTGTCACAGCGTTGGCCTCACCTTCCTTTTTCTTAGAATGACTGTTCTGAGACTTCCTAGTGGCCGGTTGCTGGGAAGCAGCTCCAGGAATCTTTCCAGTCTTCAAACCACTCTCAATCCTTTCACCAATTGTTACAACATCAGCGAAGTTCGATGAAGAACTACCCACCATTTTCTCATAGTAAGATCCTTGCAATGTACCCATAAAGATGTTAACCAACTCATTGTCAGAGAGAGCCGGTCGCACACGGGATGCCATCTCACGCCATCTTTGTGCATACTCCTTGAATGTTTCAGTTGAGCGCTGAGACTGATTCTGCAATTACAATCTAGTTGGTGCCATATCAAGGTTATATTTGTATTGTTTCACGAACGCTTCAGATAGATCCCTCCAAGTACGGATTTTACTACGCTCCAAGCTCATGTACCAATCCAATGAAGCACCGGACAAACTATCTTGAAACCAATGAACAAGTAATTCATCGTTATCAATATGGGAGGCCATCTTCCTGCAGTACATAGTGATGTGGCTACGCGGGCAGCTTAAACCTTTATACTTTGGCAAATCAGGTATTTTGAATTTTTGCGGCAGCACAACATTTGGAACCAAACACAAGTCTTTGGCTTCCATGCCAAAAGCAGAGAACCCTTCTATAGCTCTGATGCGGTCTTCCAACAACTTGTAGTCGACAGATCTATTCTGATTAGTGGGCCTGACAAGAATCTGAGGATTTGGCAGCTGAGAAGCGGCAGGAGCATTCACTTGCGGAGTAGCAAACTGAGAAGGATAAACCAAACCCAGATTAACCATCAGACCAGCATTTTAACCCATCAGAACACCATACAGATAATTCGGAGGAGGTACCCCAGCAACTGAGGAAGATGCCCCAGGATAGAACATCCCAGGATGAACATTCGGAACAGTAGTTTGAGTAACTTGAGACGAAACCGGAATATGAACAGGAGGTCCTCTATACACATGCTCTTCTTCATCAGGGGTTTCAGTGTCAACCAATTCAGCGGTTTGATGAGTTTGAGCCTGAAGATTCTCAGGATCGTCATTCACCAACGGAGGCGGGACTGGAGTAGGCATGACCCATGGATATGCGGCAGCATTCCCATTAGGCATGGGCGCAACAAAAGGCTAATATGGCATGAAGGCACTACCATTATTTGCAATCTGAGGAGTGTAATTCAGGGGCATGCCCCAAGGTAAACCAGCGGGCATCTGGTTCAAACTGGGTTGAACAGCAGGCTGATTCACAAGCTCAACTAGCACTTCAACTCTAGCAGGAGAAGGAACAACAACATCAGGAGTAGCCGTAACAACAGGAGGAGTGGTCCCAACAGGAGTGACAACAGTTGCATTCGATGTAGTTGCAACAACAGTGGCAGCAGCAGCCTCTCTCTGAGCACGAAGGAGTTCCATAATGACGTCCATGTTCGTCTGGAACTGATCCATCCGACCTTGGAATTGTGCCAGAGTTTCCTTGTACGCCGCATTCTCAGCTTCGAAGTCAGCCATGATCCTGGATTTGCTTGAGCGAGTGAAATACCGATGTCGAGTCGTCGTCTTGCTACAAGGAAGGCGGACAAGGATGAGCAACGATTTCGGATGAAGGGACATGCATATGTGTGCAAACGAATGTATGAAATGCATGCAAAAATAAATTTTTAAATTCCAGGAATTCTTAAACTTATCTTTGTTGACAACAATCATAAAGCATACAAGTAAAGGCATTAAAGATAGAGTGAGCCAGAATCTTCATTCATTCAGCAATAAAGGAAAGAAGCAATAAGTCGAATACAAGTCAAATATCTGCCTTTTGGGCTACAACAAAATCCGTACAGATCCTATAAAATACCGCCCTACACACAGACAAGAAGTGGAAAATAGCCCAAGAAAGCTGGTGGGGTAATGCATCAACATATGCATTCATCAACAACCCAGGTAGATCCTCCAATGCATGCTCAGCAAATCTGGCTAGACGGCCGTGCCTCTCACTCTTGTACTTCGCATCCTTCATGAGGTTACGTAGTAACAAATGATTAGGTCCCTGAAGCATGTCCTGAAGAAAGGCCTCTTTCTGATCCAGGAGGTTCTGTAGGTGACGGCTTTGATGCTCCCAATGAGTGCTCTCTGTGTTGAGCTGGCTAATATGCTCTTTACTCTGATGCGCTTGATCTTGCAGCTTCTGAATTTTACCGAAGACTTTGTCTAGCTTAGCTTGACATTGAGAAAAGTATTTTGCTAACTGATTAGCATGGTCTTGCTCACTTTGCCACTTTGCCTTGAACTCGGATAACTTCCCTCAAAGCTCTTCAAGTTGCTTGTTGTAGCTCAGCTCCTCTTTGTAAGCTTGATAATGAGCATCGGCGAGTTGTCTCTTCTTTGAAGCAAGTTCCTCATAGGTGCTCTTCAAAGCATCACCCACCTTCCTACGCTTGTTCTGTTCAACCTCCACCTCTTTGAGCATGCGCTCGCGCTTCTGATGGAGCTCAATCTGTAGGCTATCCTTCTCGGAAGTGACTCTATCAAGGTTGAGACGAAGATCAACATTCTCTTTCTTCAACTTTTCAACAATCAGCTTGAGTTGATCGACCTCAGATGGAGGAACAATGGCAAGTTCAGGAGGCTTGACATTCATGGAAGGCTCAGGAGAGAATGACAACAAGATCTCTTTGACGCGCTCTTTGACCCAAAGTGTGTAAGCTTCCTGGGCTATGCAATTCTTCTTACCCAAATTGGCTCTACCTTCAAGATGAATCTGAGTTCAAGCGGCACTAAACCTCTTCAGCAAACCCCTGTCATCAACCCCTTCATGAAAGATGAACTCTTCCACTACCTCAGGATCAGGCTTGTCAACCATAGGGTATCCCAACTGTCGGAAGGCCATTCTCGGATTGTAGTTAATTCCATCCTTTGTACCCAAGAGAGGCACATTGGAGAATTTACCACAATGAAGAATAATCGGAATGTCGTCGAAGACTCGAGAATACCAAGAAATGTCATTATCAGTAAGAGACATAATTCGTTGAGACCACTTGAGATTACCCTTATTCTCAACAAAGGGACCCTTCTGTGGAAGGTGAGACATGAGCCATCGGTACAGCAAAGGAGCACAACAGACAATGGTTCCCTTCTTCTTTTCACTCTGATAATGAATAGAATGGTAGGTATCAGCAAGAAGTGTCGTAACATGATTCTTGGACAAGAAGATACTGATGGCAGTCTGATCTACGAAATCCTCCATGTTCGGAAACAAGACAATCCCATATATCAGCAAAGCAAGAACGACATTGAAAGCCTTCCAATTTCCATCCTTAGCAAAAGAAGTGGCCTTGTCAACTAAGAACTTCGAAGCAAAACCTCGAATCCCTTTCCCTTTGGTCTTGAGACTATCCTCCACATCTTTCTTACTAATGCAAAGCGCATCAGCAATAAGATGAAGCTTCAGACAACCGCTTGTGTAAACATAAGGAACCTGCTTCTTGATCTCAACCCCGAGAATATAAGCATACTCCTCTAGTGTAGGCGCTAGCTGATAATCCTGAAATGTGAAGCACCTATATGGCGGGTCGTAGAACTAAACCAAAGTGTGAATAGCAGTGATGTTGACTTCAGTGTTGAGGATGGTCAACAGATTACCATAAGTACCTATGAAAACCCCTCTGTGATCTCCAACCAACAAAGATGTCAAACCTCTTAAAACACCCAGCTTTGGCTCCACAAACTTGTAACTAATGATGCCACGACAACCAGTACTCATCTCTATGATAATGTCAACAAAAGATAAGCCTTCGAATACCTGGAAATGTACTTGCAAAAATTAATTTACATGATGAAATGATATGCAACACAACAACAAGAAGCCACATTGTCCGAATAATCAAGTCTGAATAATCCGGATATCTACATATAATTCTGTGTCGGTGCAGCATAATCTGATGTGTCGGTGAAGAAATCTGGAGTGTGTGAGAACAAGGGTATGAAGTGGCTTGTTTTCCTGCAAAACCCATCCCCCTCACAGGTGTGATCTAGACACAACAAGGTGGTCCCTAGAAAGGTCGCCCAAACCATAGGATTCAGGATGAAAATCCCCCGCCGTTGTGAATTCTCACAGGACGAGAGTATTCTCAAACGAATCACGATCTGGGATGTGGGTCTCATGATATCCCAACGCGCAAAACGCAGGCCTCAAGACTATCCACGTTCTAGCCTATGTGTATACTAGGCCAGGTGTTAGGACCTTTCTCTCCAATAATATCTACCCATCCCAACAACAACAGACAATAGCAGATATCCAGAATATGCAGCATATGAATATTCAAAGCAGTAAAGAAATGCGATAAATAAACATAAAGCTAAAGCATAAAAATAAAGCTAGTGAAGCACGAAAGATAAACACCCAAGCACGCAAGAGAAAGCAAACAAAACTAGGCGAGACCCCTCAAGGGATGGACTAGCAAGAGGTCAACCAGTCCCTAGCAGAGTCGCCAGCTGAAGATGGCTGGTTTCTACCTGAGTGAATCGCACACTCAAAGATACAACAGAGTCATCACCAAACTTTATTTAGTCCCAAAGGACAGGGAAAATATCGATAAAACCCAAGGGGAAGAGAAACGGGATCGGGGGGTCGGTTATGTGAAAGGAAGGTACTAGCACCTAACGCATCCGTCGTACTCGTCGGGAACCATTTTGCTTGCTTCTAGGCTTGGATGGGTTATCTATCTAAAGGCTTCTAGCTAAAAGAAAAATGAGAGAGAGAGAGAGAGAGAGAGAAAGGGAAAAAGAAAAGAAAAGAAGGAAAGTGCTCGCGGAGGATTATGGCCCTCGTGCCTACGTACCCTCATAGTGCAATGAGGAAATCAGAGCGTCGTAGTTCATGGAACCAGGGGACAAAAAAGAAAGAAGAAGGGGAGAAGGAAGGATGGAAGTGTGCTCGCCAAGATCATTGCGATCTCGTGCCTATGTATCATACATTCGAAAGAATGCATAATCAGAGCTTCCGTAGTTCGGGGAACCGAATGGAAAACAAAACAAGAAAGAAACCAGGAGTCGAAAGAAGTGGTGTCAAAGCCAAGAGCAAGAGTGAAAGAAAAACTCTACTGGGGAAGACCACACAGTAAGAACGATTGCAAAAGAGACTAGAAAAAGAATGGTGTCAAAACCGAGAGTGAAAGAAACTCCGCTGGGGATAACAAAGAGAATAGGTATCGAAACCCAGAAAGTAAGGGCAAAGAGAATAGAAAGGACTCCGTTGGGGATCCTCATAAAGGGACGGTGTTAAAACGAAGGAAAAAGGAGACTCGGTATATTCACTGGCTGGCAGTGGTTAAACGAAGAAAGAGAGTAAGACCCTGGCGGGGAAAAGAAACTGGTGTCAACAGTCGGACTGTGATAAACCAAGAAAGAGAGCGATGAACCAAGAGAAGGTGCTTGACTCTGCAGGGGCCATCAGTATATAACTGATAACAGTTGTTAACCGAGGACACAAGGATTGCAACTCAGTGGGGATAGAGAAGCATTGGTTTTAACAGAGAAAACTGTGATTAACTAGAAGAACGGGTGTAGGACCGATCGAAGGTCGTAACCCAAAAGGGGTGTTGGTAATGACTGAACAAACAGTACTTGACCAACGAAATAGGGTATTGAACCTAAAGAGGTTACTAGCCCAAGGGTGCAAGTATTCGAACCAATAAAGGTTGCCAACTGCTGGGGATTCGGTTTTAACAGGAGAACTGTGATTAATCGAGAAAAATGAGTGATTAACCAAGAGAAGGTGATTAACTCAAAAAGGGCTTCAATATTTTAACAGACAGACTGTGGTTAACTGAAGAGACGGGTGATTAACCCAGGATAGGTGATTAACCTAAGGAACTCAGTATGTTAACAGACGGACAGTGATTAACTGAGAAGGCGGGTGATTAACCAAGGATAGGTGATTAACCCAAGGAACTCAGTGTGTTAACAGATAGACTGTGATTAACTGAGAAGACGTGCAAATTGGTGTTTTAACTGACAGGCAGTGATTAACCAACAAAGGGAGAAGAACGAAAAGATGGTTGCGAACTCCGCAAGGGATTCGGTATTTAACAAGAGTACTGTGTTTAATCGAAGAAAGAGAAAAGACTATCCAGGGGAATCAAAAGAACAATGATTGACCTCAAGAAAAGAATAGGGTATTGAAACGAAGATAGCTTGCTAACCCAATGGACACTAATCTTAACCAAGAGGAATGGTGATTGATCAAAAGAGAGGTTGAAAGAGATAGGAGTGAAAAGTGATCAAGGATCGAAAAAGATTGCAAAGAGAAGAGAATGATCAGGGATCGACTCGACTGGGGAACAGAAGCACACTACCGCCTGGAGATAGAGGTGACTAAGCCAAGCACAGGGTCATTCGTCCCCTACCTGAAGTAGTCAAAATGAGAGTAGGAATTCTCCCTTCTCATTCCTTCTCTAACACACAGGGTGTAATGTGGAAGTTGAAACAGACGGCACAACAACTCCAAGTTGTACAGTTCTCCTGCGTGGAGAAACAGACAGCGTAACAGCTTCACTTTGTACAGTGCTCCGATGTAGGGCGTAGCGCAAAACTCCAACTCCGCGGGGGAACGAGTGAGAAAGCTCTAAAGGAAGCCTAAAGAGAGGAAATGGGAAGATCAACTAATCGAAACATGTTTCGATCAATTAATCAATGGGAAAATCCATGCCAATAATTTTCCAAAGAGAATGAAAAATCATTAAGGCAAAAGGTGCGAATTATTGATTATGCAAGATTAAGCTCATCCATGAAGAATGAACTTAATGCAAAAATAGAGTATAAAACAGTACCAAATGATCAACAAAATGCAACACAAAATCATGTTATTGTGATCAAAGAAAAATGCAAGAATGATTACATTCACATGATGCCAAAATATGAACAACTTGACTAATCGAAAGTATGCGACAAAAGTTCAAGCATGAGCTTCAAACATAAGTTAAATGACATTTAAAACATCCATAAAATCAAGCATGATAATCAATGGAAGTTAAGATGAAGAAAGCACGGCAAACACACTTGAAAATGCAAGAAAACAGCCATTCTGTACAGTGGTAACCGGTTACAGCATATATGCTAACTGGTTACATGCTTGTAAATGCGTGTTTTTAGTGAAAATTGCACTGTGTAACCGGTTACAGCATATCTGCTAACCGGTTACCACTGTAACAGAGGCAAAAATAACAGTAAAAATAACTTTTCAAAAGTAGTTTTCAGCACATAATCACTTATGTCAAACACCACATGCTAGGGCATGAATTTGTGCACGAAAATTGAACTTGAAAACAGCAAACAAGTAGTGATAGAATGAATTAACACGTCAAGATCATGGATCAAACAATACAAAATCAATTCACACGTAAAATTCTCGACTACATCGCGAACTATGTGAAAATGCTCGAAACAGAAAAATTAGTGAGATCCACCAACCTACAAGGCTGAGATGTGCCTTGCTAATTGTTGCAAATGATTCTTGATGCCAAAAATTAAAGAAAACCAGAGGAATCTTCAATTTGGTGACGAAACGTGTCGAAATCGAGCAAAATACGATAAATCTCCAAAACGTGAATTCGAACCGTTGGAAGTTGCATCAAATACTCAATATTAATCCAAAAGCTGAAATAACTCCAGAAATCCAAGTATAATAGCAAGAATGATGAAGGTTGAGCTCAAGAAATAATCACTTTTGATGTAAAAGTGATTATCCTTCAAAGTAGAAATGAGCTTTGGTGAGGTTTTGGAAGAGAATTGAGATGAAGATGAAGATGTAGTAGAGAAATTCAGAGGGAATGTGGGAGAATTGAGAGTGAATTGTGCAAAATGGTTGAAGGTCCTTAAAAATGGGTGAAGGTGAGTTTATATAGATTTTAGGTTTGGAGTATGAGAGGTCTGGACTTAGCTTTGGGTTTGGAGTTAGGGTTGGAGTTAGTTGCGCTTGACTCACTGAGTCAAGGTGGTTAACTCGGTTAGTTAGAACCAACTCGGTAACAATCCCAATGTGAATTTCCATCATCCAAAGGTTAGGATGCTTGTAAAACAAGGAACATGGTGCACTTAAATTAGAGTGAAGCATTAGAGTAAATGCACTTGGATTGAATTGAATAGCCTTGAAATGTCTAGAGAAGTCTAGAATATTCCACATGCTGCTAGAATATTGTAGAATCAATGACCAAAGAGTGTGCAAGGAGGCTGTCCCAAAAATGCAGTAGGAACTAAAATTTTGCACAGAGTAATCGGTTACAGCATATGTGCTAACCAGTTACATCAGCCAAATTTCCCCAAATTTGCAAAAGGATGATGTTGAAGTCCTGATTCCGATTTTCCATCTCTTGTCTTGATAAATTAACATGGAAACCTTTATTTTGAGCTTGTTTTGATGATGTGATGATCTTGTGAGGATTCAATTAATCGGGCTTGGAAAACCTGCATGTCCTGCAACAAAAAACACACAAAGAAAAGTGCGAATACGCATGCCAACGATGCGAGTGTGCATGCTTATGCAAAAGACAAAAGAGGGAGGTCAAATTTCGGGTTACGACAGCTGCCCCTATTTAATCCTCTTGGACCTGAATGTACGAATTGCACTAGCTCTTCGATGATTTGAAGTGAAAGGGGATTAAATAAAAGTGTGGTTCGAGAATTTGGCCGACGGTGGCAAAAGAAGAGTGTTAAGAAAGAATAGATAAGTGCAACATTTGGCTGAAAATCTACTGGGAGATAAGTCAGGCAAAAAGAGAGGGAGTATGATCGATGCATATGCTATGTATATGTTTCTACATGATGCTTGATATCATGCAATGCAAAGGCGCGAGGTAAGGCATAGTGTGAGGTGATTAGTCCAAAAATCGTAGCAAAACGACTTCGACATCCTCGACCGGGGAGAGGACTCGCATATAAAGAAAAACTTTGCTGGAGAAGAGTGTTCACGCAGGATGATGCTTCTGTCGAGGAAAGAAACCGAGATATCTCAGGTTTCTAAATCACCATGGATGTCTCTGTTGTGAATGAAAGAATCCAATCGATCCTTCCTACCAAGACTGGCTCTGCGTGGGGGAAAAGAATCTTCCGAATCATGTTGACTTAGCTGAGGAGAAACCACTGTTGCTGAGGACAGATAGTTTCAAATTATTGGAGATGATGCACAACCCTTGCTGGGGAAAAGACAACAAATTGCTGGGAACACCTCGACAACCTGCATAGAGACATTACAAATCTGTCGGAGAAAAGAGATGTAACCAAACAAGCTTTTCGACAAATCATAATGGCGTTTGCTGAGGGGAATGATGACTCTGCTGAGGAAACAACAACTTCTTCACATAACCATCACATTGTCGGCCAGGCGTTAGGCTTACCCATGGATATTACTGATTATCCTGCAGGATTTACCAGTAACACATGCAATGCATAATTCTTTCTCGATTGATTTAGCTTTTTATTATTCTCACTGTTTTTTAGTATTATGTGATCGCAAATAATTGTTTATTTTGCAAACAAAATACTGGAATGAAACAAATTGAGATAACAAAGAATGCATTTTATTGAGATGTGAAAATTTTGTGCATAAAATGTGTACAAGGATGCAAAATCCTTGTGAGGAAATTTGCAATAAAATTGAAAAACAAATGTTAATGGCAAAGGGAAATCATACTTTGCATTGATTACAACATAGGCTACCATTCACTGTAAGTCTAGGTTCCAATGCCTTGCACCTGTTGATGATGATTGGACTGTTCTATTACCGTCTGAGGGCTAGCTGTGATGAAGAGAGGCTCAAGTGTTCACAGTCAATGCCTTTATCCCTAATTTTTGCCTGGACATGTTTTCTCTATTTTTTTCGTCCACCGGGATACCCATTTTTGCCTAAGTCATCATTTCGGGTTTTCAACTTAGCGGGCTATTATTGTTTTTTTTTCGTTGTCCCTAACTTTTGCATGGACATTTATTTTTTTCGGTCCATCGGGACGTCCATTTTTGCCTAGATTGTCCTTGCGAATGTCAATCTAGCGGACTTTTATCTATTTTTTCAGGCATAATATTTTTTGACTGTATCAGAGTTCACGGGCAATGGCAATTCCTCCCCATCCATTGTGGTGAGGATCAGGGCTCCTCCTAAGAAGGCCTTCTTGACAACAAAGGGTCCTTCGTAATTGGGAGTCCACTTTGTAACACCCCCAATCTATACCCCCAACAAATAAAGCGGTAACAAAAATTCAAAATTTCATCAGAGTATATTTAAAACATTCACGGCATAGACCGAGGGGTCACATCAATTGAAACAAATACACATACACCTGCTCATATAGATATGCAACAATTCAGGTAGCACATAACAAAGGAACTGAGTTTCTAACACCCACAATTCAGATACAGAATAAAAGCGGAAAATCTGTAACTGAAACTCATATATATATATATATATATATATATATATATCATAAATGTTTGTCTGTCATATACATCATCATACATGTACAATCCAAACTATACATATACATAATACAAAATAATCACACTCGATCTCCCCGACTACCCGGTGCTACATATCAGAGCCGACCGACAAAAGAATGAAGACCTAAGCTTCACAAAAAGACCTCCAGCATCTAATCTGCAATGCCTCATAGAGCATTTAAAAACAGCAGAAGGGTGAGAAACACAATCATAATATAATTGCATACAGTTATATATAACACAAAAATACACATATAAAATATTCTCACCACAACTTATACCAAAATTCAATCACAAAACAACACCAATGTATATTTCATGTATCCATCACCAAGGCATATCAACCATGCACACTACAAATATCACCAACATGTATACACATATTAACTCATCAATTTCATCCACAATTCCACACACAATCAATCCATTCATGATTTATACAAATGCACAGAGACCGACACAACGACTCTATGCAATGAATATGCGGTACCATCCATCCACCATTCTCAACACTAGTTCACTCAGGAACTATTGGAACTATCGCTTGTTACTTAATGTGACTCCCCGTCAGGCACACGATGTTCCCCGTCGCTCACACCTCTTTGTATAAGGCACACGACGTTTATGGATCGCTCACACCGCTTTGTATAAGGCACATGACCCGATCGCTCACACCTCTTTGTATAAGGCACACGATCGTCTATAATCATCGCTCACACCTCTTTGTATAAGGCACACGATGTTATAGCGGATTCCCTCTGGAATCGATTCTTCGCTCACACCCCACAAGGGCACACGACATCACCAACATGCACATCATGATGCTTGGCATACAATGACTCATGACATTCAAATGCACACATATACACATCATTAATCATGCATATATCATCAAATACCACACATAGCATTTTCTTGCCCTTAGGCCACAAATCATCATCCCAACATGTATCACATGCATTCTCATCACACCACAGCACGCAAGTCGTACAACATTCATGTCAACCGCACATTGCATGATACACATCAAATTCACGCAATTAAAACGACAAAAATCAACAAAATGACACTATTCCCAATTCCCGACATAATTAAATCGGCCAACAATCTCAAAACTCATTTTTATAAGAAAGAACATTTCATAGGCTTTCCAATGGTACAAAGAACGTCCCGATCCGAGTTACGGATCAAAAGTTACGGAATTTAGAAAACAGATAAAATTTTTGAAGCCCTAGACTGCGCTGAGCGGGCTCCGACCGTGCTGAGCGGGTTCCGCTCTGACTCGTGAGATTGCATTTTTTCAGAAGCCCACTGAGCAGGCATCTGCGCGCTGAGCGGGCTCTGCAATTTTCAGAAAAATCCCTCTTCGAAAATCCAACCAAAAATCCTATTTTTCACCCAAACTCAATTCCAACAGCAAAACAAACATCAACGATTGTTCATACACACAGTGTGATCATACAATACAGTTTATATCGATTTCCGACCGTGAAAACATCGATTTGTACTTGTTTATCTCATTTCGACCTATTTTTGAAAAACCAATAAAACTTCCACACAAACCTACATAATCATATACAAACATAGTATAATCGAGTTTCGCACCCTTACCCGATTAAATCGCATTTGAAAAGTCGGTTGAATAGGCTCCTAAATCCACAAGTTTTTCCTCTTTTTCTTCTTTTTCCTCTTCTTTTTCTCTTCTCCTTTTTCTTCTTTTCTTTTCTCTCTATTTTTCTTTTCTTTCTACTTTTCTCTCTTTCTATTTCTATTTCTATGAAAAATATAATATCTACCCGATAAAAGACCAAAACACCCCTACACTCAAATATCTCGCAACCGTTCCCAAAACGCGACAAAATATAATCACGATGAAAAATAACATATTATCCAATAAAAGTCCGAAATAAAATAATATAATAATAAAATAATCAAAACGACTCGATTAAATAAAAATAACTAAAACTGGGTCGTTACAACTCTCCCCCACTTAGAAATTTTCGTCCTCGAAAATATTACCTGAGACGAACAACTCCGGATACGACTCCCGCATCCGACTCTCTAACTCCTAAGTCAAATTGCCCTCAGCAGCGCCTCCCCACGCTACTTTCACAAGCGCAATATCCTTGCCTCTTAACCGCTTCAACTCGCGATCCAAAATTCTCACTGGTAACGCCTCAACCGTAAGGTTCTCCCTTACCTCCACTTCATCCATCGGAATCACATGCGACGGATCCAGAACATACTTCCGAAGCTGTGAAACATGGAACACATCATGCAAATTCGACAGACTCGGCGGCAACGCCGCCCTATACGCCACAGCACCAACTCTCGCGGATATCTGGTAAGGACCAATAAACCGAGAAGTAAGCTTCTTCGATTTCAATGCACGACCAACACCCGTCACTGGTGTAACTCTCAAAAATACATGATCGCCCTCTTGAAACTCAAGATCTTTCCTCCTTCGATCATGATAACTCTTTTGCCTACTCTGAGAAGTCTTCATTTTCTCACGAATAAGTTTCACCTTTTCTGTAGTCTGTTGAATCAATTCCGGTCCAACCACCGAACTCTCACCAGATTCGTGTCAACACAACGGTGTTCGACATCTTCGTCCATACAACGCTTCAAACGGTGCCATTCCAATACTTGAATGGAAACTGTTGTTATACGTGAATTCAATCAACGCAAGATAACTATCCCAAACACCACCTTGTTCAAGAACACAAGCCCTCAACAAGTCTTCCAACGACTGAATCGTTCTCTCCGTCTGTCCATTCGTCTGAGGATGATAAGCCGAACTCAATCTCAACTTAGATCCTAAAGCCTTTTGCAAACTTTCGCAAAATCTGGAAGTAAATCTCAGACCTCGATCTGAAACAATGCTCAACGGAACCCCATGCAATTTCACAATCACCCCGATATAAATCTCCGCCAACCTCTTTAAAGAAAAACTGATGTCAATCGGAATGAAATGCGCCGATTTAGTCAACCTATCCACAACCACCCAAATCACATTATGTCCCCTCAGTGTATTCGGCAGCCCTGTTATTAAATCCATAGAAATGTTATCCCATTTCCACTCAAGAATATCCAATGGTTGCAATAAACCACTAGGCCTCAGATGTTCTACCTTCGACTTCTGACACGTCAAACATGAATACACAAACTGAGCCACATGTCTCTTTAGTCCAGACCACCAAAAGATCTTCTTCAAATCCTGATACATCTTATTAGCTCTCGGATGTATACTTAAACTACTCCGGCGTCCTTCCTCCAAAATCATCTGTTTCAACTCCGCATCATCAGGAATACAAATTCTACCTCGGAACCTCAAAACACCCTTATCATCCACTTTAAAGTCCTCATTTTCACTTTTATCACCCACCGTCATCAAATCCACAAATTTCACATCCAATTTCTGTTTCTCACTACCGGTCAACAGAAAATCATTAGTAACCTTCAACATACCAAGCCTCACACTCTCAGACGTCAATTCACACACCAAACTCAAATCTCTAAACGATTCCAAAAGTTCCCACTCCTTAACCATCAAAGCAGACATATGCAACGATTTCCAACTCAACGCATCGGCTACCACGTTAGCTTTACCAGTATGGTAATTCAAGCTAAAATCATAGTCCTTCAAAAATTCCAACCATCTACGTTGCCTCATATTCAACTCTTTCTGATCAAACAAGTATTTCAAACTTTTATGATCACTAAAGACTTCGAATCTTGCACCGTAGAGATAATGCCTCCAAATCTTCAACACAAAAACCACAGCCGCTAATTCAAGATCATGAGTAGGATAATTTTTCTCATGCACCCTCAATTGCCTAGAAGCGTAAGCCACCACCTTACCCCCTTGCATCAACACACCACCTAGACTAATCAAAGATGCATAACAATACACCACAAACGGTTCAGTAGGATTCGGCAAAATCAAAATCGGAGCTGTCGTCAATCTTCTCTTCAGCTCATTAAAACTTTCCTCACACTGAATATCCCAAATGAACACTTGACCTTTACAAGTCAACTGGGTCAATGGAAGTGCTAACTTAGAAAAACCTTCAATGAACCTTCGATAATATCCGGCTAACCCCAAAAAGCTTGTAATTTCAGTAACAGATCTCGGAGCCTCCCATTGTAGAACTGCTTCTACTTTAGATGGATCCACAGCGATACCGTTACCTGAAATCACATGACCAAGAAAACTCACTTCCGACAACTAGAATTCACACTTGGACAACTTGGCAAAAAGTTTCCTTTCCTTCAAAACCTGCAACACAATGCGCAAATGCTCCGCATGTTCCTCCCGGGACTTAGAATAAATCAAGATATCATCAATGAACACAACAACAAAATGATCCAAATGCTCGTGTAAAATACGATTCATGTATTCCATAAACACACCTGGCGCATTAGAAACCCCAAACGGCATCACAGAATATTCGTAATGACCGTAACGTGTCCTAAAAGCCGTCTTCTGAATATCTTCCTCTTTCACCCTTATTTGATGATAGCCCGACCGCAAGTCAATCTTACTAAACACACACGCACTTATCAACTGATCCATCAGATCATCAATTCTCGGAAGCGGATACTTATTCTTAATCGTCACTTTATTCAACTGGCGATAATCAATACACAATCGCATACTTCCATCTTTATTTTTCACCAATAAAACTGGAGCACCCCAAGGCGACACACTAGGTCTCACAAGCCTCTTCTCTAACAATTCATTCAATTGCTTCTTTAACTCAACCAACTCAGATGCCGACATACAATATGGTGCCATCGATACAGGTCTAGTACCAGGAACTAGATCTATAGAAAACTCCACCTCTCTCTCTGGCGGCAAGTCCGAAATATCCTCAGGAAACACTTCCGGAAACTCACACACAACAGGAAACACATCAAGTGAAACTTGACTATCCACAACCAACGACGCAAACAACCCAAACAACTGAGCTTCTTCCGCCAAAATTTTCTTCAACTCTTTGGTAGATAAGAAACTCGAATCTCCGTCTTCCTCAAGAGAAGGAAATCTTACTAGCTTATGATAACAATCAATATGATCCCGATTAAACTGCAACCAATTCATTCCCAAAACCACATCTAAACCCTCCAACGGCAAACACACCAAATCCATCTCAAAATCTTTACCATAAATGGTCAAAGGACAACTTAAACAAACCAAAGAAGTAGTTACTGACCCCATTACTAGAGTATCAATAACCATCTCTCCATCCATCAAAGACAACACAAGATTCAAACGCTTCGCGCACTCAGACGAAATAAACGAATGAGTCGCTCCAGTATCAATAATAGCAACCAAAGGCGTACTATTAATAAAACAAGTACCTCTGATCATACGGTCTGCACTTGAAGTCTGAGTCCCTGCTAATGCAAATACTTTCCCACCCGCTGGAGCTTGCTTCGGTTTTGGACACTTTGTACTAATATGACCAGGTTCACCACAATTGAAACACTTCACCACATTCCTTTTACAACTAGCTGCAACATGTCCTAAACCTCCGCAATTAGAACACTTCCTCATATCTTTCCTACATTCGAACTGACGATGTCCTAGGCCACCACACCTATAACATCTCAGAGGACTAGACATACCTCCTCCACTTGGCCTTCTCTCGAAATTCCCCCTTTGTTTACCTTTATCAACTGGTGTCACACAAGGACCACCACGAAACTGTTGCTTCCTTTTCCTCTCGCTCACACTCTTATAGTGAGTAGAATGAGCCTTACTATCTTCCTCAAAAATCCTACAACAATCCACCAAGTCTGAAAAACCTTCGAATCCTCTGATAACCGATTGCCTGCTTTATCTTAGGACGCAATCCGTTCTCAAACTTCACACACTTAGAAAACTCCGCAGTCGCTTCCGCATAATATGGATAAAACTGCACAAGCTCCACAAACTTAGCAGTATAATCAACAACAGACATACTACCTTGTTTCAATTCTAAGAACTCAGTCTCTTTCTTTCCTCTTACATCTTCAGGAAAATACTTCCTCAGAAACTCAATGCTAAACACAACCCAAGTGATTTCTTCCTCTGCAGCTTCCAACACATGACGTGTACTAACCCACCAATCATCAGCTTCTTCTAGTAACATGTGAGTACCCAGTCTCACCTTCTGATCCTCATCACAATCCATCACTCGGAAAATCCTATCTATCTCTTTAAGCCAAATCTGTGCACCATCAAGATCATATCTTCCTTTGAAGACCGACGGTTTGTTCTTCCTGAACTCACCATTACCAGCAGCATTAGGTGCACCCTACACAGCCCGAGCCATAGCTTGCATAGCCTCAGCCAAAGCAGCATCATTCCTACCAGCCATATTCTGTTCATTTCCAATAACAGCAACTATGGTTAAACAAATAGCTCACCGAACCACAACGACCAACAAGGACTGACACAAACTGACATGGACTGGCTCTGATACCACTTAATGTAACACCCCCAATCTATACCCCCAACAAATAAAACGGTAACAAAAATTCAAAATTTCATCAGAGTATATTTAAAACATTCACGGCATAGACCGAGGGGTCACATAAATTGAAACAAATACACATACACCTGCTCATATAGATATGCAACAATTCAGGTAGCACATAACAAAGGAACTGAGTTCCTGACACCCACAATTTAGATACAGAATAAAAGAGGAAAATCTGTAACTGAAACTCATATATATATATATATATATATATATATATATATATCATAAAAGTTTGTCTGTCATATACATCATTATACATGTACCATCCAAACTATACATATACATAATACAAAATAATCACACTCGATCTCCCCGACTACCCGGTGCTACATATCAGAGCCGATCGACAAAAGAATGAAGACCTAAGCTTCACAAAAAGACCTCCAGCATCTAATCTGCAATGCCTCATAGAGCATTTAAAAACAGCAGAAGGGTGAGAAACACAATCATAATATAATTGCATACAATTATATATAACACAAAAATACACATATAAAATATTCTCACCACAACTTATACCAAAATTCAATCACAAAACAACACCAATGTATATTTCATGTATCCATCACCAAGGCATATCAACCATGCACACTACAAATATCACCAACATGTATACACATATTAACTCATCAATTTCATCCACAATTCCACACACAATCAATCCATTCATGATTTATGCAAATGCACAGAGACCGACACAACGACTCTATACAATGCATATGCGGTACCATCCATCCATCATTCTCAACACTAGTTCACTCAGGAACTATTGGAACCATTACTTGTTACTTAATGTAACTCCCCATCGGGAACACGATGTTCCCTGTCGCTCACACCTCTTTGTATAAGGCACACGACGTTTATGGATCGCTCACACCTCTTGGTATAAGGCACACGACCCGATCGCTCACACCTCTTTGTATAAGGCACACGATCGTCTATAATCATCGCTCACAACTCTTTGTATAAGGTACACGATGTTATAGCGGATTCCCTCTGGAATCGATTCATCGCTCACACCCCACAAGGGCACACGACATCACCAACATGCACATCATGATGCTTGGCATACAATGACTCATGACATTCAAATGCACACATATACACATCATTAATCATGCATATATCATCAAATACCACACATAGCATTTTCTTGCCCTTAGGCCACAAATCATCATCCCAACATGTATCACATGCATTCTCATCACACCACAGCACGCAAGTCATACAACATTCATATCAACCGCACATTGCATGATACACATCAAATTCACGCAATTAAAATGACAAAAGTTGACAAAAAGACACTATTCCCAATTCCCGACATAATTAAATCGGCCAACAATCTCAAAACTCATTTTTATTAGAAAGAACATTTCATAAGCTTTCCAATGGTACAAAGAACGTCCTGATCCGAGTTACGGATCAAAAGTTACAGAATTTAGAAAACAGATAAAATTTTTGGAGTCCCAGACTGCACTGAGCGGGCTCCGACTGCGCTGAACGGGCTCCGCTCTGACTCGTGAGATTGCATCTTTTCAGAAGCGCGCTGAGCGGGCATCTGCGCGCTGAGCGGGCTCTGCAATTTTCAGAAAAATCCCTCTTCGAAAATCTAACCCAAAAATCCTATTTTTCACCCAAACTCAATTCCAATAGCAAAACAAACATCAACGATTGTTCATACACACATTGTGATCATACAATACAGTTTATATCGATTTTCGACCGTGAAAACATTAATTTCTACTCGTTTATCTCATTTCGACCTATATTTGAAAAACCAATAAAACTTCCACACAAACCTACATAATCATACACAAACATAGTATAATCGAGTTTCGCACCCTTACCCGATTAAATCGCGTTTGAAAAGTCGGTTGAATCGGTTCCTAAATCCACAAGTTTTTCCTCTTTTTCTTCTTTTTCCTCTTCTCTTTCTCTTCTCCTTTTTCTGCTTCTCTTTTCTCTCTATTTTTCTTTTCTTTCTACTTTTCTCTCTTTCTATTTCTATTTCTATGAAAAATATAATATCTACCCGATAAAAGACCAAAACACCCCTACACTCAAATATCTCACAACCGTTCCCAAAATGCGACAAAATATAATCACGATGAAAAATAACATATTATCCAATAAAAGTCAGAAATAAAATAAAATAATAATAAAATAATCAAAACGACTCGATTAAATAAAAATAACTAAAACTGGATCGTTACAACTCTCCCCCACTTAGAAATTTTCGTCCTCAAAAATATTACCTGAGACGAACAACTCCGGATACGACTCCCGCATCCGACTCTCTAACTCCCAAGTCAAATTTCCCTCAGCAGCGCCTCCCCACGCTACTTTCACAAGCGCAATATCCTTGCCTCTTAACCGCTTCAACTCGCGATCCAAAATTCTCACTGTTAACTGTAAAACCCCAAAATTTGCCCTCTTACTTTTAGCTAACTGGCTTATGTTTCTTTGCATTTCTTGCATTAGCATTTGTGCATAACATTGGTTCTTAACATGGGATCAAGGTACTTGGTTCATCTCAAAGGAGTCTCAAGCCTCAAGATGGTTTGAGGGGTTCATCATATCATTATAAGATCAAGATTGGCAAGAGATTTCAAGTGAACCACACTCTCCTAATCAGATGGTCCAAATTAGGGTTTTGGTTCCAAAAGGCTTCTTGATGGGTTTTGCTTGTTCAAATACATTCTCATGAGGTTCTATATGCTTACAAGTACTCATGGAGGAAAGACTTGGCTAGTGTTTCATTGTGAAAGATGTTCAGTGGATCAATTGCTTGTAGACCAAGAAAAGTCAACAGTGAGAGGGGAAGTCAACTGTGGAATTTTGAGGTTCTCTTCAGGGTTTTCAAGGTCTCACATCCTCATATGGTCTTCAAGGGTCAAGTTTCATACCATTTATCAAGAATCAAGGGTTTGTACAAAAGTTACTAAATTTGGAAAATGACCTATAATGAGAAGTTTCCATTTTTGGCAAGTTTTTACACTACATTCAACTTGACTTTTCATCATCAAAGAAGCTTCAAATGAATTTTAATCAACCATGAAAGTTGAAGATCATTCTCTCCCCTTTCCAAAAAGTACTAGAACATGTTCATACCTTTTGTAGAACTCAAGTTATGGCTAAGGCAAGGCAAGGTGCATTTTGAGGTTTTCCACATGTGCCAATTTTCCACCATTTGCATTTTCATCCAAAAGGACTTGTAATCACTTCAATTGCTTCAAGTCATATTGTACCATCAAAGTACAAGCCATGAGCACCAATTTTGACCCTTGTTTCATGCTAAACCGTGACGTATACATGGTGTATTTAACAAATAAACAATTTGCAAATTGATCCAAATCTCATTATCCAAGCAAATTCAAGGCCCAATTGTTTTTGAAAAGTGATCAGCAAGTCAAGTGTGAGGTATCCATCATGAAAAGCATGAAGGTGCACGAATAAATTAAGGGATTGAACACAAATTGCAAAATTGCAAAACCACTCAAAACTCACTAATCAGGGGTTTAATCAATTGCTAATAATGATGAGAGGTCTAATGGAGAGTATATAAGCTTTCTCACACGCACAAAGCTAGGTCATGCACCCTCATTTTCTCAGAATCCATTTTCACCTCCAAACTTTTCTCTCTTCGAATCTCTCTTTTCTTGAGAGTTTTTGAAGTTTTCTTTGCACATTATTGATCAGTGTGGTGAGAGGAACAAGAATCTACCATTGGTTTGAGCTTGGAGTGAGGATTTCATCAAGTTCGTGTTCAAGTTACTCAAGTTCAAAACCTTAGATCCAGCCAATTTCAAGCCTCTATTTGCATTTATTTTGCAAATAGAGCTCAAAAGAGGAAGATCTGCAGCTTTTGGAAGGAGTTCTTAGTGTATTTCGAGCTCTACAGTTTCCAGGTTAGCATACTTTTCATGATCATGTAACTTGTTTTTCTTGCTTGCAAAATGATCTATGATGTTCACTGATGATGCTGATCTATTTAGTTTTGAGTTTGGACGTGTGGATTGTTTGAATTTTGAGATTTAAGTTTTTAGATCCAAACTTATTCAGTTCGATTTGGCTTGTGTGTTGGTTGTTTGTGAAAACTAATTGCATATTCTTAATCCTTGTTGAAATCTGGGTGGAATGGTGTACATCTTTACAATTTCTGGGAATTTTTGAAGTGCAGGTCACCGGAGAAGGTGACCGGAGCTAGGGTTCCGGCACCTGGTTTTGTTTTAGGTCATCTGAGGTTTTGATGGAGAAGATGAAATCTAGACCGTTGGTGGTCCAGATCTGGTGGTCCACATTCAGCCACGTCATTTAAAATCTGTGTTTATTTTATTGATTGTGTGTGTGATATTCCATGATTGTTACCATGTTTGTGAGATCTGAGCCACACATCTTGCGTAACCTTTGATTCTGTTGACTTGATCTGATGCATTGATTTAATCTGATGGTGGTGATTCAGCCAACGCATTAAAAGTTTCACATGCCTCTCACGTGTTTTTATTTTAATTGCTATTGATTTGTGTATGCATGCTTACATTTGTTATTGTGTGCCTTGTGATCTGATGCGTTAATCTTGATTACCTTGGTTTTGGTTGACTGAATGTGGTGCGTGAGATTAATCTTGTGGCTGGTGTGAATTGACTGGGTCTTTGGTTTTTGTTTGACATGCGCTGACTCCTTTAATGGATTGGGCTTACTACTTGCCGCCCCCTTATTTGATCCAATTCATTTTATAATGTGTTTTGGCTGCTATCTGAACCCCTCTGAGTTTATTTCTTTCTTTTTATTTTCTTAATTGTTGCATTTCCATTTTTAATTTTTAAAATTAATTAAATGCATCCAAAAAATTACCAAAAAAATCATGAATCATCCTTAGGGTTTTATAAAATTTTGGCAAATTTTATTTTCCATTTTTATTTTATTTTGTGAGTCTGATTTAATTGTTTAATTAATTTCTTTTTAGATTGTTTCATATTGTGCATACATTGCCTTGTGGATTTTTGTTCTCATCATTGGTATATGATTTACATTCCATTGCATATGTTAGAGTGCATGTTGAGGTTCCTGAAAACATTTTTGTTTTATTTTTAAAATCTTTGCATATTGCATTTTAGTCCCTCTCCTTGGCATATTGGTTCATGGTTCCTATGTGATCTTTGCCTAATTGTTTGAGGTACTTAAACTTTGAATTTTGGTGTGATATTTTGACATGTTGTTAGTATCTGACCTAGGTCATTTGGGTTCTAATTTCACAATTTTTGAATGTCATTTGATATATGTTTGATTATTTGTGCTTAAGTGAATTTTGCATGATCATCATATGACATCTCTTAACCCTAATTGATTTGCCATGCCTAATTGATCGAGTTTCTTTATGATTCTTTGCATGAGCTTTTGGTATGATGTTTACCCCTGGTTGAGGCCCTTTGAGACTTATTTTTGTAATTTTTGGATCATGTTTGGACATGCTTTAAGTGCTTGAACTTTGATCTCCTTTTGTGGACTTTCTTTGGTGCATAATGTTTCATGTTTTGATCTTCTTTTCCACATGAGAATTGTTGATGATAATATGATCTTGGTTATGACTTGCTTTAATCTTCACCTTATTTTTATCATTTCATTTTGATATGAAGTTCATTGGTGCTTGATTGTGCATTTCATATAAGTATGCTTGCATTCTTTCATGATTACCTTTGCATGCTTACTTGAGATGTTTTGCATGATCTTTGAGACTTGTTTAGTGATATGAGTTGGATGTACTTGATATGATGTGCTTGTTGCCCTATCTTGTTTCTTATCTCATCCTTCTCCTTCTTGTTTCTTCTCTTTCACCCTCTTCCTCCCATGAATCTCAAGACTTGCTTAAGTCTTGGATTCTCTCCCTTTAGAGCTACCTAGTCCAACTTAATTTTTGATTAAGCTTGGAGTTGGATTAGCATTAGGTTTTAGGTATTCGCCTCTCCTAAACCTCACTAACCATAGGTCATCCATGCATAATAACATTAGGACTCTTAGTTTCCCTTTAGAGTTTCCTTTGTGTCTTCTCTCTTCTCATCTCAAAACTTCTTGAAAAAACTTAATAAAGATAAAGTGTATTGCGCACGAGCCTTAAGCGTGGGGAATGAGAAATGAGGGGCTTCCTCTCATCTTTCTAGAGTGCTTAGCGGGCGTCCTGTCTTGGGACGATTCGTTAAGTATTCATCCCTGTGCCCTGGACTTTGGTGCAATGCAAGTTATGAACTAACTTACAAAAAACACTTATGTCTAAAAAACACAAAAACAAATTCAAATCTTTTTATCCTTCGGGATTGTTGGGTTTCAAATTTCATTTTCAGAAAAGAGCTCGTCGCTCACATAAAAAACACTTACCCATTCGTGGTCGTACCCACGAACTACATTAGCTCTGATTCCTTTCTCTTGTCCGATTGAGGATATGTAGGCACAAGACAGCGATTGTCTTGGCGAGCAACCTTCCCGCACAGTTCTCGTCCAAACTATGTTGACTCTGACTTTCCAATTGTACTGAGGGAGTACATAGGCCTAGGGCATCGAATATGTCCTACCGAGTCCGTCTTAGTCACCCCCATCCCCGTTTTCTTTTGTTCAGCCATAGATAGTAGGACAGCTCACCCTCCGTTTGGACAACAAGTGTGGATCCCATCGAGTACGATGGATACGTGGGGTGCTAACACCTTCCCCTCGCATAACCGACTCTCGAACCCGGACTATGGTTGCGATGACCATGTCTTTCCCCCTTTCTCTTCAGGTTTATGCAGTGTTTCCTTTCCCTCTCTCGGGATAAATACACATTGCTGGCGACTCTGTGTTTTCTATGCCCCTCTCGCGTTTGTACCGTTGGATGCGAATCTTTTAGGAGTGACAGCTGGCGACTCTGCTGGGGACTTTGGTTGACCTCTTGCTGGTCCATCCCCTTTAGCGAGTCGATCCTAGCGCTTGTTTGTTTGTTTTCGTTGGGTGTTTATTTGTTGTTCTTTATTATGTTGTATATTACTATTTTACAGCTTTTATTGCATTGCATTTCATTTTATTACTGCCATACTGGATATTGCTGTGTTGTGCTGGCTGGTTTCTATTTGGCAGGTTGGGTTGTTCTGAGAGATAAGCCCAATACCCAGGCTTGAGTACACCCTAGGACTATAGTGGAGAGTATTGGGACCTACTTGTCAGCTTGGTGCGTTTGTGTGTTCACGAAATTCACAACCAGACGAGGCTATCTTGGGACGCATTCTTACGTGCGTGTCTTGCGCATTTCAGGGTGTTGATCTAGAGAGCTGTCGACTCTGGTGACCGTTTCTATGATACCTCAGTTGCGCCTCTCCTCCCGACCCGTGATAATGGCAGACTAGAAATGGCAAACCCATTACACTTGTCGATCCGAGGACCCAATGCTGAGGCACTCGCATAGGATGACCTTATTTTTTAGGGGAATCAGTTGAGGCCTCCTCGATTGGTGATGATGCCAAACCAGAAATGGTGAACGTATCATCATTTCTCGACTTGAGAGCCCGGGATATTGAGGATCCTCGCCTTTCTATAACCCACATGTGAGAGGGGATGGATGTTTACAGGTCTGCAGGTAACCGAAACCTTCAACCTACCCAGTTTTCTGGATTTCTCATCAGTGTTTGATTATCTGGGTTTCTTGTTATCTCAGTGGTTCGGTATTCTAGAATTCTGGTTTTCTGGGTTGTGGTTCTCGTCCATTTAACAGCACAGCACATCCAGCAGTGTTGCCTTGATCCCATGCTTGCATGTCCATATCATTTTTCTTGCATTCTAACATGTTTGACATTTTTTCAGGGCTTGCATCTTACTCTTGATTTCGGTTTTCTGAGGTTGCCTTAACATGGATGTCCAGAGAAAGAAGTCTGTTGCTTATTCGTTCCCAGACCTAACCTTGACGTTGATTCATAAGCTGATTAGTATAGCTGGTCCCAGAGTTCGTACAGAGTTTGGTGGAGAGTATGGGAGACTTCTGAAGTTTATCTACAGTATCTCCAAGTATGAGAAGGATGCCATTCACACACTTCTTCAGTTCTATGATCCGTCTTTGCGTTGCTTCACTTTCCCAGACTATATCTTGGCTCCAACGTTGGAGGAGTTCTCATTTATTTTGGGAATCCCCATCAGGCATGACATAGTATTCTTTTCTAAAGAACGCCCTGGGATCAAAGAAATGGCCATTGCTCTTCATATTGGTGAATCCGCTCTGAGCAGTAATATTGTGGAAAAACAAGGGGCTAAGGGTTTCTTATTGAAGTTCTTGTTTGATCAAGCTTGTATACATGTTAAGGAGAGGAATTGGACTGCTTCTTATTTTCTTTATATGATCAGGAATTCAGTTCTCTTCTGTTGTTAAAACTGGAATCAAGGGATAAATCGCCTTGATAATGTTCATACATGTTTGCATTTGCATTTGCATAATCATCTCATTTTGCATGGCAGGTTATCTTGGATTCTCTGGTTTTCTTATGCTCTCTCTTTTTGACAGTCAGGATTGATCAACCAACTCATCGGTATTCTACCAGGCTTAATCAAAGCAGAGTGATGGACAAAGTTCAGGCAGATATGGCAGCTATGCAAGCTCGCATCGATCAATTCATGGAGATGATGCAAGGTGTGGTGCAAAGTCAGAATGAATTCAAAACTCTAGTTCAGCCTTTGGTGTCGCAGGTTGATGAAAATGGCATCTTACACGGTGGTCTTCTTAATCGTGTTATCCCTCCGGGCGGAGGTGGTGCTGGTATCAACATTCCTATCCCTGGTACTAGTGGACAGGGTGGTATTCCTTCAGTGGTTGGAGAAGGAAGCACTGTTCGAGCTATCCATGGCCATCGTATTGATGATCAACATGATGATGTTTTTTCAGTCAGAAGCTTGGACGCTGGACTTCCTGTGGTCATTGATGAGAGGATCCGATTAATTGAGGCGCAATTGAAAGGGGTTGTGAAACAGGATGATCTGGGAATAGATTTGGACAACCTAGGGTTGTTCCCTGATATTGTCATTCCGCACAAGATTCAGATTCCTACATTGGAGAAGTATAATGGTTCTACCTGCCCGAGAACTCATGTAAAGGCATATACCAGGAAGATGGTTGCTCATGCCAAGGACGAAAAGCTAATGATGCACTTTTTCCAAGACAGCCTGGCTGGCACGTCTTTGGAATGGTATATGGCGCTGGAAAGAAGAGATGTTCGTACTTGGAGAGAGTTAGCTGCAGCTTTTATCAAGCATTACCAGTACAACACAGACATGGCTCCCAATAGAACTCAGCTGTTGAGCATGTCCCAGAAAAATGATGAAAGTTTCAAAGAATACGCGCAAAGGTGGCGTGAATTGGCGGCTAGGGTATAGCCACCAATGCTGGAAAAGGAGATGTTGGATATGTTTATGGACACACTGCCTAAGCACTATTATGAGAAGCTATTGCCTTGTTCACTAGGCAAGTTTGCAGATGTGATTGCAATTGGGCAGAAGGTAGAGGTTGGGATTAAGGCTGGAAAAGTTTCTAGTGGTGACGGATCGTCTTCCGGGCATGGAAAGAAGCCATTTGATGGTTATAAGAAGAAAGGAGAGGCCAATGCTGTATCATCTTATAAGGGAAGAGGGAAACAGTGCCAGAGCAATAATCAACAAGTAGCATCGGTAACTATCCCAGCAACGTTACCTCTACCACAGCAACAGAGGAATAATGCTAATCAAAACAGGCAGCAGGGCCAGTATCAGAATAGACAAAGAAATGCAGAGAGGCATTTTGAGCAACCACCGATGTCGTATGCATAGTTGTTGCAACATTTTCTGCAATTGCGTCTAGTTGAGCTCCGTACCCTGGCTCCACCAACAGGGGAACTCCCACGAGGCTACGATGCTAACGCACACTGCGATTTTCACTCTAGTGCTCCGGGGCACACTGTGGAGAAGTGTAGGGCGTTTCATCACAAGGTGCAAGACCTTGTAGACTCCAAGGCTATCAATTTATCAAATGCTGGTCCCAATGTTATTCAAAACCTGATGCCTGATCACAATGGGCCGAGGGTGAATGCAATAATTGAGGAAGGTGAAGCTTTGAATCTGATCATGGATGTTAAGGAACTGAAGACTCCGCTGGCTGTGGTTAAAAACAGGTTATTAAAGGGTGGTGTCTATCCGGGTTGTGATGAGAGCTACTTAGATTGTTTGACGAAGGATAATGGTTATGATTCGTTGAAGATGGGTATCTAGAGTATGATTAATGAGGGCTGCTTACAGTTTGATAGAGGCAATCAACAAGAAGAGGTTGTTAGTGAGAAGGTTGCTACTATCACCATTCCGTTCAAAACAATTACCATTTCAAGTCCGGCAAGACCACCTCCAGTTATTATCACAAGGGCTGGACCCATTCCGTATGAAAGTTCTAAGGCTATTCCCTGGAATTATGGTGCCGAGGTGTTTGTCAATGGACAAAAGCAGGAATTAATGACTACTTCACCAGTGAGTTCTAGTCCTGAGGTTAAGGTTGAGACTGATGCTATAACAAGAAGTGGTAGAGTGCTTACTCCAGTTAATGATCAACCTAGTACTTCTAGGCAGGATAAGGGAAAACAGATAGCTGATGGTTCTGTTCAGACTCCAGTGGTTATTGATTCTACAGTAAAGCCGGTTGATGATGCATTTTCTGAAAATGTAGAGGAGTTTATGAGACTCATCCAGAAATGTGATTACAAAATTGTGGACCAGTTACATCAGACCCCGTCCAAGATCTCTATTCTATCTTTGTTGTTATGCTCTGAAGCTCATGGGAATGCTTTTCTGAAAGTTTTGAATGCGGCATATGTTCCTCAAGAGATTTCTGTTAACCAACTTGAAGGGGTTGTAGTGCACGTGAATGCAGGTAATGGCTTGGGTTTCACAGATCTTGATTGGACTCCCGCTGGGAGGAATCATAACAATGCCCTGCATATTTTGATTGAGCGCCGTGGTTCACTGATGTCACATGTGCTGGTTGATACTGGATCATCGTTGAATGTATTGCCAAAGAAAGCATTAATGAAGTTAGATACCAGGGGACTTATTTGTACACCAATTGACTTGGCGGTGCGAGCTTTTGATGGCTCGAAGAGATCTGTCTTTGGTGAGATTGTGCTTCCGATCAAGGTTGGGCCGGAGATCTTTGATGCAACATTTTATATAATGGATATTCAGCCAGCATACAGCTGTTTGTTGGGTCTTCCTTGGAACCATGGTGCAGGCGTTGTAACCTCCACTTTGCATCAAAAGTTGAAATACATGGTTGATGGTCACGTAGTGACAGTGTGCGGAGAAGAAGACATAATGATTAGTTAGCTGTCAACCTTCAAATACGTGGAAGTGGATGGTGAAATTCATGAGACGTTGTGTCAGGGGTTTGAAAAGGTGAAGGTTTCTGAAGAGGTTATTCAGTGTGAGGATCAGTCTGAAGCTATAGAGCAGCCTGCAGGGGCAGATCAACCTGAGGTTTCTATGTCTTCGTTTAAAGACGCCAAAGCTGTAGTTGAGGCTGGTAGCTCACAGAGGTGGGGCCAAGTGGTTGAAGTTCAGGAGAAGAGGGATACTTATGGATTAGGGTACAAACCACCTAGGCGTCAGGAAGAGCCTCCTAAATTCTATGGCCCAGTCCGTTTCACCAGTGCCGGTGTTTTCTTCGACAGAGTTAATTCCATTGAGGAAGAAGGGGTCAGTGATTGTGACATGGATAGCTGGATCCGCCCTTGTGTCCCAGGAGAAAGTCTGTGCAAATGGTCTTCTGAAAGAGTCATTCAAGTGACTCGCTTCGAGTAATTGCTTTGTTTTCCTATTATGTTAATCCTGCGTTCTGCCCAAGACATAGTGATTTTATTTGTAGGGCTTTTAACTGTTGCATGTTTTGCTTTATCATCAATAAAGGACTTTTCACACTCAAATATTTTGATCTCTGTCTTTCTATTTTAATTTTATGCATTAAAAACCCACATCAAAATGGCAATGTGTTTCTTTTGTTGCATACATAATAAAACATACCTCATCAATCATGCAGGTCTTTTTGTTCAGGTTACACCGATCATGACTCAGCTATAGCTCGGTATGACTTTGACAATCCAATCTATCAGGCTAAAGAAGAGACTGACGAAGATTGTGAACTGCCCGAAGAGTTGGCCAGATTGTTGAAGCAAGAGGAGAGAGTCATCCTACCTCATCAGGAGAAAATTGAGATTGTGAATCTGGGAACTGAGGACGCCAGAAAGGAAGTAAGGATAGGGGCTGCATTGGAAGACAGTGTCAAGGGAAGATTGATTGAAATGCTCCGTTAGTACGTGGACATCTTCGCCTGGTCTTACCAAGACATGCTTGGGCTTGATACTGATATTGTTGTACACCGGCTACCACTTAAAGAAGGTTATGCTCCGGTCAAGCAAAAGTTGAGAAGAACTAAACCGGAGATGTCTGTCAAAATCAAGGAAGAGGTTCAGAAACAGCTAGATGTCGGTTTTCTTGCCGTAACAAATTATCCTCCATGGGTTGCTAACATCGTGCCTGTACCTAAGAAGGATGGGAAGGTCAGGATGTGTGTTAATTACAAGGATTTGAACAGAGCAAGCCCAAAAGACGATTTCCCGCTCCCTCACATTGACGTGTTAGTTGACAATACTGCTCAGTATTCAGTGTTTTCCTTCATGGATGGCTTCTCTGGGTATAACCAAATCAAGATGGCCCCAGAGGACATGGAGAAAACAACATTCATAGCACCGTGGGGAACTTTTTGCTACAAGGTGATGCCCTTTGGATTGAAAAATGAAGGGGCAACCTATCAGCGGGCGATGGTGACTCTCTTTCATGATATGATTCACAAAGAGATTGAGGTCTATGTTGATGACATGATTGCGAAGTCACAGACGGAGGAAGAACATCTGGTGAATCTTCAGAAGTTATTTGAAAGATTGAGAAAATTCAGATTGAGGTTGAATCCGAACAAATGCACCTTCGGGGTGAGATCAGGAAAATTGCTGGGGTGCATTGTTAGTGAAAAGGGTATTGAGGTTGATCCTGCAAAGGTAAAAGCTATACAAGAAATTCCTGTGCCAAAAACAGAAATAGAGGTTCGTGGTTTCTTGGGGAGATTAAACTACATTGCTAGGTTCATCTCGCACCTCACAGCCACGTGTGAACCAATCTTCAAGTTGCTAAGAAAAGATCAAGCAGTCAGGTGGAATGAAAATTGTCAAAAGGCGTTTGAAAAGATAAAAGAATATTTGCAGGAACCTCTGGTCCTTATGCCGCCAGTGCCAGGAAGACCTTTGATTATGTATCTCACGGTTCTTGAGAATTTAATGGGTTGTGTGCTCGGTCAACAAGAGGAGTCAGGTAGAAAAGAGCACGCCTTCTACTACTTGAGTAAAAAGTTTACTGATTGCGAGTCAAGGTACTCGATGCTGGAGAAAACATGTGGTGCACTCGCTTGGGCCGCTAAGTGTTTGAGGCAGTATATGTTAAACCACACAACCCTCTTGATTTCGAAGATGGATCCGATCAAGTACGTGTTTGAGAAGCAAGCACTTTCTGGTAGGATAGCCCGTTGGGAGATGGTTCTGACGGAATACGATATTCAGTATGTTTCCCAAAAGGCCATTAAGGGAAGTGTTTTGTCAGAATATCTTGCCGAACAGCCCATCGAGGATTATCAACCGATGAAGTTTGAATTTCCGGATGAGTATATCATGTATCTAAAGATGAAGGATTGTGAAGAAACTTTGCCTGATGAAGGACCTGAGATTGGATCTCAGTGGAAGATGGTTTTTGATGGAGCTGTTAATTCATATGGTAACGGAATCGGGGCAATCATTATGAGTCCAAAGGGTTCTCATATACCCTTCACTGCCCGATTAGCATTCGTATGCACCAACAATGAGGCAGAGTATGAAGCATGCATCATGGGGTTAGAAGAAGCAATTGATTTGAGAATCAAGAACCTCGATGTTTATGGTGATTCTGCGTTAGTGGTTAATCAGATTACAGGTGAATGGGAGACTCGTCAAGCGAATCTTGTTCCGTACAACAATTATTCCAGAAGGTTGTTACCTTTCTTTGACAGAGTATACTTCCATCACATTCCCCGGATAGAGAACCAGATGGCTGATGCGTTGGCAACGTTGTCATCAATGTATCAAGTGAATCGTTGGAATGAAACTCCTTCAATCAGAATCATGTACTTGGACAGACCTGCTTTTGCATTTGCAGTTGAGGGGGTATCAGATGGCAAGCCTTGGTATCATGACATCAAAGTCTTTCTGAAGAGTCAGGAGTACCCAGCTGGGGCATTTTCTAAGGATAAAAAGACATTGAGGAGGTTATCAGGAAACTTCTTTTTAAACAAAGACGATGTGTTATACAAGAGAAACTTTGACATGGTCTTGCTACGTTGTGTTGATGAACACGAGGCAGGCCTGTTGATGGAAGAAGTTCACGAAGGTTCCTTTGGTACTCATGCCAATGAGCATGCTATGGCAAGAAAATTGTTAAGAGCGGGGTATTATTGGATGACTATGGAGTCTGATTGTTTTAAATACGCCCGGAAATGTCATAAATGCCAGATTTATGTTGACAAGGTGCACATACCGCCTACTCTTCTGAATGTTTTGTTGTCACCTTGGCCTTTTGCCATGTGGGGCATTGACATGATTGGGAAGATTGAGCCGACTGGTTCGAATGGACATCATTTTATCCTGGTGGCTATTGATTATTTCACGAAGTGGGTGGAAGCAGCATCGTATGCCAACGTCACCAGACAAGTGGTAGCCCGGTTTATCAAGAAGGACATCATTTGCCGGTATGGAGTCCCGGAGAGAATCATTACTGACAATGGTTCAAATCTGAATAATAAGATGATGAAGGAGCTATGCCAGAGCTTTAAAATTGAGCATCACAATTCTTCTCCCTATCGCCCGAAGATGAATGAGGTTGTTGAAGCGGCTAATAAGAACATAAAGAAGATTGTGCAGAAGATGGTAGTGACATACAAAGACTGGCATGAGATGTTGCCTTACGCTTTGTACGGATATCGTACTTCGGTACGCACATCAACTGGGGCAACCCCTTTCTCACTGGTGTATGGTATGGAAGCAGTTATGCCATTAGAAGTTGAGATTCCTTCTTTGAGAATTCTGACAAATGTGAAGCTTGATGAAGCTGAGTGGGTACGCTCCCGACTGAATGAACTGAACCTCATTGAAGAGAAGAGATTGAAAGCCATTACGCATGGCCGGCTGTATCAGAGCAGGATGAAAAAGGCATTTAATCAGAAAGTGCATCCTCGGTGTTTTCAGGCTGGCGAATTAGTCCTGAAAAGGATCACTCCTCCTCAAACAAATCACAGGGGCAAGTGGACTCCGAATTACGAAGGGCCATATGTAGTAAGACAGTTTTTCTCTGGTGGAGCCTTATTACTCTCAACTAAGGATGGCGAAGATTTTGCGTCCCCTATGAATGCGGATGTAGTCAAAAAATACTTTGCAGAAAAAAGACCCGCTGAACATAAAAAGAAAGTTCATGCAAAAATGGGGCATCCTGGCGAACCATAAAAAGAAAAGGTTCGGGAAAAAATTAGGGATAAAAAGAAAAAATGAAATAAACCCGCAAGGTTGAATACCTGAAAAGGCAACCTTGGCAAAAATGGGTATCCCGGTGGATTGAAAACCCGAAAAGGGAGATCTAGGAAAAAGTTAGGGATTTAAAAGCAAAGACTACGATCCGCGTTTGATCTGTGAGCGCTATTCACACCTGGAAAATTCGAAGGAAAGGAATCAGTCCAGTCAGTCATCTTCAAAGGCCAAGCATCTACGGACAAATAAGTCATGTGGGTTATAGCTGAGTCGAGTCATGGTGGATGTCTGTTCCCCACATTGCCGACATGTGTATTTTCTTTTACTTTTTGCGCAATTACCTCTTTTCAGGAATTGCTTCCAAATGTAAATGCCTATTTACAGGCCGATCATTCAATAAAGTTTGCATTTCAGTCAAAGAGCTTTTGTTTTTTGTTTTACCTGTTTTGTTTGTGAAAAT
Source organism: Lathyrus tuberosus (assembly GCA_022829125.1). NCBI lineage: Eukaryota > Viridiplantae > Streptophyta > Magnoliopsida > Fabales > Fabaceae > Lathyrus > Lathyrus tuberosus. The sequence goes on along the minus strand of JALAZF010000142.1, from coordinate 1,609,027 downwards.
GTCCGATATTTTTTATAAACATTACATGCTAAAATGTTGAGCTTTATGAACCAAGTTGGAAAACAGTGGCAATTGCTTAGGCGTCAGTCACTATGATGATAATCAAAGTAATCATTTTTGCACGTAGACCTTTCTGTTGGTTTTGCAGGATGACAGGTGTACCTCCCCAGTAGAGCTCTCCCCAATTTTGAAGTCTGATCATCCTCAGCAGTTTATTACTCTTCCCCATCAGAGTATCAAGGATCATCTTCCTCAACGAGAGTATAAAGAAGTAATTCCCTAAGCGGAGTCATTGAGGATCGTCCCCCTCAGCAGGATATAAGAGGTTTACCCCTAGCCAGAGTTGTGATTTGGCTCATCTTTACTCAGCAGGTAGCCAGAAACTGTCATTTCTACAGCCTCTTTTGCAAGAGATTGATGGAGCATCTTCTTTGATCAAAGATGGTGTTTCCCCACAGAGTATGGGACAGTCGTTTTTTCCTCAGCTAGTCAGGAAACATGTGTTTACCCTCTAGCAGAGTGGATGTTGACAACTACTATTTTCCAAGCAGATGTGTCAATGAGGATCGTCCCCCTCAGCAGGATATAAGAGGATCGTCCCCCTCAACAGGAGTACAGAGGATTGTATACCCAGCTGAAGTTGTGTTTGGATTATTATTCCCCAGCAAGCATTCAGAAGTTGATTGCTCTAAGGTGGATGTTGTTGTATCTCCAACACGAGATTCGTGGACAAAGATGTTATTATCCCCACAGAGTCCTGGGGTCTACTTTCCTCAGTTGGTTAGAAAGTATAGTCTCACCGACAATGGTTTGATCTAATCCCCAGCAGGGTGAGGGTAAAGTTATTTCCCTAGCAGCAGATTAAGCTCACCGATATCCCCAAGCAGAGTCTGGTGGTGATTGGTATCCCCAGCAGGTCTTAAGTCCAATCGTTTTGGCAGGCGTCAAATCCAAGTTCTGAAGTTTCTGGTGATCCCCGGCGGAGGAGTTTCCATCTTCAGTATTCATCTCCCTCCCCGGCTAAGTGGGTATTCTCTCGGAGATTCGTCCATCTCCAGCAGAGTTGTTGATCTTGATATTCCCCATCAGAGTGGGTATTCTCTCGGAGATTCGTCCATCTCCAGCAGAATTGGTGATTGTGATCTTCCCCAGCAGTGTGAAGTTTTCCTCAAACAGGATTTCTCTGGTTTGATGACAATGTAGTTTGTCATCCTCAATGGAGCTGCTTCTGTTCTCAGCGTTTATTTCGTTGGACGGTCTTTTGCATTGCATAAGCATTTTTTGCATGGCATCCTCCTAAATGCGTAGCATTTCCACTTCTTGTGGAACATTACGGCAAAATTCAAACATATGCATCCGAAGCATAAGCCAGGTTTGAGTTTTCCTTCGTCGGGAAAACCGGATTTCAGGAGAATATCATTCGACTTTACTCCACAAGTGTTGGGTTTAGTCATTCAAAGCAATATTGAACATTCCCTTGCAGAGTTGTTTTCCAGGATCGTTAATCCATGATTTCATTTTTACCCTTTGTCTAGGTGGTCCTTTGGTTTATCCCCTCAAGGTTTTTACCGTCAGACACTCGTCCGTGTTTCCTTCAACACCCATCCGTGTTTGAACCTTTTTGTTTCAATACCCGTCCGTATTGACCTTTTGATGACACTCGTCTGTGTTTCCTTCGGCACCCGTCCGTGTTTTCATGTCTTTTACTCAATACTGTTTTTCTAGACACCCGTCCGTGTTGCGTTCCATTCCCCAGCAAGATTAATCCCCGATAAAAGTCGCTTTACAACCTTTCGATACCCGTCCGTATTGACCCCTGTTACACCCGTCCGTGTACCTTTTCGATACCCGTCCGTATTGAAACCTTTTTACATCCGTCCGTGTACCTTTTCGATACCCGTCCGTATTGAACCTTTTTACGCCCGTCCATGTACCTTTTCGATACCCGTCCGTATTGAAACCTTTTTGCACCCGTCCGTGTACCTTTTCGATACCCGTCCGTATTGAAACTCTTTACACCCGTCCGTGTACCTTTTCGATACCCGTCCGTATTGAACCCCTTTACACCCGTCCGTGTACCTTTTCGATACCCGTCCGTATTGAACCCCTTTACACCCGTCTGTGTACCTTTTCGATACCCGTCCGTATTGAAACCTTTTTGCACCCGTCCGTGTACCTTTTCGATACCCGTCCGTATTGAAACTTTTTACACCCGTCCGTGTACCTTTTCGATACCCGTCCGTATTGAAACTCTTTACACCCGTCCGTGTAACTTTTCAGTACCCGTCCGTATTGAAACCCTTTTTACACCCGTCCGTGTACCTTTTCGATACCCGTCCGTATTGAACCCTTTTACACCCGTCCATGTACCTTTTCGATACCCGTCCATATTGAAACCCTTTTACACCCGTCCTTGTACCCTTTTCAGTACCCGTCCGTATTGAAATATTTTTACACTCGTCCGTGTACCTTTTCGATACCCGTCCGTATTGAAATCTTTTTACACCCGTCCGTGTATCTTTCCAATACCCATCAGTATTGAACCTTTTTACACTCGTCCGTGTATCTTTTCGATACCCGTCCGTATTGAACCTTTTTGCACCCGTCCGTGTATCTTTTCGATACCCGTCCGTATCTGATATCTTTGATTCCTTTACACCCGTCCGTGTTTATCCTCAGCATAGCTAACAATCGTTTGTGTTTATTTCAAGACATTTCAATACATTGTTTGTATTGGTTTCCAACACTCGTACGTGTTGTGACAGTGCAGCATTTATTGCTTGTTCCCCAGTGGAGTCATCCCTCCTTTGAGGATTGCAAATTTCAGGTTTCTTTTGGTATTCAATCTCCGTGAATCCTTTGAACGCATGACAACCATTACTATCATACCTTCAGGACCAAGTTGATTGAATAGGGGCAGCTGTAACACCCCAAAATTTGCCCTCTTACTTTTAGCTAACTGGCTTATGTTTCTTTGCATTTCTTGCATTAGCATTTGTGCATAACATTGGTTCTTAACATGGGATCAAGGTACTTGGTTCATCTCAAAGGAGTCTCAAGCCTCTAGATGGTTTGAGGGGTTCATCATATCATCATAAGATCAAGATTGGCAAGAGATTTCAAGTGAACCACACTTTCCTAATCAGATGGTCCAAATTAGGGTTTTGGTTCCAAAAGGCTTCTTGATGGGTTTTTCTTGTTCAAATACATTCTCATGAGGTTCTATATGCTTACAAGTACTCATGGAGGAAACACTTGGCTAGTGTTTCATTGTGAAAGATGTTCAGTGGATCAATTGCTTGTAGACCAAGAAAAGTCAACAGTGAGAGGGGAAGTCAACTGTGGAATTTTGAGGTTCTCTTCAGGGTTTTCAAGGTCTCACATCCTCATATGGTCTTCAAGGGTCAAGTTTCATACCATTTATCAAGAATCAAGGGTTTGTACAAAAGTTACTAAATTTGGAAAATGACCTATAATGAGAAGTTTCCATTTTTGGCAAGTTTTTACACTACATTCAACTTGACTTTTCATCATCAAAGAAGCTTCAAATGAATTTTACTCAAGCATGAAAGTTGAAGATCATTCTCTCCCCTTTCCAAAAAGTACTAGAACATGTTCATACCTTTTGTAGAACTCAAGTTATGGCTAAGGCAAGGCAAGGTGCATTTTGAGGTTTTCCACATGTACCAATTTTCCACCATTTGCATTTTCATCCAAAAGGACTTGTAATCACTTCAATTGCTTCAAGTCATATTGTACCATCAAAGTACAAGCCATGAGCACCAATTTTGACCCTTGTTTCATGCCAAACCGTGACGTATACATGGTGTATTTAACAAATAAACAATTTGCAAATTGATCCAAATCTCATTATCCAAGCAAATTCAAGGCCCAATTGTTTTTGAAAAGTGATCAGCAAGTCAAGTGTGAGGTATCCATCATGAAAAGCATGAAGGTGCACGAATAAATTAAGGGATTGAGCACAAATTGCAAAATTGCAAAACCACTCAAAACTCACTAATCAGTGGTTTAATCAATTGCTAATCATGATGAGAGGTCTAATGGAGAGTATATAAGCTTACTCACACGCACAAAGCTAGGTCATGCACCCTCATTTGCTCAGAATCCATTTTCACCTCCAAACTTTTCTCTCTTCGAATCCCTCTTCTCTTGAGAGTTTTTGAAGTTTTCTTTGCACATTATTGATCAGTGTGGTGAGAGGAACAAGAATCTACCATTGGTTTGAGCTTGGAGTGAGGATTTCATCAAGTTTGTGTTCAAGTTGCTCAAGTTCAAAACCTTAGATCCAGCCAATTTCAAGCCTCTATTTGCATTTATTTTGCAAATAGAGCTCAAAAGAGGAAGATCTACAGCTTTTGGAAGGAGTTCTTAGTGTATTTCGAGCTCTACAGTTTCCAGGTTAGCATACTTTTTATGATCATGTAACTTATTTTTCTTGCTTGCAAAATGATCTATGATGTTCACTGATGATGCTGATCTATTTAGTTTTGAGTTTGGACGTGTGGATTGTTTGAATTTTGAGATTTAAGTTTTTAGATCCAAACTTATTCTGTCGATTTGGCTTGTGTGTTGGTTGTTTGTGAAAACTAATTTCATATTCTTAATCCTTGTTGAAATCTGGGTGGAATGGTGTACATCTTTGCAATTTCTGGGAATTTTTGAAGTGCAGGTCGCCGGAGAAGGTGACCGGAGCTAGGGTTCCGGCACCTGGTTTTGTTTTAGGTCATCTGAGGTTTTGATGGAGAAGATGAAATCTGGACCGTTGGTGGTCCATATTCAGCCACGTCATTTAAAATCTGTGTTTATTTTATTGATTGTGTGTGTGATATTCCATGATTGTTACTATGTTTGTGAGATCTGAGCCACACATCTTGCGTAACCTTTGATTCTGTTGACTTGATCTGATGCATTGATTTAATCTGATGGTGGTGATTCAGCAAGCGCATTAAAAGTTTCACATGCCTCTCACGTGTTTTTATTTTAATTTCTGATGATTTGGTGTGTGCATGCTTACATTTGTTATTGTGTGCCTTGTGATCTGATGCGTTAATCTTGATTACCTTGTTTTTGGTTGATTGAATGTGGTGTGTGAGATTAATCTTGTGGCTGATGTGAATTGACTGGGTCTTTGTTTTTTGTTTGACATGCGCTGACTCCTTTAATGGATTGGGCTTACTACTTGCACCCCCCTTATTTGATCCAATTCATTTTATAATGTGTATTGGCTGCTATCTGAACCCCCCTGAGTTTATTTCTTTCTTTTTATTTTCTTAATTGTTGCATTTCCATTTTTAATTTTTAAAATTAATTAAATGCATCCAAAAATCACCAAAAAAATCATGAATTATCCTTAGGGTTTTATAAAATTTTGGAAAATTTTATTTTCCATTTTTATTTTATTTTATGGCTCTGATTTAATTGTTTAATTAATTTCTTTTTGGATTGTTTCATATTGTGCATACATTGCCTTGTGGATTTTTGTTCTCATCATTGTTATATGATTTGCATTCCATTCCTTTTGCATATGTTAGAGGACATGTTGAGGTTCCTGAAAACATTTTTGTTTTATTTTTAAAATCTTTGCATATTGCATTTTAGTCCCTCTCCTTGGCATATTGGTTCATGGTTCCTATGTGATCTTTGCCTAATTGTTTGAGGTACTTAAACTTTGAATTTTGGTGTGATCTTTTGACATATTGTTAGTCTCTGACCTAGGTCATTTGGATTCTAATTTCATAATTTTTGAATTTCATTTGATATATTTTTTATTATTTGTGCTTAAGTGAATTTTGCATGATCATCATATGACATCTCTTAACCCTAATTGATTTGCCATGCCTAATTGATTGAGTTTCTTTATGATTCTTTGCATGAGATTTTGGTATGATGTTTACCCCTGGTTGAGGCCCTTTGATACTTATTTTTGTAATTTGTGGATCATGTTTGGACATGCTTTAAGTGCTTGAACTTTGATCTCCTTTTGTGGACTTTCTTTGGTGCATAATGTTTCATGTTTTGATCTTCTTTTGCACATGAGAATTGTTGATGATAATATGATCTTGGTTCTGACTTGCTTTCATCTTCACCTTATTTTTCTCATTTCATTTTGATATGAAGTTCATTGGTGATTGATTGTGCATTTCATATAAGTATGCTTGCATTCTTTCATGATTACCTTTGCATGCTTACTTGAGATGTTTTGCATGATCTTTGAGACTTGTTTAGTGATATGAGTTAGATGTACTTGATATGATGTACTTGCTTCCCTATCTTGTTTCTTATCTCATCCTTCTCTTTCTTGTTTCTTCTCTTTCACTCTCTTCCTCCCATGAATCTCAAGACTTGCTTAAGTCTTGGATTCTCTCCCTTTAGAGCTACCTAGTCCAACTTAATTTTTGATTAAGCTTGGAGTTGGATTAGCATTAGGTTTTAGGTAGTCGTCTCTCCTAAACCTCACTAACCATAGGTCATCCATTCATGATAACATTAGGACTCTTAGTTTCCCTTTAGAGTTTCCTTTGTGTCTTCTCTCTTCTCATCTCAAAACTTCTTGAAAACACTTAATAAAGATAAAGTGTATTGCGCACGAGCCTTAAGCGTGGGGAATGAGAAATGAGGGGTTTCCTCTCATCTTTCTAGAGTGCTTAGCGGACGTCCTGTCTGGAGACGATTCGTTAAGTATTCGTCCCTGTGCCCTAGACTTTGGTGCAATGCAAGTTATGAACTAACTTACAAAAAACACTTCTGTCTAAAAAACACAAAAACAAATTCAAATCTGTTTATCCTTCGGGATTGTTGGGTTTCAAATTTCATTTTCAGAAAAGAGCTCGTCGCTCACGTAAAAAGCACTTACCCATTCGTGGTCGTACCCACGAACTACATTAGCTCTGATTCCTCTCTCTCGTCCGATTGAGGATATGTAGGCACAAGACAGCGATTGTCTTGGCGAGCAACCTTCCCCCACAGTTCCCGTCCGAACTACGTTGACTCTGACTTTCCCATTGCACTGAGGGAGTACGTAGGCCTAGGGCATCGAATATGTCCTACCGAGTCCGTCTTAGTCACCCCCATCCCCGTTTTCTTTTGTTCAGCCATAGATAGTAGGACAACTCACCGTCCGTTTAGACAACAAGCGTGGATCCCATCGAGTACGATGGATGCGTGGGGTGCTAACACCTCCCCCTCGCATAACCGACTCCTGAACCCGGACTATGGTTGCGATGACCATGTCTTTCCCCCTTTCTCTTCAGGTTTATGCAGTGTTTCCTTTCCCTCTCTCGGGATAAATACACATTGCTGGCGACTCTGTGTTTTCTGCGCCACTCTCGCGTTTGTACCTTTGGATGCGAATCTTTCGGGAGCGACAGTAACGCCTCAACCGTAAGGTTCTCCCTTACCTCCACTTTATCCATTGGAATCACATGTGATGGATCCAAAACATACTTCCGAAGCTGTGAAACATGGAACACATCATGCAAATTCGACAGACTCGGTGGCAACGCCACCCTATAAGCCACAACACCAACTCTCGCGGATATCTGGTAAGGACCAATAAACCGAGAAGTAAGCTTCTTCGATTTCAATGCACGACCAACACCCGTCACCGGTGTAACTCTCAAAAATACATGATCGCCCTCTTGAAACTCAAGATCTTTCCTCCTTCGATCATGATAACTCTTTTGCCTACTCTGAGAAGCCTTCATTTTCTCACGAATAAGTTTCACCTTTTCTGTAGTCTGTTGAATCAATTCCAGTCCAACCACCGAACTCTCACCAGATTCGTGCCAACACAATGGTGTTCGACATCTTCGTCCATACAACGCTTCAAACGGTGCCATTCCAATACTTGAATGGAAACTGTTGTTATACGTGAATTCAATCAACGCAAGATAACTATCCCAAACACCACCTTGTTCAAGAACACAAGCCCTCAACAAGTCTTCCAACGACTGAATCGTTCTCTCCGTCTGTCCATCCGTCTGAGGATGATAAGTCGAACTCAATCTCAACTTAGATCCTAAAGCCTTTTGCAAACTTTCGCAAAATCTAGAAGTAAATCTCAGATCTCAATCTGAAACAATGCTCAACGGAACCCCATGCAATTTCACAATCACCCCGATATAAATCTCCGCCAACCTCTCTAAAGAAAAACTGATGTCAATCGGAATGAAATGCGCCGATTTAGTCATCCTATCCACAACCACCCAAATCGCATTATGTCCCCTCAGTGTATTCGGCAACCCTGTTACGAAATCCATAGAAATGCTATCCCATTTCCACTCAGGAATATCCAACGGTTGCAACAAACCACTAGGCCTCAGATGTTCTACCTTCGACTTCTGACACGTCAAACATGAATACACAAACTGAGCCACATCTCTCTTTAGTCCAGACCACCAAAAGATCTTCTTCAAATCCTGATACATCTTATTAGCTCCCGGATGTATACTTAAACTACTCCGGTGTCCTTCCTCCAAAATCATCTGTTTTAATTCCGCATCATCAGGAATACAAATTCTACCTCGGAACCTCAAAACACCCTTATCATCCACTTTAAAGTCCTCATTTTCACTTTTATCACCCACCGTCATCAAATCCACAAATTTCACATCCAATTTCTGTTTCTCACTAACGGTCAACAGAAAATCATTAGTAACCTTCAACATACCAAGCCTCACACTGTCAGACGTCAATTCACACACCAAACTCAAATCTCTAAACGATTCCAAAAAGTTCCCACTCCTTAACCATCAAAGCAGACATATGCAACGATTTCCGACTCAACGCATCGGCTACCACGTTAGCTTTACCAGGATGGTAATTCAAGCTAAAATCGTAGTCCTTCAAAAATTCCAACCATCTACGTTGCCTCATATTCAACTCTTTCTGATCAAACAAGTATTTCAAACTTTTATGATCACTTAAGACTTCGAATCTTGCACCGTAGAGATAATGCCTCCAAATCTTCAACACAAAAACCACAACCGCTAATTCAAGATCATGAGTAGGATAATTTTTCTCATGCACCCTCAATTGCCTCGAAGCGTAAGCCATCACCTTACCCTCTTGCATCAACACACCACCTAGACCGATCAAAGATGCATCACAATACACCACAAAGGGTCCTTCGTAATTGGGAGTCCACTTGCCTCGTGGATCCGAGTGAACAGGTGAATATCTCTTGAACACGAGTTCGCCTTCACAGAATGTTCGAGGGAGAACTTTCTTGTCAAAAGCTCGCTTGAGGCGTCTCTGATACAATTGACCATGACAAACGGCTGTAAGGCGCTTCTCTTCGATGAGATTCAGCTGATCGTATCTGGATTGAACCCATTCAGCTTCGTCAAGACCTGCTTCCATGATGACTCTGAGAGAAGGAATCTCAACTTCAATGGGCAGAACAACCTCCATACCATACACAAGCGAATACAGAGTTGCCCCAGTAGAAGTGCGAATTGAATTTCTGTAGCCATGTAGTGCAAAGGGAAGCATTTCATGCCAATCTTTGTAAGTCTTGACCATTTTCTGGACAATCCTTTTGATGTTTTTGTTTGCTGCTTCAATGGCGCCATTCATCTTGGGCCGATATGGTGAAGAGTTGTGGTGCTCGATCTTAAATTCTTGACACAACTCCTTCATCATATTGTTGTTCAGGTTGCTTGCATTGTCCGTGATAATGCTGCTAGGAATGCCATAACGACAGATTATCTTTTTCTTGATAAATCTGGCAACCACTTATCGTGTAACGTTTGCATATGAAGCAGCTTCAACCCATTTGGTGAAGTAGTCGATAGCAACCAGAATGAATCGATGACCGTTGGAAGCCTTCGGCTCGATCATTCCAATCACATCTATACCCCACATGGAAAATGGCCAAGGTGAAGTCAAAACATTCAATGGAGTTGGAGGCACATGGATCTTGTCTCCGTAGATTTGGCACTTGTGACATCTTTTGGCAAAGTTGTAACAATATACCTCCATTGTCGTCCAGTAATACCCGGCCCAAAGGATCTTCTTGGCCATAGCAGGACCTTTAGCATGTACACCCTCGCATCCCTCATGTATGGACCTTATGATCGTGTTTGCTTCGTGTCTATCCACGCATCTGAGCAACACGGAATCATAATTCCTCTTGTACAGTATACCACCACTTAAGAAGAATTTGGCGCAAAGCCACCTGAGAGCTTTCTTATCAGTGATAGTGATACCCTCGGGATATTCTTGTTTTTCCAAATATCTCTTGATGTCGTAGAACCAAGGCTTGTCATCAGACTCATCCTCGATTGCTAAACAGTGTGCTGGTTCGTTCAAGTGATCAATGCGGATATGAGGAGCTTCATTCTTCCACTTGACCTTGAACATGGATGCTAGAGTGGCAAGAGCATCAGCTAGTTTATTTTCCTCTCTGGGACTATGATGAAAAGAAATCTCATCAAAGTAAGGAATCAACTTCGCAATGTGTTGTTGGTACGGAACCAGCTTGGAATCTCGAGTCACAAAATCCCCTCTGACTTGACCGATGACCAAGGCAGAATCTCCATAGACCTCAAGAATTTTGATTCTCATGTCAATGGCCGCTTCAATACCGTAGATACATGCTTCGTATTCAGCCATATTGTTGGTGCATGCAATGCATAATGTAGTAGTGAAGGGAAGGTGAAAACCTGTTGGAGAGATGAGGATGGCACCGATTCCACGACCTTTAGAATTAGAGGCACCATCGAACACGAGCGTCCATCGCGCCCCCTAGTTCGGGTCCTATGTCAGGATCTGGAGTCTCATAATCTCTGATACACAGAACATCCTCATCGGGAAAGTCAAACTTCATCTGTTGATAACCCTCTATAGGTTGATGAGCAAGGTAGTCAGACAAGACACTCCCTTTTATTGCTTTCTGGGTAACATGTTGGATATCATACTCAGTTAACAGCATCTGCCACCGAGCAATCCTTCCAGAGAGAGCAGGCTTTTCAAAGATGTACTTTATAGGATCCATTTTGGATATCAACAAAGTAGTATGGCAAATAATGTATTGTCGCAGGCGTCGAGCAGCCCAGACCAGAGCACAACAAGTTTTCTCCAAGAGTGAGTATCTGGTCTCACAATCAGTGAACTTCTTGCTCAGATAATACACTTCATGTTCTTTTCTACCAGTGTCATCATGATGACCCAATACACATCCCATTGATTCATCGAGGACGGTGAGATACATGATTAGAGGCCTACCAGGAACCGGCGATACTAAGATCGATGGTTCTTGCAAGTATTGTTTTATTTTGTCAAATGCTTCCTGACAATCGTTATTCCATTCAACCGATTAATTTTTCCTTAGTAATTTGAACATTGGTTCACAGGTAGCCGTTAAATGGGAGATGAACCTTGAAATGTAATTGAGTCTGCCCAGAAAGCCACAGACTTCTTTTTTTGTTTCAGGAGGCGGCATGTTCTGAATTGCCCGAACCTTATCAGGATCAACTTCAATGCCCTTCTGACTCAAAATAAAACCCAATAGTTTACCCGACCGAACTCCGAAGGTGCACTTCGCAGGATTCAACCGCAATCTAAACTTCCGGAGTCTGTCAAACAGTTTCTTCAAATGAACCAAGTGATCATCTTCAGTTTTGGACTTGGCAATCATATCGTCCACGTAAACCTCAATCTCTCTATGAATCATATTGTGAAAGAGGGTTGTCATGGCACGCTGGTATGTTCCCCCTGCATTCCTTAGACCGAATGGCATGACTCTGTAGCAATATGTACCCCATGAGGTGATAAAAGTGGTCTTCTCCATATAAGTTGGGGACATCTTGATCTGATTATATCCTGAAAAACCGTCCATGAAGGAAAAGACAGAGAACTGCGCATTGTTGTCTACCAAGACATCAATATGAGGCAAAGGAAAATCATCCTTCAGGCTCGCCTTGTTGAGATCTCGATAATCCACACACATTCTGACTTTGCCATCTTTCTTAGGAACCGGGACGATATTGGCGATCCATTCAGGATATTCGGAAGTGGCTAGGAACCCAGCATCAAGCTGTTTCTTTACCTCTTCTCTGATTTTGAGTGCCATGTCGGGTCGAGTCCTTCCGAGTTTCTGCTTGACGAGAGGACATCCGGGCTTGAGCGGCAAGTGATGTTCAACGATGTTGGTATCCAACCCAGGCATATCTTGATAGGACCAGGCAAAGATATTAACATACTCTTTCAATAACTTGACCAACTCAGAGTGTACATGCTTAGCGAGGGATGCGCCAATCTTGACTTCTCTTCTGCTTCATCAGTACCAAGATTGACAACTTCCACTGGCTCTTTGTGTGGCTGAATCTCTCTACGCTCGTGCTCAAGGAGCCTTGCCAGTTCAGCCGGTAATTCACAATTTTCCTCACCATCTTCTTCGGCTTGGTTAATTGGAATTCCAAAATTACAATGGATGTTTGCCATGTTGTTATCAATGCTTTCATTATTTCTGCATGTTTATGAATATGTTCAGAATGAGCTATTTTAAAAAAAGAAAAGAAACTTTTGCCATTTGTTTTGTGAAAAATTAAAATAAGGAAAGAAAATAGAGCATGATTTTGAATGCAAAAAACTTTTATTTATTGATCACATAATATTGCAAAAGCGCGAGGCCCTTTACAAGCTATCCACTCGTCTCGGGCGAGGACGAGGGAATGAGAAAGCAAAATGCATTACATGTTATATGGGAAAACCACATGAATCACGGTAGATGTCCAATTGTTGAGCTTGAAACCCGGCGGACACTTGCGCACAAGGCTTGAAATCTGATTACTGGAACCAGCATCGTCAGCAGCTGCCACGATGTCACCTTGTTGGAAACCCGCGCTATTGAACTTGATTAAGTTGCACTGCTTTGACCCATGTGAACCTTCAGCCCCTGAATTATCCTCAATCATGCTAACCACTGGTCCTCCATGATCTGGCAACGGATTATTCTGAATGTTAGGTCATTCCTCAGCAAAAGTCAGGACCTTCTTATCAATGAGTTCCTGAACCTTGGTTCTGAAAATGAAACAGTCCTATGTTGCATGTCCTATGTATCCAGCATGATAAGCACAGGACGCATTTGGATTATGCTTCGGGCCAAATTGAGGAATCTCAGGTGCAATCTGTTTGGGGACAATTGCCCCTTGGTGAACCAAGTAAGGAAACAATTCCGTGTATGACACCGGAATTCTGTCGAAATTCGGACGCTTACGGTTTCCTTGATTGGGGCCGTTCTGACGATTTTGATTCTGCTGACTTTTGTTCTGTTGATTCTGTTGCTGATTCTGAGCATTCTTAACTGGTTGTTGCGGATGATACTGATATGAAGGTTGTTGATACTGTGCAGCAGCAATGTACAGATACGGATAGTAGGGCATGGGAGCCATGGGAGCTTGATACTGAGGAGAAACTTGAGCTGTCACAGCGTTGGCCTCACCTTCCTTTTTCTTGGAATGACTGTTCTGAGACTTCCTAGTGGTCGGCTGCTGGGAAGCAGCTCCAGGAATCTTTCCAGTCTTCAAACCACTCTCAATCCTTTCACCAATTGTTACAACATCAGCGAAGTTCGATGAAGAACTACCCACCATTTTCTCATAGTAAGATCCTTGCAATGTACCCATAAAGATGTCAACCAACTCATTGTCAGAGAGAGTCAGTCGCACATGGGATGCCATCTCACGCCATCTTTGTGCATACTCCTTGAATGTTTCAGTTGAGCGTTGAGACTGATTATGCAATTGCAATCTAGTTGGCGCCAGATCGAGGTTATATTTGTATTGTTTCACGAACGCTTCAGATAGATCCCTCCAAGTACGGATTTTACTGCGCTCCATGTAACACCCCGATTTTTAGTAATTAATTATTTATATTAATTATTGAGTGATTTTGTGAAATATTGATTAATGTGATTTATCTAATTTATTTGAAATATTTGATTTAAATGAATTACTTGATTTAGTGAATTTATATGAATTAATTGATTTATATAGTTTATTGAGTTTATATAAATTAATTGGTTTGTTCAACTTATATGAATTAATTGATTTAAATGATTAAATTGAAATATGTGATTTAATTTATTATTTGAAAATAAATTGAATTGTGGAATTTATCTAATTATTTATTTTAATTAGATTGTTAGTATTTAGTAAATTATTTAATTTATTCTATTTAAAAGAATTTATGGTTACTATAATTAATGGGCTTTGAAGGAGGTGTTAGAAGAAAAAGAAAATAATGGTTGAGTTAGACCCATTTTATTGAATGAATAGTAGGGTTTTAGTAAGATAGTTAGTAAGGTTGGGAAAACAAAAACCAGAAAATTAGAAGAGGAAAGTGTAGAAGAGGAGAAGAGAAAAGAGGAAGAGTAGAAGGGGAGAGACATCCAAAGTCATCAAAAAATCCAAGGTAAGGGTGGGTTTTTCTCTCATTATTGGGTTATTGGGTGTTGATTATTGGGTAGAAATGAGTTTAATGAAAAATCTCCAAACTTTTTCTATGAAACTGAATTTAATTTGGTTAAAATTAATTTTTGAAATTACTAATTTTTTATGCTTAGAAATGAGTTTTTGGTAATATTTTAGAAATCCATTTGATATTTGGGGTAGCTATTGAAGTTGGAAATCTTGAAATACTCCACTGTTGCCATGGTAATATAGCGCAGGAATCTATATTCCTCTACCCAGTTCTTTAAACTCTTACGCTGGGTACTGTAGGTGGTGGCAGGGGATAGTTCTCTTTTTTTTTTACAATGGAATGGATTAAGAATAATATATATAATGAATTAGGTAGTTTTACTATATAAGTGACCCACCCTTTTAGCTATTGATATTGGGATTTTAGAATGTGAGAGTACTAATTTCAATTACCTTAGTCCTGTAGCAATGACATTATTATTTGTGGTGGATTGATAAGGATGGTATGAAGTAGCCCTTGTCAATATGTTGCGCAGGAAAATCATGACCATGGGAATTAAAGTGGTTTTTCCCTTTTCAATGAGCATGGAATTGAGAGAGAGAAAAATATTGTGGCCCTCCCTTTTCACTATTCATATGCTGACATTATGTATCTCTAATAAACTACCATTAATTAATTGAGATCTGAGGCATAGTATAAGTTAATGGTACTATACTAAATGAAGTTGAACAGCATCAACCACCCATTTCATTAACTCCAACGTAGGAATTGCGTAAGCGAAGTATAAGTGGCCCCTTTTTCCTATTTCCTCATGCGAGATAATTGTATATATATATACACTATTACTAATTGTTTTACTAATATCACCTAATTAATTGAAAACTAATTTAAATATTAATTAGTAAATTAATTATTAATTATATATTAAATCTGGACTATTTATTTAAATATCAATTATTTAAGTAAATATTACTTAAAATATAGGTTGTTTATTCAAATATTTACTATTATTTGAATAATGAAATTTTATTGGATTCGATTTTAGGGATTGATTAATTAGTCTATATTTAATCGGTAAATTATGTTTATGAGTTGTGATTGGATTTAATTAGTCCTTGTGTATTATTGGTTGGTTGTGGTGACGAAATCTAAAGTATGAACACTTTAAATATGAAATGTAATTGTGTTGTGTTTGCAATTGTGTGATGATTCAATTGTGATGAATTATTCGAAATATGCATGATATTAAGATTAGAGAATGGTCTTAATTGCATATGGTTGTTGATTGCATACGCATCATTTGTGTCAAGAGGCAATGTTTGCTAGTTCCGTGAGAGCTAGTGACTTGTCCCAAACTTAGAGAGGGGTTTGAAAGCTTAGAGAACGGGCTTTGTGTGTTATTGGTCTAGAGAACGGACCCGGTTTAATGTAAAAACCGAAAAAAAAAAACAAGTGTTGGTACCACATGGCATGAGTTGCATTGAGTTTGCATCGAGTCGCATCGCATATATGATTGTAATTTAGAAGTATGTGAATGATTGTGACTTGTTGAATAATGGAATTTAATATGAATTGTATGAATACTTGAGTGATACTTGTTGATGAATATTGAAGTGTGAGATTGTTTATATTTATGTTTATATGTTTTACAATAATCATTATCTTATAATTTCAATATTGATGTGAATTCTCACCCTTCTGTTGGAATGATGTTTTATACGACATCGCTCAGGTACCAAGGAGTAGACTTGCTCGTAGAGCGAGGTAGCCGCTGATGCGGTTGTTTAGTGTCTTTATTTATTTATGTTGGGTCGAGTCGTGCTCTGATCATGTAACACTGGGATCGTTGTTTATGTTTTAGAGATACACTATGTACTCTACTTTATGCTTTTATGCTTATTTGAATTGTATGAAGTTTGGCTTTTATGCCCAAGTATTGTTTATTAATGTGATAAGCATGAAACTCTCTTTATGTCTATTATGATTATTTGGAATCCGCGGCTACATGCTAAGAGAAGTTTTGAAAAGCATGAAATTACTAAAGTGTTAATGAGCATGACAGGTGTTTTATGATTATGTGTGACACCCTTAAATGAATAGCATGATTATGTACTCTGATTTATTGTATGTTTTTATGCGCGGATTAGAAGGGTGTTACATTAGTGGTATCAGAGCAGGTCGGTCCATCCAGCCAGGTTGTCTAATGTTGTTTGTCCCTTAGTATGCGACATGTGTGTGAAAACACTGTCAGTACTCGTTTGTTTTTCTAACCTTTGTCTGCAGGAGTGGGATTGAAACAGGTGGGGGAGAAGCTTGTGCTTCTCCAAGATGCTTCAAGTGTGGAGTGGTGGCTCAGTGTGCCGTTGAACGCTATTATAGTTTGGTAAAGATGGTTTATGCCCCATCATGATTGTCGACTGTCTATTGACAAATTGAGGAACTGATCGCCCTTAATCTCTTGTTGATAGTAGGTGGGATCGTGTTGGATGGAATAGACGTGTCTTGCGAGCTTAGACGGTGTGTACAATGAATTGTTTGGAATTAAGCCAAGTGCCTGCAGATTGTTGTGATAAGACGGTTATTTTTCTTGAACCTGAGAGTGAAGGAGACTTGTTTATGTCTGCTAAGCAAGTGAATGAGTCGGTGCAAGATGGTGTCGAGATGTTCATGTTGATGGAAACTTTGAGTATTAGTGAATGTGGAGCAGTTGTGCTTTACTAATTGTTCGTGACTTTCCAGAAGTTTTTCCTGATGAGATAAGTGATTTACCGCCGGAACGCGAGGTGGAGTTTTCGATCGACTTAGTTCCTCGAACTAGTCCGATATCGATGGTTCCATATCGTATGTCAGCATCAGAGTTGAAAAAATTGAGGAGTCAACTCGAGGATTTACTTGAGAAGAGGTTTATTCGTCCGAGTGTGTCACCGTGGGGTGCACCAGTTTTGTTGGTTAAGAAGAAAGAAGGTTCTATGAGACTTTGTGTGGACTATAGACAATTGAACAAGGTGACTATCAAGAATAAGTATCCACTTCTGAGGATTGATGATTTGATGAATCAGTTGGTTGGTGCAAGTGTGTTCAGTAAGATAGATTTGAGATCTGGGTATCATTAGATTCGTGTGAGGGCTGAGAATATTCAGAAAACTGCTTTTAGAACGAGGTATGGACATTATGAGTATTCTGTGATGCCATTTGGTGTGACTAATGCACCAGGTGTATTTATGGAGTACATGAATAAAATTTTCCATCCTTATTTAGACAAGTTTGTGGTTGTATTCATTGATGATATTTTGATCTATTCAAAGAGTGAAGAAGGACATGCTGGACATCTAAAGATTGTGTTATCTGTGTTAAAAGAGAAGCAGTGGTATGCTAAGCTTTCTAAATGCGAGTTTTGGTTGAAGGAAGTGAGTTTCGTTGTTCATGTGATCTCAAGTAGAGGTATTGCAGTTGATCCGTTGAAGGTTGAAGCGGTATCGCAATGGGAAACTCTGAAATCAGTTTTTGAGATTAGAAGTTTTCTTGGTTTGGCAGGTTATTATCAGAAATTTATTGAGGGATTTGCTAAGTTATCCTTGCCGTTGACGCAGTTGACTAGGAAGGGTCAAGCTTTTGTTTGGGATGCAAAGTGTGAGGAAAGTTTTCAAGAACTTAAGAGAAGATTGACTACAACTCCTGTTTTGATTTTACCGAATCCGTCAGAACCATTTGTTATGTATTGTGATGCTTCTTTGATGGGTTTGGGAGGTGTGTTGATGTAAAATCGGCAAGTTATAGCTTATGCTTCAAGGTAACTTAAAGTGCATGAGAGGAATTATCCGACACATGACTTAGAGTTGACCGATGTTGTGTTTGTGTTAAAACTTTGGAGGCATTATTTGTTTGGTACGAGATTTGAGGTGTATAGTGATCATAAGAGTTTGAAATATCTCTTTGACCAGAAGAAATTGAATGCGAGGCAAAGGAGATGGTTTGAACTTTTGAAAGATTATGATTTTGGTTTGAATTACCATCCGGGTAAAGCAAACGTGGTAGCTGTTGCATTGAGTAGGAAATCTTTGCATATGTCAATGATGATGGTAAAGGAGTTGGAAATGATTGAACAATTTCGTGATATGAGTTTGGTGTGTGAGAAGACTTCTTATGGAGTTCGGCTTGATATGTTGAAGCTTACTAGTGGCATTCTTGATGAGATTCGAGAGGGACAAAAATTTGATTTGGATTTAGTTGATCGGTTAACTTTGATCAATCAAGGTCAAGGTGGTGATTTTCGGATTGATGAGAACGGTATCATGAGGTGTCAGAATAGAGTTTGTATTCCGGATATGGTTGAACTGAAGAAGAGTATTCTTGAGGAAGGGCATCGTAGTGGGTTAAGTATTCATCCCGGTGCTACTAAGATGTACCAAGATTAGAGGAAAGTGTTTTGGTGGCCTCGTATGAAGAAAGATATTGTCGAGTTTGTGTATTCTTATTTGACTTGCTAGAAGTCGAAGATTGAGCATCAGAAACCGTCGGGTTCGATGCAACCGCTATCTATTACTGAGGGGAAATGGGATAGCATATCTATGGATTTTGTGTCTGGTTTACCTAGAACACCGAGTAACTTTGAAGCCATTTGGGTTATTGTGGATAGATTGACAAAATTTGCTCACTTCATTCCAATGCGTATGGATTACCCGTTGGAGAGATTGACAAAGCTGTACATTGAGAGGATTGTCAGTTTGCATGGTATTCCATCTAGCATTGTGTCGGATAGAGATCCGAGATTTACTTCAAGATTTTGGGAGAGTTTGCAAGGTGCCTTGGGTACAAAGTTGCGGTTGAGCTCTGCTTATCATTTGCAGACCGATGGACAGACTGAGAGGACGATTCAGTCACTTGAGGATCTTTTGAGAGCTTGTGTGTTGGAGAAAGGAGGAGCTTGGGATAACTACTTGTCTTTGATTGAGTTTACTTACAACAACAGCTTTCATTCGAGTATTGGTATGACACCGTTTGAGACACTGTATGGTAGGCAGTGTAGGACGCCGTTGTGTTGGTATGAGTCGAGAGAGAATGTTGTGGTTGGACCCGAGATAGTTCAACAAACTACTGATAAGATTAAGATGATTCTGGAGAAAATGAAGATTTCTCAGAGTCGTCAGAAAAGTTATCATGATAAGATGAGGAAAGCATTTGAGTTTCAAGAAGGAGATCACGTGTTTCTTCGAGTTACTCATGTGACTGGTGTTGGTAGGGCGTTGAAGTCACGTAAGTTGACACCACGTTTCATTGGTCCTTATCAGATCTTGCAAAGGATAGGAGAGGTAGCATATCGGATCGCTTTGCCGCCGTCGCTTGCTAATCTCCATGACATGTTCCATGTATCTCAGTTGAGGAAATACATTGCGGATTCGTCTCATGTAGTCCAAGTAGATGATGTGCAGGTGAGAGATAACCTGACTGTGGAGACATCACCTATGCGGATTGAGGATCGAGAGTTGAAGTAACTTCGAGGAAAAGAGATCGCGTTGGTGAAGGTCGCTTGGGGAGGACCGGACGGTGGAAACGTGACTTGGGAGTTTGAGAGTCAGATGAAGGAGTCATATCCCGAGTTATTCGTTTGAGGTAATTTTCGAGGGCGAAAATCTTTTAATTGGGAGAGAGTTGTAACACCCCGATTTTTAGTAATTAATTATTTATATTAATTATTGAGTAATTTTGTGAAATATTGATTTATGTGATTTATCTAATTTATTTGAAATATTTGATTTAAATGAATTACTTGATTTAGTGAATTTATATGAATTAATTGATTTATATAGTTTATTGAGTTTATATAAATTAATTGGTTTGTTCAACTTATATGAATTAATTGATTTAATTGATTAAATTGAAATATGTGATTTAATTTATTATTTGAAAATAAATTGAATTGTGGAATTTATCTAATTATTTATTTTAATTAGATTGTTAGTATTTAGTAAATTATTTAATTTATTCTATTTAAGAAAATTTATGGTTACTAGAATTAATGGGCTTTGAGGGAGGTGTTAGAAGAAAAAGAAAATAATGGTTGAGCTAGGCCCATTTTATTGAATGAATAGTAGGGTTTTAGTAAGATAGTTAATAAGGTTGGGAAAACAAAAACCATAAAATTAGAAGAGGAAAGTGTAGAAGAGGAGAAGAGAAAAGAGGAAGAGTAGAAGGGGAGAGACACCCAAAGTCATCAAGAAATCCAAGGTAAGAGTGGGT
Source organism: Lathyrus tuberosus (assembly GCA_022829125.1). NCBI lineage: Eukaryota > Viridiplantae > Streptophyta > Magnoliopsida > Fabales > Fabaceae > Lathyrus > Lathyrus tuberosus. Next base: position 1,588,345 of record JALAZF010000142.1, on the reverse strand, counting down.
TTTTCTCTCATTATTGAGATTATTGGGTGTTGATTATTAGGTAGAAATGAGTTTAATGAAAAATCTCCAAACTTTTTCTATGAAACTGAATTTAATTAGGTTAAAATGAATTTTTGAAATTACTAATTTTTGATGCTTAGAAATGGGTTTTTGGTAATAGTTTAGAAATCCATTTGATATTTGGGGTAGCTATTGAAGTTGGAAATCTTGAAATACTCCACTGTTGCCATGGTAATATAGCGCAGGAATCTATATTCCTCTACCCACTTCTTTAAACTCTTACGCTAGGTACTGTAGGTGGTGGCAGGGGATAGTTCTCTTTTTTTTTACAATGGAATGGATTAAGAATAATATATATAATGAATTAGGTAGTTTTACTATATAAGTGACCCACCCTTTTAGCTATTGATATTGGAATTTTAGAATGTGAGAGTACTAATTTCAATTACCTTAGTCCTGTAGCAATGACATTATTATTTGTGGTGGATTGATAAGGATGGTATGAAGTAGCCCTTGTCAATATGTTGCGCAGGAAAATCATGACCATGGGAATTAAAGTGGTTTTTCCCTTTTCAATGAGCATGGAATTGAGAGAGAGAAAAATATTGTGGCCCTCCCTTTTCACTATTCATATGCTGACATTATGTATCTCTAATAAACTACCATTAATTAATTGAGATCTGAGGCATAGTATAAGTTAATGGTACTATACTAAATGAAGTTGAACAGCATCAACCACCCATTTCATTAACTCCAACGTAGGAATTGCGTAAGAGAAGTATAAGTGGCCCCTTTTTCCTATTTCCTCATGCGAGATAATTGTATATATATATATACTATTACTAATTGTTTTACTAATATCACCTAATTAATTGAAAACTAATTTAAATATCAATTAGTAAATTAATTATTAATTATATATTAAATCTGGACTATTTTTTTAAATATCAATTATTTAAGTAAATATTAGTTAATTATCTATTACAGATTAATTACTTAAAATATAGGTTGTTTATTCAAATATTTACTATTATTTGAATAATGGAATTTTATTGGATTCGATTTTAGGGATTGATTAATTAATCTATATTTAATCGGTAAATTATGTTTATGAGTTGTGATTGGATTTAATTAGTCCTTGTGTATTATTGGTTGGTTGTGGTGACGAAATCTAAAGTATGAACACTTTAAATATGAAATGTAATTGTGTTTGCAATTGTGTGATGATTCAATTGTGATGAATTATTCGAAATATGCATGATATTAAGATTAGAGAATGATTTTAATTGCATATGGTTGTTGATTGCATACGCATTATTTGTGTCAAGAGGCAATGCTTGCTAGTTCCGTGGGAGCTAGTGACTTGTCCCAAACCTAGAGAGGGGTTTGAAAGCTTAGAGAACGGGCTTTGTGTGTTATTGGTCTAGAGAACGGACCCGGTTTAATGTAAAAACCGAAAAAAAATAACAAGTGTTGGTACCACATGGCATGAGTTGCATTGAGTTTGCATCGAGTCGCATCGCATATATGATTGTAATTTAGAAGTATGTGAATGATTGTGACTTGTTGAATAATGGAATTTGATATGAATTGTATGAATACTTGAGTGATACTTGTTGATGAATATTGAAGTGTGAGATTGTTTATATTTATGTTTATATGTTTTACAATAATCATTATCTTATAATTTCAATATTGATGTGAATTCTCACCCTTCTGTTGGAATGATGTTTTATACGACATCGCTCAGGTACCAAGGAGTAGACTTGCTCGTAGAGCGAGGTAGCCGCTGATGCAGTTGTTTAGTGTATTTATTTATTTATGTTGGGTCGAGTCGTGCTCTGATCTTGTAACACTGGGATCGTTGTTTATGTTTTAGAGATACACTATGTACTCTACTTTATGCCTTTATGCTTATTTGAATTGTATGAAGTTTGGCTTTTATGCCCAAGTATTGTTTATTAATGTGATAAGCATGAAACTCTCTTTATGTCTATTATGATTATTTGGAATCCGCGGCTACATGCTAAGAGAAGTTTTGAAAAACATGAAATTACTAAAGTGTTAATGAGCATGACAGGTGTTTTATGATGTTTTATGATTATGTGTGACACCCTTAAATGAATAGCATGATTATGTACTCTGATTTATTGTATGTTTTTATGCGCGGATTAGAAGGGTGTTACACTCCAAGCTCATGTACCAATCCAATGAAGCACCAGACAAACTATCTTGAAAACAATGAACAAGCAATTCATCGTTATCAATATGGGAGGCCATCTTCCTGCAGTACATAGTGATGTGGCTACGCGGGCAGCTTAAACCTTTATACTTTGGCAAATCAGGTATTTTGAATTTCTGCGGCACCACAACATTTGGAACCAAACACAAGTCTTTGGCTTCCATGCCAAAAGCAGAGAACCCTTCTATAGATCTGATGCGGTCTTCCAACAACTTGTAGTCGACAGATCTATTCTGATTAGTAGGCCTGATAAGAATCTGAGGATTTGGCAGCTGAGAAGCGACAGAAGCATTCACTTGCGGAGTAGCAAACTGAGAAGGATAAAGCAAACCCAGATTAACCATCAGACCAGCATTTTGACCCATCGGAACACCATACAGATAATTTGGAGGAGGTACCCCAGCAGCTGAGGAAGATGCCCCAGGATAGAACATCCCATGATGAACATTCGGAACAGCAGTTTGAGCAACTTGAGATGAAACCGGAACATGAACAGGAGGCCCTCTATACACATGCTCTTCTTCATCAGGGGTTTCAGTGTCAACCATCCGGTGGTTTGATGAGTTTGAGCCTGAAGATTCTCAGGATCGTCATTCACCAACGGAGGCGGGACTGGAGTAGGCATGACCCATGGATATGCAGCAGCATTCCCATTAGGCATGGGTGCAATAAAAGGCTGATATGGCATGAAGGCACTACCATTATTTGCAATCTGAAGAGTGTAATTCGGGGGCATGCCCCAAGGGAAACCAGCGGGCATCTGGTTCAAACCGGGTTGAACAGCAGGCTGATTCACAAGCTCAACTGGCACTTCAACTCTAGCAGGAGAAGGAACAACAACATCAAGAGTAGCCGTAACAATAGGAGGAGTGTTCACAACAGGAGTGACAATAGTTGCATCAGTAGTAGTTGCAACAACAGTGGTAGCAGCAGCCTCTCTCTGAGCACGAAGGAGTTCCATAATGACGTCCATGTTCGTCTGGAACTGATCCATCCGACCTTGGAATTGTGCCAGAGTTTCCTTGTACGCAGTATTCTCAGCTTCAAAGTCAGCCATGATCCTGGATTTGCTTGAGCGGGTGAAATACCGATGTCGAGTCGTCGTCTTGCTACAAGGAAGGTGGACAAGGATGAGCAACAGTTTCGGATGAAGGGACATGCATATGTGTGCAAATGAATGTATGATATGCATGCAAAAATAAATTTTTAAATTCCAGGAATTCTTAAACTTATCTTTGTTGACAATAATCATAAAGCATACAAGTAAAGGCATTAAAGATAGAGTGAGCCAGAATCTTCATTCATTCAGCAATAAAGGAAATAAGCAATAAGTCGAATACAAGTCAAATATCTTCCTTTTGGGCTACAACAAAATCCGTACAGATCCTATCAAATACCACTCTACACACAGACAAGAAGTGGAAAACAACCCAAGAAAGCTGGTGGGGTAATGCATCACCATATGCATTCATCAACAACCCAGGTAGATCCTCCAATGCATGTTTAACAAATCTGGCTAGACGGCCGTGCCTCTCACTCCAGTACTTCACATCCTTCATGAGGTTACGCAGTAACGAATGATTAGGTCCCTGAAGCATGTCCTAAAGAAAGGCCTCTTTCTGATCCAGGAGGTTCTGTAGGTGACGACTTTGATGCTCCCAATGAGTGCTCTCTGTGTTGAGCTGGCTAATCTGCTCTTTACTCTAATGCGCTTGATCTTGCAGCTTCTGAATTTTATCGAAGACTTTGTCTAGATTAGCTTGACATTGAGAAAAGACTTTTGCTAACTGATTAGCATGGTCTTGTTCACTTTGCAACTTTGCCTTGAACTCGGATAACTTCCCTCGAAGCTCTTCAAGTTGCTTGTTGTAGCTCAGCTCCTCTTTGTAAGCTTGATAATGAGCATCGCCGAGTTGCCTCTTCTTTAAAGCAAGTCCCTCATAGGTGCTCTTCAAAGTATCACCCACCTTCCTACCTTGTTCTGTTCAAGAAGTGTCGGAACAGGATTCTTGGACAAGAAGATACTGATGGCAGTTTGATCTACGAAATCCTCCATGTTCGAAAACAAGACAATCCCATATATCAGCAAAGCAAGAACGGCGTTGAAAGCCTTCCAATTTCCATCCTTAGCAAACCTCTCAAAACACCCAGCTTAGGCTCCACAAACTTGTAACTGACGATGCCACGACAACTAGTACTCATCTCTATGATAATGTCAACAAAAGATAAGCCTTCGAATACCTGGAAATGCACATGCAAAAATTAATTTACACAATGAAATGATATGCAACACAACACCAAGAAGCCACACTGTCCGAATAATTAAGTCTGAATAATCCAGATATCTGCATATAATTCTGTGTCGGTGCAGCATAATCTGATGTGTCGATGAAGAAATCTGGCATGTGTGAGAACAAGGGTATGAAGTGGCTTGTTTTCTTGCAAAACCCATCCCCCTCACAGGTGTGATCTAGACACAAAAGGTGGTCCCTAGAAAGTTCGCCCAAACCATATGATTCAGGATGAAAATCCCCCGCCGTAGTGAATTCTCACAGGACGGGAGTATTCTCAAACGAATCACGATCTGGGATGTGGGTCTCGTGATATCCCAACGCGCAAAACGCAGGCCTCACGACTATCCATGTTCTAGCCTATGTGTATACTAGGCCCGGTGTTAGGACCTTTCTCTCCAATAATATCTACCCATCCCAACAACAGCAGACAATAGCAGATATCCAGAACATGCAGCATATGAATATTCAAAGCAGTAAAGAAATGCGATAAATAAACATAAAGCTAAAGCATACAAATAAAGCTAGTGAAGAACAAAAGATAAACACCCAAGCAAGCAAGGGAAAGCAAACAAAACTAGGCGAGACCCCTCAAGGGATGGACCAGCAAAAGGTCAACCAGTCCCCAGCAGAGTCGCTAGCTGAAGATGGCTGGTTTCTACCTGAGTGAATCACACACTCAAAGATACAACAGAGTCGCCATCAAACTTTATTTAGTCCCAAAGGACAGGGAAAATATCGATAACACCCAAGGGGAAGAGAAACGGGATCGGGGGGTCGGTTATGCGAAAGGAAGGTACTAGCACCTAACGCATCCTTCGTACTCAACGGGAACCGTTTCGCTTGCTTCTAGGCTTGGATGGGTTATCTATCTAAAGGCTTCTAGCTAAAAGAAAAATGAGAGAGAGAGAGAGAGAGAGAGAAAGGGGAAAAAGAAAAGAAAAGAAGGAAAGTGCTCGTAGAGGATTGTGGCCCTCGTGCCTACGTACCCTCATAGTGCAATGAGGAAATCAGAGCGTCGTAGATTATGGAACCAGGGGACAGAAAAGAAAGAAGAAGGGGAGAAGGAAGGATGCAAGTGTGCTCGCCAAGATCATTGCGATCTCGTTCCTACGTATCATACATTCGAAAGAATGCAGAATCAGAGCTTCCGTAGTTCGGGGAACCGTATGGAAAACAAAACAAGAAAGAAACCAGGAGACGAAAGAAGTGGTGTCAAAGCCAAGAGCAAGAGTGAAAGAAAAACTCTACTGGGGAAGACCACACAGTAAGAGTGATTGCAAAAGAGACTAGAAAAAGAATGGTGTCAAAACTGATAATGAAAGAAACTCCGCTGGGGATAACAAAGAGATTAGGTGTCGAAACCCAGAAAGTAAGGGCAAAGGGAATAGAAAGGACTCCGCTGGGGATCCACATAAAGGGATGGTGTCAAAACCAAGGAAAAGGGAGACTCGGTATATTAACTGGCTGGCAGTGGTTAACCGAAGAAAGAGAGTAAGACCCTGGCGGGGAAAAGAAACTGGTGTCAACAGTCAGACTGTGATAAACCAAGAAAGAGAGCGATGAACCAAGAGAAGGTGCTTGACTCTGTAGGGGCCATCGGTATATAATTGATAAACAGTGGTTAACCGAGGACACAAGGATTGCAACTCTGTGGGGATAGAGAAGCATTGGTTTTAACAGAGAAAACTGTGATTAACTAGAAGAACGGGTGTAGGACCGATCGAAGGTCGTAACTCAAAAGGGGTGTTGGTAATGACTGAACAAACAGTACTTGACTAACGAAAGAGGGTATTGAACCTAAAGAGATTACTAGCCCAAGGGTCCAAGTATTCGAACCAATAAAGGTTGCCAACTGCTGGGGATTCGGTTTTAACAGGAGAACTGTGATTAACCGAGAAAAATGAGTGATTAACCAAGAGAAGGTGATTAACTCAAAAAGGGCTTCAATATTTTAACAGACGGACTGTGGTTAACTAAAGAGACGGGTGATTAACCCAGGATAAGTGATTAACCTAAGGAACTCAGTATGTTAACAGACGGACTGTGATTAACTGAGAAGGCGGGTGATTAACCAAGGATAGGTGATTAACCCGAGGAACTCAGTGTGTTAACAGATAGACTGTGATTAACTGAGAAGACGTGCAAATTGGTGTTTTAACTGACAGGCAGTGATTAACCAACAAAGGGAGAAGAACCAAAAGACGGTTGCGAACTCCGCAAGGGATTCAGTATTTAACAAGAGTATTGTGTTTAACCGAAGAAAGAGAAAAGACTCTCCAAGGGAATCAAAAGAACAATGATTGACCTCAAGAAAAGAATAGGGTATTGAAATGAAGATAGCTTGCTAACCCAATGGACACTAATCTTAACCAAGAAGAATGGTGATTGATCAAAAGAGAGGTTGAAAGAGATAGGAGTGAAAAGTGATCAAGGATCGAAAGAGATCGCAAAGAGAAGAGAATGATCAGGGATCGACTCGACTGGGGAACAGAAGCACACTACCACCTGGAGATAGAGGTGACTAAGCCAAGCACAGGGTCATTCGTCCCCTACCTGAAGTAGTCAGAATGAGAGTAGGAATTCTCCCTTCTCATTCCTTCTCTAACACACAGGGTGTAATGCGGAAGTTGAAACAGACGGCACAACAACTCCAAGTTGTACAGTGCTCCTGCGTGGAGAAACGGACAGCGTAACAACTTCACTTTGTACAATGCTCCGATGTAGGGCGTAGCGCGAAACTCCAACTCCGCGGGGGAACGAGTGAGAAAGCTCTAAAGGAAGCCTAAAGAGAGGAAAGGGGAAGATCAACTAATCGAAACATGTTTCGATCAATTAATCAATGGGAAAATCCCTGCCAACAATTTTCCAAAGAGAATGAAAAATCATTAAGGCAAAAGGTGCGAATTATTGATTATGCAAGATTAAGCTCATCCATGAAGAATGGACTTAATGCAAAAATAAAGTATAAAACAGTACCAAATGATCAACCAAATGCAACACAAAATCATGTTATTGTGATCAAAGAAAAATGCAAGAATGATTACATTCACATGATGCCAAAATATGAACAACTTGACTAATCGAAAGTATGCGGCAAAAGTTCAAGCATGAGCTTCAAACAGAAGTTAAATGACATTTAAAATATCTATAAAATCAAGCATGATAATCAATGGAAGTTAAGATGAAGAAAGCACGGAAAACACACTTGAAAATGCAAGAAAACGGCCATTCTGTACAGTGGTAACCGGTTACAGCATATATGCTAACCGGTTACATGCTTGAAAATGCGTGTTTTTAGTGAAAATTGCACTGTGTAACCGGTTACAGCATATCTGCTAACCGGTTACCACTGTAACAGAGGCAAAAATAACAGTAAAAATAGCTTTTCAAAAGTAGTTTTCAGCACATAATCACTTATGTCAAACACCACATGCTAGGGCATGAATTTGTGCACGAAAATTGAACTTGAAAATAGCAAACAAGCAGTGATAGAATCAATTTACACGTCAAGATCATGGATCAAATAATGCAAAATCAATTCACAAGCAAAATTATCTACTACATCGCGAACTATGCTTAAATGCTCGAAATAGAAAAATTAGTGAGATCCACCAACCTACAAGGCTGAGATGTGCCTTGGTAATTGTTGCAAATGATTCTTGATGCAGAAAATTAAAGAAAACCAGAGGAATCTTCAATTTGGTAACGAAACGTTTCGAAATCGAGCAAAATACGATAAAGCTCCAAAACGTGAATTTGAACCGTTGGAAGTTGCAGCAAATACTCAAGATTAATCCAAAAGCTGAAATAACTCCAGAAATCCAAGTATAATAGCAAGAATGATGAAGGTTGAGCTCAAGAAATAATCATTTTTGATGTAACAGTGATTATCCTTCAAATTAGAAATAAGCTTTTGTGAGGTTTTGGAAGAGAATTGAGATGAAGATGAAGATGTAGTAGAGAAATTCAGAGGAAATGTGGGAGAATTGAGAGTGAATTGTGCAAAATGGTTGAAGGTCCTTGAAAATGGGTGAAGGTGAGTTTATATAGATTTTAGGTTTGGAGTATGAGAGGTTTGGACTTAGCTTTGGGTTTGGAGTTAGGGTTGGAGTTAGTTGGGCTTGACTCACTGAGTCAAGGTGGTTAACTCGGTTAGTTAGAACCAACTCGGTAACAATCCCAATGTGAATTTCCATCATCCAAAGGTTAGCATGCTTGTAAAACAAGGAACATGGTGCACTTAAATTGGAGTGAAGCATTAGAGTAAATGCACTTGGATTGAATTGAATAGCCTTGAAATGTCTAGAGAAGTCTAGAATATTCCACATGCTGCTAGAATATTGTAGAATCAATGACCAAAGAGTGTGCAATGAGGTTGTCCCAAAAATGCAGCAGGAACTGAAATTTTTTACAGAGTAACCGGTTACAGCATATGTGCTAACCGGTTACTTCAGCCAGATTTCCATAAATTTGCAAAAGGATGATGCTGAAGTACTGATTCCGATTTTCCATCTCTTGTCTTGATAAATAAACATGGAAACCTTTATTTTGAGCTTGTTTTGATGATGTGATGATCTTGTGAGGATTCAATTAATCGGGCTTGGAAAACCTGCATGTCCTGCAACAAGAAACACACAAAGAAAAGTGCGAATGCGTATGCCAACAATGCGAGTGCGCATGCTTATGCAAAAGACAAAAGAGGGAGGTCAAATTTCGGGTTACGACAAGGGGAATTACAAATAGTATCAGAGAAGACCTCTCTCAGTACGATGTGGTTCTGGGATGAACTAAGCAAAAGATAATGGACATGTAACACCCGAGACCGGCGAGGGCGGTGAGTGGTCGCTGGTGTACAAGGCAAGACAATGAACAGTTCCTGGCAGCTTATATGCAAAAATCGAACTCACATCGAAGAGGGATTCTGAGGCTGTGCAGGTACGAGACTGCATGGTTGAAGGAAGGCTTATAAGGATTGATTGGTACTACCTATACCAATAAGATGCATTTTCTTTTCGGTTTCCTAACAAGTAAGAACTCCATAGTTAAGCGTTCTTGAATTGGAGTAATATTTGGATGGGGGACCTTCTGGGAAGTTTCTCAGAAAGCATGTGAGTGAGGACAAAGCATGCTTAAAAGACCCGTGTTGGTTTGTGGGGTCAGCCGATAATCCTGAAAGCACTCTGGGGCGTTACACTTACGAAAAGCACAGAACCTTAATAAGTTTATAATCTCCATTAGCGAAGAGAACCCTAAACACATAACATTTTCAACTCGTTTACCATCATATCATCCCCATTTCTTCACCATCACATCTTCTTAAGATATTTATTTAATAAACATGGTTGAACTCCATCAATATCGCTTTAGGTTGTAAAAAGCAACGAAATACGAAGAAAATACTCAAAGGAGGAACATAAATGATACTTGCAAGAAGTAAAGATGAAAATCATATGATATTTAGCTCTTTGACTTCTTTATCACGTTTTTTATACATAATATAACTCTACCATGCATGTAAAAATAATGTTGTTGGGATATGTTATGTTTATTTTGTTGTTATTGCCTAAAACCTAAAAGTTTATTTGTTGTTGTTGGTGAAAATGTTAATGAAGGTTTTATATTAGTTGTTGTGGTATTTGGATCGAACTCTAGTGTCGACAAGGGTAGCTTCATTGTTTAACAGGAGTTGTGTATGATGTAGTCGAAGTCTGTTCGAGCATACTGTCAAAATATGTTAGATTGTAATTTAAGTTAGTATGTCAAATTGGGCCTTGCTTGAAAGCCCAATTGTTAAGTTAGCTTGTATCCTAAGTTTTCTTAGTAGTCTATAAATAGACTAGTTTTATCAGGTCGTTGAGAGAGGTTAATTGTTGGTATTCACTTGTAATCTTTGAACACTATTGAGAAAGTGAATAGAAAAACAAATTTAACCAATTTTCTATTCTTCTTCCTTCTTCTCTCCCTTTTGTAAAACCTAATAGGGTTTCTTGTGTTTGTTCAAGAAGCTCAGTATTTTTCGCATATTTTGGTTTGTTCTTGACGACATCAATTCACAACAAACTAGTGTAGTGAGTGTGGAGAAGAAGATGTCATCAACAAAGTATGAGTTTGAGAAATTCACTGGTGTGAATGATTTTGATTTATGGTGCTTGATGATGCAAGCCCTTCTTGTTTAACATGATTTGTTAGAAGTGTTGAATGGATCGAAGAAGATGGATGCGGCCCTATCGGAGAAGGAGAAGATAACATTGGTCGAAAAAGCCCACAGTGCCATTGTGTTGAGCCTTGGTGATAAGGTTTTCTTTCAGGTTTCAAAAGAGAAAACTGCAGCTGGTGTGTGGACGAAACTTGAAGGTTTGTATATAACGAAATCATTGGGTAATCGTCTCTACCTGAAGCAAGATTTGTATTTGTTCAAGATGAGTGAAGACGGAGCTTTGGCTGAGTAACTAGATATGTTCAACAAGTTAATTCTTGTTCTTGAAAATATCGAGGTCAAGATTGATGATGAAGATCAAGCGCTCCTACTGTTGTGCTCTTTACCTAAGTCTCATGCTCACTTCAAAGAAACTCTCTTGTATGGAAGAGAGTCATTGACCTTTGAAGATGTTTAATCTGCTTTGTACTCTAAGGATTTGAAAGAACGAAAGGAGCACAAGCCATCTTTGTTGGTGAAGGTTTGTCCATTAAGGGAAAATTCTTGAAGAAAGATGGTAGGTTTGAAAAGAATGGCAAAATTCTACAAAATTCTTATGGTGGTAATGCTCATACTATTAAGTGTTATCATTGTAAGAAGGAGGATCATACAAGAAAAGTATGCCCTGATCGTCTAAACAATCATGATGAAAAGGATAATGGTAATGCAACCATTATGCAAGATGGTTATGAATCATCTGATGTCCTGGTGGTTTCAAGCAGTGACTCTAGCGATGAGTGGATTATGGATTCAAGGTTTACTTGGCACATGACTCCAAACAAAGACGCGTTTCAAAAATTGTGTGATCAAAATGGTGGATTAGTGCTGCTAGGAAACCACAAAGCTTGCAAAATTGCAAGTATTGGATATGTGAGATTCAAGCTCCATGATGAGTCAATAAGACTATTGACTGATGTTAGGTATGTACCTGATCTTAAGAGGAATTTGATTTCTCTAGGTGAATTCGACAAGAAAGGATATGTTTTCAAAGGAGAAAAAAACATCCTAAGGGTAATGAAGGGGTCGAAGGAAGTCTTGAGAGGCGTGAAGAAACAAGGCTTGTATACCCTTGAGGATGAGGTGGTAAGTGGTTTAGCAGATGTCGAATCCACGAAACCTATGTCGAAGACTGAGCTATGGCACAAGAGACTTAGCCATGTCAGTGAAAGAGGCCTAGTCGAATTGTCGAAACAAAATCTGCTAGGCGGTGATAAGTTCGAAAAACTGGAGTTTTGTGAACCTTGTGTATTCGGTAAATCCCGTAGAATGAAGTTTAACAAAGGTAAACAAAGAACACATGAATCCCTTGATTACATTCATGCTGATCTTTGGGGACCTGCAAGGAATCATTCACAATCATAGTTGATGATAACTCTAGAAAGTTATGGGTATTTGTCCAGAAGACTAAGGATGAAACTTTTGAAAATTTCAAAAGTTGGAAGAATCTGGTCAAAAACAAACTGGCAAGAAGGTCAAGAGGTCGAGGACCGACAATGGTCTTGAATTTTGCAATGAGGCTTTCGATATCTATTGTGTTGCGTATGGTATTGTAAGGCACATAACTACTGCAGGGACTCCCAAACAAAATGGTTGGCTGAAAGGTTTAATCGAACTATTCTGGAAAGGGTGAGGTGCATGTTGGTAAGTGAGGGATTGAAAATTTTGTTTTGGGCAGAAGTTACTGTGACTACAATATACTTGATAAATAGGTGTCCCTCGATAGCCTTGAGAATGAAGACGCCTGAAGAAGTCTGGTCGGAATATCCACCTAGTCTCGACAAACTTAGAGTATTTGGTTATGTAGCATATTGTAGCGTGCGATTTTTGTCGGTGACGCAACCAACTTATCACCATTGGTTGGAATTGGGTGCTACTTTCTGATTTCTTATTTATCCTATGAAGCTGGAAAGGAAAGGGAAGCTATTTAAAACTAACCTTGCACGCAAATGTTTTCTTTAACAAATGCTAAGAGATTGGGGGGTCCGGGGTCAGGTTATACAATGGGTAGTTGTCAATTACCCATCCTATATATGGTTATCCATAGATCGTTTAGCAAATCCTACTGTTATCTACTTACTGGTGTGTATCTGTCATAAATTGGGAAAGTTTCTCCTTTGGGAATGTTTGAGAGAGTATTTTTGTTGTTTTTTCGGGTTTTTCGATGTTTTTGGTAATGTACTGGACCTAAGGTTTTTTATTAGTGTGCTCGCTAAGATTTCACAATCTTATGCCTACGTATTCCCGTTAAAGAAAACAGGGAAATCAGAGCAATCGTAGTTCCTCCTATTCTATGAGAGGAAAAGATGTTTGGTGTTTTGTTCAAAGCCCAAGATTGAAGCTAAAAGTTATTTGTGTCTTGTTCAAAGCCCAAGATAAAGCTAAAAGGTTTTACTGAGAGAGAATTTATCATCTCTAAGGGAGATATCTCATCTGTTTATCACAGTTGTTGGGTGACTGATTATAAAGGAGAATTACTTTAACTGGAATGTATGGAATCAAGCAATGCCATAATTTCCTTTATAAGGGATTAGTCCTGAAGGAGAAAACTTTAACTCAGTGTTGAGAAATGCCATTTTTCCTTAGGAATCTTCCATGCTAAGAGAGGGACATTGGCTTGTATATAAATAATCCAGAGGCTTGTCACTTACAGCAATTAGATGAAAGAAGGGGTTTACCAAGATAAGAGATGGACTACAGTTATCTGGAATTAGGTTTGTATGATTTGTTAATTTTGATGTATGATGTACAGAGAAATGTCTTCCTACAGAGAGATTTTGATTTCCTCTGAGGGGATGTTGGTTTTTATGTGCCTTGATCAAAGCCCAAGGTTGAAGCTAAAAGGTTGACTCTGATTAGGGAGTTTTATTTCTGCCTTGTACAAAGCTCAAGATTGAGGCTGAAAAGAGATTGACTTTGCTTAGGGAGATCATTATACAAAGCCTAAGAGGAGGCTAGAAGGAATTGACTCTTTTGGGGAATATTTTGTCTGTCTTGTACGAATCCCAAGATTAAGGCTAAAAGAATTGACTCCAACTGGTGAGAGGTTTTATCTGTCTTGTACAAAGCCTAAGATTGAGGCTAAAAGAATTGACTCCAACTGGGGAGGTTTTATATGTGTCTTGTACAAAGCCCAAGATTGAGGGTAAAAGGGTTAACTAACTCAGTTGGAGAATGTTTATAGGTGTCTTGTACAAAGCCCAAGATTTAGGCAAAAATGTGCTGAGGGATGATCATTATGCAAAGCCTAAGAGGAGGCTGGTTGGGGGAATTTCTTATATAAAGCCTAAGAGGAGGCTAACTTCTGCTGAGGATGATTGAGATCCAGAGACAGGTCCAAAGTGGGGAACCAACTCTTGCTGAGGAGTGGAGAAGAGTTGGAATATCAGATGCCTTGAGGTTCTGATTTTTCTGTGGGTTTTTACTGGGAGTAACTTGACCCTAGCTGGGGAAATTTAAAGTAAGAGTTTAAAGATTGAGTTTTGAAACCTATGGAGGTTTTAACTCTGTTGGTGATTGATGAAATGATCAGGGTTTATCCTGTGCTTTTTTAGGAAACTTGAGGGTTTCTTTGAGATTCAAAAAGAGGTGAGACTGTCCAAGTCTACTGGTATGAAAAGGTTTATCTTTGTATGATGCCCAAAGGAGGCTGGTGTTTTAAGGGATGAGAATCAACCCTAAACTGGTCTGATGTTTTGAGATTCTGACTCTCTGGAGGATTGAACTATCAAAGGATGATTAAGTTCTGTCCTATACCTGTAGGAGGTCTTCGGGTCCTTGTATTAAGCCCAAGAGGAGGCATGAGAAGTTCTAAGAAGCCTGAGGGTTCTTGTACAAAGCCCAAGAGTAGGCTGGAGATGCTTTTAGGTAACCTGTGGGTCTAAACCTAAGAAAAGTTCAAGAAAGGTTTCACCGGGAATAATCCTTTCTTTAGTGAACAGTTCTAGGATTTGAAGAAATTCAAGAGAGATTTCACCGGGAATTAATCCTCTATGGGGAAATGAATTTCTTGTACAGAATTCTAGTAGTGACAGTCTTGAGAAAAGTTTCACCGGAAATAATGCCTTTCTCTGTTCCATATTGTATAAGCCCAAGAGGAGGCAAGACTGTATCTGGAATTTCCTATGGGAAACTAATTTTAACTGTGTTAAAAGAGTAACCACTGGCTTGATCTAGACCTAGACCTAGTTGTTGGGGAAAACTCTAAGCAAGATATACACGCATATATATATATATATATATATATATATATATATATATATATATATATATATATATATATATATACAGATGAAATATATAACAAGTATGTAAAAGAAAGCTGGTAGAACTTACAGGTGAACAAGCTTCCAGTGTTACAGCTGTATGGTTAGTTATTCAAGAAATTGAAGAAAGTTTTGATAACAGATGAAAGTTGTTTTTAAAGGAAGTTTGGGGCTTATACTTAAGGGGAGGCCCAGATGAAAAACAACGATCGCACTGTTATTTTGAAAACTGTATTAGGACTTATACAATGATTGAGGCCCAAATTATTTATGTACAAAAGGATGGGTCTTACACTCTATCAAGAGGCCCAAAGGTTTATTAAAAGAATAAGGATGGGACTTACAATACAAGGGGAGGCCCAGATGATTTTTGTTTTGAAAGCGGCGATCGCGCCGAGATTTTTGAAATCGTATCGGGACTTATACAATGACTGAGGCCCAAAATGTTTTATTTACAAAGGGATGGGTCTTACACTCTATTAGAGGCCCAATAATTTTAAAAAGAAGAGAGAATGTGACTTATAACTCAGGGAGAGGCCCAAAATGAAAGACAGTGATTGCATCGTCATTTTTGAAAGTTATTGCGGGACTTATACAATGAGTGAGGCCCAAATGGTTATGTGTGACAAGGGATGGGTCTTACACTCTATTAGAGGCCCAAAGTGTTTATGTGAAGTTTGAAAAAATCAAAATTTAGAGGAAACCCTAATTTTGAATTTAAAAGATATAATTTTCAAAGGAAATTAAATAAAAAAATTATATAAAATATCAAATGTATTTAAAAACAAGTTGTCAACTTTGAAAAATATTTTGAAAAATCATGTTTAATCAGATGAAAGCTTGAAATTCATTTGGAATGAAAAGATCAAAGTGGAAATTTCATTTTAAAATGTTTAAAACAAATAAAAAATAAAATTAATTACAAAAATTCTAACTATATTAAATAAATAATATAAATTATATTTTTTGTAAAATAAAATAATTTAACATTTTTGTGACTTTTTGAAAAAAAGAACCAATCAAAAATGAAAAAAAAAATGAGAGAGAAATTAATTTTGGAAGTTATTAAAAAAATGGTGAAGAAAAGTGAAAGAAACAAGTGATAAAAAAAATAGGATCGTTTTGTTGTGGTGTTTATTGATGATATTTTAATCTATTCTAAGTCTCGGAGGGAGCACGCGGAGCATTTGCGTATTGTTTTGCAGGTTTTGAAGGAAAGGAAACTTTTTGCAAAATTGTCCAAGTGTGAGTTCTGGTTATCGGAAGT
The DNA here is from genome assembly GCA_022829125.1 of Lathyrus tuberosus. NCBI lineage: Eukaryota > Viridiplantae > Streptophyta > Magnoliopsida > Fabales > Fabaceae > Lathyrus > Lathyrus tuberosus. Next base: position 1,572,084 of record JALAZF010000142.1, on the reverse strand, counting down.
GAGTTTTCTTGGACACGTAATTTCAGGTAATGGTATTTCTGTGGATCCATCTAAAGTAGAAGCAGTTCTACAATGGGAGGCTCCGAGATCTGTTATTGAAATTCGAAGCTTTTTGGATTTGACGGGTTATTACCGGAGGTTTATTGAACATTTTCTAAGTTGGCACTTCCATTGATCCAGTTGACTTGTAAAGAACAAGCGTTCATTTGGGATATTAGGTGTGAGGAGAGTTTTAATGAGCTGAAAAGAAGATTGACAACAGCTCCGATTTTGATTTTACCGGAACCTAATGAAGCGTTCGTGGTTTATTGTGATGCGTCTTTGATTGGTCTAGGTGGTGTGCTGATGCAGGAAGGTAAGGTTGTGGCTTACGCTTCAAGGCAATTGAGAGTGCATGAGAAAAATTATCCTACTCATGATCTTGAGTTAACGGCTGTGGTTTTTGTGTTAGAGATTTGGAGGCATTATCTCTACGGTGCAAGGTTCGAAGTCTTTAGTGATCATAAAAGCTTGAAATATTTGTTTGATCAGAAGGAGTTAAATATGAGGCAGCGTAGATGGCTGGAATTCTTGAAGGACTACGACTTTGGCTTGAATTACCATCCTGGTAAAGCTAATATGGTAGCTGATGCGTTGAGTCAGAAATCATTGCATATGTCGGCTTTAATGGTTAAGGAGTGGGAACTTTTGGAATCGTTTAGAGACTTGAGTTTGGTATGTGAAGTGACTTCGGATAGTGTGAGGTTGGGGATGCTGAAGGTTACTAATGATTTTCTGATGATGGTAAGTGAGAAATAGAAGTTGGATGTGAAATTCGTGGATTTGATGTTGGTTGGCGGAAAAGATACGAGTAGTGATTTTGAAGTGGATGTTAATGGTGTTTTGAGGTTCCGTGGCTGAATTTGTATTCCTGATGATTCGGAGTTGAAAAGGATGATTTTGGAGGAAGGACACCGGAGTAATTTGAGTATACATCCGGGAGCGAATAAGATGTACCAAGATTTGAAGAAGATTTTCTGGTGGTCTGGATTGAAAAGAGATGTGGCTCAGTTTGTGTATGCGTGTTTGACTTGTCAGAAGTCGAAAGTTAAAAATTTGAGGCCTAGTGGTTTGTTGCAACCGTTGGATATTCCGGAGTGGAAATGGGATAGCATTTCGATGGATTTTGTAACGGGATTGCCAAACACTCAGAGAGGGCATAATGCTATTTGGGTGGTTGTAGATAGACTGACTAAATTGGCTCATTTCATTCCGATTGATATCAGTTTTTCTTTGGAGCAGTTAGCTGAGATTTACATCAGTGTGATTGTGTAGTTACATGGGGTTCCGTTAAGTATTGTTTCTGATCGAGATCCAAGGTTTACCTCGAGATTTTGGGAAAGTTTTCATAAGGATTTGGGTTCTAAATTGAGATTGAGTTCAGCTTATCATCCGCAGACGGATGGTCAGACGGAGAGGACGATTCAGTCTTTGGAAGATTTGTTGCGAGCGTGTGTTCTTGAACAAGGTGGTATGTGGGATAGTTATCTTGCATTGATCGAATTCACGTATAACAACAGTTTTCATTCTAGTATTGGAATGGCACCGTTTGAAGCATTATATGGACGAAGGTGTCGAACACCGTTGTGTTGGCACGAATCTGGTGAGAGAACGGTGGTAGGACCGGAGTTGGTGCAGCAAACTACAGATAAGGTGAAGTTTATTCGTGAGAAGATGAAAGCTTCCCATAGTAGACAAAAAAGTTATCATGATCGGAGACAGAAGGATCTTGAGTTTCAAGAGGGCGATCATGTATTTTTGAGGGTTACGCCGGTAACGGGTGTTGGTCGTGCATTGAAATCGAAGAAACTTACTTCTCGGTTTATTGGTCCTTACCAGATATCCGCGAGAGTTGGTACTGTGGCGAATCGGTTGGCATTGCCGCCGAATCTGTCGAATTTGCACGATGTGTTTCATGTTTCACAGTTGCGGAAGTATGTTTCGGATCCGTCACATGTGATTCCGATGGATGAGGTTGAGGTAAGGGAGAACCTTACGGTTGAGGCTTTACCAGTTAGGATTTTGGATCGCGAAGTGAAGCGGTTGAGGGGCAAGGATATTGCACTGGTGAAGGTAGCGTGGGGAGGCGCTGCTGAGGGCAATTTGACTTGGGAGTTGAGAGTCGGATGCGGGAGTCGTATCCAGAGTTGTTTGTCTCAGGTATATTTTTGAGGACGAAAATTTCTAAGTGGGGGAGAGTTGTAACGCCCCAGTTTTTGTCAATTTTAGTCCGTTTTATTTATTTGAGTCGTTTTTTATTATTCTATTAATATTTTATTTTTATTTTTGACTTTTATCTGAAAATATGTTAATTTTAGTCGAGATTATATTTTATCGGGTTTTGGGAGCGTTTGTGAGATATTTGGGTGTAGGGGTATTTTGGGCGTTTTGGATTTATTTGGTTAAGTTAAGAATAGAAAGAAAAAGAGAGAAAAATAGTAAGAAGAGAAAAGAAGAGAAAAGAAGAGAAGAGAAGAGAAAAGAAGAAAAGAGAGAAAAACTTGAGAAAGAAGAAATCAAGCAACCGATTTTTCTACACGCTATTTAATCGGGTAAGGGTGCGAAACTCGATTATGCTATGTTTGTGTATGATTATGTATGTGTTTGCTTGGATGTTTCTTGTCTTTCCATGGCTTTTGAGTTCTAGGTCGAAAATGATAAAATGATTAGGAATCGATGTTTGCGCGGTCGGAAATCGATATAATTTGCGTTGTATGATCACCATGTATTTATGAGTCATTGCTGATAATTGTTTTGGTGTTGGAATTGATTTGGAATGAAAAATGAGGTTTTTGGAGGTTTTTGGATAGTGTAACCCGTAACAGCATTTTTCTGGTTCTGGTGTGATTCGCCAGGCGAATTTGGGATTCGCTAGGCGAATTGAGTATCGCCACTAGCTCGCAAGGCGAACTGCTGGCGAATGGATTTCGCCAGGCGAATTCGTAAGTCGCCAGGCGAAATAGGAATTACAGAAAGGGGGTAGTTTCTGTAACTCTTGTTTTTTTTTCTAGTTGGTGATCTGCCACGAGCTCGCCAGGCGAACTGCTGGCGAATGGGATTCACGAGGCGAAATCCATGGCGAATGGGAATTCGCCAGGTGAATTTGGCTGTATCTCAATAAATTCTTTTCTTTGAAAAATTCATAACTTTTGATCTGTGGTTCGGTTTGAGGCGTGGTTTGATGCGTTAGAAAGCTCATAAAATGTACTTTATATTGATGATGGTTTTGAGAATTGTTGGCCGATTATATTATGTCGGAAATTAGAAAATGTGTTGTTTTGTTGTCGACTTTTGCCGTTTAATTGTATGAACTTGATGTGTATGTGCAATATGTTATTGGTGTGGATATTTTATGACTTATGTACTGTTGAGTGATGAAATTGCATGAAATACATATCGTAATGATGATTGGTGGCCTTACGACAAGAAATTGCAATGTGTTGTAATTGTTGAGTTATGCATGATTATGGATGAGTAAATGTGTGCATATGAATGTCATGAGTCATTATATGCCAAGCATCATAATATGCATATTGTGAAGTCGAGTACCATGAGGGTACGAGCGACGGATAGATTCCAATGGGAATCCGCTATAACATCGTGAGCCTTAAAAATAAGAGGACTTAAAGCGATTTGATATATCGTGAGCCTTAAAAATAAGAGGACCGAAAGCGATGGTTATAGACGATCGTGTGCCCTTGTGGGGGTGTGAGCGATCAGATTGTGAGCCTTATACAAAGAGGACCGAAAGCAATCCATAAACGTCGTGAGCCTTATACAAAGAGGACCGAAAGCGACGGGGAACATCGTATGCCCAACGGGGAGTTACACTAAGTAACGAGCGATGGTTCCAATAGTTCCTGAGTGAACTGGTTCTGAGATGTGATGAGTCGGTACCCGCATGTGCATTGCATGGAGTCGTTGTGTCGGTCTCTGTGCATTTGCATAAATCATGGATTAATTGTGTATGGAATTGTGAATGGGACTGATGAGATGAAATATGTATCTTTATGTGGTTGATGAGAGTGTTGTATATGATTGATATGCATCGGCGACGTATATATAGAATATGTGTTGTATTTGATTATGGTGCAATTGTGGTAAAAATATTTTATATGTGCATTTTGTGTTAATATATGATTATATGCAACTGTGTTATGATTGTGTTTCTCACCCTTCTGCTGTTTTATAATGCTCTATGAGGCATTGCAGATTAGAGTTGCTGGAGGTCTTTTTGTGAAGCTTTGCGTCTTCATTCTTTTGTCGGTCGGCTCTGATATGTGACGCCAGGTAGTTAAGGTGGCCGTTTGTGATTAGTTTGTATTATGTATATGTATCTTTTGAATTGTACATGTATGGTTGTATATGACAAACAAACTTTCATGATATATATATATATATATATATATATATATATATATATATATATGAGATTCAGTTGTAGATTTTCCGCTATTATTCTGTTTCTGATTCGTGGGTGTATTACTACCTGAATTGTTGCATATCTGTATGAGCAGGTGTTGTATGTTTGTTTCAAATTGATGTGACGTCTCCGGTCTATGTCGTGCGTGTTTTAATTATACTCTGATGAAATTTTGAATTTTCTTTTACCGCTTTAATAGCTTGGGGGGGTATAGATTAGGGGTGTTACATTAAGTGGTATCAGAGCCAGTCCGTGTCAGTTTGTGTCAGTCCTTGTTGGTTGTTGTGTTTGGATGAGCGGGTTGTTTAACCATAGTTGCTGTTATTGGAAATGAACAGAATATGGCTGTAAGGAACGACGCTGCTTTAGCTGTTGCGATGCAGGCTATGGCTCGGGCTGTGCAGGGTGCACCGAATGCTGCTGGCATTGATGAGTTTCAGAAGAATAAACCACCTGTCTTCAAAGGAAGATATGATCCTGATGGTGCACAAATTTGGTTGAAAGAGATCGAAAGGATTTTCCGAGTGATGGATTGTGACGAGGATCAGAAGGTGAGACTAGGTACTCACATGTTGCTGGAAGAAGCTGATGATTGGTGGGTTGGTACCCGTCATGTGTTGGAAGCTGCAGTGGAGGAGGAGGAAGAGATCACTTGGGAGTTGTTTAGCCGGGAGTTCTTGAGGAAGTATTTTCCCGAAGATGTCAGAGGGAAGAAAGAGATAGAATTCTTGGAATTGAAATAAGGTAGTATGTCTGTTGTAGACTATACTGCTAAGTTTGTTGAGCTGGTGCAGTTTTATCCACATTATGCGGAGGCGACTGCGGAATTCTCTAAGTGTGTTAAATTTGAAAGTGGGTTGCGCCCTGAGATTAAACAGGCTATTGGTTATCAGAGGATTCAAAGGTTTGCAGACTTGGTGGATTGTTGCAGGATTTATGAGGAGGATAGTAAGGCTCGTTCTACTCACTATAAGAGTATGACCGACCGGAAAGGGAAGCAACACGTTTGTGGTGGTCCTTATGTGACACCAGCTAATAAAGGTAGGCAAAGGGGTGCTTTTGATCGAAGGTCAAGTGGGGGAGGAATGTCTAATCCTCTGAGGTGTTTTAGATATGGTGATGTGGGGCATCGTCAGTCTGAGTGTAGGAAGGATTTAAGGAAGTGTTCTAATTGCGGCGGTGTAGGACATGTGGTTACTGATTGTGCAAGGAAGAATGTGTTGGTATGTTTCAACTGTGGTGAACCTGGTCATATTAGTACGAAGTGTCCGAAACCGAAGAAGGCTCAAGTTAGTGGGAAAGTCTTTGCGTTGTCAGGGACTCAGACTTCAAGTGCAGATCGTCTGATTCGAGGTAATTGTTTTATTAATAGTATGCCCTTAATTGCTATTATTGATACTGGAGCGACTCATTCGTTTATTTCGTCTGAGTGCGTGAAGCGTTTGAATCTTGTGTTGTCTTTAATGGATGGTGAGATGGTTATTGATACGCCAGCAATGGGTTCAGTAACTACTTCGTTGGTTTTTTGAGTTGTCCTTTGACCATTTGTGGTAAAGATTTTGAGATGGATTTAGTGTGTTTGCCGTTGGAGGGTTTAGATGTGGTTCTGGGAATGAATTGGTTGCAATTCAATAGGGTTCATATTGATTATTATCATAAGCTAGTAAGGTTTCCTTCTCTTAAGGAAGACGAAGACTCGAGTTTCTTATCTACCAATGAGTTGAAGAAACTTTTGGCGGAGGAAGCTCAGTTGTTCGGGTTGTTTGCATCTTTGACCGTGGCTAGTCAAGTGTCGCTGGATGTGTTTCCTGTTGTGTGTGAATTTCCGGAAGTGTTTCCTGAGGATATTTCAGATGTGCCGCCAGAGAGAGAGATGGAGTTTTCCATAGATCTAGTTCCTGGTACTAGATCTGTGTCTATGACACCTTATAGAATGTCGGCATCTGAGTTGGTTGAGTTAAAAAAGCAATTGAATGAGTTATTGGAGAAGAGGTTTGTGAGGCCAAGTGTTTTCTCCTTGGGGTGCTCCAGTTTTGTTGGTGAAAAAGAAAGATGGAAGTATGCGATTGTGTATTGATTATCGTCAGTTGAATAAGGTGACGATTAAGAATAAGTATCCTCTTCCAAGGATTGATGATCTGATGGATCAGTTGGTTGGTGCTTGTGTGTTTAGTAAGATTGATTTGAGATCGGGGTATCATCAGATAAGGGTGAAAGAGGAAGATATTTAGAAGACGGCTTTTAGGACACGATACGGTCATTATGAATATTCGGTGATGCCGTTCGGGGTTTCTAATGCGCCAGGTGTGTTTATGGAATACATGAATCGTATTTTTCACGAGCATTTGGATCATTTTGTTGTGGTGTTTATTGATGATATTTTAATTTATTCTAAGTCTCGGGGGGGGGGGGGGGGGGGGGGGGGGGGCACGAGGAGCATTTGCGTATTGTTTTGCAGGTTTTGAAGGAAAGGAAACTTTTTGCAAAATTGTCCAAGTGTGAGTTCTGGTTATCGGAAGTGAGTTTTCTTGGACACGTAATTTCAGGTAATGGTATTTCTGTGGATCCATCTAAAGTAGAAGCAGTTCTACAATGGGAGGCTCCTAGATCTGTTACTTAAATTCAAAGCTTTTTGGGTTTGGCTGGTTATTACCGGAGGTTTATTGAAGGTTTTTCTAAGTTGGCACTTCCATTGACCCAGTTGACTTGTAAAGAGCAAGCGTTCATTTGGGATATTCGGTGTGAGGAGAGTTTTAATGAGCTGGAAAGAAGATTGACGACAGCTCCAATTTTGATTTTACCGGATCCTAATGAACCATTCGTGGTTTATTGTGATGCGTCTTTTATTGGTCTAGGTGGTGTGCTGATGCTGGAAGGTAAGGTTGTGGCTTATGCTTCAAGGCAATTGAGAGTGCATGAGAAAAATTATCCTACTCATGATCTTGAGTTAGCGGCTGTGGTTTTTGTGTTAAAGATTTGGAGGCATTATCTCTACGGTGCAAGGTTCGAAGTCTTTAGTGATCATAAAAGCTTGAAATATTTGTTTGATCAGAAGGAGTTAAATATGAGGCAACGTAGATGGTTGGAATTCTTGAAGGACTACGACTTTGGCTTGAATTACCATCCTGGTAAAGCTAATGTGGTAGCTGATGCATTGAGTCGGAAATCATTGCATATGTTGGCTTTAATGGTTAAGGAGTGGGAACTTTTGGAATCGTTTAGAGACTTGAGTTTGGTATGTGAAGTGACTTCGGATAGTGTGAGGCTGGGGATGCTGAAGGTTACTAATGATTTTCTGATGATGGTAAGTGAGAAACAGAAGTTGGGTGTGAAATTCGTGGATTTGATGTTGGTTGGCGGAAAAGATGCGAGTAGTGATTTTGAAGTGGATGTTAATGGTGTTTTGAGGTTCCGTGGCCGAATTTGTATTCCTGATGATTCGGAGTTGAAAAGGATGATTTTGGAGGAAGGACACCGGAGTAATTTGAGTTTACATCCGGGAGCGAATAAGATGTACCAAGATTTGAAGAAGATTTTCTGGTGGTCTGGATTGAAAAAAAGATGTGGCTCAGTTTGTGTATGCGTGTTTGACTTGTCAGAATATGAAAGTTGAAAATTTGAGGCCTAGTGGTTTGTTGCAACCGTTGGATATTCCAGAGTGGAAATGGGATAGCATTTCGATGGATTTTGTAACGGGATTGCCAAACACTCAGAGAGGGCATAATGCTATTTGGGTGGTTGTAGATAGACTGACTAAATCGGCTCATTTCATTCCGATTGATATCAGTTTTTCTTTGGAGCGGTTAGCTGAGATTTACATCAGTGTGATTGTGAAGTTGCATGGGGTTCCGTTAAGTATTGTTTCTGATCGAGATCCAAGGTTTACCTCGAGATTTTGGGAAAGTTTGCATAAGGATTTGGGTTCTAAATTGAGATTGACTTCGGCTTATCATCCGCAGACGGATGGTCAGACGGAGAGGACGATTCAGTCTTTGGAAGATTTGTTGCGAGCGTGTGTTCTTGAACAAGGTGGTATGTGGGATAGTTATCTTGCATTGATCGAATTCACGTATAACAACAGTTTTCATTCTAGTATTGGAATGGCACCGTTTGAAGCATTATATGGATGAAGGTGTCGAACACCGTTGTGTTGGCACGAATCTGGTGAGAGAACGGTGGTAGGACCGGAGTTGGTGCAGCAGACTACAGATAAGGTGAAGTTTATTCGTGAGAAGATGAAAGCTTCCCAGAGGAGACAAAAAAGTTATCATGATCGGAGACAGAAGGATCTTGAGTTTCAAGAGGGCGATCATGTATTTTTGAGGGTTACGCCGGTAACGGGTGTTGGTCGTGCATTGAAATCGAAGAAACTTACTTCTCGGTTTATTGGTCCTTACCAGATATCCGCGAGAGTTGGTACTGTGGCGTATCGGGTGGCATTGCCGCCGAATCTGTCAAATTTGCACGATGTGTTTCATGTTTCACAGTTGCGGAAGTATGTTCCGGATCCGTCACATGTGATTCTGATGGATGAGGTTGAGGTAAGGGAGAACCTTATGGTTGAGGCTTTACCAGTTAGGATTTTGGATCGCGAAGTAAAGCGGTTGAGGGGCAAGGATATTGCACTGGTGAAGGTAGCGTGGGGAGGCGCTGCTGAGGGCAATTTGACTTGGGAGTTGGAGAGTCGGATGCGGGAGTCGTATCCAGAGTTGTTCGTCTCAGGTATATTTTCGAGGACGAAAATTTCTAAGTGGGGGAGAGTTGTAACGCCCCAGTTTTTGTCAGTTTTAGTCCGTTTTATTTATTTGAGTCGTTTTAGATTATTCTATTATTATTTTATTTTTATTTCTGACTTTTATCTAAAAATATGTTATTTTTAGTCGAGATTATATTTTATTGGGTTTTGGGAGCGTTTGTGAGATATTTGGGTGTATGGGTATTTTGGGCGTTTTGGATTTATTTGGTTAAGTTAAGAATAGAAAGAAAAAGAGAGAAAAATAGTAAGAAGAGAAAAGAAGAGAAAAGAAGAGAAGAGAAGAGAAAAGAAGAAAAGAGAGAAAAACTTGAGAAAGAAGAAATCAAGCAACCGATTTTTCTACACGCTATTTAATCGGGTAAGGGTGCGAAACTCGATTATGCTATGTTTGTGTATGATTATGTATGTGTTTGCTTGGATGTTTCTTGTCTTTCCATGGCTTTTGAGTTCTAGGTCGAAAATGATAAAATGATTAGGAATCGATGTTTGCGCGGTCGGAAATTGATATAATTTGCGTTGTATGATCACCATGTGTTTATGAGTCATTGCTGATAATTGTTTTGGTGTTGGAATTGATTTGGAATGAAAAATGAGGTTTTTGGATAGTGTAACCCGTAACAGCATTTTTCTGGTTCTGGTGTGATTCGCCAGGCGAATTGAGTATCACCACTAGCTCGCCAGGCGAACTGCTGGCGAATGGGATTCGCCAGGCGAATTCGTAAGTTGCCAGGCGAAATAGGAATTACAGAAAGGGGGTAGCTTCTGTAACTCTTGTTTTTTTTTCTAGTTCGTGATTCGCCACGAGCTCGTCAGGCGAACTGCTGGCGAATGGGATTCGCGAGGCGAAATCCATGGCGAATGGGAATTCGCCAGGCGAATTTGGCTGTATCTCAATAAATTCTTTTCTTTGAAAAATTCATAACTTTTGATCCGTGGTTCGGTTTGAGGCGTGGTTTGATGCGTTAGAAAGCTCATAAAATGTACTTTATATTGATGATGGTTTTGAGAATTGTTGGCCGATTATATTATGTCAGAAATTAGAAAATGTGTTGTTTTGTTGTCGACTTTTGCCGTTTAACTGTGTGAACTTGATGTGTATGTGCAATATGTTGTTGGTGTGGATATTTTATGACTTGTGTACTGTTGAGTGATGAAATTGCATGAAATACATATCGTAATGATGATTGGTGGCCTTACGACAAGAAATTGCAATGTGTTGTAATTGTTGAGTTATGCATGATTATGGATGAGTAAATGTGTGCATATGAATGTCATGAGTCATTGTATGCCAAGCATCATAATATGCATATTGTGAAGTCGAGTACCATGAGGGTACGAACGACGGATAGATTCCAATGGGAATCCGCTATAACATCGTGAGCCTTAAAAATAAGAGGACTTAAATTGATTTGATATATCGTGAGCCTTAAAAATAAGAGGACCGAAAGCGATGGTTATAGACGATCGTGTGCCCTTGTGTGGTGTGAGCGATCGGATTGTGAGCCTTATACAAAGAGGACCGAAAGCGACGGGGAATATCGTATGCCCGACGGGGAGTTACACTAAGTAACGAGCGATGGTTCCAATAGTTCCTGAGTGAACTGGTTCTGAGATGTGATGAGTCGGTACCGCATGTGCATTGCATGGAGTCGTTGTGTCGGTCTCTGTGCATTTGCATAAATCATGGATTAATTGTGTATGGAATTGTGAATGGGACTGATGAGATGAAATATGTATATTTATGTGGTTGATGAGAGTGTTGTATATGATTGATATGCATCGGCGACGTATATATAGAATATGTGTTGTATTTGATTGTGGTGCAATTGTGGTAAAAATATTTTATATGTGCATTTTGTGTTAATATATGATTATATGCAACTGTGTTATGATTGTGTTTCTCACCCTTCTGCTATTTTATAATGCTCTATGAGGCATTGCAGATTAGAGTTGCTAGAGGTCTTTTTGTGAAGCTTTGCGTCTTCATTCTTTTGTCGGTCGGCTCTGATATGTGACGCCGGGTAGTTAGGGTGGCCGTTTGTGATTAGTTTGTATTATGTATATGTATCTTTTGAATTGTACATGTATGGTTGTATATGACAAACAAACTTTCATGAGATATATATATATATATATATATATGAGATTCAGTTGCAGATTTTCCGCTATTATTCTGTTTCTGATTCGTGTGTGTATTACTACCTGAATTGTTGCATATCTGTATGAGCAGGTGTTGTATGTTTGTTTCAAATTGATGTGGCGTCTCCGGTCTATGCCGTGCGTGTTTTAATTATACTCTGATGAAATTTTGAATTTTCTTTTACCGCTTTAATAGCTTGGGGGGTATAGATTGGGGGTGTTACAAAGGACCTACATTGAAACATAATGACCGTTATCCTTCTGCCAACTTTGAATTCTGGACATCTTGAGCTTCTGTCGAAGATGAACTTGACTGAAGTTTCCTGATGGATGGCATTACTGCTGGGAATTTAACCTTTTCGGACATAGTTACTTGGCATGAATCCCTAACTTTTGTCTGGATTGTCACTTTTGAGGTTTCCAATCCATCAGGATGATTTTTGCTTTTGTCTCTAAATTTTTCCTGGACCGCCCTTTCGGGTTTTAAATCCATCGAGACGTTTTTTTTATATAGGCGAAGTATTTCTTGACTACATCAACATTCTTGGGGTAGGTAAACTCCTCTCCATCCATGGTTACGAGTCTCAAGGCACCGCCTGAGAAGGCTTTCTTGACCACATAGGGGCCGTCATAATTCGGAGTCCATTTGCCCCGGGAATCATTAAGAAATGATTGTATCTTCTTGAGCACGAGGTATCCTTTCCTGAAGACACGAGGTCGGACCTTTTTGTCGAACGCCTTCTTCATTCTTTTCTGATACAACTGACCATGGCACAGAGCCGTTATTCGCTTTTCTTCGATCAGATTCAGTTCATCGTGCCTGCTTTGACACCATTCAGCTTCTGTTAGCTTAGCTTCCATCAATACCCGGATTGATGGGATTTCTACTTCTATGGGGAGCACTGCTTCCATGCCATATACTAGAGAGAAAGGGGTTGCCCCTGTTGAGGTGCAAACAGATGTACGATAACCGTGAAGAGCAAAGGGTAGCATCTTGTGCCAGTTTTTGTAGGTTATAACCATCTTTTGAATGATCTTTTTGATGTTCTTCTTAGCCGCTTCTACCGCCCCGTTCATCTTGGGTCAGTAGGCAGATGAGTTATGGTGTTCGATCTTGAACTCAGCACACAACTCTTTCATCATCTTATTGTTCAAGTTAGATCCATTATCTGTAATGATCTGGCTTGGAACACTATAACGGCAGATGAGATTGTTTTTTATGAATCAGACCACCACTTGTCAGGTTATATTGGCGTATGACACTGCTTTAACCCACTTGGTGAAGTAGTCAATGGCTACCAGGACGAACCGATGTCCGTTCGAAGCTTTGGGTTCAATCATGCCAATCATGTCGATTCCCCATATAGAAAAAGGCCATGGAGAAGAAAGAACTTTGAGATGCGTAGGCGGTACATGGATTTTGTCAGCGTATATTTGACACTTGTGACACCTCCTCATGTACTTGTAGCAATCGGATTCCATTGTCAACCAATAACATCCCGCTCTCAGAATTTTTCTTGCCATCGTGTGTCCATTGGCATGAGTGCCAAAGGATCCTTCGTGAATCTCTTTCATCAACATGTTTGCTTCTTGTCTGTCTACGCATCTGAGCAAAACCATGTCGAAGTTTCTCTTATAGAGTGTATCACCGCTCAGGAAAAAGTTTCCAGCCAGTCTTCTGATTGTTTTCCTGTCTTTTCTTGATGCCCCAGGCGGGTATTCCTGTTTTTGCAGGAAGCACTTGATATCGTGATACCAGGGTTTGTCATCTATGGCTGCTTCAATTGTGAAAATGTAGGCGGGCCTTTCAAGGCACATTATGTCAATCTTAGGTACGCCGTTCCTTTGACCTATACTAATCATGGAAGAGAGAGTGGCTAGTGCATCAGCCATGTGATTTTCTTCACGTGGAATGTGATGAAACTCGATTCTATTAAAAAATGGTAACAACCTTCTCGCGTAATCTTTGTAGGGAATTAATCCTAATTGGTATGTGTTCCAGTCTCCTTTGATCTGATAGATAACAAGGGCTAAGTCTCCATACACATCTAAGTTCTTATTCCTTAAGTCGATAGCTTCTTCGAGACCCATGATACAAGCTTCATAATCGGGCTCGTTGTTTGTACATTTGAATGTTAATCTGGAAGTGAAAGGAATATGGGTACCCTGAGGTGTTACGATAATTGCCCCAATTACGTTTCCATAAATGTTGACAGCTCCATCAAATATTAGTCCCCATTGGGATCCTAGTTCTGGCCCTTCACTGGGTAGCAGTTCATCACAATCTTTCATTTTTAAGTACATGACATCTTCGTCTGGGAAGTCAAATCTGACTGATTCCTGATCGTCAATCGGTTGATGAGCCAAATAATCGGCTAAAATACTCCCTTTGACGGTTTTTTGAGCATGGTACTCGATGTCATATTCTGATAACAACATCTGCCAACGGGCGATCCTTCCCGTGAGAGTAGGATTTTCAAAGACGTACTTGATTGGGTCCATTTCAGAGATTAACCAAGTAGTGTGACAAATCATGTACTGGCGAAGACGTTTGGCTCCCCAAGCTAGAGTACAACAAGTTTTCTCGAGCATAGTGTATCGCGTCTCACAGTCAGTGAATTTCTTGCTTAAGTAGTAGATGGCAGACTCCTTTCTTTTTGTTTCATCTTGTTGGCCAAGTACACAATCCATGGAGTCTTCCAAGATTGTAAGGCAGATGATCAGTGGTCTTCCTTCCACTGGAGGTGACAGAATCGGTGGATTTAACAGATATCCTTTGATACTGTTGAAAGCTTTTTGGCAATCTTCTGTCCAGACACACCTTCGATTCTTTCTGAGTAGTTTGAAGATTGGCGTGCAGGTTGCGGTCATGAGGGATATGAATCTTGAGATGTAATTCAGACGTCCCAAAAATCCTCTGACCTATTTTTCAGTCTTTGGTGAGCCATTTCTTGAATAGCCTTGACCTTGTCTAGATCAACCTCAATTCCTTTCTGGCTGACGATAAACCCTAAGAGTTTTCCTGAGCAGACACCAAATGTGCACTTATTAGGATTCAAGCGGAGTCTGTATTTTCTTAGACGCTCGAATAACCTTGACAGGTGTGTCACATGCTCTTCTTCTATTTTAGATTTGGCAATCATGTCATCAACATACGCTTCGATTTCTTTGTGCATCATGTCGTAAAACAGAGTTGTCATGGCCCTTTGATAGGTTGCCCCGGCGTTCTTTAAACCGAACGACATTACCTTGTAACAAAAGCTGCCCCATGAGGTGATGAATGAAGTTTTCTCCATGTCTTCCAGCGCCATTTTGATTTGATTATAGCCCGAGAATCCATCCATGAAGGAGAAGACTTTGAACTTTGTTGTACTGCTTACCAGCATGTCTATGTGTGGCAAAGGGAAGTCGTCCTTTGGACTTGCCCTGTTCAGATCCCTGTAGTCTACACACATTCTGACTTTTCCGTCCTTTTTTAGAACTGGCACTATGTTAGCTAGCCATTAAGGATATTCTGAGGTGGCGAGGAAACCTGCGTCATTCTGTTTATGCACTTTCTCTTTAATTTTGATGGCCATATCTGGATGAGTCCGTCTCAGTCTTTGTTTTACTGGAGGACAATCTGCTTTTAGCGGTAAATGATGTTCCATGATGTTGGTATCCAACCCTGGCATGTCCTGGTAGGACCAAGCAAACACATTTGGAAACTCTTTGAGAAGTTTTATCAAGTTTTCTCTGACATTTGGATTGAGCAGTGCTCCAATCTTAACTTATTTCTTTTCTTCCTCTGAACCCCAAATTGACCATTTCCAACGGCTCTTTGTGAGGCTCAATAGACCTTTCCTCTTGTCTGAGTAATCGGAAGATCTCTGTTGGAATTTCTGCGTCCTCTTCTTCTTCAGCTTCAAATACCGGGAATTCAAAGTTGGGAGAAGGCATTGGATCGTATGTTTCGATGGGGTTTAAAACAAGGAATTTGCATGACACGATGATTCGTTTTTTAGCAAAGATAGAGAGAATGCAAGAGTGTGTGTAGTGTAATTTTTTCTGAAAAATACTTGTTTTTATTTTGGGTTGTTTTAGGATTACCATTTTCTGAAAAACAAAAAGTGAAAACAACAATAAATGCGGGAATGACAGAATGACATTATTTATTTATGATTTGTCGATTCTTGAAATACACCCCTATAAAACAAAACTCTACGCTTTGGGCGAAACGAAGAGGGACATTTACAGAAAAGTGAGCCCTGTAAAAACATCTGTTTCACCTAGGCAAGGTGAAAGGTTAAAACAAAGATGGTAATTACTTAGACTTATGGACGACTTTCAGGACATCGACAGCAACCCATTGGCGACGAACACCTAGGTGAATCACAAAGTCTGGTACCTTATTTTTTGGTTTATCTCCCCATCCAATTGGATGGATGTCCTTATATCTGATGCGAGAGCTCTTAGGAGCAGTATATTTGACTAAGAAGTCGTACTTGCCACTCGGCTGTCCTAAGGTGTCCCATACTTCCGTGGGAGTGGACAAGTCATCTTCCTCATTGAAGCTGACCTCAGGAAAATCAAAGTTGATGAACCCTTGTCCTGCAATCTTAGCAGATTCATCATTGTGTTGGATATTTTCTAGATGTCCCGAGTAATGATCCCATGGCTTGGTGGGGACGTGAGTATTATTTTCAATATTACTCAACTGATAGGTATCGTTGGGCTGACTCTTTTGCCCCAAGCATTCTGTGTATGGCTTTTAGATAGGGAAGTCATCTATGGGATCATAATGATCTTGATCGAAGTTATCCTTCATTAGCTCATCTTCTAATGAGTTAGATGGAGCACGACATCCCTCAGGATCACAATCTCCACAGATCATCCAGACGTCTGACCTTGGTATATATCTCGGGTTCTGCTTTGGAAAGCAGAATGGCAGATGCGCTTCTTCCTGAGACATATAACCGTTGTCCTTGAGATAAGATTTCCATCCTTCGTCTATATCAATGGAATCACTCTTGTTGATGGTGTGTACTTCTTGAGACACTGGGTGGAGAAAGCCTCCCCTATGGAAGAAGTTTTGAATGGGATGAAAACTTTCATCTTTCTTGGCAGTATGTGTACAGGTTGAAGAGAAACTAAGACCTTTCTTTGTCTTGTTATCTATAGGAATTACAAGTTGTCCCCATCCTTTTGCGTTGTTATTCTTGATTACTTCGAAAGCATCTTTGTATGAGAAAATCGATGTCCCTTTTTCAGATCGATTCTCATTGCTCACCGAGAGTGCTTGGAACTGAGTTCCAACAACTTCCTACAGTTCTACACAGGAGAATGATGATAAGTTGCTCACTATTAAGGCCTGCTCTCTGCATACCATGACTAACTTGTCATTCTTAATGAACTTCAGCTTTTGGTGAAGTGTCTAAGTGACTGCCCCAGTTTCGTGTATCCAAGGTCTTCCTAATAAACAGTTGTATGTTGCCCGGATGTCCATGACCTGGAAAATGACTTGGAAAGTGTAAGGACCGATGGTTATGGGAAGACCGACTTCGTCGATAACTTTTTTTCTAGATCTGTCAAAGGCTTTGACGATGACCTCACTGCCTCTTATCGGAGATCCTTGAAATGATAGTCGCATCAGAGTCGATTTTGGCATAACATTCAAAGACGATCCTGTGTCCACCAGTACACTGGCTAAAGCATCGTCCTGACAATTGGCTGTAATGTTAAGCGTCATATTGTGATTTTTGCCTTCTTCCGGCAGTTCTTCATCACTGAATCCTAAGTTTTTGCAGGAAATGATGTTGGAAATGATGATTTCAAACTGTTCTATCGTTACGTCTTGTTCTACGAAAGCTTGCTCCAAGACTTTCTGCAGAGCTTCCCTGTGAGCTTTGGAACTAAGCAGGAGAGTTAGCACAGGGATTCTAGATGGAGTTTGCAATAGTTGGTCCACAATGTTGTACTCGCTTTTCTGGATGAGCTTCAGCATCTCATCGTTGTTCTTTATAAGTTCTGGACTACCAGATTGACCGACTTGTTTATTGGGAAATTCTGTTTGAGGTTCCTTCTCTTTAGTAAGTTCTCCAACTCCTCTGTTGAAGATCCGACCGCTTCGTGTAATTCGACTGATGTCGG
The DNA here is from genome assembly GCA_022829125.1 of Lathyrus tuberosus. Taxonomy (NCBI): domain Eukaryota; kingdom Viridiplantae; phylum Streptophyta; class Magnoliopsida; order Fabales; family Fabaceae; genus Lathyrus; species Lathyrus tuberosus. The sequence continues at coordinate 1,554,598 of JALAZF010000142.1, read as the reverse complement.
CAATGTTCACGACGGAGGGTAATGGAGTTTCCTTTCCATTTTCAAGGGTCGTTGTACCGTACTTGTAAGGGATAGATTTTTCCGATTTGTACGGTATTGGACCTAGCAAGTAGATAACCACAGGAGCTTTTTGATTTCTCTGATCGTTATAGGCAACCTCGATTAGTTCCTGATTGGGAATTTTTCTACTATCAAGAGGGATTATTGATTCGTTGAGTAGAGGGATTATGTCGCAAATGTGTTTGGTTTTCCCATGATCGGAGATTATGACATCGTCTTTGCTTTGATTAGGGAGATTGTCTTGTATCACATTGATCGACCCAGAACTTGAACATGGTCGAACCTCTTTCTGGTCCAAATGATTTTGAAGAGCCGCTCACACGAGATAACATCCTTGGTTGTTCTCTAAGAAAACTCTACAGTGCTCATAGTTGTGGGGTGGCACCCGGCCACGCCCACTTTGTACGTAGTGTATCTTTACTAGATCTGTTTCCATTTAGCGGACATCCCGATTTTGATGCCTACCAGGATTCCCGTTAGTCATACTAATCTGTTGTGTAGCTTCATCCAAGTAGATTGGAAGCCACCAGTGGTCCAACAAGTGTTGAAGTGTTCTTTGGACAAGTGCACATCCTTGGTCGTCTTCACGACATTCTTCACAGTCTTGATAATCATGTGAAGCCAGAAAGCCCAGCCTGACTTGCTTAGCATATAATTCTACCAGACTGGTATTCATCAAGCGTATGTCAAAGATCTGAACCATATTGACTTAATGGTTATTTCTTTCACGGTAGTCCTGGATCCATCCTAGATCCATTTGACGTTGGTGTGAGCCTCTTATACAAAAGAGCATCCTTGATTGCTTGTTGAGCAGATCGGACAAGTGTTGTAATCGTGTCGTGGCAGATTATAATATTGACTCTGTCTCGAATCCATCGCCACTAAATTGACGTTCATTACAAGAATGTTGCGGTTCTGAGCAATGTTGGGATGCGTATGTGCCATGTTGACTTCACGGATCTGGTGATCCTGAATCCAGCCTAGATCCATATGTTCTTATAGAGCTGATTGCACTACGGAACACCCTTGATTATTCTTTGACTGGTGATAATTGTGAGGTGGCACATGACCGTACCCCGCTCTGTCTGTATGTGTCGCGATTCTCATGTGTCTCCATAATGGGTGTAGATGTGATCTCAGAGATTACAGTCTTTTGGTGCTGTTTCTCCTGAGCTGCTGCCAGGGATTGCATGTCACTGTGAAGTTTTTCCAACTTTCCTTTAGAGCGTCGATTTCTTCTCTCAGCTCTCTGTTCTCTTCCTCGAGATTGTACATTTTCTTTTGTCGATTGGCCCGAGTATTGTATGAGTGAAACAGTTTGACTCTAGAATCGCGACACATACGTGAGACTCAAAGATAAGAAAAAATGCGCTATGCGAGAATGATGAATGATATGCAATGATATATTTTTTAGTTTTTGTTTTAATCAAAAAAAGAAACTTCAACAAATATATTGCAAATAACACACAGTGAGGGGAAACCCCTTTTATTGAATTTGAAAGATTATGGTATTTTACAAGGAAAAATACAATATTTTACAAAGTGTTGTAAGGAAGATGTCTAATGCTCATGGATCCTGAGTCCTCTCTGAAGAGAGCTTAGATGCCGGTTCTGGTACTTTCCTTTTCTTTGACCGGGGCCCTTCAGCCGTTGTCGGGTCATCAGTCCTTTGCCAAGTGAAAGGAGCGACCAAATTTCTTCAGTCCTCTTGACTCTTTATAGCATGCTGCTCTAATATCTCAATCAGAGCATCATTTTCTTTTAACAGTTCCTGAATCTTGGTACATTCCAAATTGAGGATTCGGTATTTGTTCTTTTAACAGCTACCTGGAGTTTTTCCGCACCAGACATGAAATAAAGGACATATTCCTTTAATTGAAAAACTGCTTGGTGAGGGTAAGGCATCCTCAGCTTGAGGGCGCTAGTTTGCACCCAATGGAGATAAGGCTCCATGGAGGTACAGTTTGGTCTTCCTAGAGAATCTCATCCTTTCCGGTGAATATGTTGCCAGGCGTGCACTATTTCTTTCTTTAGTGCCCTGTCATTTTCCCCTTCCTTGAAGAAAAGACCTTCCAGATGAACATTATGTGGGATATTCTTCATTGGGTATCCGCGTTGACGGCGAGCTAAAATCGGATGATAGTTGATTCCTCCTTTAGTTCCAATGAGGGGTACGTTAGGGAAATTTCCAAATCTGTCTATGATCTCTATCCCTTCATAAATCCTATTGTACCAATCTATGTTAAAGTTGGTAAGGGACATAATCCTTTGTGACCAACATAGAGTACTCTTGTGATCCCAAAAAGCAATAGACTTGGGTAAATGGGAAATTAACCATTTGTAGAGTAGCGGTACACAGCATGTAATTATTCCTCCGCTGTACAAATTCCTTAAGTGTACAGAATGATAAACATCTACGAGCAAGGTTGGTACGGGGTTCTCAATAAAAAATATCTTAACGGCATTGGTATCGACGAAGTTGTCGATGTTGGGAAAAAGGAATAACCCATATATGAGTAGAACAAAGATATCTTCGAAAGTAGTTATGTTTCCTATACTAGCAAAGTACAGAGCTTTCTCTATCAGGAATTTAGCTGGTAAACCGTAGATTCCTCCCTTGGTGGCTATGTGAGACCTAACTTCTGACTCGTCCAAAGAGACTGCTCTTGGAATGGCCTGATCCTTTGGAATTTCTTCCAGTCCAGAAAATGGAGCTTGATCAGTGATAGGTAAATCAATCAGGTGAAAGTACTCTTCTAACGTTGGTGCCAGTTGGTAATCCGAAAATGTGAAGCAATGATAAACCGGATCGTAGAACTGAATCAGTGTAGACAGGATTCCTTCGACTGTGTGGACCCTTAATAGAGACAACAATCCTCAGTGCTTAGCTCTGAAAGCCTCAGGGTTGGTAATCATCCTTGCCAAGCTCTTTAAGTCCTATAGTTTTGAAGCCTTGAAGGTGTACTTGTGCATCTTTCTTCTACCTAAATCCATAACGCAATCTCTGATATTTTCAATTATTGTTTATTTTATTTTGAAAAAGATTTTTTTTCTTGTTTGAAAAGAGTTTTTTAAATGAATGCATGAATGCAGCACACAAAAACATTGAAAAAACATGGGTTCAAGGGTTCAACGTCACGAGCATGGAGTCATGGCTCTACCCATCCCCAAAGGTTGTACTATTTTGGTCAATTTTTGTACCTGTAGAATGGGTTCAAAGGTTCCCAAAATCATTTACCCCCCTAGGGATATCAACAGCAAGCTGATTCACTCGACCGAGCTGTAATATCCTAGAATGAATCTCATTTGAGTGTAGTACCGCGTATCAACTATTCCCGATAGTCACCGCACTACCAAATGGTCATATGGTTAAACTCTACTAAATCCTCAAGGTCACGGGTACCGCACTCGGAAAACTATGCTTTCACGACAATCGGTCGTTCAACATTAAGAATCCACACGGGTACCTCGCCTGATTCGGTAGTCTGCCAGGTTAGCTTGGTCGGGATTCACATCCAATAAGACTTTCCCGGAGACGCCACCACTTATCTTAATGTTCTCTCAAACTTTTCACATGCGTATCAATCGCATTCCCATTTGACAGAAAAATAAACACGGATATCAAGTAGGAATAACAGTAAATATATATATATATATATATATATATATATATATATATATATATATATATATATATATATATATATAGTATAGAAATTGCTAAACAACCTAGACCTCTTAGGAATTCTAATCCTAGTTTGGCTCCCCAGCAGAGTCGCCATTTTTCTGTAGCGTGCGATTTTTGCCGGTGACGCGACCACCTTATCGCCATTGGTTGGAATTGGGTGCTACTTTCTGATTTCTTATTTATCCTATAAAGCTGGAAAGGAAAGGGAAGTTATCTAAAACTAACCTTGTACGCAAATATTTTCTTTAAAAAATGCTAAGAGATTGGGGGGGTCCGGGGTCAGGTTATACAATGGGTAGTTGTCAATTACTCATCCTATATATGGTTATCCATAGATCGTTTAGCAAATTCTACTGTTAACTACTTACTGGTGTTTATCTGTCATAAATTGGGAAAGTTTCTCCTTTGGGAATGTTTGAGAGAGTATTTTTGTTGTTTTTTCGGGTTTTTCGATGTTTTTGGTAAGGTACTGGACCTAAGGTTTTTGATTAGTGTGCTCGCTAAGATTTCGCAATCTTATGCCTATGTATTCCCGTTAAAGAAAACAGGGAAATCAGAGCAATCGTAGTTCCTCCTATTCTATGGGAGGAAAAGATGTTTGGTGTCTTGTTCAAAGCCCGAGATTGAAGTTAAAGGTTATTTGTGTCTTGTTCAAAGCCCAAGATTGAAGCTAAAAGGTTTTACTGAGAGAGAATTTATCATCTCTAAGGGAGATATCTCATCTGTTTATCACAGTTGTTGGGTGACTGATTATAAAGTATAATTACTTTGACTGGAATGCATGGAATCCAGCAATGCCATAATTTCCTTTATAAAGGATTTGTCCTGAAGGAGAAAACTTTAACTCAGTGTTGAGCAATTCCATTTTTCCTTAGGAATCTTCCATGTAAGAGAGGGACATTGGTTTGGATGTAAATAATCCAGAGGCTTGCCACTTACAACAATTATATGAAAGAAGGGGTTTACCAGGATAAGAGATGGACTACAGCTTGGATTGTTGAATCAACAAGTGTGCCACTTACAACACTTATCTGAAATTAGGTTTGTTTGATTTGTCTGTTTTGATGTGTGATGTACAGAGAAATGTCTTCCTATAAAGAGATTTTGATTTCCTCTGAGGGGATGTTGGTTTTTGTGTGCCTTGATCAAAGCCCATGGTTGAAGCTAAAAGATTGACTCTGTTTAGGGAGTTTTATTTCTGTCTTGTACAAAGTCCAAGATTGAGGCTAAAAAGAGATTAACTCTGCTTAGGGAGATCATTATACTAAGCCTAAGAGTAGGCTAGAAGGAATTGACTCTTCTGGGGAATATTTTGTCTGTCTTGTACGAAGCAAAAGGTTGAGGCTAAAAGAATTGACTCCAACTGGTGAGAGGTTTTTATCTGTCTTGTACAATGCCCAAGATTGAGGCTAAAAGAATTGACTCCAACTGGTAGGTTTTATATGTGTCTTGTACAAAGCCCAAGATTGAGGCTAAAAGGGTTAACATACTCAGCTAGAGAATGTTTATAGGTGTCTTGTACAAAGCCTAAGATTTAGGCTAAAAGGTGCTGAGTGATGATCATTATACAAAGCCTAAGAGGAGGCTGGTTGGGGGAATTTCTTATAAAAATCATAAGAGGAGGCTAACTTCTACTGAAGATAATTGAGATCCAGAGATAGGTCCAAAGTGGGGAACCAACTCTTGCTGAGGAGTGGAGAAGAGTTGGAATATCAGATGCCTTGAGGTTCTGATTTTTCTGAGGGTTTTTACTGGGAGTAACTTGACCCTAGCTGGGGAAATTTAAAGTGAGAGTTTAAAGATTGAGTTTTGAAACCTATGGAGGTTTTAACTCTGTTGGTGATTGATGAAATGATCAGGATTTATCCTTTGCTTTTTTAGGAAACTTGAGGGTTTCTTTGAGATTCAAAAGGAGGTGAGACTGTACAAGTCTATTGGTATGAAAAGGTTTATCATTGTATGATGCCCAAGAGGAGGCTGATGTTTTAAGGGATGAGAATCAACCCTAAACTGGTATGATGTTTTGAGATTCTGACTCTCTGGAGGATTGAACTTTCAAAGGATGATTAAGTTATGTCCTATACCTGTAGGAGGTATTCAAGTCCTTGTATTAAGCCCAAGAGGAGGCATGAGAACTTCTAAGAAGCCTGAGGGTCCTTGTACAAAGCCCAAGAGGAGGCTGGGGATGCTTTTAGGAAGCCTGTGGGTCCAAACCTAAGAAAAGTTCAAGAAATATTTCACCGGGAATAATCCTTTCTTTAGTGAACAGTTCTAGAAGTTGAAGAAATTCAAGAGAGGTCTCACCGGGAATTAATCCTCTTTGGGGAAATGAATTTATTGTACAGATTTCTAGTAGTGACAGTCTTGAGAAAAGTTTCACCGAGAATAATGCCTTTCTCTGTTCCATATTGTATAAGCCCAAGAGGAGGCAAGACTGTATCTGGAATTTCCTATGGGGAACTAGTTTTGACTGTGTTAAAAGAGTAACCACTGGCTTGATCTAGACCTAGACCTAGTTACTGGGGAAAACTCTAAGCAAGATATATATATATATATATATATATATATATATATATATATATATATATATATACATATACATACATACATACATACATACACACACACACACACATATATATATATATATATATATATATATATATATACAGATGAAATATATAACAAGTATGAAAAGAAAGCTGGTAGAACTTACAGGTGAGCAAGCTTCCAGTGTTACAGTTGTATGGTTAGTTATTCAAGAAATTGAAGAAAGTTTTGATAACAACTATGAATTTTAATCTAAATCTAAAAGGAAAGTTGTTTTTAAAGGAAGTTTGGGGCTTATACTTAAAGGGAGGCCTAGATGAAAAACAACGATCGCACTATTATTTTGAAAACTGTATTGGGACTTATACATTGACTGAGGCCCAAATTATTTATGTACAAAGGGATGGGTCTTACACTCTTTCAAGAGGTCCAAAGGTTTATTAAAAGAATAAGGATAGGACTTACAATACAAGGGGAGGCCTAGATGATTTTTGTTTTGAAAGCGGCGATCGCGCCGAGATTTTTGAAATCGTATCGGGACTTATACAATGACTGAGGCCTAAAATGTTTTATTTACAAAGGGATGAGTCTTACACTCTATTAGAGGCCCAAGAATTTTAAAAAGAAGAGAGAATGAGACTTATAACTCAGGAATGAGACTTATAATTTTGAATTTAAAAGATATAATTTTCAAAGGAAATTAAATAAAAAATGATATAAAATATCAAATGTATTTAAAAACAAGTTTTCAACTTTGAAAAATCATGTTTAATCAAATGAAAGCTTGAAATTCATTTGGAATGAAAAGATCAAAGTGGGAATTTCATTTTAAAATGTTTAAAACAAATAAAAAATGATTTTTTTTAAATCTTGGTATCCGGCCTTGCGACCGACTAATCCAAGAGGGACCAATAAAATAAAAAATGAAATTAATTACAAAAATTCTAACTATATTAAATAAATAATATAAATTGGATTTTTTGTAAAATAAAATAATTTAACATTTTTTTGACTTTTTGAAAGAAAAGAATCAATAAAAAATGAAAGAGAAATTAATTTTGGAAGTTATTAAAAAAATGGTGAAGGAAAGTGAAAGAAAACAAGTGATAAAAAAATAGGATGGTCCTCCCAAGGTTTGAACCCGCGCCCTTGAGGTGGAGGGTTTAAAACTTTACCAACTGAGCCAAGTGCGTTGGCTGATAGAGTGTGGCAAGAGTGAATAATATGTGAAACGCCCTTTGAAAAATAGTTAAAAAAAATACCAAAAGGTCTGGGGTGAGGGGGATTCGAACCCCAGACCTCTCACTCGCTACACACACACACACAAATACTAGTGTTTCCACTAGGGCGTAATGCCAATTCAAACATATAATGGCAAGTGTATAATATATACTATGTTTGGTTCTAAAAACCTGAAGAATGGCGCCATGGCCATCTTCTTCCTTGGACCAACACCAGATTTGCGTGAAGCATGTTATCTTCCTCGTTTCTCAAACATTTTGGAAGATGTAAAAATGAAACTTGACCATTTTTGGACGAGAAATATAATGGCATTATTCAATTTTATTTAAATTCAAAGAATCAAGAGATAACATGTTATAATCAGATTAACCCTAAAAAATGCAAGAGCTATGTGAAATCTTATACACGCAAGATAAATAGCAATTACTTGAGGGAAAATGATCTATGAACATTCAGAAACACATTGGTAACTTGAAAACATGTTTATGATGCACGCATCAATGAGTTTGAAATTTTAAGGCTTACCTCTGCAAGAAGGAATCGATTTCAGTGGTAGAGGTGTTACAGAAGTGAAACAAGGACCTGGATAGCTTCCTTAGGCCTCAAGGATTGTGCTGCAACCTTCAGGATATTTTAGAACTCTTTGGATAGGCTGGCTCAACTCTGACTGCAATTGATCCAAGTGAGATATAGAGATGATGATTCTTATGTTTCAGAAGTGTGAGGAGTGTTTGATCATCTCATATATGATGTATAGAATGTGTTAGAATAATTGGTGGTGTGGAATGGCTCTCTAATGAAAAATTTGATAGTGACTTGCAAATGATGGCATTTTTGGAGGGAAAGAGAGATTTTGAGTAAAGCATCAGTTTGGGTGCATTGGTGTACTTAAACTGATCACAATTGATGTCTATTTATAGTGCAATAAGTTTGTTTTGGCATCAATAGTGAATGGAAACTGGTACAGGTCTTTGGCCAATTGTTGCATAAAGGAATCCAAGTCTTCTATAGCCATTGACTTGGCTCAGTGCAGCAGGTTATTGTAGCTTTGTTTCAGAGATAAGGCTTGACTCAATTAAGTTAGCAATTTCTTGATGCTTGCCACCTTGTGAATCCATTGAATGCATTGAAACAAAATTTGAGTCTTTGAGATTTCTAGCCTTTTTAGGTGACGCATAGGTACATGTAGATCCTTGGACTTGGGAGGCTTGTGGATCATATCTTTTCCCTTTGATGTTATCCTATGAGGTGCCAAATGGATGACAAGGCTTGCAATTGCCTAACTTAACCAATTCGAGCAAAAATGCACAAATCTGTCTTGTACAAGACAGTTCGAAAGTGTCATCTTGGGAGGATCATATCTCCTTGCTCAAATGGAGTTATGGAATGCTCATGTACTTTTTAAAAAGCCCTTATAGGGTAAAATCCATGTGTGGTCATAGTTTATCTTGAAACTATCTGGACTTAGTTGAAAAATCCCCATGAACATTAATGTTCAAGGCAGAAACTTAGGCAGTTTTGTACTAAGTGTTAAATCTTTGATTTTTCACCACTTTGATTCATTCATAACCAAAAATCCAGGAAGAATTAGAGTTTCATGTAGTTGAAGCTTTTGTAGAATGTAGGGCGGCCTACAAATCAGGCTTTGGATCACGCAAAATGGCCGCTTTGATCAAAAATTATGACCCTTGGAAGTTGACACCAAAACCATCCAAACTTAGTAACTTAGAAAATTTTTCAATTTTTCAAGATTACCCCTTTTACAAGTTATCATGATTTATTGATTAATTCTTGTTCAAATGACATTATAAATCATATCTTATGAAAATATGAGTCATAAGGATCATTTTTGCCAAAAAAGTCATATTTTGACTTTTGGCTCTGGAGCGGTTCGGCGCGGAGAAACCCTAATTCCCGACTTTTGAGGAATACGTTATCTAAGGGTGATTTAACATTGTAAAGGGACTCATAGGGTTATTTTGAGTACATTGAGTCATATTTTGAAGCCTTTTCTCAATCTCCTATGAAAATTTCACTCTGGAGGCCTCAGTTGACAAAAAACCCTAATTTGGTGACACTGGGTATTTCGAGGCTCCTTCCACTAGGAATGCTGCAACTTTGTGCTTGATTCTTGATGTGGGAGTCCTCTTGATCCTTTATGGGTGTTTGAGGTTTGGACATGTTGAAGATCATGTCATTTCTTGATTGATCTTTTGTTCAGATGCTCAGAGAGGGATGGAAACCCTAATTCTTGATTATAGTGAATGCTCAACTATCTTTGAGGAGATTGGCGAGGCATGAAGGTACATCTACATTGTGGTGATGATTTACACAATGATGGGAAATCTTGTGGTCAAAATTTGGTGTATGACACATATGCTCATATTAGGCAAGATAAAGTCGAACCCAGAGCTCTGAGATATATGTTCCTTGGATACCCATAAGGAGTAAAAGCTTATAGTTCGTGGTGCCTAAAGCCAAGTCACAAGAGGTGTATCATAACTCGAGATGTAGTTTTCAATATAGCTGAGATGACTTCCAAGAAAATTGATGACATTGGTCGAAGTTCGAAGATCTCTGAAGAAGAGTTGGAACAGAAAGAGATTCCTGTTGAGGTGGAACATAGTGATGCTGAATTGCATAACCCAAATGAAGTCAAAGAAGAATATCAAGTTGTTGATGAAGATGAGGATAATGATAATAATTAGCTACTGAAAAGAGACAGGCCGAGAAGAGTCATCAAGCCACCTCAGAGATTTAGTTATGCAGATCTTATAGCTTATGCCTTAATCTCTGCAAGTGAGGTTCTGTACGAAGAACCTAGAGACTGTAAGGAAGTTATGAGGAGTTGAGATAAGACTGAATGGCTGAAAGCCATGGATGATGAAAGCTAGTTTGTTCCCTTGTTATAGAGTTTGTTCCATGGTGTAGATTTATGGTATTTGAATCGAACTCTAGTGTTGACACGGGTAGCTTCATGGTTCGACATGAGTTGTGTATGCTATAGTCGAAGTCTGTTCGAGCATACTGTCGAAATATTTTAACTTATAATTTAAGTTAGTATTTCGAATTGGGCCTCGCTTGAAAGCCCAATTGTTAAGTTAGCTTAGTAGTCTATAAATAGACTAGTTCTCTTAGGTTGTTGAGAGAGACTAATTATTGGTATGCACTTGTAATCTTTGAACCCTATTGAAAAAGTGAATCGAAAAATAGATTTAACTAATTCTCTATTATTTTGGTTTGTTCTTACAGTTGCTATACTGAGATAAGTGATATGTTTATTGTTGTTGTTATTATTTAGATATGGAAGGTTTTTTGCTATTGACATATTATAATTTTGTTGTTATTGAGATAATGATGGTTTATTGTTGTTGTTGTTGTTGTTGTTATTGAGATAATGATAATTTAGTGTTGACGTTGTTGTTATTATTGAGATATTGAAGGTTTGTGTTATTGAGTTATTGAAGTTTTGTTGTTATTGAGATGATGAGGGTTTAGTGTTGTTGTTGTTATTAAGTTATAAATGGTTTTGTGTTATTGAGATATTGTAGTTTTTTTGTTATTTGAGATAATGTATGTTTAGTGTTGTCGTTGTTGTTGTTGTTGTTGTTGTTGTTGTTGTTGAGTTATTAAAGGTTTTAATGTTGTTATTGTTGTTTTTATTGAGTTATTGAAGGTTTAGTGAAGATTTTTTAGTGTTGTTGTTGCATTGACTGATTGAGGATAATATTGTTATTGTTGTTGTTGTTGTTGTTGTTGTTGTTGTTGTTGTTGTTAAGAGCCTAAACTCTAAAGGTCTAATGTGTTGTTATTGTTTTTCTTTTTATGTTGTTTTGAACATAGATGGACTATTCACTAGCCCCACTCATGCAAATGAGTGTTCTACTAAAGAGGATAAAAGAAAAAGAAAAACTATAGGCTCTATAATGATGACTAAATTAACAAAAGTTCGCAACTCATGTGTTAGGTTTCTGATTTAGTTTGATCATAAAACTTGGACTTGTTAAGCTAAGAATGCTTCCCTTTATAGGAGTTATGTGGCGTTCCTTGGACCAAGCTAAGTGAGTATTTACTAGATGATTGGATCCAATATCAAAAAATTTAAAAAACAAGCATATAGATAAAGATTCATGTATTACTTTTAATTTAAATGATTTGATAGTATTTTTTTCTATAATTACTAATGCATGCTTATTGATGTAATTGTATTTGGTTTTTGAGTTTGAAGAAAGTGATGACGATAAGTTGATAAATACATGGATCTCTTATGTTGGTGATTGTTAGAGGGGTTTTATGTCACATCTCACACGTGATTACATTTGGAAGCCTAAGCCTAATCTTAAGCATCCAACTGTGAAATACAATTTCATTTAGAAGGATGTTTGGGATAAATTTGTCATGTCTCGTAGTTCTGTTATTTTCTTGGTTAGTATTAATCTTGTTTTATGAAGAATAATCTTATTGTGTTTTATGCTGATACTTTTTAGATACAACCATGTAAATTAATATTTTTACTATGTTTATAACAGATTAAAAGTCAATTAGGTAAGAAAAATAAGGGAAAAAAATAAATATCCCCATAAATTGTCTCGTGGAGGTTACATAAAACTTGAGGAAGAAATGATTAATGAGAAAAAAAACAATCAGGAGATTACTCAATAAGTCATGATCGCAACCCATCTTTGTCAGCACGACATGAGAAGTGGAATGGAGCCCGACAAAGACCAGGTGGAAAGTTCATTTCAGACGCCTCACGTGCAGTCGCTCAGAAGATTGTAAGTAGTTTCTTTTTTCAATTAGAATATTAAATGTTGGATTTGTTGTGTGCAATTTAAATCACTTTGGTAATGATATTTTATTCATGTTTTGTGTAGAATTTGTTGGTTGATATGGCTAGTCAAGACATCAGCTTGAGATTATACTTCAGAACATTGAGAAAGAGTAAAGATTTGCGCAAGAAAGATATGGACAAACTCGTTGATAAGAAGTTAAAAGAAAGAGTAGCATATGACCAAGAATCCCAAAAGAAGGAGATTGATGAGCTATGCGATAAGAAGTTTGAAGAAAGATTAAAACAAGAGCGGGAATTGCAAAAAAAAATAGATGAACATGATCTATGATAAGAAGTTGGAAGAAATATTAGCACATGAGTGAAAATTACGCAAGAAAGAGTTGGATGAGATTTAAACAATATGTACAAATTTTATTTTGTGTGATGCATATGTTTTGTGGTCGTATAACATGACATATGTGTTGTGTGTTGTTGTTCTTTTTATGATGCAAAAATTGGCACCAATAGGTGTAATCGTCCAACCGAGTAAAAATGAAGATGATAAATTTTTCCTGAAAAAAGTTGTTTTAGGTGTTGCGAGCTCAAAAGGAAGTTGTTTAGCCGCCCATACCCAAAATGAGACAACAGTTTCTTCTGACGGTTTGTTAAGAAAATTGGTATGTTTCATTGTGGATATTAAAGAACCAATTCCTCTTCAATTAGAGCATGATCCAGATATTTCTGTTTTCTAGATTGAGCCTAAAGATATAAATGATTTTTTGTTTGGAAATGAGTGGTTAGACATAACGATACTACATATGTGGGGCACATAAATACATTTTCTATGCTAATCAATATCAATTTTAAATTTGTGCGCATAATTCCTTTCAATATTGAGACTTTTAATAATATTTTCTTTGCCTTTGTAATTAACTTACAATGTAATGTTTAAATTGTTTCTAATATATAGAGCCATGGAGGGAACTAATATGTTGAAGAAGTTAGAAAAAAGCCAAATTTTTTACCTCTTTGGTAAGTGTATTATTTGTGACATTCATTTATCTATAATTAAATTTTTTTTTGTGTGTATTATTACTCGCTATATAAAATAAAATTGTAGGCGAGAAAACAACCAGGAGGATAAAAGTGTGGATATTATGTCATAAAACACATGATAAACATTTTCTATGTCGATATTGTTGATTCTTAGGAGCAGGTAATATATATTTACAATAACATATTAATGACTTTTACCGCATAAAAGTTTACTATCATTTTAAATTAAGTGATCTTACATTTCCTCCAAATTTATATAATTGTTTAACAGCACTATGCCATTCACATCAGAAGACTTTAAAGATGTTCGTACACGTTGAACATCTTGCTTCAATGAAATTTATAGGCCAAATGAAAATAATTTTGTAATATATGTTTGTAATAATGATTTTGATGTAAATAATGTTTAAGTTTGTTTAAAATTTTGTGAGTAGATGGATGCCATTGGCGCTTATATATGATGTATAGTTTTGTTACAAATATTTTGCATATCTTGGTGCATATATATTTTCTGTTCTGGTATGTATAAAATACAAAAGTTAAAAATAACCTGGTACACTACAAGAAAAACCTTGTATAGTTAGGGGATTTTGCTAGGGGTAAATCCCCTCACTAAAAAACAACATTGTTTGGGGTTAAACTCCTCGCAATGCATAAAATATTAAAAATATATTGTTCTGGACTGGACCAATGGCTAGAATTGGCCCAATCCGCCTCTGCTCCAGAGCGGCCCAAATTGCCTAAGCCCAATCCACAGAGGGGCAAGAGTGACCTTTCTGCCCCTCCAACCGGGCAAGGAATGCAACGTTCCTCCGCGGCATTTACGCCCGTTACGGACGACTTCCTCGCTGCCCGGACAGCAAAGGACAGGTGCCCGGGACTACGCCTATGCCCGACATAACGACTAGTTTTTGGCACCCTGCCCGACATAACGGCTAGTTTGGGCAGTTACCTATTCTTTGGGGAAAACGGTTATTTTGCCCCGAAAATAGGACCGTTGGCCACGCGCTGGGGGCTCTATATAAACCCTCTCGCTTGAGAGGGTCAGGGATCATATTTTTCACCCTAAGAATACACTTTGTACTTGCCCCTTTTCTCTGACCTTTTCTTACTTAAGCGTCGGAGTGCCTTGCAGGTACTCCCCCTCCTCTCCTCATTCACAAGCCGAACACCTTGCACGCCTGACGACCAGCATCCGTCCGAGCACCTAGCCATCTGACGATCAGCTTACGTGGACCTGTTCGAATACTCCGGATCAGTGGCGCCGTCTGTGGGAACTCCTTGTTCTCCCCTTCTTTCTTTCCTCCTCGGAAACTAAAAGATCAAAACATTCTCTCTTTGATCCGCCCATATATGGCCGCTCCGAACTCCGCAAAAGGTGTTGATGACACAGTTCTCGTTCCCGTCAACAAGATGGACGTTGACGGCAGTTCTTTGTTACTTTCTGATCCCCGTTTCCTTCGAAACGGGGCTACTGCGTCTCCAACTCCTCCTCCCACCGAGCAAGGAGGCAAACAACTACCGTCGGGTGAACGACCAGTTCCTGGCCCCCCCAGCGCCGACCTGGCCGTTGCAGCTCTTCTGGAGGCTGTCAACTGCACAAACCTCCTTATCTTACAGCAAGGAGAGAGAATAGGGGCTCTCGAGGAAGCATCTCTTCCAAGATCCTCTCCTCCGAAGAGTAAACACCGGAAATCAAGAAGCCCGCCCCCTAGGCGCGGGGAAGACTGTATAACGAAGCATGAGCCTGAGTCACAACATGTTCGCAAGCGCGACCAGATCTCCCCGTGAGATCGATCACCAAGACACAAGAGAACGAGGCGGGATAGGCATTCTCCACCAGTCAGACCTCATGACCGTCTACGTTCCCCGTCACCTCACCGAGACTGCTGCCGCGAACGCAGACAACGGTCATCATCAACTCCAAGTTCAGACAGCGACGACGAGCCTCGCGGCCCGTTGTCCCGCAGGATCCTGGCCACCCGTCTTCCTAAAGGACTAGAGAAGCCTCCGTCTCTAGGGACTTAGGATGGAACCACTGACCCAGACGAGCACATAGAAAACATAGATGCTCTCTTGGACTACAGAGGGGTACGAGGAGCCATCAAATGCCGCCTGTTCCCGACCATGCTCCGGAAGGGAGCAATGACATGGTACAAGCAGCTGCCAGAAGAGTCCATTACATCCTGGAGGCAGCTGGGGAGGATTTTCTCCCGTCACTTTACTGCATCGCGACGCCATCCAAAGACCGAGGCATCCCTCAGAGCTGTCGTACAGGGGAGAGATGATCCTCTTCGGGCCTATATTGAGCGGTTCAACAAGGAGGCCGTCCAAGTGCCAACGACCGACGAGATGAAGAAATTCCTGCTCGAGCAGGGATTACGTCCTGGCTCAGACTTCGCGAAAGCCATCGGCCTCGATCCACCGAGGAACCTTAACGCCCTTCTCCTCCAAGGCCAGTCGCATATACAGTACGAGGAAAAGGTTGCTGCCCACTCTGTCCGGGCCTCTCGAAACCAAGAAGGTGCCCGGTCGTCCAGAGCTGAAGAACCCTCGACATCCCGTCGAGGAGATAAAAGACGCGACGTTCGGCCTCGCGATGCATGCGAACAGAAGGGACCTTCTAGGCGGTTCCATGACTATACCCCATCACTACCTCGAGGGAGAAAATCTTGTCCGAGTGTGCCAACTCAGAATTCAAGCAGGCGGGAGTCCGTTTCCCCAAACAGCTGCCGGCCAAGCCGGGTGTAGACAAATCCAAGTATTGCCGCTTCCACAAGAGTCACGGTCATACGACGGAAGAATGCATCCACCTCAGAGATGCCATAGAGATCCTTATCCGCGACGACCACCTGAAGCAGTTCGCGAAAAAGAAAGATGCTCCTCGGCAAGAAACCCAGGAGAGCAAAAAGGTTGCAGAAGAGACTCCACGCTCCGATGACACCAACGTACAGGTCGCTATGTCCATAACTCGGCCAGAGGACTTCCGCATCCCTGAGGATCTGCCCGTCTCCACGTACCTCGCTGCTCGAAGCCCGTGGGAGGCCTTCCCGTCAGCCATGGTCATCTCTGGTGGTGGATTCAAAAAAATCACGGTCGGTTCAGTCAAGAGGAGATTCGATCAACTGATCAGCAAAAGCTCCAATGAAGTCACCACACTGGATACCGCTCACAAAGGATCCGCTCATATTTCCTTCTACAAGGAGGAGCTCCTCGGCGGGGCACCGAACTCAAGCATCCCGCTACTTATTCGGGCAAGGATGGCGAACTTCGACGTTTGTAGAATACTCGTGGACCAGGGCAGTTCAGTTGATATAATGTACAACCACCTGTTCGAAACGCTGCAGCTGGATGACTCTCACCTTACTCCATACGTTGGATCCGACCTGCAGGGATTCAACGGAGCGGTGACGAGGCCCCGGGGTTACGTAGAGCTCATCGTAACCTTCGGTTCAGGAAAGACAACCCGAGCAATTAAAGCATAGTTTCTGGTAATTGAATGCCTGTCACTATACCAGTGCATTTTTGGAAGGCCAACCCTGGCAGAGTTGATTGCAGTACCTTCCACCGTACACCTTAAGATGAAGTACTACACTTCTGAAGGGATGGTCGTCACCCTCCACGGCGATATCGAAGCTGCCCGTCGGTGCTTTGAAGCAGCATCAAAAGGACTAAGCACCATCTCAGCGAGACCGAGGACCTCTGGTCGTCCCCCTCTGCCCAGCAGTTCCGAGCAGCCAAAACCGCTCCCCCAGGTCGAATCTATCGACTTGGACAACCGTTTCAGCGAGGAAGATCATGCCAAGGACCCAACGACTTCGGGCAGCTAGTCCAACAACAGCGCCCATCTCCTACGCCCTGTCCCAGATGGCAACTTCGAGATTGTTCTGTTCGGAGAAGACCCCCAACGGGGAGTAAAGATCGGAGCAGACCTCCCCGACCTGGCCAAGAGACAACTAAAAGCATGCCTCCGGGAGAACGCAGACTTGTTCGTATGGAGCAGTGCTGAAATGCCAGGATTTGACCCATCGGTCGCTTGCCACCAGCTAATAACTGATCCGGCCATCAAAGTCGTTGCCCAGCGCAGAAGGAAATAGTCCCCGGAGAAGATGGAAGCTGCGGAGAAAGCTGTCAAAGACCTTCTAGAAGCTAGGTTTATTTCTGAGGCCAAATACACTACATGGCTCTCAAATGTTGTACTTGTAAGAAAAAATAATGGCAAATGGAGGATGTGCGTTGATTATACCGATGTTAATAAGGCCTGTCCGAAGGACGCCTACCCCCTCCCCGATATCGATAAGCTCGTAGATAACTCAGCAGGTTTTAAACTTTTATCTTTCCTCGACGCCTACTCGGGCTACAACCAAATCCCAATGGCCGCGAGCGATAAAACTTACACGGCCTTCATGACCGAATCGGGCAACTATTACTACAACGTAATGCCCATTCGGATTGAAGAACGCCGATGCTACATACCAACGAATGATGAACAGAGTCTTCCAAGGACAAATAGGCGACATGCTCGAAGTATACATGGACGATATGATCGTCAAGTCCCACGAAGAACTAGATCATGTTGCCCATCTTCGCAAAATCTTCGAGCAAGCAAGAAAGTATCGAATGCGTTTTAACCCGGAGAAGTGCACGTTCGGCGTACGGGCAGGTAAATTCCTTGGCTTCTACCTAACAGAACGAGGAATCGAAGCTAACCCCGACAAATGTCGGGCATTCTCTGAGTTCCCAACGCCCACGTTTAAGAAGAACATCCAATCCCTCAACGGGGTGCTTACTTTGTTATCCCGCTTCGTGGCAAAATCTGCCCAACACGCCCTTCCTTTCTTCAAGCTCTTGCGGAAAGAAGCAGCGTTCGAATGGACCGAGGAATGTGAAGCATCCCTCCTTCACTTGAAGCGGGCCCTGTCGAAACCGCCCGTATTATCATGACCAGATACCGGGGAGGTCTTATTCCTGTACCTCGCCGTCACTGCCGAGACCGTTAACGCCGTTCTCATTCGCGAGAGCCCTGGCGAACAAAAGCCAGTATACTTCATGAGCAAAGCGTTGCAGGACGCGGAGCTGCGTTATCAACAGATAGAGAAGGTAGCATTGGCCCTTGTCAACGCTGCCAGACGACCGAGACACTATTTCTTGGCCCACACGATCGTGGTAAGAACGAATCAGCCCATAAAGCAACTACTAGGACGACCAGACATGGCAGGCCGAATGCTTAAGTGGTCGTTGGAACTGTCCGAGTTCGACGTCCAGTATGAAAGCAGGAAAGCTCTTAAAGCCCAAACCCTGGCCAATTTCGTAGCAGAAGTAACGTTCTCAGATTCCTCGGTCCACATAGCGAACAGATGGACCGTCTATGTAGACGGAGCATCCAGATCAACCGGCAGCGGGGCAAGAGTAATTTTGGAGAACGAAGAAGGGACCATAGTCGAGGCTTCTCTCACATTGTCCTTTCCAACGTCGAACAACCAGGCCGTGTATGAAGCCTTCCTCGCCGGTTTGCGCCTAGCCGAAGACCTAGGGGCTGAAGAAATCGTCATCTGCACGGACTCCCAGCTCGTAGCCCACCAGATATCCGGGGAGTATCAGGCCAAAAACGACAGTCTCTCTGAATACCTCACCCTAGTCAAGGAAAAAATGTCGAAGTTCAGAACGGTAGTAGTAAGACATGTTCCACGCGAACATAATGTGGGAGCAGACGTCTTGTCCAAGCTAGCAAGCACTAAGAGGAAAGGCGGAAACAGGTCAGTCATCCAAGAGATACTTCCCCGGTCCAGCATCGATAAGGGATCCTCGACCCTACACGTGCACACGATTGGGGACAACGATTGCTGGATAATGCCCGTGTACAACTACCTCACCAGGGACGAACTTCCGGATAACCCCAAGGAAGCCAGCACCATTAGACGAAGAGCTTGCTCGTACGTCATCCTCGAAAACAAACTCTATCGACGGGCCTTCTCCATCCCACTGCTCAAGTGCATAGAGGAGGAGGTTGTCCCCCACGTGTTACGAGAAATCCACGAAGGCATTAACGCCCAGCACCTAGGAGGGAGGTCCCTTTCCCGCAAGGCCCTCCGGGCAGGGTATTATTGGCCAACCATGCATCACGATGCCAAGGAGCATGTGAAGAAATGCGACAAATGCCAACGGCACGGGGACATGCACCTAGCCCCACCTAACGAACTAAAAAGCATGACCTCCCAGTGGCCATTCGCCTGGTGGGGCCTAGACATCCTAGGACCCTTCATGACGGGGTCCAGCCAAAACAAATACCTGATAGTGGGCGTAGACTATTTCACTAGATGGATAGAAGCAGAAGCATTAGCAAAGATAACAGCACTTAACATTCTACGCTTTTACAAGCGGAATATCCTTGCCCGTTTTGGGATTCCCCAAGCAATTGTCACGGACAATGGGACGCAGTTCACAGGCAAAAAGTTCCAAGACTTTGTCGCCCATCTCAGAACGAAGCAACATTTCGCTTCCGTAAAACATCCTCAGACCAACGGGCAGGCAGAAACGGCCAATCGTGTCATTCTGCGTGGCCTCAAGCGAAGATTGGATGAGACGAAGAAAGCCTGGGTCGAGGAGCTCCACAGCGTCTTATGGGCGTACCGTACCACTCCTCAATCCACCACCGGGGAAACACCTTTTCGCTTAGCATATGGCACGGAGGCTGTTTTACCCATCGAAATTCACGTACCGTCCAGGAGGACCGAATCACCTCTAGACGAGGAAATGAATGACGAAGTAATAAGAGTGAAGCTCGACCTTGTCGAGGAAATCCGAATAGGAGCAGCCCTCCGCGAAGCATCTCTTAAGCAAAAAATAGCAATCAGGCACAACGCCAAAGTCTTACGACGAGAGTTCAATGTGGGCAGCCTTGTCCTGCGAAGAAACAACAAGGACTCTCGCGAAGGCAAACTAGCAGCCAACTGGGAAGGGCCATACAGAGTCCGTGCCAAAACGGGGAATGGTGCCTACTTCCTCGAGAACCTCAACGGGGATGTAATCCCTCGACCATGGAACACTGAAAAACTTAAGCAATACTACAGCTAAAGAACTATAGGCTTCCTCGCACCAAAGGACCACCTAACGGTCATCATGCTCGTCCAGGTACAAACGACGCATACTTACAAAGTAGAATCCCGTTCAAGTAAACGAGCTGGAACTCTGCTCGTCGGCGGTCCTCGACCGAGCACCGCCTTCGGCCAAGTACCATGATTGGCAGAACCCCAGCTCGCGATAGGACGTTCACGCCGCGACCTCAGGCCTCGATCGCGACCTGAGATCCGCAACCTCGCCAGGACCTTCCCTGGCTATTCGACCAGTTCTCCGCACGGACGAATCAACACACAACAAGCTATCTTTCAAAAAGAAAACTCCGTTAATAGACACACCCTCCGACGGGCGGTCATACATGCACAACTAATGTAAAGTACAGCAATATGAACAAAAATCGTATAAATAACATAAACCGGGCATTAAATAAAAAAGGCCACAAGGGCCAAAGATTGTGCGTATTACATAAAAAAAAGGGGCCACGCCCCCCTAAAATCAAATAAGATTACAGACAACTCAACGGCGCGCAGGCCAGACAAGATACAACAACGTCGAAACAACAAAACTCCTCATTCATCTGCTTGCTCGGTTGACGCCGGCTCAGGTCTCTGCTCTTCTTCGGGCTGGTCCTCGGGCTGAACCTCAGGTGTATCTAGAACAAGGCCTGCGGGCAAGACGATGCGACCATCTTCCACACGCGCAAGATAGTGGATACCCTCGGTCGAAATCTCCAGCCCAGGGTTCACCACCCGCAACTGGGCCACGGCGCTGTCGAAGGACTCCATTGCCACGGCGATACCGTCATCCTCGGCTTGGACAATGCTGGCAACCAGCTCAGCCCTAGTCTTCAACACTCTTATCTCATCCGGTTCGTCGGCACCCGGGGCGCTGGCCGCCAACAACTCTTTGTTCAATTCCTCGACAGCCTTTTTCTCCGCCGTTAGCTTGGTGACATCCTCTTTCAGCATGGCCGTCTCCTCTTCGGCCTTCTTCCGAGCCTCACGAGCACTCTTGACTTCCTTCTTCAGAGCCGCCTCGGAAGCTCGGGCAGCAGTGAGTTCAGCCTCCCGCGCATAGTCCCCTTCCGCGTAAACGACCGCCATCTCCAGCATCCTCACAAGGGCAGAAGCGTCCTGGGCTACTAGCGCCCTCTTGCTCGATCGGTCCAGGCTCTCCAAGCTAAGAGATTCTGCCCGAGGAACGATCAGGGTGTTGCCTTCAAAAAATCTCCTGTCAAGGATGCACGGGGGGAGCTCAAACTTCCCCTTCTCAGGCGCCCGGGTCAGGTCCACATCATCTGACGTCCGTGGCCGCTTTGCCCGCCCGGTCAAACGCAGTGGAGATCCCCGTGGAGCAGGAGAAGGAGAAGAGGAGGTCCCCACGGCAGCTTGGACAAGAGGAGGAGCACGGACACCAACAGGACGAGTCTTAGGGGGAGCCGCTCCAACTTTGTTCCTCGCCAGGGCATTCCTCACCATGCGATCGCGAGCTTGAGGCATCTCACCTGCACAAATGAAACGAACACGTTAGCGACGTGGAAAAAAAGGTAACACAAACAAAATCTAAGTGGTCCCCGAACTCCGAGCAGACCCGCTCGTCCACGGTGGGAAAATGCACTCTCCAATCCCCCGGTGGGCCCACCTCTGTAAAGGCATCCACCACAGATCTGGCGAACGTGGAAATATGTTCGGAAGGCTCGGCCACCTCCCACTCCTCCGGACAGAACCCTTCAACATCTTCCTCCATGACATCCAAATCCTCTTCCTCTTCAACTTCGCTCGAGGAGCTCGATGCTGCCGAGCTCGAAGACGCAGAACTCGAAGCCGTTGCGCTGCTATTCTCCTCGGAGACAGTTTCCTCCTCGGATGTGACTGGGATAACTTCTCTCTCTGGCTCCATCGCCATTACGATCACCTGAAGAAGCAGAGAAAGACAGTGAATTCGACAGGAAATCAAATCCACCCTTCCACCGCTAAGTCAAGTGAAAGGGCGCGCAGAAGGCTAAGGACAACGTCCCCGGCCTAAGCCCTAACATCAAACGAAAAAAAACTCCCCGCGAGGAGATGCCCGAGACATACAACCTACCTACGAAGAGCCTCCCCGCACTCGTGCCCAGATTCCGTTTGAGGCTCCATCGAAAACCGCAAAGCTCCACCGGAATCTGGAAACGTTCCACCGGAAAATTCACCGGTCCATCAGGAGATAATCAGACACGGTGGTCACGACTCGCTACCACGACGTGGACCACCACGCTCACCAAACGCACTACCTACTCCGGCGAGGTGCTAGAAGTAGCAGAAGGGCAGAACCACCGTCCACCACCAACACTCGCCGGAAACCTACCTATTTCGTCACCTAAAGCTAACCCTAGCCACATGCAATCTACCACTAACAACAAAAGAAAGTAAAACAAGCTGGAAATCAAAAAACTTACTTGATTTGAGTAGAAAAAAGGGACTGCTCGAGGCTTGGCACGGTGGTTGGATGCTCTGAAGACGGCGACGGGCAAGAATGCAGAAGGGGCAAAGAGAAATCAGAAAGAAAAAGTGCAAAATGGGACAATCTCCCCCTTTTATACTAAGGGGCACGTGCACACACGCGCCCGTAGGCAATAATGACCGCATACTAGCCATCATTACCTATTAACTGCTACGCAGGGCTCGATGCACACGTGGCAACCCAACGTTTCCCATTCTGTCTGACGCTTTATCTCCCCGAATACCGGGAAAGAGTATCTCGACCACGAATATCACAGACACGGAGAGCCACGAGCACCTCGAGACAATCATCCTCGTCTCCAAGCGACGACTCCGCGCAAGCTCCCCGGAGCAACGAGCAGTCCTTAAGTCATCACTCACATACTCGGGAGCAACGACTTGGGGGGCTCCTGTTCTGGACTGGACCAATGGCTAGAATTGGCTCAATCCGCCTCTGCTCCAGAGCGGCCCAAATTTCCTAAGCCCAATCCACAGAGGGGCAAAAGTGACATTTCTACCCCTCCAACCGGGCAAGGAATGCAACGTTCCTCCCCGGCATTTACGCCTGTTACGCACGGCTTCCTCGCTGCCCGGACAGCAAAGGACAGGTGCCCGGGACTACGCCTATGCCCGACATAACGACTAGTTTTTGGCACCCTGCCCAACATAACGGCTAGTTTGGGCAGTTACCTATTCTTTGGAGAAAATGGTTATTTCGCCCCGAAAATAGGACCGTTGGCCACGCGCTGGGGGCTCTATATAAACCCTCTCGCTTGAGAGGGTCAGGGATCATATTTTACACCCTAAGAATACACTTTGTACTTGCCCCTTTTCTCTGACCTTTTCTTACTTGAGCGTCGGAGTGCCTTGCGGGTACGCCCCCTCTTCTCCTCATTCACAAGCCGAACACCTTGCACGCCTGACGACCAGCATCCGTCCGAGCACCTAGCCATCTGACGACCAGCTTACGTGGACCTGTTCGAATACTCCGGATCATATATATATATATATATAAATCAAACACGTGGGGCAGCCCCTCGCAAATACGGAGAAAAAATTTTGAATTTTGAAATTAGAAATTGATAGGGTCACCTCTCACAAAAAAGAAATAGCACCAAAATGTGTTGACAAATATTGTCATTAGTTAGGGGATATCCCCTAACAAATTACCTGACATGTCTGTGCCACTTTGTGTCACTAGTCTGCTCCTATGCCTGCTGTGTAGCAGACTGAATTTTATGAGTTACAATTTGCGAAGGGCTTACTCTCTAGCTAAATTTGCAAGGGGTTTATCCCCTAGCCATAAATTTGCGATACCCTGATTAGCTAGGGGTCATATCCCCTCGCAAATTTATGTTTTGTGATGAGTTTTTTTGCTTTAGTGAGGGGTTAAACCCCTAGCTAAATACAGTTATTTTTGTAGTGGTATATATAGAAATTTTAAATAAATATATTTTAAAAAATGATAAAGGAAATCACCACACTTGAAAAGGGTTGAAACACAAGATTTGGTTGAAACACTGGATTGGGTGAAACACTGGATTGAGTTGGGATTCTCGTTTGATTTGTATCAAACTTGCTAGGTTCTTTGGCAGCAGTTCAGGAAGGAGTTGCACAAGAACATTAAAGATGAGAATGTAGGTTTAATATGGTGGGCCATATTATGGATTATTTGGACAAAGAGGAATATAATCATCTTCCAAGAGAAGGTAGTTAATGTGAATGATATTTGGATTAACCATTAGAATAACTGCTTGGAGATGAAGTGTTATGGGTAGAGATACCTACAATAATTATAACTTTTAAGACTTTTTTTGTAGCTCCTATTGAAAGTCAAATGTGACTTTCAATATTTTTAGTCTTTTTCGGTTGTATTTGGCTTAGAGTATCTTAGTGCTCTAGTTATAATGCAATTTCGATTATCAAAAAACATATTTTTCTCCATCACATATTATTAATTAATTACTCCTTTCATCTTATATGAATAATTGATCTATTTAAAATAATAAAATGTTCTAAAATAAATAATCCATTTCAATTTACACTACAATTTTTTTTTTCAATTGTACTTAAATTATTACTAGTTTTATTACTCTCAATACTTAATAATAAATATTTTAAAAAAACATCATTTTCACTTTCATTTTTTTATTTTTCTTAATATATTCATATTTATAATATTAGTATAAAACTTAGACTATCTACTACAATACTCATGAGTCACAAAATGGCTTCACCTATTTTGTGGTTATCACGAAGATTGGGTTGGACAAAGAAAGCTAGCCAGCAATATTGACAATTCAAAAGTAGGAGTAGATAGCAAAACCAATCAATCACAACAACAACAACAACATTTCTTGCAATCATGCGTTGGAGTGATGACTTTTAGGCGGTTCCGTTTCTCTACTTTTCATTTTTCTTGCTTCTTTAATCTCATCATAAAAGTAAGACACAAAGCCCCAAAGAGAAAGCGCCAAAGCAACCCCTTTCTCTGCTTGAAAACTCTCTTTGTAGACAATAACAGCTAAAACTTCGGTTATGGGAAGAAAGGCAGCAATTATAACACCAGATAATAAAGACGAGGAGCAAAAAATGACTCCAATCACTCCTAAGAAGAAAAACTGCCACATTATAGCACTCCAAACTAACACAACATAGTACTTTGTTTCTCCTAGCTTAAACTCTTTCGCTTCTCTTGGAATCACCTAAAAATTTGCAACACAATTTACAGAATTTTTAGTCAACTCATTTGATTGCGGTGCAAAACATAGTTTACAATAATGCGAGTTCGAATCTCAAATATTCAATTTATTTACATCCAAAGAACTTATAAAACAGAACTCTGACACAAACACTCTGACAATATTGAGGCTAATATGATAGTAATAATTGAGCTTTATTTATTAATCTACTATTAAAAGAGTTATAAATATTTTAATCAAAATTAATGCCTTTTGTCAGAATTATCCAATACGCGTTGAATATAAGTGTTATATTGTCAAACTCTTATTTAAAGTGTTAAAATAATTTTTTTACTCTAAAACAATGGAGTTAGATAAGGAAAGAGATACATCACCTTAAAATCATTGTCTATGAACATCCCAATAACACAAAACAAAGTAGCAAAGAAGCACATAACAAGCTGAATCTCCATAACAAGAGAATAAGTAATAACTTGTTTACTCTTTTGATAAACCAACTCCATCAACGGCAAAACCAATCCATACAAAGCAGCAGCAGCCAATATCATCATAAAACCAATCACATACTCCTTAGTCGACTCCCCAATAAGTCGATCCCCACCCTTAGAATTCAAAGCCAAAACCACACTTCCTAGCGTCAACAACACAATAGAGTTAACAGAATACGCTGTAAACTTATGCTTCACAACAAGAAAAGCGAACACCGCAGTGAAAGCTAAGTGTGAGGATTGGATTAAAGAAGAAGTCGACACCGGGAGACGCTTTATGCCGCAGGCGTAGAGGTAGTCGTCGAGACCGGTGAGGATTCCGATGACGGCCGAGGCGAAAAACAAAGGTGGTTTCATTGAGACAAAGCTGTTGTTGTTGTTGTTTCCATTAGGGTTATTGTAACGTTTGTGGATGTGAGAGATGGTTAAGGGAATGAGGATGATTGGGAAGGCAGATGTTTCGAGGAAGCTTGAGAGCCAGACGCGGTTGCCGCCATGGATGAAGTATAGACGCATTACTAGTGGGCCACCGCATGTTCCTATGGCTAAGAGGATTGAGTTGAGTATTAGAAGGAGTTTCTTCATGCTTCTTCTTTGGTTTTCTTCTTCTACTTCTTGGATTATTTTTTCCACCATGGCTGGTTGATTGTTTGTTAGATATTTTGTGTTTTAACATGTGGAAAGAAGAATGAATGTGAAGTGATGACTAGTCAAAACATTGAAGATATTTTGTGAGAATTTACATTTGTGTTTTTAGAATGCGGATATTGTATATTGATAAAGGACCCGTTTGTTTTGTCTTTTTCTAAAAATGATTTTTATAGGTAACATAATTTTGTAAAAAGAAATTTTACAAATTTTTTTTTCATAAAAACTTCAAATAAAAATTTGGTTTAAATAGTTATTCTTAAAATGTGTTCTAGACTGGGCCGGTGCCTGCCAATCGGTCGAGCAGGCCCAACCCAATACTGATGTGGCCCAATAAGGCCCAAGTCTGCCCAGCGCCGAGCACACTCGAACTTTCTCGTCGTCGAGCACACGCTGGCCAGACACTGCCGAGCAGGGACTTCATGTCTCGGGGAACACGTCACGTCTCTCCTCGATCTCCACGTGCTCCTCCTCGCGAGGACACGTCATCATATAACCTCCCAACTCCGAAAGAGTCGGTCTGCCCACCTTCCGGAGATCTCGGGACCGTTACCCCAGGACGAAGACCACGTGCTGGTCTTCCTTACGCCACGTAAGCCCTAACAGTCACCTGAATTAGGCCTTGCAATCCAGCCCAGGGCAGCCTATAAATACCCTCTCACTTGAGAGGGTCAGGTTACACATTACATTCTAACTCACTTTCACTTTCTGTATTTGCTTAATCCCTTTTCCTGACTTTGGCATCGGAGTACCTTGCAGGTACACCCCCCTCGCCTTTTCATCACCACCGAAGTTGCGGAGCTCACGACGTTGCTGGCCACTAATCTCCTTTCTGATCAGGTACGATCAGTGGCGCCGTATGTGGGAACTCTTTGCTTCCCTGTTTTCCTCTTCGTAAAACCAAAGCAACCTCTACTTTTCTGTCAACCATGGCCAGCTCCCATCCTGAGAACAAGACTCCGGACATCGCCTTTGTGCAGTTCGAAAACGGAAACGGCCGCGAGGACAATGTGGCCGTCCATGTAGAAGAAGGTGGCGAAAGGGACGGGTAGATCGCCTCCCCTTCCTCTGACGAAGCGGCATACCATGCCGCCCAACTGGACAGCGCCCCCACTGTCTACCAGCCAATTGCTGCGCCACCAAATGCTGACCCGAATATGGTTGCCCTGTTCGCATTGATCAACCAGACCAACCAACTGATTTCCCGGCAGAACGTGAGGATTGAAGCGCTCGAAAGAGGACGACCACGACGCTTTCCCCCGCGGAGACATCATCGCCCTCAATCTCCCGGCCGTTCTCCTTCCCCGCGAAGTGTAACGCCCCAGTTTTGTCAGTTTTTATTTAATCGAGTCGTTTGATTATTTTATTATTATTTTATTTTATTTTCGACTTTTATCTGAAAATATGTTATTTTTCAATGTTGTGATATTTTATCGGGTTTTGGGAACGTTTGCGAGATATTTGAGTGTGGGGGTATTTTGGTCATTTCATAATATTTTCATTAAGTAGAAAGAATAGAAAATAGAAAGAGAGAAAAATAGAGAGAAAGAAAAGGAAGAGAAGGAAAAAGGGAAGAAAAGAGGAGAAGAGAAGAAAAGTGAGAAAAACTTGGAAAATCAAAGAAAACAACTTCTAGAATCGATTTAATCGGGTAAGGGTGCGAAACTCAGTTATTGTATGCTTGTATATGATTATGTATGTGTGGTTATGGTTGTTATTGGATTGAATTGGAAAAATTTAGTAAAACCTATATTATGTAAAATTGACTAGAAATCGATTAAATGTGTTGGAAATCATGTTTTTAGTGTTCATTATTGTGGTACATAATAGATACATGTTGTTAGACATTGTATTGGCAATTTTCTGGTGTGTAGGTGAAAAATTGGATGATTTGGGGTGGAAAACGCAGAACTTTGTTCTGCAGAATTTTTCTGGTTTTTCCAGGTCATACGCGTATGGGGCATGTTCATACGCGCATGGACCTTGGCGATACGTGTAACATGGGCGAGTCTTGGGCCAATACGCGTATGGGATGTCATTTTGCTCGGCCATCTGCCCATTTGCGTATGATATGCGTAACATTTTAGGGCAATACGCGTACGGTGTTGGCACTACGCGTATTGGAATTTTAACGTGAATTTTGGGAAAAATGAGTCTCTGTCCATACGCGTATGGCATGGCGAGAAATCAGGGCAATACGCGTATGACAAGGGGTTGTACGCGTATGGCCAGGAGAATGGTAAATTGGGACTTTTCAAAATATCGTTTTCGTTTTTCTTTCGTAACTTGGGTTCCGTTTGTCCGATTTTTACATTCTTGGTATCGTTGGAAAGCCATTGAGATGTACTTTCTTATTATGATGATTTGGAAATTGTTAGCCGATTTAATTATGTCGGGAATTTGGAATAGTGTCGGTTTGTCGACTTTTGTCGTTATAATTGTGCGTAATTGATGGGTATTATGCAAAGTGCTGTTGTATGATGTAAATGCATGTGTTTAAATGGTGTCGTGATGACTTGTGGCCGTATGGTAATTAAATGCATTGTTTTGGGCATAAGTGCAAAGTGTGATTTTGTTGATGTAGAAGAATGCATTTATGTGTGTATATTAAATGTCATGAGTCATTGTATGTCCAACATCATGATATGCATTGTTGTGACGTCCTGAGTGACGGTTTGATTCCAGAGGGAATATGCTATAACATCGTGAGCCTTAAAAATAAGAGGTATGAATAGCCTTAAAAATAAGAGGACCGAAAGTGATGGTTATAGACGATCGTGTGCCCATGTGGGGTGTGAACGATCAGGTCGTGTCCCCGTGTGGGGTGTGAGCGATCCATAAACGTCGTGTGCCCGTGTGGGGTGTGAGCGAAGGGGGACATCGTATGCCCGACGGGGAGTTACAGTGATGTAACGAGCGATGATTCCAGCAGAGTTCCTGAGTGAACTAGTGATGAGAAACATTGGAAGTCGGTACCGCATGTGCATATGCATAGAGTCGTGGTGTCGGTCTCTTGCATTTGCATAAATCATTAATGTCTGTTTATGTGTGGAATTGTGGATAAATGGATATATGGATATGTGTTGGTGACACTTGTATTGAGCATGGTTGGTATACCTGGGTGATGGAAATATGAATTATACATTGTGTTGTCTTGTGTGTGAATTATGGTGTGAGTTGTGGTGAGAACCGTATATATGTGTATTTTTGGTGCTATATATAATTGTATGCAATTATATGATGATTGTTTTTCTCACCCTTCTGCTGTTTTATAATGCTCTACGAGCCATTGCAGATTAGAGTTGCTGGAGGTCTTTTTGTGAAGCTTAGGACTTCATTCTTTTATCGGTCGGCTCTGATATGTGACACCGGGTAGTTAGGGAGGCCGTTTGTGATTATTGTGTATTATGTATATATATCTTTTGGCTTGTGCATCTATAACTTGATGTATGACAAACTTTTCATGTGATATATATATATATATATGATATTCAGTTTTAGATTTTCCGCTTTTATTCTAAAATCTGAAATGTGGGTGTAAGGAACTGAGTTCCTCTGTTGAGTTCCTCTGATAATTTAAATATACTCTGATGAAATTTTGAATTTTCTTTTACTGCTTTAAGTAATTGGGGGTATAGATTAGGGGTGTTACATTAAGTGGTATCAGAGCTAGTCCGTGTCAGTTGTGTCAGTCCTTGTTGGTCGTTGTGTTTGGGTGAGCTGTTTGTTTAACCATAAGTGCTGTTATTGGAAATGAACAGAATATGGCTGGTAGGAATGATGCTGCTTTGGCTGCTGCTATGCAAGCTATGGCTCGTGCTGTGCAGGGTGCGCCTAATGCTGCAGGTAATTATGAGTTCAGGAAGAACAAACCGCCTGTCTTCAAGGGAAGATATGATCCTTATGGTGCACAGATTTGGTTGAAAGAGATTGAAAGGATTTTTCGAGTGATGGATTGTGATGAGGATCAGAAGGTGAGACTGGGTACTCACATGTTACTAGAAGAAGCTGATGATTGGTGGGTAGGTACGCGTCATGTGTTGGAAGCTGCAGAAGAGGAAGAAATTACTTGGGAAGTTTTTAGCCGGGAGTTCTTGAGGAGGTATTTTCCTGAAGATGTAAGAGGAAAGAAGGAAATCAAATTTTTGGAGCTGAAACAAGGTAATATGTCTGTTGTTGATTATACTGCTAAGTTTGTGGAACTTGTGCAGTTTTATCCTCATTATGCCGAAGCGACTGCGGAATTTTCCAAGTGTGTTAAGTTTGAGAACGGATTGCGTCCTGAGATAAAGCAGGAAATTGGTTATCAGAGGATTCGGAGGTTTTCTGATTTGGTGGATTGTTGTAGGATTTATGAAGAAGATAGTAAGGCTCGTTCTACTCACTATAAGAGTGTGAGCGAGAGGAATGGGAAGCAACAGTTCCGTGGTGGTCCTTATGTGACACCAGCGGATAAAGGTAAACAAAGGGGAAATTTTGAGAAAAGGTCAAGTGGAGGAATGTCTGGTCCTCTGAGATGTTATAAATGTGGTGAGTTGGGGCATCGTCAGTTTGAGTGCAGGAAAGATATGAGGAAGTGTACTAATTGTGGAGGTGTAGGACATGTTGCTACTGATTGTGCCAGGAAAAATGTGGTGAAGTGTTTCAATTATGGTGAACCTGGTCATAATAGTACGAAGTGTCAGAAACCGAAGCAAGCTCCAGCTAGTGGGAAGGTATTTTCTTTGGCAGGAACTCAGACTTCAAGTGCAGATCGTCTGATCAGAGGTACTTGTTTTATTAATAGTACTCCTTTAGTTGCTATTATTGACACTGGAGCGACTCATTCGTTTATTTCGTCTGAGTGCGCGAAGCGTTTGAATCTTGTGTTGTCTTTGATGGGTGGTGAGATGGTTATTGATACTCCAGCAATGTGGTCAGTAACTACTTCCTTGGTTTGTCTAAGTTGTCCTTTGACCATTTATGGTAAAGACTTTGAGTTGGATTTGGTGTGTTTACCGTTGGAGGGTTTAGATGTGGTTATGGGAATGAATTGGTTGCAATTCAATCGAGTTCATATTGATTGCTATCATAAGCTGGTAAGGTTTCCTTCTCTTGAGGAAGACGAAGACTCGAGTTTCTTATCTACCAAAGAGTTGAAAAGACTTTTGGCGGATGAAGCTCAGTTGTTTGGTTTGTTTGCATCTTTGACTGTGGATAGTCAAGTTTCACTTGATGTGATTCCTGTTGTGTGTGAATTTCCGGAAGTGTTTCCTGAGGATATTTCAGATTTACCTCCAGAGAGAGAGGTGGAGTTTTCTATAGATCTAGTTCCTGGTACTAGACCTGTTTCTATGGCACCTTATCGTATGTCGGCATCTGAGTTGGTTGAGTTAAAGAAGCAGTTGAATGAGTTGTTGGAAAAGAGGTTTGTCAGACCTAGTGTTTCTCCTTGGGGTGCTCCAGTTTTATTGGTGAAAAAGAAAGATGGCAGTATGCGGTTGTGTATTGATTATCGCCAATTGAATAAGGTGACGATTAAGAATAAGTATCCTCTTCCAAGGATTGATGATCTGATGGATCAGTTGGTGGGTGCCTGTGTGTTCAGTAAGATTGACTTGAGGTCGGGGTATCATCAGATTAGGGTGAAAGAGGAAGACATCCAGAAGACGGCTTTTAGGACACGTTACGGTCACTATGAATATTCTGTGATGCCGTTCGGGGTTTTTAATGCGCCAGATGTGTTTATGGAATACATGAATCGTATTTTTCACGAGAGTTTGGATCGATTTGTCGTTGTGTTTATTGATGACATTTTGATTTATTCTAAGTCTCGGGAGGAGCATGCGGAGCATTTGCGTATTGTTTTGCAGGTTTTGAAAGAAAGGAAGCTTTTTGCCAAGTTGTCCAAGTGTGAGTTCTGGTTATCGGAGGTGAGTTTTCTTGGGCACGTAATTTCAGGTAATGGTATTTCTGTGGATTCATCTAAAGTAGAAGCAGTTCTACAATGGGAGGCTCTGAGATTTGTTACTGAAATTCAAAGCTTTTTGGGTTTGGCTGGTTATTATCGAAGGTTCATTGAAGGTTTTTCTAAGCTAGCACTTCCTTTGACCCAGTTGACTTGTAAAGGGCAAGCATTCATTTGGGATATTCGGTGCGAGGAAAGTTTTAATGAGCTAAAGAGAAGATTGACGACAGCTCCGATTTTGATTTTGCCGAATCCTAATGAACCATTTGTGGTTTATTGTGATGCTTCTTTGATTGGTCTAGGTGGTGTTCTGATGCAAGAAGGTAAGGTGGTGGCGTATGCTTCAAGCCAATTGAGAGTGCATGAGAAAAATTATCCTACTCATGATCTTGAATTAGCGGCTGTGGTGTTTGTGTTGAAGATCTGGAGGCATTATCTCTACGGTGCAAGGTTTGAAGTCTTTAGTGATCACAAAAGTTTAAAATATTTGTTTGATCAGAAAGACCTGAATATGAGGCAACGTAGATGGTTGGAATTTTTGAAGGACTACGACTTTGGCTTGAATTACCATCCTGGTAAAGCTAATGTGGTAGCCGATGCGTTGAGTCGGAAATCGTTGCATATGTTCGTTTTAATGGTTAAAGAGTGGGAACTTTTGGAATCGTTTAGAGATTTGAGTTTGGTTTGTGAAGTGACGTCGGATAGCGTGAGGCTTGGAATGCTAACGATTACTAATGATTTTCTGATGACGGTTAGTGAGAAACAAAAGCTGGATGCGAAATTTGTGGATTTGATGTTAGTTGGAGAAAAAGATGCGAATAGTGATTTTCAAGTGGATGTTAATGGTGTTTTGAGATTCCGAGGTAAAATTTGTATTCCGGATGATGCGGAGTTGAAAAAGATGATTTTGGAGGAAGGACACCGGAGTAATTTGAGTATACATCCGGGAGTGAATAAGATGTATCAGGATTTAAAGAAGATTTTCTGGTGGTCTGGATTGAAAAGAGATGTGGCTCAGTTTGTTTATGCATGTTTGACTTGTCAGAAATCGAAGGTAGAACATATGAGGCCTAATGGTTTGTTGCAACCGTTGGATATTCCTGAGTGGAAGTGGGATAGCATTTCCATGGATTTTGTGACAGGGTTACCGAATACTCAGCGAGGGCATAATGCTATTTGGGTGATTGTTGATAGACTGACTAAATCGGCTCATTTTATTCCGATTGACATCAGTTTTTCTTTGGAGAGGTTAGCTGAGATTTACATAAGTGTGATTGTGAAGTTGCATGGGATTCCATTGAGTATTGTTTCTGATCGAGATCCTAGATTTACCTCGAGATTTTGGGAAAGTTTAGAGAGGGCTTTGGGTTCTAAATTGAGATTGAGTTCGGCTTATCATCCGCAGACGGATGGTCAGACCGAGAGGACGATTCAGTCATTGGAAGATTTGTTGAGGGCTTGTGTCCTTGAACAAGGTGGTGCGTGGGATAGTTATCTTGCATTGATTGAGTTCACGTATAATAACAGTTTCCATTCTAGTATTGGAATGGCACCGTTTGAAGCATTGTATGGACGAAGGTGTCGAACACCATTGTGTTGGCACGAATCTGGTGAGAGTACGGTGGTTGGACCAGAGTTGGTGCAACAGACTACGGAAAAAGTGAAGCTTATTCGAGAGAAAATGAAGGCTTCTCAGAGTAGACAAAAGAGTTATCATGATCGGAGACGGAAAGATCTTGAGTTTCAAGAGGGCGATCATGTATTTTTGAGAGTTACACCGGTAACGGGTGTTGGTCGTGCGTTGAAATCGAAGAAACTTACTTCTCGGTTTATTGGTTCTTACCAGATATCCGCGAGAGTGGGTGCTGTGGCTTATAGGGTGGCGTTGCCGCCGAATCTGTCGAATTTGCACGATGTGTTCCATGTTTCACAACTTCAAAAGTATGTTCCGGATCCGTCACATGTGATTCCTGTAACGACCCAGTTTACATGTGCGTTTTATTTAATCGAGTCGTTTGATTATTATATTATTATTTTATTTTATTTTTGAATTTTATCTGAAAATATGTTATTTTTCAATGTTGTGATATTTCATCGGGTTTTGGGATCGTTTGTGAGATATTTGAGTGTGGGGGTATTTTGGTCATTTTAGGATATTTTTGATTAAGTAAGAAAAATAGAAAATAGTAGAGAGAAAAAGAGAAAGAAAGAAAAGGAAAATAAAGAAAAAGGAGAGAAAAGAGAAGAAGAAGAGAAATAGTGGAAAACTTGGGAAAAATCAAGAGAAATCAACTTCTAGTATCGATTTAATCGGATAAGGGTGCGAAATTCAATTATTGTATACTTGTATAGGATTATGTATGTATATTAGTGATGTTTGTTGGATTGAAATGGAAATATTTTAGTAAACCCATTTTTGGTAAAATTGAGTAGAAATTGATTAAATGTGTAGAAATTTATGTGTTAAGTGTTCATTCTTGTTGGTATATGATAGATCCTTGTTGCAATGCATCGTATTGGCAATTTTCTGGTGTGTAGGTGAGATTTGGGGTGTTTTTGGGTTGAACCCGTATGAACAATTATGCAGAAGAATTTTTCTGAGATTTCCAGGTCATACGCGTATGGGGCATGTTCATACGCGTATGAACCTTGGCAATACGCGTATGGTGGGCGAGCCATGGGGTCAATACGCGTATGGGTTGCTTGTTTTCTCGGCCATCTGCCCATTTGCGTATGATACGCGTAGCTTTTTAGGTCAATACGCGTACGGGCTTGGGCATTACGCGTACGGACATTTGCACGTGAACTTTGGGAAAATTGAGTCTCTGCTCATACGCGTATGGCTCATGGTGGTACGCGTATGGACAGGACTTTTGCAAAATGTGACTTTTCAAAATATCGTTTTTCGTTTTCGTTCGTAACTTTTGATCCGTTTGTCCGATTTTTACATTCTTGATATCGTTGCGTAGCTGTTGAGCTGTACTTTCTTATTATGATGATTTTGGAATTGTTAGCCGATTTAATTATGTCGGAAAGTCGGGAATAGTGTCGGTTGTCGATTTTTGCCGTTATACTTGTACGTAATTGATGGGTATTGTGCAAGGCGCTGTTATATGATGTAAACGTATATGTTTAGATGATGTTGTGATGATTTGTGGCCGTATGGAAATTAAATGCATTGTTTTGGGCATAAGTGCAAAGTGTAATTTATGTCGATGTAAATGAATGTGTTTATGTGTGCATATTAAATGTTACCGGTCATTGTATGCCAAGCATCATGATATGCATTGTTGAACGTCCTGAGTGACGGTTTGGATTCCAGAGGGAATTCGCTATAACTTTGTGTGCCCATATGGGGTGTGAGCGTTGATTATAGACGATCGTGTGCCCATGTGGGGTGTGAGTGATCGGGTCGTGTGCCCGTGTGGGGTGTGAGCGATCCATAAACACCGTGTGCCCGTGTGGGGTGTGAGCGGTGGGGAACATCGTAGGCCCGACGGGGAGTTACAGTGATGTAACGAGCGACGGTTCCAGTAGAGTATTGAGTGAACTAGTGATGAGAAACAATGGAAGTCGGTACCGCATGTGCATATGCATAGAGTCGTTGTGTCGGTCTCTTGCATTTGCATGAATCATTTATGGTTGTTTATGTGTGCATTTATGGATAAATGGATATATGGATATGTGTTGGTGATGGAAATATGTATTGTGTCCTGTAATGTCTTGTGTTTGAATTATGGCGTGAGTTGTGGTGAGAATCGTATAATTGTGTATTTTCGTGTTATATATATAATTGTATGCAATTATATTATGGTTGTTTTTCTCACCGTTCTGCTGTTTTATAATGCTCTATGAGGCATTGCAGATTAGAGTTGCTGGACGTATTTTTGTGAAGCTTTGCGTCTTCATTTCTTTTGTCGGTCGGCTCTGATATGTGACACCGGGTAGTTAGGGAGGCCGTTTGTGATAATTGTATATTATGTATATGTATAACTTTTGGCTTGTGCATGTATAACTTGATGTATGACAAACTTTTCATGATATATATATATATATATATATATATATATATGTATGTTATTCAGTTTTAGATTTTCCGCTTTTATTCTAAAATCTGAAATGTGGGTGAAAGGAACTAAGTTCCTCTGTTGATTGCTACCCCACTGTTGCATATCTTTATGAGCAGGTGTTGTATGAATTGTTTCAAATTGATGTGACCCTCCCGGTCTATGCCATGATAATTTAAATATACTCTGATGAAGTTTTGAATTTTCTTTTACTGTTTTTTTTAATTGGGGGTATAGATTGGGGGTGTTACATTAAGTGGTATCAGAGCTAGTTTGTGTCAGTCTGTGTCAGTTGTGTCAGTCCTTGTTGGTCGTGTGGTTGGTTGAGCTGTTTGTTTAACCATAGTTTCTGTTATTGGAAATGAACAGAATTTGGCTGGTAGGAATGATGTTGCTTTGGCTACGGTTATGCAAGCTATGGCTCGTGCTGTGCAGGGTGTACCTAATGCTGCGGGTAATGATGAGTTCAGGAAGAACAAACCGCCTGTCTTCAAAGGAAGATATGATCCAGATGGTGCACAGATTTGGCTGAAAGAGATTGAAAGGATTTTTCGAGTGATGGATTGTGATGAAGATCAGAAGGTGAGACTGGGTACTCACATGTTATTGGAAGAAGCTGATGATTAGTGTGTTAGTACTCGACATGTGTTGGAAGCTGCAGAAGAGGAAGAAATTACTTGGGAAGTTTTTAGCCGGGAGTTCTTGAGGAGGTATTTTCCTGAAGATGTGAGGGGAAAGAAGGAAATTGAGTTTCTGGAACTAAAGCAAGGTAATATGTCTGTTGTCGATTATACTGCTAAGTTTGTGGAACTTGTGCAGTTTTATCCTCATTATGCTAAAGCGACTGCTGAATTCTCTAAGTGTGTGAAGTTTGAGAATGGCTTGCGTCATGAGATAAAGCAGGCGATTGGATATCAGAGGATTCGGAGGTTTTCTGATTTGGTAGATTGTTGTAGGATTTATGAAGAGGACAGTAAGACTCGTTCTACTCATTAAAAGAGTGTGAGCGAGAGGAAAGGGAAGCAATAGTTCCGTGGTGGTCCGTATGTGACACCAGCTGATAAAGGTAAACAAAGAGGGAATTTTGAGAAAAGGTCAGGTGGAGGAGGAATGTCTGGTCCTATGAGGTGTTATAAATGTGGTGAGTTGGGGCATCGTCAGTTTGAGTGCAGGAAAGATTTGAGGAAGTGTACTAATTGTGGGGGTGTAGGACATGTTGCAGCGGATTGTGCAAGGAAGAATGTGGTGAAATGTTACAACTGTGGTGAACCTTGTCATATTAGTACCAAGTGTCCGAAACCGAAGCAAGCTCCAGCTGGTGGAAAAGTGTTTGCATTATCGGGGACTCAGACTTCGAGTGCAGATCGTCTGATTCGAGGTACTTGTTTTATTAATAGTACTCCTTTGATTGCTATTATTGATACTGGAGCGACTCATTCGTTTATTTTGTCTGAGTGCGCGAAGCGTTTGAATCTTGTGTTGTCTGTGATGGGTGGTGGAATGGTTATTGATACTCCAGTAATGGGGTCAGTAACTACTTCTTTGGTTTGTCTAAGATGTCCTTTGACCATTTATGGTAAAGACTTTGAGATGGATTTAGTGTGTTTACCGTTGGAGGGATTAGATGTGGTTCTGGGTATGAATTGGTTGCAATTCAATCGAGTTCATATTGATTGTTATCATAAGCTGGTAAGGTTTCCTTCTCTTGAGGAAGACGAAGACTCGAGTTTCTTATCTACCAAAGAGTTGAAGAAACTTTTGGCGGAGGAAGCTCAGTTGTTTGGATTGTTTGCATCTTTAACTGTGGATAGTCAAGTTTCACTTGAGGTGTTTCCTGTTGTGTGTGAATTTCCGGAAGTGTTTCCTGAGGATATTTCAGACTTGCCACCAGAGAGAGAGGTGGAGTTTTCTATAGATCTAGTTCCTGGTACTAGACCTGTTTCTATGGCACCTTATAGAATGTCGGCATCGGAGTTGGTTGAGTTAAAGAAACAGTTGAATGAGTTGTTGGAAAAGTGGTTCGTGAGACCAAGTGTTTCTCCTGGGGGTGCTCCAGTTTTATTGGTGAAAAAGAAGGATGGAAGTATGAGGTTATGTATTGATTATCGCCAGTTGAATAAGGTGACGATCAAGAATAAGTATCCTCTTCCAAGGATTGATGATCTGATGGATCAGTTGGTTGGTGCGTGTGTGTTCAGTAAGATTGACTTGAGGTCGGGGTATCATCAGATAAGGGTGAAGGAAGAAGACATCCAGAAGACGGCTTTTAGGACACGATATGGTCATTATGAATATTTTGTGATGCCGTTCGGGGTTTCTAATGCGCCAGGTGTGTTTATGGAATACATGAATCGTATTTTTCACGAGCATCTGGATCGTTTTGTCGTGGTGTTTATTGATGATATCTTAATTTATTCTAAGTCTCGGGAGGAGCATGCAGAACATTTGCGTATTGTTTTGCAGGTTTTGAAGGAAAGGAAGCTTTTTGCTAAATTGTCTAAGTGTGAATTCTGGTTATCGGAAGTGAGTTTTCTTGGGCACGTAATTTCAGGTAATGGTATTGCTGTGGATCCATCTAAAGTAGAAGCAGTTCTACAATGGGAGGCTCCGAGATCCGTTACTGAAATTCGAAGCCTTTTGGGTTTGGCTGGTTATTATCGCAGGTTCATTGAAGGTTTTTCTAAGCTAGCACTTCCTTTGACCCAGTTGACTTGTAAAGGGCAAGCGTTCATTTGGGATATTCGGTGCGAGGAAAGTTTTAATGAGCTGAAGAGAAGATTGACGACAGCTACGATCTTGATTTTGCCAAATCCTAATGAACCATTTGTGGTTTATTGTGATGCTTCTTTGATTGTTCTAGGTGGTGTTCTGATGCAGGAAGGTAAGGTGGTGGCTTATGCTTCAAGGCAGTTAAGAGTTCATGAGAAGAATTATCCTACTCATGATCTTGAGTTAGCGGCTGTGGTTTTTGTGTTGAAGATTTGGAGGCATTATCTCTACGGTGCAAGGTTTGAAGTTTTTAGTGATCATAAAAGTTTGAAATATTTGTTTGATCAGAAAGAGCTTAATATGAGGCAACGTAGATGGTTGGAATTCTTGAAGGACTACGACTTTGGCTTGAATTACCATCCTGGTAAAGCTAATGTGGTAGCCGATGCATTGAGCCGAAAATCGTTACATATGTCCGCTTTAATGGTTAAGGAGTGGGAACTTTTGGAATCGTTTAGAGACTTGAGTTTGGTTTGTGAAGTGACGTCGGATAGCGTTAGGCTTGGTATGCTAACGATTACTAATGATTTTCTGATGACGGTTAGTGAGAAGTAAAAGCTGGATCTGAAATTTGTGGATTTGATGTTGGTTGGAGGAAAAGATGCGAATAGTGACTTTCAAGTGGATATTAATGGTGTTTTGAGATTCCGAGGTAGGATTTGTATTCCAGATGATGCAGAGTTGAAAAGGATGATTTTGGAGGAAGGACACCGGAGTAATTTGAGTATACATCCGCGAGCGAATAAGATGTACCAAGATTTAAAGAAGATTTTCTGGTGGTCTGGATTGAAAAGAGATGTGGCTCAGTTTGTTTATGCATGTTTGACTTGTCAGAAATCGAAGGTGGAACATCTGAGGCCTAGTGGTTTGTTGCAACCATTGGATATTCCTGAGTGGAAGTGGGATAGTATTTCCATGGATTTTGTAACAGGGTTACCGAATACTCAGCGAGGGCATAATGCTATTTGGGTGGTTGTTGATAGGATGACTAAATCGGCTCATTTTATTCCGATTGACATCAGTTTCTCTTTGGAGCGGTTAGCAGGAATTTATATCAGTGTGGTTGTGAAGTTACATGGAGTTCCATTGAGTATTGTTTCTGATCGAGATCCTAGATTTACATCGAGATTTTGGGAAAGTTTACAGAAGGCTTTTGGCTCTAGATTGAGGTTGAGTTCGGCTTATCATCCGTAGACGGATGGTCAGACGGAGAGGACGATTCAGTCTTTGGAGGATTTATTGAGAGCGTGTGTTTTGGAACAAGGTGGTGCGTGGGATAGTTATCTTGCATTGATTGAGTTTACGTATAATAACAGTTTCCATTCTAGTATTGGAATGGCACCGTTTGAAGCACTGTATGGACGAAGGTGTCGGACACCGTTGTGTTGGCACGAATCTGGTGAGAGAACGGTGGTTGGACCAGAGTTGGTGCAACAGACGACGGAGAAAGTGAAGTTTATTTGTGAGAAAATGAAAGCTTCTCAGAGTAGACAAAAGAGTTATCATGATCGGAGACGGAAAGATCTTGAGTTTCAAGAGGGGGATCATGTATTTCTGAGGGTTACGACGGTAACAGGTGTGGGTCGTGCATTGAAATCGAAGAAACTTACTTATCGGTTTATTGGTCCTTACCAGATATCCGCGAGAGTGGGTGCTGTGGCTTATAGGGTGGCGTTGCCGCCGAATCTGTCGAATTTGCACGATGTGTTTCATGTTTCACAGCTTCGAAAGTATGTTCCGGATCCGTCGCATGTGATTCCGATGGATGAGGTTGAGGTAAGGGAGAACCTTACCGTTGAGGCATTACCAGTTAGGGTTTTGGATCGCGAGGTGAAAAGGTTAAGAGGCAAGGATATTGCACTGGTGAAAGTGGCGTGGGGAGGCGCTGCTCAGGGCAATTTGACTTGGGAGTTGGAGAGTCGGATGCGGGAGTCGTATCCAGATTTGTTCCTCTCAGGTATATTTTCGAGGACGAAAATTTCTAAGTGGGGGAGAGTTGTAACGACCCAGTTTTCGTGTGCGTTTTATTTAATCGAGTCGTTTGATTATTATATTATTATTTTATTTTATTTTCGACTTTTATCTGAAAATATGTTATTTTTCAATGTTGTGATATTTCATCGGGTTTTGGGATCGTTTGTGAGATATTTGAGTGTGGGGGTATTTTGGTCATTTTAGGATATTTTTGATTAAGTAAGAAAAATAGAAAATAGTAGAGAGAAAAAGAGAAAGAAAGAAAAGGAAATGAAAGAAAAAGGAGAGAAAAGAGAAGAAGAAGAGAAATAGTGAAAAACTTGGGAAAAATCAAGAGAAATCAACTTCTAGTATCGATTTAATCGGGTAAGGGTGCGAAATTCAATTATTGTATACTTATATAGGATTATGTATGTATATTAGTGATGTTTGTTGGATTGAAATGGAAATATTTTAGTAAACCCATTTTTGGTAAAATTGAGTAGAAATTGATTAAATGTGTAGAAATTTATGTGTTAAGTGTTCATTCTTGTTGGTATATGATAGATCCTTGTTGCAATGCATCGTATTGGCAATTTTCTGGTGTGTAGGTGAGATTTGGGGTGTTTTTGGGTTGAACCCGTATGAACAATTATGCAGAAGAATTTTTCTGAGATTTCCAGGTCATACGCGTATGGGGCATGTTCATACGCGTATGAACCTTGGCAATACGCGTATGGTGGGCGAGCCATGGGGTCAATACGCGTATGGGTTGCTTGTTTTCTCGGCCATCTGCCCATTTGCGTATGATACGCGTAGCTTTTTAGGTCAATACGCGTACGGGCTTGGGCATTACGCGTACGGACATTTGC
The DNA here is from genome assembly GCA_022829125.1 of Lathyrus tuberosus. Lineage (NCBI taxonomy): Eukaryota > Viridiplantae > Streptophyta > Magnoliopsida > Fabales > Fabaceae > Lathyrus > Lathyrus tuberosus. Next base: position 1,512,231 of record JALAZF010000142.1, on the reverse strand, counting down.
ACGTGAACTTTGGGAAAATTGAGTCTCTGCTCATACGCGTATGGCTCATGGTGGTACGCGTATGGACAGGACTTTTGCAAAATGTGACTTTTCAAAATATCGTTTTTCGTTTTCGTTCGTAACTTTTGATCCGTTTGTCCGATTTTTACATTCTTGATATCGTTGCGTAGCTGTTGAGCTGTACTTTCTTATTATGATGATTTTGGAATTGTTAGCCGATTTAATTATGTCAGAAAGTCGGGAATAGTGTCGGTTGTCGACTTTTGTCGTTATACTTGTACGTAATTGATGGGTATTATGCAAGGCGCTGTTGTATGATGTAAACGTATGTGTTTAGATGATGTTGTGATGATTTGTGGCCGTATGGAAATTAAATGCATTGTTTTGGGCATAAGTGCAAAGTGTAATTTATGTCGATGTAAATGAATGTGTTTATGTGTGCATATTAAATGTTACGGGTCATTGTATGCCAAGCATCATGATATGCATTGTTGAACGTCCTGAGTGACGGTTTGGATTCCAGAGGGAATTCGCTATAACTTTGTGTGCCCATGTGGGGTGTGAGAGATGATTATAGACGATCGTGTGCCCATGTGGGGTGTGAACGATCGGGTCGTGTGCCCGTGTGGGGTGTGAGCGATCCATAAACACCGTGTGCCCGTGTGGGGTGTGAGCGGTGGGGAACATCGTAGGCCCGACGGGGAGTTACAGTGATGTAACGAGCGATGGTTCCAGCAGAGTTCCTGAGTGAACTAGTGATGAGAAACAATGGAAGTCGGTACCGCATGTGCATATGCATAGAGTCGTTGTGTCGGTCTCTTGCATTTGCATGAATCATTTATGGTTGTTTATGTGTGCATTTGTGGATAAATGGATATATGGATATGTGTTGGTGATGGAAATATGTATTGTGTCCTGTAATGTCTTGTGTTTGAATTATGGCGTGATTTGTGGTGAGAATCGTATAATTATGTATTTTCGTGTTATATATATAATTGTATGCAATTATATTATGGTTGTTTTTCTCACCGTTCTGCTGTTTTATAATGCTCTATGAGGCATTGCAGATTAGAGTTGCTGGAGGTATTTTTGTGAAGCTTTGCGTCTTCATTTCTTTTGTCGGTCGGCTCTGATATGTGACACCGGGTAGTTAGGGAGGCCGTTTGTGATAATTGTATATTATGTATATGTATAACTTTTGGCTTGTGCATGTATAACTTGATGTATGACAAACTTTTCATGATATATATATGTATGTTATTCAGTTTTAGATTTTCCGCTTTTATTCTAAAATCTGAAATATGGGTGAAAGGAACTAAGTTCCTCTGTTGATTGCTACCCCACTGTTGCATATCTTTATGAGCAGGTGTTGTATGAATTGTTTCAAATTGATGTGACTCTCCCGGTCTATGCCATGATAATTTAAATATACTCTGACGAAATTTTGAATTTTCTTTTACTGTTTTTTTTTAATTGGGGGTATAGATTAGGGGTGTTACAATTCCGATGGATGAGGTTGAGGTAAGGGAGGACCTTACGGTCGAGGCATTACCAGTTAGGATTTTGGATCGCGAGATGAAGAGGTTGAGAGGAAAGGATATTGTACTTGTGAAAGTGGCGTGGGGAGGCGCTGCTGAGGGCAATTTGACTTGGGAGTTGGAGAGTCGGATGCGGGAGTCGTATCTAGAGTTGTTCGTCTCAGGTACATTTTCGAGGACAAAAATTTCTAAGTGGGGGAGAGTTGTAACGCCCCAGTTTTGTCAGTTTTTATTTAATCGAGTCGTTTAATTATTTTATTATTATTTTATTTTATTTTCGACTTTTATCTGAAAATATGTTATTTTTCAATGTTGTGATATTTTATCGGGTTTTGGGAACGTTTGCGAGATATTTGAGTGTGGGGGTATTTTGGTCATTTCATAATATTTTCATTAAGTAGAAAGAATAGAAAATAGAAAGAGAGAAAAATAGAGAGAAAGAAAAGGAAGAGAAGGAAAAAGGGAAGAAAAGAGGAGAAGAGAAGAAAAGTGAGAAAAACTTGGAAAATCAAAGAAAACAACTTCTAGAATCGATTTAATCGGGTAAGGGTGCGAAACTCAGTTATTGTATGCTTGTATATGATTATGTATGTGTGGTTATGGTTGTTATTGGATTGAATTGGAAAAATTTAGTAAAACCTATATTATGTAAAATTGACTAGAAATCGATTAAATGTGTTGGAAATCATGTTTTTAGTGTTCATTATTGTGGTGCATAGTAGATACATGTTGTTAGACATTGTATTGGCAATTTTCTGGTGTGTAGGTGAAAAATTGGATGATTTGGGGTGGAAAACGCAGAACTTTGTTCTGCAGAATTTTTCTGGTTTTTCCAGGTCATACACGTATGGGGCATGTTCATACACGTATGGACCTTGGCGATACGCGTAACATGGGCGAGTCTTGGGCTAATACGCGTATGGGATGTCATTTTGCTCGGCCATCTGCCCATTTGCGTATGATACGCGTAACATTTTAGGGCAATACACGTATGGTGTTGGCACTACGCGTATTGGAATTTTAACGTGAATTTTGGGAAAATTGAGTCTCTGTCCAATCGCATATGACCTTTGGCATTGCGTATGGCATGGCGAGAAATCAGGGCAATACGCGTATGACAAGGGGCTGTACGTGTATGGCCAGGAGAATGGTAAAATGGGACTTTTCAAAATATCGTTTTCGTTTTTCTTTCGTAACTTGGGTTCTGTTTGTCCGATTTTTACATTCTTGGTATCGTTGGAAAGCCATTGAGTTGTACTTTCTTATTATGATGATTTGGAAATTGTTAGACGATTTAATTATGTCAGGAATTTGGAATAGTATCAGTTTGTCAACTTTTGTCGTTATAATTGTGCGTAATTGATGGGTATTATGCAAGGTGTTGTTGTATGATGTAAATGCATGTGTTTAAATGGTGCCGTGATGACTTGTGGCCGTATGGTAATTAAATGCATTGTTTTGGGCATAAGTGCAAAGTGTGATTTTGTTGATGTAGAAGAATGCATTTATGTGTGTATATTAAATGTCATGAGTCATTGTATGTCCAGCATCATGATATGCATTGTTGTGACGTCCTGAGTGACGGATTGATTCCAGAGGGAATCTGCTATAACATCGTGAGCCTTAAAAATAAGAGGTATGAATAGCCTTAAAAATAAGAGGACCGAGAGCGATGGTTATAGACGATCGTGTGCCCATGTGGGGTGTGAGCGATCGGGTCGTGTGCCCGTGTGGGGTGTGAGCGATCCATAAACGTCGTGTGCCCGTGTGGGGTGTGAGCGACGGGGGACATCGTATGCCCGACGGGGAGTTACAGTGATGTAACGAGCGATGATTCCAGCAGAGTTCCTGAGTGAACTAGTGATGAGAAACATTGGAAGTCGGTACCCGCATGTGCATATGCATAGAGTCGTGGTGTCGGTCTCTTGCATTTGCATAAATCATTAATGTCTGTTTATGTGTGGAATTGTGGATAAATGGATATATGGATATGTGTTGGTGACACTTGTATTGAGCATGGTTGGTATACCTTGGTGATGGAAATATGAATTATACATTGTGTTGTCTTGTGTTTGAATTATGGTGTGAGTTGTGGTGAGAACCGTATATATGTGTATTTTTGGTGCTATATATAATTGTATGCAATTATATGATGATTGTTTTTCTCACCCTTCTGCTGTTTTATAATGCTCTATGAGGCATTGCAGATTAGAGTTGTTGGAGGTCTTTTTGTGAAGCTTAGGACTTCATTCTTTTGTCGGTCGGCTCTGATATGTGACACCGGGTAGTTAGGGAGGCCGTTTGTGATTATTGTGTATTATGTATATATATCTTTTGGGTTGTGCATGTATAACTTGATGTATGACAAAATTTTCATGTGATATATATATATATGATATTGAGTTTTAGATTTTCCGCTTTTATTCTAAAATCTGAAATGTGGGTGTAAGGAACTGAGTTCCTCTGTTGATTGCTACCCCACTGTTGTATATCTTTATGAGCAGGTGTTGTATGATTTGTTTCAATATAATGTGATTCCCCCATCTATGCCGTGATAATTTAAATATACTCTGATGAAATTTTGAATTTTCTTTTACTGCTTTAAGTAATTGGGGGTATAGATTGGGGGTGTTACACGAAGGACACCGCCGGTCGACTCCAGAAGCCCGGCGCCCCCACCAGAAGAACGTCGCCCGCGCCTGGAACGACCCCAGCCTGTGGTCGCCCAGAAGCGACACCTATCACCTCCTCCTAAGGAACAACGACACTTTCCTGCCCAGAAGAGGAGCAAAGCTGCCGGCGAAAAGCCTAAGAGCCAGTCAAGGAGCTCCCCATGACGACACGGGCCTGGTCGGAGCCACCATTCTCCATCACAATCACCAGTCAGGAGTGATGAGGACGACCAGCAGATCCCTCTATCCAGGGAGATTATGGAGACCCCTATACCTGTAGGGATGGAATAGCCTCCACCCTTAGGGACATAAGACGGCACCGCCGACCCCGACGATCATGTCGAGAGCTTCGAAGCTATGCTCGACTACAGGAATGTTCGGCGAGTAATTAAGTGTAGGCTTTTCCTGACCACCCTCAGAAAAGGTGCCATGACTTGGTACAAAAGCCTGGCACCAGAATCCATCACATCCTGGAAGCATTTGAAGAGACAGTTCTCCAGGCATTTTACTGCATCTCGCCGCCATCCGAAGACGATGGCCTCTTTGGAAGGCATCCTCCAAGGGAGGAACGAATCTCTCAGAGACTACATCGAGAGATTCAACCGGGAAGACGTCGAGGTCCCCACCACCAACGACATGAAGAAGTTCCTGATCGACCGGGGACTGCGTCATGGGACCGAGTTCGCCAAGTCTGTGGGCATTCATAGACCCCGCAACTTGGAAGACCTCCTCCACCGAGCCCAGTCATACATCCAGTTCGAAGACTCTGAGGCCGCTCACGTTGCCCGAGACTCACGACATCAAGAGGGATCCCGCAGGTCCAAGGATGAAGACTCTACTGCCCCCCAGTGCGGGGGAGAGAGAAGACGCAAAGGCCGTCCCAGGGACTCTAGCGAGCCTAGAGGTCCATCTGGATGGTTCACAGAGTACACTGCGCTCAACGCTCCCTGAGAGCGAATTCTCACCGAGTGCGCCAACTCAGAATTTCATAAAGGGGGTGTCCGCTTTCCGAAGCCGACGCCCCCCAAATCAAACACGGACAGGTCCAAATACTGCAGGTTCCATCGGAGCCACGGACATGTCACCGAAGATTGCATCCACCTCAAGGATGCAATCGAGATCCTAATCAAGGAGGGGCATCTCAAACAGTATACCAAGAGAAATGACGCTCCTCGCCCAGATTCCCAGGACACACAAAGCGTCGAGGAGATGACACCTCCGTCCGGAGAAAACAAACTGCAAATCGCCCTGAGCGTTACTTGACCAGAGGACTTCTACATCCCCGAAGGAATCGAGGATGCCGCGGCAGTTCACAGCATGTGGGAGAGCTTTCCCCCTGAGGACCCTGTCACTGCCCGTAGCACATGGGAAAGCTTCCCCACAGTGATGGTTATATCCGGCGGAGGCTTCAACAAGGTCTCCGTCGGGTCGATCAAGAGGAAGTTCAACGAGCTAGAATCCGCAACCTCGGCTCAAACTGCCGTCTTTGAGAAGGTGCAAGGGAGGTTAAACCCCATCACCTTCTATCTTGAGGAACTGCCCGGCGGGGCGCCCAATTCCACTATTCCTCTCCTGATCCGGGAACAGATGGTGGATTTTGACGTTCACAATCCTGGTCGACCAAGGGAGTCCGGTGGGCATCATGTACTCCCACCTCTTTGAGACTTTCCAGCTCGACGAAAAACATCTGATCCCTTACGTGGGCTCGGATCTACAAGGTTTCAACGGCACCACCACCAGGTCGTGGGGCTATGTTGAACTGATGATGACTTTCGGGAGCGAGGACACTGCTCGACAGGTCAAGACCCACTTCCTGGTGGTAGACTGCCATTTCCTGTACAATTACATCATGGGGAGGACCACTCTGGCCGAACTCACGGCAATACCATCTACAGTCCATCTGAAGATGAAGTACTATACTGCTAGAGGTCGGGTCGTCCCTATGCACGGGGACATTGAGGACGCGAGGAGATGCTTCGAGGCTGTAACCAAGGGCCTGAGCTCGATCAACATTAAGCCGAAGGTCGGTGAGAAGTCAACCCTGGACGCAGTGTAGAAGCCACTCTCTCGCGTCAATACGGTGGACCTCGACAGTCGTTTACCCGCCGAGCAGGAAGGAGCTGAAGCAGCAGACAACGACCTCCCCACTGAAGGCAATGGGCAGCCTCTCCACCCAACGTGCCCCATCCCAGATGGAGACTTCGAGCTCGTCGCCCTCGAAGACGATCCAGACCGGAGCGTGAAGATCGGCACCGGGCTTCCTGACTTGGCGAAGAAGCAGCTGGAGGCATGCCTCCGGGAGAACGTTGATCTGTTCACGTAGAGCACATCAGAGATGCCTGGCCTCGACCCAGAGGTGGTCTGTCACCAGCTCACTGTAGATCCGGTCGCTAGGGCCATAGTACAACGTAGGCGTAGACAGTCTCCCGAAAAGGCAGAGGCTGCTGAAAAAGCTGTAAAAGACCTCTTAGAGGCAAATTTTATTTCAGAGGCCAAGTACACAACCTGGCTGTCCAACGTTGTACTTGTCAAAAAGAATAATGGAAAATGGAGGATGTGCGTTGACTACACCGATCTTAACCGGGCGTGCCCGAAAGATTCTTATCCTTTTCCTTACATCGACCAGCTGGTCGACAATTATGCAGGTTTCAAACTATTGTCCTTCATGGACGCCTACTCAGGGTACAATTAAATCCCTATGGCGAAGGCCAACAAGCAGCACACCACTTTCATGACCGAGTTGGGCAATTACTACTACAACTTAATGCCCTTCGGCCTGAAGAACGCTAGCGCGACCTACCAGCGGATGATGAACAAAGTCTTCCGGGGAGAGATCGGAGACATGCTCGAGGTCTACATGGACGACATGATCGTCAAATCCGCAGAAGTAGTCGACCACACTGCCCATCTTACGAAAGTCTTCGACACGACGAGAAAATGTAGGATGAGGTTCAACACGACAAATGCACCTTCGGCGTTCGGGCGGGCAAATTCCTCGGTTTCTACCTCACAGAACGAAGAATCGAAGCAAACCCCGATAGGTGCAGGGCTTTCTCCGAGATCCCGACCACGAACTCGAAGAAGTCGATTCAATCGCTGAACGGGATGCTGACCGCGCTTTCCCGCTTCGTCACTAAGTCCGCACAATACGAACTCCTATTTTTCAAACTTCTACGCCAGATAGCCAAGTTCGAATGGATTGAGGAATGTGAGCAAGTGCTCCTCCATCTCAAACAAGTCCTTTCGCAACACCCAGTCCTCTCACGACCAGAGTGCAGGGAGACATTATTCCTATACCTCGCCATCACGAGCGAAGCAGTCAGCGTGGTCCTGATCCGAGAAACCATCGACGGGCAGAAGCCAATTTACTTCACCAGCAAAGCCCTCCAAGGTCCGGAACTTAGGTACCAGCAAATCGAGAAGATCACCCCGGCTCTCGTCACCGCGACCAAAAGACTGCGACATTACTTCCTCGCCCACACGATAGTGGTGAGGACCGAGCAACCCATACGACAGCTCCTCGATCGGCCATACATGGCGGGGAGGATGCTCAGATGGTCGCTTAAACAAGTTGAGTTCGACATCCAATACGAGGGCAGGAAGGCCCTGAAAGCTCAGGTATTGGCCGACTTTGTGGCGGAGATGACCCTCCCGGAGCCTTCGACCAACGGATCCCAAAAGTGGACGATCTACATCGACAGGGCATCTAGCTTGAAAGGCAGCAGAGCCGACATCATCCTCGAGAACGGGGAAGGCATCCTGATCGAAGTCTCCCTCACTTTGTCTTTCCCGACGTCGAACAATCAAACCGAGTACGAGGCCTTCCTCGCCAGGTTACACCTAGCTGAAGACCTCGGGGCCAAGGAGGTCAAAATATTCACCGACTCCCAGCCCGTGGCATCCCAGGTACAGGGAGAATACTAAGCCAAAAACGATAGCCTTATCGAATACTTGACTTTGGTGAAGAAAATGATGAAAAAGTTCTACTCGGCGAAGGTGCATCACGTCCCACGCAAACACAATACTCGAGCAGACGTTCTGTCGAAACTCGCGAGAACAAAGAAGAAGGGCAGGAACAAATCTGTCATTCAAGAGGTGCTCTCTCGTCCGAGCATCGAGAATATCTCTCCCATGACTGACGTGAACACCATTGGAGATAGCCATACCCGACGACCCTAAAGACGCCAGAGTGGTTAGGCGCCGGGCGTGCTCATATACAATTGTCAAAGACAAACTGTATCGGCGAGGCTTCTCGATCCCTCTTCTCAGATGCATCGAGGAGTCTAAGGTCCCTGGCATACTCCAGGAGATCAACGAGGGGATCAATGCACATCACCTCGGCGGACGATCATTAGCCTGCAAAGCGTTACGGGCAGGGTACTACTGGCCCACCATGCAGCAGGACGCCAAGGAGCACGTCAAGAAGTGCGACAGATGCCAACGACACGGGGACATGCACTTGGCCCCACCCAGTGAGCTCAAAACACTATCGTCCCCGTGGCCGTTTGCGTGGTGGGGGATGGATATCCTCGGGCCCTTCGTTATAGGATCGTACCAAAACAAGTACCTAATCGTCGGCGTGGATTATTTCACGAAGTGGATCAAAGCGGAAGCCCTGGCCAAAATCACGGCCCACAATATACTACATTTCTACAAGAGAAACATACTCGCCCGGTTTGGCATGCCCCAAGCAATTGTCACCGACAACGGAACACAATCACCGATAAGAGCTTCCAAGACTTCGTCACCAAACTGGGCACGAAGCAACACTTCACGTCGGTCGAGCATCCCCAAACGAACGGGCAAGCCGAAGCAGCGAATAGAGTGATCCTGCGAGGACTAAAACGGCGACTAGGCGGCACCAAGAAAAGATGGGTCGAGGAGCTAAGACCTCGACCGAGCTCTTAGCTTCGTCGAAGGTCGGAATACAGCTCTGACCACTCGACCAGTTCCTTACATTGTCGAGGATCAACAAAGTCGAGCAAAACCTCCAAATTACTTATACAAAAATAAAATAGATATATCATCAAACATACGAACATCACACACACAGGTAAACATAAGGCAAAGCATTAAACCGGGCAGAAGCCAATTGTGAAAATAGTACAAAAATGTCATGAAGCGCCTGGCACGCAGGCCGGGCAATTACAGAAACCACGGCGCATAGGCCAAACCAAACAAAGTTAAAAGAAAATTGACGTGCAGGCCAAATAAGCTAAACAAAAGAAAAGCTAAGTATCCACGTCCTCCTCGGGCTGCCCTTCCTCCACGTTCTCGTCATCATCATCGGATGCCGGGGGGACAATCTGACCGCCAACAACCTCATGATAAGGTCCAGTCCGCTCAGTGATAAGGTCGGGATTCAGAACCTAGAGCTGCCTCAAGGCTTTAGCAAAGCCCAACCCGACAGACTAGAAGACATCCTGCTCGGTCTGCCTCAACTTTGAGATCAACTCAGCTTGAGAGGTCAACAGCTTGGCGTCCTCAGTTTCCTCTTCAGCAGGTCGGGCAGCCTGATCCAGCTCGACGAGTCTCGCCAGGAGATTTTTCCTCTCCTCAGCAGCTTTCTCCAACTTCTCTTCCAGCTGCCTCTGAAGCTCGACCTGGGCCTCGTTCTGTTTCTTGCACTCCGTGAGGTCCTTGCTCAGCTTCTTCATTTCAGCCTCAACGGATTTGAAGCTATTCTGTAATCTAGTCTGCTCCGATGATGGACAGGTTTCGTCATTCAGGACCAGCACGGTAGCACATACCCGCATCATCGCGGTCATATCATCCACTAGTGACTTCCTCCTCGAAACCCGGTCAACACCCAAAACGGCTTGAGCCTCGGAGGCAAGGACGAACGGGGAGTTGTCCCTCGAGAAAAAATTAGGTCTCAAATGACAAGGTGGGAACACAAACTTGTCGCGGGGGGGGCTCTCAGTGAGATCGACATGCGTCTGCTCGATGGTCCTTTGTTTCTTCGGGGGACCCCTGCGAGTCCGGAGATTGACTGCCCTGAGGTGAGCTAGAGGAATCCCCAGACGCCGGGATGGGTCCCTGCACCTGTTGTCGAAGCTGGTCGACCCGCCCTTTGCAGGCTCTCTTCGAACCTCGACCTGATGTCAGCTTCTTCACGCGTTCCTCCAAGGTCGACATGGTACATACGAAAAAAGAGAGCAAACATCAGTAAACCAACAGTAGAAACGATAATGGACCCCGAGTCAGGGACGTGCCCACTACCTAAGAATCGGAGAGCCTCCTCCTCGGTATCACACTCGAGGAGGGCCTTTGTGTTTATGGGCCGGGCTTTGGTAAATGTCTCTCCGGAGGCGTTGGTTATGAAGTTTTCGTCCGGGGTCACCAACTTTGCTTTGCTGAAACCTTGGACAAATTTCACTATCTTGTCGTAAGCCTGCTGGTCCTCCTTGCCCAATGCACATGGACTAACATTATAGCTCTCAATGCTCAGCTTGAAGTGCTCCTCTGTCCATTCCAGGGGGCACTTCGATTCGAGGACCTCCTTCTGTCGACCACCTTCCACCTCTACCGTTCTACGCTTGATAACGAACCACCAGGTTTTGAAGTTCCAAACAGAGTCCATATATGTCCGAAATAGCCTCCTCGGCTGCTTAAACAACACCCAGCTATGACGACCCTCCACCATTTGTCATTGTAGGTGGAAGATTCGGAAAAAGAGGGGGACGGTGGCCTCGACGTCGAGATATTTACAAACGATTTCGTAGGCCCGCACAAAGGCAATGGCGTTTGGATGGAGTTGGGAAGGTACCAGGTGCAACCAAGAGAACACTCCCATTTGGAAACCACTGAAGGGCAGACGTATGCCCGCCACCTAAAACGCGAACTCATACATGGGAAATCGTGTCCTCCTGAATGTCGAGCATATCCGATGACGCTCTAGTGGCCTGTACGCCCGCCAACTCAATGGGGAACCTGCGCGGACGTCCTCGATCGTGGTGAAGGTGTCGGGGCCACCGGGAACAAATAACAAGGGAAAGCCCAGAGGCAAAGCCCCAGCCCAGTCCTCAGGCGAACGAACACCGCTCTCCAGCACCACGTGGGAGTCAGGCTCATCGTCCATTTCAATATTCCCTTCAATCCACTCGGCAGCCATTTTTACCTAAAGAGCAGAGGAAACCGGTGAATTCGATATCCTAGATCAAATTCACCTTTCCACCGCTGATCAAGTGAAAGGGCGAAAAGGGGATGCGGGGAACTACTCAGTGGAACGGCCCCCAACCACGATGATTGGGGAAGCGTGCATGTGTGTTCGGTATCCCTGTCACACGTCCCCGAAACACTTACCCCGTATCCTCGGGACATTCATCGAAGTCCCCGGGAAATTCATCGCGTCTCCTCGGGACCTTCAACACGTCCTCGAGATATTCATCCCAACTCCCCGCGGCATTCATCAAGAACCTAAAGAAGCTCCTCCGTTTTCGCCGGAAACTCCCCGGCCGAAGGAACCATCGTAGAAAACATAAACGGAAAGAAAGGGGTAGAAACTTACTTGAGACAGTGGTTGCGAGTTTCCGGTACGACGGCGTACGGTAGCGAGACGGTGGCGAAAGACAGAAGAAAAGGAGACGGTGGTAAGACGGACTGACTCCTATTTATAAGGCTATCACGGGACTCGAGGCATCCCTAGACACTCGAGTACCCTGGCCCTAGCCTTAGCCAGCCTATGCAATAATGGCGAGTGATATGTGGTACACGGATTCCCGTGTACGTCCTTTCGCTTGCCTTGGTGCCCGACTCCACGTCTTCTCATCTCCCCGCTTCGTCGGCCAACGACGACATAGGAAACTCGGGCGGACTTCCACCTCTGAGGCTCCTGCCTGGCGAGCACCCCTTGCTCTTGGTTCCCGACATTTTCACCATCTCGTTATGTCGAGAACACTGCCCATTTGACGAGTCTCCCCGACAAAGGATGACCCGTGGACATCAGACGACCACCTCCTACCCGGTATTTCGAGCACCCTTACTCTGTCCTCGACATCTGGGGCTGATCCTTAAGCCATTACTCCGACACTTAGGAACAATGACTTAGGGGGCTCCAGTTCTGGACTGGGCCGGCGCCTGCCCATCGGTCGAGCAGACCCAACCCAATACTGATGTGGCCCAATAAGGCCCAAGTCTGCCCAGCACCGAGCAGGCTCGAACTTCCACGTCGTCGAGCACACGTTGGCCAGACACTGTCGAGCAGGGGTTTCATGTCTCAGGGAATACGTCACATCACTCCTCGATCTCCACGTGCTCCTCCTCGCGAGGACATGTCATCATGTAACCTCCCAACTCCAAAAGAGTCGGCCCGCCCATCTTCTGGAGATCTCGAGACCGTTACCCCAGGGCGAAGACCACGTTCTGGTCTTCCTTACGCCACGTAAGCCCTGCAGTCACCTAAATTGGGCCTTGTAATCCAGCCCAGTGTAGGTGACCGTTGGCCCCGCGCTGGGGGCAGCCTATAAATACCCTCTCACTTGAGAGGGTCAGGTTACACATTACATTCTAACTCACTTTCACTTTCTGTACTTGCTTACTCTTTTTTCCTGACTTTGGCATCGGAGTACTTTGCAGGTACCCCCCCCCCCCGGCCGTTTCATCACCACCGGAGTTGCGGAGCTCACGACATTGCTGGCCACTAATCTCCTTTCGGATCAGGTACGATCAAAATGTTATTTTAGGTATTTCATCATTTTATCGAAACTTTTTTTGGATAACAAAAATTTCAAAAAATCACTTAATTTTGAAGCTATTTCAAATAGCTTTTCATGAAAATCTTTTTTGAAATACAATTTTTTGAAAAATTTGTGATTTTGCCTATGTTTTGGTCTTCAATAATGTATATTAATGTTATAGAATGTCAAAATTAGTCTTTTAATTTATAAAAATCAAATTTAAAAAACTTGTAATATTTTTAAAAATGTTTTTGTAAAATTCATTTTCAAAAATACAAAGAAAAAATTAATTTTTTTAAAGCTGAAACAAACTGGCCCAAAGTATAATACATTGAGTGTCAACATCGAATCCAATTCCAAAACAAGACAATGGATGTATGAGGTGGAGAGAGATAGAATAATATAAAGTTTGAGATGGTGTTAAATATGTGTGTCAACCTTCTAAATGTTTCAAATTTTGATTTTAGTCCTTCAAAATATTTTTATTAAGAAATAGTTCTTCTAAAATTTTTCAGTCACACTTTTAATCTCTAATACTAAAACCTCGTTAATTTAGTTGCTAATTCAATCGTTAAGTAATAAACACTCACTAAAATTGTTGTTAATTCAGTTGCTAATTTGTGAAAACCGTCACTAAATTGCAGAAGAGATCAACAGTGTGGATAAAAAAATTTAGAAGGAACATTCTTTGAAGAAAATATTTTGAGAGACTAAAAATAATATTTAAGATATTTAGGAGGAACACAAACATATTTCACTTTTTTATTAAATTAATATCTTCTAAGTAGCACAATAAGATGCATCATCACCTGTCTCTTCCAGAGTCTTTTTCGGGATAGCCTGAATCTAATCCTAAGGGAAACCTGAATGTTGTTACAGTTAGAAGTTGTAAGCAACTAGAGGATACTAGTAAGGGGATGAAGTGAAGAAGCGTGAACTAACACCACCTCTAAGGGAAGTTGTTGAAGAGGAAGAAAATGAGGAATATTATGTTGCTCCTCCTCCCTATAAACCATTCATTTCGTTTCCCCACAGGCTTGCTAAGACCAAGATAGAAGCCAAATTTAAGAAGTTTGTGGAGTTGCTAAAAAAGCTCCACATCAATGTTCCTTTTGAAGTTACATGTCCCTAATACATTCAGGGGGAGAACCTTAATACGATTTTGTTGCTTGTCTTGTCATTTTTGTTTCATTTATTATTGTTTATTGAGCCACCTTCATGATTGCACGTCTCTGAATCAAGTTTTGAATCAATTCATTTTTTTAACTTGCATAATTCAATTATTTGTATTTGATTTTGATCATTATGCTTTAAGTCAATTGTTTGAGTTAATGGAACAAGAACCATATGTGTTGTTGGTTCAAGTTAGATATAAAAATAAATGTCAAAGTATTTTGAAAAATATGAAAAATTGAGATTGTATATACATGTCTCTAATCATGTACATATCCTGTATCGAATCAAATTGACTTGGAGCAAACAAAAGTTTTTCAACATTTGTGACTCGAATTATAGTTTTAACTTAATTCGAATCAAGCAGCTCTGTGACTCAAATCACAAGTTGCACTTGATTTGAATCAGTCAGATTATATCAGCCACTGTCTCATTTGATTCGAATCAGAATTTCTACTTGACTCAAATCTCACTATTTTTCTACATTTTTCTATTTGGCTCTGTCTAAATTGACTCAGATCAAGCTTTATACCCGACTCGAATCACGAGCCTTCATGACTCGAATTAGAGATATAAGGTGACTTGAATAACACAAAAAGGGTAAATTCTTTATGTTTATCTTGTTTCACTCTAATTGTTCATTTGACTCAAATCAGGAAATGTTCTTGACTCGAATCTAACTAAAAATTTCCATCCAAATTTGTGCTTAATCTCAAGCACATATAAATTCCTTTTGTCATCTTATTCAAAAAATAATAATCACATAATTGATAACATTTTCAGAGTGATTTTGTGAGAATTAACAATCTTCATTTTTAAAAACTCAAAATCTCTTGCAAGCAAAATTTCTTTCATCTTCAATCTCTAGTTTGATTTCAGATCTTAATTATGGATATTTGTAATTGTTGAGGGAGACGTGTCTTGAAACTAACCTTTCTTGAAGTTTTTGGTAAAGATTTCAGGAAGTTTGCATGATTGAGGTTGTTGTCATTGGTAGTGACAAATTCCAATAAAAATAAGGAGGTTCTTCTCTCCAAATAAACTTGATAGTCACTGTGTGGAAGGCTACAAACAAGGTGGAGTTCTTATCAATCTTCGGACTATTCACCGCTCAATAAATTGTTGGGATCAAGGGGTGATTGCCACACACAAAGACAGTGAGCAGATTGGTGTGAAGTTGGAAGATTCAAGAAGTGATATTCGGGTAAATATTTCACAGAAGAGTTTGGCATTAAGCTGTATACAAATTAAGATCCAGATAGAAGATTTATTTTTCTCAACATTATTATGAGTTAGTGATTGTATGAATCCTTGCAATATTTGTCATAAAATAGTGGAAGATAACAAACTCCAATGGGAAACCATTAAAAAGTGGAGTAGATTCATGCAAGGACGATAGTGCTGAACCATTATATATCCCAGTCCACACTCTCTTTCTCTCCCTCTCTCTCTCTCTCTCTCTCTCTCTCACACACACACACACACACACACTCTCTCTCTCTCTCTCTTGCATTTCAATTTTTGTAGGGTATTGCATGCTTAGGTTAGCAATTCTTAGCGTAGTTTATCATTTATTTTAACTGGTATCGATTTATTACGTAAGGTTAGGCTTTGTTAGAATTGATACCTAATTGAGCTTTAAAGCTGATTAAAATCTGGAAAACTAGTGTTGTTAGAATCCTCTATTAATTGAATCATTGTACATGACACATCTCGTGTAATCTACAATTACTCAATTAATCACTGCCTTTGAATAATCTGTGAGATTTGTGAATTGTGTATTTGTCAAAGTGGTTAAATTCCAATATAAGCATAAGATCTCTATTTACTCTTTAAGACTTTTACGCGTTTTTGAAAAAAATCTGATATTATATTTTTGGAAAATCGGTCAAAAATTTTAATAAGGGTCTTTCACCCCATCTAGATTGTTTCTCCACTCAATATTCTCACCTAACACCTTTCATAGAGGCTCTATCTCAGATGTCTTTCTATGCTAAGTTTCGGAAAGAAATCTTCTTTAACTTATGGTAATTAGAGGATCAAGAGACTGTAGTGTTGATTGCAGACTGTAGCGCTATAAAAGTATAACAAACAACTACCCAAGCTTAAGGATCCAGGGAGTTTTTAAATTCCTCGTGAGATAGGCACCATGAACATTGAGAGAGCACTGTGTGATTTAGTGGCCAACTTTAACCTGATGCCCTTATTTATGTGTGAAAATCTTGATTTAGGTGAAATGATGTGCACAAATATTTCTCTGCAGTTAGCAGATAGGTCAATTAAGTACCCAGTTGAAATACTGGAGGATGTGCGCATAAGGATTATTTATACCCGTCGATTTTGTAATCATAAGATGGATGAATATTTTCAGCTTTATATTATTTTAGGTAGACCTTTCGTAGCCACAACTAGTGATATAATAAATGTAAAACAAGGAAATCTCACATTTGAATTAGGAGCTGAGAAGATTGAGTTTGTTCTAGAAAAATTAACGAAAAGTCTTTCCTTTAAAAATTATTGTTCTAGTCTTAACATAACTGATCAAGATATCAAAGAGGGAAAATACACAAAGTAGGAAGGTGAAAATGGGGAAGCTAAGGCTTATGGAAAACTCTTAGATAAAAATCCTAACCTCCAATCTAAAGTGCTAGCACATGAGGCAACCCCGAACTAAAAATAGAAACCTCTATCACCAGACCTCAAATATGAACCCCTTCACAAAAGAATGAAAGAAAAGGGTAAAAAGTATAGGAAATTGATGGATATATTCAAATGGATCCGTAAAGTAGTTGAGCACGATGTTAAGGACTCAAGTTTGAAGCAAGCACCCTCTTGATCATGAGATACAAAAGGAGTGCTAATGACGTAAAAGAAGCATTGTGTGGGAGGCAACCCATGAAACTATGTGTTTTATTTTGCCTGTGAGTTTACTTTTGTAGGAATAAAAAGAAGGTTACATAAAGAGTTCCACCCATTACCACAAAAAACACATTTAGCCTTGGACGCGAAGTTGATTTAATCTCGTTGACAGAGCCGAGGAAACGAAGGGCATCATAAAAATTCTCCACTATACCCCTTAGTTTTAGAATAACTGTGGGGACAGTTGAAATGGTAATTGGTTTTATCCCTAGAAATAATTTTTTTAATATTTTCAAAACTAGCGCCACATACCTCTCGGTTTATGGCCAAAACTGAGGGGAAAGAGAAACTCTTTTTTTTTTTAAATACTCATTACATTATTTACACAGAATATAAATAAATTGATTTGTTTAAAAACTACATTGTTTATAGAGAATATTACGTTGTTTACAAAAAATATTAAATTATAAATATATTAAAATTTTTGAATTTGATTCATCGTCATCGCTATTGATGAAGAACAAATGTTGGATATCTCGGGGAAGAACAAATGTTGAATCCTCATTTCATTGAATCTTGGGAAAGAAAAAATGTTGGATATTCCATGCATTTATTTATGATATGAAACAAAAAAAAAAGGGTTAGATAAATAAAGTAAATATCTATTTATATGATTATTTAAGAACATAAACCATGAACCCCGATAATTTTCTGCTATTCCAAGCTTCTTTAAGTTTCAAAATTTTCATGTCAAATATTTCATTATCTATTTTTAATATTTAGAATGCTTTTCTAATGTCTTTTAGGTTTCACGCAGATCACTAATGGTAGTGTCTTGAACATTTATACTCATTAAATGAACGACAAATAATTTTTAAGGACGGCGAAGAAACTCAATAAACACACTTATATTTCTCCTCGATTATTGCTCAAAACCAAGGTAAAATGTGTTTTTTAAATATAAAAAATACAATAAAATATGTTCCATCCCAAGCGCCACATACCTCTAGGTTTCTTTAAAAAAATTGAGGTGTGTAAGATACTAGCATATCTTGATAGGACCAAGCAAACACATCAACATACTCTTCCAACAACTCTATCAACCTCCTCTTGACATATTCACCAAGCAGTGCCCCAATCTTGACCTCTTTCTTATCCTCTTCAAAACCCAAGTTGATCAATTCAACATGCTCTTTATATGGCTGAATAGTCTTCTCCTCGTGCTCAAGTAGCCGAGTAATTTCTTCTAAAATATCATTGTCTTCCTCACTTTCTTCTTATGCTTCAAATACAAGGAATTCAAAGTTGGGAGAGGGCACAGGATCATTGTTTTCAATGGGTTTATTGCTTATTAATCTGCACATGATTTATGTTTTATTTTAGAAAAAGACAAATGTGAAAGTGCTATGCGATAAATGAGATTGTTTTTAAGAGGTTTTTTAGTCACCATTTTCCAAAAAAAAAATGCAAAAGGAAAAACACATTGGATAACAAAACGTCTTTTATTAATGATCTTAAAATATGAAACAAAGGCGCCCTAACAATGTCACTTTCACCTTGGGCAGAGTGAAAGGAATTATTTGAAAAACACAAAAAAAAAATTACTTTGACTATTGAACGACACTATGAACATCCACGACATTCCAATTTTGGCTAGTTTCTCCATGCGTCACAAAGCAAGGCCATTCTGAGTCTAAATCACTTTCACTGATAGCAACAACAATTTGATTTTTGGGGTGAATAAAACCAGCACTATGGAACACCCCTTGGATAGGTCTGATGACAACTTCATGATTCAAGGATCTTCTAGTTGTATAGGGTGAGAACCATAAACCTACTCTTTTCTTATTCCCGAGAAGCTCAACAATCTATCGCTAACCTTCTGCTTGACTACTCTTCACAACCTGTTATATGTCTCTCAAGGGCTCGGAATGGAGTTCCAACAACTTCCTCATCTGCGTCTATATATAGGAAAGAAGAAAGGTGACTGACTAGCAAGGCTTGCTCACCATAAAAAACTACCAGCTTACCATTCTTAACAAACTTGAGTCTTTGATGAAGGGTCAACATTACTGCCCCAACGTCATGTATCAATGGTCTTCCCAATAAACAATTATACACAGGGTATATGTCCATCACCTGAAAAGTGACTTGGAAAATCTGTGGACCTATCATCATAGGGAGATCTACTTCACCAATTACTGTCCTCTTGGAACCATCAAAAGCTTTGACTACAACCCCACTGTTTCTTATAGGAGCACCTTGATAAGCCAACTTAGACAAAGTTGCTTTCGGCATAACATTGAGTGAAAAACCTATATCAACTAAGACATTGGACAGAGAGTCCTCTTGGCACTTGATAGATATATGCAAAGAACAATTGTGTTTCTTACCTTTCGGAGGTAAATCTTCATCACTGCTATTCATACCACTGACAACTGATTGAGTTGATTCAATTATTACCTCTTTACCATCTTCCAACAAAATAGCATTATACCTCCAAGGAACAGCTTTGTCGGACTCATATGGAGTTGGTCCAGACAAACAAACTACCAAGGGAGTCACACGACTCTTCTTGTTCTGATAAGTGACTTCCAAAGGCTTTGGAACATCAAACTGAGGAACAATAACAACTATCTCATCATCCTTATGGTTAATACTAACTTATAGAATACTTTGGTCCATCAAACCCTATATATCTTTCTTTACCAACGCACACCTTTCAGGATTTTGCTCACACAACTGGCAATTTGTATGATCACTTTCAAACAAACCATCCTTACACAACTTGGCATGCACTTCAACCAATGGAGTCTTCACCAAGTTAACATCATAAATCAAATACTCTTCGAGACAAACTCCTACCATACAGACAGAAGGTCCACCATGCTCTGGTAGAGTATTAACTTGCACATTAGGTCCGACATCTCAAAACTTCAACAGACCATTCTTGACAAGCCTCTGAACTTCTGATTTCAATGAGAAACAAGATTCAAGATCATGCCCCAGTGCTCCCTGATGAAAAGCACAATGAGCTTCAAGTTTATACCACCATGGAATTGGATTTGGAATAGCTGGTGAAGATCTAGTTTGGATTAGTACATTTTGTATCAAAGCTAGATACAGCTCCGTATAAGTCATAGGGATAGGATCGAACTGAACCTTCCTGGGAGCATGGGGTTGCTGATTTTGATTAGATAATTGATCCTGCTGATAAGCCTGAACAACAAGAGATGAACTAACCACCAGAGTTACTGCGGCAATATGAGTTTGTTGATAATACTGTTGAGATTGGTCCTGCTGACCACTTATATTTTTGGGTCTTCGTTTTCTTCCTCTTTGAGAAATAGCATTGGTATTATTTCTTCTTATGGAAACTGTTACCAGACTTCTTCGTTCCACTTGATGAACTTTATTCATTTGTCAAACGACCCTCTCTGACGCCTTCTTCTAGTCTGACTCTCATACCCACCATTTCAGTGAAATCATTTAGAGCACTAATAACCATCCTCTCATAATATAAAGAACTCAAAGTCTTGAGAAACATCTTTGTCATTTCCTTTTCCTCCATCGAAGAGTTAATCTGAGCAACAACTTCGCGCCATCTCTGAGCGTACTATTTGAATGATTCCTTATCCTTTTGTGACATAGCACGTAGTTGGTCACGATTAGGAGCCATGTCCAAATTATGCTTATACTGACGTACGAACGCCCATGCAAGGTCAGTAAAAGAACTGACATGAGCATTGTCTAGCCCCATATACCACTTCAAAGTTGCACCAGTCAAACTATCTTGGAAATAATGGATCAACAACTTGTCATCATCAGTGTGAGTAGCCATATTCCAACAATACATAGTCAAATGACTCTGAGACAGGAGTTACCCTTGTACTTTTAAAAGTCAAGGACCTTGAATTTGACAGGGGTCTTGACATTGGGTACCAAGCACAAATCATGAGCGTTCTTACCAAACAGATTTTTACCCTTAATAGCTTCAAACTTTTTCTGTAATTCTAGGAATTGATCCTGGAATTCATCCATTCTCTCATAAATATCCATATTCTCACTAGGAGCAGTGTGGAAAACAGGGTCCTCTTATGGCAGAGCATGCACAACCGGATGAGCGGTGACCATCACAGGTTAGTGAAGGAACTTAACTCACCAAAGGAGCCTCAATAGCAGGGTGTAAATTCTCGAGCACATAGTTGGGAGGCATACCCCAAGGATAACCAGCAGGCATCTCATTCAAACGTGGAGGTCTAGTAGGCACAACAGATACAATAGAAGTTGTTGGAATCTCAAAGATAATAGTCACTTGAGGTTGAGACAGAGGTGGTGGTTGATTTTGAGCTGCCACCAAGGATTCCAACAGAGCAACCATTTTGTCCATTCCTGTCTTTAATGAATTCACTTCCTCACGAAGTTCCCTTTGCTCTTGTTCAATTGTCTCCATCTTTCGTCTTGAACTGGTTTTAGTATTGTACTGGTGTGTCATCTTGTCTTTTAAGAAGATAAAGGAAACGAATGAGACTCCGAAAGACTAGCAGAAAGCAAGACTAAATGATGCAAATGATGCATGAGATGCATATGCAAATGATTATTTCTAAGGAACTAAGGAACTATAAACATATTGCAAACATCATAAGTAATAACATATTAAGAAGAAAATTGAATTTCCTTTCATTAAAAAACTGGAAGGATTACAACATCAGTACATCATCTCAAAGCAATCCTAAACTAAGGACTAGGATCTGAAGTAACTACAATTGAAGAAGATCCATCTCCATGCTGCAACTTCCTCTTGAGCTTCCTAATATGAACTTCAAAAGCAATCTTCATCTTAGGCTTTTCTTTCAAGATCTTGTCAATAACACCTTTCCAAGCGCCAGACCTAGCTTTTTGCTCTTTCTTTATTTTCTTTGCATGTTGCTTAAGCAGATCATCTTTCTCTTTTAATTGCCTTAATATCTCTAAGTTCTCTGCATTTGAAACATGAAACTTGATCTCCCAAGCATCTCTTTCTTGCTTCATCTGAGCTAAAGCAAATTGGAGTCCCTCTGTATCTTCAACTGAAACAAGAGTGGATCCTATGACTTTAGGGAATATAAGTTCTTCGGGAGGATAATGCATATTGATCTTAGCAGCTATTGCTTACACCCACTGAGTGTAAGGCTCCAAAGCAACACAATCTTTTGTTCCTAATTCATCCTTTCCCTTTCTATGAATCTTATGCCATGCATGGACTATCTTCTCTTTCAACCCCTTGCTATCAACACCTTCTTGAATGAAGAAAGCTTCCAGAAGGATGTTTCTTGGTTTATCCTTCATAGCATACCCTGTGAGAGCAAGAATTGTCTCTACAAGTCAATCTATGTTTTGATGATAACAATAAGTATTTGTGAAAGAACCATTCTATGGTCTAACGTGTGTTGTGTGCAGATCATAAGAACTAAAGACATCAGAACCAACATGCACCAGCTAGATGTACTATGATTGAATATATATATATATATATATATATATATATATATATATGCGAAGTTACTATGTGTGGCTAAAGTCGCGAGAAGCAAGAACGCTTCTTTATCTAGTCATGATCAGCCAGATCCAAGGATGCCATGATTGCGGTTGCAATGCTCTTGTGGATGCTCTCTGAAAGTGATTGAGATTCTGAAGATAGCGAAGCTTCTGAAGAAGTACACACTGAAAGAACCAAAGTGCGGAAGACTCCTATAACTTGAAGTTCTGATGGCTGAAGGCGCTGAAGACCAAGTGTAGAAAAAATCTGAAGACTTATGGGTTCTGAAGATCAAGGTTTCAAATATCAAGTTCAGAAGACTCTGAAGACAGGTTCTGAAGATTCAGAAGACTTGAAGCAGAAAAGAATAACGTTCTTAAAGACCAAGTGCTGAAGTTTTGAAGACTGATTCCTAATGGACTTCTTCAATCGACTAAAGACTTGAAGCATCAGATATTCTGCTAAGAAGACTCTACTCATGCTTCATCAAATTAACATCAGAATCCACTGAAGTATTTGAAGTCTAGATATTACCGTTGTGAGTTAAATATACACACTGCCCAAGAAAAGATGTCCGGTCACTTCTCCCTCTGCAAAAAGGAGATGTATCAGTACAACTCATTATATCACAATGTCTCTTTTCCAAATAGCCAATAGTATTCTCAAACGGCTATATTTCTACTAGCTATTTAATGGAAAGAGTTTTTGCTTCTGATGTGTCGATCACTTGTAGAATCAAGAACTGAATGTTCATCTACAAAATTGACCAAGTCATTGTGAAGATAGCCACAACGATGAGTTCTCGTTGTAACACTCAGAATATTCAAAAGCTATCATAATTTCACTAATGACAATTATTGTTGAAACTCAAGAAGACAAATCAACACAACAACAACAATTAAGAACAGAAGTTGTTGATGAAGAAGACAACATTGAAGATCTGTCAAGTCATCAACCTACCTTCTCGTCAGGACTACATTGAAGATCTGAAGCAAGGAGTTGCTGCTCAAAGCTTGCTCAACCAAGAAGACGAAGAAGAAGAAGATCTACAAGATGTCAACAATTGTAATATCCAAATACATCCTTGTAGTTTCTTAGGAAAGCAAGGAGTTGTTGCTCAAATCTTGCTTCAACACATGTGTGTGTTCTTTGTACTTAAACCACAATTTGTAATCTCCAGTATACCAATTCAAATAAAGGAATTGAGACTCCTCCAGTGAACGTTATATCCTGAATGGATCCCTGAACGGTTCAGCTGTGAGTTGAGGCCCTTGAGTAGATCACATGGTGATCAGATACTTGAGATGACAATGGCTGAGGGTCATTGTTGAAAATCCTGAAATATGGTCACTAGCGTTATATTCATTGTGATGAATCCCTGAACGGCTAGCTGTGAAATCCCAGCAGTGGGTCTGGTCGTTCAATGAACGTTTTATCCTGTTGGATCCCTGAACAGTTCATTGGGTTGTTAGTCACAGTGCGGTTGTGCAAGTAGTTAGTCATAGTACGGCTGTACAAATGGTTAGTCACCGGCATTGCCCGTGCAAGTGTAATCATGATTTGGTTATAGTGGATTAAGTCCTTGTGCTCAAGGCGAAATCACCTGAGGATGGTGGACTAGATTAGCCTGCGTGGTGAACCAAGATATATCGTGTGTCCTTTACTCTCTTTCTTAGTATCTCTATTTATGTTTCTGCATTGAATATCAGAACCTCATATTAAGAAAAGTCAGAACCTTGCAGCCTATCTCTAATAAGCTTCCGCACTGCAAGTTCTGAGTATCGTATCTTATGATCAGAACCTATATGGTTCTCATGCTCCATAGTTAAGAGATCAGAATCTCTCAACGAACATTGAAGGTTCTTGAGCATCTATTTAACAAGATGCGAAAAGTTAATGAAAGAGTAAATTCACAATTCAAACCCCCCTTTCTTGTGTCTTTCTCACACCTTCAATTGGTATCAGAGCTCCGGTTCTATTATTGATTCACATCAAACACTTAACAGTGTCAGAAAAAGATCCAGATGTGGTGCGTAGAAGTACTCTGGGTGAGATTGAAATCCACTTACAATTTCTGTAATAGTTCAGCAGTTGACTGTGTACAAAATTGTAATCAATCTGATTACTTCTTGAGCAATTCACTGATTCTAGATGAAGTCTCATTAAAAGTGAAGAATCAGCTGATAAGATAAATTCATCAGATAAGAAACTGTATTTGTTGAATGCTCATTCTGGAAAATACGTGTGGATAAAACCACGTATATGCTTAAAAGATGAATCACCAGAAAGCAAGAAATCTTGTTTGCTGAAGATTAATTCTTTATGAGTTTTTTAGATGTTTTCAAGAAACGGATTAGGTCCACCCTTGACTTTCTCGTTTAAAACTTATTCTGAATCTCTTCATGTAAAGAAGAAAGATTGCTGCTCTAAGACTTTGAATTTCAGAATGAAATCTGTCAAAGCCAGAATCTGAAAAATTCAAATTAGAAAATATTCTGAATGTACTCTTAAGCCTTAATTGATTCAGAAATCAATCTCTAACAACTTGAGATTATCCTAGTGGAATCAAATGTTGATAATCTGATTTCGTCAGATCAAGTGTTCTTAGAATCACTTGAGCTATGAAATTAGAAGCTATCAATCCAGACATCTAGGCTCTCCAACTGATATGCGTGACCAACCCCAAATATGTTGATCAGCATTGTGAGAACAATAAGTTTTCATGCAAACCATGTCTAGTGATGTACACATGTGTTGCGTGATGATGTTTTGGTTCTGAACAAGTTCTGAAACAACCTTGAGGAACAGAGTCAGAAGCTGATATGTTAACTCTTCTTTGTATAACCTCTCAAAGGTTCTCACTAATCTTGTGAAATCAACCATCTTTCAAAGAAAAGAAATTCTCACAAACGCAAACTGAATTCAGGTTATGAAAGGAGAGCTCAACCAATTCTCAAAGTTTGTCATTTAAGATTCAGATCCATAACTTAAGAACTGTATCGGAACCAAACAGGTTCTATGGATCAAGGAAATCAGAAGTGAGACTCAATCATAAACATATGTAATCTGTTGCTATGAATAGGGTCATCAAATAGAATTTATTGTTCACTCTATACTGCTCCCAAGCATATGAGTGTCAATTTTCTTTCAAAACATTCATTACATCGCCTTACAAAAAGGATTGCATGTAATTGGCAAAGTTCGGATGAAGTGGACACTCTGATTATGTTAAGTCTTAATCTCGGTCATTATAACCTAGAGAGTTGATGGACAAGGTTGAACAAGAAAAGAGAGAAAACTGTAATTCAACCAGGATCACATTCCAAGAAAATATTCATTTTCTTCAGAAGTCAGAACACAAGCGTATCTTGAAGAACCCAAGAAATCTCTGCTGCCTACTCGAAAATAGGCAGAATCAGAAAGATGCTCAAAGATTCAGAAGTCAGAAAGGAATGCTTTCACGAAAAGGTTTACCTAAAAGATTCTCTTCAAAAGTTAAGCATCCCTAAGGTAAACTTTCTCTATCTCTTGTAATCTGAAAACCCATAAAATACTTTTATAAATTTTCATGACATATCTTCTAGTTAAATGTTTAGGACTCATTACTTACCTCTTTAGGAAAATTTTTGCACTAAGAGAATATCTGTTAAAATTTAGCTGTAAGAAATTGCTAGATAAAAGAAAATCCTTTAACAAAATCTACACGCAAAGGAACACCATAATAAATGCGAATCTTTTAAAAACACAACATATCTCATTAAAATCTTTTGCACTAACCTATATCTTCCCTAGACTAGGCATAATTCTACCTACTTATTCTATAAAATCACGTCTCCCTTTCATACATCTTATACTCAAAACCCTAAAGTTATAAGCCTCTTTATCCATCCATTATCATGCCTCCACTAACCTTTCTCGGTAATCCAAATCTTCTAGAACTCATTCCTGAGAAACGGTTCTCATTCATTACTCCTTCACTCTCAAGTGGCACTGCTTGTAGTATAGCAGATATCTTATATACTCAATAATGGACCAGGTACTCCATGATGCTAGAAAAGCCTATCTATGTAAACCTGGTCAAAGATTTCTGGAAACATGTTGATCTTGATATTGAAAACAAATGCATCACTTCCTATGTTTTTGATATCCCAATTGTCATGAACCTATTCTCAGTAATCCGTGCAACTGGATGTGAGGATGTTGGAATTCATGTTAATTTTGACGTACACAAATTCTTTCCTGCTAAAAATTTTGCCTCCCTTCATGATCTAACCTCCAGATACATTCCTTACAATACTTAAAATCTTTTACCTATTCCCAAAGCTTGGTACAAACTTATGCTGACAAATTTTCTTCCCAAAGGAGAAAGTACTAACAAAATCAGGTTTCATGACCATGAGTTTATTTACCTTCTTATGAATGATTTTTGAATAAATTTACCATACACCATCTTCAACTGTCTCTGGAAGACTATCTCTGAATCCAGAAATCTCGCAAAGTCCTACATCCCTTATGGAAGAGTTTTGTCCGAGATTTTCTTCAGGGATGGGATCGTTGATATGATCAAAGGAAGAATTGAGGAAGATGGGTCTGATATCCTTCCAGAAAACTGCTTGTTGAAGATTAATTGCGAATCCCTCGGTAGCCAGGAAACTGTTCAAATTCTGTCTGAATTTTGTAACTAGCTCAAATCTCTTTTCTGTCAAAATAGTTATTTCTGCTATTGTTCTGTTAATTCCAGTTCATAAAGTCGTACTAAAAAGGGGTCTCTCTGAATACTATC
The DNA here is from genome assembly GCA_022829125.1 of Lathyrus tuberosus. Classification (NCBI taxonomy): domain Eukaryota; kingdom Viridiplantae; phylum Streptophyta; class Magnoliopsida; order Fabales; family Fabaceae; genus Lathyrus; species Lathyrus tuberosus. The sequence goes on along the minus strand of JALAZF010000142.1, from coordinate 1,485,010 downwards.
ATTTTATCAAAATTAAAAATTCTAATTAAACATAAAATGTCATGTCACTATCATTAAAACTTTTTCGCGGCTCACGAAATCATCATAAATATATCAAATCTTATGATAAATGAATGCAAAGCAGCTACTAACTTTTTACTCTTCCCAATAAAGAAGTAAATACTCTGATTCCTTCTCACACACGATTACATCCGTCTGTATACTCAACTAATCATAACATATCTAGAAAATAGTAAATCAAATCCATTACACTAAGATCATTCATCCTAACCCGTCTATAAATACTAGGATTGTCTCTCTCCTCAGATCTACACCCAAATCCATCTTACTTTCTCAATACTATCCCCTCACTAGAATAATGAACTCTCAAAGGAATGGACCAACCTTCCTTGGAAACAAAGAAAATCTTCACCTTATTCCTGAGAAGAAACTCAACCTTGCTCATCCCGGAGACAATGGTTTGGAGATACTCAGAAGCATGCAAGCCCAGTCTTGGCAGGGCTATTACGCTCTCCTATATGGTCCCGTCTATCCAAACCTTGTCAAAGAGTTCTGGAAATATGCTAAAATTAGCAACGACGGAAAAACCATTTGGTCAGAAGTCTACCTTCAACCCATTGCTGTCTCTGTCTCCTCGATAGAGAAAATCACTGGATGTGTCTCCTCCGGAGCTACTATTGATGACTATTAATCGAACCTAAGCTTGGTGGATCAGTGCAAAATTTTATTTGACGACTCAGTCCCTTACGAACCAAACAACCCTGAGAGGCTTCTCATTTTTCCAAAAACATGGTTCAAATTTTTCTTGACCAACCTTCGTCCTCGTATGGCTCCTGAGAATATCTTAACGCACAATGACAGAATCCTTATCTTTCTTCTAACACAACATGTTACAATAGATCTCCCTAAAACCATTTTTAATCATATGAAACATTCTATCAAAGTCTCTAGAAACAAAGTGCAAGCCTTCATTCCGTACGAAAGAATAATATCGGAAATACTTCTACAAGAAAAGGCTTGGGATTTAATTATCAGGCTTGAACCTGGTACTTCTCATGTTGAAATCAGTTGTGAAAATATGGAAAGTATTGAGGATTCTGATGATTAAAGTTATGATGATCTTCTAGCAGTTGCTATGTTTTGAAAATTACAGTCTTTTCGTGTTTAATGTACAGTCACCCAGGAATTAATAAAAATGCGTTACTAGTCTCATATGAAAGTTTTAAAACTTAACTCCTTCACTCTTTCTCATAAAGTCCTTTAGATAATTCAACCAGTATTAGAAATCATAATGGAAGAAACTCATTAATCCCATCTAGGAATTGCGTACAAAAGGCTACTCCCTTATTTCTTACTAGAAAATTCTCAGCCGTTCAATTCTCTTGAAATACGCATACAGACGTTCGACTGATAAACTATTGAGAAATATCTCAATCCTTCATAACACGAAAATACGTGACTCTAAAAGTTTCTTTTATAAGAATCAGTTTTGTCTGGTCTAGATCTGTATGTTTTGATGAAATTCGTCCGTAATACAATCTTTATCTAATGCAATCTATGTTTTTTTTAATCTATGAACCTCTATGTTTAGATGTAGCTTTTTTTTTTAGCTCCTTGTTGGTTATTTATAATTGTCCTTCAGATTAATTAAGCCATAACGAAAAATTAGTAAAATGAAACTAAGTGCTTTTAAAATGCCTGAACACCAGTTTCACGACCTTCACAATTGGCTTCCATTACCTTCAATTGGTATCATTCATATACTTGATTGAAAGATATATGCTTAGTTGCTCATATGCCCTGACACTTTTTTATGATGTCAAAAAGGGGGAGAAATTAAAAGATTTTGATTGAGAAAAGAAGGAAATCTGAAAGAATGCAGAACTCAAACAAAGTATAAAAATGCGTTACTACTAACGTTTGTTGTTTGATGTTATCTGAGGAACTCTAAACAAGTTCACTAGGCAGTCTAACGACAGGAACAGGCTAAGAAGAAGAACTCCGATCATATAATAGAAGCTGTCTAAGAATCAGAAGAAGTAAGAAAACTCTGAAAGCAGTCAAGACAAAGTACACATTCTCAAGATGCTTACTCAGAGGAACTGTGCAAATCAGAAGCCAAGAGCTATCTGAAGATCTGGATTGAAGATCCAAGAAAGAAGTCGTTCTGATGTTTACCAGGAACCATTTGAAGTGAAAATGATTTGGTATCAGACTAAATCAATAATTGGTAATCAGACTCAGTACACAAAGACTAGTATCAGACTCATCAATTAGAACAAAGCTGTGAATTATTATCAAATACCTTCATTGGTATCCATTCCCTGCACATCAAGGAACTATTCTTCAAGTCAAAAGAACTTATTTAGTCAGCACATCACTTTATATCAGCACAAAACAAGGTGTACCAGATTCAAAATCAAGCGTTGATTGATCACATAAATTAACCTGAAATTGGTATCTAATCAGAAATCAAGCTCTGATAAACCACTGAGCTGTGACATTAACAAGATAAGAACCTATGGTCAAATGTCAAACTCTGAAAAGTCATGTTCCACATTGGTGATTAAAATCTTACTACTCTGAATCACGATTCTGAAGATCCCAATATATGACTTATGGTAATTAGGGGGAGACTACCCAGAAGATTAAAAAATAAAATAAAAAATATTCATATAGTCTGAAACTCAGGGGGAGTTTCCTTTAAAGACAGTGTCTGTCTCTGATAAATAGCAAGGCTATGACTATCAGTCAAGAACTGTTCTAATCTTATGCTTAATGGAATCTGCTGAAAAGTAGAAATGCTTCAGATGTCTCTGAAGATAATATGCTCTGATATGACAACAACGAAAACTGAGTTCTGAAGATCTGAAGATGGAAGTTCTGATGAACTAGTCCAGATGCTAAAGACTCTTCGTTTTCCTAAAGACAAGATAGAGAAGTAACTTTTTTCTATTCCTGTTCTGACAACTCAAGTTGTTACTCTGTATATCTTTGGATTATATAAAATCCTAGATGATCTCAGATAAAGCTTTGAGGATAACTCATTCAGGGGAGCTGTTGTTCCAAACTCTGAATTTGTTTGCTTCAGTGATTACCTTGTATAAAATGTTCAATCAAAATACTTGGTTTTGTCATCATCAAAAAGGGGGAGATTGTGAGAGCAAGAATTGTCTCTACAAGTCAATCTATGTTTTGATGATAACAATAAGTATTTGTGAAAGAACCATTCTATGGTCTAACGTGTGTTGTGTGTAGATCATAAGAACTAAAGACATTAGAACCAACATGCACCAGCTAGATGTACTATGATTGAATATATATATATATATATATATATATATATATATATATATATATATATATATGCGAAGTTACTATGTGTGACTAAAGTCGCGAGAAGCAAGAACGCTTCTTTATCTAGTCATGATCAGCCAGAACCAAGGATGCCAAGATTGCGGTTGCAATGCTCTTATGGATGCTCTCTGAAAGTGATTGAGATTCTGAAGATAGCGAAGCTTCTGAAGAAGTACACTCTGAAAGAACCAAAGTGCGGAAGACTCCTATGACTTGAAGTTCTGATGGCTGAAGGCGCTGAAGACCAAGTGTAGAAAGAATCTGAAGACTTATGGGTTCTGAAGATCAAGGTTTCAAATATCAAGTTCGGAAGACTCTGAAGACAGGTTCTGAAGATTCGGAAGACTTGAAGCAGAAAAGAATAACGTTCTTAAAGACCAAGTGCCGAAGTTCTGAAGATTGATTCCTAATGGACTTCTTCAATCTACTGAAGACTTGAAGCATCAGATATTCTGCTAAGAAGACTCTACTCATGCTTCATCAAATTAACATCAGAATCCACTAAAGTATTTGAAGTCTAGATATTACCATTGTGAGTTAAATATACACACTGCCCAAGAAAAGATGTCCGGTCACTTCTCCCTCTGCAAAAAGGAGATGTGTCAGTACAACTCATTATATCACAACGTCTCTTTTCCAAACAGCCAACAATATTCTCAAACGGCTATATTTCTACTGGCTATTTAATGGAAAGACTTCTTGCTTTTGATGTGTCGATCACTTGTAGAATCACGAACTGAATGTTCATCTACAAAATTGACCAAGTCATTGTGAAGATAGCCACAACAATGAGTTCTCGTTGTAACACTCAGAATATTCAAAAGCTATCATTATTTCACTAATGACAATTGTTGTTGAAACTCAAGAAGACAAATCAACACAACAACAACAATTAAGAATAGAAGCTGTTGATGAAGAAGACAACATTGAAGATCTGTCAAGTCATCAACCTACCTTCTCGTCAGGACTACATTGAAGATCTGAAGCAAGGAGTTGCTGCTCAAAGCTTGCTCAACCAAGAAGACGAAGAAGAAGAAGATCTACAAGATGTCAACAATTGTAATATCCAAATACATCCTTGTAGTTTCTTAGGAAAGCAAGGAGCTGCTGCTCAAATCTTGCTTGAACACATGTGTGTGTTCTTTGTACTTAAACTTAGGAGAAACTTGCTTATTAAGAAGCACAATTTGTAATCTCCAATTTGCCAATTCAACTAAAGGAATTGAGACTCCTCCAGTGAACGTTATATCCTGAATGGATCCCTGAATGGTTCAGCTGTGAGTTGAGGCCCTTGAGTAGATCACGTGGTGATTAGATACTTGAGATGACAATGCCTGAGGGTCATTGTGGAAAATCCTGAAATATGGTCAGTAGCGTTATATTCATTGTGATGAATCCCTGAACGGCTAGCTGTGAAATCTCAGCAGTGGGTCTGCTCAGTCAATGAACGTTATATCCTGTTGGATCCCTGAATGGTTCATTGGGTTGTTAGTCATAGTGCGGCTGTGCAAGTAGTTAGTCATAGTGCGGTTGTGGAAATGGTTAGTCACCGGCGTTGCCCTTGCAAGTGTAATCATGATTTGGTTATAGTGGATTAAGTCCTTGTGCTCAAGGCGAAATCACCTGAGGAAGGTGGACTGGATTAGCCCGCGTGGTGAACGAGGATATACCATGTGTCCTTTACTCTCTTGCTCAGTATCTCTATTTATGTTTCTGCATTGAATATCAGAACCTCATATTAAGCAAAGTCAGAACCTTGCAGCCTATCTCTGATAAGCTTCCGCACTGCAAGTTCTGAGTATCGTATCTTATGATCAGAACCTATATAGTTCTCATGCTCCATAGTTAAGAGATCAGAATCTCTCAACGAACATTGAAGGTTCTTGAGCATCTCTTTAACAAGATGCGAAAAGTTAAAGAAAGAGTAAATTCACAATTCAAACCCCCCTTTCTTGTGTCTTCTCGCACCTTCATAGCTAGATGACGTCGAGCTAAAATCAGATTATAGTTAATACCTCCTTTTGTACCAAGAAGAGGTACATTAAGGAATTCACCACAACTGTCAATAATCTTCACATCATCTTAAACTCTAGAATACCAGTCAAATCTGCATTGGTGAGATACATAGTCCTCTAAGACCACCTCAAACCCTTCTTGTTGTCCTTGAATAAGCTGGACCGTGGCAAGTGTGAAATAAACCATTGTACAGTAAAGGTGCACAACACATAACAGTTTCTCCATTCTTCTCCGTCCTATGATGGATAGAATATTAGGTATCTGCGAGCAAAGTAGGAACTGCATTTCGGATTATAAAGATACGGATAGCGTTGATGTCCACAAATTTATCAACATTAGGAAACAAAACTATGCCATAGATAAGCAAAGCGAGAACAGCTTCGAAAGCAACCATACTCCCCACACTAGCAAGAGTTGCAGCCTTTTCCATCAAGAACTTAGCAGGTAGACCAAGAATATCTCCTTTAGTCACAAGATTATAATCAATCTCCCATTTCCTTAGGTGTACTCCCCCTCCAATGACATGAGACTTAGGAATCTCCTATAAACCACAAAATGATATCTGATCTAATACATGAAATCCTATGTGATAAGAATATTCCTTCAATGTAGGCGAAAGTTGATAATCAGGGAAAGTGAAACACCTATATATTAAATCATAGAACTGGACCAAGGTGTTTAGAACTTTGTCTTCGGGATCAGTATTCAATACAGTCAGAAGTCTTCCATACATGTCTTTGAAATCAGAAGGACAAGTCACCAAAGATCCTAACTTCCTCAACTCTTTTAATTCAGGACGCTTGAAATGGAACTGGTGAGTATTTCTCCTTTCAGAGTCCATGATCAAATTACCTGCGATATTTGCAAAGAAAGATCCTAAGTTCCTTGGAAACTAGGTGAAAAAAATATGTTTATGAATGCGTGGATGCATGATTATGCAACAATCACAAACATGGTGGGTTCAAAGGTTCAACATCACGAGCATAAAGCAAGGTGGTCAGGTTAAAAAACATCCCACAAGGTATGTTCTATGGCTTTGAATGTCTCAAATAGTAACCAGGTTCTAAAAAAGTTCCTAAAGTTGTAAATCCCTCTTTCGAATATTACCGATTTGATGACTTGCTCGTAGACCAATAATATTCTCAAGAGAACCTCGTCTGAGTGTAGTATCATCAACCATACCAGGCCTACGCCAGGAAGGTCACCACACTATGTCTTAAAAAGCCATAGGGGTTAAAATGTTCTAAAGGTCTCTCAAAATCCCAGACACCCGGGTCGAAAATAATAATGCCATTACGACTACTCGCATGACATCAATACCTCCATAGGGGCCTCATCTGAGCAGGGGTCTCATGCCAACCTAACAACGCTTAATGCCCATAAGGTCGACATGACTATACCACTATTCTAGCTTAAGTGAACTCAAGTTTGGGTAGGGACTTATCTCACCAAAAGAAGATCACCAAGCACCCAAAAGCAAAAACATCAAACAAAGGCAATTATAAACATAGATAAACAAGCTAGGCTTAACCCTCTTAGGGACTACTCCCCAACAGAGTTGTCAGCTGTCGCGGCAGGAAAAATCATTGAGGTTAAGCTATTGATTAACTTAACTCGAAAAAGAAAGAGTCACCACCGAACTTTATTGTTTCAGGAAAAGGGAAAAGGTCGAACAAAACCCATAAGAAGCTAAAAAAACTAAAAAAGGGGATATTTGAATACGGGGGTTGGTTATGCGAGGGGAAGGTATTAGCACCCCTCACATCCGTTGTACTCAACGAGAACCACTTGTTAATCTGAATTTATATAAAGTTGGGTTGTTTGTTGATTGATTTTAATTGAAAAGACATTTTCTCGTATTCGAGTGGAAAACTCAACTTACTACCCACTAGTATGAGGAAATGAGCATTTCCATCATCTTGATATGGAGAACTTTTACTTGGACTTTGTCACAAGTACATCTCAATATTCAAGTGGAAAATGTCACTCATGTCTCAGCATCTTGTAGAAGTATAGTGGTTTGCATCACTATAAGAATAAACTAATATCTAATCTTTTGGAAAAAAGGCTCTTAAAGAAAAGTGAACAAAGGCACAAAAAGAAGTTTGATGAGGTTTGTCTTTTTTATAATTTTGAAAAGAGTTTGAATATGCTTAAGTGTTTTAGCATTTATTGACAAAATATTTTCTGGATTACTTGACAAAGTCAAGGTTTATTGAGAAAGAGGCGTGAAGTTTGAAAACAAGAAGTTTTTGAAATAGGGAGAAGTTTAAAAATTTAGGAAGTGGGAAAGAGATGAAGAGACTATCCTTAAGCATAAAGTAAATGGCCTCATTGTCAGGTAGCCCAAGAGAAAGCCTTTGTGTGTGCAAGTGTACTAACAACAAGAAGAGGCAAGCATTTGACATTGGTCAAAGCGAGCATTCCTTTCCCTCTGGATTGAGACGCACGATGAATAAGCAACAGACAAAAATGAGTATCAAAGGAAAAAAACCAGATGAACAACCAAGCCATAAAGAGCCTCTAAGTCTTGAATTGAGGATAAAAAAGTCTCAGATGAAACACTATGTCTCAGATGAATCACAAGGTCTCAGATACCACTCCAAGCAAAGAGGAATACTAAGTCCTAATGTCCATGGTCCAGAATACTCCTCAAGAAAGGGATAGTTGTTAGAATAAGATTTGTTCCTAACATTATCTCTTTTACTTTTGATGATAACAAAAGTATTAAAAGAACAATGGTTTATTTGATGTGTGTTTTATTTATGTAGGTTCTTGTTCTTGTACATAAATAATCAGAATCTGTTTTACTTAGACACACTGGAGTTGCTTCATTGCTAGCTTCTGGTGGCACTTCTGGTGGCAGGGTCTGAAGAACAATTTCTAGTGTGGTTTGAAGAAGACTCTGAACTGAAGGCCTCAGCATTCAGACGAGTTTCTACATTTAGTAATTGTATATCATCATCTGGTACCATTCAGAGTTGGTGATAAAGTTGTAGATTACACGTATTACTGAAAGCAAGATGTATTGTCTTATCATCATGTCAGCCCAAGTCTACAAAATTGCAAGGCTCAAGAAAAGGGGGTACGTTCTATGGATGTCTGCTCCCAACGGCTCTATCAGTACAAAACCTCTTGAAGGCTCAAAGGTTAAACGTGTTACACACTGCATTCAGAATCTGTTGTGCATCCATCTTCAACGTCTCTTGTACTATGGAGTAAAGGTATATATATATATATATATATATATATATATGGCTGAAGATTCAAGTTTGAATTTTAACAAGGATTATTCTATTGAAGGAGTGGCAAGATCAAGCAATTATCAACTCTAATGTAATATACATATTTTCTATTTTAGGTTGTAATTCTAAAAGCCTTAAGATTTCTTATCATTAAATGTCTGAGAAATATTAAGTGCTTTAGGTCTTTATTATGGTGATTTCCCGTACCTCTGATGCTTGCATCATGTACACCTTGTTCTCTATTCTGCTGAGCCTTCAGTAGTTTAGATTAATTCTCCTGTTATGTGCTAGAGCAAAAAGTCTTGTCTCATTGGGATTCAAGCTACAAGTCTTGAGCCAAGATGCTTAATCCACGTAAGTGTCATTGCTTAAGTGCTTGAGCTGTGAAAGTCTTATTCAGCTAGTCTGATTGAGCAAGTGGGGAAGTCTCTGTTTGAGGGGCGAGAGCAAGAAGTCTCGAGTGCAGCTTGAGCAAGGGAAGTCTCAGTCTGAATGGCCAAAAGAGCAGGTGGCTCGGCCAGAGGATGTGAGAAAAGGGAAGTCTTAGACATTTGCTCTAAGAAAAGGGAAAGTCTCCACCAGATGACAGGAGAGCAAGTGGCTCAATCAGATGGTGTGAGCAAAGGTTAAGTCTTAGACATGTGCTCTAAGCAGGGAAGTCTCAGACAGTTGGTCTGAGCAGTTGTAAAAGTCTTATGTAGAAGCATAAGTGATTGTAATCATAAAGTGGTTATAAATGAAAATATCTTGTGAGACAAGGGGACTGGACTACTCCTAGTTAGGGGAGGAACCAATATAAATATTTTGTGTCATCTGTTGTTATTTTATTTACTTCTGTTATATCCACTGCCAAACGAATTAACTCAGAATCTGAACATCAGTTCTGATTCTGAAACTCTGATAAGAAGTTAAATTAAATGAGAACGCGAAACACAATTCAACCCCCAATTCTTGTGTACTTTTCACACCTTCAATTGGTATTAGAGCATGGTCTGTACTTAACACTTAACGGTGGTGCAGATAATGATCCAATAAGAAAAGTATATTTCTTCTTTAAGAAGGAATCAAGTGCCACGTGAAAAATATCATATGACTTTTCCTACCATATTCAAATGGACGACTCCACTGAATTTAAATGATGGAAAAGGTAAACATATTTTTAACTCATTGGACTTGATAAAGGGTTGCTGAAGGTCTATAGAATATCCTTGAAAAAGATATTACTATAGAAGTTGATGGTGTTAAAGATGATCATCTTGAAAATCTCTTTTACCAAATCATAAGATGCTTATTGAATATCTTCAAAGGTAGTTGCATTCTGGTAGATGCACTATCTCACTTCTGAGTATATCAACATCATTGATATATCTGATGCATGGACTATTCTTGAAATCTTGTGCTTGGGTTTGTGGGGATCAATTTTTGAAGCTTGAAGTAGTTACACTTCATATAATCTTTTCAAGCAAGACTTCTATACTGGCTAAATGGATTGTGATATCTGTTTATAGAAGAGTAACTTCAAAAGCTTTTGAAATATTTGTATTTCAACTGATTTCCCAAATCTGAAAGGAGGAAGAAACACTACCAGAATCTAATATCAGATGCTCTTTAGTGTTTAATCTTTTGAAGCTGATATTAGTGCAAGATACAAATGAAAAGAAGCATGTGTGTTCTGAAATAAAAAATTAAGTATTGAAAAGCAAGAGATGTTGTTAAAGCTATCTTGGTTCAAAATATTTGATTATATGGAGTTTGTTCTTTAAGGTGATATCTTAAGAAACTCCATTGCTTCTCGTTTTAGGACCATCATGGAAGTTGTTTTAAAAGACATTTCTATGAGAAATCTTCAACTTCTCTTTGAGTTCTATCAGCCGCACTAAGACAGTACTCTGATATGCTCTATGTCAATTTCTGATAGCTAACACCGTCTAGTTCTGAGCTTGTCAATGATTTCAAAGTCAAAAGATTTAATCCCAAATAATGAGATTATTGATATTGCTTAGAACAAGATTTTGTTCATATCATATTTCATTCTAGACTCATACTCTGGAGTGACTTATGGTCTGTTGTTAGGTTGAGATGTAAGGCAAAAAAGTGTCTGTTTATATTTACATGTATGGTCTTATAGAAATATGAGCATCATAATGTATCTGCTACAACTATCAAGGAAAGAAGCAGAGGCATTTTCCATAAGGTTGTTTACAACATTTATTGGAAGAAGAGCTAACAGCCTAGATTCAAGTACTGAAGGTAGTGAATTTGGTGAGAGTAGTGGAATCAATGGTTAGACAACCATTGAATCAGAATCCACTCAAAGTTGTGTTTAGTCTCTATTGGTCAAGTCTGAATACTGGATCGAGTTTGGCCAAAAAAAAAAGGGGGTATGCTTGTTCTTTTCTGGTTTATCTTTTGTTTCAATGAAACATTTTTATAGATCTAAATACAAAGTTTCTGTTAGATCTAAAAAAAAGGGGTATGCTTGTTCTTTTCTGGTTTATCTTTATGTTGTGTTTGTCTATACTGAATGTCTTATTAAGCCAGATGATGATCACATTTATGAAAATAGTTTTCTGACTTTTGTGTTGATATTGTTGCTTGTTAGCTGTCTGAAGAAGACAATTCAATATTCATCTATCACTCATGACTCTTGTTTCAAGATAAAGTGCTAGTTTTGAATAGAACCTTAGAGACTTGTGACTGACAGATGATATCTCTGTCTAAGTCTAGACTTACTAGACTCTGACAGTTAATAGCTTTTGGAAGTTGTCAGTTTCTGAGATTCAAAAGAAGATTCTTTTTTACTATCATAGTAGTTTAAGTAAAAAGTTTTCTAAAAGCTTTTATAATACTTAACTTTTCATAAAGGTGAAACTCATCTAGTGGAATTGAAATATCTGATGGATAAAGAACCTTTGGGTAATGATGTTTTCTTTTTTAGTACTTGTTGTTACTATTCCCTGTCCTGTGAAACATCATGGTGTCCTTTTTCTGGAATGATTCTTATTCTTGTAATATTCTTGTTCAGTTCTTCTTCTTCTTCTCTTTCTTCTTCTCTTCTTCTTGGTTGTGTTCTGATCAAACCAAACCTAAGATGAGTTCTTCAGTTTATTCTTTTTTGAATCAGCTAGTTGTCATCAATGAAAAGTTTGTGGATTTTGATGAGTTGCTTAAGATTGGTTTCAACTTCTGGAAGACTGTGTCTAAACAAAGGTGGAATGGCTACTTTGAGATGCTCTGTGGTTTCACTAATCCAAGTCTTGTCAAAGAGTTTTAGATCAATGCCTCCATTATTGAGCTGAATTTTGAGTATGTTATTCTGTCTAGAGTAACTGGTGTTTCTATTAAAGTAACCTCTAATGCAATTGCAAATGTGATCAATTGTGAGGAGATTGGAGAAAACCCACTAACTTTTGTTTGGGAATACTATTTTCCTACTTGGCATATCTTTGTAGATCCATCTAATACATCAGTGGTTTCAAATCTTCTTCCTGATGTTGTTGTTTGGAGTCAGATTCTGAATTCAAACTTACTGCCTAAGGATAAAGATTTAGATCAAGTGGACCCTATTGAAAAACATCTGCTTCTACTTCTTAATTCAGATTTGAAGATTGATCTTCCTCAAGTTATGTTTAACCATCTGAAGAGGTCTCTTTCTTCTTTTCAAAAGGGAAAGATCTTCTTCATTCCTTATGGACGAGTTATTTCTGAAATACTTGTTCAGCAAAGGGTTAACATAAGTTTTGAGGCTAGTTCTTCCAAGATTTGGAGAGACAAGTTTGAAGATATCTATGAAATATTCTAATGTTAGATTTCTGCATAGTTATGCTTTGTATTGTTGTTAAAATCTTTGTATTAAGCATCTTATTAATAAATTCAAAGTTTGTTCATGCTTGTGTTCAGTTTTGACTGATTAATATTTATTCTTGTTGTCCACTGTGATTCTGAAATAGATAAAAGAACTCAAATGTTTGCAACTTATTTTATTAATAAAAAGGATGATATTACAAGATAATTAAATTTTTCTAGTTTATTGGATGTGTCCTAAGGAACTCCCTAGGATCATCTGACATGTCTAGATTATCTAAGAAATCTTGCCATTCTTCCTTAGCAAAATCCAAAGCCTCCTTTCTCAGTCTGTTTCTGCGTCTGGATCAAGAAGATCTTCTTCTTCTGTGTGTCTTCACAAAGGATGCTAAAGAGGAGAACACTTCTGAAGTTGTCTGCTTTCTTGGAGGTTCTTCAGCTGCTTCCTTGCTTTGATTTGCTTGAGTTGTTGCATTCAGTAGTGTTGTCTTCCTGAAATCTCTCTTTGGAACCCATATTTGCTTTTGCTTATACATCTTGGTGTTTGAGGGATTAAGTGATGATGGAAGAAAGCTTACTAAAGTCCTTTTATAGACGTGTTACATTTATTGTCTTGAGTTTAATATTATTTAAGTACTAATTAAATTTTATCAGTATTTTAATAACGACTCTTGAAAATGTGATATAGCAGTCTAACCTATTAAGATTCTCTTAATAACTATGAGTTTATGTTTGATCTGTTTTAACTATTGTTTCTGTGTCAGTTTCACTTTGATAGTGTACCTTCAGAAAATCTAAAGAAAATTCTGGAATGTAAATGCATGCTAAAGTAGTATTGGTCAGAAATTTTTTTCATTAATTAAACTGATGGATTACATTTTTTTAACAACAAAAAAAGGGGTACAAGATGATTTCTAGAATTGATCCCGTGCTAGTGCATCTCGTGCCCAACAACGTCCACTGTTGTCATAGTCTACCTCCTTATCTTCAAAATCAATCACTTCTTCCTCTTATATGTCTGGAAGAGAGCGTTAAAACTTCTTGTTAACCTTCCTTTTCTTCTTCCTTGACCTCTTCATGCTCTTTCTCTGAGGCTTCAAAGCAGCTAGTGCTGAACCTCCTTTTGAAGGTCGTTCAGGTACTGCCGAAGTTACCACTTATGTAGAAAGTATTACTGAGGGCAGAGGCACAATTGTAGAAGACTCAGAAGCATCTCGCCTCTGAGGGGATTGGATTGCCAAGCTTGTATAGCTCTCGGTTGCGTCTGTTATGACGAATGCATTATGACTCTCAGTTGCTGATTCCATATCCTTAGGTTGGTGATTGATGAAAATTACTTAGGAGCAGGATGCTTTTAAAATTACTTCTATGGATACCAAGAGTCTAAAATTAATCCTTGTTTAATTCTTGGAATAGTAACGACCACTAAGACTTTAAAGCGTGCACTTTATAAACCTTAATGTCTCTTATTACTTGATTATTCTTCCTCTTTGGAAACTGATCCTGTAATGATGATCCAAGTTACATTTATTAGTAATATTTTTTTCTCTTTCCTTTATTTTCATTCCTTTCTTTTTGATGTGACAAAAGGTGGAGAAATAATAGTAAGTATTTAAGTGGAAACTGAACCCATTGAATACATGTCTTGTACATATTGGTCATTTATTTTCTTGTCATTTATTTTTTGTTTTTAAGGTTACCTTGCCCAGGGCGTATTTTTAACTTTCTTGTACATAGGTCTAAGGAAAAGCTTACAAACCTCAGACTTAGCCTATCAGACTCAGAAGGAGCTTACAAACCTCGTATTCTGGTGCTGCCAAAGAATGTTAAAAAGGGAAACATATTTTAACTCTCTTGTACATAGTGTTAAGTAAGAGCTTACAAACCTCTGACTTGGCCTATGAGACTCAGAAGGAGCTTACGAACCTCATATTCTGATGTTGCTAAAGGAAGTTAAAATGTTTTTATTTTGGTTTTCTTAAATATGGAACTAAGGGGGAGCTTACAAACCTCAACCTTGGAACTGTTTGACTCAAGGGGAGCTTGCAAACCTCAGACCCTGATGTAACCAAGAAGACTAATTTATTTTTTCTTGAAAAGTAGTTCTTGGTGTTAGAGTCAATAGAGCTCAGCTGTGGACTATCGGACTTATGGGGAGTTTTCAAACTCCATACCCTGTTGTTGCAGAGAAAATTAAATGCCCAACATTGTCTTTTAAATACTAGTGTTTGTCATCATCAAAAAGGGGGAGATTGTTAGAATAAGATTTTTTCTTAACATTTTTTCTTTTAGTTTTGATGATAACAAAAGTATTAAAAGAACAATGGTTTATTTGATGTGTGTTTTATTTATGCAGGTTCTTGTTCTTGTATATAAATAATCATAATCTGTTTTACTTAGACACACTAGAGTTGCTTCATTGCTAGCTTCTGGTGGCAGAGTCTGAAGAACAATTGCAAGTGTGGTTTGAAGCAGACTCTGAACTAAAGGTCTAAGCATTCAAGAGAGTTTCTACATTTAGTAATTGTATATCAGCATCTGGTACCATTCAGAGTTGGTGATAAAGCTATGGATTATACGTACTACTGAAAGTAAGTTGTATTGTCTTATCATCCTATTAGCTCGAGTCTACAAAATTGCAAGGCTCAAGAAAAGCTGGTACGTTCTATGGATGTCTGCTCCCAACGGCTCTATCAGTATAAAACCTCTTGAAGACTCAAAAGTTAAATCTGTTACACACTGCGCTCAGAATCTGTTGTGCATCCATCTTCAACGTCTCTTGTACTATGGTGTAAAGGCAAATACACTTGTTCAAGACGCTTTCTCAACGGATAGTTTCTACAAAGGCTATATATATGGCCGAAGATTCAAGTTTGAATTTTAATTAGGATTCTTCTGTTGAAGGAGTGGCAAGATCAAGCAATTATCAACTCTAATGTAATAGGCATATTTTTTGTTTTACGTTGTAATTGTAAAAGCCTTAAGATTTCTTATCATTAAATGTCTGAGAAATATTAAGTGCTTTAGGTATTTTTATGGTGATTTCCTGTACCTCTGATGCTTGCATCATGTATACCTTGTTCTCTATTCTGCTGAGCCTTCAGTAGTTTAGATTAAGTCTCCTGCTATGTGCTAGAGCAAAAAAATTTGTCTCATTGGTATTCAAGAAACAAGTTTTGAGTCAAGATGCTTAAGCCACGTAAGTCTCGCTGCTTAAATGCTTGAGCTGTGAAAGTCTTTTTTAGCTAGTCTAATTGAGCAAGTGGGGAAGTCTCCGTTTGAGGGGAGAGAGCAAGAAGTCTCGAGTGCAGCTTGAGCAAGGGAAGTCTCAGTCTAGATGGCCAGAAGAGCAGGTGGCTTGGCCAGAGGATGTGAGCAAAGGGAAGTCTTAGACATGTGTTGTAAGCAATGGGAAAGTCTCAACCAGATGACAGAAGAGCGGGTGGCTCAGTCAGATGGTGTGAGCAAAGGTTAAGTCTTAGACATGTACTCTAAGCAAGGGAAGTCTCAGACAGTTGGTCTGAGCAGTTGTTAAAGTCTTATGTTGAAGAATAAGCGATTGTAATCATGAAGTAGTTATAATGAAAATCTCTTGTGAGACAAGAGGATTGGACTACTCCTAGTTAGGGGAGGAACCAGTATAAATCTTTTGTGTCTTCTGTTTTTATTTTATTTACTTTTGTTATATCTGCTGCCAAACGAATTAACTCTGAATCTGAACATCAGTTCTGATTCTAAAACTCTAATCAGAAGTTAAATTAAAAGAGAACACGAAACACAATTCAACCCCCCTTCTTGTGTACTTTTCACACCTTCAATAGGAACACAAAGTCCATAAGATTAAGTTAATGTTTTTTAGGGTTTGAGCCATTTTATGATGTTTTTGTTCTTTTAAGATAAGAAAGAAATAAAAGCAAAATCAACAACTAGAATGTAAATGACAATGAATGTAACATTATATAAAAGTAAAGACATAAAAGTAAATGATATAAATGTATAAAGCATAAAATAAATGTTAGAAGTTAGCGCAATTAATATGTCAATGTTAGTGTTAATAAGAATTTAATCGAGTTGGGACAATTTAGTGATATGTTAAGCAATTGTAAGTGGACTTATGTAGAAGTCACACCTATCTGAGGCCGATCAATAATAATTTATGTGTTAACATGTTAGAGAACTAACACAAAGTTAGTATCCTAAAACATGTGACACAATGAGGAAAACAAAAGGAGAAGAAGAAGATAAAGATATGAGAGGAGATGAAATGAGGACTCAGGACATCATATACGGATCATCTATCAACAAATTAAAGAACTCAAAATATGATTACCAAGGGATAACCTATCTTTGATACAACGTGCCACAGATGATCAAATGATCATCCATTAGCATGTTTGAACCAAAGAAGGTTCAATCAACCAAGGGATCATCAACCAAGGACTTGAGATGTTGAAAATATGTTCAACCAATAAATCATCAAGAGACCATGTCAAGACATTCCAAAATTGAACAAAAAAATCAAAATAAAAAGAACTTAAAAGTGATTAAAAATGGAAATTAAAATGGAAAGTTCCAAAGATGCATCAAAACATAAAATAAATGGTGGATAAAATATATGAGAAGTCCACAATATTGCAAATAAAAAGTTCTCAAAAGATGGATGCAAAAATATTTTAAAACGTTTGAAAATAAATTGTTGAATGAAAATTAAAAAGAAAATAAAAAGAAAATAGCAAAAACTACTAAGAATGATTTTAAAATTCTGAAGAAAAAAAATATATGATAGAAAATATTTTTATGAAACTGTGAAAAAAATTGGAGAAAAAAAGGTCAAAGGACCAATTAGAAATTAATTTGGAAAGTTAATGAAAAAGAAATAGAAAAATAAAATAGAAAATAGTTTGAAAATGGTGCCAACGGCTAGGAAATTAAAAAAAAATGCACTGGCACGCTGCTATTGGAGGAAGAATTTGAATTTGCCACGAACACGTACGAACTGGCTTCATCTTCAAGCTCTATCCAATTTCTGCAACATCATAAACTCGTGTTTTTTTAGCATAATCAACCATGGATTCAGCTTCCAAACACTTCATTGTTCATGTCTCTCTGCACCAGAGCAATTGATTTGCTCTGAGCACAGAAAATTTGCTCAAGAACACGAAGAACCATAGTTTTTCAAAGTAAAATTAAATGACTAAATCAAAAGATAAATTCCAAGTAAGTGAGGGATTTTGATCAGTGGAACAAGACGAACACGATGGTAACAATGGTGAAATCGAGTTGAAGGTTACATGAGGTTTCAAGCCACGAAACTGCTTCAGAGGAGGCCGGTGATGGATTATGGGCAAAGAAACAAGTTGAAACAAGCTTGGTTCGTAAGTTTAAATCTCTGGTTTTTTAGAGGTTTCGAGCTTAATGGTTTAATAGTTTCTTTGGCTCTCCAAGCTTAGAAATGAAGGAAAATGCTTCCTCTATTTTTAATAAATGAAATGGTGAGCTCACACGTGTAGTTTGGATCTGAATTCGTGTGAATTAGGGTTGAAATTTGATGATTTGCAAAGCGTGTGAGATGAGTGATGAAAATCATGACTTGGACATGAAACCTAGTCATTTTGTGTTTGTTTGCATGCGTTTTACTTTGCCAAAAAGGTTGCACATGTGCTTGTGGTCCCAGATTGAGAATTGACATGAAAATTATGACATGAAACTGACCAAGAAGAAGAGCTCAAGGTACCATGTTTGAAGCTAGGCCAAATGCAATTCACTCTTGTATTTTGAGATTTTCTTTGTGCCAAATGTTCTCCTTATTGCAAAGAACCAGATTCAAAAAGAATAACATCAAAAGGGTGTTTGGATTGAAAATGGCATCGATTCAAAGTTGGGGTCGTGACCTGAAATTCTAAGTCAGGCATTAGGTCAACCAGGTCTTGGGCCTACTTTTGTGCACACATGGGCAGCTGAGCAAATCTCAAAATTTATGGACTTATAGATTGAATTTATGTTTGATCCTTGAAACAAAGTTGTAAAAGAGTTCAAATATGGCATTAGGCTTAAAGAAGATTCCAAAAATGTTGAGAAATGAAGAAGTTATGGTGTTTGGACCAAGTGACATGCCATACTTGATTTTAGGCCAACCAAACATGTGCCAACTTGAGGTTCCTTGCCATTTCTTGCATCTGAATGCCTATTGGTGAACACTTGGACACCAAATGAGGGAAACTTGATTTTCCTTTGATGATCTTTGATGATTGATTGAGAATTGGATGAAGATGGCATGGAAATAAACACATGAACCATGCTTGAATCAACTTTGAAACCATGCACCAAAATTGAACTTTTCTTGATCACATGATGTTGAATGAAGCTTGACATGAATATGACCTAAGATTATAAGCCATGCCTTGAGGTAAAAGGTCTTGTGAACCATTTGTTGACCAAAACCTTGCAAGTAACACCCTGTATAATATATATCTAGGATAATATCATACAAGAGTTATTATCTGGTACTGACACCATCATAAGTGCTTATTGGCACAATTTACATACTTGACCATTTTACAAAAAAATGCATAAAAGAACAAAAAGGGTACAAGATATGGAAAGTGCCAAACATAAAATCTAAGATCTGAGTACAATATCCATCATTGTACATGATACATAATACACAGCGAAAAACATAATCTAAGTTTCTCTTGAAACATCCATGCAACTCCACTTGCAAACTAAGCCTGCAAACAATACCTGAAAAACAACAACAATAATGGGGTGAGATAATAATCTCAGTGAGTTTCTCTATCTTATGAGTTCACTCGGCTCTACAGGGTTCTAATCAATTTCTATCTCAAGTTAAAAAGTGAAAGGGATAAAACTTGAGTTCACACAGTTTGCAATGTATGGAAACATGTCTCTTGAATTCATCAACTCAAATGATCACTAATCGGAAACCGTACCAAGGTAAACTTCCCCTCCGCCTCACCTACGTCTAGGACTTTTAGTGTGGGTCACAGATCCTTGTAGCATACTTTGACATACGAATGGATTCGGATTCAAGGTGTTTTCCACATGAATCATCGCTTCCCATGGGACCACCCCAATCTCAAGCCTTTTACCTGTAGGCTCCATCCATACACGTGAGATAAATAAATGGATTTGGATTCAAGGTTCTTCCCACAAGAATCGTCACTTCTCATGGGACCACCCCCATCTCAAATCTCTAACCCGTAGGCTCCATTCACTTAAGGGAACTCCTGCCAAAGTAATGGTGCATACATCCCAAAGGAGCTCTACATAAGCATTAACTCTTGGGACGACACAACTCACGAGTTGTTTTCAATTACATGATAACACACAACACAACGTGATTGTATTTGACAATCACAATGTGATCACATTCACCTTAATAATAAAGCAACACACTAACCATACATGTTCCATACAACGCATCTCACTCACAACTATGGCAACCATTCATCCATGACACAAACACCTAGGTATCATAGCATGAATGGCACCCTATAGTGTCATCTAAGTCATAATTGTAACCTATTTCTCCTTTTAATCCATTTCCTAGTTTTAAGCCTAAGTTTCCTCACTTATCTTCATATTGTTTTAAGCATGTTAATTCACAACCAACAAAATATCAAGATACAACAATGATCCAAGCATAGACTATGAAATGCATCATATAGGCAAAACACAAAATATAGCATACACATTGTTATTCCATACTAAGAATCCTTATTTAATCCATAATCTTACAATAGATATGTCTTTCAGAGCCAAGCCCCTCACCAAATATCAACCATCTACATGGTGCTCATCACAACACTAGGTGTTCTTCTTCACATTCTGCTTTTGGAGCATACAACTCCATATACTTCTACTGAGTCACAAGAACATAATTGCGACACCTCCTCTTGGTTTCGGATAATAAACACTCCTAAAATCTTTGCGATCCAATTCAATGATTCCTTATCTTCATGTAAATACTGACGATTATCCTTTCATAGTTCCTTGAACCTTTTAAATAACCTCATAAACCGTCAATTCACATCCTTAACAACCCCACTTGGTCTGATACTATATATTGCAACCATTTACACCTTATGCTTCGTCTCTTCTGTATTTTACAAATAAGGTGACACCCTTAAAACGAGATGGTCTTACTTCCATTATTACAAGTAATAATATCTCTGGTTCCTATTAACTTGTTTGAGCTCTTCCATCCGTCACCTTCCAATGCGCTACTCTGATTCTAATAGTGGAACACCTCGAACTCTTAAGCACAACCAGATAGCTAATAGTCTGTGCAGAACATACTCATCCACCGGAGCGTCTACTAACCAAAAGGAACAAGAACCTTACTGACATCCATTAGTAGAATAACTTTTTTGTCGACATATATTGTATAAAATAGGTTCAACACTCTCTAGATGATAGGTATGCAGGAATCATATGACTACAACCATAAATATATACAAGCTTAAAATCCATACTTAGTTCGAAATAATTCATCCAAAGTAGCTTTGACAAATTCTGGTTCAGGTTACTACATCCCAAAAATCAAATTCTTTTATGGTATACCGACTCGTTCAAGGTTTTAGTTAAAACCAGATTTAAACCAATAACAAGATGACACCATAACGGGACTTCAGTCATTCACGAGTCTTCGCTACAAAAACTTAAGTCATCCAGGACGTAACTGCGAGTTTCCACACCACTCGTCGTTTCACACACAATGCTACACACACCTCTGGAGATTACATTAAACATCTTATCAAAATCCACCATTTTCCGTCGTCCAGTCCCATATACAATCTAAGTTACAAGTTTAACTTTGGAACGTCTGATTACCACTCCTGCTTGGAAGGATAACTTTCAAATCACTTCAATTGGGTAAAGTACAATTTCACTCATCCGGTACCACTCTCACACAGTCTACATCCGATGCCATGAACTCGCGAGAAATAACAAACGCCATATTCTGACTATCCACTTATACCTTACTAAACCATATGTAAAAGGTACTGAACAGTTCTCCGTAAGGTCACCACAAGTCTTTTCCAACTTCACTCTTAAGGTCTTCAGTAGTCATAATAGTTATACACCCAAGGCTTAGTCACACAGAGTATAGTTTACTAGATCGTCTCCCCAAAGTCAAACTCCGTTGACAACCACACGGATGATCACTGCGTAACACCCTTCCCGAAAATCCAATTTCCAAACTATCAACTTGGTCTGCATTAACTTGCATTCTAATCTTCAACTCGCATATCCTCAATTGCATAATACTTGTCGCGGTGATAATTGGATATCAAGCTATTATATTAACTTGAATCACAAATCATTTATTCACCACCGGTCTTTGATTTATCCAAGGGAAGGGAGAAAGATCAAATGTCCCACAGTATGCAATGCAAATGCAAAACTAAGAGCCTAAGGTTCGGGGGTTGGTTATACCTAGGGAAGGTATTAGCATTCTAGATATCTGTAGTACTCTACAAGAACCTCTTGTTTTACCATGTTATCTGTTGATTGTTATCTGTTGCTAAGGGTTGAAGGGGTAGGAAGAACTAAAGATCTATTCCAAAGTGTGCTCGACAAGATATCGCATCTTGTGCCTACATATCCAGTCGGGAGTGGAATCAGAGCACTTGTAGTTCCTCTCTGAAGGATAATAAAGTTTGTTTAATAAAAGGTCTATGAGAAAAGATGAGTCGTCATCTTAAGAAACCACCACGGTTTTGAGAATCTTGTTTGTATTGTGGGGTATGAGATTGTATGTCTCTTCTTTGAGATGATTCACATCTAATTCTCTTGTGTGGAGAATTAGGTGAGCTAAAGTTGGATTGATTGTCTAATCAATTTTAAGGGGGGCTAACTTAGGAAGTCTATCCTAATGTTGTCTATGCACTTATCTTAAAGGGTATGAAAACCTATAGGGAGGTATGAAATGCATATGCACCATGCACAATAATTGATTATCATGCATAGGATTTTCCCTTGGATATAATGAAAACAATTATAAGATTTACTCGTGCGCGCTAGCAAAGTGGGCTAGCCTTGTGTATAGTGACCAAGGGTTGATAGCGATGCTTAAAAGAAATCGACTTACATGGGTGAAAATGGCTCGACGTTGGATCGAGAATTTTACTTTTGAAAAGGGTTTAAAGCAAACAGAGTGCATACAACAAATAAAGGTAAACAGACAAAGGCACAAACAAGTGGCATGATTTCAATCAAAATAAGGTTCTAAATCTATTTCACACAAACGTAAGGTTAAGTGCGATGAGGGATTCTAAAAGAACAGTTTATTAGGAAAAGAGTTTGCTAATTTTAAAAGGAAAATTAAGAGAAGGTTTTAATATTTTTGAGAATTAATTATGTTAAAGATTATTAATTTGAAAAAAGTTAAGGGTTTACCCTATTAATTAAAAAGGATTTTAATATTTTAAAAAAGGTTTTTATTATTTATTTTTTTAGTTTTAAAGTTATATTAAAAAAGAAAAAGTTATTAAAAGAGTTTTTTCTTATTAACTAGAAAAGATTTTAATTTCAGTAATTTAATAAATAAAAGCTTTTATTATGAAAGCTTTTACTAATTAAAAAAAAAGGTTTAACAAAAGTTATAATTTATTGACTTAGTTATATTTTATTAAAAAGATATTTTAGTATAAAAGAAAATTATATAGTTATGAAAAACAAATTTATTTGATTATTAAAAAACAAAATGAAAGGTTAAATTAAAAAAAAAAGATTAAATTAAAACGGAGAGATCCCATGCGCGTAGGGGAAAGGGGGTTCATCGCGGACTCTCAGATCATAACCCTATGATCAAATGGCACTATGATCAAGGGAACGAAACGGGAGGGTGCATGGTTAAAAACCGTGTGTGCACATGTACAGGATAATCATCAAACAAAAGAAAGAAAAAAAGGGAGTCACACACGGACTCTCACTCTCACTCTCTCATTCTCGTTCTTTCTCTCTTCTCAACAAAATAGGGTTTGTGAAAACCCTAGAAATCTCGCCGCCACCCTCTGTCTCTCTCGATCAATCAAACAATAACCCTAGCCCCATACAGTCCTGTACCCCAATTTACTATATTTCCACGGTTACAGATTACATGATATGCGAAAGTAAAGAAAAGGGAAAGAAACGGAACGACGATGAGCGAGGTTCGTGGCAACGAACGGATCTTGTACCAATTGGTTCAGCAAGGTGAGTGGATGTTTGCTTGAATCTTTGATATCTCTTTGTCTCTGCGCCTGATATGTTGGTTTGACGCTTTGAAAAATCTGGTGAAATGGTTTTGCGTAGTGATTGGGATTAGGGTTTGGTATTTGCGTTTGATTTTGGAATTGGAGGATTAGTGATGATGATTCTCTCTCTCTCTGGTTTTTTCGTCTCTCTTAGGATAGGTTTTCTGGTGTTGTTCAAGTGTCACAAGTGCTTCTTATATACCCTGAGGTTGATGTCAATTCTGATTGTGTATTGATTGTATTTCCTTCTTGGTTATAGGCCTGTCTGGAATCTGATTTAAAATGAATGCTTGCTGAATCCGTTTTACATATTGCCCTGAAAACTTATCACTTTGGTTTGATTGTGTTGGAACTAATTTGGAAAGTTTGGATAATTTACTTCCCTTTTGCGATTTGTGGTGAATGACTGATTGTGATTGTTTTTTGATTTAACGTTAATAACCAGGGACGAAAATAAAGTGCATTGATGACGTTTAAAAGGTGCCAAAACTTGCCATTGTTGAGCGAAAACTTGATGACAAAAATATTCTGAACCAACATCAATTTTGATTTCCAAATGATTCCCAAATTTGCAAGATTGATTCTATTGACCTTGCTATTTCAGTATCGTATTAACTTTTCCTTTCTCTTTTCATGTATGAATTGACGAGGATGAACTTGGAGGTGAAGAAGGAGGATGATCATGAAGTTGGAGCTGCTTGGACGGTGCCTAACAAGTTTCAATAGCAGCTTGTACCAAATGGCTATACAACTTCAAGTAAGGCATGTTTGGAGCAAGAACCTCTTTATTCAAAAACTGCTGCTTAGGTATTCTTAGAACAACTCTCTATTTGTTTTGCTTTGAATTATACCTCACACTAAAAATTTGCCTCATTTAGGTGCGTCCTTGTGGCAAGCTTGGCATGGAATTGGGATTGATAAAATGGTTACGGTGCTACGAGTCACGAAGGTGGGAACTCTTGCAGCACCAACCTGTTGGCTCAGAGAACTGTGGCGCTCTGTTCCTTTAGAATGAAGTAAGTTAAAGATTTAAGATTGACATAATGAATTTCTTCTATAATTAGAGATTGACTCAATGCTTTGTTTCAAAGTTTGCCACTTCCATTCTCATTACCTTGAATGGTTCTTGGTGATTTTGGATATGTGCTGCTTGGTTGTATATTGAAGCTAAATTGCAGCTTGTTAAATTCTTTATTTTAGGTACATTGTTGTGGTTGGAGTGAGGCTTGCTTGCAGTTCTCATTGTGTCACAAATCCTGATTTCAGCATCACTCAAGAATTAGAGCGTGTTGAAGGGCTAGGCGATTCAGACGGGAGGAGCTTCTTTAGATGTTAAGCTTAATGTTGCACCTATCCTATTTGTTGTGGCTGTCGTAACCCAGAATTTGACCCCCCTCTTTTTCCTTTTGCATAAGCATGCGCATTCGCATCGTTAGCATAAGCATTCGCACTTTTCTTTTTTGTGTTTTGATTGCAGGAATACTCAGGTTTTCCAAGCCCGATTAATCATATCCTCACAAGGTCATCACATTATCAAGACAAGCACAAAATGAGGGTTTCTATGCCTATTCATCAATACAAGAAGTGGAAAATGAAGTCGGGACCACAACACCTTTCTTTAGGCAAATTAGGCATATTTTGGCCTGGTTAATCGATTAACCATTTGCAGTGCAATTGTGTTAATCGATTAACACAGGCAGAATAGGCACAATTTGCTGCTTTTTCATGACAGCAACTTTGCACACACTTTGGTCTTGGATTCTACAGTATTCTAGCAGCATGGGGAATATTCTAGACATCTCTAGACATTGTAAAGCTATTCAATTCATTCCAAGTGCATTTGTTCTAATGTTTCACTTCAAAGTAAGTGCACCATGTTCCTTGTTTTCCAAGTAATGTGGATCTTTGGATGTTGGAGTTCACCTTGGGATTGTTACCGAGTTGGTTCTAACTAACCGAGTTAACCGCCTTGACTCGGTGAGTCAAGCCCAACTAACTCCTAGCCTAGTTCCAAACCCAAAGCTAAGTCCAAACCAAATTCCAAGCCTCTCATACTCCAAACCTAAAGTCTATATAAACACACCTTCACTCACTTTTTAAAGGATCCACCATTTCATCCACAATTTCTCAACCATTCTACACATTTCACTCTCAATTCTCTCACATTCTCTCTGATTTTTTCTGCTACATCTTCATCTTCATCTCTATTCTCTTCCAAAACCTCACCAAAGCTCTTCATTCTCTATTGAAGAAAAAGCTACTTTCACCTTGAAAGTGCTTTTTTCTTGAGCTTAACCTTCATTGCCATTCCATTATATTGGTTTTTGGTGGAGTTTCAATAGCTTTTGGATTCATCTCAAGTGATTGATTCAAGCTTCTTCGGTGATAATTCTCATTTTGGAGTTTTCGTCGCGATTTGATCGGTTTCGATACGTTTCGGCTATAATTGAAGATTCCTCTGGTTTTCTTTGATTATCTTCATCAAGATCACATTGCAACATTTACCAAGGCACGTCTCAGCCTTGTAGGTTGGTGGATCTCATTCATTTTTCTGTTTCGATCGTTTTCGTATCATTCGCGATGTAATTTCGATGTTTTTGCATGTGAATTGATTATACCATTGCTTGATCCATGATCTTGATTGTTTAATTGATTCTATTGTTGATCATTTGCTACTTCTAAACTTGATTTTTCGTGCATAATTGTTTGCCCTAGCATTGGAGTGATTACACAATCAAAAAGTTGGCCAAAAGCACTTTTCAAAACTGATTTTCTGCTCCCTGTCCAGTGTTAATCGATTAACACTTTGTAGTGCAATAGTGTTAATCGATTAACCAGTGTTTTTTTTGCACTTTTTCAAGTGTTAATCGATTAACACTTTTCAGTGCAATTATGTTAATCGGTTAACACTGAACCAGAAGGCCATTTTCTTGCATTTTCAAGTGGTTTGCCATGCTTTCTTCATTTTAACTTCCATTGATTGTCATGTTTGATTTTATGGATGTTTTAAATGTCATTTAACTTCTGTTTGAAGCTTATTCATAAACTTTTGTTGCATACCTTCGATTATTCAAATTGTTCATATTTTTGGCATCATGTGAATATAATCATTCTTGCATTTCTCTTTGATCACATAACATGACTTTGTGTTGTATATTTGTTGAACATTTAGTACTGTTTTGTACTCCCTTTCTTGGGTTTGCATTAAGTTCATTCTTCATGGATGAGCTTAATCTTGTATAATCAATAATTCGCACCTTTTGCCTTAATGATTTTTCACTCTCTTTGGAAAATTGTTGGCATGGCATTTCCCATTGATTAATTAATCGAAACCATGTTTCGATTAGTTGATATTCCCCTTTCCTTTCTTTAGGCTTCCTTTATAGCTTTCTCTCTCGATCCCCCGTGGAGTTGAGTTTCGCGCTATGCCCTACATCAGAGCACTGTACAAATTGAAGCTGTTACGCTGTCCGTTTCATCACGCGGGAGCACTGTACAACTTGGAGCTGTTGTGTTGTCCAGATCAACTTCTGCATTTCACCCTGGGTGTTAGAGAAGGAATGAGAAGGGAGAATTCCTACTCTCATTCTGACTACTTCAGTTAGGGGACGAATGACCCTGTGCTTGGCTTAGTCATCTCTATCTCCAGGCGGTAGTGTGCTTTCTTTCCAAGTCGAGTCAATCCTTGATCACTCTTTTCCCCGTTGCAATCTCTTTTGATCCTTGATCACTCTTATCTCTTTCGATCTCTCTTTTGAGCAATCACCATTCTTCTTGGTTACGATCCTTTGTTCATTGGGTTAGCAAGCTTTCTTTATTTCAATACCCTGTTCTTTTCTTGCGGTCAATCTTTGTTTTTTAATTCTCCTGAAGAGTCTTTTTCCTCTTTATTCGGTTAAACACAGCACTCTTGTTATAACCGAATTCCCTTGCGGAGTTCACAACCTTCTTTTGGTTCTCATCCCTTTGTTTGGTTAATCATTGCCTGTCAGTTAAAACCCCAGTGTTTGCACTCCTTCTCAGTCAACCACAGTCTGTCTGTTAAAACACTGAGTTTCTTGGGTTAATCACCTTCTCTCGATTAATTACCCTTTTTTTCGGTTAACCACAGTCCGTCTATTAAAATACTGAGTTCCTTGGGTTAATCACCTTCTCTCGGTTAATCACCTTTTTCTTCAGTTAACCACAGCCCGTCTGTTAAAATACTGAACCCCTTTTTGAGTTAATCACCTCCTCTTGGTTAATCACTCATTTTTCTCGGTTAATCACAGTGTTCTGTTAAAAACCAAACCCCAGCGGTTAGCAACCTCTTTTGGTTCAATACCCTTCTTCGTTGGTCAAGTTCTGTTTATTCAGTCAATACCAACACCCCGTTTGGGTCACGACCTTTGATCGGTCCTACACCAGTTCTTCTGGTTAATTACAGTTTTCTCTGTTAAAACCAATGCTTCTCTATCCCCGCAGAGTTGCAATCCTTGTTTCCTCGATTAACCACTGTTTATCAGTTAACATACCGATATCCCCTCAGAGTAAAACACCTTCTCTTGGTTCAGCACCCTCTCTCTTGGTTTATCACAGTCCGTCTGTTGCCACCATCCTCTTTTCCCCGCCAGAGACTTACTCTATTTCTTCGGTTAACCGCTGCCAGCTAGTTAATATACTGAATCTCCCCTTTTCTCTCGGTTTTGACACCATCCCTTTATTTGGATCCCCAGCCGGGTCGCTTACCCTCTATCCCTAGCAGTTCTTTATTTTCCTTCCCCATCAGAGTTTCTTTCGTTCTTAGTTTTGACACCATTCTTTTTCTAGTCTCTTGTGCAATCGCTCTTACTGTGTGGTCTTCCCCAGTAGAGTTTTTCTTTCACTCTTGCTCTTGGTTTTAACACCACTTCTTTTGTTTTCCTGTTTCTTTCTTGTTTTGTTTTCCGTTCGGTTCCCCGAACTACGGAAGCTATGATTCTGCATTCGTTCGAATGTCAGATGCGTAGGCACGAGACGCGATGTCTTGGCGAGCACACTTCCACCCTTCTTTCCTTCTCCCGTTCCTTTCCTTTTCTCTGTCCCCTGGTTCCATGAACTACGACCCTCTGATTTCGTCATTGCACTATGAGGGTACGTAAGCACGAGGGCCCCAATCCTCCGCGAGCACTTTCTTTCTTTCTTTTCTTTTTCCCCTCTCTTCTCTCTCCTCTTCTTTTAGCTAGAAGCCTTTAGATAGATAACCCATCCAAGCCTAGAAGCAAGCAAAATGGTTCCCGTCGAGTACGACGGATGCGTTAGGTGCTAGTACCTTCCTTTCGCATAACCGACCCCCGTTTCTATTTCTCTTCCCCTTGGGTTTTATCGATATTTTCCCTGTCCTTTGGGACTAAATAAAGTTCGGTGGCGACTCTGTGTTATCTTTGAGTGTCCGATTCACTCAGGATGTAAACCAGCCATCTTCAGTGGCCTGTATCTCTTTACAGGTAGTTGTAACAGGCATTGGCTTATGACGACAAAAATGAATTTCCTTGTATTTGTATTTTGAAACATGGGAGAATGTTGAGGCCCTTTGTGTACTTTGCATTCTTGTAATTTTTGGTGGTATGAATTCTATGCATTGTATTTTCCATCAACAGAATTTTTTTAGTAACATAAGCAAACATTAAGCGACTTAATGCAAACATGCTGATGTGCCTTGTAATCTCTTATCCTCATGAATATGGAATTCTTGGAATTGAATTTAACTTAATTATCTTGGATGCCTTTAACCAAAATTCTTGTACATTTAATTTGGAAAAAAAAAGATAGACACCACTGCTTATGACCCGTGAAACATTACTTGGTGTTATTATGTCAACTCTAACACCTTCCAAGGCTTGCAGCAATCATTTGGCAACTTGAGAGTTTAGAATTTGGGAGCTTTTGTGACATGTGGAACCAAGACATAGCGACATAAATTTGCGTATCCAACTTGTGAACTTTAAATAGATTTGGGATAGAACTCAATTTCTTTGACAAAGAATCACTCTTGGATGGGTAACATTGGTTTGAAAGTTTGAACTTGTAACCTTGAAATTTAAAGCCAAACTTGATTCAAATCTCCTTGTAAATTTCCTTGATGAAACTTGAATCACCTCCTACGTCTTTGCACTAAAACTTTGAATTTGAGAATAAGGTAACTTGAATAAATTCCAATTTGAATCAAGCTTGATGAAGTTCGAATACTTAAATCCTTCGACAACGTGAATCTTCTCGTAACCATCATCAATAACTGGTATTTGACAAGAGCTTGTACTTCTTTATAACGGATTCATGAATTCGATTAGTGCTCCTTGAGAAAATTTGCACTTGAATTTTGTGTTAAAATCGTTAATTGGCCTGGAATCTCCTTGAGTAAGTTTTTGACTTAAACAAATCATCTAACTTATGAAAGAAATTTGGACGTGAGCATGAATTTCGAAACTTGAAATAGTCTTGATTCTGTAAACTTAAACCCATCTAAGGACTTGCGTTTGCATTTTGGACTTCAACCTCTTCTACTTCCTTCCAAATTTAATCTTCGTTACCTTGTAAGGACCATGGAACCTTCACAAACACACATACAACACAACCTTCAAGTCTTTGAGCCTTCTGCTGCAGCACCTATATTCATAAATGAAACAAACAGACAACAAGTAGGTACAACGGTTAGTTATGCACGAATGATTGGCCTAAGATGTTATGTAAAGAGTAAAGCGGGGATCTTAGGGTCAAAAGTTAGGGTGCGACAGATGCCCCTATTTAAGTTTCTCCTATTCGGAGATATGGAGATTGAACTCTTCGTCTCGACGAGATAGGAGAAACTTAAATACAAACATGCATAATTTTTGGCCCTAAGATGCCACAAGATGCACATGATATGACATGAAATGACATGATATTCAAGACAAGGATCCTGTGAGGAATAATGTCACAGGGGATAACTGATGTTGAAACATCGGAAAACAGCCAAGGAAAGGAAGACCCGACGAGGAACAACTCGACAAGACAAGGCTCCATGGGCAAGAGGTCTAACTCCACTGGGGAAAAGAGACTACCAACTGAAAATCACAAGGTATCTCAAGCATAAGGTGTTGAACTTGCGATGAAATCTTCTGACAAAATCCACTTGAGGATCGTGCTATAGTGGTTAACCGAAGGAATTTCCAGAGATATCAACTGGAGGAGTCTATTGTTGAGACTTAGAACCTCCCTTGGGAATACCTTCCGAAGGTTGTATTGAAAATGTGTCCACTGGCAAAGTGTTGAGGAATCTGCTGAGAAAAGAAATGACTGTTTGTCAAAGTTTAAAATTAACCAGGGAATCTACTGCCGAGATCCTGGAAAGAAACGACTGTCTGTCGAAGATTAACCCGAGAATCTACTACCGAGATCCTGGAAAGAAACGACTATTTGTCGAAGTCTTCTGAAGATCTACTGCCGAGAATAACCAGGAATCCACCTACTGTCGAGGTCTTCTAGAAATCTACTGCCGAGAATAACCAGGGAAATACCTCCTGCCGAGGCCTTCTGGAAATCTTCTGCCGAGAATAACCAGGAGAATACCTACTGCCGAGGGCTTCTGGAAATCTGCTGCCGAGAATAACCAGGGAAATACCTACTGCCGAGGTCTTCTGGAAATCTTTTGCCGAGAATAACCAGGAATCCACCTACTACCGAGGTCTTCGATTAAGTATTCCACTTGAAAAGGGGTAAAAATGAACTCAGTGCTCCGAGGTTGTCTGCCATGAGCAAAGTCTTGAATTGAAAACTACGAGGTTGTCTACCTCGAGCACAGTCTTGAAATGAAGGTTACGAGGTTGTCTGCCTTGAGCGAAGTCTTGAAATGAAAGCTACGAGGTTATCTGCCTCGAGCAAAGTCTTGAAATGAAAGCTACGAGGTTGTTTGCCTCGAGCAAAGTCTTGAATTCCTCCGGAAAAGGTGAATACTTGGGGGAAAGCATCTTCACGGGGGATTGGAATTTCGCTGGAGATCTTATGACTTCAGCTGGAATCCATAACTTGTTGGAGATTTAGAAGTTTCACCGGGGATCTTCAAAAGAGATGCGGGGCGGCTGACTTGTAAAATATGTCTTCTCAAATAAAGAGAAAGATCATCTGAATCTTCACCAAACTTCTCGAAGAGATGCCGTTTGATGGAAGCAAATTGAATTGTGGACTCACTGGGGAGAATACCACTGAGAAATAATATTGTTGTAGCTGAAAACTGTGTTGAAGCTATAAAATTCTTATAATAGGGATTCTCAAATAAAGAGAAACACCTAGAAGGTCTTCAATAACTTTCTCTGGAGAATAAGATGATAATTTTGACAACTTCACCGGGGATAGACAAAATGTCTTGAGGAGACTTCCATTTGTCATCCAGATAGAAAACTGAGCTCAAATAAAGAGCTACCACTTGTTGTCCGGGTTTAACTCCCATAATACTGCTGGAGAAATAACTTCTCTCTTCCATAGAGATCTTCAAATAGATTCATCCTGGGGAGATAGAGTGCAAAATAAATGCACACTTAATCTAGGTTCAACAGCTTAGAGAGATTCAAATTTGTGATTGTCAATGACCAAAGTTCAATCCAGGAAATAACTGAAAAGAAACGGTCAAACAAGACTCCATCCAGTGAGGAATGAACTCATCTGGGGTTTATCTTTATCCAAAAATGGAAAAGAAAACTAAAGCAACCATCTTCCATGAGGATCGAACTCAGTGGGGAATTAGAAAGAATGTGCTCTTTCTGCCTAGGGCTGGCGACTCTACTTGGAGGGAGAAGACAAACCCAGTAACTTGGGGATTAATGCTACCATAGTGAAAGAACAAAACAAACAAATGCAGAATGCAAAATGCGCACATGCCATAAATATAAATGAATAAATGTATGCTAAGCTTATGCTGACAAAACATCGAAGAAGAAGTAAACTGGAGATAAAATAAACATCTCGATACGAATACTTGGCCAATCTTCGAAAGATAGAAACATCACTGGGGATGAAAGGAGATCCATATATAGAAACATGTCCTACTTCAAAGTTTCAAACTTCTCTGGGGAAAAGAGAGCACTCGACTTGGGGATGAACATCGTGACTTCACTCAGGATTGTCAAGACGAACCTTGTAAATCTGTTGGGGATGAGAAAGATTCACTAGGAACGAATCAAACTCATTATCGAAGTGACTTCATGGCGGATAAAATAAATATGCTCTGCGAACTGAAGTAGTCTGAATGAAAGTTATAATTGGGGATAAATAAATATCCACTTCATTGGGGAAGCTTGGAGATCCACTCAGCAGTTGAAGATATCAGAGATAAAACTTCAATTGGATGAAATAAACATCCGCCTTCACTGGAGAAGATTGAGGTAGTGAGAAAATTCATTGAGGAGTGAAATAAACACTCGCTTCGCTAGGAAAGGTTGAAACCAAAGAAGTTCACTGAGGATTCTTAGGTTGCCGACTGAGGAAATCTTGCGTCAAATGTGCCATAACTTCTTGAAATAGAGATTCACCGGGGAATCGTAATAACCGTTGAAGTAGAACTTACTGGGGAGTCATCACATTACTTAGGATAGAAACTCTTTGGAGTATGGGTGAAGAGTGTCGTGAGAACAAAAGTAGTTCTGCATTGATGAATTGCTTGGTAGTCACCATTTTAAACAACAGTTGTTGTGAATGGATCAAAATAATTTTCACTTCTCAAAATTCCCCAGATCATATGGTTTATGAGAAGAAGTGATCTCAAGAGGATTTTACAGAGAACTTGGTATTCAACTGTTCCAATGTCTTCAAACTCTTCGAGAGATTTGCCAAATCTCGGCGTAACTGCCCCAGATTATCTGTAATTTTGCATAATAGAGTCCTCGAACTTGTTCTTCAGACTATTGAGTAATAGCTATGAAATAACTTGCCCCTGCTCAGCATAGTCTTCAGGCAACGTGCCCCTGGATATGGTCATCCCTTTGAGATGATTCTCCATTTACTCATCTGAGTTTCAAATGCCAAAAGATTTAGCTCATCGTTGATGCTCGTATGCTAGTTCTATGATGTCAAGCAATGTTAGCATGCGAAAAAAATTTAATTCTGAAATTGCTAATGCAACATATGTTTGTCTTGAAGGTTTTATTAAAAGATATTTTGGTGGTTGAATTACCGATTTTATAATGCCAACACAAATTTGAGCATAGCTCATAGGAGTCAGGAAACGATATCTTAATGAGTATGCTTTTTGAAATAAACACTGCTTCACTAAGGTCTTTTGAGGGTTGTATCATGGATTGGTTCACGGTTTAAGATACAAAGGATATAAGGCTCAAAGTTTGTTTGTGCCCACCCGATCTTCGTGATATTTTTACTCCATTTTTGTTAACTGAAAAATCACCCTGCCCCAGGTTAAGAATGAGGGTTTTTTTTATTTGGAGAATAAAACTCCTACTTCAAAGGCTCAAAAGGGTTAACGAGGGTTTATCTCCTTATATCTTTGATGTTTGGGATTTTTGAAACAATGCCTTATATCAATAACAGAGGTTTTTCAAAAACATACAACAAGAGATCTGGCGTTCGTGATTTCGTCATCCTCCATTCAATTCACTGCCAAGGCAAGAGATTGGGGTAGTATTGGCATTATAAAATGGAAAGAACATTTAAAATGAGTGAAACGAATGGATTTCTTCAAGACAAACATTATTTATTGCATTAATTATTCAAAATAACAAGTTCTCACACGCAAAACACGTGCATTAACGAACGCAGAAAATTACATATGAAAACAACAAATATGCTTAAAACATTACGAGACATAGCCTAGAGAAAACCGTCCTCTGTATCAATCCACCATGTGCAAGGAGGGGATTACTTCTTGTTCAAGTAAGAGATAGATCTCAACTTGGGGTTCGCACAATTCGAAAGACAAGACTCCCTTTTGAATCATCTCTTTCACTTTCTCCTTCAAGACATAGCATTCCTCGATATCATGGCCAGATGCCTCTTAATGGAAGGCACAGAGGGCATCAGCTATGAAGTAGCTCCTATGGGCCATTGGGATGGATAGTGGAGTTTCCTTCTTGATTAAACCGTATTGTAAGAGGATAGGGAACAGCTCGGTGTAGAGCACAGGGATGTCCCTTGATTCACCACTTTGCTCAGCTGGCCGATTGGTGGAGGAGGAGGAGAAATTATCATGGTGTTGGTATATGACCAAATCTTTGACCCAATAACCAGGCTCCTCTTGGTAGCCTTCAAGTTTACAACTTTGTCACGAAGTTCTTGATTCTTCAGCTCTTGGGTGTCCATTAGATTCTTCATTGTCGTAGAGAAAGTTTCCATGTTGTCTTTCAAAGTGGCCTTCACAAGCAACAAGTTTCAACATTATTTTCACAATTAAACATGTTTTTACACAAAACCTAAACCCCCAAATCATGTATTCTTCCCTTCCAAAAGCTACATTATCTAATGGAACTCACTTTGATGAAGAAGATTGATGATGGAGTTGATGATGATGAATCCAAACTCTTCTTCATCTCTTCCATGAGTTTCTTCTCTTCTTTCCCTTTCTCTTCTCTTTTCTTCTTCATTTCCTTTTTTTTCTTACTATCTTTTCTTTCTTCCTCTTTCTCATATATATATATATATATATATATATATATATATATATATAGTGTAAAATATCTCTGTTTGATATTTTGTCATCTAACACCAATTGACCAAATATTAGAGTTACGAAAATGTCCTCTCTTATACTTATTAATATTGATTTGTCCCTTTCATCAATATTTGATTTCTTTAGAGTTCACTAGTTGCTCTATTGGCCCCAACTGATAACATTTAGAGTAGTTAGGAGTTTCAATTTTTCCAACTAACAAAAGATATAGTACATAGGAACTCAATTAATCTCAACTGGCATCCAATTGAACATTTAAGGGAATATGGGATATTACATTTTCCCCCTTAAATAGAAATTCGTACCCGAATTTCCTCCACTCCTCAAAATAACTACTTCTTGCATCATCACCTCAGGTTAACTTTCGACTTCACTCCGATTAAAACTTCTGACGTACTCAATTTTCTGACTTGCCTTCATGGACTAAATTCCTTCTTCTCACCGATTCTATAAACTTTTTGGTATTAGCCAAACTCTTGTTCCAATGTTTAGTTAACTTCTAACTTGCTTTTCCTTAATTCATCTGTCATACCATTCAAGAACACTTGGTCGCCTTCTGCTTTCATAGTATACAACTCTATATACTTCTACTGAGTCACAAGAACATAACCACGACACCTCCTCTTGGTTTGGGATAATCAACACTCCTAAAATCTTTGTGATCCAATTCAATGATTCCTTATCTTCATGCAAATACTGACGACTAACCTTTCATAGTTCCTTCAACCTTTTGAATAACTTCATAAACCATGAATTCACATCCTTAACAATCCCATTTGGTCTGATACTATATATTGTAACCATTTGCACCTTATGCTTCGTCTCCTCCATATTTTACCAATAAGGTGACACACTTAGAACTTGATGGTCTTACTTCCATTCTTACATGTAATCATCTCTCTGGTTCTTATTAATTGGATGAGCTCTTCCATCTGTCACCTTCCACTGGGCTACTCTGATTCTAATAGTGAAACACCTCGAACTTTTAAGCACTACCAGATAGCTAACAGTCTGCGAAGAATATACTCATCTACCGGAGCACCTACTAACTAAAAGGTAGAAGAACCTTACTGACATCCATTAGTAGAATAACTTTCTCGTCGACATATATTGTATAGAATATGTTCAACACTGTCCAGAAGATATATATATATATATATAATATTATAATAGTGTAAAATATCTCCCTTTGATATTTTGTCATCTAACATCAATTGACCAAATATTATAGTTATAAAAATGTCTTCTCTTATACTTATTAATATTGGTTTGTCCATTTCATTAATAATTGATCTCTTCAGAGTTCACTAGTTGCTATATTGGTCCCGACAAATAACATTTAGAGTACTTAGGAGTTTCAATTATTCCAATTAATAAAAGATAGAGTACATAGGAACTCAATTAATCTCAACTAGCACCCAATTGAGCATTTAAGGGAATATGAGATATTACATTCTCCTCCCTTAAATAAAAATTCGCCCCCTAATTTTCTCCACTCCTCAAAATAACCACTTATTTCATCATCACCTCAGGTCAACCTTCGACTTCACTCCAGTTAAAACTTCTGGCGCACTCAATTTTCTGACTTGTCTTCACGAACTAAATTCCTTCTTCTCACCAATCTCAAACTTCCTGGTCTTATCCATACTCTTGTTCCAATGTTGTGTTAACTTCTAACTTGCTTTTCCTTAATCCATCTATCATACCATTCTAAATCAATTGGCCACATTCTGCATTCGGAGCGACAACTCCATATACTTCTACTGAGTCACAAGAACATAATCGCGACACCTCTTCTTGGTTTGGGATAATCAACACTCCTCAAATCTTTGCGAGCCAATTCAATGATTCCTTATCTTCATGTAAATACTGACGACTATCCTTTCATAGTTCCTTCAACCTTTTGAATAACTTCATAAACCGTGAATTCACATCCTTAACAATCCCACTTGGTCTGATATTGTATATTGCAACCACTTACACCTTATGCTTCGTCTCTTCCATATTTTACCAATAAGGTGACACTCTTAGAACGAGATAGTCTTACTTCAATCTTACAAGTAATCATCTCTCTTGTTCCTATTAACTTGGTTCACCTCTTCCATCATTCACCTTCCACTGTGCTACTCTAATTTTAATATTGGAACACCTCAAACTCTTAAGCACTATCAGATAGCTACCAGTCTGCGCAGAACATACTCATCCACTGGAGCGCCTACTAACCAAAAGGTACAAAAACCTTACTGACATCCATTAGTAGAATAACTTTCTTGTCGACATATATTGTATAGAATAGGTTCAACACTCTTCAGACGATAGGTATGCAGGAATTATATGACTACAACCATAAACATATACCACCTTTAAATTCATACTAAGTTCGAAACAATTCATCCAAAGTAGATTTAAAAAATTCTGGTTCTGGTTACTACATCACAAAAATCAAATTCTTTTATGGTATACCGACTTATTCAAGGTTTCTATTGACACGAGATCTTAACCAATAACAAGATAACACCATAACGAGACTTCAGTCATTCATGAGTCATCACTACCAAAACTTAAGTCATCCAGGACGTAACTACGAGTTTCCATACCACTTGTCGATTCACACACAACGCTCCACACACCTCTGGAGATTACATTACACATATTATCAAAATCCACCTCTCTCCATCGTCATGTCCCATATACGATCCAAGTTACATGTTTAACTTCAGAACATCTCATTCCCACTCCAACTTGGAAGGATAACTTTCAAATCCCTTAAACTGGGTAAAGTACATCTGCACACATCCGTTACCACTCTAAAAAAGTTTACATCTGATGCCATGAACTCGCGAGAAATAACAAACGCCATATTCTGACTATCCACTTATACCTTACTAACCCATATGAAAAAGGTACTGAACCGTTCTCCGTAAGGTCACCACAAGTCTTTTCCAACTTCACTCTTAAGGTCTTCAGTAGTCATAATAGTCATACACCCAAGGCTTAGTCACACCAAGTATAGTTTACTAGATTGTCTCCCTAACGTCAAAATCCGTTGACAACCACACGGATGATCACTGCGTAACACCCTTCTAGAAAATCCAATTTCCAAACTATCAACCTGGCTTGCATTAACTTGCATTCTAATCTTCAACTCGCACATCCTCAATTGCGTAATAGTCAACAACCATGATAGTCAACATGAGGTAACATAGAGAAAGGCTAACATGCATATGAAATACTTGAAGAATGCATTATAAAGCATACGTAAAGCATTGGAATAACTTTCCAATGCTTTCGACCGTGCCTCGATCCGAGTTACAGTTTAAACATTTTGAAGGAAACAAGAAACGGGAAAACAGAATTCTGCTATGGTGGCACAGCGACCCCAAAGCCAGGTTGTTCGCTTTCTCTTTACACAGCGAACTCCAGGCGAGGAAGAGGCAGAATCAAAATTGGGTTATGGTCGCACAGCGACCTCAAGGCGAGGATATCGCCTACAGCTCGCTGCGAGCTCGCACATCGACTCAACCAGAATTCAGATTCTTTAGAATGCGAATAATGAAGCATCCATGGTCAATTCTCACACCTACCCATCCAAACCACATCCAAACACCTAAATAAACATGGATTAACTTATTGGGACATGTAATTAATCACAAGAAACAAGTTTCAACATGAATTTCACAATTAAACATGTTTTTACGCAAAACCTAAACCCCCAAATCATGTATTCTTCCCTTCCCAAAGCAACACTATCTAATGGAACTCACCTTGATGAAGAAGATTGATGATGGAGTTGATGATGATGAATCCAAACACTTATTCTTCTCTTCCATGTGTTTCTTCTCTTCTTTCCCTTTCTCTTCTCTTTTCCTCTTCATTTCCTTCTTTTTCTTACTATCTTTTCTTTTTCCCTCTTTTTCATAAATAAATAAATAAATAAATATATATATATATATATATATATATAATATTATAATAATGTAAAATATCTCCATTTGATATTTTGTCATCTAACACTAGTTTACCAAATATTAGAGTTGCCAACATGTCCTCTCTTATACTTATTAATATTGGTGTGTCCCTTTCATCAATAATTGATCTCTTTAGAGTTTACTAGTTGCTCTATTGGTACCGTCTGATAACATTTAGAGTACTTTGGAGTTTCAATTATTCCAATTAACAAATGATAGAATACATATGAACTCAATTGTTTTCAACTGAAACCCAATTGAGTATTTAAGGAAATATTGGATATTACACTGCCTTTGGGAATCAAAACCCTAATTTATAAACCAAATTTGATCCATTGATTGCAAGTCCCTACCTTGTACAATATGAAAGAGAAGACAACACATATTTTTGTATTTTGAATAAGGTTAGTGATGATAGAATATAAACAAGAAAAAGGGTAACAAAAGAACACAAAGGGTGCTTGGTGTTCTCCTACAAAGGCAAACCCCAAAGAGGTGGAGGCTAGGAGGCTACCATGCATGTGATCTTGATGAGATGCAAATGCTATGATAGGTGGAATCTTAGGGGTAAAAATGAGGGTATGACAACTACTTCTCACATAAACCAAATATATTTAATATCTATTAGCCAAGGCAAACATGGTAGGCGCTAGTGGAGTCAATACACCAATGTTCAGCTCATGTAAACCTAGTCAGTATGACACTGATGTTATATCTGATTCTACAACCTACGTAGCTATAGTGGGCGCTCTCTAATATGTAACATTGACACGATCAGATATTTCCTTTAGTGTCAATAAAGCCTGTTAATTTATGGCACAACCACTGAATTCACGTAGGAGTGCGGTCAAGCATATCCTCTGGCTACGTGGCACTACAGATCATGGTTTAATCCTCAGTCCAGCAACATCAGTGCAACACTTATCTCTTAAAGTCTATAGTAATTTTGATAGGGCAAGTGGTCCCGATGACAGGCGATCCACGTCGGGCTCGTGTGCTTACCTTGATCCTAACCTCGTATAGTGAAGTTCCAAGAAACAATCCCTAGTTTTCTGGTCGAGTGCAGAAGTGGAGTATCGAGCACTAGCGCATACAACAACTGAGTTGCTTTAGATTGAATCACTCTTTGAATAATTAAATGTCAAGCTGGATGCACCAACATTGCTCTGTGATAATATTAGTGCAATCATGGTTTAACATAACGTGGTTCTACATGGAAGGTAAAAAACATATAGAGTTAGACATCCACTTTGTAAAAGATAAAGTAGCTTCAAATAAGCTTGTTATTCAACATATTTCTGATAAGACGCACCAAGTCCATGTCTCAAACAATCTTCCATGACTTTAATTCCAAGCTCAAAATTATTCCCTTGGTCAAACTTTGAACTTGTGGGAGGATATTAGTGTAATATAGAGAATAAGGTAAAGTTAGTTAAGATGTTGGTTACACTAGTTAGAAAAGTTAGTTATTAATATATAACTAACATTCTCATCTTCTAACTAACTTATGAAGAGCTTGAGTTAGTATAAGTATCAAACTCCATTCAATGTAAAAGATTAATGAACAATACTATCAACATCACATACAAAATATGTGATGATCTTCTCTCAATCTTCTTCTTCATTTGCATTTGGTGGCTTATTCACGCAACACATTAATAGATTTATGAAATTAAAAATTACATCTCAACAATATTCATAAAAAGTAGATACATGGTTCAATCCTTTTCACTCTTTTATTTTCACAATTATTTATTGACTTACTTTAAACTCTTTTACTTCATTTTATTAAGTTGGATGTTTGTCAATTATGGAAAGATTCCTTCTAAATAAGCTAAAGCTATGCTCGGTTTATTGGATATAGAGCCACGGTTTGATATAGTCCTTTCCAGCTTGTGAAGTACTAGTATGGTACACCTCTCACTATCTCATAACATTTTTTACACCGGTTGGCGCAATGCTCAATGCTCAATGCTGATAAGTGGTGGATGGTATACCATTCCCTTCCCTGGCCCTAAATAAGCATCTCTCTCCAAGATAACAAAATAAAGATTAAAGCACTCTCTAGACCACTCTTTCATATTTCAAGCAAAACATGACAATGTACTTTTATAAAGTGAAATGACTATTTCTTCATGTTTATAATTTGTTTGATTCCCATTCCCATTCATTGCTGAAATGCACAACAGCTAGTAACCATTACTACCAATATCTTAATTTGC
The DNA here is from genome assembly GCA_022829125.1 of Lathyrus tuberosus. Lineage (NCBI taxonomy): Eukaryota > Viridiplantae > Streptophyta > Magnoliopsida > Fabales > Fabaceae > Lathyrus > Lathyrus tuberosus. The sequence continues at coordinate 1,443,469 of JALAZF010000142.1, read as the reverse complement.
TCCATCTTATCTACAAGGAATCATTCCATATTTATCAAAGTTACAAAGTAAAAAAAAAAAAAAAAAAGTAAAAACTCAAAGGTAACGAAGTTACAAACTCTTTATCCTACAAAATAAAGGAAAAAAAGAAAACAAAAGGAATAACCGTTGCAATTTTCTTAGTATAAAAAGAGGGAACTAGTTGTTACAAAATTCACAAGAACAACATAACACAATTTTTTCTCCATCACAATCTTCACACCCTCCCTATTTTACTTCCTTTCAAAAAAAAAAAAATATGAAGCCAAACTACACGCTAATAGCAAATTAGCTAACAACTACACACAAAATTACCCTCTTTGCCGAGATCACCACACACACGGTTGCACATCGGTTAAAACCACTGCACGAACCGTTCTTACCTACAAGAACTACGCCATGCATCTTGAAGTCGATGCCATCTCAGCATTGAGGTTATGGTATACTCAATTTCTTTATCTCATTTTTTTTCCATGTTCTATAAAACATGTAGTACCTTTGAATTACGACAAATATGTTTTCAACAGATTTGTTCCAAGGCTAACTAAAAAAGAAGTTGATAGGATGATTGATTTGTATATAAATTATTATTTTTTCATTGAAAATTTATTTGTCATTTTTTATTTGAATATTTATTGATTTAAGAACCATGAAAATTGATATTACATATATCTTAATGAAGACACTCCTTATCAATTGTCATGTTTAACAAATCTATGAATAATCAAAGGAAAAACAATTAAATAAGTTTCAAAGAAAAAAATAATAGTTTTTATATGAACCTATTACTCTACTCACTTCTTTCTTTGTTAGCTTTGCGACAAATCCGTTAAAATTTCATTTGTGGTGGTTCAGTATTGACTCAGGAACTATGTTGCTCAAATAGTGAATGAGAAAAATAGATTAGATAAATAATCCAAGTATAACTTTATATATTATTTTAACATTTGATCCAAGTACAAATTGTTATCTATAAGGTTTGTTTGGTTGATGGATGTTATGATGCTAACATTATTTTAACATTTGATGAAACAATTGCACAAAGTTGACAAAGATCTATTTGGAAGAAAACAATAGTACTAACAATTTTAGATATGTATTATCTCTTGAAGCATTCAATGCTGTGATAAATTGGGTACCCACGGTATTTCAACAAGAAACTTAAATCTAGAGTCTCCATCCATTTTGAAGTGTTCATCGTGATCAATTGGCATGGTTGATGATACCTTAGACGAGAAGTTCGATAACAAACTTCATGTCTATTGATGCTACTTCTCATTGAAATATAACATGGTGAAGATTTGCTTATGGATGCATACACTGGACTTGAGTTCTCTATTGAACATACTAGCAATATTTCATTTCTCATAGCATGAAATGCATGCTCCAATAGATGATATAAATTTGAATTTGTTATATCATTATCTCCTAAATTAAGGAAGTAACTATGTCAACATCATATTCAATTGCGTCATCAAATGTTAATCTCATCCTTTAAATTAACATGACTTATGAACAAGAATTTGTGTTGATGGTGTCATGCTTCTTTTATTTTTTATGGTCTTAGGCCTGAAATGCTTGTCGCGAATACACGGAGCCCTATTGATTATGTATAGGTTTAATGACCAATTAAATCTATTGGAATTTTGAGTTTTTTTATTTTATTTTATTTTTTACTTTAGGATCTAGCACCACCAGTATTATAAAGCATACGACCCATTAATTTACTTGAAGAATGTATCAAATTTTGTTAGCATTATACTCTTTTGTCTCCATGTTTTCATAGAAACTTGAATATTATAATATGAGCAATAGAAATTTGATTTTGCGCATATGGCATTTCCAGCTGTTGCAATCTCGATTGTAAAATTAAGGTGGGATATTAGTATGGATCAAAATTCATGTTGTATATCAAATAAATAAATTTAATGAAGCTAAAAGTTTGACATGATTTAAGTATTAATTACTCTAATTATAACCCCCACTTTCATTATATGTTGTTGAATGACAATAAAGTCTCAAGTCTTTGTTTGAGTTGTCTATATACATTAGAACCTAACTAATAGAGATTGTTTATGGTAATTATGAAATGTAATAAACTTTGAGGTAGAGTCTGTATCTACTTGAGTGTGAACACTTGTATATAATTGAAAGTAGTAGCTTCACAAAGTGAAGATGAATTCAATATACTAAAGCAAGAAGATCTTGCTCTCTCATTCTCTCTTTTCTTTTCACCAAGCATGCTTATTCATTAGACATGATATCATACGCTTAAGGGGACCGTGTTCTTCCGCTGCACCATCATCTTCTTCATCTGCAACTGCAAATTCCTAACTTCAAAGAAGCTAATCTCATCCTCAATTTCTTTATCGGAGGTTGAAAGTTCAATCTTCAAAGAAGCTCTGTTTACTTGCAAAGATTGATCTGCTCAAAGGTTCATAGATTTTTCAATGGAAGACATCAAGAGTTCACCATAAGGTTTGTATGATGAAGTGCAAGCATCTTAAGCAACGTCGAATCAAATAGCTTTCCCAGGTACAACCAATACCTTTGCACCAGAATTGACAATTAAGCTTCAAGAAAACAATTTCTTGTTGTAGAATCAAACAAGTAGAGGGTGTTATACTCTCACATAAACTCCACAAAGTGGTAGTTAATCCGCAATTTCTTGTTCTATCCTTGGAAAATGATCGCTTTGCTAACATTGTATCTGAAATTTATAAATCTTGGATTGTGGAAGATCAAGCTTTATTTACATGGCTGCCATCCACAATTCATGAATCATTTTTACCAAGAATACTCTCATGCAAACGTGTATATGAGGTTTACGATAAGGTGCATAAGCATTTAAATTCTCATATGAAAGCTCGTGTTCATTAGTTAAGGTCAGAGTTAAAGACGCTCAAGAAAGGAAATAGGTGTGCTTATGAATACATGCTCCACGTTCGTGATATAGTTGACACACTAATGGCTATTGGTGATCCAATTTATGAGTATGATCAGGTCGATGTTATTCTCCAAGGATTGCCTGAAGAGTACAATCAATTCATCATGATGACTTACAGTTACAGAAAGACTGAACCAATTGACATTTATGATGTGGAGACCCTCTTGTATGTACAAGAGGCACAATTGGACAATTTTTTTTAGGAACTAGCAACTCCCAGTGCTTTAGCCAATGTAGTTGATTGTTGGCATAAGTTTGATGAATATTTTGAGTTTACACCACCCAATTCCCAAACTCAAGCATCTGCATCAAGAAGCACTAATGCTGCTCAAGAAGGTACCAAAAATCAAGAGGCCATAACTACAACAACAAATACATACCTAGCCCATCAGGGTCACTTGTTTATACCTCAAGGACTTGAATCTCAAGCTTGATTTATAGACTCAGGTGCTTCCCATCACATTGCTTCCAATCATTCTAATTCTTGAAGTACTCAGTCATGTGCATGACCAAATAAAGTTGTAGTAGGTAAGGGACATAGTCTTGAATTCAGGTTAGTTGGAAACTCACAATTTCAATCCAATCTTGAGTCAAATTATATGCTGAAACTAGTGGATTTACTGCATGTTCCTAGCATTACTAGAAATCTCATTTCTCAAAATTTGCAAAAAAAAAAAAGTCATGTTTACTTTGAATTTCATTATAATAGATGCTTTCTAAAATCTTAGACATCTAACTTGGTGATGCTTGAAGGGTTCCTAGATGAGAGTGGGCTATGTTGCTTAAACAATCTAAGCTTGGAATCTTCAAGAAGTACCTTGAGTCATAAGCCAAAGGCTTTGAGTCATGTAGTTAATAATATAATTGTTTCAAATAAGACACTCAATAGTGCACAAGTTAATGCATTAGCTGATAATAATTTGTCCATTTGGAATTCTAGGTTAGGACATGCTAATCCGAGAGCAATACATAGTATACTTCAATTGTGTAATATTTCTGCGAGTAATAAAGGGTCCCTGATGTTTTGTAATTCCTATTGTCTTGGTAAAACACATAGGCTATATGCTCCATTGTCGAATGCTAAATATACCACTTTATTTGAACTTGTTCATACTGACTTGTGGGGACCATCACCTGCATCATCTAGCAGTGTATACTCCTATTACATTGCATTTGTATATGCATTTTCAAGATAGACATGGATGTATATGTGCAAGCATAAAAGTAATGCTTTTGCTACACAGTTCAATGCGAAAATCAAGTCAGTTCAATCATATTTTGGAGGAGAGTTCAAGCCCTTCACAAGTTTTCTTAATGAACAAGGAATTGTACATAGGTTGACATGTTCTCATACATCTCATTAGAATAGAACTGTTGAGAGGAAGCATAGATAGATTTTGGAGATTAGAGTTACTTTGCTTGGACATGCCTCAATCCCAATCTGTTATTAGGATCATAGTTTCATAAAAATTGTATAGTTGATCAACCAGATTCCAACTAGTGCATTGTTGGACTACATCTTACCTTTCTTAGTAGTGTATAAAAAGCAACCTGATTATGCTTCAATAAAAAATTTTGGTTGTGCTTGCTTTCCCTTACTCTGCCCTTATAATCAACACAACCTGCAGTTTAGAAGCACTAATGTATCTACTTAGGGGTGTCACCTACCCACACAAGTCACAAATGTATCAACTTGGAAGAAAGAATCTTCATTTCTCTGGTTGTCACCTTCAATGAAACTGAATTTCCATGTAGATCAGGCTTCACACAACAAGATCTCACTCGCATTACCCAACAAAGTCTTACTCACACAAGCACCAACTCAGCATTGACATTGCCACAATGTAAAATTCCCTCAAATCAGGAACCAACAATATTCACCAAAAAACCTTCACATGTTAATGTCCCTACCTCATCTTATCAAATAGATCCAATATATCCTATTGATCCATCTAATACGCCTAGAGTTCACAACCTATTTTCTAATGAACAAAGCCAACACACACAGTCAGTTCCAAACCAGTTATTACCTAATGAACCTTTGAGTGTAACATCTCATGTCTAAAATATTGTTCTATCTTACCAAAGTACACATGTCGTTCCTATCATCCCTACATCAAGCTCTAGGTCACCCGAGTCTATAGATAACATAACCCCCAAGGCACCATAATACATTGAGTAAATTCCTTGTACTCAAACCTGTTAGATTAATTATTTAATTAATCAAATGGATTTAAATAATCAATTATTAATTAATTATAGCATGGTCAATTGTTATTAAACACTAATTATTTATGAATTATTTGATTGAGTTTTGTGCCTGAATGAACCGTGATGGGTTGGATCATTCAGTTAAGCCCAATGAGAGGTTTCTGCCCTCAGCCGTTTAGCTATTTAAGTGTCGCTCCATTAGAAAATTAACATATTCTGAAAACTCTAAACGACAATGAGGGTAGTAATCCTCTCATACTCATTATTCCGACAACCGTCTCTCAAATCCTACAAAGTACATCGTTCTTATCATTGTTAATTATTCTTTAATATAACAATATGCTATCATTTTTATCTATCCAATTCTATTAAATCTATCAATTGGTATCAGAGCCTAGTTAGATACAAATTATGGCTATTAATTTTTTTTTCCTATTGCAATAGAAATTACATGCAAAGAAATTTTGCTATGCCAATTCTCAATATAATAGCTACGACGATGAAGTGTGCCACTATATTTTTCTTACCGATATATGTATTCTAAATGAGTAACTTTGGCTATCATAACTGCAAATCCTATATTTAATAGTGATCAAATTTACTATTATCAGAACGGAAAATTCTATTATTTTGTTAATTTCATCTATTAAAAGTTAAAGTAAATGCGGCTAAATTCATGGCCATTAATGTAACCGACCAATGAAAAAGTTGGTTCTATAATTTGAATATTTTTTAAATCTTGAATATTTTGTGTGAATTATTTTGATTTGTCCTATAATATTTTTTAGCTAATATATGTCAAAAAAATGTTATATAATTAATACTGAATGATGGTGTTTTACGTCATTGATCTCCTACAAGTGAATATGCTATCATATTATTTTATAGGGAGAATCAGTTTTATTACGTGGATGAATCAGCTTCATTTTCTTTTCCGCAATTTCAAACTTCTATTAAAATGTAGAAGCTTGAGATGTGTCTTTGTCAATGTTCAGATAACCAGAAGCATAATCGTGTGAAAAGAAGAAGACGAATTCCATATTCATCAAAGAAGAAGAAGAAGAAGCAAAAAGGAGTTAGGAAACAGTTAAAAAATTCAACTGAAAATATTTTCTATTTCATTATCTCACATTATCCATAATGAGGATATATATACAATAGCAGTACAAGAAATGTGTGGCTAAGATTAAAGTAACAAATATGCCACGTGGCAGATCAATAACCAACTAAAACTAATCAAAATACAAAGATATGACTAATGTATATGCTAATATCCCCCCTCAAGTTGGGCATTGGATATTGCAAAGACCCAACTTGCCAATACAGTCTTGCAAACTTGGTGAATGTAGAGGTTTAGTAAACATGTCGGCGAGCTGATTATGTGTGGAAACTGGCAGAAGATGAATCAGCTTGCAATTGATCTTTTCTCTCACAATATGGCAGTCTAACTCGATGTGTTTACTTCGTTCATGAAAGGAAGGATTATGAGCTAGATAGATGACAGATTTGCTATCACAGAATACTGAAGCAGGCTGGTCAAATTCCACAAGAAGATCATGAAACAAATACTTCAACCATTGAATTTAACAAGTTATGGATGCCAAAGCTCTATATTCAGCTTCTGTCGAGGATCTGGAGACTGTTTGCTGCTTCTTGGACTTCCAACACAGAATAGAAGAGCCAAGCATGACACAATAACCAGTCACAGATTTTCTAGTATCAGGGCATCGAGCCCAATCTGAATCTGCAAATCCAAATAACTGCATTTTGCTAGATGAAGAAAATAGAATACCTTTGGAAGAAGCAGATTTCAAGTATTTTAGGATGTGCATTGCAGCTTGATAATGAGGGGACACGAGGTTTAGCCACATATTGACTTAAGTGTTGTACAGCATACGGAATATCAGGTCTGGAGTTGGTAAGATATATCAATCTTCCAATTAGTCTTCTGTAGGAAGAAGGATCATCCAACAAACTGCCTTCATCAATAGATAATTTAACAGTAGGAGGAAATGGAACTGCAGAAGGTTTGGCTGCAAGCATACCTGCATCTTCTAACAATTCTAGAGTGTATTTTCTCTGATTGAGTAAAATACCAGTTGTAGACCTGGCTATTTCAAATCCCAGAAAAAATCTCAGTTGCCCCAGGTCTTTAATTCTAAACTGCTGGTCTAGAAGATGCTTGACCTTATGAATCTCAGAGATAGAGTTTCCTGCTAGCACTACATCATCAACATAAACCAATAAAGCAGTAAACTCATGGTTGGCAGATTTGACATACAATGAGTGGTCTGCTTGTGATTGCTTGTACCCTATAGAGATGAGAAAAGAGGATAACTTGGCATACAACTGTCGACTAGCTTGTTTAAGGCCATACAAGGATTTTTGCAATTTACAAACTCTAGAATCATCAAAACCAGTTATGCCAGGGGGAAGAGACATATACACTTCTTCATGTAAATCACCATGAAGAAAGGCATTATTTACATCAAGTTGCTCAAGGTGCCAACCCTTAATGGCTGCTAGAGATAATAGCACACGAACTGTAGTGATTTTAGCTACAGGAGAGAATGTGTCAAAGTAATCTATACCCTCCATTTGTGTATATCCCTTAGCAACTAGCCTAGCTTTATACCTTTCTATAGAACCATCTGCCTTGTGTTTGATTTTATAGATCCATCTACAACCAATTGGAGATTTGCCATGAGGAAGATCTACCACAACCCAAGTGTGATTTTCTGCAAGAGCCAGTAATTCAGCATCCATAGCTTTCCTCTAGCAGTCATGTTTAATAGCTTGGTTGTAGGTCTTAGGTTCAATGGTGGATGATATAGAGTAACAATAGTTTTTGTAGGAGGGTGAGCAATGTTTATAGGATATGACAGAGGATAAGGGATAAGGGACATGGGGTTTATTGATTTTGGATGAAGATATATTGTGTGTGATATTATAGCAGTGGTAATCTGCTATGTAGCTAGGGGAATGGGAAGTACGAGCAGAGTGTCTCAAGGTATTATCATTATTAGTATTGTTAGGTGCATTATTGAGGTTTTGAGATGGACCAGTGGATAAAGAAGGGGATTCAGAAGATGTACTGGCAGGAGTATTGATATTGATAGGACTATTGTTTGTTTGTGGTACAGGGCTATGTATAAGGGGATCCACTGATGACAGATTTGGAGAGATGTTTTGGTCAGGCTGCAGGGAAGAATTAGTAGATGTACTGATATTATCAGTAGGATGAGATGTATCAGTAGGGCTAGTCAATTGATGAATATTATTAGGGTCATCATATATAGGAAAAATTGAAGGGTCAGGATGGTTATTTTGTGTAGGTACAGAAGGGCTAAAAGGGAACTGAGTTTCATAGAAAACCACATGCCTAGAGACAAAAAGATTATGACTTTGTAAATCATATAATATGTAACCTTTTGTACCATCTTGAAAACCAAGAAAAACAGATTTTCTAGCTCTAGGCTCAAATTTTGATCTATGAGCTTGCAAAGTGGAAGCATAAGCCAAACAATCAAAGACTATTAAATGAATTAGGATAGGAGGTGTTTGGTATAAAAGTTCATAAGGACATTTTAGTTTTAACAAAGGTGAAGGAAGTCTATTGATTATGGGTACAGCATGTTGAATGCAAAAATTCCACATGTTTAAAGGGATGGAAGATTGAAAGAAAAGGGTTCTAGCAACATTTAAAATGTGTTGATGTTTTCTCTCAACCACCCCATTTTGTTGGGGTGTTTCAACACAAGATGTTTGATGAACAATACCTTTAGACATAAGAAATTCTTTAACTACAACAAATTCAGTTCCATTGTCTGATCTTAAGCATTTCAAAGACGTTTTAAATTGGTTTTCAATATAGGCTATAAACTGAATAAGTCTACTCTTAGTTTGATCTTTAGCCTTAAGAAATATGACCCAAGTATGTCTAGAAAAATCATCAACTAAGGTTAAAAAAATATCTATGACCTAAGATAGATGTAGTAGAAAAAGGACCCCAAAGGTCAGCATGTAGTATTTCAAAAGGAACATTGGTAGCAGTGTTACTATGAGGAAAAGATAATTTCTTTTGCTTACCAAAGTGGCAAGAATTACAAGGTGTGGTATTATTTACATAAGGAATGAAAGGGAAAACTTTGGAAATTTGTTTTAAACCATCATTAGAAATGTGGCCTAACCTAAGATGCCAAAGATTACTTGAGGCTTGAGAGCTAGAATGGTGAGCTTGAGAATGATTTTCAGCATCAAGCACATATAACCCTCTTTGTAGGCTAGTTGTACCAATCATCTCCTTTGAAAGGTTCTGCAGAATTTGGCACGAATTAGAAGTGAAATGAACATGACAGTCATTGTTACTGACAAGTTTAGCAATGGAAAGCAAATTCACATGGAATGTGGGAATGTATAAAACATTGTGTAAGGTTAAGGTGGGAGATATGATAACACTACCAGCCATAGATGCAGTGGCTTGTGAGCCATCTGGCAGGCTGACATATACAGGGACAATGGTTTTACATGAATGGAAAACTTCTAAAACATAAGATATGTGATCAGTAGCCCCTGTATCAAGGATCCATAAGTTAGGGTTATTACCATTATTATTGGAAGCATGTGAGTTCAAGACAAAGGGAGAGGTTGATATGGAATTGGCTTGGGGTGTAGGTTTTGACTGTTGAAGCAATTCCATAATGTTGTTATACTGATCTTGAGTAAAACCAAACTTTGGTTGTGAGGCATCAGTTCCTGCATTAACAAAATCACCAGATTGAGAAGATGCATTGTTAGTTGAAGACCTTTACCCTTGAAGCCGGGAGGGTAACCATGTTTGAGGAAGCAAGTCTCTATTGTGTGATTAGTTCTGCCACAATGAGTGCAGACACGGTTATGTCCTCGAGGCCCACCATTTCCTTGAGTCTTGTTTCTGGACGAATTCTGGCCATTTTTACTATTGTAATTGCTTGAAGTATTGTTGGCCTGCAATGTAGTAACTTCTTCATTAGAAGATGCAAAAGGGGCACAACAGATCCAGCATGATTAATTTCCCTCTCTTGTTGTATGACCAGTGAAAAGACTTTGTCCACATCGGGGAGAGGATTCATCATCATAATTTGGTACTTCGAATGAGCGAATTTTTCATTTAAGCCCTTAAGAAACCTGATTACATAGTCCTGCTCACGATACTTCGTCACAGATGCAATGGCACCACATGAGCAAGCAACAACACAAGAACACGCAGGAATAGGTTTGTAATTTTCAAGTTCATTCCACATGATTTTCAGCTGAGTAAAGTAATTTGAAACATCAAGAGTACCTTGGCGGAAAGTGTATAAATCTTCTTGGATATCTGATATGCGGAAAATGTCACCTTGGGAGAAACGAAGTTGCAAATTCTTCCATACACCTGCTGCATTTTTAATCCATAGTACCGACTTGACGATGGACTCTGAAATGGATCTGTGAATCCAAGCCAACACCATGGTGTTGCAGCGTATCCAAGGAGCATATAAAGGATCGGAACTAAGAGGCTTCGTGAGGGTTCCATCTATAAACTTTTCTTTGTTCTTGGATATCAATGCAATGTGTATCGATCTCGCCCATGTGTGATAATTCTTGTCATCAAGAAGCGGGGAAACAAGAACAAGAAAGGGATTTTCGTTTGGATGCAAATAGTATGGGTTTGAAGAATTGGTGGAGAAATCACTTAAACTCTGGTTAGCCATGAATAAAGATCGAAATATCAGAAGAAATCAGCAGCAAAAACTGAGAAAGAAAATCGATCGAAAAAGGGGAACAATCCAGAGAAAACAAAGAACGATTGATGAGAAAGAGAAGAAAAATGGCAACCAGAGCTTGTTAACCAGGCTTTGATACCATGTCAATGTTCAGATAACCAGAAGCATAATCGTGTGAAAAGAAGAAGACGAATTCCATATTCATCAAAGAAGAAGAAGAAGCAAAAAGGAGTTAGGAAACAGTTAGAAAATTCAACTGAAAATATTTTCTATTTCATTATCTCACATTATCCATAATGAGGATATATATACAATAGCAGTACAAGAAATGTGTGGCTAGGATTAAAGTAACAAATATGCCACGTGGCAGATCAATAACCAACTAAAACTAATCAAAATACAAAGACATGACTAATGTATATGCTAATAGTCTTGTAGAAAGGGTTTCCCACAATCAATTAGTTAAATATTGACGCGCGGTAAAGTAAATACAATTAGGCTTTCTACAATTTGTTCTAGATTTTTCTACTGACTACTAATTCTTTATGACTAACAATTACAAATATAATTATTAATAAATTTTTTAAAATTTTCACAATCCTATTTAAAAAGAGATGAGTCGTCATTTATGAAATATATATTCTAGGATTTATATTTAGTTAAATTTTATATTGTCTTATCATTATGAGAAAAAAGATTATACACCGACAGTGTAAAATATTTTTACACCGTCAACCAATCACGGGCGTGTATCCCGCCAAATCACAAGTTTAATTTTAACATACTGATATGACATGGCGAAATGTTATAATTCTATTGGATGATGGTGTAAAATAAATTTACACTGTCAGTGCACTACCTTTGCTCTCTATCATTATTTACATGATCAATTATATTTAAGACAATTTAAATTGTTTATCTTTGAATTATGTTCATTTCTTATATTTTAATATAATGATTTATTATTGATTTATGAGTTTTTGAGAAGATACTACAATACTTAAAATTCATCAATGCTCATTGATTCTATTTGCAAGGATGAATGCGTTTTCTCTTTGAGGTTAGTCGAAATTGAAGTATTATTTTAAATATCTTGTGACATATTATATAGATGCATATAAGGAGAAATTTATGTCTAATATTATTTTATCCTTTGAGAATTACAAAATATACATTTATTTAAAGTGAAATTAATTTTCAGAATATTTTGAATTAAAAACTCCTTTTTTATTGTCACAAATTTATTTCTTATTATATACTCAAATAAATAAATAAATATCTAATTTTATGAGTATATTTGAAATTCGATAATAACCTTTAATTTGTATAACTGTAATCTCACCTATCGTTGATACAATTGTACAAATTTTATTTAGTAAAATAATTAAATTTATTTTAATTATAATAAATATTATATTGATAATAGTTATACCCTATCGGTGTGTTATTATTAATATAATTTGATATTGTTCAATGTACTTGTGATTTATGATTAAGTAAATTCTAGTTCGAGTACCCTATCGGTATTAGAATTTTGTTTGTGACATAATATTTGTACATTGTTATATTTCTTATTTAAAATTGTTGAATGTATTATTTGAGAAATAAGAAATTATTTTAAAGACATGTAATACTTTATTAAATCCAATCATTTTTATTTATTTATTTTAAATGGATTTCAATTCTCTTTATATTATGTAAGTGATGGACATACCCTATCGGTGTGACGTTATTTGACATGATTATTGTGTGATAGAGAAAATAATTGAATATTTGTTTAAAAAATTTTTCAAAACTCTTAATCTTAGTTCAACTATTATTCTCTATCAAGTGGGAGAATTTAACATGTCAATTGTATAGAAATGATAATCAAATATCATTTCTTTAATATAATATTATTTTATGGAGACTTATATTAAGGATATTATAGTCTTATGTTATTGATGGAAGTTTATGACTATTGATGTTATATCCTCAATAATAGTTAAGTTTAAGTCTCATTTTTTCCGCTGCATATAACATAATATAATTCTCAAATGTGTGTTGATATTATTGTAGCATTTGAGTTTTGAGTGAGTTATTAATATGTTGTATATAATCCTATATTCTATTTAAAGTTATATGGATTTGATCTCACTCAAATGTTGGTAAATCTTTTATATAACCATCATACTCCTTCATGTGAAATTATCTAAACAATGATATATTCTATTTACGTGAAAAATATGTGGTTGAGTTTATAAAACTCTAATTAGAATATATTATACAACCACTTCTCTCTATAGTTTTGCACTAAAATAAAATTAGTATCTCATTGTATAATCAGAGTATTTAATACAAGTGAACTCTGATAAATCTTTATTCTATTGGATGAGTGGGAGTGCATGTGCACTTAATTATATAATCTAAAAATTTTAGATTATTATTCTCATAGTGTCATATATTCTTGCGCGCACTGTAAATATGACATATTCTAAAAGGACTTCAAAATATGAAATAATTAAAAGAAGTCTTATTATGTTATATTGAGATATATATATTATTCTCTTAATCTCCGGAAATATCATAATTTGATGTTTAGTTCGATATTGAAAAGACACAATAATGCTTTAGCATACAATAATATTGTGTTATTCTATCTTCAATAGTCCACATTTGTCAGGTCATAATATGAAAGTACAAGTAAATATCAATATTCCTATCGAGTATGATATTGTGTTATGAAGGTATTTATGATTAAATGTAATTACTCTCGTAATAAGTATCTCTATATGTAATTACTATTCTTAGACCTACGTGGATATTCTATGACCTATAATTTAAAACTCATTAGTATAATCACTAACCATAAACTTATACACATGAGTAAGTCTTATGATATTTTGTGTTAGTGGGAGTTTATCATTAGCATATTCATATGCTTGGGTCATTCTTTATAACATAGTACTCTTAACTTAAATATGTTACTCTAAATTCATAACTCTTTATATAAAGTTCTGAGTTTTAATATGTATGATTTGTCTTCCCTATCAGATATAATTTCTGCAACGTTGAAATTTACTTCTTTCGTATTGATTAATGTTTTGACCATTATTGATATTCGAATATTAAAATCAATATTTTTTAATCATTGATTATTATCATCCAAGTGGGAGATTGTTAGATTAATTATTTAATTAATCAAATGGATTTAAATAATCAATTATTAATTAATTATATAGCATGGTCAATTGTTATTAAACACTAATTATTTATGAATTATTTGATTGAGTTTTGTGCCTGAATGGACCGTGATGGATTGGATCATTCAGTTAAGCCCAATGAGAGGTCTCTGCCCTCAGCCGTTTAGCTATTTAAGTGTCGCCCCATTAGAAAATTAACATATTCTGAAAACTCTAAACGGCAATGAGGGTAGTAATCCTCTCATACTCATTATTCCGACAACCGTCTCTCAAATCCTACAAGGTACATCGTTCTTATCATTGTTGATTATTCTTTAATATAACAATATGCTATCATTTGTATCTATCCAATTCTATTAAATCTATCAAAACCAACATGACCAACTCCTCTGTGTTACTTTCACCATCATTTCATACCCAAGCTACTGAAGGCCCTCCTCCTTTGGTTAATAATCATCCTATGCTAACTAGGGCCAAGACAGGGAAGTCCAAACCAAAAGCCTTTGTATTTCTAGTTCACTCTTAACCCACCATTACAAAATAAGCTCTTTCTCAATTTGAGTGGTTTAAAGCCATGCAAGATTAATGTAATTCACTTATCATATTGTTTTCATGAAGAAGTATTACCATTAATTAAATGCCAAAAAATAAATATTGAAATAAGGTTGGAATTAAGTGCACACAACAAGTTTGACACCTTATGTACGCTGATACATAACAGGAACTGGGAGATCTTAGCACACGTGATCCCTAGTATAACATTAACTTAATAAGGGAATTTTATGCCAATGTCATGTCAACACTATAAGGTCCACTTAAGAGATCCTCTAGAGTCTGAGGTGTAAAAGTTAAATGTGACAAAAAAGATAATTAACACCTATTTAGGCAAACCCTTTGAGAAAAACTGACAAGTTGGATGATTTTGCAATTAGATTGATGAATATTGACTCAAACATTGATGTGATTTATCGTGACATCTTCAAGAAACAAAATGTATTATCACATAAACGACAATTACTTATCAATCTACTTCCTAAGACAAGACCTAAAATTGGAAGCACAAATGTGGGTTACGTTAACCATCAAATACATCATCCAAAGAAGTCATAGTTCATGCATGATAACGGATGTTGAAAAACTAGTATGGTTCATTATGTGAGATAGAAAGGTGAGCATTTCACGACTCCTATATGATGAGTTTTTGCGCATCATTCATTTAAGAAACTAACCAACCCCCTTTTCAAGATTGTTGATAGGTTTATTTCAACACTTCCAGGTGCCTATGATTGATTCATCATTGGTATAGATCAATCGTGACATCACTAATGCTTATATCAATAGATATTATTAGATATCGAGAAATCGCGATGCCACATCATCAGCAGACACATATGCCCAACCATCAATTTCAATTCCATGGACCCCTAGCTCGAAGGCATATTTTTTGCATACAAATGGGATAGGTTGAATGTGAAGAAAAGATAATGTGTAACTTAATGAGTCTCTAAACGGACTACGGATGAATCACCCTAGGCCTTACTTTTATCAGGTGCCAAATCCAACAAATTTTGATGCAATTTGTGTTTGGCCTGGAATAGAACATTATACTATGAGGGACAAGATGCTTTGAGATTATATGGTGAAGCATGTGCAGATGAAGAGATGAAGGAAGAAGGAAGTGAAGAGAATAAATTAATAACATGCCAAACCAAGCTACTTTTATTTTTTTGTCATTGACATGGTAGTATTTTATGTTTGAAATTCTTTATGTGTGTGTTGCTGATTTTTTATTTGTTGTTCTTAGTTTAGGATTTCTTTCTTTTGTTTTACTATTTTTGTAGTTTATATTTAATTACTTTATTTACATGCTAAGTTTTGAATGCTTTACACTTAGGATTGCGTTTAAGTTTAAAATGATATAACTACCACTAGAATTTCTCACTTCTAGTCATGGACTGGAAAAATGTCTCTCGCAAGAAAACAACCAACGGTGTTACTAGGTTTTCGGTTTGGAAGGAAAATGGAGGAAAGGGTGCGATAGCTGGAGAGCATGTTACTTCATTTTTCATCTCTGATTTTCCAAATAATATGTTTGCTAGAGAACTCTTTGAAGTGTTCAAAGTGTTCAGAGGAGGAGCTCGAGTCTCATGAAACTACACCGCAAGATAAACTGGTTATGATTACTAGACATACGCCTCGGTCTCTCATGCACGAGCGTTGTCACTATGTCATTCCACACTTTCCTACATTATTTACAGTAATATTCCTCACTCTAACTATTTCGTATTTTAACATGCATACATATTCAAACATGTTTAACAATAAGAGCATAGGCAAATAGTCACCAATCACATAATGGAAACACATAATTCCACATACCCCCAATTATACTAATTCACGGTTCCCTCCGATTTATTTTAATCGGGCATCAAAACCAGTATTTCCCCCTTTCCATTATATAGAGGATTTTCATAGCTTCACACCGATACCAAGAATACACAAATCGGATACACGAGTCAAAAGTTATGAAAGAAACAAAACTGCATAACCTGTCATGTTCGCTAGGCGAACTACCCAGCGAGCATTCTCTCCAGCCTTCGCTAGGCGAAGCCCCTGGCGAATGAACAAACATAACAAAAACAGACCTAAAGTTCACTTCGCGAACTCCCTGGCGAACATTCGCCTCGCCCTTCGCTTCGCGAACAACTCAGCAAAACAAGGCAGAACCAACCAGCACTGAAAAGGCACAAAGTTCGCTAGGCGAACGTCGTTGGCGAACCTTCGCTAACCTTCACTGCCGGGTTCGCTAGGCGAACCCTCGAAAGTTTGTTCGCTGCGACTCGCCCCAGGTTCGCTAGGCGAACCCTGGAAAACCCAACTTCCCAACAGCGCTGTTCTTCATCCAAAATAAAAAATTTTACCATTCAAAACACCTCCAACCCTTAACATAACAATCAAAACACAGAATAATCATCACAACAAGTATTAAACAACATTTATATTGTATTTCATCCATTAGATTCGTGATTTTAGCACAATTATTCATTTTCTCACAATCTCAACCTAACTCTAAAACTCATGGATTTCTACAACTAAGGCATCTATCTAGAACCCGCCTTGAATAGAGGATGATGATGAAGAAGATGAGATGATTTGATGAAGAATAGGTGATGTTCTTGATCTTTCTCTCTTCTAGTTTTTTCTTCCCTTTTTCCTTCCTTTCTCCTTCTTTCTCTCCAACTTCTTTCTATCTTTTTCTTTCTTTTGCTCTTATGTGGAAAAGGAGTGGAAAAGAAATGATATAGTAAGATATCATCAATGGTACACTACTAATTATCCAAAAATCTCTAAAGTTCCAAATACTTAAATATCTCAGAGTCAGATAATATTAATTAGATTTGCTCTGAGCTCAACCGTTACTCTAATTATCTTTACAGATAATTTCTCAGAGTACACTGAGACTCAGTTGATCACAACTAATATTATTCAGAGTAATTAAAATACGGGGTATTACACACTTGATGAAATCACCTATGTGAGTATTGAGTGGGGCCGCTTGTATGGGATCTTGGCGAAATCTCTAGAGCACTCGTGAAATAACTAGGCACGTGCATGGCCTATTAGCGCACCACAACGTTAACAACAAGAATTGTGGGGGTGTGATGTGAGTGGTAGACCCCTAACATACATCAAGTGTCTTTGGTTCATATAGCTTGCTACACCAACTTCACTGTATGTTAAGTACTATCATTCTAGAGCTGGTTCATATAGCTTGCTACACCAGTTTGATGCATCACATCCATGATGTTAATCCAGAAAATTCCTTATTATTATTATTTTTACAACTTTTGAAATATGTGGGGGATTGTTGCAAATTTTGATTATATTTCAAAAGTTCTAAATAAATTTTGTCACATCTTTGAAAGACAAATATGAGAAAATTATTTTTTTTAATATCAATTATTATTATTATTATTATTATTATTATTATTATTATTAATTTTATGGTTTATAATAGTTTGACTTGGTCAAATAATTATATTTAATTCATTTGACTAGACTTAGTCAAATCATTTTTACTCAATCTTTCTCTCTCTTATATAACTACTCCCCTACCATGTTTTACACAATATAGAAACGAAAAATATTGATACATAGAATGGCTGAAAATATTTTTGTTTCATATATTTCCGGTTATATCTTCCAGTCATCTTAGAGATTAATTCTTGTTGTTCTGATGCCTCAGAGTCTTATTGAGAATCTGGGAAGAACATGTTGAATCCTGGGGGATTTGCGCTTATGAGGCGGATAAATCCTTAAGGACAGTGTTTTTACACGCCTCAGGTTGTTTAATAGTTTATTATTTTGCAGGATTAATATTTTATGATTATCAGAAGATGTGATCGAGTTTCGTTGGTGACCATTGACAAATTATACAACACTACGAACAACATTATTTTTAACGATGTTATTGGCAATGTGGAGGATATCTTCAATCGGATCGTTACTCTCTCTTGGAGATGGTTGGAATTAGGCCGCTCGAAATGTTCTCTCTATGAGTGGATGAAACATCCTTTAGATTTCTTGTAATCTTTAGGTTGTTTTTTTTTTCCATTTTCTTGTTTTGATTGGTTTTTTGTATCGAGTTGGAAAATCTCTTTTTCTCCCTTTTAATACAAATTGTTTATAAAAAAAATATATAACTACCACTAATATATGCTACCTAACATGTTTTAAGAATAAGTGCTTAGAAACATGATGCATGATTTACATATTTGAATAAACAAGCTTGCATGAAGTATAAACAAATAATTTTATAAATCTATATTTTAAGATTAATCTCATGGTTAACTCTTGAATCTAAGTCTGACTATGAGTTTGTTACTTTATTAAAGTATACTTCTATTGAAACCATGAAATTTCTTAAACCATACATTTTTTAATCTACAAAGCCACCTGGTGAGATTGTGTATGTTTTTCATTGTTTAGTTAAATATGTGTGAAACATTCACTACGTGATTTGATGTTGTTTTGATTGATTATGTTGATTTGCTTAACTTGTTTTAAAACCATGAAATTGATCAAGATATTATTTTATTATTGAGAGAAAGACACTAGATATATAAAGCCAACATGTGGACAAACGAACCCTCGTATCCTCTTTGAGTCGAATGTTATTTTTTTAAAGAATGACAATCCTTAACCTAAAAAGAAAAACAAATAACATCTCTTGAAATTCAGGATTATGAGAGAAATCATTACAGCGAGGTTGTAAGTAAGATGGGGAGAGGTGTGTTCAAAAAGTCAATGTGTGAAGAATAAAAGAAATTGAAAAATAATGTAGGAATGAACTAGAACTAAATTGGCAAAACAAAGAAAAAGAAAAATAAAAATAAAATGAATGTCAAGAAAATACAAAGCATCAGAAAGAAAAAGAAATGAATGTGGTAAAGAGGAAATGAAAAATAAAAATAAAAAGAAAAGAGAGCGTAGAATAATGATAAATGATTGCTATGTTGAACCTAAAAATTCTTTGAATCCAAGAAAAACAATGATTTATTTTGAACTTAACCTTATTACAACATAAAAAAAAAAATAGTGAATTGTGGTTCATAGCTTGTTTGCATATATATATATATATATATATTGTGAGATTTGGATCAAATTCTAGTTTTAAGCATGAGGTCGAAGTCCGTTCACATGCTGCTGTCGAAGTGTTATACTGTCGAAATAATACATGTTGTAGTCGAAGGTTGTTCTAACATGTATTAGTTAATATTGCTAGGGTTGTTAGCATATTGAATTGGGCCTTTTGTTAAGGATCCAATTGTTTAAGTTAGTTTGTACCCTAAATTAGCTTGTAATGGGTATTTTGTTAAAAGCCCATTAGTTTAGTGTGCTAGGTTTTATTATAAATAGCATGCTAGTCTCTCATTCTAGAGTGTGAAAAAACCTAGAAAGAGTGAGAGTGGTTAGTTTGTTATTCTTGTATACTTGTAATCCTTGTTTTAAAGAGAAAGGAAAGAATAACAGTTTTATAACCAATCCTTGTTGTTTTTACTCTTGTTTTCTTTGTTAACCCTAACCCTTGTGAGTTCTTTAATCATAAAGAAATCGTAAATACTTTGTTTCAAGGTATCCGATTCACAACAAATTGGTGCGGTGAGCATGGAGAATATGCCTTCAACAAAGTATGAGATCGAGAAGTTCACCGGAGTGAACAACTTCGGTCTGTGGCGCTTGAAGATGAAAGTCCTACTGGTTCAGCAGGGTTGTTTAGAAGCGTTGAAGGGAATGGTAGCCATGGATGCCGCGTTAACGGAAAAAGAAAAGACTACCACGATCGAGAAAGCACACAGCGCAATATTGTTGAGCCTTGGTGATAAGGTTCTTCACAAGTATCAAAGGAGACGACGACATCAGGGTTTTAGGTGAAGCTTGAAAGCTTATACATGACCAAATCTTTGGTGAATCGACTCTACCTGAAATAAGCCTTGTATTCGTTCAAGATGAGTGAAGACAAAGCTTTGGCTGAGCAGTTGGATATGTTCAACAAGCTGATTCTTGATCTTGAAAATATCGATGTGAAGATCGATGACGAAGATCAAGCACTATTGTTGTTGTGCGCTTTGCCTAGAACACATGCTCACTTCAAAGAAACTCTCTTGTATGGAAGGGAGTCCCTGATCTTTGAAGAAGTTCAATCAGCCTTGTACTCTAAGGACCTGAACGAACGAAAGGAGCTTAAACCTTCGACGGTTGGTGAAGGTTTGGCAGTTAAGGGAAAATTCTTGCGAAAGGATGTTAGGTTCGACAAGAAGAAAGGTAAAAGTCAGCAGAAGTCTTCTAGTGGCGAAACATCTGGTTTTCGATGTTATCACTGTAAGAAGGAGGGTCACACAAGAAAGGTGTGCCTTGAACGCCTGAAATATCATAGAGGTAAGGATAATGGCAACGCAGCCATTGTTCAAGATGACTTCGACTCATCTGATGTTCTTGTAGTTTCAAGCGGCGACTCAAGAAAAGAGTGGATTATGGATTCAGGATGCACTTGGCACATGACTCTAAACAGGGAATTGTTCGAAGAGCTATGTGATCAAGATGGTGGATCGGTGCTGCTGGGAAACAACAAATCCTGCAAAATTACAGGTATTGGATCTGTGAGATTCAAGCTCCATGGTGAGTCAATAAGGTTATTGACTGAAGTCAGGTATGTACCTGACTTAAAGAGAAATTTAATTTCTCTTGGTGAATTCGACAGGAAGGGATACGTTTTCCATGGAGAGAAAAGTATCCTAAGAGTCATGAAGGGGTCGAAGGAAGTCTTGAGAGGCGTGAAGAAAAAAGGCTTGTATACCCTTGAGGCTTAGGTTGTAAGTGGTTCGACAAATACTGTATCCATGAAACCTGTGTCGAAGACATATTTATGGCACATGAGATTGGGCCATATCAGCGAAAGAGGCCTAGTCGAATTGGGGAAGCAGAACCTGCTAGGTGGTGACAAAGTCGAAAAGTTGGAGTTTTGTGAATATTGTGTATTTGGTAAATCCTGTAGGGCGAAGTTCAACAAAGGCAAGCAAATAACACATGGATCCCTTGATTACATTCATGCTGATCTTTGGGGGCCTGCTAGGAATCATTTACACTCAGGTGCAAGGTATTTTCTATCCATTGTTGATGACTATTCCAGAAAGCTATGGGTATTCATTCAGAAGACGAAGGATGAAACTTTTGAGAACTTCAAAAGTTGGAAGATTCTGGTCGAAACTCAAACTGGCAGAAAGGTTAAGAGGTTGAGAACCGACAATGGCCTTGAGTTCTGCAACAAAGCGTTCGACGGTTACTGTGTTGAGTCTGGGATTGCAAGGCATAAGACTGTAGCAGGTACTCCTCAACATAATGGCTTAGCTGAGAGATTCAATCGAACAATCCTTGAAAGGGTTAGATGCATGTTGGTTAGTGCTGGATTGAAGAAGGTGTTTTGGGCTGAAGCTGTTTTGACAGCTGCATATCTGATAAATAGATGTCCTTCGACTGCATTAGATATGAAGACACCTGAAGAAGTTTGGTCAGGAAATCCACCTAGTCTCGACAGACTGAGAGTATTTGGCTGTGTGGCCTATGCTCACATTAGGCAAGACAAGGTCAAACCTAGAGCTCTGAAGTGCATGTTCATGGGATACCCTGAAGGAGTCAAAGCTTATAGGCTATGGTGCCTAGAGCCAGGTCACAGGAGATGTATCACCAGTCGAGATGTAGTTTTCAATGAAGCTGAGATGGCTTTCAATAAAATTGATGTTGCTGACGAAGAGCTGGAACAGGGAGAGATTCCTGTTGAGGTGGAGCATGTTGATGCTGAAGTGCGTACCCCAGATGAAGTCGAAGACGAAACAAAAGATGTTGTCGAAGATGAGGAAACTGATAATGACTACCTGTTAGCAAGAGACAGGTCGAGAAGAGTCATCAAGCCACCTCAAAGACTTGGGTATGCAGATCTTATAGCTTATGCCTTAATCTCTACAAGTGAGGTTCTCGACGAAGAACCTAGAGACTATAAGGAAGTTATGAGGAGTCGAAAGAAGACTGAATGGCTGAAATCCATGGATGATGAGATGAAATCTCTTCATGACAACGACACATGGGAACTGATCAAGAAACCTACTGAAGCCAGGTTAGTCAGCTGTAAATGGATTTTCAAAGTCAAGGAAGGAATCGAATGAGTGGCGTCGAAAAGATACAAGGCAAGGTTAGTTGCTAGGGGGTTCACTCAGAAAGAAGGTGTCAATTTCAATGATGTGTTCTCGTCTGTTGTAAAGCATAGATCCATTCGAATGTTGTTAGCCATGGTGGCACAGTTCGATCTTGAACTGGAACAAATGGATGTGAAGACTGCGTTCTTGTATGGTGATCTAGATGAAATAATCCTGATGAGGCAACCTGAAGGATATGTCGAAAAGGGGAAGGAAGATTATGTGTGCAAGCTGAAGAGATCTTTATATGGACTGAAACAATCTCCTCGACAGTGGAATAGGAGATTCGACAAGTTCATGGCACGCATAAGTTTCATCAGAAGTCAGTTCGACCACTGTGTTTACTTTAGATTTCAACCTGGTAATTCATTTGTTATTTTGTTGCTTTATGTGGATGATATTCTAATGGCAAGCAACAATGTCGAAGAGGTAAGGAGGGTGGAGGCTGAACTCAGTAAGGAGTTCGAAATGAGGGATCTGGGAGCTGCGTCCAGGATTCTTGGGATTGACACCCGAAGAGATAGAAAGCAGTCGAAATTATGCTTATCTCAAGAGGCATACCTACGAAAGATTCTCGAAAAGTATGGTATGTCGAATTCAAAGCCTGTTGTAACTCCGAAAAACCCTCAATTCAAGCTAAGTATAGATCAGTGTCCCAGTACTGATGTCGAAAGAACTTATATGAATAGCATTCCATATGCTAATATAGTTGGTTCTTTAATGTATGTTATGGTATGTACTAGACCCGACATAGCTTATGCAGCAAGTCTTGTAAGCAGGTACATGGCGAATCCTGGAAAGGCTCACTGGCAAGCATTGAAGTGGATTTTAAGGTACATAAATGGGTCTCTGAATAGAGTCCTAATTTATGGTAGAGTCTTGGGTGATGATAGTAAAATAGTAGTCGAAGGATATGTCAACTCTGATTATGCAGGTTGTATGGATACCAGAAAATCTATTTCTGGATATGTGTTCACTATGTTTGGGACAACAATCAGTTGGAAAGAAACACTTCAGAAGGTCGTTGCCTTATCAACCACTGAAGCGGAATATATTTCCTTAACGGAAGCAGTGAAAGAAGCAGTGTGGCTTGAAGGTTTTGCAAAGGAGCTGAAACTTCAAGGTCCAGTTATCACTGTTAAATGTGATAGTCAAAGTGCAATACACCTGTCGAAGAACTCAGCCTATCATGAGCGAACCAAGCACATTGATGTGAGGCTGCATTTCGTCAGAGGGGTAATCGAGCGTGGAGAAGTCCAAGTGCTGAAGGTTTTGACAGATCATAATGCTGCTGATATGATCACCAAGACATTGCCAAGTTGCAAGTATTTCCACTGTATGCAGTTGATAAAGCTGCATGAAGAAAACTAGTTCGTTTTTCTTGTTAGAGTTAGATCCAAGGTGGAGATTTGTGAGATTTGGATCAAACTCTAGTTTTAAGCATGAGGTCGAAGTTCGTTCACATGCTGCTGTCGAAGTGTTATACTGTCGAAATAATACATGTTGTAGTCGAAGGTTGTTCTAACATGTATTAGTTAATATTGCTAGGGTTGTTAGCATATTAAATTGGGCATTGTGTTAAGGATCCAATTGTTTAAGTTAGCTTGTAATGGGTATTTTGTTAAAAGCGCATTAGTTTAGTGTGCTAGGTTTTATTATAAATAGCATGCTAGTCTCTCATTCTAGAGTGTGAAAAAACCTAGAAAGAGTGAGAGTGGTTAGTTTGTTATTCTTGTATACTTGTAATCCTTGTTTTAAGGAGAAAGGAAAGAATAACAGTTTTATAACCAATCCTTGTTGTTTTTTACTCTTGTTTTCTTTGTTAACCCTAACCCTTGTGAGTTCTTTGATCATAAAGAAACCGTAAATACTTTGTTTCAAGGTATCCGATTCACAATATATATATATATATATATATATATATATATATATATATATATATATAATTAATCCGACTGAAGTGAACAAATATATATGGTAAAAAAGACACAATCACATTTTTTAATGAAACACTTATGAGGCAGAAATGAATAATTGGCTATTAGTTGAATGGATTTTTTGATTTTATATTTTGTTTAATATTAATTGAATGGATTCTTTTATTTTATCCTTTGTTTTATATTAAATTATTCATAGATATTTTTTATTTTGAATACTATTGTGGTTGTCTAGAATCTAAATGTTGACAAAGCCATGAAGCACTACTAAAAAAAAGACATTTGGTTAAATGATTTTACATCAGATTTTAAGATATATGATGTGAAAAATATATGGCACAGGATTTTACATCAGATTTCATAATAATATGAAGTGAAAAATATTTGATTTAAGGATTTTACATCACACATTTATTTCCACTGATGTAAAAAATAACGCGGTGGCAGTTTCGTAAATAATAAAAACAATTGTTATAATGGATTTCACATCGGGCCTGACGTTCACCCGATGTGAAAAATTCACTGATGAAAAAAACATTTTCCTCTTCTGGCCTTTACACCGGGTCCACAATTCAACCGATGTAAGCGTGTTTTGGCCTTCACATCGGTCTATAATCAGAAACCGATGTAAAAACGTTTTTCGCTTATGGCCTTTATATCAGTCCACAATTCAACCGATGTAAAAATATTTAAACCCTAATTTCCCTAAATATAATCACTTTCCCTTTCATAAATACTTTTAACAAACCTTATTCGCCACCGTGCTTCTGTAACCATCGTGAGCATCTGTTTCCATCAACAAAACCATCGTTCCTCTTTCATA
This sequence comes from Lathyrus tuberosus, assembly GCA_022829125.1. NCBI lineage: Eukaryota > Viridiplantae > Streptophyta > Magnoliopsida > Fabales > Fabaceae > Lathyrus > Lathyrus tuberosus. The sequence continues at coordinate 1,417,857 of JALAZF010000142.1, read as the reverse complement.
AACACTGTTTCCTTTCATATACATTCTCAAACTCATTTTCTACTTCATCCTACTCTCTCTGTCACTAACACCGTCATCTCCGACGCTTATTGGAGATACGCCGAATCCCAGCACGCCCCTTCCGCCATTCCCACCAAACGTCACCGTCCGGATTACGGTATCAATCTTCTTCCCTTTACTCCCTCTTTTTTCAATTTAGGGATTCTATTCCCCCTATTCATCATTTCTCGTTCGGTAGGTTTTCTTTTTGAAATTTATAATCATATTGGATAATTTCACCCTTTTCAATTCCAGGGTTTATAATCATGTTGTATTTCTGTTGGTGTGGTGATGAGTGGTTATACATTGGGGTTTTGATGTAGTGGTTGTTTTACGGTGGAGTAGAATTGGATGGATATAACCGAGTGTATTAAAATGAAGGTGATGTTTCACTATCCTCTGTTTTGCCCCCTTCCCCAAAATCTTATATTTAGGTTTTTCATTTGAATTATGATAGTTTTTCCAAAATCTGATATATTTCCATTTCTTGCAATTTCATATTGTTTTTCAAACAGTTTGAATAAAAATACTCAATTTAAGCAGCAGCAGTTGGTGGCATTTGTTCCTCTTTCTCCCTTTGATTGAACCACTGTTCCTCGCTGCGACGCCGTCATACTTCCCGGCCACCAACACAACTCGATTCCGCAATAAGCCCGAATCAACAACAGCAACCACGGTAACAATTCGAAACAACCATTCTGTTATTGCATGTTAACATCGTCCATGCGTCATCTGAAGTTATCCGTTTGCATGCTAACATGTGCGTATTTGTTTCATGAGGTTAATGATGTATAATCTGTAGCTTAGCATGTCTGATACGTGATTGTTGTCGTTTCGATTCCATCGTATATGTGTGCTCTTTAATGCGGCTTTGTAGCGGTTACGTGAAGCTTGCACCTCTTCATGGTTTTATTTTTGCGTCTCAAGAGTTTTAGTGTGTTCTTATTTGAGTTGGTTTGTGTTATTTTGATCTGTTGGAGAAAGTTGAGTCTAAGGAGCACATACCAAATTTTTCCTGTTGTGTATCATGCGTTTTTTAGGGTAGAATTAAGTTGGAAAGGTGATGAGTTTTGCAACATTATGCCAATGGCAGTTTGAAATCAAGTTGGAATTTGGAGGTTCTAGTTTTGATTAGGCAGTGCATGGTTATGAGAGTTTGTTTTAGTTAGATAAAGAGAGCTAGTTGTTGTACGTCTGTCTTTTGCGCGTAGGGGTCTTGATGTTTCGTTACACTTAACCTGTGCATAATGCACAGAATAAGGTCCCTATATAAACCTTTATCCTATTAATATAATAATAATAGATATGCATCAGAGAAAGAAGATTGGTACATTTAATTTTTATGGCTTCAATTATGAGTTGTGCATCTTCAAAACCTTTATCCTATTAATATAATAATAATAATAGATATGCATGGTTTTATCCTATTAATATAATAATAATAGATATGCATCAGAGAAAGAAGATTGGTACATTTAATTTGAGAAACATTGTAATGTTCAATCAACAATTCAAAACTGCCAATAAAGTTGAGAAGAAGCGATACAAAAATTACCTAAACAAGTCATCTGAATTTTGTCATGGACCTTGCAATATCAAAATCCAATAAGAATACAAAAACTGGATTTCAATTTACTAGAGAAACAAAGTATGTTTCGTTTATACTTATCAAGGGAAAAAAATCATAAAAAACCAATAATTGTTAAATAAGAACTAACCGTTCCATGATCTTTTATCCAAATAGGCAAGGGTTTATTAGGGTTCTCAGGATTGTAGGGTTCACCATTGAAGAAGTCCGGAACAACCACGTAATAACCAGCAGCTGCAACTTTGTCTGCAAGCTTCCTTCATGACAGAGAGCAAACAATATTACTAACAGGTGCTTACATTACAATGATCACAAAACTAGATAGATGTTATAGACCCGAAAATCAGCCATACCTAAAATTTGGCGCTTCATATCCTGTAAGAAAAATTGAGCATGAGCAGTTAGTATAAGCTTTTGGGAGTTGCTGAGAGCAAAAAAAGAGGGAGAGATGGTACCAAAAATATCGGAGACGAGAAGAACGGCGGGGTTGGAGTTAGGAGATTAATGAAAACACAACATACCAAAATAGTTTTTAGATATGAATTCTCTGAAATTCAGCAATGTGTCTCAACTGAGTTGATTACAGTGTAACAATCTGTTTATACATAGTTAGATGTAGCAATTCTGTTACAATAGATTTATTTTCGATTTATTGTTTCAGATTTCTTTGCCGATTTGAAACAACACTCGATTCAAAACAACACTCGACTTGCTGCTGTTATTGTCGATTCGAAACAACACGGTAAAGATTTATGTGCTTCAGATTTCTTTCTTTTTTTTTATTTGCTGTTGTTATTTTTTTTCTCTTGCAATGATTTGCTGTTGTGACTGCTGTTATAGGCAATTTTGAGTTATTAAAGCAACTATTATTAGTCATGTTACTTTTTTCACTAGTGCTCAAAATGATGATGAACTTTGGTTTATAAAAATATCTAAGATACAGAATTATATAATAGGTGAAGACCAACTTGGCTATTTTGGTGTTATATACTTACGGTAAACAATTTACTAAGTATTTTTTATAGCTTAATTATATATTTTATTTTTTATTAGTATTATTCATCATATCACCCATCAATTTTGCTGCTTCTTGTGAATATTTTATATAGTCTTTACTGGCGTGTGAGACTATAAAAGGAACAAGTTGACTTAACTTTCATAATGAAATGACTCGGTGGCTATCCGCCTAACTAGCACAGGTCGTTAATGAAGATAATATATCAAAATAATTTGATGTTATTTTAATTTCAAATTTCATTTATAATAGTATAGGCTATTTAAGATTGTATTTTACTTTTTTTTCGTCTATGATTAACAAAGAGAAATGTAGACAAGTGACACCGTTTTTATCGGGTTGTGTTTGGGTTAACGGGTGTCAAAAATAAACTATGTCTGTATTAGCATATTTGAAAATGTTGATCTTTTTAGGGATTTAAAATGTTGGGTTTGTTTTGTCTTATAATTTTTGTTTTGATTCTAAATTGTGTTACAAATTTGATTACTTGATTATTGAAATATGTTTTTAAACCATTGTCTAAAGGGGCTTATGATGTTAAATTGATTTAGGTACTTCTGTCTTCAACCGTTCTTATTCATCTTCCGTCTTCAACCGCGAATCCATCATTTCCTCACCTTCGACATAATCTGTTAAGGTACGTACCATTTTAATTCAACAAGGTTAACACTTGGAAAAATTGGTTAATTTTAAGCATCATATAATCTCTTCATTTTCTACTTATTCTACATAGGGGTCTTTATCTTTTCTATATCATCTTATATATTTTCAAAAGTAGTTGTTACGTTCATGCACGTTGATATCAATTTGGTTTTATTTGGATTTAATTTGTTATTTACTTTGTGTTTTGCGTTTTGCAACTTAATGTGAATTTTCAAAGAATAACTCTATATTGTTATTTACGTGTTGAAGGTATTTGATGACTCAACAGAATTAACACAAGATGATTTGTATGATTTGAGATTCCATTGGGCAACATATTTCTTTGAGTTATATAAAAATTAAGCTTTATCTGGTGAGTTATATAGAATTGTCTATATATATCTGATTTGAATTTCTTGACTTTGGTGTTGTCTGCTGATGTTAATTGGTGTTATTATTTATTGTCAGCAAATGTGATTTTGGTGTTGTCTACCGAAGCTACAACTCATCTTCTTGTGGATTGCAAGTTGGTAATTCAAGTGTGGGAAAGGACTTATAAATGGTTGGATATTTTTGTATGTTTTGTTGTTGTAGTAGTCCATCGTGTAAACTTCCTTATAATTTTGTACACTTGTGTGCATCCTATATTAGTACTTTTGTAAATCAATTGTTCATTTTGAAGAATATATATGTGTATCCTAGATATTTGGTGCAATGAAATTAGGTTGGTTAGAAAAATATGAAAATAGCGACCTAAATGTGGTCTATGTGATGTTGGAAAACTATGAAAAATAGCGACCTAAATATGGTCTGTGTGATGTTGGAAAAATATAAAAAATTATAGGGAATCCACCTCGATTCTGCTAAAAAATAGTCAAGTTTTTTAGAAATATAGCAAACATTTTACATCGGGCCAGTATGGAAAACCGATGTAAAAGCCAACATATTACATCGTGCGAGTCTTGAAACCGATGTAAAAACCAACTTATTACATCAGGCGAGTCTTGAAACCGATGTAAAAACCAACATATTACATGGGACAAGTCTTGAAACCGATGTAAAAACCAACTTATTACATCGGGCGAGTCTTGAAACCGATGTAAAAACCAACATATTACATCGGGCCAGTACAACAACAGATGTAAAATATTACATTTATTTTTTAAAAAATAAAGTTGTATTTTTTTTCACATCAGACTTAAAAGTCAACCGATGTGGTAGGTGTATTTTTCACATCGGGCTATCGCCCGATGTAAAATGTCTTTGATTTACTACATCGCTTGACTTTACATCGGATCCAGGCCCGATGTAAAATGTGTTTTTCGCCCGATGTAAAAAGTCATTTCTGCACTAGTGAAGGTTATTGAAAAACCATGTTCAATCAAAACCAAGAGTCGTGTATGCATGCATTGGTAAAACCATGTTAGAATATTCGTCTTATTTTTGTTTGAGGATAAACAAAATTCTATGTTGTGGAGAAAAGATAAGTGATAATCACTATCCTTTTTACATATTTACTAACTTACATGGGGACAATATGAAATAAGAAGCTCTCGATTTATGCTATTAAGAATATGTCCTCATAAATACACATTAATCCAATTAGGATATCATTCAACTAACACTTATTACATATTAACAATCTACAGTTGTACCACAAAATGGACTGAGAGGATGGTTTAATTTAGATTGGTAAAAGAAGTTTTTTTTTTAATGTAAACAACGTGCATTTACATTTACTTCCATAACAACAAATATTGATAAACTCTCACAAAACTAACCAATCAAATAAAAATTTTATTTTTATTTTTCATGAGATAGACTCTTCGTACTACATAGCATATTTATTCAACTAAATAACAATTGAATTATCTTTGAAATTATAACTATATTTAAAATCATATTACAAAAACACACACTAAATTACAATTCCATACATCAACTTCCAAGTTAAAATTAAGACCAAACTTACTCATGTAAGTATAATAATAATGCTTAAATTCAAATTCGAATATAATTCAAACAAGATTTTCTATCTAATTCACGACTTTGTTGAAGTTGCAAATAATCTTTATATGTAATGCCACGATATATCGATGGATTGTTCTTACTAAGCAACTCTGGTGCAGGGGTGACAATGGTGTCAAGTGAGGGGCCATGTGCTGTACCAACAGAAATTCTCGCAACTTTCTTATTCATCACCAAAGCACGATGAACAACACTTTTATATTTTCCATTTGTAAGTATCTAAGGACAATTATGAAAACTTTATTAATGTAACTAGTACTCAATAGACATATAAATTTGAATTGTAAAATTTGAATTCTAATCACATTTTGCTTCAATTTAATATTACCCACCTACAATTAATTAATTGGTGTTGAGAAACTATTTATGTTGAGGTTATCATTGATATTGAGATAAACAATTATTTCATCTAAACATAAAATCAGACACGATTTAATTGATTAGATTTAATCTTAGTTGGTTTGATTTTGATTGGATGATATCCTATTTTTAAAATAAAGTTAATTTAAACATTATTTTTAAAATCTTGCATGAAGTCGTAGGTATGTCAGTACATGTGAGGGATGTTCTACTCAACTATGTCCTTAATTCTATTCCCATTTTCTAAATATTCTTGAAAATGTTGGTTTATGTGTGGAAGAAGATTGTCAGAATTTTAAGAAAGTTCCTTTGAGGTGGGTGAAAGAAGAGTCTAAGATCGTTTGGTTTAAAGAGTATGACGTCTGTAAGGCCAATTAGATAAGTGGTTTGGGTTTTTGCAATCTTTGTTTGGTTAATTTGGATCTACTAGATAAATAGTGGTGGAGGTTGATATATAAAGATATTTTCCTCTAACGCGAGATTCTCTCTACTAGATACGAGGGTCAAGTTGTTTCCTCCTTCAAGGGTAGGTCCATAAGCTTATGAATTTTACCTACCAGATAGAATGATGTCTCTCTTCTTGGATCTAAGACGGGCGCTTCCTCTAATTGGTTTTCAGAATGTTTGTAGAGGAAAGTGGGAAATAGGCTTCTCACTTCATTTTGGGATGACCCTTAGGTAGGGTGTACTCCCCTAAAGGGTATTTTTCTAAGATCTATCTAATTTCTATTCAAAAGGATAAGAAAATAGGTGAGATTGATTGTTGAACGGAGGAGGTCTTCATTTGGAATCTTAACTCTGTTTGTCAGGGAGTTACATGTGGCTTTTAGGGTGATCCAATGGTTTGCCTCTCCCCAAATGTTGATAATTGATGGTGGGACTAGGGTAAAGAGGGTGTTTTATTTGTTGCCTCTGCTTTTAATGCCCTTCTAGAGGCCGATATTGCCTTGTATATAGAGGATTTCACCCTGCCTTTAATTTGGTTATGTTGAACACCATCAAAAGTGGTTGTCTTCTCTTGACAACTCCTTAAAGAAAGAATATCAATGAGAAAGAACATTTTTAAGTGACATGTCTTTCATTTTAATCGTTTCATTTTTTTGGGGTATGTTTAGGTTCTTTAGAGTCAGTCTCCAACTTATTTGTGATCTGCGAGCTTGCAGTTACTTTGTGGTATATGGTTTTCTGATGGCTAGAGGTGTATCTTTTCCTGCTTTGAGATTTGCCTACGTTTTTTATAATTTTTTTTGGGAGGTGTCTTTAGAATTATAAGTGGTCTAATTATGATCAATCACTCTATGGTGTAGTATATTTGAAAATCTCATAATGGTGCAATCTTTTCAAGATCAATTGCAAGCATGAAGAACTTTAAGAAAAAGAACATTTTACTTCTTAGAAATATATCTTAGGAGATGTATGGTCTACTCCTCTTATTAGACTTTATGTTTGGATAATCTAAACTATCACTTTTTACCACTTCTACTTCAAATGATGTTTAAAAAACTAATCAATTTTCTTCCCACTAACCAATCAAGTTTGTTTTTTCCCTAAAAAAACATGTTTGATACAGACAATTAAAATCAATTTTCATATTTTCTACCATGAAATCAAACATAAAATAATTACTTGCAAGTGTAATTTTAATTTTACCTCCAAATGATCCCCAGTATTGATGAGAAATGAGTTGGGTAAAGGGTTAACAGGAATCCACTTGTCATCATGTTCAATTTGAAGCCCACCGAGCTCATTTTGCATTAAGAGAGTCAAAAGCCCATGATCTGTGTGAGCTGGTAAACCCATGACAAGTTCGGGCTTAGGGCAAGGTGGATAGTAGTTGATAACAAGCAGCTGGGAGCCCATATCTACATTCATCATTTGGTGTATGTAATTTTCTTCTAGGCCTAAACTAATAGATATTCCTTTTAGCAATTCTCCAATTAGTTCTCTGCTCTTTGTGACATATTCCTCTAAAGTTTCACTACAAACATTATAAAAAATGCAGAGATATTAAATAGAGTGACAAAGAATTCGAACATGCAACTTCTTACTTATTTATTTTTAAAAGATGAAATTTAAAGTATTAAATATTTGATAAAAACTATCAAAGAAAATAATTATTAAAATGATAATTAAGAATAAAATGAAAGTCACATACACTACAATATGAATTTAATTAAGAAAAAAATTTGGATGGATGATATTACACACTCTACCTTTTTTTTGTATCAACCCAACTAATGCTAATTGGTAATTTAATTTAATAAAATAACCACAGTGGACTTAAATAGTTTTTATGGTTACAAGTGGACTGAATTATTAATTCCACATACTTTGAGAAGTGGACTGAATTTTATATATATATATAAGAAAGGCTATACCGAAAAGCAATGGGCTTGTTGGGAAGATGCAATTGAGGGTGAACATAGCATTTGAGATAGTCTCTCCAATAGAGAGTTTTATCTACTTTGAGATTGAAGCTTGTACCACATCTAATTGGATCAAATAGTTTTTCACCAATATATTCCTTTTTATCTTCACTTGATAGATCAAAAAAACATTGGCTTCCTCTTAACACCTCATCCCTCAGCGTATCCGATACTCCATGGTTTATTAGCTTCAACAATTCAATTCAAAAAAATTACATATATATGATAGGTAAGTAAATAAGATCATTTATAAGTAGTTAAGTTTAAATAAATCAAGTAAAAAACTATATAAATTTAATATATATAATATTTATACCATAAAAAAACCCCAATCGCGACATGCATCACCAAGTTTTTGAATAGCCATAGAACGTTCATTAAGATCGGACGATATGAGCTGAGAGAAATCAATTTTTGGAATGTTGTTTGTTTCATTTAACAACATGGAATCATGTTCTTCATTTTTGTTGAGACAGATATAATTTGAAGGAATAGACTTTAGAGAGTTTGATTCAACTAAGCATTTAAGACTTAACATGTTGTTGGTTTTGTGTTTGGATGAGAATGAAATAGAGAAGAAAGCAGGTCTGGATATAAATAACACTACTACATGTGTCTTTATATAATAAGATTTTCTCGTGACCAACTTAAAAGAACTTTTGTGGTTTGGCTTCAATTTCATAAGACGACAACACCAACTAAACTTTTGGGGTTACTTGAATTGGACGAGGACTATCATCAGTATTATTGTTTCAATTAGTGGTGGTCCTTAATTTAGTTGATGAGTCACACTTCTTGGGCTCCATATAATAGGACACCAGTGATAGCAACCAGTACCATATCAGGTGTTCTCAACCACATAATGCTTAAATGAGTTTATGTTGAGATTTAAACGTTAGTGGTTAAGTTCCACTCTTAAAATTAAAATTAAAATGGTTTTCTAAGAAAAATGAAAGAAGAAGCAGAGAAAAGAGAGGAAAACTATAAAATTGAATTTATGAAAAGCAAACATTTTTATTGAATGTGTGGTTTTATGAATTTTTTTTAATATAACACATTTTTTTAAAAAAATACCAAAAAAACTAACATTTCAGTTAATTTATCAAAATGGTTGGGTTTGGAAACCATCTATAAGGGTGGCGCCATATGGGATGACGCCTAAGGCAAATAAGTCATGCCCTAAAATTTTTCAAAATTCCTTGAGGAGTCGCCATTTGGGATGGCGTCTCAGGTGTTCTTCATTTTTTTTTTTAATTTTGGAAATTGAAAAAAAAAACAGTTTTTTTTAATTCTTTTTTTAATGTTTTGTTTAATTTGTGAAGAGACATGCTAACGAACAGTAGAAGCAGAGTGTAGGCATGCAGAGATGTATGGTCTTGTCAAGACTAGTCTGTCCATGTAGAGTTGTGTGGTCTTGTCAAGGCTAGTGTAGGCATGCAGAGCAGCACATAGTTCTTGGCAAGACTATTCTGAAGCAATACTCCTATTAATACACATCAAATATACTATCCTGAGGCGCCATATGGTTTGTCATGTGGCCTTTAACTGAGGCGTCATCCCATATGGCGACACCCTTATAGAAGGTTTCCAAACCCAGCCATTTTCGTAAATTAACTGAAATGTTAGTTTTTTTGGAATTTTTTTTTGAAAAAATGTGTTATATTAAAAAAAAATTCTGGTTTTATTTACGGTGAATTATTCGATACCCTTGAAGTCACTTGGATATCAGTACTCTCATCCAATGAAACATTGATATTCAATGTCATGTCATTTTTTATGTATATTTTATTTAAAATTAAATTAATATTTTAAATCAACTTATACCAAAGGTACCGATACCCAAACTATTTATCATGGGTATCTAAGAATTTGCCTTTATTTACACCAATTCATACGCTTTATATAAACAACTAAAATTCAGACTCAAATCTTACAAAAGTACAAAATATAAAACTACAAATTATATTTCGACATAACAACTCTATGTTGCATTAATCCTCGTACACCAAATTCTCATCGAAAAAATCTATTATGACATATTTGTTAGGGCCCACATCTGGGGCGAAACATGTTTTGCATTACTAGACGGCCGCCCCATGCATAATTTGACGCCCTCGCATAGCGGAGGGCTCTCTCTAGGGACAATGTGGTCAGTAACATTACTCAGTCCATAACTGTACATAGTAAGCCATATTCATGATTCTCTAAGAAGTAGGGCTCTGTCTACCATGAGAGACTTCAATAGGTCTCTCACGTGAGAGACTTCATTAGCGACGGACTTTTACTGTCGCTAAATGTTACTATTCATTTAGCGACGGATTTTTTCCGTCGCTAAATGTTACTATTCATTTTAGCGACGAATTTTTTACCGTCGCTAAATGTTACTATTCATTTTTAGTGACGGTAAAAATTCGTCGCTAAATGAATAGTAACATTTAGCGACGGACTTTTATCATTACTAAATGATACTATTCATTTTTTATTTATTTTTAGCGACGGTAAAAATCCGTCGCTAAATGAATAATAACATTTAGGGACAGTAAAAATCCGTCGCTAATGAGATCTCTCACGTGAGAGACCTATCACGGTAGACGGAGCCAAAAAGTAGACAAAGAACCACTTTTCTATCTAAGATTGAGCATTACCATTTCTTAGAGTTCCATGAATATAGGCCCATAAACCCCTTATAAATACACTCATTTCTAGTATAAAAAAATACAAATAATAACAACTCGGAATGCACGCAAAATATTCTAAGAATAAATGTTTCTTACCTCATTAAATTTGCCCTCTAAATAGTCAAAACACCATAAAATAGAAATTTTCACCATCGTGAACAAATCCAAACCCACATAAAATTACTAAAGCATCTGACTACCCCTTGTAATATAGAGGTGTCAAGCATTATGTATTTTTTTAACAAATAGAAATTTTTTATGGAGACACTGAAGTTTTGAAATGTAGCTTCTCTTCTTGTCCACAAAATTAATTCCTACAAGACCTCCCTTAATTAGATTTTCATCTTTCCTAGTTAAATCAACTAAAATAAAATATATTTCTTTTCAATTTAAAAAATTTGTTTAAAATTGGTTTATCTTTCTCCCGTGCAAAAGAACCAAACTTGTCAGTAACTATAAATCAAATTTATATCCAAATTAATCCATATTTTAAAATTCAATCCAAAATTACATTTTAGAACCGTTAGTCCATTTATCAAAAAAAAAAAAAAAACCGGTAACCATTAATTAAATTTGGATCAACTTATCGGTTTCCAAATTTGAGACTCTCTCAAAACTCTCTCTTCCTCAAATTTGAATCTAATAATCTGCTTCTCATGTGTGATAATAATCTGATATAACTATGGTGATTTTAGTATATTATTTACTTACAGTATTTTTGGATGAATATTGTTTGACCATATTTGACTCTAGGTTTCATTTTGTATTGGTAATTTTGTGGCTACTTAAAATTTGTAAGAATCTTTTATTGATTTGTTGTTGGATGGAGTGATGGTTCTACAATTGGGTATAATAGTATTGGTTAATCTATGCTGATACTCTCATTTTTCATCTAAGACCATCTGGTTTAGAAATAAAAGCCATCTGGTTTAAAAATAAAAGAAAGTTATAATTCCTTGCTGTCATATAATTTGAGCTAGACAATACAACAGTGCATAGAAACTGGTTTTTTTTATAAAATTGGTTTTAAAACTGATTTCTTTAAAGAAAATAAAAAACTGGTTTTGAGAGAAACTGGTTTAAAACTGATTTTCCATAAAAACTGGTTTTTTGTGAGAAACCGATTTAGAACTGAACCGATCCACTTATAAACCGGTTTTAAAAAAATAAATCGGTTTTATAGAAACGATTTTAAGATCCAAATCAAACCATATATATAATTTAATTTGGTTTGGTTTATGATCCAGGCACACTCCTACTTATCAACAAGAATATGAAATATTCACAATAACTTCTCTTGTATGATTTTGATATATATCTACCCTTTAACTTGCCTCCTACCTCATTTTTGAATTAAATCTTCTTGGCCTTCAAAACCTCAATTTTTTAATCACGATATCTTAAATATATATTTTTATCATGTATTTTTGAAGTTTTTATTGTAAGAAATTGGAGAGTTTGATGTAACATCATCTATTAATATTTTATAACAACAACAAAGAGATATCATATCTTCCCACAACATTTTAAATTATTATGCATATGATCCACACCTCTTACATATAAAATATTTTTTACATTTATATTTTGGTCAACAATAGGAGAACGAATTTCACATTTATTTTTATTACCTTAGTTACTTCCATTGGTTGAGTAAGAAAAAGTACTCCCATGAGAGATTTTTTGAGTTATAAGGTGTCGATTGAGTCAATAGTGTTGAAGTTATTGTTTGCATATGAAACACGTTTTCTTAAATAAAATTATTACTAAAGTATTATTTGTGGTAAAGTGAGTCACAAGAAAAGATTAATAGACTTACTTTCATTTCAATCAGTTGTGGGTGGCATTTAAATGTGGGGAATGGTTAATCCTTTTCCACTATGAAAACGTGACAATTTTATATTTACTTGTAAGTTTTGAATGATTAAAAATGTGTTAATATAATATATATAAAATATCATGATTATACTATTTTTCTCTTGACAATTAAAGAAATAATATAATCATTATTGTTTATTATTGAGCTTCGTCTTCATCATCGGGGTTGCACCACCATAGATCACATTCGATCAAATAAACTATTGAGTAGAACACAACAAGACACACACACACACACACACACACACACATATATATATATATATATATATATATATATATATATATATATATATATATATATTCCTTCGTAGAAAACAGCTAAAATAAAAATTTGAAATAAAAGTAACAATCTATCATTATGACTAGTAGAAAACAACTCGAAATTTTTTTTAAGTAAAAGTAACAATCTATCATTATGACTCGATCTCAATAAAGTGTACTCGCAATAAAATCAATCACATACTAAATTATTGTATTTTCATCACTGTCAATAAAAAATGCTAGATGAAATCAATTACATATAAAAATCAGAATTGCATCATTCTAGTGTATACAGTAAAGCAATGACATGAGCAAGCTCATGATTCTAAATGATAAATGTAAAGAATTGCTTCATTGAAGTTGCAGTGTTATTAATCTGCAAACTTGAAAATTAGATTAAAGCTGATACCGAAAAAACTACGGTCGCATTTGCGGTGTTAATATTTTGTGAACAACAAATACAAGAATAACAACTACTATAACCCCCCAAATATACCCGCGCATTTAACTAAAATTCAGAGTAAATTCAAACATTTCATATTTAGAATGTCACACAATTCAACATCAAAACTGCTCATAAAACAAGACATGTAACACATGCATCTTTTCAACAATTATTTATAATAAAAATAACAACTCAATAGGTCTGAAATCTAAAAACTCAATTGCAACACCGGAAGCATAAACTTAAATAGTTATTCATGGCATTATTATTCTTCAAAATAACATAAACAACAATTATTCTAGAGATATCCAAAAATCTATATCAACTCATCACAACACAACGTTTCCTGACCCTGGTGTTACACATCAGAGCAGACGCCGACACTAAAGAAAAAATAGAATACTTCATCTTCTATTTACTTCAACTCTTCTACTTCGAGTTATATGCATGATACCCATTTATAAGCAACATTCAAACGGAATGAGTGGGATATCATAATTATATAAATGAAAGCATGATAATATGTAGTAACAGATTATCTCATGCACGTCACCCATTCCACATAACCAGCACAACAATCATCCAACATAACAACAACAACATCCAACATACAACAACAACATCCAACTCAACAACAACATCCAACATACAACAACATCCAATGTACAACAACAACATCCAACATACAACAACAACAACATCCAACTCAACAACAACATCCAACATACAACAACAACATCCAACGTACAACAACATCTAACATACAACAACATTCAACATACAACAACAGCAGATGCAACCAATATGTGATGCAATAAGACTCACAACCAGACTCAATGCATGTGATACCATTTGGTTCCTATTTCAAAACCTGGTCCCTTTTTCAAAATCACAATTCCCGTCGGAATTCAAATACGTGAACACTCAGGTTCACCGGCTCCGATCCTCACCTCCTAGGGTATTGAGCTCACAATTCGTTATCATCATTGTCTATAACATCTCAGTGATTTCATTCATCTCGATAATCATCTACCGACATAGAATCCTCACCTCCTAGGATTGATGCTCACAACAACGGACCAATGTCCCAACATTATGAATACATGCAACATATTATCATGCAACAATAACAACAACATCGAGTACAATTACCAACACCTCCATAGTCATGTACTCCGCCAATACTGGTCATCACACTCAAAATACATGTTATAACAGTTCAGCAACTACAACATAATAATATAGTAATCAACAACAAAAACAGCAATGAAATGTATAATGATGTTCACCTTAATCATTATACCACATTAAAACTGGTCATCAACCACCAACATATACTACAAGCATTCAACAATAGCACTATAGTAACAATTCATGCAACATATTATACGTGGAACCACAAAATCATGCATAATGACCCACCACCATGGTCAATGTGCACCGCCAATACTGGCCACCATGCAACAACAATGTTATAATAACTCAACATCATCATCATACAATATAGCAAACAACAACCATTGCATTTAAGATTATGTCACACCACCACATAAACCTCACAATGCATTAAACGCCCACAAATAGCAAATTAATTACCTTCAGGTACATAAACCTTTTTTATAAGGTAGTTCGTCGCATGAAATTTCCAACGCTTCGAACGACACTCGAATCGGACACACGGAACAAAAGTTATGATTTTTTAGTTTTTCAAAAATAAATGTTTCCAGTGTAACGGGTTACCATAATCGGGATAAACGGTTACACTCATTTAACCAGTCACACCACGCAAAATACACACAGAGTAATGGGTTACCCTTATCAGGGTAACCGATTACACCCTGCCCAAAACTCAATTTTTTAGCAGTGTAACCGGTTGCGCCCTTTCTGGTAACTGATTACACTGTTGACAGAAACATTTTTCTGCAACTTTTCAAAACCAGAATCACTTTTAAGTCATCCCCAAAACCCCATTTTAATACCATTCGAATAACACATATTTTTACCCCAAAAATCACTTTTCTAAACATCAAAACTTCAATTCTTTTCACAAATATACTCATAACTTTGAGTTCCGACTCTGACTCTTAATAACCTCAACCACACAACATCAAAATCATACAATCTAATCAATCACATAATTTCAACAACAACAATTGCAACAATGAAACATTCTAACAACATTAACATTTCATACGTGATTCATCAAGAATTCAATCAATCATCAAATCATCCAAATCATGAATAGAGAGAAGAAAACAAAAGCCCTACGTGGTATAATCTACCCACCAATCATCATGTTAACCCTTAGATAATTAGAACCTCACCCTTATCTTAGAGTTCCTATGATGATTTCCTCTTCCTCAACAATGAAAACCCCTTCTACAAGCTCTTCCTTGTCCTAGCTCTCTTCTCAACTTTCTCTTCAAAAACACAATCTGATAGTTTTTCCTTTCACTATCCCCTTTTCAATTATTATTATAATATTATTATTACTAATATCCTCTTATTAAAATAATAATAATAATCACTATTTAATTAATTTAATATTATTCAACTAATATTATAATTAACTAAATATTACTAATAATTTAATTATTTCTACTCTCCACACCACCAAGTTCTACACAATTGCTCACACACCTTCAACACCCTCCTCAAGGTCTAGTCTTAAGATCACTACCTAACACTAAGGGTATTCTTAACCACAACAAAACGCGCATAATCACATACACATACACAACATCATTTAATTTTAATTATGAAAACTAATTAAAATAAAACAGGGTGTTACAACTCTCCCCCACTTAGAGTATTTTCGTCCTCGAAAATTTACCTAACCCAAACAACTCAGGATATGCCTCACGCATCCTGTTTTCCAACTCCCAAGTCATATTTCCACTGGCAGCGCCTCCCCACACTACCTTCATGAGAGAAATCTCCTTGCCTCTCAACTGCTTCACCTCACGATCTTCAATCCGTACAGGCAAAGCCTCAACCGTAAGGTTATCCCTTTCCTGAACATCATCCATCGAAATCACATGCGACGGATCTGGAACATACTTCCGAACTATGAAACATAGAACACATCATGCAACTTCGACAAATTTAGTGTCAACGCCGCTCTATACGCAACAGCTCCAACTCTCGCTGATATCTGATACGGACCTATAAACTGACGAGTGAGCTTCCTCGACTTCAAAGCACGTCTAACACCGGTCACTGGAGTGATTCTCAAGAATACATGGTCTCCCTCTTGAAACTCAAGATCTTTCCTCCTCTTATCATGATAACTCTTCTTCCTACTCTGCGAAGCTTTCATCTTCTCCCGAATCAGCTTCACCTTCTCAGTAGTTTGTTGAACAATCTCAGGTCCAAGCACCACACTCTCACCAGATTCATGCACACATAGAGGTGTCCTACACCTCCGACCATACAAACCTTCAAAAGGTGCCATTATAATACTCGAATGATAAATGTTATTATAAGTGAACTCAATCAACGGTAAATGACTATCCCAAGTACCTCCTTGTTCAAGAACACAAGCCCTCAACAAATCCTTCAAAGACTGAATAGTCTTCTCTGTCTGACCATCTGTCTGTGGATGATAAGCAGAACTAACCTCAGCTTCGAACCCAAAGCCTCTTGCAAACTCTCTCAAAATCTGGAAGTAAACCTCATATCTCTATTCGACATAACACTCAGCGGAATTCCATGCAGCTTCACAATTATAGGGATATAAACCTTTGCCAACTTCTACAAAGAAAAACTAATGTTAATCGAAAAAAAATACGCCAACTTCGTCAGTCTATCAACAATCACCCAAATGGCATCATGCTCTCTCGGAGTATTCGGCAACCCTGCCACAAAATCTATAGAAATTATGTCCCATTTCCCCTCTGGAATATCTAATGATTGCATCAACCCTGCAGATTTCTGATGTTCGACTTTCGACTTCTAACAAGTCAAACAAGCATACACAACTAAGCCACATCACTCTCCAATCTAGGACACCAAAATATCTTCATCATATCCTAATACATCTGTGTAGCTCCTGGATGAATACTCAAGCTACTCTTGTGACTTTTCTCTAGAATCATTCTTTTTAACTCAAAATCATCCAGAATATAAATCCTGCCACGAAACCTCAGCACACCTTGCTCATCCACTTTAAATTCACCATTCTCAGTATGATTATTCCCAACCATCAAGTCTAACAATTTTACATCTAACTTCTGACTCTCTCTAATATTATTAAGAAAATCATTGTTTATCTTCAACATTCCCAACATAAGACTTTGCGGTGTCAACTCACATACCAAACTCAAGTCTCTGAACTACTCAATCAATTCAAACTCTCTAACCATCATAGCAGACATATGCAAAGACTTCTGACTCAAAGCATCAGCCACGACATTAGCTTTATCAGGATGACAATTCAAGCCAAAGTCATAATCTTTCAAAATATCCAACCATCTCCTCTGCCTCATATTCAATTCTTTCTGATCAAACAGATGCCTCAAGCTCTTATCATTACTATAAACCTCAAATTTGGAACCATAGAGATAATGCCTCCAAATCTTCAACACAAAAACCACTCCAGCCAACTTTAAATCATGAGTAGGATAGTTTTCCTCATGAACCATCAGATGTCGTGAAGCATAAGCCACGACCTTACCATCTTGCATCAGCATACCACCTAAACCCATCAAAGAAGCATCACAATACACCATAAATGGTTCATCCGGTTCAGGTAGAATCAAAACTGGAGTCGTAGTCAATCTCTTCTTCAGCTCAATGAAACTCTTCTCATAGTGAACATCCCACACAAAAGCTTTACCTTTGCAAGTCAACTGAGTCAACGGAAGTGCTAACTTAAAAAAGCCGTCAATAAACCTGCGATAATAACTAGCCAAGCCCAAAAGCTTTTAATCTCTGTAACCAACTTCGAAGCCTCCCATTGTAGAACTGCATCTACTTTGGATGGATCGACAGCAATACCATCACCTGAAATAACATGACCAAGAAAACTCACCTTTTTCAACTAGAATTCACACTTCGACAACTTAGCATAAAGTTTCTTCTCCTTCAATACTTGCAATACAATCCTCAAATGCTCAGCATGCGCTTCTTCCAACTTAGAATAAATCATAATGTCATCTATGAAAACCACCACAAATTGATCCAAATAGGTGTGAAAGATACGATTCATGTACTCCATAAACACATCAGGTGCTTTAGAAACGCCGAACGACATTACCAATTACTCATAATGTCCATACCGAGTCCTAAAAGCCGTCTTCTGAATATCTTCATCCTTCACTCGAATCTGGTGATAACCCGACCTCAAGTCAATTTTACTGAACACATGTGCACCCACCAACTGATCCATCAAGTCATCTATTCATTTAAGCGGATATTTGTTCTTAATTGTCACTTTATTTAACTTCCTGGAATCCACACACAACCTCATACTGCCATTCTTTTTCTTTACTAACAACACCGGAGCTCCCCAAAGCAATACACTTGGTCTTACAAATTTCTTTTCCAATAACTCTTCTAATTCCTTTTTCAACTCTGCTAACTCCGATGTTGACATCTAGTACGGTGCCATAGAAACAGGTATGGTACCAGGGACAAGATCAATAACAAACTCTACCTCTCTCTCTAGCGACACATCCAAAATATCATTTGGAAACACATATGGAAATTCACGCACCACCTACAACTCATTAATCACAGCTTTAGTCTCCACAGATAAGGATGTAAACAACACAATCACATAAGCTTCCTCTTCCAAAAATTCTCCCAACTCTCTAGCAGACGAGAAACCAACTTCTTCCTCATCATCAAGAGCAAGAAACTGCATCAACTTGTTATAACAACTGATATGAACATGATTGAACTCCAACCAATTCATTCCAAGAATAACATCGACTTGTTACAACGAAAGGCAAACCGTGCTCATCCTTAGGAAACATGTCAGGATACTCAACACACCATTGGCCCATCTCCAGTCAAAACATAGATTTCTCCCTTCACCAGGAAGAGAACAACGAGGACACCTGACCCTCTTCCCTCAAAGATCGCACCATTTTTCCAACCGACACTATCCTGGAATCCGACCTCCATCCGGGTTCAGGAACAACACAAAATTCTCAAAACAGTTGAAGTAGCCAACAATACACTCTCGGATGCAGTAACACGATATTCAATCTCACTATAGTATAAATATCCATGAGAAGCATACGTTTCTCCCCCACTTAGCCTCTTACCATCAACAACTCTCTGTTTACCCTTATCAGTTGTAGCACTCTAAGGCTTCCCACAATTCACATTCTGCTTCAGCTCTGGAAACCCAATATCCTTCTTCCCGCGAACATCCTCAGGAAAGTACTTCCTCGGGAACTCCCTACGACTAAACAAAGCCAACAAAGACAATATTTAACTGTCACAACAAAGACAGTATTCAAGTGTCACATCACTATAACTCAACAACTTGGTCGGACAAATCGACCTGCTCTGATACCACTAATGTAACACCCAAAATATACCCCGGGCATTTAACAAAAAATCAGAGTAAATTCAAACATTTGATATTTAGAATGTCACAAAATTCAACACCGAAGCTGCTCATAAAACAAGACATGTAACACATGCATCTTTTTAACATTTATTTATAAAAACATAAAAACTCAACAGGTCTGAAGTCTCAAAACTCAATTGAAGCAGCGGAAGCATCAACTTAAACAATTATTCATGGCATAATTATTCTTCAAAATAACAGAAACAAAAATTATTCTAGAGATATCTAAAAACCCTATCAACTCATCACAACACAATGTTCTCTGACCCTGCTGTTACACATCAGAGCAGACGCCGACACTAAAGGGAAAATAGAAGACGTCATCTTCTATTTATTTCAACTTCTCTACTTCGAGTTATTTGCATGATGCCCATTTAAAGGAAACATTCAAACAGAAGGGGTGAGATATCATAATTATATAAAGGAAAGCATGATAATATGTAGTAACAGAATATCTCATGCACGTCACCTGATAGTTCATGGATTGGCTGGAATTTTGGTAAAACAAAGGTTATTCAATGTTGATGTCAAGGTGCTGATGTTGTAACATTGAAGTCTTAACACTGGGCTGTGTTAAGTTGTTAAGTGCTGAAGTTGGATGTCTGATGTCACACAGGTGATGTTGTAACATCAGACCTGCAGAATTAATAACAGCAGGATATGTTATTAGGGCACGCGTATTAGCTGGAATTGTGGAGAGTGGTTAACTCATTGGATAAGAATATCTTGGGATAGATATTTTCTGTTACATGGGAGATTTGATTGCAGGTCTGTTGGAGAATTAAAAGGTTGAAGATTTAAAAAGATTTTGGGGATAAAATCTGTTTTGAAGATTCAGTTTTAATTAACAAATCTGATCAAATATTGTGACAAGTCCAAGCCCAATTCAGGAGCTATATAAAGCACACAAGACCAAAGGAAAAGGTACAGAAAACATTCAGAAGATCAAGAGCAGAAGACTTAGTGTCTAGAGTTTGTTTAAAGTACTTGTATTTACACTATTCTAGGGTTTGAATAGGTGTTGAGTTTCTGTCCTCTCTAAAGCTGTGAAGCAAAGAGAGTTGTGTAATTTGATCGAAGCTGTGAAGTAAGATCAAGGGTACTCAAAGTGGTTTCTTTGAGTGTTTGTAAGGGATTGAGTGGTGTTCTCATACCTAAGTGGTTTCTTAGGTAGGAAGTCATTAGTAGAGTATAAGTTTAGGAGATTGTCAACGGGTCGTTGAGTCTGTAAATTATATCTACACGTAGTGAATTTCATCCCTGGCTTGGTAGCCCCCAGAGTAGGTTGGTTGTAACCGAACTGGGTCAACAATTCTTGGTGTTATTTTATTGTTATTGTTGTCCATTGTGCAGAGTGTGTTGTTGTGACATCACACCTTAACATCACACGTCTGATACCAGAATTTCATCACCCATTCCACACAACCAGCACAACAATCATCCAACATAACAACAACGACCATTCAACATACAACAACAACATCCAACTCAACAACAACATCCAACATACAACAACAACATCCAACGTACAACAACAACATCCAACATACAACAATAACATCCAACATACAACAACAACAGATGCAACCAATATGCGATGCAATGAGGCTCACAACCAAACTCAATGCATGTTATACCATTCGATTCCTATTTCAAAACCCGGTCCCTTTTTCAGAATCACAATTCCCGTCAGAATTCCAATACATTAACACTCAGGTTCACCGGCTCCGATCCTCACCTCCTAGGGTATTGAGCTCACAATTCGTTATCATAATTGTCGATAACATCTCACTGATTTCATTCATCTCGACAATCAGCTAGCGGCATAGAATCCTCACCTCCTAGGATTGATGCTCACAACAACGGACCAATGTCCCAACATTATGAATACATGCAACATATTATCATGCAATAACAACAACATCGAGTACAATGACCAACACCTCCATAGTCATGTACTCCGCAAATATTAGCTATCACACTCATAATACATGCTATAACAGTTCAGCAACAATAACGTAATAATATAGTAATCAACAACAACAACAACAATGCAACGTACAACGATATTCACCTTAATCATTATACTACACCAAAACTGGTCACCAACCACCAACATATACTACAAGCATTCAACAATAGCAATATATCAACAATTCATGCAACATATTATACGTGCAACAACAACATCATGCATAATTACCCATCACAATGGTCAATTTACACCGCCAATACTGGCCACCATGTCACACAACAACGACTCGACAACTTGGCCGGACAGACCGACCTGCTCTGATACCACTATGTAACACCCTAAAACCCCCGCGTGAAAATAATACAATTATCAGAGTAAAATTCAATACAAAAACATTTAGGATGCTACGGTTTGACAAACACCTGCTCATGCAATCATATATGTAACACTTATCTCTTTTAAAATTACTAACAGTAATAATAATAGTAAAACATTCACCATGTCTAAACTTCAATTTTGTTTAAGCAGCGGAAACATCAACATGAAATAATTATTGAAATTATAGTTATGAAAATATATAATTATAACAAAAATTCAACATAGGAGATAACATAATTCTCTACCAACGGAAATAGACACATAAATGTCAATCCCCAGTGTTACATATCAGAGTAGACGCCGACTCAAAACATAAAGTGAAGGACTTCATCTTCACTAACCGCAACTCCGCACTATTCTTGATTATCTGCATGTTACCCACGTGGAGGCAACATTCAAACAGAAGGGGTGAGATTCTCAAATCAACAAAGGAAATGCATAATATAAATTTAAGTGTATATAAACATTACACAATTCACCCTATCATCACAACATCACACAAATACAATTTCCACACAAGCAGACAATCATATAATTAACTACACAACATAACACGATGCAATACAATGAGACTCACAACTCGACTCAATACATGTGGTACCAATTCGATCCCTTTTTCATGATCATAAATCCCGTCGGAATTTCCATATGAGTCGCTCACACCCCACATGGGCACAAGACATCCGCGATCGCTCACACCCCACATGGGCACACGAACATCAGTAATCGCTCACACCCCACATAGGCACACGATTACCTCAAGAACAACAACCATAATATGATTCCATTTCAAAGAATCCGAATAAGGCGCTCACACCCCACATGGGCACACGACTTATAATACAACTTATGCAAACATGTTATGCATCAACGACAATATACAATGACGACCAATGCATATGACTATCATACAACCAATAAATCACACCACAAATGTCCAACACGGAACATATATCTGTCAAAACATGCAACAATTGCAATCTACAGCCACAACACACATTCACACAATCGAACTCAACATTTCAACATTCAACACATCACGACGCAGACGAAAACACAACTAACGCATTGAATAGTTAGAATTCTGGTATTGAAAATAGTTTTAACAAAAAGTATACGCAACCAGCTTTCCAACAATTCGAACGACGACTAGAACAGACCTACGGATCAAAATATATGAATTTTTAAAGTTTTAGAAAACTTTGTTCGTTCCAGTGCCAGTCAACACTATTTCTGCTCGCCTGATGTTCGCCCAGCGAGACGCCAGCAAATTCCCATTCGCCTGGCAAAACTCCCCATTCGCCCGGCGAATATCCCTTTCGTCCAAGGCTCGCTCGACAAAGCCGAAGAGAAAGTCCTCCCCCATACAAATTCCAATAACATCTAATTTCTACCCTTCGCTCGCCTCTCAATTTCGCCCGGCGGCCTCCAAGCGAGGTCGCTTCGCCCGACAGAACAGGTGCTTCGACCGGCGAATTTCTGCGAACTGCAACTCTGCAGTTGCGTTCTCTGCATAACTCGGACCCCAAAATTCTTACAATTTCAACAACATACATTCCAGAATGCACATAATCACATAGTTATCACACAACAACAACACTTGCAACACAAAATCATAATTCAACCAATCAATTTATACAATTTACATATTATTAGAATCACCGACACACAAAACCTCAACTTCGCACCGAAACAACCAACACAACGAGAGAACACATAGATATGAACCTAATGATTTATCTACCCTTATACATATATTATTTATCCCTCAAGTGATCAAAGAACCCTACCCTTATCTTAGATGAAGATTCTTCCAATGTTCTCTAAGCCTTATCTCTGCTCCTCTCTTTCGTTCCTATTTTTTCCAGAATATGGTTGTTCCCAAAGTGATTCTCTCTTTCCCCAATTTTCTTCTTTTCCTACTATAACCCTTAGACCCCTAATATGCTTTTCCTTATTTACCTTTACTAATCCTCATGAATGGACCACCTTGCCCTGACTATTTCTCTACTCCTATTATCCAATTTTCAAATAAATAAAATAATTAAACTGATTATTTTAAATCTAAATAATTTGAACTAATTTATTTAAATTAATAATCATCTAATTATTATTTCCCATATAATATTATTCCAATAAATGATTACTAACTAACCACACCTCTCATCTCTACACAATCGGCCACACACCCTAATACCTTACTCTCTATAATTCTAAGGTCACTACCCCATACTAAGGGAAATCCAAATGTAACCCAACACACATAATCACACACATATACACAACATCATATAATTTTAATTACGAAAAATAAATCAGGGCGTTACAATTTTAGTGTAGATCTGTGGTTTGATATGAGTATGTCATATTTTGGGTTTTTCCTGTAGCCAACCAAAGAAGAAATTATGGTACCCACCTTTTTCCTCTTCTTCAGATCTTTGCTTATTCGATTTACACTGTGAAGTTAGGGTTTAATCTATTTATATTCATTTGCAAATACGTGAATCATGATCATGGGTTTCAACTCAGTCTATAGATATTTGCAGGTTATAATTTCACATGTATTGCTTTTTAATTTCGTTTTTATTTTCTACTAAATATGATTGTAGAACAAAAGACTAAACTTTAATCCCAATTTATGATATGCTGCTACATTGATATAATCCTAAATACATTAACAGTAATAATTTGGAGGTTCTTTTCAATTCCCCTTTTCTTTTTTGTTGAGATGTGGGTTGTTGCATAATTTGGAGGTTCTCCCCCCCCCCCCCCCCCCCACCATTTCTGTTATTGCAGTAAATTTAGCTATTGTTAAGGAGAGTTCTATGGTTGTTTTCTTAAACTATATATTTTTATTATCTCATGTCTATGTATGATTCTTATTGTAGTGTTTTAAAGAAAGGAGCAATAACCCTTCAAAGGATTTTCAAGTTGCTCTAAAGCAAGTGTGTTGAGCATGTTTTGGCTACAATAAATTTTAGCATTTAAGCTGTCTGCCTCTCTCTAATTTTCTATCCTCATTCTGTGTTTAAAATTTTTGTTTTTCTTATTTGATATGATACCAGGCCTTGCAAAGGAAGACACAACTTAGCTTTTGGAAAAATTTGAGTCCTGATAGGTCTGTTCACTCTACTCAGCATGATCGTTCTGCTGGTATGATACTTATTTTTAATTTTATTCAGAACCATATTTTGCACAGTAAAGTGGTTTAGAGCAGGAAGTCCATTCCCGAGTCTTTGTGGGGGCATAAACACGTATAATCAGTTTTATGCATCATAAAACTCTATTGACTGTTGAATGTTAGGTTTCTTGAATTTCATTGAAATAAATTGTAGATCTAAAAATGTTTCAACTCATTTCCAAATGACAGTGATATGATATATGACAGTTACACGTTTTATGTTTCAAAAACTTCTAGCCAAACAAAATGGGTTTTCAGATCACTTTCTTCAAAAAAGTCTCACATGGGTCGTGTTGTCTATTATCCATGGATCATTTCATTTGTCTGTGCATGCTTTGGATATTTGTTAGCCTCATTTACAAAACGTTTTAGGACTATTACTGAATAATTCATAGACCCTCTTAAGGTCTTCATTTGTTAATCTCACCGAATAATTCATAGACCCTCATAAATAAATTTACTATTACTGTTTAGACATTTGTTTTTTATTTTAATACGGATCTATGGTTTGAGGAGGTAAATATACATCGCCTAGCTCAAGAAGAACTATTATCGAATTTCAAGAGAAACGAAGGGGGAAAAGAGAACGTAAAACCAGGATTATGGTTTGATTGATGAGGTTATTAATGACGGAAAATCAGGATTAGTTGCTCCATTTGTAGATGCAACACCACCTCCAAAAACTCAGATTAAGGATATATAGGAATTTAAAAGAAACACAAAAGGTAAAAAGAAATTGCCCTCAGAGGAAACACCAACTGTTGTATGAGTTAGGGGACAAACAAGGATAACATTGCATTGCTTTCATATTTAGAAACAGATGTATGAACTCCAACAAGTATTAAAGGGGTTTTTCAATTTGTGATAGTAGATACATGTCATGTAAAAATCAATACATATATTGGTATGGTTCAAGTGTTTCCAAATTTAGTTATGTCATGGGATTAATTTAATACCACATTTTATGTTGATAATAAAAAAAAGTTAAATGACCTACATCTTCCACATTTCTTGGACAGCTTGGCATATAGGATTGAAGTTGTTCACAACTTTCCTTTGACTACACTCATTCTCAATCCAGTTTCTATATCTAATATGCAGGTTGCTACTTTTCTATATCACCAAGAGAAAATGAATGTAATTGTGGAACCTGATGTACATGATGTATTTGTTAGAGTTCCAAGTTTTGGATTTTTGCAAACCTTCTACAGCCATGATACTAGGTACTAGAATTTGAAATTGGCAAATATACTTGGTTGTTGTTGTAAGTATGACGAGAGGTTGCTCGTGGCTGAATATATGCCCAATGAAACACTCATAAAACACCTTTTCCACTGTAATAGCTTCTTCCCTTGGTTATCGGCTTTGACATATATTTTAGTGATCATGTTTCTTTAATGCATTATCTTGATTATATTGTTGATGTTTTATGTATGTCATCAGGGGACACACAACCAATGACATGGGCAATTCGACTCAGAGTTGTTCTGCATCTTGCAGAAGCTCTATAATACTGCACAAGCAACTGTATAGATTATGCTAAATTTGGTTGTAAGTTGCAAGCCTCAATTTACAGTCTAATCATTTTGATCTTTTTCGGTTTAATGGTATTTTTAATTTTGATCATTGTGACTTTGCTGATTATGGTTGTTTCGATTCTGGAAGTGCAGTGAAGTTCATCGGTATGCTTTTGAATGGAGATTGGACTACAATGCTTCAGTCAGAACAACTCTTATTGAGGGGAAACCAATGCCAGCATTGGGTGCTCAAGTATGCCATATTTGTGCTAAAAATGTTGGGAAGACTTTTGATGTTTACTACCACATTGTTTTCTGTTTTTACTTGACTTTATAGATGTCATCTCTTCTCCTGATTTGGCTTAGTTGGATGGTAATAATATATATGGGTGTTGTGACAGATTCATCTGACAATGATGGTAGTCATGAGAGTGATGACCTTATTGCATATCTTGGGGATGAACTAGATGATAGTTCATCCAATTGATCATCAGATAATGAAGCTGAAATCCGAAATGAGTTAGACTATGCACAATCTTTTCCCATGTTTGTGAAATATGATTATGAATCTCATTCGACTCTCTCTCTCTAAATTGTTGCAGTGCGATCTGTAAATGGTGATGTATGTATATATCCAGGCTTATTTGGAGGCATATGTATATGTCGTAAGCAGAAGTTGGATGGGGCATCTGGTTTGGCATTTGGGTTCATACACAAGGTACATATTGTTATTATATTTACAATTGTTACTATATTTATAATTTATGTCAAATGTTATTATATTTACATTACATTTCTTTTTAGAATGATTAAATGAAACTAATATGAATTTTGAGGTAACTTACATTACGATTCGAAGGTTCCTTATGCAAAACCAAAAACGATCATATTGGGATTTCAATAATCATTCAGATTCTAAACCTTCACGTCTGACTTATCCTAATGAGAAGGTTCCATACATAATTAATCCAAACTCGACACAAAATTAGTTTTTTCCGCATACCAATGCAAGTTGGAGAACAAGGACATTTGAAGATGATGATGCCATAGTAAAATGTGGACCTACAGCAACAATAAAGCAAGGAAATACAATAACCGTATTCGGTTCTGGTACGATACATCCTAAGAACACAGAGACGGCTATGAAATTCACAAAGAATGACGACGACAACAACAAATCTGATACAAATTTGCATAGCGTAGTTGTGAATGGAGCCGATAAATTTGCAGCTTCTGTTGTTAGAACAGACCAACAAAATCAAGGTAGTGAAATATCTCAATATCAAAACTTTTATTAGTCTTACCGATTTATTAACAGTAACTTGCTTAACAATCTTCGTGTGAATTTGTAGACAAAAAACCAGTTGAGAAGAAGAGTTGGGCAGATATGGTAGAAAAAGAGCAACAAACTGAAGATATGAATTCTTCAACAATGGATATACAAGCTTCGATGCTGAAATGTTTAGTAACAAAAACAAAGACTCAAATTGTTTGTGTTTTATAATTTTCACAGCTAGAGTTCCCATTCGCAGTTTCGTCTTTTGAACAAATTACTAACTGTGCTAAAGGGAAGAAAATAACATTGTTTTTCGATTATGATGGGACTATTTCACTGATTGTGGACAATCCAGACCATGCTTACATGTCTGAAATGGTATGCTATATTTTGAAAAATGTTTCAAATGTGTTAAATAAAATGTGTTTTTCTACTCTTATTTTAATTTAGCTAATTATGATCATGTAACAAATGCAGATGCCACTTGAATATTTCTTACATGACTTGTAAGAATCCATGAAGTTTGATACACTCTTTAGCATGTCGTTGTTTCCACTCGCAGATGGTTCCTTTACATTAGTTGATAATAAGGGAGTTGGAGAATGAGTTTACATTGCACGTGATGATAAATATGGCCTTCACAAAGATTCCATTCCTCATCAACATGTAACTATTGCTATTCTAGAAGAAGTTCATAAAAAACTTTGTTACACTGCCCAAACAAATAACACAAATATTTCTTTCTTGTCATGCCATTTTCTTGAGAAACATCTTGTGAAATTACTTTGGCAACATGCTTCACAAGTAAGTTAGACTCCTGGTAGTCATGGCCAACCAAGTTTAGAATGCTTGCAACTGCTATGGAAATATCTCATAACATATTGTGAGGATCTTTTAATTTTTTCTAAGTTGCCTATATTGCATGTTGGTAATGATTGCTTGATGCAGTTAACACCAAATTCGATGTGATAAAAAAAGATGGTTGAAGTTAGAAAATGTCTTATTTATTGTTGAATTTCGGATGTTTATTCTTGAGGTAGGACCTGCAACTAGAGCACCCTGATTGCAAAGATCTTGACTACAAGTCAACTTTTGCAAGCTGCGACTGCTCTGTGCTTGAAACTTGATTTTTTTAATCAAATGAAGTGACTGGTTTTTCAGGAATGAAGACGTGGGAAGAGTAATACCATAAATGCTGACACAGAGACACATATATAAAGATATCAACATTGATATTGATATCCAGTCTGGCATGATGGCGAAGAAATAGATTGTTGTTTTTATCCGCACTTCAATATTACGGTACTCACCGAATTAGATCTCTTTTCGCACCTGTCAACAGTGGCAAATGTCACTAAGTATGTCCTTGGAAATATTAGTCAGGAACTTTTATTGGCAGAACATAAGTTGTAACATTTCTATGAAATCATCATTAACTTATTTTATTGGCAGGATCTTTTAACAATATGGGGCTGGAGATGTTATCCAACATGTTTGTTGGACTTGGAGCTGGTAGCTTAGCTGTTCAAAATAGATCAAATGGTTAACATTGTAGTTTTATCTTTCTCTCTCTTAATATATTTCAGTTTATTCTAATATGTTGCTCCGGATACTATTTAGAAATTAGTCTATGTTTGTATATTTAGTTCATTATAGAACTGAATGGAACGAACAAGATGGTTTACTATGGAATAAAATAAAACAAAGTTACCATTTAATGTCTGGACATTTTAAGATGAAGCGGAATAAAACACATGTTTATCTCATATCTCCCAATAAAAATAGGAAGAAAAGTGATGTATTGGATGGAAGGAAATGTATGCGATGTTGTTTCACTCTAATTTTAAATGTACAAGAAGTGAGACATACATATTATGGCTTCATTCCATGAATATAAGTCTTCATTTTAATTTATGAAAATAGCCCTTCAATTTTAAAAAATATCTAATCGGTTCTTCCATATGAAGAAATCATACAAGTGTCTAAAACTATGTTGAATTCAGGGAGTCTATTAGAACTTTTTAAACGGTAAGGACCATTAAAATTTGACAGTTCGATCCCAATTTTAAAAATATCATATTTGATCCTTTGCTTTAATAAAGTTTCATCCCATGAATATTTTTGAATCACGGTGACCCAATATATTATTTGACGTCTTTTAATTGAGTTAGAATTTGCATTGATGATAATCTTTGACAATAAATAGTAAAAGTAAAGTTATAAGTATTTTAAATATTATTAATGGTAGAGTTATAATTTTGATTGCAACATAAATATTTATATTAAATAGTAAAATGTTAAGGTTTCAAAACTTTTAATATGCACTATTTATAGAGTTTGAAATTTAATTATATATAATTATTGACAGTAAGTAGCAAATAATGGTAATACGATTTCATATATATATATATATATATATATATATATATATATATATCCTATGAGAGATTTTAAAATAAATGGTAGAGATTATGTGTGATTTTTGTTTTTCTCTCTCTTCCATTATTAAAATAAATGATGGAGGAGAGAAAAAAAACTGACACATAATCTCCACCATTTATTTTAAAAATCTAATGGTTCAGATTTATTCTCATATTCTCATATAAAAATAACATTCTCATATGATACGTTCTCATATATATATATATGATCGGAGCGGATCAGACTGGATCGTCGTGGCCTTCACGTAGGACAGGTGATGATGCTTGTAGGGGAAGAAAGGGGTGGAAGTACCTGCAAGGTACTCCGATGCCAAAGTAAGTGTTTGGTCAAAAAGAGAGAAAGCAAGTAAAAGATTTCACGTATTGGATATTTGATACCTTCCCCCTGTTGGTTGCGGAATAGGGCAAGCAAACAAAAAGATTTGGAAGTATTTTTCCGGGAATTTATCGTGTCCACAGAGATCGGTGCTACTGAACTGCCGTTCGACAATTTAATTGTTAATGAGTTTGGGTTTAAAATGGTTTAAAGCATAAAAACAGAAAAGTGAATAAAAACATAAAATCAATTCATTCTTCAACAAGACGAACTTATCAAGCATACATATAATCCACTCGTCACAAACATAAATTTACCGACCAATTATACTCCACCTGCAATACTCGTCAAAATCATCCAGCATCACTCACAACAGTGTCCATCTCTGGCACACTGAGCTGAGAAACAACCGTATTACTCTCGTTGTCACAAAATGAGGTACATTCACTCACACAACAATCTTGCAAACAAAAGACTAAATTATGCATCCATCCAAAAATTCACATTGAACATACAAAGGCAAGAATCACAAGGTCTTTTCAAGGTTGTAATGTGGTCGGTAAACAAACAAGGGGTAATTCCTAAAGCTAATCGAAACAAAAACTTTCCTAAACCTAAAGGAGTGATTAACTCACAAAAGACTCAAACTAAAAATTTCAATCAAACTTCTTCCAAAATCCCAAGTGTTACACAAAACACACAACTTATTTAGCACAATTATTTGAACTCTTTTTGTTTCCTTTTTCAAGGATTTTCTTTTTCTCCTTTTTATTTCTTTCCTTTTCTTTGTCACATTTTTTTCTCTTTTTTTTGTTTTCTTTTTCAATCCTAATAGAATCCAACCAATGAGTACACAATCATTCTCTCCCCAACTTGAATTCAACCACATCATCATGTGAATACTCCCTACTTTCTAAGGCAAGGAAAAAATCCATACAACAACACAAAGTTGAGGTCCAAGAAAAAAAAATCCATCAAAAATAAGTGAACTAAATACTCATAGACAAGCATTAAGTTCAAATAAAAACATGGATCAAAAAGCTCAAAGGGGTTACAAATTCTCACACACTCACAAGGTGAATTGACTATTTGGCTAGGGTGGTTGTGCTCAAAATGAAACAAATGCCTTGATCCTTTTCATGCATTCATATACACAACATAAACAATAGATTCAACATAATAAAATCCAGTTAGAACAAGAATGTTGGAACTCCGAGCATATATGAACAATGTAAGGCTTCCTCACAAAAAGGGTGGGAACTAAAGTGATTCACACAAGAACAAGTATACAAAAGAATAAATAGCATGAAAGTGTAAAAAGCCTAAGTACCATGAATATGCTAAAGTCAAGAAAGCGATAAACACATACCTTGAACGTGTACAAAACTTTAAACACTATCATTACCACGCATTCGCAAGTTGAAATGATCAAAAATGGACAAACACCGAATGCAACTTCAAGCAATCGGGCAAAAATTTGAGTCCAAACAACAACAAAAGAATTAGAAAAATTACTAATAATTACTAATATATAAGGCCTTGGTGAAAGTGGGAAAAAGGGGGAACCAAGTGAATAATTAAAAGAAATCACTGGCTCAGCACAGCAGAGCCCGCTGAGCGCGCAGGCCCGCGCGGAGCGCGCTACACCAGAACCAGAAAAAATAGTACAGCAACAAGGTTCTGGTGTAGGCCTCCACTTAACACCTACACAATCTCAATTACAAAACATCATAATGAAAAAGTAATAACGGAACAAAAAATAATAAAACATGCTTCTTTTATGTCGTAAGCTCGACGCCTATTATTTATGCACACTTCTCCAAGTTGCCTCTTTACACGGTTAGCGCTCACCGACGATGAAACCTAACCAAACACTTAGCAAACGTGAAGAGAAACAAATATATACACTATATTTACAATTATGTAAAACATGTAAAATTCACAAATATGGTAAACATATACAAGTATCAATATAAACAAGTGAAAATAGACAATATATACGATATCTACAAAACTCAAAAACAAAGAAACTATCGCAATGCGATTCAATAAAAACATCGATCCCCGGCAACGACGCCATTTTGTTGGTTGCGGAATAGGGCAAGCAAACAAATAGACTTGGAAGTATTTTTCCAGGAATTTATCGTGTCCACAGAGATCAGTGCTACTGAACTGTCGTTCGACAATTTAATTGTTAATGAGTTTGGGATTAAAATGGTTTAAAGCGTAAAAACAGAAAAGTAAATAAAAACATAAAAACAATTCATTCTTCAACAAGACGAACTTATCAAGCATACATATAATCCACTCGTCACAAACATAAATTTACCGACCAATTATACTCCACCTACAATACTCGTCAAAATCATCTAGCATCACTCACAACAGTGTCCATCTCTGGCACACTGAGCTGAGAGACAACCGTATTACTCTCGTCGTCACTCTCGTGCACGAAGCCTCGAAACACGGAAGACATTAAGTTCTGACACCCAAAAGATTATCATCTAAATCTATCTCTAGCATCTAGACAATAGATATCCATCCCTAATCAAGATTCGTGATGTTTATCTCTAACACAACACAAATCCAAACATAAATGCAAAAAGATCAAGGAAGACATCGATAATGATTTGTAAAGCAAATTTCATATAATATTAAGATAAAAAAAGATACATATGTTCCTAGTAACTATACAATACCCAACAAAAAGAAATTACAAAGAGAAGAGAGAAGAGGAACCAAACATTTCTTGGTTTGTCAACACCAATCGACGAGAGATTCGACTCCGGATCATCCAAATACAAGCTCCAATGATGTTTTCTAAGCTAATCTACAAGAAAAATGAAGTTTGATGGAGTTGGGAGCAAAAATAACCCAAAACCATCCCTAAAAATGTGTTTTTAACCCATATTTATTGTTGTCATCATCGCAGACCGCGCTCAGCGCGCTCTAAAAAACGGTTAAACCGCCTTAAAAGCGCGCACAGCGGGCTCGGAGCGCGCTCAGCGCGCTACTCGCTGGAATTTGCTTCTTCCGTGGGCTTAGAGCGCGCTCAGCACGCTCCAAGCATGCTTCCTGGGCTAGGAGCGCGCTCAGCATGCTCCAAGTATGCTTGAAAATCCAAAGCTTGTTTTCTTCATAACTTTTGAACCGTAATTCCGTTTTTCGCCCAGTTCGAAGCGTTGAAAAGCTTATTCAATTTCCTATATAACAATGCATAAATATCAACCAAATTGGTGATTTATATTATCCTCATTTTGAGCCATATTTGTTGATGAGTTGCTCAAAATCGCGCGTTTGAAGCCGTGTCTTCGACACTTTATTGCTCATGCTCCAAATACACCTCAATACCTACAAAATGAGCAGAAAACTATCAAATGGTACACAAATACACTAAAACTTGATTATACACTAAATATACACATTTACATACAAAGTGGGGTTTATTTGAATGATATTTAACAAAAAGTATTGATAAGTGCAACAAAACTTATATACAAAAATAGGTACATTTTGCACTTATCACCCCCTCTCAAGCGAGGGGGTATTTATAGGTGGATTCTTAGCGAGCAAAGCGCCTGGTCCGCCAATGAGGGATTGCCAAGTGGGGGCAGGGTGCGTGGCCTTTTGACTCGGACTAACTGTTTCCGTGATATCTGGGGAGGCAGTTGGTCGCGTGAACTACTTTGCGCGTGGAGGGGCATGCCCAACGGCTAGTTTCTGCCCAACGGCTAGTTTCTGCCCAACGACTAGTTTTTGGCTATTGGGTCTATCCAAAGGCTAGACTGGATTGGGCCTTGCCCCTCTGGGGGAACAGGGTCTGCCCAATCCAGAACAGGAGCCCCCTAAGTCCTTGTTCTGGAGGAGAGTGAGGACTTAAGGTAGTCGTGTAAACAGTCATCTTTGGATGGTACTTCGGGGGAGAATCTCTTCCTCATCTACGCGAGCAGGTGTTATTACCCAAAGGATATATTTTGAAGACGTATTTTCTGTGGAGCACGCTCTTGTGGAAGTGCCCGTTGCGGTGGCTTTTTTTTGTGTCGGGGATCCTTGGTGCTCGCGTCGTTGAGGGGGCGCGCTCGCGGAATATCAAAAGTCTGGTCCCTGTAATGTTCGTACTTGGGAATGTCAGACGCAGGAACCGTTTGACACGTGTTGAACATGAAGCCCCTTTGTCAGACCTAGAGCCGCCTAGGTAATGATGTCCTTTGTGATTCCCCATGAGCAAATGCTTATAACAGGAGGGAGGAGGGACTCATTTGTTCACTTCTCACAAATTTCCTCTCGCCTCTTTTTTGCTCTGTACTTTGTCCTTTCGCCGGAGCCGTCGTAGATCTTCATCGTCTCCGTTCACACCTTCATCTCCAACTCCATATTCAAGTAAGTTGTTCATCTTTTCTGCATTTTTCTTAAGTGTTCTTCATTTTTTGCGCTCTCATGAATTTTCTGGTTGAAGATTCATGTGTTCTTTGATGAACACATGAATTTCTGGGATTCTCATGAAGAACATGATGAACATGGAATGGACGTTCAGTTTTTGCGTAGATTCTCCTTTGTTTTGGTTAGGATTAGTTTTAGGTTTATAGTCGGGCACTAGGCCTGTTCGATACAAAGCTCTGGCTTTTCACGATGAGTTTGCCTTATTTTGAGCTCAAAGTATCGTAGTTAAGTCATGGAGATTCGTCCCCGTCCCAGGGGGTCGTCGTTGTATTAGGTCGCGGTCAAAGTGGGCTCGAGGTTGTCCTCGACTTCTTCCTCGCCCTTTCACTTGACTAGTGGTGGAAGGGTGGATTTGAAATTAGTCGTCGAATTCACTTTTTCTTCCTCTGTTTTTCAGGTGAAATGGCTGATCCTCGCGATGAAGTCGTAACCGACGCCCAGGCCGCGCAAGAGGAGGTGGAGCAGTCCATCGAGTATACTAACGTTCAGGTCGCGAGGGGGAACCTTTAATGGATTGCACACGAGCCGCTGTCGACCAAGTCGACGTTTACTGAGGAGGAGGTTTGTGAGTTCCCCTATCTGGAGGATCGGGCCGAGGATGCGCCCGCGCAGTGTAGGGACATTCGTCCGATCAAAAATGACAGAATCTGTTCGATTTACCCAGGGATGCGGTTCCCCATGTATGAGTTTGCCTTTGTGGAGGCTAGGTTTCGGCTGCCTTTCACCGACTTCCAAGAGGCCCTTTTTCGTCACCTAGAATTGTGCCTGGCCTAGCTTCATCCGAACGTGTTGGCCTTCATACGTGCCTTCGAGCTGGTGTGTCACTTTCTCCCTGTCGGGGCGATGGTGGACCTTTTCCTCTGCATCTTCCAGCTCTAGTGAAGTACTACGGGCACGAAGCAAAGTTGGGTGTCATTCAAACAGCAGAGCAAGCTCTTCTGGTCGTACTCCGAGTCTGTTCGTCATTTTAAGGATAGATTCCTAGTCGTGAAGCCTGTTTCTGAGGCAGCCAAGAGATCCATCTCGACGATTGAAATGGTGACTGTTGATTGTCGGCAGGTTAGAAAGCCTGTGTCTAAGTTCCCTTTGGAATAGGTGTTCGTCCACTTCAAGGAATCCTATCGTGTGCTCCATGCCTACGTGGAGAGCTTTACGCCGGCCTTCGTGGTGGACAAGGATGGTAAAGAACTGATCGGGGATGATAGGGTGCCCGTCAGAGCAGGCCGTTATATTAACATTAAGGCCCTCCTCGAGTGCGAAAATGACGACGTGGCCTTCCAGCTTCTTGGTATAACTTGTTCTTGTGTCCGCACTTGTTAAGTTTTTTCTGCCTGCTAACTTTTGTCTTTTTGCATTCGTAGAGAAAATGGCTGACATGAGGGAGCGTTTAATGAAGTCGCAGGCAGCCAAGGTCCATAAGAAGGTGCCTTCGGTGCCCAAAGCCGGAGCGGTCAAGCAGCAAGCGATGATAGAGAAGTTTGTGTCCGGCACTGGTCCTACCCCGGGGATGACCTCTGTACCGCCAACTCCTGACTCATCCCACAAAAGGAAACAGGATGATATTAGGGCCTCTCTTGTGGGTTGCTCGGGTGGCTCTCCTGGAGGGAAGTTCGTACTTCCTGCATGCTATCAACAAGGGCAGATGTTTAACGAGGGGAGCTCCGTCGTCGTCCCGGATATGGATGTCTCGACAATTCTATCCACCGATCCACAGGTGCGGAGGAAGCTCCTCTTCCAAGATGCCGTCGGGATGATCAGAATATTGGAAGCGGCTCCGGCCCTTGAAGATGCAGAGGTGGCTTATTGCTTCGACCTCAAAGATGCCAAGACTAGAATCAATGATTTGGAGTGCGAGAACGTGGGGATATACAATGAGCTGAAGAAGCTGCAAGGTCACCAGGAGGCCAAGGTACTGCTTGAAAAGGAGGTGACCCAAATGAAGAAGGAGGTGAAGAATGTTACTGACGAGAATGCCCGCCTGAAGGCGAGGATTGCGGAGCTGGAGGGGTCGTCGGCAGCGGGTGAGGACGAGACCGATGACGAGAGGGCCTTGAAGACGAGGAAGGACCTGATTGAGAGGATCCGTGTCCTCGGGTATGACAACCTAGGGGCAGCTGAGTTTGGCTTTAATGTTGCTTTGGAGCAGGTGAAGGCCCTCAATTCTGACGGCCAGCTGCTGACTGAGGGAATGGGTTTACTCAACATGGTCGTCAATGGCGAGGTGGTCCCCCCGAAGGGTGTCAGTGAGGTCGTTTAGTTTGACTAAGACATTTTTTGAATGTATATGTATTTTGGGGGCCTGCGTGCCTTTTTGATGAAATATTTGTCGGGCACAGCCCCTCTAATGTATACCTGACTTATTCTGGATTTGTAGTTAATGTTATTAACTTTTTTTTATAGATTCTTGTCGCATTTATTTATGCAAGCTTGTTTGAATGGATGTTTGCTCGACTTGTTTTTATTATGCCCGACAGTTTGGAACTTGTTGGGGAGGGCAAAGGAGTTTTTCCGAGGATGAGACTAGGATCTCGGTTGAGGTACTAATCCCATAGCCTTGGACTTTTCCCATCGCGAGCTGGGTGTCCTGCCTTCTTGGTGAAGCAACGGCGGAGCTCGATTGAGGTGTCCCCGTAGGGCGCAGGGTCTGCTCGTCTCATGAGTAGAGGTTGGCCGACATTGTAAAGGAGGGTCATGCTTCACCAGGGCATGATCCTGTGGCCACGCCGTCTTCCCGTTCGGGGAGATCTTGTCGGCAGTTAGTCCGACCTTGTGGTTGGGCTTAACTGTAGTATTGTTTGAGCTTTTCAGTATTCCATGGTCGAGCAAATGGTTCTCCGTCCAAAGCTTCTAAGTAGTAGGCTCCGGTGCCCGTTTTGGACTTGACCCTGTAGACTCCTTCCCAGTTTGCGGCCAACTTCCCCTTGCACGAATCTTTCTGGTTTCTACGCAGGACCAGGCTGCCAACGGGGAAGTCGCGCTTTATGACCTTAGCATCGTGGCGCAAGGTTATTTGTTGTTTCAGCGAGGCCTTGCAGAGAGCTGCTCCTGATCGTATTTCTTCGACCAAATAGATCTCTTCTCTTAAGGCTTCGTCATTCATCTCCTTGTCGAGGGGAGCTTTCGTTCGTGTGGAGGGCTCTCTAATTTCTACCAGTATCACCGCCTCGGTTCCGTAGGCTAGTCGGAAAGGGGTTTCCCCGGTGGTCGACTGCGGTGTTGTCCTGTAAGCCCAGAGCATGCTATGTAGCTCCTCGACCCATCTCTTCTTGGATTCCGCCAGCCTTCGTTTCAGACCACGCAGGATCACTCTGTTCGCCGCTTCTGCTTGGCCGTTGGTCTGGGGATGCTCGACGGAAGTAAAGTGATGCTTCGTACCTAATTTGGCGACGAAGTCTTGGAACTTTTGGTCCGTGAACTGGGTTCCGTTGTCGGTTACGAGGGCTTAGGGCACCCCAAACCATGTGAGGATGTTTCTTTTGTAGAAACAAAGTATGTTGAAGGCTGTGATCTTGGCGAGGGCTTCGGCTTCGATCCACTTCGTAAAGTAGTCGACGACCACAATTAGAAATTTGTTTTGATAAGACCCCGTTGTAAAGGGGCCCAGTATGTCCATTCCCTACCAGGCGAAAGGCCATGGCGAGGATAGAGTCTTCAACTCATTTAGGGGTGCCAAGTGCATGTCCCCGTGACGTTGGCACCGGTCGCACTTATGGACGTGTTCCTTGGCATTGTGCTGCATGGTTGGCCAGTAATATCCTGCTCGCAAGGCTTTTCGTGCCAGGGATCTTCCCCCCAAGTGTTGCGCGTTGATGCCCTCATGGATTTCTTGTAAAATCTCGGGGACCTTACTCTCCTCGACGCATTTCAATAGGGGGATGGAGAATCCTCTTCGGTAGAGTTTGCCTTCAACCAGCACATACGAACAGGCTCGTCGTTTAGTTATGCTAGCTTCTTTATTGTCCTCAGGTAGCTCCCCTTTGGTGAGGTAGTCGTATACTGGAGTCATTCAGCCATGGGTGTCCCCGATGATGTTGACGTCGAGCAGCTCGGATGGTATCTCAATACTAGTCCGGGCCAGCACTTCTTGTACGACGGACTTATTTCCGCCTTTTCTGCCAGTGCTGGCTAGTTTGGACAGGATGTCTGCTCGCGTGTTTCGTTCGCAGGGGATGTGCTGGACTTCCCATGCATCGAACTTTGCGATTCTTTCCTTCACTAGCGCCAGGTATTCGGCTAGCTGATCGTTCTTTGCTTGAAACTCTCCTCGTACATGTGACGCTACGAGCTGGGAATCGGTGTAGATTTTTATTTCCTTGGCGCCCACGTCCTTGCCCAGGCGTAGTCCTGCAAGGAAGGCTTCGTATTCGGCTTGGCTATTGGACGTAAGGAAGGACATGACCAGCGATACTTCTATCAATATTCCTTCCTTGTTTTCGAGGATGATACCTGCTCCGCTCCCTGAGGGACTAGATGCCCCATCTACATACACGGTCCATTTATGTACTCCACATGACGGAGATGGTAGTGGGGTCATTTCTGCCACGAAGTCGGCCAGCGCTTGCGCCTTGAGGGCCTTTCTACCCTCGTATTGAATGTCGAATACTGATAACTCCAGGGACCATTTAAGCATCCCGCCCACCATATCTGGTCGGCATAGCAATTGTCTGATGGGCTGGTCCGTGCGAACAACTACATGTGGGCCAGGAAGTGGTGTCTAAGCCTCCTCGCGGCGGTGATGAGAGCGAGGGCAACTTTCTCTATCTGCGTGTACCTGACTTCTGGCCCTTGTAGGTCCTTGCTAGTGAAATAGATGGGCTTCTGCCCGTCTGTTGTTTCGCGGACGAGGGCAGCGCTAATGGCTTTGCTGGCGACAGAGAGGTACAAGTATAAGGTTTCCCCGCATTCTGGTCGGGAAAGCACAGGTGGCTCGAGCAAAACCCGCTTAAGGTGGGCCAGGTCTTGCTCGCATTCTTCTGTCCATTCGAAACTTGTCTCTTTTCTGAGCAGTTTAAAGAAGGGCATGGTGTGCTGAGCGGATTTGGCCACGAATCGAGAAAAGGAGGCGAGCATCCCATTTAGGGATTGGATGGACTTCTTTGACCTGGGCGTGGAGAACTCCGCGAATGCTCGACATTTATCTGGGTTTACTTCTATTCCCCTTTCAGTGAGATAGAATCCGAGGAACTTCCCTACTCGCACGCCGAATGTGCACTTTTCAGGGTTAAAGCGCATTTTACATTTCCTGGCCTGGTCGAAGACCTTTTGCATGTGATTCGTGTGATCTGATTCCTCTTGGGACTTCACGATCATGTCGTCGATGTATACTTCGAGCATGTCCCCGATTTCTGATCGAAAGACTTTGTTCATCATGCGCTGGTACGTGGCCCCAGCATTTTTTAGACCGAAGGGCATTACGTTGTAGTAATAGTTCCCTGAGGAGGTCATGAATGCGGTATACCTCTTGTCCTCTTCGGCCATAGGGATTTGATTGTATCCCGAATAGGCATCCATGAAGGACAAGAGTTAGAAACCTGCAGAGTTATCTACGAGTTTATCTATGCTCGGTAAAGGGTAAGCATCTTTCGGGCAATGCCCGGTTGAGATCGGTGTAGTCAATGCGCATGCGCCATTTTCCACTATGTTTTTTCACAAGTACAATGTTGGACAGCCAGGTTGTATACCTGGCCTCCGATATGAATTTTTCCTCTAAGAGGTCTTGTACAAGTTTTTCGGCAGCCTGTGCCTTCTCATCGGATTGCTTTCTTCTCCATTGTGCGGCGGCATGGGTAGCTGGATCAATGGTCAAATGGTGGCACGCGGTCTCGGGGTCTAACCCAGGCATGCCTGCTGTGTTCTAAGCAAACATGTCAGCATTGTCGTCCAGGCATTTCTTCAGTTGTAGCTTGACCTCGTCAGGAAATCATGTGCCTATCTTCACCCCTCTGTTGGGGTTATTGCTGAAGGTGATGACTTCGAATTCCCTGTCTGGAACTGGCCGTATGAGAGTTGAAGTGGGGGAGCTGGTCATCCCTGTTGGCACAACCTCACCATGATCTTCCTTGTAGTCTTCTGAAATTCGACTGTCAAGGTCGATGATGTGCACGGGAAGTGCAGGCTTCTTATCCGGTTGGTCATCTTCAGTTGGACGATCTTCATCCCTTGGCCGTTTGGCTGCTTTCAGTGCTGCTCCGATCTGGTTCTGTCCCCTGGTCGCTGCCTCGAAGCATCTGCGGGCAACTTCTATCTCCCCATGTAAAGTTGCAACGTGACCTTTCTCAGTGTAATACTTTAGCTTGAGGTGGACGGTTGAAGAAACAGCGATCAGTTCTGCGAGTGTTGGCCTACCCAAAATTCATTGATACAACGACGGGAAATCGATCACCAAAAACTGGGTCTTGATCGACCTGGACGCTTCCTCCTCCCCGAATGTGACCGGCAGCTCCACGTATCCCCAAAGTCTGGTCGTGGCTCCGTTGAACCCCTGTAGATCGGATTCCACATACGGTGAGAGGTTCTTCTGGTCTAGCTTTAGGGCGCGGAATAGGCCTGTGTACCTAATGTCCACCAAACTTCCCTGGTCGACTAGGATCCTCTGGATGTTAGTGTTTGCTAGTCTGGCCCTGATGAGTAGAGGAATGTGAGAATTCGGAGAGCCCCCGGGTAGCTCCTCACGGTAGAACGTGATCGGTTGGGAGCGTCCCTTGATTTTCTCGAGCGTAGACAACCGATCAGGACTGCAATCTATAAGCTGCTCGAACTTCCTCTTGACGGATCCTACTGTCAGCTCATTGTACCCCCCTATGAGATAACCATGGCTGCAGGGAAAGCTTCCCAAGTGCTGTGAGCGGACGTCCGGGAAGGCTCTTCGAGGTAATCAGGAATGACAAAGTCCTCTAGTCGCGAAATGGATATGGCGACCTGCGGGTGAGGACTAGACTGAGACGATTATGTCTCCTTCTTTGGGTCTGAAGCCTCTCGTCGGGAGGACTCACCTTTCTTTACGTATTGTTTCAAGTGACCCACCTTGATGAGAATCTCTATTGCGTCTTGAAGGTGTACGCAATCCTCGGTTGTGTGGCCGTGGCTGCGGTGGAAGCGACAATACTTGCTCTTGTCGACGTTGCCTTTGGACGTCATTGGTTTGGGGAACCTAACGCCCCCTGCTTGAATTTCGCATTGATGCATTCGGAGAGAATGCGTTCATGGGAAGCCGTAAGCAGGGTATATTCCGTGAAACGGCCAGTAGGCCCTTTACCTTCTCGAGGACGATCGTCTCGTCGCCTTTCTTTTCCTTGCCTGAATGACTCCGACTCGTCTTTTTTTGGTGCCCGGGTGCTATCTCGATCTCTCGTGTCCCGGGCATGATAGGTAGCCTCCTTCTCCTCGTATTGTATATACGCTTCAGCCTTCCGGAGAAGTTCTGTCAATGTTCAAGGATTTTCAATCCCGACGGCTTTGCGAAACTCACTTTTTAGTTTTAGGCCCTTTTCGAGGAGATACTTCTTCATATGGTCAGTCGTATGGACCTCCACGACTTCTTTGTTGAACCGTTCGATGTATGCCCGCAAGGATTTGTCCTTTCCTTGTATAATAGCTTCCAAGGTGGCCTCCGACTTGGGATGTCATCGAGAAGCTGTAAAGTGTCGGGCAAATTGAGTCTTCAAGTTTCTCCATGATGTGATCGACCCTCGAGGAAGGCGCTTGAACCAAGCCATTTCCCCCTTTCTCAATGTGATCGGGAATAATCTGCACTTTATGGCCCCGGTCAAGTTGTGGTAATGGAGCATTGCTTCTATGTTCTCTATGTGTTCGCCGGGGTCGGTGGTCCCGTCGTAGGTTGCTAGAGTAGGGGGCTTTTCTAACCCGCGAGGAATTCTCGTGTCCATGATCTCCTGTGAAAGGGGGTTGTGGACGTCGTCGTCGCTGCTTGAGCTTGGAGAGCGGGAGGAAGAACGGCTACAACCACGGCGTCTGCTGCGTTGCAGAGAATGTCTGCGCGTATGGCAGAGCTCACGCCTATCTGGCTGTCGGGGCTTCTTGGACGCGGGGGAGCGTTTTGACTTCCGCGGAGGAGATCTGCGGTGTCTTCGGGCGAGATTAGATGCGGGCTCTTCGATCTTGATCGTCTTCTCTCCGGGGAGAGACTTCTGGACCTATTGCGTCTCCGTTTCTGAGGGGGAGACCGGGGACATGGAGATGGGCTGAGGTGTTTCTCCAAAGCAAGCCGCTATTGGAGGACATGCTCGAGAGCGTTGATCTTCTCTCCTTGCGGGAAGATCAAAAGGTTTGATCTGTTGAGAGAGGCAATGAGGGAAGTTGTACTTGGATCAGCGTTCTGCGGGACAGGAATGGGTTCGAAAACCCGTTCGGCAGCTGGTGCCCTAGGTTTCACTTCCTCGGGGGTCGGGGACGCAGTCTTTCTGTCCCGTTGGTCGGTTTCTAGAAGCACGTGTCCGCCGAAGATGTGGTCGGCATTGTCAGTCACAACGGCAGCAGCAGAGTCTTGGTGGGCATCATTCTTGGTGGAGGCCATGATGATCTTTAGAAGATAAAGCTTTGGTCTTTAAAGTGAAAAAGAGAGGATCTTGAAAAAAGACGGGGAAGCTAGTTTCCCACAGACGGCGCCACTGATCAGAGCGGATCA
Source organism: Lathyrus tuberosus (assembly GCA_022829125.1). Lineage (NCBI taxonomy): Eukaryota > Viridiplantae > Streptophyta > Magnoliopsida > Fabales > Fabaceae > Lathyrus > Lathyrus tuberosus. The sequence goes on along the minus strand of JALAZF010000142.1, from coordinate 1,373,743 downwards.
GACTGGATTGTCGTGGCCTTCACGTAGGACAAGTGATGATGTTTGTAGGGGAGGAAAAGGGGTGGAGGTACCTGCAAGGTACTCCGATGTCAAAGTAAGTGTTTGGTCAAAAAGAGAGAAAGCAAGTAAGAGATTTCAAGTATTGGATATTTGATACCTGACCCTCTCAAGCGAAGGGGTATTTATAGGTGGATTCTTAGCGAGCAAAGCGCCTGGTCCGCCAAGGAGGGATTGCCAAGTGGGGAGCAGGGTGCGTGGCCTTTTGACTCGGGCTAACTGTTTCCGTGATATCTGGGGGGGCAGTTAGTCGCGTGAACTACTTTGCGCGTGGAGGGGACAATGCCCAACGGCTAGTTTCTGCCCAACGACTAGTTTCTGCCCAACGGCTAGTTTCTGGCTATTGGGCCTGTCCAAAGACTGGACTGGATTGGGCCTTGCCCCTCTGGGGGCACAGCGCCTGCCCAGTCCAGAACAGTATATATATATATATATATATATATATATATATATATATATATATATATATATATATATATATATATATATATATTGAGAAACTAAACTTTAAAACTTGAAATATGACACGTTGATAGAGTAAAAATTTAAATGTGTAGATAATCATTGACAATAAATAACGAGAAATTGAGTTTCAATTTTTTTTATATGACACTAATTGTATAGTTTCAATATTTTCTAATAGGATACTAATTGTAAACATTGTTTCATGAAAATTGTTTTTTTTTTTTTTTTTATTTATCAACAAAATAAATTTGTCAATAAACATTTACATAGAAATATGAACATTTTCTTCTAACTTACTAAAAATCATTCTTAACTTTAATGTTTATGACAATTTTTATCAAACTGGTCTAATATAATTTTAAAACAGTTACTACAACTACAAGGTAAACAGTAAAAATAAAAACATTTTTCCAAGATCTCAACAGGGTTTTTACATTGAGAATGAAACTCTTGCATCATATGCTGGTTTTCTTCAGTCAAACAATCACAGAGAAATTTGCAAGTAAGATGGTTATCAACTTTGGTATGTACATAGAGGTTGACACATTAGGCGAAATAACAACATAAACTCAGCAGCTTAAAGTTCAAAAGTTTAAAACAGAATGTTAATACCCAAATTCGTTGTTAAGGTTGTTTGGAGGAATTGTAAAATAACATTTGTATATGATACAAGTTGTAAGAATATTCAGAACATTCAAAACTCAATGCTTCAGATCCATACCTCAAGTTTCTTTTTTTACCAAGATCCACCACAAATCTACCACCGCAATACCATATATCACTGTAAAATCACCGAAAACGCCATAGTCGCCACCAACTTCCTCATTCCTGCAACACCAACAATCTTATATAAAAAAAAAGAGCATAAACTCTGAAAAAATTCAATTTCTATATTTCTGTAAATCGGCCCACAACTCGATTGCTTTGGTTCAACTAATGTTGAAGTTGATGAATATTGAGATGGAAGAAGAAAATTTTGTTAGAGAGAGAGAGAGAGAGAGAGAGAGAGAGAGAGAGAGAGAGAGAGAGAGAGAGATAGAGAAAGAGAGAGAGAGAGAGAGAAGATGAAATTAGAGGACTGAGTCACAGAGAGAAAATAAAAAGTAGGTAGACATGAGTGTGGGATTTCAGAAAAAGAAAAGTAAATTTATGGCTTGTCCTTTTCGATTTCAAAAGTTAGCATTGGGAAAAGAATTTGATACAAATTGGCAACTGATAAAGTTGGCTTCAAACTACTTGTTGGATACACATGTTTAATTGGAAATATAGTACAAGTGGATTTATAACATTGTCAACCATATATTTAGAATTGAAAGTTTGGTTGCAAAAAGTAAATTTTGGACACAAAATGCCCCTATTTTGATGAAGTGTCATTTTTAAGGGAAGGGCAAGGAAGAGATTTCCATAACGTCTAATTTTCTTATTGTGATTCTTCTAGTGGTGATAGCTCTCCTTAAAGTGTTGAATCAGCCAAGCTTTGTTATATGGAAAATAAAGGAAAGAAACAGGTCGTAAGTCACTTTAAACTTCAAACTTCTCACGACTTAGCTTTTTCTCAATTACAAGAATCTTTTGAAAATCTACAAAGACAAGCAATAGATGTTTTCAAAAGATTAGCTTCAAACAAAAGAATAATTTCTCACTTAAAAGCTAAAACTTTGGAAAATGAAAAGACTATGGAAGCTCTAAGGATGTCTATGTTAGACATTCTAAATGATAAAAATGAGGATGGCAAACCTTCATGGGTTGGTTATGAGACTTGTCACATTTGGCAAAAAAGAGTCAAGAACTCTTCAAGCCAAGTTGGATAAGGCCTTGCAACCCAAGGTTACTTTTGCTATAGATACTTCTAAATATGACTTGCCTTCTTATAATCTTTATAGAAGGTACAACTATGTTGAAAAGAAACCAAATATTAAAAGCTCATCTTCTCATAATTTGTATTGTCATTATTGTTGCAAAAAGGGCCATACCATTGCTAAGTGCAAGTTTAGGAAACTCTTTGTTCCTAAAGGTGCATTTCAATGGTTACCCAAATGAAAGAAAGGTTTCATTAATCCCCAAGGACCCCATGAATATTAGGTACCTAGAACTATTTGTTAATCATACAGGAAAAATATCTTGGCTCTATGAAGAGAGTATGTGATCTCGTTTATGGAAGCTCAAGGCATAATAAGGTGACATATCCATATTGGGTTGACTTTGTGACAAGCAAGGCAGATTTTGTTACCAAGAAGGTTGACGTTTAGAGTTTCTTTAATTGGTAAAAGTGTGTTGATAATTACTAATGTTTTTATCTTAGAAGTATCAGAAAGGTATTATGTTGAATGATGTAGATATATTTTCAACAAGACATACTCAAGTTCATCAAATTAGGATTGATCAACCTAAGATGATGAAACATGAGGAGGAGCAAGATAATCATCATGATTGAACAAGAATGAATATGCAACAACAAGGATGATCATCAAGTCGATTGCCTATTGGATACATTATTAATCTCACTTTCAAATACTTGTACAAGAAGAAAAGTGGTAAGAGCGTTTTGGTTTCATTTATGTTGTGTGGCATGTTTTGCATTCATTTCAACTTCCATTTGAGAGTTCTTTGTGGAATACAAGTGTATCCTCCTCCATTCGTACGGCGAGGTAATATAGTTTCAATCCTTTTCTTATTTTGTAAGTAAGTATTTCTTTTACCTGTTTATTTCTTGAAGGTATGTGATGCATTATGTGTATGATGTTTGTTATATATGTTCACTTCCAAAAATTTCAAATGTGGCCATTGTGTGTTGTATTTTATATGTTTATAGTGACCATGTTCTAAATGTCTTCATGTTGAATCCATATCTTTTACCATTTCATGCTTGCATTTGCATGTTTGCATGATTTTAGCAAACAAACCATGAAATAATGTCAATATCCATGTATCATCCATCACCTAATCATCCATGACTCAAGGTGTGCTCTTCAAAGTCATTCATGTTCACAAGTGTCAAATGTTTGAGTTTTTGATCACTTTGTGTCAACACAAAAAGTCGTATAGGTCGACACATAAATTGAATTTTTGAATTTATCAAAATTCCTACAGTATGTATCGACGCATGCTAAGGATAGGTCGGCTTATGTTTTAATTTTTTGAAATTATAGTTACATGCTACAGTATGTGCCGACCTGAGACCTTAATAGGTCGACACATGCGTACTTAAGTTGATTCATAAGTACAAAATTGTGTCATTTGTGTTTATTCTCTTCATTTTCTTGCATGCAACAAATAACCCAACCTCTTAAACATCTTCTTGCACCTTGAATATCATAAAATCTCCATTGCATCTCTACTACTCATCTATTTTACATCATTTGCATTGAATATTTTCAACTAATTCCTCTCATTTCCATCAAAATTCTATTTTTTTTTTAAAAACCTCATTTCACCCAAACTCACCAAAATCCAAAATTGTCAATTTTTGGTTGTTCATCTTCAATTATTTGTGTATTGTTGTGATTATCCATATTGTTTGAGAGTGTGTGAATTCAAAAATCTCTCATACTCACTCATTCTTTGTTTAGGCCTTTTGTCAAACACTTGGCGTGCACGCATCATTTCAATTTTTTTATGGCTTCAAAGTCCAAGAGTAGTATCAAAGGTAAGAATGAGGCTATTACCTCAGCAATTGCTGCTGAGAATCCCTTCACCTTGGTTTCCAAGAATTATGCCAAAGATTTTGGTTTAAAGCGTCACACCCGTTTTGTGATGAAACAGTTTATGTGGAAGCCGGTCACGGTTGGTGGCTTATATCTACCAAATATTGTTTAGTGTGTGGTGCATCAAAAGATTGACTACTTCCTACAGCTTGCTCAAGATTACAATGAGGATCTAATTCGAGTTTTCTACTCAGAGCTTCATGACAATTAAGGCTCTTGCTTCAAGTTTTTGATAGATAACAAAACTTATCAATTCACTAATGAGTTATGGAGAACCTTATTTGGTATTAATGTGGGTGACGCCGATGAGGAGGTAGACGTTGATCCATTGGTAATCGATATTCATACTCATGTTAATTTTGATTAGGATCTTCATGCGAATGAGATACTCAAGGCTCCCAGTCCAAAGGAATGTTATGATCCCATTTCGACATGCCAATTGAAAATGGTGCCTAGACTTCTGTTGTGGATCGTGTCTCATATCTTGCGCCCAAATAATGGCGAGTTTTCGAGAATTGATTTTGTGGAGATTTATTTGGTGTATATTCTGTTGCACAAGGTCAAAATAATTTGGCCTCATTATTTTGTGTCTCGTATGTTCTCCGTTAAGACATGCAACCGGGGAACATCTTTCTGTTATACGTCGATGATTGCTAAGATTTTAAACTATTTTGACATTGGTATGTCAAATATTATTTACAAATATCCTGGCTTATCTCAAGAATTTTCACAACGTACTCTTACGAACATGAACTGTTTTTGGAATATCAAGCGTCGGGCTTACTATCATCGTTTAGGAAAGCATGGCAGAAAGATCTATAACTTTGATGATCCTGCAGAATTTGGTGATAATGTAAGAGAGGACCAAATGAATGATAAGCATCCTATGGATGCTCATGATATTGATGAGGAAGATGCTACTATGCAAGAGACTCATCATGGATTTGATCATAGTATTGGTCTTGGTGCTAGTTCTGCTAATACCTTATCTATATAATGCTTCAGAAAATGCAAATGAAGCAAGACGAGAGGTATGCGGAGGAGTGCAAATGGAGGAAAACTTTTGAAGCTACACAAATGGAGCAGTTTCGTCTGATGCAACAACATATGTTCACTCAAGACTCCAACTTTGAGACCTTTGCCTCATTTGTGACAGAAATTATGGTATCATTGTGCACCAATATGAATGAAAATCATGTTGTAGTTATGGCTAGGATTAACTACATGATTGCGGCTCAAGAGGAGGATTCTGGCCATTATGGTCGGTTCTACCGTGAGATGTGTGATTTCTTGGACCCCCACGATTGGGATGAAGGAGAAGGATGGTATGGGGGAGAAAGACCAATGCATAGGGGACGTGAAGACATTGAATGATTGTGTCGGTGTGATGTGTGTGCCATTGAGTCTTAAGTCTTGGTGTATTTTATCTCTTGAGTTCTGTTTTGGAGATTTCATGCATGTTCATTTCATTTGGTTTGTTGATTGCATTTGGTTATGTATAAACATTATGTCTAATATATTTGAATTATTGTACTATATATGTGACTTTGATAACTATTATGAATGTTGTTGTGTTTATTAAGCTTGTGTGTTAACATATATTGTATGTGAGTGCACCATTTATCTTTGCAAATTGCCTCTGTATAGTATATTGTATATGTGTAATGTTTATCTATGTGATACTTCTAATAGATTGCTTGTCTCTTTTTGATGTTGTCAAAGGGGGAAAAGATTATGAAGAATATAAAAGCACACATTCAGGAGGAGCTATTCATCAAGAAAAATGCACCGTCTCAAATATCAAGTTTTGCCATCATAAAAAATGGGGAGTATGTGAGTGCACCTTTCTATTTAGTTATGTTTTTAATGATGTCAAAACAAGGAAAAACTTTAGCATTTTGCACATTAGACGGTATCAACCAAATTTTAGATGTGCATTTATCATCTTAGCATTAGGGTGCATATAAATATGTTTGGATGATTGGAAATGTACTAAGCAAGGTCCATGGATTAAAAAGTGAGTTTATAGTATGAAAACAACTACATAGATCGACACATATGTGTTTAGGTCGACCTATAGAAGCTTGTGCTTCAGCATAGGTCGACACATAAACCACTTAGGTCAACATCCATGCTCCAATAATGAAGCTTGTAGCCACTGCCTATAGGTCGCCTCAAATAGGTCGACCTGAGACCTTCATAGGTCGACCTATGGACTAAAATTTTTGAAAAATTATTTTCATTTCAATTCCTCATGCACGCCCTTCACTTCATATCACACACACACACACACACACACACACACACACACACACACACACACAAACACGCGCACACACACACACACACTTGGTAAATCATGGGTTCGACAAGTGTGCGCTTAAGATTAATTTAACCATGTGAAAGTCTTGTGAAAAAGCGGTTCCTTGCAAGGAAGTAGGAAGAACTAGTGAATTGAAGCAGAATTGTTAGTGACTTGATCAATCTTTGATCAAGGGTTTTGGAAGTGGTAGATTCAACAACAAACCATAGGGTTTGTAGGGTTAAAGTTCTTCATCTCTTGTATATACTTTTTTTTGCAAAGTAAGGTTAATTGCAAGTATCTCAATTTGATTTCGAATTGAGGGTGGACGTACCCATAGCGATGTCGATTACGGAACTGCCTAAACAAATCTCTCTCTCTTTCTCTCTCTCTCTCTCTCTCTCTCTATATATATATATATATATATATATATATATATATATATATATATATATATATATATATATATATATATATATAAATTTTTGTGTATGTCATTTATTGAATTCATTGGTTGGTTGATCAATTCAATAGGGAATTATTTTTATCACATTTTTTAATTAGTTTTTGTTATTATAATCATAATCTGTTTGATTGTGAATTTTTATAAGATCAACAAAACAAAACAAATTTACAAACGATATCGATTAGCATTTGATTGTGTTGTGATTAATCGTTGTTGAAGAATTTGTGTTTGTTATCATCCAATTGTGTACTTTTACGCATATCCGAGTTTTTTGATAGTAGGTTCGGTTAGACGATTTGATTCAGGTTGTTTCCGCTGTGGCATAAAACTTTTGAAAATCATTTTTGCAAAACTTTAAATTTTAAATTTGTGATCTATTCATCCTCTCTATATCAAAATCTATCGTCTAACAAGTGGTATCGCGATTATTGTGCAAAATAAATTAATCATTGTAAGTGATGTACGTCAAAGTTTATTACAAAGTCAATAGAAATATCAACCACACTTGTACTAGAAACGTCAGTACAATGTCAAATAACCACACACATAAAGCAAACATGTCTTATCCTCATTATTTCAATTAAACATAATTTAAAAATAAAAATATTATTATGAATAAATGCATTATTAATAATTTTGGGAAAAAATATATCTTTCTATTTATTGCTTGAGCAAGTTAAATGGACCTAATCTTAATCTTAAAATTAATCCGAGAATCATCTATGCATAACTGAAGATATTAATTTTTTAAGTTCAGAAAAATCACACTAAACACAAAACTTCTTTTTAATTAGCAATATTGCATATTCAAAACTGAATTCAAATTCAAACTTTTGATTAAAATTCGGTTTAAGAGTTTGAATCTGAAAGAAAATATAGTTAAAATATAAAAAAAGAATTAAAGATTTAAAATAAAATTTTAACAGAAACATAATAAAAAAATGATAATTAAAATATAAAATAATTAAAATTTTAAAATAAAAATTCAACTGAAACATAATAGCGAAAATTTTCAGTAGCACCAACCAATCTCGCTTAGATGGACGATTTCAATGAGTTTAAACCATGTTAAAATATAAAACATGTTTTAGAAAGAAAAAATACATATATAGAATAAGAAGAGCATGTGAACAATAACTCGCACAGTACTGGTAACAACTTTAATTTTTAAATTGATTACTGAAACTTTAGTGGCTAGAGATGTTTTGAAAGACGAAGGTGAAAGGGACAGGCATTATTGGTTGGAAAGACATGTACATGATTTTTCTGTGTTCAAAGTGCTTATCAGTTGCAACATGAAAACAATCATACACGTTTGGGCTTGGAAGAGTTCTCGTCCGAACCCGACTTTCACGTGGGTTGTACCTTTGTGGGTCATAAATGGTGTGAAATTGAAAAGGTTTAACCACAACAGTATATTCTCGTTTTTAAAAAAGTTTAATAATAATATTAATCTAGTCAAGAATAATGATAAATGAGAAAAAGAATAAAAACAATCAAAATAAATAATATCTAGTAAAAATTAATTTGTCAAATGATGTAAACAAATCCACAACAAATAAGAAAAAGATAAAAAATGAACACATCAAAAATTTATTTATCCAATTTGATCAAATCGATTTACTTTAAGAGAGATAACAACTCTTTAAATCACTATACTTACAAAAAAAAAGTAGTAATTTAATTCTTAAAAATAAACTCTATTTTTCAAGTGTTTCTCAATATTTTAAACTCTATATATGAATCACACAAACTTAAAGTATTTAGAAGTGTTTTCTAATCCACATAGATGCAATCAAAGGTTTGTCCAATTCCAAGAACTCCAATAAGTTTTTACTTTTGTCTATCTAAATTTTCCTTTGATATCTCCATATGTTTGCCAAATTCTAAGAACTATGATGAACTTCCAATGTTGCCTTTCTAAGTTTTCTTTAGATGTCTCAAAAAGTTTGTCAAATCTCAAGAATATAATTTTAGGAAATTTTACCTTTATCTCTTTAGCTAGGATTACCACCTCTTCCATTTGTCTTCAATTATTCTAACAAAACTGATAGAGAATCATATTTATAATTTTCCTGAAATCCTAATGGACCAAATATCCATACTCGATCGGCAAACCAACTCAAGTTAGCCATGGGTCAGCAGAATCGTTGATCAACTAACACGTTGATTGTTGACCATTGACTGAGTCAACAATTAACTCTTGACCAAGCCAAACCGTCGACCTTTGACACGTGAAACCATTGACCGTTCGCCTGACAATCTATTGACTAAGAGTTGATTGTTGATTAACAATCAACCAAGGCGGGAAAAGTTATCCCATTCTTTCATGACGACTCTTCCAATGATTGCTCATTTATCATGATCATTCTTTCAAAAGACACCTTTGGTGTTAATCCTTCATTTATTTCTTTTCACGATGAAGATGATGAATCATCTAGTGTTATTGAGTTTATTCCTTCATATTTCAAAATATGGATTACTTCGTTGAGTTTCTCAATGAACTCCTTCTTCCTAGATTTTTTTTCTTCTGAAAGTCAACAAACATACATCTATCTCTTGAATTAAGGATTATATCAGATTTCTGACCCAAGTTCTTGAATATGAGATATCTGTTAGATTTAAAGGTTTTGACCCAACTTTCAAGGATTCCAATGTGTAAACATCATCTATGAAGATGACCTTCATGTTAATTTGGTGTTTCATTTTCCTGGATATGCATGTTCATTCTCTCTTGTTCGATCTTATGAAAATCTCCATAAATCATATCAAGAGTTTTTTATACTTTCTTGGCTAAAATACAATTGAATACTGAAAGGTACTATCTGGTGCTTAGAGCACTCATCATCAAGTACTTAGCTTTAAGGCATAGTTTGACTTTTCTTTTATCTTCTTTAGTTCAAATAAAATCAGGTTTATTTACTAATTTATTATCGACACAATAAGCAGGAATAAACAGACCATATATAATAGACTCCCGAATTTCAAAATCATTAGCTACAATAAAATTTTCACTATTGTTTTCCATGATCCAAACCTTTCATCATCAAACGGTAAAGGTGTATACATGAAAAAGACTTTGTTAAAAATAGAAGTGTTTGCAGTCATTATTTTACCTCATGAGACGATTAGTCTTGTAATAAGGGTTAGACTCTAATACCACTTATTGGATAAGTGACTCAAAACACAAGAGATGGGAGATGTTAATTGTGTGGGTTTGAAAAATGATGTTCAATTAAATATTCTTTGATAGAATAAATAGTTTAAAATAATTTTGTAAGCAAAACAAACAATGGGCACCTGAATAAGTAAAAAAAGGGAAATAAAAGTAAATGAAAGATGAAATACAAGAAAATAAATAAATAGAGGAAATATAAAAAGATAAGGCTTGAGAGAAATGCACTAGAGATTTATTGAGATTTTTTCTAACCACTTGGCCTACTCCTTTCCCCCAAGAATATCTTCTTGGGAGTTTTCACTATAGATGTGAGATTTTTCACAGATTATACCCACGAACCTTCTATCAATCAAATTGGAGTTTTACACTTCCTACCCTTCAAATCAAACATGAGATGTTACACTAAGTCAATCTCAGAACCATATAGAGCTCTTACACCATGATGATCTCGCAAACCAAACAAGCTTTTGACATACAACCTCATAAACCAAATGAGAAAATTTACAACAGGCCACACTCACGAACCAAATAGAGATTTTCACTGACACTTTGAAAAACCAAATGAGAGCTTTTACATCAGGCTAAGCTCACAAATAAAATAGATATGTTCACTGACAATCCACAAACCAAACAAGACTTTTTACTGGTTTAACTCACAAACCAAACAACAACTTCTCACAAGAGATAAATTCTTTATGGGTAAATTACAACATTAACCCCATCACCAGAATAAACAAAAAGCTTTACTTGACATTTTTCACTCTTGAAGCACTAAGGCAATTTAGTGAAAAAGAAAGAAATGAAATAGAGAGTGTTAGAAAGTGAGAAAGTATCTAGAAATACATTTTATGGTGTTTTTTTTTAAATTGAGGAGAAACCCGCTATTTATAGAAGAAAATTTGGATCAAAAAGGAAAAAAAATTCACGAGCCTTTATATGACATAACTGATTAAGCTATAGGATTAATTGATTATGAGCTTCAAAATACGACAACCCTAATTCCTAAAAAGGAGCCCCTACAATGGCTAGTGTTTTAATCAATTATGATTGTTTTTAATCGATTAAGAAGCTTTATGCCCTTGATCTTATTGATTGGTTAAGGGCCTTAATTGATTAAGAAATGTATACAAGCTACCTAAATGTTTAGGAACATCATTGATCAAACCCATAAGCACCTTGATGGCTCCTCTATAGATTTTAAGGTGTTTTAGTAAATTTAGAAAGTTTCAAACATTTTTAGGTGAGTGTGCGCATCGCCTTAATAATTTAAGAATTAATCCAATATCTTTACAATACTATGATCGCTCAGACACGGATCAGACATGCTTTCACACTTCCTCTCTTTTAAAATCTTTGAATCTTTAAGATTTCTTACTTGATTCATCATGAATTCAACACTTCATATGAGACTTGACCTTTTCCTCCATGAGACTTGACATGGCTTTTGTGATAGGCTGTAATACCCTAATTTTTACCCCTAAGATCCCACATGTCTTTTTGCATTTCATACCACGTACAAGATCACACTCTGGTTCCCTCTTTTGTAGGATTGTGCCTTGCAGGGATCTTTGAGTATGTGTGTGTTTGTTAGTTGTTTTTATTGCTTATTTTGTTTATATTTACTAACCATTAATTAAAATCCAAAAATATTTTGTTTTATTTCACTAACATTTTCAGGGGAAGAACAGGTTAAAAATACCAAAAACAACAGTCCTTCAGCTCGATTGAATTTTAACTGATAAAGTCAAAATTGATCTGCAAACAATTCAAAAATTCATCTGATCAAGAGTCTCCAAGATTTAATTGATTATTATTCAAGAGATTCCAAGGTTCATGTGTTTATTGCCATGCCTTCTTTGACAAGCAAGAAAAATCGAGCCGGAGTCAAGACAACACATCAAAAAGCCAAATTTCCCAAATTTTCAATGTGTTAATCGATTAACACATTGGTTAATCGGTTAACGCGGGCGAATTTTGAAAAAAATGGTAGCAAACTCAAATTTCAGCAATTGGCACCAATTTTCATCATTTTGGAATATTCCATCTCATTTTTATTCCCTACATCATCATAATTAATTACTACCATGTACCTTCACTAATCACCACTCTTTTAATTTCCCTCCAAATTTGAATTCCGATCCTAATTTTGATCATCCAAACCTAATTCCAAACCACCAAATTCTGAAGCCTAAATTCTATAAATAGAGGCTTCATTTCACTCATTTCACAAGCTTTTGAGAGCCAAAAAACCTCTTGGAAATTCTCTCCCCAACCACAAAATTCACCAAAGCTCACATTTCTTTTTTTGAAAGTTAACAAGAATTCACATTGAATCTTGTTCAACTTTGAGCTAAACCTTCATCCATTCATGTTTTTGTTCATCAATCACAGTAGATCAAGGCTTTGGAGTGTAGATCTTGCTGCAATTCAAAGGAATTTTCTGATTTGGAGTGGTAATTCATCTTCCACCATTGTTAAAGCTTCATATTCCTCATTCAAGATGTAGATCCTTGGTGTTGCTTGTTGTTGATCCTTTGGATCATATATTGTTGTTTGATTGCAGGTTTCTTTATCTATTTTTATTTTAAAATTCGTGCAAATTCAATTCATGATCATAAGGTGTTTGGAAAATGTTTTGAAAGAAGATCATGCTGAATTTTGTACATTTTTTTGCTTCTGGTGCAGTGTTAACCGATTAACCAGATACAGTGTAAACTGGTTAACCGATTAACACCCTGTTTTGCGCAGAAAATTTAAATCTGCACTGGTTAACCGATTAACCAATATGTTAACCGATTAACCAGTGTCCAGAATGCCATTTTGGCTCTGTTTTGGGGCTGTTTTGGTTGTTTTGCCTTTTCCTTCCCTTTTCTTTTGTTCTTAGCCTTAGATCACATATTTGTGTGGTTTAATTAGGCTTCTCTCTTCATCTATTTCTCTTTTATTTTGATCGATGAAAGTCTAAAAGATCTTGGAATTCCGTTGTTGAATTTCGATCAAGACTAGATCATCACCACTTTTCTTTTCGTGTGGTATTGCTTTCGGATGACGATCTATATATCGTTCATCTAGCATGCATTAGCACAAAGAGCTATTGACCAGCCTCATTGTAGGGTAATTACTCCATAAATTACTCGGCGATTGCTTAACATAGCGCAATATTTGTCCCGTATCGGAAAACTATCAAGAATGGCTGATTATTTGTCTTATGGTTCAAAACTCATGAAACTTGTTGTTAGGAGGCTTTGGTCTTATCAATCCTCTAATGAGTTTCATCAACCTTGACCTAAGTGCAATTATTCAATTGTTATTGATCACTAACTCTAACAACTAATCACTAACTTACTAACATTTTTTTGTATTAATTTTGTTTATGTTTCCTTCTCGCTCCCTATCTCTTTTATTTATTTTTTTACGCTTCATTTCATATCATGTTTATGCTTCCGCAATTTTTCCTTTGTCCGTTGGACACATGTTTATGCTTCCGCAACTTTTCTTTTGTCCGTTGGACACATGTTTATGCTTATGCCTTTTTCTCTTTGTCCACTTAGACTAAAAACATTAATAAAGGCCAAAACCTCTAAAAAACTTGTGCTTCTAATCTTGGATTATGGTTACTATCCTATGCAACGGGCATGGATTTTTGTACTTAGACCTTGGACGTTCAATGTCATTCTTGGATCCTTGGACTTAGAATTAGGAACTTCTCCCTTTGCTTTGGAATTATGGTTCGAAGACCTTGGACTTCAACGCTATTCTTGGATCCTTGGACTTAGAATTAGGAACTTCTCCCTTTGCTTTGGAATTATGGTTCGAAGACTATGGAGCTTACTTGTGTGGTTAGGCTATTCTTATCCTTAGCTTTTACCTTATGCTCTAGGATAGTCACTTCTTCTCCTCCCCATTCTTAAATTTTCAAAATCTCCTCCCTTTTTCAAAATCTTATTGTTTTCAAACTTAAAACCGCTTTCATAATAAAACCTTGACTTTGGTCAAGTGATTTTTAAACTTTCTTTTCTTTAATAAATGTCAATCCATCTTAATCATATTTTGACCATTTCAAAAAGACTTAAAAAATACAAAACTCATTCAAATTTTTTTGTGCTTTGTGCACCTTTTTCTTTTAAACTTTTCAAAAAGAATTAGACATGAGTCATTTTTTTATGAGATGTAAAGCTCCTTACCATGGTATTTTGTTGAAAGTATGGTCGTTTTCCACTTAGATGTTGAAGTGATTAGTCTTGTTGATGTTAATCCAAGCAAATCCTCCATCTTAATGTGATGCAAATGCCTCTTTCCCATACCTTTGGGTAATTAGTTGAGTAGTCTCGAGAATGACGGATTGTCTTTTTCAAGATAAAATGAACCACAACCAATAATTTTAATTCTTTGTACCACGAACTACGAGGTTTTGATCCTACATTGCACTCCGTGGGTACGTAGGCATGAGGCGATAAGTCTCTCCAAACACAAAAATATTAAAAAAAAATTCTCCTCTCATCTCCCCAATCTCTTTTTCAAGCAAACCTTTTCAGACCAAAAAGCGTAGATATTTCAAAGGGTTCTTATAGAGTACTATAGATATTTTGGGTGCTAACACCTTCTCATTGCGTAACCAACCCCCCTTACCCTTTATCTCTTTGTTCTTTTAGAACTCTTTAGGTTTTGTTCGCTCTTTTTTCCTTTCCTTTTTGGATAAAAATAAAAGTGCGGTGGCAACTCTTGTTTATTTTTGAGTTAAGTTAATCAATAGCTTACACTCACAAATTTCCCCGCTACAGAAAAGTGGCGACTCTGCTGGGGAATATCTCCCTTGAGGGGTTTAGCCTACTTTGATTTATTTACTGCTTTTTGTTTGATTTGCTTGTTACTTGTTTGTTCTGTTTGGGAGTTCCTCTGTGTGTGAGATGGGTCCTATACCCGGACCAGAGTGCACTTTGAGATAGGAGGATAGTATAGTCAAGGGAACTTTGAAGGAGTTGAATCCTGAAAAAGAAGAACTTGAGAATCTATCCACTCAGTGGTTGCCTCTTTGGAATTACTGATGCCGATCGAGCGATCGAGAAGGCATTACTTTTTCCATAGAAGCCTATAACACTGGGAACCGTAGTAACCCTTAACCCATCCTAGCGCGGAAGCTATGAAGATGCAAATCTGACTTACCTGTCACACGATGCTACACCCAGGTTAGATTCTCTTGAGGATAACTACCAACCTCCGAGCAAATCGGTGTGCTGGTGTGTCTGATAGTGGATTGTGGACCCTGGGCACTTTGTTAGAACCACTATTTTCTGCAGGTACAATGAAGACAAAACCTTAGTACATACCTTTTGTGGGATTGGTTCTTACCCTTGGCTTCATGCTCGTGACTTGAACCTTGACCCGTGTGCTTTGCGTGATCTTGTTTGTGGTTGTTGCATTCATGCACTCATGCATTCATGAGCATTCTTTTGGAAGGTTTCAAGGAACTTAAAGGTGTTATTGCAAACATTGCAGGTACTTTTGTTATGGATTTTGGAAGGAGAAGTACAAGGAAGTATACTTTCAAGAGTCCTAAGTTAGATTGTTTGAGAGAGCTAGGATCTTTGGTTGTTGATACCAAGAAGTTTGAATCCAGATATGGAAGGCTTTTATCTCTCTTAAAGGTTGATATGGCTGAAGGATTACTTGCTACTTTGGTTCAGTTCTATGACCATTTGCTTCATTGTTTCACCTTTCCTGATTATCAGTTGGTACCTACGCTAGATGAGTATTCTCTCCTGCTTGGTTTGCCTGTTCATGGTCAGATTTTCTCTGGTTTGGATCCCGCTCCCGAGCATCATGTTATTGTGAAGGCTACTCACTTGAAGGTTTCTGAGATTAAGGCTCGCATGGATACCAAAGGAAAGATTCTTGGGTTACCCGCTAAGTTCTTGATGGATAGAGCTCGTCACTTTGCTAGTGTGAAGAACACAGTTGCTTTTGAGGCTATTCTTGCTTTGCTTATTTATGGACTGTTTCTCTTCCCGAATGTTGAGAACTTTGTCGACATCAACGCCATTCAGATTTTCTTGATTGGGAATCCAATTCCTACCTTGCTTGCTGATGCTTACCATTCTATTCACCTCAGGAACTTCCATGGTGAAGGGATGATTATCTGTTGTGCACCTTTGCTTTACAAGTGGTTTATTTCTCACTTGCCGAAGTCTGCAGCTTTATGGAATCTCAAGGATGGTTTATATTAGTCGTGGAAGATCATGTCTCTCACTCATTCTGATATTGATTGGTGTAGTCGTGTTCCTTCTGAAGTGATGATCATTGATAGTTGTGGTGATTTTCCCAATGTGCCTCTTCTTGGTACAAAGGGAGGAATCAGCTACAATCCCGTGTTGGCTCGTCGTCAATTGGGATATCCTTTGCGAGAGGTACCGAAGAACATTCATTTAGCTGGTCTCTTTTTCAAGGAAGAAGAATCTCAGGTTGCTCTCAAGAGAGAAATTGTGGAAGCCTGGTGCAACATTCGTAGAAAAGGAAAGGAAAGTTTGGGGAATCTGAATTGTGTCTCTTCGGAACCTTACCTCCAGTGGGTTAAAAACAGAGCTATTACTTTGAAGATGCCTTATAAGCGTCAAGAGCCTTTGTCTCTAACTGCTAAGAAGCCTATTCTCTACTTTATGGAAGACAAAGAGAAGTTTCAGATTGCTTTGGACGAGATGCAACAAGAGAGAGATGCTTGGATGAACAAGTATCAGATTGTTGAGTTAGAGAATGCAAGGCTTCAAGAGCACTTCAAGAAGAAGAATGAAGATGAAGCTGCCAACAAGAAGAGGAAGGCGCAAGAGGATTTATTTTCCTCTCGCATTCAGGCAGTTTGCGGTATTCCAAAGAGTTCAGAATCTCCTTGGAAGTTGATCGTTGATCAGTTGCTGATTGAGAAGACTCAGATGCAGGCCCACATCAAGAAGCTGGAAGATAGAGCTGGGACTTCTTCTCATAGGATTCTCTAGGGATCTAGTTTTCTTTATTCTCTATTGTTTTAGGATTCTTGAATCTGTACTTCCAAGATGTAATCTTTTCCATCATTAATGAATGAGATTTTGGTATTTTAGATAACAATGTTTGCAATATGCCTTATAATTCCTTGAAACTTTGCATTTTCATCTTGCATATCAAGCATCATTCTGCATTGTTTCTTGCCTTTTTTAGGTGTCTTATGTTTCTTTTGGTCTTCATTCAGCCAAGCTGTCGCACCAGTATAATACTCGGGCTAATATGAAGAAAAAGATGGATCAATTGCAACAAGAGAACCGTGAGCTTCGTGAAGAAGTATCAACTCTGAAGGATGGTTTGGAAAGACTCACTGCTATGATGGAAGCAATGGTTGCTGCTCAGAAACAACCACCACCACCTCCTCCTCCGCTTTCAACTCCTGTGCAAAGGACAGTCATTTATGAGATTGTACCCACGCCCATCTCTGTGGCGCTTGCCAGTGTTCCTTAATACTCCATGCCTCCTGGCTTCCCCTGGGGCATGCCTGTTAACTTTGTTCCTGAGGGTTATCAACCACCACCACCTCCTGAAATTCTAGTTGTTCCTACCGTTTAACCTGTGATGACTGTGCCGCCGCCTGTGGTTCATACTGTTCCTTTTGGTGAAGAACAAATTTTCCATACTGCTCCAAGTGAAAATGCCAGTGCTTATGATAGAATGGAAGAGATTCAAGACTAGTTTGCTGAAATGCAGAAAGAGATCAAAGCTCTGAGAGGTAAAGAGCTGTTTGGGAAGAATGCTCATGAGTTATGCTTGGTTCCTAATGTAAAGATCCCGCATAAGTTCAAAGTCCCTGACTTTGAAAAGTATAAGGGTAACTCTTGTCCGATGAGTCATTTGACTATGTATGCTCGTAAGATGTCGGCTCAGAAGGATAATGATCAACTTCTCATTCACTACTTTCAAGATAGTTTGTCATGTGCAGCTTTGAAATGGTATATGGGACTCGACAGTACTCGAGTTCGCACTTTCGAAGATTTGGGTGAGGCATTTGTGAAACAGTATAAGTATAATGTGGATATGGATCCTAATCGTGACCAGCTTCGGGCAATGGCTCAGAAATATAAGGAGACGTTCAAAGAATACGCGCAAAGGTGGTGCGAGATTGCTGCTCAGATCAGCCCTCCTTTGGAAGAGAAGGAGATGACCAAGATTTTCCTGAAAACTCTGAGTCCTTTCTATTATGAGCGTATGATTGTTAGTGCCCTAAGTGATTTTACTGAGATGGTTTATATGGGGATGAGATTGGAAGAGGGTGTCCGTGAGGGATGTTTGTCGAAAGATGGCAATTCTACTGGAAGTTCCAAAAAATATAGTGCAGGGTTTGCCAAAAAGAAAGAAGGAGAGACCAATGTCGTTTCTCGAGAAAGGTATAGAGGACCTCGCCATAGAAATAATCAGTGTCAGCAACATGTTGCATCTGTCACTCCTGTTATCAGTTCAGCTCTTGTTGTTCAGGCAGCTCCTGCTCAGCAACAACGTGCTAATCAGCCAAACAATCAACGAGGCTATTTTCAGAAGGATTTTGATCCGATTCCGATGACATACACAGAATTGCTTCCTTGTTTAATTAAGAAGAATCTTGTTCAGACCCGTCCACCGCCCGTTATTCCAAAAGATTCACCATGGTGGTATAAGCTTGAAGCTCATTGTGCTTTCCGTCAAGGAGGAGCTGGGCATGACACTGAGAACTGTTATCCATTGAAGATGGAAGTGCAAAGGTTGGCTAGAAGTGGTATTTCGTCTTTCGAAGATTCCAATCCTAATGTACAATCAAATCCACTGCCCAATCATGGCAAGGCGTCTATCAATATGGTTCAAGATTGTCCTAGTAAAGATCTTTCTACAGCTGCAATTCTTGAAGATGACTCTGTAGGCTACATCTCAGTTGGTTCTAAAGATGATGTCATTCTTGCTGAAGATTGGGACCTTATTTGGAAGACCCTGGTATCATACCCCAAATTTTGACCACTAAGATTCCCCATCATTGTGCAAATCATCATCACAATATGGATGTACCTTTATGCCTCATCAGTCTCCCCAAAGACGGGTGAGCATCCACTACAATCAAAATTAGGGTTTCAAGCCCTCTCAGAGCCTTAGACAAAGGATCAATCAAGGAATGACATGATCTTCAACTTGTCTAGCCTCTCAAATATCCATAATGGATCAAAAGGACTCCCACTTCAAGGATTAAGCACAAGGATGCTCCCTTCTAGGTGGATCATGCTTCAAGATCGCCAGTGTCACCAAATTAGGGTTTTGGTCGACCAGGGCCTCCAGATGAAAATTTTCATCTGGGCATGAGCCAATGATCCAAAACATAACCTAATATACTCCATGGAACCTCATGGACCCAATCATCAAGTCAATTTTGCCTCAGGGGATGCATTCATAAAAAATCAGGAATTAGGGTTTCTTGACCTAATTCACCCCTAAGTTGACTATTGGGACAAATCATGAACCAAGACCTCAAGAGAGGGTTTGAGGGTATCTAATGAACTATATTGATCCATTTGGAACAATGGATTAATCTAAGAAGCTTGAGCAACAAGTCTCAATTTCATCTGCACCACAATTAGGGTTTCGCGAGGAAAGTCAACTGTAACTTTGACTTTTGACCAGGACATGCTCCCAAACCCTAGGACATGCCTCAATATACCCTATGACACCCATGGAACATGTCCATCAAGTTTGATTTAGGTCAAGGACATGATTTCCTGAAGAATTGCACAATTTGGAATTCATCTGATAAAAAGTCAACTGTGCACAAAAGTCAACTTTGACTTTTTGAGTTTTTTCACCAAAATGGATTTTTAACCCTAAAATGATGTTAATGTATGATTTAAATCATCATTCATTAAGAAAAAACAAGAAAAGTGGGATAACTTGTAAAAGGGGTAACCATAAAACTTAAAAAAATTTCTAAGTTATGGAAAAAGTACCACTAATACACTAACTTTGGAGGATCATAACTCCTAAACCACATGGCCATTTTTTCTCACCCAAATATGGATTTGTAGCCCTCATTACCCTCTACAAAAACTTCAACTAGACCTAAGGCCAATTCATTAAGGATTTTGAGTTATGAAGTGATCAAAATCAAGAAATCACACTTTGTTCCAACACTTAGTGAAAATTTCACTAAGTCAGATTTTGCTTCACTTTTTGCCAAATGTAGAGGGATTTTTCACTTGGAATCAAAAGAGATCAAAACCAAACTTGTTCAAACAGTTGTTGTATCATGTAAGGGCTTTCCAAAATGGCCAAGAACATTGCCAAATTCCACTTACCCCATGAGATATGACATTGTCAAGTTGCCTTGCTGAAATCTGTCAAAGGCAAGGCAGATTTTGCATTTTGGCTCGATTTGCCAAAATCAGCCAAATTCAAATGCTCTTATCCACTTGGATACATCTGAGGATTGAATCTAAAGGGGACAATCACTGAGCCAAGTCTCCAAAGTCCATGGAACAAGAAATAGCATGTTGAACCTAGAATGGCCAAAATAGGGACAAGACTCCAAATTTGGATTGAAGCATTCAATGGAAGCATCAAGGTGGCATGGACTGAGCCATTCTCATCTGAAATCAGTCAAGACTTATCCAAGACCAAGGGAACCAAAGCTCTGTGCCCTAACCTCTAGTCAATGGCTAGAGGAGACTTGGATTTTCATTTGCCAACATTGGCCAAACCTACTTACCAGCTGCCATTCACTATTCCTTACAAAACAAACTTGCTCTACTATAAATAGAGCTCAATTGTGATCAGTTTGAGTACATCAAATCCATCTAACAGATGCTTTCCTCAAAATCTCTTTCTTGGCAAAAATGCCTTTCTTAGCAAGGTAGCTACCGGGTTTTGAGTTTGAGAGCTTTTCCAATCAAACCAATCACTCACACACCTCACATACATCACATATGAGCTGATCAAACACTTAGATCACTTCTGAAACACCAATTTCACAAAATCACCAGCTGGTTGCTCAAATTTTCAATCAAGTTGCAGCTGAGATGCCATGAATTGATCCAACCAATTTGAATCAAGTCCAAGCATTCAAACACACTCCATAGGGTGTAGGGAAGCTGTTCAGATCATCACCACTCATCTGTAACACCTCCAAATCAAAAATTACATTGCACTTGCTGTCACGGCTTAGAGGTAAGCATATACTTGGTCATCTCTCAATCTATGCATATTTCCTCGCACAATAATTTGGCCATATGTTCATAATCATGCATGGAATGTTTTCCCTCAATTAATTACATTGTTTGAATCGTGTATCAAAAATCCTAGCCTTCATGCAGAAATTAGGGTTCTTGAGGTTTCTTCGTGATTTCATGTTTTATGTTTAATTTAAATGAAATTAAGTGTTATAGCCATGATCGTGAGGTTGAGACGAGCATAATGATATGTGGATTGCATGATATGATTACGTATTCAGTGAGATTGGATGGAAAACGCAAATTAGCCAAACCCAGAACACGCGAGTGTTCTTCAGCTGTTCTTGGCGCCTTTTTTGAATTTTCAAATATTTGAATTTTGTGATTTTTGTTTAATTGATTCAAAAATTAATTTCTCTCTGAGTTTTAATGATTTTGAGTTGATTCTTATTTTAATAATTCACAAAAATGTTAAAATATTTTATTTTATCAAAAAATCCCAAAAATATTATTTATTTCATGTAATTGATATTTTTGCAAAGAATTAATATTTTAATTGTTTTTGACATATTAAATATTTTTTCTACATTGATTTTGCAACTTTTAATGCTTTCTAATTATTTTGTAAGTCAATACTTAATTTTTGAAGCATTAATCCAAAATCATAATTTGTTTTTCCTATGTTAAACAATTTTGATCATTTTTAATTGAATTTTTATTCAATTAAATACATTTTTGAAAACAAATTAGGGTTTTTGGATTAATTCAACCCTCATAAATCATTTTCAAAACACTTTGGGCCTCTAATAGAGTGTAAGACTCAATCCTTTCTTGACCAAAACATTTTGGGCCTCAGTGTATTGTATAAGTCCTGATACCGTCAAAAATAAACGGCGCGATCGTCGCCTATTCAAAGAATCAATTGGGCCTCTCCTCGAGCTATAAGACCCATTCAAAAATTTTGGGCCTCTAATAGAGTGTAAGACCCAATCCCCTTTTAACCAAAATCTTTTTGGGCCCCACTTATTGTATAAGTCCCTCTGCGTTAAAAGAAAACCTCGGCGCGATCGCCATTTTAAACGAAAAAAATCAACTGGGCCTACCCTCGTGTTATAAGCCCCCACTCTTTTTCTTTAAACCTTTTTTGGGCCTCTTGAGAGAGTGTAAGACCCATCCCTTTGTACAGAGAACCTTTTTGGGCCTCAGTCACTTGTATAAGTCCCTCTGTACAAATTCAACGGTGCGTTCACTGATAAAACCCTGGGTCTCTCCTTGAGCTGTAAGCCCCAAATCTTTTTTTAAAGCACTTTCTCCTTTGATTTTGAATATACCGTTGTTTTCAATCTTTCTTTGTTGAACAACTAACCGAACAGCATGGAAGCTCTACAACCGAGTAAGTGTTTACCAGCTTTCATTTACCGCTTTCATATATATATATAACTGTATTGTGGGGTTGTTTCACTGTAAGTCTCCTTTCATAAACTCATATATATATAACTGTATTGTGGGGCTGTTTCACTGTAAGTCTCCTTTCATAAACTCATATCAACTGTGTAATAATAGTATAGATATTTAAAGTTTCCCCTGCAACTACGTCTAGCACTAGGTAAAGCCCTGTTGATCACTCTGAACTTACAGTCAAAACTAGATCCACATAGGATTACCAGACACAGTCTTCCCTCCTCTTGGGGTTAAACAATATGGAGATGTGAAAGGCAGATTCTTTTTTAACCCTTTCTCAGACTGTCACTCTTAGAAATAGACTGAACTAGATCCCCAATAGGATCACCAGATACAGTCTTCTCTTCGGCTGTCCTCATTAGGAATTGTCAAGAAACTCTACTCCCAAAGATGAATGTCTTCTCCGTGAATGGCATCTTTGAGTTTCTTCCAAATTCTCGAACTTTCCTGACTTTGATCTATTCTCGGTGAATAGCATTGCCTTGAATTTCTCAGGGTTTGGGGACCCACGGGCTTCTTAAAAGCATCGGCCTCCTCTTGGGCATCGTACAAGGACCCTCAGGCTTCCTAAAAGCAACCCCGCCTCCTCTTGGGCTTAGTACAAGGACCCTACGGACACTTAGAAGTATTCACAGCCTCCTCTTAGGCTTCGTATAATGATCTATTCCTTCGGGAATGATAGCCTCCTCTTGGGCTTCGTACAAGGACCGATCAGCTTCTTAAAAGTTTCCAGCCTCCTCTTGGGCTTCGTACAAATTGTCCCGACGACCTCCTAGAGGTATAGGAACAGAACCTAGTCATCTTAATAGAATAGTTATTTCAATGAGTCTACTACTGTTTCTCAAAGCACAGTACAAAAGATGAAACTCTAGACTTGGACTGTCTAATCTCCTTGAGTCTCAAAGACATTCTCAAGTACCCCCTTCGTTAAATAGGAAGGAAACCCGCAGACTCGGACAGTCTCACCCTTCGGTTTTCCCGTTTCCTTAAAGAACAGGAATAACCCGGATCTTTGAAACAAATCCCTGAGTACCGAGTTGCTCATATAAGAACTGATTTTCTCTTTCAAAATCAGTATACTGGACCTGTCACTTAAACGGTTGCCATAGCCTCCTCTTGGGCTTTGTACAATGATTCTCCCCAGTGGAATCAAACAACGTTTCGTCTCTCTCTCGGGCTTTGTACGAGACACATAAAAGACTCTCTCGTTGAGTCGATCACCCTTTTCGCCTCCATCTCGGGCTTTATACGAGATACAAAAAGGTTCTTAATTGAGCCAAACAAACAATAGCCTCCATCTCGGGCTTTATACGAGATACCAAAAGATTCCCTCGTTGAGTCAAAAACCTTTTAGCCTCTCTCTCGGGCTTTGTACGAGACACATATTAGCCTCCTCTTAGGCTTTGTATAAGAAAACCACTGGTTAATCCAATTAACCATTTAGCATCAAAACTGTGCCTCGTTCACAGTACACAAACATCAACAAACTCCTTCATCTAATCGCTGTAAGCGGCAAGCCTCTGGATTATTTACATCCACGCCACTGTCCCTCTTTTAGCATGAGAAATTCCTAAGGAAAGATGGCATTGCTCTACACTGAGTTAAAGTCTTCTCCTTCAGGTTAAAATCCCCTTTAAAGGAAATTATGGCATTGCTAAGATCCGCGTATCCTGGTTAAAGTAATCCTCCTTTATAACCAGTCACCCAACAGTTGTGACATACAACCCCCCTCTTTAGAGATGACAAATTCTCTCTAAAGTTGAGACCTTTTAGCTTCACATCTTGGGCTTTGAACAAGATACAAATCACTTTTCAGCTTCACATCTTGGGCTTTGAACAAGATACAAATCACCTTTTGCTTCACGTCTTGGGCTTTGAACAAGACACCAAAAACCAATTTCCTCCCATAGAATAGGAGGAACTACGAATGCTCTGATTTCCCTGTTTCGGTAAACGGGAATACGTAGGCATAAGATTGAAAGAAAAATCTTAGCGAGCACACTAAACAAAAACCCAAAATCCCATATCAAAAGCAGTAATTCAAAAACATCAGTCCTAACATCCTAATCCTTGTTCCCCGCCAGAAACCTTCTGCCCAGATAAAAAGAAAGAAACTGTATTGGCAAAAATATAAATAACCAGTACAAAGGCCCCCCCACATTGATAGCATTTGTAACCTAACAGACCGTTGTTTAAACTCAGTATGCAAAGCAGGGTTAATTGGAGACATCTATTTTCCTTCCTTATTCAGCTTACAATAGGATAAAAAATGAATCGACCTGTAGTTTTAAGCTCAACCGCAGAGAGCGACCAGCGCTTAAGAACCGCGTCCAAAATCGCTCGCTACAGAAAAATGGCGCCCACCGTGGGGCCAATTTCTGATTTCCTTTTATCTCTTGTGTGATACCACAGATTGGGGCTTCCGCCGGGGAACCCATTTTCTGTCAGGAACTTAGGATTCTTAGCTTCATAGGTCTAGGATGATTAAGAGAAATATATATACTGCTTTTCCTAATTGCTATACATGTTTATTTTTCTACTAATGGGAATGCGGGTGATGCCATATGTGGAAAGAATGAGTATACACCTAAGATAAGTGATGGCGACGGGGTCGACCATCAACCTCAGTGGAGGCTGACCAACGCAACCCATTCTCTCACCTAGACAATGGGCCGGTTGTTAAGTCTGAGAAGCTGGGGAGCCAAACCCTTTCATAGTGCAGAAACTATCGGAAATAGTTGTTACGCGATACTACCCTCATTTGAGGCTGGTGATCTATTCTCGGTGAATGGCACTTACTCTAAGATTGCTCTACAACTCGTTGGCGATCCGCTTGTTGTTTTGCTTTCCTGGGAGGAGCTGATGATAATGAGTACAGGTACAAATATCACCCTAGTATAAACCTTTGGGAATGGGTAGAGCCTTGACTTCATGACAACGACCCTTTGACCCCATGTTTTTTCTATGTTTTTGTGTGCTGCATTCATGCATTCTTCTAAAAAACATTACATCAAAGAAAAACTTCTCCTCTAGTCTCTCTTTTTTCAAATTAAACTAAGACAATGATTGCAAATGTCAGAGAAAAAGATTACGCTCATGGACTTCGGTAGAAGGAGAACTCATAAGTATATCTTCAGGGTTCCAAAACTAGAGGATTTGAGAGGATTAGCGAGGATGATCACTAACCCTGAAGCTTTTAGAGCCAAGTACGGAGGTCTGCTACCTCTGTTAAGAGTCCATGTGATTGAAGGAATCATGGAGACACTCATTCAATTTTACGATCCGGTCTATCACTGTCTCACATTCCCGGATTACCAGCTCGTACCAACGCTGGAGGAGTATTCTCACCTAACCGATCTACACATTACTGATCGAGCTCCATTTTTTGGACTGGAAGAAATTCCAAAGGATCATACCATTGCAAGAGCAATTTATTTGGATGAGTCGGAAGTCAATACTCACATGACCACTAAGGGTGGGCTCCCAGGTTTGCCAGCCCAGTTTCTGACAAAGAAGGCTCTGTACTTTGCTAGTATAGGGAACATGACTACTTTTGAAAACATCTTTGTCTTACTCACCTACGGGTTATTTCTGTCTCCCAACATTAATAACTTCGTCGATATCAATGCCATTAAGGTTTTTCTCATTGGAAACCCTGTGCCAACTTTGCTCGCGGACGCGTATCATTCTGTACACTTAGGGAATTTATACAGCGGAGGGATGATCACGTGCTGTGTACCCCTGTTATATAAATGGTTTATCTCTCATTTGGCTAAGTCTGCTGCTTTTTGGGATCATAAGAGTGTCTTACGCTGGTCGCAGAAAATCATGTCCCTCACCAACTCTGACATAGATTGGTGCAATAGGACTTATGACGGGATCAGGATCATTGACCGTTGTGGAAATTTCCCCAACGTACCCCTTATAGGAACTAAGGGAGGAATCAACTACCATCCAGTTTTAGTTCGTCGTCAATTCGAATACCCGATGAGGCATGTCCCGCGTAATGCTCATCTGGAAGGTGTTTTCTTCAAAGAAGGAGAAAATGACAGAGCACTAAAGATGGAAATAGTGCACGCTTGGAAACGCGTTCATAAGAAAGGACGAGAGTCTCTAGGAAAACCGGACTGTGTCTCGGTGGAGCCTTATCTCCATTGGGTACAAACTAGAGCTCTCACGCTAAAGATGCCTTATCCTCGTTACATAATTCTTCCGCCGAGGGAATCTGTCATGTACTTCATGACGGAGACTGAAAAGCTTCAGGTTACTCTCAACAAAGTTCAACAGGAGAGAAGGTCTTGGAAGAACAAGTACCGCACCCTCGACATAGAGTGCATCAAAATACAGCAATTACTGAAAGAAAAAGATGCTCTGATTGAAATTTTGGAGCAACATGCTGTAGATAATCAAGATAACCAAAGGAATTTGCTCGCTCCTTTCACTTGGCAAAGGAATGAAGACCCGACAACGGCCCAAGAGCCCCGGTCAAAGAAAAGGAAGATACCAGAATCAGCGCCTGATTTCTCTTCAGAGAGGACTCATGACCCATTAGTTTAGGTTTCTGTTTCTGCACTTTGTAATCTACTGTATTTTCGTTTCTGTAATCCTTTGATTTCAATAAAAAGGGGTTTCCCCACCGTTTGATATTTGCAATCTAATTGTCGAAGTTTATTTTGATTAAACCTTAAACAATTAATATAATTATTGCATTCATCATTCTCACATCGCGTATTCTTCTTCCCTACGAATCTCACGTTTGTGTCTCGGTTCTAGAGTCAAACTGTCTCATTCATACAATACTCGGGCCAATCGTCAGAAAAGGATGGATGATCTTGAGGAAGAAAACAGAGAGTTGAAAGAAGAGATCGACGCTTTGAGAGAAGATATGAGAAAGCTTCGTAACGACATGCAAGCCATGGCAGAAGCTCAGCTACAACGAACTGTGATCTCAGAGATCACCTCAACGCCCGTAGTAGAGAGGTATGATCCTAGGTATCAGATACCGAAAGATCGTCCTTGGGGCATGCCTGTTAACTATATCCCGGAAGGATATGTTCCGCCGGTCACTGAAGATCAGGGAATCACAACAGAAGCCGCTGGGCCTGAAGGTTACAAACTTCGGGAAAGCGAAGATGCCAGGGGCATGTTGAAGACTCCCGAAGGTTACAAACTTCGGGAAACGCCAGGACTCACTGCCGTAGTCACGGTACCACCCCCTGTGGTTCACACTGTCCCGGAAGGACAGATTCCACCAACACCTTCTGGTAAGAAGGAAACGATGTTTGATAGAATGGAGGAATTCTAGGAGCAGTTCTTGGAAATGCAGAAGGAACTGCAAGCCATTCGCGGTCAGGATCTATTTGGAAAGGACGCCGCAGACCTCTGCTTGGTCCCAAATGTGAAAGTCCTGCACAAGTTCCAAGTGCCCGACTTTGAAAAATATAAAGGTAACTCTTGCCCTCAAAGCCATCTGGTGATGTACGCTCCGCGGATGTCAGCTCAGACGGAGAATCAGGACCTACTAATTCACTACTTTCAGGATAGTTTAACCGGTGCCGCACTCAAATGGTACATGGGTTTAAACCGTGCTACGATTAGCACATTCAGAGATCTTGGTACTGCCTTCGTCCAACAATACAAATACAATTTAGACATGGCACCCGACAGAGATCAACTCAGATCGATGTCGCAAAAGGACAAGGAAACCTTTAAGGAGTATGCCTAAAGGTGGCGTGAAATTGCCGCTCAAATTTGTCCACCTCTTGAGGAAAAAGAGATGACAAAGATCTTCTTAAAGACCTTAAGCTCATTTTACTATGACCGAATGGTTGCCAGTGCGCCCAGTGATTTCACCGAAATGGTCGGCATGGGTGTACGTCTTGAGGAAGCCGTCTGAGAAGGACGTTTGGTAAAAGACACTGGATCGACGAGCGGTACTAAAAAATACGGTAGTGCTCTCCCTAAGAAAAAAGAGCAAGATATTGGGAATATCTCTCTTGGAAAGCAAAGACGACATTATCAACCGGTAGCAGCTGTGATTCCTGCTATCAACCCTGCGTCTATTCCTACGTATCAACCTCAGGTTGCACAGAGCCAACCTGACCAATAAAGGGCACAACAGCCTCTTCAGCAGGCTCGTCCTCCATATAACAACAACCGTACAACACGGCCGCCAGGATTTGATCCTATACCCGTGACGTACGCAGAACTGTTTCCATTACTACTAGCTAAGGGGCACATTCAGACTAAGTCTCCTCTTACAGTACCGGAAAATCCGCCTTTTTGGTTTAAGGTGGATCAAACATGCCCTTATCATCAAGGAGGTTTAGGGCATAACATAGAGACTTGTCTCAATTTCAAGTCCGACGTGCAAAAACTTGTTAGGAGCGGGGTCTTATCCTTCAAGGATACAAATCCTAATGTTCTCACAAACCCGCTGCCTCAACACGAGAAGGCTGCAGTCAATTTGATAGAAGGAGAGACTAGCAATGTATATCAGATTTACGATGTACTCTTGTTGAAAACCAATCTGGTTAAGATGCATTATAGACAGAGTGGATATGGCCATGTGCCACCTCATAATTATCATCAGTGTGATATCTGCTCTAAAGACAATCAAGGATGTTCTGTAGTGCAAGCAGCTCTACAGGAACAGATGGATCTCGGATGGATCCAAGAGCACCGAGTTCGTGGAGTTAACATGGTTTATACGAATTCCAACGTCATTCAGAATCACGACATCCGTGCAATGAATGTCAACTTGGTGGCGATGCACTCAAGGCAAAGCCAGTATCATAATTTGCCGCGGCACGATTACGGTTCTTGTCTGATTTTCTCGGTAAACAAACAGGGTTGCTCTTTCATACAGGAGACCCTCCAGCGTTAGATGGATCTTGGATGGATCCAAGACTACCATGATAGGAACCCTTATCATATCAACATGGTTCAGATCTTCGATATTCGCATGATGAATACCAACCTGGTAGAGTTACATGTTGAGCAGGTCTGACTCGGATTCTTAATATCACATGACTATCAAAGTTGTAAAACGGGTTGCGAAAACGATCGAGGTTGTACCCTTGTCCAGGAAGCACTTCAGCACTTGTTAAATCACTGGTGGATGCCAATTTATATTGATGAAGATACTCAACAGATTAGTATCAGTAATAGAAACCCCACTCGGCGTCAGAGTCAGGATGTCCGATCAGTGGAAGCTAACCTAGTGAGGTTACATTGTATTCAAAGTGGGCGTGGCCAGGTGCCACTACACAATTATGACAGTTGTAGCGTCTGTTCGAAAAGTAACCGAGGGTGTTACATTGTAAGAGCAGCTCTTCAGGGTCAGGTCGATCGTGGAGAAATCCGTCCATATCTGGGTTCTGGACCCGTCAACTGGACGCCAAACTACCTTGTCGAGCAAGTTGAGGATGTTGTAACGATCTCTGGTCATCACAGGACCAGGGATGTTTTCGCCATTATCCCTCTACTTGACGAATCTAAAGTTCCCAACCGGGAACGAATCGAGATCACTTACGATGGTCAGAAAAATCAGAAGGTTCCCATAGTCATCTATCTACCGGGACCACTACCGTATGAATCAGCTAAGGCGATCCCTTACAAATACGGTGCAACAATAATTGAAAATGGAAAGGAAATTCCATTACCCTCCGTCGTGAATATTGCAGACATCAGTCGAGTAACACGGAGTGGTAGAATCTTCAACCGAGGGGTTGAGGAACTTAACAAGGAAAATGAACTTCAGACAGGAGCTCCCGATCCACCAGTCGGTCAATCCAGTAATCCCGACCTTTCGAAAAATAATGATGAGATGCTGAAGCTCATCCAAAGGAGTAAATATAACATTGTTGATCAGCTATTACACATTCCTTCAAAGATCTCGGTATTATCGCTGTTACTCAGTTCAGAAGCCCACAGGGAGGCTCTACAGAAAGTCTTGGAGCAAGCCTTTATGGAACAGGATGTAACAATTAGACAGTTCGATAGTATTGTCTCTAACATCACTTCCTGCAATAATTTGGGATTTAGTGATGAAGAATTACCTGAAGAGGGTCGTCGTCATAACATGGCGCTCAATATCACAGTTAACTGCTAGGACGATGCTTTAGCCAGCGTACTGGTAGACACAGGGTCAGCCCTGAATGTTATGCCGAAGTCCACTTTGATGCAATTATCATTCAAGGGCCCTCCGATGAGAATTAGCGAGGTCGTCGTCAAAGCGTTCGACGGATCCAGAAAAACAGTTATCGGCGAAGTTGATCTTCCCATAACTATCGGTCCTCACACTTTCCAAGTCACCTTCCAGGTCATGGACATCCGGGCAACGTACAGTTGTTTATTAGGAAGACCTTGGATACACCAGGCTGGGGCGGTCACTTCGACCCTCCACCAAAAGCTAAAATTCGTCAAGAACGATCAACTTGTCACGGTTTGTGGGGAACAAGCCTTGCTTGTGAGTAACTTGTCATCATCTGTTGGTATAGAACCCGAGGGGGTTATTGGAACACAGTTCCAAGCACTGTCGGTGAGCAAAGACAATCAATCCCAGGGAGGAACCTCGATTTCCTCATACAAAGATGCTATCAAAGTGGTCGAGAGTACCGATACAACCGGATGGGGGCAGCTTGTCATTCCTATTGACAATAAAACAAAGAAGGGTCTTGGTTTTTCTACAACCTGTACCCAGACAGCTGCCAACGATGAAAGTCTTCATCCCCTTCAAAACTTCTTCCACAGTGGAGGTTTCCTTCACCCAGTGTCGCAATCAGTACATGCTATCAATGAGGAAGATCCCTCTGACCCAGATGAAGAATGGAAGTCCTATCTTAACGAGGACGGTTATATGTCTCAGGAAGAGGTGCCTACGCCATTTTGCTATCCCGCACAGAGTTCGAGGTTTATACCAAGGTCTGATGTCAAAATGATATACGGGGATTGTGATCCAGAAGGATGTCGTGCTCCGCCAAATTCATTAGAGGAAGACACTCCGATGAAAGACAATTTTGACTACACTTACTATGGCCCAATGGATGGCCTGCCAATGTGGCAACCTTACCCAGGAGACTTGGGGCCAGAAAGTCAGTCGAGCAATGAAAATCAGCTGACCATCATTGAACAGAATACCTGTGTCCCCACCATGTCATGGGATCAACACTCAGGTCATTCAGAAACTACTCAACATGAAGATGAATTCGCAACGTTTGCAGGACTTGAATTCATCAACTATGCTTTTCCCGAGGTCAACGTCATCGAGAGGGATGACTCCTCCAGTTCGAAAGAAGTGTGGGACACCTTGGGACAACCGAGTGGAAAATACAACTTCATGTTCAAGTACACCGCTCCCGAAAGCTCTCGTATCAGGCTCGAAGACATCCAGCCAACTGGATGGGGAGGTACAACTGAGAGCACAAATGCTATGCAAAATGCAATAGAGGAATTCTCCTACGACAATTCTACCTGGGAGACAGATTCCAATGATCCCGCTCCACCAGAAATTAGCGTCATTTTTGAAGACAAATCAAGGAAGGTGCCAGACTTTGTGATTCACCGCGGAGTTCGCCGCCAATGGGTTGTCGTCGAGGTTCCGAAGGTCGTTCATCAGTCAAAGTAATTGCCATCTTTAGCCTTTCACCCTGCCCAGGTGGAACAAATGTTTTGATAGGGCTCGCTTTCTGTAAAATTTCCCTCTTCGCTTCGCCCAAAGCGACAGAGTTTTGTTTTATAGGGCTGTAGTTTCAAGGATCGACTTGTTCATTAATAAAATAACTTCGTTTTGTAATTTCCACATTAATTGCTGTTTTGTCTTTTTGCTTTTTCAGAAAATGGTAATCCTAAAAAACAATTCAAAAATAAAAACAAGCAGTAAAATAAAACACTGCACACACTTGCATTTTCTCTATCTCTTCTAAACACGAATCATCACGTCATGCAGATTGTTTGTTTTAAACCCCGTTGAAACATACGATCCGATGCCTTTTCCCAACTTTGAGTTCCCGGTATTCGAGGCTGAAGAAGAAGGTGACAACGCAATTCCAAAATAGATCTCCCGACTACTCAGACAAGAGGAAAGGTCCATTGAACCTCACAAAGAGTCGTTGGAAACGGTAAACTTGGGTTCAGAGCAAGAGAGAAAAGAAATCAGGATTGGGGCACTGCTCAATCCAACTGCCAGAGAGAGTTTGATAAAGCTTCTCAGAGAATTTCCCGATGTATTCGCTTGGTCTTATCAGGATATGCCAGGGTTGGATACCAGCATCGTGGAACATCACTTACCGTTGAGAACTGAATGTCCGCCAGTAAAGCAAAGGTTGAGACGCACTCACCCGGACATGGCCATCAAAATCAAAGAGGAGGTACAGAAACAGATTGACGCGGGTTTCCTCGCTACATCTGAATATCCTCAATGGTTAGCTAACATCGTACCCGTTCCCAAAAAGGACAGAAAGGTCAGAATGTGTGTTGATTACAGAGATCTGAACAAGGCAAGTCCAAAGGACGACTTTCCTTTACCACACATTGACATGCTGGTGGACAGTACAGCAAAGTTCAAAGTTTTTTCCTTCATGGATGGATTCTCGGGCTATAACCAGATCAAAATGGCGCCGAAAGACATGGAGAAAACTTCGTTCATTACCCCATGGGGTACCTTTTGTTACAAGGTAATGTCGTTCAGTTTGAAGAACGCCGGGGCAACCTATCAAAGGGCCATGACTACTCTGTTTCATGACATGATACATAAGGAAATCGAGGTATATGTTGATGACATGATTGCAAAATCAAAAACAGAGAGTGAGCACGTTGAACATCTGTCAAAATTGTTCGAACGTTTGAGAAAATTCAAGCTCCGCTTGAATCCCAACAAGTGCACCTTCGGTGTCCGTTCAGGGAAACTACTAGGGTTCATCGTCAGCCAGAAAGGAATTGAGGTTGATCCTGACAAGGTCAAGGCCATTCAAGAAATGCCTTCTCTGAAAACTGAAAAACAAGTCAGAGGATTCCTGGGACGTTTGAACTACATCTCCAGATTCATATTCCTTATGACCGCGACATGCGCGCCGATTTTCAAATTACTGAAAAAGAACCAGGATTGCGTTTGGTCAGAAGATTGCCAAACCGCCTTCGACAGTATCAAGGAATATCTGTTGAATCCTCCGATTCTATCACCTCCAGTGGAAGGAAGACCACTGATCATTTACCTCACAGTCCTAGAGGACTCAATGGGATGTGTACTTGGCCAACAAGACGAAACCAAAAGGAAAGAGTCTGCCATCTACTATCTAAGCAAGAAATTCACCAACTGTGAAACTCGGTACACAATGCTCGAGAAAACTTGCTGCGCTTTGGCTTGGGCAGCCAAACGTCTTCGCCAGTACATGATTCGTCATACTACTTGGTTGATCTCAGAAATGGATCCGATCAAGTACGTCTTCGAAAAACCTGCTCTTACGGGAAGAATTGCCCGTTGGCAGATGTTGTTATCAGAATATGACATAGAGTACCACGCTCAAAAAGCCGTTAAGGGAAGTATTTTAGCCGATCATTTGGCTCATCAATCGATTAACAATCAGGAATCAATCGGGTTTGACTTCCCAGACGAAGATGTCATGTATCTAAAAATGAAAGACTGCGATGAACCGCTACCCAGTGAAGGGCCAGAACCAGGTTCCCAATGGGGACTTATCTTCGACGGAGCAGTTAATCATTATGGAAATGAAATTGGGGTAATCATTGTTACCCCTCAGGTACCCACATTCCTTTCACTGCTAGACTTACGTTCAAATGTACGAACAATGAGGCCGAATACGAAGCTTGTATCATGGGTCTCGAGGAAGCAATTGATTTAAGGATCAAAAACTTGGACGTATATGGCGACTCAGCCCTGGTTATCAATCAGATAAAAGGAGATTGGAACACATACCAATCAGGACTGATTCCTTACAAAGACTATGCAAGAAGGTTGTTACCTTTCTTTAACAGAGTCGAGTTTCATCACGTCCCTCGTAATGAGAATCACATGGCTGACGCTTTAGCCACTCTCTCTTCCATGATTAGTGTAGGTCAATGGAACGACCTACCTAAGATCGACATAATGCGCCTTGAACGGCCCGCCTACATCTTCACGATCGAGGCAGTCACAGATGATAAACCTTGGTATCACGATAGCAAGTGCTTCCTTCAGAAACAAGAGTACCCATCTGGGGCACTCAGAAAGGACAGAAAAACCCTCAGAAGATTGGCCGAAAACTTCTTCCTGAGCGGTGACACTCTCTATAAGAGAAATTTTGACTTGGTCTTGCTCCGATGCGTCGACAGACCAGAAGCAGACATGCTTATGAAAGAAATTCATGAAGGATCCTTTGGCGCTCATGCCAACGGACATACAATGGCGAGAAAAATTCTAAGAGCAGGGTACTATTGGTTGACAATGGAATCTGACTGCTACAAGTACATGAGGAGGTGTCACAAGTGTCAGATATACTCCGACAAAATTCATGTACCGCCATCACATCTCAAAGTTCTTTCTTCCCCATGGCCTTTCTCGATATGGGGAATCGACATGATCAGCATGATTGAACCTAAGGCTTCAAACGGACATCGGTTCATTCTGGTAGCCATTGACTATTTCACCAAGTGGGTCGAAGCAACGTCATTCGCTAATGTAACCCGACAAGTGGTGGTCCGATTTATCAAAAACAATATCATTTGCCGTTATGGTGTTCCAAGCGAGATCATTACTGATAATGGATCTAACTTGAATAATAAGATGATGAAGGAGTTGTGTGCAGAGTTCAAGATCGAACACCATAACTCATCTCCCTACCGACCCAAGATGAACGGAGTGGTAGAAGCGGCTAACAAGAACATCAAGAAGATCGTTCAAAAGATGGTTGTAACTTACAAAGACTGGCACGAGATGCTACCCTTTGCTCTTCATGGTTATCGTACATCTGTCCGTACTTCAACAGGGCAACCCCTTTCTCTCTAGTATATGGCATGGAGGCAGTTCTCCCCATAGAAGTAGAGATCCCGTCAATCAGGGTATTGATGGAAGCTAAGCTCACCGAAGCTGAATGGTGTCAAAGCCGACACGACGAACTGAATCTGATCGAAGAAAAGAGAATAACGGCACTATGCCACGGTCAGTTGTATCAACAGAGAATGAAGAGGGTGTTCGACAAAAAGGTCCGACCTCGTGTCTTCAGGAAAGGAGACCTTGTGCTCAAGAAGATACAATCTTTTCTCACTGATTCTCGGGGCAAATGTACTCCAAATTATGATGGTCCCTATATGGTCACGAAAGCTTTCTCAGGCGGCGCCTTGAGGCTTGCAACCATGGACGGAGAGGAATTTGCCTATCCCACGAATGTTGATGTAGTCAAGAAATACTTCGCCTAAAAAAAACGTCTCGGTGGATTGAAAACCCGAAAGGGCGGTCCAAGCAAAAGTTAGAGACAAAATAAAAAAAAATCATCCCGGTGGATTGGAAACATCATAGTACAATCCAGGCAAAAATTAGGGATAATGGCAAGTAACTATGTTCAACAGAGGCAAGTCCCTCAGCAGCAGCAGCAGTTACATCTTCCATCAGAGGAAAACTCTAGTTAAGGTCATCTTCGACGGAAGCTCAGGATGCCCTGAATTCAAAGTTGGTAGAAGGATAGTGGTCGTTATGTTTCAACGTAGCCCTTTTCCCTGTAAATTACCATTTTAAAACTTTGTATATACCTAATGGAATCACGCGTTTGGCTGATCTCCATCTTATCAATAAAATTTGAGCCTTGTGCTTTTGTTTGTAATTCTTGCTTGCTTTAGCTTTACAGAACGACGTTATTAACAGGATTAACGATTCTTGAAATAAAACAAAAATGAATTTACTTGTTAAAACTTTTTCTGCTTTTAAAATAAAGATGGCAATTTCTTTTGATTGTTGAACATCAAAGGAACATCAACCGCTTCTTCGGAAGTAAGCGAACTTCAAAGTGCATAATCAAAGTGCTCCTTCTAACTCAGTACACCTGAATAAAGGGATCAACTGTGTCAGAGACCTTGTTTCGTCTGACATCCACGGCAGAGTTCTTACCTCCTAAGCCCGATCAACGGTATTCCCTGCAGGGATTATCTCTCCTAAGGTGGAATTGCTATCTTGAACCAACGATATCTCTATACGCCCCGCAATGGCCGAGTATCCAGTCATGTTCATTTTTTTCAGCTTGTGTGTCGCGTCAGTTTTGTCAACATATACATACATGCATCATTGCATTATTGATTTGCATTTACATTTCATATTACATCACTATCACTCTAGCCGGTCTTGTCCCTTAGTGATAGGAGTTCTCTCAATCGAGTTGTCAGTTCTTTCCTCGTCAGGAAACGTTGTGTCTGAAAAATCTCGCCACCAGTGTATCTTTAGATCAGAGTCGGCGCTCGACCACTTTGATAACTTGAACCTCTGAAGAGCCAAAGAACCTTCAACAGATGTCACTCTTCGCCATTGAAGATGATATCCTTGCTTTTCCGGATTAAAGAAAATCCCCAGAGAAAGCCTCTTAAGCAAAGGTTCGGCAGTACATCAGTATTTCTCCGAAAATTCGCTGATGAAAAGGTCATCGGCACCTCAAAATTGGACCCCATCACATGGCGTTTCTCCGGGAAGATCCCGAGAAAAGTATGATGTAAGATCCCAAGTGGAAACAGTCTCTCAAGATACTCGCTTTCCCCCAGTAGAATCGACAAATGGCATCTCCAACAGAGAAGTTTGTGCACCTCTACAACTCAGACGACTGGGTTCCCCAGCAAGTCTGACATCAAAACTTTTTCCACTCAAATGGCATCTCCCCAGGAAAATTCGGCGAGAAGTTTGAAGGAAAGCCACTACGCATAGCGTCCCTTGTCAATGAAGTTTATTGACAAAAGAAACTGAGACCAGTTCCTTGGTAGGAAACCAGGATCGAGGGGGAGTTTAAATCAGAAACTGAGACCAGTTCCTTGGTAGGAAACAAGGATCGAGGGGAAGTTTACAACAGAAACTAAGACCAGTTCCTTGGTAGGAAACCAGAATCGAGGGGAAGTTTGTTTCCGCAACTGAGACCAGTTCCCTGGCTGAAAACCAGGGTCGAGGGGAAGTTTACCTTTTCTAAGCATAATTGCTTAGCTAAAGAAGATGAATGCGTAAGCTTCCATTCATAGCCATCAAAATTTTGGGTATTCCGATATTTAATCCTCTTGCACCCCGAATGCCCGAATACCTTCGCCATTCCCACCTTCGGGTCCAAGAGGATTAAATAGGGGCATCTGTCATACCCCAAATTTTGACCACTAAGATTCCCCATCATTGTGCAAATCATCATCATAATATGGATGTACCTTTATGCCTCATCAGTCTCCCCAAAGATGGGTGAGCATCCACTACAATCAAAATTAGGGTTTCAAGCCCTCTCAAAGCCTTAGACAAAGGATCAATCAAGGAATTACATGATCTTCAACTTGTCTAGCCTCTCAAATATCCATAATGGATCAAAAGGACTCCCACTTCAAGGATTAAGCACAAGGATGCTCCCTTCTAGGTGGATCAAGCTTCAAGATCGCCAGTGTCACCAAATTAGGGTTTTGGTTGACCAGGGCCTCCAGATGAAAATTTTCATCTGGGCATGAGCCAATGATCCAAAACATAACCTAATATACTCCATGGAACCTCATGGACCCAATCATCAAGTCAATTTTGCCTCAGGGGATGCATTCATCAAAAATCAGGAATTAGGGTTTCTTGACCTAATTCACCCCTAAGTTGACTTTTGGGACAAATCATGAACCAAGACCTCAAGAGAGGGTTTGAGGGTCTCTAATGAACTATATTGATCCATTTGGAATAATGGATTAATCCAAGAAGCTTGAGCAACAAGTCTCAATTTCATCTGCACCACAATTAGGGTTTCGCGAGGAAAGTCAACTGTAACTTTGACTTTTGACCAAGACATGCTCCCAAACCCTAGGACATGCCTCAATATACCCTATGACACCCATGGAACATGTCCATCAAGTTTGATTTAGGTCAAGGACATGATTTCCTGAAGAATTGCACAATTTGGAATTCATTTGATAAAAAGTCAACTGTGCACAAAAGTCAACTTTGACTTTTTGAGATTTTTCACCAAAATGGAATTTTAACCCTAAAATGATGTTAATTTATGATTTGAATCATCATTCATTAAGAAAAATCAAGAAAAGTGGGATAACTTGTAAAAGGGGTAACCATAAAACTTAGAAATTTTTCTAAGTTATATAAAAAGTACCACTAATACACTAACTTTGGAGGATCATAACTCCTAAACCACATGGCCATTTTTTCTCATCCAAAGATGGATTTGTAGCCCTCATTACCCTCTACAAAAACTTCAACTAGACCTAAGGCCAATTCATTAAGGATTTTGAGTTATGGAGTGATCAAAATCAAGAAATCACACTTTGTTCCAACACTTAGTGAAAATTTCACTAAGTCAGATTGTGCTTCACTTTTTGCCAAATGTAGAGGGATTTTTCACTTGGAATCAAAAGAAATCAAAACCAAACTTGTTCAAACAGTTGTTGTATCATGTAAGGGCTTTCCAAAATGGCCAAGAACATTGCCAAATTCCACTTACCCCATGAGATATGACATTGTCAAGTTGCCTTGCTGAAATCCATCAAAGGCAAGGCAAATTTTGCATTTTGGCTCAATTTGCCAAAATCAGCCAAATTCAAATGCTCCTATCTACTTGGACACATCTGAGGATTGAATCTAAAGGGGACAATCACTGAGCCAAGTCTCCAAAGTCCATGGAACAAGAAATAGCATGTTGAACCTAGAATGGCCAAAATAGGGACAAGACTCCAAATTTGGATTGAAGCACTCAATGGAAGCATCAAGGTGGCATGGACTGAGCCATTCTCATCTGAAATCAGTCAAGACTTATCCAAGACCAAGGGAACCAAAGCTCTGTGCCCTAACCTCTAGTCAATGGCTAGAGGAGACTTGGATTTTCATTTGCCAACATTGGCCAAACCTACTTACCAGCTGCCATTCACTATTCCTTGCGAAACAAACTTGCTCTACTATAAATAGAGCTCAATTGTGATTAGTTTGAGTACACCAAAGCCATCTAACAGATGCTTTCCTCAAAATCTCTTTCTCTTGGCAAAAATGCATTTCTTAGCAAGGTAGCTACCGGGTTTTGAGTTTGAGAGCTTTTCCAATCAAACCAATCACTCACACACCTCACATACATCACATATGAGCTGATCAAACACTTAGATCACTTCTGAAACACCAATTTCACAAAATCACCAGCTGGTTGCTCAAATTTTCAATCAAGTTGCAGCTGAGATGCCATGAATTGATCCAGCCAATTTCAATCAAGTCCAAGCATTCAAACACACTCCATAGGGTGTAGGGAAGCTGTTCAGATCATCACCAGTCATCTGTAACACCTCCAAATCAAAAATCACATTGCACTTGCTGTCACGACTTAGAGGTAAGCATATACTTGGTCATCTCTCAATCTATGCATATTTCCTCGCACAATAATTTGGCCATATGTTCAGAAACATGCATGGAATGTTTTCCCTCAATTAATTGCATTGTTTGAATCGTGTATAAAAAATCCCAGCCTTCATGCAGAAATTAGGGTTCTTGAGGTTTCTTCGTGATTTCATGTTTTATGTTTAATTTAAATGAAATTAAGTGTTATAGACATGATCGTGAGGTTGAGACGAGCATAATGATATGTGGATTGCATGATATGATCACGTATTCAGTGAGATTGGATGGAAAACGCAAATCAGCCAAACCCAGAACACGCGCGTGTTCTTCAGCTGTTCTTGGCGCCTTTTTTGAATTTTCAAATATTTGAATTTTGTGATTTTTGTTTAATTGATTCAAAAATTAATTTCTCTCTGAGTTTTAATGATTTTTAGTTGATTCTTTTTTTAATAATTCACAAAAATGTTAAAATATTTTATTTTATCAAAAAATCCCAAAAATATTATTTATTTCATGTAATTGATATTTTTGCAAAGAATTAATATTTTAATTGTTTTTGACATATTAAATATTTTTTCTACATTGATTTTGCAACTTTTAATGCTTTCTAATTATTTTGTAAGTCAATACTTAATTTTTGAAGCATTAATCCAAAATCATAATTTGTTTTTCCTATGTTAAACAATTTTGATCATTTTTAATTGAATTTTTATTCAATTAAATACATTTTTGAAAACAAATTAGGGTTTTTGGATTAATTCAACCCTCATAAATCATTTTCAAAACACTTTGGGCCTCTAATAGAGTGTAAGACCCAATCCTTTCTTGACCAAAACATTTTGGGCCTCAGTGTATTGTATAAGTCCCGATACCGTCAAAAATAAACGGCGCGATCGTCGCCTATTCAAAGAATCAATTGGGCCTCTCCTCGAGCTATAAGACCCATTCAAAACTTTTGAGCCTCTAATAGAGTGTAAGACCCAATCCCCTTTTAACCAAAATCTTTTTGGACCTCACTAATTGTATAAGTCCCTCTGCGTTAAAAGAAAACCTCGGCGCGATTGCCATTTTAAACGAAAAAAATCAACTGGGCCTACCCTCGTGTTATAAGCCCCCACTCTTTTTCTTTAAACCTTTTTTGGGCCTCTTGAGAGAGTGTAAGACCCATCCCTTTGTACAGAGAACCTTTTTGGGCCTCAGTCACTTGTATAAGTCCCTCTGTACAAATTCAACGGTGCGCTCACTGATAAAACCCTGGGCCTCTCCTTGAGTTGTAAGCCCCAAATCTTTTTTTAAAGCACTTTCTCCTTTGATTTTGAATATACTGTTGTTTTCAATCTTTCTTTGTTGAACAACTAACCAAACAGCATGGAAGCTCTACAACCGAGTAAGTGTTTACCCGCTTTCATTTACCGCTTTTGTATATATATAACTGTATTGTGGGGCTGTTTCACTGTAAGTCTCCTTTCATAAACTCATATATATATAACTGTATTGTGGGGCTGTTTCACTGTAAGTCTCCTTTCATAAATTCATATCAACTGTGTAATAATAGTATAGATATTTAAAGTTTCCCCGTCAACTACGTCTAGCACTAGGTAAAGCCCTGTTGATCACTCTGAACTTACAGTCAAAACTAGATCCACATAGGATTACCAGACACAGTCTTCCCTCCTCTTGGGGTTAAACAATATGGAGATGTGAAAGGCAGATTCTTTTTGAACCCTTTCTCAGACTGTCACTCTTAGAAATAGACTGAACTAGATCCCCGATAGGATCACCAGATACAGTCTTCTCTTCGGCTGTCCTCATTAGGAATTGTCAAGAAACTCTACTCCCAAAGATGAATGTCTTCTCCGTGAATGGCATCTTTGAGTTTCTTCCAAATACTCGAACTTTCCTGACTTTGATCTATTCTCGGTGAATAGCATTGCCTTGAATTTCTCAGGGTTTGGGGACACACGGACTTCTTAAAAGCATCGGCCTCCTCTTGGGCATTGTACAAGGACCCTCAGGCTTCCTAAAAGCAACCCCGCCTCCTCTTGGGCTTAGTACAAGGACCCTACGGACACTTAGAAGTATTCACAGCCTCCTCTTAGGCTTCGTATAATGATCTCTTCCTTCGGGAATGATAGCCTCCTCTTGGGCTTCGTACAAGGACCGATCAGCTTCTTAAAAGTTTCCAGCCTCCTCTTGGGCTTCGTACAAATTGTCCCGACGACCTCCTAGAGGTATAGGAACAGAACCTAGTCATCTTAATAGAACAGTCCTTTCAAAGAGTCTACTACTGTTTCTCAAAGCACAGTACAAAAGATGAAACTCTAGACTTGGACAGTCTAATCTCCTTGAGTTTCAAAGACATTCTCAAGTACCCCCTTCGTTAAATAGGAAGGAAACCCGCAGACTCGGACAGTCTCACCCTTCGGATTTCCCGCTTCCTTAAAGAACAGGAATAACCCGGATCTTTGAAACAAATCCCTGAGTACCGAGTTGCTCATATAAGAACTGATTTTCTCTTTCAAAATCAGTATACTGGACCTGTCACTTAAACGGTTACCATAGGCTCCTCTTGGGATTTGTACAATGATTCTCCCCAGTGGAATCAAACAACGTTTCGCCTTTCTCTTGGGCTTTGTACGAGACACATAAAAAACTCCCTCGTTGAGTCGATCACCCTTTTCGCCTCCATCTCGGGCTTTATACGAGATACAAAAAGGTTCTTAATTGAGCCAAACAAACAATAGCCTCAATCTCAGGCTTTATACGAGATACAAAAAGATTCCCTCGTTGAGTCAAAAACCTTTTAGCCTCTCTCTCGGGCTTTGTACGAGACACATATTAGCCTCCTCTTAGGCTTTGTATAAGAAAACCACTGGTTAATCCAATTAACCTTTTAGCATCAAAACTGTGCCTCGTTCACAGTACACAAACATCAACAAACTCCTTCATCTAATCGCTGTAAGCGGCAAGCCTCTGGATTATTTACATCCACGCCACTGTCCCTCTTTTAGCATGAGAAATTCCTAAGGAAAGATGGCATTGCTCTACACTGAGTTAAAGTCTTCTCCTTCAGGTTAAAATCCCCTTTAAAGGAAATTATGGCATTGCTAAGATCCACGTATCCTGGTTAAAGTAATCCTCCTTTATAACCAGTCACCCAACGGTTGTGACATACAACCCCCCTCTTTAGAGATGACAAATTCTCTCTAAAGTTGAGACCTTTTAGCTTCACATCTTGGGCTTTGAACAAGATACAAATCACTTTTCAGCTTCACATCTTGGGCTTTGAACAAGATACAAATCACCTTTTGCTTCACGTCTTGGGCTTTGAACAAGACACCAAAAACCAATTTCCTCCCATAGAATAGGAGGAACTACGAATGCTCTGATTTCCCTATTTCGGTAAACGGGAATACGTAGGCATAAGATTGAAAGAAAAATCTTAGCGAGCACACTAAACAAAAACCCAAAATCCCATATCAAAAGCAGTAATTCAAAAACATCAGTCCTAACATCCTAATCCTTGTTCCCCGCCAGAAACCTTCTGCCCAGATAAAAAGAAAGAAACCGTATTGGCGAAAATACAAATAACCAGTACAAAGGCCCCCCCACATTGATAGCATTCGTAACCTAACAGACCGCTGTTTAAACTCAGTATGCAAAGCAGGGTTAATTGGAGACATCTATTTCCCTTCCTTATTCAGCTTATAATAGGATAAAAAATGAATTGACCTGTAGTTTTAAGCTCAACTGCAGAGAGCGACCAGCGCTTAAGAACC
This sequence comes from Lathyrus tuberosus, assembly GCA_022829125.1. Classification (NCBI taxonomy): domain Eukaryota; kingdom Viridiplantae; phylum Streptophyta; class Magnoliopsida; order Fabales; family Fabaceae; genus Lathyrus; species Lathyrus tuberosus. Next base: position 1,329,606 of record JALAZF010000142.1, on the reverse strand, counting down.
GCGTCCAAAATCGCTCGCTACACCTGGGTATATGTCCCCGGAGGATGCATATGTGCCTTTTTATTCCCCTCGGAAGAAATTTAAGGAACTTGAATATGAAGTCACTGCCATCATTGAAGAAGATGAAGAGGAAGAGCTTCCCAATTTTGTGACACATGGACAGATCTGCCAGAATTGGATAGCTGTTGATGTTCCCACTGTTGTTCATTTTTCAAAGTAATTTGTTTTTGTTTCTTTAAAAAATCCTTTCATTCTGCCCAAGGAGAAAGTGAATTTGTGAGGGCTTTGTTTCAAATTTTATCATCATCAATAAAATGTTATTTTGTTTATCCATATTATGTTTTTCCCTTTTTGCTTTATTTCTGAAAAATGGTAACATAAAAAACTAAAAAAAAAATAATATAATGTGATAATCACTTTTATCTGCATGATACTTGCACTTCTTGTTCATATTCTAAAATCAAACATAAATCATTGTGTAGATTGATTGTTAAACCCATTGAAAACAATGACCCTATGCCCTCTCCCAACTTTGAGTTCCCCGTGTTTGGAGCTGAAGAAGAGGGTATTGAGGAGATTCCAGATGAAATTTCTCGGTTGCTTGAGCACGAGGAAAAAGCCATTCAGCCTCATGAAGAGCCACTGGAGTTGGTTAATCTGGGTTCAGAGGATGATAAGAAAGAAGTCAAGATTGGGGGCACTGCTTCAGTTAGATGTGAAGAAGAGTACTGTGGAGCTTCTTAGAGAATATGTTGACGTGTTTCTTGGTCCTATCAAGACATGCATGGTCTTGATACTGATATTGTGGAGCATCGTTTGCCATTGAAGCCTGAATGTCCTCCTGTGAAACAGAAATTGAGAAGAACTCATCCTGACATGGCTGTGAAGATCAAAGAGGAGGTTCAAAAGCAGATTGATGCTAGTTTTCTTGTGACTTCTAAGTATCCTCAATGGGTGGCCAATATTGTGCCTGTTCCAAAGAAAGACGGAAAAGTCCGAATGTGCGTTGACTATAGAGATTTGAATAAAGCGAGTCCAAAAGATGATTTTCCACTGCCACACATTGACATGTTGGTAGATAATACTGCTAAATTCAGTATCTTTTCTTTTATGGATGGATTTTCCGGTTATAATCAAATAAAGATGGCACCCGAGGATATGGAAAAAACAACATTCATTACACCCTGGGGAACATTTTGTTACAGAGTGATGCCCTTCGGTTTGAAAAATGGTGGTGCAACGTGCCAGAGAGCTATAACCACTTTGTTCCATGATATGATGCATAAAGAAATTGAGGTCTATATGGATGATATGATTTGTAAGTCGAAGACTGAAGAAGATCATATTGAGTACTTATTGAAGTTGTTTCAACGTTTGAGAAAGTTTAAGCTCCGGTTGAATCCTAATAAATGTACTTTTGGTGACCGTTATGGAAAATTGTTGGGCTTTATTGTCAGCCAAAAAGGCATTGAAGTTGACCCTGGTAAAGTTAAAGCCATCCAGGAAATGCCTGCGCCCAAAACAGAAAAACAAGTAAGAGGATTCTTGGGACGTTTGAATTACATCTCCCGATTTATATCCAATATGACTGCCACATGTGCGCCGATCTTCAAGCTTCTTCGCAAAGATCAGGGTTGTGTCTAAACAGAAGATTGTCAGAAAGCTTTTGAAAGAATTAAAGAGTATCTGCTTGAACCTCCGATTTTGTATCCTCCCGTGGAAGGAAGACCTTTGATAATGTATTTGACTGTGCTGGAAGAGTCTATGGGCTGTATTCTAGGTCAACAAGATGAATCTGGTCGAAAAGAGTTTGCCATTTATTATTTGAGCAAGAAGTTCACCGATTGTGAGTCTCGGTACTCAATGCTTGAAAAGGCATGTTGTGCTTTAGCTTGGGCTGCCAAGCGCCTCCACCAGTATATGTTGAATCATACAACTTGGTTGATATCCAAAATGGATCTAATTAAGTATATCTTTGAAAAGTCTGCTTTAACTGGGAGGATTTCTCGTTGGCAAATGTTGTTGTCAGAATATGATATCGAGTACTAAAGCGATAAAAGGAAGTGTTTTGGATGACCATTTGGCACACCAGCCAATTGATGATTATCAACCTATCAGGTTCGATTTTCCTGATGAGGATGTGATGTACCTAAAGGTTAAAGATTGTGAAGAACCATTACCTGATGAAGGGCCTGAGCCTGGATCCCGTTGGAGTTTAATTTTTGATAGAGCTGTTAACGAGTATGGCAATGGTATTGGGGCAATAATTGTTACTCCTCATGGTTCTCATATTCCTTTCACTGGAAGGTTGATGTTCACTTGCACAAATAATGCGGCTGAGTATGAAGCATGTATTATGGGCTTGGAAGAAGCCATTGATTTAAGAATCAAGATTCTTGATGTATACGGAGATTCAGCCCTGGTGATTAATCAGATTAAAGGAGAATGGGAGACACGTCAACCTGATTTGATTCCTTATCGAGATTATGCAAGAAGGTTATTAACTTTATTCAATAAGGCTGAGTTTCACCATGTACCCAGAGCAGCAAATCGAATGGCGGATGCTTTAGCCACTATATCCTCCATGATTGTGGTGAATCGGTGGAATGATGTGCCCAAAATCGATGTTATGCGTCTTGACAGACCAGCTCATGTGTTTGCGGTTGAAGAGGTCGTTGATGATAAACCGTGGTATTATGATATTAAATGCTTTCTTCAAAATCAAGAGTACCCACTTGGGGCATCCAAGAAAGATAAAAATACTTTAAGAAGGTTGGCTGCTAGTTTCTTCTTGAATGATGATGTGTTGTATAAAAGAAATTATGACATGGTATTTCTTAGATGCGTGGATAGACACGAAGTAGACATGTTGATGAAAGAAATTCATGAAGGATCTTTTGGTACCCATGCCAATGGGCATGCAATGGCTAAGAATATGTTGAGGGCGGGTTACTATTGGCTGACAATGGAATCTGACTGTGGTAAATTCGTGAAGAAGTGCCATAAGTGCCAGGTTTATGCTGACAAAATTCATGTACCACCAACTCCTCTCAATGTTATCTCCTCTCCATGGCCTTTCTCCATGTGGGGCATTGATATGATTGGAATGATTGAGCCTAAAGCGTCGAATGGACACCGTTTCATATTGGTGGCTATTGACTATTTTACCAAGTGGGTTGAGGCGGCATCATATGCCAGTATGACCAAGCAAGAGTGGTCCGATTTATCAAGAACCAAATCATCTGTTAGTATGGTGTTCCGAGCAAGATTATCACTGATAATGGGTCGAATTTGAATAATAAGATGATGAAGGAATTATGCGATGAGTTCAAGATTGAGCATCATAATTCTTCTCCTTACAGACCTAAGATGAATGGGGCTCTTGAAGCTGCTAATAAGAATATTAAGAAGATTGTTCAGAAGATGGTTGTTACTTACAAGGATTGGCATGAGATGCTCCCTTTTGCTTTGCATGGGTATCGTACATCCGTCCGTACTTCAACAGGGGCAATCCCTTTTTCTCTTGTTTACTGTATGGAAGCAGTGCTCCCAGTAGAAGTTGAAATCCCTTCTATGAGAGTTTTGATGGAAGCTGAATTATCTGAGGCTGAATGGTGCCAAAGCAGATATGACCAGTTGAATTTGATTGAAGAGGAAAGAATGACAGCCTTGTGTCATGGCCAATTGTATCAACAGAGAATGAAGAAAGCTTTTGACAAGAAAGTTCGACCTCGTGTGTTCAAAGAAGGCGACCTCGTGCTCAAAAGGATCTCGACTTCTACCAATGATTCTAGGGGCAAGTGGACTTCTAATTATGAAGGCCCATATGTTGATAAGAGAGCCTTATCTGGCGGTGCATTACTTCTTACAACTATGGATGGCGAAGAGTTCGCTCGTCCTGTGAATGCCGATGCAGTCAAGAAATACTTCGCCTAAAAAATAAAAGAACAGCTCGCTAAGTTAAAAACCCGAAAGGGCGGCTTAGGCAAAAATGAGCATCTCGGTGGGCTGAAAACCCGAAAGGGCGGTCCAGGAAAAAATTAGAGACAAAAACAGAAATAATCATCCTGGTAGGGCAATCTAGGCAAAAGTTAGGGATTATGGCAAGTAACTGCATCTGGCCAGTCTTGATCATTTGAAAGCAACATTGTCTATTAAGGATTTTGCTTCAATCATCCTCAGCTGAAGTTTTGAGCTCAGTGGAATTCAAAGTTGTTAGGGAGAATAGTGGTCATTGTATTTCAATGTAACCCTTTCCATGTATTTACCATCTTTCAAACTTTGTAATGATCCATGGAGTTACGCCATTTGCGGACTTCCATTCTATTAATAAAATTTGGGCCTGTGTCCCTTTGATTGCAATTCTTATTTTGTTTCTGTTTGCAAAATTTCATTTATTTTTTATGATGATTTTTGAAACAAAATGTGAATAATTGATTTAAATTTTTGAAAATTATAAAAACATTTTTCTTCGATTTATGAATATAAAAAAAAGAATGTCAACGGTTATTCCAAGAATGGTAGGATCAATGTCTTCCTCAACAGGGTTCGTTCTCGCTCCTTTGGCGGAATTTATTGACAGATCCCCAGCAGAATTTGTTGATATTTCCTCAGCAGAGTTTGTTCCTGAATGTGATCAGTTGTTAACAAGATGATGGGTTTGTTATGATGTGTTGAATTCATAAGGTCCAAAGTTGTTTGGTTTTTCCCCAGCTAGGTCTTGATCCGATTCTTCTCCAGCTGATTATGTTATGGTCAGGCAATTGAGTAGTTTTGAGGTCCACTTTTCCTTAATAGTAGTTCCCATGCAGGGATTCATTTTTGCTGTCCCCAGCCGAAATCATATGAGGAATCTTCACTCAGAGTTTTACCCTCTAGATGTGTTGTTGTTGCTTTGGATGTCCCCAAACAGAGAGCGATGTTATTCTCTTCTAAGAAGCATTGACTTGGTGATCGCTTGTCGTGTTTCATCTTGTCTTGTGGGTGATTTTCTCTCCAGGTTGTTCTACCCAGGGATTTATCCTTGATGATTCTCCAACGGAGGCAGTGTATTATCATTTCCAATTATAAAGCAGTGTGGTTAATTTCTCATTTCCCCCGGCAAGTCCAAGATGTACTTCTCTCCGGATTGTTTTTTTCAGAGATTTATCCTCCTAGTGAAGATTATGCATCATTACTGCGAACATTCCCCAGTGAAGTCGCTCATGATAACTATATTCAAGGACTATTGATACACTAGTCATCTGTTGGGTTTTCTCTCATTCATGATGAGTATTGATCTAAAATCCCCCACAGTTTGACCTTTTGATGTTTTCCTCAGCAAGTCCAGGATGCCTCGCTCAGATTTGGTTACTCCTCAGAGAGCTTTTCTCTTATATCTCCAGCAGATCTGCCTTGTATTCCCATTGGATTTTGCGTAGATGTTTATATGTATGCAATCCCCAGCGGATTCATTATTTCTCCGCAGCAGATCTCTTCGTCCTTTTGAAATGAAAGTTCCTGTGAATTGTTATGATCCCCAGGAAGATTCAGAAAGGTTTGGGTTGTTATGATTCCCCGACAGCTTTCCTGCCATCTTCAAAACAGAGTTTATGTTGTTATCCTCTTTGTGGATCATCTATGTTAGAAGATTGATATTTGGGTTTTTCCCCAAGGAGTATCTCCCTCTCCAGCAAGATTTGAGCCTTGTAATAGGATTTATTTTCCTTTGATGGCTTTTGTTTATGTCTTGCAGGTTTTCTTCAGCTAAATGCCTAGCAGAGTTGCTAATGACATCTCCATCTTGTTAAGTTAGCCGAGTATTTAATGGTGTTGTGATGTTTATTCTTTATGTCTGTTTTGTCAGCATATTCATACTCATAAGCATTGCATGCACATTCATTTGTTGTGCATAGCATGTTGTTGTTGCATTTTTGCATTTTGCATTTGTGTTGGTGCTTCTTTGCTCTCTGGTGGTGTTATCCTCGTAGAGCGTGCGTGTCCTATCTCCATTTAGAGTGTTGACCCGTAAGCAGAAAATGCATATCTTTGTTAATTCCCCCCTGAGTTTATTTCTCGTGGAAGATTTTGATTCAGTTTCCTCTCTAGTTCATTATCTGGATGGAATTAGTCCCCAGTTGAGATATTTCCTCCTCGGGATGAGTCTTGTTTGACCGTTTCTCTCCAGCTTGTTCCTGGATTGAACTCTGGCCCCCTGCAATATTTGTTTGGATCTCTAGGTTGTGAAACCTAGATTGAGAGTGTATTTTTTTTGCACCTTTGAGGATTCTGCGCCCTTCAGCTGAAATCTGCGTATGATTCCCCTTTTGGAAGATTCAATACTGTTTCGTGGCATTCCTTTATTTGAGAAGCCTGAGGCAATGCAGTTAATACCTTTTGTGACTCTGATGAATGGTAAGTCTCTTCGGTTAGACGGGATAGTTCGTTGTTGAGATTTTGTGACTCCGATGAATGGTAAGTCTCTTCGGTTTGATGGGACAGTTCGTTGTTGAGATTTTGTGACTCCGATGAATGGTAAGTCTCTTCGGTTAGACGGGACAGTTCGTTGTTGAGATTTTGCGACTCCGATGAATGGTAAGTCTCTTTGGTTGGACCGGACAGTTTGTTGTTGAGATTTGTTACTCCGATGAATGGTAAGTCTCTTTGGTTTGACAGGACAGTTCGTTGTTGAGATTTTGTGACTCCAATGAATGGTAAGTCTCTTCGGTTTGATAGGACAGTTCGTTGTTGAGATTTTGTGACTCCGATGAATGGTAAGTCTCTTCGGTTTGACGGTACAGTTCGTTGTTGAGATTTTGTGACTCCAATGAATGGTAAGTCTCTTCGATTTGATGGGACAGTTCGTTGTTTAGATTTTGTGACTCCAATAAATTGTAAGTCTCTTCAGTTAGATGAGACAGTTCGTTGTTGAGATTTTGTGACTACGATGAATGGTAAGTCTCTTCAGTTAGACGGGACAGTTCGTTGTTGAGATTTGTTACTCCGATGAATGGTAAGTCTCTTCGGTTTGATGGGACAGTTCGTTGTTGAGATTTTGTGACTCCGATGAATGGTAAGTCTCTTCGGTTAGACGGTATAGTTCGTTGTTGAGATTTTGTGACTCCGATGAATGGTAAGTCTCTTCGGTTAGACGGGACTGTTCGTTGTCGAGATTTTGTGACTCCGATGAATGGTAAGTCTCTTCGGTTATACGGGACAGTTCGTTGTTGAGGTTTTCTACTCTGATGGATGGTTAGTCTCTTTGATATGCTAGAGATAGTTCATTGTTGAGGTATTGATTTTCCCCAGTGGAGCCTTGCTGTGTTAAGTCTTCCCTGTTGAATTATATCCTTGTTGTGTTGTGGTTTATTTCCATATATGATTATCCCCAGTTTGAATCTTTTCCTCGGCTGATTCCCAGTAGTTGTGCGGTACGTTCCCCGGCTAGTTGGTGGTCTCCTGTGATGTGTTTCCTCGGTGGAGTTTCATTCTCCCGTTCTTCTTTTTGTTGATCTTTCGTGGTGCTATTCTCCCCACAGAGGTCTTGTGTCTGCATACCATTTGCATAATCATATCATTTTGTGGTCTCTTAGGGCCAAAAATTGGGTTTATTGTTATATTTAAGTCTCTTCTATCTCGTCGAGACAAAGATGTCAATCTTCTTATCTCCGGATAGAAGAAACTTAAATAGGGGCAGCTGTAATACCCTAATTTTTACCCCTAAGATCCCACATGTCTTTTTGCATTTCATACCACAAACAAGATCACACTCTGGTTCCCTCTTTTGTAGGATTGTGCCTTGCAGGGATCTTTGAGTATGTGTGTGTTTGTTAGTTATTTTTATTGCTTATTTTGTTTATATTTACTAACCATTTATTAAAATCCAAAAATATTTTGTTTTATTTCACTAACATTTTCATGGGAAGAACAGGTTAAAAATACCAAAAACAACAGTCATTCAGCTCGATTGAATTTTAACTGATAAAGTCAAAATTGATCTGCAAATAATTCAAAAATTCATCTGATCAAGAGTCTCCAAGATTTAATTGATTATTATTCAAGAGATTCCAAGGTTCATGTGTTTATTGCCATGCCTTCTTTGACAAGCAAGAAAAATCGAGCCGGAGTCAAGACAGCACATCAAAAAGCCAAATTTCCCAAATTTTCACTGTGTTAATCGATTAACACATTGGTTAATCGGTTAACGCGTGCGAATTTTGAAAAAAATGGTAGCAAACTCAAATTTCAGCAATTGGCACCAATTTTCATCATTTTGGAATATTCCATCTCATTTTTATTCCCTACATCATCATAATTAATTACTACCATGTACCTTCACTAATCACCACTCTTTTAATTTTCCTCCAAATTTGAATTCCAATCCTAATTTTGATCATCCAAACCACCAAATTCCCAAGCCTAAATTCTATAAATAGAGGCTTCATTTCACTCATTTCACAAGCTTTTGAGAGCTAAAAAACCTCTTGCAAATTCTCCCCCCAACCACAAAATTCACCAAAGCTCACATTTCTTTTTTTGAAAGTTAACAAGAATTCACATTGAATCTTGTTCAACTTTGAGCTAAACCTTCATCCATTCTTGTTTTTGTTCATCAATCACAGTAGATCAAGGCTTTGGAGTATAGATCTTGCTGCAATTCAAAGGAATTATCTGATTTGGAGTGGCAATTCATCTTCCACCTTTGTTAAAGCTTCATATTCCTCATTCAAGATGTAGATCCTTGGTGTTGCTTGTTGTTGATCCTTTGGATCATATATTGTTGTTTGATTGCAGGTTTCTTTGTCTATTTTTATTTTAAAATTTGTGCAAATTCAATTCATGATCATAAAGTGTTTGGAAAATGTTTTGAAAGAAGATCATGCTGAATTTTGCACATTTTTTTGCTTCTGGTGCAGTGTTAACTGATTAACCAGATACAGTGTAAACTGGTTAACCGATTAACACCCTGTTTGGCGCAGAAAATTCAAATATGCAATGGTTAATCGATTAACCAATATGTTAACCGATTAACCAGTGTCCAGAATGCCATTTTGGCTCTGTTTTGGTTGTTTTGCCTTTTCCTTCCCTTTTCTTTTGTTCTTAGCCTTAGATCACATAATTGTGTGGTTTAATTAGGCTTTTCTCTTCATCTATTTCTCTTTTATTTTGATTGATGAAAGTCTAAAAGATCTTGGAATTCCGTTGTTAAATTTCGATCATGACTAGATCGTTACCACTTTTCTTTTCGTGCGGTATTGCTTTCGGATGACGATCTATATATCGTTCATTTAGCATACATTAGCATAAAGAGCTATTGACCGGCCTCATTGTAGGGTAATTACTCCATAAATTACTCGGCGATTGCTTAACATAGCGCAATATTTGTCCCGTATCGAAAAACTATCAAGAATGGCTGATTATTTGTCTTATGGTTCAAAACTCATGAAACTTGTTGTTAGGAGGCTTTGGTCTTATCAATCCTCTAATGAGTTTCATAAACCTTGACCTAAGTGCAATTATTCAATTGTTATTGATCACTAACTCTAACAACTAATCACTAACTTACTAACATTTTTTTGTACTAATTTTGATTATGTTTCCTTCTCGCTCCCTATCTCTTTTATTTATTTTTTTACGCTTCATTTCATATCATGTTTATGCTTCCGCAATTTTTCTTTTGTCCGTTGGACACATGTTTATGCTTATGCCTTTTTCTCTTTGTCCACTTAGACTAAAAACATTAATAAAGGCCAAAATGCAACGCCCCAGTTTTGCCAATTTTAGTTTTATTGAGTCTTTTGATTATTTTATTATTATTTTATTTTATTTCCGACTTTTGTGTGAAAATATGTTATTTTTAGTCGTGAATATATTTTATCGCGTTTCGGGAACATTTGCGAGATATTTGAGTGTGGGGGTATTTTGGACATTTCATAGATATTTGGATAAGTTAGTAAGAAAAGAAAATAGAAAAGGGAAAGAAAGAAAAATAGAGAGAAAGAAAGAAGAAAGAAGGAAAAAGAGAAGAAAAGAGGAGAAGAGAGAAAATTGGAGAAGAGTGGAAAAATCATCATGATCAAGTTCTAGAGTTGATTAAATCAGGTAAGGGTGCGAAACTCGATTATTGTATGATTGTATATGATTATGTATGTGTGTTTATTGTTGTTTTGGATTGAATTGGAGAAAATTTGGTGTAAACCCTATTTGGTAAAAATTGATTAGAAATGGAAATAAATGTGTCTAAATTCTTGTGGACTATGTTAATGATTGTCTATACATGTTTGTGAGGTATTATTACACTTCTATTTGGTGATTTTCTGAGTTTTAGGTGATGAATTGGTTGAATTTGGGTTGAAAACGCAGAAAATTGTTCTGCAGAATTTTTCTGGATCTGTCCTAGCCATACGCGTAAGGGACTTGCCAATACGCGTATGAGCCTAGGCGTTACGCGTATCATTGGCCTGTTCCTGGGCCAATACGCGTATGAAATGCATGTTTTACCGGCCCTCTGGTGATACGCGTAAGGGCAATGGGCATACGCGTATGATTTTTGAAAACGTGATTTTGTGAAGAGAAATTGGTTCTGTCCATACGCGTATGAACATGGGTGATACGCGTACGGACAGGAGGATGGAGAAAATGTGATTTTTTGGAAATGTCATTTTCGGTTTTGTCCGTAACTTTTGTTTCGATTATCCGATTTTTGCATTTTTGGTATCGTTGCGTAGCTATTGAGCTGTACTTTCTTGTGATGATGATTTTGAAATTGTTAACCGATTTAATTATGTCAAAAAGTCAGGAATAGTGTCGGTTGTCGACTTTTGTCGTTATACTTGTACGTAATCGACGTGTATTGTGCAAGGTGTTGTGGTATGATGTAAACGTATGTGTTTAGATGATGTTGTGATGAATTGTGGTCGAAAGGCAAGAAATGCTAAGTGTGGTTGTTGATGATATATGCATGATTGTGGATGTATATATGTATGCAATGTGAATGTCATAAGTCATTGTATGCCAAGCATCATGATATGCATTGTGGAAACGTCCTGAGTGACGGTTTGGTTCCAGAGGGAATCTGCTATAACATCGTGTGCCTCAAAAATATGAGGCGATGCCTGAGGACTTAAAGCGGTGGTTATAGACGATTGTGTGCCTTGGATAGGACTTAAAGCAATCCATAACGTCGTGTGCCTCGAAAATATGAGGCGATGCCTGAGGACTTAAAGCGACGGGTGAACATCGTAGGCCCGACGGGGAGTTACTTGAGATTCTCAGTAACGAGCGATGATTCCAATAGTTCCTGAGTGAACTAGTGACGTGACAATGGAAGTCGGTACCGCATGGCATGTGCATAGAGTCGTGGTGTCGGTCTCTGTGCATTTGCATTCATCATGAATTACTTGTGCATGTAATTGTGAATGTGATTGATGGGATGAAATATGTGTGTTTGGGTTGGTGATTACGGGTATGTTGTAGGTTTGATGTGTATTGGCGTTAATGCGTGAGAATTGTGCTGTATTACGTTATGTTTGATCTATGAGAAATTGTGGTACAACTGTGGTGAGAAATGTGTTTACTTGCGTATGTTTGTGTTACTATATAATTTTATGCAATTATATTATGGTTGTTTTTCTCACCCTTCTGCTGTTTTATAACGCTCTATGAGGCGTTGCAGATTAGAGTTACTGGAGGTATTCTTTTTGTGAAGCTTTGCGTCTTCATTCTTTTGTCGGTCGGCTCTGATATGTGACACGGGTAGCTAGGGTGACCGTTGTGATTATTTTGTATATCTGACGATATATTTTAGTTGTACATGTATAACTTGATGTATGGCAGACATGTTTATATGTATATATGTATATATGCTATTCAGATTTTAGATTTTCCGCTTTAATTCTAATTTCTGAGGAGTGGGTGTAAGGAACTGAGTTTCCTCTGTATGATTGCTACCCCACTGTTGCATATCTTCATGGGCAGGTGTTGTATGTTCTGTATATGTTACTTTGATGTGGTACCCCCTTTCTATGCCGTGATTTCAAACATACTCTGACCAAATTTCGAATTTTCTTTTATTGCTTTAAATGCATGTTAATTGGGGGTGTAGATTGGGGGCGTCACATTAAGTGGTATCAGAGCCAGTTCGTGTCAGTTGTGTTTGTTGTGTCTGTTGTGTCTGGCATATTGGGCGAGTTGTGTTGAGCGAGTTGTTGTTTAACCATAGTTTCTGTTTTGGACGAACAGAATATGGCTGGTCGTAATGATGCTGCTTTGGCTGCGGCGATGGAGGCTATGGCACGAGCTGTGCAGGGTGCACCGAATGCGGCAGGGAATGATGAGTTTAGAAAGAATAAGCCGTCGGTCTTTAAAGGGAAACATGATCCGGATGGTGCACAAATGTGGTTGAAAGAGATTGAGAGGATTTTCAGGGTAATGGATTGTGACGATGATGATAAGGTGAGGCTGGGCACTCATATGTTACATGAAGAGGCTGACGACTGGTGGATCAGTACTCGTCAGGTGTTGGAAGCTGAGGAGGAGGAAGAAGAGATTACTTGGGAGGTGTTTAGCCGAGAGTTTCTAAGGAAGTATTTTCCCGAGGATGTCTGAGGAAAGAAGGAGATTGAGTTCCTGGAACTAAAACAAGGTAATATGTCTGTAGTTGAATATACTGCTAAGTTTGTGGAACTTGTGCAGTTTTATCCTCATTATGTGGAAGCGACTGCTGAATTTTCTAAGTGTGTGAAGTATGAAAGTGGTTTGCGTCCTGAGATAAAGCAGGCTATTGGTTATCAGAGGATTCGAAGGTTTGCTGATTTGGTGGAATGCTGTAGGATTTATGATGAAGATAGTAAGGCTCGTTCTGCTCACTATAAAAGTGTAAGTGACAGGAAAGGGAAACAACAGTTCCGTGGTGGTCCGTATGTGTCACCGGCTGATAAGGGTAAACAAAGGGGAACTTTTGATAGGAGGTCAGGTGGAGGAGGTATGTCTAATTCTCCTAGGTGTTTTAAATGTGGTGAATTGGGACATCGCCAACATGAATGTAGGAAGAAGTTGGATAAGTGTTCTAATTGTGGTGGTATTGGACATGTTCTAGCGGATTGTAAAAGGAAGAATGTGGTGAAGTGTTACAATTGTGGGGAACCTGGTCACATTAGTTCGAAGTGTCCTAATCCGAAGAAAGCTCAGACTAGTGGGAAAGTGTTTTCATTGGCGGGAACTCAGACTTCAAATGCAGATCGTTTGATAAGAGGTATTTGCTTTATTAATAATACGCCTTTAATTGCTATTATTGATACTGGAGCGACTCATTCGTTTATTTCGTCTGAGTGCGCGAAGCGTTTGAATCTTGTGTTGTCTGTGATGGGTTTTGAGATGGTTATTGATACTCCAGCGATGGGGTCAGTAACTACTTCTTTGGTCTATCTAAGTTGTCCTTTATCCATTTATGGTAAAGACTTTGTGATGGATTTGGTGTGTTTACCGTTGGAAGGTTTAGATGTGGTGTTGGGAATGAATTGGTTGCAATTCAATCTGGTTCACATTGACTGTTATCATAAGCTTGTAAGGTTTCCTTCTCTTGAGGAAGATGAAGACTCGAGTTTCTTATCTACCAAAGAGTTGAAGAAACTTTTGGCGGATGAAGCTCAGTTGTTTGGTTTGTTTGCATTGTTGTCTGTGGATAGTCAAGTTTCTCTTGAAGTGTTTCCTGTTGTGTGTGATTTTCCCGAGGTGTTTCCTGATGATATTTCAGATGTGCCGCCGGTGAGAGAGGTTGAATTTTCTATAGATTTAGTTCCTGGTACTAGACCTGTTTCTATGGCACCTTATCGAATGTCGGCATCTGAGTTGGTAGAGCTGAAAAAGCAGTTGAATGAGTTGTTGGAAAAGAGGTTCGTGAGACCAAGTGTTTCTCCCTGGGGTGCTCCAGTTTTGTTAGTGAAAAAGAAAGATGGGAGTATGCGATTATGTATTGATTATCGCCAGTTGAACAAAGTGACGATTAAGAATAAGTATCCGCTTCCAAGGATTGATGATTTGATGGATCAGTTGGTGGGTGCTTGTGTATTTAGTAAGATTGATTTGAGATCGGGGTATCATCAGATAAGAGTGAAAGAAGAGGATATTCAGAAGACGTCCTTTAGAACACGTTACGGTCATTATGAATATTCTGTGATGCCGTTCGGGGTTTCTAATGCGCCTGGTGTGTTTATGGAATATATGAATCGTATTTTCCACGAGCATTTGAATTGTTTTGTAGTGGTGTTTATTGGTGATATTTTAATCTATTCTAAGTCTCGTGAAGAACATGCAGAACATTTGCATATTGTTTTGCAGGTTTTGAAGGAAATGAAGCTTTTTGCCAAATTGTCCAAGTGTGAATTCTGGTTGTCTGAGGTGAGTTTTCTTGGGCACGTAATTTCAGGTAATGGTATTGCAGTGGATCCATCTAAAGTAGAAGCAGTTCTACAATGGGAGGTTCCTAGATCCGTTACTGAAATTCGAAGCTTTCTAGGTTTGGCTGGTTATTATCGGAGGTTCATTGAAGGTTTTTCTAAGCTAGCATTACCTTTGACGCAATTGACTTGTAAGGGCAAAGCGTTCATTTGGGATATTCAATGTGAAGAGAGTTTTTGTGAGCTGAAGAGAAGATTGACGACAGCTCCGATTCTTATTTTACCTAATCCTAATGAGCCATTTGTTGTGTATTGTGATGCTTCTTTAATTGGTTTGGGTGGTGTTTTGATGCAGGAAGGTAAGGTTGTAGCTTATGCTTCAAGACAGTTAAGAGTTCATGAGAAAAACTATCCTACTCATGATCTTGAATTAGCGGCTGTGGTTTTTGTGTTGAAGATTTGGAGGCACTATCTCTATGGTGCAAGGTTCGAAGTATTCAGTGATCATAAAAGCTTGAAATATTTATTTGATCAGAAAGAGTTGAACATGAGGCAGCGGAGATGGTTGGAATTCTTGAAAGACCACGACTTTGGCTTGAATTACCATCCTGGTAAAGCTAATGTGGTAGCCGATGCATTGAGTCGTAAATCGTTGCATATGTCCGCATTGATGGTGAAAGAGTGGGAACTTTTAGAATCGTTCAAAGATTTGAGTTTGGTTTGTGAAGTGACGTCGGTTAGCGTAAGGCTTGGAATGTTGAAAGTTACTAATGAATTTTTATTGTCGGTTAGTGAGAAACAAAAGCTGGATCTGAAATTTATGGATTTGATGAGGAATGAGAATGTGGATTTCAAGGTGGATAATTTTGGTGTTTTGAGGTTTCGTGGTCGTATTTGCATTCCTGATGATGCGGAGTTGAAAAGAATGATTTTGGAGGAAGGACACAGGAGTAACCTAAGTATTCATCCGGGAGCGAATAAGATGTACCAAGATTTGAAGAAGATTTTCTGGTGGTCTGGTTTGAAAAGGGATGTGGCTCAGTTTGTGTATGCATGTTTGACTTGTCAGAAATCGAAGGTGGAACATTTGAGGCCTAGTGGTTTGTTGCAACCGTTGGATATTCCTGAGTGGAAATGGGATAGCATTTCGATGGATTTTGTAACGGGATTACCAAACACTCAGCGAGGGTATAATGCTATTTGGGTGATTGTGGACAGGCTGACTAAATCGGCGCATTTTATTCCGATTGACATCAGTTTTTCTTTGGAGAGGTTAGCTGAGATCTACATTAGTGTGGTGGTGAGATTGCATGGGGTTCCTTTGAATATTATTTCTGATCGAGATCCTAGGTTTACATCGAGATTTTGGGAAAGTTTACAGAAGGCTTTGGGTTCTAGATTGAGGTTGAGTTCGGCTTATCATCCGCAGTCGGATGGTCAGACCGAAAGAACTATTCAGTCTTTGGAGGATTTGTTGAGAGCGTGTGTTTTGGAACAAGGTGGTGCGAGGGACAGTTATCTTGCTTTGATTGAGTTTACGTATAATAATAGTTTCCATTCTAGTATTGGAATGGCACCTTTTGAGGCTTTATATGGACGAAGATGTCGAACGCCGTTGTGTTGGCATGAAACTGGTGAAAGTTCGGTGGTTGGACCGGAATTGGTGCAACAGACGACGGAAAAGGTAAAGTTTATTCGTGAGAAAATAAAGGCTTCTCAGAGTAGACAAAAGAGTTATCATGATCGGAGACGGAAGGATCTTGAGTTTCAAGAGGGTGATCACGTATTTCTGAGAGTTACGCCGGTAACGGGTGTTGGTCGTGCTTTGAAATCTAAGAAGCTTACTTCTCGATTTATTGGTCCTTACCAGATATCTGCGAGAGTTGGTGCTGTGGCGTATCGTGTGGCGTTACCGCCGAGTCTATCGAATTTGCATGATGTGTTTCATGTTTCACAGCTTCGGAAGTATGTTCCGGACCCTTCACATGTGATTTCGATGGACGAGGTTGAGGTAAGGGATAACCTTACGATCGAGGCATTACCGGTTAGTATTCTGGATCGCGAGGTGAAGCGGTTGAGGGGTAAAGAGATTGCACTTATGAAAGTGGCGTGGGGAGGCGCTGCTGATGGTAATCTGACGTGGGAGTTGGAGAGTAGGATGCGGGAGTCGTATCCAGAGTTGTTTGTATCAGGTATTGTTTTCGAGGACGAAAATTTCTAAGTGGGGGAGAGTTGTAACGCCCCAGTTTTGCCAATTTTAATTTTATTGAGTCTTTTGATTATTTTATTATTATTTTATTTTATTTCCGACTTTTGTGTGAAAATATGTTATTTTTAGTCGTGAATATATTTTATCGCATTTCGGGAACATTTGCGAGATATTTGAGTGTGGGGGTATTTTGGACATTTCATAGATATTTGGATAAGTTAGTAAGAAAAGAAAATAGAAAAGGGAAAGAAAGAAAAATAGAGAGAAAGAAAGAAGAAAGAAGGAAAAAGGGAAGAAAAGAGGAGAAGAGAGAAAATTGGAGAAGAGTGGAAAAATCATCAAGATCAAGTTCTAGAGTCGATTAAATCGGGTAAGGGTGCGAAACTCGATTATTGTATGATTGTATATGATTATGTATGTGTGTTTATTGTTGTTTTGGATTGAATTGGAGAAAATTTAGTGTAAACCCTATTTGGTAAAAATTGATTAGAAATGGAAATAAATGTGTCTAAATTCTTGTGGACTATGTTAATGATTGTCTATACATGTTTGTGAGGTATTATTACACTTCTATTTGGTGATTTTCTGAGTTTTAGGTGATGAATTGGTTGAATTTGGGTTGAAAATGCAGAAAATTGTTCTGCAGAATTTTTCTGGATCTGTCCTGGCCAGACGCGTAAGGGACTTGCCAATACGCGTATGAGCCTAGGCGTTACGCGTATCATTGGCCTGTTCCTGGGCCAATACGCGTATGAAATGCATGTTTTACCGGCCCTCTGGTGATACGCGTAAGGGCAATGGGCATACGCGTATGATTTTTGAAAACGTGATTTTGTGAAGAGAAATTGGTTCTGTCCATACGCGTATGAACATGGGTGATACGCGTACGGACATGAGGATGGGGAAATGTGATTTTTTGGAAATGTCGTTTTCGGTTTTGTCCGTAACTTTTGTTTCGATTATCCGATTTTTGCATTTTTGGTATCGTTGCGTAGCTATTGAGCTGTACTTTCTTGTGATGATGATTTTGAAATTGTTAACCGATTTAATTATGTCGAAAAGTCGGGAATAATGTCGGTTGTCGACTTTTGTCGTTATACCTGTACGTAATCGACGTGTATTGTGCAAGGTGTTGTGGTATGATGTAAACGTATGTGTTTAGATGATGTTGTGATGAATTGTGGCCAAAAGACAAGAAATGCTAAGTGTGGTAGTTGATGATATATGCATGATTGTGGATGTATATATGTATGCAATGTGAATGTCATAAGTCATTGTATGCCAAGCATCATGATATGCATTGTGGAAACGTCCTGAGTGACAGTTTGGTTCCAGAGGGAATCTGTTATAACATCGTGTGCCTCGAAAATATGAGGCGATGCCTGAGGACTTAAAGAGGTGGTTATAGACGATTGTGTGCCTTGGATAGGACTTAAAGCAATCCATAACGTCGTGTGCCTCGAAAATATGAGGCGATGCCTGAGGACTTAAAGCGACGGGTGAACATCGTAGGCCCGACGGGGAGTTACTTGAGATTCTCAGTAACGAGCGATGGTTCCAATAGTTCCTGAGTGAACTAGTGACGTGACAATGAAAGTCGGTACCGCATGGCATGTGCATAGAGTCGTGGTGTCGGTCTCTGTGCATTTGCATTCATCATGAATTACTTGTGCATGTAATTGTGAATGTGATTGATGGGATGGAATATGTGTGATTGGGTTGGTGATTACGGGTATGTTGTAGGTTTGATGTGTATTGGCGTTAATGCGTGAGAATTATGCTGTATTACGTTATGTTTGATCTATGAGAAATTGTGGTACAACTGTGGTGAGAAATGTGTTTACTTGCGTATGTTTGTGTTACTATATAATTTTATGCAATTATATTATGGTTGTTTTTCTCACCTTTGTGCTGTTTTATGACGCTCTATGAGGCGTTGCAGATTAGAGTTACTGGAGGTATTATTTTTGTGAAGCTTTGCGTCTTTATTCTTTTGTCGGTCGGCTCTGATATGTGACACGGGTAGCTAGGGTGACCGTTGTGATTATTTTGTATATCTGACGATATATTTTAGTTGTACATGTATAACTTGATGTATGACAGACATGTTTATATGTATATATGTATATATGCTATTCAGATTTTAGATTTTCCACTTTAATTCTAATTTCTGAGGAGTGGGTGTAAGGAACTGAGTTTCCTCTGTATGATTGCTACCCCACTGTTGCATATCTTCATGGGCAGTTGTTGTATGTTCTGTATATGTTACTTTGATGTGGTACCCCCTTTCTATGCCGTGATTTCAAACATACTCTGACCAAATTTCGAATTTTCTTTTATTGCTTTAAATGCATGTTAATTGGGGGTGTAGATTGGGGGCGTCTCCCAAAACCTCTAAAAAACTTGTGCTTCTAATCTTGGATTATGGTTACTATCCTATGCAACGAACATGGATTTTTGTACTTAGACCTTGGACGTTCAATGTCATTCTTGGATCCTTGGACTTAGAATTAGGAACTTCTCCCTTTGCTTTGGAATTATGGTTCGAAGACCTTGGACTTCAATGCTATTCTTGGATCCTTGGACTTAGAATTAGGAACTTCTCCCTTTGCTTTGGAATTATGTTTCGAAGACTATGGAGCTTACTTGTGTGGTTAGGCTATTCTTATCCTTAGCTTTTACTTTATGCTCTAGGATAGTCACTTCTTCTCCTCCCCATTCATAAATTTTCAAAATGTCCTCCCTTTTTCAAAATCTTCTTGTTTTCAAACTTAAAACCGCTTTCATAATAAAACCTTGACTTTGGTCAAGTGATTTTTAAACTTTATTTTCTTTAATAAATGTTAATCTATCTTAATCATATTTTGACCATTTCAAAAAGACTTAAAAAATACAAAACTCATTCAAATTTTTTTGTGCTTTGTGCACCTTTTTCTTTTAAACTTTTCAAAAAGAATTAGACATGAGTCATTTTTTTGATGAGATGTAAAGCTCCTAACCATGGTATTTTGTTGAAAGTATGGTCGTTTTCCACTTAGATGTTGAAGTGATTAGTCTTGTTGATGTTAATTCAAGCAAATCCTCCATCTTAATGCGATGCAAATGCCTCTTTCCCATACCTTTGGGTAATTAGTTGAGTAGTCTCTCTTGAGAATGACGGATTGTCTTTTTCAAGATAAAATGAACCACAACCAATAATTTTCATTCTTTGTACCACGAACTACGAGGTTTTGATCCTACATTGCACTCCGTGGGTACGTAGGCATGAGAGGATAAGTCTCTCCAAACACAAAAATATTAAAAAAATAATTCTCCTCTCATCTCCCCAATCTCTTTTTCAAGCAAACCTTTTCAGACCAAAAAGCGTAGATATTTCAAAGGGTTCCTATAGAGTACTATAGACGTTTTTGGTGCTAACACCTTCCCATTGCGTAACCAACCCCCTTACCCTTTATCTCTTTGTTCTTTTAGAACTCTTTAGGTTTTGTTCGCTCTTTTTTCCTTTCCTTTTTGGATAAAAATAAAAAGTGCGGTGACGACTCTTGTTTATTTTTGAGTTAAGTTAATCAATAGCTTACACTCACAAATTTCCCCTCTACATAGACACCATGTTCAAAGATTGTTGAGCAGGAGATCATCAAGGACTTCATCGAACGCTAATTGATCATAGGTGTTGTTCTTGGGAGAGATAAGATTTGACATATTAATATCACAAGCAAAATCATCTTTATCATAACTTAATGAAGACTTCACATCATAATGTTATCATCATCAAAGTCATTGAGATTATCTAACTAATACAGATATTGTACCTACAAGCACATAGATTCACAAATTCTCCTTGTAATTCCTGATCAACATTATGTGTAATATTAACTTCATGTTCATTTTTATTCAAATTATCATTTTGGATATTGGTTTTCTTCCACAAATTATTCATTCCTTACTTTGGTGGATTAGCCATTTTTCAATTTCTTAAACACATATAACTTCTAATTTTGACAAAAACTATCTATAACTTTGCTCCACTTAGCGTGTCAATTTATTGAAGGTATAATATATTATTCTCAAAATAAATTCTACAAGAAATCTAACATACAAGTTGATAGGAAGGAATCCAAAACTATTTTCTTAGATCTAAGGTTTCAACAAAAGATACACAAAACAAAGAAAATAAAACTCAATACTTTTCTGCATAATTTCTCCAAAAGCCAAAAGGCTTAAATACAAGCAAACTCTATTGGGTTAAATAATGGGTCAGACCCAAAACACCAAAGAAGGACAGAAAATACTAATAATTTAAATCATAATCACCCATCCACTTGGGCTTATTTTTGTTTCGTGTCGGCATACTAACATTACTATCCGACCCAAAAACATTCTTGACCTCAAAGATGGGTTGGACTTTGGGTTTGTGAGAATTGAAACTGGAAGCCCAAATTGATGAGCCATGCGATGGAGAGGGAGAATTAGTGTGGTTGGCACGGAAAAGTGAAGTAGCAGACAAGGAGTTAATGGGAGTTACTGTAGGGACTTGGAACTTGTTACTAGCATGCATGTTTAGTGGTTGGCAAGTGGAGCCTGGGTTAAAGTGCACATGGGAGACAGCTGTGTGTCTTGGAACACTAAGAGGTAGTTGTTCAGCAAAAGGGAAATCCAACGGTGGTGATCCATTATTGATGGGCTCGAGGTCATTACGTGGCAGGAAAGGGAAAGAAAGATATCCGTTGGGAGATTTTTCTTCAGAGAGCGGGAACACGTTATCATCATTTTTTAAATCAGAGGGTTTACCATATATTCTTTCTTCACTTAGACTTAGCATTTTTTTCTTCTATTTCTCCGTTTTGTTTCTCTCTCCCCGTTGTTCTCTCATTTCCTCTTTGTCTTCTTTTCTCTCTTGTACATTTAATTACTTAGTTTCCACCACTGGTTGTCCTTTCCTTTCCAGTTCATTGTCTTGTGAGTGATCTATCCCGCCTAGCTCAGTTTACTGCGAAGTCGAACCGTCTTGCCTCGATTTTGAAGTACCATGCGTATGACTTACATGCATGTGCTTCTGATGAGTTTCCAAGCTTGCATGTGGTTCACTGTTGTTGTTCGCCTCTGGGATGTTTGGAATCAGCTCCGTTGCTTCAGAAACATCAAAGTTTTCTGGCAGCGCCGTGTAAGGAGGGTGAGGATCTGAACGGTTGAAAGCTCGAAGTTGAGACACCTGGAATAGGGAATGAATTCTTCAAGATGATGGCAAGTCCAGTTTGTAAGCAACCTTCCCGATCCGTTGCAGTATTTGGAAAGGTCCGAAGTAATGTTTTGATATTTTTTGCAATGAACGACGTTGAACCGACACCTGACGGTATGGTTGAAGACGGAGTAAAACCAGATCCCGGACAGAAAAGGTACAGTCATGTCGATTTTGTTCGCGTTTTTCTCCATGATTTTTATGCTTTTGTCCAGGTTGTGTTTCAAAGTTTGAAGTATCTTGTTTCTGTTTTGCAGGGATTCATTCACATCTGAGCTAGGGGATGAACCGAAGGTGTACTGAGGGAAGATTGGTGGTGGCCGGCCATAAAGGGCTTCAGAAGGAGTCATACCAATCGAGATATGAAGGGCTGTATTGTGCCAAAATTCCGCCAGATGTAAGTATCTGTACCACTATTTTGGTTATTCGCTGGTAAAACATCTTAGATAAGTTTCTAAGCATCGATTAACTTCCTCCGTTTGACCATCTGTTTCAGGATGGTACGCTGAGCTATACTTCAGAGTCGTACCTTGTGCCCGGAACAAATCTTTCCAAAAGGTGCTGATGAAGAGAGGATCTCGGTCAGAGATGATAGATTTTGGTGTGCCTTGAAGTCGACAAATCTCTACTGAAAACCGCAATGCTAAATCTTTGGCGGAAAACTTGGTAGGCAAGGCGATGAAGTGGCAGAACTTGGATAATCTGTCGCAAATCACCCAGATCACGGTATGGCCAAACGACATTGGTAAATGGGTAATAAAATCCATGGTAAGGTCTTCCCACACTTGGCTAGGGATCAGTAGGGGCTGTATGAGGCCTTGTTTTTTCCTTGTTAAGTACTTATTTTCTGGACAGACAACACTGATGAACAATTTTTTTTGTGTCACTGTAGATTCCTGGCCAAAGAAAGGAGAACGACAGGCGAGCTAGGGTTGGTCGAAAATCGGAATGACCCGTAACAGGAGTGTAGTGGAACTCTTGAATGATCTGCTTGCGTAACTCCTCAACAGGTGGTATGTAAAATTTATTTTTATAGTACAGAAGGTTGTCTCTGATTTGGAAAAGTGACTGAGAGTCTGGATTTGATATAATTTTGTTCATGAAGGATTTACCCCGTTCCTCTGTTTTGTAGAATGTCTGGAGCTGGGAGAGAAGAAGAGGAATCGGTGATGAGACTGAGAAGAATATAGTCGGACCCTCATCTTGGATACGACTCAAGGCATCTGCAACTTGGTTCGACTTCCCAGGTTTGTAAAAAATATCAAAGTGAAACCCTTGTAGTTTAGCCATCCATTTTTGTTGTTCTGGAGTTTGAACGGTTTCAGTTAAAAGATTTCTTAAGCTCTTTTGATCAGTATAGATGTGAAAATATCTCCTAATCAAGTACTGACGCCACTTTTTAACAGATTCAGTAATGGCGTACATCTCCCTAACATACACAGATGAGGCTTGGAGTCTGTTACACATTTCCTTGCTGAAAAATGGCAGAGGCTTGGAGTCTGTTACACATTTTCTTGCTGAAAAATGCCAGCGAGTGCCCTTATTGGGATAAGACTGCACCAACCGCAATCGGTGACGCATCGGTCTCCAGCACAAAGACTTGGGAGAAATCAGGGAGGCGCAACACAGGAGTTTCTGTCATTTTTGTTTTTAATGTTGTAAAGGCTATCTCTGCTGATGTACTCCATGTGAATTTAGTAGAACGCAATAAATCGGTGAGAGGAGTGGAGAAAGTGGCGTAGTGTCCAACAAATCGACGGTAAAACTCGGTGAGGCCTAAACAACCCCCGGGTGTCGTGAGAGAACGTGGCCTCTGACCTTCTGTTGAAATAATATGACCTAAATAATCAACAGAATGAACAGCAAAAACACTTGGATAATTTGGAATAAAATTGATTAGATAAAAGTAACTCTAAAATCAACTTCAAATGGTTTGTACCTTCTGTTGAAATAATATGACCTAAATAATCAACAGAATGAACAGCAAAAACACTTGGATAATTTGGAATAAAATTGATTAGATAAAAGTAACTCTAAAATCAACTTCAAATGGTTTGTATGTTCAGAAATGCAAGAACTGTAAATCAAAATATCATAAAAAAAACAAGAACAAACTGACGTAGGTATGAGCGTAACAAATCATTCATGGGAGATTGAAAAGAACTAGGGGCATTAGTAAGGCCAAAAGGCATAACCAAAAACTTGTAGTGTCCATCAAAAGTTTTGAATGCGGCTTTTGTGTGTATCTTCCGTTGTTACTAGGATTTGGTGATAACCAGATCATAGGCAATCTTAGAGAAATTAGTTGCGGAACCCAACTCATAAAAGAGTTCATCAATTACTGGTATAGAAAAACGGTTGCGAACCGTCACTGCATTTAGGGCTTTATAATCAACATAGAATCTCCAAGAGCTATTTTTTTTTCTCACTAAAAGTACAGGTGACGAGCAAGGGCTCACGCGTAAGGAAGAATCAGTGGGTAGTGATTTTGGGTCACCGGTGATTGTGATATCTTTGTTTTGATGAGTGAAAGAGATCTTTGGAATTGAAAAGTCAGCCAGGCCCAGTGATTGTAACCATTCCATACCAAGTACAACATCTGCTTCTTTAATAGGTAACAAGTGAAAAGGGATAAGAAAAAGGTTGTTTTGCAAGGTGATGGGGACTTTAAGGCAAAGTCGGGGACATGACAATTTGGATATGTTTCCAACCATAACAGAAAAATTGGGAATTGTGGTAGTTGGGATTTTGAGGTGTTGAGCAATGTGGGGTTGTAGGATATTATGGGTGCTGCTGATATCTATGAGGACTGTTACTGTAAGGTCGTTCAACAATCCGTTAAATTTTAGGGTCTTCGGTGAAAATTGGCCAATGGCGGCTTGAGGAGCGAGCTAGAAGTAGGTGTCATTAGGTTCAGAATTGTTAGCAATGACATCAATTGTCTCGTTTTACTCTTGTGCGATTGGCGTTTCTTCGTCCTCTATGAGTAGGAGGAATTTCCCGGCTGTGCATCTATTGCGTGGTATGAACTTCTCATCGCAATTGAAATATAATCCTTGGGCATGTCGTTTTTGAAGTTGAGCATTTGAGAGCTTACGAATAGGTAGTTAAGGAGGTTGGGGTGTGGTAAGGTTTTGTTGTGGCTGTGGGGAAATGGGAGTTGTGGGTTGGGTTGAGGTGGGTTTGTTTATAGAGCTGGAAAATTCCCGCCGAACTTAGGTTTTGAATCTTTGATTTTTAACTCAATAAGTTTGGCCAATCCAATTGCTTGTGAAATAGAAACTGGTTTATGGATTTCAATTTCATTTTGTATATCCGGTGTCAAACCAGAAATAAAGCAATTTAAGATAGCCTCTAGAGGTAAACCTACTACTTGAGTGCCCAATTTTTCAAAAGCAGCTTGATATTCAACAACTGAACCCACTTGTTTTAATTTAAACAATTCTGCTTGGTGATTAGCGTATGTGGATGTACTAAAATGTAATTCCAAAGCCTTAATGAAAGAGGCCAAATCAGTCAATAATTGACTTTGGGGTATCCATTTGAACCAACATAATGTTTCACCTTTCATGTAAAAAGACATCATAGAGAGTATTTTCTAGTGGTTATTGGTAAAATTCAAAGAATTGATCAACTTGAAATAACCATTCTAATGGATTGGATCCAACAAACATAGGAAGTTCAAGTTTAGGGGTTTGAAAGGGTGGTAATGGGGTGTTTGGGTGGGGTTGTGAAAATGGAAGTTGTTGGAACATAGGGATATTGTAGTTCTGGGTGTACGGAAAAGTGTTAGGTTAAGTTTGATAGAGTGAGGAAAAAAAAATCTGGGTATGTGAGTAGGGAATGGTCTAATAGGTGCTGTAGTGAAATGTGGATAAAGTAATTTGTTTGAGAGGGTAGTGGAGTGGACATAAGTGGTGTAATGTGGCTGTATGTGAGGGGAATTTAGAGGGGTGGTGATAGTAGAAAAATTAGGGTTACTAATGGTTGTAGGTATGGAAAAGGGTTGAGAAACATTAGTGATACCTGAAGGTGATGCTGTAGTGGGATGGTCTAATAGGTGCTGTAGTGAAATGTCGATAAAGTAAATTGTTTGAGAGGGTAGTGGAGTGGACATAAGTGGTGTAATGTGGCTGTATGGGAGGGGAATTTAGAGGGGTGGTGATAGTAGAAAAATTAGGGTTACTAATGGTTGTAGGTATGGAAAAGGGTTGAGAAACATTAGTGATACCTGAAGGTGATGCTGTTGTTATTGTATGGGAAGAAAAAGCTGTTGCTGCTTGGGAATAGTGGCTGTTGGCTGCTGCTCCTTTTGAGTAGCAAGTTTGGTGAGCATCCCCAGGATATTTTCATATCTAGAGTTTGAAATTAGCTTCTCATTATCCATACGTGTTTGAATCATTTCCAGATCTGTTGTTGTTTTATCAAAACGTTCATCCATTTGTTGCTGTGTTTGTGTCATTGCATTATCAAGATGGACATGAGCTGTTTGGACAGCTTCATCTATAATATCTCTAGGGTTAGGTGGTTTTGGTGGAGGTGCCATGAATCCAAGTTAAATCCTTTTGGATTTTGTGTTGACAAGTTAACTTCTCAAATTCTTAGAAATTGACTAGTAAATAAGATTATGGTTCAATAAACTTGAATAACTAAAGTCTAATGACATAATCATTTCAATTAAGACGGAGTTGCAGCATACCATGCCTCGACGACTTCAAATCATAACACGACGGATGTTTGTATTATTTTGTGCAATTATAATTAGAATAAATAAATTCAATAATCTTGAATTTTATCTGAAATTCAAATCCTAACACCAACATGTCTGCATGGAATGGACGGGTAGGAAAAAAAACAAAAACAATCTTTAAATTTGCTTTAAATAATGTGTTATAAGATTAGAAAGCATATTTGGAGAACCAACAAGCTATCATGTTCTCTTATTCTATTTATAAAAGAAAAAAATTAATTGATACATTATATGTAATTATATATATATATATATATATATATATAGTTCTGGACTGGGCAGCGCCTGGCCCACAGTAGAGCAAGGCCTAATCCAGTCCTGCTCTTGGCCAGGCCCAATAGTCAGAAACTAGTCATTGGGCAGACACTAGCCGTTGGGCAGAAACTAGCCGTTGGGTATGTTCTCATTCACTTGGCAGTTCACGCGACTAACTGCTTCCCCATATGTCACTGAAAAGGTTGGATCAGGTCAAAGGGTCACGCGCCTGACCCTCCACTTGGCAGTCTCCTATTTGTCGACCAAACATTTCGGCCACATGGGAGACCTTGGCCCGCGCTGGGGGTTACTTATATAAATACCCTGTCATGTGAGAGGGGTAGGTTTGATCACTATTCAATACTTGAAATCTTACCTTTGTACTAGGTTTCTCTCTGTCCAATCACTTACTTTGACATCGGAGTACCTTTCAGGTACAACCCCCTTTCTCTCCTACAAGCATCCCCATCTGCCCTACACGAAGGCCCCGACGATCCAGACTGATCACCTCCGATCAGTGGCGTCGTCTGTGGCAAACTAGCTTCCCCGTCTTTTTGATTCAAGATCCCCTCTTTTTCACCTAAAAGACCAAAGCTCTCTCCAAACTTCATTTGATCATCATGGCCTCCAACAGGAACGATGATGCCCGTCAAGAGCCCGCCATTACCGTTATCGCTGATAACGTCGATCACCTCGTCTCCGGAGCTGTCTTCCTGGAGACAGATCATCAGGATGGAAATACCGCCTCTCCTACTCTTGATGACATAAAGCCGCGCGCGCAAGCTGCTGATCCCGTTTTTGAGCCTATACGTGTCCTTCAAAACGCGGACCCAAGCACTGCCACCCTAATTGCCTCCCTCAACAAATCCAACTTTCTGATCTTCCAGTAGGACGAAAAGATCAGCATGCTCGAACACGCCCTCCAGGAGCAGCGTCCCTCGCAGAAGCCCAACAGTCCTTCTCCGCGGCCACCGTCTCCTTCTCCTCATAAGCGCAGGCGAGACAGGTCCGAAAGTCTTTCTCCCGAACTGAGACGTTCAAGATCGGAGGAACCTGACTCTGCACTCGCCAGAAGATGACCCCGATCTCCCCTGCGGAGATCTAGACGCTCTCCCACTCCGAAGAGGAACAGACCTTCGAGGAATCATCACGAGCATCGCAGGTCACACTGACATTCTCCCCGCCGCAGCAGGAGCCGCTGGCGTAGCGACTCCCTTTGTCGGTCCTCTAGCACAAGCGATGACGACGATGTACATGGGCCCTTATCCCAGGAGATTATGGACATGCGCATTCCTCGTGGATTGGAGAAGCCACCTCCCCTGACTACTTACGACGGGACCATCGACCCAGGCGAGCATATAGAAAACATCGAGGCCATGCTCCACAATCAAAACGTAAGCGGGGCTATCTAATGCAGGTTGTTCCCCATCACTCTCAGGAAGGGGTCCATGGTCTGGTTCAAACGGCTTCCCCGGGGTTCGGTCACGTCCTGGAATGATCTAAAGAATCAGTTTGCCAGCCATTTTACCGCCTACCGGTGACACCCCAAGTCGGAGGCCACATTGGAAGCTATTATGCAGGGCAAGAATAAGCCCATGAGTGCATATATCCAGCAGTTCAACAAGGAGGTTGTTGAGGCCCGTACGACGAACTATATGAAGAAGTACCTCCTCCAAAAAGGGTTGATACCAAAGAGTGAATTCCTCAAGGCGGTGGGCATAGAACCTCCTCGCAACCTCGCCGAGTTACTCCGTAAAGCTCAATCGTATATACAATACGAGGAGAAAGAGGCAGCCTACAAAGCTCTGGACTCTAAGGACCAAGAGAGTTCCCGGGCGACCAAAAGAGACGAATCATAGCCCCCCAAACGCGATAGAGAGAGACAACGAGATGATCGTCCTCAGGAAGGCAAGGGACCCGCTGGTCATTTTACAGAGTATACCCTGCTGACGGTTCCCCTTGAACGCATTCTCTCTGAATACATCAACGCGGAGTTTAAGCAGGGAGGTGTTCGGTTCCCCAAACCAACATCGTCCAAGGGCAACACAGACAAGAGTTAATACTGCTGTTTCCACCGCAGCCACGACCACGTGACCAAAGACTGCGTGCACCTGAAGGATGCCATTGAAACCCTCATCAAGGAGGGTCACCTAAAGCAATATACGAAGAAGGGTGAATCCTCTCGACGAGAGACTTTGGAGACCAAAAAGGAAGCAGAGTCTTTGTCGTCCAGTCCTCCTCCTCAGGTCGCTATCTCCATCACACGGCCAGAGGACTTCATCATCCCCAACCATAATGAGGATCCTCCTCAAATCTCCGCACATAGCACTTGGGAGACCTTCCCAACGGCCATGGTTATCTCGTGTAGGGGATACAGCGAACTCACAGTGGGGTCAATCAAGAGAAAGTTCGACCAACTCATGGACTGCAGTCCTGACCACATGTCCCCTCTCGAGAAGGTTTGGGGGCGGTCCCAGCCAATCACTTTCTACCGGGAGGAGCTGCCTGGGGTCTCCCTGAACTCGCGCCTCCCTTTGCTCATCAGAGCAAGACTTGCCAACACCGATGTCCGACGGATCCTGGTCGACCAGGGCAGCTCCATGGACATCATGTACACTGGTCTCTTCAGAGCCTTGAAGCTGGATCAGAGGAACCTGTCACCGTACGTAGGGTCTGACCTACAAGGGTTCAACTGTGCGACAGTTTCTGGTAATTGATTGCTTTTCGCTGTACCAATTCCTCCTTGGCAGACTAACCTTGGCGGAGCTGATCGTTGTTCCTTCGACCGTTCATCTCATGATGAAATACTATACAGAGAAGGGTCACGTTGCAACATTGCACGGGGATATAGAAGCTGCAAGGAGGTGCTTTGAAGCAGTTACTCGAGGCCAAAGCTCGATCATCGCAGCACCCAAGGCCGCCAAGCGGGCAAGGGAGGAAGGCCAGCCCGGCGAAGAAAGCCAGTCTGACAAGAAGCCGAATCTCCCTGTACACATCATCGACCTCGACAATCGGATTTCTGAAGAGGGTGAGGACTGTGGTGAGGGCACGTCTGCAGGGGCAGGCAGTTCCTCTGCAACCATCCTCATGCGCCATGTCCCAGATGGGGAGTTCGAGGTCATCACCTTCAGAGCTTACCCGAGCAGAGGAGTGAAGATAGGCGCAGGGCTGCCTGACGAGATAAAGCAGCAGCTGAAGACATGTCTCGAGAACAACACCGATTTGTTTGCGTGGAGTTTTGTAGACATGCCCGGCCTAGACCCTGAGACCGCATGCCATCAACTGACCATTGACCCAGCTGCTCGAGTCGTCGCACAACGGAGGCGCAAGCAATCCGATGAGAAGGCACAGGCTGCCGAAAAACTTGTACAAGACCTCTTAGAGGCAAAATTTATCTCGGAGGCCAGGTATACAACCTGGCTGTCCAATATTGTACTTGTCAAGAAACATAGTGGAAAATGGCGCATGTGCATTGATTATACTGATCTTAACCGAACTTTCCCGAAGGATGCTTATCCTCTGCCCTGCATAGATAAGCTCGTAGACAATTCTACAGGTTTCAAGATCTTGTCCTTCATGGACGCCTATTCGGGATAAATCAAATCCATATGACCGAAAAGGACAAGAAGTACACCGGGTTCATGACCTTGTCGGGGAACTATTACTACAATGTAATGCCCTTTGGTCTGAAAAATGCTGGGGCCACATACCAGCGTATGATGAACAAAGTCTTCTGGTCAGAAATCGGAGACATGCTCGAAGTTTACATGGTCGATATGATCGTGAAGTCCCAAGAGGAATCCGATCACACGTCCCATTTGCAAAAGGTTTTCGACCAGGCAAGAAAGTGCAAAATGTGTTTTAACCCAGAAAAACGCACCTTTGGCGTGCGGGCAAGGAAGTTCCTCGGATTCTACCTCACAGAGATGGGGATAGAGGCGAATCCTGACAAATTTTGGGCGTTCGCGGAATTTCCCACACCCAGGTCGAAGAAGTCCATACAGTCCCTCAACGGGATGCTCGCTTCACTTTCTCGCTTCGTGGCCAAGTCTGCGCAGCACACCTTGCCCTTCTTTAAACTCCTAAAAAAGGAGGCCACATTCGAATGGACGGAGGAATGCGAGCAGGCTGTGAACCACCTTAAGCGATCCTTGTCCGAACCCCTCGTGCTTTCACGACCAGAGTGCGGGGAGATCTTGTACCTGTATCTCTCCGTCACCAGCGAAGCCATTAGCGCTGCACTCATTCGTGAAACAACGGACAGGCAAAAGCCCATCTATTTCACAAGCAACGCCTTACAAGGGCCAGAAATCAGATACGCACAAATAGAGAAGGTCGTTCTCGCCCTCGTCAACGCCGCGAGAAGGCACATACATTACTTCTTGGCCCACATCATAGTAGTGTGTACTGACCAGCCCATAAGACAACTGCTTTGTCGACCATACATGGCCGGCAAAATGCTTAAATGGTCCCTGGAGCTATCAGATTTTGACACCTTCTACGAGGGTAGGAAGGCCCTCAAGGCACAAGTCCTGGCCGACTTCGTGGCGGAGATGACACCACAGTCATCCCCACCAAGCGGAACGCATAGATGGACCATTTACGTGGATGGGACATCCAGTTCCACGGGTAGTGGCATAGGCATCATCCTCGAGAACGAGGAGGGAATCTTAAACGAAGTGTCTTTAGTCCTATCATTCCCTACGTCTAACAGCCAAGCCGAGTACGAAGCCTTCCTCGCAGGGTTACGGATGGCGGAAGACTTGGGCACCAAGGAGGTAAAGATTTTCACCGATTCCCAGCTCATAGCGTCTCAAGTAAGAGGAGAGTATCAGACAAAAAATGATCAGATGGTCCAATATCTGACACTGGTGATGGAGAGAATTACCAAGTTTGACGCGTGGGAAGTCCAGCACATTCCTCGCGAACGAAACACGCGGGCAGATGTCTTGTCAAAACTGGCCAGCACTAGAAAGAAAGGTGTTGGTTGCGGAATAGGGCAAGCAAGCAAAAAGATTTGGAAGTACTATTCCGGGAATTTATCGTGTCCACAGAGATCGGTGCTACTGAACTGCCGTTCGACAATTTAATTGTTAATGAGTTTGGGTTTAAAATGGTTTAAAGCGTAAAAACAGAAAAGTAAATAAAAACATAAAAACAATTCATTCTTCAACAAGACGAACTTATCAAGCATACATATAATCCACTCGTCACAAACATAAATTTACCAACCAATTATACTCCACCTGCAATACTCGTCAAAATCATCCAGCATCACTCACAATAGTGTCCATCTCTGGCACACTGAGCTGAGAGACAACTGTTTTACTCTCTTCGTCACTCTCGCGCACGAAGCCTCGAAACACGGAAGACATTAAGTTCCGACACCAAAAGGATTATCATCTAAATCTATCTCTAGCATCTAGACAATAGATATCCATCCCTAATCAAGATTTGTGATGTTTATCTCTAACACAACACAAATCCAAACATAAATGGAAAAGGATCAAGGAAGACATCGATAATGATTTGTAAAGCAAATTTCATATAATATTAAGATCAACAAAGATACATATGTTCATAGTAACTATACAAACACCCAACAAAGAAATTACAAAGAGAAGAGAGAAGAGGAACCAAACATTTCTTGATTTGTCAACACCAATCGACGAGAGATTCGACTCCGGATCATCCAAATGCAAGCTCCAATGATGTTTTCTAAGCTAATCTACAAGAAAAATGAAGTTTGATAGAGTTGGGAGCAAAAAATACCCAAAACCATCCCTAAAAATGTGTTTTTAACCCATATTTATTGCTGTCATCATCACAGACCGTGCTCAGCGCGCTATGGGTGCTCAGCGCGCTCTTTTTAAAGTTAAACCGCCTTACAAGCGCGTTCAGCGGGCTCGGAGCACGCTCAGCGGGCTACCAGCTGACTTGAAAAATGTTTCAGCCATAACTTGTGAACCGTAACTCCGTTTTTCGCCCGGTTCGAAGCATTGGAAAGCTTATTCAATTTCCTATCTAACAATGAATAAATATCAACCAAATTGGTGATTTATATTATCCTCATTTTGAGCCTTATTCGTTGATGAGTTGCTCAAAATTGCGCGTTTGAAGCCGTGTCTTCGACACTTTATTGCTCATGCTCCAAATACACCTCAATACCTACAAAATGAGTAGAAAACTATCAAACGGTACACAAATACACTAAAACTTGATTATACACTAAATATACACATTTACATACAAAGTGGGGTTTATTTGAACGATATTTAACAAAAAGTATAAATAAGTGCAACAAAACTTATATACCAAATAGGTACATTTTGCACTTATCAACTCTCCCCAACTTACATATTTGTTTGTCGTCAAACAAAGCCAACAAACTTAAAAACACAAAAGCAATAACCAAAGAATCATGAATCAACAAGTTTTGAAAACGGAAAACAAATGCAATGGTTCAATCGAAAATGTTACACACAAAGTAAATACTTACCACTAAACTACGACGATAACATAGTCACGAAACAAATGCAAAATACAAAAATCATGCCAAACATCCTAAAACAACACAAGTTCCAATGTGAATCACACCTAGCAAAAAGAATCATCGGTAGATGAAAAACATAAAATAAGGGATTTTTCACTCACACAACAAACTTGCAAATAAAAGACTAAATTATGCATCCATCCAAAAATTCACATTGAACATACAAAGGCAAGAATCACAAGGACTTTCAAGGTTGTAACGTGGTCGGGTAAACAAATAAGGGGCAATTTCTAAAGGTAATTGAAACAAAAACTTGCCTAAACCTAAGGGAGTGATCAACTCACAAAGATCCAAACACAAAATTTCAACCAACTTCCTCCACAAACCCAAGTGTTACATAACAACACTACTTATTGAAACTCTTTTTGTTTCCTTTTTCAAGGATTTTCTTTTTCTCTTTTTTTTTTCTTTCCTTTTCTTTGTCACTTTTTTTCTCTTTTTTCTTTTCTTTTTCTTTCCTCATATAATCCAACCAATGACATAAGTGAGAAAACATTGCTCTCCCCAACTTGAATTCAACCACATCATCATGTGAATACTCCCTACTTTCTAAGGCAATGTAAAAATTCATACAACAACACAAAGTTGAGGGTTCAAGAAAAAACAAAATCCATCAAAATAAGTGAACTAAATACTCATAGACAAGCATTAAGTTCAAATAAAACATGGATCAAAAAGCTCAAAGGGGTTACGAAAGATCACACGCTTACAAGGTGAATGACTATTTGGCTAAGGTAATTGTGCCTAAAATGAAACAATTGCCTTGATCCTTTTCATGCATTCATATACACAACATAAACAACAGATTAAGCATAATAAAATCCAGTTAAAACAAGAATATTGGTACTCCGAGCATATATGAACAATGGAAGGCTTCCTCACAAAAAAGGTTGGGAACTAAAGTGATTCACACAAGAACAAGTATACAAAAGAATAAATGGCATGAAAGTTGTAAAAAGCCTAAGTATCATGAATATGCTAAAGTCAAGAAAGCGATAAACACATACCTTGAACGTGTACAAAACTTTAAACACTATCATTACCAAGCATTCGCAAGTTGAAACACTCAAAATCGGAAAATCACCGAATGCGACTTCAAGCAATCGAGCCAAAATTTGAGTCCAAACAACAACAAAAGAATTAGAAAAATTACTAATAATTACTAATATATAAGGCCTTGGTGGAAGTGGGAAGAAGGGGGAACCAAGTGAACAATTAAAAGAATTCACTGGTTCAGCACAGCAGAGCGCGCTAAGCGCGCTACACCAGAACCGGAAAAATCAGTACAGCAACAGGGTTCTGGTGTAGGCCTCCACTTAACACCTACACAATTTCATATACAATGAAAAAGTAAAAACGGAACAAAAAACGATAAAATTTGCTTGTTTTACGTCGTAAGCTCGACGCCTTTTATTTATACACACTTCTCCAAGTTGCCTCTTTACAGGGTTAGTGCTCACCGACGACGAAACCTAACCAAACACTTAACAGACGTGAAGAGAAACAAACATATACGCTAAATTTACAAGTATGCAAAACATGTAAAATTCACAAATATGGTAAACATATACAAGGATCAATATAAACAAGTGAAAATAGACAATATATACGATATCTACAAAACTCAAAAACAAAGAAACTATCGCATTGCGATTCAATAAAAACATCGATCCCCGGCAACTGCGCCATTTTGTTGGTTGCGGAATAGGGCAAGCAAGCAAAAAGATTTGGAAGTATTTTTTCGGGAATTTATCGTGTCCACAGAGATCGGTGCTACTGAACTGCCGTTCGACAATTTAATTGTTAATGAGTTTGGGTTTAAAATGGTTTAAAGCGTAAAAACAGAAAGGTAAATAAAAACATAAAAACAATTCATTCTTCAACAAGACAAACTTATCAAGCATACATATAATCCACTCGTCAGAAACATAAATTTACCGACCAATTATACTCCACCTGCAATACTCGTCAAAATCATCCAGCATCACTCACAACAGTGTCCATCTCTGGCACACTGAGCTGAGAGACAACCTATTACTCTCTTCGTCACTCTCGCGCATGAAGCCTCGAAACACGGAAGACATTAAGTTCCGACACCAAAAAGATTATCATCTAAATCTATCTCTAGCATCTAGACAATAGATATCCATCCCTAATCAAGATTTGTGATGTTTATCTCTAACACAACACAAATCCAAACATAAATGCCAAAAAGATCAAGGAAGACATCGATAATGATTTGTAAAGCAAATTTCATATAATATTAAGATCAACAAAGATACATATGTTCATAGTAACTATACAAACACCCAACAAAGAAATTACAAAGAGAAGAGAGAAGAGGAACCAAATATTTCTTGATTTGTCAACACCAATCGACGAGAGATTCGACTCCGGATCATCCAAATGCAAGCTCCAATGATGTTTT
Source organism: Lathyrus tuberosus (assembly GCA_022829125.1). Classification (NCBI taxonomy): domain Eukaryota; kingdom Viridiplantae; phylum Streptophyta; class Magnoliopsida; order Fabales; family Fabaceae; genus Lathyrus; species Lathyrus tuberosus. The sequence continues at coordinate 1,293,797 of JALAZF010000142.1, read as the reverse complement.
CTAAGCTAATCTACAAGAAAAATGAAGTTTGATGGAGTTGGGAGCAAAAAATACCCAAAACCATCCCTAAAAATGTGTTTTTAACCCATATTTATTGCTGTCATCATCGCAGACCGCGCTCAGCGCGCTATGGGCGCTCAACGCGCTCTTTTTAAAGTTAAACCACCTTACAAGCGCAGTCAGCGAGCTCGGAGCGCGCTCAGCGGGCTTGGAGCGCGCTCAGCGGGCTACCAAGTGACTTGAAAAATGTTTCAGCCATAACTTGTGAACCGTAACTCCGTTTTTCACCCGGTTTGAAGCGTTGGAAAACTTATTCAATTTCCTATCTAACAATGAATAAATATCAAACAAATTAGTGATTTATATTATCCTCATTTTGAGCCTTATTCATTGATGAGTTGCTCAAAATCGCGCGTTTGAAGCCGTGTCTTCGACACTTTATTGCTCATGCTCCAAATACACCTCAATACCTACCAAATGAGTAGAAAATTATCAAATGGTACACAAATACACTAAAACTTGATTATACACTAAATATACACATTTACATACAAAGTGGGGTTTATTTGAACGATATTTAACAAAAAGTATAGATAAGTGCAACAAAACTTATATACAAAAATAGGTACATTTTGCACTTATAAAAAGGCGGTAACAAATCCGTCGTACAAGATATACTCGCTCGACTAAGCATTGAGAAGCTGCCAGAGCTTCTCGACGTTAACACCATTAGAGACAACAACTGCTGGATGACCCTAGTGTATAATTACCTCACCACGGGGGAACTGCCCGAGGACATCAAGGAGGCCGGCGTGACTAAACGAAGAGCCTGCTTGTACGTACTGATCAAAGACAAGCTCTATCGATGCAGATTCTCCATTCCCCTAATGAAATGCATTGAGGAGGACAAGGTCCCCGAAATCCTCCAAGAGATTCATGAGGCCATCAACGCGCAGCACTTGGGAGGAAGATCACTGGCACAAAAGGTCCTGCGACCAGGATACTATTGGCCGACCATGCAACACGATGCTAAGGAGCATGTCCAAAAATGTGACCGATGCCAGCGTCACGAAGACATGCACTTGGCGCCTCCTAATGAGTTGAAGTCTCTATCCTCGCCTTGGCTCTTCGCTTGGTAGGGGATGGATATACTAGGCCCCTTCACAATGGAGTCTTATCAAAACAAATTTCTGATTGTGGTCGTCGATTACTTTACGAAATGGATCGAAGCCAAAGCTCTCGCCAAGATAACAGCTTTCAACATACTTCGTTTCTACAAAAGGAATGTCCTCGCACAATTCGGAATAACCCAGGCCCTCGTGACCGACAATAGAATCCAGTTCACAGATCGGAAGTTCCAAGACTTTGCGCCAAACTAGGCATGAAGCAACACTTCACTTCATCCGAGCACCCCCAGACTAACGGACAAGCAGAGGCTACGAACAGGGTAGTTCTTCGGGGTCTAAAGCAAAGGCTAGCCGAAGCCAAGAAGAGGTGGGTCGAGGAGTTACACAGCGTGCTCTGGGCCAACCGAACAACCCCGCACTCTACCACCAGGGAAACCCCTTTCCAACTAGCTTACAGAACCGAGGCGGTGATACTGGTGGAGATCAGGGAACCTTCCAGACGAATGGAAGCTCCTCTCAACGAGAAGATGAACGAAGAAGCTTTTAGAGAAGAACTCGACCTGGTCGAAGAGATACGGTCAGGAGCAGCTCTCCGTTAGGCTTCGCTAAAATAAAAAATAACCTTGCGCCATGACGCTAAGGTCATAAAGCGTGACTTCCCCATTGGCAGCTTGGTCCTACGCAGAAACCAGTAGGATTCGTGCGACGACAAGTTGGCCGCGAACTGGGAAGGACCCTACAGGGTCAAGTCAAAAACAGGCACTGAAGCCTACTACCTAGAAACTCTGTGTCATACCCCAAATTTTGACCACTAAAATTTCCCATCATTATGCAAATCATCATCACAATATGGATGAACCATCATGCCTCATCGGTCTCCCCAAAGATGGGTGAGCATTCACTACAAACAGGAATTAGGGTTTCAAGCCCTCTCTGAGCCTTAGACAAAGGATCAATCAAGGAATGACATGATCTTCAACTTGTCTAAACTCTCAAACATCCACAAAGGATCAAGAGGACTCCCACATCAAGGATTAAGCACAAGGCTGCAACATTCCAAGTGGATTAAGCCTCAAAATCGACAGTGTCACCAAATTAGGGTTTTGGTCGACCAGGGCCTCCAGGTGGAAATTTTCCTCTGGGCATGAGCCAATGCTTCAAAGCATAACCTAAAAATACTCCATGGGACCTCATGAACCCAATCATCAAGTCAATTTAGCCTCAGGGGATGCATTCACTAAAAATCAGGAATTAGGGTTTCTTGACCGAATTCACCCCTAAGTTGACTTTTGGGACAAAACATGAGCCAAGACCTCAAGACATGATTTGAGGGTCTCCAATATACCACATTGATCCATTTGAAACAATGGATTGATCCAAGAAGCTTGATTCCCAAGTTTCAAGTTAATCAGAACCACAGTTAGGGTTTCGCGAAAAAAGTCAACTGTATCTTTGACTTTTGACTAGGACATGCTCCCAAACCCTAGGACATGATTCAATACACCTAATAACACCTATGAAATTAATCCATCAAGTTTGATTTAGGTCAAGGACTTGATTTCATAGAGGATCGCACAGTTTGAAATTCATCTGATAAAATGTCAACTGTGCACAAAAGTGAAAATTTGACTCTTTTAGATTTTTCACAATTATGGTTCCTCAAACCTAAAATGATGTTAATGTGTGATTTAAATCAAAATTCATCAAGAAAAACCAAAGAAAGTGGGATAACTTGTAAAAGGGGTAACCATAAAAACTTAGAATTTTTTCTAAGTAATGAAATAAAGTGGCTAGGGTACCAACTTCCAAGGATCATAACTTGAGATCCAAGCAACCATTTTGGCTGATCCAAAGATGGATTTGTAGCTCTCATGGCATACTTTAAAATTGTCAAATACACCTCATTCCAATTCCTCATGGATTTCAAGTTATGGAATGGCCAAAATCACAAAAAGTGAAAATGTCACTTTTTTCCAACACTTAGTGAATTTTTCACTAAGTCCAAATCTGCCTTGTTTTTTTTCAAAATGTAGGGGCATTTTTCACTTGGATCCAAAAAGTATAAAAACAAACAATGATCACACATATGTTGTATCATATGAAAGCTTTCCAAAATGGCCAAGAACCCCATGAAATTCCACTTGAGCCATGAGATATGAGAATGGCAATGTGCCTTGCTGCAAACTGTCATGGCTAGGCAGATTTGTGCATTTTGCTAGATTTGAGCAATTTGTACAAATGAAAAACAAGTTGATCCATCTAAACACCCCAGGGAGGGACCAAGGAGGGACAAACACTGATCCATAAGCCTCCCAAGTCTTTGGAACTAAAAATAGCATGCCAACCCTAAAATTGCCTAAAGAGGGGACAAGACTCCAATTTTGTTTTGAAGCATTCAATGGATGCACCAAGGTGGCATGAACTGAACCATTTTCAACTGAATGAGTCAAGGATGATCTCTGAACTAGGGGACCAGCAGCCTGTGCCCTAACCTCTGGTCAACGGCTAGAGGAGACTTGAGATTCTAAAATGAAACCATTGGCCAAACCTCTGTAGCAGTTGCCATTCACTATTTCTTGCAAAACAAACTTACTCTACTATAAATAGAGCTCATTTGTGCTCAGTTTGAGTACACCAAAGCACTACAACATTTGCTTTCCTCATAATCTCTTTCTCTAGGCAAAATTACCTTCTTTAGCAAGGTAACTCTGAGTTTTTGAGTTAGAGAGCAATTCCATCACAACTCATGATCCAAACACATCTAATATGTCATATCTAAGCTGTCCAAACTCTCACAAGTGACCTGTAACACCAAAATCACAAAGTCCCCTCTCAAAACCTCAAAATAGGGCCTTTTTACATTTTTCAAGCCATGTCTTGATTCAGTCACTTTCCAAACCAGATAAAACCTCAAACACACTCCAAATATCATCCTTGAACTGTCCCAAATGGTTTCACACATCTGGAACACCATTTGAGAGAGTTGCTATTTTGGCCACTTTTGCCCCTTTTGTAAGAAAGGGCCAATTTCAATTTATGAGGTTTCCAGCTGATTCTAATCATCCTAAAAACTTCTAAGGGATCATTTGAGAGTGTTCAAAGCATCAAAACATTTTTGGAATAAAGCACTTGGCAGATAGCCCAAAAGGCTCCAAATGAGGTAAGCATCTCAACTTGAACTCTTTAAAATATGCCTTGCTTTGAGGTCCATTGATCATGCACATCTTATACAAGTTATAATTGTTTTGTTTGAACCAATTCATAATGTAATTCATGCCTATAACAAGAGATAGCACAGAAAATGCAAATCATGACCTATTTCAAAACCACTATCGGGTTTTGAGGAGGATTTATTTTCTGGAAAAACCACCACCACCATTGGATTCCTTGGAAAATTCTAGGCCAGATACATATAAATTTTGTCTCCATCCATGGAGAAATGAGGAAGTTATAACCTTCACGTTTCTGACCAAAAACCTTGCCTTGCCTTGCCTTGGCCAGGCCAAGAACAAGGCAAGCCTTGTATATTTATGGTTGGGGTTTGATACACGGATGTATCACCACCCCAGTGGTAAAGCGCGCACCCTGCATACAAGAGGTCTGGGGTTTGAATCCCCCTCGCCCCAGACCCCTTTTTAATATTTTTTTTTTACTTTTTTTATTATTTTTCATGTTATTTTTAATGATTTGAAAAATTAATAACTCCCTCAATTTTAATTATATTTTATTGGTTCTTTTTGCAAAAAAATCACAAAAATGTTGAAATATTTTATTAAAAAAAAACAAATTTATATTATTTATTTAATATAATTGGAATTTTTGTGAATAAATTCATTTTTAATTGTTTTTAAACATTTTAAAAGTGAATATTCATCTTGAAAATCAAAACCAAATGAGTTTTAATTCATCTTGTGATTAAAACCTCATTTTTCAAACCTTAAACAAAAGTCACAAGTGGTTTATTCTAACTTATTTGGTATTTTTATCATTTTTTTTATTTTCTTTAAATATTTACTCTTAAAGGAAAACAAGACTAGGGTTTCTTTGATTTTCACCCTCACAAACATTTTCAAACACAAATAGGCCTCTAATAGAGTGTAAAACCCAATCCCTTTTTAACCAAAACCATTTTTGGGCCTCAGATATTGTATAAGTCCCGACACGGAAAAATCTCGGCGCGATCGCCAGGTTAAAATCATTTGGGCCTCTCCTTGAGCTATAAGACCCATTTCTTTTCTTAAAAAACTCTTTGGGCCTCTATTAGAGTGTAAGACCCAATCCTTTGTAAATACCAACACTTTTTGGGCCTCTCCCCGAGTTGTAAGCCCCATTCTTTTTCTTTAAATACTTTGGGCCTCTAATAGAGTGTAAGACCCAAACCCCTTTTTGAAACCAAAATAATTTGGGCCTCAGTCATTGTATAAGACCCACTGTGTTTTCAAAAACCTCGGCGTGATCGCCAGTTTAAAACAAAAGAACCCTGGGTTCTCCTTGAGCTGTAAGTCCCATCTCTTGTACAATAAAACAATTTTGGGCCTCATATATTGTATAAATCCCTCTGTATAGTTTTCAAAACAACGGTGCGATTATCGTTAAAACTTGGGCCTCTCCTTGAGCTGTAAGCCCCAATAATCTTTTCAAAGTACTTTCTCCTTTGATTTTGAATATAATATTGTTATCAAAACTTTCTTTGTTGAACAACTAACAATACAACATGAAAGCTCTACAACGGGTAAGTGTTTATCCGCTTTCATTTATCGCTTTCATATGTATATAATTGTATTATGGGGCTGTTTCACTGTAAGTCTCCTTTCACATCCTTTTATATACTTGTCACATATCAACTGTGTAATACTAGTATAGTTAGTTAGAGTTTTCCCCGACAACTACGTCTAGAACTAGGTAAAGCCAGTTGGTCACTCTTGAATACAAACAAAACTAGATCCCCCATAGGATTACCAGACACAGTCTTCCCTTCTCTTGGGGTTAAACAATATGGAACAAAGAGAAACGCAACAATCTCGGTGAACCCTTTCTCAGACTGTCACCCTTAGAAATCGTCAAAGAAACTTTACTCCCCAGAGTTGATCTATTCTACGTGAATAACATCTCTTGAGTTTCTTCCAAATTCTCGAACTTTCCTGGAATGATCTCTTCTCTGTGAATTGAATTTCTTGAACTTCTCTTGGTTTGGGGACCCACATGCTTCCTAAAAGAATCCCCGCCTCCTCTTGGGCGTTGTACAAGGACCCTTCGGCTTCTTAGAAGCTCTCATGCCTTCTCTTGGACTTAATTCAAGGACCCTGACGACCTCTTAAGGATATAAGACAGAACTTAGTCATCCTTTGCTAGAGCAGTCTTTCTAGTGTCAAACCTCTGGCCACTTTAGGGTTGATACTCATCCCTTAATGCCCGTGCCTCCTCTTGGGCATTGTACAAAAGATAAAACTCTAGACTTGGACAGTCTAAACCCCCTTGAGTCTCAAAGACATTCTCAAGTTCCTTTCAAATATAGGAAAAACACTGATTACTCTGAAACCCGGTCTCTCTCATGAGAGTTCCCCACCCTTTTGCCTGCCTATGGATCTAATCCTCAGCCGTGATGCCACCTCCTCTTGGGCTTTGTACAATGATCCTCCCCAACGGAGTTAACCTTTTCACACTCTCTTGTTGAGTATAAAAGACTCTCTTGTTGATTCAATTTTCTTTTAGCCCCCATCCCGGCCTTCGTACGAGATACCAAAACACTCTCTTGTTGAGTATAAAAGACTCTCTTGTTGAGTCAATCTTCTTTTAGCCTCTATCTCGGGCTTCGTACGAGATACTAAAACACTCTCTTGTTGAGTATAAAAGACTCTCTTGTTGAGTCAAACTCTTTTAGCCTCTATCTCGGGCTTTGTACGAGATACTAAGACACTCTCTCGTTGAGTATAAAAGACTCTCTTGTTGAGTCAATTTTCTTTTAGCCTCCATCTCGGGCTTTGTGCGAGATACTAAATCACTCTCTTGTTGAGTATAAAGGACTCTCTTGTTGAGTCTAACCCTTTTAGCCTCTATCTCGGGCTTCGTACGAGATAACAAACCACTCTCTTGTTAAGTATTACAGAGTCTCTTGTTGAGTCATTCCGCTTTTAGCCTCCGTCTTGGGATTCATACAAGACACATAAAAGCACTCTCTTGTTGAGTCATTCACTTGTTAGCACTCTCTTGTTGAGTCAACCCTTTTAGCCTCTATCTCGGGCTTCGTACGAGACAAATAAAAAACACCCTCTTGTTGAGTTAATAGCCTCCTCTTAGGCTTTGTATAGAGAAATCCCCGGTTGAGTCAATCAACCTTTTAGCATCAAATTTGTGCCTTGCTCACAAACATACAAACATCAACAACTCCTCTTTAGAGATGACAAATTCTCTCTCATCCAGGACCCTTTTAGCTTCACATCTTGGGCTTTAAACAAGATACAAATCACCTTTAGCTTCATGTCTTGGGCTTTGAACAAGACACCAAAATAAACTTTTTCCTCCCTTAGAATAGGAGGAACTACGATCGCTTTGATTTCCTTGTTTCGTTAAACGGAAATACGTAGGCATAAGATTGAAAAATCTTAGCGAGCATACTAATCAAAAACCCAAAATCCAGTACCTTCATATATCAAACCAAAAGCATCAAATCTAAACACATTACCAAAAATCTCACAAATGATCCAAACATTCTGTTCTTAACAAAATAACCGAAGAGGGGCCCACATCTTAATAGCATCTATAAACCAACAGTTTTGACTGTTTAAACTCAGTATGCAAGTGTCGCGGTGAGAATTGGATACCAAGCTATTATATTAACTTGAATCACATTTCTTTTATTTCACCATCGTCTTTGATTTATCCAAGGGAAGGGAGAAAGATTGAATTACCCACAATGCAACACAAATGCAAACTAAGATGCTAAAGTTCGGGGGTTGGTTATACCTAGGGAAGGTGTTAGCATCCTAGATATCTGTAGTACCCTACAGGAACCTCTTGTTTAACTTATGTTATTTGTTTTTGTTTGCTAAGGGTTTAAGGGTATGTGACCTAGAATTCTATTCCTAAGCATGCTCGACAAGATATCGCATCTTGTGCCTACATATCCTGTCGGGAAGGAATCAGAGCACATGTAGTTCCTCTCTGAGGATGTACTACAGGTCTGAAAAAGGTCTAAAAGAAGAGATGACTCATCATCTTAAGAAGCCACCACAGTCTTGAGACTTGTTTGTATTTGTGGGGTATGGGATTGTATGTCCCTTCTTTGAGATGATTCACATCTAATTCTCTTGTGTGGAGAATTAGGTGAGCTAAGTTTTGATTTGTAGAATCAAAACTACGGGGGACTAACTTAGGAAGTCTATCCTAAAGTTGTCTAATAAACTTATCTTAAAGGGTATGAAAACTATAGGGAGGTATAATGCAAATGAAATGCACCATGCACAATAATTTGATTATTATGCATGGGATTTTCCCTTGGATATTAATGCGATCGATTATTAATTTTAAGCGAAAGTGCTAGCAAAGTTGTGCTAGTCCTGTGTCTAGTGACCAAAAGGTTGAATGCGATGCCTAAAGGCGATCGACTTACATGGGCAGAAAATGGGCTCGACGTTGGATCGAGAGTTTTAATGTTTAGAAAAGGTTTAGAACAGAATAGAATGCATACATACATCACATACAACAGTAAACACACAAACGCATAAGTAAAGCATGATATCAATCAGAGGTTCTAATCTACTTCATACAAACGTGCAACTAAGCGCGAGAGGGATCCTAAAAGTACGGTCTATTAGGAAAAGAGCTTAATTTTAAGGTTTATTATTTTGAAGATTTTATGTTAAAGATTGATTTAAAGTTAAAGGTGTTTTGTTTTTGAATAAAGAGGATTTTAATTTTATTACCTTAGTAAAAAAATTCATTGTTTTTTTCTTTAAGTTATAAAGGTTAAAAAGAGAAAAGTTAATATAAGAAATTCTTAATAATTAAGAGGGATAATTTGATATTTAAAAGGTTTTGGTTTATTTCTATTTTTTTATTTTAAAAAAGGGTTTTACTATTTAAAGAAAGGTTTTATCAAAAGTTATAATTAATTTTTTTATATTTTATGAAAAAAGGTGATGTTTTAAATAAAAAAAGTTATATTTTTTTTTATAAAGGTTAAAAGTTCTATACACCTATTTTTTTTGGATTAGTTATGTTAAAAAAACAAAAATTAATTATTTAAAAAGATGAATTTATATTTAAAAAAAGGTCAAATTTATTAAAAAAAACAGGTTTTGATTAATTAGAACGGAGGGATCCTACGCGCACAAGGGAGAGAGGGTCCACGATAGACCCTCAGATCTACACCGTATGATGTGCGTGAAGCACGATCTGGTGCTTAAAATGTGAAGGTGCATCATAGTTGTGTCGTGGGGTGCATGCGTGTGATTATTGAAAACATAAATTCAGAGGAAAAAAAAAGAAGAAAACGCTACAAAGTCCTCACGATTCTCTCTCTCGCTCTCTCTCTCTCTCTCTCTCTCTCTCTCTCTCTCTCTCTCTCTCTCTCTTTTCTCTCGATTTCTCTCTTCCTCACGCCAAACCCTAAGTCTAAACAACTCAAGAGCGCAAACCCTAATCCCAGCAGAAACCCTAAATCCCCAATTTCACTATGATTTTCAGAGATTACAAATTACAAGCTGATCAAAAGGAAATGCGAAAACGAAAAGGAAAAGCCAGGTCGTTGATTGGAATCAGGTATGTGCGTGAACATACCCTTTTCTCTTGGTGTATGTGCGTGATTTGCTGTTCGTCGCTGCTATATTCTTGTTGGGTGTGATTTCCTGGTATGCACTGATATCTCTTCTGAATCGTGAGGTTTCTGCTATGGTTTTCTCTTCTGAATTTTCTTGCGTGTTATGTAATGTGTGTGGATTGTGATGATTTCTGCTATGGTTTTCTCTTCTGAATTTTCTTGCGTGTTGTGTAATGTGTGTGGATTGTGATGATTTCTGATATGGTTTTCTCTTCTGAATTTTCTTGCGTGTTATGTAATGTGTGTGGATTGTGATGATTTTTGATATCTCCAATTCGTATGTGCTCTGCCCTTTATATAGCCCTTCAAAAACGCACTCTGAGATTTTGCATTGATGAGTGACGAAATTCTTTCCATTTCCGTGTTAGCATGTTTGAGCATGTTTGGGATGTGTTTGAGGATGGTTTTGGAAAGATTTCAAGTCCTTGTTTCCACTTTCGGATTATTGTCTGATTTTGCCGTAATTGATGATGTTGATTTTGTCTTGATTTCTTACTATCTCATGTGATTACCGTCATAACCGTGGGGTTCGAAACCTTCCTTTTCAATTCAGACATGATTGGAATATTTTGAATGAGTTTCCATTTTCCTTCACCTGTCTGATTTTATTAATTAGGCTCTCTAATGTGATAATTTGCTGACATTAATTTGCAGGATGATAACTTTCCCTTTGCAAACAGACAATTTCAAGTACCATTGAGTTCAACTTTTGCTGCACGGTACGTATTCATCTGTAAGCGCTTCATAGTTTTCAACACTAGCATCTTCATCGGCCGTACTAACGTGAATCTTATGGCCAGTATTCTTGCAGGCTTATAACATGAGTTTGAGCAGCTAAGTGTATGAAACAGTTTCTGATTGGCAAGTCGGGATTTCCGAGCAATTCAATTTGCATGCTCACATGTACTTTTTGTTCAGTTTTTTTTATGACATTATATTACTAATGCAGATATACATATATATATCTAACATTAACACCATTTATGTAACCTTTAGATGATTCAGAGGAGAAAAACACGCTCCCGAAAAAAGTAACATGCGAATAGCCATGAGGTGGTTGGTCGAGGGCTGCAACCAGGAGATTCATTGGTGTTTTACTTCTGTGAACATGGATCAAGGGTTAGAGATCGTAATAGGGAAGAGGCTGATGGGTATGATGAAGCGATATGTCTTGCTGATTATTAGCACGAGGGGATCATACTTGACGGCGAAATCAATGCTACAATTGTTAGGCCTCTACCTCATGGTGCCAAACTTCATGCCGTTGTTGATGCATCAGGTGTTAAATTGGTTTGGGGTTTGTAGTCTCAAAGGTTCTATTATGCTTTAGGTAATTTTTAGAGCCTTTGCTCACCGTTCGTTAATTTCTCATTTTGATGTTATCAGGAAGATCTCGAATCAAAAACAGTTCTGCATCAGACGAAACAATTGTACGGCTCATGTTTACCGAGAAGCAAGGAGTGAAAGCAAGATAGTGCCATGGAACTCAATCTTAAGAATTCCGAATTTTGCAGCGGGATTAGTTACTCTTGGGAGGAACATATCAACAACAATAACATGTGGCTACTGCTGAAACATTAGTTCTTCGTAAGGGTCCTGCCTAAATCTAGTAGTCTCGAAGAAATGACAGAGCTCTAGTGTGGTCACTTGAAAACAAGGCAGTGAGGACCAGTGTGGAAATAGATTTGTTGAGAATCAAATATTTGTAGATTTTAATGTACTTCCCTTTTTCCTTTTACTGTATTTGCACCTTTGGTAGTGTAATGAACTCTTGAACGTTATACCTTTGTGAAAGGATCTTTGGAGTGTACTTATGGAAGAAAAGTACAGGTGACGTGAAAGTATGGATGAAGACAAACAAGTAGCTTGGAGAGTTGAAGAAGTGGGAATAGATGGCTCGTGGATCATTGTATCCAGCTCATGGAATTTGTAAAAACAAGATAGCAGGTTAGGAACTTAGGATTACACGCCAACCATTGACCAAACGAATATGTAGTCTTGACTCATGCACTTTAGAATTTGAGAACTTGGAATGACGCCTTTATTTGTAATAAATCTTGGAATAAACCAAATTATGAATTCAAAACAAAGCTTGATTTCATCTTGAACTGTATCTCCTTATACTTTTTGCTTTTATATGAACTTGAGTCTTAAAATATGAAGTCCTCCAATGGAATTTTGAATCTTGAAATAATGTCATGAATTTAAAATTTGATGAAAACCACATGAAACTCTCTTGTGACTAGAATTATTGAGTTTGAACTTTGAAGGGGAAATAATAACTTGAATTCGAACTTTGATCATTTTGAAAAGATGAACTTAAAATGGTGAAGTTTAGTATTCTTGAATAATGTTTGTTACTTGAATTTCATGAAAGTCACACAAACCTCTTGAATAAAGGCTTAAGAAACTTATGCCCTTTGGCCATTCTTGAACCAATGAACCCACTAACATTGTTCTTCAATCCAATCACAAGAGAAATCAAATCCACGTCTAAACCAAACAGTAATATATTCACTTAACGGCAATCCCAACAATCCTTCAGAGGGTGAAGATCGTAGCATGAGAGCCATGCCCAGAGCCTGCTCAAATACTCATGAAAGAGGAAACCCTAACCATCCTTGTATATTGAGGTTCTTGAGGAATCTGAAGGAAGAAAGGCTTGGCGGTGGCTTAGGGGCCAGAAAGGGTGAGGGCACAAACTCGCAGGACCAGAGAACCTCCGCAATCACACACACATCACAACCTTCAGGACCTTGAATCTTCTGCAGCAGCACCTGTCTTTAAAAGAGAAACAAACAGACAAAGCTAGATAAAGCGGTTAGTTATGCACGAATGATGGACCTAATATGTTATGCAAAAATAAAAGCGGGGATCTTAGGGTAAAAAATTAGGGTGTGACAGATGCTCCTATTTAAGTTTCTTCTATCCGGAGATATGGAGATTGAAATATTCGTCTCTACGAGATAGGAGGGACTTAAATATAAACATGCACAATTTTTTTTCCCTAAGATGCCACGAGATGCACATGCTATGGTATGAAATGACATGATATGCAAGACAAAGATCCTGTGACGAATAATGTCACAGGGGAAGACTGAAGTTGAAACGCTGAAACACAACTAAGGAAAGGAAGACCCGACGAGGAACAACTTAGCAAAGCAAGACTCCATGGGGAAGGACCTAACTCCACTGGGGGAAAAAGACTACCAACTGACAATCACAATGTATCTCAAGCGTAGGGTAATGAACTTGCGATGAAATCTTCTAATAAAATCTACTTGAGGATCCTGCTTTAGTGGTCAACCAGAGGAATCTTCAAGAGATATTAATTGGAGGAGTCCATTGTTGGGACTTAGAACCTCACTTGAGAATACCTTATCTGAAATATGTCCACTGTTAAAGATACTGGGGAATCTGTTGAGAAAAATGACTGTCTGTCAAAGTTTAGAATTAATCAGGGAATCTACTGCTGAGATCCTGGAAAGAAACGACTGTCTGTCGAAGTTGAAAGTTAACCAGGGAATCTACTGTCGAGATCCTGGAAAGAAACGACTGTCTGTCGAAGTTGAAAGTTAACCAGAGAATCTACTGCCGAGATCCTAGAAAGAAACGACTGTCTGTCAAAGTTGAAAGCTAACCCGGGAATCTACTGTCGAGATCCTGGAAAGAAACGACTGTCTGTCGAAGTTGAAAGTTAACCAGGGAATCTACTTCCGAGATCCTGGAAAGAAACGACTGTTTGTCGAAGTTTGAAATTAACCAGGGAATCTACTGCCGAGATCCTGGAAAGAAATGACTGTTCGTCGAAGTTTACTGGAGATCTACTGCCGAGAATAACCAAGAATCCACCTACTGCCGAGGTCTTCTGGAAATCTACTGCCGATAATAACTAGGGAAATACCTACTGCCGAGGTCTTGGATCAAGTATTCCACTTGAAAGGGTAGAAAATAAATCATTGCTGCGAGGTTGTCTGCCTCAAACACAAGTCTTGAAATAAACTGCTACGAGATTGTCTGCCTCGAGCAAAATCTTGGGACATATGCTATGAGGTTGTCTGCCTCGAACCAAAATCTCAAATGAAAGCTACGAGGTTGTCTGCCTCGAACAACAAAGTTTGAAATTGAATACTACGAGGTTGTCTGCCTCGAACCAAAATCTTGAAAGCTACGAGGTTGTCTGCCTCGAACAACAAAGTTTGAAATGGATGTTGCGAGGCTGTCTGCCTCGAGAAAAGTCTTGAAATAAATGATGCGAGGTTGTCTGCCTCGAACAAAGTCTTGAAATAAGAGCCACGAGGTTGTCCGCCTCGCGTGCATCTTGAAATAAAATGCTACGAGGTTGTCTGCCTCAAGCAAAAGTCTTGAACTCCTCCTGGAAAGGTAACTTCACAGGGGGTTGGGATTTTACTGGAGATCTTGTGACTTCAGCTAGAATCCATAATTTGTTGGAGATTTGGAAGGTCGCCGGGGATCTTCAAAAGAGATGCGGGTCGGCTGACTTGTAAACATGTCTTCTCAAATAAAGAGAAAGACCAGCTGAATCTTCATTAAACTTCTCGAAGAGATGCCATTTGACGGAACCAAATTGAATTATGGGCTCACAGGGGAGAATGCCACTGAGAAGTAAAATCGCTGTAGCTGAAAACAGCGTTGAAGCTAATAAAATTCTTGTAATGGGAATTCTAAAATAAAGAGAACACTTGTAAAGTCTTCAATGAATTTCTCTGACGGATTTCTAGAGAGATAATATTTGATGGAGAATGGTTGATAACCTCGATAACTTCACCGGGGATAGACAAAATGTCTTGAGGAGATTGCCATTTGTCATCCAGATAGAAAACTGAGCTCAAATAAAGAGCTACCACTTGTTGTTTGGGTTTAACTCCCACGAAACATTGAAATAACTGCTGGAGAAATAATTTCATGTCTTCCATAGAGATATTCAAATAAACTCTTCCTGGGGAGACAAAGTGCAAAATAAATGCACGCTTAATCTAGGTTCAACAGCCTATAGAGATTAACAATTGCAATTGTCACGGACCAAAATTCAATTCAGGAAATAACTGAAGAGAAACGGTCAAGCAAGACTCCATCCAGTGAGGCATGAACTCAACTGGGGTTTATCTTTATCCAAATATGGAAAAGAAACTAAAGCAGCCGTCTTCCATGAGGATCGAACTCAGTGGGGAATTTAGAAAGGATGCGCTATTTCTGCCTAGGGCTGACGATTCTACTTGGAGGGAGCAGGCAAACCCGATCACTTGGGGATAAACACAACTAAAGTGAAAGAACAAAACAAACAACACAAAATGCGAGATACAAAATGCGAACATGCCATGTATCTAACTGAATGAGTTTCATGCTATGTTATGCCTATGCTTATGCTGACAAAACAAAACAAGAAGCAAACTAGAGACAAAAACAAGCATTTCAATATGGATACTCGGCCGATCTTCGCAATATAAGAAGCATCGCTGGGGATGAATGGAAAGCCATATATGGGATCACAGTCCTACTTCAAGGCTTCAAACTTCTCCGGGGAAAATAGAGCACTCCACTTGGGGATGAACATCGTGACTTCACTTAGGATTGTCAGGATGAACCTTGTGATTCCGTTGGGGATGAGGAAGATTCACTGGGAACGAATCAAGCTCAATGATCGAAAAAACTTCATGGGGGATAAAATAAATATCCGCTGCAAACTGAAGTAGTCTGAATGAAAGTCGTAACTGGATAAAATAAATATCCACTTCATCGGGGAAGCTCGGATCAATAGTAGTTGAAAACGTCAGAGATAAATATTTCGACGGGATGAAATAAGCATCTGTCTTCATTGGAGAGGGTTGAGATAGTAAGAAAGTCCAATGAGGAGTGAAATAAACACTCGCTTCGCCGGGGAAGGTTGAAACCAATGAAAATCCCTGAGGATTCTTAGGCTGCAGACTGGGGAAATCTTGCGTCAAACGTACCGTAACTTCTTGATGTGGAGATTCATCGGGGAATAGTCGTGACCACTGAAGTAGAACTTACTGGGGAGTCGTCACATTACTTGGAATAGAAACCCTTTGAGACATGGATTATGGATGAAAACTCTGCATTGATGATCTGCATGGTAGTCGCCATTTTGATTAACAGTTGTTGTGAATGGATAAAAGTAATCTTCACTTCTCAAAATGTCCCAGATCACATGGTTTATGAGGAGGAGTCATCTCAAGAGGATTTTACAGAAAACTTGGCATCCAATTGTTCCAATGTTTTCCAACTCTTTGAGAGATTTGTCGAATCTTGACGTAACTGCCCCAGATTGACGGTGTTCCGAGTTTTCAAACTTGCCCCTTGGGGTCAGACTGTGAAAGAATCAATTGGGAAACGACTTGCCCCTGCTCAGTAAAGTCTTCATGTATCGTGCCCCTGGGTATAGTCATCCTTTTGAAATGATTCGCCACTTACTCATCAGAGTTTCAAATCTCAAAAGATCTAGCTCATCGTTGATGCTCGTATGCTAGCTTCTATGATGTCAAGCAATGTTAACAAGTAGAAAAATGTTAATTCTGAAATTAATATTGGAACTTATGTTTGTCTTGAAAATGTTATTAAAAGATTTTGGTGGTCGAATTATCGATTTTATAATGCCAACGCAAATTTTGAGCACAACTCATAGGAGTCAGGAAACGATACCTCAATGAGCATGCCTTTGAAATAAACTCTGCTTCACTAAGGTCTTTTGAGGGTTGTATCACATATTGGTTCACGGTTTAAGAAATAAGGGTTAAGGCTCAAAGTTTGTTTATGCCCACCCCGACTTCGTGATATTTTACTCCATTTTTGTTAACTGAAAATTACCCTGCCCCAGGTTAAGAACGAGGGTTTTTGATTTGGAAGAAGAAAACTCCTACTTCAAAGGCTCAAAAAGGGTTAACGAGGGTCTATCTCCCTTATATATCTGGTGTTTGTGGATTTGAAACAATGCCTTACATCACTAGCAGAGTTTTATTCAAAAGCATACGACAGGAGAGATTGTGTTTTAATTTCGTCATCCTCCATTCAATTCTCTGCCGAAGCAAGAGATTGGGTAGCATTAGCATTATAAAATAGAAAAACCATTTTAGAATGAGTGAAACGAATGGATTTCTTCAAGACAAACATTATTCATTGCATCAATTATTCAAAATAACAAGTTCTTACATGCAAAACATGCTTATAATCAAAGAAATAACAACAAATGCGAGCGAATGAATAAACGGCTTAATGATCCTGGGAGTGAGCTCTGCTCTTGATTCCAATGGCTTGGAAGGAACTTCTCGAGTCTTCACGTCCATCAGCACAAAGGTGTTCCATTCAATACTGGGCTTCCTCTCTGGAAGGTCAGCACTTCATCGTCGATCATTTCTTGGACCTTTTCTTGGAAAACCTTACAACCTTCAATCGAATGCCCCAACACTCCGTCATGAAATTCACAACTGGTATCTAGATTGAACCAAGGAGGGCGAGATTTCATGGTTCTGGTCTTTCTGGGTGCCATCACTGAGTTTCGGGCGAAGTAAGACCACAATTAACTGTAAGTCATTGGGATTAGGTCAAACCAGTGAGTCTCTCCTTCCGTATTATTCAGAGGTCTCTGTTGATTCTGGAGCAGATTCTGATGATCCATATTATGAACTCGTGGATTTTGATGTTGATTCTGAGGAGTCAACCTTCGCCGTCTGTGCGGACGTCCATGAGGTAGTGATTGCTGGAACTGAACAGGCACTGCATACCGACGTTTGTGATAAGGCACCGGAACTGGAGCTTGCAAAGTCTGAGGAGAATCCAAAATTGCATTAACTTCAACACTCCTTTCCCTTCGAGAATCACTAACAGGTTTCTCTTCATCAGCTTGTCTATTCGAGACATCTTGGATCTTTCCACTTTTGAGTGCGTTCTCGATGTTTACTCCGACTTCCATAATTTTAGAGAACTCAAATGGCACGACGCCTATCATTCTGACATAATAAGAGTCTGACAGTGTTTTTAGAAACATCTTGGCCAACTCCTTCTCTTGAAGTGGTGGCTGAACTTGGGCTGCCAATTCTTTCCACCGTTGTGCATATTCTCTGAAGGACTCGTTGTCTTTCTGACTCATGTTCATCAATTGGTCACTGTCTGGAGCCATGTCCATATTGTAATTATATTGCTTCATAAAAGCCTTAGCTCAGTCTTCCCAAGACTAAATACAGTTCCTTTATAGCTTCATATACCACATCAAGGACGCCCTAGATAAACTTTCTTGAAAGCAGTGAATCATCAGCCTGTCATTGTCGGCATAAGTAGTCATTTTTCGACAAAACATTGTCAAATGGTACCTTGGACAACTAACACCCTTGTATACTTTGAAGGCAGACATTCTGAACTTCGGGGGAAAAACCACGCCCGGAACTAGACACAAGTCAGGAGCTTTAAGACCAGATGCGTTAGGTCCTTTCAACATCTTCAATTGTTCTTGGAGGTCACGAAATCCTTTCTCAATTTCTCCCAGTCTAGGATCATTCACAGTTGTCACAGGACGAACCTTCTGGGGATTTATCATATACCTCAGAAAACGGGAATCTCCTTCACTAACTTGACCAACTAGGTTATCTTGCACAGGTTGAGATCGAGTAGGAACGTCCACTTGTGGAGCATCGGTGTCAAGAGAAAAACCAAACATCGGATTAGTCATCACTCTGAAGTCTGACATGGGATCCATATTCTCTGCTCCATCCATTATCCCCAACAATTGCTTTAAGTTCGGTACGAATGCTAAAAGATCAGCTGAGCGACATAAAGATAAGAGACCGAATAAGCTGAGGTAGAGAAAAGATGTATGCGAAAATATGCAAATGCAAATGATGCGTATGATGCAGCAAGTTTTGTGGAACTCAGCTATTTATAATCATCAAGAAATATCAAAAGACGCATGTTTTTTTTAAAACGGTTACAATCACTAGTATCGGGATACTAAAAGATTGATTTACAACATTGATTACAAACGCGTATGTACGCCTTACAAGAATCATGTCATAAAAGCTAAATAAAAGCTAGTAATGATGGATCTAAGGAGACTCCTCCAACGGTCTTCTTGAGTCATTTGACTTCTTCTTCCATATGAGCTTATTCCAAGATGAGTAGAGTAGAGTAGAGTAGAAAAAAGTAGAACTGAAGTAGAGTAGTAAGAAGTCCCTTATCACTCTTCATATTCAACAAAGATAATAATTTCCCATATATACTCTTGAATCCTTCTTTGTCTGTCACTAAGGTCTCCAGACTCCTTAGATCGTCCAGATCATGACTCTTGTAAGTGTACTTCAACGTTTTCTTTTTTCGGTGTCCATGATATCCCTATGATGTTTATAAATAAAGCTAAGTTCCATGAAACTTTATGATATGATGCTCCTGAATGCATGGATGCAAACACACAACACACATAAGCAAGAAAATAGAAAAAGAGTCCTAAGTTTGAAAGGTCACGAGCGTGGAGTCAAGGTCTAACCATCCCAATAGGTGTGTACTATGGTCTCAAATGTACCTGCTGAACGGGTTCTAAAAAGTTCCCAGAGTCTACAACCCATCTTTTGGATATTATCGATTTTCCAAATCACTTGGTAGTCAATAATATTCTCAAGAGAATCTCGTCTAAGTGTAGTATCGCGTAGCAACTAATTCAGGAATAGACCCCCTCATAGTCCCCGCACTACATCCTAATAGGCCAAGTTGGGTTAAAGGTACTACGGTCCTCAATCTCACGGATTCTTGGTCGAAATTAATATCGTTTTCATGAATGGACTCATTCAAACAACATTAAGTTCAAAAGAACCTAAACTGAGCGATGATTTTCTCAACTCAACTTTTCAGGAATCGACTCCGTCAAAGTATCCTTGAACATATCATCTCCTATCATAATTGCCCTCAAGTACGGGTTTAGGACTCCTCACCACACAAAGTGACAACCCAAGCAAGCATAACAGATATATATAACAAATAACATAATTAAACAAGTTAGGGGGAACCCTCTTATGAGAGTCCCCAGTGAAGTCGCCATTTCTGTCGCGGTGAGAATTGGATACCAATCTATTATATTAACTTGAATCACATTTCTTTTATTTCACCACCGTCTTTGATTTATCCAGGGGAAGGGAGAAAGATCGAATTACCCATAATGCAATGCAAATGCAAACTAATATTCTAAAGTTTAGGGGTTGGTTATACCTAGGGAAGGTGTTAGCATCCAAGATATCTGTAGTACCCTACAGGAACTTCTTGTTTTACTTATGTTATTTGTTTTTGTTTGCTAAGGGTTTAAGGGTAGGTGACCTAGAATTCTATTCCCAAGCGTACTCGACAAGATATCGCATCTTGTGCCTACATATCCTGTCGGGAAGGAATCAGAGCACATGTAGTTCCTCTCTGAGGATGTACTAAAGGTTTGAAAAAGGTCTAAGAGAAGAGATGAGTCATCATCTTAAGAAACCACCATAGTCTTGAGACTTGTTTGTATTTGTGGGGTATGGGATTGTATGTCCCTTCTTTGAGATGATTCACATCTAATTCTCTTTTGTGGAGAATTAGGTGAGCTAAGTTTTGATTTGTAGAATCAAAACTACGGGGGACTAACTTAGGAAGTCTATCCTAAAGTTGTCTAATAAACTTATCTTAAAGGGTATGAAAACTATAGGGAGGTATGATGCAAATGAAATGCACCATGCACAATAATTTGATTATTATGCATGGGATTTTCCCTTGGATATTAATGTGATCAATTATTAATTTTAAGCGAAAGTGCTAGTAAAGTGGTGCTAGTCTTGTGTCTAGTGACCAAAAGGTTGAATGCGATGCCTAAAGGCGATCGACTTACATGGGCAGAAAAATTGGCTCGACGTTGGATCGAGAGTTTTAATGTTTTGAAAAGGTTTAGAACAGAATAGAATGCATACATACATCACATACAACAGTAAACACACAAACGCATAAGTAAAGCATGATATCAATCAGAGGTTCTAATCTACTTCATACAAACGTGCAACTAAGCGCGAGAGGGATCCTAAAAGTACAGTCTATTAGGAAAAGAGCTTGATTTTAAGGTTTATTATTTTGAATATTTTATATTAAAGATTGATTTAAAGTTAAAGGTTTTTTGTTTTTGAATAAAGAGGAATTTAATTTTATTACCTTAGTAAAAAAATTCATTGTTTTTTTCTTTAAGTTATAAAGGTTAAAAAGAGAAAAGTTAATATAAGAAATTCTTAATAATTAAGAGGGATAATTTGATATTTAAAAGGTTTTGGTTTATTTCTATTTTTTTTTATTTAAAAAAAAAGGGTTTTACTATTTAAAGAAAGGTTTTATCAAAAGTTATAATTAATTTTTTTATATTTTATGAAAAAAGGTGATGTTTTAAATAAAAAAAAGTTATATTTTTTTTAATAAAGGTTAAAAGTTCTATACACCTATTTTTTTTGGATTAGTTATGTTAAAAAAACAAAAATTAATTATTTAAAAAGATGAATTTATATTTAAAAAAAGGTCAAATTAATTAAAAAAACAGGTTTTTATTAATTAGAACGAAGGGATCCTACACGCACAAGGGAGAGAGGGTCCACGATAGACCCTCAGATCTACACCGTATGATGTGTGTGAAGCACGATCCGGTGCTTAAAATGTGAAGGTGTATCATAGTTGTGTCGTGGGGTGCATGCGTGTGATTACTGAAAACATAAATTCAGGAAAAAAAAGAAGAAAACGCTCCAAAGTCCTCACGATTCTCTCTCTCTCTCTCTCTCTCTCATTTCTTAGTATCTCTCTTTCTCTTTCTCTCTCTCTCTCTCTCTCTCTATCTATCTCTCTCTCTCTCTCTCTCTCTCTCTTTTCTCTCGATTTCTCTCTTCCTCACGCCCAAACCCTAAGGCTAAACAACTCAAGAGCGCAAACCCTAATCCCAGCAGAAACCCTAAATCCCCAATTTCACTATGATTTTCAGAGATTACAAATTACAAGCTGATCAAAAGGAAATGCGAAAACGAAAAGGAAAAGCCAGGTCGTTGATTGGAATCAGGTATGTGCGTGAACGGACCCTTTTCTCTTGGTGTCTGTGCGTGAATTGCTGTTCGTCGCAGCTATATTCTTGTTGGGTGTGATTTCCTGGTATGCACTGATATCTCTTCTGAATCGTTAGGATCCTGTTGCCAAAATTATGTGCTTCTTCTGTGTGAGTTTCCCTTTCTTAAATGCCTATGAATTATGATGATTTCTGCTATGGTTTTCTCTTCTGAATTTTCTTGCGTGTTATGTAATGTGTGTAGATTGTGATGATTTCTGCTATGGTTTTCTCTTCTGAAATATCTTGTGTGTTATGTAATGTGTGTGGATTGTGATGATTTCTGAAATGGTTTTCTCTTCTGAATTTTCTTGCGTGTTATGTAATGTGTGTGGATTGTGATGATTTCTGATGTCTCCAAATCGTATGTGCTCTGCCCTTTATATAGCCGTTCAAAAACGTACTCTGAGATTTTGCATTGATGAGTGATGAAATTCTTTCCATTTTCGTGTTAGCATGTTTAAGCATGTTTGGGATGTGTTTGAGGATGGTTTTGGAAAGATTTCATGTCCATGTTTCCACTTTCGGATTATTGTCTGATTTTACCGTAATTGATGATGTTGATTTTGTCTTGATTTCGTACTATCTCATGTGATTACCGTCATAACCGTGGGGTTCGAAACCTTCCTTTTCAATTCAGACATGATTGGAATATTTTGAAGGAGTTTCCATTTTCCTTCACCTGTCTGATTTTGTTAATTAGGCTCTCTAATATGATAATCTGCTGACATTAATTTGCAGGATGCTAACTTTCCCTTTGCAAACAGACAATTTCAAGTAACATTGAGTTCAACTTTTGCTGCACGGTACGTATTCATCTGTAAGCGCTTCATAGTTTTCAACACTAGCATCTTCATCGGCCGTACTAACTTGAATCTTATGGCCAGTATTCTTGCAGGCTTATAACATGGGTTTGAGCAGCTAAGTGTATGAAACAGTTTCTGATTGGCAAGTTGGGATTTCCGAGCAATTCAATTTGCATGCTCACAGGTACTTTTTGTTCAGTTTTTTTTATGACATTATATTACTAATGCAGATTTACGTATATATATGATAAGTGCAAAATGTACCTATTTTTGTATATAAGTTTTGTCGCACTTATCGATACTTTTTGTTGAAATCGTTCGAATAAACCCCTATTTGTTTGTAAATACGTTTACTTTACGTTATAGTGTATATATTGCGTTATCGTGTAAATATCATTGAGTTTAATTGATTTACATTTATTTTTTTCAGGTACTCAATCAAGGATATCTTGCCATTATTGAATAGAGCATTGAATAAGCTTTCCAGCGCTTTAAACCGGGCGAAAAACGGAGTTACGGTTCAAAAGTTACGAATAAAACAGTGCTGGATTTTTGCTGTTCTGGTGTGCTGCGCCTCTGCAGGACCGGGCGGTGGAGCGCCAGGCGGTATTTCCAGCGTCGGGCGCTCCGGAACAACACTGGAACTTGCAAAAATAAGCCGCCTTTCGCCGCCGGGCGCCCCAAAACACCGTCGGGCGAAACTGTGCGGACTGAAACACCATTTAAGGCCAAAAACACTATTTTTTGAGTATGTTTTTGGGGGAACTTTCTCCTAACTTCATCAAACATGTTTTAGGAGTAGATTAGCTTAGAAACAACATTGAATGATGCATCTTGATGATTCGGAGTCGGATTTGCTTCGATCGGCTCTGATAAACCGTGAGAAAATGGTACTTCTCTTTTCTTCTCTTTGTATTCTCTATTTGTTAAGGTTTTGTATGTAAATCTCTTGATACCTATTGTATTTCATCTAATGTATATTTGTGAATGAATTCTGATTTTCTATTGTTGTTGTCTTTGATTGATTATTTGTGGTCTTGACAAAACCTTTACAAATCTTTGATCTTCGATTTTCTTCTATCAATGAGCAAGCTTTTGACATGGTTTTGTGAGTTGATATTCATTTTATCTTTTGTTGTATTGTGTTGATTAAGTAGCATGGGTAGTATGAGTAGGATCGATACGGTATCGCAAGGATGCGTGATAATAGTGATGAAGAAGGATATTCACATCCATTGGGCCAATTAGTTGAATACATGTAAAAAAAGGTTAAGCGTGTGTACGTATTTTGATCTTGGTTTAATACGAAGAAATCATTTATCTGATATGGATGTTATAGTAATCTCTGTTTTGTCTGAACTCTAGAGATAGATTTAGACTTAACACTTGCGTGAGTATCAGTTCTTACTTCTCTGTGTTGTTGAGTTGCGTGAGACATCACCGATGAGACAATACGGTCGTTCTCTCGACGTTGTGTTAGACATAACCTCTGTTGTGAGTGATACGTGAGGATATTAGGCGAATGATTGATTTGTGTTTACTTGATTAGAAGAATGCATGTGTTATCGGTTGATCTCTATTGAGTTTCTCTTCTCCAAAGAATGTGTTATTGTTATTTACCTGCTTTTTGTTCCTTTAATTTTCCGCATTTGCTTTTGGTTCGTCTTTAAACCAGAACTTTTGATTCATGAGCTTAGAAATATAGAAACCGT
This sequence comes from Lathyrus tuberosus, assembly GCA_022829125.1. Taxonomy (NCBI): domain Eukaryota; kingdom Viridiplantae; phylum Streptophyta; class Magnoliopsida; order Fabales; family Fabaceae; genus Lathyrus; species Lathyrus tuberosus. The sequence goes on along the minus strand of JALAZF010000142.1, from coordinate 1,269,222 downwards.
TGAATGGCATTCTTTCCCTCGCACTGATCCCTGTGGAGACGACAAAACTGGGTTACTTATATATTTTTGCTTGCTGCCATTCTAGCTTCACCAAAATGGCGCTGTTGTCGGGGATTGGTGTTTCGATATTGAGTTGCATCGCATAGTTTCTATGTTTCTAAGCTTCGTACATAATTGTCTATATTATATATTTACTTGTATAAACACTTGTTTTACTTTTGTATATACTTGTTTATAGTTGTTTTCCATAAGTGATTGTATATGTGTTTTCCATCATGTTTATGTGTGTGTACATATTTTTGTTTTGGTTTACGTTTGCTCAAGTGTTGCAGGCTTTATTTGGTATCTATCGGTGAACGAAACAACATGGAGGAGCTTGTACGTAAATAAGGTGTCGAGCTTACGACGTGAAACAAGCGCTTGTTGGGAGGCAACCCAACGATTTGAGTTTGTACAGTTTTATATTTAGTAGTATTATAGTATAGAGTGATAGTGGATGGATTGAGTGAGAGAAAGAACTTGAAAAATTCAGCAAGCATGTGTGCGCTTAGCACGTACAGAGGGCGCTTAGCGCGCCTTGCTTTTTGTGGAAAAACTCTCTTATCCGCTTTCACCCATTTTGTTAGTATATGTTTATTAGTTTTAGAAATTTTTGTGTTGTTCTCAAGTTTTGTTTTTGATTAGCTTGAGGATGCATTGTGTGATTTTTCAATTTTGATTGTTTCAACAAGAAATTTTTATGGTAGTGTGAAAAGTTTAAAGAAAGTTACATTGCTATGGTTTGTGTTTATTGCTTTTCTAGAACATAACATGTTTATGAACCTTAGGATTTGTACAAATTACATGCCATTTATTCTTTTGCAATTTTTGTTCATTTATGAATCACTTTAGTTCATAGCCCCATGCGAGGAAACCTCCATTGTTTACTAAATGCTTGGATGACTGATAAACTTTGTTTAATTCGTTTTATTCATGCTTTATCTTTTGATTATTGTGATTTTGTGGAAGCATTAGAAATGATCAAGGCATTTGTTTATATTGAGCACAACCGTATCTAAAAGTATCTTACCCGTGAGTAGTGAGAATTTGTTAGCCCCTTTGAGCCTAAAACAGTTTAGATCTCATTTTTAGTGATGAACTTGGTTTATGTACATAATTTGCAAGTTTGGTTCATCATTGAATTTAGTGAGTTTCTAAATTTCTTCTTGAACCTTTGAAATTGTATACTTTGATTTTCTTGTCGTAAAAAGCAAAGAGCATTCACTGGAGGTTTGGTTGAATTCAAGTTGGGGAGAATGAAAAAGAAGATTGGTAAGTTGCTTGAAACTTTTGAAAAAGTTTAAACAAGCATGAACAGAAAAAAGTGTAAATATGAATGTGAAAAACATAGAAAAAGCATGCTTGTTTGAGGAGAAAAATAGAGTGAAATAATTGTGCATAAAGGTAGTTTGAGAAGGTTTGTGGTAAAGGAATGAAATTGGTGAATGAAGTTGAGATGTTTGTGAATACCTTGTATAGTGAATGTTCTTTTGCATCAGAAATTTCGATTCAACGGCCTTTAAAAATGTCCCTTTGTTGTGAACTCGGCCAAGCTACAACCTTTAAAGCCCTTAGTGATCTTTTTGCTTCCATCTTTTCATTTTTGATTGTTAGATGTTGTATGAATTGAATTGTTATTTGCATTGTTTGTCAGATGAGTGAAATTTCCCCGCGGTTGTAAACGCGCATTAATTTCTTCATTCTTATTTGAAGTGGAGTGTTAGGCGTGATTCATTCATGAACATGTATTGCTTTTGGATGTTGACATTTGTTTTGTGCTTAGACTTTGTTTCATATTCGTGGTGTCGTTGTAGTTTAGTGGTAAGCATTGCTTTGCATGTACTTTTGATATTTGTACCATACGTTTATTCTCCGGTTGTAAAAACTTGTTGAGCATGATTTTTTGATAATTGCTTTTGTTTCTTTGAGTTGATTGACTTTTGTTTGAGGACAAACAATTATGTAAGTTGGGGATAGTTTGATAAGTGCAAAATGTACCTATTTTTGTATATAAGTTTTGTCGCACTTATCGATACTTTTTGTTGAAATCGTTCGAATAAACCCCTATTTGTTTGTAAATACGTTTACTTTACGTTATAGTGTATATATTGCGTTATCGTGTAAATATCATTGAGTTTAATTGATTTATATTTATTTTTACAGGTATTCAATCAAGGATATCTTGCCATTATTGAATAGAGCATTGAATAAGCTTTCCAGCGCTTCAAACCAGGCGAAAAACAGAGTTACGGTTCAAAAGTTACGAATAAAACAGTGCTAGATTTTTGCTGTTCTGGTGTGCTGCGCCTCTGCAGGACCGGGCGGTGCAGCTCCAGGCGGTATTTCCAGCGCCGGGCGCTCCGGAACAACACTGGAACTTGCAAAAATAAGCCGCCTTTCGCCTCCAGGCGCCCTAAAACACCGTCGGGCGAAACTGTGCGGACTGAAACACCATTTAAGGCCAAAAACACTATTTTTTGAGTATGTTTTTGGGGGAACTTTCTCCCAACTTCATCAAACATGTTTTAGGAGTAGATTAGCTTAGAAACAACATTGGATGATGCATCTTGATGATTCGGAGTCGGATTTGCTTCGATCGGCTCTGACAAACCGTGAGAAAATGGTTCTTCTTTTTTCTTCTCTTTGTATTCTCTATTTGTTGAGGTTTTGTATGTAAATCTCTTGATACCTATTGTATTTCATCTAATGTATGTTTGCGAATGAATTATGATTTTCTATTGTTGTTGTCTTTGATTGATTATTTGTCGTCTTGCCAAAACCTTTACAAATCTTTGATCTTAGATTTTCTTCTACCAATGAGCAAGCTTTTGACATGGTTTTGTGAGTTGATATTCATTTTATCTTTTGTTGTATTGTGTTGATTAAGTAACATGGGTAGCGTGAGTAGGATCGATATGGTATCGCGAGGATGCGTGATAATAGTGATGAAGAAGGATATTCACATCCATTGGGCCAATTAGTTGAATACATGTAAAAAAGGGTTAAGCGTGTGTACGTATTTTGATATTGGTTTAATACGAATAAATCATTTATCTGATATGGATGTTATAGTAATCTCTGTTTTTTCTGAACTCTAGAGATAGATTTAGACTTAACACTTGCGTGAGTATCAGTTCTTACTTCTCTGTGTTGTTGAGTTGCGTGAGACATCACCGATGAGACAATACGGTCGTTCTCTCGACGTTGTGTTAGACATAACCTCTGTTGTGAGTGATACGTGAGGATATTAGGTGAATGATTGATTTGTGTTTACTTGATTAGAAGAATGCATGTGTTATCGGTTGATCTCTATTGAGTTTCTCTTCTCCAAAGAATGTGTTATTGTTATTTACCTGCTTTTTGTTCCTTTAATTTTCCGCATTTGCTTTTGGTTCGTCTTTAAACCAGAACTTTTGATTCATGAGCTTAGAAATATAGAAACCGTTGAATGGCATTCTTTCCCTCGTACTGATCCCTGGGAGACGACAAAACTGGGTTACTTATATATTATTGCTTGCTGTTATTCTAGCTTCAACAATATATCTAACATTAACACCATTTATGTAACCTGCAGATGATTCGGAGGAGAAAAAAATGCTCCCGACAAAAGTAACATGCGAATGGCCATGAGGTGGATGGTCGAGGGCTGAAGCCAGGAGATTCGTTGGTGTTTTACTTCTGTGAACATGGATCAAGGGTTAGAGATCGTAACAGGGAAGAGGCTGACGGGTATGATGAAGCGATATGTCTTGCTGATTATGAGCACGAGGGGATGATACTTGACGAAGAAATCAATGCTACAATTGTTAGGCGTCTACCTCATGATGCCAAACTTCATGCCCTTGTTGATGCATCAGGTGTTAAATTGGTTTGGGGTTTGTAGTCTCAAAGGTTCTATTATGCTTTAGGTAAATTTTTGAGCCTTTGCTCACCGTTCGTTAATTCGTCATTTTGATGTTATCAGGAAGATCTGGAATCAATAACAGTTTCGCATCAGACGAAACAATTGAACGTCTCATGTTTATCGGGAAGCACAGAGTGGAAGCAAGATAGTGCCATGGAACTCAATCTTAAGAATTTTGAATTTTGCAGCGGGATTAGTTACTCTTGGGAGAAACATATCAACAATAATAACATGTGGCTACTACAGAAACATTAGTTCTTCGTAAGGGTCCTGCCTAAATCTAGTAGTCTCGAAGAAATGACGGAGCTCTGGTGTGGTCACTTGAAAACAAGGCAGTGAGGACCACTGTGGAAATAGATTTGTTGAGAATCAAATATTTGTAGATTTTAATGTACTTCCCTTTTTCCTTTTACTGTATTTCCACCTTTGGTAGTGTAATGAACTCTTGAACGTTATACCTTTGTGAAAGGATCTTTGGAGTGTACTTATAGAAGAAAAGTACATGTGACGTGAAAGTATGGATGATGACAAACAAGTAGCTTGGAGAGTTGAAGAAGTGGGAATAGATGGCTCGTGGATCATTGTATCCAGCTCATGGAATTTGTAAAAACAAGATAGCAGGTTAGGAACTTAGGATTACACGCCAACCATTGACTAAACGAATATGTAGTCTTGACTCATGCACTTTAGAATTTGAGAACTTGGAATGACACCTTTATTTGTAATAAATCTTGGAATAAACCAAATTATGAATTCAAAACAAAGCTTGATTTCATCTTGAACTGTATCTCCTTATACTTTTTGCTTTTATATGAACTTGAGTCTTAAAATATGAAGTCCTCCAATGGAATTTTGAATCTTGAAATAATGTCATGAATTTAAAATTTGATGAAAACCACATGAAACTCTCTTGTGACTAGAATTATTGAGTTTGAACTTTGAAGGGGAAATAATAACTTGAATTCGAACTTTGATCATTTTGAAAAGATGAACTTAAAATGGTAAAGTTTAGTATTCTTGAATAATGTTTGTTACTTGAATTTCATGAAAGTCACACAAACCTCTTGAATAAAGGCTTAAGAAACTTATGCCCTTTGGCCATTCTTGAACCAATGAACCCACTTCAATCCGATCACAAGAGAAATCAAATCCACGTCTAAACCAAACAGTAATATATTCACTTAATGACAATCCCAACAATCCTTCAGAGGGTGAAGATCGTAGCATGAGAGCCATGCCCAGAGCCTGCTCAAATACTCATGAAAGAGGAAACCCTAACCATCCTTGTATATTGAGGTTCTTGAGGAATCTGAAGGAAGAAAGGCTTGACGGTGGCTTAGGGGCCAGAAAGGGTGAGGGCATAAACTCGCAGGACTAGAGAACCTCCACAATCACACACACATCACAACCTTCAGGACCTTGAATCTTCTGCAGCAACACCTGTCTTTAAAAGAGAAACGAACAGACAAAGCTAGATAAAGCGGTTAGTTATGCACGAATGATGGACCTAATATGTTATGCAAAAAGAAAAGCGGGGATCTTAGGGTCAAAAATTAGGGTGTGACATCAAGCAGGGTTAATTGGAGACATCTATTTCCCTTCCTTAATTAGCTTAACAGGATAAAAAATGAATCGAACTGTAGTGCCCAAGCGATAGTGATTCAAGACCACAAAAATCATGGTGGGGCCCTAGTCTCTTTCTTACAATCTTCGGTAGAAACTGTTAGTTCTGTATTGGCAGCAATTTTTCTAAAACAAAGTGGTTCATCAAGATGTCTTACTTGATGTCTTGACATGTTGTTTCCAACTTTCTGCAGGTGGTGTTTCTTAGTATTTCAGGACTTTGTGCATGATGTCAAACACGATGTCCTAACATCTGTTATCAGAACATTCTGTTGAGAATGTTATGATTTATTTGCTGCGTTCTTTTTGCATTCTGTTGTGCTTTTATTCAGTAATTGCGTGCGAAAATCTTGGAGTATCTTTAAATTGAAGCAAGCAATTTCTGTGATATTATGAAGAATAGGTTGTTGCTATTTTCTTGCAAAAATATTTGGAGAATAATTAGCTTTAATTATTATTTGAATCAAAGATCTGCTAATGCCCAAGCCCAAGGAGTGTATTACTATTTAAAGACGTTCAACCCTAATTGCTGAGTAGAGAGAATAAGTAACTGCAAGTTGCGTTCAAGTTTTAGGGTTTAAGTTTTGTAATGTTTTTGTGAGCCATTCATTCATCTGTTAGATGCTTGAATTGGACTGATTGGTTGAGTTGTAATTTGTCCACTCTAAGCTTTTAAGTACGAGTGCTTTGTTCTTGATTGAAGCTTTTAAGCAAGAACAAGTTTTTATTTGAAGTGTGTTCTTCTTCTTAGTAGTGTTCTATTTTTATCACTGCATGTGATTGAGGGGGAGTGAGAGGTGTCTCTTGTCTAAGTGTCTTAGATAGAAATCTCACAGGTAGAGATTAGGTGGGAAGATTGTAAACTGGAGTGTGTTTACTGAGAGTCTTCAAACTAATTCTGTTTAGTGGATTTCCTTCCTGGCTTGGTAGCCCCCAGATGTAGGTGTGATTGCACCGAACTGGGTTAACAATTTCTTGTGCCTCTTTGCTATTGTTTACTGTTTTATATCTTTCTTATATTGATCATTGTTCAGATATTAGTGTCGTGACATCTACTTCGACATCTCATATCTGATACCAGAATTTCAATTGGCATCAGAGCAGGCACCCTGTTCTATTTCTGGGTGAGATCTAGGGACGACATTTTCTGGTACTATGGATAAGGAAGGAGGATTTGTGAGTAGACCACCCATCTTGGATATATCTAACTATGATGATTGGAAACCACGCATGGTGGCCTTCTTGAAATCATTGGATAGTAAGGCTTGGAAAGCTGCCTTAAAAGGATGGAAACATCCTGTCATTATTGGGAAAGATGGAAAAGAAACATCTGATCTGAAACCTGAGGAAGAATGGACTAAGGAGGAGGATGAATTGGCTCTTGGAAACTCTAAAGCATTGAATGCCTTGTTCAATGGAATTGATAGAAACATATTCAGATTGGTGAACACTTGTGAGATAGCTAAAGATGCTTGGGACATACTCAAAACTACTCATGCAGGTACTTCCAAAGTAAAGATGTCAAGACTTCAACTGCTGACTACCAGGTTTGAAAACTTAAAGATGAAGGAAGATGAGAGCATACATGACTTCCACATGAATATTCTTGAGATAACCAATGCCTCAAGTGTCCTAGGTGAAAGGATGCCTGATGAAAAGCTGGTAAGAAAAATTCTCAGATCTCTTCCCAAGAGATTTGACATGAAAGTGACTGCCATAGAAGAAGCTCAGGATATCAGCAAGATGAGGGTTGATGAGCTTGTTGGATCTCTTCAAACATTTGAACTAGGAATAAGTGACAGATCTGAAAAGAAAGCCAAGAGCATAGCATTTGTTTCCAATACTGAAGATGAAGAGGAGGAGAGTCCCCTGGATGGTGATGATAGCCTATCTAATGCTATAGTTTTGCTAGGAAGACAGTTTAACAAGGTAATGAAGAGAATAGACATAAAGTCAAGATCAAATGTCAAGAACAACTCATCTGACATCAGCAGGTCCAATGATGGTGGAAGGAGAACAAGGTCTGAAGAAAAATCTACTCAAGGAAAAGGAATTCAGTGCCATGGTTGTGAGGGATTTGGTCACATTAGAGCTGAATGTCCTACTTACCTCAAGAAACAAAAGAAAAGCCTAGCTGTCTCCTGGTCTGATGAGGACTCTGAAAGTGAAATTGATGAAGAATCTGCTAAACATGTGACTGCCTTGACTGGAAGATGTGTCTCTGATGGAGATTCTAGTGATGATGAACTGACCTTTGAAGAGCTTGCAGCTTCTTACAAAAAGTTGTGTCTCAGAAGTGAAGAAGTGTGTCTTGAAGGGGAGAAACAGAAGAAACTTATAATTCAACTGAAGGCTGAAAAAGTTGAGCTAGAGAATGAAGTCATGTTGTTAAATTCCAAACTTGATCAAATGACCAAGTCTGTCAGAATGCTGAACAGTGGAACTGACACATTGGATGAAATCCTTCAGAGTGGAAAAGTGGCAGGTGATCTTACTGGGTTGGGATTTGAGAGAGAGAAGAAATCATCTTCTGATGATAGTTCTTCTGGACCTAAATGTAACATGTCACATCAGATGTCTCAACATCATGGGAGAAAACATGTATCTGAACCTAAACATAATATGCCTCAACATTATAGGAGTGGTCATCCCAACCACTTAAGGGGAAGATTCCAAAGATGGAGATGCCATTACTGTGGGCGATTTGGTCACATAAAACCTTTCTGCTTCAGACTCTATGGATATCCTAAAACTGCTCCTCAACATAGATCAAATACAAACATTTCTACTAATGGAAGACAATGGGTTCCCAAGACTGCTGCCACCAACCTGATAGCTCGCATGTCTCTCAGAGTCTCAGCTAAGGAGGATTGGTATTTTGATAGTGGCTGTTCTAGACACATGACAGGGATTAAGAATTTGTTGGTTGACATCAAATCTCACTCCACAAGCTATGTGACTTTTGGTGATGGAGCCAAGGGTGAAATCAAGGGAGTTGGAAAGTTGAACTGCTCAGGAGTTCCAGACCTTGATAATGTGCTACTGGTAAAAGGGTTAACTTCTAATTTGATCAGCATCAGTCAACTGTGTGATTAAGGATTCAATGTCAACTTCGCCAAATCTGAATGTTTGGTTACAAATGAAAAGGATGAAGTGATCATGAAGGGAGTCAGATCTAAGAATAACTGCTACTTATGGGTTCCTCTAGATTCTAGTTACTCATCCATTTGTTCTCTTGCTAAAGATGATGAAGTGAAGTTGTGGCACCAAAAACTTGGTCATCTACATCTAAAAGGCATGAAAAGAATCATCTCCATGGAAGCTGTCAGAGGAATACCTAAGCTAAAGATTGAAGAAGGAAGGGTATGTGGTGAATGTCAAGTTGGAAAGCAAACCAAGATGTCACATCAGAAGATTAAACATCTCAGTACTTCAAAAGTATTGGAACTACTTCACATGGATTTGATGGGACCTATGCAAGTGGAAAGTCTTGGTGGGAAGAAGTATGCCTATGTGGTTGTGGACGATTTCTCCAAATATACTTGGGTGAGTTTCATTAGAGAAAAATCTGAAGTGTTTGATGTGTTCAAAGATCTTTGCCTAAGACTCCAAAGAGAAAAGGAGAGTAATAATGTTAGAATCAGAAGTGATCATGGGAAGGAATTTGAAAATAAAAAATTTACTGAATTCTATTCCTCTGAAGGGATTGGACATGAATTCTCTTCTCCCATTACTCCACAACAAAATGGAGTTGTGGAACGAAAGAATAAAACTATTCAGGAATCAGCTAGAGCCATGATTCATGCCAAGAAACTGCCTTACCATTTCTGGGCTGAAGCTATGAACACTGCTTGTTATGTTCATAATAGAGTGACCCTAAGAACAGGAACCAATACCACCCTGTATGAGATATGGAAAGGAAGAAAACCTACTGTAAAATACTTCCATGTGTTTGGTAGCAAATGCTATATCTTGGCAGATAGTGAACAAAGAAGAAAGATGGATCCAAAGAGTGATGAAGGAATATTCTTGGGCTACTCTACTAACAGCAGAGCCTACAGAGTGTTCAACACCAGAACTAAGGTTATGATGGAGTCCATAAATGTTGTTTTTGATGATCTACATAAGGAGGCTGATGTTCTAGATGATGTTGGAACATTCCTTGATACATCTGTTGAAATTTCAGACAAAAATGTTGATCCCAATCCTACTGTTGCAGAATCTGATACTGAGCCAGTAAACAAAGGACCTTCCATCAGAATTCAGAAGGATCATCCTAGAGACCTTATCATAGGTGATCCAAATGAGGGAGTCACTACCAGGTTAAGAGAAGTCATCACAAGCTCTTGTTTTGTGTCAAAAATTGAACCCAAAAATATCAAGGAAGCTTTAACTGATGAATTCTGGATTAATGCCATGCAAGAAGAGCTAGGGCAATTCAAAAGAAATGAAGTATGGGAGCTGGTTCCAAGACCTGAAGGAAGAAATGTGATTGGAACAAAATGGGTTTACAAGAACAAGTCAGATGAAAAAGTTGTGGTCACAAGAAATAAAGCTAGACTGGTTGCTCAGGGATATGCTCAAATTGAAGGGGTTGACTTTGATGAAACTTTTGCTCCTGTTGCTCGTCTTGAATCTATCAGACTACTATTGGGAGTTGCTTGCATCTTGAGGTTCAAGCTGTTTCAGATGGATGTCAAGAGTGCCTTTTTAAATGGTTATTTAAGTGAGGAAGTATATGTGGAACAACCCAAGGGATTCATTGATCCAACCTATCCTGCACATGTCTATAAGTTGAAGAAAGCTCTATATGGTTTGAAACAAGCTCCAAGAGCGTGGTATGAGAGACTTACTGAATTTCTTGTTGAGCATGGATACAGAAAAGGTGGCATAGATAAGACTCTTTTTGTCAAAGATGAAGGAGGGAAACTCAAGGTTGCTCAAATTTATGTTGATGATATTGTGTTTGGTGGGATGTCAGATACGATGGTTAAACATTTTGTTCAGCAAATGCAGTCTGAATTTGAGATGAGTCTTGTTGGTGAGTTAACTTATTTTCTTGAGTTGCAAGTCAGGCAGATGGAAGACTCTATATTTCTATCTCAGAGCAAATATGCCAAGAACATAGTTAAGAAGTTTGGAATGGAGAATGCCAGTCACAAAAGAACACCTGCTCCTACTCATATAAAGCTGTCCAAGGATGAAAATGGTGTTAATGTGGACCAAAGTTTATATAGGAGTATGATAGGAAGCCTACTGTATCTTACAGCTAGCAGGCCTGACATTGCTTTTGCTGTAGGTGTTTGTGCTAGATATCAAGATGAACCCAAAGTGAGTCATATCAATCAAGTCAAGAGAATTCTGAAATATGTAAATGGAACATGTGATTATGGTATGTTATACACACATGGATCTGGCTACACTTTATCTGGATATTGTGATGCTGATTGGGCTGGAAGTGCTGATGATAGGAAAAACACTTCAGGAGGTTGCTTATTCTTGGGGAACAATCTTATATCATGGTTTAGCAAGAAGCAAAATTGTGTCTCTCTATCTACTGCTGAAGCAGAGTATATAGCAGCTGGAAGTAGTTGTTTTCAACTAGTGTGGATGAAACAAATGCTCACTGAATATAATGTCACACAGGATGTCATGACATTGTATTGTGACAATTTGAGTGCTATAAACATATCCAAGAACCCTATTCAACATAGCAGGACCAAACATATTGATATCCGTCATCATTTCATAAGGGAACTCGTAGAAGACAAGGTTATTGCTTTGGAACATATGGCCACAGAAGAGCAATTAGCTGATATTTTCACTAAGGCTTTGGATGCAAGTCAATTTGAAACCTTAAGAGGAAAATTAGGCATTTGTATTTATGAAGATCTGTAGCAATTAATGGCGTGTGGGCAGCTTTCATTGGTATTTAAAAACTTAAAAAGTCATTTACTATTTTGTGGCAATATCATTTACTTCCGTTTAAGTTTCCAACAAAAGCAACCACCCTACCATAGGAAATCAATTCATCACATTGTTCCCACACGCTACATCCATCCTTTCTTGCTCAGTTCTTTCACCTTCCCTCTCAGAAAAAGAAGTCTTTCTACTCCAAGTTCAAGCATTTGCATGAAGTTTACGATGTCTCAACAACATTCTTCTCCGTCCAAGAACTCTCATGCTAAAAATTCTACCCCTTCGAAATCTAGGGTTTCTTCTGAAGGTATCTCTCCTAAAGTTATTCTTGATGTTGCTCCATTATCCATGATTCCCCATTCTGAAGTTGAAAAGACAAGGCCCAACAAACTACATGTAAGAAGTTCCAAACGTACACCTGCAGGTAACTCTGCTAATCCCACTATTGAGTCTTCTTATGATCATAGGGAAGGTAGTGAGTATGTGGATAGAACCATTAAAAGTATTGTCACTGGTCTTTTGTATGGAGAGCGTAGGGTTCCTGGGATTAATGTCCCTCTGTCTAAAATTGATGTTGTTCCTACCTTAAATGAGAATCAAAAGGAGGAAAGGGATGTTAATACTTCAATTTCTGAGAAAGATGATACAGAAGAAAATCTTCACATACTGGCTAGCTCTGTGTTGAAAAATGCTGGAACTGTAGTTGAACAAGATGTTGAAACATCTTCTGCTAAGAAAATCTCTCCTACCAAGAGTAATGATCATGATCCTAAGGAAAAGGAGCATGCAAAGGCTGACAATATTGTGAATGTTGATGACCTGTCAGACAATGACCTGATTGCTAGTGTGAACCCTTGGATAGTCAAAAGATTGAGGACCAGAAGAGGAATAGCTACTGTTGAGAAAACTCCTGCTAGGAGTACTAAGAAGAAACCTGTTATTGGCTCTTCCAAATCATGGAGAAAGGTGGCTACCAGCTCCAAGAAAAGGAAGGCTAGGTCTGACACTGATTCAGACTTTGATGTTGAGGATGATGTCCAGGACATCACTCATGTGAAAAGGACTGTGTTAAAAAGAATTTCTGGAATAGACCCTGATGTTCCTTTGGATAACATCTCCTTCCACTATGCTGACAGTGTTCAAAAGTGGAAGTATGTTTATCAAAGAAGGATAGCACTGGAGAGAGAGTTAGGGAAAGACGCTTTGGATTGTAGGGAGATAATGGCCTTGATTGAGCATGCTGGATTGATGAAGACAGTGACCAAGTTTTCAAAATGCTATGATGTGCTGTTAAAGGAGTTTATAGTCAACATTCCTATAGACTGTAATGATAAGCAGAGTAAGGATTTCAAAAAGGTGTATGTGAGAGGAAAATGTGTGGAATTCTCTCCTACCATAATCAACAAGTACCTTAGAAGAAATGAAGATGATCAATGTGAGCTGGAAGCTACTGATAATCAAGTGTGCAAGACTATCACAGCTAATCAGGTTGGAGGTTGGCCTATGAAACACAAGTTATCTGCTGGTCTGCTAAGTGTTAAATATGCTATTTTGCATAGGATAGGTGCTGCTAACTGGGTCCCCACAAATCACACTTCCACTATTTCTGTTGGTCTGGGAAGGTTTATATATGCTGTTGGGACTAAGAGGAGTTTTGATTATGGTTCCTTTATATTGGATCAGACTATGAAGCAAGCTGGCACTTTTGCTGTGAAGATGCCCATTGCATTCCCCTCCCTTATCTGTGGCATTATTTTAAACTAGCACCCTGGTATCCTATCTCAGTTTGATGTTGTTTGTAAAAGGGGGTCTGCATTGTCCCTTCACTATAAACTGTTTGAAGGTAAACATGTCCCTGGCATTATCATGACATCTGCCTCTACTTCTCACCAACCCACAAACAAGTCTGGGGTAATTCCTGAGTTGGTAGAAGCCTGCAAGGAACTGGATGAGGTTATTAGAGTCAGTACTCAAAGAAAACTGAAGTTTGAAAGAATGATCATGACTCTTAAAATGGCTGAAGGTGATACTGTTGAGGATGCAAATGAGAAGGAAGGTTCTGATGAGGGTGATTCTGGTGAGTCTGATGGCAATGCAGAGGATGGTTCTGGTGAGTCTGATGGCAGTGCTGAGGGTGATGAAGACAAGTCTGAGAGTGAGGACTCTGCTGGTTCTAGAGATGCTTGAGTGTTCTGTCATGAAGTTGTTTTTTTGTTATTTTGGTTCTTTTTCTGGATTTCTTTTCTGGTTTTCTGTTGGTACCCTTGTGTGCATCACTTTATTTTGAAGATGTTTGTACTGCTCTTATGATGACAGCTCCTTTATGGTATTTTTAGCTTTGTTGGTTATGGATTTCTCTATCTGGTGTTTGTCTAATTATGGCTAAAAAGGGGGAGAGTAGCTTAGTAGTGGCTTAGTTGTGTTTTCTGTGCTCCTTGCCTTGAGGGGGAGTGTTTTGGAATGTTAGATGTGTTTGTGTGTTGCTTCTACTGCAGGGATCTCTGTCCATTGTTGGTGCTTTTGCCAAAATTTGCCAAAGGGGGAGTTTGTTAGTTCTGTATTGGCAGCAATTTTGCTAAAACAAAGTGGTTCATCAAGATGTCTTACTTGATGTCTTGACATGTTGTTTCTAACATTCTGCAGGTGGTGTTTCTTAGTATTTCAGGACTTTGTGCATGATGTCAAACACGATGTCCTAAAATCTGTTATCAGAACATTCTGTTGAGAATGTTATGATTTATTTGCTGCGTTCTTTTTGCATTCTGTTGTGCTATTATTCAGTAATTGCGTGCGAAAATCTTGGAGTATCTTTAAATTGAAGCAAGCAATTTCTGTGATATTCTGAAGAATAGGTTGTTGCTATTTTCTTGCAAAAAGATTTGTAGAATAATTAGCTTTAATTATTATTTGAATCAAAGATCTGCTAATGCCCAAGCCCAAGGAGTGTATTACTATTTAAAGATGTTCAACCCTAATTGTTGAGTAGAGAGAATAAGTAACTGCAAGCTGCGTTCAAGTTTTAGGGTTTAAGACTTGTATTATTTTTGTGAGCCATTCATTCATCTGTTAGATGCTTGAATTGGACTGATTGGTTGAGTTGTAATTTGTCCACACTAAGCTTTTAAGTACGAGTGCTTTGTTCTTGGTTGAAGCTTTTAAGCAAGATCAAGTTTTTATTTGAAGTGTGTTCTTCTTCTTAGTATTGTTCTGTTGTTATCACTGCATGTGATTGAGGGGGAGTGAGAGGTGTCTCTTGTCTAAGTGTCTTAGATAGAAATCTCACAGGTAGAGATTAGGTGAAAAGATTGTAAACTGGAGTGTGTTTACTGAGAGTCTTCAAACTAATTCTGTTTAGTGGATTTCCTTCCTGGCTTGGTAGCCCCCAGACGTAGGTGTGATTGTACCGAACTGGGTTAACAATTGCTTGTGCCTCTTTGCTATTGTTTACTGTTTTATATCTTTCTTATATTGATCATTGTTCAGATATTAGTGTTGTGACATCTACTTCGACATCTCATATCTGATACCAGAATTTCAGAAACCTTAAGTTCACAATCTTAGGTAGAAAACCCTGAGTTCACAAAGTACCACAGAAATGACGACTCTGCTGGGGAGTCATTGTCTGTATAGGATCATAAGACTAGAGGTCTAAGATGATTAAGACATATATATATATATATATATTGCTTTTCCTAATTGATATATGTGTTTATTTTTCTGCTAATGGGAATGCGTGTGATGCCGCGTGTGGAAAGATTGAGTATACACCTAAGATAGGTGATGGCAATACGGGTAATCTTACGGGGAGTGAATCCCAGCTAAGAGTCCCCGATCGACCATCAAACTCAGTGGAGACTCCCTTTGTAGATACATTGCCTATACGACTTCGGTTGTTGAAAGTAGTGTGGCCGACTGGGTTATCTGAGAAGCTGAGGTTTTTAGTAGACTGAAACCATTTTGTAGTGCGGAAGCTATCGGGAATAGTTGTCACGCGATACTACCCTTATTTGAGATCACTCTAGGATACATCAGCTCGCTGGCGATCCGCTTGCTGTTGTTATCCCAAGAGGGATCAATGATTTTGCGGACAGGTACAAAAAATCACCAGTATAAACCTTTGGGGGGGGGGGGGGGGTAGAGCTTTGACTTCATGACACCGACCCTTTAACCCCATGTTTTTTCTATGTTTTTGTGTGTTGCATTCATACATTCATTTAAAATACCTTAAAAACAGGAAAAAATTTCTCTTCTAGTCTCTCTTTTTTCAAATTAAACTAAGACAATGTTTGCAAATATCAGAGAAAGAGATCGCGTTATGGATTTCGGTAGAAGAAAGACTCATAAGTATACCTTCAAGGTTCCAAAATTAGAGGATTTAAGAGGTTTGGCGAGGATGATCACCAACCCTGAGGCTTTTAGAGCTAAGTATGGAGGACTGCTGTCTCTGTTAAGGATCCATATAATGGAGGGATTACTTGCTACGCTCATTCAGTTCTACGATCCGGTCTATAACTGTTTCACATTCCCGGATTATCAGCTAGCACCAACACTGGAGGAGTATTCTCACCTGACTGATTTACATATCACTGATCAAGCTCCCTTTTCTGGACTGGAAGAAATTCCAAAAGATCAAACCATTGCAAGAGCAATTTATTTAGACGAGTCAGAAGTTAGGACTCACATGATCACTAAGGGTGGTATCTAAGGTTTACCAGTCCAGTTCATGGTAAAGAAAGCTCTGTACTTTGCCAGTATAGGGAATGTGGCCGCTTTCGAGAGCATCTTTGTGTTGCTCACCTACGGGTTATTTTTGTTTACCAACATTGATAACTTCGTAGATATCAATGCCATTAAGATATGTCTGATTGGAAATCCCGTACCAACCTTACTTGCATATGCTTATCATTCTGTGCAGTTAAGGAATTTATACAGCGGAGGAATGATCACATGCTGTGTACCCCTCCTATACAAATGGTCCATTTCCCATTTACCCAAGTCTGCCGCATTTTGGGATCAAAAGAATACTTTACGTTGGTTACAGAAAGTCATGTCTCTTACCAACTCTGACATCAATTGGTACAATTGAATCTATGAAGGGATCAGAATCATTGACCGTTGTGGAAATTTCCCAAATGTACCCCTTATAGGAACTAAGGGAGGAATCAACTATTATCCAATTCTCGTTCGTCATCAATTCGGATACCCAATGAGGCATGTCTCGCGGAATGCTCAGCAGGAAGGTCTTTTCTTCAAGGAAGGGGAAAATGACAGGGCACTAAAGACAGAAATAGTGCATGCTTGGAAACATGTTCATAGGAAAGAAAGAGAGTCTCGAGGAAAACCAGACTGTGTCTCGGTGGAGCCTTATCTCCACTGGGTACAAACTAGAGCTCTCAAGCTGAGGATGCCTTACCCTCGTCAGGAAGTTCTTCCATTAAGGGACCCTGTCCTTTATTTTATGTCTGATATGGAAAAACTTCAGGTGACTCTCGCCAAAGTTCAACAGGAGAAGAGGTCTTGGAGGAACAAGTACCGCATTCTCAATGTGGAGTGTAAGAAAATACAGCAGCTGTTAAAAGATAAGAATGCTCTGATTGAGATTTTAGAGCAACATACTGTAGAAAATCAGGATGACCAAAGGAATTTGCTCGCTTATTTCACTTGGAAAAGGAATGACAACCCGACGACGGCTCAAGAGCCCCGGTCAAAGAAAAGGAAAGCACCAGAACCAGCACCCGAGCTTTCCTCAGAGAGGACTCAGGATCCTTTAGCTTAGAAATTTCCTTTTACAATACTTTGTAATCTACTGTATTTCCATTCCGAAATCTTTGAATTCAATAAAACGGGGTTTCCCCACTGTGTGATATTTGCAATCAAAATTGTCGAAGTTTCTTTTGATTAACCAAATTATTAATTAATATAATCATTGCATATCATTCATCATTCTCGCATAAACGTGTTCTTCTTCCCTACGAATCTCACGTTTGTGTCTCGATTCTAGAGTCAAAGTGTCTCATTTGTACAATACTCGGGCCAATCGACAAAAGAAGATGGATGATCTCGAGGAAGAGAATAGAGGGATGAGAGAAGAGATCGATACTCTGAAAGAAGATCTGAGAAGGCTTCATAGAGACATACAGTCTCTGGCAGCAGCCCAGATGCAGCAACAACGGACTGTGATCTCAGAGATCACATATACGCCCATAGTGGAGAAGTTTGATCCCAGGTATAAAATGTCAAAAGATCGTCCCTGGGGCATGCCACTCAACTATATCCCGGAAGGATATATTCCGCCGATCATGGAAGATCTGGAAAATGAAACGGGAACCGCTGGGCCTGAAGGTTACAAACTTCGGGAAAGCGAAGATGCCAGGGGTATGACAGCAACTCCTGAAGGTTACAAACTTCGGGAGGCACTAAGAGTCTCTACCGTAATGACTCTACCACCACCCGTGGTACACACTGTCCTGGAAGGACAGGTTTCCCAGATACCGTCTAGCAGAAACGAAAGTATGTTCGACAGAATGAATGAGTTCCAGGAACAGTTCCTGGAGATGCCGAAAGAACTGCAGGCCATTCGCGGTCAGGATCTATTTGGAAAAGACGCCACAGACCTTTACTTGGTCCCCAATGTGAAAGTTTCACTCAAATTCAAGGTGCCCAAATCTGCAAAGTACAAGGGTGACTCTTGCCCTCAAAGCCACTTGATGATGTACGCGCGGAGGATGTCAACTCAAACAGAGAACCATCAGCTACTGATCCATTACTTATAGGATAGTTTAACTGGTGCCGTACTCAAATGGTACATGGGTTTAAACCGCACTAAGATTGCTACTTTTAGGGATCTTTGCACTGCCTTCGTTCAACAGTATAAGTATAATCTGGACATGGAACCGGACAGAGATTAACTCAGATCCATGTCTCAGAAGGACAAGGAAACCTTTAAGGAGTACGCTCAGAGATGCCGTGAAATTGCCGCCCAGATTTGTTCACCTCTTGAGGAAAAAGAGATGACAAAGATCTTCTTGAAAACTTCAAGCTCATTTTACTACGACCGAATGGTAGCCAGTGCACCCAGTGATTTCACCGAGATGGTGGGCATGGGGGTTCGTCTTGAGGAAGCCGTCCGAGAAGGACACCTAGTTAAAGACGCTGGATCATCAAGTAGTACAAAACGATACGGTAGTTCTCTCCCTAAGAAAAAAGAGAAGGATATTGGGAATATCTCTCTCGGAAAGCAAAGGCGACGTTACCAACCACTAGCAGCTGTAACTCCTGCTATGAACCCTGCGCCTGTTCCAACGTATCAACCGCAGGTTGCACAAAGCCAACCGAATCAACAGCAATATCAGCAAAGGACACAACAACCTCTTCAGCAGGCTCGTCCTCAGTACAAAAATAATCGTACAACGTGACCACCAGGGTTCGACCCTATACCCATGTTGTACGCAGAACTGTTTCCATTACTACTGGTCAAAGGGCACGTCCAAACCAGGTCTCCTCGTACAGTACCAGAAAATCCGCCTTTTTGGTTCAAGGCAGATCAGACTTGTCCTTACCATCAAGGAGGACCAGGGCATAACATAGAAAATTATCTCAGTTTCAAATCCGATGTGCAAAACCTTGTTAGGAGCGGGGTCTTATCTTTCAAAGATACGAATCTAAATGTTCTCACGAACCCGTTGCCTCAACACGAGAAAGCTGCAGTCAATTTGATAGAAGGAGAGTCTAACAACAACTATCAAATTCATGATGTACTCTTATTGAGGACCAATCTGGTCAAGATGCATCACAGACAGAGCGGGTATGGCCATGTACCACCTCACAACTATCACCAATGTGATATCTTCTCTAAAAACAATCAAGGATGTTTTGTGGTGCAATCGGCTCTACAGGAAGAATTGGATCTCGGGTGGATCCAAGAGCACTGAATTCGGGGGGTTAACATGACTTATATGAATTCCAACATCATTCAAAACCATGACATCCGTGCGATGAATGTCAACCTGGTGGCAATGCACTCAAGGCAAAGCCAGTATCATAATCTGCTGCGGCACGATTACAATTCCTGTCTGATTTGCTCGGTAAACAATCAGGGATGCTCTTTTATACAAGAGTCCCTCCAGCGTCAGATGGATCTTGGGTGGATCTAGGACTACCATGATAAAAATCCTTATCAGATCAACATGATTCAGATCTTCGATATTCGCTTAATGAATACCAGTTTGGTAGAATTACATGCTAAGCAAGTTCAGCTTGGTTTTCTGACTTTGCATAATTATCAGAACTGCAAAGGATGTTGTGAGAGTGACCAGTGATGTGCTCTCGTTCAAAGAACTTTGCAACACTTTTTAAATCATTGGTGGCTTCCGATCTATCTAGATGAAGACAAACAACAAGTCAGTATGATCAACGGGAACCCTACTAGGCATCAAAGTCAGGATGTTCGAGCAGTAAAAACCGATCTAGTAAGGTTACACTGCATACAAAGTGGACGTGGCCAGGTGCAACCACATAATTATGAATGTTGTTGAGTTTGCTCGGAAGTTAACCAATGATGTTACCTCGTGCGAGCAGCCCTTCAGGGTCACTTGGACCGCAGAGAGATTCAACCATGTCCAGTTCCAGGGTCCATCAACTTGATGCCCGACTATTTCGCTGATCAAATCAAAGATGTCGTTGTAATCTATGATCACGAATGGACCAAAGAAGTTTGCGCCATCATCCCTCTACTTGACGAATCAAAGTTTCTTAGCCAGGAACTGATTGAAGTTACCTATGACAGTCAGAGAAATCAGAAGGCTCCTGTAGTTATTTACCTACCAGGACCAGTACCGTTAAAGTCTGATAAGGCGATCCCTTACAAGTACGGTGCAACAATAATTGAGAATGGAAAATAAGTTCCATTACCCTCCGTCGTGAATATTGCAGAATCAGTCGAGTAACACGGAGCGATCGAATCTTCAACCGAGGAGTTGGAGAACCCAACAAAGAAAAGGAACCTCAAACAGAAGTTCCCAATCCACCAGTCGGTCAATCCAATGATCCCGACCTTTCAAAGAACAACGATGAGATGTTGAAGCTCATCCAAAAGAGTGAATACAACATTGTTGATCAATTATTGCAAACTCCTTCAAAAATCTCTGTGTTGTCTCTATTACTCAGTTCCGAAGCTCACAGAGAGGCTCTGCAGAAAGTCTTAGAGCAAGCCTTTGTGGAACAGGATGTAACAATAAGACAGTTCAATAGCATCGTTTCCAACATCACTTCCTACAACAACTTGGGATTTAGTGACGAGGAATTTCCAGAGGAAGGAAAAAGTCACAACATGGCGCTCAATATCACAGTCAAATGTCAGGACGATGCCTTAGCCAGTGTACTGGTAGATACTGGATTGGCCATCAACGTTATTCCGAATTCCACTTTAATGCGACTATCATTTAAAGGATCCCCAATGAGGGGCAGTGAGGTCATCATCAAAGCATTTGATGGATCTCGGAAAGCAGTTATCGGCGAAGTCGACCTTCCCATAACTATCGGTCCCCACACTTTCCTAATCACTTTCCAGGTCATGGATATCCGGGCAACGTACATTTGTTTATTAGGAAAACCTTGGATAGACCAGGCTGGGGCAGTCACTTCGACATTGCACCAGAAACTGAAGTTCGTCAAGAACGATCAACTCGTCACAGTCTGCGGAGAGTAAGCCTTGCTCGTGAGTAACTTATCATCGTCTACTTGTGTAGAACCCGAGGAGGTTGTTGGAACTCAGTTCCAAGCACTGTCGGTAAGCAATGAGAATCAGTCGGAAAAAGGAACTTCAATTTCCTCATATAGAGATGCTCTCGAAGTGATCAAAAGTAACAATGCAAAAGGGTGGGGACAACTTGTCATTCCTACTGATAACAAAACAAAGCAGGGTCTTGGTTTTTCTTCAACCTGTACCCAGACTACTACTAATGATGAAGGTCTTCATCCCATTCACTATTTCTTCCACAATGGAGGGTTCCTTCACCCAGTGCATCAGGAAGTGCACACCATCAACGAGGGAGATTCCTCCGATGCGTAGGAAGAGTGGAAGTCCTATCTTAACGAGGACGGTTATATGTCTCAGGAAGAGGTGCCTACGCCATTTTGCTATCCTGCACAGAGTCCGAGATTTATACCAAGGTCAGACGTCAAAATGATATACGGAGATTGTGATCCAGAAGGATGTTATGCTCCACCAAACTCATTAGAGGAAGACACTCTAATGAAAGATAACTTTGACCACGACTATTATGGCCCAATGGATGGTCTGCTTATCTGGCAGCCGTACCCAGGAAACTCGGGGCAAGAAAATCAGCCCAACAATGAAAATTAGTTGAGCATCATTAAAAAGAATACCTGCGTCCCCAACATGTCATGGGATCAACACTCAGGGTATTCATAACCTATCCAACACGGCGATGAATTTGCAAAACTTGCAGGACTAGAATTCATCAACTACGCTTTTCCCGAGGTCAACGTCATCGAGAGGGATGATTCCTTCAGTTCTAGAGAAGTGTGGGACACATTAGGCCAACCAAGTGGTAAGTTTGACTTCTTGGTCAAGTACACCTCTCCTGAAAGCTCTCGTATCAGGCTCGAGGACATCCAGCTAACTGGATGGGGAGATTTACCTGAGAGTACAAATACTATGCAAAATACAATAGAAGAGTTCGTCTATGACAACTCTTCCTTGGAGACAGATTCCAACGATCCTGCTCCGTCAGAAATCAGCGCTTTTTTTAGGACAAGTCAAGAAAGAAGGTGCCAGACTTTGTGATTCACCGAGGAGTTCGCCGCCAATGGGTTGCTGTCGATGTTCCGAAGATTGTTCATAAGTCTAAGTAGTTGCCGTCTTTATCTTAACCTTTCACCCTGCCCAGGTGAAACGGCTGTTTTGATAGGGCTCACTTTCTGTAAATATACCTCTTCGCTTCCCCCAAAGCGACTGAGTTTTGCTTTATAGGGCTGTAGTTTCAAGAATCGACGATCATAAATAAAATAACATCGTTCTGTAATTTCTGCATTTATTGCTGTTTTCTTTTTCATTTTTTCAGAAAATGGTAATCCTAAAAAACAAATCAATAATAAAAACAAGCAGTTATCAGAAAATACACTGCACACACTCTTGCATTCTCTCTATCTCTTCTAAAAAACAATCATCACGTCATGCAGATTGCTTGTTTTAAACCCCGTTGAAACATACGATCCAATGCCTTCTCCCAACTTTGAATTCCCAGTATTTGGGGCTGAAGAAGAAGATGACAACGAAATTCCATAGGAGATCTCCCGATTACTCAAACAGGAGGAAAGGTTCATTGAACCTCACAAGGAGCCGTTGGAAACAGTCAACTTAGGTTCGGAAAAAGAGAGAAAAGAAATCAAGATTGGGGCACTGCTCAGTCCGACTGTCAAAGAAAGTTTGACAAAGCTTCTCAAAGAATTCCCCGATGTATTTGCTTGGTCCTACCAGGACATGCCAGGGTTGGATACCAGCATCGTGGAACATCATCCACCGTTACGGTCAGAATGTCTGCTAGTAAAGCAAAGGTTGAGACGAAGTCATCCGGACATGGCCATCAAAATCAAAGAGGAAGTACAGAAACAAATTGACGCGGGTTTCCTCGCCATGTCAGAATATCCTCAATGGTTAGCCAACATTGTACCAGTTCCAAAAAAGGACGGAAATGTCAGAATGTGTGTAGACTACAGAGATCTAAATAAGGCTAGTCCAAAGGACGACTTTCTTTTACCACACATTGACATGCTGGTAAACAGTACAACAAAGTTCAAAGTTATCTCCTTCATGGATGGATTCTCGGGCTATAACCAAATCAAAATGGCGCCGAAAGACATGGAGAAAACTTCGTTCATCACCCCATGGGGTACTTTTTGTTAAAAGGTAATGTCGTTCGGTTTGAAGAACGCCGGGGCAACCTATCAAAGTGCCATGACTACTCTCTTTCATGACATGATACACAAAGAAATCGAGGTATATGCCGATGATATGATTGCCAAATCTAAGACAGAAGAAGAGCATGTGACCCACCTGTCAAAAATATTCGAGCGGTTGAGAAAATACAAACTCTGCTTGAATCCCAATAAATGCACATTCGGTGTCCGTTCAGGGAAACTTTTGGGGTTCATCGTCAACCAGAAAGGAATTGAGGTTGATCCTGACAAAGTCAAGGACATTCAAGAAATGCCTTCTCCGAAAACTGAAAAACAAGTCAGAGGATTCCTGAGACGTTTGAACTACATTTCCAGATTCGAATTCCTTATGACAGCGACCTGTGCACTGATCTTCAAATTACTCAAAAAGAACCAGGACTGCATTTGGACAGAAGATTGCCAAACCGCCTTCGACAGTATTAAGGAATACCTGTTGAACCCACCGATTCTATCACCTCCAGTGGAAGGAAGGCCACTGATCATTTACCTAACAGTCTTGGAAGACTCCATGGGCTGTGTACTTGGCCAACAAGACGAAACAAAAAGAAAAGAGTCTGCCATCTACTATCTAAGCAAGAAATTCACCGACTGTGAGACTCGGTACACTATGCTCGAGAAAACTTGTTGTGCCTTGGCTTGGGCAGCCAAACGTCTTTGCCAGTACATGTTCGTCACACTACTTGGTTAATCTCCGAAATGGATCCAATCAAGTATGTCTTTGAAAAGCCCGCTCTCACGGGAAGGATTGCCCGTTGGCAGATGTTGTTGTCAGAATATGACATAGAGTACCATGCTTAGAAAGCTGTTAAGGGAATTGTTTTAGCCGATCATTTGGCTCATCAACCGATTGACGATCAAGAATCAGTCGGGTTTGACTTCCCAGACGAAGATGTCATGTATTTAAAAATGAAAGACTGCGATGAACCACTACCCAGTGAAGGGCCAGAACCAGGTTCCCAATGGGGACTTATCTTTGACGGAGCTGTCAATCATTACGGAAACGAAATTGGGGCAATCATCATAACACCTCAATGTGCCCACATTCCATTCACCGCCCAACTGACATTCAAGTGTACAAACAATGAGGCTGAATACGAAGTTTGTATCATGGGTCTCGAAGAAGCGATCGACTTAAGGATAAAAAACTTAGATGTATATGGCGACTCAGCCCTGGTTATCAATCAGATCAAAGGAGATTGGAACACATACCAATCAGGACTGATTCCTTACAAAGATTATGCAAGAAGGTTGTTACCCTTCTTTAACAGAATCGAGTTTCATCATATCCCTCGTGACGAGAATCACATGGCTGATGCATTAGCCACTCTCTCTTCCATGATTAGTGTAGGTCACTGGACTGATCTACCTAAGATTAACATAATGCTCCTTGAACGGCCCGCTTACATCTTCACGATTGAAGCAGTCATCGACGATAAAGCTTGGTATTACGATATCAAATGCTTCCTTCAGAAATAAGAGTATCCACCTGGGGCACTAAGGAAAGACAGAAAAACCCTCAGAAGGCTAGCAGGAAGCTTCTTTCTGAGTGGTGACACACTCTATAAGAGAAATTTTGACATGGTCTTGCTCCGATGTGTAGACAGACCAGAGGCAGACATGCTGATAAAATAAATTCACGAAGGCTCCTTTGGCACTCATGCCAACGGACACACAATAGCGAGAAAAATTCTAAGAGCAGGGTACTATTGGTTGACAATGGAATCCGACTGCTATAAGTACATGAGGAGGTGTCACAAGTGTCAGATATACTCCGACAAAATCCATGTACCGCCAACGCATCTCAAAGTTCTTTCTTCCCCATGGCCTTTTTCCATATGGGGAATCGACATGATTGGCATGATTGAACCCAAGGCTTCAAACAGACATCGGTTGATCCTGATAGCCATTGATTACTTCACCAAGTGGGTCGAAGCAACGTTATACGCTAATGTGACCCGACAAGTAGTGGTCCGATTTATCAAAAACAATATCATCTGCCGTTATGGTGTTCCAAGCCAGATCATTACAGATAATGGATCTAACTTGAACAATAAAATGATGAAGTAGTTGTGCTCTGAGTTCAAGATCGAACACCATAACTCATCTCACTACCGACCCAAGATGAACGGAGCGGTAGAAGCTGCTAACAGGAACATCAAGAGGATTGTTCAGAAGATGGTTGTAACCTACAAAGATTGGCACGAGATGCTACCCTTTGCTCTTCATGGTTATCGTACATCTGTCCGCACTTCAACAGGGGCAACCCCCTTTTCTCTAGTATATGGCATGGAGGCAGTGCTCCCCATCGAAGTAAAGATCCCATCAATCCGGGTATTGATGGAAGCTAAGCTTACAGAAGCTGAATGGTGTCAGAGTCAACACGATGAACTGAATCTGATCGAAGAAAAGTGAATAACGGCTCTATGCCATGATCAGCTATATCAACAAAGAATAAAGAAGGTGTTTGACAAAAAGGTCCGACCTCGAGTCTTCAGGAAAGGAGACCTTGTGCTCAAGAAGATATAATCATTTCTCACTGACTCTCGGGGTAAATGGACTCCGAATTATGACGGCCCCTACGTGGTCAAGAAAGCTTTCTCAGGCGGCGCCTTGAGACTTGCAACCATGGATGGAGAAGAGTTTTCCTACCCCACAAATGTTGATGTAGTCAAGAAATACTTCGCCTAAACTAAAAAAAAAATGTCTCGGTGGATTGAAAACCAGAAAGGGCGGTCCAGGCAAAAATTAGAGACATAATAAAAAATCATCCCGGTGGATTGGAAATCTCAAAGTACAATCCAGGCAAAAGTTAGGGATAACGGCAAGTAACTACGTCCAACAGGGGCAAATCCCAACCAGCAGTCATGCCATCCATCAGAAAATTCCAGTCAAGGTCATCTTCGACAGAAGCTCAGGATG
This sequence comes from Lathyrus tuberosus, assembly GCA_022829125.1. Classification (NCBI taxonomy): domain Eukaryota; kingdom Viridiplantae; phylum Streptophyta; class Magnoliopsida; order Fabales; family Fabaceae; genus Lathyrus; species Lathyrus tuberosus. Next base: position 1,242,839 of record JALAZF010000142.1, on the reverse strand, counting down.
TCCCGAATTCAAAGTTGGTAGAAGGATAGTGGTCGTTATGTTTCAATGTAGCCCTTTTCCCTTAAATTACCATTTTCTAAACTTTGTAAATACTCTATGGAATCACGCGTTTGGCTGATTTCCATCCTATCAATAAAATTTGAGCCCTTGTGCTTTTGTTTTCAATTCTTATTTGTTTTAGCTTTACAGAACGACATTTTTTAACATGATCAACGATTCTTGAAACGAAACAAAAATGAATTTACTTGTCAAACTTTTCTGCTTTTAAATAAAGATGACAATTCTTTTGACTGTTGAACATCGAAAGAACATCGATTGCGTCTCCAAAGGGGTTCGAGCCTCAAAGTGCAGAAGCAAAGTACTCATTCTAAACCAGTACACCTGAATGAAGGATCAGTTATGTCAGATGCGAATACTCCATCTGACATCCCCGACAGAGTTCTTACCTCCTAATCCCGACCAACGTTTTTCCCCGCAGCAATTACTTTCTTCTAAGCAAGGCATAATTGCTATCTTGAACCAGTGATACTTCTTCGTCCCCTGTTGTGGTCGAGTATCCAGTCGTGTTCATCCACTAGTCTGTATGTCGCGTCAGTTTTGTCAGCATATACATACATACATCATGCATTATTGATTTACATTCATATTCATATTGCATCACTATCACTCAAGTCGGTCTTGTCCCCTAGTGATAAAAGTCCTCTCAATCGAGTTGTTAGTTCTTTCCTCATCAGGAAATGTTGCGTCTGAACAATCTCTCTCCTCTAGTTTATTTATGGGATGAAGTTGGCCCTTGACCACTTTGATAACTTGAACCTCTGAAAGACCAGAGAACTTTTGACGAACATCACTCTTCGCCATTGAAGATGATATTTTCGCTTTCCCGGATTAAGGAAAATCCCCAGAGAAAGCCTCTTAATCAGAGATTTGGAAATACAGCAGTTGTGTTCCGAAAAAATCCGCTGACGAAAAGGTCATCAGCACCTCAAAATTGGATCACATCATATGGCATTTCTCCGGGAAGATCCTGAGAAAAGTATAATGTAAGACCCCAAGAGGAAACAGTCTCTCAAGAGACTCGTTCTCCCCGATAAGAGTCGACAAATGGCATCTCCAACAGAGAAGTTTGTGCACCTCTACAACTCAGACGAATGGGTTCCCCAGCAAGTCTGACATCAACTTTTTCCATCAAATGGCATCTCCCCAGGAAAATTTGGCGAGAAGTTTGAGGAAAACCACTAAGAATAGCGTCCCTTGTCAAGAAAGTTTATTGACAAAAGAAACTTAGACCAGTTCCTTGGTAGGAAACCAGGATCGAGGGGAAGTTTATTTCAGAAACTTAGACCAATTCCTTGGTAGGAAACCAGGATCGAGGGGAAGTTTATTTCAGAAACTGAGACAAGTTCCTTGGTAGGAAACCATGATCGAGGGGAAGTTTGTTTCAAAGAAAACTAAGACCAGTTCCGTGGCCCAAAGCCAGAAGCGAGGGGAAGTTTTAACCTTTTCTATGCATCCTTGCTTAGCAAAAGAAGATGGACTGGCAAACTGTCATTCATAACCACTATCAAAATTCTGGGTATTCTGATATTTAATCATCTTGCACCCCGAATGCCCGAATACCTTCGCCATTCACACCTTCGGGTCCAAGAAGATTAAATAGGGGCATCTGTCATACCCTAAATTTTGACCACTAATATTTCCCATCATTGTGCAAATCATCATCACAATATGGATGAACCATCATGCCTCATCAGTCTCCCCAAAGACGGGTGAGCATTCACTACAAATAGGAATTAGGGTTTCAAGCCCTCTCTGAGCCTTAGACAGAGGATCAATCAAGGAATGACATGATCTTTAACTTGTCTAACCTCTCAAACATCCACAAAGGATCAAGAGGACTCCCAAATCAAGGATTAAGCACATGGCTGCAACATTCCAAGTGGATTAAGCCTCAAAATCGACAGTGTCACCAAATTAGGGTTTTGGTCGACCAGGGCCTCCAGGTGGAAATTTTCCTCTAGGCATGAGCCAATGCTTCAAAGCATAACCTAAAAATACTCCATGGGACCTCATTAACCCAATCATCAAGTCAATTTAGCCTCAGGGGATGCATTCACTAAAAATCAGGAATTAGGGTTTCTTGACCTAATTCACCCCTAAGTTGACTTTTGGGACAAAACATGAGCCAAGACCTCAAGACATGATTTAAGGGTCTCCAATATACCACATTTATCCATTTGCAACAATGGATTGATCCAAGAAGCTTGATTCCCAACTTTCAAGTTCATCAGAACCACAGTTAGGGTTTCGCGAAAAAAGTCAACTGTATCTTTGACTTTTGGCCAGGACATGCTCCCAAACCCTAGGACATGATTCAATACACCCTATAACACCTAAGAAATCAATCCATAAAGTTTGATTTAGGTCAAGGCCTTGATTTCATAGAGGATCACACAGTTTGGAATTCATCTGATAAAAAGTCAACTGTGCACAAAAGTCAAAGTTTGACTTTTTGAGATTTTTCACAATTATGGTTCCTCAACCCTAAAATGATGTTAATGTGTGATTTGAATCAACATTCATCAAGAAAACCCAAAGAAAGTGGGATAACTTGTAAAAGGGGTAACCATAAAAACTTAGAATTTTTTCTAAGTTATGAAATAAAGTGGCTAGGGTACCAACTTCCAAGGATTATAACTTGAGATCCAAGCAACCATTTTGGCTGATCCAAAGATGGATTTGTAGCTCTCATGGCATACTTTAAAAGTGTCAACTACACCTCATTCCAATTTCTCATTGATTTCAAGTTATGGAATGGCCAAAATCACAAAAAGTGAAAATGTCACTTTTTTCCAACACTTAGTGAAATTTTCACAAAGTCCAAATCTGCCTTGTTTTTTTTCCAAATGTAGGGGCATTTTTCACTTGGATCCAAAAAGTATCAAAACAAACTATGATCACACATATGTTTTATCATATGAGAGCTTTCCAAAATGGCCAAGAACCCCATGAAATTCCACTTGAGCCATGAGATATGACAATCGCAATGTGCCTTGCTGCAAACTGTCATGGCTAGGCATATTTGTTCATTTTGCTCGATTTGAGCAATTTGTGCAAATGACAAACAAGTTGATCCATCTAAACACCCCAGGGAGGGACCAAGGAGGGCAAACACTGATCCATAAGCCTCTCAAGTCTTTGGAACTAAAAATAGCATGCCAAACCTAAAATTGCCTAAAGAGGGGACAAGACTCCAATTTTGTTTTGGACCATTCAATGGATGCACCAAGGTGGCATGAACTGAACCATTTCCAACTAAATGAGTCAAGGATGATCTCTGAACTAGGGGACCAGCAACCTGTGCCCTAACCTCTAGTCAATGGCTAGAGGAGACTTGAGATTTCAAAATGCAACCATTGGCCAAACCTCTGCAGCAGTTTCCATTCACCATTGCTTGCAAAACAAACTTGCTCTACTATAAATAGAGCTCATTTGTGCTCAGTTTGAGTACACCAAAGCACTACAACATTTGCTTTCCTCAAAATCTCTTTCTCTAGGCAAAAATACCTTCTTTAGCAAGGTAACTCTGAGTTTTTGAGTTAGAGAGCAATTCCATCACAGCTCATGATCCAAACACATCCAATATGTCATATCTAAGCTGTCCAAACTCTCACAAGTGACCTGTAACACCAAAATCACAAAGTCCCCTCTAAAAACCTCAAAATATGGCCTTTTTGCATTTTTCAAGCCATGTCTTGATTCAGTCACTTTCCAAACCAGATAAAACCTCAAACACACTCCAAATATCATCCTTGAACTGTCCCAAATGGTTTCACACATCTGGAACACCATTTGAGGGAGTTGCTATTTTGGCCACTTTTGTCCCTTTTGCAAGAAAGGGCCAATTTCAATTCCTGAGGTTTCCAGCTGACTCCAATCATCCTAAAAGCTTCTAAGGGATCATTTGAGAGTGTTCAAAGCATCAAAACATTTTTGGAACAAAGCACTTGGCAGATAGCCCAAAAAGCTCCATAGGAGGTAAGCATCTCAACTTGAACTCTTTAATATATGCCTTGCTTTGAGGTCCACTGATCATGCACATCTTATACATGTTATATTTGTTGTGTTTGAACCAATTCATCATGTAATTCATGCCTATAACAAGAGATAGCACAGAAAATGCAAATCATGGCCTATTTCAAAACCACTATCGGGTTTTGAGGAGGATTTATTTTCTAGAAAAACCACCACCACCATTGGATTCCTTGGGAAATTCTAGGCCAGATACATATAAATTTTGTCTCCATCCATGGAGAAATGAGGAAGTTATGACCTTCACGTTTCTGACCAAAAACCTTGCCTTGCCTTTCCTTGGCTAGGCCAAGAACAAGGCAAGCCTTGTATATTTATGGCTGGGGTTTGATACACGGATGTATCACCACCCCAGTGGTAAGGCGCACACCCTGCACACAAGAGTTCTGGGGTTCGAATCCCCCTCGCCCCAGACCCCTTTTTAATGTTTTTTTCACTTTTTTATTATTTTTCATGTTATTTTTAATGATTTGAAAAATTAATAACTCCCTCAGTTTTAATTATTTTTTATTGGCTCTTTTTGCAAAAAATCACAAAAATATTGAAATATTTTATTCCACAAAAAAATAAAATTTATATTATTTATTTAATATAATTGGAATTTTTGTGAATAAATTCATTTTTAATTATTTTTAAACATTTTAAAAGTGAATATTCATCTTGAAAATCAAAACCAAATGAGTTTTAATTCATATTGTGATTAAAATCTCATTTTTCAAACCTTAAACAAAATCACAAGTGGTTTATTCAAACTTATTTGGTATTTTTATCATTTTTATTGATTTTCTTTAAATATTTACTTTTAAAGGAAAACAATACTAGGGTTTCTTTGATTTTCACCCTCACAAACATTTTCAAACACAAACAGGCCTCTAATAGAGTGTAAGACCCAATCCCTTTTTAAACAAAACCATTTTTGGGCCTCAGATATTGTATAAGTCCCGACACTTAAAAATCTCGGCGTGATCGCCAGGTTAAAATCATTTGGGCCTCTCCTTGAGCTATAAGACCCATTTCTTTTCTTAAAAAACTCTTTGGGCCTCTATTAGAGTGTAAGACCCAATCCTTTATAAATACCAACACTTTTTGGGCCTCTCCCCGAGTTGTAAGCCCCATTCTATTTCTTTAAATACTTTGGGCCTCTAATAGAGTGTAAGACCCAAACCCCTTTTTGAAACCAAAATAATTTGGGCCTCAGTCATTGTATAAGACCCATTGTGTTTTCAAAAACCTCGGCGCGATCGCCAGTTTAAAACAAAAGAACCCTGGGCTTCTCCTTGAGCTGTAAGTCCCATCTCTTGTACAATAAAACAAGTTTGGGCCTCATATATTGTATAACTCCCTCTGTACAGTTTTCAAAACAACGGTGCGATCATCGTTAAAACTTGGGCCACTCCTTGAGCTGTAAGCCCCAATAATCTTTTCAAAGTACTTTTTCCTTTGATTTTGAATATAATATTGTTATCAAAACTTTCTTTGTTGAACAACTAACAATACAACATGGAAGCTCTACAACGGGTAAGTGTTTATCCGCTTTCATTTATCGCTTTCATATGTATATAATTGTATTGTGGGGCTGTTTCACTGTAAGTCTCCTTTCACATCCTTTTATATACTTGTCACATATCAACTGTGTAATACTAGTATAGTTATTTAGAGTTTTCCCCGGCAACTACGTCTAGAACTAGGTAAAGTCAGTTGGTCACTCTTGAATACAAACAAAACTAGATCCCCCATAGGATTACCAGACACAGTCTTCCCTTCTCTTGGGGTTAAACAATATGGAACAAAGAGAAAGGCAGCATTCTCGGTGAACCCTTTCTCAGACTGTCACCCTTAGAAATTGTCAAAGAAACTCTACTCCCCAGAGTTGATCTATTCTCCGTGAATAGCATCTCTTGAGTTTCTTCCAAATTCTTGAACTTTCCTGGAATGATCTCTTCTCTGTGAATTGCATTTCTTGAACTTCTCTTGGTTTGGGGACCCACAGGTTTCCTAAAAGCATCCCCGCCTCCTCTTGGGTGTTGTACAAGGACCCTTCGGCTTCTTAGAAGTTCTCATGTGTTCTCTTGGGCTTAATACAAGGACCCTGACGACCTCTTAAAGGTATAAGACATAACTTAGTCATCCTTTGCTAGAGCAGTCTTTCCAGTGTCAAACCTCTGGCCACTTTAGGGTTGATACTCATCCCTTAATGCACGTGCCTCCTCTTGGGCATTGTACACAAGATAAAACTCTAGACTTGGATAGTCTAAACCCCCTTGAGTCTCAAAGACATTCTCAAGTTCCTTTCAAATATAGGAAAAACACTGATTACTCTGAAACCTGGTCTCTCTCATGAGAGTTCCCCACCCTTTTGCCTGCCTATGGATCTAATCCTCAGCAGTGACGCCGCCTCCTCTTGGGCTTTGTACAATGATCCTCCCCAACGGAGTTAACCTTTTCACACTCTCTTGTTGAGTATAAAAGACTATCTTATTGAGTCTATTTTCTTTTAGCCTCCATCTCGGGCTTCGTACGAGATACCAAAACACTCTCTTGTTGAGTATAAAAGACTCTCTTGTTGAGTCAATCTCCTTTTAGCCTCTATCTCGAGCTTCGTATGAGATACTAAAACACTCTCTTGTTGAGTATAAAAGACTCTCTTGTTGAGACAAACTCTTTTAGCCTCTATACAAGATACTAAAACACTATCTTGTTGAGTATAAAAGACTCTCTTGTTGAGTCAATTTTCTTTTAGCCTCCACCTCGGGCTTTGTGCGAGATACTAAATCACTCTCTTGTTGAGTATAAAGGACTCTCTTGTTGATTCAAACCCTTTTAGCCTCTATCTCGGGCTTCGTACGAGACAACAAACCACTATCTTGTTGAGTATTACAGACTCTCTTGTTGAGTCATTCCCCTTTTAGCCCCTGTCTTGGGATTCATACAAGACACATAAAAGCACTCTCTTGTTGAGTCATTCAGTTTTTAGCACTCTCTTGTTGAGTCAACCCTTTTATCCTCGATCTCGGGCTTCGTACGAGACAAATAAAAAACACCCTCTTGTTGGGTCAATAGCCTCCTCTTAGGCTTTGTATAGAGAAATCCCCGGTTGAGTCAAACAATCTTTTAGCATCAAATTTGTACCTTGCTCACAAACATACAAACATCAACAACTCCTCTTTAGAGATGACAAATTCTCTCTCATCCAGGACCCTTTTAGCTTCACATATTGGGCTTTAAACAAGATACAAATCACCTTTAGCTTCATGTCTTGGGCTTTGAACAATACACCAAAATAAAAATTTTCCCCCCTTAGAATAGGAGGAACTACGATCGCTCTGATTTCCTTGTTTCGTTAAACGGGAATACGTAGGCATAAGATTGAAAAATCTTAGCGAGCACACTAATCAAAAACCCAAAATTCAGTACCTTCATATATCAAACCAAAAGCATCAAATCTAAACACATTACCAAAAACCTCACAAATGATCCAAACATTATGCTTTTAACAAAATAACCGAAGAGGGGCCCACATCTTAATAGCATCTGTAAACCAACAGTTTTGACTGTTTAAACTCAGTATGCAAGCAGGGTTAATTGGAGACATTTATTTCTCTTCCTTAATAAGCTTAACAGGATAAAAAATGAATCGAACTGTAGTGCCCAAGTGATAGTGATTCAAGACCACAAAAATCGCGCTACACTCTGGATGGAGAACCATTTGCTCGACCATGGAATGGTGAAAAGCTCAAACAGTATTACAGTTAGGACCAACCACGAGGTCGAACCAACTGCCGATGAGATCACCCCTAACAGGGTGACGGCTCGGCCACAGGACCGTGCCCTGGTGCAAGCACGATCCCTCATTTTACAACGCCGACCAGTTTCTGCTTATGGGACGAGCAGACTCTGCGCACAACGGGGATACCTCAACCGAGCTCCTCCATTGTCGCACCAACAAGGTAGGACACCCAACTCGCGATGGGAATAGTCCAAACCTATGGGATTAGTACCTCAACTGAGATCCTAGTCTCATCACCGCCGAAACTGCTTTGCCTCCTCGACAAGTCTCCCAAACTGTCGAGCATAATGAGAACAAGTCGAGCAAAACGTCCATACTCAGCATTCAAACAATAAAAGCATGCACAAATAAATGCAACAAGACAATGCCAAACAAAAAAATATTTATATAACTTCGGCCACAAGGCCGGAATAAGTCAGCAGTACATAAAGAGGGTTGTGCCCGACAAAATATTACATATCAAAAGGCACGCAGGCCCACAAAATACAAGTACAAACGTCAAAAACAAAACTAAACTGCCTCGCCGGGAACCTTCGGGGGAACCACCTCACCGTTGACGACCATGTTGAGAATTCCCATTCCCTTGGTTAGTAGCTGGACTTCGGAATTCAGGGCCTTCAACTACTCCAAAGCAGGGTTGAAACGAAACTCAGCTGCCCCCAGATTATCTTGCTCGAGAAGACGGATCCTCTCGATCAGGTCCTTCCGCGTTTTTAGAGCCTTCTCGTCGTCGGTCTCATCCAGACCAACCGCCGACGACCCCTCCAGCTTGGTAATCCTTGCCTTCAGACGTGCATTATCCTCGTTGACCTTGGTCACCTCCCCCTGCATCTTAGTAACCTCCTTCTGAAGCTCTATCTTGGCCTCCAGATTGCCTTAGAGCTTCTTCAGGTCGTTAAAAATCTCTGCGTTTTCTAGCTACAAGTCGATGATCTTGACTTTCGCCTTCTTGAGGTCAGCAAGTGGAACCATCTCTGCATCCCTAAGGGCCAGCGCCGCCTCCAATGCCCTGATCATAACGATCGCATCCTGGTAGAGAAGCTTCCTCCGCACCTGAGGATCGGCTGACAAGATAGATGAGGCATCGAGCTCTGGTACGACGACGAAACTCTCCCCGTAAAACATTTTCCCCTGAAGATAGCACAAGGGCAGCACAAATTTCCCTCCAATAAAACCACCCGAGCAGCCCGCCGGTGAAGAGCCAACTTCATCCCGCTTCCTCTTATGGGATGTGTCCGGAGTATGGGGCGTAGTGGTCGTCCCTGGAGTGGAACCAGCGTTAGCCACAAACTTTTCCAGCGTCGCTTGCTACTTGGCTGCGCCAGCTTTTGGAATTAGAGGCACCTTCTTCAGGTTTTTGGCCGCCTGGGACCTCATCAGGCGCTCCCTCATATCTGCCATTTTCCCTGCGGACATAAAAAAGAGAGGTCAGCACAATTAGACAAGAATTAACAAACACGGGCAAAGGAACAAATTATACCGAGGAGCTGGAACGCAAAATCGTCAGTTTCGCACTCAAGGAGAGCCCTAGTGTTAATATAAAGAGCCGCCCGGGAAGGCTCTCCATCCTCCTCGAGCAACTCGTTGCCGTCCCTATCTACCACAAAGGCAGGACTGAAGGTCTCCACGTATGCATCCAAAACTCAATAGGACTCCTTGTCCCCGTCACAAAGCTGCTCGTGTTTGACGAGGAACTGGTCGGTGCTATATCTGGAATGGGCATACACCCACTCCAAAGGGAAATTAGACACAAACTTATGAACTTGCTGATCGTCGACCTCCACAGTCTCAAGCGTAGAGATGGATCTCCTAGCCGCTTCAGAGACAAGTTTAACAACTAAGAACCTGTCCTTGAAATGCCAGACAGACTCAAAGTACGGCTAGAAAAGCCTGCTCTGCTGTTTGAAAGAAACCCAGCTTTGCTTCAGGCCCGTTGTGCCCCGCAGGATCTGGAAAATGCAGAAGAAAAGGTCCACGGTCGCCTCGATCCGCAAGTAACGGCATACCAGCTCAAAAGCACAAATAAAGGCCAACGCGTTCGAATGAAGTTGAGCCGGGCATAGCTCCAAGTGGGAGAAGACGGCCTCCTGAAAGTCGGTGAAAGACAGGCGGTACTTTGTCTCCACCAAGGCGAATTCGTACCTGGGGAACCGCATCCCCGGATACACCAAACATATATGATCATTCTCTGTCAGGCAAATAGCTCTCTAATGCACCGGCGCATCCTTATCTCGGTCTTCTAGATAGGGAAAATATCAAACTTCCTCTTCGGTAAATGTTGACCTTGTCGATAAGGGTTCCTGGGCGATTTATTTTGAGGTCCCCTTTTGCTACGTGGACATTGGCATAATCAACGGACTACTCATCCTCCTCGTGCGTGGCCCCAGCTTCGGGCACAACCTCTTCGCGCGGATCAACCATTTCACCTGAAAAGTAGAGGAAGAAAAAGTGAATTCGACGACAAAGATCAAATCCACCCTTCCACCATTAGTCAAGTGAAAGGGCGAGGAATAAGTCGAGGACAACCTCGAGCCCAAGTCGACCATGACAGAGTATGGCGATGAGTCTCCGCGACTTCATGAAGACTCTGAGGAGGAGCTTAATCGACAAATTAAGCCCGTCGCGTGAAAACCACAGTTTCATGTCGAACAGGCCTAATGCGCGACTATAAACTTAAAACTAATCCTAGCCAGAATCTAGAAAGATCTACACAAGCCTACGCAATAATCTTGAACATTCATCCCATGTTCTTCCTGTTCTTCATGAATTTTCCAGAAATTCATGTGTTCATCGAAGAACACATGAACATTCAACCGAAAAATTCACGCGTCACTGGAAAGTTCATGCAATTTTCCAGAAAGGAAGAACGCCAGGGAATTTGCAGAAAGGGATGAAGGACTTACTTGCTAAATCGAAGGTTAAAGATGAAGATCACAACTAAGCGTTGAAGGTCGACAACGGCCAAGAAGCTCCGGCGAGAGCACAAGTTACAGAGCGTAGAAGGTTTGGGATAAGGATTTGAGTAAAGTGTCAAATGAATTTTCTCTCCCCCCTTTTTATAAACACTGACAAAACTTGAATGCTCCACCACATGTCAGAAAAGGGAATCTTCGTTTGGCATTCCCCAGGCAAGACATTACATCCACCAAGTCCTGCTACCCCGCGATCACATCTTCCTCGACCACGCGCGCAACTCATGTCCTCGTCAAGGCTCGTCGACACAAAAATGCCATTTCTGCGGGCACATTTCCCAAACCCACTCAACACAAAAACGCCATTCCCGCGAGCATGTCCTCGCACATGAATGGCTGGTCGAGCTGATAAAGGACCAATGTCAACCACCTCGATATTGGAACAGGCGAGGAGCGTATGCCCGAACATCATCATTCAAGGGCAACTATCCACGAAACTATCTCAAGTCATTACTGTTCCTCAGAGCAAAGACTTGGGGGGCTCCTGTTCTGGACTGGACAGCCGCCTGGCCCACAGTAGGGCAAGGCCTAACCCATCCTACTCTTGGCCAGACCCAATAGGCAAAAACTAGCTGTTGGGCAGGAACTAGCCGTTGGGCATGTCCCTCACACTCGCTTGGCAGTTCACACGACCAACTGCTTCCCCGAATCTCACGGAAAAGGTTGGACCAGGTCAAAGGGTCACGCACCTAACCCACCACCTGGCAGCCTCCCATTGGTCGACCAGACATTTCGGCCACATGGGAGACCTTGGCCCCGCGCTGGGGGTTACTTCTATAAATACCCTCTCATGTGAGAGGGGCAGGTTTGATCACTATTCAATACTTGAAATCTTACCTTTGTACTTGTAACACCCCAAATTTGTAAGAATATTTATTTAATTTATTTAAATATAATATTCGTGATTTTTGGTGAATTTTGGTGGTTTGGGCTATGTGTGGAATTTCGTGGAGTTTTGGTTATTTATTTAAATAATAGTATATAATATGGAATATATTAGTATTATTATTAATTTAAATAATATTAGATGAATTAAGGGTAAGGTGGACTTTTGAGGAGGATTAGTGAGGATAAATTGGGAAAAGCCCATTTTAGAAGCCCAAGTGTAGGTTTAACAAAAAGGAGAGTTTGAGAATGGGATTCATTTTGTTAGACCGTGAAAAGAAGGAAAGAAGACGAGAGCTCTGAGGAAAAAGGAAAAGGTGAGGATTCGAGAAGGTTTCTAAAGACTCAATTGAGAAAGCTTTGAATCGACAATCTAAGGTATGGGGACTATTTCCTTTCATTGTTTTCAATATAGGGATTCGATGTGTTTAAAGCGGATTTTTGGGGGTGTATGAGGGTTTGTGGGTTTATGAGTAAATTGGTGATTTAGGCGTTGTTTTTATGGATTGATGATGAAAATGAAGGATGGAATTGATTCGGAAAAAAATAGGCCTTCAAGGTTAAACCTTCTGTTGATGATATGTGGGATCTTGTATGGGGAAGGGATTTATGAGATTTATGAGAATCTTGAGAGTTTGTGAAGGTTTAGGTGATTTTGAGTTAGGATAATGAAATTATTCGACCTAATAGTCGTAGGTTTTATGCCTTTGATTTCCATGATGCCTTAGGAAGGTTTTGGGGAGGTTTTAGGGTGAATTAAGGTTGAACCCGTAAGAATTTGGTGGTCTAAAGTGCTACTGATGCATAACTATGATTGCAGGAAATCGCACGTTTTCACAGCGAACGAATCCTTCGCAAGGCGAATCATCGCCCCAGATTCGCTGGGCGAATAGCGCAGCAAAATTGCGATACTTTTGTTCTGTGATACTGACATGAAATTGAAGATGACCTTTGAGTTCGCAAAGCGAACTTTCCAGCGAGTAGCTCGCTAGGCGAATGAGGGTGGCGAGGTGAGACAGAAGGGGAATTCTCTAGTTTTTGTATATGATTCTGGGATTCGCTGGAAGCTCGCAAAGCGAACATCCCAGCGAACTTTGTTGCGAACGACTGCTGTTCGCGAATTTTGTTTTATGTTTCTTGTGCTGTCTTGATGCCTGAGCTGTGATTATTCTGATGATTTATCATGATGTTATTGATGATTATGAGATGATGATGTCGTGATGTTTTGATGAATAATTGATGATCTGAATTACTATGAGCTTATTGATGATTATGAACCGTTTATACATGATTTTGAAGGTTAATTGATGATATGAATTACCCTGATGTATATTGACGTTATGAGCTACGTATATGTGATGTTCGATGATTAAATGACGATGTGAATGACCATGAGTTATATTGATTGTGAGATGATGATGCATGACTATTTTGATGTGAATTTCCATGAGTTATATGGATGATTATAAGGTGATGATGCATGACGTTTTGATGAATGAATGACGATATGATGAGATTGTGATGAATAATGATGCACGTAATGACTTGTGTTGATGATGATGATTATGACGTTGTGTATCATGCATTCATAGCATTACAGTGATGTTAGACTTTGGTCTATTGTGGCTTCCATCCCATTGTGTGGATGTGAGGTGGTTTTGACGTGCTCCGGTTCTTGTGTAGAATCGGTCCTAATGACGGGGATCTTTGGAGGGTGATGGCCTAGTGTCCATCTATTGTGACGATTGGTACCACATGCATGAGTCTTGTTGTGCATTGCAATTATTTGGCATTGATGTGATTTATGATATCGTGATTTTTGATGTTTTCCTTTGATGACCCTAATGATGTTGTATATGATGATGACGCCATGTTATGCATATCCTATTTTTATATTGATTATAATGAATTGTGATTACTCACCCTGCCTATTTGAATGTTGCCTCTACGTGGGTAACGTGCAGGTGATCAGGATTAGTCGTGGATGCCTTCGAGGACTTTTGGAGTTTATTTTGCTTTTGGTCGATGTAGAGGGTCTTGCTCTGATAGTGTAACATCGGGTTGGATCGTTGAGTCGAGCCATTGTTGAGTTGTTATTTTGTTGTTATTTGATGACTATGGTTTTATTTTGAAAACCTTTTTATGTTGGATTATTGTGGTTATGGTGGTTCCGCTGCTGTTTGATGGTTTTTGAATTATTATGAGGAAAACCCGTTGTTTACGGAGCAATTTTATTTAATTGAATTTATTGAGAAATGTGCACCCTTTGAGGTGGTTCTGATTTTACTCTGATATTTGATTTAATCTGCTGCAATATTTGTGGGGTAGAAAAAGGATGTTACATTAGTGGTATCAGAGCAGGTCGGTCTGTCCGGCCAGGTTGTCTAATGTTGTCTATTCCCTAGTGTGCGACATGTGTGTGAAAACATTGTTGATGCCTATTTTGTTTTCCATTTGGAGGTTGGGAATGAAACAAGTGGGGGAGAAGATGGTGCTTCTCCAGGATCCTTCTAGTGTGGAGCGATGTCTAAGTGTGGTGTTGGACGCTATGATAGTTTGGTAAAGATAGTTTGTACCGCCTCATGATAGTCAGTTGTTATTGAAAAATTGAGGAACTGATCACCCTTAATATCTTGTTGATAATAGATGGGATCATGTTGGATGGGATAGACGTGTCTTACGAGCTTAAGTGGTGTGCGTAATAAATTGTTTGAAGTTAAGCCAAGTGCTTACAAATGGTTTTGATGAGTCGATGCAGGATAGTGCCGAGACGTCTATGTTGAGGGTAATTTTGAGTATTAGTGAAGGTGACGAAGTTGGTGTTTTGCCTTTTGTTTGTGAAATTTCAGAAGTGTTTCTTGATGGCGTAAGTGATTGGCCTCCAGAGCGTGAGGTAGAGGTTGCGGCGGATTTGATACTAGGTATGAGTCCGGTGTCAATGGCTCCTTACTGGATGTATGCATCTGAGTTAGGAGAATTGAAGAAACAATTGGAAGAGTTACTTGGGATGAAGTTTGTTCGACCGAGTGTTTCTCTGTGGGGTGCTCCTGTGTTGTCGGTGAAGAAGAAAGATGGTACTATGAGATGGTGTGTGGATTATAGATAGTCGAATAATGTGACGATCAAGAATAAGTATCCACTTCCGAGGATTGATGATTTGATGGATTAAGTGGTAGATGCCTGTGTGTTTAGCAAGATTCATTTGAGGTCTGGTTATCATCAGATTCGTGTTAAGCCTGATGATATTCCGAAGACAGCTTTCAGGACGAGGTATGATGACTATGAGCATGCTGTGATGTCGGTTGGCGTATCTAATGCACCTGGTGTTCGTGGAGTATATGAATCAGATTTTTCATGAGTATTTGGATACGTTTGTGGTGGTGTTTATCGATGATATCTTGATATACTAAATCGGAAGAAGAACATGTTGAGCATTTGAGAACTGTGAAGAAGTTGTATGCAAAGTTGTCGAAGTGTGAGTTCTGGTGGAAGGAAGTGAGTTTTCTTGGCCATGCGATTTCAAGTGGTGGGATTGCGGTTGATCCTTCTAAGATTGATGCTGTGTTACAGTGGGAGACGCTGAAGTCTGCTACTGAGATACGAAGTTTTCTGGGATTGGCAGGTCATTACCGCAAGCTTATCGAAGGCTTTTCTAAGTTGGTATTACCTTTGACTCAGTTGACTTGAAAGAGTCAAGCTTTTGTGTGGGATGTAGCTTGCGAAGAGAGTTTTGTGGAATTGAAGAAGAGGTTGACGACTGCTCCAGTGTTGATTTTGCCTAATCCGAACGAATCTTTTATGGTGTATTGTGATGCGTCGATGATGGGTCTTGGTGGAGTATTGATGCAGAATGGACGAGTTGATGCCTATGCTTCGAGACAATTAAGAGTTCATGAAAGGAATTATCCTATGCATGACTTAGAGTTAGCTGATGTGGTGTTCGTGTTGAAGATTTGGAGACTTATCTGTTTGGCTCTAAGTTTGAAGTGTTCAGTGATCATAAAAGTATGAAGTACTTGTTCGATCAGGAAAAATTGAATATGAGGCAGAGAAGGTGGTTGAAATTACTGAGGGATTATGAATTTGATTTGAGTTACCATCCAGACAAAGCAAATGTAGTGATCGACGCGTTGAGCAGGAAGTCATTGCATATGTTGATGCTTATAGTGAGAGAATTGCAATTAATCGAACAGTTTCGAGATTTGAGTTTGGTGTGTGAAGAGACTTCCGGCAGTGTGAAGTTAGGAATGTTGAAGCTAACAAGTGGTATTTTGGAGGAAATCAGAGTAGGTCAACATATGGATTTGAAGTTGATGGACCAATTGACGTTAATTAACCAAGGTAACAGAAGTGAATTCTGGATTGGCGAAAATGGTGTGATGATGTTCAGAGATAGGGTGTGTGTGTAGCGAGCGATTTTTGTCGGTGACGCGACCACCTTATCGCTGGGTTTTCCTCACCGCAATGGTAGGAGGGGGTGCTACTTTCTGATTTCTTATTTATCCCGTGAAGCTGGAAGGGAAAGGGAAGGTATCTAAAACTAACCTTGCACGCGAATGTTTAACTGAACAAACGCTTAAAGAGATTCGGGGAGTTCGGGGTCAGGTTATACAATGGGTAGTTGTCAATTACCCATCCTATATGTGGTTATCCACGGGATTTTAACTTTAGGTTTTGCTTTATACTTGATGGTGTCTATCTGTTAATGGGTTGGGAAAGTTTCTTGGGAAATATGATAGAGTGGGGTTGAGTTTTGTGATGTTTTTGGTAAGGTCATGGACCTAAGGATTGATTGGTATGAAGGTACTGGACCTAGGGTTTTTTATTAGTATGCTCGCTAAGATTTCTCAATCTTATGCCTACATATTCCCATTTAAACGAAACAGGGAAATCAGAGCAATCTTAGTTCCTCCTATTCTAAGGGAGGAAAGAGATGTTTTGGTGTCTTGTTC
The DNA here is from genome assembly GCA_022829125.1 of Lathyrus tuberosus. Classification (NCBI taxonomy): domain Eukaryota; kingdom Viridiplantae; phylum Streptophyta; class Magnoliopsida; order Fabales; family Fabaceae; genus Lathyrus; species Lathyrus tuberosus. Next base: position 1,226,151 of record JALAZF010000142.1, on the reverse strand, counting down.
AAAGCCCAAGATTGAAGCTAAAAGTTTTGACTGAGAGAGAACTTGTCATCTCTAAAGAGGTATTGTTGATTTTTGTGTGCCTTGATTAAAGCCCAAGGTTGAAGCTAAGAGGTTGATTGACTCCACTGGGGAAGTCCTTATGCAAAACCTAAGAGGAGGCTGGGAATGACCGACTCAACAAGAGAGTGTTTATATACGTCTTGTACAACGCCCAAGATTGAGGCTAAAAGAGACTGACTCTTTTGGGTATATCATTATACAAAGCCTAAGAGGAGGCTAAGAAAGGTTTTGACTCCATCGGGGAGGTTTGTATGTATCTTGTACAAAGCCCAAGATAGAAGCTGAAAAGAAGACTGACGCTGCGGGGAAGAAATCTTTATTTGTCTTGTACAAAGCCCAAGATTGAGGCTGAAAGACACTTTACTGACTTGGCTAAGGATATTTTAGGTATTTTGTACAAAGCCCAAGATAGAGGCTGAAACGATTTTTACTCTGCTTGGGAAATCATTCCTCGAAGCCTAACATAAGGCTGAGAGGAATTGACTCTGCTAGGGAAGTTATTTGTCCCGAGCTTAAGAGAAGGTTATGACGATTTATGTCTTGTACAAAGCCCAAGATCGAGGCTAAAAGGGTTTGACTTAACAAGAGAGTGCTTTTATCTGTCATGTACAAAGCCCAGGATTGTGGCTAAACAAGCTGGAAAAATCATTATACAAAGCCTAAGAGGAGGCTGACTTGTGCTAGGGGAAATCTTTTTACTAAGCCAAAGGGAGGCTGGAAAAGATTGACTCAACAAGAGAGTATTTTTATCTATCTTGTACAAAGCCCAAGATTGAGGCTAAAAGGGTTGACTCAATAAGAGAGTCTGGAACGTGATTGACTCAACAAGAGAGTCTAAAAAGTGGTTGACTCAACAAGAGAGTCTGAAAAGGTGATTGACTCAACAAGAGAGTCTGAAAAGTGGTTGACTCAACAAGAGAGTCTAAAAAATTTAGTTCCGTTGGGGAGAATCATTGTACGAAGCCCAAGAGGAGGCTGACTATGTTGAGGAAAAATCATTATACAAAGCCTAAGAGGAGGCTAACTTCTGCTGGGAGTTATTGAGAGTTCGAGGTAGGTCCAAGTGGGGAATCAACTCTTACTGAGGGTTCCAGAAGAGTTGTGGTATCAGATGCCTTAAAGTTCTGATCTGAGATAGGGTTATACTAGTGATAGACTGACCCTGGCTAGGGGATTTTAGGAGAGAGACTGGGTTTTAGCTCTGTTGGAGATTTATCCAGAATGACCGGGGTTTCTTCCTATGTTTGTAGGGAACTTGAGAATGTCTTTGAGACTCAATAGGGGATTTAGACTGTCCAATTCTACCGGTGTGGAAGAGTTTTATCTTTTGTATGATGCCCAAGAGGAGGCCGACTCTTTTAAGGGATGAGTATCAACCCTAGAATTAGTCTCAGGTTTTGACCTTTTTTTTAGAAAGATGGCTCTAACGAAGGATGACTAAGTTCTGTCCTATACCTTTAGGAGGTCTTCAGGGTCCTTGTATTAAGCCCAAGAGAAGGCATGAGAACTTCTAAGAAGCCGGAGGGTCCTTGTACAAAGCCCAAGAGGAGGCGGGGATGGTTTTAGGAAGCCTGTGGGTCCCAAACCAAGAAAAGTTCAAGAAATGCTATTCACCGAGAATATATCATTTAATGAAAGTTCTGAGGTTTGAAGAAACTCAAGAGATGCTATTCACCGAGAATAGATCAACTCTAGGGAGTAGAGTTTCTTTGAAAATTTCTAGGGGTGAAAACCTGAGAAAAGGTTCATGAGGAATACTGCCTTTCTCTTTGTTTCATATTGTTTAAGCCCAAGAGAAGGCAAGACTGTATCTGGAAATCCTAAGGGGATCTAGTTTTGACTGTAGTTAAAGAGTGACCAACATGGCTTTACCTAGTTCTAGACCTAGTTGTCTGGGAAAACTCTAAATAACTATACTAGTATATATACAGTTGATATATGACAAGTATTTAAAAGGGTATGAAAGAAGACTAACCATGCGTAGCTTCCCACAATACAGTTATATATATTTGACATGTATTTAAAAGAATGAAAGAAGATTCACAGTGTGCAGCTTCCCACAATACAATTATATATATATATATATATATATATATATATATATATGAAAGCGAGTAAATGAAAGCTGATAAAACTTACAGGTGAGCAAGCTTCCATGCTGTATTGTTACTTGTTCAAAGAAATTAAAGAAAGTTTTGATAACAACTGTATATTTGAACCTAAATCAAAAGGGAAGTTGTTTTGATAAGATTGTACTGGGACTTATGTAATGACTAAGGCCCAAAAGGTTTTCTGTACAAAGGTATGGGTCTTACAACTCAAGGAGAGGCCCAAAGAGTTTGAAAAATGAATAAAGATGGGTCTTATAGCTCAAGGAGAAGCCCATATGATTTTGTTAAAAAGGCGACGATCGCGCCGTTGTTTTGAAAACGTACAGAGGGACTTATACAATAAGTGAGGCCCCGAATGGTTTATTTACACAGGGATTGGGTCTTACACTCTATTAGAGGCCCAAGGATGTTTTGAAAAAAAGATGGGACTTACAACACGAGGGGAGGCCCTGGTTATTTGATTTTTGAACTGGCGATCGTGCCGAGGTTTTTGAAAATGTGTTGGGACTTATACAATACCTGAGGCCTAAATTATTTTGGTTTTCAAAAGGGGTTGGGTTTTACATTCTATTAGAGGCCCACGAGTGTTTAAAAAAGATTTGTTAGGGCGAAAATCAAAGTAACCCTAATTTCATCATTTTTAAAAGTAATTTCTTAAAGAAAATCAACAAAAAATGATAAAACACCAAATAAGTTTGTATAAACAACTTGTGATTTTTGGTTGAGATTTGAAAAATGATGTTTTACTCACAAGATGAATTAAAACTCATTTGGTTTTGATTTTCAAGATAAAAATTCACTTTAAAAATGTTTTAAAAACAATAAAAAAATGAATTTATTTACAAAAATGCCAACTATATTAAATAAATAACATAAGTTTGATTTTTTTGTGGAATAAAATATTTTAACATTTTTGTGATTTTTTTACAAAAAGAACCAATAAAAAATGGTTAAAATTGAGAGAGAAATTAATTTTCCAAATCATTTAAAATAATATGACAAATATTAAAAAAGTGGAAAAAATGGTAAAAAAAAAAGAGGGTCTGGGGCGAGCGGGATTCAAACCCCAGACCTCCTGGTTGCAGTGCGCGCCTTTTACCACTGGGGTGGTGATACATCCGTGTATCAAAACCACCCCATGAATATATGAGGCATACCTTGTTTTAGGCCTGGCCAAGGCAAGGCAAGGCAAGGTTTTGGTTCAAAAATGTAAAGGTTGTAACTTTCTCATTTTTCTATGGATTGGGACAAAATTTAGGTCTATCCTGCCTAGAATTTCACAAGAAATCCAATGGTGGTCTTAGTTTTTCAGATGAGGCTCTCATTGAAAAACCCGATAGTGTTTTTGAAATAGGCCTCTAATTGCATTTTCTATACTAACACATGGTATAAGCAAGAATTACATGGAGAATTGATTCAAACACAATATATATAACATGTATGAGATGTTTATGATCAGTGGACTTCAAAGCAATGCATATTTCAGAAAGTTCAAGTGATGATGCACTTACCTCTTGAAGCTCCTTGTGCTATCTGCCAAGTTTCTTGTGCCAGAAGTAATTTGATGCTTTAGACACTCTCAATTGATCCCTTAGAAGCTTTTAGAATGATCACCACCAGCTGGAATCCTCAGGAGCAAGTTTGAGCTCTTTCTTGCAAAAGGGGCAAAAGTGACCAATATGGCGACTCTCTCAAATGGTGTTCCAGATGTGGGGAACCATTTGGGACAGTTCAAGGATGATATTTGAAGTGTGTTTGAGATCTTATCTGGTTTTGAAAGTGACTGAATCAAGACATGGCTTGAAAAATGCAAACAAGTCCAATTTTGAGGTTTTGAGAGGGGACTTTGTGATTTTGGCGTTACAAGTCACATATGAGAGTTTGGACAGCTTAGATATGACATACTGGATGTGTTTGGATCATGAGCTGTGATGGAAATGCTCTCTAACTCAAAAACTCAGAGATACCTTGAAAAAGAAGGCATTTTGGCCTAAAGAGAGGGATTTTGAGGAAAGCATCAGTTTGGGTGCTTTGGTGTACTCAAACTGATCACAAATAAGCCCTATTTATAGTAGAGCAAATTTGTTTTGGCATCAATAGGGAATGGCAACTGCAGCAGGCCTTTGGCCAATGTGGATCAAATGGAATCTCAAGTCTCCTCTAGCCATTGACTTGAGGTTAGAGCACATGCCTATAGTTCTTTGATTCAAAGATAAACTTGGACTGAATTTAGTTGGAATAGGCTCAGTTCATGCCACCTTGGTGTATGCATTGAATGCTTGGAAACAAAATTTGATATTTGGCATCTTTGTAGCTCTGTAGGTTTGGCATGCTACTTGTGGAATCTTGGACTTGGGAGGCTGATAGATCAGTGTTTGTCCCTTGTTTGTTCCCCCTTGAGGTGTGCAGATGGATAACCATGCTTGTTGTTGCACAATTTGATCAAATCGAGCCCTTATACACAAATCTGCCTTTGTAACACCCATATATAACAACATACATCAAAGCATATATATTATACATGAATCCAAGTATTTGGTACTGAAATACCATAAGTTCCTAATTAACACATTATATACATTAAATGCCCTAAATACAATGTTCTAAAGTCTACGGCATAACATATACAAGATGTTCCAAAAAGCACTAAGAACTAGATCAATACAATGATCTCAAAATAAAACGCCATAGCGAAAGCCATGCCATCCCAAAAGCTACGATCCGTAAGGAAAAGTCAAACTACTTTGTCCTTACCCTTCGCCGAACCTGTAATACCTGTGATGTAAACAACAACAGTGGGGTGAGATACATCAATCTCAGTGAGTTCCCTATCTTATATGTCCTCTCGGCTCTACAAGGTTCTATTACACCTAACTCAAGTCGAAAGGGAAGGGAAAAGACTTTGAGTACACACACACTATATGGAAACATGTCATGAGTTCATCAACTCACAACATCACTAATCCGTAACCACACCAAGGCATCCCCTGTTCCCGTCCGCTTCTACGTCTAGAAGTTTACCCGAGTCATGGATCCTGGTAACCTACTTGACATACGAATGGATTCGTGTTCTACGGGCCATTAACCGTTATGAACCGTCACTTCACACGGGCCATTAACCGTCACAAGCATATGCTCCCAGAGCGCCATTCGTACTGCACGCGGGAATCAAACCTGCCAAGTAGTTGTGCACATGTTTCAGAGGAGCTCGATACCAATGAAACGCACTCACAAGATAACCGGTTACGATTACGTGATCTCACACACATACGTGATTGTATTCGACAATCACAAGGCCATAACGCCTTATCACAACCACAAAGGTTAACACACATGTTCCATACTAGTGTTTATTCATTCTATGACATTAGTATCTGACACACGCCTCGGCACCGTATGCACGATCGTTGTCCCTATGTCATTCACACTTTCCGACATTGTTTATGGTAATAATTCTCACTCTACCTATTTCGTATTTTAACATGCATATACACTTACAATCATGTTACACAACAATAGGATAGGTAAGACATGTCATAATTGCATAGTAGAATAATGTATAACAATTAAAACATAATTATATCACTTTTGGAACTTTCTCGATTATTTAATCGGTCGGTAAAATCGACATATTCCATCTCCATTGCATAGAATATTTCCTCGACTTTACATCCATATAAAGAACGATCGAAACCGATAAACGAGCCGAAAGTTATGAATTTCTCGCTAAAGGAAGAAATTCCAACTCCCAGACCTGCGCGCTGAGCGCGGTTCTCCCTGACTTGAGGGGTTGCAGATTTTCTTGAGCGCGCTGAGCGGGCTACTGCACGCTGAGCGGGCTCTGCGATTTCCAGAAAAATAAAACTCTTAACAGAGCTTTACCCAACCTGCAACACTATCTCCACAACATATTCAACAACCCATTGAGGTATAATATCACGGTTCTATTACGGTTTAACCGATAAACTTCATACAATATGATTTTTCAACATTTATCACATAATTTCCACTAAAACCCTAACATTTCCAAACAACATAAACCAATCCAAACATTCATAACGATTATCGGTAAATGATTCCACACCGGTATAGATTATACTACGTAATTTATAACTCATTTCAATTGCTGGATTCCTCGATTTTCCACAAAATCCCATTTTTCTCCCAAACCTAACACAACCCCAAAAACCTCAAGAAATTCTACACTAATGTTTCTATCTAGAACCCACCTGGATTAGAAGTTGAAGATGAAGGAGATGAGATGATTTGATGAAGGGTTGATGATGATCTTAGCTCTTGAAATCCTTGGATTTTCTTCTCTTTTCCTTTCTTCCCCTTTTCTTCACTTTTCCTTCTTTTCTCTTTTTCTCTTACTATCTTTTTCTTTTGTTTGGCAATGGGAGGAAAAGAAAGTATATAGTAAGCATTAATAGTAATTAATACTACTTAAAGTCCAAAAAGTCTTTTAAAGTTCAAATACTCAAATATCTCAGAGTCAGATAATATTAATTTGATTTACTCTAAGTTCAACAGCTCCCCTAATTATCTCTGCAGATAATTTCTCAGAGTACACTGGGACTCAGTTGATCACAACTAATATTATCCAGAGTAATTAAAATACGGGGTATTACATCCTCCCCCCCTTAAATAGAAATTCACCCTCGAATTTAAAACAATTACCTGAAAAGATGAGGATAGACCTCCCGATTCCAATTCCTTGCATCACCCCACTGTACCTTGACAAGAGGAATCTTTTTGTTCCTTAACACTTTAGTTTCTCTTCCCGTGATACGACTTGGTTGAGGCTCAAACGTCAAATCAACTTTTATCTCAATGGTATCTGGTAAAATTGGCTGAAGAGGATCTAGGACAACTTTGCGAAGCTAAGAGACATTAAAAATGTCGTGCATCTCCGGCAGAGAAGGCGGTAAGGCTAATCTGTAAGCTACTTCACCAATTCTTTCCAAAATCTGATACGGTCCCACGTATCTTGGACTTAATTTCCGCGACCGAAACGGTCCTTTCAACCGCAATCTCGGAGTAACTTTCAAAAATATGTGATCGCCTTCTTCAAACTCTAAAGGTCTTCTTCGGTTATCCGCATAACTCTTCTGACGATCTTGTGCTTGTTTGACCTTATCACGGATCATCCTAATATTCTCCGTAGTTTCGTGAATAATCTCGGGTCCCAACATTTTATCATCACCAACTTCTGCCCAACACAAAGGTGTCCTACACCTCCTTCCATACAATGCCTCATAAGGCGCCATACCAATACTTGCATGATAACTGTTATTATAAGAGAACTCAATCAACGGCAAAAGTTCTATCCAATTTCCCCCACTTTCAAGTACACAAGCTCTCAACATGTCCTCCATTGTTTGTATCGTCCGTTCTGTCTGACCATCCGTTTGCGGATGATTCGACGTACTCAAACACAACTTCGTTCCCATGGCTTGTTGAAAAGCTCTCCAAAATCTCGAAGTGAACTTTGGATCTCTATCCGAAATGATACTAGTGGGAATACCATGCAATCTCACTATCTCTGAAATGAACAATTTTGCGAGATGACTCGCCTTGTAGGTAGTCTTCACAGCTAAGAAATGCGCGGATTTTGTTAACCGGTCCACAATAACCCAAATCGAATCATAACCACCCTGAGTACGGGGTAGCCCAACAACGAAGTCCATCGAGATACTATTCCATTTCCATACCGGAATTTCTAAAGGTTGCAACAAGCCACCCGGTCTTTGGTGCTCGATCTTCACTTGTTGGCACACCGCACATTCTGATACATACACCGCAATATCTCTTTTCATCCCGGACCACCAATAGTCCCTTTTTAGATCTTGGTACATCTTTGAAGATCCCGGATGTATAGTGAAAGCACCCTTATGCGCTTCTTCCAAAATCCTCCTTTTTAGCTCCCTGTTATCTGGAACACAAATCCTTCGGTTAAATACAATAACTCCGTCGGTAGCTCGCACAAAACCCGGTTGCAATAACACTTCTTGTAACTTCTCGTCTAACCCTTGCTCTTGTTGGATTTCTTCCCTAAGAGTAGAATTGATATTCAAGTTCCCCATAATTACACCATTAGGGGTCCAAATAAATTGAAGATTTAGATTTCGAAACCTTTCCAATAAAGTATACTCGAGCATCATCAACTCGGCATTATGCAACACCTTCCTACTCAATGCATATGCCACTTCATTCGCTTTACCCGGATGATATTTTAACTCCAAATCATAATCTTTCAAATACTCCATCCACCTCCTTTGACGCATGTTCAACTCCTTCTGGTCAAAAAGATATTTTAGGCTCTTGTGGTCGCTAAACATCTCAAAACGTACACCATACAAATAGTGACGCCACACCTTCAAAGTAAATACAACTGCCGCCAATTCTAAATCATGCGTTGGATAGTTCTCCTCATGGACTTTCAACTGTCGAGACGCATACGCTACCACATGTCCATCTTGCATTAACACACAGCCTAAACCCTTCTTCGATGCATCGCAATATACCTCATACGACTTGCTAGGATCAGGAATAATCAGAACAGGAGCGGTCATCAAGCTCTTCTTCAAACTTATAAAACTTTGCTCATAAGGCGAATCCCATTCATAAGAACAATCCTTCCGAGTAAGTCTCGTCATCGGTAAAGCTAGTTGGGAAAAGCCCTTAATAAACCTCCTATAATAACCTGCTAGTCCCAAGAAGCTTCTAACTTCAGACACATTCTTTGGTCTCTCCCAATTTATCATTGCTTCAACTTTTGATGGACCAACCGCTACTCCTCCCTGAGATATGACATGTCCAAGAAAATTCACCTCCGACATCCAAAATTCACACTTACTTAGCTTGGCAAAAAGTTGTCTTTCTTGTAAGATGGATAAAACAATTCTTAGGTGTTCTCCGTCCTCTTGAGGATCACGAGAATATATAAGAATGTCATCAATGAAAATCACCACAAATTGGTCCAAGTAAGGTTGAAATATCCGATTCATATAATCCATGAAAACCGCCGGAGCATTCGTCACACCGAAAGGCATCACCAAAAATTCATAATGACCATAACGGGTTCTAAACGCAGTCTTTGGTACATCCGAACTCTTCACCCGAATCTGATGATAACCCGACCGTAAATCAATCTTCGAGAACACACAGGCTCCTTTCAATTGATCTAACAGATCGTCTATTCTTGGTAATGGGTATTTATTCTTAATGGTGACCTTATTCAGCTGACGGTAATCAATACACAACCGCATTCCACCATCCTTTTTCTTTACCAACAACACTGGAGCTCCCCAGGGTGAAACACTGGGTCGAACATAATGCTTAGCCAACAACTCTTCCAATTGATTCTTTAATTCTCTCAATTCAAGTGGCGTCATCCGATACGGAGAAACGGATATTAGAGCCATTCCCGGTATTAGGTCAATAGAGAATTCCACTTCCCGCTCTGGAGGAAGAGAAGTGATATCCTCGGGGAAAACTTCCGGAAAGTCACAAACTACCGGAATACTCAAAACTTGATGGTTACTACTCTCCTCCTTAGTAAGAATCAAAAGAACAGATTTTTCCTCCTCAAACAAGAAATTAATCATTCCAACCGTACCTTCTAAAATAGTTGTTAACACATCCTTCGGAGTGGCCTCGGTAGATGGGATAATGATTAGTTTTTCTTCACACCCGATAAATACCGAATTAGCCGAAAGCCAATCCATTCCCAAAACAACATCCACTTTCTTAAGCGATAAATAAATCAAATCAATCTGGAAAACTCTTCCATCCACAGATAAAACACAATTTTCACACATTAAAGGTGTTTCAACCATCTCATCCATGGCAGTAGTAACCACCATGGGTGGAGACAACGGAACCGCTTTCAACCCAAGCCGCTTTACACATTGCATCGATACAAAATAGTGTGTAGCTCCACAATCGAATAAAACAAAGCAAGGATTTCCATTCACAAAACACGTACCAGCAATCAAAGAGTTATCACCCTTTGCTTTCCTCGCATCCAAGGTATACACTCGCCCGATATTCTTCTCTTGCGTCTGATTCCTCCTTTGAGGACAATCCCTCGCCAAGTGGCCCACTTTCTGACACTAATAACACTTCACACCTTCGATACCACACCTTCCCTGATGATTCCTACCGCAAAGACGACATACAGAAGGTGCACTAGTCCTAGAACTCTGAACTTGCTTCCCTTTGAAAGATTGTTGCCTTGCTCTAAATTGTTGATTCAATCTCCCACGATTATTTTGATTCACCTTACTTAACTCTCCTTCTGCTTGCACTTTCTTTAAACTATGCTCTGCCACATAACACTGTCGTAACAACTCAGCATAGCTAGTGAATCCCCTTTGAGACACGCTATGTGAAATTTCAGCCCTCAAACCAAAAAGAAACTGATCAATCTTCCACCTCTCATCAGGAGCATACATGGCCTGCCTAGAATAAGCAGCCATAACCTCGAACTTTTCTGCATAGGAAGCCACGGTCAAGTTGCCTTGTCTCAACTGTTGAAACTCGAATTCCTTCTGAGACCTTAAGGAACTTGGAAAATACTTCTCCATAAAAGTTATCTTAAACTGCTCCCAAACCTTCGGTACCTCTTGAATTGTCATTAAGGCTGAGGCGCTTTCCCACCACCTCATGGCAGGACCCTTTAACAAATGAGAAGCGAATACCACCTTGTTTTCTTCACTACACTGAACTATTAAGAAAATCCGCTCCATACCGGATATCCATTCATGAGCCTTTACTGGATCTAACCCTCCCTGAAACTCCGGAGGATTCATACGAATGAAATCCCTAAAGGTTCCCCCTGCAGCTTCAGGCACAACCACTGGAGGATACAAGCCACTAGCCATCTGCTGTACCATTTGTTGCACAAACTGATATTGTTGTTGCTACATCTGTTGCATGAATTGATACAAAGGGGCATTCCCTTCGCCCCCTGGCGGATTTGTCCCTGCTGGAGTAGTTCTCGGTCTCCCACGGTTGTTTCTGCGCCCATCGGCCATGTTCCTAAATGTCATACAGATAGGATTAAGTTGATCAGGCTCAATACCATAAATATAACACGTAAGACCAAGGGCGACACAACACATATGAAACGGAAAGAAAATACTTATACTATTTCATGGCTAGGTCGAGGATACGACCTGCTTTGATACCAACTGTAACACCCATATATAACAACATACATCAAAGCATATATATTATACATGAATCCAAGTATTTGGTACTGAAATACCATAAGTTCCTAGTTAACACATTATATACATTAAATGCCCTAAATACAAAGTTCTAAAGTCTACGGCATAACATATACAAGATGTTCCAAAAAGCACTAAGAACTAGATCAATACAATGATCTCAAAATAAAACGCCATAGCAGAAGCCATGCCATCCCAAAAGCTACGATCCGTAAGGAAAAGTCAAACTACTTTGTCCTTACCCTTCGCCGAACCTGTAGTACCTGTGATGTAAACAACAACAGTGGGGTGAGATACATCAATCTCAGTGAGTTCCCTATCTTATATGTCCTCTCGGCTCTACAAGGTTCTATTACACCTAACTCAAGTCGAAAGGGAAGGGAAAAGACTTTGAGTACACACACACTATATGGAAACATGTCATGAGTTCATCAACTCACAACATCACTAATCGGTAACCACACCAAGGCATCCCCTGTTCCCGTCCGCTTCTACGTCTAGAAGTTGACCCGAGTCATGGATCCTGGTAACCTACTTGACATACGAATGGATTCGGGTTCTACGGGCCATTAACCGTTATAAACTGTCACTTCACACGGGCCATTAACCGTCACAAGCATATGCTCCCAGAGCGCCATTCGTACTGCACGCGGGAATCAAACCTGCCAAGTAGTTGTGCACATGTTTCAGAGGAGCTCGATACCAATGAAACGTACTCACAAGATAACCGGTTACGATTACGTGATCTCACACACATACGTGATTGTATTCGACAATCACAAGGCCATAACGCCTTATCACAACCACAAAGGTTAACACACATGTTCCATACCAGTGTTTATTCATTCTATGACATTAGTATCGGACACACGCCTCGGCACCGTATGCACGATCGTTGTCCCTATGTCATTCACACTTTCCGACATTATTTACGGTAATAATTCTCACTCTACCTATTTCGTATTTTAACATGCATATACACTTACAATCATGTTACACAACAATAGGATAGGCAAGACATGTCATAATTGCATAGTAGAATAATGTATAACAATTAAAACATAATTATACCACTTTTGGAACTTTCTCGACTATTAAATCGGTCGGTAAAATCGACATATTCCATCTCCATTGCATAGAATATTTCCTCGGCTTTACATTGATATAAAGAACGATCGAAACCGATAAACGAGCCGAAAGTTATGAATTTCTCGCTAAAGGAAGAAATTCCAAGTCCCAGACCAGCGCGCTAAGCGCGCCCCTGACCGCGCTGAGCGCGGTTCTCCCTGACTTGAAGGGTTGCAGATTTTCTTGAGCGCGTTGAGCGGGTTACTGCGCGCTGAGCGGGCTCTGCGATTTCCTGAAAAATAAAACTATTAACAGAGCTTTACCCAACCTGCAACACTATCTCCATAACATATTCAACAATCCATCGAGGTAAAATATCACGGTTGTATTACGGTTTAACCGATAAACTTCATACAATATGATTTTTCAACATTTATCACATAATTTCCACTAAAACCCTAACATTTCCAAACAACATAAACCAATCCAAACATTTATAACGATTATCGGTAAATGATTCCACACCGGTATAGATTATACTACGCAATTTATAACTCATTTCAACCGCTGGATTCCTCGATTTTCCACAAAATCCCATTTTTCTCCCAAACCTAACACAACCCCAAAAACCTCAAGAAATTCTACACTAATGTTTCTATCTAGAACCCGCCTGGATTAGAAGTTGAAGATGAAGAAGATGAGATGATTTGATGAAAGGTTGATGATGATCTTAGCTCTTGAAATCCTTAGATTTTCTTCTCTTTTCCTTTCTTCCCCTTTTCTTCCCTTTTCCTTCTTTTCTCTTTTTCTCTTACTATCTTTTTCTTTTGTTTGGAAATGGGAGGAAAAGAAAGTATATAGTAAGCATTAATAGGAATTAATACTACTAAAAGTCCAAAAAGTCTTTTAAAGTTCAAATACTCAAATATCTCAGAGTCAGATAATATTAATTTGATTTACTCTAAGTTCAACAGTTCCTCTAATTATCTCTGCAGATAATTTCTCAGAGTACACTGGGACTCAGTTGATCATAACTAATATTATCCAGAGTAATTAAAATACGGGGTATTACAGCCTTGCCAAGACAGTTTGCAGTAAGGCATGTTGCAGCTGTTATAACTCCTAGCTCGGGTGGAGTTTGATGGAGTTCTTGGGCATTTTACAAAGCCCTCATATGACACAACACATGTGTTATCATAGTTTGTCTTGAAACTTTTTGGATCCAAGTGAAAAATGCCCCTACATTTTGAAAAAAAGCAAGACAGATTCTGACTTAGTGAAAATTTCACTAAGTGTTGGAAAAAGTGGCACTTCATGTTTTCAGCCATTTTGATCACTCCATAACTAAAAATCCATGAGGAATTTGAATGAGATGTAGTTGACACTTTTAAAGTATGCCATGAGGGATACAAATCCATCTTTGGATCATCCCAAATGGTTGCTTGGATCTCAAGTTATGATCCTTGGAAGTTGGTACCCTAACCACTTTGTTTCATAACTTAGAAAAATTCTAAGTTTTTTATGGTTACCCCTTTTACAAGTTAACTCACTTTTCTTGATTTTTCTTGATGAATGATGATTCTAATCACAAATTAACATTGTTTTAGGGTTAAGGAACCTTGGTTGACCAAAAAATCAAAAAGTCAAACTTTGACTTTTTGTACAGTTGACTTTTTATCAGATGAAATCCAAACTATGCGATCCTTTGTGAAATCAAGTCCTTAACCTAAATCAAACCTAATGGATGGACTCCATAGGTGATATAGGGTGTATTGAATCATGTCCCAAGGTTTGGGAGCATGTCTTGGTCAAAAGTCAAAGGTACAATTGACTTTTTTCCCAAAATCCTAATTGTGGTCCAGATGAAAATGAAACTTGTGAATCAAGTTTCCTGGGTTAATCCATTGTTGCAAATGGATCAATGTAGTGTATCAGAGACTCCCAAATCATGTCTTGAGGTCTTGGCTCATGTTTTGTCCCAAAAGTCAACTTAGGGGTGAATTAGGTCAAGAAACCTTAATTCCTGATTTTTGGCAAATGCATCCCCTGAGGTAAAATTGACTTGATGATTGGGTCCATGAGGTCCCTTGGAGTATCATAGGTTTTGTTTTGAAGCATTGGCTTATGCCTAGATGAAAATTTCCATCTGGAGGCCTTGGTCGACCAAAACCCTAATTTGGTGATACTGTCGATCTTGAGGCTTGATCCACTTGGAATGTAGCAACTTTGTGCTTGGTTCTTGATGTGGGAGTCCTCTTGATCCTTTATGGGTGTTAGAGAGTTTAGAAAAGTTGAAGATCATGTCAATTCTTGATTGATTCTTTGTCTAAGTGCTCTGATAGGGCTCAAAACCCTAATTTTTGGTTGTGGTGAATGCTCACCCCTCTTTGAGGAGATTAGTGAGGCATGATGGTTCATCCATATTGGGATGATGATCCTCACAATGATGGGAAATCTTGGTGGTCAAAATTTGGGGTATGACAGTGTGTCCCAGATGTTCTAGAAATTAAGAATAACATTCTTGAAAAAGGACATCGAAATAGGTTGAGTATTCATCCCGGTGCCACGAAGATGTACCAGGATTTGAAAAAGCTGTTTTGGTGGCCAGGTATGAAGAAGGATATTGCGGAGTTTGTATATGCGTGTTCGACTTGTCAGAAGTTGAAGATTGAGCATCAGAAGCCTTTAGGTATGATGCAACCGCTGAATATTCCAGAGTGGAAATGGGATATTATTTCCATGGATTTTTGTGTCGAGATTGCCGAAGACTGAAAAAGGGAATGATTCTATTTGGGTGATTGTGGATAGATTAACTAAATCGTCTCATTTATTACCAATGCAGACTAATCATTCTATGCAGAAGTAAGCTGAGATGTATATTAAGGAAATTGTGAAGTTGCATGGTATACCTTCGAGTATTGTGTCGGATAGAGACCCGAGATTTACATCGAGGTTCTGGAAGAGTTTGCAGTATGCCTTGGGTACTATGTTAAGGATGAGTTTAGCATATCATCCATAGACAGACGGTCAGACAGAAATGACTATTCAATCTTTAGAGGATTTGCAGAGAGATGATGTGTTGGATTAAGGTGGATCATGTGATAGTCATTTACCGTTGATCGAGTTTACCTACGACAACAGTTTTCATGCTAGTATTGGGATGATGCTGTATAAAGCTTTGTATGGAAGGAGGTGTATGACTCCTTTGTGTTTGTATTAGTAGGCCGAATGTGCTATACTCGGACCTGAGATTGTGCAAGAGACGACCGAGAAGATTAAGATGATCCAAGAAAGGATGAGAGTGTCGCAGAGTCGCCAGAGGAGCTACCATGATAAGAAAAGGAAGACACTTGAATTCCAAGAGGGAGGTCACGGTTTTTGAGGTTGACGCCAGTAACTCATGTGGGTCGAGCTTTGAAGTCTGGGAAGCTCACTCCACACTTTGTTGGTCCATATCAAATCTTGCAGAGGATAGAAGAGGTAGCCTATCGGATTGCTTTACCGCCGATGCTTGCGAATTTGCATGACGTGATCTATGTGTCTTATTTGAGGAAGTACATTCCTGATCCGTCGCATGTGATTCATATGGATGATGTACAAGTGAGGAATAACCTGATGGTGGAAGCTTTACTTGTGCGGGTGGACGGCCGAGAGATGAAGCAACTACGGGGTAAAGACATAACTTTGGAGAAAGTGTTGTGGGGTGGATCGGCTGGCAGAAGTTAGACTTGGGAACGTGAAGATCAGATGAGGGAGTCGTATCCGACTCTATTTCTTTGAGGTAATTTTCGAGGGCGAAAATTCTTTAAGTGGGGGAGAGTTGTAACACCCCAAATTTGTAAGAATATTTATTAAATTTATTTAAATATAATATTCGTGATTTTTGGTGAATTTTGGTGGTTTGGGCTATGTGTGGAATTTTGTGGAGTTTTGGTTATTTATTTAAATAATAGTATATAATATGGAATATATTAGTATTATTATTAATTTAAATAATATTAGATGAATTAAGCGTAAGGTGGACTTTTGAGGAGTATTAGTGAGGGTAAATTGGGAAAAGCCCATTTTAGAAGCCCAAGAGCAGGTTTAACAAAAAGGAGAGTTTGAGAATGAGATTCATTTTGTTAGACCGTGAAAAGAAGGAAAGAAGACAAGAGCTCTGAGGAAAAAGGAAAAGGCGAGGATTCGAGAAGGTTTCCAAAGACTAAATAGAGAAAGCTCTGAATCGACAATCTAAGGTATGGGGAGTATTGCCTTTCATTATTTTCAATATAGGGATTCAATGTGTTTAAAACAGATTTTTGGGGGTTTATGAGGGTTTGTGGGTTTATGAGTAAATTGGTGATTTAGGCGTTGTTTTTATGGATTGATGATGAATATGAAGGATGGAATTGATTCGGATAAAAGTAGGCCTTCAAGGCTAAACCTTCTGTTGATGATATGTGAGATCTTGTATGGGGAATGGATTTATGAGGTTTATGAGAATCTTGAGAGTTTGTGAAGGTTTAGGTGATTTTGAGTTAGGATAGTGAAATTATTCTACATAATGGTCGTAGGTTTTATGCCTTTGATTTCCATGATGCCTTAGGAAGGTTTTGGGGATGTTTTGGGGTGAATTGAGGTTGAACTCGTAAGAATTTGGTGGTCTAAAGTGCTACTGATGCGTAGTTGCGATTGCAGGAAATCGCACGTTCGCACAGCGAACGAATCCTTCGTAAGGCGAACCATCGCCCCAGATTCGTTGGGCGAATAGCACAGCGAATGCACGATACTTTTATTCTGTGATACTGAGATGAAATTGAGGATGACCTTTGAGTTCGTAAAGCAAACTTTCCAGCGAGTAGCTCGCTAGGCGAATGAGGGTGGCGAGGTGAGAGAGAAGGGGGAATTCTCTGGTTTTTGTATGTGATTCTGGGATTCGCTGGAAGCTCTCAAAGCGAACATCCCAGCGAACTAGTTCGCACAGCGAACTTTGTAGCGAACGGCTGCTGTTCGCGAACTTTGTTTTATGTTTCTTGTGCTGTCTTTATGTCTGAGCTGTGATTATTCTGATGATTTACCATGATGTTATTGATGATTATGAGATGATGATGTCGTGATGTTTTGATGAATAATTGATGATCTGAATTACTATGAGTTTATTGATGACGCCATGTTATGCATATCCTGTTTTTATATTGATTATAATGAATTGTGATTACTCACCTTGCCTGTTTGAATGTTGCCTCCACGTGGGTAACGTGCAGGTGATCAGGATTAGTCGTGGATGCCTTCGAGGACTATTGGAGTCTATTTTCCTTTTGGTCGATGTAGAGGCTCTTGCTCTGATAGTGTAACTTCGGGTTGGGTCGTTTGTCATACCCCAAATTTTGACCACTAAGATTCCCATCATTGTGAAAATCATCATCACAGTATGGAGGAACCATCATGCTTCATCAGTCTCCCCAAAGATGGGTGAGCATTCACTACAATCAAATTTAGGGTTTCGAGCCCTTTCAGAGCCTTAGACAAAGGATCAATCAAGGAATGACATGATCTTCAACTTTTCTACACTCTCAAATATCCATAATGGATCAAAAGGACTCCCACTTCAAGGATTAAGCACAAGGCTGCTCCCTTTTAGGTGGATCAAGTCTCAAGATCGCCAGTATCACCAAATTAGGGTTTTGGTCGACCAGGGCCTCCAGATGAAAAATTTCATCTGGACACAAGCCAAAGATCCCAAAACACAACCTAATATACTCCATGGAACCTCATGGACCCAATCATCAAGTCAATTTTGCCTCAGGGGATGCATACATCAAAAATCAGGAATTAGGGTTTTTTGACCTAATTCACCCCTAAGTTGACTTTTGGGACAAATCATGAACCAATACCTCAAGAGATGGTTTGAGGGTCTCTAATATACCATATTGATCTATTTGGGACAATGGATTAATCCAAGAAGTTTGAGCAACAAGTCTCAATTTCATCTGCACCACAATTAGGGTTTCGCGAGGAAAGTCAACTGTTACTTTGACTTTTGACCAGGACATGCTCCAAAATCCTAGGACATGCCTCAATATACCCTATGACACCCATGGAACATGTCCATCAAGTTTGATTTAGGTCAAGGACATGATTTCCTGAAGAATTGCACAGTTTGGAATTCATCTGATAAAAAGTCAACTGTGCACAAAAGTCAACTTTGACTTTTTGAGATTTTTCACCAAAATGGATTTTTAACCCTAAAATTATGTTAATGTATGATTTGAATCATCATTCATCAAGAAAAATCAAGAAAAGTTGGATAACTTGTAAAAGGGGTAACCATAAAAACTTAGAAAATTTTCTAAGTTAAAAATAAAGTGGCTAGGGTACCAACTTTGGAGGGTCATAACTCCTAAACCACAAGGCCATTTTTTCCCATCCAAAGCTTGATTTGTAGATCTCATTGCCCTCTACAAAAACTTCAACTAGACCTAACTCCAATTCATTGTGGATTTTGAGCTATGAGTGAGCCAAAATGGCTGAAAATATGAAAGTACACCATTTTCCAACACTTAGAAAAATTCTGTCCAAGACAGATTTTTGTTGAAACACCAAAACTTGTGAGATCTTTTCACATAGATGGAAGCTGAATCAAGTCCAAAGTTAAACATCAATGTTGTTGCATATGTTGCCAAGAATTTAAAGAGCCTAACAACATGAATTGATTCAACTTGAGCCAAGAGAAATCCATGCCCAAAGTCATGCTGCTGCAAGCTGTTTTGGAAAAGTCAGTTTGCATGTTTGCTTGCCACACACGATTTTGAACCAAAAACTGAGGATCAGTATGCCACCTGTATTCAAACCAATCACATTGCATCTGATCCAACTGATAAATCTGAGTCAAAAGGCCAAGGAATCTTCCAACTTGAAATTCATCCACTTTGGCACATTTTGCCTTGAATTCAAAGTGCATTAATGTGGAATAGTGCATTGTCAAGGTAGCTACCCTACTCAGTCAAGTACTCTGATTAAACAACAATAAAAACATCTGAGGAATGTGATTTTGGTCAAGGCATAGCCCTGCTCTTGGGAATGGCTAGCTTGCCTTGCTTGAGAAGAAATCCTCCAAGCCAATCCATGCAAATGTGATCTGATCCAGCAGCCATTCACTATTCCTCCAAAACAAAAGTTGATCACCTATAAATAGAGGTCCCAAGGGATCATTCAACTCACACCAAAGCCAGTTACAACACTACTTTCTCTCATTCTTCCTTGAACCTCAAGTTTTTTTGGTTTTTGAGTAACCACTATCAGGTTTTGAGTTACAGCCTTAGGCAATCAATTCCAATTGCTCAAACACATAATATATGATGTATTTGAGGTGTCCAAACACTTAAACACCAGCTGTAACACCCCTAGCTCAAAATCACCCTTCAACCAAGCCATTATACCTCAATTATGCAGCTGGAGGTCTCCAGCTTGATCCAAAGAGTTTCAAAGTGTTCCAAAGCTTGTAATACACTCCATAACATCCATTGAAGCTGTAGGGATCATTAGTTCACGACTGGAGCAAAGTTTGTGCAGAGTTCCATTTCAGCTTGCATCAAGGTAAGCCTCAAAACTCAAACTCCATGATCCATGCATATTTCCTCGCATGATATTTTTGCCAATTGCTTGCCATCATATGCTGATTGTTTTCCCTCAAAAAATTTGATCATTGCACTCATAATCATGCCTACTCGATTGCTTTTGCAAAATTAGGGTTCATACGGCCACAATGATATAATTTGTTATACACTGAAAATGAATAAAATTGGGTATTGCCATCTTCTTCCCTGTGAAAAAACGTATGAGTTTGGTGTTTGAATGACGCCCAATGGTTGAGAGATGAGTGAGATATGGTGCTTCACGCACGAGCTCGAGGAAGAAGATGGCCATGGCGCCATTCTTAGAAAATCCAACAAGTTCTCTATATATATTTTCCTTGCCATGTTATATTTGAATTGGCATTGCGCCCCAGCGGTTCATCAGTTGGTTTTGTGTGTATTGGCAAGCGAGAGGTCTGGGGTTCGAATCCCCCTCGCCCCAGACTTCTTTTTATCACTTGTTTATTTTGTTATTTTTCATATTATTATTTTTAATTATTTGAAAAATTAATAACTCCTTCAATTTTTATCATTTTTGATTGGTTCTTTTTGCAACAATTCACAAAAATGTTGAAATATTTTATTCCACTAAAAAATTAGATTTATATTATTTATTTAATATAATTAGTATTTTTGTGAATAAATTCATTTTTAATTGTTTTTAAACATTCTAAAAGTGAATATTTACTTTGAAAATCAAAACCTAATGAGTTTAAATATTCCTTGTGATTATCCCTCATTTTTTCCAAACCTTAAACAAAATCATAAATGGATTATTCAAATTTACTTTGATTTTTTGTTTGATTTTCTTTAAATATTTACTTTTAAAGATTAAAATTAGGGTTTTTGATTAATTCAACTTTCAAAATTGATTTTCAAATACACTTGGGCCTCTATTAGAGTGTAAGACCCAACACCCTTGTACAGAAAACATTTTTGGGCCTCATTCGTTGTATAAGTCCCTCTGTACATTTTCAAATAAACGGCACGATCGTCGCCTTTTCAAAATAGCCCTGGGCCTCTCCTTGAGTTATAAGACCCATTCAAAACTCTTGGGCCTCTAATAGAGTGTAAGACCCAACCCTTTGTAAATACAACCTATTTTGGGGCTCACTTATTGTATAAGTCCCGTTGTATTTCAAAAAGTTCGACGCGATCATCATCCGTTGGAAAACAAATCTTGGGCCTACCCTCGAGTAGTAAGACCCATTTCCTTTCTTAAAACTTTTTGGGCCTCTATTAGAGTGTAAGACCCAACACCCTTGTACAGAAAACATTTTGGGCCACAGTCACTTGTATAAGTCCCTCTGTACAAATTCAAACAGTGCGCTCACTGATAAAACCCTGGGCCTCTCCTTGAGCTGTAAGCCCCAAATCTTTCTTTTTCAAAGCACTTTCTCCTTTGATTTTGAATATACTGTTGTTTTCAATCTTTCTTTGTTGAACAACTAACCAAACAGCATGGAAGCTCTACAACCGAGTAAGTGGTTATCGCTTTCATTTACCGCTTTCATATACATATAAACTGTATTGTTGGGCTGTTTCACTGTAAGTCTTCTTTCATAAACTCATATCAACTGTGTAATAATAGTATAGATATTTAGAGTTTCCCCGGCAACTACGTCTAGCATTAAGCCCGTTGATCACTCTTAGAAATAGTCTAAACTAGATCCCCATAGGATTACCAGACACAGTCTTCCCTCCTCTTGGGGTTAAACAATATGGAGATATGAAAGGCATCATTCTCTATGAACCCTTTCATAGACTGTCACTCATAGAAGTTGTCAAGAAACTCTACTCCCCAGAGATGATCTTTTCTCTGTGAATGGCATCTCTTGAGTTTCTTCCAAATTCTCAGACTTTCCTGGCTTGATCTATTCCCGGTGAATGGCATGTCTTGAACTTCTTGGGGTTTGGGGACCCACAGGCTTCTTAAAAGCACTTGTCAAGAAACTCTATTCCCCAGAGATGATCTTTTCTCCGTGAATGGCATCTCTTGAGTTTCTTCGAAATTCTCGAACTTTCCTGACTTGATCTATTCCTTGTGAATAGCTTGCCTTGAATTTCTCGGGATTTGGGGACCCACGGGCTTCTTAAAAGCATCGGCCTACTCTTGGGCATCGTACAAGGACCCACAGGCTTCCTAAAAGCAACCCTCGCCTCCTCTTGGGCTTAGTACAAGGACCCTACGGCTTCTTAGAAGTATTCATAGCCTCCTCTTAGGCATCGTATAATGATCTCTTCCTCCGAGAATGATAGCCTCCTCTTGGGCTTCGTACAAGAACCCGTCGGCTTCTTAAAAGCTTCCAGCCTCCCCTTGGGCTTCGTACAAATTATCTCGACGACCTCCTAGAGGTATAGAAACAGAACTTAGTCATCCGCATAGAACAGTTCTTTCATAGAGTCTACTACTGTTTCTCAAAGCATAGTACAAAGAATGAAACTCTAGACTTGGACAGTCTAATCTCCTTGAGTCTCAAAGACATTCTCAAGTGACCCCTTCAAAAATAGGAAGAAAACCCGTAGACTCGGACAATCTCAATACCCTTCGGATTTCCCACTTCCTTAAAGAACAGGAATAACCCGGATCCTTGAATCAAATCCATGAGTACAGTGTTGCTCATATAAAAACTGATTTTCTCTTTAAAATCAGTATGCTGGACTTGTCACTTAACTGAAACAACATTTAGCCTCTCTCTCGGGCTTTGTACGAGACACATAAGAGACTCCCTCGTTGAGTCAATCACCTCTTTCGCCTCCATCTCGGGCTTTATATGAGATACAAAAAGGTTCTTATTGAGCCAAATAAACAACAGCCTCCACCCCGGGCTTCGTACGAGATACAACAAAACTCTCTTGTTGAGTCAAATAGCCTCCATCTCGGGCTTTATACGAGATACCAAAAGACTTCATCGTCAAGTCAAAACATTTAGCCTCTCTCTCGGGCTTTGTACGAGACACATATTCGCCTCCTCTTAGGCTTTGTATAAGAAAACCACTGGTTAATCCGATCAACCTTTTAGCATCAAAGTTGTGCCTCATTCACAGTATACAAACATCAAACAACTCCTTCCCTTTCATCTAATCGTTGTAAGCAGCAAGCCTCTGGATCATCTACATCCATGCCACTGTCCCTCTTTTAGCATGAGAAATTCCTAAGGGAAGATGGCATTGCTCTACACTGAGTTAAAGTCTTCTCCTTCAGGTTGAAATCCCCTATAAAGGAAATTATGGCATTGCCGGATTCACAAATCCCGGTTAAAGTAATTCTCCTTTATAAACAGTCGTAACAGACAGACCCCTCTTTAGAGATGACAAATTCTCTCTAAAGTCGAACCTTCAGCTTCACATCTTGGGCTTTGAACAAGATACAAATAGACCCTTCAACTTCACATCTTGGGCTTTAAACAAGATACAAACTACCTTTCGCTTCACGTCTTGGGCTTTGAACAAGACACCAAAACAACCATTTCCTCCCACAGAATAGGAGGAACTACGAACGCTCTGATTTCCCTGTTTTGGTAAACGGGAATACGTAGGCATAAGATTGAAAGAAAAATCTTAGCGAGCACACTAAACAAAAACCCAAAATCCCATACTCTCATGTATCTATCAAAAGCATCAGTCCTAACATCCTAATCCTTGTTCCCTGCCAGAAAATCCAAGAAAGAGAGAAAACCGTATTGGAAAAAATACAAATAACCAGTACAAAGGCCCCCCCCCCCCCACATTGATAGCATTCGTAACTTAACAGACCGCTGTTTAAACTCAGTATGCAAAGCAGGGTTAATTGGAGACATCTATTTCCCTTCTTTCATCAGCTCACAATAGGATAAAAAATGAATCGACCTGTAGTAAGCTCAACCGCAGAGAGCGACCAGCGCTTAAGAACCGCGTCCAAAATTGCTCGCTACAGAAAAATGGCGCCCACCGTGGGGCCCGTCTCTATTTTTCTTCTTCCTTTTCACCTCTTGTGTGTATACCATAGATTGGGGCTTCCGCCGGGGAACCCATTTTCTGTCAGGAACTTAGGATTCATAGCTTTAAAGGTCTAGGATGTTTAGGACAAATATATATACTGCTTTTCCTAATTGCTATACGTGTTTATTTTTCTGCTAATGGGAATGCGGGTGATGCCGTATGTGGAAAGATTGAGTATACACTTAAGATAAGTGATGGCGACGAGGTCGACCATCAACCTCAGTGGAGGCTAACCAATGCAACCCATTCTCTCACCTAGACAATGGGCCGATTGTTAAGTCTGAGAAGCTGAGGAGCCAAACCCTTTCGTAGTGCGGAAACTATCAGGAATAGTTGTTACACGATACTACCCTCATTTGAGGCTGGTGATCTATTCTCGGTGAATGGCACTTACTCTAAGATTGCTCTACAACTCGCTGGCGATCCGCTTGTTGTTTTGCTTTCCTGGGAGGAGCTGATGATAATGAGTACAGGTACAAAAATTACCTTAGTATAAACCTTTGGGGATGGGTAGAGCCTTGACTTCATGACAACGACCCTTTGACCCCATGTTTTTTCTATGTTTTTGTGTGCTGCATTCATGCATTCATCTAAAAAACATTAAAACATTCAAAAAATTTCTCTTCTAATGGATTGCACTAATGGATTTCGGTAGAAGGAGAACTCACCAGTATACCTTCAAGGTTCCAAAGTTAGAGGATTTGAGAAGGTTAGCGAGGATGATCACTAACCCAGAGGCTTTCAGAGCCAAGCACGGAGGTCTGCTACCACTGTTAAGAGTCCATGTGATTGAGGGAATCATGGATGCGCTCATTCAGTTTTACGATCCAGTTTATCACTGTTTCACATTCCCGGATTACCAGCTCGCACCAATGCTGGAGGAGTATTTTCGTCTGATTGATTTACATATCAAAGATCGAGCGCCATTTTCTGGACTGGATGAAATTCCAAAGAATCAGACCATTGCAAGAGCAATTCATTTGGACGAGTCTGAGGTCAGGACTCACTTAACTACCAAGGGTGGCATCCAAGGTTTTCCAGCCCAGTTCTTAACAAAGAAGGCCCTGTGTTTTTCCAGTATAGTAAACGTGACTGCTTTTGAAAGAATCTTTGTCTTGCTCACCTACGGGTTATTTTTGTTTCCCAACATTAATAATTTCATCGATATCAACTCCATTAAGGTTTTTCTCATTGGAAACCCTGTGTCGACTTTGCTCGCAGATGCGTATCATTCTGTACACTTGGGAAATTTGTACAGCGGAGGGGAGATCACATGCTGTGTACCTTTGCTTTACAAATGGTTTATCTCTCACTTGCCCAAGTTTGCTGCTTTTTGGGATTGCAAGAGTGCCTTACATTGGTCGCAGAAGATCATGTCTCTTACCAACTCTGATATAGATTGGTGTAATAGGATTTATGATGGGATCAGAATCATTGATCGTTGTGGAAACTTTCCCAACGTACCCCTCATAGGAACTAAAGGAGGAATCAACTACCATCCGGTATTGGTTCTTCGTCAATTTGGATACCCAATGAGACACGTCCCACGGGGTGTTCATCTGGAAGGTCTTTTCTTCAAAGAAGGAGAAAACGACAAAGCACTAAAGATGGAAATAGTGCAAGCTTGGAAACATGTTCATAAGAAAGGACGAGAGTCTCTAGGAAAACCAGACTGTGTCTCGGTGGAGCCTTACCTCCATTGGGTACAAACTAGAGCTCTCAAGCTAAAAATGCCTTATCCTCGTTACAGAATTCTTCTGCCAAAGGAATCTGTCATGTACTTCATGACGGAAACTGAAAAGCTTTAGGTTACTCTCAACAAAGTTCAACGGGAGAGAAGGTCTTGGAAGAACAAGTACCACACCCTCGACATAGAGTGCATCAAAATACAGCAATTACTGAAAGAGAAAGATGCTCTGATTGAAATTTTGGAGCAATATGCTGTAGAGAATCAAGATGACCAAAGGAATTTGCTCACTCCTTTCACCTGGCAAAGGAATGACAACCTGACAACGGCCCAAGAGCCCCGGTCAAAGAAAAGGAAAGTACCAGAATCAGCACCCGATTTCTCTTCAGAGAGGACTCGGGACCCATTAGTTTAGGTTTCTGTTTCTGCACCTTGTAATCTACTGTATTTCCATTTCTGTAATCCTTTGAATTTCAATAAAAAGGGGTTTCCCCACCGTTTGATATTTGCAATCTAATTGTCGAAGTTTATTTTGATTAAACCTTAAACAATTAATATAATCATTGCATTCATCATTCTCACATCATGTATTCTTCTTACCTACCAATCTCACGTTTGCGTCTCGGTTCTAGAGTCAAACTGTCTCATTCGTACAATACTCGGGACAATCGTCAGAAAAAGATGGATGATCTTGAGGAAGAAAACAGAGAGTTGAAAGAAGAGATCGACGCTCTGAGAGAGGATATAAGAAAGCTTCGTAACGACATGCAAGCCATGGCAGAAGCTCAGCTACAAAGAACTGTGATCTCAGAGATCACCTCAATGCCCATAGTGGAGAAGTATGATCCTAGGTATCAAATACCGAAAGATCGTCCTTGGGGCATGCCTGTTAACTATATCCCGGAAGGATATGTTCCGCCGATCACTGAAGATCAGGGAATCACAACAGAAGCCGCTGGGCCTGAAGGTTACAAACTTCGGGAAAGCAAAGATGCCAGGGGCATACTGAAGACTCCTGAAGGTTACAAACTTCGGGAGACGCCAAGACTCACTACCGTAGTCACGGTACCACCCCCTGTGGTGCACACTGTCCCGGAAGGACAGATTCCACAGACACCTTCTGGTAAGAAGGAAACTATGTTTGACAGAATGGAGGAATTCCAGGAGCAGTTCTTGGAAATGCAGAAGGAACTGCAAGCCATTCGCGGTCAGGATCTATTTGGAATGGACGCCGCAGACCTCTGCTTGGTCCCTAATGTGAAAGTCCCGCACAAATTTCAAGTGCCCAACTTTGAAAAGTACAAGGGTAACTCTTGCCCTCAGAGCCATCTAGTGATGTACGCTCGGCGAATGTCAGCTCAGACGGAGAATCAGGACCTACTGATTCATTACTTTCAGGATAATTTAACCGATGCCGCACTCAAATGGTACATGGGTTTAAGCCGTGCCATGATCAGCACATTCAGAGATCTTGGCACTGCCTTCGTCCAACAATACAAATACAATTTGGACATGGCACCCGACAGAGATCAACTCAGATCGATGTCGCAAAAGGACAAGGAAACCTTTAAGGAGTATGCTCAAAGGTGGCGTGAAATTGCCGCTCAAATTTGTCCACCTCTTGAGGAAAAAGAGATGACAAAGATCTTCTTAAAGACCTTAAGCTCATTTTACTATGACAGAATGGTTGCCAGTGCACCCAGTGATTTCACCGAGATGGTGGGCATGGGAGTTCGTCTTGAGGAAGCCGTCCGAGAAGGACACTTGGAAAAAGACGCTGGATCATCGAGTAGTACAAAACGATACGGTAGTGCTCTCCCTAAGAAAAAAGAGAAAGATATTGGGAATATCTCTCTCGGAAAGCAAAGGCGACGTTATCAACCGGTAGCAGCTGTAACTCCTGCTATCAGCCCTGCACCTATTCCTACGTATCAACCTCAGGTTGCGCAAAGCCAACCTAATCAGTAAAGGACACAACAGCCTCTTCAGCAGGCTCGTCCTCCATACAATAACAACAGTACAACACGACCATCAGGGTTTGATCCTATACCCATGTTGTACGCAGAACTATTTCTGTTACTACTAGCTAAGGGGCACATCTAGACTAAGTCTCCTCTTGCGGTACCGGAAAATCCGCCTTTTTGGTTTAAGGTGGATCAAACATGCCCTTATCATCAAGGAGGATCAGGGCATAACATAGAGACTTGTCTCAATTTCAAGTCCGACGTGCAAAAGCTTGTTAGGAGCGGGCTCTTATCTTTCAAAGATACAAATCCCAATGTTCTCACAAACCCGCTGCCTCAACATGAGAAAGCTGCAGTCAACTTGATTGAGAAAGAGACTAACGATGTCTATCAAATTCACGATGTACTCTTATTGAGGACTAATTTGGTCAAGATACATTGTAGACAGAGTGGATACGGCCATATGCCACCTCATAATTATCATCAATGTGATGTCTGCTCTAAAAGTAATAGAGGATGTTCGATAGTGCAATCAGCTCTACAGGAACAGATGGATCTCGGATGGATCCAAGAGCACCAAGTTCGTGGAGTTAACATGGTCTATACGACCTCCAACGTCATTCAGAACCACGATATATGTGCAATGAATGTCAACTTGGTGGCGATGCATTCAAGGCAAAGCCAGTATCATAATCTGCCGCGGCACGATTACAGTTCCTGTCTGATTTGCTCGGTAAACAAACAGGGATGCTCTTTCATACAGGAGGCCCTCCAGCGTCAGATGGATCTTGGATGGATCCAAGACTACCATGATAGGAACTCCTATCAAATCAACGTGGTTCAGATCTTCGATATTCGTGTGATGAATACCAACCTGGTAGAGTTACATGCTGGCAGGTCCGACTCATATTCTTAACGTCACATGACTATCAAGGGCGGGTTGCGAAAACGATCGAGGTTGTACCCTTGTCCAGGAGGCACTTCAGCACTTGTTAAATCACTGGTGGATGCCAATTTATATGGATGAAGATACTCAGCAAATTAGTATCAATAATAGAAACCCCACTCGGCGTCAGAGTCAGGATGTCCGATCTGTGGAAGCTAACCTAGTGAGGTTACATTGTATTCAAAGTGGGCGTGGCCAGGTACCACCACACAACTATGAATGTTGCGGCGTCTGTTCGGAGAGTAACCAAGGGTGTTACTTTGTGAGAGCAGCTCTTCAGGGTCAGGTAGATCGTGGAGAGATTCATCCATATCCGGGTTCTGGACCCATCAACTAGACGCCAAACTACCTTGCCAATCAAGTCGAGGATGTTGTCACGATCTCTGGTCATCACAGGACCAGGGATGTTTTTGCCATTATCCCTCTACTTGACGAATCTAAAGTTCCCAACCGAGAACGGATCGAGATTAATTACGATGGTCAGAAAAATCAGAAGGCTCCTGTAGTCATCTATCTACCGGGACCACTACCGTATGAATCAGCTAAGGCGATCCCTTACAAATACGGTGCAACAACAATTGAGAATGGAAAGGAAATTCCATTACCCTCCATCGTGAATATTGCAGACATCAGTCGTGTAACACGGAGCGGTCGAATCTTCAACCGAGGATTTGGAGAACCTAACAAAGAAAAGGAACTTCAGGCAGAAGCTCCCGATCCTTCAGTCGGTCAATCCAGTAATCCCGACCTTTCGAAAAATAATGATGAGATGCTGAAGCTCATCCAAAGGAGTGAATATAACATTGTTGATCAGCTGTTACAGACTCCTTCAAAGATCTCGGTATTATCACTGTTACTCAGTTCAGAAGCGCACAGGGAGGCTCTACAGAAAGTCTTGGAGGAAGCCTTTGTGGAACAGGATGTAACAATCAGACAGTTCGATAGCATTGTCTCTAACATCACTTCCTGCAATAACTTGGGATTTAGTGATGAGGAATTACCTGAAGAGGGTCGTCGTCATAACATGGCGCTCAATATCACAGTCAACTGCCAGGACGATGCTTTAGCCAGCGTACTGGTAGACACAGGGTCAGCCCTGAATGTTATGCCGAAGTCCACTTTGAT
Organism: Lathyrus tuberosus; assembly: GCA_022829125.1. Classification (NCBI taxonomy): domain Eukaryota; kingdom Viridiplantae; phylum Streptophyta; class Magnoliopsida; order Fabales; family Fabaceae; genus Lathyrus; species Lathyrus tuberosus. The sequence continues at coordinate 1,196,357 of JALAZF010000142.1, read as the reverse complement.
GCAATTATCATTTAAAGGCCCTCCGATGAGAATCAGCGAGGTCGTCGTCAAAGCGTTCGACGGATCTAGAAAAACGGTTATCGGCGAAGTTGATCTTCCCATAACTATCAGTCCTCACACTTTCCAAGTCACTTTCTAGGTCATGGACATTCGGGCAACATACAGTTGTTTATTAGGAAGACCTTGGATACACCTGGCTGGAGCGATTACGTCAACCCTCCACCAAAAGCTAAAGTTCGTCAAGAACGATCAACTTGTCACGGTTTGTGGGGAACAAGCCTTGCTTGTAAGCAACTTGTCATCATCTACTTGTGTAGAACTCGAGGAAATTATTGGGATGCAGTTCCAAGCGCTGTCGGTCGGCAAGGACAATTAATCCCAAGGAGGAACCTCGATTTCCTCATACAAAGATGCTATCAAAGCGGTCGAGAGTACCAATACAACTGGATGGGGACAACTTGTCATTCCTATTGACAATAAAACAAAGAAGGGTCTTGGTTTTTCTGCAACCTATACCCAGACAGCTGCCAACGATGAAAGTCTGCATCCCCTTCAAAACTTCTTCCACAGTGGAGGTTTTCTTCACCCGGCATCTCAAGCAGTTTATGCTATCAATGAGGAAGATCCTGACACAGATGAAGAACGGAAGTCCTATCTTAATGAGGACGGTTATATGTCTCAGGAAGAGGTGCCTACGCCATTTTGCTATCCCGCACAGAGTCCGAGATTTATACCAAGGTCAGACGTCGAAATGATATATGGAGATTGTGATCCGAAAGGATGACGTGCTCCGCCAAATTCATTAGAAGAGGACACTCTGATGAAATACAACTTTGACCATAATTACTATGGCCCAATGGATAGTCTGCCAATGTGGCAACCTTACCAAGGAAACTTGGGACAAGAGGGTCAGCCGAACAATGAAAATCAGCTGACCATCATGGAACAGAATACCTGTGTCCCCACCATGTCATGGGATCAACACTCAGGTCATTCAGAAAATACTCAACATGAAGATGAATTTGCAACATTTGCAGGACTTGAATTCATCAACTATGCTTTTCCCGAGGTCAACGTCATCGAGAGAGATGACTCCTCTAGTTCCAAAGAAGTTTGGGACACCTTGGGACAGCTGAGTGGAAAATACGACTATATGGTCAAGTACACCGCTCTCGAAAGCTCACGTATCAGGCTCGAAGACATCCAGCCAACTGGATGGGGGGATACAGTTGAGAGCGCAAATGCTATGCAAAATACAACTGAGGAATTCTCCTACGACAACTCTGCCTGGGAGACAGATTCCAATGATCCTGCTCCACCAGAAATTAACGTTATTTTTGAAGACAAATTAAGGAAGGTGCCAGACTTTGTGATTCACCGAGGAGTTCGCCGCCAATGGGTTGCCGTCGAGGTTCCGAAGATCGTTCATCAGTTATAGTAATTGCCATCTTTAACCTTTCACCCTGCCCAAGTGAAACGGATGTTTTGATAGGGCTCGCTTTCTGTAAATTTTCCCTCTTCGCTTCGCCCAAAGCGACATAGTTTTGTTTTATAGGGCTGTAGTTTCAAGGATCGACTTGTTCATTAATAAAATAACGTCGTTCTATAATTTCCGCAACAATTGCTGTTTTCTCTTTTTTGCTTTTTCAGAAAATGGTAATCCTAAAAAACAATTCAAATAAAAACAAGCAGTAAAATAAAAACACTGCACACACTTGCATTTTCTCTATCTCTTCTAAACACGAATCATCACGTCATGCAGATTGCTTGTTTTAAACCCCGTTGAAACATACAATCCGATGCCTTCTCCCAACTTTGAGTTCCCGGTATTCGAGGCTGAAGAAGAAAATGACGACAAAATTCCAGAAGAGATCTCCCGACTACTCAGACAAGAGGAAAGGTCCATTGAACCTCACAAAAAGCCATTGGAAATGGTAAACTTGGGTTCAGAAAAAGAGAGAAAAGAAATCAGGATTGGGGCACTGCTCAGTCCAACTGCCAAAGAGAGTTTGATAAAGATTCTCAAAGAATTCCCCGATGTATTCGTTTGGTCCTATCAGGATATGCCAGGGTTGGATACCAACATCGTGGAACATCACTTACCCTTGAAATCGGAATGTCCGCTAGTAAAACAAAGGTTGAAACGCACTCACCATGACATGGTGTCGCTCCCAGGATTTTCATCTAGGTACAAACGCGAGAGTGGCGCGGAAAAAACAGAGTCGCCAGCCGTGTAAATTTATCCCAAGAGAGGGAAAAGGAACACCGCATAAACCTGAGGAAGAGGGAAAGGAATGGTCATCGCAACCATAACCTGGGTTCGGGAGTCGGTTACGCGAGGGAAAGGTGCTAGCACCCCACGCGTCCATCGTACTCGATGGGATCCACGCTTGTTGTCTATTCTAAGGGTGAGTTATACTATCATCTAGGGCTGTACTAAGACGGAGAGGGGAAGACAAAGACCGACTCGGTAGGACGTCGACGTCCTAGGCCTACGTACCCCCCTTGTGCAATGGGGAATTCAGAGTCAACGTAGTTTGGACCAAGTTCTTTTTGTGTTTTTTATGAGCGGCGTTAAGTTCGCGTCCGGCAGTTAGGGTCGATGCCTGTTTGCGTCTCAGACGGAAAGTAACGTGCCCTTTTTGAAAATAGCCTTTAAGTTCGGAAATCCCGAAGGACAAAAAGGTTTGAAGTTGGTTTGTGTTTTTTAGGACAGAAATGGCTTAAGTTAGTTCCTAAATTGCATTGCACCAAAGTCTAGGGCACAGGGGCGAATACTTAACGCATCGTCCCAAGACAGGACGCTCGCTAAGCACTCTAGAAAGATGAGAGGAAGCCCCTCATTTCTCATTCCCCATACTTACGGCTCGTGCGCAATACAATTTATCCTTATTAAGTATTTTAAAGAAGTTTGAGATGAGAAGAGAGAAGACACAAGGGTAACTCTAAAGGGGGACTATAGATCCTAAAGTCCTCATGCATGGGTGACCTACGGTTAGTGAGGTTTTACGACAACCTAAATCCTAAAGGAAGAAGATGAGGGAAGGAAAGAGTAAGGGTGACCATGGATACTTATCCATACCCTTAAAGAACTTACCTTAGTCCCTGCATAAAAGGTTAGTGAGAAACAGACATAAATAATATCAAGGCAAGTGAAAATCAATCAATGGCAAACAATAGTGATAATAATCCAAACATGAATTCAGAAATCAAAGGAACAACCCCAAAGCAAATGGCACAAGTGCCTTTCAAACAAGGACTTAGGCATGATCAGAAATACACATATAAGCAGATCTCAGGTGAAAGCAATTGAGTAATTAGAGAAATAGCTTTCTAAAATTCCCAAATTAAACATCAATATTATCCAACCAGAGATAAACCAAATACCAAAAATCCCTGCAAAAAAAACAAGATATTAGTCATTCAAACAATTGGGCAAAGCTCAGGTGAGAAATAGGATTCAATGTGCCAAAGGGAGGGACCAAAATGCAATATGCAACAATTTTAAAAATGATAGAAAAATATTTTAATGCATTTTAGAATGTTAGTGAATGAATGCAAAAGGAACGAATAAAAAATATTTTATGGATGCAGAGAAATAAAATAAACAAATTATGTATGCATTATATGGATAATTCAAAAAGAAAATTGAATAAATAATTTATTTAGATAATAAAAAATAAAATAAAAATAAAAATAAAATTTGTGAAAATTTTATAAAATAATAAAAATGATGCATGAATTTTATTGGGATTTTTTATGTAAAAATCTATTTTTAATAGTTATAAATGAAAACAAAATAACTAGATGAAATAAATAAATGAAAAATGCAAGGGGGTGCGTAAGCAATATTCGTCACAAAAGGATTCACATACACACGCATTTGGGCCTAATCAGGTGTGTGCGAATAGCAAACCTGCACGGCCCATGGAGATAACACAACATGCCATCAGATTTTTTTTTTAAAAAAGAACAAAAAGAAAAATGAGTGTAACGAAAACATGTGGACCTTCATCAATCGGTCACCCATACTTAAATCACAAAAGGACAAAACCGAACACAAACCAATCGGATCATGCCACGTATCCATCTTCTCCATGCAGCCATGAAAAACGAAACCAGAAGCAGCCATACACGCGATACATGCAGTGCGACGTAGCCATCTTCAACATCAACTATCGATCTCCATTCTCAACCAAATCATACAAAATAAAACATCAAAACGAAGTATGAAGAACAAGGATTAACGTTGTGCCATTAACTTTCCAAAACACAAACCCAAACACAAAGATAAATGGCTCTAAAGTCACGGGCACGAATACGGTTTCATTAATATTCAAAACGTTCAACAAAATTGGATCCAAACATTTAGACAATATTATCATTTAGATCGTTCTAGACGCCATGAATACTCAAGATTCCATACACCAAAACCAATTAGATCTAAACATAAGGGATGAATTACGAGACATTACCTAGTGGAGGCGAGTGGAATTTTTTCTCTTTTTTCTGAAACTTGCAGTCGTGCCCGAATGATCTCCCCTCCTTTAGGGTTTATCTTCTCCTTAAATATGATGGATTAGGTCAAACTTTGGAGGCCCATGATGTGCAAAACGAATCTCATTTAACTTTGAACCATTAAGGAAGGTTTTGATGCATGGCCGCCTTGCATGGTAAGTGAGTTTTGCTTCTAAATGTTTGGGCCTGAGTGGTGTTGAGATTTGTCACAAAAATAGTCCACTCTGATCTTGTACAATCATGCGCATAATACCATGCACTAAGACTTTCCCCAAGTTGGACCCAACAATTGTCATGCTTCTTATTAAGTGCATACAAACTCATTTAAGCCAACCATAGATGCATTAGAAAGTAGGGAATTTAGAGAACAAACTTTATGTTGAAGAAGAGTGAAAATGATGCTTGGAGGTGTGTGAAAAATTGACTTGAAATAGTGTCCACAAAATCTGCCAAAACAACTTAGAAATAATTCCAATTTTTCCAAATTCGCAGGGTGAAAATGATCAACTTTGGAGCACTATAACTTATCCAAAAATGACTCAAACAACATGATTCTTGTGCTCATTTTGAAGGGAAAATTTCATACTACAACTTTTATGTGGAAAGGATTTGCAACTGAAACCTTGATCATGGTGAAAACTGCCTTTGAAAGTAGTTAAGAACTTACCCAAAATAGTAAGTTTCTAAAACCCTAAACTCCCTTTTTTAATAACTTTTCCACATTCTTGATTTTTTTCATGAATCCATGAGCATTTCTTGATCAAATCTCATCCATGGACATATTTGAGGTGAGGAACATAAATTTGATCTCAAAAAGTCAGGAGTTGACTTTTTCCTCTGCACAGTTGACTTTTACCCATTCGCCTGATTTCCAATCCATTGGCCAATTGAATCTCTCCTGAATCAAACTGATGGACAACCTCCCATCCCTAGAGACTTAGGGACCCAAGGAATACCATAGAATCAAGTCTTGCCCAAAAAAATCAGAAATAAACTGACTTTATAGCAAACCTTAGTTTTGGTACCCTCAGTCTAGGAGGAAATAACACAGTCTCCAAATCCAAATTCCTCTGAATATGATGTGTATCCTCTCCAACAAAGATAAGATATGCCATTTGGTGATGATGAAAACCCAAGGAGCTTGCCCATTGGAGCAATAAACCCAAGAATTTCAAAACCCTAATTCATGCACTGGTTAGGAGAGAGTGATCCACTTGAGATCCCTTGCCACTTGTGAACTCTTAATGATGTGATAGACCAGATAGGACCTTCTTGAACTGCCTCAAGCACCTTGACCCCATGCTAATGATATGCATACATGATAATGCAAAAAATGAAATGAAACATAAGCCAGTTAGTAATAAAGTAAGGAGGGCAAATTTTGGGGTGCAACAGCTGCCCCTATTCAATCAACTTGGTCCTGAAGGTAGGATAGCAACGGCTGTCAGACATTCTAGGATACACGGGGATTGAATACCGAAAGAACCCGGAAATTTGCTGATGATAACGAAATGGAGCGTGCTGAAAAATAAGGAATATGACCTCAACCATATCCACAAGAAAAATACGAATACGACCTCGATCGCACTCAAAAGACGAATACAACCTCAATTGTACCCACAAAAGGGAAAACCGATCTCAATCACTCCACCGCAAAGAAAAGACTAATACGACCTCGATCGCATCCACATAACGAATACAACCTCAATTGCACCCACAAAGGAAGACTGACCTCAATCACTCACCCACAAAGAAAACACGAATACGACCTCAATCGCACCCACAAAGGAAGACTGACCTCAATCAATCTACCCACAAAGAAAATACGAATACGACCTCGATCGCATCCACAAAACGAATACAACCTCAATTGTACCCACAAAAGGAAGACTGACCTCAATCACTCTACCCACAAAGAAAATACGAATACGACCTCAATCGCATCCAAAAAACGAATACAACCTCAATTGTACCCACAAAAGGAAGACTGACCTCAGTCACTCTCCCACAAAGAAAACACGAATACGACCTCAATCGCACCCACAAAGGAAGACTGACCTCAATCAATCTACCCACAAAGAAAATACGAATACGACCTCAATCGCATCCACAAAACGAATACAACCTCAATTGTACCCACAAAAGGAAGACTGACCTCAATCACTCTACCCACAAAGAAAATACGAATACGACCTCAATCGCATCCACAAAACGAATACAACCTAAATTGTACCCCCAAAGGAAGACTGACCTCAATCACTCTACCCACAAAGAAAAATACGAATACGACCTCAATCGCACCCATAAAATGAATACAACCTCAATTGTACCCCCAAAGGAAGACTGACCTCAATCACTCTACCCACAAAGAAAAATACGAATACGACCTCAATCGCGTCCACAAAACAAATACAACCTCAATTGTACCCCCAAAGGAAGACTGACCTCAATCACTCTACCCATAAAGAAAATACAAATACGACCTTGATCGCATCCACAAAATGAATACAACCTCAATTGTACCCACAAAGGAAGACTGACCTCAATCACTCACCCACAAAGAAAACACGAATACGACCTCAATCGCACCCACAAAGGAAGACTGACCTCAATCAATCTACCCACAAAAAAAATACGAATACGACCTCGATCGCATCCACAAAACGAATACAACCTCAATTGTACCCACAAAAGGAAGACTGACCTCAATCACTCTACCCACAAAGAAAATACGAATACGACCTCAATCACATCCACAAAACGAATACAACCTCAATTGTACCCACAAAAGGAAAACTGACCTCAATCACTCTCCCACAAAGAAAACACGGATACGACCTCAATCGCACCCACAATGGAAGACTGACCTCAATCCCTCTACCCACAAAGAAAATACGAATACGACCTCGATCGCATCCACAAAACGAATACAACCTCAATTGTACCCACAAAGGAAGACTGATCAATCACTCTACCCACAAAGAAAATACGAATACGACCTCGATCGCATCCACAAAATGAATACAACCTCAATTGTACCCACAAAGGAAGACTGGCCTCAATCACTCTACCCACAAAGAAAATACGAATACGACCTCGATCGCATCCACAAAATGAATACAACCTTAATTGTACCCACAAAGGAAGACTGACCTCAATCACTCTACCCATAAAGAAAATACGAATACGACCTCAATCGCATCCACAAAACGAATACAACCTCAATTGTACCCGCAAAAGGATAACCAACATAAAGTGGCGACTTCACCGGGGATAACGTGAAACAAAACTTCTGGTTCAAACTACCCCTACTGAGAAAGGATACTGGTAAACTGGATCTCACAAAAGAGAAAGGCCAAACAAAAGCAAACTTCTAACGGACTCAAGATCCACAGATAAGATGACTCCGTCGGGGAAAGGAGAAGTCTAAATAAAAGACTCTGTCGGGGAGCACAGACATGAGGAAACGCATTCATCCAAAATCTCCTGAGTTATGCCATCTCTGATGGGAAAGTGAACTGGCAAGGAAAGCATCAAATCTGGCTTATGCTTTGAATGCAAATGTTTGAATTTTACCGTAATGCTCCATACGAAGTGGAAATGCTACGCGTTTTGAGGATGCAATGCAAATGCTTATGATATGCAAAAGACCAGTTCAGCTGCGGATGACAAAAATAAATTGTCCTCTGAATCCAGGAACTCTGCTGAGAAGGACCACACTGATCGACTCCTTGGATCAACAACTTCTGCTGGGGATGAGATCCCGAAAGAACTACCGGGGCTACACCTGTCCTTTACTGAAGGTAACATCCAAAACCTGAGATTTCTCCTCTGCTGGGGGAGTTGAGAATGAGTGCCAATAACAATTGGGTTTAGGACCTGCTGGGGGATGCCAGCCCATAATCATCCTGCTTGGGGGATACTTCTGAACTTAACCTGCTGACGGGGAGAGTGCCCTTACCCCTATCTTGCTGGGGACTAGAATATGACATTGTTGGCGAAAGTACACTTCCGGAATGGATGGGGGAAGTGAGCACCATGATTCTGTGGGGAAATAACGTCTTGATCCAGAGAAAATACTTTCCAGGTCTTCTGCTGGGGAAAGTCTGCGCTGTTGAGGAAAGTGCAATCTCAATGCTGGGGAGAGCTAACTGCTGGGGAAGTACGATCCTGTTGTCCTTCTCTGAGGTCATAAGCGGCTTTTTGAACTTTTCGTCTCAAGAGAATTTTACAGAAGATCGGGCGTTCGCACTGCCCCAGGGTCTTCAAACTCTTGGAGAGATTTATCATATCTCGACATAACTGCCCCAGTCTTCATAATCCATGACGTACATTACCTCGAAGGGAATCGTAATGGCTTGACAATACTCTGCTTCAGCATCTTGAACCTTGAGGAGGTGTTTTCAATTAACCATTTTCAAGAGTAGACGTTTTCTCATGCCCTAGAGGTGGCCTGCCCCAAGTCTTGAAGGAACTTTGCCCCTGATCCCAGAATAACTGAATTTCGGAGAGATTTCTCGACGTGACCGCCCCAGATTGGCTACATCTTAACACGACTTACTGAGGAGAGCCCACTCTACACTGAGTCTCTTGGCAGCATGCCCTTTGATATGATTGTCTTTCAGAAATTTCAAGCATCTCAACTTGGAAGGATCAAGCTTCTTGACTGACGTTTACTGTGTAAGCTGTCATTGATGTTTAGGCACATGTATGCAAACAGAACAAGTTATTTATGATAATGATAATCCTAATGCAACACTCATGTTAACCTTGAAGTTTTTATTGAAAATGCGTCGCCGAGCCTTGTGAATGAATCACTTGCTGGGATGCGACCTTGATTTTTGAATGGCAAAAACAATGCGCACATACAATACCAACAAATCTTATTAGCACAACTCATAGGAGTCAGGAACGCCATCCGGTTGGAGTACGCTTTCGGACTGAACCCTGTTTCAATTAGGACTTTTAAGGGCTGTAACGTGGTCTGGTTCACGGTTTCAGAAAAAAGGATTTATGGCTCAAAATTTATCGGTGCCCACCCTCTCTTCGTGATGTTCTCCAATCCTATGTTCAGTTAATCTGACCCAAACGCTCATCTCTCCAAAAGGTTTATGATCTTTAAGGAACCTATGCCACTAATGACAGTCACCCCTTTTTATCTTTTGTGTCTGTAATCACACGAATTTGTTCTTATCGAGGATTTTCTTTTGTAATGCTTACCGCTCTTTCTTTTGTTTTTTTCGATCCCTAATTTTGCCTGGACTGACTCTTTTGAGTTTTTTCAATTTTGAAGTCCAGCGGGATGCCCTAACTTTTTCCTAAGTCGCTTGTTTTCAAGTTTCGACTTAGCGAGCTTTTCTTCTTTTTTTTTATTCCCCTTTTTCGAACAAAGCGTGTGACACTGGTTGTCTTACTTGCTTGAAAGGGTTGTGACTGCCTCACTCCTTGATTGTTGATGGATAACCATTATGGTTTCACATCTCTCGCCCTCTTGACAGTGGGATAGAAGGTAATGGTTCCTCGGATGCACACTCTCCTTGGAATTTGAACGCTCGGTCAAACTAACTGACGCCTACCCTGCCCTTGGGTTAAGTATGAGGGTTTTTTCGTATGAAATAAATTCCTACTTCAAGGCTCAAAGGGGTTAACGAGGGTTTATCTCCCTTATATCTCCGGTGTTTAGGGATTAGAAACAATGCCTGTACATCCTCAACAGGGTTTTATCTGAAAGCATACAACCAAAGATTTTGCGTTTTTACTTCATCATCCTCCCTCAAGAGTTCTAAACAAGAAAATTGGTATTGCAGTGCATATAAACATTTAAGAGTGAACATGAATGGATTACTTCAAGGAAAACATACTTATTGCATTAATATCATCATAAAAAACAAACAAGTCTTGCGTACACACGATGCTTTAACAAGAAATGAAAAACTACAAATGAAAATGCAGTAAAGAAAGCTGAAGATTGCCATTGTTGAGGAAGCTTAATTCTGTCTGGACGTACTTGCAGACTGAGTGTTCATTTGAGAAAGTAGGCTTCCATTGATGTACATGTCATCTTCAGTGAATACAATGATCTCGGATTCTACCAGGTCTTGCACCTTGTGCTGGAATGCCTTACGCTCATCAACCGTATGCCCAAACGTTCCCGAGTGGAACTCGCGCCTAGTAGTCATGTCATAATCCGGAGGAATAGGGTACGGTACCGGCGTGGTACTCCTCGTCTGAATCAGAGAGTTCTCGAGCAGGCGAGCAAACAACTGACTATGAGGGATAGGAATAGGATCAAATATCCTGTTGGGCCTTCTTGGTCTCAGTTGCCCCTGTTTCTAATAATTCTGCTGTCGATGCTGATTTGGGCGCCTCACCTGCGCTTGCACTTTCCTTTCCGCATTCAGCTGAGGCACAAACAAGGGTTGTGGAAGAGATCCCTGACGCGAGGTGGACCCTTTGGCAAAAGAGGGAGTCCTCAGTCCCTTTGCAACGCTGGGAGTAACATCACTTTGTTTACCAGTGCCAACTGATGTAAACTTGATTGCCCCTGAATCAATGAGCTCTTGGACTTTGTACTTGAGCATCTTACAATCTTCAACATTATGACCCGGTGCCCCTGAATGGAATTCACACCTATCATGGACATTGGATCCCATACGAAACTTGGTGTGTGGAGGTCCCGCAACAATCAATTCAATTAGCTGAAACTTGAGCAAATGCTGAAGCAACTGAGCGTATGGCATCGGAATCTGGTCAAACTTCTTTTCAAGCTTTTCTGGATTAAGACCCTCAAGAAACGGTTATTGATGAAAAAGCTCTGATGGTGGAGAGGATCCACGAGGCAATCCATGGTCTAGAGGAGACCCCAAAGAGATGGAAAGAGTAAGGACCTCTGTTGTGGAAGCAGACACATGACTGTCTTCCTTCTTCAACACTGTTTCCAGAATCTCCATGATTAAACCCATCTGAGTCTTCATCTGATTGATCTCCTCCCTCAGCATCCTCTGCTCCTGGAGCATGTCTTCCCCAAATTGCCCCATCTGGCTTCGCATTTCCCTCAACTCAGCTCGAACTTGCTCCATGATCAACTCTTGCACGGCCTGAGATGTTGGAACAAGATAAGAATACCGGAGATAAACACCTGTTATGCAAAATGATTATGCAAAATGATTATGAATATGCAAATTCAAATGGACAAGTTTGAAAATTCACAGGGCGATCCACCCCTTGATTCCGGTTTAATAACAAGATATAATGGAACTTCTGCTCATATATTAAGAAAACCAGAGAAAAGCCAAATGTCAACAATCACAAATCCGAGATAACAAGTCTGAATATAAAAACCATAGGTCCCAACCAACAAGCATGGTGGTGATCCGCATACAATGGAAGAAAAAAGAAAACTATGGCATATCATCAAAGTTTACAAGCGTCAATCCTCTCCATCCACTATGCTTTCTGCACCAGTCTTGAATTTCCTCGAACATCTTTCTGGTGTCGGGATGCTTGGGTCTCTGAATTAGTCCTTGAATGAGAAGGTCTCTCCTGTGTATGATCCCATCCAAGTATCTGCAATGTAATTCCCAAGCGTCTTCTCCAGAAACACTCTCCATGCTAGGCCCCTCATGTCTAGATCTCTTTACTCCAGCTTGGACTTTCAGTTCTTCCATGGAGGCTATGGCTTCATTGAGTCGACCCTCGACTACTTGTCTCTTGAATATCCCTGATAAGATCTCGGCGTCTTTCTTCTTGAGCGTCGACTTCAACTGATCAATCTTAGCTAGGTAAGCGTCTTCCTTTCTTTTATTCTCGGCCATGGCAGTTTCTTGGTGATCATTGAACCTGTGGATTTTCAGCAAAGCCTTGCCTAATTCCTCCTCCTTGGACTTGAGAACCTTACTGATACCATCCAAAGCTTCCTTCATCCTTTGTCTGGATGCGACCATGTCAGCAAGCTCTTTTTCTGCTTTAGTAAGGAGCTCTGTCTTCAACTTGGCGGTATGAACAGCTTCACCCTGCTCATGCTTCCACTGATAAATCTCTCTCTTTAGCTCACTATTTTCTTCCTGCAGCCTTTCCTTTTCAGCCCATAATTTGTTATACTTCTCCAACTCAACGGTGGTAGGAGGCTCGATCACCAAAGGGTACAAAGGTGGTTCCACCGGGAATGGAAGAAGCTCCTCTTCTGCTCTCTTCTTAATCCACTCTTTATAGGAAGGGAAAGCCCGATTGTTACTTTTCCCGAATGGAATTTTACCCTTCTTGGTCACCTGTTTCCAAGCATTCACAACTTTCCTTATCAACCCTTGATCCTCAATACCATTGAAGAATAAGGACTCTCGGACATCTCACTCTTCGGGTGGATTTTTCAAAGGATAGCCAAACTGTCTGATAGCTAGGGAGGGATTATAGTTAATTCCACCTTTCCTCCCTATCAAGGGTACATTAGGGAATTCTCCGCATTTGCAAATAATCTCCATTCCTAGCAAGTCACGATTAAACCAAACAATGTTGTCAGCAGTCAAGCCCATTACCCTTTTAGACCACTTCAGAGAATCTTTCGTATCAACGAAAGCGCCAGATTCAGGGAGATGACTCAGAAACCAAGTAGCTAAGAGCGGTGCACAGCAACTTACAGTTTTCCCACGCCTATTCTCATTCTTATAGTGGACTGAGTGATACACATCACCTAGCAAGGTAGGTATAGGATTCTTCGAAATAAAGATTCTGACGGCGTGCATATCCACCAGATCAGAAATATTCGGAAACAGGACAATCCCATAGATGCACATAGCTAGGATAGCTTGGAAAGCAGTCCAATTCTTCTCTTTGACATGTATGCAGGCTTGATCAAACAAGAACTTCAACAAGAAACCCTTAACTCCTTGTTTTTCTCCAATATTACTGTTAAGAACAGATTCATTAATATGAAGAGCAACAGCCATTTCTTTTACCCCGGGGTGTTCTTCGGAAAAGAAAACTATATCATGCCTGATGGGGATTCCCAAAATAAATGAGAACTCCTCCAATGTTGGAGCCAAGATGTAGTCCGGGAAAGTGAAGCAACGCAGAGACGGATCGTAAAACTGAAGAACTGTGTGAATGGCATCCTTTTCATATTTGGAGATATTATAGACAAATTTCAGAAGTCTTCCATACCTTCCACTGAACTCTGTACGAACTCCGGAACCAGCCATATTAATCAGTTTGTGAATCAGTGTCAAAGTCGGTTCTGGGAACGAATAGGCAACAGTCTTCTTTCTCTGAACATCCATGCTGAAGTAACCTCAGAAAACCAGAATCAAGAGTAAGATGCAAGCCCTACAAAATGTCAAGCATGTCAGAATGCAAGAAAAATGATATGCTCATGCAAACATGGGGTCAAGGCACACTGCTAGATGTGCTGTGCTGTTAACTGAACGAGAACCACAACCCAGAAAACCAGAATTCTGAACCACTGAGGAACTCAAATAATCAGACATTGATGTGAAATCCGAAAAACAGGGTAGGTTAAAGGTCTCGGTTACCTGCAAACCTGCAAATGCCCATCCCCTCTCACATGTGGGTACTAGGATGCTCAGTATCCCGGGCTCTCAGGTCGAGAAATAATGATACGTTCACCATTTCTGGTTTGGCATCATCATCAATCGAGGAGGCCTCAACTGATTCTCCAAAGCGGAAGGTCCTCAACTTTGGCACTGAGGTCGAGAAACAATAGTACATTCATCCCTCGGGGTACAGTACTATCGTCAATCGAGGAGTGCCTCCACCGATTCTCTTCAAAATGTAGGGGCCATCCTATGCGAGTTCCAAAGCGGGCCCTCGGGTGCGAATGGGTTTGCCACAGGATGTGGTCTGCCACTGTCACCACTAAAGAGGGATGTTTCCACTAAGGTCCTCAATGATCGGTCACCAGAGTCGACAGCTCTCTAGATCAACACCCCAATATGCGCAAGACACACAGGTTAGAATGAGTCCCAAGATAACCTCGTCTGGTTGTGAATTTCGTGAACACACAAACGTACCAAGCGGGCATGTAGGTCCCATTACTTTCCACTCTAGTCCTAGGGTATTCTCAAGCCTTGGTATTGGGCTTATCTCTCAGACCCACCCAACCTGCAAAACAAAGACAGCCAGCACAGCACAGCAGCATGACAGTAATAAAAAATGAAATGCAGAAAATGCGGTAAAAAACAAAAATAAAATACAAACGCGAAAGTGGCGCGGAAAAAACAGAGTCGCCAGCCGTGTAAATTTATCCTAAGAAAGGGAAAGGGAACACCGCATAAACCTGAGGAAGAGGGAAAGGAATGGTCATCGCAACCATAACCTGGGTTCGGGAGTCGGTTACGCGAGGGGAAGGTGCTAGCACCCCACGCGTCCATCGTACTCGATGGGATCCACGCTTGTTGTCTATTCTAAAGGTGAGTTATACTATCATCTAGGGTTGTACTAAGACAGAGAGGGGAAGACAAAGACCGACTCGGTAGGACGTCGATGTCCTAGGCCTACGTACCCCCTTGTGCAATGGGGAATTCAGAGTCAACATAGTTTGGACCAAGTTCTTTTTGTGTTTTTTATGAGCGGCGTTAAGTTCGCGTCCGGCAGTTAGGGTCGATGCCTGTTTGCGTCTCAGACGAAAAGTAACGTACCCTTTTTGAAAATAGCCTTTAAGTTCGGAAATCCCGAAGGACAAAAAGGTTTGAAGTTGGTTTGTGTTTTTTAGGACATAAATGGCTTAAGTTAGTTCCTAAATTGCATTGCACCAAAGTCTAGGGCACAGGGGCGAATACTTAACGCATCGTCCCAAGACAGGACGCTCGCTAAGCACTCTAGAAAGATGAGAGGAAGCCCCTAATTTCTCATTCCCCATACTTAAGACTCGTGCGCAATACAATTTATCCTTATTAAATATTTTAAAGAAGTTTGAGATGAGAAGAGAGAAGACACAAGGGTAACTCTAAAGGGGGACTATAGATCCTAAAGTCCTCATGCATGGGTGACCTACGGTTAGTGAGGTTTGACGACAACCTAAATCCTAAAGGAAGAAGATGAGGGAAGGAAAGAGTAAGGGTGACCATGGATACTTATCCATACCCTTAAAGAACTTACCTTAGTCCCTGCATAAATGGTTAGTGAGAAACAGACATAAATAATATCAAGGCAAGTGAAAATCAATCAATGGCAAACAATAGTGATAATAATCCAAACATGAATTCAGAAATCAAAGGAACAACCCCAAAGCAAATGGCAC
Source organism: Lathyrus tuberosus (assembly GCA_022829125.1). Taxonomy (NCBI): domain Eukaryota; kingdom Viridiplantae; phylum Streptophyta; class Magnoliopsida; order Fabales; family Fabaceae; genus Lathyrus; species Lathyrus tuberosus. The sequence continues at coordinate 1,180,588 of JALAZF010000142.1, read as the reverse complement.
AAGTGCCTTTCAAACAAGGACTTAGGCATGATCAGAAATACACATATAAGCAGATCTCAAGTGAAAGCAATTGAGTAATTAGAGAAATAGCTTTCTAAAATTCCCAAATTAAACATCAATATTATCCAACCAGAGATAAACTAAATACCAAAAATCCCTGCAAAAAAAACAAGATATTAGTCATTCAAACAATTGGGCAAAGCTCAGGTGAGAAATAGGATTCAATGTGCCAAAGGGAGGGACCAAAATGCAATATGCAACAATTTTAAAAATGATAGAAAAATATTTTAATGCATTTTAGAATGTTAGTGAATGAATGCAAAAGGAACGGATTAAAAATATTTTATGGATGCAGAGAAATAAAATAAATAAATTATGTATGCATTATATGGATAATTCAAAAAGAAAATTGAATAAATAATTTATTTAGATAATAAAAAATAAAATAAAAATAAAAATAAAATTTGTGAAAATTTTATAAAATAATAAAAATGATGCATGAATTTTATTGGGATTTTTTATGTAAAAATCTATTTTTAATAGTTATAAATGAAAACAAAATAACTAGATGAAATAAATAAATGAAAAATGCAAGGGGGTGCGTAAGCAATATTCGTCACAAAAGGATTCACATACACACGCATTTGGGCCTAATCAGGCGTGTGCGAATAGCAAACCTGCACGGCCCATGGAGATAACACAACATGCCATCAGATTTTTTTTTAAAAAAAAGAACAAAAAGAAAAATGAGTGTAACGAAAACATGTGGACCTTCATCAATCGGTCACCCATACTTAAATCACAAAAGGACAAAACCGAACACAAACCAATCGAATCATGCCACATATCCATCTTCTCCATGTAGCCATGAAAAACGAAACCAGAAGCAGCCATACACGCGATACATGCAGTGCGACGTAGCCATCTTCAACATCAACTATCGATCTCCATTCTCAACCAAATCATACAAAATAAAACATCAAAACGAAGTATGAAGAACAAGGATTAACGCTGTGCCATTAACTTTCCAAAACACAAAACCAAACACAAAGATAAATGGCTCTAAAGTCACGGGCACGAATACGGTTTAATTAATATTCAAAACGTTCAACAAAATTGGATCCAAACATTTAGACAATATTATCATTTAGATCGTTCTAGATGCCGTGAATACTCAAGATTCCATACACCAAAACCAATTAGATCTAAACATAAGGGATGGATTACGAGACATTACCTAGTGGAGGCGAGTGGAATTTTTTCTCTTTTTTCTGAAACTTGCAGCCGTGCCCGAATGATATCCCCTCCTTTAGGGTTTATCTTCTCCTTAAATATGATGGATTAGGTCAAACTTTGGAGGCCCATGATGTGCAAAACGAATCTCATTTAACTTTGAACCATTAAGGAAAGTTTTGATGCATGGCCGCCTTGCATGGTAAGTGAGTTTTGCTTCTAAATGTTTGGGCCTGAGTGGTGTTGAGATTTGTCACGAAAATAGTCCACTCTGATCTTGTACAATCATGCGCATAATACCATGCACTAAGACTTTCCCCAAGTTGGACCCAACAATTGTCATGCTTCTTATTAAGTGCATACAAACTCATTTAAGCCAACCATAGATGCATTAGAAAGTAGGAAATTTAGAGAACAAACTTTATGTTGAAGAAGAGTGGAAATGATGCTTGGAGGTGTGTGAAAAATTGACTTGAAATAGTGTCCACAAAATCTGCCAAAACAACTTAGAAATAATTCCAATTTTTCCAAATTCGCAGGGTGAAAATGATCAACTTTGGAGCACTATAACTTATCCAAAAATGACTCAAACAACATGATTCTTGTGCTCATTTTGAAGGGAAAACTTCATACTACAACTTTCATGTGGAAAGGATTTGCAACTGAAACCTTGATCATGGTGAAAACTGCCTTTGAAAGTAGTTAAGAACTTACCCAAAATAGTAAGTTTCTAAAACCCTAAACTCCCTTTTTTAGTAACTTTTCCACATTCTTGATTTTTTTCATGAATCCTTGAGCATTTCTTGATCAAATCTCATCCATGGACATATTTTAGGTGAGGAACATAAATTTGATCTCAAAAAGTCAGGAGTTGACTTTTTCCTCTGCACATTTGACTTTTACCCATTCACCTGATCTTCCAATCCATTAGACAATTGAATCTCTCCTGAATCAAACTGATGGACAACCTCCCATCCCTAGATACTTAGGGACCCAAGGAATACCATAGAATCAAGTCTTGCCCAAAAAAATCAGAAATAAACTGACTTTATAGCAAACCCTAGTTTTGGTACCCTCAGTCTAGGAGGAAATAACACAGTCTCCAAATCCAAATTCCTCTGAATATGATGTGTATCCTCTCCAACAAAGATAAGATATGCCATTTTTTGATGATGAAAACCCAAGGAGCTTGCCCATTGGAGCAATAAACCCAAGAATTTCAAAACCCTAATTCATGCACTGGTTAGGAGAGAGTGATCCACTTGAGATCCCTTGCCACTTGTGAACTCTTAATGATGTGATAGACCAGATAGGACCTTCTTGAACTGCCTCAAGCACCTTGACCCCATGCTAATGATATGCATACATGATAATGCAAAAAATGAAATGAAACATAAGCCAGTTAGTAATAAAGTAAGGAGGGCAAATTTTGGGGTGCAACACATGGCCATCAAAATCAAGGAGGAGGTACAGAAACAGATTGACGCGGGTTTCCTCGCTACATCTGAATATCCTCAATGGTTAGCCAACATCGTACCCGTTCCCAAAAAGGACGGAAAGGTTAGAATGTGTGTCGACTACAGGGATCTAAACAAGGCTAGTCCAAAGGATGACTTTCCTTTACCACACATTGACATGCTGGTAGACAGCACAACAAAGTTCAAAGTTTTCTCCTTCATGGATGGATTCTCGGGCTATAACCAGATCAAAATGGCGCCGAAAGACATGGAGAAAACTTCGTTCATTACCCCATGGGGCACCTTTAGTTACAAGGTAATGCCGTTCGATTTGAAGAACGCCGGGGCAACCTATCAAAGGGCCATGACTACTCTTTTTCATGACATGATACACAAAGAAATCAAAGTATATGTTGATGATATGATTGCAAAATAAAAAACAGAGAGTGAGCACGTTGAACATCTGTCAAAATTGTTCGAACTTCTAAGAAAATTCAAGCTCCGCTTGAATCCCAACAAGTGCACCTTCGGTGTCCGTTCAGGGAAACTACTAGGGTTCATCGTCAGCCAGAAAGGGATTGAGGTTGATCCTGACAAGGTCAAGGCCATTCAAGAAATGCCTTCTCCGAAAACTGAAAAACAAGTCAGAGGATTCTTGGGACGTTTGAACTACATCTCCAGATTCATATTCCTTATGACCGCCACGTGTGCGCCAATTTTCAAATTACTCAAAAAGAACCAGGATTGCGTTTGGTCAGAAGATTGCCAAACTGCCTTCGACAGTACCAAGGAATATCTGTTGAATCCTCTGATTCTATCACCTCCAGTGGAAGGAAGACCACTGATCATTTACCTCACAGTCCTAGAGGACTCAATGGGATGTGTACTTGGCCAACAAGACGAAACCAAAAGGAAAGAGTCCGTCATTTACTATTTGAGCAAGAAATTCACCGACTACGAAACTCGGTACACGATGCTTGAGAAAACTTGATGCGCTTTGGCTTGGGCAGCCAAACATCTTCGCCAATACATGATTCGTCATACTACTTGGTTAATCTCAGAAATGGATCCAATCAAGTATGTCTTCGAAAAGTCTGCTCTTACGGGAAGAATCGCCCGTTGGCAGATGCTGTTATCAGAATATGACATAGAGTACCACGCTCAAAAAGCCGTTAAGGGAAGTATTTTAGCCGATCATTTGGCTCATCAACCGATTGACAATCAAGAACCAATCGGGTTTGACTTCCCAGACGAAGATGTCATGTATCTAAAAATGAAAGATTGCGATGAACCGTTACCCAAGGAAGGGCCATAACCAGGTTCCCAATGGGGACTTATCTTTGACGGAGCAGTTAATCATTATGGAAATGGAATTGGGCCAATCATTGTTACCCCTCAGGGTACCCACATTCCTTTCACCGCTAGACTTACGTTCAAATGTACGAAAAACGAGGCCGAATACGAAGCTTGTATTATGGGTCTCGAGGAAGCAATTGATTTAAGGATCAAAAACTTAGACGTATACGGCGACTCAACCCTGGTTATCAATCAGATAAAAGGAGATTAGAACACATACCAATCAGGATTGATTCCTTACAAAGACTATGCAAGAAGATTGTTACCCTTCTTCGACAGAGTCGAGTTTCATCACATCCCTCGTGAGGAGAATCACATGGCTGATGCATTAGCCACTATCTCTTCCATGATTAGTGTAGGTCAATGGAATGACATACCTAAGATCGACATAATGCGCCTTGAACGGACCACTTATGTCTTCACGATTGAAGCAGTCATAAACGACAAACCTTGGTATCACGATATCAAATGCTTCCTTCAGAAACAAGAGTACCCACCTGGGGCACTCAGAAAAGACAGAAAAACCCTCAGAAGATTGGCTGGAAACTTCTTCCTGAGCGGTGACACTCTCTATAAGAGAAATTTTGACATGGTCTTGCTCCGATGCGTCGACAGACCAGAAGCAGACATGCTGATGAAAGAGATTCATGAAGGATCCTTTGGCACTCATGCCAATGGACACGCAATGGCGAGAAAAATTCTAAGAGCAGGGTACTACTGGTTGACCATGGAATCCGACTGCTACAAGTACATGAGGAGGTGTCACAAGTGTCAGATATACTCCGACAAAATTCATGTACCGCCATCACATCTCAAAGTTCTTTCTTCCCCGTGGCCTTTTTCCATATGGGGAATCGACATGATTGGCTTGATCGAACCTAAGGCTTCAAACGGACATCGGTTCATCCTAGTAGCCATTGACTATTTCACCAAGTGGGTCGAAGCAGCGTCATTCGCCAACGTAACCCGACAAGTGGTAGTCCGATTTATCAAAAACAATATCATCTGCCGTTATGGTGTTCCAAGCCAGATCATTATGGATAATGGATCTAACTTGAACAATAAGATGATGAAAGAGTTGTGCGCAGAGTTCAAGATTGAACACCATAACTCATCTCCCTACCGACCAAAGATGAACGGAGCGGTAGAAGCGGCTAACAAGGACATCAAGAGGATTGTTCAAAAGATGGTTGTAACCTACAAAGATTGGCACGAGATGCTACCCTTTGCTCTTCATGGTTATCGCACATCTGTCCGCACTTCAACAGGGGTAACCCCTTTCTCTCTAGTATATGGCATGGAGGCAGTGCTCCCCATCGAAGTAGAGATCCCATCAATCCGGGTATTGATGGAAGCTAAGCTCACCGAAGTTGAATGGTGTCAAAGTCGACACGACGAACTGAATCTGATCGAGGAGAAGCGAATCACGGCACTATACCACGGTCAGTTGTATCAGCAGAGAATGAAGAAGGCGTTCGATAAAAAGGTTCGACCTCGTGTCTTCAGAAAAGGAGACCTCGTGCTCAAGAAAATTCAATCATTTCTCACTGACTCTCTGGGCAAATGGACTCCAAATTATGATGGCCCCTATACGGTCACGAAAGCTTTCTCAGGCGGCGCCTTGAGACTTGCAACCATGGACGGAGAGGAATTTGCCTACCCCACGAATGTTGATGTAGTCAAGAAATAATTCGCCTAAACTAAAACAAAAACATCTCGGTGGACTGAAAACCTGAAAGGGCGGTCCAGGCAAAAGTTAGAGACAAAATAAAAAAAATCATCCCGATGGATTGGAAACATCACAGTACAATCCAGGAAAAAATTAGGGATAATGGCAAGTAACTATGTTCAACAGAGGCGAATCCCTCAGCAGCAGCAGTTACATCATCTGTCAGAAAACTCCAGTCAAGGTCATCTTCGACAGAAGCTCAGGATGTCCCAAATTCAAAGTTGGTAGAAGGATAGTGGTCGTTATGTTTCAACGTAGCCCTTTTCCCTGTAAAATTACCATTTTCTAACTTTGTATATACTCTTTGGAATCACGCGTTTGGCTGATCTCCATCTTATCAATAAAATTTGAGCCCTTGTGCTTTTGTTTGTAATTCTTATTTGTTTTAGCTTTACAAAACGACGTTGTTAACATGATTAACGATTCTTGAAATATAACAAAAATGAATTTACTTGTTAAAACTTTTTCTGCTTTTTAATAAAGACGGCAATTTCTTTTGACTGTTGAACATCAGAAGAACATCGGTCGCTTCTCCAGAAGTAATCGAACCTCAAAGTGCAGAATCAAAGTACTCCTTCTAACCCAGTACGCCTGAATGAAGGGATCAATTGTGTCAGAGACCTTGTTTCGTCTGACACGCCTCGACCGAGTTCTCATCTCCTAAGCCCGACCAACATAGCTCCCAATAGGGACTATCTTTCCTAAGCAAGGTGGAATTTCTATTATGAACCAACGGTACTTCTTCGCCCCGCGATGGCAGAGTATCCAGTTGTGTTCACCTGTCAGTTTGTATGTCGCGTCAGTTTTGTCAGCATAAACATACATGCATCATGCATTATTGATTTACATTCACATTTCATATTGTATCACTATCACTCTAGTCGGTCTTGTCCCCTAGTGATAAGAGTCCTCTCAATCGAGTCGTCAGCCCTTTCCTCGTCAGGAAGTGTTACGTCTGAACATTCCCTCTCCTCCAGTTTTATTTCTGGATTGAAGTTGGGTCCTTGACCACTTTGATAACTTGAACCTCTGAAAAGCCAGAGAAGCTTTCTACAGATGTCACTCTTCGCCATTGAAGATGATATCCTTGCTTTCCCGGATTAAGGAAAATCCCCAGAGAAAGCCTCCTAAGAAGAGATTTGGCAGTACCGCTGCCTTCCTCTGAAAGACCGCTGATGAAAAGGTCCTCGGCACCTCAAAATTGGACCCCATCATATGGCATTTCTCTGGGAAGATCTCGAGAAAAGTATGATGTAAGATCCCAAGCAGAAGCAGCCTCTCAAGAGACTCGCTTTCCCCAGATAGGGTCAACAAATGGCATCTCCAACAGAGAAGTTTGTACACCTCTACAACTCAGACGACTGGGTTCCCTAGCAAGTCTGGCATCAAAACTTTTTCCATCGAATGGCATCTCCCCAGGAAAATTCGGCGAGAAGTTTGAGGAAAACCGCTGCACATAGCGTCCCTTGTCAATAAAGTTTATTGATAAAAGAAACTAAGACCAGTTCCTTGGTAGGAAACTAGGATCGAGGGGAAGTTTAAGTCAGAAACTAAGACCAGTTCCTTGGTAGGAAACCAGGATCGAGGGGAAGTTTATTTCAGAAACTTAGACCAGTTCCTTGGTAGGAAACCAGGATCGAGGGGAAGTTTAAATCAGAAACTTAGACCAGTTCCTTGGTAGGAAACCAGGATCGAGGGGAAGTTCATCTCAAAAGAAAACTGAGACTAGTTCCTTGGTAGGAAACCAAGATCGAGGGGAAGTTTACCTTTTCTAAGAATTATTGCTTAGTAAAAGAGGATGAATGGGCAAGCTGCCATTCATAGCCATCAAAATTTTGGGTATTCCGATATTTAATCCTCTTGCACCCCGAATGCCCCAATACCTTCGTCATTCACACCTTCGGGTCCAAGAAGATTAAATACGGGCATCTGTCATACCCCAAATTTTGACCACTAAGATTCCCATCATTGTGAAAATCATCATCACAGTATGGAGGAACCATCATGCTTCATCAGTCTCCCCAAAGATGGGTGAGCATTCACTACAATCAAAATTAGGGTTTCGAGCCCTTTCAGAGCCTTAGACAAAGGATCAATCAAGGAATGACATGATATTCAACTTGTCTACACTCTCAAATATCCACAATGGATCAAAAGGACTCCCACTTCAAGGATTAAGCACAAGGCTGCTCCCTTTTAGGTGAATCAAGTCTCAAGATCGCAAGTATCACCAAATTAGGGTTTTGGTCGACCAGGGCCTCCAGATGAAAAATTTCATCTGGACACAAGCCAAAGATCCCAAAACACAACCTAATATACTCCATGGAACCTCATGGACCCAATCATCAAGTCAATTTTGCCTCAGGGGATGCATACATCAAAAATCAGGAATTAGGGTTTTTTTGACCTAATTCACCCCTAAGTTGACTTTTGGGACAAATCATGAACCAAGACCTCAAGAGAGGGTTTGAGGGTCTCTAATATACCATATTGATCCATTTGGGACAATGGATTAATCCAAGAAGTTTGAGCAACAAGTCTCAATTTCATCTGCACCACAATTAGGGTTTCGCGAGGAAAGTCAACTGTAACTTTGAATTTTGACCAGGACATGCTCCCAAACCCTAGGACATGCCTCAATATACCCTATGACACCCATGGAACATGTCCATCAAGTTTGATTTAGGTCAAGGACATGATTTCCTGAAGAATTGCACAGTTTGGAATTCATCTGATAAAAAGCCAACTGTGCACAAAAGTCAACTTTGACTTTTTGAGATTTTTCACCAAAATGGATTTTTAACCCTAAAATGATGTTAATGTATGATTTGAATCATCATTCATCAAGAAAAATCAAGAAAAGTTGGATAACTTGTAAAAGGGGTAACCATAAAAACTTAGAAAATTTTCTAAGTTAAAAATAAAGTGGCTAGGGTACCAACTTTGGAGGGTCATAACTCCTAAACCACAAGGCCATTTTTTCCCATCCAAAGCTTGATTTGTAGATCTCATTGCCCTCTACAAAAACTTCAACTAGACCTAACTCCAATTCATTGTGGATTTTGAGCTATGAGTGAGCCAAAATGGCTGAAAATATGAAAGTACACCATTTTCCAACACTTAGAAAAATTCTGTCCAAGACAAATTTTTGTTGAAACACCAAAACTTGTGAGATCTTTTCACATAGATGGAAGCTGAATTAAGTCCAAAGTTAAACATCAATGTTGTTGCATATGTTGCCAAGAATTTAAAGAGCCTAACATCATGAATTGATTCAACTTGAGCCAAGAGAAATCCAGGCCCAAAGTCATGCTGCTGCAAGCTGTTTTGGAAAAGTCAGTTTGCATGTTTGCTTGCCACACACGATTTTGAACCAAAAACTGAGGATCAGTATGCCACCTGTATTCAAACCAATCACATTGCATCTGATCCAACTGATAAATCTGAGTCAAAAGGCCAAGGAATCTTCCAACTTGAAATTCATCCACTTTGGCACATTTTGCCTTGAATTCAAAGTGCATTAATGTGGAATAGTGCATTGTCAAGGTAGCTACCCTACTCAGTCAAGTTCTCTGATTAAACAACAATAAAAACATCTGAGGAATGTGATTTTGGTCAAGGCATAGCCTTGCTCTTGGGAATGGCTAGCTTGCCTTGCTTGAGAAGAAATCCTCCAAGCCAATCCATGCAAATGTGATCTGATCCAGCAACCATTCACTATTCCTCCAAAACAAAAGTTGATCACCTATAAATAGAGGTCCCAAGGGATCATTCAACTCACACCAAAGCCAGTTACAGCATTGCTTTCTCTCATTCTTCCTTGAACCTCAAGTTTTTTTTGGTTTTTGAGTAACCACTATCGGGTTTTGAGTTGCAGCCTTAGGCAATCAATTCCAATTGCTCAAACACATCATATATGATGTATTTGAGGTGTCCAAACACTTAAACACCAACTGTAACACCCCTGGCTCAAAATCACCCTTCAACCAAGCCATTATACCTCAATTATGCAGGTGGAGGTCTCCAGCTTGATCCAAAGAGTTTCAAAGTGTTCCAAAGCTTGTAATACACTCCATAACATCCATTGAAGCTGTAGGGATCATTAGTTCACGACTAGAGCAAAGTTTGTGCAGAGTTCCATTTCAGCTTGCATCAAGGTAAGCCTCAAAACTCAAACTCCATGATCCATGCATATTTCCTCGCATGATATTTTTGCCAATTGCTTGCCATCATATGCTGATTGTTTTCCCTCAAAAAATTTGATCATTACGCTCATAATCATGCCTACTCGATTGCTTTTGCAAAATTAGGGTTCATACGGCCACAATGATATAATTTGTTATACACTGAAAATGAATAAAATTGGGTATTGTCATCTTCTTCCTTGTGAAAAAACACATGAGTTTGGTGTTTGAATGATGCCCAATGGTTGAGAGATGAGTGACATATGGTGCTTCACGCACGAGCTCGAGGAAGAAGATGGCCATGGCGCCATTCTCAGAAAATCCAACAAGTTCTCTATATATTTTTTCCTTGCCATGTTATATTTGAATTGGCATTGCGCCCCAGCGGTTCATCAGCTGGTTTTGTGTGTATTGGCAAGCGAGAGGTCTGGAGTTCGAATCCCCCTCGCCCCAGACTTCTTTTTATCACTTGTTTATTTTGTTATTTTTCATATTGTTATTTTTAATGATTTGAAAAATTAATAACTCCTTCAATTTTTATCATTTTTGATTGGTTCTTTTTGCAACAATTCACAAAAATGTTGAAATATTTTATTCCACTAAAAAATTAGATTTATATTATTTATTTAATATAATTAGTATTTTTGTGAATAAATTCATTTTTAATTGTTTTTAAACATTCTAAAAGTGAATATTTACTTTGAAAATCAAAACCTAATGAGTTTAAATATTCCTTGTGATTATCCCTCATTTTTTCCAAACCTTAAACAAAATCATAAATGGATTATTCAAATTTATTTTGAATTTTTGTTTGATTTTCTTTAAATATTTACTTTTAAAGATTAAAATTAGGGTTTTTGATTAATTCAACTGTCAAAATTGATTTTCAAATACACTTGGGCCTCTATTAGAGTGTAAGACCCAACACCCTTGTACAGAAAACATTTTTGGGCCTCATTCGTTGTATAAGTCCCTCTGTACATTTTCAAATAAACGGCACGATCGTCGCCTTTTCAAAATAGCCCTGGGCCTCTCCTTGAGTTATAAGACCCATTCAAAACTCTTGGGCCTCTAATAGAGTGTAAGCCCTAACCCTTTGTAAATACAACCTATTTTGGGCCTCACTTATTGTATAAGTCCCGTTGTATTTCAAAAAGTTCGACGCGATCATCATCCGTTGGAAAACAAATCTTGGTCCTACCCTCGAGTAGTAAGACCCATTTCCTTTCTTAAAACTTTTTGGGCCTCTATTAGAGTGTAAGACCCAACACCCTTGTATAGAAAACATTTTGGGCCACAATCACTTGTATAAGTCCCTCTGTACAAATTCAAACAGTGCGCTCACTGATAAAACCCTGGGGCTCTCCTTGAGCTGTAAGCCCCAAATCTTTCTTTTTCAAAGCATTTTCTCCTTTGATTTTGAATATACTGCTGTTTTCAATCTTTCTTTGTTGAACAACTAACCAAACAACATGGAAGCTCTACAACCGAGTAAGTGGTTATCGCTTTCATTTACCGCTTTCATATACATATAAACTGTATTGTGGGGCTGTTTCACTATAAGTCTTCTTTCATAAACTCATATCAACTGTGTAATAATAGTATAGATATTTAGAGTTTCCCCGGCAACTACGTCTAGCATTAAGCCCGTTGATCACTCTTAGAAATAGTCTAAACTAGATCCCCATAGGATTACCAGACACAGTCTTCCCTCCTCTTGGGGTTAAACAATATGGAGATATGAAAGGCAGCATTCTCTGTGAACCCTTTCATAGACTGTCACTCATAGAAGTTGTCAAGAAACTCTACTCCCCAGAGATGATCTTTTCTCCGTGAATGGCATCTTTTGAGTTTCTTCCAAATTCTCGGACTTTCCTGGCTTGATATATTCTTGGTGAATGGCATGTCTTGAACTTCTCGGGGTTTGGGGATCCACAGGCTTCTTAAAAGCACTTGTCAAGAAACTCTATTCCCCAGAGATGATCTTTTCTCCGTGAATGGCATCTCTTGAGTTTCTTCCAAATTCTCAAACTTTCCTGACTTGATCTATTCCTTGTGAATAGCTTGCCTTGAATTTCTCGGGGTTTGGGGACCCACGGGCTTCTTAAAAGCATCGGCCTACTCTTGGGCATCGTACAAGGACCCACAGGCTTCCTAAAAGCAACCCTCTCCTCCTCTTGGGCTTAGTACAAGGGCCCTACGGCTTCTTAGAAGTATGCATAGCCTCCTCTTAGGCTTCGTATAATGATCTCTTCCTCTGGGAATGATAGCCTCCTCTTGGGCTTCGTATAAGGACCCGTCGGCTTCTTAAAAGCTTCCAGCCTCCCCTTGGGCTTTGTACAAATTATCTCGACGACCTCCTAGAGGTATAGGAACAGAACTTAGTCATCCGCATATAACAGTCCTTTCATAGAGCCTACTACTGTTTCTCAAAGCATAGTACAAAGAATGAAACTCTAGACTTGGATAGTCTAATCTCCTTGAGTCTCAAAGACATTCTCAAGTGACCCCTTCAAAAATAGGAAGAAAACCCGTAGACTCGAACAGTCTCAATACCCTTCGGATTTCCCGCTTCCTTAAAGAACAGGAATCACCCGGATCCTTGAATCAAATCCATGAGTACAGTGTTGCTCATATAAGAACTGATTTTCTCTTTAAAATCAGTATATTGGACCTGTCACTTAACTGAAACAACATTTAGCCTCTCTCTCGGGCTTTGTACGAGACACATAAGAGACTCCCTCGTTGAGTCAATCACCTCTTTCGCCTCCATCTCGGGCTTTATACGAGATACAAAAAGGTTCTTATTGAGCCAAATAAACAACAGCCCCCACCCCGGGCTTCGTACGAGATACAACAAAACTCTCTTGTTGAGTCAAATAGCCTCTATCTCGGGCTTTATACGAGATATCAAAAGACTTCATCGTCAAGTCAAAACATTTAGCCTCTCTCTCAGGCTTTGTACGAGACACATATTTGCCTCCTCTTAGGCTTTGTATAAGAAAACCACTGGTTGATCCGATCAACCTTTTAGCATCAAAGTTGTCCCTCATTCACAGTATACAAACATCAAACAACTCCTTCCCTTTCATCTAATCGCTGTAAGCGGCAAGCCTCTGGATCATCTACATCTATGCCACTGTCCCTCTTTTAGCATGAGAAATTCCTAAGGGAAGATGGCATTGCTCTACACTGAGTTAAAGTCTTCTCCTTCAGGTTGAAATCCCATATAAAGGAAATTATGGCATTGTCGGATTCACAAATCCCGGTTAAAGTAATTCTCCTTTATAAACAGTCGTAACAGACAGACCCCTCTTTAGAGATGACAAATTCTCTCTAAAGTCGAACCTTCAGCTTCACATCTTGGGCTTTGAACAAGATACAAATAGACCCTTCAGCTTCACATCTTGGGCTTTGAACAAGATACAAACTACCTTTCGCTTCACGTCTTGGGCTTTGAACAAGACACCAAAACAACCATTTCCTCCCACAGAATAGGAGGAACTACGAACGCTCTGATTTCCCTGTTTTGGTAAATGGGAATACGTAGGCATAAGATTGAAAGAAAAATCTTAGCGAGCACACTAAACAAAAACCCAAAATCCCATACTCTCATGTATCTATCAAAAGCATCAGTCCTAACATCCTAATCCTTGTTCCCCGCCAGAAAATCCAAGAAAGAGAGAAAACCGTATTGGCGAAAATACAAATAACCAGTACAAAGGCCCCCCACATTGATAGCATTCGTAACTTAACAGACAGCTGTTTAAACTCAGTATGCAAAGCAGGGTTAATTGGAGACATCTATTTCCATTCCTTCATCAGCTCACAATAGGATAAAAAATGAATCGACCTGTAGTAAGCTCAACCGCAGAGAGCGACCAGCGCTTAAGAACCGCGTCCAAAATCGCTCGCTACATCGTTGAGTCGAACCATTGTTGAGTTGTTATTTTGTTGTTATTTGATAACTATGGTTTTATTTTGAAAACCTTTTTATGCTGGATGATTGTGGTTATGGTGGTTCCGCAGCTGTTTGATGGTTTTTGAATTATTCTGAGGAAAACCCGTTGTTTATGGAGCAATTTTGTTTAATTGAATTTATTGAGAAATGTGCACCCTTTGAGGTGGTTATGATTTTACTCTGATATTTGATTTAATTTGCTACAATATTTGTGGGGTAGAAAAAGGGTGTTACAGTACTTGCTTTCTCTCTTTGTCCAATCACTTACTTTGACATCGGAGTACCTTGCAGGTACAACCCCCTTTCTCTCCTTCAAGCATTGTCATCTGTCCTACACGGAGGCCACGACGATCAAGACTGATCACCTCCGATCATATATATATATAGTATAAATACATTACTTATTCATCATATCGATCACAGAGAATTCATTTGTGTTTGATATTATTATGAAAATTTTAAGTCATACATTGATTAAAAATAGAGGTTAAAATATTTTAGTATGTTTTAGTGTGACATAATCCACTTATAAATCGGTTTTGTATTATTGAATTATGTCAATTTTTAATTATAATGAGATATCAAAATTTATCGATCAAATTATGGATAGCTGACCATTTATATCCAAACAGCAAATCAAATAAAAAGCTAAACGTGTTGAGTGTATTGATAAGATTCTAACTTTCAAATTGTTAAAGATAAAACTTAAAAATCTTTATATAGAATATCACCCTTCATCTTACTAATTAATTTTTGTAAGTTTGACTTGAACAAATTCTAATTCTAATTTACACTTTTGATTTTTCAATTGGTTTAATACGGTTTAGGCCTATTTAAATTATTAATTCAATTACAAAAAAATTACTTTAAAGAAAAAAACATTTATAATAAAATAATTGACTTAAACACTTAAAATTGGATTAAAGTTATAAACTTTCATTTTATATTTTGATTAAAATAGATTTTTAAAGGGCTCCAATAAGTATCATTCAATTGAAAGAAAACAAAAAACAAATTCTATATAATTATTTTAATCTATACCAAGTTCATTGTAGATTATAAACCCCTAATTGAAAAGGGAGATTTCATCATTCGTCACAAAGTTAATATTATATTATAACTGGCAGAGATTTCACCATTTAAAATCTATATAGGCATATTCCAAGTCCTTAATAATGATAGAACAAAAGTTATTTTCCGTCTCACAATAAATGTTATCTTTAAAATTTTTACATTTTTTTTAAGATAATGATTAAATGGGTTGACTTTAATGATAAAACAAAATTTATTTACTAAAATGATCTTATTAATAATAGATGTCATATTGATATTATAAAGAGACAAATAAAAATAGAAAAATAGACATTTATTGTGAGACAAATGAAATACTAATTAAAATAAATATTAAATAATAAAAAATATCAACTTAAATTCCAGAAGTAATTAATTATATATGAAATCATTTAATTGAAAACAAGTATGAAATTGCCGCCTTGTTTAATCATAGAGCTAATATTAAGATAATCAAGATTAGTTAATCCAATGGCTGAGATTAGTTGGCTTAATCATAGGGTTGTAGAAGTGACGTGTATAGTATAGGCTTTATTTTACACTTGTATAAAAGCTTCATTCATCACACATTGCAATCCATTCATTTTGAATCAATAGCCAATAGTTGGTTATCTTCTCCAACTATTTTCTGTTACATCATAGTTATGCACTCTCTTTCAATTCTTACAATAGCTAATAAGGAATTGTTACCTCAATTACCATCAACTACACCAATCAATTTAGTATTAAATCATTCAATTCAATTGAAAACAAATTAGAAATTATTAAAACAATTACAATAAACTACATAAGTCAGTTTACTATTCATTCTTATAATTTTAAACAAACAAGGAAAGGTTGCACAATTAGTCATAAAGCAAAACCGCAGAAACATACAATGATTCATAACAAAAGAGTCAAGAAATTAACTTACAGAAAACTACCTCATTTATCCACACATTGCTTGCGATTAATACTTGTTAGCTACTACTTACATGCTCATAAACCAAAGTATAAAATAAGAAAACTCTTAAACAAAATACATAAGAAAAAATAGATATTGAACATATATATACATAAAGTAGAAGAAAGGAAGAAATTTTATAATTTTAAAACTCTGAAACTCATAAATTCATTTGAAATCTCATGAACAACTTAAAATCAAAACATATAATTACTAAATCAAAAACTCATGAACAAAAAGTTAGAGAAAATAGAAAAGTTTGTAAGAAATTAAGAGCTATAAGAAAAGAAAAACAAAGAAGCATAAGAAGAAGAGAACAGAAAGAAGAAAGCAAAAATACCTTTGAAATAAAAAGTTAATTTAAAAACATGACGAAGTAGAGTTCTGTGAATAAGATATTCAGTGTGGAAGAAGAATCCTATGTTATTTCTTACTTCTTACAATACACTTAAAAAGCGTTAGATTGTAATTGTGTTTTGCTTGATTTGTAAAAAATTAATTAGTACTAGTATAATGGCAAAACTACATTGGATTATGATTAATTTTTATTTTATTTTTAATAATATGAATCGGTTCGATTTTATATAGTCCAATATGTGACTTTGATTTTGTTTTTAGTGTGATTTTGGAAAGCAATGATAATCATGTATGGGATTAAGATTTGTTCTATTTTTTTTAAGAACACTGATGGAACCAAGAATGCTAATGTCCTTATCACACATAAGCTGCTTACCTGGCTTGCCAATTTAGGAACTATTAACGCTTTTTCACACAAATTAATGGTAGGGACTAAATTATTTAACGAAAGTAAAATTAATGGATTATTATGTACTAACATTTTTTAGTTCGATGACCAAAATGAAATTTCGCTCAAAATTAAGGGATTAAGGACTAATTATACATCTTTTTCTTCAATTTTTGCAATTTCGGATAGGCATCGTCATTTGTCCAGCCTTAGTTTTGTATAACAATGCACGTTTTATCCCTAACTGTCATCATTACAATGGCTACCATTATATTTTAAGGTTAAGCAATGAGTCAATCAATCTCCATGAAAAACAATTGACCATTCATTGTATCTTTCTTCATCCAAACTCTGACCCAAAAAATATGAATATCGTCAAGAAATTTGGTTCATTTGAATCCTTAACTTTTTCTTTCTGGTGGGACTGAAGCCTACCCTTGAAAATTATTGGTTGTCTTTATGTGCCTTCTGATTGATGGATTTATTATATGACTACTTTTAAGGTAGCATCACAACACAACTTTATGCAAGAATCACTTAAAAAAAAAAAAAAAAAAGCTTAAATAGTGTTTTCGTCCCTGTAAGTTGGCGAATTTTTGGTTTTGGTCCCTGAATCTTTTTTTTTTTTTCGGTCCAAGTCCTTAACATTTGATTTCTTTTTGCGATTAGTCCTTGACGTTAAACTTCCGTTACAAAAATGATGATGTGGCTAACGTCGCTGACGTGGCAAGTGTTTTTTATCATTTTTCATTAATTTTAATCCCCAATAATTTCACATAAACTGTTTTGATTTTGGTCAATAGGCAAAAAGGGAAATTTTGGTCCCAAGAGAACTTGAATCCATGACCTTTGCTTCCACAACATGTTTCTTAGCCACTAGACCATTTAACTCACTTGTGTTTTTATTTACAACAAATTTATATATTACATAAATCCAATATTTACTATTTAATACTTATATTTAAAATATAAATTATTTTATAAATTAGTATAAATAATTAGTTTATCAAATATTTCATTAATTTAATATTCCAAATATTTAATATTTCAATTATTAATTATCATAATTATTTATTATTTAGTATCATAATTATTTACTATTAACTAATAATACAATATTATTTACAAATAATTATTTATTATTTATTATCGTAATTATTTATTATTTATTATCGTAACTAATAATTATGCATTATTTAAATAACTAAATAATTTTAATATTAATAATCATAATTATTTAATATCTCATTTATTTAATTTACTGTAATTAATATTATAATTATTTAATAAATTAAACTATTATTAATAATTTACTGTAATTAATTAATACTCTAATTATTTAATAAATTAAACTAAATAAATTTACTGTAATTATTTAGTAAATTATTTATTATTAGTAATTAATAATTAGTTACAGTAAATTATTTAGTTATTTAATAGTTTAATTTACTAAATACAGTAAATTTAAATTACTAAATACAGTAAATTTTTAATAGTTTAATTTACTATATTTATAATTTACTATATTTAGTAAATAATTTACTGTATTTATTATTTAATAATTTATTGTATTTATTATTTAGTAAATAATTTACTGTATTTATTATTTAATAATTATTTATTATTAGTAATAATAAATACAGTAAATTATTACCGTAGTTATTAATAATTATTAGTTATAGTAAATTATTTAGTTATTTAATAGTTTAATTTACTAAATAATTACAGAATATTTATTTAGTTTAATTTATTAAATAATTAGAGTATTAATTAATTACAGTAAATTATTACTAATAGTTTAATTTATTAAATAATTATAATATTAATTACAGTAAATTAAATAAATGAGATATTAAATAATTATGATTATTAATATTAAAATTATTTAGTTATTTAAATAATAAATAATTATTAGTTACGATAATAAATAATAAATAATTACGATAATAAATAATAAATAATTATTAGTAAATAGTAAATAATTATGATACTAAATAATAAATAATTATGATAATTAATAATTGAAATATTAAATATTTGGAATATTAAATTATGTAATATATAAATTTGTTGCAAATAAAAACACAAGTGAGTTAAATGGTCTAGTGGCTAAGGAGCATGTTGTGGAGCCAAAGGTCATGGGTTCAAGTCTTCTTGGGATTAAAATTTCCATTTTTGCCTTCTTAAACAATAGGGACCAAGCAAAAAGAAATCAAATGTTAAGGATTTGGACCGGAAAAAAAAAATTCAGGGACCAAAATCAAAAACTCGCCAACTTACAAGGACGCAACTTACAAGGACGAAAACACTATTTAAACCTAAAATAAATGTTATTAGTAAAAGTGCAGTGTCTAGTATGAGGTGTTTAGTAGTATGGTAGGTTAATAAAAAGAAATCAAATGTTAAGGATTTGGACCGGAAAAAAAAAATTCAGGGACCAAAATCAAAAACTCGCCAACTTACAAGGACGCAACTTACAAGGACGAAAACACTATTTAAACCTAAAATAAATGTTATTAGTAAAAGTGCAGTGTCTAGTATGAGGTGTTTAGTAGTATGGTAGGTTAATTTTGGTTAAAAATATTTGTCACTTAATAGATTTATAATAGAAAGTGGTTGTGGTTCATTCTTATAAGAAAATTAATCAGTGTATTGATGCTTTAATCAATATAGGTTTCTCGTTAGAGTTTATTACGTAGTGTTTTCTTCAAATTTTCTCCTAATTATATTTGACACTTCTTAGATGCGGAATATGTTAAAATTACTACTCATTTGTGTATAATTTTTTTCTTTCGAGTTCGTGTTCTTTTTATTATAAAAGAAAAATTAAATTTTATGCACTGTGTAGATTTGAATGTATTTACGATAATTATTAGGCGTAATACCCTTTTTGGTCCTCTAGCTATAGGGGTAGGTACAAATAAGTCCTCTAGCTTTTAAAAGTTCTAAATTGGTCTCATACAATTTTAAATAGGTCCACGTTTGTCCTCGCCGTTAGAAAAGTTAAAATTTCAATTAAAATATTGATGACATGGCATGGGTTGTGCTGAGGTGTACGTTTTTGAATGGGGATTTGGCACGGTGGTTATAGGCTCTTCCTTTCCCACTTTTTTTTCATCAAGTCATTTGTTCAGTTTCTCTTCCATTTCTGTAACCCTAGCACAGCCAGACGAAGAAGAAGAAGATCGTGTGTGAAGACGAAGACGAATATTATGTTTCCAAGACATACGATTGAAGACGAAGAATTATCCTGGTAAGTATCTATGTTCCTTTCGTAGAACAATAGTTTTCGGTAATCTAGGGTTTGTGTGTTGAAATTAGGGTTGTTTCAATGTTCTTTTTGTGAAGTTTCTGCTTGTTTATGATATTAGGTTGAAATGGAAGAAATGATAACCCTCAACATTCATCATAGTGGGGAATTTATGGATTCTGATAAAACGAACTACGTGGGGGGTAAATGTAACGAATTAAAGGTAGATGTTGATAGGTGGTCGTATTTTGAGTTGATAGGTGTTTTGAAAGATATAGGGTATAACGAGGTAAACAACATCTACTACAGGGATCCTACATTCGGGATTAATGAGCTTACTGATGATAGAGGTGTGTTGGACATAGCTGACCTATGTAGGGTACACCTCAAGGTTGACATATACATTGAACACCCATTATCCCAACCTGAGTATGTTGATGAGGGTGACACATTACATGAAGAACCTATTAACATGGAGGAGGATATATTAAATGAAGAACCTTTGGATGTTGTGAATGAAGAACAATATGATATTGTTGCTGAACTTGTTGAACAAGTACTTAAGGATGTAAACACTTCTGTTGATTGTGTCAATCCTGTTGAGTGTAGTGCTGGTGAGGGAGTGAATTCTGGTGAGGGTGTCAAGGCTGGTGAGGGAGTGCATTCTGGTGAGAAGAGTGTAGGACCTACACTTTCATTTCTGATCAGCAAAAGGTGCCCCTAGATTTATTGCCTTTATTTAAGTTTGAATTTTTTTTTATTTAGAATTTAATCCTGAATTTATATGCATTTGCAGGGTCTTCTCCCAACTATGGATGAATTGTTACCAGGTGTTGAACAGAGGTTCTGTGTGAGACACCTGTACAACAATTTCAGAAAGAAATTTCCAAGAAAAGTGTTGAAAGAAATCATTTGGAAGGCAGTCAGAGCTACTTATCCACAGGCATGGGAAAGAGAGATGAGAGGCATGAGGAGGATAAATAAAGAGGCCTACAAACACATGATGCAAACTCCACCACGATTTTGGAGCAAGTCCTATTTCAAAACCACAACAAAATCTGATATTGTCTTGAATAATATGTCAGAAGCTTTCAACAGTGTAATTGTGGAAGCAAGGTCAAAACCTTTGGTTACAATGTTAGAGGAGATAAGGGGATACATAATGGAAAAATGGGTGGAAAATAGGCTAAAGTTCTCTAACTTAGGTGATGATGAAGTCTTGCCAAACATTAAGAAGAAGGTCGAGAAAACCAGCAGTTTCACAAATTCATGGATTGTAAGGTAATATGATTTTCTTTTGATAGAATATAGACTGACTGTTGTGTTTTTGTAGTATGAAATTCTTTTGATAGGATATAGACTTACTGTTATGTTTTTATAGGATGTCATCTGAACATATTTTTGAGGTGAAGCGTATTGAGAATCAGGGAGACATGTTCTCTGTCAACTTGAAGGAACATAGCTGTTCTTGCAGAAAATGGGACCTGACAGGTCTCCCATGTGTCCATGTGATTTCCTCAACTAAGAGTAGAGGTCTTGATATTGACCAGTTTGTTCCAGACTATTACAAGAAGGCTAGGTACATTAGAGTGTATGAACCAATCATTTACCCTCTAAATGGTACAAATCTATGGGTGAGAACTGAATACCCTGATGTGCAGCCTCCCAAATTCAAGAAAATGCCTGGGAGACCAAAGAAGAAGAGGAATAGGGAACAGGGTGAGATTGATGGTTCTGACAGGAAAATAAGAAAAACTGGTATGATTGTGAGGTGCACTAGGTGCAGACAGACTGGCCACAACAAATCACCTTGTAAGATGGGTCAGCCACCACAACAGTCAACACAGGCCACCCAGCAAGCAAATCATACTACTCAGCTCACCCAGCAAGCATCTGAAGCAAATCTGGCAACACAGATAAGTCATGCAACAAACTCAGTCAAGCAACCAACTCAGAACAAAACAACTCAGTCAACTAAAACAATTCAGACAAGCAAAACAACTCAACCAACTCAGCTTTCTCAGACTACTACCAAGAAGCCTGCAACACAAGCTAGGCACAAGTTGCCTTTTAAGAGACCAACACAACTTTCACAAAGACCCACCACCAGATTGAGTGCATCACAGAATGCAGTGGGTCCTACTACTAGGATGACAACACCAACTAAAAGGAACATTCCAAAGAAATCCTCTTAGGGTCTATAGTTTGTGCTGTATTATGTAATGAACAATTTCTACTATTTTGTGTAATGTTGTGAAGTTCTTTGGACAACTTCTGTTATTTTGTGTAATGTTATGAACAACTTATGTTATGAACAACCTCTGTAATGATTACTTATGTTATGATGTAATCAGATTATGCTATTTTGTGTAATGTTGATGTAATCAGATTATGTTTATGGTGTTATCATATTATTATGCTATTCTGTTATGATGTAATGATTACTTATGTTAAGCTGTTATCATATAATTGTCATAAATTATGGTGTACAAACTGTTACAAACTGCTAGGCTGTAAAACCATTCAGTGTACAAACTGCTAGGCTGTTAAAACATGTTAAACTGTTAAAAGCCTGTTAAAACATTTTAAGCTGCTAAACTGTTAAAAACTGCTATTTAGTGTAAAACAGGTGCAAAATTTCAGGTCCACAAACAGTTTTATACCAACTATTATTTAGTGTAAAACAGGTGAACAATTTCAGGTCCACAAACACATGATGCAAACACTGAATTACTAGATTTGGTAACAACAACTTATACATCAATCCCCACACCTAAACCAAATTGTACATGTCATGGAACCAACTTTTACATCAATTTCAACATTCACAACACCTTAACCACTAAAACAAATAACACAATAAAACACATGGACTTCCAGATCATCTTCCATTTCCTAGTGTTCTTCAAATCTTCTTCTAGAAGCAGATTATTGTCCTTCAACACTTTAACCATGCTTTTTGCCTCAGCCAACTCTTTTTGGGCTTCTTCCAACTCCTTAAATTGCATTTCAATCTTCCATTGCAGATTCCTCATGCGTCCCTCGTTCCCATCTCTTGAATCATCATAGAACCATTCAAAAAAACTGCATCCGGCATTCGTGTGTCCCTATACGTATATGCAGCCAACTTGTTAACAGTGAAGCTGTAATGGATGGAATGTATGTGTTTAACAAAGAAGATTACCTTAAAATGTTTACAACCCCAGAAAAGCTTCCCATAATTTTGGACGGTTCTTGCCTTGCGAAGTACACACAGGTCTCCACAAGCACACGTGACTTTCCCAAAACTGGTATAAACTTGCGAAGAAGATGAAGAAGAAACATGCCCAGAACTCATTATTGGGAAGAAGATGAAGAAGAAACACCGCCCAGAACTTCGAACGGTTCTTGAAGATACTTGATTTCCCTTTCAAATTGGTGAATTTTGGATGAATTGTGAACCTAGGGTTTGAGATTGGGATTCAATTTATAAGGATTCAGATAACATTGTGAACCTAGAGAAGAAGATGCTGACTGTGCTTCACTCCCCAGCCAACTCAGCATACACATCAATTTTTTTAACACCGTTAGCATGTATTTAACGGAAAGGATCAATACGAACCTATTTAAAATCGTATGGGACCAATTTGGAACTTTTAAAAGCTAGAGGACTTATTTGGACCTACCCCTATAGCTAGAGGACCAAAAAGGGTATTAAACCTAATTATTATTATTTCATTTATAAATAAATAAATAAAACTTAAACAATTAAACACCATTAAATATTTAATTATAGACAATACTTTTTAGAATGATATGGTATTTGATCACCAATTAATATTAAAACTTTTAGACAATTTTTTTATTTTAATTTTGAAACTACAAGCAACGGTGCATGAATACGACATATAATACAACATAGATTTTTTTTTAATAATCAATGCTTCATTAATGAGGTCCAAATGAGACCAAAATACAATGTGATCGAGACTGCATTATGCAGACCAACAAAACCTACAACTTTGCCAATACATAAAGCAAAGATAACACTGCAGGGGCTCCACTAAAACTAAACTAATTCACCGACTCCAGCCAGAGATAATCACTACAACTCCAATGGCCATTTGAGTCCAACTACAAACGAATAAGCTTTCAAACAACAGGAGAACTAAAGAGCTAGTTGAAGATACATCAGGTAATCCTTGATGTCACCAAGGCCAGTCACCCCTACAGTTTGTATTTCCTCCACCTTTAGCAAAGAAGAGAGCTTCATCAACTTAAATGATCCAGCGGCTGCTTGTGTCATTCATACAAATTGTCCCTTAAATTTTTGTTGTTGTTCAACACCTTCCAATTCCAAGAGCTAATGATAATAAAATGGAAAATTTCCTTAGGATCTACTATGTCGTCCTTAAAAAAGATCTGATTTCTTAACCTCCATATACTCTAACATGCTATCAGCCATAAATAGCTTAACATTGTACCCCAACCTGGCTGCTTGGCCCAACTTAAAAAAGAGTCAATACAGGTGTTTTTCTTAGGAAACTCCACACCCAACCACTATAAGAAATAAGATATTTGGCAGCGACTTTTTCGTAGCGACTTTCAATTTGTTGACAATATCATGCATATAACAACGA
The DNA here is from genome assembly GCA_022829125.1 of Lathyrus tuberosus. Lineage (NCBI taxonomy): Eukaryota > Viridiplantae > Streptophyta > Magnoliopsida > Fabales > Fabaceae > Lathyrus > Lathyrus tuberosus. The sequence goes on along the minus strand of JALAZF010000142.1, from coordinate 1,156,040 downwards.
CTAATTTAAGTCGTAGTAATAAGTTATTATTTTTTTCAACAATCAAATTATCATTGACAAAAGTGACTTATTGCAACAATTATTACTGTCGCTGATAATAATTCAACTTTTTAATATGTATATTTCAACTACTAATGTAAGTCGTAGCAATAAATTATTATTTTTTTCTCGAAAATCATATTATCGCTGAGAAAAGTGACTTATCGCAACAATTATTTTAGTCGCTAAAAATAATTTAACTTTTTAATATGCATATTACAATGACTAATATTAGTTGTTGTAATAACTTTATATGTCTCTCAAATATTGCATTATGTATAGGAAAAAAATAACTTATTCCAACAACAAATATTATCGCTAAAAGTAGTATAATTTTAAATATACATATAGCAACCACTAATTGAAGTCGTTGTAATAAGTTATCTTTTCGTTACAATTTTATTATTGCTCGAAAAAATTATTTATTTTTAAACATAAATCTTTTATGGAAAACTTATAGTTTCTTGCAGAGTATTTTTTTTTACATATTTATTTTGAGTATGGTAAATGATATATCAAGAAAATTAATAATAATAATAATAATAATAATAATAATAATAATAATAATAATAATAATAATAATAATAATAATAATAATCTATTCTATACTATACTTCTATATTTTATCCTTTTTAAATAAATTTAATAATAATAAGAAGAAGAAGAAATAATAATAAATTAATATTATTGATTTTTGATGCTATAATTGGACCAAAATAAAGAGTGAATTTTATTTAATTTGCATTACGATAAGAATGTGTTGATTTTATAAACTACCATTCTCTAAAATTTATTGTGTGGTTAATTTTTTTATGGTTATAATAATAATAATAATAATAATAATAATAATAATAATAATAATAAACTATGGAAGGGGATCATTTGACACCGGTATCAAAATATTAACTTTGACACCAAATCCGATCCCTTTATTATTATTCATTCAATGACTAAGATATATTCACTTAAAACTAACACATGAGTGTTTTTAGAAAATTTATCGTAGTCATTGAATAGATAATAATAGAGGGGTAGGAGTTGTTATCAAAGTTAATATTTTGACACCGGTCAAATGATCCCCTCCCATAAACTAATTATAACCATGTTTTTTTTAATGGAAAGTTACCTATTATATTTTATTAAGATTTAAATTTTAGTGGAATTAGAAAAAAAAACTAATGTACCTATATTTTAGTCATTAGATTGAAAGATGCAAATTTTAGTGGGATTTAAAAAAAAAAATTATAACCATATTTTTTTAATAAGATTTAAATTTTAGTGGGATTTAAAAAAAACTAACGTGCCTATATTTTAGTCATTGGATTTTTAAATGCAAATTTTAGTGGGATTTAAAAAAAATTATAACCGTATTTTTTAATAAGATTTAACTTTTAGTGGGATTTAAAAAAAAAAACTAACGTGCCTATATTTTAGTCATTACTGGTGCCTATATTTTAGTCATTAATGATAACTTGGAGTGATAGTGGAATTTATTTAGTCATTTTTTTAATTATTTAATTATTAATAAAGAATTAAAGTAAATATAAATTATGAGTTAATAATCTTAAACAATTAATTGAGAGATATACAAAGAATAAGTCAAAGTGAATAAATCTAAGGTTTTTTTGCCGTATTAGTAGAGTAGGTTGAAATTATTGGGTTGAACGTTGAAAACGTAATACAAAGTTATGGAAAAGAGAATTTAAGTATGTGTTAAGGCACATAAAAAATAGTAACCGAATATTTAAATGAGAGTCCAAAGTCATGCCTTTTAAAATGTGATTTAATGGATGATGTGGCAATTTATGATAGGGTTCAAGTGAAAAGAATGGAAATTATACGTAAATTAGTTGTACATATAATAATTGGTGTTTTTTTTTTTCAAATTCATAATTAAACTACAGCAATTAAATTGGAGGTAATTTTGAGCGCTATATTTGTTTTGGCAATTTTTGGATGAGTACTTTCTTTTGGGTAACTGCTACCCATTATCTTCTCTTGTGAGAATTCCTTCCCCATTACTTTTCAATTTCTTTGATAATCAGCTTCAATTTCTTTCATAATCTAGTTAGTTATTCTTTTTCAAGGTAAATGCATCTTTTGAGATTTCATTCATTTTTATCTTAATCAATTTTGTAATTGATCTATTCATGTTTTGTCATTTACTCTATTTAGTTATGACGCCCTCAAATCAAGGTCCAGATTTACAAATTTCAAATTCTTCAGATACAAGTAAGCAACAAGAAGATACTTATTGAACTTCTTAACATTAATTTTTCCTCTTCATATACTATTAGTTCTCATATTTCTACCTTAAAAATTCATATTATATTTCTCATAAACTTAACTTTTTGGTAAAAATGCAATAGAATATACAAATACAAGAAAAATTGGAAGAGGAAGAACTATTGGCTTAGGTATTGTAAAAAAGAAAAAGAAGAGTGCTATTGGAAAATTGCAAGTTGTTATTCCCAGCGATAAAATGGTAGCTGTTGGGGCAGGAGCTGCAAATTTTGTGACTGAAATATCAAGTTGTCCTAAAGAATGCTCCTTTTAGTGTCAAAAGATGGGGAAAAGTACCTAAAGCTATACATGATAAGATAGTTTCAAAATTTTGGTAAATTATAAATTGTACATTTATTTTATTTTATTTTATTTATAAAGTACTTACAATAGTTTTTTTTTTTAAATTGTTGATTGCATGACACTTTTGACATTGATAATACAACACATAATATGGATGTTATTCTCGAAACTGCTAAAAGACTCTATCAAAATCATAGATGTAAATTTCACCGACACTTTAGGCAATATAAGGCAAATGAGACAACATTAGAACATAAGCCAGAAGATATAAGTGAGGAAGATTGGAAGTATTTGGTAGATTACTTTTCAAGTGCTAACCATAAGGTATGTTTCTATTAAATCTAACAAAAATATGGATGACTTAGTTTTAAATATAAAAAATACTATTTTTTTTTTTGTATTTTCAGGCAATAAGTGAAAGGAACAAATTAAATAAAACAAAACAAGTTATGAATCATAGATGTGGAAGGAGGTCATTTCAAGCTGTTAGTTATGATGCGGTAAACAATAGCATTATAAAATCAATTTTTTTAGTATATTTTTCATTGAATTGATGACTAATAGATAATTATATGTTGTGATGATATAAATTTGTCTATAGAGAGATCCAGAAACTCAAAAAGAGCCAAACTATCAAGATTTGTGGCGAATGACTCACACAAATAGCAATGGAGAATCTTCTAGTACACCTACAGGAAAGACTTTTTACATCGGGCGAAAAACACATTTTACATCGGATCTGGGTCCGATGTAAAGCCAAGCGATGTAGTAAATCAAAGATATTTTACATCGGGCAATAGCCCGATGTGAAAAATACACCTACTACATCGGTTGACTGTTACGTATGATGTAAAATATGAGTTTAGCTTTATTTATTTTTAAATAAATTCACATTTAACATCGGTTGCATTTCTGGCCCGATGTAAAATGTAGGCTATTACATCGGTTGCCTTTCTGACCCGATGTAAAATATAGGTTTTTACATCAGTTGCAAGGGACATCCAATGTAATATGTATGATATCTTTCTTAAAAATAAAACTTATTCAGTCTCTCAAATTTTGTGTTGACAAATAAATAATAATGTTGATATGATGTAATTCATTTCACCGGTATTTTCTTTAGTACTCCTATAAGAATTTAGATATAATAATTTGGACTGTCATATTTTGAACACCATAAAAATTAACAAGGAATTAGATACAATAAAAAGTAGATGTCATTACAAGATTTCGCACTAAATTAAATTAAAAACAACAATAGTAATCTGAGGAAAATTTTACATAAAGGTCATAAGATACTCCTATTGAACAACTAATCTCTGTAAAAGAACCAGGAAGACCTCGAAGCTAACATCATCCGTATAGATAATATCACCTCCAGGGAGGGAAGCTTCAGTGTTATATGTTGCAGAAGGATTTAACTTGGCTAGTAGAAATCGAGCCTGCACATTGTACATGAACGCCAAACATGTCACATGCCAAAATAGTTAAATGGTCAAAGTCACCTTAAATAAAAAAAATACTGGAATGAAACAAAAGAGTTCAAAGTATATGAATGTAAGCTGGGATCCATGCTGATCACAAACAACCAGTTGAGGCACAGGAAATCAATCTTTCATTATTAAATTTGAATCATCATGAAGAGCTCGTAGCAACTGAACAAATGCCTGCAAAATATTTTACTCAAATTAACTAAATTGCCAATGTGAACATAAGATCGTTACTCATTTAGCAATGTTGTAAATAACTGATGGCCATAGCATGGATTTCCTAATTAAGACCTTAATTTTAACCCTTTGTGAATTTGATAAGGAAAGAAATTTTAACACATGCAATGAAAGAAATTTTAAACAAGGAGCAAACAAGGAGAGAAATTTTAAACAACCCTTTGTGAAATTGATAAGGAAAGAAATTGATCGAGATTCTTAATGAGCAAACAAGGAGGAACAGAAAATTCAAACTGAGTAATATAACATATCAGTAGCATAGTTCAGACAAAACTTTGAAAGGAATAAGGTGTACTTAATGGGCTTAGTTCTTCCATTGTACCTGTTGTCCATACCTGTAAGGAAACTTTCTAGTTATAACTTGACATAAATTTGAATATTCAAACCAATGAAGAGAAAGGGAGTATTAAAATTCTGGAACATATTGATTATAAGACTATTCAAACCAAATAGTTGAAAATTAAAGATTCTTAGTATACCAGTATTACGATCATATAATGAAAATAAAACTACTGAATTTCATATCAGAGTGAACTTAATACATTGCTACTTATTAATGAAATCTTCACTCGTGACATGTGAGTTGTGACATCTCGGTGTGGTTAAAAAGAACTCGAGAAATATAGGAGTAACATTTTGGCAATATATATTCCTCATTTTCATATGCCAGTAAGTAACAAATACTTAATCAATAGAAAATAAAATTCACTTTCTTTTAAATTATTAGATTTCTAGGAATAGTATATATTATTGGTAAACCTCATCTGCAGAATGCACTTCTGATAGGCTGATTCTCCGCTCTTCTAAAATAAACTGCTCCTTCACCACAAGATCCATAACCTTAAATTGAAAAACAGCTTAGTTCCATAAGTACCAAAATATAACAATAATTGTAATAAGAATGAATCTGCATAACTTACAGTTGCTCTAGTAATTCCAGGAAGGCAATAATCAGCATCTGGTGTCAAAACACGGCCATCAACCTGACAAATTTTCTGTTCCTCCTTGTTTGCTCATTAAGAATCTCGATCAATTTCTTTCCATAGCATGTAATAATCGAACCATCAACCTAACAAATATTAACACATGCAATGAAAGAACTACAGATTATACACTCAATCAATCTCAGCTTTATTTGATTTAACTTGAGGTTCAAAGAAATCAAATCGTTGAAGGTAAATTTATAATAAGCGATTTTTTCATTTAGAATCCTAAATTGAAAGTGAACTATCTCCCAAATCGACTAGTAAGTAGCAACATCTCTAGTTCAAGTCTATGACAGTGAACACCGAACAGATATAGAAGAATTAACAGAAAAACAAGAAGCAGAACAGAACCTTAGTAGAGAGACAAGACCCGGAAGCAATTGCAACGCCAGTAACGACGAACTAATTGATAGCGGAAAAACGGCACCGTGAGCTGAAGCGGCCTTGGCGGCAGCGGCTATTACATTCGCCGACGACTGAATAGCGATTTGGTCAAGCAAATATCGAAATCGTGAACGGTGAGGTTTCAATTTCAAGTGCCGAAATCTTCGAAGAAATGGTGACGCTTTTAGATGAAGTAACATTGTAGAGCGTTCGCACGAGAGCAAATTCGTCCTCATGCTTATGGCGATGCCGCTAGCAATTAGTGAGTGATGAAATACCAGGATAGTAACCGCCAAGGATGGTATCAGGGTGAGTGTAGGGTATAGGATATGGAGAGGGTGAAGAGGAGTATCCTCTGTAATAGACTAAGGATGGATTGGGATTAGGGTTAGGATTAGGGTTGGTAATTTTTTTGGGGTTAGTGTAATCGTATGTTTGTTGCGGTGGTGGAGGAAGAGAGCTACCGAGGACGCCAAGCTTGAGGTGAACCTTGCCGTGGGGCGGCCGGAGGGTCGAATAACAGGAAACTTGTGGTTGATAGTCGAGTGGTTGAGTTCGTGAAGGTCTTTGAGGGGAAGGCGGGGGGTGGCGATGATGGATTTGGGGGAGGGGGTATCGGAGGGTTTGGAATGGAAGATATGAATTTGTGGCTGTGTGGAGAGGAAGAATATAGGAAGCGCGAATGAAGACGAAGAAGAAATGAGTTGCGACGGAAAGAAGATATGAAATTCTAATGAATATCGCGACTAGGGATTTAGAGTTTTAAAGTGGTTTTTAGATCGTTTGGGATGTGGCCCGATCTAAAATCCTTTCACAAATACCTTACATCGGGCTCAAATTTAGGTCCGAAGTGAAATCCGTTTTTATTATTTTTTATTATTTTTTCAGAGAATTTTTTACATCAAACACAAATTCAGATCTGATGTAAAATCTTTTATAACAAATCTTTATATTATTTACAAAATTGTCACCTTGTTATTTTTTCATCAGTAGACTTTTCATATCGGGTGCAAATTCAGATCCGATATGAAATCCTTTATAACAAAATTTCTTATTATTTACGAAACTGTCACCTTGTTATTTTTCACATCAATGAATATAAATGTCTGATGTAAAATCCTTAAATCAAATATTTTTCACTTCATATTATTATGAAATGTGATGTAAAATCTTTTGACAAATATTTTTTACATCATATATCTTGAAATATGATGTAAAATCATTTAACCAAATGTCTTTTTCAACTTTTGAACCTGATCACAAAGTTAATTACATGACTAAAGAAAAATTGTAAGTAGGATTTTCTAACTTCTTACATATGTGATATGAATATTTTAAGTATTTATAGTTTATGTGTTATAAGAATTATATTTTATGATAATGTATTATACAAGTGCTCTTCATGATTGCTATTGATATATAGTGTTATGGGATGTTAATTGTGTTTTATGTAAGAAGTTGGGAACAACATTGTTACTCTAAGGATAGTTGAACTAGTATTTTTGTGTAACAATGAGTTTTAAAATTGTAGGTTCATCTTATACTTTGATGTGAATTTTTATACTTTGATGTGAATTTTTATTATATTAGTTTTTTTCTATTGTAAAAGAATGTATTGAAAAAGAAACTTGTACACTAATTTTTTATTGTTTTGAATTTGTAGGTCAAATAAGAGTACTTCAACTACTTCACCAAGAAAACTTCGAAGCAAAGATATAAAGAAAAATTAATATTCATGTTGGTGAGAGTCAAACTTTCATTTATTAACTATGTAATTTTTATTTTTATTTTTATGTGAACAAAATTGTTTATTAATACTTAGTTTTTGACGTTTTTAGGAATTTAAATTTTTATGTCAATTGGGATAATTTGTGATATTTTTTATTTTAATGTTATATTAATTATTGTTTACATTTTTTGAAAAAATATATTACCAATGTTGTGATTTATATTGTTAAATCATTTATTTTTAAATACTAATGACAATTTAAATAAAAATGTGAATGATACAAATTTTAAGAGGAAGTTAAAAATATAATTATATTTCTATTAAATGATATAATTTGTTGAGAAATCTAATTTATTCCAACTACATTTTTGGTTGAGGTATAGAAGATATGGCAACAATTCATATCGTGACAAATATAATTTTCGACAACATCTTTAGTTGTTGCCAAAAAGCATCTTTTGCTAACTATTATGGTCATTGTGCTCTATCAAATAAGGCAACAATAATTATTGTTGTAAGAACATTTGCTATGACAGCGACATCAAATGTCGTTGCAAAACTTTTTGCAACGACACTTATACCAACGATATGCAACGACATTTTTTTTTGCTACAAAAAATACATTTCGCAGCAGCTTCATATTTTTCTCAACAACTTTTGTCGCCGCAAAAACTCATTTTTCTTGTAGTGAGCCATACTTCAATTTCTCTCCACAACTGTTTTATTTTCACACACAAAATGAAGATATGAGATATCTCTTCAAAGTCCTGAAAACAGAAGGCACATGATTGTTGGTGAGGATCTGTAATGATGCCTCTGGCAGCAAGATTTTGACGGGTTGGCAGCCTATTGAGAAACAATCTCCAACTAAACACTTTCACCTTGAGAAGGATTTTCACCTTCCACATACGATTCAAAGCTTCTAACTGTTGGTGGTTTAACACCTCCGTTTCCGTATTTTGATTCATAACCAAGTAACAGGCTTTTACACTGAATTTGGAATCATTATTTGTTGGCCACATGATGGTATCCTCCACTTGCTGAAGAGTTACTTCCTCTATAATCTGAATTAATTCCTCAGCTGCCTCTCTAACTTCTTCAATCACTATGATATTCCTTCCAACAAGGTCCCATTTCCAAACATTATCATTCCAAGTACCACACTCCTTAACTAGAACATTCTGATTTGGGGATGAAAAGAAGAGTTCAGGGTATTGAGTTTTGAGGGTTACTCCTCTTATCCATCTAGTGTGCCAAAAGAGAGTGTTTCCTCCATTTTCAATCTTCCAAGGTAACATACTCAATATTCGTTGTGTGTTTGAAGGCATACAGATCTGGATAAGATCCTTCCACCATCTTGAGGCATGCCTTGGATTGTTCACTGGCTTGCCTGTGAACAGATTACTTAAATCAATTTCGTATTTAGCCTTTATGACTCCACTCCATAAAACTCCATGATCATTGGTCACCCTCAAAAGCCATTTTGAAATTAGAGCTCTATTGAACACTGAAATATCTTTGATTCCAAGGCCTCTTAGCTTTCTAGGTTTGCAGACTTGAGACCACTTTACCCACGCAACACTTTTCTTGTCCCATTCACCAGCCCAAAGGAACTTGCGTTGTATGGCTTTGATTTCTTTCAAAACTTTGGAAGGTGCCAAGTTGAACGATAAAAAATGGACTGGTATGTTAGTTAAGACCGAGTTTATCAAAGTCACACGGCCACCAACGGATAATAATTTACCCCTCCATGATGATAAGCGAGCTTTTATTGATTCCACTACCGGTTTCCAGAATGAAGTAGTCTTATGTCTCCCTCCAACAGATAGGCCAAGGAATTTGAATGGAAATTTTCCCTCTCTGCAAGATAAGAAATCTGACACAACTTAAAATAAGTGAAATTGTGTCTCCTTAACTTTTAAAGGTTTGGTCATAATATGCATTATTGTTTTTAAGAGATATTCAAAGGAGATTCTTTTGCTCCGGATCGAATGATAAGGTAAGAATCGTTTGGGTCAGTTCATCTTTTATTTGTAGGTCAAAGAGTTGTGGTGGTATTGGAATCAAGGATATAAGTGTTTTTAAAAGAGCATTATTGTTAAAGTAGTTGTGGAGATTCATCAAAGAACCTTGTGCTATTTAGAAGAGGTTCCTAGAAGTCAGGTATGAATGTCTTAAGAGCAGAATATTTTTAAAGGAGTCTAGGGAGTCAAGGGAGGATTTATTGTGGTGGAAGGACATAATGAGCGTAGGAGATTCAATGGATGGAGAAGGTTTTGTAAGGTAAATCTCATGTAAACTTGGGGAATGAACTCTTGTCTCTTTTTGGAATTCTAGCCGGATTGGTCCTTTGCCTTTGAGGTGTGTGTTTCAGGATCTATTTGCTGCTTCTGACATGAAATGGGTAGCAGTCAAGCATATGGGGGAGTGGTGGGGTGATGAGTGAAAGTGGGATCTTTGCTTCAACGAGCAGGTTTTGGTGGGGAATCTGGTGGAGGATATATCAGAACTCGTGGTTTTGCTATCTGAAGTCAGCCCTTGTATTAGTATTGTTGATGAGTTTGTTTGGCAAAGGAGTCCTTATCAACTTTTCTCTGTTAAATCATGCTATGAAGCTTTGTTGCAGGCTGATAGTTTGGCAGAATTGAAGATTGCTCCCAAGACTGCTTTGAAAATTCTTTGGGTAACTAAAATCCCTTTGAAAGCTAAAATATTTGGTTGGAGATTGATTTTGTATAGGTTACCGGCGAGATCCAACCTAGCGGCCAAGGAAGTAATCTCTAACATTCATGATATGGTTTGTATGTTTTGTTTCAATGTTATGGAAGACATAGATCATTTGTTCTTCTCTTGCTCACATATTCAGTTGGTATGGAGCCAGGTCTCAGACTGGCTTGGTATATCTTAGAGTGGTGAGGATAATGGGTGTGAATCCATGATGGATTAGTTCTTGAAGATGGAGAGGAGATTCTCAAAGGCGTCCGCGTGCTTCATCTAGATTACGACATGTTGGAACATCTGGTTGACTGTGAATCAAATCTTATTCAATGATGTGATAGCTAATCCAGGTGAAATCGCTACTAAGACTATTCATACTTGGTGATGGTTAGATTTTTGCTCTCCTAGAAGGGTTACATGTAGTTATTATGAATGGTTTAAGAATCCTTCTGATTTTTTTTGTAGGTGGTGTGTTTTATATATAGATGTTGATTTTGAGTTTGTGTGCTTTTTGGTTTATTTGATGTAAGTCGGTTGGAGTACCCCTAGTACTCCTTTGAATATATTGTTGCTTATAAAAAAATTAATAGTAGACATGGATATTAATGTGGAAAAATCATCACACAAAAGGAAAAGTAATATTTTGATATATTGGAATGAATGTACAAAAGGTCTATTTATATTGGTTAATAATAACCAACTTTCTTAAATAATAGGAAACAGAAAAACTAATCTAAAACTAAAAATACATAATAATAATAATAATAATAATAATAATAATAATAATAATAATAATAAAAAATCATAACATATTCATATCTAATACACCCCCATAAGATGGACTATGGAGGTTAATGAGGGCAAGCTTGGAAATCTGTGTTGCAAAAGTAGGCTGGTAGAGTTGTTTGGCGAGGAAGCCTGCACTTTGAAGTCTTGTGTGTATGGGAAAAAGTTTGATAATGTCGGCTTAGATCTTCTTGCGATAACATGGCATTCTATCTCTATGTGTTTTGAACGTTCATGAAATGAAGGTTTGTGTGAGAGGTAGATAGCGGAGTTGTTATCACAATAAATCGAAGTGGTTTGGTTAAATGAGTGATTGAATTCGTGAAATAAATTATGTAGCCAATGAATCTCACAGGCTAAGTTGGCCAAAGCTCTGTATTCTACCTCAGAGCTGCTCTGGGAAACTGTGTGCTGCTTTTTGGATTTCTAAGATATAAGAGAGGCTCATAAGAAAACTGGATAATCAGTGATAGATTTGCGAGAGACAGGGCTAGTTGCCCAATCTGAATCTGCAAAGCCAGAAAAAAGCAAGTTAGAAGTAGCAGAATAAAATAAAATTTTGCAGGAGCAGTTTTTAAATATTGTAAAATTCGGATAGCGTCTTTGAAGTGAACAACTTTGGGTGTAGAAACATGTTGGCTAAGTTGTTGCACGGCAAAATAAATTTCTAGTCTAGTTGTGATTAAGAAAATGAGCCTGCCTATAAGCTGTCTGTATTGTGTGGCATCTTTATAAGGAGGAGAATCGGAATAGTGGAGCTTAAGGGAAGGATAATAGGGTTTTAGATGGCTTGGTAGCAAGTTAGTCAGATTCTTCAAAAAGTTATAAAGTTGAATTTCGTTTATTAACTAAAATGTCTTTGGAGGATCTGGCAACTTCAATGCTAAGAAAGTATCTAAGGTTCCCTAAATCTTTAATTTTAAAGGAGTCATGAAGGAAGGTTTTGACAAAATAAATTCCAGTTAAATCATTACCAGCCAGCACAATATCATCAACATAAATAAACAAAACAGTAAAGGAAGAGTCATGATACTTAGTAAAAACAGAGTAGTCAGAAAGGGAATATTTATATCCTATGGAAAGTAGAGAATCAAAATTTTTTGCATACCATTGTCTACTAGCTTGTTTAAGTCCATAAAGGGACTTTTGGAGCTTGCAGACTTTTGTGCTAGTACAAACAGAAGGATATAAATGAAGACCATTAGGTAAGGTCATATATACTTCGTCATGTAAATCACCGTGTAAAAAGGCGTTATTCACATCTAATTGTTCTAAAAACCAGCCATTAATGGAAGCTAAAGCAAGGATAGAACGTATCGTTGTGATTTTGACAACCAGAGAAAAAGTATCGAAGTAATCTATACCCTTTACCTGTGTGTAACCCTTTGCCACGAGGTTTTCAACAAACATCGTAATAATCCAAAAAGGTTTTCAACATATAAAACCATATCATCAAATGACAACAAAATAAGGAGAAAACATAGTTTGACTCAAAGGACCCCAACCCGATGTTACACTATCAGAGCAAGACCTTCTAAATCGACAAAAGCAAATAAACTCCAAGATCCTCGAAAGCATCCACAGCTAAACCTGATCACCTGCACGTTACCCACGTCGAGGCAACATTCAAACAGGCAGGGTGAGTAATCACAATTCATAATAATCATTATAAAACAAGATATACATAAAATGGCATTATCATCATATACAGCATCTTCAGGGTCATCACAAGGAAACATCGAAATCACGAACAAAATCATAAAATACAGCAATGCCAATTAAATGCAAATGCACAACAAGACTCATGCATGTGGTACCAATCGTCATAATAGATGGACACTAGGCCATCAACCCTCTAAAGATCCTCGTCAATAGGATCGATCCCGCAATTGGAACTGGAGCATGTCATAATTACCTCATATCCGCACAATGGGAATGAAGCGTTGTCATAGAGGATGCATATGAGTGTATGATATACAACATCACTAATCGTCATCATCAAATAAACATCATAATGTGCATCATCATTCATCAATTCTCATATACGTCATGTCATCACATATTCGTCAAATAATCACCAAAACATCATCATATAATCATCAGTAACATCATAGAAAATCATCATAGAAATCACATCATCAAGATATCACAGCAGCACAACAGCATAAGCAAAATTTCGCGAACAGCAGACGTTCGCTCTAGGGTTCGCTAGGAGAACCTGTTCGCTGGGACCTTCACTTAGCGAAGTGGCCAGCGAATCCCATAGACATCATACTAAGACACCAGAAACCACCATCTGTCATACTCGCTGGTTTATTCGCTGGGCGAAGCTACTCGCTGATTCACTCGCTTACCGAGACTTCCAGGGAATCCCCCACTTCCACTCCAAAATCATCTCAGTACCTACACTCATGTTATCGCGCATTCGCTGTGCTGTTCGCTTAGCGAACCTTGGCGAACATTCTCCTAGTGAAGTGATGGTTCGCTTAGCGAACCTGCGATTACAGCAAATCGCTGCTACGTGCCAGTGGTTCCACAACCTCAAAGGTACCTGCGATTACAGCTTCAACTGACCCAAAAACATCCTTATAACAGTTCTAATGCATCACGGAGATCAAAAACATAAAACCTACGTCTATTAGGTCGATTCGGGACCCTACGGGAACCTTAAATTCCCTAAACCTTCAAAACTCTCAAGCTTCCTATAAACTCCATAACTCCCTTCACCACAAGATTGAAACTACAACAACGGGGAAATCTGCCCCAAAGGTCTATTTTTATCCGGTTAAATTCAACCCTTAATAATCGATTCACAAAATACCTTCAAAACATCAATTCGTCACAAAAATCCCATAAACCCTCAAACACAAAACAACCACTTCAATTACATCGAATCCTATAATGAAAACAATGAAAGGTAATTACTCCCCGTACCTTAGATTGTCGATCCGATGTGTTTTCTCTTGAGTTTTTTTGGAAACCTTCACGAATTCCTCGCCTTTTCCCTTTTTCCTCAGAGCTCTCCTTCTTTTCACGGTAAACCAAAAATGAACCCCATTCTCAAAATCCTCCTTAAATATTCCACCTAATCCTTGGGCCTCAAAATTGGGCTTTCTCCATAATGCCCTCACTAATTCTCTTCAAATGTCCGTCTTACCCTTAATTCCTCTAATATTATTTAAAATAAATAATAATACAATATATTCCGTAATATATAATATTATTTAATTAAATAACCAAAACTTCACAAAAACACTGACATCGACACAATCCACCAAAATTCACAGAAATCCACGAACATAATATTTAAATAAATTAAATAAAATATTCTTACGAAATTTGGGGTGTTACAACCCTCCCCCACTTAAAGGATTTTCGCCCTCGAAAATTACCTCAAGGAAATAGAGTCGGATACGACTCCCTCATCTGATTTTCATGTTCCCAAGTCCAACTTTCGCCAGCTGGTCCACCCCACAACACCTTCACCAAAGTTATGTCTTTACCCCGCAGTTGCTTCATCTCTCGACCATCGACACGCACAGGCAATGCTTCAACAGTCAGATTATCCCTCACTTGTACATCATCCATCTGAATCACATGTGACGGATCTGGAATGTACTTCCTCAACTGAGACACATGGAACACGTCATGCAAATTCGCAAGTGACGGAGGTAAAGCAATTCGATAGGCTACCTCTCATATCCTCTGCGATATTTGATATGGACCAACAAAATGTGGGGTGAGCTTCCTAGACTTCAAAGCTCGACCCACACCAGTCACTGGCGTCACCCTCAAAAACACGTGATCTCCCTCTTTGAATTCAAGTGCTTTCCTCCTCTTATCATGATAGCTCTTCTGACAACTCTGCGAAGCTTTCATCCTCTCTTGGATCTTCTTAATCTTCCCAGTCGTCTCTTGCACAATTTCAGGTCCGAGTACAACACTCTCTCCCAATTCATACCAACACAACAGAGTCCTACACCTTCTCCCATACAAAGCTTCATAGGGCTCCATTCCAATACTAGCATGAAAACTATTATTGTACGTGAACTCAATCAACGGTAAATAGATATCCCACGATCCTCCATGATCCAACACACAAGCCCTCAACAAATCCTCCAAAGATTTGATAGTCCTTTCTGTCTGACCGTCCGTCTACGAATGATATTTAGAACTCATCCTCAACTTGGTACCCAACGCATCTTGCAAACTCTTCCAGAACCTCGATGTAAACCTCAGATCTCTATCCGACACAATACTCGAAGGTACCCCATGTAACTTCACAATCTCCTCAATATACATCTCAGCAAACTTCTGCATAGAGTGATTAATCTTCATCGGCAAGAAATGAGCCGACTTAGTTAATCTATCCATGATCACCCAAATTGAATCAATTCCCTTAACAGTCTTCGGCAATCACACTTGGACATCTCAGCATCAGCACGATTGTATTGCGGACAGAACTTCACCAAAGCCTCGAACTTTGCGGCATACTCTGCCACAGTCATATCTCCTTGCTTCAGCTCAAGGAATTCCACTTCCCTCTTGCCACGAGCATCCTCTAGAAAATACTTCCCCAGAAACTCCTAATTAAACCTAGCCCAAGTTATCACAGTGCCAACATCCGTGAGTCTCTGACGGGTGTTATCCCACCAGTCCTCAACCTCTTCTTCCAGCATATGCGTTCCGAACTGAACCTGTTGGTCATCAGAACACCCCATCACTCGGAAGATCTTCTCGATCGCCTTTAGCCACTTGTGTGCACTTGCTGGATCATGCGTACCCACAAAAGTTAGTGGATTGTTCCTTTGAAACTTCCCCAAAGCACGAAACTTACCAGGAGCTCCACCATTTGGATTCAACTGCACCACCATATTAGCAACCAATTCCAACGCATCAGCAATCACACGATCGTTTCTTCCAGCCATCCTGCACACCACCAACAAGGTTAGAAGAACTAAAACATCGACAGTGTACACATACTCGTCGACTGACAGGGGACTGAAATCACGTAAAAACCTGGCCGAACGGACAGACCTGCTCTGATACCACTAATGTAACACCCTTTTCTACCCCCACAAATGTTGCAGCAGAAACAACTCAAATATCAGAGTAAAGCATCAAAATCACCTTAAAAGGGTGCACATTTCTCATTTAAATCAAATTAATACACTTGCCCTGTAAACAAAAGGGTTTTCCTCAAAATAACTCAAAAGCCTTCACATGGCAGCGGAACTCAAAATTCTCAATTAAAAGGTTTTCAACAAACATCGTAATAATCCAAAAAGGTTTTCAACATATAAAACCATATCATCAAATGACAACAAAATAAGGAGAAAACATAGTTCGACTCAAAGGACCCTAACCCGATGTTACACTATCAGAGCAAGACCCTCTAAATCGACCAAAAGCAAATAAACTCCAAGATCCTCGAAAGCATCCACAGCTAAACCTGATCACCTGCACGTTACCCACGTCGAGGCAACATTCAAACAGGCAGGGTGAGTAATCACAATTCATAATAATCATTATAAAACAAGATATACATAAAATGGCATTATATTCATATACAGCATCTTCAGGGTCATCACAAGGAAACATCGAAATCACGAACAAAATCATAAAATACAGCAATTCCAATTAAATGCAAATGCACAACAAGACTCATGCATGTGGTACCAATCGTCATAATAGATGGACACTAGGTCATCAACCCTCCAAAGATCCCCGTCAATAGGATCGATCCCGCAATTAGAACCGGAGCACGTCATAATTACCTCATATCTGCACAATGGGAATGAAGCGTCGTCACAGAGAATGCATATGAATGTATGATACACAACATCACTAATCGTCATCATCAAATAAACATCATAATGTGCATCATCATTCATCAATTCTCATATACGCCATGTCATCACATATTCGTCAAATAATCACCAAAACATCATTATATAATCATCAGTAACATCGTAGAAAATCATCATAGAAATCACATCATCAAGACATCTTAGCAACACAGCAGCATAAACAAAATTTCGCGAACAACAAACGTTCGCTCCAGGGTTCGCTAGGCGAACCTATTCGTTGGGAGCTTCGCTTAGCGAAGCGGCCAGCGAATCCCACAGATATCATACTAAGACACCAGAAACCACCATCTGTCATGCTCGCTGGTTTATTCGCTGGGCGAAGCTACTCGCTAATTCACTCGCTTAGCGGGACTTCCAGCGAATCCCCCACTTCTACTCCAAAATCATCTCAGTACCTACACTCATGTTAACGCGCATTCGCTGCGCTGTTCGCTTAGCGAACCTTGGCGAATATTCGCCTAGCAAAGCGATGGTTCGCTTAGCGAACCTGCGATTACAGCAAATCCCTGCTACCGCCAGTGGTTCCACAGCCTCAAAGGTACCTGCGATTACAACTCCAACTAACCCAAAAACATCCCTATAACAGTTCTAATGCATCACGTAGATCAACGGCGTAAAACCTTCGTCTATTAGGTCGATTCGTGACCTTACGGGAACCTTAAATTCCCTAAACCTTCAAAACTCTCAAGCTTCCTATAAACTCCATAAATCCCTTCACCACAAGATTGAAACTACAACAACGGGGAAATCTGCCCCAAAGGTCTATTTTTATCCGGTTAAATTCAACCCTTAATAATCGATTCACAAAATACCTTCAAAACATCAATTCGTCACAAAAATCCCATAAACCCTCTGCAGCGGTAAAATTGTGAGTATAAGCTATTGATTAACTTAACTCGAAAAGCAAGAGTCGCCACCGCACTTTTATTTTATCCAAAAAGGAAAGGAAAAAGAGCGAACAAAACCTACACAAGCTCTACAACAAGAACAAGTAAAGAGAGACTGGATAAGGGGGGTTGGTTACACAATGGGAAGGTGTTAGCACCCAAAACGTCTATAGTACTCTATAGGAGCCCTTTGAAATATCTACCGCTTTTGGTCTGAAAATGTTTGCTTGAAAAGAGATTGAGGAGATGAGAAGAGAAATTGTTTTTTAAGATTTTTGTGTTTGGAGAGACTTGTCGACTCATGCCTACGTACCAACGATGTGCAATGTAGGATCAAACCCCCGTAGTTCGTGGTACAAAGAATAAAATTTGTTTGTTTTGGTTGATTTTAAAATGTAAAGACAAGTCATCATTTCCAAGCGAATAATTCCGCTTAAAGAAATGAATCATGTCTAAACTTATGAAAAAGTTTTAAAGGAAAAGTGCACGAGGGAACAAAAAGAGTTTGATGTTTTTTTAAAGTCTTTTGAAAAAGGTGTCAACATGCTTATGTAGTTTAGCATTTTGTTAAGAAATGAAAGTAAAAGAATAAAATCACTTGACAAAGTCAAGGTTTGATTATGAAAGATGTGATAGTTGAAATCAAGAAGGTTTTGAAAAAGAGAGAGAGTTTTGAAAATTGAAGAACGAGGAGGAGAAGAAGTGACTATCCTAAAGCATAAAGTAAAAGCTAAGGATGAGAATGATCTAACCACAAAAGCAAGCTCCAAAGTCTTCGAACCATATTTCCAAAGCAAAGGAAAAAGGTCCTAGTTCTAAGTCCAAGGTTCCAAGAATTTCATTGGATGTACAAGGTCTAGGTGCAAAGCTCCATGTCCATTGCAACGGATAGTGACCATACTCCAAGATTAGAAGCACAAGTTTTTTTTAGAGGTTTTAGCCTTTATTAATTTTTTTGATCCAAGTGGACAAAGAGAAAAAGGCATAAGCATAAACATGTGTCCAACGGACAAAGGAAAAATTGCGGAAGCATAAACATATGTCCAACGGACAAAGGAAAAATTGCGGAAGGATAAACATAACATGAAATGATAATAATGAAGCATAAAAGTAAAAGAGAGATTGGGAGCGAGAAGGAAATGTAAAGGATTAGTACAATAGTATTGTTAGTAAGTTAGTGATTAGTTGTTAGTTGTTAGAGTAAGTAATCAATAATAATTGAATAATTGCACTTAGGTCAAGGTTAATGAGAACTCATTAGAGGATTGATAAGACCCAAGCCTCCTAACAACAAGTTTCATAAGTTTTGAACCAAAAGACAAATAATCAATCATTCTTGATGGTTTTCCGATACGGGACAAATATTGCGCTATGTTAAGCAATCGCTGAGTAATTTACGGATTAATTACCCTACAAATGACGCCGGTCAATAGCTCTTTGTGCTAATGCATGCTAGATGAACGATATGTAAATCGTCATCCGAAAGCAATACCGCACGAAAAGAAAAATGGTAACGATCTAGTCTTAATCGAAATTCAACAAAGGAATTCCAAGATCAAATAGACTTTCATCAATCAAAAAGAAAATAGATGAAGAAAAGTGGATCTAACATTTATGATGCACCAACAACCAACAATGAGAAATTTAAAATGAGAATTCAAAATAAAATCAAGACTAAAATGAAATCTCATGATATATATATATATATATATATTTTTTTTTTATAAGCAATTTTTATTAACAAAATTAAAAAGTAGTATGATCCAAAATAAAAAAAAAAAAAAAAAAAGATTAAGAAGAACTTATATAAAAAAAAGAAAATTAAAGAAGATTTTACGATAAAAAAAAGAAGGTGGCATAAAAAAAAGGGAGGTGATGAGATCCGCATGGCCTTAGTCCCAAAGTTTTATTTCAAAAAATTTTTAAAATGAAAAAAAACAAAATAAGAATAAAAGTAAAAGAGAAAGTGGAAACAGGATTCAAATTATATCTTCTTCTTCCTCTCATCACGCCACTATTCATGGCCATGCTTGCATCTCATTGTTTCACAAAAACCGGAGCAGCGGGACGCGGGAACAGGATGGAATGAATCAAAAATGGACGTTCTACGCAATGGTGTAATCGATTTCAAGATTCGTTCAACAATAATTCGAGTCGAAAAATGAGAAATCAATCCGATACCTTCAAAACAAGGTTTGAAATAGTTCAATTCTTCTTTTCCTCTTCTTCTGGACTTGCGTGAATTCTCTGTTGTTGTTGTTGCTTGTGGATGTTGGATGAATGACGTTGAGTGTTGTGGTGCTTCGTTGCGAGTGGTTGTTGCTGAATGTTGATGTTGATGTTAATGGTGTAGGTTGATTTGAATTGAAGAAGAGTTTGTGAATTGTTGATGAAGGTTTGGAGTTGAATTGATGGAGTTTATTGGTGAATTGAAGAGGTTATTGAAGCTTGGATGAATTTGAAGCTCGATGAATTTTTTTGCAAAATTTTAGTAGGTTGTTCAAGCTTGAGAAAAAAAGTGAATCAAAGCTCTTATTTATAAGTGAATTGGAGGTGATGTGAGCTGCAGAATAGAATTGTCGTTTTGAAAATTTTTCACGCGTTTTGGTTTCATCTCTTCTTGCTGAAATTATTGATGCCGTTTCACATTTGAATGCAGGGCGTGTAATTTGCGTTTAGGTTCTGAAAAAACTTCATGTCGTTTTCAAGTGTTCACTGCGTTTCATATGCTTTTGCAGATTGTTTCTTTTGCGTTTTGTGTAGCTGATATGTGCGTTTGAAAGCTCATGTCATTTGAAGTTTGATTTGCTGCGTGATGGCTTGCAGGTCGCTTGCATTTACACGGCTTGTGTGGCTTTGGTTGAAAGTGGCTGGGAATGATGGGCCGTGCGCAGCAGTGGTTTTACTCAACAAGAATGGTTTGTGCTGCGTTTGGAAGTAGTAGCTGGGAGTAATTCAAATGGCTTATTTTGTTATTAGTGTGAAATGGCTTTATTATATGGTGGTATGAACATGGGCCGTGTAGTATGGCCTTGTACAACGTATAGCCTTTTCTTTTTTTAAAATATTTTTCTTGACAATTGAATTGGATAGGTAAATGGTGTTTGAATATGGATTAGATAAATGAAAATGGACATGGACATTGGGTATTTGGATAATTGGCTATATATAAAAATGGATATGAACTTTAAATTGGATTTTGAAAAAATGGATTATGAGAAATGGATTGGTAATTGGTTTTAGAATGAAATTTGATATGGATAAAAAAATGGATATCTATAAAATATGGATATATGGAAAAAATGGGAATGGATAAAAAATGGAAATTGATAAAAGAAAATGGATAATGGATATTGAATCAAAATTTGAGAATTTGAATGGCAAAGGGTATGGTTTAGAAAAAGAAATGGTTTAAGGAATGGAAATGAAAATGGATCATGAATAACATATCTTTATTTTTATCCTAAAACCAATCTTGACTTTTTTTCGCAAGCTTCTGATAAAATGCACACAGCTACCATTGAACAAACCACAACTGAACAACAACCATTTGAATCTGATGAATATCGCCACATGACAACTTGACATAAACTGCTTGAGAAATAGCCCACTGAAACTGATAACTTTCTCTTGAAGCAATCTCTTGATAGTTTGACCAAGATTAGGTCAAACATCCATCTGAACTGGATCACGAACGAACAACCACATTCAACCTGGAATCACTTCATGGTCCTTGACAAACCTGCACAACACACAGAGAGAGGAACTGCAGCAATTTTTTTTTTTTGTATTTTGGGTTAGAGGTTAGTAAACAGAAACAAGTAATAAAGCAAGTGAGAAAATACACAGGTACCAGGGAGAAACACAAAGATTGTGATCTTGTTTGTGGTAAGGATATGCAAATGAAATGTGCGAAATCTTAGGGGTAAAAATTAGGGTTCAACAGCTGCCCCTATTTAAGTTTCTTCTATCAGGAGATATGAAGGTTGAAAACTTCGTCTCGACAAGATTGAAGATACTTAAATACAGAAAACCAAATTTTTTGCCATAAGATGTCACAAGATGATATGAATGCAAAGAATGAAACAGACTGCTGGGAGACTTTAAACAAAGGATACGGTAAATTGAGTGAGAAGACGTGACAAGACACGCCGGGGAACACAAGCTATTTCTGGAGATCTGTCAAGGTGACAGGAGGTATCCATCAATAGTTGGAAATAAAGAGGGACAAGACCCTGGGAAGACAAGTAGTGACATCCAGGAATAGCATTGGACACGAACGAGACCAAAGGTATGCCAAAAGATGGCCAAGAATGGCATTGGACATCAACAAGAAAGTTTCCGGTAAAAACAGCAGCATCATCCAAGAATAGCATTGGATGGAGGTGAAAAACACTCTATTGGGGGTAAGATATCCAAGAATGGCATTGGATAAAGGCGCTACAACATTCAAAAATGGCATTGAATGAGGCAATAGTAAACATCGGAGTCATCCAAGAATGGAATTGGACATAAAAAAAATTCTATTTGAAAACTTCTTTGGGGGCATCCAAGAATGGCATTGGATGGCAAGGTTAAACAATCAGAGATATCTAAGAATAGCATTGGACTTGGCTGGGGAAAAGGTGTCCAAGAATGGCATTGGATAAAAGGAATCTCAACATCCAAGAATAGCATTGGATGAAGTGAGAAAAGTTCTGGAAAATACATCAGACTTATCCAAGAATGGCATTGGATAAAAGAGTTCACAATATCCAAGACTGGTATTGAATAAAGTGAGCAGGGACTTTCAGGAATGGCATTGAAAGGTAAAGGTAAACTCATTCAGGAATGGCACTGAATGAACAGATTAAACTTTCAGTAATGGAACTGAAAGGTAAAGGTAAACCACTTCATTCAAGAATGGCATTGAATGATAATGAGAAAGACATCCAGGAATGGCACTGGAATGAAAGAAAAACAAAGATCCAGGAATATCACTGGAATGAAAGAAGACAAACATCTAACAACAGAACACGATGCACAGGGTAACGACAATATCCAGGAATGGCACTGGAGAGAAAGAAAACAAGTAAACAACAACATCCAGGAATGGCACTGAATTAGAAGGCAGGTAAAAGTTTGGGTAGGTGCCAAGTAAGTTGGACTTTGATCTCAAGGTAAAATGTTGAAAGCAACAGGACCTCAGGAAATGCATACGAGCGCGAAGCACTCTTCGAGCTATGAAAATATTTCTATGTATGATACATGAATGATTTATGTATGCAATGCAGATGATAGGGACAACCGAGATAGACTCTTTTGTGAGGGAAGAAATGGAACTCTGATTCCTCAACACAAGGAACACTGCCAACTCTGCTTGGAGAGAAGATGTTGAACATATCTCTATCACACTTATGAATTGTATCAGGCTGATGGTCTTTCGAGGAAAGTCGCCTTGAGGATTCTGGAAGAAGATTGCCCCAGATTGATTGATTGATGAAAAAAAACTAATCATAGCTTCAGTTTGACTGCTGCAGGGAAAGAATTAACTGATCATGGCTTCAATGCTTGAAATGATTGCTGAGGATAAACTGATCATGACTTCAGTTGCTGGGGATGAACTGATCATGGCTTCAGTTCTTGAAATGAATGTTGAGAAGGCTAAACTCAGTATGGGTCTTGAAGGAGATCTTCTGGTTAACCAATTTTGAGAATAACTTGCACTGAACAAATCTTGAACTGATTCACAACAGGAACTGAAAGTAATGTGCCCCTGATAGGATCACTGACCAAGTTTCTCAACTGTTTGAAGTTTCTTGATGAGGAAAGTTTGCCTGCAAATAGGATTATTCACACAAGCATGGTAATTTTAATGCAGAGCTCATGCAATTTTGAAATCAAAAATCATTTTTGGAATGATATTATTGATGTAAAGAAAAATGAATCACTTGTCAAAACACAGCGGTTTCGACATTCAAAATGAAAGAAAAAGCAAAACAAATGATTGGCAACAAACATAGGAGTCAGTTTACGCAACCTTACTGTAGTATGCTTTCAAAAGAAACCTGGCTTCAATCAGGTCTTTTGAAGGTTGTAACATGGTCTGGTTCACGGTTTTTGAAATAAAGGATATAGGCTCAAAGTTAATTTGTACCCAACCCATTCTTCGTGATGATCTCCAGTCCTATGCTTAGTTAATTTAAACTACGCATTCAGGTTCCAAGTGATTTTGGAATTGCAACACTGTTATGATGATGGCTCAAGGGCCAAGGGATTTTTGAGATGGCAGTCACTCTTTCTTACAACATTTTATTATTTTTGATGAGGACCTTAGTCAACTCATTTTGTCTTTGATCCCTGACTTTTGCCTGAACCGTGTCATTTGAGTTTACAGTCAGCGGGATGCCCCAAAGTTTTGCCTAAGTATCCTTCATAGGTTTTGATTTAGCGGGCTTTTCTTTTTATTTTTTTCATCATTTCATTTTTTTTGAAAGATAGTGACTGCCTGGCTTAATGATTACAGTGAACCATCATTGGCTTTTGATTTGAAAGACATTTTCGACACTTCTTTGATGTGTGCGAAGGAAAACTTGTGATTGCAATGATTCTCTTGTGTTTAAATACACAGTCAAATTAATTGAGAACTACCCATCCCCAGGTTAAGATTGCGGGTTTTCCGTACAGAAAGAAACTCCAACTTCTAGGCTCAAAGGGGTTGACGAGGGGTTAACTTCCTTATTTTCTCCAGTGCTTGGGAGTTGAAACAATGCCTGTACATCATCAGCCAGAATTTAAATTGAAAGCATACAATCCAACAATTTCAGGTATCTCGTTTTCATCATCCTCCCTCCAATCTTTGCATAAACAAAAGTTTGATAAAGAAAGTGAACAGGAGATACATTTTTTGTTTTATGAAAAAGAAAGCATAAATATGCACACAGTGGATATAAATGAATTGAATCAAAACATTGCAATGCTCATTTCATTGAAATTACCATGAAAGTACAAATAAAGTTTGAAAGCAAACAGTCAATACAATCAAGGTAAAATGAAAACAGAAAGAAAAAAGGCCTAGTGACTAATCAGCAACAAGGATGAGATGTCCTGTCTTAAACACTGGCTTTCGGAGATGATCCGTCGGAACTGACTCAAACTTCACTTGGCATGCTCTGGCAAAGGATTGTTGACAACATTGAGATTCTCATCAAGAAAATCCAGAATCTTGGAGTTCACCAATTCTTGTACTCTAGCTCTCAATGCATAGCAACCTTCCAAATTATGGCCTGCCCCACCTCGATGAAACTCACAGTGAAGATCAGCCCTATAGCCAGCTGAGAGAGGATTTGGAGGAGGAGGTAGATCCCTCGTTGTAATCAAACCTTTCTGAACAAGACATGGATACAGCTCAGTGTAAGACATCGGGATAGGATCAAAGTTAACCCTATTGCAATTCTGATTCTGTCTAACAGTTTGATGAGGAGCTTGAACTGGTTGAGCATTGACAACAGGAGCAACTGCAGCTACATATTATTGTTGCCTGCAACGAGGTTTCCCTTCAACTGAAACATCATGGGTGTCACCATCCTTCTTCTTTTGAAAGTTCCCAGCATACTTTTTAGCACCACTAAAGGTTTCAGCATTGGCATTCTTTCCTTTCTTGATACCTTCTTCTAGTCTTTCTCTAATAGTGACTAGGTCAGCAAAACCAGATGATACACTGCCTATCATCTTTTCCCAAAAGAGTGGCTGAAGAGTTTCCATGAACAATCCAGTCAATTTTTTTTCTGCCAAGGGTGGCTCCACTTGAGCAGCTAGCTCTCTCCAGCACTGAGCGTACTCCTTAAAAGATTCTTTTAATTTTTGAGACATGTTTTGCAGTTGACGGCGATCACGAGCCATGTCCAGATTGTACTTATATTGCTTTAAGAAAGCATCGCCCAAGTCTTTCTAGCTTTGGATACAGTTCTTATCAAGTCCCATATACCATTTCATTGAAGCCCCACTCAAGCTGTCTTGGAAACAGTGAATGAGCAGTTTGTTATTTTTGGCATGGGCAGTCATCTTGCGGTAGTACATCACCAAGTGGGTTCTAGGACAGGTGTGCCCCTTGTATTTTTCAAAATCAGGAGTCTTGAATTTTGGAGGAATAACCAAGTCGGAAACCAAGCACATGTCCATTGCGGCAGCATTAAAGACATCACTTCCTTCTACGGCTCTTATCCTTTTGTCTAGAGTTTGCCATTGCTCTCTGACTTCTTCAATGTATCCAGGTTCTCCCTGAATTTTAGATTGTGGACCAGCAACATGGTACACGAAAGGATTCTCAGAAATAGCTTGAGCAATAGAATGCACAACAGGATGAGGTTCAGTGAACAATGAAGCTGAAGATACTGGCGAGACAAACACATGAGTAGTTGCAAAGGGTGGTGAGTAATTCAAAGGTAACCCAAATTCTGGCCAAGTAGAAGCTGGTTGCTGAGTCACTGGAGGGTCAACAACAGTAGTTGAAGTTTCAACAATCACAGTCCTATGAGGCGGTTCACCTTTAGCAATCAGAACTCCCAGCATTTCTGTGAGCTTGGTCATACCGGCCTTCAACTCATCAATTTCCATTCTGACTTTGGCATTGTGTTGTTCTTGGTTTTCCATTCTCAATCTGATAGCAGCTCTAGTCCCATAGTTGTGTTGAGGAAACACCTTGACAGTGAACAGATAACTGGAGAAGGAGACAGTTGAAATAAGTTTCTGGACAACTGGGAAGAATGCATATGTATGCTCATGGATCAAGAGTGCATGAATATAACAACCACAAACAAGATCACTCAAAGCACACGGGTTCAAAAGTTCGAGTCACGAGCATGAAGTCAAGGTTAAGAACCAACCCACAAAGGTATGTGCTAAGGGTATAACACCTGTCGAACAAGGTTCTAAAGAAGTTCCCAGAGTCTACAACCCATCTTTCGGATATTATCGATTTCCCAACTGCTTGGTAGTCAATAATATTCTTAAGAGAGTCTCGTCTGAGTGTGGTATCACGTAACAACTTATTCAAGTTTGCACCTGAACAGCCACCACACCACATCCTAATAAGGCCAAGATGGGTTAAGGGTTCTAAAGTTCCCAGCTTCAGGTCCTCGGATCAAGAAGCATAACGGGTTTGCCATTTCTGGTATGCCATTATTGCCTCTTGGGACGAGTGCCTCAACTGAGTCCTCGGGAATGGTCACCAGAGTCGACAGCTCACTAGATCAACACCCTGAAATGCGCAAGACACGCACGTCAGAATATCTCCCAAGAAAACCTCCTCTGGATGTGAATTTCGTGAACACCAAACGTACCAAGACGGCACATAGGCTCCACTACTTTCCACCCTAGTCTTAGGTGTACACTCAAGCCTGTGTATTGGGCTTATCTCACCACACAGAATAATTCCCAAACAGAACAAGCAAGTAACAAGCAAATCAGGCAAAAAGCAGTAAATAAATCAAAGTAGGCTAAACCCCTCAAGGAATGGACCAGCAAGAGGTCAATCTTTCCCCAGCAGAGACGCCACTTTTCCTGTAGCGGCAAAATCGTGAGTATAAGCTATTGATTAACTTAACTCGAAAACCAAGAGTCGCCACCGCACTTTTATTTTATCTAAAAAAGGAAAAGAAAAAGAGCGAACAAAACCTACACAAGCTCTATAACAAGAACAAGTGAAGAGAGACTGGATAAGGGGGTGGGTTACGCAATGCGAAGGTGTTAGCACCCAAAACGTCTATAGTACTCTATAGGAGCCCTTTGAAATATCTACCGCTTTTGGTCTGAAAATTTTTGCTTAAAAAGAGATTGAGGAGATGAGAAGAGAAATTGTTTTTTAAGATTTTTGTGTTTGGAGAGACTTGTCGACTCATGCCTACGTACCAACGATGTGCAATGTAGGATCAAACCCACGTAGTTCGTGGTACAAAGAATGAAATTTGTTTGTTTTGGTTGATTTTAAAATAAAAAGACAAGTCATCATTTCCAAGCGAATAATTCCGCTTAAAGAAATGAATCATGTCTAAACTTATGAAAAAGTTTTAAAGGAAAAGTGCACGAGGGAACAAAAAGAGTTTGATGTTTTTTTAAAGTCTTTTGAAAAAGGTGTCAACATGCTTATGTAGTTTAGCATTTTGTTAAGAAATGAAAAGAAAAGAGTAAAATCACTTGACAAAGTCAAGGTTTGATTATGAAAGATGTAATAGTTGAAATCAAGAAGGTTTTGAAAAAGAGAGAGAGTTTTGAAAATTGAAGAATGGGGAGGAGAAGAAGTGACTATCCTAAAGCATAAAGTAAAAGCTAAGGATGAGAATGATCTAACCACAAAAGCAAGCTCCAAAGTCTTCGAACCATAATTCCAAAGCAAAGGAAAAAGGTCCTAGTTCTAAGTCCAAGGTTCCAAGAATTGCATTGGATGTCCAAGGTCTAGGTGCAAAGCTCCATGTCCATTGCAACGGATAGTGACCATAGTCCATTATTAGAAGCACAAGTTTTTTAGAGGTTTTAGCCTTTATTAATGTTTTTGGTCCAAGTGGACAAAGAGAAAAATGCATAAGCATAAACATGTGTCCAACGGACAAAGGAAAAATTGCGGAAGTATAAACATATGTTCAACGGACAAAGAAAAAATTGTGGAAGGATAAACATGACATGAAATGATAATAATGAAGCATAAAAGTAAAACAGAGATAGGGAGTGAGAAGGAAATGTAAAGGATTAGTACAATAGTATTGTTAGTAAGTTAGTGATTAGTTGTTAGTTGTTAGAGTAAGTGATCAATAATAATTGAATAATTTCACTTAGGTCAAGGTTAATGAGAACTCATTAGAGGATTGATAAGACCAAAGTCTCCTAACAACAAGTTTCATAAGTTTTGAACCAAAAGACAAATAATCAATCATTCTTGATGGTTTTCTGATACGGGACAAATATTGCGCTATGTTAAGCAATCGCCAAGTAATTTATGGAGTAATTACCTTACAAATGAGGCCGGTCAATAGCTCTTTGTGCTAATACATGCTAGATGAACGATATGTAAATCGTCATCCGAAAGCAATACCGCACGAAAAGAAAAATGGTAATGATCTAGTCTTGATCGAAATTCAACAAAGGAATTCCAAGATCAAATAGACTTTCATTGATTAAAAAGAAAATAGATGAAGAAAAGTGGATCTAACATTTATGATCCACCAACAACCAACAATGAGAAATTTAAAATGAGAATTCAAAATAAAATCAAGACTAAAATGAAATCTCATGAGATATATATATATATATATATATATATATATATATATATATATATATATATATATATATATATATATATATATATATATATATATATATATATATATATTAAAGCAATTTTTCTAAACAAAATTAAAAAAGTAGTATGATCCAATATTAAAAATAAATAAAAAAAGATTAAGAAGAACTTATATAAAAAAAAAGAAAATTAAAGAAGATTTTATGATAAAAAAAAGAAGGTGGCATAAAAAAAATGGGAGGTGATGAGATCCGCATGAGCTTAGGCCCAAAGTTTTATTTCAAAAAATTTTTAAAATGAAAAAAAACAAAATAAGAATAAAAGTAAAAGAGAAAGTGGAAACAGGATTCAGATTATATCTTCTTCTTCCTCTCATCACGCCACTATTCATGGCCATGCTTGCATCTCATTGTTTCACAAAAACCGGAGCGGTGGGACGCGGGAACAGGACGGAATGAATCGAAAATGGACGTTCTACGCAATGGTGTAATCAATTTCAAGAATCGTTCAACAACAATTCGAGTCGAAAAATGCGAAATCAATCTGATACCTTCAAAACAAGGTTTGAAATAGTTCAATTCTTTTTTTCCTCTTATTCTGGACTTGCGTGAATTCTCTGTTATTGTTGCTTGTGGATGTTGGATGAATGATGTTGATTGTTGTGGTGCTTCGTTGCGAGTGGTTGTTGCTGAATGTTGATGTTGATGTTAATGGTGTAGGTTGATTTGAATTGAAGAAGAGTTTGTGAATTGTTGATGAAGGTTTGGAGTTGAATTGATGGAGTTTATTGGTGAATTGAAGAGGTTATTGAAGCTTGGATGAATTTGAAGCTCGATGATTTATTTTACAGAATTTTAGTAGGTTGTTCAAGCTTGAGAAAAAGAGTGAATCAAAGCTCTTATTTATAAGTGAATTGGAGGTGATGTGAGCTGCAGTATAGAATTGTCGTTTTGAAAATTTTTCACGCGTTTTGGTTTCATCTCTTCTTGCTGAAATTATTGATGTCGTTTCCCATTTGAATGCAGGGCGTGTAATTTGCGTTTTGGTTCTGAAAAAACTTCATGTCGTTTTCAAGTGTTCATTGCGTTTCATGTGCTTTTGCAGATTGTTTCTTTTGCGTTTTGTGTAGCTGATATGTGCGTTTGGAAGCTCATGTCGTTTGAAGTTTGTTTTGCTGCGTGATGGCTTGCAAGTAGCTTGCATTTACACGGCTTGTGTGGCTTTCGTTGAAAGTGGCTGGGAATGATGGGTCGAGCGCAGCAGTGGTTTTGCTCAACAAGAATGGTTTGTTCTGCGTTTGGAAGTAGTAGCTGGGAGTAATTCAAATGGCTTATTTTGTTGTTAGTGTGAAATGGCTTGATGATATGGTGGTATGAACATGGGCTGTGTAGTATGGCCTTGTACAGCGTATAGCCTTTACTTTTTTTTAAATATTTTTCTTGACAATTGAATTGGATAGGTAAATGGGCTTTAAATATGGATTAGAAAAATGAAAATGGACATGGACATTGGGTATTTGGATAATTGGCTATATATAAAAATGGATATGGACTTTAAATTGGATTTTGAAAAAATGGATTATGAGAAATGGATTGGTAATTGGTTTTAGAATGAAATTTGATATGGATAAAAAATGGATATCTATAAAATATGGATATATGGAAAAAATGGGAATGGATAAAAAATGGAAATTGATAAAAGAAAATGGATAATGGATATTGAATCAAAATTTGAGAATTTGAATGGCAAAGGGTATGGTTTAGAAAAAGAAATGGTTTAAGGAATGGAAATGAAAATGGATCATGAATAGCAGATCTTTATTTTTAGCCCAAAACCAATCTTGACTTTGTTTCGCAAGCCTCTGATAAAATGCACACAGCTACCATTGAACAAATCACAACTGAACAACAACCATTTGAATCTGATGAATATCGCCACATGACAACTTGACATAAACTGCTTGAGAAATAGCCCACTGAAACTGATAACTTTCTCTTGAAGTAATATCTTGATAGTTTGACCAAGATTAGGTCAAACATCCATCTGAACTGATCATGAACAAACAACCACATTCAACCTGGAATCACTTCATGGTCCTTGACAAACCTGCACAACACACAGAGAGAGGAACTGCATCAATTTTTTTTTGTATTTTGGATTAGAGGTTAGTAAACAGAAACAAGTAATAAAGCAAGTGAGAAAATACACAGATACCAGGGAGAAACACAAAGATTGTGATCTTGTTTGTGGTAATGATATGCAAATGAAATGTGCGAAATCTTAGGGGTAAAAATTAGGGTTCAACACCCTCAAACACAAAACAACCACTTCAATTACATCGAATCCTATAATGAAAACAATGAAAGGTAATTACTCCCCATACCTTAGATTGTCGATCCGATGTGTTTTCTCTTGAGTTTTTTTGGAAACCTTCACGAATTCCTCACCTTTTCCCTTTTTCCTCAGAGCTCTCCTTCTTTTCACGGTTAACCAAAAATGAACCCCATTCTCAAAATCCTCCTTAAATATTTCACCTAACCCTTGGGCCTCAAAATTGGGCTTTCTCCATAATGCCCTCACTAATTCTCTTCAAATGTCCGTCTTACCCTTAATTCCTCTAATATTATTTAAAATAAATAATAATACAATATATTCCGTAATATATACTATTATTTAATTAAATAGCCAAAACTTCACAAAAACACCGACATCGACACAATCCACCAGAATTCACAAAAATCCACGAACATACTATTTAAATAAATTAAAAAAAATATTCTTACGAAATTTGGGGTGTTACAAGCAACATTTAATATATGTTGATGTTTCCTTTCAACTAAATCGTTATGTTGAGGACATTCGACACAAAAACGTTAATCCAACACCAAGTAAGTCTTCCCTTCCAATCATTTCACCCTGTTCTGTTTCTTCGCAAATAAAAAACCTCGATCAATATCGAGTGCGCCCTTTTCCAAATTAATTCAAAACACTTAATTATATTTAAACATTGTTTAATTAAAGATGAAAAAAGGGATGGTCTGGAGCCTTTGATTCCTCTCCTCAATTGTTTGGGTACAAGTTGCCTTACTCGATTAGTCAAATAATTGTCATCTCTAAAAAAAATTCTAATACGATTCATCTCAAATCGCTTCCTAATTGAATTCAAATCATTTTCACAATTACTTAAACGAAAAGAAGTGGTCTAGAGCCTTCTATGCACTTCTTGAATGCTTGGATACGAGTAGTCTTAATCGGCCATTAGAGTATTCGTTGTTTATCAAAACATGTAACCAATACTTAAATACTATTTCATTAAAGATGAAAAGGAGGATGGTCTGGAGCCTTCGATTCCTCTCCTCGATTGTTTGGGTACGAGTGTCTTACTCGATTAGTAAAAAAATTGTCATCTTTTAAAAAAACTTATAATCTGACTCACCTAAACCTTTTCATAATCAAATCAAACCAAACCTATTTTCTTAAATACTTAGATGAAAAAGAAAGTGGTCTAGAGCTTTCTATTCCATATCCCGAATACTTGGATACGAGTTGCCTTACTCGACCATTCGAGTATTCGTCATCCATTCAAAATACCTTAACAATATTCAAACCCTTTTTCAATTAAGGATGAAAAGGGAGATGGTATGGAGCCTTAGATTCCTCTCCTCAATTATTTGGATACGAGTTTCCTTACTCGACTATCCGAGTAATTGTCATCCAACAAAACACTTAACCAATCAAACCTATCTTTTCCTCACCGTCGTGCAATCTTTCAAACCTTTTCATAAACATCAGATATTGTGTCTTGAGACGACTCATAACATTTCTTCATCCACAACTATTTGAGTTGAGATAAGTGGCGTTTTCCCCATGAATTTTGATATGTGGAAATCTATTCAAAGTGATGCAAACGTCCGCTCCTCACCTGTTTTGGGTAAAGCAATGTTTTATGTCAAATGTGACTAACTATCTTTCGCTAAAATCAACCAACAAACAAACATTTTCTACCCAAAACTACATAGCCTTGAATTCTCTATTGCACCTATAGATACGTAGGAGCAAGACCCGCAATCTTGTCAGGCACCCCTTTTAATAAAACATTACAGTTTCCCTTGTTTCTTTTTTCTTTTACATCTCTTATCCCCTAAAGAAAACAATTAGCATAAGTTAACATTCAATCACAAATTAGACTAAGAGGTTCCCGTTGAGTACAACAGATGTGAGGGGTGCTAATACCTTCCCCTTGCGTAACCGACTCCTGAACCTTGAATTTGGTTGCGACGACCATTTTCTTTTTTTAAAGGTTTTATTGATATTTTCCTTTTCCTTCTTGGAATAAATAAAATTTGGTGGCGACTCTGATCGAACTATTTCTCCACGACCCATCACGAAGGATCCTATTTTTTGAGGTACGATATATATATTGTTACTAAACAGGGTGGACTTGACTTTTGAGATCGAATACCTAAGTTGGTTCATCCCACCCCGCTTTTACACGTGCTTAAACGAAGCGGACAACCCGCTTTAACACCCCAAGTTGCTTTGCATTTGTTTTTTTAGCAAGTAAAATGGCACTTGGGGCCTGACTAACCTGTGCCTCAATTCATATGCCCATATAGTGTTTTGCCGGTGACATCCATTGTGGTGGCAGTCATGATGACTGCGACAATGAGGGAAATTCGCTCCACGACCTTTGAACCGATCGAATGCAAATGTCGAGTAAGAGTCGGCTCTTATACCTCTCACTTATACCACACTGTTAAATCTGTTCAAGATTGTAACGCCCCGATTTGTTTAATTCTATTTATTTATTTCATTTATGTGAATTTTGAGAAATGTGTGAATTTATTGTATTTTACCTGCTAATTGAGTTAATTGGTTAATTTCTCTGATAGGTAAATATTTGCAATAAATTATAAGTTCTTTTCAACTTTATTTCCCGAAATATATTTCATCAGTATGTTTATGGTTTATCGCATTTTGAGAGCGTTTGGGAGATATTTGAGCTGAGGGGTATTTTGGTCTTTTGCTTGGGTAAGTTTTATGTTTTCATTTAAATAGAAAGAAAAGAGAGAAAAGATAGTAAGGAAAAGAAAAAGAAAGAAGAGAAAGAGAAGAGAAGAGAAAAGGGAGGAAAGAAAAGGGAGAAGAGGAAAAGTGGGAAAAATCGACATAACTCAGTTTAAAGCGCGAATAATCGGGTAAGGGTGAGAAGTTTCGATTATATCTTGCTTGTATATGTATATGTGTGTGATTGTGTGAATGTTTCCTTGTTTTTCCCTAGTTTTCCATTCTAGGTTGAAATGAGAAAAATGGTTAGAAATCGATGTTTTCACGGACGAAAGTCGGAATAAATCGCGTAGTAGAGTCGTGTGATGTTGGGTCGTGTTTTAGTGTGATCGTTTGATTGAATTGAGTCGAATTTGTAACTTTGGCGTTTTTGATATATATCGATGTTTTTGTGCAAATTGATGTTGTGATCGAGTAAAAGTGTTTGGATATGTCTGGTAACATTGGTATAGGTTGATATTTAATCGGGAATGGTTGTTTATGTGCTTTCGAGTGATTTTGATCGAGTTTGGAATTGGGTTAAATTGATAAAACTATGTTTAAAAATATTTCAACCGTGGAAAATGTGTTGGATGACCTTTTAATAGTGAAAATATTGTAGTACGTCGAATTATGAGATCGCAGCTTTTTACGCAATCGAAAACGGATGTCTGGAAGTCTAAAAATGGTGTTTTTGGGGCTGAGACTCAGCAGGTAGCGCGCTCAGCGCGCAGGTCTGGGAAAAATGAAAAATTCCAAAACTTCAAAAATTCATAACTTTTGATCCGTAAGTCCGTTTTGGTCCCCGTTCGAAGCGTTGGAAAGCTAATAAAATATTCTTTCTATTAAAAATGGTTTGGAGGTTAGTAGATGAATTATTTAAGTCGTGGTTTTGGAAATGTGTCGTTTTGTCGACTTTTACCGTCGTAATTGTGTGCGATTGAGGTGTTATCATACTATATGCTTTTGGTATGTAACGTGTGGCTTGTGTGCTGTTATATGATGTGAATATACATGATGGTATGTTGTGATGATGGGTTGTGGCCTTATGGCAAATATGTACATTGTTTTGGATTAGACTTCGATGCGTGATTAATGATGTTGTTGTGTGGTGAAATACATTGTTTGATTGAATATCAATGTATGTTGTTATGATGTGTTGTGGGTAGTTTATGGCTTGTGATGAAATGCGTTGTTTATGTGAAATTCAATGTATGTTGTGTGGTGGCCTCTATGGTTTGAAATGCATTGTTTGAATTGATTTGCAATGCATGAATATGATGAGGTTGATTAATTCATATGGTTGAATTTTGAATGTATGGAATTGACGAGTTGAAATATATGCATGATTATGGTTACATATATGTATGAAGATGCATTTGATGTCATGAGTCATTGTATGCCAAGCATCATGATATGCATTCTTGTGATGTCCTGAGGGACGGATTGATTCCAGAGGGAATCTGCTATAACATCGTGTGCCCATGTGGGGACCGAAAGCGATGGTTATAGACGATCGTGTGCCCATGTGGGGACCTAAAGCAATCGGATTGTGTGCCCATGTGGGGACCGAAAGCAATCCATAAACATCGTGTGCCCATGTGGGGACCGAAAGCGACGGGTGAACATCGTAGGCCCGACGGGGAGTTACACTAAGTAACGAGCGATGGTTCCAATAGTTCCTGAGTGAACTGGTGATGAGACATGAGAAACATTGGAAGTCGGTACCGCATGGCATGTGCATAGAGTCGTTGTGTCGGTCTCTGTGCATTTACATAAATCATGGATTAATTGTGTATGTTAATTGTGAATGTGATTAATGAGATGGTATGTGAATAAATGTGTCGATGATTGATGTGCATTGGTTGTGGATAATATATATTATGCGTAGACATGTGTTATGTGATGTGGTGGTGTGTTTCCATACGTTGTGACTTTGGTGTGCCTGATGTGTGAGTATGTGATTATGTTAGTATAATTGGTATATGTTATGTTGTGGTGAGACTAACTATGTATGTGACATTATATGTGTTCGCATATTATTATGCAATCTTGATGTTAGTTGTTATTTCTCACCCTTCTGCTGTTTTATAATGCTCTATGAGGCATTGCAGATTAGAGTTGCTGGAGGTCTTTTTGTGAAGATTAGTCCTCCGTTCTGTTGTCGGTCTTGGTGTCTGCTCTGATACGTAGCACGGGAGTCGGGGAACGATTACATATATATGTATACATTTGTTGAATGTATTTTGTAGTACTTTTGTGTATATAGTTGATGTTCTAAAATGATTTATTTTGTAAAATAAGTCGGTTATGGATCTTTCCGCTTTATTCCATAATTGACCTTTTCCGTTATATGGAAAAAGTTTCCCCTTTGAGGGTATTCTATTTTATGCTATGTATCAAATAATTGAGCAGGGATTGTATGTTATTTCTTTAAATGTGGCATCCTTGTTTTTGTCGGAAAAAATAAATTTTTAGTTACTCTGATTTTATTTATGTATTATTTATTCGCGATGGGAATTTGGGTGTTACATTAGTGGTATCAGAGCAAGTCGGTCCGTCCGGCCGAGTTGTTGAGTCTGTTGGTGTGACAGTTGAATACTGTCGGTGTTGTTGGTCCCTTAGTACGTGATATGTGTGTGGAGCACTGTCAGTACTTTCCGGTTTTTCTAATCCTTTGTCTTCAGGTGTGAGAATGAGATAAGTGGGGGAGAAGCTGGTACTTCTCCAAGTTGCTTCGGTTGTGGAACATTGGCTCAGTGTGCCGTTGGTTGCAAGAGTGTAAGTGTTGTTTGGACAATGTTGTTCTAGATTCTGGAGGGAATGCGGAGGTAAGGTTTATGTCAACTAAGGATTTTTGCCTTAGGTAATTTTGCGCACAGGATGCAAGAAACGCTATTATAGTTTGCTGAAGACAGTTTATGCCCCATCATGATTGTCGGCTGTCTATTTACAAATTGAGGAACTGATCACCCTTAATCTCTTGCTGATAGCTGTAACACCCATATATAGAATCCATACATCAAAGCATAAATTATATATATGAATCCAAGTATTTGGTATTGAAATACAATAAGTCTTAGTTAACACATTATACACATAAATGCCTCTAATACACAACACTAAAAGTCTAAGGCATTACATATACAAGATGTTCCAACATGAAGAAAACTAAGAACTAGATCAATGCAGTGATCTCAAAAAAACGCCATAGCGGAAGCCATGCCATCTCAAAAGCTACGAACCGGAAGGAAAAGTCAAACCACTTTATCCTTACCCTTCGCCGAACCTGCAGGACCTGTGATGTAAACAACAACAGTGGGGTGAGATACATCAAATCTCAGTGAGTTCCCTATCTTATGGATTCTCTCGGATTATTCACG
The DNA here is from genome assembly GCA_022829125.1 of Lathyrus tuberosus. Classification (NCBI taxonomy): domain Eukaryota; kingdom Viridiplantae; phylum Streptophyta; class Magnoliopsida; order Fabales; family Fabaceae; genus Lathyrus; species Lathyrus tuberosus. The sequence goes on along the minus strand of JALAZF010000142.1, from coordinate 1,118,624 downwards.
GTTCTAACAATCCTAACTCAAGTCCGGGGAAGGGAAGGACTCTTGAGTTCACACTTGATAATCTCACACTATATGGAACATGACATGAGTTCATTAACTCACCACATCATTAATCGATAACCGGTACCAAGGTATCTCTTCTTCCCGTCCGCTTCTACGTCTAGAAGGTGATCCGAGTCATAGATCCTTGTAGTTACTTGGTATACAATTGGATTCGGGATCATCAGCCTGTTAACCGTGAACCGTCACTTCTCATGGCCTGTTAACCATCACAAGTCTCGTACCCATTGCATAGGCTTCCAATTGTACTACACGTAGGGAATCAAACCTACCAAGTAAATCCTACCTGCACTTCAGAGGAGCTCGAGACTCATGAAGGCCTCTCTAGGGAAAATCAAAATAAAATGGTTACGATTACATGATTATACAACAAAATAATGTATTCGACAATGCCTCGGCCATAATGCCTCAAGGCCTTTCTTGTCCTTTAAACCACAAAGTTAACCTCATGTTCCATACTAGTGTTTCCAACTCCTGATTTCTCCTATAGTTCATAAGGGGTTTTCCTCACTCTTCCTATTTCTTCTTCCATATTAACATGCATATTCGATTACAATCATGTTAAACAATAATAGGATAGGCAAGGTATCTCACAATTGCATAATAAAACAATTAATAACAATTACAACATAATTAAAACACCTTTGAACTTTCCCGATATTTAATCGGTCGGTAAAATCAACATATTTTACTCCCATTGCGTAGAATATTTCCTCGGCTTTACATCGATATAAAGAACAATCGAAACCGATAAGCGAAACCAAAGTTATGAATTTTTTTGTCAAAAGTATAATTTTTCAACTCCCAGGTCGCGCTCAGCGCGTAACTCCCTGCCTCGAGAGGTTCCAAGGATTTGACACCGCGCTCAGCGCGCAACGCGATTCTCGGAAAAATACACCTGTGATAACAGAACTTTATCCACCCTCCAAAACCACTTTAGGGCACATTTAGAAGTTAACAGAGGTTCAACATCACATTTATAAGAAGGTTTGATCACCACTATCATCAAAACATATCATTTCATAAAAACCCAATGATTCTAAAACCCTAACATTTCACAATCATCAAACATCATATAGAAACATGAAAACAATCATTCTCACATGATTCTATGAGCATACTAAACATTCATTTCAATTTCTAACCGATTATATCCGTTAAAACATCGATTTCTACGATTTCGACCTAAAACTCATAATACCAAAACACAAAGAAAATGGTTTCTAGCTAAACCCACCTTGCAAAGATGAAGAAAATGATGAAGATGAGATGAATGGTTGGAGCTTTGAACAATGGATGATGATTTCTCTTGGAGTTCTTCAACTTTTCCCCCTTCTCCACTTTTCTCCTCTTTTCTTCTTTTTCTTTCCTTCTTTCCTTCTTACTATCTTTTCTTTTTTCCTTCTTACTATCTTTTCTTTTATGTTTGGAAAGTGGAAGGAAATGATAAGTAGTAAACTTAGTATTAGAAATAATACTACTAAATGTCCAAAAAAAGTCTCTTAATTCCAACTAAATAAAATGCCTCAGAGTCAGATAATATTAATTGGATTTATTCTACGTTCCACAGTTACTCTAATTATTTTGTCAAATAATTTCTCAGAGTACTCTAGGCTCAGTCGATCACAATATAATATTATTCGGAGTAATAAAAAATACGGGGTATTACATCCTCCCCCCCTTAAATAGAAATTCGCCCTCGAATTTAAAGATTACCTGAACAGATAAGGGTAAGCATCTCGCATTTCCGATTCAAGTTCCCAGGTTGCATCACCCGGATGCGTTACATCCCACTGCACCTTAACGAGAGAAATATCTTTGTTCCTTAATACTTTAGTTTCTCTTCCCACAATGCGGCTCGGTTGAGGTTCAAACGTTAAGTCTGTTTCTATTTCAATAGTATCTGGTAGAACTGGTTGAAGAGGATCTGGAACAAACCTCCGAAGTTGGGATACATGGAAAACATCATGAATTTCTGACAGAGAAGGAGGTAAGGCCAATCTGTACGCTACTTCACCAATCTTCTCTAAGATCTGATACGGTCCCACGTATCTCGGACTTAACTTTCGTGACTTAAACGGTCCTTTCAGTCTTAATCTCGGAGTAACTTTCCAAAACACGTGGTCACCTTCTTCAAATTCCAAAGGTCTCCTTCGATTGTCCGCGTAACTCTTCTGTCGATCTTGCGCTTGCTTAATTTTCTCGCGGATCATTCGAATCTTTTCCGTAGTTTCTTGGATAATTTCGGGTCCTAAGATTCTATCTTCCCCAACTTCCGCCCAACACAAAGGTGTCCTACACTTTCTTCCATACAACGCTTCATCCGGAGCCATTCCAATGCTCGCATGGTAACTATTGTTATAAGAGAACTTAATTAATGGTAGAAGTTCCTTCCAATTCCCTTTACTCTCTAACACACAAGCTCTCAACATATCCTCCATCGTTTGTATCGTTCGCTCAGTCTGACCATCCGTCTGTGGATGATTAGACGTGCTCAAACGCAACTCCGTCCCCATAGCTTGTTGAAAAACTTTCCAAAATCTTGAAGTAAACTTCGGATCTCTATTCGACACAATATTAGAGGGAATGCCGTGCAATTTTACAATTTCCGCTATAAACAACCTCGCAAGATGACTTGCCTTGAAAGTAGTCTTCACGGCCAAGAAATGCGCCGACTTTGTCAATCGATCGACTATTACCCAAATCGAATCATAACCACCTTGCGTGCGGGGTAAACCTACTGCAAAATCCATGGAGATACTATCCCATTTCCAAATGGGGATTTCTAATGGTTGCAATAACCCACCCGGTCTTTGATGTTCAATCTTAACTTGTTGGCATACCGCACATTCCGACACAAAGATCGCAACATCTCTTTTCATACCGGACCACCAATAATCCTTTAAATATTCCATCCACCTCCTTTGACGCATATTCAACTCTTTTTGGTCAAAGAGGTACTTTAAACTCTTGTGGTCACTAAACATTTCAAAATGTACTCCATACAAATAGTGTCGCCACACCTTCAAAGTAAACACTACCGCCGCCAATTCCAAATCATGGGTTGGATAATTCTTCTCGTGAACTTTCAATTGTCGAGAAGCATAAGCCACCACGTGACTTTCTTGCATTAAAACTCCTCCTAGTCCCATCTTAGACGCATCACAAAATACTTCATACGACTTGCTAGGATCGGGAATAATCAGGACGGGAGCTGTAGTCTGTCTCTCTTTGAAACTCATAAAACTTTATTCACACGCCGAATCCCACTCAAAGGGGCAATCCTTCCGAGTAAGCTTAGTCATGGGTAATGCTAATTGCGAAAAGCCTTTGATAAATCTTCTGTAGTAACCGGCTAGACCCAAGAAACTCCTAATCTCCGATACATTCTTCGGTCTCTCCCAATTAATCACAGCTTCCACCTATGACGGATCCACCGCTACACCACCCTGTGATATAACGTGGCCAAGAAAACTAACTTCAAACATCCAGAACTCGCACTTGCTTAACTTGGCAAAAAGTTGCTTCTCTTGTAAGATCGATAAGACGATTCTCAAATGTCCTTCGTGCTCTTGTGGAGTACGGGAATAGATAAGAATGTCATCAATGAAGATCACAACAAATTGATCCAAGTAAGCTTGAAACAACCGGTTCATGTAGTCCATAAAAACAGCTGGAGCATTAGTCACACCGAAAGGCATCACTAAAAATTCGTAATGACCATAACGGGTCCTAAATGCAGTCTTAGGTACATCGGAACTCTTCACTCGGATTTGGTGATAACCCGACCTCAAATCAATCTTCGAGAACACACAGGCTCCTTTCAATTGATCTAATAGGTCGTCTATCCTTGGCAAGGGATACTTGTTCTTAACGGTGACTTTATTCAACTGACGATAATCAATACACAACCGCATCCCACCATCTTTCTTCTTTACTAACAAAACTGGGGCTCCCCACGGTGAAACACTAGGTCTAACAAAATGCTTAGCCATAAGCTCTTCCAATTGTTCCTTCAGCTCTCTCAATTCAAGCGGTGCCATTCGATACGGAGAAACGGATATAGGAGCCGTTCCCGGTACCAGGTCAATAGAAAATTCCACGTCCCTCTCCGGAGGAAGAGAAGTGACATCTTCGGGGAAAACTTCCGAAAACTCACAAACTACCGGAATGTTCAAAACTTGAAGGTCACTACTCCCTTCCTTAGTGAGAACCAAAAGAACAGATTTCTCTTCTTCGAACAAGAAATTTATCATTCCAACCGTACCTTCTAGAATAGTTGTTAAAACATCTTTCGGGGTAGCATCAACAGATGGAATGATGATGAGCTTTTCTTCACACCCAATAAACACCGAATTAGCAGAAAGCCAATCCATTCCCAAAACGACATCAACTTTCTTAAGTGGTAAGCAAATAAGATCAATCTGAAAAACTCTACCATTCACAGACAGCACACAGTTTTCACACATCAAAGGTGTCTCAACTATTTCATCCATGGCGGTAGTGACCACCATAGGAGGAGACAACGGAACGGACCGCAACCCGAGTTGCTTCATACATTGCGTCGATACAAAAGAATGTGTAGCTCCGCAATCAAATAAAACAAAACAAGGAAATCCGTTAACTAGGCACGTACCAGCAATTAATGAATTGTCACTCTTCTTCTTCCTTGCATCTAAGGTGTAAACCCTTCCTTGTGGTTGAGTCCTATTCTGAGGACAATCTTTCTTCATATGACCCACCTTTTGACATTGGAAACACCTCACCCCTTCAAAACCACACCTTCCGAAATGATTCCTGCCACAAGTGCGACACACCGGAGGTGTACTCGCCCTTGTATCTTGCACCTGTTTCCCCTTGAAGGATTGTGGCCTAGGTCTAAATGATTGATTAGACCTTCCACGATCACCTTGAGTTATCCGACTTGCTAGACTTTCATCTCGAACCTTTTTCAAACTATGTTTTTCCACATAGCATTGTCTTAACATTTCAGCATACGTAGCGAACTCTCTCTGAGATACGCTGTGAGATATTTCAGCTTTTAGTCCAAACAGAAACTGGTCTATTTTCCACCTTTCATCAGGAGCATACATAGCTTGCCTAGAATAAGCAGCCATGTCTTCAAACTTCTCAGCATAACTGGCCACAGTCATACTACCTTGTCTTAATTGCTGAAATTCAAATTCTTTCTGAGTCCTCAATGAGCTCGAAAAATATTTCTCCATGAAAATAACTTTGAACTGTTCCCAAACCTTAGGCACTTCCTGAATAGTCATTAGAGCCGAAGCACTCTCCCACCATCTCATGGCGGGACCTTTTAGAGAATGAAAAGCAAACAACACCTTATTCTCTTCGCTGCAATGGACTATCAAGAAAATCCTTTCCATACTTGAAATCCATTCGTGAGCCTTCACGGGATCTAATCCACCCTGAAATTCCAGAGGATTCATGCGGATAAAGTCCCAAAAATTCCCACCTACAGCTTCGGGAACAACTACTTGAGGATGCGGACCTCCATTCATTTGCTGCACCATTTGCTGCATGAATAGATCCTGTTGTTGTTGCATCTGTTGCATGAACAGATACAACAGAGCATTACCATCGCCAACCGGTGGATTCGTCCCTTGAGGAGTGGTGCGGGGCCTACCACGAGGGTTTCTACGTCCATCAGCCATGTTCCTAAAGGTCATACAAATAGAATTTAAGTTGATCAGGCTCAATGCCATAAAAATAACGCTTAAGACCCATGGCGACACAACGTATATGAAACGGAAAGAAACACTTATACTATTTCATGGCTAGGTCGAGGATACGACCTGCTCTGATACCAACTATAACACCCATATATAGAATCCATACATCAAAGCATAAATTATATATATGAATCCAAGTATTTGGTATTGAAATACAATAAGTCTTAGTTAACACATTATACACATAAATGCCTCTAATACACAACACTAAAAGTCTAAGGCATTACATATACAAGATGTTCCAACATGAAGAAAACTAAGAACTAGATCAATGCAATGATCTCAAAAAAACGCCATAGCGAAAGCCATGCCATCTCAAAAGCTACGAACCGGAAGGAAAAGTCAAACCACTTTATCCTTACCCTTCGCCGAACCTGCAGGACCTGTGATGTAAACAACAACAGTGGGGTGAGATACATCAAATCTCAGTGAGTTCCCTATCTTATGGATTCTCTCGGATTATTCACGATTCTAACAATCCTAACTCAAGTCCGGGGAAGGGAAGGACTCTTGAGTTCACACTTGATAATCTCACACTATATGGAACATGACATGAGTTCATTAACTCACCACATCATTAATCGATAACCGGTACCAAGGTATCTCTTCTTCCCGTCCGCTTCTACGTCTAGAAGGCGATCCGAGTCATAGATCCTTGTAGTTACTTGGTATACAATTGGATTCGGGATCATCGGCCTGTTAACTGTGAACCGTCACTTCTCATGGCCTGTTAACCATCACAAGTCTCGTAACCATTGCATAGGCTTCCAATTGTACTACACGTAGGGAATCAAACTTACCAAGTAAATCCTGCCTGCACTTCAGAGGAGCTCGAGACTCATGAAGGCCTCTCTAGGGCAAATCAAAATAAAATGGTTACGATTACATGATTATACAACAAAATAATGTATTCGACAATGCCTCGGCCATAATGCCTCAAGGCCTTTCTTGTCCTTTAAACCACAAAGTTAACCTCACGTTCCATACTAGTGTTTCCAACTCCTGATTTCTCCTATAGTTCATAAGGGGTTTTCCTCACTCTTCCTATTTCTTCTTCCATATTAACATGCATATTCGATTACAATCATGTTAAACAATAATAGGATAGGCAAGGCATCTCACAATTGCATAATAAAACAATTAATAACAATTACAACATAATTAAAACACCTTTGAACTTTCCCGATATTTAATCGGTTAGTAAAATCAACATATTTTACTCCCATTGCGTAGAATATTTCCTCGGCTTTACATCGATATAAAGAACAATCGAAACCGATAAGAGAAACCAAAGTTATGAATTTTTTTGTCAAAAGTATAATTTTTCAACTCCCAGGTCGCGCTCAGCGCGCCCTGGTCCGCGCTCAGCGCGTAACTCCCTGCCTCGAGAGGTTCCAAGGATTTGACACCGCGCTCAGCGGGCAACCTGCGCGCTCAGCGCGCAGCGCGATTCTCGGAAAAATACACCTGCGATAACAGAACTTTATCCACCCTCCAAAACCACTTTAGGGCACATTTAGAAGTTAACAGAGGTTCAACATCACATTTATAAGAAGGTTTGATCACCACTATCATCAAAACATATCATTTCATAAAAACCCAATGATTCTAAAACCCTAACATTTCACAATCATCAAACATCATATAGAAACATGAAAACAATCATTCTCACATGATTCTATGAGCATACTAAACATTCATTTCAATTTCTAACCGATTATATCCGTTAAAACATCGATTTCTACGATTTCGACCTAAAACTCATAATACCAAAACACAAAACACAAAGAAAATGGTTTCTAGCTAAACCCACCTTGGAAAGATGAAGAAAATGATGAAGATGAGATGAATGGTTGGAGCTTTGAACAATGGATGATGATTTCTCTTGGAGTTCTTCAACTTTTCCCCCTTCTCCACTTTTCTCCTCTTTTCTTCTTTTTCTTTCCTTCTTTCCTTCTTACTATCTTTTCTTTTTTCCTTCTTACTATCTTTTCTTTTATGTTTGGAAAGTGGAAGGAAATGATAAGTAGTAAACTTAGTATTAGAAATAATACTACTAAATGTCCAAAAAAAGTCTCTTAATTCCAACTAAATCAAATGCCTCAGAGTCAGATAATATTAATTGGATTTATTCTACGTTCCACAGTTACTCTAATTATTTTGTCAAATAATTTCTCAGAGTACTCTAGGCTCAGTCGATCACAATATAATATTATCTGGAGTAATAAAAAATACGGGGTATTACAATAGCAGACGGAAATTATGTTGGATGGAATAGACGTGTCTTTTCGGCTTTGATAGTGCGTGAAATGAATTGTTTGGAATTAAGCAGGTGATTACGGATTGTTTCGATGAGTTGATGAAGATTCTTATACTGGAAGATGAGGAGGATTAGAGGCTTTGGTATGTTGGTCAAGTTGGGAAGTCATTAAGAGAGAATGATTGGGCATCGTTAATGGCTGTTCTCAGAGAGAAGAGTGTGAACTCAAATTGGACGAAGGTAAGGATTTGAGGTTTGGATCTGCTAAGTAAGCAGGAGAACTTTTAGGAAGTGAAACTCAGATGTTTGTTTTGTCTGCGATGGTAGTGTTCTGGAAATTGGTAGGAAGTCACAGTGTTGGGCCGTCAGTTGTGCATGGTTTCCGGATGTGTTCTTGGATGGAACATTAAAGTGTTGTCTTAGAGAGCTCCAGCTTGGTTAGTAACAAAAGGGAATGATGACCGAATTGAATAACAAGCATGATGTGTATGAAGGTATTGAGACCATGGAAAGCGAAACTTAGAGTCCTGGAGAGGTTGGGAGTCTTTGGAATTTTAGAGCATTAATGGAAATTTTGAGAAAACCTTAAGTGTGGATGTAATATTTGAGAGTTCTTTTGGGATGGTTGTTGCTACATGTTGGAATTTATGGAATTTGGACTGTTAAGAGAAGAAATTATGTATGGATTACTGGCAGTTGAATAAGGTAACGATTAAGAACAAGTGTCCACTTTCATGAACAGATGACTGGAATGGTTTGGTTGAGTTTGAGTGGTGTTGCAATTGTTTGGAATGTTTGATAAGAGTGGTGAATTGTGCGAGTTGAGGCTTTGATCGATTTAAGGTGACTAGTTATGGTTGTTAGCATCGGGATAGGCTGTTATTTACTCAATTAAAACTTGTATGTAAGTCTGGACAAGTTTGGATGAGGGTTGGTTTGGTTGGGCGTTACAATGCTCAGTGATGTTATTTGGTGTTAGTAGTGCGTCTGTAATGTTTGTGGAGTGGATGAATCGTATCTTCCATATTTAATTGGATACGTTCGTAAGGGCTTTGATTGAGGATATTTGGATCTGTTATAAACTCGGAGGAAGAACAAGTAGAGTGTTTGAGAATTGACTTGCAAGTGTTGAAAAGAGACAAAGTGTTATGCCAAGTTATTCAAGTGAGAATCTTGGTTGAAAAGGTTAGTTTTCTTGGATACGTTATTTCAGATGAGGGTATGATTATGGATCCCTCGGAAGTAGATGCCGTTCTACATTGAGAGACTCCGAAGTTGGTTAAGAAGATTAGAAACTTTTGGGCTTAGTTGGTTGTACTGCAGGTTATGGAAGACTTTGCTAAGTTAGTACTTCTGGTATCTCAGTTGACGCGCAAAGGGTAAGTCGTTTGTTTTGGATGTTCTTTGTGAGGAAAGTTTCAGAGAACTGATATAGAAATTGTCTACGGCTTCAGTTTTGATTCTGTGTGATCCTAATGAACCGTTTGTGAGGTATTGTGATGTGTCTTTGATGAGTTTAGGCAGTGTGTTGAGGCAAGAGGGTAAAGTCGTGGCTTATGTTTTACAACAATTGGGGATTTATAAAAGGATCTATACTATTTCAGATTTGGGATTGGTTGCGGTTGTATTGTGTTGGAATATTTGGAGGTATTATTTTTTGGTTCTAGATTCGAAGTGTTTGGTAACCACAAGAGTTAGAGTACTTGGTTGGCCTGAAGGAATGTTGTATGAGACAACGAGGATGGTTGGAATTTGTGATGAGTTATGACTTTAGTGGGAATTATCCTGTTGGTAAAGGTAAGGTCGTGCTTGGAAAGTTAAGTCGAAAGTTTAGTGCATGTCAGTTTTGATGGTCCGAGAATTAAAATTATTTGAGCAGTTCAGAGGCTTGTGTCTGGTGTGTAAGCTAACATAGTAGAGTGTGAGGTTGGGTATATTAAAAGTGAACAGTGATTTTTGGTGAATATGAGAAAGAGTTAGACTTTGGACGTGAGATTGGTAGACTTGATAGTTTCGAGTAATCAGAGTGCGCAGTGGAAGCGTGATGTGGCACATTTTTCATGTGCGGGTGAGACTGGTAAGAGTTCATAGGTTGAACATTGGGAATATGTAAGAGTGATGAGACTATTGGACGTTTCAGAATGGAAGTGATAAGTGGAAGGTTTCAATATTAATCAGGTACTACTATGTAGATGAATGTTTTGGTTGTTTGTTCGATTGGTGAATCGTAGCAGTGTTGTAATAAGGATGTGTGATAAGGATGTTTGGTATTCTAGTTTTGTTGATGTTGTTGAGACGTTGTTGTGTCGTGGGACTTTATGTTCTTGTTTGTGTTATTGCCTCGTTTCCATGGTGATGGTTCGAGTGCGAGTGGCTAATTCCTTGTGGTGAATTAGAGTAGTGTTACCTATGGTAATGGTAACGATCTCGTTGTGTTTCGGTTCCTGAGTAAACCTGTGTGTTCGTAACTTGTGTATTCTTGGAGTCGTGAGTTGGTCGTCAGGTGCATTGTATGGGCTTTGCATCTTGTCGTTGTAGTTGCCATCTGTGTCGTGTCGTTGTTGTGGTTGTTGTTAGCAAGGTGGTTTGTCAGTTTGTGTTATTCGTGGTGTGTTTTGTTGGCACGTTAGTTTGTTGGTCGGATGCGAGAGTCGTGTCCGGAGTCGTTCGTCTCAGTTAGATTTTCGAGGACGAAAATTTCTAAGTGGGGGAGAGTTGTAACGCCCCGATTTGTTTAATTCTATTTATTTATTTCATTTATGTGAATTTTGAGAAATGTGTGAATTTATTATATTTTACCTGCTAATTGAGTTAATTGGTTAATTTCACTGATAGGTAAATATTTGCAATAAATTATAAGTTCTTTTCAACTTTTATTTCCCGAAATATATTTCATCGGTATGTTTATGTTTTATCGCATTTTGAGAGCGTTTGGGAGATATTTGAGCTGAGGGGTATTTTGGTCTTTTGCTTGGGTAAGTTTTATGTTTTCATTTAAATAGAAAGAAAAGAGAGAAAAGATAGTAAGGAAAAGAAAAAGAAAGAGGAGAAAGAGAAGAGAAGAGAAAAGGGAGGAAAGAAAAGGGAGAAGAGGAAAAGTGGGAAAAATCGACATAGCTCCGTTTAAAGCGCGAATAATCAGGTAAGGGTGAGAAGTTTCGATTATATCTTGCTTGTATATGTATATGTGTGTGATTGTGTGAATGTTTCCTTGTTTTTCCCTAGTTTTCCATTCTAGGTTTTAATGAGAAAAATGGTTAGAAATCGATGTTTTCACGGACGAAAGTCGGAATAAATCGCGTAGTAGAGTCGTGTGATGTTGGTCGTGTTTTAGTGTGATCGTTTGATTGAATTGAGTCGAATTTGTAACTTTTGCGTTTTTGATATATATCGATGTTTTTGTGCAAATTGATGTTGTGATCGAGTAAAAGTGTTTGGATATGTCTGGTAACATTGGTATAGGTTGATATTTAATCGGGAATGGTTGTTTGTGTGCTTACGAGTGATTTTGATCGAGTTTGGAATTGGGTTAAATTGATAAAACTATGTTTCAAAATATTTCAACCGTGGAAAATGTGTTGGATGACCTTTTAATAGTGAAAATATTGTAGTACGTCGAATTCTGAGATCGCAGCTTTTTACGGAATCGAAAACGGATGTCCGAAAGTCTAAAAATGGTGTTTTTGGGGCTGAGACTCAGCAGGTAGCGCGCTCAGCGCGCAGTCTGAGGGCTCAGCGCGCAGGTCTGGGAAAAATGAAAAATTCCAAAACTTCAAAAATTCATAACTTTTGATCCGTAAGTCCGTTTTGGTCCCCGTTCGAAGCGTTGGAAAGCTAATGAAATATTCTTTCTATTAAAAATGGTTTGGAGGTTAGTAGATGAATTATTTAAGTCATGGTTTTGGAAATGTGTCGTTTTGTTGACTTTTACCGTCGTAATTGTGTGCGATTGAGGTGTTATCATGCTATATGCTTTTGGTATGTAACGTGTGGCTTGTGTGCTGTTATATGATGTGAATATACATGATGGTATGTTGTGATGATGGGTTGTGGCCTTATGGCAAATATGTGCATTGTTTTGGATTAGACTTCGATACGTGATTAATGATGTTGTTGTGTGGTGAAATACATTGTTTGATTGAATATCAATGTATGTTGTTATGATGTGTTGTGGGTAGTTTATGGCTTGTGATGAAATGCGTTGTTTATGTGAAATTCAATGTATGTTGTGTGGTGGCCTCTATGGTTTGAAATGCATTGTTTGAATTGATTTGCAATGCATGAATGTGATGAGGTTGATTAATTCATATGGTTGAATTTTGAATGTATGGAATTGATGAGTTGAAATATATGCATGATTATGGTTGCATATATGTGTGAAGATGCATTTGATGTCATGAGTCATTGTATGCCAAACATCATGATATGCATTCTTGTGATGTCCTGAGGGACAGATTAATTCCAGAGGGAATCTGCTATAACATCGTGTGCCCATGTGGGGACCGAAAGCGATGGTTATAGACGATCGTGTGCCTATGCGGGGACCTGAAGCGATCGGATTGTGTGTCCATGTGGGGACCGAAAGCAATCCATAAACGTCGTGTGCCCATGTGGGGACCGAAAGCGATGGGTGAACATCGTAGGCCCGACGGGGAGTTACACTAAGTAACGAGCGATGGTTCCAATAGTTCCTGAGTGAACTGGTGATGAGACATGAGAAACATTGGAAGTCGGTACCGCATGGCATGTGCATAGAGTCGTTGTGTCGGTCTCTGTGCATTTGCATAAATCATGGATTAATTGTGTATGTTAATTGTGAATGTGATTAATGAGATGGTATGTGAATAAATGTGTCGATGATTGATGTGCATTGGTTGTGGATAATATATATTATGCGTAGACATGTGTTATGTGATGTGGTGGTGTGTTTCCATACGTTGTGACTTTGGTGTGCCTGATGTGTGAGTATGTGATTATGTTAGTATAATTGGTATATGTTATGTGTATTAATATGTGATGTTGTGGTGAGAATAACTATGTATGTGAAATTATATGTGTTCGCATATTATTATGCAATCTTGATGTTAGTTGTTATTTCTCACCCTTCTGCTGTTTTATAATGCTCTATGAGGCATTGCAGATTAGAGTTGCTGGAGGTCTTTTTGTGAAGATTAGTCCTCCGTTCTGTTGTCGGTCTTGGTGTCTGCTCTGATACGTAGCAAGGGAGTCGGGGAACGATTACATATATATATGTATACATTTGTTGAATGTATTTTGTAGTACTTTTGTGTATATAGTTGATGTTCTAAAATGATTTATTTTGTAAAACAAGTCGGTTATGGATCTTTCCGCTTTATTCCATAATTGACCTTTCCCTTTATATGGAAAAAGTTTCCCCTTTGAGGGTATTCTATTTTATGCTATGTATCAAATAATTGAGCAGGGATTGTATGTTATTTCTTTAAATGTGGCATCCCTGTTTTTGTTGAAAAAAATAAATTTTTAGTTACTCTGATTTTATTTATGTATTATTTATTCGCGATAGGAATTGGGGTGTTACAAAGATCATTGACCCTCATGGTCGACCCCATCCAAAGCACTCCTATAATATAGATCTCGATCGAATCACCGACTCGAACAAAGGAAGTGGAACAATTCTTGTCAGAGATTAAGACGTTGACAAGGCTGCAATGAAGCCATCGGTTCTCCATCATCATCATCATCATCGTCATCATCATCACCATCATCATCATCATCATCAGTAACTTTGTTTTCTCTTCAAATTGAAGGTGCATAATGCTTTCAATAATTAGAGCATATTTATAAGTTATACATATGCAATTGGCAACTGTTTGATATTATTTCTAAGCAAAACATCGGTGCTTGTAATGAAATGTTGAGATACAAGGGTATTGATGGCTACACTTGTCGCATTGTTCACTAGCTCCCAATTAGGGGTGTTCGTGGTTCAAGAACTGAACTGAACCGAACCATATTAATGGTTAAATGCAGTTCTTACAAACCATTTTAACAAAAAGGAGTTAATATGTTAAACCAGTTACAATCCGGTTTAAAACCAGTTCAGAACCGGTTCATAGTTTAAAACGAGTTTAATTTATTTTAATTAGTTTAAAATCATATTTTTTTAAAGAACTGAATTATTTTTGAACCAAATTGCAAACTGGTTTTCTTATATGTTTTAAAAATCAATTTTTTTTGGTTATTTTTAATAAATTTGGATTCAAATCTAACTTTTTTTTAAAATATTAGTATAAATAGCAGTTTTTTCAAAGAAAAAAAATTGGTTCAAAAAACATTTTTTTAAAAAAACATTGATTTGCTTTAAAAAAATTGTAAAAAATTAAGTGATTAAAATTGGATTTGTTTTAAAGTCTTTATCGATGATTTTGAATTTAAATAAAAACATCAATTATCTATAAAAACCAACTTATTTTTAATAAAATTGCACGAACAAGATCGAAGTAGAGAAGATGTTAGTGTTGTTACTCCTTGTGACGAGAGAAGTTGTAGCTAATGTTGTAGTCGAAAGCAAAGTGAAATCGAAATCAAGATAGTAAAAACGAGGATGTCTAAAGCAAGTTGAAATTGAAACCAAGTGAAATCGTTGAAAACGAAATCGAGTGAAAAATGTGAAATTAAAATTGAAATCGAAATCGAATGAAAAGGAATACAAAGATAAATTGAAATTGAAGATGAATGTAAGTTTGAGCGAATGGTGTTTTTTTAGATTAATTTAAGATTTAGGGTTCATTTCACATGATTTGGGAAATAACTTTTCTTAAATGTAAGATAATGTGAAAAAAGTTATAATAAGCAATAACTAAAAATAGGGGTAGGAATAGGCTGGGCCGAGCTAGGCTTTACCAAGCCTGAGCCTGACCTGCTAAAAAATTTAAACCCTAAGTCTGACCTGTAGTCTATCATAGGCTTATTTTTAGGCCTAAGCATGACCTTTTCGAGGGCTTGATTAGCCTACTAGCCTATTTAAAAACCTACTTCATTTGAACATCTGTAAATAAGAAATTCAACTAATGTTAAAAGATCAATGAGATTAAATATTTGTTTTCATTGTCTCGTTCAAGTTTTCTTATTAGCATAAGTTTGGTGATACTATTTGTTGAAGATAACTTATGAGAAAAACTTATGACAACAACTTATGACATTGTTTATAATGTTTTTTCAACTTATTTTCATAAGTTCTTCAAGATAACTAAGTTTTATTTTCATATTTTAATTCAAAGTTCAAAATAGAATATAATAATAATAAATTTATTATTTTTTTCTTAAATAGGTCAGTCTGATAGGCTTAAAAGACATTTCTTACGGCCTGTGGCCTAGCCTCTTTAGCTAAATAGACTTATAAAAAAGCATATGCCTTTTCTATTTAAAACAAAACCTGGCCTGGCCTGAGCCTATGTAGGCTAGGCCGTAGGCTTCTGTTAGTTGACCTGGCTTATTCCCACCCCTAACTAAAAGTAATTGAGAAATATTAAAACATTGTAATTAAAATATTTATGTTTTTAATATAATAATTTATTAAATTTATTGAGATTGTTAAATTGAAGTATTTAAGTTTTTGATAAAATGGTAGAAAGAGTTTATAACAATTCGAACTCGTTTTAAAATTCTATTAGATTAATTGAATTGGTTAAAATAAATAATTCACCCCTACTCCCAATAGTGTTTTTTATTGAGAAAAGTGTTATGATGCTTCTAGACTTAAAGTGTTGGCATTGGTGGTATTATGATATATAGCTGGGTATACACTGCAAAACAATGTTGTTAGGACACTGAATGGGCTCTTTGCTATGAAAGAATGTTGAGAAGATTATCATCCAATTAAGCATGGTACACTGAGTGAATACCCCCCTCCAAACATTGATAGTGAAGAAATCTTACTCCAAATGCCAACTATAGTTGAACCACTGCACCGTCGTCGCTAATGAAAGATAAGTTATTCTATCACACTCCTTAGTTAATCACAACTCTATTTTAGAATTAGCTAATGCATAGTTTAGTTTATGATATTTGTTGAGAATTTGGAAGTGAGTCACAAGCTTATATTCCATTGTGCCTGAAAACTCTAGACATACTTGCATGCAAAGTTAAACAGGATGACTTCAAGCCAAAAGCAGAAGATCCTACAATGCCCTGCTCTACAGTGATCTGGGTGCAGTGGGAGGGAACGCAACAACACCAATAATTTACTCAATTATGGCATTCCATGTGAGCTGCGGTGAATGGTTGTTGATTCCAAAGGCAAAGTATGGTTTGGGGAAAATCATGCTTAGAATCTTAGTGAATGATTGTTGTATTCTAATTTATGTTAAATGAGGAAACTTATACAAATAAAGGAAAATGATTAATGGAACATTAGTAATTAAAGTACTTAAATATTCCCAACACATCAATTGATTTTTAGAGTTGGGTAAGTGATCTTATCTCCCTTGTGATATTTATGTACAATGGTGTTATACTAATAGGGCACACCCTGAGTAGTCATAAGAGCCGACACACTCTCCTACCACCTCATGGCAGGACCCTTCAACGAATGCGAAGCAAAAACCACTTTATTCTCCTCGGTACAATGCACTACCAAGAAAATCTTTTCCATACCCGCAATCCATTCGCGAGGCTTTAAAGGATCTAATCCACCATGAAATTCCGAAGGATTCATGCGGAAGAAATCCCGGAAAGTCCCACCTACCGCTTCCGGAACAACCACCTGAGGATGCAGACATCCATTCAATTGTTGAACCATTTGCTGCATAAACTGATTTTGTTGCTGCTGCATCTGTTGCATAAACTGGTGCAAAGGAGCATTACCATCGCCGCCTGGCGGATTCGTCCCTGCCGGAGTGATTCGGGGCCTACCACGAGTGTTTCTGCGCTCGTCAGCCATGTTCCTAAATGTCATACAGATAGGATTAAGTTGATCAGACTCAATACCATAAATATAACACGTAAGACCGATGGCGACACCACACATATGAAACGGAAAGAAATACTTATTTTATTTCATGGCTAGGTCAAGGATACGACCTGCTTTGATACCAACTGTAACGCCCATATATAAATACATACATCAAAGCATATATTATACATGAAAATCCACGTTTGGTACTGAAATACCAATAAGTCCCTAGTAAACACATTATACATATACATGCCCAAAAAGCCTAATACAAAAAAACTATGGCATAAATATATATACAAGATGTTCCAAAAATAAATACTAAGAACTAGATCGACAACGATCTCAAAAACTCCACAACGGAGGCAAAGCCATCAGACTAGTAAAGATAATCACACGGCCTTATCCTTACCCTTCGCGGAACCTGAAGTACCTGAAATATTCAACAATAGTGGGGTGAGATACATCAAATCTCAGTGAGTTCTCTATCTTATGGATTCTCTCGGCTTTACAAGGTTCTAATCAAAACCTAACTCAAGTCGGGGGAAAAGGAACTAGACCTTGAGTTCAACCATATCTGACTAGAGAAACCATCGCACAATACACAAAATGCCCACTAGTTGAGGAATCTTTCCTCGGCCATCCCGCTCAAGGAGATTAAACACAGGTCACGGATCCTCAACGTAGATAACTTTCCCCGGCCATCCCACACAAGGAGATCTCGACACGGGTCACTAATTATCTACCCATGGTACTTTCCCCGGCTATCCCACACCAGGGATCTCGACACGGGTCACTAATACCACCCACTAAGCAACTTTCCCCGGCCATCCCACACAAGAGGATCTCGACACGGGTCACGGTTACATACTTAATAAATACTTTCTTCGGCCATCCCACACAGGAGGATCTCGACACGGGTCACTAATATTTATTAAGGGACACAAACCTAATAAATACTTTCCCCGGCCATCCTACACCAAAGGATTAAACACGAGTCACTAATATTTATTAAGTGAAACAAACAAAACCGGAGGAAAATACAGTCCTCCACTAACAACCACTTAACAAAGATACTCTTCTAGTATCGAAGTAAGTATTTCCGCACAATTCTCTAAGTCATTCTAGTGTACTAAGGTTTTCCTCACAATTTCACATCTTGAAGCTTTTAGATTTTAAAAGTTTCGTTTTACATAAAACACGTAATTCTGATTAATTCCCATAATCGACTAAAATCCACCTCATAAATAATACTTTCACTTTCCATAGTATAGAACTTTTTCATAGCTTCACATCGATATAAAGAACGCTTAAAACGGACACCCGGGTCAAAAGATATGGATTTTAAAAGAAAATGGGATATTTGGAAAAGCCCCAGGAGCGCCCGGCGCTCCAATTTTCGCCCGGCGGAATCCCCTTCGCCTCTCGCTTCGCCCGACAAAGCAGAGGCATAAACATTCCTTCACAAACTTGAAAGTTACAGGGCATTACATGCTGCGCCTCTTGGGCATCGCCCGACGAAGCACAAACGCTTGCCTCGAATCGCCTGGCGCTCTGAGCAACGCCCAACGCATTGCACCAGAACAGCCATGCTCAGCTGCATTTTCTCTTGCTCCAAGGGTTAAAAACCTATCTTTCTCAACTCAATCATTCCCAAACAGCATAACCAAGCATCAATAATATTCATATGCATATTACAATTATGCTACGCAATTTATATCGATTTTCAACCGTTAGATTCATGATTTTAGCAAGATTTCTCATTTTCTCTCAATATCAAACCTAACTCTAAAACTCAAGAAATTCTACAACTAAAGCATCTATCTAGAACCCACCTGGATTAGAAGATGATGATGAAGAATATGAGATGAAACGCTGAAGGGTGGTGGATGATTCTTGATCTTGAGCTCTTTGGAAATTCTCTCCTTTTCCTTTCTCCCTTTTTCTTTCCTTTCTTCTTTCTTCTCTCTACTTTCTCTCTCCAATGTTACTAACTTTGGCAAATGAGGGAAAAGGAAATGATATAGGAAAATATCATCAATTAGTAACACTACTAAAAGTCCAAATTATCTCAAACGCACCAATTAATAAAACCTTAGAATTAGATAATATTAATCTGATCAGCTCTGAGTTCATCAGTTGCTCTAATTATCTTATCAGATAAAATACTCAGAGCACACTGGATCTCAACTGATCTCAACTAATATTATCCAGAGCGTTATAAAAATACGGGGTATTACATCCTCCCCCCTTAAATAGAAATTTGTCCTCGAATTTAAAACAATTACCTAAAAAGATGAGGATAAACTTCTCGCATCTCTGGTTCTAGTTCCCAAGTAGCACCACCCGGATGCGTCACATCCCATTGTACCTTAACAAGAGGAATGTCTTTGTTCCTTAATACCTTTGTTTCTCTTCCCACAATACGGCTCGGTTGGGATTCAAACGTTAAATCCGCTTCTATTTCCACTGATTCTGGTAAAACTGGCTGAATAGGATCAGGAATAAACTTCCGAAGCTGAGACACATGAAAAACATCATGTATTTCTGACAGAGAGGGCGGTAAGGCCAACCTGTAAGCTACTTCACCAATCCTATCAAGAACTTGATACGGTCCCACGTATCTCGGACTTAACTTCCGTGACTTAAATGGTCCTTTCAATCTCAATCTCGGAGTAACTTTCAGAAATACATGGTCACCTTCCTCAAATTCTAAAGGTCTCCTTTAATTGTCCGCATAACTCTTTTGGAGATCTTGAGCTTGTTTAACTTTCTCGCGGATCATTAAAATCTTTTCCGTAGTCTCTTGGATAATTCCGGGTCCCAAAATTCTATCTTCACCAACTTCCGCCCAACACAAAGGTGTTCTACATTTTCTTCCATACAATGCCTCATAAGGAGCCATACCAATACTCACATGATAACTGTTGTTATAAGAGAACTCAATTAACGGTAAAAGTTCTATTCAATTCCCTCCACTTTTAATCACACAAGCCCTTAACATATCTTCCATTGTTTGTATTGCCTGTTCCGTCTGACCATCCGTTTGCAGATGATTCGACGTGCTCAAACGCAACTTCGTACCCATAGCTTGTTGAAAAACCTTCCAAAACCTTGAAGTAAACTTTGGATCTCTATCGGACACAATACTAGAGGGAACACCATGCAATCTCACAATTTCAGCAATAAACAACCTTGCAAGATGACTTGCCTTGTAAGTAGTCTTCACGGCTAAGAAATGCGCAGATTTCGTTAGTCGATCCACAATCACCCAAATAGAATCATAACCACCTTGCGTACGGGGTAAACCTACTGCAAAGTCCATAGAAATACTATCCCACTTCCAAACTGGAATTTCTAAAGGTTGCAACAGACCTCCCGGTCTTTGATGTTTAATCTTTACCTGTTGGCACACTGCACATTCCGACACATATACCGCAATATCCTTTTTCATTCCGAACCACCAATAATCTCTCTTCAAGTCTTGGTACATCTTCGAAGAACCAGGATGTATCGTAAAAGTACCTTTATGAGCTTCATCCAAAATCTTTCTTTTTAACACCGCAACGTCCGAAATACAAATCCTTTGGTTAAACATAATAATTCCGTCGGTAGTTTGAACAAAACCCGGTTGCACTAACACTTCTTGTAACTTCTCATCCAACAATTACCCTTGTTGAATCTTAACTCTTAAGGTAGAATTGACATTCAAATTCCCCATAATTAAACCATTTGGAGTCCACACAAATTGAAGATTAAGATCTCTAAACCTTTCCAACAAAGCATGCTCCAAAATCACTAACTCGGCACTATGAACCATTTTCCGACTTAATGCATCTGCTACTTTATTCGCTTTTCCTAGATGATACTTTAATTCTAAGTCATAATACTTTAAGTACTCCATCCACCTTCTTTGTCGCATATTCAACTCCTTTTGGTCAAATAAATACTTCAAACTCTTATGGTCACTGAACATTTCAAAATGTACACCATACAAATAATGACGCCACACCTTCAGTACAAACACAACTGCTGCTAATTCCAAATCATGAGTTGGATAATTCTTCTCATGAACTTTCAATTGTCGGGAAGCATAAGCTACCACTTGACCGCCTTGCATCAGAACACCTCCTAGTCCCATCTTAGAAGCATCGCAAAATACTTCGTAAGAGTTGTTAGGATCGGGAATGATTAACACAGGAGCAGTCGTCAAACTTTTCTTCAATTTCATAAAACTTTGCTCGCAACTCGAATCCCACTCATAAGCAAAATCTTTTCGAGTAAGTTTCGTCATTGGTAAGGCCAATTGAGAAAAACCTTTAATGAATCTTCTATAGTAACCTGCCAATCCCAAGAAACTTCTAATTTCTGAAGCATCCCTCGATCTCTCCCAATTAATCACTGCTTCTAACTTCGACGGATCTACTGCCACACCACCTTGAGATATAACATGTCCAAGAAAATCAACTTCCGACATCCAAAACTCACACTTGCTTAACTTAGCAAAAAGTTACTTCTCTTGCAATACCGATAAGACAATTCTCAGATGTTCTTCGTGCTCTTGTGGAGTACGAGAATAAATAAGAATGTCGTCAATAAAGATCATGACAAATTGGTCCAAGTAAGCTTGAAATATTCGGTTCATGTAATCCATAAAAACAGCTGAAGCATTAGTCACACCGAAAGGCATCACTAAGAATTTGTAATGGCCGTAACGGGTTCTAAATGCAGTCTTAGGCACATCGGAACTCTTCACTCGGATCTGATGATAACCTGACCATAAATCAATCTTCGAGAACACACAGGCTCCTTTCAATTGATCTAACAGGTCGTCTATCCTGGGTAAGGGGTACTTGTTCTTAATGGTGACTTTGTTCAACTTACGATAATCAATACACAGACGCATCCCACCATCTTTCTTCTTTACCAACAAGACTGGAGCTCCCCACGGTGAAACACTAGGTCTAACAAAGTGCTTAGCCATCAAATCCTCTAATTGGTCCTTTAGTTCTCTCAATTCAAGCGGTGACATCCGATAAGGAGAAACGGATATAGGAGTCGTTCCCGGTACCAGGTCAATAAAGAACTCAACTTCTCTCTCCAGAGGAAGAGAAGTAACGTCCTCGGGAAAAACTTCGGGAAACTCACAAACTATTGGGATACTCAACACTTGCTGCTCACTACTCCCCTCCTTAGTAAGAACCAGTAAAACAGATTTCTCCTTCTCAAACAAGAAATTTATCATTCCCACCGTACCTTCTAAAATCGTTGTTAACACATCCTTCGGGGTCGCCTCGGCAGATAGAGTGATGATTAGCTTTTCCTCACACCCGATAAACACTAAATTAGCAGAAAGCCAATCCATTCCCAAAACGACATCAACTTTCTTAAGCGGTAAACAGATAAGGTCAATCTGAAAAATTCTATCGTTTACAGACAAAACACAGTTTTCACACATCAACGGTGTCTCAACCATTTCATCCATGGCGGTAGTGACCACCAGAGAAGGAGACAAAGGAACAGCTTGCAACCCAAGTCGCTTCGCACATCATATTGATACAAAAGAATGCGTTGCACCACAATCAAATAAAACAAAACAAGGATGTCCATTTACGAAACATGTACCCGTAATCAAGGAGTTGTCATTCTTTGCCTTCCTTGCATCTAAGGTATAAACCCTTCCGGTATTCCGTCCTTGCACTTGATTTCTATTCTGAGGACACATTCTAGCCATATGTCCTAATTCATTACAATGGTAACACCGAACACTCCCATCTGCACACTTCCCGAAATGACGTTTGTTGCACAACCTACACAAAGGAATAACATTAGGTCTAGCAACCTGCTTTCCCTTGAAAGCTTGTGTTCTAGGACCAAATTGTTGACTCGCTCTTCCACGGTCACCCTGATTCACTCTACTTACAAAACCTTATGCTTGCACTTTCTTCAAACTATGCTCTGCCACATAGCATTGCCTTAGAACTTCTGCATAAGTAGTGAACTCCCTCTGAGATACACTATGCGAGATTTCCGCCTTTAGTCCAAAAAGAAACTGATCTATTTTCCACCGTTCATCCGGAGCATACATAGCCTGCCTAGAATAAGCAGCCATGTCCTCAAACTTTTCAGCATAACTGTCCACAGTCATACCACCCTTCCTTAATTGTTGAAATTCAAACTCTTTCTGAGTCCCCAAGGAGCTAGGAAAATATTTCTCCATGAAAGTTACCTTGAATTGTTCCCAGACCTTGGGCACACCCTGAGTAGTCATAAGAGTCGACGCACTCTCCCACCACCTCATGGTAGGACCATTCAACGAATGCGAAGCAGAAACCACTTAATTCTCCTCGGTACAATGCACTACAAAGAAAATACTTTCCATACCCGCAATCCATTCGTGAGCCTTTACAAGATCTAATCCTCCATGAAATTCCGAAGGATTCATGCGGAAGAAATCCCGGAAAGTCCCACCTACCGCTTCCGGAACAACCACCTGAGGATGCAGACCTCCATTCAATTGTTGAACAATTTGTTACATAAACTGATTCTGTTGTTGCTGCATCTGTTGCATAAACTGATACAAAGGAGCATTACCATCGCCGCCTGGCGGATTCCTCCTTGTCGGAGTGGTTCGGGGCCTACCACGAGTGTTTCTGCGCTCGTCAGCCATGTTCCTAAATGTCATACAGATAGGATTAAGTTGATCAGGCTCAATACCATAAATATAACATGTAAGACCGATGGCGACACCACGCATATGAAACAGAATGAAATACTTATTCTATTTCATGGCTAGGTCGAGGATACGACCTGCTTTGATACCAACTGTAACGCCCATATATAAATACATACATGAAAGCATATATTATACATGAAAATCCACGTTTGGTACTGAAATACCAATAAGTCCCTAGTAAACACATTATACATATACATGCCCAAAAAGCATAATACAAAAAAACTATGGCATAAATATATATACAAGATATTCCAAAGATAAATACTAAGAACTAGATCGACAACGATCTCAAAAACTCCACAACAGAGGCAAAGCCATCAGACTAGTAAGGATAATCACACGACCTTATCCTTACCCTTCGCGGAACCTGAAGTACCTGAAATATTCAATAATAGTGGGATGAGATACAACAAATCTCAGTGAGTTCTCTATCTTATGGATTCTCTCGGCTTTACAAGATTCTAATCAAAACCTAACTCAAGTCGGGGGAAAAGGAACTAGACCTTGAGTTCAACCATATCTGACTAGAGAAACCATCTCACAATACACAAAACGCCCACTAGTTGAGGAATCTTTCTCCGGCCATCCCGCTCAAGGAGATTAAACACGGGTCACGGATCCTCAACGTAGATAACTTTCCCTTGCCATCCCACACAAGGAGATCTCGACACGGGTCACTAATTATCTACCCATGGTACTTTCCCCGACCATCCCACACCAGAGGATCTCGACACGGGTCACTAATACCACCCACTAAGCAAATTTCCCCGGCCATCCCACACAAGAGGATCTCGACACGGGTCACGGGTACTTACTTAATAAATACTTTCCCCGGCCATCCCACACAGGAGGATCTCGACGCGGGTCACTAATATTTATTAAGGGACACAAACCTAATAAATACTTTCCCTGGCCATCCTACACCAAAGGATTAAACACAGGTCACTAATATTTATTAAGTGAAACAAACAAAACCGGAGGAAAATACAGTACTCCACTAACAACCACTTAACAAAGATACTCTTCTAGTATCGATGTAAATATTGCCGCACAATTCTTTAAGTCATTCTAGTGTACTAAGGTTTCCTCACAATTTCACATCTTGAAGCTTTTAGATTTTAAAAGTTCCATTTTACATAAAACACGTAATTCCGATTAATTCCCATAATTGACTAAAATCCACCTCATAAATAATACATTCACTTTCCATAGTATAGAACTCTTTCATAGCTTCACATCGATATAAAGAATGCTTAAAACGGACACCCGGGTCAAAAGATATGGATTTTAAAAGAAAAGGGGACATTTGGAAAAGCCCCAGGAGCGCCCGACGCTCCAATTTTCTCCCGGCGGAATCCCCTTCGCCTCTCACTTCGCCCGACGAAGCAGAGACGTAAACATTCCTTCACAAACTTGAAAGTTGCAGGGGCGTTACATGCTGCGCCTCTTGGGCATCGCCCGGCGAAGCACATACGCTTGCATCGAATCGCCCGGCGCTCTGAGCACCACCCGACGCTTTGCACCAGAACAGCCATGCTCAGCAGAGTTTTCTCTTGTTCCAAGGGTTAAAAACCCATCTTTCTCAATGCAATCATTCCCAAACAGCACAACTAAGCATCAATAATATTCATATGCATATTACGATTATGCTATGCAATTTATATCGATTTTCAAACGTTAGATTCATGATTTTAGCAAGCTTTCTCATTTTCTCTCAATATCAAACCTAACTCTAAAACTCAAGAAATTCTACAACTAAAGCATCTATCTAGAACCCACCTAGATTAGAAGATGATGATGAAGAAGATGAGATGAAACGATGAAGGGTGGTGGATGATTCTTGATCTTGAGCTCTTTGGAAATTCTCTCCTTTTCCTTTCTCCCTTTTTCTTTCTTTTCTTCTTCCTTCTCTCTACTTTCTCTCTCCAATGTTACTAACTTTGGCAAATGAGGGAAAAGGAAATGATATAGGAGAATATCATCAATTAGTAACACTACTAAAAGTCCAAATTATCTCAAACGCACCAATTAATAAAACCTTAGAATTAGATAATATTAATCTGATCAGCTCTGAGTTCATCAGTTGCTCTAATTATCTTATCAGATAAAATACTCAGAGCACACTTGATCTCAACTGATCTAAACTAATATTATCCAGAGCTTTATAAAAATACGGGGTATTACAAAGACAATTATTTTATAAGAGAGAATACAAATTTAAAATATCTACTCAATATTTTTTATTAGGTTCTCTTAATTTTTTCACTTATTTGAAAACATGATTAATACATTTCCATTATTCACTAGTTTCATTTTTCTCGTTTCATATAATTTTCAAGATATGAGAAAATAAAATTTATTAAAATTTTAGTGAACCACTAGATAATTGAATTAGTTGTTTCATTTTTCCCCTATGATATAATTTTTATGATATGAGAAAACAAATTTTCCCATATTTAGGTCAATATCATATATTTTATAAATTGTTTAAATGGTATAAATATACTAAATCTCAACTTTGTCAACATGGACATTTGATTTTCAATGTTGAGATGCAAATATCTGCTCATGTTATAAAATAATTGTGTAAATAGAACATAGAAAAAATAGATGAAGTAAAGGAGGACACATAGTTGATAGACATCAACTTGATAAGCATGGTATAGAAAGATAATTAATCTATATAAAATAAAACTTTGTAAAAAGTAGTATATGTGGTTGTGTATTTTACACATGTTGATTTGATTTTTAAATGTGTAGAACTGTACGGTATGTCACTATAGCAAGTTCATAATATATCAAAGTTTAATACTTAGAGCATTTATTAGTTCCAGGAATACTTGTATCATTTTGTTACTTTTATTGTCCCTCACACACAAGAATATGATTTGTAAAAGATATGAACACAATCCAAAACATATTAATTTAAATTAAATACATAATACAATTATGATAATAAAAATAATAATTTTTTGAACGTAAATTTAACATTAAAAATGATGAATTATAAAATTTGTTATGACAACAATATAATTAAAAACCACTTTTTTATTATTTTCAATGCCGACTTTTCCTATATTTAGTCAAGTGTATTTACCCAAATCAAAGTAATATACTATTATTTGTTTGAAAAAATAGTACTTCATATTATTAATTATAAGTAGTCACATAACAAATAGAAATTATGTAATTTTTACTCTATCAATTCCAACACTTTAACCAATAATAAAAAAAAAACATGTATATAAAGTCAACACAAAAAAAATTCAAAACATTTCGGATACATTCTTCCAATATTGTCAACATTTTCCCCAAATACAAATTCAAAACTATTAGCCCAATACATTAAGTTCATGTTGGACAAAACTAAGACATACTTAGTAGGACAAGTAATAGTAGAAAGTTAAGATAAAAGAGATGCATCAAATACAATTTATTTTATTAAAGTTAAGACATACTTAGTAGGATTTGTTATATTTTAAGTTGTGAAAATAAAAGAAACATAAAATAAGAAATAAAAGAAGCATCCCCTATAGACTAACTTTAAAAACACACATATTCCGATGCTTCAGTTTCACACCTTCAAAAATATGGGTTGATATAGTTTTGTTCCAATTCCACTGGTTAGGTCTCACTACTTGATTGACAGCTTAGCATCGGTTAAGGAACTTATGCAAATACTGTGCGCAGAGACCTCTCAAACTGATGTTGCCAAGTACTTTATAAAATCATAGTTTTCGAAACTATAAATTGGAGTGTTTACAATTAAAAAATCAACTTAGCATACTGTTAATCACAACACTTTACAACAATTTTATGCAAAATAATGTATATCTAGACATAATTTTCCAAAGAGCACAGTTATTTAATGAAGTCATTCATAAAGACTATATTTGTCATTGAAAAAAGATTGGATTTTAGCAAAATTTCTTGCACACACACATTATTAAAACCATGAACGCAAAAAGTTGGCTACAATTATACAAATTCCCTAAATCATTTCAAAATAATTAATCAGATTCCCTGCAAATTCTTATTTTTTAGTCAAAAGTTTACATAAGCACCCTTAGTTATTGTAAGTGATTTTTTATGAAAAAAAGCTAAAACAACAATGATGCTAATTATACTTTCTAATTTGTTTCCTTATTTAATAACGATGCAATTTTTTACATTAACAAATATTGATGTGATCATGAACAATATTTGCATTAAATAACAGGATTAGACACATGGAAAACATGGTAAAAAGTACATGATTTAGACAGCAAAATTATTTCCACAAAATCTTGCATATATTTGATTTAGTCGAATTCATAACCCAACTAAACTCATAGACATGGTTATATTTTCTTCAGAATAATTCTATTAATATATTTTCTTTTCAATGTCCTTTTCTATTCTAAATTAAAAATAAATAAATATATGGGTGGTTCGGTTGATTAAATTGGGCCAAGCAGAAACGAAGCTACCCATTTAAAAAAATTTTACCTCATACATGTATCATTATTCTCTACCCTTACATTTTTTAAAATATATCAATTATACCCCTTTCACTTATCAAATAATTTTATTATTTAATATTTATTATTTTTCATTATGTATTTTTTCTTCACCAAATAACTTACAATCAAGTTTTCTGGTATGTATTTTTTCTTCACCAAATAACTTGCAATCAAGTATTCCGGTAAGTATTTTTTCTTCACCCAATAATTTGCAATCAAGTTTTTCAGTATGTATTTTTTCTTCACCAAATAACTTGCAATCAAGTTTTCTAATATGTATTTTTTCTTCACCAAATAACTTGCAATCAAGTTTTCCAGTATGTAATTTAACCAGTAAAGAAAAATTACATACCGGAAAACTTGATTGCAAGTTATTTGGTGAAGAAAAAATACGTACTAAAAAACTTGATTGTTAGTTATTTTGTGAAGAAAAAATACATACCGGAAAACTTGATTGCAAATTATTTGGTGAAGAAAAAATACATATTGAAAAATAATAAATATTAAATAATAAAATTATTTGATAAGTGAAAAGGGTAAAATTGAAATATTTTAAAAAATGTAGGGGTAGAGAGATAATAGTAGAGGTATGAGATAGAATTTTCCCCGTTAAATCAGTTCATATATATGGGTTTTATAGTCTATGTGTCAGTTTGAATTTGAATTGACGTTTCGATAAAACAATTGATTCATATATATTTCCTCTTTTATCTCTATAATAATCACGATGACATATTATATAATCAATGGTATTATATATTTAGAAGATAGTAGTAATTGATACATCAATCGACCATTTAATATAACATTGTACAAATGTTTTATAAAATAGTCTTTCTATGACTCATACTATCATTTATGGCCAACCTAGTTTATTTGGATGTGATAGAATCAGTCATAGACTTGTACTAGAAAGTCATATAAGAGCACCCACATCATAGCCTTGAACTGAAAAGTCATAACATGTGTAAAAAGGCCACTCAAGTAAATCAGTCACTGCATAATTAATAATGTTATAAAATATTGAATATATAATATTGTAATTAAAAAAATATTGAATATTATTTTATTATTTTATTTTAAAATTTATATTAAATATTATGAGTGAGTTTTGTTGCAGTTACATTACTTTTCTGCTGAAGAATTGGACACAACCCTGTACCTACAAAATTGAATTGAGATTTGTTAAGAATCAAAAGAAAAAAATGTTTTTTTCTTCATTGATTTGAGTTTTCATGGAGAAATCTGAAAAAATTCTACAAAGTTGCACTGCAAATGCAACATTAAAGCATAGAGTATTTTACAACTAATTTTAAAAATAAAAGAAAAATGGCAAATCATAAATATATTTGAGATAGTAATTGTGTAAGAGAATTAAATTGCTTGTCACGTAGAAATGACAGGATAGAGCAGTTAAATTTAAACAATGAAAATAACAGTCTGATAAGAAATTGTTGAATCACAATGGAAAAAAATGACAAAATTTAATCTTATATTTATCAAGTTAGCTCCTGTAAACTAAATATGCAGACCATACACCAAACTCTGCAATTTTTCGGTTATTTTTTAGCGACAATACAAATTATTCTAGTTTTATGCAGTTTTCATTAGTCACAACTTTTGTGCCTACCCTTTTGTTTATGAAGAAACATCAACAAAATTAAATAAGTGTTATTATTGTGATTCAACAATTGTATGAAAAAAAAAAGTAACTAATTGTATTCACTTTCCACTCTTTCCTATACAAATATTTGAAAATAGTTGGTATTTTTGTAATTAAAAGTGAATACAGGATGTGAAAACATAAGCATTTCTTAACTAAATATAGCCCTTAAGATCTTAGGTTTTAGAAAACCCACTATGAAGCATATATGTATGTATGTTATTTTTTAAATCTAGCATTAACATTTTAAAATGAACCTCAAACACTTTTCCGTCATGGTACATGTTGTGAATCTTGTTGTGAATTGTGACAAAATTCAATATTAATTTGTGAGGCAAAGAACAATAGCAACCAAAATAAATGGTTTTCAGCAATAATAATCCGTACACAGATAATATAATAGAATAAGGCAAGGAAAAACAGAAGGTTTGTTTACCAAGTTCGATCAAACGATCTACTCCGGGGGAGAGAGCATCTCTCCAATTCTCTATACTCAGAAAGTTGTTACAAGATATTGCAGATGAGTTACAAGAAAATAGTCTTCGCCTTCAGGTTCCTAAGAACAACCCTATTTTCTACCCAAGTGTTTCCCAACCTCTCCAACTCTCAATATATGAATCACTCAAACCACTACTAAAAATTTTGCTTTTAGTGACTGAATTAGTTACTGAAAAATTTCGGTCACTCTAGTGACCGAATTAGCCACCATAATTACACATCATGTTAGTAAAATTTTAAAAGTCACTAAATCGGTCACTAAATAAAATTAGTCACCGAATTAGCGACTGATATTTTGTGACCATAATTTTCAGTCTCAAATAATTGTTTTTATATAAATTAATTCATAAAAAAATTCAGTGGCCGAAATTTCGGTCACTAATATTTTTTTTTTTTGTTTTTTTCATTATTAAGTTGCTTCCCTCCCAATTCTCTCCTTTTATTTATTTTTTAAAAATTTTGTCAAAATTTAACATTTTTATTGTTTTAACAAATAAAATATATATTTATATAAATAATTAACTCATACAAATTAATTAGTCTAGATAAAATATAATTTTAATGACAATTAGTGTAAGAATTTTTTAAATAATATTTGAAAGTTCTATTTCATTAATAATATATACATTTTAAATGTAAATTATACAACAAAAATCAAATGGCTTGGTGGACACTTGAAAGCCTCATAAAGGAAAGTGCATTTGTTCGATTCCTGCTAGAGACAAAACTTTTGTTTTATTTAAAGTATTTTAAACAATTGAAAATGGTCACTAATTTCAGTCGCTAAAGTCGGTCACTAATTTTGGTCATTAAATTCGTCTCTAAAGGTTAGCGACTAGCACTTTTCCAACCGAAATTTAGTAGTCGCGTTATTGGTCGCTAAACGTTATATTGACCGATTTTTAGGCTTTTTCGGTCTCTAATTCGGTCACTAAACGCGAATTTTTTAGTAGTGAACACCAAAGTGTATCCCTAAACCTTTGCTTTTCTAAGGTTTTCCTTATGAATAGCTAAAACCCTATGCTATACCTTTAAACCCTTGCTCTCCCCTGTTGGTGTAAACTCTAATATTGTCACGCACCAAGCATATAAGAGATACATATTTATAATAGCAAATACCCAACAAACAAAGCCCAAAATCACATGGATCCATGGACCGAATCGAAAAAGCCCGAAAACTCGAAAACACTATTCACCATAGAGCTGTCAAAATGGACTACCCGGTCCTAAACGGGCCGGCCCTGATAGGCTGGGCTTTTTAGGGCTGGGCCAAAAAAGCCCATTTCTAATATGGGCTCGAAAATTACTACCCGAGCCCGGGCCTAGATGGGCTTCGGGCTACCCGACCCCAAATGGGCTTTTTTTAATAAAAAATAAAAATAAAAATGTCACAATATTTAATATAAATAAAATAAAAATATATATTATTTTAAACATAATACATTTTAATAATACATTTTTAAGTACTATATTATCTTTTATCAATACTATAATGTGTTTTTAAATACAATACATGTATAAATTGTATAAAATAATACTCGAATATTTAACATAAGGGAAACTAATAGAATACGAGAAAAAAATGTTGACTATATTAATGCATAATATTTAAAAGGGAAATATTGAATAGAATATATATAAAATTTAGTGAGGTGAGAAAAATCAATGTGTTATTTTGGATTAAGATAATATAAGTATTAGTATAATTTTTTAAAATTTATAGTGATATGGGCCTAATGGGCTACCCACGGCCCATATGAGCTAGCCCTAATGGGTAGCAGGCTTTTTAGGGCTGGGCTAAAAAGGCCTTGAAAAATATGGGCTCTAATTTTAAGGCCCAAGCCCTATGATTCTTCGGCCCTGGTGGGTCGGCCCGTGTGGGCTAGCCCATTTTGACGGCTCTAATTCACCGTACGGAAAACACTATTCACCGTAAGGATGTCACTATTCATCCGTACGGATATCACTATTCACCGTACGGGCGACACTACTCGCCGACCGATTTTTTTCCTCGACTTTTCGTCTGATTTTTGCGGTAATTGCAATCTCCAAAATACGTTTTCTTTCTCTTCATCAACAAAGGTTTTAAGGCGCATTTACAACAATCTCCACCTTGACTTTAAACCGTGTTGATACCAATTTAATAATCAACAACATTGTTGCTCTCTACCAAGTTGAAACTTTAATTGATAACTTTGATCAAATTCAAGCAACCCTTGAATCTTGATCTCGCAACTTGCATCCATTTTTTCACAATTATCCTTTTCTGCCTAGGTAATTTAACAAGCTTACAAGTATGATTTTCCAACCACCTTTGAGTCCACCTGTTTTCAAATGCCTCCCTGAAGGTTTTTCTTCTTTTATTTTGCAGTCCTTCAGCCACATTAAAAATATAATATCAAAGGCTAACATAACCGTCCCTTTGAGATGCTACAATAACCTTCCTTACCTTATCATGAGTCAAATGATAATCAGAGATCTCTTTAACCGTTTCCTCACTACTGCTAGCATCCATAGTAGGAAACTCCACCTCAAACTGAGTTTTCTCCGTTAAGTTTCTCCCAGGTTTCTCCCTTGGTTTTCACTATTCTTCTTCTGAAGAAATTCTCTACCAACCAAGTAAGCTATTTTAACCTCAGCTTTTCCCGAAAAACTAAAAAACAACTCAGCGGTAACATGCATTTTTATCCCTTAATTTCTGCAAAATTCATTGTACTCCTCTGAAACTTTCTCAAGGCATTCATAACGCCTTAAACTCAAATCCCATAGCTCTTCCTTGTCATGAAAGCCTCCACTAGTTAACGATGAATGAATAATAACATTTGAACCTTCTACAATATATAGACCACATATTTTAGACCTTTTAGCAATAATCAATTCATCACGCGAAATATTCAACACTCTATGTTCAACTCTAGAACAATAGCCTAGATCATCAAACATACTTATAGATAACAAATTTCACTTGAGTTCTGGAACATACCTCACATTGTGAATAAGAAGTTCACGATCATTAAACATTTTAAATCTAACCGTACCAATACTATGAACCTTGCATGCCTTATTATTACCAAGGCGAACTACTCCACCTTGCACCATCTTCAAAGTTTCAAAGTATTCTATTCTTGGACACATGTGATAAGAGCAACCTGAGTCAATGACCCAACTATCTTCAGTTTCCAAACTCGATACTACTAGTGCTTCAGCATCCTCATAACTTTCCTCATCCAATGTAACTACAGCTTGAATAGAATCTTCATTGAACTTTCTTTCAGGACAATCCCTTTTAAAGTGACCAATTTTATGACAATTAAAACATTTTACCTTTGACTTGTCAGACCTCTTTGATTTGGACATCCCTTTACGCTCACCTCCTCCTCTTGACACATTTAAGCCTTCACCACTATCTTTAATCTTCAAATCTTTCGACTTTGAAAATTCTTTGGATTTCACCGCCATCTAGACTTCATCCAACGTAATAGTACCTTTATTACCATAAAGAAGGGCATCCTTAAAGTGCTCAAAGGATCTGGGTAATGAACTCAACGGGAGCAAAGCCTTGTCCTCATCATCAATCTTCACTTTAATATTCTCAAGATCATCGATAATCTTGTGAAATTCTATGATCTGCTCAACTATGGATTTGTTCTCCACCATTCAGAATAAATAGAGTTGTTGTTTCAGATACAACCTGTGAGCCAAAGACTTTGTCATATACAGTGATTCAAGTTTTGCCCACATAGCAACCACAGTTTGCTCCCTAGCGACTCCTCTTAGAACTTTATTCCCGAGGCACAAGATAATGGCACTTCTGGCCTTATCAACCATCTCGGTCTTCTCTGTCTGTTTAAGCCATGCAGGCATCAATGCTTCGCTCTTCAAAGAATCGATACACTTCTCTTGAATTAAAATTGCATGCATCTTAATTTTCCACAACCCGAAGTCGTTGTTACCAAAAAATTTCTTGATCTGTCATCTACTAACCATGGTGCTCACTTGTTAACAATATCTCTTTGCTCCACGCTCACCGCACCACTTGTTGTGAATCTTGTTGTGAATTACGACAAAATTCAATATCAATTTGTGAGGCAAAGAACAATAGCAACCAAAATAAATGGTTTTCAGCAATAATAATCCGTACATAGATAATATAACAGAATAAGGCAAGGAAAAACATAAGGTTTTTTTACCCAGATTGATCAAACGATCTACTATGGGGGAGAGAGCAGCTCTCTAATTAACTATACTCAGAAAGTTGTTACAAGAGATTACAGATGAGTTACAAGAAAATAGCCTTCGCCTTCAGGTTCCCAAGAACAACCCTATTTTCTACCCAAGTGTTTCCCAACCTCTCCAACTCTAAATATATGAATCACTTAAATTCAAGGTGTAACAGTGTTTCACAATAACCTTAAACAACTCCAAAGGTTTCCCTAAACCTTTGCTTTTCTAAGGTTTTCCTTGTGAATAGTTAAAACCCTATATTATACCTTTAAATTCTTGGTCTCCCCCTGTTGGTGTAAACTCTAAGATTGTCACACACCAAGAATATAAAAGATATATATTTATAATAGCAAATACCCAACAAACAAAGCCCAAAATCACATGGATCCATGGACCGAATCGAAAAAGCCCGGATACTCAAAAACACTATTCACCATACGAACAATACTATTCACCGTACGGACATCACTATTCATCAGTACAGATATCACTATTTGCCTTACGAACGACACTATTCACCGACCGATTTTTTTCCTCGACTTTTCGTCCGATTTTCGCGGTAAATGCAATCTCCAAAATATATTTTCTTTCTCTTCATCAACAAAGGTTTTAAGGCACATTTACAACAATACAGGTCCCCAAGAGATGACAACTTTGGCTTTGTCTAATATTTAAAGAATGCATCATGAAGTACCTGGCAACCAAGAAACAGAGTCACTTGAGAAAGGGTTGAAATAGTTTACTTCTGATCACAACATAAAACCATACAAGCTAGGGAAATGGTGCAAAATTAGAAAGAGAAAAAACCTGGTAATCAATATCCATTTCCCCATTTTTGGTTGCATGCATTCTTGTTGCTTCTGTTTCAACTTTGTATTGTCCTTTCTTTCAATATAAGCCTGCATGATAAATAATTTATTCATGTAAAGAATTTATCAAACAATAAATGAAGACACATACCGATTTATTCACCAAATACCTATAAATCATAACAACCAGATCTAACATAACAACCATAACAACCAGATCTAAACAGAACAACCAGATCTAAATACTTTGAAATCTGAATGAATGCAGAACATAGAAGAAAAAGAGAGAGATGATGCAGAAAGAGAGAAAACATAGATGAATATGGTAGACATAGAGGAAGATAAAGATGGTTAAGGAAGAGAGAGAAGTGAGAGAAGAGAGAAGTGAAAAGTGAAAAGTGGGAGAAAACCAGATACAAGATTTTGGAGGGAAGATAGAGAACGTGACAATGAATTGTTTAGAGGAAAGAAAAAAACTTTTGAATTGAAGCTGACATTGGGAAAAGAGAAAAGAGGAAAAACAATTGCAATTGAACCATGTGACATCATCAATTAATTCAAACCTAGCCTGAAAGACATAATACAATAAACATATAGTTGGAATTGAACAATGTGACATCATTAGTTGCAAAAAGTAATTTTAGACCAAAATTGCCCTCATTTTGATGAGGTGGCAGATAAAGAGAAAAGGGCAAAATAGTGTTTTCCACAACATCTAATTTTCTTATATTATAGATATGATAAAAAAAAACTATTGAAAAACACCAGTTTTATTCCTTGCATTTTAATGAAGTTCTAAGTTATTCATTTACAATTTCCTTTACATTTCTGCAATTTCATTCTTGCAATTTACTTACGTTTTCGCCGTTTCTTTCAAAAGCAAAAGTCTTTATTACTTTTCAGTCGAAATACATTAGTTTATGAAAACAATGATAAATTCAATGAACAAAAGGTTTTATTTTCATACAAATTGTCAAAGTCATTAAAGCACATTGTCCTAGGATTTGTTTGATCGGTCCTGCAAGTAAACTAATTTTTCATAAATTAGGAGATCAGCGGTTGTTTGCAAATTTTCCAAGCAAACAGTATGCAATGTATTCATCTCCATTACTCCAATGCATGTGGTACCAAGATTTTGAATATCAGAGGTATGTTACTGATTCATCCACTCGTCACTGGTTCCTATCTGAACCTAGATCCTCTCTAAACCATAAGACTCGTCAGTGGTTCCTCTTTGAACTTGGTTCCTCTCTGAACTTGAGACTCATCACTAGAATGAAGTCCTACCTATATCTGATATACATGATGCATGAATTCAATAAAAAAATACAATACTTGTCCCAAACCTCCAACTTTAATACTCGTTATTGATCCCTCTCTGAACCTACAACTTGGCATAAATATCGCAAATACAAAGCCACCATAATGCTTCCTCTCTGAACCAAACATATCAGCATGACTTAACATTTTTCCTCTTCATGAGGCATTCATCATAAAGCTCATCATTATAATTAAAATAAACAGTTTTCTCATCAAACAACATCAAATAGTCGGCGGAGTCAAAACCTATCTCAAACAATCGAGTCAAAGGAATCTCCTCTTACATTTAAAACTTCTGAGTACATCACCATAAGATAGTCCTTTGTGTTATCTTTTCAACGCTTCAAACTACGGCTCAATCGGAGTCACGAAACTCAAGTTACGCACGAAACAACATGATTGGTACAAAAACTAAGGGCCTATTACGGCCGTCCATAATAGCTCACAGAGTCAGCCCCCCCCCCCCCCCACACACACACACCCACCCACCCACCCACCCGCAGCTGGTTTAAAAGCCAAAGGGATGCTACGACCGCCTATGTTGGTAAACACAACCCATAACGGCTCCTAGAAAATCCAACCCCATTTTTTGGTCTTCTGCGTTTTTCTAATTTTTCTCTCTCTATCAAACCCGATCCACAACTCGATTATTTGAGTTCCAATAATCCCAAAATGCACGGTAATTATAGTACCCAAATCATACGATAGTTAACAAATCAAACACACATATTTAACATTTTAAAACATAAATCCACTCATTATCATCATCATATCTCATCGAAACATCATCCAAATTCAAGGACATACTTAATATGAGTCTGACACATTCATTCAAATAAAACTCCAATAATAGTGCATACAAATTGAAATTGACAACAGTAACCTAAAGAGTTTTTGCACAAACCTATCAAGGTTCAATTTGCACAACAACGGAGGAAAAAGGAAGGGGAAAATGAAATAGGACAAGGAATCCTCTCTATCCTTCATACCTAAAGACTCATATCATGAATAGTCCCCCTTACTCAGAATTTGAAACAAACTCCAAGTTACAACAATGAGATCTCTCTCTTCTCCTACTTCTTGCTCTGCTAGGGCTCTCTTTGACTTTACTGATAGCTTATTCTCCCGAACAATACCTAACTCTAATTCTCCTCTTTATTTAAATAAAACCCTACTAATTTTATTAATTCACTAACTCTCCTCAATTCTCATTTATTCCACCATTTTCCTTAATTTTAATTTTAATTATAGGCTTAAATACACTTTTGGTCCCCCTATTTTGATGTTTTTTAGTTTATAGTCCCTCCATTTTAAAAACCGGCTTTTTTGTCCCTCAATTTTACTACCCTTGGGATTTCCATGGCCCCCCTTCAATTTTGCAGATGTGCCATTGATGATTAAGACTAAAAATAAATTTTTAATGATGTGGCATGGATGAGTAGGATAATTGATTTTTTATTTTTATTTTTAATAATTAATCATTCTATCATTTTTATTAAGTTTTTTTAATAATTAATTGAATAATAATTAATAAATTGTGAAAAATATATGTTAGGCCTTAGCCCATTTCATCACCTGTTAGCCCAACATACCAATTACATGTTGAGGTTAATGTAACATATATACACACTTAAACAAATTACAACCCAAGCAATGTGA
This sequence comes from Lathyrus tuberosus, assembly GCA_022829125.1. Lineage (NCBI taxonomy): Eukaryota > Viridiplantae > Streptophyta > Magnoliopsida > Fabales > Fabaceae > Lathyrus > Lathyrus tuberosus. Next base: position 1,080,202 of record JALAZF010000142.1, on the reverse strand, counting down.
GACTCAGCTTACCACTTGAAATTGTTGCACCAATTCCACAACTCTTCTTCTTCATCAACAACAAACTTTTAAACATTAATGTCTTGTGAGAGAAAATCAGAGCAACTTTCATCATTAATGTCTTGTGAGAGAAAACCAAAGCAACCTTCATCATCAAAAACCTTTATCATTACCACTTGACTACTTAGCGTAATAAATTTAGAGTGTTGGGGTAGTGCAACTAGTTAATTTGTTCACATATATGAAATCTATAATTTATACATTTTGCAATAGTTCATCAAATCAAAATTTTTTAGTATTCCACAAAGTAACAACATAGCAATTTCCAGGATTATGGACCTTCTGGTTCTCCAAGACTACTAAAACTCAATACAGACCAAGAGGCAATTTATAATATTGTATTTGTACTATATGTATATTATACATTGCTCAAAAGGCACTGCATAAAAAATAACAATCAACATTAAATGACACTTGCATGCACAAAAGGCACTGCATAAAAAATAACAATCAACATTATATGTATATTATACATAGCTCAAAAGACACTTACATGCGCATTCTGGCTCTAAAGAATTTTTTGTTTAAATATATTGGAAGTAATCAATTATGGTAAATATATTGTAGAACTCGTTGAAATCACTAAATATATTGTTGAACTTGTTGAACCTGTACATGTCAAATATATTTTAAGCCGAGTTGTGTAGCCGGACAAGGTTAAGCATGAACTAGACTATGATAGCAAGAAAGATCGAGCAATGCATAGAGTTAGGCAAGTATCATCCATAACCCGGGCCGGTCAGGGAGCCCGACTCCCATCAGCCGAACTCCTACGAGGCCGAGTACTGACCTCCATCAACCTGGTACTTATGCCAAACATGAACTCAACTGGCACAACAACAATTGTAACGGTGGTGACGCATCAATGCGGACGTTACCAGAGCTTCAAAGCCTATATTCATGAAGGGGAGTTACAACAATGATGTCCATGTACCGTCAGAAGGCCAAGAGACTTCTCTTAATGGCATATCTTAATGAAAGACTATAAAAGGGGCTCCCACATGAGGGTTAAGGAAGACACAATCATCTTGAGACAATACACAGCACAAGTATAGCTCTCAAATCCCCAAATATCCCTTACAATATAGACAGCGTAGTTCTTCTTGTCCATTAACAATCAGATGGCCATAGTTGCCCCTTCGGATTCACTGAAGTGCAAGCTCATGGCCGAAACCTTTAAGTATGTAGCTCTAAGATGGTACATGAGCTTTCCTCGGCTCTCCATCGTAAGCTACCAAGACTTGACTAAGAAGTTAGTACAACACTTCTTGGCAAGCAAGCGCCAGAAGGTGTCCACGACCACATTGTTCAGTGTTCGACAGAAACAGTCAGAATCACTACGTGAGTACTTGGCTCGATTCAATGAGGAAACCCTCAAAGTATCTTATCCAAACTAGGAACTATTTGTGGAAGCTTTTCAACATGGATTACGAGCCGAACAGTTCAATGATTCGTTAGCTCAGAAGCCGACAATTAGCATGGACGAGATCACTATTCGGACTGAATATTACATCAAAGGAGAAGAAAGTAACCAAGAGAAAAGAGCCCGAGACAGTAGTGAAAAGACAAAGAGCAAGGAAGAGGCGTCGAATAGGATAAAGGAGCACCCTCGGGTAGCTATGCGCGAGCGACATGCTCCTAGACCATACAGACAGTCATATGAGTCGGCAGAGACCTTACTCCATTGAATGCAAGCAGGGGAGATATCCTTAAAGACGTCGGCCATATGAACCTGCTACCAGAGCCTTATCATCCTAAAAGAGCCAACGCTATCATGGGAAGGCAACTTGAAGCTTGGTGTAATTACCACCGTATACGGGGACATCACACCGAGGACTGTCAACAGCTGAAAAAAGAAATTGAAGCTCTAATCCAGAGAGGTCGTCTCTTGGCATATGTGAAGGATTCTCAAGCACAAAATGACAAGAAAAGTCCCCGCCAAGATGACCCGAGACCAGAAATGTCAGCCCGGAAGAAGAGTTCAGATGCCAAAGAGGGTCACGAGACAAAGACAGCTCGGCACACGCTAAACACCATCGCTGGAGGGTTTAGTGGTGGTGGAGAAACAAGTTCGGCCAAAAAGAGATATGCCAGAGCAGTCATGCATATCGACCAGAGATCTCTAGAGAAACCGGAAGGCAACTTAGATGCTGTAACATTCTGAAAACGAGACGCCATAGGAGTCCTAGCTCATGAAAATGATCCCATGGTTATTAAAGTACAAATAAGAGACTGAAGCGTGAAAAAGGTATTGATAGACCCCAGAAGCTCAGCCGATGTATTGTATTGGGATGCTTTCAGAGGAATAGGGCTCGATACGATCGAGTTATTACCATTCAAAGGTGGTATAGTAGGATTCTCGGGAGAACATGTGCAGGTGCTCAGACACCTAGTGTTTCCAACCACCTTTGGCAACACGGCTAATGCAAAGACCGTTCGAGTGAGGTACCTGATAGTCAAAGCTGCTTTACCCTTTAACATCATTATAGGTCGGACATCATTTAATTCCCTGGAAGCTTTGCTTTCAACTCTGTATTTGACCATGAAATTCCAACTCGGAGATGGCCGGGTTGGTATTGTCAAAGGCGACCAGGGGTTGGCGAGAAAGTGTTATACGGATAGCCTAAAGTTGAAAAGAAAGGAACTCGCATGAGAAGTAGATCCCAAGAATACCCTCAAAGTTCACCTAGTCGACATAGACCCACGTGATGATTCAGTTGAAGACAACATAATTCCCAACGAAAAAATAAAGCAAGTCCAGATTGGCCACCTCCCGTCCCATGTTACACACATCAGAGTCAACTTGTCTCCCGAAGAGGAGAAAGAGATCGTTCAAACACTAAAAGACAATGTGGATCTTTTCTCTTGGAAACCTTCAGACATGCCAGGGATATATCCCAATTTCATGTGTCATCACTTAGCAATCGATCCAGATATCAAGCCAGTTTCCCAAAGGAAGAGAAATGGTGGTGATGAAAAGAGGAAAGCAATTGAAGAGGAAGTCGAGAAGCTGTTACAGGCCGGGTTCATCAAGGAGATCAAGTATCCGACCGGGTTATCCAACGTGGTGATGGTAAAGAAGAAATCCAGGAAACAGCGAATGTGTGTGGACTTCACGGACCTCAACAAGGTGTGTCCTAAATATTCGTATCCATTTCCAAACATTGACCGACTGATAAATGCTACGTCTGGGTTCCGTTTGCTCAGCTTTATGGATGCATACTCCAGATACAATCAGATCCGGATGAATCCAATAGACGCACCAAAAACCTCCTTCATGACACATCAGAGCAATTATTATTATGAGGTCATGCCCTTTGGACTAAAAAATGCTGGGGCTACTTACCAGAGGCTGATGGATAAGGTGTTCGCTACTCAGATAGGTCGGAATCTGGAGGTCTATGTATATGACATGGTTATCAAGACAAGCACAAACTAGTCACATGTAAAGGATTTAATAGAAACATTTGCACCCATAAGAAGCTACAACATGAGACTGAACCCAGACAAGTGTACCTTTAGAGTACAAGCCGGGAAGTTCCTCGGATTTATGCTCACCAACCGGGGAATCGAGGCGAACCCGGACAAATTCCAGGCTATAATAGATATGAGAAGTCCAACCACGAAAAAGGAGGTCTAACAACTGACCGGGAGACTAGCCGTATTGTCACGATTTTTATCATGTGCAAGAGACAAATCAATACACTTCTTTGTAGCTATAAGGAAGTCTAAGGAGTTTGAATGGACAGAGGCATGTGAAGAAGCCTTTCAAGAAGTAAAGCGTTTTCTGTCCTCGCCTCATATCCTAGTAAAGCCCAAATAAAACACACCTTTGGTCTTATACTTGTCGGTCACGGATAAAGCCCTTAGCTCGATTTTAGTACAAGATGGAGAAGACGGAGAGAGACCCATGTAATTTATCAACAAAGTTCTAAAAGGGGCAGAGCTAAGGTACCAGAAGATTGAACGGTTGGCGAATTACATTCAAGACGAATTACCCAATCAAACAAATACTGAAAAAGCCCGACTTAGCAGGACTGGTGGTCAAGTGGGCAGTAGAGCTCTCCGAGCATGACATCAACTTTGTGCCCAGAACCAGTATCAAGTCACAGACACTGGCTGATTTTGTGGAAGAATTAAGTGCACCAGCTGGAGAAGAGATCTCAAACAGATGGATCCTCTATGTAGATGGATCTTCAAATCTCAAGGGAAGTGGAGCCGGAATAATTCTGGAAGGACCCGGAGATCTAACATTAGAATACTCTTTAGGTTTCATTTTTTAGGTTAGCAACAACCAGGCAGGGTATGAAGCTTTGATTTTCGGAATGAAATTGGCGAGAGAGGTCGGAGTAATACATTTATTAGTGAAGACTGACTCCCAGCTAGTGGTCGGACAGATGAAGAACGAGTACCAGAAGAAGGATTCCGCCCTGATAAAATACCTTCAGAAAGCTTCAAGAATATCTAAAACGTTCTCAGAATTCGAAGTCGTCCACATCCCAAGAGAAGACAATGCCCGGGCCGACCTCCTAGCCCGATTAGCAGACTCAAAGAATTCAGGAATAAATAAGACTGTGATCCAAGAAGTTCTCGAAGCTTCCAGCATTCCATCAGAGGAAGTATTAACAATAGAGGATGTCCAAGGATGGATGAGGCCTATCATCAACTATCTGACCCAGGAAATATTACCTGAAGATGTCAATGAATCCCGGAAGATTAAAAGAATAGCTTCCCGATACATCATAATCTCGGACATAATGTACAAGATGGGTAGGTCAACACCTATGCTTAGATGTGTGTCAGAGCTTGAGATTGAACTGGTAATTAAAGAGGTCCACGAGGGAGCCTGTGGTAGCCACATCGGTGGGAGAGCACTATCCAGAAAAATCCTAAGAGTCGGGTACTACTGGCTGCATATGATACGAGATTGCATCGAGTATGTTAGCAAGTGCGAAAAGTGCCAATTATTCGCTCCAGGTTCACATATGTGGAACACCCCCAAACCAATGGCCAGGAAGAAGCTACAAACAAGGTTATCATAGGAGGAATAAAAAAGAAGTTGGAGGAGGCAAAAGGAATATGGGCTGAGTACCTACCCGAGATCTTGTGGTCATACCACACAACACCACATTCTACTACTCAAGAGACACCCTTCAGGATGGTGTATGGAGCAGATGCAATGATACCGGTGGAAATCAACACCCCGACTTGGAGGCGTGAACACTTTGATGAAGTTGCCAACATGGATAACTCGAACATCTCGGCTAATCAGATAGACGAGGTTAGAGAGACACCACGGGTCAGAGAAGTCGCTGTAAAACAGAGGTTGGCAAGAAGATACAACCTGAAAGTCCTGCAGAGGGAGTTCCGGGAAGGCGACCTAGTCTTGAAGAAAATCACAGACCCAAAAAATAAGGGAAAGCTTGCCCCAAACTGGGAAGGCCCATTCAGGGTACTTCGAAAACTAAACAACGGAGCCTAAAAGATGGAAACATTAGAGGGAGTAGAAATACCTAGGACATGGAATGTATTCAATCTTAGGCTATATTTCAGCTAAATATTGTGTAATTCAATAACGAATAAAGGATCTGGGTTACACTCTTTTCCCTTGCAAGAGCAAGGGTTTTTAACGAGTCAACTGGACTTTAAAAAATTTATGTCTTGTTTATAGGTATTCGGCTGAAGATGGTGAGTTATAACTCGGAAAACTCCTATAAACATGTTGACTTGCTATGCGTACATAGGTCGCCCATAAATGCTCCGTGTACAAAGGTTGATTAAACTCCTATAAACGTGTTGACTTTCTCCGCGTACATAGGTCGCCCATAAACGCTCCGCGTACAAGGGTTGATTAAACTCCTATAAACGTGTTGACTTGCTCTGAGTACATAGGTCGCCCATAAACGCTCCGTATACAAGGGTTGATTAAACTCCTATAAAAGTGTTGATTTGCTCCGCGTACATAGGTCGCCCATAAACGCTCCGCATATAAGGGTTGATTAAACTCCTATAAACGTGTTGACTTGCTCCGCGTACATAGGTCGCCCATAAACTCTCCACGTACAAGGGTTGATTAAACTCCTATAAACGTGTTGACTTGCTCTGCGTACATAGGTCTCCCATAAACGCTCTGCGTACAAGGGTTGATTAAACTCCTATAAATGTGTTGACGTGCTCCGCGTACATAGGTTGCCCATAAACGCTGCGTGTACAAGGGTTGATTAAACTCCTATAAACGTGTTGACTTGCTCCGCGTACATATGTCGCCCATAAATACTCCGTGTACAAGGGTTGATTAAACTCGTATAAATGTGTTGACTTGCTCAGCGTACATGGGTCGCCCATAAACGCTCCGCGTACACGGGTTGAACAAACACTTATAAATGTGTCTACTCGTTTCGGGAACACAGGCCGGATAATCAATTATGAAAATGATGAAACGTCTAGGCCTAAGCACACCAAAAGAAACTTGGGGCTCATGGGTATCAAAGTCATTTATTACCAACTGCCAAAGGCTTATAAAAAACTGGGAGCAAATCTCTGACAAAAGGACACCCAAGTCAATATCGTAATCGGCACCTAAGACTATAAGAGTTATGGACTCTCTAAAGTGTCAAAGCTATATAGCCTAGGACTTTGATAAAAGATAGCCGAGAAACGAACTATCCAAAAAGTCTTAGGAATCTAACTAAGCAAAGTAAAAAGGTAAAATAATGCCCGACACTTTATAATCGGACACCTTAAGTTATTTTAACTTAGTGTCCAAAGGGCTGGATATAAACACCGGATTATTTTGCAAAGGAATTAAAGTGATGGTAAACGAAAATAACATTAGCAAAAGGAAAGCCACAAAAGGGCCAAATTTTGTTCATTACAAAGCCCGGAGGTTGAAAAGATTACATCAAAAATGCATCCAGAAGGATGACTAACTAAAATAAGAAAACATCAAGATCATGTAGCAGTCGAAGTCTCATTGGCAACATCATTGTTGGCTAGGTTCACATCCCCGTCAACGCCATTGACTGGGCCATGAGATCCCTCCGGGCTATCTTTCTCCAGCTTGCCAAGATCCACAAGGCGGCCATCCTGCACCACCTTAAAGTAATCCATCTCCGACAAATCCAAGTCAGGATGGAGACAGAGAACTTGATCTTTGGCTCTATCAAAAGCTTCATCACCAGAAAACAAAATGTCGATCTGAGCTTTCTTCAGAGATTTTCTAAGATCGTTATTGGATGATAAGAGCTCGGCATTGGAGGCCTCGGATAGCTTCAATTAATCAGCAAGTTGGGCTAAGGCCGGCTTGTGATCTATAATACCCCGTATTATCTAAATGCTCAATTAGATATCAGATGAGTGCCTTTGTGCTCTATCTTTGGATAAGTGGATTAATGGAATCCTCTAAGTACTTTAAGTATTGACAATTGGGATCATTAGAGCAACTGGAGAACTCTGAAGAGATCAATTATTTTATTAAAGAGACGGATTAATATTTATTAATTCAAGAAAGTAATTGTTGGTAACTCTAATAATTGATCAATTGGGTTGAGACGGCAAAATATCAATTGGAGATAATTTACTCTATTTGATTATATTATATAATAAGTTTATATATATATATATATATATATATATATATATATATATATATATATATATATAATTGTTATAAGAGAAAAGAAAAGAAAAAGTTAGTAAAGAGAAAGATGGGAAAGGAAGAGAAGAAGAGGAAAAGAACTTGGATGAAGAAGAGAAGTTCATGGATCATCATCATCTTCTTCAAACTCTTCTTCGATTATCAGGTGGGTTCTAGTTAGACAATCTAAGTTCTAGATATATAAGTTTAGAACTTAGGTTAGATTTGAGAGAAAATGATTAAACGGATAAATCAATGAAATTTAACGGATGAAATGCGATATAAAATGCGTAGAATACTTGTTGTTATGATTGGAACATGTTTTGGTTGTTTTAGTGTGAATTAGAAGCGTTGTGGATGAGATTTTTGGCCCTAAGGACCTGCTGTTATATTGCTGAGAAATTCTGGGTTTTGCAGGGTTCGCCTAGCGAACCCCTGGCGAAGGGCAAAGAGAATGGTTCTCGAGGGTTCGCCTAGTGAACCCCAAAGCGAAGGGAAGGCGAATGTTCGCCTGGTATTCGCAGAGCGGACTTTGTACCCTTTTGGCTCTATCTTGGTGCCATAGAGCTACGCAAGGCGAAGGCGAAAGCGAACGTTCGCTGGGGATTCGCCTAGCGAACATGACAGATTGTCCCGTTTTGTTTCCTTCATAACGTTTGATCCGTAACTCGGATCGAGACGTTCTTGGTACCGTTAGAAAGCCATGATGACCCTCTACCCAATAAAAAGTGAAAATTAAGGGTATGATATGTTGAAATCCATATCTTTTGGATCGGAAATCCGATCGAGGCATAATTACAGCCGATGTAAAGCGGTGGAAATATCCTACGGGATGAAAGTGAAAAGTATTGATTTCGATACCCGATTAAATGAATCGGAGGGAACCAAAAGTGACGTTTTATGTGACGTACTCTGAGATGGTAATGTGAGACCATGATTTTAACCAAGGATGCTTGGTAGAGGATAGTAGTGGCTTGTATGCCTCAAAAATGTGTGTGAACTACTATGTGGATTATGTTTGATATGTTATGCTATCTTGTGTGTTTTACGATTGAGGTTGTAATATGCTTGTCTAATATTGTTGTTAATCATGATGAGAATATATGCTTAAAATGAATTAGGAAGAGTGAGGAAACTTTACCCAAAAACAAATGGCATAGTTAAGATTGTTATAATTCTAGGTTGTGAATAGAATTGTGATATAAACTCTGGATGGCGACCCTCGTGCATTCATTGACGAGTTCTGGCCTAGAGTAGATAAACTCTGGATGGAGACACTCGTGCATTCATTGACGAGTTCTGGCCTAGAGATGTAGCTAGGTCTTGGTAAAGGTTTGTTGTATCCCTTAATAAATATTAGTGACCTGTGTTTAATCCTCTAGTGTAGGATGGCCGGGGAAAGTATTTATTAAGTATGTATCCCTTAATAAATATTAGTGACCCGTGTCGAGATCCTCTAGTGTAGGATGGCCGGGGAAAGTATTTATTAAGTAAGTAGCCGTGACCTGTGTCGAGATCCTCTTGTGTGGGATGGCCGGGGAAAGTTGCTTAATGGGTGGTATTAGTGGCCCATGTCGAGATCCTCGGGTGGAGGATGGCCGGGGAAAGTACCATAGTGGGTGGTATTAGTGACCCGTGTCGAGATCCTCTGGTGGAGGATGGCTGGGGAAAGTACCATTTGTAGATAACCGTGACCCGTGTTTAATCTCCTTGTGTGGGATGGCCAGGGAAAGTTATCTACGTTAAGGATCCGTGACCCGTGTTTAATCTCTTTGAGCGGGATGGCCGGGGAAAGATTCCTTACTAGTTGTCATTTTGTGTATTGTGAAATTGTTTCTCTAGTCAGAAATGTTTGAACTCAAGGTCCAGTTCCCTTCCCTTTGACTTGAGTTAGGATTGATAAAACCTTGTAAAGCTGAGAGAATCAATAAGATAGGGAACTCACTGAGATTTGATGTATCTCACCCCACTATTGTTGATTATTTTTAGGAGGTATTTGCAAGTTTGATTTACAAGTGGATCTATGCTTGGATGTTTCAGGAGAAGCTTAGTTGAGCTTATTCCGCTGTGTATTAGTTTGTTGTATACAATTGAGGATATTGTATATTGATCTTAGATTTTATATTTTTGGATAGTTTCCATGACTTGTGCCATATGTTGTATTTATGTTTTAGAAATGGACAAGTATATGAATTATGCCAATAGGCACTTATGATGGTGTCAGTACCAAATAAAAACACTTGTATGGTATTATTCTAGATAAATATTATACAGGGCGTTACAGTTGGTATCAGAGCAGGTCGTGTCCTCGACCTATCCTTGAAACATCGTAAGTAAATCTATTCCTGCCTCTTAAGTGTGTCTTGCCAGCATGAATCTTAATATCATACTATGTAGATTTTGGGCCTGATCAACCTAATACTATGTATGTGATAGGTAGAATCATGGTTGAGCGACCACGAGGACTCCGAAGTGTTGTCGGAACTTGTGTTGTGAGGGTAGGCTCAAGCCAAGAGTTAGTAGTGAAGGGTTTTGGTTAGCTCAGCTGAGGTTTTAGTAGAAGTTGTGATTTGGGTAGCATGGAATTAAAGAGTGATGTTATGTTCGAGTAATCCTTTGGAATGGATGGAGTCCGAAAGTTAAGGATCTCTATTGCACGATTAGATAAGGTATCAAGGAATATGTAAAATCGCTAGTAGAGCTGGATTAGCCACTAGTATGGATAAGAGTTTCAAGTAATCTCATTCCGTGGAAAAGAAAAGTTGTTTGGTGGAACGTGTGGTGTATGGTCCGGAAGTGAGATAGTTACTGGTGTTTATGTTCTAAAGTTGTTATGGTATCTTAAATGGACGAGAGTACCCTAGGGAATGTGTCCGGAACAATATCTTCCAACTGGTTTAAGATTTGAAAGTTAAGGACGTTCGGCTTTTATGAGAAACTAAAGTAGTAGAGAAGTGTGAGAAGGAACACAGGGATGTGTTTACATGCTTCAAGTGAAATAAGTATGTACCGGACGAAGAGTAGGAGATAAATGGTGTATCTTCAGTTATGAAGGGGGATTAAATTCAGGATAATACTTCAGGTTTTCTGTTTTCAGTAAGAGAGCAATTTGGAATTTGGAGTTTGTTAACTTACCCAAGGAACAGTATAAGGTATTATGTCGGAGAAGTTTGTATTAAGAAACATAATAAGTACCTTGGATTCAAGGGAATCTTGGTAAGATGGTTTTATATTTGGACCTAAGAGGATTACAATGGAGAGAGAAGTAAGCGCGGTGTGGAAAACGGTAGGTTATGAGGAAGTGACAACGGAATGTATTTTGGACGAGGGTGCAATGGAATTTTTAAGGTGTCGATGAACCTATATTTAAGGAATTGTAATCACGGATGGCTCATCCGTGAGGACCCTAGTAGTATGACGTGGAATGGGAAAAGTTACACCTTGGTATTTAGAACAAGCGTAGTAGTAGCACCGTAGTCACAATGTACGTGATGGATTTTTATTCTTGAGATAAGTGTGAAGGGACGTACTTTGTGGAACAGTGAGTATTGCATTCGAGGAAATAAGATTGCGGTAAAACAACGAAAAGCAATTCAGGACTTGTTACGGACTAAGTGTAAATCCTGGAACGATTTATACCGGAAGGGTTTTGTAAATAGTTGATGAGAATTGTCGGTTGTGGATTTTCCATTAAGTAATTTGGTGTAAGTGTGGTGTGTAATGGATAGTAAAGGGTAAGAAATCCCGGTTAGTGTGTACGAAGTGATGGAAAGGTTCTTCAAGAGGATGCATTGCCCCGGTTTAGTTACAAGTATAGAGAAACTTCTGTATTTGTGAATAATCAAAATATTCTGAATCTACCTTTTGTTGGACTAAGAACGTTGTAGTATTAATTCCCTCGAAGGAAATTCAAGTGAGAGAATAAGGTGGTATGCTTGATATGAGCTGTCCATCAATTTTGTGGAACCGCATAATGGTTGTGTGTTGGGTTTTGCGCATGGACGAATCAAGTATGAGGGGTGGTTGAAACCCTATAATGTCGTCATTATTGGCTTTCATCTAGCATGGTTGTATGAGCAGCAAATAAACTATCCCGCTGAAGTTTTGTAGTGTGACCGCGTCAGAATTTGGACTTTTACCTTGTCACTTGGGTGGAGTGTGTCGTCAGAATGTTTTGACCTTGTCAGGTTTTTACCTTGAGTTGATCATGGTTAGTGAATGTTATACAAGTTAGAAGCCAGGAGTTGAAAATGATATTATGGGTTAGAATAAACCGGATTGATGGTTTTGTGTAGGTGTCATACCCCAAATTTTGACCACTAAGATTTCCCATCATTGGATAAATCATCACCACAATATGGATGGATCATTATGCCTCATCAGTCTCCCCAAAGATGGGTGAGCATTCACTACAATCAAACTTAGGGTTTCAAGCCCTCTCAGAGCTCTTAGACAAAGGATCAATCAAGGAATGACATGATATTCAACTTGTCTAACCTCTCAAACATCTACAATGGATTAAAAGGACTCCCATATCAAGAATCAAGCACAATGTTGCAACATTCCAGGTGGATCAAGCCTCACGATCGCCAGTGTCACCAAATTAGGGTTTTGGTCGACCAGGGCCTCCAGATGGGAATTTTCCTCTGGGCATGAGCCAATGCTTCAAAGCATAACCTATGATTCTCCAAGGGACATCATAAACCCAATCACCAAGTCAATTTAACCTCAGGGGATGCATCCACAAAAAATCAGGAATTAGGGTTTCTTGACTTAATTCACCCCTAAGTTGACTTTTGGGGCAAAACAGGAGCCAAGACCTCAAAACGTGATTTGAGGATCTCTAATGCACCACATTGATCCATTTACAATAATGGATTGATCCAAGAAGCTTGAGCAACAAGTTTCAATTTCATCTGAACCACAATTAGGGTTTTGCGGGAAAAGTCAACTGTAGCTTTGACTTTGGACCATGACATGCTCCCTAACCCTAGGATATGATTCAATACACCCTATAACACCTATGAAATTAATCCATCAAGTTTGATTTAGGTCAAGGACTTGATTTCATAGAGGATTGCACAGTTTGGAATTTATCTGATAAAAAGTCAACTGTGCACAAAAGTCAACTTTGACTTTTTGAGATTTTTCACAATTATGGTTTTTTAACCCTAAATGATGTTAATGTATGATTCGAATCATCATTCATCAAGAAAAATCAAGAAAAGTGGGATAACTTGTAAAAGGGGTAACCATAAAAAACTTAGAAATTTTCTAAGTTATGGAACAAAGTGGCTAGGGTACCAACTTTGGAGGATCATAACTCCTAAACCACAAGGCCATTTTTTCTCATCCAAAGCTGGATTTGTAGCCCTCATGGCCCTCTATAAAAGCTTTAACTGTACCTCATTCCAATTCATCATGGATTTTGAGTTATGGAATGATCAAAATGGCTGAAAACATGAAATGTCACTTTCTCTAACACTTAGTGAAATTTTTACTAAGTCAGAATCTGCCTTACTTTTTTCCAAATGTAGGGGAATTTTTCACTTGGATCCCAAAAGTGTCAAAATCAATTATGATCAAACAGTTGTTGTATCATATGAGGGTTTTCCAAAATGACCAAGAACATCACCAAACTCAACTTGAGTCATGAGATATGACAATGGCAATATGCCTTGCTGAAAACTGCCAAGGCTAGGCAGAATTTTGCACTTTTACTCGATTTGGAAAAATCAGATAATTCCAAGCCTTGTCATCACTTTGGACACATCTGAGGATCAAATCTAAATGGAACAAACACTGATCCAAGCCTCAAAAGTCTTTGGAACAAGAAGTAGCATGCCAAACCTAGAAATCCCTAAAAGAGGGACAAGACTCCAATTTTGGATTGGAGCATTTAATGGATGCTTAGAGGTGGCATGGACTGACACATTTGCAACTGAATTTAGTCAAGAATGATCCAACAACTAGGGAACCAAAGGCCTGTGCTCTAACCTCTAGTCAATGGCTAGAGGAGACTTGGCTTCCCATTGATCAACATTGGCCAAACCTCTGCTGTGGTTACCATTCACTATTGATCTCAAAACAACCTTGCTCTACTATAAATAGAGCTCATTTGTGCTCAGTTTGAGTACACCAAAGCCATCAAACAGATGCTTTCCTCAAAATCCCTCTCTTTAGGCCAAAATGCCTTCTTTAGCAAGGTAACTCTGAGTTTTTGAGTTAGAGAGCATTTCCATCACAACTCATAATCCAAACACATCCAATATGTCATATCTAAGCTGTCCAAACTCTCACAAGTGACCTGTAACACCAAAATCTCAAAGTCACCTCTCAAAACCTCAAAATAGTACTTTAGTGCATTTTTCAAGCCATGCCTTGATTCAGTCACTTTCCAAACCAGATAAAACCTCAAACACACTCCAAATATTATCCTTGAACTGTCCCAAATGGTTCCCCCCATCTGGAACACCATTTGAGAGAGTTGTTATTTTGGCCATTTTAATCCCTTTTGCAAGAAAGGGCCAGTTTGTGTTTTTGCATGTTCCAGCTGATTCCAATCATCCTAAAAGCTTCTAAGGGATCATTTGAGAGTGTTCAAAGCATCAAACCATTTCTGGAACAAGAAACTTGGCAGATTGCACAGAAAACTCCAAAAGCTCAAAAAGAGGTGAGCATCATGACTTGAACTTCCCAAGATATGCATTGCTTTAAGGTCCACTGATTATGCACATCTTATACATGTTATATATGTTGTGTTTGAACCAATTCATCATGTAATTCATACCTGTACCAAAGTGTAGCATAGAAAATGCAATTATAGGCCTATTTCAAAACCACTATCGAATTTTGAGGAGGGAGCATGATATGGAAAAAATACCACCACCATTGGATTCCTTGTGAAATTCTAGGCCAGATGCATATAAATTTTGTCCCCAACCATGGAGAAATGAGAAAGTTATGGACCTTCCCGTTTCTTGCCAAAACTTGCCTTGTCTTGCCTTGGCCAGGCCTAGAAAACAAGGCAAGCCTTGTATATTTGTTGGTTTGTTTTAATCAACGGATGTATCACCACCTCAGTGGTAAGGCGCGCGCCCTATAACCTTGAGGTCGTGGGTTCAAACCCCGCCCATGCCATTTTGTGTTTTTTTCACATTTTGCTATTTTTTCCCATATTTTCATGTTTTGTTAATTAATTGGAAAATTAATAACTCTTTCAATTTTAATTATTTTTTATTGGTTCTTTTTGCAAAAAAAAATCACAAAAATGTTAAAATATTTTATTCCACAAAAAAATTAAGTTTATATTAGTTATTTAATATAATTAGTATTTTTGTGAATAAATTCCCTTTTTAATTATTTTTAAACATTTAAAAGTGAATATTTACTTTGAAAATAAAAAACAAATGAGTTCTAAATCATCTTGTGATTAAAACCTCAGTTTTCAAACCTAAAACAAAAATCACAAATGGTTTATTCAAATTTATTTGGTATTTTTATCATTTTTATTTGATTTTCTTTAAATATTTACTTTTAAAGAAGACAAAATTAGGGTTTCTTTGATTTTCACCCTCACAAATCATTTTCAAACACTCATGGGCCTCTAATAGAGTGTAAGACCCAACCCCTCTTTGAAACCAAAATAATTTGGGCCTCAGTCATTATATAAGTCCCAACACATTTTTAAAAATCTCGGCGCGATCGCCAGTTTAAATTAAAACCTAGGGCCTCTCCTTGAGTTGTAAGCCCCATTCTTTTTCTTTAAAACATTTTGGGCCTCTAATAGAGTGTAAGACCCAACCCTTTGTAAATACAACCTATTTTGGGCCTCACTTATTGTATAAGTCCGGTTGTATTTCAAAAGTTCGGCGCGATTATCGCCCGTATAAAACAAACCCTGGGCCTCTCCTTGAGCTATAAGACCCATCTTTGTTCACTTTCAACCATTTTTGGGCCTCCTGAGAGAGTGTAAGACCCACCCCCTTGTACAGAAAACCTTTCTTGGGCCTCAGTCACTTGTATAAGTCCCTGTACAAAACGACAGTGCGACCACTGATTAAACCTTGGGCCTCTCCTTGAGCTGTAAGCCCCAATTTTCCTTTCAAAAGGCACTTTCTCCTTTAATTTTGTAACATACTGTTATTTTCAATTCCTTTGTTGAGCAACTAACAATACAGCATGGAAGCTCTACAACCGAGTAAGTGTTTACCCGCTTTCATTTACCGCTTTCATATGTATATAACTGTACTGTGGGGCTGTTTCACTGTAAGTCTTCTTTCATAAACTCATATCGACTGTGTAATAATAGTATATATATTTCGAGTTTCCCCGGCAACTACGTCTAGAACTAGACCGAACCTCGTCTCCCGACGTTCTCCCGGATATTTCAGCATAACCTAAACCACGAGAACTTTCTTTTACAACAATTTTAGATAACTAGATCTAAGAAATTTCCCCCTTGAACAGTTCATATACAGAAGGCCAATGTTCCAAGTGAAACCCCTTCTGGAACTATTCATCAGCCTCCTCTTGGGCTTAGTGCAAGGACCCACAGGCTTCCTAAAAGCATCCTCGCCTCCTCTTGGGCGTTGTACAAGGACTCGTCGGCTTCTTAGAAGTTTTCACAGCCTCCTCTTAAGCTTTGTATAATGATTCTTTCTCCGGGAAGATAGCCTCCTCTTGGGCTTAGTACAAATTGTCCCTCGGCTTCTTAAAAGTTTTTTCTCGCCTCCTCTTGGGCTTCGTACAAATTGTCCCGACGACCTCCTAGAGGTATAGGAACAGAAATTAGTCATATTAATAGAACAGTCTTTCAAAGAGTCTAGATCTCACTACTACTATTTCTTAAGCATAGTACAAAAGATAAAACCCGTAGACTCGGATAGTCTAAAGCTCTTTTGGATTCCCCATTTCCTTAGAGAACACAAAATAATCCCGATCCTCTGATCAAATCCATGAGTACAACATTACCCATATAAGAACTGATTTTCTCTTTTAACCAACATGTTGGACCTGTCACTCAATTGAAACAATCACTAGCACCCCAGCCTCCTCTTGGGCTTTGTACAATGATCCTCCCCCAACGGAGCTAACCTTTTCACACTCTCTTGTTGAGTATAAAAGACTCTCTTGTTGAGTCAATTTCCTTTTAGTCTCCATCTCGGGCTTCGTACGAGATACAAAACACTCTCTTGTTGAGTATAAAAGACTCTCTTGTTGAGTCAATCATCTTATAGTCTCCATCTCGGGCTTCGTACGAGATACAAAACACTCTCTTGTTGAGTATAAAAGACTCTCTTGTTGAGTCAAACACCTTTTAGCCTCCATCTCGGGTTTCGTACGAAATACAAAAACACTCTCTTGTTGAGTATAAAAGACCCTCTTGTTTGGTCACAAACCTTTCAGCCTCCGTCTCGGGCTTCATACGAGACACCAAATCACTCTCTTGTTGAGTATAAAAGACTCTCCTGTTGAGTCAAACAACTTTTAGCTTCCGTCTTGGGCTTTGTACAAGACACACGAAAAGACTCTCTTGTTGAATCAAACCCTTTTAGCCTCAATCTTGGGCTTTGTACAAGACAGAAAGAACATTTTCCCCGAAAAAGTCAGCCTTATAGCCTCCTCTTAGGCTTTGTATAAGGAAACCCCGGTTGAGACAATCAACCTTTTAGCATCAAAATTTGTGCCTTGCTCACAGTATATAAACGTCAACAACTCCTTTCTCCCCCATCTAATTGCTGTAAGCGGCAAGCCTCTGGATTATTTACATCCACGCCACTGTCCCTCTTTTAGCATGAGAAATTCCTAAGGAAAGATGGCATTACTCTAAACTGAGTTAAAGTCTTCTCCTTCAGGTCAAAAACCCCTAAAGGAAATTATGGCATTACTGGATTCACATATCCCAGTTTAAGTAATTCTCCTTTATAATCAGTCACCCAACTGTTGTGACAAACAGGCCCCTTTAGAGATGACAAATTCTCTCTAAGGTCAAAACCCTTCAGCTTCACATCTTGGGCTTCGAACAAGATACAAATCACTTTTAGCTTCATATCTTGGGCTTTGAACAAGACACCAAAACACCATTTCCTCCCATAGAATAGGAGGAACTACGATCACTCTGATTTCCCTGTTTCGGTAAACGGGAATACGTAGGCATAAGATTGAAAGAAAAATCTTAGCGAGCACACTAATCAAAAACCCAAAATCTCGTACCTTCATACGTCAATCGAAAAGCATCAGTCCTAACATCCTACCAATAACATAGTCCTGTCATTTCAGTCTTAACAAAATAAGCAAAAAGAGACCCCACTTCCATATAGCATCCGTAACCTAACAGACTGCTGTTTAAACTCAGTATGCAAGCAGGGTTAGTTGGAGACATCTATTTCCCTTCCTTCATCAGATTCAATAGGATAAAAAATGAATCGACCTGTAGTCCCTCAAGTGCGACAGTGTTTAAGAACC
The DNA here is from genome assembly GCA_022829125.1 of Lathyrus tuberosus. NCBI lineage: Eukaryota > Viridiplantae > Streptophyta > Magnoliopsida > Fabales > Fabaceae > Lathyrus > Lathyrus tuberosus. The sequence goes on along the minus strand of JALAZF010000142.1, from coordinate 1,062,039 downwards.
ACGTCCAAAATCGCTCGCTAAAGTAGGGAGGGCTTTTGAACTAAAAGGAATTGGTTTTCATTTTCTGCAGCAGTGTTAACCGATTAACATGTGCAAGAATGGCATTTTGTGCTAAATTTAAGAAGTTAACTGATTAGCTTAGATGGTTAATCGATTAACATGTGTGTAAATTGTGAAATCCCTTAGGGAACCATCATCTGCGTTTTGTTACCTTATGTTGCTCCGAGTGAAGAGTATTGTGTAAATGGAAAACGGGATTGCGAGTAAATGAAAACGGATTTGTGTTTTGAAAATCGTAACTTTTGGAAAGGTGTTACGTAGTTGACCACTTGTTCAGACGACGAGGGAGTTTAACTTTTGGAGAAATAATCTTGTGAACTGTGTTGAGTGGGAGAAATTCTTAGGTGTATTACCGTTAAGAGTCTTAAGGACGAAGTTGGAAATACTCACGAAGTATTGATCTTGCAAGGAATATTTTGGGGTGTAATCATGGTATTAGTAAGGTATGAACGGTTGGTCCGAGTTAGTAATTTTTATCTCCTGTGAGTTCATGACATCATATTTAAGTCGTGAGAGTAGTGCCAGTTGTGTACAGTTGTACTTTAATCAGAATTATGAAATTTGAAGGTTATCCTTCCAAGTAAGAGTAAGAATTGGACGTTCCGAAGTTAAACATGTAACTTGAGAAACGTGGCATGGACTTTGAAAATGTGGAGTGTTGTATGTGAATTGGTGAGTAGTATGGAATCTCACAGTTGTGCCTTGAATGGTTTAAGTTTTGATAAGTGGTGACTCACATATGATTGAAGTTCCGTGATGGTGTTACGTGTTATTGGTTGAGATCTCGTGTCAACAAGGAATCTTGAGTAAGTCGGAAAACCCGTAAGAAGAATTGATATGGAATGTAGTAACTAGAAATGAAAGTTGTTAAGCTATTTTGGATGTATCATTTCGAGTTAGAGTGATGGTTGCGACAGTGTAACTCCTGTACTTTTATCGTCTGAAGAGTATTGGAAAGATGTTATGATATTGTGTGTTGGCAAAGAAATTATTCTACCATAGGATGTCAGTAAGTTTTTGTGTCATTGGTTAGTAAGGACCCTAGTGGATAAGTGTGTTTCTCCGTGGACTGTTAGCTAAGTGTTAATGCTTAAGAATTCGTGGTGTTCCACTGTTAAAAATTGGATTGCGCAGTGGAAGGTGACGGATGAAAGAGGTAAGTCAGAATAATGAGAATTTAGATGGATTATCGCTTGTAAGTATAGAAATAAGGAGATTTTGTTTTAAGTGTGTTACCATTTTGGTTGTGACTCAATAGAGGAATAAGGAATGTTACATTCTGGCCGAAGGTAGGATGTGACCAAGTGTTTTGTATGGAACAACAGATGAATTTTGGGAAAAGCAAGTGGAAAGTTAACCCAATAATGGAATACGAGTATGATTAAGGACACGAAGTTTGATAATTTTGAAAACAAGGATTTTGGTCTGTGAAGTCAAGTTAGAATTTGAGTACGTCAGTAACTTTCACAGAAGTAAAGTTGAGTGTAGAACTAAGACACTGATGCAAGTTGTGGTTATTGTCAAGTAGAGGAAATTCGGGGGCGAATTTCAATTTAAGGGGGGGGGGGGAGTGTAATACCCCGTATTATCTAAATGCACAATTGGATATCAGATGAGATCAGATGAGTGCCTTTGTGCTCTATCTTTGGATAAGTGGATTAATGGAATCCTATAAGTACTTTAAGTATTGACAATTGGGATCATTAGAGCAACTGGAGAACTCTGAAGTTATCAATTATTTTATTAAAGAGACGGATTAATATTTATTAATTCAAGAAAGTAATTTTTGGTAACTCTAATAATTGATCAATTGGGTTGAGACGAAAAAATATCAATTGGAGATAATTTACTCTATTGGATTATATTATATAATAAGTTATATATATATATATATATATATATATATATATATATATATATATATATATATATATATATATATATATATATAATTGTTATAAGAGAAAAGAAAAGAAAAAGTTAGTAAAGAGAAAGAAGGGAAAGGAAGAGAAGAAGAGGGAAAGAACTTGGATGAAGAAGAGAAGTTCATGGATCATCATCATCTTCTTCAACCTCCTCTTCGATTATCAGGTGGGTTCTAGTTAGACACTCTAAGTTCTAGAAATATACGTTTAGAACTTAGGTTAGATTTGAGAGAAAATGATTAAACGGATAAATCAATGAAATCTAACGGATGAAATGCGATATAAAATGCGTAGAATACTTGTTGTTATGATTGGAACATGTTTTGGTTGTTTTAGTATGAATTGGAAGTGTTGTGGATGAGATTTTTGGCCCTAAGGACCTGCTGTTACGTTGCTGAGAAATTCTGGGTTTTGCAGGGTTCGCCTAGCGAACCCCTAGCGAAGGGCAAAGCGAATGGTTCTCGAGGGTTCGCTAGAAGCGAAGGGAAGGCGAATGTTCGCTTGGTGTTCGCAGAGCGGACTTTGTGCCCTTTTGGCTCTGTCTTGGTGCGCTAGAGCTTCGCAAGGCGAAGGCGAAAGCGAACGTTCGCTGGGGATTCGCCTAGCGAACCTGACAGATTGTCCCATTTTGTTTCCTTCATAACTTTTGATCCGTAACTCGGATCGAGACGTTCTTGGTACCGTTAGAAATCCATGACGACCCTCTACCCAATAAAAAGTGAAAATTAAGGGTATGATGTGGGATAAATTATTTAGTGGAAAATGAAGGAAAGTAATGTTATGTGATATGTTGAAATCCATATCTTTTGGATCGTAAATCCGATCGAGGCATAATTACAGCCGATGTAAAGCGGTGGAAATATCCTACGGGATGAATGTGAAAAGTATTGATTTCGATACCTGATTAAATGAATTGGAGGGAACCAAAAGTGACGTTTTATGTGACGTACTATGATATGGTAATGGGAGACCATGATTTTATCCAAGGATGCTTGGTAGAGGATAGTAGTGGCTTGTATGCCTAAAAAATGTGTGTGAACTACTATGTGGATTATGTTTGATATGTTATGCTATCTTGTGTGTTTTACGATTGAGGTTGTAATATACTTGTCTAATATTTTTGTTAATCATGATGAGAATATATGCTTAAAATGAATTAGGAAGTGTGAGGAAACTTTACCCCAAAACAAATGGCATAGTTAAGATTGTTATAATTCTAGGTTGTGAATAGAATTGTGATAGAAACTCAGGATGGCGACGCTCGTGCATTCATTGACGAGTTCTGGCCTAGAGTAGATAAACTCTGGATGGTGACGCTCGTGCATTCATTGACGAGTTCTGGCCTAGAGATGTAACTAGGTCTTGGTAAAGGTTTGTTGTATCCCTTAATAAATATTAGTGACCCGTGTTTAATCCTCTGGTGTAGGATGGTCGGGGAAAGTATTTATTAAGTATGTATCCCTTAATAAATATTAGTAACCCGTGTCGAGATCCTCTGGTGTAGGGTGGCCGGGGAAAGTATTTATTAAGTAAGACTGCATTTAGAACCTGTAACGCCCCGAATTTAATTAATTAGTTAATTAAATTAGTGAAGGGTTTTATTATTGGATTTAGACGAAGTTTGAGAATTAATCGAGTAATTGGGTGTTATCGGTATTATTTTAAGAGGCTAATTGGTTTGATATGTCGATCGGAATTATTAAGTTAAAGTCGGATTAATAGTCGGTTAATCGGAAAATTAATAAGTTGATTATGCTGAAGGAGTAATATTAGTAATAATATTATTATTTATTTGGGTTAGTTGTGGTGTGGTATGTGGCAATGTGGAGGTGTGGATTAGTTGGCCCATTAAATCAAATAATGGTATTATTAGTTATTATTAGATTATTTGGAAAATAAAAGAAAAGAAGTAGCAGTAAGGTGAGAAAAAGGAAATGCAGAACGAGGGTTTTGTGTGGAGAAAGAGATCGTGAAACAAAGTTGCAGTTAAAAAGGGAACGAGGGTTTGGAAGCACAAGATTGGAGAAGAGGAATTACGAGAAGTGCGCAGCCGGAACCGGAGAATTCGAACTGCCGTTAAAACCCAGGTAAGGGTGGGTTCGACTATTATAACCGGGTTATGATGAATGTTATGTGGGTATTAGGTTGTATTGAATTGCTACTGTCTGTAATTTTGTTGAGTAATCTCTGTTTGGTCTAATACTGTCACATAATGTGAAATTGGGTTTATGTGAAATCATCGTTGTGATTGAAAATTGATGTTGCAGTGAGTATAATTTGATTGTGTCTGAGATAGTTGATCGAAGAAAATATGTTGATGAGTTGATGTATTATATGTCGTAATTGGTTAATTTAACATTAAGTGAAGAATAGGGATTGGAGGCGGGGGCCTCAAAGTAATGGAGGTGAGCGTCCCCATTTAATTTAAGGAATTGGAGGCGGGGGCCTCAGAGCAATGGAGGCGAGCGCCCCACTTAATGGAAGGAAGGAGGCGAGGGCCTCCAAGAATTGAGAAGGATGTGATGAGTGGCATTCCATTCATTAGGATATCGAAAACAATAGTTGGAATGTCAATGCCACATGAGAAGGGATGGATGGCAAATTGTATCTTAAGGTCTATATGTCAATCATAGATTTTATAAACAATATTTAATAATTTAAATATTTATTATATAATATTTTGGCATATGTAGAAGTTGAGGGATGCATATATATGATGATACCTAGTAACTGATGAGAAGTTGGTTAGTGATGTAGGATGGTTCCTTGAATGACGTGAAATTCATTGTGAGTTTAGTTGTAACTACCTTTGTGAGACTATTTGGATTGAAAACCGGTGTAGCAATTAGTGTAAATAAGAGGCAACTAGTGTAATTAAGAGCAAGGTTGTAATAAGTTGGTTTAATTTTGGATCAGAATTGAATGTCCGGAAACGTGCTACTGCTGTTAGCCCTGAATCTAGTTAGGATGAGTTATCTAATTAGATTAATTATAATTTGGACCGTTATTGGATTGCTTAGATTTATTTTGATTTTATTGAATCTTTGGAATAATAAAGAAGGACGGTTACGGTGTAAGCTTATCGAAGTGCTAAAATTCTGTTAATTGGTCTAGAGAATTTAGCATATCATTGAAGTATAAAATGATGCTGCTGTTATTTGAGATAGAATGAATGTTGTGCCGAAAATGTGTCATGAGATTTTGTTAAAGACACTGCTATAGTTCTTGATGTGCAATGTTGTTAATTTAATTGATTATGAACTTGTGTAGTATGAAGTAACTGTTTGAACTGTTAGTGTATTAACGTGTTTAGTTAGGGACTACTATGGGTGGATTTTGACCTGTAGTATTGAAATGGTGTTATTGATCAATTACTGCAATGAGAGAGATGGGAAATTAGTGATGTTAAATGGGACTATTAGCAGCAGATTTTAAGGAAGTAGCAGACCTTGGTATTATAAAGCAGTCTTGGAATGTTGTTGACAGCAAAGGTTAAGTAGCAGAAAAATAAACTGGTATTAGTAACCGAAGTCAAAAACAGCGCAGTTTTAGTCGGTTTAGCCGGTTTAGGCGAGAAACTTAGTTGTCCGGAATTTAACGAAAATTGTCGAGCTAGTTCGTAATAATTAGTAGGTGATTTTAGTCGGTTTGTTTTGTTGAATTAAGTTGAACGCGTGGAATTGCAGGCAAAGTTGGATAAGTTGTATTGTCCCAATTTACGGGCGAAGTATTTAAGTTGCAGGTCTTATGACCAATGTTGTTTGAGTTGTGTTGTTGTTGATTAAGTTGAAGGTCGAATGACCAATGTTGTTTGAGTTGTGTTGTTGTTGATTAAGTTGTAGGTCGAATGACCAATGTTGGATTAAGTTGATGCTATTGATGCATGTTTGAGTTTTTGTTTTCGTTGTTGCTGTTCTGGTTGTTCTTGTTGATGATGTAGTTGATTGTATGCCTTTGATAATTGTCGCATACATTACATTCATGAGTCGGGGCTGTATGCTCACACCACGTTGGCCTTGATGGCATTGATTAAGTTGGCCTTGATGACATTGATTAAGTTGGCCTTGATGGCACCACGTTGAAGGCTTATGCCTTGTTGAAATGCCTCGATAACCTGGCATATGTTTAAGTTGGGAGTTTTACTCCGATGGTACCACATGCATGTGCATAGTTGCGTCACATTTTGAGTCGTTGTGAAGTTGCTGTTGTTCTTGATTCGTGGTTGTTGTGAAGTTGCTGTTGTTGTGAAGTTGTCGTTGTTGTGAAGTTGTTGCTTGTTATAAGTTGTTGTTGCTATGTCTTGTTGCTTGAGATAAATTACTAATGTCGTGAGCTGATGTTATATATGTTGTTATTACTATAATTTGCATCTTTTACATAAGTTGTTGTTATATGTTGTTATTTGCTGTCAATACAAGTTGGGGTTGCTATTAAGTTGTTTAATTCTGGTTGTTGCATGACTGTCGTATGAAGCGGTGGAATTTATATGATTCTAATCTAGCATATTAATTATCATATTTTGTTTATAATATTCGATATCTCACCCCTTCTGTAATGATGTTACCTATTATGGGTAACTGAGCAGGTACTCAAGAATAGCTGCAGAAGTTGAGGTATAATGTGAAGTCTTAGATGCTGTTAGCTCGAGTTGGTCTTGCTCTGATACGTAGCACTCGGGGGGATGAACGATTGTTGTTTATTTGTTGTTATTGTCTTAGTAGTTGAGTCTTAAATTGTTGTTATTAAAGAATTGTTGTTTTAAGGTTGTTTTGAGTTGGACATGAGGTTATGTCATTATAAGTTGAATTATGTGAAGCCGCTTATGAATAAAAGTTGTTTTGTTTTCAAAGGGATAATTCAGGTTGTTATCAGTTCATCCGAATCAGTGTTATGTATCTGAATTATTTGTGATTAATATGAAGTTGTTTTCTGTTGAAAATGTGACATCCTGTTTATGTTGAAGAATTTTTAAAATGAAAACTCTAATTTTATTACTTATCCGCCGGGTAGAAATGGGGTGTTACATTAGTGGTATCAGAGCAGGTCGGTCTGTCCGGCCAATGTTGTCTAATGTTGTTTGTCCCTTAGTACTCGACATGTGTGTGAAACACTGTCGGTACTTGTTTGTTAGTTTCTAGTTGTTGTCTGCAGGTGTTGGTTTGAAACAAGTGGGGGAGAGGCTTGTCTCCCGGACGTGTTGTTAGTATGTAGAAGTTGGTTCAAGGTGATGTTGATAGCGAGGGTGCAAATGTTGTTGGAGCGATGTTATTGCGGACCGGCGAGAGTTTGGACTCGCGAATCCGTATCAGTCAAGTTGGAGATGTGCGTAGAGTCTGGACGGTGAATCAAGGATGATTGAAATTAAGGAATTATTCCGAATGGAATGATAAGTTGGTGGATTAATTCGGTAAGTTGTATATCTTGAGTATAGTTGGATTAAGGTTGAGTGATTTTCGTAGTTGGACGAAAAGGAGGATGTTGGTAGATCTTGGAAGCAAGGGAGGGAAATGGAACTTATGTTCATCAACCTCAAATTCTGGTTTTTGTGATTTTGGAGCAGCTGTCAGTAAACGAGGTATAACTTTCGACTCGTGATTCGGATGGAAGCGGCTCTGGACATTTTGGAAAGCTTACGAAATTCCCTACAGTTTTCATATAAGATTTGTCTTCAGGAAGTTTTTTAAGAGGGAGAAAGGTGCGTTTTAATATTTGGGTCTGTTGCTGATTTTTTTTGGAAAATTCTGCATACGGAAATTCTGGACCAGTCCCGTTGTGTAGCTGATAACTTTTTACTCGTAAGTCGGATTTACGCGATTCTTGAAGTTCTGAAATCTACACAAAATTCTCTTCATTTTGGAATATGATTTTGTGATTGAGAGATCTATATTGAAGGAGATATATATGGTTGAAGTTGAGCGACATTTGCTGAAAAATTTGGAAGGATGAAAACAAGTGTGGAATATTATTAAGAATAAAATGTTCGTATTGGTAAGATGTGACTGTATCGGAGAATGCTTGGAGATGCAACTTATGTTGAATGAGGATGATTAAGACGATGATGCTAAGTAAAGGTAAAGTTGAGAGAAATGCGAAAGTTGATTTGTGTTGCTAAGAATTCTCACCTTGGTTGAAAGTTGTAATTGGAGCAAACTGAATTGGATCGTTCTCAATGTTGTAGCGACTTCGGTATTGGAAAAATAGTTAAAGTCGTGTTGTACTATGAACGTGCATAAGAGGATGCGTAATGGATTTTGGACGTTTTTGTATCGTTGACGAAGTTGAAACTAAAGAAACTAAGAGTGGCATTGGTAAGCCTTAGAAAGTTGGCGGAGCATTATGCTTACGGACTTTGGGCACAAGTTGAAGTACGCTATTGGGTTGGGTACTGATGATTTATTTCACCGTTATGGTTGTCGGCTGTCTATTGACAAATTGAGGAACTGATCACCCTTAATCTATTGTTGATAGTAGACGGAATCATAATTGATGGATAGATGTGTTGTGCCAACTAGTATAGTACGTACGTTGAATTGGTCGAAGTCAAGCCAAGTGCTTGAAGGTTGTTTGTTTTGCTGATACAAGTTCATATGTTAGAATATTAGTTGAATTTAAGGATGACAGCACGAAGCTGTGTTTGATTGATAAGTAGTATGGAGACTCACAGTCGAGTTCTAGATAACTTGAGTCGTTGTTTGTGATGAAGCGAATGGCTAGTATGCCTTAAGGTGTATGTATGGAGTATGAAGCGTATCTTCCATACTTGTTTGGATGAGTTGGAACTGGTGTTTGTTGCGAATGTTTTGAGCTGTTGTAAAATCAGAGGAAGAACGCGTAGAATATTTGAAGGTTGAGTTATGATTATTAAAAGAAGTTAAATTATAAGTTGATTTGTAAAAGTGGAGTTTTGGTTGGTAAAGATGATTGATCTTGTTGAATTTAAGTGGACTCAGGTGTCAAATGTTGTTGTAATGTTGTTATGCACCTAAGGTGATTTTGGGAACTATGTTGATAAAAGATAGTAAAGTTGAAGTTTATGTGTGGTGTTAACGGGGAGATCCCGAAGAGTTAAGTCGAAAGCCTTGGTATTATGTCGATTTTGATGATTGGGAGTTAGAGGTCAACTGAGTAGAGTTAGTACCTTGAAAGTAATCAGAGTGCGCAGCGAACGCGTAGTGTATTGCGGTTGTTCAGACGTGAATTGTACCGATGTTGATATTTGATTACGTTGATGTTGTGTTTAAGTTGGTATTCTTAAGTTGTTGTGTTCTGGTTCTTAAACCGGTAAATTCTTAAGTTGGTTACTTCTTGTGTTGCGATGTTAGTTGTCAATTGCATCACTTGGGTAGTATTCGCGTTGTTGTCGCCGTTGAGGTTAAGAACCGTTGTTTGTGTTATACGTGGGTTTCCTTCAGAGTATGGAGATAAGGACCGTATATGTGTTTTGGTGTTGTTTACGTTGCTGCGGTAATGATGCGATGTTGTATAGTCGAGTATAGGCAAGTGAAGGTTGTTACTATGTTGTAAGGTGGTTGTTTCAAGGTATTACTAAAATGGTTGGCGAATAGTAGCGATCATGTGGTAAGAGTAATTGAAGTATTGGAGTATACATATTGGGTTTAAAACCGTGATTGAGTTGTTGTTGGACTGGAAGATTAAATACGAGAGTTGGGATAAGGATGGTGGTGTCGGATAGATTTTCGAGGACGAAAATATCCTAAGTGGGGGAGAGTTGTAACGCCCCGAATTTAATTAATTAGTTAATTAAATTAGTGAAGGGTTTTATTATTGGATTTAGACGAAGTTTGAGAATTAATCGAGTAATTGGGTGTTATCGGTATTATTTTAAGAGGCTAATTGGTTTGATATGTCGATCGGAATTATTAAGTTAAAGTCGGATTAATAGTCGGTTAATCGAAAAATTAATAAGTTGATTATGCTGAAGGAGTAATATTAGTAATAATATTATTATTTATTTGGGTTAGTTGTGGTGTGGTATGTGGCAATGTGGAGGTGTGGATTAGTTGGCCCATTAAATCAAATAATGGTATTATTAGTTATTATTAGATTATTTGGAAAATAAAAGAAAAGAAGTAGCAGTAAGGTGAGAAAAAGGAAATGCAGAACGAGGGTTTTGTGTGGAGAAAGAGATCGTGAAACAAAGTTGCAGTTAAAAAGGGAACGAGGGTTTGGAAGCACAAGATTGGAGAAGAGGAATTACGAGAAGTGCGCAGCCGGAACCGGAGAATTCAAACTGCCGTTAAAACCCAGGTAAGGGTGGGTTCGACTATTATAACCGGGTTATGATGAATGTTATGTGGGTATTAGGTTGTATTGAATTGCTACTGTCTGTAATTTTGTTGAGTAATCTATGTTTGGTCTAATACTGTCACATAATGTGAAATTGGGTTTATGTGAAATCATCGTTGTGATTGAAAATTGATGTTGCAGTGAGTATAATTTGATTGTGTCTGAGATAGTTGATCGAAGAAAATATGTTGATGAGTTAATGTATTATATGTCGTAATTGGTTAATTTAACATTAAGTGAAGAATAGGGATTGGAGGCGGGGGCCTCAAAGTAATGGAGGTGAGCGCCCCCATTTAATTTAAGGAATTGGAGGCGGGGGCCTCAGAGCAATGGAGGCGAGCGCCCCACTTAATGGAAGGAAGGAGGCGAGGGCCTCCAAGAATTGAGAAGGATGTGATGAGTGGCATTCCATTCATTAGGATATCGAAAACAATAGCTGGAATGTCAATGCCACATGAGAAGGGATGGATGGCAAATTGTATCTTAAGGTCTATATGTCAATCATAGATTTTATAAACAATATTTAATAATTTAAATATTTATTATATAATATTTTGGCATATGTAGAAGTTGAGGGATGCATATATATGATGATACCTAGTAACTGATGAGAAGTTGGTTAGTGATGTAGGATGGTTCCTTGAATGACGTGAAATTCATTGTGAGTTTAGTTGTAACTGCCTTTGTGAGACTATTTGGATTGAAAACCGGTGTAGCAATTAGTGTAAATAAGAGGCAACTAGTGTAATTAAGAGCAAGGTTGTAATAAGTTGGTTTAATTTTGGATCAGAATTGAATGTCCGGAAACGTGCTACTGCTGTTAGCCCTGAATCTAGTTAGGATGAGTTATCTAATTAGATTAATTATAATTTGGACCGTTATTGGATTGCTTAGATTTATTTTGATTTTATTGAATCTTTGGAATAATAAAGAAGGACGGTTACGGTGTAAGCTTATCGAAGTGCTAAAATTCTGTTAATTGGTCTAGAGAATTTAGCATATCATTGAAGTATAAAATGATGCTGCTGTTATTTGAGATAGAATGAATGTTGTGCCGAAAATGTGTCATGAGATTTTGTTAAAGACACTGCTATAGTTCTTGATGTGCAATGTTGTTAATTTAATTGATTATGAACTTGTGTAGTATGAAGTAACTGTTTGAACTGTTAGTGTATTAACGTGTTTAGTTAGGGACTACTATGGGTGGATTTTGACCTGTAGTATTGAAATGGTGTTATTGATCAATTACTGCAATGAGAGAGATGGGAAATTAGTGATGTTAAATGGGACTATTAGCAGCAGATTTTAAGGAAGTAGCAGACCTTGGTATTATAAAGCAGTCTTGGAATGTTGTTGACAGCAAAGGTTAAGTAGCAGAAAAATAAACTGGTATTAGTAACCGAAGTCAAAAACAGCGCAGTTTTAGTCGGTTTAGCCGGTTTAGGCGAGAAACTTAGTTGTCCGGAATTTAACGAAAATTGTCGAGCTAGTTCGTAATAATTAGTAGGTGATTTTAGTCGGTTTGTTTTGTTGAATTAAGTTGAACGCGTGGAATTGCAGGCAAAGTTGGATAAGTTGTATTGTCCCAATTTACGGGCGAAGTATTTAAGTTGCAGGTCTTATGACCAATGTTGTTTGAGTTGTGTTGTTGTTGATTAAGTTGAAGGTCGAATGACCAATGTTGTTTGAGTTGTGTTGTTGTTGATTAAGTTGTAGGTCGAATGACCAATGTTGGATTAAGTTGATGCTATTGATGCATGTTTGAGTTTTTGTTTTCGTTGTTGCTGTTCTGGTTGTTCTTGTTGATGATGTAGTTGATTGTATGCCTTTGATAATTGTCGCATACATTACATTCATGAGTCGGGGCTGTATGCTCACACCACGTTGGCCTTGATGGCATTGATTAAGTTGGCCTTGATGACATTGATTAAGTTGGCCTTGATGGCACCACGTTGAAGGCTTATGCCTTGTTGAAATGCCTCGATAACCTGGCATATGTTTAAGTTGGGAGTTTTACTCCGATGGTACCACATGCATGTGCATAGTTGCGTCACATTTTGAGTCGTTGTGAAGTTGCTGTTGTTCTTGATTCGCGGTTGTTGTGAAGTTGCTGTTGTTGTGGAGTTGTCATTGTTGTGAAGTTGTTGCTTGTTATAAGTTGTTGTTGCTATGTGTTGTTGCTTGAGATAAATTACTAATGTCGTGAGCTGATGTTATATATGTTGTTATTACTATAATTTGCATCTTTTACATAAGTTGTTGTTATATGTTGTTATTTGTTGTCAATACAAGTTGGGGTTGCTATTAAGTTGTTTAATTCTGGTTGTTGCATGACTGTCGTATGAAGCAGTGGAATTTATATGATTCTAATCTAGCATATTAATTATCATATTTTGTTTATAATATTCGATATCTCACCCCTTCTGTAATGATGTTACCTATTATGGGTAACTGAGCAGGTACTCAAGAATAGCTGCAGAAGTTGAGGTATAATGTGAAGTCTTAGATGCTGTTAGCTCGAGTTGGTCTTGCTCTGATACGTAGCACTCGGGGGGATGAACGATTGTTGTTTATTTGTTGTTATTGTCTTAGTAGTTGAATCTTAAATTGTTGTTATTAAAGAATTGTTGTTTTAAGGTTGTTTTGAGTTGGACATGAGGTTATGTCATTATAAGTTGAATTATGTGAAGCCGCTTATGAATAAAAGTTGTTTTGTTTTCAAAGGGATAATTCAGGTTGTTATCAGTTCATCCGAATCAGTGTTATGTATCTGAATTATTTGTGATTAATATGAAGTTGTTTTCTATTGAAAATGTGACATCCTGTTTATGTTGAAGAATTTTTAAAATGAAAACTCTGATTTTATTACTTATCTGCCGGGTAGAAATGGGGTGTTACAGAACCCGTTATGGTCATTATGAATTTCTAGTGATGCCCTTCGGTGTGACTAATGCTCCGGCAGTTTTCATGGATTATATGAACCGGATCTTCCAACCTTACTTGGATCAATTTGTAGTGATCTTTATTGATGACATTCTTATCTATTCTCGTGATTCTCATGAGCACGGAGAACACCTAAGAATCGTTTTATCGATCTTACAAGAAAGACAACTTTTTGCCAAGCTAAGCAAGTGCGAGTTTTGGATGTCGGAGGTTAATTTTTTTGGTCACGTCATATCTCAAGGAGGTGTGGCGGTAGACCCATCAAAAGTTGAAGCGGTGATTAATTGGGAGAGACCGAAAAACGTTGCAGAAATCAGAAGTTTCTTGGGTTTGGCAGGTTATTATAGAAGATTTATTCAAGGTTTTTCCCAACTGGCTTTACCAATGACGAGACTTACTCGAAAGGATTGTTCGTATGCGTGGGATTCGGCTTGTGAAAGAAGTTTTCTGAGTTTGAAGGAAAGACTGACGACCGCCCCTATTTTAATTATTCTTGATCCTAGCAAGTCGTATGAGGTATATTACAATGCATCGAAGATGGGATTAGGAGGTGTGTTAATGCAAGATGGACATGTGGTGGCTTATGCTTCTCGACAGTTGAAAGTCCATGAAGAGAATTATCCAACGCACGATTTGTAATTGGCGGCAGTTGTGTTTACTTTGAAAGTGTGGCGCCATTATTTGTATGGTGTATGTTTCGAGATGTTCAGCGACCACAAGAGCTTAAAGTATCTTTTTGATCAGAAAGAGTTGAACATGCGTCAACGGAGGTGGATGGAGTATTTGAAGGATTATGATTTGGAACTAAAATACCACCCGGGTAAAGCGAATAAAGTAGCGGATGCACTGAGTAGGAAAGTGTTACGTAATGCCGAGTTGATGATGTTAGAGTATGCCTTATTGGAAAAATTTAGGGATCTAAATCTTCAATTTGTTTGGACTCCTGATTGTGTGATTATGGGAAATTTGATTATCAATTCTACCCTTAGGGACGATTATCAATTCTCGCAAGGTTGGACTCATGCAACTTATGTTGAATGAGGATGATTAAGATGATGATGCCGTAAAGACTACTTACAAGGCAAGTCATCTCGCAAGGTTGTTCATTTTGGAAATAGTGAGATTGCATGGTATTCCCTCTAGTATTGTTTCGGATAGAGATCTAAAGTTTACTTCAAGATTTTGGAGAGCTTTCCAACAAGCTATGGGAACGAAGTTGTGTTTAAGCACGTCGAATCATCCGCAAACAGGCGGTTAGACGGAACAGACAATACAAACAATGGAGGATATATTATGAGCTTGTGTACTTGAAAGTGGAGGAAATTGGATAGAACTTTTACCATTGATCGAGTTCTCTTATAACAATAGTTATCATGCAAGTATCGGTATGGCTCCTTACGAGGCATTGTATGGAAGGAAGTGTAGGATGCCATTGTGTTGGGCGGAGGTTGGTGAAGATAGAATATTAGGACCCGAAATTATTCACGAAACTACGAAAAAGATTAGGATGATTCGTGGTAAAGTTAAACAAGCACAAGATCGTCAGAAGAGTCACACGGATAACCGTAGAAGACCTTTGGAGTTTGATGAGGGGGATCATGTGTTTTTGAAGGTTACTCCGAGATTGAGGTTGAAAGGACCGTTTAAGTCGCGGAAGTTAAGTCCGAGATACGTGGGACCGCATCAAATTTCAGAAAGAATTGGTGAAGTGGCGTACAGATTAGCCCTACCGCCTTCTATGTCAGAAATGCACGATGTTTTTCATGTATCTCAGCTTCGGAAGTTTGTTCTAGATCCTCTTCAGCCAATTCTACCTGATACGATTGAGATAGAAGCATATTTAACGTTTGAGCCTCAACCGAGTCGTATCACAGGAAGGGAAACCAAGGTGTTAAGGAATAAAGAGATTCCTCTTGTTAAGGTTCATTGGGATGAGACGCATCCGGGTGACGCAACGTGGGAATTGGAATCCGAGATGCGAGAAGTTTATCCTCATCTTTTCAGGTAATTGTTTTAAATTCGTGGGCGAATTTCTATTTAAGGGGGGAGGATGTAATACCCCGTGAATTATTCCACTCGGGATAATATTATTATGGTCAATTGGATTCCGGTTTGCTCTGAGAAATTATTGGATAAAATAATTAGAGTAAATTGACGAACTCAGAATTGATCAGATTAATATTATTTAACTCTGAGGTTTTATTAATTGGTGCAATTGAGATAATTTGGACATTTAGTAGTATTACTAAATTAATGATAGTTTCTATATCATTTCCTTTCCTCTCATTTTCCAAACATAGTAACATTTGAGAGAGAGAGAGAGAGAGAAAATATAGAGAAGGAAGAGAAAAGGAAAGAAAGAGAAGAGAAAACTTGGAATTGAAGAAAAAAGCTTGGATCATCATCTCCTCTTCATCAATCATCTTCCAATCTTCATCATCATCATCTATTCAAGGTGGGTTCTAGTTAGATGCTTAGATGTTGGATTTCTTGAGTTCTAGAGTTAGGTTTGGTTTTTGGGAGAAAATGAACAATCTTGCTAAAATCATGAATTTAACGGTTGGAAATCGATATAAATTATGTAGTATGATCAATGTATGTGTAGAAACATCTATAGAGAATTGTTATGATGTTGGTATTGATTGGAATGAGTTTGGAATGAAATGGGTTTTGGAAATTATTAGGTTTTGTGAGAAAATTATGTTTTATGAAATTGTTTGATCAACCATGATGGGATCATGATAATACACCTCTATTGGTTGTTTGGATGTGTTTGTGAGGGTGGTTATGCAGGTTGGAATCGACTGTCAAAAGAAAAAAATTTCTGCATAACGCAGAGCGCGCTGAGCGCGGTCATGCCCGCTTAGCGCGGTATGGAAAATTTCCAACCCTTCCAGGCCGAGAGGAGCGCGCTGAGCGCGGGTTGGAGCCCGCTTAGCGCGACCTGGAGGAAAAAGAAAAAAAAGATTATTTTTAAAATCCGTAACTTTCGACTCGTTTACCCGATTTAAGTGTTCTTGGTACCGATGGAGAGCTAGGAAAATATTCTACCTGTTGGAAGTGAGAAATATTAGTTTTGATGCCTGATTAAATAAATCGGAGGGAACTAGAATCGGTGTGAATTGTGATATGTTGTTTTATGTGTTTCTATTATATTATTGACTTGTTATTTCCTATTTCTCTTGTTGTTTAATTTTGATTGAGAGTAAATATGCAACTAAAAGATAAAGATGGAATAGGAAGAGTGAGGAAACCTCAATGCGGAACTATAGTATAATCTAGTTCTATGACTAGGGAATTATCGAAAACCCTAGACGGCAAGGCTCGGGCACCTGATGTAGGAAGGTACATCCGTGACGAGATTGGCCTAGGTGAGAGTGAACACTAGTATGGAACATGTGTGTAAACCATTATGGTTTGGTGAAAGGAGAATGTGGCCTTGAGGCATTGTGACCTAGTGATTGTCGAATACAATCACGTTTGTGTGTGATCACGTAATCGTAACCGATTGTTTCGAGTTGCAGTTTCATGAGTCTCGAGCTCCTCTGAAACGTATGCATGACTACTTGGCAGGTTTGATTCCCGCGTGCAGTACGAATGGCGCTCAGGGAGCTTATGCTTGTGATGGTTAATGGCCCGTGAGAAGTGACGATTCATAACGGTTAATGGCCCGTAGAACCCGAATCCATTCGTATGTCAAGTAGGTTACAAGGATGCATGACTCGGGCCGACTTCTAGACGTAGAAGCGGACGGGAAAAAGGGGATGCCTTGGTATGGTTATCGATTAGTGATATTGTGAATTGATGAACTCATGACATGTTTCCATATAGTGTGAGAATTGGAATTGTGAACTCGATGTCCTTTCCCCTTCCCCTTGGACTTGAGTAGGATTGTTATAACCTTGTAAAGCCGAGAGGACCTATAAGATAGGGAACTCACTAAGATTGATGTATCTCACCCCATGTTGTTGTTTACATCACAGGTTCGGCGAAGGGTAAGGACAAAGTTGTTTGATTTTCCTTACGGATCGTAGCTTTTGTGTGGCAAGGCTTCCGTTGTGAAGATTTTGAGATCATTGTTTGATCTAGTTCTTAGTATTGGAACATCTTGTATATATAATGCCATAGTGTTTTTGTATTAGGTATTTTGGGCATCTATATGTATAATGTGTTAACTAGGGACTTATGATATTTCAGTACCAAAACGTGAATTCATGTATGATATTAATGCTTTGATGTATTATATTATATATGGTTGTTACAATATCATCACATACATTCAAACCATTTCTATTCTGCAAACTATTTCTTCCAAACTTTAAAGTTTGTAACCCATTTCTTCCTAACACAAATTCAGTTATGGCTCAAAGACCACAATACTTGATAACTGCACATATCCTTGGTGAGATATTTGATTGTCCAATGAGTGGTTTCAATTTTAGGGATACAGAAGTGACTAGGTTTTTAATTGATAGAAGAACAAATTTGTATCATTTGAAAGCCCGGTTAGAGAAGAAATTGCAGTGCGGTCCAGTTGGGTAAATTATATACAAAAACCCTATCTTTTTTTAGGGGCATAAGCTGTGCAAATTTTTTTAGATGAAAATACGGGATGATGATGATGTGCGTAATATGTTTCTCAGCCATGAGCATTCTGGTTTCAATGAGGTTGAGTTATATATTGCGTTACAAAATCAACCATTGTCTCAACAACTTGAGGTATCGCAGATTTTTAACGATTCCGACAACGAACAAGCTGAGTTGGACGTCGTTGACGAGGAGGAAGAAGAATCAGAGGACGTTGTTGACGAAATGATAAATGACGACGAGGCAGACCAACTGCCAGACAATCATGTTTATTGCCCACCTCAACATATGACAACACTAAGCTTAGGCGAGGATCAGCCATCAACAGATATTTTTTACGACCTATACAAACATACGGGTGAAGTACTAAAAGTTGGAGACAATTTTCATACAAAAGAATATTGTGTCCGAGCAATTAAACAATACCATATGAACTTAGCTGCAAATTATAGAGTCGATCAAACAAATCCGACTCTATACAAGATCTACTGCCGCAACGAGGTCTGCCCCTTTAGACTAACGCAATCTTTCCGAAAGCAAAGCGATTCCTGGAAGATAGGGTCAATGGGTCCGGAGCACACTTGCATACTAACCAATCCAAGTCAGGATCATCGCAGACTCGGCTCTCAGATGATCTGCAACGAAATTCTATCAATCGTGAGCGACAACCCTTCTGTGAAAGTTAGTGCAATCATAGCTCATATGGTGCACAGATACAACTATACTCCCTCTTATAGGAAGGCGTGGATTGCTAGGACGAAGGCGGTTGAAAGGATTTTTGGAAATTGGGAGGACTCTTACAAAGAACTCCCAAGATACCTCATCTCCTTAAAACACTATGCTCCAGGTACTGTTGTCTTGTTGGAGACGTTGTCGGCATATACGCCTGACGGGAATTGTGTAAGTGGAAATGGCATTTTCCACAGACTCTTCTGGGCTTTTGAACCATGCATCAAAGGATTTACGTTTTGTAAACCTATAATTCAAATAGATGGAACATGGTTGTACGACAAATATAAGGGCACGCTACTAATGGTCGTGGCACAGGATGGCAACAACAACATTTTCCCTATCGCATTCGCTCTAGTTGAAGGGGAGACTGCTAGAGGTTGGAGTTTTTTCTTAAAAAATCTCCGACAATATGTTGCACCCCAACCTGACGTTTGTCTGATCTCTGATAGGCATCCCTCAATCGATAGCGCTCACAACAATCCAGATAACGGCTGGCAGGATCCTCCATCGAGCCATGTGTATTGCATTAGACACATCGGGCAAAATGTCCTGCGGGCGTTCAAAGACAAGGGCCTAAAGCAGCTCGTTACTAACGCGGGATATGCATTAATAGAGCCTACTTTCAGATACTACCAGGACGAGATCAGACAAACAAACCCAGAAGCATTGACTTGGATTGATAACATTCCACGGGAGAAGTGGACAAGGGCGTATGACAATGGGCGGCGATGGGGCCATATGACAACAAACCTCGTTGAGTCTATGAACTCAGTGTTCAAAGGCATCCGGAACCTACCGATAACCGCTCTTGTGAGGTCAACTTATTTTAGGCTCGCTGTGCTTTTTGATACCAGATGTACTAAGTGGGGTTCAGTCATACAATCTGGGCAGCTGTTTAGTGACTATTCCATGACATTCATGAAGGAAGTGGCTGCAAAGGCGAACACACACGTCGTCACGGTCTTTGACCGTTTTGCAGGACACTTCAGTGTTGGAGAGTCTATTGATCACAACGAAGGAAGGCCTAGGGGATGTTATCGAGTGGAACTGGATAGGAGTTGGTGTGACTGTGGAAAGTTTCAGGCATTTCGTATGCCTTGATCCCATGTTATAACAGCCTGTTCCAAGGTCCGACTGGACCCAACCAACTATCTTCATGTTCTTCACAAAGTCAGTACTCTATGCAATGTGTACCGTACAAGCTTTCAGGTGGTCGCAAAGGAGGACTACTGGCCTACCTACGAAGGCGAAATTGTGTGGCATAATGACTTGATGCGAAGAAATAAAAAGGGTCGCCCTATCAGCAGCCGGATTCAAACGGAGATGGATACAACCGAAAAAATTGTGAGGTTGTGTAGTTTGTGCCGCCAGCCAGGCCACAATTGTACTAAGTGTCCAAATGTGTCAGGCCCTAGCACGGCGGCATAGTTACTTATGTAATCTTGTCTATTTATAATAAGAACAAATTTCATTTCATTGATGGCATACTTAAATCAATACAACGACATAATAAACCCAAACGAAATAACTCTTAACGAAACCTAATACCAAATCATAAAATAACAATAACAATAAAAATAACAATACCCAAACAACACAACACATAAAATCAGCTTATCTAGGCAATTACAACCATCAACCTAATTTCCTGTTTTGACATCATCATCATGAGGACAGCGGCATTGTTCACCACTTTTCTCCAACTGCGGGTTATGTAACGCCCCGATTCCGATTAGTGAAAAGCAAAAGTTTGATTTGAAGTTCGTTGATTTGATGATGAGTGAGAATGAGGATTTCAAGGTTGATAATTTTGGAGTTTTGAGATTCCGTGGTCGTATTTGTATTCCCGATGATGCGGAGTTGAAAAAGATGATATTGGAAGAAGGACACCGAAGTAACTTAAGTATTCATCCGGGAGTGAATAAAATGTATCAAGATTTGAAGAAAATCTTTTGGTGGTCCGGATTAAAGTGGGATGTGGCTCAATTTGTGTATACGTTCTTAACTTGTCAAAAGTCTAAGGTGGAACATCAAAAGCCTAGTGGATTGATGCAACCGTTGGACATTCCGGAGTGGAAATGGGATAGTATATCGATGGATTTTGTTACGGGATTGCCGAATACACAAAGAGGTCATAATGCTATTTGGGTAATCGTTGATAGGCTTACTAAATCTGCTCACTTCATTCCAATTGATATTAGTTATCCTTTGGAGAAGTTAGCCGAGATTTATGTTCTTACGGTTGTGAAGTTACATGGAGTTCCTAAGAGTATTGTATCGGATAGAGATCCTAGATTCACATCGAGGTTTTGGGAGAGTTTACAAAAGGGTTTGGGTTCTAAGCTAAGATTGAGTTCGGCTTATCATCCGCAAATGGATGGTCAAACCGAGAGGACAATTCAATCGTTGGAGGATTTATTACGTGCTTGTGTGCTCGAGCAAGGTGGTGCTTGGGATAGTTATTTGGCATTGATTGAGTTCACCTACAATAATAGTTTTCATTCGAGTATAAGTATGGCACCATTTGAGGCTTTGTATGGTCGGAGATGTCGAACACCTTTGTGTTGGCATGAAACCGGTGAGAGGATGATAGTTGGACCGGAGATGGTACAACAAACGACGGAGAAAGTGAAGTTTATTCGTGAGAAGATGAAAGCTTCTCAAAGTAGACAAAAGAGCTATCATGACAAGAGAAGGAAAGATCTTGAGTTTCAAGAAGGCGACCATGTGTTTTTGAGAGTTACGCCGGTTACGGGTGTGGGTCGTGCTTTGAAGTCGAAGAAGTTGACTTCTCGTTTTATTGGTCCGTATCAGATTTCTGCACGAGTTGGTGTTGTGGCTTACCGTGTGGCGTTGCCTCCGAATCTTTCGAATTTGCATGATGTATTCCATGTTTTGCAACTTCGGAAGTATGTTCCGGATCCGTCACATGTTATCCCTATGGACGAGGTTGAAGTGAGAGATAACCTTACGGTTGAAGCTTTACCGATTAGGATTTTGGACCGTGAAGTTAAGATGCTAAGAGGCAAGGATATTGCGCTTGTGAAAGTAGCGTGGGGAGGCGCTGTGGAAGGCGATATGACTTGGGAACTAGAGAGTAGGATGCGAGAGTCGTATCCGGAGTTGTTTGAATCAGGTAATATTTTCGAGGACGAAAATTTCTAAAGTGGGGGAGAGTTGTAACGCCCCGATTCCGATTATTCCCATTTTGTTGAGTCTTTTATTTAAATTGAGTGATAAATTATTTTATTTGTGAACTTGGTGTGTTAATATGCTATGTTGACATGTTATGATATTTTACCGTTTTTGAGTGTTTTCGGGGAAATTAGAATGGAGGAATTTTTGGACATTTCTCAATTAATGATAAGTTAGGAATTTAGTGGAAATAGAATTATGTGAGAAAATGAATTAATTGAATTTGAGTAGGAAAAGAAATAGAAAAGAAAAAGAGATAAGAAGAAGAAATAGGAGAGAAAGAGAAAGAAAAGAAAAATAGAGAGAAAAAGGAGAGAAAGAAAGAGGAAGAAGAGAAAAGAGAAGAAAACTTGGAAAAACCTAGAAAACCATCAAGAACAATCATCTAGCAAGCTTGGAATCCTGGTAAGGGTGTGAAATCTTATTATCTCATCAATGTATATCATTATGTATGATTGTGTTGTTGTTGTTGTTGATTTTTATGAGTTTTTGTATAAATCCTAATGTTTAGAAATTGGTAGAGATTGATTTCAAATGTGTCTAAATTCATGTTGATTGTGTTCTTTGTTGTTTATACATGTTGAATATGTATTGTTATACCTCAAATTGGTGTTTTTCTGAGTTTGGATGATGATTTGGAGGGTTTTTGGTTGAAACCCGTAGCAGCAAGTTCTGCAGAATTTTTCTGGTTTTGCCCTGGTCATACGCGTATGGGCCTTGGCGATACGCGTATCATGGGCGTGTTTTGGGGCCAATACGCGTATGAGATGTTATTTTTCCCGGCCTTCTGGTGATACGCGTATGGTACGCGTATGAGAAGGGCCATACGTGTATGGTCAGGACAATTGTAAAATGGGACTTTTTCAAAATATCGTTTTCGTTTTTCTTTCGTAACTTGAGTTCCGTTTACCCGATTTTTATATTCTTGGTATCGTTGGATAGCTATTGAGCTATAGTTTCTTATGGTGAGGAGTTTGGGGCTGTTAGCCGATTTAATAAGTCGGAAAGTCGGGAATAGTGTTATTTAGCGACTTTTACCGTTTTGAATGTGTGTTTTGGATGTGAATCATACAATAGTGAATTAATGTGAATGTATATAGATTGTATGTGATTGTATGAGATGAATGCATGAATATATTGTGAATATGTATGCATTTCAAGAATGTCTTGAGTCATTTTGTATGTGAAGCATAATGATGTACATTCTTGTGTTGAGTGATTCTAATGAGAATCCGTTGTAACGTCGTGTGCCTATGTGAGGTGTGAGCGATGATTACAAACAATTGTGTGCCTAGGTGAGGTGTGAGCAATCGGATTGTGTGCCTATGTGAGGTGTGAGCAATCCATAAACATTGTGTGCCTATGTGAGGTGTGAGCAATGGGTGAACATCGTAGGCCCGACGGGGAGTTACTTTGGTAACGGGCGATGGTTCCAATAAGTTCCTGAGTGAACTTGAGATGATTGAGTCGGTACCCGCATTGTATTTGCATAGAGTCGGGAGTCGGTCTCTATGATTTGCATTTATCATCTTTATAATTGTGCATTGTTGAATAAACATGAATATGTATGTTTATGTGGAATGATAAGGATTGTGAAAGTATGCATGATAAATATGCTTGGTTTTGTATATATATACATTGTGATGTGTATGAGTGAGTTGTGATGAACTGTGGTGAGAATGTAGAATATGTGTATTTTCATGCTAAGATATATAATTATATGCATTGTTATTATGATAATATTTCTCACCCTTCTGCTGTTTTATGATGCTCTATGAGGCATTACAGAGTAGGTATGTTGGTGGTCTTTTTGTGGAGCGTGTCTTCATTCTTTTGGTCGGTCGGCTCTGATATGTAGCACCGGGTAGCTAGGATGATTATGATTCTTTTGTGATACATTTGTACATGTGTCTTGTTGATGAATGTTTATGTAAACATGAACTATGTTGGTGGATAATACTTGATGATATATATATATATATATATATGGTTGATGTTATTCAATGTTTAGATTTTCCGCTTTTATTCTAAATAATGAGATGTGGGTGTAAGGACTAAGTTCCTCTGTTGCAAAGTTACATATATATATATATATATATATATATATATATATATATATGGTTGATGTTATTCAATGTTTAGATTTTCCGCTTTTATTCTAAATATTGAGATGTGGGTGTAAGGACTAAGTTCCTCTGTTGCAAAGTTACCCCACTGTTGCAAATCAATTGTTGAGCAGGTGTTGAATGTTTTAATTTCATGTATTATGTGACATACCTCTTTTATACTATGTTTATAATTATACTCTGACGGAATTTTTAATATGTGCCTAAATGATTATGTGATTATTTGGGGGTATAGAAAGGGGGTGTTACATTAAGTGGTATCAGAGCCAGTGTTGAGTCAGTTGTGTCTGTCTTGTTGTTGTGGTGGTTGAACTGTTGTTTATCCTTGTTGTCATTTTTGGGAATGATCAGAATATGGCTGGTAGAAACGACAATAAGATGGCTGCTGCTTTGGAAGCAATGGCTAGGGCGGTGCAAGGTGCGCCGAACGTGAATGCTAATGACGAGTTCAGGAAGAATCAACCACCGGTCTTCAAAGGAAGATTTGATCCCGATGGTGCTCAAAGTTGGTTGAAAGAGATTGAAAGGATCTTCAGAGTCATGGGTTGTGCGGAGGAGAATAAGGTGAGGCTTGGGTCTCACATGCTGAAGGAAGAAGCCGACGATTGGTGGGTCGGTATGCGTCAAGTTCTTGAGGTGGATGATGAAGAGATAACTTGGGATTTATTTCGTACCGAGTTCTTGAGGAAGTATTACCCTGAAAGTGTGAAAGGGAAGAAGGAGATGGAGTTCCTTGAACTAAAACTAGGTAGTATGTCCGTGGTGGACTATACTGCTAAGTTTGTGGAGTTGGTTCAATTCCATCCTCACTATGCTGCAATTACTGCTGAGTTCTCAAAGTGTATTAAGTATGAGAATGGTTTGCGTCCCGAGATTAAACAAGCTGTGGGATATCAAAGGATAAGAAGGCTTACGGATTTGACGGAATGTTGTAGAATCTTTGAGGAAGATAGCAAGGCTTGTTCTACATATTACAAAAGTTTGAATGAGAGGAAGGGAAAGCAACAAGCTAGAAGTGGACCTTATGTGACACCCGTTGATAAGGGCAAGCATAGGGGAAACTTTGAGAAGAGATCTGGAGGAGGAGGTCCCGGTTCCGTTAAGTGTTACAAGTGTGGTGAAATGGGTCATAAATCATTTGAGTGTGGGAAGACCGTGGTGAAATGTTCTAACGGTGGAGGCCTTGGGCATGCTACTACCGATTGTAGAAGGAATATGGTGAAGTGCTATAATTGTGGAGAAGTGGGTCACATTAGTACTAAGTGTACTAAGCCGAAACAAGCTCAAGCGGGCGGAAAGGTGTTTGCATTAGCGGGGACGGACACTACTAGTGCAGACCGTTTGATTAAAGGTACATGCTTTATTAATAGTACTCCTTTAGTTGCTATTATTGATACGGGAGCGACTCATTCATTTATTTCTCATGAGTGCGCTAAGCGTTTGAATTTGTTTATGACTTCTTGGAGTGGTGAGATGGTTATTGAGACTCCTGCTTCAGGGTCGGTAACTACGTCTTTGGTGTGTGTAAGTTGTCCTTTGACCATGTATGGTAAAGACTTCATTATGGATTTAGTGTGTTTGTCGTTGGAGGGATTGGACGTAATCTTGGGTATGAACTGGTTGCAATTTAATCGAGTTCATATAGATTGCTATCACAAGTTAGTGAGGTTTCCTTCTTTGGAAGATGATGAAGATGAGAGTTTCCTATCCACTAAAGAGTTGAAGAAACTTTTAGCGGACGAAGCTCAATTGTTCGGTTTGTTTGCATCATTGTCGGTGGAGAGTAAAGTTGAGCTCGATGTGTTCCTAGTGGTGTGTGATTTTCCAGAAGTGTTTCCGGAGGATATTACGGATGTACCGCCGGAAAGAGAAGTTGAGTTTTCTATTGATCTAGTTCCAGGTACTAGACCGGTTTCGATGGCACCGTATCGTATGTCGGCATCGGAGTTGGTAGAATTGAAGAAGCAATTGAATGACTTGTTGGACAAGAGATTTGTAAGACCAAGTGTTTCTCCTTGGGGTGCTCCGGTATTGTTGGTAAAGAAGAAGGATGGGAGTATGCGGTTATGCATTGATTATCGACAATTGAACAAGGTGACAATTAAGAACAAGTATCCGCTTCCAAGGATCGATGATTTGATGGACCAATTGGTTGGTGCGCGTGTTTTAAGCAAGATTGATTTGAGATCGGGATATCACCAGATTCGTGTGAAAGGAGAGGATATTCAAAAGACGGCCTTTAGGACACGATATGGCCATTACGAATATTCCGTGATGCCATTCGGGGTTTCTAATGCGCCGGGTGTATTTATGGAATACATGAATCGTATTTTTCATGAACAGTTAGATCGTTTTGTGGTTGTGTTCATCGACGATATTTTGATTTATTCTAAGTCTCAAGAGGAGCATGAAGAGCATTTGAGGATTGTGTTACAAATTTTGAAAGAGAAACAATTGTATGCTAAGTTGTCGAAATGTGAATTTTGGTTGTCGAAAGTAAGTTTTCTTGGACATCTCATTTCCGGTAGTGGTATTAGTGTTGATCCATCCAAGATTGATGCGGTGATGCAATGGGAGGCTCCTAGATCGGTTACGGAGATTCGAAGCTTTTTAGGCTTGGCGGGTTATTATCGGAGGTTTATTAAGGGATTTTCGAAGTTGGCACTTCCGTTAACGCAATTGACTTGTAAAGGAAAGGCTTTCATTTGGGATATTCATTGTGAAGAGAGTTTCAATGAGCTGAAAAGAAGGTTGACAACGACACCGATCTTGATTTTTCCAAATCCGACGGAACCATTTGTTGTGTATTGTGATGCTTCATTGGCTGGTTTAGGTGGTGTTTTGATGCAAGATGGAAAATTTGTGGCTTATGCTTCAAGACAATTGAGAGTGCATGAAAAGAATTATCCTACACATGACTTGGAGTTAGCGGCCGTGGTGTTTGTTTTGAAAATTTGGAGGCACTATCTTTATGGTGCAAGATTTGAATTTTTTAGTGATCACAAGAGCTTGAAATATTTATTTGATAAAAAAGAATTGAACATGAGACAAAGAAGGTGGTTAGAGCTTTTGAAGGACTATGATTTTGGTTTGAATTACCATCCGGGTAAGGCAAACGTGGTGCCCGATGCTTTGAGTCGGAAGTCGTTACATATGTCCGCATTGATGATGAGAGAATGGGAACTTTTGGAGAATTTTAGAGACTTGAGTTTGGTTTGTGAAATGACGCCGAGAAGTGTGAGACTTGGTATGTTACATGTTACGAATGATTTTCTTGCAACCGTATGTGAAAAGCAAAAGTTGGATTTGAAGTTCGTTGATTTGATGATGAGTGAGAATGAGGATTTCAAGGTTGATAATTTTGGAGTTTTGTGATTCCGTGGTCGTATTTGTATTCCCGATGATGCGGAGTTGAAAAAGATGATATTGGAAGAAGGACACCGAAGTAACTTAAGTATTCATCCGGGAGCGAATAAAATGTATCAAGATTTGAAGAAAATCTTTTGGTGGTCCGGATTAAAGAGGGATGTGGCTCAATTTGTGTATGCGTGCTTAACTTGTCAAAAGTCTAAGGTGGAACATCAAAAGCCTAGTGGATTGATGCAACCGTTGGACATTCCGGAGTGGAAATGGGATAGTACATCGATGGATTTTGTTACGGGATTGCCGAATACACAAAGAGGTCATAATGCTATTTGGGTAATCGTTGATAGGCTTACTAAATCTGCTCACTTCATTCCAATTGATATTAGTTATCCTTTGGAGAAGTTAGCCGAGATTTATGTTCTTACGGTTTTGAAGTTACATGGAGTTCCTAAGAGTATTGTATCGGATAGAGATCCTAGATTCACATCGAGGTTTTGGGAGAGTTTACAAAAGGGTTTGGGTTCTAAGCTAAGATTGATTTCGGCTTATCATCCGCAAACGGATGGTCAAACCGAGAGGACAATTCAATCGTTGGAGGATTTATTGCGTGCTTGTGTGCTCGAGTAAGGTGGTGCTTGGGATAGTTATTTGGCATTGATTGAGTTCACCTACAATAATAGTTTTCATTCGAGTATAAGTATGGCACCATTTGAGGCTTTGTATGGTCGGAGATGTCGAACACCTTTGTGTTGGCATGAAACCGGTGAGAGGATGATAGTTGGACCGGAGATGGTACAACAAACGACGGAGAAAGTGAAGTTTATTCGTGAGAAGATGAAAGCTTCTCAAAGTAGACAAAAGAGCTATCATGACAAGAGAAGGAAAGATCTTGAGTTTCAAGAAGGCGACCATGTGTTTTTTAGAGTTACGCCAGTTACGGGTGTGGGTCGTGCTTTGAAGTCGAAGAAGTTGACTTCTCGTTTTATTGGTCCGTATCAGATTTCTGCACGAGTTGGTGTTGTGGCTTACCGTGTGGCGTTGCCTCCGAATCTTTCGAATTTGCATGATGTATTCCATGTTTCGCAACTTCGGAAGTATGTTCCGGATCCGTCACATGTTATCCCTATGGACGAGGTTGAAGTGAGAGATAACCTTACGGTTGAAGCTTTACCGATTAGGATTTTGGACCGTGAAGTTAAGATGCTAAGAGGCAAGGATATTGCGCTTGTGAAAGTAGCGTGGGGAGGCGCTGCGGAAGGCGATATGACTTGGGAACTAGAGAGTAGGATGCGAGAGTCGTATCCGGAGTTGTTTGAATCAGGTAATATTTTCGAGGACGAAAATTTCTAAAGTGGGGGAGAGTTGTAACGCCCCGATTCCGATTATTCCCATTTTGTTGAGTCTTTTATTTAAATTGAGTGATAAATTATTTTATTTGTGAACTTGGTGTGTTAATATGCTATGTTGACATGTTATGATATTTTACCGTTTTTGAGAGTTTTCGGGGAAATTAGAATGGAGGGTATTTTGGACATTTCTCAATTAATGATAAGTTAGGAATTTAGTGGAAATAGAATTATGTGAGAAAATGAATTAATTGAATTTGAGTAGGAAAAGAAATAGAAAAGAAAAAGAGATAAGAAGAAGAAATAGGAGAGAAAGAGAAAGAAAAGAAAAATAGAGAGAAAAAGGAGAGAAAGAAAGAGGAAGAAGAGAAAAGAGAAGAAAACTTGGAAAAACCTAGAAAACCATCAAGAACAATCATCTAGCAAGCTTGGAATCCGGGTAAGGGTGTGAAATCTTATTATCTCATCAATGTATATCATTATGTATGATTGTGTTGTTGTTGTTGTTGATTTTTATGAGTTTTTGTATAAATCCTAATGTTTAGAAATTGGTAGAGATTGATTTCAAATGTGTCTAAATTCATGTTGATTGTGTTCTTTGTTGTTTATACATGTTGAATATGTATTGTTATACCTCAAATTGGTGTTTTTCTGAGTTTGGATGATGATTTGGAGGGTTTTTGGTTGAAACCCGTAGCAGCAAGTTCTGCAGAATTTTTCTGGTTTTGCCCTGGTCATACGCGTATGGGGCATGTTCATACGCGTATGGGCCTTGGCGATACGCGTATCATGAGCGTGTTTTGGGGCCAATACGCGTATGAGATGTTATTTTTCCCGGCCTTCTGGTGATACGCGTATGGTACGCGTATGAGGGGTGGCCGTACGCGTATGAGAAGGGCCATACGTGTATGGTCAGGACAATTGTAAAATGGGACTTTTTCAAAATATCGTTTTCGTTTTTCTTTCGTAACTTGAGTTCCGTTTACCCGATTTTTATATTCTTGGTATCGTTGGATAGCTATTGAGCTGTAGTTTCTTATGGTGAGGAGTTTGGGGCTGTTAGCCAATTTAATAAGTCGGAAAGTCGGGAATAGTATTATTTAGCGACTTTTACCGTTTTGAATGTGTGTTTTGGATGTGAATCATACAATAGTGCATTAATGTGAATGTATATAGATTGTATGTGATTGTATGAGATGAATGCATGAATATATTGTGAATATGTATGCATTTCAAGAATGTCTTGAGTCATTTTGTATGTGAAGCATAATGATGTACATTCTTGTGTTGAGTGATTCTAATGAGAATCCGTTGTAACGTCGTGTGCCTATGTGAGGTGTGAGCGATGATTACAAACGATTGTGTGCCTAGGTGAGGTGTGAGCAATCGGATTGTGTGCCTATGTGAGGTGTGAGCAATCCATAAACATTGTGTGCCTATGTGAGGTGTGAGCAATGGGTGAACATCGTAGGCCCGACGGGGAGTTACTTTGGTAACGAACGATGGTTCCAATAAGTTCCTGAGTGAACTTGAGATGATTGAGTCGGTACCGCATTGCATTTGCATAGAGTCGGGAGTCGGTCTCTATGATTTGCATTTATCATCTTTATAATTGTGCATTGTTGAATAAACATGAATATGTATGTTTATGTGGAATGATAAGGATTGTGAAAGTATGCATGATAAATATGCTTGGTTTTGTATATATATACATTGTGATGTGTATGAGTGAGTTGTGATGAACTGTGGTGAGAATGTAGAATATGTGTATTTTCATGCTAAGATATATAATTATATGCATTGTTATTATGATAATATTTCTCACCCTTCTGCTGTTTTATGATGCTCTATGAGGCATTGCAGAGTAGGTATGCTGGTGGTCTTTTTGTGGAGCGTGTCTTCATTCTTTTGGTCGGTCGGCTCTGATATGTAGCACCGGGTAGCTAGGATGATTATGATTCTTTTGTGATACATTTGTACATGTGTCTTGTTGATGAATGTTTATGTAAGCATGAATTATGTTGGTGGATAATACTTGATGATATATATATATATATATATATATATATATATATATATATATATATATATATATATATATATATATGTGTGTGTATTTATGGTTGATGTTATTCAATGTTTAGATTTTCCGCTTTTATTCTAAATATTGAGATGTGGGTGTAAGGACTAAGTTCCTCTGTTGCAAAGTTACCCCACTGTTGCATATCAATTGTTGAGCAGGTGTTGAATGTTTTAATTTCATGTATTATGTGACATACCTCTTTTATACTATGTTTATAATTATACTCTGACCGAATTTTTAATATGTGCCTAAATGATTATGTGATTATTTGGGGGTATAGAAAGGGGGTGTTACAGGTTACTCCATTTAGACCAGGCTCCTTAACCTACCTCTCTATCTTTCTGATCTTTTCACCTGCCTGAAATTCTTCTGGTAGCTAGCGGCGAAGTTCCCTGTGCAAATGCTCCAACGTCTAGGTGTTCCAAAGTAGCATCTCCAACGGAAGTTTGACAGCTGAGTATATAACTAGGGCATTTCGTTTCATCAGTGGAAACTCTGGTCACTTCTCTTCCTCCGCTGCTGATGACGACGACGACCGGCTATTTGAGGATGAAGACATGGTGTTGAGTAAGGGAGACTTTGGGGTATTGGTGAGGGAAGGGAGGCAATTAAGGTTTGGGTAACAATTGTTGTGTAAAAACAAGTGAAGGTGGCCCCTTATTTATAGGCACATCATAACCTATTAAATAATATAATTTTTTATATATTAAAAAACTATAAATATAAATTAAACATAATTATTAAAAAAAATATAAAAAAATACAAAAAAAAAAAAAAAATGCCCTGAGGCGCCATTCCATTTGGCTCATCCTCAGAGATTTTGTTAGGAAAACCCCTATGGCCTGAGGCGCCATATGGTTTAGCTAATTGCCTCTAACTGAGGTGTCATTCCATATGGCGCCACCCTTTAAACCCTTTTCAAAAGCCAGCCACTTTAATAAATTTTCTGAAAATTGAGTTTTTTGGGTAATTTTTTTAAAAATAATAGGTTATATTAAAAAAAACTTTTCATTGCCTTTGAAGAATTTTAGGCACGTCAAACGCGATTTAATCAAAATTTTAAATCTATGAACACAAACCTTTAGCTCCATCAACATAGTATATATATAATTATGATATTGAAAATTCAATAGTAAACTTATTTTAAACCACACCCAATCTCAATCATAATCTTAACCCCAATCATAATTTAATCCTCAATTAGTATTAATTAAAAGACTCGAAGAACGTTCTTCAACATCAACTTCATCCACAACACCCATTGTTGCCTTATTCCCATCCTTAGTTAATCTCATTGAACCAACCCGGCCCAATAAAGACGGACCACAACTAAACCCTTTCCGGTCCACCCGGCTCTCCACATTGAAACGCTCGTACGGTAGAAAACTCCTCCCTACACTCCGCGTTCTGAAACCTCTTCTCTCACTCTGTAATGCCATTTCCACACCAAAACTTTTTGTCCGGTTCAATGTCATGTCATTCATAAGCCTATTATGAACCTCATCCGGTAATCTTAACGTGAACCGCTCGCAATCCTCACTCAACCGAGTCGTCAAGTGACCCATCGAGTTAGACCGTGAAAACAATCTCGCAAACATAAAACCCATTGACTTAGACCGAACCGGTCTTTTCATTCCAATTCCATCTAAATTCCCCGCTGGAGTCCCTTTTATTGTTTTTGTTTTGTCAATGTCGTCGTTTGACACCGGTTCAACCACATCCGGTTCATGGTTCAAAACCGGTTCATCTAAATTCGTATCCGACATCTGTATCAGAATTGAAGAAGACGCCAACTCGTCTTTCGGATCGGGAACAAGATCGGCTCGACAAACCGGACACGTGGAGTGATGCAACAACCACGCATCAATACACTCACGATGGAACACGTGGCTACATACCGGAATCAAACGCAGCGTTTCATCATCTTCAAACTCGTTTAAGCACACGGCGCATTCTAGCGTGACTCTCCCAATCTTGAGATCCTTCA
This sequence comes from Lathyrus tuberosus, assembly GCA_022829125.1. Lineage (NCBI taxonomy): Eukaryota > Viridiplantae > Streptophyta > Magnoliopsida > Fabales > Fabaceae > Lathyrus > Lathyrus tuberosus. Next base: position 1,029,382 of record JALAZF010000142.1, on the reverse strand, counting down.
CCTCGGAATAAACAAAGTTCGGAAAATTCTCGATAATCACCGGATCGAGTCCGTACGGTCGTCTGCAACCGTCGCTGCCGTTGATCGGAACAGCGAGATCAACCCTTCCTCTGATTCTCTGCTCTCTACATTGACGAGTGTAGATGGAAATGAAGCCTAAAGTGAAGAAAACCATGACGAGGAAGATAAGCACTGAGGCCATGGTTTTGTCGAATTTCATTCTCGCGAATGGATCTTGCGGCGGTGGAGATGGTGTCTGTGGTTGAGACGTTACCGGAGAGGAGAAAGAGAGGAAAAGAAGTAAAAGAGTGAGAGGTGGTGGAGGTGCAGGGAGTTTGGTGTGGAAGCGCATAGTGGATCATAAAGTTGAAGTGAGGGTAAGTGAAGAATAGTGATTGGTGAGTATATTGTAGTAATAGGAACGAGACTGGTTCGTCCTAAAGAGTAACGTAAAATGTACAAAGCTTGAATGAGACGTTGAAGATTTCAATGATGGAGTTGGAGTGTGGCAGGGTTCTTTTTCATATTATTTTAAACTTTCCTGTTTTTTGAGAGAAACAAGAAAATCAATTTGCGTGAGGCACACTTCAAGTTTGTTTTGAAAAGAAAAATTTTAAATTCCTTTTATTTTAATTAATAAAAAAAGAAAATATGATTATTTTTAATGCCTTGTAATAAAAGGCAATCTAAAAAAGCCCTTCTCATAGATAAAAAGGAGAGTAATTTAATTTCTTTTAATCGTACACACATAATAATTATTAATTTATATACAATTTTAGTCTCTTGTTATTTTTAAATATTTAATCTTCTTTAAAAAAAAATCAATATTTAATCTTCTTTAAAAAAATTCAGTTTTTTAATCTTTCTAATATCCCTGCACTTTAACATACTTGGCATCTCAAAAGATTTAAAGCTACAATTCGACCGTCGCGTGCTCCAAATATTTTGGAGGTTTTGTGGAAACTCCCCTTAGGGAATTTTGTTAAGTTGAACTACGACGGAGCGTCCATCGTATTGGTGGCATTGTTAGAGATAACGATGGCTCATTTTTAGGTGTTTTTGCGTCCCATCTAGGTGTTGCGAATTCTCTCATTACCGAACGCTCGGGTGCTATGCTAGCAATTGAGTTCGCTAATGAGAGAAATTGGAGTAATATTTGGTTGGAATCGGACTCGACAGCGGTTGTTAAAGCTTTCAGTCCCTTTTTGTGTGCCTGGGGTGATTAGGCATAGGTGGCTAAATTGTATAAATTTAGTTTCTAATTGGAATTTTGTTGTTTCACATATTTTTAGATAAGGGAATAGTTGTGCAGATGCCCTTGCTAATTTAGGACTCACTTTGACGGATACTAATTTCTTTTCGTCCATTCCTCTGTGTATTCGAGCTGATTTTGTAAAGAATAGGTTTGGTTTGCCTTTCTTTAGATTTACTTAACCTTTGAGGGTTTTGGTATAGTCCCCTTCTTTTTTTTACTCCACCTTTTCTTTTTATATATGAGATTTTCATTTACATGAACTTGAGTATGTGGCGTTACATTATTAAATATAAAATATTCTAATTAAAAAAATTATTATTTATTTTTTATGAAATTAAACCCAAAATTAATAGATAAATTATTAATTTAATCAAATATTATTATTTCCAATAAACAGTTAATTAATTATTAGTCATGTTTTAAATGAAATTAAACCCAAAATTAATTAATTAATTTATTATGTTTTTAAATGAAATTAAAGTGAGAATTAATTTATTAATTATTACTTATAATTCATAAAATAAAAACTGAGGTGGGGAAGTATCTGTTAAATATAATTCATAGTGTGTCGAAGTCGAATATCATTCATAGTGTCGAAGGTATTTCGACAGATTTATGTTAGATATGATTTGATTTGGATTCAGATTTGTTTAGATTGGATTTGATTTTTTTTTGGACTTTTAGTTTTGGGCCTTTGCAAATCTATATCTATAAATAGATGCCTTGTATTGTAAACATAACATAGAGAACAGAATTCACAGTTACAGTTGCAGTGAAAGTTCAATATAATCAGAAATACCACAGTTCGTGGGTATTACTTTTCTCCTCCAAATATTTCTTTTTTCTCTCATTCTCGTTTCTTGCTGTTAGTTTGTTCATCGTCTTCTTCATCGTCTTCATTGCCATTGTGTATTGTTTGTGGGTTGGTGATCAATCTTGAGATCAAGATTGAAGCGAAATCATCATAGGGTGTGGTGAATTTCCAACATCTGGTATCTAGAGCTCCGATTGCGATTTAAGGAGGAAAATCGTGATGGCTATGAATCATTCAAATTGACACTTTTCGGCGACCCTACCAATTCTCAAGAAAGATAATTATGAGAATTGGTGCAAGCAGATCAAGGTGGTTTTCTGTTATCAAGATCTGTGGGATCTTGTGAAGGAAGGAGTAACACCGGTTGGGGAGAATGTGACAGATCAAGAAAAGGCTGCACTCAAAGATTTGAAGAAGAAAGATTATAAAGCGCTGTTTATAATCCATCAATGTGTTGATCCAGATAACTTTGAAAAAGTTAGCGATGCAGAATCAGCAAAGGAAGCATTGGAGATTCTTGAAAAGTAATTTGGAGGCGCAGAAAAGGTGAAAGAGGTGAGGTTACAAACTCACAAGAGAACCTATGAGTTGCTTCAGATGGAAGACAACGAAAGTATTACAGATTTCTTCACCAGAGTTACAAAACTGGTGAATCAAATCAAAGTATGTGGAGAAACGCTGACGACGAAAGCAGTGGTCTACAAGATTTTGAGATCGTTGGCTCCTAAGTTCGACCATGTGGTAGTAGCCATAGAAGAGTCGAAAGACTTGTCAGTATTGACGAAGGAAGAGCTTCAAGGGACGCTTGAGTCTCATGAACAAAGGATGGCTGAGAGAGCTGCAGGAAAGTCGAAGAGTGATATGGCTTTGCAGGCGCAGTCAGAAAAGGAAAGGAAAGGAAAGGCAAAGGAAACGTGAATGGCAACAAAGATAGAGGAGGCAGTAATTCGACTCAAAAGAAACCTTGGAACCAAGGCAACCAAAGAGGTGGTGCTGCAGGTAGAGGAAGAGGTGGTGGTCGAAAGCCAGACAAAAGTCAAATTCAATGTTTCAATTGTCAAAAGTATGGCCATTATGTTAGTAACTGTCCAGAAAAGAAGAAAAATCAAGAAACTGATGCAAATCTGGCGAAGCATGAAGAAGAAGAGACGTTGCTGATGGTCACAACGAAAGATGAAGAGAGATTCCAAGATCAGTGGTACTTGGACTCAGGATGCTCATCACACATGACTGGAAGGAAAGATTGGTTTGTCAACATGAAGCCCTCGTCGAAGAACACAGTGAAGTTTGTAAATGACAACACTCTAGCAGCTGAAGGTGTTGGTGATGTTCTGATTATGAGGAAAGATGGCAAAAGGTCAACAATTTCCAATGTGTTGTACATACCAGGCATGAAGAGTAATTTGGTCAGTATAGGGCATCTAGTCGAAAAGAACTACAAGGTAGTTGTCGAAGACAAGATGATGAGAGTTCTCGACGCAAGTGGTGGTTGATCTTGAAGGCACCAATGTCTCAGAATAGGACCTTCAAGATTGAACTAAATGTGATGGAGCACAAGTGTCTAGCAACAGCAGCTAGCAGAGATGAGTGGTTATGGCACTTTCGACTAGGCCATCTCAACTTCAATGACATCAGAGAGCTGAAGAGAAGAAATATAGTGTCAAGATTACCAGAAATCGACATTCCTAGTGAAGTCTATGAAGAGTGTGTTCAGTCGAAACAACACAAGAATAGCTTCAGCAAGGACGCGGGAAGGAAGTCGAAGGCAATTCTTGAAGTCATATACTCTGATGTATGTGGTCCAATCCAGGTGGATTCGATTGGTGGCAAGAGATATTTTGTCACATTTATAGATGACTTCAGTCGAAATTTATGGACTTACCTCATCAAGAAGAAAAGTGATGTGTTTGAGGTATTTGTCAGATTCAAATCCATGGTCAAAAGATAGAGTGGTCGAAGGTTGAAAACTCTGAGAACTGATGGTGGTGGAGAATATGTGTCGAAAGAGTTCGATGCATTGTGTAGAAAAGAAGGGATTGTGCATGAGGTGGTGCCACCCTACACTCCACGGCAGAATGGGATTGTAGAACGCAAGAACAGAACCATCATGAATATGGTAAAAAGAATGTTGAATGGAAAGCATCTACCCAAAGAATTATGGGGAGAAGCAGTTTCGACATCAACATATCTTTTGAACAGATGTCCGACAAAGAAGCTTGAAGGAGTCACACCAGAAGAATGTTGGTCTGGTGACAAGCCTAGTCTCAATCACTTGAAAGTGTTTGGATCTATAGCACATAGACATGTGCCAGATCAGTTGAGAAGGAAGCTTGATGATAAGTCGAATCAGATGATCTTGATAGGATATCATTTGACTGGAGGTTACAAGTTGTTCGACCCAGTGAATAAGCAGGTAGTGATCAGCAGGGACGTGATCATAGATGAGCTTAAAGAATGGGATTGGAAAGAAAGCCAAGAAGGATTCAGTGAGAATCTCTTGTGAAGAACCAGTCACTGAAGTCGAAAGAGAAGTTCGACAGGAACCAGTTGCAGATGAAGCAGGTTCAAGCAGACCTCGACGAATAAGACACGTGCCTGCAAGGTTGCAAGAATGTGTAATTACATCAGATGATGTGGTCGATGAAGAGGGTGAGCTGGTACATTATGCTTTCTACGCAGATGTCGAACCAGTCAATGCAGCTGAGGCATTGAAAGATTCAAAGTGGGTGAAAGCAATGAATGAAGAGTTAGAATCCATCGAAGTCAATAATACATGGCCACTTGTCGAATTGCCTCAAGGCAAGAAGGAAATTGATGTGAAGTGGGTTTACAAGGTAAAGGTGAATCCTAGAGGAGAAGTAACTCGACACAAGGTGAGACTTGTGGCGAAAGGATTTCTTCAGAAGGAAGGAATCGACTTCGATGAAGTGTTCGCACCTGTTGCTAGAATCGAAACAATCAGGTTGGTTGTTGGTCTAGCAAATATGAATAATTGGCACACATGTCAGATGGACGTGAAGTGTGCATTCCTTAATGGTCCCTTAGACGAAGAAGTTTATGTCGCACAACCAGCTGGGTATGTGAAACGAGGCGAAGAAGGAAAGGTGTACAGGCTGCATAAAGCCCTGTATGGACTTAAGCAAGCTCCAAGAGCTTGGAATAAGAAAATCGATAGCTTCTTAAGGGAAAAGGAATTTGTGAAGTGTACAACTGAGCATGGAGTATATGTAAGAAGAAGCAATGTAAAGCCCATATATATATATATACACATCAAAGCAGATATAATACATGAATTCCACCTTTGGTACTGAAATATACAATAAGTTCCTAGTAAACACATTATACATATATATGCCCAAAAAGCCTAATACAAAAAAAAACTACGGCATAGTATATCTACAAGATGTTCCAAAGACAAAGACTAAGAACTAGATCACTAATGATCTCAAAAACTCCACAACGGAAGCAAAGCCATCAGATAAGTAAGGATAATCACACGGCCTTATCCTTACCCTTCGCGGAACCTGCAGTACCTGTGATGTAAACAACAACAGTGGGGTGAGATACATCAAATCTCAGTGAGTTCCTTATCTTAGAGTCCTCTCGGCTCTACAAGGTTCTAATAGACTTAACTCAAGTTAAAAGGGAAGGGAAGTGACGTTGAGGACACACACACTATATGGAAACATGCTATGAGTTCATCAACTCACAATATCACTAATCGGTAACCACACCAAGGCATCCCCTTTTCCCGTCCGCTTCTACGTCTAGAAGTCGACCCGAGTCATGGATCCTCGAAACCTACTTCACATTCGAATGGATTCGGGTTCTACGGGCCATTAACCGTTATGAATCGTCACTTCACACGGGCCATTAACCTTCACAAGCATACGCTCCCAGAGCATCATTCGTACTGCACGCGGGAATCAAACCTGCCAAGTAGTTATGCACATGTTTCAGAGGAGCTCGAGACCCATGAAACACACTCGCAAAAATAACCGGTTACGATTACGTGATCGCATACAAACGTGATTGTATTCGACAATCACAAGGCCATTATGCCTTATCACAACCAAACGGTTAACACGCATGTTCCATACTAGTGTCTATTCATTCTATAGCTTACTGACATTTCTTATGATAATGTTTCTCACTCTACCTATTCCGTATTTTAACATGCATACAATTTCAACAACAATTACACACCATTAAACGATAAAAGTCGACAAAACGACACTATTCCCAAAATCCCAACATAATTAAATCGGCCAACAATCTTAAAACTATTTTTATAAGAAAATACATTTTGTTAGCTCTTCAACAATAACAAGAACGCTAAAAATGGATAACCGAGTCAAAAGTTATGGACATAACGAAAAATAGTATCGCGAGAAAACACAATTCTACATTTTCCTGACCGTACGCGTAATGCCTTGTGCCGTACGCGTACTGCCCAGCTGGCTCGCCCAGCCATACGCGTATTGCCCAAGGTGATACGCGTATGGGCAAATGCTGATTTCCCTTCAAATTTCCATTTTTCCCTCCAATACGCGTATTGCCCAAACCATACGCGTATTGCCTCCTCCATACGTGTAACGCCCAAAATCCTTCACTTCCATACACGTATTGCCCAACTCAATACGCGTATGGCCGTGTGTGTTACGCGTACGGACAGGTGAAACCCAGAAATTTTCCTGCAGAAAAGTTCTGCTACGGGTTGATAAAAAACAACCCCAAAATCCCATTTTCTCAGCTAAAATACACCAAAACATGTTATAATTATCGCAACCAGTATGATACACAATCAATTAACGAATTTCAGCAAATAGATTATGATTCTATTGTAAAATTTCTCATTTCTTAACAATATCAACTAACTTTAAAACTCACTAAAACTATATTCTAAAGAGTCTAACTAGAACCCACCTGGATTACTAGATGAGGAGGTTGAAACTGAGACGAAAAGATGAAGATTGGTTGATGATTCAAGTCCTAGAGCTCTTGAGGAATTTTTTTTTTCTCTTCTTTTCCCTTCCTTTTCCTTCTCTTCCTTTTCCTTCTCCAAGTTTCTATCTTTTCTCAAATAAGGAAAATGGAAAGAAAATGTACATAGAAAACATTAATTGGCAATACTACTAATTATCCAAATTATCTCAAATGCACCAATTAATTAAATTCCAAGTTAAATAATATTAATCTAATCAAATTTCCGAGTTCGTCGGTTTACTCTAATTACTTTATCCAAAAATTGCTCAGAGTACCCCGGAACCCAGTTGATCATCATAATATTATCCAAAAATGCTCACAAATATTATGGGGTATTACATCCTCCCCCCCTTAAATAGAAATTCGCCCTCGAATTTAAAAGATTACCTGAACAGATGAGGGTAGGCCTCCTGCATTTCCGATTCCAATTCCCAAGTTGCATCGCCTGGATGTGTCTCATCCCACTGGACCTTAACAAGAGGAATCTCTTTATTCCTTAACACTTTAGTTTCTCTTCCTGTGATACGACTCGGTTGAGGCTCAAAAGTCGAATCAGCTTCTATCTCAATTGTATCTGGTAAAATTGGCTGAAGAGGATCTGGGACAAATTTCCGAAGCTGAGACACATGGAAAACGTCGTGCATCTCTGACAGAGAAGGCAGTAAGGCTAATCTATAAGCTACTTCTCCAATTCTTTCTAAGATTTGATACAGTTCCACGTATCTTGGACTTAACTTCCACGATTTAAATGGTCCTTTCAATCTCAATCTCGGAGTAACCTTCAAAAATACATGATCACCCTCATCAAACTCCAACGGTCTCCTACGGTTGTCCGCATAGCTTTTCTGACGATCCTGAGCTTGTTTAACTTTTCCACGAATTATTCTAATCTTTTCCGTGGTCTTGTGAATAATCTCAGGTCCCAAAATTCTATCGTCGCCAACTTCCGCCCAACACAATGGCGTTCTACACTTCCTACCATATAACGCCTCGTAAGGTGCCATACCAATACTTGCATGATAACTGTTATTATAAGAGAATTCGATCAACGACAAAAGTTCTATCCAATTTCCCCCACTTTCAAGTACACAAGCTCTCAACATGTCTTCCATAGTTTATATTGTCCGTTCCGTCTGACCATCCGTTTGCGGATGATTCGACGTACTCAAACCTAACCTCGTCCCATGGCTTGTTGAAAAGCTCTCCAAAATCTGGAAGTAAACTTTGGATATCTATCCGAAACGATGCTAGTAGGAATACCATGCAATCTCACTATCTCTGAAATGAACAACCTTGCGAGATGACTCGCCTTATAGGTAGTCTTCACAGCTAAGAAATGCGCTAATTTCGTTAACCGATCCACAATTACCCAAATCGAATCATAACCACCCTGCGCACGGGGCAATCCCACTGCAAAGTCCATTGAAATACTCTCCCATTTCCACGTCGGAATTTCTAAAGGTTGCAACAAGCCACCCGGCCTTTGGTGCTCAATCTTCACTTGTTGGCACACCGCACATTCCGACACATACACCGCAATATGTCTTTTCATCCCGGACCACCAATAGTCCCTCTTTAAATCTTGATACATCTTTGAAGCACCAGGATGTATAGTAAAAGTACCCTTATGCGCTTCCTCCAAAATCCTTCGTTTTAATTCTGTGTTATCCGGAACACAAATCCTTTGGTTAAACGAAATGACTTCGTCGGTAGTTCGCACAAAACCCGGTTGCAATAATACTTCCTGTAACTTCTCTCCTAACCCTTGCTCTTGTCGGATTTCTTCCCTAAGGGTAGAGATGATATTTAAATTTCCCATAACCACACAATCAGGAGTCCAATTAAATTGAAGATTTAGATCTCTAAACTTTTCCATTAAGGTATACTCTAACATCATCAACTCGGCATTATGCAACACCTTCCTACTCAATGCATCCGCCACCTTATTTGCTTTACCCGGATGGTATTTTAACTCCAAGTCATAATCCTTCAAATATTCCATCCATCTCCTCTGACGCATGTTCAACTCTTTCTGATCAAATAAGTACTTTAAGCTTTTGTGGTCGCTAAACATCTCAAAACGTACACCATACAAATAGTGACGCCACACCTTCAAAGTAAATACAACTGCCGCCAATTCTAGATCATGCGTTGGATAATTCTCTTCATGGACTTTCAACTGTCGTGAAGCATAAGCCACTACATGTCCATCTTGCATTAACACCCCGCCTAATCCCTTCTTTGATGCATCACAATATACCTCATACGACTTGCTAGAATCAGGAATAACCAAAACAGGAGCGGTAGTCAATCTCTCCTTCAAACTTCTAAAACTTCTTTCACAAGTTGAATCCCACTCATACGAATAATCCTTCCGAGTAAGTCTCGTCAATGGTAAAGCCAACTGCGAAAAACCCTTGATAAACCTTCTATAGTACCCTGCCAATCCCAAGAAACTTCTAACTTCAGAAGCATTCTTCGGTCTCTCCCAATTAATCACCGCTTCAACTTTTGATGGATCGACCGCTACACCTCCCTGGGATATGACATGACCAAGAAAATTAACCTCAGACATCCAAAACTCATACTTACTTAACTTTGCAAAAAGTTACTTCTCTTGCAAGATGGATAAAATGATTCTTAGGTGTTCACCGTGCTCTTGAGGATCACGAGAATAAATAAGAATGTCATCAATGAAAATCACCACAAATTGGTCTAAGTAAGGTTGAAATATCCGATTCATATAATCCATGAAAACTGCCGGAGCATTCGTCACGCCGAAAGGCATCACCAAAAATTCATAATGACCGTAACGGGTCCTGAACGCAGTCTTTGGTACATCTGAACTCTTCACACGAATCTGATGATAACCCGACCGTAAATCAATCTTCGAAAACACACAGGCTCCTTTCAATTGATCTAACAGGTCATCTATCCTTGGTAATGGGTATTTATTCTTGATGGTGACCTTATTCAACTGACCGTAATCGATACACAAACGCATTCCACCATCCTTCTTCTTTACCAATAACACTGGAGCTCCCCAGGGTGAAACACTGGGTCGAACAAAATGCTTAGCCAACAATTCTTCCAATTGGTCCTTTAATTCTCTTAATTCAAGTGGTGCCATCCGATACGGAGAAACGGATATTGGAGCCGCTCCTGTTATCAGGTCAATGGAGAATTCCACTTCTCGCTCCGGAGGAAGAGAAGTGTTATCCTCGGGGAAAACTTCAGGAAAGTCACAAACTACCGGAATACTCAGAACTGGGATGTTACTACTCTCTTCCTTAGTAAGAATCAAAAGAACAGACTTTTCTTCCTCAAACAAGAAATTAATCACTCCAACCGTACCTTCCAAAATAGTAGTTAACACATTCTTTGAAGTAGCCTCTTCGGACAGAATAATGATCAGCTTTTCCTCACACCCAATAAACACCGAATTAGAAGAAAGCCAGTCCATTCCCAGAACCACATCCACTTTCTTAAGCGGTAAATAGATAAGATCAATCTGGAAAACTCTTTCATTCACCGATAATACACAATTTTCACACATCAACGGTGTCTCTACAATCTCATCCATGGCAGTAGTAACCACCATAGGAGGAAACAAAGGAACAACTTGCAACCCAAGTCGCTTCACGCAACGCGTGGACACAAAAGAATGCGTTGCCCCACAATCAAATAAAACAAAACAAGGATGTCCATTTACGAAACACGTACCCGCAATCAAGGAGTTGTCATTCTTTGCCTTCCTCGCATCCAAGGTATACACTCGGCCGTTATTCTTCCCTTGTGCCTGATTCCTACCCTGAGGACAATCTCTCACCAAGTGGCCCACTTTCTGGCACTAATAACACCTCACACTTTCGATACCACACCGTCCGTAATGATTCCGACCACAAGTACGACACACCGGAGGTGCGATGGTCCTAGAATTCTGAACCTGCTTTCCCTTAAAAGTTGGTTGCCTTTGCCTAAACTGTTGATTCGATCTTCCATGGTCACTTTGAGTTGCCTGCTCAAATCTCCTTCCATTTGTACCTTTTTCAAACTATGCTCCGCAACATAACACTGTCGTAACAATTCAGCATAGCTAGTAAATTCTCTCTGAGATACACTGTGTGAAATTTTAGCCCTTAAACCAAACAGAAACTGATCAATCTTCCACCTCTCATCAGGAGCATACATGGCTTGTCTAGAATAAGCAGCCATAACCTCGAACTTTTCCGCATAAGAAGCCACAGTCAAGTTACCTTGCCTCAGTTGTTGAAACTCAAATTCTTTCTGAGACCTCAAGGAACTTGGAAAATATTTCTCCATAAAAGTTATCTTAAACTGCTCCCATACCTTCGGTACCTCTTGGATTGTCATTAAGGCTGAAGCACTTTCCCACCACCTCATGGCAGGACCCTTCAGCAGATGAGAAGCGAATACCACCTTGTTTTCCTCACTGCACTGAACAATTAGGAAAATACGTTCCATACCTGATATCCATTTATGAGCCTTTACTAGATCTAACCCTCCCAGAAATTCCGGAGGATTCATACAGATGAAATCCCTAAAGGTTCCCCCTGCAGCTTCTGGTACCACCACTGGAGGATGAACACCACCAGCCATTTGCTGTACCATTTGTTGTACAAACTGATTCTGTTGTTACTGCATCTGTTGCATAAATTGGTATAAAGGAGCATTTCCCTCGTCACCCCGGCGGATTAGTCCCTGCTGGAGTGGTTCTTGGTCTACCACGGTTGTTTCTGCGCCTGTCAGCCATGTTCCTGAATTTCATACAGATAGGATTAAGTTGATTAGACTCAATACCATAAATATAACAGACAAGACCAATGGCGACACGCCGCATATGAAACGGAAAGAAAACTTATCCTATTTCATGGCTAGGTCGAGGATACGATCTGCTCTGATACCAACTGTAAAGTCCATATATATATATATACATCAAAGCAGATACAATACATGAATTCCACCTTTGGTACTGAAATATACAATAAGTTCCTAGTAAACACATTATACATATATATGCCCAAAAAGCCTAATACAAAAAAAACTACGACATAATATATCTACAAGATGTTCCAAAGACAAATACTAAGAACTAGATCACTAATGATCTCAAAAACTCCACAACGGAAGCAAAGCCATCAGATAAGTAAGGATAATCACACGGCCTTATCCTTACCCTTCGCGGAACCTGCAGTACCTGTGATGTAAACAACAACAGTGGGGTGAGATACATCAAATCTCAATGAGTTCCCTATCTTAGAGTCCTCTCGGCTCTACAAGGTTCTAATAGACCTAACTAAAGTTAAAAGGGAAGGGAAGTGACGTTGAGTACACACACACTATATAGAAACATGCTATGAGTTCATCAACTCACAATATCACTAATCGGTAACCACACCAAGGCATCCCCTTTTCCCGTCCGCTTCTACATCTAGAAGTCGACCCGAGTCATGGATCCTCGAAACCTACTTGACATACGAATGGATTCGGGTTCTACGGGCCATTAACCGTTATGAACCGTCACTTCATACGGGCCATTAACCGTCACAAGCATATGCTCCCAGAGCGCCATTCGTACTGCACGCAGGAATCAAACCTGCCAAGTAGTTGTGCACATGTTTCAGAGGAGCTCGAGACCCATGAAACACACTCGCAAAAATAACCGGTTACGATTACGTGATCGCACACAAACGTGATTGTATTCGACAATCACAAGGCCATTATGCCTTATCACAACCAAACGGTTAACACACATGTTCCATACTAGTGTCTATTCATTCTATAGCTTACTGACATTGCTTATGATAATGTTTCTCACTCTACCTATTCCGTATTTTAACATGCATACAATTTCAACAACAATTACACACCATTAAACGATAAAAGTCGACAAAACGACACTATTCCTAAAATCTCAACATAATTAAATCGGCCAACAATCTTAAAACCATTTTTATAAGAAAATACATTTTGTTAGCTCTTCAACGATAACAAGAACGCTAAAAATGGATAACCGAGTCAAAAGTTATGGACATAACGAAAAATAGTATCGCGAGAAAACATAATTCTACATTTTCTTGACCGTACGCGTAATGCCTTGTGACGTACGCGTACTGCCCAGCTGGCTCGCCCAGCCATACGCGTATTGCCCAAGGTGATACGCGTATGGACAGATGCTGATTTCCCTTCAAAATTCCATTTTTCCCTCCAATACGCGTATTGCCCAAACCATACGCGTATTGCCTCCTCCATACGCATAACGCCCAAAACCCTTCACTTTCATACGCATATTGCCCAACTCAATACGCGTATGGCCGTGTGTGTTACGCGTACGGACAGGTGAAACCCAGAAATTTTCCGGCAGAAAAGTTCTGCTACGGGTTAATAAAAAACAACCCCAAAATCCCATTTTCTCAACTAAAATACACCAAAACATGTTATAATTATCACAACCAGTATGATACACAATCAATTAATGAATTTCCGCAAATAGATTATGATTCTATTGTAAAATTTCTCATTTCCTAACAATATCAACTAACTCTAAAACTCACTAAAACTATATTCTAAAGAGTCTAACTAGAACCCACCTGGATTACTAGATGGGGAGGTTGAAACTGAGACGAAAAGATGAAGATTGGTTGATGAATTCAAGTCCTAGAGCTCTTGAGGAATTTTTTTTCTCTTCTTTTCCCTTCCTTTTCCTTCTTTTCCTTTTCCTTCTCCAAGTTTCTATCTTTTCTCAAATAAGGAAAATGGAAAGAAAATGTACATAGAAAACATTAATTGGCAATACTACTAATTATCCAAATTATCTCAAATGCACCAATTAATAAAATTCCAAGTTAAATAATATTAATCTAATCAAATTTCCGAGTTCGTCGGTTTACTCTAATTACTTTATCCAAAAATTGCTCAGAGTACCCCGAAACCCAGTTGATCATCATAATATTATCCAAAAATGCTCACAAAAATTATGGGGTATTACAAGCAATGGCGAATTGCTTATACTATGTCTCTATGTCGATGATTTGTTGATAGCAGGAAGTTGCAAGAAGGAGATCGAAGATTTTAAACATGATCTAAGCAAGGAGTTTGAAATGTCAGATTTGGGAGATCTCTCATATTTCCTTGGCATCGAATTCTACAAGACTAGTAGAGGTTTGATGATGCACCAACGAAGATATGCAGGCGAAATACTCAAGATATTTGAGATGCAAGATTGCAACTCAACTTCGACTCCAGCTGAGACCAGACTGTAACTGTCGAAGGATTCAGATGAAGATGATGTCGACCCAACCCAATACAGAAGACTTATTGGGTCACTTAGATACCTTTGTCACACAAGGCCTGACTTAGCATACAGTGTTGGTATGGTAAGTAGATTCATGCAGAAGCCAAAGGTATCACACCTAACAGCGACGAAGAGGATACTGAGGTATCTGAAAGGAACTCTCAACTATGGCATTTTGTTTCCTGCAGCTGATGAAGGGAAAGAATGCAAGTTAGTGGGATACACAAACTCTAGCTAGTGTAGTGATGCAGAAGATAGAAAATCCACAGCTGGATATGTGTTTATGTTAGGTGGTGCACCAGTTGCTTGGAGTTCGAGAAAGGAGCCAGTAGTGGCATTGTCATCATGCGAAGCAGAATATATAGTTGCTTCTCTTTGTGCATGTCAAGCAACCTGGATGGTGAACTTGGTCAAAGAGATTACAGGGAAGAATCATGGAGCAATTACCATAAAGATCGACAACATGTCAGCTATCAATTTGGCGAAGAATCTAATAGCTCACGGTCGAAGCAAGCACATCGAAATGAGGTTCCACTATCTTCGAGAGCAGGTAGCAGAAGGGAAGATGAATTTGGAACACTGCAGAACTGAGAATCAGATTGCAGATATCATGATGAAGGGAGTGTAGGTCTAAGCCTTCAGAAAGCTAAGGACTATGATGAATGTAGATAGTTTAGACACAATGAATTAGGTGGTGTGTTAAATATAATTCATAGTGTGTCGAAGTCGAATATCATTCATAGTGTCGAAGGTATTTCGACAGATTTATGTTAGATATGATTTGATTTGGATTCAGATTTGTTTAGATTAGATTTGATTTTTTTTTGGGCTTTTAGTTTTGGGCCTTTGCAAATCTATATCTATAAATAGATGCCTTGTATTGTAAACATAACATAGAGAACAAAATTCACAGTTGCAGTTGCAGTTGCAGTGAAAGTTCAATATAATCAGAAATCCCACAGTTTTCTTGCTGTTAGTTTGTTCATCTTCTTCTTCATCGTCTTCATTGCCATTGTGTATTGTTTGTGGGTTGGTGATCAATCTTGAGATCAAGATTGAAGCGAAATCATCATAGGGTGTGGTGAATTTCCAACAGTATCGATCCCTCATTTTTTCGCCCTGCATTCGTCTTCTATTTAATGAACATTAATAAATTGAAGTGTCCAAAAACAAACACAACAGATAAATATCTGGCAACCAAGTTAGCTTTGTCCATATTGGCTTCAACTTCAAGTTGTATATAAAGATTCTTCTTATATTGTTTTTGTTGGGTACCAAAATAATAAAATGAAATAATAATAACACAGCTAAAATTTGAGAGATGAGTATAGGAATGAGAAGAAACACAATTAATTCAAATTTTTGGATGATTAGGATGATTATAAACTACAATATGCTTTCTCTATTTATAAGAGTCTCATGTATTATAATAACTGAATACATATTTAGTAAATTTTACGTAATCTTCTCTTCATCATAGAAAGAATGATTTCTACTCATTAACTTTTTCTTTCTACAAAACAAAGATGACTTTATGTCCTCATAATCTCCCACTTAAAGTCATTTTGTTTGATTTCAAAATTTCTCTTCGTTGCTAATGCCATGTTGCTACGTTTTAGATATGCCATAAGAAGACCTGCACCAATAAAACTTGTCAACGTTGATTGGCTTTGTCATAACATCTGCTAGGTTATCTTTAGTGTGAATCTTCTACATGTCCACACTCCCTTCCTCTACTACTTCACGAACTAAATTGTATTGAACTCCTATGTGCTTTGTCTTGGAATGAAAAGCTGGATTTCTTGTAACGTGCAAGGCACTTTGATTGTCACAATACACAATAATTTTTTATTGTTTGTGTCCGAGCTCTTCCAATAACCTTTTAATCCACATAGCTTCCTTGCATGCTTGGGTAGTGTCGCTCCCGGGATTTTCATCCAAGTACAAACGCGAAAGTGGCATGAAACAGAGTCGCCAGCAATGTGTATTTATCCCAAGAGAGGGAAAGGAAACACCGCATAAACCTGAGGGAAAGGAAAGAGTATGGTCTTGCGACCAAGAGAACTGGGTTCGGGAGTCGGTTACGAGTGAGGAAGGTGTTAGCACCCCCACACGTCCATCGTACCCGATGGGATCCACGCTTGCTTGTCTCGATCAAAGGGTGTAAGAAAAGGATACTGGAAAAAGGAACTGCTAGCTGGAGAACTGGAAAAGGAAAGGAGAGAGAAAGAGAAACAAATGTAGGGAAAATAAAAGAAGTGCTCGAATGAGCCCTACCCCACTACCTACGTATCTCATCGGGAACATGAGAATCAAAGCGATGTAGTTCCCCTCACGAGGGATAGATTGTTTGTGTTTTTTAGGGAACGGCTAATGTTCTAGCTCAGGTGTTGCAGGCTCGCTGGTCCGAGTGCGTTACCATCTTGCAAAAGAACGAGGAGAAGCACGTTCGTACGTTGGGAATGAATGAGATGAGAAAATAATTCCCGAAGGAAAGACGTTATTATTTGTTTTTGTCTTTTAAGAAAGAAGTGTTTTGATTGTTTTGTGTTTTGTAACACGTATTGTATTTAAGTCCCTCATGTAGGATCGAATGCCTCGCATATCGACCCGAGATGGGACGTACGCTAAACATTCTAAGAAAATGAGAGAAGATCCCTCACTTTATTGTTCCCACATGAAAGGCCTAAATACAATAGGTGTTATGCCTTTATTAAGTGTTTTTTACTTTTGTTTTAAGATGAGAAGAAGAGACTCAAAAGCGGATCAAAGGTAAAAATCTAATAGGGACTAAGACTCACCCTAGTGTTAACATGCTTGGTGATCCTATGGTTAATGAGGTTTAAGGAACCTAATCCTAAAAGAAAAGAGAAGAAGAAAGAAAGAAAACAACTTACTTCCAAGATGGGAGTTAAGTTGTTTTTAAGAGGGAAGAAAGAATATTATGAGAACAAATAATTATTGAATGCTTAACAACATAAATTGAATGATTAAAAGATGAGGGAAGAAACTAGAATGTGGATGCATATCCACACTCAAATGACTTACCATTAGCCCCTGAAATGGTTAGTATAATTACTTACAAGTGAAGAAACTAGTTAAGATGAACAAATGAAACTTAAACCAATCAAGAATCAAAGTAAAAGCATATTAAAGGCTAAGGGAAACACAAGGTCAGAATTTACATCATAAGAATGTTCTACAATAATATGAGAGCAAACACAAATCAAATACTCACACACACTTCCTTAAATCACAAAGAAATGCACTATGAAAGAATTAGAGGAAGAATGAGTGGTTATACAAAGTTGTCATGTAATAATGCTTCAAGTAATGTCAAGGTCAGCATGTGGATGACCCAAACATGTGCCTAAACATGATGTACAAATGTCATATAAGGTATACAATCAAGCATCCAAACATTAAGAGTGATTAGGAGAAGAAGTGAGAACATATGGACATGAATTTAACATGGAAAGAAACCACTTAAGGCATAAGTCAAACCCAAAAAGAAATCAATATGAAACTCAAGTATCAAGGTCAGAAGTGATGTGTCATGTTGATATGAATATAAGATGCACAAGACAAACACATTCAAGCAATTACAAGTTATTTAGAAGTTAGAAGAAAGAGAAACATGCATTGGGATGAAACATGTACAAGTATGTAAAGTAAGACATGAATAGCATATGGAAGGAATGTAATGCTTTAAGGTCAGAGGCATACATCATATGAAATGCAAATGGATAATATGGCATGGCAACAAAAAACCAATTACAAGTCAAGTTGGAATTTAGATGCAAAAGGATGAGGAATTAGGTCAAAAGGAAACATGTGAAACAAGCATTGAACATGTACACAAAGAAAGCATCAATTTCAAACCAATGACCTATAATTTCATTCAAAGGATCCACAATGATCTAAACATGACTCAAGAAGTCAATCAAAATGATATCATACAATGGCACAAGTGCCTTCTCAATCAAGTAAACAAAACATGATCAAAGAATTTCACAAAAATGGACATCAGACAAGGGTCATCAAACAAATGCCAAACATGATTTAAAAATCCTAAAATTAGGTCTCATGAGACCTCAACCAGAAGTAACCATCATACCAAAAACTCATGCAAAGGATCACAAAGAAACTCAATCAAACAATCATGGCAAAGTCATTAAGGTTTCACATGATCATGCACAAAGAAATGACTTTAAAATGATGCAAAGATGTTTTTAAAAATATAAAGAAAATATTTTTATATGCTTCAAAGTGTCCTTTAAAATATTCAAAAAGAATAAGGATCAAACTATGTACCAATGATGAGAAACAAAATCAACAAGATCAAGTGTGCACCAATGAACCATTTCAAAAGAAAATTAAACAACAATTAATTCAGAGTCAAATAAATAATAGAAAAATAAAAAATAAAATTTGCAAAAAATTTATAAAACTAAGAGGATGATTTATGAATTAATTTGGAATTTTTAGAGGTCATTTACTATTTTTAAAAATCAAAATCCATACAAATGTGAAAAAGAAATTAAAAGAATAAAAGAAATGAGGAGGGGTGTATCCAGAGTAATTTTCACGTTCAAAATTCACAATGGGCTCAGAGTGGGGGTGCAAACATCAAATTAAACCCAGTCCAATAAAAAATGTGCGCGTGTGATGCAGTGTACAACCACTCACCATGAGGATGCAATCATAACCATGCAAGGAATCAAATCATATGATCCAACGCACCACATGTTACGCGCACTACAACAACCATGCACGTGCACTCACAAGAATGCTCAGATTAAAAATAGATTACACATGTGACGCACATGGTTCATTAATGCGTTGGCAACATACAAAGCATTGGATTAATCTTATGGGAATCAATCATATATGATGAACGTATCAGATTGAATACACACGATAGTAACCGTAGAACACATACACTCAAGCATTCAAGTTATAATATGATTTTAATGTGCTGGAAATGTATCAACCACACGATGCACAGATCCAATGGTCACAATTCAAACATGCAAAAAACCTAAAATTAGAACCACCGGCCGGAGAAGGACCTCCGGTCATCTTCTTCGGCGAGCAACCACCACCTGCAAACCTCAAACCTCACAAAAATGCACAAATCGCATACCAAAATGAAGAGGAAACAATGGAGATCAAGAATACACAATTATTTCTCATAGATCATGCACACACAACATAAACCGAGCCAAAACAATTTGCCCTAAAATAACACCTAAGCTCCTAAAGAGCCTATCAACTAGCCAGGACTCACGCATAGCTTCTAATAAGCTCTAAACACCATGAAACAAGCTTAACTCACATTAATACGAAGCATCAAAGTTGAGTAAATCAAAACCTGAAAATGTAGAGAAACTTGAGGTGTTGAGAAAACCAGAGGTGTCTTGAGTTCTTAGTCTTGTTGTGCAAAATAAATGCAGCTGAATCTTGATATATTGAAGAGCAGAGACAAAATCAAATTTCCAATGGAGTTTCACTTGGATGAAGATGTTGATGCAATGTGTTATGGCTTTAAGAATGCTTTCTGGTAATGATGATGGTGGAAGATAGATGAAGATGACTGAAGATTCGTGCACAGAGAGAGAAAAAGTTCAGAGAATGTTGAGAGTATGAGAGTGTTTTTGGGAGTGAAAATGAGAAAATGAAGTTGAGAAATCAAAATGTGAGTGAGATTCTGATTTATATGCTGAGTTTAAAAGGTTAACTCATGGTCAAGTGAGTGAATTAGAGTGAGTTGAGATGGTTAAGGTGAGTTATCCCTAACTAACTGAGTCAAGTTAGTTAGGGCGAGTGGGGAGAATGGAGCTATGGTGTGGAAGGTGCATGATGTTATGGTGGAGGTTGATGAAAGTGAATGGTGATGATGAGGTCACGGCTTCCACAGAAACTTGTTCCACAAGTTTGGTTAGTTTCTTCTCTTATGTATGCAGCAACATGTGGAGTCCATCGTGCATAAGAGATGTTTGGCTTAAAGTGGAAATGAACATAGAGTGTATGCGTGTGAACACCAACAACATTTCATTTTCTGATTTTGTGGTAGCTTAGTTCCAATGGAAACATGGTGGTTTGGTGGTGAGTTTCTCCATGTTCAGTGGATGGGTTGATGAGTTTTTGAGGTCAATGGAAAGCTAGAACATCATAGAACATGATTGATGTTGATTTTGGATTGAATTAAGGCTTGGAAGTTAGTGAAAATAGCTTAGAACACTAAGATTTAGAACTGACTTGTGGGCGTGTCAAGTGGTTGATTGGCAAGGCAAGCATGGCACATGGAATTTCAGCATGATCACCCTAACTTGAGACCAATATATCTCCATCATAACTTGATCAATTCATAATTTGTCCAACATCAACATTGAAGAGGGCATGGCAAGGAACAACTTTTATGTTGAAAAGTTTTTCATTTGAAGCTTTTATCTTGATGAAATTAAGCTTGACTTTTGGCACACCAGGTGTTTGTCAAAATTATGGCCGGTGGGCTTGGTCACACTTGGTCATGACTTGATTTTGGACCTACTTTTCTCAAACTTTGATCAACCATAACTCACTCATTTTTTATCCAATGGAGGAGTTCTGTATATGGACTTGGGCTTGAGGTTTGGGTCTTTTATCTTGGAGAAAGAGAGCCTCAAAGTAGGGTGCAAAATGGTCCAAACTTATTATTTTTTGCAACCCTAAAGTTTCCATTTTTGGCAGTTTTGTGATTTCTTGATTTTTCATTATTCCTCCATCATTTCTTGATCAAATTTTGTCCATTGAATATATATAACATGAATTTCATGAATTTGACCTTAAAAAGTCAGGAGTTGACTTTTCTTACTGCACATTTGCCTTTCTCCCCAATTTCTTGATTATCAAGTAACTGATCAATTGAGACCCTTCTGAAAACAATTGATGAGCAATTTTCCATCCATATACACTTAAGAACGTAAGGAATACCATGAGATCAAGTCTTGCCCAAAAAATCAGAGATAAACTAATTTTAGGTCAAACTCTAATTTTGGCACCCTCTGGTTAGGAGGAAATATCACATCCTCCAAATCCAAATTCCTCCGAATATGATGTGTATCCTCTCAAACAATGATGAGATATGCCATTTGGAGATGATAAAAACTCAAAGAGCATGCCCATTAGAGGGTCAAATCCCAAATTTTGACTGCCCTGTGTAGGATGATACACTGCCCAATCTTCTTGATGGATTCTCCTCTTCCCATGCCTTGTGGATCAAAGTGAGATGATATATGGCTTAAGGAACCCTTGAGACTTGTGAGAAACACTTGGCTCTTTATCTTTTAGCTTTGGATGATCAACATCTTTGAGAAACAACTGATCACATGCCCTTATGCAAGATGCAATGCTAAATGCTTGATGTTTTGTTTTTCTATGCTTGAATGCAATGCAATGCAATGAAAGCTCATGCTAAATGCTATGAAGAAAAGAGAGGGCAAATTTTGGGGTATTACAGCTGCCCCTATTCAATCACTGTAGACCTGAATGGATGATAGCGATTGCTGTCAGACTTTCAAGGTATGGAGGGATTGAATACCGAAAATAACCAGAAAATTTGCACTCTGTTGAGAAGAAGAAAAGGATATAAACCCAACCAAATGAATTCTGCTTGAATAAAACTCTGATGAGAAGAATAACATTGGAGGGATGTCTTTTAGCACAACGCCAGACGACTACTGGCCTGCCACACTGCGGGTGGACTTTAGCAATGTCTTTTACACAATGCCAGACGACTACTAGCCTGCCACACTACGGGTGGACTTCAAAAATGTCTTTTAGAACAAAGCCAGACAACTACTGGCCTGCACACTGCGGGTGGACTATCTTTTTGAATAGAGTCAGAAGACTACTGACTTGCCACACTGCGGGTGGACTTTCGCCAATCTACGGTTGGACTTTGCAGCTGAATTGCCACACTGTGGGTGGAATTTTGCCAATCTACGGTTGGAATTGCTGATGATTTGCCACCCTTGGATGGTCTTTTGCTAATCTGCGGTTGGACTTAGCTGCGGTCTTTTAAAGGGAGTCAGACGACTACTGACTTGCCACACTACGGGTGGACTTTTGCCAATCTACGGTTGGACTTTAAGAATTTGCCACCCTTGGATGGACCTTTTGCCAATCTATGGTTGGACTTTAAGAATTTTCCACCCTTGGATGGACCTTTTGCCAATCTACGGTTGGACTTTAAGAATTTGCCACCCTTGGATGAACCTTTTGCCAATCTACGGTTGGACTATAAGAATCCAATACTGGATTACTCTTTGCATCCGTGTCAGACATCTCTGTTGACTCTGCTGAGGAATAATAATCAATTATTTGATCTCAGAGACTCTTGACAGGATAATATCTCTGTCGGAGAATGAATGAACAATCTGTCTGCTTCGAATCATTACACCTGCCAAAAATAAATTGGACTTTGGGAATTGAGGGGATTGACGATTCTGCCAGGAATTACTTCATCTGCTTGGGGATGACTTCTGGTCATAGCAACTCCGCTGGGGATGAAAATTTTCTGAATGACATCCTGCTAGGGAAGAAAAGTCATTAAAACTCTGCCTGAGAGCCTATTAAGCCCGAGATCCTTTACGGGGAGAACCAACCTGCTAACCCGGCTGGGGTAAGAATGTACTAACACTCTGCTGAGGAAGAGATTCTGCTGATCAATATTCCTCTTGCGGAGAGAAAAACAACTCAGCTGGGGAATATTGTTGACAAGATTCAATGATGAACTCTGTGGGGATATCATTACCAGATATACGATCTTGCCGGGGATCAAGGCTACTCTACTGGGGATATGCAAACCCTAGTTGGAAGACCTTACGTAGCAACTTGCTGGGAAAGAGTCCTTAGATCTGATGGGGAAACACAAAATAACTCCACGGTAATCTGCTGAGGAATAAGACCGTCGAGCTTAGGATAAGTGTCATAATGCCCCAAGTTAGGCGAATTTTCCGTTTGACGACTCCGCTGGGGATAATGAGTTTACAACAAACTCTGCTGGTGAGAATTGCTTTAAAGCATCTCGTGCCAGGGAATGTCTCTTGATAGGATTTTACAGAAGACCAAGCGTCTTCCAACTCTACTGGGGATAATAGACCGGGAACATCTCCTGCTGGAGAAATCCAAAATGCCCCATGCTCGGGAGGGTCAACAACTTGCTCTTTGCTCCCTGATACAAGACTTACCTGAAAAACGTCCTAAGAGGATTTTACAGAAGATTAAGCATCTTTAAACTCCTGGCAACTTCAATGGGTATTGACCGTTAACTTCGGTGTCTGCGAAGTTACTCTACTGGGGAATTCGCACCCGCTATCGACACAGAAAAGCTTGTAGCTGTTGGAAGTAATGAATAGGAGAGTCGACTTAATAAGATACAACACTATCCAATTGAACTCTAATATATAAACGTCGTGACCGACCGCCGACCGAATGATGGACTCAATTAGTAAACGTTGTGACAAAAGGGTGACATGTGAACCCTTCCCTAAACATAATTGCTCCAGTCTTCTGCATGGGGATAAGTGATTACTCGTCTTGTGCTTGAAATCATCCGGACCTGTTACCTGCAACAAAAGCATACACATACATGCCCCGGAATATTGCGTGGTTCGAATCCACTATCTAGGATTGTTCAACATTCAAAGTAATTTTAAATGTTTTTCTGCGCATGTTATCGTAAAGCCACCATGTTTTCAAATGCAATGTTTTATCAAAAATTCGGACGTTTTCACAAACAAAACAATAAAACAAAATAAGAAGCTTTTTACTGAAATTCAATTTATTGAAGAAAAGCCCAGAATAGGCAATTACATCAGGAAGCAATCCCTGGAAAGAGGTGATCGCTGAAAATTGAGAAAAGAAACTATCCTAATGGCAATGTGAAAATGGCATTCCACTGAGTTTCAATCCTGCTATGACCAGTATGTCTTCAAGACTCCCCGACCTTGCCTTCTGAGGAATAATCAGACTGATTCCTACCCTTTGGAATGCCAGTTTCTGAAACGGTGATGGAGTATCGATAACTCAGACCGTAGTCGTTTGCTTAAATCCCTCTTTTGCGTGGACCGCCCTTTCGGGTTTTCAATCCACCGGGATACCCTTTTTTGCATGAGTTGTCCTTGCGGATTATCAACTCACCGGGTGTACAATTTTTTTATTTATTATCCCTAATTTTTGCCCGAACCTCTTTATTCTGTTTTTGTGGTTCGTCGGGATGCCCTTTTTTGTCTGGACTTTTTCTTTTTTTCTGTCCAGCGGGTCTATTTATGCGAAGTATTTTTTGACTACATCTGAGTTGACAGGGGATGAAAAATCTTCGCCATCCATGGTTGTAAGTAACAAGGCTCCGCCCGAGAAGACCTTTTTAACCACAAATGGTCCTTCATAGTTGGGAGCCCATTTTCCCCTGTGATCTGTACTAGGAGGAAGGATCCTTTTGAGTACCATATCTCCCACTTTTTAAACCCGAGGACGCACCTTTTGATCAAATGCCTGCTTCATCCTCCGCTGGTATAACTGCCCATGACACACCGCTGCAACCGTTTCTCTTCAATAAGGCTCAACTGATTAAATCTGGGACGAACCCACTCGGCTTCGTCTAACTTGACATCCATCATGACTCTGAGGGATGGAATCTCCACTTCAACCGGTAGTACAACCTCTATACCGTATACAAGTGAGAATGGTGTTACCCCAGTGGACGTGCGTACTGACGTTCGATACCCATGCAAAGCGAACGGTAGCATCTCATGCCAATCTTTGTATGTGACAACCATTTTCTGTACAATCTTCTTAATATTCTTATTGGCCGCCTCCACGGCGCCATTCATCTTCGGGCGATATGGAGAAGAATTGTGATGTTCAATTTTGAAGTCCCGGCACAGCTCAGCCATCATTTTGTTGTTCAGATTAGAACCATTATCAGTAATGATTCTCTCGGGCACTCCATAGCGACAAATGATATCGCGTTTCAAGAAACGAGCCACCACCTGCTTAGTGACGTTGGCATAAGATGCTGCTTCAACCCATTTAGTGAAATAATCAATGGCGACCAAGATGAAACGATGGCCATTTGAAGCGGTAGGCTCAATCTTTATGATCATATCAATGCCCCATAGTGCAAAGGGCCAAGGAGAGGACATGACACTCAATGGATTTGGAGGAACATTCACTTTGTCTGCATAGATCTGGAATTTGTGACACTTGCGGGCGTACTTGAAACAATCCGCTTCCATTGTCAACCAATAATACCTTGACCTCAATAGTTTCTTATCCATTGCGTGTCCTCCGGCATGGGTACCAAAGGAGCCTTCATGTACTTCCTGCATTAACAGGTCTGCTTCGTGTCTATCCACGCATCTGAGCAGAACCATGTCAAAATTCCGTTTGTACAACACGTCATCCTGATTCAAGAAGAAGCTACTAGACAACCTTCTCAACGTCTTCTTATCTTTAGTAGATGCCCCTGGCGGGTACTCTTGACTTTTCAAGAAACACTTGATATCATGAAAACATGGCTTGTCATCAGACGTTGCATCAACAGCAAACACAAATGCAGGTCTGTCAAGACGAGATACTTTGATCTTAGGTACATGATTCCATCCTTGCACTTTGATCATGGAGGATAATGTGGCCAAGGCATCTGCAAACTTATTCTCATCTCTGGGAATATGGTACAGTTTCACTGTTGTGAAAAATGTTAGCAATCTCCTTGTATAATCTCTATACGGAACCAAATTTGCTTGGTGCGTGTACCAACTCCCTTTCACTTGATTGATTACCAAAGCTGAATCACCGAAGATATCAAGGGTCTTAATTCGTAAATTAATCGCCTCCTCAATCCCCATTATACAAGCTTCGTATTCTGCTTCATTTTTGGTGCATCCGAAAGTTATTCGGGCAGTGAAAGGCATATGAACACCTTCCGGCGTGATAAGAACTGCTCCAACTCCGCACCCATTCATGTTGACAGCCCCATTAAACATCAAACTCCATTTGGATTCAGGGTCTGGCCCCTCCTCCGGGAGTGGTTCCTCGCAGTCTTTAACTTTAAGAAACATGATGTCCTCATCAGGGAAATCAAATTTCATGGGTTGGTAATCATCAATTGGCTGTTGCGCAAGATAGTCTGACAAGATACTTCCTTTGATGGCCTTTTGAGAAGTATACTGGATATAATATTCTGTCAAAACCATTTGCCACTGTGCAACTCTGCCTGTTAGTGCTGGTTTCTCGAAAATGTATTTGATAGGATCCATTTTTGAAATCAACAAGGTTGTGTGCCTGATCATCTACTGCCTCAATCGCTTAGCAGCCCATGCAAGTACACAGCATGTCTTCTCAAGCATTGAGTATCATGACTCGCAGTCATTGAACTTTTTGCTCAGGTAGTAGATAGTATGCTTCTTCCTTCCTGTCTCGTCGTTTTGACCGAGAACACAACCCATAGAACCTTCAAGCACTGTCAAATACATTATCAAAGGCCTTCCTGACACTGGAGGCATGAGGATTGGAGGTTCCTACAAGTATTCTTTTATTTTATCGAATGCCAATTGATAATCGTCATTCCACCTGACCGTTTGATCTTTTCTTAGCAGTTTGAATATTGGTTCGCATGTGGCTGTTAGGTGAGATATGAACCTTGCAATGTAGTTCAATCTACCCAGAAAACCATGAACCACTTTTTCTGTTCTTGGTTCAGGCATATTTTGTATTGCTTTCACTTTGGCAGGATCAACCTCAATCCCTTTTTCGCTCACAATGAAACCCAGCAGCTTTCCAGAACGCACCCCAAAAGTGCACTTGTTTGGATTCAACCTTAAACGGAACTTTCTCAACCTTTCAAACAACTTTTTCAAGTTAATCAGGTGTTCTTTTTCTGTTCGCGACTTGGCAATCATGTTATCCACATAACATTCAATCTCTTTATGAATCAAGTCGTGAAACAAAGTTACCATTGCCCGCTGGTATGTTGCCCCTGCATTTTTCAAACCAAAAGGCATCACCTTATAACAATACGTACCCCATGGGGTAATGAACGTGGTCTTCTCCATATCTTCAGGTTCCATCTTAATCTGGTTGTACCCGGAGAAACCATCCATGAATGAGAACACTGAAAACTGAGCTGTATTGTCGACCAGTACATCAATGTGAGGTAGTGGAAAATCATCTTTCAGACTAGCTTTGTTAAGATCTCGATAATCCACACACATTCTCACCTTTCCGTCTTTCTTTGGTACTGGCACGATGTTGGCAACCCAAGGAGGATAGTTAGTCACAGCAAGAAACCCTGCGTCCCACTGCTTCTGAACTTCCTCTTTGATCTTTATGGCCATATCGAGATGAGTCCGACGAAGTTTCTGCTTGACTGGCGGGCATTCTTCTCTTAGCAGCAGCCTGTGCACGACAATATCAGTATCCAACCCTGGCATGTCTTGATACGACCAGGCGAAGATATCAACATATTCACACAACATCTCAGTCAAAGCTTTCTTCACATCTGCTTGCAGGCTGGCGCCAATCTTGATCTCCTTCTTAGCATCCTCGGTACCAGTATTGATGATCTCTATGGTCTCTTGATGAGGCTGTATGGTCTTTTCCTCTTGTTTTAACAATCTGGCCAGTTCCTCAGGGAGTTCACAGCCCTTCTCATCCCCTTCTTCGGCTTGATAAATCGGTTTGTCAAAGTCATACATAGCCATAGCAAGATCGTTATCAATGGAATCCGGAGGATCAAGTCTGCACGAACGGATTCATGCTTTATTTTAGAATTTATTTTTTTTAAAACGAAAAGAAATGAAACATTGCCATTTTATTATTTTTGTGCAAAAATAAAATGAAAGACAGAGAACGAAATTTGATTGCAAAACGTCCTTTATTGATGATTAAAATTGTAAATGCAAATAGGGTGGCCCTACAAATGAATCTATACGCCTTGGGCAGAGCGCAAGATTTTAACATGCATTATGGTTAGAAAAACAAAGAAAATTCCTCTGTTTGAAGAGTAACCCAGATGACTTCTTCAACGGACCAATTCTGCAATGGTTGTCCCGGAGCATGTGGACGTACCCAGTTGTCCAATTCACAGTCACTATCAACACCATCTTCTGTAGCTGCACAAGACTGATCTGGGTAAATGATTCCCCCACTGCTGAAAGTGATGGGCCCACTGCTCTCTGCAGCTGAAGTCATAGAGGGACGATAGCCAATACCAAATTTGTCCTCCTTCATTGGTGTCTCTATCAACTTGCCCCAGCCTTGGGCATTGCCTGCTTTGACAACCTCGACAGCTTGTTTATAAGATGAAATGGAGGTACCAACTCTATCTGGTGTAAGGGAAGATTCAGGCACATTGTCAATATTCACCGCTTCAAACAACTGGCAAAGCATCTCGTGAATTTCCCCATCCATCTCAATATACTTGAATGTGGACAAGTGGCTAACAAAAATATCTTCTTCACCACACACTGTCACAACTTGCCCCTCGAACTCGTATTTCAGCTTTTGGTGTAAGGTGGATGTAACAGCCCCGGCCGCATGAATCCAAGGGTGGCCTAATAAGCAACTATACGCAGGCTGTATGTCCATCACATGGAATGTATATTTGAACACTTGCGGTCCAATTTGCACGGGCAACTCTACTTCACCAAACACAGATCTTTTTGTTCCAACGAACGCTCGGACAACCAACTCGCTGGGCCTTAAAATCAAACCGTCAACCTCTAGCTTCATTAGCGCCTTCTTTGGCAAGACATTGAGCGAGGAACCAGTATCTTCCAGTACATGAGACAACAGTGCACCCTTACACTCCATTGTGATGTGCAAAGCTTTGTTGTGGTTTCTTCCTTCAGACGTCAAATCTCTACTTGTGAAACCCAATCTGTGGCTAACATTGACGTTGGAAATCACACCTTCAAGCTGATTAACAGTGATTTCTTGTGGAACATATGCTCTCTTCAACACTTTCAATAAAGCCTCCCGGTGCGCATCAGAACACATTAACAATGACAAAATTGAAATTTTCGAGGGCGTCTGGTTCAGTTGATCGACAATCTTATAACCGCTTTTCTTTATTATCCTCATGAACTCTTCCACCTCATTGTCAAAGGTAATCTTTGTCTCTGTTTTGGGCACAGACACACTCTCGACCACCTGTTTTCCTTTAACTTTTGCTGCAGCTTCCGCTTCTTTATCACTTCGCAAAGTTTGGGGAGCAAACAACCTTCCGCTCCGAGTAAAGCCATCTACACCACCCACATTGTCAATATTTGAACTGGCTGATGTCTCCACTTCCTGCTTTTTCCCTTCATAATACACGTCTGCCCCATAGTGCCATGGGATTGCCTTCGTAGATGTAAACGGAACAGGTCCTGGCACCGTGATGGTAACAAGACTGGGTATTTCTTGCACAACACTTGCTACAGGAGCCGTACTTGCAGGCACCTGAATCTCAGCGGGAGTAAAATAGATGGTCACAATTGACACCTCGTCAGTTTCTTTCACAACCCGGTCAAACTGTAGACGTCCCTCGTCAATCAGCCTCTGCAAACCAATTCTCAACTTATCACAGCCATTCTTCTGACTCATACATTCAGAACAATTTTGATCACAACCCGGGAACACCTGTCCCTTTAACAAACGATCCTTCACCACTAGCAACAGAGTCTTCACATGACTGACATCTATTACCAAATTTAACCTCTTTCCGTCTTCAATAGCACGCACATCCGCCACACCATGATCAGGCATGGGGTTCTGAAGAGCATTAGGAGGTAACGAGAAATTGATTGCTTTAGTGTCAATCAAGTCTTGCACCTTATGATGAAACGCCCAACATTTTTCAATGGTGTGCCCCTGAGCACCTAAGTGGAACTCGCAGTGAGCGTTAACATCAAAATTAGGTGGCAAGTTGCCAGCGGCAGGAGGTCTCATAGTACGAAGCTCAACCAACTTCAACTTGAGTAACTGTGGTAACAATGCTGAATAAGTCATAGGGAGAGGGTCAATCTTACGATCCCTCTGCCTAGACCTCTGCTGGAAAGGAGGTTGCTGCTGCTGCTGC
Organism: Lathyrus tuberosus; assembly: GCA_022829125.1. Lineage (NCBI taxonomy): Eukaryota > Viridiplantae > Streptophyta > Magnoliopsida > Fabales > Fabaceae > Lathyrus > Lathyrus tuberosus. The sequence goes on along the minus strand of JALAZF010000142.1, from coordinate 998,904 downwards.
TGAGCTTGCGGTTGTGGTTGTTGTTGTTGAACAGATGGTGCTGGGATTGTCACTGCACCTACTTGATGGTAACCCTGGGAACGTCCTCTGCCTCGTCCTTTATATACAACATTTGTATCACCTTCTCTTCTTTTCTGACCACTAGCAAATGGTTTCTTCATCCCAGAAGAGCCAACCCCACTTACATCTTGGATCTTTCCAAGTTTCAACAGATTCTCTATTCTTTCTCCAGCAATCACGATATCAGCAAATCCAGTTGACGGACACGCAGCCAATCTTTCAAGAAATGCCCCTTGCAGGGTGCCCATAAACATGTCTGCCATTTCCCTATCCAGCAAAGGAGGTTGAACCTGTGCAGCCATCTCTCTCCACCTTTGAGCATATTCCTTGAAACTTTCCTTAGCATTCTGTGACAACCCCTGCAATTGAGTGCGGTTGGGCGCCATGTCAATATTGTACTAGTACTGCTTTAGGAATGCTTCTGCCAGATCCTTCCAACTTCTCACAGCAGCTCTGTTCAATTTCATATACCAGGTCAAGGAAGCTCCAGCCAGACTATCTTGAAAGTAATGCATCCATAATTTCTCATCATCTGTATGGGCTGAAATCCTCCCAAAATAAGCTTGAATATATGTCTGGGGACACGTATTGCCATGATATTTGTCGAAAGTAGGCGGCTTGAATTTTGGAGGAATTCTGACTCCTGGCACCAGTCCCAAACTAGTAACATCAATACCCATAGAATTCTTGCACTCTATGGCCCGGATCTTCTCAGCTAACTCATCGTACCTTCGGTCACCCTGGTTACCCATATCAGCATCCAGTAGGGTAAATTGGTCTTCCAGAACATCTTCTTGAATACCACCAACATTTCTGCCATTTCCATTACCCAGATTACCACCAGGAGGAGGATTACCACCAGGAGGAGGAGTGACCCTTGTCTGCAAATTGTCATTCTGATTACCTTCAGGCGTGGCCTCTGGACGCTCGACCAGAAGCCTCAATATTTCCTGAGCTTGTGCCATACCAGTCATGAGAGTCATGAACTGGTCCATGCGTGCCCTTATTTCAGCCAAATCATTCTGCATTTGATCCATTATCCTTGCTTGATTTCTTTGAGTTGAGTATCGGTGTACGTGATTCTCAGCTATAATGCCTGAAACTAAATAAAGGTTAGAGATCTCCTGCAACAAGTACCTGAAAAACAAGCAACAAAATGCAAAATGATATGCGATGCAATGCACATGTTTATTCATTTTGAGGCATTCCTTCCTTCGATTCCAGTTTGACCAAAAGAGAACAGCGCACATTCCTGCAGTTGCTAACAGTGACAGAGCATCAGAGGTGCATGTTAATAATTCAGAATACCCATCATATGGCCCAGTGAGTGTGTGAATTATTGTATAATTTGATGCAGCATCCACCTCAATAATACCAACAAAGCCAATATCATAAATGAAAAAAACCCACAGCCAGGGGTGGAATAGTCAAATACAAATTGTTTCTAAACAAATACAACTGAATAGCATGAATACAAACAAAAGAAACCCATCAACAAGCCTGATGATGATTCCCTAGAATAACAACACAACTCAAACACTGAGCCCATATAAATCTTCCCGGACCTCCTTGAGAAGCGCTTCAGTAACTGGATCATTTAGGCGCTCGGTAAGACTTCTGATCAGTTGACTTCTTAACTTGACATCTTCTTCTAGCTTTCGGATTTGATCTTTAATAGCTAGCTCTTTGGCTCTCTTTACTCCAGCGCGGATCCTCAGATCTTCGATCTCTTGATTAGCTGCACTTAGTTGCTGGAGAAATTCACTTTCTTTGCTCTTCAAATTTTTCTTCAACTCGTCGTTTTCAGCTCTAATTCTTGCCTCGATTTCCCTCCGGCATTCGGAAAATTCATCCCATCTCTGTTGTCCTTTGGCAAGGGCATTCTCGGACTTGGTCAACTGCTCATTGATGCGCTTGTACGCCTCTTTTAGTTCCATCTCATTCTGTTTAACCTTGCGAATATAGATGGTGTCTTCAGCCATTCTTTTCTCATTCGCCTCATGACGCTCAGTCAGCTTTTGCAGTTCATATTCAACATTACACTTTTCACAAAGCATCTTTCTGATTCCTTCACTTAGCTTCTCATTCATTTTGACTGTCTTATCCATCTCTGCTTTAAGCTTGTTATATTCAGCAACGCTTATCATAGTCACCGGTTCAACATCAACTGGATCTGACGGTTTTTCCTGAGAAAACGGCAAAAGAGTGATCTGAACTCTTCGTTTCAACCAAGCATCATATTGAGAAGAAGACACATTGTTGCACTTGTCGAAGACCACTTTACCCTTCGTTTGCAAATTGCCCCAAGCTCCAGCCGCTTGTCTTACCAGCAAAAGATTATCCTTTACAGGGAAAAAGAAAGATTCTTCCAAATCACCGTCCCTCAGAGGTTCTGTTAAGGCAAATCCTAACTGTCTCCTGGAATAACAGGGTTATAATTGATGCAACCCTTTATTCCCAAGAGTGGCACATTAGGATGTCTTCCACAGCTACTGACAAAGTCTCCCCCATCGTCCTTTGATTGAGCCAATGAATGTCCTTTGCTGTCAACTAAATCATCCTCTTAGCCCAATTCTTTACGGGCTGAGGATTCAAAAAGGCCTCTGAATTTGGTAAATGACTCATAAGCCACTTGTGGAACAGGGGTGCGCAACATCTAACCAAACCTCCTCGTTTCTTTTCATTTTTAAAATGCACAGAATAGTACAAATCACCCAGGAGTGTAGGTATGGGATTCTTCATTATAAAAATATGGATTGCACTCACGTCCACAAACTTAGGTTCATCAGCAAACAACATAATTCCTTAGATACTCAAAGCCAAGATTGCACAGACGGTTTCCCACTGAGACTTAACAGCACATTCTTCAGCTTTGGCAACCAAGAAGTCCAAATGAAAACCAGATAAACCTCCTTTGGTGGCGAGGTTATCTGCTACCACAGGTACACTCAGATGGAGGGCCTTAGCTATCTCTTCAGGCTTTGGAGGGCGCATATCGGAGTTGAAAGGAATCTGGTACTTGAGAGTCACACTTAGAAGCAGGGCATACTCTTCTAGCATCGGGGCCAGCTGAAAATCCGAGAAAGTGAAGCACCTTAGCTGTGGGTCATAAAACTGTAAGTACGTATGGATGACACTCTTTTCTGAAGCATTCAAGTCAACAACCACAGTCATAATCTCCCCATAAGCCTTTCGGAACATACCCACATGGTCTGGAGTAATAAGAGAAATCATCTTTCGTAACTGTCCCACCTTTGTGTCAAAGAAAGTATAATGCACATTGTTCTTTCTGGGAATCTCCATAACTGAATAAGGGAACTGTCAACTGGAACCGAAAGGAAGTATACCCTGCAAATGAATAAACATGAAGGTTAAATGCAAGAATGCTAATGATGATATGTATGCAAGGGCATGTGATCAGTGCTGCACAAATAAAGCTGAATCCACTGTACTGCAATCTGAGTCTGGTGAGATATACAACACCAGGATAAGAAATCCAATAACAAAACCGGAACAAATATGAACTGATCAGAACCAAAAATTCAGTAACAAATCCAGAACTCATAAGAAAACCGGGTATTCTGAAGGTCAAGGGTTCCTGCACACCTGTAAACAATCCCCCCACTCTCACATGTATGTACTAGAAGGCGAGGATCCTCAAATTCGAACCTCGGAATGAGAAGCAATAACACATTCATCCCGAAGGATACAATGCTACCGCTAAACAAAGAGATCGTCCTCTGATTCGCCTCAAAATAAAGAGGGGTCATCCTAAAAGGTCATCCAAACACAACAGCTCTTCCAGATAGCTCTACCATCGTGGGAAATCCACAACGCAGAATTCTCTAGAGAGAACCACATCTAGATTGTGTTTCATATTCCCTCCTCGAACCGAGATGGAACGCGAGAGGACAAGAAACATGCTAAACATAAGTGCACTCAGGCCTGTGTATTGGGCCTATCTCTCAGAATACCCCGTCCCGCCAAACAGACAAAGCAGCACAACAATATAGCATAATATAGCATATGAAATGAAAATGCTAAAAATGCAATAAATACAGTAGTACACAATAAAATACAGTAAAGTGGTAACAGTAACTAGCAATATATTAAAACAGTAAATACAGCACAAAAGTAAACATCCAATGAAAGAAAAACAGACAAGCGCTAGGATTGATTCGCTAAGGAAACCAGAGATTCTGGGTTCGATCCCCAGCAGAGTCGCCAGCTGTCGCTCCCGGGATTTTCATCCAAGTACAAACGCGAAAGTGGCATGAAACAGAGTCGCCAGCAATGTGTATTTATCCCAAGAGAGCGAAAGGAAACACCGCATAAACCTGAGGGAAAGGAAAGAGCATGGTCTTGCGACCAAGAGAACTGGGTTCGGGAGTCGGTTACGCGCGAGGAAGGTGTTAGCACCCCCACACGTCCATCGTACCCGATGGGATCCATGCTTGCTTGTCTCGATCAAAGGGTGTAAGAAAAGGATACTGGAAAAAGGAACTGCTAGCTGGAGAACTGGAAAAGGAAAGGAGAGATAAAGAGAAACAAATGTAGGGAAAATAAAAGAAGTGCTCGAATGGGCCCTACCCCACTGCCTACGTATCTCATCGGGAACATGAGAATCAGAGCAACGTAGTTCCCCTCACTAGGGATGGATTATTTGTGTTTTTTAGGGAACGACTAACGTTCTAGCTCAGGTGTTGCAGGCTCGCTGGTCCGAGTGCGTTACCATCTTGCAAAAGAACGGGGAGAAGCACGTTCGTACGTTGGGAATGAATGAGATGAGAAAAGAATTCCCGAAGGAAAGACGTTATTATTTGTTTTTGTCTTTTAAGAAAGAAGTGTTTTGATTGTTTTGTGTTTTGTAACACGTATTGTATTTAAGTCCCTCATGTAGGATCGAATGCCTCGCATATCGAACCGAGATGGGACGTACGCTAAACATTCTAAGAAAATGAGAGAAGATCCCTCACTTTATTGTTCCCACATGAAAGGCCTAAATACAATAGGTGTTATGCCTTTATTAAGTGTTTTTTACTTTTGTTTTCAGATGAGAAGAAGAGACTCAAAAGCGGATCAAAGGTAAAGATCTAATAGGGACTAAGACTCAACCTAGTGTTAACATGCTTGGTGATCCTATGGTTAATGAGGTTTAAGGAACCTAATCCTAAAAGAAAAGAGAAAAAGAAAGAAAGAAAGCAACTTACTTCCAAGATGGGAGTTAAGTTGTTTCTAAGAGGGAAGAAAGAATATTATGAGAACAAAGCATTATTGAATGCTTAACAACATAAATTGAATGATTAAAAGATGAAGGAAGAAACTAGAATGAGTATGCATATCCACACTCAAATGACTTACCATTAGCCCCTGAAATGGTTAGTACAATTACTTACAAGTGAAGAAACTAGTTAAGATGAACAAATGAAACTTAAACCAATCAAGAATCAAAGTAAAAGCATCTTAAAGGCTAAGGGAAACACAAGGTCAGAATGTACATCATAAGAATGTTCTCCAATAATATGAGAGCAAACACAAATCAAATGCTCACACACACTTCCTTAAATCACAAAGAAATGCACTATGAAAGAATTAGAGGAAGAATGAGTGGTTATACAAAGTGGTCATGTAATAATGCTTCAAGTAATGTCAAGGTCAGCATGCGGATGACCTAAACATGTGCCTAAACATGATGTACAAATGTCATATAAGGCATACAATCAAGCATCCAAACATTAAGAGTGATTAGGAGAAGAAGTGAGAACATATGAACATGAATTTAACATGGAAAGAAACCACTTAAGGCATAAGTCAAACCCAAAAAGAAATCAATATGAAACTCAAGTATCAAGGTCAGAAGTGATGTTTCATGTTGATATGAATATAAGATGCACAAGACAAACACATTCAAGCAATTACAAGTTATTTAGAAGTTAGAAGAAAGAGAAACATGCATTGGGATGAAACATGTACAAGTATGTAAAGTAAGACATGAATAGCATATGGAAGGAATGTAATGCTTTAAGGTCAGAGGCATACATCATATGAAATGCAAATGGATAATATGGCATGGCAACAATAAACCAATTACAAGTCAAGTTGGAATTTAGATGCAAAAGGATGAGGAATTAGGTCAAAAGGAAACATGTGAAACAAGCATTGAACATGTACACAAAGAAAGCATCAATTTCAAACCAATGACCTATAATTTCATTCAAAGGATCCACAATGATCTAAACATGACTCAAGAAGTCAATCAAAATGATATCATACAATGGCACAAGTGCCTTCTCAATCAAGTAAACAAAACATGATCAAAGAATTTCACAAAAATGGACATCAAACAAGGGTCATCAAACAAATGCCAAACATGATTTTAAAATCCTAAAATTAGGTCTCAAGAGACCTCAACCAGAAGCAACCATCATACCAAAAACTCATGCAAAGGATCACAAAGAAACTCAATCAAACAATCATGGCAAAGTCATTAAGGTTTCACATGATCATGCACAAAGAAATGACTTAAAAATGATGCAAAGATGGTTTTAAAAATATAACAAAAATATTTTTATATGCTTCAAATTGTCCTTTAAAATATGCAAAAAGAATAAGGATCAAACTATGTACCAATGATGAGAAACAAAATCAACAAGATCAAGTGTGCACCAATGAACCATTTCAAAAGAAAATTAAACAACAATTAATTCAGAGTCAAATAAATAATAGAAAAATAAAAAATAAAATTTTAAAAAATTTTAGAAAACTAAGAGGATGATTCATGAATTAATTTGGCATTTTTAGAGGTCATTTACTATTTTTAAAAATCAAAATCCAAACAAATGTGAAAAAGAAATTAAAAGAATAAAAGAAATGAGGAGGGGTGTATCCAGAGTAATTTTCACGTTCAAAATTCACAATGGGCTCAGAGTGGGGGTGCAAACATCAAACTAAACCCAGTCCAATAAAAAATGTGCGCGTGTGATGCAGTGTACAACCACTCACCATGAGGATGCAATCATAACCATGCAAGGAATCAAATCATATGATCCAACGCACCACATGTTACGCGCACTACAACAACCATGCACGTGCACTCACAAGAATGCTCAGATTAAAAATAAATTGCACATGGTTCATTAATGCGTTGGCAACATAGAAAGCGTTGGATTAATCTTATGGGAATCAATCATACATGATGAACGTATCAGATTGAATACACACGATAGTAACCATAGAACACATACACTCAAGCATTCAAGTTATAACATGATTTTAATGTGCTGGCAATGTATCAACCACACGATGCACAGATCCAATGGTCACAATTCAAACATGCAAAAACCCTAAAATTAGAACCACCGGCCGAAGAAGGACCTCCGATCATCTTCTCCGGCGAGCAACCACCACCTGCAAACCTCAAACCTCATAGAAAAGCACAATTTGCGTACCAAAATGAAGAGGAAACAATGGAGATCAAGAATACACAATTATTTCTCATAGATCATGCACACACAACACAAACCGAGCCAAAATGATTTGCCCTAAAATAACACCTAAGCTCCTAAAGAGCCTATCAACTAGCCAGGACTCACGCTTAGCTTCTAATAAGCTCTAAACACCATGAAGCAAGCTTAACTCACATTAATACAAAGCATCAAAGTTGAGTAAATCAAAACCTGAAAATGTAGAGAAAACCAGAGGTGTCTTGAGTTCTTAGTCTTGTTGTGCAAAATAAATGCAGCTGAATCTTGATATATTGAAGAGCAGAGACAAAATCAAATTTCCAATGGAGTTTCACTTGGATGAAGATGTTGATGCAATGTGTTATGGCTTCAAGAATGCTTTCTGGTAATGATGATGGTGGAATATAGATGAAGATGACTGAAGATTCGTGCACAGAGAGAGAGAAAAAGTTCAGAGAATGTTGAGAGTATGAGAGTGTTTTTGGGAGTGAAAATGAGAAAATGAAGTTGAGAAATCAAAATGTGAGTGAGATTCTGATTTATATGCTGAGTTTAAAAGGTTAACTCATGGTCAAGTGAGTGAATTAGAGTGAGTTGAGATGGTTAAGGTGAGTCATCCCTAACTAACTGAGTCAAGTAAGTTAGGGCAAGTGGGGAGAATAGAGCTATGGTGTGGAAGGTGCATGATGTTATGGTGGAGGTTGATGAAAGTGAATGGTGATGATGAGGTCACGGCTGCCACAGAAACTTGTTCCACAAGTTTGGTTAGTTTCTTCTCTTATGTATGCAGCAACATGTGGAGTCCATCGTGCATAAGAGATGTTTGGCTTAAAGTGGAAATGAACATAGAGTGTATGCGTGTGAACACCAACAACATTTCATTTTCTGATTTTGTGGTAGCTTAGTTCCAATGGAAACATGGTGGTTTGGTGGTGAGTTTCTCCATGTTCAGTGGATGGGTTGATGAGTTTTTGAGGTCAATGGAAAGCTAGAACATCATAGAACATGATTGATGTTGATTTTGGATTGAATTAAGGCTTGGAAGTTAGTGAAAAATAGCTTAGAACACTAAGATTTAGAACTGACTTGTGGGCGTGTCAAGTGGTTAATTGGCAAGGCAAGCATGGCACATGGAATTTCAGCATGATCACCCTAACTTGAGACCAATATATCTCCATCTTAACTTGATCAATTCAAAATTTGTCCAACATCAACATTGAAGAGGGCATGGCAAGGAACAACTTTGATGTTGAAAAGTTTTTCATTTGAAGCTTTTATCTTGATGAATTAAGCTTGACTTTTGGCACACCAGGTGTTTGTCAAAATTATGGCTGGTGGGCTTGGTCACGCATGGTCATGACTTGATTTTGGACCTACTTTTCTCAAACTTTGATCAACCATAACTCACTCAATTTTTATCCAATGGAGGAGTTATTTATATGGATTTGAAGCTTAGAACATGAACTTTAATTGGATAAACTTAGGCCTGAGGTTTGGGTCTTTTATCCTGGAGAAAGAGAGCCTCAAAGTAGGGTGCAAAATGGTCCAAACTTACTATTTTTGGCAACCCTAAAGTTTCCATTTTTGGCAGTTTTGTGATTTCTTGATTTTTCATTATTCCTCCATCATTTCTTGATCAAATTTTGTCCATTGAACATATATAACATGAATTTCATGAATTTGACCTTAAAAAGTCAGGAGTTGACTTTTCTTACTGCACAGTTGACTTTCTCCCTAATTTCTTGATTATCAAGTAATTGATCAATTGAGACCCTTCTGAAACCAATTGATGAGCAATTTTCCATCCATATACACTTAAGAACATAAGGAATACCATGAGATCATGTCTTGCCCAAAAAATCAGAGATAAACTGATTTTAGGTCAAACCCTAATTTTGGCACCCTCTGGTTAGGAGGAAATAACACATCCTCCAAATCCAAATTCCTCTGAATATGATGTGTATTCTCTCAAACAATGATGAGATATGCCATTTGGAGATGATAAAAACTCAAAGAGCTTACCCATTAGAGGGTTAAATCCCAAATTTTGACTGCCCTGTGTAGGATGATACACTGCCCAATCTTCTTGATGGATTCTCCTCTTCCCATGCCTTGTGGATCAAAGTGAGATGATATATGGCTTAAGGAACCCTTGAGACTTGTGAGAAACACTTGGCTCTTTATCTTTTAGCTTTGGATGATCAACATCTTTGAGAAACAACTGATCACATGCCCTTATGCAAGATGCAATGCTAAATGCTTGATGTTTTGTTTTTCTATGCTTGAATGCAATACAATGCAATGAAAGCTCATGCTAAATGCTATGAAGAAAAGAGAGGGAAAATTTTGGGGTATTACAGGTAGCTGCCATATATTCAGCTTCTGTAGTAGATAAAGCTACAACAGTCTGCAATTTGGATAACCAGCTTACCGCTCCTCCTACAATTATAAACACATATCCAGTAGTAGATTTTTTTTGTTAAGATCACCTGCATAATTTGAATCAACATATACTCTGACACCAAACTCCAACCCTCCAAAACATAATGCAACATCTGAGGTTCCTTTTATATATCTCAGAATTTTCTTAACAGCATCCCAATGCTCTTTACCAGGAGCCGCCATAAATCGAATGACCGCTCCCGCTGCTTGTGCAATGTCTGTCCTTGTACATATCATGGTATACATAAGGCTTCCCACCGCTAATGCATAGGGTACTCGAGACATTTCCATCCTCTCCGCTTCATTGCTAGGATTCATACTTGAGGATAATTTATAATTGATAGAAAGTGGGGTAGATATTGGCTTACAATCTTGCATGTTGAAGCACCGCAAAACTTTTCGTATATAATTTCTTTGAGAAAGCCAAATCTTCCTATCTTTTCTATATTGGTGAATTTGAACCCCTAAAATATTGTTTGCTGGCCCCAAGTCCTTCATATCGAACCCCCTAGGCAATTGTGCCTTCAAATCTTGGACTTAATCTTTGTTGGGGCCTAGCACCAACATGTCATCCACATACAACAAAATGATGAAAACATTTTCCTCAAACCTCTTGCAATATGCACAATGATCTGAGCTCAACTTGTTGTATCCAAGGCAAATAATGAAGGAATCAAATCACTTGTACCAACACCACGGCGCCTACTTTAAACTGTACAGAGATTTGGTCAACCTGCAAACCAAGTTTTCTTTTCCTTTTTCTTCAAAACTTATGGTTGGAGCATATATATTTCTTCTTCAAGTTCTCCATGAAAAAAAACAGTCTTTACATCCAATTATTCAAGATGTAAATCATAAGTAGCACACATGGCTAACACTATTCTGATAGTGGTAAGTCTAACCACCGGAGAAAATATTTCATTGAAATCAATTCCTTCCTTTTGAGCATATCCTTTAACCACCAGTCTTGCACGATACCTTTCCACTTGATCATTACCATCACGCTTAATCTTATAGACCCATTTGTAGGCCGATGGCTTTCTGACCCTCTATAAGTACAACAAGATCCCATGTTTTGTTTCTATGTAAGGCTTCCATTTCTTCCTGCATTGCTGCCATCCACAAAGAATCATTTGAGCAACTCATAACCTTTTGAAAGGTTGATAAATCTCCATCTTCTATTAGAAGACAATATGCATCATGGATTGCCATAACATAGTCTGAATGCCAATTTGGTTTCCCTTTTTGATGTGTTGATCGTCGAACTTCAACACCATCGAGTTCCTATGGTTCTTGTACCTCGTGTTCTGGTTCTGCTTCAAAATAATCATCTTCTACAAACTTTCCATTTATATGAACATTAGTGATATCTTTAGAAGTGCAGTCATTTTCCTGCTCCTTTTGCAGTTCATTCTCTACAAAGATTACATCCCTGCTGACAATAACCTTGCGGGAAGTGGGATCCCATAGGACATACCCCTTGACACCATCAGCATAGCCCAAGAATATGCATTTCCTGGATTTTGGATCTAGCTTAGTTCTTTCTTAGGAGTTGTACATCATGTACACAGGACATCCTACCACATGTAGAGTAAAATACTCAGCTGGCTTTCCTTTCCACATCTCTATCGGAGTCTTTAAACCAATTACACTTGATGTCGATCTATTTATCACGTAACAGGCAATATTTATGACTTCTACCCAGAACGACTTGGCTAATCCCGTAGTTCGTAACATAGCTCTTGTCCTTTCTAGGAGAGTTCTATTCATCCACTCTGCTACACCATTCTGCTGAGGTGTATGAGCAACTGTAAATTGTCTCATTATACCCTCTTCCTTACAGAATGCCAGAAACTCACCGTCTGTATATTCTCCTCCATTGTCTGTCCTCAAGCACTTAATCTTCTTTTTAGTTTCAAGCTCAACTAGTGCTTTGAAATGCTTAAATATTGAAAACACATTTGACTTCTTCTTGATTGGGTATACCCACAATCTTCTGGAATAATCATCAATGAATGATACAAAATATTTTTCTCCTCCCAGGGACATTTGCGGTGACTTCCACACATAAGAATGAATCAAGTCAAGTATGTGTTTGCTCTTAGTAGTTGATTTATCAAACTTCAACCTATGTTGTTTGCTTATCACACACTGCTCACAGAAAGGTAAACTTACCGATTTGAGCCCGGGTAAGAGATCGTGTTCCATAAGAACTTTTAAGCCTCGTTCTGACATATGGCTCAGTCTGCGACACCACATTGTCGTTGAGTTTGCTTGACTAGTTGATGCAACTGACACATCACCCTCTTGTAACGTCTCTCCCATAAGAATGTATAGATTTCCAGATAGCTTTTCTGCCTTCATCACTACTAGAGCACCTCTCACCACCTTCAAGATTCCACCTTCAATATGGGTCTTACAAGCGAGGTCATCTAATTGCCCAATAGACAATAAATTCTTCTTCAACCCTTTCACATGTCGTACCTCTTGAATTGTGCAAACTGTACCATCATACATTTTTATTTTGACAATACCGACACCAGCAATTTCTAAAGCCTAATCATTTCCCATGAACACTGGTCCTTCTGAGATAGGTTGATAAGTGTAAAACTAATCTCGTCGAGGAGTCATGTGCCATGTTGTTCCCGAATCAATTATCCAAAACTCAGTGAGTTGTTTACTACCTTTGGAACCAGTTGTTGCTTTTCTATATAGAATCTCTCCATCATCAGAGGTATTGGCAATACATCCTTGAGACGAACTTGCCTCAAAATACTTCTCACCATTCTTCTTAAACCAACAATCTCTTTTTAAGTGCCATTTCTTGCCATAATTGTAGCATTTCAGATTTATCTTACTTCGAGACTTTGATCTGCCATGATTTTGGCTCCCATTGGGGCCACGTTCCATTGATCTTCCTCTCATCATTGTCAAATCTTCTACTTGTTTTGAGCTTTCTTGATGGTCTTCCTTATTTATACGTTTGGACTTTTCCTCGAGGATGGCTCTGGAAACATCATTAAAGTATAGATGGTCTGTAACATTATTATTTGTTAAGTTGATGACAAGTAGATCATATGAATCTAGTAAGCTCTAAAGTAGAAGTTCTGGATGTTCATTTTCTGCTATGCTGAAATTTGTCGATGTAAGTTGAGCAAACATCGTTTTTAGAGTGTTGGTGTGATTTGTCACAGATGTGGATTCACTCATTCGAAGAGTGTAGAGTCTTCTCTTTAAGAAAAATCGGTTGTGAAATGACTTGACCTCGTGCAATTTGATGAGAACATCCCAAATCTCCTTTGCAGTTTTCTTTTCGGCTACGCTAGACAAAACTGAATCCTCCAGTGCTAAATGCAAATTAGCAACAACGTTGTTATCCATCTCATTCCACTTCTCGTCAGATATTCCCTCGATTCTATCTTCAATTGCTGCTAAGCAATTATCCTTCCTCGGGATTGCCTTTATCTTCAGTTTCCACAGGGAGAAATTACTCTCATTGAACTTCTCAATCTCAATTTTTGTTGTCATGGTAATTTCAATTGAACTGGCTTGCACAATTTCACCGTGAATAATATTCACAGCGAAATATGGACCAACACCAAATGCTCTGATACCACTGCTGGGTACCAGAATAATATGAAATAATAATAACACAACTAAAATTTGAGAGAAGAGTATAGGAATGAGAAGAAACATAATTAATTCAAACTCTTGGATGATTAGGATGATTGTAAACTACAATATGATTTCTCTATTTATAAGAGTCTCATGTACTATAATAAGTGAATATATATTTTATGAATTCTACGTAATCTTCTCTTCATCATAGAAACCAATGATTTCTATGCATTGACTTTTTTTTCTACAAAACAAAGATGACTTTACGTCCTCACAACTTTGGTACTCTTATTGCATTATTTTACTGCATTACCTTTAACAAAATATGTCCATGTATTCTATAACAGCAAGAAACAAACGAATGGATAGACAGATAATTCTTTCAATTTTAAAGGTCAAATGTACAACTTTGGTCATTGTTCGAATTGCAGTATATCGGCAAGAAGCAAAAATTTAGTTTTGGAAGGATTCCCTCCGGGATTTATATCGTCTCCACAGGGATCGGTGCGAGGGAAAGAATTTCGTTCACTGGTCTCTACAATTCTAATCTTGTGGTGATTAAATTTAGTTGAAAGATTCAAGGTACCATAAATAAAGGTAGAAAATAGAAAGGCGGAAAATATAAATTAAAGCCTTAAAATAAACGAAGCCTTGTTGGGATTGGATCTCATCAATTGATAACACATACATTCTTCTGACCCGTTAAACAAAAATAAATCATTCATCTAATACCCTCACGTATCACCCACAACATAGGTTATGTCTAATGCAATGTTGAGAGAACAACCGTATTGTCTCATTGATAATGTCTCACACAACTCAACAACAGAGAGCATTAAGAACTGATACTCACGCAAATGTTAAGCCTAAATATATGTCTAGAGTTTAGAACCTAACAAATATTCATCCTAGATCCAGATCTGAAGAGTATATGTCTATAACGGTTCAAATCAAAGATAAATAGGTAAACAAAGATGACACCCATATTAGATAAATGATTATTTAATATAAAACACCATGATCATAATACGTACATACAATTAACCTTTTTTACATGCATTCAACTAATTTGCCAAATGTATGTGGACATAGTTCTTCATCTCTATTATCACGCATCCTCACAATACCGTATTGATCGCTACTCATGTTAATAATCAACATAATAAAATAGAAGTGATACTAGTGAATATCAACTTACAAGACTATGTCAAAAGTTTGCTCATTGATAGATGAATATCTTAGATCTAAGATTTGAAAAGGTTTTGTCAAGACCCACAAATAAGAAATCAAAGACAACATCAATATTGAATCAAAACTAGTTCACAGTACATAGATTAGATGAAATACATAAGGTATCAATAGATTACATCTAAACCCAACAAGAGATCGAAGCACTTACTCGAAGATCAAACTCCGAGTTGCTTAGCTTTATGCTTCTCCCTTTTAGGATTTGTGTTTCTCTCTCTAGAATATGTTTGGAATGAAGAGAGATAAAGTTCAGATATTGGAAATATATGTTATGTTTCTAAAAAGCAATAAAAGTACCTAAATAGTGTTACAAAATCTGTCTTGTTCGCACTACGAACTCATCCTTCACACTGCGAAGTCCACTTTTAGGTACTTCAAGTGCCTCAGGAGCAGTTAAATCGCCTTTGGGAATATCTAAGTTCGCAGTGCAAACTCATTCTTCGCACATCGAACTTATTCGCTACAGCTTCGCACAACAAACTTTGGGTCATTTTCCTACTGCCATCTAAAGTTTTCAGCTCGCCCGGACTTCGTTGTGACCTTGCACAGCGAACCTTCACTTTGACCTCGCAGTTGCTCGCACTGCGAACTTGTTGATTCTTTTTCATTTTTTTGGCTTCCTTGTCCATTCTTTTGTTTCTTAACCATTGACATTTTATGCTTATATCCTGCACAATAACACACATATCAAAGCATCCAAAGGTATTTGCAATATAATTGAAGAATCACACAAGAACATGGAATAAATCCATTAAAACATGAGAAATAAGTTGAAAAATGCCAAGAAAGATGGTTCAATTTAAGTCAAAATTTGCACTTAACAGTCATAAAATTGATATTGAAGTGTGCATTATTTGTTTAGATTAATCCTTTTCATAGTGTTGTTTAAACAATGAAAAGATTCTATGATGTTGTTATAAGTGTTAGAAAATTAATTTAAATTGAGTGGGTCGAGACTAGAATCATGAATGGTGTCATTCTTCTTAAAAATATTTCAAGCACTCAAATGTTTTAGAGTTGGAACACAGGAATACCCAAGATAATTCGGCCTATAATCGAGTTTGCACAAGACCGATGAAAACTCGAATATAGGGAAGTGTGTCTGGAAATTTAGTGAAGAGGATGTGTGTTTTTTTGTTATGTTTTTATAAATTCGGAATGAAGTATTTATAGGACATATTGGTGTTGTTTCACAAGGTTGCGACCCTTGGTGAAATAACTTCCTTTTACCAAGAGTTATAAGCTTTTGCCAAAAGTTACATTGTTTCGCCTACAACAACATTCTTCAAGAGTTGCATGCTTTCATTCTGCAACACTTCACAAAATGTTCCCTATTTCTGAATTCAAACATAATGCAACATTTCACAAGTGTTGCCTATTTCTGAATTCAAAAATTAATCTTCACTTGAATATTTTCTTGTCATATTAGAACACTCCCATGGGCATTTATTGTCCATAATTTTCGACAATCCCCCGCTTGTTCTAATAATGACAAGTCTAATTCTAGAAAAGGAGGTATAAAAAATGTTAATACAGTTAGGTATCTTTCGATTTAAAACTTAACCTTAGTAAGGACAACGCAAAGTCAAATCGAAATGTTAGGTAACAATGCTTTTAAACCAATAATCCCTATGATTAGACCAACGTTACCTTACACACATTCTTTAAGGGTTCTTCCTTACATATCTTGCCTAACACTTATTTATGGCCATATACTTTCCTATTTCATGAACTTTTTGTGAGAGAAACTCCAACTCTCACTTTGAGACGGAACCATCTCGAAATTCACATAGGTGAAGTTCATATTGTATCCTTTTCCATGAGATACATACCCTTGGTATTGAACTTCATTAAGATTTTAAATAAAAACTCAACCCTCATTTTGAAGGTCAACATTATTACGAAATGTTCGACAAACATCTAAATCAATGACTTGTTGTTACCCATTGAATCTTGAGATTAATGTTCTGTTAACGTAAGATTGGGTTGCCTCCGCTGTCGGAATTCTTACTCAAGGAGTTTTAACCCCATGCCTCTAGAGGTTTTTTTTACTAAGTCTTTGGCCAGTGGCTTAGTAAATGGATCAAGAAAATTATAGCTCGATCGTATATATGTGAATGATTACATCCTTAATCATTTTTCTCACGAAAGAATGTCTAAGTCCTACTTGCCTAGACTTTCTGTTATACACTTTTGTATGCTTTAGTTAAAGTGGTTTGGCTACCGCAATATATCAACATCTTTAAAACATTCTCTTTAGCCAATGGAATTTCCAACAGAAGGACCCCTAACCATTTAGCTTCTTCACCAGCGGAAGAAGGAGCCTCAGACTCTGATTCAATGGTTAAAAGAGTGATCCACATTTATTTCTTGCTCTTCCAAAAAATTGTACCCCATGCTAGCGTAAATATCCACCCAAAGGCAGATTTATGATATTCAACACTTGATATCTAACTCCCGTCGGTATATCCTTCCAATATGGTATAAATTCTACCATAATGGAGACCAAGATTTTATTTTAGGTTTTCATAAGATAGCTGAAAATCCTAATGATGACCTTCCAGTGCTCACCATTTTGATTGCTAGTAAAATCTACTCATTTTATTAATTGCAAATGTTATGTCGGTTCTAGTACATTGTATACACTTGAATATTCTAATTGAGCCACAACTCTTCCATCATTATTTTGAAGTTTGACACTAGAACCAAATGCAGTGGTCACTTTCTTAAAGTGTAAGTGTTTGAACTTCTCAAGAACTTTCTCAACATAGTGTGTTTGACTAAGTTCATAACCCCCATTATTTCACTTTACTTTGATCCCCAAAAGTGTGTCAACTAGTCCAAGATCATTCATCTTGAATGTGGAAGTTAGAAAACTCTTTGTTTTTAAAATTCCATTCATCTCGTTGCTAATGATCAATCATATAATCAACATGGAGACAAATGAATATCATAATATTCTAACACAACTTTGTGTAAAACGCTTGTAACAAGAATAAGATGAAGAAGGCTTTTAGATAATCATGCATGATGATGCAAGAAGGTTGTAGATGAAGTAAGAGATGAAATTATGAGCAATTTAAAATAATATAGTATAAATTAAATTGAGAACCTTATTTATTTTCACTTGTCTCAAATATTCATTTGAATTTATATGCTAAACCTTCATGATCAACTTCATCATTGATGTGCATGACACTTTTGAACCTTTTCTTCTTTGATAATCTTTGTCTTCATCAAAATAGAACTAGATATAAGAGTATTACTCACAATCTCCCCCTTTTTATGATGACAAAATATTTGAATTCATGTTTTGATAAGATTAAAAAGTCCTTCCCTAAGTTGTGTGTCCCCCCTTTAATTGGTGAATCTTGCACTGACAAAGTCAAACTTTTGATGTTATTGTTTTGGTGCTTGTTTTAATCCATACAAGGATTTGTCAAACTTGCACACCTTTTGTTCATTACCATAAACCTTCTAGCTGCTCCATATAAATCTCCTTATCGAGATCTCTATTTAGGAATGTTATTTTGACATCCATTTGAGGAACTATAAGTTCATGCAAATAAACTAATGTAAACAATATTCTAATTTTCATCGTCTTTGCTACTAGTGCATATGTGTCGAAATAATCAACACCTTCCTTTTTTTTTCTAAAACTCTTGGTTACTAATCTATACATGTAGGTGTTTAGTGTATCATCATTATGATACTTCCTTCTAAACACCCACTTGCATCCAATGGATCTTGACCTTTTAGTTAGATCGACAAGTTCCTAAGTGTGGTTTAACATTATTGAATCCATTTCTTCTTGGATAACGTCCTTCTAAAATGAGGAGTCCCTTGAAGCCACTACTTCCTTGACGTTGTTGTTGTTGTTGTTGTTGTTGTTGTTCCATCATACGTTGATGTTGTTGCCATATGTGGTTGTTGATGTTGTTTACTATAATGCTGTTATGGTATTTGTTGTTGTTTTGGTAGTTATTGTTGGTTGTGTATTATTTTTATTTTATTTTCAGAAGTTGTATGTGATTATGGATCGTAGTTTGATGAAAGCTAATAAATTAAGTAAAGAGTATGAGAATGAAGTGATTCAATTTCTTGATTTTGCGGGAAAAAACCTTCCTAAGGCGAAGGGGATTTTTTGATGTCCTTGTAAAGTTTGCCGAAATATTTACAAACATCCAAGGGATGAAATATTCAATCACTTAGGTTGTGATGGAATTATTCAAAATTATACAAAATAGGTATGGCATGGTGAAGTGAAAAAAAAAGACCTTTTTCACCTACAATTGAAGATGATGATGAATTTATGAATGATACTCTAGAAGATATAATTCGTGATATTGGGGTATATGATTCCAAGAATGCTAATGTGGTAGATACATGGTCGGACAGAGCCTTGACCTTCAATTCTTTAATATCTCTCTTGGAAAGCTTCCCTCTTAATTCTCTCTTGTTTTTACAAATGAATTTAACTTAAAAAATATGGAATGATGGAATTTTTAGATTAATGAATGTTGAATGAACTAACTAATGCCTCTATTTATAGAGTTATGATATGGAAATTCCACCCAGCGAGGTCTTTGTCTCACCTAGTGAGTTTTCTTTTCTTCATCACTAAGTCTTGTGTACTTGTCCAAGTGGGATTTGGCTGCCTTATCTCACCCAATGAGCCTCCATCTTTGCTTGACAAGAAAACCCTTCCTTCACCTTGAAGTTACTTATCCATGGAGTCTCTGAACCGCCTTTTTTTTCTAAATGATTTTGTCACCTCTCCCATTGAGTTTTTTTGCTTTATCATGAAGTAAATTGGCGAAGATAAGTCAGAAAGGTTGCTTTATTTTTGCATAATTTTGGTCTTGTCTTTAGCAATGCAAGCCCCTGCTTCTCCCAATGAGATTTATACTGCTCAGTTTGTGTATTTTATGATTTCACTTGTACTCTCGAAAGCATAGTTAAAATGTTAATAGAGGTGTTTTATCTCATTTTTATTATAGACCGGGGTTTTTCATATGATTTCTTGTGTTTTAAGATAATACATGTTTATGTTAAATGAGTAATTTTGGCATTTATAATTATTTTAAGAGTCACTCTTATACCTTTACGTTAAATTGATCAATCAAACACGTGCTAAGTACATGACTAAGGGAGCATTCACATTTCCTCTCCTTCAAAACTCTGAAGTATCAAGTCCCTTTGCTAGATTCATCATTGAATCTAGCACTTCATTTGGAACTTGACTATTCTGATTGATGAGGAATTATTAGGCTTGAGATATCTTAATGATTAGAGGCAAACATCATAGATTTCTAAACTATTGTCACTGCATGCTTCACCGAACATTGTTTGACATAAGGTGTTTTCATCTTTTTAGATAGTTTAACCTTTGTCCTAAAAAATAACATCTTGATCGTTTGATCCTTATTGATAGTAAATGCTTCATTAAATTTTGTTTGACATAAAGTGTTGTCATTATCAAAACCTACATGATCATCTAACGGCTGTAAACAGTTGTACCTGCATGACACATAGATCCACATAGTTTATGAGTATTTTTCATTGTAAGATTGTAAAAGAAATGTGTTAAAATTTCACAATGAAACCTGAAAATAAAATTCAGAATATGGAAAAATGTTTTATTCATATTGTGAATCATTTGAGAACTATGGGTAAAGTATTTCAAAATGAGGATTTGGTATAAAATTTATTAAATGCTTAAGTTACAGTAGGCAGACCTAAAGTTACAATAATTTCGGAATCTAGGGACATGATGAACCTGAAGAGGCTAGCTTATGATGAAAAAGGTGACAAGTAGAAGAAAATCCTAGCTCCGAAAGCCAAGGAAGGAAAAGATACAAATTATGATGAAGATGTGACATTGATTGTGTGTAAATTCTAAAGATTCATAAAGCATAATAAGTAACAAGACTTTCAACATAAGAATGAATGTAGATCTTTGGTTGTTCTAATCTGCTATGTCAACGTCGAAAGAAAGGGCATATTAAACCGAACTGCCCTCAGAGCCATAGCCAAAAACAAAACCAAAGAAAGTTCAGAAAACCTAAAAAAAGAAGAAAATAAACCATACATCGATTGGGAGGCCAATGGAGTCTTTAGATTAATAAGAAGCAAACATATATCTTATGGCTAATCATGAAGATGATAAGGTAACTTCATATGTTACTTATGATGAATTATTTCGTATATGTAAAAAGTTAGATAATAAATCAAGTAAACTAAAACATATTGTCTCTACTTCTAAGACTACTATTCCTTCCCTTGAAATAGAAAATAAAAACATGTTGGAAAAAATAGATAGCCTTAAAGAGAAACAAAGTATTTTAAACCATTCCTCTTCTTATGAAGATCTGGTTAAACCTGCCAAGTGTGAATAATGCAATGTTTTGAAAAACAAAATTTGTGATCTACATAATAGACTTGAAAAGTTTACCAAAGGAAGAGAAAACTTGAATATTATTTTAGGGGATCAAATATCCTCGTATAACAAAGCCAGACTAGGGTATGAACATAAGAATAATGTAAAAAATTTAGTAAAATATGCCATGCTAATAAGACCTCCAAATGAAGAAAAAAAAATTAAATGCAATTATTGTATCAAAAAATTGCCATGTTTCTTTATTTTGCTTTGTTAAGAAAAGTCATGAAAGTAAAAATGGTTATGCTCCTTCTCATTTCTAGAAAGAATACCATTAAAATAAAATGAGAAACATGTCTGCTTCATTTTATATGTGAAATTATACTCATAATGAGAACTTTGGAGAAAATGTTTATTACACTAATACTGAAGGACCCAAAATGATTTGGGTACCTAAATTTAATATCTAAGTTTATAATGCAGGCATGATTTATAGTATTGAGTGTTAAGCCATAACTTGATAGAGGATGTTTAAAGCATATGGCTAGATATAAATCTCTTTTCTCTTCCTTTACTCCTAAAATGAGAGGATTTGTCACTTATGGTGATACAAAGAAAGAAAGGATCATTGGTACAAATACAATTGGTAGGTTTCCCAATCCAACAATTAGGAAAGTTCTTTTAGTTGATGGTTTAAAGCATAATATTTTAAGTATTATCCAATTATGGGACAAAGGTAATAATGTGACTTTTGATTCTTCTTAATGCAGGGTTATAAAATCTAAGTCAAATCAAACCCTCTTTACTAGTTCAAGAAGTATAAATATCTACATTGTTAATTTGAATAAAATTTCTTCAAATGATGTTTGTATACTGATTAATGAGGATGAATCATGATTATGGAAAATGAGAGTAGCTCACATCCATATGGATTATTTGAAAAAATTGGTCTTCAAGGATTTAGTAATTAGTTTTCAAAACTTGCATTTCAAAAAGATTAAACTATGTGAAGCGTGTCGAAAAGGATAACATGCTAAATGCCTAATTTAAGTAGAAAAATATCATTTCTACAAATAGGATTTTACAACTATTGCATATGGATATTTTTGTCCCATACATAACCATTTGTTTTTATGGGAATTATTATGCCTTTATAGTGGTATATGTGGATCTATGTGGTTGTAGGTACAACTATTTGCAGATATTCAGTAATTTTGATGATGACAACACTTTATGCCACAACATGGTGTGGATTATTCATTTATAAATAAAAAGTAATGATAAAGATGCTATATAAATATCAATATGTTTTTGTGAGATTAAGATGTAAAGCCAAAGGAAACACCTAAGGTCAAGCGACGTTTAGTGAAGTCTTGAATGATATCATATCAAGCAACCTATGGTGATGATGTCTATCAAATAATATATATACATTACCATAAGTAGTATAGTCCAATTATAGATGAAGTTCCAAATCTATGATGAATCAAACAAAGGAACTTAAAGCTTTAAAGTTGTGAAAGAGAGAAAGTGTGAAATCTTGCCTGGTCATGTCTCTGAGTGATTAGTGTATTGTAAAATTATAAGAGTATCTCCAAAAATACTAAGTCAACTCAAACACACACACATACACACAGAAATGTTTTGAAGCCTCTTTGCTTTTATAAGTTCACCGAAAAATGTTTTACGCGAGTAACTAGTTGGTTACTAGCTTGAATAAACATTTAGAAGTGTGATTTACACTAGATAATCAATTGGAACACTAGGGTTAACTAATTAAATCTTTCTGTAACGCCTCTTAATTATTAATGAGGGCCTCTAATTGATTAGTGATCATGAATTTGAAAACCTTCCATGTTTAGACTACTTAATCAATTAGATCTATCTCATAATCGATTATGAGCATTAAAAAACCCATGGATTATTTTTCTTTTTTATCTATATTTTTACTATATAAAAGAGGACTATCCTAATACCAGATCACACTACAATTCATGTATTATACTACATTTTTCTTATTTTCTCTATTATCTCATTTTTATATTCTTTCACTAAAATTTCCTTAGTGCATTATGACTGAAAAATACTTTAGAATTTTTTTTCTTGTACTGATGTTCTTGCTTAAGTGTTCTTCATCAAGAGTCTGATTCTCTTGTTTAATATCTCCGACTCTTTATATTGTCCTGGTAAAATTTTTGTTTGGTTATTGAGATTGTCCTGGTAGAATCTTTGTTTAGTTATTGAGATTAATTTGGAATATCTCTGCTTGGTTCGTGAGCTTAGCCGTCAAAAGCTTCATTTGGTTCGGGGGATCAGTATGTGTAAAATCTCTCTTTTTTTGTAATAATGTTTGCATACACGTCTATAAAAGCTCAAAACATTATTTTAGTGGAACTCTCAAGAAAAAATTATTGGGGAGAGGAGTAGGCCAAGTGGTTTGATTGAACTTCTATAAACCCTGGTGCAATCTCTCTATCCTTATCTCTTTTATTTCTACTGATTATTTTTATTTTTTCTCTAATTTCTTCTTTCTATTTCCACTACTTTATCTCTGAACTAACATAAATTATTTTCTCCAAAGTAAATAAATATTTTTAAATTAATCATGATTTTTTCACTTCACAACTCTCTCCCTTCTTGTGTTTGAAGTTACTTGTTCAACAATAAATGATTACTCTCTAGCTATACATGGAAAATAATCTTATATTATAAAAGAGACATGTTTGATGCCTTTTTAAAAATCAGAAAAGGTTATCTAAAATGAAAAAGGTTTAAGCATTTCATCGATCCTAAGTAATCATAGCGGTGAATTCCAAATTGTGGAATTCAAAAACTTTTGTAATGAGAATGGCATTAAGTGTAATTTTCTAATCCACGAATTCTAAAACAAAATGGTGTAGTGTGTTTGACAAGTGACTTCAAGCACAAGAGATGGGGGGTGAAATGTTCTATTCAAAATTTGAGATTAATTTCGAGTTTTTGTTACTTAAGAAGCAGGTTGTGTTAGTATGTTTAAGGATCAGAATAAACAATAACGGAAAATAATGGCAGTAAAGTAAATAGCATAAATTAAAAGATAAAGGGTATAGAGATGGAAATAGAGAATTATCTAGGTTCATTTGAATGTTGGCCTACTTTTGTCCCTAAGAGATCTTCCTGATATTTGACTATAAACTTGAGCTTTTACAATTTTTGTCCACAAACCTTTGATACAACACACATATAGAGATTTTACATTGGCTTATGCTCAACAAAAAGAAAGCTTTTCCATGAGCTGAGCTAATAAACTGATTAAAGATTTTATAGACTGATCTTAAAAACCAGACCGAACTTTTCCAGGCTAAGTTCTAGAGTCAAACAAAGATTTTAATAATGGTTAATCTAAAGATTCAAACTCAATTCTTCAAGAGTATTGTAATCTTGAAAATAACAATAATGGAAGCACATCAATACAAATCTTTCCTCACAAGGAGTTCTCACTCATAAGGCACTAAGGCAACTTTGGTGAAAAGGAAATATTTAGAGAGAGAGATAGAGAGATATGAGAAAATAAGTCTCTTATGAATGTGTTTTGATGAATACAAATTTATATAAGAAGGAAAGGATTCAACAATGGATTAAGTGTTTCAATACAAGTTTCAAGTCTATTAGCAAGGATGATTTAAAGATATGGTTTAACAGAATTATTTTGATTAAGCTATGGAAATTTGAATTTAATCAAGATAAGATAAGGTACAATATGTTTTGACAATATAATCCTTAAATGCTCAAAGAAAATAATTTAAAACTTATTCTATGCATTTTTTTAAAATATAAAAAAATGGCATTGTTAAATTTTGAATATCTCTAAGTCCACAAAAGGCTAATTGATTAATCCCATAGCAAGGGAGACTGTAAGACCCCCATATAATACATGTCTAGAATATACATATTATACATAGTTGCAAATTTCATATTTGTTGAAACAATATTAGTGTGGGTTTTTGTTATCGTATCCGCATGGATTGCTTCATATTACCGCCGTTCTACAGTTAGAATTATTTTAAACATAGAACATAAAAGATGGTTGTTTTGGTTTCGTAACGTAATGATCGCATAAAAAGTTATAAGCAACGGTAAAAGAGTTTCGGTTTTAAAACGAATGTCAAAAACATGTCAAGATTAGGGCTAGATAATCCATTTAATACGTATTTTCTTAATAAAGCATGTGAACTTATTAACAATAAATATAATCACATATCCTCTCAAGATGTTTCATCTCTAAAACATATTGTGAGTTTTATCATATTGATCCTTAGATGATCTCTCAACCTAACTATCAATATCATAACATTTAAGGATTGATATTAGTGAATATCAACTCACAAAACTATCTCTAAACTTTGTTTGTTGAAATATGAAAAACTAGGTCAATAGTTGAAACATATCTCTCAATAATGATCTAACACAAATATACCATAAAAACAAGTTTTTGCACCATATATTTATCATCAACTTGTTCACATACAAAATATCAAAAGAAATAAATACAAAAGTAAGGATTATCTACCACTAATCTTGACACAAAAGTGACTTAGCTACCTATAACCATGGTAGTTTGCTTCACAAGTTTCAGGAGGGGATGAATGAGCATCCACGTCGAAGAATCGAACTCGGATGCGAATCCAGCTTCTATTTGTAAAATATCACCCTTTGGGGAAGAAATCTCAGAAAATCAGGTTGTGGTGTGTAAAAGTGGGTTATGATCCCCAAAAATGATGAAAAATACTTATATAATACATTCATAATCTGTCATGTTCGCACTGCGAACTGATTCTTCGCATAGAGAACATCAATTTAGGCACCTGAAGTGCCTCTGAACAGTTAAACTGCCCCTGAGTAAAATCTGAAGTTCGTTGTGCTTTAGCTATTGCCTCAAGTCTGGGATGCTTCGTTGGCTCTTCGCTGACGCATTTCCACTTCGAACATTCGCTGGCTTGTTCGCCCAGCGAACTTATAACCCTTTAGCTACTGCCTAAAGTCTGGGAGCATTCGCTGGGACTTCGTCAATTGTTTGCAAACCGAACATTCACTAGCTTGTCCGCCCAACGAACTTACTGATATTCTTCTCTTCCTTTGGCTTCCTTGTCCAATTTCTTGTGTCTCACACTTTGATGATTTCATGCCTAATTTCTACATAATAACACAAAAATCAAAGGAACCAAAGGTAATTTTAAAAAATTGAAGAATAACATGCTTTCATGTAGTAAATCCAACCAAACAACACAAAAGAGTTGAAAAATGCCAATAATAAATTATCAATTTAAAGCAAGATTGGAATCTAATAGTATTGAAATACATAAGTTCCTAGTGACACTTTGTACATACTACATGCCGAAAAAAACAACTAACAGTGGTATAATATATACAAGATGCCCAAAAATGAAACTAAGAACTAGATCATTATGGAATGATCTTAAAATAATCATCTCCGCAGCGGAAAGTCATCCAAAAAGATAAGATAAGTAAGGACATCATGCTACTTTGTCCTTACCCTTCGCCGAATCGGAACCACCTAAAAAATAATCAACAACATGAGGTGAGATAATAATCCCAGTGGGTTCCATATGTTATGAGCTCTCTCGGCTTTACAAGGTTCTAACTATATATATACTAACTCAAGTCACAAAAGGGGATTAGACTTGAGTTCTCAAACTTTGCACTATATGGACACATGTTGCTTGAGTTTAACAAATTAAACCATCACT
Source organism: Lathyrus tuberosus (assembly GCA_022829125.1). Taxonomy (NCBI): domain Eukaryota; kingdom Viridiplantae; phylum Streptophyta; class Magnoliopsida; order Fabales; family Fabaceae; genus Lathyrus; species Lathyrus tuberosus. Next base: position 971,947 of record JALAZF010000142.1, on the reverse strand, counting down.
AATCGGAAACCATACAAAGGCATCTTTCTCCGTCTGGTCCTACGTCTAGGACTCTCGGCACGGGTCATGGATCCTTGTATCATACTTTGACATACGCATGGACTTCGAGTTCTAAGGGACTTTTCAACCTTAAGAATCGTCACTTCCTATGGGACTCTAAACCCATTTCAAGTCTCTACCCATATGGGACTCTAACCCATTTAGGGATCCATCGTCTTTGGGACTCAAACCCAAGTCAAAGTAATGGTGCGTACATCCCAAAGGAGCTCTACATAAGCATCACTCTTGGGAAGACACAAACATGGGGTTATTTCCGATTAAGTGATCAATAAGGATATCGTGATTATATTCGACAACCACAAGACAATCACATCACCTTAGCATTCACAACAACATCGCATGTTTCATATAATGCTCACCTCTCAACTAGACAACTACATGCCAAAGACATACACCTAGGCATCAATTGCACAAGCATTGCCATCTATGTTATTCACCATGTCCTAATCATCTTACTACTTCATTTCATTAATAGATATTAGGGTTTCCTCACCAATCCTTATGGTTCTTAATTATGTTATCATAATCACAAGAAACCAATCATACATGAAAAGCATGCACAATAATCTCAATTCATGGTAATTGACATAAACAAGAATAAGGCATGCATGTGAAACACCACAACAAGTAACCAAAATAATTTATCAAAATCCTGTCTTGGTTTCCCGACGAGCAGCCAGCAAGGCGGGCTCGATTTTGGTTCGCCCGAAGAATCCCATGCGAGGTGTAGACAGAACCAAAACTGAATCATGGTCACCCGACGAGACATCAATGAGGTAGCTTGCTTTCTGTTTGCCAAGGCTCGCCCGACGATGGTAGCAGAAAACAAGTTGCCTCGGGCTTACCAAAGCTCGCCCAGCGACCACGTCGAATTTTGCAGAAATATCAGCAAAAAAAGACAACCATGGGGGGGGGGGGGGGTTCCCTAACACTCAAACATGTTCATTCCCAACAAAAATATCAACTCATAAGCACAACATTGTATCACAACAACATGAACAATAACCAATTCATTTGATTCTCAAGAATAATAGAAGAATTACATCACAACCAAAATCATCATTTCTATCTACAATCCCTAACTCTTACAATCTAATGTTTCTACCTAGAACCCACCTTGCATTGATGATGAACAAGTTATGGATAGTGAAGATGAGATGATGTTGATGAAGGATGATGAGAACTCCAAGCTTCTTCTTCTTCTCTCACTTCTAGGTTTTCTTCCTTCTTCTTTCTATCTCTTTCCTCTTTCTCTCTATTCTTCCTTTTTCCCACAAAGTTAGAATGATAAATGATACATAGAGATATCATTGGAAGGTTAGTAAGACCAATTAGCACGTGTGGCAAGGAAGTGGCATAAAACTTGTGGTATAAAATGATAAGCTTAGTAGTAACATAAATATTAAGTGGTACAATACTTAATATTTGTTCTACTAGAGAAATTGACTCATTATTAATGTTATAAAAAATGTCTCTATTGTACCAATTAATAAAATGTCAGTATTGAATAATATTAATTAAGTCAATCTGAGCTCACTAGTTACTCTAATTATCCCAACTGATAACTCTCAGAGCACCTAGGAACTCAACTGATCTCAACTGATATTATTTAGAGCATTTTAGGAAATACAGAGTATTACATCCTCCCCCCTTGAATAAAAATTCGCCCTCGAATTTAAAGATTACCTGAAAAAGGTGAGGGTAAGCTTCCCGCATCTCCGAATCAAGTTCCCAAGTAGCATCACCCAGATGTGATATGTTCCACTGAACCTTAACAAGAGGAATCTCCTTGTTTCTCAACATTTTAGTTTCTCTTCCTACAGCAGAGCTAGGTTGAGGTTCAAAATTTTGGTATGCTTATATTTACACTGAACCTGGAAGAATTGGCTGAAGAGGATCAGGAATGAACATTCGGAGTTGAGACACGTAAAAAACACCATGCATCTCAGATAGAAAATGCGGTAAGGCTAATATGTAAGCTACTTCATCAATCCTCTCTATAATCTGATATGGTCCCGTGTATCTCATACTTAACTTCCGTGATTTAAACGGTCTTTTCAATTCAATCTTGGAGTAACTTTCAAAAATACACGATCACCTTCCTCAAATTCCAACGGTCTCCTTCGTTTATCCGCGTAACTCTTCTGACGGTCTTGTGCCTTCTTTACCTTATCACGAATCATTCTTATCTTCTCCGTAGTTTCTTGAACAATTTCCAGTCCTAAAATTCGCTCTTCGCCAACTTCCGTCCAACACAAAGGTGTTCTACATTTCCTTCCATACAAAGCATCATAAGGAGCCATTCCGATACTTGCATGGTAACTATTGTTGTATGGAAATTAAATCAATGGTAAGAGCTCCTTCTAATTTCTTCCACTTTAGAGCACACAAGCTCTTAACATATCTTCAAAGGTCTGAATCATCCTTTCCGTATGACCGTCCATCTGAGGACGATTCGACGTATTCAAACACAACTTAGATCCCATGGCTTACTGAAAAAATCTCCAAAATCTCGAAGTAAACTTTGGATCTCTATCAGACACAATACTAGAGGGGACACCATGTAGTCTCACAATTTTTGCAATGAACAACCGTGCAAGATGAACTACCTTATAAGTAGTTTTCACTGCTAAGATATGTGTAGACTTTTTTAATCGATCCACAATCACCCCAATAGAATCATAACCACCTTGTGTAAAAGGTAACCCAACTGCAAAATCCATCTAAATGCTATCCCATTTCCACACCGGAATCTCTAAGGGTTGCAACAAACCACCTGGTCTCTGATGTTCAATCTTTACCTATTGGCATACTACACATTCAGACACATACTTCGCAATATACCTCTTCATCCTAGACCATCAATAATCCTTCTTCAAGTTCTGATACATCTTTGAAGCACCGAGATGTATAGTAAAAGCGCCTTTGCGAGCTTCTTCCAAAATCTCTCTTTTCAACTCTACATCATTCAGAACACAAATTCTTTGATTAAAAAGAACAACTCTATCTGTGGCATGTGTAAAACTTGGTTGAACCAACATCTCTTGCAACTTTGCATCTAGCATTTTCCCTTGTTGGATTTCTTCTCTTAAAGTGGAAGTAACATTCAAATTTCCCATTATCACACCACTATGAGTCCAAACAAATTAAAGATTAAGATCTCAAAAATTTTCCAACAACGCACATTCTAACATCATCAACCCAGCTTTGTGCATCTCTTTCCGACTTAACGCATCTGCCACCTTATTTGCTTTACCTGGATGGTACCTCAGTTCAAAGTCAAAATCCTTCAAGTATTCCATCCATCTCCTTTGACGCGTGATCAACTCCTTCTGATCAAACAAATATTTTAAACTCTTGTGATCACTAAACATCACAAAAGGCACTCCATACAAGTAATGACGCCACACCTTCAGTGTAAAAACAATAGCCGCTAACTGCAGATCATGAGTTAGATAGTTCTCTTCATGAATGTTCAACTGACGGGAGGCATAAGCTACAACCTGACCACCCTGCATTAACACTCCTCCTAATCCCTTCTTAGAGGAATCACAAAATACTTCATACGGCTTACCAGGACCAGGAATAATCAAAACAGGAGCAGTCATCAACCTTTCCTTCAAACTCATAAAACTTTGTTCATAACTCGAATCCCAACTATAAGGAATCCCCTTCTGGGTAAGTTGAGTCATTGGTAAAGCCAATTGAGAAAAGCCTTTGATGAACCTCCTATAGTAACCTGTCAATCCTAAGAAACTTCTAACTTCGGAAGCATTCTTCGATCTCTCCCAATTAATCACCGCTTCAAATTTTGATGGATCTACTGCTACACCTCCTTGAGATATTACATGACCTAGAAACTTAACTTTCGTCATCTAAAACTCATACTTACTTAACTTGGCAAAAAGTTTTTTCTCTTGTAACACCGACAGAACAATCCTTAGATGCCCTCCGTGCTCTCGTGGAGTACGAGAATAAATAAGAATGTCATCAATAAAGATCACCATAATTTAGTCCAAGTAAGGTTGGAATATCCAATTCATGTAGTCCATGAAAATAGCTGGAGCATTTTTCACACCGAAAGGCATCACGAGAAATTCATAATGGCCATATCGGGTCCTAAATGTGGTCTTTGGTACGTCAGAACTCTTTACACGGATTTGATGATATCCCGACCGTAAATCAATCTTCGAGAACACACAGGCTCATTTCAATTGATCTAATAGGTCGTCTATCCTGGGTAGGGGTACTTGTTCTTGATGGTGACTTTATTCAACTGGCGGTAATCAATACATAAATGCATACTACCATCCTTCTTCTTTACTAGCAGTACTGGAGCTCCCCAGGGTGAGACACTAGGTCGAACGAAATGATTTACCAGCAACTCTTCCAATTTTTCCTTCAACTTTCTTAATTCAAGTGGTGCCATACGATATATAGAAAGGGATATTGGAGCCGTTCCATGTATTAGATCAATAGAGAATTTCACTTCCCTTTCCGGAGGAAGAGAATTGACATCATCGGGGAAAACTTCTAGAAACTCACAGACTATAGGAATTTGTGAAACCTTCAGATTGTCACTTGTTTCCTTGGTGAAAACCAATAGATCAAACTTTTCCTTCTCAAACAAGAAATTAACCATGCCAACCGTACCTTCCAAAAGAGTAGTTAATGCATCCTTTGGAGTAGCTTCACTAGACAAAATGATAATTAACTTCTCTTCACACCCAATAAACAACAAATTAGCAGAGAGCCAATCCATCCCCAAGACTACATCAACTTTCTTAAGCGGCAAACAGATAAGGTCAATCTGGAAAACTCTACCATCCACCAATAGCGAACAATTTTCACAAATCAATGATGTCTCAACAACATCATCCATGGCGGTAGTAACCGCCATGGGAGGAGAAAAAGGAATCGCTTGCAAGCCAAGTCGCTTCATGCATTGTATCGACACAAAAAAGTGTGTTGCCCCAAAATCAAAAAATACAAAACAAGGATGTACATTTACGTAACACGTACCGAAAATCAAAGTGTTGTTACCCTTAACCTTCTTTGCATCCAAATTATACACCCGACCGATACTCTTCCCTTGCATCTGATTCTTATTTTGAGGACAATTTCTAGACATATGACCCTCTCCCTGAAATTTATAACACTTCACTCCTCCAAGATTACATCTTTCATAATGTGTCTTACCACACACACGACATAAGGAATGAGGGTAAGGTCTCACATTTTACACTTGTTTCCCCTTGAAGGGTTGAGGTTTAGGCCTAAACTGGTGACTTAGTCTTCCCTGATCCTTCTGACCAATCCTATTCTGACCTCTTTCTTCTTGAAATTTCTTCAGACTATTCTCAGCTACATAACACTGCCTCAGTAACTCCGCATAGGTAGTGAACTCCCTCTGAGACACATTGTGAGAGATTTTAGCCCTTAACTTAAATAGAAACTGATCAATATTCCACTTTTCATCTGGTGCATACTTAGCCTTCCTAAAATAAGCAGCCATGTCCTCAAACTTCTCAGCATAAGTAGCCACCATCATATTACCTTGTCTCAGCTGTTGAAATTCAAACTCTTTCTGAGTCCTCAAAGAGCTAGGAAACTACTTATCCAGAAAAATAGCCTTAAAATGATCCCACACCCTAGGCACCATTTGGTTAGTCATCAAAGTTGAATCACTTTCTCACCACCTCATAGTGGGACCTCTCATCATGTGAGAAGCAAACACCACCTTATTCTCCTCACTATAGTGCATTATTTGAAAGATTCTTTCCAAGCCAGACACTCATTCAAGAGCCTTCACATGATCTAGTCCTCCATGAAATTCTAGAGGATTCATGTGGAAGAAATCCCGGAAACTCCCACCTGCAACTTCTTATGGAATCCCTTGAGGGTGAAGGCAACCATTCAACTGCTGCATGAATTGGTTATGTTACTGCTGCATTTGTTACACAAGTTGGGGCCACTGAACACCTTTAATACCACTTGGTGGATTCGAATCAGAAGCCTGAGCTCTGGGCCTACTACGACCTCTATGTCCATCAGCTATGATCCTAAACATCATACAAATAGAATCAAGTTGATCAGGCTCAATACTATGAATATAACATCCAAGACAATAATGACAACACACATATGAAGCAGAAAGAATTACTTATAATATTTCATGGCTAGGTCGAGGATACGACCTGCTCTGATACCGACTCTAACACCCACATATAATACATGTCTAGAATATACATATTATATGTAGTTGCAAATTTGGTATTGAAATACATAAGTTCCTAGTGACACATTGTACATATTACACGCCACAAATAAGACAACTAACAGTGGCACAATCTGAACTCACTAGTTAATAAAATGTCTCTATTGGTAAGGAGACAACGAATAGATAAAAATGTCTCTATTGTACTAATTAATAAAATGTCAGTATTGAATAATATTAATTAAGTCAATCTTAGCTCACTAGATACTCTAATTATCCCAACTGATAACTCTCAGAGCACCTAGGAACTCAATTGATCTCAATTGATATTATTTAGAGCATTTTAGGAAATACGGGGTATTACAGAGACCAATTTAGTCGATTAACCTTGGTTATTCCTGAATAAAACTTTATATTTCCACTCCTTGGTAAGGAGGCCAAGTTAATCGATTAATTATCCTATTTCTTCACTCATTTTTTAACGTTATAGCAAGTTAATTGATTACCCTTGAGGTGTTAATAAATTAACCTATTTTATTTTTGAAACGTTATTATAACATTGCAATATTTTGTCACCTCTATTCATCTCTAAACCCTTTCATATCCATGACAATTGTTCATAATCATTTTCCAACAATTGTTTTAGAAAATCAAGAGGTGCATGGATAATTATAAATAGAGGAATTTTTAAATTCAAAATAACCTCTTTCCTGATAAATTTTTACTGTGTTCAAAATATGTTAACAGAAACTTTTCTAATGCATAATTTTCATATCATATAAAAAGTTTCATCTTCTCCTTTGAGAACTTGAGTTATATATATCATTTTTTACACTAGAGTTGTATATCATTTGATCATAATTTTTTAGGAAAGAGAAGAACAACATTGTTAGAATTTTTTTGTGTTACCAAAATTCTATTGCACTTATATTTTTATATACTCAAAATTGGTGTTATTATCAGTATTCTATAAGTTGTTTATCAGGTTGTTAATAACAAGAATATTAGAGAGAAATTAGGGTTCTTTCTCTTGGTGTTTGGAAATTAAGAAAGTGGTGTGCTTCTTTGTTGCTGTTAGAATATTGTAGGAGAAGTCTTGGTGTGAGGCTTGTACAAAGATCTAACAATAGTAAAAATCTCTCACAGGGTGTGAGGGGACTAAATGTACCATTCATTGATAAGGGGACTTAGTATAATTCCTCATGTTCATTTACTTTACTGCATTTATTTTTCTGCATATCACTTATATTTCTTAAACCAGAAAAATAAGTCATCAATTCATTTCTCATAAAACCAATAAAAGTAAACCAGTAAATTTTAAGGCAAAAAGTTTGTTACTTTTCTATAAAATTTCTATAAACCTAATTTACCCCCTCTTTGATGAACTATGTACTTACGTTTGGCATCAAAGTAAGTTATAGGTAACCTAATTCTAAGATTCAGAAGATGGCTTCAACTAATCTGGTTTTTAGAGACGGTGGTAGTAACAACAAGCCTCCTTGCTTTGTTGGAGAATACTACAATTTTTGGAAGATCCGCATGAGCGCATATCTTGAGGCACAAGGCAGTGATATTTGAGATGTTGTAGAAAATGTTTGGGTCTTTCTCACAAGTGTGGTCAATGGAGTTGGTACATCCAAGATCAAAAGTGCATAAGATTAAGATGATAAGAAAAAAGTTCTCTACGACAAAAAGGTGAAGAACATGCTTGAATCAATAATTTGAATGGGTGCATTCTTTCGTGTTTCTCAATGCACAACAACGAAAAAAATATGGGATACGTTAGAATTAACTCATGAAGGAACCGTGGAAGTGAAAAGATAAAAAATGAACACATTATCTCAATAATATGAAATGTTCAGGATGCAGCCTCGAGAATCATTTCCTGACTTGTAGAAAATATTCACGCACCTGACTAACCACTTAATAGCGCTTGGTAAGAATTTTTCAAATGATGATCTCAGCCTTAAAATTCTTAGATTTTGACTAGGGAATGGAAATTGAAAGTGACAACGATATCAGAAAAGAAGAGCCTATCTAAAACGACTTTTGTAGCATTGTTCAAAAAACATCAAGAGCATGAGATAAAAGTTGAAAGATTGGAGAAGCATCAAGTTTAAGTAAAGAATTCAAAAGATATTGCCTTAAATACTAGAGTAAAAAATCATGATAGAAATCAAGATGATGAGTCCACTAGAGATGAAGATTATTCTCTAATTAAGAAGTTTGAAAAGTTCTTAAGAAAAGATACGAAAAAGGAGATCATTAAAAAAAGAAGAACCAATAAGAAAAGTTACATGCTTTGAATATGGAGAAAAAGGACATGCTAAAAGTGAATGCCCTACCTTTCAAAAGAAGAATAAAGTCAAGAGTAAGAAGTGCAAAATTCCAAAGAAAGCATATGTAGCATGCGATGACAATGAAATAAGTTTATATTCAGATAAAGATCATGAAAACAAGGCTTGGATGGCATCACATCATTCAAGTGATGAAGAACATGAGGTTAGTGATTCTGAAATTGATTATAGATCTTCATATGATGAATTACAAAGTGCCTTTAATGAATTACATGATAATTTTTTGAAACCTTTTAGAAAAGTTTCAAATTAAAAGATAACTATTTTAAATATAGAAAATGATGCTAATATCACCAAAGTGGAATTAGACTTAATAAAAATTTCAACATGCAATAATTGTTCCTCTTTTGAGTCACAAATTATGGAATTAAACCAAGTCATTTCCAAATATGAAACAGGGAAAATTGGCTTGAATATTGTGTTGAGTAGTTAAATATTTTCAAATAATAAATGTGGACTTGGATTTTTTAATTTTTATAAACCTAGTACAAGTCAAACTATCTTTGTAAAGGCTACTAGCAAATTCAACAATGAGGAATCAAAGAAAGAACATGTTATAAATCATCATAAAAGTCCTTATGATAGGAATAACTTTTATGTCGATAAACAGAATCATGTTTTTAGATCTACTTGTTTCTATTGTAATATAAAAGGCCATACTTCTAATGCTTGTTACATAAGAAATTATGGTATTCCTTATGGTTAGTATGTATGGGTGAGGAAGGGATCTAATCCAAGAGGACCCAAAGAAAATTGGGTACCTAAGTATTACTAAATGTTTTGTAGGTACTTGAATATCACATGCTAGTATTGTAAAAACAAGATTGATCTTTAAAGATACAAGACCATATGATATGGTAATTCTAAAAAGTTCCATTGACTGAAAGATGTTTTGAAGAAGCATCAACATTGATATCAACTTTGACTTCATATGATATTATTGTGAAGAAGATAAGTCCTCTTATATTTAATTTTCTGTATGTATAATTGAATCATGTATGTGTTTATACTTTCATATTTCACCCATCTTTTATTTTTGATAACGTCCAAAGGAGGAGAAGAATGTATATGCTTGGTATTTACTTGTTTCTATTTCATTCTAGGTATAAAAGTTTATTAACCCAAATGAATTCAAAGATTCATGAACTCAGGGAGAGATAATTAACCAAGGGAGAGCTTTACCGAAAATCAATAATCATCAAGTATTTTGCCTTCATCAAAAAGGAGGAGATTGTGAAGACAAGTCTCTTATGATTGTGTTTTGATGAAGACACATTTATATAAAAAGGAAAATATTCAACAATGGATTAAGTGTTATAAGACAAGTTTCAAGTCTCTTAACAAGGATGACTCAAAGATGTGGTTTAATAGAATTATTTTGATCAAGTTATGGAAAATTGGAGTTTAATCAAGATAAGATAAGGTACAATATGTTTTGATGATATAAACCTTAGATGCTCAAAGAAAATAATTCAAAACTCATTCTATGCATTTTTTTTAAAAATAGAAAAAGTGCCATTATTAGACTTTTAATTTCTCTAAGTCCAAAAAATGGATAATCAGTTAACCATAACAAGGGAGACTAAGTTAATCTATTAATCATGGTTCTGCTTGAATAAAATTTTATATTTCCACTTGGGTTAATCGATTAACCCCTTGGTAAGGAGGCTGAGTTAATCGATTAACCATCCCATTTCTTCACTAATTTTTGAATTTTATAGCAAGGTTTTTGATTACCCTTGTGGTGCTAATTGATTGACCTATGTTTTTTATTGAAAAATTACTGTAACATTGTATTAATTTTTCACCTCTCTTCATCTCTAAACCTTTTCATATCCATGGCAATTGTTCATAATGATTTTCCAACAATTATTTTTGAACATCATGAGGTGAATGGATCATTATAAATAGAGGAATTTTTACATTCAAAATAACCTATTTCTTGATAAATTTTTATTGTGTTCAAAATATGTTAACATAATCTTTTTTAATGTGTAATTTTCATATCATATAAAAAGTTTTATCTTCTCCTTTGAGAACTTGAGTTATATATCATTCTATCATATTGTTTCAGGAAAGAAAAAAATAACATTGTTAGAATTTTGTTGGGTTACCAAAATTCTAATGCACTTATCTTATTCTATACTCAAAATTATTGTTACTATTAGTATTCTGTAACTTGTTATCAGGTTGTTGATAACAAGAATATTAGAGAGAAAGTATGGTTCTTTCTCATGGTGTTTGGAATTCAAGGAAGTGGTGTGCTTCTTTATTGTTGTTAGAAGATTGTAGGAAAAGTCTTGATGTGAGGCTCGCACAAAGATCTAACAATAGTGAAAATCTCTTACAGAGTGTGAGGGGACTACATGTACCCTTGATTGATAAAGGGAACAAGTACAACTCCTTATGTTCATTTACTTCACTGCATTTATTTTTCTGCATATCACTTTTATTTCTTAAACCTGAAAAATAAATCATCATTTCATTTCTCATAAAAGCAGTCAAAGTAAACTAATAAATTTCACGGCAAAACATTTGTTACTTTTCTCTAAAATTTCTAAACACCTAATTGACCCCCTTCTCTTAGGTGCACTATGTACTTACAAGAGAGAAAAGGGAGATAAATTGTAAAGAACTAGAGAATTCCCAAATTCTGGTGTGAAATGAAAAGGAGAGGTGCCTTCTTTATATACGATAGGAGTTGGCTCAAAAAGAAAATGATCCATGGCTAATTAACTCACCTAATCGATTAGGTCCTAAGCCTAATCGATTAGGTACCACACATAATCAGTTATTTGAGCCTATTTTGAAAATTTTCGATAGAGATGTTGGGTTTGGGCTCCCTTCCTATGTGGAGAAAGACCCAAATATGAATAGCCCATTTGTCTCACTTATTTAAGTGGAGAGGATCAATTTAGGGTTGAGGGAGATAGAGAAAAATAAGGATTTAAAAAGAGAGAAAAGATGAGAGAAACTCATTCCCATTTTTCTGCAACCAATATCACTAAATCGACGATCCCCGATTCGTTAACCGTTGGATTGAGCTCAAATTTGGTGAGAAGGTTCGTAACACATATATTTAACTTTTGACCGTTCAGATTTTCAAAACAACGCCTGCGGTGAACGTTATTTGCTTCGCACTGAGCTGCAATTTTGGGAAATTTTTTTAGCTTTTTGATTCTTATTTGTAAGGTAGTTTGCTTTGTGATTTTCAGTTGTTAGCACTAGTTTTTGAATCACTTTAATACTCTCTTGTACCCTTAATTGATTATAGTGGAGTTATTTCTTTGGTTTGGACGACTCGTGTTTTTACTCTCATATTAAGGGGTTTTCCACGTTAAAAATATCGGTGTCTTTTGTGCCTTTATTTTGTTCGATTTGCCATCTTATATTTATTTTTGATCCTCAAGATTCTTACAAGTTTGGGGGAGTTTTATATCCGCTGCATATTGGTCTATTATTATGTCTTAATTTCCCATCAGAGTGGCATCATAGCTCCTGGTTAAGGGCTATTTTTACTTGTTTGAATGATGGAGTCAAATACAAAGATGAAGATGGTTTTGTTAAATGGTTCTAAGTATCATTTATGGAAGGGAAAGATGAAAGAATTACTATTTGTGATGAAATTGCATTTACCAGTTTTTAGTTTTGAAAAGCCGGATTCTATGTCTGATGAAGAATGGGAGTTTGAGCATCAACAAGTATGTGGTTTAATTCGACAATATGTAGAAGATAATGTTTATAATTATATTGCTAATGAGACACATGCAAAAACTTTGTGGGAGAAGATAGAGTCCTTGTATGCCTCTAAATCAGGGAATAATAAATTGTTCTTATTGAATAGCCTTATAAGTTTCAGTATAAAGAGTGGACTTCTATTTCAGATCACTTGAGTGAATTTCAAGGCCTCCTTGATCAGATGTCAGGAATGAGTATCAAATTTGATGATGAACTTTTGGGACTATTTCTATTGCTATCTTTATCAGAGTCTTGGGAGACATTTCGGGTTTCTATCACAAGTTTTGCTCCTAGAGGTGTTGTTTCTTTGGAAACGGCTAAGGGTGGTATTCTTAATGAGGAGATGAGAAGGAAGGCACATGGTTCTTCATCTCAACCAGAGGTACTTGTCATTGAAAATAGGGGGAGAACTCATAAAAAGGAACCGAAAGGTGGTAGAGAGAATAGCAGAAGCAAGTCCAAGCCGTGATACAAGAATCTGGAGTGTCATTATTGTCATAAAACAGGACATGTACAGAAGTATTGCTATCAGTGGAAAAGATATAACAAAGGCAAGAAGGGTAAATCTAAACAAAGAGACCATGAAAATCATGATGATGACCGTGTTACTACTGCTACTAGTGATGATCTTGTTATTCTTTGTGATCATGAGTCTGTTAATCTTGTATCAGACGAAAGCATGTGGATAGTTGACAGTGGTGCTACATTGCATGTTACACCAAGGAAGGATTTCTTCACATCTTATACTTCTGGTGATTTTGGAGTATTGAAGATGGGTAATGATGGTGTATCTAAGGTAATTGGTGTTGGTGATGTTTGCTTGCGAACCAACATGGGAATGCAATTGTTGCTTAGAGGTGTCAAACATGCTCCAGATGTCTGCTTTAATTTGCTTTAATTTGATATTTATGCATATGCTAGATGATTGTGGTTATGATAATCACTTTGGTTCTGGAAAGTGGAAACTCAAAAAAGATAACTTGGTTGTGGCTAAAGGGGAAAAGCTTTCTAAATTGTATTGGACAAAAGCTTTGGTTGCTAGGGACAATGTGAATGCTATCGACATGGAAGCATCTTTGTGGCACCGAAGACTTAGTCATATTAGTGAAAAGGGGCTGAATGTTTTGGCCAAAAAGGATGTTCTTCCTGGATTAAAGAATGTAGATTTGGAGAAGTGTTCTCATTGCATGGCTGGTAAACAGACTAGAGTATCTTTCAAGAGACATCCTCCTTCAAGAAAGTCAAAGTTACTTCAATTGGTACATTCTGATGTTTGTGGTCCATTGATGGTAAAATCCTTTAGTGGTGCACTTTATTTTGTTACCTTTATTGATGATTGCTCCAGGAAACTATGGCTTTATGCCTTGAAGACAAAAGACCAAGTTTTGGAAAAGTTCAAAGAATTTCATGCTTTGGTTGAGAGGAAGACAGGCAAGAAGCTGAAATGTGTTTATTCAGACAATGGTGGAGAGTATTGTGGACCATTTGATTCCTATTGCAAGCAGCATGGTATTGCACATGAAAAGATTCCTCCTAAAACTCCTCAATTGAATGGTTTAGTAGAGAGGATGAATTGAACACTAATTAAGAGAGTAAGGTGTATGCTCTCTGAAGATAAGTTGCCTAATCACTATTGGGGCGAGGCAATATACACGGCAGTGCATGTTCTTAATCTCACTCCTACTGTTGCTTTGAACAGTGAAGTTCTAGACAAAATTTGGTTTGGAAAGAATGTCAAGTATGATCATTTGAGAGTCTTTGGTTGTTAGGCTTTTGTTCATATTCCAAAGGATGAAAGATCCAAGTTGGATGCAAAGTCAAAATAATGTATTTCATCGGCTATGGGCAAGATGAGTTTGGCTACAGGTTGTATGATCCCATAGGGAAGAAGCTTATTCGAAGCCGCGATGTGGTGTTTATGGAAGACCAAACTATTAAAGATATTGATAAGGTAGAGAAGACTACACACAAAAAATATATTAGTTTGTCTAATGTTGATCCAGTTCGATTACCTAGCCATAATCTGGATGCTATAGGTGGTGATGATCACAATGGTGAGCCATATGATTATGTTGATGATCAACAACTTGGAGATGAGGTAAATATTCCAACTAATGATGGTGAAGGGGAGAGCGATTTGTCACAGGATGAAAATCTTGGTGAAACTCCAGAATTATCTCAAGTTCAACCTAGCAGGTCTAACAGGCAGAGACAACCTTCTACAAGGTATAATTCTGATGAGTATGTGACCTTGACTGATGAAGGTGAACCCGAGTGTTTCCAAGAGGCCATGGAAAGTGATGAAAATCAAAAGTGGATGGATGCAATGCATGATAAGATGAAATCATTGTACGATAATCACACTTATGATTTAGTGAAGTTGCCTAAAGGAAAAAGGGCTTTGGAAAATAGATGAATTTATAAAGTTAAACATGAGAGCAACTTTAAGTCTCCAAGATATAAAGCCAGATTAGTGGTGAAAGGTTTCCGTCAAAGAAAGGGTGTTGATTTTAATGATATTTTCTCACCTGTTGTAAAGATGTCGTCTATTAGAACCGTGTTGAGTTTGGTTGAGCAAATGGATGTGAAAACGACTTTCCTTCATGGTGATTTGGAGGAAGAGATCTACATGAAACAACCCGATGGTTTTCAAGTTAAAGGTAAAGAAGATTATGTGTGTAGATTGAGAAAGAGTTTATATGGGTTGAAGCAAGCTCCAAGGCAGTGGTACAAGAAGTTTGAGTCTGTTATGTGTGATCAAGGATACCAGAAGACTACTTCAGATCATTGTGTCTTTGTTAGAAAATTTTATAACGATGACTTCATAATCCTGTTGTTATATGTTGATGATATGCTTATTATAGGGAAAAATATTTCTAACATTAACATGTTAAAGAAGCAATTGGGAGAATCATTTGCCATGAAAGACATGGGAGCAGCTAAGCAGATTCTTCGAATTAGAATCATGCGTGACAGAAAAGAGAAGAAACTTTGGATGTCACAAGAAAATTATATCGAAAGAGTGTTGCAAAGGTTTAACATGGAAAGTTCTAAGGTGGTAAGCACTCCTCTCGCTACTCATTTCAAGTTGAGTTCTAATCAAAGTCCTTCAAGTGAAAATGAGGCATTTGATATGAAATGTGTTCCTTATGCATTTGCTGTGGGTAGTTTGATGTATGTAATGGTGTGTACAAGACCAGATATAGCACATGTTGTTGGTACAGTCAGTAGATTTTTGTCAAATCCAGGTAGAGACCATTGGAATGCTGTAAAATGGATTTTAAGATATCTTCGCGGTACCACTTCTATGAGGCTTTGTTTTGGAGGAGATAAACCTACTCTAGTGGGGTACTCTGACTCTGATATGGTTGGAGTCATTGATTCCAGAAAGTCCACTTCCGGCTACATGATTAAATTTGCAGGGGGAGCTATTGCTTGGCAGTCCAGATTGCAAAAGTGTGTAGCACTATCTACTACAGAGGTTGAGTTCATTGCAATTACCGAAACATGCAAAGAGTTACTATGGTTGAAGAAATTTTTGCAGGAGCTTGGTTTTGTTCAAGACAAATATGTGTTATTTGTTGATAGTCAAAATGCTATTCATCTTGGTAAGAATCCGACTTTTCATAATAGGTCCAAACACATTGACGTGAGATATCATTGGATATGTGATGTTTTGGATGCTAAGGTGTTGGAGTTGGCTAAAGTTCATACAGATGATAATGGTTTTGATATGATGACTAAATCATTACTGTAGCGTGCGATTTTTGTCGGTGACGCGACCACCTTATCGTCACGGTTGGAATTGGGTGCTACTTTCTGATTTCTTATTTATCCTATGAAGTTGGAAAGGAAAGGGAAGCTATCTAAAACTAACCTTGCATGCAAATGTTTTCTTTAACAAATGCTTAAGAGATTGGGGAGTTCGGGGTTAGGTTATACAGTGGGGAGTTGTCAATAACCCATCCTATATATGGTTATCCATAGATCGTTAGTAATTTCTACTGTTTTCTATTTACTGGTGTTTATCTGTTTATTGGGAAAGTTTCTCCTTTGGGAACGTTAAGAGAGTATTTTTGTTGTTTTCGGGTTTTTCGATGTTTTTGGTAAGGTACTGGACCTAAGGTTTTTGATTGGTGTGCTTGCTAAGATTTCGCAATCTTATGCCTACGTATTCCCGTTAAAGAAAACGGGGAAATCGGAGCAATTGTAGTTCCTCCTATTCTATGAGAGGAAAAGATGTTTGGTGTCTTGTTCGAAGCCCAAGATTGAGGCTAAAGGTTATTTGTGTCTTTTTCAAAGCCCAAGATTGAAGCTAAAGGTTTGACTGAGAGAGAATTTATCATCTCTAAAGGGAGACATATCATCTGTTTATCACAGTTGTTTGGGTAACTGATTATAAAGGAACATTACTTTAACTGGAATGCATAGAGTCCAGCAATGCCATAATTTCCTTTATAGGGGTGTTGTCCTGAAGGAGAAAACTTTAACTCAATATAGAGTAATGCCATTTTTCCTTAGGAGTTTTTCATGCTAAAAGGGGGACATTGGCTTGGATGTAAATAATCCAGAGGCTTGCCACTTACAGCAATTAGATGATAGAGGAAGTTTACCAGGATAAGAGATGGGCTACAACTTGGATTTTTGAATCACCAAGTGCGCCACTTACAATAATTATTTGGGATTAAGGTTTGTTTTGAATGTCTGTTTTGATGTGTGATGTACAGAGAAATGTCTTCCTACAGAGAGTTTTATGATTTCCTCTGAGGGGATGTTGGTTTTTGTGTGCCTTAATCAAAGCCCAAGGTTAAAGCTAAAAGGTTGACTCTGTTTAGGGAGTTTTATATTTGTCTTGTATAAAGCCAAAGATTGAGGCTGAAAAGAGACTGACTCTTTTGGGGAGATCATTATACAAAGCCTAAGAGGAGGCTAAAAGTTGACTTTTTCGGGGAAATATTTTGTCTGTGTTGTACAAAGCCCAAGATTGAGGCTAAAAGAGATTGACTCTACTGGGGAATATTTGTATGTGTCTTGTACAAAGCCCAAGATTGAGGCTGAAATGGGAAACTAACTCTACTGGTGAGAGGTTTTATCTGTCTTGTACGAAGCCCAAGATTAAGGCTGGAAGAAAATTGACTCTGCTGGAGAGTATGATTTGTCTTGTACAAAGCCCAAGATTAAGGCTGGAAAGAGGATTGACTCTGCTTAGGGAGATTTTATATGTGGCTTGTACAAAGCCCAAGATTGAGGCTAAAAGATATTTGACTAACTCAGCTGAAGATATTTATGGGTGTCTTGTACAAAGCCCAAGATTGAGGCTGAAAGTTATGACTGACTCTACTCAAGAGATATTTAAGTGGGTGTCTTATATAAAGCCCAAGATTGAGGCTGAAAGTTCTGAGGGATGATCATTATACAAAGCCTAAGAGGAGGCTGGATAGGGATTTTTCTTATATGAAGCCTAAAAGGAGGCTAACTTCTGCTAAGGATTATTGAGATCCAGAGACAGGTCCAAATTGTGGAATCAACTCTTGCTGGGAATTACAGAAGAGTTGAAATATCAGATGCCTTGTGGTTCTGATTCTGTTGGGGATTTGTTAATGGTAAATTAACCCTGACTGGGGAATTTAGGATGGAAGTTTTAATAGGTGGAGTTTTTACCTTTGGAGGTCTTAACTCTGTTGGAGACTGATGAAATGATCAGGGTTTTTTTTTCTGTGTTTTTAGGAAACTTGAGGGTTTCTTTGAAATCCAAGAGGAGATGAGACTGTCCAAGTCTACTGGTATGGGAAGGTTTATTTTGTATAATGCCTAAGAGGAGGCTGGTGTTTTAAAGGATGAGAATCAACCCCAAACTGGTTTGATGTTTTGACTCTTGAAAGGACTACTCTAACGAAGGATGACTAAGTTCTGTCCTATACCTGTAAGAGGTCTTTGGGTCTTTGTACCAAGCCCAAGAGGAGGCATGAGAACTTCTAAGAAGCCTGAGGGTCCTTGTACAAAGCCCAAGAGGTGGCTGGGGATGCTTTTAGGAAGCCTGTGGGTCCAAACCTAAGAAAAGTTCAAGAAAGGTTTCACAGGGAATAATCCTTTCTTTAGTGAACAGTTCTAAGGTTTGAAGAAATTCAAGAGAGGTTTCACCGGGAATTAATCCTCTCTGGGGGGAAATGAATTTCTTTGACAAATTTCTAATAGTGACAGTCTTGAGAAAAGTTTCACCGGGAATAATGCCTTTCTCTGCTCCATATTGTATAAGCCCAAGAGGAGGCAAGATTGTATTTGGAATTTCCTACGGGGAACTAGTTTTGACTGTGTTGAAAGAGTAATCACTGGTTTGATCTAATCTTAGACCTAATTGTCGGGGAAAAATCTAAGCAGATAATATACAGGCATATATATATACAGATGAATTATATACAAGTGTGTAAAAAAGGGTAGGAGGACTTACAGGTGAGCAAGCTTCCAGCATTACAAACAAATATATATATATATATATATATATACAAGTATGTAAAAGAAAGTTGTTATAAACCTTACAAGTGAGCAAGCTTCCATTGTAACAACTGTATGGTTAGTTGTTCAAGAAATTAAAGAAAGTTTTGATAACAACTATGAATTTGAACCTAAATCAAAAGGGAAAGTTGTTTAACAAGGGAAGATTGGGGCTTATACTCAAGGAGAGGCCCAGATGAAAAACAGTGATCGCACCGTTATTTTGAAGACTGTATTGGGACTTATACAATGACTGAGGCCCAAAAATGTTTATGTACAACAAGGATTGGGTCTTACACTCTATTAGAGGCCCAAAGAATGTTTGAAAAGAAGAAAAATGGGACTTACAACACAAGGGAAGCCCCAAAGAAAGACAGTGGTCGCATTGTCGTTTTGAAAATCGTATCGGGTCTCATTCAATGACTGAAGCCAAAAATGGTTTGTGTGTGACAAGGGATGGGTCTTACACTCTATTAGAGACCCAAAAGTGTATTTTTAAAAGAAAGATGGGACTTACAACACAAGGGTAGGCCCAGATGGTTTTTGTTCAAAAGGCGACGATCGCGTCGCAGTTTTAGAAAACACAGTGGGACTTATACAATGACTGAGGCCCAAAATTTATTTATGTACAAAGGGGGTTGGGTCTTACACTCTATTAGAGGCCCAAAAGTGTTTTTTTTAAAGAAGAAAAATGGGACTTACAACACAAGGGAAGGCCCAGAAATAACAGTGATCGCACAGTTGTTTTGAAAACTGTACTGGGACTTATACAATGACTGAGGCCCAAATTTTTTGTGTTTTCAAAGGGGATGGGACTTACACTCTATTAGAGGCCCAAAGTGTTTTTAAAAAATGTTTGTGAGGGTGAAAATAATCAAAACCCTAATTTGATTTTCAAAAAGGGCATTTTAATTAAAGAAAAATTCAATTAAAATGATCAAAATTGCCAAACATATGTGAAAAACATATTATGATCTAGGATCAAAGTTTGAAAAATTATGTTTTACCCCTAGAATGATTTAAAACTCATTTGAATTTAAAATCAAGAGAAAGAAAATATTTTCAAATGTTTAAAAACAAATAAAATAAATAAATTCTATATGAAAATATTAAATATATAAAATAAATAATATTTTTTGTGAGATTTTTATAAAATAAAACATTTTATCATTTTTGTGAATTATCAAAAAAATGAATTAATAAAAAATGTTTAAAATTGAGAAAGAAATTAATTTTAGAAGTTATTAAGAAATTGTGAGAAAAAATGAAAAGAAAAAGTGGTAAAAAAAAAGGGAATGGCTCTCCCATGGCTTGAACTCACGCCCTTGGGGTTGTGAGGTTAAAACTCTACCAACTGAGCTAAGTGCGTTGGCTGATAAAAGATGGCAAGAGTGAATAATATGTGAAACTTCATTTGGAAAAATAGTTTAAAAAATACCAAAAGGTCTGGGGTGAGGGGGTTCGAACCCCAGACCTCTTGCTCGTTACACACACACACACACACACACACAAATACTAGTATTTCCACTAGGACGCAATGCCAATTCAAGTATATACTGGCAACTGAATAATATATACCAAATTTAGTTGGATTTCTGAAGAATGGCTCCATGGCCATCTTCTTCCTTGGGCAAGCTACGTGAAGCATTCGATCTCTCTCATTTCTCAACCATTTCACATGATATAAAGATGAAAATCGTGCGTTTTTAAACAAGGAATACAATGGCTTTATTCAATTTCATTTTAACTAAGTGTAACAAAAGATATTACACTCTAACCAGATGAATCCTAAAATGTGCAAGAACTCAATGAAAACACATACACATAAGATAAACAGAAATTGATTAAGGGAAAATGATCTACAAACATTCAGAAACACAATGGTAATTTGAAAACATGTTTATATTGCATGATTCATTGAGTTTGAATGTTTAAGGCTTACCTCTGCAAGAAGGATTTGATTTCAATGGTAGAGGTGTTACAGAAGTGAAACAATGGCCTGGTTAGCTTCCTTGAGTCTCAAGGATTGTGTTGCAATGTTCAGGATATTTTGAAACTCTCTGGATAGGCGGGCTCAACTCTAACTGCAACTGGTCCAAGTAAAAAATGAAGATGATGATCTTGATGTTTCAGAGGTGTAAGAGGTGTTTGATCAGCTCATATATGATATATGGAATATGTTAGATCAACTGGTTATGATGGAATGGCTTCCTAATGCAAAATTCGATAGTGACTTGCAAATGAAGGCATTTTTGGAGTGAAAGAGAGATTTTAAGTAAAGCATCAATTTGGGTGCTTTGGTGTACTCAAACTGGTCACAATTGATGTCTATTTATAGTACAACGAGTTTGTTTTAGCATCAATAGTGAATGGCGGCTTGGACAGTCCCTTGGCCAGTGTTGATCAAAAGGAATCTCAAGTCTCCTCTAGCCATTGACTTGAGGTTAGGGCACATGTTATGAATCCTTTGGTTCAGAGCTAAATCTTGACTCAATTTAGTTAGCAATGTCTTGATGCTTGCCACCTTGTGAATCCATTGAATGCATTGAAACAAAATTGGAGTCTTTGAGCTTTTTAGCCCTTTTAGGGCATTTATGGCTACATGTAGATCCTTGGACTTGGGAGGCTTGTGGATCAGATCATTTCTCTTTGATGTTATTCCCTGAGGTGTCCAAATGGATGACAAGGCTTGTACTTGTCTGATTTTTCCAAATCGAGCAAAAATACAAATTTCTGTCTTGTACAAGACAGTTGAAAATGGTGATTTTGAGGGGGTCATATCTCCCTGCTCAAATGGAGTTATGAAAAGCTCTTGTGCTTTTCAGAAAGCCCTCATATGGTACAATTCATGTGTGATCATAGTTGGTCTTGAAACTATCTGAATCCAATTGAAAAAACCTCATGAACTTTGATGCCCAAAGCTGACACTTAGACAGTTTTGCACTAAGTGTTATGTTCTTGATTTTTCACCATTTTGATTCATCCATAACTAAAAATCCATGAAGAATAAGAGTTTCATGTAGTTGAAGCTTTTGTAGAATGTAGGAAGACCTACAAATCAGGTATTGGATAATTCAAAATGGCTGTCTAGATCAGAAGTTATGGCCTTTGGAAGTTGGTACCAAAACCATTCAAATTTAGTAACTTAGAAAACATTTCAATTTTTTTCAAGATTACCCCTTTTACAAGTTATCTTGGTTTCTTAATCAATTCTTGTTCAAATGACATTATAAGTCATATTTTATGAAAATATGAGTCATAAGGATCAGTTTTGCCAAAAAAGTAATGTTTTGACTTTTGGCTCCGGAGCGGTTCGACGCGTGAAAACCCTAATTCTCGACTTTTGAGGAATGCATCCTCTGAGGGTAATTTAACTTTACAAATGGATTACTAGGGTTATTTTGAGCATAATGAGACATGTTTTGAAGTCTTGGCTCATGCCCTTGTGAAAATCTCACTTTGGAGGTCCCAGTCGTCCAAAACCCTAATTTGGTGATATCGGGTGTTTCGAGGCTCCTTTCACTTGGAATGCCACAAATGTGTGCTTGGTTTTTGATGTGATGGTCCTCTTGATCCTTTGTGGATGTTTAAGAGGTTAGACAAGTTGAAGATCATGTCATTTCTTGAATGATCTTTTGCCTAAGTACTCTGAGAGGTCCCGAACCCTAATTCTTGATTGTGGTGGATGCTCAACTATCTTTGGGAGATTGATGAGGCATGATGGTACATCCATATTGTGGTAATGATCTTCACAATGATGGGAAATCTTGGTGGTCAAAATTTGGGGTATGACAGATGCCCCTATTTAATCTTCTTGGACCCGAAGGTGTGAATGGCGAAGATATTCGGACATTCAGGGTGCAAGAGGATTATCGGAATACCCGAAATTTTAACGGTGGTTATGAATGGTAGTTTTCTTATCCATCTTCTTTTGCTAAGTAAGGTTACTTAGGAAAGGATAAAACTTCCCCTCGATCCTAGTCTTTCAACCACGGAACTGGTCTTAGTTTTCTGAAATAAACCTCCCCTCGATCCTGGTCTTCAGCCAAGGAACTGGTCTTAATTTTCTTAATAAACTTTCCCTCGATCCTGGTCTTCAGCCAAGGAACTGGTCTCAGTTTCTTGATAAACTTCCCCTCGATCCTGGTCTTCAGCCATGGAACCGGTCTTAGTTTTCTTCTTGTCGAGTTCCTTCCTTGACAAGGAATGCTATGTGTAGCGGTTTTCATCAAACTTCTCGCCGAGTTTTTACTGGGGAGATGCCATTTAATGGAAAAAGATTTGATGTCAGACTTGCCGGGGACACCCATTCGTCTGAGCTGTATAGGTGTGCAAACTTCTCTGTTTGGGAGATGCCATTTGTTGACTCTACTGGGAAAAAGCGAGTCTCTTGAAAGTCTGCTTTTCACTTGGGGATATTACATCATACTTTTCTTCGAGATCTTTTTGGAGAAATTCCACGTGATGTGATCCAATTTTGAGGTGCTGATGACTTCATTAACATTGACTTTCTTGGGGGAAAAATCAATGTGTTGCTGAGAGTCTTTGGTTGAGAGGCTTTCTCTGGGATTTTCCTTAATCCAGGAAAGCAAAGATATCATCTTCAATGGTGAAGAGTGACGTTTGTCGAATGTCTTCTTGCCTTTCAGAGGTTTAAGTTATCAAAGTGGTCGAGGATCGTCTCCAATTCAGAAATAAACTGGGGAGAAATTGTTCAGACAATACATTTCCTGGCTAGGAAAGAACTGACAACCTGATTGATAAGAGGACTTTTATCACTTGGGGGATGAATATGACCAGAGTGATAGTAATGCAATATGAATATGAATATGAATCAATAATGCATGATGTATGTATGTTTATACTGACAAAACTGACGCGACATACAGACTAATAGATGAACACGACTGGATATCAGGCCACGACGGGGGATGAAAAGTATCACTGGTTCAAAATAGCAATCCTGCCTTGCTTAGGAGAGGCGGACCCTGTGGGGAGGAAGAATTGTCAATCGGTCTTAAGAGGTAAGAACCCTGCCGGGGATATCAGATGAAACATGGCATCTTAAACAGTTGATCCTTCACTCAGGTGTACTGGTTTTATAAGGAGTACTTTAATTCTGCACTTTGAGGTTTAATCACTTCTGGAGAAGCCATCGATGTTCTTTTTGAAGTTCACAGTCAAAAGGAAATGCCATCTTTATTTTTAAAAGCAGTAGAAAAGTTTTACAAGTAAATTCATTTTTGTTTTATTTCAAGAATCGTTGATTATGTTAAAACGTCATTCTATAAAGCAAAAATAAATGAGAGTTACAAACAAAAGCATTAGGCTCAAAATTTATTG
Source organism: Lathyrus tuberosus (assembly GCA_022829125.1). Taxonomy (NCBI): domain Eukaryota; kingdom Viridiplantae; phylum Streptophyta; class Magnoliopsida; order Fabales; family Fabaceae; genus Lathyrus; species Lathyrus tuberosus. The sequence continues at coordinate 947,740 of JALAZF010000142.1, read as the reverse complement.
ATAGGATGGAAATCATCCAAGCGCGTGATCTCATAAAGTATTTACAAAGTTTAGAAAATGGTAATTTAAGGGAAAAGGGCTACATTGAAACATAACAACCGTTATCCTTCTACCAACTTTGAATTCTGGACATCCTGAGCTTCTGTCGAAGATGACCTTGACTTGAAGTTTTCTGACGAACAGTGTTACCACAGGGGATTTAACCTTGTCGGACATAGTTACTTGCCATGAATCCCTAACTTTTGTCTGGATTGTCTTTTGAGGTTTCCAATCCACCGGGATGATTTTTGCTTATGTCTCTAATTTTTACCTGGACCCCCCTTTCGGGTTTTCAATCCACCGAGACGTTTTTTTTATTTAGGAGAAGTATTTCTTGACTACGTCAACATTCGTTGGGTAGATAAACTCCTCTTCATCCATGGTTGCGAGTCTCAAGGCGCCACCTGAGAAGGCTTTCTTGACCACATAGGGGCCGTCATAATTCAGAGTCCATTTGCCCCGGGAATCCGTGAGGAATGATTGTATTTTCTTGAGCACGAGGTCTCCTTTTCTGAAGACACGGGGTCAGACCTTTTTGTCAAACGCTTTCTTCATTCTTTGCTGATACAACTGACCATGGCATAGAGCCGTTATTCGCTTTTCTTCGATTAGATTCAGCTCATCGTGTCAACTTTGACACCATTAAGCTTCTGTTAGCTTAGCTTCCATCAATACCTGAATTGATGGGATCTCTACTTCTATAGGAAGCACTGCTTCCATGCCATATACTAGAGTGAAAGGGGTTGCCCGTGTTGAAGTGCAGACAGATGTGCGATAACCGTGGAGAGTATAAGGCAGCATTTCATGCCAGTCTTTGTAGGTTACAACCATCTTTTGAACAATCTTCTTAATGTTTTTGTTAGCTGCTTCTACCGCTCCGTTCATCTTGGGCCGGTTGGGAGATGAGTTATGGTGTTCGATCTTGAACTCAGCGCACAACTCTTTCATCATCTTGTTGTTCAAGTTAGATCCATTGTCAGTAATGATCTAGCTTGGAACACCATAACGGCAGATGAGATTGTTTTTGATAAATCAGACCACCACTTGTCGGGTTACATTGGTGTATGACGTTGTTTCAACCCACTTGGTGAAGTAGTCAATGGCTACCAGGATGAACCAATGTCCGTTCGAAACCTTGGGTTCGATCATGCCAATCATGTCGATTCCCCATATGGAAAAAGGCCATGGAGAAGAAAGAACTTTGAGATGCGTTGGCGATACATGAATTTTCTCAGCGTATATCTGGCACTTATGACACTTCCTCATGTACTTGTAGCAATCAGATTCCATTGTCAACCAATAGTATCCTACTCTCAAAAATTTTCTTGCCATTGTGTGTCCGTTAGCATGAGTGCCAAAGGATCCTTCGTGAATTTCTTTCATTAACCTGTTTTCTTCTGGTCTTCCTACGGATCGGAGCAAGACCATGTCAAAGTTTCTCTTATAGAGTGTATCACCGCTCAGGAAGAAATTGCCTGCCAGCCTTCTGAGGGTCTTCCTGTCTTTTCTTGATGCCCCGGGCGGGTATTCTTGTTTCTAAAGGAAGCATTTGATATCGTGATACCAAGGTTTGTCGTCTATGACTGCTTCAATCGTGAAGATGTAAGCGGGCCTCTCAAGGCGCATTATGTCAATCTTAGGTACGTCATTCCATTGAGTTACTCCAATCATGGAAGAGAGAGTGGCTAATGCATCAACCATGTGATTCTCTTCACGAGGGATATGATGAAACTCGATTCTGTTGAAGAATGGTAACAACCTTCTCGCGTAATCTTTGTAAGGAATCAATCCTGATTGGTATGTATTCCAATCTCCTTTGATCTGATTTATAACCAGGTTTGAGTCTCCATATACATCCAAATTCTTAATCCTCAAATCAATTGCTTCTTCGAGACCCATGATACAAGCTTCGTATTCGGCCTCGTTGTTTGTGCATTTGAACATCAGTCGGGCAGTAAAAGGAATATGGATACCCTGAGGTGTTACGATGATTGCCCCAATTCCGTTTCCATAAGTATTGACAGCTCCGTCGAATATTAGTCCACATTGGGAACCTGGTTCTGGCCCTTCACTGGGTAGCGGTTCATCACAATCTTTCATTTTTAAGTACACGACATCTTCCTCTGGGAAGTCAAATCCGACTAATTTCTAATCGTCAATCAGTTGATGAGCCAAATGATCGGCTAAAATACTCCCTTTGACGGATTTTTGAGCGTGGTACTCAATGTTGTATTCTAATAACAACATCTGCCAACGAGCGATCCTTCTTGTGAGAGCAGGCTTTTCAAAGACATACTTGATCAGATCCATTTCGGAGATTAACCAAGTAGTGTGACAAATCATATACTAGCAAAGACGTTTGGCTGCCCAAGCCAAAGCATAGCAAGTTTTCTCGAGCATTGTGTACCGAGTTTCACAGTTCGTGAACTTCTTGCTTAAGTAGTAAATGACAGACTATTTTCTCTTCGTTTCGTCTTATTGGCCAAGCACACAGCTCATGGAGTCTTCCAAAACTGTTAAGTAGATGATTAGTGGTCTTCCCTCCACTGGAGGTGACAAAATCGGTGGATTCAACAGATATTCTTTGATACTGTCAAACGCTTTTTGGCAATCTTCTGTCCATACACAGCTTTGATTTTTTTTGAGTAGTTTGAAAATCGGCGCGCATATTTCGGTCATGAGGGATATAAATCTTGAGATGTAATTCAGATGTCCCAAAAATCCTCTGACCTGTTTTTCGGTCTTTGGTGAAGGTATTTCTTGAATGGCCTTGACCTTGTCAGGATTAACCTCAATTCCTTTCTGGCGGACGATGAACCCTTAAAGTTTTCCTGAGCGAACACCGAACGTGCATTTGTTGGGATTCAAGCGGAGTTTGTATTTTTTCAGACACTAAAATAACTTTGACAAGTGTGTCACATGCTCTTCTTATGTTCTAGATTTGGCGATCATGTCATCGACATACACTTCGATCTCTTTGTGCATCATGTCGTGGAACAGAGTTGTCATGGCCCTTTGATAGGTTACCCCGACGTTCTTCAAACCGAACGCCATTACCTTGTAACAAAAGGTGCCCCATGGGGTGATGAATGGAGTTTTCTCCATATCTTCCGGCGCCATTTTGATTTGATTATAGCCCGAGAATCCATCCATGAAGGAGAAAACTTTGAACTTTGTTGTACTGTCAACCAGCATGTCTATGTGTGGTAAGGGGAAGTCATCCTTTGGACTTACTTTGTTCAGATCCCTGTAATCTACACACATTCTAACTTTTTCGTCCTTTTTCGGAACTGGCACTATGTTAGCTAGCCATTGAGGATATTTTGAGGTGGCAAGGAAACCTGCGTCAATCTCTTTTTGCACTTCCTCCTTGATTTTGATAGCCATATCCAAGTGAGTTCTTCTCAGCCTTTGTTTTACCGAAGGACATTCTGTCTTTAGAGGTAAATGATGTTCCACGATGTTGGTATCCAACCCTGGCATGTCCTGATAGGTCAGTCCTGATAGGACCAAGTAAATATATCGGGAAACTCTTTGAGAAGTTTTATCAAGCTTTCTTTGACAGTCCGACTAAGCAGTGCTCCAATCTTAACTTCTTTCTTTTCTTCCTCTGATCCTAAATTGACTGTTTCCAATGGTTCTTTGTGAGGTTCAATAGACCTTTCCTCTGGCTTGAGTAGTCGGGAGATCTCCTCTGGAATTTCTGCGTCCTCTGCTTCTTCAGCTTCAAATATCGGGAATTCAAAGTTGGGAGAAGGCATTGGATCGTATGTTTCAACGGGGTTTATAACAAGCAATTTGCATGACGTGATGATTTGTTTTTTAGAAGAGATAGAGAGAATGCAAGCGTGTGTGCAGTGTATTTTCTGAAAAATGGTTTTTTTATTTTTGAGTTTGTTTTAGGACTACCATTTTCTGAAAAAACAAAAAGTGAAAACAACAATAAATGCGGGAATGACAGAACGACGTTTATTTATTTATGATTTGTTGATTCTTGAAATACAACCCTATAAAAGAAAACTTTGTCGCTTTGGGCGAAGCGAAGAGAGACTTTTACAGAAAAGTGAGCCCTATAAAACATCCATTTCACCTGGGCAAGGTGAAAGGTTAAAACAAAGGTGGCAATTACTTAGCCTTATGGACGACTTTCGGGACATCGACAACAACCCATTGGCAACGGACTCCTTGGTGAATCACAAAGTCTGGTACCTTCTTTCTTGATTTGTCCTCAGAAATGACGCTGATTTCTGGCGGAGCAGGATCATTGGAGTCTTCCTCCCAAGCAGAGTTGTCGTAAATGAACTCTTCTGTTGTATCTTTCTTAGTGTTCTCACTCTCGAGAGGATCTCCCTATCCAGTTGGCTGGATGTCCTCGTATCTGATGCGAGAGCTTTCAGGAGCGGTGTATTTGACCAAGAAGTCGTACTTGCCACTCGGCTGTCCTAAGGTGTCCCATACTTCTGTGGAACTGGAGGAGTCATCTTCCTCGATGACGTTGACCTCAAGAAAAGCTTAGTTAATGAACTCTTGTCTTGTAATCTTTGCAGATTCATCGTTATGCTAGATATCTTTGGAGCACCCTGAGTAATGATCCCATGATTTGGTGGGGACGCATGTATTCTTTTCAATATTGCTCATCTGATAGGCATCGTTGGGCTGATTTTTTTCCCCAAGTCTTCTGGGTACGGCTGCCAGATAGGCAAGTCATCCAGTGGGTCATAATAGTCATAGTCGAAGTTGTCTTTCATCGGATCGTCTTCTAATGAGTTTGGTAGAACACGACATCCCTCGGGATCACAATCTTCGTACATCATCTTGACGTCTGATCTTGGTATATATCTCGGACTCTGTTTGGGAAAATAGAATGGTATTTGCGTTTCTTCCTGAGACATATAACCGTCCTTGTTGAGGTAAGATTTCCACTCCTCATCTGTATCGGAGGAGTCACTCTCATTGATAGTGTGTACTTCTTGAGACACTGGGTGGAGAAAGCCTCCACTATGGAAGAAGTCCTGAATGAAATGAAAACTTTCATCCTTCTTGGAAGTCTGGGTATAGGTTGAAGAGAAACCAAGACCTTTCTTCGTCTTGTTATTAGTAGGAATGACAATCTGTCCCCATCCCTTTACGTTGTTACTCTTGATCACTTCGAGAGCGTCCTTGTATGAGGAAATTGACGTTCCTTTTTTTCGGTCGATTCTCATTGCTCACCGAGAGTGCTTGGAACTGGGTTCCAACAACTTCCTCGGGTTCTACACAGGAGAATGGTGATAAGTTGCTCACTATTAAGGCCTGCTCTCCGCATACTATGACTAACTTGTCATTCTTGACGACCTTTAGCTTCTGGTGAAGTGTCGAAGTGACTGCCCCAGCTTCGTGTATCCAAGGTCTTCCTAATAAACAGCTGTATGCTGCCCGAATGTCCATGACCTGGAAAGTGACTTGGAAAGTGTGAGGACCGATGGTTATGGGAAGATCAACTTCACCGATAACTATTTTTTTGGATCCTTCAAAGGCTTTGACGATGATCTCACTGCTTCTCATCGGAGCTCCTTGAAATGACAGTCGTGTCAGAGTTGATTTTGGCATAACATTCAAAGATGATCCTGTGTCTACCAGTATGCTGGCTAAAGCATCGTCTTGGCAGTTAACTGTGATGTTAAGCGCCATATTGTAATTTTTGCCTTCTTCCGGTAGTTCTTCATCGCTGAATCCTAAGTTGTTGCAGGAAGTGATGTTGGAAATAATGATGTCAAACTGTCCTACTGTTACATCTTGTTCTACGAAAGCTTGCTCCAAGACTTTTTGCAGAGCTTCCCTGTGAGCTTCGTAACTAAGTAGGAGGGATAATACAGAGATTCTAGATGGAGTTTGCAACAGTTGATCCACAATGTTGTACTCTCTTTTTCTGGATGAGCTTCAGCATCTCGTCGTTGTTCTTTGTAAGTTCGGGATTACTGGATTGCCCGATTTGCTGATTTGGAACCCTTGTCTGAGGTTCCTTCTCTTTAGCAGGTTCTCCAACTTCTTTGTTAAAGATCCGATGATGTCGGCAATGTTTATGACGGAGGGTAATGAAGTTTCCTTTCCATTTTCGATTGTTATTGCACTGTACTTGTAAGGGATAGCCTTATCGGATTTGTACGGTATTGGTCCTGGAAGATAGATAACCACAGAAGCCTTTTGATTTTTCTGACCATTGTAGGCAGCCTCAATTGGTTCGAGGTTGAGAATCTTTCTACTATCAAGAGGGAGTCTTGATTCATGGAGTAGAGGGATTATATACGTCTTTGGCCATTTCATGATTGGGAAATATGACAACATCTTCGCTTTGATCAGGAAGATAGTCTTGTATCACGTTGATCGAACCAGGACTTGAACATGGTTGAATCTCTTTCCGGTCCAACTGATTTTGAAGAGCCGACCGTACAAGATAACATCATTGGTTGTTCTCTGAGCAGACTCTATAGCGCTCATAATTATGTGGTGGCATCCGGCTACATCCGCTTTGTATGTAGTGCAACTTTACTAGATCTATTTCCATCGAGCGGACATCCTGACTTTGATGCCTATCAGGATTCTTGTCAGTCATACTAATCGGCTGTGTAGCTTCATCCAAGTAGATTAGAAGCCACCAGTGGTCCAACAAGTGTTGAAGTGTTCTTTGGACAAGTGCACATCCTTGGTCGTTCTCACGACACTCTTCACAGTCTTGATAATCATGTGAAGCCAGAAAGCCAAGCCTGACTTGCTTAGCATGTAGTTCTACCAGACTGGTATTCATTAAGCGTATGTCAAATATCTGAACCATATTCACTTGATGGTTATTTCTCTCCTGATAGTCCTGGATCTATCCGAGATCCATCTGACGTTGGAGGGCCTCTTGTACAAAAGAGCATCCCTAATTGCTTATTGACCAAATCAGACAGGTATTGTAATCGTACCGTGGCAGATTATGATATTGACTTTGCCTTGAATTCGTCGCCACTAAGTTGATGTTCATTGTGCGGACTTCGTGGTTCTGAACAATGTTGGGATATGCATGGGCCAAGTTGACTTCCCGGATTCGGTGATCTTGGATCCATCCGAGATCCATTTGTTCTTGTAGAGCTGATTGCACTACGGAACACCCCTGGTTATTCTTTGAGCAGATATCACACTGGTGATAATTGTAATGTGGTACATAACCGTACCCGCTCTGTCTACAATGCATCTTGACCAGATTGGTTCCTAATAGGAGTACATCATGAATTTGATGACCGTACCCGCTTTGTCTACAATGCATCCTGACCAGATTGGTTCCTAATAGGGTTCGTCTGAACATTTGGATTAGTATCTTTCAAAGATAGGACCTCGTTCCTGACAAGCTTCTGCACATCGGACTTGAAACTGAGACAGTTCTCAATGTTGTGCCCCGGTCCTCCTTGATGGTAAGGGCATGTTTGATCCGCCTTGAACCAAAAAGGTGGATTCTCCGGTACTGCAAGAGGAGACCTAGTTTGGACGTGTCCCTTGGCTAGTAGAAGTGGAAATAGTTATGCGTACAACATCGGTATAGGGTCAAACCCTGGTGGTCATGTCGTACGATTGTTATTGTAGTACTGAGGATGAGCCTGCTGAAGAGGTTGTTGTGCCCTTTGCTGATACTGTTGTTGACTTGGTTGGCTTTGAGCAACCTGAGGTTGATAATTTGGAGACAGCGTTGGGTTAATAGCGGGAGTTGCCGCCGCTACTGGTTGATACCTTTGCCTTTGCTTTTCGAGAGAGATATTACTGATCTCTTATTCTTTCTTCTTTTGGAAAACACTACTGTATCTCTTAGTACTGCTAGATGGCTCTGCATCTTTGACCAATTGTCCTTCTCGGACTGCTTCTTCAAGGCGTACTCCCATGTTCACCATTTCAGTGAAGTCGCTGGGCGCACTGGCAACCATTCGGTTGTAATAGAACGAGCTTAAGGTTTTCAAAAAGATCTTGGTCATCTCTTTTTCCTCAAGAGGGGGACAGATCTGAGCGGTAGTTTCACGCAATCTCTGAGCATATTCCTTGAAAGTTTCTTTGTCTTTTTGCGACATTGCTCTGAGCTGATCCCTATCTGGTACCATGTCCAGGTTATACTTATACTGCTGAACAAAGGCTGCACCGAGATCTCTGAAAGTATTGATCTTGGTACGGTTTAAATCCATGTACCATTTGAGTGCGGCACCGGTTAAACTGTCTTGAAAGTAATAGATCAGTAGTTGTTGATTTTCTATCTGGGTTGACATTTTTCGAGCGTACATCACCAAATGACTTTGAGGGCAAGAGTTGCCCTTGTATTTTTCAAAGTCAGGCACCTTGAATTTGTGCGGTATTTTCACATTAGGGACGAGACAAAGGTCTGCGGCATCCTTTCCGAATAAATCCTGACAGTGAATGGCATGCAGTTCCTTCTGTATTTCCAAGAATTGTTCTTGGAACTCATTCATTCTTTCGTACATGTCTTCGTTTCTACCAGAAATTGCTTGTGGAATCTGTCCTTCCGGGACAGTGTGTACCACTGGTTATGGTATAGTCATTACGGCGGTGACTCTTGGTGCTTCCATGCCCTGAAGTTTGTAACCTTCAGGAGTTGCTGTCATAACTCTTGCGTCTTCGCTTTCCCGAAGTTTGTAACCTTCAGGCCCAGCAATTCCTGCTGCAGTTTCTGGGTCTTCAGTGACTGGCGGGATGTATCCTTCAGGGACAAAGTTGATCGTCATACCCCAGGGGCGACCTTTAGGCATGTTGTATCGAGGATCATATGTCTCCACTACGGGCATAGATGTGATCTATGAGATCACAGTCCTTTGTTGTTGTCTCTGAGCTGCTACCAGGGATTGCATGTCATTGTGAAGTTTTTCCAAACTTTCCTTTAGAGCATCGACTTCTTCTCTCAGCTCTCTGTTCTCTTCCTCGAGATCGTCCATTTTCTTTTGTCGATTGACACGAATATTGTATGAGTGAGACAGTTTGACTCTAGAATCGTGACACATACGTGAAACTCGAAGATAAGAAAAATGTGTTATGTGAGAATGATGAATGCAATACATATTTTTTTGTTTTTTGTTTTAATCAAAAAGTAACTTCAACAAATAGATTGCAAATATCATACAGTGGGGAGACCCCTTTTATTGAATTTGAAAGATTGCAGTATGTTACAAAGAAAAGTACACTATTTTACAAAGTGCTGTAAGGAAAATGTCTAAGCTTAGGGATCCTGGGTCCTCTCTGAGGAGATTTCAGATGCTGGTTCTGGTATTTTCCTTTTCTTTGATCGGGGTTCTTCAGCCGTTGTCGGGTTATTAGTCCTTTGCCAAGTGAAAGGAGTGAGCAAGTTCCTTTGATCTTCCATAGCATATTGTTCTAAAATCTCAATCAGAGCATCCTTTTCTTTTAACAGGTCCTGAATTTTGGTACGCTCCTCATTGAGGATTCGATACTTGTTTTTCCAAGAGTTTTTCTCCCGTTGAACTTTGTTGAGAGCGACCTGGAGTTTTTCCGTATCAGACATAAAATAAAGGACAAATTCCTTTAATAGAAAAACTTCTTGACGAGGGTAAGGCATCCTCAGCTTGAGGGCTCTAGTTTGTACCCAGTGGAGATAAGGTTCCATGGAGATACAATCCGGTCTTCCTAGAGACTCTTTTCCTTTCCTGTGAACATGTTGTCAGGCGTGCACTATTTCTTTATTTAGTGCCAAATCATTTTCCCCTTCTTTGAAGAAAAGACCTTCCAGATGAACATTATGCGGCATATTCTTCATCGGGTATCCGAGTTGATGGTGAACTAAAATTGGATGATAGTTGATTCCTCCTTTAGTTCCTATGAGGGGTACATTAGGGAAGTTTCCACATCTGTTGATGATCTTTATCCCCTCATAAATCCTATTATACCAATCTAAGTCTGAGTTGGTGAGAGACATGATTCTCTGTGACCAACATAGAGTACTCTTATGGTCCCAAAAAGTAGCAAACTTGGGTAAATGGGAAGTGAACCATTTGTAGAGTAGGGGTACACATCATGTGATCATTCCTCCGCTGTACAAATTCCTTAAATGTATATAATGATAAGCATCTGCGAGCAAGGTTGGTACAGGGTTTCCAATCAGAAATATCTTAATGGCATTGGTATCGACGAAGTTATCGATGTTGGGAAAGAGGAATAACCCATATGTGAGTAGAACAAAGATATCTTCAAAAGTAGTTATGTTTCCTACACTGGCAAAGTATAGAGCTTTCTTTATCAAGAATTTAGCTGGTAAACCCTGGATTCCTCCCTTAGTGGTTATGTGATTCCTAATCTCTGACTCGTCCAAATAGATTGCTCTTGCAATGGTTTGTTCTTCCAGTCCAGAAAAGGGAGCTTGGTCAATGATAGGTAAATCAGTCAGATGAGAGTACTCTTCTAACATTGATGCCAGTTGATAATCCGAGAATGTGAAGCAATGGTAAACCGGATTGTAGAACTGTATCAGCGTAGACATAATTCCTTCAACTACGTGGACCCTTAACAGAGACAATAGTCCTCCATGCTTAGCTCTGAAAGCATCAGGGTTGGTGATCATCCTTGCCAACCTCCTTAAATCCTCTAGTTTTGGAGCCTTGAAGGTGTACTTGTGCGTCTTTCTTCTACCGAAATCCATAACGCAATCTCTCTGATATTTGCAATTATTGTTTTAGTTTATTTTTGAAGGAAGAAAAAGAAAAAGGAAAGAAATTTTTCTTTGTTTAAGAGTTTTTTAAATGAATGCATGAATGCAGCACACAAAAACATTGAAAAAACATGGGTTCAAGGGTTCAACGTCACGAGCATGGAGTCATGGCTCTACCCATTCCCAAAGGCTGTATTCTGGTCAATTTTTGTACCTGTAGAACGGATCCTAAGGTTCCCCAAATCATTGACCCCCCCCCTAGGGATATCAACATCAGGCTGGTTCACCCGAGCGAGCTATAGCATCCTAGGGTAATCTCATTTGAGTGTAGCATCGCGTATCAACTATTCCCGATAGTCACCGCACTACCAAATGGTCATAGGGTTAATGTCTACTAAATCCTCAGGGTCACGGATGCCGCATGTAACACCCCAAATTTATTAGAATATTTATTTAATTTATTTAACTATAATACTTGTGAGTTTTCGGTGAATTTTGGTGGTTTATGTCGATGTCGGTATTTTGGTGGAGTTTTGGTTATTTTAACTAAATAATAGTATATAATATGAATATATTAGTATTATTATTAATTTAAAATAATATTAGAGGAATTAAGGGCAAGATGGGCTTTTGAGGAGGATTAGTGAGGGTAATTTGGGGAAAGCCCATTGTTAGAGCCCAAGGGTTTAACAAAAAGGAATTGGGAAGGAATAGGATTCATTTTGGTTGGAACGTGAAAATAAGGAGAAAGTGCAGAGCTCTGAGGAAAAAGGAAAAGGCGAGGATTCGTGAAGGTTTCCAAAGGCTCAATAGAGAAAAGCTCTGGATCGACAATCTAAGGTATGAGGAGTATTGCCTTCCATTTTTTTCAATATAGGAAGTGATATGTTTAAAGTGGATTTTGAGGTTTTTGGGATTTTTGAAGGGTTTATGAGTTATTGATGATTTAGATGTACTTCTGAGGATCGATGATGGATTATTAAGGGTTGAATTGATTCGGGTAAAAATAAGCCTTCGAGGCAAAAACCTTTTGATGATATGTGGGATCTTGTATGAGGAAAGGGATTTATGGGGTTTATGGGAACCTTGAGAGTTTGTGAAGGTTTATATGATTTTGAGTTAGGATAGTGGAATTAATCGACCTAATAGTCGAAGGTTTTATGCCTTTGATTGCCTTGATGTTTCAGGACTGTTTTGGGGTGAATTGAGGTTGGAATCGTAAGGGTTTTTGGGGATGGGATGCTATTTGTGCGTAGCAGCGATTGCAGGAATCGCTAGTTCATAAAGCGAATAAATCATTCGCAAGGCGAATGTTCGCCTAGGCTCGCAAAGCGAGCAGCGCAGCGAATGCGTGATAAATTATGTGATGATACTGGGATGAATTCTGAGGTGTGATTTTGTGGGCTCGCACAACGATTGTCCCAGCGAAGGGCTTCACACAGCGAATAGAGGAGCGAGGAGAGGAAAACTAGGGAACTCTCTGTTTTTGTATGGGATTGGGGCTTCGCTGCCAGCTTCGCAAAGTGAAGGTCCCAACGAGCAGGTTCGCACAGCGAACTCAGTAGCGAACCCTGCTGTTCACGAAATTTGGTTTATGATTCCTGTGATGTTCTGATGTTTGATGTTGTGATCTTTCTGATGGTTTACTGTGATGTTACTGATTATTATGAGATGATGAATTGTGATGTTTTGATGAATATATGATGACATGATTAACATGATGTTTTGGTGAATGATAATGCACATAATGATATTTTTGATGATGATGATTATTGATGTTGTGTATCATGCATTCATAGCATATTCTGGTGATGATGTTAGGACTTCGGCCCAGTGATGATGATGTTAGACTTCGGTCTATTGTGGCTTCCATCCAATTGTGTGGATGTGAAGTGGTTTATGACGTGCTCTGGTTCTTGTGTGGAACCGATCCTATTTGACGAGGATCCTTGGAGGGTGATGGCCTAAGTGTCCATCGATTATGACGATTGGTACCACATGCATGAGTCCTGTTGTGCATTGCATTTAGGTGGCATTTTTTGTGATTTATGATGACGTGTTTTGATGTTTTCCTTGTGATGACTCTGATGATGTTGTATATGATGATGACGCCATTTTTATGCATATCTTATTTTATATTGATTATAAAGAATTGTATTACTCACCCTGCCTGTTTGAATGTTGCCTCCATGTGGGTAACGTGCAGGTGATCAGGATTAGATGTGGATGTTTTTGAGGATTTTTGAAGTTATTTGCATTTTGGTTGATGGACTTGCTCTGATAGTGTAACATCGGGTTGGGTCGTTGAGTTGAACCATGTTGAGTTTTATTTGGTTATTATTTTATTGATTATTTGATGACTATGGTTTATGTTAATAAACCCTTTTGTGGGATTTTTGTGGTTATGGTGGTTCTGCTGCCATTTGAAGGCATTTTTGAGTTATTTTGAGGAAAACCCGTTGTTTACGGAGTAATTTTGTTGATTTGATTTTATTGAGAAATGTGCACCCTTTGAGGTGATTCTGATTTTACCATGATTTTATGTTTATTCCGCTGCGATATTTGTGGGGTAGAAAAGGGTGTTACATTAGTGGTATTAGAGCAGGTCGGTCCGTCCGGCCAGGTTTTTACGTGATGTTAGTCCCTTGTCGATTGACATGTGTGTGTACACTGTCGATGTTTTAGTTCTTCTAACCTTGTTGGTGGTGTACAGGATGGCTGGAAGAAATGATCTTGCTATTGCTGATGCTTTGGAATCAGTTGCTAATGTGGTGGCACAACTTAATCCGAATGGTGGAGTTCCGATGAGTTTCGTGCTTTGGGGGAGTTCAAGAGGAACAATCCGCCGGATTTTGAGGGTACTCATGATCCAGCAAGTGGGTGAAGGCGATCGAGAAGATTTTCTGAGGAATGGGATGTACTGATGCGCAGCAAGTTCAGTTTTGAACTCATATGCTGTCAAAGGAGGCTGAGGATTGGTGGGATAACACCCATCAGAGACTGGAAGATCCTGGCACTGTGATAAACTGGGCTGTGTTTAAGCAGGAATTTCTGGGAAAGTATTATCCAGAGGATGCTCGTGGTAAGAGAGAGGTGGAATTCCTTGAGCTGAAGCAAGGAGACATGACTGTTGCATAGTATGTTGCGAAGTTCGAGAAGCTGGTGAAGTTCTGTCCTCACTACAACCGTGCTGATGCTGACATGTCCAAGTGCCTCAAGTTTGAGAATGGGCTGAGACCAGAGATTAAGCAAGGTATTGGGTATCAATAGATCCGCAGGTATGCTGAGTTGGTGGACAAGAGCAGAATCTACAATGAGGATAGCCGAGCTCGATCTACTCACTACAAGCAATTGAGTGAGAAGAAAGGGAAGTATAGGGGGAAATCTTATACAAATTTAGCTGACAAAGGGAAGCAGAAGGCTTTAGATGGGAAAAAGACAAGTGGGGGAGCAGCTCCCTCTTCTGGGAAGTGTTATAGGTGTGGCGAGCAAGGTCACCGTGCTGATGTTTGTACTAATAATGTGTTGAGGTGCTATAGGTGTGGTAAGAAGGGTCATAGAGCTAATGGTTGCAAGGAAGATGGTCCAACTTGTTTCAATTGTGGTGAGAGGGGTCACATCAGTACCCAGTGTCAGAAACCGAAGAAGATGGCTACTGCTGCTCAGACCAGTGGCCGAGTGTTTGCTTTGAGTGGTGCAGAAGTGTCAGAGAAGGACAACCTGATTCGAGGTACTTGTTTTATTAATGATGTTGAGTTGGTTGCTATGATTGATACTGGTGCTACTCATTCTTTTATCTCGCTTGAATGTGCTAATAGATTGAGTTTGAAGTTGTCTGATATGAATGGCAGTATGCTAATAGAGACTCCTGCTAATTGTTCTGTTACTACTACTTTTATATGTTTGAGATGTCCTTTGATGATTTTTGGGAAGAGTTTTGTGATGGATTTGGTGTGCTTACCCTTGCACCAAATTGATGTAATCCTTGGAATGAACTGGTTGGAGTTTAACCATGTTCATATAAATTGTTATACTAAGACTGTGGAGTTTCCTGAGTTTGGTGATAGTGGAGAGTTGATGTTCCTGTCTGCTAAGCAAGTAGGCGAGCTTATGGGAGATGAAGCCTTGGTGTTTGCAATGTTTGCATCATTGCAGATTGATCGTGAAGCTGCGAGTGCAGAGTTGCCTGTTGTTTGTGGGTTTCCAGAGGTGTTTACAGATGACATCAGTGATTTGCCTCCAGAACGGGAAGTAGAGTTTGCGGTGGACTTAATACCAAGTACGAGTCCAGTGTCGATGGGTCCTTATCGGATGTCAGCTTCTGAGTTGAGTGAATTGAAGAAACAGCTAGAAGAATTGCTTGAGAAGAGATTTGTCCGACCATGTGTTTCTCCGTGGGGTGCTCCTGTGCTGTTAGTGAAGAAGAATGACGAAAGTATGAGATTGTGTGTTGATTATCGGCAGTTGAATAAAGTGACTACCAAGAATAAGTATCCACTTCCAAGAATCGACGACTTGATGGATCAGTTAGTAGGTGCTTGTGTGTTCAGTAAGATTGATTTGAGGTCTGGTTATCATTAGATTCGTGTTAAACCTGACGACATTCCGAAGACAACTTTCAGAATGAGGTATGGTCACTATGAATACACTGTGATGCCGTTTGGTGTGTCCAATGCACCTGGTGTGTTCATGGAGTATATGAATCAGATATTTCATGAGTATTTGGATCAGTTTGTTGTGGTTTTCATTGATGATATTCTGATATATTCTAAGTCAGAAGAAGAGCATACTGAGCATTTGAGAACTGTGTTGCAAGTATTGAAGGAAAAGAAGTTGTATACAAAGCTGCCAAAGTGTGAGTTTTGGTTGAAGGAAGTGAGTTTCCTTGGCCATGTGATTTCGAGTGGTGGAATTGCTATAGATCCTTCCCAGATTGATGATGTGTTAAAGTGGGAGACTCCGAAGTCTGCTACTGAGATACGAAGTTTTATGCGATTGGCGGGTTATTACCGCAAGTTTATCGAGGTTTTTTCTAAGTTGGCATTACCTTTGACTCAGTTGACTCGAAAGGGTCAATCATTTGTGTGGGATGTGGCTTGCGAAGAGAGTTTTGTGGAATTGAAAAAGAGGTTAACGACCGCTCCAGTATTAATTTTGCCTAATCCGAGCGAATCTTTTGTGGTGTATTGTGATGCGTCGAAGATGGGTCTTAGTGGAGTGTTGATGCATAATGGACAAGTTGTTGCCTATGCTTCGAGACAATTATGAGTTCATGAGAGGAATTATCCTACCCATGACTTAGAATTGGCCGCTGTGGTGTTTGTGCTGAAGATTTGGAGACATTATCTGTTTGGCTCTAAGTTTAAAGTGTTCAGTGATCATAAAAGACTGAAGTACTTATTTGATCAGAAAGAATTGAATATGAGGCAGAGAAGGTGGTTAGAGCTGTTGAAGGATTTCGATTTTGATTTGAGTTATCATCCGGGCAAAGCAAATGTAGTGGCTGATGCATTAATCAGAAAGTCATTGCATATGTCGATGCTTATGGTGAAAGAATTGGAATTAATTGAGCAATTCCAAGATTTGAGTTTGGTGTGTGAAGAGACTCCTGACAGTGTGAAGTTGGGAATGTTGAAGTTGACTGGTGGCATTCTGGAAGAGATCATTGCGGGACAACAATCTGACTTGAAGTTAGTTGACCAGTTGACTTTGATCAACCAAGGTAATGGAGGAGAATTCCGAATTGACGAGAATGGTGTGATGATGTTCAGAGACAGGGTGTGTGTTCCAGATGTCCTAGATATTAAGAAGAGCATTGTTGATGGAAGGACATAGAAGTAGGTTGAGTATTCATCCCAGTGCTACGCAGATGTACCAAGATTTGAAAAAGTTATTTTGGTGGCCGAGTATGAAGAAGGATGTTGTGGAGTTTGTTTATGCGTGATTGGCTTGTCAAAAGCCAAAGATTAGGCATCAGAAGCCTTTAGGTATGATGCAGCCGTTGAGGATTCCAGAATGGAAATGGGATAGTATTTCCATGGATTTTGTGGGGCGATTGCCTAAGACTACTAAGGGAAGTGATTCAATTTGGGTGATCGTGGATAGATTAACTAAATCGGCTCATTTCTTGCCGATGAAGATTAATCATTCTATGCAGAAGTTGGCCGAGATATATATTGAGGAGATTGTGAAGTTGCATGGGATACTTCGAGTATTGTGTCAGATAGAGATCTGAGATTTACATCGAGGTTCTGGATGAGTTTTCAAGATGCGTTGGGTACTAAGTTGAGGATGAGTTCTGCCTATCATCCGTAGACAGACGGTCAGACAGAAAGGACTATCCAATCTTTAGAAGATTTGCCGAGGACTTATGTGTTAGATCATGGAGGATCTTGGGATAGCCATTTGCCGTTGATTGAGTTCACGTACAATAATAGTTTTCATGCTAGTATTGGAATGACGCCCTATGAAGCTTTGTATGGGAGGAGGTGTAGGACTCCTTTGTGTTGGTATGAGTCGGGCGAGAGTGCTGTACTCGGACCTGAGATTGTGCAAGAGACGACTGAGAAGATTAAGATGATCCAAGAAAGGATGAGAGCGTCGCAGAGTCGCCAGAAGAGCTATCATGATAAGAGGAGGAAGACACTTGAATTCCTAGAGGGAGATCACGTGTTTTTGAGAGTGACGCCAGTGACTGGTGTTGATCGAGCTTTGAAATCTAGGAAGCTCACTCCACGTTTTCTTGGTCCGTATCAATCTCGTAGAGCATAGGAGAGGTAGCCTATCGAATTGCTTTACCGCCGTCACTTGCGAATTTGCATGACGTGTTACATGTGTCTCAGTTGAGGAAGTACATTCCGGATCCGTCGCATGTGATTCAGATGGATGATGTACAAGTGAGGGATAACTTGACAGTGAAAGCTTTACCTGTGCGGATTGACGGTCAAGAAATGAAGCAACGCGGGGTAAAGACATAACTTTGGTGAAGGTGTTGTGGGGAAGACCAGCTGGAGAAAGTTGGACTTGGGAACGCGAAGATCAGATGAGGGAGTCGTATCTGACTCTATTTCTTTGAGGTAATTTTCGAGGGCGAAAATTCTGTAACTGGGGGAGAGTTGTAACACCCCAAATTTATTAGAATATTTATTTAATTTATTTAAATATAATATTTGTGAGTTTTCGGTGAATTTTGGTGGTTTGTGTCGATGTCGGTATTTTGGTGGAGTTTTGGTTAATTTAACTAAATAATAGTATATAATATGAATATATTAGTATTATTATTAATTTAAAATAATATTAGAGGAATTAAGGGAAAGATGGGCTTTTGAGGAGGATTAGTGAGGGTAATTTGGGGAAAGCCCATTGTGAGAGCCCAAGGGTTTAACAAAAAGGAATTGGGAAGGAATAGGATTCATTTTGGTTGGAACGTGAAAATAAGGAAAAAGTGCAGAGCTCTGAGGAAAAAGGAAAAGGCGAGGATTCGTGAAGGTTTCCAAAGGCTCAATAGAGAAAAGCTCCGGATCGACAATCTAAGGTATGGGGAGTATTGCCTTTCATTGTTTTCAATATAGGAAGTGATGTGTTTAAAGTGGATTTTGAGGTTTTGGGGATTTTTGAAGGGTTTATGAGTTATTGATGATTTAGAGGTATTTCTGAGGATCGATGATGGATTATTAAGGGTTGAATTGATTCGGGTAAAAATAATCCTTCGAGGCAAAAACCTTTTGATAATATGTGGGATCTTGTATGAGGAAAGGGATTTATGGGGTTTATGGGAACCTTGAGAATTTGTGAAGGTTTATATGACTTTAAGTTAGGATAGTGGAATTAATCCACCTAATAGTTAAAGGTTTTATGCCTTTGAATGCCTTTATGTTTCAGGACTGTTTTGGGAGTATTTTGGGGTGAATTGAGGTTGGAATCGTAAGGGTTTTGGGGGCTGGGATGCTACTGGTGTGTAGCAGCGATTGCAGGAATCGCTAGTTCGCAAAAGCGAATAAATCATTCGCAAGGCGAATGTCCGCCCAGGCTCGCAAAGCGAGCAGCGCAGCGAATGCGCGATAAGTTGTGTGATGATACTGGGATGAATTCTTAGGTGTGATTTTGTGGGCTCGCACAACGAATGTCCAAGCGAAGGGCTTCGTACAGCGAATAGAGGAGTGAGGAGAGGAAGACTAGGGAACTCTCTGGTTTTGTATGGGATTGGGGCTTCGCTGCCAGCTTCGCAAAGAGATGGTCCTAGCGAGCAGGTTCGCACAGCGAACTCAGTAGCAAACACTGCTGTTCGCGAAATTTTGTTTATGATTTCTGTGATGTTCTGATGTTTGATGATGTGATCTTTCTGATGGTTTACTGTGATGTTACTGATGATTATGAGATGATGAATTGTGATGTTTTGATGAATATATGATGACATGATTAACATGATGTTTTGGTGAATGATGATGCACATAATGATATTTTTGATGATGATAATTATTGACGTTGTGTATCATGCATTCATAGCATATTCTGGTGATGATGTTAGGACTTCGGTCCTGTGATGATGATGTTAGACTTCGGTCTATTGTGGCTTCCATCCCATTGTGTGGATGTGAAGTGGTTTATAACGTGCTCCGGTTCTTGTGTGGAACCGATCCTATTTGATGGGGATCTTGGAGGGTGATGGCCTAAGTGTCCATCGATTGTGACGATTGGTACCACATGCCTGATTCCTGTTGTCCATTGCATTTAGGTGGCATTTGCTGTGATTTATGATGACGTGTTTTGATGTTTGCCTTGTGATGACTCTGATGATGTTGTATATGATGATGACGCCATTTTTATGCATATCTTATTTTATATTGATTATAATGAATTATATTACTCATCCTTCCTATTTGAATGTTTCCTCCACATGGGTAACGTGCAGGTGATCAGGATTAGTTGTGGATGCTTTTGAGGACTTTTGAAGTTATTTGCATTTTGGTCGATATAGAGGGTCTTGCTCTGATAGTGTAACATCGGGTTGGGTCGTTGAGTCGAACCATGTTGAGTTTTATTTGGTTATTATTTTATTGATAATTTGATGACTATGGTTTATGTTAATAAACCCTTTTGTGGGATTTTTGTGGTTATGGTGGTTTTGCTGCCCTTTGAAGGCATTTTTGAGTTATTTTGAGAAAAACTCGTTGTTTACGGAGTAATTTTGTTGATTTGATTTTATTGAGAAATGTGCACCCTTTGAGGTGATTCTGATTTTACTATGATTTTATGTTTATTCCGCTGCGATAATTGTGGGGTAGAAAAGGGTGTTACACCGCACTAGGAAAAACTCTGCTTTCACGACAATCGGTCGTTCAATAGTAAGTATCCACACGGGCCCTCGTTTGATTTGGTGGTCTACCAGGATCGCTTATTCGGGATTCACTCCCTATAAGTCCACCCGTCTATGCCACCCCCTTATCTTAGGGTTCTCTTAAACTTTCCACATGCGTATCAATTGCATTCCCATTTACAGAAAAATAAACACAGATATCAAGTAGGAAAAGCAGTAAATATATATAGTATGGTAGTATGTAGAAAAATTTCCAACAACCTAGACCTCTTAGGAATTCTAATCCTAGTATGGATCCCCAGCAGAGTCGCCATTTTTCTGTAGCGTGCAATTTTTGTCGATGACGCGGCCACCTTATCGCCATGGTTGGAATTGGGTGCTACTTTCTGATTTCTTATTTATCCTATGAAGCTGGAAAGGAAAGGGAAGCTATCTAAAACTAACCCTGCATGCAAATGTTTTCTTTAATAAATGTTTTCTTTAATAAATTTTTAAGAGATTGGAGAGTTCGGGGTCAGGTTATACAATGAGGAGTTGTCAATTACCCATCCTATATATGGTTATCCATAGATCGTTAAAAATTTCTATTGTTTTCTATTTACTGGTGTTTATCTGTTTATTGGGAAATTTTCTCCTTTGGGAACGTTGAGAGAGTATTTTTGTTGTTTTCGGGTCTTTCGATGTTTTTGGTAAGGTACTGGACCTAAGGTTTTTTATTGGTGTGCTCGCTAAGATTTCGCAATCTTATGCCTACGTATTCCCGTTAAAGAAAACAGGGAAATCAGAGCAATCGTAGTTCCTCCTATTCTATGGGAGGAAAATATGTTTGGTGTCTTGTTCGAAGCCCAAGATTGAAGCTAAAGGTTATTTGTGTCTTGTTCAAAACCCAATATTGAAGCTAAAGGTTTGACTGAGAGAGAATTTATCATCTCTAAAGGGAGACATATCATCTGTTTATCACAGTTGTTTGGGTAACTGATTATAAAGGAACATTACTTTAACTGGAATGCATGGAGTCTAGCAATGCCATAATTTCCTTTATAGAGGTGTTGTCCTGAAGGAGAAAACTTTAACTCAATATAGAATAATTCTATTTTTCCTTAGGAGTTTTTCATACTAAGATGGGGACATTGGCTTGGATGTAAATAATCCAGAGGCTTGCCACTTACAACAATTAGATGATAGAGGAAGTTTACCTGGATAAGAGATGGACTACAGCTTGGATTTTTTAATCAACAAGTGCGCCACTTACAGCAGTTATCTGGGATTAAGGTTTGTTTTGAATGTCTGTTTTGATGTGTGATGTACAGAGAAATGTCTTCCTACAGAGAGTTTTTTTATTTCCTCTGAGGGGATGTTGGTTTTTGTGTGCCTTGATCAAAGCCCAAGGTTGAAGCTAAAAGGATGATTCTATTTAGGGAGTTTTATATCTGTCTTGTATAAAGCTCAAGATTAAGGCTAAAAAGAGACTGACTCTTTTGGGGAGATCATTATACAAAGCCTAAGAGGAGGCTAAAAGTTGACTTTTTCGGGGAAATATTATGTCTGTCTTGTACAAAGCCCAAGATTGAGGCTAAAAGAGATTGACTCTACTGGGGAATATTTGTATGTGTCTTGTACAAAGCCCAAGATTGAGGCTGAAATGGGAAATTGACTCTACTGGTGAGAGGTTTTATCTGTCTTGTACAAAGCCCAAGATTGAGGCTGGAAGAAGATTGACTCTGCTGGAGAGTATGATATGTCTTGTACAAAGCCCAAGATTGAGGTTGGAAAGAGGATTGACTCTACTTAGGGAGATTTTATATGTGTCTTGTACAAAGCCCAAGATTGAGGCTAAAAGATATTTTACTGACTCAGCTGATGATATTTATGGGTGTCTTATACAAAGCCCAAGATTGAGGCTGAAAGTTAAGACTGACTCTACTAGAGAGATATTTATGTGGGTGTCTTGTACAAAGCCCAAGATTGAGGCTAAAAGTTCTGAGGGATGATCATTATACAAAGCCTAAGGGGAGGCTGGATAGGGAATTTTCTTATATGAAGCCAAAGAGGAGGCTAACTTCTGCTGAGGATTACTGAGATCCATAGGCAGGCCCAAATTGGGGAATCAACTCTTGCTGGGAATTGCAGAAGAGTTGAAATATCAGATGCCTTGAGGTTCTGATTCTGTTGGGGATTTTTTAATGGTAAATTAACCCTGACTGTGGAATTTAGGATGTAAGTTTTAATAGGTGGAGTTTTTACCTTTGGAGGTTTTAACTCTATTGGAGACTAATGAAATGATCAGGGTTTTTTTTCTGTGCTTTTAGGAAACTTGAGGGTTTCTTTGAAATCCAGGAGGAGATGAGACTGTCCAAGTCTACTGGTATGGGAAGGTTTATCTTTGTATAATTCCCAAGAGGAGGCTGATGTTTTAAGGGATGAGAATCAACCCCAAACTGGTTTGATGTTTTGACTCTTGAAAGGACTGCTCTAACGAAGGATGACTAGGTTCTGTCCTATACCTGTAAGAGGTCTTTGGGTCCTTGTACCAAGCCCAAGAGGAGGCATGAGAACTTCTAAGAAGCCTGAGGGTCCTTGTACAAAGCCCAAGAGGAGGCTAGGGATGCTTTTAGGAAACCTGTGGGTCCAGACCTAAGAAAAGTTCAAGAAAGGTTTCACCGGGAATAATCCTTTCTTTAGTGAACTGTTCTAAGGTTTGAAGAAATTCAAGAGAGGTTTCACCGGGAATTAATCGTCTCTGGGGGGAAATGAATTTCTTTGACAAATTTCTAATAGTGACAGTCTTGAGAAAAGTTTCACTGGGAATAATGCCTTTCTCTGTTCTATATTGTATAAGCCCAAGAGGAGGCAAGACTGTATCTGAAATTTCCTACGAGGAACTAGTTTTGACTGTGTTGAAAGAGTGACCACTGGTTTAATCTAATCCTAGACCTAATTGTCGGGGAAAACTCTAAGCAGATAATATATATATATATATATATATATATATATATATATATATACAAGTGTGTAAAAGAGGGTAGGAGGACTTACAGGTGAGCAAGCTTCCAGCATTACAAACAAATATATATATATATATATATATATATATATATATATATATATATATATATATATATATATATATACACAAGTATGTAAAAGAAAGCTGTTTTAAAACTTACAGGTTAGCAAACTTCCATTGTAACAGCTGTATGGTTAGTTGTTCAAGAAATTAAAGAAAGTTTTGATAACAACTATGAATTTGAACCTAAAACAAAAGGGAAAGTTGTTTAACAAGGGAAGATTGGGGCTTATACTCAAGGAGAGGCGCAGATGAAAAACAGTGATTGCACCGTTATTTTGAAGACTGTACTGGGACTTATACAATGACTGAGGCCCAAAAAGGTTTATGTACAACAAGGATTGGGTATTACACTCTATTAGAGGCCCAAAGAATGTTTGAAAAGAAGAAAAATGGGACTTACAACACAAGGGAAGGCCCAAAGAAAGACAGTGGTCGCACTGTCGTTTTGAAAATCGTATCGGGTCTCATACAATGACTGAAGCCCAAAATGGTTTGTGTGTGACAAGGGATGGGTCTTACACTCTATTAGAGGCCAAAAAGTGTATTTTTAAAAGAAAGATGGGACTTACAACACAAGGGTAAGCCCAGATGGTTTTTGTTTAAAAATCGACGATCGCGTCGCAGTTTTAGAAAACACAGTGGAACTTATACAATGACTAAGGCCCAAAATTTATTTATGTACAAAGGGGGTTGGGTCTTACACTCTATTAGAGGCCCAAAAGTACTTTTTTTAAAAAGAAGAAAAATAGGCCCAAAAGTGCTTTTTCGCTCGCTACACACACACACACACACACACACACACACACACATACACACACACACACACACACACACACACACACACACACACACACACACACATACAAATACTAGTGTTTCCACTAGGGCGCAATGCCAATTCAAGTATATAGTGGCAACTGAATAATATATACCACATTTAGTTGGATTACTGAAGAATGGCGCCATGGCCATCTTCTTCCTAGGGCAAGCTACGTGAAGCATTCTATCTCTCTCATTTCTCAACCATTTCACATGATATAAAGATGAAAATCGTGCATTTTTAAACAAGGAATACAATGGCTTTATTCAATTTCATTTTAACTAAGTGTAACAAAAGATATTACACTCTAACCAGATGAATCCTAAAATGTGCAAGAACTCAATGAAAACACATACACATAAGATAAACAACAATTGATTGAGGGAAAATGATCTACAAACATTCAGAAACACAATGGTCATTTGAAAATATGTTTATATTGCATGATTCATTGAGTTTGAATGTTTAAGGCTTACCTCTGCAAGAAGGATTCAATTTCAATGGTAGAGGTGTTATAGAAGTGAAACAATGGCCTGGTTAGTTTCCTTGAGTCTCAAGGATTGTGTTGCAACCTTCAGGATGTTTTGAAACTCTCTGGATAGGCTGGCTCAACTCTGATTGCAACTGGTCCAAGTAAGAAATGAAGATGATGATCCTGATGTTTCAGAGGTGTAAGAGGTATTTCATCAGCTCATATATGATATATGGAAAGTGTTAGATGAACTGGTTATGATGGAATGGCTTCCTAATGCAAAATTCGATATTGACTTGCAAATGAAGGCATTTTTGGAGTGAAAGAGAGATTTTGAGTAAAGCCTCAGTTTGGGTGCTTTGGTGTACTCAAACTGATCACAATTGATGTCTATTTATACTGCAACAAGTTTGTTTTGGCATCAATAGTGAATGGAGGCTTGGACAGTCCCTTGGCCAATGTTGATCAAAAGGAATCTCAAGTCTCCTCTAGCCATTAACTTGAGGTTAGGGCACAGGCTATGAGTCCTTTGGTTCAGAGCTGAATCTTAACTCAATTTAGTTAGCAATGTCTTGATGCTTGCCACCTTGTGAATCCATTGAATGCATTGAAACAAAATTAGAGTCTTTGAGCTTTTTAGCCCTTTTAGGGCATTTATGGCTACATGTAGATCCTTGGACTTGGGAGGCTTGTGGATCAGATCATTTCTCTTTGATGTTATCCCCTGAGGTGTCTAAATGGATGACAAGGCTTATACTTGTCTGATTTTGCCAAATCGAGCAAAAATGCAAATTTCTGTCTTGTACAAGACAGTTGAAAATGGTGATTTTGACGGGGTTATATCTCCCTGCTCAAATGGAGTTATGAAAAGCTCTTGTGCTTTTTAGAAAGACCTCATATGGTACAATTCATGTGTGATCATAGTTGGTCTTGAAACTATCTGAATCCAATTGAAAAAACCTCATGAACTTTGATGCCCAAAGCTGACACTTAGACAGTTTTGCACTAAGTGTTATGTTCTTAATTTTTCACCATTTTGATCCATCCATAACTAAAAATCCATGAAGAATCAGAGTTTCATGTAGTTGAATATTTTTTAGAATGTAGGAAGACCTACAAATCAGGCTTTGGATCATTCAAAATGGCTATCTAGATCAGAAGTTGTGGCCTTTAGAAGTTGGTACCAAAACCATTCAAATTTAGTAACTTAGAAAAAATTTCAATTTTTTTCAAGATTACCCCTTTTTACAAGTTATCTTGGTTTCTTGATCAATTCTTGTTCAAATGACATTATAAGTCATATTTTATGAAAATATGAGTCATAAGGATCATTTTTTCCAAAAAAGTCATGTTTTGAGTTTTGGCTCCGGAGCGGTTCGGCGCGTAAAAACCATAATTCCCGACTTTTGAGGAATGCATCCTCTGAGGGTAATTTAACTTTGAAAATGGATTCCTAGGGTTATTTTGAGCATATTGATTCATGTTTTGAAGTCTTGGCTCATGTCCTTGTGAAAATCTCACTCTGGAGGTCCCAGTCGTCCAAAACCCTAATTTGGTGATATCGGGTGTTTCGAGGCTCCTTTCACTTGGAATGCCACAACTGTGTGCCTGATTTTTGATGTGAGGGTCCTCTTGATCCTTTTGGATGTTTAAGAGGTTAGACAAGTTGAAGATCATGTCATTTCTTCATTGATCTGTTGTCTAAGTACCCTAAGAGGGCCCGAATCCTAATTCTTGATTGTGGTGGATGCTCAACTATCTTTGGGAGACTGACGAGGCATGATGGTACATCCATATTGTGGTAATGATCTTCACAATTATGGGAAATCTTGGTGGTCAAAATTTGGGGTATGACAATTACCAAGAGGGAAATTTGAAGCTTGTTGTGATATCGCCGGTTTGGCGATTTCCTCCACATAGTTGTGATGGGGAGATTTGTTGGGTTTGGGCTCCCTTCCTATGTGGAGAAAGACCCAAATATGAATAGCCCATTTATCTCACTTATTTAAGTGGAGAGGTTCATTTTAGGGTTGAGGAAGATAGAGAAAAATAAGGATTCAAAAAGAGAGAAAAGAGGAGAGAAACTCATTCCCATTTTTCTACAACCAGTCTCACTAAATCGACGATCCCCGATTCGTTATCTGTTGGATCGAGCTCAAATTTGGTGGGCAGGTTCGTATCACATATATCTAACGTTTGACAGTTCAGATTTTCAAAACAACTTCTGAGGTGAAAGTTATTTGCTTCACACTGAAGCTGCAATTTTGGGAAATTTTTTTAGCATTTTGATTCTTATTTGTAAGGTAGTTTGCTTTGTGATTTGCGATTGTTAGTGTAACACCCCAAAATTTGCCCTTTTGTTTATATACTAACTGGCTTATGTTTCTTTTTTCATTTCTTGCATTTTTACATTGTGCATAGCATTGGTTCTTAGCATGGGATCAAGGTACTTGGTCCATATTCTCAAGTCTCAAGCTTCAAAGTGACTCATGGGGTTCATCATATCTTCTTAAGGTCAAGCATGGCAAAGGATTTCAAGTGGATCTTTTCCTCCTAATCAGAGGGACCAATTAGGGTTTTTGGGATCAAGAGGACTTCTTGAAGGGCTTTGTATGTTCAAGCATGGTGTCATGAGGCCTTTATGCTCACAAGTGTTCATGGATGGAGATTTGGTTGATGGTTTATGGTGAAGGATGTTCAGTGGATCAGTTGCTTGTTAACTAAGCAAAAGTCAACTATAAAGGAGAAAGTCAACTGTGGAATTTTGAGGTTATTTTCATGGTTTTCAAGGTCTCACATCCTCATATGGCCTTCAAATGTCAAGATTCATGCCATTCATCAAGAATCAAGAATTTGTACAAAAGCTACTAAATTTGGAAAATGACCTATAATGAAAACTTTCCATTTTTGGCAATTTTTCCACCACATTCAACTTGACTTTTCATCATCAAGGAATCTCCAAATGAATTTTACTCCAACATGAAAGTTGAAGATCTTTCTCTCTCATTTCCAAAAAGTACTAGAACATTTCCATATCATTTGTGGAACTCTAGTTATGGCCAAAACAATGGAAGGTGCATTTCTTGGATTTCTTATATGTCAAATTTTCCACCATTTGCATTTTCACTCAAAAGGACTTGTAATGTTCCCAATTGCTTCATGTCACATTACAACATCAAAATACAAGTCAAGAGGATCATTTGTGGCCTTTGAATCAATTCATTCCATGCCATATTTCTCATTATTTTCACAAAGTACAATTATGCAAATTGATTCAAAACTCACAAACCAAGCAAGTACAAGGCCCAAATTCTATTCAGAGGTGATCCATAAGTAAATTGGAGGTGAATCATGCTGATTACAAGGGCTTATCACGTGTGCATTAGTGGTGGTGGTACAAAATGCAAATTTGCAATTTCATCCAAATCTCATTAACCAAGGTTCTAATCACTTGCTAATCCTAATCAGTGAACTAATGGAGAGTATATAAGCTTACTCATACCCTCACAGCTAGGTCAGAGACTCTCATTTGCACAGTTTTGGTTTTTTGCTCTCACACTTCCTCTCATTGAATCTCACTCTCCTTGGAGTTTCTTTGAGATTTCTCTTCACATTCTTGATCAGTGAAGAGAATAGAGCAAGAATCAACTGCTATTTTGAGCTCATACTGAGGGTTTCACCAAGTGCCATTCAAGAGGATTCAAACTTAAATCTCAAGATCTAGCACGATTTCAAGCTCTAGTTGCATTTATTTTGCATCTAGAGGTTCCAAGGAGTAGATCTGCAGTTTTTGGAGGGATTTCTTGGAGAATTTCAAGTTCTACAAGGTTCAGGTTGGTGAATTTTTCATACTCACAGAACTCAATTTTCTTGTGTGCATTATGTTCTATGATGTTCACTGATTATTCTGATCTATTTTGTTTGAAATTTGGACGTGTGAATTGTGTGTAATGTGGATTTAAAGTTTTAGATCTAAAAATGTTTTCATTCGATTTGCGTTGTGTGTTTGTTGATTGATAAAATGATTTGATATTTGAGTTCCTCATGTTTTTCTGGTCAAAATGATGTACATGTATGCATTTTCTAGAGAAATTTTGGTTGCAGTCCACCGGAGAGGGTGACCGGAGCCCTAGCTCCGGCGACTGGTAAGTTTCCGGCCGGTGGAAGGTTTTTGTGAGGAAGACATAATCTCAGCCCTTCATTGTTGTGATCCAAGGGTTTACATCGCGCCACATCATTTAATTTTCTGTGTTATTTTATTATTTGTGTGCTTGCATCTCCATGATAATTTCCGTGCACCACAGATCTGGATCGTTTATTGTGTTTAGTATTTGATTTGATGATGTATTGGTGTGCGTTGATTTGATCTAACGGGTTATGTGGCGCCAACACATTAAAAACGTCACATGCCCTTCACATGCTTCATTTTATATGCTGATGGATTTGTTATACGCGCGTGTATCATTGCTGCTGTGGACTTTTGATCTGGTCCGTTAATCATGATCGTTTTTGGAATATGTTGACTTGTTTTTTAGCGTTAGATGGATCCTGAGGTTGGCATTGAATCTGAATCTTGACTGAATGCTTTGTTATCCTTTGAACTGCGTTTTTGGGTTTTGTTTGTTTGGACCTTGCTTATTGCACCCCTCCTTTGGGCCTGTTATTATTTTTCAACGTATATTTCTTGCTGCCTACACCCCTCTTGATCTACTTTCTTTTTTTCTTTTCTCTTTTATTTTATTTGGTGTTTTAATTTTATTTTAATATAAACACATGTTATAAAAATCCACAAAAATATATTTCTGTTTAATTAATGTGTCAACTTAATTTTCATTATTTTTATTTTATTTTTAATTTCGTTTTATTATTTTATTTGGAATTAAGTTGATAGTGTGTTTCCAATGATACCCTTCTTCTAGGGTTAGGAACTTTTGTGACTTTCACACACCATTTGAGGTCAATCTCTTGGAAACTTTGAGGCCAAGTTTAAGGTATGTTTTGATGCTAGTTTGAGGTTGGTTTGAGTTACTTTTAGTGACTTTCCATTCAAGTTTTATTAACCCTCGATCCATGCTCGATTTCTTGCATACCCTAACTTGTGGTTCACCTTTTGACAAGTTCTTTAACTCTTTTTGATCCAGTCTTTTTGCATATGTTACTTGACTGAGTTAACTTCCATTTGATTATTTTTTGGGATTTTATTGAGTCACTTTTCTATTTTTTATTGATCTTTACTTGTGATGCAAGTTTGATTGAGGTATACTTTGATACATGATCTAGTTTGAGTGCATTTGCTTACTTGTGATGGAGTGTTGCTTGAGATGTTTTTATGGTATGATCATGTTCTGTTTGAGCTTACTTGTGGCTTTGGAATCATCCTCATTTGATCATTTTTAAATTTGTTCTTGATTTTACAAGTTGATGTTGTTTTGAACTTGAATCTTGTGATATGTTCAACCTAATCTTGTGATTGCTTCTTTGTGTGAATTCATTCATGTATGAAACCTTTTGTTTGGTTTGTATGACATGCTTGAGGTTCTGGTACTTTTGGTTTAAGGTTCATTATGTGATTTTCATTTCACTTTATGCCTCACACTTCTTTGCTTGCTTGCATGAATGATAAGTGAATGTCTTTCTCAATTTTGATACATGTTTTGAATGTGTTGCTTGATGATTAATCTTGTATGACTTGAGTTTGATCTTGGCATGATGCTAATGTGTATGCTACTGCCCTTTGGGTTCATTACTTGATTTTCATCTCACTTGATCATCATAGTTTGAATTATGTGATGCATATCATCCCCTTTGCTTTGTAACTTCTTTGGTGCATAATATTGCATAATGTGAATCCCTTTTGCACATGTGAATTATTGATGATGATATGATGTGAGTTCTGGTCTTGTTTCATTTTCACCTTGCCTCCTTCATTTCATCTTGATATGAAGTTCATTGGTGTTTATTTGCACATCTTACACAAGTATGCTTGCATTCTTTCATGTTTAGCTTTGCATGTTTACTTGAGATGTTTTGGCATGATCTTTGAGGCATGTTTATTGATTTGAGTTGGACATTTATGATATGATGTGCTTGCTTCCACTTATTGTATCTTATCTTTTCCTTCTCATTCTTCTTCTTCTCTTTCACTCTCTTCCTCCCATGGATCTCAAGACTTGTTTAAGTCTTGGATTCTCTCCCTTTAGAGCTACGTAGTCCAACTTAATTTTTGATTAAGCTTGGAGTAGGATTAGCATTAGCTTTTAGGTAGTGGTTCTTCCTAAGCCTCACTAACCATAGGACATCCATGCATGATAACATTAGGACTCTTAGTTTTCCCTTTAGAGTTACCTTTGTGTCTTCTCTCTTCTCATCTCAAAACTTCTTTAAAACACTTAATAAAGATAAAGTGTATTGCGCACGAGCCTTAAGCTTGGGGAATGAGAAATGAGGGGCTTCCTCTCATTTTTCTAGAGAGCTTAGCGAGCGTCCTGTCTTGGGACGATTCGTTGAGTATTCGTCCCTGTGCCCTAGACTTTGGTGCAATATAAGTTACAAGCTAACTTAAAAAACACTTCTGTCTAAAAAACTTCAAACAAACACTAACATCTTTCCTTCGGGAATTCTTTTCTCATCTCACTCACTCTCACCGTACGAACATGCTCCTACTCGTTCTCTTGCAAGACGGTAACGCACTCGATTCAGCGAGTCCGCAACACCTGAGCTAAAACGTAAGTCGTTCCTTAAAAAAACACAATCCACCCCTAGTGAGGGGAACTACGTCGCTCTGATTCTCATGCTCCCGATGAGATACGTAGGCAGTGGGGTAGGGCCCAAGCGAGCACTTATTTTATTTTCCCTACATTTGTTTCTTCGTTTCTTTTCGTTCTCGTTTCTTCTCCGGTCCAGTAGCAGTGGAGTTCCAGTTGACGACACCCTTTGATGCAGACAACAAGCATAGATCTCATCGAGTACGATGGACGTGTTGGGTGCTAACACATTCCCTTCGCGTAACCGACTCCCGTACCCGTTTCTCTTGGTCGTGAGACCATGTTCTTTCCCTTCTTTCAGGTTTATGCAGTGTTTTCTTTCCCTCTCTTGGGATAAATACACTTTGCTGGCGACTCTGTGTCTTTTGCGCCACTCTCGCGTTTGTATCGTTGGATGCGAATCTTTCGGGAGCGACAGTTAGCACTAGTTTGTGAATCACTTTAAGACTCTCTTGCACCCTTAATTGATTATAGTGGAGTTATTTCTTTGGTATGGACGACTCGTGGTTTTTACTCTCATATTGAGGGGTTTTCTACGTTGTCATACCCCAAATTTTGACCACTAAGATTTCCCATCATTGTGCAAATCATCATCACAATATGGATGAACCATCATGCCTCATCAAATGCCTCAAGGGTTGTTGAGCATTCACTACAGTCAAAATTAGGGTTTTAAGCCCTCTCAGAGCCTTAGACAAAGGATCAATCAAGGAATGACATGATCTTCAACTTGTATAACCTCTCAAACATCTGATCAAAAAGGACTCCCACTTCAAGGATTAAGCACAAGGTTGCTCCCTTCTAGGTGGATCAAGTCTCAAGATCGCCAGTATCACCAAATTAGGGTTTTGGTCTACCAAGGGCCTCCAGATGAAAAATTTCATCTGGGCACAAGCCAAAGGTCCAAAACACAACCTAATGTACTCCATGGAACCTCATGGACCCATTCATCAAGTCAATTTTGCCTCAGGGGATGCATACATCAAAAATCAGGAATTAGGGTTTCTTGACCTAATTCACCCCTAAGTTGACTTTTAGGCCAAATCAAGAGCCAAGACCTCAAGAGAGGGTTTGAGGGTCTCTAATAAGCTATATTGATCCATTTGTA
The DNA here is from genome assembly GCA_022829125.1 of Lathyrus tuberosus. Classification (NCBI taxonomy): domain Eukaryota; kingdom Viridiplantae; phylum Streptophyta; class Magnoliopsida; order Fabales; family Fabaceae; genus Lathyrus; species Lathyrus tuberosus. The sequence continues at coordinate 915,479 of JALAZF010000142.1, read as the reverse complement.
ATAATGGATTAATCCAAGAAGCTTGAGCAACAAGTCTCATTTTCATCTGCACCACAATTAGGGTTTCGCGAGAAAAGTCAACTGTAACTTTGACTTTTGACCAGGACATGCTCCCAAACCCTAGGACATGACTCAATATACCCTATGACACCCATGGAACATGTCCATCAAGTTTGATTTAGGTCAAGGACATGATTTCCTGAAGAATTGCACAGTTTGGAATTTATTTGATAAAAAGTCAACTGTGCACAAAAGTCAACTTTGACTTTTTGAGATTTTTCACCAAAATGGATTTTTAACCCTAAAATGATGTTAATTATTGATTTGAATCATCATTCATCAAGAAAAATCAAAGAATGTTGGATGACTTGTAAAAGGGGTAACCATAAAACTTAGAAATTTTTCTAAGTTATGGAAAAAGTACCACTAATACACTAACTTTGGAGGACCATAACTCCTAAACCACAAGGCCAATTTTTTTTCATCCAAAGATGGATTTGTAGCCCTCATTACCCTCTACAAAAACTTCAACTAGACCTAAGGCCAATTCATTAAGGATTTTGAGTTATGGAGTGATCAAAATCAAGAAATCACACTTTGTTCCAACACTTAGTGAAAATTTCACTAAGTCAGATTTTGCTTCACTTTTTGCCAAATGTAGAGGGATTTTTCACTTGGAATCAAAAGAGATCAAAACCAAACTTGTTCAAACAGTTGTTGTATCATGTAAGGGCTTTCCAAAATGGCCAAGAGCATTACCAAATTCAACTTACACCATGAGATATGACATTGGCAAGTTGCCTTGCTGAAATCTGTCAAAGGCAAGGCAGATTTTGCATTTTGGCTCGATTTGCCAAAATCAGCCAAATTCAAATGCTCCTATCCACTTGGACACATCTGAGGATTGAATCTAAAGGGGACAATCACTGAGCCAAGCCTCCAAAGTCCATGGAACAAGAAATAGCATGTTGAACCTAGAATGGCCAAAATAGGGACAAGACTCCAAATTTGGATTAAAGCATTCAATGGAAGCATCAAGGTGGCATGGACTGAGCCATTCTCATCTGAAATCAGTCAAGACTTATCCAAGGCCAAGGGAACCAAAGCTCTGTGCCCTAACCTCTAGTCAATGGCTAGAGGAGACTTGCATTTCCATTGGACAACATTGGCCAAACCTACTTACCAGCTGCCATTCACTATTCCTTGCAAAAAAAACTTGCTCTACTATAAATAGAGCTCAATTGTGATCAGTTTGAGTACACCAAAGCCATCTAACAGATGCTTTCCTCAAAATCTCTTCTTTCACTCCAATTTTGCCTTCTAAGGCAAGTCACTATCGGGTTTTCAGTTTGAGAGCTTTTCCAATCAAACCAATCACTCACACATCTCACATACATCACATAGGAGCTGATCAAACACTTAGATCATTTTTGAAACACCAATTTCACAAAATCACCAGCTGGTTGCTCAAGGTTTTAACCAAAGTGCAGTTGAGGTACCACAAATTGATCCAGCCAATTTCAATCAAGTCCAACCATTCAAACACACTCCATAGGGTGTAGGGAAGCTGTTCAGATCATCACCACTCATCTGTAACACCTCCAAATCAAAAATCACATTGCACTTGCTGTCACGGCTTAGAGGTAAGCACATACTTGGTCATCTCTCAATCTATGCATATTTCCTCGCACAATAATTTGGCCATATGTTCATAATCATGCATGGAATGTTTTCCCTCAATTAATTGCATTGTTTGAATCGTGTATCAAAAATCCTAGCCTTCATGCAGAAATTAGGGTTCTTGAGGTTTCTTCGTGATTTCATGTTTTATGTCTAATTTAAATGAAATTAAGTGTTATAGACATGATCGTGAGGTTTAGACGAGCATAATGATATGTGGATTGCATGATATGATTACGTATTCAGTGAGATTGGATGGAAAACGCAAATCAGCCAAACCCAGAAAAACGCGCGTGTTCTTGCTTGTGTTCTTGGCGCCATTTTTGAATAATTCAAATATTTGAATTTTGTGATTTTGTTTAATTGATTCAAAAATTAATTTCTCTCTGAGTTTTAATGATTTTGAGTTGATTCTTTTTTTAATAATTCACAAAAATGTTAAAATATTTTATTTTATCAAAAAATCCCATAAATATTATTTATTTCATATAATTGATATTTTTGCAAAGCATTAATATTTTAATTGTTTTTGACATATTAAATATTTTTTCTCTACATTGATTTTGCAACTTTTAATGCTTTCTAATTATTTTGTAGGTCAATACTTAATTTTTGAAACATTAATCCAAAATCACAATTTGTTTTTCACATGTTAAACAATTTTGATCATTTTAATTGAATTTTTATTCAATTAAATACATTTTTGAAAACAAATTAGGGTTTTTGGATTAATTCAACCCTCATAAATCATATTCAAAAATTAATTGGGCCTCTCCTTGAGCTATAAGACCCATTCAAAACACTTTGGGCCTCTAATAGAGTGTAAGACCTAATCCTTTCTTGACCAAAACATTTTGGGCCTCAGTGTATTGTATAAGTCCCGATACCGTAAAAAACAAACGGCGCGATCGTCGCCTTTTCAAAATAACCCTTGGGCCTACCCTCGAGTAGTAAGACCCATTTCTTTTCTTAAAACTCACTTGGGCCTCTTGAGAGAGTGTAAGACTCATCCCTTTGTACAGAAAACCTTTCTTAGGCCTCAGTCACTTGTATAAGTCCCTCTGTACAAATTTAACAGTGCGCTCACTGATAAAACCCTGGGCCTCTCCTTGAGCTGTAAGCCCCAAATCTTTCTTTTTCAAAGCACTTTCTCCTTTGATTTTGAATATACTGTTGTTTTCAATCTTTCTTTGTCGAACAACTAACCAAACAGCATAGAAGCTCTACAACCGAGTAAGTGGTTATCGCTTTCATTTACCGCTTTCATATACATATAACTGTATTGTGGGGTTGTTTCATTGTAAGTCTTCTTTCATAAACTCATATCAACTGTGTAATAATAGTATAGATATTTCGAGTTTCCCCAGCAACTACGTCTAGAACTAGGTGACGCCATTTCGTTTATTCATAGAAATAGACAACTAGATCCCCAATAGGATCACCAGATACAGTCTTCTCTCAGGCTGTCCTCATTAGGAATCGTCAAGAAACTCTACTCCCAAAGATGAATGTATTCTCCGTGAATGGCATCTTTGAGTTTCTTCCAAATTCTCGAACTTTCCTGACTTTGATCTATTCTCGGTGAATAGCATTGCCTTGAATTTCTCGGGGTTTGGGGACCCGCGGGCTTCTTAAAAGCATCGGCCTCCTCTTGGGCATCGTACAAGGACCCACAGGCTTCCTAAAAGCAACCCCGCCTCCTCTTGGGCTTGGTACATGGACCCTACGGCTTCTTAGAAGTATTCACAGCCTCCTCTTAGGCTTCGTATAATGATCTCTTCCTCCGGGAATGATAGCCTTCTCTTGGGCTTCGTACAAGGACCCGTCGGCTTCTTAAAAGTTTCCAGCCTCCTCTTGGGCTTCGTACAAATTGTCTCGACGACCTCCTAAAGGTATAGGAACAGAACTTAGTAATCTCCATAGAACAATCCTTTCATAGAGTCTACTACTGTTTCTGAAAGCATCGTACAAAAGATAAAACTCTAGACTTGGACAGTCTAATATCCTTGAGTCTCAAAGACATTCTCAAGTGACCCCTTCGTTAAATAGGAAGGAAACCCGCAGACTCGGACAGTCTCAATACCCTTCGGATTTCCCGCTTCCTTAAAGAACAGGAATAACCCAGATCCCTGAATCAAATCCTTGAGTACAGTGTTGCTCATATAAGAACTGATTTTCTCTTTCAAAATCAGTATACTGGACCTGTCACTCAACTGAAACAGTCATCATAGCCTCCTCTTGGGCTTTGTACAATGATCCTCCTCAGCGGAGTCAAACAACTTTTAGCCCCTCTCTCGGGCTTTGTATGAGACACATAAGAGACTCCCTCGTTGAGTCAATCACCCATTTCGCCTCCATCTCGGGCTTCGTACGAGATACAAAGACTCTCTTGTTGAGTCAAACCTTTTGCCTTCATCTCGGGCTTCGTACGAGATACAAAGACTCTCTTGTTGAGTCAAACATTTTTAGCCTCCATCTCGGGCTTTGTACGAGATACAAAAACACTCTCTTGTTGAGTATAAAAGATTCTCCTATTGAGTCAACCCTTTTAGCCTCTCTCTCGGGCTTTGTACGAGACACATAATAGCCTCCTCTTAGGCTTTGTATAAGAAAACCACTGGTTGATCCAATCAACCTTTTAGCATCAAAACTGTGCCTCGTTCACAGTAAACAAACATCAAACAACTCCCTTCATCTAATCGCTGTAAGCGGCAAGCCTCTGGATCATCTACATCCATGCCACTGTCCCTCTTTTAGCATGAGAAATTCCTAAGTAAAGATAGCATTACTCTACACTGAGTTAAAGTCTTCTCCTTTAGGTTAAAACCCCCTATAAAGGAAATTATGACATTGCCGGATTCACAAATCCTGGTTAAAGTAATTCTCCTTTATAAAACAGTTGTGACATACAACCCCCTCTTTAGAGATGAAAATTTCTCTCTAAAGTTGGGACCTTCAGCTTCACATCTTGGGCTTTGAACAAGACACAAACACCCTTTCAGCTTCACGTCTTGGGCTTTGAACAAGACACAAACCACCTTTCGCTTCACGTCTTGGGCTTTGAACAAGACACCAAAAACAACCATTTTCTCCCATAGAATAGGAGGAACTACGAACGCTCTGATTTCCCTGTTTTGGATAAACGGGGATACGTAGGCATAAGATTGAAAGAAAAATCTTAGCGAGCACACTAAACAAAAACCCAAAATCCCATATCAAAAGCAGTAATTCAAAAGCATCAGTCCTAACATCCTAATCCTTGTTCCCCGCCAGAAACCTGTCATTCTGTTAAATAGCACAAGAAAGCCCCCCCCCCCCACATTGATAGCATTCGTAACCTAACAGACCGCTGTTTAAACTCAGTATGCAAAGCAGGGTTAATTGGAGACATCTATTTCCCTTCCTTCATCAGCTCACAATAGGATAAAAAAGGAATCGACCTGTAGTTTTAAGCTCAACCGCAGAGAGCGACCAGTGCTTAAGAACCGCGTCCAAAATTGCTCGCTACAGAAAAAATGGCGCCCACCGTGGGGCCGATCATTTCAAAGTTAGATCTAAGCACGGACTACCTTTTCACCTCTTGTGTGAATACCACAGATTGGGGCTTCCGCCGGGGAACCCATTTTCTGTCAGGAACTTAGGATTCTTAGCCTCATAGGTCTAGGATGATTAGGACAAATATATATACTGCTTTTCCTAAATTGCTATACATGTTTATTTTTCTGCTAATGGGAATGCGGGTGATGCCGTATGTGGAAAGATTGAGTATACCCCTAAGATAAGTGATGGCGACGGGGTCGACCATCAACCTCAGTGGAGGCTGACCAACGCAACCCATTCTCTCACCTAGACAATGGACCGATTGTTAAGTCTGAGAAGCTGGGGAGCCAAACCCTTTCGTAGTGCAGAAACTATCGGAAATAGTTGTTACGCGATACTACCCTCATTTGAGGCTGGTGATCTATTCTCGGTGAATGGCTCTTACTCTAAGATTGCTCTACAACTCGCTGGCGATCCGCTTGTTGTTTTACTTTCCTGGGAGGAGCTAATGATAATGAGTACAGGTACAAAAATCACCCTAGTATAAACCTTTGGGGGATGGGTAGAGCCTTGACTTCATGACAACGACCCTTTGGCCCCATGTTTTTTCTATGTTTTTGTGTGCTGCATTCATGCATTCATTTAAAAAACATTAAAACATTCAAAAAATATTCTCTTCTAGTCTCTCTGTTCTTTCAAAATAAATTAAGACTGTGATTGCAAATATCAGAGAAAAGGATTGCACTAATGGATTTCGGTAGAAGGAGAACTCACCAGTATACCTTCAAGGTTCCAAAACTAGAGGATTTGAGAAGGTTAGCGAGGATGATCACTAACCCAGAGGCTTTCAGAGCCAAGCACGGAGGTTTGCTACCACTATTAAGAGTCCATGTGATTTAGGTAATCATGGATGCGCTAATCCAGTTCTATGATCCGGTCTATCACTGTTTCACATTCCCGGATTACCAGCTTGCACCAACGCTGGAGGAGTATTCTCACCTGATTGATCTACACATTACGGATCGAGCTCCATTTTCTGGACTGGAAGAAATTCCAAAGAATCAGACCATTGCAAGAGCAATTCATTTGGACGAGTCTGAGGTTAGGACTCACCTAACTGCTAAGGGTGGCATCCAAGGTTTGCCAGCCCAGTTCTTGACAAAGAAAGCCCTGTATTTTGCCAGTATAGGAAACGTGACTGCTTTTGAAAGCATCTTTGTCTTGCTCACCTACGGGTTATTTTTGTTTCCCAACATCAATAACTTCGTCGATATTAACTCCATTAAGGTTTTTCTCATTGGAAATCCTGTGCCGACTTTGCTCGCAGATGCGTATCATTCTGTACACCTGGGAAATTTGTACAGCGGAGGGGAGATCACATGCTGTGTACCTTTGCTTTACAAATGGTTTATCTCCCACCTGCCCAAGTCTACTGCTTTTTGGGATTGCAAGAGTGGCTTACGTTGGTCGCAAAAGATCATGTCTCTTACCAACTCTGATATAGATTGGTGTAATAGGATTTATGAGGGAATCAGGATCATTGACCGTTGTGGAAACTTCCCCAACGTACCCCTCATAGGAACTAAAGGAGGAATCAACTACCATCCGGTATTGGTTCGTCGTCAATTTGGATACCCGATGAGACACATCCCACTGGGTGTTCATCTGGAAGGTCTTTTCTTCAAAGAAGGAGAAAACGACAGAGCACTAAAGATGGAAATAGTGCACGCTTGGAAGCATGTTCATAAGAAAGGACGAGAGTCTCTGGGAAAACCAGAATGTGTCTCGGTGGAGCCTTACCTCCATTGGGTACAAACTAGAGCTCTCAAGATAAAGATGCCTTATCCTCGTTACAGAATTCTTCCGCCGAGGGAATCTGTCATGTACTTCATGACGGAAACTGAAAAGCTTCAAGTTACTTTCAACAAAATTCAAAAAGAGAGAAGGTCTTGGAAGAACAAGTACCGCACCCTCGACATAGAGTGCATCAAAATACAGCAATTACTGAAAGAAAAAGATGCTCTGATTAAAATTTTGGAGCAGCATGTTGTAGATAATCAAGATGACCAAAGGAATTTGCCCGCTCCTTTCACTTGGCAAAGGAATGACAACCCGACAACGGCCCAAGAGCCCCGGTCAAAGAAAAGGAAGATACCGGAATCAACACCTGATTTCTCTTCAGAGAGGACTCAGGACCCATTAGTTTAGGTTTCTGTTTCTGCACTTTGTAATCTACTGTATTTCCACTTCTGTAATCTTTTGAATTTCAATAAAAAGGGGTTTCCCCACCGTTTGATATTTGCAATCTAATTGTAGAAGTTTATTTTGATTAAACCAAAAAAACAATTAATATAATCATTGCATTCATCATTCTCACATCGCGTATTCTTCTTCCTTACGAATCTCACGTTTGTGTCTCGGTTCTAGAGTCAAACTGTCTCATTCGTATAATACTCGGGCCAATCGTCAGAAAAGGATGGATGATCTTGAGGAAGAAAATAGAGAGTTGAAAAAAGAGATCGACGCTCTGAGAGAGGATATGAGAAAGCTTCGTAACGACATGCAAGCCATGGCAGAAGCTCAGCTATAAAGAACTGTGATCTCAGAGATCACCTCAACGCCCGTAGTGGAGAGGTATGATCCTAGGTATCAGATACCGAAAGATCGTCCTTAGGGCATGCCTGCTAACTATATCCCGGAAGGATATGTTCCGCCGATCACTGAAGATCAGGGAATCACAACAGAAGCCGCTGGGCCTGAAGGTTACAAACTTCGGGAAAGCGAAGATGCCAGGGGCATACTGAAGACTCCTGAAGGTTACAAACTTCGGGAAACGCCAAGACTCGCTGCCGTAGTCACGGTACCACCCCCTGTGGTGCACACTGTCCCGGAAGGACAGATTCCACAGATACCTGCTGGTAAAAAGGAAACTTTGTTTGACAGAATGGATGAATTCTAGGAACAGTTCTTGGAAATGCAGAAGGAACTGCAGGCCATTCGCAGTCAGGATTTATTTGGAAAGGATGCCGCAGATCTCTGCTTGGTCCCAAATGTGAAAGTTCCGCACAAATTTCAAGTGCCCGAATTTGAAAAATACAAGGGTAACTCTTGCCCACACAGCCATCTGGTGATGTACGCTCGGCGGATGTCAGCTCCGACGGAGAATCAGGACCTACTGATTCACTACTTTCAGGATAGTTTAATTGGTGCTGCACTCAAATGGTACATGGGTTTAAACCGTGCCACGATCAACACTTTCAGAGATCTTGGCACTGCCTTCGTCCAACAATACAAATACAATTTGGACATGGCACCCGACAGAGATTAACTCAGATCAATGCCGCAAAAGGACAAGGAAACCTTTAAGGAGTACGCTCAAAGGTGGCGTGAAATCGCCGCTCAAATTTGTCCAACTCTTGAGGAAAAAGAGATGACAAAGATCTTCTTAAAGAACTTAAGCTCATTTTACTATGACCAAATGGTTGCCAGTGCGCCCAGTGATTTCACCAAAATGGTCGGCATGGGCGTACGTCTTGAGGAAGCCGTCCGAGAAGGACGTTTGGTAAAAGACACTGGATCGACGAGTGGTACTAAAAAATACGGTAGTGCTCTCCCTAAGAAAAAAGAGCAAGATATTGGGAATATCTCTCTCGAAAAGCAAAGGCGACGTTATCAACCGGTAGTAGCTGTGACTCCTGCTATCAACCCTGCGTCTATTCCTACGTATCAACCTCAGGTTGCGCAGAGCCAACCTGACCAGCAAAGGACACAGCAGCCTCTTCAGCAGGCTCGTCCCCCATATAACAACAACCGTACAACACGGCCACCAGGATTTGATCCTATACCCGTGACGTATGCAGAACTGTTTCCATTACTACTGGCTAAGGGGCACATTCAGACTAAATCTCCCCTTACAGTACCGGAAAATCCGCCTTTTTGGTTTAAGGTGGATCAGACATGCCCTTATCATCAAGGAGGTTCAGGGCATAACATAGAGACTTGTCTCAATTTCAAGTCCGACGTGCAAAAGCTTGTTAGGAGCGGGGTCTAATCCTTCAAGGATACAAATCTAATGTTCTCACGAACCCGCTGCCTCAACACGAGAAGGCTGCAGTCAATTTGATAGAAGGAGAGACTAACAATGTCTATCAAATATACGATGTACTCTTATTGAAAACCAATCTGGTTAAGATGCATTGTAGACAGAGTGGATATGGCCATGTGCCACCTCATAATTATCATCAGTGTGATATCTGCTCTAAAGACAATCAAGGATGTTCGGTAGTGCAAGCAGCTCTACAGGAACAAATGGATCTCGGATGGATCCAAGAGCACCGAGTTCGTGAAGTTAACATGGTTTATACGAATTCTAACGTCATTCAGAACCACGATATCCGTGCAATGAATGTCAACTTGGTGGCGATGCACTCAAGGCAAAGCCAGTATCATAATCTGCCACGGCACGATTACAGTTCTTGTCTGATTTGCTCGGTAAACAAACAGGGATGCTCTTTCATACAAGAGGCCCTCCAGCGTCAGATGGATCTTGGATGGATCCAAGACTACTATGATAGGAACTCCTATTAAATCAACATGGTTCAGATCTTCGATATTCGTGTGATGAATACCAACCTGGTAGAGTTACATGCTGAACAGGTCCGACTCGGATTCTTAATATCACACGACTATCAAAGTTGTAAAGCAGGTTGCGAAAACGATCGAGGTTGTACCCTTGTCCAGGAGGCACTTCAACACTTGTTAAATCATTGGTGGATGCCAATCTACATGGATGAAGATACTCAGCAGATTAGTATCTGTAATAGAAACCCCACTCGGCGTCAGAGTCAGGATGTCCGATCAGTGGAAGCTAACCTAGTGAGGTTACATTGTATTCAAAGTGGGCGTGGCCAGGTGCCACCACACAACTATGACAGTTGTAGCGTCTGTTCGGAAAGTAACCAAGGGTGTTACCTTGTGAGAGCAGCTCTCCAGGGGCAGGTGGATCATGGAGAAATTCGTCCATATTCGGGTTCTGGACCCATCAACTGGTCGCCGAACTACCTTGCCGAGCAAGTTGAGGATGTTGTCACGATCTCTGGTCATCACAGGACCAGGGATGTTTTTGCCATCATCCCTCTACTTGACGAATCTAAAGTTCCCAACCGGGAACAAATTGAGATTACTTATGATGGTCAGAAAAATCAGAGGGCTCCCGTAGTCATCTATCTGCCGGGACCGCTACCGTACGAATCAGCTAAGGTGATCCTTTACAAATACGGTGCAACAATAATTGAAAATGGAAAGGAAATTCCGTTACCCTCCGTCGTGAACATTGCAGACATCAGTCGTGTGACACGGAGTGGTAGAATCTTCAACCGAGGAGTTGGAGAACCTAACAAAGAAAAGGAACTTCAGACAGAAGCTCCCGATCCCCCAGTCGGTCAATCCAGTAATCCCGACCTTTTGAAAAATAATGATGAGATGCTGAAGCTCATCCAAAGGAGTGAATATAACATTGTTGATCAGCTATTACAAACTCCTTCAAAGATCTCGGTGTTATCACTGTTACTCAGTTCAGAAGCCCACAGGGAGGCTCTACAGAAAGTCTTGGAGCAAGCCTTTGTGGAACAGGATGTAACAATCAGACAGTTCGATAGCATTGTCTCTAACATCACTTCCTGCAAAATTTGGGATTTAGTGATGAGGAATTACCCGAAGAGGGTCGCCGTCATAACATGGCACTCAATATCACAGTTAACTGCCAGGACGATGCTTTAGCCAGCATACTGGTAGACACAGGGTCAGCCCTGAATGTTATGCCGAAGTCCACTTTGATGCAATTATCATTCAAAGGACCTCCGATGAGAGTCAGCGAGGTCGTCGTCAAAGCATTCGACGGATCCAGAAAAACAGTTATTGGCGAAGTTGATCTTCCCATAACTATTGGTCCTCACACTTTCCAAGTCACTTTCCAGGTCATGGACATTCGGGCAACGTACAGTTGTTTATTAGGAAGACCTTGGATACATCAGGCTGGAGCGGTCACTTCGATCCTTCACCAAAAGCTAAAGTTCGTCCAGAACGATCAACTTGTCACGGTTTGTGGGGAACAAGCCTTGCTTGTAAGCAACTTGTCATCATCTACTGGTATAGAACCCGAGGAGGTTATTGGGACTCAGTTCCAAGCACTGTCGGTGAGCAAGGACAATCATTTCAAAGGAGGAACCTCGATTTCCTCATACAAAGATGCTATTAAAGCGGTCGAGAGTACCGATACAACAGGATGGGGACAACTTGTCATTCCTATTGACAATAAAACAAAGAAGGGTCTTGGTTTTTCTGCAACCTGTACCCGGACAGCTGCCAACGATGAAAGTCTTCATCCCCTTCAAAACTTATTTCACAGTGGAGGTTTTCTTCACCCAGTGTCTCAGACAGTTCATGCTATCAATGAGGAAGATCCCTCTAACACAGATGAAGAATGGAAGTCCTACTTTAACAAGGACGATTATATGTCTCAGGAAGAGGTGCCTATGCCTTTTTGCTTTCCCGCAGAAAGTTCGAGATTTATACCAAGATCAGATGTCGAAATGATCTACGGGGATTGTGATCCGGAAGGATGCCGCGCTCTGCCAAATTCATTAGAGGAAGACACTCCGATGAAAGATAATTTTGACTACACCTACTATGGCCCAATGGATGGTCTGCCAATGTGGCGGCCTTACCCAAGAAACTTGGGGAAAGAAAGTCAGCCGAGTAATGAAACTCAGCTGAGCATCATTGAACAGAATACCTGTGTCCCCGCCATGTCATGGGATCAACACAGGTCATTCAGAAACTAGTCAACATGAAGATGAATTCGCAACGTTTGCAGGACTAGAGTTCATCAACTATGCTTTTCCCGAGGTCAACGTCATCGAGAGAGATGACTCCTCTAGTTCCAAAGAAGTTTGGGACACTCTGGGAGAACCAAGTGGAAAATTTGACTATATGGTCAAGTACACCGCTCCCAAAAGCTCTCGTATCAGGCTCGAAGACATCCAGCCAACTGGATGGGGAGATGCAGCTGAGAGCACAACTACTCTGCATAATACAACAGAGGAATTCTCCTACGAAAATCCTGCCTGGGAGACAGATTTCAATGATCCTGCTCCATCAGAAATCAGCATTATTTCTGAAGACAAATCAAGGAAGGTGCCAGACTTTGTGATTCACCGAGGAGTTCGCCGCCAATGGTTTGCTGTCGAGGTTCCGAAGGTCGTTCATCAGTCAAAATAATTGCCATCTTTAACCTTTCACCCTGCCCAGGTGAAACGGATGTTTTGATAGGGCTTGCTTTCTGTAGATTTCCCTCTTCGCTTTGCCCGAAGCGACAGAGTTTTGTTTTATAGGGCTGTAGTTTCAAGATTCAACTTGTTCATTAATAAAATAACATCGTTCTGTAATTTCCGCATTAGTTGCTGTTTTCTCTTTTTGCTTTTTCAGAAAATGGTAATCCTAAAAAACAATTCAAATAAAAACAAGCAGTAAAATAAAACACTGCACACACTTGCATTTTCTCTATCTCTTCTAAACACGAATCATAACGTCATGCAGATTGCTTGTTTTAAACCCAGTTGAAACATACGATCCGATGCCTTCTCCCAACTTTGATTTCCCGGTATTCGAGGCTGAAGAAGAAAATGACAACGAAATTCCAGAAGAGATCTCCCGATTACTCAGACAAGAGGAAAGGTCCATTGAACCTCACAAATAACCGTTGGAAATGGTAAACTTGGGTTCATAGCAAGAGAGAAAAGAAATCAGGATCGGGGCACTGCTCAGTCCAACTGCCAGAGAGAGTTTGATAAAGCTTCTCAGAGAATTTCCCGATGTATTCGCTTGGTCTTATTAGGATATTCCAGGGTTGGATACCAGCATCGTGGAACATCACTTATCGTTAAGATCAGAATGTCCGCCAGTAAAGCAAAGGTTGAGACGCACTCACCTGGACATGGCCATCAAAATCAAAGAGGAGGTACAGAAACAGATTGGCAAGGGTTTCCTCGCTACATCTGAATATCCTCAATGGTTAGCCAACATCATACCCGTTCCCAAAATGGACGGAAAGGTCAGAATGTGTGTTGATTACAGAGATCTGAACAAGGCAAGTCCAAAGGACTACTTTCCTTTACCACACATTGACATGCTGGTAGACAGCACAACAAAGTTCAAAGTCTTCTCCTTCATGGATGGATTCTCGGGCTATAACCAAATCAAAATGGCGCCGAAAGACATGGAGAAAACTTCGTTCATTACCCCATGGGGTACCTTTTGTTACAAGGTAATGTCGTTCGGTTTGAAGAACGCCGGGGCAACCTATCAAAGGGCCATGACTACTCTGTTTCATGACATGATACATAAGGAAATCAAGGTATATGTCGATGATATGATTGCAAAATAAAAAACAGAGAGTGAGCACGTTGAACATCTGTCAAAATTGTTCGAACGTCTAAGAAAATTCAAGCTCCGCTTGAATCCCAACAAGTGCACCTTCGGTGTCCGTTTAGGGAAACTACTAGGGTTCATCGTCAGCCAGAAAGGAATTGAGGTTGATCCTGACAAGGTCAAGGCCATTCAAGAGATGCCTTCTCCGAAAACTAAAAAATAAGTCAGAGGATTCCTGGGACGTTTGAACTACATCTCCAGATTCATATTCCTTATGACTGCCACATGTGCGCCAATTTTCAAATTACTGAAAAAGAACCAGGATTGCGTTTGGATAGAAGATTGCCAAACTGCCTTCGACAGTATTAAGGAATATCTGTTGAATCCTCCGATTCTATCACCTCCAGTGGAAGGAAGACCACTGATCATTTACCTCACCATCCTAGAGGACTCAATGGGATGTGTACTCGGCCAACAAGACGAAACTAAAAGAAAAGAGTCTGCCATCTACTATTTGAGCAAGAAATTCACCGACTGCGATACTCGGTACACGATGCTTGAGAAAACTTGTTGCGCTTTGGCTTGGGCAGCCAAACGTCTTCGCCAATACATGATTCGTCATACTACTTGGTTGGTCTCCCAAATGGATCCAATCAAGTACGTATTTGAAAAACCTGCTCTTACGGGAAGAATTGCCCGTTGGCAGATGCTGTTATCAGAATATGACATAGAGTACCACGCTCAGAAAGCCGTTAAAGGAATTATTTTAGCTGATCATTTGGCTCATCAACCGATTTACGATCAAGAATCAATCGGGTTTGACTTCCCAGACGAAGATGTCATGTATCTAAAAATGAAAGATTGCGATGAACCGTTACCCAGTGAAGGGCCAGAACCAGGTTCCCAATGGGGACTAATCTTTGATGGAGCAGTTAATAATTATGGAAATGGAATTGGGGCAATCATTGTTACCCCTCAGGGTACCCACATTCCTTTCACTGCTAGACTTACGTTCAAATGTACGAACAATGAGGCCGAATACGAAGCTTGTATCATGGGTCTCGAGGAAGCGATTGATTTAAGGATCAAAAACTTGGACGTATATGGCGACTCAGCCTTGGTCATCAATCAGATAAAAGGAGATTGGAACACATACCAATCAGGATTGATTCCTTACAAAGACAATGCAAGAAGGTTGTTACCCTTCTTCAACAGAGTTGAGTTTCATCACGTCCCTCGTGATGAGAATCACATGGCTGACGCTTTAGCCACTATCTCTTCCATGATTAGTGTAGGTCAATGGAATGACATACCTAAGATCGACATAATGCGCCTTGAACGGCCCGCTTACGTCTTCACGATTGAAGCAGTCATAGACGACAAACCTTGGTATCACGATATCAAATGCTTCCTTCAGAAACAAGGATACCCACCTGGGGCATCTAGAAAAGACAGAAAGACCCTCAGAAGATTGGCTGGAAGCTACTTCCTGAGCGTTGACACTCTTTATAAGAGAAATTTTGACATGGTCTTGCTTCGATGCGTAGACAGACCAGAAGCAGAAATGCTGATGAAAGAAATTCATGAAGGATCCTTTGGCACTCATGCCAACGAACATACAATGGCGAGAAATCTTAAGAGCAGGGTACTATTGGTTGACCATGGAATCCGACTGCTACAAGTACATGAGGAGGTGTCACAAGTGTCAGATATACTCCGACAAAATTCATGTACCGCCATCACATCTCAAAGTTCTCTCTTCCCTATGGCCATTTTCTATATGGGGAATCGACATGATTGGCATGATTGAGCCCAAGGCTTCAAACGGACATCGGTTCATCCTGGTAGCCATTGACTATTTCACCAAGTGGGTCGAAGCAGCGTCATTCGCCAATGTAACCCGACAAGTGGTGGTCTGATTTATCAAAAACAATATCATCTGCCGTTATGGTGTTCCAAGCGAGATCATTACTGATAATGGATCTAACTTGAACAATAAGATGATGAAGGAGTTATGCGCAGAGTTCAAGATTGAACATCATAACTCATCTCCCTACCGACCCAAGATGAACGGAGCGGTAGAAGCGGCTAACAAGAACATCAAGAAGATCGTTCAAAAGATGGTTGGAACCTATAAAGACTGGCACGAGATGCTACCCTTTGCTCTTCACGGTTATCGCACATCTGTCCGCACTTCAACAGGGGCTACCCTTTTCTCTCTAGTATATGGCATGGAGGCAGTGCTCCCCATAGAAGTAGAGATCCCGTCAATCAGAGTATTGATGGAAGCTAAGCTCACCGAAGCTGAATGGTGTCAAAGCCGACACGACGAACTGAATCTGATTGAAGAAAAGCGAATCACGGCACTATGCCATGGTCATCTATATCAAAAGAGAATGAAGAGGGCGTTTGACAAAAAGGTCCGACCTCGTGTCCTCAAGAAAGGGGACCTCGTGCTCAAGAAGATACAATCATTTCTCACTGATTAGCGAGGCAAGTGGACTCCGAATTATGATGGACATTTATGATATGATGTGCTTGCTTCCACTTATTGTATCTTATCTTTTCCTTCTCATTCTTCTTCTTCTCTTTCACTCTCTTCCTCCCATGGATCTCAAGACTTGTTTAAGTCTTGGATTCTCTCCCTTTAGAGCTACCTAGTCCAACTTAATTTTTGATTAAGCTTGGAGTAGGATTAGCATTAGGTTTTAGGTAGTAGTTCTTCTTAAGCCTCACTAACCATAGGACATCCATGCATGATAACATTAGGACTCTTATTTTTCCCTTTAGAGTTACCTTTGTGTATTCTCTCTTCTCATCTCAAAACTTCTTTAAAACACTTAATAAAGATAAAGTGTATTGCGCACGAGCCTTAAGCTTGGGGAATGAGAAATGAGGGGCTTCCTCTCATTTTTCTAGAGTGCTTAGCGAGCGTCCTGTCTTGGGACGATTCGTTGAGTATTCGTCCCTGTGCCCTAGACTTTGGTGTAATACAAGTTACAAGCTAACTTAAAAAACACTTATGTCTAAAAAACTTCAAACAAACACTAACGTCTTTCCTTCGGGAATTCTTTTCTCATCTCACTCACTCTCAACGTACGAATGTGCTCCTACTCGTTCTCTTGCAAGACGGTAACGCACTCGATTCAGAAAGTCCGCAACACCTGAGCTAGAACGTAAGTTGTTCCCTAAAAAAACACAATCCACCCCTAGTGAGGGGAACTACGTCGCTCTGATTCTCATGCTCCCAATGAGATACGTAGGCAGTGGGGTAGGGCCCATGCGAGCACTTCTTTTATTTTCCCTACAATTGTTTCTTCATTTCTTTCCGTTCTCGTTTTTTCTCCGGTCCAGTAGCAGTGGAGTTCCGGTTGACGACACCCTTTGATGCAGACAACAAGCGTGGATCCCATCGAGTACGATGGACGTGTTGGGTTCTAACACCTTCCCTTCGCGTAACCGACTCCCGTACCCGTTTCTCTTGGTCGTGAGACCATGTTCTTTCCCTTCTTTCAGGTTTATGCAGTGTTTCCTTTCCCTCTCTTGGGATAAATACACTTTGCTGGCGACTCTGTGTCTTTTGCGCCACTCTCGCGTTTGTACTGTTGGATGCGAATCTTTCGGGAGCGACAGTTAGCACTAGTTTGTGAATCACTTTAAGACTCTCTTGCACCCTTAATTGATTATAGTGGAGTTATTTCTTTGGTATGGACGACTCGTGGTTTTTACTCTCATATTGAGGGGTTTTCTACGTTGTCATACCCCAAATTTTGACCACTAAGATTTCCCATCATTGTGCAAATCATCATCACAATATGGATGAACCATCATGCCTCATCAAATGCCTCAAGGGTTGTTGAGCATTCACTACAATCAAAATTAGGGTTTTAAGCCCTCTCAGAGCCTTAGACAAAGGATCAATCAAGGAATGACATGATCTTCAACTTGTCTAACCTCTCAAACATCTTCAATGGATCAAAAAGGACTCCCACTTCAAGGATTAAGCACAAGGTTGCTTCCTTCTAGGTGGATCAAGTCTCAAGATCGCCAGTATCACCAAATTAGGGTTTTAGTCGACCAAGGGCCTCCAGATGAAAAATTTCATCTGGGCACAAGCCAAAGGTCCAAAACACAACCTAATGTACTCCATGGAACCTCATGGACCCATTCATCAAGTCAATTTTGCCTCAGGGGATGCATACATCAAAAATCAGGAATTAGGGTTTCTTGACCTAATTCACCCCTAAGTTGACTTTTAGGGCAAATCAAGAGCCAAGACCTCAAGAGAGTGTTTGAGGGTCTCTAATAAGCTATATTGATCCATTTGTAACAATGGATTAATCCAAGAAGCTTGAGCAACAAGTCTCATTTTCATCTGCACCACAATTAGGGTTTCGCGAGGAAAGTCAACTGTAACTTTGACTTTTGACCAGGACATGCTCCCAAACCCTAGGACATGCCTCAATATACCCTATGACACCCATGGAACATGTCCATCAAGTTTGATTTAGGTCAAGGACATGATTTCCTGAAGAATTGCACAGTTTGGAATTCATCTGATAAAAAGTCAACTGTGCACAAAAGTCAACTTTGACTTTTTGAGATTTTTCACCAAAATGGATTTTTAACCCTAAAATGATGTTAATGTATGATTTGAATCATCATTCATCAAGAAAAATCAAAGAATGTTGGATAACTTGTAAAAGGGGTAACCATAAAACTTAGAAATTTTTCTAAGTTATGGAAAAAGTACCACTAATACACTAACTTTGGAGGACCATAACTCCTAAACCACAAGGCCAATTTTTTTTCATCCAAAGATGGATTTGTAGCCCTCATTACCCTCTACAAAAACTTCAACTAGACCTAAGGCCAATTCATTAAGGATTTTGAGTTATGGAGTGATCAAAATCAAGAAATCACACTTTCTTCCAACACTTAGTGAAAATTTCACTAAGTCAGATTTTGCTTCACTTTTTGCCAAATGTAGAGGGATTTTTCACTTGGAATCAAAAGAGATCAAAACCAAACTTGTTCAAACAGTTGTTGTATCATGTAAGGGATTTCCAAAATGGCCAAGAGCATTGGCAAATTCAACTTACACCATGAGATATGACATTGGCAAGTTGCCTTGCTGAAATCTGTCAAAAGCAAGGAAGATTTTGCATTTTGGCTCGATTTGCCAAAATCATCCAAATTCAAATGCTCCTATCCACTTGGACACATCTGAGGATTGAATCTAAAGGGGACAATCACTGAGCCAAGCCTCCAAAGTCCATGGAACAAGAAATAACATGTTGAACCTAGAATGGCCAAAATAAGGACAAGACTCCAAATTTGGATTAAAGCATTCAATGGAAGCATCAAGGTGGCATGGACTGAGCCATTCTCATCTGAAATCAGTCAAGACTTATCCAAGACCAAGGGAACCAAAGCTCTGTGCCCTAACCTCTAGTCAATGGCTAGAGGAGACTTGCATTTCCATTGGACAACATTGGCCAAACCTACTTACCAGCTGCCATTCACTATTCCTTGCAAAACAAACTTGCTCTACTATAAATAGAGCTCAATTGTGATCAGTTTGAGTACACCAAAGCCATCTAACAGATGCTTTCCTCAAAATCTCTTCTTTCACTCCAATTTTGCCTTCTAAGGCAAGTCACTATCGGGTTTTGAGTTTGAGAGCTTTTCCAATCAAACCAATCACTCACACACCTCACATACATCACATAGGAGCAGATCAAACACTTCGATCACTTCTGAAACACCAATTTCACAAAATCACCAGCTGGTTGCTCAAGGTTTTAACCAAAGTGCAGTTGAGGTACCACAAATTGATCCAGCCAATTTCAATCAAGTCCAACCATTCAAACACACTCCATAGGATGTAGGGAAGCTGTTCAGATCATCACCACTCATCTGTAACACCTCCAAATCAAAAATCACATTGCACTTGCTGTCACGGCTTAGAGGTAAGCACATACTTGGTCATCTCTCAATCTATGCATATTTCCTCGCACAATAATTTAGCCATATGTTCATAATCATGCATGGAATGTTTTCCCTCAATTAATTACATTGTTTGAATAGTGTATCAAAAATCCTAGCCTTCATGCAGAAATTAGGGTTCTTGAGGTTTCTTCGTGATTTCATGTTTTATGTCTAATTTAAATGAAATTAAGTGTTATAGACATGATCGTGAGGTTGAGACGAGCATAATGATATGTGGATTGCATGATATGATTACGTATTCAGTGAGATTGGATGGAAAATGCAAACAGCCAAACCCAGAAAAACGCGCGTGTTCTTGCTTGTGTTCTTGGCGCCATTTTTGAATAATTCAAATATTTGAATTTTGTGATTTTGTTTAATTGATTCAAAAATTAATTTCTCTCTGAGTTTTAATGATTTTGAGTTGATTCTTTTTTTAATAATTCACAAAAATGTTAAAATATTTTATTTTATCAAAAAATCCCAAAAATATTATTTATTTCATATAATTGATATTTTTGCAAAGAATTAATATTTTAATTGTTTTTGACATATTAAATATTTTTTTCTCTACATTGATTTTGCAACTTTTAATGCTTTCTAATTATTTTGTAGGTCAATACTTAATTTTTGAAGCATTAATCCAAAATCACAATTTGTTTTTCACATGTTAAACAATTTTGATCATTTTAATTGAATTTTTATTCAATTAAATACATTTTTGAAAACAAATTAGGGTTTTTTGATTAATTCAACCCTCATAAATCATATTCAAAAATTAATTGGGCCTCTCCTTGAGCTATAAGACCCATTCAAAACACTTTGGGCCTCTAATAGAGTGTAAGACCCAATCCTTTCTTGACCAAAACATTTTGGGCCTCAGTGTATTGTATAAGTCCCGATACCGTCAAAAACAAACGGCGCGATCGTCGCCTTTTCAAAATAACCCTTGGGCCTACCCTTGAGTAGTAAGAACCATTTATTTTCTTAAAACTCACTTGGGCCTCTTGAGAGAGTGTAAGACCCATCCCTTTGTACAGAAAACCTTTCTTGGGCCTCAGTCACTTGTATAAGTCCCTCTGTACAAATTCAACAGTGCGCTCACTGATAAAACCCTGGGCCTCTCCTTGAGCTGTAAGCCCCAAATCTTTCTTTTTCAAAGCACTTTCTCCTTTGATTTTGAATATACTGTTGTTTTCAATCTTTCTTTGTTGAACAACTAACCAAACAACATGGAAGCTCTACAACCGAGTAAGTGGTTATCGCTTTCATTTATCGCTTTCATATACATATAACTGTATTGTGGGGCTGTTTCACTGTAAGTATTCTTTCATAAACTCATATCAACTGTGTAATAATAGTATATATATTTCGAGTTTCCCCGGCAACTACGTCTAGAACTAGGTGACGCCGTTTCGTTTATTCATAGAAATAGACAACTAGATCCCCAATAGGATCACCAGATACAGTCTTCTCTCAGGCTGTCCTCATTAGGAATCGTCAAGAAACTCTACTCCCAGATATGAATGTATTCTCCGTGAATGACATCTTTGAGTTTCTTCCAAATTCTCGAACTTTCCTGACTTTGATCTATTCTCGGTGAATAGCATTGCCTTGAATTTCTCGGGGTTTGGGGACCCACGAGCTTCTTAAAAGCATCGACCTCCTCTTGGGCATCGTACAAGGACCCACAGGCTTCCTAAAAGCAACCCCGCCTCCTCTTGGGCTTAGTACAAGGACCCTACGGCTTCTTAGAAGTATTCACAGCCTCCTCTTAGGCTTCGTATAATGATCTCTTCCTCCGGGAATGATAGCCTTCTCTTGGGCTTCGTACAAGGACCCGTCGGCTTCTTAAAAGTTTCCAGCCTCCTCTTGGGCTTCGTACAAATTGTCCCGACGACCTCCTAAAGGTATAGGAACAGAACTTAGTAATCTCCATAGAACAGTCCTTTCATAGAGTCTACTACTGTTTCTCAAAGCATGGTACAAAAGATAAAACTCTAGACTTGGACAGTCTAATATCCTTGAGTCTCAAAGACATTCTCAAGTGACCCCTTCGTTAAATAGGAAGGAAACCCGCAGACTCGGACAGTCTCAATACCCTTCAGATTTCCCGCTTCCTTAAAGAACAGGAATAACCCAGATCCCTGAATCAAATCCTTGAGTACAGTGTTGCTCATATAAGAACTGATTTTCTCTTTCAAAATCAGTATACTGGACCTGTCACTCAACTGAAACAGTCATCATAGCCTCCTCTTGGGCTTTGTACAATGATCCTCCTCAGCGGAGTCAAACAACTTTTAGCCTCTCTCTCTCGGGCTTTGTACGAGACACATAAGAGACTCCCTCGTTGAGTCAATCACCCCTTTCGCCTCCATCTCGGGCTTCGTACGAGATACAAAGACTCTCTTGTTGAGTCAAACCTTTCGCCTCCATCTAGGGCTTCGTACGAGATACAAAGACTCTCTTGTTGAGTCAAACATTTTTAGCCTCCATCTCGGGCTTCGTACGAGATACAAAAACACTCTCTTGTTGAGTATAAAAGATTCTTCTGTTGAGTCAACCCTTTTAGCCTCTCTCTCGGGCTTTGTACGAGACACATAATAGCCTCCTCTTAGGCTTTGTATAAGAAAACCACTGGTTGATCCAATCAACCTTTTAGCATCAAAACTGTGCCTCGTTCACAGTAAACAAACATCAAACAACTCCCTTCATCTAATCGCTGTAAGCCGCAAGCCTCTGAATCATCTATATCCATGCCACTGTCCCTCTTTTAGCATGAGAAATTCCTAAGGAAAGATAGCATTGCTCTACACTGAGTTAAAGTCTTCTCCTTTAGGTTAAAACCCCCTATAAAGGAAATTATGGCATTGCCGGATTCACAAATCCTGGTTAAAGTAATTCTCCTTTATAAAACAGTTGTGACATACAACCCCCTCTTTAGAGATGACAAATTCTCTCTAAAGTTGGGACCTTCAGCTTCACATCTTGGGCTTTGAACAAGACACAAACACCCTTTCAGCTTCACGTCTTGGGCTTTGAACAAGACACAAACCACCTTTCGCTTCACGTCTTGGGCTTTGAACAAGACACCAAAAACAACCATTTCCTCCCATTCGAACTACGAACGCTCTGATTTCCCTATTTTGGATAAACGGGAATACGTAGGCATAAGATTGAAAGAAAAATCTTAGCGAGCAGACTAAACAAAAACCCAAAATCCCATATCAAAAGCAGTAATTCAAAAGCATCAGTCCTAACATCCTAATCCTTGTTCCCCGCCAGAAACCTGTCATTCTGTTAAATAGCACAAGAAAGCCCCCCCCCCCCCACAATGATAGCATTCGTAACCTAACAGACCGCTGTTTATACTCAGTATGCAAAGCAGGGTAAATTGGAGACATCTATTTCCCTTCCTTCATCAGCTCACAATAGGATAAAAAAGGAATCGACCTGTAGTTTTAAGCTCAACCGCAGAGAGCGACCAGCGCTTAAGAACCGCGTCCAAAATCGCTCGCTACATACGTTAAAAATATCGGTGTCTTTTGTGCCTTTATTTTGTTCGATTTGCCGTCTTATATTTATTTTTGATCCTCAAGATTCCTACAAGTTTGTGGGAGTTTTATATCCGCTGCGTATTGGTCTATTATTGTGTCTTAATTTCCCATCAAGAGATTTGTTACCTATCATTAAGACACATTCATAATCGATTATGTAATCGATTTTGCTTTATCTAATCAATTATCTTTAGGATCTAATAGATTAGGTAGTTCAAAAAATTATTTTAAAGAAGATGGCAATTTCCTAATCAACTGGCTAAGACTTAAAAACATTTTAGGTGTTTTGTTAGTTAAAAGAAAATTTTAAAAAATGTTTTAAGTGTGTGTGTGTGTGTGTGTGTGTGTGTGAGAGAGAGAGAGAGAGAGTTACCTTAGTATCTTAGGAGTAACTCTCCTACTTTTATAAGACTTTGGTCACTCAGACAAATACGATCAAACGAGCTTTCACACTTCCTATCTTTCACAACTCTTAGGGTTT
Organism: Lathyrus tuberosus; assembly: GCA_022829125.1. Classification (NCBI taxonomy): domain Eukaryota; kingdom Viridiplantae; phylum Streptophyta; class Magnoliopsida; order Fabales; family Fabaceae; genus Lathyrus; species Lathyrus tuberosus. The sequence goes on along the minus strand of JALAZF010000142.1, from coordinate 891,803 downwards.
CAAGTTCTTTTTCCAGATGCACTGATCATATAAGCATTTTAATGGAACTTTGAGTCTCTCGCTTGATGAGGCTTGAGATGTCTTCAAGTTAATCACCATCATTAGAGAGTTTGAAAGTTATTACCACCGACTTCAACAATCAATAGTGTTTTCGTCATGAAAACACTTAGGAAGGTTGTCAACATGATCATCAACTTCATACCTATAAGCACATAGATCCATATAATGAACATAAAAATTGATTTCTTGAAGATGTAGCAAAGACGATGCTCAATGAGACTAATCTTCGTAAATACTTTTGGGCTAATGCAATAAGCACTTCTTGCTATTTAATGAATCGTGTCTTGATAAGATCAATTATATGACAGGAACCCTATGATTTATACAAAGGAAGAAAGCTTATTATTTCTCACTTCCTGTCTCCGAATGCAAATGCTTTGTACTTAATAACAAGAAGAATAATCTTGTAAATTTTGGTGTTAAGGCTGATAAAGGTTTATTATTAGGATACTCCACTTATAGTAAAGCTTTTAAAATTTTCAACAAAAAAACATTGTCTATAGAAGAATCAGTGAGTCTATCCTCAAGTCGGTAGAGGTATATGTGGTTGATTGTGCATGTATCTTGGAGAAAACATTTCTAAAAGATAAAGTTCAAGATATAGATCAAGAAAAAGACCAAGGTCAGATAGAAGATCGTCTAAACGTAGAATCAAGCATTTATCATTCAGGTTCTTCCAAATAATTGAGGACTATAAAACTATAAAAGATCATCCAATCCATAATGTCTTTAGGAGATATTTCTAAGGGAGTCATAACTCAACACTCCCTTAGCCTGGTATATAACTTACAAATTTTGTTTTCCAATTTGAACTAAAAGAAGTTGATGAGGCTCTCATCGACGAATATTGGTATCTTATTATGTAAGAGAAGTTAATAAAGTAAGACTCATTACGAAAAATTATAATCAAGATGAAGACATATATTCCGATGAGACATGTGTTCATATAAGGGTTAGTAACTAATTTGTCCCCTGCCATATGGGCGAATTTTGGAAAAAACCTTGTAAAAAAAATTTAGATTCCCACCCTAACATTTTAAGATTCCATTGTTTTGACCCCTCTTGAAATCTAGTCAGCAAAATCTTTGACATGACAATATTTTTTTAATATTTTATTATTATTCTTAATTATGTGGATGACTTAGTTGACATTTTTTATTTTTATTTATTTTTTAAATTATACGTGGCATCTTTTATTATTATTTTATTATTTTGGTGTTAAATATCAAAATTAAAAAATATGGCCCTTAAAGGTGATGAACCCATAACATTTTGGATCTAGCAACCACACCTTACCACTAGACTATGCACTTCTTTTGTTCAAGAGTTTACATCAAAAATTATATATTGTTAGTTACAATATATTTAAATGTTACAATATATTTACTAAAGTTTTTTAACGTATATTACAGTATATTTAGTTGGTATATTTATTGTTAGTTACAGTATAAAGTTTGCATCAAAATTAATATTTTTCTTTTAACGTTTTAAACCACTATTGTAGGAAAGACTTTTTACATCGGGCAAAAATCACATTTTACATTGGATCTGGGTCCGATGTAAAGCCAAGCGATGTGGTAAATCAAAGACATTTTACATCGGGCAATAGCCTGATGTGAAAAATACACCTACTACATCGGTTGACTGTTACGTCTGATGTGAAATATGTGTTTAACTTTATTTTTTTTAATAAATGCACATTTAACATCGGTTGCCTTTCTGGCCCGATGTGAAATGTAGGTTGTTACATCGGTTATCTTTCTGGCCCGATGTAAAATATAGGATTTTACATCAGTTGCAAGGCGCGTCCGATGTAATATGTATGCTATCTTTCTTAAAAAATTAAACTATTTTTTAACGGAATCGAGGTGGAATCCCTGTAATTTTTTGGTACCTAATTTTAATTGATCACCAACATAATCCAGCTTTAGATCAACAAACAGATTTGCAATACAAGGGAAAAATACTATAGTCAATATGCTGTAGAATATTGACGTGCATAAATTACTATTCAAAAACCAATCCATATTTCTTACATCACTTGAATTATACACGACACACTTATACTAGCAAAACTCCATCGACTTTAACAAACAGTATATTGGCAATATTGTGTACTACCCAAAACTGCATATTATATTTGGAGGTTGATATAATTTAAAATTAAAAAATCATATTGCATCTTTTGGTCGGATTATATTTGGAGCTTCACATATTTCCTTATTTTGTTGGTTTCTGTCAGAATAAGTATTCATTCTGTAGTTATCGAGATACAAGTTGAGCCAATCATCACAAAAGAACATTGGAGTGATGTATGCTGCGTAATCAGAATACTCCTGCAATAGTTAGAAAAAGAAATTACTTAGTAAATCATCATCAGTAGTATGTATAAACAATAATATAACATATGATAACTCTAATGCAACAAGAGGCTTATCTAGGTTGACAGGGACAAACTTTGAAGTAAATTATGAATTTCTATTAGCTCTTGATTACATGGGGAGCTTGCTTAGTAACAAATAGACAAACAAACACTCAAATTCTATATACATAATTGAAGTCAAACAAATCAACACTTTCAATACAAATTCATTTGAACTATAGCATTGGTCAAACACCAAAAGTGAATGGGAAAGATAAATGGATTTTGTAATCCAAAATGCATTACCACTCCTGCTTCCCAAGTTCATGCATCATCAAGCTTGATGATATGACCGATGACATCTTTGAAAAGGAGACAAGATAAAACCTCATCCCTGGTAGTAAGTTTGATACAACTTCTAGCAAATAACCCATCCCTAAACTTAGAAAACATATAATAGCCACTACAAATCTATAACAATCAATGATAAAATGATGAAAAGCCAAAAAGGATACCTTCACAAAATGCCAATCCTTCAAATACAGTACAGAAGTAGAGTCACCATTACTCACACCATTTTGATTACTGCACAGAACTGCTGAACCCATAACTTTAAAGCAAATTCCAACGAAATCAGAGACCAACAACTCATCCCTTTTTTGATCAGTAAAATCTCTAGCCTCGCAGTTTGCAACCTTTCCATTACCAAAATTTCAATAAGCCTATTACATAACTATACACGGTTAAGCATGGATCCAAGTGAATTAAGCTCCAAATATATAGTGATATAGTTATGTAATATTTTAAAATTAAGCTCAAGTGAAGAAAAGAACACAAGACTTACATGGATCCGGTCAATTCAGCAAAATTATAGTCACAACTTCCCCTCATGTATAACCTTTCTCTATTACCATTCTCCCTCCAAACCATACCGCCAAAGCATAACTCGCAATAACAACAAAGTAGAGCGAACCAAATCCCAAACCAGAAGCCAGTGCCTCTTTTACTACCGTTCTATAAGCATCAATTAAAGACTGATCATATTTAGCTATGGCTTGTTTTTCTCCAGTGAACGACGCAACCTTAATTGAAAAAATGGAAGTCATCTATATAGGTTGAATTTAAAAAGGTTAAAAAGGTAAATGAGTTGTTTCAGAAAGTTTGCATACAGTTCTAATAGAACCTATTGTTTGTTCTACTACAGTTGCTACTTTAGAATAAGCTTCTTGTCCAGATGATGATGCTTTTGCAATAACCATGCTCATAACAGCACTAGACAAAACAAGAAGTGGAATACAAGACAACATCACAACAGTTAAAAGCCACCCTTTGATGAATGCTATCACAAAACCTCTAAAGAATGTAGCCATTAGTTGTAGAAACTGCCCCACCTGAAATCAAAAGGGAAAACAAAAATGATGACGATGACGAAGATGAAGATTTACGAGTTGTATATGATGGATTGATGATTGATTAGTACCTTCTCCCCCATGGCATCTTGAATAAGAACAGTATCATCTGACATTCTTCCAACAACCTCTCCGGTATTAGTTTGCTTATCAAAGAAACTCACATCTTGTCTCAAAATAGTTTGGAGGTATAAGCCTCTGATTCTTGCAGCCTGTCTCTCATCAGTGATCATCCAACAAGTCAATTTTGAGATACATATCAAAAAGTGTTTTTCTTTTGTTATAATAGTTTTTAGTTTTTTTTAACTATTTTAAACTATTAAATTGAAATTATAAATGATTAAAGTATTAAACTAAAGTTATTAATTATTAAACTAAAATGAAATGATTAATTAATATAAATTATTAATAAACTGAAATTAATTATTAATAATAAACTGAAAATAATTATTAATAATAAATTGAAATTAATTCATTAATAAAAATTTTAAAATTCTTAAATTGAAATTATTAATATAAATTAATTAACTTAAAATACTAATTAATATAAAATTGAAATTATTATAAATAAATTAAGTATAAATTAATAAACTGAAACTATTTATTATTAAACTGAAACTATTTTAAACTAAATTAAGTATAAATTAAAAATAGTAAATATAAACTAAATTAATAATAAAGTTTTAATAAATTAAATTAATATAAATTAATAAACTGAAATTATTAATAATATTATAGAATAATATAAAATTATTAAATATTAAATATACAATATAAATAATTTAAATAAAAAATATAATAAAAATATGAAATATGAATACAATTATGTAATATATACATTTCATTAGAATAATAGGTCAGAGCAAACAAGGTGGCCTAGTGATAGTGCGTGTCATTTAAAATAATACAAAAATGTCAATAATTCATTCACATAATTAAAAATAATAATAAAAAAATTAAAAAGTATTATCATGTCAAAGATTCTGTTGATTAAATGTCAAGAGAAATCAAAACAATAAAATCTTGAAATATTAAGGTGGAAATCTCAAATTTTTTTACGATTTTTTTTTCAAAATTCGCCCATAAATCATAGAGCAAATTAGATATTAACCTTTCCTATAACTAAATTAGAAACGTAAGAATATTTTTTTTTTATCTTTCTCATACTTTTATCCTACAACATCTACTAATAGCATTGAAGAAAGACAAGACAACTAATCATAGAGATTTCATGTGATTAACGCTTCACTTATCAAGGATGTTCGCATAAAATTTTTCTTCAATGGAAAATTTGGGATCTCTTGTTCTAAAAAAAATCTGTAAACGACTTATTTATTTACAATATATAAAATAATATAAAATAATAATAATTTTAATTATTGATTTTTCTAATTTGTAGTTCTCATTTAACACTAAAGACACATATTATTATAAGATATGAGATTAATTGTTATGTATTGACAATATAAAAAGTTTTATATTGTCAATTTATTATCATTATCTGTTTACACGACTTTATAAGTTTTAAAAATAAAAGTCAAACATTTTCTAACATCCAACGATTATGATTCGCTGATAGTATAAAATTTTTTTATACTGTCAGTGTATTTAAATTAAATCCTATAAAATATACCATATTTTAAATACATTAATTAAGCTATTAATTAAGCATAAATAGATTTATTTACCATTGCCAGAATAAATAAATAAATAAATAAATAAATATATATATATATATATATATTTTATCTCTTGCGTGTAATTTTATTTGTTTGAGTAATAATATTCAGCTAAAGAATGAGACTTCTCATTGATGAACCGCAGAATCTTAATCTCATCCGTTCCCAGAAATAATAACAACAGAATAAACCAAACTTGTTTTTTATTGGAATTTTCGCTGAAATGAGTGACGACAAGCTTTTGGGCCTAGAATTTAGATTACAATTTTGTCTCAACGCATTTTTATCATTCTTCTTGTTTCGCTCGTCGCGTCGCGGATTCACGCCATTTGCTTTGAGAAATCCATATTCCATTTCCAATTATAGTTTGAAATTCAATTTTGATGAATTCAAATCTTTTGAATAATTGGAGATAGTTTATTCACCTCTACGTGATTTACTAACTTATAAGATTTTTTTAATGCAACATTAATGTTTTTTTCCAACAATTTAAAATTAATTTTAAATAGATTTTTTCCGACCAAACAGTTAAATAAAACCATCTCAACAATAAAAAGTCAATTCAAAATATCCTCACATGAGAACGATTAACAGAACAACGATGAACAAGATCCGTTACACGATGGTATATTAGATTCGAATTACTTGCTCATCATCTATCATTGAATCCAATCCAACTATCTATCGCATTCTATATCATGTCAATCGGAAGTAGTTTTAACCGTTAGCATATATAAACTTGTTTACATGCCATAACAAGTATAATAAGTTACATTGAGCTAAATGACTTAGTTTGAGTGATAACTTGGTGATACACCTCCACTCTTACATGCGTAAGATCTGCACCTTCAGATAACTTCATAGCTAAATATCATCAATGTGTTGGATTTATTTATTAATTCATCAAATATAACTCATGTACAAGTTGTCAATGATCAATTATAAATAAAAGATATTTTAATATGATGATTGTCTGAATTTAATGGATAATTAAGCTAATGGGGTTTTTATTTGAAATTTTAAAATTAAATTTAAATTCATGTTCTCTCTTTATGACGATTGGAACATTATTATAGAATATGACTATTGAAAATAAGGCGCCTATAAAATAGACACATTTAAGAAAACAACAATTAACTTTTTCTCATTCTTTCTTTACAAACAAACAAAATAATATATTCATCATCAAAGATATACAAAAAGAAATTGAAAGAGAGGAGATACATATTCAAATCAAAAATCAAAGTCTGAACAAAAATCAACATTATATATCTTATATCTGAGTACTTTTTATATTTTTCCTAACCGTTTGTATTAGAACAAGCTTACTGATATTATAGTTTTTCAGTAATAATTAATAACTTAATTTATTGTTTTTATGTTATAGGAATCAATGTGGAAATAATGAACAACAATGCAATTATTTAATTATAAGTATACAGGGATCACAGTTGCAGGGATCGAACAGTGATATTCCCTACCAAGTATAACATCAATCACCATTGAACCAACTATTGATTGATATTTATTTGTTGAATTTTGAATAACATGTTACACTTATATTTTAAAATTATTTATTAAATTAGAGTTTGTTAAATAGCAAAGTGGTCAAATTCATTAGAGTTTATAATTTTAAATTATAATTGTCTTTTTATTTGGATTATATCTGAATAACATGTTTGTGTCCAATGATATTTATTATTATAATACATATATAGATCATGCATAAATGAATCACGACTTATAATTAATAAAATTAAAATAGCTTTTTAACATACTTGTTGTTTGTATATCAAAAAATAGATATGCATATTTTGAGTATAATTAATTTGTTATTCAAGTATGTTCATGTAGCATTACCCAAAGGCAAACTTAGATACATGTTTAAAGATGATTCTTTTGAATCCATAAAATTTATTTACAACATCAATGTATGAGGGTGTTTTTTAATAACTATGTTAGAATTGAAATACCTAAGCATGCAATATTCTACGAAAATTAAATGCAAGAGTAAGGAATACCGATTATGCCAGAGTTATAGTGTTTCGACGTTCGTCATCGCTGGCCTACGTGCACATTATTCCTTTTTATTTTGACAAATATTGCAAGACTTCATACAATCACTAATCCACAATAATGTTAGAAAAAATAAATCTCATATCTGGATCTTGACTTGTATACACCGTAATGCCAAAGTCTTATGCATAATCTTTACTCGATTAATGCTTCTTGAATCTTCCGGTATCACCAATCTGCTCCAAGCCTTTGTGTGTAGCAATCCTCCATTGATTCTACCAATTGCTTGAGTAGTAAATTTTCTGAAGATTTGAGAAGAACTCCACATTTTCCATAACCATCCACACACTCACTACCAATGGAATCTGAAGAGAAGAACCTCATTCTTTTCACTAGAATTTGTTAGCACCAATGACAACAATCCCAATCTTGTAATCTATCTGCAAATCTTAACCAATTCTTGAAGAATGATTAGTCTCAAGACGATGTCTCCTTGAATTAATTACTAAGCCCTCATGATTAAGATCTAATATTAAACTTAAGTTTGAAGATGCAAGAGTGTCGTTGCAAGAGTTTTAAATTTTCAAAAAAAAAAAACAAAGGGTGTTGATTTTCTTCACAAAATCACAATGTTGATTATGACTCCTTTTTTTGTTGAAAAATGATGACAAAAATATTTTATATGTGCTTGAGATTAAGCACAAGAATGAATGGAAAAAGTTAGTTAGATTCGAAGCAAGAGCATTTTCTAATTTGAGTCAAATGAGCAAGTGAAGTAGAACAAGGAGGAAAAGTGAGTTTTACACATTTCTCTTCTGATTTAAATCAAGTGTATTGTGTGATTAGAATAAGAAAGCCCGTAATTCGAATCAAGTAAAAAAATATGATTAAAATCAATTCAAACAGAGCCAAAAGAGATATGTGGAAAAATCTATATGATTCGAATAAGGTGTAAAGTCTGATTTAGATCAAATGAATTGTAGGTGACCCATATCAGTCTGATTCAAATCGAGTGCAACGTGTGATTCGAATCACAAAGCTGCCTGATTTGAATCAAGTTAAAAGTCTGATTCGAATCAGAGAGTTTGAAAAACTTTTATTTGCCTCTATTCAATTTAATTCGAGTTAGGATATGTACTAGATTCGAATCAAGTACACAAAATCTCAATATTTCATGGTTTCCAAAATACTTTGTGATTTTTCTTTCCACCTAAATTGAATCAATAACACACATGTTTCTTATTCCACTGACTCGTGCATTTGACTAAAAACATCATGATAAAGTTCAAGCGTGACTATTGGTTTATTAATGCTAAAAACGAATCGTTACAAAACTTGATTCATAGAGGATGTGTAATTATGAAGGATACTCAATAAACAGAATTAAATGAAAATGAAAGTGATAAGACAAGCAACAAAACCACTGTATCATAGTAATCCCCCTGAATGTATTAGGGACATGCAACTACAAGACATGGCATTGAAAATGGATGAGAAACCCACAACCATGATGGTGGAAAATACAAAATATGAAATGTCTCTCTTTGTGGTTTTGGAAAGGTCCAACATGTTTTATTTAAACTTGATAAGAAAGGACAATGTCTAGGTTCATTTGCAAAGTTTCTTGAAAGTCGTGGCAACTGTTCACAATATACTATCCTTGGAAAACCACAAAAAAATGGTGTGGCTGAGAGACATAATCATACACTCATTGATATGGTTAGCTCAATGTTAAATGATAGTATTATACCATTATCATTGTGGACGCTCGTATTAAGGACTGTTGTGTATTTGCTTACTACGATTCCGAACAAGATAGTTCCTAAGACTTCTTACAAATTATGCATAAGAAATGTTCCGTCCTAGAACCAAAAATGAAATGACTGATCAGAGATTATGGTGGGAGTTTGACTTTAGATGATCGACAATTCCCCCTAAGACCTTGCAAATGTATAAGTAGGTGGGGATTTGACGTTGTGGCCCTGGGTGCAGACTATTCACTACATGTTTCTGAAATGAGTGGACAATAATCATTTTATTCCCTTTAAGAACCATTCATTTAATGCACCATGCTTCAAACCTCTTTTCGTATATATCATCATGACGGTTCTTGGGAACTTAAAATTTTGAGTGTTATGAGTGAAAAACTTGGATATGCTTGGTGAAGCCTCTCTTCCTTCTAGAACATTGTTTGTTTTTAAGTAATAAGTGTCTTTCTTATTTTTTTTTGAATATTTTTTTTCTAGTTTGAAAGTTTCATCGTCTCTTCTTCATACATTTCGCTTCCTGTAACTATAAATTTAGTGCATCATGAACAAGAAATCATAGAAAGTATTAGAATGTCTTAAAAGAATACTTCATCTTCTTGGATGGATCTTGTTTATTCTACCACTAATTTTGTTTTTACTAAACTAGGTGGCTTTAATGGTGCTTCCTCCGAGGTAGGTTTGTCTTCTGACTGGGGAATCGAGATTCCTTCTGAATACCAAAGGGTTTGCGACAAGTATAGTGCTTGCGTTATTCCCTTTTATGAACGTGTTTTCTCTACCATGGGTCTTTGTCTACCTTTTACTACTTTCGAGGTAGAAGTATTGAACCATCTTGTCATGGCTCTTTTGCAACTCCACCAGTCATTTTGTGCTTATCTGCGATTCTACCAACATTGGCATGAGTACATAAGGGAATATCATGTGTGTTTCTTTTCCTCCACCTTTTCAAATGTCTTTGCGACCCACTTCCCTCGCTAGGGTTAGATGATTGCTCTGCTTCAAGACGATTATTCATGGTTTTGAACCTCTTCAAGAGCTCTCACATTTTTTAGACCATTTTTTCTTGGTGACCCTCGTCAGCACGGAGGCCCACGCCATAATTTGTGATATCTCTACTAGAGTGGAGGGCCAATGTACCGATCTATTCCCAGTTATTGGACTAAGGGTCACTTTTTACTAGGGGAGTGTCTCTTTCGCTTACAACAATAAGGACTTTTCCAAAGAGGCTCAATATAAAAATGGTCGGTTGGTAACGTTTATCAATAAAATGGGATATATCAGGAGACCTTCCCCAACATAGGAAGCAGATAAAAAGCATTTAGAGCGTCTCATCGACATCCCGCTGCTAGTGAAAACTTGTTCTCGGGAAGAGCGAAGGATCATTTTTGGTAAACTTTGAACTTTTTTAGTTCTATGAGATTTGTATCCCAAAGGCCTATGATTTATATTCTTTATTTACGTTTGTGCATATTGCATGGGTAATAAGGAGCAGTTCTAGCTTCTAAAGTGGGGAATGTGGCCGACCAGAAATAATGTTACCGTAGAAAACACGTCGGCTTTACCGAATGTCCCATGTCAGACAACTTTCCCCTTACTAATGGGGGTATGACTCTCATTCTTCTAGAAGTCATCAATCTCTCCTATGGACAAGGACTGTATTTACTTGGTAGGCCTCTTCGGGCCCGTTTTGGAGGAAGATATGGGAAAAATGGCCTGGTACGCTCGACGTGCTTCGATCGTTATAGCTTTAGGTGCATCAAGCCATTAAGATGATTTCTAATATGAATAGTATCATACCAAAAAGCTGCTGATAGAGGATAACATCAGTGACTTAGAGCTTCAACAAGTCATGTACATGTATATGTTAAAAGAGACTTCTACCTCTCTCTTTGGAGTGAAGGATGTTTTGCTTCCATTGAAGCTCGCTAGTTTTATCTAAGATAACATGGTTCAGTTGGTGAGGGTTGTGGAGATCAGGGATCAAACTTTAGTTGTTGTTCAGGGTAGTTAGGGTGTTGTTCACAAGGAAATAAAGTCTTTATGCTCCTAGAATGATCTGTTAGCTCAGCAGCTGCATAAATATATGAATTACACCCTCGAGACGGTTTCACAATCATTTGAAAATGCTTTGAATCAAGTAGATTATTTTCACAACTCTCTATCACTTTTCATGGAACAAATCTAACTAGATTAAGCCGTTATGGAGGGGAAGATCGTCTTTATGCGGAGGTATTCTGACAGGGGTTTTCTTTTTACATTGTAATGGAAGAGTATACATGAGATACTTCTTTTGTAATGAAATGTCTTTGTTCCCTGTTTAAGGTGCTTTGTATGATTATGAGTGCATTGCTCTGAATTTTCTTGCAAATTTTATTAGACTTCTCTGTTCTAATACATTTGTCACTATCCCGGGTGCACAACTCCTGGTCTTTATGAATTTATGAGGTCTCCCCTCAAAGCTTATTGGACGCCACTGTGACAAAGAAGGAATATGGATTTTATTACCTTTTGGTACCTATTTTCATGTATTCGGCGTGATCCTGAGTTAACAGCTCCAAATCCTTACGAACTTACGAGGTTTTCTCCCGAAGTTTTTTGGACGTCACTAGGGATTCTCCCAGCCAAGGGTAAATTTCCCTCCCCCTACCAGATGAAAACCTGGTCAGAGGTAGACGTGTGGCCAACCCATCACAATATTTGGAGTGGCTAGCTACCAGACAGGGGTGGTACATTATTGCATATGGGGATTGATTGCTTTAGCCGGACTTACAAAGCATCTCCGACAACACGCCTAATTTTATGTGGGGGATTAATTACTTTAGCAGGAAGTACAAAGCATCTCCGACAACACCTATTAACTTAGGTGGGGAATTGATTGCTTTAGCCAGATATACAAACATCTTTGACAACACCCCTGACTTCATGTGGGGGATTGATTGCTTTTGCCAGATGTACAAAGCATCTCCAATAGTACCCTTTACTTTAGGCGGGGGATTGATTGCTTTATCTAGAAATACAAAGCTTTTCTAATAGCACCACTGACTTTAGGTGGGGAATTTATTTCTTTAATCGGTCAGATGTACAAAATGTCTCTAACAACACCCTTAACTTTATGTGTCTCAGGCATCAACATATTTGGTCTTTTCCTAGATGTCCTGTTGCTATACACATTTATAGAGAAAAAATGTCTTAGAAAACATTAGTTATTTTGCTATTGTACATCGATAAAAGCATATAAATGGTAAATGACTTAAGCATAATATTTGGCATGATGGAGGAACAAAAACATAACCAGGAAAGGTGACCGAAACTTATTCATTCGGTCCTAATGGGCTTTTTAGCCACTTTTTAGAAGGTTGATACCCATCTAGTTTATTTTTCTGATGAGTGAAGTGACGTTGAGCTCCATGGCTATGCCTTCTCCGTGATCTTTTTGGAGAGCTTGGTATATCGTCTTTGCTCCATCGAAATCAACATGAATTGTAGATGGTTCTCCCTATAGAATATGGTATTTAAGTTTAAAATAGACTGGTGACGCAACATCGTCTAGCATGGTTGTAAAGGGTCGTTCCAAGATGAAACTGTACACACTCTTGTACGTAACAATAAGAAATTGAGAATTTATTGCCCAACTGTCTTCTCCACTGCCGACGAAAACTATTAGTTCTATATATCCCCAGAGACGGGTTGTGGTTCCATTGAATGCTTAGAGATTTGAGCCTTTGTATGCCATAAATCTCCTTCGGTCTAGGTTCATCTTCTCGAATAGCTCTGAGAACATAATATCGTAAGAACTGCCGTCATCGATGAGAATCCGAGACACATCAAATTTTCCAATCGTGGTAATGATCACTAGCGAAAAATCTCATTCGAAATACGCTTGATTTTTCTGATTCCTGGAACCTCAGCATAGGACGGTCTGGAATTTTCATAGACATATTTCCTTCTTTATGGTAGACAACCATCATTTCTGAAATCATCCTCTTTATTGTCTCCTTGGAGGGAAGGGTAGGCCGAGGTGCCCCTAATGTAATGGCGGAAATATAGGGCCGTCTTCCTTTGTCGGTCTCCTTGTTCTCCTCGCTTGTCCTAGCTGCGGTGGTCTTTATGGGGGATTTACCTTTATGAGATTTTTCTTTGTCTTGTCTCCCTTCATGCATTAAGTCAACCAAACTCTCTTTATTAGTTATTCGATGCCATCCTTCAACTATATGCAGTCATTAATGTTATGGTCATGGCTTTTATTGAATCCACAATATTTTGATTTGTACGTCCGAGATATCTGTCTGACGGGAAATGAGGGTCATATTCCTGCCTTTTGAATTCACCATTCGCACATTCATGATAGATCCTCTCACAAGAGACCGTCCGAAGGGTGTAATTGTCATATTTCTCTTGTATGTTTCGGTGAAAGTCATCTCGACGTCGGTGAGGTTCTTTTTCGGACGGACAACTGAAGTGAGACTCGCTAGATGCAGGGTTATCAAAATGTGTGGCTAACTTTTCTTCTAATAATATTAAAGCTTTAGCCATGGTCAACATCTCTTGAACAAATTTAACCTTATTTCCCCCCGCTTTTTCCTAAAAGGATGGTCACTTAGAAGGCATTTTCTACAAAATCCAGCATTTTAGACCTACTTGAGCCCCATCTACTTCGATCAAGACTTGAGTGATATGGTTAATATATGATTGCAAAATTTCCTTCTTCCTTTGGACGATCCCCATCAGAGCGTCTTCGGTGACAGGACTTCACTTCTTGGCAGTAAATTGTGCCAAAAACCTCTTGCGAAACTCAGCTTAGGAATCAGTAAATCCATCTGGTAAGCCGTTGGACAATAATCGAGTTGGTTCGACCAAGGTTAATGCGAACAACTTGCACTTGGAAGCGTAGTCGACACTAAAGTAACTCAACAATTCATCTACTAGTTGTACGTGTTCATTAGGATCTCTTTTTCCATCGTAATTAGCTAGCTTGGGAGGCTTCTCTATAGACTTAAGGATTCTTCTTTCTAGGATCTGTACCTACAGTGGGTGCTTTGTTTGTGCTCTATCCAGGAGAATTTTCTGCTTGAATTGGGGATGAAGCATCACTTTCCCGGTCTCCTCCAGGACTCAGAGGAGGAGTCTGGTTTTTTTTACTCCTGCATCGATCCTTTGATCGAGGAGCTTTGTTTCTCTTTGTCCTAGCAGGTTCCGAAATTACGACACTATTTTTTTGAAATAGCTTCTAGAATCGTGTTCTCGCGGGAAGGAGCATTGTAGAGGCTCTCACCAAGGAGCTAAAGCCTTTATTTAATATAATTTAAGTTTTGTTACCGAACAATATAGAAAACATTTTTCAATAACTCATTGTACCTTATATGTAAAGGCTTGCTTGCAGCGTGTGAGAGCCAAGTAACACTTCATGTTGTGCACTTGGAATTGGGACCGGAGTCTCCACCAGATTGACCAAAACTGAACTTGCCACTTGTGAAGCTCAATCTTGATCCAGATGTGAAGGAACTAACGCTCTAGGATCTGTGGAATTATGTTACAGAGGAAGAGGTGGTTGATTACATGCTGCTAAAGAAGCAGAGACTGCTTTTCGTGTGGTGGTGGATCTGGTAGTCTTGGATCCAGCCATTTCTATTGAAGATCTAAATCTGAGTTTTAAAAATTTTGAAGAAATGAGATTGAAGTTGTGCGAAGTTGAATCGAAACATCATAGATCTTCGCATTTGATTATGATTACTTGCTCTGATGATCGAGATGAATAATGAACTGCAAAATTTGAACAAAACATGCGAATTTGTGGAATTCGTAGGAATCAAAATTCTATTCCCTATAGATGGCGCCATTGTTCTGTCCTGGAACCAGAAATGAAATATTTGTTCATATATGGTGTTGGATTCCAATCTGGAAGGCTAGAACTTCAACACCAAGTCAGTATGTGAAGAATAAGAGTGAATTGAAAATTTATTTTGAAACTTGTTACCTTGATTGGCACATACTCTATATTTATATAAAGAGGGAAAATGACAAATTAGCTAGTTGTGTGCTGCTCTTTGCAGATGGTCGTTGGATGTGCTTTACAGTTGAGATCTCTTGGGTTATGAATATATGGGTGATGAAGCGGTTGTCAATGAGCATGAACAAGTGATAGAAGAAATACAAGAAATAGAAATAAGATGGTTCGAAAGATGAAGAAGACCAACTATTTTGAAATATTATGTTATTTAATCACTTAAGGATGAATGTGAATTAAGCATTGATGAGGATCCAATATCGTTCACATAAGCCATAACAAAACAAAATTGCAAAGAAGATTCTTAGGTACTTACAAGGCACCAAAGATTTCATGCTCACATCTAGAAGATCAAATTATCTTAAAGTGATTGACTACTCAAACTTGAAATTTATGGAATGTGTGGAATCAAGGAAATCCACATTTGGATATGTTTTTCTTCTGACTAGAGGAGAAATATCGTGGAAGATTGGAAAATAATCTATACTTGGTACTTTTACTATAGAGGTAGGATTTATTGTATGCTTTCATGCCACAATTAAATCATTATGGTTGCAGAATTTTACCTTAGGGTTTGGTATTGTCGATAGTATCGCTAAGATGATAATAATTTATCATGATATTTTGCATATGTCTTTTTCTCTAAGAATAATAAATATTCAAAATATGATAAACACATGAAATTGAAGTACTTATCATTGAAAAAAAAAGTGTAGAAACAAGAAGTTTCATTTGAACACATTGGTATAAAGTTAATGATAACAGATCACTTAATTAAAGGTTTATCTCCCTAGACATTTGTTGGCTATGTAGAAAGTTTGAGCATTATGCAAAAGTCCTTTTTAAAAATATAATATGATTGGTATATATACATGTATAATTTAATGTTTGTATTGTATGACACTTGTGAATTCAATTAAGGTTATGTCTCTACTTAGTTTTATTATCCATATTAGGTTGTATACGTTATTGTTAATATGTGATGACAAAGGTAACTTTGAAAAGACATGAAAGAAATGATATTGTATTCCTTTAAGTTATATGAATTGTATTGATTCGTGATACATGAAAGGAATCAAGTTGATGGATAACTTGTGACCACCATGATTTAATCATTTCAGTTCATTAAAGATAATGCCTTGATGCTTTCAATGAATGGTGCACAATTATGATATAAGATTGAAACATAAAGTTATCACATGAGTCAATTGGGAGACTATTGGATTAATTTATTAATCCATTAAATATGACTCATGTAAATAAAAGTGTGACTTTAAATAAAAGATGCCTAAATGTGATGATTGTTTTTGTTTGATGGGTAATTAAGCCAATACGATTTTTTATATTGAAATTAAAAAGAAAATTTAAATCTCCATTCTCTCTCTTCATGAATGTTGGGACATGAATCTTGGAAATAAGGTGCATATAAAATATACACCTTTAGACAAGCAACAATCAATTATATTTTCAAAACATTACATCAATCACACTTGGTAGGTTCAACTAAAACTTCATGAGAAGAGGAAGAGTTTTGACAACCATGGTTTAAGCATATAAATACATTTCCAACCAAAAGGGAGAATTTTGACAACTATGGTCCCTATATTAAAAAATCACTGTGATTTTGGGTTTCCAACTATGGTTTAAGCATATAAGTACATTTCCAACCAAGTCCTCATTTTGAAAACCTTTTTCCAGAGTTCTCATGTGATTCTTAGTGTGAATGGATCACTTTTGCATATCATAAATGTTTTTTTCTAGAATTCATAATGAATACTTCATACTCATGGGTTAATGTGTCTATCCTTGTCCACTTTACCTCATTTTTCCTTCATGGAGAAATTGAAGGGGGTCATGCATTTATTTTGCAGTCTCTGTAATATCCCATATTCCATTAAATGCTCAATTGGGTGTCAGTTGGTATCAACTGAGTTGCTATGTACTCTACCTTTGTCAGTTAGAATAATTAAAGCTCTCAAGTGCTCTAAATGTTATCAGTTGGGACCAATAGAGTAACTAGTGAACTCTAAAGAGATCAATTATTAATAAAAGAGACAAACCAATATTAATAAGTGCAAGAGAGGATATTTTGGTGACATCAATAACTGGTCAATTGGTATCAGATGACAAAATATCAATTGAGATATTTTATATCATTACATAAAATTATTATATATTATATGTTTATGAGTGGATGAGAAAGAATTAGAAGAAAAAAGAAAGTTAGTAAGAAAGGAAAGAGAAGAAAAAGAGAGAAAGGAAGAGAAGAAGAACTCATGGAAGAGAAAGAGGAGGTTCATGGATTCATCATCTCCATCATCAAATCATATTTTTTTTTCAACAAGGTGTGTTCCATTAGATAGTGCAACCTTGGGGAGGGAAAGCATGAGAACAATGGTGGGTTAGTGTTTTTTGTGTTGAAATTGGATTGGTATTGTTTCCCTGTTATAGTTGTTGAATTGCATGCTTAATGATGATATAACTTGTTTAATTAAGTGTTTGGATTCTATATGATCATGTGGGTTGGGGATTTTAGCTTTGGTTGCCTTCAATTCACGTTCTGCAGATTCTGAGTTTCGCTTGAGTCGCCGAGCGAGCTATTTTCTGATAGTTTCGTTGGGCGACCCTTGGCGAACAGAAAGCAAGCTACCTCGCTACCTACTTGCTAGGCGACCATGCGGAAATTTCACCACTGCCTGGGCCTCGTCTGGGGTTCGCCCAGCGAACCAAAAGCGAGGCATCCTCGCTGGCTGCTCGCTGGGCGACCATGACAGGGTGCATATTTCTGTTTCTTGTTTTCCTTATAACTTAAGAACTGTAACTCGGATTGAGGCACGGTCAGAACCGAAACTAGAAATATTGATATATGTTATTGATTGATAGAATAGTAATGAATTAAAGTGAATGCGGAATAATATGTGAACAAGTGAAGATGAACACCTAGTATTTTGATGAACACCGTGAGAATTGATTTGATATTTGGTGAGGAACCTTTGTTCCAAAAGTCCTATTTGGCGAGGAACCTTTGTTCCAAAAGTCCTATTTGGTGAGAAGCTTGACTCCGAAAGTCCTATTTATTGTGAGACCATGAATTAACTAAGGATTCTTGGTGGAGAATAGCAATGTGTATGTTTATGAATTATATGTTATATATTGTTGTATCTTGTGATTGTACTGGTTGTGTAATAACATATTTAAAACACTTTGAAGATGATTGAGGAAACCTAGGCTTATAACTAGGTAAATGGATTAAAAACATAGGTTACAAGTATGATTTAGATAACACTAGAAGGTGACATTCATGCAATATGATACCTAGGTGAGTGTCATGGATGAATGGTTACCATAGTTGTGAGTGAGATGCATTGTATAGTACATGTGATGTTTTTGAGTGATTAAGGTGAATGTGATCACATTGTGATTGTCGAATAAGATAACCTTATGTTGTATTTCATCACGTAGTCGGAAACAACCCCCTAATTATGCCTTCCCAAGAGTGATCACCATTACTTTGACAGGTTTGAGTCCCCATAAACGTTGGATCCCGAAGTGGGTTAGAGTCCCATACGGGTAGAAACTTGAAATGAGTTTGGAGTCCTATAGGAAGCGACGATTCTTAAGGTTGAGGAGTCCCTTAGAATTCGAAGTCCATGTGTATGTCAAAGTATGATACAAGGATCTGTGACCCGTGCCGAGAGTCCTAGATGTAGGATCAGACGGGAAAAGATGCCTTGATATGGTTTTTGTACTAGTGATTGTTTGAGTTGATGAACTCAAGAGACATGTTTCTATACATTGTGAGTTTTGTGAACTCAAGTCTTATCCCTTTTTCCCTTGACTTGAGTTAGAATTTGATTAGAACCCTGTAGAGCCGAGTGAACCCATAGGATATGGGAACTCAGTGAGATTATTATCTCATACCATTATTGTTGTTATTTTTCATGTATTATTTGCAGGTTTAGTATACAAGAAGAACTGTGCATGGATGTTTCAAGGGAAGCTTATATTGTGATTATTCCACTGTGTATTGTGTACAATGAAGGATATTGTACTTTGATCTTAGATTTTTTTGACACTTTCCATATCTTATACCATAGGTTATCTTTATAGTTTTGTAAATGGTCAAGTATGTAAACGATGCCAATAAGCACTTATGATTGTGTCAGTACCAAATAATAACACTTGTATGATATTATATATATATATATATATATATATATATATATATATATATATATATATATATATATATATATTATACAAGACGTTTCAGTCTCATAGTTAGAAACACACAATAAACTCATCAAGACCAAGAGCCCTAGTGATGATAATTTTAGCTTTCAAACAATGGTGGACTTTTTCTCTTTATTTTTTGTCCAATCATCTTCCTCTTTGTTTATCACAACATCATTAACTTGATGTATGGTAACAAAGAGACCATTTTTTATTATCTTCCAAATATACAAATTCATCCCCTTTATAAAGATTCTCATTTTATCTTTCTACAAATCATACCCTTCTCCATTAAATGATAGAGATTTTTAGTGAATTATTTGAAATTATTTCTTCCTCCTTGGAGGATTAGTCTTAAAATAAGAGTTAGACTATATTGCCACTTGTCGACCAAATGACTCCAAACATAAGAGAGGGAGAGGGTGAATTGTGATATTCATAATTTGTGATTAATTTTATAATTAACAAATATTTTATCTTAAAAATTTGTATGTTAATGAATATAAATTTGATAAGATAGTGTACCAGAGATTTATACTAGTTTGACATAACCACTATGTATTCTCATGTCTCCAAGAGTTTCCTCTTGAGAGTATCTACTAAAATATTACTTGAGATTTTTATAGGATAGGCCCACAAACTTTCTTACAACCAGACCAAGATTTTACACTGGTTGATCTAAAAACCAAACAAAACTTTTCTACAATATAAACTTTCAACGAAGCATACATTTTACATAGGCTAATCTTTGAACCAAACAAAGATTTTTTACGGGCTAAACTCCAAACCAAATAGAGAAATTAATCAAGAGAATCACACTCTTGAATAAGAACATAAACATCAAAACACCAATACAAAATTTTTCTCACAAGTATTTTTCACTCTCTTGACCCTAAGACAACTTTGGTGAAAGAATATAAAATAAAGAAGAAGAGAGTAGAAAGTGAGATATAAGAGTTTCAAGCTCGAAATATGATTTAAAATGAAATGCGAAAAACACTCATTTATATAGTAAAAATATTTGTCTAATAAAGAAAACGATCCACTGGCATTTTTAATGCTCTAATCGATAAACTCTAGATGACAATCAATTAGACAACCCAAAAACTGAAAGTTTTTAAATTCCGCTATCCTTAGTCGATTAAAGGTCTCTCTAATCAATTGAATCCGTTATAAATAAGTTATTTGATTAACCCTAATCTAGTAATCGATTAACTAGTGTAAAAAAACCTTTTAAGTGATTAAACAAGTTCTTAATCAGTTAAGTATGCATATAAAAAAAGGTTTTAAAGTCTTATATAAAATAAAAGAGTCTTTGGAAAAGACTGTGTGTGTGTGTGTATGTATGTGTGTGTGAATTGCTTTAGTAGAGAATTACTCTTATACAATTTATATAAAATGGACCATTCATACTCATGCTAAGCGTATAACCAGACGAGCTATCACACTTTCTCTCTTTCATAACTTCAGAGCTACAATTTCACTTGTATGATTCAAATTTGACGTAGAACTTCAACCGGACTTGAATATTTTGATTGATGAGACTCGAGATATCTTCTTGATAAGATGTCATCATCAAAGATTGGTGCACAATTGTCACCAAGGACTTCATCAAACATCGTTTGACATAAGATGTTGCCATCATCAAAACTAACTAACAATAGTATTTGCACAACACATTGATCCACAAATTTCACATAGGCATGAAAAGACCTAAAATTCAAATCCTTTCTCTCACTCACATGTTTCTAGATCGTTGATAGAATTTGGAGTCAACAGATCTAAGTAGTGACCAAAGGTTGGCAAAATCTCTACTCATAGAAGCTATCTCATCACGAGTAAGAGGAGCCTCCTTATCTTTTAGATAAACTAATCTAATACCCTCCATAAAGGTAACCTTATTAGTCTCAATAAGACCAAAGACATCCTTATCCCCAACATTTCAAATTGCATTTAATTGTTTTACACTTATCTTTTAGTAAAAAAAAAAGCATTCCAGCCAAAAGAAAGAGATAAACTTCAACTATTCACAACCACATCGGACAAGTCACCATGCTTAATCCAATGATAGTTAAATCTAAAAGTTTAAAGCTCCCAGATCAAATTAGAATGTTGGAGCACCAATGAAAAGTGACCACTAACATCTCTCAGAATGGGTTACTGAGAGGCGGCACCCCATAGAACCCATTAAGTAACCGACACAAGAATCCTATCTAGGCGACTAGTAGTCTTCCATTAGGTTGGTATCAGGCAAAAATCTTACCCAGCTATGGAAGATCATGAATCGCTATAAGAGGCAAGCAATTAGATATGGCATCAAGTTTTTGAACATACTCAAGACACTCCTAACCACAAACATCTTTATGTCCACCTATAAAATGAACAACAATAAAAATTTCCTATAACAAACAAAACATCACCACATCTCTCTCTTATCAACAAATGAACACTTAGAATAAATATTAACCACATAAAAAAATTAAGAACCTCCCAGCGGAGTTAGGTGTGTAAAAAACCAGAGCCAATAAAAGAAAATATAGAACAACCCTTAGAACTAGACCAGATGGAAAGAAGACCACCACTACTTCCAACGACTGAGGGAAAACTCCAATGTATAAAGGGCTTCCCTGGAGGAAATAAACAAGGTTAACAGACATTTCAAAGATCTTAGTCTTTTAAGCTGCCAAGAAATCAAGATTGCTGGAGCCGATGAACTTCCTCACTTTACCCTTTTTGATCCTCTCACCCAACCCCATTAGTTAAAACACCCCACAACAATTGGAAACCTCTAGACTCCTAGACATCTTTCTAACTATGATCCATCTCTATTCTATCTCTTCTAACATATGAAACTCACAAACCATCACCCTTAAAGGAATACCATTGGTTTTTAATTAAACAAAATATTTTCTTAGTCTTGGTATTATCTAGAGTGCCCACAAAAATCTTTATCGACTCCCTATTCGGAGTCACCAAACGAAGAAGAACTGATGAAGGAGGCTCTTGCATCTAAATGGTCAAGTTCAAACTTCTTTCATCCCAAACTTCCAATAGAGTAGGAATACAAACCTTATCCTACAAACATAAACCTAAAGAAACTTGATTAAGAAACATGATGAAGCTCAACCTTCTTTTCATAAGGAATTACAACATCTACACTTACAATTGGAAGCAAATTTAAGACATCCGATGAAGAAAGGTACACTAAGCCATGAGAGAGAGAGACCCAACAAAAAGGTTGCCATCGGGCTCATAGAAGGCGATGCAAGAGAAATCTATCTAAAACCACCCAAATTGATCTTGGCTCCCCACAAGTGGGGGTAACATGACCAAACTACCCTTTTATTAAAAAAAGTTAAATTTTTAAAAATTATTTTTTAATTGTTTTATTTTATTACCCGCGAAATTTGCTGCGCACTGTACCAAAATTTCTGCATGAAATATGTTAATTGCGGATTTTTGAAAGACCAATACATAATTTTTGTGCATTTTTACCGTATTTTTAAAAAAAAATTGGTAATATGTGTAGGGTGTTATTCAATTTAAAAATAAAAATAATCTTGTATTGGACATTATTTTTTTTATAATTTTTCAATTGTTTGATTTCTATCTGTAAAATTTATTGCATATTATAGAACTATTTCTGCAGGAAATACATTACCTGCAAATTTTTCTGTGGATTTTAAAATATATGTATTTTTACCGCATATTTTAAAAGTCCAATAAAAATACATACCGGATATTTAGTATCACTATCAGATTTTTCTCGTAAAAATTCTATAAAAAATTAAAAAAGGTAAAAAAAAATTGATGGGTATTTTTGACATATTATTAGAATATGTGAGAATACCATGTACAACTTTGGAGATATAACATTAGAAACAATGATCACGTGTAGGAAATGATTCTCTCCCTTGAGAATATCACATGAGAGAGCTGTGAAAATCAAGACCATTAAAATTCCAACTTCTTACTTTTTGAATGTTTTTTATTTAAAAGGTGTGTTTTAGATTTGACTGGAGGAACATTTCAAAGGAGACAGTCTCCTTCTGTCATATGTTGATGACCCATTACCGAAGCAAAGGTAATATTCCTTATGCAACCTACTTGGTTAACTAACCAATTTGAAAACATATAGAATCTTAACTAGGGTGGGAAATGAGTTGAACCAAACCGAACATAATTCGAAACACGATTCGATAATTAAATTATTGAACTAGGTTCAAAGGTTAAATGAGTGTAATACGAGCAAAAAAAACTAATTTTGTTAGCTAAATGAGTTGAACTTGAACTATGTATAGTTAGACTCGTTAAGTTCACGAGTCAACTCGATTATATATGAGAATGATTATATTGACTCTAAGAGTACGTTTAAAGATTTACTCCAAATATTAATCATCTATTTTATTTTAATCTAGCCGTTTTAATTGATCATTTATATTTTCAAGTGAGCAAAATATTTTTAAAAATAATTACACAAATAAAATTTACTTCATACACTACTACAAATAATACATTTCATGATAAAACTTTCATCTCAGATATTGAAAAACCGAGGTCAAATGACCTGGAACGCGCATTTTTTTTATAAAAAAAATTAATCTTTTACCCCAGTTTTTCTAAAAACCGACATAACAAGTTGCTTAGGGTTTGAGCTTCAACTCCCAACGCTTGCAATTTTATTTTTTATTTAGAACTAAAAAGGTGCCATTATTTTAATAGAGATTTTACGTCGGACATGTCCCATCGGTTTTAAGAAAACCGAGATAAAAATTCACTAAATAATTTTTTATTCCTTCAGATTTAATGTTAAGTCTCATTCACTTTTCGCACCCTAGCTAGTGAACGAAAGGAACACTATTCTTATCCAGCAAACGAAAGTGAAGCACTATTCTTCTCCAACGAACAAAATTGAAACACTATTCTTTGAGTCTCTCATCACATTTTTGGTATGTACAAATTATACATTACTCTTGTTGTTGTTGTTGTTGTTATTTCCGTTGTTGTTGTTGTTGTTATTGTTGTTCTTGTGGTTGTTGTTCTTGTGGTTGTTGTTCTTGTTGTTTTTGTTATTGTTGTTGTTGTTGTTGTTGTTGTTTGTATTGTGTCCGTCATTGATGTTGTTGTCATTGTTGTTGTTGTTATTATGGTTTTTGAGACTTATACAATTCATTTTTATTGGTTGTGTATTATTTTTATTTTATTTTTAAAAGTTGTATGTGATTATGGATCATAGTTGGATGAAAGCCAATAAATTAAGTAAAGAGTGTGAGAATGGAGCGATTCAATATCTTGAATCCGCAGAAAAAAAACCTTCCTAATGATAAGGGTTTTTTGGTGTCCTTGTAAAATTTTCCGAAATATGAAAAAACATCCAAGGGATGATATATTCAATCATTTAGGTTGTGATGGAATTATTCAAAATTACACGAAATGAGTATGACATTGTGAAGTGACAAAAAAATACCTTCGTCACATACAGTTGAAGATGATGATAATGAGTAGATGCTTTCAAGAAAGCTAATGTGACAGATACTTTCCAAAGAGACATGGAAGTGTCGTTGTATCTGTAACACCCCAAATTTCGTAAGAATATTTATTTAATTTTTTTAAATATTATATTCGTGAATTTCTGTGATTTTTGGTGGACTGTGTCGATGTCGGTGTTTTTGTGATGTTTTGGTTATTTTAATTAAATAATAGTATATAATATGAATATATCAGTATTATTATTAATTTAAAATAATATTAGAGGAATTAAGGGTAAGATGGACATTTGAGGAGTATTAGTGGGAGTAGTATGGGAAAGCCCATATTTAAGGCCCAAGGGTTAGAGTGAATATAAAAGGAGGATTTTGAGAATAAGGTTTTTTTTTGTTAGAACATGAAAAGAAGGAAAGAAGGAGAGCTCTGAGGAAAAAGGGAAAAGGCGGGGATTTTCGTGAAGGTTTCCAAAGGCTCAAGAGAGAACTCATCGGATCGACAATCTAAGGTATGGGGAGTAATTGCCTTTCATTGTTTTCATTATAGGATTTGATGCGATTAAAGTGGATTTTTGGGGATTTTGAAGTTTATGAGGGTTTATGGGTTTTGAGGTAAACTGATGATTTTGAGGGTATTTTGTGAATCGATTAATAAGAGTTGAATCTAATTGGGTAAAATAAACCTTGGGGTTGATTTCCCCGTCGTTGTAGTTTTAACCTTGTGGTGAAGGGATTTATGGAGTTTATGGGGAGCTTGAGAGTTTTGAAGGTTTAGGGAATTTAAGGTTTCCGTAGGGTCCCGAATCGACCTAATAGACGTAGGTTTTATGTCGTTGATCTCTGTGATGCATTAGAACTGTTATAGGGATGTTTTTGGGTCATTTGGAGCTGTAATCGCAGGTACCTTTGAGGTTCTGGAGCTACTGAGGCGTAGCAGCGATTTGCTATAATCGCACGTTCGCTAGGCGAACCGTTGCTTCGCTAGGCGAATGTTCGCCAAGGCTCGCTAAGCGAGCAGCGCGGCGAATGTGCGATAATGTGGGAGGGAGTACTGAGATGATTCTGGAGAGGAAAGGTGGGCTTCACTGGGAGTTTTGCTAAGCGAAGGAATCAGCGAGGAGGTTCGCTAAGCGAGTCAACCGCCGAGTGTGATAGATGATTGTGTTCTGGTGTTGAGTGTGGGGTCTGTGAGGTTCGCTGGCCGCTTCGCTAAGCGAAGGCCACAGCGAACAGGTTTGCTAGGCGAACCCTGGAGCGAACTTCAGCTGTTCGCAAATACTTGTTTATGCTGCTGTGCTGTTTTTGATGTTCTAATGCTGTAATGTTATGATGACTTGCCATGATGTTCTTGATGATATTGAGGTGATAACTTGTGATGTTTTGATGAATACATGATGATATGGGTTTTATGAAAATTGATGAATGATGATGCACATGATGATGTTTACTTGATGATGATGAATTATTGACGTTTGTGTATCATACATTCATATGCATACTCTGTGACGACGCTTCGTTCCCATTGTGCGGATATGAGGTAATTATGACGTGCTCCGGTTCCAAATGCGGGATCGATCCTATTGACGGGGATCTTTGGAGGGTTGACGGCCTAGTGTCCATCTATTATGACGATTGGTATCACATGCATGAGTCTTGTTATGCATTGCATTTTTGTGTGGCATTGATGAATTGTGATATGGTGCTTCCTGATGTTTCCCTTGATGATGATCCTGATGATGTTATGTATGAAGATAATGCAATTTTATGTATATCTTGTTTTATAATGATTATCATGAATTGTGATTACTCACCCTGCCTATTTGAATGTTGCCTCCACGTGGGTAACGTGCAGGTGATCAAGTTTAGCCGTGGATGCTTCGAGGACCTTGAAGTTTATTTGCTTTTGGTCGATTTAGAGGGTCTTGCTCTGATAATGTAACATTGGGTTGGGGTCCTTTGAGTCGAACTATGTTGTTTCCTTATTTTTGTTGTCATTTGATGATATGGTTTTATATGTTGAAAACCTTTTTGGATTACTACGATGTTTATTGAAAACCCTTTTAATTGAGAATTTTGAGTTCCGCTGCCACGTGAAGGCTTTTGAGTTATTTTGAGGAAAAACCTTTTGTTTATAGGGAAAGTGTATTATTTTGATTTAAACGAGAATTGTACACCCTTTGAGGTGATTTTAATGCTTTACTCTGATATTTGAGTTGTTTCTGCTGCAACATTTATGGGGGTAGAAAAGGGTGTTACATTAGTGGTATCAGAGCAGGTCGGTCCGTCCGGCCAGGTTTTTACGTGATGTCAATCCCCTGTTAGTCGACGAGTGTGTGTACACTGTCGATGTTTTAGTTCTTCTAACCTTGTTGGTGGTGTGCAAGATGGCTGGAAGAAACGATCGTGCGATTGCTGATGCGTTGGAATCGATTGCTAATGTGGTGGCGCAGCTGAATCCAAATGGTGGAGCTCCTGATGAGTTTCGTGATTTGGGGAAGTTTCAAAGGAACAATCCACCGACTTTTGTGGGTACGCATGATCCAACAAGTGCACACAAGTGGCTGAAGGTGATCGAGAAGATCTTCCGGGTGATGGGGTGTTCTGATGAGCAACAGGTTCAGTTCGGAACGCATATGCTGGAAGAAGAAGCTGAGGACTGGTGGGATAACACCCGTCAGAGACTTGCAGATGTTGGCACTGTGATAACTTGGGCTATGTTTAAGCAGGAGTTTCTGGGGAAGTATTTTCCAGAGGATGCTCGTGGCAAGAGAGAAGTGGAATTCCTTGAGCTGGAGCAAGGAGATATGACTGTGATAGAGTATGCCACAAAGTTTGAGGCTTTGGTTAAGTTCTGTCCGCACTACAATCGTGTTGATGCTGAGATGTCTAAATATCTCAAGTTCGAGAATGGGCTGAGACCAGAGATTAAGCAGGGTATTGGGTATCAACAGATCCGCATGTATGCTGAGTTGGCTGACAAGAGCAGAATCTACGATGAGGATAGCCGAGCTCGATCTGCTCACTACAAGCAGTTGAGTGAGAAGAAAGGGAAGTATAGGGGTAAGCCTTATACAACTTCAGCTTACAAAGGGAAGCAGAAGGCTTCAGATGGGAAAAAGGCAAGTGGGGGAGCAGCTCCCGCTTCTGGAAAGTGTCATAAGTGTGGCGAGCAAGGTCACCGTGCTGATGTGTGTACCAAAAATGTGCTGAGGTGCTATAGATGTGGTAAGAAGGGGCATAGAGCTACTGATTGCAAAGATGAGGGTCCGACCTGTTTCAATTGTGGTGAGAAAGCTCATATCAGTACTCAATGTCAGAAGCCGAAGAAGACTGCAACTGTCGCTCAGACCAGTGGCAGAGTGTTTGCTTTGAGTGGTGCAGAGGTGCCGGAGAAGGACAACCTAATTCGAGGTACTTATTTTATTAATAATATCAAGTTGATTGCTATTATTGATACTGGTGCTACTCATTCTTTTATCTCGCTTGAATGTACTAATAGATTGGGTTTGAAGTTATCCGATATGAATGGTAATATGGTAATAGAAACTCCAGCTAATGGTTCTATTACTACTACCCTTGTGTGTTTGAGATGCCCTATGATGATTTTTGATAAGAGCTTTGTGATGGATTTGGTGTGCTTACCCTTGCACCATATCGATGTGATCTTTGGAATGAACTGGTTGGAGTTCAACCGGGTTCATATCAATTGTTATAACAAGACTGTAGAGTTTCCTGAGATTGATGATAGTGGGGAGTTGATGTTCTTATCTGCTAAGCAAGTAGACAAACTTGTGGAAGACGAAGCTTTGGTGTTTGTAATGTTTGCATCGTTGCAAATTAATCGTGAAGTTGCGAGTGTGGAGTTACCTGTTGTTTATGAATTTCCAGAGGTGTTTCCAGATGACATCAGTGATTTGCCTCCAGAGCGTGAAGTAGAGTTTGTAGTGGACTTAGTACCAAGTACGAGTCCAGTGTCAATGGCTCCTTATCGGATGTCAGCTTCGGAGCTAAGTGAATTGAAGAAACAACTGAAAGAATTGCTTGAGAAGAGGTTTGTTCGACCAATTGTTTCTCCATGGGGTGCTCCTGTGCTGTTAGTGAAGAAGAAAGATGGAAGTATGAGGTTGTGTGTTGATTATCGGCAATTGAATAAAGTGACTATCAAGAATAAGTATCCACTTTCGAGAATCGATGATTTGATGGATCAGTTAGTAGGTGCTTGTGTGTTTAGTAAGATTGATTTGAGGTCTGGTTATCATCAGATTCGAGTTAAGCCTGATGATATTCCGAAGACGGCTTTCAGGACGAGGTATGGACACTATGAATACACTGTGATGCCGTTTGGTGTATCTAATGCACCTGGTGTGTTCATGGAGTATATGAATCGGATTTTCCATGAGTATTTGGATACGTTTGTGGTGGTGTTTATCGACGATATCTTGATATATTCCAGATCTGAAGAAGAACATGCCGAGCATTTGAGAACAATGTTGCAAGTGTTGAAAGGGAAGAAGTTGTATGCAAAGTTGTCGAAGTGTGAGTTCTGGTTGAAGGAAGTGAGTTTCCTTGGCCATGTGATTTCAAGTGGCGGGATTGCTGTTGATCCTTCTAAGATTGATGCCGTGTTACAGTGGGAGACTCCAAAGTCTGCGACTGAGATACGAAGTTTTCTGGGATTAGCGGGTTATTACCGCAAGTTTATTGAAGGCTTTTCTAAGTTGGCATTACCTTTGACTCAGTTGACTCGAAAGGGTCAAGCCTTTGTGTGGGACGTAACTTGTGAAGAGAGTTTCGTGGAATTGAAGAAGAGGTTGACTACTGCTCGAGTGTTGATTTTGCCTAATCCAAGTGAATCTTTTGTGGTGTATTGTGACGCGTCGAAGATGGATCTTGGAGAAGTATTGATGCAGAATGGACAAGTTGTGGCCTATGCTCCGAGACAATTGCGAGTTCATGAGAGGAATTATCCTACACATGACTTGGAGTTGGTTGCGGTGGTGTTTGTGTTGAAAATTTGGAGGCATTATCTGTTTGGCTCTAAATTTGAAGTGTTTAGTGATCATAAAAGTCTGAAGTACTTATTTGATCAGAAGGAATTGAATATGAGGCAGAGGAGGTGGTTAGAACTGTTGAAGGATTTCAATTTTGATTTGAGTTATCATCCGAGCAAAGCAAATGTAGTGGTCGATGCATTAAGCAGGAAGTCATTACATATGTCGATGCTTATGGTGAAAGAATTGGAGTTGCTTGAACAATTCTGAGATTTGAGTTTGGTGTGTGAAGCAACTCCTGACCGTGTGAAGTTGGGAATGTTGAAGTTGACTAGTAGTATTCTGGAAGAAATCAGAGTGGGGCAGCAATCTGATTTAAAGTTGGTTGACGAATTGACTTTGATTAACCAAGGTAACGGAGGTGAATTCCGAATTGACGAGACTGGTGTGATGATGTTAAGGAACAGGGTGTGTGTCCCAGATGCCTCAGATATTAAGAAGAGCATTCTTGAAGAAGGACATCGAAGTAGGTTGAGCATTCATCCCGATGCTACGAAGAAGGACTTAGGTATCATATATACAACAACAATCTACATAACAACGCCCTGGCTCGCGTCATTATATGTCATTTCCAACCGTTGTTAAATGGGTTTTTCGTAGTAGTGAGAATTTTACCAAGGAATGTAAGGGTAAATATAAATAGATCATGCTTATTCTTCAATGTTGTATGTAGTAAAGTCATTGATCCTGGAAATTTAGATGAGTTGGAACATGAGGATGCAATTATCTTATGTCAATTAGAGATTTTTTTTCCCTCTATCAATATTCTTTGACATTATGGATTACTTAGTTGTTCATCTAGTAAGGAAGATTAGAATTTGTGGTCCAGATTATTTACGGTGGATGTATGCGATAGACCGATACATGAAGATCTTTAAAGTGTATACAAATAATCATCACTGTCCGGAGGCTTTAGATTGTTGAACGGTACATCAAAGAATAAGCTATTGAGTTGTGTACAAACTATTTGTCAGACGAGAACTCTATAGGAATTCCTGAGTCTCGTCATGATGGAAGATATGATGGTAAAGGTACTTAAAGTTTAAATGTTAAGACTTTCGGCTGAGATGTAGTTCTTCAAGCACATTTGTATATATTGAATAAGATGGATGAAGTTCAACCTTACTTGACCGCTCACAAAAGTCTTATAAAGGAAAAATTCACCCGCATGAGTGAAAGATAATTGTTGACAGAGCATAACAAAACTTTCATAACCTTGTTTAATGAACGTGTTTCTAAAGTGAGTAATGCATCATAGACAATTAAATGGTTGTTACGTATGCCTAAGTTTAATGTAATTACTTGGAGTGCACACGACATTACTAAATTTTCATTCAATACAAAATCAAAGGATGATCGTAGTACCATGCAAAATAGTTGGGTTATGGTTGAAGTTGAATCCATGTACTTCACTAGTTCCAAAGATAATAATCTTGTACTAGCATCTAGAGCGTACTTTGAGGTCATTGAAGAGATTTTGGAGATTGAATACGTTGCTTTTAGAGTGCTTTTATTTAAGTGTCAGTGGATTGACAGTAACACTAGTGTAAAAACATATGAATTAGGATTCACACTGGTTGATCTTTAAAAGGTGACTTATATGAACGAACCATTCATCATGGTATCCCAAGCAAAACCAATTTTTTATGTCACTAATACTTCTAACATTAGATGGTCAACCATTCTTCACGAAAAATATCTTCCTAATAATACTGATGAGAATCCAATTTTTAACTATGAGTCCCCTTGTTTCGCAACACATGTCGGACATTTATCTAAAGGAAATGATTCAGATGATGTGCATGCTATTCGTCATCATTATAAACAGAAGATATGAGAAAACTAGTAAGTAAATATTTTATATCACTTAGTAATTTATAATTATTCATTTTACTCATTTTATTCCTTTTACTAAGGATTTAATGTTGTTGTTGATTATCCTAATTGGTTTCAAATGTTGTTCAAATTATAGGTGCTTAACGACCAGTGATAAATCTTAGCATACAACTTTTGGACAACCTATAGGACTTTCCATTTTGGTAAATGGTTTTGTTGGTTAAACATTTGTTTTAGTTTTGTTGTAAATTTATAAGGCGTGTGCTATTTTGGCATTGTATTTGGTGTAAATAATGAATATTTGTGGTACATTGTTTGAAAAATTGGCAAAATGTACAATGTTTCTATTTTAGAAATCTGCAAAATATGATTCTGTATTATGTGATATGGTTATGTAATACAGATACAAACGAAAGTATAAAAAATATATAATGTTATCCCATCGTTTTTTTTACTTATAACTGAGGTAAAAATATTGCACTATTACCTCGGTTTTACACAAATACAATATTTAATATTGGGTGCGCCACCTAGTTTTGAAAATAATAAAAATGCAATTGTTGGGGTTCGACCACATGTACAGATAACTTTATCTCTCGATGGGTAAAATGATAGCTTTTCATGACGTCTTTCGTTACCTAACTTCTGAAACTGAAGTTAAATTGATTTCGCGTTCGAGATTAAATATGTTATTTAGTAGCAATGATATAAAAAAAATATAATTAAAGATTAAACTTTTTTATTTAATAAAATTCTTATATCAAATAAAAATATCAAAGATATTTGAGAAAATGTTAAATTTCAATCTTATAATTTTTATTTATTAATTTAAAAAAAGTAATTTATAATGTTAAATATATAAAAAAAAATAGACTTTTAAATCTGTGTAGTAGACGAGTTGAACTTTAACGAAATAAACATATTGAGTTGAACCGAGTTATTTGTGAAATTAAAATAAGTCGAACTTGAGCATACAAAAAGTTCGGATCAGATTTGAATCGAATTTTAAATTGAAACAATTCTTATCGGATAAAACTGAGTTGAGTCGAATTCGATTCGACTCGATTGATTCTGATCCTAATCTTAACAAAAGAACCTCCCCGGGGAGAGCTAAAAGTACCGCTTGTGTCATATTGAAAGGGTGCTCTAAATGAGCATTATATTATCAACCACAGACACTAAGAAAAAGCATGCTGATTTCAAAAAATAAACCATCCAAACACTCGTACTCTTACCACCATGCTATAATTGCTAATGCTAAGCATAATATTGAGAATTTTTTTTAGAAGAAATCAGATCCTCTAAAACTGCAATATTGTGTTGGAGCTGTGAGTACTGATAAATTTAAAAAGTTTTTAGAAACTGAGTATAATACAAAAGGATATAATCAAATAACTCTTCTATCTACTAACATATGCATTATTTAAAGTTTAAACCATAAATTTAACCTTACCAATGATCAACTCTTTTTTTTTACAATCAAACTTTTTATTGAATTGATTAGAACTATTCCAACCTTCTCTTGCAACTAACTAACTACAAACGACCTAAAAGATCATATGATCCCTTCTCACCATTATTTTCCATATCAACTCCCAAACACTTCATATGAGATTTTCTTGCAGATTTATTATTCCAATTGTTCCTAACAAACCCTAAATTTTCTTCCTCCTCACTTCCAAACCTTTCATACTGGACTTGACCATTCCCACTTCCACACCCAAAACTTCTTGACCTATAACCACACTTTCCACTGCTCATCCGCGTAAAACTCACACAGCTTTTCGCACGCTTAAGTGTCGTCGTGTTCATCATCATCTGATTTCGAACTTCATCAGGTAGCCTCAGTGTAAACCTCTCACAATCCTCACCAGGCTGCACCAACACACCAGTCGAGTTCGACCGTGATAACAGAAGAGAAGATAAGAATCCAGTCGATCTCGACCGTGTTGGTGCAGAATATGTCCGAGACCTATGAAGCAAATCTACCTTTGGTGAATATACGACTTCAATTATGTCTCCCTTTTGTTCCTCTTCAACAACATGTTCTATTTCTTCTTCTTCGTTATGATGTAATTCTCCTTCTGGTATCTGTATGGATATAATCGGAGACTCGGTAGCATCCTCATCGGGTATCGGAACAAGGTTAGCACGACAAACTGGACAAGTATTATGAGAAACAAGCCAAATATCTATACAACCATGGTGATAAACATGGCTACATTTCGGTATTAAACGCAGCGTTTCATCGTCTTGAAACTCATTCAAACAAACAGCACAAGCCAACGTGCTTTTCCCAATCTTGAGTCCCTTCACGTGAGAGTAACGAAAAGTCGGGAAAGTGTCGATAACATCTTGGTTTAACCCGTTACTCGGCTCGTTGTTTTGTGCCCTAACACCGTTTGCACCGTTAGGTAAAGTGAGGTCGTAAATAACTCCTTGTTGACGATCGCTGCATCTGGCTGAGTAGAGAGAAAGAAAACCCGAGAAGAGGAACATTAGGGCTACAATTCCCATTATGGTTGCTACTGATTTGTTGTTCTCCGTTGGATCTTCCGGTCCCATAGGTTGACATGTTACCGGCGGTGAGATTTGAATGACAGCAATAACTAGCCACAAAGTGAGCCATGCTTGCCCATTAAAGTGATTATTCTTTTGCATAGTTTTGCATGAATGTCACAGTTATGAACTACAAGTAAATGCTAAAAATGTGAATCAAAACGATGGCTAATGGTATAATAAGGGCAAAGAAGAACAAAGCGCACACTTTTGATTCGAGGAAAAAGAATAGGTGATTGTTTTATTTGTCTTTTTCATTTTTATTATTAACTTTTCTGATAAGTTGTTTTTAATAAGAAGTTAAAGTCCATTTAGTAGACATTATGGCTATACTATGTTGTATATTAGTTTGATGGGTGGTTTTTGTAGAAAACGTGGGCTTTTGTCTAACAAAACTAGCCATCAATGAACTTTGGAAGTGTGAAGCATTTTTACTTTTTTTTTTTTTTTTTAAGTTAATTTTTCATGAGTTCGGTAAGCCAATAAGATTTGGCTCTTCTTCGTTGTGCATGGCCAAAGGATTATTTGTTTGTTTAGTGAATTATATTTTTAGATATTGGATGGATCAAGTTACTTTGTACAAGGAGAATAGACTACGCCGAGAAGTTAAGTTTGGTTTGGTCAAAAACTTTAACACTCAAATATGACATATCATCTATCATGATGGTAAACAACATTGAAAAATAAATAGGTGAAAAGAGTTTTTTGTTTTTTTGTTTTTTTTTTTGTTTTTGTCTAGAAATGGTTTTTATATAGATGAGAGGAATTCATATGCACTTTTTTATTGACTCTTGAACCTACCAACAGGCTAAACCTATAGCGATATATTGTTTTGTCTTCATTTTGGGATTTGATTTGGGTAAGTGGTTTTTGGTGTTTTTTTTTTTTGTAAGTAAGTTCTTTCAAAAACCGAGTACAAAGGATACTCAAACCTGTTTACAAAAGAGGCGAGACAAAGCTCAACAAATCTCTAGCGGTTTTTGGTGTGTCTCGGTCTTGTTTGATTCTAGCGGTGTTTGAGTTGTTCTTGGTCCTAGGTTATGGAAAATAGGTATTTTTAAATATGATATTCAGTGGTTTGAAAAAATTTGGAAAATGTGAAACAAAATTATATTTTGTTAGTAAAGCTTGACGGTAAATCACTAGATGTCTATGATTATTAATTTGGCGGAAACATGAGTTCGTGCCCATGCCTCGGATTTTGCAGTTCGTATGGTTAGTTGGGAGCGATCCTCGCTCACTTGGCTAGGAATTTAAGGGTGTGTTAGTTGACCAACTGTTATCCTTTTGAGGATAGATTAGTTGTTAGACCTGGGTGGCTAATGTTTCTTTTGCTCGCTGGTTTGCTGTTTTTGCTTTTCTAATTAGTTTTTGGCTTTAATACTACAAAAGATACATTTCTTAACATCATTTTACTATGACCATTTAGTCAAACGTAATAATAACTCATTTTTAGGTTTTTTTTTTGTTATTTACAAAAAGACATTTCACCACAGTCAAACCTAACAGTCGTAGTGAAAAGTACTTGGAGTGACAAGCTTCGAATCCCAACACCAACACTTTTCTTTTTTTTGTTACAAAATGAGCGTGCAACTTATAATCTTATATTTATATTAAAATTAAAATACCTTTCACCACAGTATAAAATAGAAGTTGTTGAGAAATATACCTACATTTCATCTAGGTCGTTTTTAGCAACTGTGGTGAAAAGTATAACCTATATATAAGCGAAAGTTCTCTCGTTCATGACAGAACATCTCTCTCTCTCATAAAACAAAAATCTAACATCTCTTTCACGCCTTACCCTAATCTCTATGAATGATTGCATACGATTTCTTCACAAAACTCCAACATATATATCTTCTTCAACTCTTATGGATCAAGGAAATGTGTTATACAAAACTCATTTCTTTCACTTCCTTTTCACATTTCAGGTACGTGAGGCGTTTCCACCTTTTATGTTATGAGTTCTAATATTTTTAATGTTTTTGTTGGTATATGTTAATGTTTTTGTTGAGCTATGTTGTATGTTGTCGATTTTTGTATAAATCTTTTGTTGTTGTTTGTGTTATTGTGAATGTTATTGTTTAGGTATATTGATGTTTTCTTAGCTCATGTATGTTGTTGTTTTATGGTATTGTGAATGTTATTGTTTAGGTATATTTATGATTTTCTTTAGCTCATATATTATAAAAGTTAATAAAAGTTGTATGTTGTTGTAGATAAAAGTTATATGTTATTGATGATTTTTTATTGATAAAAGTATGTTGTTGTTGATAAAAGTTGTATGTTGTTGATGATTTTGTTTTTGTTGAAAAAAGTTGTATGTTATTGTTGATAAAAATTGTATGTTGTTGATGGTTTGTTTTTGTTGATAAAAGTTGTATGTTCTTGATAAAAGTCGCATGTTGTTGTTAATGTATGTTATTGTTAATAAAAGTTGTATGTTGTTAAAGATTTTGTTTTTATTGATAAAAGTTGTATGCTGTACTATTAAGGTATGTTGTTATTTAAGGTAATTTATATTGTGAATGTTGTATTGATGATGTTTTTGTTGAGATATGTTCTAAATGTTTGTGTTATTGTTGACATTTTTGTTATTATTAATGATATACCTTCTACATTGCAGCTTTCATTATGTTTAGTCAACATGTCATAAAAGATGAGTTTATTATATCGTATGTGCTTTTGGTGTTTTTCCAACCCCTTTTTGAATATATATATATATATATATATATATATATATATATATATATATATATATATATATATATATATATATATATATATATATATATATAACCTTTTGAATTGAATTAGAATATTATAATATGAGATATTAAATTATATTAGAAAACAACTTACACTTATTAATGTTTTACAAGCTTTTTCTTTAACTGTTAGAACTTGATTCAATGCTTATAGTTCTCCAGCTTTCACTTTCTTCACCTCTAGTTTTGTCTACAAAATAACTAATATTTTGCAAAATTAACGAGAGCGAAAGGAAGTGTTACCAGAAGAATTAGAAGCAGTGAAACTCGTAGAGTAAAATGTTGATAATGAGTTGTACGAAACTTGTACAACATTTATTAATATAACTTGTTCTTCTAATATAACTTAATTTGTCATATTAATTATTATTAAATCAGATTGAAAGGTTATATGTTTAGTGACCACAGTTAGAATCTAGGATCATGGTGAAATATTTTGAATTTGCAAAAATCCAGACGCTGGGTATTGAACCTCTGACTTCGACCTTTTACTACGATTGCTTTATACACCCATAGTTATGTTATGTGTTTTTGTGTTTTTACCACGGCTAGTAGCCCGTGGTGGTAAAAAAACTATCATTTATTTAATTATAAATATGAATTTGACACTTTTAGTGTTTGTTTTAACTTGTTACTCAATGTAAAAGCTATTTCATACTTGCCTTCTTAAATAAGTATTACCCCCACACACACACGCGCGGGCGTGCACACATACACGAACACACACATATGTTTTGAGTCAATGGAAATAACTAGCATGCCCGACTTAGAGAAGTGATAATTCATTCAACCATTTGTAGCATGTGGGAGTAACTATTGGGAGAAGCGTACGAGATTTAGATTTAAGATACATCCAACAACTCTTCTTATTCTATTCCGAAAAATAACGAGTGGTTAACATTAATCCTCTTTGTAAATACAAAGTGCACCATTAGCCAGGTACACATATTTAAATTCAAACTTCATTCACTCATCTAATTTATATACTGACTTGAGAGTTAGAGTGCTAACCTTACAATTAAACCCTCATTCATTGCACTTGAAGTTCAAGTCTGTTGTTGCAGATCACAAACACCATTTTCTGATCAATATTGGTTCCATAACAGAAAAGTCGCATTGTCTATGGAAATTGACTTTTGATTCATGCATTTTTGATGATTGAATACTCCTACTCCAATTCGCCAATTCAAAGTTTTCTCGACTTAGTAGAACAAAGTTCCTTAGATCGAACTTCAGATCCGCTGTTCTTGATCTATTCCGGTAGCGGATCAAGTCCAAATATTAGGATCTAAAGCTCTTCCAACAAATGGCTGGATCTAAAGCCACTCATTGTGTCGCTGTTAACCAAGCCGCAAGAGATCCACCACCTCCTCCTCAAGATGATGTGAATCAGGTGGTTGTGAAAACTCTATTATATCCAGATCTTCTTCAATCTCCTTAGATCGTAGGATCTACTCCTCAGCTTCAACAAGGTGAGCCTTTGGAAGGGTTCCCTAGAGGGTCTAGTGACCCTCCAAACAACACACGAATCTGAACTGACCACTGATTCCAGTTCTTTCCATCGAATACTGGAAAAATTTGTGTTCAAGCTACCGTTTTAATGATTATTTGTTCAGTGAGCGTTTATTCACAAGACTTCATCTAATTAGTGACCACAATCACTCTAGAGACGTAATCATGTACCTTCTCATTGTTCTTCATGTTGAGATTATCACACTGCTTACGTAGGGACTGAAGCTTGACCTTCTTCATTGATGCGTTACCACCAT
Source organism: Lathyrus tuberosus (assembly GCA_022829125.1). NCBI lineage: Eukaryota > Viridiplantae > Streptophyta > Magnoliopsida > Fabales > Fabaceae > Lathyrus > Lathyrus tuberosus. The sequence continues at coordinate 852,802 of JALAZF010000142.1, read as the reverse complement.
AGCACTGCAGCATTGCATCCCACGTCATCTTTGTCATCGTCGAATCAACAATTTTCTTTAACACCTTCGTATCCACACACTGATGGATATAGAACAACGCCTTCTGATCCTTCTTCCTCGTTTCACGTTGCATAATTATTTGCGCTTCTATTGCATTTTCTGCAACCGGCGTGTAAACGTCATTAATGACATCAATAACATCTTGAGCTCCAAACAACAAAAGAATTTGAATCGATCACAGATTCCAATTTTTTCCATTAAATACTAAAAGCTTTGTGCTCAAGCTACCGTTTTATCGTTCATCTTTGTTCTTGTGCAAATCACTCAGTTCTCACCAACACTCGCGTTTTCCAAACCCTGAGAATCAAGATCTATGATACTCGTTAATTCTGAACTTCAATTCAACTCAAAATTCATAACAGAAACCAATCACACACCTCATTACACTCGTGTTTCCATGTGAATCGAACCGGAGCTCTGGATACCAATTGTTGGAGTTCAACTATGAACCTCCATTAATAATGCACAAGAATTGAAAAGATGAGAGAGAGAGAGAGAGAGAGAGAGAGAGAGAGAGAATTTCTTCAAACTAAAATTCACAATTCTGTTACAATTTGTAACCAACTTGGGTTTATAGACATACACCCAAATTCAAACTTAAATAAAATACAAACTCAAATGTAAATGAAATGCAAATGAAACTTAAAACTTAAATAATCTTATGTTGAATTACATTCAACACAAATGTCCATATTGCAGTCCTTAACCCGACTTTGATACAATATTAAATATACTTGGATCTCATCCTTAAAAGCTAACTCAAATGTAAGGTTGCTCTCACATATTATTTATACACTCAACAACCTAAAAACCTAAACAATGTGGAACTTCAAACCAACTCCAATAACATAAATGCATATCCAACTATTGTTACATTGTTAATTTATTTAAGATTCTTTAATTTTATTTCTAATTGATTCTTGTCTTTTATTCTTAAAACCATTTCTTTTGTCACTTTTTTTTTCACCCTCTGGTTTTTAGGGGAAAGGCGCCCTAGTAATCCAGAGTTCAGCATGAGAGGTCATAAATCTAGTCAAACATTGTTTCAACCAGAAATCCAACTCGATATTTTTCGAATTTTCTTTTGTCTTTTTTTAATATGTCTTTATTTCGTATGATATAATATTGTAATTACTGGCATATTACTTTTTTTTTTTATATAAATTGGATATCCTTTCTATACAATTATAAAAATTAACTCTTTAAAAAAATTTAACACGGTTGAATATCACTGATTTAATCCAAAATTCAAAATTTCTGATTATCTTTTAATGAGCATCAATATTTTAATTAACTTTATAAATATATTTTTATAAAGTTCAACTTAATTTATTTAATTAATAAAAAATTTATGATTACATATACCCATTCGTCAACATCAACACTATCTCATCATCAACATCTAACAATCATCACCATTTAAACTTATACCATACAACAACACACCATGACAACCAGCTCACACTTTCACTCTCTCTCACTCACTTACTTTCACCCACTTATAAAAACTCATAATTTTGTAATATTCCTAATTCAAAATTTATTAATTAAATCCTTCCATTTGTATAATTAGTCCATTTTTTAAGACCAAGTTAGAATAATATTATTTATCAATGTTGTAGCATTTCATCTTATTTATAAATTGACATTGATTTGATACCAATATATTATCTATATTTTAAATACACTTTTTAGAGGCAAGAAAGCACAAATGGTGATCTTTATGCATCAACTAAACCTTCAAATGGGTTTTAACTTTCTATAGAGCTATGAACACGTTCTTTACCTGAATTGAATTAATTTGGATATTTTGTAATAAAAAATAAATAAAATAAAATAATTAATATATAAAATGATATCGATATTGATTAATAATACGAAGTTAATTTTATTGAAGTCTAGTTGTAACACAACTACTACGTCATCAAAAATGGTGAGAGACCAACAAATTTTTTTAAGTTGTAAAAAAGGGCACAACCGACAAAGAAATGTATGGAATTTTTGTAAGAATTCTTGCTAATTTTATTTTGTTGTGTATCTATTTTTAAACGTTTATTTTATTGAATTGAAGTCTTTGTTTGTGACCAAACTTTAGTAGGCCTTTTGTGAGAATAAAAACCTTTAACAGGCCAGTTCTTTTGGACCTTAAACATTTGGTCTATATGACTAAAAATTTTTATCTCATATCCCTACATTTATTTTTATACCCTTATATTTTATCAAAAATATCACCTCTATTCTTATATATTTTAAACTAATTTATCATTTTATTTTTTATTATTTATTTGAAATTTTTGAAAAAACTGCACTCCTACAAACGTGAACCGAAACATTTATAGAAAGACTTCCAGTATGTATTGATTGTGTACTGAACAACATATAAAATGAGTTTTGATTTGTAATTTTTGAACTGTTCAGAGGACTTACAAAAAGAATTCTGGAACTTAATTTAAAATTTTAATCTACCGGAACATTTCACACAAGTGTTCTGATTTGCATTTTGTTGTATATCGGAACTCTTTGTGTTTAAGACTTCCGGTGTTAATTATTTTGTGTTTCAGAACACTTATGTCAAGTTATCTGGTATTCATTGTTTTTTTAATTTTTAACCGATTTCAATGTTTCAGGTATGGAAATTCATCTACAAATATGTGATAAAAACTAAATATGTTTAAATATCTCTAATGCATTCTCTACTACACAAATATTTGATACACGAGAATGTCGTACCTCGAAAAATACAATTCTCGCGATGGACGCAGAGAAACTTGTTCGAACAGAGTCGCCACCAAACTTTGATTTATTCCAAAAAAGGAATAGGAAAATATCGAGAAAACCATTTAAGGAAAGGAAAACGATCATCGCAACCATATCCGGGTTCGGGAGTCGGTTACGCAAGGAGAAGGTATTAGCATCCCCTCACATCCGTTGTACTCAACGGGGACCTCTTAGTCTAATTTGTGATTTGAATGTTAACTAATGCTAATTGTTTTCTTCGAATAATAAACGATAAAAAGAGAAAGGGTTGCAAAAGATCTATCTAAGGTTACCTTGTTAAAGAAAATGGTTGGTTTTTTATTAGGTGCCCGCCAAGGATTGGGTCCCTTGTGCCTACGTATTCCCTCGTGCAATGGGAAAATCAGAGCAATCGTAGTTTGGCACTACGGTCAAATTTGGGGTATGACAGATGCCCATATTTAATTAACTTGAACTAGAAGGTATGAATGACATCGATCTTCATACATTCGTGGTGGAAGATAATTAAATACTAAAAGACCCTGAATTTTTTCTAAGAAAGAAAGTGTGATGAGTTTTAAAAGAAACCAGATCAAGGTTGACCCTCGAGATGACACTAATAATGATAGAAGTTTAACGACATAAAAAAGATGACGGTAAACTCAAAACTGCAAAGACCGCTGACTCCAAAAGGATATCAGTAAGATCAACAAAGCTGGCTATCACCAAAAGGATGATAGTAAGCTCACAATGCCTTCCAAAATTACCAACACCAAAATGATGATGGTTAAATTAAACCTTAATGATTGTCATCAACAAAAGGATGATGATTAGGCATCAAGACCAAAGACAACATCACCAAAAGGATGATAGTAAGACCCACGACTCACAGATTGCTATTACCAAAAGGATAACAACCATCACCAAACAGATGATGAATAATTCAAAATGACAAAGATCGCTACCACCAAAAGGATGATAGTTATCACACTGAAACTTGCTATTACCAAAAGGATAACAGTAAGGTCAATACACAAATATTTTTATCACCAAAAGGATGATAGTTAACTCGATCGTCTTCAAAGATCACCAACATCAAAAGGATGAAGGTTAAATTAGAATGACAAAGAACGTTATCACCAAAAGGATGATGGTTAGATCACAAATGACTTCTGCTATCCCCAAAAGGATGACAGTAAGGCCACAAATTTGCAAGGATCGTCATTGAAAAAAGGATAATGGTGAGATCATAACTGTAAAGAATGTCGACACCAAAAGGATGACGGTTCTATCACCAAAATGATGACAGTAAACGCGCACAACTCGCTATCACTAAAAGAATGATAGTAAGTACACACAAAGATCTCTGACATCAAAAGGATGACAGATCTATCACCAAAAGGATGATAGTGAACACACAACTCGCTATCACCAAAAGGATGATAGTAAGATCCCAATCTTCAAAGATTACCGACACCGAAAGGATGAAAGTGATGACACAATTCGCTATCACCAAAAGGATGATAGTAAATTCCCAACTCTAAAGATCACCGACATCAAAAGGATGAAGGTAATGACACAATTCACTATCACCAAAAGAATGATAGTAAATTCCTAACATTAAAGATCACTGACATCAAAAGGATGAAGGTGATGACACAATTCGCTATCAACAAAAGGATGATAGTAAATTCCCAACTTCAAAGATCATCGACATCAAAAGGATGAAGACAATAACATAATTCGCTATCACCAAAAGGATGATAGTAAATTCCCACCTTTAAAGATCACCGACATCAAAAGGATGAAGGTAATAACACAATTCGCTATCACCAAAAGGATGATAGTAAATTCCCAACTTTAAAGATCACCGACATCAAAAGGATGAAGATAATAACACAATTCGGTATCACCAAAAGAATGATAGTAAATTCCCAAATTTAAAGATCACCTACACCAAAAGGATGAAGATAATAACACAATTCTCTATCACCAAAAAGATGATAATAAATTCTCAAATTTAAAGATCACTTACATCAAAAGATGAAGGTAATAACATAATTCGCTATAACCAAAAGGATGATAGTAAACACATACTTTCAATGACCTCCCTCACCAAAAAGGATGAAAGTAAGGTTAACAACATTTGGTATCACCAAAAGGATGATAACAAACCCCCGCTTCAATGATCACTATCACCAAAAGGATGAAGGTAACGACCAAAAAGCAAAGCTTGCTATCACCGAAAGGATGATAGTGAACACGTGATTTCCATGATCGCCCTCACCAAAAGGATGAAAGTAAGGTCGAACAAAACTTGGTATCACCAAAAGGATGATAAAAACACATACTTTAATGATCACTATCACCAAAAGGATGAAGGTGAAATCAAAACCACAAATCTTGCTATCACCAAAAGAATGGCAGTAAGACCGGCTTGGGGAAATCAACAAAAGGTTAAAGAATTCATCAAGGAAAACCATCCTTATCAATAAAAGGTTGAAAGGAATCAACTCACTGGGGAATGCCCAATAAGTAAGGTAGGAATCATTTAGAGAAATACCATTGACTAATTTAAAGATAACAATTTCATCAACAAAAGGTTGAAGGAAACAACTCAATGGGGAACGCCCACTGAACAACGTCTGGTAAGAAATCTTCTTAGAGAAACACCAATGAATGGTCGAAAATATCCACTGCATCAACAAAAGGTTGAAGAGAATAACTCCATGGGAAAAGACCATTGGCTTAGCTTATAATCATCCTAGAATCTCGTGATTGATCCAGGATCCTGACTTATGCATGTATGCATGTTTGATTTTGTAAAGGGTACTCTACATTGGATGGAAATACGATGCAAATGCTAATGCACTAAGATGTATGTGGGGTTGCAAATGCTGGGGATGTATATAAATTTTGGCTCATGTATGCAATGATGCTTATGATTCATATGATGCATATGGCGCTTGAATGCATATAGGTGATTGGATAAGTTTTATGAAGGTGCCAGCAAGGTGGAATTTTATTCGGTAGTTACCAATGTGGATTGGACTTTGGTTGATGAGAGGGTTTGACTTCTCGACACTCAGTCTTTAATGATGTCATGATCGTAAGATGGACCCGGATGCTCTTGGTGCCCCAAGTTTGATCACTTGTTGATAAGCTGCTTGTTCATTCCTGAGATAACCACAACTTCTTTGCTTGAGGGTCAGTAAGGTCTGAGAATGAGCGTAGAGACGTAATCAATTCCCGAACTCAATGGTTGCTAGTGTCTGACAAGATCTGCTTATCCAACTTGAAAGTACAGAGAGGACCTTCCCCTTGCAACTTGCTTTGTCCTAGTCTGTTGGGTTCTTTGAAAGAATTCTGTTGGGGAATTTTGAGAGTTACCATGATATGATTTACCCAGTGTCTGAATATGGTAGTAGTCCGCCCCTGATTGAGCCTTTGAGATGATTTTCCCCTGATTGAGATTTTGAGAGACTTACCCCATATTCAAAGGGTTTTGAGGTAGTCTTGATTTGGGTCAGCACCAACGAAAGTTCAAGTTCCTCTTTGATTGCCCTTTGTTGGAATCTCCTTGATGTCAAGTACTGATTTGCAGTTAAAATTGTTCATTAAAAATGGTAATCTTAATGCATATTTATGCAAGTTTTGAAAAAAAATCGTTTATTGGAATGATGTGGAAGTGTGTGGCGAATGCACCATTAGTCCAAACGCAATGCTGATTAACCCAGTGTATGAAAGATATATAAAAAAAAAGAGGATTAACAAATATCTAGGAGTCAGTTTACACAATCTTGTTGTAGTATGCTTTCAGAATAAATCTTTCCTCAATTAGGTCTTTTGAGGGTTGTAACGTGGTCTAGTTCAAGGTTCTTGAAACAAAGGATATAAGGCTCAAAATTTGAATTGTACCCACCACTTCTTCGTGATGATCTCTAGTCCTACATTCAGTTAATTCTTCACACATTTGTCTTCCAAAAGGGCTTTGATGGTGTAAAAGTCAAAGTGATGATTCAAGATTCTCTTGAAATGACAGTCACCTTATTTTGTTTTTTTGGATGTTAGTAACCATTTTGATTTTGGATATGGTGGTCACTAAATCTTATTTTGTTTTTTGTTAAGGATTTACACGACCTCTTTGATATTCCATTTGATCCCTAAATTTTGCTTGGACTGCTTCTTGAAGCTTAGTCCATCTAGATTACCCTAATTTTTGTCTAAGTCTCCTTTTTGGGTGTTCGACTTAGCGGGCTTTTTTATTTTTTGATTTTCAATTTTATTTTGCTGAAGGATTGTGAATTCCAAGTCATTGCTCATTCAAGAACAAATATCAGGTGGTTGATCCTTAGATGGGATGTATTCATCTTGTAATTCAAATGTGCGGTTAGATTAACTGAACACTACCCTGCCCCAGGTTAAGCGTAAGGTTTTATAGATCCGAAAGAAACATGATAAGTTCCAAAATGTTGTGTTTTGAGTAGTAGTTTTGCGGCACTTATCGATTCATTTGTATTGAATTCTTTGAATAAAACCCCACTTTGTTTGTAAAAGTGTATATTTAGTGTATACTAGTATTTTTGTGTAAATATCATTGAGTTTAATTATTTTTATCTCATTTTTGTAGGTATTCAAGCATTGATATTTAGTCATTGATAGATAGAGCATTGAATAGGCTTTCTGACGCTTCCGACCGGGACTCAAATGGAGTTACGGTTCGAATGTTTTGAAGAAAACAAGAAGCTGAATTTTTCTATTGTCAGCTCCCGCCTCGAGCTCGCCGGGCGAGCCTGAAGCGAGCCAAAAATTCCAGAAGTTGCAGAAAAAGCCGACTAAGCTCGCCAGGTGAATCCTTGCTTCGCCGGGCGAATTTTTCTGGGCAGAAACACATTAAAAGGGGTAAAAACACATTTTTAGGTGATATTTTGGGGTATTTGTTCCTAATTCATCAAACCTTCATTTTTGAGTAGATTTAGCTTAGAAACAACACATGGAGTGTGCATCTTGACGATCCGGAGTCGAATCCACTTCAATCGGAGTTGAAAAACTGTAAGATTTGTGTTCTTCTTCTCTCTTCTCTTTGTACCCTCTAATTGTTGGGGTTTTGTATGTAAGTTTATCTTAATTGTATGTTTATTTATGGATCTTTGTATAAAATATCTTTTACAACTCTTTATCAATGGTTATCTTTGATTTTTTACTTAATGGGGTTAGATTGCTTTAGACATATACGGTTCGAACTCGATCTAAGATGAACATTTGTTAGATTCTAAACTCTAGACATAGATTTAGGTCTAATATTCGCGTGGGTATTGGTTCTTAATGCTCCGTGTGGTTGAGTTGCGTGCGACATCAACGATGAGACGATATGGTTGATCTCTCGACTTTGCATTAGACATAACCTCTGTTGTGAGCGATACATGATGATATTGACGAGTGATTTAGGTTGCGTGCATTTGATCCATATATTTTTTAGTACATGATGGGTAGAACAAAATACAACTCCTGATGAGTTTTCTCATGTCTTAAGAATGTATTTATTTTCTTGTTTTATGTTTTTCCTTTTGCAATTTTATTCCAAACCATTTAAACCCAAACTCAATAACATTTAAATTGTCGAACGGCAGTTCAATAACACTAATCTCTGTGGACATGATAATTTCTCGGATAAATACTTCCAAAAATTTTTGTTGCTTGCCTCTTTACTGCACCAATAAAATGGCACCGTTGCCGGGGATTTATGTTTTTATTGGAGCACATTGCGATAGTTTCTTTGTTTTTGAGTTTTGTAGATATCGTATATATTGTCTATTTTCACTTATTTATATTTATATTTGTATATGTTTACTATATTATTGAATTTTACATGTTTTGCATACTTGTGAATATAGTGTATATATTTGTTTCTCTTCACATTGTCCAAAAATGTGGTTAGATGTGTCGTTTCGGTTAGAGCTCGAAGAGATGAGAGCAAAGGCGGAAGTGAAAGCATTTGGCTCTTCCGAAGCAACATGCTGGTTTGTAAATAATAGGCGTCAACCTTACGACGTAAAACAAGAATGTTGTATTGTTTTTAGTTTCTTTATTGTTTTTATTGTATTAGTATAGGTAGTGTGGTGAATTGGTTAAACAAGTTGAAATTGAACCAGTTCTTAAAATTCTCAAATTTTCACTTTTCAACTTGTTTAATTCAATTTCACCCGTTCTTTTAGTATGTTTATAGTAGTTTGTTTTAATTTGTTATTTTTATATTTGTCCAAGAGCTTGTTTTGAGTATCTTGATGAAGTTTGGGGTGATTTTCCAAGTTGACCATTTCAACTTGCGGATGTATGGTAATGATATTGTTTTGAAGTTGGTACACGCCAGGTACTCGTTTATCGCTTTCTATAGCATAAGATGTTTAGGAAACTTTTCATTCGTACAAATTCCTTGACATTCATTCTTTTACATTACTTGATGTTTTGATTGAATCACTTTATTTCCCTTTTTACCCCCAAATGTGAGGAAATTTTCCATTGTTCATATATGTTGGAGGCCACAATTCTTATTTTAACTGGATTTCATAATGTTTAATATTTTGTTTGTGTTGATTGTATGAAAGCATGAAAATGATCAAGGCATTTTGTTTGATTATTGAGCACAACTACCGAATCGAATAGTCAATTCACCTTGTGAGTGTGTGAACTTTTGTTAACCCATTTTGAGCCTTTTTGTCAATGTCCATGTTGTTTTTGAACTTGATGCTTGTCGATGAGTATTGGTTCACCTTTTTGAATGAATGTTGATTATTTGTTTTCTTGAACCCTCAACCCCGTGTTGTTGTTTGAATTTTTATCTTGCCTTAGAAAGTAGAGAGTATTCACACATTGATGTCGGTTGAATTCAAGTTGGGGAGAGCAATGTTTACTCACTTATGTTGTTGGTTGCTATGTGGTTGTGAAAAAGAAAAGAAAAAGAAAGAAAAAAGAGTAAAAGAAAAGAAAAAGAAAAAAAAAAGAGAAACGTTTTGAAAAAGAAAAACAAAAAGAGTATCAAATAATTGTGCTAATAAGTAAGGTGTGTTTGGTGTAACACTTGGGATGAAAGAAGAAGTTTGATTGAAATTTTGTGTTTGAACTTTTGTGAGTTGATCACTCCCTTAGGTTCAGGAAAGTTTTTGTTTCGATTAGCTTTAGGAATTACCACTTCTTTGTTAACCAAGCCACATTACAACCTTGAAAAGCCCTTATGAATCTTACCTTTGTATGTTCAATGTAAATTTTTGGATGAATGCATAAATTAGTCTTTTTTTTGCAAGATTGTTGGATGAGTGTCAAATCCTCACCTTTGTGTGTTTTTCATCCCTCGATGAATTTTTGCTAGGTGTTATTCATAATTTAGCTTGTGTTGTTTTAGATTGTTTGGCATGACTTTTGTACTTAGGATTTGTTTCGTTTTCATGTTGTCATTGTTGGATGGTGGTAGGTGTTTACTTTGCTTGTTCGTTCTTTATTTGAACCATACATTTGTTTTCCATTTAAAAAAACCTATTGATTCGTGATTCTTGGATTATCGTCTTTTATTTCTTTATGTTGTCTGACTTTGTTTGAGGAGAAACAATGTTTTAAGTTGGAGAGAGTTTGATAAGTGCCAAAATGTTGTGTTTTGAGTAGTAGTTTTGCGGCACTTATCGATTCATTTGTATTGAATTCTTTGAATAAAACCCCACTTTGTTTGTAAAAGTGTATATTTGGTGTATACTAGTATTTTTGTGTAAATATCATTGAGTTTAATTGTTTTTATCTCATTTTTGTAGGTATTCAAGCATTGATATTTAATTATTGTTAGATAGAGCATTGAATAAGCTTTCTGACGCTTCCGACCAGGACTCAAATGGAGTTACAGTTCGAAAGTTATGAAGAAAATAAGAAGCTGAATTTTTCTACTGTCAGCTCTCGCCCCGAGCTCGCCGGGCGAGCCTGAAATTCCAGAAGCTGCGAAAAAAGCCGCTTAAGTTCGTAGGGCGAACCGTTGTTTCGCCGGCCAAATTTTTCTGGGAAGAAACACATTAAAAAGGGTAAAAAAAAATTTTTTAGGTGATGTTTTGGGGTATTTGTTCCCAATTCATCAAACCTTCATTTTTTAGTAGACTTAACTTAGAAACAACACATGGAGTGTGTATTTTGACGATCCGGAGTGGAATCCACTTCAATCGGAGTTGACAAACTGTGAGATTTGTGTTCTTCTTCTCTCTTCTCTTTGTACCCTCTAATTGCTGGGGTTTTGTATGTAAGTTTATCTTGATTGTATATTTATTTATGGATCTTTGTATAAAATCTCTTTTACAACTCTTTATCAATGGTTATCTTTTATTTTTTACTTTATGGATTTGGATTGCTATAAACATATACGGTTAAAACTCGATCTAAGATGAACATTTGTTAGATTCTAAACTCTAGACATAGATTTAGGTCTAATATTCGCATGGGTATCAATTCTTAATACTCCGTATTGTTGAGTTGCGTGAGACATCATCGATGAGACAATACGGTTGATCTCTTGACTTTGCGTTAGACATAACCTCTGTTGTGAGCGATGCGTGATGATATTGCGTGCATTTGATCCATATATTTTTTAGTACATGATGCGTAGAACGAAATACAACCCCTGACGAGTTTTCTCATGTCTTAAGAATGTATTTATTTTCTCGTTTTATGTTTTTCCTTTTGCACTTTTATTCCAAACCATTTAAACCCAAACTCAATAACATTTAAATTGTCGAACGGTAGTTCAATAACACTAATTTTTGTGGACATGATAATTTCCCGGATAAATACTTCTAAAAACTTTTGTTGCTTGCCTCTTTACCGCACCAACAAAATGGCACCGTTGCCGGGGATTGGTGTTTTTATTGGATCACATTGCGATAGTTTCTTTGTTTTTGAGTTTTGTAGATATCGTATATTTTGTCTATTTTCACTTGTTTATATTGATATTTGTATATGTTTACTATATTTTTGAATTTTACATGTTTTACATACTTGTGAATATAGTGTATATATTTGTTTCTCTTCACGTTTGCCAAAAGTGTGGTTAGATGTGTAGTTTCGGTTATAGCTCGAAGAGATGAGAGCAAAGGCGGAAGTGAAAGCATTTGGCTCTTCCGAAGTAACATGCTAGTTTTTAAATAATAGGCGTCGACCTTACAACGTAAAACAAGCATGTTATATTGTTTTTAGTTTCTTTATTTTTTTTATTGTATTAGTATAGGTAGTGTGGTGAATTGGTTAAACAAGTTGAAATTGAACCAGTTCTTAAAATTCTCAAATTTTCACTTTTCAACTTGTTTAATTCAATTTCACCCGATCTTTTAGTATGTTTATAGTAGTTTGTTTAAATTTGTTATTTTTATGTTTGTCTAAGAGCTTGTTTTGAGTATCTTGAGGAAGTTTGAGATGATTTTCCAAGTTGACCATTTCAACTTGCGGATGTATGGTAATGATATTGTTTTGAAGTTGGTACACGCTAGGTACTCGTTTATCGCTTTCTATAGCATAAGATGTTTAGGAAACTTTTCATTCGTACAAATTCCTTGACATTCATTCTTTTACATTACTTGATTTTTTGATTGAATCACTTTATTTCCCTTTTTACCCCCAAATGTGAGGAAACTTTCCATTGTTCATATATGCTGGAGGCCACAATTCTTATTTTAACTGGATTTCATAATGTTTAATATTTTGTTTGTGTTGATTGTATGAAAGCATGAAAATGATCAAGGCATTTTGTTTGATTATTGAGCACAACTACCGAATCGAATAGTCAATTCACCTTGTGAGTGTGTGAACTTTTGTTAACCCATTTTGAGCCTTTTTGTCAATGTCCATGTTGTTTTTGAACTTGATGCTTGTCGATGAGTATTGGTTCACCTTTTTGAATGAATGTTGATTATTTGTTTTCTTGAACCCTCAACCACGTGTTGTTGTTTGAATTTTTATCTTGCCTTAGAAAGTAGAGAGTATTCACACATTGATGTCGGTTGAATTCAAGTTGGGGAGAGCAATGTTTACTCACTTATGTTGTTGGTTGCTATGTGGTTGTGAAAAAGAAAAGAAAAAGAAAGAAAAAAGAGTAAAAGAAAAGAAAAAGAAAAAAAAAAAGAGAAACGTTTTGAAAAAGAAAAACAAAAAGAGTATCAAATAATTGTGCTAATAAGTAAGGTGTGTTTGGTGTAACACTTGGGATGAAAGAAGAAGTTTGATTGAAATTTTGTGTTTGAACTTTTGTGAGTTGATCACTCCCTTAGGTTCAGGAAAGTTTTTGTTTCGATTAGCTTTAGGAATTACCACTTCTTTGTTAACCAAGCCACATTACAACCTTGAAAAGCCCTTATGAATCTTACCTTTGTATGTTCAATGTAAATTTTTGGATGAATGCATAAATTAGTCTTTTTTTTGCAAGATTGTTGGATGAGTGTCAAATCCTCACCTTTGTGTGTTTTTCATCCCTCGATGAATTTTTGCTAGGTGTTATTCATAATTTATCTTGTGTTGTTTTAGATTGTTTGGCATGACTTTTGTACTTAGGATTTGTTTCGTTTTCATGTTGTCATTGTTGGATGGTGGTAGGTGTTTACTTTGCTTGTTCGTTCTTTATTTGAACCATACATTTGTTTTCCATTTAAAAAAACCTATTGATTCGTGATTCTTGGATTATCGTCTTTTATTTCTTTATGTTGTCTGACTTTGTTTGAGGAGAAACAATGTTTTAAGTTGGAGAGAGTTTGATAAGTGCCAAAATGTTGTGTTTTGAGTAGTAGTTTTGCGGCACTTATCGATTCATTTGTATTGAATTCTTTGAATAAAACCCCACTTTGTTTGTAAAAGTGTATATTTGGTGTATACTAGTATTTTTGTGTAAATATCATTGAGTTTAATTGTTTTTATCTCATTTTTCTAGGTATTCAAGCATTGATATTTAATTATTGTTAGATAGAGCATTGAATAAGCTTTCTGACGCTTCCGACCAGGACTCAAATGGAGTTACAGTTCGAAAGTTATGAAGAAAATAAGAAGCTGAATTTTTCTACTGTCAGCTCTCGCCCCGAGCTCGCCGGGCGAGCCTGAAATTCCAGAAGCTGCAAAAAAAGCCGCGTAAGTTCGTAGGGCGAACCGTTGTTTCGCCGGCCAAATTTGTCTGGGAAGAAACACATTAAAAAGGGTAAAAAAATTTTTTTTTAGGTGATGTTTTGGGGTATTTGTTCCCAATTCATCAAACCTTCATTTTTGAGTAGACTTAACTAAGAAACAACACATGGAGTGTGCATTTTGATGATCCGGAGTGGAATCCACTTCAATCGGAGTTGACAAACTGTGAGATTTGTGTTCTTCTTCTCTCTTCTCTTTGTACCCTCTAATTGCTGGGGTTTTGTATGTAAGTTTATCTTGATTGTATATTTATTTATGGATCTTTGTATAAAATCTCTTTTACAACTCTTTATCAATGTTTATCTTTTATTTTTTACTTTATGGATTTGGATTGCTATAAACATATACGGTTAAAACTCGATCTAAGATGAACATTTGTTAGATTCTAAACTCTAGACATAGATTTAGGTCTAATATTCGCATGGGTATCAATTCTTAATACTCCGTATTGTTGAGTTGCGTGAGACATCATCGATGAGACAATACGGTTGATCTCTTGACTTTGCGTTAGACATAACCTCTGTTGTGAGCGATGCGTGATGATATTGCGTGCATTTGATCCATATATTTTTTAGTACATGATGCGTAGAACGAAATACAACCCCTGACGAGTTTTCTCATGTCTTAAGAATGTACTTATTTTCTCGTTTTATGTTTTTCCTTTTACACTTTTATTCCAAACCATTTAAACCCAAACTCAATAACATTTAAATTGTCGAACGGTAGTTCAATAACACTAATTTTTGTGGACATGATAATTTCCCGGATAAATACTTCTAAAAACGTTTGTTGCTTGCCTCTTTACCGCACCAACAAAATGGCACCGTTGCCGGGGATTGGTGTTTTTATTGGATCACATTGCGATAGTTTCTTTGTTTTTGAGTTTTGTAGATATCGTATATTTTGTCTATTTTCACTTGTTTATATTGATATTTGTATATGTTTACTATATTTTTGAATTTTACATGTTTTACATACTTGTGAATATAGTGTATATATTTGTTTCTCTTCACGTTTGCCAAAAGTGTGGTTAGATGTGTAGTTTCGGTTATAGCTCGAAGAGATGAGAGCAAAGGCGGAAGTGAAAGCATTTGACTCTTCCGAAGTAACATGCTAGTTTTTAAATAATAGGCGTCGACCTTACAACGTAAAACAAACATGTTATATTGTTTTTAGTTTCTTTATTGTTTTTATTGTATTAGTATAGGTAGTGTGGTGAATTGGTTAAACAAGTTGAAATTGAACCAGTTCTTAAAATTCTCAAATTTTCACTTTTCAACTTGTTTAATTCAATTTCACCCGTTCTTTTAGTATGTTTATAGTAGTTTGTTTTAATTTGTTATTTTTATATTTGTCCAAGAGCTTGTTTTGAGTATCTTGAGGAAGTTTGGGGTGATTTTCCAAGTTGACCATTTCAACTTGCGGATGTATGGTAATGATATTGTTTTGAAGTTGGTACACGCTAGGTACTCGTTTATCGCTTTCTATAGCATAAGATGTTTAGGAAACTTTTCATTCGTACAAATTCCTTGACATTCATTCTTTTACATTACTTGATTTTTTGATTGAATCACTTTATTTCCCTTTTTACCCCCAAATGTGAGGAAACTTTCCATTGTTCATATATGCTGGAGGCCACAATTCTTATTTTAACTGGATTTCATAATGTTTAATATTTTGTTTGTGTTGATTGTATGAAAGCATGAAAATGATCAAGGCATTTTGTTTGATTATTGAGCACAACTACCGAATCGAATAGTCAATTCACCTTGTGAGTGTGTGAACTTTTGTTAACCCATTTTGAGCCTTTTTGTCAATGTCCATGTTGTTTTTGAACTTGATGCTTGTCGATGAGTATTGGTTCACCTTTTTGAATGAATGTTGATTATTTGTTTTCTTGAACCCTCAACCACGTGTTGTTGTTTGAATTTTTATCTTGCCTTAGAAAGTAGAGAGTATTCACACATTGATGTCGGTTGAATTCAAGTTGGGGAGAGCAATGTTTACTCACTTATGTTGTTGGTTGCTATGTGGTTGTGAAAAAGAAAAGAAAAAGAAAGAAAAAAGAGTAAAAGAAAAGAAAAAGAAAAAAAAAAAGAGAAACGTTTTGAAAAAGAAAAACAAAAAGAGTATCAAATAATTGTGCTAATAAGTAAGGTGTGTTTGGTGTAACACTTGGGATGAAAGAAGAAGTTTGATTGAAATTTTGTGTTTGAACTTTTGTGAGTTGATCACTCCCTTAGGTTCAGGAAAGTTTTTGTTTCGATTAGCTTTAGGAATTACCACTTCTTTGTTAACCAAGCCACATTACAACCTTGAAAAGCCCTTATGAATCTTACCTTTGTATGTTCAATGTAAATTTTTGGATGAATGCATAAATTAGTCTTTTTTTTGCAAGATTGTTGGATGAGTGTCAAATCCTCACCTTTGTGTGTTTTTCATCCCTCGATGAATTTTTGCTAGGTGTTATTCATAATTTAGCTTGTGTTGTTTTAGATTGTTTGGCATGACTTTTGTACTTAGGATTTGTTTCGTTTTCATGTTGTCATTGTTGGATGGTGGTAGGTGTTTACTTTGCTTGTTCGTTCTTTATTTGAACCATACATTTGTTTTCCATTTAAAAAAACCTATTGATTCGTGATTCTTGGATTATCGTCTTTTATTTCTTTATGTTGTCTGACTTTGTTTGAGGAGAAACAATGTTTTAAGTTGGAGAGAGTTTGATAAGTGCCAAAATGTTGTGTTTTGAGTAGTAGTTTTGCGGCACTTATCGATTCATTTGTATTGAATTCTTTGAATAAAACCCCACTTTGTTTGTAAAAGTGTATATTTGGTGTATACTAGTATTTTTGTGTAAATATCATTGAGTTTAATTGTTTTTATCTCATTTTTCTAGGTATTCAAGCATTGATATTTAATTATTGTTAGATAGAGCATTGAATAAGCTTTCTGACGCTTCCGTCCAGGACTCAAATGGAGTTACAGTTCGAAAGTTATGAAGAAAATAAGAAGCTGAATTTTTCTACTGTCAGCTCTCGCCCCGAGCTCGCCGGGCGAGCCTGAAATTCCAGAAGCTGCAAAAAAAGCCGCGTAAGTTCGTAGGGCGAACCGTTGTTTCGCCGGCCAAATTTGTCTGGGAAGAAACACATTAAAAAGGGTAAAAAATTTTTTTTTTAGGTGATGTTTTGGGGTATTTGTTCCCAATTCATCAAACCTTCATTTTTGAGTAGACTTAACTAAGAAACAACACATGGAGTGTGCATTTTGATGATCCGGAGTGGAATCCACTTCAATCGGAGTTGACAAACTGTGAGATTTGTGTTCTTCTTCTCTCTTCTCTTTGTACCCTCTAATTGCTGGGGTTTTGTATGTAAGTTTATCTTGATTGTATATTTATTTATGGATCTTTGTATAAAATCTCTTTTACAACTCTTTATCAATGTTTATCTTTTATTTTTTACTTTATGGATTTGGATTGCTATAAACATATACGGTTAAAACTCGATCTAAGATGAACATTTGTTAGATTCTAAACTCTAGACATAGATTTAGGTCTAATATTCGCATGGGTATCAATTCTTAATACTCCGTATTGTTGAGTTGCGTGAGACATCATCGATGAGACAATACGGTTGATCTCTTGACTTTGCGTTAGACATAACCTCTGTTGTGAGCGATGCGTGATGATATTGCGTGCATTTGATCCATATATTTTTTAGTACATGATGCGTAGAACGAAATACAACCCCTGACGAGTTTTCTCATGTCTTAAGAATGTACTTATTTTCTCGTTTTATGTTTTTCCTTTTACACTTTTATTCCAAACCATTTAAACCCAAACTCAATAACATTTAAATTGTCGAACGGTAGTTCAATAACACTAATTTTTGTGGACATGATAATTTCCCGGATAAATACTTCTAAAAACGTTTGTTGCTTGCCTCTTTACCGCACCAACAAAATGGCACCGTTGCCGGGGATTGGTGTTTTTATTGGATCACATTGCGATAGTTTCTTTGTTTTTGAGTTTTGTAGATATCGTATATTTTGTCTATTTTCACTTGTTTATATTGATATTTGTATATGTTTACTATATTTTTGAATTTTACATGTTTTACATACTTGTGAATATAGTGTATATATTTGTTTCTCTTCACGTTTGCCAAAAGTGTGGTTAGATGTGTAGTTTCGGTTATAGCTCGAAGAGATGAGAGCAAAGGCGGAAGTGAAAGCATTTGACTCTTCCGAAGTAACATGCTAGTTTTTAAATAATAGGCGTCGACCTTACAACGTAAAACAAACATGTTATATTGTTTTTAGTTTCTTTATTGTTTTTATTGTATTAGTATAGGTAGTGTGGTGAATTGGTTAAACAAGTTGAAATTGAACCAGTTCTTAAAATTCTCAAATTTTCACTTTTCAACTTGTTTAATTCAATTTCACCCGTTCTTTTAGTATGTTTATAGTAGTTTGTTTTAATTTGTTATTTTTATATTTGTCCAAGAGCTTGTTTTGAGTATCTTGAGGAAGTTTGGGGTGATTTTCCAAGTTGACCATTTCAACTTGCGGATGTATGGTAATGATATTGTTTTGAAGTTGGTACACGCTAGGTACTCGTTTATCGCTTTCTATAGCATAAGATGTTTAGGAAACTTTTCATTCGTACAAATTCCATGCCATTCATTCTTTTACATTACTTGTTTTTTTGATTGAATCACTTTATTTCCCTTTTTACCCCCAAATGAAAGGAAACTTTATTTCCCTTTATTTCCCTTTCCATTGTTCATATATGATGGAGGCCACAATTCTTGTTTTAACTGGATTTCATTATGTTTAATATTTTGTTTGTGTTGATTGTATGAAAGCATGAAAATTATCAAGGTATTTTGTTTGATTATTGAGCACAACTACCTAATCGAATAGTCAATTCACCTTGTGAGTGTGTGAACTTTTGTTAACCCATTTTGATCCTTTTTGTCAATGTCCATGTTGTTTTTGAACTTTAGGCTTGTCGATGAGTATTGGTTCACCTTTTTTAATGAATGTTGATTATTTGTTTTCTTGAACCCTCAACCACGTGTTGTTGTATGAATTTTTATCTTGCCTTAGAAAGTAGGGAGTATTCACACATTGATGTTGGTTGAATTCAAGTTAGGGAGAGCAATGTTTACTCACTTATGTTGTTGGTTACTATGTGGTTGTGAAACAGTAAAGAAAAAGAAAGGAAAAAGAGTAAAAGAAAAGAAAAAAGAGAAACGTTTTGAAAAAGAAAAACAAAAAGAGTATCAAATAATTGTGCTAATAAGTAAGGTGTGTTTGGTGTAACACTTGGGATGAAAGAAGAAGTTTGATTGAAATTTTGTGTTTGAACTTTTGTGATTTGATCACTCCCTTAGGTTTAGGAAAGTTTTTGTTTCGATTAGCTTTAGGAATTACCCCTTATTTGTTAACCAAGCCACATTACAACCTTGAAAAGCCCTTGTTATTCTTGCCTTTGTATGTTCAAAGTAAATTTTTGGATGAATGCATAATTTAGTCTTTTTTTTGCAAGATTGTTGGATGAGTGTCAAATCTTCACCTTTGTGTGTTTTTCATCCCTCGATGAATTTTTGCTAGGTGTGATTCATAATTTAGCTTGTGTTGTTTTAGATTGTTTGGCATGACTTTTGTACTTAGGATTTGTTTCGTTTTCATGTTGTTATTGTAGGATGGTGGTATGTGTTTACTTTGCTTGTTCGTTCTTTATTTGAACCATACATTTGTTTTCCATTTTAAAAAACCTATTGATTCGTGATTCTTGGATTATCGTCTTTTATTTCTTTAAGTTGTCTGACTTTGTTTGAGGAGAAACAATGTTATAAGTTGGAGAGAGTTTAATAAGTGCCAAAATGTTGTGTT
This sequence comes from Lathyrus tuberosus, assembly GCA_022829125.1. NCBI lineage: Eukaryota > Viridiplantae > Streptophyta > Magnoliopsida > Fabales > Fabaceae > Lathyrus > Lathyrus tuberosus. The sequence continues at coordinate 832,918 of JALAZF010000142.1, read as the reverse complement.
TTGAGTAGTAGTTTTGCGGCACTTATCGATTCATTTGTATTGAATTCTTTGAATAAAACCCCACTTTGTTTGTAAAAGTGTATATTTAGTGTATACTAGTATTTTCGTGTAAATATCACTGAGTTTAATTGTTTTTATCTCATTTTTTTAGGTATTCAAGCATTGATATTTAGTTATTGTTAGATAGAGCATTGAATAAGCTTTCTGACGCTTCCGACCAGGACTCAAATGGAGTTACGATTCGAAAGTTATGAAGAAAACAAGAAGCTGAATTTTTGTACTGTCAGCTCTCGCCCCGAGCTCGCCTGGCGAGCCTGAAATTCCAGAAGCTGCAGAAAAAGCCGCTTAAGTTCGCAGGGCGAACCGTTGCTTCGCCGGACGAATTTGTCTGGGAAGAAACACATTAAAAGGGTAAAAACACATTTTTTTAGGTGATGTTTTGGGGTATTTGTTCACAATTCATCAAACCTTCATTTTTTAGTAGATTTAACTTAGAAACAACACATGGAGTGTGCATCTTGACGATCCGGAGTCGAATCCACTTCAATCGGAGTTGACAAACTGTGAGATTTGTGTTCTTCTTCTCTCTTCTCTTTGTACCCTCTAATTGCTGGGGTTTTGTATGTAAGTTTATCTTGATTGTATATTTATTTATGGATCTTTGTATAAAATCTCTTTTACAGCTCTTTATCAATGGTTATCTTTTATTTTTTACTTTATGGATTTGGATTGCTATAGACATATACGGTTCGAACTAGATCTAAGATGAACATTTGTTAGATTCTAAACTCTTGACATAGATTTAGGTCTAATATTCGCATGGGTATCAATTCTTAATGCTCTGTGTTGTTGAGTTGCGTGAGACATCATCGACGAGACAATACGGTTGATCTCTCGACTTTGCGTTAGACATAACCTCTGTTGTGAGCGATACGTGATGATATTGACGAGTGATTATGTTGCGTGCATTTGATCCATATATTTTTTACTACATGATGGGTAGAACAAAATACAACTCCTGACGAGTTTTCTCATGTCTTAAGAATGTATTTATTTTCTTGTTTTTTGTTTTTCCTTTTGCACTTTTATTCCAAACCATTTAAACCCAAACTCAATAACATTTAAATTGTCGAACGGCAGTTCAATAACACTAATCTCTGTGGACACGATAATTTCCCGGATAAATACTTCCAAAACTTTTGTTGCTTGCCGCTTTATCGCACCAACAAAACTCCTACTTCTAGGCTCGAAGTGGTTAACTAGGGACTAACTCCTTATCTCTCCAGTGTTTAGGGATTAGAAACAATGCATGTACATCATCAGCAAGATTATATCCGAAAGCATACCACAACAGTTATGGGTATTTCGATTTCATCATCATCCCTCCAATTTTTGCTAAAACAACAGTTTGATAAAAGCGAAGTGGGGGGAATATATTTTTGTGTGTATTGTTGTGATATTATGAAAAAATTTGAATGAATACGAAAAGATTAATTCAAAACATGCATAATCATCTCATTAATAAAACAAAATACAAATAACAATGCTTAAAGCAAACAATACTTAGAAAAACAAGAACAAAATACAAGAATGCAAAAATGAAAACATGGCATAATGATTGCCTTTATTTGAGGACTTAAACTCTTCCTAGATGACTTGCGACCTAGCTTCTTCAAAGTTGGAGACCATTCTTCTTGTCTCCGACAACCCCTTTAATAGCACTCACTGACGTCCAATATACGGTGGCATGGGGTTTGTTGCAACATTTGGATTGTTTGATGTGAAGGTGGGCTCCTTAGAGTCAATCAAGTCTTGAACTTTTTGCCTGAAAGCTTTGCAGTTCTTAATTGTGTGCCCCGAGGCACCCTTATGATACTCACAGTGAGCATTGACATCATATCCTGGAGGGATAACGGTTGGAGGTGCTAGATCTGTCAAGGTAACTGATCCATCCTTTAACAGATAAGGGAGGATTTGGCCATATGTTACAGGCAGAGGATCAAAGTGTCTCCCTGGCCTCCTCACCCTTTGTTGGTTAGGCTGACGCTATTGTGGAGCATGTTGCTGTTGATTCTGGTGCTTTTGTTGATACCATTGTTGCTGATATAGCTGTTGTTGTTGGCAAGCCGGATGCTGGTATGGAATAGGTGCAATGACAACAACTTGATGATAGGGATTTTGTTGTTGAGGTATCTAAGCAGGAATTGGAGTTGGAGCAGTTTGCTGATAAGGCACTAGAGCATATTGCGCAACTACAACATATGGGTACTGTAAGTAGGGTATTGGAGTAGGCGCCCTCGAATGTCCTTTTTCCCCATAAGAAGAGACAAAATTTGTTTCAACCTTTTTTTTCTTATACCCATTGAAAGGCTTCTTGATTCCAGCCTGGCTATTAGAACCTCCGTGAATCTTTCCGCTTTTCAAACCTTCTTCAATTCTTTCACCCACAATCACCATGTCTGAGAATCCTGAAGACACACTGCTGATAAGCTTTTCATAGTATTTCCCTTACAAGGTATGCATGAAAATATCAATCAATTCACGGTCGAACAACGACAGATGCACTCTTGCAGCTAACTCCCTCCAACGTTGTTCATACTCTTTAAATGATTCGTTGTCCTTTTGAACCATACTCTGGAGTTGAGTACGGTTTAGAGCTAGGTCAATGTTGTATTTGTATTGCTTAACAAAGCTTCAACCAACTCAGCCCAAGCATGCACACTACTGTATTACAGTTGCATGTACCATTCTAGCGATGCTCCAGACAGGTTGTCTTGGAAGCAATGAATCATCAACTTGTCATCCCTAGCATATGCAGCCATCTTTCTACAGTACATCTTTAGATGAATGTTAGGACAACTGAGGCCCTTATATTTTTCGAATTCTGGAACCTTGAACTTAGAGGGGATCACAACATCTGGCACTAGACATATCTCCAAGGCATTCACAGAGGTTGGGTTACGCCCTTCCATGACTCGGAGTTTTTCAGCTAAAGCACGACACATCTTGATCACTTCAAAATCTTGAGCAGCATGATGACTGATAATGGGGACAACCTCATGATAATTTTCCATGTCATACTCATTTTGTCTCTTCTCTTCAGCTCGGGGAATAGGAATTTGAATAACAGTAGGTTGAGCTTGTGGGATAACTTCAACAGTAACCCCAAATGTAGAAATTGGTTGGGAAACAACTTCTTCAATTGCAGGAGTGTAGTCTGGAGGCATAGCCCAGATCACAGGATTTGGAATGGGAACTGAAGGCAATGAGGTAGATCCTTGCACATGGGTACTATTCCTTGCGGTAGTAGCGTTGTTCTGAAGCTCATCTTTTCTCTTGGCTAGAACTGTTATTGCCTTGAAAATCTGATTGATCTTGTTTTTGACAGAGTCCATCTCTTCTCTGAAAGCAACCCGTTCTTCTTGAATTTGATCTATCATTCGTCTGGTGTTGGCTCGAGTAGCGTACTGGTTTCGGGGAATCAACTTGATTTACTAAAGATAGAATGTAGATGAAATGAGTTTTTAGTTTTGGAATGAGATGCAAGATGCACAATTGATGCATATGCAAGATGAAATGATATGCATTGATGTAATGCTAAAATGCAAGATCCAGGATCACGGGATCAGTCAAGTCCTCGAGATCATTCAAAACAATGGGTATATAACGGATATCTCTGATTAAAGGGACCCCATAGATAGGCTATAAAATATGTAAGTGACTGATATCACCGATCAAAGGAAACCCATGGGTAGGCTCTAAACAAGTAGGTGCCTAGAGTCATGGATCCATATTAAAGACATTATTGCCATGATGAAGGTTCATCAGACAATAATATCCTTGAAACGATCTCTTCTAGGTGAGGTTTTCATATCTTCTCTCGAGGAAGGCACCTCGTAGGCTTCTACTATGCAACCATCGACACAAGGTTTCTAAAAGAGGGTTCTCAGAGTCATAGATCGAGATTGAACCCATTACTCCCAACTAGCAATACGTTCAAGGGATCACATCTGATTAGGGATTTCGTATTAACACTGCGCAACCACCTTGGATAACAGGTTAAAGGTCCTTAGAGTCAACGATTCAGGCCTGAAAACATTATCGTCGTGATGAAGGTTCATTAAAACACATTTCCAAGAGAATCTACTATAAGCGGCGTTTTCGTATCGTCCTCACGAGGAAGACTCCTCGCAAGTCTCTACTACACAACCACCATCCTAAGCTTATATTTCTTCTCAGACTCAGGTATAGAGTCTATCTCTCAAAGCCCATGATCAGAGAACCCAACATCATAATAATAATATAAAAAAATAATATAAGCCAAATAATGAAATAAACAAACAATAAAATATACAAGAAGAAAACAAACAAACGAAAGAGAAGACAACTAAGTTAAGTTAACACTCCTTACAAATTAACCTAAGTTAGGCTCGACTCTCTCTTGCATGGAGCAATTATGGGTCCCCAGCAGAGTCGCCATTTGTCGTACCTCGAAAAATACGATCCTCGTGATGGGCGCGGAAAAACTTGTTCGAACAGAGTCACCACTGAACTTTGATTTATTCCAATAAAGGAAAAGTAAAATATCGAGAAAACCTTTTAAGGAAAGGAAAATGGTCATCGCAACCATATCTGTGTTCGGGAGTCAGTTACGCAAGGGGAAGGTATTAGAACCCCCTCACGTCAGTTGTACTAAACGGGAACTTCTTAGTCTAATTTGTGATTTGAATGTTAACTAATGCTAATTGTTTTCTTCAAATAATAAACGATAAAAAGATAAAGAGTTGCAAAAGATTTATCTAGGGTTACCTTGTTAAAGAAAATGGTTGGTTTTTTATTAGGGTGCTCGCCAAGGATTGGGTCCCTTGTGCCTATGTATTTCCTCGTGCAATGGGAAAGTCAGAGCAATCGTAGTTCGGTACTACAGTCTGTTAGTGTGTTTAATAGATGTCAATTGCTCGAACACGAGAAAGAAATCTCGTACCCCAATAATTAAAAGAGAGGAATGAAAGACTCCAAACCCCTCTGTTTCATCATTAGTGAAATATTGTTAATATCTGATTAGGTATTTTAAGGAAATAGTCGTTTGAACACGAGAAAAACATCTCGCATCCAAATAATTGAGGAGAAATTTTGAAGACTCAAAACCCCTCTTTTATTTTAATAAAAAGTGTTTTGATTTTGATTATGTATCTTGAATTTGTTTGAGAAAATACTCGATGTATGATCGAGGTTTGAAATTGTGATGGCGATTGCAAAAGGCAACCGACTTACGAGAGAAGAAACCACTTGATGTTGGATTAAGGGTTTGCGTTTGGGTTGATGGTGATTGCAAAAGGAAACCGACTTACAGGGTGTTTGAAAATGGTCGATGGTGACGCCAAAGGCACTCGACTTACAAGTTTAGAAAAAAATCCACTTGACATTGAATCAAGTGTTTGAGAAAGAGGTTTGGTCGATTCCTAGTCCCTAAGGGTGCTCCTAGTAAACGAAACTACAACCAAAGAAAATGCGAGAAAGAATCATTACACGTCATGGGAATGGGGGTACATTTTGATGAATGGGGACAAGTGCAAGTAAATAAAAGGTTCTTGTTGTAAGGAGGCCTTAGAGGAAGCCACGAGACTCGGAAGCAACCGAAATCGAAGGCAACCGAATTTAGCGCTAAAGTTAATCAGTTATTAAGAAGCCGAGCAAACACTTTATGCGTCCATACGGATTTCGAAAGTTAAATTGGATTTCAACTCCGAATTCGCAACGCAATATTAGACAAAAACAACCAAAATACTATTCTAGCAATATCACAATTTTTTACATCAACTCAAAATAATTAAAAAATAAAAAGCTAAACACAACACGCACACGTTATAAACTAAAAGTTATATAATATAAATTAAACCTCAACGTAAGTTTATATATATATATATATATATATATAACAAAAAAACTAAAAGTTATATAATATACATTGAAACGCAATCTGTAAGTTTTTATATATAACTAACAATCAAAAGTGACATGTATAACTAAAAAAAACAAACAGTGAAATGTATATATACCAAAAAAACAAATATAAATATATATAAATAACTTAAACAGTGAATATGTATATGTAGAACCGAAAAAACAAACAAACTAACAATATATTCATATATACAAAACCAATGACATAAGGTGTATATATATGTAACTCAACAAAAAGAAGAAAAAACAATAGTATAAATATAAATATATAAATGAAAACAAACCAAAAGCATACGTAAAACTATAGTAAAACATAAATATATATTGGGATATGACAGAGAAGAGGTGGTAAGGTTGATTATAGAGGTTGGAATAAAAAATAAAGTGACTTTTATAAAGTGCCCAGACAAAATTGGGATATGACAGAGAAGAGGTGGTAAGGTTGATTATAGAGGTTGGAATAAAAAATAAAGTGACTTTTATCATCACTTTTTCAGATACTGAAATAGGCAAGAGGGGGAGAAGCAACAAAGTAATATTTGGTTGTGATAACTGTGGGAAATACAAGGATACAGATATTGAAACACAAAGTGCGAACAAGAAATATGGATGCCCATTCAAAATCAGACCGACTCCGACGAAAGATGAGTTTGGATGGAAGGTTGATGTAAAATGTGTACTTCATAATCATGGTTTACTTGATAGATTAGAGGGTTATTCCTTTGTTGGTAGATTGAGCACATATGAGAAGCAACATATTGTTGATTTGACAAAGAGACATGTTCCACCTAGACACATATTGCTTTCCTTGCAAGAGCGAGATCCAGAGAATGTTACTCGGATCACGCAAATATATAAGCATAAGAGTATGTTACAAAAAGAGATAAGAGGTTCTAGAAGTGAGATACAACATTTTTTTAAGCTTATAAAAGATGCATGACATGTTTACTGGAGTAGAAAAAGAGATGACTCATAAGTTATAGTAGATATTTTTTTGGGCTCATTCAAATTCAATTAAGTTGTTGAATATTTTTCCTATTGTGTTAGTTATGGATGAGACTTACAAGACAAACAAATATAGACAATCTCTCTTTGCAATTGATGGCATGACATCACGCTAGTTTACATTTGGTGTTGCATTTGCTTATATGGAATCTGAGTAGACATAGAACTTTTACTGGGTGTTGGATAAGCTTAAACAATTATTTGTGAAGAAAGATTTATGTCCATAAGTGATTTTGAGTGATAAAGACTTGGTTTTATGAAACTAATTGAAGTTGTGTTTCCAAGGACGAATAATTTCCTATGTAGATTTCACATAAAAAAAATGTAGGTTCAAAACGTAAGCACTATGTGGTGAATGACATACGAAAGATGATAGACACAGTATGTATGGAAGTTGTATGGGCTAGTGATGAGGTTGAGTATGATCAATCGTTGCAACAACTTGAACAAGCATGTGTAAATTATACTAAATTTATTGGTTATGTGAAAGACACATGGTTGACTCCTCTTAGACATAGATTTGTTGGAGCCTGGATTAATCGAGTTCTACATTTAGGTAACACCACGATTAATAAGTATGTCTACTAGTATATTAATGATTTATTTTTTTATATGTTGGTATGATTTTAATTTTTTATTTATTTTAGGATTGAGTTTTCTCATTGGAAAATGAAGTAGATGTTGGGGAATAGTATATGTGACATGGTCAAATGTTGGGAGACTATGAATAACAACTTGAAGTTACAACTGGGAAACATTAGAGCTTCTTTTCCAAAAAGTTTTCATGATGTCGAGCACTCACACACAAGTTTATTTTATGGTTATCTACGTGGATCAATAGGATATCTACTGAGCTGCTTGCAACTGAACATGGAAGCATCTCTGAGATGGGTGTAGAGGGTGACCAACCCAGCTACTGCCCAATTGTATCTCTCATATCCCTCAAAGTATTGAAATAATAATAGATATCACGCCTTAACAGGCGTAAAATATTTGTCCGCAGAACTCATGGAGCTCACCAACATCATCATATACGCTATAGTCACACAATCCCATATACCAGCAACTCGATGATGTGTGAATAACTCATACATCCACTCCAAATTATAATAAGCACCCTTGTATGTACGAACATGTGGTTCTATGCACTCCTAAGTAATCAACAACAACTTCTTTAGTGACATCTCAAAGGGGATCCAAAACACGCCATTAATGGGTAGGTGAACTATACAAGAGACGTCGTCCAACATAATAGTCATCTCACCAAATGGCATGTGAAATGAAGATGTCTCTAGATGTCACCTCTCTATAAATGCTGATACAAGATTTCTGTCTATCTTCGTCAAACTTGTTCTCTAAAGTGAAGACAGACCAGACCGGGTCATCCAACTCTCCATCTTTGGTGGGAGACAACGAGGAACCCTCGATGTAAGCTTCAGTCCATGTCCAACAACCTTCAACTCTTTCTTCGAACCTCTCTCCTAAAAATAATTAAAAGTATACATATTATGAAACAAAAAAATATTTTCTTTAAATATTATTGAATTTAAAGTAAATGTCATTTACATACCTCACCGAACCATAAATGGCGAGTAATATGATGCTCTTACTTTACCAGAAGATATGTATTGTACGACCCTTTTGGAAAACCAACCGATTATGGTGCGGATGCAGATGCACCAATATGCTCATCCTCACCTACCAACCTCGATGGAGTGCCCCGTCCTACAAAACACTCTAGAATCCGACTGTCCCTGCCTCGTGTTCGCACCACTGCCAAAATAACAAAAAACACAAAGAAAATTAACAAAAACTCAAACCAGAACACATGTTGAAAGACATCCGGAACACTGTGCAAATGACTACTGGAACACTTTGCATAAGAGTTTTGGTGAGTGTTTCAACAAAACCAGAACACTTTGCAAATGTCTTCTAGTGTGTAATTGTGTACTGAAAGAGTTGTTTCATGAGTTCCAGTGAAATAATAAAACTGGAAGCCTTACTGAATTAGTTCAGGTTTGCAAGGTGTGTACCAGAAGACTTGTGAGAAGTGTTCCAAAAAACAATAAAATTTTGGTGGATCGTAAGACTTAAAACCGAGAGTGGAGAAAAGTAAATAAATCTGAAAAATAAACTATTTATATGAGGGCGTTTTGGTAAAAAAAATGTAAAATATAGGGGTGGGAGAATAAATATAGGAGTATGGGGTAAAATTTTCTATGAGTATTAGTTTATTTAGGCTAAAGCTGGATCTAAACTAGAATTTATCCGACACTCAAATGGTTATACTTGACACCTCTACGTTATTAATACTTTTACCATAATATTTTTATATTTAAAAATTACAAACTCACTATTCAAATTAGCATTTTCAGAGTTTTTAAAATGCTTAGATTTCTCCTGCATTTTTTAAAGTTTCAATTGGATATTTACGAGTAAACATGTTTTTTTATTAAATTTATGTATTTATACCAACAATTTTACATTTATACCATATTTTCATGCAAACCATGCTTTTTTTACCGACGTTTATTAAATGTTCGGTAAAATCTAAAATTTTGCTTGCATTTTTATCGGTATTTTTGAAAAATGCGACATCCTATGTGTTTTTCCCAACATTACTGAAATCGTCACTAAAAATTCATACATGCATACCAGCAATTTCAAAAATGTTGGTAAAAATACATATAGAATACCACATTTTTCGAAAATGTCAAAAATGTCGTAGGAGGATTGAACAGTCTCGCAGACCGTGTACTCTCCATCGTAAAGGAGGTAAAGCTAGACGATGTGATCTTGATGTCGAACTAAATGCTGCCATTGTTAATGATGTAGAGTGAGCAGCTCAAAATGATATCGAGGTTCCTTCTCGGAATGATACAAAGATTCTTGTTGCAGCTAGTACTGAGGTGGTGGCTCAGTCTAATACAAAGTTGTTTGTACGCATAGATGAAGGGTTCCCTAGAGGGCCTACAGACCCTCCCTTGCTCACTAAGTATGTCGATCATGTGACATTTATATTATTTTAAGAAGATGTATAAATATTTTATTTTTATGTTTTTTTATTTATTAATGATTAATTGAAAGTAATTGATGGTTTATGCTTTAATTGGTATAGCGCCACATCCCATCAAAGATGCCCATCCATGTCGCAGAGTTGAAGAAATGATCTAATGTGCAGATGTCAGATGAGGTTAGGGTGATTGTCATTGATGTTGGTTTGCTTCTATTTGTTGACTTTTCCCTCACCATACTTGACACTCTATTATTGTTCGTTTTTATTGAGCGACGACATAAGGATACATCCTCATTTCATCTTCCATTTGGTGATATATTGATTACCATGAATGATATCTCAATCATATTATATCTCTCCCGTGTAGGTAACTTCTTCACTGTTCATGTCATTAACTATGAAATTATGTGTATGGCGGTTGAGACATACCTGGGGGTTACTATAACGTTGGTCTTGGATGAGTTCAGAGCTAACAGGGGTTCATACTTTTGTCTCTCTTGGCTATGGAATATGTATCAGAATCTGGCAGAGCACTATATGTATGAGGCAACCTTTAGGGTATTGTTTACCGTTGAAATTGGTAAACAAGCGTTAGTCTTCCAAATTCTATATTTTTGGTTACTCGCAAGATCAACTAGATTGATCCTAGGACATCTGCTTTTGACTTCTTCAAGTTTTATCACTTATGAACATTTTGACAATGTTCCTTTCATTGAAAGTAATTGATCGTGAAGGCTGGATCAGATTCTGTAGAAGTGGGCCACCAAGTGCGTCTGGGATGTTGGTCGTATGGAGAGGAGGGGGGTGTACCTGCAAGGTACTCCGACGCTCAAGTAAGAAAGGGTCAGAGAAAAGGGGCAAGTACAAAGTATTAGTTTGTAGGGTGAATATTGGATATCTGACCCTCTCAAGCGAGAAAGTTTATATAGAGCCCCCAACGCGTGGCCAACGGTCCTATTTTCGGGGCGAAATAACCTTATTCCTGAAGAATAGGTAACTACCCAAACTAGCCGTTATGTCGGGAAGGGTGCCCAAAACTAGCCATTATGTCGGGCATAAACATAGTTCCGAGCGCCTGCCCATAGCTGTTCGGGGAGTGGATGAGCCGTGCGTAACGGGCATCGTTTCCGGGGAGGAGCGATGCAGTCCCTGCCCGGTCGGAGGGGCAGAAAGGTAACTTTTGCCCCTTTGTTGATTGGACTTAGGCAATTTGGGCCGCTTTGGAGTAGAAGCGGATTGGGCCATGTCTAGCCATTGGTCCAGTTCAGAACAGGAGCCCCCCAAGTCGTTGCTCCCGAGCACGGGAGTGATGACTTAAGGGCAATTCGTTGCTCCGGGGAGCTAGCATGGAGTCGTCGTTTGAAGACGAGGAGGATTGTCTCAATGTGCTTGTGACCCCTGGTGTCCGTGAGATTCGTGGTCATGACCTTGTTGCCCGGTGTTCGGGGAGACTAATGGTCAGACAGAATTGGAAACGTTGGGACGCCACGTATGCCTAGAGCTCCGTGTAGCAGTTACTAGGCAATGATGGCTAATGGATAGCCATCATGGCCAATGAGCGCGTGTTCGCACGTGCCCCTTTATATAAAAAGGGGAAAATTGTTCCATTTGGGACTTTTTGCTCTGATTTCACTTTGTTTCCTTCAGCATTCCTGCCCGTTGCCACCGTCTGCTTACTCCGACCACCGTTCCAAGCTTCGAGCAGCCACTTTCATCTTCTTAAATCAAGTAAGTTTTCTGATCCTATGCTTGTTTTACTCCTTTTTGTTGTCAATGGTAGATTGCATGTGGTTAGGGCTAGGTTTAGAGGACGAAATAGGTGGATTTTCGGTGATTATTGGTGGTGGATGTGTAGCGAGCGATTTTGGACGCGGTTGCAAAGCGCTATCGCTTTTTGGTACTACAGCTCGATTCATTTTTTATCCTATTAAAGCTGATGAAGGAAGGGAAATAGATGTCTCCAACTAACCCTGCTTGCATACTGAGATTAAATAGTCAAAACTGTTGGTTTACAGATGCTACAAAGATTCAGGGTTTCTCCTAAGTTTATTTTGTTGACGAGGGGTGCTTTAGGCTATTGGTTGAGATGTTAGGACGGATATATATATATAAAAGTATGGGATTTTGGGTTTTTGTTTAGTGTGCTCGCTAAGATTTTTCTTTCAATCTTATGCCTACGTATTCCCGTTTACCGAAACAGGGAAATCAGAGCGTTCGTAGTTCCTCCTATTCTATGGGAGGAAATGGTTGTTTTAGTGTCTTGTTCAAAGCCCAAGACGTGAAGCGAAAGGTGGTTTGTATCTTGTTCAAAGCCCAAGATGTGAAGCTGAAGGTTTATTTGTATCTTGTTCGAAGCCCAAGATGTGAAGCTAAAAGGTCTCACCTTTAGAGAGAATTTGTCATCTCTAAAGAGGGGTTTGTCTGTTACGACTGTTTATAAAGGAGAATTACTTTAACCGGGATTTGTGAATCCGGCAATACCATAATTTCCTTTATAGGGGATTTCAACCTGAAGGAGAAGACTTTAACTCAGTGTAGAGCAATGCTATCTTTCCTTAGGAATTTCTCATGCTAAAAGAGGGGCATTGGCATGGATGTAGATGATCCAGAGGCTTGCCGCTTACAGCAGTTAGATGGAGGGGAAGGAGTTGTTGATGTTTGTGTACTATGAACGAGGCACCGCTTTGATGCTAAAAGGTTAATTGAATCAACCAGTGGTTTTCTTATACAAAGCCTAAGAGAAGGCTATTATGTGTCTCGTACAAAGCCCGAGAGAGAGGCTAAAAGGTTTTGACTCAACGAGGGAATCTTTTGGTATCTCGTATAAAGCCCGAGATGGAGGCTACTTGACTCAACAAGAGAGTTTTTTGTATCTCGTATAAAGCCCGAGATGGAGGCTAAAATTTGTTTGGCTCAATAAGAACCTTTTTGTATCTCATATAAAGCCCGAGATGGAGGCGAAAGGGGGATTGACTCAACGAGGTAGTCTCTTTATGTGTCTCGTACAAAGCCCGAGAGAGAGGCTAAACGTTGTTTAACTCTGCTGGGGAGAATCATTGTATAAAGCCCAAGAGAGAGGCTATTGTAACTGGAGAAGGATCATTATACAAAACCTAAGAGGAAGCTATGGTTACTGTTTCAGTTGAGTGACAGGTCCAGTATGCTGATTTAAAGAGAAAATCAGTTCTTATATGAGCAACACTGTACTCGAGGATTTGATTCGAGGATCAGGGTTATTTCCTGTTCTTTAAGGAAATGGGAAATCCAAGGGTATTGAGACTGTCCGAGTTGTAGAGTGTCATCTTTTGTACTGTGCTTTGAGAAACAGTAGTAGACTCTACGAAAAGACTGTTCTATGCAGATGACTAATTTCTGTTCCTATACCTCCAGGAGGTCGTCGGGACAATTTGTACGAAGCCCAAGAGGAGGCTGGAAGCTTTTAAGAAGCCGATCGGTCCTTGTACGATGCCCAAGAGGAGGCTATCATTCTCGGAGGAAGAAATCATTATACGAAGCCTAAGAGGAGTCTGTGAATACTTCTAAGAAGTCGTAGGGTCCTTGTACTAAGCCCAATAGGAGGCGGGGTTGCTTTTAGGAAGCCTGTGGGTCCTTGTACGATGCCCAAGAGGAGGCCGATGCTTTTAAGAAGCCCGTGGGTCCCCAAACCCCGAGAAATTCAAGGCAAGCTATTCACAAGGAATAGATCAAGTCAGGATAGTTCGAGAATTTGGAAGAAACTCAAAGATGCCATTCACTGAGAATACATTCATCTCTGGGAATAGAGTTTCTTGACAATTCCTAATGAGGACAACCGAAGAGAAGACTGTATCTGGTGATCCTATTGGGGATCTAGTTGTCTATTTCTACGAATACGAAACGGCGTCACCAAGTTCTAGACGTAGTTGTCGAGGAAACTTGAAATATCAATACTATTATTACACAATTGATATGAGTTTATGAAAGAAGACTTACAGTGAAACAACCCCACAATACAGTTATATGTATATGAAAGCGGTAAATGAAAGCAATAACCACTTACTCGGTTGTAGAGCTTCCATGCTGTTTGGTTAGTTGTTCAACACAGAAAGATTGAAAACATCAGTATATTCAAAATCAAAGGAGAAAGTGCTCTGAAAAAGAAAGATTTGGGGCTTACATCTCAAGGAGAGGCCCAAGGTTTTATCAGTGAGCGCACTGTTTGAATTTGTACAGAGGGACTTATACAAGTGACTCTGGCCCAAAAATTGTTTTCTGTACAAAGGGATGGGTCTTACACTCTCTCAAGAGGCCCAAAAAGTTTAAAGAAAAAGAGTGGGGCTTATAACACGAGGGTAGGCCCAATTTGACTTTTCGTTTAAAAATGGGGATCGCGCCGAGGTTTTCTTTTAACGCAGAGGGGCTTATACAATATCTGAGGCAAAAAATGTTTTGGTTAAGAGGGGGTTGGGTCTTACACTCTATTAGAGGCCCAAAAGTTTTGAATGGGTCTTATAGCTCGAGGAGAGACACAAAAGGTTATTTTTCAAAAGGCGACGATCGCGCCGTTTGTTTTTGACGGTATCGGGACTTATACAATACACTGAGGCCCAAAAATGATTTGGTCAAAAAAGGATTGGGTCTTACACTCTATTAGAGGCCCAAAATGTTTTGAAAATGATTTATGAGGGTTGAATTAATCCAAAAACCCTAATTTATTTTCAAAAATGTATTTAATTGAATAAAAATTCAATTAAAATGATTAAAATTGTTTAACATATGGAAAACAAATTGTGATCTTGGATTAATGCTTCAAAAATTAAGTATTGACCTACAAAATAATTAGAAAGCATTAAAAGTTGCAAAATCAAGGTGGAAAAAATATTTCAAATGTCAAAAACAATTAAAACATTAATTCTTTGCAAAAAATATCAATTATATACAATAAATAATATTTTTGGTATTTTTTGGGAAAATAAAATATTTTAACATTTTTGTGAATTATTAAAAAAAGAATCAACTCAAAATCATTAAAACTCAGAGAAAAATTAATTTTTGAATCAATTAAATAAAATCACAAAATTCAAATATTTGAATTTATGAAAAATGGCGCCAAGAACAGCTGAAGAACACGTGCGTGTTTCAGCTTGGCCCAGATTTGCATTTTCTCTCCAATCTCACTGAATACTTAATCATATCATGTAATCCACATACCAATCAACTCGTTTCAACCTCACGATCATGTCTATGGTATTTAATTTCATTTAAATTAAACACATAACAAGAAATCATGAAAAATCCTCAAGAACCCTAATTTCTGAATGAAGGCTAGGATTTTTAATACATGATTCAAACAAAGCAATTACTTGAGGGGAAACATTCCATGCATGATTATGAACATTTGGCAAAAGTATTGTGCGAGGAAATATGCATAGATTGAGAAATGAGCAAGTTTAAGCTTACCTCTTGGTCGTGACAGCAAGAGCAAATTGATTTCTGAGTAGGAGGTGTTACAGATGAATTGTGATGATCTGAACAGCTTCCCTACACCCCATGGAGTGTGTTTGAATGCTTGGACTTGACTGAGAATGGCTGGATCACTTCATGGCATCTCAACTGCACTTTGGTTAAAACCTTGAGCAATTGACTGGTGATTCTGAGAAATCAGTGTTCCAGTTGTAGTTTAAGTGTTTGATCAGCTCACATATGATGTATATGAGGTGTGTGTGTGATTGGTTTGAGTGGAATTGCTCTCTAATGAAAAACCCGATAGTGACTTGCTAAGAAAGGCATTTTTGAGAGTGAGAAGTGGTTTTTGAGAAAGGCAAGTGTTGTAGGCCTTTGGTGTACTTAAACTGATCACAATTGAGCTCTATTTATAGTAGATCAAGTTTGTTTTGGGATCCACAGTGAATGGCAACTGCAGCAGGTGTTTGTTCAATGTTGGCCAATGGAAATCCAAGTCTCCTCTAGCCATTGACTAGAGGTTAGGGCACAGGGCTGTGGTTCCATTGGTCTTGGATAAGTCTTGACTGAATTCAGTTGCAAATGGCTCAGTCCATGCCACCTTGATGTTTCCATTGAATGCTCCAATCCAAAATTGGAGTCTTGTCCCTATTTTGGCCATTCTAGGTTCAACATGCTATTTCTTGTTCCAAAGACTTTGGAGGCTTGGCTCAGTGATTGTCCCCTTTAGATTCAATCCTCAGAGGTGTACAAGTGGATAGGAGCATTTGGATTTGGCTGATTTTGGCAAATCGAGCAAAAATGCAAATTCTGCCTTGCCTTGGCAGATTTCAGCAAGGCAACTTTCCAATGTCATATCTCATGACTCAAATGGAATTTGGTAATGTTCTTGGCCATTTTGGAAAGCCCTTACATGATACAACAACTGTTTGATTTTGATCTCTTTTGAATCCAAGTGAAAAATCCCCCTACATTTGGCAAAAAGTAGGGTAAAATCTGACTTAGTGAAATTATCACCAAGTGTTGGAACAAAGTGACTTTTCTTGATTTTGATCACTCCATAACTCAAAATCCATGAGGAGTTGGAATTAGGTCTAGTTGAAGTTTTTGTAGAGGGCAATGAGATCTACAAATCAAGCCTTGGATGGGAGAAAATGGCTTTGGGGTTTAGGAGTTATGGTCCTCCAAAGTTGGTACCCTAGCCACTTTATTTTTAACTTAGAAAATTTTCTAAGTTTTTTTATGGTTACCCCTTTTACAAGTTACCCAACTTTTCTTGATTTTTCTTGATGAATGATCATTCAAATCATACATTAACATAATTTTAGGGTTAAAAATCCATTTTGGTGAAAAATCTCAAAAAGTCAAAGTTGACTTTTGTGCACAGTTGACTTTTTATCAGATGAATTCCAAACTGTGCAATTCTTCATGAAATCATGTCCTTGACCTAAATCAAACTTGATGGACATGTTCCATGGGTGTCATAGGGTATATTTATGCATGTCATAGGGCTTGGGAGCATGTTCTGGTCAAAAGTCAAAGTTACAGTTGACTTTTTTCCTTAAAACCCTAACTCTGGTGCAGATGAAATTGAGACTTGTTGCTCAAGCTTCTTGGATTAATCCATTGTTTCAAATGGATCAATATAGTTCATTAGAGACCCTTAAACCCTCTCTTGAGGTCTTGGCTCATGATTTGCCCTAAAAGTCAACTTAGGGGTGAATTAGGTCAAGAAACTCTAATTCCTGATTTTTTATGAATGCATCCCCTGAGGCAAAATTGACTTGATGATTGGGTCCATGAGGTTCCATGGCGTATATTAGGTTGGGTTTTGGATCATTGGCTTATGCCCAGATGAAAAATTTCCATCTGGAGGCCCTGGTCGACCAAAACCCTAATTTGGTGACACTGTCGATCTTGAGACTTGATCCACCTAGAAGGGAGCAGCCTTGTGCTTAATCCTTGAAGTGGGAGTCCTTTTGATCCATTGTGGATGTTTTAGAGGTTAGACAAGTTGAAGATCATGTCATTCCTTGATTGATCCTTTGTCTAAGGCTCTGAGAGGGCTTGAAACCCTAATTTTGATTGTAGTGAATGCTCACCCATCTTTGGGGAGACTGATGAAGTATGATGGTTCCTCCATATTGTGATGATGATTTTCACAATGAGGGGAAATCTTAGTGGTCAAAATTTGGGGTATGACAGATGCCCCTATTTAATCTTCTTGGACACGAAGGTGTGAATGACGAAGGTATTCGGGCATTCGGGGTGCAAGAGGATTAAATATCGGAATACCCGAAATTTTGATGGTGGTTATGAATGGTAGCTTACGCATTCATCTTCTTTAGCTAAGCAATGATGCTTAGAAAAGGTAAACTTCTCCTCGATCCTGGTCTTCAACCAAGGAACTGGTCTCAGTTTCTAAAATAAACTTCCCCTCGATCCTGGTTTCCTACCAAGGAACTGGTCTTAGTTTCTGAAATAAACTTCCCCTCGATCCTGGTTTCCTACTGAGGAACTGGTCTTAGTTTCTTATGTAAACTTCCCCTCGATCCTGGTTTCCTACCAAGGAACTGGTCTTAGTTTCTTATGTAAACTTCCCCTCGATCCTGGTTTCCTACCAAGGAACTGGTCTTAGTTTCTGAAATAAACTTCCCCTCGATCCTGGTTTCCTACCAAGGAAATGCTCTTAGTTTCTTTTGTCAATAAATTTTACTGACAAGGGACGCTATTCGTAGCGGCATTCCTTCAAACTTCTCGCCGAATTTTCCTGGGGAGATGCCATTTGAGTGGAAAAAGTTTTGATGTTAGACTTGCTGGGGAACCCAGTCGTCTGAGTTGTAGAGGTGTACAAACTTCTCTGTTGGAGATGCCATTTGTTGATTCTACTTGGGGAATGCGAGTCCCTTGAGAGACTGCATTCATTTGGGGTCTTTACATCATACTTTTCTCGGAGATCTTCTCAGAGAAATGCCATATGATGTGATCCAATTCTGAGGTGCCGATGACCTTTTCATCAGTGGGTTTTTCGGAGAAAAACTGCCGTACTGCCGAATCTCCGATTTAGAAGGCTTTCTCTCTGGATTTTCTTTAATCCAGGAAAATAAGAATATCATCTTCAATGGCGAAGAGTGATGTTAACTGAGGGCTCTCTGGTCTTTCAGAGGTTCAAGTTATCAAAGTGGTCGAGGACCCAACTTCAATCCAGAAATAAAACTGGAGGAGAGAGAATGTTCAGACGTAACACTTCCTGACGAGGAAAGGGTTGACAACTCGATTGAGAGGACTTTTATCACTAGGGGACAAGGCCGAATCGAGTGATAGTGATGCAATATGAAATGTGAATGCAAATCAAAATTCATGATGCATGTATGTTTATGCTGACAAAACTGACGCGACATACAAACTGACAGGTGAACACGACTGGATACTCGGCCATCGCGGGGCGAAGAAGTACCGTTGGTTCAGAATAGCAATTCCATCTTGCTTAGGAGAGATAGTCCTTGTTGGGAGCTATGTTGATCGGGCTTAAGAGATGAGAACTCGGCCGAGGGTATCAAATAGGAAAGCCGCATCTCATACAGTTGATCCTTCGTTCAAGCGTACTGGCCTAGAAGGAGTACTTTGTTTCTGCGCTTTGAGGTTCGATTACTTCTGGAGAAGCGACCAATGTTCTTCTGATGTTCAACAGTCAAAAGAAATTGCCGTCTTTATTTTAAAGCAGAAAAAGTTTTAACAAGTAAATTCATTTTTTGTTTTATTTCAAGAATCGCTAATCATGTTAAAACGCCATTCTGTAAAGCTAAAACAAATAAGAATTATAAACAAAAGCACAAGGGCTCAAATTTTATTGATAAGATGGAGATCAGCCAAACGCGTGATTCCAAAGAGTATATACAAAGTTAGAAAATGGTAAATTACAGGGAAAAGGGCTACGTTGAAACATAACGACCACTATCATTCTACCAACTTTGAATTTGGGACATCCTGAGCTTCTGTCGAAGATGACCTTGACTGGAGTTTTCTGGCGGATGATGTAACTGCTGCTGCTGAGGGACTTGTCTTTGTTGAACATAGTTACTTTTGATGTTAGGGCTTAGGTTGGGGACGTTGTCCTTAGCCCTTTGCACGCCCTTTCACTTGACTTAGCGGTGGAAGGGTGGATTTGATTTATTGTCGAATTAACTTTCTTCTCTGCTTTTTAGGTGATTGTTATGGAAACGGGGCCAGATAGAAAGGTTATCATAGATACGTCTGAGGAAGAAACAGGCTCCGAGGATAATAGTAATTCGACGGCTTCGAGTTCCTCCAGTGGTGTTGGGGAGGAAGAGGAGCTGGACGACATGGACGAGGACGTCGCCGTGGACTCTGCCGAGGAGTGGGAGGTGGATGAACCCGCTGAGCACGTGTCTACTTTTGTGAAGTATTTGGGGGACGTTTTTACAGAGGTTGGACCGGAGGGAGAGTGGAAGGTGCATTTCCCTTCCGTGGGTGAGCGGGTCTACACGAACTTCGGGGACCGTTTCACGATGTATGAATATGCTTTTAAGGAGTTGAGTCTGAGGCTGCCGTTCACTGATTTTCAGCTGTCAGTGTTCGTGTATTTGAAATTGGCCCTCACGCAACTGCATCCTAACTCGTTGGCCTTCATCTGGGCATTCGAGATGGTATGCGAGCATCTCTCAATAGGGGCTACTCTCCCTCTGTTCTTCACCGTCTTCCATCTTCAAAGGCAGCTATCGGGGAGGAAGTACGGCTGGGTGTCTTTGAAGCAGCCCCGCAAGTTGTTTAAGCCATACTCGGAGTCGATACGGAAATTTAAAGAGCTGTATTATGTCATCGAGCCCTTGTCCGAAGCTGCCCAGGATAGTACATACGTCTGGGAGATCGAAGTTGACGAGGATGGGAATGACCTGCGCGACGAGGATGGGAAGTTTATTGGGCGGAGAATCTATAAGTTCCCCATCCATTGGGCGCCCGATCATTTCGCTAAGAGGCCCAGTGGCTATATTCTCCAAACGAGCGAACTATGCCGGCAGGACGCCGTGGCGTACGAGGTGTTAGTGAAGTGGGTCAACTTCTTCTGGCTTGCTAAGTGCTGGACGAGCAAGGGTAATCCGGTCTTCGAGGAGGACGGGAGTCAGAGGGTTGAGCGTCGATCTATCAACATTAAGGCACTGTTGGAGTGCAAGACTCCCGAGGATGCCAAGAAGCTGCTTGGTAGTCTTAGTTATTTAGATTTGTTTGCGTTATTTCTTTTCCTCGTATCTAACATGCTTGTATTTTGTTTGTGCAGGTGAGATGCCTCAGGCCCATGACAGGGTTGTGAGGAACGCTCTTGCGAGGAACAAGGCCGGAGCAGTTCCTCCGAAGTCTCGGTTTGCTGGCGCTCGTGTTCCTCCTCCGGCGCAGTCCGCTGCGGGGACCTCTTCCTCTCCTACTCCTGCTCCCCGGGGGTCTCCTCTTCCTTTGACCGGCCGATCCAAACGGCCAAGGGTTACTGACGCTGTGGACCTCACCCGGGCGGAATCTCTTCACTTGGAAAGTATGGATCGCCCGAGAAAGAGGGCGTTGGTGGCTCAAGACGCTTCTGCCTTGGTCAGGATGTTGGAGATGGCATCCGTTTATGCTGAAGGGGACTCTGCAACTGAGGCCGAACTTAATGTTGCCCATGCTACCATGGCGTCCCTCAAAGAAGACGTCAAGGGTGCCGATGACGCTCGGAAGAAGGCCGAGGAGGAGGTAGCTCGGTTGAAAAAGGAGAACTCCACGCTGGCGGTGGAGAAGAAAGTTGCTGAGGAGCTGGTCCAGCGGCCGAGGGCGGCCAATACCCCGGGTGACGATGAGCCGGAATATGTGAAGGAATTGAAGACGAGATCTGAGCTGGTTGCCCGTTTGCTGACGGCTGAGGATGATGGTATTCCCGTCGTGGAGGAGTCTTTCAGAAACGCCGTGGCTCAACTACGGGTGGTGAACCCCGAGCTTGACTTTTCTGTCGAGTGTACCCACTATCTAGCGCATGTTGAGGATGGCCGGATCGTTATGCCCGATGCTCTCCTTGAAGGGAATAACGAGGATCAGCCTGCGGAGGACCAGGGGCCTCAGCCCGAGCCTGCCGAGCACGTGGATGAGTGAGGAGTTTGTGTTTTTGATTTTGTTGTAATCTATCCGGCCTGCGTGCCGAGTAATTGCTTGTAATTTATTTTTTGGGGGGCATGACCCCCGTTTGATGTAACTCAGTACAATCGTGGTCCTTGTGGCCACTTGTTATGTTAAATTATTATATGTTTGATTCTGTTATTTGCATGAATTTACTTGCTTTTATTTTTTGCTAAGTGTTGTACTCACGCTCGTTGTGAATGTATGTCTGCCCGTGATTGGGAGTATTTTACTTGTGCAAATATTTAAGGGGGATTGCTCGTTGTAGATGTGTTCGGCAGTGAGGGGAACTGGTCGAACGGCCGGGGAATATCCTGGCGGGGGTGCGGAGGTCAGGTCGCGTTTGAGGCTTGAGTTCGCGGCGTGAACGTCCCATCGCGAGCTGGGGTTCTTCCAGTCATGGTACTTTCACGACAACGATGCTCGATCGAGGACCGCTGTCGAGTAGTTACCCGGCTCGTTACTGAGTGGGGTCCTGCTTTATTAGTATGCGACGCTTGTACCTAGACGTGCATAGTGGTCGGTAGCTGACATTCGTCGTCGCGACGGGTCGAACCGAGAATTTAGCTGTAGTATTGTTTTAGCTTGTCAGCATTCCATGGTTGAGCAAGTTCTTCATCGGTGAGATGTTCTAGGTAGTAGGCCCCATTTTCTGTTTTTGCTCGGACGCGATAGGGTCCTTCCCACTTCTAACTCTCGTCGTATCACCTTGGCGTTGTGCCTGATGGTAATTTTTTGTTTTAGTGAGGCTTCGCGGAGGGCTGCCCTGGTTCGAATTTCCTCGACGAGGTCGAGTTCTTCTCTCAACGATTCGTCGTTCATCTCCTCGTCTAGGGGCGACTCTGTCCGCCTGGAGGGCACGTGAACTTTGACGGGGATTACATCCTCAGTCCCGTATGCTAGACGGAAAGGTGTTTCCCCGGTCGTTGAGTGTGAAGTTGTGCGGTATGCCTACAGTACGCTGTGCAGTTCCTCGACCCATGCCTTCTTTATTTCGTCCAGCCTTCGCTTGAGGCCTCGAAGGATGACTCGGTTGGATGCTTCAGCCTGTCCATTTGTTTGAGGGTGCTCTACAGATGCGAAGTGATGTTTTGTGTCCAGTTGGGCGACGAAGTCTTGGAACTTCTTGTCTGTGAATTGCGTCCCATTGTCCGTTACTATCGCTTGGGGGATGTCGAAACGTGCAAGGATGTTTTGTTTGTAGAAACGCAGGATGTTGAGGGCAGTTATCTTGGCTAGAGCCTCCGCTTCTATCCATTTTGTGAAGTAGTCTACGCCCACTATTAGGTATTTGTTCTGACTTGATCCTACCACGAAGGGTCCTAGGATGTCTAGGCCCCACCAGGCGAATGGCGACGGGGAGGACATAGCCTTGAGCACATTAGGCGGAGCCAGGTGCATGTCCCCGTGTCGTTGGCATTTATCGCATTTCTTCACGTGTTCTTTTGCGTCGTTTTGCATGGTCGGCCAGTAGTATCCTGCTTGGAGAGCCTTTCGTGCAAGGGATCTTCCGCCGAGATGTTGAGCATTGATTCCCTCGTGGATTTTGCGCAGGATGTGCGCGACCATTTCCTCCTCGACACATTTGAGCAGCGGAATTGAGAATCCCCACCTGTAGAGTTTATCTTCGACCAAGACGTAAGAGCAGGCTCTTCGCGTGACTGTGCTGGCTTCCTTTGGATTGGACGGAAGTTCGTCTTTGGCGAGATAGTTGTAGACGGGGAACATGTTTCACTTCCACTGTTGTGAACTTTTCTATCTCCTTCTTGACCAGGTCTAAGTATTCGGTCAGGTTGTCATTTTTGGCTTGATATTCTCCCCGGACCTGGAGGGCCACGAGTTATGAGTCTGTGCAGATGACGACTTCATCAGCGCCCAGGACCTCGGCCAGGCGTAGCCCAGCGAGGAAGGCTTCGTATTTAGCCTAGTTGTTGGAGGTTGGGAAGGACAGGGTGAGTGATACTTCAACGATGATTCCTTCGTTGCTTTCCAGTATGATGTCTGCACCGCTTCCTGGCGAGATGGAGGCACCGTCCACAAAAATGGTCCATTTGCGTGCTTCGCTCGCGAGGGAGTCTGCGAATGTCATTTATGCGACAAAGTCTGCCAGAGCCTGGGCTTTGAGAGCTTTCCTGCTTTCGTATTAAATGTCAAATTTGGACAGTTCTAGCGACCATTTGAGCATTCGACTGGCCATGTCTGGTCGTCCTAGTAGCTGTTTTATTGCTTGATTTGTTCGAATCACGATCGTGTGAGCTAGGAAGTAGTGTCTTAATCTTCTGACTGCGTTGATGAGGGCCAGTGTGACTTTCTCTATCTGTTGGTATCTTAACTCTGGTCCTTGCAGCGCTTTGCTCGTGAAATATATGGGCTTTTGCCCGTCAGGTGTCTCGCGGATGAGAGTGGCGCTCACTGCTTCGGTGAGGTACAGGTACAACGTTTCGCTATTGTCCGGGCGAGAGAAGACCGGTGGCTCTGAGAGTGCTCATTTCAGATGGAGAAGGGCCTTGACACACTCCTCGGTCCATTCGAATGCTGCCTCTTTGAGAAGGAGTTTGAAGAATGGTAGGGAGTGCTGGGCAGACTTAGCCACGAAACGAGATAGTGACGCGAGCATCCCATTGAGGGACTTGATGGATTTTTTGGACTTGGGCGTAGGAAACTCAGAGAATGCTCGGCATTTATCGGGATTGGCTTCGATTCCTCGTTTCGTTAAGTAGAAGCCGAGGAATTTGCCCGCTCGGACACCGAACGTGCACTTCTCTGGGTTAAAACACATTTTGTATTTCCTGGCCTGTTCGAAGACCTTTCTCAAATGGGAAGTATGATCGGTTTGCTCGTGGGATTTCACGATCATGTCGTCCATGTAGACTTTGAGCATGTCGTCGATTTCTCCCCGGAATACTTTGTTCATCATTATTTGGTAGGTTGCTCCGGCGTTCTTCAGGCTGAAGGGCATTATGTTGTAGTAATAGTTGCCCGATTCGGTCATGAAGGTCGTGTATTTTTTGTCGGCCATTGCCATTGGAATTTGATTATAGCCCGAGTAGGCGTCCATGAACGATAAAAGTTTAAAACCGGCAGAATTATCAACAAGTTTATCAATATTAGGGAGGGGGTAGGCATCCTTCGGGCATGCCTTATTGAGATCGGTGTAATCAATGCACATACACCATTTTCCATTAGATATTTAAACTAGTACAACGTTGGACAGCCAAGTGGTGTACTTGGCCTCCGAAATAAATTTGGCCTCGAGGAGGTCCTTTACAGCTTTTTCAGTAGCCTCCGTTTTCTCCGGAGTCTGCTTTCTCCTACGTTGTGCTACGACCTTGACGGCCGGGTCAATTGTCAGCTTGTGGCAGGCGAAGGACGGATCCAAGCCAGGCATTTCGGCGGCGCTCCATGCGAAGAGGTCGGCATTCTCACGGAGGCATGCTTTGAGCTGCTTCCTCGCGATGTCGGGCAGGTCTGCTCCAATCTTCACTCCCCGCTGAGGGTCGTCGCCGAACAGAACGATCTCGAAGTTGCCATCAGGGATTGGGTGCATCGGATGGGAGCTGCTACTCGACGATGTGGATGGGTTGGCTGAAGCTTCTCATTCCTCCTACTGGTATTCTTCTTGGAAGCGACTGTCGAGGTCGATGTAGTCGACCTGGGGAAGAGGCTTGGCCTCCTCGGAGCTGCTTGGCAATGCTGGCTTACCCGACGCTTTTGGCTTGGACACAATGGCATTGAGCCCTTTTGTAGCTGCCTTGAAACACCATCGTGCAGCTTGGATGTCGCCGTGGAGGGTGGCGACCATCCCTCTTGAAGTGTAATACTTCATCTTCAAGTGGACTGTTGAAGGCACTACTACCAACTCGGCCAGAGTTGGCCTTCCGAATATGCATCGGTAAAGCGACGGGCAGTCGATCACCAGAAATTGTACCTTGATAGATCTGGTCGTCTCAACTGATCCGAAGGTTACGATTAGTTCGACGTAGCCCTATGGCTTGGTCACTGATCCGTTGAATCCCTGTAAATCAGACCCTACATAGGGGGTAAGGCGTGATTCGTCCAACTGAAGTGTTGAAAACAGCTGGGAGTACATGATGTCGACCGAGCTGTCCTGGTCGACGAGGATTCTGCGAACGTCGAAGTTCGCCATTCGGGCTCTGACGAGCAAAGGTATGCTCGAGTTTGGGGATCCGCCGAGGAGCTCTTCCTGGTAGAAGGAGATGGGGACGGAGCCCTTCTGGGTCTGATCAAGCGTGGTCACTTTATTGGAGCTCGTGTTGATCAGATGCTCGAATTTGCGTTTCATGGAGCCCACAGTGACTTTGTTGAAGCCCCCGCCAGAGATGACCATGGCGGAGGGAAAAGTCTTCCACGGTCTGTGGGCCGCGAAATAAGCAGAGGCGCTGAGCCCGTCCGGGATGTAGAAGTCCTCAGGTCTCGATATGGACATAGCAACCTGTATGTTGGCATCTTCCAAGGAGGGTACTTCCTCCTCTATCTTCTTCGACTCCTGGGCGTCCTGCCGAGGAGTGACCTTCTTCTTCGCGAACTGTTTCAGGTGGCCGTCCCTGATCAGTATCTCAATAGCATCCTTTAGGTGGATGCAGTCCTCTGTAGTGTGGCCGTGACTCTTGTGGAAATGGCAGTATTTTGATTTGTCCATAGTTGGTCTGGCCGGCAGTTGTTTGGGGAAGCGGACCCCTGCCTGCTTGAACTCCGAATTGGCACATTTGGACAATATTTTCTCCCTAGAGACGATCAGGGGGGTGTAGTCATGGAAACGCCCGGAGGGTCCCTTGCTGTCGCGGGAGTCCCGTGGACGGTCCTCGCGCCTCCGTTCACCCCGACGAGATGTTGAGGCTTCTTCTCCTCTGGAGGCCCGAGAATTCTCCTGATGGCGTGATGCTCGGACGTTGCAGGCCGCAACCTTTTCTTTGTACTGAATGTGCGATTGGGCTTTGAGGAGGAGGGCGTCTAATTTCCTCGGTGGTGCGAGGCCAATGGCTTTAGAAAACTCGGAGCCCGGGCGGACCCCTTGCTCGAGCAGAAACTTCTTCATTTTGTCCGTTGTAGGGACCTGTACTGCTTCCTTGTTGAACCTCTCGATGTATGCGCGGAGAGGCTCGTCTTTTCCTTGGATTATGGCCCCAAGGGAGGCCTCGGTCTTGGGATTATGGCGAGATGCCGTGAAATGCCGCGAGAACATCCTGCCCAGTTGTCTCCACGAGGTAATGGACTCCTCGGGCAGCTGCTTGTACCATGTCATCGCTCCCTTTCAGAGCGTAGTAGGAAATAGTCGGCATTTGATGGCACCCCGCACGCCACGGTAGTCCAATAGCGCATCGATGTTCTCGATGTGCTCGTCGGGGTCAGTGGTTCCGTCGTACGTGCCTAGTGACGGGGGCTTCTCCAGGCCTTTAAGGAGACGGGTAGCTAAGATCTCCTGGGACAGTGGGCCGTGAGGCTCGTCGTCACTGCTCGAACTGGTGAACGATGGGGACCGAAGGGGACGCTCGCGGTGGCGGTTCCTCCAGGGAGAAGAAGAGCGGTTCCTTCGAGGAGAAGGTGAGCGGTTCATTCGGGGAGTAGGCGAACGGTTCCTTCGGGGAGAAGGTGAACGGGCCCGGCCTTTAGACTTGATCGGGGGAGATTGCTCGTTCCTTCGAGTCCTCTTGTGGCCGGGAGAGTGCTGGTCACGCAGGGAGATCTAGTCACGCTTCCGGGCTGCCAGAGGGCGAGGCTCTTGGCGCAGTCTTCGGTCGATGTCTCTCCAGGGCTGCGGGCTCCTTGATTGTGGCTGGTTCCTCTGCGGAGGAGGGGATCCTGGAAAGTTGGACTCTTCTAATGTCCCGATCCTCTCGTTTTGCTGCAGGATCAGGGTGTTGGTTTTGCTGATCGCCTCCAGGAGGGCTGCCATGGCTGGGTCGGTGTTGGGTGGAACAGGAATAGGCTAGACGTCAAACGAACACTGATCGTTGTTGCGATCAACGGGGGTAGGGGAAGAAGAAGCAGCGGCTCCGTCCCTTAGAAAACGGGCATCTCTGAGGAGAGATGGTTGGCCGTCAACGTCAGATTTGTTGACGGGGAGGATGGTGGTTTGGAGAGCATCCTTGGCATGATCTTGAGAGGCCATTGTAGCGAGCGATTTTGGACGTGGATGCGAAGCACTATCGCTTTGGTACTACAGTTCGATTCATTTTTTATCCTATTGAAGCTGATGAAGGAAGGGAAATAGATGTCTCCAATTAACCCTGCTTGCAAACTGAGTTTGAACAGATAACTGTTGATTTACAGATGCTACAAAGATTGTGGGTCTCTCTTAGGTTATTTTGTTAAAATAGTGCTAGGGCGATTGGAGGGAGATTAGGACTGATGCTTTTGACATGTGAGGGTACGGGATTTGGGTTTTGGATTAGTGTGCTCGCTAAGATTTTTCTTTCAATCTTATGCCTACGTATTCCCGTTTACCGAAACAGGGAAATCAGAGCGATCGTAGTTCCTCCTATTCTATGGGAGGAAGGGGTGTTTTGGTGTCTTGTTCAAAGCTCAAGACATGAAGCTAAAGGTGGTTTGTATCTTGTTCAAAGCCCAAGATGTAAAGCTGAAGGGTCTATTTGTATCTTGTTCGAAGCCCAAGATGTGAAGCTAAAGGTTTCGTCTTTAGAGAGAATTTGTCATCTCTAAAGGGGGGTTTGTTTGTCACAACTGTTGGGTGACTGACTATAAAGGAGAATTACTTTAACCGGGATATGTGAATCCTAGCAATGCCATAATTTCCTTTATAAGAGTTTTTGACCTGAAGGAGAAGACTTTAACTCAGTGTAGAGCAATGCCATCTTTCCTTAGGAATTTCTCATGCTAAAAGAGGGACAGTGGCATGGATGTAGATGATCCAGAGGCTTGCCGTTTACAACAATTAGATGAAGGGAAATGAGTTGTTAATGTTTGTATACTGTGAACGAGGCACAGTTTTGATGCTAAAAGGTTGATTGGTTCAACCGGGGATATCTTTATACAAAGCCTAAGAGGAGGCTATTGACCCAACAAGAGGATGCTTTTGTGTCTCGTACGAAGCCCGAGATAGAGGCTAAAAGGGTTGACTCAACAAGAGAGTGCTTTTATATGTGTCTTGTACGAAGCCCAAGACGGAGGCTAAAAGGGTTTGACTCAACAAGTGAGTTTTTTTATACTCAACAAGAGAGTGATTTGTATCTCGTACGAAGCCCGAGGTGGAGGCTAAAGGTGATCGACTCAACAAGAGAATCTTTTTATACTCAACAAGAGAGTGTTTTGTATCTCGTACAAAGCCCGAGATGGAGGCTGAAAGGTTTGACTCAACAAGAGAGTCTTTTATACTCGACAAGAGAGTGTTTTATATCTCGTACAAAACCCGAGATGGAGGCTGAAGGGGTGACTCAACAAGAGAGTCTGAAAAGGTTAACTCCACTGGGGGAGAATCATTGTACAAAGCGCAAGAGGAGGCTAGGGTTACTGTTTCAGTTGAGTGACAGGTCCAATATGCTAATTTAAAGAGAAAATTAGTTCTTATATGAGTACTGTTTGCCCTCAGGGATTTGATTCGAGGATCAGGGTTATTTCCTGTTCTTTAAGGAAATGGGAAATCCAAAGGGTATTGAGACTGTCTGAGTCTACGGGTTTCATCTTTTGTACTACGTTTATGAAACAGCAGTGGCAAGATCTAGACTTTTTGAAAGACTGTGCTATTAAGATGACTAATTTCCGTTCCTATACCTCTAGGAGGTCGTCGGGACAATTTGTATGAAGCCCATGAGGAGGCTGGAAACTTTTAAGAAGCCGAGGGACAATTTGTACGAAGCCCAAGAGGAGGCTATCATTATCGGAGGAAGAAATCATTTATACGAAGCCTAAGAGGAGGCTGTGAATACTTCTAAAAAGCCGACGGGTCCTTGTACAACGCCCAAGAGGAGGCGAGGATGCTTTTAGGAAGCCTGTGGGTCCCCAAACCCCGAGAAATTCAAGACAGACTATTCACAGGGAATAGATCAAGTCAGGAAAGTTCGAGAATTTGGAAGAAACTCAAGAGATGCCATTCACGGAGAAAAGATCATCTCTGGGGAATAGAGTTTCTTTGACGATTTCTAAAGGTGACAGTCTGTGAAAGGGTTCACCGAGAATGCTACCTTTCACGTCTCCATATTGTTTAACCCTATGAGGAGGGAAGACTGTATCTGGTAATCCTATGGGGATCTAGTTTTGTCTATTTTAAGAGTAATCAACAGAGCTTAGTGCTAGACGTAGTTATCGGGGAAACTCTAAATAGCTATACTAGTATTACACAGTTGATATGAGTTTATGAAAGAAGACTTACAGTGAAACAGACCCACAATACAGTTATATGTATATGAAAGCGGATAAAGAAAGCATATAACCACTTACTCGGTTGTAGAGCTTCCATGCTGTTTGGTTAGTTGTTCAACAAAGAAAGATTGAAAACAACAGTATATTCAAAATCAAAGGAGAAAGTGCTTTGAAATGAAAGATTGGGGCTTACAGCTCAAGGAGAGGCCCAAGGTTTTGTCAGTGATCGCACTATCGTTTTGTACAGAGGGACTTATACAAGTGACTGAGGCCCAAAAAGGTTTTCTGTACAAAGGGGTGGGTCTTAA
Organism: Lathyrus tuberosus; assembly: GCA_022829125.1. Classification (NCBI taxonomy): domain Eukaryota; kingdom Viridiplantae; phylum Streptophyta; class Magnoliopsida; order Fabales; family Fabaceae; genus Lathyrus; species Lathyrus tuberosus. The sequence continues at coordinate 802,687 of JALAZF010000142.1, read as the reverse complement.
ACTCTCTCAATATGCCCAAAAGATTTAAAGAAAAAGAGTGGGTCTTACTACCCGAGGGTAGGCCCAGATGATTTTTCGTTTGAAATGGCGATCGTGCCGAGATTTAGAAAACGCAATGGGTCTTATACAAAGACTGAGGCCCAAAATGGTTTGGTTTTCAAAGGGGGTTGGGTCTTACACTCTAATAGAGGCCCAAAAGATTTTGAATGGGTCTTATAGCTCGAGGAGAGACCCAAGGTTTATTTTTCAACGGACGATGATCGCGTCGAACTTTTTGAAATACAACGGGACTTATACAATGAGTGAGGCCCAAAATAGGTTTGTATTTACAAAGGATTGGGTCTTACACTCTATTAGAGGCCCAAAACTGTTTGAAATTGTTTGATGAGGGTTGAATTAATCAAAACCCTAATTTGTTTCCAAAATGTATTTTAATTGAATAAAAAATTCAATTAAAATGGTCATAATTGCTTAATATGTGGAAAACAAATTGTGATCTTAGATTAATGTTTCAACAATCATGTTTTGACCTACAAAATGATTAGAAATCCTAAAAATTTGTAAAATCAAGAAGGAAAAAATATTTTAAATGTAAAAAACAATTAAAATATTAATTCTTTGCAAAAATATCAATTATATGAAATAAATAATATTTTTGGGATTTTTTGGGAAAATAAAATATTTTAACATTTTTGTGAATTATTAAAAAAAGAATCAACTCAAAATCATTAAAACTCAGAGAGAAATTAATTTTTGAATCAATTAAATAAAATCACAAAATTCAAATATTTGAATTTTCAAAAAAGGGCGCCAAGAACACCCAAGAACACACGCGTGTTCTGAGTTTTGCCCAGATTTGCATTTTCTCCACAATCTCACTGAATACTTGATTATATCATACAATCCACATATCAATCTGCTCGTTTCAACCTCACGATCATGTCTATGGTTTTTAATTTCATTTATTTTTAACATGGAATAAGAAATCAAGACAAAACCTTAAGAACCCTGAAATTTGCATGAAGGGTGAGAATTTTGATACACGATTCAAACAAAGCAATTAATTGAGGGGAAACATTTCATGCATGATTATGAACATTTGGCAAAAGTATTGTGCGAGGAAATATGCATAGATTAAGAAATGACCAAGTTTAGGCTTACTTGAAGGTCGTGACAGCAAGAGCAAAGTGATTTTTGAGTTGGAGGTGTTACAGATGAGTTGTGATGATCTGAATAGCTTCCCTACACCCTATGGAGTATGTTTGAATGCTTGGACTTGATTGGAAATGGCTGGATCACTTCATGGCATCTCAGCTGCAACTTGGTTAAAACCTTGAGCAACTGGCTGGTGATTCTGAGAAATCAGTGTTCCAGATGTTTGCTTAAGTGTTTGGATCACTTCTATATGATATTTATGAGGTGTGTGTGTGATTGATTTGATTGGAAAAGCTCTCAAACTCAAAACCCGATAGTGACTTGCCTTAGAAGGCAAAATTGGAGTGAAAGAAGATATTTTGAGGAAAACATCTGTTTGATGGCTTTGGTGTACTCAAACTGATGACAAATGAGCTCTATTTATAGTAGAACAATTTTGTTTTGCAAGCAATAGTGAATGGCAATTGCACCAGAGGTTTGGCCAATGTTGGCAAATGAAAATCCAAGTCTCCTCTAGCCATTGACTAGAGGTTAGAGCACAGAGCTTTGGTTCCCTACTTGTTGGAGGAATCTTGACTGAATTCAGTTGCAAATGTGTCAGTCCATGCCACCTCTAAGCATCTATTAAATGCTTTAATCCAAAATTGGAGTCTTGTCCCTCTTTTAGGCAATTCTAGGTTTGGCATGCTACTTCTTGTTCCAAGGACTTTGGAGGCTTGACTCAGTGATTGTCCCCTTTAGATTTGATCCTCAGATGTGTCCAAGATGATGACAAGGCTTAGAATTGGATGATTTTGGCAAATCGACCAAAAATGAAAAATTCTGCCTTGCCTTGGCAGTTTTCAGCAAGGCACTTTGCCACTACCATAACTCTTAGCTCAAATTGAATTTGGTGATGTTCTTGGCCATTTTGGAAAGCCCTTATATGATACAACAACTGTTTGATCATATTTGGTTTTGATACTTTTTGGATCCAAGTGAAAAATGTCCCTACATTTGGAAAAAAGTGAAGGCAGATTCTGACTTAGTGAAAATTTCACTAAGTGTTGGAAAAAAGTGACATTTTCACTTTTTGTGATTTTGATCAATCCATAACTCAAAATCCATAAATAACTGGAATGAGGTCTAGTTGAAGTTTTGTAGAGGGCCATGAGATCTACAAATCAAACTTTGGATTGGAGAAAGTGGCTTTGTGGTTTAGGAGTTATGATCCTCCAAAGTTGGTACCCTTGCCACTTTGTTCATAACTTAGAAAATTTTCTAAGTTTTTATGGTTACCCCTTTTACAAGTTATCCCACTTTTCTTGATTTTTCTTGATGAATGATGATTCAAATCATACATTAACATCATTTTAGGGTTAAAAATCCATTTTTGTGAAAAATCTCAAAAAGTCAAAGTTGACTTTTGTGCACAGTTGACTTTTTGTCAGATGAATTCCAAACTGTGCGATCCTTTAGGAAATCATGTCCTTGACCTAAATCAAACTTGATGGACATGTTCCATGGGTGTTATAGGGTGTATTGAATCATGTCCTAGGGTTTGGGAGCATGTCCTGGTCAAAATTCAAAGATACAGTTGACTTTTCTCGCGAAACCCTAACTCTGGTACTGATGAAATTGAGACTTGCTGCTCAAGCTTCCTGGATCAATACATTGTTACAAATGGATCAATGTGGTATGTTGGAGATCCTCAAATCCTCTCTTGAGGTCTTGGCTCATGATTTGTCCCAAAAGTCAACTTAGGGGTGAATTAGGTCAAGAAACCCTAATTCCTGATTTTTGATGTATGCATCCCCTGAGGTCAAATTGACTTGATGCTTGGGCCCATGAGGTTCCATGGAGTATTTTAGGATATGCTTTGACGCATTGGCTCATGCCCAGAGGAAAATTTTCATCTGGTGGCCCTGGTCGACCAAACCCTAATTTGGTGACACTGGCGATCTTAAGGCTTGATCCACCTGGAAGGGAGCAACCTTGTGCTTAATCCTTGATGTGGGAGTCCTCTTGATCCATTGTGGATGTTTGAGAGGTTAGAAAAGTTGAAGATCATGTCATTCCTTGATTGATCCTTTGTCTAAGAACTTTGAGAGGGCTTGAAACCCTAAGTTTGATAGTAGTGAATGCTTACCCATCTTTGGGGAAACTAATGAAGCATAATGATTCATCCATATTGTGATGATGATTTGCACAATGATGGGAAATCTTAGTGGTCAAAATTTGGGGTATGACAGATGCCCCTATTTAATCTTCTTGGACCCGAAGGTGCGAATGACGAAGGTGTTCGGGCATTCGGGGTGCAAGAGGATTAAATATCGGAATACCCGAAATTTTGATGGTGGTTATGAATGGTAGCTTACACATTCATCTTCTTTTTCTAAGCGATGACGCTTAGGAAAGGTAAACTTCCCCTCGATCCTGGTTGTCTACCAAGGAATTGGTCTTAGTTGCTGAATTAAACTTCCCCTCGATCCTGGTTTCCTACTAAGGAACTGGTCTAAGTTTCTGATATAAACTTCCCCTCGATCTTGGTTTCCTACCAAGGATCTGGTCTCAGTTTCTGAAATAAACTTCCCCTCGATCTTGGTTTCCTACCAAGCTACTGGTCTAAGTTTCTGATATAAAATTCCCCTCGATCTTGATTTCCTACCAAGGAACTGGTCTAAGTTTCTAATATAAACTTCCCCTCGATCTTGGTTTCTTACCAAGGAACTGGTCTAAGTTTCTTTTGTCAATAAACTTTATTGACAAGGGATGCTATTCGTAGCAGTTTTCCTCAAACTTCTCGCCGAATCGTCCTGGGGAGATGCCATTTGATGGGAAAAAGAATGATGTCAGACTTGCTGGGGAACCCAGCCGTCTGAGCTGTAGAGGTGTACAAACTTCTCTGTTGGAGATGCCATTTGTTGACTCTATCTGGGGAAAGCGAGTTTCTTGAGAGACTGCTTCCGTTTGGGGTTTTACATCATACTTTTCTCGGGGTCTTCTCGGAGAAATGCCATATGATGGGATCCAATTTTGAGGTGCCGATGACCTTTTCATCAGTGGTTTTTCAGAGCAAAACTGTTGTATTGCCGAATCTCTGGTTAAGAGGCTTTCTTTGGGGACTTTCCTTAATCCGAGAAAGCTAAAATATCATCTTCACTGGAGAAGAGTGACATCGGTTGAAGGTTCTCTGTTCTTTCAGAGGTTCAAGTTATCAAAGTGGTCAAGGGCCAATTCTGATCCCGAAATAAACTGGAGGAGAGAGATTGTTCAGACGCAACATTTCCTGACGAGGAAAGAACTGACAACTCGATTGTGAAGACTTTTATCACTAGGGGACAAGGCCGACTAAAGTGATAATGATGCAATATGAATGTGAATGCAGATCAATAATGCATGATGTATGTATGTATATGCTGACAAAACCGACGCAACATACAGACTAAAAGATGAACATGACGGGATACTCAGCCATCACGGGGCGAAGTCGTATCGTTAGTTCAAAAGTAGCAATTATGTCTTGCTTAGGAGAAACGGTCCCTGTTGGGAGCGACGCTGGTCGGGCTTAGGAGATGGGAACTCGACCGAGGGTATCAGATGAGAAAACCGCATCCGATACAGTTGATCCTTCATTCAGGCGCACTGGCTTAGAAGGAGTACTTTGATTTTGCACTTTGAGGTTCGCTTACTTCTGGAGAAGCGGTCGATGTTCTTCTGATGTTTAACAGTAAAAAGAAATTGCCACCTTTATTTTAAATTTAGAAAAAGTTTACAAGTAAATTCATTTTTTTGTTTTGTTTTATTTCAAGAATCGTTAATCATGTTAAAATGTCGTTCTGTAAAGCTAAAACAAATAAGAATTGCAAACAAAAGCACGAGGGCTCAAATTTTATTGATAGGATGGAAATCATCCAAAAGCGTGATTCCACAGAGTATTTACAAAGTTAGAAAATGGTAATTTACAGGGAAAAAGGCTATATTAAAACATAACGACCACTATTCTTCTACCATCTTTGAATTCTGGGCATCCTGAGCTTCAGTCGAAGATGACCGTGACTGGAGTTTTTCTGATGGATGACGTAACTACTGCTGAGGGATTTTCCCCTTTGTTGAACGTAGCTACTTGCCATTATCCCTAATTTTTTGCCTGGATTGTACTTTGAGGTTTCCAATCCAATGGGATGATTTTTGATCATGTCTCTAACTTTTGCCTGGACCGCCCTTTCGGTTTTTCAATCCACCGAGACGTTTTTTTTAGGCAAAGTATTTCTTGACAACATCAACATTTGTGGGGTAGGCAAATTCCTCTCTGTCCATGGTTGCAAGTCTTAAGGCGCCGCCTGAGAAAGCTTTCTTGACCACGTAGGGGCCGTCATAATTCGGAGTCCACTTGCCCCGAGAATCAGTGAGAAATGATTGTATCTTTTTGAGCACAAGGTCTCCTTTCCTGAAGACGCGAGGTCAGACCTTTTTGTCCAACACCATCTTCATTCTCTGTTGATACAACTGACCGTGGCATAGTGCCGTTATTCTCTTTTCTTCGATCAGATTAAGTTTGTCGTGTCGACTTTGACACCATGCAGCTTTTGTGAGCTTAGCTTCCATCAATACCCGGATTGATGGGATCTCTACTTCTATGGGGAGCACTGCTTCCATGCTATATACTAGAGAGAAAGGGGTTGCCCCTGTTGAAGTGCGGACAGATGTGCAATAACCGTGAAGAGCAAAGGGTAGCATCTCATGCCAGTCTTTGTAGGTTACAACCATCTTTTGAACAATCTTCTTGATGTTCTTATTAGCCGCTTCTACCGCTCCGTTCATCTTAGGTCGGTAGGGAGATGAGTTATGGTGTTCAATCTTGAACTCTGCGCACAACTCTTTCGTCATCTTATTGTTCAAGTTAGATCCATTATCAGTAATAATCTGGCTTGGAATACCATAACGACAAATGATATTGTTTTTGATAAATCGGACCACCACTTGTCGGGTTACGTTAGCGTATGATGCTGCTTCGACCCACTTGGTGAAGTAATCAATGGCTACCAGGATGAACCGATGTTCGTTCGAAGCCTTGGGCTCAATCATGCCAATCATGTCGATCCCCCATATGGAAAAAGGCCATGGGGAAGAGAGAACTTTGAGATGCGTTGGCGGTACATGGATTTTGTCTGAGTATATCTGACACTTGTGACACTTTCTTATGTACTTGTAGCAGTCGGATTCCATGGTCAACCAGTAGTACCCTGCTCTCAGAATTTTTCTCGCCATTGTATGTCCGTTGGCATGAGTGCCAAAGGACCCTTCGTGAATTTCTTTTATTAGCATGTCTGCTTCTGGTCTGTCTACACATCGGAGCAAGACATGTTAAAGTTTCTCTTATAAAGTGTATCACTACTCAAAAAGAAACTGCCTGCCAGCCTTCTGAGGGTTTTCCTGTCCTTCCTTAGTGCCCCAGGTGGGTACTCTTGTTTCTGAAGGAAGCGTTTGATATCGTGATACCAAGGTTTGTCGTCTATGACTGCTTCAATCGTGAAGATGTAAGCGGGCCGTTCAAGGCGCATTATGTCGATCTTAGGTAGGTCGTTACCTTGACCTACACTAATCATGGAAGGGAGAGTGGCTAAAGCATCAGCCATGTGATTCTCCTCACGAGGGATATGATGAAACTCGACTCTGTTGAAGAAGGGTAACAACCTTCTTGCGTAATCTTTGTAAGGAATCAGTCCTGATTGGTATGTGTTCCAATCTCCTTTGATCTGATTGATAACCAGGGCTGAGTCGCCATATACGTCCAAGTTTTTTGATCCTTAAGTCGATCGCTTCCTCGAGACCCATAATACAAGCTTCGTATTCGGCCTCGTTATTTGTGCACATGAACGTAAGTCTGGCAGTGAAAGGAGTGTGGGTACCCTGAGGTGTTATGATAATTGTCCCAATTCCATTTTTGTAATGATTGATAGCTTCGTCAAAAATAAGTCCCCATTGGGAACCTAGTTCTGGCCCTTCACTAGGTAGCGTTTCATCACAATCTTTCATTTTTAGATACATGACATCTTCGTCTGGGAAGTCAAACCCAATTGATTCTTGATCGTCAATCGGTTGATGAGCCAAATGATCAGCTTAAACACTCCCTTTAACGGCTTTCTGAGCGTGGTACTCTATGTCATATTCTGATAGCAACATCTGCCAATGAGCAATCCTTCCCGTGAGAGCAGGTTTTTCGAAGACGTACTTGATGGATCCATTTCGGAGATTAACCAAGTAGTGTGACGAATCATGTACTGGCGTAGACGTTTGGCTGCCCAAGCCAAAGCGCAGCAAGTTTTCTCGAGTAACGTGTACCGAGTTTCACAGTCGGTGAATTTCTTGCTCAGATAGTAGATGGCAGACTCCTTCCTTTTGGTTTCGTCTTGTTGGACAAGTACACACCCCATTGAGTCTTCCAAGACTGTTAAGTAAATGATCAGTGGTCTTCCTTCCACTGGAGGGGATTGAATCGGTGGGTTCAACAGGTATTCTTTAATACTATCGAAGGCAGTTTGACAATCTTCTCTCCAAACACAGTCCTGGTTCTTTTTGAGTAATTTGAAGATCGACGCACATGTCGCGGTCATGAGGAATATGAATCTGGAAATGTAGTTCAAACGTCCCAGGAATCCCCTGACTTGTTTTTCAGTCTTCGGAGAAGGCATTTCTCGAATGGCCTTGACCTTGTCAGGATCAACCTCAATTCCTTTCTGGCTGACGATGAACCCTAAACGTTTCCCTGAACGGACACCAAAGGTGCACTTGTTGGGATTCAAGCGGAGTTTGTACTTTCTCAACCGCTCGAATAGTTTTGACAGATGGGTCACATGCTCCTCTCCTGTCTTAGATTTTGCAATCATATCATCGACATATACCTCGATTTTCTTGTGTATCATGTCATAAAACAGAGTAGTCATGGCCCTTTGATAGGTTGCCCCAGCGTTCTTCAAACTGAACGACATTACCTTGTAACAAAAGGTACCCCATGGGGTAATGAACGAAGTTTTCTCCATGTCTTTCGGCGCCATTTTGATCTGATTATAGCCCGAGAATCCATCCATGAAGGAGAAAACTTTGAACTTTGCTGTACTGTCAACCAACATGTCAATGTGTGGTAAAGGAAAGTCATCCTTTGGACTTGCCTTGTTTAGATCTCTGTAATCGACACACATTCTGACCTTTTCGTCCTTTTTCAGAACAGGTACGATGTTGGCTAACCACTGAGGACATTCTGATGTGGCGAGGAAACCCGCGTCAATCTGTTTCTGTACTTCCTCTTTGATTTTGATGGCCATGTCCAGATGAGTTCGTCTCAACCTTTGCTTTACTGGCGGACATTCTGACCTTAATGGTAAATGATGTTCCACGATGTTGGTATCCAACCCTGGTATGTCCTGATAGGACCAAGCAAACACATCGAGAAATTCTCTGAGAAGTTTTGTCAAACTCTCTTTGGCAGTTGGACTGAGCAGTGCCCCAATCCTGATTTCTTTTCTCTCTTTTTCTGAACCCAAGTTGACCATTTCCAACGGCTCCTTGTGAGGCTCAATGGACCTTTCCTCTTGTCTGAGTAGTCAGGAGATCTCTTCTGGAATTTCTTCGTCAACTTCTTCTTCAGCCCCAAATACCGGGAACTCAAAATCAGGAGAAGGCATCAGATCGTATGTTTCAACGGGGTTTAAAACAAGCAATCTGCAAGACGGTATGATTTGTGTTTAGAAGAGATAGAGAAAATGCAAGTGTGTGCAGTGTATTTCTTTTACTGCTTGTTTTTATTATTTGAGATGTTTTTTAGGATTACCATTTTCTGAGAAAAGCAAAAAGAGAAAACATCAATTAATGCAGAAATTACAGAACGACATTATTTTAATAATGAACAAGTCGATTCTTGAAACTATAGCCCTATAAAACAAAACTCTGTCGCTTTGGGCAAAGCGAAGAGGGAAAATTTACAGAAAGCGAGCCCTATCAAAACAACCGTTTCACCTGGGCAGGGTGAAAGGCTAAAGATGGCAATTACTTTGACTTATGAATAATCTTCGGAACATCGACAGCAACCTATTGGCGGTGAACTCCTCGGTGAATCACAAAGTCTGGTACCTTCCTTGATTTGTCTTCAGAAATAACGCTGATTTCTGGTGGAGCAGGATCATTGGAATCTGTCTCCCAGGCAGAGTTGTCGTAGGAGGATTCCTCTGTCGCATTTTGCATAACATTTGTGCTCTCAAGTAGATCTCCCCATCCAGTTGGCTGGACGTTTTCGAGCCTGATACGAGAGCTTTCGGGAGCGGTGTACTTGAAGAAGTAGTCGAACTTACCACCGGTTGTTCCAAGGTGTCCCATACTTCTTTGGAACTAGAGGAGTCATCTCTCTCGATGACGTTGACCTCGGGAAAAGCATAGTTGATGAACTCTAATCTTGCGAACGTTGCGACTTCATCGTCGTGCGGGGTATTTTTAGGATACCCTAGGTGTTGATCCCATGACATGGTGGGGACACAAGTATTCTTTTCAATGATGCTCAGCTGATTTTCATTGTTCGGTTGATTCCCTTGCCCCAAGTCTCCTGGATACGGCTGCCATATTGGAAGGCCATCCATCGGGCCATAATAGTTGTGGTCGAAGTTGTCTTTCATCAGAGTTTCCTCCTCTAATGAGTTTGGTGGAGCACGGCATCCTTCCGGATCGCAATATCCATATATCATTCTAACATCTGACCTTGGTATAAATCTCAGACCCTGTGCAGGAAAGCAAAATGGAGTATGCGTTTCGTCCTGAGACATATAACCGTCCTCATTAAGATAGGACTTCCATTCCTCATCTATGTCGGAGGGATCCTCTTCATTGATAGTGTGTACTTCTTGGGTCACCGGTTGAAGGAAACCTCCACTGTGAAAGAAGTTCTGAATGGGATGAAGACTTTCATTGCTGGTAGTAGCTGTCTGGGTGCAGGTTACAGAAAAACCAAGACCCTTCTTTGTTTTATTGTCAGTAGGAATGACAAGCTGCCCCCATCCTGTTGTATTGGTACTCTCGACCGCTTTGATACCATCTTTGTATGAGGAAATGGAAGTTCCCTCTTCGGATTGATTGTCATTGCTCACCGAGAGCGCTTGGAACTGAGTCCCAACAATCTCCTCGGGTTCTACACAAGTAGATGATGATAAGTTACTCACGAGCAAGGCTTGTTCTCCACAGACCGTGACGAGCTGGTTGTTCTAGACGAACTTTAACTTTTGGTGGAGGGTCGAGGTGACCGCCCCAGCCTGATGTATCCAAGGTCTTCCTAATAAACAACTGTACGTTGCCCGAATGTCCATGACCTGGAAAGTGACTTTGAAAGTGTGAGGACCGATAATTATGGGTAGGTCGACTTCACCGATAACCGTTTTTCTGGATCCGTCAAACGCTTTGACGATGACCTCACTGGTTCTCATCGGGGGTCCTTTGAAGGATAATTGCATCAAAGTGGACTTCAGCATGACATTCAGGGCTAACCCTGTGTCTACCAGTACGCTGGCTAAAGCATCGCCCTGGCAGCTGACCGTGATATTGAGCGCCGTGTTATGACGGTGACCTTCTTCAGATAATTCCTCATCGTTAAATCCCAAGTTATTGCAAGAAATGATGTTAGAGACAATACTATCGAACTGTCTGATTGTTACATCCTATTCCACAAAGGCTTGCTCCAAGACTTTCTGTAGAGCCTCCATGTACGCTTCTAAACTGAGTAAAAGTGACAGCACAGAGATCTTTGAAGGAGTTTGTAATAGCTGATCAACAATGTTGTATTCACTCCTTTGGATGAGCTTTAGCATCTCATCATCGTTTTTTGAAAGGTCGGGATTACTGGACTGACCGACTGGTGGATTAGGAACTTCTGTCTGAGGTTCCTTTTCTTTTTTAAGTTCTCCAACTCCTCGATTGAAGATTCGACCGCTTCGTGTTACTCGAATGATGTCTGCAATATTCACGACGGAGGGTAATGGAATTTCCTTTCCATTCTCGACTGTTGTTGCACCGTATTTGTAAGGGATAACCTTAGTTGATTCATACGGTAATGGTCCTGGTAGATAGATGACTATGGGAGCCTTCTGATCTTTCTGACTGTCGTAAGTAATTTCAATCTATTCCTGGTCAAGAACTCTTGATTCGTCAAGTAGTGGAATGATGGCACAAACATCCTTGTTCCTCTGATGATTAGAGATTACGACACCATCCTCAATTTGATCAGCGAGGTAGTTCGGCGCCCAGTTGATTGGTCTGGAACCCGGATATGGGCGAATCTCTCTACAATCTACCTGACCCTGAAGAGCTGCTCGCACAAGGTAACATCCTTGGTTACTTTCCGAACAGACTCTACAACGTTCATAGTTGTGTGGTGGCACCTGGCCACGCCCGCTTTGAATGCAATATAACCTTACTAGGTTAGCTTCCAGAAATCGGACATCCTGACTTTGACGCCGAGTAGGGTTCCTGTTATTGATACTAATTTGCTGAGTATCTTCATCCATATAGATTGGCATCCACTAGTGATTTAACAAGTGCTGAAGTGCCTCCTGGATAAGATCATAACCTTGATTGTTTTCCCAACCCGATTTACAGCTCTGGTAATCATGTGATACCAGGAATCCAAGGCGGACCTGCTCAGCATGTAACTCTACCAGGTTGGTATTCATTAAACGAATATCGAAGATTTGAACCATGTTGATCTGATAGGGATTCCTATCATGGTAGTCCCGGATCCATCCAAGATCCATGTGACGCTGGAGGGCTTCTTGTACAAAAGAACATCCCTGTTTGCTTACCGAGCAAGTCAGACAAGAACTGTAATTATGTCGTGGTAGATTATGATACTGGCTTTGCCTGGAATGCATCGCCACCAAGTTGACATTCATTGCACGGATGTCGTGGTTCTGAACGATGTTAGAATTCATGTAAACCATGTTAACTCCACGAACTCGGTGCTCTTGGATCCATCCGAGATCCATCTGTTCCTAAAGAGCTGATTGCACCACAGAACATCCTTGATTGTTGTTAGAGCAGATATCACACTGGTGATAATTATGAGGTGGCACATGGCCATACCCGCTTTGCCTAGAATGCATCTTAACCAAGTTGGTTTTCAATAAGAGTACATCATGAATTTGATAGACTTTGTTAGACTCTCCCTCTATCAGGTTGACTGCAGCTTTCTCATGTTGAGGCAGCGGGTTCGTGAGAACATTCGGATTCGTATCTTTGAAAGATAAGACCCCGCTCCTAACAAGCTTTTGCACGTCAGATTTAAAACTGAGATAGTTCTCTATGTTATGCCCTGATCCTCCTTGATGATAAGGGCAAGTCTGGTCCACCTTAAACCAAAAAGGCAGATTTTCCGGTACTGCAAGAGGGGATTTAGTCTGGATGTGCCCCTTGGCCAGTAGTAACGGAAGTAGTTCTGCGTATGATACGGGTATAGGATCAAATCCTGGTGGCCGCGCTGTATGGTTGTTATTGTATGGAGGACGAGCCTGCTGAAGAGGCTATTGAGTCCTTTGCTAATTAGGTTGGCTCTGCGCAACCTGAGGTTGATACGTAGAAATAGGCACAGGATTGATAGCAGGAGTCACAACCGCTACTGGTTGATAACGTCTCCTTTGCTTTCCGAGAGAGATATTCCCAATATCCTGCTCTTTTTTCTTAGGGAGAGCACTACCATATCATTTTGTACTACTTGATGGTCCAGCGTCTTTTATTAGATGTCTTTCTCGAACAACTTCCTCGAGACGTACCCCCATACCGACCATTTCGGTGAAATCACTGGGCGCACTGGCAACCATTCTGTCATAGTAAAATGAGCTTAAGGTCTTTAAGAAGATTTTTGTCATCTCTTTTTCCTTAAGAGGTGGACAAATTTGAGCAGCAATTTCACGCCATCTCTGAGCGTATTCCTTAAAGGTTTCCTTGTCCTTTTGTGACATTGACCTGAGTTGATCTCTGTTCGGTGCCATGTCCGGATTGTATTTGTATTGTTGGATGAAGGCAATGCCAAGATCTCTGAATGTGCTGATCGTAGCGCGGTTTAAACCCATGTACCATTTGAGTGCGGCACCGGTTAAACTATCTTGGAAGTAGTGAATCAGTAGATCCTGATTTTTTTGTCTGAGCTGATATTCACCGAGCGTACATCACCAAGTGGCTCTGAGGGCAAGAGTTACCCTTGTATTTTTCAAAGTCGGGCACTTGGAACTTGTGCGGAACTTTCACATTGGGGACCAGGCAAAGGTCTAGGGCGTCCTTTCCAAATAAATCCTGACCGCGGATGGCTTGCAGTTCCTTTTGCATTTCCAGGAACTTCTCCTAGAATTCATCCATTCTATCGAACATAGTTTCCTTTCTTCCAGAAGGTATCTATGGAATCTGTCCTTCCGGGACAGTGTGCACCACACGGGGTGGTACCGTGACTACGGTCGTGAATCTTGGCGTTTCCCGAAGTTTGTAACCTTCAGGAGTCCTCAATATGCCTCTGGCATCTTCGCTTTCCCGAAGTTTGTAACCTTCAGGCCCAGTGGCTTCTGCTGAAGTTTCCAGATCTCCAGTGATCGGTGGAACATATCCTTCCAGGATATAGTTAACAAGCATGCCCCAGGGACGATCTTTCGGCATTTTGTACCTAGGATCATACTTCTCCACTATGGGCGTTGAGGTGATCTCTGAGATCACAGTTCTTTGCAGATGAGCTTCTGCCATGGCTTGCATGTCGTTACGAAGCTTTCTCATATCCTCTCTCAGTGAGTCGATCTCTTCTTTCAACTCTCTGTTCTCTTCCTCAAGATCATCCATCTTTTTCTGACGATTGGCCCGAGTATTGTACGAATGAGACAATTTGACTCTAGAATCGAGACACAAATGTGAGATTCGTAGGTAAGAAGAATACGTGATGTGAGAATGATGAATGCAATGATTATAATAATTGTTTTTTTTTTTGTTTAATCAAAATAAACTTCGACAATTAGATTGCAAATATCAAACAGTGGGGAAACTAGAAATACAGTAGATTACAAGGTGCGGAAACAGAAACCTAAGCTAAGGGGTCCCGAGTCCTCTCTGAGGAGAAACCGGGTGCTGATTCTGGTACCTTCCTTTTCTTGGACCAGGGCTCTTGAGTCGTTGTCGAGTTATTATTCCTTTGCCAGGTGAAAGGAGTGAGCAAATTCCTTTGGTCATCCTGATTTTCTACAGCATGCTGCTCCAAAATCTCAATCAGAACATCTTTATCCTTCAGTAGTTGCTGTATTTTGATACACTCCACATTGAGGGTGCGGTACTTGTTCTTCCAAGACCTCCTCTCCTGCTGAACTTTGTTGAGAGTAACCTGGAGTTTTCCATTTCAGTCATGAAGTACATGACAGACTCCCTTGGCGGAAGAACTCCGTGACGAGGATAAGGCATCTTTAGCTTGAGAGCTCTAGTTTGTACCCAGTGGAGGTAAGGCTCCACCGAGACACAGTCCGGTTTTCCTAGAGACTCTCGTCCTTTCTTATGAACATGTTTCCAAGCGTGCACTATTTCCATCTTTAGTGCTCTGTCATTTTCCCCTTCTTTGAAGAAAATACCTTCCTGATGAGCATTCCGCGGGACATGCCTCATCGGGTATCCAAATTGACGACGAACCAATACCGGATGGTAATTGATTCCTCCCTTAGTTCCTATGAGGGGTACGTTGGGGAAGTTTCCACAACGGTCGATGATCCTGATTCCCTCATAAATCCTATTGCACCAATCTATGTCACAGTTGGTAAGAGACATGATTCTCTGTGACCAACGTAAAGTATTCTTTTGATCCCAAAAAGCAGCAGACTTAGGAAAATGGGAGATAAACCATTTGTATAGCAGAGGTACACAGCATGTGATCTCCCCTCCGCTGCACAAATTCCCTAAGTGTACAGAATGATATGCGTCTGCGAGCAAAGTTGGCACAGGGTTTCCAATGAGAAAAACCTTAATGGAGTTGATATCGACGAAGTTATTGATGTTGGGAAACAGAAATAACCCGTAAGTGAGTAAGACAAAGATGCTTTCGAAAGAAGTCACGTTCCCTATACTAGCGAAGTATAGAGCCTTCTTTGTCAAGAATTGGGCTGGCAAACCTTGTATGCCACCCTTAGTGGTCATGTGAGTCCTGACCTCTGACTCGTCCAAATGAATTGCTCTTGCAATGGTCTGATCCTTTGGAATTTCTTCCAGTCCAAAAAAAGGAGCTCGATCAGTGATGTGTAAATCATTCAGATGAGAATATTCCTCCAGCATTGGTGCTAGTTGATAATCCGGGAATGTGAAACAGTGATAAACCGGATCGTAAAACTGAACGAGTGCATCCATGATTCTTTCAATTACTTGAACCCTTAACAAAGGTAGCAGACCTACGTACTTGGCTCTGAAAGCTTCAGGGTTAGTGACCATTCTCGCTTAACCTCTTAAATCCTCTAACTTTGGAACCTTGAAAGTGTACTGATGAGTTCTCCTCCTACCGAAATCCATGAGCGTAATCTTTTTCTCTGACATTTGCAATCATTATCTTAGTTTAATTTGAAAAAAGGAGAGACTAGAAGAGAAGATTTTCTTTCATGTAATGTTTTTTAAATGAATGTATGAATGCAGCACACAAAAACATAGAAAAAACATGGGGACAAAGGGTCGGTGTCATGGAGTTAAGGCTCTACCCGTCCCGAAGGTTTATACTAGTGATTTTTGTACCTGTCTCTCAACATCATCAACTCTTGTCGAGAAAAACACCAGCGGGCCGGGAACCGTGCTAGGTGATGTTTTTTCGAAGAGTCCTCAGAAGAGGGTGGTATCGCGTGACAACTATTTCCGATAGCTTCCGCACCACTAAAAGGGTTTTTCCTAGGTGTATACTCAATCTTTCCACATGCGTCATCACACGCATTTCCATTAGCAGAAAAATAAACACATATATCAATTAGGAAAAGCAGTATATATATTTGTCCTAATGTCCTAGACTTTTAAGAGCTATGAATCCTATGTTCCTGACAGAAAATGGCTCCCCAGTGAAGTCGCCATTTTTCTGTAGCGAGCGATTTTGGATGTGGTTGCGAAGCACTATCGCTTTGGTACTACAGTTCGATTCATTTTTTATCCTATTGAAGCTGATGAAGGAAGGGAAATAGATGTCTCCAATTAACCCTGCTTGCAAACTGAGTTTGAACAGATAACTGTTGGTTTACAGATGCTACAAAGATTGTGGGTCTCTCTTAGGTTATTTTGTTAAAATAGTGCTAGGGCGATTGGTGGGAGATTAGGACTGATGCTTTTGACATGTGAAGGTACGGGATTTGGGTTTTGGATTAGTGTGCTCGCTAAGATTTTTCTTTCAATCTTATGCCTACGTATTCCCATTTACCGAAACAGGGAAATCAGAGCGATCGTAGTTCCTCCTATTCTATGGGAGGAAGGGGTGTTTTGGTGTTTTGTTCAAAGCCCAAGACGTGAAGCTAAAGGTGGTTTGTATCTTATTCAAAGCCCAAGATGTGAAGCTGAAGGGTCTATTTGTATCTTGTTCGAAGCCCAAGATGTGAAGCTAAAGGTTTCGTCTTTAGAGATAATTTGTCATCTCTAAAGGGGGGTTTGTTTGTCACAACTGTTGGGTGACTGACTATAAAGGAGAATTACTTTAACCGAGATATGTGAATCCTAGCAATGCCATAATTTCCTTTATTGGTGTTTTTGACCTGAAGGAGAAGACTTTAACTCAGTGTAGAGCAATGCCATCTTTCCTTAGGAATTTATCATGCTAAAAGAGGGACAGTGGCATGGACGTAGATGATCCAGAGGCTTGCCGCTTACAACAATTAGATGAAGGGAAAGGAGTTGTTGATGTTTGTATACTGTGAACGAGGCACAATTTTGATGCTAAAAGGTTGATTGGTTCAACTGGGGATATCTTTATACAAAGCCTAAGAGGAGGCTATTGGCCCAACAAGAGGATGCTTTTGTGTCTCGTACGAAGCCCGAGATAGAGGCTAAAAGGGTTGACTTAACAAGAGAGTGCTTTTATATGTGTCTTGTACGAAGCCCAAGACGGAGGCTAAAAGGGTTTGACTCAACAAGTGAGTCTTTTATACTCAACAAGAGAGTCATTTGTATCTCGTACGAAGCCCGAGGTGGAGGCTAAAGGTGATCGACTCAACATGAGAATCTTTATATACTCAACAAGAGAGTGTTTTGTATCTCGTACAAAGCCCGAGATGGAGGCTGAAAGGTTTGAATCAACAAGAGAGTCTTTTATACTCGACAAGAGAGTGTTTTGTATCTCGTACAAAGCCCGAGATGGAGGCTGAAGGGGTGACTCAACAAGAGAGTCTGAAAAGGTTAACTCCACTGGGGGAGAATCACTGTACAAAGCCCAAGAGGAGGCTAGGGTTACTGTTTCAGTTGAGTGACAGGTCCAGTATGCTGATTTAAAGAGAAAATCAGTTCTTATATGAGTATTGTTTGCCTTCAGGGATTTGATTCGAGGATCAGGGTTATTTCCTGTTCTTTAAGTGGGAAATCCAAAGGGTATTGAGACTGTCCGAGTCTACGAGTTTCATCTTTTGTACTACGTTTAAGAAACAACAGTAGCAAGATCTAGACTTTTTGAAAGACTGTGCTATTAAGATGACTAATTTATGTTCCTATACCTCTAGGAGGTCGTCGTGACAATTTGTACGAAGCCCAAGAGGAGGCTGGAAACTTTTAAGAAGCCGAGGGACAATTTGTACGAAGCCCAAGAGGAGGCTATCATTCCCGGAGGAAGAAATCATTTATACGAAGCCTATGAGGAGGCTGTGAATACTTCTAAGAAGCCGACGGGTCCTTGTACAACGCCCAAGAGGAGGCGAGGATGCTTTTAGGAAGCCTGTGGGTCCCAAAACCCCGAGAAATTCAAGACAGGTTATTCACAGAGAATAGATCAAGCCAGGAAAGTTCGAGAATTTGGAAGAAACTCAAGAGATGCCATTCACGGAGAAAAGATCATCTCTGGGGAATAGAGTTTCTTTGACGATTTCTAAAGGTGACAGTCTGTGAAAGGGTTCACCGAGAATGCTGCCTTTCACGTCTCCATATTGTTTAACCCCAAGAGGAGGGAAGACTGTATCTGGTAATCCTATGGGGATCTAGTTTTGTCTATTTTAAGAGTAATCAACAGGGCTTAGTGCTAGACGTAGTTGCCGGGGAAACTCTAAATAGCTATACTAGTATTACACAGTTGATATGAGTTTATGAAAGAAGACTTACAGTTAAACAGCCCCACAATACAATTATATGTATATGAAAGCGGATAAAGAAAACATATAACCACTTACTCGGTTGTAGAGCTTCCATGCTGTTTGGTTAGTTGTTCAACAAAGAAAGATTGAAAACAACAGTATATTCAAAATCAAAGGAGAAAGTGCTTTGAAATGAAAGATTGGGGCTTACAGCTCAAGGAGAGGCCCAAGGTTTTTATTAGTGGTCGCACTGTCGTTTTGTACAGAGGGACTTATACAAGTGACTGAGGCCCAAAAAGGTTTTCTGTACAAAGGGGTGGGTCTTACACTCTCTTAAGAGGCCCAAAAGACTTAAAGAAAAAGAGTGGGTCTTACTACTCTATGGTAGGCCCACATGATTTTTCGTTTGAAATGGCGATCGCGCCGAGATTTTGAAAACGCAGTGGGTCTTATACAAAGACTGAGACCCAAAATGGTTTGGTTTTCAAAGGGGGTTGGGTCTTACACTCTAATAGAGGCCCAAAAGATTTTGAATGGGTCTTATAGCTCGAGGAGAAGCCCAAGGTTTATTTTTCAACGGACGATGATCGCGTCGAACTTTTTGAAATACAACGGGACTTATACAATAAGTGAGGCCCAAAATAGGTTTGTATTTACAAAGGATTGGGTCTTACACTCTATTAGAGGCCCAAAATTGTTTGAAATTGTTTGATGAGGGTTGAATTAATCAAAACCCTAATTTGTTTCCAAAATCTATTTTAATTGAATAAAAAATTCAATTAAAATGGTCAAAATTGCTTAATATGTGGAAAACAAATTGTGATCTTGGATTAATGTTTCAACAATCATGTTTTGACCTACAAAATGATTAGAAATCCTAAAAATTTGTAAAATCAAGAAGGAAAAAATATTTTAAATGTCAAAAACAATTAAAATATTAATTCTTTGCAAAAATATCAATTATATGAAATAAATAATATTTTTGGGATTTTTTGGGAAACTAAAATATTTTAACATTTTTGTGAATTATTAAAAAAAGAATCAACTCAAAATCATTAAAACTCAGAGAGAAATTAATTTTTGAATCAATTAAATAAAATCACAAAATTCAAATATTTGAATTTTCAAAAAAGGGCGCCAAGAACACCCAAGAACACGCGCGTCTTCTGAGTTTTGCCCAAATTTTCATTTTCTCCCCAATCTCACTGAATACTTGATTATATCATGCAATCCACATATCAATCTGCTCGTTTCAACCTCACGATCATGTCTATGGACTTTAATTTCATTTATTTTTAACATGGAATAAGAAATCAAGACAAAACCTCAAGAACCCTAAAATTTGCATGAAGGCTGAGAATTTTGATACACGATTCAAACAAAGCAATTAATTGAGGGGAAACATTTCATGCATGATTAGAACATTTGGCAAAAGTATTGTGCGAGGAAATATGCATAGATTAAGAGATGACCAAGTTTAGGCTTACTTGAAGGTCGTGACAGCAAGAACAAAGTGATTTTTGAGTTGGAGGTGTTACAGATGAGTTGTCATGATCTGAACAGCTTCCATACACCCTATGGAGTGTGTTTGAATGCTTGGACTTGATTAGAAATGGCTGGATCACTTCATGGCATCTCAGTTGCAACTTGGTTAAAACCTTGAGCAGCTGGCTGGTGATTCTGAGAAATCAGTGTTCCAGATGTTTTTTAAGTGTTTAGATCACTTCTATATGATGTTTGTGAGGTGTGTGTGTGATTGGTTTGATTGGAAAAGCTCTCAAACTCAAAACCCGATAGTGACTTGCCTTAGAAGGCAAAATTGGAGTGAAAGAAGAGATTTTGAGGAAAGCATCTGTTTGATGGCTTTGGTGTACTCAAACTGATCACAAATGAGCTCTATTTATAGTAGAGAAAATTTTTTTTGCAAGGAATAGTGAATGGCAACTGCACCAGAGGTTTGGCCAATGTTGGCAAATGAAAATCCAAGTCTCCTCTAGCCATTGACTAGAGGTTAGAGCACAGAGCTTTGGTTCCCTACTTGTTGGAGGAATCTTGACTGAATTCAGTTGCAAATGTGTCAGTCCATGCCACCTCTAAGCATCTATTAAATGCTTTAATCCGAAATTGGAGTCTTGTCCCTCTTTTAGGCAATTCTAGGTTTGGCATGCTACTTCTTGTTCCAGAGACTTTGGAGGCTTGGCTCAGTGATTGTCCCCTTTAGATTTGATCCTCAGATGTGTCCAAGATGATGACAAGGCTTGGAATTGGCTGATTTTGGAAAATCGACCAAAAATGCAAAATTCTGCCTTGCCTTGGCAGTTTTCAGCAAGGCACTTTGCCACTACCATAACTCTTAGCTCAAATTGAATTTGGTGATGTTCTTGGCCATTTTGGAAATCCCTTATATGATACAACAACTGTTTGATCATATTTGGTTTTGATACTATTTGGATCCAAGTGAAAAATGTCCCTACATTTGGAAAAAAGTGAAGGCAGATTCTGACTTAGTGAAAATTTCACTAAGTGTTGGAAAAAAGTGACATTTTCACTTTTTGTGATTTTGATCAATCCATAACTCAAAATCCATGAAGAATTGGAATGAGGTCTAGTTGAAGTTTTTTTAGAGGGCCATGAGATCTATAAATCAAGCTTTGGATGGGAGAAAATGGCTTTGTGGTTTAGGAGTTATGATCCTCCAAAGTTGGTACCCTTGCCACTTTGTTCATAACTTAGAAAATTTTCTAAGTTTTTATGGTTACCCCTTTTACAATTTATCCCACTTTTCTTGATTTTTTTTGATGAATGATGATTCAAATCATACATTAACATCATTTTTGGGTTAAAAATCCATTTTTGTGAAAAATCTCAAAAAGTCAAAGTTGACTTTTGTGCATAGTTGACTTTTTGTCAGATGAATTCCAAACTGTGCGATCCTTTAGGAAATCATGTCCTTGACCTAAATCAAACTTGATGGACATGTTCCATGGGTGTTATAGGGTGTATTGAATCATGTCCTAGGGTTTGGGAGCATGTACTGGTCAAAATTCAAAGATACGGTTGACTTTTCTCGCGAAACCCTAACTGTGGTACTGATGAAATTGAGACTTGCTGCTCAAGCTTCCTGGATCAATACATTGTTACAAATGGATCAATGTGGTATGTTGGAGATCCTAAAATCCTCTCTTGAGGTCTTGGCTCATGATTTGTCCCAAAAGTCAACTTAGGGGTGAATTAGGTCAAGAAACCCTAATTCCTGATTTTTGATGTATGCATCCCCTGAGGTCAAATTGACTTGATGCTTGGGCCCATGAGGTTCCATGGAGTATTTTAGGATATACTTTGAAGCATTGTCTCATGCCCAGAGGAAAATTTTCATCTGGGGGCCCTGGTCGACCAAACCCTAATTTGGTGACACTGGCGATCTTGAGGCTTGATCCACCTGGAAGGGAGCAACCTTATGCTTAATCCTTGATGTGGGAGTCCTCTTGATCAAAATTTGGGGTATGACAGCCATGATGATGATGATCTTTGAAAATTGTTTTGATCTTTGGTTTCTGGGAAAGAAAGATGGGGAGAATAATGATTCCCACAGACGGCGCCACTAATCGTGAAGGCTGGATCAAATCCTGTAGAAGTGAGCCACCAAGTGCGTCTCGGATGCTGGTCGTATGGAGAGGAGGGGGGTGTACCTACAAGGTACTCCGACGCTTAAGTAATAAAGGGTCAGAGAAAAGGGGCAAGTACAAAGTATTACTTCGTAGGGTGAATATTGGATACCTGACCCTCTCAAGCAAGAAGGTTTATATAGAGCCCCCAGCGCGTGGCCAACGATCCTATTTTCGAGGCGAAATAACCATTCTCTCGAAGAATAGGTAACTACCCAAACTAGCCGTTATGTCGGGCAGGGTGCCCAAAACTAGCTGTTATGTCGGGCATATGCATAGTTCCGGGCACCTGCCCATAGCTGTTCGGGGAGTGGATGAGTCGTGCATAATGGGCATCGTGTCCGGGAAGGGGCGATGCAGTCCCTGCCCGGTCGGAGGGGCAGAAAGGTAACTTTTTCCCCTTTATGGATTGGACTTAGGCAATTTGGGCCGCTTTGGAGTAGAAGCGGATTGGGCCATGTCTAGCCATTGGTCTAGTCCAGAACAGTAATGTTAAAGTTTTTACACAAACGCAGAAATGTAAATAGCAATGTAAATAACTTCGAAGTAAATTTACAACGAATGTAAATAACAAAATCGTAAATGATTTAATATAAAAATGTGTAAAAAATGGTGATCACACGTACATTGCACTCAGAAACTCGTTTCTGAACAACACAAATACTTTGAGTAATATTTGAGTTTTTGTACAAAATGGAACACACAAATTCTAATCACTAAGATCCCTATTTATAATAAATCAAAAATAACGGTAACAAACAATCTCTTCTCCAGAAGATGACACGTTCTTGATTGCATGGAATTTGCTACTTACAGTTTTCCACGTGTCTTCTCAAGAAACAGATAAGGCTAAAAAAATAGCTATTAGCCTTATTTTGAATTACGCTCGTCAAACGCAACTCCAAACGAACATCTTCGTCGAACTTTAAGTCTAAACCCAAGAATATTTCTAAGTCCCAGACCAAATTCTCCCAATATGTAAAGGGTCTTCTTCGACTATGCCTTCACAAGTTTTTCATCAAAATCAATATATTCTTTTCTAGAATATATCCTTTTGTTTGACTGGCTTATTTCAAATACTCCTGAGCATCAAAATTCCACCTAACAGGTATACATGTTGCATCTTGTAAGATGTATTATCTTAGAGGATAATTTTTATGTATGCATCAATGCTAGATACATATCCTTGTTTGCTTACTTTACGCATCTTGATTGGGCATACAGTGGTGTTGCTTTGACAATGTTATATACTTCCCTTTGAGATGTGACTGTCTTTGAGATGAGATAACTTTGGGGTTATATGAGTCTATTTCAAATATGAATATTTATTCTAACTTTATTTATTTAGTTCATATTTATCAATGACATTTCATATATGTGATTTGTGTTTCTTGGGAAGCGTTGGATATACGAGCATTTTCTGTCTATTTGTGATAAACATGATTATGGTATTATTAGGAATGAAGCGTCACAGGACACCATATGGACGGCCATATATTCTCATGCAAGCGGTTTTCAAGAGTACAGGCGGATGATCGATTCTCTCGTTGTAGACGATGTCATATGGACACCCTATGCATGCCATAAAGTGCATCGAGAGTTCGATGACATAACCTTTTTTTAAGTTATTTGTGATATGAAAGTTTTGTAGCTAAATAGTTACCTGAGATGTGTTTGCACCATTTTAGGCATGTTTAGGGAATTCCTATACCAGTCCCTATTGTGCTATATAGGGGAATTGATGGACGGTTTAGATCAAACATTATCAGCAATGTCATTTCTATTGGAGAGAATGCAGTATAGGTGTAGTTTCTTGGGCATTGTCTGGATGGTTACTTCGAGTGGTACTTTATAGTATCACACCATCATATAATCCCATTTGTTCAACCTGGAAATGATATTGGGCCTTCCCATGATCGAGGATCTTTAGATAACGTGCCAATATATCCACCGCATTCGCTTGGTATGATTGACTAGCAACATCTACGAATGTTGACACTTCTTTCACATACCTTCATGGGTTTGGTAAACCTAGATCGTGAGGTCTATACCGGGTTATCTTAGATATCACACATTTCCTGTGGTGGACCTGCACAGATTTTATTAGTTTGTTCATTATTTATTGTCGTTGACATTATTTTGGGGTTGTCATAAATTATTTGTATATCATTGACATTTTATCATAACATTGGATTAGATGAAAACTAGCACTACATTATTGCAGGATTAACAAAATTTACATGAACATTGTCTAACATAACTTAACAAGAAAATAACATGAACAACATATTATTATATGATTCATAATGTTTCAACATCTTTATAATTGCGTCGACAAATCTTGCAACTATCTCCTCCACCTCGATCAGAGCCTTTGTTTCTTATCAATGATATGTGCTCCACATAACTATTAAATCTTCAATCATATTTATCTCAAACTTATTGAACCTAATATTCATTCATTACTAATCGATGGTGAACTATACTCAATCTTAACCACCCTTATGTTTTTGGTGTAGTGCAAGAGATTATCCAGATTAAATTTTAGAACATCGAGGGGGGTGTCCTCCATGAGGTAAAATCAATAGAAGCACCCACGTCATTGAAGTACATAAACGCGAGATACCAAAACTAAGACATTGTGAGTTTTTTTTTGTTAACAACATATGAGGCATATGTATTCAAGTTTTAAATCATTGTGGAATACATAAAAATGTCGGTGCAATGACAACCCTACAAAAGTGTCAGCGAAATCTTAACTGTTCAAAATTAACCTTACTGGGTTTTTAAGGGTTATAGAGAAATATTCAGCATACCGTTTTTTAAATCCAGTAAAACTTTTTATACGCACTGCATTTTTTTTGAAATGTAGGTAAAAATGCATATCGGATTTTTAATATGACCTACCAGATTTTTTGTGCCTAAGAGAAAAATTTGCAACATGTAATTAATGAAAAATGAGAGGGATATTTTTGGTATTATGAAACCGCGTGAGGGAACCAAGTATAATATTTGGGTTATTAGGTAAAATCCTATATCTAAACTTGTACAACTATTAGGAAATGTTGCGCTTCCTTTTTCTAAACTTGTAAAATCCTCTATCTAAACTTGTACAACTATTGGGAAATAAAAACAAACCATAAGCCAGCAGCGCGAAAATGTTCTCGAGGCTTCGGTATTCCCCATGTTAGCGAAGTGTCGAGCTTTCTCGAACAAGAACTGGGCAGGCAAACCATCGATTCTCCCTTTAACCGTCACGTGGGTTCGGATATCCAATAGCTTTATGCGGGACACTCTCGTAATATCTTCTTGGCTAGGTCTTCCTTCTGCACCTGAGAATGAAGGTGAGTCTTTGACAGGGATACCCAACAGAGCGGAATACTCCTCCAACATAGGCATCAACTGGAAATCTGGTAAAATGAAACAGTGATAGATCGGGTCATACAGTTGCACAAGCGTCTCTATCAAACCAGCAGCCACTCGAACTTGCAACAGCGGGAGGATTCTTCCATACTTCTCAACGAAAGCCTCTGGATCTTTGATTTGAACTCCTAGTTCCCTTAACTGTTCAATATCAGGAACCTTGAAGGTATACCGAAAAACTCATTTCTTTCTGTAATCCATCTCACGATGCCTAGTAAAACAACTTTTAAGTTCCTTGAAGAGGGAAGAAAGAAAATGCAAATGCAATGCAACAAGATTCATGGAACTCAGCTATTTATAATCATCATGGGATATCAAAGAGATGCATTTTATTAATCATAAAAAAGTCGGTTACACTCATTAATATCTGGAATACCAAAAGACGAAACTGTTAATAAAAAAATTTATTACAATGCGTCAGCACAATTTTCAAGAGTCATAACAAAAAAGCTAAATAAAAGCTAATAAAGAAAGATATAAGGAGATTCTCCCAAAAGTCTTGTCTTGAGTTTCTTGATTTCTTCCTCCATCTGGTCTTTCTCCAAGATGAGCTTGTCAACAATCAATTTCCAAGGTGTTGACTGAGGACTAGGGTAAGACAAATCTTCTTGTGATTTCCTCTTCTAATAAGAAGTAGATTCTTCATCTTTTACCTTGAGTTGTTGTTGGAGCTCAGTATTCTCTTCCACAACTATTTGGTACTTATTTTTCCAAGCGTCCTCCATCTGTTAAGATTTGTTCAAAGCAATCCTCAGCTTTTCTGCTTCAGACGAGAAGATGAAGACACGTTCTTCTTTTAGGACCATCAGTTCCTGGCGGGAATAAGGCATCTTCAAATCAATAGCTCTTTTTCGAACCCATTGGAGATAAGGTTCTAAAGAGACACAGTTAGGTTTCCCTAAGCTATTCTTATCCTTCTTGGTCTTATGATTCCAAGCATCCAAAACCTATTCTCTTAATTCTATGCTCAGTTTCCCTTCTTCGAAGTAAATACCTTCCACATGAACACTGGCAGGCTTGTCTTTCAAAGGATATCCCAATTGTCTGTGGGCCAAGACCGGGTTATAACTGATTAATCCCTTGATGCTAAGAAGAGGCACATTAGCAAAATTTCCACAGCTGTCTATAATCATTACTCCATCATAAACACGGTTATACCAGTCGATGTCTGAGTGGGTAAGAGACATTATCTTCTGCGACCACCATCCCTTCTTGAGATCCCAAAAGACATGTGCTTTGGGCAAGTGCGAAATAAACCACTTGTACAGCAACGAGACGCAAAAGGTAATCATTCCTTTTCTGCGAGCATTCCTTGAATGAACAGAATAATAGGCTTCAGCTAGTAATGTTGGTACTGGATTCTTCTTCAGAAAAATTTTGATGGCGTTGAGGTCCACAAAATTATCAAAACTCAGGAATAAGAAAATACCATAGATAAGTAGGGCGAAAACAGCTTCTAACGCATCCTTATTTTGATGACTAGCATAATACCGGGCTTTTCCAACCAGAAATTTTGCAGTTAAACCAAAAATTCCCCCTTTTATGGTCATATTAGCTCGAATATCCGCCAAATCCAAGTGTGTATCCTTAGCAATTTCTTTTTCATCGAGATCCTTTTCGAAGATGGGAAAAGGAGATTCGTCTTGAATAGGTAAACCAACTAACTGAGAATACTCTTCAAGGGTGGGTACAAGTTGATAGTCCGAAAAGGTAAAACAGTGGTATAGTGGGTCGTAGAACTGGAGTAGAGTAGAAAGAAGTCCCTTATCAATCCTCATATTCATCAAACATAATAGCCTCCCATATCTGCCCTTTAAACTTTCCTTATCTGTCACCAAGGTTTCCAATCTCCTAAGATCGTCCAAGTTAGGACTCTGATAAGTGTACTTCATTGTATTCCATCTTTCGTTATCCATGATATCCCTACGATGTTTACAAACACAACTAAGTTCCATGAATATTTATGAAATGATGCTTATGAATGTATGTAAGCAAACACACAAAGCACAAAGCACACACAAGCAAACAGACAAAGAATCCTAGGTTTGAACGTCATGAGCGTGGAGCCAAGGTCTAACCATCCCAATAGGTGTGTACTATGGTTTCAAATGTACCTGTCGAACGGGTTCTAAAAAGTTCCCAGAGTCAACAACCCATCTTTCGGATATTATTGATTTTCCAAATCACTTGGTAGTCAATAACATTCTCAAGAGAATCTCGTCTGAGTGTAGTATCGTGTATCAACCATTTCGATAATAGACTCCCTCATAGCCATCACACTACGCACTAAGAGGCCAAGTGGAGTTAGAGGTAACTACGGTTCTCAGTCTCACGGGCTCCTAGGTCAAAAATAGCATCGTCTTCACGAATAGACTAATTGAACAATATTAAGTTCGAAAGGGCCTCAACTGAGTGGTGATGTCTCAATTCAACTTCTTTGGGAATCGACTCCCTAAAAGTCTCCTTGAATATATCACCGTCCTATCATCATTTGCACTCAAGTCCAGGTGCAGGACTTATCTCACCACACAAAGTGACAACCCTGCACACAGAAAAACTCAAGAAAGCATATATAACAACAGATACAAACATATAACAAATAACATAAATAGCAAGTTAGGGGAAACCCACTAGTAGTAGATCCCTAGTGAAGTCGCCATTTCTGTCGCGGTGAGAATTGGATATCAAGCTATTGGTTAACTTGAATCGCATTTCTTTTATTTCACCACCGGTCTTTGATTTATCCAAGGGAATGGAGAAAGATCGAATGTCCCACAGTATGCAATGCAAATGCAAAGCTAAGAGTCTAAGGTTCGGGGGTTGGTTATACCTAGGGAAGGTGTTAGCATCCTAGATATCTGTAGTACTCTATAGGAACCTCTTGTTTTATTATGTTATTTGTGATTTGTTACCGGTTTGCTAAAGGTTAAAGGATAGAAAGACCTAAAGTTCTATTCCTAAGTGTGCTCGACAAGATATCGTATCTTGTGCCTACATATCATGTCGGGAGTGGAATCAGAGCACTTGTAGTTCCTCTCTGAAGGATACTAAAGTTTGTTTAAAAGTCTAGGAGAAAAGATGAGTCATCATCTTAAGAAACCACCACAGTTTTGTAAGGAGAATCTTGTTTGTATTGTAGGGTATGAGATTGTATGTCTCTTCTTTGAGATGATTCACATCTAATTATCTTGTGTGGAGAATTAGATGAGCTAAAATTTGATTGTAAAAATCAAAATTAAGGGGGACTGTCTTTTGTCTACGTATAATTTTGAAGATATTTTTAAAAAATCCCATTTTAACCATTTTTTTTATGCAGAAACCTGTATAATTCACATTTCCATAGACCTGTATAATTCACATTTCAATAAACCAGTATGGATACGCATTTCCATCAACAAATTCTATTTCAAAACTAGAATTTACATTAATGCAGAATTCACACAAATTCTATAAACTAGATTTTGTACATTTCAATAACCTAGAATTTACATGCAGAATTCGCACAAATTCTATTGTATGGTTTTAAACCTGTATAGAATTTACATTTCAATAAACTAGAATTTACATTCACAAAACTATACATTCAAGAAATAATTCTTCTTGCAATAAAAAATTCGCACAATTCCTCCTTAGTATCTTGCAATTGTTTCCTCGTGTAATAAGGACACGCCATATCATCGAACTACTACATAACAAAACAAAATACGCATTATTTAGTTAAAAATAATAAATTATATGACATATCCGATAAATATTAAAATAAATCCTAAGTTATAAAACCATGCATACCGTAATAGGAATCTCCAATTGTCCCATTTGAAGGATTTCTCTCATGAACCTCAAAACGAAGTACCCGCAGTCTATGCCATTATGCTGACGAGGGCACTACACATAGACAAACAAATAAGAAATAATATATAGATGTTTTGTGTTATCAAGTAGCATCACTAATAAGCAATATTGTGAAAATTAATATACCTCCACTTTGACCCATGTAATATTGGTTGCTCTAGCCCGTGCTACTCGTGCGTATCTTCCTAGTTACTAGACATTTGACCTGTAAGAAAGAAAAAAACAGAAATTAAATGACAAATATAAAAATCCATAATCTTAATCCATTGAATGATATAAGCTATATTGAATGATATAAGCTATAATTTTACAACTAGTACATTTTTCACTAACGTCTCTTTCTTTTCTTGTTTGGAGTATGTTCTACCCGTCTCTTAACAACACGGACAGTTGGATTGATCCAAATACCCTCATTATGATCATTTCTAGTATATGATTCATTCACTATAATATTTTCATCTTGATCATTTCTAGTAAATGATTCAATATCAACATCAATGTCACCTTGATCTCCAACGTTTTCATCAATTACTTTGTTAGATAAAAGCACTATAAACCATTTTGTACTTGTCGGATCAGTGACATAGAACACTTGTTTAGCTTGAGAGGCTAAAATAAAAGGCTCATCTTTGTACCCCACCCGATTAAGATCCACTTGCAAAAATCCTGACTTATCCATTCGTACGCCATTATTATTTTCAACCCACTTGCAACGAAATATAGGAATCTGAAACTTCTCATAATCAAACACCCAAATGCGCTCGATAACCCCAAAATATGACAGATTTGCAAATTTGGGGTTTAAGTCTTTCACACTTGAAATGTACCAATTGATTGTACATTGGACAGATATTCAGTACAAAACTCAACCGCTTCTTCAACAATGTATCGTTCGGCAATACAACCCTCTGGTCAACTTCGGTTTTTCACATACCCTTTTAATATTTTCATATAACGTTCAACAGGGTACATCCATCTCATATAAGCCGGTCCACACAATTGTGTCTCTTTCACCAGATGAACAACTAGATGAACCATTATGTCAAAAAACGAGGGAGGAAAATACATTTCAAGATCACACAAAGTAATAACTATTTCTTTTTGCAATGTTGGTAAGATCGCAGGATCGATCACCTTACTGCAAATTGACTTGAAGAAAAAACACAATTTAGTTATTGGGCTTCTTACTTTTTCTGGCAGAATAGAACGTATACCTATTGGTAGAAAATGTTCCATTATAACACGGCAGTCATGCATCTTTAAACTCTTTAACTTGAGGTCTTTCATAGACATAAGTCTTCTAATATCTGAAGAATATCCTTCTGGAACTTTAACTTCACTTAGAAACTTACACAATACTTTTTTCGCCTTTCTAGATAGAGTATACGCAGCAGGTGGTAGATATGTTCGTTTTCCTTTCTTCAAGGGTCCTAATTCAGTTCTTATCCCCATATGTACCAAGTCCTTTCTTGCTTTAAGGCCATCCTTAGACTTTCCTGGTATATTGAGTAACGTACCAATAACACTGTCAAATACATTTTTTTCAATATGCATAACATCGAGAAAATGTCTTACATACAACGACTTCCAATATGGCAGTTAAAAAAAAATTGACCTCTTCTTCCACCCACTCTTGACAAGTGTATGTGCAAAAGGCTTTCCAAACTGAGTTCTCACATTTCACCTTTTTAAAAATTTGATTACCTGTCAATATAGTTGGAGCTCTACCATGTTCTGGCTCTCCATTGAACGCGTTTCTCCACCCACGATAGTGATGATTTGAATTTAAGAATCTAAGATGACCGAGAAAGACATTCTTCTGACCAAACTCCAATCGTGTCCAATCTGTTTTATCTTCACAAATAGGACATGCACATTGACCTTTTATGCTGTACCCTGATAGATTTCCGTATGCTGGGAAATCATTAATTGTGCCAAACAACATCGCCCTCAAGTTGAAACTTTCTTTCCTATACCCATCATAAACCTCCACACCGTTCTCCCACAAAAATTTTAAATCTTCGATTAAGGGTGCCAAGTATACGTCTATGTCATTCCCTGGTTGTCTAGGCCCAGAAATTAACATAGGTAACATCATGTACTTACGCTTCATACATAGCCATGGAGGTAGGTTATAAATCATTATGATCACAGGCCAAGTGCTATGTGAGATACTTTGAATACCGTGTGGGTTCATTCCATCAGTAGATAATGCCAAGCGAAGGTTTCTTGCTTCTTTTCCAAATTCAGGATAATCATCATCAATTTTCATCCACTGTGGTGAATCTGCCGGATGTCGAAACTCTCCATCAATAATTCTTTCATCTGCATGCCAAGTCAAGTGTCTTGAATCGGTCTCACTACGAAACATGCGTCTAAATCTCGGAATTATAGGAAAATACCATAAGACTTTTGCTGGAGACAACTTTTTCTTATATCGAGAGACACCGCATTTAGGACACTCATTTAACGATGCATACTCATTTCGAAACAATACGCAATCGTTTGGACATGCATGTATCTTATCATAGCTCATGCCAATAGGGCACAACATCTTTTTGGCCTTATATGTTCGATTGGGAAGAGCATTATCCTTTGGAAGCATATCTTTCATAAGAGCCAATAATTCTGTGAAACTTTTATCCGACCATCCATTGCCTGCCTTTAAGTTATACAACTTTAATACCGTAGACAATCTTGTAAATTTGGTGCAACCATTATACAACGGTTTCTCTGCATCGCTTACCAACCTCTCAAACATTTTGGGACAATCCTTAAGATCTTCTTCAAGTGCTTCTGCAATCTCTTCGACTCGATCAGAATCGTATGTATCTGTGCCATTGTCGTATGAAGCGTAGGTCG
This sequence comes from Lathyrus tuberosus, assembly GCA_022829125.1. Taxonomy (NCBI): domain Eukaryota; kingdom Viridiplantae; phylum Streptophyta; class Magnoliopsida; order Fabales; family Fabaceae; genus Lathyrus; species Lathyrus tuberosus. The sequence goes on along the minus strand of JALAZF010000142.1, from coordinate 770,466 downwards.
TATTATCCCCCGATTCAACATTCCCGTTAATTTTCACACCATGCAAATTCCAACATGTATAACTTCTATCAATTCCACTCCTCAATAAATCCGATGCCAACTGAACCGCGTCAACCCGACTCCGAAAACAACAACCCAAGCAAGGACATATCATTCGACTGGGGTCTTTGGCGTGCGCAACAGCAAACTTAATGAATTCCGATACCCCATTGTCGTACTCTTTCGACAATCGACTTGAAGACATCCATTTCTTATCCATAGTTATACTAATTAAACTAAACAAAAACAAAAAGAAAAAATGTTATACCTGTAGGGAAACGATCTGACTTTCACACTTTGAACACAAGTAACCCCTATACACGTATCATAAAATGAAATATCATTAATTGACCAATTATGAGTCATAACTTGATAAGTGGCAACATGTAATCACAAACAAGCAATAATTAGAGGTAAACACCTACATATTCCAAGTACTCAAGAGCAAAATAAATACTTTAGAATCACTAAGTTTAGAGAACAGATCAAAATACAAGAAGAAAGGTGAGAGACAACCATTAATATAGGCTCATTGACTTATAATATAACTTTAAAAACCACGAAAAATTATAATTTAAAGTATCAAAAAAATTCTCTCCTCAATAAGTATAAAGTAGACAATTAACTTATAACAAAAAGTCACAAGTTCTAGAAAATAAAAGAAATGAACTTGGAAAAAAAGGATAGACCAAACACAATCAATTGGAAAAACAGTACAACACAACTAGCGAAATACAATTTCAATCAATACTAGGTTGTTTATACTAATCAACTTTGCCAAATATACAGTAGAAAATATTTAAAAGTAACCTTCCACAAAACTAGGTTGTATCATGAAGTATCTTTTCAATAATAGTTATCGTTGTGAAGATACTTTAATATTAGTTTCCTTATGAAAATACCTAAAGAATGCATAACACAATGAGCTTTTATCCTCATCGTGAAAGATTAAGGATTGATACTTTGCCAAATATACATGAAAAATAAAAGCAAAAAATAGGTTCGATTCTGCAACAATAAAAGAGGGAGCTTTTATCCTCATCGTGAAAAATTTTTCCGCATAAAAATCAAATCAAAAACAAAAATTAAAAACAAAGAAATGAATAATAAAAGAGCAACAACGTACCTTATTCGTTTTCAGAGGATAAGAGAATAAGAACAACAACAACAACAACGTTTTCACGAATGGAATGCAACAATGACGACAACGGTGACGGCAACAGTGACGGCAACGGTGAAGGCAATGGGAATGCAAGAACGACGGCAATGGTAATGCAAGAACGACGGCAAGGGTTTCAGTAGAAGAAACGGTCAAGAGAAGAAAATGAATAGAAGTGTCTGAAAATGTTTAGAAATTGTTTTATATTTTAATTCGTAAATGACCTTAGAGGGCGCTTTTAAGAAAGCGCTTTCTTATGTGCAACCTATAAGAGCGCTTCCCTTAGAAAGCGCTTTCTAAAGTGAAAAGAATTTAAGACCTATAAGAGCGCTTTTATGAAAGCGCTTTCTAAGGTTAACTTTAAACAGCGCTTTTTAAAAGCGCTGTCTAAAGTAATACCTATAACAGCGCTTTCCAAAAAAGCGCTTTCTAAGGTGGCATCCATTTATTGCATTTAACAGCGCTTTTTAAAAGCGCTTTCTAAAGCCTGTCTTTTACTGCGCTTTTTTTTTAGCGAAATTTTTTTATTATTTTTAGCAACGCTTTTTATAAAAGCGCTGTCTTTTTGGTGCTGTCTATTCCTATTTTTGGTGCAGTGGTTTTTAAATGTTATTTTAATATTTTAATTATTAAAATAATATATAATATTATAAAATATTTTCTTTTAATTTTAAAAAGTGATGTTATTATTTAGTATGAAATTTTTTTGAATAATTAATTAGCTATTTAATTGTATCAATTTAATTAATTTGGAATAATTTAAATTGAATAAATTTAAAATATAGAATTATGGTTTTCCCGTCAATAGCATCGTGAAAATTTTTTTTCCCTCCCTATGAGCTACTATAAATAGAGGTGTTGAGGACAAAAAAAACCATTCCCATTTTTTTCGTCTGCCTAATTGTTTTGTGTATTTCATAATCATGTCTGTGGCGTGTGTTATTTTTTTTGAAACAAACAAACACATGAGGGTGTCTTTGAATCCACAATGGAAGTTCCGACAATTGGTTTCTGCCATCAATGTAGGGTTTCGACAGTTGGGTGGTCCAATTCGATGTGTTAGGAAAATTAAATATTATTGTCCCTACATAACTCTAACGGATGCCAGCCCAGATGGTACCTACCTTCATTACTGGGACCGGGTTGAAAATGATCTGGATGTCCAGTGTATGTTTTTCGCACATAGCGGAGAAGTCAACCGCGGCGTTGTAGATCCACTTGTTTTAGCGTTTGTTATTTAATATGTCAAGATGGTCAATCATAATGGTTTGTTGTATTATTAACCGTGTTGTATTTTTTTTTGGTTATGTTTTGTTTTGGTTATTTTGTCATCCTGAATGAGTTGTATCATTATTTTGTTACGCTCAATATAAAAGATGGTGTTGTTGTTGTTAGGGAAGGACATGCAAGAGTTTCATAAATAAAAGTACAACAAAATAAAATAAAACTTGTTCCATAACTAACTGGAAGGTCCAGCCCTATTTGGAAATTTTTGCGCATATGTCTGATTTCGCGACAAATGCCGCACCACCTTTTTTCTTTTTCAATGTTGTCCATTTCAGTTCTTATCCGGCTATTGTTTGGATGACCTTTCTTTTTCCTCCGCATGCTGTCGTTGTGGCATAGAGTGTTACCTTCGTATTGTGGCCAAGTTATATCAGTAGGGACCCCGATAAAGCTCTCCTCATAGACCTTAAACACGTTAACAACTTTGAACACATCAGCTATATGGACAGTATAGTCCTGTCTTATGTTGGAACAAGCAGCAATTGCATGTGACCAAGGGATGTGGAAAGTTTGAAATCTTTCGCACTCGCATGTCTGATTCCTTAGGCCGACGTTGTAATGGGTAGCCGGTCTACCATCGTTATAAGTCACCGTTTCTTGGACAAGAAAGCAGAACCTTTAACGATCAAATTGCATAATTGTGTGGCTATTTGATTTGAGAGCTTCTATCTCAATACCCTTCATGCAGTTATCAGTATACACTTGCCCAGAACCCAACGATTTAGTCCATTTGTGTCCTCTTTTTCCAAAAAGAGTGCCCAATCTGTAGTATGTTGATTTTACCAGAGCTGTAATCGGAAGGTTGCGTGTGGCCTTCAGAACTGAGTTCGTTGATTCAGCGAGGTTGGTGGTCATATGGCCCCATCTTTTCCCTCCATCAAACGCCCTTGTCCATTTGTCTCGTGGAATTTTTCCAGCCAATTAAATGCTTGTATGTTAGCTTTACGTATCTCTCGTCTGTAGTATTCGTGCGTAGACTCATTTAATGCGTATCCTATGCATGAAAAAGAAAAATAGATTAGTCTATGCGAGTTATTGCCAGAGGTATATAGAAAGATAAGTTTCAGAAGATACCCATGCTAGTAACTTTTTAACGAAGTTCGTTGTCCCATATTTCCCTCATAAAGTTTTGAGCTATGTGCCTGATGCAAAAGACGTGTGAGGAGGGAGGATATTGCCAACAATTATCTGGGTTATTGTAGGCGCTTATTATCGACTTGTGTCTATTGGAGATCAGACACAGGTTGGGTTGCGGTGTGACGTGCCTTCTAAGTTTCCTTAAGAAAAAACTCCATGCTTCACCTGTTTCACCCTCTACCAATGCAAAAGCAATTGGAAATATATTCCTGTTACCGTCTTGAGCAACGGCCAATAGCAAAGTTCCCCTGTACTTTCCATATAACCATGTGCCATCCACTTGGACAACTGGTTTGCAGAATGCAAAACCCGTGATGCACGGTCGGAAAGCCCAAAAAAGACGGTGAAAAATCCTAGTTCCACCAATTTGTGTCCCCTCGTTCGACCACACAGGAAGGGTTTCTAATTCTATGACAGTACCGGGTACAAATGTTTTCATCACCAACAACCATTATGGGAGGTCGTTTTATGATGTCTCCCAGTTACAATAAATAAAAGTAATAGCCTTGTTCTTAGCAATCCATGCCTTCTTGTAAGAAATGGTGTAGCCGAATTTTTCATGGATAAGGGCTATGATGTGTTTCACCTTTAGTGAAGCATCATCATTAATCAGAGGTTTGATAATGCTGGAGTCAAGGAAGTACCACTACACCAGTCTAAATAAATCTGAACGTAGACTTTGGGAAAACAGACAACGATTATGCTTGACTGGGGTACAGTTCCAGAGAGAAATGAAACCAACTCAAGAATACTTGAATTGGTTTCATACCTTCCCATTTCAATACGCATCACTGGAACAATTTTTAATTGACCCCCGTGAACGATACCCCACACAGCAGGTGCCAAATCATCCACAACAGAATTTCCAAAACCGTCAGACATCCACATCCACGTCATATCAACCACAAAACTAGCAAACACAGGCTCAACCTACACCAACATATTACACCTTCCAAACTCCTCAACAACAACCACACTTCAGCTATCAAAGCCAACAACAACAACTCCACCGGCCACCAAGACACCACACACCAATTCCACAACCAAACTTTAATTTCTCATCCACAAACCAACCATCCTCATCCCTCGATGTGTCCGACTATTATGTCGCAACCATCGAGCCTACTGGCACTAACCCCACTCAATTCTCACAAGAATTTAGCGGGATTCCTCCAAATGATTTTTTTGAGAATTTCGAGCCGTTTCAAATTTTCCCAAACCAAACTCCTGTCATTCCTACCACTACCAATCAACCCACAACTTCAACCACTCTTCCTCCTAATCCAATGGAAAATATAGGCTGTGGTTGCAGAATTCGTATTCCTGCCAGATGTGGAACCGGCAGTCATTTCCTTGACGAAGATTCAGATGAGGAGGAAAATTAATTTTTTTGGCACAATCCTATTGTAAATAATAATATTATATATAATATTATTTTTTCCCTAATGTGTCATTTAAAATTATTTAATATTCGATTTTATTAAATAAATACTAGTTAAATATCTTAATTTAAATACTTCATTAAATACTTACATAAAAAAATTGAGCCATTAATACTCTCCTTAAATATAATATCATTTATAATATTAAAAAAAATTTAAATAAATAAAGTTTTTATAACATTTTAATAATTAAAATAATAGAAAAATTAATTAAAATATATTTATACATTTTCTGAAGAAAAAAAAACGAAAAAAAAAGAGGCCGCCATCCCAGATGGCGGACCTATACATTGTGTCAGTCATGTCGCCATCTGAGATGGTGCTGTCTGAAAAACAATAAAAAAATGCCACAAAAGGACAAAAAACTTGGCATGTTGGGTAATATTTTTCAATGTGTGGCATTATGGGATATTTTTTTCAAGAACATGGCAGGAAGGGAAAAAACTCTTCAAAACTTGAAACAACTTAATCAATCCAATAATGGTTTTGAATCAACTTGAGAAATTCAACTTTGGTTCTCCATCAACGTTTGTAACATACTCCTCATGCTTCAGTCAACATTTCACCATAACTTGAACATATCTCTTAACTATGAATTGATCGTTCCATGACATCCCTGAAAACCAAAACTCGTGCCTTGAAATGAATACATCCATACGTCTTGGGCCAATGATCATGTAATAACTATTTGGTTATTATTATGAAGCACATTTCTTTTTCATCTCCCCTTAAAATTGTCAAACCTACACAAATTGGTTAGTGATACAATAACACGTACACACAGAGGCCTAAAGATTCTATGCAAAGGATGAGGAATCTTAGGGTCAAAAATTAGGGTGTAACAGATGCCCCTATTTAAGTTTCTTCCATCTGGAGATAGGGAGATTGAAATCTTCGTCTCGACGTGATAGGAGGGACTTAAATACAAACATGCACAAATTTTTGGCCCTAAGATGCCACAAAATGCACATGATATGGTATGAAAATGATATGAAATGCAAGACAAGGATCTTGTGAGAAATGATGTCACAGGGGACAGCCGAAGTTGAAATGATGAAACACGACCAAAGGATGGAAGACCCAACGAGGAACGACTTAGCAAAGCAAGACTCCACGGGGAAAAACCTAACTCCACTGGGGGAGAGACTACCAATCTGACAATCAAAAGGTACTTTGAGTGGTTGGGTGTCTTCCAGTGAAAACAAAAGTGTATATTGCAAAGATGATAAGAAAAACACGTTTCCCGATATGGTTCAATTTATTGTGCAAAGTCTTGAAATAAAGTGCTACGAGGTTGTCTGCCTCGAGCAAAAGTCTTGGAACACACGCTATGAGGTCGTCTACCTCGAGCAAAATCTTGTAACAAATGCTATGAGGTTGTATGCCTCGAGCAACAAATCTTGAAACCAAATGCTACGGGGTTGTCTGCCTCGAGCAACAAATCCTGAAACCAAGTGCTATGAGGTTATCTGCCTCGAGTAACAAATCTTGAAACCAAATGCTACGAGGTTGTCTACCTCGAGCAACAAATCTTGAAACCAAATGCTACGAGGTTGTTTGCCTCGAGCAACAAATCTTAAAACCAAATGCTACGAGGTTGTCTGCCTCGAGCAGCAAATCTTGAAACCAAATGCTACGAGGTTGTCTGCCTCGAGCGACAAAGCTTGAAACCAAATGCTACGAGGTAGTTTGCCTCGAGCAACAAAGCTTGAAACCAAATGCTACGAGGTTATTTGCCTTGAGCAATAAAGCTTGAAACCAAATGCTACGAGGTTGTCTGCCTCGAGCAACAAATATTGAAACCCAATGCTACGAGGTTGTCTGCCTCGAGTAGCAAATATTGAAACCAAATGCTACGAGGTTGTCTGCCTCGAGCAACAAAGCTTAAAACCAAATGCTACGAGGTTGTCTGCCTCGAGCAACAAAGCTTAAAACCAAATGCTACGAGGTTGTCTGCCTCGAGTAACAAAGCTTGAAACCAAATGCTACGAGGTTGTCTGCCACGAGAAACAAATCTTGAAACCAAATGCTACGAGGTTGTTTGCCTCGAGCAACAAATCTTGAAACCAAATGCTACGAGGTTGTCTGCCTCGAGCGACAAAGCTTGAAACCAAATGCTACGAGGTTGTCTGCCTCGAGCAACAAAGCTTGAAACTAAATGCTACGAGGTTGTCTGCCTCGAGCAACAAAGCTTGAAACCAAATTCTATGAGGTTGTTTGCCTCGAGAAACAAATATTGAAACCAAATGCTACGAGGTTGTCTGCCTCGAGCAACAAATATTGAAACCAAATGCTACGAGGTTGTCTGCCTCGAGCAACAAAGCTTGAAATCAAATGCTACGAGATTGTCTGCCTCGAGCAATAAATCTTGAAACCAAATGCTACGAGGTTGTATGCCTCGAGCAATAAATCTTGAAACCAAATGCTATGAGGTTGTCTATCTCGAGCAACAAATATTGAAACCAAATGCTACGAGGATGTCTGCCTCGAGCAGCAAATCTTGAAACCAAATGCTACGAGGTTGTCTGCCTCGAGCAACAAATATTGAAATTAAATGCTACGAGGTTGTCTTCCTCGAGCAAAGTCTTGAAATAAAAGCTACGAGGTTGTCTACCTCGAGTAAAGTCTCGAAATAACATCTAAGAGGTTGTCTGCCTCGAGCAAAGTCCTGAATTCCTCTTGGAAAGGTGAACATCTTCACACGGGATGGAATTTTACTGGATATATACGGCTTCAATGGGAATTCATAACTCATTGGAGATTAGAAAACATCACCGGGAATCTTCAGAGAGATGTAGGCCGGTTGATTTGCAAAATATGTCTTCTCAAATAAAGAGAAAGATCATCTGAATCTTCATCAAACTTCTCGGAGAGATGCCACTCGATGGAAGCAAATTGAATAGTGGACTCACTAGGGAGAACACCATTGAGGAGCAATATTGCCGTAGTTTGAAATTGCATTGGAGCAAATAAAATCATTGTATCAGGAATTCTCAAATATAGAGAAACACTTGTAAAGTCTTCACCAAACTCCTCTGATGGATTTCTAGAGATATGTCATTTGATGGAAGTTAAGTCGATAATCTTGATAATTCATTGTGGATAGACAAACTGTCTTGAGAAGACTCCCATTTGTCATCCAAATAAAAAACCTGAGAACAAGCTACTCAAATAACGAGGCTGCCACTTGTTGTCTGGGTATAAATTCCAAGAAAATGTTATAACAACGCTGCTGGAGAAATAATTATGTCTTCCATGGCGATCTTCAAATAGATTCTTCCTGGGGAGACGAAGTGCAAAATAAATGCACGCTCGATCTAGAATTAAAAGCCTAGAGAAATTCAAAATTGTGATTGTCAGGGACCAAAGTTCAATCTAGGAAATAGCTAGAGAGAAAGGGTCAAGTAAGACTCAATCCGATGAGGAATGAACTCAACCGGGGTTTATCTTTATCCAGAAATTGAAAAGAAATCTAAAGCAACCATCTTCCATGAGGATCGAACTCAGTGGGGAATTAGAAAGGATGTGCTTTTTCTGCTTATGGCTGACGACTCTACTTGGAGGGAGAAGACAAACCCGGTCACTTGGGAATAACCACAGCCAAAGTGACAGAACAAACAAACAATACAAAATGTAAAATGCGCGCATGCTATGAATCTATATGTATGAATGTGTGTCATGCTATGCTTATGCTGACAAAACAAAACAAGGAGAAGTAAACAAAGCTGGAGAGGAAATACACATCTCGATACGGATACTCGGCCAATCTCGCAAGATAGAAGCATCACTGGGGATGAATAGAGAGCCACATATGGAAGCACTGTCCTGCTTCAAGGCTTCAAACTTCTCTAGGGAAAAGAGAACGCTCCTCTTGGGGATAAACATCATGACTTCACTGATGGGATTGTCAAGATGAGTCTGGCTACTCTGTTGGAGATGAAAAAGATCTACTGGGAAAGAATCAATCTCCTGATTAGAGAGACTTTATGGAGGATAAAATAAATATCCACTACGAACTGAAGTAGTTTGAAAGGATGTTGTAATTGGAGATGCTAGAGCTGAGGCCTCACGAGGATAAAATAAATATCCACTTCATCGGGGAAGCTTGGATCAATATAGTAGTTGAAGATGTCGGAGATAAAACTTCGTGGGGATAAACATCCACCTTCACTGTAGGAGATTAAGGTAATTAGAAAATCCACTGATGAATGAAATAAACATTCATTTCGTTGGGGAAGGTTGAAACCAAAGACATTCAATGAGGATTCTTAGGTTGCCGACTAGAGAAATCTTGCATCAAACGTGCCATAACTCTTTGAAGTAGAGATTCACCGGGGAGTAGTCGTGACTACCTGAAGTAGAAGCTTACTGGGGAGTCGTCACATTACTTGGGATAGAAACTCCTTGGGACATGGATCACAGAGACTGTTAATGTCCTTTTAGTGTTCATAAACCAAAGTAATTCACACACAAAACAATTTGAAATTTTCTATCAAAAGGTAAAATCATTTTGCAAGATAAACAATTTGCCAATAAATAACAAAACTGCAAGTTTATTAAAATGGTGATCAACAAATTGCATGATTCCATATATTATTACAACGTTGGAAAATGGTAATAAAAGAGCTACATCAAAAACAAAACAACTGTTATCCTTAAACAAAATTGAGTTTCCTATGTTCTAGGCCTTTGGATATCTTGACTTAGACTTGCTGTAGTGAGCTTCGACGAACCAAACCGAGTCAATTTCTCTTCACCTCTAAGTGTAGTACTTCTTTATTGTATCCACATTCACAGAGCGAGTGGTTTCTTCTCCATCCATAGTTGCTAACATCACAGCGCCTCCTGAAAAGACCTTCTTGACGACATAGGGACCATCAAAGTTAGGAGCCCATTTCCCTCTAGAATCAATAAGGGAAGACTGAATTTTCTTAAGCACAAGGTCTCCCACTCTGAACTCGCGAGGTCGGACCTTCTTATCAAAAGCCTTCTTCATCCTTTGCCGGTACAGTTGCCCGTGACATAAACCCGTCAACCTCTTTTCCTCAATCAAATTCAATTGGTCATATCTGCTTTGACACCATTCAGCCTCTGAGATCTTCACTTCCATTAGAACTCTCATAGAAGGGATCTCAACTTCCACCGGGAGTACAACTTCCATACCATAAACAAGTGAGAAGGGGGTTACACCTGTTGACCTGCGTACTGAAGTACAATATCCGTGTAGAGCAAACGGGAGCATCTCATCCCAATCCTTGTAAGTGACCACCATTTTCTGAATTATCTTCTTTATGTTCTTGTTTGCTGCTTCTACTACTCCGTTCATCTTTGGTCTATACGGAGAAGAGTTATGATGCTCGATCTTGAATTCCTCACACAATTCTTTCATCATTTTGTTATTCAAATTGGAACCGTTATCAGTGATGATTTTACTTGGCACACCATATCTGCAGATAAGCTGGTTTTTGATAAACCTGACGACTACCTGTCTGGTAAGGTTTGCATATGAAGCGGCTTCGACCCATTTGGTGAAGTAATCAATCGCAACCAAGATAAAGCGATGTCCAAAAGAAGCTTTCGGTTTTATCATACCAATCATATCGATGCCCCACTGTCATACCCCAAATTTTGACCACTAAGATTCCCATCATTGTGCAAATCATCATCATAATATGGATGAACCATCATACCTCATTAGTCTCCCCAAAGATGGGTGAGCATCCACTACAATCAAACTTAGGGTTTCAAGCTCTCTCAGAGCTCTTAGACAAAGGATAAATCAAGAAATGACATGATCTTTAACTTGTCTAAACCTCTCAAACATCCACAATGGATCAAGAGGACTCCCACATCAAGGATCAAGCACAAGGCTGCAACATTCCAAGTGGATTAAGCCTCAAGATCGCCAGTGTCACCAAATTAGGGTTTTGGTCGACCAGGGCCTCCAGATGGAATTTTTCCTCTGGGCATGAGCCAATGCTTCAAAGCATAACCCAAAATACTCTAAGGGACCTTATAAACCCAATCATCAAGTAAATTTGGCCTCATGGGATGCATTCATAAAAAAAAATCAGGAATTAGGGTTTCTTGACCTAATTCACCCCTAAGTTGACTTTTGGGACAAAACATGAGCCAAGACCTTAAGACATGATTTGAGGGTCCCTAGTAAACCACATTGATCCATTTGCAACAATGGATTAATCCAAGAAGCTTGATTACCAAGTTTCAAGTTCATAAGAACCACAGTTAGGGTTTCACGGAAAAAGTCAATTGTACCTTTGACTTTTGACCAAGACATGCTCCCAAGCCTTGGGACATGATTAAATACACCCTATAACACCTATGAAATCAATCCATCAAGTTTGATTTAGGTCAAAGACTTGATTTCATAGAGGATCGCACAGTTTGGAATTCATCTGATAAAAAGTCAACTGTGCCCAAAAGTCAAAGTTTGAATTTTTGATTTTTTGATCAATTATGGTCCCCTAACCCTAAAATGATGTTAATGTGTGATTGGAATCATCATTCATCAAGAAAAACCAAGAAAAGTGAGATAACTTGTAAAAGGGGTAACCATAAAAAACTTAGAAATTTTCTAAGTTATGGAACAAAGTGGCTAGGGTACCAACTTCCAAGGATCATAACTTGAGATCCAAGCAACCATTTGGGCTGGTCTAAAGATGGATTTGTAGGTCTCATGACATACTTTAAAAGTGTCTACTACACCTCATTCCAGTTCATCATAGATTTTGAGTTATGCTTGGATCAAAATGGCTGAAAACTTGAAATGTCACTTTTTCCAACACTTAGTGAAATTTTCACTAAGTCACAATCTGTTTCACTTTTTCCAAAATGTAAGGGAATTTTTCACTTGGATCCAAAAAATATCAAGACAAACTATGATCACACACATGTTGTATCATATGAGAGCTTTCCAAAATGGCCAAGAACCCCATGAAATTCCACTTGAGCTAAGGGTTATGACAGCTGCAACATGCCTTGCTGTAACTGTCATGGCAAGGCAGAATTTTTCACTTTTGCTCGATTTGGAAAGATCAAATAATTCCAAGCCTTGTCATCATTTTGGACACATCTAAGGATCAAATCCAAGGGGGATGATCCGATCTCCAAGCTTCCAAAGTCTTTGGAACCAAAAATAGCATGCCAAACCTAAAAACCCTAAAGAGGGGACAAGACTCCAATTTTGTTTTGGAGAATTCAATGGATGCACCAAGGTGGCATGAACTGAGCCATTTCCAACTGAATGAGTCAATGATGATCTTTGAACTAGGGAACCAAAAGCCTGTGCTCTAACCTCTAGTCAATGGCTAGAGGAGACTTGGATTCCTATTGATCAACATTTGCCAAACCTATGCAGCAGTTGCCATTCACTATTGTAGCCAAAACAAACTTGCTCTACTATAAATAGAGCTCATTTGTGCCCAGTTTAAGTACACCAAAGCACTACAACACTTGTTTTCCTCAAAATCTCTTTCTCTAGGAAAAAATGCCTTCTTTAGCAAGGTAACTCTGAGTTTTTGAGTTAGAGAGCAATTCCATCACAGCTCATGATCCAAACATATCCAATATGTCATATCTAAGCTGTCCAAACTCTCACAAGTGACCTGTAACACCAAAACCTCAAAATAGGACTTTTTTGCATTTTTCAAGCCACGTCTTGATTCAGTCACTTTCAAAACCAGATAAAGCCTCAAACACACTCCAAATATCATCCTTGAACTGTCCCAAATGGTTCCCTACATCTGGAACACCATTTGAGAGAGTTGCTATTTTGGTCACTTTTGCCCCTTTTGCAAGAAAGGGCCAGTTTCCATTCCTGAGGTTTCCAACTGATTCTAATCATCCTAAAAGCTTCTAAGGGATCATTTAAGAGTTCTTAAAGCATCAAAACATTTCTGGAACAAGGCACTTGACAGATTTCCCAAAAAGCTCCCAAAGAGGTAAGCATCTCAACTTAAACTCTTTAAAACATGCATTGCTTTGAAGTCCACTGATCATGCACATCTTCTACATGTTATATATGTTGTTTTTGGACCAATTCATCATGTGATTCATGCATGTACCATGAGGTAGCACAGAAAATGCAAATGGAGGCCTATTTCAAAACCACTATCGGGTTTTAAAATGGGGACGTCATCTGAGAAAACCACCACCACCATTGGGTTCCTTGTGAAATTCTAGGCAGGATTGACCTAAATTTTGTCCCAATCCATGGAGAAATGAGAAAGTTACAAGCTTCACGTTTTTGGCCAAAACCTTGCCTTTCCTTGCCTTGGCCAGGCCAAAAACAAGGCAAGCCTTGTATATTTGTGGTTGGGGTTTGATACACGGATGTATCACCATCCCCTTTGTAAATACACCACTTTATCGGCCTCAGTCATTGTATAAGTCCCACTGTATTTTCAAAAACAACGGCGCTATCGTCGCCTTTTTAACAAAACCAATTAGGCCTCTCCTCGAGCTATAAGTCCCATTCCTTTTCAAAAAAAAAACTTTGGGCCTCTAATAGAGTGTAAGACCCAATCCCCTTTTAACCAAAACCATTTTGGGCCTCAGACATGTATAAGTCCCTCTGCGTTAAGCGAAAAATCTCGGCGCAATCGCCAGTTCAAAAACCAAATCATCTGGGCCTACCCTCGTGTTGTAAGCCCAATTTCTTTTCTTTTCAAAATCTTTGGGCCTTTAATAGAGTGTAAGACCCAACCCCTTGTACATAAAAACTTTTTGGGCCTCACATATTGTATAAGTCCCTCTGTACAGTTTTTAAAACAACAGTTCGATCATCATTAAAACTTGGGCCTCTCCTTGAGCTGTAAGCCCCAACAATCTTTTCGAAGCACTTTCTCCTTTGATTTTGAATTAAAATATATGTTGTCATCAAAACTTTCTTTAATTTCTTTGTTGAACAACTAACTAAACAACATGGAAGCTCTACAACGGGTAAGTGTTTATGCGCTTTCATTTACCGCTTTTATATGTATATAAACTGTATTGTGGGGTTGTTTGACTGTAAGTCTTCTTTCACATCCTTTTATATGCTTGTCACATATCCATTGTGTAATACTAGTATAGTTATTTAGAGTTTTCCCCGGCAACTATGTCTAGAACTAGGTAAAGCCATGTTGGTCATTCTTAAATACAAGCAAAACTAGATCCCCCGTAGGATTCCAGATATAGTCTTCCCTCCTCTTGGGGTTAAACAATATGGAACAAAGAGAAAGGCAGTATTCTCGGTGAACCTTTTCTCAGACTGTCACCCTTAGAAATTGTCAAAGAAACTCTAACTCCCCAGAGATGATCTTTTCTCCGTGAATGGCATCTCTTGAGTTTCTTCCAAATCCTCGAACTTTCCTGGAATGATCTTTTCTCGGTGAATTGCATTTCTTGAACTTCTCTTGGTTTGGGGACCCACAGGCTTCCTAAAAGCATCCCCGCCTCCTCTTGGGCATTGTACAAGGACCCTTCGGCTTCTAAGAAGTTCTCATGCCTTCTCTTAGGCTTAATACAAGGACCCTGACGACCTCTTAAAGGTATAAGACATAACTTAGTCATCCTTTGCTAGAGTAGTCTTTCCTGCGTCAAAAACTCCGGCCATTTTAGGGTTGATACTCATCCCTTAATGCCCGTGCCTCCTCTTGGGCATTGTGTTGCACCCCAAAATTTGCCCTCCTTACTTTTTTACTAACTGGCTTATGTTTCATTTCATTATCATGTGTGCATATCATTAGCATGGGGTCAAGGTGCTTGAGGCAGTTCAAGAAGGTCCAATCTGGTCCATCACATCATCAAGAGTTCACAGCTTATTCCAGACATTTTTAATATTTTCGTATTTTCATTCATCTGACTGTATTTCCACTCTGTATCATCTAAATAGCATAAAATAGTGCTTTTCATCTCGCATACTGCCTAAAATATTGGTCGGAATAATTTCTCAGAAATTTACAGACAGAGTGGTCAAATTGAATTTCAGTAGTGCTTAAAATCAGGGGACGAAAAATTTTAAAATCGAACTTGCAGACGTCAATTATATTATTCTACGGTTCGCGTAGTTTAACTCGGCGTGTTCGTTTTAATTTTTCGTCATATTTTGATCAATTTGAGCATTTTTACGGATCAAAATTTATTTTAAAATCTGACCAAAGGCTGTATTTTTTCGAGTAATATATTTCGTACTAATCATTTTAGTGTACTCGGTTTGTTTTTTTTTCGATCACTAGGGTGTTCGATTTTTATTTATTTGATGTTTGTTTATTTTACCTTTTTAACTAATATTGTTTAGAATAGATAAATAGGATAATTAGTATTTTTATTTAACTAATATTGTTTTTCATAAATAAATAGAATTTTTAGTTTCTGTTTTTGAATTGTTTAATTTTAATATTAGTTAGTTGGGCCTTAAGATGGACATTAGGGACATTATTGACAATTTAAAGATAACCCTAATTTGGTCCCTATATATTGTTGTTACTGTTAAAAAAAAGGGGAGGAGAAAAAAGGGATCTGCAGCAACGACAAAAGGGGACGGCGGGGAAATTCTCTGAAGAGAAAAAAGAGAGAAAAACAAAATCTGGGGAAAGAGAAGAAAACGGCGCCGCATAACATCATCTTCCGTGATCTCATCAACGAGCCTCTCCTTCAATCATCTTCTTCATCGCATCGTGCAAAGCTCCATTGAATTTCCGTCGTGGTTTTCGTCATCATCAAATCCCAAACATCATACTCTGTAATCTCCATAAAGCTAACAGATCCAATGCCGGTTCTTACTCCGAATACAACCACCTGAGATCCTCCGTTTCTCACTGCGATTCGACAACGTTCCAAAATTTCAATATGAACTCTTCACTGCAGCATTAACAGTAGCAATTTTGGCATCGGTAATCTTTCGATTTTGAGTATTATTTTGTTTCGGCCTTTATGCTTAAATTGCGATTCAATTCTGGATGGTGTTGTGTCTGTTTACTACCCTGCGTAATTTTGATTCCATATGTGCTGCTATGATCTTGTGGTGAACATGTTGTTACGACGATTGTGTTGTTTCGTTGATTGAACTTGCGTGTTGTTTGATTGTGTATACCGTGTTCATCTGCCATGAAATGACGTATTAATTCTGCTTTTTATTTTTTGACATGGGTATGCACACTTCGATTATTAGTTGCGATCCGATTACACTTTGTTTGTGCTGAGATTAGATTTTGGAATATTGATGTTGTGAACATAATTTTATGGATAACATGGTGCTGCTGCCTGGGTTATAGTGCGTGATTGGAATTGTTCTGATTATTTGACACCATTTCAATGTCGATTGTGTGATTGTTGCTGTTTACGTATCCATTGCGGTTTAGTAGAAGTTCTTTATTAGAGTTTCGTCTCTTTTAATTTTGTGCTACCATGGTTTACTCTCCAATCTTATGTCATTTATGCCTTTTGTTCTGCTAAAGAAAATAAGGGGGAGGATGATCATTGAACCTTGAATAACTAATTCTATAACCATTGAAGATTGCAGCGGATGAATATGTGCATTTAGTATACTTGTCATTTAGATTTGTGGCTTTTTTTCTTCTTTTAGTTATGATTTGTAAGGTTTAATTTCATTTAGTTCATATCTTGTTGATTACTTGGCAATAGTTAAATATTTGTAAATAATATTAATTTCTTACTGATTTTCTTAAATTGTAAATATGGTATTAATGTGGGTTTGTTTATTGGATTAAATTTGAAGTTGTTGAGTTTGAATTCTACAAGAATATTATTGCTTATCATTGCTGCCGACTGTCTTGGGTATCAAATTGATGATATCGCTATATAATGATGAACATCCTGGAATTATATCATGCAAAGGCTTCCTGGTAGATTTTGTTTACTATAATGTATATTAATAGCTTGAGTTTCTTCTACTGATAGTGGGAGCTTGTGGTGCGTAATGTATTAAAGGTGATAATGAAACACAAGATTCACTTTTTGTTTTTACTTGCATTTCACTAATTAAGCTTTTTATGTTTTATTTTTTTATTATTAGAACTTAATTTTGATTTAGAGTTAGATTTAGATATCAATCTTAATTTGAATATTAGTTTTAACTTTAGAATTTGACTAATTAGAATTAGATTTTGATTTTAATTTGCACTTTATTTTATCTTGGATATTCTTGATCTTGATTTTTTTTGATGCATATTTTGATTAATTCATGATTAAATACTTACTTGTCTCTTGCTTGATTTTCCTTTGTGATTGAGTTGTCTGGTGTTTACTTGTTGATTACTCTGTATTCACATGCTCCCTTAAGGCTCCTAGTCTGACTTAATTTCTGATTAAGCTCGGGGTAGGATAGACATTAGGCTCTCAATCCAAGCATGATAACATTAGGTAGTTGTCCTTCCTAAGCCTCACTAACCCTAGGTCATTCATGCATGATAACATTAGGACTCTTAGTTTCCCTTTAGAGTTTCCTTTGGGTCTTCTCTCTTCTCATCTCAAAATTTCTTGAAAACACTTAATAAGGATAAATTGTATTGCGCACGAGCCTTAAGCATGGGGAATGAGAAATGAGGGGCTTCCTCTCATCTTTCTAGAGTGCTTAGCGAGCGTCCTGTCTTGGGACGATGCGTTAAGTATTCGTCCTTGTGCCCTAGACTTTGGTGCAATGCAAGTTATGAACTAACTTAAGTCACTTCTGTCTTAAAAGATACAAACAAACTTCAAACCTTTTTGTCCTTCGGGATTGTCAAACTAAAGGCTATTTTCAAAAAGGGCACGTTACCTTCCGTCTGAGTCGCAAACAGGCATCGACCCTAACTGCAGGACGCGAACTTAACGTCCCTCATAAAAAACACAAAAAGAACTTGGTCCGAACTACGTTGACTCTGAATTCCCCATTGCACAAAGGGGGTACGTATGCCTAGGACGTCGACGTCGTACCGAGTCGGTCTTTGTCTTTCCTTCCCCGTCTTAGTACAGCCCTAGATGATAGTATAACTCACCTTTAGAATAGACAACAAGCGTGGATCCCATCGAGTACGATGGACGCGTGGGGTGCTAGCACCTTCCCCTCGCGTAACCGACTCCCGAACCCAGGTTATGGTTGCGATGACCATTTCTTTCCCTCTTCCTAAGGTTTATGCGGTGTTCCCTTTCCCTCTCTTGGGATAAATTTACACGGCTGGCGACTCTGTTTTTTCCGCGCCACTCTCGCGTTTGTACCTGGATGAAAATCCTGGGAGCGACAGTTGGCGACTCTGCTGGGGACTCTGGTTGACCTATGCTGGTCCATCCCTAAGCGAGTCAGTCCTAACGCTTGCTTGTCTTTGTTCTTTTTGGGTGTTTGGTTTTGATTTGCTTTAAGTGTTGTATTTTTATTTTTATTTTTTTACCGCATTTTCTGCATTTCATTTTTATTACTGTCATACTGCTGTGCTGTGTTGGCTGTCTTTGTTTTGCAGGTTGGGTGGGTTTGAGAGTTAAGCCCAATACCAAGGCTTGAGAATACCCTAGGACTAGAGTGGAAAGTAGTGGGACCTACGTGCCCGCTTGGTACGTTTGTGTGTTTACGAAATGCACAACCAGACGAGGCTATCTTGGGACGCATTCTAACGTGTGTGTCTTGCGCATGTTGGGGTGTTGATCTAGAGAGCTGTCGACTCTGGTGACCGATCATTGAGGACCTTAGTGGAAACATCCCTCTTTAGTGGTGACAGTGGCAGACCACATCCTGTGGCAAACCCATTCGCACCCGAGGGCCCGCTTTGGAACTCGCATAGGACGGCCCCTACGTTTTGAAGAGAATCAGCGGAGGCACTCCTCGATTGACTTTAGTACTGTACCCCGAGGGATGAATGCCCCTCGAACGTAGGGATACTTTAGCAAAAGACGCTTACGAATAATATCATCATAGTCCCTTCGATATAAAGATCATAGTCCCTCGATGACCCTTCAAGTTGCCTACAAAAAATGATCTTGTCCCTCGATGACCCTACGGAAAAATGATGGTAGTCCCTACGAATTGCTAAGGTATCCTTACATGTTGCCTTCTATGACCATTTGATGACCATTCGCTGTCCCTCCATATCCAATAGATAGGACTACCTACCCACTAATGGTATGGATAGTACTATCTCTCAAGGAAAATGATAAGTACAAGAAAGACCTTATAAATTAAGGGTAGGTAACTTTTAAATGCTTGCTCACAACTCAAAAAACAAATACTTTTCACACCTCACACTTTCAAAAATATTTTCAAAAACAAACACTTTGTATACATTCTTACACGAATTATTGCAAAGTCAACTTTTACGAAATATTTTCTAAACACACACCACATTTCAAAAAAAGCAAGTTAAAGTGAGCTAGCAATTAAGAGCCCGTAGATAACTACGGATGAAAAGGGGTGCTAACACCTTCCCTTTTCATAACTTACCCCCCGAACTCAAAAATCTTTTCAAAACGGTCTTTCCTGTTCTTTTCACCTTTCCTAAATAAATTGGATAAAAGAAAAGTCGGTGGCGACTCTTGCTAACCGCAACATGTTTTGCGAAAAACAAAAGTAAAAAGTCATTTCTCCACCGTACTATTGTTTCTCGACCTCAGTGCCAAAGCTGAGGACCTTCCGCCTTGGAGAATCAGTTGAGGCCTCCTCGATTGATGATGATGCTAAACCAGAAATGGTGAACGTATCATCATTTCTCGACCTGAGAGCCCGGGATACTGAACATCCTAGTACCTACACGTGAGAGGGGATGGGTGTTTGCAGGTTTGCAGGTAACCGAGATCTTCAACCTACCCTTATTCTGGATTTCTCATCAATGTCTGATTATGTGGGTTCCTCAGTGGTTCAGAGTTCTGGTTTTCTGGTTTCTCGTTCAGCTAACAGCACAGCACATCCAGCAGTGTGCCTTGATCCCATGTGTGCATTTGCATCATCATTTTGCATCCCAACATGTTTATTCATTCGTAGGGTTGCATCCTAACTTTGATTCTGGTTCTTGAAATAAAACTGGAATCAAGGGGTGGATCGCCCTGCGAATTTTTAAACATGTTCATTTGCATGCGCATATCTATAATCATTTTGCATGACAGGTGTTTATCTTCAGAGTTCTTATATTATTCTAATCTCGAATTGCCGATCAGCGCATTCACCGGTATTCTACCTGACAGAATCAGAGGAGACTTATGGATCAGCTATAGAATGAGATCATTGAGATGCGGACTCGCATGAATCAATTCATGGAACTAATGCAAGGGGTTGCTCAAGGTCAAGAGCAGCTGAGGACTCTCGTTCAGCCACTGATTGCAAGGAATGAGGAAAACAGTAATAATGATCAGAATGGCCCTACTGGCGGGGGCATTCCCGTTTCTGGTGTTGTGATTCCTCCGGGGGGAGGAGAAAGTGTTGTGATTCCTAAGGCTGGGGAAGGAGGTAATGGTGATGGCGCAAATCATGGCCGTCAGTATGATGATGTTCAAGATGATGCATTTTCTCTACCAGATGGGGATGCTGGTCCCCAGGCTGACAACGATCAGAGGATCAGGTTGATTGAGGAACAACTGAAGGGTGTCATGAATCAGGATTCTGTGGGAATGGATTTAGAGGATTTGGGGCTGGTTCCAGGCGTTGTGATCCCGCACAAGTTTCAGACTCCCACTTTCGAGAAATATAATGGTATGTCTTGTCCAAGGACCCATGTCAGAGCATACGCGAATAAGATGGACGCGCATGCAAAGAATGAAAAGCTGATGATGCACTGCTTCCAGGATAGCCTATCTGGGGCATCCCTGGAGTGGTACATGCAACTGGAAAGGAGGGATGTGCGTAGTTGGAGAGATCTGGCAGGGGAATTTATCAGACAGTACCAATATAACACTGATATGGCTCCTAACAGAACGCAATTGCAGAATTTATCACAGAAAAATAATGAGAGCTTCAAAGAGTACGCCCAGAGGTGGCGTGAACTGGCGGCGAGGGTTCAGCCTCCCATGTTGGAACGGGAAATGATAACTATGTTTATGGCCACATTGCAGGGTCATTAATTTGAAAAATTGGTACCATGTATGTCTGGAAAGTTTGTTGATCTCATCTTAGTAGGAGAAATGGTCGAAAGCGGTATCAAAATGGGAAAGATTCAAGTTACTCCCGGTTATTCCGAAAATACGAAGAAACGTTACAGGGGAGAGGAAGGAGAGACCAATGTTATTCAGTACCAGCAGCCTTATGCTCCTCAACAACAGAAGTATCAACGTCAGAATCAGCATAGGCCTCGCAATAACTTGGAAAGAAGGAATGCTCCTCTTCATCCAGTCCCCATGTCGTACAATCAACTCTTGCCACACCTGGTTCAAAATTCATTGGTGAAGCCCAAGACTTTGAAGCCTGTTCCAGAACCATACCCTCCGGGGTACAATCCCCATGTGAAATGCGGATATCACGGAGGATCTATGGGACACTCAATCGAAGATTGCAAAGCCTTCCAGGCCAAAGTGCAACAATTGATTGACAAAGGGTACATATCATTTCCAGAAGGAGACTTGGTTGTGCATGTCGACCTCTCATCTGCTTGAAGACTTCAAGGGACATCATCAGAAGAAACCAGTCCAGACGGAGTCAAGTCTCCTCAATGGCAGTCATCAGCTTCCTTTACTGCATTTTCATATGTAGCTTTCATTTGTTTGTTCAAACAGTGTTTGCATGTAAAAACGTGTTTGTGTTTTGAATGCTGATTTTAATACAATAAACGTGTTGTTCCTGATGTATTTTACTTTTATGCACCCATATCATGTTTATATGCATTGCAATACCAACTTTCTTGCTTAAACTCTTTGAGGGAGGATGACGAAGTAAGAACGCGAACTTCTGATGGTATGCTTTTGGATAAAACCCTGTTAAGGATGTACAGGCATTGTTTCAAATCCCCAAACACTGGAGATATAAGGGAGATAGACCCTCGTTAACCACTTTGAGCCTTGAAGTAGGAGTTTCTTTTGTCTGAAAAAAAAACCCCTCATACTTAACCCAGGGGCAGGGTAGGCGTCAGTTAGTCTGACCGAGCGTTCAGATCCAAGGAGAGTGTGCGCCCGAGGAACCGTTACCTTCTATCCCACCGTCAAGAGGTCAAGAAATGCGAAACCACAACGGTTAGCCATTAACAACTAAGGAGTGAGGCGGTCACAACCCTGTCAAGCAAGTAAGACAACCAGTGTCACACGCTTTGTTCAAAAAAAAAGAAAGCCCGCTAAGTCGAAACTTGAAAACAAGCGACTTAGGCAAAAGTTAGGGCATCCCGCTGGACTTCAAAATCGAAAAAACTCAAAAGAATTAGTCCAGGCAAAATCAGGGAAATAAAAAAGAGGGATCGAAAAAGCAAAAGAAAGAAAGAAAATCCTCGATAAGAGCAAATTCGTGTGATCACAGGCATGAAAGATAAAAAGGGCTGACTGTCATTAGTGGCATAGGTTCCTTAAAGATCATAAACCTTTTGAGAGATGGGCGTTTGGGTCAGATTAACTGAATATAGGACTGGAGAACATCACGAAGAGCGGGTGGGCACCGATAAATTTTGAGCCATAAATCCTTTTTTTCTGAAACCGTGAACCAGACCACGTTACAACCTTTAAAAGTCCTAATTGAAACAGGGTTTATTCCGAAAGCGTACTTCAACAGGATAGCGTTCCTGACTCCTATGAGTTGTGCTAATAAGATTTTTGTTGGTATTGCATGTGCGTATTGTTTTCATTTTAAAAGTAAATGTCGCGTCCCGGCAAGTGTTCGTTCGTAAGGCTTGGCGACACATTTTCAATAAAACTTCAGGTTAACACGAGTGTTGCATTAGAATTGTCATTCTCATAACATACATTTTCTGCTTGCATGTGATTGACATCAAAGAAGCTTACATGATGAACATCAGTTGAGAAGCTCGATCACGCCAAGTGGAGATGGTGAAAACTCCGAAGGACAGTCATGTCAAGGGGTGTGTGGCCACGAGACTGTGCGCAGCCCGGAGGTTCCCGATAAATGGTGATAAGATGCAGCCAATCCGGAGCAGTCACGTTGAAAACTCTCCCTAAAGCAGCCGAACAGGGGCAATCAGGTCGATTTGACAAATCTCTGTAAGATCAGTCAGGGGCAAAGTTTCTTCAAGACTTGGGGTAGGCCACCTCTGGAGCGTAAGAAGTTGTCCACTCCTGAAGAGGTTAATTGAAAACAACTCTTTAAAGTTCAGAATACTGGGGCAGGGTATTTTCAAGCCATTACGAGTCATCCCGAGGCAAATTCCTTCAAAGATCACGCAGTCCGGGGAAATTAAGTCGAGATCCGATAAATCTCTCTAAGAGTTTGAAGACCTTGGGGCGGTGTGAATGCCCGGTCTTCTATAAAATCCTCTTGAGATGATTTCTTCCTTTAGACCTGGTGGTCTTGGGCAAATGGAGAGTTCAAAGGGCCGATTATGAACATAGAGACGATTCAGTTTACCATATGTCTGCAGGGTAACAAATTTGTTTTCCCCAGTAGAACTACTCCCCTCAATATTGAAACTTCATTCGCCTCAGCAGGTTGTTGTTTCTCCAGCAAGGGACTTACAGAACATCTTCTTGGGACAAAGGAGTTATCTTCCCCACAGAGTCTGAACACTTATTTTCCTCATCCAGTCAGGAAATGTTTTTCTCAGCAGCAACAGTGTGATCTGATCCCCAACAGATGAGTAAGCTTGATGTTATCCGCTAGCAGGGTGGATGTCAGCATCTACAGTTCCCCCAAGCAGAGTTTGGCGGTAATCCTCGCAGCAGTTTGTTCAACGGTGGTTGACATCCCCGGCAGGTTTTAAATCCAAGTGACATTTGGCACTCTTCTGATTCAGACTGTGGCCTCCTTTTTCAAGGAGTTATGTATAATCCCCAGTAGAGCGGATGTTCTTTTGGGATTTCATCCCCAGTAGAAGTTGTTGATCCAAAGGGTCGGTCAGCGTGATCCTTCTCAGCAGAGTTCTTGGATTTAGAGGACAATTTATTTTTGTCATCCCCAGCTGAATTGGTCTTTTCTCTCTAGCATTTATTTTGCTGGAGGGACCCTTTTTGCATGTCATAAGCATTTGCATTGCATCCTCAAACGCGTAGCATTTCCACTGCGTGTGGAGCATTACAGCAAAATTCAAACGTTAGCATTCGAGGCATAAGCCAGGTTTGATACTTTCTTTGCCAGTTCTCTTTCCCGGCAGAGATGGCATAACTTAGGAGATTTTGGAAGGAGGCGTTCCTCATACTTGTGCTCCCCGACAGGGTCTTTTATTTAGACTTCTCCTTTCCCCAGTGGAGTCATCTTATCTGTGGACTGTGAGTCCATTAGAAGTTTGACTTATTTGGTGTAAACCCAGTTCTCGCCTGGTAGTCAGTTCTCGCCTGACATCTCTTTGGTAAATCCAGTTCTCGCCTGGTAGTCAGTTCTCGCCTGACATCTCTTTGGTAAATCCAGTTCTCGCCTGGTAGTTAGTTCTCGTCTGACTTATTTGGTAAAACTCAGTTCTCGCCTGACATCTCTTTGGTAAATCCAGTTCTCCCCTGGTAGTCAGTTCTCGTCTGACTTATTTGGTAAAACCTAGTTCTCGCCTGGTAGTCAGTTCTCGTCTGACTTATTTGGTAAAACCCAGTTCTCGCCTGGTAGTCAGTTCTCGTCTGACTTATTTGGTAAAACCCAGTTCTCGTCTGGTAGTCAGTTCTCGTCTGACTTATTTGGTAAAACCCAGTTCTCGCCTGGTAGTCAGTTCTCGTCTGACTTATTTGGTAAAACCCAGTTCTTGCCTGGTAGTCAGTTCTCGTCTGACTTATTTGGTAAAACCCAGTTCTCGCCTGGTAGTCAATTCTCGTCTGACTTATTTGGTAAAACCCAGTTCTCGCCTGGTAGTCAGTTCTCGTCTGACTTATTTGGTAAAACCCAGTTCTCGCCTGGTAGTCAATTCTCGTCTGACTTATTTGGTAAAACCCAGTTCTCGCCTGGTAGTCAGTTCTCGTCTGACTTATTTGGTAAAACCCAGTTCTCGTCTGGTAGTCATTTCTCGTCTGACTTATTTGGTAAAACGCAGTTCTCGCCTGACATCTCTTTGGTGTAAATCCTGTTATCGCCTGGTATCCAGTTATCGTCTGACCTATTGTTGTGGTAAATCTAGTTCTCGTCTGACTTATTTCGTGAAACCCAGTTCCCTTTATCAGCAGGGATGGCATTTATTTTGCTAGATTCTCTTTATCAGCAGAGGACGGCAATGTTTTGAAGAATTTCTTTCGTCAGTTTCCCTTTGTCAGCAGGGATGGCATTTATTTTTGCTAGATTCTCTTTATCAACAGAGGACAGCAATCTTTTGGAGATTTCCTTTCGTCAGTTTCCCTTTGTCAGCAGGGATGGCATTTATTTTGCTAGATTCTCTTTACCAGCAGAGAACATCAAATCTTCTGAAGAGTTACTTCGTCGATTCTCTTTATCAGCAGAGATGACATAACTTGGGAAAGTTTGTTTCGTTGTATACCCAACATAGCAGCATTTTAGCTAATTCTCCAGTGAAGGATTGCAAATTTCCGGGTCCTTCAGTATTCAATCTCCGTGTATCCTGGATGTCTGATAGCCGTTGCTATCATACCACTCAGGACCAAGTTGATTGAATAGGGGCAGCTGTTGCACCCGAAAATTTGCCCTCCTTACTTTTTTACTAACTGGCTTATGTTTCATTTCATTATCATGTGTGCATATCATTAGCATGGGGTCAAGGTGCTTGAGGCAGTTCAAGAAGGTCCAATCTGGTCCATCACATCATCAAGAGTTCACAGCTTATTCCAGGCATTTTTAATATTTTCGTATTTTCATTCATCTGACTGTATTTCCACTCTGCATCATCTAAATAGCATAAAATAGTGCTTTTCATCTCGCATACTGCCTAAAATATTGGTCGGAATAATTTCTCGGAAATTTACAGACAGAGTGGTCAAATTGAATTTCAGTGGTGCATAAAATCAGGGGACGGAAAATTTTAAAATCGAACTTGCAGACGTCAATTATATTATTCTACGATTCGCGTAGTTTAACTCGGCGTGTTCGTTTTAATTTTTCGTCATATTTTGATCAATTTGAGCATTTTTACGGATCAAAATTTATTTTAAAATCTAACCAAATGCTGTATTTTTTCGAGTCATATATTTCGTACTAATCATTTTAGTGTACTCGGTTTGTTTTTTTTCGATCACTAGGGTGTTCGATTTTTATTTATTTGATGTTTGTTTATTTTACTTTTTTAACTAATATTGTTTAGAATAGATAAATAGGATAATTAGTATTTTTATTTTTTTATTAAATATTTATTTTTATTTTTATTTAACTAATATTGTTTTTCATAAATAAATAGAATTTTTAGTTTCTGTTTTTGAATTGTTTAATTTTAATATTAGTTAGTTGGGCCTTAAGATGGACATTAGGGACATTATTGACAATTTAGAGATAACCCTAATTTGGTCCCTATATATTGTTGTTACTGTTAAAAAAAAGGGGGAGGAGAAAAAAGGGGTCTGCAGCAATGACAAAAGGGGACGGCGGGGAAATTCTCTGAAGAGAAAAATGAGAGAAAAACAAAATCTGGGGAACGGCGCCGCATAACATCATCTTCCGTGATCTCATCAACGAGCCTCTCCTTCGATCATCTTCTTCATCGCATCGTGCAAAGCTCCATTGAATTTCCGTCGTGGTTTTCGTCAACATCAAATCCCAAACATCATACTCTGTAATCTCCATAAAGCTAAC
The DNA here is from genome assembly GCA_022829125.1 of Lathyrus tuberosus. Taxonomy (NCBI): domain Eukaryota; kingdom Viridiplantae; phylum Streptophyta; class Magnoliopsida; order Fabales; family Fabaceae; genus Lathyrus; species Lathyrus tuberosus. Next base: position 743,621 of record JALAZF010000142.1, on the reverse strand, counting down.
AGATCCAAGGCCGGTTCTTACTCCGAATACAACCACATGAGATCCTCTGTTTCTCACCGCGATTCGACAACGTTCCAAAATTTCAACAAGAACTCTTCACTGCAGCAATAACAGTAGCAATTTTGGCATCGGTAATCTTTCGATTTTGAGTATTATTTTGTTTTGGCCTTTATGCTTAAATTGCGATTCAATTCTGGATGGTGTTGTGTCTGTTTACTACCCTGCGTAATTTTGATTCCATATGTGCTGCTATGATCTTGTGGTGAACATGTTGTTACGACGATTGTGTTGTTTCGTTGATTGAACTTGCGTGTTGTTTGATTGTGTATACCGTGTTCATCTGCCATGAAATGACGTATTAATTCTGCTTTTTATTTTTTGACATGGGTATGCACACTTCGATTATTAGTTGCGATCCGATTACACTTTGTTTGTGCTGAGATTAGATTTTGGAATATTGATGTTGTGAACATAATTTTATGGATAACATGGTGTTGTTGCCTGGGTTATAGTGTGTGATTGGAATTGTTCTGATTATTTGACACCATTTCAATGTCGATTGTGTGATTGCTGCTGTTTACGTATCCATTGCGGTTTAGTAGAAGTTCTTTATTAGAGTTTCGTCTCTTTTAATTTTGTGCTACCATGGTTTACTCTCCAATCTTATGTCATTTATGCCTTTTGTTCTGCTAAAGAAAATAAGGGGGAGGATGATCATTGAACCTTGAATAACTAATTCTATAACCACTGAAGATTGCAGCGGATGAATATGTGCATTTAGTATACTTGTCATTTAGATTTGTGGCTTTTTTTCTTCTTTTAGTTATGATTTGTAAGGTTTAATTTCATTTAGTTCATATCTTGTTGATTACTTGGCAATAGTTAAATATTTGTAAATAATATTAATTTCTTACTGATTTTCTTAAATTGTAAATATGGTATTAATGTGGGTTTGTTTATTGGATTAAATTTGAAGTTGTTGAGTTTGAATTCTACAAGAATATTATTGCTTATCATTGCTGCCGACTGTCTTGGGTATCAAATTGATGATATCGCTATATAATGATGAACATCCTGGAATTATATCATGCAAAGGCTTCTTGGTAGATTTTGTTTACTATAATGTATATTAATAGCTTGAGTTTCTTCTACTGATAGTGGGAGCTTGTGGTGCGTAATGTATTAAAGGTGATAATGAAACACAAGATTCACTTTTTGTTTTTACTTGCATTTCACTAATTAAGCTTTTTATGTTTTATTTTTTTATTATTAGAACTTAATTTTGATTTAGAGTTAGATTTAGATATCAATCTTAATTTGAATATTAGTTTTAACTTTAGAATTTGACTAATTAGAATTAGATTTTGATTTTAATTTGCACTTTATTTTATCTTGGATATTCTTGATCTTGATTTTTTTTTATGCATATTTTGATTAATTCATGATTAAATACTTACTTGTCTCTTGCTTGATTTTCCTTTGTGATTGAGTTGTCTGGTGTTTACTTGTTGATTACTTTGTATTCACATGCTCCCTTAAGGCTCCTAGTCCGACTTAATTTCTGATTAAGCTCGGGGTAGGATAGACATTTGGCTCTCAATCCAAGCATGATAACATTAGGTAGTTGTCCTTCCTAAGCCTCACTAACCCTAGGTCATTCATGCATGATAACATTAGGACTCTTAGTTTCCCTTTAGAGTTTCCTTTGGGTCTTCTCTCTTCTCATCTCAAAATTTCTTGAAAACACTTAATAAGGATAAAATTGTATTGCGCACGAGCCTTAAGCGTGGGGAATGAGAAATGAGGGGCTTCCTCTCATCTTTCTATAGTGCTTAGCGAGCGTCCTGTCTTGGGACGATGCGTTAAGTATTCGTCCTTGTGCCCTAGACTTTGGTGCAATGCAAGTTATGAACTAACTTAAGTCACTTCTGTCTTAAAAGATACAAACAAACTTCAAACCTTTTTGTCCTTCGGGATTGTCAAACTAAAGGCTATTTTCAAAAAGGGCACGTTACCTTCCGTCTGAGTCGCAAACAGGCATCGACCCTAACTGCCGGACGCGAATTTAACGTCGCTCATAAAAAACACAAAAAGAACTTGGTCCGAACTACGTTGACTCTGAATTCCCCATTGCACAAAGGGGGTACGTGGGCCTAGGACGTCGACGTCCTACCGAGTCGGTCTTTGTCTTTCCTTCCCCGTCTTAGTACAACCCTAGATGATAGTATAACTCACCCTTAGAATAGACAACAAGCGTGGATCCCATCGAGTACGATGGACGCGTGGGGTGCTAGCACCTTCCCCTCGCGTAACCGACTCCCGAACCCAGGTTATGGTTGCGATGACCATTCCTTTCCCTCTTCCTAAGGTTTATGCGGTGTTCCCTTTCCCTCTCTTGGGATAAATTTACACGGCTTGCGACTCTGTTTTTTCCGCGCCAATCTCGCGTTTGTACCTGGATGAAAATCCTGGGAGCGACACATTGTACAAAAGATAAAACTCTAGACTTGGACAGTCTAAACCTCTTGAGTCTTAAAGACATTCTCAAGTTCCTTTCAAACATAGGAAGAAACACCGATCACTTTAAAACCCAGTCTCTCTCATGAGGGTTCCCCACACTTGGACCCGCTTCAGGATCTCCATAATCCTCTGCAGTAAGACAACCTTCTCTTGGGCTTTGTGTAGCACCCCAAAATTTGCCCTACCTTTTTCTGGCTTATGTTTCTTTCTCATTTTGCATCTTCATTAGGTCATAATCCATAATCATATAGTGCATTGGTCTTCTAAGACATGGGATTACAGCATTTCATTCAATAAGGGTTTTCTATTTGCAAGAGTTTAAAGTCTGGTCCTTGTAATAATCTTATTCAGAGGATTCATCAAAGGCTTTGGGTCAGAGGTTCATTGGTGTGAATCAGGGTTTAATTTCTTCTCAGTTCAAGTCATCTTCTTCAAGATTTATCAGCATACATCAAGGTGAATTAGGTTTTGTTTTCAAGGTTGAATTGCAGACTTTATCAGATTGTCAAGCAAGGGTTCATGTGAGGATTCACTTGTTCAAAGTTTCAGAGGATGTTCGATTCAGATGTTTTGTTTCAGTGACAAGATTGTTCAACGATAGTTGTGTGAACTTTATCAGAGGCTTGTGAAAAAGTTTGGGATTGGTTGTGGATTCATTTGGCTATCCATTTGCTAAACCATGTTCTTATCCACCTTTTGATTTTCGAATCCATCATTCATTAAACCATAACCATTTCAATTCATGTCCATATCCATTCATTTTAGCTTTTTTATTATTATCCATTCATTAACCAATTTACCATTTTCCAATTTTTCCACCCTTATTCACATCTAATTTTACTCCATATTTTAAATCACTATGTTAATAACCATTAAACCATTCCATTATCCATTTGTTCTATCCAATACCATTCCAAATCTATTTCTTTTCTTTTTATCCATTAAAGCTATTTCATTGAATTTAATGCATATATCCCCAAACCATATGCACTTTAGAATCATTTTTTGTGTGAATATATTTCCATTTATTTTACTAATAACCAAACCACATTCAAGACCCATATTTTTATTTTACCACTAAAGCCAAAGAAATTACACAGCAGTCCTCAAAATTAGAACAAAGGTCTTGAAAAAGTACAATACATGCGCAAGAAAAGAATAATACATAGCAGCTAAATAAAAAGTACATGTGGGTCTTGGCAAATGGTAAAAAGAAAAAACGCAAGTGCATATTACATTGCAGGACCAGAGAATTTCAGAAGAAAAACAAATCACAAAAGAAAAAATACATGCTGGTGCAAAACTCGTGACAGATTACACAATGCGCCCTTAACAGAATTTCTTCTCACAAATTTCTCATAACAGAATTCACCTCAAAATACTATTCTACCCTCACCCAATTCACTCCATATAAGAGCAGCTGCATCAAATCTTCAGGGGGGGTCACGCGTGGAGTTTTCCAACCTTCATCTTCATTTTTCCCACTGCAGCAAAATTAACAGAAACCAGCGCCATTTTTTCATCTTCATATTGCTGCAGACACTACTTTTGAGAGACACTCGAGCTCCATCATCTTTAATTCTCCGCAGCTCTATTTTTAACCTTCGTAACCTGCAAAACAATTTACCAACACAACTATTTCATAACCAAAATTCTGCATCAAAGAGGCCATCAAAATTACAAGGAATCGCATCAACAACATCAACAATCCTACAATAACAACACGCGACTCAACAGACAGAAAGAGTAGAAGAAGATGTTTGAACAGGGATGAAAATGCAACGTGAAGAACTCGACAACAACAGCGCAAGATCGTAGCACGTAAAAAGAGGAAGCAAGATACCTGAAGCATAATCTCTGGTTTTCTCCTGCCGTCGTCGAAGCGCCATCGGAGCGACTCCGATAGGTACGTCAATTTCGTTTCATATGTTGAAGAGTGATAATTCATGTTGTTGTTGCTGATCTTAGATTTGTTGTTATTCATTTTCGACTGTTACTCTGGTGTTTGCGCTGTGTATTCATTCATGAGCTCCGACTCCTTGCGTTTGTTAATTAGCGTGAACGAGCAGAAGGCGAAGCAAAGAGGAAGAAGGAGGTTGAATCGTTGTTTCCAACGGCGCGATATAGAGTGAGGTTGCGTGAGGCGAGCAAGACGGAGAGAGGACGATGAAATGAGGAATTCCGGCGAAGCTTGTAAGGAAGCCATTGACGGCGTATTTGACGGAAGGAAGGGTGTCGAGAAGAAGGAGATGCGGAGAAGGAGGAGTTGAGGAAATAGATTGGTGATGGTGCGTCGGAGCTTTTGACGTTGAGAAGGGAGCAAGAGGGAGTGAGAGGAGTGAAGATGGCGGTGACGGCATGAGAAACACGGCTGAGGTGAAAGAAGGTCACAACTGAGAGAGAAAGAGGATGGCTTGGTTTTTTAGGGTTAGGTCGTGGATTTTCCAACCGGGTCGTGGGCCAAAGTTTTTTTCCTGATCACACCACCAAGTTTACTCATCACACCCCTTGGCTTCCTCTTGACGAATTTAGTGGGCTCAGACATAAAGCCCATGTGCCCACACGCCTAAGCCTCTTCCACCCTGTTTTTTCCCAATTACACCCCTCAGCGCACAAAACCATTGGGCCTAAGACCTCAAAACCCACACCCCTGCTTGCTGCACACACCACCCCCAATCACTAATGCACCTCCCCTTGGCTGTATAGAGATTAGAATTCCCTCCTAATCCTGACCTTAGGCCCATTTTGCATGATAACATTAGGACTCTTAGTTTCCCTTTAGAGTTTCCTTTGTGTCGTCTCTCTTCTCATCTCAAAATAAAACTAAAAAACACTTAATAAAGGTTAACGTGTATTGCGCTTGAGCCTTATATGTGGGAAGTGGGGAACGAGGGGCTTCCTCTCATTCTTCTAGGATACCTAGCATACGTCCTGTTGGGGACGATGGGCGAAGTATTCGTTCCTGTATTTAAGACTTTGGTTCAATGCAAGTTACAAATAACTGTAAAAACACTTCTTGCTAAAAAACTTCAAACAAACAATAACGTCTTTCCTTCGGGAATTCTCTTCTCATCTCACTCACTCTCAGCGCACGAACGTGCTCCTACTCGTTCTCTTGCAAGACGGTAACGCCTAAGTCTTCATACAGCGAGCTGCAACACCTGAGTTAGAACGTAAGCCGTTCCCTAAAAAACACAATCCACCCCTAGTGAGGGGAACTACGTCGCTCTGATTCTCATGCTCCCGATGAGATACGTAGGCAGTGGGGTAGGGCCCATTCGAGCACTTCTTTTATTTTCCCTACATTTGTTCCTTTTTCCCGTTCCTTTCCCTTTCCAGTAGCAGCGGAGCTCCAGTTGACGACACCCTTTGATTGAGACAAGCAAGCGTGGATCCCATCGGGTACGATGGACGCGTGGGAGTGCTAATACCTTCCTCACGCGTAACCGACTCCCGAACCCAGTTCTCTTGGTCGCAAGACCATGCTCTTTCCTTTCTTCTCTCAGGTTTACGCAGTGTTTCCTTTCCCTCTCTTGGGATAAATACACATTGCTGGCGACTCTGTTTTCCGCGCCACTCTCGCGTTTGTACCGTTGGATGCGAATCTTTCGGGAGCGACAGCTAGCGACTCTGCTGGGGACTATGGTTGACCTCTTGCTGGTCCATCCCCTTTAGCGAGTCAATCCTAGAGCTTGTCTGTTTCTTTTCATTGGGTGTTTTTGTGGTACTTTGTTTTGTTGTATATTACTGTATTTGCTGTTTTATTTGTTTTACTGTATTTACAATTTTTAAGGCATTACATTGCATTTTATTACTGTCATACTGGATATTACTGTGTTGTGCTGGCTGGTTTTCTGTTTGGCGGATTGGGATGTTCTGAGAGATAAGCCCACTACCCAGGCTTGAGCATACACACAGGTTTTAGAGTGGATAGTCGTGACGCTTGCATGGGGGTGGCCATGTATTTTCGTTCATGAGACCCACAACCAGACGAGGTTCTATCAGGAGCTACCTGCTACTGTGCGTTGGTACAGGCCAGTAGGTATTCTCTTGAGGGATTTTCGACTCTGGAGACCATTCCCGAGGACTCAGTTGCGGCACTCCTCCCGGGATGTGACAGTGGCAGACCACGTTCTGTGGCAAACCCATTACACATTCTCGACCCGAGGACCCAATGCTGGGAACTTGCTATAGGATTTCCTTTTTTTGAAAGTGAATCAGCGGACAACGTCTTTGATTGGCGGTAGCATTGTATCCTTCGGGATGAATGTGCTATTGGTTCTCAAGCCTCCGAAGCTGAGGATCTTTCGTTTTTGTGAATCAGTTGAGGCCTCCTCGATTGGTGATGATGCCAAACCAGAAATGGTGAACGTATCATCATTTCTCAACCTGAGAGCCTGGGATACTGAGGATCTTAGCACCCACATGTGAGAGGGGCGGGTTGTTTACAGGTTTGCAGGTAACCTTGACTTTCATCCTACCTGGTATTCTGGTCTTCTTATCAGTGTGGACTTATCATCTGGGTATTCTGGTATTCTGGTCATTCGGATATTCTGGTATTCTGGTATTCTCCTCGGAGCAGACCTTTGAACTTATTCAGTCAATAGCAGCAGTTATTCAGAACATGTGGAAGCTTTGATCCCATGTCTGCTGCATTCATATTGCATTGCATTTGCATCTTGCATCGTTTTTGCATATCTGTCTCCGGCCTGATCAGAGAGCTCATCCATCCTTTGTCTGAACTGTAGTTGATTTCTAGACTTTCTCATCGGACTTGAATCAGCTTTTGGGGAGATCATCATGAATTCAGGGGAATATAATCAGTTTGTAACTAGGGCCGATGTTGAATTGATGAAGAGTTAGTTAGATCAACTTGTGGAAGCTATGACAGCCGTGAATAGGGGAGAAGCCAATGTTCAGAGGACTTCTGTGACTGGGAATGTTATTCCACCTCTGGTGAACGATGTCGCTCAAGCTCAGCCTGTGCAGATCCCGGTTGAGAATCATGCCATACACGAGCGTACCATCTTCTGAGACGGACATTCTTCTTCTCTTGATGCCACAGATTATCAGAGTTTTGCCTTCTCTATGCCAGATGTCCAGGGGGTAATTCCAAAGATGAAGCCTAAGGACCCACGATCTGTTCAGTTTGATGAAAAATACCGTTGGTTGGAAGAAAAAATTAAAGCCCTGGAGAGGCGTGATACTCTTGATTTGAATGCTTCGAGCATGTGTCTGGTACCCGGCCTTGTGATGCCTCCAAAGTTTAAAATGCCGAAGTTTGAGCAATACAAAGGGGATAACTGCCCAAAACTACATTTGGTGATGTTTTGCCGAAGAATGACCTCACATGTCTATAATGATAAGCTCATGATTCACTATTTCCAGGACAGTCTGAGTGGGGCATCGTTGAGTTGGTATATGCAGTTAGAAAGTGGTAGCATCCGATCATGGACAGATCTAGCCAACGCCGTTGTGAAGCAGTACGATTATAATCTTGACATGGCTCCCAGTCGGATGCATTTGCAAGACTTGTCTCAAGCAGATAATGAATCATTCCGAGAGTACGCTCAGAGATGGAGAGAGTTAGCCGCTCGTGTTCAACCGTCATTGTCGGATAGAGAATTGGTTGATTTGTTCATGGATACCTTGCAAGGGCCATATTCAGAAAAGATGATTGCCAATGGGGCAGCAAAATTTTCTGACCTGGTAATGGTGGGAGAACGTATTGAGAGGTTGCTCAAGTGTGGAAAGCTCCAAGGCCTCTCGAACTTCCAAGCTAATGAAAGCGAATCAGTTGTCAGTTCTCAGGAAGAATTAGAGGAAGAAAGTAATTTCATCTGGGAACATCCACCATCTCATCCTCAATATTCAGATGCATCAACTGTTCAGAGTCAACAATCTTCGTATCAGGGATCTCCTCATAATCAATATTTTTTTAAAAGGTTTTACTAATTCAAAAAAGGTTTTTTTCAAAGTTTATAATTAATTCTTTAATAAAAAGAGGTGATCTTTTAAAATATAAAATAAATATATTTTTAAAAAAGTTCTACACTTATATTTTAGGATTAGTTATTAAAAAACAAAATTTTAACTATTTTAGAAAAAATAAAATTTAAAAGATTAAATTAATTAAAAAGGGTTTGATTTAATTAAAACGGAGGGATCCTGTGATTGCAACAGGAGAGGGTCCATCGCAGACCCTAAAACTGTGGCCGTGTGATGTGGGTGTGCTGTGGATCTAAAGGCCCAAACCGAGGTCGTATGGTAGCATGGTGTGTGTGTGTGTGCTGCACATGATTATTTGTCCAAAATAAAAAACAAAAAGAAAAAAAGCACGCTCTATTGTCTTTCTCAGACTCTCTCGTCTCTTCCTTTTCTCTCAAATGTAGGGTTTTGAAACCCTAATCTCCTCGACGTTGTTTCATCTCTCTCGATCAATCAAACAAAATAGACCAAAACCCTAACCCCCAGCGGTCCCAATACCCCAGTCTCATTAGCATTTTTCATGATTACAAATTACAAGATACACATGATTAAAGCAAAGCGGAAAAAAGGAAGAAGGAAGGGCCGACGACGGTTGCGAACGGCTTCACGGGTCCTCGTTCAGGGATGGATTCTCTTATCTTTTACCTTTTGTATGATTTGGATTGAGAAACTGTGTCCTTTGCGTTGTTGTTCGACTTTTGCTCCTTTTCTGAAAAATTGTATTTTTCTGATAGATTTGTGATGTTGGTAATCTTTCGTTTTGGGCGAGATGATGAAAGTTGGTTTTCTGATCTCTAGCTTTTCTGACAAAATTTTGTAATGAAATTGTGATGATTTTTGGGTTGTTGCGTATGAGCTGGTGATTTTTTTTCCATGTCTTTCTGATGCAATGGTTCCCCTTTTATACAGGCCTGTGATGGTTCTCAATTATGTCGTTTTGAAATCGATTTGGAAAGTGTTGATGTTTTTTTATATTGTTTTGGGAAATTTGATTTGGAAATTAAAAACTTGATTGCTGCCTTTGAAATCACGCTTCCCATGCTGAACATTTGGATTCTCTGCTTGAAATATTTTTGGAAACAAAATCTCTTTTGATAACTTGTTATAGGGTCTTCTCTGGTTTAGGAAATAGATTCTGTAGCCATTGCGATTCTGTTCATGATTGCCATTTGAAAATGATGAAAAGATTTTTTCTGATTCTTTGAAACTCTGAGGCCTATTCCACTCTGAAACACAATAATAATATCCTTTGAAATAATGTTCTAAATCTTGCGCATTATTTTCTTCTCACTCAATGATCATAGCTCTTTTTCTCTTGGAAACCGGTTGGATAGCCTTTACTGATATGGAAATTCAAAATCTGATGCCTGCCCTTTTTGGAATAATATCGTTTTTCGTATTGTTATGGTAATTATTGATTGCGTCAAATTGATCTTAACGGTTCACGACTTAGTGAACTTCCATTTTCTTCTGTTGTGTACTTCGTGTGAGGTTTAGTAAAGACTGATGGGGGATAGTTGGTTTATTACCATTTTATAATTTCTTGAAAAATTGCTTCTTCCTTTTCATTGATTTCCTTCTAGTCAAGGGGATTCGCATAGCGACATAAACACTCCAACATTTCAAGTTATCGTGGCCATGGCTAAAGCATTTCTTCGAGAACTCGTGGAACAACATACCAATTTGCAGCTGTATTAGCTTCACTTTATCTTTTGTGGTGCAAGTAATGCTTGTATATGTTTGCCTTTGGAGTATACTTGTTGGGATTCACTCAAGATTGTCTGAATGAGACTTCAACCAAGGCCAATATTTCATAAACAACTCTCTGCCAGCATCGTGCTTAAAGCTGTAATGGTGTGAATCCATTTTGAAATGTCCTATAACTTTGCTAATTTAGAATCCATTTCCTTGCTTGTGGCAAACTAATTAATCTCATTTCTTTTCTTTTTGTCATTTGAACACTGGGTCGATGCGAGGATGAAGACATTTGAGGGGGATATAAAGCTTAGTGATGCGAGAGGATTGGTGTGAAGCAGCAATCCATTTGAAACCAACGTTCTACGGAGTCATCATACTTCTAGCCAAGATAAGCATTCTTCCTATTACGACTCGCTGTTTGTTTACTGTATTGGTTTGAAAATGAATGTAGGTCTGAGTGATTAAAAGTATGATTCTAAATTGATTCACTTGTCGGTTTTGGTTTCGAATGTCTTAACAATTTTAGCTTTTGTTTTGGGACAGGTATGCTGGAGGTTCTGTATTGGTTAGGGGAAATGGTTCCAGCTTGAACATTTGACGTCTAAGGCGAAATGGGAAGTATTCTAACCGGTTTTGCAATGGCGCTGCTTGTACAAACTTGAGCTTAAAGGAAAGGTGGAGACGGGACCCATGTAGCAGTAGTTCAGCTTAAAAATTGGAATTATTGATTTCTCTAGAAATAGGTGCCTCCGTACGATCCGAGTTTAAAAGTAATCTTGCTCCAAGTATTTGAATTCTGCTCATGTATCGTGTAAAATTAGCATTTGTATTGATATAATCAATTTTGAAATCCTTGACCTTAAATCTTGGGTTTTAGAACACGTGACAACCTCGTGTAATTTATGAGTTCATTTTGAATTTTGTACTTTGGAACATGGAAAGGGTTATTACAACTGTTTGTACATCTTGAACTTGGAAGTGTCTTGAACTGTAACCTTGAGATAGAATGTAATCCAAATTTGCAACTAAGAACTTCAAGTTTAAGCTGAATGACATTCTTTTGCAATTTAGATCATTGACATTGAACTTGTATTTAGGGAATTCTTTATGAGATGAGTTTCTTTGTAGAACCAAAGGACCATGAAGCCCACTTGTATGTCTTGCGTTTGGACTCTTTGAAGACATTGTGAAACCTTACGATACATGTAACTTGGACAACAATATGGCCTTTTGCAACATAAAAATATTATGACATCTTGAGTTTCATGATAAATCCCTAAAGTTGGCCTTGAATTATGAAAGCATGATTCAAAATTTGAAACAACTTAATCAATCCAATAATGGTTTTGAATAAACTTGAGAAATTTAACTTTGGTTCTCCATCAACGTTTGTAACATACTCCTCATGCTTCAGTCAACATTTCACCATAACTTGAACATATCTCTTAACTATGAATTGATCGTTCCATGACATAGCTATTTGGGCCAATGATCATGTAATAGCTATTTGGTTATGATTATGAAGCACATTTCTTTTTCATCTCCCCTTAAAATTGTCAAACCTACACAAATTGGTTAGTGATACAATAACGTGTACACATAGAGGCCTAAAGATGCTATGCAAAGGATGAGGAATCTTAGGGTCAAAAATTAGGGTGCGACAACTTGAAATCCATATTTTATACATACAAGATGAAGGAAGGACATTTAATCCTAGATTATGTCAACAAGTTTACTAGGATTATATCATGCTTGAAGGATATAGAAGTTAATATTGATAAAGAAGAACAAACACTCATGTTTCTGCTTTCATTACCAAATTACAATAAAAATCTAGTTCAAACATTGATGCTTGTAGGTGATACTCTAACCATGGACGAAACTAGAACATCACTTTTAGGAGATGATCTTCAAAAGGTTGCTACAAGTGGGGTGTCTAGCAGTGGAAGAGAACATAGGAAACATGCTCAAGGATTGTTTGCTACTAGAGAGAGGACTAATAAAAGAGGAAATGTCATACCCTAATTTTTGACCCTAAGATTCTATTTTTCATTTCACATCGTCTGCATGGCATATCACACATCTCATCTGTTATACCCCAAATTTGTCCTATCCATTTTAGTTTTTCTCTAAAGGATCATTTGGCCTTTGGCCATGATCTTCTTGGAATTAAGTCATAAAGTTTGGTGCATGCTCGTTATTGCTAACAAGTTTATAGGTGCATTGATTTCAAGTGAAAATGGTACTCACCTTCATGATCAAGCATTTCAGGGCAGAATCAACTAATGATATGCCTAGTGTTCCAAATAGATCTTGGGCTATGATTTTTTCAAGTGTTTCTCAAGAGGACTTTGGACCAATATCTTATGTCATGGCCCATGTGTAAGTTTGTTTCAAAGTATCTTGAACCTTTCTCAAAGATTGCTCTTGGGCTAAAGGAAGTTTTGGATCAAGGCCTTAGGACGTTTTCAGGACCTTTCAAGTTTATTTCAAAATTTAATTCCAAGATGTTTTTGTGCTTTGAGTTCTTAGTGCTCAAGTTATTGTTTTTAAATTGATTTGGGTCATGGTTCACGTTGCGTCAAAATTGATTTCAAGATGGTGTTTTGATGCATTATTAATTTGGGCCATGTTTTCAAGGTGTTTTTGGTTTAAGCGCATCATATTTTAAAGTATCACTCGGGACTACTTTCTTCATGCCAATAATTCTTCACGCCAAGCTATAATGCGAAGAACTTATTCCTAAGCTACTACGAGTCTCGTTTCCATTTCAAATCACAAACACAAAGACAAATTCAAAGCATATCACGAGGGATTTTTATCCTAAACCCATGTTTTTTCAAAGCATGATCAATCCATAAATCCATAAACATTGTTGTTAAATCACATTCTAAAACCAATGACTAAATTCCATATCAATGTTCACTTTGTTACATACACATGGAAGCAATTACAAGTTGGTGTTCTAAATCTAAACTTGAACTTGATCTTCACCATTGTACTTCAGAGTTTCCATAACTTCATTCTAATCTCTTCAAGCACCAAAATTCTTCGCCATTTGCCAATCCAAGCTCCATGGAATCACATGAAAAGAAAGAATTGAATAGGTCAACATAAGTGGGAGGAAATTGTAAAAATGAAGTTGCCATGAATCTTCTACAAAATAGCATGTTGGATATAGCTATGTCCAGATCATCAAAACAAGAAAGTAATGAGGGCAACTTCACAGTAATGGAAAAATCTTGGAAAAAGTGAATAAATAAGCAATTTCTTACACATCTTAAACACCTTGGAAGTACATGGATACCATGGTCTTACCCAATATTAAGTCTTTCCATAGGTCCCTGTGTAGTACGAGAGTGAATATGTCGCTTTGTCCTGCAAGCCCAATAAAACTATGGGCTGTTATACACCTGGTATGAAGAGAGAATGTGTTAAATCCCGATGTCACAAAAATGTCTTGTTGGACGGCGCCCTACGATTGCAAAAAACACGAACGCAAGAGGCACCGATAGCACATCAATGTTTTGGCTACGAATCATCTACCTTTGGCCGCTCAAAGCTGTCGTCATCACTTGCTACTGCAAACCATGAAAAAAGCATGTCAGAAAAATTACCAAGTTGTCCAAAAAAATATCAACAAGTCTCGCAACAGCAACAAATCATACATGATCATCGGGCATATTTTCAAATTAAAGAAAAACAACAGGTTTAATTCATCAATTCATAAACAGACATGTTTTAAACATAAGTGACTGAAAATGGAAAGGAATTTGATATGTTTGTAAAGTAGAAGCCAGGTTCATAGCAGCCTATGTTTATTTCCATAACCGGTACTGTCGCTCCCAGGATTTTCATCCAAGTACAAACGCGAAAGTGGCGCTAAAACAGAGTCGCCAGCAATGTGTATTTATCCCAAGAGAGGGAAAGGAAACATTCCGTAAACCTGAGGGAAGAGAAAAGCATGGTCTCGCGACCAAGCGAAACGGGTAAGGGAGTCGGTTACGCAAGGGGAAGGTATTAGCACCCCCACGCGTCCATCGTACTCGATGGGATCCACGCTTGCTGTCTCGATCAATGGGCGTCATCATCTAGAACTCCGCTACTACTGGAAAGGAGAAGGAACGGGAACGGAAAAGAACGAAGAAACGAAGAAGAAGAGAAAAAAGAAGTGACTCGATAGGACATCGACGGAGTCCTATGCCTACGTATTCCCTTGTGCAATGGGAAAGTCAGAGTCAACGTAGTTTGGACACGAACTAAGGGGGGAGGTTGCTCGCCAAGACATCGTCGTCTTGTGCCTACGTATCCTCAATCTAACCAGAAGGAGGAAATCAGAGCAGTCATAGTTCGACTTACGGGTCGGTTAAGAGTCAAAAGGGATAATGAAAGAGGTTGTGCTCACAGAGATCTCGCACGATCTCCTGCCTACGTATCTCCATTAACCAATGAAGAATCAGAGCGACGTAGTTCCCCTCACTAGGGAAGGCTAGCTTTGTTTGTGTTTTTTAAGTGGAGTACGTCAACGTTCACATTCTAGCAGTTAGGTGTCGTAGCTCATTGTACGGAGTCTTAGGCATTTACCTGTTTGCGGTGGAACGGAAGTGATGCATCCTTTAAGGATGAAGTGAAGAAGATAAGAAAAGAATTGTTGTTTGCTTTTGTATTTTTTAGACAGAAGTGGATTGAGGTTAGTTCATAACTTGCATTGCACCGAAGTCTATGCTGTAGGAACGAATGCTTATCAAATCGTTCCAAAATGGAACGTCCACTAAACACTCTAGAAAAATGAGAGAAAACCCCTCATTCCTCACTTCCCACATGCGAGGCTCATGCGCAATACAAGTTAACTTTATTAAGTGTTTTAGAAGTGTTATGAGATGAGAAGAGAAGATTCAAGGGAAAAGAAAACACTAAGGGTAATTCTAACCTAATGTTGTCATGCGAAGATGGCCCTATAGTTGAGTTTGAAAGGGGAAACATCTACCTAAGTTAGCATGCAAAGGGAAGCCTAATGCTAATCCTACTCCAAGCTTAATCGAAAATTAAGTTAAACTAGGTAGCTCTAAGGGAGTAAATCCAAGACTTAAACAAGTCTTGAGATTCAAGGGAAGAAAAAGAGTGAAAGAGATGAAGAAGGAAAGACGAATAAAACAAACAAGCAGCAGCTACAACAGTGCCTCTGCACCAATGCAGCAGTAAAATCCAGCAAACACACCAAACAGCATTCAACAGCTCATATTCAGCACATAAATGGGTGTAAAAAGCAGCAGCAGCACATACAACAACAAATATGTACATAGACAGCAGTAGAAACAAGGCAGCATGCAATATATTTGAAGATGATTCAATCATGACATAATGAGCAAACATCAAACATCATACACTCTTTGATCAATCATGATCACAATCACACCACACACCATAGTAAGCAATGCTTGAAAACAACATGGAAGAATACACCACATCATGAAAGAATGCAAAACATTTAGCACATGAACAAGTCCAATCAAATATGCATTTCATGAGGTTAGATGCAAGCACACATATACATCACAACAACTCCAGCAACACCAGCAATAATTCACAATTTACATGCTCAAGGAGTTTGTGCAAAGTGTTCGTCACATTAAGAAATCATCAACGCAAACATGAGTATTTAACAATGAGAACTCAAAGATCGCGTGTCGAAGAATCATGTCCATGCAAGGATGTGGGGTGAGACAGATCAAGAATAATCCATAAATCATCAACATATTAATCCATGAAGTTTAGACATGCAAAGGACCTCAAACATGCAAGAAAATGCAAGAAAATGCAAGAAAATCTCATTCTGCAGCAGTGGTAACCGGTTAGCAGTGATGCTGTAACCGGTTACACAGTTCAAAACAGCTAGAAATTACGCAAAAAACAACATGTTAACCGGTTACAGCATAACTGCTAACTGGTTACACAGCAACAGAGTTCAAAAAAACAGCTCCAAAAGCACTTTTCAGCAGCAAATGACTTATTCAAACAACTCCAATGATCATGTAGTCACTTATGCACGAAAATTACGTTCAAACACAATATTCAAACATCATTTAGATCCAATAATCATCAACATTAAGAATCAAAATCAAGCACATGGATCAAAATCAACAACAACTAAAGATCTACATTGAATAAGATATAAATAAGCTAAAACAAGTATAGATCTAAAATTAACCAACCTACAAAGCTGAGATTTGCTCTGGTAATTGCTGAAAACGAAAATTGATGGATCTAAGGAAGAAAACCAGAGATTTATGAAGCTTTATCAAGAACACTTGAAGATCCAAGCAAGTAAACTTCAAATAAGCAAAAGCTCCTCCAAAAGTGATTCCAACGGCTTAATCCAAGATCTAAACCAGTAGCTACTGCAGAATTGAACCAAGAATGATGATGTGATGGAAGCTTAGCTCAAGAATTCACAAATTCCATCGAAGAACTTGTGAATCTATGAATATGGAGCTTTGGTGAAAGGTTAAAGATGAAGATGGAGGATGAAAAAATGAGAGAGAATTGAGAGCAAATTCTGAAAACTGAGGGTGAAAAATGATCATGGTCCCTTTTGGTTTGGAATGAATTGATTTAAATAACCCCTAGGTTAGGAGTTAAGTTTGGGTTTGGAGTGAGGTTTCGTGGGTGGAAATTGGGGTGAAAAATGAATTAGGAAAGGAAATGAGGAATTAGAGTGGAAAATGTTGGGAGGATTTGAATTTTGGGTGGAAAATTATGAAAATATCAGTTCTAGATCCTTCCCATACGTGCACAAGCCAAGCACATGATCACAAATGATGAAAATAGAATTTTTCAAATTTTGCCCAGAGTAACCGGTTACAGCATATCTGCTAACCGGTTACTCAGTTCAAAAACTGAAGAAATGCGCAGAAAAACCAAAGGGTAACCGGTTATCAGATACGCTGTAACCGGTTACACAGTGCAAATTTTGAATTTTGGCGCCTTTAGGAGGGAAACTTGGAAAAGGGACTTCTGACAGTTGTTTTGAAACCATTAAGCCTCTGAAACCCAAAACTTGGCATTGCTACTGAGTAACACTTGGAATGAAACACAAATTCTAGCTGACACCTCAGAATATCCTGCTGAATTAATAATGCCTGATACCGGATCGCTTGACCAGAAAATGACTGTTGAAGCTTCTGATTATCAAAACGTCTAATGAGTAAAATGAAAGCTCCAAAAGACTTTGAAAATTATTTGCTTGGCTCAGAATACTGCTGAAAATAATATTGGAGCTGATAACGCAATTAGTTGCTGGAAGAATACCTTGATTCCATGCCTTACGAAAACCAATGATGCATGTATGATGTTTATGACCTAAATGCAAATGAAATGAAGCATGGGCCAGAAAAAGCTAAAAGACAGAGGGCAAATTTTGGGGTGCTATAGGTACCAAACATAATCAGACAAGATCACAGGAAATGAAGGAGTTCACAAACATGTCGAAACGAAAAAAGGGAAGGCATTTATCATATTTTCAAGATAGGTTTCAAACATGTTCCAGACAACTTCAAATTATTTCCAAATGAATATTTCACTGTTAAGACACAAAGCATCTATAAAAAGGGCAGCAGTAAGGTTCAGAAGGACACGAAACATTCTCAGAAAAAAAGAGTAACACACATAAAGATAGGCAGAAAAGAGAAAACGAATTACACGCACGGCGAGAGCATATCCTAGGGTTCTATTGCATGCAAGAAGAGTTGACAGCAGAGGAGAAAAGAATGGAGAGTTGTACCTATTCCGTCGCCGAGTTTTCTCCCTTTAGGTAACAATTCCGCCATCTTTTCGCTTGCTCGCCTTGATTTTTGTTTATTAGGCTCGATTGGCTTTGAATCTTCTATGAATTGTTGATACTTGTGTATAATATTTGGGTTTCCAGAGGTTAGGGTTTTTTTACTTTTGATTTGGGATTTTGTTATTTGTGGTGCGATTTTGTGAAATTGAAGGTCGTAATCGTGTTTAGGAGGCCGAGTTAGGGAAGGTAAGAGAGGTTTGGTTTTATTCTGGAATGTCCACGGCGGCGCCGCCGTGAAATTCATCTCCCCCGCCGTGAACGTTCATACACGCTGACATGTTGATCTGTTTTGGTTGGTTTTGTGGTTAGGTTTTGTTTTGGCATGTGAGAAAGTGTAAAGAGAGAGAGTACGAAGAGAGATAGAGAAAAAGTGAAAATGAGAGTGCTCTTTTGTTTTTGTGAGGTTATGGTGCGAGTCTTTTCCCACGCACGCATGCTCACGCCTCATAGCATGCACCTTCAATCTTGATTCCTGATCTGAGTCAACCATTGACTCACCTTGATTAGACGGGTTGGATGCTTTCTGATGCATCCTTTTACTTTTTTTTTCTTTTTTTATTTAGTTATATATTCTAATTCATATTGATTATTATAATTATTTTAATATACTAAAAACCAAAAGTCTCACTTACTTAAAATAATTTTTTGTCTTTCAATTTTAAATTAAGCCATTTTTGAATCAAAATTCATTAGATTATATTTTTCATTCAATGAATACTTTGGCCTTTGTAGATTTTCTTTGAGTCTAATTTCATTTTGATATTTTTTTATTGTTTTATGTACATTATTAATTATTTTAAATAATTTTGTTTAATTTAATTAATTAAATTATTAATTAATTTTATTAAGTAAATTTATTTAATTTAGTTAATAATTTAGCGCTTTTGTTCAATTATGCGACCTTCGACTTTCATGCCTATTACTTTCATTCTTGTGTTGGTTGTACTCATGCTTTAATTACATAAGCCTGCACACTAATTGTTGGCTCTTGCACTTATATGATTGCCTATGTCCAAATCCAAGAGAGGGATTCATTATTTGACTATACTGTCATATACATTGCATTTCTCTTCTACCCTTCTGTGATCTCTATCCCTTTTTTTAGGTTAATCACTTCGGGTGATACTTGGTTTGTTTATCCCTTAAGTTAGTTTCCCTTAGGATACTTTAATTTAGATAACTTATAGTTAGGTTCCCTTTTCCATGAGAGAACTAGACGTGAGTCATCCCTAGTTGAGATGTAATTCTCCTACCCCATGACATAGTTGAGAAATATGTATATTATTTTCCACTTGAGAGAGGTATGTGGCATACTCGTCGATTCTATATCCGAGTTCGGGCCCTTCTCTCAATGTGAAGCAAAGATCCGTCTTCCGCATGTTAGTGGTGGATTAGTTTAGTATTCTCCTTAAGATGAAAACTTGTCTCTTCTCCTAAAACCAACCATCAAACTTTATTTACCCTTATTGAGGGGAACTACGAATGCTCAGATTCCATTCCCGTCAGGATACGTAGGCACGAGATGTGATGTCTTGGCGAGCATACTTAGGACTAACACCTTAGGTCTCGTCCCCTTTACTTTTTCACCCTTTAGTAGACAAAATAACAAATAACACAATAAAACAAGAGGTTTCTGTAGAGCACTACAGATACTTAGGATGCTAGCACCTTCCCTAGGTATAACCAACCCCTGAACCTTAGATTCTCTTTTGCTTTGCTTTGCATTGCATATTTATGGGTTTATTCGTTATTTTTCCCTTCCCTTGGATAAATTAAAGCTCGGTGGTGAATTAAGATTTATGAGCCAAGTTAATCCAATAACTTGATATCCGATTTTCACCACGAAAGAAATGGCGACTTCATTGGGGACGTTTCCCTAAGAGGGTTACACCTAACTTGTTTTATATGTGTTATATCTGTATACTTGTATATATCTGTCTGCTTGGGTTTTTCTGTATACAGAGTTGTTACACTGTTGTGAGATAAGTCTTAACCCGGACTTGAGTACACTTATGATAGGAAGGTGATACATTTAAGAAGGCTTATAGGGAGTTGATCCCGACCAAGCTGACTTGAGAAATCACCACTCAGTTGAGGCCCTCTTGGGAGTAGTCTTGTTGAATGAGTACTCGTGAAAACATTACTACTTTCGACCTAGGAGTCCGTGACACTGAGGACCTTTAGTTACCCTTAACCCAACTAGGCCTTCTTAGGACATAGTGCGATGACTATGAGGGAGTATTCCCAAAATAGTTGATACGAGATACTACACTCAAAAGAGGTTCTCTTGAGAATATTATTAACCACCGAGTAATTGGGAAATTGGTAATATTCGAAAGATGGACTGATGACTTTGGAAACTTTTGTAGAACCCATTGTACAGGTACAAATAAACCCTTAGTCCATACCATTCAAGATTGGTAGACCATGGCTCCATGCTCGTGATTTTCAAACCTAGGCCTTTGTTTGTTTGCATGTGTATATGTGGATTTGTGAATGCGTGTATACCGGTGTTTGTGCATTCATCCATTCATGCATTCATAAGCATATTTTTCATCAAAGTTTCGTGGAACTTAGAGCTTTTGTTTTGTAAACATCATAGGGTCGTCATGGATAGTGGAAGGAAAAAGACTTTGAAGTACACCTACAAGAGCCCTAAACTGGATGACCTAAGGAGATTAGGAGCTGTGGTTACTGACCAAGAGGGTTTCAAAAGCAAGTATGGGAAGTTGTTATCACTATTGAAGATAAAGATGGACAATGGACTTCTCTCCACACTACTTCAATTCTATGATCTAGTCTACCAATGTTTTACCTTCCCCGACTATCAGCTTGTGCCCATATTGGGGGAAGATTCTCATCTGGTTGGTTTGCCTATTCTTGAGGAATCTCCCTTTCCTATCTTTGAGAATGACCCTAAAGAGCAAGACATTGTCAAGGCTACACATTTGAGATTATCTGACATTCAAGACAACATGATTGCTAAAGGTGGAGTCTTTGGATTGTACAAGTGGTTTATTTCACACTTGCCCAAGTGCAGCTCTTTTTGGGATCTCAAGAATGGTTGGTGGTCACAAAAGATTATGGCTCTTACTCACTCCAACATTGACTGGTACAATCGTGTTTATGACGGGGTAATGATTATTGAGAGCTGTGGAGATTTTGCTAATGTGCCTTTTCTTGGCACCAAAGGAGAAATCAGCTACAATCCAGTCTTGGCTCGCCGTCAGCTAGGATATCCTTTGAAAGACAAGCCCAGTAGTGCTCATGTGGGGGGTATTTTCTTCAAGGATGGTGAGGGTAGTAAGGAGCTTAAGGAGAAGATCGCGATTGCTTGGTGCCATTTGCACAAGATAGGAAAGAAAGATCTGGGTAAACCTAACAGTGCTTCCTTAGAACCCTATCTCCAATGGGTCCGAGATAGGGCCATCAAGCAAAAGATGTCGTGCCCTCATCAAGAACCCACGTCTCTGAAGAAAGAGCCTACTCTGGTCTTCATGTCTGAAGAAGAGAAATTGAGGATTGCTTTGAGTAAAACACAACAAGAAGGAGAGGCTTGGAAAAACAAGTATCAAGTGGTTGCTGAAGAAAATGCAGAACTCTAAAGACATCTGCAGATGAAGACCGAAGAAGCACTTTCTCGCAAGAGGAGGAAGGCGTAAGAGGATTTATTTTCATCTAGCCCTCACTCAACCCCTTGGAAGCTGATAGTGGATAAGCTCATACTCGAGAACACTCAGCAGGAGGAATAGGTCGAGAAGCTCAACATAAGGCTGCTAGGGGAAGCTCCTTAGGACTCTTGTTAACTTTTATTTAGCTTTTGTTTAGGACTCTTGTAAGAAGTGCTAAAATTATAGTAATCACTTTTAATTAATGAAAATGAGTTTATTTTGATACTTA
The DNA here is from genome assembly GCA_022829125.1 of Lathyrus tuberosus. NCBI lineage: Eukaryota > Viridiplantae > Streptophyta > Magnoliopsida > Fabales > Fabaceae > Lathyrus > Lathyrus tuberosus. Next base: position 721,675 of record JALAZF010000142.1, on the reverse strand, counting down.
TCCTTGATGTTTGCAAATATTTAAGTTCCGCGAAACCTTTTGCATCGCATCTGTTTGCATTGCACATTTACATACATCATTTGCATTGCATTCTTTGCATCCTAGGTTCTCACTCTGGCTTCTTTCTTCCTTAGAGACAAGCTAATTGATCAATATGGTACTCGGGCCAATCAAAGGAAGAAGATGGATAACCTTGAGCAAGGAAACCATGAAGTCCGTAAGGAAGAGACTACTTTGAGGGCTGATATAGAAAGGCTCTCTGCTTTGGTTGAAACTCTGGTTGCTACTCAAAATCAACCTTCTCCTCATATTTCTTAGACTCCGCTTCAAAGGACCGTGATTTCTGAAATCATGTCAATGCCTATTTCTGTGGCTCCCATTAGCGCTTCTAGCAACTCTAAGAAGCTTGGGGAGGGTTTTCCCAAGAAGAAGGAACAAGCTGCTAATGCTATTTCGCGAGAGAAATGTGGAGGATCTTGTAGAAAAAGTAAACAACACGTGGATCAGTTTGACCCGATCCCGATGGCCTATTCTAAATTATATCCTGCTTTAGTACAGAAGAATCTGGTGCAAACAAGGACTCCGCCGACCATCCTAAAGGATCTCCCATGGTGGTTTAAGTCTAATCGTTTTTGTCAATTTCATCAAGGGGCACCCGGTCATGACATTTAACATTGTTTTGCTTTGAAAGCTGAAGTGCAAAAGCTAGTGGAAAGTAGTATTTTGTCTTTTTGAAGATTCTGGACCCAATGTCTCAACAAGTCTATTACCCAAGTATGGAAACGCCGTGGAAGGATGTCTCAAAAAATACTGTATCTCTGACGTGAATTCAATAAGAGGATCTTTGGTGGATATGCACGTCGATTTGTGTAGGCTTTCCCACTATGAGCATAATCATGCTTCTTGCAAAATCCGTTTAAGGAATCCTCATGGATGTTCTGTTGTGATGAGGGATCTCCAAGATATGTTGGATAAGAAACTTCTTCATATCACTAGAGAAAGGGTGAATGTCATAGTTCCGCATTTTAATATGCCAGAACCAGTGATAATTACTTGCAACAATAAGAAATCCTCTCATGTGCCTTATGGATACGATGCTACCATGCTGGAGGGTGGTAAGAAAGTTCCTGTTGATATTGCTCGTTCCGCTCAGGTAATTCCGAATTTTCAATTACAGTTTCGTCAGAGAACACATCAGAGTCATGCCCAAAGGAAGTTTGATCCAATCCCAACGACTTACAATCGATTGTGGTCCTATTTTACCCGAAATTCGGTGATGACACCCCAAAAGACCAGAGCCATGAAATCTCGCCCTCCTTGGTACAATCTAAAGGCCAGTTGTGAGTTTCATGATGGAGTGGTAAGGCATCTGATTGAAGAGTGCAAGGTTTTCCAAGAAAAGGTTCAAGAGATGGTCGCCAAGGAGGTACTGACCTTCAAGGGAGAAAGGCCATTTGTGAATGGAACGCCTTTATGCTGATGAACATGAAGACTCAAGAGAGTCCTTTCCAAGCCGGTGAAATCAGAAGGAGAGCTCATTCATAAGATCATCATCCTGTTTTTTTTTGTTTGCTTGCATTTATTGTTATTCCTTTGATTGTAAAAGCATGATTTCCATGCAAGAACTTGTTTGTTTTGAATGTTTAATGTAATGAATATGTTTGTCTTGAATAAATCCATTCGTATTCACTCTTAAAATGCTTTTTTCTACTTTATAATGCCAATGCCACCTAATCTATTGCCTTAGGCAGAGAATTGGAGGGAGGATGACGAAATAAAAAATGCAAGATTTCTTGTCGTATGCTTTTGAGTAAAACCCTGCTGATGATGTAAGGCATTGTTTCAAATCCTCAAACACCGGAGATATAAAGGAGGTGGACCCTCGTTAACCCCTTTGAGCCTTGAATACGAATAAATCCATTCGTATTCACTCTTAAAATGCTTTTTTCTGCTTTATAATGCCAATGCCACCCAATCTCTTGCCTTAGGAAGAGAATTGGAGGAAGGATGACGAAATAAAAAATGCAAGATTTCTTGTCATATGCTTTTGAGTAAAACCCTGCTGATGATGTAAGGCATTGTTTTAAATCCTCAAACACCAGAGATATAAGGGAGGTGGACCCTCGTTAACCCCTTTGAGCCTTGAAGTATGAGTTTTCCTTTCCAAATTCTCGCAACGCGAAAAACAACCGGCGGGAAACAAAGTCGCCACCGAACGTTTTTATCCCAAAGAGGAAAGGAAACGATCGAAGAAACCTGAAGAAAGGAAAGGAATGGTCTTGCGACCAATATCAGAGTTCGGGAGTCGGTTACGCGAAGAGAAGGATAAGCACCCCTCCGCGTCCATCGTACTCGATGGGATCCACGCTTGTTGTTCTGATCAAAAGGTGTAGATATCTGAAGCTCCACTGCTAATTGGAAAGGAATAGAATGAGAAACAAATAAGAGGGGGGGAAAGGCACGAAAGGTGACTCGATAAGATCTCGCATCCCATGCCTACGTATCTCATCTGGAATGAGAATCAGAGCCAACACAGTTCTGAATAGAAAAAGGGATTGTGCTCTCCAAGACATCGCGTCCTGTGCCTACGTATCCTCAATCGGGCGAGGGAGAGGAAATTAGAGCAGTTGTAGTTCAGCCCACTATGGGTGACCTTGTTTTTTTGGTGGTTTTTAGGTGGATGATGCTAACGTTCGCGTTCTAGCAGTTTAGGTGTTGTCGCTTGTTGGGTGGAGCCTTACGCGTTTATCTATTTGCGGTAGAATGGAAATAGTGTGTCCTTACGATTAGAGGGAGTGAGATGAGAAAAGAATCCCGAAGGAAGACGATTGATTTTTTTTATGTCTTTTAGAGGAAGTGTTTTGATTTGTTTTGTTTGTGATATGTATTGTGCTAAAGACTATGACATAGGAGCAAATTCTTTGACAAGGTCGCCCCCAACGGGACATTTGCAAAGCACACTAGAAAAGTAAAGGAGACCTTCACTAGTCATTTCCCATGTTTTAAGGCTCGTGGAGCACTACACATACAATATTTGTTAAGTGTTTTTGCTTTTTTCTTTTAGAGAGAGAAAAGAGAGACTCAAATGGTTAAAAGAAAAATCTTAGGGGATCTCCATCATAGAAGTTGTCATGCAATGATTGATCCTATAGTTGAAATAAGGAAAGGGGATCTTTACCTATGTTAGCATGCTTGGATTGATAACCTAATGCCTATCCTACTTTGAACCTAATCCAAGATTAGATTCAAGCTAGGAACCTTAAGGGCACATGTGACCATACACAAGTAAACATTAAGCAATTCAATCACCATTCAAAGAAGTAATAAATAAGAAATGAGATGAAAGAGGAGTCACCTAAGTATTGGTGTCAATGTAAATTTATACAAGTGTTCATCAAATTCAAACCAAGCTCAACTATTGGATAGTTGAAAGAATTATGCAAAACAATGCACTTATGCTCATGCAAATGTCCCAAGACTATCCTAGAAGTAATGTCAATCATTTAACAAAATGAGATGGGTCCTACAAGGGTGATAGCCCTAGAGGGGCAGTAGCTATGTTTTATTATATCTCATTCATGTTATTATCCTAAGAAGTGTAAAAGAATTCAAGTTATGTCCCATGTTAGCACACAAACAATTGTTACTCAAAAAGTCATGCAAAGCACACCTTAAAAGGCTACACAAATGTAGTCATGCCAATCATACAAGGTTGGTCAGTAGCACACATGGTATGATCATAGAAAAATTAGGTTTTATATGGTTAAGAAATGATTATGAAACCCACACTAAGTCATGTTCAAGAGATTAGGCAATTCTACACAAAAATGTTACTTTTTTGATGCATCATTCACTTATGACACAACAATGAACAAGTAAGCATGAAGTTGACTTGTAAATTACCTAAGTCAGAAGCTAACTCATGGATTTAATGCTTAAGAGTAACCTTGAAACATTACAAAAGTTTCATGTCAAAGCACTCTTAGAAGTTAGAACAAGTAATGATCAAACTCAACCCTAATCATCCTCTAAAAGCATGTAGACTTACACTCAAGTAAAAGGAGGAAAAAGTCATGTCAAACTAGTGCCAAACCATACAAGTAATAAGCAAATGACCTATAATATCTCACATCTGAGACCTCACAAACATTGAGTAAAGGTAGCATACACTAAAGCTCAAAGGAAGTTGTTAAAATTGATAGGCAAACATGATCAAGTTCATACAAATGTTACACTAATTAAAGCTCACCAAAAGGACCTATAAAATGGGATTAGAAGGCTTTTAACTCATGCTATATCAAGTATACACAAATGAGAAATATGACCTCTAATGGTTGCACAAGTATTCCACCAAAACATTTCAAGAATCAACCCAAGGGTTTATGTAAAGAGGCATGTATTGAGGCACACATAAAAAATAGTTAGGAGCATGGAAAAATCATGAGAAATTAGGCATATCAAAGTGAAGTCAGAGGCTCAATGTGTCCTAAAAATGTGCCTAAAATTATTCGTAAAATATGTTCAAACAATGTCAAACAATAAGCAAGGAATCAATCATAGATCACTTAAAACAAGCCTCAAAAAGTAATTCAAAAAATGAACCAAAACAAAATGGAAAAATCCCAAGTGATCATCAACATGTCCTATAATCATGTAACTAAGTGTATACAAAAGTTGAGGTCAACACTAGTTGAAAAAAGTCAATTTCAAGACATGGTATGCAAGATATGCCAATTTGTACACCTTTGAATCAAAAATCTAAAACAACTACTAAATTTAATAAAAAATGGAATTAAAAATTATAAAAAATTAATTAAAACCCTAAAGCTAAAACCTAAATTTTCTTGGAATTTTTTATGAATAAGAGTATTTTTAAGTATGCAAAATGGAATGAGTATCAAAAGAAAATGAAAATAAAGTACAAATGCAAGGGAGGGTGCATCCATTGCAATTCCAGCGTTCAAAAACACAATGGGCCACAAACTTGGGGGTGAGGATAGAAATGCGCATGGCCCAGTTTACAATTATGCAATTATCTTTTTATTTGCTTATTATTCTGAAAATCAAATAAAAAAAAGAAAGGCAAGGAAAAGAAATAGAGCACGTGGTTTCTTTCCTTTCATCATTAATGTTCTGGCAATGCTAGTACACGTGGGATTAAACAAATTACATGGAACAATCCGAATATGCCATGCACGCGATCTTTGACCAAGGTTGAAAACACAGACGTCGGAGCTAGGGCTCTGGTCGTCTTCTCCGGTGGTCCTCCACCGTGAGTGATGATGAAAATTCCCAGAAATGAAACAAACGAACCACTCTCTTACTCAGTTTTCCACGCTGATCTCAAATCTATGCTTAGAATTAACATTAGATGTCTTAATCATGCAAAACGAATGGAAACAAATTAAGCCCTAAGATCAAGATCTTCACATTTTTCGCTAAACTAACCACAAACAGAGCCTACAAGATGTAGGACTTTAGATGTAACTATCTATATACTTCTAAACCACATACATTGCTCTAGAATAATGCATAAAGTTTCAAAAATTCTCACCTGGCTGGAGATGCTATTCAAGCTCAAAGAAACCGAGAAAACTTCCTGCAACGGTCTTGTAATCTTCACCAAGCAAAATAAATGCTTAACTCCCTTGAATCTTGACTGAAAATGCAACTTTATGGTGAAAGAAGGTGAATTCGTTGGTGATGATGTGGTGCTTCCTGGTGGATAACAATGCAAACAGAAGCTAGTAGGAAGTATAGTGATGTAGCTGGTGAAAGAATCTTGGAGAAAGCTCTCAAAATGAGAGAGTTTCGAAGGATTGAAAATGAGGGTGTGAAAGGTGAATTTTTGGATCTCTCTTGCTCTAATGGTGTAACTGATTCTGTTAGGAGTGTTAGGAGCTCTTATATGTGTGGTTAATATGTGGTTAAGAGTTTAATCTTAGTTAGAAATTCAGTTAAGGCATGGTTAATGAAATTTGGAAAAATGAGGGTGAAGTGTGGCACGGGTTGCATACTGTTCTATGTATGTATGTATCATGTTATGGTAGTGTACTATATGATGTTGGTAATGATATGTGATGGTAATGCTAGCTTGTACAATAAACAACTTGCATACCAAGTTTTGTGATTCTCTCTTTGATATATGAAGTAATGTTGGAGATGTATGCCTGGTGTGTAAGAAATTGCATGGCCAAATGGAGTAAAGACAAGGACCTCATGCGCAAGCCATAGTACAACAACAATGAGATGCTTTTCTATTACAATTTAGAATGGAATGTTATGGCTTGAACACTTGCATGGGGGTGACTTTTAGGTGGTATATCTTGATGATTAGTGAACCAAATTACATGATTTTTGTGTCTTTTGAAAGAGGAAATTTGATAGAACAACTTTGATATTAGATGCAACTGGAATTGAAGCCTAAAACATGAAGAAAATTGGTGTTGAAGTTGCTATGACACAAACTGACTTTTGAACTTAGAAAAATCTAAGAGTTTTAATTAATTTCACATCTTTGAGATCCATACTTTGAATGATCATAACTCTTGATCCATAAATCCAAATGACATGTTCCTTATATGGTTGGAAAGGTAGAAGATCCCTCTACAACTTTGATGTTTGGAAAAAATTGAAATGGAGCTTCTAACATGATGGAAATTGGTGTTGAATTCATGGGTACAAAGCTGCATTGTGAACTTAGAAAAATTCTAAGTTTTTCTCAACTTGACCAACTTACTTGTCTTGATTTTTAGAACACCATAACTTTTGATTGACAAATCCAAATAAGACATTCTTTATATGGATGGAAAGGTTGAAGAACAATCTAAACCTTTCATGTTTGAAGAAAATTTAAATGGAGCCTCTAACATGATGTAATTTGGCTTAGAAGTTGGTACCTTATACTTGAGAACTTACCAAAAATGGAAAGTTCTAAATATGAACTTTCCATAAATGGAAATATTTCCATACTTAGCAACGTTTCACACAATCTTGATTTTTGATGATTCTTTTGGTATTTATTGATCAAATTTCACCCATTGGTCACCTTTAACATGATGGACTCAAGATTGACCTCAAAAAGTCAGGAGTTGACTTTTTCACTGCTCAGTTTACTTTGTTCCCAATTTCGCTGATTCTCAATGATCTGACCAATTGAAACCCTTTTGAATGAAATTGATGGTCAATACTCCACTCATAGTTACTTGAGGACATATAGAATACCATATAATCAAGTCTTGCTCCAAGAATCAGAAATAAACTGCTTTTTGACAAAACCCTAATTTTAGCCCCAAAAGTTATGAGATATTATCCAATGTCCAAAACCCTAATTCCTCTGAGGTAAGTTGAGATTCCCATGAACCAAGAAGTTATATGTGATATGATGATGTTGAGGCTTCAAAATCCTTGCCCATGAAGGTACCACATACACAGATAGGTAAAACCCTAATCTGAGGACCAAAGATAGGAGAAGATGATCCTCTTCAAGTTTCTTGTAAATCTCAATCTTCTGATGAAATGGTAAACCAAATATGATGTCCTGAGGCATGAGAAGCCTTTGTAGCTTGAGTACTTGAGTATATCTCATTATTCTTGGTTTGAACAATCAATACCATAGAAACCACGGATCCCATGCCTTGGGAAAGCCAATGATGCATGTATGATGTTTATGACCTAAATGCACATGAATGTGAAGCATAAGCCAATTATTGATGGTAAAATATGAGGGAAAATTTTAGGGTGTTACAGCTGCCCCTATTCAATCAAATGTGGACCTGAAGGGATGAGAGCAGCGGCTTTCAGACATTCAAGGTAAATAGGGATTGAATACCAAACGAAACAGAAAATTTGCACTTTGTAGGTAGAAAATAAGGGTAGAAAACTTAATGAGCGTGGAAGACTCTACCGGGGATAAAAGGGTAGAAGAGATTGAGAAATTTGTTAGGGAGAAGAAACGACACTGATGGGTGTCTGAAATCACGAGATAGAAACGTAGACATGGGTTTGGATCAACGATACGGACGGGTGTCGAAGAATGAGAATAAACACGAACGAGTGTCTAGAATCCAAAGCAAACATGGTCGAGTGTTCGAATTAACGATACGGATAAGTACTGAAAGATGATACGAACGAGTATCAAAAGAGACACAGACACGGACAGGTATACTGGATCAAGAGCAAACACTGACGAGTGTTCAAGTTTACGATATGGACGAGTATCGAAAGATAATATGGACGAGTATCAAAGAAGATACAGACACGGACGAGTATACTGAATTAAAGATATGGACAAGTATCGAAAGATGATACAGACGAGCATCAAAGAAAAGGAGAATAAACACGGAAGAGTGTTTAGGCTAACGATAATGATGAGTATCAAAGAAGCTGAGAATAAACACGGACGAGTGTTCGAATTAATGATACAAACGAGTATCGAAAAATGATACAGACGAGTATCAAAGAAAAGGAGAATAAACACGGACGAGTGCCTAAAATCAATAACAAACACATACAAGTTTTTGAATTACGATACAGACGAGTACCGAAAGATGATACGGACGAGTATCAAAGAAAGGGAGAATAAACACAAACGAGTGTTTAGGTTAACGATACGTACGAGTATCAAAAGATGATACGGACCAGTATCAAAGAAAGGTAAACATGGACGAGTGTTTAGAAGTCAATGCAGATAACGCACTGAGGTCCTGAAAACTGCCAAGTGTGAGTGTTTTGGATTAAATATCGACACAAATGAGTATCGAAAGATGAAACATACATGTGCCAAAGAGAACATGGACGTGCGTTTGGGTATAATCTACTTATGTTATCTGACACGGACGGGTGTGAGAAAGTAAGTCTTTTTGAGTGTGAATACTCCAAATAATCTGTTAAGAATATCTGTTGGAGGTTCGCAACAACGCTTTGTCAGAGGGTTGATCTGATTCTTGGGCAAACACTCGAACTTGGCTTATGCTCCGTATGCATATGTTTGACTTTTTCCATGGCGTAATGTTCCATATCAAATGGAAATTCTACGCATTTTAAAGATGCAATGTAATGATGATTACTATATGCAAGATGCAAAGTGAATCCTCTGCTGAGGATGCCGATTAGCAACTCTGCTAAGGAAGTGGCCACTGATCTGATCTTATGACTTTCTGTGGGGAAAAGATCAACAACTCGGCTAGGGAGTAATGTTGATACATCTGGGCTCTGAACTGCCAAAACTTGCCGCGAAATTCTGGACTTTCCAACTGCGGGGAAGAATGGCTTTGCTGGGGAAGACATCACCTGAACCAGTCCTGCTTGGGGAGACCCTATTGTCATACCCCAAATTTTGACCACTAAGATTCCCCATCATTGTACAAATCATCATCACAATATGGATGGACCATCATACCTCATTAGTCTCCCCAAAGAATGGGTGAGAATCCACTATAATCAAAATTAGGATTTCAAGCCCTCTCAGAGTTCTTAGACAAAGGATCAATCAAGAATTGACATGATCTTCAACTTGTCTAACCTCTCAAACATCCACAAAGAATCAAGAGGACTCCCATACCAAGAATCAGGCACAAGGTTGCAGCATTCCAAGTGGATTTAGCCTCAAGATCGCCAATGTCACCAAATTAGGGTTTTAGTCGACTGGGGCCTCCAGATGGAAATTTTCCTCTGGGCATGAGCCAAAGGCTTCAAAGTACAACCTAAGATGCTCCAAGGGACATCATGAACCCAATCATCAAGTCAATTTTGCCTCAGGGGATGCGTCCATAAAAAATCAGGAATTAGGGTTTCTTGACCTAATTCACCCCTAAGTTGACTTTTGGGACAAAACATGAACCAAGACCTCAAGAAGAGGATTTGAGGGTCCCTAACACACTACATTGATCCATTTGCAATAATGGATTGATCCAAGAAGCTTGATTAACAAGTTTCAAATTCATCAGAACCACAATTAGGGTTTCGTGGGAAAAGTCAACTGTGCCTTTGACTTTTGACCCAGGCATGCTCCCAAACCTTGGGACATGATTCAATACACCCTATAACACCTATGAAATCAATCCATCAATTTTGAGTTAGGTCAAGGACTTGATTTCATAGAGGATCGCACAGTTTGGAGTTCATCTGACAAAAAGTCAACTGTGCACAAAAGTCAACTTTGACTTTTTGAGATTTTTCACAATTATGGTTCTTTGACCCTAAAATGATGTTAATATGTGATTGGGATCAGCATTCATTAAGAAAAATCAAGAAAAGTGGGATAACTTCTAAAAGCGGTAACCATAAAAAACTTAGAAATTTTCTAAGATATGGAAAAAACTGGCTAGGGTACCAACTTCCAAGGATCATAACTTGAGATCCAAGCAACCATTTGGGCTGATCCAAAGATGGATTTGTAGCTCTCATGGAATACTTTAAAAGTGTCAACTACACCTCATTCCAATTCCTCATGGATTTCAAGTTATGGAATGGCCAAAATCACAAAAAGTGAAAATGTCACTTTTTTCCAACACTTTGTGAAATTTTCACTAAGTCAGAATTTGCCTTCACTTTTTTCCAAATGTAGGGGCATTTTTCACTTGAATCCAAAAGGTATCAAAACAAACTATGATCCCACATATGTTGTATCATATGAGAGCTCTCCAAAATGGCCAAGAACTCCATGGAATTACACTTGAGCCATGAGATATGACCATGCCAATATGCCTTGCTGTAAACTGTCATGGCAAGGCAGATTTGGGCATTTTGCTCGATTTGCCAAATTTTTGCAAATGAAAAACATGTCTATCCATCTGAACACCTCAGGGGGAGACCAAGGAGGGACAAACACTGATCCATCAGCCTCCCAAGTCCTTGGAACCAAAAGTAGCATGTCAAACCTAGAAATGCCTAAAAGAGGGACAAGACTCCAATTTTGGTTTGGAGCATTTAATGGATGCACCAAGGTGGCATGGACTGATCCCTTTCCAATTGAATTCATTCAAGAGTTATCCAAGAACTAGGGAACCAGCAGCCTGTGCTCTAACCTCTAGTCAATGGCTAGAGGAGACTTGGATTCCTCTTGATCAACATTTACCAAACTTCTGCAGCAGTTGCCATTCACTATTGCTTGCAAAACAAACTTGCTCTACTATAAATAGAGCTCATTTATGCTCAGTTTGAGTACACCAAAGCCATCAAACAGATGCTTTCCTCAAAATCTCTTCCTTCACTCCAAAATTGCCTTCCAAAGCAAGTCACTATCAGGTTTTGAGTTTGAGAACTATTCCAACCAAACCAATCACACACACACACACCTCATAAACATCATATAGAAGTGATCCAAACACTCACATAACATCTGTAACAACAAAATCACAAAATCACTTGCGAACTGCTCAAGTTCTTGATAAAGGTGCAGTTGAGGTACCATCCCAAGTTTGAGCTTGTTTGAAACCACTCCAAGCATTCAGAAACATCACTTGGCAATTAAGGAAGCTGTGCAAATCATTGGAACAAGCTTGCAACACCTCTAACACAAAACACGATCACCAGCTGCAAGAGGTAAGCATGAGCTCTTCTAACTCTATGATCCATGCATTTTTTGCTGCACAATAATTTGGCCTATGTTCATAATCATGCATAGAGTGTTTACCCTCAATCAATTGCTTTGTTTGAATCGTGTATGGAATTTCTGAGCCTTCATGCAAATTTTAGGGTTCTTGAGGTTTCTCTTTGATTTCTTATTCCATGCTTAAAATAAATGAAATTAAAGACCATAGACATGATCGTGAGGTGAAAACGAGCAGATTGATATGTAGATTAGTGAGATTGGATAGAAAATGCAAATCTGCAGAAACAGAGGGTGGCGCGTGTTCTTGCCTTGTTCTTGGCACCCTTTTTGAAAATTCAAATATTTGAATTTTGTGATTTTATATAATTGATTCAAAAATTAATTTATCTCTGAGTTTTAATGATTTTGAGTTGATTCTTTCTTTAAGAATTCACAAAAATGTTAAAATATTTTATTTTACCAAAAAATCCTAAAAATGTTATTTATTTCATATATTTTATATTTTTGCAAAGAATTAATGTTTTATTTGTTTTTAACATTTGAAATATTTTTTCTCCCTTGATTTTCCAAACTTAATTGATTTCCAAACATTTTTTGGATATAAGCATGATTTTTCAAACATTAATCCAAGATCACAATTTGTTTTTCACACATGTTTAACAATTTTGATCATTTTAATTGAATTTCTATTCAATTAAAATATATTTTTGAAAACAAATTAGGGTTTTGATTAATTTAACCCTCATCAAACTTTTTAAAACACTTTGGGCCTCTAAAAGAGTGTAAAACCCAACCCCTTTTTGAAACCAAAATGATTTGGGCCTCAGATGTTGTATAAGACCCACTATGTTTTCAAAAACCTCGGCGCGATCGCCGTTTTCAAATCAATAACCCTGGGCTTCTCCTTGAGTTGTAAGTCCCATCTCTTGTACAAAAATAAATCTTTAGGCCTCTTGGTAGAGTATAAGACCCAATCCTTTTGTAAATAAACCTTTTAGGGCCTCACACATTGTATTATCCCTCTGTATATTTTCAAACGTTGGGGGCGGTCGTCGCCTTTTTAATCAAACCCTGGGCATCTCCTTGAGCTGTAAGCCCCACCTTTTATTTTAAAATAAATTATTGGGCCTCTAATAGAGTGTAAGACCCAATACCCTTTTAACCAAAACCATTTTTGGCCTCAGATATTGTATAAGTCCCTCTGCGTTAAAAGAAAAATCTCGGTACGATCGCCAGTTCAAAAATCAAATCATCTGGGCCTACCCTCGTGTTGTAAGTCCCATTTCTTTTATTTAAAAATAAATCTTTGGGCCTCTAATAGAGTGTAAGACCCATCCCCTTATACATAAAAACTTTTGGGCCTCATTTATTGTATAAGTCCCTCTGTACAATTTACAAAACAACGGTGCAATCATCGTTAAGACTTGGGCCGCTCCTGGAGCTGTAAGCCCCAACAATCTTTTCAAAGCACTTTCTCCTTTAATTTTGAATTCAAATACAATATTGTTATCAAAGCTTTCTTTGTTGAAAAACTAACCAAACATCATGGAATCTCTACAACGGGTAAGTGTTTATTCGCTTTCATCTACCGCTTTCATATGTATATAACTGTATTGTGGGGCTGTTTCACTGTAAGTCTTCTTTCACATCCTTTTATATACTCGTAACATATCAACTGTGTAATACTAGTATAGTTATTTAGAGTTTTCCCCGGCAACTACGTCTAGAACTAGGTAAAGCCTGTTAGTCACTCTTAAATACAAACAAAACTAGATCCCCCATAGGATTACCAGACACAGTCTTCCCTCCTCTGGGGGTTAAACAATATGGAAACGTGAAAGGCAGCATTCTCGGTGAACCCTTTCTCAGACTGTCACTCTTAGAAATTGTCAAAGAAACTCTAACTCCCCAGAGATGATCTTTTCTCCGTGAATGGCATCTCTTGGGTTTCTTCCAAATCCTTGAACTTTCCTGGCTTGATCTATTCTCGGTGAATAGCATGTCTTGAATTTCTCTTGGTTTGGGGACCCACATGCTTCCTAAAAATATCCCCGCCTCCTCTTGGGCTTTGTACAAGGACCCTTCGGCTTCTTAGAAGTTCTCATGCCTTCTCATGGGCTTCATACAAGGACCCTGACGACCTCTTAAAGGTATAAGACAGAACTTAGTCATCCTTTGCTAGAGCAGTCTTTCCAGCGTCAAAACTCCAGCCGTTGTAGGGTTGATACTTATCCCTTAAATACTCGTGCCTCCTCTTGGGCATTGTACAATAGATAAAACTCTAGACTTAGACAGTCTAAGACCCTTGACTCTCAAATACATTCTTAAGTTCCTTTTAAACATAGGAAGAAACCCCGGTCTCTCTCATGAGGGTTCCCCACACTTGGACCCGCTTCAGGACCTAAAGAATCCACAGCGGTAAGACAGCCTCCTCTTGGGCTTTGTACAAATGATTCCCCCCAGCAGAGCTAACCTTTTCAGACTCTCTTGTTGAGTCACCTCCTTTTTAGCCTCCGTCTTGGGCTTTGTACAAGACATATAAAACACTCTTTTGTTGAGTATAAAATAATCTTTTGTTGAGTCAACCACTTTTAGCCTCCGTCTTGGGCTTTGTACAAGACATATAAAAAACTCTCTTGTTGAGTCAACTTCCTTTTGGCCTCCATCTCGGGCTACGTATGGGATAATAAATCACTCTCTTGTTGAGTATACAAGACTCTCTTGTTGAGTCAATTTCCTTTTAGCCTCCATCTCGGGCTTCGTACGAGACAGAAACACACTCTCTTATTGAGTATAAAAGACTCTCTTGTTGAGTCAAAACCTTTTAGCCTCCGTCTTGGGCTTCGTACAAGACACATAAAAGCACTCTCTTGTTGAGTCGGTCACTTGTTAGCACTCTCTTGTTGAGTATAAAAGACTCTCTTGTTGAGTCAATCTCCTTTTAGCCTCTATCTCGGGCTTCGTATGAGACAGCAAAACACTCTCTTGTTGAGTATAAAAGACTCTCTTGTTGAGTCAATCACCTGTCAAACAGACTCTCTTGTTGAGTCCACCTTTTTAGCCTCCGTCCTGGGCTTTATACAGGACAGATAAAAACACCCTCTTGCTGGGTCAACCACGTCCTCTTAGGCTTTGTATAAGGAAACCTCGGTTGAGTCAATCAACCTTTTAGCATCAAATTTGTGCCTTGCTCACAGCATACAAACATCAACGACTCCTCTTTATACATGACAAATTCTCTCTCAGTCAAACCTTTAGCTTCACATCTTGGACTTTGAACAAGATACAAACCATCTTTAGCTTCATATCTTGGGCTTTGAACAAGACACCAAAACACCTTTTTCCTCCCATAGAATAGGAGGAACTACGATCGCTCTGATTTCCCAGTTTCGTCAAACGAGAATACGTAGGAATAAGATTGCAAAAATCTTAGCGAGCATACTAATCAACAACCCAAAATCCAGTACCCCCCCAGATATCAATCCAAAAGCACCAAATCCTAACATCTTACCAAAAACCTCGCAAATAGTCCAAACATTCTGAATTTAAACAAAATAAACCGAAGAAGGACCCACATCTTAATAGCATCCGTAACTTAACAGACAGTTGCTTAAAATCAGTATGCAAGCAGGATAAATTGGAGACATCTATTTCCCTTCCTTAATCAGCTCAATAGGATAAAAAATGAATCGAACTGTAGTACCCAAGTGATCGTGATTCAAGACCACAAAAATCGCGCTACAGAAAAATGGCGCCCACCGTGGGGCCTTCTTCTCTTTCTTACAATCTTCGGTGGAAACCTTTAAATTCAACCAGATGTAACAGAAATGACGACTCTGCTGGGGAGTCATTGTCTGTATAGGATCATAAGACTAGAGGTCTAGGATGATTAAGACAAATATATATACTGCTTTTCCTAATTGATATCTGTGTTTATTTTTCTGCTAATGGGAATGCGTGTGATGCCGCATGTGGAAAGATTGAGTATACACCTAAGATAGGTGATGGCAATACGGGTAATCTTGTGGGGAGTGAATCCCAGTTAAGAGTCCTCGGTCGACCATCAAACTCAGTGGAGACTCCCTTTGCAGATACATTGCCTATACGACTTCGGTTGTTGAAAGTAGTGTGGTCGACTGGGTTATCTGAGAAGCTGAGGTTTTTAGTAGACTGAAACCATTTTGTAGCGCGGAAGCTATCGAAAATAGTTGTCACGTGATACTACCCTCATCTGAGATCACTCTAAGATGCATCAGCTCGCTGGCGATCCGCTTGCTGTTGTTATCCCAAGAGGGGTCAATGATTTTGCGGACAGGTACAAAAAATCACCAGTATAAACCTTTGGGGATGGGTAGAGCCTTGACTTCATGACACCAACCCATTGACTCCATGTTTTTTCTATGTTTTTGTGTACTGCATTCATGCATTCATTTCATTAAAAAAATTTAAAAACAAAGAAAAATCTTCTCTTCTAGTCTCTCTTTTTCAAATTAAACTAAGACAATGATTGCAAATATCAGAGAAAAGAGATTGCGTTATGGATTTCGGTAGGAGGAAGACTCACAAGTACACCTTCAAGGTTCCAAAACTAGAGGATTTAAGAGGTCTGGTGAGAATGATCACCAACCACGAGGCTTTCAGAGCTAAGTATGGAGGACTGTTGTCCTTGTTAATGGTTCATGTAATCGAAGGAATCCTGTCCACACTAATCCAGTTCTACGATCCGGTCTATCACTATTTCACATTCTCGGATTATAAACTGGCACCAACACTGGAGGAGTACTCTCACCTGACTGATTTATTTATTACTGATCAAGCTCCCTTTTCTGGACTGGAAGAAATTCCAAAGGATAAAACCATTGCAAGAGCAATCTATTTGGACGAGTCAGAAGTCAGGACTCACATGACCACTAAGGGTGGAATCCAGGGTTTTCCAGCCCAGTTATTGATAAAAAAAGCTCTATACTTTTCTAGTATAGGGAACGCGGACGCTTTCGAGAGCATCTTTGTTTTGCTCACCTACGGGTTATTTTTGTTTCCCAACATCGATAACTTTGTAGATATCAACACCATTAATATTTTTTTTATTAGAAACCCAGTACTGACCTTGCTCGCAGATGCTTATCATTCTATACACTTAAGGAATTTGTGCAGTCGAGGAATGATCACATGTTGTGTACCCCTGCTATACAAATGGTTCACTTCCCACTTACCCAAGTCTGCTGCATTTTGGGATCAAAAGAATACTTTCCGTTGGTCACAGAGAATCATGTCTCTTAGCAACTCTGACATCGATTGGTACAATCGTATCTATGACAGGATCAGGATCATTGACCGTTGTGGAAATTTCCCAAACGTACCCCTTATAGGAACTAAGGAAGGAATTAACTATCATCCAATTTTAGTTCGTCGTTAATTTGGATACCCGATGAGGCATGTCCCGCATAATGCTCATCTGGAAGGTCTTTTCTTCAAGGAAGGAGAAAATGATAGGGCACTAAATACGGAAATAGTGTACGCCTGGAAACACGTTCATAGGAAAGGAAGAAAGTCTCTAGGAAAACCAGACTGTGTCTCGATGGAGCCTTATCTCCACTGGGTACAAACTAGAGCTCTCAAACTGAGGATGCCTTACCCTCATTAAGAAGCTCTTCCATTAAGGGACCCTGTCCGTTATTTTATGTCTGAGACGGAAAAACTTCAGGTTACTCTCAACAAAGTTCAGCAGGAGAAGAGGTCTTGGAGGAACAAGTACCGTATTCTCAATATGGAGTGTAAGAAAATACAGCAACTACTGAAAGATAAAGATGCTCTGATTGAGATTTTAGAGCAACATGCTGTGGAAAGTCAGGATGACCAAAGGAATTTGCTCGCTCCTTTCACTTGGCAAAGGAATGACAACCCGACAACGGCTCAAGAGCCCCGATCAAAGAAAAGGAAAATTCCAGAACCAGCACCTGAGCTCTCCTTAGAGAGGACTCAGGACCCATAAGTTTAGATTTCCTTTTACAGCACTTTGTAATCTACTTTATTTCCCTTTCCCCAATCTTTGAATTCAATAAAACGGGGTTTCCCCACTGTTTGATATTTGCAATCCAATTGTTGAAGTTTATTTTGATTAAACAAAAATTATTAAAATATTGCATTCATCATTCCCATGTAACACATTCTTCTTACCTACGAATCTCACATATGTGTCTGGATTCTAGAGTCGAACTGTCTCATTCGTACAATACTCGGGCCAATCGTCAGAAAAAGATGGATGATCTCGAGGAAGAGAACAGATAGTTGAGGGAAGAGATCGACACTCTGAAAGAGCTTCATAACAACATGCAAGCTCTATAAGAGGCTCAGATGCAACAACAAAGGATTGTGATCTCAAATATCACATCAATGCCCATAGTGGAGAAGTATGACCCTAGGTACAAAATGCCAAAAGATCGCCCCTGGGGCATGCCACTCAACTATATCCC
Organism: Lathyrus tuberosus; assembly: GCA_022829125.1. Lineage (NCBI taxonomy): Eukaryota > Viridiplantae > Streptophyta > Magnoliopsida > Fabales > Fabaceae > Lathyrus > Lathyrus tuberosus. Next base: position 703,648 of record JALAZF010000142.1, on the reverse strand, counting down.
AGAAGGATATATTCCGCCGATCACTGAAGATCTGGAAACTTCAGCTGGAGCTGTTGGGCCAGAAGGTTACAAACTTCGGGAAAGGAAAGATGCCAGGGGCATGACATCAACTTCTTAAGGTTACAAACTTCGGGAAGCACCTAGAGTCACTGCCATGATGACTATACCACCACCCGTGGTACATACTGTCCCAGAAAGACAGATTCGACAAATACCTTCTGGTGGAAACAAAAGTATGTTCGACAGAATGAATGAGTTCCAGGAATAATTCCTGGAGATGCAGAAAGAACTGTAAGCCCTTCGCGGTCAGGATTTATTTGGAAAGGACGCCGCAGACCTTTGTTTGGTCCCCAATGTGAAAGTTCCACACAAGTTCCAGGTGCCCGATTTTGAAAAGTACAAGGGTAACTCTTGCCCTCAGAGCCATTTGGTGATGTACGGTCAGCGAATGTTAGCTCAGACAAAGAACCAGGAGCTACTAATTCACTACTTTCAAGATAGTTTAACCGGTGCCGCACTCAAATGGTACATGGGTTTAAACCGTACTAAGATTGGCAATTTCAGAGATCTTGGCGCTGCCTTTGTTCAACAATAAGTATAACCTGGATATGGCACCAGACAGAGATCAACTCAGATCGATGTCACAGAAGGACAAGGAAACCTTTAAGGAATATGCTCAGAGATGGCATGAAATTGCCGCTCAGATTTGTCCACCTCTTGAAGAAAAAGAGATGAAAAAGATCTTCTTGAAAACCTTAAGCTCATTTTACTACGACAGAATGGTCGCCAGTGCGCCCAGTGACTTCACCGAGATAGTGGGCAAGGGAGTTCGTCTTGAGGAAGCGGTCCGAGAAGGACGTTTAGTTAAGGACGCAGGATCTTCAAGTAGTACAAAATGATACGGTAGTGCTCTCCCTAAGAAAAAGAGCAAGATATTAGGAATATCTCTCTCAGAAAGCAAAGGCGACGATACCAACCAGTAGCAGCCGTAACTCCTACTATCAACCCTGCGCCTGTTCCTACGTATCAACCTCAGGTTGCTCAGAGCCAACCGATTCAACAACAATATCAGCAAAAGACACAACAACCTCTTTAGCAGACTCGTCCTGAGTACAACAACAACCGTACAACGCGACCACCAGAGTTTGACCCTATACCAATGTTGTACGCAGAATTGTTTCCACTCTTACTGGTCAAGGGACACGTTCAACCCAGGTCTCCTCTTACAGTACCAGAAAATCCGCCTTTTTGGTTCAAAGCGGATCAGACTTGCCCTTACCATCAGGGAGGACCAGGGCATAACATAAAAAACTGTCTCAGTTTCAAATCCGATGTGCAAAAGCTTGTTATGAGCGGGGTCTTATCTTTCAAAGATACGAATCCGAATGTTCTCACGAACCCACTGCCTCAACACGAGAAAGTTGCGTTAAATTTGATAGAATGAGAGTCCAACAACAACTAACAAATTCATGATGTACTCTTATTAAGGGCTAACTTGGTCAAGATGCATTGTAAACAGAGTGGATACGGCCATGTGCCACCTCATAATTATCACCAGTGTGATATCTGCTATAAAAACAATCGGGGATGTTCTGTGGTGCAATCAGCTCTACAGGAACAGTTGGATCTCGGATGGATCCAAGAGCATCGAATTCGTGGAGTTAACATGACTTATACCAGTTCCAAGATCATTCAGAACCACGACATCCGTGCAATGAATGTCAACTTGGTGGCAATGCACTCAAGGAAAAGCCAGTATCATAATCTACCACGGTATGATTACAATTCCTGTCTGACTTGCTCGGTAAACAAGCAGGGATGCTCTTTCGTACAAGAGGCCCTCCAGCGTCAGATGGATCTTGGGTGGATCCAGGACTACCGTGATAGAAATCCCTATCAGATCAACATGATTCAAATCTTCGATATTCATTTGATGAATACCAGCTTGGTGGAGTTACATGCTAAGCAAGTCCAACTCGGTTTTCTCACTTCACATAATTATCTGAGTTGTAAAGTATGTTGTGAGAGTAACCAAGGGTGCTCTCTCGTTCAAAGAACTTTACAACACTTGTTAAACCATTGGTGGCTTCCGATCTATATGGATGAAGACACGCAACAAATCAGTGTGACAAACGGGAACCCTACTAGGCATCAAAGTCAGGATGTCTGATCTATGGAAATAGACCTGGTGAGGTTACACTGCATTCAAAGCGGACGTGGCCAGGTGCCACCACATAACTACGAGCTCTGTAGAGTCTGCTAAAAAAATAATCAAGGATGTTACCTCGTGCGAGCAGCCCTCCAGAGTCAATTGGACCGCAAAGAGATTCAACCGTGTCCAAGTTCTGGATCAATCAACTGGATGCCAGACTATTTCGCTAATCAGATTAAGGACGTTCTCGTAATCTCTGATCACGAAAGGACCAAATATGTTTGTACCATCATCCCTTTACTTGGCGAATCGAAGGTTCTTAACCAAGAATTGATTGAAGTTATTTACTAGAGTCAGAAAAATCAGAAGGCTCCTGTAGTTATCAATCTACCGGGACCATTACCATATAAATCAGCTAAGGCTATCCCTTACAAATACGGTGCAACAACAGTTGAGAATGGAAAGGAAATTCCATTACCCTCTGTCGTGAATATTACAGACATTAGTTGAGTAACACGGAGCGGTCGAATCTTCAACAGAGGAGTTGGAGAACCTAAAAAAGAAAAGGAACCTCAAACGGAGGTTCCCAATCCACCAGTCGGTCAATCCAGTGATCCCGACCTTTCAAAGAACGATGATGAGATGCTGAAGCTCATCCAAAGGAGTGAATACAACATTGTTGATCAGCTGTTATAAACTCCTTCAAAGATCTCTGTGTTATCTCTTTTACTTAGTTCCGAAGCCCACATAGAGGCTCTACAGAATGTCTTAGAACAGGCCTTTGTGGAACAGGATGTGTCAATAAGATAATTCGACAGCATCATCTCCAACATCACTTCCTGCAACAACTTGGGGTTTAGTGATGAGGAATTGCCAGAAGAAGGCAAAAGTCCCAACATGGCGCTCAATATCACAGTTAACTGCCAGGACAATGCCTTAGCCAGCGTACTGGTAGACACCGGATCGACTCTCAACGTCATGTCGAAGTCCACTCTAATGCAACTATCATTCAAAGGATCTCCGATGAGAGGCAGTGAGGTCGTCGTCAAAGCATTTGACGGGTCCAGAAAAATAGTTATCGGTGAAGTCGACCTTCCCATAACTATCGGTCCTCACACTTTCCTAGTCACTTTCCAGGTCATGGACATCCGGGCAACATACAGTTGCTTATTAGGAAGAACTTGGATACACCAGGCTGGGGCAGTCACTTCGACACTACACCAGAAACTAAAGTTCGTCAAGAACGATCAACTCGTCACGGTTTGTGGAGAACAAGCCTTGATCGTGAGTAACCTATCATTGTCCACCTGTGTAGAACCCGAGGAGGTTGTCAGAACTCAGTTCTAAGCACTTTCGGCGAGCAATGAGAATCAATCAGAAAAAGGAACATCGATTTCCTCCTACAAAGATGCTCTCGAGGTGATCAGCAGTAACAATGCAAAGGGATGGGGACAGCTTGTCATTCCTACTTATATTAAAACAAAGAAGGGTCTTGGTTTTTCTTCAACCTGTACCCAGACTGCTACTAACGATGAAAGTTTTCATCCCATTCAGAACTTCTTCCATAGTGGAGGTTTCCTTCACCCAATGTCTCAAGAAGTACATACCCTCAACGAAGGAGACTCCTTCGACACAGATGAACAATGGAGATCCTATCTTAACGAGGACAATTATATGTCTCAGGAAGAGGTGCCTACACCATTTTGCTTTCCGGCACAAAGTCCGAGATTTATACCGAGGTCAGATGTCGAAATGATATACGAAGATTGTGATCTGGAAGGATGCCGTGCTCCGCCAAATTCATTAGAGGAAGACACTCTGATGAAAGACAACTTTGACCACGATTATTTTGGCCCGATGGATGGCCTGCCTATCTGGCAGCCGTACCCAGGAGACTTGGGGCAAGAAAATCATCCGAACAATGAAAATCAGTTGAGAATCATTGAAAAGAATACCTGCATCCCCACCATGTCGTGGGATCAACACTCAGGTCATTTAGAAAATATCCAGCATGACGATGAATTTGCAAAGCTTGCCGGACTAGAATTCATCAACTACGCTTTTCCCGAGGTCAACGTCATTGAGAGAGATGACTCATCCAGTTCCAAAGAAGTATGGGACACCCTGGGACAACCAAGTGGAAGATTTGACTTCTTGGTCAAGTACACCGCTCCCGAAAGCTCTCGAATCAGGCTCGAAGACATTCAACCAACTGGATGGGGAGATTTACCTGAGAGCACAAATACTATGCAAAATACAACTGAGGAATCCTCCTATGACAACTCTGCCTGGGAAACAGATTCCAATGGTCCTGCTCCACCAGAAATCAGCGTTATTTCTGAAGACAAATCGAGGGAGGTACCAGACTTTGTTATTCACTGAGGAGTTCTTTGCCAATGGGTTGCAGTCGATGTTTCGAAGATCGTTCATAAGTCAAAGTAATTGCCATCTTTGTTTCAACCTTTCACCCTGCCCAGGTGAAACGGATGTTTTGATAGGGCTCACTTTTTGTAAATATACCTCTTCACTTTTCCCAAAGCGACTGAGTTTGGTTTTATAGGGCTGAAGTATCAAGAATCGACAAAATCATAAATAAATAAACGTCATTCTGTAATTTCCACATTAATTGTTGTTTTCTTTTTCGTTTTTTCGGAAAATGGTAATCCTAAAAAACAATCTGAATAATAAAAACAAGCAGTAAAAAAATTTACACTACGCACACTCTTGCATTTTCTCCATCTCTTCTAAACACAAATCATCACGTCATGCAGATTGCTTGTTTTAAACCCCGTTGAAACATACGATCCGATGCCTTCTCCCAACTTTGAATTCCTGGTATTTGGGGCTGAAGAAGAAGTTGATGATGAAATTCCAGAAGAGATCTCCCGATTACTCCGACAAGAGGAAAGGTCCATTGAACCTCACAAAGAGCCGTTGGAAACGATCAACTTGGGCTCAGAGGAAGATAGAAAAGAGGTCAGGATTGGGGCCCTACTCGGTCCAGCTGTCAAAGAAAGGTTGGTAAAGCTTCTCAAAGAGCTTCCCGATGTGTTCGCTTGGTCCTATCAGGATATGCCAGGGTTGGATACTAGCATCGTGGAACATCATCTACCATTAAGATCAGAATGTCTGCCAGTAAAACAGAGGTTGAGACGAACTCATCCAGACATGGCCATCAAAATCAAAGAGGAGGTACAGAAACAAATTGACGCGGATTTCCTCGCCACTTCAGAATATCCCCAATGGTTAGCCAATATCGTACCAGTTCCAAAAAAGAACGGAAACGTCAGAATGTGTGTGGATTACAGAGATCTAAACAAGGCTAGTCCAAAGGACGACTTTCGTTTACCACACATTGACATGTTGGTTGACAGTACAACAAAATTCAAAGTCTTCTCCTTCATGGATGGATTCTCGGGCTATAATCAGATAAAAATGGTGCCGAAAGACATGGAGAAAACTTCCTTCATCACCCCATGGGGGACCTTTAATTACAAGGTGTTGCGGTAGGAATCGGATAACAAGATATCAGTTAACTTGCATCGCATTCTTTAAATTCACAACCGACTTTGATTTATCCAAAGGAAAGGTTCAAGATCGAGAAAAACCTAAAGGGGGGAGATCTAAGGTTCGGGGGTTGGTTATGCCTAGGGAAGGTATTAGCACCCTAAACGTCCGTAGTACTCTACGGGAGCCTCTTGTTTTACTTGTTATTTCTTACTCGCTTGCTAAAGGTGCTATGCTAAATGTTGAACCCCTAGGGGTTTGTTTCTAAGTATACTCGACAAAGCATCGCACTTTGCGCCTACGTATCCTTACGGGAGTGGAATCAGAGTATCCGTAGTTCACCGATCTAAGGGTGAAGGATAGGAACCATTGACTATGGCCAAAGTTCCAAGGGGAAAATGAGTATAAGCTCATTTTAGAGTTCACGATAACTCTCTAAATCTACGTTATAGGGGAAAGTGAGTTCTCATGATGATGAGGATCACATGGAGTTTAAGAACTCCAACCTACTTCTAAGTTATGATTTCATTGGCTCACGTTATCCAAGAAATAAGGGTAATCCTCGAAGTATAAGGTAAGATGACTTCAAGAGTCAATTTAAGTTCTCCCTTTGGAATGGGGGGAAAAGATTACAGTTATAAAGATCACCAAGATAAAGAGATATAATGCAAATACGATGATGCAATAATACATGAATAAGATGAGATGAAATAAAATAGAAATAGTCTCGTCTTAATCATGATTTAATCGAGAAATTGATAATCAATGATTCTTGACTTTCATCGACTAAATAGTAAAAGAAACTGAAATAAAAAGAAAGTGGTCTCATGTTGATCAAAGTTTTGTCAACTCAATGAAATCAACCAAACCATGAGGTTTGTTATGTCATCGATCAAAATAAAGAAAAGGGAATCGAAATGAAAAATAAAATCGGTCTCGTCTAAATCAAGATTTAATCGAGAAATCGATAATCTTGGATTTTTGACTTTCATCGACCAACAAAAATAAATAAAAGGTGGGCTCATATTTATCAAGACTTTATCGACTTGAAATGATCAAAGTCAAGATTTATGTAACGTCATTGGCCTAAATAAATATTATGAAATAAAAAAAGGTTGATCTCGTCTTGATCAAGATTTAAATCGGTAAATCGATAATCTTGACATTTGACTTTCATCAACCAAAATAAAGAAAATAGAAAGTGACCTCCTACAAATCTAGATTTTTAGTGATTTTGAAATAATCACCAAAGTCAAGATTCTTATAAATGTCATTGGCCAAAAGAAAATGGAATTGAAGTGAAAAATAAAATTGATCTCGTCTTAATCAAGATTTAAATCGGTAAATCGATAATCTTGATATTTGATTTTCATTGACCATCCAAAAGGAAAAATACGGCCTTATACTAATCAAAACTTATAGATTTGAAATAGTCAACAATGTTATGATGTTTTTTTTATACCATTGGCCCTTAAGAAAAAAATAATATTGACCTGATAATGAAAAAAACATAAAAAATAAGAATAAAAAAAAACAAATAAAATAGTAAATGGTTAAGGATTTACAAAACCTTTCTTAACAAAAACTTAATCAAAATAAATATTAAAAAACTCATCCAAGATTTTTTAAAACACAAATTAATGAGAGAAAATTATTTAATAAAAGAAGAAAAGAGAGAGTGGGGCGCTGTATTGATGAGGGAGTATAGCACGTGGGCCTCAAGCCTAGTCACAATAATGACAACATTAGATTTTTTTCGTTGAGAGAAGAAAACACGGCCAACAACTTTACATCAGCAACTCCTTCTCTTAAACAGGGCATGGCATTCAAGAGAAACAAGTTTTCACATCAAGAGCCATGGGAAACGGTACAGAGCGACCAACAACCTTCTCCGCGCGAGTTCCACGTCCGATTTCAGGTTGATTCTCGCTTGCTCCGATCCAGGTTTATGGTTTGTATCGGTTTATTTCAGATTAGGGAGGTTCTACTTGGTTCTCGATCTCTCTTCTTCTCGAACCTTTTGAATCGGTTTGTGTGTCGTGAAACTCAGAGGTTTATTTGATTCTGGCCTTTTTTATTTGGTTCCTTGCCCAATCAATTTCTCTTCTTCGCACCTCTTTCTGGTTCGGTTTGTGTGATTTTGGGCGTTGGGGTTTTGGATATTGGTTCTGGTATGTGTTTGAAACGAAGGGAGGAAAAGTTTGGAGAAGGTTTATAAAAGGTTGAGTCTTTGAAGTTTGGAAGAAGAGGGATTAACGAGAGAGGTCGTTTAGTTGTGGTTTTGTTAATATTGTTGTTTCGATCAGAATAGGTATGATGGTGTTGGTTGCTGCGATATGCTTTGGATGGTGGCGAGCAGAGCTATTGTCGTTTGTTGTGAATGGTTGAAGGGAGAGATGAGAGGATCGTTTTTGTGCGTGAGTGAGGGGTAGTAGATGAAGGTTCTGGTTTTGAAGGTTTTGTATATGATGAAGATGAAGCAAGGGGAGGATTTTTAAGGTTCAGAAAAAATAGCTTATTTTAGGGAGAGAACGCGGCTCCCAGATTTTGTTTTATTTCAGAGAGATTTTCTTCTTTTTTCTTCTTTTTTAGTTCCTCTCCCGTTTTTAAAAAAAACTTGCTTCTTAAATTTACTTGAATATGACCGTTGTTGAATTGTCACTTTCAGGCTGCAGAGGGAGCGTTGTGAGCAGGCTGGGAGAGTTTTTGAGCAAGGTTTTGGGCTGTCATTGTGTTGAGCAGCGCTTCGTACGGTTTGCAAGCTGGACTTGGAGCAATGTCTTTTTCAACTGAGTTGTTTTGTACATACCGTAGCAGTGGCAGCTGGTACTCAAGGCGTTGGCTTCACAACACACAACTTTTCCTTTTGAATTGGTTTTGCATATCAGTAATTGTCTTGAAACAACAACTTCCATTTGGACCAAAAAACTATACAAGTGGGCTTTGTAAAAAAACAAGAAATGGGCTTACGAAAATTGGTTTTAAAAGGAGCAAATTAAAATATGGATTTGAAAAATGGAAATTAATCCTGATTTTAAAAATGGAATAAAATTAGACACTTGATCTTAAAACTAAAATTAAATAGAATTTGATGACAAAAACTTGAATATGGAATTTTGAAAAGAACTCAAGAATGGACTCAAGAATTTGATTGAAATTGAGATATTGAATTTGAAATAAATTAGAATGACTTTACTTGAATTAAAGTGAAATTGGGAATGAATTTGGAAATTGAAATTGAAGTTTTTGATGATTGGATAATGATGAATAAAAATTCCAATTTGGATTTAGAAATGGATTTAGCAATGGACAAAAAGAAAATTAGATAAGTAAAATGGTTTTAATGGATATTTGAAAAAAGAAGAAAAGATTTTAAATATGAAAATAGGTATGAAGATGGTTAGAATGAATAATGGCTAAGAAAGAAAAATGGATACTTGGATAAGAAAAAAAAGTTAAATGATTATTGAAATTGGTTTGGAATTAAAGACGAATAAAATGGATAGATAATTGGTTATGGAGACATCTCCTTGAACTTCCTTAAGATAAACCTGATAAAAAGAAATAAACACAAACAAAAACCTCTTGAAAAGGGTTAGCTATGCAGCATGATTGACCTAAAATGACACGCAAGAAAATCAATGGATCGAAGGGAAAATTTTGGGGTATAACAGTTGCCCCTATTTAAATATCTTCACCGGATGGCACGAGGAACGAAGATCCTTGGGACGTCAAGGTGAAAGGTATTTAAATATAGCAAACCGAAAATTTTGCCCTTAGATACAAAGACATGCAATGCTACTAAAATGATGATATGATGCCATGAAAGATGCAAAAATGCAGACAAAACAGGACACCAAAGAAAGAAAAGCAAACAAACACAAGACGAGCTTCACTGGGGAAGCAAAGAAGGTTAGTACCCACAAGGAAGACACTCCTTGGGGATGCAAGCTAACCAACAAAAGGGACTCACTGGGGAGACTCAGAGGAAACACCGGGGATAGAATACAAAAGGGTATTCTTCACTGGGGAAGGATCCAGGGAGATGGACGACAGGTTCAAATATGACCGGACGACACTGGGGAAAAGGCACAAACATACTGGCGTGAAACCAGGGAGAAGACACGATCTCCACCGGGGATCAGTTGCAACAAAAGGATAGACACCCGAAAAAGATTTTCTGGGGATTTCTTATGCTGAAGAGTTCAAACGGGGTCTTCAAGAAAAGCCAGAAAAGACAGAGACAAACTCCGCGCGCCAGATAGAAAACACCTGGAATGAGCAATACAGGTTCAAGATAACCTGATATAAGCAAACGATTCACGATAACCGAAGATAAACAACTGGAGTTTAAATGGGAACAAGGTTAATGAGCCAAGAATAGACTCTGGTACTCAAATAAGAGTTGGTTGAGATAACACATAATTTGCTTTATGAGGAAAACCAGTATGGGCTGGAAAAATAACCTTATTGGAGATAGAACCAAAGATGGGCCCCAATAAAGGTATCTAGAATGATTGATCATCAAGTCTAAATGTGACTGGATGACATTCTAGAAAAGATCAGCAATGAAGGTTGAACCGGAAAGACGGTCTTCACTGGGAAAAAACGCCCAAAGTGATGGAACAACAGGTTCAAGTATGACCGGTTGGCACTTTAGAAGGAGATATAACCTCATTGGAGATAGAACCAAAGATGGGCCCCAATAAAGGTATCTATAATGATTGATCATCAAGGCTAGATGACATTCTAGAAATGATCCACAATGAAGGTTGAACCGGAGAGACGATCTTCGCTGGGAAAAAACATCCAAAGTGATGGAACAACAGGTTCAAGCATGACCGGTTGGCACTTTAGAAGGAAAACCAATCTTATTGGAAGTAGAACCAAGAAATGGGCTCCAATAAAGGTATTTAGAATGATTGATCATCAAGGCTAGATGACATTCTAGAAAGGATCCGCAATGAAAGTTGAACCGGAGAGACGGTCTTCACTAGGAAAAAACATCCAAAGTGATGGAACAATAGGTTCAAGTATGACCGGTTGGCAGTTTAGAAGGAGATATAACCTCATTGGAGATAGAACCAAAGATGGTCCCCAATAAAGGTATCTAGAATTATTGATCATCAAGGCTAGATGACATTCTAGAAATAAAATATCCTCAATGAAGGTTGAACTGGAAGGACGGTCTTCACTGGGAGAAAACATCCAAAGTGATGGAACAACAGGTTCAAGAATGACCGGTTGGCACTTTAGAAAGAAAAATAACCTTATTGGAGATAGAACCAAAGATGGGCACCAATAAAGGTATCTAGAATCTGATAGGTTCGTATCGAGGTTGCGTAACTAAAGGTAAAATTTCCTGGGGAATACCCATTATGGTTGCAAAAAGGCTGAATAGTACCAGAGATAGATAAGCGGCTTATAAGAGAATGTCACTTATCGCCATAGTAAAACAAGCTTCTTCAAGAGACTGCTGCTTCAAAGATATGATAATATCACAACACTGTCGGAGAAATAATTTGTCTTCAATGAGGATCTGTAAAAGATTCTTCTTGCTAGAAACGGTGCAAAATAAATGCACGTTCAAAGATAGGTTAAAAACACCACACCTGCCAGGGACCAAAGTTCAATCTAGGAACAAGCTAGAAAGAAACGGTCAAACAAGACTCCAATTGAGGAATGAACTCAAATGGGAACTTATCTTATCCACATGTGGAAAAAATAACTGAACCAACCATCATCCACGAGAATCAAACTCTATGGGGAATTCAGAAAAGAATGAGCGCTTTATGCCTAAGGCTGATTTTCTATTGGAGTGAATAGACGAACCCAGTCACTTGGGGAGATAAACGCCAAAGTGAACAAAAACAGGTAAACACCAGAAAAGGAAGCAAAAATGCTAAAATGCTATGCATATGAGTGCTTATGCCATGCTTATGCTTATGATGACAAAACAGACAAGAAGCGAAACGAGACTGGAGATGAAATAAACATCTCGACAAGGGACACCCAACCAAACTCAACAGGTTGGACCAATACTGGGGGTGAAGAAGAATCAACAACTTCACTGGTGAAAAGAGTATTCCACTTGAGGCATAACATCCTGAGGATTGCCATCGTGAGCTTGATCTCTTTGCTGGAGGAGAATCCATGGAAATTTGTCAAGATTAGTTGAAGTAACAGCTTATTGGGGAGCTAGCAAAGGATATCACAAGAACAAAGTAATTCGGCATCCCACTGGCATAATAATCATCTTCAAATCTTATCTGCCCCAGGCTATATGGTGTGTCAGAAGACGATAACAAGAGGATTTTATAGAAGAATTGGCATACAAGGTGTTTCAATATTTTCAAACTCTTGGAGAGATCTCGGCGTAACTGCCCCAGATTAACTGCATTCACACAACAAGGTCCTTGAACTTGCTTCTGACTGGTTGTTTGACGATTTGGGGAACAAACTTGCCCCTGTCAGCTGGGTTGATTTGTGAAGGAGATGTCCCTGACTGACTGTTTTTGAGAGATTTGCCGAATCTCGACCTGATTGCCCCTGATTAACTGGTTTGTGAGGGTAAGTCATCAAAAGGATTTCACATAAGAATTGACGCACCAGATGCTTCAATGTCTTCAAACTTTGAAAAGGTTCATAAGCCTTGACATAACTGCCTCTGTTCAATTGTATTCGTAATACTCAAACTGTAGTAGAAACGACTGGGGAACAAAACTTGCCCCTGTTGATGGTTCACTGGAGTCCACACCTTAAACTTGTCATAAGATGACCTCAAGAAGACTTGCCCCAATATTCTGAACCTTTGAAGAGTTCTGCCCCTGATTCGATAACTCTTGGAATGGTTGATTGGCAGATCCTCGTACTTGGTTGTCCCTGACTGAGCTTCCTTTATCAAGTCAAATCCCCTAGCTGGCTGTATTTGTTGGGATTTCTTTGATATTGAATTGTTTTTACAAACAAGTATTGTTCATCAAAAGTTGGCAAGTTCAATGTGATATTCATGCGAGCTTTTTGAAAACAAAGTTTATTGATGAAACGCACACGGTGGAATGATTAAATAAAAAACAAAGTGAATCTAGTCATTTACGGAATGACAGAGGAAGTGATCAACACACGCAAATAACAAAGATTATTAGGAGTCAGGTTAATCAACCTTGCTGTAGTATGCTTTCAAAACAACCTTACCTCAATTAAGTCTTTTAAGGGTTGTAACGTGGCTTGGTTCACGGTTTTATGAAACAAAGGATAAAGGCTCAAAGTTTATTTGTCCCACCCAATCTTTGTGATGAACTCCGATCCTACACTCAGTTAACTCAAGCTATACATTCAAGCTTCCAAAAGCTAGGGTGTCACTTGATTTGAGAGTTGACTGGCGCCTTACACGAAACGTTTGCATTTGATTGCATATCCAAGTTAAACTGAGATTTAAGGGTTTTCTGCGTAAGGAAAGAAAACTCCTACTTCTAGGCTCGAAGGGTTAACGAGGGATTATCTTCCTTATTTCTCCAGTATTTGGGAATTGAAACAATGCCTTACATCCTCGGCCAGGTTTAATCGAAAGCATACCACAACTATTAGGGATGTAATGTTTTCGCTATCCTCCCCAATCCTTGTTTAAATAAATAGTTTGATAAAGGGAATGAAACAAGATGGAGATATTATTATATTTTTTTGTATAGCGATAAAAGTATATGAGTGAAACGAATGGACTTAATCCAAAAGATGCACAAACATTTCATTAACCTTGCCAACTTGAAAGTACAACAAAGCTTATAAGCAAATACAAATTCAAAGTACAAAGGGAATACAATAAAATTGCTGAAACAGCTAAAAGATTGCCAACTTTAGGGAATCAAATACAGAAAATCAAAGAGGAGCTCAATCACAGATCCCTAATCCAACTTTGTCTTGATACATCCTCTACAACATCACTTATCTCATGAGCAGGTAAGGATTGTTCTTGATATTAGGTTGGGAGCCATCGAAAGACAAAATGTTTCTCTCCACTAAGTCCTTCACAATGTGCTTCAAAGCAAAACAACCTTCTAAATTATGGCCTGGTGCACCTTCATGGAATGCACAATGAGCGTTGGGATTGTAAGAAGGTGAAAGCGGATTAGGAGGTGGGCTTGATGACCTTGTAGTTATTAATCCTTGTTGCACCAAAGTAGGATACCGTTTTGTATACGTCATAGGAATGGGAGGAATCGGAGGCATTCCACCCTTTCTTTTGCCTGGAATATTCTGACGAGAAACTTGAGTCCATTGGCGATAAGTAGGAGCGTTGGGCGCTCGTTGATACACTGGTGGTTGAGGAACCGGATGATAAACAGAAGCTTGGTGGTTGAATGTTGGCGCGATGGCGGCCACATAAGGTTGCTGAATAGAATAACGCTGTTGTTGCTGCTGACGTTTCCAGAACTGATTTTTCTTCTTTTTGTTTGTCATCACCACACTAGTATCTCCTTCCCTTTTGAAGGATATCTTGGCATCGTCGCTTGAACTATCAGCTCTCTTGGTCATTTTCCCACTCTTCAAACCAAGCTCTACTTTAACCCCTACAGCCACAATATCGGAAAAACTAGCAGACACACTATTGATCATCCTTTCGTAGAATTCCGGTCTCACCGTGTCGATAAACCAATCAGTTAACTCTTTTTCAGATAAAGGTGGCTCTACCTATGAAGCCAACTCTCTCCATCTCTGTGCATACTCTTTAAAAGACTCGGTATCACTCTGTGACATACTCAGTAGTTGTCTGCGATCTGGCGCGAGGTCCATGTTATATCTGTAATGCTTTACAAAAGCACCAGATAAGTCTTGAAAGCATCGAATCCTAGATTGGTCCAAAGTCAAATACCACTTCGCAGTAGCCCCTTTCAAACTATCTTGGAAGCAGTTGATCATCAACTTATCATTATCCATAAATGCAGCCATTCGTCGGTAATACATGACCAAATGTGACATAGGACAGGTCGCCCCTGAGTATAGGTCAAAATTGGGTAGTTTGAACTTGGGTGGAATTACCAAGCCTGAGACTAAGCACATGTCCTTAGCACTAGTATTGAATACATTGCTCCTTTCCATTGCTTTCAATTTCCTCTGAATTGTCTCTACACTTTCCTTCAGCCTTTCATGTCGATTATCTCCTTCTTCGGACATATTGACATAATCGTAAACCGGATGTGGGTTCTGAAAAACGGGGTGCACCTGAGCTCACACTGCTGCCGGAGCAAAAGTAGGAATAGCTTGAAAAGCCTCACTAACCAAAGGAACAGCTTGTTGAGTAGAAGTGACGGCCGGAGCACGTATAAAGTTAAAAGGCAAGCCCAAAGTGGGGTTCACAGCATTAACGGGAGGTTCTACAGTTGTAGTGATAATCTCGGAGACCACCGTCGCTTGTGTATCCATCTTTGCCCTCATAACTTGAATAGCTTCCAGAATTTGCCCCATTCCTCCTCGGAGCTCACTCAATTCATTGTTGAGTCTGTCCATTTCACAATACTGTTCAGACATCCTTTGTCGAGTTTGGCTCGTGGTGTCGTAGTTGTCGGGAATTCAAAGACAATTCTGAAGGGAAAAACAGTGACATGAGACGGAGACAGGGAAATAAAATGCACATGCCATGACATGATGCAAATGAGATGCCAATGCAAGCCAAATGGTTTCAAGGAACGCAAAGGCAAGTTGAAAAAAAAACTTTTGGAAAAACTGAAAAAGTTTTTGTTTTAAAATCCAAGCTTTGTTGATCTTTTGAAAAGGGAACAAACATTCGAGTTCCTCAAAACCAAAGGGCTAGGAATGCTTGAATGTATGGATGCATAAAGCACACGAGCACGAACATATGTACACACAACAAAACATACAAATCATAGGTTTTGAGATCTCATGAATGGAGCCATGGTCTACCCATCCCAATAGGTGTTCACTACGGGTTCTCAGTTTGCAGAACAGGGTTCTAAGAAGTTCCCAGAGTCGACAACCCATCTTTCAGATTTTATCGACTTCCCAATTGCTCGGTAATCAATAAAATTCTCAAGAGAGTCTCGTCTGAGTGCAGTATCGCATAGCAACCATTTAGGATTACTCCCTCACGGTCATCGCACTACATCTTAAAAGGCAAAGTGGGGTAAAAGGGTAACTAAAGGTCATCAGTATCCCTGGCACCCAGGTCGAAAGTAGTAACGCATTCACGATTGCTCGTTCAACATATACCACTTCCGAGATGGCCTCAACTGAGTGTGGACTTCAAGTTCACTCCTTTGGGATTTCTCCCTCGAAGTTTCCTTGACTATGCCCACGATCCTAATCAAATGTGTACTCTCAAATCTGGGTTAAGACTTATCTCACCACTCAAGAAACAAGCCAACCAAGAGAAACTCAAGCACAACATATATACAGGCAATCAAACAGATATACATAAATATAGCAAACAAGCATAAATAAAACAAGCAAAAACAAGGTGGCTTAACCCTAAAAAATATGCAACTTCCCCAGTGAAGTCGCCATTTCTGTTGCGGTAAGAATTGGATAACAAGATATCAATTAACTTGCATCGCATTCTTTAAATTCACAACCGACTTTGATTTATCCAAAGGAAAGGTTCAAGATCGAGAAAAACCTAAAGGGGGGAGATCTAAGGTTCGGGGGTTGGTTATGCCTAGGGAAGGTATTAGCACCCTAAACGTCCGTAGTACTCTACGGGAGCCTCTTGTTTTACTTGTTATTTCTTACTCGCTTGCTAAGGGTGCTAGGCTAAAGGTTGAAACCCTAGGGGTTTGTTTCTAAGTATACTCGACAAAGCATCACACTTTGCGCCTACGTATCCTTACGGGAGTGGAATCAGAGTATCCGTAGTTCACCGATCTAAGGGTGAAGGATAGGAACCATTGACTATGGCCAAAGTTCCAAGGGGAAAATGAGTATAAGCTCATTTTAGAGTTCACGATAACTCTCTAAATCTACGTTATAGGGGAAAGTGAGTTCTCATGATGATGAGGATCACATGGAGTTTAAGAACTCCAACCTACTTCTAAGTTATGATTTCATTGGCTCACGTTAGCCAAGAAATAAGGGTAATCCTAGAAGGATAAGGTAAGATGACTTCAAGAGTCAATTTAAGGTCTCCCTTTGGAATGGGGGGAAAAGATAACAGTTATAAAGATCACCAAGATAAAGAGATATAATGCAAATATGATGATGCAATAATACATGAATAAGATGAGATGAAATAAAATAGAAATAGTCTCGTCTTAATCATGATTTAATCGAGAAATCGATAATCAATGATTCTTGATTTTCATCGACTAAATAGTAAAAGAAACTGAAATAAAAAGAAAGTGGTCTCATGTTGATCAAAGTTTTGTCAACTCAATGAAATCAACCAAACTATGAGGTTTGTTATGTCATCGACCAAAATAAAGAAAAGGGAATCGAAATGAAAAATAAAATCGGTCTCGTCTAAATCAAGATTTAATCGAGAAATCGATAATCTTGGATTTTTGACTTTCATCGACTAACAAAAATAAATAAAAGGTGGCCTCACATTTATCAAGACTTTATTGACTTGAAATGATCAAAGTCAAGATTTATGTAACGTCATTGGCCTAAATAAAGATTATGAAATAAAAAAAGGTTGATCTAGTCTTGATCATGATTTAAATCGGTAAATCGATAATCTTGACATTTGATTTTCAACGACCAAAATAAAGAAAATAGAAAGTGGCCTCCTACAAATCTAGATTTTTAGTGATTTTGAAATAATCACCAAAGTCAAGATTCTTATAAATGTCATCGGCCAAAAGAAAATGGAATTGAAGTGAAAAATAAAATTGATCTCGTCTTAATCAAGATTTAAATCGGTAAATCGATAATCTTGATATTTGACTTTCATTGACCATCCAAAAGGAAAAATACGGCCTTATACTAATCAAAACTTATAGATTTGAAATAGTCAACAAAGTTATGATGTTTTCTATACCATTGGCCCTTAAGAAAAAAATAATATTGAACTGATAATGAAAGAAACATAAAAAATAAGAATCCAAAAAAAAACAAATAAAATAGTAAATGGTTAAGGATTTACAAAACCTTTCTTAACAAAAACTTAATCAAAATAAATATTAAAAAACTCATCCAAGATTTTTTAAAACACAAATTAATGAGAGAAAATTATTTAATAAAAGAAGAAAAGAGAGAGTGGGGCGCTGTATTGATGAGGGAGTATAGCACGTGGGCCTCAAGCCTAGTTACAATAATGACAACATTAGGTTTTTTTTTGTTGAGAGAAGAAAACACGGCCAAAAACTTTACATCAGCAACTCCTTCTCTTAAACAGGGCATCGCTTTCAAGAGAAACAAGTTTTCACATCAAGAGCCATGGGAAACGGTGCAGAGCGACCAACAACCTTCTCCGCGTGGGTTCCACGTCCGATTTCAGGTTGATTCTCGCTTGCTCCGATCCAGGTTTATGGTTTGTATCGGTTTATTTCAGATTAGGGAGGTTCTACTTAGTTCTCGATCTCTCTTCTTCTCGAACCTTTTGAATTGGTTTGTGTATCGTGAAACTCAGAGGTTTATTTGATTCTGGCCTTTTTTATTTGGTTCCTTGCTCAATCAATTTCTCTTCTTCGCACCTCTTTCTGGTTCGGTTTGTGTGATTTTGGGCGTTGTGGTTTTGGATATTGGTTCTAGTATGTGTTTGAAACGAAGGGAGGAAAAGTTTGGAGAAGGTTTATAAAAGGTTGAGTCTTTGAAGTTTGGAAGAAGAGGGATTAACGAGAGAGGGCGTTTGGTTGTGGTTTCGTTACTATTGTTGTTTCGATCAGAATAGGGATGATGGTGTTGGTTGCCGCGATATGCTTTGGATGGTGGCGAGCAGAGCTATTGTCGTTTGTTGTGAATGGTTGAAGGGAGAGACGAGAGGATCGGTTTTGTGCGTGAGTGACGGGTAGTAGATGAAGGTTCTGGTTTTGAAGGTTTTGTATATGATGAAGATGAAGCAAGGGAAGGATTTTTAAGGTTCAGAAAAAATAGCTTATTTTAGGGAGAGAACGCGGCTCCCAGGTTTTGTTTTATTTCAGAGAGATTTTCTTCTTTTTTCTTCTTTTTTCGTTCCTCTCCCGTTTTAAAAAAAAACTTGCTTCTTAAATTTACTTGAATCTGACCGTTGTTGAATTGTCACTTTCAGGCTGCAGAGGGAGCGTTGTGAGCAGGCTGGGAGAGTTTTTAAGCAAGGTTTTGGGTTGTCATTGTGTTGAGCAGCGCTTCGTACGGTTTGCAAGCTGGACTTGAAGCAATGTCTTTTTCAACTGAGTTGTTGTGTACAGACTGTAGCAGTGGCAGCTGGTACTCAAGGCGTTGGCTTCACAACACAAAAATTTTCCTTTTGAATTGGCTTTGCATATCAGTAATTGTCTTGAAACAACAACTTCCATTTGGATCAAAAAACTATACAAGTGGGCTTTGTAAAAAAATAAGAAATGGGCTTACGAAAATTGGTTTTAAAAGGAGCAAATTAAAATATGGATTTGGAAAATGGAAATTAATCCTGATTTTAAAAATGGAATAAAATTAGACACTTGATCTTAAAACTAAAATTAAACAGAATTTGATGACAAAAACTTGAATATGGAATTTTGAAAAGAACTCAAGAATGGACTCAATAATTTGATTGAAATTGAGATATTGAATTTGAAATAAATTAGAATGATTTTACTTGAATTAAAGTGAAATTGGGAATGAATTTGGAAATTGAAATTGAAGTTTTTGGTGGTTGGATAATGATGAATAAAAAATGCAATTTGAATTTAGAAATGGATTTAGAAATGGACAAAAAGAAAATTAGATAAGTAAAATGGTTTTAATGGATATTTGAAAAAAGAAGAAAAGATTTTAAATATGAAAATAGGTATGAAAATGGTTAGAATGAATAATGGCTAAGAAAGAAAAATGGATACTTGGATAAGAAAAAAAAGTTAAATGATTATTGAAATTGGTTTGGAATTAAAGACGAATAAAATGGATAGATATTTGGTTATGGAGACATCTCCTTGAACTTCCTTAAGATAAACCTGATAAAAAGAAATAAACACAAACAAAAACCTCTTGAAAAGGGTTAGCTATGCAGCATGATTGACCTAAAATGACATGCAAGAAAATCAATGGATCTAAGGGAAAAATTTGGGGTACAACACAAGGTAATGTCGTTCGGTTTGAAGAACGCCGGGGCAACCTACCAAAGGGCCATGACTACTCTGTTTCATGACATGATACACCAGGAAATCGAGGCATATGTCGATGATATGATTGCCAAATCTAAAACATAGGAGAAGCATGTGACCCACCTGTCAAAGCTATTCGAGCGTTTGAGGAAGTTCAAACTCCGTTTGAATCCTAACAAGTGCACATTCGGTGTCCGTTCGGGGAAACTCTTAGGGTTCATCGTCAGCCAAAAAGGAATTGAGGTTGATCCTGACAAAGTCAAAGCCATTCAAGAAATGCCTTCTTCAAAAATTGAAAAGCAAGTCAGGGGATTCCTGGGACGTTTGAACTACATTTCCAGATTTATATTCCTCATGACCGCGACATGCGCGCCGATATTCAAATTACTCAAAAAGAATCAGGACTGTGTTTGGACAGATGTCTGCCAAACCGCCTTCGACAGTATCAAGGAATATCTGTTGAACCCACTGATGCTATCACCTCCAGTGGAAGGAAGACCACTGATCATCTACTTAACAGTCTTGGAAGACTCCATGGGTTGTGTACTTGGCCAACAAGACGAAACGAAAAGGAAAGAGTCTGCCATCTACTATTTTACAAGAAATTCACCGACTGCGAGACTCAGTACACTATGCTTAAGAAAACTTTTTGTGCTCTGGCTTGGGCAGCCAAACGTCTTCGCCAGTATATGATTCGCCACGCTACTTGGTTAATCTCAGAAATGGATCCAATCAAGTACGTATTTGAAAAGCCTGCTCTCACGGGAAGGATTGTCCATTGGCAGATGTTGTTATTAGAATACGACATCAAGTACCATGCTCAAAGAGCCGTCAAGTGAAGTGTTTTAGCCGATCATTTGGCTCATCAACTGTTTGATGATCAGGAATCAATCGGGTTCGACTTCCCAGATGAAGATGTCATGTATTTAAAAATGAAAGATTGCGATGAACCGCTACCTAGTGAAGGGCCAGAACCAGGTTTCCAATGGGGACTAATCTTTGACGGTGCTGTCAATCATTATAGAAACGGAATTGGGGCAATCATCATAACACCTAAGGGTACCCACATTCCTTTCACCGCCTGACTGACATTCAAGTGCACAAGCAACGAGGCCAAATAAGAAGCTTGTATCATGGGTCTCGAAGTAGCGATTGATTTAAGGATAAAAAACTTGGATGTATATGGCGACTCAGCCCTGGTTATCAATCAGATCAAGGGAGATTGGAACACATACCAATCAGGATTGATTCCTTACAAAGACTACGCGAGAAGGTTGTTACCATTCTTCAACAGAATCGAGTTTCATCATATCCCTCGTGAAGAGAATCACATGGCTGATGCATTAGCCGCTCTCTCTTCCATGATTAGTTTAGGTCAATGGAACGACTTACCTAAGATCGACATAATGCGCCTTGAACGACCCGCTTACATCTTCACGATTGAAGCAGTCATAGACGACAAACCTTGGTATCACGATATCAAACGCTTCCTTCAGAAACAAGAGTACCCTCCTGGGGCATCCAGAAAGGACCGAAAGACCCTCAGAAGGCTAGCAGGTAGCTTCTTTCTGAGCAGCGATACACTCTATGAGAGGAACTTCGACATGGTCTTGCTCCGATGTGTAGACAGACCAGAAGCAAATACGTTGATAAAAGAAATTCACGAAGGATCCTTTGGCACTCATGCCAACGGACACACAATGGCGAGAAAAATTCTAAGAGCAGGGTACTATTGGTTGACAATGGAATCTGATTGCTAAAAGTACATGATGAAGTGTCATAAGTGTCAGATATACTTAGACAAAATCCATGTACCGCCAACACATCTCAAAGTTCTTTCTTCCCCGTGGCGTTTTTCCATATGGGGGATCGACATGATTGGCATGATTGAACCCAAGGCTTCGAACGGACATCGGTTCATTTGGGTAGCCATTGATTACTTCACCAAGTGGGTCGAAGCAGCGTCGTAGGCCAATGTAACCCGACAAGTGGTGGTCCGATTTATCAAAAACAATATCATCTGCCGTTATGGTGTTCCGAGCCAGATCATTACTGATAATGGATCCAACTTGAATAACATGATGATGAAAGAGTTATGCACTGATTTCAAGATCGAACACCATAACTCATCTCCCTACCGACCCAAGATGAACGGAGCGGTAGAAGCGGCTAACAAGAACATCAAGAAGATTATTCAAAAGATGGTTGTAACCTATAAAGACTAGCATGAAATGCTACCCTTTGCTCTCCACGGTTATCGCACATCTGTCCGCACCTCAACAGGGGCAACCCCTTTATCTCTAGTATATGGCATGGAGGCAGTGTTCCCCATAGAAGTAGAGATACCATCAATCAGGGTATTGATGGAAGCCCAAAATCTGATCGAAGAAAAATGAATAACGGCACTATGCCATGGTCAGTTGTATCAACAGAGAATGAAGAAGGCGATTGACAAAATGGTTCGACCTCGCGTTTTTAGAAAAGGAGACCTCGTCCTCAAGAAGATACAATCATTTCTCACTGATTTTCAGGGCAAATGGACTCTGAATTATGACGGCCCCTATGTGGTCAAGAAAGCATTCTTAGGCGGCGCCTTGAGACTTGCAACCATGGACAGAGAGGAATTTTCCTACCCCACAAATATTGACGTAGTCAAGAAATACTTCTCCTAAATAAATAAAAAAAAGAGTCTCGGTGCATTAAAAACCCGAAAGGGCGGTCCAGGCAAAAATTAGAGACATGATAAAAAATCATCCCGATGGATTGGAAATATCAAAGTACAATCCAGAAAAAAGTTAGGGATAATGGCAAGTAACTATGTTCAACAAAAGGGCAAATCCCTCAGCAGCAGTAATGCCATCGGTCAGGAAAACACCAGTTAAGGTCATCTTCGACAGAAGCTCAAGATGTCCAGAAGTCAGAGTTGGTAGAAGGATAGTGGTCGTTATGTTTCAATGTAGCCCTTTTCCCTTAAATTACCATTTTCTAAACTTTTTAAATACTGTATGGAATCACGCGCTTGACTGATTTCCATCCTATCAATAAAATGTGAGCCATTGTGCTTTTGTTTATAATTCTTTTTTGTTTTAGCTTTACTAAATGACATTTTAACATGATTAACGATTCTTGAGATAAAACAAAAATGAATTTACTTGTTAAAACTTTTCTGCTTTTAAAATAAAGATGGCAATTTCTTTTGACAGTTGAACATCGAAAGAACATCGATCGCTTCTCCAGAAGTAATCGAGCTTCAAAGTGCAGAATCAAAGTACTCCTTCTTAGCTAGTACACCAGAATGAAGGGCCAGCTGTGTCAGATGCGAATATTCTGTCCAACACACTCGGCAGAGTTCTCATCAACTAAGCCTGACCAACGTAGTTCCCAACAGGGACTATCCCTCCTAAGAAAGTTAGAATTGTTATTTTCTGAACCAGCGATACTTTTCATCTCCCACTCTAGCCGAGTATCTAGTCGTGTTCATCCACTAGTCTGTATGTCGCGCCAGTTTTGTCAACATATACATACATACATCATGCATGCTTGATTTACATTCATATTCATATTGCATCACTATCACTCTAGTCGGTTTTGTTCCCTAGTGATTGAAGGAGTGAAAAACACAAGAAGGGGGGGGGGGTTGAATTGGTTTTTCAAATAAACTTGTTTCTTAAAAATAAATTCCTTTTAGAAATCCTTTCGTTTTAATGGTAGTGACCTATGTTTGAGAATCAAGTGATGAACAAGTTATGTTTATACTAGTTCACTTGAGAAACCCTCAAGTTAGTCTAGTCCACTGTTAGGTGCTAAAAAGTGTTAATATTTAGATTAGTTTTTAGCACCTTTTTTGTGAGCTTTATTCGTTAATCCATGCTTTTCCCATTGTTTCCGTTTATAACCGTTTTCTAGTTAATTTCATTATTTATCGTATCTATCTATCTTTTGTGTTTTTTTGTGTGCAGATTTTACATGGAAAGGTCAAGAATGGAGCCTTGAGGATGGCGCAAAAACAGTTTTGGAAAATTTGGATTTTTTTGAGCATGCTTTGAGCGCGCTCAGCGCGCTCTCAGCGCGAAGAAGGTGGTAGTGGCAGTAGCTTGCGCGCTCAGCGCGGGTTGGCAGCCCGCTCAGCGGGCTCATGAGTCATTTTGTGCAGGGTGGTCCGTGGGACAAGCTTAGTTCTCCCTTCCCTGAGTACAACATTGACATTGTTAGGGAGTTCTATGCTAATGCATTGCCGTCCGATGGAGAGACGTTCACTTTTCAAACATGGGTTCGGGGAAAGACAATCAATTTCTCGAGGGAGTCCATCAATACCTACCTTGGGGACCAACCTCAGCTGGGGGAAGATGACATTTGTGATTTTGGACGGACGCTGGCTCGGCGGAACTGGAATGCCGACCAACTTAGGGAGTCCTTGTGCAGACAAGGGGGTAATTACATTTTAAGTGCTGCTGGTGCTCCTCAGAAGTTTGCTAGGAGGGTGTTGGATAATGTCTCGCAGCTTGTCATGTCGGTTGTTCTTTACAACCTTCGACCGAGAAGCCACACCTCTTCTATTCCAATGGAGACGGCCGCTCTGATTTTTCATTTGTGCAGGG
The DNA here is from genome assembly GCA_022829125.1 of Lathyrus tuberosus. Taxonomy (NCBI): domain Eukaryota; kingdom Viridiplantae; phylum Streptophyta; class Magnoliopsida; order Fabales; family Fabaceae; genus Lathyrus; species Lathyrus tuberosus. The sequence goes on along the minus strand of JALAZF010000142.1, from coordinate 679,160 downwards.
CGGGCCATACTGTGGACTTTGGACGGATTATATCTAGCGAATTGAAGAGAACCGCCACCAGTGGTACGCCTCTTGGAGATCGTGTGGCATGCGCTCTGATTTATCCAGGTTTGATTATGGCTTTATGCCATGAGGCGCGTGTTACATTGCCTACCCACCCGAATGTGAAGCTCCAGGTTGTTGATGATAGCTATGTCACTCGTCACTGTATGGGGGCGATTGATTTTGAGCAGGCTGTCCCTGTAGCTGCTGCTGCTCCTGCTCGTGGCCGTGGGCGCGGCCGCGGGCACGCTTTTGATCCAAGTGCTGAGGCCAATTGGGCCATGCACGAGGCTCATCAGCGAGCTTTATTATTTATGCATGACTCTATGATGCAATTGCAGCTGCAGATTCGTGAGCCGCATGTAGACCACCAGCTGAGAACTCGCGATGATCTCGTTGCTTATGCTCGTTGGCCTGAGGGCAGGCCTGTTTTTCCGGAGGGGGAAGGTGACCTTGATGGCGATGACGGTGATGATGGAGCGTCTAGCTCTAGTTCAGATTGATGTTGGGTTTGATTGGACCTTATTTTATTTTGTCTTTATTTTGGTATAACTTTTATGTTGGGATTTTGTTTTGACTACATTGTGTAGGAATTTTGTATTCTCCATCCGGGCGGATGTGAGTGAATTGGTGTTAAAACTTTTTGGTTAATTAATAAGTTAACATCCGGGCGGATGTGTTTTTGCTTATATGATTAGTTTGTACAGGAAATTTTTGTTGATTGCCCTTTATGTTTAAGGTGGATGGTTGAAGCAAGTTGTTTCTTTGAACATTTAAGTGTGCACTTCACCTTTCATTGAGGGTGATGATATAAGTCTAAATTGGTGCACACAAAGGTACTCTGTTTTGTGCTTGGTAGAATGTTAGTATGTTTTTGAACTTTGTGCTTCACATGATTTTCAAGTTTCTCTTCATGTAGCAATTTTTGTTCACGTTGGAATCTGTTAGGACACAACCACAAATGTGAGTCCCTCATTTGTTCATAAATATTGAGTGATTTTGTAAATGTTGTTTAGCTCGTATGATTCATGTTTAATCTTGTATTCATGTGCAAACCATGGAAACATTGAAATGATCTAGGCAATTGTTGACTTTGAGAAAAACCACAAAACCATAACCTTCAATTTTACCTTATGAGAGGTGTGAGCACTTGCTAGCCATGTTGAGCCTTGAATTGGAATGAATCTTGTATCTACCCCTTTATAGTGGGTTGTTAATGCTAATGAAAAACCCTTGTGATTCATTCTAGTTCTTTTATTTTTGCACTTAACCCTTTGTTTGAACATACTTTTGAAGAACATTGCCTTTTAATTATAGTATGGTTTAAAGTTGGGGAGAGTTGTGCTAGTTTGTGAAAAAGAAAATGGAGTGGGGAATTGGTGCCTCTTGTGATGAAAGAAAGAACTTGAAGCACTATTTTGTGCTGTGCTGTGCACTCCAAAGGGAGTATGTTTAAAAAAAAATAAATAAATAAAAAAAAAAAAAAAAAAAAAAAATGAAAGAGTGCACCAAGAAAAGAAAAGAAAGGTTTGAATTGAATTGTTATGAGGTTGGTCTTAAGTGGGTTATTGGCATGTTCTTCATTTGTTGATAATTTTTGTTAACCACTTTGTTTCATTGGCCTTTTACAAATATCCCTTTCTTGTTTAACCTTGCCAAGCTACAACCTTTAGAAGCCCTTAAGAGATCTTTGTTTCCTTGGTTTTCTTGTGATTTGGTTTGATGAAAGCATGAATTGTTCTGGATGCTGACACTTTTGCTATGAGTGTGTTTTGTCCCTTGGATATATTGAGCTAGGCTCATTCGAAAAATTAGGTGATTCTAATTTGAGTTTTTGTTGCTTATGAATTGTGCTTGTTAATGATGTTTAGAATTTAGTTCATTTACATATTTTCATTCTTCGTAAGGACGAGCGGTACTTGCGTGCGTGTTTATTTGGTTTGAACCATTATGTTTTGTTGGTATTTTGTTCCCTGTTTTCCGCTTGCTTCTATTCTAAATTATCTTCGTTTGAGGGCAAACTAAGAGACAAGTTGGGGAGAGTTGTTAGGTGCTAAAAAGTGTTAATATTTAGATTAGTTTTTAGCACCTTTTTTGTGAGCTTTATTCGTTAATCCATGCTTTTCCCATTGTTTCCGTTTATAACCATTTTCTAGTTAATTTCATTATTTATCGTATCTATCTATCTTTTGTGTTTTTTTGTGTGCAGATTTTACATGGAAAGGTCAAGAATGGAGCCTTGAGGATAGCGCAAAAACAGTTTTGGAAAATTTGGATTTTTTTGAGCATGCTTTGAGCGCGCTCAGCGCGCTCTCAGCGCGAAGAAGGTGGTAGTGGCAGTAGCTTGCGCGCTCAGCGCGGGTTGGCAGCCCGCTCAGCGGGCTCTAGGTCATTTTGGCAATTAATGAGGCCGCGCTCAGCGCGGTGTTGCGCGCTCAGCGCGCTTTGCGATTTGTGGCCCCCTTATAAATAGTTCTGTCTGCATTTCTTTGAAGGGGATCCTTTTGACAGAAAGAGAAGAACACTTTGTGAACACTGTAGCATCCATTTGAGGAAGATTGGAAGCATCATTCTTCGAGATATCGTCATTGATGTTAAATAATCTTCTTCATCTTCTTGTTTGTTTAGCTTCCATGACAATGGAGAGCTAAGTTACCTTTTGTGTCAAGGTTAGATGTAGGTGAACCGTTACTGTGTATGTATATGGATTGATCCTCTCTTGTGAACTCTTGGATGATGAATGTATGATGATAAACCTTGTTTTTATGTTTATTCTTTGTGTTGGATCATGATTGAGAAATGTGCTCCAACTCTTTACCTAGGTTTGTCATCCATCAATATATATTGGCTAGAGATAGCAATGTGTGTTGATGTTCATAAATATTGAACTCTAATGTTGTCATTTTGATAGTTTGTGTGAGAAATCAACAAAGGATCAAAATGGCAAAACTCACAATATGTGTTAGAGATAAACATATTGGGAGGATATGTGATTGTATTTATCATTCAAGCAAGTTCATTAGCGTATCGATTATATACGTGCAAAGTGGTTTGCCGAAACCTAATCTTGACATGCTTTTATAAACCGTTAAAACAATCTTTTTACCGTTTTAATTAACTTTGAATGCAAACGTTACGAAAACAATCTAAAACCCCCTGTTACTTTAAAGTTTGAAACATTACGACTTTAGAACGGCTGCGATATCACCAAACAATCTCTGTGGAACGATAACTAAAACCCTAACTCTATTTGTACTCCAACATCCACCCGCCAAGGTGATTTCGCCTCTCTCAACGAGGTCTTAATCCACTATTTAATCAAATCAGTACAATGCACGAGCCAAACCGCTGGTGACTAACACAACCTCTAAAACTCACAAGTTTTAGACTTATCAAGTAATACAACCTCACAGGTCTTACTCAAGGAACAACCTCTAAGACACACGACTTAGACTTCTCAAGAAATACCACCACAAGGTTTTTCCCAAGGAACACAAACCTAAGTTTGAACAAGTTACATTTACAGAAAAGTGCTTCTATACAAGCTGAAAATGTAAACATGTTTTTGACCAGAATGACTTAAGAAAGATTTTAGAAAGAGATAGTGTTGCTGTAGCGTTCGAGTGTATCTTTCTTCAAGTCTTTTGCTTCCTTTTATAGCCGTGTGAAAAGAGCCGTTGAAGTGTAATCATTATATCTAAGTAGGCTGACGGCTAGAAGCGTGAGGACAAATAAAACCTTTTGCGTGTTGCGCTTTTTGTCTTCGATTGTACCGTTGCACTGTTACCAAGATATCTTTGCTAGAATTGAGGTACAGCTGTACTAGGTAGCTTTGTCTTCTTGGATCTCGACTTCAGAGGCTATTCATGAGCATGAGTAAGAAGGGAAAACTTAGCTAGGTTCTTGAGTTTCTCAAGTCTTCGGATCATCAGAGCAGCGTTTTCAGAGTCTTCGGCACTTGGTCTTCAGAACCTTGTTTGCTTGGTGCGTTATCTTCATATCTTCAGAGGCTTCTGATAGTATCTAATTGAAGCATGAGTAGAGACTTTGATTAGGTCTTCAGAACCTTGATCAGAGAGCGCGAGTCTTCAGCATCTGGACTTCGTTCTATCAGAACCCATGTCTTCAGATCTTCAGAACTCGTTCTCCTTTTCTTTTGTATCAGCATCCGGACTTTGTATTCTCTCGTATTGAGTTTTGCTTCTTAGGCGAAGTATTTTCCTTTAAGTATTGAGTTCACGCCGTTTTACGGAAGCATAACCTGTTTGTTAGGTTCTCACAAATAACAACTATTAGCTGTACAAAATTGTTCATACATAAATACAATTTGATATCATCAAAACTTAGAGATAAAGTTGCAGAACCAAGTCTTGTTCTCACAATCTCCCCCTTTTTGATGATGACAAAACTATGTATTTTGATGACACAATTTTGATATATATATATATAATGCAGGGAAAATAACAGGTTCTAAAGATAGCTTATCCTTCGTATGAATTGCTCCCCCTGAGTTTTAGACTAGATGAATTTCTGAGCATGGGGCTCCCCATGACTTTACTAGATCATGAGCTCTTAGTCTTGATTCTCATTTCAGCAGAGTTCTGATTTTCTTTTTCTTAACAGAGCTTTAATTTGGATCAGAATACTTGAAAAAGAAAAACACTCTAATAGAAATAACAGTTTTATCTGTTAGCATGTAAACAACATTTTTCAGAGATTAACTATGGAATCAAAATTATCACATATATTACTTCTCCCCCATTTTGTCATTGATCAAAAAGATAAGTGGTGCAGGGGTGAAAAACAAGGATCTAAGGACTTAAGGACAACAAAGACAAAAGAATTAGGTGCTTCCAGAGGACATCTTGTCCCACATCTTCTGAAGCATGCCTTTTAGTTCAGCATTGACAGTCCTTTGTTCCTCAAGGCTTTCTCTGAACTTCTGTTGTTCTTCTCTGATTTCTCCAATGGCGTCTTCTAAACGCTTGACAGCAGGATCAGAAGTAGAGACAACTGCAGCATCTTGCTTGGCCTTCTTCATGGCTTCAGCTTCTTGTGCTATCCTCACTTCCTCAGCAGCCTTTTCTGCAAGAAGTCTTGCTTCCTCAGCAGCCTTTTCTTCAACTTCTCTCTGCTTTACAGCCAAGAACTGAAATATCCTGATCCGTTCTTCAGCTTCTGCTCTTCCCTTTTCCCATTGTATTCCATCTTTGATGGTTGAATCTGAGAAGCTTACAATTCTTGTAAGCTCATTGCTCAACAATTTCTGGAAGTTTTGACAAGATCTTTCAAGTTCCATAGGCTTGGTACTTGTATTAAGTTCTGCTCTTAGGTCCGCAAACTTCCTTAATGCCTTGTCATAAAATTGACTTGTGCATTCTTCAAAAGATGTTGGAGGAGGTTTAGTATAGATGACTAAATCAATATCAGGCTTGGCAGGATTCAACTCAGGTGTTGTTTGCTGAGATGGAATGATCTCAGTAGGAGGATGTTGATTTCTTGGTTGATTAGTAGGAGATGTCACTTCTGGAGTGTCTGAGATCATGAGAGATTCAGGAGTGACGATCTCTAAAGGTTCAGAGGTTGTCTTCTCAGAGATAGACGTGATTATTGACGAGATGTAGGTAGGAATGACTCCAATCGAGATAGGGTTACTGATTGATTCGTTGGGTGAAGATTGGATAGTGGTAGTTGAAAGAGGAATTGAGAAAGATGGTGGTTTAAACTTCATTTGTGAAGTGGAAATAGAGATAGTTTGTTTAGAAAATGAGGTAGAAATTGATTCAACTCTAGAGACAGATGGATCACAGATAGGCTTACTTGTTTTCATTGAAGGAGTAGTGGTTTTGGAGATGTCTGATTTGTCATTTTTCTTTCTTTTATGGGGCTCAGAAATAGTAGCTTGCTTTCTTTTCCTTCTGAAGGATTCTGCAAGAGTTAGTTCAGGGGAAGATTCATCAGCCTCTTTAGTTTGCTCTTCTTCTTCTTTGTTGAGTTCAATTTCTTCCTCCTTGACTTCAAATACATCATATCCTCGTGCTTTCAGTGCATCTATAGATGCAGCAATTTCTTCAATGAGGTCGCTTCTATAATAGGCAGGATATCCGGGTACAGCGATCCTGCGTTTGAATAAGTCATCAGAGACAGGAAAATGTTTTACTCTTACTTTATTGATTATTCTCATATGCTTGAGTGTTGTGGCATTGACTGTCTTTCCAAGGGTTGCGGTCAGATCTTCCGTGTATTGAACTTCTGTAATCAGAGTGTCCACTATACCACTTTCATAGAATATGTCTGAGAGCATTCTTCCAAAAGGAATATACTTGGGTATGTCACTTTTTGGTTCCCCTGTTGTTCTTGTTTTCTTCACCATGTCTCTCAAATGATAAAACAAGATGGAGGGTAAGCACATTCTTTCCTTGGTGAACAAATAATATAGCATATACTTCTGGTTTGCATTGAAATAATCTGCAGCACATGATGAGGGTCTTGGGTTGATGCAACCAAGAATAATCTTGTGCCAGATTTTTAGATGTACATGCAGGTCTTCTCTCCTGTATTCTATTTTATTTGCTCGATGGTTGGTGAAGATAGTTGGGTTGATTACCTTTTTCACAAACAAGGATTGATTGACCCTTCCATAAACTCTTTTGTTCTTTAGAAAATCCAGTTTGTAAAGTTCAGCAATTGATTTTTCTGTGATGACAATTTTTCTTCCCAAGATATAGGAGACGACATGGAGTTTATCACAGATAGCTTGTCTCTAAAAATCACTACAAGAAAAAAGGAGGTTTACGACACTTGAGTTGCGACAGTTATCACAAAACCGTCCTTATTCCTGGATTGCGACGGTTGTCACGACAGTTAGGGTCAACTGTCATAGATTTTTTGCGACAGTTATCAAAAAACCGTCCTTATTCCTGGACTACGACAGTTCTCACAACGGTTTGAGCCAACCGTCGCAGAGTTTTTAGGCATGTTGTATAAAATAATAGCGATAGTTACTAAAGAACCGCCTTCTTTCCACACTCGCGACAGTTAAGGCGAACTGTCGTAATTACTTTAGCCAATCATAATCATTATTTTTTTCTTTAATTTCCCACTTTTTTCTTTCATTTTTATTTTCCAACCTTTTCAATTTTATTAATTAATTTTAATAAATAATTATTATAATTATTTATTTACAATATAATAGTAATATCCATACTACAACATTCTATAAAAAAAATAGAAATAAAAAAATTATCATAATAATCAAATAAAAAAATCTCTATCATCATAATCAAATAAAAAAAATCTCTATCATCATAAAATGAATAACTCTCTCTCCCTCTCTCTACTCATGACTCATATTTTGCCTTTAAAACCTAGCCGCTACCTCAAATTAACCTCCGCTCCAACCATTTCACAGTGTAGCTCCGGTCACCATGTTCATGGATCGAAAAAATGATTGGCGTACTAGAGCTCCCTAATGCGAGATTTGCTTGCTTAACCTAATGAGTGTGTAATTTGGAGCAATTTCCTCCTTCATCCACCCCCTCTGCCAAGGTAATTCCTTGCTTCAGCCGTCTTTCTTCACTCTTCTTATTCTTCCATTTTCATATTCTTTCTTCTTTGTGATGAATTCCACATTCTCTTTCATTTTTTGTTGTTTAACAGTGTTTTGTGACACCACCACCATGCAGAAGTTGAAGATTCGTGTTGATTTTTTTCAAGGGTTAGTCTTCTTCTTTCTTATTATGCCTAATATCTGGTTTTTTCTTTATTCATTATGTTGCTTGTTATGCCATTGGAAAATGGGTTTTTCTTTATTCACTATGTTGCTTGTTATGCCATTGGAAAGTGGGTTTTAGGTTCATTTTGAGCGATACTGTAAGTGGGAGAAATTGGATTTGCTTAACTATGTAATTCTGAGTTGTACATAAACATCAATATCTCTCATTTCCAATGGCATTACCAAATCAATATTTATATATTTTCTTTATTTTGAGTGATAATTTTACTTTCTTACATAAATAAATTGTTTATTTTCTTAATTATTCTAATTGTAGGACCACTGTGCCTCTTTTTATTTTGATTTCTTAAGAGGAACAATCCTTTTATAACCTCCCTTGTTTTAAAAAGTAGCGATGGCGGTCTTGAATGACTTAATATCGGTTCCATAGGCCGCATTACTGGTGTTGTGGTTGGTTTATAACGTGTTGTTTTCAGATGTTGTTAGTCCCGGTTTTTCGCTTGATTTAACAGTTTTTATCAGAACGGTCTCGTTTATTTTGTTTGTTGTATTTTTATGGGGTTGTTTTGGCTTGGTTTTCATCAATTTTGGTAGCAAGGTCTGATATGGTTTTCTTGTTTTTAGATAGCATAAATTTATTAGTATTTTCTTTCTGTAGTGATGAGATGTTTCATTTAAGTTGCTTTGGATATTTTGTTCATTGAATTTCCTTCATGTGGTTTACAGAGCCAACCTGTATCTTTTTTGTTCAATTCCTACTTTTGTTTGTTGTGATTATAGTATATTTTTTGCTCAATTCTTGATTTTGTTATGTCTTATGTACCTCTATAATTGGATTTCCTTTAACAACCATTTGTTTGTTGTGATCATAAGTTTTGGAGCAGTCCTCATGGAAGTCTTTTGTGGTTATTTCATGATAATTTCATTGCAACCTACTTGAAAACCATCTAGTTGATTACCTCATTATGCTTTATACTCATAAATGAAGTTTTCATTAAAAAAAATCCTAAATAAAGTTCTTGAAAGTGAGTATGTTGTCGTTGCATTTGTTGTTACGTTGCAGGTTAGAGGAACAAAGTATAAGATGGAACTTGCGTACGAGATTATATAGATGTGACGGACCTGGTTGATGCTCACGTGAAAGCTCTCGAAAAGGCGTAACCTGCTAAAGTTGGTGTCTACAATGTTGGCACTAGAAAGGGTAGGTTAGTTAAACACTTTCAAATATGAATACAACCTTTTGATTTTGTTAGTTGTCTCATCAAGGTTATCATATTGGTTTTTTTTAATTAGGTAGCTCGGTGAAGGAGTTTGTTAAAGCTTGCAAAAATGCTGTAAGGGTGAACATTAAAGTAGAATTCCTCCCTCGGTGTCCCGGTGATTATATAGAAGTGTATATTAATCCAACGAAGATCAACCGTAAGCTGAAATGGGCTGCACAACACACTAATCTTGAAGTGAGTTTACGAACTTTATAGGGATGGAAGAAAATCTCTTCGCGGTGGATATGGGATTCCAAATGTATATTGAATTACTCAGAATTAAAAAATAGCATAAGATTACAATAGTATTCGGTTCCAATGCAATGATGGAAAACACACACATTTACATAAGCTCAAATAATTACCAACACATAGTCACGAACACATTCAAACAAAACAATTTGTGTAATTCATAATTGTAGTTTTGCATAACGAACATGTTTAGTTAAAAATAGATAGTATTTTCCTTATCATAAATTCTATAAATTCCATACTTTTAATATGCAATACTAATAAATCTAAATTTTACAGCCTAGTGAGTCCACCACATATGCTGACATAGAGGCGATATAAGACTGCCTTCAATCCTAATCTAGAGTTAGTCAGGAAGACGTAAACTTATACAATCAATCAGTTGACATTACATTTGGCAGCGGACCGACATTACATTTGGCAGCTAAGTTGTCGACGCTGAGAGGCGTGGATCTACACAGTGACATTCTTTATGGCCTTAGAATTCTTTGTCATGTGAAGTTATCTTTTTCCTTTGATATTTATAAGGTAAGAGATGCATCTAATTATTTAATGGCATACTTAGAAGATATAAGGATGGGATCGTGCAAATTTGGTGCTTCATGCAAGTATCACCATCCTAGATAAGTAGCAGGAACTACTGCCCCTGTGTCGCTAAATTATTATGGATATTTATTGCGAGTGGTTTTGCAATGAGTGAGAGTACCAATGAGAGGTAAGAGTAAATATTTCTTAGTTTATGCAAAACAACCATAAATTCTCTGCATTTGAGTGATTAAAACTTGGAAGGTTCACAAATGGCTAAAATTGTTGTGAATAATCATCATAAATCCTCTGTATTAAAGTGAACTTGAAGTTAATGTTGGTTTTAATTAGTGAGGTGTAAGTGATGAGGACCATTGAATGTTGGTTTTAATTAGTGAGGTAAGTGATGAGGACCATTGAATGGAAGATGGAGTGTTACCATTGAATTGAATCTCAAAATTCACCCTATGCCACATACTCACACTACTGCATTAATTTTTTTTTTCTCTCTTCATGTCACCGATCTCTCCTTTTTTCCGAGTAACACTTCTCATCAGTTTACTAAAACTATTTTCTTTGATTAAGAATCATAGAGAAACATTCAAATCATTCTAGACTAAGTAAAGGACAAGTCATTTTTTAAAAGTTTGTAGTCCATTTTAAGTACCTGGAATAACAAAGAAAGTCTTCATTTTGTTTTACGGGAGAATTAAAGAAATTAAGACAAAAAGTTAAACTATGGTGGAGTCAATGACTTTTTGAATCATTCCAAAACAGTGACTAAATGTGATAAAGATAACAAATATTACAAATTTCCATATTTTGAAACTTTGATTCCCACCTAGTCTTATTATAAATATTATTTCCGCTTTCTATTGCGTATGTGTTAAGGTTAAAGTAGTTCAAGAGTCTTCTTAATATATAAAATATGTTAAAATAATTGATGCATAAAGTTCAGGTGTTTGCTAATACTATCTTCTGCTGTTTTGCTTTTGTTATCAGAGGGCCACAAGTCGGGGTGGCAGTCTGTGCCAACAGAAGCACTGCAGTTCAGGATGCAGCAAATCATGCTATTAAAACCATCCAGCAGTGGTCCAATTCACTAGTGCCCTATGAGCTCCATGAGGTTTCTGATGCGAAGGCTGAGGTCAGTGCCTTATTCTGTATTGTTTGTTTGCAAAACTGCTAAATTATAATGGACATCTAGTTTGCTTATTGTTTGTTTGAAAAACTGGTTTTCAAATTCAAATTATTATGGGGATGATTCAATATATGATAACACTCAAGGATAACACTCAATACATGATTCAATACATGATAAAACTGGTTTTCAAAACTGTTTTAGAACAACATTAATTTCTTCTGCTGTGAATAATAACACTCAAGGTAATCATAGCTTTGTTGTACTTTCTCCAAACTCATGATGTTTCATTTGAAGCTTTGGTTCTTTATCTCTCATGAAGTACTTTTAATTTGACTTAAAGTTTTGTTAATGATGGTCTAAGTCTAAGCTAGTGCTTTTTGAATTCAAATCTATTTTATGAGTTCCTGTCCAAAACTATTCAGTTTCTTGAGTTGTTTTCATGTATTTATAATCATTACTTCCATCTATTTTATGAACCTTCTAAGGGAAAACACCATTCAAATCACTTGACATTAGTTCCATGTTTTGCTATTGCAGATACTGCTATTGCTTTTGTGATGCTCATAGTATTGGTAGTTCTAATTCGCCAAAAGAGCAGAGAGTTAGATGAGCCAGACAACATTGGTAAACCCCATTCAAAAACCTTACCTTCTATGCCAACATGGAAATTTCAGGAAGGTGAGGTTCTGATTTATTGCATTTTTTGTATTTACTTTCTTAAAAGTAACATCAAAACCAGTGCTTAATATATTTTTCGTGGGATCATTTGCTTCCAGTTTGGGGTTGGTCATTTTTTTTTTAAATTCTGGGAGGGTGGTGCAGGCTCTTCATCCATGTTTCGAAAGTTCAATTTCAAAGAGATAAAGAAAGTAACATCAATTTCCAGCCATGTGAATGAAAATTTGCAGTTGAGTACAGTGCTGATTGATCAACCGGATCTCTCATGATCATCTTGGTATGACTTGCAGTGTGCTATGGTGGGACATCATAGTATTGAAGATCAGCTGTAGGACCTGTCATTGAAAAGGCTTGTAGGCACTACTGTATTTTTTTTAAATAATATTAATAGAGTTGGAATATAGTTAGAATTTATTTATTTTTTAGTTGGAATATAGAGTTGTATAAATATAGTATGATATATACGTTTAGTTGAATGAAGAATATGTGATATTTTGTCCCATTTTGTTCATATTTCTACAATTAATTTTTTTTTTAATTTTAAAAATAATTTACCTGCGGATTTACCTGTGGAAAGGATATTTCTTACGAATTTACTTACAGATGTACCTGTGGAACAGAAAGTTGCGACGGCTTGAACCGTCGTAATCAATAAAAAAATAAAAATCGAATGGAAATTTACGATGGTTAATAACCGTCGTAATATGGAAATTACATCAGTTCCCTACTCGTCGCGAAAGATAACGACGGTTTGCGTGACGGTTTTGATAACTGACTCGAAACGGCCTCGCGACACACGTTTCTGTGACAGTGCTACAACCGTCGTTTGTTGCAAATTACGGCGGTTTTAACCGTCGTAACCTGCTAAAAAAAACGTCGTAATCTGCCAATTTTCTTGTAATGAATCCTTGACGAGTGCTTCAAAAACTGGACCTTTAAGACTTTCAAAAAAGCTTCTCCAACCTTGAGCTTTCACATCATCGATCAGATTAAATCCATTTTCAGCAAGATTTTCGAAGTCTACATGTAGTTCCTTGAGTACAAGTAAATTCTGAAGAGTACATGTGACTGAGGCTTCTCGTTGAGTTACATGATTCTTATCTATCTTAGAAGATTGTGTGGAAGATGGCGTGACTGTCACAGATGCTGTGGGCATTGTTGAAGTGGAAGACGACACAACTGATGATGATGATGACCCTTTGGAGGGATTCAACGATGCTTCTGTTTCTTCGAAAAATTTGACAGTTTCTTGTTGAATCTGATTCATTTGGATCGGAGAGGATGAGAGCAAGGATTGAGTTCGTTGAGAGAGAGAAATTTAGGGTTTTAGGGTTTCCGTTTGAGTGAAAGAGGGAATAGGAATGGTTTTTGAAAAATAAAAGAGATAGACACCGTACAGGGGATAAGTGAATAAATGTAATTAAGTTTTGAGTCAATCCCGAGAAAAATACTGTTCGTTTGATGTTGGATAAATATAATGATTTAGATATAGTCTAATCACGTGTTAAAAAAATTAATTTTAAATGACGCATCAGAACTTGTCTTGGAAGAGTGGTTTAACAAATCTGAGATACATCTCATGAAAGTGGTTCTGATGATTTTAAAAACATTTAATTCCTCTGACTAAACATATTGGTTATGAAATAATCTCATTCTGAGCAATACACTATTTTCAGATGCTTTAAAATAATTTGAAATCTATCTTCAGCTAAGGGTTTTGTAAAGATATCCGCCCATTGATGGTCTGTATCAATAAATTTTAAGCATAAGGTTCCCTTCTGAACATAGTCTCTGATAAAATGGTGTTTTATTTCAATGTGTTTAGCCCTAGAATGTAAAGTTGGATTTTTACTTAAACAAATAGCAGCTGTATTATCACAGAAGATAGGAATGTTACTCTCATATATCTGATAGTCTTCCAGCTGATTTTTCATCCAGAGCATTTGTGTACTGCATTGAGACGCGGAGATGTATTATGCTTCTGCTGTAGAGAGAGTAATTGTAGATTGCCTCTTACTTGACCATGAGATTAGATTGTCTCCTAGGAACTGTCAGTTTCTAGATGTGCTCTTTCTTTCCAATCTGTCTCCAGCATAGTCTGCATCGCAGTAACCAGAAATAGTGTACTCTGATGTTTTCTCATGCATCAGGCCAAGGTTAGTTGTCCCTTTCAAATACCTCAGAATTCATTTAACAGCAGTTAAATGAGATTCTCTTGGATTTGATTGGAATCTGGCACATAAATGTACATTAAATAATATATCAGGTCTGGAAGCAAATAGATATAAGAGAGAGCCGATCATACCACGATAGAGCTTTTGATAAACCTTAGCTTTTGATTCTTCCTTTTTCATGAAACAAGTTGGATGCATTGGTGTTTTAGCTATATTACAATCCATCATGTCGAATTTCTTCAGAAGTTCTTTTGTGTACTTACTTTGATGAATGTAAGTTGCCTCTGGTTTCTGATCTATTTGAATTCCCAGAAAGAACTTTAACTTACCCATCAGACTCATTTCAAATTCTGCTTGCATTAATTTTGAAAAATCTTCACAAAGAGAGGGGTTAGCAGAACCAAAGATAATATCATCAACATAGTTTTGAACAATAAGAATATCATTCTTATATGGTTTACAGAAGATAGTTGTATCAACCTTTCCTCTGGTAAAATTGTTTTCTAAGAGAAATTTACTCAATCTATCATACCAAGCTCTAGGAGCTTGCTTTAAACCATGGAGTGACTTTTTGAGTTTAAAGACAAAATCTGATTTTTCTGAATTTTCAAAACCAGGAGGTTGCTTGACATAGACCTCTTCTGATATATAACCATTTAAGAATGCACTTTTAACATCCATTTGATATAGGGTGATGTTATGATTTACTGAAAAAGAAATTAATAACCGTATTGCTTCAAGTCTGGCGACTGGAGCAAAAGTTTCATTGTAATCAATTCCCTCTTGTTGACTGTAACCTTGAGCAACAAGTCATGCTTTGTTTCTGACAACTTCTCCCTTCTCATTTAGCTTGTTCCTGAATACCCACTTGGTTCCAATAACATGAACATTCTTAGGTCTTGAAACTAGATCCCAAACATCATTCTTTGAGAATTGATTCAGTTCTTCTTCCATAGCCAGAACCCAGTCCTTGTCCATAAGCGCTTCTTCAACTGTAGCTGGTTCGATTAACAATACCAGTCCCAAGAGTGTTTCTTCTGATGGTCTGAAGGCAAATCTGGTTCTGACTGGAGCGTCCTTGCTACCAAGAATTAGTTTCTCATGATGAGGTATGGAAATTTTTCTCTTCTTTTGATGTGGAGTATTCGGAGTTACATCAGTGGAGTTTGGTGTAGGATCCTGCTGGTCTTTGACTTCATCTGCCTTTTCTTTTGGTTCTGAGAAGTAAATTTCCAAACCTGCAAGTTTTTCAACTAGCTCTGACTTTTCAAAGTCAGGCTTGTCATTGAATCTGACATGAATTGATTCTTCCACAATCCGAGATTTTGTGTTATAAACTCTGTAGCCTTTTAAGCGTTCAGAGTATCCTAACAGCAGGCACTTCTGTGCTTTGAAATCAAACTTGCCAAGATTCTCCTGAGTGTTTAACATAAATCAAGTACATCCAAATGGATGAAAATAGGAGATGTTGAGGATTTTATTCTTCCACAATTCATAAGGAGTTTTATTCAAGATAGGTCTAACAGAGATTCTATTTTGAATGTAACATGTTGTGTTGATTTCTTCTGCCTAAAAATGCTTAGCCATGTCAGTTTCTTGGATCATGGTGCGAGCCATTTCTTGTAAAGTTCTGTTCTTTCTTTCTACAACACCATTTTGTCGTGGAGTTCTAGGACAAGAAAAATCATGGTATATCCCATGTGAATCAAAAAGGTTTTCAAAGTCTTTGTTTTCAAATTCTGCACCATGATCACTTTTGACTTTGATGATTTTGTAATTTTTCTCATTTTGTTCTTGAGTGCAGAAGGAAGCAAACACAAAATGTGACTCATCCTTGTGTTTTAAGAATTTCACCCATGTCCAATGACTGTAGTCATCAACGATGACTAGTCCATATTTCTTACCATTGATCGAAGCAGTTTTCACTGGCCCAAAAAGATCAATGTGAAGAAGTTTTAACGGTCGTGAGGTGGAAACAATATTCTTTGCTTTAAAGGAGGTTTTTAAAAACTTACCTTTCTGACATGCTTCACAAAGAGCATCTGAAGAGTAATTCAGATTTGGCAAGCCTCTGACAAGACCTAGTTTGTTCAGCTGAGAAATTCTTCTCAAACTAACATGACCAAGGCGTCTATGCCAGACCCATTTCTCTTCATTTATGGAAAGAAGGCATTTTACATTTTGATGTTTTAAATCTGATAACTTAATTTTGTAAGTATTGTTCTTCCTCTTTTCGTTAAATAGGACAGATCCATCCCTTTGACTTATAGCTTTACAGGACGTTTGATTAAAAATGGCATCATAACCATTATCACTAAGTTAACTAATTGACAATAGATTATGCATTAGACATTTAACTAACAGAACATTTTTAATAGAGGGAAGCTTACCATTTCCAATAGTTCCGGAGCCGATGATTCTTCCTTTCTGATTTCCTCTGAAACCGACGACTCCTCCGGGTTTAAGTTTTAGATCAAGGAACATATGCCTTTCTCCCGTCATGTGTCGCAAGCATCCACTGTCCAGGTACCATGATTGGTGTTTCAATGGTGCCAGTAAGGATGTCTGCAAAATAAACTATCTTATTCTTAGGTACCCATTTTGTGGATCCTTTCTCATTAGTTTTTCCAGAGGTTCTGACACCTTTGGACTTCCTTCTATTAGGATAATAGTGTGGAACTCGTGTATAGTGTTTGAGTTTAGAAGCTTTCTTTAGTGTCTGTGTTTGTGTAGTGATAGATTTTGACCTTTTTTGTTCAAAATTTTTCAAGGTAGTGCCGGAGGGCACAAAATGTTGGGACAGAGGTATTATCTTGATACTCTTGGTCTCATCATATGGTTGTGATGGTCCTAAATATCCCAGACCTCTGTTACCATTCCTGCTGACTCCATAGATCATTGAAGCCATTTTGCTTCTGTCTATGCTTTTAGCGAGAAAGCGTTGGAAAGCTCTATCATACTTGACTACTTCATTAGTATTGGTTTTGTTAGAGGTGATTTCTTCTTCTAACCTAGAGATTTTAGTTTTTAATGTAGTATTTGAATTTTCAAGAGAAAGTAGTTTTTCATTTAATTCAAGGATGGTTTGTTTGCTTTTAGTAAGATCTTCTGAAGGAACCACAAGAGCCTTTTTTAGAGTTTTGTGTTTTCTTCGAAGAGTTTGATATCTTTCCATAAGTTCATATAGTCCTATTTCAAGTTCAGAGCGAGATAAGGAAGAAAGCACCTCCCTTTCGTCGTCGGAGTCTGACGGTTCTTCTTCTGATAGAACGTCGCTGGCTTTAGCCATAAATGCTACATTAGCACGTTCTTCATCAGAATCGTCTTCGGACTCTGAATCATCCCAAGTTGCTATAAGACCCTTTTTAGCTTTCTTAGATTTTTCATCTTTCTTAACCTTTGGACTGTCATTTTTGAAATGTCCATGTTCCTTGCACTCAAAACACATGACATCTCTTCCATAAGTTCTCCTTTGACCGTATGTAGGTTCAGATTTTCTTCTTGGTCCTTTGGACTTATTTCTTCTATACTTCCATAGTTGACTAATTTTTCTTAATATGAGAGATATGTCATCTTCGTCTGATTCTTCTTCAGATTCTTCCATTTGCTCCTCTGCTTGATACGCCTTTTTCTTTTCAGATTTAGCCTTCAGAGCAATGGATTTGTTTTTCTTTTGGGGTTCATCTTCTTGGAGCTCTATTTCATGACTTCTTAAAGAACTAATTAGTTCTTCAAGACTTATGCTATTAAGATCCTTTGTTAGTTTCAAGGCAGTCACCATTGGTCTCCATTTGGCAGGTAGACTTCTGATAATTTTCTTGACATGATCAGCGGTAGAGTAGCCTTTGTCCAGAACTCTGAGTCCTGCAATGAGCATCTGAAATCTTGAGAACATGGTTTCCACAGATTCATCATCTTCCATCTTGAAGACTTCATATTTTTGAACTAGTGCAACGGCCTTCGTCTCCTTGACTTGAGCATTGCCTTCGTGAGTCATACGAAGAGAGTCAAAGATGGACTTTGCAGTTTCTTTGTTGGTGATTTTCTCATATTCTGTGTAAGAAATTGCATTTAACAGAATCGTTCTTGCTCTGTGATGGTTTTTGTAAGTTTTCTTCTGTGCATCCGTAAATGTACTTCTATCAATCTTTTTGCCTGCAGAATCTACAGGATGACTGTAGCCATTAACTACAAGATCCCATAGATTTAAGTCAAACAAAAAAAAGTAACTTCCAATTCTATCTTTCCAATAGTCAAATTTTTCTCCATCAAAGATAGGAGGTTTTACACTATAAGAATCTCTTTCATTTACAATAACACTTGACTCAGCATTTGGTATAAACATTGTTTTTCACACTTGGATCGGTACTGAACACGGTTAAGTGTTTGATAAAAATTCAATCTTTTTATCACCTCAGAACCGGAGCTCTGATACCAATTGAAGGAATGAAAAACACAAGAAGGGGGGGGGGGGGGTTGAATTGGTTTTTCAAATAAACTTGTTTCTAAAAAATAAATTCCCTTTAGAATTCCTTTCGTTTTAATGGTAGTGACCTATGTTTGAGAATCAAGTGATGAACAAGTTATGTTTATACTAGTTCACTTGAGAAACCCTCAAGTTAGTCTAGTCCACCCGACAAGGTGATTTCGCCTCTCTCAAAGAGGTCTTAATCCACTATTCAATCAAATCAGTACAATGCACGATCCAAACCGCTGGTGACTAACACAACCTCTAAAACTCACAAGTTTTAGACTTCTCAAGTAATACAACCTCACAGGTCTTACTCAGGGAACAACCTCTAAGACACACGACTTAGAGTTCTCAAGAAATACCCGACAAGGTTTTTCCCAAGGAACACAAACCTAAGTTTGAACAAGTTACGTTTACAGAAAAGTGCTTTTATACAAGCTGAAAATGTAAACACGTTTTTGACCAGAATGACTTAAGAAAGATTTCAGAAAGAGATAGTGTTGCTGTAGCGTTCGTGTGTATCTTTCTTCAAGTCTTTTGCTTCCTTTAATAGCCGTGTGAAAAAAGTCTTTGAAGTGTAATCATTATATCTAAGTAGGCTGACAGCTAGAAGCGTGAGGACAGGTAAAACCTTTTGCGTGCTGCGCTTTCTGTCTTCGATTGTACCGTTGCACTGTTACCAAGATATCTTTGCTAGAATTGAGGTACAACTGTACTAGGTAGCTTTGTCTTCTTGGCTTCTCGACTTCAGAGGCTATTCATGAGCATGAGTAAGAAGGGAAAACTTAGCTAGGTTCTTGAGTTTCTCAAGTCTTCGGATCATCAGAGCAGTGTCTTCAGAGTCTTCGGCTCTTGGTCTTCAGAACCTTGTTTGCTTGGTGCGTTGTCTTCATATCTTCAGAGGCTTCTGATAGTATCTAATTGAAGCATGAGTAGAGACTTTGATTAGGTCTTCAGAACGTTAATCAGAGAGCGCAAGTCTTCAGCATCTGGACTTCGTTCTATCAGAACCCAAGTCTTCAGATCTTCAGAACTTGTTCTCCTTTTCTTTTGTATCAGCATCTGGACTTTGTATTCTCTCGTATTGAGTTCTGCTTCTTAGGCGAAGTATTTTCCTTTAAGTATTGAGTTTGCGCCGTTTTAACGGAAGCATTACCTGTTTGTTAGGTTCTCACAAATAACAACTATTAGCTGTACAAAATTGTTCATACAGAAATACAATTTGATATCATCAAAACATAGAGATAAAGTTGCAGAACCAAGTCTTGTTCTCACAGTGATAGGCGTCTTTTCAACCAAGTTGTCGGTTCTTTCCTCGTCGGGAAAGGTGGTGTCTGACCAACCGCTCCTCCACTTTGCTGCTGAATGGAAGTGGGTCCTTTAACGACTTTGATAACTTGAACCTCTGAAAGGCCAGAGAACCTTCAGCCAACGTCACTCTTCGCCATTGAAGATGATGTCTTCGCTTTCCCGGATTAAGGAAAATCCCCAGAGAAAGCCTCTTAATCAGAGAGTCGGCAATGCAACCGTTTTTCTCTGAAAAATTCGCTGACGAAATGGTCATCAACACCTCAAAATTGGATCACATCATATGGCATTTCTCCGAGAAGATCTCCGAGAAAAGTATGATATAATATCCCCAAGCTAGAAGCAGTCTCTCAAGAGACTCGTTTTCCCCAGTAGAGCCGACAAATGGCGTCTCCAACAGAGAAGTTTGTACACCTTTACAACTCAGACGACTGGGTTCCCCAGCAACTCTACCATCAGATCTTTTTCTATCAAATGGCATCTCCCCAGGAAAATTCGGCGAGAAGTTTGAGGAAAACCGCTACGAACAACGTCCCTTGTCAAGAAGTTTATTGACAAAAGAAACTGAGACCAGGAAACCAGGATCGAGGGGAGGTTTATTTCAGAAACTGAGGCGAGTTCCTTGGTAGGAAACCAGGATCGAGGGGAAGTTTATGTTAGCAACTAAGACCAGTTCCTTCGTAGGAAACTAGGATCGAAGGGAAGTTCATTTCAGAAACTAAGACCAGTTCCTCGGTAGGAAACCAGGATCTAGGGGAAGTTTTTACCTTTTCTAAGTATCATTGCTTAGCAAAAGAAGACGAATGAGCAAGCTGCCATTCATAACCACCATCAAAATTTCAGGTATTCCGATATTTAATCCTCTTGCACCCTGAATGCCCGAATACCTTCACCATTCACACCTTCGGGTCCAAGAAGATTAAATAGGGGCATCTGGCATACCCCAAATTTTGACCACTAAGATTCCCTATCATTGTGAAAATCATCATCACAATATGGATGGACCATCATACCTCATTAGTCTCCCCAAAGAATGAGTGAGCATCTACTACAATCAAAATTAGGGTTTCAAGCCCTCTCAGAGTTCTTAGATAAAGGATCAATTAAGAAATGACATGATCTTCAACTAATCTAACCTCTCAAACATCCACAAAGAATCAAGAGGACTCCCATACCAAGATTCAGCCACAAGGTTGCAACATTCCAAGTGGATTAAGCCTCAAGATCGCCAGTGTCACCAAATTATGGTTTTGGTCGACTAGGGCCTCCAGATGGAAATTTTCCTCTGGCCATGAGCCAAAGGCTTCAAAGTATAACCTAAGATGCTCAGGGGGACATCATGAGCCCAATTATCAAGTCAATTTTGCCTTAGGGGATGCATCCATAAAAAATCAGGAATTAGGGTTTTTTGACCTAATTCACCCCTAAGTTAACTTTTGGGACAAAACATGAGCCAAGACCTCAAAAAGAGGATTTGAGGGTCTCTAACACACTACATTGATCCATTTTCAACAATGGATTGATTCAAGAAGCTTGATCAACAATTAGGGTTTCGCGGGAAAAGTCAACTGTGCCTTTGACTTTTGACCCAGGCATGCTCCCAAACCTTGGGACATGATTCAATACACCCTATAACACCTATGAAATCCATCCATCAAGTTTGATTTAGGTCAAGGACTTGATTTCATAGAGGATCGCACAGTTTGGAGTTCATCTAACAAAAAGTCAACTGTGCACAAAAGTCAACTTTGACTTTTTGAGATTTTTCACAATTATGGTTCTTTGACCCTAAAATGATGTTAATATGTGATTGGGATCATCATTCATCAAGAAAAATCAAGAAAACTTGGATAACTTGTAAAAGGGGTAACCATAAAAAACTTATAAATTTTCTAAGTTATGGAACAAAGTGGGTAGGGTACCAACTTCCAAGGATCATAAATTGAGATCCAAACAACCATTTGGCCTGATCCAAAGATGGATTTGTAGCTCTCATGGCATAATTTAAAAGTGTCAACTACACCTCATTCCACTCCTCATGGATTTCAAGTTATGGAATGGCCAAAATCACAAAAAGTGAAAATGTCACTTTTTTCCAACACTTAGTGAAATTTTCACTAAGTCAGAATCTGCCTTCACTTTTTTCCAAATGTAGAGGCTTTTTTCACTTGGATCCAAAAGGAATCAAAACAAACTATGATCCACATATGTTGTATCATATGAGAGCTCTCCAAAATGGCCAAGAACTCCATGGAATTACACTTGAGCCATGAGATATGACCATGCCGATATATCTTGCTGCAAACTGTCATGGCAAGGTAGATTTGTGCATTTTGATCGATTTTCCAAATTTGTGCAAATGACAAACATGTCTATCCATCTTAACACCTTAGGGGGAGACCAAGGAGGGACAAACACTGATCCATCAGCCTCCCAAGTCCTTGGAACCAAAAGTAGCATGCCAAACCTAGAAATGCCTAAAAGAGGGACAAGACTCCAATTTTGGTTTGGAGCATTTAATGGATGCACCAAGGTGGCATGGACTGAGCCCTTTCCAACTGAATTCAGTCAAGAGTTATCCAAGAACTAGGGAACCAATAGCCTGTGCTCTAACTTCTAGTAAATGGCTAGAGGAGACTTGGATTCTGCAGTAGTTGCCATTCACTATTGCTTGCAAAACAAACTTGCTCTACTACAAATAGAGCTCATTTGTGCTCAGTTTGAGTACACCAAAGCCATTAAACAGATGATTTCCTCAAAATCTCTTCCTTCACTCCAAAATTGCCTTCCAACGCAAGTCACTATCGGGTTTTGAGTTTAAGAGCTATTCCAACCAAACCAATCACACACACACACACACACACACTCACACACCTCATAAACATCATATAGAAGTGATCCAAACACTCACATAACATCTGTAACACCAAAATCAAAAAATCACTTGCCAGCTGCCCAAGTTCTTGACAGAGGTGCAGTTGAGGTATCATATCTAGTTTCAGCTTGTTTCAAACCACTCCAAGCATTCAGACACATCACTTGGCACTTAAGGAAGTTGTGCAAATCATTGGAACCAGCTTGCAACACCTCTAACACAAAACACGATCACCAGCTGCAAGAGGTAAGCATGAGCTCTTCTAACTCTATGATCCATGCATTTTTTGCTGCACAATAATTTGGCCATATGTTCATAATCATGCATAGAGTGTTTACCCTCAATCAATTGCTTTGTTTGAATCGTGTATGGAATTTCTGAGCCTTCATGCAAATTTTAGGGTTCTTGAGGTTTCTCTTCGATTTCTTTTTCCTTGCTTAAAATAAATGAAATTAAAGACCATAGACATGATCGTGAGGTGAAAACGAGCATATTGATATGTAGATTGCATGATATAATCAAGTATTCAGTGAGATTGGATAGAAAATGCAAATCTGCAGAAACAGAGGGTGGCGCGTGTTCTTGCCATGTTCTTGGCGCCCTTTTTGAACATTCAAATATTTGAATTTTGTGATTTTATTTAATTGATTCAAAAATTAATTTCTCTATGAGTTTTAATGATTTTGAGTTGATTCTTTTTTTAAGAATTCACAAAAATGTTAAAATATTTTATTTTACCAAAAAATCCCAAAAATGTTATTTATTTCATATATTTGATATTTTTGCAAAGAATTAATGTTTTATTTATTTTTAACATTTGAAATATTTTTTCTCCCTTGATTTTCCAAACTTAATTGATTTCCAATCATTTTGTGGATATAAGCATGATTTTTCAAACATTAATCCAAGATCACAATTTGTTTTTCACGCATGTTTAACAATTTTGATCATTTTAATTGAATTTTTATTCAATTAAAATATATTTTTGAAAACAAATTAGGGTTTTGATTAATTTAACCCTCATCAAACTTTTTAAAACACTTTGGGCCTCTAAAAGAGTGTAAGACCCAACCCCTTTTTGAAACCAAAATGATTTGGGCCTCAGATGTTGTATAAGACCCACTGTGTTTTCAAAAACCTCGGCGCGATCGCCGTTTTCAAATCAATAACCATGGGCTTCTCCTTGAGTTGTAAGTCCCGTCTCTTGTACAAAAATAAATCTTTGGGCCTCTTGGTAGAGTGTAAGACCCAATCCTTTTGTAAATAAACCTTTTAGGGCCTCACACATTGTATAAGTCCCTCTGTATATTTTCAAACGTTCGGCGCGGTCGTCGCCTTTTTAATTAAGCCCTGGGCACTCCTTGAGCCATAAGCTCCATATTTTATTTTAAAATAAATTATTGGGCCTCTAATAGAGTGTAAGACCCAATCCCCTTTTAACCAAAACCATTTTGGGTCTCAGATATTGTATAAGTCCCTCTGCGTTAAAAGAAAAATCTTGGCGCGATCTCCAGTTCAAAAATAAAATCATCTGGGCCTACCCTCGTGTTGTAAGTCCCATTTCTTTTAGTTAAAAATAAATCTTTGGGCCTCTAATAGAGTGTAAGACCCATCCCCTTATACATAAAAACTTTTGGGCCTCACTTATTGTATAAGTCCCTCTGTACAGTTTACAAAACAACGGTGCAATCATCGTTAAGACTTCGGCCGCTCCTGGAGCTGTAAGCCCCAACAATATTTTCAAAGCACTTTCTCCTTTGATTTTGAATTCAAATACAATATTGTTATCAAAGCTTTCTTTGTTGAACAACTAACCAAACAGCATGGAAGCTCTACAACGGGTAAGTGTTTATCCGCTTTCATCTACCGCTTTCATATGTATATAACTGTATTGTGGGGATGCTTCACTGTAAGTCTTCTTTCACATCCTTTTATATACTCGTCACATATCAACTGTGTAATAGTAGTATAGTTATTTAGAGTTTTCCCCGGCAACTATGTCTTGAACTAGGTAAAGCCTGTTGGTCATTCTTAAATACAAACAAAACTAGATCCCCCATAGGATTACCAGACATAGTCTTCCCTCCTCTTGGGGTTAAACAATATGGAAACGTGAAAGGCTACATTCTCAGTGAACCCTTTCTCAGATTGTCACTCTTAGAAATTGTCAAAGAAACTCTAACTCCCCATAGATGATCTTTTCTCCGTGAATGGCATCTCTTGAGTTTCTTCCAAATCCTTGAACTTTCCTGGCTTGATCTATTCTCGGTGAATAGCATGTCATGAACTTCTCTTGGTTTGGGGACCCACAGGCTTCCTAAAAGCATCCCCGCCTCCTCTTGGGCGTTGTACAAGGACCCTTCGGCTTCTTAGAAGTTCTCATGCCTTCTCTTGGGCTTCATGCAAGGACCCTGATGACCTCTTAAAGGTATAAGACAGAACTTAGTCATCCTTTGCTAGAGCAGTCTTTCCAGCGTCAAAACTCCGGCCGTTGTAGGGTTGATACTCATCCCTTCAATACCCGTGCCTCCTCTTGGGCATTGTACAATAGATAAAACTCTATACTTGGACAATCTAAGACCCTTGAGTCTCAAAGACATTCTCAAGTTCCTTTCAAACATAGGAAGGGTCTCTCTCATGAGAGTTCCCCACACTTAGACTCGCTTCAGGATCTAAAGAATCCATAGCGGTAGGGCAACCTCCTCTTGGGCTTTTTACAACTGATTCCCCTCAGCAGAGCTAACCTTTTCAGACACTCTTGCTGAGTCACCTCCTTTTTAGCCTCCGTCTTGGGCTTTGTACAAGACATATAAAACACTCTTTTTTGAGTATAAAAGACTTTTTTGTTGAGTCAACCACTTTTAGTCTCCGTCTTGGGCTTTGTACAAGACATATAAAAGACTCTCTTGTTAAGTTAATTTCCTTTTGGCCTCCATCTCGGGCTACATACGGGATAGAAAATCACTCTCGTGTTGAGTATACAAGACTCTCTTGTTGATTCAATTTCCTTTTAGCCTCCATCTTGGGATTCGTACGAGACAGAAACACACTCTCTTGTTGAGTATAAAAGACTCTCTTGTTGAGTCAAAACCTTTTAGCCTCTGTCTTGGGCTTCGTACAAGACACATAAAAGCACTCTCTTGTTGAGTCGGTCACTTGTTAGCACTCTCTTGTTGAGTATAAAAGACTCTCTTATTGTTTCAATCTCCTTTTAGCCTCTATCTCGGGCTTCGTACGAGACAGCAAAACACTCTCTTGTTGAGTATAAAAGACTCTCTTGTTGAGTCAATCACCTGTCAAACAGACTCTCTTGTTGAGTCCACCTTTTTAGCCTCCGTTCTGGGCTTTATACAGGACAGATAAAAACATCCTCTTGTTGGGTCAACCGCCTCCTCTTAGGCTTTGTATAAGGAAACCTCGTTTGAGTCAATCAACCTTTTAGCATCAAATTTGTGCCTTGCTCACAGCATACAAACATCAACGACTCCTCTTTAGAGATGACAAATTCTCTCTCAGTCAAACCTTTAGCTTCACATCTTGGGCTTTGAACAAGATACAAACCATCTTTAGCTTCATATCTTGGGCTTTGAACAAGACACCAAAACACCTCTTTCCTCCCATAGAATAGGAGGAACTACGATCACTCTGATTTCCCTGTTTCGTCAAAAGGGAATACGTAGGCATAAGATTGTAAAAATCTTAGCGAGCATACTAATCAACAACCCAAAATCCAGTACCCCCCCCCCCCCCAGATATCAACCCAAAAGCACCAAATCCTAAAATCTTACCAAAAACCTCGCAAATAGTCCAGACATACTAAATTTAAACAAAATAAACCGAAGAAGGAACCACATCTTAATAGCATCTGTAACCTAACAGACAACTGTTTAAACTCAGTATGCAAGCAGGGTTAATTGGAAACATCTATTTCCCTTCCTTAATCAGCTCAATAGGATAAAAAATGAATCGAACTGTAGTACCCAAGCGATCGTGATTCAAGACCATAAAAATCGCGCTACACCTACAACCATAGGACTTTGTTGGGGAAATGACAACCTTCTGATCTGGCTGCTGGGAGAATTGAGATCAAACAAGCTCTACTAAGGAAGGACATGCTTGTTGGAGAATAGAGATCACACAAGTCTCCTGTTGGAGATGTGTCATACTCTAAATTTTGACCATAAGATTTCCCATCATTGTGCAAATCATCACCATAATATGGATGTACCTTCATACCTCATCAATCCTCTCAAATATTCTTGAGCATTCACCTCAATCAAGAATTAGGGTTTTGGACCCTCTCAGAGTACTCAGACAAAGGATCAATCAAGAATTGTCATGATATTTAACTTGTCAAGTCTTTCAATTATCCATAAAGGGTAAATAGCTCTCCCACATCAAGAATCAAGCACAAGAATGCAACATTTCAAGTGGATCAAGCCTCAAGATCATCAATGTCACCAAATTAGGGTTTTGGTCGACCAAGGCCTCCAGAGAGAAATTTTCATCTGGGCATGAGCCAATAATTCAAAACATGATCCAAGAAGCTCAAAGGGACCTCATGGATCCAATCATAAGTTCAAAATAGCCTCAGGGGATGCATTCATCAAAAATCAGGAATTAGGGTTTCTTGACCTAATTCACCCCTAAGTTGACTTTTGAAGCAAGGCATGAGCCAAAACCTCAAGGAATGTTTTGAAGACCTCAAATATCTTATATTGATCCTCTTACAAGTTCAAATTGACACAAATAACCGGGTTCATGAGCAATATAGAGATTCAAATTCATCTGGATCCCAAACTAGGGTTTCTGAGAAAAAGTCTACCATACCTTTTACTTTTGACCAAGACATGATCTCAAACCTTGGGACATGATTCAAGACACTCTAAAACACCTATGGAATCCATACATTAGGTTTGAATTAGTTCAAGAACTTGATTTCATAAAGAATCACAAAGTTTGAAAATCATCTAACAAAAAGTCAACTGTGCCCAAAAACCAAGTTTGACTTTTGAGATTTCTTGACAAACATGGCTTCTTTAAGTCAAAAACAATGTTAACTTATGGTTTTGATCATCATCCATCAAGAAAAATCAAGAAAAGTGGAGTTATTTGCAAAAGGGGCAACCTTAAGAAACTTGAATTTTCACTAAGTCATGAAAAAACGTGATTTTTGCCCAACTTTGCAAGACCATAACTTGTGATCCAAATAACCTTTTTTCTTCCATCGAAAGTTCAAATGAAATATCTCATTACATACTATAAGAATGTCAACTACACCCCATTCCAAATCTTCATGGATTTTGAGTTATGGATTGATCAAAATCATAAAAAAATGAAAAATGGACATTTTTCAAACACTTAGAAAAATTTGAGACATAATCTGTCTCATGATGTGTCCAACTTTGGAGGTATTTTTCACCATGATCCAAGATAATTCAAGACCAAAGTTAAACATCAAGGTTGAAGTATGATATAGGGGCTTTCTAAAAAGTACAAGAGCCTCCCATGATTTAACTTGAGCAAGTTATGAGCCTCCCAAAATGGCATTTTTCACCCTGCCTACACAACATCATGGATACTTGATTTATGCCACACGATTTCTTCCTCAAGTTTTTCCATTTTTTCCAACTTTGTCATCTTCCAAAAACACAAAACTTCAGATGACTCACTTGTTACTTAATCAAGGAGTCAAGAATTCAACAAGGGATGTGCAAAATCATCATGACATGAACCTTGAAATTCAAATTTGGCATCAAGCATTTATATGGTACATAGAGGTGGCATGGATCAGTTACATGCCAGTCCAAATGAGTCAAGATTTCTCCAAAGATCAGACGACCTAAACCTGCAAAGTTTGGCCCAAGTCAATGGCTAGAGGAGACTTTAACTACATGACAAAAACCAATGGATAATATGAGAGGTTTTGCAAATCTGGGAAAACAGGGCACGCGCGAGGAAGAAGATGTTCTTGGCGACTTTTTTCAAATAATTTGAATTTTTGAATTTTTAATTAATGTTCTTAATTGATTTCAAAAATTACTTTCTCTCTGATTTTTAATCATTTTTTATTAATTCTTTTTTTCAAAATTCACAAATATGTTAAAATATTTTATTCCACCAAAAAATCAAAAAAATATTATTTATTTTATATATTTTGAATTTTCGTAAAAAAATACTTTTTTATTTTTTTAAACATTTTAAAAGAATTCTTTCTCTTGATTTTTCAAATTCAAATGAATTTCAAGCTTTTATATAAATAAAACATGATTTTTCAAAACATTTTTTAAAGTTCAGAACTTGTTTTTAAATATATTTGATATTTTATATCATTTTTTATTTAATTTTCTTTGGAAAATTAAATTTTTTAACTAAAATTAGGGTTTTCCCTTGATTTTAAATTTTCAAACTTCATTTGAAACACTTTTGGGTCTCTTTGTAGAGTGTAAGACCCACTCCTTTTTGTACATAAATATTTTGGGCCTCAGACATTGTATAAGTCCCACTGTGGTTTTCAAAACCGAGGCGCAATCGTCACCTTTCAAATAAAAACCTTGGGCCTCTCCTTGGGTGTAAGCCCCATTTTTCTTCTTTACAAACATCCTTGGGCCTCTATTAGAGTGTAAGACCTAACCCCTCTTTGCACATAAATATTAGGCCTCTGTTGTAGTATAAGTCGCACAACGTCTTTCGGTATCACAATGCGATCCCTGTTTTCAAAATAAGTCATCTGGGCCTCTCCTTGAGTATAAGCCCTAATCTTTTGTATATAAAATTGGTTTAAAACAATAAACAAACTCCATGGGCCTCTCCTTGAGTTGTAATCCCCATACCTCTATTTTCAAAATCATCTGTCTATTTTAAAATGGTACTAAGAGGAGCATTATTCCCGGTGAAACTGCTCTTAGACCACTTGGGCCTCTCTTTGAGTTATAAGTCCCAAACACTCTTTTCTTTTCAAACAACTTTCTTTTAATTCAAATTCAAATTCAAAGTTTTCTCAAAAACTTTCTTCAATTTCTCAAAACCATAATCATACAGTTGTAATCAATACAATCAATCACAATACACTTGGGTCTCTTCTCAAAGTGTAAGACCCAACATATTTTTTTGCATACTTGTTTATATACCTATTAATACACTTATATGTATATACTTGTGCATATTTGTTTAGAGTTTCCCCAGCAGTTAGGTCTACACTTAGGTCAAACCAGAGGTTACTTCTAACATAGTCAATAACTAGTTCCCTCATAGGAAACTCCCCTCGATACAGTCTGCCTCCTCTTGGGCTTATTCAATATGGAACAGATTAAGGCATTATTCCCAATGAAGCTTTTCTCAAGGCTGCCAAAACTTAGAAACATATACAAGAAATTCATTTCCCCAGAGAGGATTAATTCCCGGTGAAACCTCCTTTGAATTTCTTTAAACCTTAGAATTGTTCAACAAAGAAATGACTTATTCCCGGTGAAACCTTTCTTGAACTCTTCTTAGGCTTGGACCCACAGGCTTTCTTGAAGTATACCCAGCCTCCTCTTGGGCTTACTACAAGGACGAACAGGCTTCTTAGAAGTTCCCCAGCCTCCTCTTGGGCTTAGTACAAGGATCCAAAGGCTTCCTAAAAGCATAAAATAGAAATTAGTCATCTCTACTAGTTCAATCCCCAGGAAAGTCAAAAGCTGCACATCCTATCATCAAAGGGTTGATCTTCATCCCTTAAACCAACAGCCTCCTCTTGGGCATCATACAAATATCTCTCTCTACACTAGAGTCTACTACTTCTTAAGAGACTAGGATAGTTTCATCCTCCTCTTGAGCTTCATTCAAGTAAACTTGGAAATTATCTTAGTCTCCCTTTAGACCTCACATAGAGACCCTCAGGTTTCTTAAAGGCCTAGGGAAAACCCTGATCATTTTATCAATACACCAGTCTCCAGCTGAGTTAAAAACCTCTAAGGTTTTCAAACTCACCTTTAAACTTCCCTAACCTCCAACAAGGCTTAACTTTCACCTTGAAAATCCCAGCCAAGGTCAGATTGACCTCAACAAAACCCTAACAGAATCAGAGCCTCATGGCATCTGATACTTCAACTCTTCCCTAACTCCCCAGCAAGAGTTAGACCCCTTTTGGATTCCCCAATACAATTTAGGCCTTCTCCTGGATTTTAACACTCCTTAGCAAGAGTCTGCCTCCTCTTAGGCTTTATATAATGATTTTCCCCAGACAACCTCAATCTTGGGCTTTGTACAGGACATATATAACATTCCCCAGAGGAGTCATTTTCTTTCAGCTTCAACCTTGGGCTTTGAACAAGGCACACAAAACCCATCATCCCCTCAGATGAGACCATGAGTCCTCTTTGTAGGAAGATACCTCTTCTATACATCACATATCAAAACAAACAATCAAAACCTTTTTTCAGATAATTGCTATAAGTGG
Source organism: Lathyrus tuberosus (assembly GCA_022829125.1). NCBI lineage: Eukaryota > Viridiplantae > Streptophyta > Magnoliopsida > Fabales > Fabaceae > Lathyrus > Lathyrus tuberosus. The sequence goes on along the minus strand of JALAZF010000142.1, from coordinate 648,254 downwards.
CACACTTGTTGATTCAAAATCCAAGCTGGAGCCCCTCCTTTATCCTAGCTAAAATCTCTCTTTCATCTAACTGCTGTAAGTCGCAAGCCTCTGGATTTTATACATCCAAGCCAATGTCCCTCTTTTAGCATGAAAGATTCATAAAGGGAAAAGTGGCATTGCTCTACGCTGAGTTAAAGCTTCTTCCTTTATGACATCTCTCTTATAAAGGAAATTATTGCATTGCTGGATTTCTCATATCCCAGTTAAAGTAATTTCCCTTATAACCAATTTCCCAATATTTGTGATGAATAGGTGAGATATCTCCCTTTAGAGATGACAAATTCTCTCCCAATCAACCTTTAGCTTCAATCTTGGGCTTCAAACAAGACACAAATACTCAGTTGGCTTCAATCTTAGGCTTTAAACAAGGCACTAAAATATTTTTCCTCCCATAGAATAGGAGGAACTACGATTTCTCTGATTTCCCAAATCTCTTTACGGGAATACGTAGGCATAAGATTGCGAAATCTTAGCGAGCACACAAATAAAAACCTTTAGGTCCAAGAACCTTCCCAAAAACAACAGAAAACCCAAAAACAACAAAAACAGTCTCTCAATCCTCTCAAAGGAGAAACTTTCCCAATCCACAGCAGATAAACACAAGAAATCATTTCAAATTAACAGAAATACATGTAAAAGAAGGTTCCTATAGATTACTATAGATACTCTGGGTGTTAGTAGCTTCCCTGTGTATAACTAGACCCCGATCCCCGATCTCTTAGCATTTGTTAAAGAAAACATTTGTGTGCAGGGTTAGTTTAAGATATCTTCCCCTACCTTTCTAGCTTCATAGGATAAATACAGAAATCAGAAAGTAGCACTAATTATGCGGTAAGGTGGTCGCGTCACTGAAAAAAACCGATGGCTACAGGATGGTCTCTGACTTGCACATACTAATTATTGAGTGCGAACACCGATGCCTGCAAACACAAAAGATATACACATATGCCCCGGGTATCATACGGTCTGAATTTACCACCCAAGGACACTCAACATTCAAAGAAATTTTAAATGTTTTCACGCATGTTCTTGTAAAGCTTCAATGTTTTCAAATGCAATGTTTATAAAAAATTCAGACATTTTTGCAAACAAAACAGTAAAATGAAAACAATAGAATGAAATGAGTTTTATAGATTGAATTAGCCTGTAAATAGGCATTTACATGAGGAAGCAATCCCTAGAAAGAGGTAACTGCATAAAAAGAAAAGCAACTACGCTAATGGCAATGTAAAAGTGGATTCCCATTGAGTTTCAATTCTGCTATGACTCGTATGTCTTCAAAATGCCCCGAGTACTCTACTTTTCGAGAAGGATGATTTGACTAATTCCTATCCTTTGAAATTTCCAGTTGTTGAGAAGAGATGAAGTATAGACTACTCAGATCGCAACCTTTCGCTTTTAAATCCCTAACTTTTGCCTGGATCGCCCTTTTCAGGTTTTCAATCCACCGGGATACCCATTTCTGCATAAGTTGCCTTTTCAGGTTTTCAACTTACCGACTTTACTCAATTTTTCTTTCTTCTTTTTTCCCGAACCTTTCTCTTTTTTCATGGTTTGCCGGGATGCCTTTTTTTGCCTGGACTTACTCTTTCAGCTGTACAGCGGGTCTCTTTTATGCGAAGTATTTTTTGACTGCGTCTGAGTTCACAAGGGATGTAAAATCTTCATCGTCCATACTTGTAAGCATCAAGGCTCCGCCAGAGAATGCCTTCTTAACAACCTATGGGCCTTCATAATTCGGGATCCATTTGCCCCTGTGATCTATCTGAGGAGGGAGGATCCGTTTCAACACCAAATCACCAGCTTGAAAACAACAAGGACGCACTTTATGATCAAAGGGCTTCTTCATCCTTCTCTGATATAACTGCCCATGGCATACAACTGCCATTCTCCTTTATTCAATGAGGCTTACACACTGAATTATGCTTCGTCAAGCTTCACATCCATCATAACCCTCAGAGAAGGGATCTCAACCTCAACTGGTAGGACTGCTTCCATACCACACACGAGTGAGAACAGGGTTGCCCCGGTTGACGTACACACTGAATTATGGTACCCAGGTAAAGCGAAAGGAAACATCTCATGCCAATCCTTGTACGTTACAACCATCTTCTGCACAATCTTCTTAATGTTCTCATTGGCTGCCTCAACAACACCTTCATCTTCGGACGATACAGAGAAGAATTGTGATGTTCAATCTTGAAGATCTGGCACAACTCTTTCATCATCTTGTTATTGAGATTATAACCATTATCAGTGATGATTCTTTCAGGAACCCGATAATGACAGATGATCTCCTTCTTAATAAACCAGGCAACCACTTGTTTGGTGACATTTGCAAAGGAAGCTGCTTCCACCCACTTGTTGAAATAATCGATGGCAACTAGAATGAAACGATGCCCATTGGAAGCAGTGGGCTCGATCTTTCGGATCATGTAAATGCACCACATATCAAAGGGCCATGGAGAAGTTAAGACATTCAAAGGATTCGGCGGAACATGCATTTTGTCAGCATAAATCTGGCATTTATGGCACTTTTGAGCATATTTGAAATAATCTGATTCCATGGTCCTCTAGTAATAACCTGCTCTTAACAACTTCGCCATAGCATGTCCGTTGGCATGGGTACCAAAAGAACCCTCGTGCACTTCTTGCATCAACATGTCTGCTTCGTGTCTATCCACGCATCTGAGTAAAACCATGTCGAAATTCCGCTTATACAACATGTCATCCTCATTTAAGAAGAAACTACCAGCCAATCTCCTCAGAGTCTTCTTATCATTATTGGATGCCCCTACTGGGCACTCTTGACTTTTAAGAAAGCACTTGATATCGTGGTACCAAGGCTTACCATCTACAACCGCCTCGGCTGCAAACACATAAGCGGGCCTATGAAGGCGCATCACGTCGATTTTGGGCACATGATTCAACCAATTCACTTTAATCATTGAGGATAATGTATCCAGAGAGTCTGCCATCTGGTTTTCATCACGAGGTATATAGTAAAGCTTCACTGTATTGAAGAAAGTCAACAATCTTCTCGTGTAATCCCTATACGAAGTCAGATTGGGCTGATGAGTATTCCAATCTCCGTTGACCTGATTGATCACCAAAGCGGAATTACCAAATATATCAAGATTTTTAATCCTCAGATCAATAGCCTCTTCGATACCCATGATACAAGCTTCATACTCAGTCGGACAGTGAAAGGCATATGAGAACCCTTCGAAGTGACAATAATTGCCCCAACTCCATTACCATTTACGGTAACGGCCCTATCAAACATCAGACTCCACTTGGCCTCAAGATCAGGTCCTTCTTCAACTAGCGGTTCTTCACAGTCTTTCATTTTCTGGTACATGACATCTTTATTAGGGAATTCATATTTCATCAGCTGGTAATCATCAAGTGGTTACTGAGCAAGATAATCGGACAAAACACTTCCCTTGATGGCTTTCTAGGAAGTACATTGAATGTCATATTCTGTTAGGACCATTTTCTAATGAGCAACCCTTCCGGTGAGAGCTGGCTTCTCAAAGATGTATTTAACTGGATCCATGTTGGATATTAACAGAGTTGTGTGAGTCAGCATGTATTGCCTCAAATGCTTAGTATCCCATGCAAGTGCACATCATGTTTTCTCAAACATTGAGTATCTTGACTCACAATCAGTGAATTTCTTACTCAGGTAGTAGATGGTATGCTCTTTTCTACCTCTCTCGTCGTGTTGACCAAGTACACAACCCATCACATTTTCAAGTACTGACAAATACATTATCAGTGGTTTCCCTAGAACTGGAGGTATAAGGATCGGAGGTTGCTGGAGATACTCTTTTATTCTTTCGAATGCCCTTTGGCAGTCGTCATTCCACCTGATAGCCTGATCTTTTCTCAGCAAGTTTAATATTGGTTCACAAGTGGCTGTAAGATGAGAGATGAATCTAGCAATGTAGTTCAACCTCCCTAAGAATCCACAAACTTCTTTTTCTGTTCTAGGCTCAGGCATCTCTTGAATTTCTTTTACTTTAGCTGGATCAACCTCGATCCCCTTTTCACTGATGATAAAGCCCAACAATTTTCCATATCTCACCCCAAAAGTGCACTTATTCGGATTCAGCCTCAACCTAAATTTTCTTAACCGTTTAAATTATTTTTGCAAGTTCACCAAATTCTCCTCTTCGGTCTGTGACTTCACAATCATGTCATCAACATAGACCTCGATCTCTTTGTGAATCATATCATGAAAGAGAGTCACCATAGAACGCAGATAGGTTGCCCATGTGTTCTTTAGACTGAAATGCATCACCTTATAACAGAAAGTTCCCCATGGGGTAATGAACATTGTTTACTCCATGTCCTCTGGCGCCATCTTAATCTGATTATACCCAGAGAAGCCATCCATGAAAGAAAATATCGAGAACTGAGTTGTGTTGTCAACCAATACGTTAATGTGAGGTAATGGGAAGTCATCTTTCAGACTCGCTCTATTCAAATCACGGTAATCAACACACATCTGGACCTTGCCATCTTTCTTAGGTACCAGGACAATATTTGCAACCCATGGTGGATAGTTGGTAACAGCAAAGAAACCTGCATCGAATTTCTTCTGGACTTCCTCCTTGATCTTGACAGCCATATATGGTCTCGTTCTTCTAAGCTTCTGCTTGACTGGAGGAAAATCCTCTCTAAGAGGTAATATGTGCATAACAATATATGTGTCAAGCCCTGACATATCTTGATAAGACTAAGCAAAGATATCAACATATTCATGCAGCATTTCAATAAACCCCTTCTTCTTATTCTCATCTAGGGCAGCCCCTATCTTGACCTCTTTCTTTGTATCCTCGATTCCCAGATTAATAACTTCCAATGCCTCTTGATGTGGCTGAATGACCCTTTCCTCCTGTTTCAACAACCTGGCTAATTCCTCAGGAAGTTCACAATCTTCCTCACCCTCCTCTTCGGTTTGGTAAATCGGATTGTCAAAGTTATAATGAGCCATAGCACAATCGTTATCAATGAAATCCAGTGAAATGCATATGCATGAGTGATGATTCACGCTTTATTTTAGAATAGGTGCGAAAAAGTGAAAACAAACATTGCCATTTATTATTAAAAATAAAAAGAAAGACAGGGAGCATAATATTTGAATGCAAAAACGTCCTTTATTAATGATAAAAATTAAATATGTAACAAAGTAAGCCCTACAATGAATCTCTACGCCTTGGGCAGAGCGTAGGATTTAACATGAAAATAAAGAAAATTACTCTTCATGAAGAGTGACTTAGACACTCAATGCAAAAATCTGACCATGATCAACAATTCTAGCATTGGAGAAAGTGATGGGTCTTTGACGACCTTAGTCCTTTGGTAGTGATGACCGGGCAGGCCGATAACCAATTCCAAACATGTTCTCCTTGATGGGCACTTCAATTACTCGACCACATCCTTCTGCGTTGCCTGACTGTACCACAACTTGGGCCTATTTGTAAGGCGCAATGGAGACTCCCTACTTCTTTTCTGCTGGTGGAGGAACATCTTCCACATTCACAGCTTCAAACACCTGGCACAACGTCTCATGGATCTTGTCATACCCCAAATTTTAACCACTAGGATTTCCCATCATTGTGCAAATCATCATCACAATATGGATGGGCCATCATACTTCATCAGTCTCCCCAAAGATGGGTAAGCATCCACTACAATCAAGAATTAGGGTTTCAAGCCCTCTTAGAGTTCTTAGACAAAGGATCAATCAAGGAATGACATGATATTCAGCTTGTCTAACCTCTAAAATATCCACAATGGATCAAAAGGACTCCCACTTCAAGGATCAAGCACAAGGCTACTCCCTTCTAGGTGGATCAAGTCTCATGATCGACAGTGTCACCAAATTAGGGTTTTGGTCGACCAGGGCCTCCAGATGGAAATTTTTCATCTGGGCACAAGCCAATGATCCAAAACCTAACCTAATATACTCCATGGAACCTCATGGACCCAATCATCAAGTCAATTTTGCCTCAGGGGATACATTCATCAAAAATCAGGAATTAGGGTTTCTTGACCTAATTCACCCCTAAGTTGACTTTTAGGGTAAATCATGAGCCAAGACCTCAAGAGAGGGTTTAAGGGTCTCTAATGAACTATATTGATCCATTTGCAACAATGGATTAATCCAAGAAGCTTGAGCAACAAGTCTCAATTTCATCTGCACCACAATTAGGGTTTTAAGGAAAAAGTCAACTGTAACTTTGACTTTTGACCAGGACATGCTCCCAAGCCCTATGACATGCATCAATATACCCTATGACACCCATGGAACATGTCCATCAAGTTTGATTTAGGTCAAGGACATGATTTCCTGAAGAATTGCACAGTTTGGAATTCATCTGATAAAAAGTCAACTATGCACAAAAGTCAACTTTGACTTTTTGAGATTTTTCACCAAAATGGATTTTTAACCCTAAAATGATGTTAATGTATGATTTGAATCATCATTCATCAAGAAAAATCAAGAAAAGTTGGGTAACTTGTAAAAGGGGTAACCATAAAAAACTTAGAAAATTTTCTAAGTTAAAAATAAAGTGGCTAGGGTACTAACTTTGGAGGGTCATAACTCCTAAACCACAAAGCCATTTTCTCCCATCCAAGGCTTGATTTATAGATCTCACTGCCCTCTACAAAAACTTCAACTAGACCTAATTCCAACTCCTCATGGATTTTGAGTTATGGAGTGATCAAAATCAAGAAAAGTCACTTTGTTCCAACACTCAGTGAAAATTTCACTAAGTCAGATTTTACCCTACTTTTTGCCAAATGTAGGGGGATTTTTCACTTGGATTCAAAAGAGATCAAAACCAAATATGTTCAAACAGGTGTTGTATCATGTAAGGGCTTTCCAAAATGACCAAGAACATTACCAATTTCAATTTGAGTAATGAGATATGACATTGGAAAGTTGCCTTGCTAAAATCTGCCAAGGCAAGGCAGAATTTGCATTTTTGCTCGATTGCCAAAATCAGCCAAATCCAAATGCTCCTATCCACTTGGACACCTCTGAGGATTGAATCTAAAGGGGACAACCACTGAGCCAAGCCTCCAAATTCTTTGGAACAAGAAATAGCATGTTGAACCTAGAATGGCCAAAATAGGGACAAGACTCCAATTTTGGATTGGAGCATTCAATGGAAGCATCAAGGTGGCATGGACTGAGCCATTTGCAACTGAATTCAGTCAAGACTTATCCAAGACCAAGGGAACCACAGCCCTGTGCCCTAACCTCTAGTCAATGGCTAGAGGAAACATGGATTTCCATTGGCCAACATTGAACAAACACCTGCTGCAGTTGCCATTCGCTGTGGATCCCAAAACAAACTTGCTCTACTATAAATAGAGCTCAATTGTGATCAGTTTGAGTACACCAAAGCCATCAAACAGATGCTTTCCTCAAAACCTCTTTCTCTTGGCAAAAATGCCTTCTTTAGCAAGGCAACTTTGAGTTTTTGAGCTTGAGAGCTTTTTCATCACAATCAATCACACACACACCTCATATATATCATATGTAAGCTATGCAAACTATCACAAGTGACCTGTAATAAAAAAATCACAAAGTCACATCTCAAAACCTCAAAATAGGCTTTTGTTGCATTTTTCAAGCCATGTCTTGATTCAGTCACTTTCCAAACCAGATAAAACCTCAAACACACTCCAAATATCATCATTGAACTGTCCCAAATGGTTCCCCTCATCTGGAACACCATTTGAGAGAGTTGCTATTTTGGTCACTTTTAACCCCGTTTGCAAGAAAGGGACTGTTTGTGTTTTTGCAGGTACCAGTCAATTCCAATCATCCTAAAAGCTTCTAAGGGATCATTTGAGTGTGTCTAAAGCATCAAATCATTTTTGGAACAAGAGGTTTGACAGATTGCACAAAAGCTCCAAAATCTCAAAAAAGAGGTAAGCCTCACAACTTGGAATCTTTGAATCATGCAATGCTTTGAAGTCCACTAATCATAAACATCTCATACATGTTGTATATGTTATGTTTGAGCTAATTCACCATGTAATCCATGCTTGTACCAAGTTGTAGCATAGAAAATGCATTTATAGGTCATTTTCAAAACCACTATCGGGTTTTGAGGAGGGAGTGTGATCTAAAAAAACTACCACCACCATTGGATTCCTTATGAAATTCTGGTCCAGATGCATATAAATTTTGTCTCAAACCATTAAGAATTGAGAAAGTTATGACCTTCAGGTTTTCGAGCCAAAACTTGCCTTGGGCCAGGCCTAAAACCAAGTCATGCCTTGTATATTTGTTGTTTTGTTTCAAACAATGGATGTATCACCACCCCAGTGGTAAGGCGCGCGCCTTGTAACCTTGAGGTCTTGGGTTCAAACCCCACCTATGCCATTTTGTGTTTTTTCACATTTTGCCATTTTTTCCAATATTTTCATGGTTTATTAATTAATTGGAAAATTAATAACTCTTTCAATTTTAATTATTTTTTATTAGTTCTTTTTGAAAAAAATCACAAAAATGTTGAAATATTTTATTCCACAAAAAAATTGAATTTATATTATTTATTTAATATAATTAGTATTTTTGTGAATAAATTCACTTTTATTTGTTTTTAAACATTTTAAAATGAATATTCATCTTGAAAATCAAGACCAAATGAGTTTTAATATATCTTGTGATTTATACCTCATTTTTCAAACCTTAAACAAAAATCACAAGTGGTTTATTCAAACCTATTTCGTATTTTTCATTGATTTTCTTTAAATATTTACTTTTAAAGAATAAAATTAGGGTTTCTTTGATTTTCACTCAAGCAAATCATTGTCAAACACTTTTTGGGCCTCTAATAGAGTGTAAGACCCAATCCTTTTTTTAACCAAATCATTTTTGGGCCTCAGTGTATTGTGTAAGTCCCGATACCGTCAAAAACAAACGGCGCGATCGTCGCCTTTTGAAAAATAACCCTGGGCCTCTCCTCGAGCTATAAGACCCATTCAAAATTTTTTGGGCCTCTAATAGAGTGTAAGACCCAACCCCCTTTTAACCAAAATCACTTTGGGCCTCACTTATTGTATAAGTCCCTCTGCGTTAAAAGAAAACCTCGGCGCGATCGCCATTTCAAACGGAAAAATCATCTGGGCCTACCCTCGTGTTATAAGCCCCACTCTTTTTCTTTAAAACTTTTTGGGCCTCTTGAGAGAGTGTAAGACCCAACCCTTTGTACAAAAAACCTTTTTGGGCCTTAGTCACTTGTATAAGTCCCTCTGTACAAAATTCAAACAGTGCGCTCACTGATAAAACCCTAGGCCTCTCCTTGAGCTGTAAGCCCCAAATCTTTCGTTTTCAAAACACTTTCTCCTTTGATTTTGAATATACTGTTGTTTTCAATCTTTCTTTGTTGAACAACTAACCAAACAGCATGGAAGCTCTACAACCGAATAAGTGTTTATATGCTTTCATTTACCGCTTTCATATACATATAACTGTATTGTGGGGCTGTTTCACTGTAAGTCTTCTTTCATAAACTCATATAAACTGTGTAATAATAGTATAGATATTTAGAGTTTTCCCGGCCACTACGTATAGAACTAGGTGACGCCGTTTCGTTTATTCGTAGAAATAGACAACTAGATCCCCCAATAGGATCACCAGATACAGTCTTCTCTTCGGATGTCCTCATTAGGAATTGTCAAGAAACTCTATTCCTAGAGATGAATGTATTCTCCGTGAATGGCATCTTTGAGTTTCTTCCAAATTCTTGAACTTTCCTGACTTGATCTATTCCTTGTGAATAGATTGCCTTGAATTTCTCGGGGTTTGGGGACCCACGGGCTTCTTAAAAGCATCGGCCTCCTCTTGGGCATCGTACAAGGACCCACAGGCTTCCTAAAAGCAACCCCGCCTCCTCTTGGGCATCGTACAAGGACCCGCCGACTTCTTAGAAGTATTCACAGCCTCCTCTTAGGCTTCGTATAATGATCTCTTCTTCCGGGAATGATAGCCTCATCTTGGGCTTAGTACAAGGACCCGTCGGCTTCTTAAAAGTTTCCAGCTGTAATACCCCAAATTTTGACCACTTAGATTTCCCATCATTGTGAAAATCATCATCACAATATGGATGAACCATCATGCTTCATCAGTCTCCCCAAAGATGGGTGAGCATCCAATACAATCAAAATTAGGGTTTCAAGCCCTCTCTGAGTGCTTAGACAAAGGATCAATCAGGAAATTACATGATCTTCAACTTGTCTAATCTCTTAAACATCCACAATGGATAAAAAAGGACTCCCACTTCAAGGATTAAGCACAAGGCTGCTCCCTTCTAGGTGGATCAAATCTCAAGATCGACAGTGTCACCAAATTAGGGTTTTGGTCGACCAGGGCCTCCAGATGGAAATTTTCATCTGGGCACAAGGCAATGATCCAAAACATGACCTAATATACTTCATGGAACCTCATGAACCCATGCATCAAGTCAATTTTGCCTCAGGGGATGCATTCATCAAAAATCAGGAATTAGGGTTTCTTGACCTAATTCACCCCTAAGTTGACTTTTGGGACAAACCATGAGCCAAGACCTCAAGACATGATTTGAGGGTCTCTAATATACCATATTGATCCATTTGAAACAATGGATTGATCCAAGAAGCCTGAGCAACAAGTCTCAATTTCATCTGCACCACAATTAGGGTTTTAAGAGAAAAGTCAACTGTAACTTTGACTTTTGACCAAGACATGCTCCCAAACCCTAATACATGATTGAATATACCCTATGACACCCATGGAACATGTCCATCAAGTTTGATTTAGGTCAAGGACATGATTTCCTGAAGAATTGCACAGTTTGGAATTCATCTGATAAAAAGTCAACTGTGCACAAAAGTCAACTTTGACTTTTTGAGATTTTTCACCAAAATGGATTTTTAACCCTAAAATGATGTTAATGTATGATTTGAATCATCATTCATCAAGAAAAATCAAGAAAAGTGAGATAACTTGTAAAAGGGGTAACCATAAAACTTAGAAACTTTTCTAAGTTAAAAATAAAGTGGCAAAGGTACTAACTTTGGAGGACCATAACTCCTAAACCACAAGGCCATTTTTTCTCATCCAAAGATGGATTTGTAACCCTCATTATCACCTACAAAAACTTCAACTACAAGTCATTCCAATTCATTAAGGATTTTGAGTTATGGAGTGATCAAAGTGGCTGAAAAGTGAAAATGTCACTTTTTCCAACACTTAGTGAAATTTTCATTAAGTCAGATTCTGCTTCACTTTTTGCCAAATGTAGGGGGATTTTTCACTTGGAATCAAAAGAGATCAAAACCAAACTTGTTCAAACAGTTGTTGTATCATGTAAGAGCTTTCCAAAATGGCCAAGAACATTGCCAAATTCAACCTACACCATGAGATACAACATTGCCAAGTTGCCTTGCTGAAATCTGTCAAGGCAAGGCGGAATTTGCAACTTTGGTCGATTTGCCAAAATCAGCCAAATTCAATTGCTCCAATCCACTTGGACACCTCAGAGTTTGAATCTAAAGGGGACAATCACTGAGCCAAGCCTCCAAGGTCCAAGGAACAAGAAATAACATGTTGAACCTAGAATGGCCAAAATAGGGACAAGACTTCAAATTTGGAATGAGGCATTCAATGAAACCATCAAGGTGGCATGGAATGAGCCATTCTCATCTAAAATCAGTCAAGACTTATCCAAGACCAATGGGACCATAGCTCTGTGCCCTAACCTCTAGTCAATGGCTAGAGGAGACTTTCATTTCCATTGGCCAACATTGAGGAAACACCTGCTGCAGTTGACATTCACTGTGGATTGCAAAACAAACTTGCTATACTATAAATAGAGCTCAATTGTGGTCAGTTTGAGTACACCAAAGCCATCTAACAGATGCTTTCCTCAAAATCTCTTCTTTCACTCCAATTTTGCCTTCTAAGGCAAGTCACTATCGGGTTTTGAGTTTGAGAGCAATTCCAATCAAACCAATCACTCACACACCTCACATACATCGCATATGAGCTTATCAAACACTCACATAACATCTGGAACATCAAAATCTCAAAATCACTTGCCATCCACACAAGTTTGAAGTGAAGTTGCAGCTGAGATGCCATAAACTGATCCAGTCCATTTCAATTCAATCCAAGTGTTCAAACACACTCCATATGGTGTAGGGAAGCTGTCCAGATCATCACAACTTGTCTGTAACACCTCCAACTCAAAATCACATCTGCTCTTGCTGTCACGACTTGGAGGTAAGCACATACTTGGTCATCTCTCAATCTATGCATATTTTAATAATTCAGAAAAATGTTAAAATATTTTATTTTCACCAAAAATCCCAAAAATATTATTTATTTCATATAATTGATATTTTTGTAAAGAATTAATATTTTGATTGTTTTTGGCATTTTAAATATTTTTTCTACATTGATTTTGCAACTTTTAATGCTTTCTAATTATTTTGTAGGTCAATACTTAATTTTTGAAGCATTAATCCAAGATCACAATTTGTTTTCCATGTGTTAAACAATTTTTGATCATTTTAATTGAATTTTTATTCAATTAAATACATTTTGAAAACAAATTAGGGTTTTGGATTAATTCAACCCTCATAAATCATTTTCAAAACTCTTTGGGCCTCTTGAGAGAGTGTAAGACCCATCCTCCCTTGTACAAAAACTTTTTGGGCCTCACTCATTGTATAAGTCCCTCTGTACAAGTAAACGGCGCGATCGTCGCCCATTTAAAAATAAAAATCATTTGGGCCTCTCCTTGAGCTATAAGACCCATTCAAAACACTTTGGGCCTCTATTAGAGTGTAAGACCCAATCCCCCTTTTAACCAAAACATTTTGGGCCTCACTTATTGTATAAGTCCCTCTGCGTTAAAAGAAAACCTCGGCGCGATCGCCATTTTTAAACGAAAAATCATTTGGGCCTACCCTTGTGTTATAAGCCCCACTCTTTTTTCTTTAAAACTTTTTGGGTCTCTTGAGAGAGTGTAAGACCCATCCCTTTGTACAGAAAACCTTTTTGGGCCCCAGTCACTTGTATAAGTCCCGCTGTACAAAGTCAAACAGTGCGCTCACTGATAAAACCCTGGGCCTCTCCTTGAGCTGTAAGCCCCAAATCTTTCTTTTTCAAAGCACTTTCTCCTTTGATTTTGAATATACTGTTGTTTTCAAACTTTCTTTGTTGAACAACTAACCAAACAGCATGGAAGCACTACAACCGAGTAAGTGGTTATCGCTTTCATTTACTGCTTTCATATTATAAACTGTATTGTGGGGCTGCTCACTGTAAGTCTCCTTTCATAAACTCATATCTACTGTGTAATAATAGTATAGATATTTCGAGTTTCCCCGGCAACTACGTCTAGAACTAGGTGACGCCGTTTCATTTATTCCTAGAAATAGACGCCTAGATCCCCAATAGGAGCACCAGATACAGTCTTCTCTTCGGCTGTCCTCCTTAGGAATCGTCAAGAAGCTCTACTCCCCAAGATGAATGTATTCTCCGTGAATGGCATCTTTGAGTTTCTCCCAAATTCTCAAACTTTCCTGACTTGATCTATTCCTCGTGGATAGCTTGCCTTGAATGTCTCGGGGTTTGGGTACCCACTACGGTCATAATCTTGGACCTTAACTAAGGAACCCTCTTTAAAAGTTAAAAGTCGCTGGATAGTAAACCTCGCACGTTTACCAGTGGTTTTTATCTTTAAAAGAGTTATCTCTCCTAATGGAAAGGAGATGATAGACCCACGGGCTTCTTAAAAGCATCGGCCTCCTCTTGGGCATTAATCAAGGACCCATCGGCTACTTAGAAGTATTCACAGCCTCCTCTTAGGCTTCGTATAATGATCTCTTCCTCCGGGAATGATAGCCTCCTCTTGGGCTTCGTACAAGGACCCGTCGGCTTCTTAAAAGTTTCCAGCCTCCTCTTGGGCTTCGTACAAATTGTCCCGACGACCTCCTACGGGTATAGGAACAGAACCTAGTCATCCTCATAGAACAGTCCTTTCATAGAGTCTACTACTGTTTCTCCAAGCATAGTACAAAAGAAAAAACTCTAGACTTGGACAGTCTAACTTCCTTGAGTCTCAAAGACATTCTCAAGTGACCCCTTCGTTAAATAGGAAGGAAACCCGCAGACTCGGACAGTCTCAATACCCTTTGGATTTCCCGTTTCCTCAAAGAGAAGGAAATACCCCTGATCCTCAAATCAAATCCCTGAGTACAGTGTTGCTCATATAAGAACTGATTTTCTCTTTTAAAATCAGTATATTGGATTTGTCACTCAACTGAAACAAAAACTTTTAGCCTCCATCTCGGGCTTCGTACGAGATACACAAAGACTCCCTCGTAGAGTCAAACAAACAATAGCCTCTATCTCGGGCTTTATACGAGACACCAAAAGACTCTATCGTCGGGTCAAAAACTTTTAGCCTCTCTCTCGGGCTTTGTACGAGACACAAAATAGCCTCCTCTTAGGCTTTGTATAATGATTTTCCTAGCGGAAATTAGCCTCCTCTTAGGCTTTTATATAAGAAAACCACTGGTTGATCCAATTAACCTTTTAGCATCAAAGTTGTGCATCGTTCACAGTACACAAACATCAACAACTCCTTTCCTTTCATCTAATCGTTGTAAGCGGCAAGCCTCTGGATCATCTACATCCATGCCACTGTCCCTCTTTTAGCATGAGAAATTCCTAAGGAAAGATGGCATTGCTCTACATTGAGTTAAAGTCTTCTCCTTCAGGTTAAAACCCTTTCTTCGGAAATTATGGCATTGCTCGGATCCGCGTATCCCAGTTAAAGTAATTCTCCTTCCCCCTCTTTAGAGATGACAAATTCTCTCTAAAGTCGAGGTCTTTCAGCTTCACGTCTTGGGCTTTGAACAAGACACCAAAACACTCATTTCCTCCCATAGAATAGGAGGAACTACGAACGCTCTGATTTTCCTGTTTCGGTAAACGGGAATACGTAGGCATAAGATCGAAAGAAAAGATCTTAGCGAGCACAATCAACAAAAAACCCAAATCCCATATCTCCATCAATCAAAAGCAGTAATTCAAAAGCATCAGTCCTAACGTCCTAATCCTTGTTCCCCGCCAGAAACCTTCTGCCTAGGTAAAAAAAGAAAGAAAACCGTATTGGCGAAAATACAAATAACCATTACAAAGGCCCCCCCACATTGATAGCATCCGTAACCTAACAGACCGCTGTTTAAACTCAGTATGCAAGCAGGGTTAATTGGAGACATCTATTTCCCTTCCTTATTCAGCTTACAATAGGATAAAAAATGAATCGACCTGTAGTTTAAGCTCAACCGTAGAGAGCGACCAGCGCTTAAGAACCGCGTCCAAAATCGCTCGCTACAGAAAAGTGGCGCCCACCGTGGGGCCTATCTCTCTTTCTTACAATTTTGGGACGTTGACCTCTTGCTGGTCCATCTCTCTTTTGTGTGAATACCACAGATTGGGGCTTCCGCCGGGGAACCCATTTCTGTCAGGAACTTAGGATCCTTAGCTTCATTAGGTCTAGGATGTTTTAGGACAAATATATATACTGCTTTTCCTAATTGCTATACGTGTTTATTTTTCTGCTAATGGGAATGCGGGTGATGCCGTATGTGGAAAGATTGAGTATACACCTAGAAAAGCCAAACCTTTTCGTAGTACGGAAGCTATCGGAAATAGCTGTTACGCGATACTACCCTCATTTGAGGCTGGTGATCTATTCTCGGTGAATGGCACTTACTCTAAGATTGCACACAACTCGCTGGCGATCCGCTTGTTATCTGCCTTCCTGGGAGGAGCTGATGATAATGAGTACAGGTACAAAAATCACCCTAGTATAAACCTTTGGGGATGGGTAGAGCCTTGACTTCATGAAAACGACCCTTTGACCCCATGTTTTTTCTATGTCTTTGTGTGCTGCATTCATGCATTCATTTAATAAAACATTAAAACATTCAAAAAACTTTCTCTTCTAGTCTCTCTGTTTTTCAAATTAAACTAAGACTGTGATTGCAAATATCAGAGAAAAAGATTACGCTAATGGATTTCGGTTGAAGGAGAACTCACCAGTATACCTTCAAGGTTCCAAAACTAGGGGATTTGAGAAGGTTAGCAAGGATGATCGTTAACCCAGAGGCTTTCAGAGCCAAGCACGGTGGTTTGCTACCACTGTTAAGAGTCCATGTGATTGAGGGAATCATGGACGCGCTCATTCAGTTTTACGATCCGGTTTATCACTGTTTCACATTCCCGGATTACCAGCTAGCACCAACGCTGGAGGAGTATTCTCATCTAGCTGATTTACATATCACTGATCGAGCTCCATTTTCTGGACTGGAAGAAATTCTAAAGAATCAGACTATTGCAAGAGCAATTCATTTGGACGAGTCTGAGGTCAAGACTCACATGATTACTAAGGGTGGCATCCAAGGTTTGCCAGCCCAGTTCTTGACAAAAAAGGCTCTATTAGGGAACGGGACTGCTTTTGAAAGCATCTTTGTCTTGCTCACCTACGGATTATTTTTGTTTCCTAACATCAATAACTTCGTCGACATTAACTCTATTAAGGTTTTTCTCATTGGAAACCCTGTGCCGACTTTGCTTGCAGATGCGTATCATTCTGTACACCTGGGAAATTTGTACAGCGGAGGGGAGATCACATGCTGTGTATCTCTGCTTTATAAATGGTTTATCTCACACTTGCCCAAGTCTGCTGCTTTTTGGGATTGCAAGAGTGTCTTACGTTGGTCGCAGAAGATCATGTCTCTCACCAATTCCGATATAGATTGGTGTAATAGGATTTATGAGGGAATCAGAATCATTGACCATTGTGGAAACTTCCCCAGCGTACCCCTCATAGGAACTAAAGGAGGAATCAACTATCATCCGATATTGGTTCTTCGTCAATTTGGATACCCGATGAGACACATCCCACTGGGTGTTCATCTGGAAGGTCTTTTCTTCAAAGAAGGAGAAAATGACAGAGCACTAAAGATGGAAAAAGTGCAAGCTTGGAAACAGGTTCATAAGAAAGGACGAGAGTCTCTGGGAAAACCGGACTGTGTCTCGGTGGAGCCTTATCTCCATTGGGTACAAACCAGAGCTCTCAAGTTAAAGATGCCTTATCCTCGTTACGGAATTCTTCCACCGAGGGAAACTGTCATGTACTTCATGACGGAAACTGAAAAGCTTCAGGTTACTCTCAACAAAGTTCAAAAGGAAAGAAGATCTTGGAAGAACAAGTACCGCACCCTCGATGTAGAGTTATCAGAATACAGCAACTACTAAAAGAGAAAGATGCTCTGATTGAAATTTTGGAGCAGCATGCTGTAGAGAATCAGGATGACCAAAGGAATTTGCTCGCTCCATTCACCTGGCAAAGGAATGACAACCCGACAACGGCCCAAGCGCCCCGGTCAAAGAAAAGGAAGATACCAGAATCAGCACCCGGTTTCTCCTCAGAAAGGACTCGGGACCCATTAGTTTAGGTTTCTGTTTCTGCACATTGTAATATACTGTATTTCCATTTCTGTAATCCTTTGGAATTCAATAAAAAGGGGTTTCCCCACTGTTTGATATTTGCAATCTAATTGTCGAAGTTTATTTTGATTAAACCAAAAAACAACAATTAATATAATCATTGCATTCATCATTCTCACATCGCGTATTCTTCTTCCCTACGAATCTCACGTTTGTGTCTCGATTCTAGAGTCAAACTGTCTCATTCGTACAATACTCGGGCCAATCGTCAGAAAAAGATGGATGATCTTGAGGAAGAAAACAGAGAGTTGAAAGAAGAGATCGACGCTCTGAGAGAGGATATGAGAAAGCTTCGTAACGACATGTAAGCCATGGCAGAAGCTCAGCTACAAAGAACTGTGATCTCAGAGATCACCTCAACGCCCATCATAGAAAAGTATGATCCTAGGTATCAGATGCCGAAAGATCGTCCTTGGGGTATGCCTGTTAACTATATCCCGGAAGGATATGTTCCGCCGATCACTGAAGATCAGGGAATCACAACAGAAGCTGCTGGGCCTGAAGGTTACAAACTTCGGGAAAGCGAAGATGCCAGGGGCATACTGAAGACTCCTGAAGGTTACAAACTTTGGGAGGCGCCAAGACTTACTGCCATAGTCACGGTACCACCCCCTGTGGTGCACACTGTCCCGGAAGGACAGATTCCACAGACACCTTCTGGTAAGAAGGAAACTATGTTTGACAGAATGGATGAATTCCAGAAGCAGTTCTTGGAAATGCAGAAAGAGCTGCAAGCCATTCGCGGTCAGGATCTATTTGGAAAGGACGCCGCAGACCTCTGCTTGGTCCCAAATGTGAAAGTCCCGCACAAGTTCCAAGTGCCCGACTTTGAAAAATACAAGGGTAACTCTTGCCCTCAGAGCCATCTGGTGATGTACGCTCGACGGATGTCAACTCAGACGGAGAATCAGGACCTGCTGATTCACTACTTCCAGGATAGTTTAACCGGTGCCGCACTCAAATGGTACATGGGTTTAAACCGTACTACGATCAGTACATTCAGAGATCTTGGTACTGCCTTCGTCCAACAATACAAGTACAATTTGGACATGGCACCCGACAGAGATCAACTCAGATCAATGTCGCAAAAGGAAAAGGAAACCTTTAAGGAGTATGCTCAAAGGTGGCGTGAAATTGCCGCTCAAATTTGTCCACCTCTTGAGGAAAAAGAGATGACAAAAATCTTCTTAAATACCTTAAGCTCATTTTACTATGACCGAATGGTTGCCAGTGCGCCCAGTGATTTCACCGAAATGGTCGGCATAGGCGTACGTCTTGAGGAAGCCGTCTGAGAAGGACGTTTGGTAAAAGACACTAGATCAACGAGCGGTACTAAAAAATACGGTAGTACTCTCCCTAAGAAAAAAGATCAAGATATTGGGAATATATCTCTCGAAAAGCAAAGGCGACGTTATCAGCCAGTAGCAGCTGTTACTCCTGCTATCGGCCCCGCGCCTGTTCCTATGTATCAACCTCAGGTTGCGCAGAACCAACCTGACCAACAAAGGACACAACAGCCTCTTCAGCAGGCTCGTCCTCCATATAACAACAACCGTACAATACGGCCACAAGGATTTGATCCTATACCCGTAACGTACGCAGAGTTGTTTCCGTTACTGCTGGCTAAGGGGCACATTCAGACTAAGTCTCGCCTTTCAGTTCTGGAAAATCTGCCTTTTTGGTTTAAAGCGGATCAAACATGCCCTTATCATCAAGGAGGTTCAGGGCATAACATTGAGACTTGTCTCAATTTCAAATCTGACGTGCAAAAGCTTGTTAGGAGCGGGCTCTTATCTTTCAAAGATACAAATCCTAATGTTCTTACGAACCCGCTGCCTCAACACGAGAAGCTGCAGTCAATCTGATTGAGAAAGAGACTAACAATGTCTATCAAATTCACGATGTACTCTTATTGGGGACCAATCTGGTCAAGATGCATTGTAGACAGAGTGGATATGGCCATGTGCCACCTCATAATTATCACCAGTGTGATATCTGCTTTAAAGACAACCAGGGATGTTCTATAGTGCAAGCAGCTCTACAGGAACAAATAGATCTTGGATGGATCCAAGAGCACCGAGTTCGTGGAGTTAACATGGGTTACACGAATTCCAACGTCATTCAAAACCACGACATCCGTGCGATGAATGTCAACTTGGTGGCGATGCACTCAAGGCAAAGCCAGTATCATAATCTGCCGCGGCACGATTACAGTTCCTGTCTGATTTGCTCGGTAAACAAACAGGGATGCTCTTTCATACAAGAGGCCCTCCAGCGTCAGATGGATCTTGGATGGTTCCAAGACTACCATGATAGGAACTCCTATCAAATCAACATGGTTCAGATCTTCGACATCCGGGTAATGAATACCAACCTGGTAGAGTTACATGCTGAGCAGGTCCGACTTGGATTCTTAATATCACATGACTATCAAAATTGTAAAGCGGGTTGCGAAAACGATCGAGGTTGTACCCTTGTCCAGGAGGCACTTCAGCACTTGTTAAATCACTGGTGGATGCCAATCTATATGGACGAAGATACTCAGCAGATTAGTATCAATAACAGGAATCCTACTCGTCGTCAAAGTCAGGATGTCCGATCAATGGAAGTTAACCTAGTGAGGTTACATTGTATTCAAAGTGGGCGCGGCCAGGTGCCTCCACACAACTATGACAGTTGTAGCGTCTGTTCGGAAAGTAACCAAGGGTGTTACCTTGTGAGAGCAGCTCTTCAGGGTCAGGTCGATCATGGAGAAATTCGTCCATATCCCGGTTCAGGACCCATCATTTGGTCGCCGAACTACCTTGCCGAGCAAGTTGAGGATGTTGTCACGATCTCTGGTCATCACAGGACCAGGAATGTTTTTGCCATCATCCCTCTACTTGACGAATCTAGAGTTCCCAACCGGGAACGGATCAAGGTTACTTATGATGGTCAGAAAAATCAGAAGGTTCCCATAGTCATCTATCTACCGGGGCCACTACCGTATGAATCAGCTAAGGCAATCCCTTACAAATACGGTGCAACAATAATTGAGAATGGAAAGGAAATTCCATTACCCTCCGTCGTGAACATTACAGACATCAGTCGTGTAACACGGAGCGGTCGAATCTTCAACCGAGGGGTTGGAGAATCCAACAAAGAAAAGGAACTTCAGGCAGAAATTCCTGATCCACCAATCAGTCAATCTGGTAATCCCGACTTTTCAAAAGACAAAGATGAGATGCTAAAGCTCATCCAAAGGAGTGAATATAACATTGTTGATCAACTGTTACAGACTCCTTCAAAGATCTCAGTATTATCACTGTTACTCAGTTCAGAAGCACACATAGAGGCTTTACAGAAAGTCTTGGAGCAAGCCTTTGTGGAACAGGATGTAACAATCAGACAATTCGATAGCATTGTCTCTAACATCACTTCCTGCAATAATTTGGGAGTTAGTGATGAGGAATTACATGAAGAGGGTCGCCGTCATAACATGGCGCTCAACATTACAATCAACTGCCAGGGCGATGCTTTAGCCAACGTACTGGTAGACACAGGGTCAGCCCTGAATGTTATGTCGAAGTCCACCTTGATGCAATTATTATTCAAGGGCCCTCAGATGAGAATCAGCGAGGTCGTCGTCAAAGCATTCGATGGATCCAAAAAAACAGTTATCGGCGAAGTTGATCTTCACATAACTATTGGTCCTCACACTTTCCAAATCACTTTCTAGGTCATGGACATCCGGGCAACATACAGTTGTTTATTAGGAAGACCTTGGATACATCAGGCTGGAGCGGTCACTTCGACCCTCCACCAAAAGCTAAAGTTCGTCAAGAACGATCAACTTGTCACGGTTTGTGGGGAACAAGCCTTGCTTGTGAGCAACTTATCATCATCTACTTGTGTGGAACCCGAGGAGGTTATTGGAACTCAGTTCCAAGCACTATCGGTGAGCAAGAACGATCAATCCGAAGAAGGAATTTCAATTTCTTCAAACAAAGATGCTATCAAAGCGGTCGAGAGTACCGATACAAACAGATGGGGACGGCTTGTCATTCCTATTGACAATAAAACAAAGAAGGGTCTTGGTTTTTCTGCGACCTGTACCCAGACAGCCGCCAACGATGAAAGTCTTCATCCCCTTCAAAACTTCTTCCACAGTGGAGGTTTTCTTCACCCAGTGTCTTAGACAGTTCATGCTATCAATGAGGAAGATCCCTCTGACACAGATGAAGAATGGAAGTCCTACCTTAACAAGGACGGTTATATGTCTCAAGAAGAGGTGCCTATGCCTTTTTTCTTTCCTACAGAAAGTCCGAGATTTATACCAAGATCAGATGTCGAAATGATCTACGGAGATTGTGATCCGGAAGGATGCCGTGCTCCGCGAAATTCATTAGAGGAGGACACCCTGATGAAAGACAACTTTGACTACAATTACTATGGCCCGATGGATGGTCTGCCAATGTGGCAGCCTTACCCAGGAAACTTGGGGCAAGAAAGTCAGCCGAGTAATGAAACTCAGCTGAGCGTCATTGAACAGAATACCTGTGTCCCCGCCATGTCATGGGATCAACACTCAGGTCATTCGGAAATTACTCAACATGAAGATGAATTCGCAACGTTTGCAGGACTAGAATTCATCAACTATGCTTTTCCTGAGGTCAACGTCATCGAGAGGGATGACTTCTCCAGTTCCAAAGAAGTTTGGGACACTTTGGGATAACCAATTGGAAAATACGACTTTATGGTCAAGTACACTGCTCCCGAAAGCTCTCGTATCAGGCTCGAAGATATCCAGTCAACTGGATGGGGAGATACAGCTGAGAGCTCCAATGCTATGCAAAATGCAACAGAGGAATCCTCCTACGAAAATTTTGCCTGGGAAACAGATTCCAACGATCCTACTCCACCAGAAATCAGCGTCATTTCTGAAGACAAATCAAGGAAGGTGCCAGACTTTGTGATTCACCGAGGAGTTCGCCGCCAATGGGTTGCTGTCGAGGTTCCGAAGGTCGTTCATCAGTCAAAGTAATTGCCATCTTTAAACCTTTCACCCTGCCCAGGTGAAACGGATGTTTTGATAGGGCTCACTTTTTGTAAATTTCCCTCTTCGCTTTGCCCAAAGCGAGTGAGTTTTGTTTTATAGGGCTGTAGTTTCAAGATTCGACTTGTTCATTAATAAAATAACGTTGTTATGTAATTTCCGCATTAATTGCTGTTTTCTCTTTTTGCTTTTTCAGAAAATGGTAATCCTAAAAAAAACAATTCAAAAATAAAAACAAGCAGTAAAATAAATACACTGCACACACTTGCATTTTCTCTATCTCTTCTAAACACGAATCATCACGTCATGCAGATTGCTTGTTTTATACCCCGTTGAAACATACGATTCGATGCCTTCTTCCAACTTTGAGTTCCCGGTATTCGAGGCTGAAGAAGAAAATGACAACGAAATTCCAGAAGAGATCTCCCGACTACTCAGACAAGAGGAAAGGTCCATTGAACCTCACAAACAGCCGTTGGAAACGGTAAACTTGGGTTCAGAAAAAGAGAGAAAAGAAATCAGGATCAGAGCACTGCTCAGTCCAACTGTCAAAGAAAGTTTGATAAAGCTTCTCAAAGAATTTCCCGATATATTCGCTTGGTCCTATCAGGATATGCCAGGGTTGGATACCAGCATCGTGGAACATCCCTTACCGCTAAGATCGAAATGTCCGCCAGTAAAGCAAAGGTTGAGACGGACTCACCCGGACATGGCCATCAAAATCAAAGAGGAGGTACAGAAACAGATCGACGCGGGTTTCCTCGCTACATCTGAATATCCTCAATGGTTAGCCAACATCGTACCCGTTCCCAAAAAGGATGGAAAGGTCAGAATGTGTGTTGATTACAGAGATCTAAACAAGGCAAGTCCAAAGGACGACTTTCCTTTACCACACATTGACATGTTGGTTGACAGCACAGCAAAGTTCAAAGTATTTTCTTTCATGGATGGATTCTCGGGCTATAATCAGATCAAAATGGCGCCGAAAGACATGGAGAAAACTTCGTTCATTACCCCATGGGGTACCTTTTGTTACAAGGTAATGCCGTTCGGTTTGAAGAATGCCGGGGCAACCTATCAAAGGGCCATGACTACTCTGTTTCATGACATGATACACAAAGAAATCGAGGTATATGTCGATGATTTGATTGCAAAATCAAGAACAGAGGATGAGCACGTTGAACATCTGTCAAAATTGTTCGAACGTCTAAGAAAATTCAAGCTCTGCTTGAATGCTAACAAGTGCACCTTCGGTGTCCGTTCGGGGAAATTACTAGGGTTCATCGTCAGCCAGAAAGGAATTGAAGTTGATCCTGACAAGGTCAAGGCCATTCAAGAAATGCCTTCTCCGAAAACTGAAAAACAAGTCAGAGGATTCCTGGGACGTTTGAACTACATCTCCAGATTCATATTCCTTATGACCGTCACGTGTGCACCGATTTTCAAGTTACTCAAAAAGAACCAGGATTGCGTTTGGTCAGAAGATTGCCAAACCGCCTTCGACAATATCAAAGAATATCTGTTGGATCCTCCGATTCTATCACCTCCAGTGGAAGAAAGACCACTGATCATTTACCTCACAGTCCTAGAGGACTCAATGGGATGTGTACTTGGCCAACAAGACGAAACTAAAAGGAAAGAGTCTGCCATTTACTATCTAAGCAAGAAATTCACCGACTGCGAGACTCGGTACACAATGCTTGAGAAAACTTGTTGCGCTTTGGCTTGGGCAGCCAAACGTCTTCGCCAATACATGATTCGTCATACTACTTGGTTGGTCTCCGAAATAGATCCAATCAAGTACGTTTTCGAACAACCTGCTCTCATGGGAAGGATTGCCCGTTGGTAGATGTTACTATCAGAATATGACATAGAGTACCATGCTCAGAAAGCCGTTAAAGGAAGTATTTTAGCTGATCATTTGGCTCATCAACCGATTGACGATCAAGAATCAATCGGGTTTGACTTCCCAGACGAAGATGTCATGTATCTAAAGATGAATGATTGTGATGAACCGCTACCCAGTGAAGGGCCAGAACCAAGTTCCCAGTGGGGACTTATCTTTGACGGAGCAGTCAATCATTATGGAAATGGAATTGGGGCAATCATTGTTACCCCTCAGGGTTCCCACATTCCTTTCACTGCTAGACTTACGTTCAAATGTACGAACAACGAGGCCGAATACGAAGCATGTATCATGGGTCTCGAAGAAGCGATTGATTTAAGGATAAAAAACTTGGACGTATACGGTGATTCAGCCCTGGTCATCAATCAGATAAAAGGAGATTGGAACACATACCAATCAGGATTGATTCCTTACAAAGACTATGCAAGAAGGTTGTTACCTTTCTTCAACAGAGTTGAGTTTCATCACATCCCTCGTGATGAGAATCACATGGCTGATGCATTAGCCACTATCTCTTCCATGATTAGTGTAGGTCGATGGAATGACATACCTAAGATCGACATCATGCGCCTTGAACGACCCGCTTACGTCTTCACAATTGAAGCAGTCATAGACGACAGACCTTGGTATCACGATATCAAAAGCTTCCTTCAGAAACTGGAGTACCCACCTGGGGCATCCAGAAAAAATAGAAAGACCCTCAGAAGATTGGCTGGAAACTTCTTCCTGAGCGGTGACACTCTTTATAAGAGAAATTTTGACATGGTCTTGCTCCGATGTGTCGACAGACCAGAAGCAGACATGCTCGTGAAAGAAATTCATGAAGGATCCTTTGGCACTCATGCCAACGGACACACAATGGCGAGAAAAATTCTCAGAGCAGGGTACTATTGGTTGACCATGGAATCCGACTGCTACAAGTACATGAGGAGGTGTCACAAGTGTCAGATATACTCCGACAAAATTCATGTACCGCCATCACATCTCAAAGTTCTTTCTTCCCCGTGGCCTTTTTCCATATGGGGAATCGACATGATTGGTATGATTGAGCCTAAGGCTTCAAACGGACATCGGTTCATCCTGGTAGCCATTGATTATTTCACCAAGTGGGTCGAAGCAGCGTCATTCGCCAATGTAACCCGACAAGTGGTGGTCCGATTTATCAAAAACAATATCATCTGCCGTTATGGTGTTCCAAGTGAGATCATTACTGATAATGGATCTAACTTGAACAATAAGATGATGAAGGAGTTGTGTGCAGAGTTCAAAATCGAACACCATAACTCATCTCCCTACCGACCCAAGATGAACGGAGCGGTAGAAGCGGCTAACAAGAACATCAAGAAGATCGTTCAAAAGATGGTTATAACCTGTAAAGATTGGCACGAAATGCTACCCTTTGCTCTTCACGGTTATCGAACATCTATCCGCACTTCAACAGGGGAAACCCCTTTCTCTCTAGTATATGGCAGGGAGGCAGTTCTCCCCATAGAAGTAGAGATCCCATCAATCCGGGTATTGATGGAAGCTCAGGTCACCGAAGCTGAATGGTGTCAAAGTCGACACGACGAATTGAACCTGATCGAAGAAAAGAGAATCACGGCACTATGCCATGGTCAGTTATATCAACAGAGAATGAAAAGGGCGTTCGACAAAAAGGTCCGACCTCGTATCTTCAGAAAAGGAGACCTCGTGCTCAAGAAGATACAATCATTTCTCACTGACTCTCGGGGCAAATGGACCCCAAATTATGATGGCCCCTATGTGGTCACAAAAGCTTTCTCAGGCGGCGCCTTGAGACTTGCAACCATGGACGGAGAGGAATTTGCCTACCCCACGAATGTTGATGTAGTCAAGAAATACTTCGCCTAAAACTAAAAAAAAAAAACGTCTCGGTGGATTGAAAACCCGAAAGGGCGGTCCAGGAAAAAGTTAGAGACATGAAAAAAAATCATCCCGATGGATTGGAAATCTCATAGTACAATCCAGGCAAAAATTAGGGATAATGGTAAGTAACTATGTTCAACAGAGGCAAGTCCCTCAGCAGCAGTTACAACATCATCTATCGGAGGAAATCTCCAGTCAAAGGTCATCTTCGACGGAAGCTCAGGATGTCCCGAACTCAAAGTTGGTAGAAGGATAGTGGTCGTTATGTTTCAACGTAGCCCTTTTCCCTGTAAATTACCATTTTCTAACTTTGTATATACTCTTTGGGATCACGCGTTTGGATGATCTCCATCTTATCAATAAAATTTGAGCCCTTGTTCTTTTGTTTGTAATTCTTTACTTGTTTTAGCTTTATAGAACGACGTTGTTTAAACTTAATCAGCGATTCTTGAAATAAAACAAAAATAAATTTACTTGTTAAACTTTTTCTGCTTTTAAATTAAAGATGGCATTTCTTTTGACTGTTGAACATCAGAAGAACATCGATCGCTTCTCCCGAAGTAAGCGAACTTCAAAGTGCAGAATCAAAGTACTCCTTCTAAACCAGTTCGCCTGAATGAAGGGATCAACTGCGTCAGAGACCTTGTTTCGTCTGACACACCTCAGCCGAGTTCTCATCTCCTAAGCCCGATCAACATAGCTCCCAACGGGACAATCTCTCCTAAGCAAGGTGGAATTGCTATTTTGAACCAACGGTACTTCTTCGCCCCGCGATGGCCGAGTATCCAATTGTGTTCATCCATTAGTCTGTATGTCGCGTCAGTTTTGTCAGCATATACATACGTACTTCATGCATTTTTTATTTGCATTTACATTTCATATTGCATCGTTATCACTCTAGCCGGTCTTGTCCCCTAGTGATAAACAGTTTTCTCAATCGAGTTTGTCAGTTCTTTCCTCGTCAGGAAGTGTTGCGTCTGCACAATCTCGCCACCAGTGTATCTCTAAGATCAGAGTCAGCAATTGGCCACTTTGATAACTTGAACCTCTGAAAAGCCAGAGAAAACTTTCAATAAGCATCACTCTTCGCCATTGAAGATGATATCCTTGCTTTCCCGGATTAAGGAAAATCCACAGAGAAAGCCTCGTGATCAGAGATTCGGCAGCACGCCAGTTTTGCTCCGAAAAACCACTGATGAGAAGGTCATTGGCACCTCAAAATTGGATCCCATCATATGGCATTTCTCCGGGAAGATCCCGAGAAAAGTATGATGTAACCCCAAACGAAAACAGTCTCTCAAGAGACTCGCTTTCCCTAGTAGAATCGACAAATGACGTCTCCAAAATAGAGAAGTTTGTGTACCTCTACAACTCAGACGAATGGGTTCCCCAGCAAGTCTGACATCAAAACTTTTTCCACTCAAATGGCATCTCCCCTGGAAAATTCAGCGAGAAGTTTGAAGGGAAGCCGCTACGAATAGCGTCCCTTGTCAGTAAAGTTTATTGGCAAAAGAAACTAAGACCAGTTCCTTGGTAGGGAACCAGGATCGAGGGGAAGTTTAAATCAGAAACTAAGACCAGTTCCTTGGTAGGAAACCAGGATCGAGGGGAAGTTTAGATCAGAAACTAAGACCAGTTCCTTGGTAGGAAACCAGGATCGAGGGGAAGTTTGTTTCCACAACTGAGACCAGTTCCTTGGTAGGAAACCAGGATCGAGGGGAAGTTTATTTCAAAAGAGACTGAGACCAGTTCTTGGTAGGAAACCAGGATCGAGGGGAAGTTGACCTTTTCTAAGTATCATTGCTTAGCTAAAGAAGATGAATGCGTAATCTACCATTCATAACCACCATCAAAATTTCGGGTATTCCGATATTTAATCCTCTTGCACCCCGAATGCCCGAATCCCTTCGTCATTCACACCTTCGGGTCCAAGAAGATTAAATAGGGGCATCTATAATACCCCAAATTTTGACCACTTAGATTTCCCATCATTGTGAAAATCATCATCACAATATGGATGAACGATCATGCTTCATCAGTCTCCCCAAAGATGGGTGAGCATCCAATACAATCAAAATTAGGGTTCCAAGCCCTCTCTGAGTGCTTAGACAAAGGATCAATCAGGAAATGACATGATCTTCAACTTGTCTAATCTCTTAAACATCCACAATGGATCAAAAAGGACTCCCACTTCAAGGATTAAGCACAAGGCTTCTCCCTTCTAGGTGGATCAAATCTCAAGATCGACAGTGTCACCAAATTAGGGTTTTGGTCGACCAGGGCCTCCAGATGGAAATTTTCAACTGGGCACAAGGCAATGATCTAAAACATGACCTAATATACTTCATGGAACCTCATGAACCTATGCATCAAGTCAATTTTGCCTCAGGGGATGCATTCATAAAAAATCAGGAATTAGGGTTTCTTGACCTAATTCACCCCTAAGTTGACTTTTGGGACAAACCATGAGCCAAGACCTCAAGACATGATTTGAGGGTCTCTAATATACCATATTGATCCATTTGAAACAATGGATTGATCCAAGAAGCCTGAGCGACAAGTCTCAATTTCATCTGCACCACAATTAGGGTTTTAAGAGAAAAGTCAACTGTAACTTTGACTTTTGACCAAGACATGCTCCCAAACCCTAATACATGATTGAATATACCCTATGACACCCATGGAACATGTCCATCAAGTTTGATTTAGGTCAAGGACATGATTTCCTGAAGAATTGCACAGTTTGGAATTCATTTGATAAAAAGTCAACTGTGCACAAAAGTCAACTTTGACTTTTTGAGATTTTTCACCAAAATGGATTTTTAACCCTAAAATGATGTTAATGTATGATTTGAATCATCATTCATCAAGAAAAATCAAGAAAAGTGAGATAGCTTGTAAAAGGGGTAACCATAAAACTTAGAAATTTTTCTAAGTTAAAAATAAAGTGGCAAAGGTACCAACTTTGGAGGACCATAACTCCTAAACCACAAGGCCATTTTTTCTCATCCAAAGATGGATTTGTAGCCCTCATTATCACCTACAAAAACTTCAACTACAAGTCATTCCAATTCATTAAGGATTTTGAGTTATGGAGTGATCAAAGTGGCTGAAAAGTGAAAATGTCACTTTTTCCAACACTTGGTGAAATTTTCACTAAGTCAGATTCTGCCTCACTTTTTGCAAAATGTAGGGGGATTTTTCACTTGGAATCAAAAGAGATCAAAACCAAACTTGTTCAAACAGTTGTTGTATCATGTAAGAGCTTTCCAAAATGGCCAAGAACATTGCCAAATTCAACCTACACCATGAGATACAACATTGCCAAGTTGCCTTGCTGAAATCTGTCAAGGCAAGGCGGAATTTGCAACTTTGGTCAATTTGCCAAAATCAGCCAAATTCAATTTCTCCAATCCACTTGGACACCTCAGAGTTTGAATCTAAAGGGGACAATCACTGAGCCAAGCCTCCAAGGTCCAAGGAACAAGAAATAACATGTTGAACCTAGAATGGCCAAAATAGGGACAAGACTTCAAATTTGGAATGAGGCATTCAATGAAACCATCAAGGTGGCATGGAATGAGCCATTCTCATCTGAAATCAGTCAAGACTTATCCAAGACCAATGGGACCATAGCTCTGTGCCCTAACCTCTAGTCAATGGCTAGAGGAGACTTTCATTTCCATTGGCCAACATTGAGGAAACACCTGCTGCAGTTGCCATTCACTGTGGATTGCAAAACAAACTTGCTATACTATAAATAGAGCTCAATTGTGGTCAGTTTGAGTACACCAAAGCCATCTAACAGATGCTTTCCTCAAAATCTCTTCTTTCACTCCAATTTTGCCTTCTAGGCAAGTCACTATCAGGTTTTGAGTTTGAGAGCAATTCCAATCAAACTAATCACTCACACACCTCACATACATCACATATGAGCTGATCAAACACTCACATAACATCTGGAACATCAAAATCTCAAAATCACTTGCCATCCACACAAGTTTGAAGTGAAGTTGCAGCTGAGATGCCATAAACTGATCCAGTCCATTTCAATTCAATCCAAGTGTTCAAACACACTCCATATTGTGTAGGGAAGCTGTCCAGATCATCACAACTTGTCTGTAACACCTCCAACTCAAAATCACATCTGCTCTTGCTGTCACGACTTGGAGGTAAGCACATACTTGGTCATCTCTCAATCTATGCATATTTCCTCGCACAATAATTTGGCCATATGTTCATAATCATGCATGGAATGTTTTCCCTCAATTAATTGCATTGTTTGAATCGTGTATCAAAAATCCTAGCCTTCATGCAGAAATTAGGGTTCTTGAGGTCTCTTTATGATTTCTTGTTGTATGTTTAATTTAAATGAAATTAAAGTACATAGACATGATCGTGAGGTTGAGGCGAGCATAATGATATGTGGATTGCATGATATGATTACGTATTCATGGAGATTGGATAGAAAATGAAAATCTGAGAAACCAAGAACACGCGCGTGTTCTTCAGCTTGTTCTTGGCGCCATTTTTAGAAATTCAAATATTTGAATTTTGTGATTTTGTTTAATTGATTCAAAAATTAATTTCTCTCTGAGTTTTAATGATTTTGAGTTGATTCTTTTTTTAATAATTCACAAAAATGTTAAAATATTTTATTTTCACCAAAAATCCCAAAAATATTATTTATTTCATATAATTGATATTTTTGTAAAGAATTAATATTTTGATTGTTTTTGGCATTTTAAATATTTTTTCTACATTGATTTTGCAACTTTTAATGCTTTCTAATTATTTTGTAGGTCAATACTTAATTTTTGAAGCATTAATCCAAGATCACAATTTGTTTTCCATGTGTTAAACAATTTTTGATCATTTTAATTGAATTTTTATTCAATTAAATACATTTTGAAAACAAATTAGGGTTTTGGATTAATTCAACCCTCATAAATCATTTTCAAAACTCTTTGGGCCTCTTGAGAGAGTGTAAGACCCATCCCCCCTTGTACAAAAACTTTTTGGGCCTCACTCATTGTATAAGTCCCTCTGTACAAGTAAACGGCGCGATCGTCGCCCGTTTAAAAATAAAAATCATCTGGGCCTCTCCTTGAGCTATAAGACCCATTCAAAACACTTTGGGCCTCTATTAGAGTGTAAGACCCAATCCCCCTTTTAACCAAAACATTTTGGGCCTCACTTATTGTATAAGTCCCTCTGCGTTAAAAGAAAACCTCGGCGCGATCGCCATTTTTAAACGAAAAATCATTTGGGCCTACCCTTGTGTTATAAGCCCCGCTCTTTTTTCTTTAAACCTTTTTGGGCCTCTTGAGAGAGTGTAAGACCCATCCCTTTGTACAGAAAACCTTTTTGGGCCCCAGTCACTTGTATAAGTCCCGCTGTACAAAGTCAAACAGTGCGCTCACTAATAAAACCCTGGGCCTCTCCTTGAGCTGTAAGCCCCAAATCTTTCCTTTTCAAAGCACTTTCTCCTTTGATTTTGAATATACTGTTGTTTTCAATCTTTCTTTGTTGAACAACTAACCAAACAGCATGGAAGCACTACAACCGAGTAAGTGGTTATCGCTTTCATTTACTGTTTTCATATTATAAACTGTATTGTGGGGCTGCTCACTGTAAGTCTCCTTTCATAAACTCATATCTACTGTGTAATAATAGTATAGATATTTCGAGTTTCCCCGGCAACTACGTCTAGAACTACGTGACGCCGTTTCATTTATTCGTAGAAATAGACGCCTAGATCCCCAATAAGAGCACCAGATACAGTCTTCTCTTCGGCTGTCCTCCTTAGGAATCGTCAAGAAGCTCTACTCCCCAAGATGAATGTATTCTCCGTGAATGGCATCTTTGAGTTTCTCCCAAATTCTCAAACTTTCCTGACTTGATCTATTCCTCGTGGATAGCTTGCCTTGAATGTCTCGGGGTTTGGGTACCCACTACGGTCATAATCTTGGACCTTAACTAAGGAACCCTCTTTAAAAGTTAAAAGTCGCTGGATAGTAAACCTCGCACGTTTACCAGTGGTTTTTATCTTTAAAAGAGTTATCTCTCCTAATGGAAAGGAGATGATAGACCCACGGGCTTCTTAAAAGCATCGGCCTCCTCTTGGGCATTATTCAAGGACCCATCGACTTCTTAGAAGTATTCACAGCCTCCTCTTAGGCTTCGTATAATGATCTCTTCCTCAGGGAATGATAGCCTCCTCTTAGGCTTCGTACAAGGACCCGTCGGCTTCTTAAAAGTTTCCAGCCTCCTCTTGGGCTTCGTACAAATTGTCCCAACGACCTCCTACAGGTATATGAACAGAACCTAGTCATCCTCATAGAACAGTTCTTTCATAGAGTCTACTACTGTTTCTCAAAGCATAGTACAAAAGAAAAAACTCTAGACTTGGACAGTCTAACTTCCTTGAGTCTCAAAGACATTCTCAAGTGACCCCTTCGTTAAATAGGAAGGAAACCCGCAGACTCGGACAGTCTCAATACCCTTTGGATTTCCCGTTTCCTCAAAGAGAAGGAAATACCCCTGATCCTCAAATCAAATCCCTGAGTACAGTGTTGCTCATATAAGAACTGATTTTCTCTTTTAAAATCAGTATATTGGATCTGTCACTCAACTGAAACAAAAACTTTTAGCCTCCATCTCGGGCTTCGTACGAGATACACAAAGACTCCCTCGTAGAGTCAAACAAACAATAGCCTCTATCTCGGGCTTTATACGAGACACCAAAAGACTCTATCGTCGGGTCAAAAACTTTTAGCCTCTCTCTCGGGCTTTGTACGAGACATAAAATAGCCTCCTCTGAGGCTTTGTATAATGATTTTCCTAGCGGAAATTAGCCTCCTCTTAGGCTTTTATATAAGAAAACCACTGGTTGATCCAATTAACCTTTTAGCATCAAAGTTGTGCATCGTTCACAGTACACAAACATCAACAACTCCTTTCCTTTCATCTAATCGTTGTAAGCGGCAAGCCTCTGGATCATCTACATCCATGCCACTGTCCCTCTTTTAGCATGAGAAATTCCTAAGGAAAGATGGCATTGCTCTACACTGAGTTAAAGTCTTCTCCTTCAGGTTAAAACCCTTTCTTCGGAAATTATGGCATTGCTCGGATCCGCGTATCCCAGTTAAAGTAATTCTCCTTCCCCCTCTTTAGAGATGACAAATTCTCTCTAAAGTCGAGGTCTTTCAGCTTCACGTCTTGGGCTTTGAACAAGACACAAATAGACCTTTCAGCTTCACATCTTGGGCTTTGAACAAGATACA
Organism: Lathyrus tuberosus; assembly: GCA_022829125.1. Lineage (NCBI taxonomy): Eukaryota > Viridiplantae > Streptophyta > Magnoliopsida > Fabales > Fabaceae > Lathyrus > Lathyrus tuberosus. The sequence goes on along the minus strand of JALAZF010000142.1, from coordinate 614,496 downwards.
AACCACCTTTCGCTTCACGTCTTGGGCTTTGAACAAGACACCAAAACACTCATTTCCTCCCATAGAATAGGAGGAACTACGAACGCTCTGATTTCCCTATTTCGGTAAACGGGAATACGTAGGCATAAGATCGAAAGAAAATATCTTAGCGAGCACAATCAACAAAAAAAACAAATCCCATATCTCCATCAATCAAAAGCAGTAATTCAAAAGCATCAGTCCTAACATCCTAATCCTTGTTCCCCGCCAGAAACCTTCTGCCTAGGTAAAAAAAGAAAGAAAACCGTATTGGCGAAAATACAAATGACCAGTACAAAGGCCCCCCCACATTGATAGCATCCGTAACCTAACAGACCGCTGTTTAAACTCAGTATGCAAGCAGGGTTAATTGGAGACATCTATTTCCCTTCCTTATTCAGCTTACAATAGGATAAAAAATGAATCGACCTGTAGTTTAAGCCCAACCGCAGAGAGCGACCAGCGCTTAAGAACCGCGTCCAAAATCGCTCGCTGCACCAGCCTCCTCTTGGGCTTCGTACAAATTGTCCCGACGACCTCCTAGAGGTATAGGAACAAAAATTAGTCATCTGCATAGAACAGTCCTTTCATAGAGTCTACTACTATTTCTCAAAGCATAGTACAAAAGATGACACTCTAGACTTGGACAGTCTAATCTCCTTGAGTCTCAAAGACATTCTCAAGTGACCCCTTCGTTAAATAGGAAGAAAACCCGTAGACTTGGACAGTCTCAATACCCTTCGGATTTCCCACTTCTTTAAAGAACAGGAATAACCCGGATCCTCGAATCAAATCCTCAAGTACAACATTGCTCATATAAGAACTGATTTTCTCTCTACTAGACCCTTCACTTATCTGAACAGTCGCCACAGCCTCCTCTTAGGCTTTGTATAATGATCCTTCTCCCGTGAAGTTAGCCTCTCTCTTGGGCTTTGTACAATGATTCTCCCCAGCGGGGTCAAACAACGTTTAGCCTCTTTTTCGGGCTTTGTACGAGACACATAAGAGACTCCCTCGTTGAGTCAACCACCCTTTTCGCCTCCATCTCGGGCTTTACACGAGATATAAAAAGGTTCTTATTAAGCCAAACAAACCTTTAGCCTCCATCTCGGGCTTCGTACGAGATACAAAAAACTCTCTTGTTGAGTCAAATAGCCTCCATCTCGGGCTTTATACGAGATACCAAAAGATTCCCTCGTTGAGTCAAAACCTTTTAGCCTCTCTCTCGGGCTTTGTACGAGACACTTATTAACCTTCTCTTAGGCTTTGTATAAGAAAACCACTGGTTGATCCAATTAACCTTTTAGCATCAAAGTTGTGCCTCGTTCACAGTACACAAACATCAACAACTCTTTCCCCTCTATCTAATCGCTGTAAGCGGCAAGCCTCTGGATCATCTACATCCATGCCACTGTCCCTCTTTTAGCATGAGAAATTCCTAAGGAAAGATGGCATTACTCTACACTGAGTTAAAGTCTTCTCCTTCAGGTTGAAATCCCCTATAAAGGAAATTATGGCATTGCCAGATTCACACATCCCGGTTAAAGTAATTCTCCTTTATAAACAGTCGTAACAGAAAAACCCCTCTTTAGAGATGACAAATTCTCTCTAAAGTCAACACTTTTAGCTTCACATCTTGGGCTTTGAACAAGATACAAACCACCTTTCGCTTCATGTCTTGGGCTTTGAACAAGACACCAAAACACCCATTTCCTCCCATAGAATAGGAGGAACTACGAACGCTCTGATTTCCCTGTTTCGGTAAACGGGAATACGTAGGCATAAGATTGAAAGAAAAATCTTAGCGAGCACACTAAACAAAAACCCAAAATCCCATACTTTCATATATATATTCGTCCTAACATCTCAACCGATAGCCTAAAGCACCCCTCGTCAACAAAATAACCTAGGAGAAACCCCGAATCTTTGTAGCATCTGTAAACCAACAGTTTCGACTGTTTAATCTCAGTATGCAAGCAGGGTTAATTGGAGACATCTATTTCCCTTCCTTCATCAGCTTTAATAGGATAAAAAATGAATCGAACTGTAGTACTAGAGCGATCGTGCTTCGCAACCACATCCAAAAATCACTCGCTACAGAAAATGGTGACTCTGTTGGGGAATACCGTTGATCTCTTTAGGGATCTTGTTCTTTTTGTGGAAACCTTGACGTCACTAGGATCTTAGGTCAAAACGCCGTTAATTTGAATTGAAACCACAGATTGGTGACTCCGCCGGGAAACCATTTTCTGTCAGGAACTTAAGATTCTTAGCTTTTAAAAGTGTAGGATGATTAGGTCAAATATATATACTGCTTTTCCTAATTTCTATACGTGTTTATTTTTCTACTAATGGGAATGCGTGTGATGCCGCATGTGGAAAGATCGAGTATACACTTAAGATAAGTGATGGCGACGAGGTCGACCATCAACCTCAGTGGAGGCTGACCAATGCAACCCATTCTCTCACCTAGACAATGGGCCGATTGTGATGTCTGAGAAGCTGAGGAGCCAAACCCTTTTGTAGTGCGAAAACTATCGGGAATAATTGTTACGCGATACTACCCTCATTTGAGGCTGGTGATCTATTCTCGGTGAATGGCACTTACTCTAAGATCGCTCTACAACTCGCTGGCGATCCGCTTGTTGTTTTGCTTTCCTGGGAGGAGCTGATGATAATGAGTACAGGTATAAAAATCACCTTAGTATAAACCTTTGGGGATGGGTAGAGCCTTGACTTCATGACAAAGACCCTTTGACCCCAGGTTTTTTCTATGTTTTTATGTGCTGCATTCATACATTCATTTAAAAAACATTAAAACAAAAAAAATTTCTCTTATAGTCTCTCTGTTTTTCAAATTAAACTGAGACTGTGGTTGCAAATATCAGAGAAAAGGATTGCGCTAATGGATTTCGGTAGAAGGAGAACTCATAGTTATACCTTCAAGGTTCCAAAGCTAGAGGATTTGAGAAGGTTTGCAAGGATGATCACTAACCCAGAGGCTTTCAGAGCCAAGCACAGAGGTTTTCTACCACTGTTAAGAGTCCATGTGATTGAGGGAATCATGGATGCGCTCATTCAGTTTTATGATCCAGTTTATCACTGTTTCACATTCCCGGATTACCAGCTCGCGCCAACGCTGGAGGAGTATTCTCATCTGATTGATCTACACATTACTGATCGAGCTCCATTTTCTGGGCTGGAAGAAATTCCAAAGAATCAGACCATTGCAAGAGCAATTCATTTGGACGAGTCTGAGGTCAGGACTCACTTAACTACCAAGGGTGGCATCCAAGGTTTGTCAGCCCAACTCTTGACAAAGAAAGCCCTGTATTTTGCCAGTATAGAAAATGTGACTGCTTTTGAAAGCATCTTTGTCTTGCCCGCCTACGGGTTATTTTTGTTTCTCAACATTAATAATTTCGTCGATATCAACTCCATTAAGGTTTTTCACATTGGAAACCCTATACCGACTTTGCTCGCAGATGCGTATCATTCTGTACACTTGGGAAATTTGTACAGCGGAGGGGAGATCACATGCTGTGTACCTTTGCTTTACAAATGGTTTATCTCTCACTTGCCCAAGTCTGCTGCTTTTTGGGATTGTAAGAGTGCCTTACGTTGGTCGCAAAAGATCATGTCTCTTACCAACTCTGATATAGATTGGTGTAATAGGATCTATGATGGAATCAGAATCATTAATCATTGTGGAAACTTCCCCAACGTACCCCTTATAGGAACTAAGGGAGGAATCAACTACCATCCGGTGTTGGTTCATCGTCAATTTGGATACCCGATGAGACACGTCCCACGGGGTGTTCATCTGGAAGGTCTTTTCTTCAAGGAAGGAGAAAATGACAGAACACTAAAGATGGAAATAGTGCACGCTTGGAAGCATGTTCATAAGAAAGGACGAGAGTCTCTGGGAAAACCAGACTGTGTCTCGGTGGATCCTTACCTCCATTGGGTACAAACTAGAGCTCTCAAGCTAAAGATGCCTTATCCTCGTTACGGAATTCTTCCGCCGAGGGAATCTGTCATGTACTTCATGACGGAAACTGAAAAGCTTCAGGTTACTCTCAACAAAGTTCAAAAGGAGAGAAGGTCTTGGAAGAACAAGTACCGCACCCTCGACGTAGAGTGCATCAAAATATAACAATTACTGAAAGATAAGGATGCTCTAATTGAGATTTTAGAGCAACATGCTGTTGATAATCAGGATGACCAAAGGAATTTGCTCGCTCCTTTCACCTGGCAAAGGAATGACAACCCGACAACGGCCCAAGAACCCCGGTCAAAGAAAAGGAAAATACCAGAATCAGCACCCGAGTTCTCTCGGGACCCATTAGCTTAGGTTTCTATTTCTGCACTTTGTAATCTACTGTATTTTCGTTTTCGCAATCCTTTGAATTTCAATAAAAAGGGGTTTCCCCACCCTTTGATATTTGCAATCTAATTGTCGAAGTTTATTTTGATTAAACCTTAAATAATTAATATAATCATTGCATTCATCATTCTCACATCGAGTATTCTTCTTACCTACGAATCTCACGTTTGTGTCTCGGTTCTAGAGTCAAACTGTCTCATTCGTATAATACTCGGGCCAATCGTCAGAAAAAGATGGATGATCTTGAGGAAGAAAACAGAGAGTTGAAAGAAGAGATCGACGCTCTGAGAGAGGATATGAGGAAGCTTCGTAACGACATGCAAGCCATGGCAGAAGCTCAGCTACAAAGAACTGTGATCTCAGAGATCACCTCAACACCCATAGTGGAGAAGTATGATCCTAGGTATCAAATATCGAAAGATCGTCCTTGGGGCATGCCTGTTAACTATATCTCGGAAGGATATGTTCCGCCGATCACTGAAGATCAGGGAATCACGACAGAAGCCGCTGGGCCTGAAGGTTACAAACTTCGGGAAAACGAAGATGCCAGAGGCATACTGAAGACTCCTGAAGGTTACAAACTTTGGAAGACGCCAAGACTCACTACCGTAGTCACGGTACCACCCCCTGTGGTGTACACTGTCCCGGAAGGATAGATTCCACAGACACCTTCTGTTAGAAAGGAAACTATGTTTGACAGGATGGATGAGTTACAGGAGCAGTTCCTGGAAATACAGAAGGAACTGCATGCTATCCGCGGTCAGGATTTATTTGGAAAGGACGCCGCAGACCTTTGTCTGGTCCCTAATGTGAAAGTCCCGCACGAGTTTCAATTGCCCGACTTTGAAAAGTACAAGGGTAACTCTTGCCCTCAAAGCCATCTAGTGATGTACGCCCGGCGGATGTCAGCTCAGACGGAGAATCAGGACCTACTGATTCACTACTTTCAGGATAGTTTAACTGGTGCCGTGCTCAAATGGTACATGGGTTTAAACCGTGCCACGATCAGCACATTCAGAGATCTTGGAACTGCCTTCGTCCAACAATACAAATACAATTTGGACATGGCACCCGACAGAGATCAACTCAGATCCATGTCGCAAAAGGACAAGGAAACCTTTAAGGAGTATGCTCAAAGGTGGCGTGAGATTGCCGCTCAAATTTGTCCACCTCTGGAGGAAAAAGAGATGACAAAGATCTTCTTAAAGACCTTAAGCTCATTTTACTATAGCCGAATGGTTGCCAGTGCGCCCAATGATTTCACCGAAATGGTTGGCATGGGCGTACGTCTTGAGGAAGCCGTCCGAGAAGGACGTTTGGTAAAAGACACTGGATCGACGAGCGGTACTAAAAAATACGGTAGTGCTCTCCCTAAGAAAAAAGAGCAAGATATTGGGAATATCTCTCTCGGAAAGCAAAGGCGACGTTATCAACCAGTAGCAGTTGTGACTCCTGCTATCAACCCTGCGTCTATTCCTACGTATCAACCTCGGGTTGCGCAGAGCCAACCTGATAAACAAAGGACACAACAGCCTCTTCAGCAGGCTCGTCCTCCATACAACAACAACCGTACAACACGGCCACCAGGATTTGATCCTATACCCGTGTCGTACGCAGAGCTGTTTCCATTACTACTGGCTAAGGGGCACATTCAGACTAAATCTCCTCTTACAGTACCGGAAAATCTGCCTTTTTGGTTTAAGGTGGATCAAACTTTCCCTTATCATCATGGAGGTCCAGGGCATAACATAGAGACTTGTCTCAATTTCAAGTCCGACGTGCAAAAACTTGTTAGGAGCGGGGTCTTATCCTTCAAGGATACGAATCCTAATGTTCTCACGAACCCACTGCCTCAACACGAGAAGGCTACAGTCAATTTGATAGAAGGAGAGACTAACGATGTCTATCAAATTCACGATGTACTCTTGTTGAAAACCAATCTGGTCAAGATGCATTGTAGACAGAGTGGATATGGCCATGTGCCACCACATAATTATCACCAGTGTGATATCTGCTCTAAAGACAATCAGGGATGTTCTGTTGTGCAAGCGGCTCTATAGGAACAGATGGATCTCGGATGGATCCAAGAGCACCGAGTTCGTGGAGTTAACATGGTTTACACGAATTCTAACATCATTCAGAACCACGATATCCGTGCAATGAATGTTAACTTGGTGGCGATGCACTCAAGGCAAAGCCAGTATCATAATCTGCCGCGGCACGATTACAGTTCCTGTCTGACTTGCTCGGTAAACAAACAGAGATGCTCTTTCATACAGGAGGCCCTCCAGCGTCAGATGGATCTTGGATGGATCCAAGACTACCATGATAGGAATTCCTATCAAATCAACATGATTCAGATCTTCGATATTCGCGTGATGAATACCAACCTGGTAGAGTTACATGTTGAACAGGTCCGACTCGGATTCCTAATATCACATGACTATCAAAGCTGTAAAGCAGGTTATGAAAACGATCAAGGTTGTACCCTTGTCCAGGAGGCACTTCAGCACTTGTTAAATCACTGGTGGATGCCAATTTATATGGATGAAGATACTCAGCAGATTAGTATCAATAACAGAAACCCCACTCGGCGTCAGAGTCAGGATGTCCGATCTGTGGAAGCTAACCTAGTGAGGTTACATTGTATTCAAAGCGGGCGTGGCCAGGTGCCACCACACAACTATGAACGTTGTGGCGTCTGTTCGGAAAGTAACCAAGGGTGTCACTTTGTGAGAGCAACTCTTCAGGGTCAGGTAGATCGTGGAGAGATTCGCCCATATCCGGGTTCTGGACCCATCAACTGGACGCCGAACTACCTTGCCGATCAAGTCGAGGACATTATCACAATCTCTGGTCATCATAGGACCAGGGATGTTTTTGCCATCATCCCTCTACTTGACGAATCTAAAGTTCCCAACCGGGAACGGGTCGAGATTACTTACGATGATTAGAAAAATCAGAAGGCTCCCATAGTTATCTATCTGCCGAGACCACTACCGTATGAATCAGCTAAGGCAATCCCTTAATGGAAAGGAAATTCCATTACCCTCCGTCGTGAATATTGCAGACATCAGTCGTGTAACACAGAGCGGTAGAATCTTCAACCAAGGAGTTGGAGAACCTAACAAGGAAAAGGAACTTCAGACGAAAACTCCTGATCCACCAGTCGGTCAATCCAGTAATCTCGACCCTTCGAAAAATAATGATGAGATGTTGAAGCTCATCCAAAGGAGTGAATACAACATTGTCGATCAACTGTTACAAACTCCTTCAAAGATCTCGGTATTATCGCTGTTACTCAGTTCAGAAGCCCACAGGGAGGCTCTACAGAAAGTCTTAGAACAAGCCTTTGTGGAACAAGATGTAACAATCAGACAGTTTGATAGCATTGTCTCTAACATCACTTCCTGCAATAATTTGGGATTTAGTGATGAGGAATTACCCGAAGAGGGTCGTCGTCATAACATAGCGCTCAACATTACAGTTAACTGCCAGGACGATGCTTTAGCCAGCGTACTGGTAGACACAGGGTCAGCCCTGAATGTTATGCCGAAGTCCACTTTGATGCAATTATCATTCAAAGGCCCTCCGATGGAGAATCAGCAAGGTCGTCGTCAAAGCGTTCGACGGATCCAGAAAAATAGTTATCGGCGAAGTTGATCTTCCCATAACTATTGGTCCTCACACTTTCCAAGTCACTTTCCAGGTCATGGACATCCGGGCAACGTACAATTGTTTATTAGGAAGACCTTGGATACATCAGGCTAGAGCGGTTACTTCGACCCTCCACCAAAAGCTAAAGTTCGTCAAGAACGATCAACTTGTCACAGTCTGCGGGGAACAAGCCTTGCTTGTAAGCAACTTGTCATCGTCTACTGGTATAGACCCGAGGAGGTTATTGGAACTCAGTTCCAAGCACTGTCGGTAAGCAAGAACAACCAGTTCAAAGGAGGAACCTCGATTTCCTCATACAAAGATGCTATCAAAGCTGTCGAGAGTACCGATACAACAGGATGGGGACGACTTGTCATTCCTATTGACAATAAAACAAAGAAGGGTCTTGGTTTTTCTGCAACCTGTACCCGGACAGCTGCCAACGATGAAAGTCTTCATCCCCTTCAAAACTTCTTCCACAGTGGAGGTTTTCTTCACCCAGTGTCTCAGGCAGTACATGCTATCAATGAGGAATATCCCTCTGACACAGATGAAGAATGGAAGTCCTATCTTAATGAGGACGGTTATATGTCTCAGGAAGAGGTGCCTACACCATTTTGCTTTCCTACACAGAGTCCGAGATTTATACCAAGGTCAGACGTCGAAATGATCTATGGAGATTATGATCCGGAAGGATGCCGTGCTCCGCCAAATTCATTAGAGGAGGACACTCTGATGAAAGACAACTTTGACCACAATTACTATGGCCTAATGGATGGTCTGCCAATGTGGCAGCCTTACCCAGGAAACTTGGGGCAAGAGACTCAACTGATGAAAGACAACTTTGACCACAATTACTATGGCCCAATGGATGGTCTGCCAATGTGGCATCCTTACCCAGGAAACTTGGGGCAAGAGAGTCAGCCGAACAATGAAAATCAGCTGACCGTTTTTTAACAGAATACCTGTGTCCCCACCATGTCATGGGATCAACACTCAGGTCATTCAAAAACTACTCAACATGAAGATGAATTTGCAACGTTTGCAGGACTTGAATTCATCAACTATGCTTTTCCTGAGGTTAACGTCATCAAGAGAGATGACTCCTCCAGTTCCAGAGATGTGTGGGACACCTTGGGACAACCGAGTGGGAAATACGACTATATGGTCAAGTACACCGCTCCCGAAAGCTCTCGTATCAGACTCGAAGACATCCAACCTACTGGATGGGGAGATACAGCTGAAAGCACAACTACTTTGCATAATACAACAGAGGAATCCTCCTACGACAATTCTGTCTGGGAGACAGATTCCAATGATCCCGCTCCACCAGAAATCAGCGTTATTTCTGAATACAAATCAAGGAAGGTGCCAGACTTTGTGATTCACCGAAGAGTTCGCCGCCAATGGGTTGCCGTCGAGGTTCCGAAGATCGTTCATCAGTCAAAGTAATTGCCATCTTTAACCTTTCACCCTGACCAAGTGAAACGGATGTTTTGATAGGGCTCGCTTTCTGTAAATTTTCCCTCTTCGCTTAGCCCAAAGCGGCAGAGTTTTGTTTTATAGGGCTGTAGTTTCAAGAATCGACTTGTTCATTAATAAAATAACGTCGTTCTGTAATTTCTGCATTAATTGTTGTTTTCTCTTTTTACTTTTTCAGAAAATGGTAATCCTAAAAAACAATTCAAATAAAAACAAGCAGTAAAATAAAACACTGCACACACTTGCATTTTCTCTATCTCTTCTAAACACGAATCATCACGTCATGCAGATTGCTTGTTTTAAACCCCGTTGAAACATACGATCCGATGCCTTCTCCCAACTTTGAGTTCCCGGTATTCGAGGCTGAAGAAGAAGTTGACAACGAAATTCCATAAGAGATCTCCCGACTACTCAGACAGGAGGAAAGGTCCATTGAACCTTACAAAGAGCCGTTGGAAACGGTAAACTTGGGTTCGGAAGAAAAGAGGAAAAAAATCAGGATTGGGGCACTGCTCAGTCCAACTGCCAAAGAGAGTTTGATAAAGCTTCTCAAAGAATTTCCCAATGTATTCGCTTGGTCCTATCAGGATATGCCAGGGTTGGATACTAGCATCGTGGAACATTACTTACCGTTGAGATCGGAATGTCCGCCAGTAAAGCAAAGGTTGAGACGCACTCACCCGGACATGGCCATCAAAATCAAAGAGGAGGTGCAGAAACAGATTGACGCGGGTTTCCTCGCCGCATCTGAATATCCTCAATGGTTAGCCAACATCGTACCCGTTCTGAAAAAGGACGGAAAGGTCAGAATGTGTGTTGATTACAGGGATCTGAACAAGGCAAGTCCAAAGGACGACTTTCCTTTACCACACATTGACATGCTGGTAGACAGCACAATAAAGTTCAAAATGGCGCCGAAAGACATGGAGAAAACTTCGTTCATTACCCCATGGGGCACCTTTTGTTACAAGGTACTGCCGTTCGGTTTGAAGAACGTCGGGGCGACCTATCAAAGGGCCATGACTACTCTTTTTCATGACATGATACACAAAGAAATCGAAGTGTATGTCGATGATATGATTGCAAAATCTAAAACAGAGAGTGAGCACATTGAACATCTGTCAAAATTGTTCGAACGTCTAAGAAAATTCAAGCTCTGCTTGAATCCCAACAAGTGCACCTTCGGTGTCCGTTCAGGGAAACTACTAGGGTTCATCGTCAGCCAGAAAGGAATTGAGGTTGATCCTGACAAGGTCAAGGCCATTCAAGAAATGCCTTCTCCGAAAAATGAAAAACAAGTCAGAGGATTCCTGGGACGTTTGAACTACATCTCCAGGTTCATATTCCTTATGACCGCCACGTGCGCGCCGATTTTCAAATTACTCAAAAAGAACCAGGATTGCGTTTGGACCGAAGATTGCCAAACCGCCTTCGACAGTATCAAGGAATATCTGTTGAATCCTCCGATTCTATCACCTCCAGTGGAAGAAAGACCACTGATCATTTACCTCACAGTCCTGGAGGACTCAATGGGATGTGTACTTGGCCAACAAGACGAAACCAAAAGGAAAGAGTCTGCCATTTACTATTTGAGCAAGAAATTCACCGACTGCGAAACTCGGTACACGATGCTTGAGAAAACTTGCTGTGCTTTGGCTTGGGCAGCCAAACGTCTCCGCCAATACATGATTTGTCATACTACTTGGTTAATCTCTGAAATGGATCCAATCAAGTACGTCTTCGAAAAACCTACTCTCACGGGAAGGATTGCCCGTTGGCAGATGCTGTTATCAGAATATGACATAGTGTACCACGCTCAGAAAGTCGTTAAAGGAAGTATTTTAGCCGATCATTTGGCTCATCAACCGATTGACGACCAGGAATCAATCGGGTTTGACTTCCCAGACGAAGATGTCATGTATCTAAAAATGAAAGATTGCGATGAACCGTTACCCAGTGAAGGGCCAGAACCAGGTTCCCAATGGCGACTAATCTTTGACGGAGCAGTTAATCATTATGGAAATGGAATTGGGGCAATAATTGTTACCCCTCATGGTACCCACGTTCCTTTCACCGCCAGACTTACGTTCAAATGTACGAACAACGAGGCTGAATACGAAGCCTGTATTATGGGTCTCGAGGAAGCAATTGATTTAAGGATCAAAAACTTGGACGTATACGGCGACTCAGCTCTGGTTATCAATAAGATAAAAGGAGATTGGAACACATACCAATCAGGATTGATTCCTTACAATGACTACGCAAGAAGGTTGCTACCCTTCTTTAACAGAGTCGAGTTTCATCACATCCCTCGTGAGGAGAATCACATGGCTGATGCATTAGCCACTCTCTCTTCTATGATTAGTGTAGGTCAATGGAACGACCTACCTAAGATCGACATAATGCACCTTGAAAGGCCCACTTACATCTTCATGATCGAAGCAGTCATAGACGATAAACCTTGGTATCACGATATCAAATGCTTCCTTCAGAAACAAGAGTACCCACCTGGGGCATCCAGGAAAGATAGGAAAACCATCAGAAGATTGGCTGGAAGCTTCTTCCTGAGCGGTGACACTCTCTATAAGAGAAATTTTGACATGGTCTTGCTCCGATGCATAGACAGACCAAAAGCAGACATGCTTATGAAAGAAATTCATGAAGGATCCTTTGGCACTCATGCCAACGGACATGCAATGGCGAGAAAAATTCTAAGAGCAGGGTACTATTGGTTGACAATGGAATCCGACTGCTACAAGTACATGAGGAGGTGTCACAGGTGTCAGATATACTCTGACAAAATTCATGTACCGCCATCACATCTCAAAGTTCTCTTTTCCCCATGGCCATTTTCCATATGGGGAATCGACATGATTGGCATGATTGAGCCCAAGGCTTAAAACGGACATCAGTTCATCCTGGTAGCCATTGATTACTTCACTAAGTGGGTCGAAGCAGAGTCATTTGCCAATGTGACCCGACAAGTGGTGGTCTGATTTATCAAAAACAATATCATCTGCCGTTATGGTGTTCCGAGCCAGATCATTACTGATAATGGATCTAACTTGAACAACAAGATGATGAAGGAGTTGTGCGCTGAGTTCAAGATCGAACACCATAACTCATCTCCCTACCGACCCAAGATGAACGGAGCGATAGAAGTGGCTAACAAGAACATCAAGAAGATCATTCAAAAGATGGTTGTAACCTGCAAAGATTGGCACGAGATTCTACCCTTTGCTCTTCACGGTTATCGCACATCTGTTCGCACTTCAACAGGGGCAACCCCTTTCTCTCTAGTGTATGGCATGGAAGCAGTGCTCCCCATAGAAGTAGAGATCCCGTCAATCCGAGTATTGATGGAAGCTAAGCTCACCGAAGCTGAATGGTGTCAAAGCCGACACGACGAATTGAATCTGATCGAAGAAAAGCGAATCACGGCACTATGCCATGGATAACTGTATCAACAGAAAATGAAGAGGGCGTTTGACAAAAAAGTCTGACCTCGTGTTTTCAGAAAAGGAGACCTCGTGCTCAAGAAGATGCAGTCATTTCTCACTGATTCGCGAGGTAAATGGACTCCGAATTATGATGGCTCTTATGTGGTCACGAAAACTTTCTCAGGCGGCGCCTTGAGACTTGCAACCATGGACGGAGAGGAATTTGCCTACCCCACGAATGTTGATGTAGTCAAGAAATACTTCGCCTAAAAAAAAAAAACGTCTCGGTGGATTGAGAACCCGAAAGGGCGGTCCAGGCAAAAGTTAGAGACATAAGAAAAAAATCATCCCGGTGGATTGGAAACATCACAGTACAATCTAGGCAAAAATTAGGGATAATGGCAAGTAACTATGTTCAACAGAGGCAAGTCCCTCAGCAGCAGCAGTTACATCATTCGCCAGAAAACTCCAGTCAAGGTCATCTTCGACAGAAGCTCAGGATGTCCCGAATTCAAAGTTGGTAGAAGGATAGTGGTCATTATGTTTCAACGTAGCCCTTTTCCCTGAAAATTACCATTTTTAAACTTTGTATATACTCTTTGGAATCACGCGTTTGGCTGATCTCCATCTTATCAATAAAATTTGAGCCCTTGTGCTTTTGTTTGTAATTCTTATTTGTTTTAGCTTTACAGAATGACATTGTTAGCGATTCTTGAAATAAAACAAAAATGAATTTACTTGTTAAAAATTTTTCTGCTTTTAAATTAAAGACGGCAATTACTTTTGACTGTTGAACATCAGAAGAACATCGGTCGCTTCTCCAAAAGTAATCGAACCTCAAGTGCAGAATCAAAGTACTCCTTCTAACCCAGTACGCTTGAATGAAGGGATCAACTGTGTTAGAGATCTTGTTTCGTCTGACACACCTCAGCCGAGTTCTCATCTCCTAAGCCCGACCAACTTAGCTCCCAACAGGGACTATCTCTCCTAAACAAGGCAGAATTGCTATTATGAACCAACGGTACTTCTTCGCCCCGGGATGGCCGAGTATCCAGTCGTGTTCACCTGTCAGTTTGTATGTCGCGTCAGTTTTGTCAGCATAAACATACATGCATCATGCATTATTGATTTACATTCACATTTCATATTGCATCACTATCACTCTAGTCGGTCTCTTCCCCTAGTGATAAAAGTCCTCTCAATCGAGTTGTCAGCCCTTTCCTCGTCAGGAAGTGTTACGTCTGAACATTCTCTCTCCTCCAGTTTTATTTCTGGATTGAAGTGGGGTTCTCGACCACTTTGATAACTTGAACCTCTGAAAGACCAGAGAGCCCTCAGTTAACATCACTCTTCGCCATTGAAGATGATATCCTTGTTTTCCCGGATTAAAGAAAATCCCGAGAGAAAGCCTCCTAAATCGGAGATTCGGCAATACGGCAGGTTTTCTCCGAAAAACCCACTGATGAAAAGGTCATCGGCACCTCAAAATTGGATCACATCATATGGCATTTCTCCGAGAAGATCTCCGAGAAAAGTATGATGTAAAGACCCCAAGCGAATGCAGTCTCTCAAGGGACTCACATTCCCCAAGTAGAGTCAACAAATGGCATTTCCAACAGAGAAGTTTGTACACCTCTACAACTCAGACGACTAGGTTCCCCAGCAAGTCTGACATCAAAACTTATTCCACTCAAATGGCATCTCTCCAGGAAAATTCGGCGAGAAGTTTGAAGGAAAGCCGCTACGAATAGCGTCCCTTGTCAGTAAAGTTTATTGACAAAAGAAACTGAGACCAGTTCCTTGGTAGGAAACCAGGATCGAGGGGAAGTTTACAATAGAAACTAAGACCAATTCCTTGGTAGGAAACCAGGATCGAGGGGAAGTTCATTTCAGAAACTAAGACCAGTTCCTTGGTAGGAAACCAGGATCGAGGGGAAGTTCATTTCAGAAACTAAGACCAGTTCCTTCGCTAAAAACTAGGATCGAGGGGAATTTTACCTTTTCTAAGCATCATTTCTTAGCTAAAGAAGATGAATGCGTAAGCTACCATTCATATCCACCATCAAAATTTCGGGTATTCCTATATTTAATCCTCTTGCACCCCGAATGCGCGAATACCTTCGTCATTCACACCTTCGTGTCCAGGAAGATTAAATAGGGGCATCTGTCATACCCCAAATTTTGACCACTAGGATTTCCCATCATTGTGCAAATCATCATCACAATATGGATGGGCCATCATACTTCATCAGTCTCCCCAAAGATGGGTGAGCATCCACTACAATCAAGAATTAGGGTTTCAAGCCCTCTCAGAGTTCTTAGACAAAGGATCAAAAGGACTCCCACTTCAAGGATCAAGCACAAGGGTACTCCCTTCTAGGCGGATCAAGTCTCATGATCGACAGTGTCACCAAATTAGGGTTTTGGTCGACCAGGGCCTCCAGATGGAAATTTTTCATCTGGGCACAAGCCAATGATCCAAAACATAACCTAATATACTCCATGGAACCTCATGGACCCAATCATCAAGTCAATTTTGCCTCAGGGGATACATTCATCAAAAATCAAGAATTAGGGTTTCTTGACCTAATTCACCCCTAAGTTGACTTTTAGGGCAAATCATGAGCCAAGACCTCAAGAGAGGGTTTGAGGGTCTCTAATGAACTATATTGATCCATTTGCAACAATGGATTAATCCAAGAAGCTTGAGCAACAAGTCTCAATTTCATCTGCACCACAATTAGGGTTTTAAGGTAAAAGTCAACTGTAACTTTGACTTTTGACCAGGACATGCTCCCAAGCCCTATGACATGCATCAATATACCCTATGACACCCATGGAGCATGTCCATCAAGTTTGATTTAGGTCAAGGACATGATTTCCTGAAGAATTGCACAGTTTGGAATTCATCTGATAAAAAGTCAACTGTGCACAAAAGTCAACTTTGACTTTTTGAGATTTTTCACCAAAATGGATTTTTAACCCTAAAATGATGTTAATGTATGATTTGAATCTTCATTCATCAAGAAAAATCAAGAAAAGTTGGGTAACTTGTAAAAGGGGTAACCATAAAAAACTTAGAAAATTTTCTAAGTTAAAAATAAAGTGGCTAGGGTACTAACTTTGGAGGGTCATAACTCCTAAACTACAAAGCTATTTTCTCCATCCAAGGCTTGATTTGTATATCTCATTTCCCTCTACAAAAACTTCAACTAGACCTAATTCCAACTCCTCATGGATTTTGAGTTACGGAGTGATCAAAATCAAGAAAAGTCACTTTGTTCCAACACTTAGTGAAAATTTCACTAAGTCAGATTTTACCCTACTTTTTGCCAAATGTAGGGGGATTTTTCAATTGGATTCAAAAGAGATCAAAACCAAATATGTTCAAACAGTTGTTGTATCACGTAAGGGCTTTCCAAAATGACCAAGAACATTACCAAATTCAATTTGAGTCATGAGATATGACATTGGAAAGTTGCCTTGCTGAAATCTGCCAAGGCAAGGCAGAATTTGCATTTTTGCTCGATTTGCCAAAATCAGCCAAATCCAAATGCTCCTATCCACTTGGACACCTCTGAGGATTGAATCTAAAGGGGATAACCACTGAGCCAAGCCTCCAAAGTCTTTGGAACAAGAAATAGCATGTTGAACCTAGAATGGCCAAAATAGGGACAAGACTCCAATTTTGGATTGGACCATTCAATGGAAGCATCAAGGTGGCATGGACTGAGCCATTTGCAACTGAATTCAGTCAAGACTTATCCAAGACTAAGGGAACCACAGCCCTGTGCCCTAACCTCTAGTTAATGGCTAGAGGAGACTTGGATTTCCATTGGCCAACATTGAACAAACACCTGCTGTAGTTGCCATTCACTATGGATCCCAAAACAAACTTGCTCTACTATAAATAGAGCTTAATTGTGATCAGTTTGAGTACACCAAAGCCATCAAACAAATGCTTTCCTCAAAACCTCTTTCTCTTGGCAAAACTGCCTTCTTTAGCAAGGCAACTTTGAGTTTTTGAGCTTGAGAGCTTTTTCATCACAATCAATCACACACACACACACCTCATATATATCATATATAAGCTGTGCAAACTATAACAAGTGACCTGTAATCACAAAATCACAAAGTCACCTCTTAAAACCTCAAAATAGGCTTTTGTTGCATTTTTCAAGACATGTCTTGATTCAGTCACTTTCCAAACCAGATAAAACCTCAAACGCACTCCAAATATCATCCTTGAACTATCCCAAATGGTTCCCCTCATCTAGAACACCATTTGAGAGAGTTGCTATTTTGGTCACTTTTAACCCCTTTTGCAAGAAAGGGACTGTTTGAGTTTTTGCAAGTACCAGTCAATTCCAATCATCCTAAAAGCTTCTAAGGGATCATTTGAGTGTGTCTAAAGCATCAAATCATTTCTGGAACAAGAGGTTTGACAGATTGCACAAAAGCTCCAAAATCTCAAAAAAGAGGTAAGCCTCACAACTTGGAATCTTTGAATCATGGAATGCTTTGAAGTCCACTGATCATAAACATCTCATACATGTTGTATATGTTGTGTTTGAGCTAATTCACCATGTAATCCATGCTTGTACCAAGTTGTAGCATAGAAAATGCATTTATAGGTCATTTTCAAAACCACTATCGGGTTTTGAGGACGGAGTGTGATCTGAAAAAACTACCACCACCATTGGATTCCTTATGAAATTCTGGTCCAGATGCATATAAATTTTGTCTCAAACCATTAAGAATTGGGAAAGTTATGACCTTCACGTTTCCGAGCCAAAACTTGCCAAAACTTGCCTTGGGCCAGGCCTAAAACCAAGTCATGCCTTGTATATTTGTTGTTTTGTTTCAAACAATGGATGTATAACCACCCCAGTGGTAAGGCGCGCGCCTTGTAACCTTGAGGTCTTGGGTTCAAACCCCACCCATGCCATTTTGTGTTTTTTCACATTTTGCCATTTTTTCCAATATTTTCATGGTTTATTAATTAATTGGAAAATTAATAACTCTTTCAATTTTAATTATTTTTTATTGGTTCTTTTTGCAAAAAATCACAAAAATGTTGAAATATTTTATTCCACAAAAAAATTGAATTTATATTATTTATTTAATATAATTAGTATTTTTGTGAATAAATTCACTTTTATTTGTTTTTAAACATTTTAAAATGAATATTCATCTTGAAAAATCAAGACCAAATGAGTTTTAATATCTCTTGTGATTTATACCTCATTTTTCAAACCTTAAACAAAAATCACAAGTGGTTTATTCAAACCTATTTGGTATTTTTCATTGATTTTCTTTAAATATTTACTTTTAAAGAATAAAATTAGGGTTTCTTTGATTTTCACTCAAGCAAATCATTGTCAAACACTTTTTGGGCCTCTAATAGAGTGTAAGACCCAATCCTTTTTTTAACCAAATCATTTTTGGGCCTCAGTGTATTGTGTAAGTCCCGATACCGTCAAAAACAAACGGCGCAATCGTCGCCTTTTGAAAAATAACCCTGGGCCTCTCCTCGAGCTATAAGACCCATTCAAAACTTTTTGGGCCTCTAATAGAGTGTAAGACCAACCCCCCTTTTAACCAAAATCACTTTGGGCCTCACTTATTGTATAAGTCCCTCTGCGTTAAAAGAAAACCTCGGCGCGATCGCCATTTCAAACAGAAAAATCATCTGGGCCTACCCTCGTGTTATAAGCCCCACTCTTTTTCTTTAAAACTTTTTGGGCCTCTTGACAGAGTGTAAGACCCATCCCTTTGTACATAAAACCTTTTTGGGCCTCAGTCACTTGTATAAGTCCCTCTGTACAAAATTCAAACAGTGCGCTCACTGATAAAACCATGGGCCTCTCCTTGAGCTGTAAGCCCCAAATCTTTCTTTTTCAAAACACTTTCTCCTTTGATTTTGAATATACTGTTGTTTTCAATCTTTCTTTGTTGAACAACTAACCAAACAGCATGGAAGCTCTACAACCGAGTAAGTGTTTATATGCTTTCATTTACCGCTTTCATATACATATAACTGTATTGTGGGGCTGTTTCACTGTAAGCCTTCTTTCATAAACTCATATAAACTGTGTAATAATAGTATAGATATTTAGAGTTTTCCCGGCCACTACGTCTAGAACTAGGTGACGCCGTTTCGTTTATTCGTAGAAATAGACAACTAGATCCCTCCAATAGGATCACCAGATATAGTCTTCTCTTCGGCTGTCCTCATTAGGAATTGTCAAGTAACTCTATTCCCAGAGATGAATGTATTCTCCGTGAATGGTATCTTTGAGTTTCTTCCAAATTCTCGAACTTTCCTGACTTGATCTATTCCTTGTGAATAGCTTGCCTTGAATTTCTCGGGGTTTGGGGACCCACGGGCTTCTTAAAAGCATCAGCCTCCTCTTGGGCATCGTACAAGGACCCACAGGCTTCCTAAAAGCAACCCCGCCTCCTCTTGGGCATCGTACAAGGACCCGCCGGCTTCTTAGAAGTATTCACAGCCTCCTCTTAGGCTTCGTATAATGATCTCTTCCCCCGGGAATGATAGCCTCCTCTTGGGCTTAGTACAAGGACCCGTCAGCTTCTTAAAAGTTTCCAGCCTCCTCTTAGGCTTCGTACAAATTGTCCCGACGACCTCCTAGAGGTATAGGAACATAAATTAGTCATCTGCATAGAACAGTCCTTTCATAGAGTCTACTACTGTTTCTCAAAGCACAGTACAAAAGATGACACTCTAGACTTGGACAGTCTAATCTCCTTGAGTCTCAAAGACATTCTCAAGTGACCCCTTCGTTAAATAGGAAGAAAACCCGTAGACTCGGACAGTCTCAATACCCTTCAGATTTCCCACTTCCTTAAAGAACAGGAATAACTCGGATCCTCGAATCAAATCCTCGAGTACAACATTGCTCATATAAGAACTGATTTTCTCTCTACTAGACCTGTCACTTAACTGAACAGTCGCCACAGCCTCCTCTCAGGATTTGTATAATGATCCTTCTCCCGTGAAGTTAGCCTCTCTCTTGGGCTTTGTACAATGATTCTCCCCAGTGGGGTCAAACAACGTTTAGCCTCTTTCCCGAGCTTTGTACGAGACACATAAGAGACTCCCTCGTTGAGTCAATCACCCTTTTCGCCTCTATCTCGGGCTTTATACGAGATATAAAAAGGTTCTTATTGAGCCAAACAAACCTTTAGCCTCCATCTCGGGCTTCGTACGAGATACAAAAAACTCTCTTGTTGAGTCAAATAGCCTCAATCTCGGGCTTTATACGAGATACCAAAAGATTCCCTCGTTGAGTCAAAACCTTTTAGCCTCTCTCTCGGGCTTTGTACGAGACACATATTAGCCTTCTCTTAGGCTTTGTATAAGAAAACCACTGGTTGATCCAATTAACCTTTTAGCATCAAAGTTGTGCCTCGTTCACAGTACACAAACATCAACAACTCTTTCCCCTCCATCTAATTGCTGTAAGCGGCAAGCCTCTGGATCATCTACATCCATGCCACTGTCCCTCTTTTAGCATGAGAAATTCCTAAGGAAATATGGCATTACTCTACAATGAGTTAAAGTCATCTCCTTCAGGTTGAAATCCCCTATAAAGGAAATTATGGCATTGCCGGATTCACACATCCCGGTTAAAGTAATTCTCCTTTATAAACAGTCGTAACAGACAAACCCCTCTTTAGAGATGACAAATTCTCTCTAAGGTCAACACTTTTAGCTTCAAATCTTGGGCTTTAAACAAGATACAAACCACCTTTCACTTCACGTCTTGGGCTTTGAACAAGACACCAAAACACCCATTTCCTCCCATAGAATATAAGGAACTACGAACGCTCTGATTTCCCTGTTTCGGTAAACGGGAATACATAGGCATAAGATTGAAAGAAAAATCTTAGCGAGCACACTAAACAAAAACCCAAAATCTCATACTTTCATATATATATATCCATCCTAACATCTCAACCGATAGCCTAAAGCCCCCCTCGTCAACAAAATAACCTAGGAGAAACCCCGAATCTTTGTAGCATCTGTAAACCAACAGTTTCGACAGTTTAATCTCAGTATGCAAGCAGGGTTAATTGGAGACATCTATTTCCCTTCCTTCATCAGCTTTAATAGGATAAAAAATGAATCGAACTGTAGTACTAGAGCGATCGTGCTTCGCAACCACATCCAAAAATCACTCGCTACAGATCTCACCGTCCATCTTGACATATTTGAAGGAACACAAATGGCTTACGAAAATGTCTTCTTCACCACACACTGTGACCACTTGTCCATCCATAACAAACTTAACTTTCTGATGGAGAGTTGATGATACAGCTCCAATGGCATAAATCCAAGGGCGCCCTAACAAGCAACTGTACACTGGTTGAATGTCCATAACGTAAAAAGTAGTATTGAAAACTTGGGGTCCCGCCTTAATAGGCAATTCAACTTCCCCAAAAACTGATCTCTTTGATCCATCAAAAGCTCAAACCACCAATCACTTAGTCTGAGCACTACTCCTTCCACGTCTAGCTTGATCAGTTCCTTCTTGGGAAGCACATTGAGTGAGGAACCAGTGTCCACTAGCACGTGAGACAAAACAGCCCCTTTGCACTCCATGGAAATGTGAAATGCTTTATTGTGATTTCTGCCCTCGGGTGTCAAATCAAAGTCGGTAAAACCTAGCCCACGGCTGGCATTAACGTTGGCTATCACACCTTCCAATTGATTGACAGAGATCTCTTGAGGTACATATGCTGCATTCAGAATTTTCAACAACGCATTACGATGAGCTTCGGAACACAATAACAAAGACAAAATAGAAATCTTCGACGGAGTCTAATGAAGGCGATCTACGATCTTGTAATCACTTTTCTAAATAATCTTCATGAATTCCTCTACAACATTCTTGAAAGACGTCCCATGAGTTGTCCCCTGTACAGGTTCCTTATTCACCACTTGCTTACCTTTGGCCTTCGCCAAAGCATCCGTATTATCGTTCCGAAGAGTTTGTGTCGTAAACAGCCTACCACTCCTGGTGAACCCACCAACACCCACATTATCAACCTTCGAATCAATCATAGCCGGAGACTCAATTTCCTGTTTCTGACCATGATAGTACACTTCAGCACCGTAATGCCACATAATCGCATTCTCACTTTCGAAAGGAACCGGTCCAGACACTATAATGGTTATTGGAGCCCGCCTCGCTGGCACCGGGATTTGTACAGGCGTGAAAGGGATAATAATTGTCAAAAAGTCATTACCAACACCATAAACTTGATTAAATTGCAAACTTCCATCATTTATCAGCCCTTGAATACCTCTCTTCAAATTATCACAGCCATTTACTTGAGTCAGACAGTTTGAATAACCCATATTACAACCAGGGAAAACCCCCCTTTTAACAGACGATCCTTTACAACCAACAACGACGTCTTGACAACATTAACATCAGATATCAGCTTCAGACCCTTGTCTTCTTCGATAGCATTAACATTTTCCCCACATGAGGAGGCATAGGATTCTGGATAAAATTCGGAGCAGCAGGCGGAGCAAAGTTGATAGCTTTAGAATCAATCAGATCTTGAGCCTTATGCCAAAATGCTCTACATCTCTCAATAGTATGTCCAGTGGCCCCAAAATGAAAGTCACAATGGGCGTTAGCGTCATATCCAGCTGGGAGCTTTTCTAGAGGGGGTCCCATAGTGCGGAGTTCGAGCAGATTCAATCTAAGTAGTTGTTGAAGCAACATGGCGTAAGACATTGGCAAGGGATCAAAGTGCCAGTCAGTCGTTCTTTGTCTCTGTTGATAGGCTTGTCTTGGAGCCTGTTGCTGTTGAGGGTTTTGCTATTGTGCAGTAACCGGGATTGTCACAACAGCTTCCTGATGATACTGGGACTGATACCTTCTACCTCTGTCCTTTTGAGAGGATGTAGCATTAGTTTCTCCTTCACATTTTTTATGCGCACCCGCAAAAGGTTTCCTTGCACCGGAAGACGTCCCACCACCATCTTGAATCTTTCCCAGTTTCAACAGATTTTCAATTCTTTCTCCGGCAACTATGATGTCAGAAAAACCTGTTGATGGACACCCTGCAAGGCATTCCAGGAACGGACCCTGCAACGTCCCCATGAACATATCCGCCATCTCCCTTTCAAGTAAAGGTTGTTGCACCCTTGCTGATGACTCACACCACCTCTGAGCATATTCTTTGAAACTCTCCTTACTCTTTGAGTCTGACTCTGTAACTGAGTTCAATTGGACTCCATGTTAATGTTATACTGATACTGTTTCAGGAAAGCCTCAGCCAAATCCTTCCAGTTTCTGACATGAGCTCTTTCGAGCTTCATATACCATTCCAAGGAAGCCCCAGATAGGCTATCCTGGAAGTAGTACAGCCACAGCTTCTCGTCGTTGGAATACGCAGATATTTTCCTGAAATAGGACTGAAGATGAGTTTTCGGGCAAGAGTTGTCATTGTTCCTGTCAAAAGTTGGTGCTTTGAATTTGGGAGGAATCCTCACTCCCTGGACCAGTCCCATATCCGCCACATCAATTCCCATGGTGTTCTGGCACTCCATGGCCTTAATCCTCTCAGCGGGCAACTGATACTTTCTGTCTTCATCACCATTATTACTCCCCAAGTCTGCATTCATCAAGGAAAACTGGTCGTCTTGATTGTCCTTCAGATGAGGAATAGGAATAAGAATAGGAATAGGACCCCCATGGGCTCCGCCAAGAATAGTACCAGTAATTCCACCAACGGGAACACTGCCTCCAGCCGGAGGGTCAACCTGATTATCAGCATTAGGAACTTCAACCTCGGGCCTCTGAACCATAGCCCTCAGTTCTTGCTGGCCCTGTGCCACTTCTTGCATGATGTCCATGAATTGGTTCATCCAGGACCTCATCTCAGCCAGCTCTGCTTGTATTTTCTCCATGGCTCTCTGTTTATATTGGTGTGTTAATTAACAGTGAAGGTAAGAGTCAGCAATCCTGCCTGTTCAATTAAACAAGGTAAGAGATCCAAATGTAAACACCTATTATGCAAAATGAGATGCGTGAATGCATGCACATGTCATGTTTAATAATTTCCAAGGTATTTCTATACTTTGATTCCAGTTTTGATCGGGAGATGGATCAGATACATTGTTGAGAAGATATTACTGGAACAGATAGATATTGTGGAGAAAATATAGCTGAAACAAACATTGCTGAGAGAATACTCTTGAAACAAATATTGTTGAATCAAATATTGTTGAAATAAACATCCCATCATATAATACTTCAAAGAGTCATACAAACACTTCAGATATAACCCTAGGTGATTCCATCAACAAGCATGATGGTAATCACAATAAGAAACACACAGAAATTCTTTCCCAAACCCCTAGTCCATACAAACTTCCCCTGACCTCCTTTTAGAAGGGTTTTGGTATCAGGATGAGTCGGTCGCTCTATCAACCCCTTGACCAGCTTGTTTCTCTTCCCAATACCCTGGTTCAGCTTACCAATATGCTATGCGCTATCATCATCTCCAAAGACATCTCTTAGCTTTTCCTTCTTTATTCCAGCTTGGACTTTGAGCTCCTCGATTTCCCTTTGAGCCTTCTTTAGCTTGTCATAAAAGTGCTTTTTGCCTCTTTTCGCATTCTGGAGCTCTTCCTTTTTCGATTTGAGTTTTTCCTTCACTTCTTCATTTTCAGCCTTGATTTCATCTTCTCTCTTCTTCCTGCAGGCTGCAAAGTCATCCCACATTTTACGAGAGTCAGCAAGCTTGACATTCGCCTCAAATAAGAGTTGCTTAGTGTGCTTATGAACCTTGGCAGAGGATTCTGCTACCATGTTAGCTTTCCGATAAAACTGAGCCCTATCTGCAAAGTATTTCTCCTTTTCCGCTAGTAGCTTTGTTGCATCTTGGGCCTTACATTCCAATCCCCTGTTGATATACAAAGCATCCTAAAGGCGGCTACTTAGGTTGGAGTTCTCCACACGGAGTTCATTCACAATAGGTTGCAGCTTATTGTATTCTTCAATAGCTCTAGTGGTTCTTTCTTCCACAACCTCGGGATACAAAGGAGGTGCCGGGTCAAAAGGCAAATAGAAATCCTCAACCCTCTTCCTTAGCCAGTCTTCATATGGGGATAGGTTCAATTATTGCCCTTCCCCAAAACAGTTTTCCCTCTTTTCTGTATGCTGAGCCAAGCATCAGAAGCTTTCTGCGCTATCGCCACACCATCCGTTACTTGGAAGTATAAGGACTCCTCGACGACCCTTTTGACTGATGGACCTGTCAAAGCGTACCCAAATTGTTTGATAGCCAAAGAGGGATTATAGTTGATTCCTCCTTTCCTCCCTATCAACGGCACATTCGGGAACTTACAACAACTGTGAATGATATCCTTACAAAGCAACCCATGATCTATCCAAACAATATCTTTGGCGGCCAAACCCATCAGTCTCTGACACCACTCCAGAGAATCCTTGGTATCCACAAAAGTGCCCGAACGAGGTAGACGGTTTGCAAACCATTTGTAAAAGAGAGGTACACAACAATAAACAAATCCTCTTATTCTTTTCTCATCTCTATGATGCACCGAATGATAAAGATCCCCCAATAAAGTTAGCACCGGATTCTTCATCGTAAATATACGGATAGCGTCCACATCAACGAAATCAGGCACATTCGAGAATAGAATAATATCGTACACACAGAAAGCCAATATTGCGTTGAAAGTAATCTGTCTTTTGGCTTCAGCAACCTCTTGAGCTTTCTTTGTCAAGTAACCCAAATGATAACCCCGAAAACCTCCTTTACTGGCTATGTTAGCTTCCAACGTTGATTTGCTCAAATAAAGAGCACTGGCCACATCCCCGAACACAGGATCTTTCTTGGAGCCAAAGAACGGTGCGCTCTCCTTAATGGAAATCCCCAAGATAATTGCATACTCCTCCTGGGTTGGGACCAATTGATAGTCTGGAAATGTGAAAAACCTCAAAGGAGGATCATAGAACTACAGCAACGTGTGAATACCCTTGTACTCATAATCGCTGATGTTATGAACAAAAGATAGGATACATCCGTACTTCTTCTTGAAAGCTCCTAACACATCAGGATTCGCTAAAGCCTTTAAGCTGTTAATGGGGCCTAGATTAGGCTTAGGAAACTTGTAGATGATGATATTTTTCTTTTTCTCAGTACCCATCCCTATAGAAACCCGCTGACTGGAATCAAGATTAAGATATAAACCTGGAAATGAAAAAACATGAATGTTAGGGTATGCACATGAAATGATGCAATGCATTGGCATGGCATTAAAAGTGCCACATATAGTTGGACGTCTCTGTGCTGAACTGTGTGAATAACAAATGATTGAATATAATAGGATCAACTGTTCACTTCAATAAGAATACCAGATAACCGGGTAGGTTAGAGGTTAAAGTTTCCTGCAAACCTGTAAACACCCATCCCCTCTCACATGTGGGTTCTAAAACAAAGGATCCTAAGTTTCTGGCACTGAGGTCGAGAAGCAATAATACATTCATCCTTCTAGATACAGTATTATCGCCAATCAAGGAGTGCCTCCACTGATTCCCCCTCAAAAGGTCATCCTATAGCAAGTTCCCGGTTTCGGTTCCTCGGATCAAGAAGCAATAATGTGTTCACCATTTCTGGTTTGACATTATTACCCCTTTAGAGGAGTGCCTCAACCAAGTCCTCGGGAATGGTCACTAGAGTCGACAGCTCACAATGGGAACATCCTATGACCTGCATCAACATACATCATAGAATATCTCCTAAAGGAAACTCGTCTGGATGTGGGTCTCGTGAACACTATACGTGGTCACCACCACGCAAGTGACACGACTATCCACTCTAAAACCTGTGTGTATACTCAAGCCTGGGTAGTGGGCTTATCTCTCAGAACACCCTGCCCACCAAAGAAAATCAGCAATCCAATACAGTCCAGCACATATATGGAAGTAATGAAATGTAATGAAGCAAATAAATGCAATAAAAGCAATAAACGTGCAATAACAGCCATAAATAAAGTAGGTACCACATATAATTAAACACCCAATAACTGAAAACAAACAAGCTCTAGCATTGACTTGCTTAGGGATAGAAATGTCCCCAGTAGAGTCGCCACCTGTCGCAACGCGAAAAACAACCCGCGGGAAACAGGGTCGCCACCGAACATTTTTATCCCAAAGATGAAAGGAAGTGATCGAAGAAACCTGAAGAAGGGAAAGCAATGGTCTTGCGACCAAGATTGGGGTTCAAAATTCGGTTACGCGAAGAGAAGGATTAGAACCCCTCCGCGTCCATCATACTCGATGGGATCCTTGCTTGTTATTCTGATCAAAAGGGGTAGATATCTGAAGTTCCACTGCTAAGTGGAAAGGAATAGAATGAGAAACAAAGAAGAAGGGGGAAAAGGCAAGAAAAGGTGACTCAATAGGATCTCGCATCCCATGCCTACGTATCTCATCTGGAATGAGAATCAGAGCCAACGCAGATCTGAATAGAAAAAAGGATTGTGCTCCCCAAGACATCGCGTCCTGTGCCTACGTATCCTCAATCGGACAAGGGAGAGGAAGTCAGAGCAACCGTAGTTTGGCCCACTACGGGTGACCTTGTTTGTTTGGTGTTTTTTAGGTGGACGATGCTAACTTTTGCATTCTAGCAGTTTAGGTGTTGTCGCTCGTTGTGTGGAGCCTTACGCGTTTACCTGTTTGCGGTAGAACGGAAATAGTGTGTTCTTACAATTAGAGGGAGTGAGATGAGAAAAGAATCCCGAAGGAAGACGATTGATTTGTTTATGTCTTTTAGAGGAAGTGTTTTGATTTGTTTTGTTTGTGATATGTATTGTGCTAAAGACTGTGACATAGGAGCGAATACTTGGCAAGATCGCCCCCAACGGGACGTTTGCAAAGCACCCTAGAAGAGTAAATTAGACTGTCACTAATCATTCCCCATGTGCTTAAGGCTCGTTGCACACTACACATACAATATTTGTTAAGTGTTTTTGCTTTTTTCTTTTAGAGAGAGAGAAGAGAGACTCAAATGGTTAAAAGAAAAATCTAAGGGGATCTCCATCCTAGAAGTTGTCATGTAATGATTGATCCTATAGTTGAAATAAGGAAAGGGTATATTTACCTACGTTAGCATGCTTGGATTGATAACCTAATGTATATCCTACTTTGAACCTAATCTAAGATTAGATTCAAGCTAGGAACCTTAAGGGCACATATGACCATACACAAGTAAACATTAAGCAATTCAATCACCATTCAAAGAAGTAATAAAGAAGAAATGAGATGAAAGAGGAGTCACCTAAGTATTGATTTCAATGTAAAGTTATACAAGTGTTCATCAAATTCAAACCAAGCTCAACTATTGGATAGTTGAAAGAATTATGCAAAACAATGCACTTATGCTCATGCAAATGTCCAAAGACTATCCTAGAAGTAATGTCAATCATTTAACAAAATGAAATGGGTCCTAAAAGGGTGAGATCCCTAGAGGGTCAGTAGCTATGTCCTAATATATCTCATTCATGTTATTGTCCTAATAAGTGTAAAAGAATTCAAGTTATGTCCCATGTTATCACACAAGCAATTGTTACTCAAAAAGTCATGCAAAGCACACCTTAAAAGGCTACACAAATGAAGTCATGCCAATCATACATGTTGGGTCAGTAGCACACATGGTATGATCATAAAAAAATGAGGTTTGAGATGGTTAAGAAATGATTATGAAACCCACACCAAGTCATGTTCAAGAGATTAGGCAATTCTACACAAAAATGTCACTTTTATGATGCATCATTCACTTATGACACAACAATGAACAAGTAAGCATGAAGTTGACTTGTAAATGACCTAAGTCAGAAGCTAAATCATGGATTTAATGCTTAAGAGTAACCTTGAAACATTACAAAAGTTTCATGTCAAAGCAGTCTTAGAAGTTAGAACAAGTAATGATCAAACTCAACCCTAATCATCCTTTAAAAGCATGTAGACTTACACTCAAGTAAAAGGAGGAAAAAGTCATGTCAAACTATTGCCAAACCATACAAGTCAGAAGAAAATGACCTATAATATCTCACATTTGAGACCTCACAAATATTGAGTAAAGGTAGCATACACTAAAGCTCAAAGGAAGTTGTTAAAATTGATAGGCAAACATGATCAAATTCATACCAATGTTACACCAATTAAAGCTCACCAAAAGAACCTATAAAATAGGATTAGAAGGCTTTACCTCATGCTATATCAAGTATACACAAATGAGAAATATGACCTCTAATGGTTTCACAAGTGCACCTCTTAAACATTTCAAGAATCAACCCAAGGGTTTATGTAAAGAGGCATGTATTTAGGCACACATAAAAAATGGTTAGGAGCATGGAAAAATCATGAAAAATTAGGCTTATCAAAATGAAGTCAGAGGCTCAATGTTTCCTAAAAAATGTGCCTAAAATTATGTGTAAAAGATGTTCAAACAATGTCAAACAATAGGCAAGGCATCAATCATAGATCACTCAAAACAACCCTAAAAAAGGAATTTAAAAAATGAACCAAAACAAATGGAAAAATTCCAAGTGATCATTAATATGTCCTATAATCATGTGACTAAGTGTATACAAAAGTTGAGATCAATACTAGTTTAGAAAAATCAATTTCAAGACATGGTATGCAAGATATGCCAATTTGTACACCTTTGAATCAAAAGTCCAAAACAATTACCAAATTTAATCAAAAAGTGAATTAAAAATTATACAAAATTAATTAAAACCCTAAAGATCATCCATGATTTTTTTTGGAATTTTTTGATGACTAAAAGTATTTTAGATTATGCAAAATGGAATGAGTATCAAAAGAAAATGAAAATAAAATACAAATGCAAGGGAGGGTGCATCCATAGCAATTCCAGCGTTCAAAAACACAATGGGCCACAAAACTGGGGGTGAGGATAGCAATGCGCATGGCCCAGTTCACAATTATACAATATTCTTATTATTTGCTTATTATTTTGAAAATCAAATAAAAAAAGAAAGACAAGGAAAAGAAATAGAGACCGTGGTTTCTTTATTTTCGTCATTAATGTGCTGGCAATGCTACTACACGTGGGATTAAACAAATTACATGGACCAATCAGATTATGCCATGCATGCGCCCTTTGACCAAGGTTGAAAACACAGACGTCGGAGCTAGGGCTCCGGTCGTCTTCTCCGGTGGTCCTCCACTGTGAGTGATGATGAAAATTCCCAGAAATGAAAAAAACGAACCACTCTCTTACTCACTTTTCCACACTGATCTCAAATGCATGCTTAGAATTAACATTAGATGTCTTAATCATGCAAAACAAATGGAAATCAATTAATCCCTAAAATCAAGATCTTCATAGTTTGCCCTAAACTAACCACAAACAGAGCCTACAAGATGTAGGACTTCAGATGCAACTATCTACATGCTTCTAAACCACACACATTGCTCTAGAATGATGCATAAAGTTTCAAGAATTCTCACCAGGCTGGAGATGCTATTCAAGCTCAAAGAAACACAGAGAACTTCCTGCAATTGTCTTGTAATCTTCACCAAGCAAAATAAATGCTTAACTCCCTTGAATCTTGACTGAAAATGCAAGTTTATCGTGAAAGGAGGTGAATCCATAGGTGATGATGTGGTGCTTCCAGGTGGAGAACAATGCAAACAGAAGCTAGTAGGAAGTATAGTGATGAAGCTGGTGAAAGAATCTTGGAGAAAGCTCTCAAAATGAGAGAGTTTCAAAGGATTGAAGATGAGGGTGTGAAATGTGAATTTTTGGATCTCTCTTGCTCTAATGGTGTAACTGATTCTGTTAGGAGTGTTAGGAGCTCTTATTTGTGTGGTTAATATATGGTTAAGAGTTTAATCTTATTTAGAAATTCAGTTAAGGCATGGTTAATGAAGTTTGGAAAAATGAGGGTGAAGTGTGGCACGGGTTGCATAGTGTTCTATGTATGAGTGTATCATGGTATGGTAGTGTACTATATGATGATGGTAATGATGTGTGATGGCAATGCTAGATGGTACAATAAACAACTTGCATACCAAGTTTTGTGATTCTCTCTTTGATACATGAAGTAATGTTGGAGATATATGCATGGTGTGTAAGAAATTGCATGGCCAAATGGAGTAAAGACAAGGACCTAATGCGCATGCCATAGTACAACAAAAATGAGATGCTTTGTTATTGCAATTTGGAATGGAATGTTATGGCTTGAACACTTGCATTGGGATGACTTTGAGGTGGTATATCTTGATGATTAGTGAACCAAATTACATGATATTTGTGTCTTTTGAAAGAGGAAATTTGATAGAACAACTTTGATATTAGATGCAACTTGAATTGAAGCCTAAAACATGAAGAAAATTGGTGTTGAAGTTGCTATGACACAAAGTGACTTTTGAACTTAGAAAAATTCTAAGAGTTTTCATTAATTTCACATCTTTGAGATCTATACTTTGAATGATCATAACTCTTGATCCATGAATCCAAATGACATGTTCCTTATATGGTTGGAAAGGTAGAAGATCCCTCTACAACTTTGATGTTTGGAAAAAATTGAAATGGAGCTTCTAACATGATGGAAATTGTTGTTGAATTCGTGGGTACAAAACTGTATTTTGAACTTAGAAAAATTCTAAGTTTTTCTCAACTTGACCAACTTACATGTCTTGATTTTTAGAACACCATAAATTTTGATTGACAAATCCAAATGAGGCATTCTTTATATGGATGGAAAGCTTGAAGAACAATCTATACCTTTCATGTTTGAAGAAAATTGAAATGGAGCCTCTATATTGATGTAATTTGGCTTAGAAGTTGGTACCTTAAACTTGAGAACTTACCAAAAATGGAAAGTTCTAAATATGAACTTTCCATAAATGGAAATATTTTCATACTTAGCAACTTTTCACACAATCTTGATTTTTGATGATTCTTTTGGTATTTCTTGATAAAATTTCACCCATTGTTCACCTTTAACATGATGAACGCAAGATTGACCTCAAAAAGTCAGGAGTTAACTTTTTCACTGCTCAGTTGACTTTGTTCCCAATTTAGTTGATTCTCAATGATCTAACCAATTGAAACCCTTTTGAATGAAATTAATGGTCAATACTCCACTCATAGATACTTGAGGACATATAGAATACCATATAATCAAGCCTTGCTCCAAGAATCAGAAATGAACTACTTTTAGACAAAACCCTAATTTTAGCCCCAAAAGTTAGGAGATATTATCCAATGTCCAAAACCCTAATTCCTCTGAGGTAAGTTGAGATTCCCTTGAACTAAGAAGTTATATGTGATATGATGATGTTGAGGCTTCAAAATCCTTGCCCATTAAGGACCACGTACACAAATAGGTAAAACCCTAATCTTAGGACCAAAGATAGGAGAAGATGATCCTCTTCAAGTTTCTTGTAAATCTCAATCTTCTGATGAAATGGTGAAACAAATATGATATCCTGAGGCATGAGAAACCTTTGTAGATTGAGTACTTGAGTATATCTCATTCTTCTTGCTTTGAACAATCAATACCATAGAAGCCTCTGATCTCATGCCTTGGGAAATCCAATGATGCATGTATGATGTTTAGGACCTAAATGCACAAGTATATGAAGCATAAGCCACTTATTGATGGTAGAATATGAGGGAAAATTTTGGGGTGTTACACAAATAAAAAAAACATCAATTTTAACCTGGACAGGGTAGTTTTCAATTAAGCTGATCGAGCGCCCAAACTTTCCAAAGGAGGAGTGAACATCCGAGCATCCACTTCACTTATCCCTCACGAATTAGGAGGCTAGAAGTCAAATCCCTAATGATTATCCCTCAATCAACCAAAGAGTGAGGCAGTCACAATCCTTTCAACAAGTCAAAATAACTTAGAGTCACACGATTTGTTCATAAATCAAAAATAAAAAAATAAAAAAAAATAAAAAGTCCGCTAAGTCAAAACCTATGAAGGAGATTTAGGAAAAATTGGGGCATCCCGCTGGACTTCAAAGTCAAATCCAAAAGACTCCGTCCAGGAAAAAGTTAAGAAATAAAACAAAAATGCAAAAAACAAAAACAAAGGATTACACAAAAATCCTAAACAAAGAACAAGTCACGTGATCCTACACCAAAAGCAAAAAAAGGTAAGTGACTGCCGTGTCCGAAGCCTCAGTGGTTTCTCAACCATATCAAAACTCTTCTTGAGAGATGAGTGCTCGCGTCAGGTTAACTGAACGTTGGACTAGAGAACATCACGAAGAATGGGTAGGTTACAAATAAACTTTGAGCCTTATATCCTTTGTTTCTTAAATCGTGAATCAAGCCACGATACAACCCTTAAAAGACCTAATTGAAGTAGGGTTTATTTTAAAAGCATACTCATTGAGATATTGTTTCCCGACTCCTATGAGCTGTGCTCAAAATTTGTGTTGGCTTTGTAAAATTAATTCATATCCTAACTAGTTATTCAGTCACAAGTTATTGCGATATCTTTTCTATAAAAACTTCAAGTCAAACATGTGTGTTGCATTAGCAGTTTCAGAATTAACATTTTTCTGCTTTCTAACTTGCTTGACATCAGTGATGAGTTTAATCTTTTGAGACTTGAGACTCTAATGAGTAAATGGAAAATCACTTCCAGAATATGATCATATCCATGGGCATATCGCCTGAAGACTCCGCTAAACAGGGGCTAGTTATTTTCCTGTTGTTGCTTTCACAGACGGACCATCCCTAAGGGGCAAGTTTGAAGACTCAGTTATACAGCACACCGTCAATCTGGGGTAGTTAAGTTGAGATTTGATAAATCTCTCCAAGAGTTTGAAGACACTAGAGCATTTTGGATGCCAAGTTTTCGGTAAAATCCTCTTGAGATGACTTCTTCTTGTAAACCATGTGATCTGGGGCATTTTAGAATTGAATATTATTTTTATCCATTCACAAGAATTGTTGTTCGTTTGTGGTGACCACCACGCAGTTCATCAGTGCAGAACTGAATGTTCTCCTAAGCAAGTGTATTCTTGTTCTCATGGCTTTCTTCACCCATGCCCCCAAAGAGTTTCTATCTCAAGTGGTGTGATGATTCCCCAGTGAGTCTCTACTTCAAGCAGTTATGGCAGATTGATGCAAGAATTCCCCCAGTTGGTGATCTAAGAATTCCCAATGAATTTCTTTGACTTCAATCTTCCCCAGCGAAGTGGATGTTTATTTCATCCCTATGGAATCTCAACTCTGACATCTGTAGCTACGACTTTGATCTGAGTTTCCTCAATGAAGTGGATATTTATTTTATCCTTTGTGTGGCCTCAACTTTGGTATCTCCGATTATAACTTTCATTCAGATTACTTCAGTTTGAAGTGGATATTTATTTTATCCCCCATAAAGTCTCTCTAATCATGAGTTTGATCCCTTTCCCAATGGATCCTTCTCATCCCCAACAGAGTAGCCAGATTCATCTTGATAATCCCCTCAGTGAAGTCATATTCCCAAGTGGAGTACTCTCCTTTCCCCAGAGAAATTTTGAAGCCTTGAAGCAGGACTGTGATTCCATATGTGGCTTCCCATTCATCCTCAGTGACGTTTTTATCTTGTGAAGTTTGGCTGAATATCTGTGTTGAGATGTTTATTGCACCTCCAGTTTACTTCTCCTTGTTTGTTTTTTCAGCATAAGAATAACATTACATACATTTATTCATATAGATATACATGACATATGTGCATTTTGCATTCTCTGATGTTTGTTTGTTCATTCACTTTGGTTGTGTTTATCCCCAAGTGACTGGGTTTGTCCTCTCTCTCTCTCCAGTAGAGTCGTCAACCTTAAGCAGAAAGTGTACATCCTTACAAATTCCCCACTGAGTTTGACCCTCGTGGAAGATGGTTGCTTCAGTTTTCTTTTCCATTTTTGGATAAAGATAATTCTCCAGTTGAGTTCATTCCTCAATGGATAGAGTCATGCATGACCGTTTCTCTTCAGTTATTTCCTGAATTGAACTTTGGTCCTTGACAATCCTGATTTTGAGTGTCTCCAGGTTGTTAAACCTAGATCGAGTGTGCATTTATTTTTCACTTTGTCTCCCCAGTAAGAGTCAATCTAAATATCTCCATTGAAGACAAATCTTTTCTCGAGCAGTGTTGTTACAACATTTTTTCAGAATTAACAACATTTTATTGGAACTTATACCCAGACAATAAGTGACAGCCTCTTTATTTGAGCAACTTGTTTTGTTCTGGGGTTTTCTATTTGGATAGAAAATGGCAGTCTCTTTTGAAGACAGTTTGTCTATCCCCGACAAATTATCAAGATTATCAACTTTTCTTCCCTCAAATGGCATCTCTCCGGAAATTCGTCAAAGAAGTTTGTTAAAGACTTTACAAGTGTTTCTCTTTATCTGAGAATTCCTGTTACAAGGATTTTATTCACTTCAATGCAATTTCAAACTACATGAATATCGCTCCTCGGTGTTGTACTCCCCAGTGGGTTCACTATTCAATTTACTTCCATTAAATGGCATCTCTTCGAGAAGTTTGGTGAAGATTCAGTTGATATTTCTCTTTATTTGAGAAGACATGTTTACAAGTCAACCGACCCACATCTCCTTTGAAGATACCCGGTGAAATTTCCTAATCTCCAGTAAGTTATGGATTCTTGCTGAAGTCATAGACCTCCAGTGAAGTTCCAATTCCCTGTGGGGATACTCTCCCATAAGTATTCACCATTCCATGAAAAAACTGAGACCAGTCTGTGGCTTATGACCCGAGACGTGGGGAGGTTTATTTTACCCTTTTCAAGTGGAATACTTGATTAAAGAAGAAACTGAAACCAGTCAGTGGCTTATGACCCGAGACTAGGGGAGGTTTATTTTACCCTTTTCAAGTGGAATACTTGATTAAAGAAGAAACTAAGACCCATTCATGGCATACAACCTTGAAGCGTTGGAGAAGTTTATTTTAACTTTTCTAAATGGATCATTTAGTTAAAGAAGAAGCTGGATCATATCCTGATCTTGGAAGCTTATGATGGTCAGATACCTTTGGCTTAGGCTACCATATGTTTGGTAGTAGGAAATCTTTCCTTCTGACTCAGACACCTGTTGATTAGGCTATCATATGTTTGATAATAGGTGGTCTTTTCTCTCGAGTTTATTTCCTTTGGCTTAGGCTACCATATGTTTGGTAGTAGGTAATCTTTTCTTCTGAGTCAGACACATGTTGTTTAGACTATCATATGTTTGATAGTAGGCGGTCTTTTCTCTCGAGCGTATTACGTTTGGCTTAGGCTATCATATGTTTGATAGTAGGTAATACTCCTTTCTTTTGGTCAGATACCTTTGGCTTAGGCTACCATATGTTTGATAGTAGGTAATCTTTGCTTCTGAGTCAGACACCTATTTCTTAGGTTATCATATGTTTGATAGTAGGTGGTCTTTTATCTCAAGTTTATTACCTTTGGCTTAGGCTATCATATGTTTGATAGTAGGTAATACTTCTTTCTCTTGGTCAGATACCTTTGGCTTAGGCTACCATGCTTGGTAGTAGGTAATCTTTCATTTCAAGTTTATTACCTTTGGCTTAGGCTATCATATGTTTAATAGTAGGTAATGCTCCTTTCTGTTGGTCAGATACATCAGGCTTAGGCTACCATACGTTTGGTAGTAGATAATCTTTCCTTCTGAGTCAGACACATGTTGCTTAGGCTATCATATGTTTGATAGTAGGTGGTCTTTTCTCTCAAGTTTATTACCTTTGGCTTAGGATATCATACGTTTGATAGTAGGTAATATTCGTTTCTCTTGGTCAGATACCTTCGGCTTAGGATACCATGCTTGGTAGTAGGTAATCTTTCCTTTCAAGTTTATTACCTTTGGCTTAGGCTATCATATGTTCGATAGCAGGTAATACTCCTCTCTTTTAGTCAGATACCTTTGGCTTAGGCTACCATGTTTGGTAGTAGGTAATCTTTCCTTTCAAGTTTATTACCTCTACTTAGGCTATCATGTGTTTGATAGTAGGTAATACACCGTATATCTTGGTCAGATACCTTTGCTTAGGCTACCATGTGTTAGGTAGTAGGTCATATTTCATTTTAAGTTTATCGCCTGTTGCTTAGGCTACCCTATCTCTTGTAGTAAGCAATACACACTTTTGTTCTATTTAGAGATACCATGTGTTTAAAACCATCCCCACTAGTAGTCAGTCGGTTCCTCCCAGGGAAGTTCGTCATATTTTCCCTAGTGGAGTTGCAACCTTTTCCTAATATACACTTTTCTTCTGTGGTATCTTTTCCGTCACAGATCCCTGTCATGCATTCATTTCATATCATATCATAAGCATTTTGTGGCATCTTAGGGCCAAAAATTGTGCATGTTTGTATTTAAGTCTCTCCTATCACGTCGAGACGGAGATTTTAATCTCCATATCTCTGGATAGAAGAAACTTAAATAAGGGCATCTGTCATACCCTAATTTTTGACCCTAAATTCATTTTTTTGTTTCACATCGTCTACATGTCATATCACGCATCTCATCTGTCATACCCCAAATTTGTCCTACCCATTTTAGTTTTTCTCTAAAGGATCATCTGGCCTTTGGCCATGATCTTCTAAGAATTAAGTCATAAAGTTTGGTGCATGCTCGTTTTTGCTAACAAGTTTATAGGTGCATTGATTTCAATTGAAAATGGTACTCACCTTCATGATCAAGCATTTCAGGGCAGAATCAACTGATGATAGGCCTAGTGTTCCAAATAGATCTTGGGCTATGATTTTTTAAAGTGTTTCTCAAGAGGACTTTGGACCAATATCTTATGTCATGGGCCATGTGTAAGATTGTTTCAAAGTATCTTGAACCTTTCTCAAAGATTGCTCTTGGGCTATTTTTAAGTGGTCTTAAAGGAAGTTTTGGATCAAGGCCTTAGGACGTTTTCAGGACCTTTCAAGTTTATTTCAAAATTTGATTCCAAGATGTTTTTGTGCTTTGAGTTCTTAGTGCTCAAGTTATTGTTTCAAATTGATTTGGGTCATGGTTCACGTTGCCTCAAACTTGATTTCAAGATGGTGTTTTGATGCATTATTAATTTGGGCCATGTTTTTAAGGTGTTTTTGGTTTGAGCGCATCATATTTTAAAGTATCACTCGGGACTACTTTCTTCATGCCAAGAATTCTTCACGCCAAGCTATGAGGCGGAGAACTTATTCCTAAGCTACTACGAGTCTCGTTACCATTTCAAATCACAAACACAAAGACAAATTCAAAGCATATCATGAGGGAGTTTTATCCTAAACCCATGTTTTTTCAAAGCATGATCAATCCATAAATCCATAAACATTGTTGTTAAATCACATTCTAAAACCAATGACTAAATTCCATATCAATGTTCACTTTGTTACATACACATGGAAGCAATTACAAGTTGGTGTTCTAAATCTAAACTTGAACTTGATCTTCACCATCATACTTCAGAGTTTCCATAACTTCATTCTAATCTCTTCAAGCACCAAAATTCTTCGCCATTTGTCAATCCAAGCTCCATGGAATCACATGAAAAGAAAGAATTGAATAAGTCAGCATAAGTGGGAGGAAATTGTAAAAATGCAGTTGCCATGAATCTTCCACAAAATAGCATGTTGGACATAGCTATGTCCAGATCATCAAAACAAGAAAGTAATGAGGGCAACTTCACATTAATGGAAAAATCTTGGAAAAAGTGAATAAATAAGCAATTTCTAACACATCTTAAACACCTTGGCAGTACATGGATACAATGGTCGTACCCAATATTCAGTCTTTCCATAGGTCCCTGTGTAGTACGAGAGTGAATATATCGCTTTGTCCCACAGGCTCAATAAAACTATGGGTTGTTGTACACTTGGTATGAAGAGAGAATGTGTTAAATCCTGATGTCACAAAAGTGTCTTGTTGGATGGCGCCCTACGATTGCAAAAAACACAGACGCATGAGGCACTGATAGCACATCAATGTTTTGGCTACGACTCATCTACCTTTGGCCGCTCAAAGCTGCCGTCATCACTTGCTACTGCAAACCATGAAAAAATCAAGTCAGAAGAATTACCAAGTTATCCAAAAAAATATCAACAAGTCCCGCAACAACAACAAATCAAGCATGATCATCAGGCATATTTTCAAATTAAAGAAAAACAGCAGGTTTAATTCTTCAATTCACAAACAGACATGTTTCAAACATAAGTGAATGAAAATGGAAAGGAATTTGATATGTTTGCCAAGTAGAAGCCAGGTTCACAGCAGCCTATGAAGGTGCGAGAAAGACACAAGAAAGGGGGGTTTGAATTGTGTATTTACTCTTTTTAACAACTTTTCGGTTCTTGTCGTTAAAGCACTTAGGATAACACACTTTACGTTACATCAGAGTTCGTTGAGAGACTCTGACTTGCGGAGTTATATTCAGAGTTGACAATGCTTAGAGCATGAGAATCAATAAGAGTCTGAACGCTATGTACATCATTCAGAACTTGCAGAGCGGAAGCTTATCAGAGTTGCAAGGTTCTGGCTTGCTTATGTAAGGTTCTGATCCTCAACATAGAAACATAAATAAAGACATTAAGCGTAAGAGTAAAGAACACATGATATATCCTGGTTCACCACAAAGGCTAATCCAGTCCACCCTCCTCAGGTGATTTCGCCTTGAACACAAGGTTTTAATCCACTATAATTAATCTCGATTACAGATGCACGGGCAACAGTCAGTGACTAACCACTTGCATAGCCGCACTGTGACTAACATGCAATGAACCGTTCAAGGATTCAACTTAATGAATATAACGAACATTGACCTGCAGGTTCCAATCTCGCAAGATCTACTGCTAGGCTTTCACAGCTAGACGTTCAGGGATTCATCGCAATGAATATAACGCTACTGACCCTATTTCAGGCTTTTCCCACAATGACATCTCTCCATTGTCTTCCCGAGTCTCCGGTCACACTAACCACTCAAGGAATCCTAATTCACCAAGAATTATTTAACAGGAGATTACAAAGATGCTTCTTAACAAGGAGATTACTCCTAAGTTTAAGTACAAAAGAACACACAAGTGTTCAAGCAAGATGTGAGCAACAGCTCCTTGCTATCCTAAGAAACTATAAAGATGTATAATGATTTGACAGTGGTTGACATCTTGTATATCTTCTTCTTCTTCGTCTTCTTGGGTGAGCAAGCTATGAGCAACAACTCCTTGCTTCAGATCTTTAATGTAGTGCTGATGAGACGGTGGTTGATGACTTGACTGATTTGCAATGTTGTCTTCTTCATCAACAGCTTCTGTTCCAATTTGTTGTTATTGTGTTGAATGTTGATCTTAAGCTCCAACAACAATGGCCATGTGTAAATGATGTTAGCTTTTGATATTTAAGTGTTACAACGAGAACTCATCGTTGTTCTTATCTTCACACAATGACTTGATTAATTCACCTTTGATGGAATGAATCGATACCTTCAGAAGCGAGAACTCTTTACTTTAAAATACCCCAATAGAAATATAGACGTTTGAAATACTGTTGGCTGTTAGAAAAGAGACGTTGCGTAATAACTAGCTGTACTGACACATCTCCTTTTTTACTGTGGGAGAAGTGACGGGATATATCTTTCTTGGGCGCCGTGTACAGTTACCCACCACGGTAACATGTGACTTCTGAACTTCAGAGGCTTTTGATGGTTAATTGATGAAGCATGAGTAGAATCTTCTTAACAGGATATCTGATACGCCAAGTCTTTAGTTATTTGAAGAAGTCCATTAGGAATCAGTCTTCAGAACTTCAGCACTTGTCTTTGAGCACGTTATTCTTTACTTCTTCAAGTCTTCCGAAACTTCAGAACTTGTCCATTAGGAATCTGTCTTCAGAGTCTTCAATACTTGATCTTCAGAACCTTAATCTTAGGAACACATAAGTCTTTAGAGTCTTTCTGCACTTGGTCTTCAGAGCCTTCCGCCTTCAGAACTTCAAGTCATGAGAGTCTTCAGCACTTCGGTTCTCTTCTTCAGAAGCTTCACAATCTTCAGAATCTCGACCACTTTCAGAGATCATCCACAAGAGCATTGCATCAGCAATATCGGCATCCTTGGATCTGACTGATCACGATCAGATACAGAAGCGTTCTTGCTTCTTGCGACTTGTGTTATACATATTTACTTCGCATATTATCAATTACGCACATCTGGCTGATGCTTGTTGGATCTGATATCTTCTATTAATATGATATGCACACAACACACATTAGAACATAAAATGGTTCTTTCACAAATACGTATTGTTATCATCAAAACATATATTGACTTGTAGAGACAACTCTTGCTCTCACAGCCTATGTTTCTTTCCATAACCGGTACAAAACATAATCAGACAAGATCACAGGCAATGAAAGAGTTCACAAACATGTCGAAATGAAAACGGAAAGGCATTTGTCATATTTTCAAGATAGGTTTCAAACATGTTCCAAACAACTTAAAATTATTTCCAAATGAATATTTCACTGTCAAGACTCAAAGCATCTATAAAAAGGGCAGTAGTAAGGTTTAGAAGGACACAAAAAAATTCTCAAAAAAAAGAGTAACACACATCAAGATAGGCAGAAAAGAGAAAACGAATTACACGCACGGAGAGAGCATATCCTAGGGTTCTATTGCATGCAAGAGTTGACAGAAGAGGAGAAAAGAAAGGAGAGTTGTACCTGTTCCGTCGCAGAGTTTTCTCCCTTCAGGTAACGATTCCTCCATTTTTGCCCTTGCTCGCCTTGATTTGTGTTTATTAGGCTCGATTGGCTTTGAATCTTCTATGAATCGTTGATACTTGTGTATAATATTTGGGTTTCAAGAGGTTAGGGTTTTTTTACTTTTGATTTGGAATTTTGATATTTGTGGTGCGATTTTGTGAAATTGGAGGCCGTAATCGTGTTTAGGAGGTCGAGTTAGGGTAGGTAAGAGAGGTTTGATTTAATTCTGGAATGTCCACGGCGGCGCCGCCATGATTTTCTTGGCCGCGGTTGTGATGTTCATAGCATGCACCTTCAATCTTGATTCCTGATCTGAGTCAACCGTTGATTCATCTTGATCAGACGGGTTGAATGCTTTCTGACGCATCCTTTTACTTTTTTTTTCTTTTTTTATTTAGTTATATATTCTAATTTATATTGTTTATTATAATTATTTTAAAATACTAAAAACCAAAAGTCTCACTTACTTAAAATAATTTTTTGTCTTTCAATTTTAAATTAAGCCATATTTTAATTAAAATTCATTAGATTATATTTTTCAATCAATGAATACTTTGGCCTTTGTAGATTCTCTGTAAT
Organism: Lathyrus tuberosus; assembly: GCA_022829125.1. NCBI lineage: Eukaryota > Viridiplantae > Streptophyta > Magnoliopsida > Fabales > Fabaceae > Lathyrus > Lathyrus tuberosus. The sequence continues at coordinate 572,126 of JALAZF010000142.1, read as the reverse complement.
TTCATTTTGATACTTTTTTTGTATTGTTTTATGTACATTATTAATTATTTTAAATAATTTTGTTTAATTTAATTAATTAAATTATAAATTAATTTTATTAAGTAAATTTATTTAATTTAGTTAATAATTTAGCGCTTTTGTTCAATTATGCGACCTTGGACTTTCATGCCTATTACTTTCATTCCTGTGTTGGTTGTACTCATGCTTTAATTACATAAGCTAGCACACTAATTGTTGGCTCTTGCACTTATATGATTTCCTATGTCCAAATCCAAGGGAGGGATTCATTATTTGACTATACTGTCATATACATTGCATTTCTTTTGCATTTCTCTTCTACCCATTATGTGATCTCTATCCCTTTTTTTAGGTTAATCACTTCGAGTGATACTTGGTTTGTTTATCCCTTAGGTTAGTTTCCCTTAGGATACTTTAACTTAGATAACTTATAGTTATGTTCCCTTTTCCATTAGAGAACTAGACGTATGTCATCCCTAGTTAAGATGTAATTCTCCTACCCCATGACATAGTTGAGAAAGATGTAGATTATTTTCCACTTGAGAGAGGTATGTGGCATACTCGTCGATTCAATATCCGAGTTCGGGCCCTTATTTCAATGTGAAGCAAAGATTCGTCTTCCGCATGTTAGTGGTGGATTAGTTGAGTATTCTCCTTAAGATGACAACTTGTCTCTTCTCCTAAAACCAACCATCAAACTCTGTTTACCCTTATTGAGGAAAACTACGAATGCTCTGATTCCACTCCCGTCAGAATATGTAGGCACGAGATGTGATGTCTTGGTGAGCATATTTAGGACTAAAACCTTGGGTCTCTTCCCCTTTACTTTTTCACCCATTAGCAGACAAAATAACAAATAATACAATAAAACAAGAGGTTATTGTAGAGTACTACAGATACTTAGGATGCTAGCACGTTCCTTAGGTATAACCAACCCCCGAACCTTAGATTCTCTTTTGCTTTGATTTGCATTGCATATTTATGGGTTTATTCGTTCTTTTTCCCTTCCCTTGGATAAATTAAAGATCGGTGGTGAATTAAGATTTGTGAACCAAGTGAATCTAATAGCTTGATATTCGATTCTCATCGTGACAGGAAAGACAAGGGAAGGAAGAATAAATCAAAATATATAGCTTTTGCATAACGAATTTGCTTTAAAAGTGGTGAGCTTTGGAATTTTAAAGTAAATTTTCTAAATAAGAGATATTATTGAAAATGAAGAACAACAACAAAAACAACTCCAAAAGAAAATAACGATATTTGTTAGAGGCAAATTATGTCTCAAATGATGATGATGATGATTGTTTCATAACTCAAAGAAAGATCATGATATTTCTGGTTTGTGGATGCTTGATTCAGGAGTCTCACACCATATGTTCACAAATCTGTTGTGGTTTACTACCTACCAAAGTACAGATTGTAGAACTATTTTAATAGAAAACAACCATGTGTTTAAGATTATGGGGTGTTGTACAAGTAGAATCAAGATGTATGATGGAACAATGAGAACTCTGATTAATGTGATACATGTTCCAAATTTGTAGAAAACCCATATTTCTCTTGGTGTTATAAAGGAAAACGGTTGCAAATTAGCTATGGTAAACAGAGCTTTAAAAGTTGTACTTGGTTCATTGGTTATGAAGGAAATTTGTCACATAAATATTTACACTTGTATAGGTGAAAGTATCATTTGAGATTTGGCAAATGGAATAAATGGAAGTTAAGATCAAACAAAATTCACTAGGATATGGCACATACGCATTGGGGATATGTCAGAAAAAGGTCTACCATTGCTTAGTAGAAATTTTTTGTTGAAGAATATGAAAAACTCATGCATGAAATTTTATGAACATTATGTGTTTGGCAAAGCATATCCCTTAAAGTTATATACAAGCAATCACAAAAGAAAAAAGTTGTTAGACTATGTGCATATTGATTTTTTTTAAGAACATGAAGAAATCATGCATGGAATTTTGTGAACATTGTGTGCATGGAAAATCACATCACTTGAATTTCTACAAGAAAGTACATAACCAAAAGGTTGTTAAAATATGTGCATATTAATGTTTGGGGTATTATTAATGTTAATTCTAAGGGTGGTTCCATTTACTTTGTTACATTTGTTGGTGATCATTCTAGGTGAGCTTGGATTTATTTTTTTTTAAGTATAAGAATGAGGTATTTGATAAGTTCAAGTGTTGGAAATCAATGGTTGAAAATAGAACGGATAGAAAGATGAAAATTATAAGGTCCAATAATTGTACAGAATATACGGAGGAAGCTTTCAAGAAGTTCTGTGATCGAGAAGGCATTGTGTGACACTGAACAGTAAAAAACACACTACAACAAAATGGAGTATGAGAAACATTGAATCATACACTTATTGAGAAATCAAGGTGTATGCACTCTAATTCTGGTGTAGGTCAAAAATGGTGGCCATAATCGATTTCTACAGCATGTTACCTGATAAATTTATCCCCACATTCTAGAGCCAAGAAAGCTATCTTTCTAGGATATTTAAAAGGGGCCAAAGGCTATCATCGTTGGAGTGTAGAAAATTATAAGTTTTTGGTTAGTAGGGATGTTACATTAGATGAAAAATTGGTAGTACCAAATGATGGTGATGTAAAATATCAAATACTCAAGTAATTAAGATATAATTTAAAAATCAACCAGATTCTAGTTATGTTTAGGTGGAGCATCCTGGTGTCACTCGAGATAACGAGAAAGGTGAACTTGATCATAAGGAGGTTCAACATTAAAATACCCATACATTAGAACATTAATAGAATTAATCTTCGGATACCACTAAGCCAAAGAGGAATTATGGAGATGTAAACTTTGTGAAATGTGGACTTTCGGTTGAAGATGATGAGCAGGTCATCTTCAAGAAAGATATCAAAGACAAAAATAGAGAGGGTTGGTTGGTTGTTATGGAGTAAGAGATGTAATATCTTCAAAATAACAAGACATGAAAGGTGGTCTTATTTCCTATAGGAAAGACTACTATTAGTTGTAAGTGGGAGTACAAAATAAAATAGGATCCTAACAAGTTTGATATTGTAAGTTATAAGGCTAGAATAGTGGCCAAGGGATTTTCACAGGAAGAAGGTGTTGATTACAATGATATATTTTCTTCAAAAGTAAAACATACTTCTATCGGGTGCTATTAAGTCTTGTTGCTTATGGTGATCTTGGGACAAGACAACTTGAGGTGAATACAACCTTCTTACATGGTATATCTATCAGCCTTATGGATACAAGGTGGATGGTAAACATAATTAATTATGTCGTTTGAGGAAATCACTTTATGTATTGAAACAATCTTCTTGCCAATGGTACAAACAATTTGACTCATTTATGATAAAGCAAGGTTTTTCCAAAAGTCACTACAACACAAAAGATATTTTGCTACTCATAAATATATTATATACAAATGCTACATGGATTAGTGGTTTGTTTAAATATGTTTTTATTCAATTTGATCCATAAACCGATACAAAATGTTTGTGTCTTTAGCCTTGTGATTACAGGCAATAACATTGAATTCGAGAAAGGAGTGCGTTGGCTTTATGAAAATCTAACATTTGATGTTGGTGCTCGCATAAATATTTTTGAGGTAAATATTTTATTCGGTTGAAATTGTCATTCGATAGCATCTTGTAACATGATATCAAACCGCTAAAATTGAATTGATCATTGTCATATTTTTGTGATCCGTCCATGCATCAGACATGATAGAACAACCAATTTTATGCCACTTAATAATATGTGGTTGTAACATCTCTTTAGTGAGTTTTAGTTCATATTTCAAGAGTGGGATACATAGATCATGATAGCTTGGAAATATTAGATTCTCATATTAACGAGGATGCCATTTGAGTTGAAGCAGAGGTGAAGTAAGTGTGTTTAACTCAGATGCTGACTTGTCTTGTGATTCTAGTTCATTTTATGTTGTTTGTTTTTTGTTTTGTTTTTATCTTTGTTTCGTGTAAATTTTGAATACAGAGTTTATGTATTGATGATGATTTCTACTGTTGAAATTGTTAAAAATTATAGATGTTTATAAGAAGTGGGCTTCTGAAAAGGTAAATTCATTTCTTCTTTACTTAAAACTGTTGGTGTTATTTTGAATTGATAATAGTGCTTTGTTTGAAAAGGGTTTGAGAAACTACTATGGTAGTGAATAATTGGATACAGGTATGCATTTTTCTAAGTGAAATGATATTCTTACACTTTCAGTTACACATAAACCATATATTTATACAATTTTGTTTTGTCTATTAATTACTATAGTTGTGTATGCTATAGTCGAAGTCTGATCAAGCATGCTGTCAAGATTTGTTAAACTGGACTAGTTTGTTCACTAAAAAAAAACAGGAATTTGCTAGGTGAATATCACCCCACAAACCCAAAATTCACCCTGCAACGTCACATTTGCGGGGTGTTTGAAATACTTCGCAAAAACAGTAGTCGCAACTTTTTGCAAGGTGAAAATCACCCCGCAACCTTGCCAGGTAGATTTCATCCCGCAACGTTGCCAGGTACCATTAACCCCGCAAATGCATTTGCACAGTTGATATGAGACACGCGTGTCAGAGTTGTTAAAAGCAAGCAGAGCAGGTGTGGGTCAGATTTGTTCAGAATTTTGCGGGGTGCAAATCACCCAGCAAATGTTTAATATTAATTATTTCTCTTTGCAGAGCAGGCGTGGGGCTGGTAGGTTTATAGTGTTCAGAAAATTTGCGGGGTGCTTACCACCTAGCAAATTTTGATTATTCAATTTTGCTGGGTAAAATTCACCTGGCAAAGGAGTTATATATACCAAGTTTAAATCACCACGCAAATACTAACGCATATAATAAAAAAATATATATTTATATTATTCTAAATATTAAATTAATATTTAGAATAATATAAATATAATAAATAATTTAAATTCAGAAATATTTAAAATTGATATATTATTTTAAATTCTAAATATTTAAATTCAAATTTAATTTTAAAAAGTTGATAATTAAATAAATTTATAATTAATCCAAAATATTTAAATTTAAAATGACATTTACTCCGGATCCGAATCTTGGTTGTTTCCGTTTTCTTCATCATTCTCGTCTACCACTCCTTGGTTATCAACCGGTCCACCTCCGCCACCACCATATTGTTGTTGAAACATTTGTTGCCATTGTTGCATTTGTTGTTGCATTTGTCGTTGTATTTGTTGTTGTATTTGTTGTTGTACTTGTTGTTGTACTTGTTGTTGAATCTGTTGTTGTGTAAGCATTATTTGCTCATCACTATCTTGTTGTTCATCGTAGGCCACGTTCACCCCTAAAGCATCGCCAATCATGTCATCGTACAGATTAAACTGTTCTTCATACTCCATCTGTGATCGACTACTTGAGCCCTGTTGTACATTACTAGTCGATCTGGCATATTCATCGGCATTGCTTCCCCATTTGATGTCCAAACCCAATAATTTTCCTTAAATCCCCTTCTCTTCAAATGAGTTTCTACTTCTTCCGGATTACTTATTATACGTCTACATCCACATTTAAGACACGTACATCTTACTCCTCCCTCTATTCGACAACATTCTTGATCAAATGCCCATGTAACAAACGCTTTAACTCCTTCCTCAAAATGTGGTTTAAGTCCACGTCTCCCTGCATACATACGATCGTACATCCAACTACGATAGTACTTGTAATATTCCATACTGCACGTTTACAATATCGTAACCATTATGATCACATAAACGTTTTAATCAATTGACCAATTCGGGAATTTTGGTCAATTATATCAAATAACTAATACACATAAATTTCTATTTTAAAAACATAGAAAATACTATAATTATGTTATTATAAATAACATTTCATTTCAAAATTAAAGTATACCATACTATTTACAAAATAATCATGCTATTATAAAATCATGTCACAATGCTATTTTAAAAATATATTATAACTATCATATAATAACAATATATTAAAAAATAGTAACAAAATGTAAATACGATATTAATTAATGTTACTATAATATATGTTTATGTGTTAATTATGTTTAGCATTGTATCAATGTTACACTACGAGAAAAGAGGGAAAAGAGGGCGCTTTTTTTGCCCTACAAAAGCGCTTAAAAGCGCTGTCTAAGCCTGCGCTGTCGTAGGTAAAGACGGCGCTTTTTTATTTATGAAAAAGCGCTCTCTAAAAGGGGACTTTAGACAGCGCTTTTAAAAGCGCTGTCTAAAGTATACGTTCAAAATTTAAAAAAAAAATTTATAAAATTTAGAAAGCGCTTTTTCCTTCAAAAGCGCTCTCTAAAGGTGCTTTTAGACAGCGCTTTTGAAAGCGCTGTCTAATGTATACGGAAAATGATTTTTTTTATATACCTTTGGAGAGCGCTTTTTTAGAGAGCGCTTTTTCCTTAAAAGCACTCTCTAAAGTATACCTATAATTTTATTGATTTTTTCTACGTATAAAAAATCCCATTTTAGCCATTTTTTTTATGCAGAAACCTGCATAGTTTCAAACCTGTATTTCTTATAGAATTTCTTGCAACAACAGAATTCTTATACATTTCAATAAATAGAATTCTTGCAACAACAGAATTCATATACATTTCAATAAACACAGAATTTCCTTCTATTCACAAAACTAGAATTTACAACAGAATTCTTGCAACAGAATTTACAACAGAATTTCCTTCTATTCACAAAACTAGAATTTACAACAGAATTCTTCTTGCAACAGAATTTCCTTATATTCACAAAACTAAAATTTACATTCACAAAACTATACATTCAAAGAATTCTTCTTAGAAGAAAGAATTCGCACAATTCTTCCGTAATATAATTCAATTGTTTCCTTGTGTAACAAGAACACGCCATATCTTCGAAATACTACATAACAAAACAAAATACGCATTATTTAGTTAAAAATAATAAATTATATGACATACCCGATAAATATTAAAATAAATCCTAAGTTATAAAACCATGCATACCCTAATAGGAATCTCCAATTGTCCCATTTGAAGGATTTCTCTCATGAACCTAAAAACGAAGTACCCGCAGTCTATGCCGTTACGCTGACGAGGGCACTACACATAGACAAACAAATAAGAAATAATATATAGATGTTTTGTGTTATTAAGTAGCATCACTAATAAGCAATATTGTGAAAATTAATATACCTCCACTTTGACCCATGTAATATTGGTTGATCTAGCCCGTGCTACTCGAGTCTCTCTTTGTGCACGGTATAGTAGTATAGCTCTATAAAAGAAAAACGTAAACTTAGAACAATGTCACAGAAATAATTAAATATACAAATACACACGAATATTTCGAACAATCTCACTTACGTGTCAACCACATCCTTCATATTCTGATATGTGGACCAATCAGTATCCAATGAATTAAGATAATATACCACTTCTGTTATAGGATTAATGGCAACCAACAACCAGTGTCCACTGTAAAATATAACAAAAGTTTAGATGGATAATTTCTACGCAAAAGATACAAATTAAAGATTAGAATGAAATTATAATGAAAATCTTACCCGTTTCCAGTATTATACGGTAAAAGAAACAGACTTTCTGTGTTGCTGGCCATAAATCGCTCAAGTAAGTGGTCTCTTACTTCAATTGTATTCATACCAATTCTCGGTGCATTAATAAGGCTGCAAGAGAAGAAACGGAATTTGTTTGACAAATTCGTCCCCCGCATGAATTTTTCATACATGCACCTTAAATAAAAACATAATAAACATTAGACTATTATCATTGAAATGTGTAAATAAATTGTTCAACTAAATAAATAATAGATTGATTGGAGTACCAGATGTATGAATGCATAACACCGATGCCTAATTCAGTATGATTGAAAACCTGCTCCATGTCCTCTTTTCCGATTATCTCGGAATGAGGAAAACCAAAAACACCTTCGTCCATGTTGATTTGACGAATAGCGCCTTGTATCAAATCTGACATTGACAAAAGTGTTTCTAGACACGTCTGAAAGTGAGGTCTTTTTTCCTTCACGGTCCTTGTAGGAGCTTTTTTCTGGCCGGTCTGTTGTGAAGGTTGAGCAGGAACCTAACAATCATATAAGTTAGGTAAAGTAGAAAATCATGAATTCGGATAATAAAATAACACTTAAAAGCTACCTCTCTGTGTGATTCAACAGACTCGTTTTGCAGCAAAACCCCTTTATTCTTTGCTGCGGGTTTTGTAGGAGTCTAACATTACCATGTAAAAAAAATGTAAGTAATGGTTCAGAATGATTTTCATAATCGTTCAGAATTGACATTTGAATACTAAGAGATTCGTAATGGTTTTCAACATACCTCATCACCTATGGAAATGAGGTCTAATGACCATGCAACAAACGAACCTATTGCATCCCGCAACAATGTAACCTCTGAAACCGAGTCTGGTATCGGTAGTAACGCATCCGTATCTAAAGCGATATCAACCAACACTTTCAGATAACCTTGTGGGAGCGGATGATGGTGAAGTAACGCTCCCACAAAGTTATGCACTTTTCCCTTGCTAACCATGCGATAAGTCGGAAACGACAAATACAGCTGGCAAGATGAAATGCCCTGAAGCAATAATAAATATGTAACTGTTAATATGTATAAAGGTAAAATAAAATATATGTGTTAATTTAATTAAAATAAATATGTGCTAATTACCTCGGGAATTTTATTTGGAGAATTGATACTAGCTTTGTCACTAGCATCTTTTAAACCGGAACCGCGCCTTTCCGCCTCATATCTCTCTTTATCCTGCTGCAATGCTTGGACTTGCGCTTGTAGTGCCATCACAGTTTGCATGATTTCTTGGGTGGTGGGATTTTTTTCTTTGATTGCTTATACAAGGATGATGGAGTCACACCAAATCCTTTACCTCTCACCCGACCGGGATACTCAGGAACATTTAGTACTCGACTAAGAATGCTCCTGCAATCATCCTCACCTGCGGGTATGGATTTAGATAGATTCTCCTGAAATTCATTGACATATCGAAAATTATTAGTGGGGATTAAAAATTTATTATAATTTAATAAAATTTCAATTAACTTTGAGACATAATGTTATACTTACACATTCTTCATAAACATGCTGAACATCTTCTGTAACAACTCCACCCTTACCCACGCGAGCTTCCTTCCACAAAACATGGTCCGGAAGTGATGATTCTTCACTTTTAGACTCTTCTAATTACACATTTAGTTAAAATAATAAGTTCATCAATTATAACACAATAATACAATTAATAAAATCATAGCATTAATATATACTTACCAATTTTTGTTGTAACCGTGCATATCCCAAACGCCCTTTTCTGTATGGATACGCGGGTTTTGATGCTCTTTCGCGATTAATGGTACTCAATTTCTGGATAAAAAATTTTAAGTCATATCAAAACAAACTAATGAAACAAATATATAATACAATCAATAGACATGACGAGATAACATTACATTGAATTCTTCGGTTTTCCGTTTGTCTACAAAAATACCCCATTCTACTGGTGTAATCACATCCGCATACAACGGTGGAAGTTCTGCTTCAACAAAATTTTTGTCCTCATCCCCAATATCGAAAAGCATTAAATTATAATTTAATAATTTTTAATCTTGAAATTCATTGACATATCGAAAAGCATTGAAGTGATAATAAGGCTCTAAACCCTCTGTGTCTCTTTCCAGCCAATTGAAGACAATACTTTTTCCGGCTTTCTTCAATATTAAAGGACCTCTACGAAAAAACATACACATATAAATATAAAGTGTGTTAGTATAAGTAAATTAAAGACTTAATCGTCAACAAAAATCTAATAACATCAATCATATTTGGTAAGTACCTGTATCTCAGTCCATATCTTTTCTTTACCGGCATCCAACGATTTACTCCTCCAATTATCACTAGTGATTGGAATGTGCTGACGGACAAGTGAACCAATATATGAAGACAACATTGAACCGTTAGGCTCAACTAGTTGGTTCTGGTCACTCCAATGTACATCAAATCTCATCCCTTTATCTCTAGCACGGATGATTCTCTTCATAATGGTTTTTCCTCTTTTTATTTCATGTTCTACATTCGAAGCTTCATTCTGAGCTTCCTGTGTATCATGTGTCTCGTGGGTGTCTTCCTGGTTATTAGACATTTTACCTGTAAGAAAGAAAAAAACAAAAATTAAATGACAAATATAAAAATCCATACTCCATAAGTGGTAACCAACATTTAAAAGTAACAAAAGAATTAGTCAAATTGACTCAACTATCATCATTCATCTATGAAGAATCTATTTCGAAAATAAGCAGTATCACTTGTATAAGTGGTAACCAAATGTTTGAATCACATTCTAACCAAAAAAGGAATAATTGTCAAATACCAACATTTAAAATCAACAAAAGAATTAGTCACATTGACTCAGCAACACTGCAGCCAACGAATCACACTGGAAAAATATGCAACCACAACAAATGCAACATAATTGTTATCAAAGATTAGTGACTCATTCTTGATTAAAAACTAGACATTGGTTACATTCTTAAAACTCTATTCATATCACAGTAAATACCCTAAGAATTCCCCTAATTTTCTCTGATTCTATAATTTAAACAAAACAAGGTTGCATATTATGGAAAAATAGAATGAAAAATACTATTAATATATATGACTGATTACAGAACAAGTCATTCTCTGTGTGGCATTACATCAAACATGTGATATGCTTATCGTCCAAGTTACTGAGAAGCAACAGTGTTCATGAGTTCACCAATATTGTATCTTGAACATTTTTCTACGAAGGAAGTAATGCAAACTGAATATTAAGAACAAACAGAACCTTTTTCGACAATATTATTATTATTTTTCTAACAATGACATTCAATAAGCTAGAGTTGTTAAATATTGCTCACAAAGAAGAACGAAGAACGATAATGGGAACTGAAGAATACCTGAACTGAAGAACAAATGAGAGTTTCGAACGGGAACTGAATGCAAGAACGACAATAATGGCAACAGTGTCGGTAACGGCAACGGCAACGGCAAAGAACGACGACAATAATGGCATGCAAGAACGACGGCAAGGGTTTAGAGAAACGGTCGAGAGAGAAAATGAATAGAAGTGTCTCTGAAAATGTTTAGAATTGTTTTATATTTTAATTAGTAAAGGACTTTAGAGGGTGCTTTTCCTTAGAAATCGCTTTCTAAAGTGAAAATAATTAGAGCCCTATAAGAGCGCTTTCTCAAAGTGCTTTCTAAGGTGGCCTTTAGACAGCGCTTTTTAAAAGCGCTCTCTAAAGTAATACCTATAGCAGCGCTTTTTGGAAAGCGCTTTCTAAGGTGGCAGTCTTTTACAGCGCTTTTGAAAAGCGCTTTCTAAAGCCTTTCTTTTAAGTGGTTTTTTTTAGCGAAATGTTTTTATTCTTTTTAGCAGCGCTTTTGTATAAAAGCGCTGTCTTTTAGGTGCTGTCTAAACATATTTTTGGCGTAGTGTTACAACAAAATATAAACTTATAATAATTATGTTTAGCATTCTATTTTTTAAGAATTAACTATTTTACTAAATATTCTGTTTTATAAAATTAACTATAATAATATTGTGTTTTATAATTAACTATATTATACTATTTAATAATATTCTGTTTTATAATAAATATTATGTTTTTTTTAATTAACTATTTTTAAGAATTAACTATTTAAAATATATTCTGTTTTTAAAAATAATAATAATCTGTTTTTTAAATAAATGATAATATTCTTTTTACTAAATAATAAGAATAATAATATTCTGTTTTTTATAATAAAAAAATATTCTGTTTTATAAAAGAAAAAAATATTCTGTTTAATAAATAAAAAAATTTGGTTTCACAAATATTAATAACATCCTATTTATAAAAATAAAAATAATAATTTGTTATTTCTTTAAATAATATTCTGTTTTTTTATTTTAATATTCTGTTTTTAATAAAATATTATTTTTCATTAATATAATATTAATAATAAACTAAAGCTAAATCTATTAAAAATAATAGTATTCTGTTATATAAATAATATTATAAATATAATATTAATAACATCTTATTTATGAAACTAATAATATAAATATAATATTAATAATAAACTAAATCTAAATCTGTTTTACTAAATAATAATAATAATATTCTGTTTTAAAAAAATTATATTTTTCTGTTTATAAAAAAGTAACAGTATTCTACTTTTAAAAATATAATATTTAGTTTAAAACTTATATTATACATATTTATATTAATTTCGGTTTTAATAATAAACTAAATCCAAATATATTATTTATTTACTAAATCTAAATCTAAATCTTAAACTAAATCTAAATCTATTATTTATTTACAAAAATAATAATCTATATTTTAAATATTATTTATTTACTAATTTATAAAAAAACGAAGAAAAAAAAATATTTTTAACATATTTATAAACAGATTATTTAGATTATTTAGTAGTTTAATTTCTTTATATCAATCTTAAAACATATTAACAAACTAAATATTATGTTATATATACATATAAACCAATCTATCATATAAACCCAACAAATCTAAACAGGTAAATATTCATATTTTTCTATAAATCTAAATCTATTATTTACTTACAAATACTCTAACATCACCTAACATACAAATACTCTAACATACAACAGCCAGAAATCAAATCTACAAAAAAATCATTAAAACTAAACTCTAACATACAAAAACTCTAATATCATACAACAGCCAGAATAAGATAGAAAAAAAAAGTTGATAAAAAATGAGTACCTATTGATGAAGAAGACCACAAACGTACAGAACAGGAGAGGAAGTGAAATGGGTAGGAAGAAGAATGAAATTTTTAGGAAGAAGAATGAAATGGGTAGGAAGAAGAATGAAATTTTTTTTTAGGAAGAAGAGTGAAATTTAATAAGTAAATATGGGTGGTAGGAGTGAATCAGTACCCATAATAAATATCTGCCTGCCTCATTTGACCGTTGCGCCTTGGAAAATGTGTCTCTAACGTTGCTAGGTGATTTTCACCCCGCAACGTTGCTGAATGAAAAGCACGCCGCAACACATGCAGTTGCAGGGTGGTATTCACTTTGCAAATTTTCTGACGTTGCTGAGTGAAAAACACCTCGCAACACTTACTGACACATACCTGCCCTCTCTGCTATGAATTGACATGCCGGAACGTCTTTATTTTTTGAAATTTTAAAAAAGCATTGTGGGGTGTTTTACACTCGGCAAACTTTGTTTCAAAAATTCCGTTCCCTCCAAATTAGTTGCGAGGTGAATTTTTTAATAAATTCTATTTATATATATATTTTTTAAATAAATGAGTTGCGGGGTGTTTAGCATGCAACAACGTATTTATTTTGCTAGGAGAGTTTCACCCAGCAAAACCACCCAGCAAATATGCATATTTCTTGTAGTGGTTGGGCCAATTGTTAAGTTAGATTGTTTCTTAAGTTAGCTTAGTAGTCTATAAAGAGACTGTTTCTTTCAGGTTGTTGAGAGAGAGAGAGAGAGTTTTTAGTTGTTGATATTCACTTGTAATCGTTGAATTTCTAACAAAGAAAATGAATAGTAAAACAATTATAATCAATTCTGATTCTTTTTCTTTCTTTTTCTCTCTCTTTCGTAAAACCTAATAGGGTTTCTTGTGTTTGTTCAAGAAAATCAATCTTTATCATATTTTGATTTTTTCCAGACGACATTGATGCACACCAAACAGGTGCAGTGAGCGTGGAGCATAAGATGTCGTCAACAAAGTATGAGATTGAGAAATTCATCGGTGTGAATTATTTCGGTTTATGGAGCTTAATGATGCAAGCCTTACTGGTTCAGTAGGGTTTGTTAGAAGCGTTGAAAGGGTCGGAGAAGATGGATGATGCCTTAACGAAGAAGGAGAAGACGACGATGATCGAGAAAGCCCATAATGCCATTGTATTGAGCCTTGGTCATAAGGTTCTCCGACAGGTTTCGAAGGAGAAAACTTCAGCTGGTGTATGGACGAAACTCGTAGGTTTATACATGATGAAATCGTTGGTAAATCGTCTCTACCTGAAGAAAGCTTTGTATTCATTCAAGATGAATGAAGACAAAGTCTTGGCTGAGCAGGTGGATATGTTAAACAAGTTGATTCTTGATCTTGAGAATATCGAGGTCAAGATATATAATCAAGATCAAGCGTTGTTGTTGTCTTGTGCTTTACCTAAGTCTCATGCTCATTTCAAAGAAAATATCTTGTATGGAAGAGATTCGTTGACCTTTGAAGATGTTCAATCAACCTTGAAATCGAAGGATTCGAACAACTTAAAGGAGCACAAGCCATTGTCTGTTGGTGAGGGATTGTCCGTTAAAGGTATGTTCTCAAAGAAAGAAGGTAGGTTTGAGAAGAAGAATGGTAAAGCTCTACAAAATTCATATGGTTGCAGTGTTCCTGCTATTAGGTGTTAACATTGTAAAAAGGAGGGCCACACAAGATAAGTGTGCCCTGATCGAGTGAATAATCATGGTGGAAAGGATAATGGTAATGCAACCATTGTGCAAGATGATTATGATTCATCTGACTTCCTGGTGGTTTCAAGCACCGACTCTAGCAATGAGTGGATTATGGATTCAAGGTGTACTTGTCACATGACTCCAAAAAAGACATGTTTGAGGAATTATGTGATCAAGATGTGTGATCAGTGTTGTTTGGGAAACAACAAAGCTTGTAAAATTGTAGGTATTGGGTCTGTGAGATTCAAGCTCTATGATGAGCCAATGAGGCTATTGACTGATGTCAAGTATGTACCTGAACTTAAGAGAAATTTGATTTCTATTGATGAATTTGATAAGAAAGGATATGTTTTCAAAGGAGAGAAAAGTATCGTAAGGGCAATGAAGGGGTCAAAGGAAGTCTTGAGAGGCGTGAAGAAACAAGGTCCGTACACCCTTGAGGGAGAGGTTGTAAGTGGTTCAGGAAATGTGGCATCAACAAAACCTGTGTCAAAAATAGAGTTAGAGCACAAGAAACTTGGCCATGTAAATGAAAAAGACCTGGTTGAATTGTCGAAATAAAATTTGCTATGTGATGAAAAGGTCAAAAAACTGGATTTTTGTGAACCTTATGTATTTGGTAAATCCTGTAGGGTGAAATTTAACAAAGGTAAACAAAGAACACATGGATCCTTTGATTATATTCATGCTAATCTTTGAAGTCCTGCAAGTAATCCTTCACACTCAGGTGCACAATATTTCCTTTCTATAGTTAATGATTATTCCATAAAGTTATGGGTATTCATCCACTAGTCAGGACATCCACCTAGTCTATGCTCACATTAGACAAGAAAAGGTCTAACCTAGAGCTCTGAGATGTATGTTCCTTAGATACCCTGAAGGAGTCAAATCTTATAGGCTGTAGTGCCTAGAGCCAGGTCATAACAGGTGAATTACAATTCAAGATGTAGTTTTCAATGAAGCTGAGATGGATTTCAAGAAAATTGTTGACGTTGGTCGAAGTATGAAGATTTTGGAGAAATGGAACAGGAAGAGATTCCTGTTGAGGTGGAGCATAGTGATGTTGAATTGCATAACCCATATGAAGTTGAAGAAGAAGTACAAGGTGCTGATAAAGATGAGGAGACTGATAATGACTACATGTTGGCAAGAGACATGTTGAGAAGAGTCATCAAGCCACCTCAGAGACTTGGTTATGCAGACCTCATAGCTTATGCCTTAATCTCTACAAGTGAGGTTATGGATGAAGAACCTGGAGACTATAAAGAAGTTATGTAGTGTCATTACAAGACTGAATGGATGAAAGCCATGGATGATGATATGAGATCTCTTCATGATAATAACAGTTAGGAGCTGATAAAGAAACCTGTTGGAGCCAGGTTAGTCAGTTGTAAGTAGATTTTCAAGGTTAAGGAAGGAACCGAATGAGTGATGTTGAAGTGATTTAAGGCAAGATTGGTAGCTAGGGGGTTCACTCGTAAAGAAGGTGTCGACTTCAATGATGTGTTCTCACCTATTGTAAAACATATATCCATTAGAATGTTGTTAGCCTTGGTAGAAAAGTTTGATTAGAACTTGAATGGATGGACATAAAGACAACTCTCCTGTATGGTGATCTAGATTAAACAATCCCGATGAGGCAACCTAAAGGGTATGCGAAAATTGAAAGGAAAATTATGTGTGCAAGTTGAATAGGTCTTTATGTGGCCTGAAACAATCTCCTCGACAATTGAATAGGAGATTCGACATGTTCATGGCACACATGGGCTTCACTAGAAGCCAGTTTGACTACTATGTTTAACTCATATTTCGAACAGGAAATTCACTTGTTATTTTGTTGTTTTATATGGATGACATCCTCATAGCAAGCAACCGTGTCGAGGATGTTATGAAAGTGAAGGCAGAACTTGATAAGGAGTTTGGCATGAAGGATCTGGGAGCTACCTCTAGGATTCATGGGATTGACATCCGGAGATATAGAAAGCAGTTGAGATTATGCTTATCTTATGAGATATATCTGAAGAAGATTCTCGACAAGTTTGGTATGTCGAATTCAAATCCAGTTCTAACATCGACTAATCCTTAATTCAAGTTGAGCAAGACTCGAAGTCCTAGTACTAAAGTAGAAAGAGCCTATATGAATAGCATTTCATATGCTAGTATATTAGGTTTTTATGTATGTCATGGTTTGTACGAGGCTAGACATAACATATGGAGTGAGCCATGTATGCAGGTTTATGGCCAATCCTAGGAAGGAACACTTGTAAGCATTGAAGTGGATTCAAAGCTACATAATTGGGTATCGAAGTAAAGTCCTAATTTATGGTGGAGCGTGTGGTGATGATAGAAAAATCGAAATCGAAGGATTTGTCGACTATGATTGTAGAGGTTGTATGGATTCTAGAAAATCTATTTTCTTATATGTACTCACTATGTTTGGTACATCAATCAGTTGGAAAGAAACACTTTAGAAGGTTATTGCCTTATCAACCACTAAAGCAGAATACAATGCTCTCGGTGATAGGAAGGAAAATTTTATTTTACAACTCTATGTTGTCATACCCTAAATTTAGAACCCAATACTTCTCAGCATTGTGCAAATCATCACCACAATACGGATGTATTTTCATACCTCACCAATATTTTCAAAGATTATATTTACCTTAACCAAGGATTAAGGATTTTGAGCCCTCTTAGAGCATTTAGACAAAAGATCAATCAAGAATTGACATGATCTTCAACTTATCAAGCCTCTCTATCATTCCTAAAGGATAATAGATCCTCCACATAAAGAATCAAGCACAAGACTGCAACATTTCAAGTTGATCAAGCCTTAAGACCATCAATGTCACCAAATTAGGGTTTTCGTCGACCAAGGCCTCCAAATAGAAATTTTCATCTGGGCATGAGTCAATACTTCAATATATGATTCAAGAAGCTCAAAAGAACCTCATGAGTCCATTTATAAGTTCAAAATAGCCCCAGGGGGTGCATCTATAAAAAATCAGAATTAGGGTTTTGACCTAATTCAGTCCCTAGGTTGACTTTTGGAGCAAGGCATGATCTAAAACTTTAAGATATTATTTAAGGACCTCAAATACATCATATTGATCCATTCACAAGATTGTATTGATTCAAAGAACTTGATTCCTAAGCAATACAAGGATTCAAATTCACTTGGACCACAAACTAGGGTTTTTGAGAAAAAGTCAACTATACCTTTGAATTTTGAACAAAGCATGATCTCAAACCTTGGGACATGATTCAAGACACTCAAAAACACCATTGGTACCCATCCATTAGGTTTAATTTAGCCCAAGGACTTGATTTCATAAAGGATCACAAAGTTCAAGTTTCATCTAAGATAAAAAGTCAACTGTGATCAAAACCAAGTTTGACTTTTGAGATTTTTGGCAAACATGGCCTCTTTAAGTAAAGAACAATGTTAAGTTGTGATTTTGATCATGATCAATCCAGAAAAATAAAGAAAAGTGAGGTTACTTGCAAAAAGGTCAACCTTGAGAAACTTAAAATTTCACTAAGTTATGGAAGGAACATGGTTTTTACCCAACTTTGCAAGGCCATAACTTGTGATCCAAGCAACCATTTTTTTCATCCAAAGCTCAATTGATATATCTTCTTACATACAAGAAGATTGCAAAGCAGAAGTACCCCCAAAAAAATGCATAGATTTTAAGATATGAAGCATTGAAGTTAGGGTTTCATGAGATTTTGAACTTTGACACTTAGAATTTTTTAGGCAGATTCTGCCTCATGTTTTGTCCAACATTGGAGGAATTTTCCATTATGATTCAAGATGAATCAAGACCAAATGTAAGCATCAAAGTTGAAGTATGATATACAAACTTTCCAAAGAGTACAAGAACATCTATTGATTCAACTTGAGCAAGAAGTTATGAACCTCACAACATGCCTTGATGCAAATTGGTTTTTGACAACATTTGGGGTACATAACTTGCATCCCACGATGTTAAGTCCAAATATGATGACTATCCAAGATTGATCCTCATCTAATTCAACAAGAATCTCAGTCAATCATGAAGAACTTGCAAACGCTGGCTGTTGTCAAGAATCCTATCGTTTGGCATGTGAGAATCATGATGACAAGCTATGGAACTTAAGTTTTGGCAAGTTGCATTAATGTGATGCATTGAATTGGTATGAAGAAAACACAAACCAGCCAAAACTCAGTCCAAAGCCATGAGTGTTCAAACCTGCAAAAATTGAATTGAGTCAAGATATAGCTATGCTAGAGGAGACTTATAGTACTTTAGATTTAAAGTTATGCTACATGACAAAATCCATTGGACAATAGCATACTCCCTCATCCATTCATTTTTCCTCCCAAAACAAACTTGCTCATCTATAAATATGGATCATTTCTGATCATTTCAAAAACACGAAAACAACCTTAATACTTGTTTTCTGAAAATCCATCCTTGTTCCAAATTCAAAGTTCCAAGAGAAGTGAGAATTTGAATTTCTCAATCCAAAGCATTTCTGTCTAAACCAATGATCCAAACACCTTCCATAAACATTATAGAAGTGATCCAAATCATCTAATCATTTATGTAACACCAAATTCATCAAGATCATAGTTCATCCCAAGCTAGCTGCAATTGGATTTGAGCCAAGCAATCCAAGAGGTTTCAACTTGTTCTAAGCATCTCAACAAAATCCTTGAGGTCCAAGGAAGCTTTTAGGATCATCATTTCACATCTGAAACACCTAAAACGGATGATTCAAATTCCTCTTGCATAGGTAAGCCTAAACTTCCCAAACTCCATGAATCATGCATCATAATTGTTGTTTCAAGTTACCAACATGTTTCTGGATGTTCATAGAATGTTAACCCTCAATCAATTACTATTTATCTTGCGTGTATGGGATTTCATATATTTTTTTCTTTTTTTTAGGGTTCATCTGATTATAACATGATATCTTATGATACACTTAAAATAAAATTAAAAAGAACCATTCAATTCCTTGTTAAAAAACACACAACTTTGATGTTTACATCGTGTCAAATGGTTGCGTATTAAGAGAGATATCATAGGTTTTGCAAATTCAGAAGTTGGCTCGAGGAAGAAGATGAAGTTTGGCGCGAAATCTGAATTTGCCACGCATTTTTCATATATTATGTGTGTGAGTGAGAGGTCGTGGGTTCAATCCCCACCCATGACATTTTTTTATCACTTGTCCATTTTTCACATATTTTCATATTTTTCTTAATTATTTCAAATAATTAATTTATATATTCAATTTTATTTATTTTCAAATGATTTTTTAAACAAATATCACTCACATATTTAAATATTTTATTCACCAAAAAGAATCACAAAAATAATTGTTATTTGATATATTTTTAATATATTAAAAATATTATTTTAAAATTATTTTAAAATGATTTATTTTCTTGATTTTTTTAATCAAAATGATTTTAAATATTCATGTGGATAAATTACCTTTTTCATAAACCTTAATCATTGTTTATAACATGATTAATGATTTCATTTGATAAATTATACATTTTTTATTGATTTTTCTTTGAAAATTATCTTTAAAAATGAAATTAGGGTTTTGTTTTGATTCAATCTTTCAAAACTTCATTTCAACATCTTTGGGCCTCTATTAGAGTGTAAAACCCAACCCTCTTTGTAAATAAATCTCTTCATGTGTCTCTGCTATAGTATAAGTCTCATCGCACTTTTCAAAATCACGGTGCGATCAATGTTTTTATAACAATCTTTGGGCCTCTGTTATGAGTTTAAGTCCCATCCATTTGTACATAAACTTTGTTTTAAATAATCTTTAGGCCTCAATATAGTGTAAGTCAAATCTTTTGTACATAAATAAACCTTTTTCTTGGGCCTCTACTAATGTATGAGTCCCTCCTCTTAGATTTCAAAATCACTGTTGTTTTACAAGCCATCTCTGGGCATCTGATAGAGTGTAAGACCCAACACCCTCTTTTGTAAATAGAAAATATTTTAACCTTATTCATCCTGGGCTTTGTACATATTCAAACAATCATCTAGGCCTCTATTTAGAGTGTAAGACCCAACACCTTTGTTTCTCTTCTACTTAAGATCAAGTCATCTTCAAAATTCAAAACATTCTTCAATTTCTCAAAACACTAATCCAATCTTGAAAGAAACATCTGATCAATCACAATACACTTGGGCTTCTATTCAGAGAATAAGACCCACCACCTTTTTCAAATCAAATAATACTTGTTTATATACTTGGTCATATGTCTGTATATATGCTTGTACATATCTTGTTAAGTTCCTCTTAGAATTTAAATCATCCTCAGTTTAGACTAGTTCAAACAATAGGATCCTTTCAATCAGTATAAATTAGTTCAAACAACTAGTTCTCCTTGTGTACAAAGGAACTCTTCTTCCCAATACGGTTAGCCTCCTCTTGGGCTTTGTTCAATTTATTCAACCTTGAAACAGTTCAGTAAAGAGAGGATTATTTCCCGGTGAAACCTCTTCTTTAACCCCTTTAACCTTGGAACAGTTCAACAAAGAAATGATTATTTCCCAGTGAAACCTTTCTTGAACTCTTCCTAGACTTGGAAAGTCTCAATCCCCACCCTCCTCTTGGGAGTCATACAAGGACCCACAGGCTTCCTAGAAACATTCCCCAGCCTCCACTTGGGCTTCATACAAGGACCATCAGGCTTCCTAAAAGCATAGGATAGACCCTAGTTATCTCTATCCCTACACCAATTCCCAGGAGAGTCAAAACCTTTAAGATATTCAAACTTCTCCTTTAAGTCTCTTCTGATCCTCAACAAGGTTTGACTTTCATCTTTAAAATCCCCAGCCAGGATCAAGTTACAATCAACAAATCCCCAAAAGAATCAAAGCCTCATGGCATCTAATAATTCAACTCTTTTCTAATCCCCAGGAAGAGTTAGCTTCCCTTTTGATTCCTCAAAACAGTTTAGACCTTCTCTTGAAATTAAATTTCCTCAGCAAGAGTCAACCTCCACTTAAATCCCCTCAGCCTCCTATTAGGCTTCATAGAATAATTTCCCCAGCCAACCTCAATCTTGGGCTTTGTACAAGATAGATATAATACTCCCCTAGTTGAGTCAGTTTTCAACTCTTTTTTCTAGCTTCAACCTTTGGCTTTGATCAAGGCACAAAAATTCAACATCCCCACATATGAGACCCTAAGTGCTCTCTGTAGGAGGATATTTCCTCTATACATCACATTTCAAACAAACAACCAAAAACCTTTTTTTCCAGATAATTGATGTAAGTGGCACACTTGTTGATTCAAAATCCAAGTTGGAGCCCCTCCTTTATCATGGTTAAAGTTCTCTTTCATCTAAGTGATGTAAGTGGCAAACATCTGGATTCTACACATCCAAGTCAATGTCCCTCTCTTAGCATGAAAGATTCATAAAAGAAAGAGTGACATTGCTCTACACTGAGTTAAAGCTTCTTCCTTAATGACATTTCAATTCTCCTATAAAGGAAGATGTGGCATTGTTGGATTCCACATATCCTAGTTAAAGCAATTTCCCTTATAAATTAATTCTTCAATGTTTTTGATAAATAGGTGAGATATATCCCTTTAGAGATGACAAATTCTCTCTCAGTCAAACTTTTAGATTCATAAAGGAACTACGAACCATCTGATTTCCCCAGAGCTCTTTAAGGGAATACGTAGGCATAAGATTGCAAAATTTTAGCGAACGCACTAATCATAAATCTTAAGTCTTGCACCTGCCCAAAAACAATAGAAAATCCTAAAACAACAAAAACATTTCCTCAGCCTTCACAAAGGAGAAACTTTCCCTATTCAACAGCAAATGGATTTAAGCAACCAAGCAATTCAACATTAAAAACATATGCAAATAAAGGTTCCAATAGATTACTATAGATACTCTGGGTGTTAACAACTTCCCTTTGTATAACCAACCCCCCATCCCCGATCTCTTCGCATTTGTGAAGGAAAAAATTTGCACGCAGGGTTAATTTGAGATATCTTCCCCTTCCTTTTAAGCTTCATAGGGTTATTTGCACTAAATGCAGTAGTGGTCGCATCACAAAAACCGAGCTACATATGTGAGTGCAACTTTCCATTTAGATGTGTTTTGGATGATGTCAAAACTAGGAAACTTTAGCATTTATGTACATTGGATGATATCATCTAATTCTGGTTGTGCATTATGCATTTTAACATTAGGAAGCATGTCAACATGTTTGGAAAAAGTTTAGAAAAGATTCATGCATCAAGAAAAGATTTTTATGCATCAAAAATTCATTTTTTGTGTGAAAAACACTCTACAAGTCGACACATACAATTATAGGTCAACCTATAGAAGAATTTTTCAACTACAGGTCGACACATACGATGTATACCTCAGCACATCTGCTATAATATTAAAGTATGTAGCTTTTGTTTCATGTGCTGCCTATACAGGTCGGCACATAACATGTATAGGGCGACACGTGACTTGTATAGGTCGGCCTATAGATCAAAAATCTTGAAAATTGGCATTTGTTTATATTCATCTTGCTTCTTACTTGCTCTCTCACACACACACACACACACACACACACACATATACATACCTGCTACATGCATCGTTCTTTTTCATAGATTTTGGTAAAATCATAAACGAAACATGGAACATACTAAGAGTTGTCATCATCTTCAACCTTGATTTTATGTATACACACAAACAAAGCACACATAATCATTCATTGTTTGGGTGCCATCTAGAATCAAGTTGATAAGGTCTAATTTAGCTTGTGGTTTTGTAAATTGGGTTGAGATCTTAGGGGGTTTCATATTAGAAAACCAAGGTGGGGTTTTCCTTCAAGATTAAAGTGTGAATTTGAAGGGTTTGGACAAGATTACTCAAGTTTGGATTCGATCAAGTGAAGGCTTTAAAGTGCTGCATTTCTTACAATGGAGTAGCGTGAAACGGTGGATCATCTTGGTAAATCTTGGGTTGCAATTCGGATTCGAGTGAGTGAAGGCTTTGAAGGGTCGCGGTTCTTGCAAAGGAGTAGTGTGAGATGATGAATCGAGTTATCATTGTTGGGTGACTTGACCAAGTTCAGACAAGGGAAGAGAAATTGCTAGGATCAACATCAAGCTTAGGGTTTGATGGGTTGCATTGCTATATTTCTCTTGTAAAAATACTATTGCAAAGTAAGGTTAATTTCATGATCTTAATTCGAATTTGAATTGATGGATGACGTACCCATAACGTGGCCGGTTGAGGAATTGCCTAAACAAATCCTTGTGTGCTCTCTTTCTATCTCTTTTACATTTCATTTGCAAATTGTCGTGTTCATAATTTGTGTGATTAATTTGTTTGGTGATTTCTTTTGAAAATCATTTGAAAAGCGTTTTGTTCAATTGATCACAATCATTTTGATTGTGGTTGGATTTGAAGATCAACAAAACTATACAAAATCTCAAACATAATCGATTTCACACAAGTTGTTCGATAAATTGTTTCAATTGTCTTTTTTGTTTGATTTATCATTGGAAATAGATGTGCTTGTTAAGTAACGTTTTAGTAATTGAGATTAAAACATATTGATTAAAGTTTCTTATCATCATCTCGATTAGTTTTCCCGTACACATATCCAAGCTTTTTAATAGCGGTTTCAATTTGGACGAATCGGTCCAAGTTACATCCGCTAGCCATGTTTTTGAAAATCGTTTTCATCTATCAATTGTTTTTGGGGATCTATTCACCCCCTTTAGATAAGTTGCCTTCGTCTAACACTTTAATGAAGAAATTATTTTATATCATTATTAGAAACCAAACTTTCATCGCAACTCTAACAAAATTATCATTTATAGAATCTATTTTGCAATAACATATTCACAATGAAATAGAACTTCAACATAACTATTTTGTTCCACACACATTCTTACAAATGCAACCTTTCAATGTCTGAATTTGACTTCAAGCATGGTAATCTCATCTATTTGAAAACTTTCCAACATAAATATTATTCCAAGTATTCTATTAAAACTTTTGAGAATGTAATTCCTTGTGTCAAAGCATTTTGCTCGACGGGAGCAAGGAGTTGTCGAAATGTTTGTTAGTATCGAAACACTTAGCATTGTTGAAATATCGAAGCAACGTATCTCGACAAAAAATTTGAATTACCTTTATTTGTATGTTTTAGCTAAGTTAGTTAGGTTACTTGGAGATTTCTTGGTGTGCAAGAAATCCCATCCTATAAATAGGGAGGTACCATATCACTGTAAAAAGTAGTTGCATAGAGAAAAGTTGAATAAATAATTTCAGTTTGAAAGCAGAGAAAAACTTTTCAGAAATATTCTTCATCTTCTTCTTTATCTTTTCTCCAAACCCCTAATTTATTTTTCTTTCTCAATTCGTCTTTTTTTGTCTTCTTCAATAATCGTTGTGCAGTGGAATCATCTTGCAACCAATGAGTGGTTAAATCACTTGAGTGTAGAGTGAAGAACAAGAGGAATAATCAATCAGAAAGATTGATTCTTGTTCATCAAGATTGATTTGAAATTCTCCATAGGTTTGGTGAAATTCCAACATATGCATCTAGAGCTCTGGCTGTGTGATTCTTAGAAAGTATAGCACAATGAATCATTTGAATGGAAAAATTTTTGACGAGTCTACCAATTCTAAAAAATAAAAATGATGAGAATTGGTGCATGCAAATAAAGGTTGTTTTCTATTATCAATATCTTTTGGATCTTGTGAAGGAGGGAGTGACGCCGCTTGCAGAAAATGCGACAGATGAAGAAAAGGTTGCACACAAAGAATTGAAGAAGAAATATTATAAAGCTCTAATTATGATTCATCAATGCGTTGATCCAGATATTTTCGAAAAGGTCAGTGATGCAGAATCAGTAAAAGAAGCATGGGAAATCTTGGAGAAATCGTTTGGAGGCACTGAAAAGGTGAAACAAGTGAGGTTACCAACTCACAAAAGAATGTATGATTTTCTTCAGATGGAAGAAATTGAAAGCATAACATATTTTTCACTAGGGTTATGAAACTAGTGAATCAAATCAAGATATAAGGAGAAGTGTTGACATAAAGATCAGTTGTCACAAAGTTCTTGAGATCATTGGCTCCAAAGTTTGACCATTTGGTAGTAGCCATATAAGAGTTGAAATATTTGTCAATAATGACAAAGGAAGAGCATCAAGGAACTCTTGAATCTCATGAGCAAAGAATGGATGAAAGAGCTGCAAGCAAGTCAAAGAGTGATGTGGCGTTGTAGCCACAATCAATAAGAGAAAAGAAAGGCAAAGGGAAATGGTTCAACAACAAAGGAAAAGGAGGCTACAACAATTTGACTGGTAGAGGAAACAAACAAGAAGGACATGCGTTGAACCAAAGAAGACTCTCATATCAAAGTAACCACAAAGGTGGTGCTGCTGATACAGGAAAAGGTGGTGGAAGAAAACTTGACAAAAGTCACATTTAGTGTTTCAATTGTCAGAGGTATGGTCACTATTCTAGTGATTGTCCTAAAAAACAAAAGGACTAATAAAATGATGAAACGTTTGAAAAATATTAAGAAAAAGAGATGTTGCTAATGGTCACAATAAGAAATGAATAAAGCTTCATGGAGCAGTGTTACTTGTACTCAGGATGCTCATCACACATAAGTGGTAGTAATTTGCTTAGCATAGGGCAGTTGATCGAAAATAATTACAAGGTGTCAATTGAAGACAAGATGTTGAGAGTTCTCAACTGAGATGGAAGGTTAATCTTGAAGGCTCCCATGTCTCTAAATAGAACCATCAAGATTGAACTAAATGTGATGGAGCACAAGTGCCTTGCAATTGCAGCTAGTAAGGATGAATGGAAATGATACTATAGACTTGAGCATCTAAATTTATAAGACATCAGATATTTGAAAAGAAGAAATATGGTTTCAGGGTTACTAGAAATTAACATTCCAAATGAAGTGTGTGAGGAAAGTGTGTAGGAAAAGCATCACAAGAACAGCTTCAGCAAGGATGCAGGAAGCAGGTCGAAGGCAATTCTTGAAATTACATATTCTGGCGTGTGTGGTCTTATCCATATGGATTCGATTGGAGGAAACAGATACTTTGTCACATTCGTAGATGATTTCATTCAAAAATTGTGAACTTACCTGATCAAGAAGAAAAGTGAAGTGATTGAGGTATTTGCCAAGTTTAAATCTATGGTCGAAAGACAAAGTGGTCAAAAGCTCAATATTCTGAGGACTAATGGTGGGGGAGAATATGTGTCGAAAGACTTTGACGCATTATGTGAGAAATAATGGATTTTTCATGAGTTGGTGCCACCCTATACTCCACGACAGAATGGAATTGCAGAAAGGAAGAAATGAACCATCATGAATATGGTTAGAAGTATGTTGAAAGGAATATGGGGAGAAGCTGTGTCGACTATAACATACATACTAAACAGATATCTGACGAAGAAGCTTGAAGAAATTACGATGGAAGAATGTTGGTCTGGTGTAAAGCCTAGCTTGAGTCATCTGAAGGTATTTGGATCTATAGTACATAGACATGTGCCTGATCAGTCAAGAAGAAAACTTGATGACAAGTTAAGACAAATGATCCTAATAGGATATCATTCGATTGGAGGATACAAGTTGTTCCACCTAGTGAACAAGCAAGTAGTGATCATAAGGGATGTGATCATAGATGAGCTTAAGGAATGAGATTGGACTAAAAATGTCAATAAGGATTCAGTGAGAATCCTAATTGTAGAACCAGCAAGTGATTTCGAAAGAGAAGTTCGACAAGAGGAAGTGAGAGGTCAAGCAAGCTCAAACAGACCTCAAAGAACAAGACACATGCCTGCAAGGTTACAAGAATGTGTGATTACATCAGACGATGTGGTCAATGATGAAGGTGATCTGGTACACTATGCTTTCTATGTAGATGTCAAACCACTCAATGTAGTTGATGCATTGAAAGATTCGAAGTGATTGAAAGCAATCAATGAGTAATTAAAGTCCATCGAAGTCAATAACACTTGGTCAATTTTCGAATTGCCTCAAGGCAAGAAGGAAATCGATGTGAAGTGGGTATACAAGGTAAATTTGAATCCCAAAGGAGAAGTAACTCGACACAAGGCAAGACTTATGGCGAAATGATTTCTTCAAAAAGAAGGAATAAGCTTCAACGAGATTTTTGCATCTGTTGCTAGGATTAAATAATCAAGTTAGTTGTTGGTCTAGCAAACATGAACAATTGGCATATGTGTCAGATGAATGTAAAATATGCATTCCTGAATGGCCCCTTAGATGATGAAGTTTATGTTACACAACCAGTTGGGTTTGTAAAACAAGCCCAAGAAAGCAAAGTATAGAGGCTGCATAAATCCCTGTATGGACTTTAGCAGGCTCCAAGATGTTGGAATAAGAAGATATGTAGCCTTATAAGTGAGAAGGAATATGTGAAGTGCACAACAAAGCATGGAGTATATGTAGGAAGAAGCAATAGTGAATTGCTTATACTGTTGTCATACCCCAAATTTTGACCACAAGATTTCCCATCATTGTGAAGATCATCACCACAATATGGATGTACCATCATACCTCATTAATCTCCTCAAGGATTGTTGAGCATTCACTACAATCAGGAATTAGGGTTTTGAACCATCCCAGAGCACTTAAACAAAGGATCAATCGAGAATTGGCATGATCTTTAACGTGTCTAACCTCTCAAACATCCATGAAGGAACAAGAGGTATCCCATATTAAGAATCAAGCACAAGGATGCAATATTCCAAGTGGATCAAGCCTCAAGATCGCCCGTGTCACCAAATTAGGGTTTTGGTCGACCAAGGCATCCAGATGAAAATTTTCCCTTGGGCATGAGCCAATACCTCAAAACATGATCCAAAATGCTCCAAGGGACCTCATGGATTCAATCATCAAGTCAAAATAGCCTTAGGGGAAGCAATCATCAGAAATCAGGAATCAGGGTTTCTTGACCTAGTTCACCCCTGAGTTGACTTTTGAGGCAAGACATGAGCCAAGACCTCAAGACATGATTTGAGGACCTCAAATACACCACATTGATCCATTTATAACAATGGATTGATCCAATAACTTTGATTCACAAGTTTCAATTTCATTTGGACCACAATTAGGGTTTTGAAGAAAAAGTCAACTGTACCTTTGACTTTGGACCAAGACATGTTCCCAAATCTTGGGACATGATTCAAGACACCCTAAAACACCTATGGAATCCATCCATTAGGTTTGAATTAGGTCAAGAACTTGATTGCATAGAGGATCACACAGTTTGGAATTCATCTGACAAAAAGTCAACTGTGCCCAAAATCAAGTTTGACTTTTTGAATTTTTTCACAAATGTGGTTCCCCTAAGTCAAAAACAATGTTAATGCATTGTTTTGATCATCATCCATCAAGAAAAATCAAGAAACGTGAGGTTACTTGCAAAAGGGGCAACCATAAGAAACTTAAATTTTTCTAAGTTATGAACAAAATGGATTTGGTACCAACTTTGCAAGGTCATAACTCCCAAACCCTAAGGCCTTTTTCTTACATCCAAAGTTCAAATGAAAGTTCACATGACATACTTCAAAAGTGACAACTACAAGATTCCAAATCCTCATGGATTTTGAGTTATGGATTGATCAAAATCACAAAAACATGAAAATGGCAATTTTTCCAACACTTAGTGAAAATTTTGGACAAAATCAGTCTTTGTTTTTCACCAACTTTAGGGCCATTTTTAATTATGATCCAAGCTGAACCAATACCATTGGTGGACATCAAAGTTAAAGTATGTCATACAAGCTTTCCAAAGAGTACAAGAACTCCAATTAATTCAACTTGAGCAAGGAGTTATGAACCTCACAACATGCCTTGCTCAAACTGATTTTCATGACAACATTTGGAAGATTGTGTGCTTTTCTTGTGCCACACGATTTACATTTCCAATTTTTTCATCTTCCAAGCCTTATCCTATTCCAAGATTAGAAAGAATCTTGATGAATCACTTGATGATTTCAACTTTGAACCCTTAAGTCAAGAAATCAACTTGACATGTGCAAAATCATTATTTACATGAACCTTGATTTTCAAATTTGGCATCAAGTATTTATGTGATGCATAGAGGTGGCATGAATCAATTACAAACCAACCAAAAGGAGTCAAGAAACATGAGTCTTCAAACTTGCAAAGTTGGTTGAAGTCAAGATAAGAGGAGACTTGGTACCTTGGCATTTAAGAAAGTGCTACATGACAAAATCCATTGGATAATAGCATGCTCCCTCAT
Source organism: Lathyrus tuberosus (assembly GCA_022829125.1). Classification (NCBI taxonomy): domain Eukaryota; kingdom Viridiplantae; phylum Streptophyta; class Magnoliopsida; order Fabales; family Fabaceae; genus Lathyrus; species Lathyrus tuberosus. Next base: position 542,254 of record JALAZF010000142.1, on the reverse strand, counting down.
CCACTCACTATTCCTTCAAAAAAACTTCCTATACTATAAATATAGGTCATTTCTGATGTTTCAAAACACACCAAAACAATACCAAAGCCTTGTTTTCTCACTCTCCCTCTCTTACTTCATTTTCAAGTCATTATGTAGCAATTTGGGGATTTTTGAAACTAGAGCAAAATCCACTCAAATAACTATCCAAACACATCATAAAATATCTATTGGAGGTGTCCAAACCTTCATCCTTATTATACAACACAAAAATCAGAAAGTCAACCTCCAAAACCTCAAAATTTGACTTTTCTGCATTTTTCAAGCCATGTCTTGATCCAATCACTTTCAAAACCAAACAACAATTCAAATACTCTCCAAATATTATCTTCAAATTGTCCCAACAAGTTTCCCTCAACTGAAACACCATTTGAGTGAGTTACCATTTTGGTCACTTTTGTCACTTTTGCAAGAAGGAGCCAGTTCTTGTTCCTGAGGATTCCAGCTGGTTTTGATCATCCTAAAAGCTTCTAAGGGATCAATCAAGAGTGTCTAAGGCATTAGATTACTTCTGGCACAAGCATTTTGCAAGATAGCACAAGGAGCTTCAAGAGGTAAGTGCATAATAACTTGAACTCTTTAAAATATGCATTGCTTTGATGTCCATTGATCATGAACATGTCATACATATCATATGTGTTGTGTTTGAACCCATTTACCATGCTATTGTTGCTTGTATGAAGAGATAGTATAGAACTTGCAAATTTTGGCCTATTTTGAAACCACTATCGGGTTTTAAAATGTAGGCATCTTTAGAAAATTCTGAAACCACCATTGGATTCCTCATGAAATTCTAGGTAGGATCCATCTAAATTTTATCCATTTTCATAGAGAAATGAGGGAGATATAATCCTTCTTGCAAATCACTCAAAACTTGGTTTTTTGCCTTGGTCTGACCTGAGATTTAGGCCACCCTTATGTACACATGGGGTGGTTTTGATACACGGATGTATCACCCCCCAGTGGTAGCAGCGCATGTGTGTTTGGTTGGAGGGCGTGGGTTGAACACCCACCCAGACCATTTTTTGGCTCCCTCTCATTTTGCTATTTTTTTCTTATTTTTCATGATTTTCTTAATTAATCTCAAAATTAATTTCTCTCTCAATTTTAATTATTTTTTATTGATTCTTTTTTATTTTGAAAATTCACAAAAATATTGAAATATTTTATTCCACAAAAAAATTGAATTTATATTATTTATTTAATATAGTTTGAATTTTGTAATTAATTTCATTTTATTTGTTTTTTGGAAAAATATCATTTTTGGTCCTTTAACTTTACCTCAGGGTTCATTTTGGTCCCTTAACTTTAAAAAGTGTCATTTTGGTCCCTTAACTCTTCAAAACGTTCCATATTAGTCCTTTTGTCTTATTAGCGACGAATTTTAGTGACTGATTTTTGATTTTTTTCGTCGCTAATAAGACGAAAAGGGCTAATATGGAACGTTTTGAAGAGTTAAGGGACCAATATGACACTTTTTAAAGTTAAGGGACCAAAATGAAGCCTGGGATAAAGTTAAAGGACCAAAAAGAGTATTTTGCCTTGTTTTTTAAACATTTTTAAATGAAATTATCACTTTGATTCTTCAACTTCAAATGAATTTCAAGCTTTCATGTGATTAAACATGATTTTTCAAAATATTTTTCAAAGTTTACAATTTGTTTTTGAATATATTTGATATTTGATATCATTTATTATTTAATTTTCTTTGAAAAATTATATTTTTATTTAAAATTAGGTTTTTCTCTTGATTTTAAATTTTCAAGCTTCATTTGAAACACTTTTGGGCCTCTAATAGAGTGTAAGACCCAACCCCTTTGTACATAAGTAATTTGCGCCTCAGTCATTGTATAAGTCCTGATACGATCTCGACACAATCACCGTTTTAAAAAAAAATTCATATGGGCATCTCATTGAGCTATAAGTCCCATCTCTTGTATAAAAATAAACTTTGGGCCTCTAATAGAGTGTGAGACCCATCCTTTTTGTAAATACAATAATTTGGGCCTCAGACATTGTATAAGTCCCTCTGTGGTTTTCAAAACTATGGCGCGATTATCGTCTTTTCAAAAGATATCATCTGGGCCTCTCCTTGAGTATAAGCCCCAAACTTCCTTTTAAAACAACTTTCTTTTTTGATTTAGATTCAAAATTCAAAGTTTTTTATCAAAACTTTCTTCAATTTCTTGAATAACTAACCATGCAGTTGTAGTTGCTATGCTTGGGCTTGCACAACTGTAAGTTTCACTATCTTCTCAACATACTTGTTTATATATATCATCTGTATATATGTTTGAACATACTTGCTTAGAGTTTTCCCCAGCAATTAGTTCTAGGTCTAGATCAAACCAGTGGTTGCTCTTTCAACACAGTCAAAACTAGTTCCCCATAGGAAAATCCAGATACAGCCTTGTCTCCTCTTGGGTTTTTACAATATGGAACAGAGAAAGGCATTATTCCCGGTGAAACTTTTCTTAAGACTATCCAAATTTAGAAGTATTGTGTACAAGAAATTCATTTCCCAGAGAGGATTAATTCCCGGTGAAACCTCTCTTGAATTTCTTCAAACCCTAGAACTGTTCTGCAAGGAAATGACTTATTCCCGGTGAAACCTTTCTTGAACTTTTCTAAGGCTTGGACCCACAGGCTTCCTAAAAGCATCCCCGCCTCCTCTTGGGCTTTGTACAAGGACCCACATGCTTCTTAAAAGTTCTCAGCCTCCTCTTGGGCTTAGTACAAGGACCCAAAGACCTCTTACAGGTATATGATAGAACTTAGTCATCTCTACTAGTTCAATCCTCCAGAGAGTCAGAATTCCAGAATATCTAACCGTTCTAGGGTTGATTCTCATCCCTTAAAACCAAAACCTCCTCTTGGGCATCATAAAAAGACCATTCTCCAGTTAAGAGTCAACTTCTCCATACTAGTAGACTTGGAAAGTCTCATCTCCTCTTGGACTTCACCAAGAAAAACCCTTAAGTTTCCTAAAAGCACAGGTAAAACCCTGATTATCTCATCAACATACTAATCTCAAGCAGAATTGAAACCTCCATAGGTTTTCATACTCAAAGTTTAAAACCTTTACCATCAATAAAACCTTAACAGAATCAGAACCTCAGGGCATCTGATATTTCAACTCTTCTTCAATCATCAGCAAGAGTTGATTCCACAATTGGGACTTGTCTTTGGATCTCAATAATCCTCAGCAGAAGCCAACCTCCTCTTAGGCTTCATATAAGAATTTCCCTAGCAAGCCTCCTCTTAGGCTTTGTATAATGATTTTATCTTAGCAGATTCAGCCTCAATCTTGGGCTTTGTACAAGACAGATATAAGCCTCTCCCCAGTGGAGTCAATTTATTTTAGCCTCAATCTTGAGCTTTATACAAGACGAACTAAACTTCCCCCGAAAGAGTCAATCTCTTTTCAGCCTCAATATTGGGCTTTGTGCAAGACAGATATAAAACTCCCCTAGTAGAGTCAATCTTTTAGCTTCAATCTTGGGCTTTAAACAAAACATAAACAACCTTTTAGCTTCAACCTTGGGCTTTGATCAAGGCACACAAAAATCAACATCCCCTCAGAGGAAATCAAGAGTTCTCTCTGTAGGAAGACATTCCTCTGTATATCACATATCAAAACAAATAATCAAACAAACCCTAATTCCAGATAACTGCTGTAAGTGGCACACTTGTTGATTCAAAAATCCAAGTTGTGGTCCCTCTTTATCCTGGTAAATCTCTTCTTTCATCTAATTGCTGTAAGTGGCAAGCCTCTGGATTATTTACATCCAAGCCAATGTCCCTCTCCTAGCATGAAAGACTCCTAAGGAAAAAAGGCATTGCTCTACACTGAGTTAAAGTTTCTTCCTTCAGGACAATTCCCTTATAAAGGAAATTATGGCATTGCTGGATTCACATATTCCAGTTAAATTAATTCCCCGTTATAATAAATTTCCAAACCACTGTGATGAACAGGTGACATATCTCCCTTTAGAGATGATAAATTCTCTCTCAGTCAAACCCTTTAGCTTTAATCTTGGGCTTTGAACAAGACACAAATAACTTTTAGCCTCAATCTTGGGCTTTAAACAAGACACCAAACATTTTCGAACTAGGATTGCTCTGATTTCCCGAGTATCATTACAGGAATACGTAGGCATAAGATTTCGGAATCTTAGCGAGCACACAAATAAAAAAACTATAGGTCCAGTACCTTACCAAAAATAACAGAAAAACCAAAAACAACAAAAACACTCTCTCAACACTCCTAAAGGAGAAACTTTCCCATCCCATAACAGATATACACCAGAAAGTATTTAAACATGCCACAGAAGATCTATGGATAACCATATATACACTGAGTAATTGACAACTTCCCTTTGTATAACCTGACATCGACCCCCCAATCTCTTAGCATTTGTTACAGAAAACATTTGCGTGTAAGGTTAGTTTTAGATATCTTCCCTTTCCTTTCCAGCTTCATAGGATAAATAAGAAATCAGAAAGTAGCACCCAATTCCAACCATTGCGGTAAGGTGGTCACGTCACCGACAAAAATCGCACGCTACAACTGTGTCTCTATGTCGATGACTTATTGATAATTGGTCGCTGCAAGAAAGAGATTGAAGACTTCAAAGGTGATCTTAACATGGAATTTGAAATGTATGATCTAAGCAACAATTCATACTGCCTTGGAATCAAATTCTCCAAGAGTAGTATAGGCTTGATGGTGCATCAAAGAAGATATGCAAGCAAGATACTCAAGAGATTTAAGATGAAAGACTATAATTCAACTTCGACACATATTGAACCAAACTGAAATTGTTGAAAGACTCGGAAGAAGAAGATGTCAGCCTAACAGAGTACAGAAGACTTATTGGGTCATTAAGATACCTTTGTCATATAAGTCCTGATCTAGCATACAATGTAGGTATGGTGAGTAGATTCATGCAGAAGGCAAAGGTATCGCATCTAGCAGCGACGAAGAGGATACTAAGGTATATTAAAGGAACTCTCGACTATGGCATTTTGTTTCCTAGAGCTGATGAAGGAAAAGAATACAAACTAGTGGGTTACACCGACTCAAATTGGTGTAGTGATGCTGAGGATAGAAAATTTATAGATGGCTATTTGTTTATGCTAAGTGGTGCACCAGTTGCTTGAAGCTCAAGAAAAGAACTAGTAGTGGCAATGTCGTCGTGTGAAGCAGAATACATAGTTGCTTCTTTTTATGCATGTCAAGCAACATGGATGGTCAATTTTGTCAAAGAAATAACAACGAAGAATCATCGAGCAATTACCATAAAGATCTATAATATGTTTTCTATCAATTCAGCGAAGAATTCGATAGCACAAGGAAGAAGGAAACACGTCAAAATGAGGTTCCTTATCTTCGAGAGCAAGTAACAAATGGGAAGTTGAACTTGGAACTCTGCATAACTGAGAATCAGATTGCAAACACCATGATGAAAGGAGTGCAGGTCGAAGTGTTCAAGAAATTAAGATCCATGATGAATGTAGATAGCATAGGCACAATGAATTAAGTGGTGTGTCGAGAATGTAATTCCTTGTGTTGAAGCATCTGGCTCAACAGGAGCAAAGAGTTGTTGAAATGATTGTTAGTATCGAAACACTTAGCATTGTAAAAAATGTTGAAGAAGTGTATCTCGGTAGAATTTTGACGTAGCTTTATTTGTTTGTTTTAGTTGAGTTAGTTACGTTAGTTGGAGATTGCTTGATGTGCAAGCATTCTCAGCCTATAAATAGGGAGGTACCATATCATTGTAAAAAGTAGTTGCATAGAGAAAAATGGAATACAAAATTTCAGTTTGAAAGCAGAGAAAAACTCTGCAGAAATATTCTTCCTCTTCTTCCTCTTTTCTCCAAACCCTAATTTCCTTTTCTTTCCCAATTCATCTTTTCTTCTCTTCTTCAATAATCTTTGTGCAACAAAATGATATTACAACCAAAGTGTGGTTAATTCACTCGAATGAAGAGTGCCGAATAAAAAGAGTAATCAATAAAAAAAATTAATTCTTTTTCATCAAAATTGACTCGGAATTCTCCATAATTTTGATGAAATTCCTAAAAAAAAAACCACTTACATCTCTAACTCCACCTAAATATGCTTCGTCTATATCATTCAACATCATATCATTACAAATATTATTTTTATTACTTGTCAAATTATATTACCTATTAATGTGATCTTGATTTTGATCTTGATAATGTCGTCAAGTGTCATTTTGTATCGTTGAAGTATTCTATTTTTGTGTTATTTTTATGCAGTGTCTAAAATAATTTGTTTAAATAAAAATTAATATCATTTTCCACAATATATATTGTATATATGCTCCATTTTGACTGTGGGCTTTTTCCCAATTTTATTAGGCAAAGTTCGTTTGAAAAAATAGGCAAAATTTTGCCTATGGTCTTTTAAAATATTTTTTAGATTGATTAAGTATAATTTTGTTTCTACAAATTGGTTTTTTATGTTTTCACTGTTAACCTTTCAATAAGATTTATTATTTATAAAATTGTGATATTTTAATATTGACATAATTCATATACAAACATGTCTATTCACTCATTTTCTTTCTTTTTGTTTTAAGTTTAAATTCACAAAATCCAAAAAACTTTGGAACTCGAATATCTAACTTTTGCAATAATGTCTTCATTTAAAATAATTGTTCAATTTCACCTAACTAAAACAATAAGAAATGTATATTTAGTTACAAAACACTCTTTCATATAAGAGAATCTCTTATTTTCTCTTCCTTTTCTAACTTGGTAGTACATTTCCCTTCATTATTCTCCTAACTTCCAATTTTTTTAAATAATTAACAACTTTTTATAAATAGCAAAATCTATTCATTCCTTGATCTCATATTTGAATTATTATTTATTTCCAGTTAAATTAATTATAGACTTTTTATTACTGTTTCATAATTATTCGAATCACATTCATTAGGTAATCTTCAAAGACGTGTAAAATAAACTACAACATATTATCTTAAATTAAAAAAAAAAAGTTAAATACATAACCTCATAATAAAATTGTCACGATTAAGTAGCAATATTTCATAGTTGTTTTTCTAAAGAGATTTCTTAACACACCACCCAAGTTTCTTAGGCACCTTGTATGTTTACAAAAATACTCATCTGTTCCGGATTTGCAAATCCGGACGCACCTTTTCTTTTTTAGTTTTTCAGTTTTTTCCGGATGTGCACATCTGGTAAAAGTTCGCATTTGAAAATACGGAATAAAACCAGATGCAGAATACCAAAAATCCAAAAAAGTTTCTCACATTCATAAAATAAAATCGGGATTACATTTAAAAATTCGACATTACATCGACAGAAATTTAAATATTACAAGATCAATAGCCCGGTGGACGCTTGCACATCTCTAAGATGTCATCGACCGTTCTTCGGATTTTGACGGTCGCCTCAAACTCGAGCGAGAATCGTTCTTTGTAACCGAAAAAAGTTTGCCACATCGCTCTAACATCCTCTTGATTCTTGAGCTCAACAAGGCTGTAAGCGACGTTCCCTTCGTTGTCAATCGAAGGTGAACGATACTCAAGCTTGGCAACCTTCCGTTTATCTTGGTAAGGTAGGAGATGGTTGATGTCGTCAATGATCTCGCCGATGGAGATGTCTCTCATTAGCTTAAACGTGCGACCGCGTGTTTTGCTGTCGGTGTAGGAGACATTTGCGACATACCAACGGAACTTGATTTCATACAATTGAGACATTTTGAGTTTGTGTGAAAGATATCAAATGAAACCCCTAATTTATAGAAAACTTAGGGTAAAGTAATTTCTGCCTAACTTCTTTCCGGATATGCAGATACGGAAAAATCCTATAAATATTTTCAGATGTGTACATTCGAGACAAATATATTTTTTTTAACGCCATGGTGCGTCCGAATTTGCACATCTAAAATTAAGGGGCATAATTGAAATTTCGCGCGATGTCTAAATAACATGGATGATGTATTAAAAAATTCTCTTTTCCAATACCGACATATAAAACAGTCTAGTATGGTTTAGTATAATTTGATATGTATATTGCATAGTTTTCTTGATCTAAGTCAACAAACCTATGCTTCAACATGTCATTTAGCTGATTAATAAAATCCAATCCATGACAAATTAATTCATTTTGCTTACCACATGATTGTATAAATTTTGGTATAAATTATAAGTTTCTTGTACCCGGATTCCTCGATTAGTAGCGTGTTTTATGGTGGAAGCACATGCAATTAAGCAACTGAAAATATAATCACTTATTAATTAGACACTAATTTGGATTATTCTTGTTTTCCTTAATTTGGTGCAGTCGTGTATGTCTCAAAACAGACAAAAACACTACTGTGCTAGATTAGACACAACGCGTTTAAGTTTCTAAGTTGATCAATAATTGAGCTTATTCAAATCTCATATATGTCGTTATGTCCCACGTTAATAAACTTTTATTGTCATATAGGCCAACATGCATAATCACGATCTCAATGCTTATTGATAAACTTGGCAATGATATATGCAGGTATTATACGATCTTTATTTAATTTAGATACAGTATAAGAATGAATTAAAAATATCTAACATTACAAAAGAAAAAATGAAAACAATTCAATTATTTAAAAAATATATATATATTGAATTAGGAAAAAAGAAAAGACAAACTTCTTATCAACCGTTCTCAGTGTCATTTTGTAAGGAATATTGTATACCAATCAGAGTCTACAAATAAAACAATGGAATTATCTATTATTACTGACTCCCCGTTTCAGAAGGAGAAAAAAGTATGACATAGATGCTCATACTATTGAACAAAAAAGGAACTTGCTATCTGCATTCATCCTTGACAGTCGAATCCCGATCATGTAAGGGAAGAAAGAAACCATACGCGAATATAGATTGTTTCACAAAATTGGTTGTGGCAGTAGGAGGTATAGACAATGGACTAACGTGTTGGATATTTAAGAAGGAATTGAGCTCGTATTGTATGTTCCATGAGAAGCTATGGCTCAAGGGAACTTGTACCTTAAGCAATTTGTTGAGTATAGCACAACCCTATATGAATCTGCTTGTAACTCCGCGTACCACAAGGCCTCAGAAAAAGATAATAATCACCGAAGGGATGACGGAGACCGAAAATTTCAGGCTAAGTTCTCCTCCTACAATTCATTGAGCACTTCGAGGGAGAAGATCTAATGAGAGTATGCATATACTAAATTTAAAAATGCCAAGATCAAGAACCTTTACCCGCTTAACAAATCCTCAAGGATAGATAAGCCCAATTGTTGGCGTCTCTACAAGAGTCCACTACAAAAAAACATGAAAATTGTGGCGGTTTAGAAAGTGTTTTGTGGCGGTTTAAACCGCCATAATTTACAAAAATGGCGTTTTCTTATAACGCCGTAATTTTGGCTGCCGCAAAGTAAAAAATGGCAGTTTTGTATTAAACGCCGTGCAAGCCGCCGCAATTAACTTCGAAGTAAGATGGCAGTTTTTATGTGTAAGTAATGGCTGTTTAAACTGCCATAACTTTCATTATTTTTTTATTAAATAAAAACAACTTGTGGCTGTTTAAACTGCCACAATTTTCACATTTTCAAAAAAAAACAATATTGATGCATCTTTTATAGTCCAACATGTATCATAGAAAACATTTGAGCATGTTGGTTGCATCATTATCAGTGGTGTACGAAAAAATCAAATTTGGTGCCTTGATATCCACATCAAGCGATTCTGAAGTATCAATCTTTTTAGTGGAAGAATAAGACTGAACAAAATCTGAAAGGGAAAGAGTAGACATAAGCTGTCCTTCCAATTTTTTAAACAAAAACTCATAAAAGATCAAAGAATGTGAACCGCATGACAGTATCATTTGAGATTATCTGAAAAATGAAAATAACCCAGGGAGAAGTAATATAGTATTATTATTACAGTTGGGCTGTATAAGAAGTTTATAGAGGTAACAATGTATGTATCTTCTTTACTCTTCAGTCCCTACCTTTATCTCCAAAAGACTCTCAACTGATTGTCTGCAAATCGGGCATCTATTTGTCTCGAACCTCAAAACCTTTGCACATCCGCTACACATGCACTGCAAAAAAAGAGTAGAGATCAATCCAAAGAATGTCAAGGATTAAATAAGCAGTATTCAAATGTTAAATTTGAAAATGGTCATGAGTTTGCTAAGAACAATATTAAATAAGCAGATTTTCAAGAATAATATTGATATTGATGACTACCATCAGTATTATTAAATGACCTAATCAAATTGATAAAAAAAACTAATCAGCTTCAAGAATAATACTGATATTGATGACTACCATCAGTATCATTCAATGACCTAATCAAATTTATAAAAAAAAATGCATTAAAAAGGGATGCTTCATATACCATATGTCAGCAGGGATGGACAATTGTGTCATGAGGCTCTAACAAGCAGGTCACACACTCTTTTTCCTTGGTCGTTGTCATCCACGCCACTCTCCACAAAATTTCCAATACCATATATCTCCAGCAGCTCATACTGCATTCCATTCATCGACAAGATTTGCTTAACAACTTTTACCCTGAATTCTACTTTTTCCTTCTCGAACACCTCTTGAGTTATCTGAGAGTTAGTGATACCATATGCCACAGTTTCATTTGATTCATTGTGATTTTTAGAGGATGCCTCTGCTTTCACTGCTAAAGGGTAGACATCCATGTCACCCACCTTCAATAAATCTGACTCCTAAAACGTTGAAAAGTTAATACCAGTTCCAGAATGCTATCTAAACCTCTATCCAAGACCTTGCTGGAATTGTATAGTCACAGGTGTAAGATGGTTTTCCTTGGTCGGTGTGAGGATGTCGGCTTCATCTTCTTTTGCAAAGAAATATATGGTGATTCTGTCAAAAAGATACAAGGAAATAAAACCTTCAGGACAACTAAATGTAGAACATAAGTAAGAATGTCCACATCTATAATCATCATTATGATTTGATGACAATCACACCGACATGTCAATTAGCATTTTGAGAATCAGAAGCACTAAAATATCAAACATGTGACTAACCTGATATACATTTAGTTGCTTCTAGCTTACATAATGCTCCTTATTATAGGAGAGTAAAAAGTCAAATGCCAGAAGAAATTATACTCTTCCATATTTTCATGTAATTTGGTCTATTTTTTACAAAGTCAACTCCCTTTTCTAATAAATTGATAATCTTTTAAAAAATGTATTGGCTTTTTAAAAATAAAGCAACGTGGAGTATGTTGCAGAGTGTGTAACAAGAGTGTTGTTAACATTCCTCTCGCTGATAATAGTTTGCTGACATTTCCACATGCGTAAAACAGAAAAGTTAGTTACTAATGCAATGATGGCAAAAAGAATAAGTGAAATCTATTTTAATTTAATCAATAATTTGGATACTTAATAGAGAAAAAGTAGGTATTACTTCTACATAGCTGTCAAACTAAAGAATTCACGTAAACTCGTGAAATCTCCGGACTTCACTCATAAACTCGTAATAGTTGCATAATACAAAAGTAATGTTAAAACATCTAGCTAGTATCTATATATAGTTTATCATGTGAAGAGAGCACATTCAACATTCTAACTTATTAATAAATTAAACCACAATAACAATTAAATATTTTGTAAGCAACCAATAAACATTATACTAAGAGGTGCTCAAAGATAAGGATGAGCCAGGTACATAGAGCAGAAGACTAGTGCAGAGAACAGGGGAATAAGTGGCGAGAAGGAAAGAACTCACTCTGGTGAGAAGAAAGATGCGTCACAGAGAATGGAACTCACTAAGAAGAAAGGTTTTTAGAGAAGAAAAACAGAGGTTTTGTGATGATGGAGAAAATGGAAAAATCTACTACAAATACTCTATTTTGAACCTGGTCCCAAAAATGGAATAATCTACTACAAATACTCAATTTTGAACCTCCCATTAAAACTACTAACAAGGTAAGGTATTGCACAACCAAAAATTCCATATTTTTTTTACAATATAAATCATCCATTGAAATTAACAACACTTGTACATTAATAAAATATGCTTACTGAAAATGAATATTCAAAGAGAGTTTGCATGGATTTGAGTGTTTGCAGAATTGAAGATTCAACAAGACAAACCATTGAAACCCATTGGCCTCTTTTGAGTGAATCCCCAACAAACACAAGCCTCGTGTTCCTTAGCCTTTCAAGCAATGTTGTTTCATTGAACCTTATTAACCGTAAAAGAAAACAAATTTCAAGAGAAAACTCAAAACTATATTAAAATATAAGATAACTATGCAAAAGCATATGAACACACATAATTCAAATAATTTAAGTCAGCAAAAAGTGTCTCCACATTCTACTTTCAAAAATTTGACCCAAAATCAAAACACTGATATATTTAGGGACTTATTAATTCCCACCATTTCTCTTACAACTTGCTTAACAAATCCAAGTTCAATCAAACATATCATATAAGTTAGATGAATTAAATTACTAACAACCAATGAAGCACCGATACTCTAAAATCTATGCCGTATCGTATCCGATACACCGATACGCTGATACCTCAACTTTAATTACCTCATCACTTTATTTTTTCTATTACAACAATCAAACTTTTCCTTTAATTACTTTTCTCTTAACTTTAATAATGTTTTCTTTTTCTCATAATTCCTTGATCAATTATTATCAAATTTTCCAAACTCAATTGGTTTTTGTTAGAGAATCATTTAACTAATATTTAATTTTAATTTTTTTATATACGTATTTTAAACGTATCGTATCCTAAATTTTTCAATGATTAACGTATCTCCGTATTGGATACGTATCGTATCTGATACTCGTATCGTATCTGTGCTTCATTACTAACAACTAACTTCACTGATCATATGGTTAAATGAAATCCAAAATTAAGTCCTTGATTTGCACTTCTAATCACACCCTAACATACCAATCACTATTTCCATGCATATCAATCTATCTATTCTAGGCCTAACATACTGTATCTGTGATGATATGTTTTGGTTATATTTTTCATAGTAATGTAATGCAAACCAAAACTCAAATCTAGATCAAAACAATTAAGGTCAAATTATTATAATGTGTTGCGTCCTAAGAAATTTGAAAAAGAAGAAGATATTTTGTCCAAATTAGTGGATACTAGGATCCTAGATATGTCAGAATGGAGGAAAGTTTAAAGGAATGTGAAATCAAGAACATGTTAGTCAGACCTTCAACCTTGATGCTCACCCCCTCCCGGATGTCCATCATTTCAGATAAGAGAATTTTTTTCATCTTGTTCTCTATCTTCGGCGATCAAGCATAATCTAAATCATTGGTGCAATTGAACGTATTTTTAGGGTTTTTGAACCCCAAATCAAAAGAGGGTTATATATGAGGGAGAAAGGATGGTTTTTAGGTATCGTCAACAATTTGAGGGAAAAAAGAGGAATCGCCACCGGATTTAAGAGGAAGGGTCGCCGCATTTCATAAGAAGCACCGTCGGGTTTGAAATGAAATAGAAGAGTCATCACCGGGTTTGAGTGCAAACAGGAGAATCATCCCTAGGTTTGACATGGAACAGAGTAATCGTCACCAGATTTGAGAGGAGGCGCCGACAATTTTTAAGGAAGCACCGTTCAAGGGTTTGAGAGAAAAGGGCAGAAACTGAAGCTGAAGGATTGAAATTTTTTTCTAAAACCTGATTAATTAGGTTACTGTAAAAAATAGATTTAATAAAATAAAAATGTAAATATAAAATAATTTGATTATTAACTAAAATCTAGTTAATTAGGATACTGTAAAAAATAGATTTAATCAAATAAAAATGTAAATATAAAATAATTTGATTATTAAAATATAATAAAGAAAAAAAAAGGGAAGTGAAATTTTAAGTGCGGCTTTTGTTGAAGGCAATTTGTGACTAGCGGCGGAAAAAAAATATAGTTAATAATGGCGGTTAAAACGTTTGCAATTGTGGCGTCTTTTATAACCGCCCTAATATACAGTTAATTGTTGCGGTTTACAAAACCGTCGTACAATAACCGCCATAAATACCGCGTTTTTTTGTAGTGTCACATGTATAATATTAACAAGTTCTTTCATTTAAAATATGTCATCAAGGAACTGATCAAAAAACGGGCATCTGACTAAGTATACTCGGGAAATAAAGAAGGAGTCTCGAGGCTGTTAGAGGGAGTTCACTAGGGAACATTGATATATAGTGTAGGACTAAGCACCTTTGTGAGAGACGCACCACTTATCCACCTAAAACCTTAAGGTAATAGGTTTATGAGTTCTCTCACTTATAAATCCTCAAGTCACCACATTCCTATCAAATGTGGGACTATTTCCCCACTTACTCACACTTGCTTATATTATTCCAATACTCCCCCTCAAGTGTGAGTCCACAATGTTCTTCCTTTTTTATACTTGTACCGCCGTTGACACCTTTTTCAAGGCACCTCTTATTAGGTATTTCGAATACATCTCTTCCTTGGGCTTTTCGATTTCAACGGAACATCACTTCCTGAGCATTTCGATACAAGTAAGCCGGTCCCTTTACGAAACAGGGCTTTGGATACCATTTGTTGGGGTAGTTTCACTAGGGAACATTGATACATAGTGTAGGACTAAGCACTATTGTGAGTTTCGCACCACTTGTCCACCTAAAACCTTACGGTGATAGGTGAATGGCTTCTCTCACTTATAAATTCTCAAGTCACCAAATTATACCATTTGTTGGGGGGAGTTTACTAGGGAGCATTGATACATAGTGTAGGACTAGGCACTTTTGTGAGAGACACACCATTTGTCCACCTAAAACCTTAAGGAGATAGGTGAGTGGGTTCTCTCACTTATAAATGCTCAAGTCACCACATTCCTATTCAATGTGGGACTATTTCCCTACTTACTCACACTTGCTTATATTATTCCAACACTCCCCCTCAAGTCCACAATTTTCCCTCTTTTTTATACTTGTACCGCCCTTAACACCTTTTTCAAGGCACCTCTTATTAGGTATTTTGAATACACCTCTTCCTTGGGTGTTTCGATTTCAATGGAACACCACTTCCTGGGCATTTCGATACACCCCGGTCCCTTTCTCGAACCAACGGCTCATGATACCATTTGTTAGGGGAGTTTACACTAGAGAACATTGATACATAGTGTAGGACTATGCACCTTTGTGAGATACACACAACTTGTCCACCTAAAACCTTAAGGTGATAGGTGTATGGGTTCTCCCACTTATAAATGTTCAAGTCACCACATTCATATCCAATGTGAGACTATTTCCCCACTTACTCATACTTGCTTATATTATTCCAATACACCCCCTCAAGTGTGAGTCCACAATGTTCCCCCTTTTTTTATACTTGTATCGTCGTTAACACCTTTTTCAAGGCACCTCTTATAATTTGGTATTTCGAATACACCTCTTCCTTGGGCGTTTCGATTTCAACGGAACACCACTTCCTGGGCATTTCGATACACCCCGGTCCCTTTCTCGAACCAAAGGCTCATGATACCATTTGTAAGGGGAGTTTACACTAGGGAACATTGATACATAGTGTAGGACTAGGCACCTTTGTGAGAGACACACCACTTGTCCACCTAAAACCTTAAGGTGATAGGTGTATGGGTTATCTCACTTATAAATCCTTAAGTCACCACATTCCTATCCAACGTGGGACTATTTCTCCACTTACTCACACTTGCTTATATTATTCCAATAGATGCTAGGAAGAGTCACTTTGGAATAAATGGTCTCCTTGCAGAGAAAATTCCTCCTCTAAGAAGGTTATTAAAAGGAAAAACATTTGTACATTATTTTTATCATGGGCGGGATCCCAAACGAGATCTTTCCTATGGTTATATCAGCCTCCATGGCCAACTGTGATGTGTTTAGGATTCTAATCGACAGTGGAAGCTCTTACAACATCCTGTATACAGAGCTTATTGAAAAACTTGGGCTCAAGAAAGAGATGTTGTGGTTATGCGAATGATCCAATTTGCAGGGTGACCCATCCTTGGGGGTACATTGAACTGATGTTCATCTTAGAAGAAGGGAGTGATGAAATATTTACCATAATAAATCGTCTTCAAGTAATAAAATTTAAGTTTGTATCCACATAAATTGTTTCAATTTCAACAAAGCAATATTATCATACTAATGTTGTTAAATTAAGGGTTTTTCATAAGGGTTTAATTAACATATGAGAAAATAAAATAGATTAGACTTCATCATGATTAAAAATGATCAAGCTTTTTTGAATCATTTAATTTTCACTATTTGGTAATTGTGTGTATTTCCTAAAATTGCATCTCTAGTATCACGATGAATTAACAAAATAGTTATGATCAATTTCTTGACTCATAACCCTCTCTTTCAATTACAACCACCTAATGTCTTAAGTGAATCTGAAATCAAAAGAGGTTTTATGGAACGTTAATTAACTATTACAAATACTACATTTCCTAACAAAATACTACCTCGGTGATCAAACCAATCGAGATAAAATCACTTTAAAATGTACCTTACTTTTAATTTTTATTTTTATTTAAAAATTAAGTCACTTATTTCTTCGGTTATGAGGTTCATTGAGGGGAAAGGTCCATCATGGACAAGCTTCGATTCCCAACAACTATAATTTAGCATGTTATTTATATTTATAATGACACATTATTTTTTATTTTAATATAAAACATAAATAATCTTTCCCCTCGTTTCTTTTAAACTGAGGGAAAAGGAAATTGATATTTATATATAAAGCACCATGTTCTCACTTTTTCCCTAACATGTCTTTCTGCCTCCAAACTTCATATTCCTCCCATAAACCAAACTCTAGTTTACGTGGTTATTGTTGTTGTTATTGTTTTTGTATGTGATTTTTATTGGAATAATTTCTCAATATTGTCATCAAGACCAACATTCAATAATTTATTGCTTGTTTCGGTTGATAACATCGAAAAATCTATTCCTAATCATTCTTAGAAGTTATTGCATCTAAAAAATAAAATAGTCAATGATACGAAGTAGTGTTTGATATTTCTTACCGTTCACCAGCTTTTATGTCTACAGTAGAATTTATTTATTCCCTCGGTTGAGCTTAAAACCGATGGGAAAAGTTCTTAAGAGACAAACTTCGATTTCCAACAACAAATTTTTTATGTTTCTATTTCTTTTAAAATGTAACCTTTATTTTATTTTATTTATTTATTAATATTTAAATTAGTTATTCCCTCGGTTCTAAGTTTCAACCAAGAGGTAAACTAAATGGTGCCCTTATTTTCTAAAATCATTATGTTAGCTTTCACTCACTTTTCCTTTTCTCCTAAACTTTTTTAGCCCTAGAGAATAGAGAACCTTCTTCATCTTCCAAGGAGAACAAAGAAAACAAAAGAGGAAGGAAACTCAAAACTGTTACCAACTCATTTCTTTGACTCTCTCATTGCATTCTCGGTATATAAATACTTTTTCCATCAATGTTCACTACTACAAAATAGACCTTTTGTAACACCCATTTTACAACAATCTTCTTGTTAACTATGGTAATAATTCTTTTTTGGGCACTTTTTTTTTGTATTTACTAAAAGACATTTCACAACGGTCATAGGTACCAACCATAGTGAAATGTACTTGGAGTGAAAGGGTTCGAATCCCAAAACCAACAATTTAATTTTCATTTATCCTGACATAATGGGCTTGACCTTGTATATCACTGTTGGTTGCAGAAAAGGGCAAGCAAGCAAAAATATTTATTTTCGGAAGAATTCCTTCTGGGATTTATGTCGTGTCCACAGAGATCGGTTCGAGGGAAAGAATGTCGTTCGACAGTCTCTCGCGTTAATGAGTTTGGTATTAAATGGTTTCAAACAAGAAAATAGAAAAGTAAACATTAAAACATAAAACAAATTCATTCTTCAGAGAGAAAAACTCGTCCGACAATGCATATAAATCACTCCTCACAAACTTAAACTTACCGACCAGTTATACTCCACCTACAATACTCCTCAATATCACCCAGCATCGCTCACAACAAAGGTTATGTCTAACGCACAGTTGAGATAACAACCGTGTCACTCTCTTCGTCACTCTCGCGAGCGAAGCCTCGAAACACGGAAGGCATTAAGCTTCGATGCCTATTGAAGATTGTTAGCTCTAAATCTATCTCTAGAATCCAGAAACTAACAGACAATCATCCCTAATCAAAGTTTGCGACGGTTATCTCTAACGCAACCCAAACCCCGCGCATAAAGAAAAAATCAGAGACAATCACCAATAAAGATTTTTAAAGCAAGTTTTATACAACGCCATGGGTGACAAATATACATGAGATCGTAGTACAAACATATACAAACCCAACAAAGAAGAAAGACATAAAGAAAATCAGAAATGAACCAAACATCTCGCGGTTTGTCAGCGCCGATCGACGATCAATCCACCTCGGATCATCCACATGCAAGCTTCCATGATGTTTTCTAAGCTAATATACTGAAAAAATGAAATTTGATGGAGTTGGAGCAAGAATCCCCAAAACCATAACCTAAAAAATGCTGAAAAATGAAGTTTATAGGCAAAAGTTACTGCCCAGGTTCACACTGCGAACCCCCGTTCGCACTGTGAACATAAACCGCCTTTGGAGCTGCAAAAATTGTGTTGTTCAATCATTCAGACACTATTCATTCGCCCCCGGGTTCGCAGTGCGAACTCGCCAGCGAGTGCTCGCCACGGGCATTCGCAGTGCGAACATGACAGCAAACCCGAACTTGTTTTGATCATAACTCTTGAACCATAACTCCGATTGACGCACGGTTTGAAGCGTTGGATAGCTTATTCAATGATCTTTATGAATATGGAAAAATCCCATTACTGGAACACCTATAAAAATAAATGAAAATCAATTAAACTCAATGATATTTACACGGTACCGCACTATACACCGAAAACGTAAAGTAAACGTATTTACGAACAAAGCGGGGTTTATTCAACCAATTTTAACATAAAGTAATGATAAGTGCAACAAAACTTATATACAAAAATATGTACATTTTGCACTTATCAAACTCTCCCCAACTTACATAATTGTTTGTCCACAAACAAGAATCAAACAAACTTGAAAATGCACAAGCAATATCCAAAGAATGACGAATCAACAGGTTTTGAAAAACGGAAACGAATGAATGGTTCAAATGAAAACGGTACACACAAAGAGTAAATACTTACCACTAAACTACGACGATAACATAGTCACGAAACAAATGCAAAATACAAAAATCATGCCACAAATTCTAAAACAACACAAGTTCCAAAGTGAATCACACCTAGAAAAAATAATCATCGGTAGATGAAAAACACACAATAAGGTACTTTACACTCACACAACACTCATGCAAACAAAAGACTAAATTAACACACATCCACAAATTTATATTGAACATACAAAGGCAAGAATCACAAGGACTTTCAAGGTTGTAACGTGGTCGGGTAAACAAACAAGGGGCAATTTCTAAAGGTAATTGAAACAAAAACTTGCCTAAACCTAAGGGAGTGAAAACTCACAAAGATTCACACACAAAATTTCAACCAACTTCTTCCAAAATCCCAAGTGCTACACAACACACAATACTTATTTAGCACAATTATTGAACTCTTTTTGTTTCCTTTCTCAAGGATTTTCTTTTTCTTTCTTTTTCACTCTTTTCTTTTCTTTTCTTTGTCATATTTTTCTCTTTTTTTTCTTTTCTTTTTCAATCCTCATAGAATTCAACCAATGAGTATACAATCATTCTCTCCCCAACTTGAATTCAACCGCACCATCATGTGAATACTCCCTACTTTCTAAGGCAAGGAAAAAATCCATACAACAACACAAAGTTGAGGTCCAAGAAAAAACAAAATCCATTAAAAAATAAGTGAACTAAATACTCATACACAAGCATTAAGTTCAAATAGAAACATGGATCAAAAAGCTCAAAGGGGTTACGAATTCTCACACACTCACAAGGTGAATTGACTATTTGGCTAAGGTGGTTGTGCTCAAAATGAAACAAGCGCCTTGATCCTTTTCATGCATTCATATAATCAATATAAACAAAAGATTCAACATAATAAAATCCAGTTAAACAAGAATGTCGGTACTCCGTGCATATATGAACAATAGAAGGCTTCCTCACAAAAAGGTTGGGAACTAAAGTGATTCACAATAGAACAAGTATACAAAAGAATGGATGGCATGGAAGTTTGTAAAATGCCTAAGTATCATGAATATGCTAAAGTATAGAAAGCGATAAATACATACCTCGGATGTGTACAAAACTTAACATGATCATTACCACACATCCGCAAGTTGAAACGAACCAACTTGGAAAATCACAAAAGAATCCTCAAATAAGTCCATCAAAATCTCTGAGCAAACAACAACCAAAAACATTCGAAAAGAAAAACTATAAAACATGCTTGTTTTACGTCGTAAGCTCGACGCCTTTACGGTGCTTAGCTAGAAACTTCCTTCATTCATGCCATGGTGATGCCTCACCGCGCAAACCAAAAGCAAGCGTCCTAACCAAACACTTGAACAAACATTACGGGAACAATATGTATACAACACTTGAACAAACATAATGGAAACAGACAATATATACGATATATACAAAACTCAAAAACAAAGAAACTATCGCAATGCGATTCAATATCAAAACCAATCCCCGACAACGGCGCCAGTTTGTTGTTTGCAGAATAGGGCAAGCAAGCAAAAGTATTTATTTCCGGAAGAATTCCCTCCGGGATTTATGTCGTGTCCACAGAGATCGGTTCGAGGGAAAGAATGTCATTCGACAGTCTCTTGCGTTAATGAGTTTGGTTTTAAATGGTTTCAAACAAGAAAATAGAAAAGTAAACATTAAAACATAAAACAAATTCATTCTTCAGAGAGAAAAACTCGTCCGACAATGCATATAAATCACTCCTCACAAACTTAAACTTACCGACCAGTTATACTCCACCTACAATACTCCTCAATATCACCCAGCATCGCTCACAACAAAGGTTATGTCTAACGCACTGTTGAGATAACAACCGTGTCACTCTCTTCGTCCCTCTCGCGAGCGAAGCCTCGAAACACGGAAGGCATTAAGCTTCGACGCCTATTGAAGATTGTTAGCTCTAAATCTATCTCTAGAATCCAGAAACTAACAGACCATCATCCCTAATCGAAGTTTGCGACGGTTATCTCTAACACAACCCAAACCCTGCGCATAAAGCAAAAATCAGAGACAATCACCAATAAAGATTTGTAAAGAAAGTTTTATACAACGCCATGGGTGACAAATATACATGAGATCGTAGTACAAACATATACAAACCCAACAAAGAAGAAAGACATAAAGAAAATCAGAAATGAACCAAACATCTCGCGGTTTGTCGGTGCCGATCGACGATCAATCCACCTCGGATCATCCACATGCAAGCTTCCATGATGTTTTCTAAGCTAATCTACTGAAAAAATGAAGTTTGATGGAGTTGGAGCAAGAATCCCCAAAACCATAACCTAAAAAATGCTGAAAAATGAAGTTTATAGGCAAAAGTTACTGCCCAGGTTCACACTGCGAACCCCCGTTCGCATTGCGAACATAAACCGCCTTTGGAGGTGAAAAAATTGTGTTTTTCAAGCATTCAGGCACTATTCATTCGCCCCCGGGTTCGCAGTGCGAACTCGCCAGCGAGTGCTCGCCACGGGCATTCGCAGTGCGAACATGACAGCAAACCCGAACTTGTTTTGATCATAACTCTTGAACCGTAACTCCGATTGACGCACGGTTTGAAGCGTTGGAAAGATTATTCAATGCTCTTTATGAATATGGTAAAATCCCATTGCTGGAACACCTGTAAAAATAAATGAAAATTAATTAAACTCAATGATATTTACACGGTACCGCACTATACATCGAAAACGTAAAGTAAACGTATTTACGAACAAAGCGGGGTTTATTCAACCAATTTTAACATAAAGTAATGATAAGTGCAACAAAACTTATATACAAAAATATGTACATTTTGCACTTATCAATCACCACAGTTCTTATAATCAACCGTGGTGAAATTTGTTACTTATTTATATATTAGCATGAAATGATGCAAATGATGCATGAAATGCATGTTGAAATGATTATTTAAGTTTCTTAAGTTTTCAAGGAACTAAGGAATTATAAACATATTGCAAACATCATAAGTAATAACACATTAAAAGGAAAACTTGAACTTTCATTTTATTGAAACATCTGGAAGGATTACAATTTTAGTACATAATTTCGAAGCAATCCTAAACAAAAGACATAAACTAAAGTCTAGGATCCAAGGGAAACACAACTAAAGAAGATCCATCTCCATGTTGTAACTTCCTTTTGGCGTTCCTGATCTTAGCTTCAAAAGCAGTCTTCATGTCAGCTTTTTCTTTCAGAATCTTGTCAACAACACTTTTCCATGCACCAGACCTAGCCTCTTTTCCCCTCTTCCTTTTCTTTCCATGTTGTTCAATCAAGCCATCCTTCTGGTGAAGCATGTCGTCTTTCTTTTTCAATTGTCTTTGTAACTCTAACTTTTCCGTATTTGTAACATGAAACTTTCTCTCCCAAGCATCTCTTTCTTGCTTCATCCGAGCTAAAGTAACTTGGAGTCCCAAAAGACATGTTGTTGCATTCGAGTAGAAAACTCAACTTACTACCCACAAGTATGAGGAAGTGAGCATTTGCATCATCTTGATATGGAGAACTTCTACTTGGACTTTCTCACAAGCACGTCTTAACATTCAAGTGGAAAATGCAAATCACTTCTCAACATATTGTAGAAGTATAGTGGTTTGCATCACTACAAGAATATACTAATATCCAATCTTTCAAAAAAAGGCTCTTAAAGAAAAGTGCACAAAGGCACAAAAAAGAAGTTTGATGAGGTTTGTCTTTATTAGAAGTTTTGAAAAGAGTTTGAATATGCTTAAGTGTTTTAGCATTCATTAAGAAAAAGATTTTCTAGATCACTTGAACAAGTCAAAGTTAATTAAGAAAAATGTATGAAGTTTGAAAACAAGAAGTTTTTTTAATAGGGAGACGTTTTGAAAATTGAAGAAGAGGGAAGGAGATGAAGAGACTATCCTAAAGCATAAAGTAAATGACATGAAATAAATGGTCTCATTGTAAGGTAGCCCAAGAGAAAGCCTTTATGTGTGCAAGTGTACTAACCACAAGGTGTAACAAGCATTTCACATTGGTAAAAAAAGCATTCTTTTCCCTTTGTATTGAGCCACAAGATGAACAAGCACATGAGCATATGAATATCAAAAGATCCTGATGAACATCAAAGTCACAAAGCCACAAAAAACATCCAAGTCTTGGATTGAAGATCAAAGGGATCCAGAGGAATATCTAGGTTTCGAATGAATCACAAAGTCTCAGATACCACTCCAAGTAAGGGAAAACACTAAGCTATAAGGGCCAAAGTAAAAAATATTCATCAAGCAAGGGATAGTAACACAAAGTCCAAAAGATCAGATTATATTTTTTTACGTTTTTAGTCATTTTATAATGTTTTTGTTCTTTTGAAATAAGAAAGCAATAAAAGGCATAAAAAAACAAAAACAAAAGGCAAGTAACTGACATGACTATAAATGACATGAAAGTAAAGGCATAAATGTAAAGATCATAAAAGTTAAAGTTAGATGTTAGCATAATTAATATGTCAATGTTAGTGTTAATGAGGATTCAACCGAGTCAGGACAATTTAGCGTTATGTTAAGCAATCGTAAGTGGACTTATGTAGAAGTCACACCTATCTGAGGTCGGTCAATAACAATTTATGTGTCATACATGTTAGAGAAATAATACAAAGTCATTCTCTTAAAATAATGTAACACAATAGTCAAAACAAAAGCAAAAGAAGAAGATGAAGAAGGAGAAAAGATCAAACACAATTGAAACACAATAAGGGACCATCTATCACCAATTTCAATCTACTTCACAATACAATAGGATAAACTTATCATTAATTCAAAGTACCAAAAATGATCAAATGATCATTTAAATGATAAGTTTGAAATGATGAAAGCTCATGCAACCAAAGTATCATTCAAAGACCAATTGAACTTGAGGATGCATCAATCAACCAGATCATGATTCAAGTCAACAAAAGTCAACAAAAATGAATTAAAATAGTAATTAAAAGAAAATTAAAATGATTTAAAAATGATTTAAACTGGAAAATAAATGGAAAATTCCAGCAAGGCATCAAAACATCAAATAAATTGCCAACAAAGTTTTAGAAAATTAAAAATATTACAAATAAAAGGACCTCAAAAGTTGGATGCAAAAATATTTGAAAATGATTAAAAATAAAATCAAGAATGAAAATAAATTTAAAAATAAAATAAAATACTAATGAAATGCAAAAAAGATTTAAAAAATATGCAAAAAATATATGCGATGCAAAATAATGTTAGTGATTTTGTGTAAAAAAATGGGATCAAAATGACTTAAAAATCATTCAAAATAAAATTATAAAATAAAAATAAAATAAAAATAAAACAAAATGAAAATAAAATAAAAAAGAAAATAAAATTTTTTTGAAGCTTTACCGATTTCTAAGAAATTTCTTCCAAGTAGGAGAGGTACTTCAAAATCTTTATCCATGTCTAATATACCAAAAGTTTCCAGAAATAGTAAATCATTCACTTTAACCAATACATATTCAAGCATACCATATGGATAACTAACTGAATGACCAGCTTGTGTCAAAGTCATTTTTGTAGGTTTAGCATCTCCAAATCAAGCTTTTTCATAATGGAAAGAGGCATCAAGTTGATGTTCGCCAATAAATTGCAAAGTGTTTTTCCAATATTTGTGTTATTAGTCAAACACGAGATGGTAAAAATAACAAGATCTTTTAGTTATGGAGGATGCTTTCTTTTGATAATTGCACTGCATTATTCTGAAAATGATATGTTATCATCATCTCTTAGCTTTCTTTTTCCGGTTAACAAGTATTTCATGAACTTTTCATAAACCGGCCTTTTCTCCAAAGCATCACCAAATGGAATATTAACTTGAAGTTTGGTAAATATATCTATAAATCTCTTGAACTACCCCTATTCTTTCTTCTTCTTTTTTTTCTTCTTCTTCTTCTTCTTCACTTGTGGATAAGGTAGTTTAACAAAAGAATGAATATCTTACTTCTTGTCATTGTCCATGAGAACTTGCTTCTTAGTTCTCTTTAAAATTGAGTCCTTATCTATCAACTTTTCACTTTTTTCTCCCTCACTGGCATTTTTCACTCCATTCTCACGTTCTGCTCCCTTAATTTTTTTTCTTCTTGTTCGTTTTCAACTTCTCCTTCATTTATGACTTCCAAATCATCTTAATCACTTTATTTTTTTTCACTCCTAGGATTTACTACTTTATGTACTATTATTTTTCTCAACTCAATAGCTTTGAAATTCTCATTCCTAGGATTATCCAAAGTATTTTTAACAAAACCTCCACTTGATTGAGCTATTAATTGTTTAAATAACTGGCTAATTTTAGTTTTGATATTCTTTTTGGATGCTTCATGGTTATTGTTGGATGTCTCTTAACTGTATTTCATTTTCTCAAAGTTGCTTTGAGTCATCTTCATGAATTAATTCATAGTTTCTTCTAAAGGAGATGGCTTCCTTAGTGTTGGATTCTGAAGAGCTATTTGATTAAAAATTTGACCTTTATCATTACTCCATTTAAAATTTGGATGAAAATTCCACCCTGGGTTATAAGTGTTGGAGTAAGGATTTGTATTTTGAAATTTTCCAACATAATTAACATATTCAAATTTTCCTTTTGGTACATAGTTGCCATTTGCACGACCTTCACCATAGAAATCACATCGTAACACTTGGACTTGACTAGCATTTTCTTGAACCAGAATAACGACAACTAATTGATTTGTGAAAGCTTCAAGTTGTGCTAGTAGATAAGTTTGAGTATCAAGCGCTATCATACCTTTCTTCTTTTGAGCTCGGTTAGTTTGTGTGCAGTATTAATTTTAGTACATATTCTCAATCATCTCTTTCACTTCATCATCATTATTGTTCTTCATAGTACCTCGAGTTGAGGCATCAAGAAACATTCAAGTTTTAACTCTCAATCCTTGTGTAAAATGTTGCATCTAATCCATGGTATCCATATTATGATTAGGACACTTCCTAAACAATAGTTTAGACCTATCCCAAACATCATAAAGATGTTTTGAATAACCTTGCATAAAACTAGATATTACATACCTTTCCAATTATGTATAATTCGAGTGGGTAGAAAATGTCGCCAATCTTTTGCTTTCCTAATTAAAGTAAAATTTAATAGTATAAGTTTTATTTGGCCTTTAGTCACTCCATTTGGTCTACACATAAAACAAGTCTCATAGAAATGAGTGAGATGTTTCCATGGATCTCTAATAACATTCCAATTAAATTGATTCCCCCCCCCCCCCCCCCCCCCAGGCGTGCTAGAATTGTATTCTTCATATAAAAAGCCATGGGATTTCTTAGTTGGAACCCAATAGAAATTTGTCCAGCATCAGGCCTTCTACAATAGTCTCTCATAGTCTTCCTAGGTGGAAAGTTAGATATTACTAATTTTTTATTATCAGGCTCGTTATTTGAATGTATTGGTGTTAACTCTTCTTTCTTTGTCTCTACTACTAACTGGGATGCTCTATGATTTGCTTTTGTCATCTTCTCAATCACTAAATCAAATAGAAATCCACTAGAGCTTTCACTTTACATACACAATCAGAAATAAAACACCTCAATAGCATTTCCCAATTAAAAAAAAAACTCAATAAGAAATAATAATACTTTTTTATTTTTTATAATTTAAATAAACTAAAAATAAAATTGACAGAAAATAAATTACTTAATAATTTTAAGTAACATTTAGTTGCCTTGTTGAAATTAGTTGACAATCCCCGACAATGATGCAAAAAACTTAATGAAATATTTAGCAAGTGTACTAAATTATCGTCAAGTAATAAAATTTAAGTTCGTATCCACAAGGATTGTTTCAATTTTGACTAAACAACACTATCGTACTAAGGATGTTAATCTAGGAGTTTTGCATATGGGTTTACTTGATAGCTATTAAAAACGACTAGGAAATTTTAAAACCTTTATTTATCAGTATTTGGAATTGTGTCTATTCTCTAAAATTGTTTTTCTAGTATCCTGATGAATTAAAAAATTGTTATAACCAGCTTCTTGGCTCAAAACCCTCTCTTTTAATTACAATCCCCAAATGTCTTAGGTGAACTCGTAATCAAAATAGATTTTATTGAACGTTAATCCTATATCACAAATGAATAATTAAATATTTCTAAAGTAATAATTGATTGAATCATCAAATTAGATCGAGTTTCAAAAGTTAGGATTACTAATAAATATCAGCTTAGAATCAATTCATACATTCATCAAGATTTATAAAGCTTTGAACATAAGTTTAACGGATTAATAATAGTATCACAATTTTGTAGAATAATACTCAACAATTATGTAATTCAAATAGTTCGAAATAAATTCATCTAAAGGCTTAACCAAAGGGAATTTACCTACTCATAATACAATTATTCATAGCCAAAATTTTTAAGGAATGATACATGAATTAAAGATGAAAATTAATCGTCCAAAGTGTAAAAGCATCAATCTCCAATCTTCAAGTCCTTGTCACGGTCAAAATCCCATAAAACTCTGAACCCTTTGAAATTTTTTACAATTTTCCTTTTAAACTAGGTTCAAGCGCGTCAAAATCGTGCCATGATTTGCACAATTACACAGTTGTCAACATGATATTGGAAAGTGCATTGCACTATGATGTCATCCAACTGTGGCATGATTTAAGCAGTAGCATACCTATTTTTGCATCATGGGGTGATTTGAAATAGTAGTGCAACAATTTTACTATTCTTCTATTGCTCAATAAACTTCTTTGATGCTCCTTTTTCCAATTTTTCGTGAGACACGGTTATGGCCAAAATTACATTTTAAACCATGTAATTCCATATAAAATAATTCTAAAAAGATACTAAGTCGTGGATAAAACTTATGTATGATAGTCTATCATCAGGGAGAGACACCATGACATTTAATTTAAAATTCTTGGTGGTGCCTTGCAAAAGCGTGTACAACTGCATCCTGGGTAGACCTTTCACAACAACACTGGACGCAGTGACTTCCCTAGTACACCCCAATCTGAAGTACCATGACATGCATAATAAATTTTTGACAGTGCATGCCGACCTATTTTGAACCTTGAGGATACACAAGACCCTAGAACTTGATATGAGCGAAAAGGAAGAGGAAAATGTTGTGGATATTAACGTAACCTCCCTCATTAGACAACTAGGATAAATGGAAATTATACCTCCTGGAAAAGGGACAATGTTTCTCGGAAAGTTTGTTATAAATAACCATAATTCAAAGTTGTAGGAAATAATTTCAAACTAAGATTGAAGTCGGGCATACTAGTCTGCCTCAGGGAACCGAAGGAAAATTAGAAATGGTCAACCCACATGGTTAAATTTTTCCTCATTTCATGTGTAAAATGAAAATCACTCCTATGATGTAATGGCATTTCTTTCAGCAAGAAAATAATGCATTTTTGTTAAAGTTTCTTTTTTCATTGTGGTAAAAAAAAGATAGTATAGTCTCGGGGATAAACGACCAAAGTAGTCAAAACCCCATTGTGCAAGAGCATAATTAAAGGAAATGCCAAAATATTGAAATAATGTTGTCATCCCCGCTTGGTAGGTAGCCACACTAGAGGCTGAGGTGAGTCTCAACCACGTCAGCCTTGAACAAAAATTTCACCCAAAGGAAGGGAAAAATTATTAACCCTTGGCTTGACATGACCCCATAGGCATCCAGTAAAGCTTCTAGGACGACCCTAAAAAACAAGCTATATCCTAGAGAAATGAATAACACAACACCATAATAGGTAAAAAATAACAATCATGAAAATAAATATATAAAGTTCCGAGCATGAACCATAAGGCTTAAACATTAAAGGTCACACCGAACCAAAAAAAAGGAAGCTACGCATTCAGCTAATCCTCTAAGGATACCAACTTTACAACTTCCATCATTTTTTTTGGAATAACTTGTTCTTGTGAAATATGCATCATGGAATAAAAATGTTCCACTTGCTGCAAAGCATTTTTAGAAGACTCGTGATTATTAGAGTAACTCCCTTCCACTAACTTTACGTACTCCTTGTCTAAGGAAAGAGAGATTCTCAAGATGCTTCTCATGAAGGTCGTCTTCATCCTTTTTCCAACCTTTTTTATACTTTCTCAAAGATGTCGTAAGCTTTTCTACCTGTTTGCATGAAGGATCCAGTGCCTAATTTGCTTTAGCGAGAGAAGGCTCTATCGTAGACAGCAATGCTAAGGGAAGAACTAAATCTCCATTCTTCTTTGTCACTTGAATGAGCAACTTCACCTTCTCAACCAACGTGTTAGGGTAATTAAAAGGTTCTAGAGTGGCCCATATGCCCAAAAGCATGATAAACACCTTTTGAAGCTCTTCCAAGTATTGTGTGGCTCAATTATAAGGGCATTGACACTTTCTTCAAGCACTTACCTTCCCTTCAAATATGGTCAGATAAGAAGATTTTTTCCTTCCCAGTAGAGCCAAACTACAAAATAGTCGACACCTGACGAGTATAATACACCATATCCTCTAATTCCTTCTAACACACAACTTCATCTTTGCATGAAAACTATGTGTAGTAGTCTTTAGAAATTGAAACTCATACTTTCTAAACTGTTGGGACCAGGGCGGGTAAGGAATAAGGGAGACAAGGCCACCAATTCTGACATAGTCGCTCA
Source organism: Lathyrus tuberosus (assembly GCA_022829125.1). Lineage (NCBI taxonomy): Eukaryota > Viridiplantae > Streptophyta > Magnoliopsida > Fabales > Fabaceae > Lathyrus > Lathyrus tuberosus. The sequence continues at coordinate 512,295 of JALAZF010000142.1, read as the reverse complement.
TATGGAGTTAGGTTCTCCCAAATCTTACTCAAGTGCCCAATAGTGACGGACTAGCGACCTATCCTTCGAATATACTTGAAGCTCGGGGCTAACAAACATACCTCCTCTAGCCACGATGGCAACGAGCGTAGAACTTCCGCCCAACTTCAACCTTAACCATTCTTAAACCCCTTAAGAAACTGTCTTTGAAACACTACAAACAAACTATTCAACCACACCCATTAAAATTATTATTTCCCACCCAGACTTAAATGACCCTTCTCATTAGGTTCTACTACCACTTATAGTTCATCCAATGATAAAATGTTGTATGATATCAAAAATGCTTTTTTAACTCTAGACCTAAACATAAATTATCAACATAACCTGACCCTCAACCAAGCTCATCATTAATCTCACAAAAACAAGAGTTCCCTAATTCATATGAAGATATCATCAAGATTTCTTCAAATGTTTTTTATAAACTTGAGCCTGAGTCATCCTCACAAGAAACACAAACCATTTAACCTCTTGTTATTAAACTAATATCCGGTGGCAGATCTTGAGGAAACCTTTTGGAGATGTAAAAACATTAAAAAAAAATTCAATTTTATTTTTATAAAATGTTAACTGATATTGTTTTTAATTTTATGTTTAAATTATTTCAAGGATGACGGTTCTACTCGTAGAATTTTTTTTTTTTTAAATAGACATAAAATTGATGGAACTAGGAATCGAACTTCGGATCTTATGTAGAAAAAGGTAGTATTTACTACTCATCCATATGAAAATGAGAGGTGTAGTAGCTCCCTCTGTCCCCTTTTAAGATCCGCCTCTGCCTAAAATCCAACATGACCCTTTCTTTAGTTAGAAATTAAAACATTTCTAGATTCTTCATCCTTATCCCAACTAGCAACAACCTTTGACATCCTTAAATCATCCACACTCAAACATTTCTCCTCTCCTAAACCTTCACTATATTCTCTTAAACTAACTAGCAACAACCTTTGACATCCCTAAATCATCTACACTCAAACATTTCTCACTACTAAATATATACCCTTTTTATCTCGGACATGAAAAGGGTTAAACATTGGTTACACAGGCGAGGTAACGAAGGGAGTCATGAAAACTTTCAACTTTACCCCTCGGTTATTGCAAAACCGAAGGGGTAAAGGTTTCTTCTCAGGGATACGATCCATATCTTCTAATTTTTTATTATTTTTCGGAACTGGATGGTGTTAGAACAAGATTTGTTCATGACATATTTTCCTTGGGTTTTGATGATAACAAAGTATTGAAAGAACAATGATTTATTTGATGTGTGTTACATGTGTGCAGGTTCTAATACTTGTAACTTTTATAGTCAGAATCTTTTTTAAATTAGAACACTTGGGAGTTGCTAAATTGCTAGCATCTGGTGGCTAAATCTGAAGAAAATTTGCTAAGTGATGTCTAGTGTAGACTTTGAAGCTGAAGGTCTCAGCATCATAAGAAGCAACATAATTGTCTCTACACTTAGTGAATGCAAATTCGCTTTTGGCACCATTCAGAGTTGGTGATAAAGCTGAAGTTATCCATACTGCAGAAAGCAAGTTCAATTGTCAAATCAATTTCTCAGCTAGAGTCTACAGATTGCAAGGCTAAGAAAGGTCAGAATGCTTTATGGATATCTACTCTCAACGATTCTAATAGTACATGATCTCTTAAAGACTCAAAGGTTAAACATATTACACATTGGATCAAGATATTCTGGTGCATCTATCTTCAACGTCTCTTGTACTATTGAGAAAAAGCAAAGACTCTTGATCAATTTGCCTCTTCAACTGCTAGTTTCTGTAGAGGCTATATATATGGCTAAAGGTCCAAACTGAATATTTAAAAAGGATCATCTAGAAGAAGCAGTAACAAGATCAACAATTATCAACACCATTGTATATGCAGATTTTCTGTTGTAGGTTGTAATTGTAAAAGCCTTAAGATTTATTATACATTGAATATCTTAGAAATCTTAAGTGCTTTAGGTCTTTGTTATGGTGATTTCCCATACCTCTAATACTTGTATCAAGTACACATTGTTTTATATTCTACTGAACTTGTTTAGCAGTTTAGATTAAGTCTCTTGCTATGTCCATAAGCAAAAGTCTTAAGTCACTGGGACTTAAGCAAGGAAGTCTCGAGCCAAGATGCTTGAACCATGTAACTCTCTTGCTATGTGCTTGAGCAATGCATGTCTTAATCAACTAGGTTGATTAAGCAAAAGTCTTGTGTCATTGGGATACAAGCAAGGAAGTCTCGAGCCAAGATTCTTGAGCCACGTAAGTCTCTTGCTATGTGCTTCAGTTGTGAAGGTCTTAATCAAGTGTATTGATTGAGCAGGTTAGCTCAGTAGATGAAACTGAAGTAGTAAGTCTTAAATTTGAGGGGTTCAAGCAATGAGGCTCATTTCATGGGACTTAGAGCAGAAGTCTCAACCAGTGTGGCTTGAGTAGGTTAGCTCAGTACATGAAATTGGAGCAGTAAGTCTTGAATCTAAGGGGTTCAAGCAAGGAGGCTTGTTTCATAGGACTTGGAGAAAAAGGCTCAGCCAAAGTGGCTTGAAGCAGAAGTCTTGAGTCTGAGGGACTTGAGCAGAATTCTTGGGCTGAGGGCCTAAGCAAGGAAGTCTTGGATTCGTGGAACCTAAGTAAGAAGTCTCAAGTGAGGAGCTTGAGTAAGAATTCTTGGACCTTGGGTCTGAGAAATTGTAAAAGTCTTATGAAGATTGCATAAGTGACTGTAATAATGATTTGATTATAGTGAAAATATCTTGTGAAGCAAGGGGACTGTACTACTCTCAGTTTGGGAGGAACTAATATAAATCTTTCTATTTTCTACTATTATTTATTTGCTTCTGTTCATATTCTACTGCTAAGAATTAACCAGAATCTGAACACCATTTTATATTCTGAACTATGATTAAATGCAAACTAAGAAAACGGAAAACACAATTCAACCCCCCTTTCTTGTGTACTTTTCTCACCTTCAATTGGCATCAGAGGATGGTTTGTGCATAACACTTGACAATGGCGCAAATAATGATCCAATAAGAAAAGTATGTCTGTCAAAGACTTTCCTTCAAGAAGGAATCTAGTGCCACGTGAAAAATATCATAATGTTTTTCCTACCATATTCAAAGGGCGATTCCACTGAATTTAAATGATGGAAAAGCAAAACATATTTTTTTAACTCATTGGTATTGATAAAAGGGGTTTCTGAAGGTCTATAGAATATCCTTGAAAAAGGTATTACTATAGAAGTTAATGGTGTAGAGATGATCTGTTTGAAAATCTCTATCACCAACTCAGAAGAAGCTTATTGAATATCTTCAGAGGTAGTTGCATTCTGGTTGGTGCTCTATATCACTTTTGAGTATGTCAACATCATTAATATGTCTGATGCTCAGACTATCTTTGAATCCTTGTGCTCAAATTTGTGGGAATCAGTTTTGAAGCTTGCTAGTTACACTTCATCTAATGTTTCAAGCAAATTCTGAGAACATTGGTTTAGATTCAAACCTAAGATTGCAGTTATTTAAGAAGTTATACAACTTGAATTTATTGTGCTATTTTAGTTTGTATTGCAAATATTCAAAGAAAAGATATGAAATTAGATGATGAAAAGTTATTTAACATATCACCTTTCCTAAAGTTTGGTTCTTTGGAATGACTGGTGATGAGGAATTTATATTTCTTGTCAGAAGAACTTCTTAACCAATTGAATGGGCTGTAATATCTGTTGATAGAAGAGTAACTTCAGAAGCTTCTGAAATATTAGTATTTCAACTGATTTCCCAAATCTGAAAGCGGGAGAAAAACTACAAGAACCTAATGTCAGTTAATCTTCACTGCTTATTCTTTTGAAGATGACATTAGTGCAGGATTCAGATAAAAGAGTAATCTAGCTATGCCAGTCATTACTGCTTCTGAAGAAGCATCTGAGTCCTGAAATAAAAATCAAGTATTGAAGAGAAAGAGATTATGCTAAATTTATCTTGCTTCAATATTTGATGATAAGGAGTTTGTTCTTTAAGGTGATATCTTAAGAGATTTCGTTGCTCCTTGATTGAGGGTCATCAGGGAATTTGTATTAAAGGACAAGTCTATGGGAAACCTTAAATTCTTCTTCGTGTTCTGCAGACAATTAGATGATGGTGGTTTAATTTGTTTTATGCTATTCTCTAATAGCTAACATCATCTGGTTCTTTGCTTATCAAAGATCTCAGAGTCTTAAGTCAAGACAATGAAATTAATGATTCTGCTAAGAACAAGATCTTGTTCATCTTATGATTTATTCTAGACTGATACTCTAGAATAAATCATTGTACTGCTATCAGAATGTGGCATAAGGCAAAGGAAAGCCTGTCTGGACATTTATGTTTGGTCTCATAGATATATGAGTATCATCATTCAAATGTAGTCGCTGCAGATATCGAGGAAAAGAGCAGAGGCATCTTCCATGGCATTTATCAAAGGTTGTTTACAACATTTGATGGAAGAAGAGCCCACAACCCAGACTCAAGTGCTAGAGATATTGAGTTTGGTGAGAGAAGTGGAGTCATTGGTTTAACAACCACTTAATCAGAATCTAATCAAAGCGGTGTTCAGACTCAATGGTGAAGTCTGAATATTGATATGAGTCTACCCGAGGAAATAACAAAAAAATCGTATGCTTGTTCTTTTCTAGCTTATCTTTTAATTCAATGAGATATTTGTGTAGATGTAAATACAAAGTTTCTGTTAGATTTCTAGAAAGCTCTTTTGGAAAAAGGATCTTCAGTAATCTTTAAGAAGAAACTCTGTTGTATTTATCTATACTGAATATTTCAATAAGCTAGATGATGATCATATTTATGGAAACAATTTCCTTACTTTTTTGTGATGTTACTGCTGCTTGTTAGCTGTCAAAGGAAACAATTCAATATTATTTAATCACCCATGACTCTTGTTTCGAGAGGAAATATTGGTTTTGAATAGAATCTTGGAGACTGGTGACTGACAGAAGATATCTCTCTCTTAGTCTAGATCTACTAGACTCTGATGGATGATAGCTTTTGAAAATTGTTAGATTCTGAGATTCAGAAGAGGATTATTTACTTCTGATAAATCATTTTAAGTAAAAGGTTTTCTTAAAAGTTTTATAATACTTAAATTTTCATAAAGGTGAAATTCATCTAGTGGATTCAAGAAATCTGTTGGATAAGAACCTTTGGGTAATGATGTTTTCTTTTTATATAATTATTGTCACTATCCTCTATCTTGTGAAACATCATTTTATGTTCTTCTTTGAATCAACTGGGTGTCATCAATGAAAAGTTTGTGGATTTTGATGGGTTGCTTATGTTAGGTTTTTACTTCTGGAAGATTGCGTCTAAAAAAAGTTTGAATGGATACTTTGAGAAGCTTTGTGGTTTCACTTACCCAGATCTTGTCAAAGAGTTTTGGATTAATGCCTCCATTGCTGAGCTGAATTCTGTGTGTGCTATTCTTTCTAAAGTAACTGGTGTTTCTATAACAGTAACCTCTAAAGCGATTGCAAATGTGATCAATTGTGAGGAGATTGGAGAAATCCCAAGAACTCTTGTTTGGGAACATTATCTTCCTACTTGGCGTATCTTTGTATATCCATCTAAAACATAAGTGGTCTCAAATATTTGTTCTGATGCAGTTGTTTGGAATCAGATTCTGAATTCAAACTTACTTCCTAAAGATAAAGATTTAGACCTCGTGGACCCTATTGAAAAATATTTACTTCTACTTTTCAATTCAAACTTGTAGATTGATCTTCCTCATGTTATTTTTGACTATTTGAAGAGGACTCTTTCTTCCTTTCACAAGGGAAAGATTTTATTCATTCCTTATGGACGAGTTATTTTAAAATTACTTGTTCAGCAAGGGGTTATCATAAGTTCAGAGGCTGATTCATCTAAAATCTGGAGAGACAAGTTTAAAGTTATCTATGAAAGATTCTAATGTTAGATTTCTACATAGTTATTCCTTGCAATTGTTAGAACCTTTGTATTAAGCAATCTTATTATTAAGTCAAAGTTTGTTCATGCTGTTGTGCAGTTTAAACTATTATTTATATATTTATTGTTATTATAAAGAATGAAAAGTAATGGGAGTAAGAACTCAGTGTGTGCAACTTTTATCATTAATAAAATGGAAGATATTACAAATTATTTAGATATTCTAGTTTGTTGGATTGGCCCTAAGGTATTCCCTAGGATCATCTGACATGTCCAAATTATCTAAGTAATCTTGCCATTCTTCCTTGGCAAACTCTACAGCCTCCTTTCTTAGTTAATTTCTGCATCTGAACCCAGAAGATCTTCTTCTTCTGTGTGTCTTCACAAAGGATGTTGAAGAGGTGAGCACTTCTGAAGTCATATGCTTGCCAGTAGATCCTTCAGTTGCTGCTTTGCTTTCATTTGCTTGAGTTGCTACATTCAGTATGGTTGTCTTTTTGAAATCTCTCTTTGGAACCCATATTTGTTTCTGTTTATACATCTTGGTGTCCTGAGGATTAAGTGGTTATCAAAGTGAGACTCCTATGAGTTCTTATATAGACATGTTACATACATTGTTCCAAGTGTTTGTTATTTTAATATTGATTAAGTCTAATCCATATCTTAAATGATAAATCTTGGAAATGTTATCTAACGGTCTGACCTATTAAAGATTCTTTAATAACTATGAATATTATAGTTAACATGTTTAGCTGTTACTATCGGTTTCATTTTAATTTTATTTATGTTATCAGAAAATCAAAAGGGAAATTATTGAGAGTATTTGCAAGTAATAAATAAATTGGTCAAAAAGTACTATTTCATTTATTAAAGCAGAAGGATTAAAAAATATTTTTCATAGGGAACTGTAGGATCTTAGAATAGATCTCTATCTAAGTCATCCTGAGCCTTATGATAATAACAGCTGTCATAATCTATACCAAGTTCATCCTCATCGGCTTCTTCCTCTTCTACCTCTGGGATTGAATGGTGAAACATCTTGTTGAAATGTCTTCTTCTCTTTGACCTCTTCATACTCTTCCTTTTTAGCTTCATCGTAACTTCATATGGACCTACCCGTGTAGGTTATTTTGGAACTACTGATGTAGCCTCTTCAAAAGTGAGCTTTGCAGAGGGCCCAAGCCCAAGTGTGGATGACTCAGAAACAGCTCGTTTCTGTAGGTTTTTGACATTATGTCTTGTAGAGCTCTCATATATTTCTGTCATGACAGAAGTCTTATGACTTTTAGCTGATGACTCCATGACTCTGGTGGATGTTAATGAAAATGAACAAGGTTGTGATTGCTTTTATAATGACTTATGAGTAACCCAAAGGACTGATTTAATTCCTTGCTTTATTCTTGGAACAGTAACTTGAAGGTGGGAAAACACACAAGAACGGCGGGTTGAATTGGGTGAGACAAGAATGCGAATCCTTTTTGTAGAAGATAGATAAGATTCTGAATAGTTATTCAGAACTAGATCATAACTGCAGTGGAACTGAAGCCAGACGCAAAGTAAACAACATATAAAACACAACAAATTTATACTAGTTTCTCTCCCAACTGAGAGTACTCCAGTCCCCTTGCTTCGCAAGAGATTTTTACTATTATCAATGCTTGAATACACTTGCTTATGTATGTAAACATAAGACTTTCACAACACAGACTTATAGTCTAAAAGCCTCTGCTTAATCAGATTCTGATCTATACAACCTTGCTTAGAGCACATGTCTAAGCCTTTAACTTTCTTAATCAGCTCCTAATTAATACTTTCTCTTGCTTAGGACTCGTGTCTAAGACTTCACCTTCTCAATCAGCTCCTGATTGAGACTTCTTTTGCTTAGAACACGTGCCTAAGACTTCTATCATTGCTTAGACCACATGTCTAAGACTTCTGCCATTGCTTAGAGCACATGTTTAAGACTTCTTTGCTCAGACCTCCTGTCTAAGACTTTACCTTTGCTTAGAGTACATTCCTAAGACTTCTTTGCTCATACCTTCTATCTAAAAATTTGCCTTTGCTTATAACACATGTCTAAGACTTCTTTGCTCAGACCTCCTGTCTAATACTTTGCCTTTGCTTAGAGCACATGTCTAAGACATTTTTGCTCAAACCTCCCGTCTAAGACTTTTCTTTGCTTAGAGCATATGTCTAAGACTTCTTTGCTCAGACGCCCTGTCTAAGATTTTGCCTTTGTTTAGAGCACATGTCTAAGACTTCTTTGTTCAGACCTCCTGTCTAAGATTTTGCCTTTGCTTAGAGCACATGTATAAGACTTTGCTCAGACCTCCTGTCTAAGACTTTGCCTTTGCTTCTGAAAAAAATATTCAAAAGAAATGAGAACAAGGTGTACCAGATTCTGAATCAGAGACACAGAGTAATGACCCTAACAAAGATCTTAAGCACTTTAAGATTTCTACGATATTCAGTATTCAGGAAACCTTAAGCCTTATTACAGTTAACAACAGTAACAGAGGATTCTGCATATACAATAGTGTTTTTCATTGTTGCTCTTGCCATTTCTTCAATCGGATAGAGGTGTTCTACACCTCTATCCTCATTTGCATTCTAGTTGCTTCTTGTTTCTTCTTCCCATCTTTTAAGATTAACTTTTGACTACTTAAATAGCATATTTCTGGGAAATAGCCGTTGGGAAGATAAATAATTAGGAAGTACTTTGATCTCTTTTAAAGTACAAGAGATGTTTGAGAAACGATACACTCACGATCTTGATCTATTGTGTACCTTAATTAACCATTAAGTCTTCAGAAGAATTCTGTACTTATAGAGTCGTTAAGAGAGGTTATCCATAAAGTATGTCAAAACTTCTTGAGCCTTGTGATTGTAGACTCTATCTGCAGAACTGATTGGACATAGTGGTACTCTTTTTTTAGTACAGATGAGTTGCTTCTACTGATGCTGAGATTATCAACATCAGAATCCATTCCAGAATATCACTTAGCAATATGTTATTCTCTACAACAACCATGCCTTCATAACAGATCTTGAGTAAGTTTCTTTTAGAATTATGACCTGCATACATGAATACACATTAGATAACCCCATTGTTCTTTCAATACTATTGTTATCATCAAAACCCAAGTGGAATATGTCAAGAGAAAATCTTGTTCTAACAATCTCCCTTTTTTTATGATGACAAACAAGAGTATTTAATGAACAATGTTTGGGCTATTTTAAATTTTCTTAGATACCATCTGAGAAAGAGGTGTGAAATCTCCTTCTGAGTTCTATTTCTAAGAAATTTTAAAATATATTTAGTTTTCTTAGCAACAGCAGGGTTTGAGGTTTGTAAGCTCTCCCTGAGTCTTGTAGTCCAAAGTTAAGTTTTGAGAACTTATTCTAAGTTCCATTTTTCAAGAAAACTGTAATTTTAACTTTCTTAACAACACCAGAATATGAGATTTAGAAAGCCTCTTCTGAGTCTAATAGACTAAGGACTAAGGTTGAAATTTGTAAACTCCCCCTTATTTCTATGTACAAGAAGAGTTAAAATCCTTTACCCGGCAATATAGCCAAAATTAAATGGACTAATGCATTTTAAATACTTCTATATTTCTCCCCCTTTTGTCACATAAAAAAGGTTAAAGTACTACGAAAGGAAGAGATACAGTCAGAGATCCCTATATGGTCAAAGATACTTTATAAGGTTTATAGTAGTCAGAAACAACTATAAGCATTTTCCAAGAGGGTCAAAGATGGTTGGTACAGGAAGGTACTTAACTGACTACTTAAAACACACTATAAAAGTAGATCAATTTTAGTGTTCTTAAGTTTTCATCCAGTTTATCATAAATACTTCAAGCAAGAGTTAGCTATGAAGAGAAAAAGTCATAATTACACGCCTCACAGAAATGAACAACATGGTTTTGCAAGAGAAAAGAATTTACTGAAGAATGTTGAAACAACAAAAGAAAGAAGTTTAACCACAAGGGAACATTATGCACAGCATCTTGCAGATACAGAAAAGGAAAGTAAGTAACTGAAGGAAGAGAAGCATAATCAAATCAGATTGGCTACCTACAGAGATCAAATTTCAGAATCAAAGGAGCACAAGAATGCTTATAAAGATCCTTTAGCTTAAGATGAGGAAGCAGCCCAATACTGGAGAGAATATTTAAGTAACACAGAGAGAGGTGATTGAAGCAATAAAAAAAGGCTAGAAATAGACAAGTTTAATGTACTGTCAAGTCTCTACAAATGTAACATTTTCAATGAAATTTTCCTTTAAATCAGTTCAAAACTTAATTTCGCCAGCAAGAGCAAATCTCATAGTACTTTAAGTAGATATTAATGAAACATAACAGACATATTTTAATTTGAAGACATAAACTATTCATAAAGTGCACAGACATAGAAATTCATAGTTATAACATGATACGCAGAAAAATTTAAAGACAAAATCGACCAAAACATCAAAGCTCCACAACCAACATAGAAAACATATAAGCATGTTCTAAAACCCAAGCCTAAGGTTTCTTCAATAATTCCATGATTTCCTTAAGGTCATAACCAAATTCTTTTTGCTTCTCAACCACAGATTTGAATTTGGCATCCACTGAGAGTTGTTTTCTAGTCATCTGATTTTTCATATCCTCTTGACATTCAACAACTGCAATTACTTTAACTTCAAGACTCTGTAATTGCTTTTGACTAGACACACCAACTTATTTAGTAGAGAAATCTCTTAGTTCTTCAATTATCAGATTGACAGTTCTTCTAAGTCTTTCCCATTTGTCATTGTAAATCATAGAGTCAGTGGATGAAAATCCTTCTTCCACAAGAGCTTTTACCTCATCAAATAATCCAGTCTTGAACACTTCTAACCGAGAAAGTACATGATTGGGTAATGGTTGGTGATTGGTCATATGTTAAGATGTGGTTTTCTGGTTTTCAGGAATAGATTCATCTGTGGTGTGATCTTCTAATGTATGAGTTGATGGAGATTTGTGTTGATCAGTTTTTTGGTGGATTTGAGGTGAGACATGAGTTTGGTGATTATTTTTAGTAGGTTGTTCAAATTCAGCATGTTCAGGACTATCAATGAGAAAGTATTGGACAGGATGATCTGAGATGATTTTTGTGGAACTGCTAGAGGGTGAAGCAATGCTGAGGGGCTTAACATCCAAACCACTTCCAGTTTCATCAGGAACTGATGAAGCAATATCAGTTTGAATGTGAGCATCAATTTCTTGGATGGTTTGATTAAGAGATACATTGATTTGATTTGTTGTTGTTGTTGAAGTGGTTTTTAGCAAATAGAAGTAGGTGTTTAGAGGGATAATGAATAGTGTGGAGATTTGATTGGATTCAGGGGGTGAGGGTGTAGGAGACTTTCTCTGTGAAGTGTTAAGATTGGAATCATTTAAGAGTTCAACCTCAATACCTGATCCAGTAGCAAGTGAAGCGAGTTCATTTGCGGCTTCTATATCATTGCTAATGTCATCTGGATTCTCATTCACAAGACTTCTGAATTCTTCCTTCTCTTCAGTAGTTTCCTATACATCTTGTGCTTCAAAATAAATAACTTTGTTGGTTTCAGCCCTATCTTCAATAATGGCATCTCTTTTGCAAATCTTAAAAAAATTTTGAGTCATCTGGAAAACTTCAGATGAGTTGACAACAGATTCCAATCTACTTCCAAGCTGTTTTCTTAAAACTTCCTTATGTGATTCTTTAAACTCAATAGCTTCCTTAATAAGATTCTTCTTAATCATATCTTCTGTCATAAGTGATGAATAGGAATTGATGACAGTTGTGAAAAGATTGTCAGCCTGTTCCAAGGCATGAGCTTTTTTGCTTCCATTTCTTCTTCTTCTAATTGACGCATGCTTTACAATTTCCTTTTCTTAGATGCAGTGTTTTCCTTATCTGAGTTGTTGTCAGATCTTTCTCCTCTTGTTTTGGTGGGAAGGATTTTAGAAGTTTCTCTGAGCTCATCAAATTCTTGTTGAATATTCTCTTTTGTTTTGAAATGTTTTTCCGTTCGGTGAACAAATCTTTCTTCCTCCTGCTGCATTGCTTTCTGGGCATGTCGCATTAGCTTCTTTCTTACAAGTCTTTGAACTCCCATTTCTTCTTCAGCCTCTTCATCATCATCATAGACAATTACCATTTCTTTTCTCTTTCTCCTTGATTTATACATATCCTGGGATCTTTCAGGAAGCTGATTAATATGTTCCTGAGTGATGGTTACTCCGCACTCCTTTCTAGCTTATTTAATAAGCATTCTGATGACTTCAGGAGAGTCTTCTTTGGTTATAGCAGGAAAGTCATTCAAAAACTTCCTATTCTTCTCTTATGATTCTGATAGGATTGTCAATTGTTATAATGTTCTTTGTTAGTCTATCTTTCATGTGAGCCAGGATAAATGCAGATAATACACTTCTATACCCTTCATCCAGATCCTGAGTAAATCCATATCCTGTCTGCAGATTGATCAGTTTGCCTTGATAGAACAGTTTAGAAATTAACCTTGAATAAGGTATTGTTGTCTTGAGTTTCTTGGAGGTATCTTTGATGGATTCACACAAGTGATGAAAGATGTAACCAGGGAGGTTTAATCTTTGATCAGTTGTAAGAAACTAGAGAAACATCTTATGATCCCAGGAAATTTGATCAGAACTTCCTTCTCACAAAATTAAACAACCAATAAGAATTTTGAACAGTAGTTTCTGTTCCAGATGCATGTTCTTTACTTTCCCAAAGTTGCTTTTCTTTTTTAACAGAGCATCCTTAATTTCTTTGTCATAAATTCCTCCATCTTTTTTTGTTGTGAATTAACAATCCTTTATTTTCAGCCTCAATTAACTTAGCAATATGCTTTTGAGTAATGGTAACTTCCAGATCCATTATAGCAGATCTAATTTCTTTACACTTGAATTCCATTAATCCCATTTCTGCTCTAGTTTTTCCTTTCAATTTCTTGTTGTTTGCTATAGCGATTCTTTCCTCAGTCTGAGCAGAGAACTCATCATATACTTCTGCTCTGACCCAGAAGTCTTTAACCAATGTTGGATAAGTAGGTCCATTCAGCAAGTTGAAGTAGTTCATCCATCTTTGGGACTCAAAATATTTCTTCAGACGACAACCATTTGCAGCAAAGCTCTCGAAGTCAATAATTTGCTCAATAAGAAGCATAAGATCATCTTGATTAAGTGAAGAAGTCTTTGGTTTGATCTTAAGATCTTGCATGGAATCAAATTTTAATGGATTGACAAAAGAAGATGCCATAGGGAGGGTAAAAGGATTTTTCTAGGGTTTTTCATTTAGGGCACAAGAATATACAATGATAGAGGTTGTGTGTGTTGGGAAGGTGTTGAAATAGATAAATGACATTAATGAAAAATTAAACACATAGGTATAAAACAAAATTAATTTCTTTCAAATTCAAGTAATAAGCGTAAGGAAAACAATTCATACAGGTGTAAAAAAAACCATCCTTAAAGCATATGAGAAACGAAAAACTCCTTTGCGTAAGAATCTGAATCAGAAAATTTTCAGAGATTATCTTGGATCAAAACTTCGCTTTATCAAAGATTTTGACGAAGACAATTTCTGACAATTGTTCAGATTAAGTTTCTTCACTTTGAAAAAAAAATCATAGATCCTTCTTCAAAAATGTTAGGAAAAATTCTTATTTTACAAAGAAAGCGAATATCCATGACACAACTTTTGAAGGATCTAAAGTAAATTTTATCCAAGATAAGAAGTACTGATGCAAACATTAAAATACTAAAAAGATAAAGTAGAACTTATATAGATTTTCTGAATCTGGAACTAGAGTTACTTTTGATGAGGTGCTTGTGATATGTCCAGTAATCACTATGTTGAAAACAAAGTCTTTAAGTAACACCATTTGATTTTAAGACCCGTTGTTCAGGTAGATATCTTAATTCAACAACTCCTTTTAAATTCATTCTAAAATAAAAAGTACATTTTCCCACAAGATCTTGGTCTGTACCACTGCGAAGTGCTACACACAGACCAAGCTCTTATGCCAATTGAAGGTGGGAAAACACACAAGAAAGGGGGTTGAATTGTGTGAGACAAGAATGCAAATCCTTTTTTAGAAGATAGATAAGATTCTGAATAGCTATTCAGAACCAGATCATAAATGCAGCGGAACTGAAGCTAGACATAATGTAAACAACATATAAAACACAACAGATTTATATTGGTTCCTCTTCCAACTGAGAGTACACCGGTCCCCTTGCTTTGCAAGATGTTTTTACTATTATCAATGCTTGAATACACTTGCTTATGTATTTAAACATAAGAATATCATAACACAGACTTACAGTCTAAAACTTTTCTGCTTAATCAGATCCTGATCAACACAACCTTGCTAAGAGCACATGTCTAAGACTTTAACTTGCTTAATCAGCTCATAAATAATACTTTCTCTTGCTTAGAGCTCGTGTATAAGACTTCACCTTCTTCATTAGCTTCTGATTGAGTCTTCCTTTGCTTAGAGCACATGTCTAAGACTTATGCCATTGCTTAGAGCACATGTCTAAGACTTCAGCCATTGCTTAGAGCATATGTCTAAGACTTCTTTGCTTAGACCTCTTGTCTAAGACTTTGCCTTTGCTTAGAGCACATGTCTAAGACTTTTTTTCTCAGACCTCCTGTCTAAGACTTTGTCTTTGCTTAGAGCACATGTATAAGACTTCTTTGCTCAGACCTCCTGTCTAAGACTTTGCCTTTGCTTAGAGTACGTGTCTAAGACTTTTTTTCTCAGACCTCCTGTCTAAGACTTCGCATTTGTTTATGAACAACATATTCAAAAGAAAGGAGAATATGGTGTACCAAATTCTGAATCAGAGACGCAGAGTAATGACCCTAATAAAGATCTTAACCACTTGAAGATTTCCAAGATATTAAGTATTTAGGAAACCTTGAGCCTTATTACAATTAACAACAGTAATAGAGGATTCTGCATATATAATAGTGTTGTTCACTATTGATGTTGTCATTTATTCAATTGGATAGAGGTGTATAACACATCTATCCTCTTTTACATTCCAGTTGCTTCTTGATTCTTGTTCCCGTCTTTTAAGTATAACTTTTGACTACTGAAATATCAGATTTCTGGGAACGAGCCATTAAGAAGATAAATAATCAGGAAGTACTTTGATCTATTTTAAAGTACAAGTGATGTTTGAGAAAAGATACACTCACAATCTTGATCTATTGTGTAACTTAATTAACCATTGAGTCTTCAGAAGAATTATGTACTTATAGAGCCGTCGAGAGAGGTTATCTATAAAGTATGTCAACACTTCTTGAGTCTTGTGATTGTAGACACTAGTTGCGGAACTGATTGGACATAGTGGTACTCTTTCTTTAGTACGGATAACATGAGCTTTGTTACAGATTCTGGACGCTTTATTAGAAGATATTTTCAACTTTAAGAGTAGAGCTAATGAGATGCTTCTTCTGATGCTGAGATTATCAGCATCAGAATCCATTCCAGAATATCACTTAGAAATATATTCTTCTCTACAACAGTCGTGCCTTTATAACAGATCCTGAGTAAGTTTCTTTAAGCATTATGACCTGCATACATGAATACACATTAGATAATGTAACGCCCGATTCATTTTATTTATTTTTCTGGAGAAAAGAGGAACGAAAGAGAGAAGCAGAGCTAGGGCTTAGAGAACATCGAAGAATCATCACTAAGGTAAGGGTGGGGTTCTTTAATCACTTATGGGATGAATAATATATGCATGTGTTTACTGTGAATTTCGGTAAACAACCTCTGGTCTATCAATCTTAAATGAAAATTGATTAACTTGCAAGATCGACCACACAAATCCTAGGACATGTGCTAAATTTGAGAGACACGTGTAAATGACAAATGAAAATTAAAGGGAATGTAAACTGAACTCCACGTTCGACAATGCTGAAATAAAATCTAACTAAACTCCACGTTCAACTACTTGCAATAAAGTAAAGTAAAGGCTTAAAATTTAAAGGGCTGTAAGTAAAGGGTGCAGAAATTAAAGCGTCGAAAGGAAATGGCAAGAAGTAAAAAGCTTTGAAAGTAAAATGCGACGAACTCCACGTTCTTGAAAAGTAAAGGCTGGAATGATAAAAGTGCTGTCGAAAGTAAAGTGCAGGAAAGTAAAGGACTTTTAAAATAAATGCAATGGATTAAAGGTGAACTCCACGTTCTTGAAAATAAAAGACTTTGAAAAGTAAATGCTTGAAGATTAAATGCTTGAATGTAACAGTGCAGTCGAAGGTAAATGCAGATAGTTTAAATGACTTTGAAAGTAAATTTGGCATGGAAGATAAAGTTCAAGAAATTGTAAAAGCATGGAAAGTAAATGGCTGAATCTTAAACATGACAAAGATAAATTGTATTAATGAAGGAAATGGTGTTACATTACGTACATTCTCACGAACTCGTTTCTCTACACGCGGATACTTTGAGTTTCTTTGAGTAACTTGTACAAAAATATGAACACCCCTATTACATAGAACTAACTCTTATTTATAGTGCTAGGAAATAACTACTAAGTGGTGGTTACTGCTTCGAACGTGTGGATTTTGGCGCCTTCGCCTTAGTCTCAACTGTTCCCACGTTCACAACTGCTCTTATTTAAATTTCAAACATTGGAAATTCCCTCCAACCTTAATATAACAACTGCAGCGCTTGTTTCCATATTCTCATGGTCGAAACCTTTCCAGCACTTAGCCATTTTTTGAGGTTCCTACAACCTCTATTCGACTCAGGCTTCACCAAAACTGGGTCGAAGCCTTCTTTACATTAAAAATAATTTTTTAACTTAAAATAACTTTGATTCTTTCTAGCGTCGAAAATAAGGGTTAACAAATTGCCCCCAAGGAATGTCCTTTCGCCAGAATTGGTAGAAAGGCCATTTCTTGATATAATAACCATTTCGACGCCTGTTTGCATGGCCTTAACTGAATATCCCACTAATTACTTAATGGTTGAACTGTTCAGTTTCTTTGACCCACGCCCCTGACGTCATACCATCATGACAAATCCGTAAAATGTCCTTTCAGCCGTATTCATCATAACACCTTTCTTGAAAACAGACGTTGGCAGTCTGAACATAACTGCTACTTTTCATCACGTCTCCAGGAGAAAGACACGCGTCCCACTAACCCCTTAGCTTCAACGGTGGATCCAAATCTCTTGGGATTTTCACATGTCTATATATACCCATTTCCGCCACTTTGTGAACTTTCCACACTTTTCATACTCTCAAGCAACCTCTTCTTCTCTTCAGTTTCTCTCACGCAAACCTAGCAAAAACACCATCTCTTCATCTCCTTCAACAATGGCGTCTTCCCAAGCTAATCCTCAAACAAAGAAAACTCAAAGAGGCAAAGCCACTCCATTTAAGCAAACCATTCCTCCATTCGCTAATATCCCAGGCCCCCAACTAGTAGATAACCGCCATTGCATGCCGGAACCCACCTCTGAACAATCAAGCGCCATATACAAATCTCAGGTAATGATTCCTATAGTTGTTTCTGATAAATCCTATGCGCTATCTGGTCCTTTAGCTGAGTTTGACGTTTCTAACGAGAGGCTAAGTGAGTTTCTCCCCTCATACCGGAAAACAAGGCCGTTAGGGCAAAGGAGTTTTCCCAAAATCAACACTGCTGCTGGAACTTCTCCTGAAGAAGCCCCCTTGCCCAAAATCAACGTTGGCTATCTCACTAATGGCACCAGGCTGGTGAGAGCTGTCAACCTCTGAAGGAATTCAACCAATGGATGGCAAAGATGGAGAAGGTCAAAGCTGACCACTGGAAGGATATAGGGATTTATGACCTTCTTATGCTGTCGAAGACCAGCATACAATATTGTCTGAATATGTTGGCGGCATCTTTATATTTTTGGGACAGCACCCATTATACCTTCCATCTGCCATGTGGAATGGTTACTCCAACCTTATTCGACGTAGCTGCCATCACAGGGCTTCGCCCAGATGGCCTTACTTATAACCCTGATGTTGATGCTGACGACACGATCAATATTTCAGGCTCCAAACTTACATACACTCTCTTCATCAAACACCACTTCAAACCAGAAGATGACAGCGTGTCTGATGAAGAACACATTGCTTTTCTCACAGTCTGGCTGTCGAGATATGTTTTTTGTACCAAGTCTTTGCAGGTACCTAAGAAGTACCTGCCCCTGGCGAATCAGCTTCACCACAACAGAGGAACCTGCTTGAGTAAACTCATTCTGGCGAACCTTTACGAGTCTATCAGTGAAGGGGCTTCTCGACTTAGAAATATGGAGACCCAAGTTCCTATGCACTTGAGTGGACCTCTTTGGCTACTTCAATTGTGGCTTAATGCTACATTTGAGGCTAGCCTCCCCAGAAAAGGCCTGGTTGATGAAGCCTCTACTGAAATAAGGGAAAGGAGTGTCGAAGGGACGCGTCTGGCTAAACTCACTCCCAATGATGATGGTGAAAACCTTCAAAGGGCTTTCGCCAGTTATATTATGATGTTTGCCAAGCGCTATGAGTTCACTCCTAGCATGGCACCTTTTGCTCGATGAAGCTATGGCCCTGTGTGGTTTAAAAGGCCATTTCCAAATCCTCATCAAACTCTGGATCAAGAATCTGTTGCTATCTGGGAAGCCTTCTTGATTCCCAGATTCTTTATTCATAGGCTGAACTTAGGGAGAGGTTTGTCAGCATTGATTGCCTATCAACCCAACCTTGTCTCTCGACAATTTGGGCTGGCCCAGAGCTTCCCTCAGTGCTTGTATAAGAGAAAGGGCCAAGTAATTCTTCACACCGCCTGCTTCGACGAGGAAAATGTCTCCCATACACTCGACGACCTGAATGAGAAAAGAAGAATTCTCTCTCCTGTGTTTTTTGAACCTTCTTTTCTATGCACTTCATTATTCCACCAATGGTGGTCGAAGCACTATAGTGAGCACTTTCTTGATGTGGCTACATTTTCTTCGCAACTTGACCAAGCTTTTCTCCATGTGCAGGACAAGGCGAAAAAGAGTAAGTTCACTCACATCGAAGAAATACAGGCTTTTCAAAAATACTTTGAAACTATCTATCGACCAGATGATCTTAGTCGAACCATTCATGAGGCTGCTGCCACTCTAAAGAGAAAATTTCTAGAAAAGCTGGATCAACTAAAAATTCCTCCCAACGTCCCTCGTGAAAAACGTTATAAGGTAGCTTTTAAACTTTTTCCTCCAAAGTTCCCTCGACTGCCTAATGCTGATTTTAGAGTGGCGCTTGCCCCTCCATTTCCAGATTGGTTTGTCTGTGGGGAGCATTTAAAACTTCTTCGACAGCAGTCTCAGCCAAAGGCTCAACGAGTGGTTTCGACTAAGCATACGTTAGACAGTTTTAAAGGGCACCTTCATATAGGAATTCAGGACGTTCGTGTCGAATCTGAAATATATGAAGGTTTGAAATCCTTAGTCCATGGCTTCATAACTAACCATGTAATCATTACCTCGTAACAATTGTGTACTGTCTTTCAGCTGTGCCTAGGAAAGCCGCTTCGACTAGGGCTGCTACTTTACAAAGTGGCAAAGAACCAGAGAGCACACAGGTATATTTCACATCCCCTGCTCACGCTTTTACTATATGAATTCCTTTCTTATATTTGCATTGCCTCTTCAGACTGGTCGAAAACCCCCAACACCTTCCAACAAAGGTAAAAAGGATACCCCAACTGTGGTTATAGCTTTAGAGGCCTCAGATGAATCTCCTGAGGAGGTTCTCACGAGGAAAAGAAGAAAACCCATAAAGGCCTCTGGACCTACTGGCCCACCTCCTTCGAAGGTGGCCAAAATACTCGAAAAGCCACCCACCACAAGTGGTGTCGAGAAGGAACCTTCCAAGGTGGCCATGAGAACCCCTCTTGGTGACCATGGGAGTGATAAATCAAGTCCTGCTATTGAACGAACTCAGGTATGTGCACCATTTTTTTTTATGCTGACATCTTTCCCCTATTATTTCATTCTCATTTTCTTCACTTGTGTTCTTTAGGCACCCATAATCAACAATCCAGATCCCCAACCAACTCCAAGCAACTTCGCCACCACCCTAATTGATGATGCTGTTCCTCAACCAACTTCAGGAAGTTTCACCACCACACTCCTCAACAGCCAAGGTGAGCCAACTTATCACCCATCTTCTGATATTGGCTCTGGTTTGAGTGAGATTAATCAACCTACGCCACATGTTACAGAACACACCGCACCACCTGTTCCAACAACTACTCAAAACGCACAAGCGGCTGGCGCCAACTCTGATGATGATGATGCCTCAAGCCCACCACCTTTCAATTTGGCTACCCCCATGGATAAAGGTCAGTTGGTTGAAGAAGAAAGACATGAACCTAAAGTCCAAACACATAACGCCAACCCTGATCAAGCTGTGCCTGAGGAGACAAATGAACTACATCCTACACCAGCTGATGACCAGGAGAATATGCAACCAACTGCTGAAGAGTCTGATGAAGAAATGGGAGAAGAACAAGATGAAGAAGGAGAAGAATCAGAAGAGGAGGAAGAAGAATAAACTGATCCTAATCCCCACCATACTCCTTCGCCTGTGGTCATTCCACCACCTAGAGACTCACTGACAGCACTCAAGTGGTCGAACCCACGTGAGTTTACCAAATTGATTCTTGAGCAGAGGTATGGTTCTTCTTCTGTCTCTTCGACTCCAGCGTCAGATAACTTCGCCCAACCAATTCTCCAAGCCATCAAGAAAAAATTCTTCAGGGGGGATATTCACAGAGTTTTGGCCTCAGATCTAACTGCAACTGCTTATTTGAAGGACACCCTTGCAAAGATTGAGCTCACCACCCTCAATCCAGATGTTTCTGGTTTTCTGATAGAGCTAACTGCTGTGATGAACCAAATAGCTGCAGAAATAAAACTGCTTCCCTCCATCAGGAATACCATAGAGAAAACATCTGGCTGTGAGAGTGCAGCCTGGTGTGGTGCAAAAGAGGCGTACGAAGAGATCGAACGTATGGAGGCTGATCAAAAGAAAAAGCAAGATGAGATAGCCTCCAACCAGAAGGACATTGAAGCCTGGAAGCAACAAATCACGGAGCTACAAGCCAAAATTGACAATGCTGAAAAACGCAACCGTGATTTGCACCATTTCGACGACACTAAGATAGCTGAAGAAACAAAGAATGCTATTGATCGTATTGAGGCGGCCCAAAGATATGAAAAAGAGCTCGCAACAACAAAACTTGATGAATCTTTGTGCAACGCTCGCCTCAAACATCACATAGAAGCTTTTTCTCAGTTGGCGTCGAGGCTTCCCTTCTGATACTTTTGACACCTTTGTTTGTTTAATCATCATTTATTTCTTGGCCTTTTCAGGCTTTTTATGTAATGACAATTTTATGCCTTTTGGCATTGATTAATCAATCATTATTATTTTGCTCTTAACTGCTTTCGACCCATATTACATGATGATGCACTTTATTTGTTGTCTTTTATCAGTCAAATTTGCAATTAAGGCATTCTATCTTTTTCTTGGAAAGTCACCTTTCAAGCTTTAAATTCCAAGGCGTAAGCCTCTAGCATTTATAGCATAGCCCTCAGGCCTACTTCCAAAAATAGCTCACGTGTTTCCACCGTTTGACTGGCCAATCCAATCAGTACTTTGCCTCTATAAATTTCTGCCACCTGACCACGTTTTGCGTAGAAGCAAACATGAACAATTCAGAGAAACCATCAGCCAAGAAAACGGCTGGAAAGGCAAAGGCAGTTGAGGAAACAAAAAAGATGGAGGCCACCAAGCAACCTGAAGCCTCCATTGGAGCAACCTCTCAAGCCAAGAAGAGAGAAACTAAAATGAAGATCTCTAAGAAAGGGCGCTCCAGCACCCAAGACTCTGATGATGAGCCAGATGCAGATTATATGGATTTCCTCAAATCCATAGATTGGAGAGATTATGAATAACCTTTCCTTGATTAAAAATTGTTGTATTGGGTTTTCTTTGCTTTGTATGCCATATTAGCCTGACTTGGCCTATTTTGGCTTTCTTTTTATTAAATAAAGCTTATGTTTTAATATGAATCTGTTGCAGCATAGGCTTATATTTTTTCAAATACTTGCCATTTACTTTCAAGACTCTTTTATCTTTGTCTAACTCTTCCACTTCATAAGCTCCATTAGAGAAAACTTGTATGACTTGGAATGGGCCTTCCCACTTAGGGGACCACTTGCCCAATGTTCTATCTTTTCGATCCATAGGCAAAATCACTTTCCAAACCAATTCCCCACATGCAAAAGATTTAGACTTAACCTTTTTGTTGTAGGATTCTTCGACCCTCTTCTTTTGTCTTCTTAACAACTCCAAGGCTCTGAGCCTTTCTTCATCCAAATCCACTAATTCATTCATCATCATTTCCCAATAATTCTCAGAGGGAATCTCATGATGTCTTTGAACTCTTACAGACTGTATATAAATCTCAACAGGCAATACTGCATCATGACCAAAAGTGAGTCGAAATGGGGTAGTGTTGGTAGCCTCTTTAGGGGATGTTCGACATGCCCAAAGAACATGGTCTAACGTCTTGTGCCAATTTCTAGGCCTCTTTCCCACATGCTTCTTAATTAGTCCAATCACTACCTTATTGGCAGCTTCAACTTGCCCATTGGCCTGGGCATAACAAGGGGTAGAAGTCAACAACTTGAAACCTATTTCTTTGGCAAACTCCTGCACCTTTCGACCAGTAAACACTGATCCTTGATCCGTAGTGATTGTTTCAGGAATACCAAATCTATAAATAATGTGATTTTGAATGAATTCAATAACATCTTCTTGACCTATATTCGCCAGTGGTATTGCTTCAATCCACTTAGTGAAATAATCAATTCCCACCAAAATATATCTTTGGTTCTTTAAAGATGCTGGTCGAATCTCTCCCACTATATCCAAAGCCCATCCTCTGAAGGGCCATGGTTTCACTATGGAATGTAATTCACTTGCAGGGATGTGCTGTATGCCAGCATGAATTTGACATTCTTGGCAACCCTTAGCAAATTCTATGCAATCTTTCAGCATAGTAGGCCAATACATGCCCTGTCGAAACAACAACCATTTTATTTTCTGGCCAATTTAGTGTGCTCCATATGCCCCACTATGTATTGTCGAAAGGGCCAAATATGCCTCTGCTTCACTAAGGCACTTCAATAAGACTCCCTCAGGGGTCTTTTTAAACAATTCATTACCCAACAGTACATAACTTAAAGCTTGATACCTGATTTTTCGCTCTGTCGAAGCCGTTGGGTTTTGCAAATATTCAACTATGGGCTTCCTCCAATCTTCATCTGTTAAATTATCTATGGAAAAATTTTCAAAATTTTCACCATCTATGCACCCAAGCTTAGTTGTTTCTAAGCCTGATGGGCACAATCCAACAGCCACCACTTTACCTCTTGCTTCAATTACTTCTTAAAGGCTCTCCTTCGACACCTTATATCCAGAGGCAATTTGAGCCAAGTCGTTAGCAACTTGATTCTCTATTCTAGGTATGTGTTGGATGGCCAGTACCTCAAATTTCTTTAATAATCTATTGGCTATCACAAAGTACATAATGAGATTTTCTTTAACACATTTATACTCCTTTGTGATTTGTTTTATAACCAATTCTGAGTCTCCCATTATTTCGACTCTAGTTACCCCCAATTCTAACAAAATCTCAAGGCCAGCAAGTAATGCTTCATATTCAGCCTCATTGTTAGAGCAAGGTCCTTCGACCATATACTTGAATTTTGTTGGAATTTTTTCAGGAGAAATAATGTGTATTCCCACTCCTGTTCCATTTTTATGACTCGATCCATCAAAGTATAACTTCCAGGATTTTAATTCAACATAATTCAACTCATTTTCATTTATGGAGTGATCAACTATAAAGTCTGCAACTATTTGCCCTTTCACAGCTTTTAAAGGTTGATATGTTAGGGAAAATTCTGTTAATGCTAATGCCCATTTGCCAATTCGACTATGCAAAATAGGTTTAGATAACATATGTTTTACAACATCAAAGTGAGAAGAAACATACACATCAACGGGCTTTATATATTGCTTTAATTTAGTACAAGAGAAATACAAGCATAAACATAACTTTTCAATCATGCTATACCTAGTTTCTGCATCATTTGAAACTCGATTAAGATAATAAATGGCTTTTTCGACTCCATTTTTGTCCTCCTGAGCTAACATGCTCCCTAGAGTTTTATCTGATGCAGCTATATACAATCTCATACTCTTGTTTCTACAAGGTGGTGAAAGAATTGGAGGGTGGCTTAGGTACTCCTTGATCTTGTCGAAGGCTTCCTGCTGTAATTGCCCCCACTCAAAACCATCTTTGTTGAAATGAAGCAATGGCGAAAAAGCTTGTGTTTTTCCACTCAGGTTGGATATAAACCTTCTTAAAAAGTTGATCTTGCCCAACAACGACTGCAACTCATTTTTTGTTGATGGCGCTTTCGCCTCCATTATGGCTTTGGTTTTATTCTGATTTATTTCGATCCCTTTCTTGTGGACCACAAAGCCTAGGAAATCCCATGCCTGCACACAAAAAGCACATTTGAGAGGATTCATTTTAAGACCATATTTTCTCATCCTTTCAAAGGACTGTCGAAGATGGTCAATGTGACTTTTCCCAGAAATAGATTTTATAACAATATCATCAATATAAATTTGCATGAATGTGTCTATAAAATCGTGGAAAATTGAATTCATTGCCCTTTGATAAGTGGCACCAGCATTTTTGAGACCAAAAGGCATCACCACCCATTCATAGGTACCTAAGGCTCCAGGGCACCAAAAAGGAATTTTATGAACATCTTCCTCAGCAATGAATATTTGGTTGTAGCCAGAATATCCATCCAGCATACTAAGATATTCATGTCCTGCTGCAGAATCTATTAACATTTCTGCTACTGGCATTGAATATTCATCTTTAGGAGTCGCAGAGTTTAAATCTCTAAAATCAATGCAAACTCTCAAAGACCCATTCTTTTTAATAACAGGTACTATATTATCCAACCATTCGACATACCTTGCAGTGCGAATGAATTTGCAACGAAGCAGTCTTTCGACTTCCTCTTTGATCTTTGACAATATCTCTGGTGCAAACCGTCTTGGATTTTGCTTGACTGGTTTTTTTCCAGGCATCATAGACAACCTGTGTTCGACCAACTCCCTGCTCAAACCAGGCATCTCATCATAATCCCAGGCGAAGCAGTCTTTGAACTCTTTTAACAACTGAACCACTTCAACCTTCAACTGGGGATCAAGATTGGCAATGATGTAGGTAGGCCTTTTGGTTGTCCCCTCACTGAGGTCAACTTCTTCTAAAGGATCTTGTGCTAGCATTTTTATATTATTTGCCAACGGATCCTTCTCAAATCCCAAAGGCTCATCTTCATAGATGGCGTCGAGCCTCTGGCTTTGCTCTCCAGTTTCAACCTTATCTGGAGGTTTTGGGTCGAAGTCCTTACCAGGACCCTCTTGATATAATTCAGAAATGGCTTCGCTAGCCATATAGTCATTGGCGGCTTCCAAAGCCGCTTGTAGTTTTGTTTTGGCCACATAGGCCGAAATTCTTTTTAAAGCGTCGAACTCAGTCATGATCACTGAATTCATCTCCCCATCCTGTGGGCTCTATTGGAGGTGAGCCTAAGCATGGCAACCTTCCTCCTGGTATCTCCCTGTCCCATCTGAAACCTTCAACAGGGTGTAAATACAACGAATAAAACGTTTCTACATCAGGCACAAACTCAAAATCAGCTGGAGGACATGGAGCAATGTTCGCCAGATGTTTCTCAAATGGCCTACGATCCACATGATTGATAGGCACCTTAAAGTACCCTTGATCAGCTTCAATATTTTCAACTATCCCATCTGGTCTCCAAATGGTGATTCTTTGATGTATAGATGAGGGCACAACTCCTATTCCGTGAATCCACTCCCTACCCAAGAGTAGATTGTAGTTAGCTTTTGTCTCAACAGCCATAAACACTGTTGGTCTGGTAATAGTTCCCACAGTGAGATCCACTTGAATCACTCCTAGAGTGGAACCAACTTTTCCTTCATAGTTCGACAGAACCATGTTGTGGGGTTTAGTATCCGTCTCAAACTTCCCAATCTTGCTCAACAAAAACCTTGGCATTAAATTAACAGTTGCACCACAATCCATCAAAATTTTGTTGACAGGGACGTTCTCTACTTTGCCAATAATATAATGAGGCTTCAAATGACCCTTCATTGCCTCTGTGGGGCGTTCAAAGAAAGCATTATGTTCTTCGCCTCACCCATTGTTCATGATGTAATAACACACAGGCTTGTGTGCCAACATTTCCAATTCAGCAGTTTGATCCAAGTCCTCGACCTCTGAGACTTGACCAAATTCCTTTGGCATTACTGACACCACATTCACCAGAATATCTAGAGAAGCTGCTGACTCATTGTCGAAATTATCAGTCATATTCTCATCATCTTCAACCTTCTTCTCTGGCTGAACATTGAATAGCTTCGCCTTATGGGCATCTTCTCAATTGCCCCAGCTTGATGATCAACATTAGTACTTGATTCTCCCTGCACCTGAGCCTCCATGACAGCCTTTCGCCTGCGTTGCTCTCTTCGCCATTGTGATCTAGACATGGGGTTTTTACCCTTGTAATTCTGGGAAATGTATGCTGATTTGTTGGTGGTGTGGTTCTCTTTTCTATACACAAATGAAGAACCGCTTTCCACATCAAATTTCTCCCACTTTTTCTTCTGTCCTCTCCCTTTGATAGGCTTGGTCCAACTACCTGTTGGTACATTTGCAGCTGGTTTGAATGTACCTGGCCTAGCTCCTGGTGCTTGGTTTTTTAGTCCTGTCGAAAGTCGCCTATGGTCAAAACCTCTGTGCCCTTTGTTCACCTTCTGCCCCCAGCTTTCTCAGCCTTTTGACACCTTCTATCTTGTGGGCAGCTTTTTCATCAAAAATGGCGCTGCATCTAGGACATAGCATTACTCCAGAGCCCTTCTTCTAGCAACGGTGCAAGAAATCCACAATTGACTCTTCTTGCTTAGGATAAGCTATTTTGTTGCACTTCTCTTGCTCATCTGCCTTACTTACTTGTTCAGCTTTTCGATCTGTAATTTCAACCATATTGACATCCATTTTGTCCTTTAAGTGCATCTTGGAGAAACGGGCTTCCAGACTTCCCCCACTTGCTGCTGCTTTTGCAGCTTTTTGAGAAGCTTCTCGCCAAGCAGCTTTTTCAGCTTCGACCATTTCCTCAGTATTGACTCTTTCAACATCAGGAGATGTCTTGAAGAATTTTTCAGCAGCCAGACATATCCAGTTTTCCACCAAACAATCATCCATGTCTATCATCTCTCCTACCAACAGCAAGTCATCTTCCAACTCCTTAACAACTTGGACTTTGGGGGCATTTTTGCCCATAGCCTCATTGGTGCTGATGCAATCTGAGCTAGAATCAGATTCTTCAGCCAATTCGACCATGTTAATGCCTTCATTGGCATTTATCTTCAATCCACTCACGGATATATCCAGAACCTTGGCAGCATTATCCATTTCAACAAACTTATCAGCAGTTTCTTTGGTCACCAACATTAGACTGGTACCATCAACATTCAGGCCATTTGCATCCTTACAAAAACCTTCAATTATCACAGAATTGGTGGCGAAGTCTTCAGTAACCTCTACCATGTTGACTGACTTATCAAATCCCTCTGTGACTTCGACCATCTGAACCTCATGAGGCTCTGTATAGTTAGCCTCTGCAACTTGCAATGGGTCAGAGTCAATCTTCATTTGGGCTTTGCCCTTGTCACCAAACTTCAGCCTTCCTTCTTGGATAGCATTTTGCACCAAATCCCTGAAAAGAAAACATTGAGAAGTTTTATGACCCAAAAAATTATGGTACTTACAAAAACCTCTTTTCTTTCTTTGTTCTAAAGGTGGCATCTTAGAGCCACCAGGCACTATCATTTGCCCATTTTTAACTAACAAATCAAAAATTTCGTCACATTTAGTGACGTCAAAAATGTATGTTTTCTTAGGAAATTTGTCGTTAGATTCGACAGGATTTTTTCCTTCTGAAGGAGTTAATAATTTGCAGGCATAAGGTGGACTTTCCTTTAACTCAGCAACGTCAACCTCATTTCTGTTGAAATAAGATGTTTCACCACACAGACTCTCCACATCTTCATTACATTCGACAAAGGCTACTTTTTTACCCCTGCTGAATTTAGCCTTATCTTCTTTCAGCCTTTCTAGCTGTCGAACCCTATCAGCCAACTGGGCCATATCTCTAAGATATTGGGTATCTAATTTCTTCCTAATGGAATAATCTAGACCCCCGGCAGCCATTTCGACCAACTCATGTTCTGGTACTTGTGTAAAGCACCTGGCTTTAAGAAGTCAAAACCTATTCAGGTAATCATCAATTGGCTCAGTGACTTTGCGTTTGATGCTAGCCAATTCTTTCAAACTAATCTTAGTTTGCCCCATGTAGAACTGTTCATGAAACAAACGTTCTAGTTGGGTCCAATTGTATATGGAATTTGGAGGCAAAGTAGTAAACCATGTGAAGGCATTCTTGGTAAGGGAACTTGGGAAGTATTTGATTCTGAGGCTTTCATCAGCTGCAATTTCGCCTGCTTCAATCAAATATCTGGCCACATGTTCAACAGTAGATTCAGTAGTATCTCCTTAAAACTTGCTGAACTTTGGAACCTTCGTCCCAGGGGGTAATTCTGCCTGAAGAATATAATCCACTATAGGCGAAGTATAATTTGGCCTGGTGAAGCCAAAATTCATACCATTTCTGGTCATTATCCTTTCAACCATGGCTGCAAGATTATTTTCTTCTGCTTGATTTTGGTGTCGAACCTGTCTAAGTAGCTGATCTGCATTTTGGTTCCTGTTTACCATCACTACTGGCTCTTCCTCCATCTGGTATGGCATTTGGTTTCTTGGTGGTTCGACTCTAAAAGGATCAATCATCTCTTGATCTTCCAAGTTCGCCTCAGGTATTTGGCGTGGATGACGTCTTGGGATATCTTCGACAATAGTTGCTCTTCGATCCACCGCTGGTACTCCCATGAAATCAGCCATGCGTGCCACTTGTGCAGCCAATTGTTGGTTAGTTTGAGTCGTATTTTGAATCAAGGGTTGAAAAACTTCTCCCATTGTCTGAGACAACGTATGCACCATTTGCATATTACTTTCATCCATCTGTTGTCTCAAACAATTTATGGATGTATTTGTAAGGCTAGGCGCTTGAACAGAGTAACCAACACCTATACTCTGGTTGTTTCGACCCTCTGATTCTGATCCTTGTAATGGAGAAGACACTACAATTTCTGAATATACAGGCGGAGCACTCTGTAGATTTTGCATCATTGATGTAGGCATACCATAGGGTTGACTCCTTGACCCTAGATGTGGAAAACCTGGAGGAGGAACGTGCCTGTACATTGAATTTCCTCCTGGGGGCGTTGGTGAATTAGGACTTGGTGGTCCTATGTATTCCAACACAGGTTGGGTATATGACTTTGTATATGTTGATCCTAGTTCAGACACTACTAATGGGAGTGACGCCTGTCCTCCTGTCGAAGACACTGGTGATGGTGTGCTTTGAGACCCCATACTGCTACTTGACTGAGTGTTTGAAAGGCTCCCTTGAGGATCAACTTGTTGGTTGGTATTGGTTACCATTTTCTTAGTGTGTCATCTCTTTGGTATTCCCTCGTTTGTTGTGGCTAACTTCCCACTTCTCAATAACATACAACGAGAGTACTTCTTCACTAAGAAACGTAAGGTTGGTAAAAAAGTGTAAACTTAGCACTGGGTCCCACCGGGTGTGCCAATTTGTTTACTGTGAATTTTGGTAAACAACCTCTGGTCTATCAATCTTAAACGAAAATTGATTAACTTGCAGGATCGACCACACAAATCCTAGGACATGTGCTAAATTTGAGAGACACGTGTAAATGACAAATGAAAATTAAAGGGAATGTAAACTGAACTCCACGTTCGACAATGCTGAAATAAAATCTAACTGAACTCCACGTTCAACTACTTGCAATAAAGTAAAGTAAAGGCTTGAAATTTAAAGGGCTGTAAGTAAAGGGTGCAGAAATTAAAGCGTCGAAAGGAAATGGCAAGAAGTAAAAAGCTTTGAAAGTAAAATGCGACGAACTCCACGTTCTTGAAAAGTAAAGGCTGGAATGATAAAAGTGTCGTCGAAAGTAAAGTGCAGGAAAGTAAAGGACTTTTAAAATAAATGCAATGGATTAAAGGTGAACTCCACGTTCTTGAAAATAAAAGACTTTGAAAAGTAAATGCTTGAAGATTAAATGCTTGAATGTAACAGTGCAGTCGAAGGTAAATGCAGATAGTTTAAATGACTTTGAAAGTAAATTTGGCATGGAAGATAAAGTTCAAGAAATTGTAAAAGCATGGAAAGTAAATGGTTGAATCTTAAACATGACAAATATAAATTGTATTAATGAAGGAAATGGTGTTACATTACGTACATTCTCACGAACTCGTTTCTCTACACGTGGGTACTTTGAGTTTCTTTGAGTAACTTGTACAAAAATATGAACACCCTTATTACATAGAACTAACTCCTATTTATAGTGCTAGGAAATAACTACTAAGTGGTGGTTACTGCTTCGAACGTGTGGATTTTGGCGCCTTCTCCTTAGTCTCAACTGTTCCCACGTTCACAACTGCTCTTATTTAAATTTCAAACATTAGAAATTCCCTCCAACCTTAATATAACAACTACAGCGCTTGTTTCCATATTCTCATGGTCGAACCCTTTCCAGCACTAAGCCATTTTTTGAGGTTCCTACAACCTCTATTCGACTCAGGCTTCACCAAAACTGGGTCGAAGCCTTCTTTACATTAAAAATAATTTTTTAACTTAAAATAGCTTTGATTCTTTCTAGCGTCGAAAATGAGGGTTAACAGTATGAGGGTGGGTAAATTGTAAGGTTCATCTCTAGGCATCTCTCTAATTGTTTTAGTTGTTCTTGGTTGCGTGTCGGTGTCCGTAATAACATGTAAATGGTGCAAATTGATTTCTGGTTGAATTTTGATTGATGTGGAAAGTGAATATAATCGATCTGTAATTTGTTGTATGATAATTGAAGTGGGTTCTATGTGCATTCTTGGACTGTATATTATTGAAATTGGAGAATTGTTGGGGGTTTGGACTGTGCAGAATCGCAACTGCAGGGTTGTTGATTCGCATATTTTTGTCCGGCAAACAGGTTGTCTCGCCGGGAGAACAAATCTCGCTTGGAGGTCACCGGGCGAAACTGAGAGGCGAGTGAAGGGTGGAAAATAGGGGTTACTGGAATTTGTATGGGGAAGGAAATTCACTTCTGCTTCGTCGGGCGAGCAGTGGGAGAAAAGGGAATTTCGTCGGGCGAATGAGGATTTTGTCGGGCGAAAGGGTGTTCGCTGGCGTCCCGCTGGGCGAACGTCAGGAGAGCAGAAACACTGTTTGGCTTCCATTGGAACGAAATTTTTTTTCTAAAACTTTAAAAATTCATATCTTTTGATCCGTAGGTCCGTTTCAGTCGTCGTTCGAATCGTTGGAAAGCTGGTTTCGTGTACTTTCTGTAAAAATTATATTCAATACCAGAATTCCAACAATTCAACACGTTAATTGTGTTTCCGTGTATACGGTGATGTGTTAAACGTTGAAATGTTGAGTTCGGTTGTGCGAATGTGTGTTGTAGTTGTGGATTGCAATTGTTGCAAGTTTTGGCAAGTATATGCTGCATGTTGGATAGTTGTGGTGTGATGTATTGACTGTATGATAGTCATATGCATTGGTCGTCGTATGTTGTTGTTGATGCATAACATGTTTGCATAAGTTGTATGATAATTCGTGTGCCTATGTGAGGTGTGAGCGCCTTATTTGGATTCCTTGAAACGGAGTCGTGTTGTTGTCATTGTTAAGGTACTCGTGTTCCCATGTGGGGTGTGAGCGATTATGAGTGTTCGTGTACCCATGTGGGGTGTGAGCGATCACGGATGTCGTGTGCTCATGTGGGGTGTGAGCGACTCATATGGAAATTCCGACGGGAATTATGATCATGAAAAAGGGATCGAATTGGTACCACATACATTGAGTCGAGTTGTGAGCCTCATTGCATTGCATTATGTTGTGTTGCGTTGTGGATTATATGATTGTCTGCTTGTGTGGGAGATTGTAATTGGGATGATGTTGTGATGATAGGGTGAATTGTATAATGATTATTTGCTTTTATATTTATATTATGCATTTCTTTTATTGATTGAGAATCTCACCCCTTATGTTTGAATGTTACCGCTACATGGTTAACGCGCAGATAATCATGAATAGTGCGGAGTTACCGTTACCAAAGACGAAGTCCTTCACTTTATGTTTCGAGTCGGCGTCTTCTCTGATGTGTAACACTAGGGATATGGAACGCTTGTTGTTATTTATTTAATTTCTGTTGTTACTTTTGGTTAATTGATGTTGGTTACATGGTTTAAACATGTTATGTTTTTAGTTGAGTTTCCGCTGCTACATGAGAGAAATATTTAA
Source organism: Lathyrus tuberosus (assembly GCA_022829125.1). Classification (NCBI taxonomy): domain Eukaryota; kingdom Viridiplantae; phylum Streptophyta; class Magnoliopsida; order Fabales; family Fabaceae; genus Lathyrus; species Lathyrus tuberosus. The sequence goes on along the minus strand of JALAZF010000142.1, from coordinate 479,629 downwards.
GCATGATTTTGTTGGTACCGTTAATAATAATTGTGTGTTACATATCGTATGCATGAGAAGGTGTTTGCTTGAAAGTAGCATCCTAAATGCTATATGTTTTATTTTATTCTGATATTTTATTATAATTTCACGCAGGGGGTTTAGGGTGTTACATAGTGGTATCAGAGTAGGTCGGTCTATCTGGCCAAGTTGTCGAGTCGTTGTTGTGTGACAGTTGATTAATGTCGATGTTTTTTCCTTAACCATTGTGTTCTGTTGTTGATGCTTAACAGATTTAGAATGGCTGGAAGGAATGATGCTTCGAAAGAATAGACCGCCTACCTTCAAGGGAAGATATGATCTGGATTAAGCGCAGGCATGGCTCAAGGAGATCGAGAGAATCTTCCGGGTTATGGAATGTTCTGAGGCACAAAAGTTGCGGTTAGGTACTCACATGCTGGCCGAGGAGGCTGATGACTAGTAGGTTAGCACTCGTCAATTGTTGGGAGCAACACGAGAGGTAATCACTTGTGCTATGTTTAGTAGGGAGTTCTTGAGGAAGTATTTTCCTGAAGATGTCTGAGGAAAGAAAGAGATTGAGTTTCAAGAATTGAAGCAGGGTAACATGACAGTTACGGAGTATGCTGCCAAATTCTCAGATCTGGCCAAGTTTTACCCTAACTACAGTGAGACAACTACTGAGTTCTCAAATTGTGTCAAGTTTGAGAATGGATTGAGACCTGAGATCAAGCAGGCGTTTGGTTATCAGCAAATCAGAAGGTTTCCAAATTTAGTGGACTTTTGTAGGATCTTTGAGGAAGATAGCAAGGCTAGATCGACTCACTATAAAGGGTTGGACGAGAGGAGGGGAAAACAACCGATGAACCGTGGGAAGCCTTAAGCAGCTCTAGTTGAGAAGGGTAAACAGAAATACGCTGATGGCAAAAAGCCGAGTGGGGGAGGTGCCACTGCTCCTCTTAAGTGTTACAGGTGTGGTGAGCTAGGTCATCATGTCAGTGAGTGCACGAGTGATGTGAAGAAATGCTTCAAGTGTGGACAGGAATGACATTTGAATGCGGACTGCAAGTTTAAGGTGGTGACTTGTTACAACTGTGGAGAACAGGGTCATATTAGTACTCGTTGCCAAAAGCCGAAGCAAGCTTCAACTGGAGGAAAGGTGTTCGCTTTGACAGGGACTCAGACTTCCAGTGAGGACAGACTGATCAGAGGTATATGTTATATTAATAATACGCCTTTGATTGCTATTATTGATACTGGTGCTAGTCACTCTTCTATTGCTACTGATTTTGTGAGATGGCTAGGCCTTGTTGTTTCTCCTATGAAGGGAGAGATGGCTGTCGAAACTCCTGCAAAGGGATCAGTGACCACTTCCCTAGTTTGTTTGAATTTTCCACTATCAATCTTCGATAAGGACTTTGGTGTGGATCTTATTTGCTTGCCGTTGGGAAATCTTGATGTGATCATGGGTATGAACTGGTTGGAGTTCAATCATGTTCATATTAACTATTTTAACAAGTTGGTGCGATTTCTTGCTCCTGAGTGTAGCGAGCGATTTTGGATGCGGTTCTTAAGCGCTGGTCGCTCTCTGCGGTTGAGTTTACTATAGGTCGATTCATTTTTTATCCTATTATGAGCTGAATATGGAAGGGAAATAGATGTCTCCAATTAACCCTGCTTGCATAATGAGTTTAAACAGCAGTCTGTTAGGTTACGAATGCTATCAATGTGGGGGGGCCCTTGTACTGGTTATTTGTATTTTCGCCAATACGGTTTTCTTTTTCTCTTTCTAGGACTTTATAGCGGGGAACGAGGATTAGGATGTTAGGACTGATGCTTTTTGATAGATACATGAGAGTATGGGATTTTGGGTTTTTGTTTAGTGTGCTCGCTAAGATTTTTCTTTCAATCTTATGCCTACGTATTCCCGTTTACCGAAACAGGGAAATCAGAGCGTTCGTAGTTCCTCCTATTCTATGGGAGGAAATGGGTGTTTTTGGTGTCTTGTTCAAACCCCAAGACGTGAAGCGAAAAAGGTGATATGTATCTTGTTTAAAGCCCAAGATATGAAGCTGAAAAGTCGGTTTGTATCTTGTTCAAAGCCCAAGATATGAAGCTAAAAGGGTGTTGACTTTAGAGAGAATTTGTCATCTCTAAAGAGGGGTTGTATGTCACAACTGTTGGGGGACTGATTATAAAGGAGGATTACTTTAACCGGGATACGCGGATCCTAGCAATGCCATAATTTCCTTTATAGGGGGTTTTAACCTGAAGGAGAAGACTTTAACTCAGTTTAGAGCAATGCTATCTTTCCTTAGGAATTTCTCATGCTAAAAGAGGGACAGTGGCATGGATGTAGATGATCCAGAGGCTTGCCGCTTACAGCGATTAGATGAAGGGGAAGGAGTTGTTGATGTTTGTGTACTGTGAACGAGGCACAACTTTGATGCTAAAAGGTTAATTAGATTAACCAGTGGTTTTCTTATATAAAGCCTAAGAGGAGGCTAATATGTGTCTCGTACAAAGCCCGAGAGAGAGGCTAAAAGGTTTTGACTCAACGAGGGAATCTTTTGGTATCTCGTATAAAGCCCGAGATGGAGGCTATTTGACTCAACAAGAGAGTTTTTTGTATCTCGTACGAAGCCCGAGATGGAGGCTAAGATTTGTTTGGCTCAATAAGAACCTTTTTGTATCTCGTATAAAGCCCGAGATGGAGGCGAAAGGGTGATTAACTCAACAAGGGAGTCTCTTATGTGTCTCGTACAAAGCCCGAGAGAGAGGCTAAATGTTGTTTGATCCCGCTGGGGAGAATCATTGTACAAAGCCCAAGAGGAGGCTATTGTAACTGTTTCAGTTGAGTGACAGATCCAGTATACTAATTTTAAAGAGAAAATCAGTTCTTATATGAGCAATACTGTACTCAAGGATTTGATTCAAGGATCCGGGTTATTCCTGTTCTTTAAGGAAGCAGAAAATCCGAAGGGTATTGAGACTGTCCGAGTCTACGGGTTTTCTTCCTATTCTTGAAGGGTGCTTGAGAATGTCTTTGAGACTCAAGGAAATTAGACTGTCCATGTCTAGAGTTTCATCTTTTGTACCATGCTTTGAGAAACAGTAGTAGACTCTATGAAAGGACTGTTCTATGCAGATGATTAAGTTTTGTTCCTATACCTCTAGGAGGTCATCGGGACAATTTGTACGAAGCCCATGAGGAGGCTGGAAACTTTTAAGAAGCCGATCGGTCCTTGTACTAAGCCCAAGAGGAGGCTATCATTCCCGGAGGAAGAGATCATTATACGAAGCCTAAGAGGAGGCTGTGAATGCTTCTAAGAAGCCGTAGGGTCCTTGTACTAAGCCCAAGAGGAGGCTAGGTTGCTTTTAGGAAGCCTGTGGGTCCTTGTACGATGCCCAAGAGGAGGCCGATGCTTTTAAGAAGCCTGTGGGTCCCCAAACCCCGAGAAATTCAAGGCAAGCTATCCACAAGGAATAGATCAAGTAAGGAAAGTTCGAGAATTTGGAAGAAACTCAAAGATGCCATTCACGGAGAATACATTCATCTATGGGAGTAGAGTTTCTTGACAATTCCTAATGGGGACAGCCGAAGAGAAGACTGTATCTGGTGATCCTACTGGGGATCTAGTTGTCTATTTCTATGAATTGAAACGGCGTCACCTAGTTCTAGACGTAGTTGCCGGGGAAACTCGAAATATCTATACTATTATTACACAGTTGATATGAGCTTATGAAAGAAGACTTACAGCGAAACAGCCCCACAATATAGTTATATGTATATAAAAGCGGTAAATGAAAGCAATAACCACTTACTCGGTTGTAGAGCTTCCATGCTGTTTGTTTAGTTGTTCAACAAAGAAAGATTGAAAACAACAGTATATTCAAAATCAAAGGAGAAAGTGCTTTGAAAAAGAAAGATTTGGGGGTTACAGCTCAAGGAGAGGCCTAGGGTTTTATCAGTGAGCGCACTGTTGTTTTGAATTTGTACAGAGGGACTTATACAAGTGACTGTGGCCCAAATATTGTTTTCTGTACAAAGGGATGGGTCTTACACTCTCTTAAGAGGCCCAAAAAGTTTTAAAAAAAGGAAATGGGTCTTACTACTCGAGGGTAGGCCCAAATGATTTTTCCATTTGAAATGGCGATCGCGCCGAGATTTTCTTTTAACACGAAGGGACTTATACAATAAGTGAGGCCCAAAGTTTTTGGTTAAAAGGGGGTTGGGTCTTACACTCTATTAGAGGCCCAAAAAAGTTTTGAATGGGTCTTATAGCTCAAGGAGAGGCCCAGTTGATTTTTTTCAAAAGGCGACGATCACGCCGTTTGTTTTTGCCGGTATCGGGACTTATACAATACACTGAGGCCCAAAAATGATTTGGTTTAAAAAATGATTGGGTCTTACACTCTATTAGAGGCCCAAAGTGTTTTGAAAATGATTTATGAGGGTTGAATTAATCCAAAAACCCTAATTTGTTTTCAAAAATGTATTTAATTGAATAAAAATTCAATTAAAATGATCAAAATTGTTTAACATATGAAAAATAAATTGTGATCTTGGATTAATGCTTCAAAAATTAAGTATTGACCTACAAAATAATTAGAAAGCATTAAAAGTTGCAAAATCAATGTGGAAAAAATATTTAAAATGTCAAAAACAATTAAAATATTAATTCTTTGCAAAAATATCAATTATATGAAATAAATAATATTTTTGGGATTTTTTGATAAAATAAAATATTTTAACATTTTTGTGAATTATTAAAAAAAGAATCAACTCAAAATCATTAAAACTCATAGAGAAATTAATTTTTGAATCAATTAAATAAAAATCACAAAATTCAAATATTCAAATATTCAAAAATGGCGCCAAGAACACCCAAGAACACGCGCGTGTTCTGGGTTTGCCCAGATTTGCATTTTCTCTCCAATCTCACTGAATACTTGATTATATCATGCAATCCACATACCAATCAACTCGTTTCAACCTCACGATCATGTCTATAACACTTAATTTCATTTAAATTAAACATAAAACATGAAATCACGAAGAAACCTCAAGAACCCTAATTTCTGCATGAAGGCTAGGATTTTTGATACACGACTCAAACAAAGCAATTAAATGAGGGAAAACATTCCATGCATGATTATGAACATATGGCCAAATTATTGTGCAGCAAAAATTGCATGGATCATAGAGTTAGAAGAGCTCATGCTTACCACTTGCAGCTGGTGATCGTGATTTGTGTAGGAGGTGTTACAGTTGTGTTGTGATGATTTGAACAGCTTCCCTAGGTGCTATGGAGTGTGTTTGAATACTTGGACTTGATGGAAATTGGCTGGATCACTTCATGGCATCTCAACTGCACTTTGGTTAAAACCTTGAGCAATTGACTGGTGATTCTGAGAAATCAATGCTCCAGTTGTTGTTTAAGTGTTTGATCAGCTCATATATGATGTATATGAGGTGTGTGAGTGATTGGTTTGAGTGGAATTGCCCTCTAGCTCAAAACCCGATAGTTACCTTGCTTAGAAAGACATTTTTGCCAAGAGAAAGAGATTTTGAGAAAGGCAAGTGTTGTAGGCCTTTTTTGTACTTAAACTGAACACAATTGAGCTCTATTTATAGTAGAGCAAGTTTGTTTTGCAAGGAATAGTGAATGGCAACTGCTAAGTAGGTTTGTTCAATGTTGGCCAATGGAAATCCAAGTCTCCCCTAGCCATTGACTAGAGGTTAGGGCACAGAGCTTTGGTCCCCTTGGTCTTGGATAAGTCTTGACTGATTTTAAATGAGAATGGCTCAGTCCATGCCACCTTGATGCTTCCATTGAATGCTTCAATCCAAATTTGGAGTCTTGTCCCTATTTTGGCAATTCTAGGTTCAACATGCTATTTCTTGTTCCAAAGACTTTGGAGGCTTGGCTCAGTGATTGTCCCCTTTAGATTCAATTCTCTGATGTGTCCAAGTGGATAGGAGCATTTGAATTTGGCTGATTTTGGCAAATCGATCAAAATTGCAAATTCTGCCTTGCCTTTGACAGATTTCAGCAAGGCAACTTGCCAATGTCATATCTCATGGTGTAAGTTGAATTTGGTAATGTTCTTCACCATTTTGGAAAGCCCTTACATGATACAACAACTGTTTGAACATGTTTGGTTTTGATCTCTTTTGAATCCAAGTGAAAAATCCCCCTACATTTGGCAAAAATAAGGCAAAATCTGACTTAGTGAAATTTTCACCAAGTGTTGGAACAAAGTGTTTTCTCTTGATTTTGATCACTCCATAACTCAAAATCCTTAATGAATTGGACTTAGGTCTAGTTGAAGTTTTTGTAGAGGGTAATGAGGGCTACAAATCCATCTTTGGATGGAAAAAAATGGCCTTGTGGTTTAGGAGTTATGATCCTCCAAAGTTGGTACCCTTGTCACTTTATTTTTAACTTAGAAAATTTTCTATGTTTTTTATGGTTACCCCTTTTACAAGTTATCCAACTTTTCTTGGTTTTTCTTGATGAATGATGACTCAAATCATACATTAACATCATTTTAGGGTTAAAAATCCATTTTGTTGAAAAATCTCAAAAAGTCAAAGTTGACTTTTGTGCACAGTTGACTTTTTATCAGATGAATTCCAAACTGTGCAATTCTTCAGGAAATCATGTCTTTGACCTAAATCAAACTTGGTGGACATGTTCCATGGGTGTTATAGGGTATATTGGTGCATGTCATAGGGCTTGGGAGCATGTCCTGGTCAAAAGTCAAAGTTACAGTTGACTTTTTCCTTAAAACCCTAACTGTGGTGCAGATGAAATTGAGACTTGTTGCTCAAGCTTCTTGGATTAATCCATTGTTGCAAATGGATCAATATAGTTCATTAGAGACCCTCAAACCCTCTCTTGAGGTCTTGGCTCATGATTGGTCCCAAAAGTCAACTTAGGGGTGAATTAGGTCAAGAAACCCTAATTCCTGATTTTTGATGAGTGCATCCCCTGAGGTCAAATTGACTTGATGATTGGGTTCATGAGGTTCCATGGAGTAGATTAGGTTAGGTTTTGGATCATTGGCTAGTGCCCAGATGAAAATTTCCATCTGGAGGCCCTGGTCGACCAACCCTAATTTGGTGACACTGTCGATCTTGAGACTTAATCCACCTAGAAGGGAGCATCCTTGTGCTTGATCCTTGAAGTGGGAGTCCTTTTTGATCCATTGTGGATGTTTTAGAGGTTAGACAAGTTTAAGATCATGTCATTCCTTGATTGATCCTTTGTCTAAGCACTCAGAGAGGGCTTGAAACCCTAATTTTGATTGTAGTGAATGCTCACCCATCTTTGGGGAGACTGATGAAGTATGAAGGTACATCCATATTGTGATGATGATTTGCACAATGATGGGAAATCTTAGTGGTCAAAATTTGGGGTATGACAGATGCCCTTATTTAACTTTCTTGGACACGAAGGTGTGAATGACGAAGGTATTCGGGCATTCAGGGTGCAAGAGGATTAAATATCGGAATACCCGAAATTTTGATGGTGGTTATGAATGGCAGATCGCATTCATCTTCTTTTGCTGAGCAATGATGCTTAGAAAATGTAAACTTCCCCTCGATCCTGGTCTTCAGCCAAGGAACTGGTCTTAGTTGCTGAATTAAACTTCCCCTCGATCCTGGTTACCTACCAAGGAACTGGTCTTAGTTTCTGATTTAAACTTCCCCTCGATCCTGGTTTCCTACCAAGGAACTGGTCTTAGTTTCTTTTGTCAATAAACCTTATTGACAAGGGACGCTACGTGTAGTGGTTTTCCTCAAACTTCTTGCCGAATTTTCCTGGGGAGATGCCATTTGATGGGAAAAGGTTGACGTCAGACTTGCTGGGGAAACCCAGTCGCCTGAGCTGTAGAGTTGTACAAACTTCTCTGTTGGAGACGCCATTTGTTTCTACTGGGGAAAGCGAGTCTCTTGGGAGACTGCTGTCGCTTAGGATCTTACATCATACTTTTCTCGGGGTCTTCCCGGGGAAATTCCATATGATGGGGTCCAATTTTGAGGTGCCGATGACCTTTTCATCAGCAATCTTTTCGGAGCAAAACCGACATGCTGCCGAATCTCTGATTATGAGGCTTTCTCTGTGGATTTTCCTTAATCCGGGAAAGCAAGGATATCATCTTCAATGGCGAAGAGTGATGTCGACTGAAAGTTCGTCTGGTTTTTAAGAGGTTCAAGTTATCAAAGTGGTCAAGGGCCAACTTCCTTCCAGAAATAAAACTGGAGGAGAGAGAATGTTTAGACGCAGCGTTTCCTGACGAGGCAAGAACTGATGACTTGATTGAGAGAACTTCTATCACTAGGGGACAAGACCGACTAGAGTGATAGTGATGCAATATGAAATGTGAATGCAAATCAATAATGCATGATGTGTGTATGTTTATGCTGACAAAACTGACGCGACATACAAACTAAAAGATGAACATGACTGGATACTCGGCCATTGCGGGGCGAAGAAGTACCGCTGGTTCAAGATAGCAATTCCACCTTGCTTAGGAGAGATAGTCCCTGTTGGGAGCTATGTTGGTCGGGCTTAGGAGATAAGAACTCGGTCGAGGCGTGTCAGACGAAACAAGGTCTCTGACACAGGTGATCCCTTCATTCAGGCGTACTGAGTTAGAAGGAGTACTTTGATTATGCACTTTGAAGTTCGCTTACTTCTGAAGAAGCGGTTGATGTTCCTTTGATGTTCAACAGTCAAAAGAAATTGTCGTCTTTATTAAAAAAGCAGAAAAAGTTTTAACAAATAAATTCATTTTTGTTTTATTTCAAGAATCGTTAATCATATTAACAACGTCGTTCTGTAAAGCTAAAACAAATAAGAATTACAAAAAAAAGCACAAGGGCTCAAATTTTATTGATAAGATGGAAATCAGCCAAACGCGTGATTCCAAAGAGTATATACAAAGTTTGAAAATGGTAATTTACAGGGAAAAGGGCTACGTTGAAACATAACGACCACTATCCTTCTACCAACTTTGAATTCGGGGCATCCTGAGCTTCTGTCGAAGATGACCTTGACTGGAGTTTTTTGACAGATGATGTAACTGCTGCTGCTGAGGGACTTGCCTCTGTTGAACATAGTTACTTGCCATTATCCCTAATTTTATCCTGGATTGTACTTTGATGTTTCCAATCCATCGAGATGATTTTTTTTTTCATGTCTCTAACTTTTGCCTGGACCGCCCTTTCGGGTTTTCAATCCACCGAGACTTTTTTTTTTTTAGTTTAGGCAAAGTATTTCTTGACTACATCAACATTCTTGGGGTAGGCAAATTCCTATCCGTCCATGGTTGCAAGTCTCAAGGCGCCGCCTGAGAAAGCTTTTGTGACCATATAGGGTCCATCATAATTCGGAGCCCATTTACCTCGCGAATAAGTGAGAAATGATTGTATCTTTTTGAGCACAAGGTCTCCTTTTCTGAAAACACGAGGTCGAACCTTTTTGTCAAACGCCCTCTTCATTCTCTGTTGATACAACTGACCGTGGCAAAGTGCCGTGATTCTCTTTTCTTCGATCAGATTCAGTTCGCCGTGTCGACTTTGACACCATTCAGCTTCGGTGAGCTTAGCTTCCATCCATACTCAGATTGACGGGATCTCTACTTCTATGGGGAGCACTGCTTCCATGCCATATACTAGAGAGAAAGGGGTTGCCCCTGTTGAAGTGCGGACAGATGTGCGATAACCGTGAAGAGCAAACGGTAGCATCTCGTGCCAGTCTTTGTAGGTTATAACCATCTTCTGAACGATCTTCTTGATGTTCTTGTTGGCCGTTTCTACTGCTCCGTTCATCTTGGGTCGGTAGGGAGATGAGTTATGGTGTTCAATCTTGAACTCTTCGCACAGCTCTTTCATCATCTTGTTGTTCAAGTTAGATCCATTGTCAGCAATGATCTCGCTTGGAACACCATAACGGAAGATGATATTGTTTTTGATAAATCGGACCACCACTTGTCGGGTTACATTAGCGAATGATGCTGCTTCGACCCACTTGGTGAAGTAGTCAATGGCTACTAGGATGAAACGATATCCGTTTGAAGCCTTAGGTTCGATCAAGCCAATCATGTCGATTCCCCATATGGAAAAAGGCCACGGGGAAGAAAGAACTTTGAGATGTGATGGTGGTACATGAATCTTGTCGGAGTATATCTGACACTTGTGACACCTCCTCATGTACCTGTAGCAGTCAGATTCCATGGTCAACCAATAGTACCCTGCTCTTAGAATTTTCCTCGCCATTGTGTGTCCGTTGGCATGAGTGCCAAAGGATCCTTCATGAATTTATTTCATAAGCATGTCTGCTTCTGGTCTGTCTACACATCGGAGCAAGACCATGTCAAAATTTCTCTTATAGAGTGTGTCACCGCTCAGGAAGATGTTTCCAGCCAATCTTCTGAGGGTTTTTCTGTCTTTTTTGAGTGCCCCAGGTGGGTACTCTTGTTTCTAAAGGAAGCATTTGATATCGTGATACCAAGGTTTATCGTCTATGACTGCTTCAATCGTGAAGATGTAAGCGGGCCTTTCAAGGCGCATTATGTCGATCTTAGGTAAGTCGTTCCATTGACCTACACTAATCATGGAAGAGAGAGTGGCTAATGCATCAGCCATGTGATTCTCCTCATGAGGGATATGATGAAACTCGACTCTGTTGAAGAAAGGTAGCAACCTTCTTGCATAGTCTTTGTAAGGAATCAATCCTGATTTGTATGTGTTCCAATCTCTTTTTATCTGATTGATAACCAAGGCTGAGTCGCCGTATACGTCTAAGTTTTTGATCCTTAAATCAATTGCTTCTTCAAGACCCATGATACAAGCTTCGTATTCGGCCTCGTTATTCGTACATTTGAACGTAAGTCTGGCAGTGAAAGGAATGTGGGTACCCTGAGGGGTAACAATGATTGCCCCAATTCTGTTTCCATAATGATTAACTGCTCCGTCAAAGATAAGTCCCCATTGGGAACCTGGTTCTGGCCCTTCACTGGGTAACGGTTCATCGCAATCTTTCATTTTTAGATACATGACATCTTCATCTGGGAAGTCAAACCCGATTGATTCTTGATCGTCATTCGGTTGATGAGCCAAATGATCGGCTAATACACTTCCCTTAACGGCTTTCTGAGCATGGTACTCTATGTCATATTCTGATAACAGCATCTGCCGACGGGCAATCCTTCCCGTGAGAGCAGGTTTTTCGAAGACGTACTTGATTGGATCCATCTCGGAAACCAACCAAGTAGTATGACGAATCATGTATTGCCGAAGACGTTTGGCTGCCCAAGCCAAAGCACATCAAGTTTTCTCAAGCATCGTATACCGAGTTTCGCAGTCGGTGAATTTCTTGCTTAAATAGTAAATGGCAGACTCTTTCCTTTTGGTTTCGTCTTGTTGGCCAAGTACACATCCCATTGAGTCCTCTAGAACTGTGAGGTAAATGATCAATGGCCTTCCTTCCACTAGAGGTGATAGAATCGGCGGATTCAACAGATATTCCTTGATACTGTCGAAGGCGGTTTGACAATCTTCTGTCCAAACGCAGTCCTGGTTCTTTTTAAGTAATTTGAAAATCGGCGCACATGTCGCGGTCATAAGGAATATGAACCTGGAGATGTAGTTCAAACATCCCAGAAATCCTCTAACTTGTTTTTCAGTTTTCGGAGAAGGCATTTCTTGAATGGCCTTGACCTTGTCAGGATCAACCTCAATTCCTTTCTGGCTGACGATGAACCCTAAAAGTTTCCCCGAACGGACACCGAAAGTGCATTTGTTGGGATTCAAGCGGAGCTTGAACTTTCTTAAACATTCGAACAATTTTGACAGATGTTCAACGTGCTCACTCTCTGTTTTTGATTTTGCAATCATATCATCGACATATACCTCGATTTCCTTGTGTATCATGTCATGAAACAGAGTAGTCATGGCCCTTTGATAGGTTGCCCCAGCGTTCTTCAAACTGAACGGCATCACCTTGTAACAAAAGGTACCCCATGGGGTAATGAACGAAGTTTTCTCCATGTCTTTTGGCGCCATTTTGATCTGGTTATAGCCCGAGAATCCATCCATGAAGGAGAAAACTTTGAACTTTGTTGTGCTGTCTACCAGCATGTCAATGTATGGTAAAGGGAAGTCGTCCTTTGGACTAGCCTTATTCAGATCCCTGTAGTCGACACACATTCTGACCTTTCCGTCCTTTTTGGGAACAGGTACGATGTTGGTTAACCATTGAGGATATTCAGATGTAGCGAGGAAACCCGCGTCGATCTGTTTCCGTACCTCCTCTTTGATTTTGATGGCCATGTCCGGGTGAGTGCGTCTCAACCTTTGCTTTACTGGCGGACATTCCGATCTTAACGGTAAGTGATGTTCCACGATGCTGGTATCCAACCCTGGCATATCCTGATAGGACCAAGCGAATACATCGAGAAATTCTCTGAGAAGCTTTATCAAACTCTCTTTGGAAGTCGGACTGAGCAGTGCCCCAATCCTGATTTCTTTTCTCTCTTTCTCCGAACCCAAGTTTACCGTTTCCAACGGTTCCTTGTGAGGTTCAATGGACCTTTCCTCTTGTCTGAGCAGTCGGGAGATCTCTTCTGGAATTTCGTTGTCATTTTCTTCTTCAGCCCCAAATACCGGGAACTCAAAGTCGGGAGAAGGCATCGAATCGTATGTTTCAACGGGGTTTAAAACAAGCAATCTGCATGACGTGATGATTCGTGTTTAGAAGAGATAGAGAAAATACAAGTGTGTGCAGTGTTTTATTTTACTGCTTGTTTTTATTTGAATTGTTTTTTAGGATTACCATTTTCTGAAAAAGCAAAAAGAGAAAACAGCAATTAATGCAGAAATTACAGAACGACGTTATTTTATTAATGAACAAGTCGATCCTTGAAACTACAGCCCTATAAAACAAAACTCTGTCGCTTTGGGCAAAGCGAAGAGGGAAATTTACAGAAAGCGAGCCCTATCAAAACATTCGTTTCACCTGGGCAGGGTGAAAGGTTAAAGATGGCAATTACTTTGACTGATGAACGATATTCAGAACCTCGACGGCAACCCATTGGCGCCGAACTCCTCGGTGAATCACAAAGTATGGCACCTTCCTTGATTTGTCTTCAAAAATAACGCGGATTTCTGGTGGAGCAGGATCATTGGAATCTGTCTCCCAGGCAGTATTATCGTAGGAGAATTCCTCTGTTGCATTTTGCATTGTATTTGTGCTCTCAGCTGTATCTCCCCATCCAGTAGGTTGGATATCTTCGAGCCTGATACGACAGCTTTTGCGCGCAGTGTACTTGACCATAAAGTCGTATTTTTCACTCGGTTGTCCCAAGGTGTCCCACACTTCTTTGGAACTGGAGGAGTCATCTCTCTCGATGACATTGACCTTGGGAAAAGCATAGTTGATGAATTCAAGTCCTGCAAACGATGCGAATTCATCTTCATGTTGAGTAGTTTCTGAATGACCTGAGTGTTGATCCCATGACATGGTGGGGACACAGGTATTCTGTTCAATGATGTTCAGCTGAGTTTCATTACTCAGCTGACTTTCCGGCCCCAAGTTTCCTGGGTAAGGTTGCCACATTGGCAGACCATCCATTGGGCTACAGTAATTGTAGTCAAAGTTGTCTTTCATCGGAGTGTCTTCCTCTAATGAATTTGGCGGAGCACGACATCCTTCCAGATCACAATCTCCATATGTCATTTCGACATCTGACCGTGGTATAAATCTCGGACTCTGTGCGGGAAAGCAAAATGGTATAGGCACCTCTTCCTGATACATATAACCGTCCTCGTTAAGATAGGACTTCCATTCTTCATCTGTATCAGAGGGATCTTCCTCATTGATAGCATGTACTGCTTGAGACACTGGGTGAAGGAAACCTCCACTGTGGAAGAAGTTTTGAAGGGGATGAATACTTTCATCGTTGGCAGCTGTCTGGGTACAGGTTGCAGAAAAACCAAGACCCCTCTTTGTTTTATTGTCAATAGGAATGACAAGTTGTCCCCATCCGGTTGCATCGGTACTCTTGACCGCTTGGATAGCATCTTTGTATGAGGAAATCGAGGTTCCTCCTTTGAACTGATTGTTCTTGCTTACCGACAGTGCTTGGAACTAAGTTCCAGTAACCTCCTCGGGTTCTACACAAGTAGATGATGACAAGTTACTCACAAGCAAGGCTTGTTCCCCACAAACTGTGACAAGCTTACCATTCTGGACGAACTTTAGCTTTTGGTGGAGGGTCGAAGTGACCGCTCCAGCCTGATGTATCCAAGGTCTTCCTAATAAACAACTGTATGTTGCCCGGATGTCCATGACCTGGAAAGTGACTTGGAAAGTATGAGGACCGATAGTTATGGGAAGATCAACTTCGCCGATAACTGTTTTTCTGGATCTGTCGAACGCTTTGACGACAACCTCGCTGATTCTCATCGGAGGGCCTTTGAATGATAATTGCATCAAAGTGGACTTCGGCATAACATTTAGGGCTGACCCTGTGTCTACCAGTACACTGGCTAAAGCATCGTCCTGGAAGTTAACTGTGATATTGAGCGCCATGTTATGACGGCGACCCTCTTCGGGTAATTCCTCATCACTAAATCCCAAATTATTGCAGGAAGTGATGTTAGAGACAATGCTATCGAACTGTCTGATTGTTACATCCTGTTCCACAAAGGCTTGCTCCAAGACTTTCTGTAGAGCCTCCCTGTGGGCTTCTGAACTGAGTAACAGTGATAATACCGAGATCTTTGAAGGAGTCTGTAACAGTTGATCGACAATGTTGTATTCACTCCTTTGGATGGGCTTCAACATCTCATCATTATTTTTCGAAAGGTCGGGATTGCTGGATTGACCGACTGGTGGATCAGGAGTTTCCGTCTGAAGTTCCTTTTCCTTGTTAAGTTCCCCAACCCCTCGGTTGAAGATTCGACCACTCCGTGTTACACGACTGATGTCTGCAATATTCACAACGGAGGGTAATGGAATTTCCTTTCCATTTTCAATTGTCGTTGTACCGTATTTGTAAGGGATTGCCTTAGCTGATTCATACGGTAGTGGTCCAGGCAGATAGATGACTACGGGAGCCTTATGATTTTTCTGACCATCATAAGTAATCTCGATCCGTTCTCGGTTGGGAACCTTAGATTCGTCAAGTAGAGGGATAATGGCAAAAACATCCCTGGTGCTGTGATGACCAGAGATCGTGACAACGTCCTCAACTTGCTCGGCGAGGTAGTTCGGCGTCCAGTTGATGGGTCCCGAACCCGGATATGGGCGAATCTCTCCATGATCTACCTGACCCTGAAGAGCTGCTCTCACAAAGTAACACCCTTGGTTACTTTCTGAACAGACACCACAACGTTCATAATTGTGTGGTGGCACCTGGCCACGCCCACTTTGAATACAATGTAACCTCACTAGGTTAGCTTCCATAGATCGGACATCCTGACTCTGACGCCGAGTGGGGTTTTTGTTATTGATACTAATCTGCTGAGTATCTTCATCCATATAAATTGGCATCCACCAGTGATTTAACAAGTGCTGAAGTGCCTCCTGGACAAGGGTACAACCTCGATCGTTTTCGCAACCTGCTTTACAGCTTTGATAGTCATGTGATATTAAGAATCTAAGTCAGACCTGCTCAACATGTAGCTCTACCAGGTTGGTATTCAATACACGAATATCGAAGATCTGAACCATGTTGATTTGATAGGAGTTCCTATCATGGTAGTCTTGGATCCATCCAAGATCCATCTGACGCTGGAGGGCTTCTTGTACAAAAGAGCAACCCTGTTTGTTTACCGAACAAATCAGACAGGAACTGTAACCGTGCTGCGGAAGATTATGATACTGGCTTTGCCTTGAGTGCATCGCCACCAAGTTGACATTCATTGTACGGATATCGTGGTTTTAAATGACTTTAGAATTCGTGTAAACTATGTTAACTGCACGAACTCGGTGCTCTTGGATCCATCCGAGATCCATTTGTTCCTGTAGGGCTGCTTGCACTACAGAACATCCTTGGTTGTCTTTAGAGCAGATATCACACTGATGATAGTTATGAGGTGGCACATGGCCATATCCACTCTGTCTACAATGCATCTTGACCAGATTGGTTTTCAACAAGAGTACATCATGAATTTGATAGACATCGTTAGTCTCTCCTTCTATCAAATTGACTGCAGCCTTTTCGTGTTGAGGCAGCGGGTTTGTGAGAACATTAGGATTTGTATCCTTGAAGGATAAGACCCCGCTCCTAACAAGTTTTTGCACGTCGGACTTGAAATTGAGACAAGTCTCTATGTTATACCCTGATCCTCCTTGATGATAAGGGCAAGTTTGATCCACCTTAAACCAAAAAGGCGGATTTTCCGGTACAGTAAGAGGAGATTTAGTCTGAATGTGCCCCTTAGCCAGTAGTAATGGAAACAGCTCTGCGTGCGTTACGGGTATAGGATCAAATCCTGGTGGCCGTGTTGTACGGTTGTTATTATATGGAGGAGGAGCCTACTGAAGAGGCTGTTGTGTCCTTTGCTGATCAGGTTGGCTCTGCGCAACCTGAGGTTGATACGTAGGAATAGACGCAGGGTTGATAGCAGGAGTCACAGCTGCTACCGGTTGATAACGTCGCCTTTGCTTTCCGAGAGATATATTCCCAATATCTTGCTCTTTTTTCTTAGGGAGAGCACTACCGTATTTTTTAGTACCGCTCGTCGATCCAGTGTCATTTACCAAACGTCCTTCTCGGACGGCTTCCTCATGACGTACGCCCATGCCGACCATTTCGGTGAAATCACTGGGCGCACTGGCAACCATTCGGTCATAGTAAAATGAGCTTAAGGTCTTTAAGAAGATCTTTGTCATCTCTTTTTCCTCAAGAGGTGGACAAATTTGAGCGGAAATTTCACGCCACCTTTGAGCATACTCCTTAAAGGTTTCCTTGTCCTTTTGTGACATTGATCTGAGTTGATCTCTGTCGGGTGCCATGTCCAAATTGTATTTGTATTGTTGGACGAAGGCAGTGCCAAGATCTCTGAATGTGCTGATCGTGGCACGGTTTAAACCCATGTACCATTTTAATGCGGCACCGGTTAAACTATCCTGAAAGTAGTGAATCAGTAGGTCCTGATTCTCCGTCTGAGCTGACATCCGCCGAGCGTACATCACCAGATGGCTTTGAGGGCAAGAGTTACCCTTGTATTTTTCAAAATCGGGCACTTGAAATTTGTGCAGGACTTTCACATTTGGGACCAAGCAGAGATCTGCGGCGTCCTTTCCAAATAGATCCTGACCGCGAATGGCTTGCAGTTCCTTTTGCATTTCCAAGAACTGCTCCTGGAATTCCTCCATTCTGTCAAACATAGTTTCCTTCTTACCAGAAGGTGTCTGTGGAATCTATCCTTCCGGGACAGTGTGCACCACAGGGGGTGGTACCGTGACTACAGTAGTGAGTCTTGGCGTCTCCCGAAGTTTGTAACCTTCAGGAGTCTTCAGTATGCCCCTGGCATCTTCGCTTTCTCGAAGTTTGTAACCTTCAGGCCCAGCGGCTTCTGTTGTGATTCCCTGATCTTTAGTGATCGACGGAATATATCCTTCTGGGATATAGTTAACAGGCATGCCCCAAGGACGATCTTTCAGCATTTGATACCTAGGATCATACTTCTCCACGATGGGCGTTGAGGTGATCTCTGAGATCACAGTTTTTTGTAGCTGAGCTTCTGCCATGGCTTGCATGTCGTTACGAAGCTTTCTCATATCCTCTCTCAGAGCGTCGATCTCTTCTTTCAACTCTCTGTTTTCTTCCTCAAGATCATCCATCCTTTTCTGACGATTGGCCCGAGTATTATACGAATGAGACAGTTTGACTCTAGAACCGAGACACAAATGTGAGATTCGTAGGTAAGAAGAATACGCGATGTGAGAATGATGAATGCAATAATTATATTAATTGTTTTTTAGTTTAATCAAAATAAACTTCGACAATTAGATTGCAAATATCAAACGGTGGGGAAACCCCTTTTTATTGAATTCAAAGGATTACAGAAATGGAAATACAGTAGATTACAAGGTGCAGAAACAAAAACCTAAACTAATGGGTCTCGAGTCCTCTCTGAAGAGAAATCGGATGCTAATTCTGGTATCTTCCTTTTCTTTGACCGGGGCTCTTGGGCCGTTGTCGGGTTGTCATTCCTTTGCCAGGTGAAAGGAGCGAGCAAATTCCTTTGGTCATCTTGATTCTCTACAGCATGTTGCTCCAAAATTTCAATCAGAGCATCTTTCTCTTTCAGTAATTGCTGTATTTTGATGCACTCTACGTCGAGGGTGCGGTACTTGTTCTTCCAAGACCTTCTCTCCTTTTGAACTTTGTTGAGAGTAACCTGAAGCTTTTCAGTTTCCGTCATGAAGTACATGACAGATTCCTTTGGCGGAAGAATTCCATAACGAGGATAAGGCATTTTTAGCTTGAGAGCTCTAGTTTGTACCCAATGGAGATAAGGCTCCACTGAGACACAGTCTGGTTTTCCCAGAGACTCTCGTCCTTTCTTATGAACATGCTTCCAAGCGTGCACTATTTCCATATTTAGTGCTCTGTCATTTTCTCCTTCCTTGAAGAAAAGACCTTCCAGATGAACACCCCATGGGACGTGTCTCATTGGGTATCCAAATTGACGAAGAACCAATACTGGATGATAGTTGATTCCTCCCTTAGTTCCTATAAGGGGTACGTTGGGGAAGTTTCCACAATGATCAATGATTCTGATTCCATCATAGATCCTATTACACCAATATATATCAGAGTTGGTAAGGTACATGATCTTCTACGACCAACGTAAGGCACTCTTGCAATCCCAAAAAGCAGCAGACTTGGGCAAGTGAGAGATAAACCATTTGTAAAGCAAAGGTACACAGCATGTGATCTCCCCTCCGCTGTACAAATTTCCCAAGTGTACAGAATGATACACATCTGCGAGCAAAGTCGGTACAGGGTTTCCAATGAGAAAAACCTTAATGGAGTTGATATCGACGAAGTTATTGATGTTGGGAAACAAAAATAACCCATAGGTGAGCAAGACAAAGATGCTTTCAAAAGCAGTCACGTTTCCTATACTGGCGAAGTACAGGGCTTTCTTTGTCAAGAACTGGGCTGGCAAACCTTGGATGCCACCCTTGGTAGTTAGGTGAGTCCTGACCTCAGACTCGTCCAAATGAATTGCTCTTGCAATGGTCTGATTCTTTGGAATTTCTTCCAGTCTGGAAAATGGAGCTCGATCAGTGATATGTAAATCGATCAGATGAGAATACTCCTCCAGCGTTGGTGCGAGCTGGTAATCCGGGAATGTGAAACAGTGATAAACTGGATCATAAAACTGGACGAGTGCATCCATGATTCCCTCAATCACATGGACTCTTAACAGTGGTAGCAAACCTCCGTGCTTGGCTCTGAAAGCCTCAGGGTTAGTGATCATCCTCGCCAACCTTCTCAAATCCTCTAGTTTTGGAACCTTGAAGGTATACATATGACTTCTCCTTCTACCGAAATCCATTAGTGCAATCCTTTTCTCTGATATTTACAATCACAGTCTTAGTTTAATTTGAAAAACAGAGAGACTAGAAGAGAAGAATTTTTTGAATGTTTTAATGTTTTTTTAAATGAATGCATGAATGCAGCATACAAAAACATAGAAAAAACACGGGGTCAAAGGGTCGTTGTCATGAAGTCAAGGCTCTACCCATCCCCAAAGGTTTATACTAAGGTAATTTTTGTACCTGTACTCATTATCATCAGCTCCTCCCAGGAAAGCAAAACAACAAGCGGATCGCCAGCGAGTTGTAGAGCAATCTTAGAGTAAGTGCCATTCGCCGAGAATAGATCACCAGCCTCAAATGAGGGTAGTATCGCGTAACAACTATTATCCGATAGTTTCCGCACTACAAAAGGGTTTGGCTCCTAAGCTTCTCAGACTTAACAATCGGCCCATTGTCTAGGTGAGAGAATGGGTTGCATTGGTCAGCCTCCACTGAGGTTGATGGTCGACCCCGTCGCCATCACTTATCTTAAGTGTATACTCAATCTTTCCACATGCGGCATCACACGCATTCCCGTTAGCAGAAAAATAAACATGTATAGCAATTAGGAAAAGCAGTATATATATTTGTCCTAAACATCCTAGAACTTTAAAGCTATGAATCCTAAGTTCCTGACAGAAATTGGGTTCCCCGGCGGAAGCCCCAATCTGTGGTATTCACATAAGTGAAGAGAAAAAAGGTTTAGAAAATCGGCCCCACGGTGGGCGCCATTTTTTCTGTAGCGAGCAATTTTAGACGCGGTTCTTAAGCACTGGTCGCTCTCTGCGGTTGAGTTTACTACAGGTCGATTCATTTTTTATCCTATTGTGAGCTGAATAAGGAAGGGAAATAGATGTCTCCAATTAACCCTGCTTGCATACTGAGTTTAAACAGCGGTCTGTTAGGTTACGAATGCTATCAATGTGGGGGGGCCCTTGTACTGGTTATTTGTATTTTCGCCAATACGATTTTCTTTTTCTCTTTCTAGGACTTTATAGCGGGGAACGAGGATTAGGATGTTAGGACTGATGCTTTTTGATAGATACATGAGAGTATGGGATTTTGGGTTTTTGTTTAGTGTGCTCGCTAAGATTTTTCTTTCAATCTTATGCCTACGTATTCCCGTTTACCGAAACAGGGAAATCAGAGCGTTCGCAGTTCCTCCTATTCTATGGGAGGAAATGGGTGTTTTTGGTGTCTTGTTCAAAGACCAAGACGTGAAGCGAAAAAGGTGATCTGTATCTTGTTTAAAGCCCAAGATATGAAGCTGAAAATTCGGTTTGTATCTTGTTCAAAGCCCAAGATATGAAGCTAAAAGGGTGTTGACTTTAGAGAGAATTTGTCATCTCTATAGAGGGGTTGTATGTCACAACTGTTGGGGGACTGATTATAAAGGAGGATTACTTTAACCGGGATACGCGGATCCTAGCAATGCCATAATTTCCTTTATAGGGGGTTTTTACCTGAAGGAGAAGACTTTAACTCAGTGTAGAGCAATGCTATCTTTCCTTAGGAATTTCTCATGCTAAAAGAGGGACAGTGGCATGGAAGTAGATGATCCAGAGGCTTGCCGCTTACAGCGATTAGATGAAGGGGAAGGAGTTGTTGATGTTTGTGTAATGTGAACGAGGCACAACTTTGATGCTAAAAGGTTAATTGGATTAACCAGTGGTTTTCTTATATAAAGCCTAAGAGGAGGCTAATATGTGTCTCATACAAAGCCCGAGAGAGAGGCTAAAAGGTTTTGACTCAACGAGGGAATCTTTTGGTATCTCGTATAAAGCCCGAGATGGAGGCTATTTGACTCAACAAGAGAGTTTTTTGTATCTCGTACAAAGCCCGAGATGGAGGCTAAGATTTGTTTGGCTTAATAAGAACCTTTTTGTATCTCGTATAAAGCCCGAGATGGAGGCGAAAGGGTGATTGACTCAACAAGGGAGTCTCTTATGTGTCTCGTACAAAGCCCGAGAGAGAGGCTAAACGTTGTTTGATCCCGCTGGGGAGAATCATTGTACAAAGCCCAAGAGGAGGCTATTGTAACTGTTTCAGTTGAGTGACATATCCAGTATACTAATTTTAAAGAGAAAATCAGTTCTTATATGAGCAATACTGTACTCAAGGATTTGATTCAAGGATCCGGGTTATTCCTGTTCTTTAAGGAAGCGGGAAATCCGAAGGGTATTGAGACTGTCCGAGTCTACGGGTTTACTTCCTATTCTTGAAGGGTGCTTGAGAATGTCTTTGAGACTCAAGGAAATTAGACTGTCCATGTCTAGAGTTTCATCTTTTGTACCATGCTTTGAGAAACAGTAGTAGACTCTATGAAAGGACTGTTCTATGCAGATGACTAAGTTCTGTTCCTATACCTCTAGGAGGTCGTCGGGACAATTTGTACGAAGCCCAAGAGGAGGCTGGAAACTTTTAAGAAGCCGATCGGTCCTTGTACTAAGCCCAAGAGGAGGCTATCATTCCCGGAGGAAGAGATCATTATACGAAGCCTAAGAGGAGGCTGTGAATACTTCTAAGAAGCCGTAGGGTCCTTGTACTAAGCCCAAGAGGAGGCTAGGTTGCTTTTAGGAAGCCTGTGGGTCCTTGTACGATGCCCAAGAGGAGGCCGATGCTTTTAAGAAGCCCGTGGGTCCCCAAACCCCGAGAAATTCAAGGCAAGCTATTCACAAGGAATAGATCAAGTCAGGAAAGTTCGAGAATTTGGAAGAAACTCAAAGATGCCATTCACGGAGAATACATTCATCTCTGGGAGTAGAGTTTCTTGACAATTCCTAATGAGGACAGTCGAAGAGAAGACTGTATCTTGTGATCCTACTGGGGATCTAGTTGTCTATTTCTATGAATCGAAACGGCGTCACCTAGTTCTAGACGTAGTTGCCGGGGAAACTCGAAATATCTATACTATTATTACACAGTTGATATGAGTTTATGAAAGAAGACTTACAGCGAAACAGCCCCACAATACAGTTATATGTATATAAAAGCGGTAAATGAAAGTAATAACCACTTACTCGGTTGTAGAGCTTCCATGTTGTTTGGTTAGTTGTTCAACAAAGAAAGATTGAAAACAACAGTATATTCAAAATCAAAGGAGAAAGTGCTTTGAAAAAGAAAGATTTGGGGCTTACAGCTCAAGGAGAGGCCGAGGGTTTTATCAGTTAGCGCACTGTTGTTTTGAATTTGTACAGATGGACTTATACAAGTGACTGTGGCCCAAAAATTATTTTCTGTACAAAGGGATGGGTCTTACACTCTCTCAAGAGGCCCAAAAAGTTTTAAAAAAAGGAAATGGGTCTTACTACTCGAGGGTAGGCCCAAATGATTTTTCCGTTTAAAATGGCGATCGCGCCGAGATTTTCTTTTAACACGAAGGGACTTATACAATAAGTGAGGCCCAAAGTTTTTGGTTAAAAGGGGGTTGGGTCTTACACTCTATTAGAGGCCCAAAAAAGTTTTGAATGGGTCTTATAACTCAAGGAGAGGCCCAGTTGATTATTTTTCAAAAGGCGACGATCGCGCCGTTTGTTTTTGACGGTATCGGGACTTATACAATACACTGAGGCCCAAAAATGATTTGGTCAAAAAAGGATTGGGTCTTACACTCTATTAGAGGCCCAAAGTGTTTTGAAAATGATTTATGAGGGTTGAATTAATCCAAAAACCCTAATTTGTTTTCAAAAATGTATTTAATTGAATAAAAATTCAATTAAAATGATCAAAATTGTTTAACATATGAAAAATAAATTGTGATCTTGGATTAATGCTTCAAAAATTAAGTATTGACCTACAAAATAATTAGAAAGCATTAAAAGTTGCAAAATCAATGTGGAAAAAATATTTAAAATGTCAAAAACAATTAAAATATTAATTCTTGCAAAAATATCAATTATATGAAATAAATAATATTTTTGGGATTTTTTGATAAAATAAAATATTTTAGCATTTTTGTGAATTATTAAAAAAAGAATCAACTCAAAATCATTAAAACTCAGAGAGAAATTAATTTTTGAATCAATTAAATAGAAATCACAAAATTCAAATATTCAAATATTCAAAAATGGCGCCAAGAACACCCAAGAACACGCGCGTCTTCTGGGTTTGCCCAGATTTGCATTTTCTCTCCAATCTCACTGAATACTTGATTATATCATGCAATCCACATACCAATCAACTCGTTTCAATCTCACGATCATGTCTATAACACTTAATTTCATTTAAATTAAACATAAAACATGAAATCACGAAGAAACCTCAAGAACCCTAATTTCTGCATGAAGGCTAGGATTTTTGATACACGACTCAAACAAAGCAATTAATTGAGGGAAAACATTCCATGCATGATTATGAACATATGGCCAAATTATTGTGCAGCAAAAATTGTATGGATCATAGAGTTAGAAGAGCTCATGCTTACCACTTGCAGCTGGTGATCGTGATTTGTGTAGGAGGTGTTACAGTTGTGTTGTGATGATTTGAACTGCTTCCCTAGGTGCTATGGAGTGTGTTTGAATACTTGGACTTGATGGACATTGGCTGGATCACTTCATGGCATCTCAACTGCACTTTGGTTAAAACCTTGAGCAATTGACTGGTGATTCTGAGAAATCAATGCTCCAGTTGTTGTTTAAGTGTTTGATCAGCTCATATATGATGTATATGAGGTGTGTGAGTGATTGGTTTGAGTGGAATTGCCCTCTAGCTCAAAACCCGATAGTTACCTTGCTTAGAAAGACATTTTTACCAAGAGAAAGAGATTTTGAGAAAGGCAAGTGTTGTAGTCCTTTTGTGTACTTAAACTGAACACAATTGAGCTCTATTTATAGTAGAGCAAGTTTGTTTTGCAAGGAATAGTGAATGGCAACTGCTAAGTAGGTTTGTTCAATGTTGGCCAATGGAAATCCAAGTCTCCTCTAGCCATTGACTAGAGGTTAGGGCACAGAGCTTTGGTCCCCTTGGTCTTGGATAAGTCTTGACTGATTTCAAATGAGAATGGCTCAGTCCATGCCACCTTGATGCTTCCATTGAATGCTTCAATCCAAATTTGGAGTCTTGTCCCTATTTTGGCAATTCTAGGTTCAACATGCTATTTCTTGTTCCAAAGACTTTGGAGGCTTGGCTCAGTGATTGTCCCCTTTAGATTCAATCCTCTGATGTGTCCAAGTGGATAGGAGCATTTGAATTTGGCTGATTTTGGCAAATCGAGAAAAATTGCAAATTCTGCCTTGCTTTTGACAGATTTCAGCAAGGCAACTTGCCAATGTCATATCTCATGGTGTAAGTTGAATTTGGTAATGTTCTTGACCATTTTGGAAAGCCCTTACATGATACAACAACTGTTTGAACATGTTTGGTTTTGATCTCTTTTGAATCCAAGTGAAAAATCCCCCTACATTCGGCAAAAATAAGGCAAAATCTGACTTAGTGAAATTTTCACCAAGTGTTGGAACAAAGTGTTTTCTCTTGATTTTGATCACTCCATAACTCAAAATCCTTAATGAATTGGACTTAGGTCTAGTTGAAGTTTTTGTAGAGGGTAATGAGGGCTACAAATCCATCTTTGGATGGAAAAAAATGGCCTTGTGGTTTAGGAGTTATAATCCTCCAAAGTTGGTACCCTTGTCCCTTTATTTTTAACTTAGAAAATTTTCTAAGTTTTTTATGGTTACCCCTTTTACAAGTTATCCAACTTTTCTTGATTTTTCTTGATGAATGATGATTCAAATCATACATTAACATCATTTTAGGGTTAAAAATCCATTTTGGTGAAAAATCTCAAAAAGTCAAAGTTGACTTTTGTGCACAGTTGACTTTTTATTAGATGAATTCCAAACTGTGCAATTCTTCAGGAAATCATGTCTTTGACCTAAATCAAACTTGGTGGACATGTTCCATGGGTGTTATAGGGTATATTGGTGCATGTCATAGGGCTTAGGAGCATGTCCTGGTCAAAAGTCAAAGTTACAGTTGACTTTTTCCTTAAAACCCTAACTGTGGTGCAGATGAAATTGAGACTTGTTGCTCAAGCTTCTTGGATTAATCCATTGTTGAAAATGGATCAATATAGTTCATTAGAGACCCTCAAACCCTCTCTTGAGGTCTTGGCTCATGATTGGTCCCAAAAGTCAACTTAGGGGTGAATTAGGTCAAGAAACCCTAATTCCTGATTTTTGATGAGTGCATCCCCTGAGGTCAAATTGACTTGATGATTGGGTTCATGAGGTTCCATGGAGTAGATTAGGTTAGGTTTTGGATCATTGGCTAGTGCCTAGATGAAAATTTCCATCTGGAGGCCCTGGTCGACCAACCCTAATTTGGTGACACTGTCGATCTTGAGACTTAATCCACCTAGAAGGGAGCATCCTTGTGCTTGATCCTTGAAGTGGGAGTCCTTTTTGATCCATTGTGGATGTTTTAGAAGTTAGACAAGTTGAAGATCATGTTATTCCTTGATTGATCCTTTGTCTAAGCACTCAGAGAGGGCTTGAAACCCTAATTTTGATTGTAGTGAATGCTCACCCATCTTTGGGGAGACTGATGAAGTATGAAGGTACATCCATATTGTGATGATGATTTGCACAATGATGGGAAATCTTAGTGGTCAAAATTTGGGGTATGACACTGAGGAAGAGGAAGAAGATGGTTTTCTATCTGCTAGAGTTGAGAGAACTCTTAGAAGAAGAAGCTCAAGTGCTTGCATTGTTTGCATCCTTGTCAGTGGAGAGTGAGTCGGTGATTAATGAATTGCAAGTAGTGCGTGAATTTCCAGAAGTGTTTTCGGATGATATTACTGATTTACCGCCAGAGAGAGAAGTGGAGTTTACTATTGATCTTGTCCCTGTTACCAGACCTATTTCTATGGCACCATACAAGATGTCGGCATCAGAATTAACAGAGCTGAAGAAGCAACTGGAAGAGTTGTTAGAAAAGAAATTTGTGAGACCAAGTGTATCGCCTTGGGGAGCTCCGGTGTTGTTGGTGAACAAAAAGGGTGGCAGTATGAGGTTATGTATCGATTACAGACGACTGAATAATGTGATGATTAAGAACAAGTATCCACTTCCAAGAATAGATGACTTGATGGATCAGTTAGTGGGTGCCCGTGTGTTTAGCAAGATTGACTTGAGGTCAGGTTATCATCAGATACGATTAAAGAATGAAGATATTCAGAAGACGGGTTTCAGGACCAGATATGGACATTCTGAGTATGTAGTGATATCGTTTGGGGTTACTAATGCACCTGGTGTATTCATGGAGTATATGAATCGAATTTTTCATGCTTACTTGGATCAATTTGTGGTTGTCTTTATTGATGACATTCTAATCTATTCTAAGTCAGAAGAGGAACATGCTGAGCATTTGCGGATCGTGTTGCAAGTGTTAAAAGAAAAGAAGATCTATGCTAATCTAAGTGCGAATTCTAGTTGAGAGAGGTAAGTTTTCTTGGTCATTCTATTTCAGGTGATGATATTGTTGTGGATCCATCCAAGGTAGATGCAGTACTACAGTGGGAGGCTCCAAAGTCGGTAACTGAGATTAGAAGCTTTTTGGGCTTGGCTGGTTAATACAAGGACCCTGACAACCTCTTAAAGGCATAAGACAAAACTTAGTCATCCTTCGCTAGAGCAGTCTTTCCAACCTCAAAACTCCGGCCATTGTAGGGTTAATACTCATCCCTTAATACCCGTGCCTCCTCTTGGGCATTGTACAAATGATAAAACTCTAGACTTGGACAGTCTAAGAGCCTTCAGTCTCAAAGAAATTCTCATGTTCCCTTCAAACATAGGTAGAAACCCAGTCTCTCTCATGTAAGTTCCCCACAGTTGGACCCACTTCAAGATCTCCAGAATCCACAGCGGTAAGGTAGACTCCTCTTAGGCTTCGTACAAATGATGCTCCCCAGCGGAGATAACCTATTCATACTCCCTTGTTGAGTCAAATACCTTTTTTAGCCTCCCTCTTGGGCTTCATACAAGACACATACTAAAACACTATCTTGTTGAGTATAAAAGACTCTCTTGTTGAGTCAATACCTTTTTAGTCTCTGTCTTGGGCTTCATACAAGACACATATAAAACACTCTATTGTTGAGTCAATCACCCGTCACATAGATTCTCTTTTTGAGTCCACATTTTTATCCTCCGTCTTAGGCTTCGTACAAGACACATAAAAGCACTCTCTTGTTGAGTCGATCATTTGTTAGTACTCTCTTGTTGAGTCAACCCTTTTAGCCTCTATCTCGGGCTTCGTACGAGACAACAAATAAAAGGCACCCTCTTGTTGGGTCGATCGCCTCCTCTTAGGCTTTGTATAAGGAAACCTCGGTTAAGTCAATCAACCTTTTAGCATCAAATTTGTGCCTTGCTCACAGCATACAAACATCAACAACTCCTCTTTAGAGATGACAAATTCTCTCTCATCCAAAACCCTTTTAGCTTCACACTTGGGCTTTGAGCAAGATACAAATCACCTTTAGCTTCATGTTTTAGGCTTTGAACAAGACACCAAAAAAACCTTTTTCCTCCCATAGAATAGGAGGAACTACGATCGCTCTGATTTCCTTGTTTCGTTAAACGGGAATACGTAGGCATAAGAATGAAAAATCTTAGCGGGCATACTAATCTTAAACCCAAAATCCAGTATCTCCGTCAAATCAACCCAAAAGCATCAAATCTAAACACATTACCAAAAACCTCACAAATAGTCCAGACACTGTGTTCTTAACAAAATAACCGAAGAGGGGCCTATATCTTAATCGCATATGTAACCTAACAGACAACTGTTTAAGCTCAGTATGCAAGCAGGGTTAATTGGAGACATCTATTTCCCTTCCTTAATCAGCTGAATAGGATAAAAAATGAATCGAACTGTAGTACCCGAGCAATAATGCTTCAAGACCACAAAAATCGCGCTACAGAAAAAATGGCGCCCACTGTGGGGCCCTCTTCTCTTTCTTACAATCTTAGGTAGAAAACCCTGAGTTCGCAAAGTATCACAGAAATGGCGACTCTACTGGGGAGCCATGGTATGTATAGGATCATAAGACTAGAGGTCTATGATGATTAAGACAAATATATATATTGCTTTTCCTAATTGATATATGTGTTTATTTTTCTGCTAATGGGAATGCGTGTGATGCTGCATGTGGAAAGATTAAGTATACACCTAAGATAGGTGATGGCAATACGGGTAATCTTGTGGGGAGTGAATCCCAGTTAAGAGTCCTCGGTCGACCATTAAACTCAGTGGAGACTCCCTTTGCAGATACATTGCCTATACGACTTCAATTGTTGAAAGTAGTGTGGTCGACTGGGTTATCTGAGAAGCTGAGGTTTTTAGTAGACTGAAACCATTTTGTAGTGCGGAAGCTATCGGAAATAGTTATCACACGATACTACCCTCATCTGAGATCGCTCTAAGATACATCATCTCACTGGAGATCCGCTTGCAGTTGTTATCCATAGAGGGGTCAATGATTTTGCGGACAGGTACAAAAAATCACCAGTATAAACATTTGGGGGGGGGGATAGAGGTTTGACTTCATGACACCGACCCTTTGACCCCATGTTTTTTCTATGTTTTTGTGTGCTGCATTCATGCATTCATTTCATTAAAAAACAAAGAAAAATCTTCTCTTCTAGTTTCTCTTTTTCAAATTAGACTAAGACAATGATTGCAAATGTCTGAGAAAGGGACTGCGTTATGGATTTCGGTAGAAGGAAAACTCATAAGTACACCTTCAAGGTTCCAAAATTAGAGGATTTAAGAGGTCTGGCGAGAATGATCACCAACCACGAGGCTTTCAGAGCCAAGTATGGAGGATTGCTGTCCTTGTTAAGGGTTCATGTAATCGAAGGAATCCTGTCCATGCTAATACAGTTCTATGATCCGGTCTGTCACTGTTTCACCTTCCCGGATTATCAACTAGCCCCAACACTAGAGGAGTACTCTCACCTGACTGATCTACGTATCACTGACCAAGCTCCCTTTTCTGGACTGGAAGAAATTCCAAAAGATCAAACCATTGTAAGGGCAATTTATTTGGACGAGTCAGAAGTCAGGACTCACATGACAACCAAGGTTGGAATCCCGGGTTTGCCAACCTAGTTCTTGATAAAGAAAGCTCTATACTTTGCTAGTATAGGGAACATGGCCACTTTCGAGAGCATCTTTGTTTTGCTCACCTACGGGTTATTTTTGTTTCCCAACATCGATAACTTTGTAGATATCAACACCATTAAGATTTTTCTGATTGGAAACCCTGTACCGACCTTGCTCGTAGATGCTTATCATTCGGTACACTTAAGGAATTTGTATAGCGGAGGAATGATCACATCTTGTGTACCCCTGCTGTACAAATGGTTCATTTCCTATTTTCCCAAGTCTGCTGAATTTTGGGATCAAAAGAATACTTTCCGTTGGTCGCAGAGAATCATGTCTCTTACAAACTCTGACATCGATTGATATAATCGAATCTATAACGGCATCAGAATCATTGACCGTTGTGGAAATTTCCCAAATGTACCCCTTATAGGAACTAAGGGAGGAATCAACTATCATCCAATTTTAGTTCGGCGTCAATTTGGATACCCGATGAGGCATGTCCCGCGTAATGCTCATCTGGAAGGTATTTTCTTCAAGGAAGGAGAAAATGACAGAGCACTAAAGCCGGAAATAGTGCATTCCTGGAAACACGTTCATAGGAAAGGAAGAGAGTCTATAGGAAAACCAGACTGTATCTCGGTGGAGCCTTATCTCCACTGGGTACAAACTAGAGCTCTCAAGCTGAGGATGCCTTACCCTCGTCAGGAAGTTCTTCCTTTAAGGGACTCTGTCCTTTATTTTATGTCTGAGACGGAAAAACTTCAGGTTACTCTCAACAAAGTTCAGCAGGAGAAGAGGTCTTGGAGAAACAAGTACCGTATTCTCAATGTGGAGTGCAAGAAAATACAACAACTGTTAAAAGAAAAAGACGATCTGATCGAGATTTTAGAGCGACATGCTGTGGAGAATCAAGAAGACCAAAGGAATTTGCTCGCTCCTTTCACTTGGCAAAGGAATGACAACCCGACAACAGCTGAAGAGCCCTGGTCAAAGAAAAGGAAAGTACCAGAACCAGCACCTGAGCTCTCCTCAGAAAGGACTCATGATCCATTAGTTTAGATTTCCTTTTACAACACTTTACAAAATACTGTATTTCCATTTCCGTAATCTTTGAATTCAAGAAAACGGGGTTTCCCCACTGTTTGATATTTGCAATCCAATTGTCGAAGTTTACTTTGCATAAGAAAAAAACAAAAACATATAATATAATCATTGCATATCATTCATCATTCTCATGTAACGCATTCTTCTTACCTCTGAATCTCACGTTTGCGTCTCGATTCTAGAGTCAAACTGTCTCATTCGTACAATACTCGGGCCAATCGTTAGAAAAAGATGGATGATCTCGAGGAAGAGAAAAGAGAGTTGAGAGAAGAGATCGACACTCTGAAAGAGGATCTGAGAAAACTTCATAACGACATGAAAGCTCTGGCATAAGCTCAGATGCAACAACAAAGGACTATGATCTCAGAGATCACATCAATACCCATAGTGGAAAGGTATGATCCTAGGTACAAAATACCGAAAGATTGTCCCTGGGGCATGCCACTCAATTATATCCCGGAAGGATATATTTCGCCGATCACTAAAGATCCGAAAACTTCAGCAGGAGCCTCTGGGCCTGAAGGTTACAAACTTTGGGAAAGAGAAGATGCCCGGGGCATGACAGCAACTCCTGAAAGTTATAAACTTCGGGAGACACCGAGAGTCTCGGCTGTAATAACTGTACCACCACCCCTGGTGCACACTGTCCCGGAAGGACAAATTCCGCAGATACCTTCTGTTGGAAACAAAAACATGGATGACAGAATGAAAGAGTTGCAAGCCCTTCGCGGTCAGGATTTATTTGGAAAGGACGTCGCAGACCTTTGTTTGGTCCCTAATGTGAAAGTTCCACACAAGTTCCAGGTTCCCGATTTTGAAAAGTACAAGGGTAACTCTTGCCCTTAAAGCCACTTGGTGATGTACGCTCGGCGAATGTCAGCTCAGACAAAGAACTAGGAGCTACTAATTCACTACTTTCAGGATAGTTTAACCGGTGTCGCATTAAAATGGTACATGGGTTTAAACCGCGCTAAGATCGGCACTTTCAGAGATCTTGGCGCTGCCTTTGTTCAACAATATAAGTATAACCTGGACATGGCACCAGACAGAGATCAACTCAGATCGATGTCGCAGAAGGACAAGGAAACCTTTAAGGAGTACGCTCAGAGATGGCGTGAAATTGCCGCCCAGATTTGTCCACCTCTTGAGGAAAAAGAGATGACAAAGATCTTCTTGAAAACCTTAAGCTCATTTTACTACGACAGAATGGTCGCCAGTGCGCCCAGTGACTTCACCGAGATGGTGGGCATGGGAGCTCGTCTTGAGGAAGCAGTCCGAGAAGGACGTTTAGTTAAAGACGCTGGATCATCAAGTAATACGAAACGATACGGTAGTGCTCTCCCTAAGAAAAAAGAGCAAGATATTGGGAATATCTCTCTCGGGAAGCAAAGGCGACGATACCAACCAGTAGCAGCTGTAACTCATGTTATTAACTCCACGCCTGTTCCTTCGTATCAACCTCAGGTTGCTCAGAGCCAACTGAATCAACAATAATATCAGTAAAGGACACAACGGCCTCTTCAGCAGGCTCGTCCTCAATACAACAACCACTGTACAACGCGACCACCAGGGTTTGATCCTATACCGGTGTTGTACGCAGAACTGTTTCCATTATTACTGGTCAAGGGACACATCCAAACCAGGTCTCCTCTTACAGTACCGGAAAATCCGCCATTTTGGTTTAAGGAGGATCAGACTTGCCCTTCCCATCAAGGAGGATCGGGACATAACATAGAAAGATGTCTCAGTTTCAAATCCGATGTGCAAAAGCTTGTTAGGAGCGAGGTCTTATCTTTCAAAGATACGAATCCGAATGTTCTCACAAACCCGCTGCCTCAACACGAGAAAGCTGCGATAAATTTGATAGAAGGTGCGTCTAACAACAGCTATCAAATTCACGATGTACTCTTATTGAGGACCAACTTGGTCAACATGCATTGTAGACAGAGTGGATACAGCCATGTGCCACCTCATAACTATCACTAGTGTCATATCTGCTCTAAAAACAATCAAGGATGTTCTGTGGTGCAATCAGCTCTACAAGAACAATTGGATCTCGGGTGGATCCAAAAGCATGGAATTCGCGGAGTTAACATGACTTATACGAGTTCCAACATCATTCAGAACCATGACATCCGTGCAATGAATGCCAACTTGGTGGCAATGCACTCAAGGCAAAGCCAGTATCATAATCTGCCACGACATGATTACAATTCCTGTCTGACTTGCTCGGTAAACAAACAGGGATGCTCTTTTGTACAAGAGGCCCTCTAGTGTCAGATGGATCTTGGGTGGATCCAGGACTACCATGATAAAAATCCCTATCAGATCAACATGATTCAAATCTTCGATATTCGCTTGATGAATACCAGCTTGGGGGAGTTACACACCAAGCAAGTCCAACTTGGTTTTCTCACTTCTCATGATTGTCTGAGCTGTACAGCATGCAGTGAGAGTAACCAAGGATCGGCTCTCGTTCAAAGAACTTTGCAACACTTGTTAAACCACAGGTGGCTTCCGATCTATATGGATGAAGACACGCAACAAATCAGTGTTGTTAATGGGAACCCTACTAGCCATCGAGGTCAGGATGTCCAATCTCTGGAAACAGATCTAGTGAGGTTACACTGCATTCAAAGCGGACGTGGCCAGGTGCCACCACATAACTTCGAGCACTGTAGAGTCTGCTCGGAGAATAATCAAGGATGTTACCTCGTGCGAGCAACCCTTCAAAGTCAGTTGAACCGCAAGGAGATTCAATCGTGTCCAAGTTCTGGGTCAATCAACTGGACGCCAGACTATTTCACTGATCAGATTAAGAACGTTTTCGTAATCTCTGATCACGAAAGGGCCAAAGATGTTTGTACCATCATCCCTTTACTTGACGAATCGAAGGTTCCTAATCGGGAACTAATTGAAGTTACTTACAACAGTCAGAAAAATCAGAAGGCTCCTGTAGTTATATATCTACTGGGACCAGTGCCGTATGAATCAACTAAGGCGATCCCTTACAAATACGGTGCAACAACAATCGAGAATGGAAAGGAAATTCCATTACCCTCCATCATGAATATTACAGACATCAGTCGAGTAACACGGAGCGCTCGAATCTTCAACATAGGAGTTGGAGAACCCAGCAAAGAAAAGGAACTTCAGAAAAAAGTTCCAAATCCACCAGTCGGTCAATCCAGTAATCCCGACCTTTCAAAGAACGATGATGAGATGCTGAAGCTCATCCAAAGGAGTGAATACAACATTGTTGATCAGCTGTTACAAACTCCTTCGAAGATCTCTGTGTTATCTCTTTTACTCAGTTCCAAAACCCACAGAGAGGCTCTACAGAAGGTCTTAGAGCAGGCCTTTGTGGAACAGGATGTGTCAATACGAAAATTCGACAGCATTATCTCTAATATCACTTCCTGCAACAACTTAGGGTTCAGTGATGAGGAATTTCCAGAAGAAGGCAAAGGTCACAATATGGCGCTCAATATCACAGTCAACTGCCAGGACGATGCTTTAGCCAGCGTACTGGTAGATACCGGATCGACTCTCAACGTTATGCCGAAGTCCACTCTAATGCGGCTATCATTCAAAGGATCTCCGATGAGGGGCAGCGAGGTCGTCGTCAAAAGAATTTGACGGCTCTAGAAAAACAGTTATCGGCGAATTCGACCTTCCCATAACTATGGGTCCTCACACTTTCCAAGTCACTTTCCAGGTCATGGACATCAGGGCAACATACAGTTGCTTATTAGGAAGACCTTGGATACACCAGGCTGGGGCAGTCACTTCGACACTGCACCAGAAACTGAAGTTCATCAAGAACGATTAACTCATCACGGTCTGTGGAGAACAAGCCTTGATCGTGAGTAACCTTTAATTATCTACTTGTGTAGAGCCCGAGGAGGTTGTTGGGACTCAATTCCAAGCACTTTCGGTGAACAATGAGAATCAGTCAGAAAAAGGAACATCGATTTCCTCATATAAAGATGCTCTCGAAGTGATCAAAAGTAACAACGCAAAAGGATGGGGATAACTTGTCATTCCTACTGACAATAAAACAAAGAAGGGTCTTGGTTTTCCTGCAACCTGCACCCGGAAAGTTGCTAACGATGAAAGTCTTCATCCCATTCAGAACTTCTTCCATAGTGGAGGTTTCCTTCACCTAGTGTCTCAAGAAGTCCATACTATCAACGAGGGAGATTCCTCCGACACAGATGAGGAATGTAAGTCCTATCTTAACAAGGACGATTATATGTCTCAAGAAGAAGTGCCTACGCCATTTTGTTATCCCACACAGAGTCTGAGATTTATACCAAGGTCAGATTTCAAAATGATATATGGAGATTGTGATCCGGAAGGATGCCATGCTCCACCAAATTCATTAGAGGAAGACACTCTGATGAATGAAAACTTTGACCACGACTATTATGGCCCTATGGATGGTCTTCCTATCTAGCAGCCGTACCCAGGAGACTTGGGGCCAAAAAATCAGCCGAACAATGAAAATCAGCTGAGCATCATTGAAAAGAATACCTGCATCCCCACCATGTCATGGGATCAACACTCAGGGCATTCAGAAAATATCCAGCACGACGATGAATTCACAAAGCTTGTAGGATTAGAATTCATCATCTATGCTTTTACCGAGGTCAACGTCATCGAGAGAGATAACTCCTCCAGTTCCAAAGATGTGTGGGACACCCTGGGACAACCAAGTGGAAAATTCGACTTTATGGTCAAGTATACTGCTCCTGAAAGCTCTCGAAGACATTCAGCCAACTGGATGGAGAGATTTGCCTGAGAGCACAAATGCTATGCAAAATACAAATGAGGAATCCTCCTACGACAACTATGCCTGGGAGACAGACTCCAATGATCCGGCTCCGCCAGAAATCAGCGTTATTTCTAAAGACAAATCAAGGAAGGTACCCAACTTTGTGATTCACCGAGGAGTTCGCCGCCAATGGGTTGCAGTCGATGTTCCGAAGATCGTTCATAAGTCAAAGTAATTGTCATCTTTGTTTTAACCTTTCACCCTGCCCAGGTGAAACGGATGTTTTGATAGGGCTCACT
This sequence comes from Lathyrus tuberosus, assembly GCA_022829125.1. Lineage (NCBI taxonomy): Eukaryota > Viridiplantae > Streptophyta > Magnoliopsida > Fabales > Fabaceae > Lathyrus > Lathyrus tuberosus. The sequence continues at coordinate 443,726 of JALAZF010000142.1, read as the reverse complement.
TTCTGTAAATATCCCTCTTCGCTTCGCCCAAAGCGACAGAATTTTGTTTTATAGGGCTGCAGTTTCAAGAATCGACAAAATCATAAATAAATAAACATCATTCTGTAATTTCCGCATTAATTGATGTTCTCTCTTTTCACTTTTTCAGAAAATGGTAATCCTAAAAAACAACAAATAATAAAAACAAGCAGTTTTTCAAAAATACACTGCACACACCCTTGCATTTCTCTCTATCTCTTCTAAACACAAATCATCACGTCATGCAGATTGCTTGTTTTAAACCCCATCGAAACATATGATCCGATGCCTTCTCCCAACTTTGAATTCCCGGTATTTGGGGCTGAAGAAGAAGAGGACGAAGAAATTCCAGAAGAGATCTCCCGATTACTCAGACAAGAGGAAAGGTCCATTAAACCTCACAAAGAGCTGTTGGAAACGGTCAACTTGGGCTCAGAGGAAGAGAGAAAATAGGTCAGGATTGGGGCACTACTCATTTCAACTGCTAAAGAGAGTTTTACAAAGCTTCTCAAAGAGTTTCCTAATGTATTTGCTTGGTCCTATCAGGACATGCCAGGGTTAGATACTAGCATCGTGGAACATCGTCTACCATTACGATCAGAATGTCCAGCCGTAAAAAAGAGGTTGAGACGAACTCATCTAGACATGGCCATCAAAATCAAAGAGGAGGTACAGAAATAGATTGACGCAGGTTTCCTCGCCACATCAGAATATCCTCAATGGCTAGCCAACATCGTACCCGTTCCGAAAAAGGACAGAATATCATTTTTATTAATTTTCTTTAAATATTTACTTTTAAAGGAAAACAAAATTAGGGTTTCTTTGATTTTCACCCTCACAAATCTTTTTTTAACACTCATGGGCCTCTAATAGAGTGTAAGACCCAATCCTTTTTGAAACCAAAACCTTTTGGACCTCAGTTATTGTATAAGACCCACTGCGATTTCAAAAATCTCGGCGCGATCGCCATTTCAAAACACCTTGGGCCTACCCTCGTGTTATAAGCCCCCATTTATTTTCTTTAAAAAACCTCATTGGGCCTCTAATAGAGTGTAAGACCCAACCCCTTTGAAAATACACCCCCTTTTGGGCCTCGGTTATCGTATGAGACCCACTGTGTTTTCAAACCTCGGCGCGATCGCCAGATTTCAAATAAATAATCACTTGGGTCTCTCCTTGAGCTGTAAGCCCCGCCACTTATACAAAACCAAAATATTGGGCCTCTAATAGAGTGTAAGACCCAATCCCCTTTTAACTAAAACTTTGTGGGCCTCACATATTGTATAAGTCCCTCTGTACAGTTTTCAAAATAGTGGTGCGATCATCGTTAAAACCTTGGGCCTCTCCTTGAGCTGTAAGCCCCAACAAACTTTTCAAAGAACTTTCTACTTTAATTTTGAATATAATATTGTTATCAAAGCTTTCTTTGTTGAACAACTAACAAAACAGCATGGAAGCTCTACAACGGGTAAGTGTTTATCCGCTTTCATTTATCGCATTCATATGTATATAACTGTATTGTGGGATTGCTTCACTGTAAGTCTTCTTTCACGTCCTTTATATACTTGTCACATATCCACTGTGTAATACTAGTATAGTTATTTAGAGTTTTCCCTGGCAACTACGTCTAGCACTAGGTAAAGCTTTGTTGGTCACTCTTAAGTACAAACAAAACTAGATCCCCCATAGGATTACCAGATACAATCTTCCCTCCTCTTGGGGTTAAACAATATAGAAATGTGAAAGGCAGCATTCTCGGTGAACCCTTTCTCAGACTGTCACTCTTAGAAATTGTCAAAGAAACTTTAACTCCCCAGAGGTGATCTTTTCTCCGTGAATGGCATCTCTTGGGTTTCTTCCAAACCCTTGAACTTTCCTGGCTTGATCTATTCTCGGTGGATAGCATGTCTTGAACTTCTCTTAGTTTGGGGACCCACAGGCTTCCTAAAAGCATCCCCGCCTCCTCTTAGTCGTTGTACAAGGACCTTTTACCTTCTTAGAAGTTTTCATGCCTTCTCTTGGGCTTAATACAAGGACCCTGATGACCTCTTAAAGGTATAAGACAGAACTTAGTCATCCTTCGCTAGAGCAGTCTTTCCAGCGTCAAAACTCTGGCCATTGTAGGGTTGATACTCATCCCTTAATACCCGTGCCTCCTTTTGGGCATTGTACAAAAGATAAAACTCTAGACTTGGACAGTCTAAGACCCTTGAGTCTCAAAGACATTCTCAAGTTCACTTCAAACATAGGCAGAAACCCGGTCTCTCTCATGTGAGTTCCCCACACTTGGATCCACTTCAAGATCTCCAGAATCCACAACGGTAAGGTAGCCTCCTCTTGGGCTTTGTACAAATGACGCTCCCCAACGGAGCTAACCTTCTCAGACTCTCTTGTTGAGTCAAATACCTTTTTTTAGCCTCCGTCTTGGGCTTCATACAAGACATATAATAAAACACTCTTGTTGAGTATACAAGACTCTCTTGTTGAATCAATACCTTTTTAGCCTCTGTCTTGGGCTTCATACAAGACACATACAAAACACTCTCTTGTTGAGTATAAAAGACTCTCTTGTTGAGTCGATCTCCTTTTAGCCTCTATCTCGGGCTTCGTACGAGACACCAAAACACTCTCTTGTTGAGTATAAAAGACTCTCTTGTTGAGTCAATCACCCGTCACATAGATTCTCTTGTTGAGTCCACCTTTTTAGCCTCCGCCTTAGGCTTCGTACAAGACACATAAAAGCAATATCTTGTTGAGTCGGTCACTTGTTAGAACTCTCTTATTGAGTCAACCATTTTAGCCTCTATCTCGGGCTTCGTACGAGACAACAAATAAAAGGCACCCTCTTGTTGGGTCGATCGCCTCCTCTTAGGCTTTGTATAAGGAAACCTCGGTTAAGTCAATCAACCTTTTAACATCAAATTTGTGCCTTGCTCATAGCATATAAACATCAACAACTCCTCTTTAGAGATGACAAAATCACTCTCATCCAAAACCCTTTTAGCTTCACATCTTGGGCTTTGAACAAGATACAAATCACCTTTAGCTTCATGTCTTGGGCTTTGAACAAGACACCAAAATAACCTTTTTCCTCCCATAGAATAGGAGGAATTACGATTGCTCTGATTTCCCTGTTTCGTTAAACGGGAATACGTAGGCATAAGATTGAAAAATCTTAGCGAGCATACTAACCAAAAACCCAAAATCCAGTATCTCCGTCAAATCCACCCAAAAGCTTCAAATCTAAACACATTACCAAAAACCTCACAAATAGTCCAAACACTGTGTTCTTAACAAAATAGCGGAAGAGGGGCCCACATCTTAATCACATTTGTAACCTAACAAACAGTTGTTTAAGCTCAGTATGCAAGCAGGGTTAATTGGAGACATCTATTTCCCTTCCTTAATCAGCTCAATAGGATAAAAAATGAATCAAACTATAGTACCCGAGCGATAGTGCTTCAAGACCACAAAAATTGCGCTACAGACCGGTGTTGGACGTGCATTGAAGTCGAGGAAGCTTACTCCTCGGTTTATCGATCCATATCAGATTTCTGCAATAGTCGAACCTGTTTCCTACAGAGAGGCGTTGCCACCCAATTTGTCGAATTTGAACGATGTGTTCCATGTGTCACAGCTTCAGAAGTATGTTCCAGATCCGTCACACGTGATTCCGATGGATAGGTGGAAGTAAGGGATAACTTTACAGTTGAGGCCTTACCAATACGAATTGAAGACCGCGAAGTGAAGCAATTGAGAGATAAAGAGATCACTCTTGTGAAGGTAGTGTGGGGAGGCTCTGCCGGTGGAAATATGACTTGGGAGTTAGAGAGTAGGATGCGAGAGTCGTATTCGGAGTTATTCGTGTAAGGTAAATTTTCAAGGGCGAAAATATTCTAAGTGAGGGAGAGTTGTAATGTCCCGATTAATTTTATTTATTTTTCGTAATTAAAATTATATGATGTTGTGTATATGTGTGTGATTATGTGTGTTTTGGTTGTGTTTGGGTTTCCCTTAGTATGGGGTAGTGACCTTAGAATTATTTAGAATAAGGTATTAGGGGTGTGTGACAAATTGTGTAGAGATGAGTGGTGTGTTTAGTAAGTAATTATTAATATTAGTTAGTAATTATTTATTGGAATAATATTATATGGGAAATAACAATTAGATAATTAATTTAATTAAATAATTTAGTTGGAATTAGTAGATTTAAATAATTAGTTATAATTATTTTATTAAATTAAAAGTGGATAATATGAGTAGAGAAATTATAAAGCAGAGTGGTCCATTCATGATGTTTAGTTAGGGTAAGGAAGGGAGAGCATATTAGGGGTCTAAGGGTTATAGTAGGAAAAAGAAGAAAATTAGAAGGAGGGAATCATTTGGAGAACGATCGTATTCTGGAGAAAAGAGGAACGAAAGAGAGAAGCAGGGCTAGGTCTTAGAGAACATTCGAAGAATCATCACTAAGGTATGGGTGGGATTCTTTGATCTCTTAAGGGATGAATAATATATGTATGAGGGTTGGTAAATCGTTAGGTTTATCTCTATCCATCTCTCTAATTGTTTTGGTTGTTCTTGGTTGCGTGTCGGTGTCCGTAATAGCATGTAAATGGTGCAAATTAATTTCTGGTTGAATTGTGATTTTATGTTGAAAGTGAATATAATCGATGTGTAATCTGTTGTATGATAATTGATGTAGGTTCTATGTGCATTCCTGGAATGTATGTTATTGAAATTGGAGAATTGTTGGGGGTTTGGACTGTGCAGAATCGCAATTGCAGGGTTGCTGATTCGCATATTTTTGCCAGGCGAACAGGGTGTCTCGTCGGGCGAAGCGATCTCGCTTGGAGGTCGTCGGGTGAAACTGAGGGGCGAGTGAAGGGTGGAAAATAGGGGCTACTGGAATTTGTACGGGGAAGGAAATTCGCTTCTGCTTCGTCGGGCGAGCAGTGGGAGAAAAGGGAATTTCGTCGAGCGAATGAGGATTTCGCCGGACGAAGGGGAGTTCGCTGGCATCCCGCTGGTCGAACGTCAGGTGAGCAGAAATACTGTTTGGTTGCCACTGAAACGAACAAAATTTTCTAAAAATTTATAAATTCATATCTTTCGATCCGTAGGTCGTTTCAGTCGTCGTTCGAATCGTTGGAAAGCTGGTTTCATGTACTTTCTGTTAAAATTATTTTCAATACTAGTATTCCAACAATTCAATGCGTTAATTGTGTTTCCTTGTATGCTGAGATGTGTTGAATGTTGAAATGTTAAGTTCAGTTGTGCGAATGTGTGTTGTAGCTGTGGATTGCAATTATTGCATGTTTTGGCAGGTATATGCTGCATGTTGGACAGGTGTGGTGTGATGTATTGATTGTATGATAGTCATATGCATTGGTCGTTGTATGTTGTTGTTGATGCATAGCATGTTTGCATAAGTTGTATGATAAGTTGTGTGCCCATGTAGGGTGTGAGCGCCTTATCTAGATTCCTTGAAACGGAATCGTGTTGTTGTCGTTGTTGAGGTAATCGTGTTCCCATGTGCGGTGTGAGCGATTACGGGTGTTCATGTACCCATGTGGGGTGTGAGCGATCATGGATGTCGTGTGCTCATGTGGGGTGTGAGTGACTCATATGGAAATTCCGACGGGAATTATGATCATGAAAAAGGGATCGAATTGGTACCACATACATTGAGTCGAGTTGTGAGCCTCATTGAATTGTATTATGTTGTGTTGCGTTGTGGATTATATGATTGTCTGCTTGTGTGGGAGATTGTAATTGGGATGATGTTGTGATGATAGGGTGAATTGTATAATGATTATATGCTTTTATATTTATATTATGCAATTCTTTTGTTAATTTAGAATCTCACCCCTTCTGTTTGAATGTTACCTCTACGTGGGTAACACGCAGATAATCAAGAATAATGCGGAGGTACGGTTAGTGAATAGAAAGTCCTTCACTTTATGTTTTGAGTCGGCATCTGCTCTGATGTGTAATGTAACACCCCACTTTCCCATTTTTATAAAATATAGAAATATTACTAAAATAATCAGAGTTTACAACCAAAAGTAGGATGCCACATCATCAAAAATCAACATTCAAAACTCCTTTCATTAATGAAATAAAACAGTCGAAAAATAATTGTTTATTAAATTCACAGCCACATTCCAACAACGTCAAAAATCCACATAAAACGTGGTCCACCATAAGTTCAATAAAACAAAACGATACGTAACAAAATAAATAACGAATAACGAATAACAAATAACAAATGCTAAAAATTCCCCAAATCCCGTGTTACGTATCACAGCGACTTCTAAGACTCGATCAAGCAACACGCACTCCATGCACACTCAAGTACCTGGATTATCTGTACTTCCGAAGAAGCACAGATGCAACAAACAATAAAGGGGTGAGAACTACATTCAATAAATAACAGTGTATAATATATGATAAGAGTAGTAATCACACCATCACACATAGTCACATAATTTCACGACACACTTGACATCTTCATACGTAATTCAATAGACATAAAAAGATGCAATCTGGCTCAACAACTGACACAATGCATGTGGTACCAAAACACCATGGTTCATTCAATCGAACCCGATTCATAATAGAATCCGAATAGATCACATACACCCCTACTTGGCAATGATTTATCCCACCATTTTCCACATTGGAGTCCAGATGAGCCACATACACTCCTCCTGAGCAATGACTCATCCCCACCAATACACCATGAATGCATGACGATATTTATGCATATGACACACATGTATAATATTAATTACACATCCTCACGATCCTCCTGATCATACATCAGATATCTATTCACCAAGTTACGCACCACAACAGAAAACACCTCACACGCCGATAATTAGTTAACTATCTAATTAATTCACCTAAAATTACTAAATCAATTATTTTTATCACCAATTCTACATTTCTCAAGTTCTGACATCTATCCCCAACCTCTCAAACCAAAAGAAACCGCTCGGACGCGAAAACGAGAAAGAAATCGCGAAAAGGAAAAATTATGCACTCTCGCTGGTCATATGCGTATTGCCCTGGTCGTACGCATATTGCGCAGTTCCATACGCGTATTGCCCTTCCTGGTACGCGTATGGGCAGAGGCATGTCACTCCCTTACAAATCCATCCTTCAGTTCCCAATACACGTAACCCTTCTCAAACGCGTAAGGCCAAGCCTCCATACGCGTACCATTACGCGTACGGGCAGAGGGTCGTGTCAAATTGCTGTTTCATACGCGTATCTCTACGTAACGCCTTACCATACGTGTAACGACCTGCATGTTATGCATAAGGCCCCCTAGCACGCCAAGCCATACGCGTAACACCATTCCTGTTACGCGTATGGACAGAGACTGCGAAAAATACCCATTTTTCATCTCAGTCCAAGTTCTGCACTACACCCTCACCTCTAACCTCCTGATCGATTCCTAAACTAGTTTCCATATTGATTTTAGGACCTATAATTCTCATCTTACTATCCTATTTCATTATTCTAGCAAATTAACATCCACTATCTACAACCGTATCCTCGACCTGCAACAAACCAGATCTGCAACAGATAGACAATAACAACACAACAGAGTTTCAATCACACGAATTTCATATTCATATCAACATCATATCAAGGATTTTCACACAATCAAGCAGATAATTCGAATTCAAACACAATACGAAAATTTTTAAGAGGGGAAGGAACCCTCACTACCATTACATGGTATTAGCATCTATATTGAACCCATTCTCCCCCCTTACCTTGAATCTGGTCTGAATTCCTGCGAATTTGGTGAAGAACTCTTGCCGTAGCACCCTTGTTCTTCCTTCTCTAACTCCCTCTTGGTGAAAATTGTGATTATTACTAAAACTACCCCTAATCCTGATTAATGTTTATTTTTCCTTAGTTCCCTCCTACTAACCATATTCTAATTAAATCAGATTTTTATTTTTAATTATAATAATTATAATATTGATAATAAATATAATAATAATAATAATACTACTCATGTTAATAATAATAATAATAATAATAATATTGAGCATAATAATGATAATATTACATTATATTATAATGTTATTGGATATACCCCATATTATTCATTACCATATTATTACTACCCTTACGCGCTCAAACACCAACACACCCTAAACAAGGCCAAACAATCAAAATACACACGACGATTAAATAAATTAAAATGGGGTGTTACAACTCTCCCCCACTTAAATTATTTTCATCCTCGAAAATGTAGCTGATGGAAACAATTCCGGATACGACTCTCGCATCCTGCTTTCCAATTCCCATGTCACACTCCCTCCAGCAGCTCCTCCCCAAGCTACTCTCACCAGAGGTATCTCCTTTCCTCTAAGTTGCTTCATCTTGCGATCCTCGATCCTTATCGGCATCGCCTCCACAGTAAGATTATCTCTAATATGCACCTCATCCCTGTCGATAACATGAGATGGATCAGATACATACTTCCGAAGTTGCGACACATGAAACACATCATGCAAGTTCGAAATTTCAGGCGGCAACGCCACTCTATAAGCAACTGTACCAACTCTCTGCAGGATCTGATACGGTCCAATAAACTTTGGATCCAGCTTCTTTGATTTCAATGCACGTCCCACACCAGTCACTGGGTTAACTCTCAAGAACACGTGATCACCTTCACTGAATTCCAAGTATTTCTTCCGATTATCATGATAACTTTTCTGTCTACTCTAAGACGCTTTCATCTTATCACGGATCATCTGAATTGTCTCAGTAGTCTTTTGCACAATCTAAGGTCCAAGCACCACACTCTCACCAGTCTCATACCAACACAGAGGCGTCCTACACCTCCTACCATACAAAGCTTCGAAAGGTGTCATTCCAATGCTAGAATGGTAACTATTATTATCGTGAACTCTATCAATGGTAAATGAGAATCCCACGCACCACCTTTCTCCAACACACAGACTCTCAGCAAATCTTCCAACGACTGAATAGTCCTCTCTGAGTGGCCATCGGTCTGTGGATGATAAGTCGAGCTCAACTTCAATTTAGAACCCAAGGCTTCCTGCAGACTCTTCCAAAACTCTGAAGTAAACCTTGGATCTCTATTCGATACTATGCTCGACGAAACACGATGCAACTTCACAATTATCCTGATATAAATCTCCGGCGGCTTTGACAACGGAAAACTGATGTTAATTGGTATAAAATGTGCGGATTTCGTAAGTCGATCCACCACTACCCAAATAGCATCAAAGCCCCTCGCCGTATTTGGCAAACCAGTAAGAAAATCCATAGCAATACTGTCCTACTTCCATTCCGGAATCTCTAACGGTTGCATTAACCCCGAAGGCTTCTGGTGTTCCACTTTTGATTTCTGACATGTCAAACAAGCATAAACAAACTGAGCTATGTCCCTCTTCATACCGGACCACCAAAATAACTTTTTCAAGTCATGGTACATTTTCGTAGCTCCCGGATGAATACTCAAGCTACTCCGGTGACTCTCCTCTAAGATTGCTTTCTTCAATTCTACATTATCCGGTACACAAATTCTGCCCCGGAATCTCAATATTCCAACATTATCCACTTTAAAATCACCATCAAGATCATCTCCTCCTGTAGGCATCAAGTCCACTAGCTTCACATTAAATTTCTGATTTTCCTTAATTACATCCAAGAAGTCATTATTCACCTTAAACATACCCAGCCTAACACTCTCCGGTGTAGTTTCACAAACCATACTCAAGTCTCTGAACTGTTCAATCAATTCGATATCTTTTACCATTAATGCTGACATATGAATTGTCTTCCGACTTAGTGCATCTGCTACAACATTAGCTTTTCCTGGATGGTAACTCAAGTTAAAATCATAATCTTTCAAGAACTCTAACCATCTTCTCTGCCTCATATTCAATTCTTTCTGATCGAACAAATACTTCAGACTTTTGTGATCACTGAATACTTCAAATCTCGATCCATACAAATAATGTCTCCAGATTTTTAATACAAAAACCACCACAGCTAATTCAAGATCATGAGTAGGATAGTTCCTCTCATGCATCATCAATTGCCGCGAAGCATAAGCCACTACCTTGCCATCTTGCATTAACACACCGCCTTATCCCATCTTAGACGCATCACAATACACCGCAAAAGGTTCACTTGGACTTGGTAGAATTAACACCGGTGCCGTAGTCAATTTCTTCTTCAATTCCTCAAAACTTTCCTCACACGCCGCATCCCAAACAAAAGCTTGATTCTTTCTAGTTAACTGCGTCAACGGTAATGCCAAATTAGAAAACCTTTCAATAAACCTTTGGTAATAACCTGCCAAACCCAAGAAACTTATAATCTTCGTCGCTGTCTTCGGCAACTCCCACTGAAGTACCGCACTTACTTTAGATGGATCCACCGCTATGCCATCACCAGAAATAACATGACCCAAGAAACTCACGGTCTTCAACCAGAATTCACATTTCGAGAACTTCGCAAACAATTTATTATCTTTCAACACCTGCAATGTAATTCTCAAGTGTCCTGCACGATCTTCGTTAGACTTAGAATAAATTAGTATGTCATCAATGAATACCATAATAAACTAATCCAGATAAGAATGAAAGATATGATTCATATACTCCATAAACACACCCGGCGCGTTAGACACTCCGAAAGGCATCACTGCATATTCATAATGTACATAACGAGTCCCGAACGCAGTTTTCTGAATATCATCTTCTTTTACTCTAATCTGATGGTAACCTGACCTCAGATCCATTTTGCTAAAAACACGAGCTCCCACAAGCTGGTCCATTAAGTCATAAATCCTCGGAAGTGGATACTTATTTTTAATGGTCACTTTATTCAACTGACGGTAATCAATGCACAGACGCATACTACCATCCTTCTTTTTCACCAACTACACTAGAGCTCCCCACAGCGACACACTCGGTCTAATAAACTTCTTATCAAGCAATTCTCCAATCTGAGATTTCAACTCTGCCAATTTTGATGCAGATATCCTGTACGGTGCCATAGATATGGGTCTAGTACCAGGAACAAGATCAATGGTAAATTCAACTTCTCTCATCGGAGGCAATTCTGTAATGTCATCTAGAAATACTTCAGGAAATTCACTCACCACCGGTAACTCATTAACTAAAGTCTTGCTTTCAACAGATAACGAGGCAAACACTGCAAACATCTTAGCTTCATCCTCCAACAATGTTCTCAACTCTCTACTAGACAAAGAATCTGCTAATGCTTCCTCCTCAGGAGTAAGAAACAATAGACGGCGTTTCAATCCTCATCCTCTGATGTAGAGTAGACGACACAATTCCTAATCTCTTCACACAGTCAATAGAAATAAACGAGTGGGTTGCACCCGTGTCAATGATAGCAATCAAAGGAATATCATTAATAAAACAAGTACCTTTTACGGAACGCTCCTCATTGGTGGATTGGGCTCCCACCAAGGCAAACACTTTTCCACTGGCCTGAGATTTCTTTGGCTTCTCACAGTGAGTGCTGATATGAGCCTTTTCTCCACAGTTATAATAGGTAGGCATAGTGGCCTTACAATCTGCCATAACATGACATGGTCGCCCACACTTGAAATACTTCTTCACCTCATTCAGACAATTATTAGCACGATGACCCGCGCCACCGCATCAGAAACACTTGAGAGTATCAGGAACCACTCCTCCCTCTTTTGGATTCTTTCCTAAAACAGATTTCTGTTTTCCCTTATCAGCTGGAACACTGTAAGGAGTACCCCTAAACCTCTGCTTACCCTTCCGGTCACTCACAACCTTATAGTAAGAAATCCGGGCCCTATTGTCATTATCGTAAATTCGGTTTTTGCTAACCAGTTCTGGATAATTCCTTATCTTCTGACAAGCAATGCCCTGTTTGATCTCGGGACGCAGCTCATTCTCAAACTTCAAGCATTTTGAAGTCATAACTTCTTCCATATTGTAATGAGCATAATATTGTACAAACTCTTCAAACCGAGCAGTATATTCAGCAACAATCATATTACCCTGTTTCGGCTCCAGGAATTCAATCTCTTTTGCACTACGAATATCTTCTGGAAAGTACTTTTCCAGAAACTCAGTTTGAAACACTGTCCAAGTAATCTCAGTACCAGTAGCTTCCAACCTCTGGCGGCTATTGTCCCACCAGACCTCAGCCTCTCCTTCCAGCATATGAGTGCCAAACCGTACTTTCTGAGCATCACTACATCCCATGGTCCTGAAGATTTTCTCAACAGCCTTCAGCCATTACTGTGCAGCCTTAGGATCCAGAATACCTCCTTCATAAGTAGGCGGCTTATTGCTCTGGAACTGTGCTAAGTCGCGGAACTGCGCACCCCAGCCTGATTTGTGTTCTCTACAGCTTGTGCCATAGCTTGCATAGAAGCAGCAAAAGCAGCATCATTCCTTCCTGCCATACTGTTCAACAATCAACATACGGTTAAAACACACAATCGACTCCTATTCTAAGGACAGACTCTACTACTAAACCTGGCCGGACGGACCGACCTTCCCTGATACCAATTGTAACACCCCACTTTCCCATTTTTATAAAATATAGAAATATTACTAAAATAATCAGAGTTTACAACCAAAAGTAAGATGCCACATCATCAAAAATGAACATTCAAAACTCCTTTCATTAATGAAATAAAACAGCGGAAAAATATAATTGTTTATTCAATTCACGCCCACATGCCAACAACGTCAAAAATCCACATAAAACGTGGTCCACCATAAGTTCAATAAAACAAAATGATACGTAATAAAATAAATAACGAATAACGAATAACAAATGATAAAATTCTGCAAATCCCGTGTTACGTATCAGAGCGACTCCTAAGACTCGATAAAGCAACACGTACTCCATGCACACTCAAGTACCTGGATTATCTGTACTTCCGAAGAAGCACAGACGCAACAAACAACAAAGGGGTGAGAACTACATTCAATAAATAACAGTGCATAATATATGATAAGAGTAGCAATCACACCATCACATATAGTCACATAATATCACGACACACTTGACATCTTCATACATAATTCAATAGACATATAAAGATGCAATGTGACTCAACAACTGACACAATGCATGTGGTACCAAAACTCCATGGTTCATTCAATCGAACCCGATTCATAATAGAATCCGAATAGATTACATACACCCCTACTTGGCAATGATCTATCCCACCATTCTCCACATTGGACTCTAGATGAGCCACATACACTCCTCTTGAGCAATGACTCATCACCACCAATACACCATGAATGCATGACGATATTTATGCATATGACACACATGTATAATATTAATTACACATCCTCACGATCCTCCTGATCATACATCAGATATCTATTCACCAAGATACGCACCACAACAGAAAACACCTCACACGCTGATAATTAGTTAACTATCCAATTAATTCACCTTAAATTACTAAATCAATTATTTTTATCACCAATTCTACATTTCTCAGGTTCTGACATCTATCCCCAACCTCTCAAACCAAAAGAAACCGCTCGGACGCGAAACCGGGAAAGAAATCGCGAAAACGACAAAATTCAGCACTCTCGCTGGTCATACGCGTATTGCTCTGGCCGTACGCATAGTGCCTAGCTCCATACGCGTATTGCCCTTCCTAGTACGCGTATGGGTAGAGGCGTGTCAATCCCTCATAAATCCATCCTTCAGATCCCAATACGCATAACCCTTCTCATACACGTAAGGCCAAGCCTCCATACGCGTACCATTACGCGTACGGGCCGAGGGCCATGTCAAATTGTTGTTTCATACGCGTATCTCCACGTAACGCCTTACCATATGCACAACGACCTGCATGTTACGTGTAATGCCCCCTATCACGCCAAGCCATACGCGTAACGCCTTTCCTATTACGTGTATGGACAGAGACTGCGAATAATACCCATTTTTCATCTCAGTCCAAGTTCTGCACTACACCTTCACCTCTAACCTCCAGATCGATTCCTCAACTGGTTTCCATATTGATTTTAGGACCTATAATTCTCATCTTACTATCCTATTTCATTATTCTAGCAAATTAACATCCACTAACTACATAACTTCTTTCAATGATATCTTTGTTCTACTCACATACGGGTTGTTCCTTTTTCCCAACATTGATAACTTCGTCGAAACCAATGCCATTAAGATATTTCTGATTGGAAACCCTGTACCAACCTTACTCGCAGATGCTTATCATTCTGTACACTTAAGGAATTTGTACAGCGGAGGAATGATCACATGCTGTGTACCCCTGCTATACAAATGGTTCACTTCCCATTTACCCAAGTCTGCTGCTTTTTGGGATCATAAGAGTATTCTACGTTGGTCACAGAGAATCATGTCTCTTACCAACTCTGACATAGATTGGTACAATCAAATATATGACAGGATAAGGATCATTGAAAACTATGGAAATTTCCCTAATGTACCCCCATGGGAACTAAAGGAGGAATCAACTATCATCCGATTTTAGTTCGCTGTCAACTCGGATACCCGATGAGGCATATCCCGCGTAATGTTCATCTGGAAGGTCTTTTCTTCAAGGGAGGAGAAAATGACAGGGCACTAAAGACAGAAATAGTGCATGCCTGGAAACATGTTCACAAGAAAGGAAGAGAGTCTCTAGGAAAACCGAACTGTATCTCCGTGGAACCTTATCTCCACTGGGTACAAACTAGAGCTCTCAAGCTGAGGATGCCTTACCCTTATCAAGAAGTTCTTCCGCTAAAGTAATCTGTCCTTTATTTTATGTCTGATGCGGAAAAACTCCCGGTCACTTTCAACAAAGTTCGACGGGAAAAGAAACCTTGGAAGAACAAGTATCGTATTCTCAATGTGGAGTGTAACAAAATTCAACAACTGTTAAAAGAAAAGGACGCTTTGATTAAGATATTAGAGTGACATGTTGTAGAAAGTCAGGAAGACCGAAGAAATTTGCTCGCTCATTTCACTTGGCAAAGTACCAACAACCCGACAACGGCTCAAGAGTCTCGATCAAAGAAAAGGAAAATACCAGAACCAGTACCCGAGCCCTCTTCATAGAGGACTCATGATCTATAAGCTTAGACTTTTCCTTTTACTGCACTTTGTAAAATACTATATTTCCCTTTCTGCAATCTTTAAAATTCAATAAAACAGGGTCTCCACCCTTTACTGCATGATATTTGCAATCTATTTGTTGAAGCTTCTTTTTGATTAAAAAAAACACATATTAATATATATCATTGCATTCATCATTCTCACATAATGCATTCTTCTTACCTTCAAATCTCACATATGTGTCACGATTCTAGAGTCAAACTGTCTCATTCGTACAATACTCGGGCCAATCGACAAAAGAAAATGGATGATCTCGAGGAAGAGAATAGAGAGCTGAGAGAAGAAATTGACGCTCTGAAGAAAGATCTGAGGAAACTTCACAGTGACATGCAATCTCGGGCAACAGCTCAGAGACAACAACAAAAGAATGTGATCTCAGAAATCACATCTACACCTATAGTGGAGACGTATGATCCTCGGTACAACATGCCTTAAGATCGTCCCTGGGGCATGCCTATCAACTTTATCCCTGAAGGATATATTCCGCCAGTCATGGAAGACCCGGAAACTATAGCAGAAACCGCTGGGCCTGAAGGTTACAAACTTCGGGAAGGCGAAGATGCAAAAGTCATGACAATAACTCTTGAAGGTTACAAAATTCGGGATAGGAAGCACCAAGAGTCACCGCCGTAATGACTATACCACAACCCGTGGTACACACTGTCCCGGAAGGACATATTCCACAAGTAATCTCTGGTGGAAATGAAGATATGTACGACAGAATGAATGAGTTCCAAGAACAATTCCTGGAGATGCAGAACGAACTGCATGCCATTCGCGGTCAGGATTTATTTAGAAAGGACGCCGCAGACCTTTGTCTAGTCCCCAACGTGAAAATCACGCACAAACTCAAGGTGCCTGACTTTGAAAAATACACGGGTACCTCTTGCCCTCAAAGTCATTTGGTGATGTACGCTCGAAAGATGTCAACTCAGACTGAAAATTAATAGCTACTGATCCACTATTTCCAAGATAGTTTAACCAGTGCCACACTCAAATGGTACATGGGTTTAAACTGCACTAAGATCATTACTTTTAGAGATCTTGGCGCTGCCTTCGTTCAGAAGTATAAGTATAACCTGGACATGGCACCAGACAGAAGGACAAGGAAACCTTTAAGGAATATGCTTAGAGATGGCGTGAAATTGCCGCCCAGATTTGTCCCCCTCTTGAGGAAAAAGAGATGACAAAGATCTTTTTGAAAACCTTGAGCTCATTCTATTACGACCGAATGATCGCCAGTGCGCCCAGTGACTTCACTGAGATGGTGAACATGGGAGTACGCCTTGAAGAAGCAGTCCGAGAAGGACGTCTGGTCAAAGATATAGGACCATCAAGTAGTACCAAAAGATACGGTAGCGTTTTCCCTAAGAAAAAAGAGCAAGATATTGGTAATATCTCTCTCGGGAAGCAAAGGCGAAGGTATCAACCAGTAGCAATGGTAACTCTCGCTATTAACCCTGCGCCGGCTCCAACGTATCAACCTCAGGTTTCTCAGAGCCAACCAAATCAACAATAGTATCAGCAAAGGACATAACTGCCTCTTCAGCAGGCTCGTCCTTAGTACAACAATAACAACCGTACAACGCGACCACCAGGGTTTGACCCAATACCGATGTTGTACGCCGAACTATTCCCACTACTACTGGTCAAAGGGCACGTCCAAACCAGGTCTCCTCTTACAGTACCGGAAAATCTGCGTTTTTTGTTCAAAGCAGATCAAACATGCCCTTACCATCAAGGAGGACCGGGGAACAACAGACAAAACTGTCTCAGCTTCAAATCTGATGTCCAGAAGCTTGTCAGGAACGGGGTCCTATCTTTCAAAGATACAAATCTAAATGTTCAGACGAACCCGTTGCCTCAGCATAAGAAAACTGCAGTAAATTTGATAAAGGAAGAATCTAACCACAACTATCAAATTTGCGATGTACTTCTATTAGGAACCAATCTGGTCAAGATACATTGCAGACAGAGTGGGTACGGTCATATACCGCCTCACAATTATCACTAGTGTAATATCTGCTCAAAGAATAATCAAGGATGTTCTGTAGTGCAATCAGCTCTACAAGAACAAATGAATCTCGGATGGATTCAGGATCACAGAATCTGTGAGGTCAATATGGATCACGCAAATCCCAACATTGTTCAGAACCACAACATTCTAATGATGAATGTAAACTTAGTGGCAATGCACTCAAGGCAAAGCCAACATCATGATCTGCCGCGACACGGTTACAATTCCTATCCGATCTGCTCAATAAACAATCAGGGATGCTCTTTTGTACAAGAGGCCCTCTAGCGTCAGATGGATCTTGGATGGATCTAGGATTACCGTGACAAAAGTAGCCATCGAGTTAATATGATTCAAATCTTTGATATTCGCTTGATGAATACCAGTCTGGTAGAATTACATGCTAAGCAAGTCAGGATTGGCTTTCTAGCTTCACATGATTATCAAAACTGTAAAGTGTGTCGTAAAGATGACCAAGGATGTACATTTGTCCAAAGAACACTTCAACACTTGTTGGACCACTGGTGGTTTCCAATCTACTTGGATGAAGATACACAATAGATCAGTATGACTGACGAGAATCTTACTAGGCATCAAAGTCAGGATGTTCGCTCGATGGAAACAAAAGCAGACATGGCCAGGTGCCACCATACAAATATGAGCACTGTAGAGTTTGCTCGGAGAACAACCAAGGATGCTACCTTGTGCGAGAAGCTCTTCAAAATCAGTCGGACCAAAAAGAGATCCGACCATGTTCAAGTTCTGGTTCGGTAAACATAATGCAAGACTATCTTCCTGATCAAAGCAAAGACGTTCTCTTAATCCCTAAACAGGAAGTGGCCAAAGATGTATGTGCCACAATCCCTCTACTCCATGAATCAAGAGTTCCTCTTGATAGTAGAAAGATTCTTAACCTCTAACCGATTAATGCGGGCTACGATGGTCAGAAAAATCAAAAGGCTCATATGGTTATCTATCTGCCAGGACCAATACCGTACAAATCCGATAAGGCTATCCCTTACAAGTACGGTGCAACAACAATTGAGAATGGAAAGGAAATTCAATTACCCTCCGTCATAAACATTGCTGACATCATTCGAGTAACACGGAGCAGTCGGATCTTCAACAGAGGAGTTGGAGAACCCACCAAGGAAAAGGAACCTCAAACAGAAGGTCCCAATCAACCAGTCCGACAATCCAGTAATCCCGAACTTTCAAAGAACAATGATGAGATGCTGAAGCTCATCCATAAGAGCAAATACAACATTGTAGACCAACTGTTGCAAACTCCTTCGAGAATCACTGTGTTATCTCTCTTACTAGGTTCCAAAGCTCATAGGGAAGCTCTGCAGAAAGTCTTAGAGCATGCTTTTGTGGAACAAGATGTGACGATAAGACAATTCGACAACATCATCTCCCACATCACTTCCTGCAACAACTTAGGATTCAGTGATGAAGAACTGCCGGAAGAAGGCAAAAATAACAACATGGCGCTCAACATTACAGTCAACTGCCAGGACGATGCTTTAGCCAGCGTACTAGTAGATACCGAATCAGCTCTGAATGTTATGCCAAAATAAACTCTGATGTGACTATCATTTCAAGGATCTCCGATGAGAGGCAGTGAGGTCATCATCAAAGCCTTCGACGGATCCAGAAAAACAGTTATCGGCGAAGTGGACCTTCTCATAACTATCGATCCTCACACTTTCCAAGTAACTTTTCAGGTCATGGATATCCGGGCAGTCTACAGCTATTTATTAGGAAGACCTTGGATATACGAAGCTGGGGCAGTCACTTCGACACTTCACCAGAAGCTGAAGTTTGTCAAAAATGACAAACTAGTCACAGTCTGTGGAGAGCAGGCCTTGATCGTGAGCAACTTATCATCATCATCCTGTGTAGAACCAGAGGAGGTTTTGGAACCCAGTTCCTAGCACTTTCGGTGAGCAATGAGAATCAGTCAGAAAAAGGAACATCGATTTTCTCATATAAAGATGCTCTCGAAATGATCAAAAGTAACAACGCAAAAGGATGGGGACATGTCGTAATTCCTACTGATAACAAAACAAAGAAAGGTCTTAGTTTTTCTTTAACCTGTACCCGGACTTCTACTAACGATGAAAGTTTTCATCCCATTCAGGACTACTTCCACAGTGGAGGCTTCCTTTACCCGGTGTCTCAAGAAGTATATACCATTAATGAGGGAGACTCCTCCGATACAGATGAAGAATGGAAGTCCTATCTCAACGAGGACGGTTATATGTCTCAGGAAGAAACGCGTACGCCATTTTGCTATCCCATGCAGAGTCCGAGATATATACCAAGATCAGATGTCAAGATGATGTACGGAGATTGTGATCCGGAAGGATGCCATGCTCTACCCAACTCATTAGGTGAGGACACTCTCATGAAAAACAACTTTGACTATAACTATTATGACCCAATGGATGACTTGCCTATCTGGCAGCCGTACCCAGAAGACTTGGGACAAAAGAGTCAGCCCAACGATGCATATCAGCTGAACATCATTGAAAAGAATACCTGCATCCCCACCAAATCATGGGATCGTTACTCAGGGCATTCAGAAAATGTCCAGTACAACGATAAATCTGCAAAGATTGCAGGACAAGAATTCATCAACTATGCTTTTCCTGAGGTCAACGTCATCGATAGGGATGACTCCTCCAGTTCCACCGAAGTATGGGACACCTTAGGACAACCGAGTGGCAAGTACAACTTCTTGGTCATGTACACCGCTCCTGAAAGCTCTCGTATCAGGCTCGAAGACATCCAACCAACTGGATGGGGAGATCCGCCTGAGAGTGAAAACACTGTGCAAGATACAACAGAAGAGTTCGTCTACGATAACTCTGCATGGGAGGAAGACTCCAACGATCCTGCTCCGCTAGAAATTAGTGTCATTTCTGAGGACATACCAAGAAAGAAGGTACCGGACTTTTTGATTCACCGAGGAGTTCGCCGCCAATGGGTTGCTGTCGATGTCTCGAAAGTCGTCCATTAGTCTAAGTAATTTCCATCTTTGTTTTAACCTTTCACCCTGCTCGGGTGAAACGGATGTTTTTATAGGGCTCACTGTCTATAAATGTTCCTCTTTGCTTTTCCCAAAGCGACCGAGTTTTGTTTTATAGGGCTGTAGTTTCAAGAATCGAAAAGATCATAAGTAAATAAACGTCATTCTGTAAATTCCGCATTTATTGCTGTTTTCACTTTTCGCTTTTTCAAAAAATAATAATCCTAAAACCGCCCAATAATAAAAACAAGCATTTTTTAGAAAATACACTGCACACACTCTTGCAGTCTCTCTATCTCTTTTAAAAATAAATCATCACGTCATGCAGATTGCTTGTTTAAAACCCCGTTGAAACGTACGATCCAATACCTTCTCCCAACTTTGAATTCTTGGTATTTGAGGCTGAAGAAGAAGAAGATGAAGAAATTCCAGAAGAGATCTCCCGATTACTCATACAAGAGGAAAGGTCCATTGGACCTCACAAAGAGTCGTTGGAAACAGTCAACCTGGGTTCAGATGAAGAGAGAAAGGAAGTCAAGATTGGGGCACTGCTCAGACCGACTGTCAAAGAAGACTTGATAAAACTTCTCAAAGAGTTTCCTGATGTATTTTCTTTGTCCTATCAGGACATGTTAGGGTTAGACACCAGCATCGTGGAACATCATCTATCGTTAAGATCAGAATGTTCGCTGGTAAAACAAAGGCTGAGACGGACTCATCCAGACATGGCCATCAAAATCAAAGAGGAAGTACAGAAACAGATTGACGCGAGTTTCCTCGCCACCTCAGAATATCCTCAATGGCTAGCCAACATAGTGCCAGTTCCGAAAAAGGACGAAAAAGTCAGAATGTGTGTAGACTACAAGGATCTGAATTAGGCCAGTCCAAAGGATGACTTTCCCTTACCACACATTGACATGCTGGTAGACAGTACAACAAAGTTCAAAGTTTTCTCCTTCATGGATGGATTCTCGGGCTATAATCAAATCAAAATGGCACCGGAAGACATGGAGAAAACTTCCTTTATCACCCCTTGGGGCACCTTTTGTTACAAGGTAATGTCGTTCGGTTTGAAGAACGCCGGGGCAACCTATCAAAGGGCCATGACTACTCTGTTTCATGACATGATACACAAAGAAATCGAAGTGTATGTCGATGATATGATTGCCAAATCTAAAATAGAATAGGAGCATGTGACCCACCTATCAAAACTATTCGAGCGTCTGAGAAAGTATAAACTCCGGTTGAATCCTAACAACTGCACGTTCGGTGTCCGCTCGGGAAAACTTTTAGGGTTCATCGACAGCCAGAAAGGAATTGAGGTTGATCCTGACAAAGTCAAGGCCATTCAAGAAATGCCTTCTTCGAAGACTGAAAAACAAGTCAGGGGATTATTGGGACGTTTGAATTATATTTCCAGATTTATATTCCTCATGACCGCGACATACGTGCCAATCTAAAAATTACTCAAAAAGAATTAGGACTGGTATGGACAGAAGACTGCCAAACCGCCTTCGACAGTATCAAGGAATACCTGTTGAACCCACCGATTCTATCACCTCCAGTGGAAGGAAGGCCATTGATCATCTACCTAACAGTCTTGGAAGACTCCATAGGTTGTGTACTTGGCCAACAAGACGAAACAAAAAGAAAAGAGTCTGCCATCTACTATTTGAGCAAGAAATTTACCGATTGTGAAGCTCGGTACACTATGCTTGAGAAAACTTGTTGCGCTCTGGCTTGGGCAGTCAAACGTCTTCGCCAGTATATGATTTGTCACACTACTTGGTTAATCTCCAAAATGGATCCAATCAAGTACGTCTTTGAAAAACCTACTCTTACGGGAAGGATTGCCAGTTGGCAGATGCTGTTATCGGAATATGACATCGAGTACCACGCTCAAAAAGCCGTCAAAGGAAGTATTTTAGCCGATCATTTGGCTCATCAATCGATTGACAATCAAGAATCAATCGGATTTGACTTCCCAGACGAAGATGTCATGTACTTGAAAATGAAAGATTGTGATGAACCGCTACCCAGTGAAGGGCTAGAACCAGGTTACTAATGGGGACTAATCTTTGACGGGGCTGTCAACAATTATGGAAACAGAATTGGGGCAATCAGCATAACACCTCAGGGTACCCGCATTCCTTTCACTACCAGATTGACATTCAAATGCACAAACAACGAGGCCGAATACGAAGCTTGTATCATGGGTCTCGAAGAAGCAATTGATTTAAGGATTAAGAACTTGGATGTGTATGGAGACTCAGCCCTGGTTATCAATCAGATCAAAGGAGATTGGAACACATACCAATCAGGACTGATTCTTTACAAAGATTACGCGAGAAGGTTGTTACCATTTTTCAACAGAATCGAGTTTCATCATATCCCTCGTGAAGAAAACCACATGGCTAATGCATTAGCCACCCTCTCTTCCATGATTAGTGTAGGTCATTGGAACGACATACCTAAGATCGACGTAATGCGCCTAGAATGACCCGCATATATCTTCACGATCGAAGCAGTCATAGACGACAATCCTTGGTATCATGATATCAAATGCTTCCTTCAGAAACAAGAGTACCCGCCTGGGGCATCCAGAAAAGACAGAAAGACCCTCAGGAGATTGGTGGGTAGCTTCTTTCTGAGTGGTGATACACTCTATAAGAGAAACTTTGACATGGTCTGGCTCTGAGGCGTGGACAGACCAGAAGCAAACATGCTGATGAAAGAAATTCATGAAGGATCCTTTGGTACTCATGCCAACGGACACACAATGGCCAGAAAAATTCTGAGAGCAAGGTATTATTGGCTGACAATGGAATCTGATTGCTACAAGTACATGAGGAAGTGTCACACGTGTCAGATATACTCAGACATAATCCATGTACCACTAACGCATCTCAAAGTTCTTTCTTCTCCATGGCCTTTTTCCATATGGGGAATCGACATGATTGGTATGATCGAACCCAAGGCTTCGAATGGACATCGGTTCATCCTGGTAGCCATTGATTACTTCACCAAGTGGGTCGAAGCAGTATCATACACCAATGTAACCAGAAAAGTCATGGTCCGCTTTATCAAAAACAATCTCATCTGCCGTTATGGTGTTCCAAGCCAGATCATTACTGATAATGGATCTAACTTGAACAAAAAGGTGATGAAAGAATTATGCGCTGATTTCAAAATCGAACACCATAACTCATCTCCCTACCGACCTAAGATGAACGGAGCGGTAGAAGCTGTTAATAAGAACATCAAGAAAATCGTTCAGAAGATGGTTGTAACCTACAAAGACTGGCATGAAATACTGCCTTTTGCTCTTCACGGTTATCGCACATCTGTCCGGACTTCAACAGGGGCAACCCCTTTCTCTCTAGTATATGGCATGGAAGCAGTGCTTCCCATAGAAGTAGAGATCCCATCAATCCGGGTACTGATGGAAGCTAAGCTAACAGAGGCTAAATGGTGTCAAAGTCGACATGACGAACTGAATCTGATCGATGAAAAGCGAATAACGGCACTATGCCACGGTCAGTTATATCAACAAAGAATGAAGAAAGTGTTTGACAAAAAAGTTCGACCCCGTATCTTAAGGAAAGGAGATCTTGTACTCAAAATAATGCAATCATTTCTCACTGATTCCCGAGGAAAATGGACTCCGAATTACGAGGCCCCTATGTGTTCAAGAAACCCTTCTCAGGCGGCGCCTTGAGACTCGCAACCATGGATGGAGAAGAATTTGCCTACCCCAAGAATGTTGACGTAGTCAAGAAATACTTCTCCTAATAAAAAAACGTCTCGGTGGATTGAAAACCTGAAAAGGCGGTCCAAGAAAAAATTAGAGACATAAGCAAAAAATCCCGGTGGATTGGAAATCTCAAAGTACAATCCAGGCAAAAGATAGGGATTAATGGCAAGTAACTATGTCCGACAAGGTTAAATCCCCAGCGGTAATACCATTCGTCAGAAGACTCCCGTCAAGGTCATCTTCGACAAAAGCTCGGGATGTCCAGAATTCAAAGTTGGTAGAAGGATAGCGGTCATTATGTTTCAATGTAGTCCTTTTCCATGAAATTAACATTTTCTAACTTTGTAAATACTCTATGGGATCACGCGCTTGGCTGATTTCCATCCTATCAATAAAATTTAAGCCCTAGTGCTTTTGTTTGCAATTCTTATTTGTTTTAGCTTTACAGATTGACATTTTTAACATGATCAACGATTCTTGAAATAAAACAAAAATGAATTTACTTGTCAAAAAAAATTTCTGCTTATAAAATAGAGATGGCAATTCTTTTGACTATTGAACATCAAAAGAACATCGATCGCTTCTCCGAAGGTGGTTGAACCTCAAAGTGCATAATCAAAGTACTCATTCTAAACCAGTACACCTGAATGAAGGATCAACTGTGTCAGAGACCATGTTTCATCTGACATCCCCGGCAGGGTTTCATACCTCTTAAGACCGATTGACAATTCTTCTTCCCCCATGGGGACCGTCTCTCCTAAGCAAGGCAGGATTGCTATCTTGAATCAGTGATACTTTTCATCCCCCGCAGTGGTCGAGTATCCAATCGTGTTCATCTATTAGTCTGTATGTCGCGTTATTTTTGTCATCATAAACATGCATACATCATGCATTATTGATTCATATTCATATTCATATTGCATCACTATCACTCTGGCCAGTCTTATCCCGAAGTGATAAAAGTCCTCCCAATCGAGTTGTCAGTCATTTACTTGTTAGGAAATGCAGCGTCTAAGTAATTTCCCCCCAGTTTATTTCTGGATTGGAGACGGTCCTCGACCACTTTGATAAGTTGAACCTCAGAGAAACAAGAAGACATTCGACAAACGTCACTCTTTACCATGGAAGATGATATCTTCGCTTTCCCGGATTAAGGAAAATCCCCAGAGAAAGCCTCGCAACTAAAGACTCTCAGCAACACATTGGTTTTTCTCTCCAGAAGGTCAATGTTAATGAAGTCATCAGCACCTCAAAATTGGATTACATCACATGGCATTTCTCCGAGAAGATCTCGAAGAAAAGTATGATGTAATATCCCCAAGCAGGAAACAACCTCTCAAGAGACTCATTTTCCCCAGTAGAGTCAACAAATGGCGTCTCGAACAGGGAAGTTTGAACACCTCTACAACTCAGACGAATGGGTTCCCCAGCAAGTCTGACCTTAAAACTTTTTCCATCAAATGGCGTCTCCCTAGTAAACTCGGCGAGAAGTTTGATGAAAACCTCTACACATAACGTCTCTTGTAAAAAAAAAAGAAACTGAGACTAGTTCCTTGGCTGAAGACCAGGATCGAGGGGAAGTTTATTGACAAAAGAAACTGAGACCATTTCCTTGGTTGAAGACCAGGATCGAGGGGAAGTTTATTGACAAAAGAAACTGAGACAAGTTCCTTGGCTGAAGACCAGGGTCGAAGGGAAGTTTATTGACAAAAGAAACTGAGACCAGTTCCTTGGCTGAAGACCTGGATCGAGGGGAAGTTTTTTAACAAAAAAAGCTAAGACCAGTTTCGTGGCTGAAGGCCAGGATTGAGGGGAAGTTTTACCCTTTTCTAAGAATCATTGCTTAGCAAAAGAAGATGGACGGGCAAACTGCCATTCATAACCACTGTCAAAATTTCAGGTATTCTGATATTTAATCCTCTTGCACCCCGAATGCCCGAATACCTTCGCCATTCACACCTTCGCCAAGATTTCCCATCATTGTGCAAATCATTACCACAACATGGATGTACTTTCATGCCTCATTAATTTCCTCAAAGTTGATCGAGCATTCACCATAATCAAGAATTAGGGTTTCAAGCCCTCTTAGAGCACTTAAACAAAGGATCAATCAAGAAATGACATTATCTTTTACTTGTCTAACCTCTCAAACACCAATAAAGGATCAAGAGGACTCCCACATCAAGAATTAAGCACAAAGTTGCAACATTCCAAGTGGATCAGGCCTCAAGATCGCCAGTGTCACCAAATTAGGGTTTGGGTCGGCTGAGGCCTCCAAATGGGATTTTCCCTCTGGGCATGAGCCAATTCTTCAAATCACAACCCAAGATACTCCAAGGGACCTCATGGACCCAATCATAGAGTCAGAACAACCTCAGGGGAAGCATTCATCAAAAATCAGGAATTAGGGTTTCTTGACCTAATTCACCCCTAAGTTGACTTTTGGGACAAGGAATGAGCCAAGACCTCAAGACATGATTTGAGGGACTCAAATACATTACATTGATCCATTTGAAATAACAGATTGACCCAAGAAGCTTGGCTCACAAGTTTCAATTTCATCTGGACCACAATTAGGGTTTAGAGGAAAAAGTCAATTGTACCTTTGACTTTTGACCAAGACATGCTCCCAAAACATGGGACATGGTTCAATACACCCTATAACACCTATGGAATCCGTCCATTAGGATTGATTTAGGCCAAGGACTTGATTTCACAAAGGATCGCACAGTTTGGATTTCATCCGATAAAAAGTCAACTGTGCATAAAATCAAGTTTGACTTTTTGGATTTTTTCACAAATATGGTTCGCCTAAGTCAAAAATAATGTTAATATGTGACATTGATCATCATTCATCAAGAAAAATCAAGTAAAGTGAGGTTTCTTGCAAAAGAGGCAACCATAAGAAACCAAAATTTTTCTTAGTTATGGAACAAAAGTGATTTTGGTACCAACTTCCAAGGATCATAACTTGAGATCCCAAAAACCATTTTGGGTGATCCAAAGCTGGATTTGTAGGTCTTGCTACACTCTACAAAAGCTTCAACTACCTCCAACTCCAACTCTTTATGGATTTTAAGTTATGGAGTGATCAAAATCACAAAAACATGAAAATGACACTTTTTCCAACACTTAGTGAAAATCTGCCTAAATTACCAGCCTTGAACATCAATGTTCATGAGGTTTTTTCAGTTGGATCCAAATAGTATCAAAACAAACTATGATCACACATGTTTTGTATCATATGAGGGCTTTCTAAAAAGCACAAGAGCCTCCAATAACTTAACCTGAGCAGGGAGATATGAATCCCTCAAAATCACTATTTCCAACTGTCCTTGGCAAGGCAGAATTTGGTGTTTTGCTCGATTTGAGAAAATTGAGCAACTCCAAGCCTTGTCATCCATTTGGACACATCTGAGGATAAAACAAAAGGAGAATGATCTGATCCCCAAGCCTCCAAAGTCCAAGAATCTACACTTAGCCATAACAAACCTAAAAAGGCTAAAAAGGTGCCAAGACTCCAATTTTGTTTCCAAGCATTCAATGGATACACCAAGGTGGAATGGATTGACATATTCCTAACTGATTGAGTCAAGAATAAGCTCTGAATCAAAGGACCATAGGCCTATTCCTTAACCTCAAGTCAATGGCTATAGGAGACTAAAGATTCTCTTGGATCAACATTGGCCAAAGGCCTGTACCAGCTGCCATTCACTATTGCTTGCAAAACAAACTTGTTTTACTATAAATAAACCTCATTTGTGCTCAATTTGAGTACACCAAAGCACTACAACACTTGCTTTCCTCAAAATCTCTTTCTTTAGGCCAAAATGCCTTCTTTTGCAAGGTAACTCTGAGTTTTTGGGTTAGAGAGCAATTCCACCATAGCTCATGATCCAAACACATTCAATATTTCAAATATAAGCTGTTCAAACACTCACTTGTGACCTGAAACACCAAAATCAAAAAGTTCACCTCCAAAACCTCAAAATGGGACTTTTCTGCATTTTCCAAACCATGCCTTGATTCAGTCACTTCCAAAACCAAACAAAGCCTTAAACACACTCCAAATATCATCCTTAACCTGTCTTAAATGGTTCCCCTCATCTGGAACAACATTTGAGAGAGTTGCCATATTGGTCACTTTTGCCCCTTTTGCAAGAAAGTGCCAAAACTTGTTCCTAAGGATTCTAGTTGGTTCTAATAATCCTAAAAGCTTCTAAGATATCAATTAAGGGTGTCCAAAGCTTCATATTACTTCTGGTACAAGGAACTTGGCAAGTAGCATAAAAAGCTTCAAGAGGTAAGTGCATGACCACTTGAACTATTTAAATTATGCATTCCTTTGATGTCCATTGATCATAAACATCTCATACATGTTGTATATGTTGTGTTTTAACCAATTTGTCATGCAATTCTTGCCTGTACCATGAGATAGCATAGAACATTCAAATCTAGGCCTATTTTGAAACCACTATCGGGTTTTAAAATAGGGACACTTCTTGAAAATTCCAAGACCACCATTAGATTCCTCATGAAATTCTAGGTCAGATGCACCTAAAATTTGTCCCAATCCATGGAGAAATGAGAAAGTTAGAGGCTTCACGTAAATTACCAAAACTTGCCTTGCCTTGCCTTGGCCAGACCTGAAAACATGGCACCCCTTATGTATTTATGGGGTGGTTTTGATACACAGATGTATCACCACCCTAGTGGTTGCGCGCGCATGTGTTTGTCTAGGAGGTCATGGGTTCAAACCCCACCCAGACCTTTTTTGCTATTCTCTCATTTTTTTTTTGCTATTTTTCAATATTTTCATGTTTTTGTTAATTAATTCAAAAATTAATTTCTCTCTTAATTTTAATTATTTTTTACTGATTCATTTTTTGAAAATTCACAAAAATATTAAAATATTTTATTCCATGAAAATTTTACAAAAATATTATTTATTTCATATATTTGATATTTTTGTAAAGAATTCTATTTTTATTGGTTTTTTAACATTAAAAATATTTCTTTCTCTTTGTTTTCCAAAATTCAAATGATTTTTAAATCATCCCATGAATGAAACATGATTTTCCAAATATAGATCCCATATCACAACCTTCTTTCACATGTGGGATTATTTTAATTGAATTTTTCTTCAATTAAAATACATTTTAAAACCAAAAAATTAGGGTTTTGATCACTATTACCCTAACAAATCTTTTCAAAACACTCATGGGCCTCTATTAGAGTGTAAGACCCAATCCCTTTTTGACCAAAACTTTTTTGGGTCTCAGCCATTGTATAAGTCCCACTGCGATTTTAAAAATCCCGACACGATCGTCACACTTTTCAAAATAAATCATCTCGGCATTTCCTTGAGTTGTAAGCCCCATCACTTGTACATAAATAAACTTTGGACCTCTTGATAGACTGTAAGTCCCATCCCTTTGTAAATATAAACCTTTTTTTGGCCTCAGTCGTTGTATAAGTCCCGGTACAGTTTACAAAACAACGGTACGATTACTGTTTTTTTTTCATCTGGGCCTCTCCTTGAGTATAAGCCCCAACAATATTTTCAAAACAACTTCCTTTTTGATTTAGGTTCAAATCCGTAGTTGTTATCAAAACTTTCTTTAATTTCTTGGACAACTAACCATACAGCTGTTACAATGGAAGCTTGCTCGCCTATAAGTTTTATCAGCTTTCATTTACTTGCTTTCATATATATATATATATATATAACTGTATTTCTGGAAGCTTGCTCACCTGTAAGTCCTTCTTTCATATCCTTTTAAATACTTGTCATATATCAACTGTATATATACTTGTATATCTGCTTAGAGTTTTCCCTGAAAACTAGGTCTAGAACTAGGTAAAGCCAGTTGGTCACTCTTTTAATACAGTCAAAACTAGTTCCCCATAGGAATTCCAGATACAGTCTTGCCTTCTCTTGGGCTTAAACAATATGGAACAAAGAGAAAGGCATTATTCCCGGTGAAACTTTTCTCAGACTGTCACTATTAGAAATTGTCAAAGAAGTTCATTTCCCCAGAGAGGATTAATTCCCGGTGAAACCTCTCTTGAATTTCTTCAAACCCTAGAACTGTTCACTAAAGAAAAGATTATTCCCGGTGAAACTTTTCTTGAACTTTTCTTAGGTTTGGACCCACAGGCTTCCTAAAAGCATCCCCGCTTCCTCTTGGGCTTTATACAAGGACCCTCCAGCTTCTTAGAAGTTCCCATGCCTTCTCTTGGGCTTAATACAAGGACCATGAAGACCTCTTAAAGGTGTAAGTCATAACTTAGTCATCCTTCATTAGAGCAGTCTTTCCAAAGAGTCAGAACCTCGTACCAATTTTAGGGTTGACACTCATCCCTTAAAGTACCAGCCTCCTCTTGGGCATCATACAAAGACAAACTCTTCCATACCAGTAGGCTTGGACAATCTAATCCCTTCTTGGATCTCAAAGATATTCTCGAGTTCCCTATAAACACAGGAAAATCCCTGGTCATTCAACCTATCTCCAGTAGAGTTGAAACCTCTATGGGTTTTCAAAAATCAATCCTTACACTCTCAACTTAAGTTTTCCCTAGCCATGGTCAGCTTATTATCAGTATAACACAATCCCAAATCAGAACTTCAGGGCATCTGATATCTGAACTCTCCTGTAAACCCTCAGCAAGAGTTGATTTCCCCATTTGGACCTACCTATAGATCTCAATAATCCTCAGCAGAAGCTAGCCTCCTCGTAGGATTTGTATAATGATCATTCCTTTCCTCAGCATAGTCAGCCTCCTCTTGGGCTTTGTATAATGATTTTCCCTAGCTGAGCTAACCTTTTCAAACTCTCTTGTTGAGTCAACCACCCTTTTTAATACTCTCCAGCAGAGTCAAACTTCTTTTAGCCTCAATCTTGGGCTTTGTACAAGACACCTCACTATGCCAAAGAAGGGCTTAGACAGCGCTTTTTTTGGGCTTAGACAGCGCTTAAAAGCGCTGCCTATTCCACCACTGCTATAAGTAAATACAGCGCTTTAGTTAATGAGAAAGCGCTGCTAAATGTCTGCTTTAGCCAGCGCTTTTACTTTGAAAGCGCTTTCTGTTTGTCACTTTCGCCAGTGCTTTGTCTTTAAAAGCGATGTCTAAAGAACCCCTTTAGGCAGCGCTTTGACTTTAGACAGCGCTTTTGGTTATCTTTAGGCATTGCTTTAGACGGGGCTTTTCTTTAAAACCGCTGTCTATTCTCTACTTTAAGCAGCGCTTTTTATTTAAAGCGCTGTCTAATCCCCACTTCAGGCAGCGCTTTTTTCTTTGAAGCGCTGTCTAATGTCCACGAAATTTTTTATATATAAAACTTAAAAAAAGCGCTGTCTGATATATACAATAAATATTTACCAGATTATCACCATATTTTGCACCAGGTTTTCACCACATTTTGCACCAGAATATGCATTTAGAATTTGCACCAAATTTTCATAAATTAGATAGCCAATCTAATAAATATGCACCAAATTAGTCTATTTATATATACATCTTTAATCCAATAATTTATATATACAAAAAATTAATGATATTCAAGCTAAAAAAACAACAACAATTCATATATCTTGTTAGCTACAAAAAATCTGATATTCAAGCTAAAAAACAACAACAATGAACTTATTAGCTGTATCTTCTACATCTGCACATATAACCTGAAACAAAACAACAACAACATTAGACAAAATATAGAAGAAAACAAAGAAGGCATTGTTCTTATCTGATATTCAAGCTGCAAGCATTGCCAAATCTGATATTCAAGCTGCAAGCATTGCCAAAAGTGTCAACAAATGATCATGAGTTATTGAATATTGCCAAGTGCCTATAAAAATCAGTATATGATTCCAACCTTCTATGGCCTAGATATCAATCAATATTTGGCAGCACCAACACAATTTATGATTCCAACCTTCTATAACAAACAACAACAACATTGCAGCACAATTTAATATACTAATGACGACATATTATCTCATCAAAACTCAAACTTATATATACTAAAAATTCTCATCAATGAAAGAAAGACAATATACCTTATAAAACTCTCAGCTCAATAATGAATTGACACCATTCCTCCTTAAGTTCATCCAATTGATCTTTTGAGTAATGAGCACATTTGAATTCATCAAAGTACTACATAATAATATAACATAGTATCATTTAGCTAAAACTATTTAATTATATGAGACATATGTGGTAAATATTAAAATAATTCCTAAGTTAGAAATCCATACCTTGGATGGAATATCTATTCGATCCAAAAGAAGAGTTTCTTTCATAAACCTCAACATGAAATATCCGCAATCTATTCCATTACGCTGATGAGGACACTACACATGGAAAGAAAATACGGATATATATCAGGATATACCCCTTAACTAGTTTTATCAAGTATCATCACTAATATAATCAAAATTGTGAAAATATACCTCCACTCTAATCCATGTAATGTTGTTGGCTTTGCTCTTTGGAACTTGAATATCTCTTTGTGATCGAAAAACTTGTATAACGCTAATAAAATATAAACGAATATTTAGAACATGTCACATAAATAAATAAATATACACACGAATATTTAGAACAATCTCACTTACGTATCAATCAACTTCTTCATATCTGGGTATGTTGCTTGATCATTGTGTAAAGAATCCAGATAGTATACAATTTCTCTTATCGGATTAATTGCCACCAACAACCAATGTCCACTGTAAGATTAAACAAAGGTTAGATGGAAACTTTCTACACAACTTCAAAACACAAAAAATTATAATAGATGAAGTTAGAATGAAAATCTAACCCGTTGCCAGTATTATATGGTAAAAAGAACAACTTTTCTGTATCTTTGCTGGCCATAAATAAACCGAGTACATACTGTATGACTTCATCTGGTTTCTGTACGATTAACCATGAGTTGATAGTCATGGGAGATAAGAAAGCGAATCTTTGTTCCAATCCACGCGGGCGCATCAATTTGTCATACAAAAACCTTAAATAAAAACATCATTAACATATTAGCCTATTCATTTGAAATGAGTAAATAAATTGTTCAATTAATTAAACAAAATTGATCGGAGTATACCTAATGTATGTATCGACAACACAGATGCCTATTTCCAAATGTTTAAAAACTTGCTCCGTATCCTCTCTACCAATTGTTTCCGAATATTCAAAACCAAAAATACCTTCCTCCATAGGTATAAGCCGAGTACCACCATCTGGAATATCTGTTATAAGTAAAAATGTCTGAAAGCACGATCTATACTGAGAAGTAGGTTTTTTCTAGCCGCGGTCTTCTTAGCAACACCCTTTGTTTGTGTGGGAATGTTGCTAATTTCAAGCATCTTACCCCTACTGACTTGTTCAATCTCTTTAGCCTGAATCTAAATATCATATAATTAGTTAGGTGAAGTATAAGATCACAAATTAACATTTTCCATGCATAAATATCATATAATTGTGTTGTACCTCTTTTCTCGATGCAACTGACTCGGTTTCCCGCATAATCCCCTTATCATTTGATTTGGATTTTGTTGGAGTCTAACATTACCATGTAAAAATTTTTTTACGTAAAATGCCCGTAAAAATTTGAATACCCAAAGGATCATAATGGTTTTAAGCTTACCTTATCATCTAGGCAAATGAGGCTTAACGACCATCAAACAAACGATCCTATTGCATCTCCCAACAATGTTGCATCCGAAACATCGTCAGGTAGTGGTAATAAGGCATCCCCCTCTAAAACAATATCAATCGATACTTTCAAAAATCTAGTGGGGAGCGGTTTATGGTGAAGCATTTCTCCCAAAGTGTTATGCACTTTTCCCTTGCCAACCATCCGATAAGTCGGTGACGATAAATAGAGTTGACAACGGGAAATGCCCTAAAACCAATAATAAATATGACATTGTTAATGTTTATATATGTCATTTAAATAAATTAAGCTAATTTAATTTCATAATAATATATATAATTACCTCGAGAATATTCGGTTGAAAATTACAATTGATACTATCTTTCTCACTAGTATCTTTAAAAGCTGAAGCTTGATCTCTTTCTTTTTGCTCTCTTTCTTTTTCCTTTTTCAATTCACGAACTTCAGATTGTAATGCTTCCAACTTTTCCTTCAGTTCTTTATTGCTAGCCATTTTTTTCTTTGGTTTTTTCAAGGATATTGGAGTGATCCCATATCCCTTACCCCTCACACGACCAGAATACTAACGAACATCTAATGCTCGACTAAGTAGGCTCCTGCAATCATTGTCTTCATCTGGAGATATAGACTGAGATAGAGTCTCCTGAAATTCATATGAATATCGAAAATTTGACTTAATTATATGTTAATAAACTTTTGATTTAATTCAAGCAATAATGTTACACTTACACATTTCTCAAAAATTT
Source organism: Lathyrus tuberosus (assembly GCA_022829125.1). NCBI lineage: Eukaryota > Viridiplantae > Streptophyta > Magnoliopsida > Fabales > Fabaceae > Lathyrus > Lathyrus tuberosus. The sequence goes on along the minus strand of JALAZF010000142.1, from coordinate 409,297 downwards.
GTTGAACATCTTCTTTAACAACTCCATCCTTACCCACACGGGCTTCCTTCCACAAAACATGGTCCAGAAGAGATGTTTCAGAACTTTTCTCCTTTGTTAACTACACATTAAGCCAAATAACATGATAAAAAATAACTCATGATGAACAAGTATATCATTGCAATTTATAGATACTTACTATAGATTGTTGTAAGCGTGTATATCCCATACGCCCTTTTTTGTATGGATACGTGGGACTTGATGCTCGTTGCCGATTTATGTCACTTACACTCTCAAATTCTGGGTTTTTCGTTTGGATTTAAAAGTTTCCCATTCATGAGGTGTAATCAAATCTGCATATTTCTGTGGAAGCTCTGCATCAATAAATTTTTTATCCGCATCCTTAAGAAACTTGTTTGATAAAAAAGATCTAAACCCTCTATGTATTTTTCTGGCCAATCCGAGTATATAATCTTTTCTGGTATCATCAATGTTGAAAGACCTCTACGAAAATCATACACATAGTGCGTTAGTATAAGTAATTTAAATACATAATCGTCATTAAAAACAAATAACATCACATATGGTACCTGTATCTCAATCCATATTTTGTCTTTAGCGTCTTTCAACGCTTTGTTTCTCCAATCATCACAAGTAATTGGAACTTCTCTCCTTGCAACTGAACCAAGATAACTTGTCAACGTTGACTGTTAGGCTCAATTAGTTGGTTATCTTGACTCCAATGCACATCATGTTTTATGCCTTGATCTCTATCACGAATGAGTCACTTCATAATTGTAATTCCTCGTCTAATTTCCCTTTCCACTACATTACCGGTCTCATCTCCATCATGAATAGAATCATCATGTGGGTGATCCTCGTTACTAGCCATCTAACCTGTAATAAGAGATTGTAATAGTTACAATTCCAATGAAAACTCATAAACATTTTTACTGAAACACTGAATTAGCCGACACTCTTATTGAGTTCTACTATTTCGTTTTGTTTTCTTTCCACAATCAACAGAACAGAACAGAGATTGTAATATGTAGTGTATAAATATACTTGTTACATTTCATTTACAAAATAATGCAATGTCACAATATTCTCACGATTCTATTATCTATGTTAGACATGTGCCAACATTAAAGAGAAAATTACATCAATAGAGTCAGAAAATTTGAATTATATCCACAATGACCTTTTAGCAAGAATCACTTCGCATAATAAAGCAATGTGTTTTGTTCTCACTTATTGAGTTCAGAACAACAACATCAACAAAGTCAAAAAATGGGGAGTTCCTAAATTGATACACAAAATCATACACAGAGTGAGTTCCTAAATTGATGAACATTAAACTAAGCATAGAAATTAAGAACCGAATCAATCAAAGAAAACGTATACCGTGAAAAAGCTTCAGTTAAAAGATTGCAACTCTATCTTCTTCCTCTGATTGTGGAACCCAGGAGCCTCGTCGGAGAGGACGGAGGTGCGTGAGAGGACGGAGGTGCATGAGAGAAGAAGAGAATATTTTTTCTGGGTTTAGGGTTTTTCGCGAGAGAAGAGAAACAGTTCTGAGAATAGAAAAATGAATAGAACCTGTTTTTTAATTTTAATTTTAAACGACTTTAGCCAGCGCTTTTGTGAAGCGCTGTCTAATGAGTGCTTTTAGCGGCGCTCTCGCTTTGTAGTTGGGCCTTTAGCTGCGCTTTGAGTAAAGCGCTTTCTAATATGGGCCTTTAGTAGCGCTTCGTACATGGGCCTTTAGCAGCGCTTTTAAGAAGCGCTGTCTAAGGTGGGACTTTTAGCAGCGCTTTTTTAAAGCGTTGTCTAAGGTAGGCCTTTTAGCAGCACTTTTGAATAACACTGTCTAAGGTGGGCCTTTTAGCAGCGCTTTTACATAATTTCGTACATACTTTTCGTGTTTTATTTTTTGTTTAACTTCTAGCAGCGCTTTTGGAAAAAAGCGTTGTCTAAGGTGCGCTGCCTAAAATCATTTTTGGCGTAGTGCCTAAAATCCTCAGTCGAGTCAGCCTCATTTTAGCCTCAATCTTGGGATTTGTACAAGACAGATAAAGATTTCTTTCCTACAGAGTCAGTCTTATTTTCAGCCTCAATCTTGGGCTTTGTACAAGACACATATGAACCCTCCCCAGCAGAGTCAAAATCCCTTTTAGCCTCAATCTTGGGCGTTGTACAAGACAGGCAGAATATTTTCACCGGAAAAGTCAAACTTTTAGCCTCCTCTTAGGCTTTGTATAATGATATCCCCAAAAGAGTCAGTCTTTTTTTAGCCTCAATCTTGGGCTTTGTACAAGACAGATAAACCCTCTCTTGTTAAGTCAGGCTTTTCTAGGCTTCTCTTAGGCTTTGTATAAGGACTTCCCCAGTGGAGTCAATCAATCTCTTAGCTTCAACCTTGGGCTTTGATCAAGGCACACAAAAATCAACATCCCCTCAGAGGAAATCAAAACTCTCTGTAGGAAGACATTTCTCAGTGTTATCACACATCAAAACAAACAACTCAAACAAACCCTAATCCCAGATAACTGCTGTAAGTGGCACACTTGTTGATTCAAAAATCCAAGCTGTCGTCCGTCTCTTATCCTGGTAAAAATCCTCTCTTTCATCTAATTGTTGTAAGCGGCAAGCCTCTGGATTATTTACATCCACGCCACTGTCTCTTAGCATGGAAAACTCCTAAGGAAAAATGGCATTGCTCAACACCGAGTTAAAGTTTTCTCCTTCAGGACAAGTCCCCTATAAAGGAGATTATGGCATTACTGGATTCTCATATCCCAGTTAAATTAACCCTCATTTATAAACATTCACCCAACGACTGTGATAAACATACGAGATGTCTCCCTTTAGAGATGACAATTTCTCTCTCAGTCAAACATTTTAGCTTCAATCTTGGGCTTTGAACAAGACACAAATACAACTTTTAGCTTCAATCTTGGTCTTTGAACAAGACACCAAAACATATCTTTCCTCCCATAGTATAGGAGAAACTATGATTGCTCTGATTTCCATGTTTCTTTAAACGGGAATACGTAGGCATAAGATTGTGAAATCTTAGCGAGCATACCAATCAAAAACTTTAGGTCCAGTAGCTCACCAAAAACATCGGCAAGCCCGAAATCAACAAATACTCTCTCTCATATCTCCCAAAGAAGAAACTTTCCCAACCAAACAACAGATAAACACCATCAAGTACAAAGCAGAACCTAAAACTATCAACCTGTGGATAACCACAAATAGGATGGGTAATTGATAACTCCCCATTGTATAACCTGACCTCGAACTCCCCGAATCTCTCTTAGTGTTTGTTCAGTTAAACATTCGCGTGCAAGGTTAGTTTTAGATAGCTTCCCTTTTCCTTCCAGCTTCACGAAATAAATAAGAAATCAGAAAGTAGACCCCTTCCCTACTGTTGTAGTGAGGAAGAACCCATTTGCGATAAGGTGGTCGCGTCACCAACAAAAATCGCATGCTACACAAGTGATGGGGCTTACAACTCAAGGAGAGGCCCAAAAGTTATTTTTATACAAGAGTTAGGGCTTATAACTCAAGGAGATGCCCAGATGATTTATTTTGAAAAGGCGACGATCGCGTCGCAATTTTGAAAACCACAGAGGGACTTATACAATGACTGAGGCCCCAAAAATTGTGTATTTACAAAGGGAATGGATCTTACACTCTAATAGAGGCCCAAAGTTGTTTGAAAATTTAAAATCGAGAGGAAATCCTAATTTTAAATTAAAATGTCATTTTTCAAAGGAAATTTAAATAATAAATGATAAAATATCAAATCTATTCAAAAACAAGTTGTACACTTTAAAAAATAATTTGAAAAATCATGTTTAATCATATGAAAGCTTGAAATTCAATTGGTTTTGAAAGATCAAAGTGGGAATTTCATTTTAAAAATGTTTAAAAAAAATAAAATGGAATTAATTACAAAAATTCTAACTATATTAAATAAATAATATAAATTGGATTTTTTTGTAAAATAAAATATTTAATCATTTTAGTGAATTTTAAGAAAAAGAATCAATTCAAAAACATAAATTTTCAGAGAGAAATTGATTTTTGAATCAATTAAACAAAATAACTAAAATTCAAAAATTTGAATTATGGCGCCAAGAACACTTGGGTCTTGCCCGCACCCTTTGTTTGTGCAGATTTGCGTTTTCTCACTTTTCTCCATGATTTCTAAATGGTTTTGCACGATTCAAGTACCAATCTTGTTCGTTTTTGAACAAGGATCACCGCCATATAGTTTAATTGCATTTATATTAAGCATGGAGAAAGAAATCAATTGAAAACCCCAAGAACCCTAATTTCAGCAAGAACACAATGAAATTCCATCACGATTGATTTATGGCAATTGATTGAGGGATATCACTCTACATACATGCATAAATAAGATGGTAACTCAAAAATTCATTCATGATGCATGGATCATAGAGTTAGAAGGGTTCAGGCTTACCTCTTACAGCTGGTGATCGAGTTTGATGATGGAGGTGTTGCAGATAGGTTCCAATGATCTGGACAACTTCCTTAAGTGCCAAGGAGTGTGTTTGAATGCTTGGAGTGGATTGAAATGAGCCAGAACTGGTTGTGGTACCTCAACTGCAACTCTATCAAGAACTTGAGCAATTGGCTGGTGATTTTGTGAATCTGATGTTCCAGATGTGATTTTGTGTTATGGATCACTCATATATGATGTTTATGAGGTGTGTGTGTGTGTGATTGGTTTGGTTGGAATCACTCTCAATCTCAAAATTCGATAGTGGCTTAAGTTAGAAGGCAAAATTGGAGTGAAAGAAGAGATTTTGAGGAAAGCATCAGTTTGGGTGCTTTGGTGTACTCAAACTGATCACAAATGAGCTCTATTTATAGTGTGTCAAGTTTGTTTTGGCAGCAATGGTGTGTGGCAACTGCAGCAGGTCTGTGGCCAATGTGGATCAAATGGAATCTCAAGTCTCCTCTAGCCATTGACTTGAGGTTAGAGCACAGGGCTATGGTCTTTTAGTTCAGAGATAAGGCTTGACTCATTTAGTTAAGCTTGCCTCAGTTCATACCACCTTGATGCATCCATTGAATGCATTGAAACAAAATTGGAGTCTTGGCACTTTTTAGCTCTTTTAGGTTTGGCATGGCTATATGTAGATTCTTGGACTTGGGAGGCTTGGGGATCAGATTTTTCTCCTTTTGTTTTATCCTCAGATGTGTCCAAATGGATGACAAGGTTTGGAGTTGTCCAAATTTTCCAAATTGAGCAAATGCACAAAATCTGCCTTGCTTGGGACAGTTGGAAATGGTGATTTTGAGGGATTCATATCTCCCTGCTCAGGTTGAGTTATGGGAGGTTCTTGTGCTTTTTAGAAAGCCCTCATATGATACAAAACATGTGTGATCATAATTTGTTTTGAAAATATTTGGATCCAATTGAAAAATCCTCATGAACATTGATGTTCAAGGCTGGTAACTTAGGCAGATTTTCACTAAGTGTTGGAAAAAGTGTCATTTTCATGTTTTTGTGATTTTGATCACTCCATAACTTAAAATCCATAAAGAATTAGAGTTGAAGGTAGTTGAAGCTTTTATAGAGTGTAGCACGACCTACAAATCCAGCTTTGGATCACCCAAAATGGTTGCTTGGATCTCAAGTTATGATCCTTGGAAGTTGGTACCAAAATCACTTTTGTTCCACAACTTAGAAAATTTTTAGTTTCTCATGGTTGCCCCATTTGCAAGAAACCTCACTTTTCTTGATTTTTCTTGATGAATGATGATCAATGTCACATATTAACATTATTTTTGACTTAGGAGAACCATATTTGTGAAAAATTCCAAAAAGTCAAACTTGATTTTGTGCACAGTTGACTTTCTATCGGATGAAATCCAAACGGTGCGATCCTTTGTGAAATCAAGTCCTTGACCTATATCAAACCTAATAGATGGATTCCATAGGTGATATAGGGTGTATTGAATCATGTCCAAAGGCTTGGGAGCATGTCCTGGTCAAAATTCAAAGGTACAGTTGACTTTTCCCTTCAAAACCATAATTGTGGTCCAGATGAAAATGAAACTTGTGAATCAAGCTTATTGGATTAATCCATTGTTGCAAATGGATCAATGTAGTGTATTTGAGGCCCTCAAATCATGACTTGAGGTCTTGGCTCATGCTTTGTCCCAAAAGTCAACTTAGGGGTGAATTAGGTCAAGAAACCCTAATTCCTGATTTTTAGGGAATGCATCCCCTCAGGCTAAAATTACTTGATGATTGGGTCTATGAGGTCCCTAGGAGTATCTTAGGTTGTGATTTGAAGCATTGGTTCATTTCCAGAGGAAAAAATCCATCTGGAGGCCTTGGTCGACCAAAACCCTAATTTGGTGACACTGGCGATCTTGAGGCTTGATCTACTTGGAGTGTTGCAACCTTGTGCTTGATTCTTGATGTGGAAGTCCTCTTGATCCTTTATGGGTGTTTAAGAGGTTTAGACAAGTTGAAGATTATGTCATTTCTTGATTGATCTTTTGTCTAAGTGCTTTGAGAGGGCTCAAAACCTTTATTCTTGATTTTGGTGAATGCTCACCCATCTTTGAGGAGATTGACGAGGCATGATGGTACATCCATATTGTGGTAATGATCTTCAAAATGATGGGAAATCTTGGTGGTCAAAATTTGGGGTATGATAGATGCCCCTATTTAATCTTCCTGGACCCGAAGGTGTGAATGACGAAGGTATTCGGGCATTCGGGGTGCATGAGGATTAAATATCGGAATACCCAAAATTTTGACAGTGGTTATGAATGGTAGTTTGCTCATCCATCTTCTTTTGCTAAGCAATGATACTCAGAAAAGGGTAAAACATATCCTCGATCCTGGTCTTCAGCTAAGGAACTGGTCTAGGTTTCTGAAATAAACTTCCCCTTGATCTTGGTCTTTATCCACGGAACTGGTCTCAGTTTCTTTTGTCAATAAACTTTCCCTCAATCCTGGTCTTCAGCTAAGGAAATGGTCTCAGTTTCTTTTGTCAATAAACTTCCCCTCGATCCTGGTCTTCAGCCAAGGAACTAGTCTCAGTTTCTTTTATCAATAAACTTCCCCTCGATCCTGGTTTTCAGCCAAGGAAATGGCCTCAGTTTCTCCTTGTTAGGTTCCTTTCTTGACAAGGGAGGCTATGTGTTGTAGTTTTCATCAATCTTCTCGCCGAGTTTCTACTAGGAAGATGCCATTTGATTGAAAATTTTTAGATGTCAGACTTGCTGGGGAAGTCCATTTGTCTGAGCTGTAGAGGTGCGCAAACTTCTCTGTTGGAGATGCCATTTGTTGACTCTACTGGGGAAAAATGAGTCTCTTGATAGACTGCTTTTCTGTTTGGGGATACTACATCATACTTTTCTTCAAGACCATTTTCGGAGAAATGTTGCGTGATGTAATCCAATTTGGAGGTGCTGATGACCTTGTTGATAGCAAATTTTCAGAGAGAGACTGTTGTATTACCGAGAGTCTTTGGTTAAAAGGTTTCCTCTGGGATTTTCCTTAATTCGAGAAGCGAGAAATATCATCTTCGATGATGGAGATTGATGTTTGTCGAATGCCTTCTTGCCTTTCAGAGGTTCAAGTTATCAAAGTGGTCGAGGACGGGCTCTAATCCAGAAATGAACTGGGAGAGATTGTGTAGGTGGCACATTTCCTAACGAGGAAAGTACTGACAACTCGATTGAGAAGACTTTTATCACTTGGGAATGAGACCGACTAGAGTGATAGTGATGCAATATGAATATGAATATGAATCACTAATGCATGATGTATGTATGTTTATGCTGACAAAACTGACGCGACATACATACTAATGACAGGATACTTGGCCACAGTGGGAGATGAAAAGTATCACTAGTTCAAAATAGCAATCTTGCCTTGCTTAGGAGAGAGGATCCCTGCGGGGAGAAAGAATTGTCAATTGGTCTTAGAAGGTACGAACTCTGCCAAGGATGTCAGCCGAAACATGGTCTCTGACACAGTTGATCCTTCATTCAGGCGTACTGGTTTAGAAGGAGTACTTTGATTCTGCACTTTGAGGTTCAATCACCTTTGGAGAAGCAATCGATGTTCTTTTCGATGTTTAACAGTCAAAAGAATTGCCATCTTTATTTTAAAAGCAAAAATTTTTTTGACAAGTAAATTCATTTTTGTTTTGTTTCAAGAATCGTTGACCATATAAAAAATGTCAATCTGTAAAGCTAAAACAAAAGAGAATTGTAAACAAAAGCACTAGGGCTCAAATTTTATTGATAGGATGGAAATCAACTAAACTCGTGATCCCATAGAGTATTTACAAAGTCAGAAAATGATAATTTAAGAGAAAATGGCTACATTGAAACATAACGACTGCTATCCTTCTACCAACTTTGAATTCTGGACGTCCTGAGCTTCTGTCGAAGATGACCTTGACTGGAAGTTTTTCGGCGGATGGTATTACCGCTGGGAATTTAACCTTGTCGGACATAGTTACTTGCCATGAGTCCCTAATTTTTTCCTGGATTGTCTTTTGAGATTTCCAATCCATCGGGATGATTTTTGCTTATGTCTCTAATTTTTGCCTGGACCGCCCTTTCAGGTTTTCAATCCACCGAGAGGTTTATTTTTTTGATTTAGGCGAAGTATTTCTTGACTACATCAACATTCGTGGGGTAGGCAAATTCCTCTCCATCCATGGTTGCGAGTCTCAAGGTGCCGCCTGAGAAGGCTTTCTTGACCACATAAGGGTCGTCATTATTCAGAGTCCATTTGCCCCGGGAGTCAGTGAGGAATGATTGTATCTTCTTGAGCACAAGGTCTCCTTTTCTGAAGACGCGAGGTGAGACCTTTTTGTCAAATGCTTTCTTCATTCTTTGTTGATACAACTGACTGTGGCATAGTGTCATTATTCGCTTTTCTTCGATTGGGTTTAGTTCATCGTGTCGACTTTGACACCATTCAGCTTCTGTTAGCTTAGCTTCCATCAATACCCTGATTGATGGTATCTCTACTTCAATGAGGAGCACTGCCTCCATGCCATACACTAGAGAGAAAGGGGTTTCCCCTGTTGAAGTGCGGACATATGTGCGATAGCCGTGAAGAGCAAAGGGTAGCATTTCGTGCCAGTCTTTGTAGGTTACAACCATCTTTTGAACAATCTTCTTGATGTTTTTGTTAGCCGCTTCTACCGCTCCGTTCATCTTAGGTCGGTAGGGAGATAAGTTATGGTGTTCGATCTTGAACTCAGCGCACAACTCTTTCATCATCTTGTTGTTCAAGTTGAATCTATTATCAGTAATGATCTGGCTTGGAACACCATAACGGCAGATGAGATTGTTTTTGATAAAGCAGACCACCACTTTTCGGGTTACATTGGCGTATGACGCTGCTTCGACCCACTTGGTGAAGTAGTCAATGGCTACCAGGATGAACCGATGTTCGTTTGAAGCCCTGAGTTCGATCATGCCAATCATGTCGATTCCCCATATAGAAAAAGGCCATGGGGAAGAAAGAACTTTGAGATGTGTTGGCAGTACATGGATTTTGTCTGCGTATATCTGACACTTGTGACATCTCCTCATGTACTTGTAGCAATCGGATTCAATTGTTAATCAATAGTATCCTGCTCTCAGGATTTTTTTCGCCATTCTATGTCTGTTGGCATGAGTGCCAAAGGTTCCTTCGTGAATTTCTTTCATCAACATGTTTGCTTCTGGTCTGTCTACCCATCGGAGCAAGACCATGTCAAAGTTTCTCTTATAAAGTGTATCACCGCTTAGGAAGAAGCTTCCAGCCAGTCTTCTAAGGGTCTTTCTGTCTTTTCTGGATGCCCCAGGTGGGTATTCTTGTTTCTAAAGGAAGCATTTGATATCATGATACCATGGTTTGTCGTCTATGACTGCTTCAATCGTGAAGATGTAAGTGGGCCGTTCAAGGCGCATTATGTCAATCTTAGGTATGTTGTTCCATTGACCTACACTAATCATGGAAGAGAGAGTGGCTAATGCATCAGCCATGTGATTCTCTTCACGAGGGATATGATGAAACTCGATTTTGTTGAAGAAGGGTAACAACCTTCTTGCGTAATCTTTGTAAGGAATCAGTCCTGATTGGTATATGTTCCAATCTCCTTTGATCTGATTGATAACTAGGGCTGAGTCTCCATATACATCCAATTTATTAATTCTTAGGTCAATGGCTTCTTCGAGACCCATGATACAAGCTTCGTATTCGGCCTCGTTCTTTGTGCACTTGAATGTTAGCCTGGCAGTGAAAGGAATGTGGGTACCCTGAGGTGTTATGATGTTTGCCCCAATTCAGTTTCCATAATGATTGACAGCTCCGTCAAAGATTAGTCCCCATTGGGAACCTGGTTCTGACCCTTCACTGGGTAGCGGTTCATCGTAATCTTTCATTTTCAAGTACATGACATCTTTGTCTGGGAAGTCAAATCTCATTGATTCCTGATCGTCAATCGGTTGATGAGCCAAATGATCGACTAAAATACTTCCTTTGACGACTTTCTGAGCATGGTACTCAATGTCGTATTCTGATAACAACATCTGCCAACGGGAAATCCTTCCCGTAAGAGCAGGCTTTTCAAAGACGTACTTGATCGGATCCATTTCGGAGATTAACCAAGTAGTGTGACAAATCATGTACTGAAGAAGACGTTTGGCTGCCCAAGCCAAAGCACAACAAGTTTTCTCAAGCATAGTGTACCGAGTTTCACAGTCGGTAAATTTATTGCTTAGGTAGTAGATGGCAAACTCTTTTATTTTTGTTTCGTCTTGTTGGCCAAGTACACACCCCATTGAGTCTTCCAAGACTATTAGGTATATGATCAGAGGTCTTCCCTCCACTAGAGGTGATAGAATCGGTGAATTCAACAGGTATTCCTTGATACTGTCGAAGGCTTTTTGGTAGTTTTCTGTCTATACACAGTCCTGATTCTTTTTGAGTAATTTGAATATTAGCGCGCATGTCGCGGTCACGAGGAATATAAATCTGGAAATGTAATTCAAACGTCCCAGGAATCCTCTGACTTGTTTTTCAGTCTTTGGAGAAGGCATTTCTTGAATGGCCTTGACTTTGTCAGGATCAACCTCAATTCCTTTCTGGCTGACGATGAACCATAGCAATTTTCCTGAGCGGACACCGAATGTGCATTTGTTGGGATTTAAGCGGAGTTTGTACTTTTTCAAACGCTCGAATAATTTCGTCAGGTGGGTCACATGCTCCTCTTCTATTTTAGATTTGGCAATCATATCATCGACATACACTTCGATTTCTTTGTGCATCATGTCGTGAAACAGAGTAGTCATGGCCCTTTGATAGGTTGACCCGACATTCTTCAAACCGAATAACATTACCTTGTAACAGAAGGTTCCCCATGGGGTGATGAATGAAGTTTTCTCCGTGTCTTCCGGCGCCATTTTGATTTGATTGTAGCCCGAGAATCCATCCATGAAGGAGAAGACTTTGAACTTTGTTGTACTATCAACCAGCATGTCTATGTGTGGTAAGGGAAAGTCATCCTTTGGACTGGCCTTGTTCAGATCCCTGTAATCTACACACATTCGGACTTTTCTGTCCTTTTTCGGGACTGGCACTATGTTGGCCAACCATTGAGGATATTCTGAGGTGGCGAGGAAACCTGTATCAATCTGTTTCTGCACTTCCTCTTTGATTTTGATAACCATATCCGGGTGACTCTTTCTCAACCTTTGTTTCACTGGCGGACATTCTGATTTTAACGGTAAATGATGATCCACGATGTTGGTATCCAACCCTGGCATGTCCTAATAAGACCAAGCAAATACACCGCGAAACTCTTTGAGAAGTTTTATCAAATATTCTTTGACAGTTAGACTGAGCACTGCTCCAATCTTGACTTCTTTCCTCTCTTATTATGTACCCAAGTTGACCGTTTCCAATGGCTCTTTGTGAGGTTCAATGGATCTTTCCTCTTGTCGGAGTAATCGGGAGATCTCTTATGGAGTTTCTTCTTCAGCCTCAAATACTGGGAATTCAAAGTTGGGAGAAGGCATTGGATTGTATGTTTCAATGGGGGTTAAAACAAGCAATTTGTATGACATGATGATTTATTTTTAGAAGAGATAGAGAGAATGCAAGAGTGTGTGCAGTGTATTCTCCGAAAAATTCTTGTTTTTTATTTTTGAGTTGTTTTTAGGATTACCATTTTTTGAAAAAGAAGAAAGTGAAAACAGCAATAAATGCATAAATTACAGAATGACGTTTATTTATGATTTAGTCGATTCTTGAAACTACAGCCCTATAAAACAAAACTTTGTCGCTTTGGGTGAAGCGAAGAGGGATATTTACAGAAAAGTGGGCCCTATAAAAACATCTGTTTCACCTGGGCAAGGTGAAAGGTTAAAACAAAGACGGTAATTACTTAGACTTATGGACGACTTTCGGGACATCGACAGCAACCCATTGGCGACGAACTCCTCGGTGAATCACAAAGTCTGGTACCTTCTTTCTTGGTTTGTCCTCAGAAATGACGCTGATTTCTGGCGGAGCAATATCGTTTGAGTCTTCCTCCCAGGCAGAGTTGTCGTAAACAGACTCTTCTGTTGTATCTTGTACAATGTTTTCACCCTCATGCGGATCTCCCCATCCAGTTGGTTGGATGTCTTCGATCCTGATACGAGAGCTTTCCGGAGCGGTGTATTTGACCAAGAAGTCGTACTTGCCACTTGGTTGTCCTAAGGTGTCCCATACTTCGATGACGTTGACCTTGGGAAAAGCATAGTTGATGAACCCTTATCCTGCAATCTTTGTAGATTCATCGTTGTGCTGGATATCTTCTGGATGCCCTAAGTAATGATCCCATGATTTGGTGGGGATGCAGGTATTCTTTTCAATGATGCTCAGCTAACATGCATCGTTCGGATGACTCTTTTGCCCCAAGTCTTCTGGGTACGACTGCCAGATAGGCAAGTCATCCATTGGGTCATAATAGTCATAGTCAAAGTTGTTTTTCATCAGAGTGTCCTCCTCTAATGAGTTGGGTGGAGCACGACATCCTTTCGGATCACAATCTCCGTATATCATCTTGACATCTGATCTTGGTATATATTTCGAACTTTGCGTGGGATAACAAAATGGCGTATGTGTTTCTTCCCGAGATATATAACCGTCCTCGTTGAGATAAGACTTCCATTCCTCATACGTATCGGAGGAGTCACCCTCATTGATGGTGTGTACTTCTTGAGACACTGGGTGAAGGAAACCTCCACTGTGGAAGAAGTCCTGAATGGGATGAAAACTTTCATCGTTAGTAGCAGTCTGGGTACAGGTTGAGGAGAAACCAAGACCTTTCTTTGTCTTGTTATCCGTAGGAATGACAAGCTGTCCCTACCCTTTTGCATTGTTACTTTCGATCACTTCGAGAGCATCTTTATATGGGGAAATAGATGACCCTCTCTCTGATCGATTCTCATTGCTCACCGAAAGTGCTTGGAACTGGGTTCCAACAACCTCCTCTGGTTCTACACAGGAAAATGATGATAAGTTGCTCACGATCAAGGCCTGCTCTCCGTAGACTGTGACGAGTTTGTCATTCTTGACAAACTTCAGCTTCTGGTGAAGTGTCGAAGTGACTGCCCCAGCTTCGTGTATCCAAGGTCTTCCTAACAAACAGTTGTATGCTGCCCGGATGTCCATGACCTGGAAAGTGACTTAGAAAGTGTGAGGACCGATAGTTATGGGAAGGTCGACTTCACCGATAACTATTTTTTTGGATCCGTCAAATGCTTTGACGATGACCTCACTGCCTCTCATCGGAGATCCTTGAAATGATAGTCGCATTAGAGTAGATTTTGGCATAACATTCAGAGCTGACCCTGTATCTACCAGTACGCTGGCTAAAGCATCGTCCTAGCATTTGACTGTAATGTTAAGCGCCATGTTGTGATTTTTGCCTTCTTCTGGCAGTTCTTCATCACTGAATCCTAAGTTGTTGCAGGAAGTGATGTTGGAGATGATACTGTCAAATTGTCTTATTATTACATCTTGTTCCACAAAGGCTTGCTCTAAGACTTTCTGTAGATTTTCTCTGTGAGCTTCGGAACTGAGCAAGAGAGATATCACAGAGATTCTCGAAGGAGTTTGCAACAGTTGGTCCACAATGTTGTACTCGCTCTTCTGGATGAGCTTCAGCATCTCATCGTTGTTCTTTGAAAGGTCGAGATTACTGGATTGCCCGGCTGGTTTATTAGGAACTTCTGTTTGAGGTTCCTTTTCTATGGTGGGTTCTCCAACTCCCCTGTTGAAGATCCGGCCGCTCCGTGTGACTCGACTGATGTCGGCAATGTTTACGACGGAGGGTAATGGAGTTTCCTTTCCATTCTCAATTGTTGTTGCACCGTACTTGTAAGGGATAACCTTATCTGATTTGTACGATATTGGTCCTGGAAGATAGATAACCACATGAGCCTTTTGATTTTTTTAGACCATCGTAGCCGGCCTCTATTGGTTCGAGGTTGAGAATCTTTCTACTATCAAGAGGAACTCTTGATTCATGGAGTAGAGGGATTATGGCGCACACGTCTTTGGCCATTTCATGTTTAGAGATTAAGACAACATCTTTGCTTTGATCCAGGAGATAGTCGGGTATCTCGTTGGTCGATCCAGAACTTGAACATGGTCGGATCTCTTTCCGATCCAACTAATTTTGAAGAGCCGCTCATATGAGGTAGCATCCTTGGTTGTTCTTTGAGCAAATTCTACAGCGCTCATAATTATGTGATGGCACCAGGTCACGTCCGCTTTGTATGCAGTGGAACCTTACTAGATCTGTTTCCATCGAGCGAACATCCTGACTCCGATGTCTAGTAGGATTCCCGTCAGTCATACTAATATGTTGTGTAGTTTCATCTAAGTAGATTGGAAGCCACCAGTGGTCCAATAAGGGTTGAAGTGTTCTTTAGACAAGTGCACATCCTTGGTCGTCTTTACGATACACTTTACAATCCTGATAATCATGTGAAGCCAAAAAGCCAAGACTGACTTGCTTAGCATGTAATTCTACCAGACTGGTTTTCATCAAGCGAATATCAAAGATTTGAATCATATTAACTTGATGGCTACTTTAATCACGGTAATCTTAGATCCATCCGAGATCCAACTGACGCTGGAGGGCCTCTTGTACAAAAGAGCATCCCTGATTGTTTATTGAGCATATCGGACAGGAGTTGTAATCGTGCCATGGAAAATCATGATGTTGGCTCTGCCTTGAGTGCATTGCCACCAAGTTGACGTTCATCGCCAGAATGTTGTGGTTCTGGACAATGTTGGGATTTGCGTGAGCCATATTGACCTCACGGATTTGATGATCTCGAATCCATTCGAGATTCATTTGTTCTTGTAGAGTTGATTGCACTACAAAACACCCTTGGTTATTCTTTGAACAGATATCACACTAGTGATAATTGTGAGGCGGTACATGACCGCACCCGCTCTGTCTGCAATGCATCTTGACCAGATTGGTTCCTAAT
The DNA here is from genome assembly GCA_022829125.1 of Lathyrus tuberosus. NCBI lineage: Eukaryota > Viridiplantae > Streptophyta > Magnoliopsida > Fabales > Fabaceae > Lathyrus > Lathyrus tuberosus. The sequence continues at coordinate 393,760 of JALAZF010000142.1, read as the reverse complement.
AGGAGTACATGGTGAATTTGATAACTTCGGTTAAACTCTTCCTCTATTAAATTTAATGCAGCCTTTTCATGTTGAGGCAACGGGTTCGTCTGAACATTCGGATTTGTATCCTTGAAAGATAGGACCCCGTTCCTAACAAGCTTCTGCACGTCAGACTTGAAGCTAAGACAATTTTCTATGTTGTGCTCCAGTTCTCCTTGATGATGTTAGTTCTTTTGTATTAGGATTGGCTTAAATTTTGTAAAACAAATAATAGCAGCAATATTGTAATAGAGAATAAGATGTATAAACTTGCTAAGAAGAACAGGTACAACAAGATGTCCTTTTTGAAATGCCAGAACATGTTGTGTTGAAGTTATTCAACAACTGGAACAACATGTCGAAGAAGATGTCCTATGAGGGAGCATTCGACATCGCGCCTGCTGAGCTGGATTAATGAGATTCAGCTATGTTTTGAATTGTGCAGAATATTTAAGAGAAAATTATGCATTCTATGTGGCACATATTTGAAGGTTTTGAAGATTCAATCAGAAATCAAGACTTTCTAAATATGGAGACATAATAGGAAATATTAGATTGAAGTCCTATTTTGTAGCAGAAGTTTTTGCTGATTTGTAACAGCTATTAAAGCTGTATTTGAATGCCCAAATCCAGTTGGGTACATGTTATAAATAGAAGGGTTTGTAACCTTGGAGTGACGGCTCAACATGTAGAAGTCTAGGGTTCTGTCTAGGTAAACCTCCCGACTTGTGGGAAGGTTACCCGTATTCCTCAAAACCTGTAGGTAAGAAGCAGTACGTTTTGTTCTTGGAGGAAGCAGTTAAGCAACTCCAGGTTGTGGTCTTAGTTAAGGGAAAAAGCTAACAAACGGTGGAGTTTGGCATCATACTTAGCTAGGTATTGTTCTCATCAGATGTTGATGTGTCATAGGAGTGTGGATTCATGTTTATCTTTGTAATCAGTGTATAGGTAAAGAGCCATTGATGCAGTGGCGGATTGTCAACTGCTAGACATCATTGCGATGACTGGGAGTGAGAAGTGATTCTCATAGCTAGAGAGGATCTAGGTAGAAGGGTCATTGGGCAGTGATGAGTTGTAAACGGAGAATTTAGCTTTGAATTGATACTGCTGATAGTGGACTTCATCCCTGGCTTGGTAGCCCCCAGAGTAGGTGTGTTAGACCGAACTGGGTTAACAATTCTGTGTGTCTTGCTCTTATCTTTTCAGTACCATGACTATTGCAATATACCTTGCCCTTTGTTATCATGTCAGACCAGATGTCGAACGGCATGTTCTAGGACATCTGAATTCTGCACATGTACCAGAATTTCAATTGGTATCAGAGCAGGTCATTCTGTTCTGTATCTGGATGAGATCCAAGGGAAGATACTTTCTAGTTCATGGTCAAGGTAGAAGCTTTCTACTGAAAAGTTGTTTGAACTTGGAGTAGTTCATATAGGTGTGAGAATGGTCCCTAGAAGTGGAGGATGGACTGTTCGTGACAGGCAGTGACATGTGCTGAAGGCTTGGAGGAGTGGTTGAAAAACTGATGTGTTGTGGTTACGTTAGGTTTGATTTATTTTCAAACCTGTGGTATTGTGGTGTCACCTGGACTATGATGCTAGGGGTGATATGTGACACCTGAAGGTTTTGAGGAGTTTGTGTTTTGATCAGCTGCGTATCTATCTAAAAACTCATGAGGTTGCAATTGAGGAGGTTATTCTTCTCTGAATGTATACATTATGGTGATGGGATATATGCAAAACTGCTTCAACTTACTTTGTCAACGATACTTAAAGATTTTTCTTCAAGTCCACTCATAAAGGCATTGATAAGTGAAGTTGTAAGAAAGAAAAGTCATTTACTTTTGCCTCTATTCCTAAAAGGGCTAATCTCCAGTCTTTGATCTCTTGATGTGTTCATTGGAATGATGTCCTATCTTGTGTTAGAACATCACGTCAGAATTGTGCTGAATTCTGCTGTCTGAAGGAATGGCATAGTAGATGCTCTGGGTGCTAAACTAATGTGATTTGATCACATGAGTTTGGAACCTACTCCTGATCTGGAAGAGGAAGCATCTGGGTGGTATGTCTAAGAAGTTTCTAGCCCTGGAACTTATCTTAGATGTGTGAGTTGGTCATGGTGTGATCAACATGTTTTTTTTCTCCTGAGGTCAGTTTATTTCTGGTCCTTGCTGTAGGAGTGGAGAACCTGAGATTTCAAGAAGTATTCTCGCTAGCAGACTAATTAGACATGAAGAACAAGGATCAAAGAGTCTGGGCTGCTGTTAAAGGTGATTGATTACAGATTAGAGAGTTGGATGAGAGAATACTACCTTCCTATTTCTGTGTTGATTGTTTCTGGTCCCGAGGCTTAAAGGGGGAAGGTTGGAGATTCGGTTTTAGAGTGTGGTGTTTTCCTTAGTGCAGCTGGATTCTGTTCATGAGGTCAAGACTGATGTCTTAACATCTGTTGGCAAAACATTGTGATTGTCTCCTGAGATTACAAGTCTCTACTTGATTTTTGGTACTGATGTAAGGGTCAAGCAGTAGGTGAATGTGTTTAGCAAGTATGTTGAACAGAGAGTGCGCTCCTGAAGACATGAAGATGAGTCTCATGTTCTCCATTCATTTAAGGTATTCTTCCTGCAAAGAAGTACTGGTAGTCTTAGATAGAGAGAAGTTGATCAAATTGGGATCATGTGAGTATTTGTACGAGTAATGATTGTGTTCAACTTGTGAGTTGAACAAAGAGTGAGCTCTTGAAGACATGAAGATGTGTCTTATGTTTTCGATTCTTCAAGGTACGAAGAATCACATGTTATTCTTGATAAGGGGAGAGTGTTACAATTTTATGCAGCTGGAAGTGTGATGTTAAGGGGGAGATTGATAAATCTACAAGCTTTTGGTGTTGGCATTTTTTTGCAAATCAGGAATTTGCATACATAAGGATTAGGTGTGTTGTGATGTGATCCTTATTGCTTTTAATGGAACAGAATTTAAAACAGAGATTTATTGAACTTTTGAAAGCATACAAGATTAGTAAATACACCAAACAAAGGTTCTAAAGGTTATCCCAACCCCCCGAATCAAGAAAAGTTTTCCAATCTTCGTCCCATTCATCATCAGAAGCTTGAAGTTGCACTTGGTTTTTCTTGATGGTCTTCATCCTTGTCTCTGATGTCCTTCGTGTTCTCGTTGCTCCAGAAGTTGCTCCAGCTGTGGACGATGGTGTGTCCTTCAACTTCTGTGGATTTGGCTTCTTGTCCTCCTGCATGTGTCTCTTTGTTGCATTCTTGTTAGACTGACTCATGATTCTTTCCTTGGTATGCTGATAGGGGCAAGGAGGTTTGTTATTTATAATGGATAAAAAGTCATTGTTTGTATCGCCTGACCAGTCAAAGTAGTCTTTGGTATGGGAATCTGTCCTTCTTGGGAAACTGTTTTTTTCTTGGCACATTGGATACCAGAACTTCGTGTTTGGGGCCTTGATAGAGGTTGTCCTAGTAGGATGAGCCTAGGTCTTGTCTGGTTGTCTGATGAGTTTGCTTTTGGTATAACTGCTGGTGCTGGTTGTGATCAAGTGGTGTGTCCTTTTGTATCGTGCTGATGTCCTACACTTTGTTACAACATTTTTGTTTGTCGTGTACCATACTTATGGAGTTGGAAGAAGCAGCATTATCGTCTGAAGTGGTAGTTCTGACATAATGTTGATTAGAATGGGCAGATTCTAATCTTGATGGTAAGTAGTTCTGGAAATACATGGCTACTTTCATGTTGAAGACTCTATTAGGGTGTTATAAGGTTGTTGCCAGAAGGTTTCTTCTAATACAAGCAAAAGGTGGTGGCAGTCCTTATCTTGTGTTGCAAGACATTTGTTTGGAATATGTGAGAAATTTCAAATCGAGTGGGCTTTTGTTTATTGGACCTGGCAGACCTTGTATCTAAAATCCCCATGGTGAGGTCTTGCTCAACTTTTACCAGAATGTGGCATTATTGGTGTAATATCATAAAAGGCATCGAATGTTAAGGTTGTTGTCTATAGCCTATTGCAGCATGTGTGCTGGTCAAGTTTGTGCTGTGTAATGTCAAACGTCATGATGGGACATATCATAGCTGTGTGGAGTTAGTGCCTATGCAGGAGAAGTCTGAAAAGAAGAATTGTTGTATCTGGGTGACTCTACTTTTTCTCTGCTGTTTTTGAAGGAATCCAAGAAAATATGCTTGGAATGTATAAATCTCTGAGGAGTCTTGGGTTGATAACTTTGTGAACAAGCAAACAAACTATTTTGGTAAGATGTCAGAACAGAACTCAAGACATGTTTCCCTGAGCCAAACAAAGGAATATTCTAGACTGTGCATCCAGCCATGCGTAAGAAGGGAGCCTGGTAAGTGCTGATTGGCTATGCAGGACTGGTCTAAGAGCTATTAAAGGCGTTCAAAGTCAGTTTGGACGGTGCACCTTGAATTAGGTTACAGGTTTTCCATTCTCAATTAACATTCTCTTTGACCAAGAATTAAAGATCGTTAATATCTAAGAAACTGCTCTGCTATTTAGAGAGGCTTCTCCTATCCTCTACCATCAGGTAAGGGTTGTTCTCATAAAAACTATGGGTTTTGTTCGGGTCTGGGTTAGTTGTGCCTGGGTTTGGTTTTGTGATGGCCTCCTTTGTCAATTTTTGGCCAAAAAGGGGGAGAAAGGGATTGTTGCTCAGAGGTTCAGACAGGAGTTTGTGATTGCATATGTTGTCCAAACATGTCAAATCAAATGTATATCATGTTTCTTTTTGGATATTTTTATGACCTGTGATCTGAGTTATGAACACAGTTGTGATCTGTGTTCTGAGTTTCCAGGAGTGGTGGAGGGTTTGGTCTTAAGTTTCCTCTTATGCCCTTCAAAGAGCAATTAAGAGTTCTCTTATGCCACCATTGGTCTTCAATGTCAAGAAGAGGTTCCTGGATTGAGGAGGAGTACAAGCTGTCTTCTGCTATCTTCTTCCTCGTGTGCATCAACAAACTTCAGGACCTTCCTTCCTTTTATCCTGAAGATTGCTGTTCGTTGGTGCTGATGCAGTGGAGTTCTTCAGAGTGCTGCAAAGAAGATGTCAAACAAAGATGGTGAGACATTATTTTCAACATGAAGATCTGTTGCTGTGTGCTGTAGACTCTGAACACTACAGCTGTTGGCTGTATTTTTATATTGCTGTAAACTTCTGGTTTATAATTGTTTTTAGATTATTTGTTTTAGCCAAAATTTACCAAAGGGGGAGATTCTTAGTTCTCTTGTATTAGGATTGGCTTAATTTTTGTAAAACAAATAATAGCAGCAATATTGTAATAGAGAATAAGATGTATAAACTTGCTAAGAAGAACAGGTACAACAAGATGTCCTTTTTGAAATGCCAGAACATGTTGTGTTGAAGTTATTCAACAACTGGAACAACATGTCGAAGAAGATGTCCTATGAGGGAGCATTCGACATCGCGCCAGCTGAGCTGGATTAATGAGATTCAGCTATGTTTTGAATTGTGCAGAATATTTAAGAGAAAATTATGCATTCTATGTGGCACATATTTGAAGGTTTAGAAGATTCAATCAGAAATCAAGACTTTCTAAATATGGAGACATATTAGGAAATATTAGATTGAAGTCCTATTTTGTAGCAGAAGTTTCTGCTGATTTGTAACAGCTATTAAAGCTGTGATTGAAGGCCCAAATCCAGTTGGGTACATGTTATAAATAGAAGGGTTTGTAACCTTGGAGTGACGGCTCAACATGTAGAAGTCTAGGGTTCTGTCTAGGTAAACCTCCCGACTTGTGGGAAGGTTGCCCGTATTCCTCAATACCTGTAGGTAAGAGGCAGTGCGTTTTGTTCTTGGAGGAAGCTGTTAAGCAACTCCAGGTTGTGGTCTTAGTTAAGGGAAAAAGCTAACAAACGGTGGAGTTTGGCATCATACTTAGCTAGGTATTGTTCTCATCAGATGTTGATGTGTCATAGGAGTGTGGATTCATGTTTACCTGTGTAATCAGTGTATAGGTAAAGAGCCGTTGATGTAGTGGCGGATTGTCAACTACTAGACATCATTGCGATGATTGGGAGTGAGAAGTGATTCTCATAGCTAGAGAGGATCTAGGTAGAAGGGTCATTGGGCAGTGATTGAGTGATGAGTTGTAAACAGAGAGTTTAGCTTTGAATTGATACTACTGATAGTGGACTTCATCCCTGGCTTGGTAGCCCCCAGAGTAGGTGTGTTAGACCAAACTGGGTTAACAATTCTGTGTGTCTTGCTCTTATCTTTTCAGTACCATGATTATTGCAATATACCTTGCCCTTTGTGATCATGTCAGACCAGATGTCGAACGACATGTTCTAGGACATCTGAATTCTGCACATGTACCAGAATTTCAGATGATAAGGGCAGGTTTGATCTGCTTTGAACCAAAAAGGCAGATTTTCTGGTACTTTAAGCGAAGACCTGGTTTGGACGTGCCCCTTGACCAGTAAAAGTGGAAACAGTTATGCGTACAATATCGGTATAGGTTCAAACCCTGGTGGTCGTGTCATACGATTGTTATTGTTGTACTGAGGACGAGTCTGCTGAAGAGGCTATTGTGTCCTTTGCTGATACTGTTGTTCATTCGGTTGGCTCTGAGCAACCTGAGGTTGATACGTTGGAAAAGGCGCAGGGTTGATAATAGGAGTTACTGCTGCTACTGGTTGATACCTTTGTCTTTGCTTTCCGAGAGAGATATTACCAATATCTTGTTCTTTTTTCTTTGAGAAAGCACTACCGTATCTTTTGTTACTGCTGGATGGTTCTGTACCTTTGACCAATCGTCCTTCTCGGACTGCTTCCTCAAGGCGTATCCCCATGTTCACCATTTCAGTGAAGTCATTGGGCGCACTTGCGACCATTCGGTCGTAATAGAATGAGCTTAAGGTCTTCAAAAAGATCTTTGTCATCTCTTTTTCCTCAAGAGGGGGACAGATCTGGGCGGCAATTTATGCCATCTCTGAGCATATTCCTTAAAAGTTTCCTTGTCCTTTTGCGACATTGCTCTGAGTTGATCTCTGTCTGGTGCCTTGTCCAGGTTATACTTATACTGCTAAATGAAGGCTACGCCAAGATCTCTGAAAGTGACGATCTTGGTGCGGTTTAAACCCATGTACCATTTGAGTGCGGCACCGGTTAAACTCTCTTGGAAGTAATGGATCAGTAGCTGTTGAGTCTCTGCCTGAGTTGACATTTTTAGAGCATACATCACCAAATGACTTTGAGGGCAAGAGTTGCCCTTGTATTTTTCAAATGGGACCAGACAAAGATCTGCGACGTCTTTTCCGAATAAATCCTGGCCGTGAATGACACGCAGTTCCTTCTGTATCTCCAAGAATTGTTCCTGGAACTCATTCATCTTTTCGTACATGTCTTTGTTTCCACCAGAAGGTAATCATGGAATCTGTCCTTCCGGGACAGTGTGTACCACGGGTTGTGGTATAGTCATTACGACGGTGACTCTTGGTTCTTCTATACCCTGAAGTTTGTAATCTTCAGGAGTTGCTACCATCACTCTTGCGTCTTCGCTTTCCCGAAGTTTGTAACCTTTAGGCCCAGCGGTTCTTGCTGTATATCCTGGGTCGTCAGTGACCAGAGGAATGTACCCTTCAGGGATGAAGTTGATAGGCATGCCCCATGGATGATCTTTAGGCATGTTATACCGAGGATCATATGTCTCCACTATGGGCGTAGATGTGATCTCCGAGATCACAGTCCTTTGTTGTTGCCTCTGAGCTGTTGCTAGGGATTGCATGTCACTGTGATGTTTTTTCAGATCTTCCTTTAGAGCATCGATTTCTTCTCTCAGCTCTCTGTTCTCTTCCTCGAAATCGTGCATTTTCTTTTGTCGATTGGCCCGAGTATTGTACGAGTGAGACAGTTTGACTTTAGAATTGTGACATATACGTGAGATTCGAAGGTAATAAGAATACGTTATGTGAGAATGATGAATGATATGCAATGATATATATTAGTTTTGGTTTTTTGCTTTAATCAAAAAGAAACTTCAACAAACAGATTGCAAATATCATACAGTGGAGAGACCCCATTTTATTGAATTTGAAAGATTGCAGAAACGGAAATACAATATTTTACAAAGTGTTGTAAAAGGGAATGTCTAAGTTCATGGATCATGAGTCTTCTCTGAAGAGAGCTCAGATGCAAGTTTCGGTAGTTTCCTTTTCTTTGACCGAGGTTCTTCAGCTGTTGTCGGGTTGTCAGCCCTTTTCCAAGTGAAAGGAGTGAGCAAGTTCCTTTGATCTTCTATAGCATGCTGTTCTAGAATCTCGATCAGAACATCCTTTTCTTTTAATAGTTCCTGAATTTTGGTACACTCCACATTGAGAATGCGGTATTTGTTCTTCCAAGAGTTCTTTTCCCGTTGAACTTTGTTAAGAGCGACCTGGAGTTTTTCCGTATTAGATATAAAATAAAGGACAGATTCCTTTAACGGAAGAACTTCATGACGAGGGTAAGGCATCTTCAGCTTGAGGGCTCTAGTTTGTACCCAATGGAGATAGGGTTCCACAGAGGTACGGCTTGGTCTTCCTAGATACTCTCTTCATTTCCCGTGAATATGTTTCCAGGCATGCACTATTTCTTTCTTTAGTGCTCTGTCATTTTCTCCTTCATTGAAGAAAAGACCTTCCAGATGAAAATTATGCGGGATATGCCTCATCGAGTATTCGAGTTGACGGCGAACTAAAATTGGATGATAGTTGATTCCTCCTTTAGTTCCTACGAGGGGTACATTAGGGAAGTTTCCACATCTATCAATGATCCTTATCCCTTCGTAAATCCTATTGTACCAGTCTATGTCAGAGTTGGTAAGAGACACGATTCTCTATAACCAACGCAGTGAACTCTTGTGCTCCCAAAAAGCAGCAGACTTGGGTATATGGGAAGTGAACCATTTGTAAAGCAAGGGTACACAACATGTGATCATTTCTCCGCTGTACAGATTCCTTAAGTGTACAAAATGATAAGCATCTGCGAGCAAGGTTGGTACAGGGTTTCCAATCAGAAATATCTTAACAACGTTGATATCAACGAAGTTATCAATGTTGGAAAAGAGGAAAAGCCCATATGTGAGTAGAACAAAGATATCTTCGAAAGCAATAACGTTTCCTACACTGGCAAAGTATAGGGCTTTCTCTACCATAAACATGGCTGGTAAACCTTGGATTCCATCCTTAGTGGTCATGTGAGTTCTGAATTCTGACTCGTCCAAATAGATTGCTCTTGTAATGGTTTGATCCTTTGGAATTTCTTCTAGTCCAAAAAATGGAGCTCGGTCAGTGATAGGTAAATCAGTCAGATGAGAGTACTCTTCTAGCGTTAGTGCTAGTTGATAATTCGGGAATGTGAAGCAGTGATAAACCGGATCGTAAAACTAAATTAACATAGACAAGATTCCTTCCACTACGTGAACCCTTAACTGAGACAGTAGTCCTCCATACTTAGCTCTGAAAGCACCAGGGTTGGTGATCATCCTTGCCAGCCCTTTTAAATCCTCTATTTTCGGAGCCTTGAAGGTGTACTTGTGTGTCTTCCTTCTACCGAAATCCATAACACAATCCTTTTCTCTGATATTTACAATCATTTTTTTAGTTTAATTCGAAATAAGAGAGAAGAGAAATGAAGAGCTTTTTTTTTTGTTTAAGAGTTTTTTTTAATGAATGCATGAATGCAAAACACAAAAACACTGAAAAAACATGGGTTCAAGGGTTCAACGTCACGAGCATGGAGTCATGGCTCTACTCATCCCCAAAGGTTGTATTCTGGTGAATTTTTGTACTTGTAGAACGGGTTTAAAGTTCCCAAAATCATTAACCCCCCTAGAGATAACAACAGCAAACTGGTTCACCCGAGCGAGCTGTAGCATCCTAGGGTATTCTCAATTGAGTGTAGTATCACATGTCAACTATTTCTTATAGCTACCGCACTACCAAATGGCCACATGGTTAATGTCTACTAAATCCTCAGTTTCTCAGATACCACATCGGAGCAATCTGCTTTCACGACGAAGTCGTTAGACATTGAATCCGCAAAGGGTACCTCCACCGATTTGATGGTCTACCAGGATCGCTTATTCGGGAATCACTCCCTGTAAGACCACCCGTCTAATGCCATCATCTATCTTAGGGTTCTCTCGAACTTTCCACATGGGACATCACTCGCATTCCCATTGACAGAAAAATAAACACGGATATCAAGTAGGAAAAGCGATATATATACATTTCCTAAAACTAACATCCTAGACCTCTTAGGAATTCTAGCCTTAGTCCTAGACAGATAAAATGGATCTCCCCAGCAGAGTTGCCATTTTTACTGTAGCGTGCGATTTTTTTCGGTGAAGCGACCACCTTATCGCAAATGGGTTTCTCCTCACCGCAATGGTAGGGAAGGGGTGCTACTTTCTGATTTCTTATTTATCCCTTGAAGCTGGAAGGGAAAGGGAAGCTATCTAAAACTAACCTTGCACGCGAATGTTTAACTGAACAAATGCTAAGAGAGATTTGGGGAGTTCGGGGTCAGGTTATACAATGGGGAGTTGTCAATTACCCATCCTATATATGGTTATCCTTAGGTTCTGCTTTGTACTTGATGGTGTTTGTTTGTAAATGGGTTGGAAAAAGTTTGAGAGAGAGAAAAAGTGAATTTTTGATGATTTTGGCGAGGTACTAGACCTCAGTTTTGATTGGTGTGAAGATACTGGACCTATGGTTTTTGATTGGTATGCTCGCTAAGATTTCGCAATCTTATGCCTACGTATTCCCGTTTAAAGAAGCAGGGAAATCAGAGCAATCGTAGTTCCTCCTATTCTATGGGAGGAAAAGATGTTTGGGTGTCTTATTCAAAGCCCAAGATTGAGGCTAAAGATTATTTGTGTCTTGTTCAAAGCCCAAGATTGAAGCTACAAGGTTTAACTGAGAGAGAACTTGTCATCTCTAAAGGGAGACATCTTGTCTATTTATCACAACTGCTGGGTGACTGTTTATAAAGGAGGATTACTTTAACTTGGATATGAGAATCCAGCAATGACATAATTTCCTTTATAGGGGATTTGTCCTGGAGGAGAAAACTTTAACTCAGTGTTGAGCAATGCCATTTTTCCTTAGGAGTCTTTCATGCTAAGAGAGGGACAGTGGCGTGGATGTAAATAATCCAGAGGCTTGCCACTTACAGCAATTAGATGAAAGATGGGGTTTTACCAGGATAAGAGATGGACTACAGCTTGGATATTTGAATCAATAAGTGTGCCACTTACAGCGATTATCTGGGATAAGGGTTTGTTTTTATTTATCTGTTTTGATGAGTGATAACGTAGAGAAATGTCTTCCTACAGAGAGATTTTGATTTTCTCTGAAGGGATGGTGGTTTTTTGTGTGCCTTGATCAAAGTCCAAGGTTGAAGCTAAGAGATTGATTGACTACACTGGGGAAGTCCTTATACAAAGCCTAAGATGAGGCTTGGAAAAGACTGACTCAACAAGAGAGTGTTTATTTGTCTTGTACAAAGCCCAAGATTGAGGCTAAAAAGAGACTGACTCTTTGGGGGATATCATTATACAAAGCCTAAGAGGAGGTTGGGAGGAATCGACTCCGCTGGGGAGATATTTATCTGTCTTGTATGAAGCCCAAGATTGTGGCTGAAAGAAGATTTTTTGATTCCACTGGGGAATATTTGTAGGTGTCTTGCATAAAGCCCAAGATTGAGGCTGAAAAGGAAAAGATTGACTCTACTGGGGAGTATGGTTTGTCTTGTATAAAGCCCAAGATTGAGGCTAGAAAGATGTTTGACTCTGCTTAGGGAAATTTATATGGTGTCTTGTACAAAGCCCAAGATTTAGGCTAAAAAGAGATTGACTCAACAAAAGAGTGTTTTTATCTGTCTTGTACAAAGCCCAAGATTGAGGCTGACTTTTGCTGAGGGAAATAAGGATCATTATACAAAGCCTAAGAGGAGGCTGAGAGAGATGAATACTCAATAAGAGAGTGTTCTAAGGTGATTGACTCAACAAGAGAGTATCTTTGTGTGTCTTGTACAAAGCCCAAGATTGAGGCTAAAAGGGTTTGACTCAACAAGATAGTGCTTTTATCTGTCTTGTACAAAGCCCAAGATTGTGGCTGAACAAGCTGGAGAAATCATTATACAAAGCCTAAGAGGAGGCTGACTTCTGCTGAGGATTATTGAGATCCAGAGGCAGGTCCAAATCGGGGGATCAATTCTTGCTGAGGGTTTACAGAAAAGTTGAGGTATCAGATGCCTTGAGGTTATGATGATAAGATGACCCTTGCTGGGGTGGGAAATTTAGGATAAAGATTGAGTTTTAGATCCTGTGAGGATTTTTAACTCATACTGGAGATTGATCGAACGATCAAGGTTTTTCCCGTATTCGTAGGGAATTTGAGAATGTCTTTTAAATCCTAGAGGATATTAGACTGTCTAAGTTTATTGGGGTGAAAGGATTTATCTTTGTATGATGCCCAAGAGGAGGCTGGTATTTTAAGGGATGAGAATCAACCCTAACATTAGTCGGAGGTTTTGACTCTGGAAAGACTTCTCTAACAAATGATGTCTAAGTTCTGTCCTATACCTTGAAGAGGTCTTTAAGGTCCTTATATTAAGCCCAAGAGAAGGCATGAGGACTTCTAAGAAGCCGGAGGGTCCTTGTACAAAGCCCAAGAGGAGGCTGGGATACTTTTAGGAAGCATGTGGGTCCAAACCTAAGAAGAGTTCAAGAAAAGTTTCACCGGGAATAATCTTTTCTTTAATGAACAGTTCTAGGGTTTGAAGAAATTCAAGAGAGGTTTCACCGAGAATTAATCCTCTCTGGGAATGGAATTTCTTTGACAATTCTAATAGTGACAGTCTGAGAAAAGTTTTCGCCGGTAATAATTCCTTTCTCTTTGTTCCAAATTGTTTAAGCCCAAGAGAAGGCAAAACTGTATCTGGAATTCCTATGGGGAACTAGTTTTGACTGTATTGAAAGAGCGACCACTGGCTTTAACTAGTTCTAGACTTAATTGTCGGGGAAAACTCTAAGCAAGTATACAAGTATATATATAGTTGATATATGACAAGTACTTAAAAGGATATGAAAGAAGGACTTACAGGTGAGGAAGCTTCCAGCAATACAGTTATATATATATATATATATATATATATATATATATATATATATATATATATATATATATATATAAAAAAGCATGTAAAGAAAACTGATAAAAACTTACAGGTGAGCTAGCTTCCATAGTAACAGTTGTATGGTTAGTTGTTCAAGAAATTAAAGAAAGTTTTGATAACAACTATGAATTTGAACCTAAATCAAAAGAGAATTTTTTTTTTGAGAAAGTTGTTGGGGCTTATACTCAAGGAGAGGCCCAGATGAAGAAAGAACAGTAATCGTACCGTTGTTTTGCAAACTGTACTAGGGCTTATACAATGACTGAGGCCCAAAGATTATTTATGTACAAAGGGGGTTGGGTCTTACACTCTATTAGAGGCCCAAAGTTTATTTTAGATACAAGTGATGGGGGTTACAACTCAAGGAGGGGCCCAAAAGTTATTTTTATACAAGATTTGGGGCTTATAGCTCAAGGAGATGCCCAAATGATTTATTTTAAAAAGGCGACGATCGTGTCGCGGTTTTGAAAACCACAGAGGGTCTGATACAATAACTGAGGCCCCAAAAATTGTGTATTTACAAAGGGAATGGGTCTTACACTCTAATAGAGGCCCAAAGTTGTTTGAAAGTTTAAAATCGAGAGGAAACCCTAATTTTAAATTAAAATGTCATTTTTCAAAAGAAATTTAAATAATAAATGATAAAATATCAAATCTATTCAAAAACAAGTTGTACACTTTAAAAAATAATTTGAAAAATCATATTTAATCATATGAAAGCTTGAAATTCAATTAGTTTTGAAAGATCAAAGTGGAAATTTCATTTTAAAAATGTTTAAAAATAATAAAATGAAATTAATTACCAAAATTCTAACTATATTAAATAAATAATATAAATTAGATTTTTTTTGTGAAATAAAATATTTAATCATTTTAGTGAATTTTTAAAAATAGACTTAATTCAAAAACATAAATATTAAGAGAGAAATTAATTTTTGAATCAAGTAAACAAAATAACTAAAATTAAAAAATTTGAACTATGGCGCCAAGAACAATTGGTTCTTGCCCGCGCCCTCTGTTTTTGCAGATTTGCGTTTTCTCACTTTTCTCCATGATTTATCAATGGTTTTGCACGATTCAAGTACCAATCTTGTTCGTTTTCGAACAAGGATCACAACCATATAATTTAATTGCATTTATATTAAGCATGAAGAAAGAAATCAATTGAAAACCTCAAGAACAATAATTTCAGCATGAACAAAATGAAATTCCATACACGATTGATTTATGGCAATTGATTGAGGGTTATCACTCTACATACATGCATAAACAAGATGGTAACTCAAAAATTCATTCATGATGCATGGATCATAGAGTTAGAAGGGTTCAGACTTACCTCTTGCAGCTGTTGATCGAGTTTGATGATGGAGGTGTTGCAGATAGGTTCCAATGATCTGGACAGCTTCCTTAAGTGCCAAGGAGTGTGTTTGAATGCTTGGAGTGAATTGAAATGAGCTGGAACTGGTTGTGGTACCTCAACAGCAACTTTCTCAAGAACTTGAGCAATTAGCTGGTTATTTTGCGAATCTGATGTTCCAGATGTGATTTTGTGTTATGGATCACTCATATATGATGTTTATGAGGTGTGTGTGTGTGTGATTGGTTTGGTTGGAATCACTCTCAATCTCAAAACCCGATAGTGACTTGAGTTAGAAGGAAAAATTGGAGTGAAATAAGAGATTTTGAGGAAAGCATCAGTTTGGGTGCTTTGGTGTACTCAAACTGATCACAAATGAGCTCTATTTATAGTGTGTCAAGTTTATTTTGGCAGCAATTATGTGTGGCAACTGCAGCAGGTCTGTGGCCAATTTGGATCAAATGGAATCTCAAGTCTCCTCTAGCCATTAACTTGAGGTTAGAGCACATGCTTATGGTCTATTGGTTTAGATATAAGGCTTGACTCATTCAAATAAGCTTGCCTTAGTTCATGCCACCTTGATTCATCCATTGAATGCATTGAAACAAAATTGGAGTCTTGGCACTTTTTAGCTCTTTTAGGTTTGGAATGGCTATATGTAGATTCTTGGACTTGGGAGGCTTGGGGATCAGATCTTTCTCCTTTTGTTTTATCCTCAGATGTGTCCAAATGGATGAGGAGGCTTGGAGTTGTCCAAATTTTCCAAATCGAGCAAATGCACAAAATCTGCGTTGCTTGGGACAGTTGGAAATGGTGATTTTGAGGGATTCATATCTCCCTGCTCTGGTTGAGTTATGGGAGGTTCTTATGCTTTTTAGAAAGCCCTCATATGATACAAAACACGTGTGATCATAGTTTGTTTTGAAACTATTTGGATCCAATTGAAAAATCCTCATGAACATTGATGTTCAAGGCTGGTAACTTAGGCAGATTTTAACTAAGTGTTGGAAAAAGTGTCATTTTCATGTTTTTGTGATTTTAATCACTCGATAACTTAAAATCCATAAATAATTGGAGTTGGAGGTAGTTGAAGCTATTGTAGAGTGTAGCAAGACCTACAAATCCAGCTTTGGATCACCCAAAATGGTTGCTTGGATCTCAAATTATGATCCTTGGAAGTTGGTACCAAAATCACTTTTGTTCCATAACTTAGAAAATTTTTTGTTTCTTATGGTTGCCCCTTTTGCAAGAAACCTCACTTTTCTTGATTTTTCTTGATGAATGATGATCAATGTCACATATTAACATTATTTTTTACTTAGGTGAACCATATTTGTGAAAAATTCCAAAAAGTCAAACTTGATTTTGTGCACAGTTGACTTTCTATCGGATTAAATCCAAACGGTGCGATCCTTTGTGAAATCAAGTCCTTGACCTATATCGAACCTAATGGATGGATTCCATAGGTGATATAGGGTGTATTGAATCATGTCCGAAGGCTTGGGAGCATGTCCTGGTCAAAAGTCAAAGGTACAATTGACTTTTCCCTTCAAAACCCTAATTGTGGTCTAGATAAAAATGAAACTTGTGAATCAAGCTTCTTGGATTAATCCATTGTTGCAAATGGATCAATGTAGTGTATTTGAGGCCCTCAAATCATGTCTTGAGGTCTTGGCTCATGCTTTGTCCCAAAAGTCAACTTAGGGGTGAATTAGGTCAAAAAACCCTAATTCCCGATTTTTAGTGAATGCATCCCCTGAGGCTAAAATGACTTGATGATTGAGTCTCTGAGGTCCCTTGGAGTATCTTGGGTTGTGCTTTGAAGCATTGGCTCATGCCCAGAGGAAAAATTCCATCTGGAGGCCTTGGTCGACCAAAACCCTAATTTGGTGACACTGGCGATCTTGAGGCTTGATCCACTTGGAGTGTTGCAACCTTGTGCTTGATTCATGATGTGGAAGTCCTCTTGATCCTTTATGGGTGTTTAAGAGGTTTAGACAAGTTTAAGATCATGTCATTTCTTGATTGATCTTTTGTCTAAGTGCTCTGAGAAGGCTAAAAACCCTAATTCTTGATTATGGTGAATGCTCACCCATCTTTGAGGAGATTGACGAGGCATGATGGTATATCCATATTGTGGTAATGATCTTCACCATGTTGGGAAATCTTGGTGGTCAAAATTTGGAGTATGACAGATTGTTAGAATAAAATTTGTTCATGACATATTTTCCTTAGGTTTTTATGATAACAAAGTATTGAAAGAACAATGGTTTATTTGATGTGTGTTACATGTGTGCAGGTTCTAATACTTGTAAATTTTATAGTCAGAATCTGTTTTACATTAGCACACTTGGGAGTTGCTGAATTGCTAGCTTCTGGTGGCAGAATCTGATGAAAACTTGCTAATTGATGTCTAGCGTAGACTCTGAAGCTGAAGGTCTCAGCATCAAAAGAAACAACATAACTGTCTCTACACTTAGTGAATGCAAATTGGCTTCTAGTACCATTCAAAGTTGGTGATAAAGCTGAAGTTGTATGTACTGTAGAAAGCAAGCTGTATTGTCAAATCAGTTTGTCAGCTAGAGTCTACACATTGCAAGGCTCAAGAAAGGCTGGAATGCTTTATGGATATCCACTCTCAACGGCTCTAATAGTACATGATCTCTTGAAGACTCGAAGTTTAAACATGTTACACATTGGATCAAGATTTTCGGGTGTATCTATCTTCAACATCTCTTGTACTATGGAGTAAAAGTAAAGACTTTATCAAGTTACCTCTTCAACGGCAAGTTTCTGCAAAGGCTATATATATGGCTTAAGGTTCAAACTGAATCTTTAACAAGGATCATCCAGAAGAAGGAGTAACAAGATTAGCAATTATCAACACCATTGTATATGTAGACTTTTTGTTGTAGGTTGTAATTGTAAAAGCCTTAAGATTTCTTATACATTGAATATCTTAGAAATCTTAATTGCTTTAGGTTTTTGTTATGGTGATTTCCCATACCTCTGATACTTGTATTAAGTACACCTTGTTCTCTATTATGCTGAGTTTGTTTAGCAGTTTAGATTAAGTCTCTTGCTATGTGCTTGAGCAAAAGTCTTAAGTCATTGGGACTTAAGCAAAGAAGTCTCGAGCAAAGATGCTTGAGCCATGTTAGTCTCTTGCTATGTGCTTGAAAAATGCAAGTCTTAATCAAATAGGTTGATTGAGTAAAAGTCTTGTGCCATTGTGATACAAGCAAGGAAGTCACGAGCCAAGATGCTTGAGCCACATAAGTCTCTTGCTATGTGCTTGAGTTATTAAAGTCTTAATCAAGTGTATTGATTGAGCAGCTTAGCCCAGTACATGAAATCAGAGCAGTAAGTCCTGAATCTGAGGGGTTCAAGCAAGGAGGCTCATTTTATGGGACTTAGAGCAGATGTCTCAACTAGTGTGGCTTGAGCAGGGTAGCTCAGTACATGAAACTGGAGCAGTAGGTCTTGAATCTGAGGGGTTCAAGCAAGGAGGCTCGTTTCATGGGACTTGGAGCTGAAGGCTCAACCAGAGTGGCTTGGAGCAGATTTCTTGGGTCCGAGGGACTTGAGTAAAAGTCTTGGGCTGAGGGCCTAAGCAAGGAAGTCTTAGTTTCGTGGAACCTAGGCAAGAAGTCTCGAGTGAGGAGCCTGAGCAAGAAGTCTTGGACCTTGGGTCTGAGCAATTGTAAAAGTCTTATGCAGAATGCATAATCGATTGTAATCATGATTTGATTATAGTGAAAATATCTTGTGAGCAATGGGACTGGAATACTCTCAGTTTTGGAGGAACCAATATAAACTTTGTGTCTTCTGCTATTATTTATTTGCCTCTGTTAACAATCTGCTGTTAAGAATTAACAAGAATCTAAACCCCAGTTTAGATTCTGAACTCTGATCAGATACAAACTAAGAAAACGGAAAACACAATTTGTCCCCCCCCCCTTCTTGTGTACTTTTCTCACCTTCAGATGGCGCGCCCCACATTTTTTCTCGATTATTTGAGAAACCGAGGTAATAGAGTAGTATAATTACCTCAGTTTAAAATAATAACTGAGGCGAAAACATTGTTATATATTTTTTTCTAAATTTTGGTTTGAACCTGTAATACAGAATCATATTTTGGTCATTTTTTAAAAAGATACATTATTACAAAACCATATGTTGACCATTTTTAAAACAAATACTTTATACCTTTTTTCCATTTCTCAAACAGGATCATTGTACCCAAAATATATTCATTGTATACACCATTACATAGCCAAAATGACACATTACATCTTATAATTTTACAACAAATTAAAACTAAAACAAATGATTAACCAACAAAAGCAATAACCAAAATGAAAATTCTTGTAGGCCATCCAAAAGTTCTCTTATGTGATTTTTCAGCGGTCATTAAGCATCTATAATTTGAACAACATTTAAAGCCATTTAAGATTATCAAAAATAACAACAACATTAAATCTTTAATAAAAAGAATATAAAAATATAAATGAGTAAATATATATTACTAAGTGATATAAAATATTTACTTACTATTTTTCTCATATCCCCTCTTGATGATCATGATGAATAACATGCACATTATTTTTTGAATCATTTTCTTATGATGAGAGATGTACATGTGTTTCGAAAGAGGGGGTATCAAAATTTAAATCTTGATTTTCATCACTATCAGGAATAGATTTTCCTTGTAGAACAATTGACCATCTTGGGTTAGAAGGATCAGTTACATAAAATACTTGTTTTTCTTGGGATGCCATGATGAATGGTTCATTCATATAAGTCGCCTTTCGAAGATCAACCTGTGTGAATCCTTGTTCATCAGTTTCTACACCAGTGTTACTGTCAATTCACTTTCACTTAAATAAAGGCACTTTAAAAGTAACATGATCAATCTTCAAAATCTCCTCAATGACCCCAAAGTATGCTCTAGATGCCAGTAAAAGATTCTTATCTTTCGAACTAATGAAGTACATGCATTCAGCTTCAACCATAACCCCACTATTTTGCATGGTACTACGATCATTCTTTAATTTTGTATAGAATGAAAATTTAGTAATGTCGTATGCACTCCAAGTAATTACATTAAACTTAGGCATATGTGACAACAATTTTATTATCTCTGATGCACTACTCTCTTTAGAAATACTTTCATTAAACTAATTTTTGAAAGTTTTGTTATGCACTATCAACAAACGCCTTTCATTCATCCGGGGGAATTTTCCTTGATAATATTTTGTGAATGGTCACGCAAGGTTGAACTCCACTAACATTATTCAATATGTACAAATATGCTTGAAAAACTACATCTCAGAAAAATGTATTAACATTTAAACGTTGAATACATCTACCATCATACCTTTCATCATATTGAGACTCGGGAATTTCTATAGAGTTTGCTTTTGACAAATAGTTTGTACAAAACTCAATAGCTTCTTCGATGATGTACCGTTCAATGATCAAAGCCTTCAGATGTTGATGATTCTTTGTATACCCTTTAAGATCTTCATGTATCATTCTACCAGATACATCCCCCATAAATAAATTTGGTCTACAAATTCTAATCTCCCTTCATGTCAAAGAATTATGAAGGAAAAAACATCTCTAATTGACACAAGATAATTGCAGCCTCACGTTCCAACTCGCCTAAATTTCTAGGATCAATGACTTTACTACTTATAAAATTGAATAATAAGCACAATCTGGTTATAGTTATCCTTACATTTTTTTGGTAGAATGCCACGGATAGCCATTGGTAGAAGTTTTGCATCAAGACATGACAATCATGAGATTTTCAGCCAACTAATTTCATATATTTCATTACCACAAGTTTCTTCACATTTGATGAGTACCCTTGGAGAACTTTGATACCCTACAAACATTCGCAATTTCTTTTCCTATTTTAGACAGAGTGTGACAAGTTGGGAGCAAATATGTTCTATTTCCTATTTCTTTTGTGGATAACTCTTGTTGTATTCCCATCACCGCTATATCTTCACAAGATTTCTTAGTATCTTTTGTCTTGCCTTTGGTGTTAAGATGTGTTCCAATCAAACTATCACATACATTTTTCTCCACATGCATCACGTCAAGACAATGTCTTACATCAATACTAAACCATTATAAAAGATAAAAAAGCACCGACCTCGTTTTCCAAATATTTTTCTCCACGTGCCCTTTTTGTTTCTTTCCAAAGAACACATTAATGTGTTATCTTTTATAAACGACCTTCCCGGTTAAGGGTTTTGGAGCGATATCAAACTTTTGTTTTCCATTAAAAGCCTTCCGCAATCAATTGTATGGATGAGTAGTTCTTAAAATTTTTTGATGCCTAGGGTAACAAATCTTTTTCCATTTTTTGATTGGTGGAAGTATGTATGATCTTCACATATTGGACATGCTTAATGTCTCGTGACACTGTACCCAGATAAATCACCATATATAGAAAAGTCATTGATTGTAAAAAAAACATGGCACACAACTTAAAGTTATCACTTGTATACGCATCATTAACATCAACGTCTTCCTCCCATAAATTTTTTAAATCTTCAATCAATGGCGTTAAATAAACATCTGTCATTCCCTGGTTGTTTTGGAACCAAAATCATCATTGATAACATCATATATTTGCGCTTCATGCACAACCACGAAGATAGGTTGTAAATTATGAGAAAAACATGTCATGAAGTGCGGTTAGTACTCAAATTACCAAACAAGTTCATTTTTTGGTGGTAAGTCCAAGCCTAAGGTCCTTGGCTCTGGGGCAAATTTTGGAAACAACCTATCAATTTTCTTCCATTCCAATGAATCAGCTACATGGCAAATTTTTACATCACATAATCTTTCATCTGCATGTCATCTAGTATTGTTTGTGTCATTTAGATTAGTAAATAGTCTCTTGAACCTTGGAATTATCCGTAGGTACCACATCACCTTGGAAGAAACACCTTTTCTAGTTACACCATCATCATCTTCAGCACCATTGTCCTTCTTCTTGTAGCATGACTCCCCACACCTCGGACACTCATTCAAGTTTTCATATTTTTTCCTATATAATATGCAATCGGTGCGACATGCATGTATTTTGACACAGTCCAAACCCATTGGACATAATATCTTCTTGGCCTCATAACTACGGTTCAACAACGTGTTTCCTTCAGGAAGCATTTCTTGCAACAATTCAAGCAATTTAGTGAAACTTTTATCCATCCAACAATTTCTTGCCTTAAGATTAAATAATTTTAACACAACTGACAATCTTGTAAAATTTTGCATTCCAGATATAACAACTATTCCATGTCACTTTTCAAAGTATTTCTCACGCGAGCTTTCTTAAAAGCATATACTCCAATATCACAAATTATATCTTCTAGAGTATCATTCATAAATTCATCATCATCAACTCTATGCGACATAGGTCTTTTTTTGTCACATCACCATGCCATACCCATTTCGTGTAATTTTGAATAATTTCATCACAACAACAATGATTGAATATATCATCCCTTGGATGTTTTTGCATATTTCAGAAAATTTTACAAGGACACTAAAACATCTCATCATCGTTAGGAATGTTTTTTTTTTCGCAAATTCAAGAAGTTGAATCACACCATTCTCATTCTATTTACTTAATCTATTGGTTATCATTCAACTACGATCCATAATAACATACAACTTCTGAAAGTAAAATAAAAATGAACATTCCGAAATAATACAACAATAACAATAAACAATAACAACTACAAATACCTAAAAAATAACACTACATTATATCCAAAGTCTCAAAAACCATGACAATAACAATAACAGTAAATAATACCACTACGTTATACCCTAAGTCTCGAAAACCATGTAAATAACAACAACAATAACAACAACAACATAAAAAAGAAACGTTGATGACGACAACCACAACCACAACAACAACCACAACAACAACAACAACGACGACAACAACAATATTCTATGAGAGAGTTTTACATACCGTAGAAGATGTGAGAGTAGAAGAAAAGTGTTGGTTTGAGATTTGAGCTTTCTTCCTCCTTGGAGAAGATTGTGCTTCAGTTCGTTAGGTTGAGAGAATGGTGTTTCAATCGAAGAAAAGTAATAGGGTGTAAAAAGTGAATGAAACATAACATTTTGATGATTGAGTAAAATATTATTTAGAGTTTACATCTTTGTTTTCAGAAAAACCGAGAGAACAATATTGAGGTAAAAAACTGTGTTCAATTTATTTAAATAAAATATTAATAAACTTTTAATGACGTTTTTTTAAACAACTGAGGTATAAGATGATTAATAAAATAATAGTGAAATTTTGATTCTAAAGAAAGCATAAATTTGTAGGAGCTGTGAATTGAAGCTCAAACCCTAAGCTACATAACCTGTCGGTTTTCAAAAATACTGAGGGAAAAAATTAAAACTTTTAAAAATTTAATAATAAAATGACGCGTTTCAGATCACATAACCTTAGATTTTTATTAACCGAAGTAAAAAACTTTGTCATAAAATATATTATTTATAACAATGTCTCCACTCTTAAACCTCCAAAATATTCTCTTAAACTAGAATAATTTTTATTATCTTTATTAATAAAATCATAGTTTAAGGAATAAGAACAAAACTATCTTAAGACTAGGTAAAGTATTTACACTCACGAGTTTAAGACTACTATTAACAAATCACATAAATAGGATGAATACATCAAAGTTATTCATGATATTCTTTATAAGAAGTTCCTAACTAAAGCTCTAATTAAAGTTTATGTTGAAGCTCATGTAGAAGATACTACATGGATTGATTTGAATCAAATTCTAGTTGAAGCATTGATTATAGAAATTTAAGATTATCATAAGCCCTTTAAAGTTCCTACTGTGATTCCTTACATAAGCATCCTTCCAGCTAGAGTTGAAGACTTTGTCCCATCTTCAACAACACCTTCATGTGTGTTGGCATCTACTTCTACATACATATTATAGAACTCATAGGCATTCACGAGAAGAAAAAAAATCCTTAGGTTATAACTAAATAGTTTGAATGAAAGTTACACATCAATTAGTTTAACAAATAATAAGTTATTCTACCATATGTATTGACTTGAATTATTAGGGATAAGGCTTTGTTTAATATGACCAATAATTTAGCTTATTTTAACAAATAATAAACTTCCTCTTAAAAATACAAATAAGAAACTTGTTATTTAACTAAGAGGTGTTTCGTAAAGTACTATATCTTAAGAAATTGTTACTTTTTTTTTAGAAGCTACTTTAGGGCCAATCCTTTAGTTTTTCACTAATAAATTAATTATTCTAGGCTAATTTTTTTAATCATAATCTATAGCTTAATTATTAGTATATATACAAAAAATGTATCACTTACATTATAAGTCTTTTTAGTATAGCTAGGCTAGCTATTCACTTAGCAGGTTACCAATCATTTTCCCAAACATTAGTTGAATAAAATGATATATATTAACACTCTAATTAGCAAGTTGCCCCGTATAGTTGAGTTAAGACTGAGCATTCAACATGAAATCCCATTCTGAATAATTGGGATTAGATTTTTGTGTATTAGATTAATCATTTGGCATTCGTACCATTTTATTAACTCAAATTGGTACTCTGCATAGCTAAGATCAAAAATAAAAGGAACGCCAATTATATTTAAACATTATAATGGTTAGAATAGCAACTAGTGTAAAAGATTAAAAATAAATAAAAGTAAAAGATAATAGATACCGATCTTTATTGCTCCAGCTCCAGCTCCAGCTCCAGCTCCAGCTCGGCCAATGATGTTTACATATGTGACTATAGAGTATCTATAATTTCCTTTATGTATTTTTCATGAATTGTTGATCCAGCTCCAGCTCGGCCAATGATGTTTACATATGAGACTATAGAGTATCTACAATTTCCTTTATGTATTTTTCATGAATTGATTGAATTATAGTGTTACAAGACATATATATATATATATATATATATATATATATATATATATATATATATATATATATATACTCTCAACAACTCATCGTTATCTCAACAATCCATAGATATCCGAACAATATGAGACATACTCAACAATATCCATTTGGGTGAATATCAAACCCCTATGAAGACTTCCTGCATAATACTTCATCCTGAAAACTTGGGAGGTACGCCTCCTGCTTAACATTAAAAAACATGTAACAAGTTCAAGCAATGCCTGAATTTGTCACTGATGATTGACTTGGTCAACATATTGACTGCATTCTCAGAAGTATGAACAGTTTCAACTAATATATGTCCAGATGCAAGTAACTCTCTAATCTTGTGAAACCTCACGTCAATATGTTTGGTTTTGGCATGATACACCTTATTGTTTGCCAAATAAACGATATTCTGACTATCACAATGCAACTGAATTCCACCTTTCTCAACACTCAATTCTCTTACCATTTCTATAAGCCATAAGGCTTCTTTGGCAGCTTCGTCTGCTACAATGTAGTCTACTTCATTTGTCGACATGGCCACTATGGATTGAATCGATGATTTCAAAGAAATAGGTCATCCTGCTAAAGTAAAGACATACCCACACTATGCCAAAAAATACCTTTAGCAGCGCTTTTTTTTGCCTTTAGCAGCGCTGCTAAAGGTGGCGCTGCTGTAGATAAAGGCAGCGCTTTTTTTTCTTTGAAAAGCGCTGTCTTAGGACCCCCTTTAGCAGCGCTTTTAAAAACGCTTTCGTAGGACCCCCATATAACAGCGTTTTTTCAAAGAAAAGCGCTTTCGTAGGACCCCCTTTACCAGCGCTTTTAAAAGCGCTGCTAAAGGTCCCCCTTTAGGCAGCGTTTTTTCAAGGAAAAGCACTTTCGTAGGCCTCCTTTAGCAGTGCTTTTAAAAGTGTTGTCTTATGTATACGTTATCACCCCCTTTAGGCGGCACTTTTTTTAAAAAGCGCTGTCTTTAGTAAATGAACTTTTTAAAAGCATTTTTTTAAAAATCAATTAGTTTGGAGTGCTTTATTTGCTAAAGCGCTGTCTACTGTGTATTTTTTCATAAGTCCTCTTTTTTCACACAAACCTGTATAATTCAACACAAGCCTTTATTTCAACACATGGCCTTTTATACCATTATAATTTAACACATAGGCCTTGTATACGATTATAATTCAACAATAAGCCTTGTATACGATTAAAATTCAACACATAAACCGTAATAACCATTATATATATTTCAACACAAACCTCATTCACCAAAATAACCATTATATATATATAACTCAATACAAATCTCATACATCCAAGTAGACATCCAAAATTATAATAACAACTTCCAAAACTAATTACACCAAACATCCTAAACATGCACCAATTCTAAACCTTATACACCATTTCCATCACCTATACATCAACTTCCAAAACTATTCAACAATTTCTAAAACTATACAACACCTTCCATAAACCTAACACACACAAAAAAAACAATAATATACCTCATATAATTCTCATTTCAACAATGTATTGACACCATTCCTCCTTTATTCCTCCAATTTATCTTTCGTGTAGGTGGCACACTTGAATTCATCAAACTACTACATAATATAACATAATATGCATGATTCAGTTAAAAGTAATTACTTAGATGAAATATCCGATAATAAGTCTAAAAATAAATCATAACTTATAAATCCATACCATGATTGGAATCTCTATTTGGTCCAAATGAATAATCTCTTTCATGAATCTCAATACAAAATAACCATAATCTATACCATTACGCTGCCGAGGGCACTACACATAGAAAAAAGTATGCATATGTATCAGGATATATAGTTTAACTTGTGTTATCAAGTAGCATCACTATTATAATAAAAAATATGAAAATATACCAGCACTCTTATCCATGTAATGTTGTTTACTTTGCTCTTTGGTACTCGAGCTTGTCGTTGTGATCGGAGTATTTGTATGGCTCTATCATAACGTAAACGAATATTTAGAACAATCTCACATAAATAAATAAATACACACGCAAATATTTAGAACATTCGTATCACTTACGTATCAATCATCTTCTTCATCTACGGGTACTATGTTTGATCGCCATCTAGCGAATCCAGATAATAGACTATTTCTTTTATCGGATTAATCGCAAGCTACAACCAAGGTCCACTGTAAACATAAACAAAAGTTTAGATGGAAATGTTATACACAACGTAAAAATGCGAAAGATTATAATAAAGGAAGTTAGAATGAAAATCTAACCCGTGGCCAGTATTATATGGTAAAAGATACAACTTCTCTGTATCTTTGTTGGGCATAAATGCATCTACTAAGTGATCTTTGACCACATTTGCAGTTCGATTGATTAGATTTGCATTGACACAGCTAGGAGACAAGAAACATAATCTATCTGTCAATTGAAGCGAGAGCATCAATTTTTTATACAAGTACCTGAAATAAAAACATAATCAACATTCGAATATTCATTGAAATGAGTAAATAAATTTATCAGTTAATTAAATAAAATCGATGGATTACCTGATGTATGAATTCATAACACCGATGCCTAATTCAGCATGCTGAAATATCTGATCCAAGTCTTCTTCAGCAATTGTTTCTAAATAGGAAAACCCAAAAATACCTTTTTCCATAGGTATTTCACGGATACCACCTTCCATCAAATTCGTTGTGCCTATAATTGTTTCAAGGCACAACCGAAATCGAGGAATAGAAGATTTTATTGGCTTGGCTAATTTTGGCTTCTTGTTCTTGCTCCCTTGTTGCACCTCTTGTGTAGGAATCTGAAAATCATATAAGTCATAAAGTATAAAATCACGAAGCATTTGAATTCGGATCATAAAATCAACATTTTCAATGCATATATATCAATGTACCTTTTTTTTTATGCAACTGATTCTGTTTGTCGCACTATCCCTGTATCTTTTGATTTGGATTTTATAAGAGTCTAACAATACCATGTAAATAACATGTACGTAAAAGTAAGCATAACATAACTTATAAACAAGTAAAACATTTGAAAACTAAAAGGTTAATAATGGTTTTCAATATACCGAGTCATCTATGACAATGAGGTTTCACGGCCATGCAACATACGAGCCTATTGCGTCCCCCACCAATGTTGCATCTGAAACGTCGTCAGGTATAGGTAGTAACGCATCCCGCTATAAAGCAATATCAATTGAAACCTTCAAAAATCCAGCAGGGAGCGGTCTATGGTGAAGTACGTCTCCCGAAGTGTTATGCACTTTTCCTTTGCCAACCATGCAATATGTCGGTGCCGATAAATATAGCTGACAAGGTGAAATGCCCTAAACCAAAAAAAAATTAATATGAAATTGTTATTGTGCATATATGTCAATATAAAAAATTGTGATAATTTAATAAATATAATTACCTCCGGAATTTTTTGTTGAAAATTGATACTATCCTTGTCACTAGTATCTTTAAATTATGAACCGCGCCTTTCCGACATATATCTTTCTTTATCCTGTTGCAGTTCACGAACTTGAGCTCTCAATTCTTCCAACGTTTCCATCACCTCTCTATTGCTAGGATTTCTGGTCTTTGGACACTTATACAAGGCAGATGGAGTGGCTCCAAATCCCTTACCCCTCACGCGACCAGAATACTCAGGAACATTTAATACTCGACTCAGTATGCTTCTGCAATCCTGGTCTTCCGTGAGAGTTAAAGACTGAGATAGAGTCTCCTGAAATTCAATATTAGAGTTAAGCATAAATATTTTAGATAAACAAGAACTTTTTATTTAATTAAACAAATAATATTATACTTACACATTGTTCAAAAACTTGTCGAACACCTTCAGTAACAACTCCATCCTTTCCCACACGGACAACCTTCCACTAAACATGCTCCAGAAGAGATGTTTCTTCACTTTTCTCCTCTTCAAGCTACACATTAAGTCAAGTATTAAGATGAATAATAACACAAAAATATCGTAGCAATTATATATACTTACTATTGTTTGTTCCAAGCGTGCATATCACAAACGCCCTTTCTTGTATGGATATGCGGGTTTTGAGGCTCTTTGACGATTTACGTTACTCAAAACCTGCATAAACAATTTTAAGTAATATCAGAACACATGTAATAACTACATGAATATACTACAATGTTCATGATAAATTAAATTAAGATTACGTGGAATTCTTGAGTTCTTCGTTTGGCGACAAAAGTGTCTTATTCTCCGAGTGCAATCAAATCCGCATACTTCTTCGGACGTTCCGCTTCAACAAAGTTTCCTTGGTCATCCTTAAGAAACTTGTTGGTTAAAAATGCTCGAAACCCTCTAAATCTTTTTCCGGCTAATTGAAGACAATATTTTTTCCGTTTGTCACCAATGTTAAAAGATCTCTACAAAAAAATATACATAAAGTGTGTTAGTATAATTAATTTAAAGATATAATCGTCAAAAATAACAAATAACATCACATATAGTACCTGTATCTCACTCCATATTTTATCTTTGGCGGGTTTCAACTGTGGATTTCTCCAATTGTCAGAAGTAATAGGAACTTGTGAATGGACAAGTGCACCAATGTAACTTGTCAACATTGCGCCATTAGGCTCAATTAGTTGACCCGTTTCATTCCAATGAACGTCGTATTTTATTCCCTTATCTCTAGCACAAATTATTCCTTTCATAATTGTTATTACTCTTGAAATATCTCCTTCCGCATCATGAATTGATTCTTTTGCATCATTCTTTGAAGTATTGTGCGAGTTCTCCTCATTAGTAGTCATTTGACCTGTAATAAAGAAAAACACATATAAATCCATAATCCATATTCCATAATCCATTCTCAAATATGAAATGACAAATACATAACATGACAAACACATGACAAACATATAAATCCATAATACACAATCCATAATCCATAATCCGTTGAACATAAATACACGATTCATTCTCAAATATGAAATGACAAATACATAACATGATAAACATATGACAAATACATAATCCATAAATATGAAATGACAAATACATAACATGACAAACACATGGCAAACATATAAATCCATAATCCATAATCCATAATCCATAATCATTCCCAAATATGAAAAACACTTGACAGAATATATAATTTTACTATTACCTTTTTATTAACATCTCTTTCTTTTCTGGGTAGGAATATGATCTGATGTCTCTTAACAACACGGATGGATGGATTGATCCAAATTCCCTCATTATGATCATTTCTAATATATGATTCATTCGCTCCAACATTCTCATCTTGATCACTTATAATATATGATTCATTCGCTCCAACAATATCACCTTGATCTCCAATGTTATCATCAATTACTTTGTTAGATAAAATCACTATAGACCATTTCGCACTTGTCGGATCAGTGACATAGAACACTTGTCTAGCTTGAGAGGCTAGAATAAAAGGCTCATCTTTGTCCCCCACCCTATTAAGATCCACTTGCAAAAATCCTGACTTATCCATTCGCATGCCACTATTATTTTCAACCCACTTGCAACCAAAGATAGGAATCTAAAACTTCTCATAATCAAACACCCAAATGCGCTCGATAACCCCAAAATATGACTTATTTGCATATTTGGGGTTTAAGTCCTTTACACTTGAAATGTGCATTGATTCAGCAACCAAGGTGACACCACTATTTTGCATAGTACTTTTATCATGTTCTTTGGTATAAAATGTGTATCCATTAATTGCGTATGCGCTATAAGAAAAAACATGCAAACTTGGACCATATGCTAAACATCTCAACCTTTCTGTTATTGAAGCGGGATCTACACAAAACTTTGAATAAATATGATCCTTAAACCATGGTATGAAACTTCGATTGTGCTCTTGTACTATCTAATTTTCATTTCTATTTGGATTTAAACCTCAGAGAAAATCCTTGTGCATTTCAACATACGGCTCAACCTCATTGTCATTGTGCAGAACATACAAATGCACTTGCTCCCGTTCAGCCCTTGATACGGTCACAATTTTATTTCCAATTAAATTTTTTCCTTCTTTTTTTCAAAAATGTGAGATTTGGGGAGTCCAATGGATTGAACATTGGACAAATATTCAGTACAAAACTCAATCGCTTCTTCAATAATGTATAGTTCAACAATACAACCCTCTGGTCGACTTCGATTTTTCACATACCCTTTTAATATTTTCATATACCGTTCAGCAGGGTACATCCATCACATATAAGCTGGTCCACACAATTGTGTCTCTTTCACAAGATGAACAACTAGATGTACCATTATGTCAAAAAATGAGGGAGGAAAAAACATTTCAAGCTCACACAATGTAATGACTATTTCTTTTTGCAATGTTGGTAAGATCGCAAGATCGATCACCTTACTACAAATTGACCTGAAGAAGAAACACAATTTAGTTATTGTGCTTCTTACTTTTTCTGGAAAAATAGAACGTATACCTATTGGTAGAAAATGTTCCATTATAACATGGCAATCATGTGTCTTCAAACTCTTTAACTTAAGGTGTTTCATAGACACAAGTCTTCTAATATCTGAAGATTGTCCTTCTGGAAATTTAACATCACTTAGAAACTTACACAATATATTTTTCTCCTTTCTAGATAGAGTATAAGCAGCAGGTGGTTGATATGTTCGTTTTCCTTTCTTCATGGGTCCTAATTCATTTTTTATTCCCATCGCTACCAAGTTCTTTCTTGCTTTAAGGCCATCCTTCGACTTTGCTTGTATATTGAGTAAAGTACCAATAACACTTTCAAATACATTTTTTTCTATATGCATAACATCAAGAAAATGTCTTACATACAACGACTTCCAATATGGCAATTCAAAAAAAATTGACCTCTTCTTCCACCCACGTTTGACAAGCGTATGTGCAAAAGGCTTTCCAAACTGAGTAGTCACATCCTTCACCTTTTAAAAAATTTGGTCACCTGTCAATGAAGGTGGAGCTCTACCTTGTTCTGGATTTCTATTGAATGCTTTTCTCCATCCACGGTAGTGATGATTAGAATTTAAAAATCTCCGATGACCGAGAAAGACATTCTTCTGACAAAATTCCAAACGCCTCCAATCTGTGTTTTCTTCACAAATAGGACACGCACATTGACCTTTAATGTTATACCCTGATAGATTTCCGTATGCTGGAAAATCATTAATTGTGCCAAACAATAGCGCCCTCAAATTGAAACTTTATTTTCTATATCCATCATAAACCTCCACACCGTTCTTGCAAAAAATCTTTAAGTCTTCGATTAAAGGTGTCAAGTATACTTCTATGTCATTTCCTGGTTGTTTAGGCCCAGAGATTAACATAGATAACATCATGTACTTACGCTTCATACATAGCCATGGAGGTAGGTTATAAATCATAATAATCACATGCCATGTGGTATGTGAGTTACTTTGAAGACCATGTGGGTTCATTCCATCAGTAGATAATGCCAAGCGAAGGTTTCTTGCTTCTTCCCCAAAATCAGGATAATCATTATCAATTTTCATCCAATGAGGGGAATCTGCCGGATGCCGAATCTTTCCATCTATAATTCTTTCATCCCCATGCCAAGTCAAGTGTTTTGCATCGGTTTCATAACGAAACATGCGTCTAAATCTCGGAATTATAGGAAAATACCATAAGACTTTTGCTAGAGACATTTTCTTCTTATATCGAGAGACGCCACATTTAGAGCACTCATTTAACGATGCATATTCATTTTGAAACAAAATGCAATCATTTGGACAAGATGTATCTTATCATAACTCATGTCAATAGAGCACAACATTTTTTTGGCCTCATAGGTTCGATTTGGAAGAACATTATCATCCGGATGCAAATCTTTCATAAGGGCTAATAACTCTGTGAAACTTTTATCCGACCATCCATTGCCCGCCTTTAAGTTGTACAACTTTAATACTGCAGACAACCTTGTGAATTTAGTGCAACCTTTATACAACGGTTTCTCTGCAACACTTACCAACCTCTCAAACATTTCGAGACAATCCTGAAGATCTTCTTCAAGTGCTTCTGCAATCTCTTCGACTCGATCACAATCATGTGTATCTGTGCCATTGTCGTTTGAAGAATAGGTCATATTATCCCTCGGTTCAAAATTCTCGTTACTTATCTCACCATGTAATATCCAACATGTATAACTTCGATCAATTCCATGCCTCATTAAATGTGGTTCCAACTGAACTGCGTTAATCCGACGCCCATAACAGCAACCTAAGCAAGGACATGTGATTCGACTGGGGTCTTTGTCGTGTTCAACCGCAAACTTAACGAATTCTAATACCCCATTCTCGTATTCTTTTGACAATTGATTCGAAGACATCCATTTTTTATCCATGAACGTTTTACTAAGTAAGCTAAACAAACACAAAAGAACAACTAAGTACCTGTATAGAAGTCAACAACTTCTGGACTGAACCACAAAGTGTAAGATTCTTGAAAACGACCTGAATTCACTCTTCACAAGTAACCCCTATATCAAATGAACGTAAGTTAGTAACTGATGGTGTATACCAAATATAACAGGACAAATTTAGTAGGTAATATGACAAACAAGAAATATCAGAGGAACAAGTCAAAGTTTCAAGAAACAAATTTAGTAAACATCAACATTAAATCAAATAGCATGGTATACTTTGATTCGTCACAAATGACACATCAACACTTAATGTTTCAACTCAACTTTGTCAAAAAAAACAACTTCAACACTTAAGTTCAATTAACTTCAAAGTTCTATCCAACAAAGAATCATCAATTCAATTCAATTAACAATTCAATCACTATTTATCATTTTCAATCAACTCTCAAAATAAAAATTAATTTCATAATTATTTTCAATCAACTCTCAAAATAAATTCAATCACTAGTTCAATTAACAATTAATTTCATTATCATTTTCAATCAACAACCAAATCCTTACATCACTAAAATTTTCCGATAAAATTCATTTTAACTTTACAAATTTTACACATTAATCACTATTCTACAAATTATGCTCTATACTAATTAACTTCTACTATTCTACAAATTAATTATTACACTAACTTCTACAAATTAATCACATTTTACACAATAATCACTATACTAACTTCTACTAATTAATCACTTTTCTAATTAATCACTTTTCTAATTAATCACTAACTAACTTCTACAAATCAAAAAATGAAAACCCAACATCAACAACTAATAATACAACAAATTTATCTCACAGAAACAACAGAGAAACAATCAAACAATGGAGAATATTAGGCATTTCCATGATTGGAGAGAAAACCAGAAAAAGGAAGAGAAACATACCTCAAACGAAGTTACGACGGCGGAGGACAGCGGAGGACGGAGGGCGTGAGTAAGCCACAAACGGAGGGAGTTTCGTTTGCAGAAGATGAAGAAGAAACGACGGAGGACGGAAGGTGTAACACCCTTTTCTACCCCACGAATAAACACGGCAAAATATATAATTTATCAGAGTAAAATCAAAACCACCTCGAAGGGTGCACATTTCTCAATAAATTCAAATTAAACACTTGCTCCGTAAACACGGGTTTTCCTAAAAGATACTCAAACGCCGTCATATGGCAGCGGAACTCAATAATTCAAAATAAAAAAGTTTTCAACAAAAGCCATCAAAGTTAGCAGCAGAACCACCATAACCACAATAATACAAAAGGTTTCAAAATAACCCATAGTCATCAAATATCACAAAACAACAACTCAACAACCCAACCCGGTGTTACACTATCAGAGCAAGACCCTCTACATCGACCAAAAGTAAAGTACAACTCCAAAAGTCCTCGAAGGCATCCACAGCTAAACCTGATCACCTGCATGTTACCCACGTGGAGGCAACATTCAAACAGGCAGGGTGAGTAATCACAATTCATTATAATCAATATAAAAACAGGATATGCAAAATGGTGTCATCATCAGATACAACATCATCAGGGTCATCATAAAGGAAAACATCATGAATCACTATATCACAACATCACGTCAATGCCACATAAAATGCAATGCATAACAAGACTCATGCATATGGTACCAATCGTCACAAAAGATGGACACTAGGCCATCAACCCTCCACAAGGGAGCACGTCATAAACACCTCAATCCACACAATGGGATTGAAGCCACCACTGGACCGAAGTCCTAACATCGTCACTGGACCGAAGTCCTAACATCATAAATAGACCGAAGTCCAAATGCTATGAATACATGATGCACAACGTCCTAATCATCATCATCAATAAAAGTCATTACGTGCATCATCATCCATCAAACTCACATATTCATCATATCATCAAATACGTCATCAAAACATCATTAATCAGCATCTCGTAATCATCAATATAACTCATGATAATTCACATCAAATAGTCATGTATCATCGTCATAAAGTCATCAACATATCTCATAGTAATTCACATTCATCAATTATTCATCAAAACATCACAATATCATAATCTCATATTCATCAATATCATCATGGTGAATCATCATAAACATCACAGCATCAAAACATCAAAATAGCATAGCAACACAAAACAAATTTGCGAACAGCAGATGTACGCTCCAGGATTCGCTAAGTGAACCTATTCGCTACAACCTTCGCTTAGCGAAGCGGCCAGAGAATCCCACAGACACCATACTCAACACCAGAAACACAATCATCTGTCATGCTCGCTGGTTTGTTCGCTTAGCGAACACACTCGCTGATTCCTTCGCTTAGCGAGACTCCCAGCGAATCCCCACTTCCACTCCAGAACCATCTCAGTACCTACACTCATGTTATCGCGTATTTGCTGCGCTGTTCAGTTTGCGAACCTTGGCGAACATTCGCCTAGCGAAGCAATGGTTTGCCTAGCGAAGCAATGGTTCGCCTACCGAACCTGCGATTACAGCAAATCGCTGCTACGCATCAGTAACTCCACAACCTCAAAGGTACATGCGATTACAGCCCCAAATGAACCAAAAACACCCCTACAACGGACCCAATACATCACGGAAATTAAAGGCCTAAAACCTACGTCTTTTAGGTCGATTCAGGACACTACGAGAACCTTAACTTCCCTAAACCTTCAAACTTCTCAAGCTTCCTATAAACTCCATAAATCCCTTTCGCCACAAGGTCGAAACAACATCGACAGGGAAGTCATCCCCAAGGTCTATTTTACCGGTTTAATTCAACATTATTAATCGATTCACAATAATGCCCTTAAATTCATTAGTTTACCTCAAAACCCATAAACCCTCACAATCCCCTTTTTCTACAAGGTCAAAACAACATCAAAGAAACATTAGCCTCAAAGGCCTAATTTTACCCAATTCAATCCAACCCTTCATATTCATCATCAACCCACAAAAACAACACCTAAATCATCAATATAATCATAAACCCACATAAACCTCAAAATCGGCCTTAAACGCATCGAATCCCTATATTGAAAATAATGAAAGGTAATACTCCCCATACCTTAGATTGTCGATTCGAAGCTTTCTCTCTGGGCCTTCGGAAACCTTCTCGAATTCCTCACCTCCTCCTTTTTCCTTAGAGCTCCCACCTTCTTCTTTTCACGGTTTACCAAAAAAAATGAAACATATTCTCAAATCCTCCTTTTATATTCAACCTAACCCTTGGGCCTCAAAATTGGGCTTTCTCCATAATACCCTCACTAATCCTCCTCAAAAGTCCAATTTACCCTTAATTCCTCTAATATTATTTAAATTAATAGTAAGACATTATACCCCATAATATATACTATTATTTAATTAAATAACCAAACTCCACAAAATTCCACGCAATGCCCCAAAACACTAAAATTCCCCAAAAATCACGAATATTATATTTAAATAAATTAAATAAATATTCTTACAAATTTGGGGTGTTACAACTCTCCCCCACTTATAGAATTTTCTCCCTCGAAAATTACCTCAAAGAAACAGAGTCGGATACGACCCCCTCATCTGATCTTCACATCTCAAGCCCAACTTTCCTGCTTCTTGGATCATCTTAGCCTTTTTAGGTGTCTTCTTACACCACTTTAGGTCCTAGTACAACACTCTAATCAGATTCATACCAACACACTGGAGTCCTACACCTCCTTCCACACAAAGCTTCATACAGCGTCATCCCAATACTAGCACGAAAACTATTATTGTAGGTAAACTTGATCGACGGCAAATAACTATCCCATGGTCCTCCTTGGTCCAACACACAAGCTCTCAGCAAATCCTCTAAAGATTGGATTGTCCTCTATGTCTGTCCATCTGTTTGCGGATGATAGGCAGAACTCAACCTCAACTTAGTACCCAAAGCATCTTGCAAACTCTTCCAAAACTTCGACGTAAATCTCGGGTCTCTATCCGACACAACATTCGACGGTGTCATAATTTACTCAATATACATCTTAGCTAGCTTCTGCATAGAATGATTAATCTTCATCGGTAAGAATGAGCCGATTTAATTAATCCATCCACAATCATCCAAATAGAATCACTCCCTTTCTCAGTTTTTGGCACTCCGACACAAAATCCACGACCATACTATCTCATTTACATTCGGGAATACTCAACGATTTCATTATATCTAAGGCTTATGATGCTCAATCTTTGACTTCTGACAAGTAAACTCAGCAATATCCTTCCTTACTGAATACTTTCCTCGATTTCTAGAACGTCTGAAACATACACTCTATCTCGAAACCTCGTCACACCATTGTCATCAATCTGGAATTCTCCTCCGTTACCTTGGTTAATCAAAGTCAATTGGTCATCCAACTTCAAATCCACTTGCTGACCCGCTCTGATTTCTTCCAAAATACCACTTGTCAGCTTCAACATTCCTAACTTCACACTGTCAGGAGTCTCTTCGCACACCAAACTCAAATATTAAAACGGTTCGATTAATTCCAATTCTCTCACTATAAGCATCAACATATGCAATGACTTTCCACTCAATATATCGGCCACTACATTTGCTTTACCAGGATGATAACTCAATTCAAAATCGAAATCCTTCAACAGCTCTAACCACCTTCTCTGCCTCATATTCCATGCCTTCTGAGCAAATAAGTACTTCAGACTCTTATGACGACTGAACACTTCAAATTTAGAGCCAAACAGATAAGTCTCCAAGTCTCCAACACAAACACCACAGCGGCCAATTCTAAGTCATGCTTAGGATAATTCCCTTCACAGACTCTCAATGTCTCGAAGCATAGGCAACAACTTGTCCATTCTTCATCAATACTCCACCAAGACCTATCTTCGACGCATCACTGTACACCACAAAAGATTCACTCGAATTAGGCAAAATCAACACTGGAGCGGTCGTTAACCTCCTCTTTAATTCCACACAACTCTCTTCACCAGCTCCATCCCACACAAAAGCTTGACCCTTTCGAGTCAACTGAGTCAAAGGTAATGCCAACTTAGAAAAACTCCCATAAGCTTGCGGTAATAACCCGCCAATCCAAGAAACTTCGTATCTCAGTAGCACACCTCGGCGGCTCCCACTGCCACACCGCATCAATCTTAGAAGGATCAACATCAATTCCACCTCTTGCAATCACATGGACGAGAAACTCACTTCCTTCAACCAAAACTCACACTTCGACACTTCACCTACAACCTCTTCTCTTTCAACACCTGCAACACAGTCCTCAAATGCTCAGCATGCTCTTCTTCAGATTTAGAGTCTATCACAAGATCGTCAATAAAACCCACTACAAACTTATCCAAATACTCAAGAAAATTCCTATTCATATACTCCATGAATACCAGGTGCATTAGACGCACCAAACGACATCACAGTATACTCATAGTCACCATACCTCGTCCTGAAATCCGTCTTCGGAATATCATCAGATTTAACATGAATCTGATGATAACCAGACCTCAAATCAATCTTGATAAATACACAGGCATCTACTAACTGATCCATCAATTCCTCAATCCTCAGAAGCAGACACTTATTCTAGATCGTCACTCTATTCACATGTTTATAATCCGCACACAATCTCATAATACCATCTTTCTTCTTCACCAACATCACAGGGGCACCTCACAGGGAAGCACTCGGTCGAACAACTTCCTCTCAACAACTCTTCCAGCTATTCCTTCAATTCACTTATTCAGAAACATACATTCTGTATGCAAACACCGACATCGAGCTTGCATCGAGTACCAGGTCGATAGCAAGTTACACTCCACACTACAGTGGTAAATCACTGATATCTCATGGGAACACCTCCAGATAGTCACACACCATCGCATCCCTTATGCCTTCCAATAATCCAACATCATAACACCTTTGCACCATCTTTCACAGACTCACCCACTTGCTTCACAGAACAAACAACTCTTCACCTTCGTCGAAATTAGATTCAGGTGATCGTCAAGAATTACACACCATCGGCATATCACTAGCCATCACCCTGTTCTCTATCCCTCAAAAGCATACATCAACAATGCTTGATTGTTCTCCTCAAGATATCCCAACTGGAGCGTCAGACAAGAAACTCGAATTCACCTCATCCTCAAGTCTGTTAGTCTGCATCGACCCATAAAAACAATCTGTAAGCACCCGGCTTAACTCCAAACAATTTACTATGCACACTAATCAAGCTCGCAAGACACGTCTATCCCATCCAACATGATCCCGTCTATTATCAACAAGAGATTAAGGGTGATCAGTTCCTCAATTTGTCAATAACAGCCGATATCATGAGGCGGTATAAACTATCTCCACAAACTATCGCAGCGTCCAACACCACACTTAGCCAATGCTCCACACTCAAAGCACCTTGGAGAAGCACCATATTCTCCCCCACATGTTTCATTTCCAACCTGCAAATGGAAAACAAAACAAGTATCGACAGTGTTTTCACACACATGTCGCACACTAAGGAATAGACAACATTAGACAACCTAGCCGGACGGACCGACCTGCTCTGATACCACTAATGTAACACCCTTTTCTACCCCACGAATAAACACGGCAAAATATATAATTTATCAGAGTAAAATCAAAACCACCTCGAAGGGTGCACATTTCTCAATAAATTCAAATTAAACACTTGCTCCGTAAACACGGGTTTTCCTAAAAAATACTCAAAAGCCTTCATAAGGCAGCGGAACTCAATAATTCAAAATAAAAAGGTTTTCAACAAAAGCCATCAAAGTTAGCAGCAGAACCACCATAACCACAATAATCAAAAAGGTTTCAAAATAACCCATAGTCATCAAATATCACAAAACAACAACTCAACAATGGTTCGACTCAACAACCCAACCCGGTGTTACACTATCAGAGCAAGACCCTCTACATCGACCAAAAGTAAAGTACAACTCCAAAAGTCCTCGAAGGCATCCACAGCTAAACCTGATCACCTGCATGTTACCCACGTGGAGGCAACATCCAAACAGGCAGGGTGAGTAATCACAATTCATTATAATCAATATAAAAACTGGATATGCAAAATGGCGTCATCATCATATACAACATCATCAGGGTCATCATAACGGAAAACATCGGGAATCACTATATCACAACATCACGCCAATGCCACATAAAATACAATTCACAACAAGACCCATGCATATGGTACCAATCGTCACAAAAGATGGACACTAGGCCATCAACCCTCCACGAGGGAGCACTTCATAAACACCTCAATCCACACAATGGGATTGAAGCCACCACTAGACCGAAGTCCTAACATCGTCACTGAACCGAAGTCCTAACATCATCAATAGACCGAAGTCCAAATGCTATGAATGCATGATGCACAACGTCCTAATCATCATCATCAATAAAAGTCATTACGTCCATCATCATCCATCAAACTCACATATTCATCATATCATCAAATACGTCATCAAAACATCATTAATCAACATCTCGTAACCATCAATATAACTCATGATAATTCACATCAAAAAGTCATGTATCATCGTCATAAAATCATCAACATATCTCATAGTAATTCACATCATCAAATATTCATCAAAACATCACAATATCATAATCTCATATTCATCAATATCATCATGGTGAATCATCATAAACATCACAGCATCAAAACATCAAAACAACACAGCAACACAAAACAAATTCGCGAACAACAGATGTACGCTCCAGGATTCGCTAAGCGAACCTATTCGCTACAACCTTCGCTTAGCGAAACGGCCAGCGAATCCCACAGACACCACACTCAACACCAGAAACACAATCATCGGTAATGCTCGCTGGTTTGTTCGCTTAGCGAACCCACTCGCTGATTCCTTCGCTTAGCGATACTCCCAGTGAATCCCCACTTCCACTCCAGAACCATCTCAGTACCTACACTCATGTTATCACGCATTCGCTGTGTTGTTCGCTTTGCAAACCTTGGCGAACATTCGCCTAGCGAAGCAATGGTTCACCTACCGAACCTGCGATTACAACAAATCGCTACTACGCATCAGTAACTCCACAGCCTCAAAGGTACCTGCGATTACAGTCCCAAATGACCCAAAAATACCCCTACAACGGCCCCAATACATCACGAAAATTAAAGGCCTAAAACCTACGTCTTTTAGGTCGATTCAGGACACTACGGGAACCTTAATTTCCCTAAACCTTCAAAACTCTCAAGCTTCCTATAAACTCCATAAATCCCTTTCGCCCAAGGTCGAAACAACATCGACAGGGAAATCATCCCCAAGGTCTATTTTACCGGTTCAATTCAACATTATTAATCAATACACAAAAATGCCCTTAAATTCATTAGTTTACCTCAAAACCCATAAACCCTCACAATCCCCTTTTTCTACAAGGTCAAAACAACATCAAAGAAACATTAGCCTCAAAGGCCTAATTTTACCCAATTCAATCCAACCCTTCATATTCATCATCAACCCACAAAAACAACACATAAATCATCAATATAATCATAAACCCACATAAACCTCAAAATCGGCCTTAAACGCATCGAATCCCTATATTGAAGCTTTCTCTCTAGGCCTTCGGAAACCTTCTCGAATTCCTCGCCTCCTCCTTTTTCCTCAGAGCTCCTACCTTCTTCTTTTCACGGTTTACCAAAAAAAAATGAAACCTATTCTCAAATCCTCCTTTTATATTCAACCTAACCCTTGGGCCTCAAAATTGGGCTTTCTCCATAATACCCTCACTAATCCTCCTCAAAAGTCCAATTTACCCTTAATTCCTCTAATATTATTTAAATTAATAGTAAGACATTATACCCCATAATATATACTATTATTTAATTAAATAACCAAACTCCACAAAATTCCACGCAATGCCCCAAAACACTAAAATTCCCCAAAAATCACGAATATTATATTTAAATAAATTAAATAAATATTCTTACGAATTTGGGGTGTTACAGAGGGCGCAGAAGAAGAAACGAAAACAGTGAGTGTCGCGAGAGAGATATCAGAATGTTAGGGTGAAATAGAAACGGTCATATGGAAAATAGAGGGATATCATAATCTATTTTAATTTTAATATTATAAAAGACTTAAGGCAACGCTTTTAGAAAGCGCTTTCTTATGTTAGGCCTTTAGCAGCGCTTTTGAGGTAAAAGCGCTTTCTAATGCGGGGTTAACGAAAGGCCTTTAGCAGCGCTTTCCAAATCGCTGGCTAAAGTGTGTTGTAAGAAAGCCCTTTAGCAACGCTTTTCAAAAGCGATGGCTTATGGTATCCTTTTAGCAGCGCTTTTCATAAAGTGCTTTCTAAAGTGCACCTACCTTAGGCCTTTAGCAGTGCTTTTCAAAATCGCTTTCGTAGGACCCCCATATAGCAGCGCTTTTTTCCTTTGTTTTTTTTTTTATTTTTATTAAAACTTTTAGCAGCGCTTTTGGGGAAAAGCGTTGTCTTTGTAGTGCTTCCAAAAAACAATTTTGGCGTAGTGCCAATTGTAGACGTCTTATCATCCATATCACCAGCATAATCAGAATTAACATATCCTACAACTGAAGGATCACCTTGTCCACTACTAAACATGATACCATAACTCATAATACCCTTTAAATACCTTAAAATCCATTTGACTACCTCCCATTGACTCTTTCTTGGTTTAGACATAAACTTACAAACTTAACTTACAATTTGTGACAAATCTTGTCTAGTGCAGACCATAACATACATTAAACAACCAACGACCCTAATATAAGGGACATTTGACATATACTCAGCTTCTGCATTTGTCTTTGCACGCTGATCCATTGGGAGCTTAAAGTGATTCGCAAATGGAGTACTCATAACTTTTAAATTACTCATGCAAAACTTGTCTAACACATTTTCAACATAGATTTTATGAGAGAGCCGTAATTTTCTTTCACTCTTATCCCTGGGAATTTCTTTACAAAGAATCTTATTAGTAGCACCTAAGTCTTTCATGTCAAACTTCTTCCCCAACATGATTTTTCAATTCATTTACATCATCTAAATGATTAACAGAAATCAACATATCATAAACATACATTAACGGAAAACTAAAAATTCCATCATCGAGACTCCTAACATACATGCAACAGTCATACTCACACCTTTTGTAGCTAGTCTTAAGCAAGTATGAATCAAAACGCTTGTACCATTACCTTGGAACTGCTTTAAACCATACAAAAACCTCTTCAATTTACAAACTAGTTTGCCTTGTCCAATTACATTGAACCCCTCTAGCTACTCCATGTAAATTTTCTCATCTAGATTACCATAAGGAAATGTTGTCTTCAAATACATCTACTTTAAATGTCTCGGCTAGCTACCAAGGCTAATACTGCCCTGTTACAAGTATGTCTAACGAACAGGGAAAAGAAATTCATCATAATCAATTCCCTTTTGTTTTGAGTACCCCTTTGCTACAAGACGAGCCTTGAACTTTTCCCCTTCTTTTTTTTGTTACTTAATGTTTTCTCTTGAGCACCCACTTTCAACCAATGGCTTGTTTTCCATTAGGAAGTTGAACAAGATCTCATGTTTGATTTTTCTTCAAGGATTCCATCTCATCAACCATTTCACTCATCCACTTATCTTTATCTTGGCTAGCTATAGCCTCTCGAAAA
Source organism: Lathyrus tuberosus (assembly GCA_022829125.1). Taxonomy (NCBI): domain Eukaryota; kingdom Viridiplantae; phylum Streptophyta; class Magnoliopsida; order Fabales; family Fabaceae; genus Lathyrus; species Lathyrus tuberosus. The sequence goes on along the minus strand of JALAZF010000142.1, from coordinate 350,057 downwards.
GTAGAAGAGTCTCTAGAACAAGAAAGAAGTACATAGGCTGCCAAGTCTTCATACCCATATCTTCTAGTTGCTTGGTCGAACGGTGCTCTCTATCACATACAAGAATATAATCATGTACTCCACATGAGACTTAAAATTCTTGGTCAATTTTAGTATCAAATCTTGGTTCCCCTGTTGTTCAGGAACTACCGAAAAATTGTTCACTGGTGGCGAATGAACATCTACCTAAATAACTTGTTTGCTAGAAGTTTATTTTCCAGATGTTGATACATTTGTTGCAAGTGACTGCTTCAACATTAACTTCTCATAAAAAATATATATCTGCTAATTAGCGTCTTTTTTTTAATCAAATCCTATAACTTGAACCCCTTCACACCTTTTACGTAACCGACAAAGACACACTTCTTCTACTATGGATCATGTTTGTATCAATCTTCACTAGATATATGCACATAAGCAGGACATCCAAAAATTCTTAATTTGTCAAGATCAAAAGGATTACATGTCCATACCTCCTCTACAACCTTCCCCTCCAATGAAGTATGTGGTGACCTGTTGATAAGATAGCACACCATGTTAACCGCCTCTTCCCATAAAGCTTTTGATAGTCCAACTTTTAACAAGAGACATCTTGCTCTTTCAATTAAAGACCTATTCATTCTCTCTGCTATATCATTTTTTGTGGTGTCTTGCAAACTGAAAAATGTCTTTGAATACTGTTTTCTTCATAGAACCTCTTGAATTTCAAATAAGTATAATTTGTCTCATTATCTAATCTCAAATATTTATTTTTTTGCCTATTTTATTCCCTACCTCTGTCTTCCACAACTTGAATTTGGTAAAGACTTCATATTTCAGTTTCAAGAAATACACCCAAATCTTGCGATAAAAATCATTTATGAAAGTCAAAAAAATACCTAGAACCACCCATGCAAACCTCTTTGGTACACGTTAGAATGTACATAGTCTAAAATTCCTTTTTTATTGTGCTTTCCGGTCCTGAACCGAACACGACACTATTTCCCAAGTATACAATACTTGCACAATTCCAACTTGAAATTACGAACACCCTTCAGTAGATTTCTCGTATGAAGTTTCATAATCCCACGCCTAATGACATGACCCAAATACATATTCCAGAGTTTGGTTGCATCATTACTAGACTTAACTAATGCAACATCACATACAATAGTGTTCCCCAACAATTTTTATATGTTACATGTAGTCCTCCTTTCTCTCATCACTATCAATGCACCATTTCTGACCTTCATAATGTCCTTATCTCCATTAGACATGTAGGAGAAACTATTTTCCTGTAGAGTACCTAGGGAAATCAAGTTCTTCCTCAATTCTGGAATATGTCTGACTCCATTCAATATTCGCACACCACCATTGTCCATGAAAATTTTAACTTGGCATATTCTAGTGATAGTACACAATTTATCAAACCCAGATATACAAATCCAAAATTACATGATATGAATGAAATGAACTATTCTAAGTGTGGCATCGTGTGGTAAGAATAACCATAGTCAAGAATCCATGCATAAGTACACTTTATAGATGAAACATGCAATATATATGCTTCACTACCAGAATCATCAATTTGAACCATGTTTGAAAAATTGGATGAGCCTTGCTTTCTGTTTGGATAATCCCTCTTCTAGTGCCAAATTTGTTTGCAACAATAATACTCAGATGTTTTTTAATTTTTGGATTTATACCTCTTCTTTCTAGAATTTCCATTACCATTGCTCCTCTGACGATCTTGATCTCCTTTCATATGCAAACCATCACCTTGAGTTCCTTCCTTTACACTTTCTTTTCTTTGAGAATGAGACAAAAGTGTACCATTAATAACATCAATGTTGATATTATTTTTCCCGTAGGTAAGAGTAGTCACCAAGTGGTCATAAGAACCTAGTAACAAACAAAGCAAGATAGTTTCCTTATCTTCGTCATCAATATTCACTCTAAGCCTCAACAAATTCGTTATTATGTTGTTGAAGACATTGACATGTTGTTGCAAATCTGATCATTCCTGCATCTTCAGACCGTATAATTTTTTCTTCACGAACAAATTATTCATCAATGTCTTTGTAGTATATTGACCCTCCAATTTCTCCCAAACCTCCTTCTGATTTGTTAGGTCCACGATATGTTACTTCACCTCGTTTGAAAGAAATAGATGAATCAATCTTGCAATCTTGTTCTTCATCTTTTCTCAATTGGTATCCTTCATTTAGTTTGGTTTCTTCTCACACAGCACATTCTGTAAACATTGATGAGCCAACAGATCCTTAACCCTCCTTTGCCATAATTTAAAATGACACGTCTCGTCAAACCTTGTTACTTAAATTTCAGCACCAGGATTAATCGTTATCTAATATCAATTATTATAATAACAACTAGTATACAAGAATAAAGATAAACGAAAGTAAAAGACAATGGACACAGTTGATCTTTGTTAATGCAGTTCTCCCAATGGTGGCAACCTCTGGAACTATAGGGTAGCTATAGTTCCCTTTATTTATGTCTTATGAATTGATTGGATTATAGTGTTACAAGGCATATATATATATATATATATATATATATATATATATATATATATATATATATATATATATATATATTACTAGGGTTCAGTTTATCTAAAACCCTAATGCCCAATCTCTCTCAAAAAACAATTATCTCTCCTCATAATTATCTCAATAATACGAGTTATACCTATAGAGTGGCTATACTTCACTTTATTTATGTTTTATGAATTAATTGGATTAGTTATGTCTTATATATATATATATATATATATATATATATATATATATATTACTAGGGTTTAATTTACCTAAAACCGTAATGCCCAATCTTCTCAAAAAACAATTATCTCTCCTCATAATTATCTCAACAATACGAGTTATACCTATAATGTAGCTATAGTTCCCTTTATTTATGTCTTATGAACTGATTAGATTATAGTGTTACAAGCATATATATATATATATATATATATATATATATATATATATATATATATATTACTAGGGTCCATTTTGTCTAAAACCCTAATGCCCAATCTCTCTCAAAAAACAATTATCTATCCTCATAATTATCTCAACAATGGGGACAACTTCATTACCCATCACAAAAAGTTGGGTAATGTACCTTCAACCAATCCAGTAATGCCATATCATTTTATTATACTTAATTATTTATTTTATAATTTAAATTTTGTAGATTTTTAATGAAATGTAGTCTAATTTACTCTATGGGTAACTCTACCCAACTTTTTGAGGTGGATAGATAAGAATTCACCCTCAAGAATACGAGTTATACTCTCAACAACCCATAATTATCTCAACAACATGAGTTATACTTTCAACAATCTATAATCATCTCACCAACCCATAGTTATCTCAACAATATAAGCCATACTCAATAATTATTAACACAAGTTTATAATCGACGTTAGATGATAATAAGAAGATGGCTCTCCAAATTCATACAAGTCGTCGATCCAAATGAATAAGTGTACTTGCAAATACTTTAACTCTCAAGTTAGTAAGTGTTTGAGGTGTGTACAAAGATTATGATGATGCAAATTTTAAGTGGCAGTGATGTGAGACTTATATAGTTTAAAAGTTGGGATAATAAGTTTGGTTCAGCCTTTCCAGTTGCGAACAGTTGCCTCCAAACCTTTACCTTACGGAGTTAGGTGAAGCCTTGAGTTTGATATTTTCTTCCTTCATTTTAAGTTGACAAAGTTATTTTTCATGGTCACACTTGAATACATAATATTTTCGTAAGTGAGAATATATTTGGTTCTCTTGGCTCCCCTTTACTCAAGTTATAGACAAGTGACTAGGAATCTTTGTTAGGATTTTTGTCAAATAAGTATGTTGTGTTTAAGATTAGTATGGTGATAGAGATAACTTGTAATCAATGTTATATTTTATATCCTAAACTACAATGTAAGTTGATACAATCTATTTTACTAAATAAATTAAGGGCATGTATTTTTAAACTCGAGTGAACATCCTAGATGACTTGTGACTCTTGAAGGTTGTGCCTTTATATTTATTTTCGTGTGTGGTGTTGTTAACATCCTATCATCTCATAGAACAAGTCAGCGACCAAAATATAAATATTATCTTTCCTTCCCTATGGAGAAATCCTTAGATTGAGGTGGAGGTGGTGTCACTACCCCCCAAAGGCATATTTGCTAGCCCATAAGTGGAGCATAGTAATATCAAGGGGAAGAGTCGAAACTCTCACTCAACCAAACGTATGAACTTGGAGAAATAATTTGGTTTTTGAAGTTGAGGGTCATAGTTCTCATTCAACTCTTTATAGGGGCTTGGAGAGAAAAATCAGCTTGTTGAAGTTGAGGGTCTTAATTCTTAGTTATCCAACAAGAGGCTTATTGGGTAAATTTGGCATGAAATTCTTCTCAACAGAAACATTCACTAATTCCAACTAAAACTTCATTAATAAATGTGTATATAAACTTACTAGCTGATAGGAAATTAAATTGTTCAAGGTGTTTTAATTTTTTAACTTGGTAGGATGCAAGTTCATCTAGGTGGAACATATGGGTCCTATATATTTGCATAAAAACCTTGAGAAATGATTCTCTTTAACATCTCATGCACAAAAACAAAATGTTGGAACTGGGTTCCAAGAAAGATGAATGTTTGAGAGAAAGAAGAAGAATGAGAGAGAGAGAGAGAGAGAAATTAGGGTTTGCAAAACTTTCTAAACTTTATTGAATGCAGTGTGCTATTGTTGTATTATATCAAATTACAAATTACAAAGCCCTTTATATAATCTATCAAAGCCCAGGCCCAAACAAGCATTTCGACTAACTTCCTAACAGCTATATTCGACTCTGTCGAATACAGCTGACTACACAACACTACAGCTAATTCGACATCAACACAAACCTATAACGACTCTGACTTCGACTTCGACATAGAACTTGAATTACTTCTAACACACCGCCTAATTCATGTTCTCGAGACTTCTCATCCCAATGCTCTTCTTTAACTCGTCGAATCTGACTTTCTTCAAAGGTTTGGTAAGTATGTCGGCTAGTTGAAGTTCAGTCTTGCAATATTCAAGATCAAGCTTCCCTCTGTTCACTTGATCCCTGAGAAAATGACACCTTCTTTCTATGTGCTTACTTCGACCATGACACATAGGATGATTGGCAAGATCAATAGCTGACTTGTTGTCTACAAACAACTTCATCTTCCCAGGTTCCTTGATCTTGAGTTCTTCGAGCAACATCTCTATCCATGCTGCCAGACATGCTGCATACGATGCAGCTACGTACTCAGCTTCACATGATGACAAAGCCACAATGCTTTGTTTTCTCAAACTCCAAGAGATTGGAGCTCATTCTATCATGAAAATGTAGCCTGCAGTACTCTTCTTCTCATCTTGGTCTCCACTAAAATTTGAATCAGTATAACCATATACCTCCGCATCTTTTGACTTGGACTTATTTTGACATGGCATCAGCACACCATGATCAATCGTACCCTTAATGTATCTCAGCACTCTCTTTACTGCAATGAGATGACATTCTTGGGTTTTCTCCATGAATCGACTTAACAATCTGACACTCTGACAAATGTCCGGTCTTGTATTGCAAAGATACCTTAAGGATCCAATAATTTGTTTGTACAGTGTCAAACTTACAAACTCACCATCAGTTACCTTCTTCAACTTTGCTCCTATTTCCAATGGAGTTGTTGCAGCTTTACAGTCAGTCATCTTGAACCTCTTCAAGATGTCTTGAGCATACTTCTTCTGGTGCAGGAACACACCTTCAGCTGTGTCTTTGAATTCCATCCCTAAGAAATATGACAAATTCCCTAGGTCGGACATTTCGAACTCTTGCATTAGCTTCGACTTAACTTTTCTTATCTCAGCTTCATTTGCACCTGTAATTAGCAAATCATCAACGTACAGGCATAAAATGATTCGATTATCATTGTCGACATCATTTACATAAACTCCATGCTCAGGCACACACTTTGTGAAACCTGCTTTGATTAGGAAACTATCTATTCTTTTGTTCCAAGCCCTCGGGGCTTGCTTCAATCCATAGAGAGCCTTCCTCAATCTGTACACCTTCGACTCATGCCCTTTGATCTCAAATCCTGGTGGTTGACTGACATAAACTTCTTCCTCCAAAGGTCCATTCAAAAATGATGATTTTACATCCAACTGATGTATCTTCCATCCTCTATATGTTGTTGTCGAAACAACAATCCTGATTGTTTCCAACCTATATATGTATCTTCCCATTTCAGCTATATGTATCTTCCATCTCAGCTTCAACTTGTAAACCCATTACATCCAATTTGTAGAAACAACAATAATCTATATGTATCTTCCATCTCAGCTTCAACTTGTAAACCCATTTCACATCAATAGGCTTCTTGCTGGATTTCTCGACAAGTTCCCAGGTATTGTTCTTCTCGATTGCCCTGAGTTCTTCTTTCATGGCTTCACACCAATTCGAATCATTCATGGCTTCATCCAAGTTAATTGGTTCTGCTTCAGCCATCATCATTGCTTCTTCTATTAAGTCACCATCTGCATCGATTGCATTATCTGGAAATCTCTCATATCCAGCTAACCTTGTCGACTCAGCTCTTGTTCTAGTTGATCTTTTGACATTCTGCTCAGGAGGTTCCTCATTTTGAATTGTCGTGGCCTCAGTTTGTCGGTCTTCTTCAAATACCGTCAGAACTGTCCCTTCCATCTGTCGACCAATTTCCTGTCGAACTGACCCATGACTCCACTCCCATTTTTGATTTTCATCTACCAGAACATCTCGACTGATCACAGCTTTATCATCTTCTGGTGAATATAATCTATATGCACCAGTTGAATGATAACCTATGAGCACCATGGTTTGACTTCGATCATCTAGTTTTGTTCTCAATTGCTCAGGAACATGCCTAAAACATATTGATCCAAAAACTCTAAGATGACATTTGGCTTCTCACCTGTCCAAGCTTCAAAAGGAGTCTTCTCGACTAACTTCTTTGTTGGACATCTATTCAGAATGTATACTGCTGTCGAAGCTGCTTCAACCCAAAATATCTTTGGCACCTCTTTCGCCTTCAACATACTTCTCGTCATATTCAGTATACTTCTATTCTTCCTCTCAGCTATTCCATTATGTTGAGGTGTATAGGGTGTAATAACCTCATGCTCTGCACCTTCCTCTTCACAAAATCTAGCAAACTCTCAAGAGATGTATTCACCACCACCATCAGTTCTCAATTTCTATAGCTTGCAGCCACTTTGCTTTTCGACAAGCAACTTAAACTTCTTGAACTTTGTGAATACTTCACTCTTACTTTCGATCATATAAATCCACATATATCTAGTGAATTCATCGATGAAAGTTAAGAAGTAACGCTTGCCACCATTCGACCTAACTTCAAAAGGTCTACATACGTCAGAATGAACAAGCTACAACTTTCCTTTTGACTTAATTGGCAGATCATGCTTGAATGCTTTTCTATCCTGCTTTGCTTTGCAGCATTCTTCACACATAGATTTGGTTCCTTCACCTGAGGTAAACCATAAACCATCTTCTTCTGATTAAGCATACCCAAACTCCTGAAGTTTAGATGCCCATATCTATGATGCCATAGCCAATTATTTTCCTCTTCTGTAGTTGACGCAAGACATTGATGATCAATCATGTTAATCTGAACTTTAAAGGTCTTGTTATCAGCCAATGGTGCTTTCAGTACCAACCTACCATCAGCATGATACACCTTCATTTGGTTCTTCTCCAGCTTCATATTATGTCCTTTGGCAAGTAGTTGACATATACTTATCAAGTTACTTGTCATAGAAGGCACATACAACACATCAGTAATGCTGGCTTTTCTACCATCTCTTCTCATTATAGATATGTTTCCTCTTCCACCTGATGTGATCTGTCTACCATCTGCAAACTTTATCACCTTCTTAACTGATTCATCAAGCTTGGTGAACCAGTTCTTGTTACCGGTCATGTGGTTGCTGCAACCTGAATCAAGATACCACAAATTTGTTTCATCAGCGTCTGACTGAGTATCTGCCATTAGTAGCACATCATCAGAATCACTCTCTTCTGCCTGTGCATACTGCGCTTTGTCACTTTCTTTTGCTCGTGCTTCCTTCTTCTTTCGATAGTCTCGAGCATAGTGACCAAAACCTTGACAATTATAACACCGCACGTCTTTCATGTCAACTTTCTTCCCATAATACTTGTTGCCCATGCCTTTCTTTATTAAATCATCATGATTCTTTGAACTCTTGCTTGACTTCTCATCACTAGCAAGATTCCTTCCCTGCTTTACCTTCTCAGACTTCTTGGTGAATTTCGCTTGTAGTCTTTGGTCCGATACCTTTTCTCTTTCTGAATTTCGCCTGTAGCTCTTCAACCTTCATCTCAGCGAGATTCTTGGACTCTTCAATGGACACTACAATGTAATCAAAATTTGCAATCATAGATCTTAGTACCTTCTCAATCTTCTGCAAATCTGTGATTCTTTCTCCACAAGACTTCATCTGGTTCGTCAGCATCACCAATCTTGAAAAGAACTCCGAAACTGATTCATCTTCCTTCATTTGAATCATTTCGTATTGCTTTCTCAAGGTTTGCAGCTTCACCCTCTTCAGCTTTTCATCACCTCCATACAAGTTCTTTAACTTGTCCCACGCTCCTTTTGCAGATTCTTCTTCAATAATTTTCTCAAACACATTCGGATCCACACACTGGTGAATCAAGAACAACGCTTTGCCATCTTTCTTCCGTTGATCCTTGTACACAGCTTTCTGTTCATCAGACGCATTCGCCCCCAATTCAGCTACACCATCATTCACGATTTCAACCACTTCTTGAAATCTGAAAATAACCCTCATCTGCGCAACCCACCGTTGGTAGTTTTCCCCTTTGAAAACCGGTAGATTCGCTGGGAATTGTGTGGACGTTGTTGTTCCGTTTGCCATTAGATTCTCTCTGAATCGCAACCGGGCTCGTTGATACCAATTGTTGGAACTGGGTTCCATGAAAGATGAATGTTTGAGAGAAAGAAGAACAAGGAGAGAGAGAGAGATTAGGGTTTGCAAAACTTTTTAAACTTTATTGAATGTAGTGTGTTATTGTTGTATTATATCAAATTACAAATTACAAAGCCCTTTATATAGGCTATCAAAGCCCATGCCCAAACAAGCATTTCGACTAACTTCCTAACAGCTATATTCGACTCTGTCGAATACAGCTGACTACACAACACTACAACTAATTCGACATCAACACAAACCTATAACGACTCTAACTTTGACTTCGACAGAGAACGTGAATTACTTCTAACACAAAAAACAAAATAAAAAACACAAGCTCAAAGAACGTATTATCATTATAAAAAAACTTGTTAATTCAATTTGGATAAAGTGTCTGGTGTCTTTTATTTTATTTTGAAATATCCATTGTTGGCACCTTCTCTTATGAAGACAGAAGTTGGGTGATAGGTCTTATATTTTTTAGTCTTACAGTCTCTATTTGTATCTACCTAAAAGCTAAGCGAGGATAAAACTGTTCTATTATTGAGGATATTTTTAGTAAATTCCATCTTTTGGAGTTTTCATGTTTTTGGAATTGTTGTATTTTATTTGTGTCAAAGTGTATAATTATTTTCATTTAGTTCTTGTAGACATGACTATAGACATAATACAACCACATGTATATTGTTAAGGAAGAGGTTATCTTTGTCACCCATGTTTGTGTTTTCTTATGGAGTACTATTCATATTGATCAAAGTGTGAATGTTTGCACTTGACACACATGTCTTATTTATATGGTTAACAAATGTTTCAATTATGATTGGTGTTTAGATTTCAATTTACTTCATGCAATTTTATTTGTTCCCTTTTATATAACAATTCCATATGTTCTCCTTATTGAAGCTTTATTAGTTTTACCTATGTTGTTGTTGTTCCATTATGGAAACATAATTAGTCAGAGAATGGTGGTTGCAATGAGAAATGATGGATCTGAGCTTCTCATGCGATGGTGGAGGGACTGACCTACAAGGTTAGCACTCTAACACTCAAGTCAGTATTCGAAAAAGATGAGTGAATGAATTTTTGAATTTAAAGTTGTGTACCTGAATTTAGGGTGTGTGCCTTTAAATAATAGAGCGATTATAATAACATGTTATTCCCTATGCATGGGATGGAGGAAGCCATTAGATGTATCGTTGCCCAAGATCATCTATATTCTTCTATAGGATAGTTCCCCTGTACTAGAAGATTTTCGAACGAATCTTGACTTTCTTCAGGTGGTCGGCTGAGGGACATTTTGTCCGGCCTAGAACCGTTGCCCCAAAGACCTCGCCTCTATATGACAGTGCAAGGGTTTTTTGTATTTGGTTCACTCGCCGATCACTCTTTTGGCTCGGGTGGAAAACCTAGATAAGACATTATTTTTTCATGGGAATTTTCGCCTTTAATGCGCCTCATGCTTCGAATGTCTTTTCGTAGGTTCCCTTATAATGATCTTAAGGAACTAAAATACTTGAGTGTTTCATATAGGTGATCAGAAGCATCGATAAAGAAGTAATCATATGATTCTTGAGGGATTAGTTCACATTTCTTTGAGATGTTCTTTCCGCTTCACTGTTATATGCATTTTCTGCAAAGTTTTCCTTTCATTCCAGAAGAAATTATTGCTCACTATGAGTTAAAAAAAAGATACCTCTACCTATTGGGTTGATTCAGTCTCTTCTTCAACTGCCTCCACCTTTGTTTAGAATGGTTGTTTGATGAAGCCTTTCTGAATGTAGGTCCATCTTCAGTTTGGGGTGTCTTGATTCCCGATGAAGACAAGAGAATCTTTAGCGAGTATGGTGAATGTGACATTCCTTTCTATGAGTGTACCTTCTCGATCATGGGTATTTTACAACCCTTTAACAGCTTCTAGGTAGAATTTTTAAACCACTTGATGTCTTCCCCGTCGCAGCTGCACCCCGCGAGTTAGGCATATATTAAAGTCTTTAAGTATTGGTGCAAATATTTAAAGGGAACGAAGTTGATGTGCCCTATAGGGCTTTGGTTTTATTGATTGTCTCATTTATTATCATTTGTTATTTATCACTTTTATAATTGAGTATCCTCTAAGTTATATCTTTGAAAATATCTTAGAATTGAGTGCAGTGCTTTTGAATAGTGTTTTGCATTGGATCTTGTTTTTGCATGTATAAATCAAAATGTTTGCTTTTTGAGAATGAAAAATATGCTTTAAGTCACTTAGTTGAGTTTTTGGATCAAGACTCATATTCGAGATTGGTGCAAGTCATGACTTTATTAGAATCTCAAAACACCTTTAAAATTGCAAAAATTTAAGTTTTAGGTGTTTAATTAGAATCACACATCCTATAATTCGAACAAAATAAAATAGAGAAATTTTAGGAAGTTTTTGAAACCTGTCATGACTTTACTCAAAATTTACACATGATTCGACCTACGTCTACAATTGACTCAAATCATGTGACTCAACTTAGACATTTCATGACTTGAATCATTAGTCAAATCATGAGTTGAGTTTTACCACTGTCTTGTTTAATTGGAAGGAAAGTTTTCATGACTCTAATCATACTTTTGCCTTGACTCAAATAATGGGTTAAATCATATAGTGGGTTTCTCATATGTTTTAGATCTTGATTCAAACTACTTTTCCACTTGACTCAAATAATACATGTGCTTATGACTCACATTAAACTATTTTCACTCATTTTTTGTTTCTTTGATCATGCTATTTAACCTCATTCAACCTCTCTCTTCAAACATTATGAGCAATTCCTCATAGCCTTCTAAATTTTCCACATCAAATGTTATCTCTTTCATTACCTTTAAGTCCTTAACCTTGATATATTTTTCAGCATTGGCTTGTGAAGAGAAAAGGTAGTTTGGGAAGAGGGTATCATCTTGAGGAGGAGGTGCAGATGATGTGGATCCTTGCTTCTCTTAGGTGTCATGACTCTGCAATGGTTTGGAAACATCAACAACAAAAAACCTCAAGCAAAATGAGTATAAAATGAGTAGAAAAGAGTTGAAAGACTGGTTTTTATGGATGAAATGCCAAAAATGGAATTTTTTTAATTCTAATTGCCCCCATCTCGTTCATGTTAAGGTGCATCGCGGACGTGATGGCCAACGGTAGGCCCCAACAGTTACTTTAATGTCTCTTTCAACGTCTCCATCACGACCATGTTAAGATCCATCGCGATCGCGATGAAAACCCAACGCGACCACGATGGACTCATCGCGCACACATGTAGTCCAATGGCTGTCTCTTCTTTTCTCCTACACTTTTTTAAGTTTTCTCTTTTTCACTTAATCCTTTTTCCTTCTTACATTCCTTCTTCTTTTCTCACAAAATACTACAAAATTATCACACAATTAATTAAAAATAAAATCAAAGATAAAATAAAATGCAATAATATTAAATGGCGATAAAATTTGATAGATTGCCTCGCATTAAGCTCTTCTTTAAGGTTATTAGCTTGACTCTTTCGTTTAAGGTTATGCGAGCATTGGAGACACCTTCTCTGATGCTTTTTCACTTCCTGAATAGATCTTTATTCTTTTTCCCTTCATAGTAAAGGTGCAAGAATCCCTTGGGTCTTTTATTTCTACCGCACCATCTGTAAGTACATTGTTAACAATAAAAAGGTCGAAACCTCTAAAAATCCACTTACCAATTATCCTCTTCAAGCGAGATTTATGCAGTAAGAACTTTTCTCCTACCTGAAATTCTTTTCTCACAAACTTTTTTCCATGGTGCCCCTCAGATATTTCTTTCATCATGTTCACTTGGTAACACTGAAGGTTTTCTTTTTGATGTTTCATCGCTTCAAACATGTTGAAGGAAACTTTATCCTCGTTAAACCTTAGCAAGAACATCTTTAAGAAATCCATAAGGATATGTAATCGAGCGAGTAGCTAGTGTCAAGGTCATATGAGTTGGCTTTGATTCGCCACACTTTAGCTTTTTAATCATGGATAAAGACATAAAATTTGATGCTTTCCCCTAAATCACATAAGGCATGACTAATAGTTAGTGAACCAATGGAACAGGGAATAGTAAACCTACCTAGATCAGTGAGTTTGAGTGAAATCTTTTTCTGGATAATAGATAGCATTTCACTCTTTCTCCAAAGCAATATTTTCATCATGCTTCAACATTCGCTTTCTCGATAAGAGCTCTTTCATGAATTTAGCATAAATAGGCATGTATTCGATAGCTTCACAAAATGGGATACTGACATGTATTTTTTTTGTAAATTTTCATAAACTTTTTAAAATGACCCACTTCTTTCTCTTTCTTAGGTGTCTTCTTCACAATTAGGTAAGGTGGCTTAATGTAATCGAGTAGCTCAGGATTTAGTTCATTCAATATCTATTTCTTATTTCTTCTGAAAGGTGAGTTATTATCTATGAATTAGTCAATTGTGTATCCTTTAACTCCATCTTTGATAATTACCTCATTTTTTTCTTCCTCTGAATTTTTCTTAACTTCTTTCTCATCTAGCAGTTCTTTTCTATTCTTTTACTCACTCACTTTTGGTTCCAAAGGTACCACTTTGTTTCTCAACTCGGTGGAAGGACACATTTCATTTTTAGGGTTATCCACGGTGTTACATATAAATCCCCCATTTAAAATAGCACGGGCTTCCATTTATCGAGATAATTGACTGATTTTCATCTTTAAGTTCTTGATCGAAGCTTCGGAGTTCTTGTTCATGGTGACTTGATTTGTTTCCATCTCCCTCTGAGTTTTAGACATGTCTTCTTGAGTTTTACTAGCCAACTCAAAACATGACTGAGTTGCTTTCATGAAGTTGGACAAGGTTTCCTCAAAACTTGATTGGGGCGCTTGGGGAACCTGTGGAACTCCTTGATTAACATTCAAAGTTTGATTGTTGCTCCAGTTGAAATTTAGGTGATCTTTCCAACAAGGATTGTAGGTGTTGGAATAAAGGTTATTTTTTTAAAAATTTTCATACTGAACTTCACCACTCTCAACCTCTACTGTACAGTTACAATTTGCATGTCCCTCTTCATAAAAATCACACGCAGTGTTTGAACTTGACTAATATTCGCTTGATCTAGTTGAGTTGCAGCTAACTATTAAGAAATACCTCAACCTGAGCTAGTAAAGATGTGTTCAAATCAACTACATCAGTACTTTTTTGTTTCACACTTATTCAATTGAGCTATACTCATTCTGACACATATTCTATAAGTGTTTTCAACTACTCGGCTGTCTTTGCTCCTAATGTACCTATCGCTGTGGCATCGAGAAGCATTCTCATTTGTATTTTCATCCAGCCGATAAAGTGTGTCATTTGTTCCATAACACTCATATTATGATTCAACACTTGTTGAGTAACAACTTGAATCTGTCCCATTGTTGAATGCCAAACATGCTTTAATTTGATCCATATTTATTGGCATTTTTCATCTCATTTGTTATGTTTTGTTGGATTTATTCCATGTTTGCATGTTATTCTTCAAATATGTTGCAAATACCTTTGGTTGCTTTGATTTGTGTGTTATTGTACAGGAATTAGGCATAAAACATCAAAATGTAAGACACAAGTAATTGGACAAGGAAGCCAAAGAAAATGTGAAGATTTAGCATGTTCACTGGGAGAACAACCAGCGAGGAACAACAACGAATGTTCGCTGGGCGAGTTCCTGGTGAAGCCCTAGCAAACCATCTTAGAATGATGGCAGTAAGAAAAGGGCACTAAGTTCGCAGGGCAAACTTGAAGCAAATGTTCGCTGGGCGAGGTTGTAGTGAAAGACCAGCGAACCATCCCAAACTTGAGGTAGTAGCTAAAGGGCAAGAAGTTCGTTGTGCGAACTTGTAGCGAAGAAGCTTGCTAGGTGAAGAAGTGTTCGCACATTGAACTTTGTGAATTCCTTAGCGCGTCTTATCAAAGAAAAACCAAACAATTGTAATTTCACCTGATCGTCAGTGATATCACCACTTGGCTTGCACATTGAGCATGTCTCATAGAATTTAGTGAGATGCTCCTAAGGATCTCTGATTTCTTTCTCAATGAATTGGTTCTCCTTCAAACCTTAAAGTACAAAATTCATGATATCAAAATTTACAAGGTTATCCGATTGAAATTCCAGTTATATATGTCCAACATCGATCCTCGTGCAATAATTTCCTAATGTTTATCTTGCTAGAGCTGCCATCTCTTTTATTTCTTATTTTCTTACTTGTGTTGCTTCTCGTTTAGCTCTATGAATCGTACGTGTTGTTATTTCGATATTTGGGTCTATCTTTATCAACGTCAAATTCGAACCTCACATAAACAAACAAAAAATACCTTAGTAGTACTACACCAAACCAGACAAAACAAAAATAGAATAAAAATTTAAACTTTTAAATAAAAATTAAAAATTGACAATATAAAACAAAAACATAAATTGAATTCAAAATGTCGCACAATATTTCCTTGTTGAAATTATAAAAAAAATCCCCGACAACGATGCCAAAAACTTGTTGGACTAAACTAGCAAGTATACCAGTCTCGTCGAAGTAATAAAATAATTAGTCTCTACATGGATTGTGAATTAAAACAAGGAACGTTCAAATTAAAGTAAATAATTGGGGGTGGGTTCGATATCAATTTGGCACGAAAATTAGAATGAGAAAATTAACATAGTAAAGTTCGATGACAAAAGGAGATTAGATCTTTTATATCGAATCCCCTGATTATACATGTTAATGAATTGTATATTAAAAGAATTATAATTATTTTAAAATATCATCGAAAATTAACAAAGCCATTGTACCCAACATTTTGGTGTAAAACTCACTAATTTACACAATAATTCCCTAATTCTTTAGGCCAGCTTAGAGTTAAACTAGGTGTTCTAAGTTTGTTAATTCAAAAGCCACAACTTATAATTACTTATTCCTAGTAAATTACTAAGTTGAATAATTGCCCTAGATTGGATCGGTAGACTTACAATCAATAATCCCTAATCATCTGATATAGATTTATGCATTCGTCAACACACAAAATGAATTAAGATCAAGAGCAATTAAATAATAAAAATAACATAAAAGCATTCAATTAATATCAAACACTCATATGATCCAATAGAGTACATGTAGGTTCATCTCAAAAGACCTAACCTAAATTAACTTAGATACTCATAGTGATGAGAACAATTACCGTGAGTGCATAAGACTTATACATTGAAATCAATGGAAAATATGCTTTCCGATGGTTCCAATGCTATCTAAAATCGTGCTCCAAAGCTCCTGGCCATCACTTTCTATCTAAAAATCAAAACCTCTAAAAAAATTGTCAAATTCTCCTTTTAAAGCTACAAAAAGCGTGTCAAGAATTCGCTGCATCGCGCCCATATTTGTTCCTATTATGACCATGATGTGACGTCATGACGACCATGATGTCAGCAGCGCGGTCACGAGAAATATAGAAGCAAAATTCCTTATTTTCTTTTTTTTTCTTCAAATTTTCACTAAGTCCATATTTCTCACTCTTTTTTAAATTTGTTCAATTCTTCCAAATATTTGCTTGACTTTTGCTCATTATTCCTTTTATTCTGTTGAAATTACTCACCAGTTTTACGCAATAACGGAGTGTCATCAACTTTTATAGCAGTTTTAGTGGTTTTGCAGCTTTCTTTGTGTGTGTGTGTTTTGCGTTGTGGGGTTTTGATACTGTGTTCATGCACTGAAGGATCTTGTGAGGATGAAATTTTAAACACTTTGGCAGGGAACCACCAAGAACTGTGAGTCCATTCTTCTAACTTCTTTCCCTTCTCATACATATATCATCATCTCTATGTACCCCCCATGGAAGAATGGTTGTGTCGTTAAACTCCTGCAGGGTCTAGCCCTCTTATGGCACCAAATTTTATTTCCTATGATCCATCTTCTCAAACATCTCTGAATACATTATATCACATGATCTGCCTCAATCAATCAATATTTGTGACACGTCGAATTGTCCGACTATGCCGGTGATGACGAAGGGGAGATTTCATTTGAGGTTCTACCAACTTTCTCGATGTCTCATAACCCAAGCATTAGCTTGTTCCGAGCATTGGCTGAGGCATTCCCACTTTGTTTATGGATGACCTGTTGTTGTAAGACCTAGAGGACAATAGTTTTATTAGAACTTTGTACTTGCATTGAATTATTTATTAATAATTATAAGGTATTTCTTTAATATGTTTTTTTCAAAATAATAAAGTGTGACTTAATCATGATATCCCATTAAACATACATACATTATTCTTAAAGTATTCATAGTCGAGCTTTATTGTGAAGTGGGATAACATTAAAGAATCAAGACTATTATGTGGATAGAATGATTATCACATCTCATGGATCATGGATAAAGAGTTATCAAGTCTTCACATAGGTATAATATTAGGAGTAATATTCATACTAGAATGACCTGCTATGAGAATACTACATAGAATGTTATGCAAAGTGTCATAAGTTATTCTCATGGTGATAGTGGTGTATACCACCCTTCGACCTGAAACCACTATGGACCCTAGATGTGGAGTTAAGTATTTCATTATTGTTCAAACATTGTCTATAAATGGATGACCTTAAAGATAGTTGACAGGTACACCACAAAGCATGTTGAGGGACATGAGTGACCTAGATGGAATCTTCCCATCATGCATAACAAGATAAATGTCTAAGGGTCCAATATTGAACTCGAAAATGGGTGACACAGTCTAGGCATTGTGTTCAATATAGACACGAGGGCAAAAGGATAATTGTACCCATAAACATTATCACGGAAAGGTTTTGTCAAATTACATGACATTTTTGTGACTTGGGCAGCAGTGATGTGTTGCTAGATACCACTCACTGTTTATTATATTAAATAGATTATTTAATATAATTGCCAACATTACAAGAACCTACAGGGTAATAGAAATAAGAACAAATTGATGAGAAATAAAATAAATACAGAACACCATAAGGTACGATGTACTTAATAAATTTATGGAACACCATAAGGTATGGTGCACTTAAGTGAATTATAGAACATCGTAAGGTACAACACACTTAAGTGAAATACATGACACCATAAGGTATGTTGTACTTAAGTGGGCTTTTTAGATTGTAGCCCACACAAGTGGTTATATAAATAGAACACCTGTGAAGAATCTTTTACACTTTATGAAATTTGGTTTGTGAAACCCTGATTGTAATTTCTCTTTTTCTCCCTCATTCAAAGTCTTTATTTGTAGCAGCTAGCACGATGATTGAAGGCACTCTATTTGTATGGACTAAGAAGGTAAATGTTTCAAAGGTGTTATTCTTCATTCAAAGCTTGTGATCATTCCTCTAAATTTGCATCAAAGGTGTTAATCTCCTAAAGAGGTAACTATTTCTATCACTGATCATGATCATTTGTAAGAATCAACTCAAGGGATTTTTTGTTTTTCGTTGTGTATTGTATTATGATTTCCCTTCAAGACCGTCGATTCAATAATATTTATTTTCTTTGTCCCCTTCAATGGGGAACTTACCTAGGGCTCTCCATAAGTAATGACTACAATATGATGTCATTTTCCCTTAATGGCTTCTTTCTCTCTACCGCTGGTTTCTTCACTGTTGGCCTCAACATCCATAGACTAGGATTGGGACTTATGTTTTGGTGATTCTTCTTTGTTTCAATTTCCAACCTTGGTGTGGCCCTTGTGGAAGTGGCAGTACTTAGTCTTGTCTGCTCTAGAGGTTTCCTAAACTTGGAGTAAGCTTCTAATCTTGGCTTTCAGAAATTCCTTGATAGTGCACTCTTGATATATCTTCTCTATGTAAGGGTCCAGAGAGGTGTACTTATCATACTGGCCACAGGTTCCATAGTTATGTTCATCTTCCTTTATGTTACAGTCTTTCCAAGACGAGCGGTTGGAGTATGCATCTGTTATGTTTGGATTATTGAAATTTTTGGCATTTAGATTCTCCTCTAGGTTAATGATGTAGTTGCATGTCTCTACTATCCGGTTCTTTTGTTGCTTGTTTTATCGCTTTCATCTTTGTTATATTTTGATTTGTTGAGTCTCCTTCATGTTTTTGCATTTCTTGAAATCCAGTTTGATTTGATTCAATTTTAGGATACATAAAACTTTGGTTAGATTTGATCTTGATTTAAATATTCTTTTATCAATAGCATATGTTAGTGGAATGAAATCATTTTGTATTTTGGTTCAACTTTTATTCAAAAATAAAAATCTAAAAATGCTTTTGAAATTTTGAAATTTTTCAAGATTGATTAGAATCATTTAGTTTTACACTGAATTTTTTATCTTGCTCAAATTGGACAGTAGCTAAACCCAAAAATTTGATCCTAGTCAAATTTTACACTTGATCCTAATCATTTTCCTGGGAAAAAATTTTGTCTAGGTTGATTGGAATCAAAATTTGTACAAGATTCAAATCAATATCATTTTTCAAATTCATGTTTGATTTATTTGATACGAATCAAACTTTGAACATAATTCAAATCAAATCCTCTCTCCAAAAACCTTGTCATTTATGTGTCATTTGATCCAAATAAAATTTTGAACTTGATTCTAATCACAAGGCATTTGATTTGAATCACGTTTAGCCTGATCCGAATCAACTGGCATTTTTTTTCAAAAGCTGGTTATTTCTTTCATTCCACCTCATTTTGCTCATTTAATCCAAATCATATTTTTCTTGATTTGAATCTAACAACCTTTTTCAACCATTTTGTGTGCTTTATCTCAAGCACATATAAATCATTTTTGTCATCATTCGTCATACAACATCTATCATTCCGTTAATATTTTTCAGTGTGAAAATCAATTTCCTTTGTTTTGAGTGTTCAAAGTCTTGCTACGAATTTCTCACATCTTCAACTTTAATTAAGTTCAGATCTTGATAACGAGAGTTCTGAGATTGATTAAAGGAGTCGTGTACTTGAAACTAACTGTTCTTGGAGATCTGGTTGAGTTTTTAGGTTGTTAGCTAGATTAAGTGATTGTCTATGGTGGTGAAAAATTTCATTAAAAAGAAGTAGGTTCTTCTCTCAAGAATTGCCTTAGTAGTAATTGTGTGGAAGGCTACAGATAAGGAGAATTTCTTCTCAGATCTTCAGACAATTTCACCACTAAAGGAATCAATAGGATCAAGGGGTTTATTGCTACACACAAAGGCTTGGAGCATAATTGATGTAATTAGAAGATTCAAGCAACATATTCGAGTAAAGATTACGTAGAAGAATTTGCCAAGTCTGTTGTATACAAGTCAAGATCAAGTTTAGGAGATTTATTTTCTCAGTTTTATTGTGGATTGGTGATTGGATGAACTCTTGGAAATATTTGTCATATAACAAGGAATTATGCAGGTTCTAATGGTAAACCATTGAAGAGTACACGTAGGTAAAGCGAGGATGAACATTGAAGCACTATAAATCTCGGTGTCATCTCTCTCTCTCTCTCTCTCTCTCTCTCTATATATATATATATATATATATATATATATATATATCTCACTCTTGCATTTAAATTCATTGTGATTTCACGCTAGGTTTTTCAATTCCTTTATATTATATCGTTTTGTACTTGATAGCAATTAATTATGTAAAGCTTTAGGTTTTATTGGAATTAGACAATTAGTCAAGCTAGTATTGTGATTAATAAATCTGAAAACAAATTGAATTTAGGATTCCACACTTTGAATCAATTGTGTACACTTCTTGTGACTACAAAAATTGAATAAATTCATACCAAGTGTTTCATTATTATAATCTTCGATATTAGCTTGAATAAATTCATACCAAGTGTTTCATTAATATAATCTTCATATTTAGTTGTATAATTTTCATTTTCGCTTCAAACCTTCCACTCACAATTCATTTTAAAAAACACTATAATTTTGGAAATGGTGGTTGTATTTTTTAATATGGGTCTATTCACCCCCTCTAGACCGTTTTTATACTTCCACATTCACACCAAATAGATGAAAGATTTGGCTCTGTTCAGATGCTCTTTTAAACTAAGGGTCTCCCTGCACCATAACTTCTGCCTGAAGCAACTATCTAGTAACATGTTGTTCTCTAATATCCCTCACTTGAGACCTTCTTTAGCCCATTCTACTTCCACTTCCCCTTATGTGAATCGATCGATGTACAACCATAAGCTCCCATTTTTCCCTCCATTACCCCACATAGGGAATTTATTCTCACTGGCTTTTAGGAGGTGAAATTAGCAATGAATCTCTCGCAAGGTCAGACCATAATTCGATGCTCCCATCCGGAAGATTTTTAAATTTGAGTATGTCCAATACAATTAGAGTTAGTATAAATAGTTTGCATTTGGAAGGGTCATCATCGTGGAATTGTTTAAACGGTCGTTGACGAGTTTCATGTGTTCGTCAGGATCTCCTTTCCTGTCATACTCATTCATCTTAAGATGTTTCTATAACTACTTCAATATTTGGCTGTTTAGGATGCGTGCGTAGAGAGGATGTTTTTATGGATTCATCATTGGTGGTTTCTCCACCTGCTCTTAACGAGGCACATGGCTACCTCGGCCTCTCCCAAGCTATAAGGAGGAGTCTGATGCCTTTTTTTCTTATCGTGATTCTACAATTTTAGAGCTTTGTTTCCGTGAGATGAGGTATGCTTGGGAACGATGGTTTGGATTTTCCAGGAAACTTCCTGCATGGTGTTTCCTTTGGAGGAGCATTGTGCAATGTTTCTTCTAGGCGGAGAAATATTTCCTCTATCGCTCGTGAGTTCTGTTGTAAAATGATATTATACATGATGTTTAACAACTCATTAGCACCTTGTACTCCAAGGTTAGCCTGCAACAGTTGGAAACTAGGCAACTTTTATGGCCTCGAGGCCAATGTCAGGACTGGAGGCCTGAGGGAAGGTTCGTCCTATCAAAGATGTGTATCAAATCCTGCTCTTAGGAGGTTCGAGTAGATATATATGCAGCATGGTGTCTACAAAAATTTTATCTGTGTTGCCTTGAGAAAGAGGAGGAGGACGAGGAGGCTGATTTCTCGCGACTCGAGCGGCAACTGCTTCATGCAAGGCAGTGGAGGAAGTAACTTTAGATCCAACCATTTTTGAAATGTATGGAGACTGCAACTTAGGGTCTATTTGGTTCAAATGAAAGGGAGGGGAGGGATTTTAATGGAGGGAAGGGAAGAGGAGGGGAAGGGAGGTGGGGATTTTTTTAATCAGATAAGTGTCTGGCTCAAAAGATGGGAGGGGAGGGGAAGGAAGGGATTTTAATTAAAATTTTGTTTGGTTCAGGAGGGGAGTGGAGAGGTTTATTAATAATTTACATTTTTATCCTTAGGATCTTACATAAGCGATATAATATTCAAATGTAAAATGAATAAATAACTTACTATTAAATATTTAATGGTTCAAAATGTTTAATAAAATGAATAAATAAAAGAAAATAAAATGAATGGTTTAAAATTTGATATATAAAATATGATAGGATACATAACAAAATTAGAAGTAAAAGAACGAATATAACTAAAAATAATTTTTTTATAAAACAAAAAAAAAAAGTGACATGATTATGATTTATATTAAGTACAAAAATTATAAAATAATTTAAAGGTGGAGAGCAATTATAATAAGTTGATGAAAGCAATCGAGAAAATCACATAGAAGAGAAGCAGTAACACGAATGAAAACGGATAACTTTGAAATAAGGATATTTTAGTAAATATAATAATTTTTTAAATATAAAAATTCATATTTCGTCCTCTCCCCTCCAAATCCCCCCCAATTCGGAGAAAAGCAAAAAGCATGTTTTGGAGGGATTTTTCTCCCTTCCCCTCCCCTCCAAAAATTTGAACGAAACATATATAATTAAAAATTTCCCCTCCCCCCCCCCCCCCCCCCCTTTCATCTACCCTGAACCAAACACACCCTTAGGGATACTGAGAATCAGAGTTGATTAGTCACTAGAAAGGATCAAAGACGGTGGATCTGGAATTCGATCTTAAGAACTTTGGATCTGATAGTGCCACTGTTCCGTTACTGTATCAAAATTAGTTAGTTGTGATGAGAAACGGTTGACCTAAGCTTTTCTTACAATAGCAGACAGGGTGACCTGCAAGGTTAACACTCTAACGCTCAAGTCAATATTTGAAAGAAATGAGTGAATGAAGTTTGAATTTTAAATTTTGTACCTAGAATTAGCATGCGTTCCTTTTATATATAATGGAGTGGTTATAACAACTCGTTATTCCTTAGGCATGGTATGTAGAGTGTCGTTGGATGTATCCTAACCCATATCACTTGTATTTTTCTATAGGATAGTTTCCCTATACTGCGAGTAATCTGAACAAATCATGACTTGCTTCTGGTTGTCGACCAATGGCCACTCGTTCATTCATGAGAAACTGGGAAGTGATGTGCCACAGTCCTCAACTTTATAAGAGAAGGAGTCAAAACCACATTCATGTCCAATCACGACAACCATGAAGGTGTAAGAAAACACAAGAAACGGGGGTTTGAATTGGGTTTTCAAAAATGAAATCTTTTTGTAAAACTAAAACAAAGATCACAAAGAAACTAACAAGAGAGAAAGACACACGGTATATCCTTGTTCACTTGAAAACTATCAAGCGAATCGAGTCCATCAGCCAAGGTGATTTCTCCTTATACAGAAGAACTTAATCCATTATAATCCATTGATTACACTACACTAGTAACTGCTGGTGACTAACAAGAAAAGATTAATTGTCTCTTCTTAAGGATTCTGACCTAACTGGTCCCTTAAGAATACAAACAATTGTTTGAACAAAATTAATGTTTACAATTAATTGCTACAACACAAGGGATATAAAAACTATGAATAGCTCAAGTAACTTAAAGAAAATCTATACAGTATGAACAATGTTTCTTGCATTGTATTGTGGTGCTTTACTGTTCATGTATGTCTCCTTTCTTTTCTTCAAGTGATCAAGTCCTTGTATAGCCATAAAAAGATCCGTTGGAGGGCAGATCAGGAATATCATTTAGATTGCTAGAGACTTGAAATAATGTCGTTATGCAGGGATGAAAATCATACACAAAAGTTGTCCTTTGTACCACCAAATCAGGGTAGTGGAATGGTAGTGGAAAAGAACGTGTTTGATACATACTATGTACTATTTTCCCTCGCAACTGTTTAATCTTCTTCTGTTCATCAGAGGCTTCTGAGTAGAGATGATTGAAGCAAGAGTAAAAGAGTTGATCATTGGGTCTTCAGATTCTTGTGTCATCAGAGTCTTCAGAACTTGTTCACCAGAACCTCGTCTTTAAAGTCTTTAACACTCAGTCTTCAGAACCCTTGGTCTTCAGAAACTTAAGTCTTCAGAGTCATCAGAACATTGTTCAGTAGAACCTTGTCTTCAGAGTCTTTAGCACTTAGTCTTCAGAAGATAATGACTTCAGAAGCTAGAAAGCCTTCAAAAGTAAATCATCAGAGTCACATTCAGAGGCGGAATCCAAGAGAGCATTGCAGCAACAACATATTATCTTCTTAGAATCTTTTTGAATGTGAGTAGATCAGAAGCAGACTTGCTTCTTTGGTGCAGAAGCGACTTTTGTTCAAATTAGAGTGACGTTGCACATGGTCTCTATCAGAGTCATAGCTTTCTCTATCAGAGTCAGATCCTACTTGTTAATTCTACAGAAAATAAACGTTAGAGTACCAAAATTGTTCTCACATAAATACTACTTTGTTATTATCAAAACTTAGAGATATCCGATAGAACCAAATCTTGTTCTAACAAACCATTACTACAATGTCATTCCCTTTTGGCTAAAGAACATATGCGTCACCTATCAAATACTCGTGGATGTGGTATTATCAAAGAAAATTTGGTGCAATCTAGACGTCTATATCAATGAGATGATAGTAAAAACGCCATAAGATAATAGCTAAACTATAGACCTAAAAGACATCCTATACTAAGCCAGGGACTTCAACATGTGCCTAAATCCTGCTAAGTGCTCCTTCAGCGTACAAACGGGAAAATTTTTGGGTTTTATGTTAACCAAGAGAGATATAGGGGTGAACCCAAATAATTTCAAAAACTAACAAGGCTTTAACTGCCTTATCTCATTTCATTTGTTGTGCATGTGACAAGGCTTTTCATTTCTTTGCCACTTTGAATAAAAAGAAGAAGTTTGAATAGACGAGCGAGTGCGATAAGGGTTTCTAAAACTTAAAGGCCTTCCTGGTGTTGCCACCCATATTAACATGCTCAATAAAATATTTTCCCCTCTACCTCTATGTGTATGTTACTAACCAGGCGATGAGTTTAGTGCTCTTCCGTGAGACAAATAAAGCTGGCTGACCTGTCTATTTTTTTAGCAAGGTGAGGCCCGATAAAGATTGAATGACTTTCCCTGATAATGGTGATAATTTCAAGAAAATTCATATCCTACTTACACAGGCATTGGGTATTGGTAAAAACCAACTACCTCATTAAACAAGTCCTGAAGAAGTCAGATCTAGGAGGAAGAATGGTATCTTGAGAAGTTGAACTATTTGATTTGGATATCCAGTATATACCCAAAGGAAGCAAGTCACAGGTACTGACTAATGTTTTTGGCATAATTTAACTTACCAGTAGGCTAGGATGTTCCCCATATGTGGACATTATCTATAGATGTCGCCTCAAACTTAATAGGAAGTGGCATTAGGATAGTTTTGGATGGATTGGATATCCTGGTAATTGCGTGGTAATTAAAGTTTGAATTCAAGGCTAGTAACATTCATGTTGAGTATGAAGCGCTCATCGTCGGCATGGTCCTTGCCCTTGAGAATATTAAGTGAAGTATCCCTAGCTCATCAAATATCTGAAAAAGATATGTGATTTATCAAAATGTTTTAAAGCTTTTGAAATCATGTATATGCCAAAGGAACATAATTCCAGGGAAGATCTTCTCTCCAAACTCACCACCACAAAAATAGCAAGAAATAACCGCACTATAATTCAAGAGACTTACACCACCCCCAATATCAAGGCAGATAAAACCAATACTTTTGAAGTCGCCGAGACCACCGACCGGATGACACCCATAAAAAGCTATCTACAATTAGATGAACTAATTTTGGACGAGGTAATAGTGAATAAATTTTCAAATTGCAGCAAGGTACCCAATGATGACAAGGTAGATTTACAAAATGGGAAGGGATTACCTCATGCTAAGATGTCTAGGAGAACACAAAATCACCCTAGTCCTAATAGAGATTCACCAAGGGGGCTTGTGGGAGTTTCATTGGTGAGCAAGCTCTTGCCCATAAACTATTAATGGGTGGGTTATTATTGGCTCACTCTAATGAAGAACAATGCAATATTTGTCAATAAATGAGACAAATTCATGAAGCACACCAATTTGTATAATGTACCACATGAACTCCTCCATTGTGTTACACGCCTTGGCCATTTTACCAACGGGGTGGACAATTTAGACCCTTTCCATTAGCGCCTGGATAGCTGAAATTTTTTATAGTTAGGGTTGACTATTTCACAAATTAAATAGAAGCTAAAGTTTTCTCCAAGATCATAGTAGAAAGAGTTTGTAGTAACTATTGGTAGCAACTCATGAGCAGGTTTAATTTTCCAAGAGTTATAATTTAAGACAATGATACTCATGTTTGCCAGCTCTACTGTGGTCGATTTCTATTATGACCTAGGAGTACAAACTAAATTTATTTTTGTTGTTCATCCATAATAAACACCCCAAAATTTGCCTCGTCTTTTCTTAATCTCTTGGTTTATGTTTCATATCATTTGCATTTTCATTTTTGCATAGCATTGGTTCTAAGCATGGGATCAAGGTATCTTTGTTTGCTCTCAAGAGGAGGGAATGTTCCTCAGAAGTTCAAGCAAAGGGTTATGCTTAACCTCAAGGCATTTCCAAGTTTCAAAGTCCTTTTATCACTAAGGCATCCATACACAATCATCTAGATCAAGGTTACAAGCATTGGGCATATTCTCCTATCTTTTGATCATTTGGACTAGGGTTTTGGTTAAAGGGCATTTGTGGCTAGCTTCTTGGGCAAGGCATTGTTCTATGGCCCAACACACATCTTAAGGGTTCCCTACATGTATTAGACATCATCACAAGTTATGGAATGAGCCTCAGTTAGTGGAAAGAGGGCTAGGGTTTCATCTGGTAAAGAAAAGTCAATTGTGATTCTACAAGGTCAAAGTCTTGGATTTCAAGGTCAATCATGGACATTTCATGTCATCTCAAGTGTTTTCATGTGTTTGGAGCAAGAAGAATCAAATATAACATAAAATCAAAGGTTTTTGAGAATTAGGGTCTTGATGGAAAAATTTCTAAGTGTGGAAATCTCAATTTCTAGCCATCTTGCAACATCCATAACTTTTTCATCCTTGATCCAAATGGGGAAAACTTGTTATCAACTTAAAGAGGACATCATGAACTACAGGTTTGAAGAAGGATTGATGTTCAAAAGATCAAAGGATAAAAATTTATGAATTCATGAATTTGAGAAAAATGGAAGAAATGAACTTTGGTACTTAGAATTTTTTCTATGTGTTAACTGTCAAGTTCAACCATGGTTTTTAAAGGCCATTTTTCTCCATGATAAATTCTCATTTCACTTTCCAGCAAACATGAAAGTTTTAGAGCATTCTTCAAGCTTTCTTTTGAGTACTAGAACTCCTCCATTGGATGTGTGAAACTGAAGTTATGAAGTCACAAAGTTAGGGTTTTTCATCATGCCAATTTTAACAAATGGTTGCCAACTTCATGAACCAACTTTCCAAGGCATTTTTCACTATGTTCAAAGTTTCATCTCATCTTCCATCAAACATCAAAGTTGTAGATCATTTTCCAAGCTTTCTAAGCATACCAAGAACTCATCATTTGAGTTCCTGGAGCTCAAGATTTGAAGCTTCAAAGTTGGTGTTATCAAGTGGTAAAATGTGCTTCTTAACTTAGAATTTTTTAAGTTTGTAGGAAAATTTTGTGGACACACTTTCATGGTCATTCTTCACATGTTTTCAACTTTTGTTTCAAAATAATTCCAACAAGAATTTCACTCTATGATCTTTCTATTCTATTGTGAGCACAAGATTGCATGATTTGGTGTTGAGTTTGCCAAGTTATGATCAATAAAAGTATGCTACATGAGTTAGGATTTTGGTGTATCTTTTGGTGGCATTTTGTGGATATTTCTTGTAGCATGGCCTTTTTACCTCATCATACACAAGTTGTACTACATTCTACTCACCAAGTTTACCCAAAATGGCCAACCATTCCACCATATATTCATGTTATATTTCAAATTTTACACCAAAGTTGGAATTGTACAAATCATACCACCAATCCAAATTTATTAATTCTAATCACCTTAATTCATTTCCTCGCCCTCATTTATGCTAAATGATGACCCAGAGTGATGCTAAGATGATGCCAAACCTGTGTAACCATTTTATGTGATTCTTTGGTCAAGTTTTCAAATCAACCATTTTTCTCATTATGGGCTTCCAAAATCACTCATTCAAAAATCAACCATTTTTAAGTCATTTGCTGCAAGAGAAGATCATAATAGCTCAAGTTTGCTCGACATTCTCTCTCTTCGAATTGACCATCTCCTTGAGGATTTCTTCCATCTATTGCTTCCATCTTGCTCAGTAAAGGCTCAGAAGTCCATTGGTGATCTTTTTTTGAAGCTCAAGTAAGGTTTGAAGGACCAACAGTGTTGCTCCGTTAGGTAACCTTCTCTTCTTTGAATCTCTCATTCTAGGCACTGATTTAAGCTCATGTTGGTTACATTTGAATAGGGGTGAAAAAACGGGCCCGGCCCATTGGACAAGCCCGTTTTACCCGCACTTTAGTGCGGGTTGGGCCAATAGTTTATGCCCTCACCCTTTAATGTGTCCGCCCCGCCCCGCCCCGTTTTCTTCGCGGGCTTTTGCGGGCACGATCATTTACATAAAATTTTGCGTTTTTAGGCTTAAAAGGTGCAATGCCCGTGGGCTTTCCCCGCCCCGGCCTCACTTTTTTGCGGGGTGGGCATAGGTTTTAGGCCCGCATCCTCAACTATGACCACTCCGCCCGCCCCATTTTTTTGCGGGCATTTTCGGGGCGGGCCTAAACGGGGCGGGCATGCCCGTTTGCTACCCCTACATCTGAAGCCCTACCTTGTATAGGCCATGTTTGAACATATGTTGTGCTTATTTATGAAAGTTTTAGATGGTGCACTCATTTTTTGTGGCTAGATTTCACATTGTTAGAGCCACCTCTTTGAGAATCTAAGGTCAGATTCGAACTCAATGTAATAAATCGTTCAAGAAGATGCTTCGATCTACGTGTTTTGATGAAGCATGGTCGGAGCTCTGGTGTTACTCACCGGAGAAGATGACCAGAGCTAGGGCTCCGACATCTTAAGTGGCATGCTGATGAGTCGTATGCTTGACTATTTGACCAGCCCATGTATCCTGATGTGGCGTTCTTGTGGAGGCCACATCATTTAATGAAGTCCACGCAAATTTTTTTGTTTAGTTTGATTCTGAGTTGGGCTGGGCTTGAGAAATTTTTACTATTCACCCCCTCTTTTCAGAGCCCAGTAGCGCGTTAACTGATTTTCTTTGGAAAGTTTGGATTGCTACTGCACTCCACCTTGCTCTCCTTTTTTTATTTTCTTATTTTTGTTCCTTTTCTCATTTTTATTTTATTTCATTACTTCCACTCATTTTTAAAATACATAAAAATTGTTTTCTGATCCATGAGTGTCTTGAGATAATTTTCTTGATTTTTATTTTAATTTCCATTTAATTTTGCTATTTTATTTGGAATTTCTTTGTGATTGACTTCATTTGACCTAGTCTTGTGATTTAGGGTTTTGTTCTTGATGATTCCCTTTGATTCTTGATCCTAATTTTTGCACACATGTAGAAACATATATATAGGACACTTTGATGCTTGTTTGAGATTTTTTCCAATAATTATGGGTCATTTTTTAATTTATTTTTTAGGCTTGCTTTGTGTGAATTATGCTTTGTGTATTAGTTGATATTTGACATTGTTTGAACAAGTTTTGCACCCAATCTTAAGCACATATTTGGAACACATTGAGCCTCTGACTTCATCTTGCTATGTCTAATTTCTCATAATTTTTCCAAGCTCCTAACTATTTTCTATGTGTGATCCAATTGCATGTCTCTTTGTGTGAGCATTCATGTTGATTCTTGAAGTGTTTAGGGATGCACTTGTGCAACCATTAGGGGTCTTATTTCCCACTTGTCTTCACTTGATATGTCATGAGTTAAACCCTTCTCACTTCCTTTTATAGTTCCTTTCATGAACCTTTGATTGATGCTACACTTGTATGAACTTGAACATGCTTACTTGCCTGCTTTGGCCATTTCCCTTGAGCTCTTTGTATGCTATCTTCTCTCAATGATTGTGAGGTTTGAATGTGTGATATTATAAACCATTTTCTTCTGACTTTATTGGTTTAACACCATCTTTCCATGACCCCTTTTTCTTTTTACTTGATTGAAAGATCACATGCCATTAGGGGAAGTTTGGGGTTTGGTTTTGGGCCTTACTTGCTTCAATCTTTGAGTATCCTTTGTCATGATGCCTTTGTGATGTCTTAGGGTTTCTTTTGGGTATTAGTCAAATGTGTTTGCTTATGAATTATGTCATCTAATGGTTCTATCACATGATTTCTTGCTCATTATTTGATCATATATGAAGTTTTCTTCTTAAGGATGACTTTGTGGTTTGAAATTGCCTACTTCTTTGAGATGTTCAAATGTGATATTCATGTTTCTTTCTTGACCTCTTGAGATTGACTTTGCTTTAATCATTTCACATGTGCTACTACCCCTACTTGATTTCATCTCCTAACTTCACATGTTTAGCCTTTTGAGGTGTGTTCTACATGAAGTATGTGTTGACAATTGTTTTAGCTTTGATAAGATGCATGCTTGAATCTTTTTGCTCCTTCTTTGATCATTAACATGAGTTGAATGTAATATGACATAGATACTGCCCTACCTTGGTTTTCACCTTGTTTGGATTCATTTCACTTTGTTTAATGATTGATAATACTTCTTGATTGGTCTTAAGTCATTTGTGTATGCATTGGTGCATTGTTTTGCCTAGTTGCTTCAACTTCCAATCTTTGAATTTGGTTTGACATGTGTGAACACTCTTGCTACCTTGACTTGATGCTTCTTCTTATTACATTTACATGACTGATCTTTCTTCTCTTTTCTTCTTTCTTTCTTCTTTGAATTTTGATTGAATTATTTAATGTTTACTTGTGTTTGTTCACATGATCTCTTAGGATTCCTAGCTCAACTTAATTTCTGATTAAGTTAGAGGTAAGGGGGACATTAGGCTTTCAATCCTTTGCATGATAGCAATTAGGATAGTCCCTTTTAAACCTTAACCTTAGGTCTATCTCTTTGCATGCTAACAATAGGTAGAGTCTCCTTTATATCTCAACTTTAAGACCATTATGCATGACAACATTAGGAGTTAGTTTCCCTTAGTTGTTTTCTTTTTAACCTTTGAGTCCTCTCACTTATCATCTCAAAACAAAATCAAAAAACTTAATAAATATGACGAGTATTGTGCGCCACGAGCCTTAAGTACATGGGAAATGATGAGTGAGGAGTCTCTCCTTGCTTGTCTAGAGTGTTTAGCATACGTCCCATTTGGGGGCGATCATGCGACGCATTTGTTCCTATGTCATAGACTTTAGTGCAATACGAGTCCCAAACTAACTCAATTCACTTACGTTAAAACTCATAAACCAAATTCAAATCATTTTGTCCTTCAGGACTGATGTCGAATCATTTTCAGAAAAGAGTACATTATTTTTGTTCTACCGCAAACAGGCATCGACCCTAACTGCTGGAACGCGAACTTAACGTCGCTCATAAAAAACACTCAACCAATTTGTGGTCGCAACCACGAACTACGGACTCTCTGACTTCCTCATTAGTCATTCTCATCCAAATGAGGATACGTAGGCACAAGAGGATGATGTCTTGGCGAGCAACCTTTCCCCCCATTCACCTATAGTTCTTCGAACTACGTTTACTCTGACTTCCTATTACACGAGGGAATACATAGACCTAGGACGATGAAGTCCTAACGATTCTCCTTTTGTCCTTTTCCTTTTCATTTCCATTTAGCATTAGGCCTTAGATAACACACCCTTTGATTAAAACAACAAGCGTGGATCCTGTTAAGTACAGCGGATGCGAGGGGGTGCTAATACCTTCCTCTCGCGTAATCGACTCCTAAACCCAAGACTTGGTTGCGATGACCATGTCTTCTCCCTTTTGAGGTTTCTTCGATCGTTCGCTTTCCATGAAGGGATAAATTACATTCGGTGGCGACTCTGTTTTTCCACCAATTATTTTTCGCTTTGCGACAGCTGGCGACTCTGCTGGAGACTTTGGTTCCCTACACGAGTCAATCCTAGCGCTTGCCTATTTCTGTTTCATTGGGTGTTTCTTGTTGTACATTATTTGTTGCATATTACTGTATTTTACTGCATTATTTGCATTTGATTATTGTTATCCTATTATGCTGCTGCTGCCGTGTTGTCGGGTGGGTTGGTTCCATGAGAGATAAGCCCAATACCTAGGCTTGAGTATACACTTAGGATTAGAGTGGAGAGTAATGTGGCTTGCATGGCGTATGGCCACGTTTAGTTGGCACAAAATCCATATTCAGACGAGGTTTTCTTTGGAGATATCTTATCCTGCGCGTCTGGTGCAGATGATAGGGTGTTGACTTAGACAACTTATGACTCTGGAGACCGTTCATTGGGAATCAGTTGAGGCCTCCTTGATTAATGATGATGCCAAACCAGAAATGGTGATCGTATCATCATTTCTTGACCTGAGATTTTGTGATACTAAGGACCTGCTAGGATGTCGTGTCCAAGACTAGAACCCACATGTGAGAGGGGATGGGTTTTGCAGGAAACTTTGACCTTTAACCAACTATGATTTCTGGTTTTCTTGTCAGTGTGAACTTATGGTATTCTGGTTATCTCGGCGTTTTGGTATTCAGGATTTCTTGTCAGAGCGGAATTATTGTCCTTATTCAGTCAGCGGCATAACAAATATTCTGAGCTTATTGGATACCTTGATCTCGTGTTTGCATTTGCATAGCATCATTATTACATTCTAACATGTTTGTTTATTTCCAGGGTTTGTATCTTATCTTTGATTCCAGTTGCTGAAGATCTTCAGAGATGAACACCGGTAGAAAGAATATCAACGTGTATAAATTTCCAACTCCAACCTTGGATTCTCTTCATGGATTAATGGCTTTGGCAGATCCATGTATTCTAGAAAATTTCAAGAAGGATTATGGGAGAATTATGAGTTTCTTACATATTATCACTGAGTACGAGTACAAGGCTATACATACTCTGGTGCAATTTAACGACCATCCACTATGCTGTTTTACCTTCCCAGACTATCAATTAATGCCAACATTAGAGGAATATGCTTTAATTTTGGGGGTCCCCATCAAGGAGAGAGCACCTTTCTATTATTCCAAAGAAACCCCTAATTTGGAGGATGTTGCCACTAGCAAGGGAGGTTTTTAGGGGTTTCATTTGGATTTTCTGGTTGGTCAAGCTCGTAAGTATGTTTAGGCAAAAAGTTGGACATTCTTTAATGATATTCTGGCTCTGAGTGTTTATGGAATCGTCCTGTTCCCAAATATGGTTGATTTTGTGGATATGAGTGTTGTTAGGTATTCATTATGAAAAATCCAGTACCAACTCTTCTCGGTGATTTGTACCATTCATTGCATCATAAGAATGAGAAGAGGAGGGGAGGACTTGTTTCTTGCTGTGCATCACTCTTCCATAAATGGTTCATAGACCATCTCCCTAGTTCTGGGGCATTTGTGGACGCTCGTAAGACGTCAAAGTGGTCAAAGAGATTGATGGGTTTAATGGCAAAGGATATTGTGTGGTTCAATCATGACTTGCTGGGCAAAGAGATCATTGTTAGCTGCAGAGACTTCCCGAATGTACCTCTGATAGGAAGAAAAAGGGAATTAATTACAACATTATTCTTGCTATTAGACAATTTGGGTACGCACAGAAAGAGCCGCCAAAATATTGAGATGTTCAAGAATCTCTTTTCGTTCATGTAGGAGTTGATCTAAATTTGTTGAGAAGGGCTCTTGATGCATGGGAGAAGATCCACAGGAAGGGGAAAGTTTCTCTGGGTAAGAGTGACTGCAGAGCCTACGGTCTATATTTGGAATGGATCTAGAAGAGGGTAGAGGAGGTGTTTCTATCCTTCTCGGTAGAGCCACTTTTATACCCACTAATGATAAAGCAACCCACTACTATGGAGGTCGATAGGTATAACAAAATTTGAGCTGAAAAGGAAGAATTACGCAAGGAGAACGAAGAGTTGAAGAGGGAGATTAGTCAGTTGGGGCATGATCAGAAGGAAGATGTCTATGTGGCTAAAGTGAAGACAGATATGTTGGCCAAGAAAGAGAAAGAACTAGCAGAAGAGGTCACGAACAGGCAATGAGTAAGTTAAGATCTAAAAGGTACCCAGAGCATACTCTAGTCAAAGAAGAAGGAATTGGAAAAAGCTCTTGTCAAGATCTATAACTTTGATAGTCAGTGGAACGCCACGATGACTGCTCATAAGAAGAAATAAGACGACCTCCAAGATCAGATCGAGAAGCTGAAGTTGCTACTTAGAGATAAAGAAAAAGAAGTCAGAGCAGAGGCATCCCATAGGTACAGAAGTGAAGAATGGCTTAAAGAGACCTTGTCAGCCCTTGAGGAGCTCAAGATCCGAGTGGAGATAAAGAAGCCCAGACTGGAGGATCCTAAACTTGAGGACGTTTTCGGTGAAAATGCTTGGGATTCGAGGTGTCAGTACTTGGAGGAATTCATGCACAAACGCAATACTCTCATTCAAGAATTGATACAAAGACCGAAGCATCTGGACACTAAGAAGCTATTAAAGGAGATTCAAGCTTGGTGCGAAGAGCGTGATGGTTCGGAAGGGCTGTCTATGGTAGATTTTGATGATATGCCTTAGTGGCTTTCTTTCTTTTGTATTTGATCACGATCAGGCTTGTTGGTTGGGATCGCTGACTATTGTATTTGGATATCTTTCTCTATTTGGGTTGTATGTAATGACTGGTGGTTATTCTCTTATTCAGTAATCTATGAGCAGTTGTTATCGTTGTTCCTTCCATTCTTGGTGTTTATTATTATTTTAAAACTGGAATAAAGGGGTAGATCGCCCTGGAAATATTAAAACATGACATTTGCATTTGCATCGCATATTCATTTGCATAGTAGGTGTTTTGGATTGGCTTATTCTTATCTCTGCCTAGTTTTCTTCAGCTGGATTGCGAACCCAAATATTCATAGGTATTGCACAAGAGGGAATCAATAGAGAGCAATAGAACAAGTACAAGCTAAACTTCAGGAGGTTTGAAACCGCATGACTCAGTTTATGGAGTTAATGCAAAATATGGCTCAAGGGCAGGAACAGTTAAGAACCTTGGTCCAACCTTTGGTTGTTCGTGTGGATGAAGATGGTGTTTTTCATGGTGGTGATAGAATTATTCCTCCAGTAGGAGGTGCTGTGGGTGGTGCTAACCTTTAGGGAGAAGGTGGTCCGGGTGTTGTCATTCCTCCGGGCAGAGGCGTAGCTAGTGGAATTCCTGGAGTAGTTGGTGGCGGTGGGAGTGTGTGTGCTGTACATGGCGCTGGTGGCCATCAGTCGGAAGATGATTGTCATGAGGATGTTTTTTTCCATGCAAGGTTTGGACGCCGGTCTCCCATCTGAGGCTGACAAGAAATTCAAAATGATTGAAGAAAGGATGCGCGCATATGAGAACCAAAACACTTTTGGTCTCGATATGACTGACCTTGGCTTAGCTCTTGGAGTGAGGATCCCGCCCAAATTCAAAGTCCCAAATTTTGATAAATACAAGGGTACCACTTGCCTTAAGACTCGTATTCGGGCTTACTACAGGAAAAGGTCGACTTACTCAGATGACGAGAAACTCTTAATGCATTTCTTCTAAGATAGCCTGGTTGGGGCTTCATTGGAATGGTATATGGGTTAGAGAGGACCCATATCAGAAGCTGGAGAGACTTCTAGGAAGCCTTCGTCAAGCATTATCAATACAACAGCGACATGGCACCTAACAGGATGCAATTGCAGAACCTCTCCCAGAGGGGTAATGAGAGCTTTAAGGAGTACACCCAGAGGTGGCGTGAACTGGAAGCGAGACTTTAACCTCCAATGATGGAGTGAGAACTTATCGATATGTTCATTGCTACACTTCAGAGGCCTTATTATGAGAAGTTGGTTGGGTGTATGTCGGCTGGTTTTTCAGATCTGGTGCTGGCAGGCGAAAAGGTTGAATGTAGAATTAAGACTGGTAAGATATCATATGGAAATGGATCCTCATCCGGAGGAAGTAAAAAAACATATATAGGAAACACAAAGAAGAGGGAGGGTGACACAAATTCTATTTCTTCCTTTCGTGGTAAAGGCATGGCCCAACAAAATTATACTCAGCAAGTTGCTACCGTAGCTATTCCGGCTGCGCCTCAGCAACAAAACAACGCTCCGCGCCGATACCAAGATAGACCAATGGTGAATAGGCATTTTGAAACTCCACCAATGTCGTATTCTTAGTTACTACAACATCTTTTGCAATTTCAGTTGATACAGAAGAGAACTTTGGCTCCACCTACTGGCAATCCGCCACCTGGTTATGACGTCAATGCTCACTGTGAATTTCATTCGGGGGCGTCTGGGCACCACATAGACAACTGCAAAGCCTTCAAGCACAAGGTATAAGATTTTTTTGATTCTAAGGCAATTGATTTCACCAACGGCGGGCTGAATGTCATTCAGAACCCAATGCCACCGCATGGGGCAGCGAGGTTCAATTCCATTGAAGACAGAGAGAAACTGAATTTGATATATGATGTGAATGAGTTAAAGACTCCATTGTTGTTTGTTAAAGAGCAGTTATTGAAAGGAAGGGTATTCCCAGGATGCGAGAATGATTGTCCGGGTTGTATATTGCAGTTAGAGGGTTGTAATTTGCTGAAAGTTGGCATAAAGAGAATGATTGATGAGGGTCAGTTACAGTTTGACAGAAAAAACGTTGAGAAAAAGATTGTTGAAGATGATAGTGATAATGATGTTGCCAAAATTTTAATCCCATACAGAAATATCCATATCTCAGCACGGGTGCGGAAGACACCTGTTGTTATTACTACGCCTGGACCAATTCCTTATGAGAGTACC
Source organism: Lathyrus tuberosus (assembly GCA_022829125.1). Lineage (NCBI taxonomy): Eukaryota > Viridiplantae > Streptophyta > Magnoliopsida > Fabales > Fabaceae > Lathyrus > Lathyrus tuberosus. The sequence continues at coordinate 312,622 of JALAZF010000142.1, read as the reverse complement.
AAAGCGATCCCATGGAACTATGGAGCGGAGGTATTCTGTAACAAGAAAAAGCAAGAGCTAGTTGGATCTTCTGATGTCGGTTTAAATGTTGAAAATATTGTTGGGGCTAATGGAATTACTCGCAATGGTAGGGTATTTTTGCCATCAGATGAGAAGGTGGGCAGTTCGGGTAAAGAAAAAGGTAAACATGTGCTAGATGATTCTACACCGAAGCAGACTAATGATAATTCTTTCTCAAAAGACGTAGAAGAGTTTATGAGGTTGATTCGAAAGAGTGACTACAAGATAAAAATTTGTATCCTATCATTGTTGTTATGTTCTGAAGTGCATAGAAATGCTTTACTAAAGGTGTTTGTTAGTTTCTTGGATTGGCTGGAATTTTGGTAAAACAAAAGTTGTTCAATGTTTGATGTCATATGGTCGATGTCACAACATTGAGTCTTAACACTGGGCTGTGTTAAGTGTTTGTGTTACTGAAGTTGGATGTCTGATGTCACAGGCGATGTTGTGACATTAGATCTGCAGAATTAATAACATCAGGTTTGTGATGTTGTTAGGGTTTGCATTTTAGCTGGAATTGTGGAGAGCAGTTAGTCTCATTGGATGAGAATATCTTGGGTTAGATATTCTTCACTGCATAGGAGATCTGGTGCAGATTTGTAGGAGATTTAAAAGGTTGAATATTTGAAAAGATTTTAGGAGAAAATCTGTTTTGAAGATTCAGTTTTAAATAACAAATCAAGTCAGATATTGCAGGAGTCCAAGCCCAAATTCAGGTGGCTATATAAAGCGCACAAGACCAAAGGAAAAAGTACAGAAATACAGATAGAAGATCAAGAGCATAGGCTGAGTGTCTTAAGTATTTTGTACGAGTTTTGTATACACCATTCTAGGTTGAATTGGTGAGTTGTTTTCTGTCCTATCTTAGAAGCTGTGAAGCGAAAGAGAGTTGTGTAACTTGATCAAAGCTGTGAAGAAGAATCAAGGTTTCTCAAAGAGGTTGTTCTTTGAGAGGTTTAAGGGATTGAGTAGTGTTCTCATATCTAAGTGGTTTCTTAGGTAGAAAGTCACTAGTAGGAATTAAGATTAGGAGATTGTCAACTGGGTTTTTGAGTCTGTAATTTAATTCTACAAGTAGTGAATTTCATCCCTGGCTTGGTAGCCCCCAGACGTAGGTTGTTAGACCGAACTGGGTGAACAATTTTGTGTGTTATTCTGCTGTTTATTTTGTCCATTGTGCAGAGTGTGTTGTTGTGACATCGCACTTAACATCACACGTCTAATACCAGAATTTCAGTGTTAAATACTGCTTATGTGCCATGGGAGATTTCAATAAATCAACTTGAAGGTGTGGCAGCGCATGTGAATGCAGGAAATGGTTTGGGATTTACCGATTTGGATTTGACACCTGCTAGAAGAAATCATAATAACGCCTTGCATATTTCCTTGGAATGCAGAGGCTCCTTGATGTCCCATGTCTTAGTAGATACAGGGTCTTCGCTGAATGTTCTGCCGAAGAAGGCCCTTATAAGCTTGACACTCAAGGTTTGATCTGCAGGCCAAGTGATTTGGTTGTGCGGGCATTTGGTGGTTTGAAAATATCAGTGTTTAGTGAGGTGGCGATGCCTATCAAGGTGGGACCTAAAATGTTTTATGCAACGTTCTATATCATGGACATCCAAATGGCCTACAACTGTTTGTTAGGTCGTCCTTTGATACATTCTGCCGAAGCGGTAACATCTACTCTGCATCGAAGCTAAAATACATAGTTGAAGGAAAAGTGGTAACTGTATATGGGGAAGAAGATATAATGGTAAGCCATTTGTTGACATTTAAGTATGTTGAAGTTGATGGAGAGATACATGAAACTTTGTGTTAGGCCTTTGAAGTTGTGCAAATTCAGAAGGAGCCTCTTGTGGAGGTTAAAGGGCCTGAAGTTTCGATGCCTTCATTTAAAGAGGCGCGCACGGTGGTTGAGTCTGGCGGTTCTCATAAGTGGGGCCAGGTTCTTGAAGTTTCAATGAAGCAATATAAATATGGTTTGGGGTACAAGCCATCAAAGCCATCCCAAGATCCCCCAAGATACATTGGTCTAGTCCGGTTTACAAGTGCTGGGATGTTTTTCAACAGAATCAACACAATAGTGGATAATAATGTCGATAACAATTGTGATATGGATGATTAGATCCGCCCCTACATTCCGAGTCAGGAATTATCCAACTGGTCTACCGAAGAAGTCATTCAAGTCACCTACGAAGAGTAATTTTTATTGTCTTTGCATATGCTAAGTCTTACGTTCCGCCCAAGACGTAATGACTCATTATGTAGGGCCACACAGTTTTACTCTTAATTGCGTCATGAATAAAGGACGTTTTGCATTCAAATGTTTTGATCCCTGTTTTTCCTTTTTTCTTTAACATTTACTAAAAGAAAAATGGAAATGTGTTTTGCTCGTTGTTGCATTCATAATAAACATAAAACACCACTCATGCATGTATGTCATCTCAGATTCCACCGATAATGATTCAGCTATGGCTCGGTATGACTTTCATAATCCCATTTATCAAGCAGGAGAAGAGACTGACGAAGACTGTGAACTGCCTGAGGAATTAGCCAGACTTCTGAAACAGGAGGAAAGGATTATTTTACCTCATCAGGAGGACATTTAAGTTGTCAATCTGTGCACTGAGGACGTGAAAAAGGAAATCAGAATTGGGGCCGCCTTGGAAGAGAGTGTTAAGGGAAGATTGGTTGAAATGCTTCGAGAGTATGTGGACATCTTTGCCTAGTCTTACCAAGACATGCCTGGGTTTGAAATGAACATCATCGTGCATTGTTTGCCTCTTAAAGAGGGTTGTCCTCCGGTCAATCAAAAGCTGAGAAGAACGAGACCGGACATGGCTGTCAAAATTAAGGAAGAGGTTTAGAAACAGTTAGATGTTGGCTTTCTTGCTGTGACTAATTATCCTCTGTGGGTTTCTAACATCGTTCCAGTACGTAAGAAGGATGGAAAAGTCAAGATGTACATTGATTACCATGACTTAAATAGAGAAATCCCGAAAGATGACTTCCCGCTCCCCCACATTGACATGTTAGTTGACAACACTACTCAGTACTTTGAATTTTCCTTCATGGATGGCTTCTCTGGGAATAACCAAATCAAAATAGCCCCAGAAGACATGGATAAGACTACCTTTATAACACTGTGTGGGACTTTCTGTTACAAGGTAATGCCCTTTGGATTAGAGAATGTTGGGGCAACCTATCAGCGGGCAATGGTGACTCTTTTTCATGATATGATTCACAAAGAGATCGAGGTCTATGTTGATGACATGATTGCGAAGTCCCAAACGGAGGAAGAGCATCTAGTGAATATTCAGAAATTGTTTGAGTGGTTAAGAAAATTTAAGCTGAGGTTGAATCAGAATAAGTGCACCTTTGGGGTGAGATCTGGTAAGCTGTTGGGTTTCATTGTTAGTGAAAGAGGTATTGAGGTAGATCCTGCCAAGGTAAAAGCCATACAAGAAATGCTTGAACCGAGAATGGAAAAAGAGGTTTGTGGTTTCTTAGGGAGATTGAACTACATATCCAGGTTCATCTCTCATCTTACAACCACATGCGAACCAATATTCAAGTTGCTGAGAAAAGATCAAGAGGTCAGGTGGAATGAAAATTGTCAAAAGGAGTTTGAGAAAATAAAAGAATATTTGTAGGAACCTCCGATCCTCATGCCGACAGTAGCAGAAAGACCTTTGATTATATATCTTATGGTTCTTGAGAATTCGATGGGGTGTGTGCTCGGTCAGCACGACGAGACAGGTAGAAAAGATCATGCCATATACTACCTGAGTAAAAAGTTTACTAATTGTGAGTCAAAGTACTCAATGCTGGAAAAGACATGTTGTACACTCGCTTGAGCAACTAAGCGTTTGAGGCAATATATGTTAAACCATACAACCCTGTTAATTTCAAAGATGGATTCGATAAAGGACGTGTTTGAAAAGCAATCACTCTCTGGGAGGAAGGCTCGTTGGCAGATGGTTTTGACAGAATACCATATTCGTTATGTTTCCTAGATAGCCATTAAGGGAAGTGTTCTGTCAGAATATCTCGCTCAACAACCGATTGAGGATTATCAACCAGTGAAGTTTGAATTTCCAGACGAAGATATCATGTATCTGAAAGTAAAATACTGTGACAAACCTTTGCCTGACGAGGAACCTGAGATTGGATCCCAATGGAGTTTAATCTTTGACAGAGCTATAAATGCATATGGTAATATAATCGGGGCAATCATTACCACTACGAGGGGGTCCCATATACCTTTCACTGCCCGATTAGCATTTATATGCACCAACAACGAGGCAGAATATGAAGCATGCATCATGGGGTTAGAAAAGGCTATTGATTTAAGAATCAAGAACCTTTATGTGTATGGTGATTCTGCGTTGGTAATCAATTAGATTAAAGGTGAGTGGGAAACTCGTCAGGTAAACTTGGTGCCTCATAAGAACTATGCTAGAATTTTGTTGTCGTTTTTTGATAGGGTTGACTTTCATCTTGTACCCCGGGCTTAAAACCAGATGGCGGTTGCATCGGCAATGTTGGCTTCAATGTACAAAGTGCATTTGTGGAATGAAGTTCCATCAATCAGAATTATGCATTTTGACAGACCAGCCTTTGTGTTTGCAGTTGAAGAGGTATCAGATGGCAAGCCATGGTATTACGACATCAAATGCTTTCTCAAGAGTCAAGAGTACCCACCTGGGGTATCTACCAAAGACAAGAAAACTCTGAGGAGGTTAGCAGGAAATTTCTTTTTGAATGAGGACGATGTGTTATACAAGAGGAATTTTGACAGGGTCCTGCTGCGTTGTGTTGATGAACACAAGGCAGACCTGTTAATGGAAGAGCTTCACGAGGGTTCGTTCTGTACTCATGCCAATGGGCACGCTATGGCCAGAAAAATGTTGATGGCAGGGTATTACTAGATTACTATGGAGTCTGATTGTTTCAAGTACGCCAGAAAATGCCATAAATGCCAAATTTATGCTGATACGATGCATGTGCCGCCTACCCCTCTGAACGTGTTGACATCTCCTTGGCCTTTTGCTATGTGGGGGAATTGACATGATTGTAAAGATTGAGCCGACTGCCTCCAATGGGCATCGCTTTATTTTGGTTGCCATTGACTATTTCACAAAGTGGGTAGAAGCAGTTTCGTTTGCCAATGTCACCAGACAGGTAGTCGCCCGATTTATAAAGAAGGAAATCATCTGACATTATGGTATCCCAGAGAGAATCATTACTGATAATGGTTCAAATTTCAATAACTAGATGATGAAGGAGCTACGCCAGAGCTTTGAAATTGAACATCACAATTCTTCTCCATATCGTCTGAAGATGAATGGGGCTGTTGAAGCAGCAAATAAGAATATCAAGAAGATTGTGTAGAAGATGGTGGTAACATATAAGGATTGGCATGAAATGTTGTCCGTTTTCTCTACATGGCTATCGTACTTTGGTGCGTACATCGACAGGGGCAACTCCTTTCTCACTGGTGTATGGTATGGAGGCAGTCCTACCGTTAGAAGTTGAGATTCCTTCTTTGACAATTCTAGCAGATGTGAAACGTGTTGAGGCCGAATGGGTACGATCCAGGCTGCATCAACTGAATCTTATCAAAGAGAAAAGATTGGCAGCCATTGCACACGGCCGGTTGTACCAAAGCAGAATGAAGAAAGCCTTTGATCAAAAAGTGCATCCTCGGTGTTTTCAGACAGGCGATTTGGTTTTGAAAAGGATCCTTCCTCCTCAGATAAATCACAGGGGGAAAATGGACTACAAACTATGAAGGCCCATATGTTGTGAGAAAGGTTTTCTCTGGTGGAGCCTTGTTACTCTCAACTATGGATGGCGAAGATTTTACGTCCCCTATGAACGCAGACGCAGTCAAAAAATGCTACAAGTAAAAATGACCAGCTGGACCACAAAAAGAAAAGTCCATGCAAAAAAGATCATCCCGACGAACCACTAAAATAAAAGGTTCGGGAAATAATTAGGGATAAAAGAAGAAAAAAAGCCCGCAAAGTTGAAAACCTGAAAAGGCGAGTTTGGAAAAAATGGGTATCCCAGTGGATTGAAAACCCGAAAGGGCGATCTAGGAAAAAGTTAGGGATTTGAAAGCGAGAGGTTGCGGTCTACGTTCGATCTGTGAACACTTTTTGATACATGGCAATTTCAAGGGAAATGAATCAGTCAAGTTAGTCTGTTCAAAAGGCAACACATCTGTGAGTGTTGAAGACATATGGGTCATAGCTGAATCGAAGCATGGTGGATATATGTTCCCGCATTTCCGACATGTGTATTTTATTTTCACTTTTGTGCAATTACCTCTTTTCAGAAATTGTTTCCAATATCTAAATGCCTATTTACATACCAGTTCAATCAATAAAATATAATTTCACTCAAAGAGCTATTCATTTCTGTTTTTACTTTTTACTTTTTTGTTTGCAAAAACGTCCGATATTTTTTATAAACATTGCAAGTGAAAACATTAAGCTTTACAAAGCATATCAAAAACAATGAAAATTGCTTGAACGATGGATATCATGGATGGTAACCGAGGTGGCCATTTCGCATTTAAAACATTATGTTGTTTGTGGTGTGTTTACAGGGTGACGTGATTCCTCTCCCCAATAGAGTTTCTCTCCCCAGCATTGAAGTTCTAGCATCCTCAGCAGAGCATCGTGAAATTCTTAATCACTCCCCCAGCAGGAGTGCAGAAGATTGCTTTCCCCAACCAGATTTGTTTATTACTCCCCAGCGTGTATTCAAAGGTTGGCTACCCCATACAGGATAGTGTTGATTTGCAAGCAGGGTGGTATCTCCAACAGGAGGCTTGTTTGATGTCTCTCCCCTAGTAGAGATTTTGTCTTCCCCGCAGAGACTTGGTATCAATTTTCATCATTAGGTCAGGAAGTGCAATTTCCCCAGCAATAGTGTGCTCTCATCCCCTAGCAGATTCTTGGGACGACTTCCTAGCAAGTGTTATTCATGTTTCCCAATAGGGGGAAGTTCATTTTTGGGTTCTTTCTTCAGCAGAGGTTATAATCAGGAAAGTTCGTTTAGTTTGTCTTCCGCATCAGAGTTTATTTCTGGGTTTTCTCAGCACTTCTCTCGGTGGAGTGTCCTTTTGCATGAGCATATTTGCATTGCATCCTCCATATGCGTAGTAGTTCCATTTCGTATGGAGCATTACGCCATAGAAAAATTCAAACATGTGCATTTGAAGCATAAGCCAGGTTTGATACTCTCTTTTCTGGACCATTTCCCCGACAGAAAATGGCATAACTCAGGAGATTCTGCTTTACTCTATCCCCAGTGAAGTTGCCGATGAATTAGTTCATCTTGCTTGTGCCCCCTGCAGAGTCGTCTGTTCAGACTTTTATTTTCCCCAGGGTGTCATACCCAAATTTTGACCACCAAGATTTCCCATCATTGTGCAAATCATCACCACAATATAGATGTATCATTATGCCTCATCAGTCTCCCCAAAGATGGGTGAGCATTCACTACAAACAAGAATTAGGGTTTCAAGCCCTCTCTGAGCACTTAGACAAAGGATCAATCAATAATTGACATGATCTTCAACTTGTCTAACCTCTCCAACACCTATAAAGGATCAAGAGGACTCCAACATCAAGAACCAATTACAAAGTTGCTACCTTCCAAGTGGATTAAGCCTCAAGATCGCCAGTGTCACCAAATTAGGGTTTTGGTCGACCAGGGCCTCTAGATGGAGATTTTCCTCTGGGCATGAGCCAATGCTTCAAAGCATAACCTAAGATACTCCATGGGACCTCATGGACCCAATCATCAAGTCAATTTAACCTCGGGGGATGCATTTATCAAAAATCAGGAATTAGGGTTTCTTGACCTAATTCACCCCTAAGTTGAGTTTTGGGACATAGCATGAGCCAAAACCTTAAGACATGATTTGAGGGTCTCCAATACACCATATTGATCCATTTGCAACAATGGATTGATCCAAGAAGCTTGATCTACAAGTTTCAATTTCATCTGGACCACAATTAGGGTTTTGAAGAAAAAGTCAAATGTGCCTTTGACTTTTGACCAACGCATGCTCCCAAACCTGGGGACATTATTCAATACACCCTACAACACCTATGGGATCCATATATTAAGTTTAATTTAGGTCAAGGACTTGATTTCATAGAGGATCGCGCAGTTTAAAATTCTTCTGATAAAAAGTCAACTGTACAAAAAGTCAAAGTTTGACTTTTTGATTTTTTGGTCAACCAAGGTTCCTTAACCCTAAAACAATGTTAATGTGTGATTTGAATCATCATTAATCAAGAAAAAACCAAAGAAAGTGGGTTAACTTGTAAAAGGGGTAACCATAAAAAACTTAGAATTTTTCTAAGTTATGGAACAAAGTGGCTAAGGTACCAACTTTCAAGGATCATAACTTGAGATCCAAGCAACCATTTTGGATGATCCAAAGATGGATTTGTAGCTCTCATGGCATACTTTAAAAGTGTCAACTACACCTCATTCTGATTCCTCATGGATTTTTAGTTATGGAGTGGTCAAAATGGCTGAAAACATGAAATGTCACTTTTTCCGACACTTAGTGAAATTTTCACTAAGTCAGAATCTGTCTTGCTTTTTTTCAAAATGTAAGGGCATTTTTCACTTGGATCCAAAAAGTTTTAAGAAAAACTATGATCACACATGTGTTGTATCATATGAGAGCTTTCCAAAATGACCAAGAACTCCATCAAATTCCACTTGAGCTAGGAGTTATGACAGCTGCAACATCCCTTGCTGTAAATTGTCTTGGCAAGGCAGATTTGTGCACAAAAGCTCGATTTGTCCAAATTGTGCAATAACAAGCATGGTTATCTATCTGCACACCTCAAGGGGAAACAACCAAGGGACAAACACTGATTCATCAGCCTCCAAAGTCCCAAAATATACAAGTAGCATGCCAAACCTAAAAAGGCAAAAGATGCTTCAAGACTCCAATTTTGTTTTGGAACATTTAATGGATGCTAAAAGGTGGCATGTATCAGAGCATGAATGAACACTTCAGTCAATGGCTAGAGGAGACTTGAGATTCCATTTGATCACAATTGGCCACAGACCTGTACCAGTTGCCATTCCCTATTCCTTGCAAAACAAACTTGCTCTACTATAAATAGAGCTCAATTGTGATCAGTTTGAGTACACCAAAGCAACCAAACTGATGCTTTCCTCAAAATCTCTATTTTCACTCCAATTTTGCCTTCTAAAGCAAGTCACTATCGGGTTTTGAGTTTGAGAGCAATTCCAACCAAATCAATGGTTCACACACCTCACATATAGCATATAGAAGTGATCCAAACTCTCACATAACATCTGGAACATCAGAATCACAAAATCACCAGCCATCTGCACAAGCTTTTGACAGATTTGCAGTTGAGATGCCAAATTAAGTTCCAGCTCAATCCAATCCATTCCAAGCATTCAGACACACTCCATAGCACCTAGGGAATCTTTCCACATCATTGGAACCAAGTTGTAACACCTCCAACTTAAAACACGATCACCAGCTGCATGAGGTAAGCTTCAACTTGATCATCTCATGATTCATGCACGTTTCCTCGCACAATAATTTTGCCATATGTTCATAATCGTGTATGGAGTGTTTCCTCCTCAATTAATTGCTTTGTTTGGATCGTGTATCAAATTTATGAGCCTTCATGCAGAAATTAGGGTTCTTGAGGTTTCTCTTTGATTTCTTATTTCATGCTTAAAATAAATGAAATTAAAGACCATAGACATGATCGCGTGGTGAAAATGAGCAGATTGATATGTGGATTGTGTGATTTCATCAAGTATTCAGTGAGATTGATGAGAAAATGCAAATATGGGCAAATCATAACACGCGCGTGTTCTTGGTGTGTTCTTGGCGATTTTTTTTGAAAATTCAAATATTTGAATTTTGTGATTTTATTTAATTGATTCAAAAATTAATTTCTCTTTGAATTTTAATGATTTTGAGTTGGTTCTTTTTTTAATAATTCACAAAAATGTTAAAATATTTTATTTTACAAAAATTTCCCAAAAATATTACTTATTTCATATATTTGCTATTTTTACAAAGAATTAATTTTTATTTGTTTTTTGACATTTAAAATATTTTTTCCTTCTTGATTTTCCAAACATAAATGGTTTTCAATTATTTTGTGGACAAAAACATGATTTTTGAAACATTGATCCAAGATCATCACTCATTTTTCACATGTTTTCAATGATTTTTATTAATTTTTAATCAAAATTAATTCCATGTTCGATAAAATTAGGGTTTTGATTGATTTCACCCTAACAAATCTTTTTCAAAAACTCTCTAGGCCTCTAATAGAGTGTAAGACCCATTCCTTGTAAATAAGATACCTTGTTGGGGCTCAGATATTGTATAAGACCCACTGTATTTTCAAAAACCTCGGCGCAATCGCCGTTTTCAAACAAACCATCTAGGCCTACCCTCGTGTTGTAAGTCCCATCTTTCTTTTTCTTAAACATCCTTGGGCCTCTAATAGAGTGTAAGACCACACCCTTTTGTAAATAAACCATTGTGGGCCTTACTTATTGTATAAGTCCCTCTGTACATTTTCAAAATAGCGGTGCGATCGTCGCCTTTTTAACAAAATCATCTAGGCTTCTCCTTGAGCTATAAGACCCATCTTTATTCATTTTCAAACTCTTTGGGCCTCTCCTTGAGTTGCAAGACCCATACCTTTGTACAGAAAACCTTTTGGGCCTCAGACGTTGTATAAGTCCTAGTACAATCTTTTCAAAACAACTTCCCTTTTGATTTTGATTCAAATATACAGTTGTTATCAAAACTTTCTTTAATTTCTTTGAACAACTAACAATACAGCATGAAAGCTTACTCGCCTGTAAGTTTTATCCGCTTTCATTTACTTGCTTTAATATATATAATTGTATTGTGGGAAGCTGTGCATGGTTATTCTTCTTTCATTCTTTTAAGTACATGTCAATAATATATAACTGTATTGTGGGAAGCTGCGCACGGTTAGTCTTCTTTCATAACCTTTTACATACTTGTCATATATCAATTATATATATACTAGTATAGTGATTTAGAGTTTTCCCCGGCAACTAGGTCTAGAACTAGGTAAAGCCTGTTTGGTCACTCTTAAATACAGTCAAAACTAGATCCCCATAGGATTTCCAGATACAGTATTTCCTTCTCTTGGGCTTAAACAATATGGAACAAAGAGAAAGGCATTATTCCCCGTGAACCTTTTCTCAGACTGTCACCCCTAGAAATTGTCAAAGAAATTCTACTCCCCGGAGTTGATCTATTCTCGGTGAATAACATCTCTTGAGTTTCTTCAAACCTCAGAACTTTTACTAAATGATCTATTCTCGGTGAATAGTATTTCTTGAACTTTTCTTGGTTTGGGACCCACAGGCTTCCTAAAAGCATCCCCGCCTCCTCTTGGGCTTTGTACAAGGACCCGTCGGCTTCTTAAAAGTTCTCATGCCTTCTCTTGGGCTTCATACAAGGACCCTCACAACCTCTTAGAGGTATAGGACAACACTTAGTCATCCGTCATTAAAGATGTCTTTCTAAAAGAAGTCACAAAAGCCCTCAGACCAATTTTAGGGTTGAAACTCATCCCTTAAACGAGTCGGCCTCGTCTTGGGTATTGTATAAAGATATACCTTTCTAATAGACTTGGACATTCTAAATCCCCTAGAGTCTCAAAGACATTCTCAAGTTCCTTACAAATATAGGAGAAACCCCGTATTCTAGATTACTCTCCAATAGAGTTAAAACCCATGGGTTCTAAAACCCAGCCTCTCTCCTAAAATCCCCAAGCCAGGGTCAGATTATCATCATATAACACTATCTCAAATCAGAACCTCAAGGTGTCTGATCCATCAATTCTTTTGTATTCCCCTACAAGAGTTGGTTTCCCCATTTGCACATGCCTCGGGATCTCAAGAATCCCCAGCATAAGATAGCCTCCTCTTAAGCTTTGTATAATGATCATTTCCTCAGGATAGTTCGCATCCTCTTAGGCTTTGTATAATGATTCTCCCCAGCGGAGCTAAACCTTTTCAGACTCTCTTGTTGAGTAAATCAATTACTTCCCAGACTCTCTTGTTGAGTCAATCAATTACTTCCCAGACTCTCTTGTTGAGTCGATCACCTTTTCAGACTCTCTTGTTGAGTCAATTACTCTCATAGACTCTCTTGTTGAGTCAATTACCTTTTTGTACTCTCTCGTTGAGTAAACCCTTTTTTTAGCCTCAATCTCGGGCTTCGTATGAGACAGATAAAAGCACTCTCTTGTTGAGTCAAACCTTTTCGCCTCAATCTTGGGCTTTATACAAGATAGATAAATACCTCCCCAGCGGAGTTAGCCTCCTCTTAGGCTTCATATAAAGATATCCCCAAAGAATCAGTCTCTTTTTTGCTTCCGTCTTGGGCTTTGTACAAGACACCAAAATATCCACTCTCTTGTTGAGTCGGTCTCATACAGCCTCCTCTTAGGCTTTGTTTAAGAACTTCCCCAGTGGAGTCAATCAACCTCTTAGCTTAAACCTTGGCCTTTGATCAAGGCACATAAAAATGAAAAATCCCTCTTTAGAGATGACAAATTCTCTTTCTGTCAACCTTTTAGCTTCAATCTTGGGCTTTTAACAAGACACAAATACTCCGTTTAGCCTCTGTCTTGGGCTTTGAACAAGACACCAAAACATCTTTTTCCTCCCTTAGAATAGGAGGAACTACGATTGCTCTGATTTCCCTGTTTCGTTTAAACGGGAATACGTAGGCATAAGATTACGAAATCTTAGCGAGCATACTAAACAAAAACTCTAGGTCCAATACCTTCATACATCAATCAAAACTTAGGTCCATCACCTTCCCAAAAACATCAACAAAAAACTCACTCTCCCTGTTAAACTTCCCAAGAAACTTTCCCAAACCCATTAACGGATAAACACCATCAAGTACAAAGCAAAACCTAAAGCTAATATCATGTGGATAACCACATATAGGATGGATAATTGACAACTACCCATTGTATAACCTGACCCCGGACCCCCCAATCTCTTTAAGCGTTTGTTCAGTAAACATTTGCATGCAAGGTTAGTTTTAGATACCTTCCCTTTCCCTTCCAGCTTCATAGGATAAATAAGAAATCATAAAGTAGCACCCCCTTTCTCCTCGAGGAGGAAAACCTAACTTCAGCGATAAGGTGGTCGCGTCACCGACAAAAATCGCTCGCTACAGGAAAATGGCGACTCTGCTGGGGAGGCATTTTATGTTTAGGACTAGGATTATTATAGCTCCTAAGAGGTCTAGGATGTTATCTTTAGGAATGAATATATATATATATATATATTGCTTTTCCTACTTGATATCCGTGTTTATTTTTCGTCTAATGGGACTGCAGGTGATGCCGCATCTGGAAAGTTTGATAGCTACCTAAGATAAGTGATGGCATGAGACGGGTAATCTTACAGGGAGTGACTCCCAAATAAGAGGCCCCGGTAGACGATCGAATCAACGGAGATACCCTTTGCGGATTCAATGCCTATACGACTTCGTTTGTTGAAAGCAGATTGTTCGATTGGGCTGTCCATGAAACTGAGGATTTTAGTAGACTAAGACCATGTTACTATTTTGTGGTGCGGAAGCTATCAGAAATAGTTATCACGCGATACTACCCTCATTTGAGATCACTCTAAGATACATCAGCTCGCTCGGGTGAACCAGTCTGCTGTTGTTATCCCAAGAGGGGTCAATGATTTTGCGGACAGGTACAAAAAATCACCAGTATAAGCTTTGGGGATGGGTAGAGCCTTGACTTCAAGACACCGAACCTTTGACCCCATGTTTTTTCTATGTTTTTGTGTTCTGCATTCATGCATTCATTTCATTAAAAAACTTAAAACAAAGAAAATTTTCTCTTCTAGTCTCTCTTTTTCAAATTAAACTGAGACAATGATTGCAAATGTCAGAGAGAAAGATTGCGTTATGGATTTCGGTAGAAGGAAGACTCACAAGTACACCTTCAAGGTTCCAAAATTAGAGGATTTAAGAGGGTTGGCAAGGATGATCACCAACCCTGATGCTTTCAGAGATAAGTATGGAGGGTTGTTGTCTCTGTTAAGGGTCCATGTTATTGAAGGAATCCTGTCCACGCTAATCCAGTTCTACGATCCGGTCTATCACTGTTTCACATTCCCGGATTATCAGCTAGCACCAACACTGGAGGAGTACTCTCACCTAACTGATTTACCTATCACTGACCAAGCTCCCTTTTCTGTACTGGAAGAAATTCCAAAGGATCAAACCATTGCAAGAGCAATCCATTTGGACGAGTCAGAAGTCAGGACTCACATGATCATTAAGAGTGGAATCCAAGGTTTGGCAGCCCAGTTTTTGATAAAGAAAGCCCTGTACTTTGCTAGTATAGGGAATGTGCCTGCTTTTGAAAGCATCTTTGCTTTACTCACTTACGGGTTATTTTTGTTTCCTAACATTGATAGCTTCATTGATATCAATGCCATTAAGATTTTTTTGATTGGAAACCCCATGCCAACCTTGCTCGTAGATGCTTATCATTCTGTACACTTAAGGAATTTGTACAGCAGAGGAATGATCACATGTTGTGTACCCCTGCTATACAAATGGTTCACTTCCCATTTGCCGAAGTCTGCCGCATTTTGGGATCAAAAGAGTACTTTACGTTGGTCGCATAGAACCATGTCTCTTACCAACTCTGACATCAATTAGTACAATCGAATTTATGATGGGATCAGGATCATTGACCATTATGGAAACTTCCCTAATGTACCCCTCATAGGAATTAAATGAGGAATTAATTATCATCCAGTTTTAGTTCGTCGTCAATTCGGATACCCGATGAGGCATGTCCCGCGTAATACTCATCTGGAAGGTCTTTTCTTCAAGGAAGGGAAAATGACAGGGCACTAAATACAGAAATAGTGCATGCTTGGAAACATGTTCACAGGAAAGGAAGAGAGTCTCTAGGAAAACCATATTGTATCTCTGTGGAGCCTTATCTCCACTGGGTACAAACTAGAGCTCTCAAAACTGAGCGTGTCTTACCCTCATCAAGAAGTTCTTCCATCAAAGTAATTTGTCCTTTATTTTATGTCTGATACGGAAAAAATTCAGGTTACTCTCAACAAGGTTCAACAGGAGAAGAAGTCTTCGAAGAACAAGTACCATATTCTTAATGTGGAGTGTAACAAAATACAGCAACTGTTAAAAGAAAAAGATGCTCTGATTGAGATTTTAGAGCAACATGCTGTAGAGAATCAAGAAGACCAAAGGAATTTGCTCGCTCCTTTCACTTGGCAAAGGAATGCCAACCCGACAACGGCTCAAGAGCCCCGGTCAAAGAAAAGGAAAGCACCAGAACCAGCACCTGAGCCCTCCTCAAAGAGGACTCGGGGTCCATAAGTTTAGACATTTCCTTCTACAGAACTTTGTAAATTACTGTATTTCCATTTCTGCAATCTGTGAATTCAATAAAACAGGGTTTCCCCACTGTATGATATTTGCAATCCAATTGTTGAAGTTTCTTTTGATTAACAAAAAAATTAATTAATATAATCATTGCATATCATTCATCATTCACCCATAACGCATTCTTCTTCCCTACGAATCTCATATTTATGTCTCGATTCTAGAGTCAAACTGTCTCATTCGTACAATACTCGGGCCAATCGACAAAAGAAAATGGATGATCTCGAGGAAGAGAATAGAGAGTTGAGAGAAGAAATCGACACTCTGAAAGATGATCTGAGAAAACTTCACAATGACATGCAAGCTCTGGCAGCAACCTAGATACAACAATAAAGGACTGTGATCTTGGAGATCACATCTACGCCCATAGGGAAAAGTATGATCCTCAGTATAACATGCCTAAAGATCGTCCCTGGGGCATGCCACCCAACTATATCCCAGAATGATATATTCCGCCCATCACAGAAGATCTGGAAACTGCAGCAGGAGCCGCTGGGCCTGAAGGTTACAAACTTCGGGAAAGCGAAGATGCATGGGGCATGACAGCAACTCCTGAAGGTTACAAAATTCGAGAAAGGGAAGCACCAAGAGTCACTGTCGTAATGACTATGCCACCACCCGTGGTACACACTGTCCCGGAAGGACAGATTCCACAGATACCTTCTGGATGAAATGAAAGTATGAATGACAAAATGAAGGAATTCCAGGAACAGTTCTTGGAGATGCAGAAAGAACTGCAAGCCATTCGCGGTCAGGATCTATTCGGAAAGGACGCTGCAGATCTTTGTTTGGTCCCCAATGTGAAAGTTCCGCACAAATTCAAGGTGCCCGAATTTGAAAAATACAAGGGTAACTCTTGCCCTCAGAGCCATTTGGTGATGTACACTCGGAGGGTGTCAACACAGACAAAGAACCAACAAATACTGATCCACTACTTCCAGGATAGTTTAACCGGTGCCCCACTCAAATGGTACATGGGTTTAAACCGCACTAAGATCGTCACTTTCAGAGATCTTGGAGCTGCCTTTGTTCAACAGTATAAGTATAACCTGGACATGGCACCAGACAGAGATCAACTTAGAGCCATGTCGCAGAAGGATAAGGAAACCTTTAACGAATATGCTCAGAGATGGCGTGAAATTGCCACTCAGATTTGTCCACCTCTTGAGGAAAAAGAGATGACAAAGAGCTTCTTGAAAACCTTGAGTTCATTTTACTACGATAGAATGGTCGCCAGTGCGCCCAATGACTTCACTGAGATGGTGAGCATGGGAGTTCGTCTTGAAGAAGCAGTCCGAGAAGGACGTCTGGTCAAAGGTACAGAACCATCAAGCAGTACCAAAAGATACGGTAGTGCTTTCCCAAAGAAAAAAGAGAAATATATTGGCAATATCACTCTCGGAAAGCAAAGGCAACGGTACCAACTAGTAGCAGCTGTAACTCCTGCTATCAACCCTACCCCTGTTCCAACGTATCAACCTCAGGTTGCTCAAAGCCAACCGAATTAACAACCATATCAGCAAAGGACACAACAGCCTCTTCAGCAGGCTCGTCCTCAGTACAACAACAACTGTACAACGCGACCACCGGGGTTCGACCCTATACCAATGTTGTACGCAGAACTGTTTCCACTATTACTGGTCAAGGGGTACGTCCAAACCAGGTCTCCTTTTACAGTACCGGAGAATCTGCCTTTTTGGTTCAAAGCGGATCAAACTTGCCCTTACCATCAAGGAGGACCGGGGCATAACATAGAAAACTGCCTCAGTTTCAAATCCGATGTGCAAAAGCTTGTCAGGAGCGGGGTCTTATCCTTCAAGGATATAAATCTGAATGTTCAGACGAACTCGTTGCCTCAACACGAGAAAGCTGCGGTAAATTTGATAGAAGGAGAGTCTAACCACAGCTATCAAATTCATGATGTACTCTTATTAAGGGCTAACCTGGTCAAGATGCATCGCAGACAGAGCGGATATGGGCATGTACTACCTCATAATTATCACCAGTGTGATATCTGCTCTAAAGACAATCAAGGATGTTCTGTGGTGCAATCAGCACTACAGGAACAGTTGGATCTCAGTTGGATCTAGGATCACATAATTCGTGGGGTCAACATGACTTATACAAATTCCAACATCATTCAAAACCACGACATCCGTGCGATGAATGTCAACTTGGTGGCAATGCACTCAAGGCAAAGCCAACATCATAATCTGCCTCGACACAATTATGATTCCTGTATGATTTTCTCGGTAAAACAATCAGGGATGCTCTTTTGTACAAGAGGCCCTCCAGCGTCAGATGGATCTTGGATGGATCCAGGATTACTGTGATAAAAATCCCTATCAGGTCAACATGATTCAAATCTTCGATATTTGTTTTATGAATACCAGCTTAGTGGAGTTACACACTAATCAATTTCATCTCGGTTTTCTGACTTCGCATGAGTATCAGAACTGCCGAGTATGTCGTGAGAGTGACCAAGGCTATGCACTCGTTCAAAGGACACTTCAACACTTGTTAAACCACTGGTGGCTTCCAATCTATCTAGATGAAGACACATAACAAGTCAGTATGATCGACGGGAACCCTACTAGGCATCAAAATCAGGATGTTCGATCAATGGAAACAGACCTAGTGAGGTTAGACTGCATTCAAAGCAGATGTGGTCGGGTGCCACCACACAATTATGAGCGCTGTAGAGTTTGCTCAGAAAATAACCAAGGATGCTACCTTGTGCGAGCAGCCCTTCAAGGTCAGGTGGACCATAAGGAGATTCAACCATGGTCAAGCTCTGGTTCAATGTCAAACTATCATCCTAATCAAAGCAGGGATGTTGTCTTAATCCCTAAGTGAGAAGTGGCCAAAGATGTGTGTGCCATAATCCCTTTACTCTGTGAATCAAGATTTCCTCTCGATAGTGAAAGGATTCTCAATCTCGAACCAATTGAGGCCAGCTATAATGGGCAGAAAAATCAAAAGGCTTCTTTAGTTATCTATCTGCTGGGACCAGTACCTTACAAATTCGATAAGGCGATCCCTTACAAATACGATGCGACAACAATTGAGAATGGAAAGGAAACTTCATTACCCTCCCTCGTGAATATTGCAGACATCATTCGAGTAACACGGAGCGGTCAAATATTCAATCGAGGAGTTGGAGAACCTACCAAAGAAAAAGAATCTCAAACAGAAGTTCCCGATCAACCAGTCGGTCAGTCCAATGATCTCGAACTTTCAACGAATAACGATGAGATGTTGAAGCTCATCCAAAAGAGTGAATACAACATTGTTGATCAACTCTTGCAAACTCCTTCAAAAATCTCTGTGTTATCTCTTTTACTCAGTTCCGAAGCTCACAAGGAAGCTCTGCAAAAAGTCTTAGAGCATGCCTTTGTGGAACAAGATGTAACAATAAGACAATTCGACAGCATCATCTCCAACATCACTTCCTGCAACAACTTGGGGTTTAGTGACGAGGAACTGCCAGAAGAAGGAAAAAGTCACAACATGACGCTTAATATTACAGTCAACTGCCAGGACGATGCTTTAGCCAGCGTACTGGTAGACATCGGATCGGCTCTGAATGTTATGCCAAAATCTATGTTAATAAGACTATCATTCAAAGGATCTCCGATGAGAGGCAGTGAGGTCATCGTCAAAGCATTTGACGGATCTCGAAAAGCATTTATCGGCGAGTTCGATCTTCCCATAACTATTGGTCCTCACACTTTCCAAGTCACTTTCCAGGTCATGGACTTCCGGGCAGCATACAGCTGTTTATTAGGAAAACCTTGGATACACCAGGCTGGGGCAGTGACTTTGACACTGCACCAGAAGCTGAAGTTCATCAAGAACGACCAACTAGTCACAATCTGTGGAGAGCAAGCCTTAATCGTGAGTAACTTATCATCGTCCACTTGTGTAGAACCAGAGGAGGTTGTTGGAACTCAGTTCCAAGCACTCTCGGTAAGCATTAACAACCAATCAGAAAGAGGAACGTCGATTTCCTCGTACAAAGATGCTCTCAAAGTAATCAAAAGTAACGATGTAAAAGGATGGGGACAACTTATCATTCCTACTGATAACAAAACAAAGAAGGGTCTTGGTTTTTCTCAACTTGTACCCAGACTACTACTAACAATGAAAGTCTTCATCCCATTCAGGATTTCTTCCACAGTGGAGGCTTCCTTCACCCAGTGCCTCAAGAAGTGCATACCATCAACGAGGGAGATTCCTCCGACACAGATGAAGAGTGGAAGTCCTATCTTAATGAGGACGGTTATATGTCTCAGGAAGAGGCACCTACGCCATTTTGCTATCCCGCACAGAGTCCGAGATTTATACCAAGGTCAGATGTCAAAATGATATATGGAGATTGTGATCCGGAAGATTGTCGTGCTCCACCAAACTCATTAGAGGAGGACACTCTGATGAAAGACAACTTTGACCACGACTATTATGGTCCAATGGATGGCCTGCCTATCTGGCAGCCGTACCCAGGAGACTCAGGGCAAGAGAGTCAGCCGAACGATGCATATCAACTGAGCATTATCGAAAAGAATATCTGCGTCCCCACCGCGTCATGATATCATTACTCAGGACATTCAGAAAATATCCAGCACGACGATGAATTTGCAAAGCTTGCAGGACTAGAATTCATCAACTATACTTTTCCTGAGGTTAACGTCATCGAAAGAGATGACCCCTCCAGTTCCAAAGAAGTGTGGGACACCCTGGGACAACCAAGTGGCAAGTTCGACTGCTTGGTCAAGTACACCGCTCCTAAAAGCTCTCGTATCAGGTTCGAAGACATCCAGCCTACTGGATGGGGAGATTTACCTGAGAGCACAAACACTATGCAAGATATAACAGGAGAATCCTCCTACGACAACTCTGCTTGGGAAACAGATTCCAACGATCCTGTTCCACCAGAAATCAGCGTTATTTCTGAAGATAAATCAAAAAGGAAGGTACCAAACTTTGTGATTCACCGAGGAGTTCACCGCCAATGGGTTGCTGTTGATGTCCCGAAGGTCGTTCATAAGTCTAAGTAATTGTCGTCTTTATCTTAACCTTTCACCCTACCCAGGTGAAACGGATGTTTTGATAGGGCTTACATTCTGTAAATATCCCTCTTCGCTTTGCCCAAAGCGACAGAGTTTTGTTTTATAGTGCTGTAGTTTCAAGAATCGAAAAGATCATAAATAAAATAACGTCGTTCTGTAATTTCCGCATTTATTGTTGTTTTCTCTTTTCGCTTTTTTCAGAAAATGGTAATCCTAAAAAAAACAACTCATATAATAAAAACAAGCAGTTATCAAAAAAATAGACTGCACACACTCTTGCATTCTCTCTATCTCTTCCAAAAACAAATCATCACATCATGCAGATTGCTTGTTTTAAACCCTATTGAAACATACGATCCAATGCCTTCTCCCAACTTTGAATTCCCGGTATTTGAGGCTGAAGAAGAAAATGACGAAGAAATTCCAGAAGAGATCTCCAGATTACTCAGACAAGAGGAAAGGTCCATTGAACCTCACAAGGAGCCGTTAGAAACGGTCAACTTGGGCTCAGAAGAAGAGAGAAAAGAAGTCAAGATTGGGGCACTGCTCAGTTCAACTATCAAAGAAGGTTTGATAAAGATTCTCAAAGAATTCCCCGATTTATTCGCTTGGTCCTATCAGGACATGCCAGGGTAGGATACCCGCATCGTGGAACATCATCTACCATTACAATCACAATGTCCGCCAGTAAAACAAAGGTTGAGACGAACTCACCCAGACATGGCCATCAAAATTAAAGAGGAAGTACAGAAACAGATTGACGCGGGTTTCCTCGCCACGTCAGAATATCCTCAATGGTTAGCCAACATCGTACCAGTTCCGAAAAAGGACATAAAGGTCATAATGTGTGTAGACTACAGGGATCTGAACAAAGTCAGTCCAAAGGATGACTTTCCCTTACCACACATTGACATACTGGTAGACAGTGCAACGAAGTTCAAAGTATTCTCGTTCATGGATGGATTCTCGGGCTATAATCAGATAAAAATGGTGCCGAAAGATATGGAGAAAACTTCGTTCATTACCCCATGGGGTACTTTTTGTTACAAGGTAATGTCGTTCGGTTTGAAGAACGTCGAGGCCACCTATCAAAGGGCCATGACTACTCTGTTTCATGACATGATACACAAAGAAATTGAGGTATATGTCGATGAATGATTGCCAAATCTAAGACAGAAAAGGAGCATGTGACCCACCTGTCAAAGCTATTCTAGCGGTTGAGAAAGTACAAACTCCACTTGAATCCCAACAAGTGCACTTTCGGTGTCCGTTCAGGGAAACTTCTAGGGTTCATCGTCAGCCAGAAAGGAATCGAGGTTGATCCTGACAAAGTCAAGGCCATTCAAGAAATGCCTTCTGTAAAGACTTAAAAACAAGTCAGGGGATTCCTAGGACATTTGAATTACATCTCCATATTTATATTCCTCATGACCGCGACATGCGTGCCAATCTTCAAATTACTCAAAAAGAATCAGGACTGCATTTGGACAGAAGAATGTCAAACCGCCTTCGATAGTATCAAGGAATACCTATTGAATCCACCGATTCTATCACCTCCAGTGGAAGGAAGATCACTGATCATATACTTAACAGTCTTGGAAGACTCGATGGGCTGTGTACTTGGTCAACAGGATGAAACAAAAAGGAAAGAGTCTGCCATCTACTATTTAAGCAAGAAATTCACGGGCTTTGAAACTCGGTATACTATGCTTGAGAAAACTTGTTGTGCTCTGGCTTGGGCAGCCAAACGTCTTCGCCAGTATATGATTCGTCACACTACTTGGTTAATCTCCGAAATGGATCCAATCAAGTACGTCTTTGAGAAACCTGCTCTCACAGGAAGGATTGCCCGTTGGCAGATGTTGTTATCAGAATATGACATAGAGTACCATGCTCAGAAAGCCGTTAAAGGAAGTGTTTTAGCCGATCATTTGGCTCATCAACCGATTGACGATCAAGAATCAATTGGGTTTGACTTCCCAGACGAAGACGTCATGTATTTAAAAATGAAAGATTGCGATGAACCGCTACCCAGTGAAGGGCCAGGACCAGGTTTCCAATGGGGACTAATCTTTGATGGAGCTGTCAATCATTATGGAAATGGAATTGGGGAAATCGTTATAACACCTCAGGGTACCCACATTCCTTTCACTGCCCGATTAACGTTCAAGTGTACAAACAACGAGGCCGAATATGAAGCTTGTATCATAGGTCTCGAAGAAGCGATCGACTTAAGGATCAAGAACTTTGATGTATATGGCGACTCAGCCCTGGTTATCAATCAGATCAAAGGAGATTGGAACACATACCAATCAAGACTGATCCCTTACAAAGACTATGTGAGAAGGTTGTTACCATTATTCAACAGAATCGAGTTTCACGATATCCCTCGTGAAGAGAATCACATGGCTGATACATTAGCCACTCTCTCTTCCATGATTAGTGTAGATCAATGGAACGACATACCTAAGATTAACATAATATGCCTTGAGAGGCCCGCTTACATCTTCACGATTGAAGCAGTCATAGACGAAAAACCTTGGTATCATGATATCAAATGTTTTCTTCAGAAACAAGAATACCCACCTGGGGCATTCAGAAAGGACAGAAAGACCCTCAGAAGGCTAGTAGGTAGTTTCTTCCTAAGCGGTGATACACTCTATAAGAGAAATTTTGACATGGTCTTGCTCCGATGCATAGACAGAACAGAAGTAAACATGCTGATAAAGGAAATTCATGAAGGCTCCTTTGGCACTCATGCCAACGGACACACAATGGCGAGAAAAATTCTGAGAGCAGGGTATTATTGGTTGACAATGGAATCCGACTGCTACAAGTACATAAGGAGGTGTCACAAGTGTCAGATATACTCCGACAAAATCCATGTACCGCCAACGCATCTCAAAGTTCTCTGTTCCCCATGGCCTTTTTCCATATGGTGAATCGACATGATTGGCATGATTGAACCCAAGGCTTCGAACGGACATCGGTTCATCCTGGTAACCATTGATTACTTCACAAAGTGGGTCGAGGCAGTGTCATACACTAATGTAACCCGATAAGTCGTGGTCCGTTTTATCAAAAACAATCGCATATGCCGTTATGGTGTTCCTAGCCAGATCATTACGGACAATGGATCTAACTTGAATAATAAGATGATGAAAGAGTTATGCGCTGATTTCAAGATCGAACACCATAACTCATCTCCCTACTGACCTAAGACGAATGGAGTGGTAGAAGCGGCTAACAAGAACATCAAGATGATTGTTTAGAAGATGGTTGTAACCTATAAAGACAGGCACGAGATGCTACCCTTTGCTCTTCACGATTATCGCACATATGTCCGCACTTCAACAGGGGCAACTCCCTTCTCTCTAGTATATGGCATGGAGGCAGGGCTCCCCATAGAAGTAGAGATCCCATCAATCCGGGTATTGATGGAAGCTAAGCTAACAGAGGCTGAGTGGTGTCAAAGTCGATACGACGAATTCAACCTGATCGAAGAAAAGTGAATAACGTCTTTGTGTCACGGTCGATTATATCAACAAAGGATGAAGAAGGCATTTGACAAAAAGGTTTGACCTCGCGTCTTTAGGAAAGGAGACCTTGTGCTAAAAAAGATACAATCATTTCTCACTGATTCTCGGGGCAAGTGGACTCCGAATTATGACAGCCCCTATGTGGTCAAGAAAGCCTTCTCAGGCGGCACCTTATGACTCACAACCAGGGATAGAGAAGAATTTGCCTACCCCACGATCGTTGACGTAGTCAAGAAATACTTCGCCTAACCTAAAAAAAAGGACAAAACGTCTCGGTGGATTGAAAACCTGAAAGGGCGGTCCAGGCAAAAGTTAGAGATAAAATCAAAAGTCATCCCGGTGGATTGGAAGTCTCAAAGTACAATCCAAGCAAAAGTTAGGGATTGATGGCAAGTAACTATGTCTGATTAGTTCAAATCCTCAGCAGTCGCGCCATCCATCAGAAAACTCCATTTAAGGCCATCTTCGACAAAGGCTCAGGATGTCCTGAATTCAAATTTTGTAGAAGGATAGCGGTCGTTATGTTTCAATGTAGCCCTTTTCCCCTAAATTACCATTTTCTAACTTTGTAAATACTCTATGGAATCACGCGTTTGGCTGATTTCCATCCTATCAATAAAATTTGAGCCCTTGTGTTTTTGTTTGCAATTTTTATTTGTTTTAGCTTTACAGAACGACATTTTAACCTGATTAACAATTCTTGAAATAAAACAAAAATTAATTTACTTGTAAAAATTTTTTGCTTTTAAAATAAAGATGACAATTCTTTTGACTGTTGAACATCGAAAGAACATCGATCACTTCTCCAAAGGCGATTAAGCTTCAAAGTGCATAATCAAGGTGTTCCTTCTAAACCAGTACGCCTGAATGAAGGATCAACTGTGTCAGATGTGAATACCCTATCTGACATCCCCGACAGAGTTCTTATCTCCTAAGCCCGACCAACGGTTGTTTCCCACGCGGACTATCTCTCCTAAGCAAGGCGGAATATCTATTTTTGGACCAGTAAAACTTTTCATCCCCCGCAGTGGCCAAGTCTCCAATCGTGTTCATCTATTAGTCTATATATCGCGTCAGTTTTGTCAACATAAACATACATACATCATGCATTATTGATTTGCATTCACATTTATACTAGATCACTATCGCTCTAGTCGGTCTTATACCCTAGTGATAAAAGTCTTCTTGTCAATCGAGTCGTCAGTTCTTTCCCCGTCAGGAAGCGAATCAGCTAAGCAATCTCTCCCCAGTTTATTTATGGGGTGAAGTTGGTCCTTGACCGCTTTGATAATTTGAACCCTTGAAAAACAAGAAGACCTTCGACAAGCGTCACTCTTCACCATTGAATATGATATCTTATCTTTCCCGGATTAAGGAAAATCCCTAGAGAAAGCCTCGCAACCAGAGATTCAGCAACACAGCAGTTTCTCTATGAAAATTTGCTATCAAATGAGGTCATCAGCACCTCCAAATGCGATTACATTACATGGCATTTCTCCGAGAAGATATCAAAGAAAAGTATGATGTAGTATCCCCAAGCAGAAAACAGTCTCTCAAGAGGCTTGTTTTCCCCAGTAGAGTCGACAAATCGCGTCTCTAAAGAGAGAAGTTTGTATACCTCTACAACTCAGGCGAATGGGTTCCCCAGCAAGTATGACGTCAAAACTTTTTCCCATCAAATGCCATCTCCCCAGGAAAATTCGGCGAGAAGTTTAAGGAAAACCGCTATAAACAACGTCCCTTGTCAAGAAAGTTTATTGACAAAAGAAACTAAGACCAGTTCCTTGGTAGGAAACCAGGATCGAGGGGAAGTTTATTCCAGAAACTGAGACCAGTTCCTTGGTAGGAAACCAGGATCGAGGGGAAGTTTATTTCAGAAACTTAGACCAGTTCCTTGGTAGGAAACCAGGATCGAGGGGAAGTTTATTTCAGAAACTGAGACCAGTTCCTTGGTAGGAAACCATAATCGAGGGGAAGTTTATTTCAGAAACTTAGACCAGTTCCTTGGTAGGAAACCAGGATCGAGGGGAAGTTTATTTCAAAAGAAAACTGAGACCAGTTCCTTGGCTAAAGACTAGGATCGAGGGGAAGTTTACCTTTTTTAAGCATCATTGCTTAGCAAAAGAAGACGGATGGGAAAACTTCCATTCATAACCACCGTCAAAATTTCGCGTATTCTGATATTTAATCCTCTTGTACCCCAAATGCCCGAATACCTTCTCCATTCACACCTTCGGGTCCAAGAAGATTTAATAGGGGCATCTGTCATACCCCAAATTTTGATCACCAAGATTTCCCATCATTGTGCAAATCATCACCACAATATGGATGTATCATTATGCCTCATCAGTCTCCCCAAAGATGGGTGAGCATTCACTACAAAATTAGGGTTTCAAGCCCTCTCTGAGCACTAAGTCAAAGGATCAATCAAGAATTGACATGATCTTCAACTTGTCTAACCTCTCCAACACCTATAAAGGATCAAGAGGACTCCCACATCAAGAACCAAGCACAAAGTTGCTACCTTCCAAGTGGATTAAGCCTAAAGATCGCCAGTGTCACCAAATTAGGGTTTTGGTCGACCAGAGCCTCAAGATGGAGATTTTATTCTGGGCATGAGCCAATGCTTCAAAGCATAACCTAAGATACTCCATGGGACCTCATGGACCCAATCATCAAGTCAATTTAACCTCAGGGGATGCATTTATCAAAAATCAGGAATTAGGGTTTTTTGACCTAATTCACCCCTAAGTTGACTTTTGGGACATAGCATGAGCCAAAACCTCAAGACATGATTTAAGGGTCTCCAATACACCATATTGATCCATTTTCAACAATGGATTGATCCAAGAAGCTTGATCTACAAGTTTCAATTTCATCTGGACCACCATTAAGGTTTTGAAGAAAAAGTCAACTGTGCCTTTGACTTTTGACCAAGGCATGCTCCCAAACCTGGGGACATGATTCAATACATCCTACAACACCTATGGCATCCATCTATTAAGTTTAATTTAGGTCAAGGACTTGATTTCATAAAGGATCGCGCAGTTTAAAATTCATCTGATAAAAAGTCAACTGTACAAAAAGTCAAAGTTTGACTTTTTGATTTTTTGGTCAACCAAGGTTCCTTAACCCTAAAACAATGTTAATGTGTGATTTGAATCATCATTCATTAAGAAAATCCAAAGAAAATGGGTTAACTTGTAAAAGGGGTAACCCTAAAAAACTTAGAATTTTTCTAAGTTATGGAACAAAGTGGCTAGGGTACCAACTTTCAAGGATCATAACTTGAGATCCAAGCAACCATTTTGGATGATCCAAATATGGATTTGTAGCTCTCATGGCATACTTTAAATGTGTCAACTACACCTTATTCCAAATCCTCATGGATTTTTAGTTATGGAGTGATCAAAATGGCTTAAAACATGAAATGTCTCTTTTTCCAACACTTAGTGAAAATTTCATTAAGTCAGAATCTGTCTTGCTTTTTTTCAAAATGTAGGGGTATTTTTCACTTGGATCCAAAAAATTTCAAGACAAACAATGATCACACATGTGTTGTATCATATGAGAGCTTTCCAAATTGACCAAGAACTCCATCAAACTCCACTTGAGCTAGGAGTTATGACAGCTGCAACATCCCTTGTTGCAAACTATCTTGGCAAGGCAGATTTGTGCACAAGAGCTCGATTTGTCCAAATTGTGCCATAACAAGCATGGTTATCCATCTGTGCACCCCAAGGGGGAACAACCAAAGGACAAACACTGATTCATCAGCGTCCAAAGTCCCAAAATCTACAAGTAGCATGCCAAACCTAAAATGGCTAAAGATGCTTCAAGACTCCAATTTTGTTTTGGAACTTTTAATGGATGCTTGGAGGTGTCATGTATTAGAGCAAGAATGAACACTTCAGTCAAGCCTTATCCTTGAATCAAAGAACCATAGGAATAAAATCACAATTGGCTACAGACCTGTACCAGTTGCCATTCCCTATTCCTTGCAAAACAAACTTGCTCTACTATAAATAGAGCTAAATTGTGATCAGTTTGAGTACACCAAAGCAACCAAACCGATGCTTTCCTCAAAAGCAAGTCACTATCGGGTTTTGAGTTTGAGAGAAATTCCAACCAAATCAATGGTTCACACACCTCACATATAACATATAGAAGTGATCCAAACTCTCACATAACATCTGAAACACCAGAATCACAAAATCACCAGCCATTTGCACAAGCTTTTGACAGATTTGCAGTTGAGATGCCAAATCAAGTTCCAGCTCAATCCAATCCATTCCAAGCATTCAGACACACTCCATAGCACCTAGGGAAGTTGTCCACATCATTGGAACCAAGCTGTAACACCTCCAACTTAAAACACGATCACCAGCTGCAAGAGGTAAGCTTCAACTTGGTCATCTCATGATTCATGCATATTTCCTCGCACAATAATTTTGCCATATGTTCATAATCGTGTATGGAGTGTTTCCCCTTAATTAATTGCTTTGTTTAGATCGTGTATTAAATTTCTAAGCCTTCATGCAGAAATTAGGGTTCTTGAGGTTTCTCTTTGATTTCTTATTCCATGCTTAAAATAAATGAAATAAAAGACCATATACATGATCGTGAGGTGAAAACGAGCAGATTGATATGTGGATTGTGTGATTTCATCAGGTATTCAGTGAGATTGATGAGAAAATGCAAATGTGGGCAAATCAGAACACGCGCTTGTTCTTGGTTTGTTCTTGGAGCTTTTTTTGAAAATTCATATATTTGAATTTTGTGATTTTATTTAATTGATTCAAAAATTAATTTCTCTCTGAATTTTAATGATTTTGAGTTGGTTCTTTTTTTAAAAAATCACAAAAATGTTAAAATATTTTATTTTACAAAAATTTCCCAAAAATATTACTTATTTCTTATATTTGATATTTTTACAAAGAATTAATTTTTATTTGTTTTTTGACGTTTAAAATATTTTTTCCCTCTTGATTTTCCAAACTTAAATGGTTTTCAATAATTTTTTGGACAAAAACAGGATTTTTGAAACATTTATCCAAGATCATCACTCAATTTTCACATATTTTCAATGATTTTTGTTAATTTTTAATCAAAATTAATTCCATGTTAGACAAAATTAGGGTTTTGATTGATTTCACCCTAACAAATATTTTTCAAAAACTCTTTGGGCCTCTAATAGAGTGTAAGACCCATTCCTTGTAAATAAGATACCTTGTTGGGCCTCAGATATTATATAAGACCCACTGTATTTTCAAAAACCTCGGCGCGATCGTCGTTTTCAAACAAACCATCTGGGCCTACCGTCGTGTTGTAAGTCCCATCTTTCTCTTTCTTAAACATCCTTGGGCCTCTAATAGAGTGTAAGACCCAACCCTTTTGTAAATAAAACATTGTGGGCCTCACTTATTGTATAAGTCCCTCTGTACATTTTCAAAACAGTGGTTCGATCGTCGCCTTTTTAACAAAATCATATGGGCTTCTCCTTGAGCTATAAGACCTATCTTTATTCATTTTCAAACTCTTTGGGCCTCTCCTTGAGTTGTAAGACCCATACCTTTGTACAGAAAACCTTTTGGGCATCAGACGTTGTATAAGTCCCAATACAATCTTCTCAAAACAACTTCCCTTTTGATTTTGATTCAAATATACAGTTGTTATCAAAAATTTCTTTAATTTCTTTGAACAACAAACAATACAACATGGAAGCTTGCTCGCCTGTAAGTTTTATCCGCTTTCATTTACTTGCTTTAATATATATAACTGTATTTTGGGAAGCTGCGCATGGTTAGTCTTCTTTCATTCTTTTAAATACATGTCAAATATATATAACTGTATTGTGGGAAGCTGCGCATGGTTAGTCTTCTTTCATAACCTTATACATACTTGTCATATATCAACTGTATATATACTAGTATAGTTATTTAGAGTTTTCCCCGACAACTAGGTCTAGAACTAGGTAAAGCCCGTTTGGTCACTCTTAAATACAGTCAAAACTAGATCCCCATTGGATTTCTAGATACAGTCTTGCCTTCTCTTGGGCTTAAACAATATGGAACAAAGAGAAAGGCAGTATTCCTCGTGAACCTTTTCTCAGACGGTCACCCCTAGAAATTGTCAAAGAAATTTTACTCCCCGAAGTTGATCTATTCTCGGTGAATAGCATCTTTTGAGTTTCTTCAAACCTCAGAACTTTCACTAAATGGTCTATTCTCGGTGAATAGAATTTCTTGAACTTTTCTTGGTTTGGGACCCACAGGCTTCCTAAAACCATCCCCGCCTCCTCTTGGGCTTTGTACAAGGACCCGTCGGCTTCTTAAAAGTTCTCATGCCTTCTCTTGGGCTTTATACAATGACCCTCACGACCTCTTGGAGGCATAGGACCGAACTTAGTCATCCGTCGTTAGAGTTGTCTTTCTAAAAGAAGTCACAAAAGCCCTCAGACAAATTTTAGTGTTGAAACTCATCCCTTAAACGAGTCGGCCTCCTCTTGGGCATTGTACAAAGATAGACCTTTCCAATGGACTTGGACAGTCTAAATCCCCTTGAGTCTCAAAGACATTCTCAAGTTCCTTACAAATATAGGAGAAACCTCGGATTCTGGATTACTCTCCAATAGAGTTAAAACCCATGGGTTCTAAAACCCAGTCTCTCTCCTAAAATCCCCAAGCCAGGGTCAGATTATCATCATATAACACTATCTCAAATCAGAACCTCAAGGTGTCTGATCCATGAATTCTTCTGCATTCCCCTACAAGAGTTAGTTTCCCCACTTGGACATGCCTCTGGATCTCAAGAATCCCTAGCATAATATAGCCTCCTCTTAGGCTTTGTATAATGATCCTTTCATCAGGAAAGTCCGCCTTCTCTTAGGCTTTGTATAATGATTCTCCCCAGCGGAGCTAAACCTTTTCAGACTCTCTTGTCGAGTCAATCAATTACTTCCCATACTCTCTTGTTGAGTCAATCAATTACTTCCCAGACTCTCTTGTTGACTCGATCACCTTTTCAGACTCTCTTGTTGAGTCAATTACCTTTTTATACTCTCTCGTTGAGTCAACCCTTTTTTTAGCCTCAATCTCGGGCTTTGTATGAGACAAATAAAAGCACTCTCTTGTTGAGTCAAACCCTTTTTGCCTCAATCTTGGGCTTTATACAAGACAGATAAATACCCACCCCCAACGGAGTTAGCCTCCTCTTAGGCTTCATATAAGGATATCCCCAAAGAGTCAGTCTCTTTTTTGCTTCCGTCTTGGGCTTTGTACAAGACACCAATATATCCACTCTCTTGTTGAGCCGGCCTCATACAACCTCCTCTTAGGCTTTGTATAAGAACTTCCCCAGTGGAGTCAATCAACCTCTTAGCTTCAACCTTGGGCTTTGATCAAGGCACGTAAAACTCAACAATCCCTCTTTAGAGATGACAAATTCTCTTTCAGTCAACCTTTTAGCTTCAATCTTGGGCTTTGAACAAGACACAAATACTCCATTTAGCCTCAATCTTGGGCTTTAAACAAGACACCAAAGCATCTTTTTCCTCCCTTAGAATAGGAGGAACTACGATTGCTCTGATTTCCCTGTTTCGTTTAAATAGGAATACGTAGGCATAAGATTGCGAAATCTTAGTGAGCATACTAATAAAAAACTCTAGGTCCAATACCTTCATACATAAATAAAAACTTAGGTCTAGCACCTTCCCAAAAACATCAACAAAAAACTCACTCTCCTTGTCACACTTCCCAAGAAACTTTCCCAAACCCATTAACGGATAAACACCATCAAGTACAAAGCAAAACCTAAAGCTAATATCCTGTGGATAACCACATATAGGATGGGTAATTGACATTCGCGTGCAAGGTTAGTTTTAGATACCATCAGTTAAACATTCGCATGCAAGGTTAGTTTTAGATACCTTCCCTTTCCCTTCCAGCTTCGTGGGATAAATAAGAAATCAGAAAGTAGCACCCCTTACTCCTCGAGGAGGAAACCCCAACTTCAGTGATAAGGTGGTCGCGTCCCCGAAAAAAATCGCTCGCTACACAACGGAGTAATCTTCTATTCAGTTTTGGATGTGAGTCTGCCTTAGGTCAGCATTCCTTTTGAAAATTAATCTTTGAATGGTTATCTCTTGGTTGTGAACCCGCCTTTGGCCGGTAAACCTTTGTTTGGTTATGAGTCTGCCTGTGGTCGACATTCATCTGTTATCTCTTGGTTGTGAACCCGCCTTCGGCTGGTAAACCTTTGTTTGGTTGTGATTCCACCTATGTCCGGAATTCCTTTTCGCGTGATGATATGAGTCCGCCTGTGGTCGGTGTTCATCTATTATCTCTTGGTTGTGAACCCAGCTTCGGCCGGTAAATCTTTGTTTGGTTGTGAGTCTGCCTGTGGCTGGCATTCCTTTTAACGTAATGATATGAGTTTGCATGTGGTCATCATTCATCTATTATCTCTTGGTTGTGAACCCGCCTTCAGTCGTGAAACCTTTGTTTGGTTGTGATTCCGCCTGTGGCCGACACTCCTTTTAGTGTGATGATATGAGTCCGCCTATGGACGGCATTCATCTGGTAACCTTTGTTGTGAGTCCGCCTTCGGCCGACAAACGTTTCTTGTTAGATGTGAGTCCTCCTTCAGCCAGCTTTCCCTTTAAATCTTTTGGTTTTGAGTCCGCCTGCGACCGACATCCCCTTTCTAGTTAAATGTGAGTCCTCCTTAGGTCGGAATTCTTCTTAAAATTCACTTTCGGTTCCTATCCTTCGGATGTGAGTCTGCCTTCGACCGACATCCTTTTCAAGTCCACTTTTGGGTGGCGTCTTTACTTCAAGTCTAGCTTCAGCTGGCAATTACTTTATCATTTATCTCTCCACTGTTTGCAAATTTTCGGGTTCTTTTGGTATTCAATCTCTCTGTACCTTGAATGTCTGAAAGTCATTGCTATCATTCATTCAGGTCCAAGTTGATTGAATAGGGGCAGCTGTAACACCCCAAAATTTGTCTCGTCTTTTCTTAATCTCTTGGCTTATGTTTCATATCATTTGCATTTTCATTTGTGCATAGCATTGGTTCTAAGCATGGAATCAAGGTATCTTGGTTGGCTCTCAAGAGGAGGGCATGTTCCTCAGAAGTTCAAGGAAAGGGTTGTACTCAACCTCATGGTATTTCCAAGTTTCAAAGTCCCTTTATCACTAAGGCATCCTCACACAATCATCTGGATCAAGGTTACAAGCATTGGGCATATTCTCCTAGCTTTTGATAATTTGGACTAGGGTTTTGGTTAAAGGGTATCTGTGGCTAGCTTCTTCGGTAAGGCATTGTTCTATGGCTCAATACACATCTTAAGAGTTCCATACATGTATTAGATATCATCACAAGTTATGGAATGAGCCTCAGTTAGTGGATAAAGGGCTAGGGTATCATCTGGTCAAGATAAGACAATTGTGATTCTACAAGGTCAAAGTCTTGGATTTCAAGGTCAATCATGGACATTTCATGTCATCTTAAGTGTTTTCGTGTTTTTGGAGCAAGAAGAATTAAAGAGAAACATTAAATCAAAGGTTTTGGAGAATTAGGGTCTTGATGGAATAATTTCTAAGTGTGGAAATCTCAATTTCTAGCCATCTTGCAACATCCATAACTTTTTCATCCTTGATCCAAATGGGGCAAACTTGTTATCAAATTAAAGAGGACATCATGAACTATCAATTTCTAGCCTTCTTGTAACATTCATAACTTTTTAATCCTTGATCCAAATGGGGCAAACTTGTTATCAAATTAAAGAGGACATCATGAACTACAAGTTTAAAGAAGGAATGATGTTCAACAGATCAAAGGATAAAAAGTTATAAAGTCATGAATTTGAGAAAAAGGGAAGAAATAAACTTTGGTACTTAGAATTTTTTCTAAGTGTTAATTGTCAAGTTCAACCATGGTTTTTCAAGGCCATTTTTTTCCATGATCAAGGTCTCATTTCACTTTTCTGCAAACATGAAAGTTTTAGAGCATTCTTCAAGATTTCTTTTGAGTACTAGAACTCCTCCATTGGATGTGTTAAACTCAAGTTATGAAGTCACAAAGTTAGGGTTTTTCATCATGCCAATTTAAGCAAGTGGTTGCCAACTTCATGAACCAACTTTACAAGGCATTTTTCACTATGTTCAAAGCTTCATCTCATCTTCCATCAAACATCAAAGTTGTAGATCATTTTCCAAGCTTTCTAAGCATACCAAGAACTCATCATTTTAGTGCCTATAGCTCAAGATTTGAAGCTTCAAAGTTGGCGTTATCAAGTGGTAAAATGTGCTTCTTAACTTAGATTGCATGATTTGGTGTTGAGTTTACCAAGTTATGATCAATAAAAGTAAGCTACACAAGTTAGGATTTTGGTGTATCTTTTTGTGGTATTTTGTGGGCATTTCTTGTAGCA
The DNA here is from genome assembly GCA_022829125.1 of Lathyrus tuberosus. Classification (NCBI taxonomy): domain Eukaryota; kingdom Viridiplantae; phylum Streptophyta; class Magnoliopsida; order Fabales; family Fabaceae; genus Lathyrus; species Lathyrus tuberosus. Next base: position 277,972 of record JALAZF010000142.1, on the reverse strand, counting down.
TGGCCTTTGTACCTCATCATACACATGTTGTACTACATTCTACTCACCAAGTTTACCCAAAATGGCTAAACATTCCACCATGTATTCACGCCATATTTCAAATTTTACGCCAAAGTTGGAATTGTACAAATCACACAACCAATCCATATTTATTAATTCTAATTACTTTTATTCATTTCCTCACCCTCATTTATGCTAAATGATGACCCAAAGTGGTGCTAAGATGATGCCAAACCCGTGTAACCATTTTAAGTGATTTTTTGGTTAAGTTTTCAAATCAACCCTTTCTTTCATTATGGGCTTCAAAAATCACCCAATCCATCACATATAAAGTCAATGTAAACCCTAGAACGAGAGGAGGAAGTCATTTGCTGCAAGAGAAGATCTTAATAGCTCAAGTTTGCTCCACATTCTCTCTCTTCGAATTGACCATCTCCTTGAGGATTTCTTCCATCTATTGCTTCCATCTTCTCAGAAGTCCATTGGTGATCTTTTTTTGAAGCTCAAGCAAGGTTTGAAGGACCAACGGAGTTGCTCCATTAGGTAACCTTATCTTCTTTAAATTTCTCATTCTAGGCACTGATTTAAGCTCATGTTGGTTGCATCTCAAGCCCTACCTTGTGTAGGCCATGTTTGAACGTATGTTGTGCTTATTTATGAAAGTTTCAGACGGTGCACTCATTTTTCGGGGCTTGATTTCACATTGTTAGAGTCACCTTTTTGAGAATCTAAGGTCAGATTTGAACTCGACGTAATAAAGCGTTCAAGAAGATGCTTAGATTTACGTGTTTTAATGAAGCATGGTCGGAGCTCCGGTGGTTCTCAACTGATAAGATGACCGGATCTAGGGCTCCGGCATCTTATGTGGCATGTTGATGAGTCGTATGCTTGACTATTTGACCAGCCCATGTGTCCATGACATGGCGCTCATGTGGAGGCCACATCATTTAATGAAGTCCACGCAGCTTTTTTTGTTTAGTCTCATTGTGAGTTGAGTTGGGCTTGAGTAATATATATTATTCGCCCCCCTCTTTTCAGAGCCCAGTAGCGCGTTAACTGATTTTCTTTGGAAAGTCTGGATTGCTACTGCACCCCACCTTGCTCTCCTTTTATTATTTTCTTATTTTTTGTTTCTTTTCTCATTTTTTTTATTTCATTACTTCCACTCATTTTTAAAATACATAAAAATTGTTTTCTGATCCATGAGTGTCTTGAGATAATTTTTTGATTTTTATTTTAATTTCCATTCATTTTTCTATTTTATTTGGAATTTCTTTATGATTGACTTCATTTGACCTAGTCTTGTGATTTAGGGTTTTGTTCTTGATGATTCCCTTTAATTCTTGATCCTAATTTTTGCACACATGTAGACACACACACACAAACACACAAAGATATATATATATATATATATATATATATATATATATATATATATATATATATATATATATATATATATATATATATATATATATATATATATATATATATATATTAGGCTTGCTTTGTGTGAACTATGCTTTGTGTATTGCTTGATATTTGACATTGTTTGAACAAGTTTTGCACCCAATCTTAAGCACATATTTGGAACACATTAAGCCTCTGACTTCATCTTGCTATCTCTAATATCTCATAATTTTTACAAACTCCTAACTATTTTTATGTGTTATCCAGTTGCATGTCTCTTTGTGTGAGCATTCATGTTGATTCTTGAAGTGTTTAGGGATGCACTTGTGCAACCATTAGGGGTCTTGTTTCCCACTTGTGTTCACTTGATATGTCATGAGTTAAAGCCTTCTCACTTCAATTTTTAGGTCCTTTCTCGAACCTTTGAATGATGCTACACTTGTATGAATTTGAACATGCTTACTTGCCTACTTTTGCCACTTTCCTTGAGCTCTTTGTATGCTATCTTCTCTCAATGCTTGTGAGGTTTGAATGTTTGATATTATGAGCCATTTTCTTCTAACTTGTGTGGTATCACACCATCTTTCCATGAACCCTTTTTCTTTTTTACTTGATTGAAAGTTCAAATACCATTAGGGGAAGTTTAGGGTTTGGTTTTGGTCCTTACTTGCTTCAATTTTTGAGTATGATTTGCCATGATGCCTTTGTGATGTCTTAGGGTTTCTTTTGGGTATTAGTCACATGTGTTTTCTTCTTACTTGTGTCATCTAATGGTTCTATCACATGATTTCTTGCTCATTATTTGATCATAGATGAAGTTTGATTCTTATGGGTGACTTTGTGGTTTGAAATTTCCTACTTCTTTGAGTATGTTCAAATGAGATATTCATGTTTCTTTCTTGACCTCTTGAGATTGACTTTGCTTTAATCATTTCACATGTTCTACTGCCCCTACTTGATTTCATATCCTAACTTCACATGTTTAGCCTTTTGAGGTGTGTTCCACATGAAGTATGTGTTGACAATTGTTTGAGCTTTGATAAGATGCATGCCTTGAATCTTTTTGCTCCTTCTTTTATCATTAACATGAGTTGAATGGAATATGACATAGTTACTGCCCTACCTTGGTTTTCACCTTGTTTGGATTCATTTAAATTTGTTTAATGATTGATAATACTTCTTGATTGGTCTTAAGTCATTTGTGTATACAGTGGGTCATTGTTTTGCCTAGTTGCTTCAACTTTTAATCTTTGAATTTGGTTTGACATGTGTGAACACTCTTGCTACCTTGACATGATGTTTCTTCTTATTACATTTACATGAATGATCTTTCATCTCTTTCATCTCTTTTCTTCTTTCTTTCTTCTTTGAATTGTGATTGAATTATTTAATGTTTACTTGTGTTTGTTCACATGATCCCTTAGGATTCCTAGCTCAACTTAATTTCTGATTAAGTTAGAAGAAGGAGAGACATTAGGCTTTCAATCTTTTGCATGATAATAATTAGGATAGTCCCTTTTAAACCTTAACCTTAGGTTTATCTCTTTGCATGCTAACAATAGGTAGAGTCTATTTTCTATCTCAACTTTGAGTCCTCTCTCTTCTCATATCAAAACAAAATCAAAATACTTAATAAATATGACAATTATTGTGCGCCACGAACCTAAGTACATGGGAAATGATGAGTGGGGAGTCTCTCCTTGCTTGTCTAGAGTGTTTAGCATACGTCCCATTTGGGGGCGATCATGCGACGCATTTGTTCCTGTGTCATAGACTTTAGTGCAATATGAGTCCCAAACTAACTCAATTAACTTCTGTTAAAACTCATAAGCCAAATTCAAATCATTTTGTCCTTCGGGACTGGTGTCGAATCATTTTCAGAAAAGAGTACGTTATTTTCGTTCTACCGAAAACAGACATCTATCCTAACTGCTAGAACGCGAACTTGACGTCGCTTATAAAAAAACTCAACCAATTTGTGGTCGTAACCACGAACTACGGACGTTGTGACTTCCTTATTCTCATCTGAATGAGGATACGTAGGCACAAGATGGCAATGTCTTGGCGAGCAACCTTTCCCCATATTTACCCGTAATTCTCCGAACTACGTTGACTCTGACTTTCCCATTGCACGAGGAATACGTAGGCCTAGGACGACGAATTCCTATCGAGTCTCCTTTTTTCCTTTTCCTTTTCGTTTCCATTTAGTAGTAGGCCTTAGATAACACACCCTTTGATTAGAACAACAAGCGTGGATCCCGTTGAGTACAACGGACACGAGGGGGGGTGATAATACCTTCCTCTCGCGTAATCGACTCCCGAACCCAGGACTTGGTTGCGATGACCATGTCATCTCCCTTTTGAAATTTCTTTGATCGTTCCTTTTTCTTGATGGGATAAATTACAATCGGTGGCGACTCTGTTTTTCCGACGGTTGTTTTTCGCGTTACGATAATATACAAATGGGAAGGTTGAGTCTGCGAACAAGGTGATATTAGAGGGAATAAAGAAGAAGTTTTATAAAGGCAAAAGACATTACGATGAACAGCTCCACAAAGTGCTATGGTCATAACACACCACCCCTTATTCAAGCACCATATAAAGACACCATTTGTAATAGTATACGGTATGGACACCATGATGCCTGCTAAAATTCGCACCCCCACTTGGCGGTTCTCTCAATAAAATGTAGAAATTAATTAAATGGGGATAAGATGTGTAGCCTACCTAATTGATGAGACGAGATATATCACCCACTGTTGGCTGGAATTTCGACGCACATGAATAGTTGAAATGAGCCAGTTGAATTTGAAGAGATATTTTGAAAGAGAATATGTTTTTTTCGACTGGAAAAATATTGAAAACCTATTCGAAGATACTCTTGCATAAAGGAAGCAATGGTCTAGGACATAGAAATATTTTTTTATTCTAGAATTGATTTCGACGAAGTTGTTTGGAGTAGCGTTGGATGGATACAATTCAAAATGAGGCAGATAACTATTTTTTTGGCCTTATCCGTTTCTTGAAGACACGTGGAGAGCTTTGAGCAGCGAAATGCAAGAAAATTGAAGACGTGGCATTATCTGGCGATAAGACCGTTAGATTATAGATATTTTCGATTCATTATAAATAGGAGTATTAACAGTTAGGATTCGCGTGTTGAAACTTATACAAAAACTCAAATTTACTCAAAGTATCTATGTGTATTGAGAAAAGAGTTTCTTGAGTGAAATGTACGTGTGATAACCATACTTTTACAATTTTCATTGAATCATTTAAGATTTCATCACTTACACTTCTTGCAAGTTTACTTTAAAGTCATTTACTTTACAATTTACTTTTCTGCATTTCTTTAAGAATTGTAACTTTACCTTTAATCAATCAAAAGAACATTGTTGAAATGTTCATACATAACAAAACTTGAAAAGAATAGAAACACATGTCTTAGGATCAATCTAGTCATTCCTGTAAGTAACCAAATATATAAAAATTTGGAAGACTAGCATTTGTTTACCAATTTCGACGGTAAACAAATTGGCACGCTGAGTGGGACCAGTGCTTTTGTTCAAATTTCTGAAATATTTTGAAATTCTTCATTTCATGTGTTTCTCTTAATTTTGTTGTATGAGATTGAGAAGCTGTAAAATAGCCACTAATAACGAAGCAAAACCAAGAAGGAGATACGTAAGAAGAATGGCAAATCCGCCAAATAAATATGGAGAAAAAACCCCTCTTTCGATAGGGGAAACTACGACCACAACGTCTGTGTCCGAAGCAGTTCCATCCACGGCGATTAAGACGGCCATTACCGTCGAACGCTCACAATGGACCAATTTTATATCCTTTGAGGTCGCAGGGTCAACCAGTGACTCCTCCCCCAGTGGGTACTAGTGTATTCAGGCTTTATGTGTCTGGATTTACAATGCCTTTAAATGGTCGTAAACAACCATATGGCATGCCAACTTCGATGATGGCGAATTTAAACAATGCAACTACAGCGTTCGCTGACCTAATGGTGAACATGTTTTTGCCTTTGCAAGGGTCTGGATCTGCTGTTAATAATATGGGACGAATTAACCCACCCCCAAGAATGGGATTTTATGCCCAACAAATGCCCAATTTCACTACAAACTCTACAACAGTTTTGAGGAAGCAAATGGACAAAAGTAACCATGACATGGTCCATATGCTTGCCCAAAAGATGGGCACAATATTTAATCCTTTAATTCAAAACTCTACCCAAACGAACCATTAGTTGGCAGTATAGATAACTCGAATTGCAGATTTATTTGGGGTTCCACAAGCACCTCAACAAATTCGAAGGTAGTTAGTGGTCGAAAACCAGAAGGCAATCCTTGAAGAGGATCCTACCATTAACCATGCTCAGGGAAATGCACCTCGTGTAGATATGTTGAATCAAGGAGTTAGAGTTGAACCTCCAAGAATCGAACAGCTAGTGCTAAGGGATCAGGAACCAAGGGTGGTAATGGTTAACATAAATCAAGATGCTGACGAAGTAATACATCAAGTTCGATACGATGGTATGGCAGGAGATAATAACATGGCTGCCGAAAGGATTATGGCACGAAATGGGGTAAATATTGGCCTTCATAGGGACACTAGTGTCTATTGTCAAACATGTGTCGAGATATTTAACTAAGGCAGGAGACCTCGCGGATAATGAAAATTTACGAATAAAATACTTCCCTAGTTCACTCACTAAAAATGCCTTTACATGATTCACGACCCAGCGAATTCGATTCATGATTAGACTCGTCTAAAAAGATTGTTCCATGAACAATTTTACATGGGGTAGTCAAAAATTAGTCTGAAGGAATTGGCTAGTGTTAATCATAAATTTACTGAGCCAATAAATGGTTATCTCAATAGGTTCCATTTTCTAAAGGCTATGTGTTTCACACAAGTGCCCGAGCACGAATTGGTCGAAATGGTCGTTGGTGGTTTAGATTACTCCATCAGAAAGAAATTTGACACCCAATATTTGAGGGATATTGCCCACTTGGCTGATAGAGTTTGAAAGGTAGAGCGCTTAAAGGCTGAAAAAGCTAGAGTAACTAAGAATAATAGGAGAGAAAGGGTAGCGTATGTCGAATTAAATGAAGATGACCAGGAAACATATAGTGACCCTTTAGAATTTGACGAAAACGAAATCGACCAGGCCAAATTAAAATAAGGGTCACCCTATTCTTGCAAGGTTCTTGCGCCTTCGAATGGGAAGAATCTTGTCGAACCATAAAAGAATGATAAATTCCCTAAAAGAACATACACTTTCGACGTCACCAAATGTGACAAAATTTTTGACTTGCTAGTCAAAAATGGCCAATTGATAGTGCCTTGTGGCGCTAAAATGACTCCGTTAGAACATCAAAAGAAATGAGGTTTTTGTAAATATCATAATTTTTAAGCACAAAACCTCACAGTGTTTTCTTTTCAGGGATTTGGTACATAATGCAATTAAGGATGAAAGGCTGAAGTTTGGAGACAATACTAAGTCTCAGATGAAGATCGACTCAGACCCCCTCCAGGTGGCAGATGCCCACTACACTTAGCCAACCATTGTCAACATGGTCTAAGCGTTTGAAGGATGTGACAAAAACACTACTATGGTCGAAACTACTGAGGGTTTCAATCAGGAGAGTAACATAACTGAGGCTACTGAGGGCCTTAGGGTCAAATTGCAATAGCTGAAGATCACTGATGGCACCGGTATAGAAGTCAACATGGTCGAAGTAAGCGAAGAAATTGAGATGGAAGCTGATAAGGAAAACGCCCGACGGAGCGAAGAGCAAGTAAAGATGGTTTACCCGAAGAATGATGAAAGCTTGATGGAATTCCTTCACTGTTGCCAGTGAAAGAAGTCGAAAGTGATGATGAACCCTAGGTGCAGTTCTTTTTTTAACATGAAAGCTGTTGAGAACATAGAAAGAGTTCGAATGGCTAGTCGCAGGAGGAACTGAAAGGATACCCTTAGTCCTTACACATTCTACAAAAGGAGAGTCCCTCGAAGGCAAGAGCAAAGAGGTCCAAGTCTCCATGTGAACGACCAACTGCCTTTAAACCAACTGTCGATGCTCCTAGAGGTAGATGGGTGAGGCCTGTTGAGAAAAGAGAGCGAGGCCAGGAGAAATGGCAGATTTTTGAAGTGAGTCGAGGATCCTCGATAGCCTATCGAAAGGAGTTCTAGGTGTCAAAACAACAAGCCTACATATCTGAAAATTACAAGGGTAAGAACCCCATGTCGAGGTCTTAGTGGAGAAGGCAATAGAGGAGAAGGAAAGCTGAAAGGGAGGACAATGTGAAGGCAATGGCAGAGTCTAGTACCAACCAGCCTCCAAGGAAGGACAAAGGCAAAGAGAAAAAGCCAGTAGGGAGGAATATGTTCCCTGCTCGAAAGGAAAAATCTGAAGATAAGTCAGAATTACCACTGGCGGACGATGATATGATAACTGATAACTTCGACACAGATTCGGACCCCTCTTTGGACATAAACTGCAATGTGGTTTCTGTGTTACCTAGGGAGTATGACCAAATCACGGAGGTCGAAGAGTCTCAGGAAGTGATGGAGGTTGAAATGGCCATACAGTATATTACTACATAATGAATAACGACTGTGTCGAGGAGCAAAATGCTTTCTTCTAAAGGCCAGACGAAGTAATGAAAAGTCATTTGAAACCTCTTTTTGTTAGAGGAAAGGTGGGAAATGTGGGAATTAATAAGATCTTGGTGAATGGTGGAGTGGCAGTGAACCTGATGCCGCACTTTATATTGTAGAAGGTGGGAAAGTTCGACACACACCTCAAGCCTCATAACATGGTCTTGTCAGATTACGAAGGAAAAATTGGACGCACCTTGGGAGTGATCTAAGTGGATTTAACTGTTGGAACCTTTACCAGGCCAACCATGTATATGGTTGTTGAATCGAAACCCAATTACAACCTGTTGTTGGGGAGTGAGTGGATACATGACATCGGAGCAGTGCCCTCTTCCCTCCATCAGAGGATCGCGATATGGCGAAATGATGGCATAATGGAGAACATTGAAGAAGATCAGAATTATTTTATGGCTGAAGTTAATCACGTGGATAGGAGGAATTTCGACAGAAATTTGGCGAACATTTCTCTATGCTGACCTGCTGATTTTTCATTCAACCCTGCTGATGCAGTGTATTACTCAATTCATCTACACCTAACTTATGGGTTTCGATGGGATAGAGAGGTCGTAGGAGAAGACCTTGAAATTGAAGAAACGTTGGACATCCAACCGACTGGCCGAGAAGACGAGTTCGGTGGCTATGTCTGAGTCTAAAATATTGGAAAATATTTTGGCTTATGTACCCAAAAATATACTAAAAGCGGCCTTGGAGGCTGAAGTTAAGTATATGGTTGTCGAAGCCAATGAAGCTGATGTGCACCTTGAAGAGCCTGGGATAGACTTCAAACCAGAGCCACCTGATAATGTTCAAAACGAAGTGCAAGGCCAGAGGCTCGATGCCATCTATGACGATGAGCCTTTGGGATTTGAAAGAGACTCGCTGGAACCCAACATAAAAATGCTAGCGCAGGATCCTCTAGAGGAAATTGACTTAGGAGAGGGTACAGTTAAAAGACCGACATACATAAGTGCCAACCTTGGCCCCGAACTCAAAGTCGAAGTGATTCAACTTTTGAAGGAGTACAAGGATTGCTTTGCTTAAGATTATGACGAGATACCTGGATTGAGTAGAGAATTGGTAGAACTAAAGTTGCCCATCAAGCATGGAAGGAAGTCAATCAAGCAAACTCCAAGACGATTTGCACCGGAAATCTTGTCGAAGATCAAGCAATAAGTCGAAAGACTTCTCAAATGTAAGTTCATATGTACAAGAAGTTATGTCGACTGGATCGCTAATATAGTCCCCATCATTAAAAAGAATGGGACTTTGAGGGACTACATTGAATTCATGGATTTGAATGCTGCAACCCCAAAGGACAAGTATCCAATGCATGTGGCAGAGATGCTTGTTGACTCCGCTGCAGGCTACGAGTATCTTAGTATGCTTGACGGATACTCTGGGTATACTCAGTATTCATTGTTGACGAAGATGTGTCAAAAATAACATTTCGATGTCCTGGGGCTTTAGGCACCTACAAATGGTTGGTGATGCCTTTCAGCTTAAACAAAGCTGGGGCAACCTACAAAAGAGCATTTTCTCCTCTACTTCGACTGAAGAGTGAAGGCTTCGAATGGGGGCAAGCGCATCAGGAAGCTTTTGATGAAATTAAAGAGTATCTTGTTCATCCCACAATTTTGTCGCCTCCTTGTAGAAGTAAAAGTATGAGATTGTACATTTTTGCGTCTAATGTAACTATAGGGAGCATGCTTACTCAAGAAGACGAAAATGGCGTTGAAAGGGCCATTTATTATCTTAGTCGAGTCCTTAATGATGCAGAAACTAGATATAGTATGATTGAAAAATTATGTCTATGTTTGTATTTTTCATGTACAAAGTTGAAATATTATATAAAGCCTGTTGATGTATATGTTTCGTCCCATTTTGATATCATTAAACATATGCTTTCTAAGCCAATCCTACACAATCTAATGGGAAAATGGGCACTTGCCCTAACTAAGTACTCTCTAACTTATGTGCCTTTAAAGGCCATGGAGGGGCAAGTGGTTGCAGACTTTATAGTCGACCACTGCGTAGTAGAAAACTCCCAAAACTATTTGGAACTTGGGCCTTGGAAATTATATTTCGATGGTTCTAGTCATAAAGATGGAACAGGTTTTGGGATATTAATTATTTCTCCTAATAAGATTCCAACAAGGTTTTAATATAGGATCGGAGGTCCTTGTTCGAACAATGAGGCTGAATATGAGGCTTTGATAGCCGGCCTTGAAATTCTGTTGGAGTTGGGGGCAACTAGAGTTGAAATCATTGGTGATTCTGAATTGGTTGTAAAAAAGATGACGAAGGAGTATAAATGTGTCAAGGAAAATTTAATAATGTACTTTGTGATAGCAAATCGACTATTACGAAAATTCGAAATGGTGAATATTAGACACATTCCTCAACTGAAGAATCAGGAGGCCAGTGACTTAACTCAAATTGCTTATGGGTACAACGTTTCTAAAGAAAAGTTGGAAGATGTGATCAAAGTTCAAGGGAAAGTGATGGACACTAGGTTGTCTCTGACAGATTTGGAAACAACAAAGTTAGGTTACGCATATGAAGAGAACTTCAAAATATTGGCTATCGACAATTTGACATATGCATACTGGAGGAAACCAATAATGGATTACTTGAAGAATCCAACAACGTCTGTTGAGAGAAAAGCCATATATCATTCTTTGAGTTATACTCTTATGGGAAATGAACTATTTAAAAAGATGCCTGAGGGAGTTTTACTCAAATGCCTTAGTGAGGATGAGGCTTATTTAGCTTTGTCGAATATCCATAGTGGGGCATGTGGGGCTCACCAAGTAGGCCATAAGATGAAATGTATTTTGTTTCGACAAGGCATATATTGGCCTACTATGCTGAAAGATTGCATTGAGTTCGCCAAAGGGTGCCAAGAGTTCCAGATACATGCAAGCATACAACATGTTCCTGCAAGCAAATGCACTCTATTGTGAAACCTTGGCCCTTTAGGGGTTGGGCATTGGATCTGGTTGGTGAGATTCGACCAGTGTCTTCTAAAGGTCATAAATACATCCTAATGGGCATTAACTACTTTACTAAGTGGATCGAGGCCATACCTTTGGTGAATGTTGATCAAGAATCAGTGACCGAGTTTATCCAAAGGCACCTAATTTATAGGTTTGGGATACCAAATACCATTAAAAGTGATCAAGGTTCAGTGTTCACTGGTCGAAAGGTCGGGGACTTTGCTAATGAAGTAGGATTTAAACTACTAACATCTACTCCTTATTATGTCTAAGAAAACGGCCAAGTCGAAGTCGCGAATAAATTCGTAATTGGGTTAATAAAGAAACATGTGGGGGAAAAAACCAAGAAATTCGCATAAGACATTGTACTAAATTTTGTGGGCATGTCGAACCTCGGCTAATTAGGCTACAAGTTCTACGCCTTTTCGATTGACTTATGGGCATGATGCAGTGTTGCTAGTCAAAATCTATCTCCAATCAACTAGAATTCAAAGACAGAATGAAATTCCATCTGAATCTTATTGGAATATGATATTGGATGAATTAGTTGATTTAGAAGAAGAAAGGTTGAATGCCTTAGATTTATTAAAGAGGCGGAAAAATAGATTAGAAAAAGCATAAAATAAAAAGGTTAATGTCAAATCATTTTCGAATGGAGATTTGGTATGGAAGGTGATTCTACCTATGGATAAAAAAGATAGGACATTGGGTAAATGGTCTCCAAAATGGGAAGGTCCATTCCAAATCATCCAAGTGTTTTCTAACAATTCTTATGAGATCGAAGAGTTGGCTGAAGATCGAAGACTCCTGAGAGTCAATGGGAAGTATTTGAAAAAATATAGGCCAATGCTTTAGGAGGTGAAGATATCGACTGAATGATTCATATGCAATATGGAAGCCAAAATGGTAGTTAAATTCAAATGCTAAAATGGCTAAGTCATTACATTACAAAATCCCATAGTAGAAATAAAAAGCCATGCAATTACAAACATGAGCAAATAAAATGATTAGAAGGGAAGGGTAGCTTTCATGCATTCGTATTTTGTCTTCGAAAGCAATAGGCGACAGTCAAATACAGACTTGTTAGAGTTAAGGGTATCAATCTCTGCTCCCAAAGCCTGGGCCCGTTCGACATGATACATCTCTACCTGAATCTCATTGTCAAGCTCTTAGAGGTCGAGTTTCTAAATTTCTTTCTTGCGCTCTTTAGCCTTTTGAATTTTGGCTTGCAGCTCTTTGATTTGTTTTTCCCAAGCAGCAATGTTGCTAGCGCAAGCTTTGAATTCTTCTTGATTTTGTTCAAATTTTTTCTCTAATTTGGCAACTTTGTTGGTGGATTTAGTGGAATCATCCCATTCAGCTGTTTGGGTGTTCATTTTATTCTGAATTTTGGTCGAAATGTCCCTTCAGCGGTTGAGATCTGCAGTGATATGATCGATGAGCAGCCCAAGTTCCATAATGACATCTGCAATTTCAGGAGGTGTAGTTAAGTTTTCGACTTACTTCAAGAGGTATTTGATGCTAAAGCAAGCAGAATGACTCTCTTCTAAGGCTTTGAACAAGTCAACATCAAAAGCTTTTTCCTTGATTTTGTTAAGCAGTTCATCAGTAGGCTCATTAGTAGATGATGAGTTTTGCCTATCATCTGCAGACGGACGGTTAGACAGAAAGGGCTATCCAATCCTTAGAGGATTTGCTGAGGGCTTGTGTGTTGGATCACGGAGGATCTTGGGATAGCCATTTACCATTGATTGAGTTCACGTACAATAATAGTTGTCATGCTAGTATTGGAATGGCGCCCTATAAAGCTTTGTATGGGAGAAGGTGTAGGACTCCTTTGTGTTGGTATGAGTCGGGCGAGAGTGTTGTACTCGGACCTGAGATTGTGCAAGAGATGACTGAGAAGATTAAGATGATCTAATAAAGGATGAGAGCTTCGCAGAGTCGCCAAAAGAGCTACCATGATAAAGGGAGGAAGACACTTGAATTCCAAGAGGGAGATCGCGTATTTTTTTAGGGTGACGCCAGTGACTAGTGTGGGTCGAGCTTTGAAGTCTAGGAAGCTCACTCCATGTTTTGTTGGTCTATATCAAATCTTGCAGAGGATAGGAGGGGTAGCCTGTCGAATTGCTTTACCGCCGTCACTTGCGAATTTGCATGACGTGTTCCATGTGTCTCAGTTGAGGAAGTACATTCCTGATCCGTCGCATATGATTCAGATGGATGATGTACAAGTGAGGAATAACCTGATAGTGGAAGCATTACCTGTGTGGATTGATGGTCGAGAGATGAAGCAACTGCGGGGTAAAGACATAGCTTTGGTGAAGGTGTTATGGGGTGGACCAGCTGGCGAAAGTTGAACTTGGAAACGTGAAGATCAGATGAGGGAGTCGTATCCGACTCTATCTCCTTGAGGTAATTTTCGAGGGCAAAAATTCTTTAAGTGGGGGAGAGTTGTAACACCCCAAATTTGTAAGAATATTTATTTAATTTTTTTAAATATAATATTCGTGAATTTTAGTGAATTTTGGTGGCTTGCGTTGACGTCGGTATTTTGTGGAAGTTTTTGCTATTTATTTAAATAATAGTATATAATATAGAATATATTGTATTATTATTTATTTAAATAATTTTTGAAGGATTAAGGGCAAATTGGACTTTAAGGAGGAGTTAGTGAGGGTAATATTGGGAAAGCCCATTTTAGAAGCCCAAAGGTTAGGTTTAACAAAAAGGAGAATTTGAGAGGAATAGGATTGATTTAGTTAGACCGTGAAAAGAAAGAAAAAGGCCAGAGTTATGAAGGTATTTGGGGATTGGGGTTTTTTCGTGTCAGAAGTTTTGATAAGGGGAAAAATGCATAAATTGATCGGTTAAATTGTGGTCTATGTATTATGTTAGGATCTTTAAAAAGGTATTGTAGGCTATTATAATTGTTATATAATGGTAGTATTTCAAATTCTAGGATTGGGACTTTTTACGTAATCGAACTCGGAGGTCCGGAAGGCCTCCAAACTGCAGAAATCGCATTTTTATGGTTTGTTGTCCAGGAGAGTTCGCATAGTGAACTATAGTTCGCGTAGCAAAAGTTTGCATAGCGAGCAGTAGCGACTCGCAGCGAACATGACAGTGTTGTTTGCTGCTGTTATGGAGAGAATTTTTCTAAACTTCAGAAATTCATAACTTTTAATCCGTATGCCCGTTTCAGTCGCCGTTCGAGTCGTTGGAAAGCTGGTTTCAAACACTTTTTGATAAAATTACTTCCAATGCTAGAATTCCAACTATTCAATGTAGTAGTTGGGTTTTTCGTGTATGTGATATGTGTTGTGCGTTGAAACGATGAATTTGTTTTATGATTCTTGTGTTGTCTTGATGTTTTGAGCTGTGATTATTCTGATGATTTACCATGATTATATTGATGATTATGAGATGTTTATACAGGATGTTTGAGGATTAAATGATGATGTGAATGAACATGAATTATATTGATGATTATGAGATGATGATACCTAACTATTTTGATGAATTACCATGAGCTATATTGATGATTATGAGATGATGATTCATGATGTTTGATGAATAAATGACGATATTATTAACATGATATTTTGATGAATGATGATGCATGTAATGACTTTTATTGAGGATGATGATAATGACGTTGTGTATCATGCATTCATAGCATTCCAGACTTCGGTATATTGTGGCTTCAATCCCATTGTGTGGATGTGAGGTAATTTGATGTGCTCCAGTTCTTGTGTAGAATCGATCCTATTGACGGGGATCTTTAGAGGGTGATGGCCCAGTGTCCATCGACTTTGATGAATTGGTACCACATGCATGAATCTTGTTGTGCATTGCATTTATTTGGCATTGATGTGATTTATGATATCGTGATTTTTGATGTGTTCCTTTGTGGTGACCCTGATGATGTTGTATATGATAATGATGCCATTTTATGCATATCCAGTTTTTATATTGATTATAATGAATTATGATTACTCACCCTGCCTGTTTGAATGTTGTCTCCACGTGGGTAACATGCAGGTGATCAGGCTTAGCCGTGGATGCCTTCGAGGACTTTTGGAGTTTATTTTGCTTTTGGTCGATGTAGAGGGTTTTGCTCTGATAGTGTAACATCGGGTTGGGTTGTTGAGTCGAAACATATTATGTTACATTTTGTTGTTATTTGATTATTAGGGTTTTATTTTAAAACCTTTTGATTTTGGATTATTGTGGTTATGGTGGTTCCGCTGCTAATTTTGATGGCTTTGAATATTTTGAGGAAAACCCGTGTTTACGGAGCATTTGTTTTATTTGAATTTACTGAGAAATGTGCGCCCTTTTGAGGTGGTTCTGATTTTACTATGATATTATGATTATTCTGCTGCAATATTTGTGGGGTAGAAAAGGGTGTTACACCAGCTTTGATGCCAATTGAAATTTTGTCACTATACCACATGTTTAAATTGATGTCCTTACATCAGAGCATAATGTCAAGACAGATGTTACAACATCGTATGTCTGAAAAAACAAATAAACCAGACTGAAATATAAAATGCAGAAATAAAAATAACATAGTCAATTGGTAACCTAGTTCAGTGCAACATCACCTACATCTGGGGGCATCTAAGCCAGGAAGGAAATTCACAATGATAGCATTAGTTCAAAGCTAAACTCGCCCATTTACAACTTCTCACCTAATCACTACCTTGTGCAACTTCTACCTAGAAACCCTCTAGATATGAGATCCCCCTCTCACTTCCTAATCAATCACAGTCCCAATGACAATACCTCAAGAAACCAAAAAGAAGAACACTCTTCCAACTACAATACTTGGTTTTGCTTAAAAGCTTCAACCAAGAAAAATACACTCTTGCTTACAAGCTTCAGAGTGGACAATCAACAATACAAAATTAGTCTACCACGATGTATCAAAAGATACAAGGGTGACATATAGGTAACACACAAGAGACTCTCAAAAAATTTATCACTAAAAAACCTCCCCTTATTTTACAAAAGTGAAAGCCCTATGGTATCCTCAGTCATGTGGTTGGAATCGAAAGCGTCTCTAGTTGGTCGAAGACCAGTGATTGCAGCGATGTCGCATAGTGTTGGAGTTAACATTCCACAAGGGAAGTGAAAATTGTTGTGAGTGATATCCCAGAAATACAAGGAGGTTAGTAACATAGTTTGGAAATAACATGGTCCAGCTTTCGACAGTTGAATCATGTTGAAGATTTCCATATGTTTCCGAAATTGGGTTTTCTTTTTCTCTATCTTCGCTAGCCAAGACAAGTAATTTTCAGGGTCTTTTGATAAGGGACAAAAGCGAAATACTTTAAGAGGATTGCTAATATAATCTAGGATAATGAGTTTCTCTATAGGCTCAGTCGAAGACTTTGGCTGGGTATCAGCTACCTTACTTGGTTCAGTATTCACAGCTTCGATGCTAGCCTTAGATCTTTTCCTACTCGATATGGGTTTAGTTCTATGATAAGTGGGAAAATATTCTCTAAGTTTTTCAGCATTAGTATTAATCTTTGGTAAAGGACCCGCAATTGCATGTGTTTTTCTAGAAATTAAAATATGGATTAGTACCTGAGATTGGTAGATGCGCCGTTTCTCTTCTTCAAGTGGCAGTTCGGGGATATACTGTTAATTTCCTATAACTTTGGGGCCCCATAATCTTATGAACTGGAGAAAGAGATGTTTGCTTCTTGGAATCTTTTGGGTTCTTAGCTTTGGACACCATTGATGTTGGAAATGAAGAAAATATTTGATTTTTTGTTTGGAGCTTTTTTAGAAGAAATGAATTTTGTTCTTGTGCTTTAGAAGAAATAGTTCAAAGGAAGTTTAAAAAATAAGGAAGAAATGAGTTGAAGTATTTATAGTGGAGTGAGAGAAAATGTTTCATTTCAACAATGCTGATAATGGGTGTGGATTGTGGGACACGTGTTGATCAGGGAGAGATTGATTGGACGGTGGCAGTTGGTGTGGCCCACGATCTCCTAGGAAATAGGAGCGTGATGATTAAAGTTGGATTTTCGCATGTCCCAAAAAGACACATAGTCATAATGAATATGACGTCATCGCAATGAAGATGTTGTAGCGTCGAAAATAATTCAAAATGTCTTTATCTCCTTATAATCGAAAATGGCATTTTTTTGCTAGAATTTCGACGCTTATAAATAGTTGAAATAAGCTAGTGGAATTTGAAGAGATATTCTGAAAGAGAATATGTTATTCTCGATAGAAAAATATTTAAAACCTGGTCGAATGTACTCCTACATAAAGAAAGCTAGGGTATAGGACTTAGACATATTTTTTAGTCTAGACTTGATTTTGACGAAGTTGTTTGGAGTAGCGTTCGACAGATACAATTCAAAATGAGGTTGATAACTGTTTTTTTTTTTTTTTGCATTATTTGTTTCTTGAAGACAAGTGGAGAGCTTTGAGCAGCGAAATGCATGCAAATCGAAGACGTGGCATTTTCTGGCGAGAAGACCGTTGGATTACAATTATTTTTTATTCATTATAAATAGGAGTCTTAACAGTTGGGATTCGTGTGTTGAAACTTGTGCAAAAACTCAAATTTACTCAAAGTATCTGCGTGTATTGAGAAAAGAGTTTCCTGAGTGAAATGTACGTGTGACCACCATACTTTTACAATTTTCATTGAATCATTTAAGATTTCACCATTTACACTTCTTTCAAGTTTACTTTAAATTAATTTACTTTAAAATTTACTTTTCTGCATTTCTTTAAGAATTGTAATTTTACCTTTAATCAATCAAAAGAACATTGTCGAAATGTTCATACATAAAAAAAACTTGAAACGAATAGAAGCATATGTTTTAGGATCAATCTAGTCGATCCTGTAAGTAACCAAACATATAAAAATTTGGAAGACTAGCGTTTGTTTACCAACTTCGACGGTAAACACCCACATTAGGGAATTCTCCTCTAAACAATGGGTATCTAGAAGGTACAACTCGTAGGTGGTCCCGAGGAAAATGCATGAGGACAACCTAGTACTTAGATAAGGTTTCATGCCCTCAAAGCAGGGGAAAAATACAACCCAACTGAGATAGACTATACCGCATATGTCAAAAACTAACTCACAAGGCCTACAAGCTTGAAAAACAGAACCAACGACTCATCCCAAGGACATGGAACTCAGTTAACTCTAGATATTACTATAGTTAATTATTTTTCTGTTATTTATTTAAAGGTGAAAGGTAGTTGGTCAACCAATGTTAGAATCTCTTTGAAAAAATGTATTTTTATCATATTTACAACAATTTATTTCATTCCTCAATCAATACAAATGTTGGACTACCAGTGGAAGATCCTTACCACTCTCAAAAGGCAATCTAAATGTTGAGCTTCCACTGGAAGATCATTGTCTCCCTTAAGGGGCAATACAAGTGTTGGACTTCCCTTGAAATATCTTTGTCGGCTTATGGGAAATATAAATACTAAACTTTCATGGGAAGATCTCAGCAGAGCATAAAATGACAACTCAACTTAAAGTCTCGCTTGAAGAACTCAATTTAAGGTCTAGCATAAGGGACTCAACTTAAAGTCTCACATGAGGGACTTAACTTAAAGTATCCGCTAGAGGGACTCAAGTTAAAGTCTCGCCTTAGTATCTCCAAATAGGGAAAATAAGCTAAATCACTTCATCCTTTATAAAGATCTTATGCTCGAGGGATTATGTATCATTATAAGAGCAAAACTCTCTTAGGGTAGGCGATGTAGTATGTTCCCCTTGCGAGAGGCTCCTTATTGGGATGGGTGCCTATTTCTTGATTATGTCGCTTCTTTCCAAGATTACTCGTCCGTTCGTAAGAACCTAGGAAGTGTTGAAGAAATTTCCAAAATATTAAATTGATAAATAATAATGGTTAAATTAACAAAATAAATGGCCAAAAGTTGCAACTTTCTAGAATAGAACCAGAGACCCTATAATGATTGGGTGCGTGGTCAAAAGGTGCAACCACCAGATCAACACAACTTTTCATGAAAAGGTTTGTTGTTATTGATTACAATGGTTCGTGAATGATCATGTTGGAATCAAATAAAACATTGTTTCTCCACACCAATCGGTACAAGTTTTCTTATAAACAGATATACTTGTCAGGTATAAAATACACACAAAAAAATTACTTGTTTCAAGTGGCAAAAATTATATTTAAGTCATTCTTTTATTTTTCTAGTGCACAAGAATAAATAATGGAACTTTATTCCGTAAAATATCATTGATCGATATGCTTAATGTGAATATGCGATTCATGTTAAGGTTTCCAAAGTATCCTGAGGGGGATTCGCCGGTTAACCCATTTGCAATCAATTTGTCTAAATTGGTGAGGGAGAATCGAACCTAAAGGTTAGTGTAAACACACGCTTTGGAATTTATTTTGTGCAACTTACATCGTATCGTTTTCATATCCTTCTTGTTCAGGTTTTGCAGCAGCCCCCCAACACAAGATCTAACAATCTTTAGGTTCGATTATGATTTTTTGTGATTAATTTATGGTTGCAACTTTGATGGAAAATGGATTCATACTCTCCTATTCATAACCATGGTGAAAGGTACATAATAATTCGATTACATTAATATATATTCAATTTTGAAAAAATTAATGACATAAACATGTTCTGCCAATATTCCATCATTATGTGATGAAATCATGAAATGTGTCGGTTTCTTAATTTTGAAATAAAACGTTGCACCCATATGTCAATTCAATTGTTATGAATATGCTACACGTTGCAGTTCAGTATAATTGAATATGAAATTGATATATTTGAATGTGGTAAAGTTGGTATCAAATTGGCATAATGTATGAAATTGTGTGATGTAATTACAGTGGTATCATTTTAGATTGGTGAAGGATACATATTGAGTATGCAATATGTGTTTGTATTATTGAAACAGTGCATTGCTACGTAATGCATAAAAGTGACGTTTGATGTTGAATGATTATGATAAGTTCAGTCACACTGTTTCAAGGAATAACGATACTATGCAATTTGTTAACGACCATTTAAAATATATATTTGTAATGGAATGGTAGAAGATTTTGCATGAACGAATGACTATGTATGGTAGAAAAAGTATTTGTTTATTTGTTATTATTATTTAAAGAAACTTTGATTTTAAAATTTTGTATCTATTATTTATTTTACCAAATTAATTTGTATGAAGGTTCTATTGAAATGAAAATTTGAAAATTTTAAAGTATGAATTTATTGATTATCAAAAGTAGTCAAACTATTAAAGTTTGTAATTTCAAATTATACAAATTCAATTGTGTAATTTATTTTCATAATTATAGTATTTAATGGATATGAAATTTGTTAATCACCAAAGTGGTCAAATTCATAATAGTTTACAATTTTTGTTAAATATCTAATTCTTTGTTTTAGAAAAATTAGATTTGATTTAAAAAGAATAGAAATAAATTCTATGGCGTTATTTTTATATGGAATTTACGACTCACATGTTTGAACCCACTGTATGAAATAAAAGTTAGTTATCACAAATTTGTATGATCATGATTGTCAAATGGTTAATGCATTAAATATATTTTAGATATATTTAAGTGGAAGTAAAACTTCAAAATAAAAAAGGTTAGTAAATGAAGAATGACATAAAAGTTGTGGATATGACAAAATAAATGACTAAATTGTCATGGTGATAGTTTGTCAAAACTATCAAGAATATAAATATAGTTTGTATATGATAATTGTACTAATGTGCTAAAAGTGTCATGTTTTGATGATATATGGTAAATACTATCAAGATTAGTTGAAAAATTGAATATTTAAAAATTATTAAAGTTTGGAAAATCTTGCAATTCTTTGACGAAAGGATTGACAAAGATATGATGTCTCTACTTTCAAAATAGAGAGATTAGAGTTTGAGAGAAATGAGGAAGAAGAGAAAATAATTCTGTAGAGTTTCTCTCTACTTTCAAAATGAAATTTATTCAACTTTTCTCTTATACAACTACTTTTTTTTAATAATAAGGTTCCTCCCTATTTATAGGCTGAGGTTGCTTGCACATCAAGCAAACCCTAACTAACTCAGATAAAACAAACAAATAAAGTTAAGTCACAATTCTATCGACATACTTCGACACTTCGACATCTACATAATTTTGACACTTCCTTGCTTATGTCGAGCAACATGCTTCGACACAAGGAATTACATTTTTAACGCATCACCTAATTTTTTGTGTCTAAGCAATCTATGTTCATAATAGATCTTAATTTCTTAAACACTCCGTCATGATGTCTGCAATCTGATTCCCAGCTCTGTCGTGTTCCAAGTTCAGCTTCTCATTTGCTACCTGCTCTCGAAGATAATGGAATTTCATTTCGATGTGCTTGCTTTTTCCATGTGCTATCAGATTCTTCATCAAATTGATATTAGACATGCTGTCGATCTTCATGGTATTTGCTCCATGATTCTTCCCTGTAATTTCTTTGACCAAATTCACCATCCACATTGCTTGACATGCACAGAGAGAAGCAACTATGTACCCTGCTTTACACGACGACATTGCCACTAGTGGTTCTTTTCTTGAGTTCCAAGCAATTAGTGTCCCACCTAGTATAAACACATAATGAGTTATGGATTTTTTATCCTCAACATTACTACACGAACTTGAGTCGGTGTATCCCACTAGCTTGTATTCTTTTCCTTTATCAGATGCAGGAAACATAATGCCATAGTAGAGAGTTCCTTTCGGATACCTTAGTATCCTCGTCGTCGCTAATAGGTGTGATACTTTGGGCTTCTGCATAAATCTACTCACCATACCTACACTGTATGCTAGATCAAGCGTTGTGTGACAAAGTGTTACACTTGGACTTTCAGCTACTAGAATGTCAACAAAAATGTTAGTGAACAGACATTTTTATAAAGAATGAAATATCTTTATAAAGATATGAGAACGTTAATGAAGCGTCTTTAAAGAAACATTAATGGCAGATGGTCGACAGACCAACTACGAAGGGCCGACCAAGCCGTTCATACAGCTAGACATTGTTTGGAGGTCTCTCAAGGAAATATTTCCAAAATCTCAAAAAGGACAATCGACTGATACATGTCCAGAATCTCGAGAAGGGTGGTCGATGGAAGCTCTCATTCCATTTAAAAGGACTCGTCGACGACACAACATGGTATAAAGACTTAGTGATTATTACAAATCTTGGGTTTTCCAGAGATTGTCTACGACACTTTGGAGCAGTTATCGTCAAGAGATCGTGAAAAAGTGGAAGAAGTGGAAAAACGATTACCACTTAAATAACATCAAAGGAACAAACATGTAAGCGCACTAGTGGAAACCTGAAGGATCGAACGTGGAGAAAATACAAAGACCCCCTAGTGGCCATAACCGTCGTCGACAGTTATATTGCAAATAGAACAAATAGCATACTCATGCATGAGGATCGGAGTCGCAAAATTTCATACATTACTCTTCATACCACTGTAGTACCCGAGAGAAAGAGCAAAATAGTTGAGCGAGAAACATGTATGCGTCCGCGTCCATCGTTTTTTAGTCTTTTTTGCTTCTTCGACAGAACATTGTACTTTTCCTTTTACTTTGTTTAATGTAATTTACTGAATTTTTACCATATCATTTATCAAAACTTGACATCTTTTAAAGTATTTTGTTACACTACATTCAATTCACACACACGTGTGTTGACACAAAGTATTTGCACAAATTGTTTTGGATATTTTACTAGTTAATCTCATAGACTTTCAAACTCGTGATTATTTACCAAAAACACTGGTAAACACAAAGGTATCTTAATGACCCAATAAGTCTTATGTACTGTGTTAGGTTGACATCATCTTTCTCTGAGTCTTTCAACAATTACAATCTTGGTTCAGCAGGTGTCGAAGTCGCATTGCAGTCTTCCATTTCAAATCTCTTGAGTATCTCACTTGCATATCTTCTTTGATGCATCATCAAGCCTTTATTACTCTTGTAGAATTCGATGCCAAGGAAGTATGAAATGTTTCCTAGATCAGACATTTTGAATTCCTTGCTAAGATCATATTTGAAGTCTTCGATCTCTTTCTTGCAGCTACCTGTCATTAACAAGTCATCGATATAGAGACATAGTATAAGCAATCTACTCACTACTACAAATAACACTTTTTATGACGAAGCTTTCTCCTCGAAATGCTAAAAATCGAGAGTATAGTTCCTGGTTGTGTCATGCTAAAAACCTGTTACCTCGGTTATCCATAAAATTGAGGGAATATATCTATAAGTGAGCGTTATTTTATTTTTAATATAACCTATTACCTCAGATTTTTGTAAAAACCATGGGAATATAAATATTAGGGACGCATCGAATCCCGACTACTTCATTTTTATGTTTTTTCAATGATTTAATTAGCATTTCTCTATTGGAGCCTTTCCAGATTCTTCATTTTTTCTAAGTTAGTAAAACTCAAAATCTTTGTTATCAATAAAAAAGATTAGGAAATAATACAATTGAAAAGGAAAGGAAAAATTCTATTGATAATCAATTACAGATTACAAAAAAACGACAATAGATAACTATTCCACATATTCAAACTTCTGACTTGACTCAACGTCAACAGTTAATCCTACTCTTTTTACCCTTTTAAGCACCTCTAAATGAGAGAAAAGTCCAGAAAGAACTCTTTCATATGGTATAAGGAAAGTCATTTCCTTGCGATATGGTCATAACCAATTTCATAAAGAAGTTAAAAATAGTAAGAGGAAGATTAATTTTGACATTGTGGATAAGGAAGTACAAAAGATGCTTGTCAACTGAAGTAACGTTTCTAGTTGTTTCTCTCTTGGACGGAGATTTAACACTAAAAGTTGATGCCAAACTTTTGCAATTGGGATGGGAGTAGCAGGACTGGTGAGATTGATGTAGTTGGCCTAAATTAGGGAAAGGTGGGTTGAGAAGACATTGTTGAATCTATAATGTTCAACACAACTATCTATATTTTCACACTTTAGTGTCTGAGCAATAAGTGATGGAGTGATGGTGATAGAAAAGCCATATACATTAGACAGTATTGACTTAGCATCCTCACCAGATTTCCTAATGGAGTCATTTAACCAGAACTCTGTTACGAGAATAGTGTAGATGGGTCCATGAAGCATGTCAAGGTAACCTTTCAACTTATGTTTGGAAATAGTTTTCTTTAGATCAAAATCTGTGTCTTTCAACTCATTGAAATCAACAAACTTTTCATTGATAACGAACAAAATATTTTAATCTCCCTTGAAGGTTTTTGTAGACATTTTTTGAATAAAAAGAAAATATTTTTAAACTATATTAGAAGACACAAGGAGATGAAAATGAAATAAGACCTGAATAATGTATAAATAAATTGGAAAAGAGGAAGTGAAATAATCACAGAAGCTTAAACGCCTCCTTGAAAATCCAAAAGATATGTTACGTTTTGAATAGGGATGATCATTACTATTCTAGTGATATTATTCCAAGTCGCGATAATCATTACTATTCTAGTAAATATAAAAACCACATATTACCTTGGTTTTTTCATATAACCAAAGGGAAAAACCACATATTACCAACAATTCAGGAACCTTTCTTTTTTATTATATTTTTTTATTTGTAAATATTCTTTGTAATCAATGAATTGTAAAAAAAAAAGTTATTTGCCTCAGCTTTCTATTAAAACGAGGATTAAAGTATTTTACCTAAATATAAAAAACCATTAGTGATTCTGTTGATCAAATATTTGTCGTTCATTTAATGACATATCAACGCTTCAGACTCTACCATTAGCGATATGCATGAAACATAAAAAACTTCCATTATAAAATCATATTTCTGAATATGAAGAAGCAAGTGAAGTATCATGAAGCGCTTGAGACTTTCTACATCCACCTCTTTAAGGTTTGCAAGATCATTTTCCATGAAAAGATCGCTAAGATAAATGCAAGAGCGAAAAATTATTTGAGTTTAAGGCTTGTGTTCTTAAATATTTATTTGATCAAATACCATTTATTTATCTAACCTTTTTTTAGTAACCCTTTTTTTGTTTTATATCAGAAACAAATCCATGCGAGGTAAAACCATTGAGAATATAGTCGCACCTAGCATTTGATCTTGCCCAAATATCAAGGATTCGAAGATCTAACATATGATCTTCATGGACTAATTAATTTTTATTTTAATATTCTTTGTAACTAATGTAATATTCTGGGTAAAAATTGTAGTTTTTAAACAAATTATTTTATTAATATTTTGTGTAAACAATGTAACGAGTTTTAATTAAAAAATAATCTATCTTACCTGTTGGTTTTGTGGATACACCGAGAGGTATGAAGTGTTGTTTTTGTAAATAAAAAAAAATACAGATGTTGGGGCTCGAACCCATGATCAGATAACTTTACCTTCTCAATTTTTAATCAACCGAGGTGTTAAGTGATATCTTTTCATGTCACCCTTTGTTACATCGCCTCGGTAGCCGAGGTTACATCTCTTCCGCGTCCGACATTAAAAATGTTATTTGTAGTAGTGACTCTTGCTTATTCTTACATATACTCCATGCTCAGTTGTACACTTCACAAATTTTTCCTCCCTTAGAAAGCTATCTATCTTCTTATTCCAAGCTCTTGGAGTTTTCTTAAGTCCATACAGGGCTTTATGCAGCCTGTATACCTTGCTTTCTTCGCTTTGTTTGACAAATCCAACTGGTTGTGTAACATAAACTTCTTCATCTAATGGGCCATTCAAGAATGCACATTTAACATCCATCTCACACATATGCCAGTTGTTCATGTTTGCTAGACCAATAAACAACCTGATTGTTTCGATCCTAGCAATAGGTGCAAAACCTTTGTCAAAGTCGATTCCTTCTTTCTAAAGAAATCCTTTTTCCATGAGTCTTGCCTTATGTCGAGTTACTTCTCCTTTGGGATTCAAAATCACCTTGTATACCCACTTCACATCGATTTCCTTCTTGCCTTGAGGCAATTCGACAAGTGACCAAGTGTTGTTAACTTCGATGGACTTCAATTCCTCATTCATTGCTTTCTTCCACTTCGAATCCTTCAATGCCTCAAGTGTATTTATTGGTTCGACATTTTCATAGAAAGCATAGTGTACAAGCTCACCTTCATCATCGACCACATCATCTGATGTAATCACACATTATTGCAACCTTGCAGACATATGCCTCGTTCTTTAAGGTCTGTTTTTGGTTGCTTGACCTCTGACTTCTTCTTGTTAAACTTCTCTTTCAAATTCACTTGCTGGTTCTTCACATAGGATTCTCACTTGATCATTCTTGACATTTTTTAGTCCAATACCATTCCTTAAGCTCATCTATGATCACGTCCCTGCTGATCACTACTTGCTTGTTCACTAGGTCGAACAACTTGTATCCTTCAGTCGAATGATATCCTATTAGAATCATTTGATTTAACATATCATGAAATTTTTTCCTCAACTGATCAGACACATGTCTATGTGCTATAGATCCAAATACCTTCAGATGACTCAAGCTAGGCTTAACATTAGACCAACATTCTTCTGGTGTGATTCCTTCTAGCCTTTTCGTCGGACATCTATTCAAAATATATGTTGCAGTGGACACAACTTATCCCCATAATTCTTTGGGTAGATTTTTTCCTTTTAACATACTTCTCACCATATTCATGATGGTTCTATTCTTTCTTCAATTCCATTATGCTGTGCAGTGTATGGTGGTACCACCTCATGCACAATCCCATCTTTCTAACATAATGTGTCGAATTCTTTCGGCACATATTCTCCACCACCATCAGTCCTCAGAATCTTGAGCTTTCGACCACTTTGTCTTTATGCCATAGATTTAAACTTGGCAAATAACTCGATCACTTCACTTTTCATCTCGATCAGGTAAGTCCATAATTTTCGGCTGAAATCATCTATAAATGTGACAAAGTATCTGTTATCTCCAATCGAATCCATCAGAATAGGACCACATACATCAGAGTATATGATTTCAAGAATTACATTCGACTTGTTCATGAGATTCAAGTGTCCATTGAAGCTATTCCTTTGTGAAGTTGACAAATGTTTTAACTCTTCTATGGCTACTACCATATGGTCGAACTTTCCAGCAAATAACCTCAAGATCTTTGCAACAACTGACCTTGATGTCAACACTTCTCCATATACTTTGATTTGATTCACCAGCTTCGTAACCCTAATGAAAAAAATCAGTTATGTTTTCACTTTATTCCATCTGAAGCAATTCATACATGCTTTTGTAAGTTTGTAACCTCACATCTTTCACCTTTTCATCGCCTCCAAATGATTACTCCAGAATTTCTCATGCTTCTTTCGCTGATTCAACATCGCTCATCTTTTCAAAATTGTCTTAATCAACACATTGATGAATTATAAATAGAGTTTTATAATCTTTCTTCTTCAATTCTTTGTGTTCAGCATTTTCTTAATCCTTCGCGTTTTCTGCAAGTGACGTGACTCCCTCCTTCATAAGATCCTAAAGATCTTGACAGTAAAAAACAATATTCATTTGCTTGCACCAATTCTCGTAATTCTGATTGTTAAGAATTGGGAGACTCACTGGAAAATGTCTGTTCGGATGATTCATTGCACTATGCTTCCCAAGAATCACACAACCAGTGCTCTAGATACTAGATGTTGGATTACACCAAACCTATGGAGAATTTCAAAACAATCTTGATGAACAAGAATCATTCTTTGTGATTGATTACCCCTCTTGCTCTTCACTCTTCACTCGAGTGAATCAACCACAACATGGTTGCAAGATTATTCTGCTGCACATTGATTATTGATGAAGAAAAGAAAAGATGAATTGAGGAAGAAATGAGAGAGTGGGGTTTGAGAGAAAAGAGGAAATAATTTTGTAGAGTTTGTCTCTGCTTTCAAACTGAAATTTATTCAACTTTTCTCTTATGCAACTACTTTTTTTAAGGGTTAAATATGTTTATGGTCCTTATAAATATCTCAAATTTCGTTTTTAGTCCCTCAAAATATTTCCTTCAAAAAATGGTCCTCCTAAAATTTTGCATACACACTTTTGGTCCCTCATGTAACTTAGCGACGATTCTTACAACTTAGTGACCGAATTTGCGACGGTTTTAGCAACAATTTATTACTTAACAACTTAATTAACGACAGTTTTAGTGACGATTTTAGTATTAGGGACCAACAATGTGGATGAAAATTTTTATGAGGGTCATTCTTTGAAGGAATTATTTTGAGGGACTAAAAATAAAATTTGAGATATTTAAGAGGACCACACACATATTTAACCCTTTTTTAATAACAAGATTCCTCCCTATTTATAGGCTAAGGTTGCTTGCACACCAAGCAAACCCTAACTAACTCAATTAAAACAAACAAATAAAGTTAAGTCACAATTCTATTGAGACACACTTTGACATTTCGACATCTACACAATTTCGACACTTCCTTGCTTTTGTCGAGCAACATGCTTTGACACAAGAAATTACATTCTCAACAAAAAATTAAAACAAACCGATAAAAATTGGAGTGGTTCGGTTCGGTTTTTAGTTTTAGTTTTTTGGAACCGCCAAACCGAACCGGTAGCTATACTTACCATTATTTGTGTTTCAAGTTTTCTTAATTAGTTTTCATCTTTTTTAAATAAAAAATAATGTTTCGTTTCTTCTTATGTCGGGAAACTGCATCTAATTTTGTTACAAAATAGTTTTGATGTGTATTTAAGGTTGAAACATGTTAATTTTTGTGTATGACATTTTTTTTTAATATTATTGTTGTGTTTCTTTTGTTAGTGATTTATTTGAATTAAATACGATTTGTAAATTATTTGAAAAGTAAACTTGAAAAAAATAACAATGTAAATTGATCAACTATACCGAAACCAAACCGAATTTGATTTGGTTCTATTTTTAAAAAACATTAAAAATCAATTCAAACTAAATTGATGGATATATTATCAATACTCCCTCCGTTTTAAAATGGCTGTCGTTTTATAGAAAAAAATTTATTTCAAAATGAATGTCATTCTCACTTTTCAATGCAATAATAATTGATATTTTTCCATTTGTGTCATATAATTATTACTTTGTACACTATTTACAATACATTAATAAAATTAATTTAGTAAAAATGCAATATTTTATGACAATGTTATTGTATTCATTAATTTGTGTGCAAAAACCTTAAACGACAATCATTTTAAAACGTACAGAATATTCTTTTTAATAAAAAGCGTTTAAACCAAATCGATTACTCCTTCCGTTCCTTTTTAAATGTCATTTTTAGAATAATTTTGTGTTTCTTTTTAATTGTCATGTGTAAAATTCAAGGTAGTATTAATTACACTTTTGTCAAAATTACCCCTAAGTAATTATTACAGAGAAAAAATAAAATAAATGTAATAAATAACTAAGGGTATTATAAATAAAAGAAAAATTATTGTTTGAAAATAATTATAATGATTAATTTTTTTGATATCTATAAAATATCAAAAACTGACAATTAAAAAGAAACTGAGCGAGTACATCCTAGCCTCTTTAATAGACGGTTGACTAGCATGTTAAAAACTAAAAATTTTTTTTGATCAATATATTTATAAACCAAATTAATTTAAGATTTTATAAACATACAACAAATAATTTTCATTTGAACTCATCAGTCATAACACGAATCACCAACTTTCACTCAAAGTCACCTATCATAGCACGAATCACCAACCGACAAGACACATAATTATGTTTCAGATGTCAAACAAAAGTAACAAACGAGTAACAGTGAGATAATCACATGTTTACCTATCTATAATTAACTCATTTATGTATAATTCAGCATATTATGTGACCTAAAACGAAAAAAAAAATTAATACAAAAAATTGTAATAAAAAAAATTAAAAATAAATTGTTTATTAAATTTAATTGATATGTATTCACAGTATATAATTATATTACATTGTCAACTAATCATTCTCATTTATCCTGTCATATAATATTGTAAATTTTAAATTAATTGTATGACATAGCATATTAATATATTTTTATTAGACGAGAATGTAAAATTATTTTACACTATTAATGCATATCAATTAAACTTTTGTTTATTCAATATCTAAAAGTAAAATATTTAAATATAAAAAGCCTCTTTTATATATGTTTTTTATATATGAAATATAATTCTTTTGCTTCATTTTTCATAATATTTATATTATTCAAACTTATTTAAATTTTTATTTTCTATTTAATTTTTTTTTTGCAGTTAATTGTTTTAACTATTTTTTAAAATTATCTTTATATTAAAATATAAATAATATTTTGCTATTAAGATAAATAATAAAATTTTATTAATTATTGAATATTTCTTTAAAAACAATACAAACTAAATAAAAGAAAATAAAGAGAGGGTCCACTTGTCATATATCAAACATGAGACAATGAATTAAAATAAGGAGCTACAACCCGTTGAACCACATGATACAAGGCAATTTCTAATGCACAATTGTTTACAAAGAGCAATAATTTTATATTAACATTTAATAGAAATTCATCAATCTGTGTTATCATACAATTAATTTAAAATTTACAGTCTAATATGGCGGGATATATGTGTTGGGTATCAGAGTAGTAAGATAAATATCACAAAAATAAGAGATAAAGGAGTAGGAAATTGACACATAATATTTACGTAGAAAACCCTCAACAAATAAGGGAAAAATCACAGGCACCGGTAGAAAAGATTTTCACTAAGTGGAAGAAATTACAACATTTCTTTCTAAATACAAGGAAAGAACAAATTACACTCTCTCTTGTAATAGGAGAACACTCACTAAAAGGAACCATATAGGAGAAAATACAGTATATTTTCTCTCTAAATTTTTCTTTTATGTTTTGTTGCAATGTTTTTTTGTGTTTTTCTTTTTTGTGTTATGAATGAGAAATGCAGCTCTATTTATAGGTGCTCATCTTCACAAAACTATAGGAGGTGTTACAAAACCATGGGTGTTTGTTTCTTTGTTCCACAAATTGTGACTTTATTCAACCATAATCCTTGACCATAATCTTTTACCATGACCACAATATTTGACTATGACCACAATCTTTGACAATCTCCCACTTAAATTCACATTTGTGATCTTACAAAATTTTCTCTACCTTGCCAACTCCATACTGATTACGCCTCTAATAGGCCATTGGAAGACCTACACCATGCAAACTTACCAGAGTTAATCGGCTTCGTCATTGCATCTGCTAGGTTATCTTTGGTGTGAATTTTCTGCATATCCATACTTCCTTCTTCTACTACCTATTTGAAAAAATGGTATTAAACTCCTATGTGTTTTGTCCTGGAATGAAAAGTTGGATTCCTTGCAATGTGCAAGGCACTCTGACTGTCACAGTACACAGTAATCTTTTGTTGCTTGTGTCCGAGTTCTTCTAATAACCTTTGAATCCAAATTGCTTCCTTACATGCTTGGGTAGCGGCCATGTATTCAGCTTCTGTAGTAGACAAAGCTACAACAGTCTGCAATTTTGATAACCAGCTTATCGCTCCTCCTGCAAGTGTGAACACATAGCCAGTAGTAGATTTTCTTTTATCAAGGCCTCCTGCAAAATCTGAATCAACATAGCCTCTGATAGAGAATTCTGATCCCCCAAAACATAATGCAGCACCGGAGGTTCCTTTGATGTATCTAAGGATCCTCTTAACAACATTCTAGTGTTCATTACCTAGATCTACCACAAACTGAATGATCATTCCAATTGCTTGAGCAATATCTAGTCTAGTACATATCACAGCATACATAAGCCTTCCCACTGCTGATGCATACGATACTCGAGACATTTCCATCCTTTCCGCTCCATTGCTAGGATTCATTCCTTATTGAATCCAGTGGGGGTGGAAACCTTGCCGAGAGATTGATGCCTCCTCCCGTATAACAGAGGCAAAAATAAAGGTTGCTAATCAAAGGATGGAACGTTCCAGTCACTTTGTTCAAACATATCGGGATTCGATTGGCCATGATCCTAGCGACGTAGATATTACACGTAAGTTAGAGTGTGAAGAGTGGTATGATGATGTGTCTTGGATCAAACCCAGTTATCATTATAATATTGATGTGTTGGCCTAAAAGGTTGTTCGATTGATAGAGCCAACCAATGCAAGCATGTATCATTGAGTGGCCACTGATATAGTCGGGTCTTCTTCTGTCCTGAACATCTTCGAAGTCGTAATTCATTCCAACATCAAAGTAGGCATTATATTGGATTGGGAGATTTTCCCATTAGGCTCGAATGAGATGGTGTGTAACTTTTACGAGGGTTACTATGTTCCATTGTGCGAGTGTCTCTTCACCAGGTTAGGGATGCGTTTACCCTTCTTTGATTTGGGGTGGCTATGATTAACCATCTAAAATTTTCCTCCTCGCAACTTCATCTCAGAGCTTGGGCCTTCATATTGGTGTTCCAAATTTATGTCGGGTATAGGTATTGGAAGTACACATTGGGGATTTTCTTTGAACTCTTCTTTGTGGCCCGTACTTCGCTGGATGATGCACGAGGATCAAGGATAAATTTCTCTCCATCCCCAAGTACCTTGGTCCAACTCTTTTGCTTATGACTATGGCAATTTTCTGGGCTGTTTTGTATTAGTGAGACCCGTAACTCCCGAGGCACATATGACCTTCTGCTCGTCTTCGAATCCAGTGGGAAATGCCTACTATTGCAGAAGCAGTTTTCAGAAATATTGGTCCAAAGCTCATTTCTACCATCCAATCTCTTTTTATCATTCCAGGTCAACTTCCCTCTCTTTCGAGGAAGTAAAAATGAAGGAATATTTGCATGTATGGTACCAAGGTCTCGGATATGAAGAAAGGTTTGGTCCCGATAAAGTGCTTTCCTTTCAGTATTAGAAGAGGTGTATAGATACTCATGCTAACCTTAGTGCTTTTGAGAGATAAAATCTCTTTGGTGAGGATGGGGATCCGACAGATTTTTTAACCAAGCCATTTATGCTTTAGCAGATAACATGAATAAACTAAGTTAATTGTGGAAAGCTTTGAAGTTTACAAATAATTAGGGTTTGGCTATTTGGTTCATTTATCCGGCATCGGTGGCACCGATTGTTGCTTCATTTTATGTCCCGGATGTTCAGGTTCATGTTATTGTGAGTGCTTCAGAGAGGATCTCGGTTGTGAATTTTGAATTGCATCAGCCAGATGCTGATGCAGTTGATTTATCTACTTAGGAAGCTTCACCTTTTCCTTCCCCTGCTAAAAGTGTTCGAAGTGATTATTTACCCACACATATTGGATAAGTTTATCTTAAATGGTCTCGTTTATAGGAGAACAGAGATAGGGATTCCTTGACTCCCTTCTCCTGGCTTCATGTTATTCTTCCTCTCCAGGTACCTAGCACCCTAGAGGAGTTTGGTGCTACCGTGGCAACTGACGACCTGAATTTTGTTCAGGGTTTATCTGCAATTAACAGGTAGGGCCTTTTTCCATATGCTTCCCGTACTTTTTTAGGGTCGGGTCCCTTATTTATATGGTAGTTATGGGCTAAGATTACGTTCTGGGATCTGACAAGCTTTTGAAGGAACAAGATGAGCTGAATGAGATAAGTGAGGTCCTTGAGCGTGAAAATTCTCACGCTGAGATGAAGTTGGACGTGCTTCGGAAAAATGCTGACACCTTTAGCTCTTTGCAGGAAGAAACATATTAGTATGGTCGACCGTCCTTTTTGGATGCTCGGGTATTGGAGCTGAAAACTTCTCTTGCTGAAGGGAAGAAACACAACAATAAGGTTTCTGCGGATGTGGTGAAGGCGTGTCATGCGTTTGAAGCGGACTAGAAAACTCTTCAATAGAGGATTGAGAACCGAGCTAATGCTTTGAGGAGTCTCGAAGAAGAGTTTGTTGTTGCTCAGTCAAAGTCTCAGAAATCTCTTGAGCAGGTAGTGGAGGCTATGGGCATGGTTTGGGATGAGATGTTGGAGCAAGCTCGAACATTTTGTCCCGACCTCACTATTACTTCTGACCAGCTAGACCCTTTGATTGACCCATCTGAGAAGGAGTCGGGTGTCGATGATTGAATGTTGTTTTGTTTTTTTCTTCTTGTTTGCTTCTATAATATTTGGTCGATATTTTTTCCTAGACTTGTAAACAATATTTTTATGTATTACATTTAATTTTTTTTAACTTTGCATGTTTATGCTTTGTGGTATAATGTTGTTTCTTTCTCAACCGTAGAAATTGTCATGCTGGGATCCGAGGGGATTTGGATATGAGAATTGCGACATTTTGCATTATTACTTGTTGTACAAAGAAAAAATAATAGTTGCTTAAAGTGTAAATGACCTTAAGTTTTTGTGGAGTTGTGTAAGGCTGTTTTGTTCGGATGTGAGTTGCATTGAGTCGTACGTAGCGCAACGATGGAATGTCGAGGTAGTAGTGTGTGGTTGTGCTCAGAATCAGCTTTCATAGATGAAGTGTTTCTTTTTTTCCAATTTGGAATGTGTGCATGTTGGACTTGAAGTGGGAGAACATGAGTTCAGCTCTGGGCATTTATGCTCAAAGTACTACCTGTAAGTATTTCATGCCAAACCAGCTAGACGCGACTATGCCTTAATCATGTTCACATGGATAAGGTATAAGTCCAATTAGTCGTGGTGGTGTTTCAAATTATACTAACAAACGAAGGGCATAAAGCCATCTAGATGGAGCCATGTTTAGAACTAAACTTCGCGTCACAAAGGATCTTACATGGCCAAAGGTAGAGGATCCTTGTCCCTGCCCTTGAGGTTATGGCTTGGATCGAGGTGGTCATCTTCGGACTTCACCACATTTTCCTTTATATTGGCTAGATCCAATGGGGGATGCGCCAGCTGCGCATGAGAACATGTATTTCTTTGATATGAGGTATTTAAATGTTGTAATTCGGATGTCAAAGGATCTCCGATAACACCCTTGTGGGAATTGGTTGTTATAGTTAGACGTGCAAAGCATCTCTGAAAACTCCCCTAGATTCAGAAGGTGCACGAGGCACTGTAGGGAATCACATGCTATAGTCGGGTGCTCAAAGCGTATCTGACAACACCCTTTAGCTCTAAAGGCGCACCAGACGCTGAGAAGAATTGATTGTTGTAGTCGGGTTCTCAAAGAGTATTTGACAACACCCCTTACTTCGTGCATGCAAAGTACGGGGGGTTTTGATTGTTGTAATTCTGAATTGCAAAGCGTCTACGATAGCACCCCCAAATTCCAAGGATATATATCAACTGTATTGGTTGCTCCCTGATTCGCTGCCATGCTTTTGCATTTTAGGTGCTCTAAAAAGAGGACAAGACAAAAAGTAGAAATTCAAGAGTGTAATATATATATATATATATATATATATATATATATATATATATATATATATATATATTCATTTTACAATTATATAATTAATTTACAAATACATTAATAAAATCTTGCGGCCGGTCGCATCTGTATACTGAATGCTTCACTTAGATGGGGTATCTGAGTGGGTTGAGGTTCATCTGACTCTAGATTGTCGGGGCCTTGGCTCGAGATAGAAACGGCCTATGTAGTGTGTGTTTAACTCTTGTATCCATGTCGAAGTTGGACCCATGGTTTCATTCGATCGAGGAAATCACGAAATCTGTCTGATCCCGGACTTGCGAATCTAGACCAGGTTTCGAGAGAGTGCATCAGTCGGCTTCCCCTAGCTTTCGAGGTTGATGCCTCTGGTCGTCTTGGACATTCCTAGACAGAATTTTGATTCGAGGATTCCATTGACGTCGTTCTATGGTGGCACATAATTAATGTAACCACTTTCTCGACATTGGATCAGACTTTAGTGGATTCAGCCACAACTACAAAAAATGCTTGTTACCTCGGACACGAAATGCATAATACCTCGGCTATAGAAGCGAGGTAATGGAGGGTGATATGATAACTCACAACTTATCACCTCGGTGTTATTAAAACTGAGAGGTAAAGTTAAATGCTCATGGGTTCGAACCCCAATAACAACACTTTTATTATTTTCAAAACTAGCATATATTTCATCTCTCTTTATCTTGAAAACCGAGGGGTTAGATAATTGTTTTAATAAAAATTGTTACATAGTTTACACAGAATATTACCCAAAATATTATATTTTTTACCCAAAATATTACATTAATTAAAATAAAAGTCAAATTCCCTAGAGAACAAGGTAAAAATCAAATTCCCTAAAGATCTAGATCTTAGATCTTCGAATCATGGAGTCTTGGGGAAAATCAAATGTTAGGTGCAAGGTTTATCTCTTTGGATCTTGCATGCATTTGATTCTGAAACAAAACAAAATAAGGGTTAGATAAATAAAATTAATATTCAAATATATGATTTTGTGCGTAAATAAATATTTAAGAAAACAAACCTTAAACCCAAGTAATTTTCTGCTCTTGCAATCCATCTTAGAAAACTTTTCCAAACGTCTTTATGTTTCAAGTGCTTCATGTTTCATTTAGGTTACATTTTCAATATTCAGCATAATTTTATAATGGATGTCCCGTAGGTTTCACGTGGGTCATTAATGGCAGATTCTTGAGCGTTGATAAACATTAAATGGCCGACAAAGATTTGTTTAAGCACGAATAGTGAAAAAATGCTTAGCAATCCCCTCGACCAAGAAGAAAACCGTGGTTGATAAGCTGCTTTTATTAATTACATTGTTTATACAGAATATTAAAAATACATTAAAAAATCCGTAGTAGTAACTCATGATAGAAATAGATGGTGGTGAATATTTCCTCTCTTTGGGGCGACTTCATAAAATTTAGTATTAAGGTAAAATTTATTTAATGAGTGTTTTAAAAGTAAAATATGCTTACTAACCACCTCGGTTTTACTATAAAACCGAGGTTTTATATTAACTATCACCTCGGTGATAAAGAAAACCGAGGGGAATTTATATATATATATATATATATATATATATATATATATATATATATATATATATATATATATATGTTTGAAAATACATTGTTTACACATGATATTAAAAAATACTGTTTACAACAAATCTTCGGTGATATCTAAATTTTGTGTCCTACCCACTAAAACAATTTTTTTTGTAACAATAATGATTTTCTGCACTTGCAATCTATCAACTGAGTACTCTTCAAAGGTTGAGCTAGTTCCCTTCTTTGTTAGTTAAGCTCCATTCTTTGTTTAACCTGAAGCAAGAATGATTTTCTGAACTTACAATCTACTAACTGAGTTCTTTGGGTTACTTCAAACAAGAAAGCTTTTTTGCACTTGCAATCTATCAACTGAGTACCCTTCTTTAACTGAGAATTATTCAAAAAAAATAAAACAACGACAGCATCAACACCATTATGTGAGATAGATTGCAATGGAAGAAAAAATGTTTTGTTCAATATAGAAGAACATTGAAGATTTTTTCTGTCTTCCAATCCATCCCAAAGAATGATGCTTGGGGAGGATTCATATTAGTAAGGATTAAGGTAAAATTTGTTTAACAAGTACTTTTATAGTAAAATCTTATTATTTTATACCTCAGTTAAATAGAAAATCGAAGGGTTAGAATATTTTTTTTACACTTATAAACAAATAAAATTATAAACTACGATAGTCGCGAATCGAAGCTTGTACTGAGTTATTTTTTTTACCTCGATTATTTTAAAAATCGAGGGGATTATTTTTTTTTTAAATAATAAAAAATAGCGTGTTGTCATACCCCAAATTTTGACCCTAGATGTCATCATCATTCTAGGAAGCATCAAGCATTGCATTTCTAACCCTAACCATTGTTCAAGATGTTTCTTGTTTGGTTTCATAAAAATTAGGGTTTTGGCTCAAAGAAATGAACGGAATCTTCGTATGATCAGTCAATGTTTTGGAATGATCATCAACCCACCAAGCTTACAAACACTCAAGAGGCTTCTCCTTGCCAAGAATCAAGTGCAATATGGTCTCATTACAAGTTTCATGGAGCTCAATTTCATCTGATCCCCAATTAGGGTTTCATCAGGAAAAAGTCAACTGTGCCTTGACTTTTGATCAAATCATGATGCCAAGTCTTGGGAAATGATCCAAGACACTCATAAACACCCTTGGAGTTCATCCATGATGTTTGAAAGATTCAAGGATGCAAAACCATTGAAGATCACACCGTTGAATTTATCTGATTATACAAGCTTCATCTAACAAAGTCAACCCTTTGACTTTTAGGGTTTTTGGTCCAAATTGAAGTCATTTAGCCAAATTTCATCAAGACATGCTTGATGATTGAGTTTGAGCATGAAAAAACAAGATTTGGGAGGTTTCTTGCAAAAGGGGCAAAGTTAAAGAAACTTGAATATTTTCTAAGTATGGAAAAACCCTAATTGAGAGGGCCAACTTTGAAGGATCATAACTCCTAATCTACAAAGCCATTTTGTGTGCTCCAAAGCTCAAATTAAAGCCCTTGAAACATACTACAACTTTGTATGAGAGGTGGAAACCTAAAAAAATGCATGGATTTTGAGTTATGAGGCTCCAAAGTTTGGAAAAATCATGGGACACTTAGAAAAATTTCAAGGCGCATTGGATCCTTTGAAACATCAATCTTTGAGGCCAGTTTTTATTATGATCCCTTTGGATTCAGAATTTTTGTTGAACATGAAAGTTTTAGATCATATTTGGGGCTTTTCAAAAAGTACAAGAACTCCCAAATCCCATTTGTGAGCTAGGAGATTCGAAGACCTAAAGTTGAGGCTTTTCACTTGAATTTCAAGGTCATGAACATGTTGAACATGTTGCCAAAACACTCCTAAACTGCAAGATCTTGCTCTTCAGGCCATGTTGCTTCCAAATCCATCACTAATCAGAAGATTGTACAAAGTTTGGAGCACTACACACAAGATTTGAGCATCAAATTCAAATTTCATGCCATTTTGGGGTGTTTTTGCCATAAAGGTCACATTGCTACTCTTGAAAAGCTACTTTAAGCACAAACCTTTTGCATTGAGACTCAAACCATTTCCATCTGCAGAAGCAAGCACAAAAGAGATTCCCACATGCTTGTACTTGACATTGGAAACATGGGAACCATTGTACTTGCCAAGTTGAAACCAAACTAACCTTTCCTTGAATTCTAACTAGAACAAGCAATCAAACCACTCCAAATGATCAGAATCAATTCCTTCACTCTTGCCCTATAAATAGAGGATGATTCTAACCTCAAAAAACAACAAGAACACACAACATAAAGCTCTTGAATCTTCCCACACCAGAACTGGGTTTCAAGTCATCACTTGAAAACCAAAAACCTCAAATTTGCAAAAACCACCTCCAAACTACTTCCAGCCATAATTCCTTCAAATCAATCACTCTCACAAACCACAAAACACCTTATAAGAGTGTCCAAACCCTCACCACCTCAAAAGGCCTCATAGATCAAAAAGTCAACCTTCAATCCAAAGAATCATTGACTTTTTGCATTTTCTACCCAAGAACTTTATCCTAACCACATTCAACCACTTTGATTATACAAACTCAACCCTTAAACATACCTTGAGGTGTCCATAACATCATTCCTCAAATGTGTGTCCATTTTCACCAAGATCAAAATCACCATATTTCTCATTTTTGCAAGAAGGAGAGCATCCTCAATTCCAGTAAATTTCTGTTGACTCCAAGCCTCCCAAAGCTTCAAAAGAGGCACATTGAAGGTGTTCCAATCCACCAACAAGTTCTGTAACACCTTTGGAGGACTTTGGCATCTTGCTTCAAGAGGTAAGTTCCCTCAAACTTAGAACTTTGCAAACTAGACATGCTTATGATATATACTGAGTAGGGACATGTTTGTTATAGTACATATGACATGTTTGATCAATTAAATGCCAATATCCATGACTGTATGAGGTTATACCACCTAAATTGCAAAGTTGGGCCTTTTTTAGTATTACTATCGGGTTTTAAATTAGGAGCATTTTTATACAAAACTAGTTAGACCATTGAGATCCTTAGGAAATTCTAGGCAGGTTTGACCTAAATTTCATCAAGTTTCATCAAGTGTACACAAAGTTACACTGGTTTATGTAAATAGATATTGAACCTGTCACAATTCTGTCCAGGGCATGTTCTTTAGGTTTATTAACTTGTTTCACTATATTTTGTTTTGATTCTATCTAATTAACGGATGTAACATACCACCGCAGTGGTGCAACCTTTGCCTTGCCAAGTCTCACACCATGCCTTGACCTGGGTTCGATCCTCAGAGATCACCCTTTTGTTGCGCTCTTTTTATTTTTAGGCATTTGGAACAAGGTTTCCTATTTATTTTAAAACGCACATGTTAATAACAAGCCATCCACATGGCTCAGCTGGTTAAATGTTTTAACCTGAACTAAGAGGGCGCGTGTTCAAGTCCCTCTAGGACCATTTCCTTTATTTTTAAGACCTAATTTTCTCAGGTTTTCTCACAACTTGGTCATCCCTTAGGCTTTTTGACCCATTCTTTTTTGCTATAGACTCATAATGATGTCTATTTTCTTGTGGTAAGAAGAGATTTCGAAAAATGATTATTTTTGAAGCACTTATTCATGTTTGAAGTAAGTGACCTTTTTAGGCTTTCTTAAGGACCATTGTGTTTCTTTATTTGATTCCTTTGATTTCCTTTGCACCTATGGACATGTGTGAACCATTTGCAACTTATGTGAGTCTTGTGCAAAGTTGTGAATTTGTACATGCTTGTTTTAACTTGACTTTGATGCATTTTCAAGTATATGTTTATACAAAAATGTATGTTGAATTCCTAGCCATTCCATGAGCTCTTGCTTGGTCATTTTTCCTCTTACATGTGATTCTTCTCCATGTTTATATGACTTTGACTTGTACATGTACCCTTGTTAGAGTAATGCTATGCTTAGGCATCCATAGACCTTAGGTTTTCATCTTAAAATGACCTTGAACACATGTTTGTATGTTTGAATACTTGTGAGGCTTCCATCTTGTTCATAACTATATTAAACCCTAACAAGCATGTTTAGGTTGTTACCTACTTGTGTCAACATTTCTATCCTGTAACCATGTCTAAATGTTCAAGTAATGCCTTAACTTGTTCACAACATGTCTAACTTTCAAAATGCCATCTCTAAGCATTCTCATATGCCATCTTTTGTATGCTTGCATATCCATTAACATGTTATTCTCATAAACATGTCATTCTTGCTCAAGTATGTTTGGTTGTCACCATTACTTGTATACACTTCCCATCTATGATAAGTAATGTCTTAACTTATCTATGCATGCTTTGATTGTTATCATGACTCATGTATGCTTCACTACATCTTTGAACTTCTTTCATGTTTAGGTATTGTTATAATCTTTACATGTTAAAGACTGAACTTTGTTTTCCACCCATGATAAGTAATGTCTTAACTTATCTATGCATGTCCACTTTGAAATCTTGTTTTATCCATGTTTAAGTGTTGTCATAACTTCCCCATGTTAACTTGAACTTTAAATCTTATCATGCCTAAGTATTGTAATGACTTATCCATGCTTTGAAATGTTAAATTGTATTCATGATTAAGTGTTGTTACAACTTAATTATCTTCTTTTGTCTTGTATTCATGATTAAGTGGTGTTAGTAAACCCTAAAGTATGTTAGCCTTAATCAAGTGCTTGAACTCATCATCCATGATACCTTAGTCTTGTTAAAACTATATCTCATGTTTGTTTAGATGTTGTAACATCTTTGTCTGATTGAACTTACTTTGGTGGTCACCATGTTGATGTTCAACTTCCTTGAACCTTTAAACTTAATAGGTAGTTACCTTGTTTGGTTATTGACTTTGTTAAATCCTTCCTCTAAATGTTGTCACATTTATCCTTGTACTTTGGTTATAACCATATGCGTTACCATATTAACATCATGTTTAAATGTTACTTTAATATGCTTTACCTTTGCCATATTAACATCATATTTGAATGTTACTTTGTCATACTTTCTTTAACATCATGTTTGAATGTTATATTGATTTACTTCCCCATTGATATCATGTTTGAATATCATATCATGTTCATATCATCCATACTTAATCATACCTTTTTTTTTTACTTTGTCAAGTTCTTCCCCCAAGTGATGTTAGCTTGTTAGCTTCTATCCTCAAGTTCCCTCTATTCCTTAATCCAAGGGAAAACCTCTCTATTGACTTCATGTCATAGATAACTCATCTTTACCCACCCTTTGACCTTGTTAGAGTCATTAGGTTTTTGAGTCTTAGACTTAGATTAGAACCTACAACTTTAGTGACTTTGTCAAGTCAAGTGAGTGTTAAGACCTTAACACTTAATCCCCTTGAATCTTGATCATAATCAAGTATTCATCCATTCCTAGTGAGGTGAATTACAAATGCTCTGATTCCATCCTTGTAAGGATATGTAGGCACAAGACCGTGAAGTTTTGGCGAGCATACTTAGTAACTAACCCTTAAGTTTCTATCTCTCACCATATAACCCAAACACAAACAATAGCAAGTAATCACAAATACAAGTAAGAGGTTCCTATAGAGTACTATAGATACTTAGGGTGCTAATACCTTCCCTTTGTATAACCAATCCCCGACCCCCAAAATCTCTTAGCATTGTTGTTACATTGCAAACTTAGGGTTGTTTACGATCTTTACCCTTTCATTTGGATAAATCAAAGCTCGGTGACGAGTCTTTAAAAGATTTGTGATTCAAGTTTAATCAACAGCTTGATATCAAATTTTCACCGCAACACGCGCCTTGCCTTTATACCTCAGTTTTCTATTGTTTGAGGTGAAAGCTTCGTCATGAAAAGCATTATTTGTTGTAGTGAACGTCGGAGATATGAGATTTAGGCTTCGGGAAACTTCATTTTTTTGTTGGAGATCTCTTTGGAGCTTAAATTTGCGAATCAAACGTGAAATCATAGGAATTAGAAGTCATTTCCCACAAATGGTGTCACTGTTCCGTTGCAGAACTATGAATTGTGATTATTGCAGAAACTACAACAGAATGAAGCTTCTGATGTTTTTTTATGGATGCAGCACTGTGGATTGAATGTTGCAATCACGTTACTTCATGAACCAGAGGTATCAGTGTTGATGCGACCCTGATAACCAGCGTTGCTATCTCCAAACGCTGGACTTAAGGGGGAGGGGGGGTACCTGCATGGTTAGCACTCCAAGGCCCAAGCCACTTAGGGTTTAAGATAGGTGATATTGAATGTGCCATTATACCTTGAACCTGGCAGAATAGGCTAGGTAATGAGCCTCATGCCATTGAGGCTTTGACCGGTAAGGAGTAGTGTAACTCAAATTTGTAGTCAGCGCAGAACTGAGGGTCTCAGATATTGGTTGGCATATACCGATGGGTTCCAGGTCTTTGGCCGGAACAGAATAGACCCCTAATAAAAAACGG
Organism: Lathyrus tuberosus; assembly: GCA_022829125.1. Taxonomy (NCBI): domain Eukaryota; kingdom Viridiplantae; phylum Streptophyta; class Magnoliopsida; order Fabales; family Fabaceae; genus Lathyrus; species Lathyrus tuberosus. Next base: position 234,414 of record JALAZF010000142.1, on the reverse strand, counting down.
GGCAACTAGCCTTAAATTTTCATTATATAATAAAATTTTAAATATTTAATTAAGAAAATAAATATTATTTAATTTTTACATTAAAAATTAATGATTATGAAATGATTATATTTAAATATAAAAGCGCGCACAGACAAAATATTTATTAAAAAAGTTATTTAACATTATAAATGTTGGAGTCAACGTTCGTACACACGACCCCAACCTTGTAGCAAAATCTTCCTTTTGATAGGTCGATGATGTAATTTATATTAATAATCATATTGCTATTTAATTTATAAAGCCCATCATCTAAAATTTTGGGACTCCATTTTTATTGAGGCTCTGAACTGTGGGTTTGATTGTCATGCCCCAAGGTTAACCATGGAAAAGGGTTTATTACATTTAAGTATTTGTTACTTCTAAGATATTCAATTTATATTTAGGGTTAAATAGTCTTCTGGTCCCTTTAAGTTAACGAGTTTTTGATTTTGATCCTTGTATCTTTTTTTTGTCTAAGAACCTATATCTCACTTTTGTGTTGGCGTTAGTCTCCGGGGTTAGAATTTTGTTAAAAAAAACTGACTTGGCTAACGGTGCACATGTGGAAATGATTTATATTTTTATGTGGTTAATATGTGGCTTATACAAATATTTTTTATTGGTCCACATGGCAATGACAAATTTAACAAAATAAATTTTTGCAACTTGTGGGATTCAAACCCACACCCTTTAGTTAAAATGCCTACACGTTTGCCACTCGGCCATGAGCTCCCTTTGTTTAACTCTTGCACCTAAATTGTAATATATAAAAATTGATGTTCATTTCTTGTTCTTGAGAGAGGTCATGCACTTGCAGCCCTTGTTTACACTAATTGATGTTCATGAAATTGGAACATGATAATGATAATGACATGCTCAAGCTCCAACTCTTCTTAAACCTACTTGACCTTGCATTCCATCTCTCCCATATTATTACCATAGGTTTATATACATGCATGAGTGTATTTATTTTGGAAAATGCTTCACCATCATGCATACATAAAAATCACGAAATCTGTCTGATCCCGGACTTGCGAATCTAGACCAGGTTTCGAGAGAGTGCATCAGTCGGCTTCCCCTAGCTTTCGAGGTTGATGCCTCTGGTCGTCTTGGACATTCCTAGACAGAATTTTGATTCGAGGATTCCATTGACGTCGTTCTATGGTGGCACATAATTAATGTAACCACTTTCTCGACATTGGATCAGACTTTAGTGGATTCAGCCACAACTACAAAAAATGCTTGTTACCTCGGACACGAAATGCATAATACCTCGGCTATAGAAGCGAGGTAATGGAGGGTGATATGATAACTCACAACTTATCACCTCGGTGTTATTAAAACTGAGAGGTAAAGTTAAATGCTCATGGGTTCGAACCCCAATAACAACACTTTTATTATTTTCAAAACTAGCATATATTTCATCTCTCTTTATCTTGAAAACCGAGGGGTTAGATAATTGTTTTAATAAAAATTGTTACATAGTTTACACAGAATATTACCCAAAATATTATATTTTTTACCCAAAATATTACATTAATTAAAATAAAAGTCAAATTCCCTAGAGAACAAGGTAAAAATCAAATTCCCTAAAGATCTAGATCTTAGATCTTCGAATCATGGAGTCTTGGGGAAAATCAAATGTTAGGTGCAAGGTTTATCTCTTTGGATCTTGCATGCATTTGATTCTGAAACAAAACAAAATAAGGGTTAGATAAATAAAATTAATATTCAAATATATGATTTTGTGCGTAAATAAATATTTAAGAAAACAAACCTTAAACCCAAGTAATTTTCTGCTCTTGCAATCCATCTTAGAAAACTTTTCCAAACGTCTTTATGTTTCAAGTGCTTCATGTTTCATTTAGGTTACATTTTCAATATTCAGCATAATTTTATAATGGATGTCCCGTAGGTTTCACGTGGGTCATTAATGGCAGATTCTTGAGCGTTGATAAACATTAAATGGCCGACAAAGATTTGTTTAAGCACGAATAGTGAAAAAATGCTTAGCAATCCCCTCGACCAAGAAGAAAACCGTGGTTGATAAGCTGCTTTTATTAATTACATTGTTTATACAGAATATTAAAAATACATTAAAAAATCCGTAGTAGTAACTCATGATAGAAATAGATGGTGGTGAATATTTCCTCTCTTTGGGGCGACTTCATAAAATTTAGTATTAAGGTAAAATTTATTTAATGAGTGTTTTAAAAGTAAAATATGCTTACTAACCACCTCGGTTTTACTATAAAACCGAGGTTTTATATTAACTATCACCTCGGTGATAAAGAAAACCGAGGTGAATTTATATATATATATATATATATATATATATATATATATATATATATATGTTTGAAAATACATTGTTTACACATGATATTAAAAAATACTGTTTACAACAAATCTTCGGTGATATCTAAATTTTGTGTCCTACCCACTAAAACAATTTTTTTTGTAACAATAATGATTTTCTGCACTTGCAATCTATCAACTGAGTACTCTTCAAAGGTTGAGCTAGTTCCCTTCTTTGTTAGTTAAGCTCCATTCTTTGTTTAACCTGAAGCAAGAGTGATTTTCTGAACTTACAATCTACTAACTGAGTTCTTTGGGTTACTTCAAACAAGAAAGCTTTTTTGCACTTGCAATCTATCAACTGAGTACCCTTCTTTAACTGAGAATTATTCAAAAAAAATAAAACAACGACAGCATCAACACCATTATGTGAGATAGATTGCAATGGAAGAAAAAATGTTTTGTTCAATATAGAAGAACATTGAAGATTTTTTCTGTCTTCCAATCCATCCCAAAGAATGATGCTTGGGGAGGATTCATATTAGTAAGGATTAAGGTAAAATTTGTTTAACAAGTACTTTTATAGTAAAATCTTATTATTTTATACCTCAGTTAAATAGAAAATCGAAGGGTTAGAATATTTTTTTTACACTTATAAACAAATAAAATTATAAACTACGATAGTCGCGAATCGAAGCTTGTACTGAGTTATTTTTTTTACCTCGATTATTTTAAAAATCGAGGGGATTATTTTTTTTTTAAATAATAAAAAATAGCGTGTTGTCATACCCCAAATTTTGACCCTAGATGTCATCATCATTCTAGGAAGCATCAAGCATTGCATTTCTAACCCTAACCATTGTTCAAGATGTTTCTTGTTTGGTTTCATAAAAATTAGGGTTTTGGCTCAAAGAAATGAACGGAATCTTCGTATGATCAGTCAATGTTTTGGAATGATCATCAACCCACCAAGCTTACAAACACTCAAGAGGCTTCTCCTTGCCAAGAATCAAGTGCAATATGGTCTCATTACAAGTTTCATGGAGCTCAATTTCATCTGATCCCCAATTAGGGTTTCATCAGGAAAAAGTCAACTGTGCCTTGACTTTTGATCAAATCATGATGCCAAGTCTTGGGAAATGATCCAAGACACTCATAAACACCCTTGGAGTTCATCCATGATGTTTGAAAGATTCAAGGATGCAAAACCATTGAAGATCACACCGTTGAATTTATCTGATTATACAAGCTTCATCTAACAAAGTCAACCCTTTGACTTTTAGGGTTTTTGGTCCAAATTGAAGTCATTTAGCCAAATTTCATCAAGACATGCTTGATGATTGAGTTTGAGCATGAAAAAACAAGATTTGGGAGGTTTCTTGCAAAAGGGGCAAAGTTAAAGAAACTTGAATATTTTCTAAGTATGGAAAAACCCTAATTGAGAGGGCCAACTTTGAAGGATCATAACTCCTAATCTACAAAGCCATTTTGTGTGCTCCAAAGCTCAAATTAAAGCCCTTGAAACATACTACAACTTTGTATGAGAGGTGGAAACCTAAAAAAATGCATGGATTTTGAGTTATGAGGCTCCAAAGTTTGGAAAAATCATGGGACACTTAGAAAAATTTCAAGGCGCATTGGATCCTTTGAAACATCAATCTTTGAGGCCAGTTTTTATTATGATCCCTTTGGATTCAGAATTTTTGTTGAACATGAAAGTTTTAGATCATATTTGGGGCTTTTCAAAAAGTACAAGAACTCCCAAATCCCATTTGTGAGCTAGGAGATTCGAAGACCTAAAGTTGAGGCTTTTCACTTGAATTTCAAGGTCATGAACATGTTGAACATGTTGCCAAAACACTCCTAAACTGCAAGATCTTGCTCTTCAGGCCATGTTGCTTCCAAATCCATCACTAATCAGAAGATTGTACAAAGTTTGGAGCACTACACACAAGATTTGAGCATCAAATTCAAATTTCATGCCATTTTGGGGTGTTTTTGCCATAAAGGTCACATTGCTACTCTTGAAAAGCTACTTTAAGCACAAACCTTTTGCATTGAGACTCAAACCATTTCCATCTGCAGAAGCAAGCACAAAAGAGATTCCCACATGCTTGTACTTGACATTGGAAACATGGGAACCATTGTACTTGCCAAGTTGAAACCAAACTAACCTTTCCTTGAATTCTAACTAGAACAAGCAATCAAACCACTCCAAATGATCAGAATCAATTCCTTCACTCTTGCCCTATAAATAGAGGATGATTCTAACCTCAAAAAACAACAAGAACACACAACATAAAGCTCTTGAATCTTCCCACACCAGAACTGGGTTTCAAGTCATCACTTGAAAACCAAAAACCTCAAATTTGCAAAAACCACCTCCAAACTACTTCCAGCCATAATTCCTTCAAATCAATCACTCTCACAAACCACAAAACACCTTATAAGAGTGTCCAAACCCTCACCACCTCAAAAGGCCTCATAGATCAAAAAGTCAACCTTCAATCCAAAGAATCATTGACTTTTTGCATTTTCTACCCAAGAACTTTATCCTAACCACATTCAACCACTTTGATTATACAAACTCAACCCTTAAACATACCTTGAGGTGTCCATAACATCATTCCTCAAATGTGTGTCCATTTTCACCAAGATCAAAATCACCATATTTCTCATTTTTGCAAGAAGGAGAGCATCCTCAATTCCAGTAAATTTCTGTTGACTCCAAGCCTCCCAAAGCTTCAAAAGAGGCACATTGAAGGTGTTCCAATCCACCAACAAGTTCTGTAACACCTTTGGAGGACTTTGGCATCTTGCTTCAAGAGGTAAGTTCCCTCAAACTTAGAACTTTGCAAACTAGACATGCTTATGATATATACTGAGTAGGGACATGTTTGTTATAGTACATATGACATGTTTGATCAATTAAATGCCAATATCCATGACTGTATGAGGTTATACCACCTAAATTGCAAAGTTGGGCCTTTTTTAGTATTACTATCGGGTTTTAAATTAGGAGCATTTTTATACAAAACTAGTTAGACCATTGAGATCCTTAGGAAATTCTAGGCAGGTTTGACCTAAATTTCATCAAGTTTCATCAAGTGTACACAAAGTTACACTGGTTTATGTAAATAGATATTGAACCTGTCACAATTCTGTCCAGGGCATGTTCTTTAGGTTTATTAACTTGTTTCACTATATTTTGTTTTGATTCTATCTAATTAACGGATGTAACATACCACCGCAGTGGTGCAACCTTTGCCTTGCCAAGTCTCACACCATGCCTTGACCTGGGTTCGATCCTCAGAGATCACCCTTTTGTTGCGCTCTTTTTATTTTTAGGCATTTGGAACAAGGTTTCCTATTTATTTTAAAACGCACATGTTAATAACAAGCCATCCACATGGCTCAGCTGGTTAAATGTTTTAACCTGAACTAAGAGGGCGCGTGTTCAAGTCCCTCTAGGACCATTTCCTTTATTTTTAAGACCTAATTTTCTCAGGTTTTCTCACAACTTGGTCATCCCTTAGGCTTTTTGACCCATTCTTTTTTGCTATAGACTCATAATGATGTCTATTTTCTTGTGGTAAGAAGAGATTTCGAAAAATGATTATTTTTGAAGCACTTATTCATGTTTGAAGTAAGTGACCTTTTTAGGCTTTCTTAAGGACCATTGTGTTTCTTTATTTGATTCCTTTGATTTCCTTTGCACCTATGGACATGTGTGAACCATTTGCAACTTATGTGAGTCTTGTGCAAAGTTGTGAATTTGTACATGCTTGTTTTAACTTGACTTTGATGCATTTTCAAGTATATGTTTATACAAAAATGTATGTTGAATTCCTAGCCATTCCATGAGCTCTTGCTTGGTCATTTTTCCTCTTACATGTGATTCTTCTCCATGTTTATATGACTTTGACTTGTACATGTACCCTTGTTAGAGTAATGCTATGCTTAGGCATCCATAGACCTTAGGTTTTCATCTTAAAATGACCTTGAACACATGTTTGTATGTTTGAATACTTGTGAGGCTTCCATCTTGTTCATAACTATATTAAACCCTAACAAGCATGTTTAGGTTGTTACCTACTTGTGTCAACATTTCTATCCTGTAACCATGTCTAAATGTTCAAGTAATGCCTTAACTTGTTCACAACATGTCTAACTTTCAAAATGCCATCTCTAAGCATTCTCATATGCCATCTTTTGTATGCTTGCATATCCATTAACATGTTATTCTCATAAACATGTCATTCTTGCTCAAGTATGTTTGGTTGTCACCATTACTTGTATACACTTCCCATCTATGATAAGTAATGTCTTAACTTATCTATGCATGCTTTGATTGTTATCATGACTCATGTATGCTTCACTACATCTTTGAACTTCTTTCATGTTTAGGTATTGTTATAATCTTTACATGTTAAAGACTGAACTTTGTTTTCCACCCATGATAAGTAATGTCTTAACTTATCTATGCATGTCCACTTTGAAATCTTGTTTTATCCATGTTTAAGTGTTGTCATAACTTCCCCATGTTAACTTGAACTTTAAATCTTATCATGCCTAAGTATTGTAATGACTTATCCATGCTTTGAAATGTTAAATTGTATTCATGATTAAGTGTTGTTACAACTTAATTATCTTCTTTTGTCTTGTATTCATGATTAAGTGGTGTTAGTAAACCCTAAAGTATGTTAGCCTTAATCAAGTGCTTGAACTCATCATCCATGATACCTTAGTCTTGTTAAAACTATATCTCATGTTTGTTTAGATGTTGTAACATCTTTGTCTGATTGAACTTACTTTGGTGGTCACCATGTTGATGTTCAACTTCCTTGAACCTTTAAACTTAATAGGTAGTTACCTTGTTTGGTTATTGACTTTGTTAAATCCTTCCTCTAAATGTTGTCACATTTATCCTTGTACTTTGGTTATAACCATATGCGTTACCATATTAACATCATGTTTAAATGTTACTTTAATATGCTTTACCTTTGCCATATTAACATCATATTTGAATGTTACTTTGTCATACTTTCTTTAACATCATGTTTGAATGTTATATTGATTTACTTCCCCATTGATATCATGTTTGAATATCATATCATGTTCATATCATCCATACTTAATCATACCTTTTTTTTTTACTTTGTCAAGTTCTTCCCCCAAGTGATGTTAGCTTGTTAGCTTCTATCCTCAAGTTCCCTCTATTCCTTAATCCAAGGGAAAACCTCTCTATTGACTTCATGTCATAGATAACTCATCTTTACCCACCCTTTGACCTTGTTAGAGTCATTAGGTTTTTGAGTCTTAGACTTAGATTAGAACCTACAACTTTAGTGACTTTGTCAAGTCAAGTGAGTGTTAAGACCTTAACACTTAATCCCCTTGAATCTTGATCATAATCAAGTATTCATCCATTCCTAGTGAGGTGAATTACAAATGCTCTGATTCCATCCTTGTAAGGATATGTAGGCACAAGACCGTGAAGTTTTGGCGAGCATACTTAGTAACTAACCCTTAAGTTTCTATCTCTCACCATATAACCCAAACACAAACAATAGCAAGTAATCACAAATACAAGTAAGAGGTTCCTATAGAGTACTATAGATACTTAGGGTGCTAATACCTTCCCTTTGTATAACCAATCCCCGACCCCCAAAATCTCTTAGCATTGTTGTTACATTGCAAACTTAGGGTTGTTTACGATCTTTACCCTTTCATTTGGATAAATCAAAGCTCGGTGACGAGTCTTTAAAAGATTTGTGATTCAAGTTTAATCAACAGCTTGATATCAAATTTTCACCGCAACACGCGCCTTGCCTTTATACCTCAGTTTTCTATTGTTTGAGGTGAAAGCTTCGTCATGAAAAGCATTATTTGTTGTAGTGAACGTCGGAGATATGAGATTTAGGCTTCGGGAAACTTCATTTTTTTGTTGGAGATCTCTTTGGAGCTTAAATTTGCGAATCAAACGTGAAATCATAGGAATTAGAAGTCATTTCCCACAAATGGTGTCACTGTTCCGTTGCAGAACTATGAATTGTGATTATTGCAGAAACTACAACAGAATGAAGCTTCTGATGTTTTTTTATGGATGCAGCACTGTGGATTGAATGTTGCAATCACGTTACTTCATGAACCAGAGGTATCAGTGTTGATGCGACCCTGATAACCAGCGTTGCTATCTCCAAACGCTGGACTTAAGGGGGAGGGGGGGTACCTGCATGGTTAGCACTCCAAGGCCCAAGCCACTTAGGGTTTAAGATAGGTGATATTGAATGTGCCATTATACCTTGAACCTGGCAGAATAGGCTAGGTAATGAGCCTCATGCCATTGAGGCTTTGACCGGTAAGGAGTAGTGTAACTCAAATTTGTAGTCAGCGCAGAACTGAGGGTCTCAGATATTGGTTGGCATATACCGATGGGTTCCAGGTCTTTGGCCGGAACAGAATAGACCCCTAATAAAAAACGGGGCAACTAGCCTTAAATTTTCATTATATAATAAAATTTTAAATATTTAATTAAGAAAATAAATATTATTTAATTTTTACATTAAAAATTAATGATTATGAAATGATTATATTTAAATATAAAAGCGCGCACAGACAAAATATTTATTAAAAAAGTTATTTAACATTATAAATGTTGGAGTCAACGTTCGTACACACGACCCCAACCTTGTAGCAAAATCTTCCTTTTGATAGGTCGATGATGTAATTTATATTAATAATCATATTGCTATTTAATTTATAAAGCCCATCATCTAAAATTTTGGGACTCCATTTTTATTGAGGCTCTGAACTGTGGGTTTGATTGTCATGCCCCAAGGTTAACCATGGAAAAGGGTTTATTACATTTAAGTATTTGTTACTTCTAAGATATTCAATTTATATTTAGGGTTAAATAGTCTTCTGGTCCCTTTAAGTTAACGAGTTTTTGATTTTGATCCTTGTATCTTTTTTTTGTCTAAGAACCTATATCTCACTTTTGTGTTGGCGTTAGTCTCCGGGGTTAGAATTTTGTTAAAAAAAACTGACTTGGCTAACGGTGCACATGTGGAAATGATTTATATTTTTATGTGGTTAATATGTGGCTTATACAAATATTTTTTATTGGTCCACATGGCAATGACAAATTTAACAAAATAAATTTTTGCAACTTGTGGGATTCAAACCCACACCCTTTAGTTAAAATGCCTACACGTTTGCCACTCGGCCATGAGCTCCCTTTGTTTAACTCTTGCACCTAAATTGTAATATATAAAAATTGATGTTCATTTCTTGTTCTTGAGAGAGGTCATGCACTTGCAGCCCTTGTTTACACTAATTGATGTTCATGAAATTGGAACATGATAATGATAATGACATGCTCAAGCTCCAACTCTTCTTAAACCTACTTGACCTTGCATTCCATCTCTCCCATATTATTACCATAGGTTTATATACATGCATGAGTGTATTTATTTTGGAAAATGCTTCACCATCATGCATACATAAAAATCACATTCGTACTTTGAGAAACTAAGAATCCCAACCTTACTTCAAAAACAAACATGAAGATGAAGCTTTAATGGAAGATGATGGTGAAGATTGTGAGAGAAAGAGTAAATAATAAAGTTACATAATCAAACTACCAAAAATGATTATGGTTTGAAATGGTGGAGCACTAAATAAACATACATAAATACCTCATAACCAAACACATATGTTCTCATCAATCTGAAAAAAATTATGGGTTTGTATGAAGGTTGAGCATGAAGATATGAATTCAAACCCAGAATTAAGGACTAAAATAAAAAAAAATGGTTATAGAGACTAAAACCAAAAGCGCGCCAATTTATAGGGACGAAAAGAATATTTAATCCAAAATTCTGGGTTTGTGTTCATATCTTCATCTCTAACCATCATACAAACCCTTAAATTTTTCAAACCCAAAATTATTCCTTGTTTATTCCTTGTTTTCCCTTTTCATAAAAATGATTTCTCACACTTCTATCAAGACCAAAGACTACCATTGTACAACAAAAATCCACCACCAATTCTATTAAGTGATGAAGCCTGCAAACCCATCTCCCATCATTAGAAACAACTAAATTAAATGAAACAAAGTGAAATTATCAACCGGGGATTTGGAACGGAGTAAAGTTACCAACTGAATACATAGCCATGGATGAATGTGTAGAGGAAGAAGAAGAATGCGAATTAGAGGAGAGGAAGAAGAAGAACTTCAAATTGCAAAATCATTTCATTTTTGGATTTAGTCCTCATTCCCATTATGTATTACATACATATGCATTGCAAATATGAAATAAGAAACACAAATGGCTTAGTGAGGAGGCATCTTTGCCTTAAATATAAGGTCCATGGTTTGAATCCTCTTAGGACCATTTTTTTTTAACTTTTTTAGCTTTTATCATTTAACACCAGAATAATTAAATAATAATAATAATAATAATAATAATAATAATAATAATAATTAGTCTACATGGAATTACACATCAGTTTTTCCACGTGTGCGCCATTAGCAAAGGCAACCTTTTTAAAACATAATTCTAACCCCATGGACTAACGCCAACACAAAAGTGAGACCAGAAGACTATTTAAGCGATATATTTATCTCCTAGACACATTTAACTATTTATCAATTAACAAATGCGTAAAGACACATTCATTGACATTACTAAAAAAAAGTTGTTTAAGAACAATCACCAAAGCACATCTTTATTATGCATTAAAGTACAAGAAGTTCACACACATTTGAGGTTTATGTTCCCTTCATACTTCTCAAGACACTTGATATTTTATAAGACACTTCAATATTGTAATGCAATTTTACATTCCTTTCATAGATACTTCTCCTCAATTGGTACCATCAACTCCAAAAACCTTGAAGATAAGTATATTACTATTGTCTAGAACACTTGACCATTTCAAAGTTCTCTTAGAATCATTCAACTCACTTTAAAATTGACGGGTCAAGAAGGGAGCATTTACATTGGGTCAAGAGCAAGCACACAAGTGAGAGAGACTTCATATATTCACCAAAAACTTCAAGACATTAGGTATATGAGTCTTCTAACTTATAAAGTGGTAAATCTCCATTTTTCAAGCAATGTGAGACTTTTAACTCACACTTGTATCACAATAATCTCTCATTCAAGTGTGAGTCCATTCACTTATATCCTTTCCTTCAAGCGAAAACTCTTTCACCCACATTAACTTATATCGTCGTTGACACTCTTACCAAGTTGCATGTAAATTAATTGGACAAGCCGCATGACCACTACCTTTGTTAGGAATATTTTCGCTACTACAAAAAAATCCTTTTACGTCGGACGCGAAATCCATAATATCTCAGCTATAGTACTGAGGTAACGAAGAGAGACATGAAAACTCGCCACTTATCACCTCGGTAGTATTAAAACCGAGAAATAAAGTTAAATGCACATGGGTTCGAACCCCATCAACAACACTTTTATTATTTTCAAAACTAGCGTATCTTTGATCTCAATTTATATGGAAAACCGATGGGTAAGATTATTTCTTTTCTTTTTTAAAAAAGTATTACATTGTTTTCCCAGAATATTATATTGTTTACACAGAATATTAAAATAAAAATCAAATTCCCTAGGGATCTAGATAAAAATCAAATTCCTGAATATCTAGATTTTAGATCTTCGAATTATTGAATCTTGGAGAAAATCAAATGTTGGGTGCAAGATTATTCTCTACGAATCATGCATGCATTTGATTTTTAAGCAAAACAAAATAAGGGTCAGATAAATGAAATCAATATTCAAATATATGATTTTGTGCTCAAATAAATATTTAAGAAAATAAACATTAAACCCAAGTAATCTTCTGCTCATGTAATCCATCTTAGAGAACTTTTTCAAACGTCTTTATGTTTCAAGCGCTTCATGTTTCATTTAGGTTAGATTTTTAATATTCAACATGCTTTTATAACGGATGTCCTTTAGGTTTCATGCAGATCACTAATGGAAAGTTCATGAGCGTTGATAAACATTAAATGGACGACAACAATTTGTTTAAGGGCGTTGAATATAGTAAAAAAACACTTAACTATCCCCTCGGCCAAGGAGAAAACCAGGGTGAATAAGCTGTTTTTTAATTTAAAATACATTATTTACACAGAATATTAAATATACATTGTAAAATCTATTTCCCAATGAGAAATTTTAGTTTACATGTCCATGTCCCATGCAAGATGCTAGAGATCTGTTTCCCAATAAGAATCTTTATTTTCTGCATTTGCAATCCATCCCAGAGATCTGTAGTAGCAACTTATGATAGAAATGGACGGTGGTGAATATTTCCTCTCTTTGGGGAGACTACATATAATTTAGTATTAGGGTAAAATTTGTTTTACGAGTGCACATTACTATCCACCTCGGTTTTACTATAAAATCGAGGTTTTATATTAACTATCACCTCAGTTTTAAAGAAAACCGAGGTGACTATTTCTTTTTTTTAAATACATTGTTTATACAAAATATTAAAAAACATTGTTTACAACAAATCTTCGGTGATATCCAATTTTTGTTGCATACCCATTAAAATATTTTTTTTTGAAACAAGAATGATTTTCTGAACTTGTAATCTATCAACTAAGTTGAGCTAGCTCCCTTCTTTGTTGGTTAAGCTCCATTCATTGTTTAACTTGAAGCAAGACTGATTTTATGCACTTCCAATCTATCAACTAAGCACTTTTCAAAGGTTGAACTCCCTTCATTGTTGGTTAAGCTTAATTCTTTGATTAACTTGAAGCAAGAATTATTTTCTGCACTTGCAATCTATCAACTGAGTACCTTTCTTTAAATGAGGGTTATTCCAAAAAAATACAACAAGTACAACATCAACACCATTATGTGAGATAGATTGCAAGGGTAGAACAAATGTTTTGTTCAATATAGAAGAACATTGAAGATTTTTTCTGTCTTGCAATCCATCCCAAAATATGATGCTTAAGGCGACTTCATATTAGTAAGGATTAAGGTAAAATCTGTTTAACGAGTGCTTTTATAATAAAATCTTATTATTTTATGCATCGGTTAAATAGAAATCCGAAAGGTTAGAACATTTTGTTTACACTTATAAACAAATAGAATCATAAAGTGCGATAGTTGGGAATCAAAGTTTGTATTGATTTCTTTTTTCACCTCGGAGGGAATTTATGTTTTTATTTTTTTTAAATAATAAAAAATAGCGTGCATTGGTTGTATATCTTAGTTTTCTATTATTCGAGGTGAAAGTTTCGTCATGAAAAGCGTTATTTATTGTATTAATTTGATACAAATAGTTGGTCTCTTAGTTGAACTATCAATTCGGATACCATTTATGGGTCAATAGAAAAGTATCCACATTGGGTAAAAAACATTCACACAAGTGAGAGAAACCCGCATTTTCACTCAAAACTTTAAGACATTACATATATGAATCTCACTTATAAAGTGCCAAATAATCTCTATTGTTTTTAACAATGTGCGACTTCTAACTCACTTGTATCACAACCATTGGTATCACATCGAGTAGTGAGAAGAAAAAAATGGATGGATTCTTCCAAGTCCTACATAAAATAATGCATAAATGTTGGGTCAAAGGTTTTATTCATCTAAATTCTACATTAATTAATGAAAAAAGGAAATAAATTCATTCAAGTCTCACATCAGATAGTGTGGAAAGAAAAAAAAATTCATTCAAATGGAAAAAAGAAAAAGTTTCCCCTACAAGTAAAAATGAAAATGTTATGGTTATTGAGTTTACATGAAAGATTGAATAATAAATAAATATAGATTTAAATGTATTTTTTATCTTCTAGTTTTTTTTTTTTTTTTTAAATGAAGTTTTTATTTTACTATTTTAGAAACTAGTTTTTAGATCCTCTGATTTTAATTTTTGCTTAGTCATATTGATGGCCAATCTTTTTATGTGACATTATTTAAATTAAAATTTTAAATTTTAAGTACAATTTTATTAATGTGCCATATTATATTTATCTACCTTGATAAAATCACCTCAATAAATTTAATCATAACATTAGAAATAAATTTAAACACAGGAAAAATTAAAACGGGTGAATAAAAGTAGCTAATTTTTAAATTAAAGATATTAAAACCTTATTTTGGAAGAATAAGAAAAAGAGAAAATACAATTAATTTAAGTCATAAATATAAATAGTAAAATTTTAAAAATTATTGGAAAGGCAAAGGATCTTTATTAAAATTTTTACAAGATTTGGTGGGGTCTCATGGACTCCATGAATTAGTTGCTCAGAAAATTTGATTCTCTGAACTTATAGCAAAAAATCTAAATCTGTCACCAAGTTGTTCGACAACAGCCAACAAGTGATAGTAGGTGAAAATGATACATTTGAAAGGAAAAAGGTTATTAAAAGTAAGATTATATTTTGATTAAATAAATCACTTATATTTAATTCTCACAAATTGTAAAAATAGGCAATCTTTGATATTTTCAAAATAGTAAAAAAGTTTTGCTTAAAAAAATACTGGAAGAAGTATTAAATATTAGCTAAAATATTAAAATTGAAGTTTATACAATTTATATATGTAATAAGAGACATGCAAGTTGAGTTAATATTGTGTCTTTCCTAGGAGTAAATTTTTTTTACATATCAAATTAATCAAATTAGCCTGTGAAATTATTATTTTTTTAGATCAATTATAAAAATATTTCAATAAATATGTATTTAGCATAATTTAATTGAATAAATGTGTAAAAACATTTTTCACGGCATAGATATTATTCTTTTTCTTTAAAAATTTTAAATCATTAATAATTGAACAAGAATTAAAGTGTTCAACTAATTTTTTTAATACAAATCTTTGTATTATGCATGAGTAATCATTTATCTTGGATAAGTGGGTACTACAATGACATTTATTTATGACATTATTTTGTTTCTTATTAATACTGGTTAAATTAATCGGAGGATGAAAAAAAAGTTAATTTAGTCTTATTTATATTTTAGTATTATAATTATACAACTACATAATCTTAGATAATCATATGAATGATCAAATGAGAAGTTTGAATATTTAGTAAATAAAACTAAATAAAAAATGGTTAAAACATAAAAAAAGAATTTAACTTCATACCACTTTTTAGAACACTCAAGTTTAACATATTTTGCAATATGTCAACCATGTGGGGTTAATACTAATCTAAAATAAGTTTTTTTTTTAATTCTTTTTTATTTACGAAAGGAGACTTAAATTAGAAGAATTGATGTTTGATTTTTAACGATTTATACTCATAACTATAGTAAAATAATAAAAATATAGATCTATGTGAGGAACAACTATTTTAAATATTTATTATTATTATTGCTATTTTTAAACATTAATCAACTCAACTAATTTTTTTATTTGTTGAGATAATTTTCACAAAAATTAACAACAGTCTTTTAGTAGATTTTGAGATTGTCAGAGGTTTTCGTCAAGGGAATCCTCTATCTTTATTTTTGTTTTTGATAGTTGCAGAAGCGCCTTCAAGTTTAATGAAGAATATTATTTGGTTGGAGAAGTTTCATGGGTAAAATTTCAATAAGGAGGTGCATTTTGAACTTCTTCAATTCGCAGACGATACAATATTGATTTGTAATGGTAATTTGGATAATTTGTGGACTGTTAAAGCTTTGATGCATGATTTCGAGTTAGCATCGTGGTGTGTGTGAATTTGAATAAAAGTAAGGTTTATGTAATCGACTTGCAGGAGGATTTTATGAGTGCCACATCAAAGTTTCCTTGTTCTATTGGTATTGTCCCTTTTAATTTTTTAGGTATTCAAGTGGGTTCGAATCCGAGGAGAAGGGCGTCATGGAATCTTATTTTGGAGAAGATGGGAAAGAAACTTTCCAAGTTGAAGGGGAAATATATGTCTATTATAGTGTAGTGTTATATTTGTAAAAGGATCCCCGTGGGGCGATTATTATAGGACGCCAAATGAGAGGCAACAATAATATGTCGCCCAAGTGGAGGTATCGCCTTCCCTCCAAGGTATTCCTATCGCCCAATCATGGGAAACGTGGGAAAAGATGTTTCTAGGGCAGAAAGAAGTTAGAGTCATTAACTGACATGCGTCCTCCTTGGAAAGAGGAGTTTAATGGTCCACTATTGATTGAGTTGGGGACGAGCCTTCCCAAGAGAACCCTAGGCCTTAAAGACCCATATATACATCTCCCTCGTATAAGGAAGTACATATCATAACTCATAATGATCACGCCTCTCATACGCTTATACCTAAGCATATCATTTATCCACAGAGCCTCTCACCTCACGTAGAATGACTCCTAAAACCACAGTAAAACACCACCATACATGTTTTCTCGATTTCGTGAGAAACCCTAACCACCATATAACATAATATACCTATTATTTGAATCTCCGTGACCTTGCAGAAGGAACACACACATGTACTTTTTTACTAGTACAATGGCACCCACCACGAGGCCTTGATAAAATTAACTTGGGCGACACCGTCATCATCAGCATTACCCTACCTGTTGTTACCCTTTACTCCTACACCTGTCCACCTTCAGACATAGTTAACAGGCGAGCTCCATCTCCTACGCCAGAAGGTACCAACGACAACAATGATATAGATGCCTTGGCGAAGATGCATACTGGCATGGAAAAGTTATATCGCCATAATCAGACACTAGAGGATGACATCCACAACATCAGAAAATGCCAACAAAAGTCTAATCCCCCTGAGGAGAAATAATTATTGGACCCACATCCACTCTTAGACGAGATATAGGGAGCCTATCCCCGAGGGCTTCAAACCTTTCTCCTTGGCAAGGTTTAATGTGTGCAACGATCCTTACGAGCACATCACATCCATCAATAGACAAATGGCCATCATAGGTGAGTCTGACTCCATGAAGTGCAAGTTTTAAATGGCACTTTCAAGGATGCCGCCCTTCGATGTTATATGGGTTTACCTTGTGCCTCCATCAACAACTATCAGGAGCTAGTAAACAAAATAGTACAGCAGTACGCTGCCAGTCGCCACAGGAAGATGACCACCACAAACCTGTTTAACATATGCCAAGGTCCATTAGAGTCACTGAGGGACTACCTGCCCGCTTTAACAAACCCATCATCAGGGTCGTCTCGCCAAACCAAGAAATTTTTGTGGAGGCATTCCAAAATAGACTCAAGGCGGGATACATTAACGAGTCCCTCGCCTAGAATGCGACACTTTTGTTAGCATAAGTGGACGCCAAAGCATAGTTCTACATGAAGGGTGAGGAGAACAACTCTAAAAAGAATGTGCATGATGCCAATTAGTTTATTCCCAATGTCAAAGGCTAGCATTAATAGAGGAAGAGCAATTATACCTCACCCATAAAGGACAAGACTGCATTCAAAAGGCTAAGTAAGGAGATAGATAACTTCACTGTAATTTTGGTTCGTTCGTAGGACAGATGTTAGAAACAATGTCTGGGACAATGTGTGTACAATGCTTATAAAAGAATTAACAAATAATAAGAAATCAATCATAAAGTAATAAAGAACACACAAGATTGTTAACCCAGTTCAGTGCAATGTCACCTACGTATAGAGGGCTTCCAACCCAAAAAAGGAAATCCACTCTCAATAGTATTAGTACAATTAGTCTTAGATGAACAAACCTTGTTCAATGCCTTTCTACCTAATACTACCCGTGACTTTCTATTTAGGCCCCCCTAAATATGAGAACCCCTCTCACTTTTTCTTAATTATTAACCTTAGTGATCAATACATAAAATAGGTTTAAAGATTATTAATTTATAACTCAATAAACAAAACAACCTTTATGTCTTTGATATGGAACTTAGGAACTATAGAGGTGTAGAACTAACAACAAGTGCAAAGACTCAAATATAAAACCATAACACACTAGTATTCAATTCTTGCACACCCATTCTTGTTAGGAATGAGTTTGCTTATATAGAAAAATATCTATTGGGCATGGCCATTTGAATTGAAACCAAATAGATTTGATTTTGATGCAGAGATTTGATTTGCGATACATTAATGTCCACCAAGAGATTTGATCTCATTTAAATTGATTTGGTCTTGAACAATATTTTTAGCCAATCATCCTTAAAAAATATATTGCTAAAAGATACAACTCATAAATGACAAATCTCCTTGGAACCAATCAAACACACACACACACACACACATAGAGATTTACTCACGTAACCTGGCTTACAGACTGAGGCCAGATGTTGCACTCATGCTGAAACTTCTTGTTCCACATAATGCCTCTTCATATTTTACATCTTGTGTTGAGCCTGTTGTTTTACTTAAAGAAGCCATCAAAAGAACAACAATCCCCTTTGGAAAATTTTGAATAAAACAACTTACAATATGTGAAGGATTAAATCTTCAAATAGCTCACAATTATGAGGACACAAAAGCAGCACACCATTAAAACATGCATAATAACGATTTTTTTTATCAGATCATGCAAACACACATCTTGCTACACACAACATCATCACTAATGCAAGGTGGTTGTTAATCAGATCAAAATAAGCTCATAATCACAAAACATTAATCAGAGCATCAATCAATCACAACTCCCCATTTTGCCACAATTTGACAAAGGCGTGGAAAGAAATGAGCATAACTGAGAGCTATAAATAGAAATACTAGAAACATTGTCATAGTGCATAACCAATGTCATTTTTAAATGGTCATTACAAAACTAGTAACACAAAAAAATATAACATGCCCATATACAATGGAAAAAAAACTTAATCAAAATAGAAGAAAAAATTGCACTCAATAGCATCCAATCCACATTTCCAGTCAGAATACCTCATTCATCAGAGCTATCCTCCTCTTCCTCACTTGCAGTTTCTTCTTCTTCATCACTTCCAGCTTTTTCCTCTTCCTTGATTACTTTCTTCTTGGTCTCAACTTCCTGTTCCTCACTTGCAGTTTCTTCTTCTTCATCAATACTTATTTTTCAAATCTCCTAATTGTGTTATTCTTGACATAGTCAAATTGCAAAGAGCTATTCTATGGGATGGGTAGATTTGAAGAAGAAAATAATTTGGTTTAGCTAGTCTACAATATGCAAGTCTAAGAAACATGGATGTTTAGGGGTCAAAGACTGGGAGAAATTCAATTTTGTGTTTCTTAGTAAATGGATGTGGAGAGTATTTGTGAGAACAAGACTTGGTTCTGCAATAATGCCTCTGAGTTTTGATGATATCAAACAAGTATATTTATATGAACAATTTTGTGAGTCTAATGTTTGTTATCTTTGAGAAATTAACAAACAGGTTCTGCTTCCGATAAATAGCGTGGCTAAGTTGTTAGAAGAGAATATTTTCTCCTATGCGCTACACTTGATCTGCTAAATAGCAGTAATTGCTTAAGGAGAATCTAAAGATTGCAAGACTCTGATATAATGTCTAAAGGGAACAAGTTCTGAAGATTTGAACACAGAGGTTCTGATGAACAAAGTTCAGATGCTGAAGACTTACGCTCCCTAGATAAAGGGTTCTGAAGATCAAGTGTTGAAGACTCTAAAGACGCAGTTCTGAGGACTCCAAGACTTGAAAATATTAAGAACCAAGCGACGTTTTCCCTTCTTACTCATGCTCGCAGAAGCCTCTGAAGTTAAGAAGATAAGAAGACTAAGAAACAAAGTACAATTGTTTAACAATACAAACGAATATATCTTGATAACAGTGCAACAGTACAGACGAAGATATATTGATAAGACAGGACACAAAAGTATTATCTGTCCCCACATCTCTATCAAGCCGCCGTCAGTCTAAAATCGCTATGATTACTCCTCAACGGTCACATTTTACACGGCTATATAAAGACATGAAGACTTGAAGAAAGACACAAGAAAGCTCATTGCAAAAACACTCTCTTACTAATATCTTTCTTAAGTCATTTAGATCTTAAAACTGTTTACATCTCAGCTTGTATAATAAGTACTATTCTGTAAACGAAACTCTTTCAAACTTACGTTTGGGTTCCTTAAGAAAGACCGGTAAGGTTGGATTTCTTGAGAAGTATAAGACGTGTTGTCTTAGAGGTTGTCCTTGAGAAAGACCGGTAAGATTGGATTTCTTGAGAAGTCTAGGACTTGAGAGTCGTAGAGGTTGTTGCTAGTCACCAGCATTTTGGCTTATGCATTGTATTAATATGATTGATTAGTGGATTAAGACCTCGATTGAGAGAGGAAAAATCACCTTGGCGGGTGGACTCGGTTAGCTTGAGGATTTCTCAAGTGAACTAGTATAAACATACCGTGTTATCTCTTTCTAGCTTTATTAAGATTATTACTCATAAGTGAAAGTGTTGTTAAGGGGATTAGTTTATAAAGAAAAGATTTTATTTTGAAAAACCAATTCAAACCCCCCCCCTTTCTTGTATTTTTTACACCTTTAATTGGCATCAGAGCTCCGGTTCTGAGGTGATAAAAATGTTGAATTTTTATCAAGCACTTAGCAGTGTTCAGTACCAATCTAAGTGTCAAAAACAATGACTGCACCTGAAGCTGCTGCTGTCACTTCTGAAAGAGATTCATATAATGCAAAACCTCCTATCTTTGATGGCGAAAAATTTGACTATTGGAAAGATAGAATTGAGAGTTATTTTCTAGCCTTTGACTTAGATCTATGGGATCTGGTAGTTGATGGCTAAAGTTACCCAGTAGACTCTGAAGGCAAAAAGATTGTCAGAAGCGCATTGACAGATGCTCAAAAGAAGATCTACAAGAATCAACACAGAGCAAGAACGATTATGTTAAATGCAATTTCATATACGGAATATGAAAAGGTTACAAACAAAGAGACTGCAAAGTCTATTTTTGACTCTCTCTAAATGACTCATGAAGGCAACACTCAAGTCAAGGAAACAAAGGCTCTTGCCCTAATCCAGAAATATGAAGTCTTCAGAATGGAAGATGATGAGTCTGTGGAAACTATGTTTTCAAGATTCCAAATGCTTGTTGCAGGACTCAGAGTTTTGGACAAAGGTTACTCTACTGCTGATCATGTCAAGAAGATTATCAGAAGTCTGCCTATCAAATGGAGACCAATGGTAACCGCTTTGAAATTAGCAAAGGTTTTGAACAACATAAGTCTTGAGGAACTAATTAGTTCTTTAAGGAGTCATGAAATAGAACTTCATGAAGATGAACCTCAGAAGAAAGGTAAATCTATTACTCTAAAGGCTAAGTCTGAGAAGAAAAAGGCTTATCAAGCAGAGGAAGAATCAGAAGAATCTGAAGAAGATTCAGACGAAGATGAATTATCTCTCATATCAAGGAAGATAAACCAACTGTGGAAATACAGAAAGAATAAGTTCAGAGGACCAAGAAGAACTAAAGGCAGATCTGAGTCTACATATGGTCAAAAGAAAGCTTATGGAAAAGAAGTTACATGTTTTGAATGCAAGGAGCCTGGACATATCAAGAATGATTGTCCAAAGTTCAAGAAAGATGGAAGACTTAAGAAAGCTAAAAAGGGTCTTATGGCAACATGGGATGATTCAGAGTCAGAAGAAGATTCTGATGGAGAACATGCCAACGTGGAATTCATGGCTAAGACCAGCACGAATGAAGCCTTATTAGAAGGAGAACTGATACTTGATGAAGAATCAGACTCTGATGACGATAGAGAGGTACTTTCTTCCTTATCTCGTTCTAAACTTGAAATAGGATTATCTGAACTTATGAAAAGGTATCAACTTCTTCTAAGAAAACACAAAATTCTGAAAAAGACTTTTGTGGTTCCTTCCGAGGACCTTACTAAGAGCAAGCAAAGTATTTCTGAATTAGACGAAAAATTATTCTTTTTAGCTGCTTTAAAAAGTAAAGTCTCTAAGTTAGAAGAAGAGATCACTTCTGACATAACTGGCACTAATGAAGTGGTCAGATATGATAGAGCTTTTCAGCACTTCCTTGCTTAAAACATAGATAGAACCAAAATGGCTTCAACGATCTATGGAGTTAGCAGAAATGGAAGCAGAGGTCTGGGATATTCAGGACCATCAAAACCATATGATGAGACCAAGAGTATCAAGCTAATACCTCTGTCTAAACAGTTTGTGCTTGCTGACACTAAACTAAAATGTCCAGAACCAGAAGGTTCTAAGTCTGTTGCACCACAAATACAGACACAGAAGAAAACTTCTAAGCTTAAATATCATGCACAAATTCCACACTATTATCCTACTGCACGAAAATCCAAAGGTATCAGAACCTCTAGAAAGACTAATATGAAAGGACCCACAAAATGGGTACCTAAGAATAAGATAATTTATATTGCAGATATCCTTGATGGCACCACTGAAACACCAGTCATGGTACCTGGACAGTGGATGCTCATGACACATGACGGGAGAAAGGCATATGTTCCAAGATTTGGAACTTAAGTCTGGAGGTGTCGTCGGTTTCGGAGGAAACCAGAAGGGAAGAATCATTGGCTCCGGAAATGTTGGTAATGGTAAACTTCCTTCTATTAATAATGTTCTTTTAGTTGAAGGTCTAATGCATAATCTGTTGTCAATTAGCCAATTTAGTGACAATGGTTATGATGTTATTTTTAATCAAACGTCTTGTAAGGCTGTTAGTCAGAAGGATGGATCCGTTCTGTTCAATGGTAAGAGGAAGAACAATACTTACAAAATTAAATTATCAGATTTAAAACATCAGAATGTAAAGTGTCTTCTGTCTGTCAATGAAGAGCAATGGGTCTGGCACAAACGCCTGGGTCATGTTAGCTTGAGAAGAATCTCTCAGCTGAACAAGCTAGGACTTGTCAGAGGTTTGCCAAATCTGAAGTACTCTTCAGATGATCTTTGTGAAGCATGTCAGAAATGCAAGTTTTCAAAAACTTCTTTTAAATCAAAGAACATTGTTTCTACCTCTAGACCATTAGAACTTCTTCACATTGATCTATTTGGACCAGTAAAAACTGCTTCTCTCAATGGTAAGAAATATGGACTAGTCATTGTTGATGATTACAGTCGTTGGACATGGTAAAATTTTTAAGGCACAAGGATGAGTCACATTCTGTGTTTGCTTCCTTCTGCACCCAAGTGCAAAACGAAAAAGAATTGCAAAATCGTCAAAGTCAGAAGTGATCATGGTGGAGAATTTGAAAACAAAGATTTTGAAAAACTTTTTGATTCGCATGGGATATCTCATGATTTTTCCTGTTCTAGAACTCCACAACAAAATGGAGTTGTAGAAAGAAAGAATAGGACTTTACAAGAAATGGCTCGCACCATTATCCAAGAAACTGACATGGCTAAGCACTTCTGGGCAGAGGCAGTTAACACAACATGTTATATTTAAAATAGAATTTCCATAAGACCTATTTTGAGTAAAACTCCTTATGAATTATGGAAGAATAGAGTTCCCAACATTTCTTATTCTCACCCTTTTGGATGTATTTGTTTTATGTTGAACTCTAAAGAAAATCTTAGCAAGTTTGATCCCAAAGCACAAAAGTTCCCGTTGTTAGGATACTCTGAAAACTCAAGAGGCTACAGAGTTTATAACACAGAATCACGGATTGTGGAAGAATCAATTCATGTCAGATTCGATGATAAGCTTGACCCTGAAAAGTCAAATCTAGTTGAAAAGTTTGCAGATTTGGAAATCAGCTTTTCAGAACTTAAAGAAAAGACAGAAGAAGTTAAAGCTCCAGAAGTTACTACTTCCGACATTATTGATGTAACTTCTGATACTCCACAACAAAAGAAAAGTAGAATTTCAACTTCACACCCTGAAGAACTGATTCTGGGAAGCAAGGACGCTCCCATCAGAACCAGATCAGCTTTCAAACCTTCTGAAGAAATGCTTCTAGGATTGGTGTCTTTAATTGAGCCAACGTCAGTTGATGAAGCTCTTCTGGACAAGGATTTGGTTCTGGCAATGGAAGAAGAACTTAACCAGTTTTCAAAGAACGATGTATGGGATCTTGTTCGAAAGCCTAAAAGTGTCCATGTAATTGGAACTAAATGGGTATTCAGAAACAAGCTCAATGAAAAGGGTGAGGTTGTCAGAAACAAGGCACGACTAGTTGCACAAGGTTACAGTCAACAAGAAGGGATAGATTACAATGAAACCTTTGCTCCAGTCGCCAGACTAGAAGCCATACCCTTGTTAATTTCCTTTTCAGTAAATCATAACATCATCTTATATCAGATGGATGTTAAGAGTGCATTTTTGAATGGTTATATATCAGAAGAAGTCTATGTCAAACAACCTCCTGGATTTGAAAACTCAGAGAAGTTAGATTTTGTTTTTAAACTAAAAAAATCTCTCTATGGTCTGAAGCAAGCTCCCAGAGCTTTTTGTACGACAGATTGACCAATTTCCTTTTAGAAAATAACTTCACCAGAGGCAAGGTTGACACCACTCTCTTCTGTAAATCGTACAAAAATGATATACTCATAGTTCAGATTTACGTTGATGATATTATTTTTGGTTCTGCTAATCCCTCTCTCTGCAAGGAGTTTTCCAAGCTAATGCAAGAAGAGTTCGAAATAAGTCTGAAGGGTGAGTTGAAGTTCTTTCTGGGAATTCAAATTGATCAGAAACCAGAGGCTACTTACATTCATCAAAGTAAGTACACTAAAGAACTTCTGAAGAAATTCAGCATGATAGATTGTAAAATAGCAAAGACTCCAATGCATCCAACATGCGTCATGGAGAAAGAAGAAGTACGTGGTAAGGTTTTTCACAAGATCTATCGTGGTATGATAGGCTCTCTTCTGTATTTAACTGCTTCTAGACCTGATATTTTATTCAGCGTCCATCTGTGTGCTAGATTTCAATCAGATCCTAGAGAATCTCATTTAACTGCTGTTAAAAGAATTCTAAGGTATCTGAAAGGAACTACTGACCTTGGCTTGATGTATGAGAAAGCATCAGAGTACACTCTTTCTGGTTACTGTGATGCAGACTATGATGGAGACAGATTGGAAAGAAAAAGCACATCTGGAAACTGTCAGTTTCTAGGGAAAAATCTGATCTCATGGTCAAGCAAAAGACAATCAATAATTGCTCTCTCAACAGTAGAAGCAGAGTACATATCTGCTTCCTTATGCAGTACGCAGATGATGTGGATGAAGAATCAGCTAGAAGATTATCAGATACACGAGAGTAACATTCCTATCTTCTATGATAATACTGCTGCTATCTATTTAAGTAAAAACCCAATCTTACATTCTAGGGCTAAACACATAGAAATAAAACATCATTTTATCAGAGACTATGTTCAGAAGGGAATTTTGTGCTTAAAATTTATTGATACAAACCATCAATTGGCTGATATTTTTACAAAACCCTTAGCTGAAGATAGATTTCAAATTATTTTGAAGCATCTGAAAATGGACTATTGTCCAGAGTAAGAGTGCATCAGAATCAGATGTGTTTGGTCAGAGTAAGTTTTTCGTTTAATCTCAGCCATCAGAAGCTACTTCGGTCAGAAGTGTCTCTGATCTTATGGAAACTTTTGGGTTGTCCAGATTCTGAGAACATTAAAACGTGTCACTTAATTAGAAAATGAGTAATGCGTGTAATTTCAATTATACCTAAATCATTGCATCTACTTAATGTACACAATGAACAGTAATTTTCTTGAAATTGACTTAAATCATGATTACATTCATTCATTAATCCCCAATACTGTGTTTAACCTTTCATTTTCAAAAACATTTTATATACACTGCCTTATTTCCACTTCCACATGATTAGAAACCCTAAAACCCTAAATCGCTTCTCTCTCTCTCTCTCTCTCTCAGTCACTCATTCACCGTCTTCATCCTCATCAATCTTAACCATCATCATGAAGAACAACATTCAAAAAGCAACCGTTCGCTTCGCCGAACAAATGGAAGCGTCATTGAATCCCTCCAAAGAGTTACCATCTCCATCTGTTGCGCCTTCTACAACTTCTGCAACCACCACACCTGTTGCTTCGACTTCATCGTCACATCCTAAGATCGATGAAAAGCATGTAACTCAAAGAGATGCCGTAGTTACTTGTGTTCTTCATGCAGACGATCTAACTGTTCTCAAAGAACTAGATGTCGACTTTGTAGCACCCCAAAATTTGCCCTACCTTTTTCTGGCTTATGTTTCTTTCTCATTTTTCATCTTTAGGTCATATTCATAATCATATCATTGCATTGGTCTCTTAAGACATGGGATCGAGGAGTTTTCTTAATTAACAGTGTTTGCTATATTCAGGGGTGATTCAACAGGTCATCAGTGTACATCAAGAGCCTAAGGTTTTCCTATTTTAGAGGATTCATCAGAGGTGTTGGGCCAAGTTTTCATTGGTGTGAATCAGGGTGTACGTCTCAAGGACGAATTTAGGGTTCTTGTTTACAGTTGAGCTGGTGGATAGTTATCGGTTGAGATTCTTCAATGGATCGTGAGTGGCCAGATTGTTCAGTGGTAGCTGTGACTATTTTGTCAGAGGCATGTGGAAAGTTGGTGATTGATTTTGAATTCAGTCGGTTATCCATTTTCTACCCATTTCCATCCAATTTACATCTTTTTCTAAATAATCATCTTTCTTTTTTATCCATTATCCACCTTTCAATTTAATCCATTTCATCTAATTCCATTTATTTCATGTTATCCATTTCAAGTTCAATTACTCACATCCAATCCATAATTTATAGATATCCACATTTCTAATATCCAATTCCATTTTTAATTTATTTCATTATCCATTTTCAATACTCATATCCATTTTAATAACCAATTATCCATGAATCCATATTGCCATATTCAAACCAATATCCATTCAAATTTCCATAACCATTTCCTTTTTTTTTTATCCTATTCTATCTATAAAGCCATTTCCACAAGAGCCTCTAAAGCCATGAGTCTCACACTAAGTCATATCGCACGACCCTTTTGATTGAAGAATTGCAGATGAATTCATTAAGCTACCACTGTTTCAAATTTTTTTTTTTTTGCAAAGACCTTTTGAAGCCACAAAACCAAAGTGTCACGCCACCTTACAAAAGGCATAGGTCCCACAACAAGTCACTGAAAAATAGCAGAAAAAGAAAAGTAGTGGCAAGGCTCAAGTTTGTTACAAAATTTCACAAGAATAATTCACAACAAATTTTTATTTGGCAGAAAAACCATTTGCAACAGATTTGAAAGAAAAAGTTACAAAACCAGGTGAATACGTGTGACAATTCACAAACTCAGTCTAATAGAATTTCACCGAGAAAACCTATTTTACCCCTCCAAAATTCATTGTATAAAGCTGCCGCTTCCAAACCTTCATGGGGGGAATCAATTCAACCACAACCTCCCAAATTGAGCCAATATGAATCATCAGCTTTTCACCTTCATCGTTGGCTGAGCATCATCTCACTCTCCAATTTCTGTAGACAGAAATTAATACTCGAACTCCATCCTCATCATCTTCAATTCTCATCAACAACCTCACACATCATCTTAATCCCTCACATTTTTTCATCTGCACAAATCGTCGCCACCACCTCTATCATCTTCATCCACCTTCAATAAATCTTGTAGAAACTTCACCTTCCATTCCAACGATTTTCTGCAACTTATCATCAACCTGCAATTCGCAATATCAACAACAATTGGAGAAATATCATAAAGGAAATAGAGAGGTCAGCAACCACAACAGAGTCACGAATTGGATAAGAAGAACTCGAATACTCAGTTTGCAACAATAATAACGCAAGATCGCAGCACACGTAGAAAGAAGAAGTGACATACCTGAAGGACAATCTCTGGTTTTCTTTTGCTGCCGTCGAAGACGGCATCGGAGCGACTCCGATTCGTAAGTTTTTCTTTCCTTTTGCTTAAATGTTGATTGTGTTCAATTTGGCTGGTTTATTCGTTTGAGCATCGATAAGTTATTCATTCGCGGTGGATCCGATACGCTGTGTGGTGTTCCGATTTGTTGTTACCAATAGGAAATCGGAGTAGACGACATGAAAGCAGAGTTGCGACGTGATGACGGTGGTGAACGGAAGGTGACAAAGATGATGAAGGTACAACGGCGTGAGAATTACGGCGCGCCGTCGTGAGCTTTTTCCGGAGAGTTTCGACGAAAGAGTATGGCCGGAACGTTGAGAGAGATGGTGATGGTGAAGGATTATGGCACGGAGTGGTTCTTGTTTCTGGCGCAAAGTTGTTTTCCGGCGTGGTTTTGTGAGGATGAGTTTTTTGTGGTGGCGAGATTTGAAGAAGGGGATGGACGTCGATGGACGACGCTGAAGGAGAAGCAGAGTGAGGTGAGAACGGCGGATTGATGATGATGTTGTTGTTTAGGGTTTTTAAGTTTTGGTTGTTTTCTTTTAGGTTATGTTCACAACATTGAACCGGGCCTAGGCCCATTCGCCTGCTTCTACTACACCTCCCAAACACCAACGCACCTCCCCTTGGCTGAGAGGGAGGATATTGGGCCTATCCTTAGAGCCTACTCGCCTGTTTTTCTTATTTACACCACCAAAACACAACTAGCACCCCTGTGGCTGCAAGGAGAATTATTGGGCCTGAACTTGAGACTCACACCCCTGAACTCAGATTGCACCCCTCTTAGTTTTTTTTTTTGAACTCTAATTCTATTTGAATTTTAATTCTAATTGTTTTGTTTTGTTTTTTAATTGACTTTAGATTTTAATTAGGATTTTAATTTAGATTTTAATTCTAGTTTTAATTTTGATTAACCTTTAATAATAGATTTTATTTAATTTTAGATTTAATTTTTCTTTAGAATTAGTTTTCTTTTAATTAGAAATTAACTTTAATTAACTTTAACATTAATTCTCTTTTTAGATTAATTTTCTTTGCTTAGAATTTAATCTTGCTTAATTAGCATTTTATTCCTCACTTGGATAATTTTTTGTTAACTTTTAATCTTGCTTTTAATTAGCACTTCATTTTAGTTTGGATATTCTTGATTAATTTTCGATTAATTCGTGATTACTCTTTTTCATCTTTTTCACTCTTTCTCCTCCCATGGATCTCAAGACTTGTTTAAGTCTTGGATTCTTTCCCTTTAGAGCTACCTAGTTCAACTTAATTTTTGATTAAGCTTGGAGTAGGATTAGCATTAGGTTTTAGGTAGTCTTTTCTCCTAAACCTCACTAACCATAGGACATCTATGCATGATAACATTAGGACTCTTAGTTTCCCTTTAGAGTTTCCTTTGTGGCATCTCTCTTCTCATCTCAAAACTTCTTGAAAACACGTAATAAAGGTTAACGTGTATTGCGCTTGAGCCTTCTATGTGGGAAGTGGGGAACGAGGGGCTTCCTCTCATTCTTCTAGGATTCCTAGTGTACGTCCTGTTGGGGACGATGCGTGAAGTATTCGTTCCTGTATTTAAGACATTGGTTCAATGCAAGTTACAAATAACTGTAAAAGACACTTCTTGCTAAAAAACTTCAAACAAACACTAACGTCTTTCCTTCGGGAATTCTCTTCTCATCTCACTCACTCTTAAAGCACGAACGTGCTCCTACTCGTTCTCTCGCAAGACGGTAATGCCTAAGTCTCGATTCAGCGAGCTGCAACACCTGAGCTAGAACGTAAGCCGTTCCCTAAAAAACACAATCCACCCCTAGTGAGGGGAACTACGTCGCTCTGATTCTCATGCTCCCGATGAGATACGTAGGCAGTGGGGTAGGGCTCATGCGAGCACTTCTTTTATTTTCCCTACATTTTCTCTCTTTCTCTTTCCATTCCTTTCCCGGTTCTTTAGCTAGCAGTTCCTTTTCCTTTCCAGCAGCAGCGAAGCTCCAGTTGACGACACCCTTTGATCGAGACAAGCAAGCATGGATCCCATCGGGTACGATGGACGCGTGGGGGTGCTAATACCTTCCTCGCGCGTAACCGAATCCCGAACCCAGTTCTCTTGGTCGCAAGACCATGCTCTCTCCTTCCCTTCAGGTTTATGCGGTGTTTCCTTTCCCTCTCTTGGGATAAATACACATTGATGGCGACTCTGTTTCGGTGCCACTTTCGCGTTTGTACCGTTGGATGCGAATCTTTCGGGAGCGATAGCTGGCGACTCTGCTGGGGATAACTAGTTGACCTCTTGCTGGTCCATCCCTTTAGCGAGTCAATCCTAGCGCTTGTCTGTTTCTTTTCATTGGGTGTTTTTTATGGTGCTTTGCTTTGTTGTATATTACTGTATTGCTGTTTACTGTATTTTTGCTTTACTGCTTTACTATTTTTACAACTTTTATTGCATTGCATTTTATTACTGTCATACTGGATATTACTGTGCTATGTTGGCTGGTTTTCTGTTTTGCGGGTTGGGATGTTTTGAGAGATGAGCCCACTAACCAGGCTCGAGCATACACCTAGGTTTTAGCGTGGGCAGGCGTGACGCTCCCGTGGTGTTGGCCACGTGTGGGTGATCACGATCCCTACAATCAGACGAGGTTCTATCCAGAGCTATCTGCTACTGTATGTTGATACAGGCCAGTAGTTATTCTCTGGAGGAATTGTCGACTATAATGACCATTCCCGAGGACTCAGTTGCGACACTCCTCCCGGGATGTGACAGTGGTAGACCACGTTCTGTGGCAAACCCATTGCACATTCTCGACCCGAGGACCCAATGCTGGGAACTTGCCATAGGATTTCCCTTTTGTAGTGAATCAGCGGACGACCTCTTTGATTGGCGATAGCATTGTATCCTTCGGGATGAATGTGCTATTGCTTCTCAATCCTCCGAAGCTGAGGATATTTCGTTTTGGTGAATCAGTTAAGGCCTCCTCGATTGGTGATGATGCTAAACCAGAAATGGTGAACGTATCATCATTTCTCGACCTGAGAGCCCGGGATACTGAGGATCTTAGTACCCACATGTGAGAGGGGCGGGTGTTTGCAGGTTTGCAGGTGACCTTGGCCTTCAACCTACCTGGTATTCTAGTTTTCTTATCAGTTTGGATTTATCAGCCTGGTATTCTGGTATTCTGATCATCCGGTATTCTGGTATTCTCTTCAGAGCAGACCTTTGAGCTTATCCAATCAGCAGCACAGTAGTTATTCAGAATTTGTGGAAGCTTTGATCCCATGTCTGCTGCATTCATATTGCATTGCATTTACATCTTGCATCATTTTTGCATATCTGTCTCCGGCCTGATCAGAGAGCTCATCCATCCTTTGTCTGAACCGCAGTTGATTTCTAGACTTTCTCATCGGACTTGAATCAGCTTTTGGGGAGATCATCATGAATTCAGGGGATCATAATCAGTTTGTAACTAGGGCCGATGTTGAATTAATGAAGAGTCAGTTGGATCAACTTGTGGAAGCTATGACAGCCATGAATAGGGGTGAGACCAATGTTCAGAGGACTTCGGTTACTGGGAATGTTATTCCACCTCTGGTGAACGATGTCGCTCAAGCTCAGCCTGTGCAGACCCCGGTTGAGAATCATGCCATACACGAGCGTACCATCTTCCAAGACGGACATTTTTCTTCTCTTGATGCCACAGATTATCAGAGTTTTGCCTTCTCTATGCCAGATGTCCAGGGGTAATTCCAAAGATGAAGCCTAAGGACCCGTGATCTGTTCAGTTTGATGAAAAATATCGTTGGTTGGAAGGAAAAATTAAAGCCCTGGAGAGGCGTGATACTCTTGATTTGAATGCTTCGAGCATGTGTCTGGTACCTGGCCTTGTGATGCCTCCAAAGTTTAAAATGCCGAAGTTTGAGCAATACAAAGGGGATAGCTGCCCAAAACTACATTTGGTGATGTTTTACCAAAGAATGACCTCACATGTCTATAATGATAAGCTCATGATTCACTGTTTCCAGGACAGTCTGAGTGGGGCATCGTTGAGTTGGTATATGCAGTTAGAAAGTGGTAGCATCCGATCATGGACAGATCTAGCCAACGCCTTTGTGAAGCAGTACGATTATAATCTTGACATGGCTCCCAGCCGGATGCATTTGCAAGACTTGTCTCAGGCAGATAATGAATCATTCCGAGAGTACGCTCAGAGATGGAGAGAGTTAGCCACTCGTGTTCAACCGCCATTGTCGGATAGAGAATTGGTTGATTTGTTTATGGATACCTTGCAAGGGTCGTATTCGGAAAAGATGATTGCCAATGGGGCAGCAAAATTTTCTGACTTGGTGATAGTACGAGAACGTATTGAGAGATTGCTCAATTGTGGAAAGCTCCAAGGCCTCTC
This sequence comes from Lathyrus tuberosus, assembly GCA_022829125.1. Lineage (NCBI taxonomy): Eukaryota > Viridiplantae > Streptophyta > Magnoliopsida > Fabales > Fabaceae > Lathyrus > Lathyrus tuberosus. Next base: position 201,853 of record JALAZF010000142.1, on the reverse strand, counting down.
GAACTTCCAAGCTAATGAAAGCGAATCAGTTGTCAGTTCTCAAGAAGAATTCGAGGAGGAAAATAGTTCCATTCAGGAATCTTCACCACCTCGTTCTCGGTGTTCAAACATATCAACTGTTTAGAGTCAACAATCTTCTGGATCTCAGAATCAACGGTCGTACCGCCGTCAGCCGCGTCAGCACGCCCGACAAAGACCTAGGAAGCCAGAGAGGCATTTCACTTAGTTGCCAATTCCGTACAGTCAAATGTTGCCGGATTTGATCAGAGGTGGGTTAATAGTGCCGAAGGGATTAAAGTCAGTGATTCCTCCGTATCCACCAGGTTTTGATGTCAACGCCCATTGTGACTATCATGCTGGGGCACAGGGGCATTCAACTGAAGATTGTAAGGTGCTCAAGAGTAAGATTCAGACTTTGCTTGACTCCAACATGTTCTCATTCACGCCTCAGGGTATTCAGATCCACAACTCTCCTTCATCCAATCATGTGGGTTCATCAGTTCAGGTTAGGGAAGAAGACACCGAGAGCAGTGGTGCAAGTTTTTATCAGACTGACTTCGACGAGCAGTTCTGAAGATGGCTAGTTCAGTAGCATGTCAAGCTTGGAAAGCCCAGTTCCCCGAAGCTGGCAATCTTTTAGATCATGTCATTTCTTTGCATTTGTAGTTTCTTTTCTGTTAAAGTGCAAACTCATTTGTAAAACTCGTCTGTTTTCAGTTGATAATAATAATGAAATGAATATGCATGTTTTGATTAAATCCATCTGTGTTCACTCATATTTTCTTTATTGATATCTAACCCTTGTTTAAGCAGGATCCGAGGAAGGATGATGAAATTCAAAGACGCAGAACTTCTGATGGTATGCTTTTGGGACAAAACCTTGCTGATGATGTACATGCATTGTTTCAAATCCCTAAACACCGGAGATATAAGGAAGAGAATCCCTTGTCAACCCCTTTGAGCCTAGAAGTAGGAGTTTCTTTCTGAAAATGAAAAAACCCTCAATCTTAACCTGGGGCAGGGTAGGTGTCAATTAATTTGACCAAGCGTTCAAATTTCAAAAGAGTGTTCAATTTGAGGATCAAATCTATGGTTATCCCTCACCAACTGGAGAGTGAGGCAGTCACATCCCTTTCAAACAAGTCAGACAAGCCAGTGTCACACGATTTGTTCAAAAAAAACAAGAGAGAAAAAGAAAGTCCGCTAAGTCGAAACTTGAAAACAAGTGACTTAGGCAAAATTTAGGGCATCCCACTGGACTTCAAAATCGAAAATTCAAAAGGAATCAGTCCAGGCAAAAATCAGGGATATCAAAAACAAAAGAATAAAAAGCAAAAAAATGGAAAAAGAAAAATCCTCAAGTAAAGAACAAGTCGTGTGTTTTCAAACACCAAAGGCAAAAGGGGTGGCTGTCACTCCGAAAATCGTGTGGGCTCTTTCTATCCTCATACTATTCATTAACCTTGTTGAAAGGTGAGCGCTTATGTCGAGTTATCTGAACGTAGGACTGGAGAACATCAAGGAGAATGGGTGGGTTAAAACAGAATTTTGAGCCTTATATCCTTTCTTTCTCAAACCGTGAACCAAGCCACGTTACAACCTTTAAAAGACCTAATTGAAGCAAGGTTGTTTTGAAAGCATACTTCGGTAAAGATCGCGTCGAACCTGACTCCTAAAAGGATATTCTTACCATTCATGTTGGTATCAGCGACACTTTGATTAGTGATTCATTCACTATATGTCACAACTTTTTTTCCAGTGAACAGACTTGGATTTCAAAACTGTCATATGCATTGCATTAAAATTGTCATTTTCAAAACGAATTATTTTACTTGCGAGTAAGTGCTTGATCAGAGAAGTTTCTGCAATGAAAAGATTGATTAATATAAGTGCAGAGTGCCTAAGTACTCCGTTGAGCAGGGGCAAGCCATCAAATAGTCATATCAAATGGGAAATTCATTCCAAGATTCAGCCAATCTGGGGCAATCAGGTCGAGATTCGATAAATCTCTCGAAGGTAAGTTAGTCAGAGGTACTCCTTCACAGATCAGCCAGTTAAGGGCAAAATCACTTCAAGGCTGGGGCAGATCACCCCAAAAACAAAAGGGTTTTTCTCAGGAGAACGGTTAATCAAGATCTTGGGGCAAGATATATAAGATCTTCATGAGACCTCTCGAAGACAGGTTCCTTTATGGGCTATGCTGTATCAGGGCATCTTTTGGTCATATCACATCTGCAGGGTTCATGTTGATGATCAACACGTGACGTCCCCAGTAGAGTTTCTCTCCCCAACAGAGTAAGGGTAGAAAGTAAGTCTCCAGCAGAGGAGTAAGCTCAATGTTGTCCCCTAGCAGAGTGGATATCATCAACTGTCATTCCCCGAGCAGAGTTGTTGGTGATGGCTGGTATTCCCCAGCAGGTTAAGGGTGTTTCCCCGACTACAGGCTAAGTTCAATTATATTCTCCAGTAGGTTTACTGTTATTGACTTCATTCCCCAGGCAGGTGATAGTCATCTCAATGGCTTGATCAACAGTGGTTGACATCCCCACCAGATTCAGAGTCCAATGGTTATTGACACCTCTTCCGTAACAGATCTTTGGGGTCCATCTTCAAGGTTTATTCATAATCCCCAACGGAGTGGGAGTTCTCTTCGGGTTTCATCTTCAGCAGTGGTTATATCAGGAAGGCCGGTCAGTGTGACTTCCTCGGCAGGGTTCGTAACCTCGGAGACAGTTCAGTTCGTCGTCCCCAGCGGAGTTGGCCTCTTCTCTTCAGCATTTATTTTGCTGGAGGGGTCCTTTTGCATATAGTAAGCATTTTGCATTTCATCCTCAAATGCGTAGCATTTCCATTGTGTATGGAGCATTACGCCATAGAAAGAAAATTCAAACATATGCATGCGAAGCATAAGCCAGATTTGGTACCTTGTGCAAAATCCCGAATCAATTTTCAGTCAGAACAGTGACATATCCCAAAAGAGAATGCCAAGCCATTCCCCAGCAGACAGTTTCTTCCCGTCAACCCTTTGACGATGTGTTCCGAGCTCAGGTTTCGTACCTTCGGATGTTTTCAGTTTCTTTCCGTCAACCCTTTGACGATGTGTTCCGAGCTCAGGTTTCGTACCTTCGGATGTTTTCAGTTTCTTTTCGCCAACCCTTTGACGATGTGTTCCGAGCTCAGGTTTTGTACCTTCGGATGTGTTCAGCTTCTTTCCGTCATCCCCATGACGATGATTTCCTATGGTGGAATTTTCATTTTCTTCCTGTGATCCCTATGACAATGTGTTTCTTGGGTTTCATCCTCTTTCTGTCATCTCCATGACGATGTATTCCTATGGTGGAATTTTCATCTTCTTTTTGTCATCCCGATGACAAGGTGTTTCTTCGGATATGGGTTTCATCTTCTTTTTGTCATCCCTATGACAATGTGTTATCTCCATGACAATGTGGCCCTTCGTTGGGTTTTCGTTCTCTTTCTGTCATCTCTATGACAATGTAGTTCTTCGGATAAATAATCGGTGCGGTTCTGGGGTTCACTTTTCTTTCTATGGGTTTCATCTTTTTCCTGTCATCCCTATGACAATGCGTTCTCTTCGGTTAGGTTTTCTTCCCGTCAACCCTTTGACGAGGAGTTTCTTGGGTTTCATCCTGTCATCCCTATGACAATGTGTTATATTCGTCAATTCCTTGACGATGTTGAGCTGTCTTCCCTGCAGATTTGTCTGTTTGGATTTCTCTCATCCCCAGTGAAGTTATCATCTTGGAGAAATTTCTTCGTCAGTTCCCTTTATCAGCAAGGATGGCATTTATTTTGCTAGTTCTCTTTATCAGCAGAGATAGCAACCATTTGAAGATTTTCTTCGTCAATTCCCTTTATCAGCAGGGATGACATTTATTTTGCTAATTCTCTTTATCAGCAGAGATAGCATCATGTTGAAGATTTCTTATTGTACTTCCCCCGCAGAGGTTGACGTTCAGGTCTCTCTCATGTGAAGTCATATTGAAGATTTTCTTCGCCAATTCCCTCTATCAGCAGGGATGGTGGGCAGTTTGCAAATTTCTGGGTTCTTTTTATATTCAATCACCTTCTACCTTGAATGTCTGAAAGCCGTTGCTATCATCCCTTTAGGTTCAAGTCCATTGAATAGGGGCAACTGTAGCACCCCAAAATTTGCCCTACATTTTTCTGGCTTATGTTTCTTTCTCATTTTGCATCTTTAGGTCATATTCATAATCATATCATTGCATTGGTCTCTTAAGACATGGGATCGAGGAGTTTTCTTAATTAACAGTGTTTGCTATATTCAGGGGTGATTCAACAGGTCATCAGTGTACATCAAGAGCCTAAGGTTTTCCTATTTTAGAGGATTCATCAGAGGTGTTGGGTCAGGTTTTCATTGGTGTGAATCAGGGTGTACGTCTCAAGGACGAATTTAGGGTTCTTGTTTACAGTTGAGCTGGTGGATAGTTATCGGTTGAGATTCTTCAGTGGATCGTGAGTGGCCAGATTGTTCAGTGGTAGCTGTGACTATTTTGTCAGAGGCTTGTGGAAAGTTGGTGATTGGTTTTGAATTCAGTCGGTTATCCATTTTCTACCCATTTCTGTCCAATTTATATATTTTTCTAAATAATCATCTTTCTTTTTTATCCATTATCCACCTTTCAATTTAATCCATTTCATCTAATTCCATTTATTTCATGTTATCCATTTCAAGTTCAATTACTCACATCCAATCCATATTTTATAGATATCCACATTTCTAATATCCAATTCCATTTTTAATTTATTTCATTATCCATTTTCAATACTCATATCCATTTTAATAACCAATTATCCCTGAATCCATATTGCCATATTCAAACCAATATCCATTCAAATTTCCATAACCATTTCCTTTTTTTTATCCTATTCTATCTATAAAGCCATTTCCACAAGAGCCTCTAAAGCCATGAGTCTCACACTAAGTCATATCTCACGACCCTTTTGATTGAAGAATTACAGATGAATTCATTAAGCTACCACTGTTTCAATTTTTTTTTTTTTTGCAAAGACCTTTTGAAGCCACAAAACCAAAGTGTCACGCCACCTTACAAAAGGCATAGGTCCCACAACAAGTCACTGAAAAATAGTAGAAAAAGAAAAGTAGTGGCAAGGCTCAAGTTTGTTACAAAATTTCACAAGAATAATTCACAACAAATTTTTATTTGGCAGAAAAACCACTCGCAACAGATTTGAAAGAAAAAGTTACAAAACCAGGTGAATACGTGTGACAATTCACAAACTCACTCTAACAGAATTTCACCCAAAAAACCTATTCTACCCCTCCAAAATTCATTGTATAAAGCTGCCGCTTCCAAACCTTCATGGGGAGAATCAATTCAACCACAACCTCCCAAATTGAGCCAATACGAATCATCATCTTTTCACCTTCATCGTTGGCTGAGCATCATCTCACTCTTCAATTTCTATAGACAGAAATCAATACTCGAACTCCATCCTCATCATCTTCAATTCTCATCAACAACCTCACACATCATCTTAATCCCTCACATTTTTTCATCTGTACAAATCGTCCCCACCACCTCTATCATCTTCATCCACCTTCAATAAATCTTGTAGAAACTTCACCTTCCATTCCAACGATTTTCTGCAACTTATCATCAACCTGCAATTCGCAATATCAACAACAATTGGAGAAAGAGCATAAAGGAAATAGAGAGTTCAGCAACCACAACAGAGTCACGAATTGGATAAGAAGAACTCGAATACTCAGTTTGTAACAATAATAATGCAAGATCGCAACACACGTAGAAAGAAGAAGTGACATACCTGAAGGACAATCTCTGGTTTTCTTTTGCTGCCGTCGAAGACGCCATCGGAGCGACTCCGATTCGTAAGTTTTTCATTCCTTTTGCTTAAATGTTGATTATGTTCAATTTGGCTGGTTTATTCGTTTGAGCATCGATAAGTTATTCATTTGCGGTGGATCCGATACGCTGTGTGGTGTTCCGATTTGTTGTTACCAATTGGAAATCGGAGTAGACGACATGAAAGCAGAGTTGCGACGTGGTGACGGTGGTGAACGGAAGGTGACAAAGATGATGAAGGTACAACGGCGTGAGAATTACGGCGCGCCGTCGTGAGCTTTTTCCGGAGAGTTTTGACGGAAGAGTGTGGCCGGAATGTTGAGAGAGATGGTGATGGTGAAGGATTCTGGCATGGAGTGGTTCTTGTTTCCGGTGCAAAGTTGTTTTTCGGCGTGGTTTTGTGAGGATGTGTTTTTTGTGGTGGCGAGATTTGAAGAAGGAGATGGACGTCGAAGGACGACGCTGAAGGAGAAGCAGAGTGAGGTGAGAACGGCGGATTGATGATGATGTTGTTGTTTAGGGTTTTTATGTTTTGGTTGTTTTCTTTTAGGTTATGTTCACAACATTGAACCGGGCCTAGGCCCATTCGCCTGCTTCTACTACACCTCCCAAACACCAACGCACCTCCCCTTGGCTGAGAGGGAGGATATTGTGCCTATCCTTAGAGCTCACTTGCCTGTTTTTCTTATTTACACCACCAAAAACACAACTCTCACCCCTGTGGCTGCAAGGAGAATTATTGGGCCTGAACTTGAGACTCACACCCCTGAACTCAGATTGCACCCCTCTTAGTTTTTTTTTGAACTCTAATTCTATTTGAATTTTAATTCTAATTGTTTTGTTTTGTTTTTTAATTGACTTTAGATTTTAATTAGGATTTTAATTCTAGTTTTAATTTTGATTAACCTTTAATAATAGATTTTATTTAATTTTAGATTTAATTTTTTCTTTAGAATTAGTTTTCTTTTAATTAGAAATTAACTTTAATTAACTTTAACATTAATTCTCTTTTTAGATTAATTTTCTTTGCTTAGAATTTAATCTTGCTTAATTAGCATTTTATTCCTCACTTGGATAATTTTTTGTTAACTTTTAATCTTGCTTTTAATTAGCACTTCATTTTAGTTTGGATATTCTTGATTAATTTCCGATTAATCCGTGATTACTCTTTTTCATCTTTTTCACTCTTTCTCCTCCCATGGATCTCAAGACTTGTTTAAGTCTTGGATTCTTTTCCTTTAGAGCTACCTAGTCCAACTTAATTTTTGATTAAGCTTGGAGTAGGATTAGCATTAGGTTTTAGGTAGTCTTTTCTCCTAAACCTCACTAACCATAGGACATCTATGCATGATAACATTAGGACTCTTAGTTTCCCTTTAGAGTTTCCTTTGTGTCTTCTCTCTTCTCATCTCAAAACTTCTTGAAAACACGTAATAAAGGTTAACGTGTATTACGCTTGAGCCTTCTATGTGGGAAATGGGGAACGAGGGGCTTCCTCTCATTCTTCTAGGATACCTAGTGTACGTCCTGTTGGGGAAGATGCGCGAAGTATTTGTTCATGTATTTAAGACTTTGGTTCAATGCAAGTTACAAATAACTGTAAAAGACACTTCTTGCCAAAAAACTTCAAACAAACACTAACGTCTTTCCTTCGGGAATTCTCTTCTCATCTCACTCACTCTCAACGCACGAACGTGCTCCTACTCATTCTATCGCAAGACGGTAACGCCTAAGTCTCGATTCAGCGAGCTGCAACACCTGAGCTAGAACGTAAGTCGTTCCCTAAAAAACACAATCCACCCCTAGTGAGGGGAACTACGTCACTCTGATTCTCATGCTCCCGATGAGATACGTAGGCAGTGGGGTAGGGCCCATGCGAGCACTTCTTTTATTTTCCCTACATTTTCTCTCTTTCTCTTTCCCTTCCTTTCCCGGTTCTTTAGCTAGCAGTTCCTTTTCCTTTCCAGCAGCAGCGAAGCTCCAGTTGACGACACCCTTTGATCGAGACAAGCAAGCGTGGATCCCATCGGGTGCGATGGACGCGTGGGGGTGCTAATACCTTCCTCACGCATAACCGACTCCCGAACCCAGTTCTCTTGGTCGCAAGACCATGCTCTCTCCTTCCCTTCAGGTTTATGCGGTGTTTCCTTTCCCTCTCTTGGGATAAATACACATTGCTGGCGACTCTGTTTCGGTGTCACTTTCGCGTTTGTACCGTTGGATGCGAATCTTTCGGGAGCGACAGACTTTAACAATCTTTGTGATAATGGGTTTAACCTTCATAATCAACTAAACATTCAAGGTTTGAAAACTTATTTTGACAGACTTAGAGGTCCTACCTATGAAGCACTAGTAAAAGACTTCTAGAGGCAGGCTGTCACTGACGATCTTCATGTTGTCTCTTTTGTTATGGAAAAGAAGATTGTTATCACTGAGAAGTCAATCTCAGATCTGCTAGGAATGAAGTTCTTGGATGGCAAACGAGTTTATGGAAAGAACGACAAATTTGACTCTGTCATCAACAAAGAAATTTTTACAAATGATCAATCTGGGAAAACAGAGTATAAAAGCAAGGACTTGCGTGATAATCTAAGAATCTGGCACAAGATTATTCTGGGTTGTACTAATCCAAGACCTTCAAAGAGCGCCGCAGACTACTTCAATACAAATCAAAAGTACATGTTGTACTATTTGCAAAAAAATGAGAAAATGTGTCTACCATCTATTCTGTTTTACTATCTAAGGGATATGGTGCGCAAGACAAGAACAACAACTTTGCTAGAAAAGAAGATTACAACTTACATTCCTTTCGGAAGATTTCTCTCTGATATCTTTGTTAAAAGTGGCATAGTGAATTATCTAGTTAAAGAAGCCAGATATACAAAATACTTGACTCCAAGCATAGGAGAAGCCTTCAATGCTATGAATCTTAAACATATGAAAATGATCAAGAATGTTGAAGTGAAACCTTTATCTATCTCTCATGACGCTGTGATTAAACACAGAATTCCAGTGATGAACTATCCTATCTATCATAGAGGTGATAATATACAAACAATTGCTTCATTTGTCACTATGATAAGAGAAAAAGGACATGACATGTCCAACTTCAGAATTGAAGATGTTGCTCCTAAACCTCAATATGTTACCAGAAGCAAGAGGAAGCAAACTGAAGAGGATTTTGAGCTTAAGAAAAAGAAGAAGGATGACAAGTCTGAATCTTCCACTCTTCCTTCTCTCCTTTTTGCGAAATCTAGTAAGTCTGCTACCAATTCTTCTGTTTCAATGGATGTTACTAAACCTATTACCGCATCATCATCATCATTTCAAACTACTTTAATTCCTACCTCCAACCCACAAGTAAAGTTTAAACCACCATGTTTTCAATTCCTCCTCCAAGACCTCAAGACATGGTTTGAGGATCTCCAATACACTACATTGATCCATTTTCAACAATGGATTGATCCAAGAAGCTTGATCTACAAGTTTCAATTTCATTTGGACCACAATTAGGGTTTTGAGGAAAAAGTCAACTGTACCTTTGACTTTTGATCAGGACATGCTCCCAAACCTTGGGACATAAGTCAAAACACCCTATAAAACCTATGGAATCCATCCATCAAGTTTGATTTAGGTCAAGGACTTGATTTCATAGAGGATCACACAGTTTGGAATTCATCTGACAAAAAGTCAACTGTGCCAAAAAGTCAAAGTTTGACTTTTTGTTTTTTTGATCAATTATGGTCCCTTAACCCTAAAATGATGTTAATGTGTGATTTGAATCATCATTCATCAAGAAAAATCAAGAAAAGTGGGATAACTTGTAAAAGGGGTAACCATAAATAACTTAGAAATTTTCTAAGTTATGGAACAAAGTGGCTAGGGTACCAACTTTGGAGGATCATATCTCCTAAACCACAAGGCCATTTTCCCCCATTCAAAGCTAGATTTGTAGCTCTCATGACATACTTTAAAAGTGTCAACTACACCTCATTCCAATTCATTATGGATTTTGAGTTATGGTTGAACCAAAATGGCTGAAAACATGAAATGTTACTTTTTCCAACACTTAGTGAAATTTTCACTAAGTCAGAATCTGTTTCACTTTTTCCAAAAAGTAAGGGCATTTTTCACTTGGTTCCCAAAAGTATCAAAACAAACTATGATCACACGTATGTTGTTTCATATGAGGGCTTTCCAAAATGACCAAGAACTTCACTAAACTCAATCTGAGCAAGAAGTTATGACAGTGGAAATATGCCTTGCTGCAACTGTCATAACAAGGCAGATTTGGGCATTTTGCTCGATTTTTTCAAGTTTTGCAAAGGGCAAGTAACTCTATCCATCTGAACACCTTAAGGGGAGACCAAGGAGGGACAAACACTGATCCATCATCCTCCCAAGTCCTTGGAACCAAAAGTAGCATGCCAAACCTAGAAATGCCTAAAAGAGGGACAAGACTCCAATTTTGTTTTGGGGCATTTAATGGATACACCAAGGTGGCATGGACTGAGCATTTTCCAACTGAATTCAATCAAGGATGGTCCAACAACTAGGGAACCACAACTCTGTGCTCTAACCTCTAGTCAATGGCTAGAGGAGACTTGGATTCTCATTGATCAACATTGGCCAAACCTCTTCCGCAGTTGCCATTCACTATTGATCCCAAAACAAACTTTCTCTACTATAAATAGAGCTCATTTATGCTCAGTTTGAGTACACCAAAGCCATCAAACAGATGCTTTCCTCAAAATATCTTTCTCTAGGAAAAAATACCTTCTTCAGCAAGGTAACTCTGAGTTTTTGAGATAGAGAGCATTTCCACCATAGCTTATGATCCAAACACATCCATTATGTCATATATAAGTTGTCCAAACTCTCACAAGTGACCTGTAACACCAAAATCTCAAAGTCACCTCTCAAAACCTCAAAAATAGGACTTTTGTGCATTTTTCAAGCCATGTCTTGATCCAACCACTTTCCAAACCAGATAAAACCCCAAACACACTCCAAATATCATCCTTGAACTGTCCCAAATGGTTCCCCACATCTGGAACACCATTTGAGAGAGTTACTATTTTGGCCACTTTTGCCCCTTTTGCAAGAAAGAGCTTAAACTTGCTCCAGTGGTTTCCAGCTGATTCCAACCATCCTAAAAGCTTGTAAGAGATCATTTGAGGGTGTCCAAAGCATCAAATCATTTCTGGAACAAAGTACTTGGTAGATTGCACAAAAACTCCAAAAAGAGGTAAGCATCACAACTTGAACTCTTTGAAATATACATTGCTTTGAAATCCACTGATCATACGCATCTCATACATGTTATATATGTTGTGTTTGAACCAATTCATCATGTAATTCATGCATGTAACAAGAGATAGCACAGAAAATACAAATCATGGCCTATTTCAAAACCATTATCGAGTTTTTCAATAGGAACATGATCTGAAAAAACTACCACCACCATTGGATTCCTTGTGAAATTCTAGGCCAGATGCATATAAATTTTGTCCCAATCCATGGAGAAATGAGAAAGTTATGGCCTTCACGTTTCTGACTAAAATCTTGCCTTGCCTTGCCTTGGGCCAGGCAAAAAATAAGGCAAGCCTTGTATATTTGTGGTTGTGTTCCAATACACGGATGTATCACCACCCCAGTGGTAGGAGGCGCGCACTGCACACAAGAGGTCTGGGGTTCGAATCCCCCTCGCCCCAGATCTTCTTTTTACCACTTTTTCCTATTTTTGTTATTTTTCAGATTATTTTTAATGATTTAAAAAATTAATAACTCACTCAATTTTAATTATTTTTTATTGGTTTTTTTTTGCAAAAAATCACAAAAATGTTAAAATATTTTATTCCACAAAAAAACCAGGTTTGTATTAATTATTTAATATAGTTAATATTTTTGTGAATAAATTCATTTTATTGTTTTTTAAACATTTTAAAATGAATATTCCCCTTGAAAAATCAAAAAACCAAATGAGCTTTAATTCATCTTGTGATTAAAACATCATTTTTTCAATCTTAACCAAAAATCATGAGTTGTTTATTAGAAATTATTTGGTGTTTTTATCATTTTAATTAATTTTCTTCGAATAATTACTTTAAAAAATGATGAAATTAGGGTTTTGTTGATTTTCACCATAACAAACTTTTTTTCAAAACTATTTGGGCCTCTTGAGAGAGTGTAACTCCCACCCCTCTGTGAAAAAACCTTTTTTGGGCCTCAGTGTATTGTATAAGTCCCGATACCGTTAAAAAGTTCGGCACGATCGTCGCCTTTTTAACAAAAATCCATGGGCTTCTCCTTGAGTTATAAGACCCACCTTTATTCATTTTCAAACACTTTTGGGCCTCTAATAGAGTGTAAGACCCATCCCATCCCTTTGTACAGAAAACCTTTCTTGGGCCTCAGTCACTTGTATAAGTCCCTGTACAAATTCAAAACAACAATGCAATCACTGTTAAAATTTGGCTCTCTCTTTGAGCTATAAGCCCCAACAACCCTTTCAAAATACTTTCTCCTTTGATTTTGAATCCAAATATACTGTTGTTTTCAAACTTTCTTTGTTGAACAACTAACAAAACAGCATGGAAGCTCTACAACCGAGTAAGTGTTTATCCGCTTTCATTTAACAGCTTTCATATGTATATAACTGTATTGTGGGGCTGTTTCACTGTAAGTCTTCCTTCACATCCTTTTGTATGCTTGTCACATATCCACTGTGTAATACTAGTATAGTTATTTAGAGTTTCCCCAGCAACTACGTCTAGCACTAGGTAAAGCCTCGTTGGTCACTCTTAAATACAAACAAAACTAGATCCTCATAGGATTCCAGATACAGTCTTCCCTCCTCTTGGGGTTAAACAATATGGAACAAAGAGAAAGGCAGTATTCTCGGTGAACCTTTTCTCAGACTGTAACCCTAGAAATTGTCGAAAGGAACTCTACTCCCCAGAGTTGATCTATTCTCAGTGAATGGCATCTCTTGAGTTCCTCAAACCCGGAGCTCTCACTAAATGATCTATTCTCTGTGAATAGCATTTCTTGAGCTTTCCCGGCTTGGGACCCACGGGCTTCTTAAAAGCATCCCCGCCTCCTCTTGGGCATTGTACAAGGACCTTTCTGCTTCTTAGAAGTTTTCACAGCCTCCTCTTAGGCTTCGTATAATGATTCTTCCTCAGCGAAGATCCTCTTGGGCTTTGTACAAATTGTCCCTTCGGCTTCTTAAAAGTTTTTTCCTGCTTTCTCTTGGGCTTTGTACAAATTGTCCCGACGACCTCCTAAAGGTATTGGAGCGGAAATTAGTCATCTTAATAGAACAGTCTTTCAACGGAGTCTAGATCTTTCTCCCGTAAACGTACCTCTTGGGCATAGTACAGAAGATAAAACTCTAGACTTGGACAGTCTAATCCCCTTGAGTCTCGAAGACATTCTCAAGTTCCCTTCTAAACATAGGAAGAAACCCAGCCTCTCTCAGGAGAGCGCTCTACTTGGACCTGCCTAGGGATTTCTATAATTCTCAGCAGCAAGATAGCCTTCCTTGGGCTTTGTATAATGATTCTCCTCAAACGGAGCTAACCTTTTCAGGCTCTCTTGTTGAGTCTACCTCCCCTTTAGCCTCCGTCTTGGGCTTTGTACAAGACACACTCTCTTGTTGAGTATAAAAGATTCCCTTGTTGAGTCACCCTTTAGCCTCCGTATTGGGCTTTGTACAAGACTCACTCTCTTGTTGAGTATAAAAGATTCTCTTGTTGAGTCACCCCTTATCCTCCGTCTTGGGCTTTGTACAAGACACATATAAAAACACTCTCTTGTTGAGTATAAAAGACTCTCTTGTTGAGTCAAATCCTTTTAGCCTATAATCTCGGGCTTCGTACGAGACAGAAAATCACTCTCTTGTTGAGTATAAAAGACTCTCTTGTTGAGTCAAATCCTTTTAGCCTCCATCTCGGGCTTCGTACGAGACACAAAAACACTTTTTTGTTGAGTGAACCCTTTTTGCCTCAATCTTGGGCTTTCTACAAGACAGAAAGAAAATTTTTCCCCGGAAGAGTCAAACTTCCAGCCTCCTCTTAGGCTTTGTATAAAGAAATCCCCGGTTGAGTCAATCAACCTTTTAGCATCAAAACATGCCTTGCTCACAGCATACAAACATCAATAACTCGTCTTTAGAGTTGATAAAATTCCCTCTCAGTCCGGACCCCTTTAGCTTCATATCTTGGGCTTTGAACAAGATACAAATCACCTTTTAGCTTCAATCTTGGGCTTTGAACAAGACACCAAAACACCTTTTTCCTCCCATAGAATAGGAGGAACTACGATCACTCTGATTTCCCTGTTTCATTAAACGGGAATACGTAGGCCTAAGATTGCAGAATCTTAGCGAGCATACTAATAAAATACTCCAAATCCAGTACCCCCATACATCAATCAATCTGGTGTAATATCCTAACCAAAAGTCCCCTAAACGATTCCGACACTTGCGTTCTTAAAACAAATAACCCAGAGAGAGACCCCCTTTTGATAGCATCTGTAAACCAACAGTTTTGACTGTTTAAATTCAGTTTGCAAGCAGGGTTAATTGGAGACATCTATTTCCCTTCCTTAATTAGCTCAGTAGGATAAAAAATGAATCGAACTGTAGTACCAAAACGATAGTGATTCGAAACCACAAAAACCGCGCTATAGAAAAAATGGCTACCACAGTGGGAGACATTCGATCTTGCTTCTCTCGGGGTGAACCTTTGAGTTCACAAGATTTCACTGGGGACCGGTATTATTGCTAGGATCTATCATCACTAGGATCTTTGGTCGAAACCTTTAAAGTTGGGAAGGTACCACAGAATGGCGACTCTGCCAGGGAGCCATTTTCTGTTAGGATCATAGGATTTATAGCTCTTAAAAGGTATAAGATGTTAGGACACATATATACTGCTTTTCCTAATTGATATATATGTTTATTTTTCTACTAATGGGAATGCGTGTGATACCGCATGTGGAAAGATTGAGTATACACCTAAGATAGGTGATGGAAATACGGGTAATCTTACGGGGAGTGAATCCCAGCTAATAGTCCCCGGTCGACCATCAAACTCAGTGGAGACTCCCTTTGCAGATGCATTGTCTATACGACTTTGGTTGTTGAAAGTAGTGTGGTCGATTGGGTTATCTAAGAAGCTGAGGTTTTAGTAGACTTAAACCATTTTGTAGTGTGGAAGCTATCGAAAATAGTTGTCACGCGATACTACCCTCATTTGAGATTACTCTAAGATACTACAACTCGCTGGCAATCCGCTTGTTGTAGTTATCCCAAAAGGGGTCAGTGATTTTGAGGACAGGTACAAAAAATCACCAGTATAAACCTTTGGGGATGGGTAGAGCCTTGACTTCATGACACCGAACCTTTGACCGCATGTTTTTTCTATGTTTTTGTGTGCTGCATTCATACATTCATCTAAAAAACATTCAAACAAAGAAAATCTTCTCTTCTAGTCTCTCTTTTTTCAAATTAAACTAAGACCATGATTGCAAATATCAGAGAAAAAGATTGCGTTATGGATTTCGGTAGAAGGAAGACTCACAAGAATACCTTCAAGGTTCCAAAACCAGAGGATTTAAGAGGGTTGGCAATGACGATCACCAACCCTGAGGCGTTCAGAGCCAAATACGGAGGTCTACTGTCTCTGTTAAGGGTCCATGTAATTGAGGGAATCCTGGCTACGCTCATTCAGTTCTACGATCCGGTCTATCACTATTTCACATTCCCGGATTATCAGCTAGCACCAACACTGGAGGAGTATTCTCACCTGACTGATTTACCCATTACTGATCAAGCTCCCTTTTCTGGACTGGAAGAAATTCCAAAGGATCAAACCATTGCAAGAGTAATTTATTTGGACGAGTCAGAAGTCAGGACTCACATGACAACTAAGGGTGGAATCCCAGGTTTACCAGCCAAGTTTCTGGTAAAGAAGGCTCTATACTTCGCTAGTATAGGGAACGCGACTGCGTTTGAAAGCATCTTTGTTCTGCTCACTTACGGGTTATTTTTATTTCCCAACATTGATAACTTCGTTGATATCAACGCTATTAAGGTTTTTCTCATTGGAAACCCTGTACCAACCTTGCTCGCAGATGCTTACATCCTATACACTTGAGGAATTTGTACAACGGAGGAATGATCACATGCTGTGTACCCCTGCTATATAAATGGTTCACTTCCCATTTGCCCAAGTCTGCTGCATTTTGGGATCATAAGAGTGCCTTACGTTGGTCGCAGAGAATCATGTCTCTTACCAACTCCGACATCGACTGGTACAATCGTATCTATGACGAGATCAGGATCATTGACCGCTGTGGAAATTTCCCTAACGTACCCCTCATAGGAACTAAAGGAGGAATCAATTATCATCCAGTTTTAGTCTATCGTCAATTTGGATACCCGATGAGACATGTCCCGCGTAATGTTCATCTGGATGGTCTTTTCTTCAAGGAAGGAGAAAATGACAGGGCACTAAAGACAGAAATAGTACACACTTGGAAGCATGTTCATAAGAAAGGACGAGAGTCTCTAGGAAAACCAGACTGTGTCTCGGTGGAACCTTATCTCCACTGGGTATAAACTAGAGCTCTCAAGCTGAAGATGTCTTACCCTCGTCACGGGATTCTTCCACCAAAGGAATCTGTCATATACTTTATGTCTGATACGGAAAAACTGCAGGTTACTTTCAACAAAGTTCAGCAGGAGAGAAGGTCTTGGAAGAACAAGTACCGTATTCTCAATGTGGAATGTAACAAGATGCAACAATTGTTAAAGGAAAAGGATGCTCTGATCGAGATTTTAGAGCAACATGCTGTAGATAATCAACATGACCAAAGGAATTTGCTCGCTCCTTTCACTTGGCAAAGGAACGACAACCCGACAACGGCCCAAGAGCCCCGGTCAAAGAAAAGGAAAGTACCAGAACCAGCACCCGAGCTCCCCTCAGAGAGGACTCAGGATCCATTAGCCTAGACTTTTCTTTTATAGCACTTTGTAAAATACTGTATTTCCATTTCCGCAATCTTTGAATTCAATAAAATGGGGCCTTCCCCACTGTATGATATTTGCAATCCAATTGTCGACGTTTACTTTGATTAAACAAAAAAAATATATATACATAAATATCATTGCATATCATTCATCATACTCACATAAGCGCATTCTTCTTCCCTACGAATCTCACATTTGTGTCTCGATTCTAGAGTCAAACTGTCTCATTCGTACAATACTCGGGCCAGTCAACAAAAGAAGATGAATAATCTGGAGGAAGAAAACAGAGAGTTGAGAGAAGAAATCGACACTCTGAAAGAGGATCTGAGAAAGCTTCACGGTGACATGCAAGCTCTGGTAGAAGCTCAGACGCTACAACAAAGGACTGTGATCTCAGAAATCACATCAACGCCCATAGTAGAGAAGTATGATCCTAGTTATAACATGCCAAAAGATCATCCCTGGGGCATGCCACTAAACTATATCCCGGAAGGATATAATTCGCCGATCACTGAAGGTCCAGAAATTGCAACAGGAGCCGCTGGGCCTGAAGGTTACAAACTTCAGGAAAGCGAAGATGCCAGGGGCATGACAATAACTCCTGAAGGTTACAAACTTCGGGAAGCGCCAAGATTCACTGCCGTAGTAACGGTACCACCCCCCGTGGTGCACACTGTCCCGGAAGGACAGATTCCACAGATATCTTCTGGTAGAATGGAAAGTATGTTCGACAGAATGGATGAGTTCCAGGAACAGTTCTTGGAAATGCAGAAGGAACTGCAGGCCCTTCGCGGTCAGGATTTATTTGGAAAGGACGCTGCAGACATTTGTTTGGTCCCCAATGTGAAAGTTCCACACAAATTCCAAGTACCCCGGTTTTGAAAAGTACAAGGGTAACTCTTACCCTCAAAGTCATTTGGTGATGTATGCTCGGCGAATGTCAGCTCAAACAAAGAACCAAGAACTGCTGATCCACAATTTCCAGGATAGTTTAACCGGTGCCGCACTCAAATGGTACATGGGATTAAACCGCACTAAGATCGCCACTTTCAGAGATCTTGGCGTTGCCTTCGTGCAACAGTACAAATATAACTTGGACATGGCACCAGACAGAGATCAACTTAGAGCCATGTCACAAAAGGAGAAAGAGACCTTTAAGGAATACGCTCAGAGATGGCGCGAGATTGCCGCTCAAATTTTTCCACCTCTTGAGGAAAAAGAGATGACAAAGATCTTCTTAAAGGCCTTAAGCTCATTTTCCTACGATAGAATGGTTTCCAGTGCGCCCAGTGACTTCACCGAAATGGTCGGTATGGGGGTTCATCTTGAGGAAGCCGTTTGAGAGGGACGTCTGGTCAAAGACGCTGGATCATCAAGTAGTACAAAACGATACGGTAGTGCTCTCCCTAAGAAAAAGAGCAGGATATTAGAAATATCTCTCTCGGACAGCAAAGACGACGATACCAACCAGTAGCAGCTGTAACTCCTGCTATCAAACCTGCGCCTATTCCTACGTATCAACCTCAGGTTGCTCAAAGCCAATCGAATCAGCAGCAATTTAAGCAAAGGACACAACAGCCTCTTCAGCAGGCTCGTCCTCCGTACAACAACAACCGTACAATGCGACCACCAGGGTTTGATCCTATACCCATGTTGTATGCAGAGCTATTTTCGTTACTGCTGGTCAAGGGGCATGTCTAGACCAAGGCTCCTCTCGCAATACCGGAAAATCTGCCTTTCTGGTTAAAAACGGATCAGACTTGTCCTTACCATCAAGGAGGACCAGGGCATAACATAGAGAGCTGTCTCAGTTTCAAATTCGATGTACAAAAGCTTTTCAAGAGCGGGGTCTTATCCTTCAAGGATACAAATCCTAATGTTCTCACGAACCTGCTGCCTCAACATGAGAAAGCTACAGTCAATTTGATAGAGGGAGAGTCTAACAACATCTATCAAATTCATGATGTACTCTTACTAAGGTCCAACTTGGTTAAGATGCATTGTAGACAGTGTGGATACGGCCATGTGCCACCTCATAATTATCACCAGTGTGATATCTGCTCTAAAGATAATCAAGGATGTTTTGTGGTTCAATCAGCTTTACAGGAACAGTTAGATCTCGGATGGATCCAAGAGCACCGAGTTTGTGGAGTCAACATGACTTACATGAATTCCAATATCATTCAGAATCACAATGTTCTGGAAATGAAGGTCAACTTGGTGGCAATGCACTCAAGGCAAAGCAAGTATCATAATCTGCCGCGACACGATTACAATTCCTGTCTGACTTGCTCGGTAAACAATTAGGGATGCTCTTTCATACAAGAGGCCCTCCAGCGTCAGATTTTCATATAAGAGGCTCTTTCATACAAGATGGATCTTGGATGGATCCAGGACTATCATGATAAAATTCCTTATCAGGTCAACATGATTCAAATTTTTGATATTCGTTTGATGAATACCAGCTTGGTGGAGTTACACGCCAAGCAAGTCCAACTCGGTTTTCTCACTTCACATAATTATCTGAGCTATGAAGGATGCCTTGAGAGCGACCAAGGATGTGCTCTCGTTCAAATAACTTTAAAACACTTGCTAAACCATTGGTGGCTTCCGATCTATCTAGACGAAGACACGCAACAAATCAGTGTGACAAACAGGAACCCTACTAGACGTCAAAGTCAGGATGTTCGATCTATGGAGACAGATCTCGTAAGGTTACACTGCATCCAAAAGGGACGTGGCCAGGTGCCACCGCACAACTATGAACGCTGTAGAATCTTCTCAGAGAATAACCAAGGATGCTACCTCGTGCTGGCCGCTCTTCAAAGTCAGTTGGATCGTAAAGAGATGCAACCATGTCCAAGTTCTGGGTCAATCAACTGGACGCCGAACTACTTCACTGATCAAATCAAGGACGTTGTCATAATCTCTGATCATCAGAGGAACAAAGATGTTTGTGCCATCATCCCTCTACTTGATGACTCAAAAGTTCCTAACCTGGAACCGATTGAAATTACTTACAATGGTCAGAAAAATCAGAAGGCTCCCGTAATTATCTATCTGCCGGAACCGTTACCGTATGAATCAACTAAGGCTATCCCTTACAAGTACGGTGCGACAACAATTGAAAATGGAAAATAAATTCCATTACCCTCCGTCGTAAATATTGCAGACATCAGTCGAGTAACACGGAGCAGTCGAATCTTCAACCGAGGAGTTTGAGAACCTACCAAAGAAAAGGAACCTCAAACCGAAGTTCCTGATCAACCAGTCGGTCAATCCAATGATCCCGACCTTTCAAAAAACAACGATGAGATGCTGAAGCTCATCCAAAGGAGCGAATACAACATTGTTGATCAGCTGTTGCAAACTCCTTCAAAAATCTTGGTACTATCTCTTTTGCTCAGTTCAGAAGCTCACAGGGAGGCTCTACAGAAAGTCTTAGAGCAAGCCTTTGTGGAACATGATGTAACAATACGACAGTTCGATAACATCGTCTCTAACATCACTTCCTGCAACAACTTGGGATTTAGTGATGAGGAACTACCAGAAGAGGGCCGCCATCACAACATGGCACTCAATATTACAGTCAACTGCCAGGATGATGCATTAGCCAGCATGCTGGTAGACACCGGATCGGCTCTCAACGTTATGCCGAAGTCTACTTTAATGCGACTATTATTTAAAGGATCTCCGATGAGGACCAATGTTGTCACCGTCAAAGCATTCACCGGATCCCGAAAAACTGTTATCGGCGAAGTCGACCTTCCCATAACTATCGGTCCTTACACTTTTCAAGTCACTTTCCAGGCCATGGACATCCGAGCAACATACACCTATTTGTTGGGAAGACCTTGGATACATCAGGCTGGGGCAGTCACTTCGACGCTTCACCAGAAGCTGAATTTCGTCAAGAACGACCAACTCGTCACGGTCTGTGGAGAGCAAGCCTTACTCGTGAGTAACTTATCATCATCCACTGTTGTAGAACCAGAAGGGGTAATCAGAACCCAGTTCCAAGCACTTTCTCTACACAACGATAATCAAACCGAAAGAGGAACATCGATTTCCTCGTACAAAGATGCTCTCAAAGCGGTCGAAAGTACCAATACAACAGGATGGGGACAACTTGTCATTCCTACTGACAATAAAACAAAGAAGGGTCTTGGTTTTTCTGTAACCTGTACCCAGACTGCTACTAACGATTAAAGTTTTCATCCCATTCAGGATTTCTTTCACAGTGGAGGTTTCCTTCACCCAGTGTCTCAAGAAGTACATACCATCAACGAGGGTAATTCCTCCGATACAGAGGAAGAATGGAAATCCTATCTCGACGAGGATGGTTATATATCGCAAGACGAAACGCAGACTCCCTTCTGCTTTCCTGCACAGAGCCCGAGATATATACCAAGGTCAGACGCCAAAATGAGATACAGGGATTGTGATCCGGAAGGATGACGTGCTCCACCCAATTCATTAGAGGAAGACACTCCGATGAAATACAACTTTGACCACGACTATTATGGCCCGACGGATGGCCTGCCTATATGGCAGCCGTACCCAGGAGACTCGAGGCAAGAGAATCAGCCGAACAATGAAAATCAGTTAAGTATCCTCGAAAAGAATACCTGCGTCCTCACCATGTCATGGGATCAACACTCAGGGTATTCTGAAAATGCCCAGCACGACGATGAATTTGCAAAGTTTGCAGGACTAGAATTCATCAACTACGCTTTTCCCGAGGTCAACGTCATTGAAAGGGATGACTCCTCCAGTTCCAAAGAAGTGTGGGACACCCTGGGACAACCAAGTGGTAAATATGACTTTATGGTTAAATACACTGCTCCTGAAAGCTCTCGTATCAAGCTCGAAGACATCCAGCCAACTAGATGGGAAGATACACTTGAGAGTACAAATACTATGAAAAGTACAACTGAGGAATCCTCCTACGACAACTATGCCTGGGAGACAAATTCCAACGATCCTGCTCCGCCAGAAATCAGCGTCATTTCTGAGGACAAACCAAGAAAGAAGGTACCAGCCTTTGTGATTCACCGAGGAGTTCGCCGCCAATGGGTTGCTGTCAACATTCCGAAGATCGTCCATAAGTCTAAGTAATTGTCGTCTTTATCTTAACCTTTCACCCTGCCCAGGTGAAACAGATGTTTTGATAGGGCTCACTTTCTGTAAATGTCCCTCTTCGCTTCGCCCACAGCGACAGAGTTTGGTTTTATAGGTTGTAGTTTCAAGTTTCGACTGATCATAAATAAAATAACGTCGTTCTGTAATTTCCACATCTGTTGCTGCTTTCTTTTTTTGCTTTTCTAGAAAATGGTAATCCTAAAAAAAAAACTCTAATAATAAAAACAAGCATTTTTCAGAAAATACACTTCTCACACTCTTGCATTCTCTCTATCTCTTCTAAACATAAATCATCACGTCTTGCAGACTGCTTGTTTTAAACCCCGTTGAAACACGCGATCAAATGCCTTCTCCTAACTTTGAGTTCCCAGTATTCGAGGCTGAAGAAGAAGATGACGAAGGAATTCCAGAAGAGATCTCCCGATTACTTAGACAAGAGGAAAGGTCCATTGATTCTCACAAAGAACCGTTGGAAACAGTTAACTTGGGTTCAGAAGAAGAGAGAAAAGAGGTCAAGATTGGGGCACTGCTCAGTCCGACTGTCAAACAAGATTTGATAAAGCTTCTCAAAGAGTTTACCGATGTATTCGCTTGGTCCTATCAGGATATGCCAGGGTTGGATATCAGCATCGTGGAGCATCATCTACCGCTAAGATCAGAATGTCCCCCAGTAAAACAAAGGTTGAGAAGGACTCACCCGGACATGGCCATCAAAATCAAAGAGGAAGTGCAAAAGCAAATTGACGCAGGTTTCCTCGCCACATCAGAATATCCTCAATAGCTAGCCAACATAGTGCCAGTTCTGAAAAAGGACGAAAAGGTCAGGATGTGTGTGGATTACAGGGATCTGAACAAAGCCAGTCCAAAGGATGACTTTCCCTTACCGCACATTGACATGCTGGTAGACAGTACAACAAAGTTCAAAGTATTCTCCTTTATGGACGGATTCTCGGGCTATAACCAGATAAAAATGGCGCGGAAAAATATGGAGAAAACTTCATTTATCACCCCATGGGGCACCTTTTGTTACAAGGTGATGTCATTTGGTTTGAAGAACGCTGGGGCAACCTATCAAAGGGCCATGACAACTCTGTTTCATGACATGATACACAAGGAAATCGAGGTATATGTCAATGATATGATCGCCAAATCAAAAACAGAGAATTAACACATTGAGCATCTATCAAAATTGTTCGAGTGTTTGAGAAAGTACAAACTTCGCTTGAATCCCAACAAGTGCACCTTTGGAGTCCGTTTAGGGAAACTGCTAGGGTTCATCGTCAGCCAGAAAGGAATTAAGGTTGATCCTGACAAGGTCAAGGCCATTCAAGAAATGCCTTCTCCAAACACTGAAAAGCAAGTCAGGGGATTCCTAGGACGTCTGAACTACATTTCCAGATTTATATTCCTCATGACCGCGACATGCGCGCCGATCTTCAAATTACTTAAAAAGAATCAGGACTGCGTTTGGACAGAAGACTGCCAAACTGTCTTCGACAGTATCAAGAAATACCTGTTGAACTCACCGATTCTATCACCTCGAGTGGAAGGAAGACCGCTGATCATCTATTTAACAGTCTTAGAAGACTCAGTGAGTTGTGTACTTGGCCAACAAGACGAAACAAAAAGGAAAGAGTCTGTCATTTACTATTTGAGCAAGAAACTCACCGAGTGTGAAACTCGATACACTATGCTTGAGAAAACTTGTTGCGCTTTGGCTTAGGCAGGCAAACGTCTTTGCCAGTACATGATTCGCCACACTACTTGGTTAATCTCAGAAGTGGATTTGATCAAGTACGTCTTTGAAAAGCCTGCTCTCATGGGAAGGATTGCCCATTGGCAGATGTTGCTATCAGAATATGACATAGAATACCATGCTCAGAAATCCGTTAAAGGAAGTGTTTTAGCCGATCATTTGGCTCATAAACCGATTGACGATCCAGAATTAGTCGGATTTGACTTCCCGGACGAAGATGTCATGTATTTGAAAATGAAAAATTGCGATGAACCGCTACCCAGTGAAGGGCCAGAACCAGGTTCCCAATGGGGACTAATC
The DNA here is from genome assembly GCA_022829125.1 of Lathyrus tuberosus. Taxonomy (NCBI): domain Eukaryota; kingdom Viridiplantae; phylum Streptophyta; class Magnoliopsida; order Fabales; family Fabaceae; genus Lathyrus; species Lathyrus tuberosus. Next base: position 177,750 of record JALAZF010000142.1, on the reverse strand, counting down.
TTTGACGGAGCTGTCAATCATTATGGAAACGGAATTGGGGAAATTATCATAACACCTTAGGATACCCACATTCCTTTCACTGCCAGACTGACATTCAAGTGTACAAACAACGAGGCAGAATACGAAACTTGTATCATGGGTCTCGAAAAAGCGATCGACTTAAGAATCAAGAACTTGGATGTATATGGCGACTCAGCCTTGGTTATCAATCAGATCAAAGGAGATTGGAACACATACCAATCAGGACTGATTCCTTACAAAGATTACGTGAGAAGGTTGTTACCATTCTTCAACAGAATCGAGTTTCATCATATCCCTCGTGAAGAGAATCACATGGCTGATGCATTAGCCACTCTCTCTTCCATGATTAGTGTAGGTCAATGGAATGACATACCTAAGATCGACATAATGCGCCTTGAACGGCCCGCTTACATCTTCATGATTGAGGCAGTTATAGACGACAAACCTTGGTATCATGATATCAAATGCTTCCTTCAGAAACAAGAGTACCCACCTGGGGCATCCAGAAAAGATAGAAAGACCCCCATAAGACTGGCTGGAAACTTCTTCCTGAGCGGTGATACCCTCTATAAGAGAAACTTTGACATGGTCATGCTCCGATGCGTAGACAGACCAGAAGCAAACATGCTGATAAAAGAAATTCATGAAGGGTCCTTTGGCACTCATGCCAATGGACACACAATGGCGAGAAAAATTCTGAGAGCAGGGTACTACTGGTTGACCATGGAATCCGATTGCTACAAGTACATGAGGAGGTGTCACAAGTGTCAGATATACTCAGACAAAATCCATGTACCGCCGACGCATCTCAAAGTTCTCTCTTCCCCGTGGCCTTTTTCCATATGGGGAATCGACATGATTGGCATGATCGAACCCAAAGCTTCAAACGGACATCGGTTCATCCTAGTAGCCATTGACTACTTCACTAAGTAGGTCGAAGCAGTGTCATACGCCAATGTAACCCGACAAGTGGTGGTCCGCTTTATCAAAAACAATATCATCTGCCGTTATGGTGTTTCGAGCCAGATCCTTACTGACAATGGATCCAACTTGAACAATAAGATGATGAAAGAGTTGTGTGCTGAGTTCAAGATTGAACACCATAATTCATCTCCCTACCGACCTAAGATGAACGGAGCGGTAGAAGCGGTTAACAAGAACATCAAGAAGATTGTTCAAAAGATGGTTGTAACCTACAAAGATTGGCACGAGATGCTACCCTTTTCTCTTCACGGTTATCGCACGTTTGTCCGCACTTCAACAGGGGCAACCCCTTTCTCTCTAGTATATGGCATGGAGGCAGTGCTCCCCATTGAAGTAGAGATCCCATCAATCTGGGTATTGATGGAAGCTAAGCTAACCGAGGTTGAATGGTGTCAAAGTCGACACGATGAATTGAATCTTATCGAAGAAAAGCGAATAACGGCTCTATGCCACGGTCAGTTGTATCAGCAAAGGATGAAGAAGGCGTTCGACAAAAAGGTCCGACCTCGCGTCTTCAGGAAATGAGACCTCGTGCTCAAGAAGATACAATTATTTCTCGCTGATTCTCGGGGCAAATGGACTCCGAACTATGACGGCTCCTATGTGGTCAAGAAAGCTTTCTCGGGCGGCGCCTTGAGACTCGCAACCATGGACGGAGAGGAATTTGCTTACCCCACGAATGTTGACGTAGTCAAGAAATACTTCGCCTAAATAAAAAAAAACGTCTCGGTGGATTGAAAACCTGAAAGGGCGGTCCAGGAAAAAATTAGAGACATAATCAAAAATCATCCCGGTGGATTGGAAATCTCAAAGTACAATCCAGGAAAAAGTTAGGGATAATGGCAAGTAACTACGTCCAGCAAAAGGGGCAAATCCCTTAGCATCAGTTACACCATCCGTCAGAAATCTTGATCAAGGTCATCTTCGACAGAAGCTCAGGATACCCAGAATTCAAAGTTAGTAGAAGGATAGCGGTCGTTATGTTTCAACATAGCCTTTTTCCCTGTAAATTACCATTTTCTAACTTTGTATATACTCCATGGAATCACGCGTTGGCTGATCTCCATCCTATGAATAAAATTTGAGCCCTCGTTCTTTTGTTTGCAATTCTCTTTTGTTTTAGCTTTACGGAACGATGTTTTTAACATGATTAACGATTCTTGAAATCAAACAAAAATGAATTTACTTGTCAAACTTTTTCTGCTTTTAAAATAAAGATGGCAATTCCTTTTGACTGTTAAACATCGAAAGAACATCGATCGCTCCTCCAAAGGCGCTTGAGCTTTAAAGTGCAGAACCAAAGTACTCCTTCTAAGCCAGTGCACCTGAATGAAGGATCAGCGGTGCCAGATGTGAATATTCCGTCTGACACCCTCGACAGAGTTCTTACCTCCTAAGCCTGACCAACGGTTTTCCCCGCGTGGAGTATCTCTCCTATGCAAGGCGGAATTGCTATCTTGAACCAGTGTTACTTTTCATCTCCCACTATGGCCGAGTATTCAGTCGTGTTCATTCACTAGTCTGTATGTTGCGTCAGTTTTTTCAGCATAAACATACATACATCGTGCATTGATTTACACCCATATTCATATCGCATCACTATCACTCTAGTCGGTCTTATCACCTAATAATAAAAGTCCTCTTGTCAATTGAGTTGTCAGTTCGTTCCTCGTCAGGAAGTGAATCATCTAAGTAATCTCTCTCCAAGTTTATCTCTGAATTAGAGACGGTCCTCGACCACTTTGATAACTTGAACCTCTGAAAAGGAAAGAAAACCTTCAACAAACGTCACTCTTCGCCATCGAAGATGATGTCTTCGCTTTCCCAGATTAAGGAAAATCCCTAGAGAAAGCCTCGCGACTAAAGACTCTCAGCAGCACATTGGTTCTTCTCTCCAGAAAGTCAATGTTAATGAAGTCATCGGCACCTCAAAATTGGGGTACATCATATGGCATTTCTTTGAAAAGACCTCGAGCAAAGTATGATGTAATATCCCCAAGGGGAAGCAGTCTCTCAAGAGACTCGTTTTCCCCCCAGTAGAGTCAACAAATGGCTCTCCAACAGAGAAGTTTGAACACCTCAACAGCTCAGATGAATGGGTTTTCCCAGCAAGTCTAACATCAAAACTTTTTCTGTCAAATGGCATCTCCCCAGAAAAATTTGGCGAGAAGTTTGAGGAAAACCTCTACGAATAGCATCCCTTGTCAAAGTTTATCGACAAAAGAATCTGAGACCAATTCCTTGGTAAGAAACCAGGATCGAGCGGAAGTTTGCATCAGAAACTAAGACCAGTTCCTTGGTAAGTGTAAGTTCTTGTAATTGGCTGTAATTTTGTTAAAACAATGTTGATGTCATGGTTGATGTTGCAACATGAACTGCTAATAGTCTGGGTTGTAAATAGTGTTGAAGAGTTAAAGTGCTGAAGAGTGATGTCACATGCGAAGTCTTAACATCACTATACCAGAACATTACAACATCAGGTCTGGGATGATTAATTAGGGCTGCACGTGTTTCTGGTGTGAATAAGAGATTCTGCTAAAGAGAATCAGAGAATGCAGGCGAAGATCAAGGGAGAGATATATTCTGTTGCAATCAGTTATGAAGATCAGTTTGTTACGAATTTAAAGCATAAAGATATGGAGAATATTCGGAGTTAATTATTGAAGATTTAGTTGAAGATATGATTGAAGATCTATTTAGAAGCAGATTTGTTACAGAAGATATGATATGATTTGAAGGCCCAAATCCTGTTGGGATTATGTTATAAATAGAATGCTTGTAACCTAGAATAGGCACGGGTCCAAGATGTAGATCATTAGGGCTTTGTCTAAGTGAACCACTCGGGTTGTGAGATGGTCACTGTGGTTAACTCAGAAACCTGTAGGTAATGAGTTTGGGTTTGTTCTTGGAGGAAGCTTTGAAGCAACTCCAATGTAAGTCATGGAAGTGTGTCTTCTGGTTTTCTGTGTTAGAAAAGTCATTGGTAAACAAGCTGTTGATGCAGTGACGGTGTAGTTGACTGCTAGACATCATTGTGATGATAGGAAGTGAGATGGAGTCTCTTACCTAGGGAGGACTTAGGTAGAAGGGTCATTGGGTAGTGATTAAATTAGGTAGATTGTCAACTGGTCTGTTGAGTCTGTAATTTGATACTACTAATAGTGGACTTCCTTCCTGGCTTGGTATGCCCCCAGATGTAGGTTGTTGAACTGAATTGGGTGAACAATTCAGTGTGTTATTTATTGTTTCTATTATTGCCTTGTTCAGCAGATTGCGATGTTGTGACATTGCACAAAGACATCACACATCTGTACCAGAATTTCAATTGGTATCAGAGCAGGCATCCTGTCTGTTTCTGGATGAGATCTAGGGAAGATACTTTCTGGTTCATGAGCAAGGAAGATAGTTTTGCTGAGATGGTGTATGGACTTGGTCAGTTCATAGAGATTTTTGTATGATCCCTTGAAGTGGAGGATGAACTGTTCATGACAGGGTGTGTATTGGACCTGTCTATTGTTATCAGGCTTGTAGCTTTGGTGGTGAGCTGCTGTGACTTAGTTTCAAACCTATGTTGTCCTAGTGCACATGGAGTGTCGTGTTTGTACAAGGGTTATTATGTTTTGCCTGAAGGCTGCAACATTCTGTTCTCCTCTGAAGATGTATCACATGGTGAGGTGATACTTGAGGATATCTTCAACTAGCGTGTTAGAGTTGCCAAAGATACTTGTGGTTCATCCCAAGTCCACTCATAAAGGAACTCTTATATGAGCTTGTTGAAAAGGGGTCTGAAGAAAGTTAGAAGCGATTTATTCTTACCTCCAACCTTACAAGGTCAACCTCTGGGTGTGAAGAGAACTTATGTCCTACCAGCAGATTGTGACATAACAGATGCTTGGGGGCTAAACAAATGTGTTGATCACATCTGTTTGAAACCTACTCCTGACTTGGAAGAGGAGGCATCTGGGTGGTGTGGAGATTCATCAAGAAAGAAGCTGAGCTTAATTTGTCAATCAACCTTTGGTCAATTGGAATTGGTGTTTGCATCAGCCTTGTGGCTGGAAGGATCAGAAGAAGATAGAGACAAAGTAAAAGAGTATCACTGTCAAAGTTTTCATGCGGGAGTGAAGATCTTGATAAGTTATCTCTTAAGCTTAGTTGTGGTAACCTAATGAGGATGGCATCAAGGTTTGAAGATTCTTGGAAGATTAGAGTATGCTGGGTCATGTGACTGGTAATGTTGAAACATTATGCTCACGGTGAAGTATCAAGTCAAGCCACTTACCTAATCTAATGTGATCAGTGGGATGGATTAGCAAAAGAAGGATCAATCAGTGCCTCAAGTCTGTAGAAAAATGATGTCAGACCAGATAAAAGGTTGTATCTTGCATAATTGTCTGCTTTGGATAAAGTTGTGCAGTCAACTGATGACAATATACATTGACGGGAGACTTTGTATTTGTCTGAGGTTAAAGTGCAGGACTGCAGAAGTGTTTTCAATGGTTAAGCACCTTGGAGATGAATCAACTGATGGGTTGATTGGTGACTATGGAGTATTATCCAATTTGTCAGGGATGAGTTTGAGTTACTCTTGGGCAGTAGGTCGATGAGTGGAAGACTCATGGAGACTATTCTTCTTGAAGAAGGATGAGAGGAAGATTATGCCCTAGTTCAGAAGATTGATGTCTACATCATGCTTAAGGAGCGTCTACATAATCATACGGGAGAATGATGAAGTAGAAGGTCTGCCTTAGATGAAGAGTTTAATAGAGAATGACTGCCTTGAGAGAAAGGGACAGTGGTACCAAAATGCATGTGCTCAGAAGTGTGCTCTATTGTTCATCCTCATCTAGAGCATTAGTTAACCATGACAGGGGGAATACTTATCTATGGATTTTGGCTGCAAAGGTATATATGCTGATCAAGATTGTGAAGATTGGTTGAATCTCTTGAGGAGATAATGTCAGATAACATGTTATGACATTAGGCTGTTGGATGGCATGACATTGCTTATGGGCACATGCTTCTGAGGAGGAGTCTGAAAGACAGCTTTGTTTGTGGAGAATGTGCATTTCTATAAGAACTCAGTAGGGGTTTGTGTTGATGGAAGGTGTTCTTCTTGCAAAGGTGCACTGGTTATCCTTGGTAGGGGGGAGAATGATATTATGGGAGCTTTTAGTGTTGGCACTTAGGTTAAAGTAAATTGAAAAGTTGTTTACATGAGGATTTAGTGTCTTGTACAGTTGTGTAAATGGAACAGAAGTAAAACAGAAATTTATTGCATTGATGAAAGCTTACAAGATTAGTAAAAACAACAAACAAAGTGTCTAAAGATTATCCCAACCCCCCAAATCAAGAAAAGTCTTCCAATCTTCATCCCATTCATCATCAGAGGCTTGAAGCTGCACTTGGTTTTTCTTGATAGTCCTCATCCTGGTTTCGGATGTCTTGCGTGTTCTTGTTGCTCCAGAAGATGCTCCAGCTTTGGACAGTGTTGTGTCCTTCAACTTCTGAGGATCTGGCTTCTTGTCCTCTTGCATGTGTCTCTTTGCTGCATTCTTGTTAGACTGACTCATGTTTCCTTCCTTGGTGTGCTGATAGGAGCAAGGAGGTTTGGTATTTATAATGGATAATATGGCATTGTTTGTATCGCCTGACCAGTCAGAGTAGTCCTTGGTGTGGGAATCTGTTTTTCTTGGGAACCTGCCTTTCTTGACATATTGGTTACCAGAACTTCATGCTTGGTGCCTGGGTGGAAGTGGTCCTAGTAGGATAAGGCTAGGTCTTGTCTAGTTAAGTGGGATGGTCTTTTGTCTCGTACTGATATCCTATATGTTGTTACAACATTATGGTTGGGTATGTACCATACTTATGGAGTTTGAAGGAGCAGCATTATTGTCTGAAGTGGCAGTTCTGACTTAGTGTGGATTAGAATGGGCAGATTCTAATCTTGATGGTAAGTAGTTCAGGAAATACTTGGCTACTTTCATGATGAAGACTTCATTAGGAGTTGTTGGATGTAAGGACAGAAGGGTGTTTATCTTGTGTGAGAAGTTTCCTATCAAATGGGCCTTTGTTATTGATCTTGGCAGACCTTGTACCTAAAATCCCCATGAGGAATGTAGCATTATTGGTGGGATATCATAAAGGGCATTGAGTGTAAGGCTGTTTACTATAGCCTATTGCAGCATGTGTATGGATCAAACTTGTGCAGTGTGATGATGGGACCTGTCATAGCTGTGTGAAGATAGTGCCTATACAGGAGAGGTCTGAAAAGCAAAAGTGGTGTACTTGGCTGATGGTTGGAAGCAATCTAGAAGAAGTTGTGAGAAGTTGTATCAATACCCATTAGATAAGAAGATGTGTTTGTAAAGTCTTGGGTTACTGAGCCAGCAGGCAATGTCTGAAGAGATGTCAGAACATGATATAGGACATGTTTTTTTTGAGCCAAACAGGGAAGTATTTTGGACGGTGGTGTTAGGATAAAGTGAAACACGTGGCTTCGACTATGCATGGAGCGTTATTGACCTAATTTATGGTAAGATTCAGTTGTGAAATATTTAAGGCAGTCAAGGCAGTTTTTGGAAGGTAGGCATTGAATTTGAATGCAGTTTTTGATACCTAAAATAGCGTTTGTTTGACCAAGAACATGGACATATTCAAGGCTCGTTAATTTCTAAGTTACTGGTCATCTATTTATAGGGGTTAGTTTGTTCTCCTTCAGCCAGTGAGTGTTCTTATCTCATAAGTCTTATGGCATTTATTCTTGTATGGGTAAGCACTTCTTGGGTCTGGTTTTGTGAGGGTTTCCTTTGCCAATTTGTGGCTAAAAAGGGGGAGAAAGGAAAGAGATGGTCTAAATGGTTTGCACAGATGTTATGCCTGGAATCTGTAGTTTCTGATGCTGCAGAACAGGATGGTACATCCTCTAGTTGGTGTTGAGTCTTTGTGACTTATGTCCTGAGTTATGAACACAGTTGTGACTTGTGTTCTGAGTTACCTGGGTTGGCAGAATGGCACTTCTTAAGTTTCCTCTTATGCCATGGTCTAAACCCAGTGTCTGATCAATGATAGTGTGCAGAATTATCTTATGCCACCATTGGTCTTTGATGAATAGACAAACATTTCTTTTCTGGGGGAGTCGTCCACAATGATTCCGGGTCTGAGTTGAAAGGAAAAAGAAATGTGTTGTATTAAGGGGGAGTGTCTAAAATCTTCTTCCTCATGTACACCAGATTTCTGTAATCTGAGTGCATAACTTCAGGACTTTCTACTTCTTCCTCCTGATGTGCTGCCTGAAGTGATTGTGGTGGGCTGTGTTGCCAAAAGAAGTTGTCTGACATGATGTCTTAACATCATTCATATATTCCCTAGAAGATGTCTCTCCAAGATTGCTGCTCACAGTAGCTACTGATGGTTACTGTTAACTACTGACTGGAGTATAGAGTTGTAATCTGAGTTGTAATGTTTATATAGGTGTTTTAGCCAAAATTAGCCAAAGGGGGAGATTGTAAGTTCTTGTAATTGGCTGTAATTTTATTAAAACAATGTTGATGTCATGGTTGATGTTGCAACATGAACTGCTAACAGTCTGGGTTGTAAATAGTGTTGAAGAGTTAAAGTGCTGAAGAGTGATGTCACATGCGAAGTCTTAACATCACTATACCAGAACATTACAACATCAGGTCTGGGATCATTAATTAGGGCTGCACGTGTTTCTGGTGTGAATAAGAGATTCTGATAAAGAGAATCAGAGAATGCAGGCGAAGATCAAGGGAGAGATATATTCTATTGCAATCAGTTATGAAGATCAGTTTGTTACGAATTTAAAGCATAAAGATATGGAGAATATTCGGAGTTAATTATTGAAGATTTAATTGAAGATATGATTGAAGATCTATTTAGAAGCAGATTTGTTACAGAAGATATGATATGATTTGAAGGTCCAAATCCTGTTGGGATTATGTTATAAATAGAATGCTTGTAACCTAGAATAGGCACGGGTCCAAGATGTAGATCATTAGGGCTTTGTCTAAGTGAACCACTCGGGTTGTGAGATGGTCACTGTGGTTAACTCAGAAATCTGTAGGTAATGAGTTTGGGTTTGTTCTTGGAGGAAGCCTTGAAGCAACTCCAATGTAAGTCATGGAAGTGTGTCTTCTGGTTTTCTGTGTTAGAAAAGTCATTGGTAAACAAGCTGTTGATGCAGTGACGGTGTAGTTGACTGCTAGACATCATTGTGATGATAGGAAGTGAGATGGAGTCTCTTACCTAGGGAGGACTTAGGTAGAAGGGTCATTGGGTAGTGATTAAATTAGGTAGATTGTCAACTGGTATGTTGAATCTGTAATTTGATACTACTAATAGTGGACTTCCTTCCTGGCTTGGTATGCCCCCAGATGTAGGTTGTTGAACTGAACTAGGTGAACAATTCAGTGTGTTATTTACTGTTTCTATTATTGCCTTGTTCAGCAGATTACGATGTTGTGACATTGCACAAAGACATCACACATCTGTACCAGAATTTCAGTAAGAAACCAGGATCGAGGGGAAGTTTACATCAGAAACTGAGACCACTTCCTTGGTAAGAAACCAGGATCGAGGGGAAGTTTGCATCAGAAACTGAGACCAGTTCCTTGGTAAGAAACCAGGATCGAGGGGAAGTTTGCATCAGAAACTGAGACCAGTTCCTTGGCAGGAAACCCGGATCGAGGGGAAGTTTGCATCAGAAACTGAGACCAGTTCCTTGGCAGAAAACCAGGATCGGGGGGAAGTTTGCATCAGAAACTAAGATCAGTTCCTTGGCTGAAGACCAAGATCGAGGGGAAGTTTTCTACCTTTTCTAAGCATCATTGCTTAGCTAAAGAAGATGGACGAGCCAACTACCGTTCATAACAAACCATCAAAATTTTCGGGTATTCCGATATTTAATCCTCTTGCACCCCGAATGCCCGAATACCTTCGCCATTCACACCTTCAGGTCCAAGAATATTAAATAGGGGCATCTGTCATACCCCAAATTTTGACCACCAAGATTCCCATCATTGTGAAAACCATCGTCACAATATGGATGACCTTTCATACTCATTAATCTCCCCAAAGATGGGTGAACATTCACTATAACAAAGAATTAGGGTTTCAAGCCCTCTCAGAGCCTTTAGACAAAGGATTAATCAAGAAAGGACATGATCTTCAACTTATCTAAACCTCTCAAACATCCACAAAGGATCAAGAGGACTCCCACATCAAGAATCAAGCACAAGGCTGCAGCATTCCAAGTGGATCAAGCCTCAAAATCGCTAGTGTCACCAAATTAGGGTTTTAGTGGACCAGGGCCTCCAGATGGAGATTTTCCTCTGGGAATGAGCCAATGCTTCAAAACATAACCTAATATACTCCAAGGGACCTCATGGATCCAATCATCAAGTAAATTTAACCTTAGGGGATGCATACATAAAAAATCTGGAATTAGGGTTTCTTGACCTAATTCACCCCTAGGTTGACTTTTGGGATAAAACATGAGCCAAGACCTTAAGACATGGTTTGAGGATCTCCAATATACTACATTGATCCATTTGCAACAATGGATTGATCCAAGAAGCTTGATCTACAAGTTTCAATTTCATCTGGACCACAGTTAGGGTTTTGAGGAAAAAGTCAACTGTACCTTTGACTTTTGATTAGGACATGCTCCCAAACCTTGGGACTTAAGTCAACACACCCTATAACACCTATGGAATACATCCATCAAGTTTGATTTAGGTCAAGGACTGGATTTCATAGAGGATCGTACAGTTTAGAATTCATTTGACAAAAAGTCAACTGTGCCAAAAAGTCAAAGTTTGACTTTTTTATTTTTTGATCAATTATGGTCCCTTAACCCTAAAATGATGTTAATGTGTGATTTGAATCATCATTAATCAAGAAAAATCAATAAAAGTGGGATAACTTGTAAAAGGGGTAACCATAAATAACTTAGAAATTTTCTAAGTTATGGAACAAAGTGGCTAGGGTACCAACTTTGGAGGATCATATCTCCTAAACCACAAGGCCATTTTCCCCCATTCAAAGCTGGATTTGTGGCTCTCATGGCATACTTTAAAAGTGTCAACTACACCTCATTCCAGTTCATTATGGATTTTGAGTTATGGTTGGACCAAAATGGCTGAAAACATGAAATGTTACTTTTTCCAACACTTAGTGAAATTTTCACTAAGTCAGAATCTGTTTCACTTTTTCCAAAAAGTAAGGGCATTTTTCACTTGGATCCCAAAAGTATCAAAACAAACTATGATCACACATATGTTGTATCATATGAGGGCTTTCCAAAATGACCAAGAACTTCACCAAACTCAATCTGAGCAAGAAGTTATGACAGTGGCAATATGCCTTGCTGCAACTGTCACAACAAGGAAGATTTGGGCATTTTGCTCGATTTGCTCAAATTTTGCAAAGGGCAAGTAACTCTATCCATCTGAACACCTCAAGGGGAGACCAAGGAGGGACAAACACTGATCCATCAGCCTCCCAAGTCCTTGGAACCAAAAGTAGCATGCCAAACCTAGAAATGCCTAAAAGAGGGACAAGACTCCAATTTAGTTTTGGGGCATTTAATGGATACACCAAGGTGGCATGGACTCAGCATTTTCCAATTGAATTCAGTCAAGGAAGATCCAACAACTAGGGAACCACAACTCTGTGCTCTAACCTCTAGTCAATGGCTAGAGAAGACTTGGATTCTCATTGATCAACATTGGCCAAACCTCTGCTGCAGTTGCCATTCACTATTGATCCCAAAACAAACTTGCTCTACTATAAATAGAGCTCATTTGTGCTCAGTTTGAGTACACCAAAGCCATCAAACAAATGCTTTCCTCAAAATCTCTTTCTCTAGGCAAAAATACCTTCTTTAGCAAGGTAACTATGAGTTTTTTAGTTAGAGAGCATTTCTCACAAGTGACCTGTAACACCAAAATCTCAAAGTCACCTCTCAAAACCTCAAAAATAGGACTTTTGTGCATTTTTCAAGCCATGTCTTGATCCAGCCACTTTCCAAACCAGATAAAACCCAAAACACACTCCAAATATCATCCTTGAACTGTCCCAAATGGTTCCCTACATCTGGAACACCATTTAAGAGAGTTGCTATTTTGGCCACTTATGCCCCTTTTGCAAGAAAGAGCTCAAACTTGCTCCAGAGGTTTCCAGTTGATTCCAACCATCCTAAAAGCTTCTAAGAGATCATTTGAGGGTGTCCAAAGCATCAAATCATTTCTGGAACAAAGTACTTGGCAGATTGCACAAAAACTCCAAAAAGAGGTAAGCATCACAACTTGAACTCTTTGAAATATGCATTGCTTTGAAGTCCAGTGATCATACACATCTCATACATGTTATATATGTTGTGTTTGAACCAAATCATCATGTAATTCATGCTTGTAACAAAAGATAGCACAGAAAATGCAAATCATGGCCTATTTCAAAACCATTATCGAGTTTTTCAATAGGAGCATGATCTGAAAAAACTACCACCACCATTGGATTCCTTGTGAAATTTTAGGCCAGATGCATATAAATTTTATCCCAATCCATGGAGAAATGAGAAAGTTATGGCCTTCACGTTTCTGACCAAAATCTTGCCCTGCCTTGCCTTAGGCCAGGCCAAAAACAAGGCAAGCCTTGTATATTTGTGGTTGTGTTCCAATATACTGATGTATCACCACCCCAGTGGTAGGAGGCGCGCACTGCACACAAGAGGTCTGGGGTTCGAATCCCCCTCGCCCCAGATCCTCTTTTTACCACTTTTTCCTATTTTTGTTATTTTTCATATTATTTTTAATGATTTGAAAAATTAATAACTCACTCAATTTTAATTATTTTTGATTGGTTCCTTTTGCAAAAAATCATAAAAATGTTAAAATATTTTATTCCACAAGAAAATCAGGTTTGTATTGAATATTTAATATAGTTAATATTTTTGTGAATAAATTCATTTTTTTGTTTTTTAAACATTTTAAAATGAATATTCACCTTGAAAAATCAAAAAACCAAATGAGCTTTAATTCATCTTGTGATTAAGACATCATTTTTCCAACCTTAACCAAAAATCATGAGTTGTTTATTAGAACTTATTTGGTGTTTTTATCATTTTAATTAATTTTCTTCGAATAATTACTTTAAAAAATGATGAAATTAGGGTTTTGTTGATTTTCACCTTAACAAACTTTTTTTTAAAACTATTTGGGCCTCTTGAGAGAGTGTAAGTCCCACCCCTCTGTGAGTAAACCTTTTTTGGGCCTCAGTGTATTGTATAAGTCCCGATACCGTCAAAAAGTTCGGCACAATCGTCGCCTTTTTAATAAAAACCCATGGGCTTCTCCTTGAGTTATAAGACCCACCTTTATTCATTTTCAAACACTTTTGGGCCTCTAATAGAGTGTAAGACCCATCCCTTTGTATAGAAAACCTTTCTTGGGTCTCAGTCACTTGTATAAGTCCCTGTACAAATTCAAAACAACAATGCAATCACTGTTAAAATTTGGGCCTCTCTTTGAGCTGTAAGCCTCAACAACCCTTTCAAAATACTTTCTTCTTTGATTTTGAATCCAAATATACTGTTGTTTTCAAACTTTCTTTGTTGAACAACTAATAAATCAGCATGGAAGCTCTACAACCGAGTAAGTGTTTATCCGCTTTCATTTAACCGCTTTCATATGTATATAACTGTATTGTGGGGCTGTTTCACTGTAATTCTTCCTTCACATCCTTTTGTATGCTTGTCACATATCCACTGTGTAATACTAGTATAGTTATTTAGAGTTTCCCCGGCAACTACGTCTAGCACTAGGTAAAGCCTCGTTGGTCACTCTTAAATTCAAACAAAACTAGATCCCAATATGATTCCAGATACAGTCTTCCCTCCTCTTGGGGTTTAACAATATGGAACAAAGAGAAAGGCAGTATTCTCGGTGAACCTTTTCTCAGACTGTAACCCTAGAAATTGTCGAAAGGAACTCTACTCCCCAGAGTTGATCTATTCTCGGTGAATGGCACCTCTTGAGTTCCTCAAACCCGGAGCTCTCACTAAATAATCTATTCTCTAGGAATAGCATTTCTTGAGCTTTCCCAGCTTGGGACCCACGGGCTTCTTAAAAGCACTCCCGCCTCCTCTTGGGCGTTGTACAAGGACCCTTCGGCTTCTTAGAAGTTTTCACAGGCTCCTCTTAGGCATCGTATAATGATTCTTCCTCAGCGAAGATAGCCTCCTCTTGGGCTTCGTACAAATTGTCCCTTCGGCTTCTTAAAAGTTTTTTCCCGCCTTCTCTTGGGCTTTGTACAAATTGTCCCGACGACCTCCTAAAGGTATAGAAACAGAAATTAGTCATCTTAATAGAGCAGTCTTTCAAAGGAGTCAAGATCTTTCTCCCGTAAACGTACCTCTTGGGCATAGTACAGAAGATAAAACTCTAGACTTGGACAGTCTAATCCCCTTGAGTCTCGAAGACATTCTCAAGTTCCCTTCTAAACATAGGAAGAAACCCAGCCTCTCTCATGAGAGCGCTCTACTTGGACCTGCCTAGGGATTTCAATAATTCTCAGCAGCAAGATAGCCTTCTCTTGGGCTTTGTACAGTGATTCTCCTCAAACGGAGCTAACCTTTTCAGGCTCTCTTGTTGAGTCTACCTCCCCTTTAGCCTCCGTCTTGGGCTTTATACAAGACACACTCTCTTGTTGAGTATGAAAGATTCTCTTGTTGAGTCACCCTTTAGCCTCCGTCTTGGGCTTTGTACAAGACTCACTCTCTTGTTGAGTATAAAAGATTCTCTTGTTGAGTCACCCCTTAGCCTCTGTCTTGGGCTTTGTACAACACACATATAAAAAATCTCTCTTGTTGAGTATAAAAGACTCTCTTGTTGAGTCAAACCCTTTTAGCCTATAATCTCGGGCTTCGTACGAGACAGAAAATCACTCTCTTGTTGAGTATAAAAGACTCTCTTGTTGAGTCAAATCCTTTTAGCCTGCATCTCGGGCTTCGTACGAGACACAAAAACACTCTTTTGTTGAGTGAACCCTTTTTGCTTCAATCTTGGGCTTTGTACAAGACAGAAAGAACATTTTTCCCCGGAAGAGTCAAACTTCCAGCCTCCTCTTAGGCTTTGTATAAGGAAATCCCCGGTTGAGTCAATCAACCTTTTAGCATCAAAACATGCCTTGCTCACAA
Organism: Lathyrus tuberosus; assembly: GCA_022829125.1. NCBI lineage: Eukaryota > Viridiplantae > Streptophyta > Magnoliopsida > Fabales > Fabaceae > Lathyrus > Lathyrus tuberosus. The sequence continues at coordinate 162,527 of JALAZF010000142.1, read as the reverse complement.
CATACAAACATCAATGACTCCTCTTTAGAGATGAAAAAATTCCCTCTCAGTCAGGACCCCTTTAGCTTCATATCTTGGGCTTTGAACAAGATACAAATCACCTTTTAGCTTCAATCTTGGGCTTTGAACAAGACACGAAAACACCTTTTTCCTCCCATAGAATAGGAGGAACTACGATCGCTCTAGTTTCCCTGTTTCATTAAACGGGAATACGTAGGCATAAGATTGCAGAATCTTAGCGATCATACTAATAAAATACTCCAAATCCGGTACCCCCGTACATCAATCAATCTGGTGCAGTATCCTAACCAAAAGTTCCCTAAACGATTCCGACACTTGCGTTCTTAAAACAAATAACCCAGAGAGAGACCCCCCTTTTGATAGCATCTGTAAACCAACAGTTTTGACTATTTAAACTCAGTTTGCAAGTAGAGTTAATTGGAGACATCTATTTCCCTTCCTTAATTAGCTCGATAGGATAAAAAATGAATCGAACTGTAGTACCAAAGCGATAGTGATTCGAAACCACAAAAACCGCGCTACACCTACCTACACCTCAACAATAACCTCTCCACCCATTCAACCAAATGAACCAGGTTCTCCGAACCTACTCTCTGATTCTCATACCCTTAACATTGAACCATGATCTAAGGAAATCATCTCTAATACTCTAGAAATTATCACATCTGAACCTTTCACGGTTTCAGAAATCCTTGAGTTATCGTCCCTTACTGATCAACCAACATTTGAACCTGTTCATACTGAGACTATTTCATCTCAACCAGCACCTTCTGAAACTATCTCTGCTGAGCCTAACCTTGCCTTGGTCATCTATGACATACCCCTTCCAACAACCCTCGAAGAATGCATTGGTCAGTTTCGTAACAAGGCAATAAAGAAGGTAGCAAAATTAAGAGCAGAAACAAGCACAAGTGCCAAGCCTCTGGAGCTTGAGAATTCTTGGAAAACCTTTCAGAAATGGTTAGTTTCTGAATTTGCAAGAATTACAAGCTTCTCAGACGCCACTAAAACTGCTGGTGTTTAGTTGGCAAAGGAAAAAGCTTAAGCTGAAGATCGAATAAGGGAATTCAAGCTTTTGGCTGCGAAGCTGAAGAAAGAGCTGTTGAAGAAGCGAGACTTCTAGCAGAAGAGGAAGCCAGATTGGCGCAAGAAGCTGAAGCTACAGAAAAAGATAAGCAAGACGCCTTAGTTGTTTCCTCATCTGAACCTGCTGTGGTGCATTTGGAAAACGCAATTAAAGAAATCAGAGGAGAACAACAGATTTTCAGAGAAAATTTTGCAGAACAAAAGACTGTCAATGCAAATGTTCAGACCTTGCTTCAAAAGATTCTGGACAAGATGTCCTCTAGAAGCACCTATGTTTTTCTTTGTTTCTTTCGGCTCTATGAATTTAGGATTTAGAACTTAGTTTTTCACCCTTGGATTACAAATCTTTTTGATAATGACAAAAAGGGGGAGAAGTAATGAATGTGATGTTTTGGTTTTGGTTCTCATTAGTTAATCTCTGAAAAATAAGTTGTTTACAGTCTAACCAATAAACTGCTATTTCTGTTAGATTTTTTTCTTTTTCAGGAATTCTGATGATCTGATTAAACATCATGAAGTTGATCTTCAAAGAAATCAAAATTTAGCAAATCAGAACTCTGATAAAGAAATCAAAATGTTTTAGCTCTGACAATTCAAGTCCTTGAGTTTTGATAGAAACAAGGTTCTGAGATGAAAACCTGAGTTCTTGTCAAACTCTGAAGTTTGTAATTGAATCAAGACTATGAAGATTTCAGTATCTGACTTATTGGAATCAGGGGGAGTTCATCCAGAAAGGTTCACAAGTTAGGATATTTGATCTTCACCCAGTATGAGATTCAGGGGGAGTATCTCATGCGAAGGATAAGTATTTCTTAACCTCCTTATTGCGATTATCATTGTGTTATGTACAAAATTGCGTCATCAAAATACATAGTTTTGTCATCATAAAAAAGGAGGAGATTGTGAGAACAAGATTTGGTTCTGCAATATTGCCTCTGAGTTTTGATGATATCAAACAAGTATGTTTGTATGAACAATTTTGTGAGTCTAATGTTTGTTATTTTTGAGAAATTAACAAACAGGTTCTGCTTCCGATAAATAGCGTGGCTAAGTTGTTAGAAGAGAATATTTTTGCCTATGCGCTACACTTGATCTGCTAAATAGCAGTAATTGCTTCAGGAGAATCTGAAGATTGCAAGACTCTAATATAATGTCTAAAGGGAACAAGTTCTGAAGATCTGAAGACAAAGGTTCTGATGAACAAAGTTCAGATGCTGAAGACTTACGCTCCCTAGATAAAGGGTTCTGAAGACCAAGTGCTGAAGACTCTAAAAACGCAGTTCTGAGGACTCAAAGACTTGAAGATCTTAAGAACCAATCTACGTTTTCCCTTCTTACTCATGCTCGCAGAAGCCTCTGAAGTTAAGAAGTTAAGAAGACTAAGCAATGAAGTACAATTGTACAATAGTACAAACGAAGATATTTTGGTAAGTGTGCAACAGTACAAACGAAGATATATTGACAAGACAGGATACAAAAGTATTATCTGTCCGCACGTCTCTACCAGGCCGCTGTCAGTCTAAAATCGCTATGATTACTCCTCAACGGTCACATTTTACACGGCTATATAAAGACATGAAGACTTGAAGAAAGACACAAGAAAGCTCACTGCAAAATATCTTTCTTAAGTCATTTAGATCTTAAAACTGTTTACATCTCAGCTTGTATAAGAAGCACTATTCTGTAAACGAAACTCTTTCAAACTTAGGTTTGGGTTCCTTAAGAAAGACCGGTAAGGTTGGATTTCTTGAGAAGTCTAAGGCGTGTTGTCTTAGAGGTTGTCCTTGAGAAAGACCGGTAAGGTTGGATTTCTTGAGAAGTCTAGGACTTGAGAGTCGTAGGGGTTGTTGTTAGTCACCAGCATTTTGGCTTGTGCGTTGTATTAATCTGATTGATTAGTGGATTAAGACCTCGATTGAGAGAGGCAAAATCACCTTGGCGTGTGTACTAGATTAGCTTGAGGATTTCTCAAGTGAACTAGTATAAACATACTGTGTTATCTCTTTCTAGCTTTATTAAGACTATTACTCATAAGTGAAAGGGTTGTTAAGGGGATTAGTTTATAAAGAAAAGATTTTATTTTGAAAAACCAATTCAAACCCCCCCCCCCCCCCCCCCCCTTTCTTGTATTTTTCACACCTTCAGTATTGTCCTAACCCAATTCATTTTGGGTCAAGATTATGTCCTTTAGATATAGAGACGTGCAAACGGAAATGATTGACTGTCTTTGTTTGGTGTCAGGTAAGAATATGTCTATATGGTGTAAAGATCTGGTTGGCTTAACAATGGATGGGTACGAAAAGTGTAATTGGCTCACCAAGGTGATTTTATGTATCTTAGGAAATGGTATTAACATTCGGTTTTGGAAGCACGTCTTCTTTGATTAGATTTCGTTGTCTTATCAATTCAAGAACCTCTTCTGTCATTCTGTAAATCCTAGCATCTGGTACATGATGTCGGCCATTGGATTGAGGAAGTATGGCATTGGGATACGCAGTTTCTCCCAAATTTTCTTGATGCAAAGAATTTGTGGTAGAATACAATCAACTGATCGATATTCTGTAAGAGGTTAAGCCCAACAGGTTCACGCACGATAATCATGTGTGATGGAATTGCGATGTTGGATTTTATGTCAAGAACAATTATGTTGTGTTTGTGAGTTGAGAGCAGTCAGATTCAGTTGTGGAGAAAGTGGTTTTGCAGGTTCTTAATGAGTTATGAAAATTGAACTTACCAAGTAAAATTCAAATTTTCATATGGAAGTTGTTAACAAATAAATTGCAAACTACAGTTGAATTTGAAAAAAGGAATGTTATCAATGGAGTTCATGATTTGGTGTCCTCTATGTTTCAAAGAAGAAGAATATATTATTTACTTTTTTTTTTAACTGCGAGGTTAGTTGTATCGTGTGGCAGCATATCTATTCTTGGTTGAGGTGTGCTGAGGTTAATGTCGTTTCTAATTCGGTTGAACACTTTAATAACTTTGTGAAAGGTCTAGGGTCTGAGTTTTTATGTAAGTTGTGTTGATCTGTGTGGTCTTGGGTGTGTTGGTTTATTTGATCATGTAGAAATATAATCTTTTTTTGCAGGGGCTTTCATAGACGTTAAAGAGTTGATTTATTTGGTTAAGTTTAAATCCTGGGAGTGGTTTTCTCTTTCTCAAAATAACTATAACAATTCTCTTTGGGTTGATTGGTGTTGTTTCCCAGATCTTTGTTTATGATTTGTGGGTTGCTTTAGCTCTCGTTTTCTTGTAACTGGGTGGGAGTACCCCTAACACTCCGCTTAATTCAAATTTAATTATAAAAAAAGAATAAATACTCAACAACAATTTTCCGTAGACTTTGTTTGGGAGTTTGGAAGGGAAGGGAGGGGGAGACTTTGAAAAATAAGAAGGATTGAATGAAAATAATAAAAGGATTTTGGTTTGGTGGATTTTGGACTCTGATTTGGAAAAACTCAAAATTTGTATTGGAGAAAGATTTTGGAGGACTTAGATAAATTGTTCAAATATAATTTTTGTTGTTGTAGTATTTTAAAAATTAAAAATATATTATTGATAAGCATTATTTTATCATTTTAAACAAAAAAATTTTTTCAAAAAATATTAAAGATTTCTCTGTATTTTTTAAAAAATTATTTTTTCAAATTCTCCCTTCCACTCTCCTCCAAACTCCCAAAAGACACACTACTCCACCGCAAAGCCTTACCAATGTCCCTCATACTAACACATTCGTCTTGTCATGCCCAACTCGAAGTGCTTTACACTCTCTGCCTCTTTCTTTTTCTTTGGTGACATTGCTCATGTATGTCACAAACTCATGTTATCATATTATATAGTAATGAATATAGGCTGGTAAACGAGACTCATGTAAATATATGCATTTCCTTTTGTGTTGACAAAGAAAATAATTTTAAATAATTTGATCTTATAAAGAAATTTGTTTTCTTTTTTAAATCATAATATCCAGCATTGCAATCAATCAATTAATATTCTGAAATTTGTGTAGGCGAAATTCCTTATTTCAATTTTGATTATGAATCCTTTAAGGTTTTTAAGGTAGATTAGTGTTGGTTGAAATTTTTTTCTGGTTTATATCCTTTAATTCAATTGCCTTTTAAAAAAAAATTAAAAATATTTTCATTTACAGATTTTGTTTAAAGTCAAAGTAAAGTTTCATATAAATTTGATCATACATAAAAAGATTTTGAGAGAAGACCATTCTCGATATTCAAGTCTTCACCACTAAACCAACCACAAAATTGAATAAATTTGATTAGGACTAAAACTTGATTAATCCTAGAGTAATTTATGGTTGATAGTAACTTGAGCAATACTTAACCACCAATTAATCAATACCAACGATTAAACCATAACATAACTTTTTGATTGCCTTTACAAACGATTACAAATATATCATTATTTTATTGCATCAATGCAAATATTACCAATATAAATATGGGGAAATAACTAAGTGCCAAGTGAGTCTTGCTTTCAATGAACAAACCTCTTTGGTATAAAACGGTTACTTTGCTTGCTCTTTTTAGGAAAATACTTTCTTCCTTTCTTTCCCAAAATATACCGTTTGTAGCATCTAATCATTAACCAAAACTTGTTATTTAGCTACTAATCATTAATTAGCCCCTCTCTCTCAAAAGTTTATCTTTTCATTCTCTTCTTTTGTGAGCTAAAAAGTCAAATAATGACCTTAGAAGCTGTGGTTTTTCCACAAAACGCATTCACCTACGGTTGCAAAGATTACTTATATTCATTAGTTGAAACCGTTGCAAGAAATGAAGAATCTTGGGACAACAACTACAGTTTCCAAACAGAAGAAGAACAAGATCTTTATGGAATCATCAAGAAGAATTTTGATTCTTCTTCTTCTCCTTCCGTGGTGCAAAATGGTAAGAACCAATGGGATTCGAATTCTTCCCCTGAAACTTCCAATCTTCCTCCCAGTTTCATTGTCGAAGAAGGTGCTGCCGTACCGGTTAGCCGCAGGCGCAAACGACGTCGCACTGCGATTGCGAAGAACGAGGAGGAAATCGAGAGCCAGAGAATGACTCATATTGCAGTTGAACGTAATAGAAGGAAACAGATGAATGAATACCTTGCTGTGCTCAGATCCTTGATGCCTCGTTCTTATGCAAAAAGGGTCAGTTTTGTAATTTTTATTTACAGTACACCATTAAAATTGTTTTAAGTTTTGCTTAATTGAAGTTTTAGAGTTTAGATAATCTAAAATTTGACAGAAAAGTAAATAAAGTAAATAAATTTGACAGAAAAGTAAATTACACTATTGTTTAATTGATAATCAAGGTTTTAAATAAAGATCGTGCGCGGTCATATTTGAATTGCGTAAAAGCTTATATTTGAATTGCGTAAAAGGTTTCACGATTACTATATGTTTTATCATGTTGTATTGACACTTCTAAAAAAACGTGTTCGTGTTTGTATCGATATTAGGCACATTTAATCAATTTTTACAAATTATTATCGATATCTCTGTGTCAATATCGGGTCATATTTAGGGGTATCCATGCTTATAGATAGATGTTTTGGAATTATAGCAAGTGAATTACAACAATTTCGTTTTTTTTTTAATCATAAAAACGGTGAATAATAATATCAGTGTGTACTTTTTGATACAATATCAATAGGGATATGAATAAATTATAAACTAAACCAAATTAAATTATATATATCAGAAAGTATACATACTATATCGAGGATATTGTTTTGCCGCAGTTGTTTTTGCGAATTTTCGTTTTGTATAACCAACTCTAAATTGTTAATACTAAAACTCTTTACCAATTGTTTCAAAATCATAGGGTGATCAAGCATCAATAGTAGGAGGAGCAATCAACTTCTTAAAGGAGCTAGAGCACATTATCCAATCCATGAAAGGACAAAAGAAAACAAAAGAACAACAAGCACATGAAAATGTATTCAATAATAGCTCATCATCATCACCCTTTGCTGATTTCTTCATGTTCCCTCAATACTCCACATGTGCACCTCAGACCAACACGTGCTACCCTGCTAACCCTAGTCAGTCACGTGCCATGGCAGACATTGAGGTGACTCTGGTTGATAGCCATGCAAATATAAAGATACTGTTGAAGAAACAACATGGACAGGTTATGAAGATGGTTGTTGGGATTCAAAACCTTGGCCTCAATATTCTCCACCTAAATGTTTCTACTATGGATCATTTGGTTCTTGTCTCGGTTAGTGTCAAGGTAAACTAACTTACTTTTTGCTAATTTATTTATCTACTGAATAAAAAATAAATTTACAAGTAAAAATAATAATTTGTATACACAATTTTTTAAACAGGCCAAACAATAACACATACTCAATAATAATTTCTAATTAATTTAAAAGTTGAATTAATCTATAAGAGTTTTTAAAAAGGTATATGAAAAGTAATAAATTACATTCTAATCTATTTTTTTTATATAACTATTTTTTTATATACATTACACTATTGTCCTATTCTCTATATATAAACACTGAATTAAAATTACGTTATAGCTAGGGGTGATAAAACGGACTGTTCATCCCGTCTTAAATCTATTAAAAGAGAAGCGGGACAGACAAGCTTATCAAATAAAATTGGACTTAAAAATTTAGATTGCCATGTCAAGGTGGCGGGTTGGTGGGCGGCGGAATTCCCCACCTATTTTTTTATTTTTTTATTTTTTATTTTTTAAATAGATTAATACTTTCTTTTTATATATTTCAATTATATTTTTTACTTATTTTTTAAAAATATTTTTCATAAAGCATCTTTTTAACAAATTTTATTTAAAAAAATATTGCATATATTCACAAATAAATGTCTAAAATAAAACCATAAAAAATGTTCATCTAAAATAGAACCATTAACAAGAGTTCTGAAACTATAGTTCAAGTATTAACCTTTAACAAACCAAAATACATATTTTTAGTGCTTGATAACTAAGTTGGTGGGCTGGCGGGTCAACCCGTTCCTTTTTTTACGGACTTAAGGCGGAAGTGGTTTAAGGTGGAGGTGGACTGAACAGATAGGCGTACACAAAATCCTAATCCAACCCGCTATTTTTGGCGGGTGTGTATAGTGATAATAAAACGGGTCCGGTCCGTTGGGCATGCCCGTTTTGTCCGCACTTTAGTGTGGGGCGGGCCAAGAGTTTAGGCTCTCACCTTTTAATGTGTCCGCCTCGCCCCGTTTTCATCGCGGGCTTTTGCGGACACAAGTATTTACATAAAATTTTGCATTTTTAGGCTTAAATGGTGTAGTACTCACGGGCTTTCCTCGCTCCGCCCTCACTTTTTTTGGGACAGGCCTAGGTTTTAGACCCACATCCTCAACTATGACCGTCCCACCTCGCCCAATTTTCTATAAGCTTTTGCGGGAGGGAGCTAAATAGGGCGGACATGCCCGTTTGCCACCCCTAAGTGTGCGAGTCAGCTCGACTAGGTATGACCAGTTTTGCCACCCATGATACAGTAATGTTATATTATTTAATGAGTTTAAAAATATATTATTTTTCATATTTATAATGGAAAGTTCTATAAAAAAGAAATGGATTAAAAATATGTATGAAGAAGAGGTATTATTAATATGCGAATAAATGGATGAGAAGCAAACAATTTTTCTATTACAATATGTTTTCTTAAAAGTTCAATCTAAGGTCCTATCTTTTTAAATAATTTTGATGCCCTGACTAAATACTTTTAAGAGTTAGCACCCAAGATGTATGTTTTTAGCGGATGTTATAATCCTATTTAAAGAGTAGAAGGAGAATTAAATGAGAGGTTGGAGATGAGTTTTAGAAACACATGACTTTCGTTCAAATAGAAGTAAGAGGGACTATATCGAATGTATGTTCAACAAAATGAGAAGTGTTTCCAATCTATAGGTGAAAATTGGAGACCATCACACAAGTCACACAATTTAAATATCTTGAGTTCGTAATACAAAATGTTGGAGAAATAAAAAGTATATAAACCATCGAATTAAAGTTGAGTGACTAAAATGGAGAACTTCAAGGGTTTTATGTGACAAAAAGGTATCACTCAAATTGAAGAGAAATTTTTATCGGAATGTGGTAAGATATGTGATGTTGTGCAAGATAGAATGTTTGACGATTAACAATCAACACGAGAATAAAGTAAGTGTAGAAGAGATGAAGATGTTGCATTGAATGTGTGGTAAAATTAGACAACATAAAATTATGAATGACAATATTAAAGAGAGTTTGAGGTAACACCTATAATAGAAAGATGATGGAAAATAGACTTATGTGACTTGAGCATGTAAAGAGAAAATTTGTATATTTTATTCCAATGAGAGTATATAAGATGGAGAGAAATCAAATAACTAGAGGTAGAAGAAGAATAGAAAAACTATATATAAGAAAACTTTTAAACATGATCTTGGATTAAGGATTTAGATACAAATATGATATTAGATAAAATATTATGGCGAAAGTTAATTCCTATAGTCAATCTTATTTAGTGCGATAAAACTTATTTATTGTTAATTTAATTATCACTATAGTGAACAAAGTGACAATTTCTAATTATATCCACAAAATATTAGTAAAAATTTGCTTACTATATGTATCTTTTTATAAAACTTCCAATTGATATTAATAATACATTATTAGTACACAAGTAGTGCATATATAATAATAGACAAAGTTACAAGTGGAAGCCAAAACCGATAGGATCCACAAACCAACCAACCATACCAATAAAACCCTACCAATAGGTATACAAAACCAGAACTGAAGATAAAATCCAGAAAAAACAACAGACAGAAAAAACTAGCAAATTAATTGTACTTAAGAAACTGTTAATCATTTTGCTAATTTATATTTTATTGAAATAGATAGAGGAAGGGTGTGAACTGAACACAGTGGATGAAATTGCAGCTGCTGTGAATCAACTATCACTCAGAATAATCCAGGCGGAAGCTGTATTATAATATCAACAAGAGAGAGATTCATATACATGCATCTGCATAAAAGCTATATATAGTAGGATATTCTTTATTGTATATTTTCTTTCATGTCTTCTGCTTTTTTCACGGCAACTTCAAAATATGGAAAGGACAAAAAGTTTGAAGGGACATTCACTTTGATGTGGAGGCCCATGCTTACTCCAAGTGTGTATCAATTTGTCATTATTAGCATTATTTCAAAATCATGAGCATCGTTAATTTCTTTGGATTTGTTTGTGGGGCTCTTACCATTATTATGTTTTTTCAATGTTAAGTTTGTCTGTAATCTATGAAAAGTTATAGAATTTTTCTTATGGTTTTATTCTAATTTTATTTTTGGAGTAAATATTGGTAATTAGTTTGTTAGAAAAAGAAATATAATTATTGTATAACAGAGACCAATTACTGCAAGCAAGCAATACTTCTTCTGCCACACTGATGCATGTTGTCCAATCCTCCTGTATCTTAATCTATTGTGTCTATCAGTTATAATATCTGTAAGTTAAAGTAAACTAGATATATTTCGGAGATGCATCTCAGAAATGAGAAAGGAGGAGGATTCTGGTGCGATTTAAACTCCATTGCATTCCGGAGATGCATTTCTGAAATAAGTGTGAAGATGCATCTCTGAAATATTTTAACGTTAACTCATAATTTTGTGCGTCTAGAGATGTATCTCTGGAATCTACGTTGGATTTGTTTGTGGGACTCTTACCATTATTATGTTTTTTCCATGTTAATTTTGTCTGTAATCTATCAAAAGTTAAAGAATTTTTCTTTTGGTTTTATTTTACTTTTGTTTTTTCGGGCTACTTTTTTAGTAAATTTTGCTAATTAGTTTTTTTTAGAAAAAAAGATAATTTTTGTGTAGCAAGACCAAACTATGGATCTTTTGTATATATTGTAAATTAATGTCGTCAAGAACAAACCAAAATACGAGAAAAAGATTTGAGTTTCTTGAACAAACACAAGAAACCCTATTATGTTTTACAAGAGGGAAAGAAGAAGGAAGAAGAAGAATAAGAATTGGTTAAATCTGTTTTTCTATTCACTTTCTCAATAAGGGTTCAAATATTACATATGAATACCAACAATTAACCTCTCTCAACAACCTGAGAGAACTAGTCTATTTATATACTACTAAGCTAACTTAACAATTGGGCTTATAAGCAAGGCCCAATTTGACATACTAACTTAAATTACAAGTTAATATATATTTCGACATTATACTCGAACATACTTCGACTACAACATACACAACTCTCGTCGAACCATGAAGCTACCCTTGTCGACAGTAAAGTTCGATCTAAATACCACAAATCTTCACATTGGAACAAACTCTATAACATGGGAACAAACTAGCTTTCATCATGTAGCTTTATCAACTACATACAATGGAAAAACTTGCTACTTGGCAATGTCTTTGTGATCATATCAGCAACATTGTCATTAGTCGAAACCTTCAGCACTTGGATTTCTCCACACTCGATTATCTCTCTGACGAAGTGTAGCCTCACATCGATGTGTTTGATTCTCTCATGATAGGCTAAATTCTTTGACAAGTATATTGCGCTTTGACTATCACATTTAATAGCAATAACTTGACCTTTAAGTTTCAGCTCCTTAGCAAAACCTTCAAGCCACAATGATTTTTTCACAGCTTCAGTGAGGGCGATATACTCTACTTCAGTGGTTGATAAAACAACAACCTTTTGAAGTGTTGCTTTCCAACTGATTGTTATGCCAAACATAGTGAACACATATTCGAAAATAGATTTTCTAGCATATGCAATGTTATTCATATAGGCTATTTCGACTTCAGTACTAGGACTTTGAGTCGTACTTAGCTTGTACTGATGATAAGTCGGTGTTAGACCATACTTTAAATTCGATATACCAAACTTGTCGAGAATCTTCTTCTGGTATGTCTCTTGAGATAAGCATAATCTCGACTGCTTTGTATCTCTCCGGATGTCAACCCCAAGAATTCTTGAGGCTCTGTATCTTCACCTTCACAACATCTTCAACACTGTTGCTTTCTATAAGGATGTCATCCACATAAAGCAACAAAATAATAAGTGAATTTTCAGGTCAAAATCTAAAGTAGACACAGTGGTCAAACTGCATCCTAGTGGAACCAATGTGTGCAATGAATTTGTCGAATCTCCTATTCCATTGTCGAGGAGATTGTTTCAGGCCATACAAGGACCTATTAAGCTTGCACAAATAATTTTCCTTTCCCTTTTCTGCATACCCTTCAGGTTTCCTCTTCAGGATAGTTTCATCTAGATCGCCATACAGGAAAACTATCTTCATATTCATCTGTTCAAGTTGTAGGTCGAACTTTTCCACCATGGCTAACAACATTCTAATGGATAGGGATGGAAAAAAAATACGTACCCACGGATAAAATCCACCACGGATATGGGACGAGTAGCTTAATGGATATCCATGGATAAATTTAATGGATATTTAAATACTCGTTTGTTAATGGATATGGATACAGATTTAATGATATTCGTGCCTGCAGATATCTATATCCGTTAATAAATTATAAAAATAATTTATATATCATTAGTTTATTATACCTTATCTTTTCATTTTCTAAAAAAATTAGTCCTCTTATATTTCTTTTTTCTTTTTGAAATTTTCTTTGAAGAAAACTTTTCACATTTCATTCAAATTCTATTACCCATTTCATATTTAAACTCTTCAATACTTCATACCTCACTTCAACAATTTCACAGTCCAACCAATTAGTGTCGTCATTCCTCTGTCGAACCAGTGTCTCCCTTCCTACTTCTCTGTCGTCTGCTCTTCCATCATAACTCACAATCACAATATCTTTTATTTTTTAGGTTAAAAGGAAATGTATGAATATTATGTTTGGATCTAATTATGTTTTTATGAATAAAAAGAAAATTAATATGATAAAAATTTATTCTTAAATTAAGAGCAAATTATATGCATGTTATGTGATGATAACTTTTTTGTGTCTTTAAAAGAAGTTAAAAATATTTTTTCCAAAAACTATTTTTTATAAAAAAAATATTATCCATGGAAATCTGTAAATATCCACGGATACCCTAAAACCCGCGGATTACCCGCTTAACAGATACCCACATGGATATGGGATGGATATGGATTTCATATTTATTCAACGGGGCGGATACGAATATCATAGTATCCGTCCCCATGGATTTCCATTTGCATATCTACTAATGGATCTATGCTTTACAACAGGTGAGAACACATCATTGAAGTCGACACCCTCTTTCTAAGTGAACCCCTTAGCAACCAACCTTGTCTTAAAATGCTTCGACATCACTCCTTCAATTCTTTCCTTAACCTTGAAGATCCACTTACAACTGACTAACCTGGCCCCTGTAGGTTTCTCGATCAATTCCCAAGTGTTATTATCATAGAGAGATTTCATCTCATCATCCATGGATTTCAGAGTCTTATCTCGAATCCTCATAACTTCCTTATAGTCTCTGGGTTCTTCGTCAAGAACCTCACTTACAGAGATTAAGTCATAAACTATGAGATATGCATAACCATGTCTCTGAGGTGGATTAATGACTCTTTTTTACCTGTCTCTTGCTAGTAGCTTCCCATCTTCTTCGACTTCATCTGGGTCATGCAATTCAGCATCACTATGCTCTACCTCAACACGAATCTCACTTTGTTCCCGCTCTTCTTCAGATATCTTCGAACTTCGACCAATGTCATTTGTTTTCTTGAAAGCCATCTCAGCTTCATTTAAAACTACATCTCGACTTGTGATACACCTCCTGTGATCTGGATCTAGGCCCCACAACCTATAAACTTTGACTCCTTTAGGGTATCCAAGGAACATACATCTTAGAGCTCTAGGTTTGACCTGGTCTTTCCTAATATGAGCATAGGCTAAAAAACCAAATACTCTAAGTCTGTCGAGACTAGGTGGATGTCCCAACTAGAATTTTTCAGTTTTCTTCATTCCCAAGGCTATCGAGGGACACCTATTTATCAAGTGTGTTGTAGTCGCAGCAGCTTCTGTCCAAAAACACCTTTTTCAATCCTGCACTTACCAACATGCACCTCACCCTTTCCAGAATGGTTTTATTAAACCTTTCATCCAAATCATTTTGTTGGGGAGTCCCTGTAGTATTCAAGACCATTGTCGGTCCTCAACCTCTTGACCTTCATGCCAATTTAGTTTTTGACTAGAGTCTTCCAGCTTTTGAACTTTTCAAAAGTTTCATCCTTAGTCTTTTGGATGAATACCCATTACTTTTTGGAGTAATCATCAACTATGGATAGAAAATACTTTGCACCTGGGTGTGAAGGATTCCTTGCAGACCCGCAAAGACACCGGGTCCTCTAATTCGAGTGCACCATAAGGTTTCACCTCCTTGATTTGAAATGGTCATGACCATTTGAACTTCAATTTTCTAGGAAATAGTTTGATTCTTGAATTGAATAACAACACCATATGCCCGGGTTTGAAATCTCTGTTAAGGATCTTTTTATCATGGTACTTCTTGACTATTTCTTTGTAAAGCTTAGATGACTCATAGGCTTGAAGCCGCATTTCATCAAGCTCATGCAATTGTATTTTCCTATTTTCTCCAGCTTGATTCTGATAAACATTTAGGAACTTCAATGTCCAATAAGCCCTGTGTTCCAATTCTACTAGAAGGTGGAAAACTTTTCCGTACACCATTTGGAACTGTGTGAGACCTATTAGTGATTTTTAGGTTGTACGATAAGCCCATAATGCTTCATCCAGTTTCAAGGACCAATATTTCTTTGAAGTTGACACTGTCACCTCAGGGATCATTTTTTATTTCACGATTAAAAACCTCTACTTGCCCGTTGGTCTGTGGGTGATTTGGTGATGTAGCCTTGTGCCTAACACCATAGTGTTCAAGAGCTCTAGCTAGCTGAGAGTTATAAAAATGTGACCCTCCATCACTAATTAACACCCTCAGAGTGCCAAAACAAGTAAAAATATTTTTCTTTAGAAATCTGATTATTGTTTTGCCATCCGTTTTAGGAGATATTATTGCTTCTACCCACTTTGAGACAAAATCAATAGCTACCAAGATGTATTCATTTGCAAATAAAGCAGGAAATGGTTCAACAAAGTGTGTTCCCCAACAAAAAAAACACCTCTACCTCTAGCATATTTTGTAGCGAGATCTCGTTTCTTTTGGAAATTCCACTAATTTGTTGGCAGCTGTCACACTTTTGGGTATTCTCATGAGTGTCTTTGAATAAAGATGACCAATAAAATCCTGACTGTAAGACTTTTGCAATTGTTCTTTCCCCATTATAATGACCACCATAAGGTGAGTTGTGACAATGCCATATAGTGCTCCTAAATTTTTCCATTGTCACCACCCTCTCGAGAGTTTATTTGCCCCCAATTTTTAAAAGTACAGATCATTCCACACATATTGATTAAGATCGTGAAGGAATTTATTCATCTATTTTTAATTTAAGTCTTAAGGAATCAAACCATTTGCTCTGTATATATTAGCTAGGTCCACAAACCATGGCCTTTCTTGTACCATAAACAACTTTTCATCCGGAAACTCCTCAAGGACATCAAGTTCTTGTTCAGTGATCTCAGGATTTACCAATCTAGATAGATGATCTACTACTAAATTTTATGTTCATTTCTTGTCACGGGTTTCTGTCATACCCCAAATTTTGACCACCAAGATTTCCCATCATTGTTCAAATCATCACCACAATATGGATGTGCCATCATGCCTAATCAATTTCCTCAAGGATTGCTGAGCTTTCACTACAACCAAGAATTAGGGTTTTAAGCCCTCTCAGAGCAATTAGACAAAGGATCTATCAAGAAATTACATGATATTCAACTGTTTAACCTCTCAAACACCCATAAGGTATCAACAGGACTCCCATATCAAGAATCAAGCACAAAGTTGCAACATTCCAAGTGGATCAAGCCTTAAGATCACCAGTGTCACCAAATTAGGGTTTTGGTCGACCAAGGCCTCCAGGTGGAAATCTTTCCTCTGGGCATGAGCCAATGCTTCAAAGCACAACCCAAGATACTCCATGGGACCTCATGGACCCAATCATCAAGTCAATTTTGCCCAGGGGATGCATTCATAAAAAATCAGGAATTAGGGTTTCTTGACCTAATTCACCCCTAAGTGGACTTTTGGAGCAAAGCATGGGCCAAGACCTCAAGACCTGATTTGAGGGCCTCAAATACACCACATTGATCAATTTACAACCATGAATTGATTCAAGAAGCTTGATTCACAAGTTTCATTTTCATCTGGACCACAATTAGGGGTTTGAAGAAAAGTTAATTGTACCTTTGACTTTTGACCAAGACATGCTCCCAAACCTTGGGACATGATTCAATACACCCTATAACACCTATGAAACTCATTCATTAGGTTTGAATTAGGTCAAAAACTTGATTGTACAAAGGATCACACAGTTTGGATGTCATATGACAAAAAGTCAAATGTGCACAAAATCAAGTTTGACTTTTAGGAATTTTTCACAAATATGGTTCTCCTAAGTAAAAAACAATGTTAATGTATGATTTTGATCATCATCCATCAAGAAAAATCAAGAAAAGTGAGGTTTCTTGCAAAAGGGGCAACCTTGAGAAACCAAATTTTTTCTAAGTTATGGAACAAAAGTGGTTTTTACCCAACTTTGCAAGGTCATAACTCCTAAACCACAAGGCCTTTTTCTCCCATTCAAAGCTCAAATGAAAGTCCATCTGACATACTTCAAATATGCCAACTACATGAGATTCCAAATCCTCATGGATTTTGAGTTATGGATTGATCAAAATCACAAAAAGTGAAAATGGTCACTTTTTCCAACACTTAGTGAAATTTTCAATAAGTCAGAATTTGCCTTATTTTTTCCAAAATGTAGAGGCATTTTTCACTTTGATCCAACCTGAACCAAGACCAACCTTGAACATCAAAGTTGAAGTATGCCATGAGGGCTTTCCAACAAGTATCAGATCATCTTCAAATTCAATTTGAGTAGGGAGTTCCAACCCTTGGTACATGGCATCATGGATTGATTTTGTTCAAGGAAGATTATAGGTCATTTGCTCGATTTGGCCAAATAAGATAATTCTAAGCCTTGTCATCCATTTGGATACCTCAAGGGATAAAATTAAAGAGGAATGATCTGAACCACAAGCCTCCCAAGTCCAAGGAACTACATGTAGCCATAAATTCCTTAAAAAGGCTAAAAAGTTCAAAGACTCCAATTTTGTTTCAAAGCATTCAATGGATACATTAAGGTGGTATGGACTGAAGAAAACCTAACTGAATGAGTCAAGATTCAACTCGAATCAAAGGACCATAGGCTTGTGCCCTAACCTCAAGTCAATGGCTAGAAGAGACTAAAGATGCCTTTTGATCAACATTGGCCAAAGGACTGTCCAACCTGTCATTAACTATTTCTTGCAAAAAAAACTTGCTCTACTATAAATAGAGCTCATTTGTGATCAGTTTGAGTACACCAAAGCACCACAACACTTGCTTTTCTCAAAATCTCTCATTAGGCCAAAATGCCTTCTTTTGCACGTCACCACTGAGTTTTTGATTTAGAGAGCAATTCCACCACAACTCATGATCCAAACACATCCAATGTATCATATATAAGCTGTTCAAACACTCACCCTTGATCTGAAACACCAAAATCAGAAAGTCAACCTCCAAAACCTCAAATTTTGACTTTTCTGCATTTTTCAAGCCATGTCTTGATTCAGTCACTTTCAAAACCAAAAAAGGCCTCAAACACACTCCAAATATCATCCTCAAACTGTCCCAACTGGTTCCCCTCAACTGGAACACCATTTGAGTGAGTTACCATTTTGGTCACTTTTTCCCCTTTTGAAAGAAAAAGCCAATACTTGTTCTTGAGGATTTCAGCTAGTTTTGATCATCCTAAAAGCTTCTAAGGGATCAATCAAGAGTTTCCAAAGCATTGAATCACTTATGGCACAAGGATCTTGACAGTTAGCACAAGGAGCTTCAAGAGGTAAGTGCATCACAACTTGAACTCTTTAAATCAAGCATTACTTTGATGTCCATTGATTATGGACATCTCATACACATCATATATGTTGTGTTTGAATCAATTTGCCCTACTTTTGTGGCCTGTATAATGAGATAACATAGAACATGCAAGTCTAGGCCTATTTTGAAATCACTATCAGATTTTAAAATAGGGACATATTTAGAAAAATCTAAAAGCACCATTGGATTCCTCATGAAATTCTAGGCAGGATGCACCTAAAGTTTGTCCAAATCCATGGAGAATTGAGGAAGTTAGAGCCTTCATGCAAATCCACAAAAACTTGGTTTTTTGCCTTGACCAGACCTAAAAACCAAGTCATCCATATATGTTTATGGGGTGGTTTTGATACACGGATGTATCACCACCCCAGTGGTAGCGCGCATGTGTGTTTGTTTGGCAGGTCGTGGGTTCAACACCCACTCAGACCATTTTTCCATTTTCTCTCTTTTTAGCTATTTTTCACATTTTTATGGTTTTTATTAATTAATTCCAAAATTAATTTCTCTTTCAATTTTAATCATTTTTTATTGGTTCTTTTTTTGAAAATTCACAAAAATGTTAAATAAATTTATTCAACAAAAATTTCACAAAAATATTATTTATTTCACATATTTGGTATTTTTGTAAAGAATTATGTTTTATTTGTTTTTTTAAACATTTAAAAATATTTCTTTCTCTTTATTTTTCTACTTCAAATGAATTTCAAACTTTCATGTGATTAAACATGATTTTTCAAAATATTTTTCAAAGTATACAACTTTTTTTTGAATATATTTGGTATTTTATATCATTTATTATCTAATTTCCTTTGAAAATTATATTAAAAAATGCAAAAATTAGGGTTTTCTCTAATTCTTGATTTTTCAAACTTCACAAAACACTTTTGGGCCTCTAATAGAGTGTAAGACCATCCCTTGTAAATGAAAACCTTTTTGGGCCTCAGTCATTGTATAAGTCCCAGTACGTTAAAAAATCTCGGCGCGATCATCGTTTTCAAAACAAATAATATGGGCCTCTCCTTGAGCTATAAGTCACATCTTTTGCATTAAAATAAAATCTTGGGACTCTATTAGAGTATAAGACCCAATCCTTGTTGTACATAAACCTTTTTGGGCCTCAGTCATTGTATAAGTCTCACTCTGTTTTCTGAAATCGCGGTGTGATCGTCACCCTTTAAACAAAATCATTTGGGTCTATCCTTGTGTTGTAAGTCACATTGCTTTTCTTTTTTCAAACACTTTGGGCCTCTTAATAGAGTGTAAGACCCATCTCTTTGTACAGAAAACCTTTTTGGGCCTCAGTCATTGTATAAGTCCCGATACAATTTTCAGATCAACGGTACGATCACTGTTTTTCATCTGGGCCTCTCCTTGAGTATAAGCCCCAATCTTCTTTTAAAAACAACTTTCCCTTTTGATTTAGGTTCAAATTCATAGTTGTTATCAAAACTTTCTTTAATTT
The DNA here is from genome assembly GCA_022829125.1 of Lathyrus tuberosus. Taxonomy (NCBI): domain Eukaryota; kingdom Viridiplantae; phylum Streptophyta; class Magnoliopsida; order Fabales; family Fabaceae; genus Lathyrus; species Lathyrus tuberosus. The sequence goes on along the minus strand of JALAZF010000142.1, from coordinate 142,876 downwards.
CTTGAACAACTAACCATACAGCTGTTACAATGGAAGCTTGCTCACCTGTAAGTTTTAAACAACTTTCTTATACATACTTGCACACACACACACACACACACACACACACACATATATATATATATATATATATATATATTTGTTTGTGCGGGAAGCTTGCTCACCTGTAAGTCCTCCTACCCTCTTTTACATACATTATATATTTCATCTGTATATATATGGCTGTATATTATCTTGCTTAGAGTTTTCCCCGAAAATTAGGTCTAGGATTAGATAAAACCAGTGGTCACTCTTTCAACACAGTCAAAACTAGTTCCCCATAGGAATTTCCAGATACAGTCTTGCCTCCTCTTGGGCTTATACAATATGGAAAAGAGAAAGACATTATTCCTGGTGAAACTTTTCAAAAGACTGTCACTATTAGAAAAATTGTCTAAGAAATTTATTTCCCCCAGAGAGGATTAATTCCCGGTGAAACCTCTCTTGAATTTCTTCAAACCCTAGAACTGTTCACTAAAGAAAGGATTATTCCCGATGAAAACTTTCTTGAACTTTTCTTAGGTTTGGACCCACATGCTTCCTAAAAGCATCCCCAGCCTCCTCTTGGGCTTTGTACAAGGACCCTCGGGCTTCTTAAAAGTTCTCATGCCTCCTCTTGGGCTTAGTACAAGGACCCAAAGACCTCTTACAGGTGTAGGACTGAACCCAGTCATCCTCTGTTAGAGCAGTCTTTCCAAAGGGTCAATCATTTTCAGCCTCCTCTTAGGCTTTATATAATGATCCTTCTGTTCCTCAGCACAAGTCAGCCTCAATCTTGGGCTTTGTACAAGACACCCACATAAACACTTTTTTGTTGAGTCAGTCAAATATCTTTCAGCCTCAATCTTGGGCTTTGTACAAGACACATATAAATCTCCATAAGCAGAGTCAATCCTCTTTTTAGTCTCAATCTTGGGCTTTATACAAGATAAATCATACTCTCTAGCAGAGTCAATCTTCTTTCAGCCTCAATCTTGGGCTTTGTATAAGACACCTAAAATATCCTCAACTGAGTCAGTCAAATTTCATTTTAGCCTCAATCTTGGGCTTTGTACAAGACAGATAAAACCTCTCACCAGTAGAGCCAGTTTCCCCTTTTAGCCTTGATATTGGGCTTTGTACAAGACACCTACAAATATTCCCCAGTGAATTCAAAAAATCCTTTTTAGCCTCAATCTTGGGCTTTGTACAAGACAAAAAAAATATTTCCCCGGAAAAGTCAACTTTTAGCCTCCTCTTAGGCTTTTTATAATGATATCCCCAAAAGAGTCAGTCTCTCTTTTTGCCTCAATCTTGGGCTTTATACAAAACAGATAATAAACTCCCCAGTGGAGTCAATCAACCTTTTAGCTTCAACCTTGGGCTTTGATCAAGGCACACAAAATCAACATCCCCTCAGAGGAAATCAAAATTCTCTGTAGGAAGATACTTCTCTATATATCACACATCAAAACAGATAAGTCAAAACAAATCTTAATCCCAGATAACTGCTATAAGTGGCACACTTGTTGAGTCAAAAATCCAAGCTGAGTCCATCTCTTATCCTGGTAAATCCCCTTCTTTCATCTAATTGTTGTAAGTGGCAAGCCTCTGGATTATTTACATCCAAGCCAATGTCCCTCTCTTAGTATGAAAGATTCCTAAGGAAAAATGGCACTGCTCAACACTGAGTTAAAGTTTTCTCCTTCAGGACAAATCCCTTATAAAGGAAATTATGGCATTGCTGGATTCACATATCCTAGTTAAAGTAATCCTCCTTTATAATCAGTCACCCAACAGTTGTGATAAATAGACGAGATGTCTCCCTTTAGAGATGACAAATTCACTCTCAGTTAAAACCTTTTAGCTTCAATATTGGGCTTTGAACAAGACACAAATACCCTTTAGCTTCAATCTTGGGCTTTGAACAAGACACCAAAACATCATCTTTTTCCTCCCATAGAATAGGAGGAACTACGATTGCTCTGATTTCCCTATTTTTCTTTAACGGGAATACGTAGGCATAAGATTTCAAAATCTTAGCGAGCACACCAATCAAAAACTTTAGGTCCAGTACCTTCACACACTAATCAAAAACTTTAGGTCCAGTACCTTACCAAAAACATCGAAAAAGCCGAAAACAACAAAAACTCTCTCTCAAAACTCCCAAAGGAGAAACTTTCCCAACCCTGACAGACAAACACCAATAAATAGAAAACAATATAGAAATTGCTAATGACCTATGGTTAACCACATATAGGATGGGTAATTGATAACTTCCCATTGTATAATCTAACCCCGAACTCCCCAATCTCTTAGCATTTGTTCAGTTAAACATTTGCGTACAAGGTTAGGTTTAGATAGCTTCCCTTTCCTTTCCAGCTTCACAGGATAAATAAGAAATCAGAAAGTAGCACCCAATCCCTACCGTTATGGTGAGGAAAAACCAATGGCGATAAGGTGGTCGCGTCACCGACAAAAATCGCATGCTACAGGAAAATGGTGACTCGACTGGGGAGTCAAACTAGTATTAGAATTCCTAAGAGGTCTATGTTGTTAGAATTTTACTATACTATTATATATATATATATATATATATATATATATATATATATATATATTGCTTTTCCTACTTGATATTCATGTATATTTTTCTGTCAATGGGGATGTGATTGATACGCATGTGGAAAGTTTGAGAGAACCCTAAGATAAGGGGTGGCATAGACGGGTGGACTTACAAGGAGTGATTCCAGAATAAGCGATCCTGGTAGACCACCAAATCAGGAGAGGGCCTGTGTGGATACTATGTTGAACGACCGATCGTCGTGAAAACATACGCTATCTCCGTGCGGCCCCCATGACCCTGAGGATTTAGTAGACATTAACCATATGACAACTTTGTAGTGCGGTGACTATCGGGAATAGTTGATATGCGATACTACACTCAAATGAGATTGCCCTAGGATGCTACAACTCGCTCGGGTGAACCAGCTTGCTGTTGATATCCCTAGGGGGCAATGATTTCGGGAACCTTTAACCCATTCAAAAGGTACAAAAATTGACCAGAATACAACCTTTGGGGATAGGTTGAGCCATGACTCCATGCTCGTGACGTTGAACCCTTGAACCCATGTTTTTTTCAATGTTTTTATGTGCTGCATTCATGCATTCATTTAAAAAACTCTTAAACAAAGAAAAATCCTCTCTTCCCTTCTCTTCTCTTCTCTTCTCTTCTCTTCTTCAAAATAAACTAAAACAATAATTTCAAATATCAGAAATATTGCGTTATGGATTTTGGTAGAAGAAAGACGCACAAGTACATCTTCAAGGCTCCAAAACTAGAGGATTTAAGAAGGTTGCCAAGGATGATTACCAACCCCGATGCTTTCAGAGCTAAGCATGGAGGACTGTTGTCTCTGTTAAGGGTCCACGTAGAGGAAGGAATCCTGTCTACGCTGATTAAGTTTTACGATCCGGTTTATCACTGTTTCACATTCCCAGATTATCAACTAGCGCGAACACTGAAGGAGTACTCTCATCTGACTGATTTACCCATAACTGACCAAACTCCCTTTTCTGGACTGGAAGAAATTCCAAAGGAACAAAACATTGCAAGAGCAATCTATTTGGACGAGTCAGAAGTCAGGACTCACATGACCACTAAGGAAGGAACCCATGGTTTACTTGCTAAATTCCTGATGGAGAAAGCTCTATACTTTGCCAGTGTAGGAAATATAACTGCTTTTGAAGATATCTTTGTTCTACTCACATATGGGTTATTCCTCTTTCCCAACATCGATAACTTCGTCGATACCAATGCCATTAAAATATTTCTGATTGGAAACCCCGTACCAACCTTGCTCGCAGATGCTTATCATTCTATACACTTAAGGAATTTGTACAGCGGAGGAATGATCACATGCTGTGTACCCCTGCTTTACAAATGGTTCACTTTCCATTTACCCAAGTCTGCTGCATTTTGGGATCACAAGAGCACTCTATGTTGGTCACAGAGAATCATGTCTCTTACCAGCTCTGACATAGATTGGCATAATAGGATTTATGAGGGGATAAAGATCATCGACAGATGTGGAAACTTCCCTAATGTACCCCTCATCAGAACTAAATGAGGAATCAACTATCATCCAATTTTAGTTCGCCGTCAACTCGGATACCCGATGAAGAATATCCCGCATAATGTTCATCTGGAAGGTCTTTTCTTCAAAGAATGAGAAAATGACAGGGCACTAAAGAAAGAAATAGTGCATGCCTGACAACATGTTCACAAGAAAGGAAGAGAGTCTCTAGGAAGACCAGACTGTACCTCCATGGAACCTTATCTCCATTGGGTACAAACTAGAGCCCTCAAGCTGAGGATGCCTTACCCTCGTCAAGAAGTTCTTCCGTTAAAGGAATATGTCCTTTATTTTATGTCTGATATGGAAAAAATCCAGGTTGCTCTCAACAAAGTTCAACGGGAGAAAAGCTCTTGGAAAAACAAGTACCGAATCCTCAATGTGTAGTGTACCAAAATTCAGGAACTGTTAAAAGAAAAGGATGCACTGATTGAGATTTAAGAACAACATGCTATGTAAGATCAAAGGAACATGCTCGCTTCTTTCACTTGGCAAAGGAATGAGAACCCGACAACGGCTGAAGAACCCCGATCAAAGAAAAGGAAAATACCAGAACCAGCATCTGAGATCTCCTCAGAAAGGACTCAGGATCCATTAGCTTAGACTTTTCCTTTTACAGCACTTTGTAAAATACTGTACTTTTCCCTTTCTGCAATCTTTCAAAATTCAATAAAAAGGGGTCTCCCCCTACTGTATGATATTTGTAATCTATTTGTTGAAGTTTCTTTTTGATTAAAAAACAAAATAATATATATCATTGCATATCATTCATCATTATCACATAACGCGTTCTTCTTATCTTCGAGTCTCATATATGTGTCACGGTTCTAGAGTTAAACTGTCTCACTCATACAATACTCGGGCCAATCGACAAAAAAAAATGGACGATCTCGAGGAAGAGAACAGAGAGCTGAGAGAAGAAGTCGACGCTCTAAATGAAAGTTTGAAAAAACTTCACAATGACATGCAATCCCTGGCAGTAGATCAGAGGCAACAACAAAGAACTGTGATCTCAGAGATCACATCTACGTCTGTAGTGGAGACATTTGATCCTTGATACAACATGCCGAAAGGTCGCCCCTGGGGAATGCCTATCAACTTTGTCCCTGAAGGATACATCCCGCCGATCACTAAATACCCAGAAACTGCAGTAGGAACCGCTGGGCCTGAAGGTTACAAACTTCGGGAAAGCAAAGACGCAAGAGGTATGACGGCAACTCCTGAAGGTTACAAACTTCGGGGCATGGAAGCACCAAGGGTCACTGACGTAATGACTATACCACAACCAGTGGTACACACTGTCCTGGAAGGACAGATTCCACAAGTAATTTCTGGTGGAAATGAAGACATGTACGAAAGAATGAATGAGTTCCAGGAGAAATTCTTGGAGATGCAGAAGGAATTGCATGCCATTCTCAGTCAGGATTTATTTGGAAAGGACGCCGCAGACCTTTGTCTGGTCCCTAATGTAAAGATCCCGCACAAATTCAAGGTGCCTGACTTTGAAAAATATAAGGGAAACTCTTGCCCTCAAAGTCATTTGGTGATGTACGCTCGAAAGATGTCAACTCAGACAGAGAATCAACAGCTACTGATCCATTATTTTCATAACAGTTTAACCGGTGTCGCACTCAAATGGTACATGGGTTTAAACCACACCAAGATCATTACTTTCAGAGATCTCGGCGCTGCCTTCGTTCAACAGTATAAGTATAACCTGGACATGGAACCAGGCAGAGATCAACTCAGAGCAATGTCACAAAAAAACAAGGAAACTTTTAAAGAATATGCTCAGAGATGGCGTGAAATTGCAGCCCAGATCTGTCCCCCTCTTAAGGAAAAAAAGATGACAAAGATCTTTTTGAAAACCTTAAGCTCGTTCTATTACGACCGAATGGTTGCCAGTGCGCCCAGTGACTTCACTGAAATGGTGAACATGGGGGTACGCCTTGAAGAAGCAGTCCAAGAAGGACGATTGGTCAAAGATGCAGAGCCATCAAGCAGTACCAAAAGATATGGTAGTGCTTTCCCAAAGAAAAAAGAGCAAGATATTGGTAATATCTCTCTCGGAAAGCAAAGGCGAAGGCATTAACCAGTAGCAGCGGTAACTCCCGCTATCAACCCTGCGCCGGCTCCAACGTATCAACCTCAGGTTTCTCAGAGCCAACCAAATCAACAACACTATCAGTAAAGGACACAATAGCCTCTTCAGCAGGCTCATCCTCAGTACAACAATAATAATTGTACGACACGGCCAACAGGATTTGACCCTATACCGATGTTGTACGTAGAACTATTTCCACTTCTACTGGTCAATGGGCACGTCCAAACCAGGTCTCCTCTTACAGTACCAGAAAATCTACCTTTTTGGTTCAAAGCAGATCAAACTTGCCCTTACCATCAAGGAGGACCGAGGCACAACATTGAGAACTGTCTCAGCTTCAAGTCTGATGTACAGAAGCTTATCAAGAACGGGGTCCTATCTTTCAAAGATATTAATCCGAATGTTCAGACGAACCCGTTGCCTTAACATGAGAAGACTGCAGTAAATTTAATAGAAGAAGAATCTAGCCGCAGTTATCAAATTTATGATGTACTTCTATTAGGAACTAATCTGGTTAGGATGCATTATAAACATAGCAGGTACGGTCATGTACCGCCTCATAATTATCACCAGTGTGATATTTGTTCAAAGAATAATCAAGTATGTTTCGTAGTGTGATCAGCTCTACAAGAATAAATGAATCTGTGATGGATCCAAGATCACCGAATTTGGGAAGTCAACATGGCCCATGTGCATCCCAACATTGTTCAGAACCACGATGTCCGCATAATGAACATCAACTTAGTGGCGATGCACTCAATAAGCAATCAGGGATGCTCTTTTGTACAAGAGGCCCTCCAGCGTCAGATGGATCTAGGACTATCAGGAAAGAAATAACCATCAAGTCAATATGGTTCAGATCTTTGACATACGCTTGATGAATACCAGTTTGGTAGAACTATATGCTAAGCAAGTCAGGCTTGGCTTTCTGGTTTCACATGATTATCAAGACTGTGAACAGTGTCGTGAGGACGACCAAGGATGTGCACTTGTCCAAAGACCACTTCAACACTTGTTGGACCACTGGTGGCTTCCAATATACTTGGATGAAGCTACACAACAGATCAATATGATTGACGAGAATCCTGATAGGCATCAAAGTAAGGATGTCCGCTTGATGGAAACAGATCTAGTAAAGTTGCACTCCATACAAAGCGAATGTGGCCAGGTGCCGCCATATAATAATGAGCGATGTAGAGTTTGCTCAGAGAACAACCAGGGATGTTATCTTGTACGGTCAGCTCTTCAAAATCAGTTGGACCGGAAAAAGGTTCAACCATGTTCATGTTCTGGGTCGATCAACGTGATACAAGACTATCTTCCTGATCAAGGCAAGGATGTTATCATAATCTCCAATCACAAAATGGCCAAAGACGTATGCGCCATAATCCCTCTACTCGATGAATCAAGAGTTCTTCTTGATAATAGAAAGATTCTTAACCTCGAACCAATTGAAGCCGGCTACGATGGTCAGAAATATCAAAAGGCTCATGTGTTTATCTATCTGCTAGGACCAATACAATACAAATCCGATAAGGCTATCCCTTACAAGTACGGTGCAACAACAATCAAAAATGGAAAGGAAACTCCATTACCCTCCGTAGTAAACATTGCCAACATCAGTCGAGTTACACGGAGCGGTCAGATCTTCAACAGAGGAGTTGTAGAACCCACCAAGGAAAAGGACTCAGGATCCATTAGCTTAGACTTTTCCTTTTACAGCACTTTGTAAAATACTGTACTTTTCCCTTTCTGCAATCTTTCAAAATTCAATAAAAAGGGGTCTCCCCCAACTGTATCATACTTGTAATCTATTTGTTGAAGTTTCTTTTTGATTAAAAAACAAAATAATATATATCATTGCATATCATTCATCATTCTCACATAACGCGTTCTTCTTATCTTCGAGTCTCACATATGTGTTACGGTTCTAGAGTCAAACTGTCTCACTCATACAATACTCGGGCCAATCGACAAAATAAAATGGACGATCTCGAAGAAGAGAACAAAAATTTGAGAGAAGAAGTCGACGCTCTAAAGGAAAGTTTAGAAAAACTTCACAATAACATGCAATCCCTGGCAGCAGCTCAGAGGCAACAACAAAGGATTGTGATCTCAGAGATCACATCTACGCCCGTAGTGGAGACATTTGATCCTCGATACAACATGCCGAAAGGTCGCCCCTGGGGAATGCCTATCAACTTTGTCCCTGAAGGATACATCACGCCGATCACTGAAGACCCAGAAACTGCAGTAGGAACCGCTGGGCCTGAAGGTTACAAACTCCGGGAAAGCAAAGACGCAAGAGTTATGATGGCAACTCCTGAAGGTTACAAACTTCGGGGCATGGAAGCACCAAGGGTCACTGACATAATGACTATACCACAACCAGTGGTACACACTATCCCGGAAGGACAGATTCCACAAGTAATTTTTGGTGGAAACAAAGACATCTACGAAAGAATGAATGAGTTCCAGGAGAAATTGTTGGAGATGCAGAAGGAATTACATGCCATTCTCAGTCAAGATTTATTTGAAAAGGACGCCGAAGACCTTTGTCTGGTCCCTAATGTAAAGATCCCGCACAAATTCAAGGTGCCTGACTTTGAAAAATATAAGGGCAACTCTTGCCCTCAAAGTCATTTGGTGATGTACGCTCGAAAGATGTCAACTTAGACAGAGAATCAACACCTACTGATCCATTATTTACATAACAGTTAACCGGTGTCACATTCAAATGGTACATGGGTTTAAACCACACCAAGATAATTACTTTCAGAGATCTCGGCGCTGCCTTCGTTCAGCAATATAAGTATAACCTGGACATGGAACCAGGCAGAGATCAACTGATAGCAATGTCACAAAAAAACAAGGAAACTTTTAAAGAATATGCTCAGAGATGGCGTGAAATTGCCGTCCAGATCTGTCCCACTCTTAAGGAAAAAAAGTTGGCAAAGATCTTTTTGAAAACCTTAAGCTCGTTCTATTACGACCGAATGGTTGCCAGTGCGCCCAGTGACTTCACTGAAATGGTGAACATGGGGGTACGGCTTGAAGAAGCAGTCCGAGAAGGACGATTGGTCAAAGATGCAGAGCCATCAAGCAGTACCAAAAGATACGGTAGTGCTTTCCCAAAGAAAAAAGAGCAAGATATTGGTAATATCTCTCTCGGAAAGCAAAGGCGAAGGTATCAACCAGTAGCAACGGTAACTCCCGCTATCAACCCTATGCCGGCTCCAACGTATCAACCTTAGGTTTCTCAGAGCCAACCAAATCAACAACAATATCAGTAAAGGACATAACGGCCTCTTCAGCAGGCTCATCCTCAATACAACAATAACAATCGTACGACACGACCACCTGGGTTTGACCCTATACCGATGTTGTACGCAGAACTATTTCCACTTCTACTGGTCAAGGGGCACGTCCAAACTAGGTCTCCTCTTACAGTACCAGAAAATCTACCTTTTTAGTTCAAAGCAGATCAAACTTGCCCTTACCATCAAGGAGGACCGGTGTACAACATTGAGAACTGTCTCAGCTTCAAGTCTGATGTACAGAAGCTTGTCAAGAACGGGGTCTTATCTTTCAAAGATACTACTCTGAATGTTCACACGAACCCGTTGCCTCAACATGAGAAGACTGCAGTAAATTTAATAGAAGAAGAATCTAGCTGCAGTTATCAAATTTACGATGTACTCCTATTAGGAACAAATCTGGTCAGGATGCATTGTAAACAGAGCAGGTACAGTCAAGTACCTCCTCACAATTATCACCACTGTGATATCTGTTTAAAGAATAATCAAGGATGTTCCGTAGTGTGATCAGCTCTACAAGAATAAATGGATCTGTGATGGATCCAAGATCACCGAATCTGGGAAGTCAACATGGCCCATGTGCATCCCAACATTTTTCAAAACCACGATGTCCGCACAATGAACGTCAACTTAGTGGCGATGCACTCAATAAGTTATCAGGGATGCTCTTTTATACAAGAGGCCCTCCAGCGTCAGATGGATCTCAGATGGATCTAGGACTATCAGGAAAGAAATAACCATCAAGTCAATATGGTTCAGATCTTTGACATACGCTTGATGAATACCAGTTTGGTTGAACTACATGCTAAGCAAGTCAGGCTTGGCTTTCTGGCTTCACATGATTATCAAGACTGTGAACAGTGTCGTGAGGACAACCAAGGATATGCACTTGTCCAAAGAACACTTTAACACTTGTTGGACCACTGGTGGCTTCCAATATACTTGGATGAAGCTACACAACAGATCAGTATGACTGACGAGAATCCTGATAGGCATCAAAGTCAGGATGTCCGCTTGATTGAAACAGATCTAGTAAAGTTGCACTCCATACAAAGCGAACGTGGCCAGGTGCCATCATATAATTATGAGCGATGTAGAGTTTGCTCAGAGAACAACCAGGGATGTTATCTTGTACGGTCAGCTCTTCAAAATCAATTGGACCGGAAAAAGGTTCGACCATGTTCATGTTCTGGGTCGATCAACGTGTACAAGACTATCTTCCTGATCAAGGCAAGGATGTTATCATAATCTCTAATCACAAAATGGCCAAAGACGTATGCGCCATAATCCCTCTACTCGATGAATCAAGAGTTCTTCTTGATAATAGAAAGATTCTCAACCTCGAACCAATTGAAGCCGGCTACGATGGTCAAAAATATCAAAAGGCTCCGGTGGTTATCTATTTGCCAGGACCAATACCGTACAAATCCGATAAGGCTGCCCCTTACAAGTACGGTGCAACAACAATCAAAAATGGAAAGGAAACTCCATTACCCTCCGTCGTAAATGTTGCCAACATCAGTCGAGTTACATGGAGCGGTCGGATCTTCAACAGAGGAGTTGGAGAACCCACAAAGGAAAAGGAACCTCAAACAGAAGTTCCTAATCAACCAGTCAATCAATCTAGTAATCTAGAACTGGTAAAAACAACGATGAGATGCTGAAGCTCATCCAGAAAAGTGAGTACAACATTGTAGACCAACTATTGCAAACTCCTTCGAGAATCTCTGTGTTATCTCTTTTTCTCAATTTTGAAGCTCAAAGGGAAGCTCTATAGAAAGTCTTAGAGCAAGCCTTTGTGGAACAAGATGACGATAAGACAGTTTGACAGCATCATTTCCAACATCACTTCCTGCAACAACTTAGGATTCGTGATGAAGAACTGCTGAAAGAAGGCAAAAATCACAATATGGCGCTTAACATTACAGTCAACTGCCAGGACGATGCTCTAGCCAGCATACTGGTAGACACGGGATCATCTCTAAATGTTATGCCAAAATCAACTCTGATGCGACTATCATTTCAAGGATCTCCGATGAGAGGCAGTGAGGTCATCGTCAAAGCCTTTGACGGATCTAGATAAAAAGTTATTGGCGAAGTTGATCTTCCCATAACCATCGGTCCTCATACTTTCCAGGTCATGGACATCTGGGAAGCCTACAGCTGTTTATTAGGAATACCTTGGATACACGAGGCTGGGGCAGTCACTTTGACACTTCACCAGAAGCTGAAATTTGTCAAGAATGACAAGCTAGTCATAGTCTGTCGAGAGCAGGCCTTAATCGTAAGCAACTTATCATCATTATCCTGTGTAGAACCCGAGGAAGTTATTGGAACCTAGTTTCAAGCACTCTTGGTGAGTAATGAGAATTGATCAGAGAGAGGGACATCGATTTCCTCATGCAAAGATGCTCTCAAAGTGATCAAGAGTAATAATGCAAAAGTATGGGGACAGCTTGTAGTTCCTACTGATAACAAGACAAAGAAAGGTCTTGGTTTCTCTTCAACCTATACCCAGACTACTAAAGATGAAAGTTTTCATCCCATTCAATACTTCTTCCACAATGGAGGCTTTCTCCACCCAGTGTCTCAAGAAGTACACACCATCAATAAGGGTGACTCCTCCGATATGGACGAGGAATGGAAGTCCTATCTCAACCAGGACGGTTATATGTCTCAAGGAGAGGCACATACGCCATTTTGCTTTCCCACGTAGAGTCCGAGATATATACCAAGACCAGACATCAAGATGATGTACGGAGATTGTGATCCGGAAGGATGTCGTGCTCCGCCCAACTCATTAGAGGAGGATACTCTGATAAAAGACAACTTCGACTATGACTATTTTGATCCCCTGGATGACTTGCCTATCTGGCAGCCGTACCCAGAAGACATGGGGCAAAAGAGTCAGCCCAACGATGCATATCAGCTGAGCATCATTAAAAAGAATACCTGCGTCCCCACCGAGTCATGAGATCATTACTCAGGACATTCTGAAGATATCTAGCACAACAATGAATCTGCAAGGATTACAGGTCAAGAGTTCATCAACTATGCTTTTCCTGAGGTCAACATCATCGAGAAAGATGACTCCTCTAGTCCCACAGAAGTATGGGACACCTTAGGATAACCGAGTGGCAAGTACGGCTTCTTGGTCAAGTACACTGCTCCTGAAAGCTCTCGCATCAGATACGAGGACATCCAGGCAACTGGATGGGGAGATCCTCTCGAGAGTGAGAACACTATGAAAGCTACAACAAAAGAGTTTGTTTATGACAACTCTGCATTGGAGGAAGACTCCAATGATCTTGCTCCACCAGAAATCAACGTCATTTCTGAGGACAAACCAAGAAAGAAGGTACCAGACTTTGTGATTCACCGAGGAGGTCGCCGCCAATAGGTTGATGTCGATGTCTCGAAAGTCGTCCATAAGTCTAAGTAATTGCCATCTTTGTTTTGACCTTTCACCCTGCCCTGGTGAAACAGATGTTTTTATAGGGCTCACCTTTCGGTAAATGTCCCTCTTTGCTTCGCCCAAAGCGACAGATTTTTGTTTTATAGGTCTGTAGTTTCAAGAATCGACAAATCATAAATAAATAATTATTCTGTCATTCCCGCATTTATTGATGTTTTCAATTTTCATTTTTCAAAAAATGGTAAGCCTAAAACAAACCAAAAATAAATAGGAACAAGCATTTTTTTCCAGAAAATACACTGTACACACTCTTGCATTTCTCTCTATCTCTTCTAAAAAACAAATCATCACGTCATGCAGATTGCTTGTTTTAAACCCCATTGAAACATATGATCCAATGCCTCCTCCCAACTTTGAATTCCCTGTATTTGAAGCTGAAGAAGAAGAGGACGAAGAAATTCCAGAAGAGATCACTCGATTACTCAGACAAGAGGAAAGGTCTATTGAGCCTCACAAAGATCCATTGGAAACAGTCAATTTGGGTTCAGAGAAAGAAAAGAAAGAAGTTAAGATTGGGGCACTGCTCAGCCCAACTATCTGAGAAGACTTGATAGAACTTATCAAAGAGTTTCCAGATGTGTTTGCTTGGTCCTACCAAGACATGCCAGGGTTGGATACCAGCATCGTGGAGTATCATTTACTGTTAAGATCAGAATTTCCGCCAGTGAAACAAAGGCTGAGACGGACTCACCCGGATATGGCCATCAAAATCAAGGAGGACGTGCAGAAACAGATCGACGCAGGTTTCCTCGCCACCTCATAATATCCTAAATGGCTAGCTAACATAGTGCCAGTTCCGAAAAAGGACAAAAAAGTCAGAATGTGTGTAGACTACAGGGATCTTAACAAAGCAAGTCCAAAGGATGACTTCCCCTTACCGCACATAGACATGCTGGTAGACAGTACAACAAAGTTCAAAGTCTTCTCCTTCATGGATGGATTCTCGGGCTATAATCAAATCAAAATGGCACCGGAAGTTATGGAGAAAACTTCATTCATCACTCCATGGGGCACCTTTTGATACAAGGTAATGTCGTTCGGTTTGAAGAACGCTCGGGCAACCTATTAAAGGGCCATGACGACTCTGTTTCACGACATGATGCCCAAAAAAATCAAAGTATATGTCGATGATATGATTGCCAGATCTAAAACAGAAGAGCAGCATGTGACCCACCTGTCAAAATTATTCGAGCGTCCGAGGAAGTACAAATTCCGCTTGAATCCCAACAAGTGCATGTTCGATGTCCGCTCAGGAAAACTTTTAGGGTTCATCGTCAGCCAGAAAGGAATTTAGGTTGATCCTGACAAGGTCAAGGCCATTCAAGAAATGCCTTCGCCAAAGACTGAGAAACAAGTCTGGAGATTTTTGGGACGTTTGAATTATATTTCCAGATTCATATCCCTCATGACCGCGACATGCGCGCCAATCTTCAAATTACTCAGAAAGAATCAAGACTGTGTATGGAAAGAAGATTGCCAAAAGGCCTTCGACAATATCAAAGAATATCTGTTGAATCCACCAATCCTGTCACCTCCAGTAGAGGGAAGAACACTGATCATCTACCTAACAGTCTTGGAAGACTCTATGGGTTGTGTACTTGGCCAACAAGATGAAACCAAAAGAAAGGAGTCTGCCATTTACTACTTAGGCAAGAAATTCACTGACTGTGAAACTCGGTACACTATGCTTGAGAAAACTTGCTATGCTCTGGCTTGGGAAGCCAAACATCTTCGCCAGTACATGATTTGCCGCACTACTTGGTTAATCTCAGAAATGGAACTGATCAAGTACGTCTTTGAAAAACCTGCTCTTATGGGAAGGATTGCACGTTGGCAGATGTTGTTATCAGAATACGACATCGAGTACCATGCTCAGAAAGCCGTCAAAGGAAGTATTTTAGCTGATCATTTGGCTTATCAACCAATTGACGATCAGGAATCAGTCGGATTTGACTTCCCAAACGAAGATGTCATGTACTTTAAAATAAAAGATTGCGATGAACCGCTACCCAGCGAAGGGCCAGAACCAGGTTCCCAATGGGGATTAATTTTTGACGGAGCTGTCAATAATTATGGAAATGGAATTGGAGCAATCATCGTAACACCTCAAGGTACCCATATTCCTTTCACTGCCAGACTAACATTCAAGTGCACAAACAACGAGGCCGAATACGAAGGTTTCATCATGGGTCTCGAAGAATCGATTAACTTGAGAATTAAGAACTTGGATGTGTATGGAGATTCAGCCCTGGTTATCAATCAGATCAAAGGAGATTGGAACACATACCAATCAGGACTGATTCATTACAAAGATTACGTGAGAATATTGTTACCATTCTTCGACAGAATCGAGTTCCATCATATCCCTCGTGAAGAAAATCACATGGCTGATGCATTAGCCACTCTCTCCTCCATGATTAGCGTAGGTCAATGGAATGACATACCTAAGATTGATATAATGCGCCTTGAGAGGCCCACTTACATCTTCACAATTAAAGCAGTCATAGACAACAAACCTTGGTATCACGATATCAAATGCTTCCTTTAGAAACAAGAGTACCCGCCTGGGGCATACATAAAAGACAGGAAGACCCTCAGAAGGATGGAAGGCAACTTCTTCCTGAGCGGTGATACACTCTATAAGAGAAGTTTTGACATGGTCTTGCTCCGATGCTTATACAGACCAGAAGCAAACATGCTGATGAAAGAAATTCACGAAGGATCCTTTGGCACTCATGCCAACGGACACACGATGGCCAGAAAAATTCTGAGAGTAGGGTACTATTGGTTGACAATGGAATCTGATTGCTATAAGTACATGAGGAAGTTTCACAAGTGTCAAATATACACTGACAAAATCCATGTACCGCCTACGCATCTCAAAGTTCTTTCTTCTCCATGGCCTTTTTCCATATGGGGAAACGATATGATTGGCATGATCGAACCCAAGGCTTCAAATGAACATCAGTTTATCCTAGTATCCATTGACTACTTCACCAAATGGGTCGAAGCAACATCATACGCCAATGTAACCCGACAAGTGGTAGTCCGCTTTATAAAAAACAATCTCATCTACCGTAATGGTGTTCCAAGCCAGATCATTACGGATAATGGATCTAACTTGAACAACAAGATGATGAGGGAGTTGTGTGCTGAGTTCAAAATTAAACACCATAACTCATCTCCCTACTGGCTTAAGATGAACGAAGCGGTAGAAGCGGCTAACAAGAACATCAAGAAGATCGTTCAAAAGATGGTTGTAACCTACAAAGACTGGCACATTCACGGTTATAGCACATCTGTTCGCACTTCAACAGGGGCAACCCCTTTTTCTCTAGGATATGGCATGGAGGCAGTGCTTCCCATAGAAGTACAGATCCCATCAATCCGGGTATTTATGGAAGCTAAGCTAACAGAGGTTGAATGGTGTCAAAGTCGACACGATGAACTGAATCTGATCGAAGAAAAGTGAATAACGGCTATGTGCCATGGTCAGTTGTATCAGCAAAGGATAAAGAAAGTGTTTGACAAAAAGGTCTGACCCCTGTCTTCAGGATATGAGACCTTGTGCTCAAAAAGATACAATCATTTCTCACTGATTCCCGAGGAAAATGGACTCCGAATTATGACGGCCCCTGTGTCGTCTATAACACCCCACTTTCCCATTTTTCAAAATATATAAATATGACGAAAATAATCAGAGTTTACAACCAATAGTAGGATGTCACATCATTAAAACCAACAACAAAACTCCTTTTCATTAATGAAGTAAAATAGCGGAAATAAATGTTTTATTTAAATCACGGCAATTCTCCAACAACACCAAAAATCCACATAAAATCGTGGTCCACCATATTTTCAAATAAAGAATGATACGTAACAAAACAATAAAGAAAAACAAATGACGAAAAACTCCCAAAATCCCGTGTTACGTATCAGAGCAACTCCTAAGACTCGATCAAGCAACACGCACTCCATGCACACTTAAGTACCTGGATTATCTATACTTCCGAAGAAGCACAGACGCAAAAAATAACAAAGGGGATGAGAACTAAATTCAATAAATAACAGTGTATAATACATGCTAAAGGTAGTACTCACACAATTATATATCAGTAACACACCATCACGACTCACTTGTAATTTTCATTCAGAATTCACCAAACACATAATAATGCAATGCGACTCAAGACATCAACACAATGCATGTGGTACCAATACACCATGGTTCATTCAATCGAACCAGGATAAATCACATACACCCCTACTTGGCAATGATTTATCTCCACCACTCTCCACATTGGAGTTCGGATGAATCACATATACTCCTCCTGAGCAATGATTCGTCACCACCGACACCATAAAATGCATAACAATAAATATGCATACAACAAATGTATAATAAAAATTACACATTCTCACGATCCTCCTGATCACACATGAAATATTCATTCACCACAATACACCCCACAATCGGGCATCCCTTACTTGGCGTTAATTAGTTAAATATCTAATTAATTCACTAAAATTACTAAATTAATTATTTTCATCACCAATTACACATTTCTCAGGTTCTGGCGTCTATACCCAACCTCTCAAACCAAAAGAAACTGCTTTGGACGCGAAAACGGGAAAGAAATCACGAAATGGCAAAATTATGCACACTCGCTGGTCATATGCGTATTGCCTTGAGTCGTACGCATATTACCCAGCTCGCTCGCCCATCCTACTGCGTATCACACGCGTAAGGCCTCTCCCCTCGCTCTGCCATACGCGTATTGCCCTGCCTATTACGTGTATGAGCAGAGACATTTTATTCCCAGAATTCCAAGTTTCCAGATCCACATACGCGTACCCCTCTCATACGCATATTGCCCAGCTTCCATATGCTTACCATTACGCGTACGGGAAGAGGGTCGTGCCAAGACCTCCTTTTGGCCCTCCATTACGCGTATTGACCACAGCATTACGCGTAACGCCTTTCCAGCACCGCACTTACTTTAGATGGGTCCACCGCTATGCCATCACCGAAAATAACATGACCCAAGAAACTCACGGTCTTCAACCATAATTCACATTTCGAAAACTTTGCAAACAATTTATTATCTTTCAACACCTGCAATGCAATTCTCAAGTGTCCTGCATGATCTTCGTCAGACTTAGAATAAATCAGTATATCATCAATGAATACCATAATAAACTGATTCATATAAGAGTGAAAGATACGATTCATATACTTCATAAACACACCTGGCGTGTTAGACACTCTGAAGGGCATCATTGCATATTCATAATGTCCATAGCGAGTCCTGAACGCAGTTTTCTGAATATCATCTTCTTTTACTCTAATCTGATGGTAACCCGATCTCAAATCAATTTTGCTGAAAACACGAGCTCCCACAAGCTGATCCATTAAGTCATCAATCCTCGGAAGTGGATACTTATTTTTAATGGTCACTTTATTCAACTGATGGTAATCAATGCACAGATGCATACTACCATCCTTCTTTTTCACCAATAACACTGGAGCTCCCCACGGCGACACACTCGGTCTAATAAACTTCTTATCAAGCAATTCTCCAATCTGAGATTTCAACTCTGCCAATTCTGATGCAGACATCCTGTACGGTGCCATAGATATGGGTCTCGTACCAGGAACAAGATCAATGGTGAATTCAACTTCTCTTGTCGGAGGCAATTCTGTAATATCATCTAGAAACACTTTAGGAAATTCACTCACCGCCGCTAGCTCATTAACTGAAGTCTTGCTTTCCACTGATAATGAGGCAAACACTGCGAACATCTTAGCTTCATCCTCCAACAACGTCCTCAACTCTCTGCTAGACAAAGAATCTACTAATGCTTCCTCTTCAGGAGTAAGGAACAATAACGTCTTCCTAAAGCAATCAATGTAAACCCGGTTGAATTCCAACCAGTTCATCCCCAAAATAACATCGAGATTACCGAGTGGCAAACAAATCAAGTCCACTCTGAAATCTCTACCAAACATAGTCAACGGACAGTTCATGTACACCAAGGAAGTAACTACATAACCAATAGACGGCGTTTCAATCGTCATCCTCTGTTCTAGAGTAGACGGCACAATTCCTAATCTCTTCACACAATCAACAGAAATGAACGAGTGGGTCGCAGCTGTGTCAATGATAGCAATCAAAGGAATATCATTAATAAAACAAGTACATTTGATGGAATGCTCCTCATTGGTGGATTGGGCTCCCACCAAGGCAAACACTATCCCAATGGCTTGAGATTTCTTTGGCTTCTCACAGTGAGTGCTGATATGACCCTTTTCTCCATAGTTATAACAGGTAGGCATAGTGGCCTTATAATCTGTTATAACATGATCTGGTCGCCCACACTTGAAACACTTCTTCACCTCATTCGGACAATTATTAGCACGGTGACCCGCACCACCACATCTGAAACACTTGAGAGCATCAGGAACCACTCCTCCCCCTTTTGGTTTCTTTTCCACAACAGCTTTCTATTTTCCCTTGTCAGCTGGAGCACTGTAAGGAGTACCCCCAAACCTCTGCTTACCCTTCCGGTCACTCACAGCCTTATAGTGAGCAATCTGGGCCCTGTTGTCATTATCATAAATTCGGCTCCTACTAACCAGTTATGGATAATTCCTTATCTTTTGACAAGAAATGCCCCGTTTGATCTCGGGACGCAGCCTATTCTCAAGCTTCAAGCATTTTGAAGTCATAGCTTCTTCCGTATTGTAATGAGCACAATACTTTACCAACTCTTCAAACCGAGCAGTATATTCAGCAACAGTCATATCACCCTGTTTCAGCTCTAGGAATTCAATCTCTTTTGCACTACGAATATCTTCCGGAAAGTACTTTTCCAGAAACTCAGCCTCAAACACTGTCCAAGTAATCCCAGTACCCGCAGCTTCTAACCTCCGACGACTATTGTCCCACCAGACTTCAGCCTCTCCTTCCAGCATATGAGTACCAAACTGTACTTTCTGAGCGTCACTGCATCCCATGGTCCTGAAGATCTTCTCAATTGCCTTCAGCCATTTCTGTGCAGCCTCAGGATCCAGAATACCTCCTTCATAAGTAGGCGGCTTATTGCTCTGGAACTGTACTAAGTCGCGGAACTGTGCACCCCCAGCCTGATTGGTGTTCTCTACCGCTTGTGCCATAGCTTGCATAGCAGCTTCAAGAGCAGCATCATTCCTTCCTGCCATACTGTTCAACAATCAACATACGGTTAGAAGACACAATTTACTCTTATTCTAAGGACAGACTCTACTACTACGCCTGGCCGGACAGACCGACCAGGCTTTGATACCAATTGTAACACCCCACTTTCGCATTTTTCAAAATATATAAATATTACAAAAATAATCAGAGTTTACAACAAATAGTAGGATGTCACATCATTAAAACCAACAACAAAACTCCTTTTCATTAATGAAGTAAAACAGCGGAAATAAATGTTTTATTCAAATCACGGCAATTCGCCAACAACACCAAAAATCCACATAAAATTGTGGTCCACCATATTTTCAAATAAAGAATGATACGTAACAAAACAATAAAGAATAACAACTGACGAAAAACTCCCAAAATCCCGTGTTACGTATCAGAGCAACTCCTAAGACTCGATTAAGCAACACGCACTCCATGCACACTCAAGTACCTGGATTATCTGTACTTTCGAAGAAACACAGACGCAAGAAACAACAAAGGGGGTGATAACTTCATTCAACAAATAATGGTGTATAATACATGCTAAAGGTAGTACTCACACGATCATATATCAGTAACACATCATCACGACACACTTGTGATTTTCATTCAGAATTCACCAAACACATAATAATGCAATGCGACTCAAGACATCAACACAATGCATGTGGTACCAATACACCATGGTTCATTCAATCGAACCCGGATAAATCACATACACCCTTACTTGGCAATGATTTATCTCCACCACTCTCCACATTGGAGTTCGGATGAATCACATATACTCCTCCTGAGCAATGATTCTTCACCACCGACACCATGAAATGCATGACAATAAATATGCATACAACACATGTATAATAAAAATTACACATTATCATGATCCTCCTAATCACAAATGAAATATTCATTCACCACAACACACCCCACAACCGGGCATCCCTCACTTGGCGTCAATTAGTTAAATATCTAATTAATTCACTAAAATTACTAAATTAATTATTTTCATCACCAATTACACATTTCTCAGGTTCTGGCGTCTATACCCAACCTCTCAAACCAAAAGAAACCGCTTTGGACGCGAAAACAGGAAAAAATCGCGAAACGGCAAAATTATGCAACTCACTGGTCATACGCGTATTGCCTTGAGCCGTACGCGTATTGCCCAGCTCGCTCGCCCATCCTACTGCGTATCACATGCGTAAGGCCTCTCCCCTCGCTTTGCCATACGTGTATTGCCTTGCCTATTACGTGTATGAGCAGAGACGTTTCATTCCCAGAATTCCAATTTTCCAGATCCACATACGCGTACCCCCCTCTCATACGCGTATTGCCCAGCTTCCATACGCTTACCATTACGCGTATGGGCAGAGGGCCGTGCCAAAACCTCCTTTTGGCCCTCCATTATGCGTATTGACCACATCATTACGCGTAATGCCTTGCCTGCTACGCGTATTGCCAGATCTGTTACGCAAACTGAATTTCCGCACCAGTCCAGGTTCTGCTACGGGATCCTCACCTTTTTCACTCCAATTCAGTCCTAAACTTGTCTCTACATCAGTTTTAGGTCCTATTTTTCATCTTACCGCTTTCACCTATCATTACTAATCAAAATTATAGGTCTTAGGTCTAATTTCGTTCTCTCAACCTACACAAAAACCAGTTCTGCAACATATACATTCACACAACAACAACAACATCAAGATATCACACCATTCAGAAACGCAACAAATTGATTTACACAGTTTTCATCACAAATTCAATTATGCACATCAGATTCATAAAACATCATATATTCATACGAATCCCTACAGGGTTAAGGACTCCCCTCTACCCTCTCATGATCATACCACCAATATTAAACCCATTCTCCCCCCTTACCTCGAATTTGCTCAGAAAATTCCTGCGAAAATTAGTTCTTCAAAGCCCTAGTTCTTCCTTGTTCTTTCTCTCCCTAGCCCTTCTTTTGTGAAAACTGATTATTACTAACCCTACTCACTGGTTCTTACTAATCACAGCTTAATGACCAAACTGTCCCTATTTTTCTCCACAAACCCATATTATTATTAAATCCTGCTTTTTAATCATTAAAAATAATAATAAAAATAATGTTAATAGTATTTGATACTTAGGATAATAATATTAATAAGAAAAATAGTCATACTACTATTAGTAACCATTGTAATACTAAAAATATCAATAATAATAATAATAAATTATATTAACCTTACTACCTATACCCCAAGAATTACTTCCGACACCTCTAATCTACCCGTCCCACTAAGGACCACACGCCTACGCGCTCAACCACACACACCCTTAACAAGGCCAAATAAATAAAATAAAACCGACGATCAAATAATTTAAATTGGGGTGTTACATGGTCAAGAAAGCCTTCTCAGGCGGCGCCTTGAGACTCGCAACCATGGATGGAGAGGAATTTGCCTACCCCACAAATGTTGATGTAGTCAAGAAATACTTCGCCTAAATTAAAAAAACGTCTCGGTGGATTGAAAACCCGAAAGGACGGTTCAGGAAAAAATTAGAGACATAAGCAAAAATCATCAGGATGGATTGGAAATCTCAAAGTACAATCCAGGAAAAAATTAGGGATTCATGGCAAGTAACTACATCTGATCAGTTTAACTCCTCAGCAGTAGCGCCATTCATCAGGAGAACTTCAGTCAAGGTCATCTTCGACAGAAGCTCAGGATGTCCAGAATTCAAATTTGGTAGAAGGATAACGGTTGTTATGTTTCAATATAGCCCTTTTCTCTTAAATTACCATTTTTTAAACTTTGTAAATACTCTACGGAATCACGCGCTTGGCTGATTTCCATTCTATCAATAAAATTTGAGCCCTAGTGCTGTTGTTTGCAATTCTCATTTATTTTAGCTTTACAGAATGACATTTTTAACATGATCAACGATTCTTGAAATAAAACAAAAATGAATTTACTTGTCAAAAATTTTCTGCTTTTAAAATAAAGATAGCAATTCCTTTTGACTGTAAACTTCAAAAAGAACATCGATAGCTTCTCCAAAGGTGATTGAACCTCAAAGTGCAGAATCAAAGTAGTCCTTCTAAACCAGTGCACCTGAATGAAGGATCAACTGTTTCAGATGCTATGTTTCATCTGAGATCCCCGACAGAGTTTGTATCTCTTAAGACCGATTGAATAATTCTTTCTCCCCACGGGGTCTACCTCTCCTAATAAAGGCAGTATTGCTATCTTGAACCGATGGTACTTTTCATCCCCCACAATGGCCGAGTATCTAGTCATGTTCACCCACTAGTCTGTATGTTGCGTCAGTTTTGTCAGCATAAACATACATACTTCATGCATTATTGATTCATATTCATATTCATATTGCATTACTATGACTCTGGTCATACTCATTACCCAAGTGATAAAAGTCCTCTTATCAATCGAGTTGTCAATTCTTTCCTCGTCAGGAAATGTTTTATCAGAGCAATCTCTCCCCAGTTTATTTATGGATTAGAGACGATCCTCAATCACTTTGATAACTTGAACATCTGAAAGGCAAAAAGACATTCGACAAAAGTCACTCTTCACCATTGAAGATGGCATTTTCGCTTTCCCGGAATAAGGAAAATCCCCAAAGAAAGCCTCTCAACCAAAGACTCTCGACAATACATTGGTTTTTCACCCACAAAAGTCAATGTTAATGAAGTCATCAGCACCTCAAAATTGGATCACATCACATGGCATTTCTCCGAGAAGATCTCCAAAAAAAGTATGATGTAATATCCCTAAGCAGAAAACGGTCTTTCAAGAGACTCGTTTTCCCCAGTAGAGTCAACAAATGGCATCTCCAACAAAGAAGTTTGCACACCTCTACAGCTCAGATAAATGGGTACCCCCAACAAGTCTGACATCAAAACTTTTTTCATCAGATGGCATCTCCCCAATAAAACTCGGAGAGAAGTTTGATGAAGACCGCTACATATAGCGTCCTTTGTCAAGGAAGAAACTCGACAAGAAGAAACTTAGACCAGTCCCTTGGCTGAAGACCAGGATCGAGTGGAAGTTTATTTCAGAAATTAAGACCAGTTCCTTGGCTGAAGACCAGGATCGAGGGGAAGTTTATTTAAGAAACTTAGACCAGTCCCTTGGCTGAAGACCATGATGAAGGGGAAGTTTATTTCAGAAACTTAGACCAGTTCCATGGATGAAGACCAGGATCGAGGGGAAGTTTATTTCAGAAACTAAGACCAGTTCCTTGGCTGAAGACCATGATCGAGTGGAAGTTTTACCCTTTTCTAAGTAACATTTCTTAGCAAAAGAAGATGGATGAGCAAACTGCCATTCATAACCACCGTCAAAATTTCGGGTATTCTGATATTTAATCCTCTTGCACCCTGAATGTCTAAATATCTACGCCATTCACACCTTCGGGTCCAAGAAGATTAAATAGGGGCATCTGTCATACCCCAAATTTTGACCACCAATATTTCCCATCATTGTGCAAATCATCACCACAATATAGATGTGCCATCATGCCTCATCAATTTCCTCAAGGATTGCTGAGCTTTCACTACAACCAAAAATTAGGGTTTTGAGCCCTCTCAGAGCAATTAGACAAAGGATCTATCAAGAAATGACATGATCTTCAACTTGTCTAACCTCTCAAACACCCATAAGGTATCAAGAGGACTCCCATATCAAGAATCAAGCATAAAGTTGCAACATTCCAAGTGGATCAAGCCTCAAGATCGCCAGTGTCACCAAATTAGGGTTATGGTCGACCAAGGCCTCAAGGTGGAAATTTTTCATCTGGGCATGAGCCAATGCTTCAAATAACAACCCAAGATACTCCAAGGGACCTCATGGACCCAATCATCAAGTCAATTAGCCCAGGGGATGCATTCATATAAAATCAGGAATTAGGGTTTCTTGACCTAATTCACCCCTAAGTTGACTTTTGGAGCAAAGCATGAGCGAAGACCTCAAGACCTGATTTGAGGGCCTCAAATACACCACATTGATCCATTTACAACCATGAATTGATTTAAGAAACTTGATTCACAAGTTTCATTTTCATCTGGACCACAATTATGGTTTTGAAGAAAAAGTCAACTGTACCTTTGACTTTTGACCAAGACATGCTCCCAAACCTTGGGACATGATTAAATACACCCTATAACACCTATAAAACCCATTAATTAGGTTTGAATTAGGTCAAGAACTTGATTTCACAAAGGGTCACACAGTTTGGATGTCATCTGACAAAAAGTCAACTGTGCACAAAATCAAGTTTGACTTTTTGGAATTTTTCACAAATATGGTTCTCCTAAGTCAAAAACAATGTTAATGTATGATTTTAATCATCATCCATCAAGAAAAATCAAGAAAAGTGAGGTTTCTTGCAAAAGGGGTAACCTTGAGAAACCATATTTTTTCTAAGTTATGGAACAAAAGTGGTTTTTACCCAACTTTGCAAGGTCATAACTCCTAAACCACAAGGTCTTTTTTTCCCATTCAAAGCTCAAATGAAAGTTCATCTGACATACTTTAAATATGTCAACTACAAGAGATTCCAAATCCTCATGGATTTTGAGTTATGGATTGATCAAAATCACAAAAACTGATTTTGTTCGAGGCAGATTATAGGTCATTGCTCGATTTGGCGAAATCGGATAATTCCAAGCCTTGTCATCCATTTGGACACCTCCAGGGATAAAATCAAAGAGGAATGATCTGATCCACAAGCCTCCCAAGTACAAGGAACTACATGTAGCCATAAATGCCCTAAAAAGGCTAAAAAGTTCAACGACTCCAATTTTGTTTCAAAGCATTCAATGGATACATCAAGGTGGCATGGACTGAAACAAACCTAACTGAATGAGTCAAGATTCAGCTCTGAATCAAAGGACCATAGGCTTGTGCCCTAACCTCAAGTCAATGGCTAGAGGAGACTAAAGATTCCTTTTGATCAACATTGGCCAAAGGACTGTCCAAGCTGCCATTCACTATTCCTTGCAAAACAAACTTGCTCTACTATAAATAGAGCTCATTTGTAATCAGTTTGAGTACACCAAAGCACTACAACACTTTCTTTCCTCAAAATCTCTCTCATTAGGCCAAAATGCCTTCTTTTCCAAGTCACCACTGAGTTTTTGAGTTAGAGAGCAATTTCACAACAACTCATGATCCAAATGTCAAACCCCAAATTTTGACCACTAAGATTTCCCATCATTGTGCAAATCATCATCACAATATGGATGTACCTTTGCGCTTCATCAGTCTCCCCAAAGATAGGTGAGCATTCACTACTATCAAAATTAGGGTTTCAAGCCCTCTCAGGGTTCTTAGACAAAGGATCAATCAAGAAATGACATGATCTTCAACTTTTCTAACCTCTCAAACATCCACAATGGATCAAGAGGACATCCCACATCAAGTATTAAGCACAAGGTTGCTCCCTTCTAGGTGGATCAAGCTTCAAGATCGCCGGTGTCACCAAATTAGGGTTTTGATCGACCAGGGCCTCCAGATGGAAAATTTCCTCTGGGCATAAGCCAAAGATCCAAAACATAACCTAATATACTCCATGGAATCTCATAAACCCAAAATCCAGTCAATTTTTCCTCAAGGGATGCATTCATCAAAAATCAGGAATTAGGGTTTCTTGACCTAATTCACCCCTAAGTTGACTTTTGGGACAAATCATGAACCAAGACCTCAAGAGAGGATTTGAGGATCTCCAATATGCCATATTGATCCATTTGGAACAATGGATTGATCCAAGAAGCTTGAGCAACAAGTTTCAATTTCATCTGAACCACAGTTAGGGTTTCGCGGGAAAAGTCAACTGTAACTTTGACTTTTGACCAGGACATGCTCCCAAGCCCTAAGACATGATTCAATACACTCTATACCACCCATGTAACATGTCCATCAAGTTTGATTTAGGGCAAGGACATGATTTCCTGAAGAATTGCACAGTTTGGAATTCATCTGACAAAAAGTCAACTGTGCACAAAAGTCAACTTTGACTTTTTGAGATTTTTCACAAAAATGGATTTTTAACCCTAAAATGATGTTTATGTATGATTTGAATCATCATTCATCAAGAAAAATCAAAGAAAGTGGGATAACTTGTAAAAGGGGTAACCATAAAAACTTAGAAAGTTTCTAAGTTATGAAAAAAGTGACAAAGGTACCAACTTTGGAGGATCATAACTCCTAAACCACAAAGCCATTTTTTTCCATCCAAAGCTTGATTTGTAGATCTCATTTCCCTCTACAAGAGCTTCATACTGACCTATGTCCAAATTCCTCATGGATTTTGAGTTATGGAGTGATCAAAATCAAGAAAAGTCACTTTGTTCCAACACTTAGTGAAAATTTTACTAAGTCAGATTTTGCCTTACTTTTTTTCCAAATGTAGGGAAATTTTTCACTTGGATCCAAAAAGTATCAAAACCAAATGTGGTCAAACAGTTGTTGTATCATATAAGAGATTTCCAAAATGGCCAAGAACATCACCAAATTCAACTTGAGCCATGAGATATGACATTGGCAAGTTGCCTTGCTGAAATCTGCCAAGGCAAGGCAGAATTTTGCACTTTTGCTCAATTTTCCAAAATCAGCCAATTCCAAGCCTTGTCATAACTTTGGACACATCTGAGGATTGAATCTAAAGGGGACAATCACTGAGCCAAGCCTCCAAAGTCCTTGGAATAAGAAATAGCATGCTAAACCTAGAATTGCCCAAAATAGGGACAAGACTCCAATTTTGGATTTGAGCATTCAATGGAAGCATCAAGGTGGCATGGACTGAGCTATTAGCAAGTGAATTCAGTCAAGACTTATCCAAGACCAAGGGGACCAGCAGCCTGTGCCCTAACCTCTAGTCATTTAGACTTGGATTTTCATTTGCCAACATTGGCCAACCCTACTCAGCAGTTGCCATTCACTATTCCTTGCAAAACAAACTTGCTCTACTATAAATAGAGCTCAATTGTGATCAGTTTAAGTACACCAAAGGCCTACAACACTTGCCTTTCTCAAAATCCACTTCTCACTCTAAAAAATGCCTTTCTTAGCAAGTCACTATCGGGTTTTTCATTAGAGAGCAATTTGTAACACCCCCTATCTATACCCCCAGGCTAATAAAGCGGTAAATAAAAATTCGAAAATTCATCAGAGTACATTTGAAAACATGGCATAGACAGGGAGCATCACATCAATTTGAAACCAACATAACATACAACACCTGCTCATTTAGATATGCAACAGTGGGGTAGCAATCAACGGAGGAACTCAGTTCCTTACACCCACATTTCAGATTTTAGAATGAAAGCGGAAAATCTAAAACTGAATAACATATATATATATATATATATATATATATATATATATATATATATATATATATATATCATGAAAGTTGTCATGCATCGAGTTATACATGTACAAGTCAAAAGGCATATATATACATGATACACCAATAATCACAACACGGCCACCCTAACTACCCGGTGTCACATATCAGAGCCGACCGACAAAAGAATGAAGACGCAAAGCTTCACAAAAAGACCTCCAGCAACTCTAATCTGCAATGCCTCATAGAGCATTATAAAATAGCAGAAGGGTGAGAAAAACAATCATAATACTGTTGAATAAAATTATATATTAACACAAAATACACCAGTATAAAGTTCTCACCACAAATGCAACACAATCGAATAAAACATAACACAGTACAACTATCAGTTATTCATCACCAATACACGTCAATCACACATAATACACCCCTCATCACACAATTATACATATTCCATCACATTATTCACATTCACAATCAAAATACACAATTAATCCATGATTATGCAAATACACAGAGACCGACACAACGACTCTATGCACATGCCATGCGGTACCGACTTCCAATGTTTCTCATGTCTCATCACCAGTTCACTCAGGAACTATTGGAACCATCGCTCGTTACTGAGAATCTCAAGTAACACCCCGTCGGGCCTACGATGTTCACCCGTCGCTTTAGGTCCTTAGGCATCGCCTCATATTTTCGAGGCACACGACGTTATGGATCGCTTTAAGTCCCATCATGGGCACACGATCGTCTACAACCATCGCTTTAGGTCCCAGGCAGCGCCTCATATTTTCGAGGCACACGATGTTATAGCAAATTCCCTCAGGAATTAAACTGCCACTCAGGACGTTTACACAATACATATCATGATGCTTGGCATACAATGACTCATGACATTCACATTGCATACATACACACATTCATGATCATGCATTTATCATCAAATACCACACATAGTATTTTGTTTCCCTTAGGCCACAAATCATCATCCACACAGGTATTCTTACCCCAACATAGCACACAATCCATACTACATTCATATTAATAGTACAACGTACATTACACATCAAATTCACACAATTATAACAGCAAAAGTCGACAAAACGACACTATTCCTGATTTTTCCGACATAATTAAATCGGCTAACAATTCCAAAATTCTCATCATCCAAAAGTACATTCCATAAGCTTCCCAACGATATAAATATCACTCAATTCGGAAATACGGTTCGAAAGATATGAGTTTTAAAAAAAAGGAAAATTGTTTTCAAAAACAACCAACCGCCCGGCGAAGCATGCTCACCGCCCGGCGAAACGCGCTTCGCCTCTGCTTCGCCCGGCGAAGCACAGGCGATACCAATCCCCTAAAATAATTCAAAGAGGCAGAAGCTTGGCACCTCTGCGCCTCTCGAACCGCCCGGCGAAAAGTACGCATCGCCCGGCGCTCAAGGCCTTTCGCCCGGCGCTCTGCACCAGAAGCAGAAAAATTCAGCTGCGTGAACACTGTTCCATACCTCCAATTTTTCCCATTTTCTTCCCCAAATCATTTCCAACAGCAAAACAATTACTAGCAATGGTTCATACACATACATAGATCATACAACACAAATTATATCGAATTCCGTCCGTGAAAACATCGATTTCTACTCGATTACACGATTTCGACCTATATCCGAAAAACTACCGAACGAGACAATACAACATGCAACCACACATACATAATCATACACAACAATAAGATAATCGAGTTTCACACCCTTACCCGATTAATCGATTCCTAGAACTTGTTCTCTTGATTTCCCAAGCTTTTTCTCCAATTTCTCTCTTTTCTCTCTTCTCCTCTTTTCTTCTCTTTTCTTCATTTCTTTCTTTCTTTTCTCTTCTACTATTTTTCTCTCTATTTCTATTTTTCTTTTCTTTACTAACTTAACAAAATACACCCAAATGCCCAAAATACCCCTACACTCAAATATCTCGCAAACGTTCCCAAAACCCGATAAAATATATTCACGACGAAAAATAACATATTTTCACATAAAAGTCAGAAATAAAATAATATAATAATAAAATAATAAAAAACGACTCAATTAAAATAAAAGACCAAAACTGGGGCGTTACAACTCTCCCCCACTTAGAAATTTTCGTCCTCGAAAATCTCACCTGAAACAAACAACTCTGGATACGACTCCCGCATCCGACTCTCCAACTCCCAAGTCAAATTACCCTCAGCAGCGCCTCCCCACTCCACTTTCACCAAAGCAATATCCTTGCCTCGCAACTGCTTCACTTCGCGATCCAAATTACTAACAGGTAAAGCCTCAACTGTAAGGTTCTCTCTTACCTCAACCTCATCCATCGGAATCACATGTGACGGATCCGGAACATACTTTCGAAGCTGTGAAACATGGAACACATCATGCAAATTCGACAGACTCGGCGGCAACGCCACCCTATACGCCACAGCACCCACTCTCTCAGATATCTGGTAAGGACCAATAAACCGAGAAGTAAGTTTCTTCGATTTCAAAGCACGGCCAACACCCGTTACCGGCGTAACCCTCAGAAATACATGATCGCCCTCTTGAAACTCAAGATCCTTCCGTCTCTGATCATGATAACTCTTTTGCCTACTCTGAGAAGCCTTCATTTTCTCTCGAATAAGCTTCACTTTCTCTGTAGTCTGCTGTACCAACTCCGGTCCTACCACCGTTCTCTCGCCAGATTCGTGCCAACACAACGGCGTCCGACACCTTCGTCCATACAATGCTTCAAACGGCGCCATACCAATACTAGAATGAAAACTGTTATTATACGTGAATTCAATCAACGCAAGATAACTATCCCACGAACCACCTTGTTCCAAAACACAAGCTCTCAACAAATCCTCCAACGACTGAATCGTCCTCTCCGTCTGACCATCCGTCTGTGGATGATAAGCCGAACTCAATCTCAATCTAGAACCCAAAGCCTTCTGTAAACTTTCCCAAAATCTCGATGTAAACCTTGGATCTCGATCAGAAACAATACTCAATGGAACCCCATGCAACTTCACCACCACGCTGATATAAATCTCAGCTAACCGCTCCAAAGAAAAACTAATGTCAATCGGAATAAAATGAGCCGATTTAGTCAGCCTATCAACAACCACCCAAATAGCACTATGCCCCCTCTGAGTGTTCGGTAACCCCGTTACAAAATCCATCGAAATGCTATCCCACTTCCACTCAGGAACATCCAACGGTTGCAACAAACCACTAGGCCTCAAATGCTCCACCTTCGATTTCTGACAAGTTAAACATGCATACACAAACTGAGCCACATCTCTTTTCAAGCCAGACCACCAGAAAATCTTCTTCAAATCTTGGTACATCTTATTCGCTCCAGGATGTATACTCAAATTACTCCGGTGTCCTTCCTCCAAAATCATCCTTTTCAACTCCAAATCATCCGGAATACAAATCCGTCCACGAAACCTTAACACACCATTAGAATCCACTTGAAAATCACTATTCGCATCTCCAACCAACATCAAATCCACAAATTTCAAATCCAACTTCTGTTTCTCACTAACCGTCATCAGAAAATCATTAGTAACCTTCAACATTCCAAGCCTTACACTATCCGAAGTCACTTCACATACCAAACTCAAATCTCTAAACGATTCCAAAAGTTCCCATTCCTTAACCATCAAAGCTGACATATGCAACGATTTCAGACTCAACGCATCAGCTACCACATTAGCTTTACCAGGATGGTAATTCAAGCCAAAGTCGTAGTCTTTCAAGAATTCCAACCACCTACGTTGCCTCATATTCAATTCCTTCTGATCAAACAAATATTTCAAGCTCTTGTGATCACTAAAAACTTCAAACCTCGCACCAAAAAGGTAATGCCTCCAAATCTTCAACACAAAAACCACAACCGCTAATTCAAGATCATGAGTAGGATAATTCTTCTCATGCACTCTCAACTGCCTCGAAGCATAAGCTACAACCTTACCTTCTTGCATTAGAACACCACCTAGACCAATCAAAGAAGCATCACAATAAACCATAAATGGTTTAGTAGGATTCGGAAAAATCAAAATCGGAGATGTCGTCAATCTTCTCTTCAGCTCATTAAAACTCTCCTCACACCGAATATCCCAAATGAACGCTTGACCTTTACAAGTCAACTGGGTCAAAGGCAATGCAAGCTTAGAAAACCCTTCAATGAACCGTCGATAATAACCGGCCAAACCCAAAAAGCTACGAATTTCAGTAACAGATCTTGGAGCCTCCCACTGTAGAACTGCTTCTACCTTAGATGGATCCACAACAATACCATTACCTGAAATCACGTGTCCAAGAAAACTCACTTCCGTCAACCAAAATTCACACTTGGACAATTTTGCAAAAAGCTTCCTTTCCTTCAAAACCTGCAAAACAATACGCAAATGTTCCACGTGCTCCTCGCGAGACTTAGAATAAATCAATATGTCATCAATAAATACAACAACAAATCGATCCAAATGCTCGTGGAAAATCCTATTCATGTATTCCATAAACACACCAGGCGCATTAGAAACCCCGAACGGCATCACAGAATATTCATAATGACCGTATCGTGTCCTAAAGGCCGTCTTCTGAATATCTTCTTCCTTCACCCTTATCTTATGATACCCTGACCTCAAGTCAATCTTACTAAACACACAAGCACCAACCAACTGATCCATTAGATCATCAATTCTCGGGAGCGGATACTTATTCTTAATCGTCACCTTATTCAACTGACGATAATCAATACACAATCGCATACTTCCATCCTTCTTTTTCACCAATAAAACTGGCGCACCCCAAGGAGAAACACTTGGCCTTACAAACCTCTTCTCCAACAAGTCATTCAACTGCTTCTTCAACTCTACCAACTCAGATGCCGACATTCTATAAGGTGCCATAGAAACAGGTCTAGTACCAGGAACTAGATCTATCGAGAACTCCACCTCTCTCTCTGGCGGCAAGTCTGAAATATCCTCAGGAAACACTTCAGGAAATTCACACACAACAGGAAACACCTCAAGCGACACCTGACTATCCAAAGTTAAAGATGCAAACAATCCAAACAACTGAGCTTCGTCCGCCAAAAGTCTCTTCAACTCTTTGGTAGATAAGAAACTCGAGTCTTCGTCTTCCTCCAGAGAAGGAATCCTTACCAACTTATGATAACAATCAATATGAACCCTATTAAATTGCAACCAATTCATTCCCAAAACTACATCCAAACCTTCCAACGGCAAACACACTAAATCCATCTCAAAGTCTTTACCATAAATGGCTAAAGGACAACTGAGACAAACTAAAGAAGTAGTTACCGACCCCATCGCTGGAGTATCAATAACCATCTCAAAATCCATCACAGACAACACAAGATTCAAACTCTTCGCGCACTCAGACGAAACAAACGAATGAGTCGCTCCCGTATCAATAATTGCAATTAAAGGCATATTATTAATAAAGCATGTACCTCTTATCAGACGATCTGCACTTGAAGCCTGAGTTCCCGCTAATGAAAACACTTTCCCACTAGTCTGAGCTTTCTTCGGATTAGGACACTTCGAACTAATGTGACCAGGTTCCCCACAATTGTAACACTTCACAACATTCTTCCTTTTACAATCAGCTAAAACATGTCCTTCACCTCCACAGTTAGTACACTTATCCAAATTCTTCCTACACTCGGACTGACGATGTCCCAATCCACCACATCTAAAACACCTCGGAGCATTAGACATACCACCTCCACCTGACCTTCGATCAAAAGTACCCCTTTGTTTACCTTTATCAGCCGGTGACACATACGGACCACCACGGAACTGTTGCTTCCCTTTCCTGTCACTTACACTTTTATAATGAACAGAACGAGCCTTACTGTCTTCATCATAAATTCTACAGCATTCCACCAAATCAGCAAACCTTCGAATCCTCTGATAACCAATAGCCTGCTTTATCTTAGGACGCAAACCACTTTCATACTTCACACACTTAGAGAATTCCGCAGTCGCTTCAGCATAATGAGGATAAAACTGCCCAAGTTCCACAAACTTAGCAGTATAATCGACTACAGACATATTACCTTGCTTTCGCTCCAAAAACTCAATTTCTTTCTTTCCTCGGACATCCTCGGGAAAATACTTCCTTAGAAACTCCCGGCTAAACACTTCCCAAGTGATCTCTTCGTCCTCCGCAGCTTCCAACACCTGACGAGTACCGACCCACCAGTCATCTGCTTCTTCCTGCAACATGTGAGTTCCCAGTCTCACCTTACTGTCCTCGTCAAAATCCATCACCCTGAAAATCCTCTCAATCGCTTTCAGCCAAATCTGCGCTCCATCAAGATTATGTCTCCCTTTGAAGACAGGTGGCCTATTCTTTCTAAACTCATCATTCTCCCCAGCATTCGGTGCACCCTGCACAGCACGAGCCATAGCCTGCATAGCAGCAGCTAAAGCAGCATCGTTCCTCCCAGCCATATTCTGTTCATTTCCAATAACAGAAACTATGGTTAAACAAACAGCTCAACCAACCACAGCGACCAACCAGGACTGACACAGACTGGCTCTGATACCACAGTGGGGTAGCAATCAACGGAGGATCTCAGTTCCTTACACCCACATTTCAGATTTTAGAATGAAAGCGGAAAATCTAAAACTGAATAACATATATATATATATATATATATATATATATATATATATATATATATCATGAAAGTTGTCATGCATCGAGTTATACATGTACAAGTCAAAAGGCATATATATACATGATACACCAATAATCACAACACGACCACCCTAACTACCCGGTGTCACATATCAGAGCCGACCGACAAAAGAATGAAGACGCAAAGCATCACAAAAAGACCTCTAGCAACTCTAATCTGCAATGCCTCATAGAGCATTATAAAACAGCATAAGGGTGAGAAAACCAATCATAATACCATTGAATAAAATTATATATTAACACAAAATACACCAGTATAAAGTTCTCACCACAAATGCACCACAATCGAATAAAACATAACACAGTACAACTATCAGGTATTCATCACCAATACACGTCAATCACACATAATACACCCCTCATCACACAATTATACATATTCCATCACATTATTCACATTCACAATTAATCCATGATTATGCAAATACACAGAGACCGACACAACGACTCTATGCACATGCCATGCGGTACCGACTTCCAATGTTTCTCATGTCTCATCACCAGTTCACTCAGGAACTATTGGAACCATCGCTCGTTACTGAGAATCTCAAGTAACACCCCGTCGGGCCTACGATGTTCACCCGTCGCTTTAGGTCCTTAGGCATCGCCTCATATTTTCGAGGCACACGACGTTATGGATCGCTTTAAGTCCCATCATGGGCACACGATCGTCTACAACCATCGCTTTAGGTCCTTAGGCAGCGCCTCATATTTTTGAGGCACACGATGTTATAGAAAATTCCCTCAGGAATTAAACCGCCACTCAGGACGTTTACACAATACATATCATGATGCTTGGCATACAATGACTCATGACATTCACATTGCATACATACACACATTCATGATCATGCATTTATCATCAAACACCACACATAGTATTTTGTTGCCCTTAGGCCACAAATCATCATCCACACAGGTATTCTTACCCCACCACAGCACAGAATCCATACTACATTCATATTAACAGTACAGCGTACATTACACATCAAATTCACACAATTATAACAGCAAAAGTCGACAAAACGACACTATTCCCAATTTTTCCGACATAATTAAATCGGCTAACAATTCCAAAATTCTCATCTTCCAAAAGTACATTTCATAAGCTTCCCAACGATATAAATATCACTCAATTCGGAAATACGGTTCGAAAGATATGAGTTTTAAAAAAAAGGAAAATTGTTTTCAAAAACAACCAACCGCCCGGCAAAGCATGCTCACCGCCCGGCGAAACGCGCTTCGCCTCTGCTTCGCCCGGCGAAGCACAGGCGATACCAATCCCCCAAAATAATTCAAAGAGGCAGAAGCTTGGCACCTCTGCGCCTCTCGAACCGCCCGGCGAAAAGTACGCATCGCCCGGCGCTCAGGGCCTTTCGCCCGGCGCTCTGCACCAGAAGCAGAAAAATTCAGCTGCGTGAACACTGTTCCATACCTCCAATTTTTCCCATTTTCTTCCCCAAATCATTTCCAACAGCAAAACAATTACTAGCAATGGTTCATACACATACATAGATCATACAACACAAATTATATCGAATTCCGTCCGTGAAAACATCGATTTCTACTCGATTACACGATTTCGACCTATATCCGAAAAACTACCGAACGAGACAATACAACATGCAACCACACATACATAATCATACACAACAATAAGATAATCGAGTTTCACACCCTTACCCGATTAATCGATTCCTAGAACTTGTTCTCTTGATTTCCCAAGCTTTTTCTCCAATTTCTCTCTTTTCTCTCTTCTCCTCTTTTCTTCTCTTTTCTTCATTTCTTTCTTTCTTTTCTCTTCTACTATTTTTCTCTCTATTTCTATTTTTCTTTTCTTTACTAACTTAACAAAATACACCCAAATGCCCAAAATACCCCTACACTCAAATATCTCGCAAACGTTCCCAAAACCCGATAAAATATATTCACGACGAAAAATAACATATTTTCACATAAAAGTCAGAAATAAAATAATATAATAATAAAATAATCAAAAACGACTCAATTAAAATAAAAGACCAAAACTGGGGCGTTACAACTCTCCCCCACTTAGAAATTTTCGTCCTCGAAAATCTCACCTGAAACAAACAACTCTGGATACGACTCCCGCATCCGACTCTCCAACTCCCAAGTCAAATTACCCTCAGCAGCGCCTCCCCACTCCACTTTCACCAAAGCAATATCCTTGCCTCGCAACTGCTTCACTTCGCGATCCAAATTACTAACAGGTAAAGCCTCAACTGTAAGGTTCTCTCTTACCTCAACCTCATCCATCGGAATCACATGTGACGGATCCGGAACATACTTTCGAAGCTGTGAAACATGGAACACATCATGCAAATTCGACAGACTCGGCGGCAACGCCACCCTATACGCCACAGCACCCACTCTCTCAGATATCTGGTAAGGACCAATAAACCGAGAAGTAAGTTTCTTCGATTTCAAAGCACGGCCAACACCCGTTACCGGCGTAACCCTCAGAAATACATGATCGCCCTCTTGAAACTCAAGATCCTTCCGTCTCTGATCATGATAACTCTTTTGCCTACTCTGAGAAGCCTTCATTTTCTCTCGAATAAGCTTCACTTTCTCTGTAGTCTGCTGTACCAACTCCGGTCCTACCACCGTTCTCTCGCCAGATTCGTGCCAACACAACGGCGTCCGACACCTTCGTCCATACAATGCTTCAAACGGTGCCATACCAATACTAGAATGAAAACTGTTATTATACGTGAATTCAATCAACGCAAGATAACTATCCCACGAACCACCTTGTTCCAAAACACAAGCCCTCAACAAATCCTCCAACGACTGAATCGTCCTCTCCGTCTGACCATCCGTCTGTGGATGATAAGCCGAACTCAATCTCAATCTAGAACCCAAAGCCTTCTGTAAACTTTCCCAAAATCTCGATGTAAACCTTGGATCTCGATCAGAAACAATACTCAATGGAACCCCATGCAACTTCACCACCACGCTGATATAAATCTCAGCTAACCGCTCCAAAGAAAAACTAATGTCAATCGGAATAAAATGAGCCGATTTAGTCAGCCTATCAACAACCACCCAAATAGCACTATGCCCCCTCTGAGTGTTCGGTAACCCCGTTACAAAATCCATCGAAATGCTATCCCACTTCCACTCAGGAACATCCAACGGTTGCAACAAACCACTAGGCCTCAAATGCTCCACCTTCGATTTCTGACAAGTTAAACAAGCATACACAAACTGAGCCACATCTCTTTTCAAGCCAGACCACCAGAAAATCTTCTTCAAATCTTGGTACATCTTATTCGCTCCAGGATGTATACTCAAATTACTCCGGTGTCCTTCCTCCAAAATCATCCTTTTCAACTCCAAATCATCCGGAATACAAATCCGTCCACGAAACCTTAACACACCATTAGAATCCACTTGAAAATCACTATTCGTATCTCCAACCAACATCAAATCCACAAATTTCAAATCCAACTTCTGTTTCTCACTAACCGTCATCAGAAAATCATTAGTAACCTTAAACATTCCAAGCCTTACACTATCCGAAGTCACTTCACATACCAAACTCAAATCTCTAAACGATTCCAAAAGTTCCCATTCCTTAACCATCAAAGCTGACATATGCAACGATTTCAGACTCAACGCATCAGCTACCACATTAGCTTTACCAGGATGGTAATTCAAGCCAAAGTCGTAGTCTTTCAAGAATTCCAACCACCTACGTTGCCTCATATTCAATTCCTTCTGATCAAACAAATATTTCAAGCTCTTGTGATCACTAAAAACTTCAAACCTCGCACCAAAAAGGTAATGCCTCCAAATCTTCAACACAAAAACCACAACCGCTAATTCAAGATCATGAGTAGGATAATTCTTCTCATGCACTCTCAACTGCCTCGAAGCATAAGCTACAACCTTACCTTCTTGCATCAGAACACCACCTAGACCAATCAAAGAA
This sequence comes from Lathyrus tuberosus, assembly GCA_022829125.1. Classification (NCBI taxonomy): domain Eukaryota; kingdom Viridiplantae; phylum Streptophyta; class Magnoliopsida; order Fabales; family Fabaceae; genus Lathyrus; species Lathyrus tuberosus. Next base: position 103,524 of record JALAZF010000142.1, on the reverse strand, counting down.
GCATCACAATAAACCACAAATGGTTTAGTAGGATTCGGAAAAATCAAAATCGGAGCTGTCGTCAATCTTCTCTTCAGTTCATTAAAACTCTCCTCACACCGAATATCCCAAATGAACGCTTGACCTTTACAAGTCAACTGGGTCAAAGGCAATGCAAGCTTAGAAAACCCTTCAATGAACCGTCGATAATAACCGGCCAAACCCAAAAAGCTACGAATTTCAGTAACAGATCTTGGAGCCTCCCACTGTAGAACTGCTTCTACCTTAGATGGATCCACAACAATACCATTACCTGAAATCACGTGTCCAAGAAAACTCACTTCCGTCAACCAAAATTCACACTTGGACAATTTTGCAAAAAGCTTCCTTTCCTTCAAAACCTGCAAAACAATACGCAAATGTTCCGCGTGCTCCTCGCGAGACTTAGAATAAATCAATATGTCATCAATAAATACAACAACAAATCGATCCAAATGCTCGTGGAAAATCCTATTCATGTATTCCATAAACACACCAGGCGCATTAGAAACCCCGAACGGCATCACAGAATATTCATAATGACCGTATCGTGTCCTAAAGGCTGTCTTCTGAATATCTTCTTCCTTCACCCTTATCTTATGATACCCTGACCTCAAGTCAATCTTACTAAACACACAAGCACCAACCAACTGATCCATTAGATCATCAATTCTCGGGAGCGGATACTTATTCTTAATCGTCACCTTATTCAACTGACGATAATCAATACACAATCGCATACTTCCATCCTTCTTTTTCACCAATAAAACTGGCGCACCCCAAGGAGAAACACTTGGCCTTACAAACCTCTTCTCCAACAAGTCATTCAACTGCTTCTTCAACTCTACCAACTCAGATGCCGACATTCTATAAGGTGCCATAGAAACAGGTCTAGTACCAGGAACTAGATCTATCGAGAACTCCACCTCTCTCTCTGGCGGCAAGTCTGAAATATCCTCAGGAAACACTTCAGGAAATTCACACACAACAGGAAACACCTCAAGCGACACCTGACTATCCAAAGTTAAAGATGCAAACAATCCAAACAACTGAGCTTCGTCCGCCAAAAGTCTCTTCAACTCTTTGGTAGATAAGAAACTCGAGTCTTCGTCTTCCTCCAGAGAAGGAATCCTTACCAACTTATGATAACAATCAATATGAACCCTATAAAATTGCAACCAATTCATTCCCAAAACTACATCCAAACCTTCCAACGGCAAACACACTAAATCCATCTCAAAGTCTTTACCATAAATGGCTAAAGGACAACTGAGACAAACTAAAGAAGTAGTTACCGACCTCATCGCTGGAGTATCAATAACCATCTCAAAATCCATCACAGACAACACAATATTCAAACTCTTCGCGCACTCAGACGAAACAAACGAATGAGTCGCTCCCGTATCAATAATAGCAATTAAAGGCATATTATTAATAAAGCATGTACCTCTTATCAGACGATCTGCACTTGAAGCCTGAGTTCCCGCTAATGAAAACACTTTCCCACTAGTCTGAGCTTTCTTCGGATTAGGACACTTCGAACTAATGTGACCAGGTTCCCCACAATTGTAACACTTCACAACATTCTTCCTTTTACAATCAGCTAAAACATGTCCTTCACCTCCACAGTTAGTACACTTATCCAAATTCTTCCTACACTCGGACTGACGATGTCCCAATCCACCACATCTAAAACACCTCGGAGCATTAGACATACCACCTCCACCTGACCTTCGATCAAAAGTACCCCTTTGTTTACCTTTATCAGCCGGTGACACATACGGACCACCACGGAACTGTTGCTTCCCTTTCCTGTCACTTACACTTTTATAATGAGCAGAACGAGCCTTACTGTCTTCATCATAAATTCTACAGCATTCCACCAAATCAGCAAACCTTCGAATCCTCTGATAACCAATAGCCTGCTTTATCTTAGGACGCAAACCACTTTCATACTTCACACACTTAGAGAATTCCGCAGTCGCTTCAGCATAATGAGGATAAAACTGCACAAGTTCCACAAACTTAGCAGTATAATCGACTACAGACATATTACCTTGCTTTAGCTCCAAAAACTCAATTTCTTTCTTTCCTCAGACATCCTCGGGAAAATACTTCCTTAGAAACTCCCGGCTAAACACTTCCCAAGTGATCTCTTCGTCCTCCGCAGCTTCCAACACCTGACGAGTACCGACCCACCAGTCATCTGCTTCTTCCTGCAACATGTGAGTTCCCAGTCTCACCTTACTGTCCTCGTCACAATCCATCACCCTGAAAATCCTCTCAATCGCTTTCAGCCAAATCTGCGCTCCATCAAGATTATGTCTCCCTTTGAAGACAGGTGGCCTATTCTTTCTAAACTCATCATTCTCCCCAGCATTCGGTGCACCCTGCACAGCACGAGCCATAGCCTGCATAGCAGCAGCTAAAGCAGCATCGTTCCTCCCAGCCATATTCTGTTCATTTCCAATAACAGAAACTATGGTTAAACAAACAGCTCAACCAACCACAGCGACCAACCAGGACTGACACAACTGACACAGACTGGCTCTGATACCACAGTGGGGTAGCAATCAACGGAGGATCTCAGTTCCTTACACCCACATTTCAGCTTTTAGAATGAAAGCGGAAAATCTAAAACTGAATAACATATATATATATATATATATATATATATATATATATATATCATGAAAGTTGTCATGCATCGAGTTATACATGTACAAGTCAAAAGGCATATATATACATGATACACCAATAATCACAACACGACCACCCTAACTACCCGGTGTCACATATCAGAGCCGACCGACAAAAGAATGAAGACGCAAAGCTTCACAAAAAGACCTCCAGCAACTCTAATCTGCAATGCCTCATAGAGCATTATAAAACAGCATAAGGGTGAGAAAAACAATCATAATACCATTGAATAAAATTATATATTAACACAAAATACACCAGTATAAAGTTCTCACCACAAATGCACCACAATCGAATAAAACATAACACAATATAACTATCAGGTATTCATCACCAATACACGTCAATCACACATAATACACCCCTCATCACACAATTATACATATTCCATCACATTATTCACATTCACAATTAATCCATGATTATGCAAATACACAGAGACCGACACAACGACTCTATGCACATGCCATGCGGTACCGACTTCCAATGTTTCTCATGTCTCATCACCAGTTCACTCAGGAACTATTGGAACCATCGCTCGTTACTGAGAATCTCAAGTAACACCCCGTCGGGCCTACGATGTTCACCCGTCGCTTTAGGTCCTTAGGCATCGCCTCATATTTTCGAGGCACACGACGTTATGGATCGCTTTAAGTCCCATCATGGGCACACGATCGTCTACAACCATCGCTTTAGGTCCTTAGGCAGCGCCTCATATTTTCGAGGCACACGATGTTATAGCAAATTCCCTCAGGAATTAAACCGCCACTCAGGACGTTTACACAATACATATCATGATGCTTGGCATACAATGACTCATGACATTCACATTGCATACATACACACATTCATGATCATGCATTTATCATCAAACACCACACATAGTATTTTGTTGCCCTTAGGCCACAAATCATCATCCACACAGGTATTCTTACCCCACCACAGCACAGAATCCATACTACATTCATATTAACAGTACATCGTACATTACACATCAAATTCACACAATTATAACAGCAAAAGTCGACAAAACGACACTATTCCCAATTTTTCCGACATAATTAATTCGGCTAACAATTCCAAAATTCTCATCATCCAAAAGTACATTTCATAAGCTTCCCAACGATATAAATATCACTCAATTCGGAAATACGGTTCGAAAGATATGAGTTTTAAAAAAAAGGAAAATTGTTTTCAAAAACAACCAACCGCCCGGCGAAGCATGCTCACCGCCCGGCGAAACGCGCTTCGCCTCTGCTTCGCCCGGCGAAGCACAGGCGATACCAATCCCCCAAAATAATTCAAAGAGGCAGAAGCTTGGCACCTCTACGCCTCTCGAACCGCCCGGCGAAAAGTACGCATCGCCCGGCGCTCAGGGCCTTTCGCCCGGCGCTCTGCACCAGAAGCAGAAAAATTCAGCTGCGTGAACACTGTTCCATACCTCCAATTTTTCCCATTTTCTTCCCCAAATCATTTCTAACAGCAAAACAATTACTAGCAATGGTTCATACATATACATAGATCATACAACACAAATTATATCGAATTCCGTCCGTGAAAACATCGATTTCTACTCGATTACACGATTTCGACCTATATCCGAAAAACTACCGAACGAGACAATACAACATGCAACCACACATACATAATCATACACAACAATAAGATAATCGAGTTTCACACCCTTACCCGATTAATCGATTCCTAGAACTTGTTCTCTTGATTTCCCAAGCTTTTTCTCCAATTTCTCTCTTTTCTCTCTTCTCCTCTTTTCTTCTCTTTTCTTCTTTTCTCTCTTTCTTTTCTCTTCTACTATTTTTCTCTCTATTTCTATTTTTCTTTTCTTTACTAACTTAACAAAATACACCCAAATGCCCAAAATACCCCTACACTCAAATATCTCGCAAACGTTCCCAAAACCCGATAAAATATATTCACGACGAAAAATAACATATTTTCACATAAAAGTCAGAAATAAAATAATATAATAATAAAATAATCAAAAACGACTCAATTAAAATAAAAGACCAAAACTGGGGCGTTACAGAATTCACTCAACCCAATCACACACACACCTCATATATATCATATGTTAGCTGATCAAACACTTAAACAACATCTGGAACACTGATTTCTCAGAATCACCAATCAATTGCTCAAGGTTTTAACCAAGTTACAGTTGAGATGCCATGAAGTGATCCAGCCAATTTCCATCAAGTCCAAGCATTCAAACACACTTCATAGGATGTAGGGAAGCTGTTCAGATCATCACAACTCATCTGTAACACCTCCAACTCAGAAATCAATTTGCTCTTGCTGTCACGACCTAGAGGTAAGCCTAAACTTGGTCATCTCTCAATCTATGCATATTTCCTCGCACAATACTTTTGCCAAATGTTCATAATCATGCATGGAATGTTTCCCCTCAAGTAATTGCTTTGTTTGAATCGTGTATTAAAAATCCCAGCCTTCATGCAGAATTTAGGGTTCTTGAGGATTTTTCGTGATTTCTTGTTTTATGCTTAATTTAAATGAAATTAATTGCCATAGACATGATCGTGAGGTTGAAACGAGTTGATTGGTATGTGGATTGCATGATATAATCAAGTATTCAGTGAGATTGGATAGAAAATGCAAATCTGGGCAAAACTGAAAAACACGCGTGTTCTTGCCCTTGTTCTTGGCGCCATTTTCATAAATTCAAATATTTGAATTTTGTGATTTTATTTAATTGATTCAAAAATTAATTTCTCTCTGAGTTTTAATGATTTTGAGTTAATTCTTTTTTTAATAATTCACAAAAATGTTAAAATAGTTTATTTTCCCAAAAAATCCCAAAAATATTATTTATTTCATTTAATTGATATTTTTGCAAAGAATTAATATTTTAATTGTTTTTGACATTTTAAATATTTTTTCCACCTTGATTTTGCAACTTTTAATGCCTTCTAATTATTTTGTAGGTCAATACTTAATTTTTGAAGCATTAATCCAAGATCACAATTTGTTTTCCATATGTTAAACAATTTTGATCATTTTAATTGAATTTTTATTCAATTAAAATACATTTTGAAAACAAATTAGGGTTTTTGATTAGTTTGAGCTATCATTTGAGCTTTGGATGGAAGAAAATGGTTGCTTGGATCAAAAGTTATGACCTTGCAAAGTTGGGACAAAATCATTATTTTTCATAACTTAGTGAAATTTCAAGTTTCTCAAGGTTGCCCCTTTTGCAAGTAACCTCACTTTTCTTGATTTTTCTTGATTGATCATGATCCAAATCACAAGTTAAAATTGTTTTTGACTTAAAGAGGCCATGTTTGTCAAAAACTTCCAAAAGTCAAACTTGGTTTTGATCACAGTTGACTTTTTGTATTAGATGAATCTTAAACTTTGTGATCCTTTATGAAATCAAGTCATTGGGACAAATTGAACCTAATTGATGGATTCCAAAGTTGTTTTTGAGTATCTTGAATCATGTCCCAAGGTTTGAGATCATGCTTTGCTCAAAAGTCAAAGGTATGGTTGACTTTTTCTCAAAAACCCTAGTTTGTGGTCCAGATGAATTTGAATCCTTATATTGCTTATGAACCAAGTTCTTTGAATCAATTCAATCTTGTGAATGGATCAATATGATGTATTTGAGGTACTTAAAGCATATCTTGAGGTCTTGGCTCATGCTTTGCTCCAAAAGTCAACTTAGGGACTGAATTAGGTCAAACCCCTAAATCCTGATTTTTGATAGATGCATCCCCTGAGGATATTTTAAACTTAGGGATGGACTCATGAGGTTCTTTTGAGCTTCTTGAATCATATGTTGAAGAATTGGCTCATGCCCAGTTGAAAATTTCTCTCTGGAGGCCTTGGTCGACCAAAACCTTAATTTTGTGACACTGATGTCTTGAGGCTTGATCAACTTGAAATGTTGCATTCTTGTGTTATTTTCTTGATGTGGGAAACCTTTTGATCCTTCATGTATGTTTGAGAGGTTTGAAAAGTTGAAGATCATTTCAATTCTTGATTGATCATTTGCCTGAATGCTCTGAGAGAGCTTAAAACCCCTAATCCTTGGTTGAGGCAAATACTCAATAATCTTTGAAAGGATTAGTGAAGTATTAAAATACATCCATATTGTGATGATGATTTGCACAATGATGTGAATTCTTGTAGTCAAAATTTAGGGTATGACATGATGGTAATCTAATTTTAGATATGATAAATCATGCCAGCTTCAAACTGTTTCACTACCTCATTTGGTACCCCTTCTTTCATGGTCGGGTTAACATCCACTCAGGTTGAGCCACTTGTTTAAAATTCCCTCTCATCATAATCTTGTGCATACATTATGAAAGACTGATTCCCTTCAAGTCTGATAATACCTAACATATTGCCTTCTTATTCTCTTTTAGTATTTTAATCAGCTTCTGTTCTTCTAGAAAGGATAATAATCTGCTGATGATGAGAGCTTTATTGCCGTCATCTTCAAGGAACACATACTTTAAATGGGATGGCATAATTTTCAACTCAAGTTTGGTGTGATTTTTCTTTGGTTCATCTTTTAACTCTTCAATTTTTTCTTCTTTAGGAGGAACATCTTTTGATGAATCAAGCTCCTTCAAACAGTCTTCAACTTTGTATTCTTCGTATGCATTTAGGAATTTAAGTTCATTTGTAAGAGCTCTTTCCAAAGGAGTTGGTATGCGCATTTGTTTCCGCACATCCATAATGGCTTGATTAGTGGCATCTACTTTGAAACAGGTTGCTTTGTCTTTTGAATGTTTTATGGATTCAAAGAGATTGAAGCTTACCTCTTCGTCTTGTACTCGGACTTACATCAAACCATCATCAATATCAATCATCATTCTAGAATTTCTCAGGAAAGACCGACACAAAATCAGAGGTACATCATCATACTCTTCGATGTCCATCACTACGAAATCAATTGAAAATAAAAACTTGTTTACCTTTACCAAAACATCTTTTGCTATGCTGGATGGACAGCAGATGGATTTGTCACCTAACTGTAGCGTCATCTTTGTATTCTTCATATCTAACTCACTTATCCTCCTGGTCACTGATAATGATACGATATTGATGCTTAAACCAAGACCAATTAATGCATTTCCAACGTTTACATTTCCTATTATGATTGGTAGTGTAACTCTTCTAGGATCTTTCTCTTTTTGCATATGGGTTATTTGAATAATTGCGCTACAGTTTGCATCCAAATTAATGGTTTCTTCATCCGCATACCTTCTTTTCTTTGTGAGGATCTCCTTCATGAGTTTATCATATGTTGGCATTTGTTTAAGCACTTCGGAAAATGAAATGTTTATCTGTATCCGCTTGAAAATATCCATGAACCTCGCATATTGCATTTATTTCTCCTTCTTGGCCGAAGCATGAGGATATGGTAGGTGTTGAAATGGCGGAATGATCATCTTTCCTTTCTCTTCTCTGTTTTTTTTTTGTTTTTTCGCTCACAACTCACTTTTCTCTTATTTTCTTCATTTTTCTTCTTTTCATTTTCCACTACTTCTTCCTCGTTATTATTTTCTTCTACCTCCTTCTCATTTTTCCCTCTTATTTTTCTCTTGCTTCAACAAAAATTATCTCTTTCTCCGCATTCTCAACAACTCTCGTTTTCATTACTCTAACAGTCCTTATTGTTTTTTACTTACAGTGTTCTTTGGGGTTTGTTCCCCCTTGTTGTTCAGCCAGTTCTTTTGCAATCTTTCCTACTTGCATTTCAAGATTTTTGATCGAAGCATCTGCATTTTTCTGATTCACAATAGATAATTGCATGAGCTGATTCAATGAACCTTCCAACTTTAAAGTCCTGCCTGGTTGAGGAGGATTCTATTGAAGCTTTGGTATGGATTTTTCCTATTTGACGGTCTCGCATCATGCCTTCAATCTTGGCCGTAACTCACATTGTCTCATCGTGGATAGCATTGATTACCTTGATACGGTGCTCTCCTTTGTTGCTAATTTCCCATATAGTTTATTTCCTCATTAGCTAGAGGACAAAAACCAGTAGAATGGTCACTGGTGCAAAGTTCGCAAAAAGAGACCTGTTGAGGTTTAACATGTACATCATGTATTTCCTTCAGCTGTTGTGGAATTTTTTATAATTGCTTGGTAAGCTCTTCCATTGTTTGAGTAAGTTGTTTGAGCCAATATTGCATCATTTGTGCCTAATTCAAGGTTCCAGGTTTCCTTTACGCAGAACCTCTGTTGTATTGAACTTGGTGATCGTTGAGTGCCACTCTCCAGATGATAGATATTGCTTCTTCTGCACTCTTGGACATCAAGGATCCCCCCGCGGTTGCATCTAACAAAAGTTTAGGATCTGACTGAAGTCCGTTATGGAAAATGTTAATTTATGTAATATCATTAAAACCATGATTAGGACATTTCCTTAACATAGACTGATACCACTCCCATGCTCAATAAAGCGTTTATGTTGATCATTGAGCAAATGCAGTGATTATGGTTTTAGCATCCATGAATCTATTATGTGGGAAAAACCTATTTAGAAAATTTTCTTCAAGAATATTCCAATTGGTTATAGTTTGAACCAGTTGATCCAAATACCAATCCTTTGCTTTATCAATCAAAGAATGAGGAAAGAGTCTCATAAATATGACTTCCTCTTCTGCTTCAGAAGTTCCAAGCATACCGACTAGCTCATAAAATTTGGTGTCTTCATCTCTGTAGCGAAAGGATTCACATAAATAATCTGAAGCAATCTTGTCTTCATCTCTGTTTGCCTATCATCTGTCGGAGTTCTATCCATATGAGCCAGTCTCTATGGGCTATGATGACAAGGCATTCTACCAATTTCCGGATCACCCCAGTTGTTGTTGTTGAGGTTGTTATTATTATTGAGATTGTTGTTGTTCTCCTCAGCCATGATTTCTAGTTTTGGAGATTTCATAGAAACCGAAATAGAAGTTCCTTCTTGTTGGCTTCATTGTTTGGCCATTAGCTTTCTTTTTCTGGTTTTGCTGTTGTTTCTTCTTGCTGTTCTTTTGATCTTGGAATCAAAAAGAAATTGATCTTTTGTTCTACCTCGCATAAACAGATATAAAAAACCTAGCTAATACATGTGAGCAACATAAAGAGTAAAAAATATATTTATATACAATATTAACAAGTGCAAAATTTCATAACACAATAAAAACTATCGCGATGCTTGTAATATCTAAACGCCAGTTCCCGACAACGACACCATTTTGATGTTCAGTAATCAAAAGTAAGTATTGTTAACATCATATCCATAGGGACTGGTGCGATATCACTACCGTTTAACAGTTTTTAGGGTGTAAGTGCAAGGTTTATAGAATATTTGATTGCATAAATTTAAAACAATGTAAAAACAATAAAGATTAAGAAAATAATAGATGAATAAACATGCTAGGATTAGATTTCATTAACTTATTTCGCATATATTCTACTGATCGATTGTATGAAACCTAATTATCAATTGCTATTATCACATATCGCTCACTGACATCATTTGTGTCTAAACAATGGTGAGGATTCTCCTCTATGTTTAATCGACAATATCTCAGCCTATTAATCAATACGGTAGTATTGAGAATCGATACTCGGAGTGAATATCAAAACCAAATCAATTTCTAGAATTTAGCTTGTGATAGATGCTTCTCTTAAGTTGGGATTTGAAAAGCATTTCTCAACAACGATTCAAATCCATAAGATAACTTGAAAAATGAATATCACACCAATATCGATTAATAACTAGTTCATACAATAAAATCATAAGAAATACATATGATTATGGTTAACTACGTCTAATCACCGCAAAAAAAAAAGAGTTAGCTACTCATGGTATCTTGGTACAAGTAAGAAGAAATGAGATGAATCAGCATCAATCTTGATCTCTTAATGATTTATGTGTATCCACCTTCAATTTCTCCCTCCAATGCCTTATGAACACCACATATGATGGAAAAATATCTCCAGGAGTGAAAACAAGTAAAAAAGTCCTTCAAAATCAAGTTCTAAAAGGTATTTATACTAATAGTTATGTTCACTGGCGTTAAGCCCCATACACTTGTGCTAAGCGCCACCCTGTTGAATGCCAAACATGCTTTAAATTGATTCATATTTATTAGCATTTTTCATCTCATTTGTTATGTTTTGTTGGATTTACTCCATGTTTTCATGCTATTCTTCAATATTGTTGCAAATTCTTTTGGTTGCTTTGATTTGTGTGTTATTGTGCAGGAATTAGGCATACAACATTAAAGTGTAAGACACAAGTAAATGTACAAGGAAGCCAAAGGAAAAGAAGAGATTGAGCATGTTTGATGGGCGAGCTCATGGCATAGCCTCAGCGAACCATCTCAGAATGATGGCAGTAGGAAAAGGGCACTAAGTTCGCTGGGCAAACTTGAAGTGAATGTTCGCTGGGCGAGGTTGCGGAGAAGGACCAGTGAACCATCCCAGATTTGAGGAAATAGCTAAAGGACCATAAGTTCCCCGTGAGAACTTGTAATGAAGTAGTTCGCAGGGCGAAGAATTGCTCACACAGCGAACTTTGTAAATTCCTTAGGGGAGGTTTAACTGTTCAGAGACACTTCAGGTGCCATAAAGTAGAGTTCGCTGGCAAAGAATGAGTTCGCTGGGCGAACTTGACAGATTCTAGTTGTACTATATAAGTACTTTTCACACTTTTTGGGGATCATAACCCATTTTTCACCTAGAAACCTCATTTTTCAGCATTTTTTCACCGAAGAGTGGTATTTTGCAAATAGAAGCTTGATTCACATCCGAGTTTGATTCTTCGACGTGAATGCTCATTCATCTTCTCTCAAGACTTGTAAGGCAAGCTACCATGGTTATGGGTAGCTAATTTCCTTTGTATCAAAGGTATAGGTAGTCTACCTTAGCTTTATGTATTTCTTTTGATTGTCCTTGTATGTGAACAAGTGATGATTAATATATGATGAATATTTTTGTTCTTAATAATCCATTCTTGTTTTGTAAAACTCTAGACATTTATTTTGTGAAACTTGACCTAAAATATTCATCTATCGATTTATAGATTGGAGAGATCGGTCTATGGTTGATATTCACTTTGTATTGAACTTAAAGCTTACTATATTGGTTGTTATATAGAGAGATCATGTAGCGATGAATGCGGTATTTCTCACGACGCACCTCTAGAGATAGACAGTGTTGAGAGAATACGCAATGATATTAATCGGATCCGACTTCACATACAAGATTGAAAGAATACGTATAAGTTAGGGTAGATGATAACTACTTTTGATATACTTTGTTAATCAAACACTTTATATTTTATCAGCTTTGCTACTAAAAACGTGACAATTTATGAACAAAACTTTGAAAACCCTTTTTCTTGGAACGGTAAACTATTGAACGACAAGCATCCAAATATTAGGACAATCCATGTGGAGACGATAAAAAAATCCACTTACTCACTACTAGTTACTAACAAAATGGCGCCGTTGTCGGGGATCGTTGTTGATATTGCAAGCATTGAAATAGTTTATTGATTTTAAGACCTTTGTATTGTTATTTTTACCTCTGTTTATTTTTCTTGTGCTATTTAATTTGTATGTTTAAGTGTACATATTCTATTTATGCAAGGGAGTGTACCTGCAGACCAACTTCTTTTCGATCCTGAGATTGAAAGAACCGCTCGTAGGCGGAGGAGGCAACTTGCCAAGGAAAGACAAGTGCGCAGAGAAACTTCTTCATCTACACCTATTGTTACACCAAACATGGCAGAAATACCACCACCACCACCCTTGCTTTAACCCCATGTGTTAACAGTCTAAGACACAACATTCAATTTGCACGCAACGCCCACAACGGGAGGCATTCTGAGATGAAGACGAGAATCCAAGCTCTTTTATATACAAATACCTTTTCAGGGATAGACCATGAGGATCCTTTTACACATCTCACGAAGTTTTACGAGATAGTGGGTGTGGCTAGAGCTCCGGAAGTTGAAGAAGAACCTTTATTCAAGAGACTATTCCCGCATTCCTTAATTGGGAAGGCGAAGGAATGGTATCTTGACCAATATACTCTTGTGATGACGGATTGGAATGTATTGTAGGAGAAGTTTCTTGAACGATTCTTCCTTCACAATCGGTTTATGGAGGCTAAGACGGCTACTTCAGTATTTGCGCAAGGAGGAAGCGAATCTCTCAACGAAGCTTGGGAGAGATTCAATTCTATGCTGAGAAAGTGCAAGGGCCATGGTTTTGATAATTTGACTCAAGTTCACATCTTCCGCAACGGACTTCAACCCGTTCATAAAACTCTTTTGGATGCTACGGCGGGCGGTTCTCTAATGTCAAAAAGCGCGGAAAATGCAGTGTCAATCATTGATAGGATGGCAATAAATGATCATTAAGGTCAACACAACCGTGGTACATCGCAAAGAAAACTGGGAATTATCGAGTTAAGAACAAATGATGTTATTCTTGCTCAAAATAAATTACTCTCACAATAAGTGGAGTTGTTGACAAAGCAAATGTCAAAACTTCCACAACAAATCAAAGAGATGCAAGAAGTTCCCAACCAAAATCAACATGTAGCAAGTTATGAAATTTGCAAAGGTGATCATCCTACCAGCTATTTTCCACCGGTCGTTGAAGAAGCCAACTATGCGGGAAACCAAAATCAAGGCTATCAACCAAGACCACCTATCAAAGAAATAACCAAGGCTACCTACCGAGAGGTAATAGCCAAGGTTACCAACAAGGGTGGAGGCAAGAACCAGGATCTTCTAACTGTCAACCTTACCAAAGTTACAACCAACTGCAAAAAAACCAAGGTGAAAGCTCAAAGATTGAGGAAATTTTCAACCAATTCATGCAAATGTCTATCTCCACTCAAAAGAGTACTGATACGACAATTCGGAACCTTGAAACTCAAGTTGAACAATTGTCCAAGCAACTAGCCGACCAACATAAAGAAACCTTTTTGGCTAATACTCAAGTGAATCTGAAGGAATCTTGCAAATCCATCTTTACTAGGAATGGGAGAACAATTGGTGTGGGAGTTGATAAAAATGTTGAAGTTGAAAAGGAGGATGAAATTGTGAAAGAAGTTGAAAAAAATAATGATGAAGAGTTAGTTGAAAAGAAGGAAGTAGAGAAGAAGTTAAGAGAGGAGAAGTTGAAAAAAAGTAAGAAATGAGAAGAGCATGAGGGTGAAGTTCCACTGAAAAAGTTACTGTATCCTATTGCTCCTACAAAAAAGACAATGAGAAGCATTATGCTAGATTCTTGGACATATTTAGTCGGTTGAAAATAACCATTCCATTTTTCGAGGCTCTAGAGCAAATACCAAAGTATGCAAAATTCATGAAGGACATGCTTGCAAAGAAGAAGAGGTATACAAAGAAACCATTGAGCTCAATGCAAACTGTAGTGCTATCGTCCAAACCATTCTTCTGCAGAAAGAAGGAGATCTGGGAAGAGTCTCTCTACCTATAATTATAGGTAGTGATTTTAAATGCAAAGCTTTGGTCGATATGGGAGCTAGTATTAATTTGTTTCCTTTATCCGTGGTCAAAAGACTCGAGAACATGGAGATGAAATCAACCAACATGACATTGTAACTTGCGGACAAGTCAAGGACTCGTCCTCATGGTGTTGTTGAAGACGTGTTATTAAAAGTTGAAAATTTTTTATTTCCGGTTGATTTCGTAGTCATGGACATGGAAGAAGATGAGGATACACCAATAATCCTTGGAAGACACTTCATGAAGACCGCTAAAATGCTAATCGATGTTGATGAAGGTATAATGAAGGTGAGGACTAATGATGAAGAAGTATGTTTTACACTTTTCAAAGGTGTGGTGTACTCAAATCAATTGGAGGTTGAAGGTCAGGTGAGAAAGGAAAATGCTAGAGTTTCAATGAGGAAAAAGAAAGATGAAGGTGCTAGAGTCGCTTCAATGAAAGAGAAGGACGGAAAAGAAAAAAATGGAAGCGGTGTTCAAAAAGAAGGATGAAGAGGCCAAAGAGGCTATGATGAAGTCATGTTGGGATTTTTCATTTTTTAGGAAAAGTGGACCAAGAACTGGTCATGACAATGGTTGAGGACTTTTGTGGTAGAGTTAGTTCATCCGAAAGCTAATTCAATTGCTTTTAGTTCCGAGGTTTCAATCGTCGGACCATCGAGCAAGTGGCATTGGAGATTTAATTTGTGGGAGGTTTAAATTGTCATTGTTGAGCAAGTGGCATTGGAGATTTCTCATAGACAATCACTCTATCTGGTATGATCTCTTAAATTTCATATATAGTGAATGGAAATCTATGAAGCACAGATACTTCAAAATCTCTGTCGAATCGTATCCAATACGTATATGTCGTACTTCGAAAAATGAGAACACGGCATCGCACAGGGCAATCGCACACCCACAAGATGGACTTAATAGAGTCGCCACCGAATTTTATTTATTCCTAAAAAGAAAATGGGAAATATCGATAAAACCCAAGAAAGAACGACTAAGATATTGGTTGTCGCAACCAAATTAGGGTTCGAGAGTAGATTACGCAAGGGGAAGGTATTAACACCCCTCACGTCCGTTATACTCAACAGGAACTATTTATTTAGTTTCAAATGAATGTTAGCGTGATGTCAGTTTGCAATATTCTACTTATTGAAGGGGAAAAAGAGAGAAAGGAAAAAAAAATTTTATATTTTTTTATTAATGTGTGAAGGACTAAAAAATATTTTTTATTAGGGTGTCTAACGAAACTTTGAATCTCGCTCCTACGTATCTCCGGGTGCAATAGAGAACTCAAGTTATACGTAGTTCTAGGTAGAAAATGTTTGTTTGTTGGTCGATTTTAGCAAAAGCTATCTTGTATTATTTGAAGGAAAACATTATCTTACCAAAAATGGGCGAGGAGCGGGCGTTTACATCACATTGAATGGTTTTAAGAATCAGCATTCACGGAAAAATGTCACTTATCTCAACTCAACGATTATGGATGAAGCATTTCTTTGCATCATCTTAAGACAACATGTCTTCTACTATAAAGCAATTACAAACAAGTGCATTGACTTTCCATTTGTGCTCTTTCACTTCAAAAACTTTATACTAAACTAAGGGCATTATTGTAACTAGGCAATTCATCACCCTTCCTAACTTACTTTCCCACATATTATGCCATTTGTTATACTGTCATTGGTCCACATTTTCAAATTTCCTCATCCATCCAAACAAACCCTAATCCACACAATTTCAACTTTTCTATCTCTCTCTCTCTATCTCTCCCGCCACCAAACCCTAACCCAAGCCCTACTCGGCCGCCACCCTCTTTCTCCACACAACCGATCGCCACCCTCTTTCTCTACAGAATCACACGCCGCCCTGTTTCCTCTGCCTTTTTCTCTCCGGTTGATATCATTTTCTGTTTCTTTTCATCATTATCGAAGGGTCTTTTAAGGGTATGTTAATGATATTGCTGCGAACCCTGAGAAATTGGTATGCAATGCATGCTCTGGAAAATGATGATTTGGAAATTCTTTACAGAATCGCACGCCTCCCTGTTTGCTCTACCTTTTTATCTCCGATTTATATCATTTTCTGTTTCTTTTCATCATTATCGAAGGGGCTTTTAAGGGTATGTTGATGATATTCATGCGAACCCTGAGAAATTTGTATTCAATGCATGCTCTGGAAGATGATGATTTGGAAACTCTGGTAAGGCTCTGTTAACTTTTATAGGCTTCACCATCAAAATTTCATGACTGACATTGGCTTTTGAAGATTGGATGTATTTTCTCTGTAATTTCTATAGTTCATATTGATTTTGTGTAATTGGTTTACTGATTATAGTTATTGACATTCTAATTTTAGCAAATTACTTGGTACCAATATGATAAATAATTTATATGTTCTCTTCTGTAGTATATCAACTTTAAATGAATGAAAATGGAACATCAATGGACTACGAATGAACATGATCACCAGTTTTGTGAAAAAATCAGGTTGCAGGTTGCATTGAATTAGGCTCACAATTATGCAGGTTTGTCTTTTTAATTACTGTGCTTTTAAAAAGTTTTAAATTCCAATGCAAATCATTACTTTGACCTTTAGGTTTCAATGACAATTTAATAAAACGTCATTGATAGGTTTCAATGACAAATCATTACTGACATTGCCTTTTGAATTAACCAAACAATTAATGACCCAAGTCCACTAAAAAGTTATAGATTACCAATGTAATGAGAATATCAATAGTCAAATTACACATTATAAAGTCCTGCTATCTCTTTGTTGTATCACACAACCATCACCATAGGATAGGGAAGAAAAAAATGAATTCAAATAACGTTGTCCTGCATGAATCTGAGGCATATGAACAATAACCTCAACACGTCCAACGAGTTCCCCAGGTAATCCTTGTGGTTGACGAGGTCCAACAAATACAACATGTTCAACAAGAAGTACTCTTCCAGGCCGAGGAAGCTGAGGAGGCACAAGAAGCTGCTGCACTGCGTAGAAGACAAGCCGGAAGATGATTAAGAAGGGCAAGAAGAAAGGCGTTGCGGAGAAGACAGGCCAGGATGCATTTTTTAGATTCAGATGATGAGGATGAGGCACCTTTTACCTGGAGTAACTTTATGAGGGCTAGGGGTTTTAGATTTGATCTTTAATATTTTACATTTTCATCTAGGGCTGTTATGAAATTATGATCAAGTATTTAATTATTGTCAGGATCGACTTCACGTTATGTATTTTTTGGAACCATTTTGCTACATTTTATGCATTTTGTTATTTTGATTGAATTTAGCATTTTAATATGACTTGTATCTTATAGTTCATGTGTGGTCTTAATCTTTATAAAAGTCGAAAACTCACTTCTTCACAGGTACTGTTATTTATTATCATACATGTGTTGTTAGAAAGCTGTTCTATATATTGTTCTGTTACTGTTTTGTATTATTATTTAATATATTTATGGCTCTGTTCCTTTTTGCAGGTTTTAGCAACATTTTCATTGGCTTTTGTACATACATTAGGGAACCTTTTCACTAATATGAACCTTGCTATGACGCTATGAATTTTATGATGCTGCAGATGTTATTTGTTGGTTGGCTGTGACGAAAAAAAATCTTCTGAGCCCTGAATATTGCTGCGAAATTCCTCTCATTCCTGTTGTTCCCTCTGATATAGTGTCCCTTTTACATCTCATGGCATTGAATTGGGACAAACGTCTCGATCTGCCATTTGTTGGTGGTTGATGATGAGTTGGAATAAATTCCAGTCTGAAACCTAATATCCTGAACTCTTAGCATCTTGCTGCTTATTTGTTGTTTAATGCCGTTGAATTGATATGCATTTTTCCAATAACAACTTGGTTTGATTTTACCTAACCATTTGTTATAGCAGAAACAGAGTTTGTTGTCATTGTTGCACGGGACACTTTCATCGTATGCCATGTGCTGCAAACTGCATTCGTATCGAAGATTTTTTTTCTTGCATACCGAACAGTTTGCAATTTGTTTTTGAACTGCTCTGATAAAAATATGCATGGTGATCGGTTTGTGTGACACCTAAGGGGGTCCTATGATGCTCTGACATTTATGATGCTGCAGATGTTATTAGTTGTTTTGCTGTGATAAAAATAAATCTTCTGAGCGCTGAATGTTGCTGCGAAAATCCTCTCCTTCCTGTTGTTCCTTCGAATATACTTTCCCATTTACATCTCATGGCATTGAATTGAGACAATCGTCTTGATCTGCCATTTGTTGGTGGTTGATGATGACTTGGAATAAATTCCAGGCTGAAACCCAATTTCCTAAACTCTTACTATCTTCTTCTTTTCTAACACTACTTTATTCTTATAACAAAAATTCTGCAGATCATCCATGAAAACCAAATGCTGCATATCTAGGCAAGCTACCTCATTAGCTATCCAAGACCTATTCCTGAGTTCATGTGCTTCAAAGAAAATTAATTTGTTTACTTTCATCTGTTTCAGGTATCCCAGGAGGAAAACCTTCCCCGAACGAAATGACAATAGCTGCAGCATCGCCCATCCGTGAGAATCCAACTGATATGGGTCTATAACTTTGCATCATCATATCCAGATTGTAGAGGTCGGTCTTGGATGGTCAAACTGATCGAATCTTGCAATGCTTAAACTTGGCCTAATCATCTATTATTGAGTAAAGACGGAATCGACCCTCTGTTCCTTTTTGCAGGTTTTAGCAACATTTTCATTGGCTTTGGTATATACATTAGGGAACCTTTTCACTAATATGAACCTTGCTATAATGCTATGAATTTTATGATGCTGCAGATGTTATTTGTTGGTTGGCTGTGACGAAAAAAAATCTTCTGAGCCCTGAATGTTGCTGCGAAATTCCTCTCATTCCTGTTGTTCCCTCTGATATAGTGTCCCTTTTACATCTCATGGCATTAAATTGGGACAAACGTCTCGATCTGCCATTTGTTGGTGGTTGATGATGAGTTGGAATAAATTCCAGTCTGAAACCTAATATCCTGAACTCTTAGCATCTTGCTGCTTATTTGTTGTTTAATGCCGTTGAATTGATATGCATTTTTCCAATAACAACTTGGTTTGATTTTACCTAACCATTTGTTATAGCAGAAACAGAGTTTGTTGTCATTGTTGCACGGGACACTTTCGTCGTATGCCATGTGCTGCAAACTGCATTCGTATCGAAGATTTTTTTTCTTGCATACCGAACAGTTTGCAATTTGTTTTTGAACTGCTCTGATAAAAATATGCATGGTGATCGGTTTGTGTGACACCTAAGGGGGTCCTATGATGCTCTGACATTTATGATGCTGCAGATGTTATTAGTTGTTTTGCTGTGATGAAAATAAATCTTCTGAGCGCTGAATGTTGCTGCGAAAATCCTCTCCTTCCTGTTGTTCCTTCGAATATACTTTCCCATTTACATCTCATGGCATTGAATTGAGACAATCGTCTTGATCTGCCATTTGTTGGTGGTTGATGATGACTTGGAATAAATTCCAGGCTGAAACCCAATTTCCTAAACTCTTACTATCTTCTTCTTTTCTAACACTACTTTATTCTTATAACAAAAATTCTGCAGATCATCCATGAAAACCAAATGCTGCATATCTAGGCAAGCTACCTCATTAGCTATCCAAGACCTATTCCTGAGTTCATGTGCTTCAAAGAAAATTAATTTGTTTACTTTCATCTGTTTCAGGTATCCCAGGAGGAAAACCTTCCCCGAACGAAATGACAATAGCTGCAGCATCGCCCATCCGTGAGAATCCAACTGATATGGGTCTATAACTTTGCATCATCATATCCAGATTGTAGAGGTCGGTCTTGGATGGTCAAACTGATCGAATCTTGCAATGCTTAAACTTGGCCTAATCATGTATTATTGAGTAAAGACGGAATCGACCCTCTGTTCCTTTTTGCAGGTTTTAGCAACATTTTCATTGGCTTTGGTACATACATTAGGGAACCTTTTCACTAATATGAACCTTGCTATAATGCTATGAATTTTATGATGCTGCAGATGTTATTTGTTGGTTGGCTGTGACGAAAAAAAATCTTCTGAGCCCTGAATGTTGCTGCGAAATTCCTCTCATTCCTGTTGTTCCCTCTGATATAGTGTCCCTTTTACATCTCATGGCATTGAATTGGGACAAACTTCTCGATCTGCCATTTGTTGGTGGTTGATGATGAGTTGGAATAAATTCCAGTCTGAAACCTAATATCCTGAACTCTTAGCATCTTGCTGCTTATTTGTTGTTTAATGTCGTTGAATTGATATGAATTTTTCCAATAATAACTTGGTTCGATTTTACCTAACCATTTGTTATAGCAGAAATAGAGTTTATTGTCGTTGTTGCACGGGACACTTTCATCGTATGCCATGTGCTGCAAACTGCATTCGTATCGAAGAATTTTTTTTCTTGCATACCGAACATTTTGCAATTTGTTTTTGAACTGCTCTGATAAAAATATGCATGGTGATCGGGTTGTGTGACACCTAAGGGGTTCCTATGATGCTCTGACATTTATGATGCTGCAGATGTTATTAGTTGTTTTGCTGTGATGAAAATAAATCTTCTGAGCGCTGAATGTTGCTGCGAAAATCCTCTCCTTCCTGTTGTTCCTTCGAATATACTTTCCCATTTACATCTCATGGCATTGAATTGAGACAATCGTCTTGATCTGCCATTTGTTGGTGGTTGATGATGACTTGGAATAAATTCCAGGCTGAAACCCAATTTCCTAAACTCTTACTATCTTCTTCTTTTCTAACACTACTTTATTCTTATAACAAAAATTCTGCAGATCATCCATGAAAACCAAATGCTGCATATCTAGGCAAGCTACCTCATTAGCTATCCAAGACCTATTCCTGAGTTCATGTGCTTCAAAGAAAATTAATTTGTTTACTTTCATCTGTTTCAGGTATCCCAGGAGGAAATCCTTCCCCGAACGAAATGACAATAGCTGCAGCATCGCCCATCCGTGAGAATCCAACTGATATGGGTCTATAACTTTGCATCATCATATCCAGATTGTAGAGGTCGGTCTTGGATGGTCAAACTGATCGAATCTTGCAATGCTTAAACTTGGCCTAATCATCTATTATTGAGTAAAGACGGAATCGACCCTCTGTTCCTTTTTGCAGGTTTTAGCAACATTTTCATTGGCTTTGGTACATACATTAGGGAACCTTTTCACTAATATGAACCTTGCTATAATGCTATGAATTTTATGATGCTGCAGATGTTATTTGTTGGTTGGCTGTGACGAAAAAAAATCTTCTGAGCCCTGAATGTTGCTGCGAAATTCCTCTCATTCCTGTTGTTCCCTCTGATATAGTGTCCCTTTTACATCTCATGGCATTGAATTGGGACAAACTTCTCGATCTGCCATTTGTTGGTGGTTGATGATGAGTTGGAATAAATTCCAGTCTGAAACCTAATATCCTGAACTCTTAGCATCTTGCTGCTTATTTGTTGTTTAATGTCGTTGAATTGATATGAATTTTTCCAATAACAACTTGGTTTGATTTTACCTAACCATTTGTTATAGCAGAAACAGAGTTTATTGTCGTTGTTGCACGGGACACTTTCATCGTATGCCATGTGCTGCAAACTGCATTCGTATCGAAGAATTTTTTTTCTTGCATACCGAACATTTTGCAATTTGTTTTTGAACTGCTCTGATAAAAATATGCATGGTGATCGGGTTGTGTGACACCTAAGGTGTTCCTATGATGCTCTGACATTTATGATGCTGCAGATGTTATTAGTTGTTTTGCTGTGATGAAAATAAATCTTCTGAGCGCTGAATGTTGCTGCGAAAATCCTCTCCTTCCTGTTGTTCCTTCGAATATACTTTCCCATTTACATCTCATGGCATTGAATTGAGACAATCGTCTTGATCTGCCATTTGTTGGTGGTTGATGATGACTTGGAATAAATTCCAGGCTGAAACCCAATTTCCTAAACTCTTACTATCTTCTTCTTTTCTAACACTACTTTATTCTTATAACAAAAATTCTGCAGATCATCCATGAAAACCAAATGCTGCATATCTAGGCAAGCTACCTCATTAGCTATCCAAGACCTATTCTTGAGTTCATGTGCTTCAAAGAAAATTAATTTGTTTACTTTCATCTGTTTCAGGTATCCCAGGAGGAAAACCTTCCCCGAACGAAATGACAATAGCTGCAGCATCGCCCATCCGTGAGAATCCAACTGATATGGGTCTATAACTTTGCCTCATCATATCCAGATTGTAGAGGTCGGTCTTGGATGGTCAAACTGATCGAATCTTGCAATGCTTAAACTTGGCCTAATCATCTATTATTGAGTAAAGACGGAATCGACCCTCTGTTCCTTTTTGCAGGTTTTAGCAACATTTTCATTGGCTTTGGTACATACATTAGGGAACCTTTTCACTAATATGAACCTTGCTATAATGCTATGAATTTTATGATGCTGCAGATGTTATTTGTTGGTTGGCTGTGACGAAAAAAAATCTTCTGAGCCCTGAATGTTGCTGCGAAATTCCTCTCATTCCTGTTGTTCCCTCTGATATAGTGTCCCTTTTACATCTCATGGCATTGAATTGGGACAAACTTCTCGATCTGCCATTTGTTGGTGGTTGATGATGAGTTGGAATAAATTCCAGTCTGAAACCTAATATCCTGAACTCTTAGCATCTTGCTGCTTATTTGTTGTTTAATGTCGTTGAATTGATATGAATTTTTCCAATAACAACTTGGTTTGATTTTACCTAACCATTTGTTATAGCAGAAACAGAGTTTATTGTCGTTGTTGCACGGGACACTTTCATCGTATGCCATGTGCTGCAAACTGCATTCGTATCGAAGAATTTTTTTTCTTGCATACTGAACATTTTGCAATTTGTTTTTGAACTGCTCTGATAAAAATATGCATGGTGATCGGGTTGTGTGACACCTAAGGGGTTCCTATGATGCTCTGACATTTATGATGCTGCAGATGTTATTAGTTGTTTTGCTGTGATGAAAATAAATCTTCTGAGCGCTGAATGTTGCTGCGAAAATCCTCTCCTTCCTGTTGTTCCTTCGAATATACTTTCCCATTTACATCTCATGGCATTGAATTGAGACAATCGTCTTGATCTGCCATTTGTTGGTGGTTGATGATGACTTGGAATAAATTCCAGGCTGAAACCCAATTTCCTAAACTCTTACTATCTTCTTCTTTTCTAACACTACTTTATTCTTATAACAAAAATTCTGCAGATCATCCATGAAAACCAAATGCTGCATATCTAGGCAAGCTACCTCATTAGCTATCCAAGACCTATTCCTGAGTTCATGTGCTTCAAAGAAAATTAATTTGTTTACTTTCATCTGTTTCAGGTATCCCAGGAGGAAAACCTTCCCCGAACGAAATGACAATAGCTGCAGCATCGCCCATCCGTGAGAATCCAACTGATATGGGTCTATAACTTTGTATCATCATATCCAGATTGTAGAGGTCGGTCTTGGATGGTCAAACTGATCGAATCTTGCAATGCTTAAACTTGGCCTAATCATCTATTACTGAGTAAAGACGGAATCGACCCTCTGTTCCTTTTTGCAGGTTTTAGCAACATTTTCATTGGCTTTGGTACATACATTAGGGAACCTTTTCACTAATATGAACCTTGCTATAATGCTATGAATTTTATGATGCTGCAGATGTTATTTGTTGGTTGGCTGTGACGAAAAAAAATCTTCTGAGCCCTGAATGTTGCTGCGAAATTCCTCTCATTCCTGTTGTTCCCTCTGATATAGTGTCCCTTTTACATCTCATGGCATTGAATTGGGACAAACTTCTCGATCTGCCATTTGTTGGTGGTTGATGATGAGTTGGAATAAATTCCAGTCTGAAACCTAATATCCTGAACTCTTAGCATCTTGCTGCTTATTTGTTGTTTAATGTCGTTGAATTGATATGAATTTTTCCAATAACAACTTGGTTTGATTTTACCTAACCATTTGTTATAGCAGAAACAGAGTTTATTGTCATTGTTGCACGGGACACTTTCATCGTATGCCATGTGCTGCAAATTGCATTCGTATCGAAGAATTTTTTTTCTTGCATACCGAACATTTTGCAATTTGTTTTTGAACTGCTCTGATAAAAATATGCATGATGATCGGGTTGTGTGACACCTAAGGGGTTCCTATGATGCTCTGACATTTATGATGCTGCAGATGTTATTAGTTGTTTTGCTGTGATGAAAATAAATCTTCTGAGCGCTGAATGTTGCTGCGAAAATCCTCTCCTTCCTGTTGTTCCTTCGAATATACTTTCCCATTTACATCTCATGGCATTGAATTGAGACAATCGTCTTGATCTGCCATTTGTTGGTGGTTGATGATGACTTGGAATAAATTCCAGGCTGAAACCCAATTTCCTAAACTCTTACTATCTTCTTCTTTTCTAACACTACTTTATTCTTATAACAAAAATTCTGCAGATCATCCATGAAAACCAAATGCTGCATATCTAGGCAAGCTACCTCATTAGCTATCCAAGACCTATTCCTGAGTTCATGTGCTTCAAAGAAAATTAATTTGTTTACTTTCATCTGTTTCAGGTATCCCAGGAGGAAAACCTTCCCCGAACGAAATGACAATAGCTGCAGCATCGCCCATCCGTGAGAATCCAACTGATATGGGTCTATAACTTTGCATCATCATATCCAGATTGTAGAGGTCGGTCTTGGATGGTCAAACTGATCGAATCTTGCAATGCTTAAACTTGGCCTAATCATCTATTACTGAGTAAAGACGGAATCGACCCTCTGTTCCTTTTTGCAGGTTTTAGCAACATTTTCATTGGCTTTGGTACATACATTAGGGAACCTTTTCACTAATATGAACCTTGCTATAATGCTATGAATTTTATGATACTGCAGATGTTATTTGTTGGTTGGCTGTGACGAAAAAAAAATCTTCTGAGCCCTGAATGTTGCTGCGAAATTCCTCTCATTCCTGTTGTTCCCTCTGATATAGTGTCCCTTTTACATCTCATGGCATTGAATTGGGACAAACTTCTCGATCTGCCATTTGTTGGTGGTTGATGATGAGTTGGAATAAATTCCAGTCTGAAACCTAATATCCTGAACTCTTAGCATCTTGCTGCTTATTTGTTGTTTAATGTCGTTGAATTGATATGAATTTTTCCAATAACAACTTGGTTTGATTTTACCTAACCATTTGTTATAGCAGAAACAGAGTTTATTGTCATTGTTGCACGGGACACTTTCATCGTATGCCATGTGCTGCAAATTGCATTCGTATCGAAGAATTTTTTTTCTTGCATACCGAACATTTTGCAATTTGTTTTTGAACTGCTCTGATAAAAATATGCATGATGATCGGGTTGTGTGACACCTAAGGGGTTCCTATGATGCTCTGACATTTATGATGCTGCAGATGTTATTAGTTGTTTTGCTGTGATGAAAATAAATCTTCTGAGCGCTGAATGTTGCTGCGAAAATCCTCTCCTTCCTGTTGTTCCTTCGAATATACTTTCCCATTTACATCTCATGGCATTGAATTGAGACAATCGTCTTGATCTGCCATTTGTTGGTGGTTGATGATGACTTGGAATAAATTCCAGGCTGAAACCCAATTTCCTAAACTCTTACTATCTTCTTCTTTTCTAACACTACTTTATTCTTATAACAAAAATTCTGCAGATCATCCATGAAAACCAAATGCTGCATATCTAGGCAAGCTACCTCATTAGCTATCCAAGACCTATTCCTGAGTTCATGTGCTTCAAAGAAAATTAATTTGTTTACTTTCATCTGTTTCAGGTATCCCAGGAGGAAAACCTTCCCCGAACGAAATGACAATAGCTGCAGCATCGCCCATCCGTGAGAATCCAACTGATATGGGTCTATAACTTTGTATCATCATATCCAGATTGTAGAGGTCGGTCTTGGATGGTCAAACTGATCGAATCTTGCAATGCTTAAACTTGGCCTAATCATCTATTACTGAGTAAAGACGGAATCGACCCTCTGTTCCTTTTTGCAGGTTTTAGCAACATTTTCATTGGCTTTGGTACATACATTAGGGAACCTTTTCACTAATATGAACCTTGCTATAATGCTATGAATTTTATGATGCTGCAGATGTTATTTGTTGGTTGGCTGTGACGAAAAAAAATCTTCTGAGCCCTGAATGTTGCTGCGAAATTCCTCTCATTCCTGTTGTTCCCTCTGATATAGTGTCCCTTTTACATCTCATGGCATTGAATTGGGACAAACTTCTCGATCTGCCATTTGTTGGTGGTTGATGATGAGTTGGAATAAATTCCAGTCTGAAACCTAATATCCTGAACTCTTAGCATCTTGCTGCTTATTTGTTGTTTAATGTCGTTGAATTGATATGAATTTTTCCAATAACAACTTGGTTTGATTTTACCTAACCATTTGTTATAGCAGAAACAGAGTTTATTGTCATTGTTGCACGGGACACTTTCATCGTATGCCATGTGCTGCAAATTGCATTCGTATCGAAGAATTTTTTTTCTTGCATACCGAACATTTTGCAATTTGTTTTTGAACTGCTCTGATAAAAATATGCATGATGATCGGGTTGTGTGACACCTAAGGGGTTCCTATGATGCTCTGACATTTATGATGCTGCAGATGTTATTAGTTGTTTTGCTGTGATGAAAATAAATCTTCTGAGCGCTGAATGTTGCTGCGAAAATCCTCTCCTTCCTGTTGTTCCTTCGAATATACTTTCCCATTTACATCTCATGGCATTGAATTGAGACAATCGTCTTGATCTGCCATTTGTTGGTGGTTGATGATGACTTGGAATAAATTCCAGGCTGAAACCCAATTTCCTAAACTCTTACTATCTTCTTCTTTTCTAACACTACTTTATTCTTATAACAAAAATTCTGCAGATCATCCATGAAAACCAAATGCTGCATATCTAGGCAAGCTACCTCATTAGCTATCCAAGACCTATTCCTGAGTTCATGTGCTTCAAAGAAAATTAATTTGTTTACTTTCATCTGTTTCAGGTATCCCAGGAGGAAAACCTTCCCCGAACGAAATGACAATAGCTGCAGCATCGCCCATCCGTGAGAATCCAACTGATATGGGTCTATAACTTTGCATCATCATATCCAGATTGTAGAGGTCGGTCTTGGATGGTCAAACTGATCGAATCTTGCAATGCTTAAACTTGGCCTAATCATCTATTACTGAGTAAAGACGGAATCGACCCTCTGTTCCTTTTTGCAGGTTTTAGCAACATTTTCATTGGCTTTGGTACATACATTAGGGAACCTTTTCACTAATATGAACCTTGCTATAATGCTATGAATTTTATGATACTGCAGATGTTATTTGTTGGTTGGCTGTGACGAAAAAAAATCTTCTGAGCCCTGAATGTTGCTGCGAAATTCCTCTCATTCCTGTTGTTCCCTCTGATATAGTGTCCCTTTTACATCTCATGGCATTGAATTGGGACAAACTTCTCGATCTGCCATTTGTTGGTGGTTGATGATGAGTTGGAATAAATTCCAGTCTGAAACCTAATATCCTGAACTCTTAGCATCTTGCTGCTTATTTGTTGTTTAATGTCGTTGAATTGATATGAATTTTTCCAATAACAACTTGGTTTGATTTTACCTAACCATTTGTTATAGCAGAAACAGAGTTTATTGTCGTTGTTGCACGGGACACTTTCATCGTATGCCATGTGCTGCAAACTGCATTCATATCGAAGAATTCTTTTTCTTGCATACCGAACATTTGCAATTTGTTTTTGAACTGCTCTGATAAAAATATGCATGGTGATCGGGTTGTGTGACACCTAAGGGGTTCCTATGATGCTCTGACATTTATGATGCTGCAGATGTTATTAGTTGTTTTGCTGTGATGAAAATAAATCTTCTGAGTGCTGAATGTTGCTGCGAAAATCCTCTTTTTCCTGTTGTTCCTTCGGATATACTTTCCCTTTTACATCTCATGGCATTGAATTGAGACAATCGTCTTGATCTGCCATTTGTTGGTGGTTGATGATGACTTGGAATAAATTCCAGGCTGAAACCTAATTTCCTAAACTCTTACTATTTTCTTCTTTTCTAACACTACATTATTCTTATAACAAAAATTCTGCAGGTCATCCATGAAAACCAAATGCTGCATATCCAGGCAAGCTACCTCATTAGCCATCCAAGACCTATTCCTGAGTTCATGTGCTTCAAAGAAAATTAATTTGTTTACTTTCATTTGTTTCAGGTATCCCAGGAGGAAAACCTTCCCCGAACGCAATGACAATAGCTGCAGCATCGCCCATCCGTGAGAATCCAACTGATATGGGTCTATAACTTTGCATCATCATATCCAGATTGTAGAGGTCGGTCTTGGATGGTCAAACTGATCGAATCTTGCAATGCTTAAACTTGACCTAATCATCTATTACAGAGTAAAGACGAAATCGACCCTCTGTTCCTTTTTGAAGGTTTTAGCAACATTTTCATTGGCTTTGGTACATATATTAGGGAACCTTTTCACTAATATGAACCTTGCTATGATGCTATGAATTTTATGATGCTGCAGATGTTATTTGTTGGTTGGCTGTGACAAAAAAAAATCTTCTGAACCCTGAATGTTGCTGCGAAATTCCTCTCATTCCTGTTGTTTCTTCTGATATAGTCTCCATTTTACATCCCATGGCATTGAATTGGGACAAACGTCTTGATCTGCCATTTGTTGGTGGTTGATGATGACTTGGAATAAATTCCAGTCTGAAACCTAATATCCTGAACTCTTACCATCTTGCTGCTTATGTGTTGTTTAATGCCATTGAATTAATATGCATTCTGCCAAATCAAACAACATAACCATTTTTTATACCAGAAACACAGTTTGTTGTCGTTGTTGCACGGGAGACTTTCATCGTATGCGATGTGCTGCAAACTGCATTCGTATCGAAGAATTTTTTTTCGCAGCATACGGAACACTTTACAATTTGCTTTTTAACTGCTCCGATAAAAATCTGCATGGTGATCAGTTTGTGTGACACCTAAGGGGTTCCTATGATGCTCTGACATTTATGATGTTGCAGATGTTATTAGTTGTTTTGCTGTGATGAAAATAAATCTTCTGAGCGCTGAATGTTGCTGCGAAAATCCTCTCCTTCCTGTTGTTCCTTCTTATTTACTTTCCCTTTTACATGTCATGGCGTTTAATAGAGACAATCGTCTTGATATGCCATTTGTTGGTGCTTGGTGCTAACTTGGAATAAATTCCTGGCTGAAAAAACCCTAATTTCCTAAACTCTTACTATCTTCTTCTTTTCTAACACTACTTTATTCTTATAACAAAAATTCTGCAGGTCATCCATGAAAACCAAATGCTGCATATCCAGCCAAGCTAGGTCATTAGCCATCCAAGACCTATTCCTGAGTTTAGGTGCTTCAAAGAAAATTAATTTGTTTACTTTCATTTGTTTCAAGTATCCCAAGAGGAAAACCTTCCACTTGTGCAATGACAATAGCTGCCGCATCGCCCATCCATGAGAATCCAACTGATATGGGTCTATAACTTTGCATCATCATATCCAGATTGTAGAGGTCGGTCTTGGATGGTCAAACTTATCGAATCTTGCAATGCTTAAACTTGGCCTAATCATCTATTACTGAGTAAAGACGGAATCGACCCTCTGTTCCTTTTTGCAGGTTTTAGCAACATTTTCATTGGCTTTGGTACATACATTAGGGAACCTTTTCACTAATATGAACCTTGCTATGATGCTATGAATTTTATGATGCTGCAGATGTTTATTTGTTGGTTGGCTTGTGACGAAAAAAAATCTTCTGAGCCCTGAATGTTGCTGCGAAATTCCTCTCATTCCTGTTGTTCCTTCTGAGATACTCTCCCTTTTACATCTCATGGCATTGAATTGGGATAAACGTCTTGATCTGCCATTTGTTGGTGGTTGATGATGACTTGGAATAAATTCCAGTCTTGAAACCTAATATCCTGAACTCTTACCATCTTGCTGCTTATTTGTTATTTAATGCCGTTGAATTGATATGCATTCTGCTAATAACAACTTGGTTTGATTAGACATAACCATTTTTTATAGCAGAAACACAGTTTGTTGTCGTTGTTGCACGGGAGACTTTCATTGTATGTGATGTGCTGCAAACTACATTCGTATCGTAGAATTTTTTTCTTGCATACCGAACACTTTGCAATTTGTTTTTGAACTGCTCTGATAAAAAGCTGCATGGTGATCGGTTTGTGTGACACCTAAGGGGTTCCTATGATGCTCTGACATTTATGATGCTGCAGATGTTATTTGTTGTTTCTGCAGGTCATCCATGAAAACCTAATGCTGCATATCCAGCCAAGCTACCTCATTAGCCATCCAAGACCTATTCCTGAGTTCATGTGCTTCCAAGAAAATTATTTCCTTTACTTTCATTTGTTTCAGGTATCCTAGGAGGAAAATTTTCCCCGGAGGCAATGACAATAGCTGCAGCTTCGCCCATCCGTGAGAATCCAACTGATATGGGTCTATAACTATGCATCATCATATCCAAATTGTAGAGGTCGCTCTTTCTGGTCAAACTGATCGAATCTGCCAATTTTTAAACTTGGCCTAATCATCTATTACTAAGTAAAGACGAAATCGACCCTTTGTTCCTTTTTGCAGGTTTTAGCAACATTTTCATTGGCTTTGGTACATAATTTAGGGAACCTTTTCACTAATATGAACCTTGCTATGATGCTATGAATTTTATGATGCTGAAGATGTTATTTGTTGGTTGTTTGTGATGAAAATAAATCTTCTGAGCACTGAATGTTGCTGCGAAATTCCACTCATTCCTGTTGTTCCTTCTGAATATAGCGTCTGTTATACATCTCATGGCATTGAATTGCGACAAACGTCTTCATCTGCCATTTGTTGGTGGTTGATGATGACTTGGAATAAATTCCAGTCTGAAACGTAATATCCTGAACTCTTAGCATCTTGCTGCTTATTTGTTGTTTAATGTCGTTGAATTGATATACATTCTGCTAATAACAACTTGGTTTGATTTGACATAACCATTTTTTATAGCAGAAAATAGAGTTTGATTGTCGTTGTTGCACGGAACACTTTCATCATATGCCATGTGCTGCAAACCGCATTCGTATCGAAGAATTTTTTTCTTGCATACCGAACAGTTTACAATTTGTTTTTCAACTGCTCTGATAAATATCTGCATCATGATCGGTTTGTGTAACACGTAAGGAGTTCCTACCATGGTCTGAAATTTATGATGCTGCAGATATTATTTGATGTTTTGCTGAGATGAAAATAAATCTTCTGAGCGCTGAATGTTGCTGCGAAAATCCTCTCTTTCCTGCTGTTCCTTCTGATATACTTTCCCTTTTACATCTCATGGCATTGAATTGAGACAATCGTCTTGATCTGCCATTTGTTGGTGGTTGATGATGACTTTGAATAAAAAATTCCAGGCTGAAACCTAATTTCCTAAACTCTTGCTATCTTCTTATTTTCTAATACTAATTTATTGTTATAACAAAAATTCTGCAGGCCACCATGAAAACCAAATGCTGCATATCCAGCCAAGCTAGCTCATTAGCCATCCAAGACCTATTCCTGAGTTCATGTGCTTCAAAGAAAATTAATTGGTATACTTTCATTTGTTTCAGGTATCCCAGGAGGAATATCTTCCCCGAATGCAATGACAATAGCTGCAGCATTGCCCATCCGTGAGAATCCAACTGATATGGGTCTATAACTTTGCATCATCATATCCAAATTGTAGAGGTCAATCTTTTTGGTCAAACTGATCGAATCTTGCAATGCTTAAACTTGGCCTCATCATCTAACACATGGCGCTGCATTGGTGTTTATTTGCAGTTATAGACTTATGGTGCAAGAGTGGCTTGGATGTGGGATCAAAATGATGTCATGAAGTTTCTTGCAGATTCCTTCGTCTGGATCATGGTAGTGGCTTGAGTGGAGAAACTTGCATAATTTTATTTCATATTTTGATATGTGAACATTTGGATTTATCTATTTCTTTTAGGCTTCAATTTTTTTTGCAATTTAATGCATGAACACTTGGATATTGTAGTGTTTCATGATTTCTTGAAGTGAGGTCTCCAATTTTGGATTTTGAATCATAGAAAAAAATATTGAGAATCTTCATGTACTTTGAACTTTTGGAACTGGTTTGAACTTGTAATTCTTATAATTCTTGGAAAATGTGAATTTTATGCTTTGAATGAGAATGAATCCAATTTTTGAACTTTTAATTTTTTTACATTTTGGTACCAACTTGAATTTGTGAAATTTCAACATTTGAATATTTATGACAACTCGAAAGTTCTTGAATCCCAATGCTAATAACTTGTACTTGAATTTCAAGGAATTCCTATAAATGGACCTTCCCTAATTTTAGCATGCTTACTCATTTTAATCTAACCAAATTGTATCATTTCAAATTTAAAACATTATGAACCAAACTTTGATGTCGTATGGAACTCATAAACCAAATCACATTACTTTGTCACCCTAACCACACCGAATCCACAACCTCTTATTTTGGTCTCTTAACTTGGAGTTTATTAGCTGTTTTCTGTTTAATGCACTACCATTTAACTTTCATTACAGTTGCACTTTGGTTATTGTATCAGTTTGTTTTAAAATTCCCTACCATGTTGAAATTTGGTTATAATATAAACTTTGGTTATGTTGAACTTACAAATCCATTTGTTGCTAACAATGACATTTGTCTACTCAATTCCCTGTAAACTTTGGTTAACAATGACATAGTCTACTCAATTCCATGTACACTAATTCATGTTGTTATTTTAGTATTATATGAATATAAATTGAATATTCTCATGTTCTATATATTTTTTTGAGATTTTACTCAATATCTTAACTAAATTACCCGTGCGGGAGCACGAGTTTCTTACTAGTTCATTTATGAAAAGGTTTTTAAGATTGCACGACGGAGAAAGAAAATAGGTTTGATGTGTTGGATGTATTTTATTGGTGAATGACAAAACGTTTGATGAGAACGAGACCTACGCCTTGGGATCAATCATTCGGGGTTCCACCGAAATGCTAGATTTCAACGGTCTTTTTTCATTCAAGGTTATTAAGAAAACTGTTCAATGGACAACAAACAGCTTGATAAAAATCAATTATTCAAAGAATTACGCTAAAATACTTGATCCCAACGACCCTTATTTGTCCAAGTTAATTAAAGTGTTTTAAGAATGAAAGAAAAGAATGAATGGTTAACCCAAAATGCATGGCTCAGAATCGTTCATTTGAGGGTTTCCACCGGAATACTAGATTCCAATGATCCTCTTCTTTCGTGTTTAATAAGAAAATGATTTGATACATTAGTGAAAATGATTTTTGAAATGGTTTAAACTTAATTGAAAGTGGT
The DNA here is from genome assembly GCA_022829125.1 of Lathyrus tuberosus. Classification (NCBI taxonomy): domain Eukaryota; kingdom Viridiplantae; phylum Streptophyta; class Magnoliopsida; order Fabales; family Fabaceae; genus Lathyrus; species Lathyrus tuberosus. The sequence continues at coordinate 69,800 of JALAZF010000142.1, read as the reverse complement.
GTTGAGAGTAGTTTGAAGTGATTATAGGTTTTGAAAAATGATTTGAAGTGATTGGAGGGTGAAAATGGATGATGGTTTGACTTGAGAAAAATGACTCGACGTTTGGATCGAGTGCTTATTATTATTCTTTTTGAAAAAGGAGGGGGGGGGGGGGGGGGGGGGGGGGGGGAGGGGGGGGATATATGATAAAGCGATTTAAAATGCAAACCAAAAAGATCAGCGCAAATAAACTTCTCGGAAACATACAAGTTTTGATTAAATTTTGAAATAAAAATTGATGTGGTTAAAAGGCTCAGGCGGATCAAAATGCGATTTTAAAAAATAGTTGAAAAATTAAAACGATCACGCCAGATTAAATTATGCGAACCGTAAATCTATAAAAAATGATGTCTAAAAGCTCGATTTTAAAATTTTTTACCAACTAGTTTTTATGCACAATTACAAATAAGTTACCCTATATGGCCTGTAAATTCGAAAAAATTATTCAATTTGACATTTTGGGCATTATGCGGCATGAAATGCATATTATGATTGCCAATTATACAAATGTCATGACGTGTGTATTAATTTAATGATTCAAGATTTAAATTGGGGTATGACAGTATCAATACATCGATACGCTCCGATACGGCACCGATACATATTGAAGGAGTATCTAAATTTTTTTTAAAAAATAAAATAGATTCAGATACAGCATGAACACGCCTTTAATATTTCCCGATGCCTGACCTTCCAATTGTTATCGAATTTTTTAATGACTCTACTTTTTAATGATAATTACTTACCTTGTTTAATTCTTTTATACTAAATTACCAATTTTTACGAAGTGTTTCAATTCCAGTAATTTCTTTTTTAGCTCTCATTATTTAATATTTGTTCATCCGAATGATAACTTTTATTATTCCTCATAACTATTATGTCTTTTCAATTCATATATATATATTATATATATATATAATTATATATATATATATATATATATATATTATATATATATATATATATATATATATATATATATATATATATATACTAAAGTTATTTTACATTCTCAATATTTAAAATTGATTAATATTAATAATGACTTTTATTAATCATAACTTTTCGATGGTAAATATTTCGTTTCAATTTCTATAATATCCAAAACTTTAAATCTCGCTTTATTCCAATATTCTTTCAAAATATATTTCGTTCGCATATTCTTATAATACATGTTAGTGTTATTTATACAATAAAGTTACTTTCTTTCCATAGTAAATATTTGAAAATTACTCATATTAATCATAACTTTTATTAATTATAAATTTAATTTTTCATAATTTCTTCAATTTTTTTCTTCTTCTTTTTCATCCTTCAAATTTTCACTAAAAAATTCTTCTTCATCAAGAGACATAATCTTGAAGCAAACACAATGTCAACAACAACTTCAAAATGTGATTCAAAAATTCGTAGTAAGTTTTGTTCTGAAAATATTTTACAAGATGATCATGTCATATAATAAATAAGGGTACTAAGGGTTCAGAAGTAGATGAAAATAAGGTACGGGTCTCTAACTTTTGTCAAAAAGAGTTTAAAAATTCTTACTCTAGAGTAAAAACGCATTTTACTAAGAATTGATGGAACTGAATTTCTATGTGTTCTAGTGGTAATGAAGTTGTCTGAGTTACAATCTATTGTAGAAATAATTAGTAATAAAGTGAAACATACGCAAGTTCCATTACTCTCTAAAAGAAGGCAAAATGATCATTCTTTGAAAAGTAGGAAAAATATACCATTAAAAATATCTTTTAATTTAACTGATAGAGAGACTCGTAAAACTCTCATAGTTAGAAGTTTTATTTTGTTGGATTGCTTTTCAATCTTGCAAGAAATCCTTATTACGTGAATTCTTATTTATTTGATGAAAATCATAATTTATATGGTTTTCACCCCTTGATATATTGCATTGAGGACAACTCTCTTACAACAAGAGAAAATACACATTGAAAGGTTGCTTAAGCCAATTCAATACACCTGGATTTAAAAAAGGGGTTAGCAATGTTTATTATGGATCGACAGACTGTCAAAGAAGACCTTTAATAAATTTTATGGTCATAAGATATAATGCACGAATACTTCCAAATCTATGTTGAATCGTATTCGATATGTACCGATACACTGATACACTCCGATACGACGCCGACATGTATCAAAGAAAAATCCAAAACTATTTATTTAAAAAATTAATAAAATCTGATACGACGGTAATACGCCTCCGATAATTATCAATATGCGACCATTCAATTTTTATGAGAAAACACACCTTGAGTGGTTTCTTAAGACAATTCAATCAACTCTAAATTCTAAAGGGTTTAGCATTGTTTTTGGTGAATGGACAGATTGTCAAAGAAGGCCTTTAGTAAATTTTATGGCCATAAGCTATGAAGCAATGACACTTCAAAATCTTTATTGAGTTGTATCTAGTATGTACCGATACGCAGATACTCTCCTATATATATATCGGAGGAGTATCTCAAATTATTTATTTTAAAAAATAAATAAAATTTAATACAGCGGAGATAAACCTCTGATACTTCCCGATACGCAAGCTTTCAATTTTTATCATATTTTTCTAATATTCATTACTTACCATGTTTAATTCTTACATACTAATTCTCAATTTTCAAGAAGTGTTTCAATTCCCATAACTTTTTTTTAATTCTAATTATTTAAAATTTATTCATACTGATAATAACATTTATTAATCATCATAACTTTTATGTCTTTTCAATTTCAATAATAAGTATTACATATATAGTAAAGTTACTTTCAATTCTCAATATTTATAATTAATTAATATTAACCATGACTTTCATTAATCATATATATTCAATTCCAAATATTTTCTTTTCAATTTCAATAGTATTAGCAACTTTTTTTTTTCAATAATCAAAGCTTCATTCATTATGTCCAGCAACCATGGACATAGCTAGAAGAATAAAGAAAGCACAAAAATATTAAGCAATTTACATTTTTCTCAAAAAAAGATATTCAGCAAACTATCAAGAACATCCTACATTCAAAGGAAACCTTGTTCCCAAGAATTTGTACCTTTTATAATAAAATTAGTGGCATCCTAAACCATTCATAAAAAACTCCCCTCATACCCCTTCATTTTCTGTTTCTTTCTCCACTTCCATGTTATCATTTGAATTTCAAACAACTTTAAATTTCGCTTTATTCCAATATTCTTTCCAATATATTTTTTTTATAATTATTCCTATAATATGTGTTACTGTTACTGATACTTATACAATATAGTTATTTTCTTTTCATTTCAATATTTAAAATTTACTCATATTAATCATGACTTTTATTAATTACAAATTTTCAATTTTCAATATTTCTTTTCAATTCCTATAACAACTATTATTTAGACAGTTACATGAAACCATGCAATTCTTCAATTTTTTTCTTCTTCTTTTTCATCTTTCACATTTTAAGTAATAAATTCTTCGTCATCAAGAGGCATAATCTTGAAGAAACACAATGTCAACAATAACTTCGGAATATGATTAAAAAATTCCAAGTAAGTTTTAGTGTGAATATATTTTACAAGATGATCACCGTCCTCTTTGGGCTCATGTCAATATAATAAACCAGGTTACTAATGGTTTATAAGCAGGTGGAAATAAGGTATGGGTCTGTAACTTTAGTCAAAAATAGTTTACAACTTCTTTTTTTTTTTATAAGCAAACTTCATTAATAGAGATTAAGGAAATCTCAGACCAATGAACAACAAACCACAAACAACACACGATTGCAAAAAGTCGAGGGGAAACTTATACCACTCATACAAACTACATTTCTTACTATCACGGCAGCCTAAAATCAACCAATTCCAAGAGTAAATTTTAACTTGGAAAACAATTTCTTCGACATTACAAACTGCATCATTGAACAAAATATTATTACGCCACTTCCAAATAATCCAACAAGTAGTAAAACCAAATTGAATTGATCTTCTCGAATTTTGGATCTTCCATGAATACTCGAGAACCAAGACTTCGCATGAAGACAACAAGAATAATCCAAAATCCTACTTATTCCTACCCACTCCAAATCTTATTCCAAACCAATATCGATTTATGACACAAGAAGAAAAGATGGGTAGAACTCTCATTATCATGGAAACAAAACATGCATACCTTTTCGTGATCATTCGAGATTATCCGCCTTTCCACCAAGTTATCTCTCGTAGGCAGCCTATCAAGCACTAATCTCCAACCGAACACTTGAACTTTCGTCGGGATAGAAGTCTTCCATAATATCTCCAAAAGTTCAGCCTTGTCTTCTTCCAGCTCATTGGACGTTTCTAAAGAATTCAAGAAGGAATAAAAAGAATTTACTGAGAATTCCATTGAATCATTAAAAGGCCACTTCCACATATCCTTGACATCTTTATGGATTAATAACTCTTCCAGAAAATAGCAGCATTGAACGATTTCATTATCCAGCCTGTTATATGTTAAATCCAAAGCTTCTCGCAACTTCCAACGCCATTGGTTGTCTTCCCAGCCGCCCATCGCTGCTATCGAGCAGTAAGGAAACCTGCAAGCTAAAAACAGGTTAGGAAAATGGTGTTTAAGAGCCGAATCTCCCAACCAATTTGTATGCCAGAACACGAGAGTAGATCCGTCGTCTACTGAATTCTCCATTATATTGCAGAAGTTTTCGGAGCCTTCCAAAACTGACATAGTTAATATATCCTTCATCCAAACGGAGCGTGCTTCGCGCTGCCAGTCTCAACGAAGGTTTTGAACCTTCAGGCTCAAATTACCATACCGTTTTTCAAGGGTCTTTCTCCATATTTCTTCACCTCCCCGAACGATACTTCCATAACCATTTAGCGAGAAGAGCTCGGTTAAAATGACCAACGTGTTTTATACCTAGCCCTCCATAGTCCTTCGGTTTACAAACTGCCTTCCAAGAGATCCAAGAAATATAATTGTTCAAAGCAGTACCAACCCAAAGGAATCTTCGTTGGATAGCGATGATTTCTTTTACGACTTTCTTAGGAGCCTTGAAATAAGCCAAATGATGAATATGAAGGTTAACCAACACCGAGTTTATAAGAACGACTCTTCCCCTAATAGATAAATTCCGCCCACTCCATCTTGAAAGACGGATCCTCAAGCAATCAATAACCAGATTCCAAAAAGAGCATCGACGATTGATTGCCATCCAACCGATAAACCAAGGAAATTGAAAGGAAGGCTACCGGATTTGCAGTGAAGGAAATGCTCTGCTGCATGTAAGAACTCGACTTCAACCCCAATCACATATAAGCAACTTTTAGCAAAGTTAATCTTGAGGCCTGAAATCATTTCGAAAGCCCGAAGAATAGACTTAAAAGCCCATAAATTAGTCACCGAACCATCCCCAATGAGAAGCGTGTCGTCGGCAAATTGTAACAAGCTAGTAGAAGGACAATCTTGGATTTTAAATTCTGACAGCATGTTAGAATGAGTTGCTTTCCTCACTAAACAAGCTAACCCCTATGCTACTATAGCAAACAGATAAGGTGAGAGGGGATCCACTTGTTTAAGACCCCTACCCACCTTGAAATATTTCAAAGGACTAGCGTTTATTAAGATCGACATGAAGCTATTGAACACTGAGCCTCTTATCCATTTCAACCAATTACAACTGAATCCCATCTTAACAAGCATGACCTCTAAATACAACCAATCCACGCAGTCGTACGCCTTCGCAAAGTCCACTTTAAGGAGCAAACAATTCGTCTAAAACCTTTTAGCATAATCTATGATTTCGTTAGCCAATAGCATTCCATCAAACACCTGGCGCCCTGATATAAAAGCAGTTTGAGAGTTAGAAATCAGCTTGTGAATCACCTTGCTTAATCTGGTAGCAAGCATCTTAGAAATGGTTTTAGAGGACACAACTAATCGGACAAATAGGTCTGAACTCTGCAAAGCCTTGGGGATCTGCAACCTTCGGCACAAGCGATATGAACAAAGAGGCAAACACCTTAGGAAGAACCCCTGTCATGAAAATTCCAAAATGCAGTTTGTGAAATCCACTCCAATAAAATCCCAGCAATTCTTGATGAATTTAAAGTTGAAACCATCTACTCCTGGGCATTTATTGCTGTCACAATTGAACATTGCCTTCTTCACATCCTCAACTGCGAAATCGACTTCTAACAATCTCCTATCAATCTCATCAAGGCAAGCTAGATTATCAGACTCAAAGGAAACACAATTCAGATTTTGTTTCTTAAATTTGGCCTCAAAAAACTCCTTAGCTCTTTCTTTAATCTTAGCAGGGTCATCTAGAAGCTGACCTCCCACCTTAATCGCAGTAAAATTATTCGATCGATATCTCTTTTTCAACGATTCATGGAAAAACATGGTATTAAGGTCTCCGTCTTTAAAACCATCTCCCCCTAGATTTCTGAACAAGCATACTTTCTTTTAACCTCAAATTAGACCACACCTCTTCTTGAGTTCTTCTTAATCTAGATTAAAAGCCCATTTTCTCAGAATTTATGGAACTGAAAATTCTTTGTGTCCTAATGTAAATGAAGAATATTTGTCTAAGTTACAATTTATTGCAGAAATAACTAGTAATAAAGTGAATCATAAGCATGTTCCATTATCCTTTAAAAGAAGGCAAGATGGTCCTTCTTTGAAAAGAAGAATAAATAGTCCTTTATAAAAATATTTGAATTTAAGTGATAAAGAGATTCTTAAATTTCTCATAGTTAGAATGTTTTATTCAGCTGGATTGCGTTTTAACCTTGCAATAAATCCTTATTATGTGAATTCTTATTTATTTGCTGCAAATTATAATTTATTTGGTTTTCTCTCCCGAATACAATGCATTGAGGAAAACTCTGATACAACAAGAGAAAACACACATTGAGAGGTTTTTTAAGCCACTTCAATCAAATTGAAATTCAAAAGGGTTAGCATTGGTTCTAGGGGATGCACAAATTGTCAAAGAAGGCCTTTAATAAATTTTATGGCCATAAGCAATGAATTACGTATACTTCAAAATTTCTGTTGAATCGTATTCGATATGTACCGATACGCCGATACACTTTGATACAGCGCCGCTACGTTTCGAAGGAGTGTCCAAAATTATTTATTTAAAAAATAAAGAAAATCTGATAAGACAACAATACGCTTATGATAATTCCTAACATGTGACCTTTCAATTTTTATTAGATTTTTTTAATGAATATTTTTTTACGGCCATTACTTATTATGATTAATTCTTTAATACTAATTCCCACTTTTAAATAAGTGTTTTAATTCCTTTAACTTCTTTTCAAATCTCATTATTTAAAATTTATTCATACCGATGATAAGTTTTATTAATCATCATAACTTTTTTGTCTTTTCCATTCCTATAAATACGTATTACATATATATAGTAAGCTTACTTTCCGTTCTCAATATTTATAATTGAATAATATTAATCATGAATTTCATTAGTCATATATGTTCAATTCTAAATATTTCTTTTCAATATCTATAGTATTCACAACTTTAAATTTCGCTTTATTCTAATATTCTTTTCAATTTATTTCTTTCCAATATTCCTATAACATGTGTTATTGTTACTTAAGTAATAAAGTTATTTTCTTTCCATTCTCAATATTTAAAATTTACTCATATAAATCATGACTTTTATTGTATATTACTGTTCAATTTTCAATTCCTATAATAACTATTATTTATATAGTACCGTGCTACCATGCCTTTCTTCAATTATTTTCTTCTTCGTTTTCATCCTTCACATTTTCACTAAATAAATCTTCTTCACCAAGTAGCATAATCTTGAAGCAACATAATGTCAACAACATTTTCGAAATATGATTCAAAGATTTCAAGTTTAGCTCTGAAAATATTTTACAAGATGATCATCGTCCTCTTTGGGTTTATGTCAATATAATTAACAAGGGTACTAAGGGTTCAGAAGCGAAAATTTTACCCTATACCCCATCATTTATTCCTCTACCCCTACATTATATTTTATTTGACCAAAATATCCTCAAATAAAAAGTGTAAAATTTTACTGATTTAATTATTTGATCTAAAATTTAATAAATGAATTTATATTCAAACGCTACTTAATTAATATTCTTAGCAAATATGACAAGTATTATATAATTTCCATACAAGAATGTTGGGATGCAAATTTATATTTGCACGAGGTTTAAATTTAAATGTATTTTTTAAATATTTATACCATTATTCAGAACTCTAAATTAAATAATCACACTTATCAATTTAATTAATAATCACACTTATCAATTATTTAAATAATTCAAATATATTTTTTAATATATTTTTATCATTATTCAAAACTCTAAATTGAATTTCCCTAATCTCACAGTATTATTCAACCTTATATTTTAAATTGATATAAACAAATATATAATGGAAACAATTTGTGAAAGCCGTCTTACTTACTACAACGTTGGTGGTTCATTAATATCATTACAACTGAATTTAATAATATCATTACAATTGTCCTACCTCCATCTTACAAGGCAAGACGTTTTAAAAACGTAATTAATATTATATGAAAAAAGTAAATTATTTATGATTTTATAATATTATCTGGGGTTAATATACATTTTAGACTCTGCCATTTGGGGAGAGTTCGAAAAAGAACCTGTAAAAAAAACATAGATTTTCGTCGCTGGCATTTGAAGATTATTTTATTTTAGCCCCTCAGTGCACACAGTCAGCAGAATCTGTGACGTGACGCAGCTTTGTTGATTTTTTTTTTTTAATGTGATATAGCTGCTTATTTGGATTTTTATATTTATTTTTATTATTTTAATTATACGCGTGGCTTTTTTTTATATTATTTTATAGTTAAAATGTTAAAATAACTAAACTTAAAATTTTGTCTCCCATTATTGTTAAATCTATGACCTTTTGCTTGCAAGTAGATACCCCACTAAGCTAGCATTCCTTTCATGTCAATTAGTTTGCTTTAAATATATATATATATATATATATATATATATATAATATATATATATATATATAATATATATATATATATATATATATATATATATATATATATATATATATATATTATATATATATATATATATATATATATATATATTACATAATATGTTAAATAAATTCTTCCAAAATAACTCCAGCATTTATTTAATATTTAATATTAGTTTTGCATTTATTTAATATTTAATATATTTAAAATAAATTCTTCCAAAAATGTTAAAATATATTAAAAATGCTAAATAATTAAAAAAGTAAAATTTATATTTAATATTTAATATTATCAGTTTATTATTATTTAATATTTAAATATTTAATACTAAATTTAATATTTAATATTTAATACTTTCAGTTTATTTATTTACTATACATAATTAATATTTAATATTTTATATAAAACTAAATTAAAATTTATTTAATTACAGTATTTCAAATGTTTTAATAAACTAAATTTTATTTTAGTATTTTATTTATAAATTAATATTAAAGTTTCATAAATTAAATTAAATTAATATTAACGTTTAAACTAAACTAATATTAATATAAACTAAATTAAACAAAACTAATAATTTTTAACGTTTTCATTAAATTATTATTAATAAAAAACTAAACTAAATAAACTTAACTAAACTAAATAAACTAAACTAAACGTTTTTTTTTTATAGGCAAAATATCAATAAGGAGAGAATAAGAGGATCTCCAACCTCCTGATGGAATACAAGGCTATTAAAAGAGAGACACAAAAACCCCAACAAGGACCCCAACAATTACAAAAAGTCTAAGGGGAATTTAGTCCAATTATACAGACTACATTTCATGCTCCCATTCTTATCTAAACCCAACCACCTCCAAGATGTCACTACAATATTAAAAAAAATATTATCAACGTTACAAATCTCATCATTAAACAAAATATTGTTACGAACCCTCCATATGCACCAACACGCAAAGAACCATATTGCATTAGTCGCCTCGCCCTTACATGTATCTCGCAGCCGAAGGGACCAAATCAAACCGTGATTACAACAATCTAAATCATCAATCCTCGCAATCCCCACCCACTAAACTAAACTAATATTATCATTTTAACAAAACTATAATAAATTAATATTAACGTATTAATAATTAATAATAGACTGAAAATAAAAATATTTTTAATTAAAATAGTAGTTTTAATATTAGTAATTAATAATAAACTGAAAATAAAAATATCTTTAACTAAAATAACAGTTTTTAATATTAATAATTAATAATATACTGAAAATAATTTGTTTAAAATTAATAATAAATTAAAATATCTTAACGTTAAATAAACTGAAAATATAATCTAATTTAGTGATTTTTTTAAGTTGATCCATCTATTTTTAAAAAGAAAATTGATTCACAAATTTTTGTTAAAATTATATAAATTATTTAAATAATTTATATAATTTTTACAAAAATTTAGGAATATTATTTTATATAAATTCTTTTACGGAAAATATATAATATTTGCCATTTTTGCTGAGAATCTTAATTAAGCAGCGTTTAAAGATAGATTTAATTATTAAATTTCAGATCAAATAATTAAATTAGAAAAATTTATATAAAGATATTTTGATAAAAAAAATATAATGTAGGGGTAGAGGAATAAATGATGGAGTATGAGGTAAAATTTTCTTCAGAAGCAGGTGGAAATATGGCATGGGTCTGTAACTTTTGTCAAAAACAGTTTACAAATACTTACTCTATAGTGAAAGCCTATTTTTCTAATAATTTATGGAACTAAAAGTTCTGTGTGTCCTAGTGTTAATGAAGAATATTTGCCTGAGTTATAATATATTGTAGAAATAACTTGTAATAAATTTAAACATAAGCATATTCCATTACCAACTTAAAGAAGGCAAAACGTTCCTTCTTTGAAAATAAGGAAAAATAGTCCATTAGAACAATCTTTTAATTTAATTGATAAAGAGACTTTTAAAGCTCTCATAGTTAGAATGTTTAATTCAGCTGAATTGCCTTTTAACCTTGCAAGAAACTCTTATCACATGAATTCTTATTTATTTGTTGCAAATCATAATTTATATGTTTTCTCCCCAAGATATAATGCATTGAGGACAACTCTCTTAGTACAAGAGAAAACACACGTTGAAAGGTTGCTTAAGCCAATTAGATCAACTTGGAATTCAAAAGGGGTTAGCATTGTTTCTGATGGATGGATAGATTGTCAAAGAAGGCCTTTAATAAATTTTATGGTCATAAGCTATGAAGCATGAATTCTTCCAAATCTCTACTGAATCGTATCCGGTATTTACTGATACACCGATACACTCCGATACGTATTGAAGGAGTGTGTAAAAATTATTTATTTAATAATTAAATAAAATCTGGTACGGCGAAGATACACGACTAGGGGTGGGAATATGCTGGGCCGAGCTAGGCTTTGCCAAGCCTAAGCCTGCCCTGCTAAAAAATGCAAAGCCTACGTCTGGCCTGTAGCCTATCATAGACTTATTTTTAGGCCTAAGTCTGACCTTTTCGAATGTCTGATTAGCCTACTAATCTATTTAAAAGCCTACTTCATTTGAACATCTGTAAATAAGAAATTCAACTAATGTTAAATAGACTAACAAGTTATAAGATCAATGAGATTAAATGTTTATTTCATTGTCTCGTTCAAGTTTTCTTATTAGCATAAGTTTGGTGATACTATTTGTTGAAGATAACTTATGAGAAAAACTTATGACAACAACTTATGACATTGTTTATAATGTTTTTTCAACTTATTTTCATAAGTTCTTCAAGATAACTAAGTTTTATTTTCGTATTTTAATTCAAAGTACAAAATAGAATATAATAATAATAAATTTGTTGATTTTTTCTTAAATAGGTCAGCCTGATAGGCTTAAAAGACTTTTTTTACGGCCTGAGGCCTAACCTCTTTAGCTAAATAGACTTATAAAAAAATCTAGGTATTTTCTATTTAAAAAAAAGTCTGATCTGAGCTGAGCCAATGTAATCTAGACCGTAAGCCCCTGTTAGTTGATCTGGCATATTGCCACCCCTATACGCGACCTATCAATTTTTATCAGATTTTTTAATGGCTACATTTTAACCATCGTTACTTACCATGTTTAATTATTTTATACTAATTCCCACTTTTGAAGAAGTGTTGCAATTCCCATACCTTCTTTTCAATTCTCATTATTTAAAATTTATTTATACTGATGATAATAATCATCATAACTTTTATTTCCTTTCAATTCTTATAATACATATTACAAATATAGTAAAGATACTTTCCATTCTCAATATTTATAATTGATTAATATTAATCATGACTTTTATTAATCATATGGAGTATATTCAATTCCAAATACTTCTTTTCAATTCGTATCTATAACTTTAAATCTCGCTTTATTTTAATTTTTTTTTCCAATATTTATATAATACGTGTTAGTCTTACTTATACAATAAAATTATTTTCTTTCCATGACTTTTTTTTTCATTCCAATATTTTTTCAAAATTTTAAATTTACTCATATTAATCATGACTTTTATTAATTATATATTTTCAATTTTCACTATTTCTATGCATTTCCTATAACAACTACTATCTCCGTCCCTAAATATAAGACCCCGTTGAAAAAATTACGGGAATTAAGAAAGTTGGTTAGAGTATTAAATTTATTGACTATTTTGTATAATTTTACAAGTTTCTCCTTAGGAGAGAGAAATGGTTAATGTGTATGTAACTGTATTTATTACATAGTGCAAAAAAAGATGTAATATAATTAGGGGTATGTGTGAAAAAAATAATTAATACACTTTGAAAGTTGAAGAGGGTCTTATAAAAAAGGATAAGAAAATAACTCAACAGAATCTTATAATTAGGGACGGAGGTAGTATTATTTATAAGTAACGTGAATCAATGCCTTTCATCAATTTTTTTTTCTTCTTTTTCATCCTTCACATTTTCACTAAATAATTCTTCTTCATCAAGAGGCATAATCTTATAGCAACACATGGTAAAAAAAAACAACTTCGAAATCTGATTCCAAAATTCCAAAATTTTCTCTGAAAATATTTTATAATATGAGCACCGTCCTTTGTGGGCTCATATCAATATAATAAATAAGGTTAATAAATAAGGCTTCAGAAGCCGGTGGATACATGGCATGGGTTTATAACTTTTGTCAACAATACTTTACAGGCTCTTACTCTAGAGTAAAAGCACATTTGCTAAAAATTTATGGAACTGAAATTTGTCTATAACCTAGTGTTAATGAAGAATATTTGTCTGAGTTACAATCTATTGTTGAAATAACTAGTAATAAAGTGGCACATATGCCATTTCCATTATCACCTGAAAGTAGACCAAACCTTCTTTCTTTGAAAATAAGGAAAAATAGTCAATTAGAAAAATCTTTTAATTTAAGTGATAGAGAGACTTTTAAAGCTCTCATAGTTAGAATATTTTATTCAGCTTGATTGCCTTTTAGCTTTGCAAGAAATTATTATTATATGAATTCGTATTTATTTGCTGCAAATAATAATTTATCTGGTTTACTCCTCTGAATATAATGCATTGAGGATAACTCTCTAACAACAAGAGAAAACACACGATGAGAGGTTGCTTAAGCCAATTCAATCAACTTGGAATTTAAAAGGAGTAAGCATTGTTTCTGATGGATGGATAGATTGTTAAAAAAAGCCTTTAATAAATTTAATGGCCATAAGCTATGAAGCACGAATGCTTTAAAATCTCTGCTGAATCGTATCTAGTATGTACATATGCGTCGATATGCGTCGAAGGAGTATCCAAAATTATTCATTTAATAAAATAAATATAATTCGATATGAAGGAGATACGCCTCCGATACTTCCCGATACACGACCTTTCAAATTTTATCAGATTTTTTAATGACTATTTTTTAACTGTCATTACTTACCATGTTTAATTCTTTTATACTAATTTCCACTTTTCAAGAAGTTTTTCAATTCTCATAACTTCTTTTCAATTCCAATCACTAGTGCAAAAAATAGAATATAATTTTAAATTTTACACTCAATATACTAAAAACGGATGTAAATAAAAAATTTGATGACAATTTTGTAAATAAAATGTTATTTTAAGTATTAACACGTGACAATAAACACCATATTTGTTAAAAATTAGTGTAAATTGAAAGTATTATTATAATAAACTTTCTTTTACTCCCTTTAAATTTAAAATGGGGTAAATTTAGATGGTTTGAAAAACTTGTTTAATTTTATAATCCAAAATATTAATCTAATAACTAATTGAATGAAGAGTTTAATCGATATGCGCTGACAATGTAAAATAATTTTACACTGTCATCCAATAGGAATTAATCAATCTGCCAATTAAATTTTTTAATAAATAACATTGATTAGGAATAAATAAAAATGAATTAATAAACTAATTAACTTAATTAGTTGGGTTTTGTATATTAAAATTTTTGATTAAATTTTGTTAAATCATTCTTTGACCATCGCACTTAGGAATTTTTAAATTAAAAAACAAATAAAATCATCAAAGCCCCAAATTAAGTGGATGAAAAGCAAATAAATTTATATCCCATTAAAAAACCAGTGGTCACAATGGGGTAGGGTGATGACACAATAGAAGTAGGGATGCTCAAATAAACCGGTTATTTAAATAATTCATATTTATATCCAAATTCGATTATTAAAAACTGGTTATTAATTAGTATGGTTTTAACCAAATCCATATTTTGGATATATTTTTAATATGATTTTAACCAAATCCATAATTTGGACATCCATATACAAAATAAAAACCAAATTAGTCAATTTTTTTATAAAAAAAAAAAATTCATTTTGAATTTTTTTTTTAGAATTTAAAAAAAAATATTTTTTTTCAGTAAATAAAAGAATACTTAAAATTTTAAAAAAATTAATAAAAATAAAAAATATATATTTTCAGAGTTTTGAGATTCTCAATTGCAGGGTCTTGGGTTTTCTTTTATTTTGTATGCTTGTAAAAATGAGTAATTAAATAAATACAAGAGATGAATCTTGTTATAGAGTGATATTTTGATTGTTAGATACAGTTTTCAACAATTATGTGATCAGATTATTATATAAATATGTTAAATACTTACCTTTTTAGATCTTATATTATTCTATCATATTCCAATGTTTGTTTTCAATTTTTTTCCAATAATCACTCCAAGATTATTAGTATGATATTTGACTTTGAACAAGAATGAAATCTTTGACAAAACTTCAGTTTTGATCAGCTTTTTTTTCCAAAAGTTTGGAGGACCTTTCTTCTATTCATACCATAAAAGTTAAGGGTCAAAACAGATTTTGTTCATTTATGTTGCTAGTAGTTCACAGTTTAATGTTTAGCTGGTTTATCTAAACAGATTTAAAAATTACTTTATTTTTAAAAAAAAATATTTATAAAAACTGGATTTTTATGTGAAAAACCGATTTTAGCTGAAAAAATCAATTGTAAAAAATGAATATTCAGTTTTAAAAACTAGATTTTTATATTCAAATCCGGTTTTAAATTAAAAACCGGATATGAACTATAAAATCGGTTATGAAATATATAACCGATTATAAAATTTGGTTATGGATATAACCGGTTTATAACCGGTTTTATAAAAACAAAACCATTTATATGAATTGGTTATAATAACCGGTTATGATAAATGGTTTTATATTGAATATGGATAGGTTATGTGAATAAACTAAGCATCCCTAAATAGAAGTAATCACCATTTGGAGTTAAATCATATCTTTCGTGATTGTGAGAGTGATTCATCCCATACACACTTCTTAATCAATGTATGGCTCTACAACATTTGTTTGTAAGCTCATGCAGGTAACTCTTTTAGCCTCATCATGTATAAGGTTGCATTTGCATCTATATGACACTGTGAGAAAATTTTTGTTTTTACTTTGAAGCAGTCGTTGTTGTTTAATAGTGTTGTGTTATTTGAATAAATAGTTATTGTTCCACTATAGTTTATTTAGTGCTAATGTTTTCTAGTAGCGATAGCACTGTTGTAGCACTCTGTATCAAGATTTGAACAAACTATTATTTTTTGTGATCCATTGGTAACAACACTAGTTACAATTATGTACCAACACTAGTATATTTAACCACTGTAGTTTTAGAAATTAGCCTTAATTTGAGCAGACCCCACTAGTATATTTAACCATTGTCCTTTATTTGTTAGAGTCATTTAGAGATCCTGGATTTTATTTAGAGAGTAAGCTTTCAAGGAAGAAGAATTTGTATTTTATTATAATATAATTTATTAATTAATATAACTATGCACCAACTACAGGGGTCATTCAACACTAGGTGATCAATTGATTTCAAATTGTGAAGTCATTGAACAACTGTTACTCACTAAATAGGATGTTGAAGTTTGTTGTTTTGTCCGCTGAAAACTAGCATATTGTGTTATAATAATATCTTCATCACATTGTGGAAGAAATTTTTTTATCAATGTAATGACATAATTATACTTAGAGTTTCTAGAGAAATTACTATAGGACTATATAAGCCTGGTAGCATTTAAGAATCATGATGGAAGTGTCAAAATGATCATTGTCACATTGACTGACACTTTTGCTTACTAGCCAGTTCATCTAACCCAGGTGGGACGCGCTTAAATTTTGACAGCCTGTGTAACACATTGTGTGTGAAATTTTGATTTCTATGTCTAAATCAAACAACACTGACTTCTATTTGAATTTTTATTCTAGATATAATGTCTATTCAATAATTCATCTTTATATAAAAGGATGAAAGTTATTTTACTAGAATATGAACACTTTGTATTTTAATACATTGTTGCTCATATGTTATTCTTGAGATTAAATTGAAAGTTATTGAAATGTCATTTTCAACTTAATTAAAAAGATTGGATTTAGTTCTGACTTCTGAGTAATCTATTCTACTTATAATATCATGATAATAGTTCCTGAAACTTCAACCCCTTTCTTTAGAGGTTGTGAACCGGATTTTCTTGGGGGAAAGGCTGTGCAATTTTGCTTTCAATTTAGATGATAGTAATGTCCTTGTGGATCATGATTTTTTTCATGAAATCAAGGGTTCACATACTAAGACTCAAATGCAATGCATGTCATGAAAAATATTCTAACGGTAAGACAAGTGAATATTTGTGGCAGTGATTCGTTGAATTTTGAAGCAGTATTTTTTATTTGTTTTTTCTGCTAAAAACAGTTGAGTTTGGTTTCTTACTTGGCACTATTATTGTATATTAGTACATGCATATTGGTAATTTGTCATATTCTCCCACCAATTTATTTACGTGGGGAATTATGCAGGAACTTTAATCTTTGATTTTTATGGGAGAAGTTGTTTGTTTGCATGCATTGGAAGATGGAAGAGAAGTAAATAATGAGAAACTGAAGGCAGAGCTGAAGCGTGACTATCACCAATGTGTTGCTGATACTGAACCAGTGAACCCAAGGTTCCTGAAAATAAAAAACAAGCAACAGAAGTTTCTAATGATGAATTCTGTTTTGAAGTTTCAAATCCCAATGTTTCTACAACATAAGAAGCACTAACCTTTCATGATACCAGTAGCCAACCCATAGAATCAGAAAATAACCATGCAGAATATGTCAAAGAAGGTAGTCCCTAATTGCTTACCCACAAATGTCAAAAAGCTCTTATCGACTGGTATCCTTGATGGAGCGGCAGTGAAATATATTTACAACCCTGGAAGGTAAAGCCCAAATTATCATAGCTTGTGTTTTCAATACTTCAGCTAGGTTTCTTATATTTTGAAATTGTTCAGGTTGAGCTTGGAGGGATTATTGGTAGTGGTGGATATTTGTGTGGCTGTTCAATGTGTAGCTACTCTAGAGTAAGATATATGGATCATTTAGCTTTATTATTGGACTTTTTCTCTGTATTTACCAGACAGCTAATGTCAATGATTTCTCAGGTGCTCAGTGTCTATGTGTTTGAGAAGAATGCTAGTGTTAAGACTAGACATCTAAATAATCATATATTCCTAGAAAATTAAAAATCACTTATAGCCTCTCTCTAAATGTTAATCCTATCAAGCTACTTACTTTTAGTTATAGCCAACCAAAAAGGGGATGAATTAACTGTTAATTTGATATCTTAAATTTTTATAATAACATGGAAAATCAAGCTATATACTTTGTGCTCCTGCCTTCACTCAAGGAATATAAACACTGAGAAAATCAAATCATTCAAAATGAGGAATAACAAATAGAAAAGTTATTAATAACATTTGTTAATATTCACAGAAGAAGAAGATTTGATAACAAAATTGATGAAGATGGAAACGAAATCCATTGAAGAAGAAGAAGAAGAAACGAGTTTGTTACAGAAAACAATTAGAAAATCGTAACTGTGTAAAAATGATTCTTATTGATGATGAAATTGATATGTACAATTTATATTATCCATACAAGAAATGAATGGCTATAAAGTTATCTTAATACTACACGTGTCACTCATCTATACACCATAGTAGAAAAGCTATATGTATGCTAATATCCCCCCTCAAGTTGGGCAGTGGATGTTACAAACTCCCAACTTGTCTAAATTGCTTTTCAATGAAGGAGAGTGTAGAGGCTTGGTAAAAATGTCAGCTAGCTGATCATGAGTAGAAATAGGAAGTAAGTGGATAAGCTTGGAGTTGATCTTTTCACGAACCACATGGCAATCGATCTCAATGTGTTTACTACGCTCATGAAAAGTGGGATTATGAGCCAAGTAAATAGCAGACTTGTTATCACAAAAAACAGATGCAGGTTGAGCAAATTGAACAAGAAGATCATGAAATAGAAAATTTAACCATTGAAGTTCATAAGTAATAGAAGCCAAAGCACGATACTCTGCCTCAGTGGATGAGCTAGATATTGTGTGTTGCTTATTAGATTTCCAACATAAAAGAGATGATCCTAACATAACACAATATCCAGTGACAGATTTCCTTGTATCAGGACACCTAGCCCAATCAGAATCAGCAAAACCAAAGAGTTGTAGTTTGCTAGAGGATGAGAAAAGGATGCCTTTTGCAGGAACAGATTTCAGATACCTGAGAATCTGAGTGGCAGCTTGGAAATGAGGAACACGAGGCTTAGAGACATATTAGCTCAAGTGTTGAACTGCAAAAGAAATATCTGGTCTTGAATTAGTAAGATATATCAACCTGCCAATTAACCTTCTATAAGAGGAGGGATCATCCAAAAGTGAGCCTTCATCAAGAGTAAGTTTAGAAGCAGGATTGAAGGGAACTGTAGAAGGTTTAGCAGCAAGGAGACCAGCATCCTCCAAAAGTTCAAGGGTGTACTTCCTTTGGTTGAGAAAGATACCAGTGGAAGATCTGGCAATCTCAAACCCTAAGAAGTAACGCAACTGACCAAGATCTTTAATTCTGAACTTCTGATCTAGAAGATGCTTGACATGTTTAATCTCAGTCATAGAATTACCTGCCAAAACCACATCTTCTACATAGACAAGTAATGCTGTAAATTCATGGTTAACCTTTTTAACATAAAGAGAGTGGTCAGCCTGAGATTGAGTATATCCAAGAGAGAAAAGAAAGGAGGATAGCTTGGAATACCATTGCCTGCTAGCCTGTTTTAGGCCTTAAAGAGACTTGTGAAGCTTACAAACCTTAGATTCACCATAACCAGACACACCAGGAGGAAGGGTCATATAAACTTCTTCATGTAAATCACCATGTAGAAAAGCATTGTTAACATCTAATTGCTTTAAGTGCCACCCTTTAATGGCAGCTAATGATAAGAGAACTCTAAATGTAGTAATCTTAGCTACAGGAGAAAAAGTGTCAAAATAGTCAATGGCCTCCATCTGTGTATAACCCTTTGCCACTAACCTAGCTTTGTATCTCTCAATAGAACCATCAGCTTTGTGTTTAATCTTATAAACCCATCTGCAACCAATGAGAGTTTTATCATGAGGTAAATCAACCACATCCCAAGTGTGGTTTTCTTCAAGAGCAAGCAACTCTGCATCCATGGCCTTTCTCCAACAGTCATGTTTGTTGGCTTGGTTAAATGTTTTTGGTTCAATTTGAGAGGATAAGGATATGCAATAATGTTTGTATAAAGGAGAATAATTATCATAGGATAGAACAAATGATAAAGGGTAAGGTACTGCAGAAGAGTTAGGTGTATTTGAGGAAAAACTATGAGCAGTATGATAGCAGTGGTAATCTGCCAAATAGCTAGGAGGGTGAGATACTCTATTGGAGTGTCTAGGATTATTAATGACAGAAGAATTATCTGTAGTAGAGGTAGGGTCAGGCTCAGGGGTAGGTGTGAGGCCATTGAGTTGTTCAGAAGGTAAAGATAAAGGAGCAGATGAAGTACTTAAAGGAGTGTTGGTAAGTACATTTTAATTATGACTAGAAGTATGAGGGCTGGATATAGTACCAGGTCTGTTCAAGCTAAGAGTAGGGTCAGGGTTGGAAAGTTGATGTAAGTCATTAATGACAGGCTGTAAAGGTGAATTAGTATGCTCTGTAGAAAAGAAATTAGGAGAGGGATTTGGTACTTGGTTTGAGTCAGTTGGATCATCATATAAAGGAAATGGCATAGGAACAGAAGTATTGGGAATAGGGGTCTGGGTCTCATGAGTTTTAAAGGGAAATTGTGTTTCATAAAAAACCACATGTTTAGAAACAAACAGATTATGATTAGTCAAATCATATAGAATATAGCCTTTAGTGCCTTCCTTAAAGCCAAGAAAAATGGCCTTTCTAGCTCTAGGTGCAAATTTAGTTCTATGAGCTTGTAAAGTAGTGGCAAAACTCAAACAGCCAAACACTTTTAAATGAATAAGAATAGGTGGTTGTTGGTATAACAATTCATAAGGGCTCTTGAATTTTAAAAGAGGTGTAGGTAGTCGATTAATAAGGTGTGTAGCATGCTGTATGCAAAAATCCCACATGTTCAATGGGATAGATGAATGAAAGAAAAGTGTTCTAGCCACATTCAAAATATGTTGATGTTTTCTTTCTACCACCCATTTTGTTGGGGTGTTTCAACACAAGACTTTTGGTGAACTATGCCTTTAGATAAAAGAAATTCATTAAGGGCAATAAACTCAGTTCCATTGTTAGACCTTAGGCATTTTAAGGAAGTTTTGAACTGATTTTCAATATGAGCTACAAACTGTATTAGGCTATTCTTAGTTTGATCTTTGGTTTTAAGAAATATGGTCCAAGTATATCTAGTATAATCATTAACCAAAGTCAGAAAATATTTATGTCCTAAAATGGATATAGTAGAAAAAGGTCCCCATAAATCAGCATGCAAAATTTCAAAAGGAACAGTACACACAGTTATGCTATTTGGAGAAGGTAATTTCTTTTGTCTACCAAAATGGCAAGAATCACAAGGTTTATTATTTTGTGTTTAGGGAATAAAAGGAAAGGCTTTGGAAATACATTTCAAACCATCATTAGAAATGTGGCCTAGTCTTAAATGCCAAAGATTACAAGAAGATATAGTATTGGAATGAAAAGCTTGAGAATGAGGAGTGGCATCAAGTACATATAGTCCTCTTTGGAGATTAGTTATACCAATCACTTTCTTGGAATGGTTCTGCAGAATTGTACAAGAATTGGCAGTAAAATTAACATGACAGTCATTGCTATGTACAAGTTTAGCAATAGAAAGGAGGTTAACATGAAAAGTAGGAATATACAAAACATTATGAAGAGTTAAAACAGGGGAAATAACTATGCTACCAGATATTGAGGCAACTACTTGGGAACCATCAGGTAGGCTAACATGTACAAGAACTATGGTTTTATGTGAGTTAAAAGAGGCTAGGTCATAAGATATATGGTCTGTTGCACCAGTATCAAAGATCCATAGTTTAGGATTCTTACCATGATCATTTGAAGAATGAGAGTTCAAAACAAATGGTGAAGTGGAAATGGAGTTGGCTTGAGGTGTTGGGTTAGACTGTTGAATTAAAGTCAGAATGCTGTTGTATTGCTCTTGTGTAAAACCAAAGCTTGGTTGTGAATCATCAGAACCTGCATGAACAGAAGCTACAGTAGACTGATTTGATGAATTTGAATTTTGAGGTTTACCTTTACCTTTATATCCAGGTGGGTATCCATACTTGAGGAAACAAGTCTCGACTGTGTGATTAGTTCTACCACAGTGAGTGCATACACGATTATGTCCTCGAGCACCACCTTGTGACTTGTGCTTAAAAGGTGTATGACCAGTCTTTCTATTAGATTGACCTGCAGAATTGGTAGCTTGAAAAGCAGTGGCCT
Source organism: Lathyrus tuberosus (assembly GCA_022829125.1). Taxonomy (NCBI): domain Eukaryota; kingdom Viridiplantae; phylum Streptophyta; class Magnoliopsida; order Fabales; family Fabaceae; genus Lathyrus; species Lathyrus tuberosus. Next base: position 47,428 of record JALAZF010000142.1, on the reverse strand, counting down.
CTTCATTTGATGTATTAGCAGGGACAACAATAGAACCTGCATAATTCATTTCCATTTCCTGCTGAATTACAAGTGAAAAGGCCTTGTCTATAGTAGGAAGTGGCTGCATCATCATGATTTGGGATTTTGAATGTGTGAACTTTTCATTCAAACCCTTGAGGAATCTGATAACATAGTCCTGCTCACGATATTTACGGATCGAATCAACGGCACCACATGAGCAAGGAATAGTGCAAGAACAAGCTTGGATTGGTCTGTAGTTCTCTAATTCATCCCACATCACTTTCAACTGAGTAAAATAGTTGGAAACATCCAAAGAACCTTGACGAAACTTATACAAATCTTCTTGAATGTCGGAAATGCGGAAAATATCACCTTGAGAGAAGCGAAGCTGTAAATTCTTCCATACTCCAAACTGCACTTTCAATCCACAATACAGATTTAGCAATGGAATCAGAAAGAGAACGATGAATCCATGCCAAGACCATTGTGTTGCAACGAATCCAAGGAGCATACAAAGGATCCGAAACGGGAGGCTTCTTGAGAGTTCCATCAACGAATTTGTCGTTGTTCTTGGAGATTAATGCAATATGCATCGATCTTGCCCAAATGTGATAATTTTTATCATCGAGAGGAGGGGAAACAAGAACGAGTGAAGGATTTTCATTCGGATGTAGGTAATACAGATTCGAGGAGTTTGTGCAAAAGTCGGTGAAGCTCTGGTTAGCCATAAGAACGGGATAAAAGGAACAGAAAGGAACAAGAAAACGATTAACCTATTGCAATCAATTGGAGAAGATGGAGCAATTGATTGAACGGAGAAAGAGAAACAATGGCTACCAGGGCATATGAAGCTCTGATACCATGTTAATATTCACAGAAGAAGAAGATTTGATAACAAAATTGATGAAGATGGAAACGAAATCCATTGAAGAAGAAGAAGAAGAAACGAGTTTGTTACAGAAAACAGTTAGAAAATCGTAACTGTGTAAATATGATTCTTATTGATGATGAAATTGATATGTACAATATATATTATCCATACAAGAAATGGATGGCTATAAAGTTATCTTAATACTACACGTGTCACTCATCTATACACCATAGTAGAAAAGCTATATGTATGCTAATAACATTATTTGCATTTCAAGAATTTAGTTGTTGTGTTCAATGCTAAAACTATTATGCTGTTTAGATACATTCGGAGAAGTAAATATGACTCTGATTTTGGCTTTCTTCTTTTTAAATCTGAGTGTTTGAAGTGGCCAAAGGCTTGTAGAGTTTGATGATGTAAATAGGAAGGTACTTACATACTCTGTGTTTGTGTTGAACTCAAAGTTGCTTTGGAAGAATGAAATAGGGTGTAAATGAAATTAAATATAATAAAATTATCAAATATTTTACACCCGTGATAACTAAAATAGGGTATAATATACTGTAATTTTACACCCTATTAAAAAAAATAGGGTGTAAATTTGATGACACTCATATTAATCTTATTCATTTTACACTCGATTTTTAATAAACAGGGTGTAAATTCGTTTGATTTAAATATATATATATATATATATATATATATATATATATATATATATATATATATATATATATATATATATATATATATATATATATATATGTTACAATTTACACTCGTTTTTTTAAGGGGGTGTAATATACCCTCTATTTACACGCGTTTTAAAACGGGTGTAAATTCGCCAGACATTTCTCACCCTTTGAATTTACACCCTTTAATAACGGGTGTAAAATGTATAAAAAATAGGTGTAAATTCCTCTTTCTGCACTAGTGAATTATATATATATATTCAAAATCCAAATATTTCTTTTCAATTCTAATAGTATTCACAACATTAAATCTCGCTTTATTCCAATATTCTTTCCAATATATTTCTTTCCAATATTCCTATAAGGCGTGTTACTGTTACTTATTCAATAAATTTATTTTTTTCTTTAATTTTTTCCTTCTTTTGTATCTTTCACTTCATCATCAAGAGGCGTACTCTTTAAGCAGCGGAATGTCAACAACGTCTTTGAAATCAAATTAAAAAAATTCAAGTAAGTTTTTTTCTGAAAATATTTTACAAGATGATCACCGTCCACTTTGGGCTTATGTCAATATAATAAACATGAGTACTAAGTGTTCAGAACCAAGTGAAAATAAGGTATTGGTTTGTAACCTTTGTCAAAAAGAGTTTACAAGTTCTAAATCTAGCGCAAAAGCGCATTTGCTAAGTAATTATGCAATAGAAATTCTGTGTGTCCTGGTGTGAATGAAGAATATTTCTCTGAGTTATAATTTATTGTAGAGATAACTAGTAATAAAGTGAAACAAAAGCATGTTCCATTATCCATTGAAAGAAGTAAAGACAACCCTTCTTTGAAAAGAAGGAAAAATAGTCTATTAGAAAAATATTTTAATTTAAGTGATAGAGAGACTCGTAAAGCTCTCATAGTTAGAATCTTTTATTCAGTTGGATTGCCTTTTAACCTTCAAGAAATTCTTATTATGTGAATTCTTATTTATTTGTTGCAAATTATAATTTATCTGGTTTTCTACCCTGGATATAATGCATTGAGGACAACACTCTTACAACAAGAGAAAACACATCTTGAGAGGTTGCTTAAGCCAATTCAATCAACTTGGAATTCAAAAGAAGTTAGCATTGTTTTCGATGGACGGATAGATTGTCAAAGAAGGCCTTTAATAAAATTTATGTCCATAAGCTATGAAGCACGAATACTACAAAATTGTTGCTGAATCGTATCTAGAATGTGCAGATACGCTAATATGCTCAGATACATATCGAAGGAGTATCCAAAATTATTTATTTAAAAAAATAAATAAAATATGATACGTCAACGATACGTCTCTAATACGTGACCTTTCAATTTTTATCATATTTTTTTAATGACTACTTTTTAAAGATCGGTACTTACCATGTTAAATTCTTTTATAGTAATTCTCACTTTACAAGAAGTGTTTCAATTCCCATTACTTCTTTACAATTCTCATTATTTAAAATTTATTCATATTGATGATAAATTTTATTTATCATCATGACTTTTGTGTTTTTTCAATTCCTATAATACATATTAAATCTATAGTAAAGTTACTTTGCATTCTCAATATTTAAAATTGATTAATATTAATTATGACTTTTTTAATCATGTATATTCAATTTCAAATATTTCTTTTCAATTCCAATAGAATTCACAAATTTAAATCTCGCTTTAATCCAATATTCTTTCTAATATAGTTCTTTCCAATATTCGTATAATACATGTTAGTCTTACTTATACAATAAATTTAATTACTTTCCATTCTCGATATTTAAAATTAACTCATATTAATCTTGACTTTTATTACTTATAACTTTCCAACTGTCAATATTTCTTTTCAATTCCTATGATAACTATTATTTATACATCTTCGTGCAACCATGCCTTGGTTGAATTATTTTCTTCTTCTTTTTTATCCTTTACATTTTCACTAAAAAAATTCTTCTTCATCAAGAGGCATAGTCGTGAAACCGCATTTGCTAAGAATTTATGGAACTGGAATTTCTGTGTGTCATAGTGTGAATGAGGAATATTTTTCTGAGTTACAATCTATTGTAGAAATAGCTACTAATAAAGTGAAATCTAAGCATGTTCCATTACCAAGTGAAAGAAGGAAATATGGTCCTTCTTTAAAAAGTAGGAAAAATAGACCATTAGAAAAATCTTTTAATTTAAGTGATAGAGAGACTCTTAAAGCTCGCATAGCTAGAATGTTTTATTCATATGTATTGCCTTTTAACCTTGCAACAAATCCTTATTATGAGAATTCTTATTTATTTGCTGCAAATCATAATTTATCTTATTTTCTCTCCTGGATATAATGCATTGAGGACAAATTTCTTACAATAACAGAAAGTATACGTTAAGAGGTTGCTTAAGCCAATTAAATCAACTTGGAATTCAAAAGGGGTTAGCATTGTTTCTGATGAATGAACAGATTGTCAAAGAAGGCATTTAATAAATTTTATGTCCATAATTGAAAGGGGTCCAATATTCTTGAAAGTTGTGGATACATCATGTCAAATTAAAAGTAAGCACTACATAGCTGACTGAATGGTTGAAGTTATAAAGGAAGTAGAAGAAGAAAATGGTGTTTAGGTTATTATAGATAATGCTCATGTATGAAAATGTGTACAAATGATGATTGAATGTTTATTTCCAAAAGTTTTTTGGACTCCTCTTGTTGTGCACACATTAAATTTCGCTTTGAAGAAGATATGTGCTGCCAAAAATATTGAAAAAAATGAGGTAGTCTGGACTGAATATAATTGGATTACTCAGATTGCTGAAGATGTTTCTTTTGTTAGAAATTTTATCATGAACCACTTAATGAGAGATTTTATTTTAAAACAATTATCATCTTTCAAATTGCTTGATGTTTCCCACACGCGTTTTGTATTTGTCATAGTAATGTTAAGAAGATTTAAATTCTTGAAGCGTTCTTTACAATCAATGGTTATTATTGAAGAATGGAATTCTTATTGAGAAGACGTGGGTAAGGCTCAAGCTATAAAATATTTTATTTTGAATGATGTTTGGTGGGACAAAATTGCATATATTATTGATTTTACCTAGCCTATTTATAATATGGCTAGAGTTTGTGATACCGACGAGTCCGCACTTTATTTGGTATACGAAATGTGGGATGCCATGATAGAGAAGGTGAAGGAATCAATATATAGGCATGAAGGGAAAAATTTAATGACACGTCGATATCACCATTTTATGATGTTGTTTACTTTATACTAATTGAAAGGTGGACTAAGAGTTGCTCCCCTCTTCACTATTTAATTTTAATAATTTTGTATCTCATAAGTTATGTATTGACATTTAATTCATTAATAGGTACTATATTGATGAATGGCTCCGTGAGGATCCAAATAGATTTTCTCCACACGAGGATGAAGAGATATCTGCTTAAAGGAATAAGTGTTTTCTTAAATTGTTTACGACTATTAAAAAAAGGTTAAAATTGAATATGCTAATTTCTCATCAAAATCAAATAGTTTTGATTCTTTTTACTCTATTGAAGATAGATGGGTATTAGACCCCAAATCTTGGTGGGTGATGCATGGTTCTCCTGCTCCTCTTCTTCAAAAGCATTCTTTGAAGCTTCTTGTGAAACCTAGCTCTTAATCTTGTTGTGAAAGAAATTGGAGTGCCTATTTATTCATCCAATCTTTAAAAATAAAAAAAAAATTAAATCCTAAAAGAGCTGAAGACTTGGTTTATGTGCATACAAATTTGAGGCTTTTGAGTAGGAAATGTGAAGAATACAAAGAAGGGAGTACTTAGATGTGGGAAATTGGTGGAGATGCATGGAAAAGTTTTGATGGTATTGGAATTCTTGAAGTTGCTTCGTTGTCTCTTGAAGAACCAAGTATGGAAGACGCTCTATTTACCGATGATGGTAAAGGAGGAAAACATTATACTATTCTAGTATCTTAGATTTAATATTTTTCAGTAATATAGTAATATCCAATATTCATATCGTGTCCGTGCTTCATAGGCAGCTAATCCTAAAGTTAAAGTTGCATATATGGGTGCTTGGGAGAATGACTTTAGAAGTGGGAGTTGGGATTAAGTGGGGAGGATATATCTGAGGAGGCATCATACCAGCTATCCTTGCTAATGGAAATTCTCAGGATTGTGAAGCCTGACCCTAAGGTTGAGGACTTCTCGGTTAAGAATAGTTACATAGCTCTGCTAGACTTAAGCAATGACGAATTGGTTTTGGATAAAGATAAGTTGAGACACCACCAGGCATCGGTTTGCAAAACGTTGAATAATTGAAGGAAGACACCACCAGGCTTCAGCTTGCAAAACGTGGAATTATTAAGACACAACTTGGTTTGTACCCTTTGCCTTAATGAGGAAGAAGATGAAATTCATTTGTTTGTAAGTTGTAGGGTGAGAAAACATATTTGGTGAGTGGTTAATGACTGGCTCAGAATCTCAGAGGTGAAGAATGCTCTGTCCATAATCTCACATCTGTCTCAATTCTGTTGAAGGATCAAATCCAAATATGTAGGTAAAATTCACTGTTTTTTCTTGTCTTTTACCTGATGCATTCTATGGCTTTGCAGGAGCACCATATTGTTTCAAGAAGGATTTCTAAAAGATCTTGATATAGTGGAAAACATTAAACTGATTTCATGGGAATGGTTTCAATTTTTTGCAAGAATTCTTTATATCAAACTTGAGAAGAGTGGAAACTGTATCGAGAAAATTGTATTATTTATTGTTGTCATTTGTATGTTTGTTTGTAGCTTGAACTATTATAAGAGTTCAGTACCCTCTTCTATTAACTATTGATCCACTTTCCGTATAAAAAAATAAGATTAATAATATTCTTACACCCATAATGTAAACCAAATACTTACATCAAACATTGTTCATCATATTTATACAGTGAATAGTATTTATGTTTTTTTTTAACTAAAAAATAATACTTATAAAAAATATTTTTATTTTTAAAATTAATTTTAACGCATAAATATAAAGTTTGTGATTAACCAATTTTATTATTGAATTAACCAAAAAAATATAGGTTATTAACCACATATTTTACTCATTATTCATTAACCCAATTTACAATTTCATTAATAAATTAAATACATATTATTAACCAAGTTGTGACATTAAAATATGAAATATAACAACCAGTATTTACACTCTATTATATGTCATATTTTAATGTTAGAACTTGGTTAATTGTAATATCCTATATACCCTTAAATGCTCAATTGGTTGTCCGTTGAGACCAACTGAGTTCCTATGTACTCTATCATTTGTCAGTTGGAAAAAATAGAGTAACTAGTGAACTTTGAAGAGATCAATCCTTATTAAAAGAGACTGGCCATTATTAATAAGTATAAATTTTGGTAACATTAATAATTGGTCAATTGGTATTAGAAGACAAAAATCAATTGAGATATTTTGTATCACTAACTAATATTATATATATATATATATATATATAGAGAGAGAGAGAGAGAGAGAGAGAGAGGGAGAGAGGAGAAAGTTATCAAGAAAAAAGGAAAAAAAGAGAAAGAAAAGAAAGGAAAGAAAGAAATAAGAGAAGAGAAAGGAAGATGAACTTAAAGAAAGAAGAAGAAAGCCATGAGATTATCATTATACTCACCACCAAAGTATCTTATCTTCTTCACCAAACTTCATCACCTTCAAGAGGTGAGTTCAATAGACAGTTTACTTTAGGGGAATTTCATGTTTGGGGAAAGTTAGGGTTTGTATCAAAGTATGTTTTACGTGAATCCTTGTACTCATACATGATCTTATTGTTATTTTGCATGCCTATCTATGTTAAATCATATTAATTTAGGTTATTGGTTGCAATATGATCATATGCATTGATGTGTATGTCCATATTCACCTTCCAGTGACGTTTCTGCATTTTCTAGGTTCTGTCAGCTACGCCAGGCGAGCTAGTCTCACTAGGTCTCTGCCATGCGAGAACATGGTGTTTTACTACTGACTTGTCTAGCCAGAGCTCGCCACAAGCTCACCGGGCGAGCATGACAGCAAACAGAAAAATGTTTGGTTCTTATTTTTACCATAACTCAAGAACCTTGAATCTTATTAATACGAGTTTTGAAGCGTTGAAAAGCCCTTTCAATGCTCAATTAGATTGTAAAGTAGAAACATGGATATATGCCAATGATGGATATGATAGTGATGATATACTATCATGTATCTTATATTGGTGAGAAAAAATTATGTTTGTTCCATGATTATTGTTTGGGTATTGGTCATGAATTGATTAAGTATGTTTATGAACCACATCTTGATATAGAGAGATGTCTCAATGAGTTATTCCACTGAATCTTTCCCTTTAAGTCCAGTGAACCCCCACCATAGGATGATTGGAGAGTTGTTGCTTTGAGAATTGAAAGTGGAATAAGTTAGAATGAGGCGGGTTGTGTGATAAACTTGCCGATGGTTTTGTAATGTGTTATGTTACCATGTGTGCCTTATGTAGGTTATGAATTATATCATGATGGATGCTTTGTATTGTGAATTGTTGTTGTGTAGTTTGTGTAACAACATGATTAAAAGCCTATGATGATTGAGTGAGGAAACCTTAGGAGTATAACTTGACTAATGACTTAGAAAGATAATATAGGTTATGGAAATAATATACTATGATGCTTGGCTGCAACAGTACTTAGGTGTGTGTCATAGACAAGTATTCATCTGATTAACGATCAATATGCTTTGTATGGAACATGTGGATTATCATGTGAATGGGTGAAGATGAACGCCTAGTATTTGATGAACACCATGAGATTTGTTTGATATTTGGTGAGGAACCTTTATTCCAAAAGTCCTATTTGGTGAGGAGATTTGCTCTAAAAGTCCTATTTGTTGTTAAGACCTAATCACATATTCAGATATTATTGTGCACATCCCACTTCAAAGGCTTAGGGAAAGCAGTAAGTGGGGGATGTGGCACCAATGATTCGTGCCTCAATTGGGTTTGAGTCCCAACCATGGTGTACATGAGGGAAAGGTGGAATTCTAAGTAGGCTAGAATCCCATACGGTGAAAGATACCCGGAGCGGGTTAGAGTCCCATATGGGTAGCGATCGCTAGAACTAATTTTGAGTCTCATAGAGGGCCCGATATCCACCATGAAAGTTGAATCATAGGAGCATGCGTGAACCGATCCTGGCTTAGACGTAGGTTCGTTCGGGGATTAATGTTTCGTGAATCTGAATAGTGATGGTTTGAGTTGCGAGAACTCAGTGACATATTTTCATACCTTGCGAATATCCCTTTGACACTTAAGTCTTAGTTATCTTGTGTGATGATACACTAGTAATGAGAGATAAATACTTGAGTTATGATTTGATTAGAAAATCCTGTAGAGGCGAGCGGACCAATAGGATATGGGAATTAACTAAGATTATTATCTCACCCCAATATTGTTGTTGCTTTTCAGGTGTTGTTTGCAGGTTATATATGCAAAAGGGGCTATGCATTGATGTTTCAAGGAATGTTGATTATTGTGATCTTCCGTTGTAGATTGGTGTACAATGAAGATATTGTACATAGTTGGTAGATTTTATTTTTAGGCTTTATTGTATAACATGTGTCATAGATGTATTTAGTTTGGACATGTGTATATAATGATGCCATTAGGCTCTTATGTTGTATAAGTACCAAAAAAGAGCACTTGTATGATATTATTATAGATATATATTATACGGATTGTTACATTAATGTAATGAAATTTATTGATTAATGAAGTAGTAAACATGGTTAATGAATTATAAGTAAAATATGTGAGTAATAACCTATATTTTTATGGTTAATGCAATATAATTAATTAATTATAAAATTTATATTTATATTATCAAAATAATTTTAATGATAAAAATATTTTTTATAAATAATATTTTTTTACTTATGAAAAAAATAAAAACATTATTTACCTTATAAATACAAAGAATAATATTTGGGGTAAGTACTTGGTGTAAACATACATTATTGAAAAAAAAAACTACTGACACATCAATTTAATGATTTGAATAAACATGTTAACAATAAAAAATTCATATAAACCCTAAGATAATTTTTTATGTACCTTTAAATTTTTGTTGGATACCATTTCATTAAACTAAATTAACTGCGTCTATTTGGTGGCGTGATTTGTTACAGGTTTCCATTTCCTGTGGGTTGGATACAGTTTCTGGCTGCATTTCGTATAAATTAGGCAATGGCGACAGAACGACTTTTTGGCTATCTAGGTGGGCCGGTGGTAATATTCTCGCAGTAGAGTTCAGTGAATTATTTTTATTAGTAGAAAACAAGGGCTGTTCAGTGGCGGATAATGGCACCTGGGTTAACGGTTTGTGGGTATGGAACATTAAATGAGAGTTTTATTCTCTCTCGCAGCAAAACTGTATGCAGCTGTCACGGTTGTACTGTGTCCTGTCCGATTTCCAGCCGGATGTTGGAGCGATGGACGAGATCTCTTGGCTACTCAATGATGATTTCCTTTTTTCTGTTTCATCTTTGTATAGTCATTTGCAGGTAAAGCTGGCTGCCTCTGACTCAGGTGTTACTGATGAATTTAAAGCTGCTTGCAAACTTAATTGGCTAGCCCAAGCTCCTATTAAAATGAAAGTGTTTGGTTGGCGGATGTTGCACAAAAGAATACCTTCGCGAGACAACTTGTATCATAGAGGTATTATTACCAATAGTCATGATTTGCCTTGCCCCTTCTGTTTCCTGCATCTCGAAACGGTGGAACACATTCTCTTTTACTGTCAAAAATCAGTGCTGGTATGGAATTTTGTGTGTAGTTGGTTAGGGATACCACATATCCTTGTAGAATCTATGATGAATCATTTATCATGTTGGTTGGCAGGGTGTGTTAGTAGGAAATTTCAAGTCACTAATGCTGTGGGATTTTGGTTGATAATTTGTTGGGTTATTTGAGCGTCCCGAAATAACATTATATTTAGGGATGAATTTTGGGACATGGATACAATTTCGAATCATATTCTTACTTTCTCTTGGTGGTGGATAGGTAAGATGCATAAGAGTTCACTTCTTTGTAATTATTACACTTGGGTAAACTCCCCAGGTGATTTTTTGTAGGCCTTGATTTTTGGTAGGTCTATTGTTGTATATGGGTTGAGATACCCCTTTGTATCTCTGATTAATATATTTTGTTAGTTTATCAAAAAAAAAAAAACAAATTTTAATTTATTTATTAATAAATTAATATACATATATATGATATGATATATATCCGTGGTGATACCTCCAAAATAATATTATAAAAGGAAAAAAAAAAGGCTAAAATACAGTTTTGGTCCCCCTGTTTGTTAAAATTCACGGTTTTGGTCCCCCTATTTTTTATTTAACAGTTTTGGTCCCCCACCCCAATTTTGGCCTAAAAAAAGTGATGAACAGTAACTTGTCCGTACATGTCCGTACATGAACAGTACACATCCGTACATGAACAGTGAGGGGTGGGGGACCAAAACTGTTAAAAAAAAAAACAGGGGGACCAAAACTGTAAATTTTGACAAATAGGGGGACCAAAACTGTATTATAGCAAAAAAAAAATTGATATTATTTACTGCATTATTTTATTGCAATCGTTTTACAAATATAAAACCCATAAGGTCAATTATTTAACCAAGTCGCATCATATCATTGATATCAACACATTGACATCTAACTTCAACACACCTCACAATTGAAGGATACATGCACATACTTCTTGGACAGTCAAAATTGGTATAACATACCTTAAATAGTGCTGTAAATAAATAAATAAATATATAAATAAATAAATAAAAGAATGTTATTAATTTAAATTGAATAAAGAGAATGTTGGAAGTAACTAATTGAAATGTGAAAATCTTAAGAAAAAATATCGTATACCTTCAACACCCGTTGAGGATATAATGAAAATAATAACATAAATAAACGTTAAAGTTTTAACCACACTTTTCTCCATTTGCACGTTACTAATAAATGTAATTCGATCTTTTTATAGTGTATGAAAATCAAACTCTCTCTAATAAATTAAATAGTTTTAATCTCTTAGAGATTTGTAAGCAACCATTTCTAGAATTAGAATAATTATAAAATGTTAGTTAGAGATATCAATGTGTTATGTTTGTCTTTTTAGGATCCCTAAAGTAGGTCACATAAAAAAAAAGTCAATCATAATTGTTATTTTTACCATTTTTCTATTATCATTTAACCTTTCATGATAGAAAATTAAAAAATCGAATAGAGAAATGATAGATAATTAAAAAATCAAAAAGAGAAATGATTATTGGAAGATTTATTAAAAAGTAACGTATAGTCTTGCTAAGCCAGATTAATAAGTAGTTGTGTTGAGATATCATATACAAAAGTGTAGGTTCGAATCCACGTCATCCCAATTATTCACATTTAAAAGGTGAATTTCAGTCTTTAAACTACTTAATAAAAAAAATTAACGCTTATATTATTTATTCTTTTATAAAATTGTTTCAGATCAGTCACAAGACGTACACGGCAACACATAATAGCAAGTACTATAAAAAAAGAAAAGTGCAAGGAACATGTATGACCCCAACCAAGCATGGATGGAGGATTCCAACCTCATGTCTACTTCCCACCATCATAACTAATCGGATAGTGGTCTGCACATCAAGTTGGATTAAGCGGATGCGGTTCTAACCACCCTCCATATACAAAGGTCGTTATGCTTTAAGATCCAAGTACTCTACGTATTCTTCCACTAAAATTATTTCTTATTCATTTACTGACTTGGACGTTGAAATATTAAGTTTGTAGGTGCATCTTGCTTTGCCGTATCGACGCTCACTCCATTGCACCTGAACATAATCTCACTTTTTCATCAATAATGTCTCCTTCTTGAACGAAACACAAATATTTTTATACTTTGATAATATTTTATTTTCAAACTAAATAAAATTATGATGCAAAATATTATTAAAACTTAGTAGTAATGAATTTTTTTTACGATAATTTAAAAATTCAAGTTTTTTATGGTTGAGCAATAAGGTAAATTTAATCCCCTATTTAATTCTAAACATTCAAAATTTGACAAAAAAAACCTGAAATTTAAGTTATGGTCCCAAGGATTATAATGTGACATTTTAGTTCATTCGATTTTTTAAATGTATGTTTTTGGCCTCCATCACGGTGTCATGTCATGTGTTCTATTCACGCTTTTAGAACCACGATTTATGAAAGTTGTGCACTTATGGGCATAATCAGCAAAGCACATCAAGGAAGACGAGACAACAAGCCGAATTTAGAGCACAACGTACTACCATCGTAAATAGTCGAATGAAGAAGCATTTTTTAGGTCGTGAGTTTATGACTAATAGGAAAGTTTCATTCTTTAAATACCACATTTTGTAAATTATTTAAGAAATTCAATCAAGCTATTTCACGCACTTCATCCTTTTTTTTCCTTTCCTTTGTTTATTATGCATTTCTTTCGCTACGAGTTCAATTTCATACATATGTACTTAACACTCTTTATAGCTAAAATCAAATATTTTTAGTCGATCAAGATACCTGACGACTCTCTGCCATCATATAATTTTATTGAGCATTAGTTGTCGTTTTGATGTAATTTGAGCGTAAAAAGTCTTAGTTTTGTGAGGAAATTACAAGGAAATGAAAAAGAAGAAAAAATAAGAAAAATAATGAAAATAAAGAATAAAATGTGCTAAAACTAAGACAAACAAATACTCTAGAAGAAAATGTGTTTAGGAAAATGCTATATATTTGCTTAATTTATCTTCGAATTGGCCTAGGGAACTAGGAAGTTGTCATTTAATTTAGTAATTCACCAAGGGATTAGGTATAATAGTTGTGTTAGTTTGTCATAGGCATGCCAGATTTATCGAAAGCAAATAAATACGGTTATCAACATTGATACTTAGGCGATTTGAAAAAAACCTGATCGTTCGCTGATATGATAATTTATAATATTTGTATATTTTTCTTATTAACCAAAGTCGAATATTGCGCTCCCCCAATTTTACCTTTCAAAATATATGTAAAGTACTCTTTTAGAACAAATAATCCATTTGAAACAAATTATTTTACTACTTGTGATAAGTTTAGTACACTTGCTAGAGAGTCATCAATACCCATAATGTGAGTGCATTCTTCAACTTAGCCATGTTTTGAATGATGTCAAAACTAGGAGTATAACTTAGCATTTTTTGTATATTGGATGATATCAACCTAAGTGTATATGTGTCTATATCATTTTACCCTTAGGACGCATACAAATGGTCTTTAAAAAGAGTGAAAAGCCTCAGACATGCCATACACATCAAAAACCAAGTTATATGTGTAAACACAATCACATAGGCCGACTTATACGAGCTCAGGTCAACCTATAGAAGCTTTTGCTTTAGTACAGGCCGACACATAAAATTATTGTTCGACACATAAAATTATTGTCCTAGGCTCTGCCCATAGGTCGTCTCACTCAGGTCAACCTGAACACCTTGACAGGCCGACCTATTGCTTTCATAAGCCGACCCGTAGCCTTCAAAAACTTATATTTTATTTTGCATCTTATTTTTTCTTGCATCCTTTTTTGGCCATTTCCACATACATACATATATACTCATACATGAACCTTTTTCTAGTAAGGTACAAGTGAATTACCTAAAAGAAACCAGATTACAAAGCATTCTCATCATCTTCAACCTTTCTTCTACGCATACACACAATTGAACTACACATAATCATTTTTTGATTGGGTGACCATCTAGATTACGGTTGATAACGTCCAATTAGGTTGGCGTAACCGAGAATATTGGGTTGGGATCTTTGTGTGTTTCAAATAAGAAAACCAATGTGAGATTTTCCTTCAAGATCATTGGGATTTGAAGGTTTTGGACAAGACCAGGTCAACACGGATTCGACCGAGTGAAGGCCTTGGAACAAGGTGGTTTCCTTGCAAGGGAGTAGCACGAGACAGTGAATCGTGCTCGAGAATTTGAGGTTCAACAAGTGTGTGCTCGAGATAATCGGTAGATTATAGCTGCATAATTGGTGACTTGATCAAGCTTTGATCAAGCGTTTGGAGGTGGTTGAATCAACAATAAACCATAGGGTTTGTAGGGTTTGAGTACTTCACCTCTAATATAAACATTTTTGCAAAGATAAGGTTAATTACAAGTATCTCAATCATATTTAGGATTGAGGGAAGACGTATCCATTGCGAGGCCAATTGGGTAAGTGCATAAACAAATCTTTGCGTCTATTTATTGCTTTATTTATCTATTTCTTTAATTGTTGTTCTTACAAATTATCGATATCGTTGTTTTTAGATTAATTCGATTGGAAATTATTTTCAACTATATTTTAAATTGTTGTTGTTGAAATTATCATAATCACTTTGATTGTGATTGACTTTTAACATCAACAAAACAAATTGAATTTCCAAACGTGATCGATCGCACAAAAAGTGCTTGATAAATTGTCTTTGAGTATTTTTATCACTTTGTGTTCATTGGAAATAATCTTTACTAATAGCTTTGCATTTGATTGATTCGTGAATTAATCGTTGTTAAAAAATGTGTGTTCAGTATCATTCCATCGGTTTTCATTATGCATATCCGAGATTTTCTATAGTAGGTTCAGTTAGACGATTCGATTCAGGTTGTTTCCGTTGTGCCATATATTTTTGAAAACAAATTTTATCCAAACATTTTGGTTTTAAATTTTTTATCTATTCACCCCCTCTAGATCGAAGCCTATCGTCTATCGTCTAACACATAAGACAATATTCATATGCCTAAACGTGTCGATGATCTATGAATGGTTGTCTATGTGGTTAAATTTTGATAAAGAATGTGGGATTCACCTATCAAAGGACCATGAATCCCATCTTCCATGACATCATTGAAAAGAGTATGGAATAAATATTGATGACGAAGTGGTTAAGTTCAAAAACTTCTAGAATAATTTAATCGAATTAGAATAAATGAGGTTTGATACCTTAACGATGAATTTAACTAAGTGTACATTTAGGGTATCCTTTGAAAACTTTCCAGGTTTTATAATGCATATTAGAGGTATTGAGGTGGACAAGAATAAAATTAAGAAAAATGGAAGATGGACTACCTCGACCAAGAAAGAGTTGGAGAGTCTCTTGAGAAAAATAAACTTTTTGAGAGGATTCATATCCGATTCGCTGGGAAATATGATGGCATTTTAGCATTTTTGAGATTAAAAGACTACTACGAGACAACATAAGGAGCCAATTGTTTACCCTGAAATTTAGTAACAAACTCTTGTAAAAAGTTACTTGCAAGATTAGCTAGATAATCCTAGGACATAGTGCTTAAAATCCTTCTGAGTTTTGTGTAAGAGCGTAAATGATTTCGATGCGGTTGAAATCTTAATGTAAAAAGTGGTGCAAATTAAGATAAAATTGTTGGAAAGGTAAAATTGTTCGACAATGATGAAGTGACAAAAAGTTTGTAAAGGATAATGTAAAGTGAATAGAAAATGATAATGGAAAGAAAGAAAGGTTGCAAAGAAAATACTTTGCATTAAATGAAATGGTGTTTGGAATCATACATTTCACTCAGATAACTCGTTTCTCGCTTTGCTTGTGTACTTTGAATTGTGAGTTTTTGTAGTAAATTCAACACACTGAATCCTAACACCAGAACTCTTATTTAAACTAATGTAAAATAACTGCTTATAACAGTCTTCTCTTCAGAAATTGACACATAATTGTTGCATGGTGTTTGCCTCTGAAACGTCTCCCACGTGTCCCTTTGGATAAGACTGAAAAGCAGTTACTTGCTTTGAAATTGATTCTTCGCGCTATCTGCTGTTTGTTGATGTCGAAATCTTGAGGTAACACTGCCGTCGAAGTCTTAGACAAAAAAATACTTTAATAAAATACTTTGTCCCAACTTCCATCCCACATATGAACTTCAACTCCCTTACCTGAGAAATTATGTCAAACTCCCTTTTCAAACTTCCAACATTTTTTTATAATTTTTCTTAATGTGCTGAATTTGATCCTGTCGAAAATCTCAGCTAACAAATTGCCCCCCAAAAATGACACTTTCAACTAACAGAAGATAAGGGCGTTTTTAACTTTCATTACTACGGAAAACAAATATAATGACGGTTGCAAAACACATATAATGCTGATTTCACATTCGTTGTTAGTTAACATGTGATTGTATGTATGCTAGTTTTCACAACAGGTGAGTGACCATCATTATAAGTTAGGTAGCACGCTACTTATAACAGCGGTTAAAGAAAATAACTGTTGTGAAATAATTTATTGGTTTTGGGTTCTGTAATACCCCAAATTTTGACCACTTAGATTTCCCATCATTGTGAAAATCATCATCACAATATGGATGAACCATCATGCTTCATCAGTCTCCCCAAAGATGGGTGAGCATCCAATACAATCAAAATTAGGGTTTCAAGCCCTCTCTGAGTGCTTAGACAAAGGATCAATCAAGAAATGACATGATCTTCAACTTGTCTAATCTCTCAAACATCCATAATGGATCAAAAAGGACTCCCACTTCAAGGATTAAGCACAAGGCTGCTCCCTTCTAGGTGGATCAAGTCTCAAGATCGACAGTATCACCAAATTAGGGTTTTGGTCGAGCAGGGCCTCCAGATGGAAATTTTCATCTGGGTACAAGGCAATGATCCAAAACATAACCTAATATGCTTCATGGAACCTCATGAACCCATGCATCAAGTCAATTTTGCCTCAGGGGATGCATTCATCAAAAATCAGGAATTAGGGTTTCTTGACCTAATTCACCCCTAAGTTGACTTTTGGGACAAACCATGAGCCAAGACCTCAAGAGATGATTTGAGGGTCTCTAATATACCATATTGATCCATTTGGAACAATGGATTGATCCAAGAAGCTTGAGCAACAAGTCTCATTTTCATCTGCACCACAATTAGGGTTTTAAGGGAAAAGTCAACTGTAACTTTGACTTTTGACCAGGACATGCTCCCAAACCCTAATACATGATTGAATATACCCTATGACACCCATGGAACATGTCCATCAAGTTTGTTTTAGGTCAAGGACATGATTTCCTGAAGAATTGCACAGTTTGGAATTCATCTGATAAAAAGTCAACTGTGCACAAAAGTCAACTTTGACTTTTTGAGATTTTTCACCAAAATGGATTTTTAACCCTAAAATGATGTTAATGTATGATTTGAATCATCATTCATCAAGAAAAATCAAGAAAAGTGAGATAACTTGTAAAAGGGGTAACCCTAAAACTTAGAAAATTTTCTAAGTTAAAAATAAAGTGGCAAAGGTACCAACTTTGAAGGACCATAACTCCTAAACCACAAGGCCATTTTTTCTCATCCAAAGATGGATTTGTATCCCTCATTATCACCTACAAAAACTTCAACTACAAGTCATTCCAATTCATTAAGGATTTTGAGTTATGGAGTGATCAAAGTGGCTGAAAAGTGAAAATGTCACTTTTTCAACACTTAGTGAAATTTTCACTAAGTCAGATTCTGCCTCACTTTTTGCCAAATGTAGGGGGATTTTTCACTTGGATTCAAAAGAGATCAAAACCAAACTTGTTCAAACAGTTGTTGTATCATGTAAGAGCTTTCCAAAATGGCCAAGAACATTGCCAAATTCAACCTACACCATGAGATACAACATTGCCAAGTTGCCTTGCTGAAATCTGTCAAGGCAAGGCAGAATTTGCAACTTTGGTCAATTTGCCAAAATCAGCCAAATTCAATTGCTCCAATCCACTTGGACACCTCAGAGGATTGAATCTAAAGGGGACAATCACTGAGCCAAGCCTCCAAAGTCCATGGAACAAGAAATAGCATGTTGAACCTAGAATGGCCAAAATAGGGACAAGACTTCAAATTTGGAATGAGGCATTCAATGGAACCATCAAGGTGGCATGGACTGAGCCAGTCTCATCTGAAATCAGTCAAGACTTATCCAAGACCAAGGCGACCAAAGCTCTGTGCCCTAACCTCTAGTCAATGGCTAGAGGAGACTTGGATTTTCATTTGCCAACATTGGCCAAACCTACTTACCAGCTGCCATGCACTATTCCTTGCAAAACAAACTTGCTCTACTATAAATAGAGCTCAATTGTGGTCAGTTTAAGTACACCAAAGCCATCTAACAGATGCTTTCCTCAAAATCTCTTTCTCTTGGCAAAAATGCCTTTCTTAGCAAGGTAGCTATCGGGTTTTGAGTTTGAGAGCAATTCTGCACAAACCAATCACTCACACACCTCACATACATCACATATGAGCTGATCAAACACTCACATAACTTCTGAAACATCAATTTCATGAAATCACCAGCTGGTTGCTCAAGGTTTTAACCAAAGTGCAGCTGAGGTACCACAAAATGATCCAGCCAATTTCAATCAAGTCCAACAATCCAAACACAATCCATAGGGTGTAGGGAAGCTATTCAGATCATCACCACTCATCTGTAACACCTCTAAATCAAAAATCACTTTGAACTTGCTGTCACGGCTTGGAGGTAAGCACATACTTGGTCATCTCTCAATCTATGCATATTTCCTCGCACAATAATTTGGCCATATGTTCATAATCATGCATGGAATGTTTTCCCTCAATTAATTGCATTGTTTGAATCGTGTATAAAAAATCCTAGCCTTCATGCAGAAATTAGGGTTCTTGAGGTCTCTTCGTGATTTCTTGTTGTATGTTTAATTTAAATGAGATTAAAGTACATAGACATGATCGTGAGGTTGAGACGAGCATAATGATATGTGGATTGCATGTTATAATCAAGTATTCAGTGAGATTGAGGAGAAAATGCAAATCAGCCAAACCCAGAACACGCGCGTGTTCTTGGTGTGTTCTTGGCGCCATTTTTGAATAATTTGAATATTTGAATTTTGTGATTTTGTTTAATTGATTCAAAAATTAATTTCTCTCTGAGTTTTAATGATTTTGAGTTGATTCTTTTTTTAATAATTCACAAAAATGTTAAAATATTTTATTTTCACAAAAAATCCCAAAAATATTATTTATTTCATATAATTGATATTTTTGCAAAGAATTAACATTTTGATTGTTTTTGGCATTTTAAATATTTTTTCTACATTGATTTTGCAACTTTTAATGCTTTCTAATTATTTTGTAGGTCAATACTTAATTTTTGAAGCATTAATCCAAGATCACAATTTGTTTTCCATGTGTTAAACAATTTTTGATCATTTTAATTGAATTTTTATTCGATTAAATACATTTTGAAAACAAATTAGGGTTTTGGATTAATTCAACCTTCATAAATCATTTTCAAAACACTTTGGGCCTCTTGAGAGAGTGTAAGACCCATCCCCCCTTGTACAAAAACTTTTTGGGCCTCACTCATTGTATAAGTCCCTCTGTACAAGTAAACGGCGCGATCGTCGCCCGTTTAAAATAAAAGAATCATCTGGGCCTCTCCTTGAGCTATAAGACCCATTCAAAACACTTTGGGCCTCTATTAGAGTGTAAGACCCAATCCCCCTTTTAACCAAAACATTTTGGGCCTCACTTATTGTATAAGTCCCTATGCGTTAAAAGAAAACCTCGGCGCGATCG
The DNA here is from genome assembly GCA_022829125.1 of Lathyrus tuberosus. NCBI lineage: Eukaryota > Viridiplantae > Streptophyta > Magnoliopsida > Fabales > Fabaceae > Lathyrus > Lathyrus tuberosus. The sequence goes on along the minus strand of JALAZF010000142.1, from coordinate 27,202 downwards.
CCATTTTTAAACGAAAAATCATTTGGGCCTACCCTCGTGTTATAAGCCCCACTCTTTTCTTTAAACCTTTTTGGGCCTCTTGAGAGAGTGTAAGACCCATCCCTTTGTACAGAAAACCATTTTGGGCCCCAGTCCATTGTATAAGTCCCTCTGTACAAAGTCACACAGTGCGCTCACTGATAAAACCCTGGGCCTCTCCTTGAGCTGTAAGCCCCAAATCTTTCTTTTTCAAAGCACTTTCTCCTTTGATTTTGAATATACTGTTGTTTTCAATCTTTCTTTGTTGAACAACTAACCAAACAGCATGGAAGCACTCCAACCGAGTAAGTGGTTATCGCTTTCGTTTACTGCTTTCATATTATAAACTGTATTGTGGGGCTGCTCACTGTAAGTCTCCTTTCATAAACTCATATCTACTGTGTAATAATAGTATAGATATTTCGAGTTTCCCCGGCTACTACGTCTAGAACTAGGTGACGCCGTTTCATTTATTCGTAGAAATAGACGCCTAGATCCCCAATAGGAGCACCAGATACAGTCTTCTCTTCGGCTTTCCTCCTTAGGAATCGTCAAGAAGCTCTACTCCCCAAGATGAATGTATTCTCCGTGAATGGCATCTTTGAGTTTCTTCCAAATTCTCGAACTTTCCTGACTTGATCTATTCCTTGTGGATAGCTTGCCTTGAATGTCTCGGGGTTTGGGTACCCACTACGGTCATAATCTTGGACCTTAACTAAGGAACCCTCTTTAAAAGCTAAAAGTCGCTGGATAGTAAACCTCGCACGTTTACCAGTGGTTTTTATCTTTTAAAGAGTTATCTCTCCTAATGGAAAGGAGATGATAAGACCCACGGGCTTCTTAAAAGCATCGGCCTCCTCTTGGACATTATTCAAGGACCCTACGGCTTCTTAGAAGTATTCACAGCCTCCTCTTAGGCTTCGTATAATGATCTCTTCCTCCGGGAATGATAGCCTCCTCTTGGGCTTCGTACAAGGACCCGTCGGCTTCTTAAAAGTTTCCAGCCTCCTCTTGGGCTTCGTACAAATTGTCCCGACGACCTCCTAGAGGTATAGGAACAGAACCTAGTCATCCTCATAGAACAGTCCTTTCATAGAGTCTACTACTGTTTCTCAAAGCATAGTACAAAAGATAAAACTCTAGACACGGACAGTCTAACTTCCTTGAGTCTCAAAGACATTCTCAAGCACCCTTCGTTAAATAGGAAGGAAACCCGCAGACTCGGACAGTCTCGACACCCTTTGGATTTCCTGTTTCCTCAAAGAGAAGAAAATATCCCTGATCCTCAAATCAAACCCCTGGGTACAGTGTTACTCATATAAGAACTGATTTTCTCTTTTAAAATCAGTATATTGGATCTGTCACTCAACTGAAACAGTTACAATAGCCTCCATCTCGGGCTACGTTCGAGATACCAAAATTCTCCCCAGTGGAGTCAAAACAACCTTTTCGCCTCTCTCTCGAGCTTTGTACGAGATACAAAAACACTCTCTTACTGAGTATAAAAGATTCTCCAACTGAGTCAACTCTTTGCTAGCCTCCTCTTAGGCTTTGTATAACGATATGCCCCACTGGGTCGAACCCTTTTAGCCTCTCTCTCGGGCTTTGTACGGGACACAAAATAGCCTCCTCTTAGGCTTTGTATAATGATTTTCCTAGCGGAAATTAGCCTCCTCTTAGGCTTTGTATAAGAAAACCACTGGTTGATCCAATTAACCTTTTAGCATCAAAGCTGTGCCTCGTTCACAGTATACAAACATCAACAACTCCTTCCCCTTCATCTAATTGCTGTAAGCGGCAAGCCTCTGGATCATCTACATCCATGCCACTGTCCCTCTTTTAGCATGAGAAATTCCTAAGGAAAGATGGCATTGCTCTACACTGAGTTAAAGTCTTCTCCTTCAGGTTAAAACCCTTTCTTCGGAAATTATGGCATTGCTCGGATCCGCGTATCCCAGTTAAAGTAATTCTCCTTCTCCCCTCTTTAGAGATAACAAATTCTCTCTAAAGTCGAGGTCTTTCAGCTTCACGTCTTGGGCTTTGAACAAGACACAAATAGACCTTTCAGCTTCACGTCTTGGGCTTTGAACAAGACACAAATAGACCTTTCAGCTTCACATCTTGGGCTTTGATCAAGATACAAAATTACCTTTCGCTTCACGTCTTGGGCTTTGAACAAGACACCAAAAACCAATTTCCTCCCATAGAATAGGAGGAACTACGAACGCTCTGATTTCCCTTTTTCGGTAAACGGGAATACGTAGGCATAAGATCGAAAGAAAAGATCTTAGCGAGCGCAATCAACAAAAAACCCAAATCCCATATCTCAATCAATCAAAAGCAGTATTTCAAAAGCATCAGTCCTAACACCCTAATCCTTGTTCCCCGTCAGAAACCCTTTGCCTAGATTAAAAGAAAGAAAACCGTATTGGCGAAAATACAAATAACCAGTACAAAGGCCCCCCACATTGATAGCATTCGTAACCTAACAGACCGCTGTTTAAACTCAGTATGCAAGCAGGGTTAATTGGAGACATCTATTTCCCTTCCTTATTCAGCTCACAATAGGATAAAAAATGAATCGACCTGTAGTTTTAAAGCTCAAACTGCAGAGAGCAACCAGCGCTTAATAACCGCGTCCAAAATCGCTTGCTACAGAAAAGTGGCGCCCACCGTGGGGCCTTTCAAAGTTAGATCTAGGCACGGTCTTCCTTCTCATCACTTGTGTGAATACCACAGATTAGGGCTTCCGCCGGGGAACCCATTTTCTGTCAGGAACTTAGGATTCTTAGCTTTATAAGTCTAGGATGATTAGGACAAATATATATACTGCTTTTCCTAATTGCTATACGTGTTTATTTTTCTGCTACTGGGAATGCGTGTGATGCCGCATGTGGTGAGAATGAGTATACACCTAGAAAAGCCAAACCCTTTCGTAGTGCGGAAGCTATCAGAAATAGCTGTTACGCGATACTACCCTCATTTGAGGCTGGTGATCTATTCTCGGTGAATAACACTTACTCTAAGATTGCACACAACTCGCTGGCGATCCGCTTGTTATCTGCCTTCCTGGGAGGAGCTGATGATAATGAGTACAGGTACAAAAATCACCTTAGTATAAACCTTTAGGGATGGGTAGAGCCTTGACTTCATGACAACGACCCTTTGACCCCATGTTTTTTCTATGTTTTTGTGTGCTGCATTCATACATTCATTTAATAAAACATTAAAACATTCAAAAAACTTTCTCTTCTAGTCTCTCTATTTTTCAAATTAAACTAAGACTGTGATTGCAAATATCAGAGAAGAGGATTACGCTAATGGATTTCGGTAGAAGGAGAACTCACCAGTATACCTTCAAGGTTCCAAAATTAGGGGATTTGAGAAAGTTAGCGAGGATGATCGTTAACCCAGAGGCTTTCGGAGCCAGGCACGGTGGTTTGCTACCACTGTTAAGAGTCCATGTGATTAAGGGGATCATGGACGCGGTCATTCAGTTCTACGATCCGGTTTATCACTGTTTCACATTCCCGGATTACCAGCTTGCACCAACGCTGGAGGAGTATTCTCATCTGACTGATTTACATATCACTGATCGAGCTCCGTTTTCTGGACTGGAAGAAATTCCAAAGAATCAGACTATTGCAATAGCAATTCATTTGGACGAGTCTGAGGTCAGGACTCACATGACCACTAAGGGTGGCATCCAAGGTTTGCCAGCCCAGTTCCTGACCAAGAAAGCTCTGTACTTCACTAGTATAGGGAACATGACTGCTTTTGAAAGCATCTTTGTCTTGCTCACCTACGACTTATTTTTGTTTCCCAACATCAATAACTTCGTCGATATCAACGCTATTAAGGTTTTTCTCATTGGAAACCCTGTGCCGACTTTGCTCACGGATGCGTATCATTCTGTACACTTGGGAAATTTGTACAGCGGAGGGGAGATCACATGCTGTGTACCTTTGCTTTACAAATGGTTTATCTCTCACTTGCCCAAGTCTGCTGCTTTTTGGGATTGCAAGAGTGTCTTACGTTGGTCGCAGAAGATCATGTCTCTCACCAATTCCGATATAGATTGGTGTAATAGGATTTATGAGGGAATCAGAATCATTGACCGTTGTGGAAAATTCCCCAGCGTACCCCTCATAGGAACTAAATGAGGAATCAACTATCATTCGATATTAGTTCTTCGTCAATTTGGATACCCGATGAGACACATCCCACTGGGTGTTCATCTGGAAGGTCTTTTCTTCAAAGAAGGAGAAAATGACAGAGCAGTAAAGATGGAAATAGTGCAAGCTTGGAAACATGTTCATAAGAAAGGACGAGAGTCTCTGGGAAAACCGGACTGTGTCTCGGTGGAGCCTTATCTCCACTGGGTACAAACTAGAGCTCTCAAGCTAAGGATGCCTTATCCTCGTTACGAAATTCTTCCGCCGAGGGAAACTGTTATGTACTTCATGACGGAAACTAAAAAGCTTCAGGTTACTCTCAATAAAGTTCAAAAGGAAAGAAGGTCTTGGAAGAACAAGTACCGCACCCTCAACGTAGAGTGTATCCAAATACAGCAACTACTAAAAGAGAAAGGTGCTCTGATTGAAATTTTGGAGCAGCATGCTGTAGAGAATCAAGATGACCAAAGGAATTTGCTCGCTCCTTTCACCTGGCAAAGGAATGACAACCCGACAACGGCCCAAGCGCCCCGGTCAAAGAAGAGGACTCGGGACCCATTAGTTTAGGTTTCTGTTTCTGCACTTTGTAATCTACTGTATTTCCATTTCTGTAATCCTTTGAATTCAATAAAAAGGGGTTTCCCCACTGTTTGATATTTGCAATCTAATTGTCGAAGTTTATTTCAATTAAACCAAAAAAACAATTAATATAATCATTGCATTCATCATTCTCACATCGCGTATTCTTCTTCCCTACGAATCTTACGTTTGTGTCTCAATTCTAGAGTCAAACTGTCTCATTCGTATAATACTCGGGCCAATCGTCAGAAAAGGATGGATGATCTTGAGGAAGAAAACAGAGAGTTGAAAGAAGAGATCGACGCTCTGAGAGAGGATATGAGAAAGCTTCGTAACGACATGCAAGCCATGGCAGAAGCTCAGCTACAAAGAACTGTGATCTCAGAGATCACCTCAACGGCCATCATAGAAAAGTATGATCCTAGGTATCAAATGCCGAAAGATCGTCCTTGGGGCATGCCTGTTAACTATATCCCGGAAGGATATGTTCCGCTGATCACTGAAGATCAGGGAATCACAACAGAAGCCGCTGGGCCTGAAGGTTACAAACTTCGAGAAAGCGAATATGCCAGGGGCATACTCAAGACTCCTAAAGGTTACAAAATTCGGGAGGCGCCAAGACTTACTGTCGTAGTCACAGTACCACCCCCTGTGGTGCACACTGTCCCGGAAGGACAGATTCCACAGACACCTTCTGGTAAGAAGGAAACTATGTTTGACAGAATGGATGAATTCCAGGAGCAGTTCTTGTAAATGCAGAAAGACCTGCAAGCCATTCGCGGTCAGGATCTATTTGGAAAGGATGCCGCAGACCTCTGCTTGGTCCCAAATGTGAAAGTCCCGCACAAGTTCCAAGTGCCCGACTTTGAAAAATACAAGGGTAACTCTTGCCCTCAGAGCCATCTGGTGATGTACGCTCGGCGAATGTCAGCTCAGACGGAGAATCAGGACCTGCTGATTCACTACTTCCAGGATAGTTTAACCGGTGCCGCACTCAAATGGTACATGGGTTTAAACCGTACTACGATCAGTACATTCAGAGATCTTGGTACTGCCTTCGTCCAACAATACAAGTACAATTTGGACATGGCACCCGACAGAGACCAACTCAGATCAATGTCGCAAAAGAAAAAGGAAACCTTTAAGGAGTATGCTCAAAGGTGGCGTGAAATTTCCGCTCAAATTTGTCCGCCTCTTGAGGAAAAAGAGATGACAAAGATCTTCTTAAAGACCTTAAGCTCATTTTACTATGACCGAATGATTGCCAGTGCGCCCAGTGAATTCACCGAAATGGTCGGCATGGGCGTACGTCTTGAGGAAGCCGTCCGAGAAGGACGTTTGGTAAAAGACACTGGATCGACGAGCGGTACTAAAAAATACGGTAGTGCTCTCCCTAAGAAAAAAGAGCAAGATATTGGGAATATCTCTCTCGAAAAACAAAGGTGATGTTATCAGCCAGTAGCAGCTGTTACTCCTGCTATCGGTCTCGCGCCTGTTCCTATGTATCAACCTCAGGTTGCGCAGAGCCAACCTGACCAACAAAGGACACAACAACCTCTTCAGCAGGCTCGTCCTCCATATAACAACAACCGTACAACACGGCCACCAGGATTTGATCCTATACCCGTAACGTACGCAGAACTGTTTCCGTTACTGCTGGCTAAGGGGCACATTCAGACTAAGTCTCCCCTTTCAGTTCCGGAAAATCCGCCTTTTTGGTTTAAAGCGGATCAAACATGCCCTTATCATCAAGGAGGTTCAGGGCATAACATTGAGACTTGTCTCAATTTCAAATCTGATGTGCAAAAGCTTGTTAGGAGTGGGCTCTTATCTTTCAAAGATACGAATCCCAACATTCTCACGAACCCGCTGCCTCAACATGAGAAAGCTGCAGTCAATCTGATTGAGAAAGAGACTAACAATGTCTATCAAATTCACGATGTACTCTTATTACGGACCAATCTGGTCAAGATGCATTATAGACAGAGTGGATATGGCCATGTGCCACCTCATAATTATCACCAGTGTGATATCTGCTATAAAGATAATCAGGGATGTTCTGTGGTGCAAGCAGCTCTACAGGATCAAATGGATCTCGGATGGATCCAAGAGCACCGAGTTCGTGGAGTTAACATGGTTTACACAAATTCCAACGTCATTCAAAACCACGACATCCGTGCGATGAATGTCAACTTGGTGGCGATGCACTCAAGGCAAAGCCAGTATCATAATATGTCGCGGCACGATTACAGTTCCTGTCTGATTTGCTCGGTAAACAAACAGGGATGCTCTTTCATACAAGAGGCCCTCCAGCGTCAGATGGATCTTGGATGGATCCAAGACTACCATGATAGGAACTCCTATCAAATCAACATGGTTCAGATCTTCAATATTTGCGTAATGAATACCAACCTGGTAGAGTTACATGCTGAGCAGGTCCGACTTGGATTCTTAATATCACATGACTATCAAAATTGTAAAGCGGGTTGCGAAAACGATCGAGGTGGTACCCTTGTCCAGGAGTCACTTCAGCACTTGTTAAATCACTGGTGGATGCCAATCTATATGGACGAAGATACTGAGCAGATTAGTATCAATCACAGGAATCCTACTCGTCGTCAAAGTCAGGATGTCCAATCAATGGAAGATAACCTAGTGAGGTTACATTGCATTCAAAGTGGGCGTGGCCAGGTGCCACCACACAACTATGACAGTTGTAGCGTCTGTTCGGAAAGTAACCAAGGGTGTTACCTTGTGAGAACAGCTCTCCAGGGTCAGGTCGATCACGAAGAAATTCGTCCATATCCAGGTTCAGGACCCATCATTTGGTCGCCGAACTACCTTGCCGAGCAAGTTGAGGATGTTGTCACCATCTCTAGTCATAACATGACCAGGGATGTTTTTGCCATCATCCCTCTACTTGACGAATCTAGAGTTCCCAACCGGGAACGGATCAAGATTACTTGTGATGGTCAGAAAAATCAGAAGGTTCCCATAGTCGTCTATCTACCGGGACCATTACCGTATGAATCAGCTAAGGCTATCCCTTACAAATACGGTGCAATAATAATCGAGAATGGAAAGGAAATTCCATTACCCTCCATCGTGAATATTGCAGACATCAGTCGTGTAACACCGAGGGGTTGGAGAATCCAACAAAGAAAAGGAACTTCAGGCAGAAATTCCTGATCCACCAGTCGGTCAATCTAGTAATCCCGACTTTTCAAAAGACAAATATGAGATGCTAAAGCTCATCCAAAGGAGTGCATATAACATTGTTGATCAACTGTTACAAACTCCTTCAAAGATCTCAGTATTATCACTGTTACTCCGTTCAGAAGCACACAGAGAGGCTCTACAGAAAGTCTTGGAGCAAGCTTTTGTGGAACAGGATGTAACAATCAGACAGTTCGATAGTATTGTCTCTAACATCACTTCCTGCAACAATTTGGGATTTAGTGATGAAGAATTACCTGAAGAGGGTTGCCGTCATAACATGGCGCTCAACATTACAGTTAACTGCCAGGGCAATGCTTTAGCCAACGTACTGGTAGACACAGGGTCAGCCCTGAATATTATGCCGAAGTCCACTTTGATGCAATTATCATTCAAGGGCCCTCCGATGAGAGTCAGCGAGGTCGTCGTCAAAGCATTCGACGGATCCAGAAAAACAGTTATCGGCAAAGTTGATCTTCCCATAACTATTGGTCCTCACACTTTCCAAATCACTTTCCAGGTCATGGACATCCGGGCAATATACAGTTGTTTATTAGGAAGACCTTGGATACATCAGGCTGGAGCGGTTACTTCAACCTTCCACCAAAAGCTAAAGTTCGTCAAGAACGATCAACTTGTCACAGTTTGTGGGGAACAAGCCTTGCTTGTGAATAACCTATCATCATCTACTTATGTGGAACCCGAGGAGGTTATTAGAACTCAGTTCCAAGCACTATCGGTGAGCAAGGACAGTTAGTTCAAAGATGGAACTTCAATTTCTTAATACAAAGATGCTATCAAAGCGGTCGAGAGTACCGATACAAAAGGATGGGGACGGCTTGTCATTCCTATTGACAATAAAACAAAGAAGGGTCTTGGTTTTTCTGTAACCTGTACCCAGACAGTTGCCAACGATGAAGGTCTTCATCCCCTTCAAAACTTCTTCCACAGTGGAGGTTTTCTTCACCCAGTGTCTCAAGCAGTTCATGCTATCAATAAGGAAGATCCCTCTGACACAGATGAAGAATGGAAGTCTTGCCTTAACAAGGACGACTATATGTCTCAAGAAGAGGTGCCTATGCCTTTTTTCTTTCCTACAGAAGGTCCGAGATTTATACCAAGATTAGATGTCGAAATGATCTACGGAGATTGTGATCCGGAAGGATGTCGTGCTCCGCCAAATTCATTAGAGGAGGACACTCTGATGAAAGACAATTTTGACCACAATTACTATGGCCCGATGGATGGTCTGCCAATGTGGCAGCCTTACCCAGGAAACTTGGGGCAAGAGGGTAAGCCGAGTAATGAAACTCAGCTGAGCATCATTGAACATAATACCTGTGTCCCCGCCATGTCACGGGATTAACACTCAGGTCATTCGAAAACTACTCAACATGAAGATGAATTTGCAACGTTTGCAGGACTTGAATTCATCAACTATGCTTTTCCCGAGGTCAACGTCATCGAGAGGGATGACTCCTCCAGTTCCAAAGAAGTTTGGGACACTCTGGGACAACCTAGTGGAAAATACGACTTTATGGTCAAGTACACTGCTCCCGAAAGCTCTCGTATCAGGCTCGAGGATATCCAGCCAACTGGATGGGGAGATACAACTGAGAGCACAAATGCTATGCAAAATGCAACAGAGGAATCCTCCTACGACAATTCTGCTTGGGAGACAGATTCCAATGATCCTGCTCCACCAGAAATCAGCGTCATTTCTGAAGACAAATCAAGGAAGGTGCCAGACTTTGTGATTCACCGAGGAGTTCGCCGCCAATGGGTTGCCGTCGAGGTTCCGAAGATTGTTCATAAGTCAAAGTAATTGCCATCTTTAACCTTTCACCCTGCCCAGGTGAAACGGATGTTTTAATAGGGCTCGCTTTCTGTAAATTTCCCTGTTCGCTTTGCCCGAAGCGACAGAGTTTTGTTTTATAGGGCTGTAGTTTCAAGATTCGACTTGTTCATTAATAAAATAACGTCGTTCTGTAATTTCCGCATTAATTGCTGTTTTCTCTTTTTGCTTTTTCAGAAAATGGTAATCCTAAAAAACATTCAATAATAAAAACAAGCAGTAAAATCAAAACACTGCACACACTTACATTTTCTCTATCTCTTCTAAACACGAATCATCACGTCATGCAGATTGCTTGTTTTATACCCCGTTGAAACATACGATCCGATGCCTTCTTCCAACTTTGAGTTCCCGTTATTCGAGGCTGAAGAAGAGAATGACGACCAAATTCCAGAAGAGATCTCCCGACTACTCAGACAAGAGGAAAGGTCCATCGAACCTCACAAAGAGCCGTTGGAAACGGTAAACTTGGGTTCGGAAAAAGAGAGAAAAGAAATCAGGATCGGAGCATTGCTCAGTCCAACTGCCAGAGAGGGTTTGATAAAGCTTCTCGAAGAATTCCCCGATGTGTTCGCTTGGTCCTATCAGGATATGCCAGGGTTGGATACCAGCATCGTGGAACATCACTTACCGTTGAGATCAGAATGTCCGCCAGTAAAGCAAAGGTTGAGACGTACTCACCCGGACATGGCCATCAAAATCAAGGAGGAGGTACAAAAACAGATTGACGCGGGTTTCCTCGCTACATCTGAATATCCTCAATGGTTAGCCAACATCGTACCCGTTCCCAAAAAGGACGGAAAGGTCAGAATGTGTGTTGATTACAGAGATCTGAACAAGGCAAGTCCAAAGTGCGACTTTCCTTTACCACACATTGACATGCTGGTTGACAGCACAACAAAGTTCAAAGTATTCTCCTTCATGGATGGATTCTCGGGCTATAACCAGATCAAAATGGTGCCGAAAGACATGGAGAAAACTTCGTTCATTACCCCATGGGGTACCTTTTGTTACAAGGTAATGCCGTTCGGTTTGAAGAACGCCGGGGCACCCTATCAAAGGGCCATGACTACTCTGTTTCATGACATGATACACAAAGAAATCGAGGTATATGTCGATGATTTGATTGCAAAATCAAGAACAGAGGAGGAGCACGTTGAACATCTGTCAAAATTGTTCGAATGTCTAAGAAAATTCAAGCTCCGCTTGAATCCCAACAAGTGCACCTTCGGTGTCCGTTCGGGGAAATTACTAGGGTTCATCGTCAGCCAGAAAGGGATTGAGGTTGATCCTGACAAGGTCAAGGCCATTCAAGAAATGCCTTCTCCGAAAACTGAAAAACAAGTCAGAGGATTCCTGGGACGTTTGAACTACATCTCCAGATTCATATTCCTTATGACCGCCACTTGTGCGCCGATTTTCAAGTTATTGAAAAAGAACCAGGATTGCGTTTGGTCAAAAGATTGCCAAACCGCCTTCGACAGTATCAAGGAATATCTGTTGAATCCTCCGATTCTATCACCTCCAGTGGAAGGAAGACCACTAATCATTTACCTCACAGTCCTAGAGGACTCAATGGGATGTGTACTTGGCCAACAAGACGAAACTAAACGGAAAGAGTCTGCCATTTACTATCTAAGCAAGAAATTCACCGACTGCGAGACTCGGTACACGATGCTTGAGAAAACTTGTTGCGCTTTGGCTTGGGCAGCCAAACGTCTTCTCCAGTACATGATTCGTCATACTACTTGGTTGGTCTCCGAAATGGATCCAATCAAGTACGTTTTCGAAAAACCTGCTCTCACGGGAAGGATTGCCCGTTGGCAGATGTTACTATCAGAATATGACATAGAGTACCATGCTCAGAAAGCCGTTAAAGGAAGTATTTTAGTCGATCATTTGGCTCATCAACCGATTGACGATCAAGAATCAATCGGGTTTGACTTCCCAGACGAAGATGTCATGTATCTAAAGATGAAAGATTGCGATGAACCGCTACCCAGTGAAGGGCCAGAACCCGGTTCCCAGTGGGGACTTATCTTTGACGGAGCAGTCAATCATTATGGAAACGGAATTGGGGCAATCATTGTTACCCCTCAGGGTTCCCACATTCCTTTCACTGCCAGACTTACGTTCAAATGTACGAACAACGAGGCCGAATACGAAGCATGTATTATGGGTCTCGAAGAAGCGATTGATTTAAGGATCAAAAACTTGGACGTATACGGCGACTCAGCCCTAGTGATCAATCAGATAAAAGGAGATTGGAACACATACCAATCAGGATTGATTCCTTACAAAGACTATGCAAGAAGGTTGTTACCCTTCTTCAACAGAGTCGACTTTCATCACATCCCTCGTGATGAGAATCACATGGCTGACGCATTAGCCACTCTCTCTTCCATGATCAGTGTAGGTCGATGGAATGACATACCTAAGATCGACATAGTGCGCCTTGAACGGCCCGCTTACATCTTCGCGATTGAAGCAGTCATAGACGATAGACCTTGGTATCACGATATCAAATGCTTCCTTCAGAAACAAGAGTACCCATCTGGGGCACTCAAAAAAGATAGAAAGACCCTCAGAAGATTGGCTGGAAACTTCTTCCTGAGCGGTGACACTCTTTATAAGAGAAATTTTGACATGGTCTTGCTCCGATGCGTCGACAGACCAGAAGCAGACATGCTCATGAAAGAAATTCATGAAGGATCCTTTGGCACTCATGCCAACGGACACGCAATGGCGAGAAAAATCCTAAGAGCAGGGTACTATTGGTTGACCATGGAATCCGACTGCTACAAGTACATGAGGAGGTGTCACAAGTGTCAGATATACTCCGACAAAATTCATGTACCGCCATCACATCTCAAAGTTCTTTCTTCCCCGTGGCCATTTTCCATATGGGGAATCGATATGATTGGTATGATTGAGCCCAAGGCTTCAAACGGACATCGGTTCATCCTGGTAGCCATTGACTATTTCACCAAGTGGGTCGAAGCAGCGTCATTCGCCAATGTAACCCGACAAGTGGTGGTCCGATTTATCAAAAATAATATCATCTGCTGTTATGGTGTTCCAAGCGAGATCATTACTGATAATGGATCTAACTTGAACAATAAGATGATGAAAGAGTTGTGTGCAGAGTTCAAGATCGAACACCATAACTCATCTCTCTACCGACCCAAGATGAACGGAGCGGTAGAAGCGGCTAACAAGAACATCAAGAAGATCGTTCAAAAGATGGTTGTAACCTACAAAGATTGGAATGAGATGCTACCCTTTGCGCTTCACGGTTATCGTACATCTGTCCGCACTTTAACAGGGGCTACCCCTTTCTCTCTAGTGTATGGCATGGAGGCAGTGCTTCCCATAGAAATAGAGATCCCATCAATCCGGGTATTGATGGAAGCGAAGCTCACCGAAGCTGAATGGTGTCAAGGTCGACACGGCGAATTGAATCTGATCGAGGAAAAACGAGTCACGGCACTATGCCACGGTCAGTTGTATCAGCAAAGAATGAAGAGGGTGTTCGACAAAAAGGTCCGACCGCGTGTCTTCAGGAAAGGAGACCTTGTGCTCAAGAAGATACAATCATTTCTCACTGATTCTCGGGGAAAATGGACCCCAAATTATGATGGCCCCTATGTGGTCACGAAAGCTTTCTCAGGCGGCGCCTTGAGACTTGCAACCAGGGACGGAGAAGAATTTGCCTACCCCACGAATGTTGATGTAGTCAAGAAATACTTCGCCTAAAAAAAACGTCTCGGTGAATTGAAAACCCGAAAGGGCGGTCCAGGCAAAAGTTAGAGACATGGAAAAAAAAATCATCCTGATGGATTGGAAATCTCATAGTACAATCCAGGCAAAAGTTAGGGATAATGGCAAGTAACTATGTTCAACAGAGGCAAGTCCCTCAGCAGCAGTAGTTACATCATCTATCGGAGGAAATCTCCAGTCAAAGGTCATCTTCGACGGAAGCTCAGGATGTACCGAATTCAAAGTTGGTAGAAGGATAGTGGTCGTTATGTTTCAACGTAGCCCTTTTCCCTATAAATTACCGTTTTCTAACTTTGTATATACTCTTTGGAATCACGCGTTTGGCTGATCTCCATCTTATCAATAAAATTTGAGCCCTTGTGCTTTTGTTTGTAATTCTTTACTTGTTTTAGCTTTACAGAACGACGTTGTTTAAACTTAATCAGTGAATCTTGAAATAAAACAAAAATGAATTTACTTGTTTAAACTCTTTCTGCTTTTAAAATAAAGATGGCAATTTCTTTTAACTGTTGAACATCAGAAGAACATCGATCGCTTCTCCCAAAGTAAGCGAACTTCAAAGTGCAGAATCAAAGTACTCCTTCTAAGCCAGTATTCCTGAATGAAAGGATCAACATAGCTCCTAACGAGACTATCTCTCCTAAGCAAGGTGGAATTGCTATTTTGAATCAACGGTACTTCTTCGCCCCGCGATGGCCGAGTATCCAATTGTGTTCATCCATTAGTCTGTATGTCGCGTCTGTTTTGTCAGCATATACATACATACATCATGCATTTTTTATTTGCGTTCGCATTTCATATTGCATCACTATCACTCTAGTCGGTCTTGTCCCCTAGTGATAACAGTTTTCTCAATCGAGTTTGTCAGTTCTTTCCTCGTCAGGAAATGTTGTGTCTGAATAATCTCGCCACCAGTGTATCTTTAGATCAGAGTCGGCACTTGACCACTTTGATAACTTGAACCTCTGAAAAGCCAGAGAAAACTTTCAATAAACATCACTCTTCGCCATTGAAGATGATATCCTTGCTTTCCCGGATTAAGAAAAATCCACAGAGAAAGCCTCGTGATCAGAGATTCGGAAGCACGCCAGTTTTGCTCCAAAAAACCACTGATGAGAAGGTCATTGGCACCTCAAAATTGGATCCCATCATATGGCATTTCTCTGGGAAGATCCCGAGAAAAGTATGATGTAACCCCAAACGAAAACAGTCTCTCAAGAGACTCGCTTTCCCCAGTAAAATCGACAAATGGCGTCTCCAAAACCGAGAAGTTTGTGTACCTCTACAATTCAGACGTTGGGTTCCCCAGCAAGTCTGACATCAAACCTTTTTCCGTCAAATGGCATCTCTCCAGGAAAATTCGGCGAGAAGTTTGAGGAAAACCGCTACACATAGCGTCCCTTGTCAATAAAGTTTATTGACAAAAGAAACTAAGACCAGATCTTGGTAGGAAACCAGGATCGAGGGGAAGTTTAAATCAGAAACTAAGACCAGTTCTTGGTAGGAAACCAGGATCGAGGGGAAGTTTAAATCAGAAACTAAGACCAGTTCCTTGGTAGGAAACCAAGAACGAGGGGAGGTTTATTTCAAAAGAAAACTGAGACCAGTTCCTTGGCTGAAGACCAGGATCGAGGGGAAGTTTACCTTTTCTAAGCATCATTGCTTAGCTAAAGAAGATAAATGCGTAAGCTACCATTCATAACCACCATCAAAATTTCGGATATTTCGATATTTAATCCTCTTGCACCCCGAATGCCCGAATCCCTTCGTCATTCACACCTTCGGGTCCAAGAAGATTAAATAGGGGCATCTGTAATACCCCAAATTTTTACCACTTAGATTTCCCATCATTGTGAAAATCATCATCACAATATGGATGGACCATCATGCTTCATCAGTCTCCCCAAAGATGGTGAGCATCCAATACAATCAAAATTAGGGTTTCAAGCCCTCTCTGAGTGCTTAGACAAAGGATCAATCAAGAAATGACATGATATTCAACTTGTCTAATCTCTCAAACATCCACAATGGATCAAAAAGGACTCCCACTTCAAGGATTAAGCACAAGGCTGCTCCCTTCTAGGTGGATCAAGTCTCAAGATCGACAGTATCACCAAATTAGGGTTTTGGTCGACCAGGGCCTCCAGATGGAAATTTTCATCTGGGTACAAGGCAATGATCCAAAACATAACCTAATATGCTTCATGGAACCTCATGAACCCATGCATCAAGTCAATTTTGCCTCAGGGGATGCATTCATCAAAAATCAGGAATTAGGGTTTCTTGACCTAATTCACCCCTAAGTTGACTTTTGGGACAAACCATGAGCCAAGACCTCAAGATATGATTTGAGGGTCTCTAATATACCATATTGATCCATTTGGAACAATGGATTGATCCAAGAAGCTTGAGCAACAAGTCTCATTTTCATCTGCACCACAATTAGGGTTTTAAGGGAAAAGTCAACTGTAACTTTGACTTTTGACCAGGACATGCTCCCAAACCCTAATACATGATTGAATATACCCTATGACACCCATGGAACATGTCCATCAAGTTTGATTTAGGTCAAGGACATGATTTCCTGAAGAATTGCACAGTTTGGAATTCATCTAATAAAAAGTCAACTGTGCACAAAAGTCAACTTTGACTTTTTGAGATTTTTCACCAAAATGGATTTTTAACCCTAAAATGATGTTAATGTATGATTTGAATCATCATTCATCAAGAAAAATCAAGAAAAGTGAGATAACTTGTAAAAGGGGTAACCATAAAACTTAGAAAATTTTCTAAGTTAAAAATAAAGTGGCAAAGGTACCAACTTTGAAGGACCATAACTCCTAAACCACAAGGCCATTTTTTCTCATCCAAAGATGGATTTGTAGCACTCATTATCACCTACAAAAACTTCAACTACAAGTCATTCCAATTCATTAAGGATTTTGAGTTATGAAGTGATCAAAGTGGCTGAAAAGTGAAAATGTCACTTTTTCCAACACTTAGTGAAATTTTCACTAAGTCAGATTCTGCCTCACTTTTTGCCAAATGTAGGGGGATTTTTCACTTGGAATCAAAAGAGATCAAAACCAAACTTGTTCAAACAGTTGTTGTATCATGTAAGAGCTTTCCAAAATGGCCAAGAACATTGCCAAATTCAACCTACACCATGAGATACAACATTGCCAAGTTGCCTTGCTGAAATCTGTCAAGGCAAGGCAGAATTTGCAACTTTGGTTGATTTACCAAAATAAGCCAAATTCAATTGCTCCAATCCACTTGGACACCTCAAAGGATTGAATCTAAAGGGGACAATCACTGACCCAAGCCTCCAAAGTCCATGGAACAAGAAATAGCATGTTGAACCTAGAATGGCCAAAATAGGGACAAGACTTCAAATTTGGAATGAGGCATTCAATGGAACCATCAAGGTGGCATGGACTGAGCCATTCTCATCTGAAATCAGTCAAGACTTATCCAAGACCAAGGGGACCAAAGCTCTGTGCCCTAACCTCTAGTCAATGGCTAGAGGAGACTTGGATTTTCATTTGCCAACATTGGCCAAACCTACTTACCAGCTGCCATGCACTATTCCTTGCAAAACAAACTTGCTCTACTATAAATAGAGCTCAATTGTGGTCAGTTTAAGTACACCAAAGCCATCTAACAGATGCTTTCCTCAAAATCTCTTTCTCTTGGCAAAAATGCCTTTCTTAGCAAGGTAGCTATCGGGTTTTGAGTTTGAGAGCAATTCTGCACAAACCAATCACTCACACACCTCACATACATCACATATGAGCTGATCAAACACTCACATAACTTCTGAAACATCAATTTCATGAAATCACCAGCTGGTTGCTCAAGGTTTTAACCAAAGTGCAGCTGAGGTACCACAAAATGATCCAGCCAATTTCAATCAAGTCCAACCATCCAAACACAATCCATAGGGTGTAGGGAAGCTGTTCAGATCATCACCACTCATCTGTAACACCTCCAAATCAAAAATCACTTTGAACTTGCTGTCACGGCTTGGAGGTAAGCACATACTTGGTCATCTCTCAATCTATGCATATTTCCTCGCACAATAATTTGGCCATATGTTCATAATCATGCATGGAATGTTTTCCCTCAATTAATTGCATTGTTTGAATCGTGTATAAAAAATCCTAGCCTTCATGCAGAAATTAGGGTTCTTGAGGTCTCTTCGTGATTTCTTGTTGTATGTTTAATTTAAATGAGATTAAAGTACATAGACATGATCGTGAGGTTGAGACGAGCATAATGATATGTGGATTGCATGTTATAATCAAGTATTCAGTGAGATTGAGGAGAAAATGCAAATCAGCCAAACCCAGAACACGCGCGTGTTCTTGGTGTGTTCTTGGCGCCATTTTTGAATAATTTGAATATTTGAATTTTGTGATTTTGTTTAATTGATTCAAAAATTAATTTCTCTCTGAGTTTTAATGATTTTGAGTTGATTCTTTTTTTTAATTATTCACAAAAATGTTAAAATATTTTATTTTCACAAAAAATCCCAAAAATATTATTTATTTCATATAATTGATATTTTTGCAAAGAATTAACATTTTGATTGTTTTTGGCATTTTAAATATTTTTTCTACATTGATTTTGCAACTTTTAATGCTTTCTAATTATTTTGTAGGTCAATACTTAATTTTTGAAGCATTAATCCAAGATCACAATTTGTTTTCCATGTGTTAAACAATTTTTGATCATTTTAATTGAATTTTTATTCGATTAAATACATTTTGAAAACAAATTAGGGTTTTGGATTAATTCAACCTTCATAAATCATTTTCAAAACACTTTGGGCCTCTTGAGAGAGTGTAAGACCCATCCCCCCTTGTACAAAAACTTTTTGGGCCTCACTCATTGTATAAGTCCCTCTGTACAAGTAAACGGCGCGATCGTCGCCCGTTTAAAATAAAAGAATCATCTGGGCCTCTCCTTGAGCTATAAGACCCATTCAAAACACTTTGGGCCTCTATTAGAGTGTAAGACCCAATCCCCCTTTTAACCAAAACATTTTGGGCCTCACTTATTGTATAAGTCCCTATGCGTTAAAAGAAAACCTCGGCGCGATCGCCATTTTTAAACGAAAAATCATTTGGGCCTACCCTCGTGTTATAAGCCCCACTCTTTTCTTTAAACCTTTTTGGGCCTCTTGAGAGAGTGTAAGACCCATCCCTTTGTACAGAAAACCATTTTGGGCCCCAGTCCATTGTATAAGTCCCCTCTGTACAAAGTCACACAGTGCGCTCACTGATAAAACCCTGGGCCTCTCCTTGAGCTGTAAGCCCCAAATCTTTCTTTTTCAAAGCACTTTCTCCTTTGATTTTGAATATACTGTTGTTTTCAATCTTTCTTTGTTGAACAACTAACCAAACAGCATGGAAGCACTCCAACCGAGTAAGTGGTTATCGCTTTCGTTTACTGCTTTCATATTATAAACTGTATTGTGGGGCTGCTCACTGTAAGTCTCCTTTCATAAACTCATATCTACTGTGTAATAATAGTATAGATATTTCGAGTTTCCCCGGCTACTACGTCTAGAACTAGGTGACGCCGTTTCATTTATTCGTAGAAATAGACGCCTAGATCCCCAATAGGAGCACCAGATACAGTCTTCTCTTCGGCTTTCCTCCTTAGGAATCGTCAAGAAGCTCTACTCCCCAAGATGAATGTATTCTCCGTGAATGGCATCTTTGAGTTTCTTCCAAATTCTCGAACTTTCCTGACTTGATCTATTCCTTGTGGATAGCTTGCCTTGAATGTCTCGGGGTTTGGGTACCCACTACGGTCATAATCTTGGACCTTAACTAAGGAACCCTCTTTAAAAGCTAAAAGTCGCTGGATAGTAAACCTCGCACGTTTACCAGTGGTTTTTATCTTTAAAAGAGTTATCTCTCCTAATGGAAAGGAGATGATAAGACCCACGGGCTTCTTAAAAGCATCGGCCTCCTCTTGGACATTATTCAAGGACCCTACGGCTTCTTAGAAGTATTCACAGCCTCCTCTTAGGCTTCGTATAATGATCTCTTCCTCCGGGAATGATAGCCTCCTCTTGGGCTTCGTACAAGGACCCGTCGGCTTCTTAAAAGTTTCCAGCCTCCTCTTGGGCTTCGTACAAATTGTCCCGACGACCTCCTAGAGGTATAGGAACAGAACCTAGTCATCCTCATAGAACAATCCTTTCATAGAGTCTACTACTGTTTCTCAAAGCATAGTACAAAAGATAAAACTCTAGACACGGACAGTCTAACTTCCTTGAGTCTCAAAGACATTCTCAAGCACCCTTCGTTAAATAGGAAGGAAACCCGCAGACTCGGACAGTCTCGACACCCTTTGGATTTCCTGTTTCCTCAAAGAGAAGAAAATATCCCTGATCCTCAAATCAAACCCCTGGGTACAGTGTTACTCATATAAGAACTTATTTTCTCTTTTAAAATCAGTATATTGGATCTGTCACTCAACTGAAACAGTTACAATAGCCTCCATCTCGGGCTTCGTACGAGATACCAAAATTCTCCCCAGTGGAGTCAAAACAACCTTTTCGCCTCTCTCTAGGGCTTTGTACGAGATACAAAAACACTCTCTTACTGAGTATAAAAGATTCTCCAACTGAGTTAACTCTTTGTTAGCCTCCTCTTAGGCTTTGTATAACGATATGCCCCACTGGGTCGAACCCTTTTAGCCTCTCTCTCGGGCTTTGTACGGGACACAAAATAGCCTCCTCTTAGGCTTTGTATAATGATTTTCCTAGCGGAAATTAGCCTCCTCTTAGGCTTTGTATAAGAAAACCACTGGTTGATCCAATTAACCTTTTAGCATCAAAGCTGTGCCTCGTTCACAGTATACAAACATCAACAACTCCTTCCCCTTCATCTAATTGCTGTAAGCGGCAAGCCTCTGGATCATCTACATCCATGCCACTGTCCCTCTTTTAGCATGAGAAATTCCTAAGGAAAGATGGCATTGCTCTACACTGAGTTAAAGTCTTCTCCTTCAGGTTAAAACCCTTTCTTCGGAAATTATGGCATTGCTCGGATCCGCGTATCCCAATTAAAGTAATTCTCCTTCTCCCCTCTTTAGAGATAACAAATTCTCTCTAAAGTCGAGGTCTTTCAGCTTCACGTCTTGGGCTTTGAACAAGACACAAATAGACCTTTCAGCTTCACGTCTTGGGCTTTGAACAAGACACAAATAGACCTTTCAGCTTTCACATCTTGGGCTTTGATCAAGATACAAAATTACCTTTCGCTTCACGTCTTGGGCTTTGAACAAGACACCAAAAACCAATTTCCTCCCATAGAATAGGAGGAACTACGAACGCTCTGATTTCCCTGTTTCGGTAAACGGGGATACGTAGGCATAAGATCGAAAGAAAAGATCTTAGCGAGCGCAATCAACAAAAAACCCAAATCCCATATCTCAATCAATCAAAAGCAGTATTTCAAAAGCATCAGTCCTAACACCCCTAATCCTTGTTCCCCGTCAGAAACCCTTTGCCTAGATTAAAAGAAAGAAAACCGTATTGGCGAAAATACAAATAACCAGTACAAAGGCCCCCCACATTGATAACATCCGTAACCTAACAGACCGCTGTTTAAACTCAGTATGCAAGCAGGGTTAATTGGAGACATCTATTTCCCTTCCTTATTCAGCTCACAATAGGATAAAAAATGAATCGACCTGTAGTTTTAAAGCTCAAACCGCAGAGAGCGACCAGCGCTTAAGAACCGCGTCCAAAATCGCTCGCTACAGGTTCGAATCCCAATAATACCATTCTTGCATTTTGACATTTCACCACAGTTAGATGTTCCAACTGTGGTGGCATGTGTAAGAGTTTATTATAAAATATGGGATTGCTTGTTTTTCCTTGCCCCTCATTAACCATATACAACCATTCAAATATATTTTTGAGATAATAATCAGAAAAATTAAAGTATTCTTGAAAAACAACTTAAACGATCCAATGTTTTTTGAATTACATGTATCTTGTAATTCCCGATTTTCTCATTAACCCATATAAATTGATTCAATCCCAAATTCTTCAAAGTAATGATGATGAATGGATGTCTTCTAAGTCTTTCACACAAAATTTTATTTCCTATTTTTTTTCTAGTTTTTTTATTTTGTAAACATCAAATTTTGTGTGAAAGACTCGGACTGACATCCATTTATCAACATTGTTTTGAAGAATTTGTGGCATTGAATCAAATTCTATAGGCTAACGAGGAAATAATGAATTATATGATGCTTGCAATTCGATAAACATTGGATCACCTAAGTTGATTTTCAAGTGTAATTTAATTTTTCTAACTATTATCTCAAAAATCTATTTAAATGAATGCAAGTTCAATGAAGGGTTAGTGAAACAAGCAATCACATGTGATATAACAAACTCACTAACAACATTTATCAACAAAAACATCAATTAATTAGCATAGATTAGGAGAAATTGATAAATAACAATTTCTAGAAGCTACGGAGAGGATAATGTAAGAGGAAGAGTAAAAAACATGTGTTCACTATAGGATTATTATATGAAAGACTCATATAATATTTCCATAGTGAACACATGTTCGCAACTCTCTTAGATTCATGTTGACACAACCACCTGCATCAGTGATAAGTAAAGAACCATAACCACTTGCTAAATACATATGAAAAACCATTTATTAACAAACAACACAAAACAACATCAACAACATGCAACAAAATTTATCAATTGTAATCCTATAAACACCATGAAAAAAAACAGCATGTTAACATAAACTAGTAGTACATTGTAATCCAACAAAAGGTTAACTAGCAGTACTTTGTAATCCAACAAAAATTTATTAACATACAAGGTTAACATGTGATCCAACAAATTTTAGCTTGCAATATATTGTAATCCAAAAAAAATTATCAACATGTTAACATGTGAAACATAACAAGGTTTTCAATCTTCATGCCTATCTGAATTTGTGCAGGTCTCAAGGTAATCATCTGATTCATAATCAGTTGCATCCAAATTCATTAGGTCCTTCACAATAGCCTCTACATTCTTTATCTTTTCAGGGTTAAGATTCTTGATAAGAATCTTCTTATAGCATGTTCCACCAAACGATTTAACATTAATGTCATCCCTAACAACTTTAGCATCCTTGGCTTTGTTCAATTATAACTCCAGCATATCAATAACCTCCTTTGAAGCCTCAATCTCATGGACAAGTTTTCTCCCACTATTCAAGTTGAGAGAAGGATCTGAAATCTAAAAAAGGATCTAAAATATAAGAGTAGGATTGGTTTAGATGGTGTAAAAGTGGTCGTAGGGAAGAGAAAATCTTTTTCAAAACTTAAACCTAAAGCATATTCAAACCAACAAAAAAAAAACGTGAAACCGAAGTAAATAATACGAAAATCATGTGAAACATACAACAACAAATAAAACCATAAACTCTCGAACAAGAAGAAAATCATGTGAAACATAATAACAACATACACGAAAACGTGGAAAATAAGGAAGAAGAAGAATATCTTTATGTATGAAGAAAAAAATTGAAAATGTGTGCTAGGGTTTTATTGTGAGAGATATGAAGATACTGTCAAGAAGTGAGAGCTAATTTGCTTATATATAGGTAAACAATTTCACCACGGTAGTATTCAAAAACATGATGAAATGTAATGTCTTTCACAAAGGTTGACATTAATAACCATGGTGATAAGTATTTTAATATATATAAGGACAAAATGTGTCCAAAAATGAGTTATTACCATAGTTAACTGTTAGACCGTTGTAATTTAGTGTTACCAAAGGTATATTTAGTAGTAGTGTTTCCTTGACATTGTTTCACATAATGGGATGACGTCATTGACATGATGACATTTATGTTAACCGTCACTTCAAAAACTTGCAACTCCCTATAACTTTTAACCATGGCTCCGCTTTTTTAGGACGGTGTAGCCATTTACACAAATCTGTTCTAATTCTCCTCTAAAGCCATGACACGTGTCATGGAAATTTGCGCCATTTGTTAAAAAGCAATACCGAAGAGTTTTTCTTCTGTAGCGAGCGATTTTGGACATGGTTCTTAAGCACTGTCGCTCTGGGGGTACTACAGGTCAATTCATTTTTTATCCTAATGAAGCTGATGAAGGAAGGGAAATAGATGTCTCCAATTAACCCTACTTGCATACTGATTTTAAACAGTCAAAACTGTTGGTTTACATATACGGTTTAGATTGTGGGCCTCTCTCTGCTTATTTTTCTAAAAACACAGTATGACGGGATTATGCTATTGGTAGGATGTTAGGACTGATGCTTTTCGATTGATGTGTGTAGGTATGGGATTTTAGGTTTTTGATTAGTGTGCTTGCTAAGATTTTTCAATCTTATGCCTACGTATTCCCGTTTAACGAAACAGGGAAATCAGAGCGATCGTAGTTCCTCCTATTCTATGGGAGGAAAAAGGGTTATTTTTGGTGTCTTGTTCAAAGCCCAAGACGTGAAGATAAAGGTGGTTTGTATCTTATTCAAAGCCCAAGATGTGAAGCTGAAGGGTTTTGACTTTAGAGAGAATTTGTCATCTCTAAAGAGGGGTATTTGATCTGTTTGTCACAATAGTGGCGTGACTGGTTATAAAGGAGAATTACTTTAACTGGGATATGTGAATCCAGCAATGCCATAATTTCCTTTATAGGGGATTTTTAACCTGAAGGAGAAGACTTTAACTCAGTGTAGAGCAATGCTATCTTTCCTTAGGAATTTCTCATGCTAAAAGAGGGACAGTGGCGTGGATGTAAATAGTCTAGAGGCTTGCCGCTTACATCAATTAGATGGGGGGAAAGGAGTTGTTGATGTTTGTATACTAATGAACAAGGCACAAAATTGATGCTAAAAGGGTTGAGTGGCTAAATCGGGTTTCCTTATATAAAGCCTAAGAGGAGGCTAATGGCCCAACAAGAGGGTGTTTTATATCTCGTACGAAGCCCGAGATGGAGGCTAAAAGGTGACTCAACAAGAGAGTGTTTTATATCTCGTACGAAGCCCGAAATGGAGGCTAAAAGGTGACTCAACAAGAGAGTCTGGAGGTTGTTTGACTCAATGAGAGGGTCTCTTTTACTCAACAAGAGAGTGTTTTTATATGTGTCTTGTACGAAGCCCAAGATGGAGGCTAAAAGGTGATTGACTCAACAAGAGAGTGTTTTTATATGTGTCTTGTACGAAGCCCAAGACGGAGGCTAAAAGGTGATTGACTCAACAAGAGAGTCTTTTATACTCAACAAGAAAGTGTTTTTGTATCTCGTACGAAGCCCAAGATGGAGGCTAAAAGGGATTTGACTCAACAAGAGAGTCTTTTATACTCAACAAGAGAGTCTTTTTGTATCTCGTACGAAGCCCGAGATGGAGGCTAAAGGGGATTGACTCAACAAGAGAGTCTTTTATACTCAACAAGAGAGTGATTTCTATATGTGTCTTGTACGAAGCCCAAGACGGGGGGCTAAAAGGGAAGTGACCCAACAAGAGAGTCTGAAAAGGTTAGCTCCCTTGGGGAGAATCATTGTACAAAGCCCAAGAGGAGGCTTTTTATGCTAGTAACTGTTTCAGTTGAGTGGCAGGTCCAGTGTGTTGGATAAAAGAGAAAATCAGTTCTTATAAAAGGAACGATTAAAGGTAAGGCTGTGCTTTGGTATTGATCAGAGAATCAGGGTTATTTCCTGTTCTTTAAGGAAATGGGAAATCAAAGGGTATTGAGACTGTCCAAGTCTACGGGTGTTTTGAGAAATCGATTCTCAGATAGTGAATGATCTTTGTATGATGCCCAAGAAAAGGCTGGTATGTTAAGGGATGAAGGTAAACCCATTAACAGGTTTGATACTTGACTCAGAAAGATAGCTCTAGCAAATTGATGACTTGGTTCTATTCCTATACCTGTAGAGGTCTCTGGGTCCTTGTACTAAGCCCAAGAGAAGGCATGAGAGCTTTTAAGAAGCTGAAGGATCCTTGTACGATGCCTAAGAGGAGGCGGGGATGCTTTTAAGAAGCCTGTGGGTCCCCAAACCTCGAGAAGTTCAAGACATGCTATTCACAGAGAATAGATCAAGCCAGGAAAGTTCGAGAATTTGGAAGAAACTCAAGAGATGCCATTCACGGAGAAAAGATCATCTCTGGGGAGTTAGAGTTTCTTTGATAATTTCTAAGAGTGACAGTCTGAGAAAGGGTTCACCGAGAATGCTGCCTTTCACCTCTCTATATTGTTTAACCCCAAGAGGAGGGAAGACCGTGCCTGGTAATCCTATGGGGATATAGTTTTGTTTGTATTTAATAGTGACCAACGGGGCTTTACCTAGTGCTAGACGTAGTTTCCGGGGAAAACTCTAAATAACTATACTAGTATTACACAGTTGATATTTGACGGGTATATAAGAGTTTGTGAAGGAAGACTTACAGCGAGCAGCCCCACAATACTGTTATATATATGAAAGCGCATAAAGAAAGCGGGTAAACACTTACTCGGTTGTAGAGCTTCCATGCTGCTTGGTTAGTTGTTCAACAAAGAAAGCTTTGATAACAATATTATATTCAAAATCAAAGGAGAAAGTTCTTTGAAAACATTTGTTGGGGCTTACAGCTCAAGGAGAGGCCCAAGGTTTTATTAGTGATTGCACTGTTGTTTTGAATTTGTACAGAGGGACTTATACAAGTGACTAAGGCCCAAAAAGGTTTTCTTTACAAAGGAATGGGTCTTACACTTTATCAAGAGGCCCAAAGGTTTATTTTTATACAAGTGGTGGGGATTACAGCTCAAGGAGAGGCCCAGAGAAAAGACAGTGGTCGCACCATCGTTTTGGGAATTGTATTGGGGCTTATACATTGACTGAGGCCCAAATTATTTTTGTACAAAGGGAGTTGGGTCTTACACTCTATTAGAGGCCCAAGAAGTTTTAAGGAATGGGTCATATAGCTCAAGGAGAGGCCCAAATGATTTTTGTTTGAAAACGGCAATCGTGCCGAGGTTTTGAAAATACAGTGGGTCTTATACAATGACTGAGGCCCAAAGTGGTGTATTTACAAAGGGGGATGTGTCTTACACTCTAATAGAGGCCCATGAGTGTTTGAAAATTATTGTGAGGGTGAAAATCAAAGAAACCCTAATTTTGTTTTCCTTTAAAAGTAAATATTTAAAGAAAATCAAATAAAATGATAAAAATACCAAATAAGTTTGAATAAACCACTTGTGATTTTTGTTTAAGGTATGAAAAATGAGGTTTTAATCACAAGATGTATTAAAACTCATTTGGTTTTGATTTTCAAAGTAAATATTCACTTTTAAAATGTTTAAAAACAATTAAAAAGGAATTTATTTACAAAAATACCAATTATATTAAATAAATAATATAAACTTAATTTTTTTATGGAATAAAATATTTCAACATTTTTGTGACTTTTTGCAAAAAGAACCAATAAAACATAATTAAAATTGAGGGAGTTATTAATTTTTCAAATCATTAAAAATAATAAGAAAAACAATAAAAAGTGGAAAAAAAAAGCAAAAAAGAGGATCTGGGG